>OX336394.1:305186225-310186225 GCA_946902985.2 Meconema thalassinum
GTGTGAAAATCAATTCCCCCTATTAATTCAAACACGGTGAAACCGAATGGAACGAAATTTGGTACAGAGGTAGCACTAGCAAAGGGCATCTCAGTGTCATGTTTTATATCGCCGCCATATTGACAGAAACGTAATGGCGGCCACACAAATGTTCAAAGCTTAAGTTAAATTACGACTAACATAAACATCCGATCTCTACCAAACTTTGCAACAACATACCTTTATGGAGGGAGCATCCTTTGACCAATCTAATAGGTTATTAGCATAATAGTTTGCGGATGGCGGCCATCTTTATGTCAAAATTGATTCCCCCTATTAATTCGAACACGGTGGAACCGAATGGAACGAAATTTGGTACAGAGGTAGCACTAGGAAAGGGCACCTCAGTGTCATGTTTTATATTGCCGCCATCTTGACTGAAACGTAATCGCGGCCACACGAATGTTCAAAGCTTAAATCAAATTACGATTAACCTAATCATCCGATCTCTACCAAATTTTGCAACTATATACCTTTATGGAGGGAGCATCCTTTGACCAATCTAATAGGTCATCAGCGTAATAGTTTGCGGATGGCGGCCATCTTTTTGTGTGAAAATCGATTCCCCCTATTAAATCGAACACGGTGCAACCGAATGGAACGAAATTTGGTACAGAGGTAGTGCTAACAAAAGGCACCTCAGTGTCATGTTTTATATCGCCGCCATCTTGACGGAAACGTAATGGCGGCCACACAAATGTTCAAAGCTTAAATCAAATTACGACTAACCTAATCATCCGATCTCTACCAAATTTTGCAACAACATACCTTTATGGGGGGAGCATCCTTTGACCAAACTAATAGGTCATCAGCGTAATAGTTTGAGGATGGCGGCCATCTTTGTGTGAAAATCGATTCCCCCTATTAATTCGAACACGGTGCAACCGAATGGAACGAAATTTGGTACAGAGGTGGTACTAACAAAATGCACCTGAGTGTCATGTTTTACATCGCCACCATCTTGACGGAAACGTAATGGCGGCCACACAAATGTTCAAAGCTTAAATCAAATTACGATTAACCTAATCATCCGATCTCTACCAAATTTTGAAACAACATACCCTTATAGAGGAAGCATCCTTTGACCAAATGCGGATGGCGGCCATCTTTGTGTGAAAATCAATTCCCCCTATTAATTCAAACACGGTGAAACCGAATGGAACGAAATTTGGTACAGAGGTAGCACTAGCAAAGGGCATCTCAGTGTCATGTTTTATATCGCCGCCATATTGACAGAAACGTAATGGCGGCCACACAAATGTTCAAAGCTTAAGTTAAATTACGACTAACATAACCATCCGATCTCTACCAAACTTTGCATCAACATACCTTTATGGAGGGAGCATCCTTTGACCAATCTAATAGGTTATTAGCCTAATAGTTTGCGGATGGCGGCTATCTTTATGTCAAAATTGATTCCCCCTATTAATTCGAACACGGTGGAACCGAATGGAACGAAATTTGGTACAGAGGTAGCAGTAGCAAAGGGCACCTCAGTGTCATGTTTTATATCGCCGCCATCTTGACTGAAACGTAATGGCGGCCACACGAATGTTCAAAGCTTAAATCAAATTACGATTAACCTGATCATCCGATCTCTACCAAATTTTGCAACTACATACCTTTATGGAGGGAGCATCCTTTGACCAATCTAATAGGTCATTCGCCTAATAGTTTGCGGATGGCGGCCATCTTTGTGTCAGAATCGATTCCCCCCTATTAATTCAAACACGGTGAAACCGAATGGAACAACATTTGGTACAGAGATAGCACTAGCAAAGGGCATCTCAGTGTCATGATTAATATCGCCGCCATATTGACAGAAACGTAATGGCGGCCACACAAATGTTTAAAGCTTAAATCAAATTACGACTAACATAACCATCCGATCTCTACCAAACTTTGCAACAACATACCTTTATGGAGGGAGCATCCTTTGACCAATCTAATAGGTCATTAGCCTAATAGTTTGCGGATGGCGGCCATCTTTATGTCAAAATTGATTCCCCCTATTAATTCGAACACTGTGGAACCGAATGAACGAAATTTGGTACAGAGGTAGCACTAGCAAAGGGCACCTCAGTGTCATGTTTTATATCACCGCTATCTTGACGGAAACGTAATCGCGGCCACCCAAATGTTAAAAGCTAAAATGTAATTACGACCAACCTAATAATCTAGTCTCTACCAAATTTTGCAACACCATATCTTTATGTGGGAAACATATTCTGACCAAACTGCAAGAACTTCAGCCCAGTAGTTTGCAGATGGTGGCCAAGTATGTGTGCAAATCGATTCCCCCTATCAATTCAAACACGGTGAAACCGAATGGAACGAAATTTGGTACAGAGGTAGCACTAGCAAAGGGCACCTCATATTCATGTTTAATATCCCTATAGCACGTTGTATTTAAACAAGCTACTACAACCAACATTCAATCATACTCCTTGAAAAGGACAAAGAGTTATAACAATAACCATGCATTTAGGAGAAAGTAGGCTATATGTTCTTTACTGAACATCTTGTTTTTGTCTTCAGACCATTAAATTTGGAAAATATCTCAAATTGAAGTTGCAAAATAATGAGAAATTATTTATTGTATTACAGTCTTTATCGGTCAAACATTCGTATTGACTTTTGCCATCTCCAGTACTAAAAGCCATACGGGGTTGATGACCAAAGATGTTCTAAGCACATTCATTCATTCCGTATAGGCCATCTATGGACCGCGTCATTCCAACTGTCTCCTACAGGCTTTGATGTTTGCCCAGTACGCTCGCATTCGTTCTCGGTGGACTTCCTTCCGTTCCTGGGTCCAAATCTTTCCCGTTTTCAGCTTTGGTTTTTCTTGGAAACCTTTGGAAACTTGAAGTTTCCTTTTGAGTGCGCTCCTGAATGTCTGTTGGTGTAATCCCCACTTCTTTCAGATCTTTATCCAGTTCAATGAACCAGGCCCATGTTGTTTTCCTCTCCTGAAATTAAATTATGTTGCGGTTGGTCAGTCTCGCTGGGCTCATTCGTTTCACATGTCCAAAAAATTTTATCCTTCTCTTCCGGATGACGTCACTTTTCTTCTCCACATGAGTATATAGTTCATGGTTATGCCGTCTTCTGTATTCCCCATTGTCTTTGATGGGGCCCAATATCTTTCTCAAAATTTTCCTTTCTTTGGCCTCCAGTTTTTCGACGAAGCCTTTTTTGTTCATCGTGAGGCATTCAGAAGCATACAAGACCTCTGGACGGACGACACTGCAGTAATGTTTTAGTTTTGCGTTGAAGGATATTGACCTTACTTTTAATTATTAAGCTTATGGCATAATTACAAACAATACATATCTTAAAAGCGATCAACTGGGCACCTGATAGATGTAAAGTTTTAAATCTAAATTGTCCAGCTATTCTATGGCCTTTGTAGAATCTTCCACAAAGTCTTCCAGCGTACCAGCCCCAAGTACATCCTGTAACAACGCTCTGTAACAAGATGATGGATGGTCTGCCTCGGTGCACCACTGTTACAGTGGGTGACTTTTCCATCCCCCACTTATACAGCAACGAGCTGGTTCGTACCCTGTTAAGGGCAAATCACGTTTTACGTGGCAGATCAAAAACCTGCTGGTGGAAGTTGAGTACAAAGTAGTGACTGCCATTCCTTTGGAGCTTTTTCATCTCCTGTTGCCGTTCTTCTGCAATGTTGAACCCACTCCTAACCAACTCTTGGGCTTTTATCACATGTTAAAGCCCCTGATACAAATTTACAACAACAATGCAATCAGGGAGGGGGGCCTTTTATCCCATGTGAGATTTATTTTAATAATGTTATGGGATTTACATCACTTTTAACTACTGAGCTTTTAGAGACGCCGGAATTTTGTTCCGAAGGGGATCTTTAACATGCCAGTAAATCTACTGACATGGTTCCCTCATATTTAAGCACCCTCAAATGCCAACTGACTACGCTGGGATTCAATCCCACTATCTTGGACTCAGCAGGTGAGAACCTTACCGCTGAGCCGCGCATAACTTCACTGGAATATTCCCAAAATCTATGAACTTGTCTGCAGTTGCTATGATTTTATTTACAATGTTAATTTCAGAATTATGGGTAGAGGTCAAAATGCTGCAGTTTTCTGTATAGTCCACAAATGCATATTGCTTTAAGCATTGCCCCTGTTAATGATGAATCATAGTGTGCTGCATAGTGAATACAAACTGGGAAAATACTGGGTACAAGGTATCAACTGCACAAATTAACCTGAATAGGCAGGGGTGATGATGCAGTAGTCAAGTTGCAAGGTGGTCCCAAGACTCATGATCTTGAGATCAGCGGTTGTGTAAAACTACAAGCCTTCTTCCTTTGACAAATGCTGTGGTACATGTTTGTAGCATTCACCATTGTAGAGAATGGCCTTTATACCCATACTAGCAGAAGTACCCGTTCTTCGAACGGTCTTTGGCATGAATAACCAGACGTTATCAATTCAGCTACTGTTGCAATGGTTACCGGTTTGTCATTCCTTCAAAAGTTTTATCAGAACGAAGTTAGTTTTCTGGGAATATCACACACACTGTTAATTTAAGGGCCTTAAAATGTGGTTTTCGGAGACCCTTTATAGACCCCCGAATTTTGTGTCTCACATTGAGAAGCGCAACATATGCTTTGGTCGTCCTTCTAGAATAATTTTTATATTTCGCCTATTTTGGCATGTATTTTTAAACTTTTTCTCCCTATACCCACCCTTTTACGAGAAGTACAGTGAAGAGTTATATAAATGATTAGTGTATTGACCCTCATGGATACCTACCTAATTGTACGATGCTCCAAGCATCCGAACAAGAGTTATAGGCGTACATAAAGATACACGGAAATACAGACACACAAATCCACGTTTTGCTTGCATCCGTCAAAAAACATACCGAAACGCGTAAAAGAAACAAAATTGAAACTTTAATAAACAAACAATCATATGTTTATAGATAGGTGTATTTATGCAAGAGCAAAGGCAGCTAGTGACCATGAGGCAAAATAACTCTATTGACTACAACGTATCACCCAGATGTCCAAATATGGATATATCAGCCACACAGTATCAAACAAATTCAAGGGGCAGATGACCTCGTAGTTCCACCCTTTAAAACAACAATAACCAACTAACTCAAACAAAATCATCCTTACGATGTACCCGTTTGTTGACAAAAAGAATGATTAGTTAAAATGTGCTCTCAAACTAAATTCACCTAAGGTGTACTACCTGACGTGAAAATAAAATTGAATACCTCAAATTCCTAAAAAGCCGCAAAAATACTATTTCAATAGAGGAATTTTTTAAAATAATATTGCTGTTTGAAGATATAATAGATCTTCTGTACAACATATCGCACGTGTAAGTTGGGTGAAAAAAATTCTGGAGTGCCCCTTGACCCCCTTAAGCGCATTGACGAATTTTACAGTCTTGGTTGGTTCCGTAATAACCTTATAGCCATTTGCAAACTTTCACAGAAATGTAATAAATGGAGTGGTATTGCTTCTTACAGTAAGAGATGGAAAGTTGGATGTCATCTCTTGAGATACTCTTGTTGTCATGGTTACCGGCTTGCATTCCTTGATTAGTTTATTAAATGAAATTAGTTTTCAGGGATTATCTCAGAAACTGTGGGTTATAGAGCCTTAAAATTTGGTTTTCGGGGACACTTTAGGGCCCCCGTGATTTGTTTCCGACACCGAGGGGCTGAAAATGAGCTTTGTCTCGTCGTTGTGTGCCATTATATAATAATAATTATCATTCGCAAAAGAAGACTCTCCTTTTATGGCCATTTAACACGAATGAACTCCGGAAGATTGTCCAATCGAATCTGTGGGAAAGAAATCTGTGCCTACTTTGTGGGAAAGAAAACCAAAGGGATCTGGTTTACAGAGGTGGAAAAAGACCTACAAGAACTGGGGATATCACATGAGGACATCTTGGAACGTGACTCTTTGAAGAAGAAACTTGGGGAGATACAGAGTTTTCAGCCAAAACCTATATTGAAAACCGGCAAGAAGTGGACCGAAGAACGTAGGGAAGCTCACCGAAGAAGAATGCGCGAATACTGGGCCAATGTGAAAGAACGAGGGAAAAGGCAGTTGAAATAACGTGGTCCATAGACAACCGAAACGATTTAAAAAAAAAAATAATAATAATAATAATAATAATAATTGTATGATTATATAGAGATAGGGATTAAATAGACCTTCCGTACCACACCCACACGTGTAAATCACGTGAAAAAATTCTAGAGTACCTCTTGACCTTAAGCGCAGTATACTGTATGTATTGATGCATTTTACACCGTAATTTGGTTCCGTGATAACCGTATAGCCATTTACAAACTTTCATAGTAATGTAATAATTGGAATTGTATTGCGTCTAACAATGACCTGTGAGATTCTGTTGCCATAGTTACCGGGTTGCATACTTTCATTATTTTCTTCTTCTTCTTTCCGATGAGGCCTGCTAGGGACCACTTGCCAATTTCAATTCTTCACACTTTATTGTTTTCTCTTCCGTTCACTCCAGTACTCCTTCATCCGTTCACTATGCTGCTTCTTTCTGTCCTCGGACCACTTCGAACCAGGTTTCTTTGGCAATCTTCCTTGGAATCCTTTCATACTTAATACCCTTTTTCTAAAGGTCTCTCTGTTCACCGTTTCTTCTTCACTTATATTATTTCTTTCTAACTCTTTCTTTACTTCTTGAATCCAGCTAGTTGTTGCCCTTTTCTCCCAAAGGTACTTGAATATCCTTTTTGTTAATCTGGAATCATCCATTCTGTAAATATGTCCAAAAAATTGCAATCTCCTTTTTCTTATCGTTTCTGTTATATTTTCTATGTTCCTGTATATTTCATCATTAGATCTTAATTTCCATACTTCTGCTGTTTTCACTGGGCCTAAAATTTTCCTCATGATTCTCCTTTCTAGTACTTCAAGTTTATCTAATCTATTGTTTAGTACCAGACATTCACTTGCGTATAGGCATTCCGGTTTCACCACTGTAGTGTAGTGCCTTATTTTAAGATTTTTAGATAAGCACTTTTTGTTATAAAAATTCTTAGTGATACCATATGCTCTTTCCATCTCGTGTACCCTTTCTTCTACCGAAGATTTTTCTAAACCATTTTCTTGAATTATTTCTCCCAGATATTTGAATTTCTTTACTTTTTCCACTGGGCCAATATCTGTTGCCAAATATTTTGAAGCGTTCTTGATGTTTGTAATAAATTTAGTTTTTTCTACGGAGATTCTCAACCCTGTTTTGTTGGCTATTTCTTCCAAGAGATTTATTTGTGTTGTTGCACTTGTTAGGTTTTCTGACAATATAGCAAAATCGTCTGCAAATGCTAGGCAACTTATTTTAATGTCTTTGTTTCTTCTCCCCAAAGTTACTGGCGAAATGTTATGTTCTTTTAGCTTTAAATTCCAAATTCCCACAATTTTCTCTAAAACACAGTTGAACAGAAGGGGTGATAAACCATCACCCTGCCGTACACCTGTATTTATCTTAATAGATTCATTATTTTATTAAATCAAATTAGTTTTCTGGGAATAACTCAAAAACTATTGGTTTTAGGGCCTTAAAATGTGGTTTTCGGGCCTCCGAGTTTTGTTTCTGATATTGAGCGGCTGAAAATGAGCTTTGTCTGGCCCTTCTACACCTATTTCAGCATGCATTTTAAGGGGGTATGCCCCTCATATGAGAGGTACGGAGAAGAGTTACATCAATGATTAGTGTGGTGCCTCTGATGGATATCTGTATCAAATTTTACGTTGATCCACCCAGCCGTTCTCAAGTTATAAGGACTCAAAGTTGTCCACAGACAGACAGACAAACGAACAAACAGACAGACAGACGAAAAAAATATTTTTGCGCGCATCCGTCAAAAAACAGTCTGAAATGCGCAAATAACGCAAATTTCCGTGGAAATTCAGAAAAAACAGACAAACTTTCATTTTTATATATAGAGAGATATCATGGCTAAGCACATGCTTCCATGTAGAGAATAGTACATCACCAATGCTATCTCCTCTCTTCCCTCAACCTCAGTGAGAAGCCTCCATGTGCTTTCATGGCACATGCCCCTCCACAGTATTGCAAGACATTCTGTAGCCATGTTTTGTAATACTGCTGTATTTAATTACGGATATACATGTGCATTTACGACAAGAAGACACGGGCATTATTATTCCAATATATTTTGTCTATCTGTTTGTACAGTCAAAGTGTCATGAGCCATTAGCATGAATTCAGTAGGCCGTGTTCAATGGCAAAATTATTCTCGGGATTTTCCGCCAACACAAAGTTCCTCCATTCTCTACTTGAAAGCACTGTAGTGTCAAGGAGTTTAGATATCTAACCTCCTTGACTTTCATAGCGTTCAAAGGAACGAAGAAATTCGACATGCAAGCTACCCTCTGGGTGTCAATTAACAAAGCTTGCACCAGGCACCTGAGGCCATACGATATTGTACGACATATGCGGTAAACGAACCACGTTCTCAAACGTCGTACTCTGGCAACCATTCGTAAGAATGGTCAACCAGGCGGGTAGGATACCCGTGGTGTGGATTTAGGCCTCGAGTTTCAGAGGTGTGGGTCTGGATGATGCTACAGGATGGCATGCCACATTACTTAAGAAAAGAACCATGGTTAAACAACTAAGAATAATAATATATATTAAGTAAAAGAAATACATTGTGGAAACAAAAACATCGCAAGAACACTCCTATCCCTATCTGAAAACCCGCATGGCGAGGGGAAATGCCAACGGTCATGTCTGATTAGTATTTAAAATAAGTGGCCTGGAATATATATATATTCCTCATTAACATGGAACCAAGGTTGCCCAGCTATGAGCGGAAATGAAATAATAAAATGGCAGGAAAAATACCTCACCATAACGTGAACTAAACTCATGGACCTTCGAGAAGGTTCGAAACACAAAGGAACTCGGAAGGAGGAAAACATAACTCAGTGTCATTAAAATTAGAAACGGAACAAAATACCAAAACTGCATAATGCCTTAGAGCAAGGCTCATTAAAACAAGCTACGCATGACCGTTGCCAAGACGCGAGTTTTGTTCGCTTCCGACTGTCCGCCATGAGGATAGTCGTTGGCGACGCACCATGCCCAAGACGATGCAGAGCATTGTCTTCCTCAATAAGATACCCTCCAAAAAACATAGTAAATCAAACACAATACAAAACTTAAATTTAGTATATTCACTCGCGAAATTATAGAGTTTAATTTGCCTAACGACCTTATGGGTCGTTCTATAAAACAAAGGACACTTGGGACGGGATATGACCGTCAGTTTGTTCAATGTTACCGTTCGCAGGTTTATAAGCAAAATACGTAGAATGTTGCTTACTCATGACGACACCATGAGGCTTATTTAATCACTTGTAAGAAATTTGTTATACATACTGCCTCATGTATAATCGGGGCAGACATTACCTTAGTCTGAAGATAGGCCATGTGCCTTTGTAAGGAAGGTCGAACTCCAAGAGCTCGGATGCAAGCACACTTGTCCGCTACATGGTTCAGAAGCTTGTGGGAAGAGAGACGTTCTCAGAGAACGCTTCTGGCGAGGCGACAGAAGAGTCGCGCGCACCTCACGGAGAATTTAGGAATTAGACACTACCAACTGCAGTCGGTCCTCAGAGTCACGGAAACCGCCTCGCGGGTCCAACCAGAAGGACATTTCAGTTGGCAGGCCGGGCCAGGCCTACTCAATATGCAAGTCACTGCGCGCGGGATCGCGCCATTGGTTCCTTTGAACCGGCCGGGCCAATAGCGTTAGAGACAGGGTCAAGACGAAGTCCAGCTAGCCCGGAATAGTTCATTCGTCCAGGCGGGACAGTTCATTTGTCGGGGAAAGGGGAGGGCAGCGCCAGCGGCGGGACATTCAAACATGAGTGGAACACAAGTCACGTAGAAAGCCGCCCGGGTAGCCGCGGGCAGGGGCAGAAATGTGTGCCAGTCTTTGGAGTGGCACAGCCTCCCCCTCATAAAGCCGACAGTGGGGGTGAGCCAACAGGAAGAGGCTCCCCCATGGAAGTTCTCTTGAGGATGGCTAAGTTCGCCCACAGGCAAAATAACGTTTGTCCATGCGTCACTCACTGCACCAGGAAGTCGAAACAGCAGGAAGGAAGAAGCGCCCAACCAACGATGTCGTGAAGACCCCAGGGCTTGGCAGGAAGGAACACCAACAGCACCACATCACCATAGTACCACTCCAGTCGTTCAGCATCCAGGGTCGACATCGGGGAAGAGATCACCATCCGCACCGACCAGCAGGCATCAGGATCACCATCAGATGGAGGACGACGTCATGACAGTGACCTTGGCACAGGCCACCACCATCTCCAGAAATGAGGGGTGCCACCCTCACACTGGACCACCACTGAAACAGCCAAGGACAAGAGCAGACACAGCACGCAGAGACGCAACACAAGGTTGGGTTGGCTTCTACACCAGCAGGGTCGATGAACGCCACTGGTCTGAGAGGGACCAGGGCGAGAGCTTGAGCAACTTCCGTAGCACATGTTAGGACTTTTCACTGCGCGAGCAAGGACTTGGCAATTCACTTGCCTTAGTGATACGAGATCACATTCACTCTCATAGGGGCGATGCACACACAATGCACACGCAAACTTTAGGTTTAGCAGAATTACGTTAATGTTAAGTCACTAAAATGAGAAGAAACACTGGACAGCGTTCTCTTGAACTTTTGTTACCTCCACTTCACTGGAGTTAGTAACTACACAGAACTGGTCCCCAACCAAAATCCTAATGTTACAATGCTATATGGAATAAATGGAAAATCTTTATACATTTTTCACCGTAGTGATAAAATACTGAGATGGGGTCGCACGAAAGAAATCTAGGGGAACCCACGACCACAGGAATGGCTCAGCTCACACAATACAGGGGAGATCATTAAACAGTTACCTTGTCACCACACAGATTACAACTGGTGTCAACAAATTTCCAACATTTACATTTACAATTTACCTTTTACATTACATTACTTATACATCAAATGCCCTCTAGCACACGGAACGCAGAACAGGAAACACACATACACGGAATGCAGAACAGGAAATGCAGAGAACAGAACAGGAACTCACACTTCTCTACAATCTTTACCACTCACCAACACAACGACAGGAACAGTGACTCAAGGAACAGAAAATTTACCAATACTATCCAACGGATCATCTCCTATGACACCAAGCAAATGCAGGGCAACCTTCATCATCTCGACAACGTAACAGGTACAGCCACCACTCCACGATGCGCACCACGCACAAGGAACTAATCAACAGTTCTTAACTCTCTACGCTACACACAGCACACAGACAAAATTCAACGAGGAAAGGGGTCCGACATCAGGGCTGCGAGCAAATGCAGTAATCCCTGATATCCACACACACACACCAGAACAAGAGTACTACGACTCAGAACATATCCATGTTCACCTTGACAACTCCAATTACAGAACGAAGAAATAGGCCACAAGGGGCGTAGAAAGACCTCGAGCAGGTCCCGCTAACAAGAATGAAAACTCGAAAAGAAAAAACCAGAAGACCCTTTATGCCTCTCTTTGGACGAAATAACTATCCAAAGGAACCTTGTGCTTGTCCCTCGATGAGATAATACTTCGGCGAAGAACTGACTCACGATGTACTTGTGGAGATATTGCACAATCACTGCAATTGAATACGACAGAAGCACAACTTCAACTTCACGTCTGTCGACACAGCGTCATACCAAGACAGCACCACACACACGACTCCAAGAACTCTACACGATACGAAATACAAACCGAGAGATCACTGTTACCAAATCACTGCACAGAAAAACTTCTACAACTCACACTACACCTCACGTCCTGCGTTCTCAGCTTCCTCGACTTCTTCTGCCTCACGTTCACCAGCACGTTTACAATATGACAAGTGGGTGCGAAAAATGCGCCTTCTTTCATTGTCCTCCAAAAGGACAGTAACATCGGTAGGAAAGGATAAGATTCTATACGGACCACGGAATTTTGGCATGAGCTTGCCACTTACTTGGTGACCAGGAGTTTTCCTCCAAAAGTTTTTGACATACACAAGATCGTCAACTTTAAATTTATTCTGACCACGACCTTGATTGTACCTCTGGGCCAACTTGTCGTGAGATATCTTGATAGCACGCTGAGCTTCCTTCCAAATTTCACGGACGCACTCAGGACTAGGCTGGTCGGGAAGAAGTTCGTTAAGAGACCAAAGGTTAGACAACGGAGAATTTGGCACGAATGCGTGCATCAAGGAAAATGGGGTTTTACCATGGCTTTCGTGCTCAGCAGTATTGAAAGCATAGGCCAACCAATGCAATGAGGAATCCCATTTTGCATGATTGTCCCGATGATACGCGATTAACGCTGCTCTCAAATTCCTATTGACCCTCTCGGCCAAACTAGGATTAGGATAATACGGAGTAGTCGTAACATGAGAAATAGAATACTCGAAACAGAAGTTACGGAACTGATTAGAAGTAAAGGTACGAGCATTGTCGGAAATGAGGTACTGACAGGGACCAAATGAAGTAAAAATGACTTTCAAACATTTAATGACGGCAGCAGTGTTGCTCATCTTGGTGGGAAAAATCCAGCAAAATCTCGAGAATCCGTCGACACAGACTAGCGCGAAGCGGTTACCTAACCTGGATCTCGGAAAAGGTCCGACGAAGTCAATATACAACCTCTCCATAGGTCGCAACACGGGTTCAGACGCTAGAAATCCCATTCTACCGTTGACAGCAGGTTTGCTCACGTTGCAACCACGACAACCCAAAACAAATCTTTTAATATCTCGGTCCATATACTTCCAAGTAAAGGATTGCTTTACCTTCTGGCGAGTCTTGAAGACTCCTAAATGACCACCCACTGGTGACTCATGGAACTATCTTAACATTGCATCCACTAATTGGACAGGCAAGACGACTTTCGGCTTCTTGTCATGCCTGGCAACACAGCATAACACGCCTGACCTGAGAAAATAAGGTTTCACAACCTCACCAGCATCTAACTTGGAAATAATTAATTTTAACTCTTGATCTTCCTTCTGATGAATGACTATATCCTTAAACAAAAGGGGAGAATTGCTTAACATGTGTTGAGCGGAACAAACACCAACAACATCCGGTTCTACAGGAACGGGTTCCGGTCTCTTAAGGGGAGATTCTTCGTACATCCTACTAAGTGAATCTGCAATGACATTATCTGTCCCTTTTATGTGTCGAACGGTGAAATTGAAAGATGAAATACGAGTCGCCCACCGAGCGATACGCCCAGTGTTCCTCGGTCTGGTCAAGACCCAGCTCAGGGCTTGGTTATCGGTCTCCAATTCGAACGGCACATGTTCGACATACATCCTAAACTTTTCCAAGCCGAACATGACAGCGAGGCCTTTGAGCTCATATACAGAATAGCGAGACTCGGGAGCAGTTAAGGTCCTTGAAGCGAAAGCAATAGGGCGACGACCCTCGTCACCTTCCTGTAAAAGAACAGCTGCAACGGCGCCTAAGGAGGCATCAGTCTGTACAATAAATTTCTTGCTGAAATCAGGAACAGCGAGAACGGGAGCATTACACAAAGCTTCTTTTAGCTCATCGAAAGCGGCTTGTTGAGACTCACCCCACTCAAACAGAACCTTCTTCTGACGTAGTTTATTCAAGGGCATAGCCTTACTAGCGAAATCAGGGATAAATTTTCGAAAGAAATTGGCCATGCCAACGAAGCGAGCCACGCCCTTGACATTGACGGGTCTCTTGAAGTCACGAATGCCCTGGGTGCGAGAGCTGTCGATCGACACACCAGCGGCCGAAATAACATGCCCCAGAAAAGAGATTTGAGGTTTAGCGAAAAATACTTTAGAAAGCTTCACAGTTAGCCCAGCGTTCTTCAAACGCTCGAACACTTCACGAAGATGACGAACATGATCTTCAAATGTCTTACTGTACACTACGACATCGTCCAAATAGTGGTACAGATACTCAAACTTAATGCCAGCGAAAACCTTATCCAACAATCTGCTTAACACAGCGCCTCCAGTAGTGAGGCCAAAGGGAAGCCTATTAAATTCAAAGAGATTCCAATCCGTCGCGAAGGCGGTAAGATGCTTACTCTCCTCGGCTAAGGGAACCTGATAGTATGCCTGGTTCAGATCGATGAGACTATAGTACTTAGCATCCTTGAACCACGAAAAACATGAGTGAAGATCAGGAAGGGGGATAGATTCCATCGCCACCTTCTTATTGAGCCTTCGGTAATCCACAACGGGTCTAAAACCACCATTTGGTTTGGGCACTAGAAACATAGGCGATGAGTATGAAGAAATAGAGGGGCGAATAACTCCATCAGCCAACATCTGATCAATTATCTTCTTAAGTTCTTTCATCTTTGGCGGACTAAGTCGGTAGGGAGGATGCCTAACTGGAATATTGTCTGACATGACAATCTTGTAAGAGATCAAATCAGTGACACCTAGCTTGTCGGTAAAAACTTCCGGAAAACGAGAACACAAATCACGTATAATCGTCGCTTGACCATCAGAAAGATCGCTAAGATCCAGGTCGTTGACACTACTTGACAACTCGGGAACGTCTTCATCGCTGATGTCCACCGCACTGGTGCCAACATCATACCTCTCAGTAGCAGAAAACTTTAATTTCAACTGTGGACAGAAATTAAACCAAAAGGTTTCTCTTTTAATGTCCAGCGACAAACCGGAATGCGAGAAGAAATTTGCGCCTAAAATCACAGGGCAAGACAAATTGGACACGATCCAAAACGGAAACTTCCACGCAAAATTATGAATCTTAACCTTTAACTTGACAACCCCTAGAACGGTTAGTTGAGAATTATTAGCTGAAACTAAACGAACATCAATTTTCGAGAGAGGGGGAAATTTGCACATGCCTTTCATGGCCCTATACCATTCCTCACTCATCAGTGACGCAGCACTGCCAGAATCCAACAAGGCTTTAACGTTGGCATCATTGATCAAAATGCCAGCAATAGGTGCAGGTAATAAGGAACTCACAGAAACCTTCGAACAGCCTCCGATTCTATTATCGTTTGCATTGACAGCTGATGACATCGGTACCCCATCACGATGCCCGGTTTCCGGATGTCATTGCGGAGGAGCATTACACATGCGGTCTGAATGACCGAAACGACCACAGGCGTTACATTTCACAGAACTGCTATTCACTCGACCTCGAGCTTCTTGACGGTTGGAACCTTCGTCACGGTTAGTAGCTTCTTGGTGTCTGACATCACCTCTACTATTTGAAGGACCTTGGAAGCGGACATTCCTTCCAGAATTAAAATTACCAGAACTCCTGACTTCATCATTACGAACAGGACTACTCTGAGGCTGATTACTCGACCATCGACCTCCTGAACCTTGAGGTTTACGATTTCCCCAATTACCTTGTCTACCCTGGGAACAAGCATTGTTCCAACGATTAGAAGAACCTTGCGGCTTATATGAATTAAATTGTGAGGGTTGATCAACAGAACCTCTACCATAGTCAGACTGGCGTACGGACTCTCCACGTACGGCAAAAGCACACAACTGAGCAATAGTGCTCGGGCGAGACCCTAAGCATAAAAATGAACGATAGTCTGGCGTCACACCATCCAAAATGTGTTCCACCATCTCTTGCTCGGTGAAGTTAACAGAAAACATCTTAGCCAGCTTTAACATATCTTGCATGTACACATCCAACGATTCACCATACTTCTGTACACGATACAAATGACGTTGAATTACAGTACCCATCTTTCTATACGGAATGAAATTTGACATTACTTGCTCACAGAACACTTCGATACCTGTGTTACGGGACATAGCCTCGACAACCATACTTCTCATCATACCAGAAGTGAACGGGAACATAAGTTGGTACACCTGAGTATAACTCACACCAAATACAGCAGCATACTCATAAATTTCTACCAACTCACGCAGAAAATGAATAATACCATCGGTGGTATCAGTATTCATATGCTTCAACTTAGCTACACAATCAGATAGAGGGTGGGCGAGGTTCCCAAAATTACGGTTAGAAAAAACTGAATGACTAGAACCCGGACCTCTCTGTTCGCCACGAACAGGTCCACTATCATCACTCGGGCTATTGAAATCCCGACCTTGCGGTTCTACACGAGAAGAAAATCTGTTCTTGTTGCACCAAACTTTATCTTTAGGCCAACGGAAATTAAGAGGTTTGATACCTAACAAAGGAGGATAATTATTACTAGAAACGTCTTGGGGAGCACTTCGTCTCGGAGTAGGATACATGCTCCGACTGTGGAGATTGACTTCTTGAACACCCCTCGTACTGGGCGTAAGAACAGAACAGGCAGGACGATAAAGGGCACTAGAATAAGAATACGTTACTCCACCATTGGAGTTACTTGTGGTGTACACAGGAGTTGTGCTACACACGGAACGAGGCTTCTCAGTTGACATGAACAACTCTCTAGCACTCGGTTGCAAATTTTTGACAACGGAAGAATTACAATTGACATCACCGTTAGAATTGTTTACAGCAGAAACAGAATGAACGGACACTGGTACATGAAAACTAGAATTAGTACCCAAATTATTCATCCATGAAGCGTTTGACACTTCAACCAAATTTGCGTCGGACGATAATACTTGGTTAAAATTTAACCGGCTAAACTCAGCCGCTAAAACACTATCGACTGGTTGCCTCTCAGTGACCTGGAGGTATTGTGTAGACAATTTAACAACACTTGCGTTACCACCAGCATCGACACTACTGGCTGGCAACCCTGGCATGACACGTGACTTGCCTACAGAAGTGATATCTTCATACACTTTTGACAAAACTCTCGCAGAAGGAGGAGAATAATAAGATCCAGGATTTACTTCAGCAAAAGAAACTACTGGCAACTCACTACTACTATCTACTGTAACACTATTGTTAGTAGAAACTGGAAAGACACTGTTGCGGTCAGCAGATTGAAACATACTAGCATTATTTGAAACTTCACAACTCAATCTAATTGCATCTAACAGATTACGGTACATGTTGGAACATAAGGCTGATTATCACCTTCACTGGTAGGGAACCTTATTTCATCACTGTCTACACTGACTGCACGGAGTGCTTCTGCACCATTACAACCACTAGAATTTTCATCGAAAACTTTATTTGCACATTCGGCTATCATGCGCTGAATTTCAAAAATATTGGCTAGTTCCTCGTCAGAACGATGAGACGAAACAGATAAAACATCTTCGCAACGAGTGAACAAGTACTGCAGACGAGCACGCAACTTTTTATATTGGGCAGACGTACCATAATCATCGAGCAAAAACAAATTAATGAGATTAGCACAAACTTCTACTCTATGGAAAATCTGTGACTCACCAATTGCAAATTCTGCCTCGGACAGCACAGGCAACAATACAGGGTCCTTAAGGGCAGGTTTCAGAACTGCTCGAGCCACCTCCGTGCTCGTGGGGACCTCCAAATTCCTGATCTCCAATTCAAATTGGATTTCTTCATGATCCAAATACTTTGGATCTGGTACGTGCCGCTCCATGACAATAGCATGAAAGAAAAAAACAAAAAATGTCAAACACTTGAATTTTACAACACCTCAAGTCTAACGGTTTAATTTTCCACATGAAACTTTAACACAAATTTTACTTATTTGCCCATGGTAGGAAGTTATAATTACAAAAAAAAGGATTCCACACTTCAGTGTTTTCATCCTGATAAATATCAGGACAGAGTCGATAATATTGCCACGTGGCTTCCATCTACCACCAGCGGTAGCAAACCAGACAAAATCGACAACCAACGCTCTGCTTCACTTACTGTACGACATATGCGGTAAACGAACCACGTTCTCAAACGTCGTACTCTGGCAACCATTCGTAAGAATGGTCAACCAGGCGGGTAGGATACCCGTGGTGTGGATTTAGGCCTCGAGTTTCAAAGGCGTGGGTCTGGATGATGCTACAGGATGGCATGCCACATTACTTAAGAAAAGAACCATGGTTAAACAACTAAGAATAATAATATATATTAAGTAAAAGAAATACATTGTGGAAATATCTGTTCCCATAGGAAACAGGATGTAAAATTGTCCGATTGAGCTATGTACATTAACAAATTCACAAAGAAATTTGATACAATGGTCCGGCTAGCTCAAAACAGTTGCCAGCGTTTCACCCCAGAGCCCATTGGTACACTGGGGCGAAACGCTGGCAACTGTTTTGAGCTAGCCGGACCATTGTATCAAATTTCTTTGTGAATTTGTTAATACATTGTGGAAACAAAAACATCGCAAGAACACTCCTATCCCTATCTGAAAACCCGCATGGCGAGGGGAAATGCCAAAGGTCATGTCTGATTAGTATTTAAAATAAGTGGCCTGGAATATATATATATTCCTCATTAACATGGAACCAAGGTTGCCCAGCTATGAGCGGAAATGAAAGAATAAAATGGCAGGAAAAATACCTCACCATAACGTGAACTAAAATCATGGACCTTCGAGAAGGTTCGAAACACAAAGGAACTCGGAAGGAGGAAAACATAACTCAGTGTCATTAAAATTAGAAACGGAACAAAATACCAAAACTGCATAATGCCTTAGAGCAAGGCTCATTAAAACAAGCTACGCATGACCGTTGCCAAGACGCGAGTTTTGTTCGCTTCCGACTGTCCGCCATGAGGATAGTCGTTGGCGACGCACCATGCCCAAGACGATGCAGAGCATTGTCTTCCTCAATAAGATACCCTCCAAAAAACATAGTAAATCAAACACAATACAAAACTTAAATTTAGTATATTCACTCGCGAAATTATAGAGTTTAATTTGCCTAACGACCTTATGGGTCGTTCTATAAAACAAAGGACACTTGGGACGGGATATGACCGTCAGTTTGTTCAATGTTACCGTTCGCAGGTTTATAAGCAAAATACGTAGAATGTTGCTTACTCATGACGACACCATGAGGCTTATTTAATCACTTGTAAGAAATTTGTTATACATACTGCCTCATGTATAATCGGGGCAGACATTACCTTAGTCTGAAGATAGGCCATGTGCCTGTGTAAGGAAGGTCGAACTCCAAGAGCTCGGATGCAAGCACACTTGTCCGCTACATGGTTCAGAAGCTTGTGGGAAGAGAGACGTTCTCAGAGAACGCTTCTGGCGAGGCGACAGAAGAGTCGCGCGCGCCTCACGGAGAATTTAGGAATTAGACACTACCAACTGCAGTCGGTCCTCAGAGTCACGGAAACCGCCTCGCGGGTCCAACCAGAAGGACATTTCAGTTGGCAGGCCGGGCCAGGCCTACTCAATATGCAAGTCACTGCGCGCGGGATCGCGCCATTGGTTCCTTTGAACCGGCCGGGCCAATAGCGTTAGAGACAGGGTCAAGACGAAGTCCAGCTAGCCCGGAATAGTTCATTCGTCCAGGCGGGACAGTTCATTTGTCGGGGAAAGGGGAGGGCAGCGCCAGCGGCGGGACATTCAAACATGAGTGGAACACAAGTCACGTAGAAAGCCGCCCGGGTAGCCGCGGGCAGGGGCAGAAATGTGTGCCAGTCTTTGGAGTGGCACAGATATTATTATTAGCATGGTAGATCATTGTAAACATGTTACTTTTATATTTTTCTACTTGATAGTGCTTCACCACAGCAAATTGCCAAACTCTTTGTGCTATATGTATTATGGTTATGGAGGATACCAATGCAAATCTTTGTGCAGTGTGTACCTTCCACCCTATATGTTATTCGTGCCCATTCTACAGAAGTGCTGTGCCCCACACGAGTGCTTATTTACTGGAAAGAAGCATTGCACTTACCTGATCTAAAAGCACTGTATCTGAGAAAGTAAAACTGGATCCATTCTCAGGAGGCTATCATTTCTAGATAACAATTCATGGTTTTAATGTTAAAGATTACACCCCCCCCCCCTGCCACCTAGGTAAGAACATATGAGGTATATCATACAACATTTTGAATACCGTACTGCTTAACTATGATGGTCTTGTACAAAACCATGTGAACTGCGTAATTAAAGAAATTCATGATTTTCAAAGGTATTGATTATGATGGTTATGCTTTTCCCTTCATAGATCTTGACAATTTCGTGTGCCCTCTCAATTAGTTTTTATAACCATGTATTAATTATGTTTAAATTGACCCTCAATGTTTGTATCCTTCCGTTAATTGGGAACTTAATTTCAGCACTCCGTTTCAGTCGGCTGTACAATTTCTAAACACGACCATGAAATGGTCTGTCGCTGTACTGTTGTTGTTGACTGTATGAAAGATGGGCCCTGGAAGGCTTAAGATAATAGTTTTGTTTTTATTGCAACAGTTGCGCTGTTCCAGTCAGTGCGCCATGTGTGACCCATGGACAAATGTGACTGGCTCTGATGGTGTAAGTCTCTCTCCTGTGGCATGCCAGAAAATGTGCATGTCCATTTCAGCCATGCATTTAAACAAATGTAGAGACAAATCACGAGCTTTTGCTTTGAAAATGTGGGAACAATATTATTAAGCAATGGACAGGAGACGAACACAATGACAGGCTGGTGCAGGTGGACGGAGAGATAAGAGGGGGGAATCGTAAATGGATACAAGGGAAATCTCCACAGCCGATCACTGTTATCAATCCAATCCTTGAAGATAGCAGTATGTGGCTGTGGATATATACCTTGTCCTTTTCTCTCTTCCTCATCCTGCACCTGCTAGTCATTGTGCTTTTTCTTTGTGTTTCTATCCTCCCTTTTCTGTCCATTGCTTGACTGTATGTCCACCTTGTTGTATTTTCCTGCATAGTTTGGGAACCGTGTTAGTGAGAGTGGGAAATAAAGGGCAAAAGAAATAAGTGCTTTGTAGCTCTTTTTGTTGTTTATAATATCCCTGCATACATTCATTTGTTCTCTTGGAATTCCTAGATGTTGATTGGGAATGATTTTCCTATGTGTTAATGCATGAACCCTGTACCCTCTATTTTATTTTCTTAGAAAATTAATCCATTGGTTACAGAAAATGGGAAATAATCTAATTTTAGAAGAAAACTGCTTGTTTTCTCCCACATTTATGTATATCTTCAATTCAAACGTTTGTGTTATTTAGTAGTGTCTTGTGTGTTCACTAGTTAGCAATAGTCGCAAATAGAAGATACCATATTTACTTGAATCCAAAGCACACTTTTTAGGGCAAATTATGTCTCGAAAATCAGAATGTGCATTAGAAGCGATGACGCACTAGATTCGAGCACAAACTTGGAAACATCCCTGATCACGGTGCATTGCCTACTCTCTTCTAGTGTACGCTTCTAGTGTGCCTGTATAACCTACAGTATTACAGTATATATATAGTATGATCAAGTAGGGAGTGATAGAGGAGTAACACCTCTTTAAAAAAACCTGATCCAGCTGGCCCGGCTGGTAGTACCGTGTTAGGGTCCCTTGCCAGGGTTACGGTGAAGTACTCAACGGTACCTGCAGTGAAAGAGGTGAACTCTGGCACAGTGTGGTTGGCAGAAGGGGCTGCCTATTGCTCAGGTTTAATAGGGCAAACTACTGTCCATAGTTATGATGGGCACATTTTGGCCCAACGGCAAAATGAGCGGAGGAGGAGCCAATCACTCTCATGGCTCCCAACGGTCATAGAGGCGGAAGAGGCCACGCCAGTCGGCCTGGCTGTAAAGGCGCACCTCAGTAGTTCTTGAGTATGCGGCAGTTCGTTGCAGTCTCTGTGTTCGGTCCTGCATGTCTCATTCTTCGTGAGCTGCAGGATAAGGCTCAGAGATCATAGTGTGTGGGTCTCGTCCTGGCAAGCTGAGATCCACCCTAAACAAATTCACGCCAGTGGCACTTCTTCCGAACGTCACTTACTTTCAAAGTCCAACGGCGATGGGATATGGACGGTAGGGGCAGGTTATGGGTGTAACTGGAAGCCCCTAGTTCGGACCTACACGTTGGCAGCAGATGTGTGATGGTCGTCTTCCGAAGACTCTGTGACTACTCAGGAATTCGGTCCTGCATCTGTGTTTGGGCAGGCCTATTTAGGATCACCGCTGCCCACCCCACATGGAGAAGGCCCTAGAAAAGGTGGGCTAAACATCGGAAGTCACAATCTTGGTCCGGCTGGGCAACCGCACTCAGCAGGTCACCCCTCATGCGGTCGAAACTCAAAAACAGTAAAGAATCACAAATTGATTATTGGATCATGGAACATCAGAACTTAGCTTGATTTGGACAATAACGTTAGACTTGAGAGAAGGTCAGCTCTCGTAACCCATGAGTTATCAAGACTCAACGTTGACATTGCTGCTCTCAGTGAAACTAGGCTGTCTTCTGAAGGCAAGCTTACTGAATCTGGAACAGGATATACCATCTTCTGGAAAGGAAAGGAGGAGGGTGAATGTCGTATTCATGGTGTGGGCTTCGCTGTGAAGACCAAACTGGTAAATTATCACCAACTTACGCCCATTGCAATCAGCGAAAGGCTCATGACTCTCCGCATACCGCTCTCAGGAGGTTCCTTTATGACACTCATCTCTGCCTGTGCTCCTACCTTAGATTCTGATGATGAAGTAAAGGCTCAGTTCTATAATCAGCTAAGTGAAATCATCTCCAAGGTACCATCTGCAGATAAACTCTTGCTCCTCGGTGACTTCAATGCCAGAGTTGGGAAAGATCACAGGCTATGGAATAATGTGATGGGCAAACAGGGACTTGGAAAATGTAATCCCAATGGACTGTTGCTTCTTGGTCGTTGTGCAGAACACGAACTTTTCATTACCAACACGCAGTTCCGGCTACCTGACCGCTTCAAAACCACGTGGATGCATCCTCGTTCCAAACCTTGGCACATTCTTGATTATATCATTACCCGGCAATGTGATAAGAAGGACACTCTTATTACCAGAACAGCAAGGAATATAGACGATTGTTGGACAGATCATAAACTTCTTATATGTAAGCTCAGGATATCCATCAGACCTAAACCACCTAGGAACATCAAAAATTTGCCAAGAAAGAAGTTTAATACATCCAAACTTCAGGATGAATCCATGTATAAACATTTTGGAAACAGGATCATCACCCAGTTATCAGAAAACCCAGTAACAAATGACATTCAGCAAGAATGGGCCACACTACAGAAGATTATCACAGTCAGCTGAGGAAACCATTGGTTTTGTAGTGCTTGTGTCAAAAGGAAACAAACAACAAACAGTCCACTTGGAGATTCCTGTTTCTTGAGCTAATTTGCGTATTGATTTACTTGGACTTCGCAGCATTGTATCGGAAATATCATCAAGTTTTTCGTCTGTTAACAGCATAGGCCTGCCTGTTCCTGGTACATCGTGAACTGAGCCGGTCACACGAAATTTACTTATCAAATCCCGAACGGTATCCCGGTTTGGACACTTTAAATTAGGAATCCGCGCCTAAAATTTTAGTTGTACATTTTCTGTAAACCGATCGCCTTCACGAAAAATGTATTCCACCAAAAACACTCTCTCTTCAGTAGTAAACACTACCGCCTGTATCCTGTTGCACTATTCCAGTAATCTAAACGCTCCCTTACTGCATTCACACTAACGCTTTCCACAGCACAGCTCACATGTGTGTTCTGATATCCTGTCGACCTTGGAGAAGCCAAGCTAGTAGCCTACCTGGCTGTCGGCGAGTGAGCGGAAGGTCTGCCAACTTAACTCTCGCTCTCACCTAACGTAGAAGTGCCTAGGCACTGTGGAGAACATCCCCTGACGCACTGTATTTTGACCAGGTCATCCTAGGTAAAAGACCAAGGGGAAGGCCTCGGGACATTTGGGAGAAGCAAATCTGGAGAGACTTGGCCAAGAGGGATGCAGATTGGTAGAAGAAATTGGAGCGCAATATGTGGGAGAACCGGACAAACTGGAAGAGGCTTTTTTATACCAGTACCCGGCTTGCTGGAGTGGAGAATGGATGATGATGAATAAGCAGCGATGAAATTTGTATTTATTTTGTTGAAATGACTTCACGGCAAGAGGACCAAAAACGGGGATTACAGAGATGAAGTGTCCATCATTAAGACTAAGGATAAAGCAGAATAAATTTTAAAATTGACACGCATGACTAGGAGATTTCCGATTATAAGACTAGTGCTGAAAATTAGTTCTTAGTCTGTCATCTAGTGTTGCATTTCAACTGAAATACCATTCGAAGTATACGTACATATTAAAATTGATGAATTTATCAATGAATCGCATGTCATTATAAAACAAATGATGTATCATGAATTCATCAATGTACCAGATGTATGTACTTTTTGTAGATGCGTATTATATTCGCCAACAAATTTGATTTTTATTTGAAGGTTTTAAAAGTTACTGGTCGGCACTACAGTCCCTGAAGAACCTTGGCCTCCTTTATCACCTTCCTCCATTCATCTCTATCTTCCGCCTTCCTTCTCCAGTTCCTGATTTCCAGACTCCTAAAGTCGTCTTCCACGTCATCTATCCACCATCTCCTAGGTCTTCCTCAATCCGGTCTTTGTGTAAACACCTTTTTGACACTACGCGATTCTCTGTACGTGTCCTGCCCATCTTATCCTCCCCTGTTTAATTTTCACCACAATATCTGCCTGTCCGAAGAGTTCCTGTAGTTCCACATTTGTCCTTATTCTCCAACCTGCCTCCTCTCTCACTGGCCCGTATATTTTCCTCAAGATCTTCCCATCTTCGCAGCCAGTCTTCTTCTCTTCTATTGAGAACCCAACCTTCCGATCCATACATAACCACAGGTCTTAGGGTGCGCATTAGATTCCAGAAAGTGCGGTACCGAGAGAAACGGAAAGAGTAATCAAATGTCCCCCTGAATCAAGGACAGAAAATCAGATTTTACTGCCTGTTAGGATATTTTTCAATGTCACTGAAGTGCCTCTACCTTCTGAACTTGTATAAGAAATTGGAAATACGAAATAACACAATTCAAAAGCTGTACAGAACTACTGTATGTTGTGGACTGCAGCAAACTCCTTGTACTCTTTTGCTTTAGGTCTAGTATTCTCTAGTGCTGAGTATTGTGCACCAGTGTAGCTTAATAGCCCTTAACAGGGCACATCGACTCCAGCTCAACACCAGTATGTGTCTAGTAACAGAAACTGTTCACTGGCTCCCGTTGTGCAGGAATTAGGCCAAATGTTCTCCATAGAAATTTCCTATACTGGAGGATATCCCTGCACTTCGTCTCAAGAGGCTTAAGTTTCTTGATGCTATGATTGCCAACAATTTTAACCCCATTAAAATATGGAAGGGTCAATGGGAAACCTTATCACAGCTGTGCTTAGACAACGTCTTTTCTAGAGTGCATTTCACGGGGTTCACTGGTGCTGTACAAGATTAGCCAAGTAGGTTTTAATGAAGTGCTGCTGCCAACATTTCAAGATCTGGTACCTGCCTGGCAGTTAATGTCCATCCTTGTCTTTCAAGGTTATGAAGTGTTCATTGCCTTCAGTCTCCTTAGCTCTTGCCTTTTCTAACCTATAAAGTGCGTTCAAAAAGTAACGAGACGGAGGCATAATTACAGAAACCAGTACCTGTATGTTAGAAGTATTGGCCCTGGCTGTTGAGGCACTTGTCCCACTGTGACACGAGGCGGTGAATGGCTGTCTCATAAAATTCCCTGGGTTGCGATGTGAACCAGTTCCGCACGAACAGCTGGATGTCGACCTCGAGGGATTCCTGAGCTGGGTCCAGTTTTTCCCCTTTTTCCAGTGCTTCTGGGATGGACACACTTCTCTTTCTCTTTCCTATCTGACTTTCATGGCTCTCCTTCCTTCCAAATCCCTCAATTTTCATTCTTCGAGGGTTGAGGGCATTTCTTTTTCTCCTGTCATATATTTACCATATCTTTCTTTCCCCTTTGTTTTTCTAGTATGTAAGTCTGTATTTACTTCAATTATAGTTTCCATTTCATTTTATTATCATCCACACCATTAGGTGCCGATAATCTAGATCTTAAAACAACAATTATCATATTTTTAGATTGTGCCATGTAAATAGCTTAAAAAAACAGGAATGTATCCCTATTCATGCAGTTCCGTGCTGTACATCATCAGAAGAATGCAGAATATAGGATGTACACTACTGATCTGCTTCGTTGGACAAAGGGCATCGCCCTTATTGACCATGTCAGAAACGACAAAATTCGGGAGCAAATGGGTGTCGCCCCTATTGTGGACAAAATGAGAGAGAAACGGCTCCGATGGTATGGCCATGCCCTGGGTGCAGCGTCGGATAATGTTACTAACTCTGTCCTTCATTTTGAGGTTGAAGGCCTACGCCCCAGAGGACGACCGAAGCAGCGTTGGCAAGACACTATAAATGGTGACTTAAAAATTACCGGCCTAAATCCAGCTGACGCACGAAACTGGACAAAATGGAGGTCAATGCCCAAAAAAGCGGACCCTGCACCAGCGGGACAACGCTAGGAAAAAGAAGAAGACTACTGATCTGTACGAAAGCTGGATATCTGTTTTTTTTTTTATTATTATTTTTTTTTTTTTTTTTTTTACATGGCACAAAACCAAAATGATTCAAGATGCCCATCAAACAATAAAATATATTACTTTAAAAGCAATACTCATGGTAAAACCATAAGGAAATACTGATGCTGACTCCATTTGAAATTCTAATCCCCACTTGTTAAGTTACTATCTCCCCATAGATCACCAACTATCAGAGGCAACCCTTTAAAAGAGTTGTTTTATTTTTTATTTGAGGGGCTGTGCGAATCCAAGGATGACTGTTGCCCAGCCTGTAGTTTATGAGGGATTCATGGTTTGTACAACAGCACCCTCACCCTCTTTGCCTTGGATTTTTGCAGCCCAGCACAACAAACCTGGTGTTCCAAGTATTACCACATATGCTAAAATGGCAAATTAGCAGACCAGGAAACAACACTGCCATGCTCCTGGAATCAATATTAATGCAAGAGTTAATGCTTTTCAGACAACTCAGTCTAAGTGGCAGCATTTTGTCCCAGTGTACCATTGTGCTCATCAGCTGGTATGGTATTCCTCACCAAGATGTTGGCTAGTACATGCCAAGAACGTCACTACAGGGCAAGTAATACCAATGTACTAAGGGAAATAAAAAAATCTCTGCTTTCAAAAATTGTCTGTCAGACAGATCAAAGTGAAAAATCTGTTTCCATTGTGATACTGCCGGACCTGTGGTGTTGGGGTTGCGTGCTTGCCTCACCCAGAGGCCCTGGATTTGATTTCCGGTTCTGTCAGGGGTTTTAGAATCTAACCTGAGAGCTAAAACAGGGTGTTCGTACAATCATTCATGGTTCCGTATTGATTAAAAGTCAAATATAAAGGGAAACAGAATTGTATTGATCAGGCGGAATTCTGTTTCCCTTTATATTTAAAACAGGGTGCGCGCAGTTTCATGAGGACAGTTGAGTAGCTGTCTGACAGTGAGGCAGCTCCCCAGTCACGGAAACCAAGATTAATGGCCAAGGGGACATGTCGCGCTGTCCACACGTCACTGCATAATCTGTAGGCTGAATGGTTGGGCAGCGGTCGCTTGGCAGGCCAGGGCCCTTCATGGGCTGTTGTGGTGCCAATGGGGGGGGGGGGGGGGGGGGGGGGTGAGTTATGCAACCAACTCGGGACTTCCCTGTAATGGACTGTGAATGTGTGACTAACATTTCACTAGGACAACCGAAATTTTGTCAAACGTACTGAGAACGATGCCAGTCTCACAACATGGCAATATTTTTTGCGTACACAAGAGCAAGTGCATCGGGAAATCAAATTGAAAGGACCTGAAAGCAGCGCTGATTTAGTAAATAGAATTTTTCTGTGTGCCGCAAACTCGAAACATTTGGGACAGAGGAGTTCCTTCAAATGGACCAAGAATGGCACCGATCGCATAATATAGGAATATTTCTCTTGTTGTTGTTGCTAATTCATATTAAGAGCTTGAGACATCTCCATGTATGAAGTCGTCGGATTTTTTAAGAGCGTTAAAAATCCCTCAGTATGCCTTCCTTCGGAGGGGAAGTAAAGCCGGCGGTCCCATGTCATAGATTTATGGCATGAAAAAAAGAACCTTCCACTAATTACACTTGTGGAAGCAAAATTTTGTAAGTTAGTTTGATAACACTCCATTAGTTCCAACGTTCGCCACTGGGTGCTGACTGCGATGGCATTTATTAGCCACATCCGCAGCTAGGTTTCTTGGATGGTAGCATTTTGCGTCAAAAGTAGTGCCCCCGTAATTGAATTATATAGAGACCACGGTGGCTATATGGAAAATATAAGGAGAGTTAGTTAGTTAGTTATTGTTGTTTTAAGGGGCGGAACTACGAGGTCATCTGCCCCTTATAAGGAGAGTTATGGCTGTCATGGTTATGACGTGGGTAGTCATGACGTAAGCACGGATGACGCAAATGTTATGCCAGCAGGCTACTTGAGCTGAGATTCTCAGTGACGTCAGCATTTAGTCGAGAATGTTCCAAGATTTACGACGCAGTCGCAGGAAACGAGGAATTCTGCTGAGGAAGAAACTATGCTATTGGAGGAGAGGCTTGAACCAATGAACGATAGTTTCAAGGAAGACGGAGATTGCTGAAACTATGGTATTTTTATTACTTTTGGAATACAGAATTGTGGAAATCCATTTGCAGTAAAGGCATTAATTTGGAATTTTGGTGAAATTTATCTTCAGTTTTTGAATTTTGAAAATCCGTCATGTATTAACGAAGTTGGAACTTTTAGCAATGACGTAGTATCACGCTCTGGAAGGGATGGAAACGCCCCTCGTGAAGTTAATAAAAGGGCTTGCGCAGAAGAGAGGAGCCTCTTTCATTCTCCGATCATTCTCAGATCTCATTCTCAGATCATCGAAGTATAATTGTGAAAGTTTTTTTTCTTATACATTCATTATAGTGAGACGTCGAAGTGAACAGTAGTGAAAAGAGTCGTCTTTATAACGCGTGGCGAAGCCACTATATTAACGAGATCCATGTCAAACTAGGTGAAGTTGAAACGGACCTTAGAAAGCTTCTACAAGTTTAGCTTCGAACAGTTAGCGGTCGCCGATAAGCTAATTATATTGTGCAGTGCTACATAAAGTAATAGAGAAAAGCTGAACAATTTCGACCAATTAGTTTGAAGGATATTAGCAGTTTTATACGACTGACAAAAGTGATTATCTCGCCACCTGAGAAGCACTATTGTATATCCAGAATCAACGCCACGGCTGACGCTGTTAGTGGAATAGAAAGACTTCAGATTGCTTTGTTACACAACGCTACAGTATAATGGAGCAATTTAATACGGCAGTTTGTTCTTCTATGACTACAACCGAAGAGCAGATGGAAGGCTAAAGGACTTAATGCAATTGGGACATATTTCAACGGAGTAAGATAGCAACATGGAACTTCGCTAATTGCTATTCCACACAAGCGAACATGTGGTGAATACCATCTACACCCATGTTTCGTGATTAAAGGCTGAATACCATCGAACAGCCATGAAAATGATTTCATACTCTTTCAATATGAATAATTTCTTCGGAAATTTCTACAAAACTTCATGACGATTGTCTACTGGAACTTCAGGGATTTTTTCAAGAGAGGTCAGGGATATCCCGACTCACAAAGAAGATTATTGCCGGAAGGATGTCTATTCGTCTTCGAGGAGCAGAGCGATTTCCGGAGAAGGAAGCAGTTCGATTCTCCGAGGGTGCTATTTCCTATTTCGAGGATGGAGCTCAGCTTTAACTTGGTGAAATGGATCCATCAGCAGTCTTCTTTGGGGAATTTTCCTCTGGAACGTCAATCGGCAGATAAGGTAGTCGTGAACGTTTATTGTATTTGAGTTTATTAATAATGTTTGAGCAACTATTTCCCCATATTTTTATCCTCATGTATTTGCCCTATTTTCTTGTTGAGATTCCTATTCTCAGTACACCTTGTTGAGTTATGCCTTTTTCGACGATTTTATTAAGACATTGTTATGTCATGGGCATAGTTAATGATTTTGGATCAGTTGAGACTGATATTTAGATTTTTCAGTAATTAATATTTTTGTAGTCACGATTTGACTGTAAGTTAATGATTTTTATGGCAGATTTAAATTCAGACAGTGTGTCATTTTATTAAAGTAATTCTACCCCAGTTTAATTACTTTGACCAATTTTCTGTCATCATCAAGAAGGAAGAACATTTAAATGATTTTAGAGCGTTAAAATCTCTTACGTTGTCGACGATCTTGGAAATACTAGTCGTTATTTGAATTGATTGCAACACAGACATTTATCGTCAGTTATGAATGAACATTGCATCATAGACACTTTTGTGAAAGATTAACTTTAATAATGAATTATTGAATGCATTAAAGTCAAGAACTTTTGTTAGGAGTTTTTCTCAATTAGAGATTTATATAACGATGTTTGCATTCCCCAGTCTAATTGGATTCTATTCGACTACTTTGCATTTTAGTCGCACTTTATTTGATGATAGTATTTTCATACTACATTTTATTTTAAGATGTTAATCTTAAAGTTTGATAGACCAGACAGGCGTATATAAGCGTATTCACTATTAAATTTGTTTGTGATTGGCAAGTTTTGACTTCATTTCGGTTCATGAATGAAATCCACGAAGGTTAAATAAAAAACAGTTTTGAAACAATTAATGATTATAAGAATTTTTAAGTGGAACTATAAATGTATAATCGCTAGTGCAGCGCAGATGTCGAAAGTCGCTGATGTATAATGCCCTTGAATATGAAGGAAGTTCCCACAGGAATTAATGTTAAAGAATTATTTGTGGAAGTTTTTGTAAGTTATGTGGAAGTTTTTAATGCCATATAGATTAATATATGATGAATTTTGGGCCTAATTTTAATGCAGTTTGTGCATTAACTTGTTAGCGAAGGATTTTCCGCTGGAGTAAGATTGTCATAGTTCGTTGAAATTTAATCAAGTGAATTAACTGTTATAATTAACACGAGTTTTGAAAGAATTTGAGATAAGATTTTGAATGAAGATTACCGTCACAAATCATTATTAAAACCTTTATTAAACCAGATTGTGACATTAATATGTATAACTAACCTTCATTGGTCGATTATATTAAATCACGATTATAAAATTACCAACCGGATGAACATGTGGTTAATGTATTTCTTAAATTAATAATTTAAACAATTTAAATGTTAATATTGTAAATAATTGCTGTAAATATTTTTGAAAATAATGTGGAGCGAGAGTGATGTTAAAGGCATGCTTATAATATTTTTATTGTCTTTGACAAATATTATAAACAATTTCTAATTGTTATAAATAATTTATGTGATTTTGTTATAAACATTCAAGAGCTAATTAAACATTTGGATTGAACTTAACAAGTTTAAGGAATTAACATAATGATCCAATAGGATGTGAGTAAAGTACTTGAAAGATTTGTGTAAATAATGTGAGTTGTCTTGTAGACATTTAAAAGCTTGAGAGAACAAGCTGTATTCTTACGTAACACGTGAGAAGGGAGTCCATTTGACCAGTATGCAACAAGTTGGAGGGTAGCTCACAGCTGTGCCAACATCTGGTTATCAGCGGGCTAGGTCGTCTACACTCTGGCCTTGCGACTATAAATACCATTCTCATGTTTATTAAAAGGAAACCAAATGCTCTATATATGTCACACCCTGACGTCCTTTTCCAATCCAATTATGTTATGAATATTACGTTATTTGGAGCTCGTGGGAGCTAATATGTTCTATATCATGTTGTATGATAATTTTGCAAGTCCTACAGGAGGACGTAGTCATATTGACATGGGCTACTGATAGCCACGTTTATTTTGTTGTGTTAGTAAAATCTTACCCTTTATTTGAAATAAAACTTTTGTACAGTTCAAAGTTCTCGTCTTCGTTCTGGTTCATTTTTAAATGTCATGGTGGAGGTTATTGTGTGAACAGACTTTAGTGATCCTGTTGTCAACTCAATCCCCGAGATAATTAAGAGGTAAGTAACGGTAAGTATGAACCCCCGTTTATTTTGGTGTGTTCCACAATGATTTCCTGTGAACTTCTGTGCTCTTATCTCGATAGTATCTGTCAGTGCCATTTTCATTGATGTAACTGAGCCGGTGCGTTTGATTGTTGGCAATCCGATTGAGGGGGCGGATATCTGACAGCCTACTATCCAGGTAAACGGGGACAGTAGGAACTACTTGGAAAAAATTAATCGTTTGCAGTCATTCTACCTGAATCTCAGATAACACACACTAATACAGCCGTCTAAATTAACACCGGTTATCAGATAAATTCTACACACACACAAAGTACACGGGGCTACATGACCGCGTTGTCGCAGCCCCCTAAACTAAGGAACCAACCATCTCCATGTACTTAGGATGTGTTGAATTTGTCTGATAATCTGTGTTTTCTGGTGATTGTAATATTGTGTGTATGAGGTAGGTGCCCTGGGTCTTGAAATATCCCTTAATCTTTTCCACTCTTGTGTAGACCTGAGGTCGACAGCCTTCACTTAGCGTTATAGCTCGTGTGTCGACCCTGAGTCGACACAATGTTTGGCCGCTCGTTTCTAGGTTACCTGGCATGCCAGGGTTTTTGTACTTTGTTTGGTAAGTGCTGGCCCCCTTCCGGAAACTGGAAGGAACCAAACGGGAGTGTTTTAGTTTCTCTTTGCTCTGCAAAACTGCTCCGTTTCCTTGACATTGAAAGCAGTCGCGGTAAAAAACATGGCGTTATAGCTCGTGTGTCGACCCTGAGTCGACACATTGTTTGGCCGCTCGTTTCTAGGTTACCTGGCATGCCAGGTCTTTTGTACTTCGTTTGGTAAGTGCTGGTCCCGGAAATCGAAAGTAACGAAACACGAGTGTTTTGGTTTCTTTTTGCTCGGAAAAACTGCTCTGTTTCCTTGACATGAAAAGCAGTCGCGGTGAAGCAACATGGCGGCGCACAGTCTGACCGAAGCTGAGATCCGGGCGTCTATTTCGGCTGATTTTGATGATAGTGACCATAAGAGTGATGCAATTTTTGAATCTGGCGATGAAAATGATATATCCGTGAGTGGTTCAAGTGACTATATTGATATCGGCGTCGCAAGAAATCATGGAGGAGGCGATAACATTATGTGAAGCAATCAGGGTCAATCCAGGCATTTGCTTTGAACGCTTCCACACACTCAATACATACCGTTAAGAAAGTTAAAAACATTATTTTGTGTCATGTAAATGCCATACGTTCATTAATTTTGTACTTCCTTCCTTTATATATTGTTACAACCAGTACTTAATACCAGGTTTTAAAAGATGAAGAATGCTGACAGAAATAAATACGAGTTGGGAGAAACCGGGACTTACAATAATTCGAGTGGAAAGGGTTAAGATTTTTCTTTCTTTGAATATGGACTAGTAGTTCATCATCATCAGGATATCCTTCCAGCGAGCAACATTATTTTACATTTACTCAACTAATTTATTAATTTTTGTTTTCCATTAAAATAAAATATAAAAAACATTAAAAAAGAAGAGCCCCTGCCCTTAGCAAACCATCACATGGCATCTGTGACACCACAGAATAACTTCATTCCAAACCAGAGGGGGTAAGATATTGTGATATAACTGTGAACTTGAATGATGCTTTTTCTACTGTGTTGTGAAGTGGCATAACTTTGCATTTTAATGTTATCTAGTTCTATAAACTGCCTCCAATGTTATTTGCTCGTTATTTTCAAGTGTAGTAAATTATTTAATTAATTTCCCTGAAAACGAAAGGTTTGGTAAATATTCCATGGTTTTAATAGACTTGCCTGTATTCTTCAAATTTAATGTGGTTCAAGTTATATTACTGTACTTTTGTATGGCCACCAGAATCTTGGCTTATTCTTGATATGTACGGTGTGTGTGGAGTGTGACTGATCTCGTGTATGCCTTGTGTATCAATGGACTGATCTAATCTTTGTTTTTTGTGTAGTTCATTAACCTATCACCGCCAAAAGATCCCTCAGCATCCATCCACCTTCTCTCTCTAGGCAGCTATTGTGTAGGTGAATGTAAAATAAAGTTATCCCCAATTTGAACTGGTTTCTGAGTTTGAATGGTGGTGTTTGTGTGACTCCAGCCGGAGCCTTGGCAAGCTGCCACGGCTGAAAATGTGCAGCTCTCATCTCCTACTCAAGTGGCTACACACCAATTTGTTGGCACACAGGTAACTTTCGCCCTCCACCTCCCTTCTGCTCGTACTTAATGTTGTAGAGGGTAGTGCCTGCTGATAGTGTAGGTCACCAATTTGATTTTTCTTTTACATTGATTAGTGCACTCAGAATCTCTCTGCTAATTAAAAATTATGACTTACAAGGTATGGGTGTTATAGGGAAAACAAACGTACAGTACAACATCACATGATTCAATATTTTTGGACAAACCTTCCTTGGTGGGGAAGAGAAGAAAATGGTCCACAGGAAATGTAAGATAGTAATAATCTGGAATAGTTCTGAAAATTTTCACATTGGTCATGAAGGCCAATACCAATGTATCATATGTAACTTAGTAAATTTAAGGTTCCCTTTCAAATGATCACCTATTCAGGTCCCCTTATAATTTACAAGTATTTCAACATTCAAAATGTGTTCCTATTTTTCCCATCATTGTCTAATGCAGCGCTATATTTGTAGGTTTAGTCACGGTTCCGTATTGATTGTCAATTAAATATAATAAAAGGAAGAGAGAATCCGCCTGATCAATACTTATTATTAAACACTAACGGGTTACATTAGACCCTTATGGTACATGCTTCGGAGCTTATGCTAGCCCCTTCATCAGACATACATAGGGAAGCACTTATCAGTATCATTAAAATTATCTTAAAAGTTAAATCTAACATGAAATGGGTGAAGATGAAAGTGATACAAATGAGGAATGATATGCTGAAATAAATATGAACAGACACATCTAAAAAAAGGGGGATATAGAACTAGTAAAGCACATATGATAAAATACACATTAAAAATAACATATTAAAATACAGATCACTTGAAGTTCATGTCGGCAAATATAATTTGCAATGTTCACGTTGGGTCCTTATGACCTTCCAATGTTTATTCTTATAAAATCACTTCACTAAATATAAAATGGTCTGTTGAAGATTGCTGGTATAATTGAGGGTCTGGCTGTTTGTAATCTCCTGCTGGAGGTACGATACCTGATTACTGAATAAATCGAATACCGGTACATCACCAAAAAAACTAAAGAACAGGCCAAGCTTGAAAAGGGTCCCTTGAGTGTGGAGCTTTGGGAGGCCCATTAAATTATTGCAATGGTGCTCCCGAGTTGGAAATCCCATAAAGAAGGTCCTCTCTCGAGGTAGCAAGTAGTTGTGAGAATAACTATGAAATAAAACAAAAAATAAGGAATTAGAGAAAAAATTACGTGTTAAAAATATTATTGAACAACGGAATCTTGTTAAGCACAAGGGAAAGAACACCTAAGAAAAATACTATAGAGTAAAATAAATTGGTGTGGAAAGTGGAATAGACAGATAACTTACTCGTAGCAGAAGAGATTTCAAACACACCCGATGCAAGTCCGTGAGCTGTCAAGCGGCCTGAAGACGAGGCCGTAATGCGGTCCTAGCGAGAGCTAACTAAGCGAGCAAGGGGGAGGTAAGGGAGCGCTAGTGCAAGCATCTCAATATTTCTCTCAAATACCAGCCGGAGACGATTATTATGACTACACAAACAGTCGGTCTTCTTGATATATTTATTGATGATTTTGGTACGTATTATTCCGTTTATAGATTTTCTTTCTCCGGAGGAAGTCAGTTACGAAATGAGAATTCGCAACCTGGAAGTATCAGAAAGCTAGAGAGAAATCTATTGTTCCAAGATTTAGTGAGCGAAACTGTTTGGGCGGGTTGCCATATTCTTCGAGTAGGTCGTAATCTAGGAATGAGTGGTGAATATATCTGTGATAATCGGAGTAATCGGGAAAGGGTGTCCGTGAGTCCATGTCAACCAAATACTCAGTGAGTACGTTTACGTCCTGGGCAAGTATTTAATGATGAATTTACTAACGCACGCGATGAGTCTTCTGGTCGTCAGATCGTACGTATAGTATCTCAGTGTTGTTCTTCAATGTTCTCAAATGCTAAATTTGGAGGCATCAACCATCCATTGTCCGCTTGTATTGAGAAGATCAAAAATTTAAGTACTGATACGCTTAGCGGAGTCATTCAATTTACTTGAGGTTTAGTTGACATCCAAGAATGTGCTACCGTGTTATTAATCCTAATGAGCAAGTATTTCAGACTATGTTTCTGATTACCTCTGGGGTAATCCAAAGCAGATTGGTTGATGCGATACGGGATATCTATCAAGCCCTTTTTGAGTGAGATTTTGGAAGTGTTCGTCCCGTCTAGATTGTTGGGTTCTGTCATTCAACAATATTTTTATCGTGCTCAATGTGTGGGAGAACCATTGAACGCTTGTATTCAGGATATAACTAAATATAGCAAGGTGTTCGGCTAGTTCTCTCTGAGCTAGTATCAATCATCGTGGACGGAGTTACTCCCGATATTCGGTCATACTTAAGTCTAAATTAAAGACCAACGACATTTCGAGATTTGAATGTTGCTGCTGTTCATGCAGAATCCGTTCGGTTAGTTGATTCACAAAGGAGGGATTAACATTCGGTCTCACAAAGGAGGGATTAACATTCGTCATTGCAACCTATTTCCCAAGGATGAGTAGTACCTAGCCCCAGTTCTAGACCTGACCCTAACGCGAATGGAAAAATTGTTCGATGTTATAATTGTGGGCGTTTGGGTCATATATCACGACATTGCAAAAATCCACCACGTACGGATTGACAGTTCGTGTCCAAGCCTCAACGAGACCTCCCTAAGTTTGGAAACCGTGATGATAAAGGAGGGATGTCGAACTCTTGGCGTAATAATATGGTTGTTGATGAGGAAAGATGTCAAGTCTTGTGTCCAAAAGCATGTAGGAAGATTTCCATTCCCTCATACATGCATATGCCTGTGATTCGGATTTTAATAAATAACGCTCCAATAGAAGCACTGTTAGATTCAGGGAACGTTGTGTCATTGGTGAGTAAAGTTTGGTATAAAAAGATGTTGACGGTTTGTAAATTTCCTAAATTGGAAACTGTGGAATCTCATTTGGTGTCCGCAAATTGTTCAAGAATTAAGGTGTTGGGATTCGTTAAAATGAAGATTAGCATATTGAAGTTTTCTTGGAAATTCAAACTATGGGTCGTTCGCGATTTGTCATGTCAGGTAATATTACGGGCTGATTTCTTGTCATTTTCTGGTTCATTGTTAGATCTTTGTAAGGAAGAAGTGTATTTCAGGTTCCATCCCGAAATTAAGGCAAAATTCGAGCGCATATTTGGGACCTGCAAGGATAGTATAAGTCGTCGGGGAAACGACAGGATGTGTAATGTGGTGAATTTAGTACCTGATGATGCAGGAGATTTACATAATTCCGGGAAGTTCGAAACATTGGACTTTAGTCATTTGAACCCCGAGCAAGCCGATAAAATTTGTTGGTTGTGTGAGAAGTACCCAGAGGTAATCACCGACAAGTTGGGGGTTGCCAACTTATTGGAGTATAAGATCGAGGTTACTGATAACATTCCTGTTCCGCATTGTCCGTATCGACTTAGTCCTCCTAGGATGTTAGAACTCAAGAAGATCATTGATAAGATGTTGGCGGAAGGTATAATTAGCCCATCCATCTCGTCATATTCTTCCCCGATGTTCTTGGTTTCCAAAACAGATGGTGGATTCCGACCTGTTGTTGATTATCGTCGTCTCAACCAAAAGGTAGCATTTGAATCAATTCCGTTGCCCGATCTGAATTCTTGCTTTTCGTTGTTCAATAAGGCTCAGTATTTCACATTGCTTGACCTCAATCAAGCCTACTATTTTCTGGAATCAAGTTTAAATTCCTATATCACTATCTAGATGATGTGGTGGTGTACAGTGAAAGTTATGAAGAGCACATTGAACATTTGGATGAAGTTATTAAAAGGTTGAGTGATGCTGGATTAACCCTCAAGCTAGGGAAGGTATCTTTATTTCGCTAAATCCGAAATATATTTCCTCGGGCATATTGTTTCTCGAGTAGGAGTTAGCGTTGATCACTCTCGAACTCAGGCAATTCGAGACTTCAAACCACCGACCATCATCAAAGGCGTTGCTCGTTTGGTTGGTATGGCGAACTTCTTTCGGAAATTTATTCCAAATTTCGCCCAAAGAGCGTTACCATTGAATGTCTTGCGTCGAAAGGGGGTAAAATTTTCCTGGGTTGAATCTCGACAAGCTGCGTTTGAGGATTTGAAAGGTGCGTTGAGTAACGCCACAGTATTGGCAGTGCCTGATTTCTCTAGACCATTTATTTTACAAGGCGACGCTTCTCAAGGTGCCATTGCCGCTGTGTTATTACAAGAATGTGAATTGGGACGTCGTCCGATTGCTTACGCTTCCAGAACACTAAATGAGGCAGAATCTAAATATTCCGTTTACGAGCTGGAAGGTCTAGCGGTAATGTTTGGATTGGAACGTTTCAAAACGTACATTGAACATGTGCCGTTTCAATTGGAAACGGACCACCAAGCATTGAGCTGGGTTCTCACCAGACCACGTAACACAGGAAGGATCGCGCGATGGGCTACGAGGATTTCCTCTTTTAAGTTTTCCGTTCGACACATCAGAGGTAGTGAAAACGTAATAGCTGATTCTCTCAGTCGGATGTATGAAGAGCCATCCATACCGAGCACCGTTGTGATTGAGAAAGATAACATCCAAGGGAGTGTGAATGCCCCTTTGCCTATTATTAGCAACAGTCCGATGCTGTTCAGGACGATGAAGAATTAGGAAAGATTATGTTAGATATTTCTGAGGGTAAATTAATTAGACCTTATGGATTGAAATCAGGGGTTCTAACTTGCAAGGGTCGTCATGATTAAAAAAAAAATCGTTTTACCTAATAAATAAAAATTAATCCCAGAGATGTTGAAATATTACCACGGCTCTCCGATTGGAGGGCATTTGGGAGTTTTCAAAACTAGGAAGAAAATTCGTGAGTACTTCGTTTGGGAAGGAATGGATGGTGATGTGAGAGAATTTGTTAAATCTTGCTACCGTTGTAATGTAAGTAAACCTGTCGTGAGTACTAAGGTAGGGAAATTGGCTTCTTAGTAAGCGATCCGGCCGATGGAACGTCTGTTCATAGATTTTATTGGTCCGTTTTCAAGATCCGTGTCTGGAAATCGTTTTGCGCTCGTTTGCGTTGATTGGTTTACCCGTTTCTCTTGATTGTTTCTGATACGCTTATCAACCACGAATACTGTAATCCATTGCCTAAATTCTATTTTTTCGTATTTTTGTCCTTGTCAATTTCTGGTTTCGGACAATGCGAAATCCTTCACGTCTCATAAGTTTCGAAAGTTTTGTTTAGAGTATGCTATTTCGCATGTAACGACCACGCCATATTATCCTAATCCATCATTAGCAGAACGAGTGAACAGAAATTTACCGGCAGCTCTTATCGCCTATCATCATAGCGAGCATTCTAAGTGGGACACATCGTTGCCTTGGTTGACTTTTGCATTCAACACAGTTCTGCATGAAACTCACGGAAAAACTCAATTTTCGTTGATGTTCTCATATGTCCCCAATTCGCCGTTGACTAATTTGTGGTCAATTCCGGAATTGTTGCCTGATCATCCTACTGACCAGAAGGTCTGTGAAATTTGGAATGAAGCATGTGAAGCTATGGAGATCTCGCATGATCGTATCGCAAGGCGATATAATGCTGGCCTCAGTGAATGTAAGTTAAATGTAGGAGATAGAGTGTATGTAAAGAATTTCACGCCTAAAACTTTTAGTAGGCAAGCTTTGGGTAAACTTCGTGTTCGTTTTCGGGGTCCTTATGTGATACTCTCATTCATCACGCCTGTGACGGTCGTGTTAAAGGACAGCGCTGCCAAACAAATTTTCAGGGCTCATCTAAGTCAGTGCAAATTAATCGGGAATTCTCAGGACGATAAATTGGGTTATTAAGTGATTGTTGTAGTTATATTGAATGTTATTGGATGGTGAAACGTTTAGGTGGTTGATAATTGGTATGGTGGAAGTGTGGACGATGATAGGATGTGGCGCATCAAACTTATTTGAATTTTCATGAATATGAACTGTTAAGTGTGACCAAATGACGATTTCCAAGGAACTGAAAATGTGAGAACTCTTAATTGAGGATCTAGTTAATTATTTACTCGATTTGAGTATGTGAGAACTCTTGATTGAGACACTACTTACCTGTCGTCTTACCTAAAAAAAAAAAGAAGAAGAAACCAATAATTATAATCCATGTGTAGATAATCTTTTGCTACCTCGTGCCCCTTACTCATATTACTGAGATGTGCAGTTTTGGCCAAGCTGCATTTTCGTCGTGGTACTGATGGGTGGATGGAGCTTCATTGGACGCTTTGATATATCTGCTGGTCGGAATTATTGGAGATGCTCTGGTGGAGTATGCCTTACTGAAGAAGAAGCGTGAAGGTGAACACGGTTGCGGTTCGGAGTAATACCAGCCTAGCCACAGACAAGTGAAATGAAATAGAGACCAATCGGGTTATGAAACACCCCGTGGTCTACCTTCGGGGGGGGCAGAGGCGGAGGATGCTGCAGTTGCTGTCGCTCTGTCACATGTCTGTTATTAATATCCCGCCCTGAAATCTTCCAAACCCCATTTGGAACATGTCAGAATAGACGTGACTTATAAACCTCATTTCCATGTATGAATATTCCTGGTAATTAAAACCTATGCCTTGAATATCTTCTGAAACCCATTTTGGAATATGTCAGAATAGACATGTCTCTTAGACCTTAATTCTATCTGTGAATAATTCTGTTTGTTCGGGTTTTCATGCTTGAAAAAATGAGCAATAGGTTTATTGACAACACCATGAAACTACTCTCGAAGTTATTAGAAGTTTGCTAATCTGTCGGCGGGCGAGAAGAACGTAGGTTTGGATCTTCAGGTTGGCAGACAGTGATGGAGAAACTACGACGGGATTAATATATTTTAAAAAAAGAAGTGAGAACGGGTGACTGTTGATGACAATGTAAGAGAGTCAATAGGCATAACCTCTAGCCGCTTCCCGTGAGCCGGCAGGCTCTCGGGGATGCGTAATCATGAAACATTTAGTGCCATTAGAAAGTTAAGATTCTGAGACCTTAAATTATTGTGGTTTGCGTCGCTTATTAAATTTTATCGCCACCTTCTAGCTCGTTATCTTACCTGTGACCTATGTCATTGAGAACTGAGGCGTATAACGGGAAACATTTTCTGTGCTCGTTTTGTAAGGAAGGGTTTGGTCTTCCATGTTGAGTTATATTATCCTTTCTTGTGTGTAATTTGCCAATGAAGTCTTATGACTTTTAATGCTATTCTGTGCTGAATTGGATTGTCACCGTTGTCATGACTAAGTTTTTTTGAAGATGATGTTCACACGATATATAAGTTGGATTTTTGCCTTGATGAATGCTAAAGAGTTGGTCCATCTAATTAAGGAGGGGATTAAAGAGAATATTTCCCAAATATGCTTGCCTTTGAAATACGGTATCGTCCTGAAGTGTTTGGAGTTAAATGCGAAATTATCCGTTTATTTTGCTCTGACTTGGGAGTTCTTGGGTTGATATTGATTCGAAAATATTTCTTATGTTTTGGGCTGTGTATGTCATCGAGTTGGGTTCATAGATAACATGTTCCGTTTTACGTAGTGTATGCCCTATTATTACTTGCTATTTCGGCGTGTATTAAATGTGAATATAAGATCTACAGATTGTGTGATCTGGCAATATGTTACTTCTCCAAAACACCGAGAGGAGAAATATGAAGCACCGGCCGGATGCTAAATAATCTCCCCCATTCTGTTCAAATACATCCCTGGTGGTAAATAAATTAATGTTAACCAACCCATGAGTTGGGGTGAGTACCAAAGCCTAATGTTGTTTGATGTTGGAAAGGAGTACAAATCAGTGAGTACCAAGACTTCTAAATATTATTTGCATGTATGAGAGTAATGCATGGAAGAAGAGTATACCAGATTGTTGTATTTGATGGGTTCTTGCATGTATATTTGTACCATAATTTGTATGTTAAAAGGGTATACCTCTTCTGGTTGAAATTAAATTCTTATTAATTTTATGGTATTGTGCTTATTCATTGACCAGGCCGTTTTAGGTTTATTATCAGCTTCTGGGCTTGAGGCCCACTTTCACTCCACGGGCCTTGACCCGGTTTCCTCTCCTCTCTCTAGCTTATTGTGTTGCGATAGTTTTGTAGCTGGGTGGGGAGTGCAACATACATGTACCAGAGGTTAAGGGTTGGGGGTGGTACAGTAATTTTTCACACCCTTCTAGATTACAACCAACAAGCCCAGAAAACTTCTTCATCCCAGCTGTGAAAGCCTTAATTTTTATGGTACATTTAAAGGGAAGTTTCAAAAAACTAAGCAATATATTTGTATCACAAGATAGCATCTACTGAGATTCTTACTACCCACTATTAGAAACTATTATTACTATTGATATAAATCCATTCTTTACAGATTGTTTTAAGTATGTTTCAATCCTAAAATAAAAATATGTCTCCATATTCTCTCCAATAGGTAGCTATATTGACACATGAAAACTTGAAATTGACAGATACAATGAAATACACTATAATTGTGACAATTTCCCATCAAATCGATACAATATATACAATTGGTACTTACATACTGTGGTACATGTTTTGTGGCGTTACTGCTCCCTTCATCAGCCACTCACTATCGAAGAATATCAATCAATTCAATTCCTCGGCGCTACAGCCTGGGGTAGGCTTTGGCCTCTCTCACGATTCCTCGCCATTCGTCTCTTCTATAAGTTTTCTCCCACCATCTTCCAACCCTCATAGTTCTCAGGTCTTCTCCTAAGTCTTGTAGCCATCTTTTGCGCGGTCGTCCACGTCTCCTCTTCCCTTCCATAGTTCCATGTAATATCTTCCTTGGTGTTCTTTCTTCACTCATCCTCTCTACATGACCAAGCCAATCCAGACGTCGGGACTTAATAAATTTCACAATATCTTCACCTTTGATTATCTCTTCAATTTCTTTGTTTGTCCTGATTCGCCACCCTTCATCCTCCTTTACCGGGCCATATATCCTTCTTAAAACTTTCCTTTCAAAAATTTTGAGATCATTCTCATCATTTGTTGACATTGTCCACGTCTCAGATCCATAGGTCACCACTGGTCTAATAAGGGTCTTGTAGAGTTTAACTTTCAAGTTCCTACTTAACAGTTTTGATTTTAAGAGCTTAGTGTTAGCATAGTAAGCCCTGTTTCCATTCATGATCCGTTTATGAATCTCCTCTGATACAGAATTCTCACAATTTAGTATAGTACCAAGGTAACTGAAGCATTTTACATTCTCAAACTTATACTGACCAATTTCTACATTTTCTCTTGCTCTCCTATCTTTTCCCGCTGACATTTTCATATATTTGGTTTTCCTTTCATTAATTCTCATTCCCATCTTTCCACTCTTCTCCTCCAGAATCTTGAACATTTCTTTAAGAGATGCCCAGTTCCGTGCCATCAACACAATGTCATCCGCATATGCATACGCCTGCTTGGACTTGCTTATTATCGTCCCTCCCAAACCCAGTTCTTTCATAACTTCATTCAGTGTCAAGTTGAATAACACTGCAGACAATGAATCTCCTTGCCTCACTCCGGTATTCACCTCAAAATTCCTGCTAGTTTTGCCTCCTACATAAACCTTGGCCTGCGATCCTTCCATTGTCATTGCTACTAGACTGATCAACTTCCTTGGCACTCCACATGCTTCTAGGGCGTTCAACATCTTCGTTCTATCAATGCTATCAAACGCCTGTTGGAAATCAATGAATAGCAAATGCAGATCAACCCCATATTCATAGCATTTCTCCATAGATTGTCTCATAACAAATATTTGGTCAGTAGTTCCCCTTCCTGGCCGGAATCCACACTGGTTCTCGTCCAGTATTTCTTCAGCGTAGTCGCTCAGTCTCCTTTGCAATATACTTGAGAATATCTTATATACAACACTTAGCAATGTTATCCCTCTATAATTTCCACATTGTAACTTATCACCTTTCTTGAAGATGGGACAGATAAGGCCAACCTTCCAATCCTGAGGCATTATCTCTCTTTCCCATATCTCCCCAATCAGTTCATGTAGGTTCCTAACTATCCCTTGTCCTCCATTCTTTATTACCTCCGCTATGATCTGATCCTCTCCTGGTGCTCTTCCATTTCGTTGACGCTTCACTGCCTCCATAACTTCATCTATGGATGGTTTAGTGACCTGTGGCTCTACATTCATGTAGATCTGTCTCTCATTCATCTCGTCCTTACGTTCTATATTTAACGTATCTTTAAAGTGCTCCGCCCATCTTTCAAGAACTCTCTCTTCCTCTCCAATTACTTTTCCATCTTTATCTTTACACGAGTTCTCCCGTGGTTGAAATTCCTTTGTCATTCGTTTCGTTGCTTGGTACAATTTCTTACTTTCATTCTGGCTGTTCAATTCTTCAATTCTTTCCATTTGTCTTCTTAGATACATTCTCTTCTTCCTTTTCAGAACTCTATTTGCTGTTCTTCTACTTTCTTTATATCTTTCACAATTCCATCTTGTCTCTCTTTGAATCATAATCAATCTGTCTGCATTCTTCTGCTCTATATATTTCCTACATTCATCATCAAACCATTCTTCATTCCTGTTCCTCTTCTTCTCCCCAATAGTTTCTTTCACAGTCTCTTCCAATGCTTTCTTTATTCCAGTCCATCTCCTCTCTACAGTGTCATCCTCATTCATATTCTTTAATCTCTCTTCCAACTTCTTGTTCAGTGTGTCCTCATATTGCTTAACAATTTGTGTTTGCTGAAACTTTTCCACGTCCCACTGTATCCTCTTAATTCCTCTTGTCACATTCTACATTCGCAATTCGTTCTCTAAACAGAGCTTTCACCAAAAAATGATCCGAATCACAGTTGGGGCCCCTTGCAGATCTGACGTCAATCATTGAAGATGCATGTCTTCTTGAAATCAAGACATGGTCGATTTGGTTTACCACTACGGTGCCTGGCATTTTCCAGGTTCCTTTGTGTATGTCCTTATGTTTAAAACAAGTACTTTTGATTACCATTCTATTACTTTCTGCAAATTGGCATAGAAGCTTCCCATTTTCACTAGTATTAGTATGTAAAGAATGTTTCCCTGCTACATACTGCAAGAAGTCCTCTCTACCTATTTTGGCATTGAAGTCCCCAAGAAGTATTATCACATCATATTTTGGTATCATACTACATTCCTTTTCCAACTGGTCATAGAATGCATTTTTCTTCTCTTCACTATCGTCTTCTGTAGGTGCATACGCTGATATAAGTGTCAGATTCCTGAATCGTCCCTTTAGTCTCATTTTACACATTCTATCTCCTAGAGGCTCAAATCCAAGAAGACTTCTTTTTATCTTCGAACTAATGATAAAGCCTGTTCCACACTGACCAGTTCTTACTTCAGGACCACTGTATAACATTGTATAGTCCTTCTTGTCAATCCTACCGTTTCCCCTCCATCTCACTTCCTGTATCGCTACTATATCCATTCCATACTTCAAAACTTCCTCAGCTACTTCTGCCATTTTTCCTATCTGCAACATCGTTCGTACGTTCCATGTTGCCATTGTCAAAGTCATGTCCTTTTTCCTTGTCCTTAAACATTTTCCAGGTTCATCATCATTAATTCCGTCCAAATTCCGAGGCTTCGTTGAGAGTTTCGTAACTTTTGAGGTTTTACAGTGTGGGGTTGTTAGCCCCACGCCCAACCCCCAACCTGGAGGACCAGGGTACCGCTCTTAGTCTGGCTCATCACTTTAGACCTGTCCAGCTTGGGTGACCCTACCAGGAGCTTAAGCTCCCGCTGGCATAGCTCTGCAGATCATTTGAGCTCGCAAGCCCCCAAAACACCCGGCAATAACAAATTGCCTTCTTCAAGGTGGCAGTACCGGCGGGGGGGATCGAAGAATATCTATTGTCGAAACAACCTCAAAATCATTGAAAACAACATCTATTTGAAAAAACACATATCATAAAAAATCAGTAGGCTGACAAGCCTCCTCTAAGTATCAATTAAGACAAAAACATAAAAATGAACACTGCACATTTAGTGATTAAAAGATAGTCTTTGTTGACATTAAAAGTTCTTACGTAGTGGTTCTTCTTCTAAACATGCTCAGCATATTTGACTATCCATATTATTGGTAATAGTTGCTAAGATACTGTGCTGCTAGGTCTATTGTCGAATTCACTGTCTGTGCTCATGCTTAATAGTATTAACGTGTCTCCTGTGAGAGCCTCCTTCATGGTTATGGAACTTTGGTACATCATTCCTGTTTTTCGACTTTTTTCATTTTCCATATAATGGGACCACATTCTCCTCAACTTGGATTAAGTTTTTCTGCATTCACACCACACTCCCTTCACTGGTTCAAAAGATTTTTAGTGAATTCAACAGACCTAGCAGCACAGTATCTTAGCAACTATTACCAATAGTATGGATAGTCAAATATGCTGAACGTGGTTAAAAGAAGAACCTCTGCATAAGAACTTTTAATGTCAACAAAGACTATATTTTAATCACTAAATGTGCAGTGTTCATTTTTATGTTTTTATCTCAGTTTTTTTTATCTTAATTGATACTGAATTTTTATATTATGTGCTTTTTCAAATAGATGTTGTTTTCAATGTTTTTGAGGTGGTTTCAGCAATAGATGTTCTTCGATAGTGAATGGCTGATGAAGGGAGCAGTAACGCCCCAAAACATGTAGACCCTACCACAGTATGTAAGTGTACCAATTGTATATATTGTATTGTTTTGACGGGAAATTGTCACAATTATAGTGTATTTTATGGATTCCACTCAACCAAAATTGGTAAGATTTATGTGTTTCAGTGATTTATGCAATATTTGTATGGCTGACTGATCTTGTTGCAATGCTAACTAGAATAATAGTGCCTTGTGCAGTGCTGCATAAATCCTTTTCAAGGATTTTTTTGCACTCAAACATTAGCAGGGTTTTGTGTGTGTGTGTGTGTGTTTTTTTTTTTTTTTAACTGAAGACTGTTTTTTGTTGAACTGTGGTATCTGAGTGCTTGACTTGGTAGCCATTAAAGAGAAAGCCTAATGCTACAGGCCATGGTGACTTCCTCACTCATGTATGAGGTCAGACACTAACTCTGTACATTAATTGTTTGTTAGTTGTTACTGTCTCTCCTATGTTACATGCTTCTCTCTTGTCAAACAGGGTAGATTAGCATCATACACACCTGACAACACTGTGTCGCTTCTTGACCTCGCCTTCTTACATAATTATAGTTTGTGTCATTTTAAATGGTTACTAACAATGCAACATTACCATTTGTCCTTCTTCAGTACAAACATGGTGGTTTATATTATGATTTCTCACTTTCAGGTTGAATCAGGGTTGTTTTCAATATTGCCACTCCACTTGCTGACACTGAAACTGTCATGTATAATGTAATTTGAAAGTTGGTAGCTGTGTTGGTAGTTATCTGCCTTTCTGTGATGTCATTCAGGGTCTCCAATCCTTGCATCATAGTGGGGTAACAGCGCAATAACATAACCTATAATTCAGTGAAACATTCTCACTTCATGTATACTGCGTACTCTATTTACTATTATTGTATACTAGCTCTTCGTACCCATAATTGATGGGTTTACATTGTAAAGGTAACAAGAAATTGCGTTCAGGTAAGGGGTTAGCTGAGTAACGGCTAGACTGTCGACCTTGTTTGGCCAACACCCGTGAAATTTTGCAATTTGCACCCATTACCTTCTAGTTCTGATTAGAATTAGGTACTGAAAGGAAGGAGACCAATGGGGTGACAAAAATAAACATTAAACTGATGATATTCATGGGCAGATAATCATGCTGTTCCACCCCTTAAAATAAGAATAACTAACTAACCTGCTGATAGCAATAAAAAGCTTTCTTCAGCTTATCCCAATTACTTGGGGTCGCTAGAATCGACCTAGTTCATTTTCACTCTGGCAGGGATTTAAGTTCAGATGCCCTACCTGACGCCATGCTTGCCCCACTGACACCAGGGTTTGAATCCCAGCCTCCCAGGTGAAAGACAAGCAGCTGTGCTATAGCACCACCATGCTCTCTGGAAATGAACCTTCAATCTCTGTATCTGTAGCTAATTTCCTCTTAGGATGTTCTTCAACTGGTTCACAAGTAGGCCTATGAATTATGATACACAGCAATGATCTCTTGAGCACAAAAAAGAGAGGTAATTGTCAACAGATGTTAGATAATGTACAGTCGAGTCTCGATTATCCAACCTAAACTGGACCTGGAGTACATCGGATCACCGAAAATGTCGGATAATACAGAATGACTTTTAACTGAACTAAAACAAATCGGTAGGCAATACTGTATTACTAAAAAACAATGACACGTTTTAAGGTACCGGTAATCTATTTACTGAATTATCATTTCAATTGTACATGCTGTATTGAACAAAATCGCTCCAAATGCCTTAAGAGAAGAAACTTATCGACAATGTCTGCTTGCCAGTTGATTCACTTTTTCTTGCTATGAGGTCTCGCCATCGACGAAAAATCAACACCTCCAATGCGCTTGCCTCTGGCTGTTGCTCCAATGTACTCAATCCTACACTGTGAGACATCGTTTTATCCTTTTGTTCTGCATTACCACCACCACCTCCTCCTCCTCCTCCTCCTCCTCCTCACATTAAGTTTGCCAATGTCAGATGAGTGGGACTCTACTGTTGTATATATTTTGGTTAAAAAACATGAGACATAATGTTAAATACGGACAAATGGTCTCCAAAGAAAAGCACCGACATTTACATTTGAAAATAAATCATCTCCATGTACCAAAAAATAAAAAAGGTATTGTCTATTTTTTTTCAAAAGTGAATACATACCCATAAATCAGAATTGTAGTCTTTATTCTAGAAGTATGTCTCTTTGGGGGAAGTAAATAAGTAATTAAAAGAATAGCGCATGAAGTTTCATGTTATGTCATGTAATTTGTCATGTTGCTTGTTTGAGAGAATATCTTGGTATTAATTAGGCTTAGTGAATTATTTTATTGTTTAGAAATTTTGACTAGCTAATTTTAAAGCAACTGACACTGTGTACATTTCAATAGGCTATATACATGCATATTTCTTTTAATCATCTTGATTTGTGGAATTTGATCCAGATGATTTATTTTAAAATGTTCTCTTCTTTGCGCAGGCGATGTTTCGTATGCCTCCTCCTTCAGGACCTCAGATGCAAGGGATGAGATTCCGACATCCTGGTCCTGGGCCATTCCGGCATTTTAACCAGCAGAGGCCTCGTTTTCCTGGTAAGTGACAAATTCGCTCCTGTTTCCAGACCATTTATAAGGCAAATTTCTACTCCCCTGTATCTTTAATTTAATTAATATTTTTAATTTCAAAGGGATGTTAAACAATAACATTATTATTATTATTATTATTATTTAATGTTGAGTCATCATTGTCATAATCCTCATTTCCCCTTTTCCAGCTGACACTGGGTGGGGGCAAATATGGTTCCTCTCCACTTTGTTCTGTCGTTCCACCATTCCTCTTCCGACACGGTGTTCCAATCTAGGTTCCGTTTACTAAAGCTATTCTTCACCGAGTCCATCCAATGCATTCTTGGTCTTCCTCGTCCTCTCTTCCCTGTCATCCGTCGTTCCAGTGCTCGTCTTGGTAGCCTTACTTCATTCATCCGTTTGACATGTCCAAACCATCTCAATCTGTTTTGCTCCAGTTTGTAATTTAGTTTCTGTACTCCCAGTTTTTCCATATATCTTCATTTCTCACTTTGTCTCTCCTCGTTTTCTGGACCATACTTCTCAGGAATCTCATCTCAGCTGCCTGTACTCTGCTTTCATCCCTCTTAGTCATTGTCCAAGTTTCTGCTGCATTTGTCATTATAGGAACATACCGTATTTGCTCGCGTATATCTCGCACTTTTTTTCCTGAAATTTCAACTAAAAAAATGGGGTGCGAGATATACGCGAGCCGAAAATACGAGTGAAATTTGTCGGTGAGAGATATACGCGGGGAATTTCCGTATTCCTCTTGTATTGTTTGGGCTTTGAAGATAAGGAAATCTGTGCTATACCACTCGCGCCAACATGCTCGTATGTTTCGAAGATTGCGCATGTAGGCCTACTGTTACATCGCAGAGAAACGCAGTTCAGTCTTCTCGAATGTCAATGATTTCGTCTTTACGTATTGCGTTGCTTCAGAGCTCGGCCGTGTGCAAGCATGTAAAGCGGCGCCGCGTGGGTGTTAGCACGCTTCAGCCGCGCTCGGCTAAGTTCGAGCTCGCTCGGGCATGAAGCGAGGAATTGATATGGAAGATATCGATCGTATCGATCGCTACGCGTCTGCGCTCTAAATTCTGCCTTGAATCATCCTTAACGAGCTCATGACGTCTTTTTCATAGGTTCTTAATGTCGCATAACCATAACACACGAACTGATGCAAACTTGCGTAAACTGACGATATACTGTACTGCCGCTACGAACGTACAAACTCGGACAGACCTCGCGCAAGCATGCGATGCGGCGCCGGCGTGACTGTTAAGGCTGGTTCACAATTGGCCCGGGAACGAGAACCAGAACGAGAATGTAAACGAGAACGCGAAGCTTCCCCGGCTCACAATTAGCCCGGGAACGTGAACTTGTGCATGCGCGCACAATCAGCTATAGCGTAATATATTAAAACAATCAGCAAGCGCCCACTAATAAACACCAATTACACAACTGAAATGCTTCAGAGGGTTATAATAACTTTATTAAACACACATTGTGGGCTTTAGAGAAGCAAGTTTAGAACGCAAATTCACAGGTTATGTTTACATCGCTGGCTACTCCTTCCGAACTGCGCATGTGCATGTACAACGTTTCTGATTGGCTCCGGGAAGCTCCGAGAACGTCAAACATGAAACTTGACCATGTTTCCCGTTGGCCTTCCCGGGCTACTTTTAGCTTCTCGTTCCCGGAGATTGGTTGTGAACCGACCCATAAGGTAGCGTACATTTCAACTTCCTCCTCGTTCTCGTTCTGGTTCTCGTTCCCGGGCTATTGTGAACCGGGCTTTAGCACGCTTTAGGCCTACATTGTGTCTTCAGCCGCGGTCGGGTAAGATCGAGCTCGCTCGGGCATGTAGTGAGGAATCAATATGGAAGATGATCGATCGTATCCAATATAAATGCTGGAGTTCCTTTTCTGCCTTGAATCATCCTTAACGGGCTTATAACGTCTTTTTCAATGACGACTTGTGGCGTGCTATTTCGAACGTGTTTATACCTCAAGGTTATTACGGTCATTTATATGATGGCGTCAAAAATGAATGCGAGATATATGCGAGTACTTTCTTTTTTCCCTGAAATTTCAACTTAAAAAATGGGGTGCGAGATATACGCGAGCAAATACGGTAATATGCTTTGTACATAACTTCTTTAGCCTTAATTGGTATATCCTTGTTCCATACTAGTCTCCGTACTGCCCCCGTAAATTGAATTATATTGAGACCACGATGGCTGTATTGGCATATGTGAGTAAAGTTATGGCTGTCATAGTTGTGACGTGGATATTCATGACGTAGGCACGGATGACGTAGATTTCATGCAAGTAGGCTGATTGAGCTGATATTCTTGGTGACGTCATGATTTTGTTCGAGAAAGATCGGAGATTTACGACGCAGTCGCAGGAAACAAGGTATTGTGCTAAGGAAGAAGTTACGCTATTGGAGGAGAGACTCGAACCAATGAACGATAGTTTGGAAGGAAGACGGAGATTGCTGAAACTACGATATTTAATTACTTTTGGCATGCAGAATTGTGGAAAACTATTTTCAGTTATGGCATTGATTTGGAATTTTGAAGAAATTAATTTTGAGTTTTTGAAATTTGAAAATCCGTCAAGTATAGCCAAAGTTAAAACTTCTAGCAATGACGCAGCAACAGGCTATGGAAGGGATGGATACGCCCCTTAAGAAGTTGATAAAAGGTCGTGCACAGAAGAGAGGAGAACTCAGAACTCATACGGATCATACCGCTGATACCGCATATATATTTCAGATGTCATAGAGTCATTTTCGAGTGAATAAGTGAAGCAAGTTGTCTTTAGCGTGTGGTTGAAGCCCGGCGCATCGAACGAACACGGAGCAGTTCCATTTTACGCTGCTCGAAACTAGGTGAAGTTGAAACGCTCACATTAACGTTTCCACCAGATAAGATATCAAGAGTTAACTTCAGCCTTTATTATAATTCAATTGGGCAGTACAACATTGAGGTGTGTAGAAGATTTGAACAATTTCACAGTTATACTTCGAAAGATATTGGCACTTTAAGGCTGCCAACAAAAGTGATTTTCTCGCCACATGAGAAACACTTTTAAAATTCCACATTATACACTACGGCTGACACGTGGAGTGCAACAGTGATATTGGAGAATACGTTTGGTGTTACAACGATACAGTCTACTATGGAACATTATAATCTTGCAGTGCTTTCAATGATTATAACAGTAGTTGAGATGGAAGGCTAAGGCTTTAATGCAATTGGGACATATATCGATTGAGTGAAATAACAGCATGGAACTTCGTTAATCGTCTTTCTACAAAAGCGAGCATGTAGTGAACATCCAACTACACTCATGCATCGTGAATCCATCGCTGAATTATATCAAATGGCAGTGGAAATATTATCATACTCCACGATTATGAATATTTCTGCGGAAATAACTGCAATAAACTTCATGGCAAATTCCTACTAGAACTTCAGGGAACTTTCAAGAGAGGCCAGGGTGGACCCGGCTCACAAAGAAGAGTTTTGCCAGAAGGATGTTTTTCGTATACATGGAGCAGTGCAATTTTCGGAGGAGGAAGCAGTTCGATTCTCCAAGGACGCTGATTCCAGGTTCGAGGACGGAGCACATCTTTACGCTGGTGAATTGGAACCAACAGCAGTTTTCTTTGAAAACTTTCCTCTAGAACTTCAATCAACAGATAAGGTAGTCGTGAACGTTTCTTGTATTATTGGAGTCTGGTAGCGATATCTGAGCAACCGTTTTTCCCATATTTTATGTCCTATCTTTTGCCCCATTTTCTTGATTGATATTTCTGTACTCAGTACTCTTCGATGATTTATGCCTTTTTCTTCGATTTGTTGAGACATTATTATGTCATTGGCATAGTTAAATAATTTTGGATCAGTTGAGACTGATAACTTAGATTCTTTCAGTAATTTGCATATTTTTGTAGTCACAATTTGACTGTAAAGTTAACAATTTGCTATGGCAGAGTTGAATTCAGGCAGCATGTCATTTTATTAAAGTAATTCTATTCAGTAAATTACTTTGACCAATTTTCTGTCATCCTCAAGAAAGAAGAATAATTAAATGAGTTTAGAGCGTTAAAATCTATTACGATATCGACGATCTTTGAAATACTAGTCGTCTTATGAACATGATTGCAACATAGACATTTATCATTGCATTATAGACAATTTTATGAAATATGAACTTTGATTACGATTTATTGAATACACTATAGTAATGAACTTTTGATAGGAGTTTTTCTCAATTATAGATTGGAACAATAATGTTTGCATTCCACAGTCTAATTGTATTCTATTCGACTATTCATACAGTTTAGATGAACTTTGATTGAAGATAGTATTTTTATACTGCGTTACTTTGAAGATATTAATCTCAATTTTGATAGACCAGGGAGGAGTGTCTAATCGTATTTGCTATTAAATTTATTTGTGATTGGCAAATTTTTACTTCATATCGATTCATGAATGAAACCCACGAAGGTTAAATAATAACAGTCATTAATACAATTGATGAATATAAGAATTTTTAAAGAGGAACAATGGATGTATAATCGTTAGTTCAGTGGACATGTAAAAGTCGCTGATGAATAATGCCCTTGAATAATGAAGGAGGTTTTTGTATGTAGTTTGGAAGATTTTTATGCCATATATATGAAGATATATGATGAATTTTGGGCCAATTTTTGTGCAATTTGTGCGTCTTGAGCGAAGTATTTTCCCGCTGAATGTATTGTTCTGGTTCTTTGAAAGTTATTCATATGAAGATACTGTTAAAATTAACAAGAGTGTTAAATAATTTGAGATAAAGATTTTGAATGGAGGTTACCGTCACAAATATTAATTATTATTATTAAACCTTATTAAACCTGACTTTGACAGTTAAATATAACTAACCTTCATTGGTCGATTATATCACCACGATTTGAGTAATTATCAACCGGATAAACGTGTGGTTTAATGTATTTCTTGTATAAATAATATAAACAATATAATGTTGTAAATAATTATGTAAATATCTTTGATAATAATTTGAAATGAAAAGGATTAATAGAGGCGTGTATAAAATTTTCAATTGTCATTTGACTTTGTTATAAACAATTTATTATTGTTATAAATAATTAATGAACTTTTGTTATTAACATTAAGAGTTTTGTTTTTATACTCTTAACAACGCTAATTAAACAAGTGGTTTGAACAATTAAACATGATTTGGGATTGTTGGAGTCATCCACTGGTGTTTGAATGGAGCATTTAAAACATTTGCGTGATAATATTTCAGTTGAGATGTGAACATTTACGTGTTTTGAAAAGGAGAGCCAAGCTCTGAGGTAACTCGCTTATGCTAGGGTTGAACGAACGGGGAGTCCACTTTGACGATGCAGGTGCATTGCAGGTGGCCCGGACAACTGTATGACAGAGGCCAAGGACGTATCCATAATAGCCTTGTGGCTATAAATAAAATGTGAAGTATATAAACACGCAAAACAATTGATATATGTGTCTCGTCCCAAATCCCGTTTCCATTCCAAGTGCATTATTATTTTTACGTTACTATGAGCTTGAGAAAGCTGAAACATTGTATGTAGAGTATACAAGTCCTACAGGAGGACATGATTATATGGACGATGGCTTCTGATTGCCACGTGGATTTTGTTGTTTTATTTTTTTTAAATCATTCTTTATGTGAAATAAATTATTGTGCAGTTTAAAGTTTCTCGTCTTCGTTCTGGTTCATTTTAAATATCATGGTGGAGGTTATTGTGAGGGCATACTTTAAGTGATCCAGTTGACAACCCAGTCCCCGAGATAAATTTAAGAGGTAAGTAAAGGTAAGTATGAACCCCCGTATATTTTGGTGTGTTCCACAATAATTTCTTGTTAACTATTGTGCTCTAATCTCGATAGTATCTGTCAGTGCCATTTTCATTGATGTAGCTGTGCCGGTGCGTTTGATTATTGGCAATCCGATTGAGGGGGCGGATATCTGACAGCCTACTATCCGGATATCGGGTACAGTACCTGTTGGTAGAAAGCACTCCCGAGTTGTATTCTTCTGCTGATTTCCAAATCTAGTCTTCCATCTTCAGTCAGTTCACTTCCCAAGTTTTCATGTTGAGTAAGACTTGAAAATGAGACGTCAGTCAGAATTTGAACCCGAATTTCCTGCTTTTCAAGTATCAACTTCACTACTACACCATGACTAGAAATTATTAAGAGTCCACCGAAGGGTAATTTTATTCTTATCATACAGATGAATGTAATCCCCCAGGTGTCGCTAGAGCCACTTAGGTGACATATTCAAAGCCTGGCTTAGGTCTCTCATTGCCCTCTTTCATCAAAGATTTGTAATTATCCTTGGTCATGACTTGGTGCATTTTCTCGTCCTACCCAGTAGGTATGACTGCTACAAGAGGAGCTATCCTGAAAATCATTTCATGATGATAATATTGTATGGCCTCGGGTGCTGGGTGCAAGCTTTGTTATTTGTCACCCAGAGGGCAGCTTGCATGTCGAATTTTGTGTTCCTTGAAGTACTATGAAAGTCAAGGAGGTTAGATATCTAAGCTCCTTGACACTATAGCTCTTTCTAGTAGAGAAATGAGGAACTTTATGTTGACAGAAAATCCCGAGATTAATTTTTCCATTATGAACACGGCCTACTGAATTCAAATGGGTTGTTTAACATGCCAACATCGTATGACATGCGGATCGTGATTTTTTACACCTTTCAAAAATCACTTACCAGGAACGAACCTGCAAACTTGGGGTTAGTAATCCGACGCGATAACCGCTCACCCACCGTGGCAAGTTAATTTCATGATGATGATGATGATGATGTCAGGAACAGAGGCAGGTTATCTGCCAATGTATGAAGTAGTTCTGGGAAGAGAGAAAGAAGAGAAACACTATATCGTAATCTTAGGTTCTGAGCGGTCTACAATTGCCCAAGTTTTTAGTTTTAAAAGAAATAATGACCATCGATCCTGTCATCTGAAGTTTAAAAAGAAATATGATAATATGCACAGGGCCTATTATAGTAGCTACTGTATAGTAGCCTCACTTTCATCGTTAACGACCGGCTCGTCTTTGAAATCTAGCTGGACGGATGTTTACATTCCATAGCTGCGGGGTGCAGAGGCATTCACGGCTTAAGGCCGGTGAGCAGGTAGACAGGACTGGCGACAACAACTTGTCTGCACCCTCGTGGACAGATGGAGGAAGCAGCTTATAGGTCAAGAACCGTCATGTACTTGTCAGCCATAAATAATGGCTATTGTCGGCTCGTGCTAATGCTTAACGTTTGAGTCGCCGGTCGTTAACCAGGATAGTAAGGCTACTATACATGCCCTGTTATTTCTTCTCCACCCTGTGTTACATTATCATTTGTAATAAAGGTTCAGTTCGTGCACAGGTTTCTATAATTTTTCAGGCCAAATGAATGGACCTCATCGAGGGAGGCGTGGGGGAGGCCTTCAGGTAAACCGTCACCAGGGTCCTGTACAGCAACAACAGCAACACCAGCAGCAGCAACAACAACATACGGGTATCCGTTTACAACAGAAGCGCCCATCATTTGAAAGTCCTAATAGTAATGTTGTTCCTCTACAGCAGGTTCGGTATGATGGTGGACCCAAAAGAAAAAAGGTGAAGTTTGTCTTTCTCTCATTTGTTTTTAAATTATCTCTGTAATGGTCAGGCGCAGATTCAAGGTGGGGGGTCATGACCCCCGCCCCCAAACCGAGACCAAATTTTTTTGCAAACTCGAAAAACGAAAACACATTAACCAGACTAATCAAACTTAACAAATTTTTACTGAAAAACAGTTTTTTTTTATTTTTTTTTTATTCATTACTGAAAATATCTTTATTGCAATTATTATGTTTTGTTACAACTGTACTGTACATATTTACAAATTCATACCTGTTATATAAAAACGATTATTTATATACAGTAACAAAATCAACTCGTCTATTTCATTTAGCAAACCTTGTGATTACTGAATCGATGTTTATAGTGATGTCACGATGAATGTGCAGCAATGCACGGATAGGAATTTGGGGCTTTTTTCGCACCAAAAAATTTTGCCGATGTCCAAACTACAAGATTGGTTGGCAATTTAAGCTGTGACTTTCTCCCTTTGTCGGTACCAACTCAACTTGCCGAAACTGTAACGTACCTTGATACTTTTCTCGAAGCTCGATGTTAAAGTCGCAAAACACGCCTTTGCAATTTGTACGAATATTTTTGGTGTGCTAAACGCATCAAATTTCTATCCATGTAGCTTGCAAAAAAAAATTGGTCTTGTTTTGTACGTTTGGTTATTTTGTGATTGTGTTTTTAGTGATACCATTTTTCCTAACAATTTCAATTCTCTGACCCCCTCCAAAGCCAAACTCTAGATCCGCGCCTGGTAATGATAGCTTTATGCTCAGTGCCCTGTCTGCATTTTTAGTCAAATTGAGCTTTTATACATAGGGAATGTTAATTTAGTACAGTAGTCTCCCTCTTGTTCGGCCACCTCGGGACCAGACCCTAGATTCCCGGTCAATGCATGTGAGATTTTCGATGTGAAATGCCATGTCCTGTGGTTCGGTTTCCATGTAAAACGGAGGTCCCGTGGCTTATGATCGCGAGATTGACGGCCACGTTAAACTACAAGCTTCCTTCCTTCCTTTTCCAGACCCTAGACCGACAATATTCTATAAATACCAATACTGTATTTTGCTCAAGTGAAATACAGTACATAAATTTAAAAAAAAAACAATGATGAGGTCTGTAGTATTAATGCGTTCTTACCTAGTGTACTCTCCCAAAATGAGTCTTTATGATGTCTCCATACACTATTGATGTTTCACTGCCAATGAGAGATAGATAAACACTCTTTTACAGTACAAAGGGATGACATGTTCAAGATCTTTAAAGTGCTTAGTTTTGCCAATTATGGGTCACTGAGGCATTTGAACATCATGCTACTACAAGGGCTGTTTTTTAAGTAAGGGCCGTTTTTGTTTTTTTTTAAGCCCATAGTTAGTGCCCACGCCGTAACAGGCGTGTGCGCTACCTCCCGGCATCCTTTGCGTACAGGCAGGCGTCAGTTGCAGCTGTGTAGCTAACCTGTACCCTGAACTGTGCATCTTTACAATGTTCAAGATTATTGATTCGCCCGCCGCGTGTGAGGTACGATTGTGTCTGAAAACCTAAATTTCAGGAAATTGTGCTCTCAATGGGTACCCAGACTCCTCACAAAAGACTACAAACGAAAGAGATTGGCCAGTTCCGTCACTTTTTTGACTCGTTATGCCCAAGAAGGGGATGACATGTTGAGTCGAATCATCACAGGAGATGAAACATGGGTATCCCATTCCACCCCTGAAACCTCTTTTCGCAGCTGAAAGTCATCTTGGTGGGAAGCGCTTCGCCGACGATGAAGAAGTGAAGAAGTGGTTGTCAGAGCAGGCAAACTTTTATGCAGAGGGATTTTAGAACTTAGCTTTAAGGTATGACAAGTGCCTAAATAAACAAGGCAACTATGTAGAAAAATAGAGGAAGGTATGTAAAACCTAGAAATAAATGTGATTTCAAAATAAAATGTTCAGTTAATTTTTTAAAAATAAACGGCCCTTACTTAAAAAACAGCCTTTGTATTATTTTTTTTCTTTACTGGCCTTAAAACCTGGGGCTGAAATTTCCTTTACACCAGCAGAAGTTTGAAATGTACCCTTGTTTGATCAATACTATACACTTGTTTTGGAGTAATGATGTCTGTAACCTTTTTCGAAAAATCATTTGCTGCTGTGTGAGTGATGAGGATTCACAGACTGGTGCCGGCCGGACTTTCCGGCAGCCAACCTAACAGTAGCCGAACTAAAGGAAGTCTACTGTACCTATTTGAATGTACTGTATTTTCATACACTAGTTGTACACAAATGTACATGTGGCAAGTGGAGGAAATACACTAGTTCAGGAAGTGAATAGTACACCTGGCCCAGCTGGTGTTGGTGTAGTAGCAATGATGTTCACCCGCACTGCTAGAAAGAGCGTGACATTTTTCTTTAATAATTTAAAAATGTACAGTCAAATAAGTTTTCTTTTGTTTTAAATACACTCTGCTCATCTGCAGACCAAGAATTGGATTTTCTCGACCATAGTGATGTCAAGTGATTAGATCATGTAATGCACATATAGAGCATGCCATGTAGATGGAAGCTGGAGAAATAAACTCATAACCTCTGGCAAAAATGTGGTTTTGCTTACTATCCGTTATTGTCAAGTAACAGATTGAAAAAAATCAACTCTTAAATGATTCCTCATCCTCTCTTCTGAATGTCTTGGTGCCTACCTGATTGATACATGCCTATCAAAGTTCCAAAATTCACCACTAGGTATCATTGACATCTGGTAGCGAATGTTGGAACTATTTGAAATTGAACGGAACTTGTAGCTTACCCTAGGGGTATCCACTTGAAGCAGCTACAGCCTCTGGCGAGCCGAACATGTCCTCGGACACTCGCGGCACTAAAAGCCATACGATAAATAAATAAAATACATGCCTGAGATAAAGATCAACGCTGGTTCTGTATCTGAAATTGTTGTTGCACCTGCCAAATCCACTATATGGGGCACTGTCCCTCCCCCGGCAATGTGTGGATAATATAACACCACATAACAAGTTTGTAAGTTTTATTTTCATATGTTTACTGTATAAATAGAGGTTTACACGAATTATTATGTGCAACAGGTAGACCTGTAGGACATGTCAGTCTTGCAGAAAAGAATAGTAGAGAGCTACATTCTCACATAGTCGGTTTTGCAAGTACAGCGACTATATTCGTCTAAGTGACCGTGGAGAAAGGCTATGATTTGTAGGCTATAACATTTACAAATAACTCAACTTATCTTTCTTAATATTCATATTTAACCAATAATTGTTTTTTCTTTGAAGAGTTCGATGCAAAAAGGGGGAATGTCAGATTTTGTTCATTTTGCAGGAAAATATATTTATGGTAGACTTTGAAACCATATAGGCTAAAAGTACAGTGAGCAAACAAAACTCTTGTATTTCTTTTTATCAATGATGTATATGTTATATATTCATGCTTAGAAATTTTGAGGATGGGATTGATATGATCATGGTTTACGTGAGAATAAATATCTTTACGATGATCTTGCTGTGAAAAAATACAATCCAGGAAAATTGAGTATTCGTAAGGTCATGTAAACAAAATGATCATATCAATCCCAACCTCAAAATTTCTATGCATGAATATATAACATCCACATCACTGATAGTTTACACTTCAAGCTGGTGTTTTCAAGAGCTATATCTTTCACCTTTAATCTACTTTTGTAACAGATCTAATTTTCTAGTCTTTTAATGTAATTCTAGCTTTTTAGATAGTAAGTAATTTTAGAATCATTTTTGAAAGCAACCTTTGTTATGAAAAAAGTGACAGTCAGTCTGAAAGACTAGACTTTGTATCATTTTAAATGCTACAAATGCTGAAAAATGCTAGAAAGGCTGGAGGCTTCGCTCGAAGCCAAACACTCTTGACATGTTAGAAAATTATCTGCATAATACTTATCTTGCTTATCTTGTTTCAAATTACTCGCGAACGGCAAGTGCAAACCAAGGGCAAAGCAAGGTCAAGCGCGCAGGATGCCGTACGCTCACCAGAGCGCGCGGGGACGTGCCCCTTCCATCCAGTCTAAAACACTTATAGTGGGCGATGTATTGAAGATAGAGATATGCTCTGTGGACTTATTAGTAGAACTTGGCATACTGACCAATTCTTATGCTCATAGTATATTGATTTGTTTAATGGTTTGCCCAGCGTAAGCTTAAGAAGCGCACGGACGCCAAGTTTGTTTTCGACTTTTTCACTGAAATCGTTACTGCTTGGCTTCCTTTGATCATACATAAATTATTTTCTACAGAATCTTTCCTCGAGATATCCTTTATAGAATGGTGAAAACCGCATCAAAATCCATCCAGCGGTTCTCGAGATTACCCGTGACATCCAAGAATCGGGGGTTTTTGTCTTATACTAACAAAGTAGAGATTGTCGGGGAACACATGCACCAAGCAGTACTATGACGTCACACACCTCAGTGCATCTGGGTCCATTTCGTCCCATCACCGTAACGTAACGCCAGACCCCAGCGTAACGACGAAGTCGACAAGATCATTTAAAATTATAAAAATTGTTTAATGTAAGACTTGCAACTCGACTTGTATATATTTTCTGCTGAGGAAGGTCACAATGTGGCCGAAACTAGTACACTATAATTAAAGTACATTTTATTGACTTATTAATTTTTATAATATATTAAACTTTGACAATAATGAATTTCTCAGATATACGGTTAAGAAAAATTGTAGTTCTGTACTCAGTTCCCATTGCTTACTGACCATTAAACTAGAAGCTAGTTATGCATAAGAAAGTGAAGGTAGTATGACATGACAGCGGCTTCGGTGGCGTAGTCGGTAGCATGCTGAGCTTCTATGCCCAAGATAGCGGGTTCAAACCTGGCCGAAGCCGTCAGATTTTTTAAGAGCATTAAAAATCCCTCAGTATGCCTTCCTTCGGAGGGGAAGTAAAGCCGGCGGCCCATGTCATAGATTTATGGCATGTTAAAGAACCTTCCACTAATTGCACCTGTGTGAAGCTAAATTGGATAAGTTAAGAATGTAAACAACGCTCTTAGGTTTCTATGTTCGTTGCCAGGAGCCGACTGCGGTGGCGTCTAGTAGCTGAGTTCTGAACTTGGCCTAGTAGTCGTTGACGGTGGCGCTTGGCGGCAAAAGTAGGAACTATTTGAAAAATTCTAAGTTGCAGTACTTAAATTAAAAAACAGATAACACACACTATTATAGTCATCACAATTAACACCGGTTATCAGACAGATTCTACACACACCCAAAGTACACGGGGCTACATGACTGCGTTGTCGCAGCCCCTAAACTTAAGAACCAACCAGTATGACATGACAAGAGAACAAGCAAATAAACAAAGTGAAAGCTCTATAGTGGAGCAGTGCCCCTTGACAGTTCATCAGTGTCATTGGTCATGCAGAAAGTAAAGTATACACAGTACTAGTAATTTTCTCATAATCAAATATAACAAAGCAAACGAAACATACAAATTTGAGCATAGATTGCCTAAATGGCACCATCTCAAAAGATCTACAGCAAATACAGTAGCTGAGGCCATATGATTATTATTGTTATTTTTACTATTCCAAACTTTCTTCCAACATTAACAAGACTTCTCTCCCAGAAGTTGAGAATTTTCATCATATATTGAGATGAGGCATCACAGACTGGTTCCCTATGGTGCAAAATAAGGTTCACTCTGTATACAGGAGGCTCACGCATATTAATAGAACTATCTAATCAAGGCTTTCAATGGAGCTACCTAGGTAACAGGCATTATAATATGCATATTTTGCAGGATCATGTATTAAAGTTATTAGATTAAATTTACTAAGATTTTTTTTTTTTTTAATTTATTAATCAAACCACATATTACAACTATGTGAGCCCTTCACATTTGTACAAATAACAGCCAAATAACAGAGGTAAAGTTATAAAAATAAAAAAACTCGTAACAAAACAAGTCCAGACCAAGAGCCGGTAGAGTGTCCTTGTTCGTAGCCGTGTCGTCAATGGCCAATATGACAGTTTAGATTCTCGTTCACCTGCTTCAAAAACATCCTCTTGGTTGTGGATATGTCCAGCTCACGTTTCCTTGCTATGCTATTGTACATGGATGTTATGTGGTTTCAGAAGGATCGTTTGATTATCGAATGCTGTGTGGAATGTGGAAAATATCTTTGAGCCTGGTAGAACGGGCAGGGGCTCTTAGTTTAAATTGGAATAAGTTGCTTATTTGTATAGAAAAGCTCCTTCTTTAAGCTGTTGTATGTAAAGAGTGGAAAATTAGGCTACCATGAGTACTTACTACGAGTACCCTTAAATATGGACAGGCACACCTTTCATGGAAAAGTGTTAGGTCCCACCAGTGTTCTCATTTTCCAATCTTGCTCTGCAGGTAAGTTACTTATTGTTTTTCACTTTATCAAAATATAAGAATCATACATTAAATTCACAGCGTATGCCGGACATGAGTAACCTCCATGAGGTGCAAACTGTAGACACTTTGCCCACACCGCCTCAAGAGCCCGATGAAAATGAAGATGAGGAAACTCGTGAGTACCGCAAGAAGATAGAGGAGCAGAAGCGGCTGAGAGAACGCATCTTACAGCAGAAGGAGGCAAGGCGCAAGTTGGCTGCTCAGGAGAAGCAACGGGAAATCCAGAAAAGCATTGATCTTCAGGCTGCAGGTTTGTGTGCTACCTTTGTTATCTCACCCAGTGGCGTTCCTTCCTCCATCGAGATTCATTTTTACAATAGATTTTGGTCAATTGGTCCAGAGGATCAGGTATACTTTGTCCCAATTAAGGGGCTGATTCGATTATGCAAAGTCAGTTAAAAATCTTGCTTGACTTTGTGTCCATTTTCTAGCAAGTTGGTACTAGAGACCAGCATTGCCAAATATAGCATCTCTGTGTTAGATCTAGAACAATTTTCATGATTTAGATGATAATGATGGTGATTGCTGTTTAAAGGAACGTAACATGGAGGTCTTCTACCCATTTATTGGTTTAGCATTTAGGATCTTTGAGTTAGCATAATGCCAAAATCATTTCAAGATTTTCCTGCAGAGCAATATTTACCATTTTAAAGAAAAATAAAAGGCCTCTTTGTTTGTTATTTCTGTGTTGTATATGCATGTTATGTCGTCTACATATGAAGGGCTCTGGAGCAAGATCGTCCTATGTCACACTTTTGTCTTTCTGAGAAAAATGCATCTTAAAATTTCAAAAAATGGGGAGTCCGCTGTCCTTGGGCTAAATCTGAGACTTGTCTCATACAAAACTGTCGCTTACAGTGACATTGGACAAGAGAGCAAACTCTCGAAGATTGCCACGCAAATGGAAAGAGCAGCGCATCAATGCGGTTCTCATCAGGAGGAAAAATTTCGAAAAATTCTATAAATCAGAGTTTTGTATTTTTCTTTAAGTACTTTTACTTAAGTTGGTTTATGTCAGTTATTACATGTTTTCAGTTTGTAATGACATGTATTTCTTATGTAAATTTCAATTAAATGAAAATGTGGCATATCTTGCTCCGCTGCTCCAGTGCACAATTCCTTTTGCCTCATCTTCCTCCAAAAACTTGTTTTCTAAACTAGTAATAAAAATATTGCAACTATTCAACTGAAAGGTAACCCCATTTGCTTCCTCGTAAATTTTGTTGTTGAATTGAAAAACATTTTAGTTGAGTGTGTTCCTAAGCAACTTTTTCGAAATTTTCTAGCAATCTTCATTCTTTGAGGGTTGAGGACGATTCTCTTTTGTCTTTTCCTTTTTTCTGTCCGCTTTTTCTTCTAGTATGTATGTTAGTTATAAGTAGAGCCCTGCGCGGATAGACAAAACGTTATCCGCACGGCTGTTATCCGCATCCGTCTCACATCCACGCGACTTCTATCCACAAGTTTGTTATTCGAATCTACTGGTATTACAATAATATTTGCAGGGTAATCATGCGCATGGAATGAGTGTTCGAAAGCCATACTAATGTTGAAACTCTCCCCACTTCCCTTATTTTCCTCCCATCATCCCTAATTGCACGTAGAGCTTTCTGCACATTTTATGCTGGGTAGGTTTTTTCTCTGTTTTCCGCGTATAATTTCTTGGCATCTGGAGAACAAACACGAAATATTTTGCCATTAAAGTCGCGTTGTATTTACTTGTATCATATAAATGTTCTGCGCACCTTTACCCCACTCTGCTTTTAAAACGTAACTCACTGAATCCCGGTAAACTAATCTAATATATTGAAAAATAAATACATGCAAAACCACGGTAAAAACTACATTTAATTTTAAATAATAATTGAATCACAACTGTAGGCTTACCTTCTTATTTGCTGGCTACAGAAAATAACAGGCAACGTGTTAAGTTTCTTCATCCAAGCCTCCGGTTATCACATAGCGACTGGCATCATGCTGACTGTCCCTATCTGATAGGTACGATGACAGCTTTAGGGTAGCAGTGAACTGAGTTGCTAGTTGTACTACCAACTCGAAAAACATAGGTGTGCACGATTACCCGCTCCGCACAATTACCCAACTTTTCCCATGATATTCAACAAGTTCGGATTGTATTCTAAAAACTATCCGCAAATTTACTCCAAACATTATCCGCAGCTTACCCGCTATCCGCACAGCCATGCAAACTATATCCGCATGGCGAAAAATGTTGCGGATATCCACATCCGCGCAGGGCTTTAGTTGTAAGTTAGAATGTAGTAGTAATGGTAATCATTTTCAATTATCACCCTTGTCATTAGGGACAGATAATGTTGTCGTTTCTACCTTAAAAGCAACAACCACTGTCATTCAATCCATTGTTTTCTTATGTCTTCATCATATGAAGTTACAAGACTACATTTACTGCAGGTGATGCTCCTGCGTACCTTGCTCCCCCGGGGGAGCCGCCTCAGGGAAATGCCATCGCTACCATAGTGAACCGCAATCCAGTGGAGCCCCAGACTGTCGTCAATGTCATGCGGCCCAATCTCCACCAGGTCCATGTACCTACCATACCGGTACATCAACAACAGAATGTTGTTGTACTAGCGGGTGCTCCAACTCTGGGCATAAAACCGAGAGGTGGTAGAGGGGGCCGTATGATGCGAGCTCGTGGCCGGGGCGGTGTTGGCAGGGGAGCCATGCCTCAGCAACTGCAACACCTACAGCAGCAGCAGGTGCAGCAACAACAACAACAACAGCAGCAGCCAGTTCAAAAGCTTCAGCAAGCTGTACCTGCTGCATCTCTTCAGAAAGTACAACCTGTGCAAACAGTACAGAAAGTAATGAAACCAAAGGTAAGTTCTAAATTGACTGATTCATTAAAGCCTCTATTTAATACCTTTAGATTTTAGCTGTGAATTGAGGTAAGCTTGTTATTGCATACTGTGCATCACCTTAAATAAGTTCCTAATTATGTATAACCTCACCATTTGCACCCCATAACTACTAACATGTATTTGGTATTATAATTTCCTGCTGTTGGGTTGAATCAGGGTTGTATTCACTATTTCCACCTACCGTATTTCCTCATAATCATTGCATAGTTTTTGCCAAAAATTCATGGAAGAAGAGCAGGGTGTTGTGATTATGCGGAGAACATTAAAAGTTCAAGGAAGAAAAACCACGGTCTCTTTTTAATATGTATCATTTTTTGCTGCACTCTTGTGCACTTTCTTAATATTATTTTTTGCTTAATTTATAATCCCGTATATTTTACTTTCATCAAGATCGCCATATACGAAGGTAATTCCAAAAATAAGGTCCGATTCGCCGTAAATATTTGAAAGCGGCGCCAAGGGCAAAACACGCATGCGCGTCGACTCCTGGCATGCCTTGCATGGCAAAAGCCGCCAGTAGCGTTGTTCCTGTTGCTGTGTGCTGTTGATAGTGTCAGTTCACAATGTTTAAGACAATTAATCAGCCCGCCGATTGTGAAGTAAGGGCAGTGATACGGTTTCTGTCTGCAAGAGGGAAAGAGGGACAACGATCAATAAAGCCGCCTACTGCGCTACCCTGACTAAACTTCGATGTGCAATCCAGAATAAGCGACATGGTCTTTTGTCGTTTGGAGTGTTGTTGTTGCATGACAATGCCAGACCCCATACTGCGAATGGCATGCAAACTCTAATCAAGAAATTTGGATGGGAACAGATGGACTACCCACCGTACAGTCCGGACTTGGCGCCAAGTGATTTCCACCTGTTCCGCTACCTAAAGGAGTTTCTTGGCGGCAAGCGCTTCGACACAGATGATGAAGTGAAAGAAGCTGTTAAAGACTGGTTAGCTTCGCAGGCGGCAGTGTTCTACGACTTAGGCATTCAAAAGCTTGTGGAACGATGTGTCAAATGTGTAAATAAGTATGTAAATTTTGTAGAAAAATAGAGAAAGACGTAAGGAATGTCAATAAAACAATTGTTTTTGAAACAATTTTGATTTTGGATGGTTTTTTTTTTTTTTTTTTACCAGACCTTAGCTTTGGAATAGTCCTCGTAATTCTTCTATTTTCCCATTGTGAACACCAAGTGCGTACTATCACGCATGGGTCTCCGTTCCAATGTTCTCACGGAAGTAGCTGGTGCTAGACTGGCAAGGCGTGTCCTTTGCGTAAGTTTCTGCCAATAGCAGTTGCGCTTGTTGACACGTGGGCGAACTGGGATTAGCGGCATTTCGTACTGGGGCTTATTGAATCTCGTCATTCTGACGCCAACTCGTGGAAGCGATGAGCCCATACAAGTTTCACTTCCCTGGACTGATGCTGGGCGCTTGTGTTGTGTGGTCATAGCTATCTGGCACAGAGATGTGACTACTTTCTCATGATATGGCCACGCCAGGTTATAAGCTCGCGGCAGCATGTGTACCCGACCAGCTCATAAATGTGAATGTGCTAAGTGACGAAGCTGGGCGCTCATGTTGTGTGGTCATAGATGGCAGGCACAGAGACGAGACTACTTTCTCCTGACAAGGCCACGCCTGGTTATATGCTCGCATGTGTGCTCGACCAGCGCATAGATGTGAATGTGCTATGCGATGATTATGCAATTAAATTTTATAAACCAATACTTTGTCCCTTTTGTTGAAAACTTCCGAACACAGTCAAGATCCCTCATGTTTAAAACTTCCAAACACAGTCATGATCCCTCATGTTTAAAACTTCCAAACACTGGCAAGTCCCTTTTGTTTAAAACTTCCAAACACTGTCAAGGCTCTTTTGTTTAAAACTTTCAAACACTGTCAAGGCCCTTTTGTTGAAAACTTCCAAACACAGTCATGTCCCTCATGTTTAAAACTTCCAAACACTGCCAAGTCCCTTTTGTTTAAAACTTCCAAACACTGTCAAGGCCCTTTTGTTTAAAACTTCCAAACACTGTCAAGGCCCTTTTGTTTAAAACTTCCAAACACTGTCAAGGCCCTTTTGTTTAAAACTTCCAAACACTGTCAAGACCCTTTTGTTTAAAACTTCCAAACACTGTCAAGGCCCTTTTGTTTAAAACTTCCAAACACAGTAAAGAAATTTGTTGTTGAAAACTCCCAAATACAGTCAAGGCCCTTTTGTTTAAAACTTCCAAACACTGTCAAGATCCCTTTTAATGAAATCCTTCAAACTCAATTAGGATCCCTTTTGTTAAAAACATACAAACACAGTTAGGATTCCTTTTGTTGAAAACTTCCAAGGACAGTCAAGATCCCTTTTGTTGAAAACATACAAACACAGTTAGGATACCTTTCATTGAAAATATCCAAACAGAGTCCAGATCCCTTTTGATGAAATCCTTCAAGCGCAGTTAGGATCCCTTTTGTTGAAATCTTTCAAACACAGTTAGGATCCCTTCCAAACACAGTCCAAATCTCTTTTGTTGAAAACTTCTAAACACTGTTATATTAACATGTTGTAAATGTGTATGTGTATGCTTCTCATGGTCTTGGTCTGGTAAAATGTATTCTGTGTTCAGCTTCCGAGGTATATGGCAAATTATATAAGCTAAATAATTGTATTACTGTATTTTTTCAATCAAATTGCTGCAGACTGTTACATTTGAGATAATTAAATTCTACTGTAGATGGTTCTCATTTCATTACTGAGGCTCTTGGATCTACAGTATATTCACATTGTGCTTTCCACACATATTCTTGGCTGTTTTAAAGATTTCTCTTTATGCTTATTTGGGGACATTATTTCTATTACCGTACTTCGAACTGAAACCCCTGGGTTCATGTTTCATGCGAGCAATAATAGAGTAGAATTATTGCTTGTTTCTGATTTATGAGTCTTGTATTTCCATTCCTTTTGATATGCTGGTTAATAATTTGTAATTTTTGCTTGGCAATGTAGATATTTCTATGGTAATTTTAGGACACTGATTTCAAAAATTTAGCCACAAGAGCAAAGTAACTTGTAAGGTGTTTGACAACTACAGTAGCTATTTTGTAAACAGTACAATATTAAGCATTGAACTTAGTTGTTTTAATGTTTTTAAAGATATGTTGTGATATTTTAAGTTAAATTTAAAAACTTAAACAGCAACTTAGTCTCAGAGAATTAAAATTGTTTTACAAAGAAAATGAGACCAAAAAAATGTGTGTGTTTACTGCCTGTTCGTTCTTCTTTTGTGTGGTGTGGTGCCTTCGTTCTCAGTGTGTCTTATCTTCCCTGATATTCATCTTCAATAATTTGGATTAAGTGAGGGAAGGAACAAGGTGTGTCGTTTTCAACTGTTACACATCAGTGACTGTCTTAAAGCAGCTATATTCTGTCATATCTATGCATCTTTGAAAACAAGTCAGGGTCAGACAGTAGCTCCTAGGGTGTGTGTGCATTGCCAAGCTTTGTTCGTTGTCTGTATAGCTTCAACCATTACATTAAAAGAGTTGGCTCTGAACTTCCTTCAGGCTTAAACCACTGTGTAGACAGCAATTAATATCTGATGGCGCAAACATGCGCAAGTCTGAGAGCGGAGTAACTCATATGCTTCAGATATTACCAATAATTTATTACCTTGTGTTGTATGTTGTTTGAGTGTGTGACACTTTGGGGCCTGACTTATTGGTACTCTTATTTTGGTGGGTAATTTGTGTGATAAATAGCCATTTTAATGCATGTTTCTCAATATTTATGATGTTTATTCACATAATAATAATATTAATAATATCGTATGGCCTCGGGTGCCGGGTGCAAGCTTTGTTATTTGACACCCAAAGGGTAGCTCATACCTCCCTTAATAGGCACAATATCAAAACAGTTTAAAAAGGCCAATACCCCTCTAAAATATAACAACATTTTTTGTCTGAAAGAATATTTGATATGACCCACCCTTGCACCAAGGGATGAGCAAAATGTTTCATGTATTATAAGAAGATGCTGTATGCTAAACATGTGGAACTTTAATAGGTATACTGTACAACAATTGGCAAATTTAGTGAATTCGAAGCATTTTTCTTTGCCCGGTGAAATCCACCTCCGCTTCCGGCGTGCAGAGAGGGATTTTCTTTTTTTTTTTTTTTTTTTGTGCACGTAACACGACTTTAAGCACGGAAAACAATACATCCTTTTGGTTAGTGTACAGCCACACGCCCACTCATACTAACTTGCTATAACTTCATCACGGAATAAGCGATTCCTAGCCTTCACTTTACACAGGGATGTTTGAATTAATTCAGGTTTGGAATAGGTCTTCCCATTTCTTATTATATGGCCACCTTTTCTTGCAGAGTAAGTAAGTTGGGACGATATACAGCGTGTCCCTAAAGTCCGGTAACACTTTTCTTAATTTATTACACACAAACTACAAATGATACAGCTTTCCTATATATGGCACATTAAAGAGGAACTCAAATCGTTTTGTTCGATATTACCGCCAATGTTCGTAGTTCCCACATTCGCCGCAGGTAGCGCTATTGGCCACATTTGTAAAGATGGCGACTTCTGGCGGAGAGCAGGCTTTCTGTGTGTTGGAATTCCACACGAATAAGAGTGCTACAGATGTGCAACGGAAGTTTAGGACTAAGTACCGTAAAGAGGCACCAAGCAGGAAGTCTATTTACGCCTGGTATGACAGGTTCGTGCATTCTGGTTGCTTGTGTGTTACGAAACGTAGTGGCCGACCAACAGTGAGTGCAGAGACCGTTAACCGTGTGACTGAGGCATTCGTAAGAAGTCCGAAAAAATCTGTTCGTAGAGCATCCCGCGAGCTGCAAATACCACATACGGCAGTTTGGAAGACACTACGTAGGAGACTGTGCATGAAGCCGTACAAATTACAGCTCTTGCAACAGTTGAAAGGGAATGACAAACAACAGCGTTATGAGTTTTGTATCAGAGTGCCACAATAGATGGCAGACGATGACGACTTCCTAAATCGCATAATTTTTAGTGACGAAGCGACTTTCCATACAAATGGTAAAGTCAACAGGCATAACTGTCGTGTGTGGGGGACCGCAAATCCACATGAATTCCAGCAAGACGGGGCCCCACCCCATTACCATTCTGATGTCCGTGATTTTTATGAACAACAGGTTACCTCAGCGCTGGATTGGATGAGCAGGGAATAATGATAACTGTTTCGACAAGTGGCCTCCCAGATCTCCAGATCTCACTCCCTGTGATTTCTTCTTATGGGGGTATATCAAAGACTGTGTGTATGTGCCACCTTTACCACAAAATCTCGAGGAACTCAAGCGTAGGATTCAAGACGCTGCCACCACTGTATTGGCTGATATGCCCCAAATAGTTTGGCAAGAGTTCGATTACCGTGTAGATATTTGCCGAGTTGCACGTGGTGCCCATATCGAGTCGATGTGAAATCAAACAATGAAAAGAAAACCACTTGAGTTCCTCTTAATATCACGAATACTGTATACGAATTCTGTATAATTTGTAGTTTTTGTGTAAAAGGTTAATAAATGTGTTAAGAAAAGTGTCAGTGTGAAATCAAACTATGAAAGCAAAACCATTTGAGTTCCCCTTTAATATGACATATATAGGAAAGCTGTATCATTTGCAGTTTTTGTGCAATAAATTAAGAAAAGTGTTACCGGACTTTAGGGACACCCTGTATTAGTTTTTAAATCCTGAATAGTAGCCATAATAATCCCGAATCCCACCTCGGCGGTCCTGAAAATGATTTTCGTGGTTTTCCATTTTTATCACTAGGCAAATACCGGGACGGTTCCCTTCAGGCCAACGGTCAAAATCCCTTCTTTGACTCTGAATTAGACCCAAGTTTGCGGCCATCTGTCACCATCCCCAGTTGCATTTGCTGACAAAGTGTGTTTGGCTCCCAGACACCATCCTTCCGACGGTATGTCCGTGGGTGAAGTAAAGCTGGGAGGATAAGCTATTAAATACTTAATAATGCACACGCACTCAAATATTCCACACTTTAGAAACACACTTGTGTGAAATACTTGCCACGGCCAAGATCAACAAGATATTATAGGCTGCGTTAATCCTCCAAATACTGTGCAATCATACTGGACTTTAAAAATCTGTAAATTATAAAGAAATGTTATGAAACTGAATTCACTGTTACAACTATAGACTATATAATATCATACAGTTGGCTGAATGGATGTGGTTTTTAAATACACATTGAAAATCAGATGACAGTGGCCCTATTATACAAGCTGCGTAAAGACATAACCTTTCAAACTGCGCAAGAAACTCTACTTAGTACAACAATTCACCAACAGATAGTGTGGTAGCTCCTGCACACTAGCGGTCGTCGCTTCTTCGTCTGTCAATCAGATGTGACAGAAGGAGATGGAAAATAAAATGGAGCATGCGCAGTTCTTTTCGCCAGGCAAGGATTTGGCTCCGATTCTGTTATAGTAAACACATATCCCCTCTTGCCCCCCCTTCAGCCGTCAAGCCTAAACGCTGGCTACAAAGCTGCAAGTGGCGAACGGTGATCTTTGATGATACCCGAGCCAGCACACAAGCAACGTACAGTGAGGCGCAATGAACGTGGTACATTTAAATGTAAAAAGGGGGTTTCCTGGACATTTGTTGACGCTTTATAACACCATAAAATCTTATATTAATTTTTATATTCATTAAATTGAAATGTGAACGGCAATATTGCAAGAATGGGTGTGCACTGGCTCCAGGGCGAATACCCAGAAAACGCCACTGGTCCAAACAAATGGTAGTCGCAAGGCGATAAATCTGGACTGTAGGGAGGGTGTTCCAAAGGTGACCAAGGAATTTCCTCCAGTTTTTCCCGCGTTAAAGCGGCAGTATGCGGCCTTGCATTGTCATGGAGAAGAATGACATTTCGGATCGGTTGCCGGCGTCGCTTGTTGCGATACGCAGCTTTTGCTTCATCCAGAAGGCGACAGTAATAGGCTGCATTAATTGTCCTTTGTTCGTGAAGAAAATCCACCAGTAAGACGCCCGCGGAGTCCCAGGAAACGGTTGCAAGCACCTTCCCAGCAGATGGGCGTGTTTTGGCTTTGACCGGACCTGCTTCGTCTCTTCGCCGCCACTCCATGCTTGCTTGCTTTGACTCTGGGGTGTAATGATGCACCCAAGTTTCATCACAGGTCGCAATACGATGTAGGGAATCCTCTCCTTCCTCCTCGTAGCGATGCAGGAGCCTCTGACAAATTTCCTGGCGTAAAGATTTTTGTTCTTGGTTGAGGAGACGAGGAACCCACCTGGCAGACAATTTTCTGAGATCGAGCTCATCTCGGATGATGGTTTGAACACTTCCGTAACTTATTCCTACGGCTAACGCAATTTGCGAAATTTTTATTCGCCGATCTTTTTCAATAATGTCACAAATGGCAACAATGTTGTCTGCAGTGATGCTTGTCCGCGGTCTCCTTTCATGAGGTTCATTTTCCACTGTTTCTCTTCCTGCCACAAATTTTTTAGCCCACTCATACACTCGAGTCTGCGAAAGTGTTTCTTCCCCAAACTGTGCGTGGAGCCATCTCAAAATTTCGGAAGGTTTGGTGCCCTCTCTTGCGAGAAATCTGATAATGATGCGTTGCGCAACAGACACGTGCACCTCTTACTCACTCATAGCGTACTTAAGCAGCCCAGCTCCCTGCCGTGCGTGTGCACGCAAACCCCTTCTTCAGACACTCCCACCAACATTCTGGCAAAGCCCCATCTTAGATTTATTGCTAACGGCGGCGGTACATTCAAATTCCCGTTTATATTTGATCCACCCTCATATGTGATCGGTTTTATTTCTTTATTTAAATACGACAATGTCTTGCAATGTCTGAGGCAGCCTTAAAATCTATGCCTAAAGGGAAATCTTCAAGTGCAGATGAAGTGAATGCAGACATGATAAAGGCAGCAGGCATCGAGGGCATACAATGGCTGCACAGAGTACTCAATGCCATATGGACAGACAACAAAATACCTGCAGTTTGGAGCAAGGGTGTTATAATTCCCCTGTTTATGAATGGCAGCAGAAGGAAACCCACCAACTATAGAGGAACAACCCTGCTGTCACATGGGCTGAAAATTCTAGAGAAGATCGTAGAAAGAAGATTAAGAACCATCATAGAACCACAGTTGGAGGAGCAATATTGTTTCAGAAATAACAGATCGACAATGGATCTAATTTTTACCACCCGCATGCTGATGGAAAAATATTGGGAGAGAGGCAAGAACCTGGTCATTGTATTCCTGGGGTCTTGAAACTGAACTCTAGCTCGGCTGCCAGTTGGAATCTGGCTACAAGCATGGATGTATATCTTTTATCTTTACTTGTAAGCGCATTGTATTTCTTTGATAGGGAGCGTGGTCAAGCTGTTGGCCTCACACCACGGCGGAACGGGTTTAATTCCTGGTCAATGCATGTGAGATTTTCAAAGTGAAATGCCATGTCCTGTGGTTCGGATTCCACGTAGAAAGGAGGTATGGTGGCTCATGATCTAGAGATTAACAGTCACGTAAAACTACAAACTTCCTTGTATTTCTATGATACAATATCAATCATTACGATCATCTATCCTCATCATACCAAGACGTAATGCAAAGAGAAGGCCAAAAGTCAACAGATATTTCTAAAATACTTCTTATTTTAGACTTTGCATGCTGATTGATGGCTTATTTCTCTTATCAGCTGTATACAGGTTGTTGTTGCTTTTTTCACCTCAAGTGATTCAGTACCTAATTCTATGTAGAACAAAGTGCTGTATGCAAATTGCACAATCACATGGCTGTTGGCCAAACAAGGTCTGGCAGTCTAGTCATAACGAGCTAACCCCTGTCACCAGTCTCCCTAACACTATTTTTGTAACCCTTAGAATGTAAACCCATCAGCGATGGGTATGAAGAGCATATAATCATTCACTTCTTACAGTCTTCACGCATAAGCTATTACTCTTCTATTTACCTTAGCAAAAGTAAAGAACAGAGAAATTACTTAACTAATCCCTTTCGTACGTTCTTTCTTCAGAATTTGTGTGTAAGGTTGGAGAGGCCTTAAGGTGCAGTGGTCTAGCTGCTAACCTTTCACCCAGACAGCCGAGGTTGAGTATAATGTTCTTCAGAGTAAGACCACCAACGTTGTATACAAGGAGGCACTCGGCTGAATGGGGTGTTAACATCTCGGCATGTACATCACAATTGACCCATCAATGACGCATACAATAGCTAGTAATACATATACATGACTTAAAGGCAGAGTATAATACATACGGAGGTGTGGTGGTGCTCGCCTCACCTAAACGGACTGGGATCGATTCCCGGTCAATGCATGTACGATTTTCAAATTGAAATATCACGTCCTATGGTAAAGATTCCTCGTAAAAATGGAGGTCCTGTGGCTCATGATCACAAGATTAACGGTCTCGTAAAATTTCAAGCTTCCTTATGTTATATTTGGAATGATTTCATGGTTATCGTTGTTACCAAAATATCAGGCCCCTAGTGATACTGTGACTAGTGATTGTCTTGCTAGAGAGTTGCTGTGTGTGTGTTAGGTTGTAAACCCTGTGGTACCCGCTCCCAATCAACGGATAGTGCGTGCTGCAGCACCCAACATGCCCAAGAGGGTAGTGCTGGCCCAGCAGCCTGGTAGAGTGGTACAGGCAAACCCTGCACGTACCGTCATGTTGCGCGGAGCAAACAATACCATTCCCCAGCAGCAACCGCGGAGGGTGGTGCAACAGTCAACAGTAAGTAGCTTCTATGGCGGTATTACACTATCAAAGAAATTTGTCAGAGATCTATTATGAATTATCTTTTATAAAATATATGACGGTATAATGGGAAAATCTTTCGTAAAGGTGATTTTATAATATCTGTTTTGACAAAAGATATGAGCATCATGTTACCTTATATAAAACATGTGGCTTGGTGGAATCCAAATTGACAGATCACATCATTTGGAATGTTTGCACTGCAAAAATACTTATAAGAGTATTGTGTTAAATATTGCATAATATATGTACAAGGGAGAGAAGCAAAATACAGCCCAGTGAGATGAAATTCTTGAGAAAGAGTATTGGAGTGACAAATATGGACGGGTTAAGAAATAAGTAGATCATAGAATTAGTCGAGGAGGAAGCATTACCGGATAGGATAGAGAAATCAACGTTTAAATGGTATGGACATGTTAAGCGAATGGAGGAGAGGAAGATTCCCAGGTAGATACATGAGATGAAATTGAAAGGAGAAAGACTAAGAGACCAGTTGCTGAAAGGTGTGGTGGATCTATGTACAAAAGAAATGAGAAGATTAGAACTGGGTGGAGATGGTGGGATGACAGAAGATGATGGAAAGACTTATGTTCCAAACAGACCCAGCTAGTGGCTGGAAACTGTGCAAGATTATGATGATGATGACATGTCACGAAAGCTATAAAAGGAGAATTAACAGGCAATAAGTGTTTGCAAGTTTAAGTGCAAGTTATTCTTGGAGCAAGCAACATAACCTAACAAGAGTTAGCAGTAACTTTTATATGAATTAGCAGACTTGTTCAGAGCCTATGGTGTACCCTCATAAAATAATATAGAACAAAGGTGGCATCAATAAGCAGCACTTCTGCTCGAGTGGGAGAAGGAGTAGAGTATGCAATCTGATGGAAGGTTTAGCTGATAGCTGCTTGCATGGGTATTGTGGTTGCAATTAGGGAAGGGCCTATTATCTACAGCGAGTCTCTCTCACGACTCGGCCGGCCGGCCGGCGCGCCCAGCTTATCTGTCTCCCATGCCTCATCACTACCCGCTCGGCATAACATAGCACTTCGCTAACGTTATCCGTGCATGAAAAGCTAATAATTTTGACATGTGATAACTAAAGAGGCTTACTCTTGTGTACTAACGAAATACAGTAGGCCTACATTAAAGCTTGTTTAGGAATAGAGCATAAATGGTGAACAACAAACATTCTCTAGGTCAAACACAGCAGTAAATTCATAAATATCAATCACTATAATCAAGACATGTGTTTTTACCTATCTGAAACTTCATTTAGCAGATGATGAGAAAGGGCATCTCTGTTCGTTGAATAAAGCTGGTGCAATCGATCTCACACAATTCAAAGAACTTCAGTGAGGTGCAACAGATTTATTTACCTTCATTAGAGAGAACTGTAAATTAGAATGCTATTTTACCAAATTGCTTTGACTAGCTGTCATAGCAAACCACATACTGTACCTATACTGTATGTTTACATTATGAAAGCATCATCGTCGCATAGTGAACTCAGCTAAGTGCATCGATGTGCTTGCATCACAAGCCCCTCGACTCCATATATTACCATCTAGTCTTTACAGCACCAACTATTGGAAATCAGTTGCTCTCTGCTCCTTCTCTACTTGCTCCATTAACTCAAGGTTCTAGCTCCCTCGTTACCCATGTTTGATTTATAACACACCATTGCATTATGTGAGAATGCATATTCATCCATTTCTGCTGAGCTGTGATAGAATATACAGTAGTGTAATGATATGACAGTTACAATGTATAATATTTATAAAAGTTAAATTTTATAAAACATCTTGTCAAATTTCTTTGGTAGTGTAGTACCAGCCTACTACACATGTACTCAAAATAATATGGAATTTTATGTTAAAAGTCTATCCCGTACAAGTGTAGGGATCGGGGAGATATACTCATAAACAATTCTGCAATACAAGCAATTTTGTGTTAGATAAAAAGCAGCCTTACTGCAGAGCTTTCATTAATATCGAATGATAAGTATCTTAAAATGCATATTGCTCTATGTATATCAAAGATAATGCCTTATGTAGTTTTATTATAACAGAAGTATCAACATGGGCTTATGACTATATCTCACTGAAGATAAACAGAAATATTTTTTTGACAAATCCCATTCAATCATTAAGAAAAATCCTATTTCAGTGAACTGAATTGAATTGACTTGTTTTAACCTTTTGCACTCCTATGTCGAGTGAGGTTCGACATTAAAATATTTAACTTCCGCTCCGATGTCGAGTCCCACACGACATGACAATAGCTTGTACTCTCAGCGCTCGTATGACTTCTGTGCTGTATTCCAGTATTGTGAAGCCAGCTAGTTGTCTCCGAGGGAACACCTTTCCATATTTACTATAGTTTGCGGGAATTGTAATGAATTTTTAACCTTCGTTATATGTTTATGACAGTTTTACTGACAATAAAGATTGAATGTAAACATGGTGTCTGCTTCATATTCTTCTTCGCTCATGGAACTGGATATAGAACAGCTAGCGGACAGTGATTGTTACGATGATCAACAAACAACTTGCGTGGAAATATAACATAATTATATTTTATGGTAGATTGTTTTGATGTGTTTATTTTCTACTGCTCTTCACAGTGCAAAAATTAATTAGAAGTGGAGCTGAAAGCATACGCTAAGGGTAATGGAATTCAAAAGTTTAACATTTAAAATACTATTAGTTACCAGAGTTTGTAATAAAGAAGTTCTTCCTTTTCATTACCTGCACATTACTGCTTTGAAGAGCCAACAAGTGTTGATTGGCTGCTGGAATTAATCCCATGAACATTACACTATCCAATTTATTTTGGTTGATGTGGAGTGGAGTGGGTTTCAGTTCTTATGGGGTATTTATATGGATCAGGTTCAATAGGCCTGTCTATCAGCATACATTACTGGGGATAATGGAGTATAACATTGCTTTACACCTAACTCACAGGGATTCTTGAAATTAAACTGTAATTGCAATACTAGCCTACACCGAAATTAATTAAATTGCCATTCTTGCAAGTAGTGGGTTTAGATATCTGTGACTAATGTTTTTGCAAACCCTTGGAGAGCATTTTTTCCATTTTTATCACAAAGCTGACTTCATTAATAACTGCTGAGTTACAGACCAACTGCTCCCCTGATGAGACTGGGAATTTGTCATTGGAGACTTTTGAATGCCCTCGTTGAAGATGACAATGTGTTCACCTATGGAGTTTGTCCTTGTGTCTCCCCCTGTCCTTACCTGCTTGTGCTTGGTTTGCATGTTTGTCCTTTTTTTTCATGCTTCTATCTTATAATTGCACAATACTGCATGCAATTCTTTCTTTTTTGTGTATTTCTTTTTGTTAATCGTTGAGTTCCATGTAATACAGGGTGTTTGAAAAAGAACTCCCTAGTTTTAATGTGTCCTAGAATCTGTACAAAGTGACATACACTATTCTACGAGGGCTGTTTTTTAAGTAAGGGCCTTTTTTTTTTAGTCCCGGCATCCTTTGCGAACAAACAGGCGTCAGTTGCAGTTGTGCAGCTAACCTGTACGCTGAACTGTACATCTTTACAATGTTCAAGATTATTGATTCGCCCGCCGCGTGTGAGGTACGATCTGTGATACGTTTTTTGAGTGCAAGAAACATGTCGGCTGCAGTCATTCATCGTCAGCTTTGTGTGGTGTATGGTGATAATGCAATGACGGAAGGTAAAGTGCGAAAATGGGTACGCGAGTTCAAAAGTGGCCTTGAAAATGTTCATGACGATGAACGCTCAGGTCTGTGATCACAGACGACTTGGTGACTGCAATTGACACGGAAATTCACGAGGACCGAAGATTCATGATAATCACTTTATCAATGGATTTTCCTCAACTGTGAATTCTTGGTTGTCAGAGCAGGCGGCAAACTTTAATGCAGAGGGATTTCAGAACTTAGTTTTAAGGTATGACAAGTGCCTAAATAAACAAGGCAACTATGTAGAAAAATATAGGAAGGTATGTAAAGCCTAAAAATAAATGTGGTTTCAAAATAAAATGTTCGGTTAATTTTTTTTTAAAAGAACGGCCCTTACTTTAAAAACAGCCCTCGTAGTTTGTGGTGTGTGATTTATCAACCCTCCAAGTTTGGCTCCCCTGCAGTCAGTTTAGACGTCTGTTCAGCAGCTTCAGAAGTTCTCGGTCTGCCTGGTGATTTTGCTTTTAAAACACTACCGGTTTCCTTGAAAGACTTTAGCCAGTGACGGATAGATTTTGCTGTAGGTAGTTCACCGCCATACTGACGTCTAAAATTACGTTGCACTGTTATAACTGACTCAGTTTGCTCAAGCCGAATAACACACTGTGCTTTCTGTTGCCGAGTACACATTGCTACTGAGTTGCACTGCACTGCATGCACGTCTGGACTAAACTGAAAGAGCAGAGGAAACAAACAGCACTGGGGCCATCTCAAGGTCAAGCAGACCTGCCAACTGCAGGGGAGCCAAACTTGGAGAGTTGATAAATCACACACCACAAACTAGGAGTGTGTATGTCACCTTGTACAGATTCTAGGACACATTCAAACTAGGGAGTTCTTTTTCAAACACCCTGTATATTTTCTTTCTTCTTTTTATTTGAAGTGTGTCTTCCATATACATACTTGTGTATACTTGCAGGTTAATGCATCTGGGAGAACTGTTGTGTCAAACCAAAGTGCGGGTATAACCGTTATTGCACAACCTCCAGAAGTTCAATTACCTCGGACGAAGTTGGTGAGAATTGACAACTTAGCAGCAAGTACTACGGAAGCACAACTTCGTCAGCTCTGCCAGAAAGTTGGTCCTGTGGAGGTGAGTGCTATTCCTACTTTAAGATTACATCAGTAAAAATACCAAATCAGACTTTTCAGATACTTGGTTGACAACAGTCGTTTATTCATTCATAACTGCCGACCCTTCCAATATATTCAGAGACAGAATTTTTCATCGTCTTCGTATTTTAAGGACAATTATTTCTACCAATTTTTGAAAACAATAAATTTAAAAAACTGACATCTTTCTTTTTCACAATCTGCATGAACCATAGTTAACAGTTTTTTCTCCATGAGCATTATACGGATCATTTTATACACCACGCAATACTCGTGTTCTTGCCTGTTTGATATGCTCCTTGAATAGTTTCACTGTCGTATGACAGCGTCTTCATTTGATGGAGATGACATAATGCGCCAGCTACTGTGATGCCATGATGGTTATTCTCTGCAGTGCTACGTTATTCATAAACACAGCAATAAGACATAGCCAGTGCAGCAATTCACACAGATCCGTCATCTGGAGGCACTGTCTTACAGAATACTAGTATGGCATTGTGTATGGAATATTATAGTGTATGTGAACTTAATGGAAATGTATGGAATATTTTCATTTACCCTCCAGTTCGGACAAAACTATTAATGTTCATGCACAGCTGAGGTGACACGTCGCTTGCTAAAATAAAGGTCCGGACCCTGTATTGAAGTAGCATCCTAAGTACAGTGAAATCCCGATCTAACATTTATTGAAATAACGTATGCCTGCAATTAACATTCATTTTCATTGGTCCCAGCTATAACACAATAAAGACAATAGAAATTGAACTTCTGTTTAAGGTTTGTCGATTTTACGTTTAACCTCTATTTAAGGCTCAAATTTTACAGCCGCTGTAATAACATTGATGTCGATTCAACGTTCGTAAGTTTCCAAACAATTTAATAGTTGATAAAATGACGGACTACACACAACACAATTTGCTGAGAACAGAAGAACAGCAGGCACATATTGAAGTATTATTCTAACAGATTCGACCGCTGTAATTTCTATGACATGTTACGTTACACATGAGCAACAGGAAAACAAACTACCCAGAATGAGTAATAAGGAGCAGATATGAACCGATGTGTGTGCCTTGTATTTTCACGTTATCAGCCAGTAAATTTTCAAAATTTGTCCAGTCGCGCATCAATTGGTGGGATTTATGATTTCACACAAAAGCACAACACATATTTTTAACAACAAATGTGTCTTGCACAATTGCCTGTTTTGAACCGTGAGTAGGCTACTTCGACTGGAGGTCATCGGGCAACCTACGATGTCATCTGCCCCATATTTTTATCAATTAATACCGTCGTATCAAATAGCAAAATATGAGGTATTTAACATTTCCTTCGTAATTACCTCCTCATTCATTAGAAGCCTGCAGAAAATTCAAACATCAAATAATTTTTAAAAAGATGAATAATAACTTAACCTAATTTTCTTGCATGTCGCGCATTGATAATAACTGTATCAACATATTTGGCAGGTTGCTGTATTAAAACAGATGTTCTCCGTATTTTCTCCAAAAGCTACGGAACATTGTAGTACTTCTTACCATCATAAGAACGGTTTCAACAACACATACGACAACCATTTGCGTTATTGTTTTTATTCTTCTCTCGCTTTCTAATCTATACTAATATAATAAAACTGAAGAGTTTGTTTGTTTGTTTGTTTGTTTGTTTGTGTGTTTAAACGCACTAATCTCGGGAACTACCAGTCGGATTCGAAAAATTATTTTTGTATATGATAGCCAGATTTAAGAGGAATAGTTTAGGCTATGTAGCATTATGCTACACCTCTCAGGTAACCTTAAATATTGATTTTTGTTCAGTAAGTCGGAAGAACAAGCGCTCCTAAACAGCTTCAATAATTGTTGCCAGGCAATGCGGGCTGCATCATGTCGCCCCTATCAGTTTTCTGGTGCAAAATTGTGAGCTGCTATAAATTGCAGTCACGGAGAGTAATTAGTGCAACAAAAATTCTTAGGCCCCTTAAAACAGTTATCATCATGACAATAGTATGCCTCTGTATAAGGGCGATGGTGTAGGTGCTCTATACTGAGGTTACCAGCTGCAATAAGCATTGGTGCTTTTCGATGCTTATCCTTGAGCGCTCCAGTGCTGTAGTAGTATTCATTTTCTTCCATAAAACAAATAAATCCACCGGGCGAAGCCGGGCACTACTGCTAGTAACCTCTGTTTATGAATCAAGTCAAGCAATGTTGCCGACTTCACCGTTTTGTAACCAAACACTACAAGTTAGAAGTGTGTTTTCGAGTTAAGACAATAAAACACAACTATTGTTTAATTGTATTTTCGGGATGTATAATAATAATATTGTATGGCCTCGGATGCCGGGTCCAAGCTTTGTAATTTGTCGCCCAGAGGGCAGCTTGCATGTCGAATTATGCAGTTCCTTGGAGCGCTATAAAAGTCAAGGAGGTTGGATATCTAAGCTCCTTGACACTATAGCGCTTTCTAGTAGAGATCGGAGGAACTTTGTGTTGGCAGAAATCCCGAGATTAATTTTGCCATTATGAACACGGTCTACTGAATTCAAGTGGGTTCTTTAACATGCCAACAACGTATGACATGCGTACCGTGATTTTTGTCGCCTTTCAAAAATTACTTACCATGGCCAGGAGCGAACCTACAAGCTTGGGATTAATAGTCTGACACAATAACCACTCACCCACCGTGGCAAGCTTTTTCGGGATGTAATAAACTCCCAAAGAGTGGCATGGTGGTGCAGCAGTCAAGCTGTTTGCCTCTCACCAAGGTGGACTGGGTTCGATTCCCGATCATTGCATGTGAGATTTTCGAAGTGAAATGCTACGACCTGTGGTTCAGATTTCACGTAAAAAGGAGGTCCTGTAGCTCATGATCGCAAGATTAACGGTCACGTAAAACTAAAGCTTCCTTTAAAATCCCTACATGATGGGAATAATATTTCTGCATTGAAAATAGGAATTAAACTTTTATTTTTTAGTGTAATACATACACTAGTGTCCAAAAGTTAAGCATAAGTTACAAATAAACAGGGCAACAGGAAATAGACCGCAAATTGCTCAACATACTGTATGCACCTACCAACATTATGTGTTCGCTCTGTATAGGAAAAGAGTATTCCCTGCTTTGACCAGTAGCGTACTGCAAGGTAAACACAGCCAGTGCCTGCACCCCATATTACCTCAGTCGTGTTTGCCCTGTTATAGTGTGCGGAGTGTAGCCTCGTGGTGAACATGACAACTTAATGGCACAACGACGCCATTTGGACCTCGTTTTGCAGGGTAGAATAATTGGCCGCTTGGAACCAGGCCAGACACAGACTGAAGTCGCCCTATCCTTGAATGTGCTACAAAGTGTAATTTCCAAGCTTTGGAGACGATTTCGAGACACAGGAGATGTTAGTCATAGGCCAGTACCATGTCAACCAAGAGTAACCACGCCACAGCAAAACCAATTTCTAGCTTAACCGCCCGACGACATTGGAGTGCACCTGCAAGACAATTGTTGGCGGAACTTGCAGCCGTCTCAGGGGTTGCCGTTTCCCGGCAAACTGTGTACCAGAGGCTCAGAACAGTAAGGCTGTTTGCCAGACGTCCAGCGGTGTGTGTCCCGCTCACTCCAGCACAGAGACGGGCCCGTTTACTGTGGAGCCGTCAACGTCGAAACTGGGCCATGAATGAATGGAGACATGTGCTCTTCACAGATGAATCATGCTTCAGTTTACAGAATGTTTTCCGACGCGCATAAATCTGGAGAGAACCAGGTAGCCGATACAACCACAGGAACATCATGGAACGGGACCAGTATGGTGGTGGTAGCGTCATGCAGTGGGGTGGCATCATGTTGAATGGCCATATGGACCTGCACATCTTCATGGGTGGTCCGAGGAACATTGTGAACGCTCGGAGATAAAGGGATGAGGTACTGAGGCCACGTGTTCAACTCATCAGAGGTGCGGTTGGTCCAGACTTCCTCTTAATGGGCGATAATGCCCGACCGCACCGCTCCCCTAAGGACCCTCTAAGATCTTCAGATTGCCCTTTCAGAGGAATGGGTTCGACTGCCACAAGAGCTCTTCGACCATGTGATAGAAAGTATGCCACGTCGCTGCGAAGGGCCCCTTTTTTATAGCATTTTAGATGTTGAGCAATTAAATTATTATTTTTTACATTTTTTAAGGATATAACAGCTGTGTATTGACACAATTACGTCATTCATTTCAGATTCATAACTGGATAAGGGAGGTTTATTCTGCCCCAATATGTGAATTCTGACACATCAAAATAAAAGTTTTCTGACATCAATTCTTAGGATCAAGTTTTCAACTAATGACAGTGGAAAATGTTGGTGTCCAACCAAATGCTGGCACTACTCTAATCAGGCGGGACTATGTCCCCGTTTGACCATACATATTGAACCCTTGCAAAGAAGCATATGAGACTCAATTTCGGGGGGTGTAACAGTCCATTTTGTAAAGTTGTTGTTAAGAGCTTCTTATAACATGCAGGGTAACATATAACAAAATAACATGCAGGAAAAAGTGAATACCAGGATTAAAACATATGAATTTAATAACAGATCAACAAATTTACACTATTTACAACAACAAAAAACAAGGTCTCCCAAATGACACCCACTTGAATTCATAAAAATGCCAAACTAGGCCTGATCTCAGGAGAGATCGTAAACATCTGGACCAAATGTCCCAAATACTGCAAAGACATATGCGTGTGCGGCTTTTCTACATGCGTTACGATGTGTACAAATTAATGCGAGATTCGTTACCATCCAGTAAACCTTCAAGGGACGAATCTGCATCGTCTTAGAGCTACACACACTAGGGAACACACTAAACACTAATTAAACTAATCCGACACTTCCTACACTAAATAAGACAAAAATAATTTCCGCATGAAATTGGAATCAAAGAACTGCCGTAGCAAACAACATTCTTCTTCTTCTTCGGCTTTTTCCCAATTAATTAGGGTCGCCGGAGCCAACCAGGCTCGTTTTGGTTTTGGCCGGGGATTTAAGGCCGGATGCCCTTCCTGACGCCACGTGATTTTTCAGGTGAAAATTCCACCCCACTGTCACCGGGATTCGAACCCCGGCCGCCCGGGTGAAAGACGAGCAGCTAAGCCACTGCGCCATCACGCTCCCCCCGTAGCAAACAACATTAACACCTAAAATTAGGACTTTTCAAATCAACACGTGACCAATCAAGAAAAATACACATATGGCCGCTTGCCATTTTTACAAGAAAATACAAAATACACCCAACGGTGTCACAACAAACACCATCTAACAATGAAATGAGTCATAGAAATCACTAGGCTCAAAGCCAACATTTACATCAATAAAAACAAATGTTTCATTTCATACGACATGCGGTAATTCGTAACGGACATGGCGAACTCCCAATTAAATTGTGATCCAATGACCATTAAAAGAACAGGTTTGCTACAGATAGCTTACAGGGGTCAGTCGGTCAGCTGGACTGCCTAAACGATGAATCACCAGACATAGACGGGCGCAAGGTGGAATCTGCACATCTGTCAACTCACGTGTCAATTACCTCGACCTGCCGTAGCAATGGCTCGAGTCTCGAAGAAGTGTGCTCTCAATAGCACATAATATACGTGTGTGTGTCAAAATAAATATCTTAGCATTTCCCACGGCAATCCAAGAATTAGCACTGGACAAGGTACAGTAGCCTCGAAGAGCGCTCTGCCTTTCCATAAAAATACAACCACAATATTTGAGGGCGGTAGGCACATTCTACCCCTCATCACGAAGAATCAATACACACACCTTGACACAATACACACACCAGAATCACACGTATGGGTTTGACAGAAACCTGAAATAAAGGATATAAAATATTTTTCCACCGACTTGCGCTCCCAATCTAGTCCGTGACTAAAGAACCTGAAAAGGACTCCAAAAAAAACTCAAAAATATAGAACTAAGGTGTTCTACAGTGACATCTTAACTTGTTGCGCTTGGCAACCCTAGTATTAATAAAAACCTGTTCGTAAAACATCTAACAACTTTTACCCCCTTCTCCTACTAAAATGAATTTGAATAAAGCACCATTTATCGACCATGACGAATTTCGCATTCGCATGAATAAAATCAAAATACACACGCCGTGCATACTAATAATGACTCATAAGAAAAATATACAATCAAACAAACACTTTGGCCATGTGCCAACGTACATTTAAATATAACAGTGTCGGCGCACAAAAATCTAAATACACAAGAAAACAATGAATAAAATATTTACAACGTTCCCGCGTCTAATCTAGCTACATATTGAATAAATCAATGGTTTGTACATCACCGTGCAGCTTGTAGTAAATCAACCTCCATCCCAAGGCATTTCCCCACGGGAAATCTACTCGTTCATCGTCGACGTTCTGGTAGAGGCGTAGCACTTCATTCCACCAATCGACCTTCCTGTAGACATCTTGGCGTGGCTTCTTGGAAAGAAACGTTCAAAGTTATTATTCTACCTAGCTAGAATCGCTATGAGCTACTGACTTGCACTCAAAATAATGTCCTGGGCGATTACTCAACGTTGAACTGGCCCTATCTAAGCATTTGCTTACTTCACACGCACATATACATCACACAAAATATAACACAAAATTTACAGAAAATATTACTCTCTTCGTTCACCACGCAACTGGCTTTTAACAAGTCTCTCAAATTACGTCTACCGCGTAGCGCTTATCTCGACTAGAGATCTCCCTCCGTTAAGCGTGAACTCTGCTCCCCAGAGCACAATAAAATGTTCGTTCAAACAGACGTGAAGTATGCTCACTAGAGCCTGATAAAATCGTGTCTCAAACTGGCGTGAACGATGCTCCTCGGAGCCCGATAAAGTTGTGTCTCAAACTACTCATCACCGATCAATTTATTAGAAACTGACGAAAAGGAGTGGAGTGGGGGCAATCTGTGAAAATAATCTGTAATTTTCAACTCACAGACTTGGGACTAGTATCAATCTTCTTCTTTTCATCCAAACGTCTCAATGGACTCATGCGGAATCCTATCGCATCGGCGGTTCTTCATACACGTGTTTTAGCGCCTTTTTTTAAGGTACGCAAATCTCCTCGTGGTTTAGGCGTCCTTTCTCCTGATTCGCTGATTCAATCGTGTATCGGTTGGAACTTCACCTCTGGCACGCCCATAATGACGCCAACTTGGATGCGCGTTCACCCTGAATTTGTCCTTGAACTCGGCTTAACCGGTCATCGTCAGGAATAACTACCACGCTACTTCTGTTGCAATCGTTGCGACACACTACCTGTCTTCCCTTTGTCAATCTCCAACACGTACTGCCTGGATATCAGTAATAATAATAATAAAAATCATGAAGACTTATTGATCGGCAAATCAATAAGGGTTCAATATGTTCCACATAAACGTGTGTTTCTTAGAAACCAAAATAAGGACAAAAGTTTTAAATCAACATGTTTTTACGTATCACAAATTACTCTGGCATATTCAAAACTGGAAATCATGTCTTTTTATAGATTTTTTCACACAGAATTGTATCTGTTTTTGTTGTGACAAATAAGAAATAGTTTTTAAGGAGAATAACTTATTACATAAGAATGCATAAAATTTTTGGTACAGTGGCAAATACACTCAATCATTCTCTGCATTTTACTTGATGGTGTACAATAAGGCCCAATCTACCTAGCAGATCACTTTTGCATTAACAGCTCGTGTGGAGGATCATTGACAAACTGGCCGATATGGGCTTGAAGGTCACGCGGAAACAGGCAGCTACTGAAAGTTGGAATGACTGCGAATGACAAATACGAGAAGAGAATTAACACATTTGGCTGTCAGATCAGTTGTGCCTAACAAAAGGTTAAAGACCTTGTTCCATTGTTTGTTTGAAGAGCGTCTGGCTGCGTGGCTCAGGGTAACGTTCTCGCTTGCTGGGCCCAAGGTTGCAGGTTCAAATCCTGGCGCAGTCAGCTGGCATTTGAGGGTGCGCAAATGCGAGGGAGCCGTGTCAGTAGATTTACTGGCACGTTAAAGATCCCCTTCGGGGCAAAATTCCGGCACCCCGACGTCTCTAAAAGCCACAGTTGTTAAAAGGGACGTAAAACCAATAACATTATTATTATGTTTGAAGAGCTTTATAATATTAGCCTAAAATCCATCTCTCAAGTCTTAACTTTCAGGGACTTTGGAAACCTAAACCTTCTTGTTATTTGAACAATTTATTGCACTGCACATATCTTCTTTTGTAAAACCCATGTTAAATTAAATTAATACTAAACTTCATAAATCCAACAACAATAACATACGCCAGCACCGTCCAAGGTCGAGCCGCACTGTGAAGACAGTGTACGTCTCAGTATAGCTGGTGTGGATCCCCCACCTTATCGTACGTCCTTACTTCCCCTTAACTCCGTGCGGTGGGGGAGTGTCCTCGCTCAAGAAACTTGTAGAGGTCGAATCGTAGGTGACGAATGTATTTTGCGGGCAATGTGGCGTGAACACCGAATGTGTTGTTCATGAAAAATTATTTTCCATTAATCAAATTGCTTGTCATATGAAGGGAGGGACTAGGAAAGAGCGGCAAAACATTTCCTTTCAAAATTATGCTCACGTTAACTCGGGACTGTTTCACGCACAAAATGTAGAGTAATTCATGTACATAGCTCCCTTCTTATGCAAAAGGGAAAAAGACAACATATTATTTCCGCTGTGCCAAATATCACATAATAACAGCTTTACTGAAAGACAAAATACCTAATGTTTCTACAATGGCAAACGTACAACTGATTTCACACACCTATTAAAAACTAGTACCGTACATGTTGGCTGATATACATAATGTTAATTGCTGTACTCATTTAAAATATGTCTCGTTTGTGTGCGTTAACAATCTTGTTACAATCAGGCGCAAATGAACGTGTTCCAGACAAGCGTAAACAACTTCTCTAAATCTCATCTGAAATGCATGCAGGTTGATTATGAAAGACACGAGTAGCATTGGAGGATACGTTCTTCCCATAATGTGCACGCACCGTTGTCGACCGTGACCGACCGGACACCACATCTACCACGACTCTGCACTGTGTATTCACAGGTGTGCAGCTGTGCGACTTTGCACAGTGAGGCACTCTGGACGCTGCTGACATACGCCAATACAACGCATTTGACCATGCCGCCCAATGCCTGTACCTGCTTGCTAGCGGCGTGAGAGTATTGTTGTCGTGCGGGAGGAAATCAATAAGCTAAGCTTCACGACTGGTTTCACTGTACATGCGGTAAATACATCGTGTCATGCCACTGGTGTGTGAAGTGTTACATTTGATTTTAAAGGTTTATTTTCAAGTGTCATGCCACCTAGCACGTGTGACTTGGGTGTGGAAGCTCTCTTAAAAGTAGAGTTTGTAGTTTAAAGCATTTGATTTTCCAAAATTTAGCATATTGTTACATCCTAGCTATTCAGAATTCAATCAGCCTGCTTCCTCGATCATTCCTTTCACCTAATCCGAATTCTCCTACTATCTCCCTTCTCTTCCTTTCCCCACCACAGCATTCCAATCTCCCATTACTATAACATTTTCTTCACCCTTGATATAGACCTACCTCAGAATTTCATCTAGTTCTTCGTAGACCTTTTCAACATCTTTATCATCAGCTTGACTGGTAGGCATATAGACTTGTACCACTGTGGTGCACTTAGGTTTTGTTTTGATTTTAGCTACAATAATCCGTTCACTATATTGCTCATAATATTCTACCCGTTGTCCAAGTTTCCTAGTCAATATGAGACCAACCCCTGCTTGACCATGGTTTGATTTAGTGCTAATGATCCCATAGTCTCCTGATCAAAAGTCCTGTTCTGCCTGCCAGCACATTTCACTAATCCCAACCAAATCCAACCTCAACCGATCCATTTCCTTTTCTACGTTTTCTAACCATCTACTGCCTATCAGACTTATAACATTCCACGCTCAAATTCGGAGAATATCAGATTTCCTCATCGTCACTTCTGTGATGTTAATCCCCTCTCGAGTAGTCCCCTTCCAGAGATCCGAACGGGAAGGCAGTCTTTTTTTTTAATAGAACTAGGCAACACTGAAATAATGGCTTTTATCACTTGAAGGCAGTCTTTACCTACATCCATGTCCACTATCTCCCACGAAATTATTTTCTGGGTGCGCCCCTGAAGGAAACTTACTTGAGTACATGTATGTGAAATGTAACCCAATGTAATATGTAATGTATGGAACCTATAGGAGAAGGGGGAATATGTTAAATTGATTCACGGCCTTGATGTAGAATGGAATGGGGTTAAGATGTGTGAAAATAACTCAGCACAGTGTTTTTTATTCATCTGGAAATACATAGCAGTTAAAAGGTTAATATTAAATACCAAGAACTCTACTTATCAGGTCTTCCACTCTTACTTTTAAAAGTAATTTAGTTTTATTTTAATTCAATGTATGAAAACATAACAAGGATCAGTCAATGGATAGGAAAAGGAGGCTCTGCCTGCATCTGCCTCTCTGTCTGTGTTTCTGTACTCCTCTTCTGTCCATTGATTGATATAGTTTTATTATTTGTTCTAGAGTATAAAAATGATTCCTGCCCAACGAACGGCTATGGTTACATTCGTCAGCCCGACGTCAGCTGCCACATTTATGAAGCGATATCAGCGGAAAATGGTAGATCTTTCTTTAATCAATGTAACACTTTTAGTGCAGTAAAATATGAAAAGTCTATTTATGAACTACATTGTGTGTGCCACCATGACCCTGCCCAACTGTGAGGAGACTCTACTGGAAGATAATATAGGTCCCTCAAAACAACAAGCCGTCAGTCGTTTCCCAAATTAGGGTGTTTAAATAGCACCAAAGAAATGGGATTATACTTCGAGCGAGTGAATGTGAAATAGTGCATGTTAGTCCAGAACCAAGATGTAGTAGGACTGCAGGGTGTACTGTAGAAATACTCCATCAAGGTCAGAAGATGCATTCTTGTACTCTTATATTGTTTGCAGTGGGAACATTCACCACCTCTGTGAGGATTATTCACAAACTCGTTTATTTTAAATATCAACTGTCATATTTATTGTTTTTCAATGTCAGTGAATGAATTTGTATTATGTATTCCACGATACATCTATCTGGCTTTCAGTCATTTACTCATAACATTAAAGTTAGAAGATCCAGATGTCTGCATGCAGTGTCTGATTTAAAAAAATATTGTAAAAGGTTTTATTATCATAATGGGAGGAGCCCTGGAGCTCGCTTTTACATTGCTTAAGTGATGTATCCTACATATTGTCATCTTACTGAACTCTCAAACAACTCAGGTTATTACTGTTATAAACAACAACAAAAAAGACACTTTGAACACCAATAAAACAAACTTTTTCATTGCAAGACTTGCACTTAAAATTACCCTGTAAATGATGGGTCATGTATGAGTACTGAGCAATAATAGTTCTCTACTTGGAGATTTAAAAAATATATGAATTATTTATAGATTGTAACAGAATTGAAAGCAAACAATTATAATTTTATCTTTTTGAACAGAGAACATATTTTAATATAGATGCAATATATTTCTTAATCCGTTCTTGAGAATATCCCTGTAAGAGGATAGAAATGTGGTGTTTGAAATTGAATAGCTTCTATTATTTCTAGTCTGGCCATTATGACTAAAGAATATTCTGTTATGCATTAACAGAGGACAGCCAGCTTATATGGGCCATTCATTCGTAACATTATTTTCTGAAGCCATAATTCATCAAAAGGGGAAAAAACGTTTCTGGTAAATCTTCATATAATTTCATTGCTTGATGGACAGAACTGTTAAAATAAGACATTGTGGAGAAGATGGAATCAAGAAAGAATCCATTCACACTGGTCAAGATTGCAAGCAGTTGTGCACTACATGGAGCAAGAGTGAAGAAAATGGCATACAAGAGGACCCTTTCTCTTGAATATAATATGTGCCAGATACTAAACAAATAAACATGTTGTAACCAAGGACATCTGAATGAATAATCAAGTTTAATGATTACTCAGAGACAAAATAGAATAATTTGTTACATGCATACTCAACTGTTTGTTGTAGAGTGGGTTTATAATGTAGGTAAAACCCATTGCTTGTGGGACACAATAATAAGAAATTTTACTACTAAGAACAAAATCTAAATATGAAAGACTTTTGTTCACTCTTTATAGGAGTATGTTCAAGTCATTTGTATCAAGACTAAGAACAAAGCTGTTCATAATATTTTTAATTCACATGATACGGGATACTACCCGTAGCTCTTTCTTGTTCAAGTTTCAAAATAAGCTACTACGTTTGAAATCTAAAGTGAGTTTCTTTCTTTCTTTCTTTCTTTCTTTCTTTCTTTCAGCAGATCGTCTCATCCAATTTCTCAAATCTTGTTAGCTCTTCTTCGTAGAGCATCCATCATACTTTCATCATTCTGCATTAGCCCAAGTCTAACTTTGGAAAGTGTCTTCTACTTTCTATAGCATTTCTTTAACATAAGTCATAATTTGTCCGTCTTGAATTGTTGATTTTATTCAAGCTTTTTTCCACTTTTCAGTCATTGTGTTGACCAGAGGAAAAAAGATTGAATATAGCTTTCTGTAGTTGTAGTCCAGAAAATGGCATTCCTTTTTTGACTCACTGCTTAGGTTGAAAGATTCTGAACCTGCTTAGTGACATTGCAGATAACCACCAGCCTTTCCTTACTGTACCTTCAGCTCAAATGTGTGCTGGAAAAATGATGGTAGAGCAAGTTTCTTCCAGTATAGGGGTAGCACACTTACATAGGGGGTCTCAGTTTTGAACATCTCCACTTAAGATCTGATGTGTGGTTGGAACTGCGTATACTCAGCCTTGTGAGAACTAATCGAGCTGCCCCTGCTACTGTATAAATCGGGCAGCAATCATTCTTGCAGTTCTCCGAGGCACAATCACAAAGTATTGTTGGATTTATTGAAAGAGCATTAAGCACTGGCCTTCAAAACCATAGATTTCAAGTTCAATTCCAGCTCAGTTTCTTAATATTTATAGATGTTGAAATTCAACAGCTTTCTGTCAGTATATTTACTGGCACATTAAAGATCCATTCCAAGGCAAAATTCTGGCCTCCCAGAATCTCCAAAGTCACGGTAGTTAAGAGTGAGTTATAGTTAGTTATTGTTGCTTTAAGGGGGTGAGAAAGCAAGGTCATCTGCCCCTAGTTAAGAGTGATGTTAAACCCATATCATCATCATCATCATCATCCCAGTAATGGAGGTGTAATATGCTTGCCTCTTATCTAGAAGGCCCTAGGTTTGATTTCTGTCCCCATAAGAGATTAAAGATGTGCAGCCCGTTCCAGCCCTCACGTCAGTTTTAAAATCCCTGATTGTGCCTGGAATCGAACCTGGAGCCTCCAGGCAGGCACGCTACCCCAACACCACGGAACCAGCCCCTTCAATATTTAGTCAGCATTAAACAGAAGCAAAGTGAAAGTGAAAGGTTAGGTCAGAGGTAGCACCAGGACTACCAGTGTAGCCGTGTGCATTTTACATTTGTCATGCCTCATAACTGTAAGGGGATGCTGGGAGTCCCTTAACTGACAGCAGTCATATGCCAGGATGGTCCTGAGGAACCTACCGCATATCCTAGACCCTACACACACTTCTACTGTCATTGCAAAAACACAGGTTGTCAGCCCCCTAAATGAATTGATAACAACATACCAAAAATGAAAGAAAAATCATTCAAGAAAATAGCATTTATCTTAGACTTGAATATGAATTAGTGTGCTAAAGTCCATAACTTTGTGACGAGTTGTGCAAAGTAAGGATAAGCAGTGATTTTACTGTGCTGAAGCATGATTGAGAATATACATAATGTGTACAGAATATTCTCATTAAACAAAAAGAAAAATAGCCCCCCTTCAGAGACATCGTTCTAATATCGTGTAACACAGCCCCTAGCTTTGAGTTGTTTCATTTGAGGGACTTTGACATCATGGTCATTAATGTGTACTTGAGTGTGTGCAGAATTTGTCTCATAACCTGTGTTATTGTGGGATCTATAGTAGTATTTGTAATTCTGATGAGGATTGGCCTTAAGTTAGGAACTATCCCAGCATTTGTCTGGAGTAGAAGTGGGAAACCACAGAAAACCACATCTGGGATGGATAAGGTGGGAATCAAACCCACCTCTGCTCAGTTTTGCCTTATGAAACCGAGTGTACCTCGTTCCAGCCCACAGACCAGATTTAAATTTCTTGGCAGAGCTGGGAATCAAACCTGGACCTCCAGGGCAACAGCCAAGAATGCTAACCTCTTCACAACTGCCTTGGGAGTGAGTCCGCAAGTTTCTGAAGGTATGAAGGCACTAGCTGATGATTAGAGCCATATTTCACCCTCTGTTCCAAATAGTCCCTCACAAATATTCTGTGGAAATAAGATCGGGTGATTTAGAGGATATTGGTATTTGAATACAAAAAATATTTAAGTAATGGTTGTGAGCAAACGTGCAACTCAACCTGTTTATCCGACTGTAACTGGGATAACACTGGAATAAGTTCAACATGTGAAATACCTTGGATTCATACTGATCATAATTGGAACAATGCTATCAAAATTAGATCCCATGTTGAACAGATGAGAGCTGCCTTCAAGAAAATGAATAAACTACTGTGCAAAAGAGACATAAATATTGTTCTTCATCTCTGTTTACTGCAGTGTTAAGTTTTCCCTATCCTCCTATATGGTGCTGAAGCCTGGACCCTCACGGAGAACACCAGCAAAAAACTTCAATCCTTCAAGATGTGGTTCTATATGCGCCTGCTGAGAATATCATGGATCGATAGAGTGCGTAGCACTGAAGTGCTCGAAAACCTGCACAAAGAACTGCAGGTCTTGCATAACATCAAAACGACAAAACTTCAATACTCTGGCTATATCAATCGCAATGATAAATATAAACTCCTTCAGATCATCAAGGAAGGGCCATGAGAGGCCGAGGAAGGAGGAGAATATCTTGGCTAAATAACCTATGTGAATGGTATGGAATCAACACTTCTGCACTATTCTGAGTTGCTAAAAATAAATAAGAAATCACCCTGATGTCAGCCAACATCCAATGAGGATATGGCACAAGAAGAAGGTTTAGAGGGCCGGTCGAGATGTTTGTCATACCAGTCAGGTATACATGACATAGTTGTTGTCATCTTGGAAAATAGGAGTGTCTACAGCATTTAAGATGGTGAATAGAAGGCAACACTTGATCACCAAGTGTTAAAATAAAAGTTTAGTTCATGTACACAGTGCCCTGAATGAGAAGAGAGTGGACTCAAGTCATGGTACGTAAAACATCCCGGGAATATCACAGAAACTCCACACATACTGCAGGTTTAATGCCTTGCATCATTTGAAAGTATTCGTCGGACCACACTACTTGCCTCCAGTGAGTTACTGTCCACTTTCAGTGTTTGACCCAGTGAGCTCACTACAACAGTATAACCATCCTAAACAGTTATCAGGTAGATTTCACTCATCCAGAAAGTGCAGTAGTCTGATAACCATAATATCCTAAGCCCATAATGGAAACAAGAACAACATCAAAATATTTGATTGTTTTCATGCCCTATACTCATTTGAATTGCTATCATGTGCTTACCTCAGTCACTTAACTATATTTCTCCAGAGTGAAACCCTACAGTTTTCCACACAATGAACTGCCACTGTAATCAAAATATCTGCTACTCCCTCTTTTATTTCATTCAGCCTTGAGAAGGCCTTTTTAAAAGAGATGACAAATTGTCGTCATCTGAAAGATGCTGGATATGGCCCTATTTTTTATTTTTTTTCCCCTAATAGCTTAGGTCGAGTACCGTGAGTTTCAAAAGTCACTGGCCAAGATCCACATTTGAAGACCCTACGGAAAGAACAGGATAAGTCCATTTGCTTCCGAAAATTAGTTTGTGGCGCATTCTGGTGACCAGCCCTCGTCACTACAGATCAGTTGAAATTAACTTCAAATAAAGCAGAATGTCAACGAGATACAGAAGTTTTTTATTTTTTTTTATTTTAGTGGAAACGAAAAGAACGTCCCATATCCTCTGACTTTATCATAATTTAACTTAAGTTTTTATTTGTATTACATGTACTTCCTTTGTAAGAAAGAAATTTGGCAAAAAGAAAACTATATTGCTTACCCTTAATTGGAGTGTTTTAAGTATTTCTTTTTAATGTTGAAAGTTTAAATTCACTCTCCTGAAAAATGTACAGGATGTGACTTACCCCGTTCTTCCCGTGGAGTCTTCATATTCATACTCGAACAGATGTACTAGAAGTTGCAGGAAGATAAAGCAAATGACCAAACAAGGTGTCAGATATTGGTGCCTAATCTTCATAGTTTTATCTCTGATAGAATTTGATTTCAATATGTAATATAAAATGTTTACTCAAGGCTAGCTTACAACTTTCTGTATATTATCTGTTGTCAATGCAGATAGTTAACTACTTGTGCATTTAGTCTTGATGCATTTGAACTGCTCTTACTCCATAATGATCATTAAATAGTTTAAAGCAAGTGGTTGATGTGATAAATAACTCCATTCAACATATACATGTTACTTACAGAAGAACTTCAATAATATGTTAGTCTCAGTGCTTTTGTATATTGGTACTGAGCATGTTTATGTGGATATGTTGAGTCACTAGAAAAGGAGCTAAATGAGATGCAATTTTGCATTTGCTGAAACTGTCCTTGATTTCTTTTTCATTGTGAGAACATTATTTGTGCTCATCTGATCATTGTATCAAAAAAAATTGAACACTTGATGATATTCTGAATGTAATTGGGCATGGCATAGTTATAACTTTTTCTTTCCTATGCAGGATTATCTCTCAATTTTAGTAGTTGTAAGTTGTGAATGTCATGTATTATTGTATTTAAGGAACTATTTCATTGACTGTTTTAATCATTTTCAATTTGTAGGAGACACAGATGCTTGGTAATTCAGACAGCAACCATTGAGAGTTAAGAAGACTGTTGTATTTCCAGTCATATAAGAGTAGTTTTCTGACCGAACACATTAATAAATAAAATACAGTTTTACATCTTTTAAAAATAATTTGGTGTAAATTTCTGTGTATCTACATTGGGTTGTTTTGTGACGTAGGAGCAAGATTCATCTTCTTCAAGTCCTTGCTTTGCTTAGTAATTAAATTCTGCTGAAGAAGACTTGAAATTGTGACCACAGTTGGGACTCGAATCTGAATCTCCTGCTGTCTATAGACAGGTGCATTTAACCACTTACACCAATATGACCATGTTCCAATTGCTGCACATTTTCAAGTCTTATATGGAGAGGTGCTGTCTTCCTCAACAGATATGACCACTCCACTTGTATGTTTCCTTTTCGGTAGATTTCATAAGAAAGCTACCTACTGTATTGCAATGGGCACCAGAAAATACTGTATTGCAATGGGTAAAAACCATGAGATTAATAATACAATTGAATGATGGGGAAGAGGCCTAGAGGCCGACCCAGAGATAAATGAAGGGATTAAGTGAAGGAGTGCATTAAGGCTACAGGGATCAACATTGGCAGTGTGTTCAAAGAGGAATGATAGGACAGAATGAAGAGGAGAACATTAATACACTACCTTACCCAGAATCGATCTGGAACAGGGAACACATGATGAAGATAAATTTAACATCCTATATTTGGCCAGAAAAGAGATGCCTCCCTGTGAAGAATGCCAGGTGGTGTCAATTTAAGGTACATTTAGGAATACAGTAACTATTTTTAACATTTTTTTTTTTTTACAAAGGAAAACAAAAGTATTTTTAAATCTATATATGAAAATGTAACGTGACAGATAACTTAACCATACGTGGGCGGATGGATTTAATGTCGGTACACGGACCGAAAATACGGCAAATTTAAACTCGTCCAGAATTATCGAACACTAGCTATAAACATGCATATGTACGTAATATTAATGGTTTATCTTGATTATTGGATGTACTCCGCCTCAGAAGTGCGTAGAATATTATCGAAAATTTTTAGTGCATAAAAGGCATAAGAGACACTACTTGGATATCCATCTTTGGACTCTTCAAATGAAAAATTACTTTCATCTACATCCGTGAAGTCTAAAATTGAAGCAATCTCTTGCTCACTGACCCTCTTTTGACTGCACATGTCGCAAAATAACTGTATAAAACACAAAAAGCCGTTCTTAGAACTCGTGATGGAAGCTTGACTGAACACGATAATTTCACAGCTTGTGAAAAGCTAGCAGGGCGATAACACCACTCAATTCGGAGATTGCCTGTTAGGGCAGACCTAAAAGTGTAGTTTACTGCCATCTGTTCAGTTTTTAGGGAACCATTTGCGCCGGTATTGGCAGATCTCTGACCATATAATATATTAAATTCCTCTCGCGGGAAACCTGTCTTGCGATTTAATATATTAAATTCCGCCCTCTGAGGGTTAAAATCCATTTCTTCATGTTGCCTTTTTTAATTCTTTGTAAAAGGTGCTCTTCAGTTGGTCAGCATGTTTAGGAAAGCCCAATTATCTTGGGTGGTTAATTTTAATGTATTCAACACAATTATCTGAAATAGAGTAAACATTTAAAAATTGTGCATTTAAAATGATTTGGAGGGCTGACATGTTTTTCATCACTCAAACATCTTCAGATCTATTTTACCTCCTACAACATTTTCAAGAAATTTCTTTATTATGGTAAATAGATATGCTCCCTAGAAAATAAATGGCTTCTATTTTATGCCCAGAGTTCGGTGGGGTAGTCGGTAGCATGCTGAGCTTCTATGCCCAAGATCATCATCATCATCTTGCACAGTTTCCAGCCACTGGCCGGGTCTGTTTGGAACACAAGCCTCTCCAACGTCTTCTGTCTTCCCACCATCTCTCAGCCTCCACCCTTGTCCAGTCTTCGCCTCTCTTCTTCACGCTTTCTTCCACCCCCTTCAGCCACCTGTCTCGGTCTCTTTCCTTCCCACTTCGTCTCGTGTACTCTCCTGGGTATCCTCTTCTCCTCCATTCGTTCTACATGTCCATACCATCTAAGTCTAGATTTCTCTATACCATCTTGTAATGGTTCCTCCTTCATTAATTCTCTGGTCCTCTCATTTCTTATTCTGTCCATCTTTGTAGCTCCAATACTGCTTCTCAAGAACCTCATCTCACTGGCCTGTATTTTGCTCTTCTCCCTTCCTTTCATAACCCAGGTCTCCGAGGCATACGTCAGGATAGGGACATAGTACGTCCGATATATGATCTTTTTGCTGTTCTGAGGGACATCCTTGCTCCATAACATGCTTCTCACACTCCTCCGAAATGCTTCTGCCTGCCTCCCCCGCTCATTTATTTCTCTATCGTTTCTTCCATTATCTTGTATCAGGCTTCCCAGATACTTGAAACTATCCACTTTCTTCAGCTGTTCCCCACCAATTGTTATTCCCGTTGTGGTTCTTTCCTTCTTCCTTGTTGAGATCACCATCTCACTCTTATTTATGCTAAATTTCATCCCATATGCTTGTATTATTCCTTCCCACACGTCCAACTGTTCCTGTACCTCCTCCTCCTTGTTTCCCCAAATCATCTGCAAACACCATTGCTTTCATCTTTCCGTCCCCAATTGCTTGTGCCACTCGGGTCATTATGTCATCCATCACCACAATGAAAAGTAACGGTGACAGTGCACTTCCTTGTTTCAGGCCGTTTCTCTGTTCCAACCAGTCTGATCTCTCTCCTCCCACTTTCACACAGCTCACGCTTCCCTTGTACATCTCCTTTATCCTCTTTATAGTCCATTTCTCTACTCCTCTATCCTCCAGGGACTTCCATACTTTGTTTCTGCATACACTGTCATATGCTTTCTCAATGTCCAGGAAGGCCATCAGTAGATCTGTTCCATACTCAAGTGCTGTTCTTGTAACTGCCTTACAGCAAAAATCAAATCCACTGTGGACCTTCCTGCTCTGAAGCCATGTTGTTCTTCCCTCATCCCTCCTTCTATCCTTGTCCTAATTCTCTTTTCCAAAACTTTCTCGAAGATCTTTGCACAATGACTCATCAGTGTTATTCCCCGATAGTTTCTGCAATCTGTTCTACTACCTTTCTTGAAGATCGGGACAATGATTCCTTTTTTCCAGTCCTCTGGGGTCTTCCTTTCCTTCCATGCTGTCCTCATCACTCGGTACAGCCACTGTATCCCCACCTCTCCTGCTGCTCTCACCATCTCCACACTCAACTCATCCACACCCGGTGCCTTCCCTCCTTTCATCTTGTTCACTGCATCTTCCACTTCTTTCCATGTTAAGTCCTTTTCTGTTTGCAGTTCATCTTCCTCTTCCCCGATTTCTTCCTCCTCACCATCTTTTCCATTTGGGTTCAGAAGTTCTTCAAAATATTCTTTCCACATTTTCTTCAGTTCTTCCCTATTTTCTATCTCTTGTCCCCTTTTGTTCACCATTCTAACATAATCCCTAGGATCCTTCCGCCTCTTATTTTTTACCATCCCATAGAGGACCTTTTTTGTACCTTCACTATCCTCCTCCATCATCTTTGTCCACTCTTCCATCCACTTCCTTCTCTCCTCAGCCACCACTCTCTTCGCCTCCTTCTTTCTTTCCTGGTACTCTTCCCTTGTCTCTACCGTCCTATTTTGATACCACCTCCTAAAGGCTCTATTCTTTTCCCTTACTATATCTCTTGTCTTCTCATTCCACCATGGTGTTTCCTTCCACCTCTTCTTACTACTTGTCCTCCCACATACTGCTTCTGCTGCACCTACTAGTGTCTTCTTAAATCTAGCCCATTCCTCTTCCACCCCTCTTTCTTCATCTGTTGGAATTCCTTCCTTTACCATTTTTAGGTACTCGACCCTTCTATCCCCTTCTTTCAGTTTCCATATCCTTATATGTCTTTCCTGGTTCTCAGTCCCTTTCTTCTCCTTACTCCCTCTCAGGTTCATTACCAGCAATCGATGGTCGCTATCCAGGTTCTCTGATGGTATAACCTTGATGTCCGTGATGTTCTTATTTAGTTCTTTCTCATGCCCAAGATAGCAGGTTCAAACCCGGCCGAAGCCGTCGGATTTTTTAAGAGCATTAAAAATCCCTCAGTATGCCTTCCTTCGGAGGGGAAGTAAAGCCGGCGGCCCCATGTCCTAGATTTATAGCATGTTAAAGAACCTTCCACTAATTACACCTGTGTGAAGCTAAATTGGATAGGTTAAGAAGGTAAACAACGCTCTTAGGTTTCTACTTTCGTTGCTAAGAGCCGACTGCGGTGGTGTCTAGTAGCTAAGTTCTGAACTTGGCCTAGTAGTCGTTGACGGTGGCACTTGGCGGTAAAAGTAGGAACTATTTGAAAAATTCTGAGTTGCAGTCTGTACTTAAATTAAAAAACAGATAACACACACTAATACAGTCGCCACAATTAACACCGGTTATCAGACAGATTCTACACACACCCAAAGTACACAGGGCTACATGACCGCGTTGTCGCTGCCCCTAAACATACGAACCAACCAACTTTATGCTCAGAATTTAAATAAGGGACTGAGAGATTTTGGGAGGGTCAAAATAATTTAGCATAGTGCAAAATCACATAAGAATTTCATTTTAAAGAATTTTTTTACCATTATTCTCAAAGATATTATGTTGCCAGATTTCTGAGTAAATTGTGAGTCTAGGAGAGTGGGGAAAAGTTTATGAGTTTCCTCACAAGTATTTTAGGGATCAGCAGGTACAGGGACTTTAGAATATGTATGTTTTTATTAGAGCGTTGGGGGTTCTATTGACTTTGGTATATTCTGTTACACTTTTTTCTCCTTATTCACATTCCTAATCCAGGCAACATCAGGCTGAAATGCTAGTTAGTTTAACTTGTCTGTATTAATTGCTTATAAACTAACGTGGCCTGCCACTACTAGTCTGTGAATGTGCAGGTATTATTTCTGTGAGATGGTTTAGTGACAACCATTCTGAATTAGATCTGTGAACACAAATAACAAACAATATTATCAATTATCACCATATTATTCAAACGTTAGCTATTCAACAATACAAACATTTACAGAGATTCAGATTCAGTTCTCCAGGGAAATGACCAGCTTGAATATATGTTTCTATCCTCTCTTTCCTGTCTTTTGACTGTAAATATGCATTTATTTAGCAGAAATTGAATAATTTTACTTTTATCTCTAGTTCAAAGCCACTTTAAAGTCCACATTTAGAACTCATGAGACATGACTTGTGTCTAGGACAACTTTCACATCTATTGTCAATACTGAAAGCCACCAACTCGAATGATAGATTGAATTTGTTCTAAATTCCCTTTCTAGCAAATCCCATACCTGCCAACTCTCCCGATTTAGGCGGGAGACTCCCGATTTCAGACCATTTCTCCCGCCCTCCCGCTTAACGTATTAAATCTCCCGATTTTTCAAAAATCCCACGCGTAATTTCGGATTGAATATGCGAGATGACACTCCAGTCGTCTATGGAACGGATTGACTTTACGTGTCTTGACGTTATATCTAGATACCGCAGTTTCGCTCTTTATCGATAATCGACAACTGCGTACAAAGTCCCGCGTTGCATCCTGCTGTTATAGAAAGTTGGCTTCGAATACGTCCTTGTTTGAAATCGTCGATGGTTAATTCAGCGCTTGTTCCTAGATGTTTTGCATAATGACATGTGGGTGAGAGTTATTTTATGCTGCGGAATATTGTATCTGTTTCACACGTGACATTATATGATTTGTATATAACTTTGTTAGATGTTGTTGGCGTTAATATGCCTGTAGGCTATTGTGATTTTTCTATCTGAGTGATTGCGTCGGTTCCTCGGTAATATGGCGAAGAAATATGATGTGACATTTAAAAGTTTATATAAGGATAACTTTCCGCATATAACTGAGTCAAGAAGAAGATGGTATATTGGCTTTCACGGCGCAACATTTGCATTTTGTAGTGTCTGTAGGTGTGATTTCAGCATCTCGCATGGTGGAAAGGGGGACATTTCAAAACATGTGCTCTCAAAGAAATATAAAGACAAATGTACAATGTGTTGGGAAAAACAAGAAACTTGATTATTTCAAGTGTAAGGAGGAAGACACTGACAGTATAACACGTGCAGAAGTATTGTTCGCATCGTTTATTATTGAACATAACCTCCCTGTCAATTGTTCCGATCACGCTGGTCTTTTATTTAGGAAGATTTTCCCAGACTCAAAAATTGCCGGGAGATATGGCTCAGCCAGAACTAAAACGTTGGCCATCCTTGCAGAAATGTGCATTCCCAATTCTGTAACTTCCAACTTGAAGATGTGTCATCTATTGAGGAAGAAGAGAGAATTGATGTGAAGTGGGCACTGGTAGGCCAAATGAAATGTAGTGGTGGGGTACTCAAGTATGACAAATTCTCTAAAGTTATGCTCTCCATTCTGACCATTCCGCATAGTAATGCAGAGTGTGAGAGGATGTTCAGTCTTGTCAGAAAAACAAGAACGCAGTTCAGGTCGTCTCTCTCCGACAAGACTTTGGACAAACTTATAACTCTGAAGTCGATTCAGAAAGGGAAGTGTTTTGAGCAAGAATATAGCAAGACCTTTGTGAAGAGGGCAAAATCAGCCACAGTCACCTGCAACAACGACCAATAATATGATCTTCGATTCGTCACTAGTTTTGTATGCCTGAGTGTGGTTGAAAGAAAGGTATGCTTGTTTGATAGAGTAGTTAGAATTTAAAATTACTCTGTCTTAAGTACATTTGTAAACTGGGATGTCATATCATGTTAGTCATGTACAGTTTAATAGTGTAACTTATATATTTGCTGTAATGTCTTAGCCTGTGTATGTATTATGTTGCGTTGCATCCCCCTCCCAATCGCCGCTGCGTCGATCTCCCGGTTTTTCATTTTGAGAGGTTGGCAGGTATGAATTCCACTTTTACTACAAACCCTCTTTCAAGGAATGAATTGTTGTTCCTTACTCAATATTTACCCAATTTTGCTGTAAAATCTGTTATTTTACGTTGTAAAACTTCAAATTGATCAAAATTAATACTCTTATTTTATACACTGAAGAACGTAACACAAGTTCGTTTGATTTCCGACTTCTTGCACCTCAGGTTTGGTAAGTTTCAGGTAATGATGAAAAAAGTATATTGCCAAAAAATGTCACAAAATTAATAATTTTTCCAAAAGAAAAAAACTAAAAAGTATGAAAAAACTACAAAAGCTCAATTTTGAAAAGTAACAGTTAATAACAAAACAGTCTAAAATGCAATCGCTTCAATATCTAGCCACAATAGAAGTTAATGATTTAAAAGTGTTTCACACATGCACATAAAAAGTACTAACAAAAATGCAACACTTTTAGAAGTGTAATAGACTATATGAATAATATTTATAACTATGCATCATTGGTTATCCAACTTGTTACACAGTTTAATTAAAAACTTCTGTAGCTTAATAATTGTAAATAGGCTACCGTTGTACAGAAGCGTTATATGCGTATCCACTGAACCTAAATTTAGTGTAAGTAAACAGGATCTGATGATGTTCGCCTGACGAACATAACTAGTCATCCATATTTAGCCCCCCACTGGTGGGGGATGATGATGATGATTCATTATATAGAATGTTAGGCCTGGGAATTTTCATAAAAGCATACTGATGTTTTGCGATATGGTACAAACGAAGGAAACGTCCAGTAGTACAGTATAGAAACAAAGTTGGATCGGGTGGAAATTATTAGATCATCGTGTTTGCTAATTTCATCCAGTTCTCTGGAATTTACCTAAGTGATTCTCGGCACTCAAGGAACTTTCTCCCATCTTGGAAGTTTTGCATGGTGGCAGCAAATGTGCTATATATATGAAGGGACAAATATAGACAAAAATTGCTTCCTTCCCTCGAAAGGAAGAAGTATTCAAAATCAAAAGAGAGTAGTAAGTGGTAACTTCAGTTTGGGAACAAGATACAGAGAGCTTTTTATAACAGTGTTAACATTGGCCTACTATCATTAGTGTGCATAAATCAACAGAAAAACATTATATCCCTAGATTAAACTTTTTCCTCTATATTCCAATAAAATGTTGTGGTACCTGCTGCCTGTTTACTATAGCATCTGCAGTTTGTTTACAGGGCTCAGTGTCTTTGACCATCCGTGTCATAGTTTGTGAGAGATAATTCTTAAAAGTAGAATACTTTTTAATTTGTAGGCTGATGATTTTTAATTGAGGTATTCAGAGACTCGATGTGCTGATTGTTGAACTCTTGCATCATATTTAATGGACACTAGGAGACATTATTGAAGAATAGAAGAGTATCTTGGTTGATTTTTCATTCACTACTGGTTGGTTATTGTGCCCATAAGACAGTACATAAAAGCGACTGTTGTAACTAGGCCGTGCTTAAGAAGCATATTATATTCATTTAAACCAATTTCTTATTGTCAATATATTCCAATTTTTAGTTTATAATTACTTCTGAGTTTGATTGAAAATCATACTCATTCATAATGTCATCAAAAGTGTAGAAAATCTTACTGCAGTTAACCCAAACATTGTGTGTTTATTTCTAATCGAATGTGCACTACTTTACAATAAATATATAATGCTTAAATAAAACAATTTTTGTGTATGATTGTTTCTTTACTGGAAAACACATGCCCAAAAATGAATTCTTATTGTGATATTAGACAACAACAAAAAATCATTTTAAGTCTAGAATGACAGGAAACTTCACTGTAATTAAAAACATTGCTGAGATATGTTGATTCTATAGCTGAAATGCTCTGTGTGCCAATGAGCATTTGAAGGGAAAAGTTATCTCCTACAGGTGAAATAATTTACAGGATTTTATGCCAAAGAAATATGTATCAGTCCTGGATTATAAAGTAAGTGAAAATCACAACATTTCAATCCTGATATTCAGTCATATTTCATCCTTTCTTACTTAGGTTCTGATCTGATTAAAAAATCTTTTATGTTTCACTCCATTGATGTTTCCTAATAGGCACATAATTTCTTCTTCTAAAATGTTTCAACCTTACCTATTTATATCCTATCTATGTAGTTGCCCTGTGCATACGAATGGGCATATGTATGGTGTATGTACAATAGTACACACATCATGCATAATTTGGTTTGAACTTTCTATTGCTTGAATATCATAAATGGAGTGATAATTATATGATTATCTTTTAGTTATTTTGTTTATTTTACCAATGAACAGTGGTTTGAAGGCACTTTATCAGCAGTTGTGTTTGGTCCAGGAGCTAATGAAATGTTGTACCATTGAATGTCTTCTCTTAACCTTTGTGTTTGTACTATTTAAGAATAGTACCTGTTGTACGGGGAGGAAATCAAATTAATAGTCCCTGTTAGGTTTTAGTAAAATATATGGTGATTTCAATGTTCAAAGGTTCTTATGGAGTAGTTGTAATTTTTTTAAAGTGTGAATGTTGAGGTTCCAAGATTGTAATTACATGGTGTGTTTGTGAAATACCTAAGTATCTCCAGAATGATTATCTTTCAACAAAACAAAAAGAAGAAGTTACTGATCCCTACATGCACTATCAAAACTATAAATAAGTTACATTAATTTTCGTTGAACTACTTCGTAACTGTTGCATACTATTGACATTTTATGTCCCTTGCTTGTGCTAATTAATGCTTTTTACATTATTTATACCACATACAGCTAAAGTACATACAGTTAGAAGCCATTTCATTATGAAACACTGTTTCTCAAATTTTCAGTTTTAATGGTGTACATAGGGACAGTTGATATGTCCAATAATATTTCTGGAAAATGTCTCTCTTTTATGAGAAAATGAGGGACACATTTGGTCTTATCCGTTGCCTTACAGCATATCTCAAAACTGGAGAGATGTGTTCCACACATGAATATGGCATGAAAGAATATAAACTTAGGTAGAGAAGGCTTGGTTTAAATAAAGCAGATTGTAGTTCTTATAAGTAAGACTTGTACAGGATATAAATGTAATGTACAGCTGCTAGTAAGGCCATAAGGCAGCTTATATGCATCGTTTGTTCTTGCAGTTGTACAACATTTTATTTGGTAACAAAGCACTTTGCAGATGTGTCTGTTGTTTCTTCATTCAAAGATATCCATTCTGGAGGTTCTTAAAAGTATCTAAGGACACCTTGTGTATTGAAAGGCAATATTGTATAAAATCAATCATAGTATTGTGAATTACCAAATTTTATTAACCTTTTGAGGTCAGTATGATTTCCATGTTTCAGTTATATGGCCTCACACAGCATTAACTTGATAGAAATTTGTAAATTATTAGACATAAAACTCTTATGCATTTGTATCTCAGAAGATTAATACAGCACACTCAGGAATATGCAACACGTAAAACAAATGTTAGCATAGAAATGAAATCTGCTGGAACTGAGTTTGTTATCCTGAATGTCATTTGTGAATTTTCCCTTTTAGTGTGAAGAACTGACTTCTGCCAAATACCGTATAACAACAATACTGATCATTTTCAATGAAAATCTGCAAACAGTGCACTAATACCATCTATCAGTTTGGAAATATCTAATTTTTATAAGGTTACATTGAAAGCAACATTGATAGTTTTTAACTGAGAAGAAGATAAAATATTATTGTTGAGAAGTTGCAAAGCTAGTATAAAATACACCTTCTCCAGATGCAGCAATTATAAAGGGTAGGAGAACTCAAGGTCTTTGTTTAGTTTTCCAAAACACAAGTTGTAAATTTTGGTGGCTTTTAACTTGGTTATTGTATTGACAGTTGTTAACATTTAATCTTAACATTGATTTACGTCTCAAGCTTCTTCACCAAACATGCACACATCTGTTATGCACATCAAAACTTATTGATTCCTTTGTTTTTATTTTCTAGAATCCCTTCTGGCCCATAGTGAGAATTTCAGTTTGGGATTTTTGACTGTCATCTCAAGTTTATTTTTAAACATAACCATGGTGGTCCATTGAGTGTTTCCGTATCGACTTACAAAGTTGCTTTATAACTAAGGATTGGATCCGCATAGTCAATTAATATATATCTAAAGCTCAACTAAGAGGTGTATTTACAACTCATCATTGCAATAATATATTTGGTAGAGAAAACAAAATTAAATACAAGAAGAATTTTATTTTAAATAGGCAAAAAATATTACTACATAGTTTCTATGAAAACATCGCTGCAGAAGCAAGACTATTGATTTTTTCTCAGTCATATTTTTACAAAAATTAAAAAATAGTAATTGTATGACCTCAACTACCTTGGTTGGTTGGTTCCTCAGTTTAGGGGCTGCGACAACGTGGTCATTTGGCCCCATGTACTTGGGTGTGTGTAGAATCTGGCTGATAACTGGTGTTAATTGTGATGGCTGTATTAGTGTGTGTTATCTGTTTTTAATTCAAGTAAGGACTGTCAACATTCAATTGTCAAGTAGTTCCTACTTTTGCTACCAAACGCCACTGTCAACAACAACTAGTTCTGAACTTGGTTACTAGATGCCACTGCAGTCTGCTCCTGGCGACGAATGTTGTAACCTAAGAGCGTAAGTCAAATCTAACCTATAATTTAGCTTCATGCCAGTGTAATTAGTGGAAGGTTCTTTTACATACCATAAATCTATGACGTGGGACCGCCGGCTTTACTTCTCAGCTACCTTGTGTAGAGCCCTTCGATTTATCATTCTGTTTTGGTTCTGCCATCAGGTGAAGAAACTTGAACTCTCTTGAGTGACCTGTGACTGAGATTTAATTCATTTTATTGTGTAATGACCAGTTTGATACAAGGGGATATTTTTTTTTAGTCGACATCATTATTAGTGCCGTAGTTTTTTACTGGCCAATTTCCTTAGCCAGAAATTGAACCCATGATCTTGGGATCGGGAGAACAACAATCTACCACTGATCCACCAAGGAAACTATATTTTTAATATACTAAATAGCTTCAGGTTCACGACCTATGTCTTCACCAACACCATTACAATGAGAAGTTATGTGCTACAATATGCTGTATAGCTTTCAATATTGGTGATTAAAACTCCTCCCGCGAGATGGCATCTTTTTGTAACGAACCCTGAGAATTAATTTTTAGAAAAGTCAAATGCACGGCTTCTATGTTTTGCGAAAAGTAAGCTTACAGAATTTAGTGCCATTAGTTATGGATTGCTATCATAGCCAGGCATACCAATCATCTTTTCAATCGCCTGAATAAGATACGAAACATTAAAAATGTTTAAAAGTTTTGTACTGATGCATCTTGAATTTTTGAATCCAATTGAACATACTGTAGTTGTCTCTCTGAATAAAGATTCACTGTACCAAGTTTTGTTGCACTCGAGTGGTTAGATCCCCAGAAAAGTTATTTCCAATATTAGAAAATCCCTTTGCCACTATGATGGTTTGTGTTTTTCAGGATTACGGAAAGTCACATATTTGTCCTTGCTTATCAGTCCTGTAACACCATATGAAATTTCAGTTTGACTCCTTAAATAGTTTCAGAGATATTGAGAACCAGTGAAATGTATCATATAGACGCCATGTTGGGTCATTTTATATACAGAGAGATTAGTTTGGATGTATCGGAGACCCTCACTAGCCCGCTTGCCCGCGGCGCGAGCCTGTCTCCCGCCACGCACTTTGCCGTTATGTGGCTCCTGCGCGGCACTGAGTCATTGAGTATAGGAATTTGTACTTACCTAGTTCACAGCTGGTGCTGAAAATGTTCGCTACACATCGCTGGCACCTTTTTATGAAACTGGCATTTACTCTCTGAAGTTCCTCAGCACCGATTGACTGTATTTCAGCTGTAATATAGTCTTTAAGCTCATTTATAGTGGAGGGTTTCTCGCATACACTCTATTTTTAAGTGTCCCCCACAAATAAAAGTCACATGGTGATAAGTCTGGGCTTCGCAGGGGCCACACGTTCCGACTTATAATCCTAGTACCAAAAATGCGATACAATTCTGTCATGGATGCTTCGTCAGTGTGAGCAGTGGCAGAATCTTGTTGAAAATAAGTTGACAATCGCTCTCCGTAAGTCAGTTCGTCAAAAAATTGGTCAAGGATCACATTGAAGTACAAATTTAAGTATAAATTCCTATACCCAATGACTCAATGCCGTGCGAGCGCCGCATAACGGCAAAGTGCCTGGCGGGAGACAGGCTCACGCCGTGGGCAAGCGGGCTAGCGAGGGTCTCCGATACATCCAAACTAATTTCTCTGTATATGCTATAGAACTATATGCCAGCAGAAATCCTGTTTCATCACAGTTATACATTTGCTGCGAGCTTAACTGGTTTTCCTTAATTATTCCATCCGATTTTTGTATGAATGACTGAACTGCACTTGAGTCAGCAGACAAAATCTCTCCTGAAAGGTTGAATCGTCTAACCCCATATCGCTTTTTCCATCAGTCGAGCCATCCTATGCTTGCCGTGAAGTCTTCTTCTCCATTTTGGAAGTGTTGAAAATATTCTAAAGTTTTAGCTTGTAACATTGTTCCAGATAACGGGCCTTTTTCTCTCAGTTGCTGAAACCATAAAAATAATGCTTCTGACGTTTGTCCATACTCACTATTTTTCATAGTCTTCCTCTTTTTTACAACGTTTTTGTCACCCGATGATTGAGTGCATTGAGACATCCACTTTTCAATCTGTTCCCATTTATGTCGCCAGTCTCCTACTGTCACTTCACCTACACCTAAATCGCTTGCCTCTTTTTTCAATGTTTCACCCCGATCTAAACTTTTAATTGCACAAAGTTTGTCCTCCAACAAAAGAACAACTCGTTTCCTTTTCACACACTGATTGACCAACCTCTCTTAACACCACTAGAATAGCAACTGTCTGAAGAGAAAGTGGCACTGACAAATAGCGATGCGTCTTTAGACAATAGAGGGGAGGAGGGGTGTGAGGGTTGGGCGCGTAACTCACGCGGTCAAGAACCTCGCATACAGACTGGTGCCAATTGAAGTTGGTCCGTTTCCGATGATAATGCTTTGCTACTTGCAGGCAAAACTAATGTATTTACACATCCAGTTCATGCTCGGTTGACACGGAACCTCGGTTAATCAAGACTCTACTGTATATTGATATTAATGACTAGGGAGCATATGTGCTTAGCTTCCAAATATGGAAAATAATTAGTCCACTTTTCAACTCTACATGCCATGATTCGTAAAGATAATACAAAATATAATTAAGTTTAGCTTCCTAAATAGAATTTGCATAGAAATCAGTTCCCTGGTCATGAGCAAGCCTCGAACCTATGGGAGTAATAAGAGCCCCACTCCCATTTGACGAACAGGCAATAGAACCGGAATTCGATGGGGATCTTCTACTTTTAAGTTCATGCTTGAGAATATCAATGAAATCACTAGCGTCATTGCTATGTCAATGATATGAACTATAATGAAGGTTTAAAACAATCACAGCTGCAAATAACACTACCTTACATTTGGACAGGAAGTGTCTGTCAGGACTACGAACAGAGTCCACACTTGACACTCATTTGTCATGGCTCTCCGTGCCTAAGGTGGCTAAATTATGCATCGCTGCTGTTGCAGAGCCAAGTTGCCAGGAAACAGGTTGACCACCTTGGTTTATACGGATTATAGCATTATGCTCTAAAAACATTCTTGCTCATTGTTACATGTGCAGCATAACAGCTTGGCATGCCTCAGTGATCAGTTACCAAAGATGACTAGGATCTTCAGGCTCCTGTGTATACACTACCTATTTTAAGGAACAGAAAGAAGTCAAGTGACATAAGATTGAGTAATCTAGTGGACCAGAAAATGGGTCCTACCCTTCCATAACATTTACAGTATTAGGATATGAATAGAGACACGATTTTATGGTGAATAAAAAACCACAATAGCGGTGTAAAAACTAAGGGCAAAGCGGGATAAAAGCGGTGAATAAATGCCATTGCTTACGGTGTAGAAAAACGGTTTACTAGACTATATACATACTTTTGCCTTATGTTGCAATGAAGGAAACAACAAACACACTAAGTATGGCTTGGTTTACAGTATTCATTTGCTGTTGAAGTAGTAACTCAGTAATGTTTCTAAGTTATCATTTGACAGGTTGGTACGCTCGTCAGACAAAATATCATTGTAGGCAGAAAGGGCCCTTTCACTGTCAACATTTGAAATGGAAATGTACAGAGATTGAAGACATTTCACAGCTATAGGGTATTCCTCTAACATTCCCTTCAATACATCTTCAACTACATTACCGTCACTACATGAAAAAGATTTACAGGTGATTTGCAGTTGAATGTAGAACTTCAAAAAGTCATGAGAATTCACTCCAGCAAAAAGGGGGATTTTCTCTATCTTGTTGAAGAGGGATGACTCTTATGTTCACAGTTCTTAGCAGGGGCAGATGAAACAGTGAGGAGAGTGAATTAAAAATCTCATGAGCAGAGTCTTTTGCCAGCATATCCGAGAGTTTTGTGTGACATGCATTGGCAAGGGCTACGAACCTTTTTTCAGCACGTTTCTTTCTATCGCTTGATAGTTCATTCAATGCCTTCAATGTGTCTGGTTTCATCACTAGTTTTTCGATAACCGTGTACTCAGAAATGTGTTCATTTACCATTGGAACAACTTTATGTGTCAAAGCATAATTAGAACCCTCAAAGCAAGTTATCTTTTCAGAAGTTGAGGCACAGTGTTCTTTCACAAAAATTGACTCACACAAAATTGATTTTACTTCACTTTCACTTAATTTTTGAAAGTATTTAACACTTTCAGCATCACTCTCCACTGTTTTAAAATACTGAACCAAGTCCATGGCATAGTCTGCCAAGTAGGAAACTGATGTGAACCACGTATTCCACCTTGTGATAACTGGTGAGGGAAAGAGCTTTATAACCTTTTCTCCTGCACCATACTTCTGCTGCAAGAACCTAATATACCTATGCTTCCGTTTTCTTGTATTAAGAAAAGCTTGCTTTGTTTTGGTAACACACTCATTCCCACGATGAAGTTTCTTCGGCCAGATTCCTGCTACTAAATCAAGCTTGTGTGCCCAACACTCAATGTGAAGAAGGTTGTCCGATATCAAACCTTGTCAAGTTTGCACACACTTTTTCATATATCGTGCACCATCTGTTGAAATACCTATGATATTTTTGTATTCAAGTTTATGTCTCTTAATAACCTCCACTATGGCTTGAGAACATTCCTGCGAGTTAACATTCTGAAGCATTAGGACACCACCTACTAGCACTTTAGGAGTCTCGCTACTACCCTTGGGAAGAGTTCTAAATAGCACAATGAACACTGCTCGACCCATCCTATCTGTGGTTTCATCACAGTGTAGAATAACATGCTGATTCTTTAATTTCTCACTACTTGATTCTTCTTTTTCTTAATGTAATAGGGGCAAATATTTCTTTCGTAACCAGTCAGCTGTGGGAAAATTTCCACTTTCTAAAACAGTGTAATGAAAAAAATCTATTAGCAAGCAAATCATTTTAATTTAAAATATTAATAAATCAGACTTATTTGTTGTTTATGATATGAACGTAAAAGTATTTAAAAGTAAACTAAGTAATTACTACACTTTCTAGTATCCCACATCACGTTTCCATGGTGGCTGCAAAACTTTCAGCTGTAAATGTCACGGCGGGTTGGTGGATTCTCGGCAATCATAAAAGAAATTACCTTCCCTCTCTGACAAAATTCGTTACATAAAACTACGTGTTTCCACCTATTATTTTTATTGCTACGAAAAGTGGAGCTGCGGGATACTGGTAAGTGTAGCGGCATCCGAAAAAAATTAACTCGCCTGATATATGTTTGTTCATCCAATCCTTCATTGTTGGATGATCTAGCTTTTCTAAAGGAATGTTGGCACTCAAAAAGGCCTCCACTGTTGACATTACAAATTCGTCGGAGTCATTTCTCACTTTTTTGGTTCGATTCCCGGTCAATGCATGTGAGATTTTCGAAGTGAAATGCCATGTCCTGTGGTTCGGATTCCACGTAAAAAGGAGGTCCCGTGGCTCATAATCACCAGATTCACGGTCACGTAAAACTACAATCTTCCTTCTTCCTTCACTTTTTTGGCATTCCCGACCGCCTCTTGAACTGATATTTGTCTTTTGGTACCTCCTTCAGACAAAATCCTTTTCTTCTTTTTGTAATTTTCACTTAAGTTGTGTTTCACACATGAATCGCGACGCTTCCAATCTAGTCTAATGTTGCAGAATTTGCACATAACTATCTTCTGCTGCGCATCGAAAACATGATAGCCTTCGTCTTTAAACTCGTCAGCCCTATCAAAACACGTCGTTATTTTCGGCATTGCGAATTCACATTAGAAATAGAAATTTCAACTACAAATCACAGCGCACCCACGTGGTCAGCAATGCGCGGCCCAACTCCGTCACTTGTCTCCCAGTACGACAGGATAGCCAATATTGAAACTGTGTGGTAATTTCCTACTACGTGATGTTAGGATATGCTTAGGCTTTAAACACTTAAAAATACATTTGAATTGGGTTCTACCAGCAATGCTAACAAGGTGAAAACCACTGAAGGCTCGCGATATCTCACCAAGACGTGTAGAGACGTAATAAATAAGCCGATTTCGTGATATGTCGCAAATACGGACGTACATCGCAAATAAGGTGGAATTTCGCGTTTAGTCGTGAGGACAAATTCAGTGCTTTATGATCAAACAATATTAAACACACATTTAAAACACCTTTGATGCACATATAAACACATTTCGCATTTTCGAGATACACCATAAAATCGTGTCTAGATATGAAGCATGAAGAGGGCTCTGGGCGACCACTGATCTATGAGGTAGGGCCTCATCGTGGCGAAACCACATTAATGCCGTGGCACGTTCTCCAGCAACTGTTCCAGTTCGTTTCAAAGAAAATTAAGGTAGAGTGCTTCTGTCAGATGGCCATCGAAGAAATATGGTCCAAATAGGTACTTGCCCAAAATCTCACAACAGATATATTTGCTCCCCACTGCACTTGAATTTTGTCTTGTCTTACCCAGAGCACATTGTGCCGATTCACAGTGCCATTGTTGCAAAACTATGATTCATTTGAATACAGCAGTCTTGACAAAAGAAATAAAAAGATGCATCTTCGTAATGCTCATTAACCAATATTGTTACTCGAGCTCCAAAATCACATTCATGGAGCTGCTGGTGTAACTGCAGATAGTACAGGCATAATCTGTTGTTATGCAATATTTCTGATGGTGATCTCTTGTTCAAGTGCCCATGTACTAATGTGATAGTTATTCTGGACAGCTTTCAAAATAACCTCTTCATTTAGACCCTATGTTAAAGGAGAATTTCAAACACGAGGTGCCCTTTCAAGTGTCCCTGTTGACTGCAATCATCGTTGAATGTTTTGGAACGTATAGGTAGTTGGTAGTCTTCAGCCAGGAAACAGCTCATGATACTGGGATGTGTTTTTGCCTTGGTTCTCCATAGTAACATCCATGGAATATGTCATGAATGAATAAGTGCTGTGACATGACCTGGGTAGATGTGGATAAGCATTGTGTCCCTATTTCATTGAGGCATGATCTGCTATTCAAAAAAGAAAACTACCAATACTTGGATGCCACAGGCACCGAGCACTTGACCAACTCGGAACGAAGATAGTATTCATAATTAGGGCTCGGATTTTTAGGTGCTAAAAATCGGGAAAATATTTATTTTTTATGTATTAAAAATACCTGAAATATGTGACAAAAAAGTAAAAATATTTAATTATAACTTAGTTTATTTATGTGAATATAAACGATATGCAGTACTCACGAATGCAATGTATGCTATGCCTCACTGACTTCTGAAGAATTACAATACACAACGAGACACATCTTCAGGTTGTCTATCACGAATGAAAGACGATTATCGCGAAACACTTCTTCTGAAGGCACGAAACTGTGGCAATATGTTTTTTGCCCTTGAGGTGTTGTGTAACTTGAGATCGCTGTTCAGCCCTGATTGCTTTCCCACATGGTTGGCAGAACAGAATGCCCCCATCAGAAGTAAAATTATCTTTAAAATTCTGTAACTGCCAGAAATGAACTGCATGTGAGTGACACTGATTCCATGTAGCTGAAGGGGGGGGGTCAGAAGGTCTAGCACGTGGTGCAATATGGCTATGGACAAGGAAATCCCCGGCTTCAACAGTGAGTGGCACGGGGCGGCAAGTTAAGAATAATACAGTTGCAAGCTGACATACACTCTGCAAGAAAATTAGATAGCTCACAGGTTCTACCCCGTAGTAACACAGAACAAAAATGCAATAAACCGAAAGATCTAGCATACTGATTTGAAAAAAAATGTAAATATTATGTCTTTTTATGTGCAAATATGTAAAAAGCAGGAATTTATGTATTTATAGAAAATTGCTTAAAATATGTATTTACATAAAAAGATATTTACCTAAAAATCCGAGCCCTATTCATAATACTCTCAAAAATTGCCAGGAAAATGGACAGGAAAAGGAGAATAGAGACACAGATGCATAATTGGAAGGAATCCAACATAATCTCTTTGAGTCTGGTAGCACTACTCAGATGTTTGCTATGGCAGGTATGTCCACACAGCAGGTGTGCATTATTGTGCTGACCTTAACCTTCTTTGTAACCGCAACTTTTCAGCTATCCCTGAGAAGATGGAGTAACATTACTTACTTTCCATTAGTACTTTTAGTTGCATAAACCAGTAAAGATCATGGTATGTAAGGACAGATGAACCAAAACTCAGCATTCCTTCTAGGTTTTTGCAGTGTCTTTTGCGGAGTTTTGCTTAGGTGCAAGCCAGACTTGGTGCAAGTTGTCCAGTTATGCCCTCTTCCAGCATTATCACTGAGTAAGGGAGTTGATCCTTTCTTCAACTCAGTGTCTGTTCTGCTTAGATGGAGGGTTTGCTCTACTGCATGCTGATAGTAGGCATCATTGGGCGAGATGTGGGAGAGTTTTCTCAAAAATTGGCATGCAATCATTATGTTTGTTGATTGGCCATTTTCTACAACCTTTCTCATAGACATATTATCTTACTGGACTAACAGACTTACTCACCCAAAGTAGTAGTCATCCTGTTACACTCATATCAATCCCTGATTATCAGGCTGCCTCTTCCACCATCTATTCTGAACCCCACTGCATATCTTTGCTCATTATGCTGAGTTAGACTCCCTATGTTCATAACCCCTGGAGAGTGGATGTTCCTGCTTATAATTAGGGCTCCCATCTGCTGCCTGTGGCTTAGTTTGGGCATTACTTCCACGTACTTGTATCAGGCTCCTCTCTTTCATATTTCCTGCTAATATGTCTTGGTCAATTCTTGTTCTCTTCCAACCCCAATGGTATTAGGGTATCCGAGGCCTTGTGTGTCTTTCTTATTCCCGCCTTTCATGGCCCTTCCTTTTTCTTTTCCAAATGCCCCCATTTTTTGAGGATTTAGAACTATTTATTTTTCCTTCCTCACCATGACTGAAGAGAAGATGACCTCAGTGTTCTGCCTCCCTGAAAACAACATTTCACTTTTTGCTGGTTAAATAACTTCTGTAGAACATGATGTTAATTAAGCCTATTGGTATTCAGGAAACAAGTTCAATATCATTTATTTTATTTATTAATTTTTTTTTTTTTGTGTGAATTGTAGTTAAGTTTGTATGCCCATAAAACTTAAAGGGTTGGAAGAAATTCAATATTGGAACTTCATAATCACATCTTGTATACTCCATTTTGTTGAATTTTTACAGAACCAAATGACTGTGATAAATTGCATATGAGATCTTATTTTTCTAACTTTTAGTATTATTGCTGTTCTGAATAGTTTAGAAAGCCATATTTTGTGCATAAGAAAACCTTCTTTTTTAGAAAACTGCAATACGTTTCTTTCAGCAGTCTTAATGTACAAACATGATAACATTTTAGAAATGTATTAGTGAATGGATTTGTTGTCAAAAATGTTTATTAGAAATTGAAATGTGTGATGTAAACTATACTCAGGGAAATGAGTTTATGTTGCTGAAGTGGTGTAATTTAGTGTGAAGGTTAAGAGAAGACCCATCTTACAGGTGCTCTATTGCTGATGTGTGATCATTTTGAAACATGCTAATTTCATAATTGTTCCAGCTTGTTTTACATAGAAATAGATGCAGAATACATATTTTAATTTTCCCACTGAAGCACTGTGTGCTATCTGACAGAAAGAAGTGTGACTTTCTTACATGTCATCATGAAAGGTTAGTCCTGATAACATATGCACGATCTCTTTTATGATATAAGTATTACTAGTCAATGTGACTATTCTGATGTGATACCACTGATAATTTAGTTTATATGAAGACTCAACCATATTGTGTATTTAGCAAACTTCATGTGAGATACTGTATGACAGAAGTTGACCAACATATTAAGAAAGTTAGGTCTTACTAATTATCAAATGGTTAAACTGAATTTTGTAAATCTATGTTCAAGAGTTAAAAGTAATCTTGGTCATTACCACATTTAAATTTTCTGCTTGTAAACAGAGCAGGAATTACCCACTGTATAGCTCAAGGTTTTAGTCAATTGCAAAAAGAAGTGATGACCATTCTCTGATAATTCAATTGCTGAAACTGTGAAATGCTATGTTTGAGGAAAACATTCATCCAAAGAATTTTGCAAGGATAACATCAATGTTGATTATACCACATGAATGTGAAGAATACTTCTCATGGGCAGTTAACCACTATTGAGGCATTGGCAATTTGAAAGATCCACAGTATTCTATTGAATACTATCATCATCAAGCACTCCAGTTTCCCGGGTGTGGTTTACGAGCGCTCTGCTCCTTCAAGACTTCGTCCCAGTTGATTCCCTTGGATGTGATATCTTCCTTCACTTGGTCCAGCCATCTCCTCCTAGGTCTTCCAACAGGTCTCTTTCCAGTAATCTCAGTATGTAACCATTGTTTTGCAATTCTTCCTTCTGTCATACGTTTGACGTGACCAAACCATCGCAAACGTGCCCTAGTTATGATCTCCTTCAGGGACTGTTTTATTCCAGCTTGTTCTCTTATCTTCTCGTTTCTTACTTAGTCTTTCCTAGTTTTTTGATGCATGCTTCATAGAAACTTCATTTCTGAAGCCTGAAGTCTGCTGTCATGATTTTTGGTAGTTGTGCATGTTTCCAACCCATAAGTCAATGTAGGGACAAAGTATGTTCGAAACAGGTACTGATACTGGTTTACTGTTTCCAATTGTATACCCTCCAGCATTATATTATCTTTACTTCTCTGTCTGTTTTTGTAGCAGTTTTTGTAGCACTTGCTTTCAGACCATATTTTTTCAAATGATCTTTCCAGACATTCAGCCTTTCCTGGACTTCCAGCTCACTATTTCCCCAGATCCTTATTGGTGTTCTGCTTCACTTCCTTTATGATTTCATCCATGATGGTGATGAATAGTAGTGGTGAAAGGGCACTGCCTTGTTGCACTCCTCTAGATGTCTGGAACCAATCTGAATATCCATTTCCTACTTGAACACAGCTGAGGCAGTCATCGTAAAGCATTTTTACTCTCTGAATGAGTTCCATAGACACATTCTTCTTTTTAAGACACCCCCATATAGTTGTTCTAGGGACACTATCGAATGCTTTTTCGATGTCTAGATGATAGATTGAATACTAGTTAAAGCTTAATTGTGCTTGACACTGTGATACGTGAGTCGATTTTTAACCCAAAGGGTTTCTCTTAAAAACAAGTGGTTTTCATAGAACATTATCTTATTGAAAAACCAACATGGGAAATATATGTTTTGCCTTAAATTTAACTGGATATAAGCTATCAACCCTTTGGTTGGCACCTATTGTGGAAATGTTCTTCTGAAATATCTCTCTGCCCCACTTTTGGTGTAGCAGTTAGCATTCTTGACTGTTGTCCCAGAGGTGTGGGTTCGATTTCCCAGCTTTGTTAAGAAATTGTATTTTGGTCTGAGGGTTTGAACAGAGTACACTCAACCTTGTGATACAGAACTTATCAGGGGTAGGTTTGATTCCCACCTCAGCCATCTTGGAAGTGGTTATCCATGGATTCTCACTTCTACTCCAGACAAATGAATGCCAGGATGGTTTCTAAATTAAGGCCACAGCCTCTTCCTTCCCAATCCTCACCTTAATTACAAATACACACAAAGGTGCATGGGGCTAAATGACCACAATGTCCAAGCCCCTCAATTGAAACAACAACAACAACAACAAAATATCCCTACTATGAGCTGGAAACAAATCTGAGAACTGTTGCACCGTAAACCACTCATATACAGTAGCTTGCTGGTTCGAGTCAAAATTTAACTGCTAAGTCTGTATTAAACATGCTGAAAAGCATTATGTTGAATGTGTTCAGTGGTGCTTGCACAAGTTACAAAATTGAGCTTATCATCTTGGCTTGTCCAACAGTGCAATTGAGGAGGTGTCAGACCTCTTGGTGAAAAACTGCCAAGTGGAAAGGATCATTAACTACAGAAAGCAGCACTTTGACACTCTTCGCTTCCTCATTCATGCTATCCTACAGCAGAAGAGACACCCAGCAATCATTTGCGAGTCAGGACTTGTTGACACACTTCAATCTCTCATCCTTTTCTGTTCCAAGCCAAGCCCACTCCAACGTACTCGCCCATTCTCCTCAATTCTAAATTATGCCCACTCCAACATACTTACCCATCCTCCTCTGTTCGAAGCTATGCCCAATCCAAAATACACTTGCCCATCCTTCTCTCTGTTCCAGACCCACTCCAACATACTCGCCCATCCTCCTCTGTTTTAAGCTTTGTCCATCCGCCTCTGCATGTCAGTCACAGCTCCAATCTCTTCAAGCTAAATGGTCCTCCATATTATTGATGATTCAACTGCAGTAGATGAAACTTGTCAGCAAAACTCGGACCACATAGTACAGTACTAATTCCACTTGTCCAAATACACTTTTGAAATATGTATACAGTTCTTAAAATTCTATAATAATATTAATAATAATACAGTAAATCAAAAACATTGAAAACTCAATATCACAGACGTATAATTCTAAACTTAAAACTTGCAGGCAAAATTCAGACTTCTAGACAAACAGAATATCAGGCTGTAACCTTCCCAGTTACGTAAACAAAGTTCCCCCCACCATTGGGTGACTATGCAGCAATCCCTGTTCACGCTCAAAGCAGCCACTCGACTCAATACAAATATAGGCGAGGTCATGAGATGTTTAAACAGATTTTACGAAGTAACAATCTTGATGAATCCAACTCTACGCTAATATTCACCTTAATGTTGAAACGCAAGCCATTCAGCAAAGATATATGTATTTTCTGGAATCATGATTTTTTGCCTAGTTTGTACCACAACACTCCAATTTATCTATCCTCGAACTGACCTTTACAGCAACAAACATTTATACATCATCAACACTCTCATACTATTATCTTGTGGGTACATATTAATCACTTACTGTACTTGGTATCTGTCAGTCTTTAGACATGGTTACTTTGTTAGTCATGGTACCTACGTACAATAAATCTTCTATAAGAGACTGCTATGTAGGTTTATTCTGGCTGAGTTTCTCATCATCTTGTACCTATGTTGTGCGAATTATGGTTCATCAAAGAATGTGGAATATGCCCTCGTATGGCATTTTAAATAGATTATTTTATTCTCTCCACTAAATAAGTTTTTCCTTCTCTACCTTTTTCAGCAATCTCCACCTTTGTTATATCTTATAACCGAATAATCAATAAAGAGAAGGCTCTCTCTTTGACGATCTTGTTCCTTTAGTTCACCATATCACCACTACAAAATTTGCAAAATCGCAGCAGCCATCTCTGTGCTTGATGTAAAGCTTCTTTAGTTCTGCGTATCACCAGTATAATATGTTCCACCGTCATAGCAATCATCTTTGTGCTTCCCATCTACTCTTGGCACAAACCAGGCTTTACACTTAACACAATGAAATACACTCATAAGATCTAAATCATGAAATGAATGAAAACATATATGAAATAGGTGAAATAAAATACACTCTTAATTAATAAAATCTTATACTATGTGGAAGACTTGTTTGGGATAAGGAAGTACCAAGGAAAAGCAAGTAGGTAATGTATAAAGTGTACTATGTACCCATATTAACTTATGCAGCTGAGACTTGGACCCTGACAAGCAGGCAAGAGAGTAGAATCCAAGCCAGTGAAATGAAATTCCTAAGAAGTATGATAGGAAAGACAAGGAAAGACAGAGTGAGGAAGGAAGTTGGGATGGGAAAACTGAATGAGAGAATTGAGAAGAATAAACTAAGGTGGTTTGGACATGTAAAGAGGATGGAGGAAAATAGAATACCAAGACAGATGCTGGAGGCGAAGTGCAAGGGTAAGAGACCAAGAGGAAGACCTAGAACAAGGTGGATGGATTCAGTGAAGAACGGCGTAAGAAAAAGAAATCTGGACTGGGACAGGATCGTGGAAGAAGAATGGTGGAAGGAAAGAGGAAAGTGGAGAAGTGCCATAAATACCCCGACCCGGCAGGAGCTGGATAAGGGGAAATGATGATGATGATGACTATGTGGAAGCTGGAAACGGGAAATGAAGATGATGATGACTATGTGAAATGAGATGAATGGAGACATATTATATGAAATAGATGAAAAGAAATTACACTTGTGAGCTGAAGTACATCGGTTCAACCCCTTGTAACCAACATGTTACAATTGCCCCCCAGACTTCTAAGTGAAACACAGTGTAACTTTAGAATTCTTACTCTATAAATAAACTCATTATGAATACCCTAAAAAAAACATCATAAAGACACTGAAAAACAAACAGCATCATAAATACTCTGAAAAACAAACAGCATCATAAATACACTGGAAAAAAGAACTTAGTATTTCCACTGTCTATTTTCACCCTTTTCACTCTATTGGTGAATGTTATTGGTGCTTGTCACAATAGTACTGTCTTTCTCTTTCTGTTATCTCCACCATTTCGTCATATGCATAAACATCATCATCAAGCCAATCTAATCCAACATGCAGTTTCCTTATGCGTCCCTCTAACGGTAGCTTTTCAGAGCTCTTTCCTGACTCAGCACTCATATCACAGCTTAATTCGTCTCCTTCACCGAGTTCATCCTCTTCTTCATCCTTTTCTTCTTTGTCTTCATCTTCTTCATCACTACCTTCCCCTTTGTCAACTTCTTCTCCCTCTTTCCTTTCTCGTTCCTCTTGTACCTTTTGCCCTCCTTTACCTTCCTTTTCACCTGCTTGTTTTCCTTCTTTCGCTTCACCTGTTTCCACTCCTCCTTCACCTTCTTCCATTTCACCTGCTTCTTTTCCTGTTCTTTTTTTCTTCTATTAGTTTCATTTCGTTTCCTTCTACTCTCCATTTTTCCACATCCTCTTCACTTTCTTCATTTATTTCACCTTGTTTTTCTATTACTTCATTTTCCCCAGAACATCTCTATCTATATCTCGGATGAAATCCAACCACCACGGGGATGTGTTATCTTTAATGCTATTTAATTTGTTGTAGAGCTCTTCTACTGACTCATCGCCACTTGCTACTAATTCAGGTTCAAGCTCAAATTCAGGTTCTTCTTTCTTTTCTTTTTATATTTGTTCTACAAGCAAAAGAAAAGTATCGTCATTGTCCTCCTCGTTGTTTTCTTCCTGCTCCTCCTCCTCCTTCTCCTTGTCTTCCTCCTTCCATCTCGTTCTCTTCCTATAACTTGTCTTCCTCCTCATCCACCTTGTCCTCCTCCTCGTCCACCTTGTCCTCCTCCTCGTCCACCTTATCCTCCAACTTGTCCTCCTGCGTGTCCTCCTCGTCTTCCTCCTCCACCGCTTCTTCCTCCGTCTTATGTTTTTTATGTCTTCATTTAGTTTTCTGTTAGTTTCTTTTATCCCACTTTGTTCACTCTTTATCTCACCAATCTCCCTTAATTTACCTTCAATGACTTCCATCCTATCTGTGCATTCCTTTTTATTACTCCTTACAGTCTCACAGATCTCTTCACATCTTCCTTCTAACTGCTGGTTCACCCTTTCCCTTTCTACTTCCTAATCTTCTTAATATCTACTTCTTAGCTAACCTGGTGAGTTTCCATTACCCCTAGCTTGCTCTCGATATTCGTCTGTCTACCCCTAAATTCAGCTCTGTTCTCACTCCCCTGCTTCTCAATTTTCTCCTCTACTTCTACACTGATGGTTTCTAATCTACTATTCATGGTAGCCTTCTAGTCCTGCAATTCCCTACTCAGGTTATCTATCTTTCTGTTCTGCTCCTTCATCTCCTCATGAATTGCTATCCTACCTGATTCCACCTGTTTACTAACTTCAGTTTTGACTGATTCTACCTGCTTATTGACACTTTCTACCTGCTTACTTACTGAAATCTTAACTGATTCAATCTGCTCCTTAACCCTCTTACTCTGGTTCTCACTGAGCTCTTATCATTTTACTCAGAAGCACCTGGAACAAGTTACGGTTCAATTCCCCCCTATCGTTACTACTACTGCTTTATTTTTTGAAAGAATAATAGGATATCCGCCTTTCAATACTGTTTATTATTACTACATGTCTCTGTAAGTAGTAATAATAAATAGTATTGAAAGGCGGATATCCAATTATTCTTTCAAAAAATATAGTTACGGTATGTCAATACGGACCATAATAATCGACATTATGGACTACTACTGCTACCACTACTCCTGTTGGTAATGCCATCCTGCTCCGGAATAACTAGGTTCTCTAACACTTCCCTAGTCTGTTCCTCACCCTGCTCTGCCAAACCACACTGTTCCATGCTCAAATTTAAGTACTGTATACTCTGTCCATCTTGTTACTTGACATTACAATAATTCTTGATCTTAAATTGTCTTCTTCCTGCTCCTCCTCCTCCTTCTTCTCCTTGTCTTCCTCCTTGCCTTCCATCTCGTTCTCTTCCTATAACTTGTCTTCCTCCTCCTCTTCGTCCTCGTCCACCTTATCCTCCAACTTGTCCTCCTGCATGTCCTCAACTAACATGCCTTATTACAAAAAAAACACTCTAATATCTACCTGCTCTCTTACTGTACGCATGTGACTGCCTATCTTGATCTCATCAATATTAATCCTTTCATATTTCGAGCCCCTAAGTTGTGGCGACATATTGTAACCTTCCCAGTTACGTAAACAAAGTCCATCCCACCACTGGGCGACTATGCAGCAATCCCTGATCACACTCAATGCAACCACTCCACTCAATACAAATATAGGTGAGGTCGTAAGATGTTAAAACACATTTTGTGAAGTAACAATCTTGATGAATCCAACTCTAGGCTAATATTCACCTTAATATTGAAACGCAAGCCATTCAGCAAAGATATGCGTATTTTCTGGAATCGTGATTTTTTGCCTAGTTTGGGCCACAACACTCCAATTTATCTATCCTCGAGCTGACCTTTACAGCAACAAACATTTATACAACATCAACACTCTCATACTATTATCTTGTGGGTACATATTAATCACTTACTTGGTATCTGTCAGTCTTTAGACATGGTTACTTTGTTAGTTATGGTACCTGCGTGCAATAAATCTTCTATAAGAGACTGCTATCTAGGTTCATTCTGGCTGCGTTTCTCAACATCTTGTACCTATGTTGTGCGAATTATGGTTCATCGAAAAATATGGAATACGCCTTAGTATTGCGTTTTAAGTGATTATTTTATTCTCTCCAGCAAATATGTTTTTTCTTTCTTCTCTTCCTTTTTTTTTATGAAATCTCCACCTTTGTTAAATCTTGTCACGGAATAATCAATTGAAGTAGGCTCTCTTTTTGACGATCTGTTGCTTTAGTTCACCATATCACCACTAGTTTCAGTCGCAGCAGCCATCTTTGTGTTTCATGTATAGCTTCTTTAATTCTGTGCATCACCACTCGCATCTGTTCCACCCTCATAGCAGTCATCTTTGTACTTCCCATCTACTCTTTTGCTACTTTCATTGGCACAAACCAGGCTTTACACTTAACATGATGAAATACACTCTTAAGATCTAAATAATGAAATGAATGAAAACATATGAAATAGATGAAATAAAATACACTCTTAATTAATAAAATCTTGTACTACCTGAACCAACATGTTACAAGGCATTGGCAGTAACGTTAGAAAACACAGATTAAAGTTCTGTCAAAATAATGAACCCTGACATACTCAAAACAAATACTGGTAGTGGAATCCTATGAAAACGAGAGTACAGACACTAAGTGATGAATCTGCAAAATAAAATGCTACTTTAAATTGACAGCAGTTATACAGGAAGACTTACAAAATGGAGAGCTCTATAGATTTAAAATTCAAAAATGGCAAGTTGATCAAGAGAAAAAGAATCGATGAAAACAATATTGGAACAACTTGGACTGAAAGGAGAAGAGAAACACCCAATAAAAGAATGGTTGAAACATAAGACCAAAGAAAGGCAAATAAACTCTGCCTTCAAGTACTTGGCATGTTCTTGTTGAGATTATTCACAAATAATAATAATAGTACAATTATTAATAACAATATTAAAGATATTTACTTGAAATTTGTGGAAAGGAAAACAAAATAAATTAGAATGTATGTATCGTATGATGTATAATGAACTAGAAGTTCTTGTACCAACCAAAGAAACTTTTTTTTAATCTATCTAGTGATAATAATTGATCATTTTAAATCATGATAGTTTTTTGTAGTATGCTCTAATTGGAATGTCACTTGTGATTGCAGGGCAAATGTGTCATAATTTTCATAATTGTTGGTCATACTTCTATCATTAAAGTTTGTTTAGAACATTGGTTGTCATAATTTTAAATAGATATTGATCAACTTCTAATTGAATGAAAGATCTGAAGTTTCTCCAATACACATGGGCTCTGTTCATTCGGTTTTGTAGCATTCTGAAAAGGCATGTTTTGACCTGTTTCATGAATATATTTGCTTGATCATTTCTTCCTTCTTACTGGATTTCGTCTGTGTGGCTAAAATCATGTCCATTCATACAATTTTAATTAGGTTAAAAGAATATGATTTGAATTTCTTTTATCTTTGCATAGGCTACCATTGATTGCTGTGAATTTGTCTTGAAAGTGGAGCTGAGTTAACTACAATATGACTCTCACCAGATTACTTAGGAAGGTACAGGATGTATATTTCAGTTTGAACTCTACTTGAAGAGAAAATTTTTGATGCCTATATGGATTATACAGGGTCTTTCATATAAAGTAAGAACGGCGAGCGGCGGGTTTGTCATTCGCTGCTGAAGCCGGCTTGGCCGAGCTTGTGACGCGCCACGGCCCCCTGCTGTAGTATTGAAAGCGCGCACATAGTACAAACTTGACCTTGCAATAAGCGTGCAGGTGTTGTCTGTCGCCAGTCTGAACCACAGCTGCTAACATGTTGAGACAGTTATCATTGCAACATCGTATTTTTGAATGTAAAATTTATTTTAATTACGATTCGGCTCGGCGGGTACGTGATGCATTTGTTCAGCAATTTCCTGATGAAGTGCCACCTTCACTAGCACAGATTCACGTAATTGTAAATGACTTTGACACTACTGGTTCAGTGCTCAATAAAAAACACAAAATAAAAAATCAGAAAAAAAACAGTGGCATGACTCACTCGCGTCTGCCAAAATGTGGTTACCAGATACAATGCCTGTATAACCCAGGAAGGACGACACTTCCAGCAACTTTTATAAGGTAATATTTCATAGAGGATTGTACACACACTTAGAGCAGGGGGCCACGGCTCGCTACAAGCTCGGTCAAGGCCACCACACTAGCGGATAACAAACCCGCCGCTTGGCGTTCTTACTTTATATGAAAGACCCTGTATGTTATATGAATTCAGGAGCAATCTTTCCTGAATGCCCACAGAAACCAGTAGGCCTATCTTAGACTTGACAATCTGTTCATGGTTTATAAAGTCAGAGGCTAGCAAATCCCCTGATAAATAATGAAGAACATCCCACTATCAAAATTTTGTCTTTAGATTGTGATTAAAAAGAAATCAAAATTGATTTTAGGTTAGAAGAACTGAAACAGTGTAGCACTTAGCAATCTTGAGTTCCAGTTATTTGCTTCCTTGGTAAGATATTCTGGACATACGCACATACACCTCCACTCTGTTATTTGATCAAGGAGTTGTTGTGACAGGAATTTAATTGCTCATGTAATGTCTTCTCTAGATTATACCATATTTACTCACTTTCTTGTACAAGACCAAAGAAATTGAAAAGTGCACATTAAGAAATTGAAATTTCTATTCTATATGGCTCAGAATACTAGTAGCCTTCCAGCTTTGAGACAGTCAACTTGTAAAGAAAAACACAGAAGAAGTTATTCCAAGATGCCACTACTTTATCCAACACCAAGCTGTGGTAAAACATTAAATCCACTTGGGAAATCAATAGAAATAAAACAAGGAAACATGTAGCAGCAACATGCCTCAACCTGTGCATCTGTTTCAAAATGTTCAGTTTCAATTACTGTACAGCAGGTGCTCTCAACCTTTGAGATTGTGAGCTCCATCCTCGTGCCCATACCAAGTACCCAAGCACCATTAAATCGAATATATTATAATTCAACAAGCATGCTCCTCTCTTTCCTTTTCCTATCTCTCTCTCCCTGTGAAGTGCTGAAATAGCTAGGGATTCACCACTCTCCAGGCATGCTGCAACTGCTTGCTTCACTCGTGCAGATAAGATACATGTACGTGTGGACACAGTGGAGGATACTTTAACATGTGGACTGTAGAGTAGAATCAGCATCTTTTGTGTTAAGTTACTCATAAAACACAGTTGTCCAGTTATTACAGTAGATTAAAAATACTATTTCACAAAATGATAAAATTTCTGACTCTCAAAACTTGCAATGAAAACACTTATTCCTGTTAATGCAACAAACAGAATTTGAATTGAAGAATGGATCTCAGGAAAGCTTGTGTTCACATGATGGGAGAGCACCAGGTTGAGAACACCTGCCGTACAGTATGCAAAAAGCAGAACTCAATAATAAAGATCACCTCCAAGAGTGCCTAAAATTGGTTTGTAACTCCCAAGAGATTAATGACCTACCAAGGCTGTATTATTATACCAGACTATTAATTGTATAAATCTAAAGATCTGCCATTGGACAACAACATACTAGATATGACAGTATATTATGTCATGTCATGTAAATTTCAACACTGGTTGTTTTGCTCAGAATCTATGCTTTGCCTAGGATGTATGGAATATTGTAGAGATGAATGAAACTGGGCAAGGAGTTGGAAGGAAGTGGCTGTGGCCTGATTGAAAGCACCATTCTGCCATTTGCATGAAGTTGAAAATGGAGATCCACAGAAAGCCATTTCAAGGACGGCCAATGGTAGGGTTCGAATTCACTTGCTTTGTGAGTCCGGAGATGGCCTCGTCTTGATATGTGTGGTTACCCTTGTTGCTAGGATCTTGATTGGCAAAAATTAAACATTATTTTTATATTTTAGGGCTTTAAACCTTTAATGGACACTAGTACAGTATATTCGGTGCACCTCATCATATGTAGCATAGCCGTACATGTTAATTCACACACCACACAAATGTGTTAAGAAACTGCAACAAGTCCAGTGATTGATAGTTTGAATCCCAATGCTGGTACATTATTCTAAATTATTGAACCGTGTAGCATAGCCGCATATAATTCACACCACACAACTGTGATAAAAAACTGCAACAAGTCCAGAGATTGCAAGTTTGAATCCCAATTCTGAAAGTGTGCTTTTCCCCCGAGTCAGGCTGGTACCTTGTTTCATGTAGAGGGCACCTACTCCAATCCTAGGCCCAAATAATTACAGTCACCACAATAACAGGTTATCAGACAAATTCAATACCCAAATACATGGGACTGATAACTAAGATGTCCATAGCCCCTTAAATAAATCAACTGTGACAACTACATTTCTGAGCAAAATGAATCACCAAAATGCACATTCAATCAAGGAGCGGCAACTTTTATTTTATAGGAATATTTATTAAGGTTATGTGAGACAAAAATTGTTGGTATAGTTCAGAGCCTTTCATCTCCCAGTTCTTGCTGATCAAACCCGCCTAACTAGTTATGAGGGTTCTGTGTCTGGATAACAGATGTCTTCAGCGTACCCACATGGTTTAAAGGGGCTGCAGACACTGCCAATGACATAGCTGCCACATTTTGCATCGGCTATTTTAAAACATTAGCTTTTATTTTTAAGACAAAATATAATATAAATGACTGATCATGAACCCCAGCACAACAGTTACCAAGGTATATTTTGCTTCGTGCCCCGAAGGTTAGAACTGACATTCAATTTAACGGTGCATATGGTGGTTTCCTGACCTGGTGCACCTGGATGAAACAGTTCTCCACCCAGCCTTCTCTGCCCCCAGTATGTAACACCAAAATATGTTTGCCTCATGATGTTGCCTTTAATACACAATTATAAGTTCCATCATCCCGCCCTTCTTCACAATGTCATGGATGTCGCACCAAGTTAGACAGGCAACTCTAAACACTACTTCCGCTTAATGACCACTACCTCATAAAATAGCTCTCCTGTTGGGTACGAGGAGGCAAAATCAAACACGAGCCACTCCCTTTACTTGCTGGTGGGGATCGGTTGGGCGATACAACTATACACAAATTTACCAAAGTCACTGTGGTCAAATCAAACATACTTCACATTTTTGACAGTTTCATGTAATGTCATATGCATAGAGAGGTGTATATCCTCGGGAAGAGCATTACGGCTGTAGTTTTCCGTTGCTTTCAGCCGTGCAGCAGAACGCAGTGCAGCCATTAGTTGGCTTATATTATCAATATCTTAACCGTCTATAAGACAAGTAAAGAATTGATTTATTCTGAAAGGCTGCTACTCGCTTTCAGAATAAGTAATAGAGCAATTCTACTAACAAAAATACTAACCTTCTACTAACAATTAAATACCAAAATTCTACTAACGAAAAAATACTAAAGTTCCACCAACAAAAAAATACTACCACTAAAACAGTCACCAGGCACACTCACATGCACCCTCACACGTCAAAGTCTAATGAAACAATGAACTATATCTAATAAACAATGCAACTGCCACCAGACACATTCACACACCACAGTCTAATGGATCAATGAACTATATCTAATAAATAAACTAACTACATACTTACAACTAACACTCATCCGGTCAGAATTTACAAGAGGATGGAAAGCCAGATAGAAACGGAGTTGGGTGAAGACCAGTTTGGTTTCAGGAGAAATATAGGAACATGGGAAGCTGTACTAAGTCTTAGGCTGATTTTGGAAGGTAGAATAAGGAAAGATAAGAGAACGTTCATGACATTTTTTGTAGACTTAGAAAAAGGTTTTGATAAAGTTGATTGGACTAAATTGTTTGACATTTTGAAAACGATTGGAATAAAGTATAGGGATAGGAGGGTGATCTACATTCCATACAGAAACCAGAAAGCCGTCGAGCTGAAGGACATGAGAGAGAAGCTGGTATTCAGAAAGGTGTAAGGCAAGGCTGCAACTTATCACCCATACTTTTCAATATTTACATTGAACAAGCAATGAAGGAAATTGGAGAAAAATTTAAAGTGGGAGTGAAGATTAAAGGAGAAATAATTTCAACTCTGAGATTTGCCGATGATATAGTCATCTTGGCCGACACGCCTGAGGATTTGAATGTTTTTGAATGGTATGGACTCCATCTTGAGGAAAGAATTCATGATGAAAATTAATAAATGTAAAACAAAAATATTGGAATGCAGCCAAAATGAATCAGAAACCTCTATGGACATCAAATTGGCAGGTGAAAAACTGAAGGAAGTAGGAGACTTCTGTTACTTAGGAAGCAAAATAACCAGAGATGGACGAAGCAAAGAGGATATAAAAAGTAGGTTAGCTCAGGCAAGGAAAGCATTTCTACAGAAAAGGAATCTGTTGACATCAAATATAAATTTAGGTATTAGGAAGTAATTTTTGAAGGCCTTTGTCTGGAGCGTGGCACTCTATGGAAGTGAAACTTGGACTAATGGTGCAGCAGAAAAGAGGAGAATTGAAGCATTTGAAATGTGGTGTTACAGCAGTATGATGAAGATCAGATGGGTAGATAGGGTTACAAACGAAGAGGTATTAAAACCAGTGGGAGAGGAGAGATGTTTCAGGCACCTGCTAATGAAGAGAATAGATAGGTTGGTAGGACACATACTAAGACACCAAGGAATAGCAAGCTTAGTTATGGAAGGAAGGGTCGAGAACAAGAACTGTAGGGGTAGACCAAGGTTAGAATATGTTTAAACAGATTATGTGGGGTGTGGTAGCTATGTAGAGATGAAACGATTAGCTCTGGACAGGGAGGTATGGACAGCTGCATCAAACCAGTTAAAAGATCGAAGACTCAAACAACAACATGTAATGTTGACTACGTTGTATTAAGAAATAATTTGCTCAGTGAAATAATAATTCACTTACCACTCTTACAGTGGCAGTGGTGCAAGACCCTCCGAATTCCCCATCATCATTTTCCTCACCAGAGACGCCTGACTGTTTAACAGCATCCTTTGATGCAAAGAAGAATCAGAAATACAGTTTTTTATTTTAGGCATATCATGTAAGTTTTACAAAATAATAACAATAGATTATAGACATAGGTTATCATCAGAAAGATTCTATGCAATCTCAAGTACATGGGGATTATGACCATGATGTTACAAAATCCATAAATGAATCAGCAACAAATTACATGGAATACAGCACACAAACACAAAACCTTGTAATAGTATCACAAACTGGCACACTAACAACACAGAAGCTTCTGCTTGCCATACAACCTCTTCTTCTTCTTCTATATGCCCTGCCCAGTGTCCCGGACGATGGTGATCAATATGGATAGTGTTCGTCTATCTTCAGAAAAACGGTATAGCTGTTTAGTTCTTGTGCCAGTCCAGTCTTGAAGATTCCAAAGACAAGACGTCCTTTTCCTTCCCGCTCTTCGATGCCCGTCAATTTTGCCCATTAAAATGAGGTGTAATGCATATTTTGCACCACATAGCACATGACCCAGGTATGCAATTTTCCTACTATTGATAAATACAGGGGGTGTCACATGAATAATGTCATTTTTTTAAGAAAATTTTATTTGAAAAGTTTTCTGACAAGAAATTAAACTATTCTTCAAAGTAGAGAGCATCAGATTCTATGGTCTTGAGCCATCTATCAGCGAGGTTTCAAATCCCATGATGGTACCAGTCTCTGGGTTTTGTTGCCTAGAATTCAGTGAGACCCACTTCCACAGCTTTAATGTTTTTGAAATTTCTTCCATCCAAGAAATGGGCAAGATCAGGGCCGTATGCTGCATGTGGTAGCAGTTCGACTCCTCCCAATTTCTGAATTGTAGCCATGGTTGTTTGTGCAGTAAAAGGTCTCGCAGTGTCCTGCTGAAAGAGAACTCTATTTCGGTTAACTAATGCTGTGTATCTCCGTCTTAAAATTTCATTAACTCATTCCAGTTGTTGAGAATAAAGATCTGCATTGAGTGCCGTTTGGAACAAAATCCCAGTGAATCAGTCGTTCAAAATTCCACAAGACACACAGCATCACTTTGGGGCCAAACCGATCCTTTTTAACGATGACTTTGGCAGGTTGACGGGGACTGAGCCACTGTTTCAAGGCATCTGCGTTGCGGTAATAGATCCATTTTTCACCACATGTGACAATTCTCCTGATAAATCTATCATCCTTGGGGTTACCGTTAAGCTGATGACGGATATCCACTCTACGTTGAGCCTGTTCAGGGGTCAATTCATGAGGTACAGATCTGCAGCTTCTGTTTGATTTTCCAAGTTTCTTAATCTGGCGATGGTATCTTTTGATGCACCAAGTTCTTGTATTAGCCTACGAGTACTTCTTTGCAGATTTTCTTCTAAAACTCTGCATGTATTCTCAATATCCCATAGTTTCGTATTGCAGAACGCGGTAAATCTGTAGTGTTTTCTTCTCCAGTGTTGAAATGTTGGAACCATTGTTGTGCCACACGCTCACTAACGACACCTTCTCCTTCGACTTCACATATTCTTCAAGCCACGGCAGCAGCTATGTAATCTTGTTTCCAGTAGTGCTTTAGAAGGACCCTAACCTCCAACCTTCAACTTTGTAAGTTCCATTTGTGATTGTGTATCAACAACTGACGACTGATACATTCTTGTAATATTCACAATTATAGTCATGGCCTCCTGTAAATAGCATTGGCCTTCAACACTTGTCTGGTTATTCATGGGCCTTGTGAGAAGTCAAGTGGAATATGCATCGGCAATTTGGGATTCACTTTCAAAGGGGAAAAAAGATGATATAGAGGTTGTGCAAAATACATTCTTAAGGTATATGTATTACAGAACATTAAATATATTTTGTTCTTTCGATACAACAACACAACTGTTAAGAAATATGTTCCAATTCACATCAATGAAGAGTAGAAGGCTGCTTATTTCATTACAAACATTGAGGAAAATAAAAACTGGTAAATTTGATTCTATACGACTGATGAAATCTCTCTTTTCACGTTCTGCACATTAGATCTCGAAACTATAAATTATTTCACATTCCCACCAATTAAAATTCACCTTTCATGAAAATAATAATCTACTACAATACATTTGCTTCAGTCATTGATATATTTTTTGAATCAGACATTGTGTTCAACAACGGATTAAAAGCCTTTGTGTCTACGGGGTGGTCCGGAAGTGGGCGTACCCCCCCCCCCCCCCTTTACTTTACACAATACGATAGTTATGGTTGAATGTTTGTTATGCACGGTTACCTTGAAGTCTTAAGAGTCATAAACATCGGTATGAGCACCATCCTTGTCGTAACACAGCTGAATTCTGCGCCATGTTCTCGCAGATGTTTTGCGGACATACTCCAGAGTCACGAGGGTGAAGATGTGTTCCACAGGTGCTCATAATTCCTGGGTTGTGTGATATCGAGTGTTTCTTACTTGTTGCCTTATGAAACCCCAGAGAGCATTGTCTGGTGACTTCTTGGAGGCCAGGCAAAGGGAGCTGGTAAAGATGCAGAACTTCTTCCAATCTACCGACCAGAAAAAGTCTGATTCAGGTAATTGCGCACGTGAATCGCAAAGTGTGCTGGTGCTCCATCCTGTGGTAAGACAACAGTGTCTTCGATACAATTTTTCTTGCAATTGTGGTACCAACCACTCATTAAGCATATCCTGGTAAGAATGTCCATTAACATTGTCTTAGAAGAAGAAGAAAGGCCGGCCAGTGGATTGGAAGAAGTTCTGCATCTTTACCAGCTCCCGTTGCCTGGCCTCCAAGAAGTCCCGATCTGACGACACCAGACAATGCTCTCTGGGGTTTCATAAAGCAACAAGTAAGAAACACTCGATATCACACAACCCAGGAATTACGAGCACCTGTGGAACAAACCTTCACCCTCGTGACTCCGGAGTATCTCCACAAAACATCTGCGAGAACATGGCGCAGAATTCAGCTGTGTTACGACAAGGATGGTGCTCATACCGAAGTTGATGACTCTTTAAGACTTCAAGGTAACTGTGTATAACAAACATTCAACCATAACTATCATATTGTGTAAAATAAAATACGCCCACTTCCGGACCACCCTGCAGATTATAATCTAGGCTGTTCATCTCTTTTAGGCAGTCCTTAGTTTTATTTATATCATCATCTTCATTTCCCGTTTCCAGCTTTCTGGGTTGGGTTGTGAATTAAAGACCTCCACCGTTGCCTGTCTCTCCACCACTCCTCTCCTTTTTTAAGTACATCTTCAGGTTTTCTTCCCCTCTTCTCTATGCACTCCCAGACTGTATCCATCCATCTCTTTCGGGGTCTTCCTCGTGGTCTCGTCCCTGTCATCCTTTTGGAAAAAGCTTTCTTTGGAACTCTCTCCTCTTCCATCCTCATCATATCTAGAGCTCAGCAACTCCAACTGAAACCCCGGAAAAAATGCGAACTACAAGCTCGCTGTACTCTCTGTCACTGGCTGATGCAGCTAGCGCTCACGCAGGGTCGCACTTCAAGTTGCTGAGCTTTAACTAGCATTACCCGTCGTGGTTTCGCCCGCGAATATTGTAGTTGTAAAGAGCACACGTAACATAACTCGTGAGATATTGTTATTCAATGAAATACAGGTTTAACTCCCTTAACACCACTTTAGAACCTGAATATCCAAAAATCCTTCCTTAGTGGACGTTTTCGACATACAATGAACATATCCCCAAAATGCCATGTTTCTAACTTAAATAAATTTGCCTGGGCGATGATGAGTGTGTCAGTCATCAGGACACTTTCTTTTATATAAAAGAGAAAACCCTTGGACACATGTCTGCTTATTTTTTGACAAGTTTATGTGCTGAATATCACATCCCCAATTGAAACTACTCATGAGATATTGTTATTTAATGAAATGCAGATTTAACCCCCTTAACACCCCTTTATAACCTGAATATCCAAAAATCCTTCCTTAGTGGACTTTTTTTTTTCCTCTACAATTTTACCCATCCCATGGGCTCCTTAAATTGGATTTATGAAAAAATGTTCAAACACTTATTTACTTATTTTTTAAGCTGATTTTCCCCCCTGAGTTTCAAACTTCTCACCTATATCATTTAAGAGGAACCTTGGGAATCCTTCAACCCACACTTTTCATCCCTTTCACCTCATAATATACACCACATCGGAAAAAAAAACTTAGACACGTGTCTGCTTATTTTTAATGATTATTTTATATGCTGAGTATCACCTCCCCAAATGAAACCACTCGTGAGATATTGTTATTCAATAAAATGCAGGTTTAACTCCCCTTAACACCCCTTTAGAACATGAATATCCAAAAAACCTTCCTTAGTGAACGTTTTCAACATACAACAAGCATATCCCCAAAATGTCATGTTTCTAACTACAATAGTTTTAGCTGGGCGATGATGAGTGAATGTCCAAAAATCCTTCCTTAGTGGATGTTTTTGACATACAACAAACATATCTCCAAAATTTCATGTTTCTAACTTCAATAGTTTTGGCTGGGCAATGATGAGTCGGTCAGGACGCTTTCTTATCTAATTAAATTGCTTTGACACCTGTTAATATTCAAGATTATTATTTATATCTGTATGATAGGTATATGGGTAACTAATTAAGTTTAGAAGTTTTATTATTTTGTGGTTTTAATTCGTTATTTTTTAAAATTTTCTTGTTTTTTTTTTTTTTTTTTTCTTTTCTTAAAATTATTATTTAGATTTACAATTATCTATTTTGTATTTGTGTGTCAAGAAGGTACTGAATTGGACTTATGGCCTGTGTACTGTCATAAATAAGTAAATAAATAATGCAGTCTGTTGAAAAACTGTCTTTTGTTAATGTGTTCAAAATAAAACAGTTCTTATATTATACACTGAGAATTATGATTTAAAATAATCAGGCCAAAAGAGAGATGTAATCATTTATGTCCTGTTTTGTTTTTGATGTGTAACATCTTTCCACTCGGTTGCTGGATATTTTTTGTGGGAGTGATTTTGGAAAAGGGACGGAAATGTGTAAGAGGAAACAATGAGCACGCACGGTGGCGGAGATTGGTACCACGACGTACTGTTGGGCATGTGGCTATGTGGAATGTATATTGCATACGGTTTACTTCAAGGTTTGGAGGCCCCATTAAAGATATTCCTACAATAAATCATGTTCAAGTAGTTGTTGTTCTTCTTTGTTGTGAAAATATTCATTATATCATATTTGCTGGAAACAATTATGATTTATTAAATCCTCATACTTTTGCTGTATTATTTAATGTAAGCATTCGAGGTACTGTCGGCCAACATACAGCCCTATGTGGAATGTATATCGCATATGGTTTACTTCAAGGTTTGGAGGCCCCATTAAAGATATTCCTACAATAAATCATCTTCAAATTGTCGTTCTTTGGTGTGAAAATATTCATTATATCATATGCGCACCGGTCAGGATTTGGCACTGGAGTTTTACAAGTAGTTATTTCAATGACCAACAGAGTTCACTGTTAAAAAGTGATTTGCACTCCCGGCAGACACATGGATAACATGTCACATGTTACACATCATATGCGACTACTGTAAGGCTCGTTTTTTTTTTATTATTTTATCCTTTGATTTTTAGCCACATGGACCCCATAGTTATACAAGCATTTTGGTTCAGGTCATATGTTGAAAGGATGTTAATTCTTGAAAAATCTTAAAATCTGTTGTTAATTACTATTGATGAGAGAGGTTGACCTTATGTTGAAAATTGTGATAGTATGCAATCCCCTGGGCTGAGTGTTAAATGGCATGCAGTTGGAGCTAGTACTCTAGTACAATCACAATTTTCAACCAGGAGGTAAAAACAATAGATTTTTTAACATTTGACTTGAACCAAAATCTTTGTGTAATTGCATAGTACTGAAATTGACCACTAATCAAAATATAAAACAAAAATAGGACATAAGAACATCACTTATTACGTCTCTCTCTCAGGATGAATATTTTAAAAGATATTCCCAGTGTACAATATAAGAATGTTTTAAAAACTTATTAACACAAGACTGTTCTACCAACGGACTATGTATTTTAAAGTACTTTCTTTTGGGAAATTGAAACTGGGAGTGAAACCATGGGAATAATGGTATTGAACATGTAGAAGAAGAGAATCTTAGTGTCAATTGTTTGAGCTCTGATTTTTTTTAAATTTTTTACTTTTTTATACAAACTAGCTGAAGAATACAAACTATATTTTCGAAACACGCGCCAACCACCGGCTGAACTGTGTACGCACGCCCGCAATCTGCGCCAGTCAAAGCCGGCTTAGCTTGCCGTGATTATCGGGGCGCACATAGATAATGACCCTGTACTTCAGCTTTGCATATTGCACATACATGGATCAGCTTGTACTTGATATATGAGTAAATATGGTAGTGTAAAAATATGACAACCATTGTTGAACTAACATTTGTAATTTATCACGCCTATGTAAATAAGACATTAATGTCTTACAGCATTTACGCTAAAAGGTTTAAAGCTTTAAATATGAATTGGAAAGCAGTTTGCAAGATAATATTTGGACTACACTACGTCGTCTACTCTGATGACTAAGAAGATGAAGCTGCTACATTCCCATTATTCATTCAAGATACAAAACTTAATTGTGGTAGTAATTTTAAGTTGTGCACAATTATTTTATTAATAGAAATAATTGAATTACAATGTTTATTTTAGAATCTAGCATTCTAACCTGTATATTTTTCCTTGCAGATCACTATTACAGCACTCATCTGAATGAGATTTAAAAGAAGATTTGGGAGATTATTTGTTTGTTTGTGCATCATATCTTCAGATGGTTCATCTCATGGTTGTGTCTGGGTGTGCTGTGTTGAAGCTCTGTGCCGTCCTCAAAGCAGTTCCTACAAAAACATGCATATCGGTGAAGAGATGAAAAGTGTCTGTGATATCAGATAAGGTGTGGTGAAGTAGCAAGTCGCTTCTGTTCTGAGCTTGGTCTAGATCAGTGTTTCTCAACCTTCATTAGATTGCAGCCCTACAATTTTTGTTTGAAAGATTCCTCTGAAATTCTTAAAAGTATGGTACTTAACGAATTGTTAGAGTTTGTGGGTTCTACCATGTGCAATAGATATAGAAAGTTTTGATCTTCAGTGTTGCCTTATTAACAATTGATATTGTAACATTTCAGTTGCTCAACATAATTACAATCCAAATTATGTAATTTTTTCCAGGAGGGTTATTTACTAATTATTCATCTTACTTTATATGCATTGTACCCCACACAGTCATTGGGCAAATTCGTGTTGACTGACTGAAGGGTTACAACTGACAGTATTAAGAGCCTGTGCGGTCATACATTTATTTTTATTTTTTTTAGTCGGTTTACCCTCCAGGTTGGCTTTACCCTCGGACTCAGCGAGGGATCCCAACATTACCACTGCCAGGGCAGTGTCCTGGAGCTTGAAACACCTAGTCAGGGGATACAACTGGGGAGATGGGACCAGCACCTTTTCCAGGTGGCCTCACGTGCAAAGCGAACAAGGGCCTCATGAGGGATGGGAAGGGAGGATAGGCAAGGAAGAGGGAAGGAGGCGGCCGTGGCCTTACGGTAGGTACCATCCCGGCATTTGCCCAGAAACGAAGTAGGAAACCACGGAAAACGACTTCGAGGATGGCTAGTCATTTGGACCACCCGAGGCTGAGTAGACCCCGTTCCAGTCCTCAGACCACTTTTCAAATTTCATGGCAGAGCCAGTAATCGAACTGAAGACTTCCGGGGTAGCAGCTAAGCATGCTGACCATTACACCATGGAGGCGACTGGTCATACAGTATGTTCTAAAATCAACATCTCTCCGCCACCTCCCTGAAGAATCTGAATTAAAAATTTCAGTACATGTGAATAAAAGTATTATCCCTCTTCTTGTAATCCATAGCAAATACGGTAACTTACCTTCTTCTTCTCTCTTTTTTTTTTTTTTTTTTTTTTTTTTTTTTTTTTTTTTTTTCAGTGAGTAATTTGAGTGATTTACAATTGGGATAGTAATCGTGTTGACTGAAAGTTACAATATCGGCCATTTGCTATAGATGAAAAATTTGTCCAAATCTTTTCTTGTTCCATGACCCCTGGAGTTTTAAGGTACTCAGTTAGCGATAAAATGCAATATTATTCGTTTTCTGCATAATAAATGCAATATTATTGATTTTTGTATAGAAATGAAATTAATCATAATTAAAGCAATTGTTCAGTATTGACTTAGTTCACTTAAATTAAGGAGAAAAGAACCAAAACAAAAATATCCACCATAGTCAATAAGCAATGCAGTACATGTTCGGCCTTATCAAGCAAGATCTTCTTCAACTTATATTTAATAGAGCAAACCTAAACCTAAATCAAAATATAAGTATATTATTCTAAAATTTAATATAGAGGCTTAAAGATATACGGTGAGTAGGTATCTTACCTATATGACCTATATTTTAAAATAATTTACATACAGTATGTCTGGAAAAACTTATTAAACTACAGTAATCAAATGTAACATTTAAACAAATGTATCAGAAAAGGTTTTCTCTATAAACATTTAACTGCTTAAAATAGTCATGACTAACTTAAAGATTATAAAATATTTGATAAGATAAATATATTATGGTCAGAATGAAAATACTATGCAAAATGTCCTGAAATAATAATAATAATGATTGTGCTGTTAATACTCTATGAAAGTGTAATCCTTGTAAAATTACTCAACGTCATGTTAGAAACTCGTGTGTAACACAATAAGTCGTCTCTTTAATCAATCAATTGGAAATATTCAAGGTTATAGTAAAAAGTATAAGATTGTTAACTTTCCATCTAATTATTCTTAAAAACAAGATTATTCCAAAATCAGATGCTATCAAAATGTTATTGATAGAGACTATAAAGTATGAAACATTTTAATAATCACTTTTTTCAAAGAATGCACATTATAAAAACTTTACTATAATTATGGCAGCACATTATTACAGCAATCTAACATATTGACGAGGAGGAGGGATAGAATGAGAATAATTCTACAAACCGAAGTTAGTCCATTCCAATTGGCTCTTTTCACTCATTTTTGACACAATGTGACCTGCATCCTTGCGCATATTTGCGAAGATCTCTTTTAGTACGGTATTTTAGAAGATTGATTTATAATGTGATCGTTTTGAAAGAAGCTCAAATTCAAATCATTTAACTGAATTTCATGTAGTGAAAAGATTCTGTGAGCCATCAAAACAGCATCGTGTTATAACCTTGTACGGTATATTAGTACAACTATTCATAGAACTTCATTAGAACACCTCGCAGGGGCTCACATTTGGTAGGAAGGACGTGGGTTGGCGGCCACGGGATACCAGTTGAGTCTGGCATTGCTTCCACTTACTTGTGCTGGGCTCCTCTCCGTCTTCTTTCCTGTCGACTTCTCTTGCTCAACTCTTGATCCCTTCCGACCCTGACGGTATTAGGGTATCCGAGGCCTAGGGAGTCTCTTCCGTTCCTGCCTTAATTGGCCCTTCTCTCATCTTTCCTGATCCCTCTTCTTCTAGGGATCAGCCTTCTTTTTTTCTTTTCATGATAGTTCCTTTTCTCTTTAAGATACCCGCCCTGTTTTTATGAATTGGCTCCCCATGTCTCTAAATTACATTTTGTGAGTATTCTGAATCTCAACCACATTTTGTATGTATTTTCAATCTACATTGCATTTTGTAAGTATTTTTGATCTAAACCCCATTTTGTAAGTATTTTCAAACTAAATTGCATTCTGTAAGTATTTTGGATTGCGGGCCGACATATTGTGAGTATTTTAATTCTAAATTACATCTTGTAAGCATTTTCAATTTCAGTTGCATTTTGTAATTATTTTGAATTTCGATTGTATTTTGTAAGTATTATTGTAAGTATTTTCAATGTCAATTGCGTTTTGTAAGTACGAAATACTTTGAATTTCAATTGCATTTTGTGTGTATTTCTAATCTCCATTGCATTTTGTAAGTATTTTGAAACTAAACTACATTTTGTGCATATTTTTCAATCTAAATTCCTTTTGTGAGTATTTTCCTTCTAAATTACCTTTTGTAAGTATTTCCACTCTACGTTTTGTGATTCGTTTCAATCTGAGTTCCATTTTGTAAGTATTTTCAGTCTAACTTAATTTTGGTTATCGTTTCCATTTCATTGTCATTTGCGCTATCACTCAGACCATTAGGGGCCGATAACCTAGATGTTAGGCCCCTTAAAACAACAATTATCATCATCATCATCATTAGAACAGTATACGTTCATGTTCTAAGAACAGTTTTTGAACTAAGAACATCTCTAAGGATTTTACATTAGGCACATTCTTTGAAGAAAACTATTATTATTTAGTATGTTTGACACTTTATAGCCTCTATCAATAACACTTTGATAGCATCTGTTTTTGGAACAATCTCGTTTTTAAGATTAATTATATGAAGGAAAGTTAACGATGTTATACTTCCTACTGTAACCTTGAATATTTCCAACTGATTACAGAGATGGCTTATTGTGTTAAACAGGAGTTTCTAACATGACATTGAGTAATTTGACATATTTGTTATTACTTTTTCAGGAAAAAGTTTACTACCAAATTTTTTATACTCTCTAAGTTAGTATTGACTATTTTGAACAGTTTTTTCAGACATACAATATGTAATTTTTGTATTTTATTTAGGTCATAAGATGCTACTTATATCTTAAAGCCTCTATGTTAAGATTAAGAAAAATATGCTCATATTTTGACTCAGGCTTTCTCTATTTAATATAAGCTGAAGAAGACCTTAATAAGGCCGAAACATGTATTGAGTTTCTTCTTCTTCTACTTCATTTCCCGGTTCCAGTGATCTGGATCGGGGTGTGAATCAAGGACCTCCATCCGTGGCCTCGACTCACACACTATCATATTTAGGCTATTTGTACGATGGGTTCGCCACAACCAAAGGTAGACAAGGGCCAACTAAGGCAGGAAATTGAAAGACTCCTTAGGCCTCAAGATACCCTACTACCGTCGGGGTCGGAAGAGAACAAGTGTTGACCAAGGGAGGCCGACAGGAAATATAACTGAAAGGAGCCCGGCACAAGTAAGTGGAATCAATGCCAGACTCAGTTGGGGTCCCATGGTCGCTGACCCACGTCACACAAGTTGTGAGCCCATAAGGGTATTCAGTTTATTATCTTTTAATATATTTATTTTGAATACGGTGCATAACTTTGTTTTTGTTCTTTACTCCTTCACTTGACATTTTAAGGTATTGATATTCTACAAAAATTCAAATTTTAAATGAAACCGTTCTGTAAACCTTTATGAGAACAGTAAAAATGCTTGAAATATTTATTCATTAGCTAAAATTAGCTTTCTCTTGGGTGTCTTTAGAAAAGTTTCAATGCAAGGAGTTTCTTTCACAATCAAGGGCCAAAAACATTCATAATTAACTGAATGGTGGTTTGAACAATTATGGGGTAAATTTGTATATTTTTGGCATGTATATTTGGAGGTTACAGTATGTTGTTTTGCCTCAGTTTGTTATAAGCAAATATTATGAAGATCAATTTTATGTTATTGCACTATAGGCTATTATTTTAGTCCTAAATCCAGTATTTGTAATTTATTTATTTTTGATTTTTGATTTTTTTGTATGGATTCTCTATTGTGGTAAGCAGAGCCTTCATATTTGAATTTGTCTTAAGTTAGTTTCCTTCTCAAGAAATTTACAAAATAGTTGCCAGTTTCTTTGTGAGATCATCCCACAGTTAGGCAGAATTCACCCCAAGGCCTGGCAGTTGAGAAACACCGCTCTAGACTAGATAACCTCTCTTCCTCCATGTATTCTAGTTTTTAAATGTAGAAATTTTTATATGTATGTTTTCCACTTTTCATTTTTTTTAAGTGGTGCTAATTTTTTTAAATTTATATAGTTAAAATTGCTGTGCTGCTGCAACTGGATAATTCATTTGTGCTGTGTATTCAAATTTTTATTTTTGTGGAGTTGAAAACGGGATTTCTACAATAGAGGTTTTAGGTAGATTTCATTAGAAAGCTAACTATTGCAATGGGTACCATGTTTCGACTTCCGGAAAATTTCGACATATCTTCGAGTTTCACATCCCCCAGACCCCAAAACCACCGTCAGTTCAAAAGTTTATATATAATTTATGTATATATGTATCTATCTATATATATATATCAGTTTCTTGTGGACACGATAACTGCCGTAATTTTGCACCAATCACTTTGAATTTTTTACATAATATGTATCCCTATAAAATCTCGGTCGAGTTCGTCAATGGGCAAAATCGGTCGAAGGGGGTGAAAATGGGGGGCTTTTTTCGAAAAAGTGAAATTTCGCTATAACTCTCTTTAATACGTGAAATATCGAATCCATTCAAAGTTCATAATATGTGTCGGATAAGTGCCAAAAATTTATGTCAAATAAGTTTTTTGATAGCACCAACCATTGACCAAAGGGGTGGAAAAAAGTGGGTTTTTCGGGAAACATTAATCATATCTCTCTTAATAGGCACAATATCAAAACCGTACAAAATGGAAAATATTCCCCTAATAATTACCTAAAACTTTTGTCTGAAAGAATTTTTGATATGACCCACCATTACGCCAAGGGATGAGAGAAATGATTTCGGAATTTTAAAAAATGCCAAGTGCCATCAGAGGTTACCATAACAACGCTTTTAAATTGATAAGGGATGATCTATCAGAGGTTGCCAAGACAACGCCATTAACGAGATCACATTCATTTTTAGCCTACTTTTCACACTTTTCAAAAATGAGGAAAAAGTAGACTTACAAGATATATCAGGGAAAATGTGTCTGTCCTTCTGTCTGTCTGTCTGTCTGTCCTTTTGTCTGTCTGGCTGTGTGTGTCCCCCCGCCCCATCAACTCTTAAACGGCTGCAGCAATCGAAACCAAATTTAGTATGAGTAAAGATGTATACCGGAATATCTCAGGCCCATATTTGAAAAAGATGCCAGTGCTACCAACTGCTAAAAAAACGCACTAGAAATTTGAGCTCCATGTTGGATATCTTGGAAGGTATACATGTGAGCTATTCTAAAATTGGCACACATGTAGATAATACTTTTTCAGTTTAATTTCCAGGTGGCCATACATGACAGCGTTGCCAAAATAATTTTAAGCCTTCTGATAAGTCCAATTTTTAAATGCATATAACTTCTACACTATCAATTGGATTTCAACCAAATTTTGTATGTAATATGTGTACATAAACATACATGACTGAGTGTATTCTTAAGAGCCACCAGGGCTGCCAACTGTTAATAATTGCTCTCTATTTTGTATCCAAATATATCAGAAAGTATGCAAGCCGACAGCTTTGAACTATGCACACATAAATTACCCGACATTTTACATTAATTTGGAGTAACTTATATACGTCAGTTCTACCAACATGATTCTAAGCCTGCTGATAGGACCAATTTTTAAATACATGTAACTTCTATACCAACAAATGGATTTCATCCAAAATTGGCACAAAAATATATAATATTTCAGATTATTTCTGACCAGCACTCGCATGACATTGTTGCCAACATGCTTTTACGTGTACTAATAGATCCAATGTCTAAATCCATGTAACGTCCTTTGGACTTCAACCACATTTTGTATTCTGTACCTTAGGAGATGGAAGTAAGAATATATTCAGTCACCAGAGCTGCCAACTGTATTGCTCTATTAGGCTACATTATGCCTAGTATACCTTATTTCGAACTAATTAAGACATTTCGATTTTACCCACTTAATTTTGTCATTATTCTAGATAGGTTCATATACTGTAGATTAATCTATGGCATGAATCTTAATTTTAAGAAAAGTAGGCTCTTTAGTTCGTCACGGAACTTCTTGTTCCATCTGACTATGAGGGAAGCGGCTGCTGAACTTCTATGCCCAAGGTGCTGGTTCAAAGCCGGCCAAAGTCGCCGGATTTTCTAAGAGCTCTAAAAATCCGTCAGAATGCTTTCCTTCGGAGGGGAAGTTACAACGTTCGTTGCAAGTTGCTGGTTGCGGTGGCATCTAGCAGCCAAGTTCACAGCTAGGTGTCGTTGACGTTAGTATTTGGTACAAAATTAGGTACTACTACTTAAAATTGACCGTCTGCAGACCTTACCTGAATTACAGACTAATACAGTCATCACAAATAACACCGTTTATCAGACAGATTCTACACACACCCAATGTACACGGGGTTACCCAATGTACACGGGGTTACATGACCACCATGTCGCAGCCCCTAATCTGAGGAACCAACCAACATCTCTGCGGGAGATAAAATTTTGCGTGAAGAAGTAACAGACTGTTAGATAGTTACACATTAGTTCCAAACCTTGCATAAGGACAGTGTGATCACAAGTATAAAAATTAACCCCAAATGACAAGAAGGTTACCATCCCCATAAGACAGTAAAATGTTAAAAGTATGCATAGAAAGACGAAAAAATGTTAACTAACCTCCAATTGTAAAATACTTTCTCGCAATAAATGAGGTCTGATCCTCCTACGAAAACCTGCATATTTTGCCTATTATAGCCTATCCCCTAGTTTGCCCGGTGAAATCTACCTCCGCCTTCCGGTGTGCCGAGAGGAATTTTTGTATTGGAATTATCCTGAACTTTTGTGTCTACAAATACTTTCATTTGTCATCTTTATTTATTTTCCCCTAGAAGGGAAACAGAGTATTCTGTATTATTCGTTTTACAAAGACTTTTATTTCTCAGAACTGATATAACTTTTCCACACTGGTAGGTTTATTGAAATGTAGTTGCAAATAATTTCCACTCTGAGTTTTGCCGATGACAACGTCATCTTGGCCGACATGCCTGAGGATTTGAATGAGTTTTTGAATGGTATGGATTCCCGGCTTGAGGAAAGAATTCATGATGAAAATTAATATGTAAAACAAACATTGGAATGCAGCCGAAAAAATCAGAAACCTCTATGGGCATCAAATTGGCAGGTGAAAAGCTGAAGGAAGTAGGAGACTTCTGTTACTTAGGAAGCAGAATAACCAGTGATGGACGAAGCAAAGAGGATATAAAAAGTAGGTTGGCTCAGGCAAGGAAAGCATTTCCACAGAAAAGGAATCTGTTGACATCGAATATAGATTTAGGTATTGTCTGGAGCATGGTACTCTATGGAAGTGAAACTTGGACTATTGGTGCAGCAGAAAAGAGGAGAATTGAAGCATTTGAAATGTGGTGTTACAGGAGAATGATGAAGATCAGATGGGTAGATAGGGTTACAAACGAAGAGGTATTAAGACGAGTGGGAGAGGAGAGATGTTTCTGGCGACTGCTAATGAAGAGAAGAGATAGGTTCATAGAACACATACTAAGACACCTGGGAATAGCAAGCTTAGTTATGGAAGGAAGGGTCGAGGACAAGAACTTCAGGGGTAGACCAAGGTTAGAATATGGTAAACAGATTGCCTTGGATGTAGGGTGAAATAGCTATGTAGAGCTGAAACGATTAGCTCAGGACAGGGCGTCATGGACCGCTGCATCAAACCAGTCAAAAGACTGAAGACTCAAACAACAACAATAACAGTTGTACAACTAAGCTCATAACTGATTGAAATCAACACCTTTTTAATATTACGGTAATTCAGTTGCTGGAACTAAACCATTCCTCAAACCTATATGGCAGTTTTCGGATTAGTTTTGATCGCTTTTCGGGGTTAAGTTAAAATTCATGTATTTTTGTTGAACCAAATTGTCTTGACTAAGTTAATGAGTTTTAGCCTCAGTGTTTTAATCTATTGGCATCACGATTTGCCTGACTGGCTATGAGTATTCAAGAGCTAGAACCCATTTCAGTTTGAGTGATCGATTAACGGAAATGCTTTTTAGTCAGACAACACGAATTGTCCCCAAATAGGTTGGGCGGGTAATGATATTTATTTTAACACCCCAATACCTGAAAACCTATTACAGGAATTATATATACACTCATTACGGCAGGTATTACACTATCAAAGAAATTTGTCACAGATCTTTAATAAAAGATTATTTTTTTTTAAGATATGACAGTGTAATGGGGAAATCTTTTATAAAAACCTAACCCCGTGGCACTACAGCCCTTGAAGGGCCTAGGCCTACCAAGCGACCGCTGCCCAGCCAATTGGCCTGCAGATTTTGGGGTGACGCCTGGTCAGCGCGTCGGGTCCCCTCGGCCGTTAATCTTGCTTTTCGTGACCGGGGCACTGCCTCACTGTCAGACAGCTACTCAATTGTCCTCACGAGGCTGAGTGCACCCCGTTCCAACCCTCACGTCAGTTTTAAAATCCCTGACGAAGCCGGGGCCTCCGGGTGAGAGGCAGGCGCGCTACCCCAACACCACGGGGCCGGCCAAATCTTTTATAAAAGGTCTTTTAAATTTCTTTTATAAAAGGTATGAGAATCATGCTATCTTTTATAATAAAAGATTCAAACCAAAATGGCGGTTCATAACAGCTGGAGTATTACCACAACAAAGACGCTCATATCAGAGTGTGAAATGTATGAATTGTTACATAATGGTATAAAATATCAAAAAACATAAATAAAAGGTATAAAGTGCAGGTAAAAAATAGCAGAGGCTATAAGCGCTGTACATAAAGGGTGCACATTTCAGGATATAAAGATGAATTAAATACGCTGAAAAGAGACGTGAATGGTAGTGAATATTATGTTATAATATTTGTATTATAATTCGTCAATTTCACTTATGGTATTACAAGAGAGTGTAAATAAGCACTTTATCTCAACCCAGCATTAGTCGCGCCTCATAGACAAAGCTGTTTTGTCGCAGCGATCTCTTAGATCACCTAGTTGTAAAATTAGTTTAAATGCCCTTATATATTATTAATATAATCTATAGTGAATGGAAGTAATAGAAAGTATGCTAGTATGATCAGTTTAAAATAAGTATTCATGTGATACTATTTAGAGGGAAGAATAAGAGTTAAACATGAATTGCCTTTCTCCAGCATCACTTGCACAATCATGTTTTATGTATGTTGTAAGACTGTTCTAAACATATCCATTCTAATCAACTATTCAAGTAATACGCCAAATCAATACTCAATTTATATATAATTCTATATAAATAGGACATGTTTCGGCCTTCAATGAGGCCATCTTCAGCTAAACAAGAAATTAATTAAGAATTAAGTTAAACTATTAAAAAATTACTTAAATCTAATAACAAAAGAAATATTAATGTTAAAATTGAATAAAATGAATCACTATTAAAATGGATATCCTTACAAATCAAATTTTAAAAATGAAAATAAAATACTTGTCATTTTTCTTCAAAATGTAGTTAAAAACGAGAAAATATTATTGGTGAATGAAAACAAATATTAAACGTTATAATAATTCTTATCAAAATAATACACTTAAAATAATTTAAAAGTAAAGTTCTGTAACCAAAAATTAATGTAGATCAGTGAAATTGAATAAGCACATGGTTAAATGCTTAAATGAATAAGTAACTCTTCTATCTTCAACATGAAGTTAAAATTCTCAATAGGTGCCAAATACTAAGGTTGCCGACATGAACATAGTTTAGAGCTTGAAATATTAATTAAATTGATCAGTGCTTGAGACGAATAAGGAGATCTTCACTCATGATGGAGTTAAAATTTTGAATATGTGCCCAACAAGTAATCGCGTTGACATAAAGTGCCCTGCTAAGAAAATAATTGTCAGAGAAAAATTGTATATAATTAAAATAATAAAATTGATAGATATATGAATCGGCTATGATTCCAACAATACATCAAACCTAATGAAAGGTCAACTACGCTCATCTGTAATTAGGACGCAAGGAAGATAGTGGAGGAGTAGAGACAGGCCTGCCACTCTTCACGAAGCAATGAATGAAAATTTCTCTTCCCGATCTGTCAGATCAGCCGCGACTAATGCCGAGTTAACTGGTAGGTGATACATGTAACCAAACGGAGCAGCATCTAGTTGGCGAAATGAGTCGAGTGCTCGACTCTTGTACGAGAGGACCAGGGATCGAATCACTCCTAACGCTTACTTTTTTACTTCGTATGTTTCAATTTTCTTTGCCCAGGCAGTGGTTGTTTGGTACGTCTTCATCATTCATTTCATCATAATTATTAAGTATTAATGTAATTTTTCTAGTCCTTGTACTGCAGCTCGTTCACCGAGATTTTACTCGTATAAATATCTTTCTTGTCACGTGAGCGAACCATGGTTTAACCCATAGACGTTTACTTTATATTTCCGTTTCTTTTATATACCAGTATTGCCATTACAGAATTTCAACTGCTGTAATGCAGTTAAGTGAGCAACATTTTTCTAAAATATGATAAAATATTTTATGTTGCGTAATGGTGTGATGATGGCTTTGTATAACTTTATAAAAGTTCAGTTTTTATAAAATATTTCATAAAATTTATTTAACAAATTTCTTTGATAGTGTTACTAGCCTATAAGACACTTCTCTTGTCAAACTCTGTTCATTTCGGCTTAAATTACGTTGGCAGATTATAACCCTGTACAATACAATGATATTTACTATTATAAGTTATGTAAGTTCTTGATGGAACTTGTAATGCATCAAACATTTTATAAGAATTTATTTTTGTTCCGTTAGTCCATAAATGCTGCGTTATTATGGTGTTATTGCTGTATATTTAGTTGAATGAGCTAACCTTTGAATTCGTTAACGTCTAATGTGGCTATCTTGTGATGTGATTGCTGCCACATATATTTTGTTAATGCCCGTTTCTGTTTAAAGTTTAAATTGGAATAACAAAACAGTTATTATAAAAGAAAGATTAAAACATGTTCCGTTGGAAAACTTATTCTAGGCTAATAAGTTGACTTTCATGCTATTTTACTTTTCAACCAATCTTGTTATGAATCAGGTGTAGATGAAAGCCACTTTCTTGAAATTATCTTTAGATTTGGTGCATGGTAAAATGCTGGAAAGCTGTTTGCTTCATTGTTAGCCTTGTGTCAAGTTTCTGCCTATCTGTTGAATTGACAACACAATATATTTTCGACCACCTCGGGTGTAGCAGCTAGCATTCTTGGTTGTCCCCCCAGAGGTCCATGTTTGATTCCCGGCTTTGCAAAGAAATTTAACTATGGTTTGAGGGCTGGAACAGGGTGCACTCAGCCTTGTGAGCCAAAACTGAGAAGAGATGGGTTCGATTCCCACCTCAGCCATCCTGGAAGTGGATTTCCGTGGTTTCCCACTTTTACTCCTGTCAAATACCTGGATGGTTCCAAACTTAATGCCACGGCCGCCCCCTTCCCTGAATTACAAATACACACACTAATACAGCCATCACAATAGCACAGGTGTTCAGATAAAAAAAATGCCATACATACCCAAGTACAATGGGACTAAATGACCATGATGTCCAAGCCCATCTATTTGCATGACCATCACTTCACTTGGCTAAATATGAGACCATTCTTTGCTACTTTTGTTCATGCATCTCACTGCGCCTGTAGTTGATCCTCGGTATCACCCACCATGCATATGTCAGACTTACATTTTCTCATGCATTATCCTCTAGATCTCGTTCATCATAGTAATGAAAGAGAGGAGAGACCGAGCCCCTATATTTCAAAGCTTTCTGTCATTCCAACAGGTGTTTTGACTAAGCTGTAGATATCCTTATATAAATTCTTGATCCTCAAATATTTAGTTGGAATAGGATCAAGATTGGTAAACCTGAAATAACTCTACCAAATTTAACATTCATGCCAAAATCTCACTATTTTTCAATAAATTTTACTGAAAAATAAAACTGCTTTCATGGTTTCCTATCAATTGCTTCTTTTTGTTTCCCCCTTTTTTTTTCTCTCTCTTCGGCTATATTTAAGGCTCACGAGGTCAACATCATAATGGGAGACTTCAAAGCTAAAATAAGTCAAGGGAGAGTAGATAGATTTGTAGGACCGTTCGGTCTTGGACTTCGGGACGAACGAGGTGATCGATTGGTGCAATTCTGTCACGAGGAGGAATTTGTTGTCATGAACACCTTCTTCAAATTACCACCTCGGAGGCTCTATACCTGGAAGTCGCCACAGGATGATGCTCAAAATATTGTCCGTAATCAAATTGATTATATTTTGATGAACAGATGGTTCAAGAATAGTAGTCCAACAGTTAAAACCTACCCAGGAGCAGACGTCTCATCGGACCATAATCCTCTGGTTAGAAAGTTGAATGTCAGGTTACGTTCGATGCAGAAATTACCTGTCTAAGCCAAGATTGACGTGACTGTGCTAAAGCAGGATGCTATTCGAGAGTCTGTCCAACAAGAACTGATCTCAGGACTGTAACATAGAGAACTGTACTGACGTTAATGTTCAATGGAATCAGGTAAAGACGGTGCTTACTTCAGTGGGACAGAAACATCTGAAGGTTGATAAAAAGAAGCAACACAAAACCTGGATGACAGAGAACTTTCTTGAGCTAATAGATAAAAGATGATAATGCAAAGGAAAAGATTTACAGAGATACGATGCTCTACAGAGGTTGATTCGAATTGAGATCCAAAAAGCCAAGGAGAAATGGTTGGTGAGCAAGTGCCGCAAAATCGAAGAGCTTCAGAATAAACACGACACATTTCACCTGCACAAAAAGGTTAATGAACTGATTGGAAGACAGCCTAGCCGAAGCATCGGGGTGTTAATGGATGATGAAAATAACTAGGTTGCCATGACATGCGACAAGATCAAGCTATGGGAACGGTATGTGCACAACCTCTTCGATGATGACCGAGTTGCAGATCCTAAGAGAGGAGGTGATGAAGGTTATTTGTGAGATGAAGTCTGGCAAAGCTCCTAGACCAGACGATGTTCATGCCGAGATACTAAAGGTTCTCGGCGATGAAAACATAAATGTTCTCTCATCCCTCTTCAATAAGATCTACCAGACAGGCCTGATCCCTGAAGACTGGCTCAAGTCTACTTTCATTCTACTACCATATAAGCCTAATGCAAGGCACTGCGAAGAACATCGAATGATCAGCTTGATGAGTCACATCCTCAAGCTGTTTCTGAAAATAATTCATGGAAGACTCTTCAGAAAGTGCAAAGAATTTATATCGGACACACAATTCGGATTCCGGGGTGGATTTGGCACCAGGGATGCCTTGTTCTCGATACAAGTCCTTGTGCAGCGCTGCCAGGATTTCAATAAGGATGTATTTTTGTGCTTCATTGATTATGAGAAGGCATTCGACCGAATACAGCACACTAAATTGCTAGAACTCCTTCAACGAGTGGTAATTGACAATAGTGATGTACGAATCATTGCCAATATCTACTGGAATCAACGAGCGAACATTCGGGTGGATAACTTGTTGTCCGATGAAGTAAAAGTTCGACAAGGCTGTGTACTGTCTCCAATGCTCTTCAACTTATATTCGGAGGCAATCATGTCGGAAGCCTTGGACGGGTTTCATCAACGGCACAGTCATCAATAATTTCCGATATGCAGATGACACAGTTCTGATCGCCGGAAGCATTGAAGATCTCCAAGCATTGCTGAATCGCGTGAACGCAGTTAGCAATGATTCTTAAGGATGAACATTCGCAAAACAAAATTCATGGTTGTCAACAAAGAAGTAATTGATACCACATTATCAGTTACTGATAATAAAGCCATCAAACGAGTTCATTCATATAAATATCTAAGGTGTTACCTGAATGACAAATGGGACTGCAGCCATGAAATCAAAGCTCGCATTGAGCAAGCCTGGGGTGTCTTTATCAAAATGAAGAATCTGCTATGTCACCGAGATCTTAGTCTGAGAACGAGACTACTTGCCCTCAAGTGTTACATAATTCCCACACTAATGTATGGATACGAGGGGTGGACGTTAACTAAAACCTTGGAGAAGAAGTTGGAAGCATTTGAAATGTGGCTGTATCGTCATATGCTTCATATATCGTGGACCGACAAGGTGAGAAACACTGAGGTGCTGGATCGGATGGGCAAGGAGATGGAGGTGCTCTACAATATTTTGGCCACGTGATTCGAAATAACAAGTACTGACTCCAGCAGCTAATCGTGGAAGGCAGCGCAGACCTGGGAGGAGGAGGATCTCCTTGCTCAAGAATTTGTGGGAGTGGTTTGAACTTGACTCAGCATCTCTGTTTCTAACGGCAACCTCGAGAAAAGGGATTACAATGATGATCGCCAATCTTCGACGCGGAGACAACAAAGGACACATAGAACAACATAATCTTTGTGGAGCAGTGTAATTTATTCCCCAGGATGTGATGAGGGGGCTGGGTGTCAATTTTGGATAATGAAAACATAGAACTGTAAAGTTGAAACTTTCCTTCAAATTTTAAACATACGTAAAATTTACCTATCTGATTTGTTTTAATATGTTTGACAAGTAAAACTCTTTTTTCTCACAAACATCATTTTAAACCAATTATCATGAACTCTGTTCACTAAATGAAAAAGTTTTTTATTTTAGTTTTCCTATGATTTCTACCAAGTGATCCACTATTTTTGTTTACCATTGTATGCAAAAATGCGCAAAAATATGAATAAACACTTTGCTATTGAGATATGTCTTTCAATGTCCAAAATTAAAGGAAATGAACTCATAAGAAAAACAGCAAATACTGTTAAAGAAACTGTTTGTTTTTTATATTCAACAATGAATATGGAAGAACCAGGTTAGTTTTCTAAGTTCAGGTTTGCACATAAGTATAGTTGAGGATGTCAACATTCTGAAGTCTTCCGTAGAAACCCGGCTATAACACAAGCCAAGTATTTAAATTTTACAGAGTTTTATGCTATATACATCTTTTTTTTATATATATTTTCATTTAGGTAAGACAGACCTTACATATGTGCTGTAGAATATCAATTGTGTAGACAATTTGTAAGGATTACATACAGAAAATGGATTGTATTTTGACTACTTTATGTGAAGAAAGTTTGTACAGTCTGTATGTAACAAATGTGGGTACAGTATTTGAATGAAACACAAACACAAATAAGCAGTTGCAGCCAAGAAAAATCTTAATTAGCTACGATACTGTTTTTACTGAGAGAATTTCTCTTCCCTGCCTGTATTATAAAAGACTCACAGTCCTTTCTTTCAAGATTTATTTGTTTATGTATTTATTTTTTATATACATTTAATTTTTCTTAAATTTATTTATGTATTTTTTCTTTAGAACTATTGACATTTGTGCAGTCAAAATACTTGCACAAAACGAAAATGTTTGCATCATGCACAATGCATACAAGGCCTAGATAGCAACACCAGTCTTGAAACTAAATTAATCGAGCCCTTGTGCAAATAATATCAAACTAATAAATTTATTTATTCATTCTTGTCCTTAGTCTTCACTGTCCCAAGCAAACACTTAACATATATGGCAGGTAACATGTTCTCTCCCTAAATACAGCTAGTAAGATATTAATTGAAAGAAAATAGAATATATTAACTATTGAGATATTTATTTCATTGTTACAATGTTTGTTAATGACTTGTTTTCTGACTTTACACAGGGTTGTTATATGATTTGTCTTTTAATAGATTAAGTGTTATAACTATTGTAAAATGAATATGTTAAATTCCTGTAGTATGAAAAGACTGTTTAGTTATAAGCCATGTAATTTTAGAGTTTGTGCCATATACATGTGCCAGTTCAATGCAAGAGGGAACAGGGGGCAGAAGGCAACAGTATTATTATTAATGCCATTTGAAAAGTACAGTGTGGATTTCACCTGTTTCAGCATAGAGATCACTAGATGACAGCATTGAATAAAGTTATGCCAGATTTCAGATGCTAGTTGGTTTGGACAAGAAAACTTGTTGACTTTATTGGAAAGTATTGAAAAGTCTATCAGAGTTGTCACAAAATCACAGCCCATGAGATGACTTATCAGTGGCAATGATTTCGTTGTTTTGCATCACAGTACGGTTATATGGCCCAGTCTCTAATGATTATATTTGTATTCATATAAATCTTGGAAGCATTGTAACTCCTGGTTAGAATTTTCATCACAAAACAAATGTACGACTACTTGTACACAATCAAATAAAATTTTCAATTCAACACTTAACAAGAAAAGCTGTCAAAAAAATTGATCAATTTTGGTGTAGATTTCACCCATATTGCTATTTACCATTCAAACTTATTTTGATTTGATAAGAATTAATATAAATGGAAGTTAACACAATTCATAAAACAAACTGTGATGTGGATGCAATAAACTGCAATATGATACTTAAGTATTATGATTACTTTCTTATATACAATATAACTTAATTATATATACTCGGTCGCTACTTTCTCTGTATTCACGTTCTTTTTATAATAATGTAATTCGAGGCATGAAAACTACATGACCTAATCAGCATTGAAAAACCTTTACCTAGGCCAAGATGCCATGTTAGTTTATTCAATATCCTAAAATTACATTGATCAGTTCCTTTAAAAATAGATAGTAATAGTAGTTAATTATTGTTTTAAGGGGCAGAACAGAAAAATAGATATTTTCTTTAGAGGGACTCTGAAGACTTTCAAAATATTGAAAACCATTGGTTTGGACAAGAAAACTTGTCGACTTTATTGGAAAGTCTTGAAAAGTCTCATAAAGCATTGAAATTGATTGTGTACAAGCAGCTTTATATATATTACAGTTGAGATCATACACCAAGTGTACAAGAACAATACCAATATTCGTGGGTCATACTTCTATTTTCATCTTTTTGCAAGTACTTTTTCCAGTGGGTTCCTTGTATATTTTTCATTAGGTTTAAAAGAACTGTTAATACTGTCTTCCATAGCCACTAAGTGTCCAACTCCTTCCAATATATCCGTGCAGGTTTTCACCTTTGTGTTTAATTATCAGCAATGTGCTTGTGGAAAATATGTAAGTTCAGGTCTACTGTACAAGCCGGACGTTTGTTTTAGGCGATTGCCCTTGACCTTGAAGCTTGCGGGTAAGCCTGTACACAGTCACTCTCTAGCCCTGTCGCTTCATATTTGTCACCACCGCTTTGATGTAATGGAATTCCTGACTTGAGCACGTGACGACACCGCCCTGCAGGCAGTACAGGCCACGTCAAAGTATTGTGTGATGCGGAAGTACATGTTTCACAGCTACGAACAGAACGCCATTATATTTGCCAATGACTGTACTTCAACAGTAGTGTGAGACAGCTTTGTCAATCATCGGACCGCATGGGGCAGCTGACAACCACACAGTTACTGTAGTAACTCGCTTCCAGGCTTCCATTAAGATTTTTCACTCGTCTAAAACAAACGTCCGGCCTGTAGATGCAAAAGAAAAAGGAAGATTGTAGTTTTACGTGACCGTGAATCTTGTGATTATGAGCCACGGGACCTCCTTTTTACGTGGAATCCGAACCACAGGACATGGCATTTCACATCGAAAATCTCACATGCATTGACCGGGAATCGAACCCGGACCGCCTTGGTGAGAGGCATTCAGCTAGACCGCTGAGCCACCACGCCCCTAGATGCAAAAGATCTGTGGCATAATGCATCATGAGTTTTTATCCCTATAAAATGCAAAACATTATGCAGAAGGAAGAAGGAAGCATTTTCTCACTGAATAGAAAGAAATTCATTATATTGAGAAAGGCTTTGAAAAGTGCTGATCACCTCCAAGAACTCCCATAAATTAAATAGATTTCCCATGTGATGAACTAAATAACTTTTGATAAAGGACATACATTAATAATTTTATTGATGTAGTCAATGACCAATCGCAGGATGGTTCAGGGAGGGGATTTTGGAAGGAAGTCGGCCGTGGACCTATTAAAAGGAACCATCCCAGCATTTACCGGGTGGAAAATGACGAAACCACAAAAACCATGTTGAGGATGGCCGAGGTGGGATGCAAACATACACTCTCCCATTGCCATTGTGGCATAAGGTAGCGTGTTAGTGTTCTCGGCCACTGTGGCTGGTTATGGCCTACATTGTGATATAGTTATATAACTGTTGCAATTTCAAACTCAATATCTAAACATTGTAGTCATTTTAGACAATAAACATCAAAATAATATAATATTTTAAGACTAGTGCTTCGTTGTTGACAGGTTTGCGTTGTAAGGTAACAAAAATAGCATTCAGGAGACTGTCAGATCTTGTTTTGCCAATACGCGAGTAATGCAATTTGAACCCAGTACATTGTTCTGCTTAGGAACTGAAAGGAATACCACTTGGATAGACAAAAATAAACATTCAACAGTTAATAAGAGAAATGGACTATCAGCCAGTAAGCAAATTCTAAAAAACAAGGCAAGTTTTTATAGGAAAACTTGTTGGCATTTGACCTTTTTAGCCATGCAGCCAGCTCCTATTTATTTTCACTTGCAGTATGTGTATCTTGCACAGAATTAATTTTCATAGATGCTATGCATATGACTTTCCCTAAAATGAACTCGTATGACTCACCACAGAAATGGGAATGGTCATGTTTAGCCAATAATGAAAGTTACATTTTCTGGTACATAATTTTGCTAGTGTGGTAGTGATTGTTTAAAGGAGCAAAACATCAAGGTCATTTGCCAGAATTTACTAGTGTAGTTATTGTAAAATATGGATGATGTGAATGTTAATAAATAAACATGAATAACAACTAGCTAGATCAATATTTAACTAAATGAAAATATTACTCTGTGATGATGTTTAAATTTAAAACTCAGACAACACATGTATGGTCGAGTTTGCTATATGGAGCTTGGACATAAAAAGCAAACACCATCAAAAAGCAGAAAGTCCTGAAAATATGGTTTCATAGAAGAATGCTCCGAGTCTCCTGGATAGAGCATACAACCAAAGAATGGGTATTGATGAGAGCAAACGCCAAACGAGAATTGCTGGCAACCATAGCAACAAAAATTGCGTATCTGGGAGATATTCCATATTATATCTAGTTTTAAAAGTAAAACTTGAAGGACAACAAGCAGCAGGTAGAAGACTTAACATTCAAGACTGGGCTGGTATAAGAACCACCGAACAACTTTACCATGCTACTATACAAGAACACTATCTATATCGATTGCAAACGTCTGGGGGACTAGGCAGGCCACATAAAGAAGAGAAACATCTCTTATGCACGTTCTGTTGAACAGGATACTAGAAAAGTTGATAAACTGTACCAGTATGGCAAACTAAATACTGTGATACACATTTCTTCATTGTATTGCATACAGTGCCTCTTCATGTAAATTCGAACACATGTTTCACAGTGCTCGAGATGTGTTGATGTGAGGTATCTTGGGCATCGGTGAAAGCTTGGATTTGAAACGGGGCAAACAGTATCAACCTAATAACCCCATTATTCTACCTAAAATTTTTAATGCTTATTTTTCTTAAAATGGCTACAATGTTGTTGATTGGTTGGTTCCTCAGTTTAGGGGCTGCGACAACGCGGTCATGTAGCTCCGTGTACTTTGGGTTTGTGTAGATCTGTCTGATAGTCGGTGTTAATTGTGATGGCTGTATTAGTGTGTGTTACCTGTAATTCAGGTAAGGACTGCAGACGATCAATTTCAAGTAGTTCATACACCCAGCTGTGAACTTGGGTACTAGATGCCACCACAATCGGCACCTAGCAGCGAACTCCGGCCCTCTAGGCTACAGTGTTAAAAGTTCAAAAATGCTCTCACATTCTATCACAGCTATTTAAACTTGCTATAGTCTAATATTGGAATACTGAGTTACAAATTTGAAAATGTTACCCTATATTTTACCACAGTTATGTAGTCCGTTACGATGTTGGGATAGTGAGTTGTAGTTGGAAAATTTTACCCTATATTTTATCACAGTTATTTAGTCCGTTACAGTATTGGGATAGTGAGTTGTAGTTGGAAAATTTTACCCTATATTTTATCACAGTTATTTTGTCCGTTACAATGTTGGGATACCGAGTTCTAATTTGAAAATGTTACCCTATATTTTATCACAGTTATTTTGTCGTTGGGATACCGAGTTCTAATTTGAAAATGTTACCCTATATTTTATCACAGTTATTTAGTCCGTTACAGTATTGGGATAGTGAGTTGTAGTTGGAAAATTTTACCCTATATTTTATCACAGTTATTTTGTCCGTTACAATGTTGGGATACCGAGTTCTAATTTGAAAATGTTACCCTATATTTTATCACAGTTATTTTGCCGTTGGGATACCGAGTTCTAATTTGAAAATGTTACCCTATATTTTATCACAGTTATTTTGTCGTTGGGATACCGAGTTCTAGTTTGAAAATGTTACCCTATATTTTATCAGTTTTTTTGTCCGTTACAGTGTTCTAGTTTGAAAATTGTACCCTATAGCGTATGTTATCACAGCTATTTGGGTCGCTACTATCTTGGGATACTGAGTTACAAGTTTGATAATGTTTCCCTTTTGTCACAGCTGCTTAGTCCATTATAGTGTTGTGATTCTGAGTTACAAGTTTGAAAATTTTAACTTATGCCACATGTTATCACAGTTATTTAGGTTGCTACAATTTTTATATTTACAGTATAATGTGTTTGGCCCTCTAAGGAGCACGAAGAACCATTAGTTAACATTTACCTTCTTCTTATCTCCCCAAAACTTTCTCATCCTTTCGCTATGTGCTAAGTCTTCTTTCTTGTGTCCATGCAGCTTTGAGTTTCAAATTCCTTGCCGTTGAAAACGTGAGTGGAAACTAATATGAATTTATTTTCTGTCATTGTTAGTGAGTCAATATTAATTTCTGTGAGGTCCTTTTGGGTGTCTGCTAGCCAGCGTGCTTTGGTTTGTCGGGTTCCATTGATTATGAGGAAGATTTTCTTGGTCAATTGTGAGTTGTTCATTCGTGCTATATGACCGTAGAATTTCACGAGTCTTTTCCGTGCAAGTGAGGTCAATTTATTACAGACACCTTATGTCTGCAGCATATAGCAGCTCCTCAATGATCTGAAGAGTTTTTTTTTTTTTACAAAATAGGTTATGAATATTCCCAATTGGGAATATGATGTAATTTCCATTTCATCAGATAAATTATCAATTAATGTGATAAAATTGGTCCGGCCAGATCAAACATAAAATGCCAGCGTTTTGCCCCAGTGTGTCGTTGGGCTCGTCAGTTGGTACAGACACACCTCACCAATACGCATGGCTAGCACATACTGAGAAGGCCATCACAAGACACTAAATACAGGTAGTATTGACATCACGAGTGATGCCAATGTGCAACGGAAGTCAAGCTCCCTTTCATTAAAAAAAAACCTTACCTTGGCAATCCAAATAGGTTATGAATATTCCCAAATGGCACACTGGGGAAAAACGCTGGCATTTTATGTTTGATCTGGCCGGACCAATTTTATCATATTAATTGATAATTCTTCACAAAAGTTCAATTTTACTTATACCATTATGGTCTTCACCCACTCCTTTGAACTTGTTCCTATTTAGAAAGTAATTCCTATTTTCTAATCTTGCTTCCAGCATACTGTTTGAGCCAAAATGTGCTCCACTGCCTTCTTTTAATTATTCAGTATTCAATCTGTGGGAAATCTCTTGAAATAGTCTTCATAAAGATGGTATGCATTTAATTATTCAGTATTCATTTTGTAAGAAATATTTTGAAATTGTCTTCAGTAAAAGTGGAATGTTTCCAAGATCTTTTTTGTATTGTAATGTTGTTAGTGACATGCTTTATTGTTGTTATTATTATTATTATTATTTAATCGTAATCATACTCATATTTCATGTCTCATAATTTTTATAAGTTTTATAATTTTGTATGAATTTTTGATAGAAAATAAATATATTTTTAATACCATATTTATAAGTAATGTCTTTCCATCATCAAATGAGCTATAGTGGTCCAACAGCTAAGGTGTTAGCTTCTTGATTAAAAAACAAAAAAGGACCAAGGTTCGAACCCCAGTGTCCCACCCACCTTCCAGACAGCTTCTAGGTGATTAAGCTGTCAAGAAAAGCACATGAGGTATTTCCTCTACGGGTTAAGACCAGTCGAGGCATAGTGCTGATATTACCCTTATCTTCAGTACTGACGGGTTAGGAAGATTGAAACCATATTTGGCCACTAGATCAGACAAAGTTAATCAACTAAAAAATATCAAAAGCAGGACTTGAAAAAGGAAAGCCTTACAACTTAAATCAATGCCAAAAGTAGATACACTATGTGATCAGAGTATCCTGATATCCCCCAAAATGTTCGATTCCCCTAGTGGGCAACACATTACCAACATCTACTGTGTGAAGCATGTGGCTTGTGTCCGCAGTTGGCTGCATACAGTACAAGACAGTCGAGTTGGACATTCATCTAACTAACATAGTGAGGTGATTGGATGCCACAGATGTAAGAAGTCTGTCAGTCTGAGATTTCTACCTTAAACATCCCTAGATCTTCAATGTTCGATGTGATAATGAAGTGGAAACATGACAGGATCAGTAGAGCCTAACAACTTGCAGGGCGACTGCCCATATCAAACCTCCCAGGGACCATTGATTCTTCAGGATACTAGACACTCGTCCATAACACAGGAATTTCACACCTCTTCTGGCTGGCATGAGGCACAGAAACTAGTTTGCTATGGCCAAGCAGCCACATCACATAGGCTTAGTGTAAGAAACGTTGGAATTGGACTAAACAGTGGAAAGCCATTGTGGGGAGTGGTAAATCATAGTATACAACAGCGGTTCCCAAACTGGGTTCCGCGAAGGCATCGCAGGGGTTCCGCAATAAATCTTAAAAATCAAATTTAAAACTGATTTTTAAAATAAAACCACACGAGACTAACTATCAGATTGTCTCTAATGCGAAGTTAGGTGGAGTTCGTGTTGTATCCAAGCACCTATTCGCCAAAGAAATGTTTTCTCTTTGTTTCCAAACCTACCACGTTAGCGTTAGGCTACACAAAACACCCAGGCAATAAGGATAGGTGAAAGCAGGAAGAACGATGTGGGTTCACAATGCTCAGTAAAAATCAGGGATAGAGTTAGGGTTCCGCGGGAAAATCTTGACTTCTGAAGGGTTCCGTGATCGAAAAAGTTTGGGAACCGCTGGTATACAATGATGTGATCTTATGGTGGTGAGTGTGACACGAGTGCTACCTACCAGACTGTTTAGTAAACACAGTGAATTTTTTGGGTGGAAGTATTACGGTGTGGTCATGTTTCTCCCATAGGGGCTTGACTCCCTATGTTTACACGTCAATGTCACGGCACAAGGTTGCATAGATATTTTAACCTCTTTCATACTTCCTACCATCGAATACCAATTTGGGGATGATCCTTGTGTATTTCAACACCCACCCATGATGCATGGATGGTTTGCTGACTGTCAGATTTGAATCCCATAAAACTGGGATGTTTTGAAGCACTGACTTTATGCCAAGCCACGGTGACCCACATCCCTATCTTTCCTCGTGCCATTTCCCAGAAAATCTTCCAGCAATTGATTGAAAGTATGCCTGCTAGAATGTAGGCTGTCATCAAGGTAAAGGATGGGCCGACACTATATTAGCAGTGAAGGCCAGCTCAAACTTCAACTTCATTTCCTTGTGAGCATTCAGATACTTCTGATCATTGAGTGTATATTTGTTGTTTTACACAGCGGTGTCACAGGACAAGGTTACTCAGTTCTGTAAAATGGTAAGTTAAATAATAAAAGTCAGTTAGGTGGTTCAGTGAGAGCCTTTTGTGTAGAATGGAGCTCTTCCTGTGCCATGGAATGGGCAAAACGCATTAAGCCAGTGCCACTTGACTAGTATCTACCATTACACAACAGCGCTTTGAAAAACCCTGAATGCTGGCCATTGCATTTACTACATACGGAGCTGGCAAGATACCTTAGTTGAGATAATTACGACTTATGGTGAAGTACTATAGGCTATCTCATATCCCGTGGTGAACAACGCATTTCCCTAGTGGAAACTTATCTTCTCAGGAAGAAGTCTTCCAGTAAATGTGTTTGAAAGTTTCAGTGCCATGTGATTTTAACTTTTGGGGGAATCGCAAACGAAATGTGTAGAGAAACAATCTGTGTAATCTGGAGGCTCTCAAGAACGAAATGATGCACAGATACGAAATATCAGTGTGGATGAATTACGAGTGTAGCAAAACTTCCTACGTTGGTGCAATATGGGTTAAGAAAATGAAGAAAATTCATGTAAGTAATTGAGATTATTAAATACGTTATAAAGTGTAAATATGTTAAACTAGTTGGGCACTACGCTGCTGCTAATGCCAGTGACTTGCTCGACATGCGGACTCCGTGTGTCTCGGTTCCATAGGGAGGGTCCTCACTCTACATATCGTATATTGGCTGTATATTGTCAGTGATTTTAAGAATTGGTTAGTAAAGTCAGTATATTTTTGAATTTCCCACTCCATGAATTTACACACATCAAAAAAAGTTTTGCATCACCTCGGTTCCCAGATCTCCGGCATATAGACGTTGACTGTGTATATTGTATCCAAGATACAGTCCCTTTGACTGTTCATAGATGTCACTAAAACTGCTCAAAGATGTAAACAACCATGCATGAGCAGGGCCTATTAGACGGAGGGGGTACGACAGCCGATCAGTTCCAGTCATTCCACCAGGACGAAGGTACGCTGCTCATGTTGTCTGTAGTTCTACCATGCCTAGAAGGTCAATACCGCAGTTCGATCGCGTCCGCATTGTTACTTTGTGTCAAGAAGGGCTCTCAACAAGGGAAGTTTCCAGGCGTCTCAGAGTGAACCAAAGCGATGTTGTTCGGACATGGAGGAGGTACAGAGATACAGGAACTGTCGATGACAGGCCTCGCTCAGGCCGCCCAAGGGCTACTACTGTAGTGGATGACCGCTACTTACGGATTGCCGCTCGGAGGAACCCTGACAGCAATGCCACCATGTTGAATAATGCGTTTCGTTCAGCCACAGGACGTCGTGTTTCAACTCAAACTGTGCGCAATAGGCTGCATGATGCGCAACTTCACTCCCGACGTCCATGGCGAGGTCCAGCTTTGCAACCCCGACACCATGCAGCGCGGTACAGATGGGCCCAACAACATGCTGAATGGACCCCACGGAATTGGCATCACGTTCTCTTCACCGATGAGTGTCGCATATGCCTTCAACCAGACAATCGTCGGAGACGTGTTTGGAGGCACCCTGGTCAGGCTGAACGTCTTAGATACACTATCCAGCGAGTGCAGCAAGGTGGTGGTTCCCTGATGTTTTGGGGTGGCATTATGTGGGGCCGACGTACGCCACTGGTGGTCATGGAAGGCTCCGAAACGGCTTTACGATACCTGAATGACATCCTCCGACCCATAGTGCAACCATATCGGCAGAATATTGGAGAGGCATTTGTCTTCATGGACGACAATTCTCGACCTCATCGTGCACATCTTGTGAATGCGTTCCTTCAAGATAACGACATCGCTCGACTACAGTGGCCAGCATGTTCGCCAGACATGAACCCTATCGAACATGCCTGGGATATGTTGAAAAGGGCCGTTTATGGACGTCTTGACCCACCAACCACTCTGAGAGATTTACGCCGAATTGTCGTTGAGGAGTGGGACAATTTGGACCAACAGTGTCTTGATGAACTTGTGGATAGTATGCCACGACGAATACAGGCATGCATCAATGCAAGAGGACGTGCTACTGGGTATTAGAGGTAGTGGTGTGTACTGCAATCTGGACCACAAATGCTGAAAGTCTAGCTGTATGATGGTACAACATGCAATGTGTGGGTCTCATGAGCAATAAAACGAGCTGAAATGTTGTTTGTGTTGATCTCTATTCCCTTTGTATTTAAAGGTTCCGGAACTCTTGGAACCGAGGTGATGCAAAACTTTTTTTGATGTGTGTATATTTTTCTTCTTGTTAGTGCGATTCACAAAATCATGAATTTCCAGTGAAGAGGTTTCAAGGTTAGTCTTTTACGTATTTTTTTCTCCATTTTCCTAACATTGTAATGCATATACATGGGTTGGTTTTTTAGTTTTGGCACCTTAGTTATAACTGGATTAATAACTCACTTAGATGGTTCCAAGTTTCACAGGCCCTCGATGTAGTCCCCACCGTTGCGTACAATGTGTTCCCAGCGATGCGGAAGTCGTTGGATCCCTTTGGCACTGCTCAATCTATTGATGGTACGAAGAGAGCGCTCGGCAGCCTGCTTAACGTCTTCAATGGTACGCAAGCGCTGCCATACTGTTCCCCGAGAGCAAACCGTTGATGCGGCGTACTACAGTTCGTTTCTGCAAGACCATCTCCAAGGAGTTCTGAGAAGGAAACGGCGCCACCAACTGGTTACACCGCCCATCATTCTGCATGACAATGCTAGGGCACAGACAGCAGGCGTTGTGTCGGCATTGTTGGATCGCTGGGGCTGGGAAGTCCTCTATCATCCCCCATATTCTCCCGACATCAGTCCCTGCGACTATGATCTCATCCCGAAGATGAAGATGACAATGACGTTAAGCAGGTTGCCGAGCGCTCTCTTCGTACCATCAATAGATTGGGCAGTGCCAACGGGATCCAACGACTTCCGCATCGGTGGGGACTACATCGAGGGCCTGTGAAACTTGGAACCATCTAAGTGAGTTATTAATCCAGTTATAACTAAGATGCCAAAACTAAAAAACCAACCCATGTACTTGTTATTACTATGACATTTTACTTCACCACTTTAGTGGGAACTAATCAATATACCATTGACTTGTTTGCATGATGGTATGGCAACTTCATCATTGTGGCACATTGAGAAATGAGCAAACTATAGAACAGGTCTCCAAGATGATGGCTTTCTGCATTATATGTAGATCAAGATGTATTCCTAGGTTCCTAGCCAATGAATTAAGGATGATGCCGGTAGAAGAGATGACCCTGGGCAGCACCACTATAGTATCCTGTCTCCACATTTGCCGTATTTCCTCAGCCATGGGCAGATCCTTGGCAATTTTCTCACAGCAGGTTTGTTGCATATTATGGGAATTGGGCACTGCGGTATCAATGAGAAAGGTTCTCTTCCACACTTTGTCCACAGGAATATCTTGCCAGTTTGCTGGTGTGGTTTTATCAATAATAACTGATCTGTCTCATAACAACTTGAGTGAAATTTTCAAAAACTGCATCAGGAACATACTTATAGTAAGGCAAGTAATTTTCAGGTAACAAATACTTTCATGAAAGGTGTAAGTGGACTATTTTTTCTACTTGGTTGTGCCTTTTCAAGTAATCAGTAGAGGAGATTGCTGGATTGTTTTAGGTTCTACAGTAGTTGGCATCTTCGGCATTTATCATCCTGTATATTTGCCTTAATGATATACTTTAGATGGTTCACAACCTGATCCCGGATAGCAACCATGAATTCTTCGGTGTCGATGAATAGGTCCACCCGAGTCGGTGCATCAAAATCAACATGCTTCTGGTTGAGATCATACAGGACAACCGTGCAGTGCTTTCTGCATCCACTGCTGAAGCTGGATGGCTGTACATTCCTCATCTGTGGCTAACTGTATATCCCTTACATAAAGAAGATCCAGCAGTGTGCATTTGTCACCTGCCTTGAGAGCAGGTTGATGTATGGGAGAGTCATCTGCCAAGAAAGGCTATCTTTGAAGATTCTTCACTTGCTTTGCATGTAACTAGACAAATGTCCATAAGCCCTCGCCCACCTCTCTGACCTAGGATCGTCAATCACTCAACAACTGACTGGGTGGAGACATCTGTGCTCTGTTAAGATGGTACGTGTCCTCCATGAGACATAAGTAAATTTGTCCTCCAATGGGACATCATATATTGTAGATTTATAATGATGGCAGCTTCAGGCTGAAAACCCTTATTATTATTATTGTATGTAGGCCTATTATTCCCATTTTCAACGAGGTCAGGGATGAGATGCGATGAAAGTCTACGTGGCGGGTGGGATTTTATGGCCAGGTGCCCTTTCTGCCTCTTCCATCGTGACTCATGAAGTGAATGCCACAGTTGCTTTATTATCAGTTGGTTCCTCAGTTTAGTGGTCATGTAGCCCCATGTACTTTGGGTGTGTGTAGAATCTATCTGATAACCGGTGTTAATTGTGATGGTTGTATTAGTGTGTTTTATCTGTAATTCAGGTAAGGACTGCAGACGAACAATTTTTTTTTCAAGTAGTTCCTACTTTTGCTACCAAATGCTACCGTCAACAACGCCTAACTGTGTACTTGGCTACTAGATGCCACAGCAACCAGCACCTGACGACCAACGTTGGAACTTAAAGAGCGTCAATCAAATCTAACCTACAAATTTTAGCTTCATACAGTTGTAGTTAGTGGAAGGTTCTTTTACATGCCATAAATCTATGACATGGGCCCGCCGGCTTTACTTCCCCTCCGAAGGGGGGATTTTTAACGCTCTTAAAAAATCCGACGACTTCGGCCGAGTTTGAACCCGCGATCTTGGGCATAGAAACTCAGCATGCTACCAACTATGCCGCCCTACGTTATTATCAGTATGGTACTTACTGTTGAATGTTTATTATACAAGTCCGAGAAATGCCGTGCCACAACTTTAAAACACTAGAGTTGAGAATCTGCCACTAGAATCGCATTGTAATACCCTCCATATGAATGTGTAGATATGAGTTGAGACAATGATCTGACTAGTGGTGGCCGGTAATAAGGTTGCAATGTTGCACAACAACCAGATTTTTCATAGAGCAAAAATATTGAATTTTTACAATAGAATTGTATTTTTTTTCCTCTTACATGGATAAGAATTAATAATTTTGTTCTTTAATAGTTAAGGAAATCTCATAGTACTGGTACTGTGAACCACATTGAAGCACGCAAATAGTGTAAGAGAATTAGCCGTGTGGTCGTTGCATGGCTGGAGCACCGACCAGATCTCAATAGTGAAGGGTATGGCTGAGATGCTAGACCGAGTAAGTCCTAAGTAAGGTAATCTGTGGTGTTATATTCTCTTTGGTCCTATCTCAACAGTTAACTCGGCTGGTCGTTGCCCAATAATTGCAACAAGAGAAGAGTGGGGTGGGCGATGATACCCGAGTTGCTCCATGAACTGCCAATACGATCGTCTTGCAATGTAACTAGCACATGAATGAGACACTTCCGGCTATTTCTCACCCTCGTGTGCAAGTTACGCTGATAGAATGGCCATCCTGTTTCGATGATGTAAGAGAAAATATTCCAAGTAATCTTAATATTACTATATAATAAAATTAGACATCCCGTAAGGGCAAAGGCCTCCTGTTAGCACAGGGATGTTTAGACTCCGAAGGTGAGCAAAAGTGTTTACCAATTCTAACATTCTCGATTGTCTTTGAATTATATGTATATCATGTTTTTTCTATTTGATTGCTTATTGTGTGACGGTTAGCGGATCCTCTATGTGATTGTGGCTTCTGCCTTCACTATCAAAAATAGACTTTTTTCCGAGAAATGTTGTCCACCGGTTCTGTCCAATTCAGGCTGCCCACTGAGCTTTCCGATAGCCCCTGTACTAGACGGCTCATATTACAGACACGGTGCGGTGTCCCGATTAAGCTTTACAGCTCCATGACCTCCAATCAGGGAAATGTTTGTATACCGCAATTATTACCTGATGGTACATGCGTACGGAAAGAGTTTCCTCTAGGGGCAGGTGACCTAGCTGTTCCGCCCCTTGAAACAACAATAACTAACAATAGAGTTCCGTATGCGGGTGAGTCCATAGGCTGCAGAGGGCGAGAGAAGAGAAACATTCATTTCGCTTGCTGCTAAGGAAATGTTTACATCCGCCCTTACTGCAACAGTAACTATAAGGGGCGTTCAAAAAGTAACGAGCCGCAGGCTGGAATGCGCAAACCGGTGACTACGTCGGCTAATCGTGGCGTGTGTAACGAGGAGTGGTTCCGACCAGAGTGTGGAAGGTCACAGCCCGTCCCTAGAGGGCACACGTGCACGTCACGTGTCGATACAAATCGGGCAGCAGCATGCATCAATCGTCCAACGCTGCCAGTTGCATTGCAAACAGTGACATGGAGGCGTCAACCGAAGAGCAAAGAGGTGTTGTTCGGTTTCTGACAGCAGAGTAGGGGGAACGAACATTCATCGCCGAATGTCACAAGTGTACGGTGAACACTGCATGTCCCTTGCAAGGGTCAAGGCGTGGCACAAGCACTTCAGGGAAGGACGGGTGTCGTTAGCCGATGATGCCCGGTCTGGGGCATCCCCCTGCATTACCGATGACAACGTCCAGCTGGTTGATGCACTAATTACCCAGGACCACCGAGTGACAGTGAACGCCTTAGCCGCCGTGGTCGCTCCACGACAATGCACGACCTCATACGACCAACACAGTCGCAGCACTCCTGCAGAAATTCAAATGGGGGGTTCCCGGCCATCCTCCATACAGTCCAGACCTCTCTCCCTGTGATTACGCCATGTTTGGTCCCCTGAAAAGGGCTCTGCGGGGCCAACGATTCACCTCGGACGCCGACGTCCAGTTGTACGTGCGGAACTGGATCACATTGCAGCCCAGGGAATTTTATGGGACAGCCTTTTACCGCCTCGTGTCACAGTGGGACAAGTGCCTCAACAGCCAGGGCCAATACTTCTAACAGACAGATACTGGTTTCTGTAATTATGCCTCCGGCTCGTTACTTTTTGAACGCACCTTATATATTGCACGTGTTAGTTGTCATCTGCCCCTAAATATTGCATGCGAGTGTATCTCCTAGCAGCAGTGATCCCCTCCTCACTTGCTAGTTTGCGCCATCAGATATTAATTGCTGTTTTCTAAATAAGAATGCATGTGACTGAATTGTTCCAGAGAGAGAGAGAGCATGCTTCCTTCTCTCCTAATAGCCAATATTGCACTATAGTGCCCGAGTACGGTACTTTCTTCTGTAGTTTTTGCGGAGAAATATTAATTGTGTTATGGATTAGCTGTTCTATTCAATCACCTCTAAGCATTCCTGGACGGAGACATTTAATTTGTCCGTGAATGATGTCCAGGGTCTCGTTTAAACTCATCTATTATCTGCCTCTGGCTGACTTGTGGTGAGGAGGTGTTGATTTGTCGTTGGCTCCCGTTGCGTCATCGGTGGCTCGTCTGGTCGAGGGTCGCACGCTGTAGTTGAGGAAGGGTTCCGATGAAAATAGCAAACCTTTCAAACAAGGGAATTGTTTTTGTCCCTACTCAAGTAACATTTTCTTACAGACTGATCAAACCGAAGCAAGTATAGCCTACCGTACTTATAATGTTATGAATTTTAGTGAATATCATAACTATGGTAATTGGTTGGTTCCTCAGTTTAGGGGCTGCGACAACACGGTCATATAAGTCCATGTACTTTGGGTGTGTGTAGAATCTGACTGATAACCGGTGTTGTGATGGCTGTATTAGTATGTGTTATCTGTAATTCAGGCAAGGACTACTGATGATCAATTTCAAGTACAGTGGAACTTGGATAATTCGAACCTCAAGGGACCAGTAAAAAAATTCAAATTATCCAAAAATTCAAATTAAGAAAGTTCTTTGAAAAAGGTAGAGAAAATATATTGAATTACATTTACATAATGATTTACGTTCAACAAGGCAGATTAACAGACAACGGTACTTTATAAAGACTGTATTGTGAATAACCTCAAAAGTTTCAAATGAAAAATAAAACCAAAATGTACTATTCACCTATTTAACAACAGTAGTAATCCAGCAATCTAGTTAAGTCTTAGAGAAATCTACTGTTTTTCAAAATAGTTTGAGATTTTTACCCGTTTCCTACAATTAGCTCTCTCAGCCATCACAAAATGTATGTATGCCTACCCCTTATTATTCCCGTTTTCCCAACGGGGTCGGGGATGAGATGCGATGGAAGTCATTGTGGCGGTGGTTTTTACGGCCGGATGCCCTTCCTGACGCCAACCTCATGAGAGGAGTTAATGAGAGATGAAATGAATGAATCTGGGCAAGGATGTGGAAGGAAGCGGCCGTGGCCTTTCAGAAGGCACTGTCCCAGCATTTGCCTGGTGTTGAAAATGGGAAACCACGGAAAACCATTTCAAGGACAGCCGACGGTGGGGCTCGAACCCACGCATCTACCGAGTCAGCAGAGAGCTTGGTCCCATGACCTAACGCTGCGCTTTAGCCAGCTGAGCCACTACTGTCGTTCAGCCATCACAAAATAATCTAACAAATTTAAGGGACGGAAAACAGAACTACTTACGTCATTTCTACTAAAAAAAACGCTTAAATTCTGTGATGTGGTTTGTTGCTTGGGCTGCACTCGGAACAGTTTCTTTCGGGAACTGACCCAACTGTTTGGCTTCCGATCGCCTTTTTACACTAAAAACTTTGAATTATCCAACATATAATTCGAATTAACCACGATTTTTTAGCATTGATTGCATATAAAATGCTAAGGACCAAGAGAAAAATTCGAATTAAAGAAGATTTCGAAGTTCGAATTAGCCACGTTCTACTGTAGTTCCTACTTTTCCTTCCAAAGGATACCATCGACACCTAGCCGCAAACTTGGCTACTAGATGCTACTGCAACCGGCACCTTGCGGTGAACATTGGAACTTATAGAGCGTTAATCAAATGTAACCTACAAATTTAGCTTCCCACAATTGTAGTTAGTGGAAGGTTTTTCTACATGCCATAAATCTATGGCATGGGCCCACCGGCTTTACTTCCCCACCGAAGGAAGGCATACTGAGGGATTTTTAACGCTCTTAAAAAATCCGACAACTTCGGCCGGGTTTGAACCCGCGATCTTAGGCATAGAAGCTCAGCATGTGGTAATTGGTAGCAGATACTAAGCTACGTTTGAATCGCAGTTTATATTTGATTTACACTTACATAATATCACAACGGACTGATACATTTACGAGCAGTGAATGAGATAAGGGTGTGAGGGCGGCGCGTACCTGCCTCTCACCCAGAGATACCAGGCTCGATTCTCGGCTCCGTCAAGGATTTTACAAAATGACGTGAGGGCTGGACTGGAGTGCATTCAGCCTAGTGAGGGCAATTGAGTTCCTGTCTGATCATAGAGACAACCAAATGGCTGAAAAGCCATCGCTTGGGACGCCAAAGTCCTTAATGGACTGTAGTGCCACAGGTTTTTAGTGAATGAGCTAACAGTGTACTCTTCAACAAATATTAATAATAATCAAAGAGTTTCATATTTACAAGGGATGTATGCGACCCGATTTAAGTCCCTGACTGTGTCAAGTGGTCACTAATGAGGTGCCTTAAGCCAGAGTTTGTGTGCGGAAATGTGTGGGTAAGTCTGTCTTAAACAATCCTTAACATTTTAAATATCTTGCAGTGAATATTATTTCAAAATCATATTTCATTTTGAATTATTTTACTAAAGTAATTTTGTACTTAGGCTTAGTAAAAAAATACTGTTCATTTTAAGGAATCATTTGCATCCTTTAGATCTATTTGTTACTGAAGTACAGTGTATCATTTTGATTGTAGTATGGATTTATCATTTGTTTAAAACCCTCAGTCTGAGATATTGTAGGGTACTTGAGAGGGTAGCCTCTAAAATGTGTGTTAAAAGGAGGATGAAAGGAGAGTAGCTGAAGGCTGCCCGGGGCTCTAGTGTAAAAAGTGTAGGTTTGAGCGGTTCGGGCGTGAACGCAGCTCGACGGGAGAACTCCCAATTGTACAGTCTGCTTGGGTAGTTCAAAGGGATGATGGCAAGGGGTGGTTTACTAAATGAGTGTCGGAGCAGCTATGCTGCCGCTCGGGTTCCTGCTTATGTGGACTGACAGGTCGCGCTACTAATGAATAGCGCGCACGCAAGGAATGTGACGTGACGCAAGTGGCTGACTACGGTAGCCAATAAACAATTAACTAAGTGCTATTAGGATCCTACCGGGAGTTGGTTTAAGGGGTAGGATCTTATCAACTAGATAAATAAATAAACCAAATGACCAGTTAGCTTTTAGATTTTAAGGTTTAATGCGTACTCCCAATGTGGAGTACTATAGAACTTTGCAGAGCAGATACTATTAACTCTGATGCCTGTTATCTTTACAATAATTCAGGGGATGATGGTGTAAGTGTTTGTGTGTTAGCTCGCTGGACACTCACCAATCTGGACGTGACGACTTTGGGCAGCGTCCCGGCACCTGGTAGCACTGTGAAAGACTGACCTCTAGTCACCTCACCTCTGCTGTTTTATAGAGGCCGCCTGTTGAGTTTGCAAAGTTGCGGATTCCTTAGGAAGTGAGTTGCTGGCCGGGGTCGCTGGAGGACAAGTATGGGGTTACTGAAGGTTATTTGAAGTGCTAGGCCTTTGGATTTGTAGAAGTCGTTTGGGAGTTTTATCTGTATGGCTATGAAAATGAAAATCCACAGCCTGCTTCCAGTCTCCGACCGGGTCAGGAATGGAATGAATGAAGCCCCCATCTAGCGGCGAGGATATAAACTGTGCCGGCTGCCGAGGCCTGACGCACTCCTCTGGGGCAATGATTAAATGAATGACAAATGAAATGATAGTGGAGAGTGTTGCTGGAATGAAATTGTGACAGGGAAAACCGGAGTACCCGGAGAAAAACCTGTCTACCTCCGTTTTGTCCAGCACAGATCTCACATGGAGTGACCGGGATTTGAACCACGGACCCAGCGGTGAGAGGCCGGCGCGCTGCCGCCTAAGCCACGGAGGCTTCCTGTATGGCTATAATGCATGAAATATAAGGGATGTAGGGGGTAGCCTACCCCAGGTATGCAACAACTCCCCTTTTGGAGCTAGTTATCGTCCTCGATAACTGGACGGAGACGTGGGGGTGTTTTTTTGACAAATATGTTTCTTCTTTCTTGATAATCTTCTCTCTTCTGCTCTTCTTTGATGATTAGTTGGAAATATGTTGGTAGTATCGTCGGGAGTGTGGAAGAAGTCTCGTGGTAGGCGAGTCGTAGAAGGGTGAGTAATTTGTGAGATAGAGAGGGTGTAACGTGGAATCCAGCGTCGAAGGCATATGGTGTGTAGATGTAGACGTACCTCTTGGATCGTGTGCAGTGAGCAAGTGTATATGTGTGGGTTATGGGAACAATGGTGATTACATTATATCTTTCTTCGTCTTGAATTCACAACAAAAAAACAGTGGTAATATACATAGTCATGAAGATAACAATAGTACAACATAAAACAGTGGTATGTGTAAATTAACAGAATTAATTGAGCAAACTGCTACTCCTGTTTCATACATGTAAAAATAACACATGGTGTGAAAACATTAACATTGAACATACATGATTGGGATATATAAAACAACAATGAATGTGAAGGGTACATGGTCATCTCGAAAGGGGAAAAAATCCTGATTTGGCAACAACAAAAATGCATTGGGACAATATATAACTGTGACGGATGAAAAACTGCTCCCGAGTGCCATACACGTGAAAAATAGTGATAGAATGGAGAAAAAGATAAAAATAAATGTCTCGGGATGTAAGTTATGGAGATATATAAGTAGTTTATTTGTGTGGAAAAAAAACGAGACATTTGCACAATTGTGGACGTTAAAAGTGAGGAAAGGAAAAGCAACGTGAGTAGGGAGGCTGTGGGGGTTTTGAACCAAATACCGTTATTTATGCAAATGAGGGGGGCGTGGCAAGGTCAATGACCTTGAGGTAGGTCATGCTCAATGACCTTGAGGTAGGTCATTGACCCCCAAGGTCGCCGGGACCCCGGAAGGTAAACAAACCTTGGAGGGTCCAGGAACCGGTTTGAGGGGGTGTGGGTGGAGGGGGAGGAGTGGGGGTGGGGAGGGGGGGGGGTGGCGAGGTTGGGGGGATGAGGGGGAAGGATGGAAGAGTGTCTGCACGAGACCCTCCTCGACCCAGTCTCTCTCTTGGACTGAGCGCCTTCACTGATATTATCCTGGGCTATATAGCTTTGCTTTGATCCCGACGAGATCCGAGTGTTGCCGAAGGTTTCCGAATCCTTGGTTGTGAATGAATCGTCAGAGAATTGAACGGTCAACTGGTGTGTGTGACGTCACAGCAGATTACGGGATGTGAGGTAGGTCATGAACGGGAGTGTTTTGAATGGAAAACATTAGTGTAACTGGTGTGTGTGACGTCACAGCAGATTACGGGATGTGGGGTAGGTCATGAACGGGAGTGTTTTGAATGGAAAACATGAATGGCAGTGGATGACGGTGGTTGTTTGGACCCTGACGTGGTAGGTTGGTTAGGTGTGAATGGGTCTTAGAGACAAACAAGATGGGGTTGAAAGCGCTCAATGGTAAACAAACATCAATGGTATCGGGAGTAGTGAATGGAATTGAGAGAGAGAGAGGGGGAATGAACTGGTTGTTGAATGTGCTCAATGGTAAACAAACGTCAATGAATCTGGAGTAGTATTTCCTGTAAATGGTAGGGTGGGGGTAGGATACAAATCGCATAGCATGTTGAGTCGGCCAGCTCGACATGAAATAAAAACAAGAAGGTGTACACCAGATCCGATTTATTAATCCTTATTATTCCTCTTCATCTTCCTCTTCATCATCATCATCATCTTCTTCTTCCTCATCCTCTCCTAATCTCTCACACCCTTCCATCGCCGTCATTAATTGGGTGAAAAACTCCACCAACACTGGATCATTTCCAAAGCTATAAAAAAAAATGTATACAATAAAGAGTACAACAAAATTGTTTTATAACGCTTGTTTATCTAAATATTGTATTGTGAATTGTTGGGAGTGTGTGAGAGCAAGTACAGTTCACCTAAGTCTGCAGCAGCTTCCAGCGGACGCCCTTAGGGTGAGCTACAAGTTCTGTTCATTTTTAAGTAGTTTCAAAATGTTGCTACTAGATATTAATGATACCTAGTGGTGAATGTTGGAACTTGAGTATGGGTTTCAGTGCTGGCAGTGTTCACGAACATGTGTGACTCACTTGAGTATGTAGGTGCTGTGAATTGCTGAGAGTGTGTGAGAGCAAGTACAGTTCACCTAAGTCTGCAGCAGCTTCCAGCGGACGCCCTTAGGGTGAGCTACAAGTTCTGTTCATTTTTAAGTAGTTTCAAAATTTTGCTACTAGATATTAATGATACCTAGTGGTGAATGTAGGAACTTGAGTATGGGTTTCAGTGCTGGCAGTGTTCACGAACATGTGTGACTCACTTGAGTATGTAGCTGCTTCCAGCAAACACCATTAGAGTGAGCTACAAGTTCCAAGTTTTTTGCTACCAGATAATAATGCCATCTAGTGGTAAATGTTGGAACTTGTTTTAACAAAATCTAACCTGTCAATTTAGCTTCACACAAGTTTAGTCTGTGGACGGATCTTTTACATGTCATAAAGTGAGAACATGTAACCGCTGGCTTTACTCCCCCTCCAAAGGAAGGCATACTAAAGGATTTTAACACACTTAAAAAATCTGACTTCCTTCCCAATCCTTTTTTTTTTATTCATCGCAATAACACGGGTTATCAGACAAATTCTACTCACACCCAAGTAAACATGGGCTACAAAGGCGGTAACTACGCTCCAGCGGACGCCCTTAGGGTGAGCTACAAGTTCTGTTCATTTTTAAGTAGTTTCAAAATTTTGCTACTAGATATTAATGATACCTAGTGGTGAATGTAGGAACTTGAGTATGGGTTTCAGTGCTGGCAGTGTTCACGAACATGTGTGACTCACTTGAGTATGTAGCTGCTTCCAGCAAACACCATTAGAGTGAGCTACAAGTTCCAAGTTTTTTGCTACCAGATAATAATGCCATCTAGTGGTAAATGTTGGAACTTGTTTTGACAAAATCTAACCTGTCCATTTAGCTTCACACAAGTTTAGTCTGTGGACGGATCTTTTACATGTCATAAAGTGAGAACATGTAACCGCTGGCTTTACTCCCCCTCCAAAGGAAGGCATACTAAAGGATTTTAACACACTTAAAAAATCTGACTTCCTTCCCAATCCTTTTTTTTTTATTCATCGCAATAACACGGGTTATCAGACAAATTCTACTCACACCCAAGTAAACATGGGCTACAAAGGCGGTAACTACGCTCAGTATTTCTAATCATTTTGAAGAAAAAAAAACACCGCTTGCTTCCAGTATTTGATCAGATCAGGAATGGAATGAATTAAACTCCATCTAGCGGCGAGAAAGATCTGTGTTGGCTGCCAAAGCCTGTCTCACTTTTTAGAGTCAATGTTTAAATGAATGACAGATAAAAAGAAATGATAGTGGAGGGTGTTGACGGAAGAAAATTTTGACAGGGAAAACTGATGTTCCCTGAGAAAAACCTGTCTGCTTTTGGTTTGCCCAGCACAGATCTAACATAAAGTGACTGGAATTGAACCACGCACCCAGCCGTGAGAGAGTGGCGTGCTGCTACATAAGGCTTTAGTAAATAAATAATACTTACATTAACAGATCCAGCGACAATTCCTCCTGGTTATCTTTTCCTTCCATCTCCACGACTTTATCGATCTTGTCCCCAGACATTGTAGCGAATGATATGTTGTGAAAAGGAACATCCTCCTTATATACTGTGTGTGGTTTCTGGTGAAAGGCGGATTAATTAGAAGTGTTTAAACTAGTTGTACAGGGTTATACAGTGTGGAGCTATTTCTGGTGAAAGGAAGGTCAGTAACGATTCCTGTATTAACGCAGGGTAATGCCGTATGGAGGTCATGTTTGTGTGAAAGGAACGGTAATCCAGAGACGTTTCCTGTATTCGGAGGGGTATAAATACTCGAGCAGAATTGAAATGAAGGTAGAGTTGTCTTCGAGCTTACAGCGTTCACACCAGATTGTAATTGGATCCTTGTCTATCAGGTAATATTCAACATACTTAAGTATATAACTTTAAAGTATATCCTAGTGTATATATTTGACTATGTGCTACTGGGAGACTAACTCATTCAGATGGTTTACAAAATAAGTGATTGTACTGTACAGAAAAGAGGAGAATTGAAGCATTTGAAATGTGGTGTTACAGGAGAATGATGAAGATCAGATGGGTAGAGAGAGTAACAAATAAAGAGGTATTAAGACGAGTGGGAGAGGAGAGATATTTCTGGTGACTGCTAATGAAGAGAAGAGATACATTGGTAGGACACATATTAAGACACCCTGGAATAGCAAGCTAAGTTATGGAAGGAAGGTTCGAGGACAAAACTGTAGGGGTAGACCAAGGTTAGAATATGTTAAACAGATTGTGTCGGGTGTAGGATGTCGGAGCAATGTAGAGATGAAACGATTAGCTCAGGACAGGGAGGCATGGAGAGCTGCATCAAACCAGTCAAAAGACTGAAGACTTAAACAACAACTGTACATTACAGTACTTGTAAATGCTGAGATGGTATGTTTAAATCCACATGAAGATGTTTAGAATTTTAATAGTATAATGGCCTATTGACAAAGCTGGTTTAAAAGTCAAACGGTATGAATCAGACAAGCAATAATTACTTCAAGTTTGAAACGAGCAGAATTCATAGCATGTAATAAGATTGGTTTTAACGTGACTTGCATCTTAAACCACTAGCTGCCTGGGATATATAAAATGAATGCAGCTCAATTATATATAATTACTGTTATTATCCAATTAAATGTTGCCGATTTCACTGCATTGCCTCGCGAGATAATGACAGTGCTCAAGGCATTCGCGGAATAGATAATGACCTCTTATGTATTGCAAAGGTGAAGGCTTGATGTAACATTAGCTCTGAGACATGGATTCACTTTTATACTTTAGTTCCAGGTCAAGTAACCTATTTAGTTAGGGACATTTAAATCATTACCTCCCGACCAATGTAGTCCCCCCCATGCACTTGGGTGTATTGAACACATAAATTATTTAAACAACCTGCGACGGCTTCACCCGGGAACAGATATAATATACAAACAACCCGACCCGGCTTCGCCCGTGAACAGTTATGTTATACCAGAAACCCAACCCGGCTTCGCCCGCGAACAGCCAGGTCAAGTAACCTATTTAGTTAAGGACATTTAAATCATTACCTCCCGACCAATGTAGTCCCCCCCATGCACTTGGGTGTATTGAACACATAAATTATTTAAACAACCTGCGACGGCTTCACCCGGGAACAGATATAATATACAAACAACCCGACCCGGCTTCGCCCGTGAACAGTTATGTTATACCAGAAACCCAACCCGGCTTCGCCCGCGAACAGCCAGGTCAAGTAACCTATTTAATTAAGGACATTTAAATCATTACCTCCCGACCAATGTAGTCCCCCCCATGCACTTGGGTGTATTGAACACATAAATTATTTAAACAACCTGCGACGGCTTCACCCGGGAACAGATATAATATACAAACAACCCGACCCGGCTTCGCCCGTGAACAGTTATGTTATACCAGAAACCCAACCCGGCTTCGCCCGCGAACAGATATATTATACCAAAAGCATGCACCAACTTCGCTCGAGAACAGTTAAATTATACACGCAATCTGCCCCGGCTTTGTCCGGGAACAGTTAAATTATACAAACAATCCGCCCCGGCTTCGCCCGGGGAACAGTTAAATTACGCAAGCAGTTTACCCCGGCTTTTCCAGGGAACAGATAAATTATACAAACAATCTGACCCGGTTTCATCAAAGTACAGTCATGGCCAGCACCTGACCATGTAGCACCTGGGTGTATAACTTGTTTGATAACCTGTGTTCTTGTAATGGAATGAGGAGAAGTAGGAAAATGGTGAACGCAAGCTGCTGACAATTAAATTAGTGGCTAGCGATAATGGGTGTGTAGAAGGGTTTTGATAACTTTTGTGTGTATATACATATTTGCTAATGGCTTAGGTATACTAAAACACTATTATAGATATCAAATTCGATTTCAGAATGTCGGCAATAAAAAATGCGAATTCCATAGGGAAAGATGCTGGAGCAGAGACTAAACGACTACAGGATCTGCAGGTAAACGAGTCTTATTTGGTAACTGCTGTTCGTCGAGTCAAGACGAAATTTGGGGAACGTATTCTTTGTGAACTGGAGGACTTTGTAGTATTTCTACCGTCGAGATTCAAGGAACTCAGCGAGGAAGATGTAGCCGATCTCAACAAAGGGACCATCTATTTAAAATACATGGGACTGGAAAACAAAAGATGTCTTGTTGAATTCATAGAAGAAAAAAATAAAATTTAAAATTAGTTTATGTAAAAACGGAATTTGCAGGGAAAATAAACTTTGGTTCACTCTCTCTGCAAACCGTTTAGTTTTTGTAATTGTTAAGTACTAAGGGACATCATGTCGTCACCGATACAAAGTTGGGAAGATGTGGATAGTTGTTTCAATAACAATATCTGTTGCACCAAAGTCAATAATGATACAAACATTTTAAATCTCAATGAATATTTAAACACTAGTTACAACATTTTTCAAAACAAAATACAAGACTGTTTAAGAGAACATGTAGCGTTAAAGGTTAACGCTGAATTATTATGTGACTTTGCTATTTTGAAACAAGGTGTCGAAATTATTCAGCCGATTTATTTACATACACACATGACTAAATTATACCGCACTGATAATATACACAGTTGGTATAGTAAAAACATTGTTGATAAACTCACAACACGCTTTGCCGAGTTTCAAGAATTAGAAAGCGGCAAATCGCTGGAAGCTATCAATCATCTTAAAATTAATGTCTGCACCTTTGATCCCATAAATAGTGGGTCATCTCATGTTAATTTGCCTAAACAGTTGGAAAACCGTCACGCAGTTATCAATGTGGATAATAATGATGTTTTCTGTTTTATTTGGTGCCTGGCTGCTGGGCTATGTTCTGCAAGTAAACATGTTCACAGAATGGGTAAATATCACCAGAAATTTATGGAACTAATGATCAGTCTAAATTTAGCAGACATAGAATTCCCAATGGACCTCAACGCCATTTCTCGTTTTGAATCTAAAAATCTGCTTTACTCCATTAATGTATACGGAGTTGAAGGGGACAAAGTTATTGGGCCACTCTATGTGACAAAGGAAAAAAAAGAAAAGCATTTTAATTTATTGTACATTGAAGGGGAATTGTGCAACCATTATTGTTATATCAAAGATCTTTCCAGACTAGTTCGTTCACAAGTTACAAAGAGTAAAAATAGGGTATATATATGTGATCGCTGTTTGCAATATTTTACTAGCAATCAAAAGTTGACAGCCCATACTATTGATTGCATTACACAACCAGCTGTAAAAATTACATTCCCAGAAAAGGATAAAGCCAGTATGAAATTTCAAAATGTGTCTCGTCAAGAACCGCTTCCATTTACAGTATATGCAGATTTTGAATGTTTAACCACACCCATTGACACATGTAACCCGGATCCAGCACGCCCGTACACTCAACAAGTACAGCAACATGTGCCATTCAGTTGTGCTCTAAACGTGATTTGCTCATATGACCCTTCGCTTTCTTACTTCAAATCTTATCGCGATGCAAATGCTGCTGCTTGGTTTTTAAATGAATTGGACGCCTTGGCAGATCGGGTGTACAATATCCTGGAAAACCCAATTCCGCTTCAAATGTTGGATGCAGACGAGGTGGCTTTTGCAACAGCAACCACTTGCCACATTTGTCAAAAACCAATAGCAACTTGTGACACGCCGGTGAGGGACCATAATCGCTACACTGGCAAATTTAGAGGAGCGGCTCATAGTGCATGTAATTTGGCCTATAAAAGAACACGCTATATTTCTTGTTTCTTGCACAACATGTCTCGGTATGACAGTCATCTAATTATTAAGGAATTTGTTAACCTTGAAAACCAAAAGTTTTCTTTAATTCCACAAAATCATGAAAATTTTATTTCGTTTACAAAATGGCGAAATGGAATTAGTATACGATTTTTAGATTCGTATAGATTCCTCGCATCATCATTGGATGCGCTGGTTCAAGGGCTTCACCCAAACAATTTGAATTCTGTACGTCAAAACTTTACTGGTGACGAACAATTTGAATTATGCATTCGAAAAGGGGTGTTTCCCTATAATCATGTAAACAATTGGGCATGTTTGCAGGAAACTGCACTCCCTTCAAAGGATAAATTTTACAATGACTTAACAAAAAGTCATATTTCTGAAGAAGACTATTTACACGCCCAAAAAGTATGGGACGTGTTCAAGATATCAACTTTGGGCGAGTATGCTGATTTATACCTCAAAATTGATACACTACTTTTGACAGACGTGTTTGAACACTTTCGCAAACTGTGTCTTGAAATCTACAATCTAGATCCAGCCCATTACTACACCCTTGCCGGATACAGTTGGGACTGTATGTTGAAGGTGACTGAAATAGAACTGGAACTATTAACTAACATCGACATGTTGCTCTTTTTTGAACGCGGGATACGTGGCGGGCTTGTATCGCTTGTGCAAAAGCATGCCAAAGCAAATAATCCATATATGAATACATACAAACCAAAGCAACCTACAACATACCTCACCTACCTGGATTGTAACAATTTATACGGAAATGCTATGGAAAAACCGCTTCCGTATCAAAATTTTCGATGGCTGACTTCAGATGAAGTTTCAAATTTTAATTTACAGGACGCGTTGAGCAATAACACACGTGGCTATGTTCTAGAAGTTGACATATTATATCCCCGCGAGATACACAATGATCATTCTGATCTACCATTTTGTGTTGAAAAACTACAACCTCCCAGTTCACGTTCCAACAATAAAAAGTTGCTGGCAACGTTAAATCCGAAAAATCGCTACGTCATACACATCGAAAATTTAATGCAATGTTTGAAACACGGTTTGAAGCTACAAACCATTCACCGCATTATTTGTTTTGACCAGAAACCATGGTTACAACCGTACATGCAATTAAATACTCATTATCGGCAGCACGCCAAGACTACATTCGAGTCAAATTTTTATAAATTAATGAACAATGCATGCTACGGTAAATCTATGGAAAATATTAGAAAGCAAAGAACTATTCATTTGGTAAACCACTGGGATGGTCGATATGGCGCACGAAAATATATTGCTATGCCCAATTTCCATTCAGTACGAGTTATTGAAACTGATTTAGTAACCATTGAATTGTCAAAGACAGAAATCATGTATAACAAACCAATTTACTTAGGAATGGTAATACTTGACTATTCAAAATTTGTAATGTATCAATTTCATTATGAGTTTGCCAAACAAAAGTTTGGAGATGTAAAATTACTGTATATGGATACAGACAGTCTTATTTATCAAACCAATAAGACGGATATTTACTCTGTGATGAGAGAACATCCAAGTTACTTTGATACCTCAAACTATGAGGTTAACAATATGTTTGGCATAATTCCCATGAATAAAAAACACATTGGTCTATTTAAGGATGAGTGTGCTGGCGATGTTATGACGGAATTTGTGGCTTTGGCGCCGAAAATGTACGCATTTTCAACACAAAAGAATAAAGGTCAATACAAAGCGAAGGGTGTTCTTCGTAGCGTCACACAATTCCTCAATGTTGAGGAATATCGATGTGTACTCTACACAAACACCTCTCGCTTGTACCAGCAAACACGCATTCTTTCAAAGAACCATAATATATTTACAGTAAATCAAAATAAAACATCGCTGTCTACATATGACAATAAACGGTTGTGGGATGGTGTAAATAGCTTGCCTTTTGGACATTTCCACACCTAGTAAATAAGAACACACTTTAATTTTTCAATTCTTTTTTATTACAATTGTATGTTTTTACAAGAAGAAACCAAAACATCTTTTGTGAATGCTGTAATCTGGTGGACTGACTCTCAAATAAATACTTAACAATATTTGATTCATGGTTATTTCTTTGTCCTTTTCCTCGCTAATCCACAACCACCACCAATCATTAGCTTTGACTTTATGGCTCCTGCCACGATCAAGGCTGCAATCTTTTCACCAATGGAAGCAGTAGATGATGTCACGCGCTGCACAGCCTTTCTTAGAAGAATGTGGTCTGCAACTCGACGTACTTCTGCATTCTTGTTGCTGTAACCAATGTCATGATCTCTACACGCAGCATCCAATATGTTGATTCCAGAGTTCCCTTGTGCTAGACGTTGGCTTAGTTTAGTCCCAGGTCCACAAAATTGATAGCCGGGAATATGCAGTTCAATGGGGAGTAGATCAATGGCCTTGTTAACTAGACCATGACCAGCAAAGGTCCGATATATCTTTTTCAATCGTTGTCTTACTTTTTGGTGCTGGCGATACGACCGCTGCTGTCTCTTCTTCCTCTTCGTCATCGCAACCATGGAATGATGAAGCAAAGTCTTTACAGGACGGTATATTTGTATGGCCGTGGTACAATTTGATGAGCTGACACGTTCCACACTGTCTAATGGATGGCATTTTAGTGATAGACACTTGCTGGTGATGACTAAAGTCAGTGCATGGTTGTAGTTCACGCAGACCAGGATCTCTGCTCCACTCACTAGGTACACTGTGCCAAATATTTTTCACCGCGTTTGAAGCAACATAAAAAAGGAACGCCTTGGGCAAAGCGTTCAATTCCTCATCTGTGAAACTGTCAAGCTTCTTTTTACAGGCAAAAAACTTGACAATAGCTCGCTCTGTGGGGTTTGAGTCCAAACCTTCAATTGCTGCCATATTACTACACGTCCACACTGATCACTGGTATGTCTCACACTAAAGCTGACGTTACGACGCTTTGCACTCAACATGCAAGTTTTGACATGCTCTGCGAGCTAGCCAATCAAAAAGCTTCCAAACATTTTGAAGTGTTTTATTTTGTAGAGGTTCATCAGGCACGGACAGGTTGTACAGTGCAGGACATCCCAGATCATGAAGGTCAACAAGTTGACATGTTGAATTAACATACTGACGCAACCATTCCTTTTTTTCACTTCCCTTTACAAATACAAGGTCAGCACCAAACAAGTGAGCTTTCAGAACAAGTGATAGATGCTGGTAAGGAATGTCGCCTTCTTTCCAGACTAGTCCCAAATTGCGTTGCAACCACTCTGTTTGTCTTCTGTCCTCGTCTGACTGCAAATGCAATGGAAACGGTGGTTCAAAGACAAAACTGGTTACTCTTGGGGCCCACATGGTTGTGCAGTCAATAATTCCTACTTCTTTAAATACAAACTTGTTTCCGTTCACCTTGAAACCCTGCACGTCGACAATCAATGTTTTCGGCATGGCGACGGATATCAGACCTTCCACCACCGCTGCTTCTTAACAACTAACTGATTGGATAGGAGCGGGAAAATAATATACACACAAAGAATCAATTACACAATTTTATTCATAAAGTTATCAGTACATCGCTTACAATTTTTTATCATAGGATTTGGACCATCCCAATCACAGTGAGAATCTCCTCGATGCATAAAGTGTCTACGACAAGGACGGCAGGCTGCAACATCCGCCGACATACGGAGGTGTAATGGTAGCTTATCCCAATTAAGGTCAATGTCGTGTGCACCGTACGCGGTCAGAAATCCAGCTGGTAAATAGGCAATCAGATGCTGCGGCATTTCACGAAGAAATTGTGCTTTATGGTAGGCGCGTATTGCTAAACTCACCAGGGTGCGATAAATCTCAAATGCTGCATCAGCGTCTCGACTTGTTGAGCAACCATCGCATTTGCAGTCCATGCAATCTACCCGCTCTCCAACATGACAAGATGAAGCTTTGGCAACGCCATCGTCCACATTATTTGTTTGATTAGCGATGGGCTTGTTGTTGTAGCCCCTGTCATGAATACCAAACGTAGACATGAATCCATCTGGTAAATAGTGAACCAGATGCGGCGGCATTCTAAGCACAGTATGATTCTTGTGATAGGCAGTTATAGCTTCACTCACTAGGGCGCGATAAATGGTAAACCTTGAATCTTCATCTGAGCCTGGTGAATCACTTTCACATTTGCAGACCCACCTCGCAGAGGGGGTTGTGACTTCATCGTAGCTTTCCATGACTGTGAAGGACAATGGAGGAAGACATGCTATTTATACTCTGGTCACCATATTGGACAGTGGTTGATAAAACACTTGCGCCTCGTGAACAATAAGGCAATAGGCTGTTGTTTTTTCTGGAATAACTGTCGATGTTTCAAATTCTAGTCTGATATCAATTGTTGTTTCCTTCATCGACTCCTCCAAATACGAACAGTCCATCACCACCAGAGGCGCCTTGGACTTGAAGTCTTGTGGTGATAATAGCGGACATGCCTCTTTCTGATAATAGGAAGACTGAAAGTTTACAAACATGTCATAGAGCTTACCATATTTGTTCTTGTTAAAGTTTAAATCCATTCCCTCATAGGGAAAGGTAACTCCGTTCAAAAAGAGTCGTATATTTCGTAATTGGATGTGGTCAAATTTTGATGCATCTTTATTCTGTTGATATTTGCGATCTGTTTGAAATCCAACCAGGACGTAGAGTGGCCGCTCTGTATACCGTGAGGTTTTTATAGACCAAGTATGTGTATCGGAGAGTGGTAATACCGGGTATTCATGCAGCTCCCAGCTTCTAAATTGAATGGGTAAAGCTGTATCCTTCTCCACAATCTTGAGCAGACTCAATTTTTTCTGATCTGATAGAGTAACGTGCGGTACTTTCCATAGAATTCGTTGCAGTAGAATTTTTGTATCTATTGGCGCTGTATCAGCTCCCTTTAGCGCATTATAATCACTCCTGTCTCGTACAAGAATCAGATCCTGTCTTGCGTTCACAACAATGCGCTTATGATCCTCTGCAAAGCCTAGTATTAATTTTAGAGGTAAATGTCCAGTAAATGTACCATCATCGTTAATCATCCAGTCGTTGGTTGAGTTGGGACACCAACCAGCCATACAAAAAGCTTTACTCTCTTCGCTTCCGTACGTGGGATAAAGTTTCATGACACTTGTTATGCCAACATTTCGAGTAGTATCCACTTCAATACCGTTGATCACGTAGCGAACCTCAGAAAACAAAAAGGCCAAAGCATTGTTGGCCAACTTTGACGTTGTTGGAATGGTACCATCCAATTTGGTGAGTTGCCCTTCAATCTGGATGTAACTTTCATGTGGAAGCGTGTAGATATCTTGTTGGTTAATAGTAATTCGAATCTCATCATTATTATTTAGTCCCTGAGTATACGGTTGGTAGGAATGGTGTTCAATTCTTACAATACCCTCCTGAACTTCGACAGGGTTTGTTACGTCTAGAATCGAATTCATGACGTAAGATGTAACCAAGTTGTTGTAGGATCTGCTTGTTGACACGTGTTAACCTGTACACGTGTTGAGCACAACTAACACCTGCTCTTGACAGCGTTGCCGCTTTATACACTTGTTTCATGCTGGCTTCAAATACAGTTTGTAGGTCACAGGTGTATGAGGGTCTAACCGGATGAGACGTTGGTTTCTATTCACCAGTCTTAAGGTAATATTCCTGATGTTGCTCACACTCACAGGATGATAGAGCACCACCGACGGGTTTTCGCGGATGATATAACCACCAGGTGAAGTAACAATAAAATCATAAAGCGAATGCGAGGGATCTTGATTGGTGTAGACGTCTGTAATAATATTACACGTGACAGATATGTGATGATCTTCAATTATTTTCACCGGTTGGTCAGACTTGTGTATCACGTTTGGTACTAACACTTGTGGTGAATAGCCCAACAATGACCCAATCGAATCTGGTTGAGATTTAAAATCAATCCTAAAAGAAGAAAGAATACTGCAGCGATGTGTCACGTTGTTGGCTATGAGTTCAAACTTGCGTGTCCCGTCCAGAAATGCTTTTAGACTAAATTCTTTGGTGAGAGTTGTGTAGATGTGATCGTGAATATCATCTACGGTGTAGCTGCCAGACGGTAGAGTTAACACATAGTCATCGTAGTAGAACTTATCATTGACGTCTTCAATTACGTTGCAGATTCTATTATAGCCTTCAAACGAAACAAGTCCCAACACGTAGGGTCGTCGTCCCAATTCAATAGGAGGATAAAAGTCAACAGTTACTTCCGCACCTTGTCCGTGCACTGTAAACGTTCTACTTTCTGTTGTCATAATGACCACGTCACCCGCCGTGCTCGGTCTTATATAGAAAAGTCAAACATAGACGACCGCACTGTTGCGTGTTAAAATTTTGCACTCGTTTCACATTATAGTGTATTGTTGCACTGCTTCCAAAATAGCGAACAAGCTCTGTCGGAGGAGGAAGATTTCCAAAACTGTCAAAGTACCACACGGTTCGACCATGCTTTATGTAGGCCACATAATGCGTTCCCGGTCCATGACTGTCATCCAAATTGACAACTGCACTTTCATGGCTCCGTGGTCGAGACGGTAGTTGGTTGCGCATAAACACGCCTCGAAAGTGGGAGATCTTAAGCTGTTTTGCATATCTTATAACTTCCTCATGCGTCATGGCTCGTCGTGGCAGTGCATCGATTAACCGTTTTTTGGCGACATGTAAATGCCGAGTCCTTTCTTGTAGGGTGCTAGCTTCATGTTCACACCTTTACCGCGCAGTGCTATGGCCTCCATAGTTTTATTATGCCTTTCACTTTCCTTCAACTGTTGCTTCGCCTCCTCAACAGCTTTCACCGTTCGTGCTACCGCACTTGCTCCTCCAAGAAGTGAACCCAGGGCTGCTAGTCCAGCAAACAGTGCAGGTAAAAATCCACCACGTTTCGGCACAGGAATAACTCGGGCACGTTTTCTAAAACGTAGTTTACTTTTGGGATTCGCATGCAATCGTGCTGCTCGGAGTGCTTTCTTAATAGCCAACTCACTATTTGTTTCTCCGCGCGAAGCTTGACGTGCCGCATGAAGAATAGCTTTAAAACCTCCCTTTCTGGTCAACTTCTTCCTCTTCTTCACCGCATATCTCTGTTTCACCATCGCGACCAAAGAACAAGACAACCTCACACCGCAAAGTATAGAACACAACTAACACTCCTCAGGAAGGGAACCTGTAGTTATTTATTCAATGGTGGCTGTATATTCAAGTTCTATATACAGAGGAAAATCGTTCATCGTTTTCCCCACCTCTTTTTCTTCAGACGAGAGTTTCAAGTGAAAGAATAATTTGTCTCCGGCTTTCACCGGTTGATCAATAAGTGGTTGAACACTACCGTTTAATCGTACCTCTAAATGTTTCAAATCTGGTGCATACTCAATTACACGAATGGCACCATCATACATTAAACGATAATTGTCATACCCCGAACGTAGTATGTAGACGAGGTTATTGGGATCTTTTACCGGTTGTTGGTTTACAATGTGAAGCAGAAATATAGAGGGTATTGATTTAATAAAAAGCGATAACCGTTGTTCCAAAAATCGTTTGGTCGTCACGTCGTGAGGTTGCACAGGATCAGCAACTTCGGCTATTCGTCTTCGCTTCATCTGTAGAGCGTTCTCCTTAATTTCCCACACCTTTTCCATTTCAGAGTTTAAAAACCGTTTTGTACAAACATCTTGATCATCTTCAGGATCGGCCACATGCACAAGGCGTGCATTATTTGCTGTATAGCCCTTTGCAGTTAGGGTGGGCACAATACTGAGCACCTGTTTCACCTTGTTATCTACATAGTCCTTTCGAGCAGCGTCCGTGTTGTTTGTTGGAAGAGCCAGCTGAGTGATTCGACGTTGGTGTACGTCATAGTCCTTTGCTTCTGTTAACACCACAGCATTGGTTAACACATAGGCTTTGGTGCACACATCTTGATCGTTCACAGGATCTGCAACGCCTGTAATACGTTTATTCTGAGCCTCATAATCTCCTTTGATACGTCGTAATCGATAATAATCTACATACTTTTTTGAACATGCGTCCGAGGGTAATACGGGTTCTGTTATATTGGTCAATCGCTTTCCATTAAAGTCGTAATTGCCATCTGTAGTGCGTGACAATACATTAGCATCGACATATCGTTTAATAGCCGGATCTGTATCATGTTTTGGATCGTTTGTCAAAGCAAATCGTTCGTTTGTTTTGAGAGTTCTTCCAAAGGCGTCCATGGTTACACTGGAACTGAAACACCCGTTTGCCTCATGTATATAGAGACCAGCTCTTCCCCTTTCACATTTAGTTGATATGCAGATTAATAAGCAACAACATTCACTTCCGGTGGGAGACTTGGTTTCACACCTCTTCTCATCATCGTCCGAACAACGTCATGGATCACTCTTCCCATCCTCCATTCGCTGTCTCATCGCCGGCCCGTCGGGATGTGGAAAAACCAATCTTCTGCTTACCCTCATCACCTCCTTAAACGGAGTGCGCTTTCAAAATATCTATATTTTTGCCAAATCGCTGTATCAACCGCTGTATGTGTTCTTGGAACAGGTCATGTCAGGTCTGCGCAACATGGACTACTTCACATTCGCAGCGCACGAAGATGTCATTTCTCCAGACAATGTTCGCCCCCATTCGCTTATGATTTTTGACGATGTGGCCACAGAACGACAGGGCATTATTCAGGCTTACTTTAGCATGGGACGTCATAAATATATTGATTGTTTTTATCTCGCTCAAACCTATTCGCGAATACCAAAACAGTTGATTCGTGACAATGCCAACGTGATTGTTCTCTTCCGTCAGGATGAGCGCAACATGCATCACTTCTACGATGATCACGTGAACCCAGACATGACCTTTCAAGCCTTTACACAGTTGTGTGCCATGTGTTGGAACGCTCATCACCACAGTTGTCTTGTTATTGATAAGCAGAGCAACATCAACAATGGACGCTACCGCATGGGATTTGATCATTTCATTCGTATTTAAGTAGCTGCATCGCTTTTCTAAACATCATTAGTTCAGATGTCATGGCGACAACAGGGAGTCAATTAAAAAAGCACATAATCCGTGCGCGAAATAGCATTCGACAAAAGTTTCGCTATCTAAAACGTGCACATGCCGACAGTGAATTGTTTGTCGAAAAACATTTGAAATCACCTCTGGAAGCTGTGTTGAAAGGAACAACAAAGCCTAGTACACGCTCAAAAGAAACACAAACAATTGAAGAGGAGGAGGAGGAAGAAAATGATGAAGAACCTGAGGATGTTTTTTCTCCATTGCTTCCGTCTTCTGACACCAAAGAATCACCGCTGCCCCAGTTTTTGAAAACATCAATAATTGGTGAAACACCTACTAGACTCAAAGAAAAGCAGCCTACTCTTAAAGAAATATTGAATACGCCCGAACAATATGTGCGGTTAAAATCCATTTTACTACAAAATTATGGTGCGTTGGTTACCCCCTTCCTTGAAGATCTTTTTACTAAGAAAACTGATACTACCTATGGTGTTCGCTATGAAAACAATAGATTTCGAATTGGCGATTCAGCAATCAAGATAAGTGACAATGTTTTGATTGTTAAAACAGTTCGTTATAAATTGACGCCAGGGCTTTTAGAACTTTTATTTTCACGTACACCTTCTACCGAGGACTATGATAAAGAAGATCTTGAAAAGTATAAAGACATCTTGATGGCTACAAATGGTTTTAGACGTAATTATAAACGTTCTGAAGCAATAAATGCTAATAAGGGCTTCAAATATAAAACCATCATATCAAAATTGTTTCCCACCTATGCAAGTGTTCGCCGTGCAAATTCAGCGTCCGGTATCACGTTTAATACTTTGAAACCATTCATCGATTTCGCCTATTGGAACAATCCAAATAAGTTGGTTAAACGTCTGCAACTGTTGCGTGCATCGGAACAGGCCGGTCATACCGGACACGAGGCGGAAGTTTTAGAAATAGAAGAGGAGCTTCGTCATGCTGGCATTATTGTCTAATGAGTCAACGTGTTCACACACCCTCGCCTGTTAAGGCTGGCATTGCTCGCGAGTTGCATAGACCAGCTCGTCGTCTCTACCATCGTCGTCGTGTCATCACACGGGGCGTTGACGATCTTTGGCAAGCTGATCTCGTTGAAATGATTCCCTATGCCAAAGCTAACAACGGGGTCAACTATCTGCTCACCGTCATCGACGTTTATTCTAAAATGGCCTTTGTTGAACCTGTTCGGAATAAATCTGCACAACTGGTCACCGCTGCATTCAAGACCATCGTTCAGCGGTCAAGACGACAACCTCGTTTGCTTCAAACAGATCAAGGCAAAGAATTTTTCAACAAGACTTTTTCCGCTTATCTCAAATCGCTTGACATCCATCACTATTCCACTTTTAGCAATCTAAAGGCAAGTGTTGTAGAACGTTTCAACCGCACACTCAAGACGCGCATGTGGGAACAATTTACAGCAAGAGGATCCTATCGCTGGCTTGAACTTGTAGGCGACCTGGTGACACGTTACAACAACACTAAACATAGAACCATCAAAATGAAACCACGCCTTGTAACCAAGAACATTGCGCAATTGGATCGCATTCATCACAAAATCAAAACAGTAGATCCACGACGTCATCAATTACGTATTGGTGATTATGTGCGCATCAGTAAACATAAATCAATCTTCGCCAAAGGATACACACCAAACTGGAGCACGGAAATATTTCGTATTCGCAAGGTAAAACTTTCTAATCCAGTTGTTTATTTACTTGATGACCTCAACAAGCAGCCAATCCAAGGAGGATTCTACATGGAGGAACTGCAAAGGACGCAATATCCCAAGCATTATCTTGTTGAAAAAATTGTACAAAAACGTGGCAATAAACTTTTTGTTAAGTGGTTAGGTTTTAATGCCACATATAATTCATGGATTAATAAATCAGATCTGGTGTACACCTTCTTGTTTTTATTTCATGTCGAGCTGGCCGACTCAACATGCTATGCGATTTGTATCCTACCCCCACCCTACCATTTACAGGAAATACTACTCCAGATTCATTGACGTTTGTTTACCATTGAGCACATTCAACAACCAGTCCATTCCCCCTCTCTCTCTCTCAATTCCATTCACTACTCCCGATACCATTGATGTTTGTTTACCATTGAGCGCTTTCAACCCCATCTTGTTTGTCTCTAAGACCCATTCACACCTAACCAACCTACCACGTCAGGGTCCAAACAACCACCGTCATCCACTGCCATTCATGTTTTCCATTCAAAACACTCCCGTTCATGACCTACCCCACATCCCGTAATCTGCTGTGACGTCACACACACCAGTTACACTAATGTTTTCCATTCAAAACACTCCCGTTCATGACCTACCTCACATCCCGTAATCTGCTGTGACGTCACACACACCAGTTGACCGTTCAATTCTCTGCCGATTCATTCACAACCAAGGATTCGGAAACCTTCGGCAACACTCGGATCTCGTCGGGATCAAAGCAAAGCTATATAGCCCAGGATAATATCAGTGAAGGCGCTCAGTCCAAGAGAGAGACTGGATCGAGGAGGGTCTCGTGCAGACACTCTTCCATCCTTTCCCCTCATCCCCCCAACCTCGCCACCACCCCCCCCCCCCTCCCCCTCCCCCTCCCCACCCCCTCCCCCTCCCCACCTCCACTCCTCCCCCTCCACCCACACCCCCTCAAACCGGTTCCTGGACCCTCCAAGGTTTGTTTACCTTCCGGGGTCCCGGCGACCTTGGGGGTCAATGACCTACCTCAAGGTCATTGAGCATGACCTACCTCAAGGTCATTGACCTTGCCACGCCCCCTAATTTGCATAAATAACGGTATTTGGTTCAAAACCCCCATAGCCTCCCTACTAACGTGTGCAAAGTAACGTCGATACCCGCATATATTAATATCTGTGAACATCATTTATCCCCTTCGCAGACAATGTGGGGGTGCGAAGTACCATCTATACATTTATGGAAGAACATATGCCCGTGGGCGCATTACTACGTGCTAATTTACAACCTTCTTGTGGACTAACTAAGCGCGCTAAATATCTGTTAACCTAGTGTATAAGGTACCTCGTCGTCATTATTTCCACAAGAACTTATTCTAAATAGCGTTGCCCCCTGTGGGTGGGCGCGACTATCATGGCGGCACAACCCGTCCTTTACATGAGGAGTCCGCGTTGTGTGGCCGTATGTCACCTCTCATATTCGGTGAAATATCCATTAATGTTGATCCGACCTGCGGTGGGGTATATCCCACAGGCATATCACCCCCGTGGTGCGGATTTATTATCTGTAAGAACAATATTTGTGAGGCGTGTAGAGGGGGAAATTGTGTATGTAAGTAGGGGTAGGAGACGTGTATGGGTGTTGGCAAAATATTTACAAAGGGCTATATTGTACCCTTTATCTACAGGCTGTATAATGGATTCTAATAAATTATTCATCTTCATGTGATACATTTCTACAGACAGCAGATATGAGAGCCAGACGGAGTTGGGAAATGTTGAGAAATCAGTGGCAGAGAGAACACAATGGTTTAAGCTCCTGTGGTATTTTTAGCCTATTTTCAATTTTGAAAAAATAGGCTTATGAGATCACCTTTTGTCCGTGTGTGAGGTGTGTGTGTCCCCCCCTAATAAAATCTAAACGGCTGGAGCGATTTCAATGAAACTCGGTAAGTTCATAGCACTATTCCCGGCAACCTCGACCGCGCCCTTCATTTTTTTTACGTCTCACCAATCCAACATGGCGGCTGTGCGAAATATTTCACTAGCATTCAATATCTCCGAAACTATTACCGATATCGCCCTGAGATTGTGTACGGTGATAAAGGGCACTACTAGAAGTTCACCTATGAGACTTTCAAAAACCTGGTGACTACAAAACGAAAATGGTGGTCAAGCGAAATTGAGACATAGACATTTCTCGCGATTTAACTATCCAAACGTAATGAAACTTGGTACAGAAAATGTTTATACACATTGTAATGCACTGGAGTCTAATTTAGTTCAATTGTTTACATAACCTCAAAATGGCGGCTGTGCGAAATATTTCACTGACATTCAATATCTCCGAAACTATTACAGATATCATCATGCAATTTTGTACGGTGATACAGGGTACTGATACAAGTTTATCTATGTATATTTCATAAACATATTGTGGAAAATCTAGATGTCATAGTGGTAACCGAGACTTGGGTAAAAAGTAATGAAGCTAAATACTTCAACCTAAACAACTATTCTGTTGCATTTGTACACAGAGACAATCAGGATGGTGGAGGTGTGGGAGTTTATGTCCACAAAAAATGGAATACAAAAGTTCTTAACCTAGTTGAGAGTAACCATAGCTTGATCCAGTTAGAGCTCATAAGAAATGATACTGTTCGTTTCAATAACCTGCATACTATTAATATAATTGCAGTATATAATCCAAACATAAATAACGCAACAAAATTCATGCAATCTTTAGAGCACATTCTCTCGAAAAACAATGCCAATCTTTCCGTATGCATTGGTGATACAAATATTAACTTATTAAACAAAAATAATGTAACCAAATCATACCTCAATCTACTATCAAGCTATGGTTTCACACAAGGCAATACTCGCTATCCAACAAGAATAAGTGAATCAACAAGTACACTCCTTGATCAGGTGGCCACTAATAACTGTAAATATGCCTATAGAATAAGCAATATAAATAGTGATATTAGTGATCATAATATTCTTGTAACTGAGATTTTCTGGTCAAACTACTATCCAGGCAAAAGCCCAATCTCGAACATGACATTTAAATACGCCCCCAACAAGCAAAGGTCTAGTTCAAAAAACGTGAATAAAAATTACCGGTACATGAACAAAAACAAATTCTCTAATGATCTCAATCAAATAGACTGCTTAGATGATCTAAACGAAACTTACATCGCCATGAAACACAAAATCTTGACACAGACACCCAACAAAGAAAACACTGACTCACCTTTGAGGGAAATACACCAGAACCACAAAAACCCATGGATAACAACAGAATTAATTCAACTAATAAAACAAAGGGACCTACTACATGCTAAACTTAAAACTAGCATTCACAGAAACAATAACCTCTTAAAGGAAGAGCACATAATATGTAGGAACAAAGTGACAGCTTTAAAACGGAAACTGAAATCCTCATACTATGAACACAAATTAACATTGAATGCCAATAGCATAAAAGATACTTGGAAAGTAATCAATGAAATGATCTACAACCGCACAACTGAAAACAAAGATGGTCCCAGTGAGATAATAATTGACGGTAAATCTTTCACAGGAAAAGAAAATATTTGCAATGCTCTAAACACTCACTTTATAAACATAGCACACAAATTAGCCATAAACATCCCCCCAGGGAAGAACGTTAATGAAATTAATGTCAACGTAGATTCCATATTTATGACCCCGACTAATGAGATGGAAATTCGCAATATTATATTAAGCCTTAAAATGAAAAGTAGCCAAGACAAAGATGGTATGTCAGTGAAATTGTTAAAAAACTCCATTGACATGCTAAGTAGCCCACTAACTACTTTAATAAATGTATCGTTAGAGACTGGTCTGGTGCCTGATGATCTAAAAATAGCACGAGTCATACCAGTCTATAAAGGAGGTGACAAAAGCAATCCGGACAATTACAGGCCCATTTCCATCCTCCCACCCATATCCAAGGTACTCGAAACAGTAGTAAAAAACAGAATTGTTAATTTCTTAAATAAAAATGATTACTTCTACAAAGGGCAATATGGATTCCGAGAAAACTCAAGCACAGAAATAGCCACAATTGATATTATCTCTAACTTGCAGGATGTCTTAGACAATAAGATGACAGCGAGTGGCCTTTTCATAGACCTGAGAAAGGCGTTTGATACTGTTGACCATGAAATTCTCTTAGGGAAACTTGATAAAGCAGGTATCCGAGGAGTAGCTTGGACATGGTTTAAAAATTACCTATCTAATCGTAAGCAGTATATTGAAATAAATGGCTACAGAAGTGAGGAAGTTAATATTACCCACGGTGTGCCCCAAGGATCAATACTGGGTCCTTCCCTCTTCTTAGTATATATTAATGACATAGCAACACTCCGTTTTCATGGTAATATAACGTTGTTTGCAGATGACTTAAGCATCTTTTACAATGCGTACACCACCAACACGCTGATTACACACATGCAGGAGGACATGAATACCATACTTGGCTGGACCCAGTCAAATAAATTAACAATAAATGAAGATAAAACAAATTATTTAATAATATCAAAGCGTAGAACAAAGTTAGACATCACTCAGAATATAATGCTGAATGGAAAAGCAGTTAAAAGGGTCTCATCTGTCAAATACCTAGGCTTAATAATAGATGAAAATCTCTCCTGGCAAAAGCACATTGATGCATTAGTAAAAAAAATATCACCTGCCGCTGGGATGATAAAAAAATTGAGCTACTATATCCCAAAATATCTACTCAGGAAAGTGTATTTTTCCTTAATCCATAGCCACTTACAATATTTGAATACAATTTGGATAAAATGCTCAAACTACCTAAAAAAGGAAATTGAGGTAATTCAGAATAGAGCCATAAGAAATATTTATAACTACCCTTTTTTAACACCAACCAAACACCTTTATATTACGAGTAAAATTCAACCAGTAGCCCTAAATGCAGAAATCAAATCAAATGTCCTAATATACCAAATCCTACACAGCAGAATACACACAAATTTAAACTTCACTAAACAATCTGATTTACACGCTTACAAAACTAGACATGCAGATGACATAACACTTTTCCATATCAATTCCAAACAATATGGCAGTAATAGCATTAAGTATAGTGCCTTTGTAAAATTCAATGGACTACCAGAAAATATAAAAATTGCACCTAGCCTACCAATCTTTAAAAGGAGGCTAAAACAGTTTATGTGGAATGATTATAAAATGTCAGTTTGAAGAAATTTCATAATCTGAGAAGACAAAAGAAGAACATATTGTGTACAAAAACTTATGAAAGCTACAAAATGTTGTATATATTTTCATACTGAAAACTTTGTAAAGTAAACATTGTATTGTAATTTGTCGCCAACAAGATAAAACTGTACAATTCCTTTGTATATGAGTCCTTGACTCGTTAAGGGATTAATAAAATGCATTATTATTATAACCTGTAAAGTACAAAACGAACATGGCGACCAAGCGAATTTGAAACATTTTAATAGACTTTTATCGTGATTTGACTCTCTGAGCGCAGTGAAATGTGGTACAGTAAATGATTTTGCAGATTGTAATGCACTGCCATCTAATTTAATTCAATTGTTTACATAACCTCAAGATGGCGGCTGTGCGAAATTTTAAAATTAAGTTTTTATTCTTGTGTCGTAATCATGCGATCGAAGTGAAAGTTTGAATAATGAAGCTAGGCAATAATTGTCCTTGAATGGTACATAACTCTATGGCCTATACATATAACAATCCTAAATGGCGAGCTTCCGAAATATTTAGACAATTCTCAATATCTATGAATCTTTTACTACAACCAAACTGATTTTTTTAATGTTCATAGAGACTATGAACATATGTTCACCTATAGGACTTTCAGTAACCTGGTGAGCACAAATCCAACATGGCGGCGACGCAAAGTATAAATAATTAAATGGACGTTTCTCGCGAATTAACTATCCGAGTGCCGTGAAACGTTGCTCGTTAAATGCTTATACAAATGTTGATCCACTGGCGTGTAATTTATTTCAATTGTTTGCATAATCACAAGATGGCTGGTGTGCGTACTTTTAAAATCTCGTTTTTACTTCTTGTGTTCTAATCATGCGATTGAAGTTTGAATACCACACGTACACAATAATCTTAATGTAATAGTACAAAAATAAAAATCCATCCTGGCGACCATATGAAATATTTAGACGGTTCTCAATATCTACGAATCTGTTACAGCAATTAAACTGAAATTTTGTATGTTGATAGAGACAATTAACATGAGCAGGATATATGAAAATAGGCTGTATAGTTCTTCACGGAACTACTTGTTGAAAGTAGCATGTTATACATGACGCATAGGACAGGTGCAACTTTTATCGCGAAGAGAGGCTTGGGTACGCACAATATGGCTTGTTGCTATGAGTGTTGGCGCCAAGAAGAAAATTGAATGCTACGATGTAATTGGTCAATCTTCATGTTAACCACTCCCTGTGGCAGGAATACAAGTAAGAGCGCGCGAAGTTCTACAAGAGTCTGAACCAATAATATCAAGACGCCCTGTTTAAGCGGCAACTCGGCGTTATAACGCACCCTGGTGAATTAACGCGGGAGTTATCTACGGATTAATTCCACGGTCGATTCGAGCTAGCTACATCATAATCGTAACCTCCACATTGCTACGAACTCAATGATACCGATCGCATGCTAGTCTGATAATTATTATGGAATATTTTTTCCATAAAATCCTCTTCCATGCCTACTCTAGCCAGTTTCATTTATAATGGTCCAGGAAGAGAGAGATGACTTTTATTTGAGCATTTGAGGACGTAAGGCCTTTATTCAGGTGTCTGAGGACACAAGGCATACTCTGCATAATTTTTCATGTGTGTGAACATGGAACATTTTCGTCAAGTTATAAGTGTAACTTCAGTGATTAATTTGTAGTCCCAGTACCACCAGATAGGGGAGTTCATTGAAATAATTCACCAATAGACGGTCAAGGAATTTAGTACTTGATCGGTGAATTTAATAGGAAATATATCGTGTGTGTATCTGACAACTTTATTTTAATTCAGCACGAGATGACGTCTAGGAACGAGGGCGGATCTTGGAACCAGCAGGACATTTGCCAGAAGATGTCGATGGCGAGCTAAGCATTTTAAAGGAGTGATGGCTGGAGATGTTTTCCTGACGCTGTTCTATAGGAATGAGTACAAATGAATTTATGTATTTATTAAATCAGCTATGGTTTTATGGGACATATTTTTGTAGATATTTGTTTGCTTGTTTAGTAATGTAGATTCTTAGATCTTGTTTACTGTCACATTAAGTATGGGACAAGCTGAGCGCTTTGTATTTTGTAAAATTTGTGTTTTGTTCGGTTCAACTGTACGGGGCTATGCGCAGCTCGTGCTCGCATTCGATTGCGTAAATCGCGGTCAAGCATTATAAATTCGGAAGTATGCCTTATGACAAAAATGGAACTGAATTAATTTTGAGATTAAAAGTAGAATTTGGAGGGAAAAAGATTATTTGTGAACAGAATTTATGATGGATCAGGATTACTTTGATAGTTGCTTTTCTAGCAGGTCTGTACGGGATGGCACTTTGCACCCGAGTTTTTTTGTTTGTTTAATGTGTCTATGGACGCAATGTAGGTTGATCTGTTTTGAGCCGACCCAGATTATATGTTTGTGAGTCAGTCAGTCCAAGCTTTATGGCGTATAGTGTGATTTTATGATGTGTTAGCGGGAATATATCATTGAGATTATTCCGACTTGCTGCATATCAGCCCAGTTCATAACCTCGCGAGGCTGAGCTTGTGGAATATTTTTGTGTTCTTGCCACCCGAGTGGATGAGTGAGATATGTCGTTTCGCGTTTCCAGATGGATAACGGGATCAGTGTGGTCCCATGTATAATTAGCACCAAGCTTGAAGGACTGAAAGACTGAGTCGAGGCAGCGATGACTCATACAAGAAGGGGAGCGCTCAAATCAGATAACAACTGGTCGTCATTAGTAGCAGGCCAGGTTCCTGTATTTCAGTATAAGATGTTATTTAAATTCACAAAACCCTGATCGGTTATAAAGAGTATTTGATTGATTAAATGGGTGTTGTCCATGGTTTTAAGGTATATTCCGAAACATCTGTTTGTCTGGCGTTTATAAAATGTAAATATAACTTTCAGCCGTTAGGCTTGTATTTTGTTGTTGTTGCTTGACTTCTTGTGTGTTTATTTTACGCGTTCAATGACCCCGTGTGGCATTAGGGTGTGCGAGGCTGTGTTCCCAATTTGTGATGCGAGCTTTTTGGCCTATTTTCGGCATGCCCTTCATTTTGTGTGCTGTGGCACCGGCTAGAATCTCAGGGAGGTTCTTCATCTTTTTGTATTATTAGATCTTGCATGTGTCAGTGGTAATTATAGTGTGTTAATTAAGGATGGGTCCCATAACCGTAGTGTGAATTGAAAGATGCAACTCCGTGAGCAATATGACTGTTTCAGTTGTAAACGGACTCGCATCAGTACTCATTTTCTTATTAAAGAGCAGTACACCACGCATTATATAACTTCTTGACCAGGAAAAATGGACTTTCATCCATATGTTGTGAGGAGCCAGTTCTTACCGCTCAATTTTATATTATGATTAATCATTTTGAGTGAAGCTGTATTCACATTGTTTTGTTGTGTGGAGCGAGTTCTTACCGCTCAGTAATATATTTATTTCTTATGGGAGTGAAAGTCAGGGAGGACTTCCTTTTATTATTATTATTATTATTATTATTATTATTATTATTATTCAGCACCTGTTGTCGCAAGCGGTGGAACAATGACACTACCAGCTGCTGCCAACACCGATGACACAGCGACTCCACATTCAACACCGGACACGGAGATAATACACGCATCGGATATCAAAGGTATGTTTTTAGAATTAAAGAAACAGATTAGTGAACTGAAACACCAAGTGAGTGAAAGTGTAAAAAGTGCCGACTTTATTGCGCAGAAATATGATGAGTTGATTAAGGAAACTAAGTCAAATGCAACTCTTCTGAAATCACTTACAGCAGAAATAAAAACCCTAAAAGACGAAAAGAATCTACAAGACAAAATAATATCGGATCTAAACGAGAAAGTGCACACAATGGAACAGAACGGTAGGCAACAATACATTGAAATATGTGAAGTGCCACCAGGGGCGGCCGCTCCTTATGTGCTGAAGTGCTGCAGCACACTGCTTTATTTGAAAATAAATTATTTTAATAGTAAGCTTATTATCTACAAATACAACGCTTTAAAAAGACGTCAAGCAAAGAGTAGGAAATATTTATACTCCCCTCACTACGAGGTACAGAACAGATACGGTACGAGGTATCTAGGCGTGCGCTCCACTCCGTGCACGGCGTTAGCTGTGCAGATCACAGCCCAGTGAGAATTTCCAAGTTTATTGGCAGCATACGTGAATTTTGTCTTCTGCGCATGCGCGCCCAACTTTTCCCTTGTGTTCTGGATGTGCTGTTGGGACAACAGCTAAGACCAGTCATCACAGAGATTCTTTGTTCGACCACAGAGAGGCAGCACTGGTCACAAGGAATGTGAACGTGGCCAGTGGCACTATCTGGACACAGCAATAGGATTTAAGAGGGAATCGCTCAAAGAAAATGGGGTAAAAAGCAGAGGAAGCCATCAGCTGTTCCCGCTAGAAGGTCTTTTTCAATACACCCAACTTATTTATTCTATAGCCACATTTTGTAAATCGATGTACTATAAAAATTATAATGTTTATGTCGTCAAAATAAGGACATGATTATTGTGATGCCTAGTTCATAAATTTCACTATTGCAAAATAACCTTTGATTTTGCATTACGGCGTTGCTGGTTTCATTTTAATGCTTTTGGTAATACTGAGTAGTACTGTTTTTGCGCGGTCACACCAAGTGTTTCGTGAATATTTTGTAATTGCAGGTGTTATTACCATGTACAATCAGTTGCAGTCAAGAACAGCTGATGCCGTGTAGATAAAATCCGCTGTGTCACGAGAACACACGAGAAGCCCACGATCGCTTCCAAATCTTGGATCACCTGGAAGCAGCAAAACTGCTAGATTCCACCAACTTGGAACGATTTTCCAAAACGTTTCCAGATAAAAAAAAACTAGGTGTAACTGTTCATGCCTATAGCATGCTGGAAAAGAAAAGGCTCAGAACAGAACTATCGGTTCTGTACTGTAGGCCAGATTTTAGGAATATTGGTAGGGCAGTCCCTCTTCTGCATTTCATAATATCCATTAATCTGCAAGGTACGTTCTGCCAAACAAGCAAGCTTCTGAGGATATTAGTAACAACACCCATGACTAATTCAGAGCCTGAGAGGTGTTTCTCATCGCTGAAGAGGATCAAGACCTTTCTGCGGAACACCATGGCACAAGAAAGACTAAGTGCCTTCGCTATGCACTCCATTGAGAAGAAGACGGTCTCCAGTATAGAGGGGTTCAATGCCAGGGTGATTGACAAGTTCTGCAGCAAGAAGGAGCGACGTATGGACTTCATTTTTCGTCACAGAGTAAGTGTTTCTATATGTTTATATAAAAAAATGGAGGGAGGGTCAGGCCTACAGCACACAACTAATTTTCTACACCAGCCGCCACTGAGTGCCACGCGCGAAAGATGAATGCCTGGATGAAATCGTCCACAAAATTGCTGAGACTCTAGAAGTAGATCTAAACATGTTTGATGTAGAGGAAGTTTACAGGCCCCAACTGCAAAGAAAGAACAAAATCCCCCCAATAGTGGTAAAATTCAACTCCACATCCAAAAAGAATGAATTTTTACAGAAAAGAAAAGGACAAAATTTCCTCACTCATGGGAACACTAAATCTAGGTTTTTCATTAAAGAAAGTCTAACGTCATTTTACAAGGAGCTACTATGGAAAACTAAAAATCAGGCCAGAGAAAATAACTGGAAATTCATTTGGGTTAAAAACGGCAAAATACTAGCGCGAGAAAACGACGAATCCGGTATATTGAGAATCTCCCGTGAGGAAGACATTAACAAAATTAGGTAACCCCTCCCCCCCCGCCAAAAAGAAAAAATTATTATTGAATTATTGTATTAATTGATATTATGAACAGTTGGGATAGCAATATAAATGTTTCTGGAATACAAAATGAACTCACATTTCTCAATATACCCGATTTAATCGAAAATGGTAATAAGACTAGAAATAATGCTGAAATCAATATCCTTTCTCTAAATATTCAATCTATATAAAAAAACCGGGATTATTTAACCATAACCTTAGGCAAGAAAATTAATGATCTGGATATTATTTGCTTAACAGAAATTAACATACTTGAATCTAATAATCACCTATTTACTTTGGATAATTTTAAAGTTGTATTCCGTAATAGAACAAATCGTAAAGGAGGAGGCATAGCCATATGAAAACAACAACATGGCTATTAGAACACACAATTCATACATTTCCAATACTCATGAATCAATGGTAATAGAAATACTTCACATGAACAAAAAGATTGGATTAACATGCGTTTACAGACCACCTAGCAATAACATAAATGACTTTCTTGATGAACTGGAGACACATATAACACAACACACCATCAAGTACAGCGAATACGCCATTTTAGGAGATATCAGCATTGATACTTTATCTAATGACATCAGTCTATCAGCTATCAAATATACAAATATTATGGCAACTCATGGTTTCCTACCACGTATCACTCAATGTACTCGTTAAGATCCAAATTTAGACTCGAGAACATGTATTGATCACATATACTATCGTAGCAGACTAGATCAATATACTTCTGCAGTCATACAAGCAGACATCTCTGACCACTACATAACATATGCAGGTATTTGGCCAAAAAATTACAAGACACAATTACAAGATAATGAATCGCACATTACGCTAATGAACGATACTATAATACACACTAGCCTTAACAACACAGACTGGACAGATTGCCTTGAATTAAAAAATCCTAATGACATATATAAGAATATAACAACCAAATTTAAGTAAATCTACCAAAATGCATCTTACATAACCACACGTAAACACAGAAAAAGCAAACAATGGTTCACGTATGACCTAAGAATACAATGTAAGGAAAGAGACAGACTTTACAAAACAATGCTCAGAAACAAGGATAATATTACAATAAAAATGAATACAATGCTTTCAGAAACAAATTAAATAAGCTAATAAACAAAACAAAACATCAATATTATAAAAATAAGATAAATAGTTCCAAAAACGATAATAAAGGAATGTGGAAAGTCATTAATGATATAACAGGTCGGAAAACACAAACTGTCAATGAAGTCATAAACAAACATTTAAGATTACATTATACTAACGAAGTGGAATATTGCAATTATACACCCCATACACAAAAAGGGCGATAGGTCAGATCCTGGCAATTATCGAGGGATATCGTTGCTGGATGTCACGTATAAGATTTTTTCAAAGATTTTATATTCCAGAATTCACGAACAACTTGATAATGAACTTGGTGAATATCAGGGTGGTTTCCGTCCAGGACGAAGCTGTCCAGATCAAATTATCAGTCTCAAATGGATTATAAAACATCACAGGATTAGGAGCAAAGATTTAGTGATCACATTCGTTGATTTTCAAAAAGCTTATGATAGTATCCATCGCGAATCTCTATTAAATGTCCTTACTGAATTTGGTTTACATCGAAAACTTGTTAACCTTATTGCGGTCACTCTTAAGAATACTAAATCTAGAGTTAGGTTTAGAAGTGAAACCTCTGAGTCATTTGAAATCCATACTGGTCTTCGGCAGGGAGATGGATTATCTCCATTACTGTTTAATTGTGTGCTGGAAAAAGTTATGCGTCAATGGAATAAGGTTTGTCCACCGACTGTCAAGATTGGAAAAAATGCTCGACTAAATTGTCTCGCCTTTGCTGATGATCTAGCATTATTAGCAACTAGTATCGAAGTAGCTAAATTTCAGGTAGAGGAATTGGAACGATTAGCAGCAAAGGTTGGGTTGAAAATTTCCTTTGAGAAAACAGAAATGATGCCATCTTTTCAAGTTGACACATCACATATTGTACTGCATAATGCCCAGAAAATAAGGATTGTGAAAAAATTTAAATATCTTGGTGAGATCATCACTTGGAATGCCAATGAGAGAGCATCAATAGATAATAGAACTCTAAAATTGCGACGAGCACAACAGATTACCTGGCCAACATATAAGAAACAGTCTCTTTCGATTAATGCTAAAATTCGACATTATTTCTCCGTCGTTAAGCCAGAAGCAACATATGCAAGTGAACTTTATTTAAACTAAACACCCGATCAACAACTGACAAACTACAGAAGGTTGATAGACGGATTCTTCGGACAATACTCAATAAAAAACACCAGGTTGAGGGCCAGTGGAGACTTTTGCCCAATTCAATACTTTACAAGGAAAATGAATCTATCATTGACACGATGCGAAAACGAAGGATTGCGTTTTTTGGACACATATCCCGCTTGCCAAATACTAGACTCCTGAAACAACTTTTTGACTTCTTTTGGAACACTAAAACAAAAATCACATGGTTTAAAGAAATACAAATGGATTTAGACGAATTGAAAATTACTAAGCATCATATTAAACATCGAGAGGAGAAACGGCTTCTGAATAACAAATACACTCGACTAACATTCAAAATTTCACAGCGTAAGCAGTATGTTATATCAGAAGAAGAACGAGCTGCAAGATCTTCCAGACTGAAGAAGTATTGGGAAATGAAAAAATTATCAAGAATTAAGAACTGAACTTATTATTTGAAATATTGGAAGACTTTGTATATCAGGTTTGATTTTGGTGCTCCAATGTGGGCGTAAACAGTGTAAATAAATAATAAATAAATAATACTAACGAAGTGATAGTCAATAAATTCATCATTACCTTTAGTGAAAAAATTAACAGCCTAGCTCATAACTGTAGTATCAACATATGGCAATCAAATAGAAACACATTAATGAATTCCTTTACATTACTTGAAACTGATGAATATAAAATAGAAAACATAATTAAGGAATTAAAAACAGACAAATCGCCTGGGGCAGACAATATACGCTTGAAAGACATAAAGGCAACATCCAAAAAAACTATACCAATCATAACACATCTCATAAACAAGATATTCGAATCAGGCATAATACCAAAATAACTGAAATACACAATTATTAAACCAATATATAAGAATGGCGATCACTTAGACTTTGGCAACTACAGACCAATATGCATTTTATCAATCCTACACAAAATAATGGAAAAATGCTTGGATAAGAGATTGAAGAATTTCCTAAATAAATATGATATTTTAAAAGGACACCTATTCGGTTTTAGGAAGGGAAAAAGTACTGAACTACTCCTGGCTGAATTTGCCAATGTAATAAATAATGCCTTAAATAAGAACAATCACATAATGGTACTTTTTCTTGACTTTTCTAAAGCATTTGACACAATAAACTACTTGCTAAATTACACGATATTGGAATAAGAGGCACGACTTACAAACTATTTGAAAGCTATCTGAAAAACAGGGAAATGGCAGTTATGGTCAATAACACTATCAGTGACGCAGTAGAAGGAACACAAGGTATCCCTCAAGGCAGCATTATTTCACCTACACTATATAACCTGTTCGTAAACGACATGAATGAAGCCATTAAACACAGTAAAATATTTATTTATGCTGATGACACCACTATATATACCATACATAAAGACTCTAAAACAGCTTTTGATAGACTTCAAGAAGACTTCAATAACATCACAAGATGGTGTCATGACAATAATTTGTATATAAATAGAACCAAATCTAAAATAATGCACATCAGAGTTGATCACTTCACAGATGAAAAATACAAACTAACGCACCACAGCATATCATGCATACACCAAAACATCCCGGCAGGTTGCAAATGTAACACCTTCATAAATAGTACTTCGACACAAAAATACCTAGGAATTACCCTTGATGAACACTTTAAAATGAACACACACACAGTAAACATAATTTAAAAAACCTAAGAGCAAACCTCTACACCTTCTACAATCTCCGATTTTATGTAGATAGGAAAACTTACTAAACAATTTATAGTGCTCTGATTGAAAGCAAATTAAGATATGCTATAGCAGCTTGGAGAAATCAAAACACAACTTTAATTAATAATCTTCAAGATGGCCAAAACAGGTTCTTTAAATATTTCACTGATATCCCTTATTTTAATATTAAAGAGTTGCTTCAAATTACTGTACTGAATCTCTACTACCATGATCCAAGATTCAGGCATAAGGTCTCTCACAACATACAAACAAGAGCCATAACAAGTACCAAACATGTAAAACCTTTATGTATAAATAGCTATGGTTTCAAGAGACTAAATTATATTATACCATCACTACTTAATGAACTACCCCCTGGACTGACAAACATTAACAGCAAACAACTAGCTATAAGTCGCATTAAAAAATATTACTTAACCAAACATTAACTCATAACATAAATTTATTAATATAACTACCATAGTGTAACTTTTTGTGTCTTTAATTATTTACATTAATATATTATCATTAACATTACAAAAATGCATGCACTCTTGTATTGAAATATAATCTATATATATATAGATTATATGTTGTAAATAATAATTAATATGTCTCACAGATAATCTGTACTGTCATCAGATTCGTGAGACATATCACAATAATGTAACATAAATAGTATTTAATAAATAAATTAAAAATTATTATTATTATTATTATTATTATGCACATAATTTTCAGTCATTAAATACTTTTTATTCTACTTGTTATTCATTTTATTTCTAGTATAGCCTCTGTCATGGACCTTTCTATTCATTAGAGCATGTTGTTTTTGCGAACTTTGCTTTGAAAAGCATCCAGGACTGAGCACGACCCCGTAGAAAGAATCTTGATAAAACAATGCTTTATTGAAGGGTGCAATATACAATGTCGCCACTTGTTGGGAAAGAAAAGAAATCATTGAACATATATGTATGTGTAGGGTGTTCACCCTTGTCATCCTGTGTATTGGCCTGCAAAACATGCTAGTATGAGCATGGTGATCAACAATGGGTTGATACATGGTAGGTGTTGTCTGTACCCTATGGGCGGTTGTCGGTGCTGGACCTATACCTGGAGGGGTACAAGAAAATATAACACAATACGTAAGCAGACGATAATAATGATCACATTGTCATATAAAACTGGAGAGGACCCATATTGGCGCCACTCTTTATGCCGACATAAATAAATATCCATGAGTATGGAGCACCCTGTATTGGGAGCGGGTGTCCCATGTTGGAGCTCATTGCTGCAAAGAAAGCATATATGATTAGTACAACTGTCCATATGTACGTATGCTCCTGTCTCTCAAGCTGATATATATCCAACGGATAATGCGCATGTATATCATCCGTTAGCGTTTTCTTCTGACCGGTATAGACCGTATTATTCGGGCTCACGCGGCTGCGTAAGATCGCAGTCCGCAAATCATATCTCGCCGTCCAGGCAAGATCAATGTGTTCCCCTCCCTGGGGCACGACCAGAGTGACCAACGGTGATCGTTACCTCGGCCAGGGAGATAAACGGAGGCACGTCGTTAGTCGCAGGGGATTGTCCTCGAAGGTATGGACAGAGGGGAACTCCGGTGCCCAGTACCTCGGCCCGGGAGATCATATATTCAATATATTCATTATTTCTTCTTTCTTCACCTGTGTACGAAAACAGGACTTGCTTCCGCAATGAAGCTATTACTTATCCATACAGACTAACTAAAGTCAAGTCAAGTGGGTCGTCTCTGGGTGTAGGGTCTATCCCGTCCGATGCGGAGTTGGTCAATCCCCGCACCGAACCATCAAGAATCCGCCCGCAGGCCTAACTTCGTCGACGTTAGTGCAAAATGGGTGTAGCCACCTTCGCTTTGGGGGCAGGCTAGGCACACCGTCAGCTTGGGCGCTTGCCCGCACTAACCCGACGCTGCTTCGACCGTCCGTTGTTCGTCGTCGTCCATTTCATGTCATGTCATGTCACGTCAAGGGCTATGTTTGCCCTCTATCAATGGCAAGCCTTACCATCTGCCATCTATCAAAAAAAATATGTGTTCACCCTTCACAACACGTACCAGATGCCTATACCATATGGGTATAGTGTAGAGCGAGTTTTGTTTGTGTGGGGACCAATGTGTGCCTTGCACTGGGGGTTGGAGGGGGGGCACAGTGCGAATTCATTGCGCCTAGCGAGCGGATTCCCAGCCAACGCAGTGAATGTTATTTATGTTTATCCACAGTTAGTAGGTGTAGATGGGATTAGGAAGGTACGTCCCATGTTATTAGGTATGTTGATATGTTAATTGTTGTTATTTTGGGGGTAAAAGGATGGCTGGCATCGGAGGGGGCAAGTGGTGCTAGAAGGATGTAGGAAGTCGTTAAATGGTGAGGAACATTTTACTGGCCCGGTGTTAATTATCTCCATGCAGGTTAAAGTATCACATGTGGGTGAAAAATGTAAATAAATATAGTGATAACACCTTTGTTAGCAGGGGAATGTATGCTACAATCCACTGTTGGCTTTGGTTTCCGCAGTGTTCCATCTCAACACTTAGCTAAGAGCGATATAGCATGGTGCACACCTTTGGTATGGCATTAATACCAAGTGCCTTGCATTAACAGGGGAATGGAGGACAACATGTAAAAATGTAGAAGTGTATATGGTGTTTCAATGGGGGGGGGGTAATGTTGACCTGGTGTCAACTTTATATAAATTCTGGGGCATCTGCGGCCGTTTGAATGGTGGAAAGTGCCTTGTTAATATTGTCTCCTACAGTCAAGGCGACGGCGTGGATGTCCGTAATTAGTCCCCCGTTCAATGAACTCTGGGGAATTTCCTCTAATTGCTGTAAAATTGCCTGCAACCCGTTGTAGGTTTGTTGCGTGTCACTGATCTGTTGTATGATGGTGTACGGTAATGTGGGGGTTAATTCCTCACTGATAACGCTACCTGAGGACGACTGTTGAGCGTTCTGTGCCTGTGTTCGTGTGAGGGGAGGTGCGTGAATTATTGAGTTAGGGTATCGTATCCGAAGGTCTATAACCCCAGCCTCTAAGTCAGCTATTAATCGGCCCGCGTTATTCTCGTCTATGAGGTCTGCGTGTTTTACTATGATTTTGGGTTGTAGCGGCTTGGTGGTAACGGCAAGGGTGTGGGCTGTATCCCAAACTGCACGCCTGACCTTACTAATCTTTTGGAATTTAAGCATGGGGTGCTATCCGTCCTATCGTATGGGCGTAACTGTGTATGGGGATGTGAATTGCTTAGTGATAGTTAAGGGTGGCGTTTAAAAATGTAAAAGTGATCGTGGCGGGCTTGGGTGGGGACTAAACATTACCCGACCCGTACGCTCAAAACGTTCTCCCAATTTTGGGTGGCGTTAGCTTGGCTAGTAAGAGGTTAAATTTAGGGATCTTGACCGCAGAGGTACGTTGTCTGTACCCCTTTAGGCGTTGTTTTAAGAACGTGGCGGCACTCAGCGCTCCACCAATTGTAGGGTACCTGAGAGGGTAGCCTCTACAATGTGTGTTAAAAGGGGGATGAAAGGAGAGTAGCTGAAGGCTGCCCGGGGCTCTAGTGTAAAAAGTGTAGGTTTGAGCGGTTCGGGCGTGAACGCAGCTCGACGGGAGAACTCCCAATTGTACAGTCTGCTTGGGTAGTTCAAAGGGATGATGGCAAGGGGTGGTTTACTAAATGAGTGTCGGAGCAGCTATGCTGCCGCTCGGGTTGCTGCTTATGTGGACTGACAGGTCGCGCTACTAATGAATAGCGCGCACGCAAGCAATGTGACGTGACGCAAGTGGCTGACTACGGTAGCCAATAAACAATTAACTAAGTGCTATTAGGATCCTACCGGGAGTTGGTTTAAGGGGTAGGATCTTATCAACGAGATAAATAAATAAACCAAATGACCAGTTAGCTTTTAGATTTTAAGGTTTAATGCGTACTCCCAATGTGGAGTACTATAGAACTTGGCAGAGCAGATACTATTAACTCTGATGCCTGTTATCTTTACAATAATTCAGGGGATGATGGTGTAAGTGTTTGTGTGTTAGCTCGCTGGACACTCACCAATCTGGACGTGACGACTTTGGGCAGCGTCCCGGCACCTGGTAGCACTGTGAAAGACTGACCTCTAGTCACCTCACCTCTGCTGTTTTATAGAGGCCGCCTGTTGAGTTTGCAAAGTTGCGGATTCCTTAGGAAGTGAGTTGCTGGCCGGGGTCGCTGGAGGACAAGTATGGGGTTACTGAAGGTTATTTGAAGTGCTAGGCCTTTGGATTTGTAGTGAATTTGTAGAAGTCGTTTGGGAGTTTCATATGTATGGCTATAATGCATGAAATATAAGGGATGTAGGGGGTGGCCTACCCCAGGTATGCAACAATATTCTGTAATTGTTGCATGCTGGGTTATACTAGGTATATGGGTTGAGCTCCCACCGGAAAAGAAATCCTGGATACGGGTTTGAGTGAAAGGAAAGATTGGGAGAACGTTATTATCTGGAATGTAAGGACTGCACCATTTGTGACGTATGAGTTACACCAGTTAAACCACACTTGTGTATCACGTGCATCTTTGATCAAGCAGTCTTTAACTGACTTATGCATATTTACAACTTTCTGGTTTCTCACTCATATTACTCACCGGAAGATTTTAAACACGTAGCCATTCATTAGGCTTTCTCAGTATATTCCGCCGGCTGTCTCTGGATCTTAACGTATCAGATTCGATACCCGACTCCAGAATTTTTTTCCTGCCACCCTCGTATTATTTAATTGAAAATAAAGGCTACAGAAGTACAATGGGAAGTCGAGATCCATTGCATTTGCCACATTTAATTGTTCATTTTGATAAAATTGTTCAGTTGGTGAGCAAGTCCTTGCATGGCAGACACTGCACAGTACGGAATATGAATATCGTAACCTGCTCTAGTAACCCCACAAAATGTTGCTTTACCTGTACCTTTACTGCTCGGGTCCAAGCTCTGTGAACTTGAGGGGTGAGGTAACGCGGTAGGCAGAAACAGCCCGCCGTGTTATCCGAAATTCCTGTATATTCCAATACTGCTAACATAGGGTCGTTGCCTAGACCACTGTGGTATTACGAATGAGTGAGTGAGTCACCGACCAATGTATTTGGTTCTGTTACTACGCACGGATCGGGAACCCCACACATTACTCTTCAACGTCCGCGATTCACATTCCTCTCAGGTTCACGGAGCTTGGACTCAAGCAGTACCCTCTACGATCTTGAAAATGAATAAGATTGTAGACAGGGATTTCCCTCGCGGTGAGAGGTGGTTGGTTCCTTAGTTTAGGGGCTGCGACAATGCGGTCATGTAGCCTCGTGTACTTTGGGTGTGTGTAGAATCTGTCTGATAACCGGTGTTAATTATGATGACTGTATTAGTGTGTGTTATCTGTTTTTAATTCAAGTAAGGACTGCAGACGATAATATCAAGTACTCAAGTTCCTACTTTTGCTACCAAATGCTACCGTCCATGACACCTAGCTGTGAACTTGGCTACTACTAGATGCCATCGCAACCAGCGCCCGGTGACGAACGTTGGACCTTAGTCCGTCGGTCTTTACTTCCAACTTAAAGTTTTGGCACCGTCAAGTGGTGAGGAGAAGAATTACTTTAAACCAGCCAATCCTAAGCAGCAGCTCACATCGATAAGGCGATCTGGCGAGTCGTTGTTACCTCTAGTCTTTGTTTATATTCACCCACATGCTGAAGCTAACCCGCTCATCGGCAAAGTGTTCATTACTGTTGTGCTATTTTGTCAGTCGTTTGCTTCGTTCTTTAGAATATCTCGTAATTAGTTGAATAATTCCTCTTTAGTAATATTGTGGGAAACGGTTTCCAGATCATGACACTCACAAGCATCGAATATAGAACTGAATTATTTATTAAAACAATGACACTGATTAAAATACAGTAGAGAATTAAGGGGATGTGTTTCGCGGCTCGTCGGAACTCGGAATATTGCTTCTCTTCTTTTTATTCTCAGACAATGGCGCTGAGCTTACTCCTGCGCCCGCTAGATCCCATACTCGTCCTGATCCTCATCCGACCCAGATGAAGAAAATCCGCCCGGCCAGGGCTTCATGAACTCCGCACAGGACGATGTGATTCTTGGTCCAGCATGGTCTCCTTCTCTGCTGACGTCATATGTATCGTTGAGTTTAACTCGAGTCACTCGATAAGGTCCTAGACTTTTGGTTTTTAGTTTCAGATGTGGACCGATCTGAGTGCGTTTGATGGCAACCAGGTCGTCGACCTGATACTTCTTAGACTCCTTACGTCGTCGGTTGAATTCAGCACGATTTTCAGATTGTACTTTTTCTATCTGCTTTTTTGCATCTTCTCTCATCTGATCACGTTTTTCGTTGAACGAATCGATCAGCTCCTCTTCGATGAGTTGCACTATACGTAGATATTTTGGTTGTGCATTCTGACTCCTCTCAGCAGGTCGAAAGGTGACATTCCGATGCTCCTCTGGAACGTAGAGTTGATAGCTCGTTGGACGGATGGTACAACCTTGTAACATTTTGTTGGATCGTCAATGCTAAGTTTAGCGATGATCTTGGTCACTGTTGAGTTGACTCTCTCGATTTGACCATTGGCTCTTGGCAGTCCAGCTGTGATCAAGACGTGCTTGATACTCTGCGATTTACAGTAGTCCTGGAACTCATGGGAGGTGAACGATGGCCCCCTGTCGGTGTTCACTTGAACTGGGTTTCCAAAGTTCGTCCTCTGAAACTCCATCTTTTCAATCGTCTGGGCCGATTTGGTAGATTTCACAGGATACAGCCAGGTGAACTTCGTGAAGGCGTCTATCACACAGAAGATGTGTTCATATTCCTTGTGTGTAGACTTAAGTGGTCCAATGTGATCCATGTGGTAGGTGTGCAAAGGCCCACTCTCCTTGAACATCGGATGTAACCAACCTTCTTTCTTGCCTGTCTTCCTGTTAACCACCAGACACTTCACACAGTTGGCTATGACTCGTTTCACCTTGTTGGCCAAGCCTGGAATATAATAGTCCTGCTTCACGTCTTCTTCAGTCCCTTTAACAGCGTAGTGTCCCTTCTCATGTGCATCTCTGATGATTTCATGGTGCATTGCCCGCGGGACCACCAACGTCTCTCGCCCGTCAACAAATTTAAATAGCAGTCCATCTCTGACGATGAAGTTTTCGTAAGGCCCTTTCTCCAGTGTCGCTTTTATCGCTGTCAATCCTTCGTCTTTTCTCTGGGCGATTTTGATCCTCGCTGCAAGGCCATCAGGGAATCCAAACATCACTGCTGGACATCGGCTCAGGGCGTCGACATGTTTCATCCTGGTTGCAGTTCGGTGTTCGATGGTATAGTCAAACTCCTCCAAGGCCATAGCCCATGTAGCTACTCGTGGGACCAGGTCCCTTTTGTGCATTGTCTTTTGGAATGCCATACAGTCAGTCACAATCTTGAACGGAATTCCATTTTTCTTTTTGACTACCACCACTAGGCATGTATATTCTGATTGACTCGGTTCTATGGTATCTTCCTCCAGCCACGCCTCGACTTGCTCATCGACAAATTCGTTCTCAAGCGGTGCCATTCGTCTGGGCCTGCTAAATATCGGTTTTTCTTATTTCAATGTGATCTTCATCTTGACATCAGTAGATTTCGTCTTCTTTGGTACATATCTCGCTACCAAATCCTGGATCTGTTCCCTTTTTTTTCTCATCAACGCAGTTCTCGATATCAAATTCCTGTTCGTCGGCTACCCTGATCACCATCATTGGGACCTCTAGTTTCTTGATGGTAACTCCTTGCTTGCTCAGGATGACCTCACCCTGATCATATAGATCGTTACCAATAACAATGTCCCACTCCATAGTATCATCAGAAACAACATAGACGTTGGTTTGGAACTCCATCTCGTCTACTTCAACGACTGTTGTGAAGTAACCTTGAGGAGCAACAAAACCATTACCGAATCCTTTCAAAACAAGATCCGTGCTCTTCAATCCTGGGGAAACCATGGTCTTATGGATGTTTTGTCGCAGTAGGTTATAAGGACTGCCACAGTCGATAAGTGCCTGAAGTTTCTGCTGACCCAAACTAACCTCTTTGAACTTGAGGCAGCTTTTCTTTTCATCAATAAGATTGATACATTGATTATTCCTCTTATCGTTCTTCCTCTCTTTTTTGCACTCGGATGAAATGTGGCCAAACTCGTTGCAGTTGAAACATCTCTTGCCTTTATTCTTGTGCTCACATTCCTTTGAACTATGACCAGGTCCACCGCAATTATAACATCTATCTCCACTACTCGCCTCTTTCTTCTTTGTACTGCCCCAGCATTTTCCGTCCTCGTTGGCACTCTTGGCACTTCCTTGAAAATTACTGTTATTATACTTTGTGCTTTTCTTTGGCAAAGACTTCACCGCCATCTCATAACTTCTCATTTTCTCCTTGAAATCCTTGGAATTTTTTGCTCCATAGAGAAGAAGTTTTGATCCTGAATCGTCCTCGATCCCATCAATCACGTACTGACACAGAGAAACTTGCTCAACATCACCTCTACTGGCGATTTCCTTCATCACAAGAAAGTACTCCTGTAGAGATTCGTCGCTGGGTTAACAACTTGTGAATTTCTGCACTGCTTGCCGCCACGTCAAACTCCTCTTTCAAGGCCTTCTTCAGTGCAGTCCAGGACGTCAGTCCTTTCTCACCTTGAATGAAAAGCTTAGCTAAACCATCGAGTGATTTCTTAGCGAAAATAAACTTTTGCAGCTCACTCCATCCCATCAAGATTGACGTCTCCTCAAAATCTGCGATCCATTTCTTCACTGGGTAAACATCCTTACCGTTAAATGCTTTCATAGCGCCCTCTACGTCGCGGAACGACAATGAAAACTTATGTTGTTCTCTATACCTTCTGTGCTGGTCTTCGTCTTCGCTCTCTTTGTCTTCTTCGTCTTCTTCATCTTCGTCATCATCGTCTATATTAGTTGCGAGTTCATCCAATTTTCTCAAGTAATAACAAATGGTGTTAATCATTACCTCCTTTGTCCCGATCTCGGTATTAAGAATCTCAGAAACACGCAACAGATCAGCCTTAGAAAATGTTTCTTCGATAAATTTCTTCTTAACTTCCTCTTCAATGGAATTTTCGTCAAACTCGAATCCAGGAAACTCTCGCAGTCGCTTCCGATTCTTCCTGTCGTCTGGTATATGCTCGAAAATGAGGTTAAGTAAAACTTTGATTGCTTTGACCGGAGCATCACTTATGTTCTTATTTATTTTCTCTATTGCACCGAGTATAGTCATCTTATTTGTTTACTCACGTCTAGCAAGTAGATTTCCGTCAATATCGCTTCCTCAAAACCTCGCTATCAAACCTGTTTAACCTCATTCGCCAAACCGGTGATATTTGTAGGTGATATCGTTGAATACCACTTCCCGTCGTTTCTCTCCGACGAGTCTCTTACCATATCAACAATTCTCTGTCGTCGTTTAGATTCCGACCCTCGTCGTCGTCACGGCACCACTAATTGTCACCAAAACTGAAGAACAAATTTTGCTAGCCTATGAATCCTCGTCGTAGATTCGCACGTCGTGGGCTCACAAAACTGCACGTCGTCTCGTCGTCAGCGTCGCAGGCAACAGCAACAAATATGATTACCGTCCACTTCGTCGAAAATAGCGTCGTATTTTGCGTCGTACTTGGTATCGTGGATTGCGTCGTAACTCGTTGTTTCAGTCCATCCCGGACGAGCTCCCATTTGTGGGAAACGGTTTCCAGATCATGACACTCACAAGCATCGAATATAGAACTGAATTATTTATTAAAACAATTACACTGATTAAAATAGAGTAGAGAATTAAGGGGATGTGTTTCGCGGCTCGTCGGAACTCGGAATATTGCTTCTCTTCTTTTTATTCTCAGACAATGGCGCTGAGCTTACTCCTGCGCCCGCTAGATCCCATACTCGGCCTTCTTGATCCTCATCCGGCTCCCACAATATAGTGTAGTATAGAAGACAATTACATATTATATTATAGGCTCGATAGTTTAGTGTAGTCGTAGGTTAATTTTAAGTCTGTTCAAGTGTTTGTGAACTTACTGTGTGTGGCTCTTGGAGTGAAATTCACAATGTCAGTGGGCAGTTCTATCCCAAGGTAGGTGAATGCCAGGGGAAAGAAAGTTAGCACACTATTACCGGGAAGAAAACTGGAGATTACCATGAAGATGAACAGTGCAATATTTCAGAACTGGTTTGAGAAGTCGTTAATGTCCAACTTGCCTGAGAAGTCTGTTATAATCCACGACAAGGCTCCAACATTGGCAGCAAGGAAGTGCATTCTTATCAACTGGTTGACAAACCATAACATACCTGTGTGGGATGACATAAGAAAAGGGGAACTTATGAATCTTGTGAAAGAACACAAGCGAACGTCTAGTGTATGTGATTGATGAAATAGCGAGACGGCATGGACACAAGGTCATCAGGCTTCCACCCTATCATTGCCACTTCAACGCAATTGGAAAAATCTTGTTCCAGGTTAAGGGTTATGTTGTGGCCAACAATAAGCAATTCACGGTTTCGGAAGTGCAAAGATTGCTTACTGAAGCCGTGGAAACTGTTAACGGTACTCCAGAAAACTGGAGTAAAGTCGTTAACCACACTCAAACTGTAATACTTGAGGTGTGGGAAAACGAGGTCATTGTGGAGCGGTTTGTCATTTCTTTGGAAAGTGATAGTGACGAGTGGTGGTACAAGTGACTCGGACATTAGCGGCACGTTCCCGATGTAATGCAGTCTAAAACAGAAGGTATAATGGGGTCTATACTACGTGATCTCAGGCGTAATGGTGAGTAATTCCACTTGTTCAGAATTTTTCTTGTTTATATTGACAGCTGTTAATATTAAATGCCCTTACGATAGTTTTTGTTTGTTTCTAGGGCCTATATAATTGTTTTGAATGTACAGTATATGTATGTGTAGTTGTGTCACTTGCGAGTTACGGTTTGTGTCGCGTTCGAATCAGCTGACCTCGCTCTGCCAGCGCGCTGGCAACACTGCCCAGCTGATCGGCGAACTGTCAAGTAGACAGATATAACCGGCAGAGTACAGATGTGGCCAAATTATTATGGTAAAGATAAATACAGATAAATAAATCTAATTTCTTTATTGCAGATTGGGATTAATGCATTACAATTGCACATTACACATTTCTTAGTATCTAGTTCGCATTCCTTTAGCCTTAATTAGGAGTTTTACCCTGTTAGGAATACTTTCTACTAGTTTTTGGCAACTATATTGAATGTCTGGGTCATGTAACCACGTTTGGTTCAGCAATTCAATTAATGCATCCTTTGTTGTGACCTTCTGCATTCTTATTTTCTTTTTTACTATTGCCCATAGATTTTCAATTGGATTCATATCTGGGCTGTTTCCAGACCATGGGAGCACAGAAACACCATTATCATCCAAAAACTTCCCCACACTTTTTGCCTTGTGGCATGGTGCTCCATCATGCATGAACACACAGTCATCACCGTTAAACCACTCCCTCATTTGAGGTAGAAGTTTGTCTTGCAGTCTCTTTGCATATTGTCCTTGGTTCATAGAACCTTCAACAATATCCCGATTTTCTATTCCTTTCCATGAAAAAACACTCCAGACCATAACGGATGTCGGATGTTTCACAGTTTGACGTACACAATCTTGGTGAAACTCTTCAGATACCCTCCTCCCCACATACTAGCTGCTTTCCTCGGTGACACAGAACATTCATTTGTCACTGAAACACACCTGGAAGGAAATAAAAAACATTTTATCACTGTCAGTCCACACTCAGCGTCGCCAAAACAAAACAAAACAACCAAACAAACAAACTGATATTCACAGGAATTCTTTGCTAGTCATAAGGAGAAGATTCACAAATTTTCCAAATTATCACTTAGAAACGAGTTATATTTACAGAAACGAGTTCAAATGTGAGTAAATACCGTTTTCCAGTCATCAACTGTCCAGTTTTGTAAAGATTTTCCCCAATTTAATCTCTTCAAGGCCATCACAGGAGTGATCTTGGGTTTGGGTCATGGTCGACGTGCTGGCAGGCCTGCAAAACACAGCTCTCTTCTTACAGTTCTGGGTGACACCTGGACACCACAATCCTCCAACTCTACAGAGAGCTGCTTACTGGTAGCTTTTCGATTGGAAATAACCATATTTTTAGTTTTCGCTGCATTCTAGGGGTGCATTTTTGTTTTCTCCCACATTTTCCTGAGCGTTGTTGTTGATAAACAACAGTTGCACGTTCAGTCTTTTTGATGTTACTCACTGTCTGTTGTGATATCCTAAGTCTGGTAGCTATTTGCTGCTGTGTACAGTGCTTTTCTTCCAGAAGTGTCCTTACCGTTGCCTACGCTATATACAAGGCCGGGAAATGCAAGCTGTTTTGCGCTAGAAATGAATCACCATGAAGTTCGGCCAGTGACCGCTAGGATCGCTTTGTACCACCCTAGTTCCAGCATTCGCGCCAGTTTAACACATTAGTAAAATTGCAAATAGTGGTTGTTTACATTAGTATTTTTTAAATGGTTTACTGCTGTGTTCCGTTTTGTACGTCCCGGCAGGGAATGTGCAAATCTGTTTCATTTCACTCGTTTCCTATCAATCAAGAATTATGAAATAAGTGGATTATAGCTGTTTCTCGACGAGGTGATAAGTCAGGTAGTGTGTGGACTCCTTCTAAAAGGTCGGCGGTTTGTAGTAGGCATTTCAGGGAAGACAATTACAGTGTGAGCACAACTAGAAGATTTCTTCTGCCTAAATCCGTACATTCAGTATTTACAGACTTCCCTCAGCACAAACAAGTGACAACTACAGCTAGGAAACCACCAAAACGACGACAGAGTCAAACTGACGACACTCTTTCATCCAAAAGAAAATGTGACTCTCCAGGAACTGTGAGTAATTTTGTCCCTATTTGTGAAGACGAGATAAATTGTAGAAGTATAGGGACGCAGTTTTCACCCATTTCAAGGCCAGTTGTTAGGAAGTCTCTTCGAAAGAAACTGTGGAGTGCTACGAAAAAAAACTGCTAAGCGAGACGCTGTAATTCACAAGCTACGAAGAAAACTTCATGATCTTCAGGCCGAATTGAAGAAATACAAAACTAAGAAATATGACATGATCAAGCAGCTGTCTGCAATTCAAAATGAAGCCCAACAAGGTAGCCTCAAAGCATTTTTTTTTTTGCTCGAACAGCTGCAAGCATTTGGAAAGAAGAAATACAAGTACCAAGAAACTACAATTAAAATGTGTGTTCTTCTATCTACTAGGTCACCGACAGGCTATCGATTGCTACGTGAACTAAGTATCTTGCACCTACCACATCCCAAAACTTTGAAGACATACGTAGGGTACTCGAAAGGAGAGACTGGCATCACCTCATTGATCAGAGCAAGATTGATGGCAGAGGAAAAGTCACTGGAACACGAGAATACAAAAGTGGGCTCCCTTATCATTGACGAAATGGCTATAAAGCCTAGGCTTGTGTACGATAGGAATTTAGACATGTTTCTCGGCATGACTGACGCAGACTTAGACGCTCTTGGTATTGAAGACAAACTAGCCAACAAGTTACTTTGCATTCTTTTCAAAGGACTATCTTCTTCTTACAGAATTCCTGTGTCGTTTTATTTTACTTGTTCTATTTCTGGAGCGCACTTGGCAAAATTAGTATTAGATGCTATGAAGGTAGTCAAAGAAAGTGGTTTCAGAGTGTTAAGCATTGTAACTGACAACTGTCAATCGAATGTTTCTATGTTTGAAACGCTATGCGGGGGTCGTATAACGCATGAAATTAAACGTCCTCTTGATGAAAATCGACCGCTCTTTATAAGTTTTGATCCCAGTCACATTATCAAGAATGTACGATCGCAGTACTTGTCTAGGGAGTTCTTTGTAAATGGCAACAATGTGACAAGTGATCATTTGAAGATCCTTTATAATCTTCAGAAAACTCTGGTGATAAAACCTGTCAGGAAACTCTCAAGGAATTCTCTAGTAATTTTGAAAAGATGAATGTTTCCAGGGCCAAAGTTGTGTTTTTACCTGAAGTTGTCGCAGGCTTAAAAAGTATGGAAGTCGTATGCTCTGAGAAAATGAATGACAAAGGCAGTTTACTTGAGACTATTAATTTTATGGAACATTTTCAGAAATGGTTTGACATCCATGATGTCTGTAACACATCCCATGGCACGCACTCCAGAAATGATAACAAGATGATTTTTTGTGAGATGGACGATGAAAGACTGCACTGGTTAACGGACGTATTTCTGCCATACATTGAGGACATACAGCAACATCCCGAAAAGTTCAGGAAATTTACCAAAGAGACTTACCACGCTCTGGAGTTGACAACTCTCTCTTCAGTGGCATGCATACGCTATTTAATAAGCATCAATTTCCACTATGTCCTAACGAGGAATTTATCGAGTGACGATGTCGAGCTCTTCTTCAGTCACCTCAGACGAAAGGGGGGGTTCAATGATATGATGGATGTGAGATCTTGTATCCATACTATTGAATCTACCCTTCACACTGGAATTATCGCAGCTTCGAGCCATGGAAACGTCGAACTAAGGAATGAAGACTTAGTATCCAGCATAAGGTCCAGGTTTCTTTTTCTAGAAACCAAATTCAAGAGCCAGGTGAAGAAGGACATGCCACGGATTCTGCCCTCGTACCGGAGCTTCCCGAACACGTCCTTGCTATAGTTGGAAACCCCGTTGAAGGTATATTTTTAACCTGCACATTTATTTTCATTGCATTATGTTTTTATCTAAACACGATTACGGTATTTAACAATTTGGTTTTATTTTTAGGAACTCCAGCTACTGCATCCAACATAGCAGTAGCAATGGTTGCAGGCTACATAGTGCGCGTAGCAGAATAAAATACCAGCTGTGAAGGTTGTTTGCAACATATTTCTCTCCCTGCGAGTGAAAGCCCGGTCCTCAGCCTCATACGATTTCAAGATCGTGGAGGACTGAGGTACCCTAAAACATAATTTGTGGTGTTACTAGAGCAAATTATGCAATGCGTATCACGTGCTGTCCAGTATCTGCCACGGAAGAACTTGCTGACAAACTGCACACTTTTATTAAAAGACAAGTTCAGTCAGGCAATTAAGTGTGACCGATGCAACGATTCTGAACTTCCGATTCTCCTTTTGAAGAAGTTCCTGGAGCCACTCCTGGACAACCTAGCCTTCAATCGCACGAGCAGGAATGAACGATTTTTACAGCTTCACAATAAGCCTCTGAACAGGAAAGTACTGAAGCTCTAAGAAAAGACTGCTTGTTTATGATACTCCGGTGAGTTATAGATATGAATGATAAACCACACTTTTGTAAATGTGCATGAAATAGCCCGGGTATTCTCTCATCTCAATACTAAATTCATATAGTGTTACAATGCGATCCTAGCGGCTGAATGCTGAACTCAGTTGCCCCCCAGTCGCGGTGCGGCATCTCCCGGCCTTGTATTATAACGTAGGCAACGGTCCTTACAATGACAATTATCTAGGGTGATTTATGTCCTTTTTCTTACCCATAACCTCCAAATATTTCCTATGATTCTCTGGTATAAACCACTCACTTGGCAGATGATTTATTACTATATTTCGGCTCCAAATACTTCAGTGAAGGCCTTAAATCATGCACTGAATAGCCAGGGACCACTAATATCAACACACTTTCAAATAATTCTCATGTAAATAGCACATGCATAACATGGAAACACACCGGATTGTCATTTGTTACATTCTCTTTATCATTGTTGCCAACCTATACAATTCAACATTCCTTGACAGTGCTAAAACTAACCTCCAGATATACCATATTTCCCTCAAAACAATTTTATATTTTCTAATCTCATGAAAATTCAAAAAAAAGTGGTGATGTTCAAGCTTTACCATAATAATTTGACTACCTCAAAAACCTAACCTACAAATTTTGCTTCACACAAGTTTAGTTAGTTGAAGATTATTTTACATGACATGGGCCCGCCGGCCTTTCTTTCCTTCCGAAGGAAGGAAAATTGAGGGATTATTAACGCTCTTAAAAAATCCAACGACTTCGTCCGGGTTGGAAGCCGCGACCTAGGGCATAGAAGCTCAGCATGTTACCTACTACGTCACCGAAGCCGTCGTGGTGTTAGAAATAAGGTTGTAAACAACCTTTACAGCTTGTAGTTTCCTCTGCTATGCGCTCTAGGTCACTATACCAGGCCCAAAACAACTGTGAACATGAGGGAGGAGCCAGATTCACACGCTCACCCGCGCCAGCCAATTGCATAGCGCGGCGTTGCCCAGTTAACTGCCTACTCTGGGCTCGCTGTGCCGTACGAAACCTCTATTTCTCTCCGCGCACGAAAATCATTAAATATCCAATTATTTAGATGAACCTATGTTACAGAGCTAAACATTCTGAAGCTGACTGTGCAAACCCCGTGACGCAGGGCCGTGGAGAGCGGCGACGGGCCCTGGGGCTGGAATCTCACGGGCCCCCCTCTAAAACCAAATTCTGTAAAATCCTCGCAAATTTGCACAAACTGATTTTGCACATATTTTATTTGCACTAAATGTTCATCACGAAATCAATTACAGGAACATAAAGAGCCAGCAAGCAAGCAAGCAAAAATAATAATAATAGCATGCTGGAACTCAATGCCCAAGATCGCGGGTTTAAATCCGGCCGAAGTCGTCGGATTTTCAAGAGCGTTAAAATTCTTCAGTATGCCTTTATTCGGAGGGGAAGTAAAGCCGGCGGGCCCATGCCATATATTTATGGCATATAAAAGAACCTACCACTACAATTGGTAGTGCGTTGCCAAAATTTGTAAGTTATTTGGTTAGAAACGCTCTATCAATTTCCAACGTTCCCCGCTGGGTGTCAGTGACAGTGGCGTCTGGTAGCCAAAGTTGGAACTACTTGAAATTGAACTTGTTGGGGAGCCTACGGGCGTTCAATTGAATTTTCTGAAATTCATATTTAATAATAATATATCAATGATATATTCCACTACATCCAGGTTATATTTATTATCAGAAGCAGAACGTGAATTACTATTAATAAAAATAAGTTAATGCTGGTATGTAAAATTTACAACATTATACCTGACAAGCGCATACTAATGTATTATTTTTAATTAAAAATTAATATCAGATTAAAGCCATCGAAAATTAGGTACCGTAATAATTTTCATTAAATTCACTATACTGTTTTGGCGTTTGACAAATCTAAATTTGTCTCGATGAGGTAACACTGTAAGCATGCACAGTGTTCAGAGTTAAAGTTCTGCAGATCCTCTTTGATATCAATAATTTTAGAACTTCAGTGATACTCATAAAATCAATATGCTCGTTTGTCGTACACAAATTTGAAAAAAGTTGCATTTACCGGACCAGTAATTGCATCGCTTTTACAGTATTTAACTTTCGGAAAATACTCACATTGAAAAAAGCTGTTGTCTATGAACTCGGAAACAGGTGGGTTAGAATTCCACCGTCGGTGATTCTTTGCTTATGTTCCATGATTCGTCGTTTTAACCCGTACATTCATTTCCTCTTCAATTCTATCCCTACGTCATAAGACCCAAATATTAATCAACAGGAAGTTCATCTCACTGAACTGCATGTTAAAAGATGATGATGATGATAATTGTTGCTTTAAGGGGCCTAACATCTAGGTGGAAAGGGTATACTGTACACTGTGCAGTACTACGGCCTCTGTGACATATGACGTAATCTCTTTCCATAATGGGAACATGATTTTTACACAAAATCAAGACGTATTTTAAAATACGTTTTACATATGATGTTTTTATGTTGACATTCTTAAAATGTGCTGCCCTTGAAGAGTCACGCCCTTTGGTCCAAGCCTAAACACTGATAAGAGTTTTGGTTGAACGGCGATCACACATCGTCGTACATTAAACAAAGAAAAATATATTTTCATAATTAACCACAGGTATACAGTACTCATACTAAACTCAAGTTATTACGTGATATCAGTAGATTGCAGCTGATCAGTGATTGTTTTCACAAAAGAAGAAAATGTGAATTTGAACTATATTTTGTAATTGGCAGTCAGTGGATTTCTTAATATTGCTTTGCAGTAATCAAAACTAGAGCCAGGTTTTCCTAAACATCCTCAATCCTATCTATGACTGGTGACCATCGGGCGGGGGGGGGGGGGCATTTAAGCCAAGATTATATGGGAGTGGACACACCGGGGAGCTTTGGATATGGAATATCACCAAGCTCATAGTGGGGTCCGGGGGCCCTCCTCCGGAAAAGTTTGCAAAAATTAGGTCCAAATAATTGAGTTATAGGATAGGCCATTTGGGTGATTATTATTGGGATATTTTGGAGTAAAAATTTGGTGACCATTGACATTATTTTTGTGGCTATAGAAAATACTCTCCGATATTGAAGTAAAAGCTCTCACATCTTCAAGTTAGGCCCCGTGGTGTAGCTCAACAATGACCGTGATGGGGGCCTACAGCAAGTGTACAGATCGGAGGTTCGAATCCGGGTGCTGACAGCGACTATCCTGAGTGTGGTTTTTCACACTCCCTCCAGACCAATGCCGGGGGCAGTACCTTATTTCAAGTCCAGGGACACCTACCCTACTCTTAACCCTAATAATTACTGTAATAGTCGCGACGGCCAACGCATTCCCAGTCGGCAACTAAGAATACGACAGGCGAAAGGGCTTGATTCGCAAGAGAAAATATCTCTTGGCGTCCTGAAAAATAAGTGCTTTGCACATCCTCCTAGGACGCCGGGCCCCCCTGGGAGGGTCGGGCCCCGGGGAACCAGCCCTGCCTGCCCTCCCCTCTCGTCGGGCCTGCCGTGACGATACGACCAGCCGTTCGGGAGATATCCTCTGCCCTTAAACTGAAGGGATAATTAGAGCGAAGAATGGTTAGGTGTTGAAATATTTAGTTTCGCTGGGGAAGATAACTAAGAGTGACAGCATGGCTGTATCAATTCAGTAGTGGAGCTTATAGAAGTTAGTGCTGTGAGCTGAAGTTTAGAACTCATAACAATGTTCCGTAGCAAGCCGAGTGGCAGTCGAACAGTTTTACACAGCCAGGCAAGAAATATAATTTTCAGGGTATGACCTTTTAAAGAATCTTTCGAATACAGAAGTACGTGAAAACACAAAATCTGATAACCTGTGTTGTTGTGTTGTCGGCAATTATGTTTTTTATTTTTAATTGAGTCGAATAAAACTCACCTCTTCACAGTCTTACCTCACCATGCATAGAGTACCCGGTGCTAACCCTGAGACCAGAACTAGATGTCTTGATTGAGCCGTGAATCGAATCTGGACATCATGGGTGACAGCAAGAGTTGTTGTTGTTGTTGTTGATGATGATTGTTGTAGGGGCTGTGTGACATCGTGGTCATGCAGCCCCATGTATTTGGGTGTGTGTGGAATTTATCTGATAAATTGTGACACTGCGATGTCTGTACTAGTGTGTATATTTGTAATTGAGGAAGGATTTGCGTAGGAAGCGGCCGTGGCCTTACGTTAGGTACCATCCTGGCATTTGCCTGGAGTAGAAGTGCGAATCCACAGAAAAAACACTTCCATGATGGCTGAGGTAGGAATCCAACCCACATATTTTCAGGGTATGACCTTTTAAAGAATCTTTCGAATACAGAAGTACGTGAAAACACAAAATCTGATAACCTGTGTTGTTGTGTTGTCGGCAATTATGTTTTTTATTTTTAATTGAGTCGAATAAAACTCACCTCTTCACAGTCTTACCTCACCATGCATAGAGTACCCGGTGCTAACCCTGAGACCAGAACTAGATGTCTTGATTGAGCCGTGAATCGAATCTGGGCATCATGGGTGACAGCAAGAGTTGTTGTTGTTGTTGATGATGATTGTTGTAGGGGCTGTGTGACATCGTGGTCATGCAGCCCCATGTATTTGGGTGTGTGTGGAATTTATCTGATAAATTGTGACACTGCGATGTCTGTACTAGTGTGTATATTTGTAATTGAGGAAGGATTTGCGTAGGAAGCGGCCGTGGCCTTACGTTAGGTACCATCCCGGCATTTGCCTGGAGTAGAAGTGCGAATCCACAGAAAAAAAACACTTCCATGATGGCTGAGGTAGGAATCCAACCCACATATTCCCAGGTTTGCATCACCAGGTTTGTACCCTGTTCCAGCCCTCAGACCAGAATTACATTTCTTGGGAATCGTACCCGGGACTCCGCTGTGACAGCCAAGAATGGGTAGCAATGTGCTAGCCAGTACACCACAAGGCGGTCTTCAATAAACAAAAACTTATCCCAATAATTGTTTTCTCTGTTTCTATTACCTTATAAAGGGCTAACAAGCAATGTTACTCAGAATGGCTTGGGGTGTAGGTTACGTCATGTGATATAATAACGTTGTAATTGTTGTTTCATTTGAGGGGCTTAGACATATTGGTACTTTAGCCCCGTGTACTTGTCTGTATTATTGTGTGTATTATTATTATTATTCTGGTGAGAATTGGGAAGGAGGTGGCCGAGGCCTTAAGTTAGGAACCATCCCGGCATTTGCCTGGAGTAGAAATGAGAAACGACTTTCAGGATGGCTGAGGTAGGAATCTAACCCACATCTTCCCAGTTTTGCCTCGCGAGGTTGAGCGAACCCTGTTCCAGCCTTCAGACTAAAATTAAATAGCTTGGCAGAGCCGGGAATCGAACCCGGACCTCTTGGTCGCTACACCAGGAGGTGGTCACTTTTGCGAATAACGTTTGTGTGGCATCCTATATCTGCCTCATATCACATTGTGTGCAATCCGTTGTGAGGATAGATATTCGTAGGATTAGGTCCCCCAGCCAGCTCGTACATGCACTTACATTCGCCTTGTGTTCCGGGGAAAGGTCGTGTGTATACTGCGAGCTGTGTCGACTCCGCAAGTCTCACTGTGGCAACAGTGCTCAGCTGGACGCACGCTACTGGGCGATCCCATGTTCACAGTTGTTTTGCAAGGGGGACGACAGATCATAGGGAACGCGTGGGTCGGGGTAAGGACCTGTACTGGTTGTTCTGCCAACCAATGAAGAATTAATTTTAGCACTAAGGTTCCGTAGTTGGCACTCATGAACGTTCACATCAAACCGACTGGCAGAAGCGGGAATAGTCTGTTTTGATTGATTTTCCTCGTGGTGTTGTTGGTTGTTTTGATTTGTTCAGTATTTTGATTGTTTATTTGAATTGAATTGAGAGTCAATCATGCCACTGCAAGGGAGGAAATATTGCCAAGCTCCGGGATGTAAGAATTATAATGATAGTAAGAACAATACGGCAATTTTCATCTTCCTGGTGTTGACCATGTGAAAAACTAGTGGGCAATATGGACTACTCTCGAATAAAAATATATAGAGAATAAATGTGTGCATGTCATCTCTTGTTTGTTTTCTTACCCATTCTCCTTTGCATTGCAATCAAATTTGTGGTTTAGGACTACGGGGAGGGGTGGGTGGCAACCAAGGCTTATAAACTACAGAGGTTGCCTCAATTTTTACTCACCAATCAGCGCTCACAAGGCGGATGACGTCACAAGATACCAAACGCGCCATGTGTGGAACGTAACGAAACTGTCAACATCAGCTGTTGAGTACGCAAAGAACAGTTTATTCTCATGAAATTATTGGTAAATGGGTGATAAAATAACTGCATGTAGCCTACTTACATTTTATGTTGTGATCTTCTTGAATTTCTTGGAAATTCGCCTAGACTCGGTAGCAGTATCGTGGGTGTTAGTGACTTCCAATAACCACTTCTTATGCAAGATAGAATTGGAATGTTTCAATCTGATGAAGAAAATTGTTATGACAGCTGCCTCAACCCCACCAGACGGTACAACAGAAACTTCTCTCGACACAAAATCTGTCGTTCTTCTTAGAACGTTCTTGCCTCGTTAAAATCCGTATTTTCCGTGAAATGTGACGAATTTTGCTGAAATGTGCCGGAACTGGTATAGCCAAGTTTCTGAGGGATCGGTCATACCACCGTATGACAAGTGTTTAATCCGGGTATGCATAATCGTGTTGAGTTTGCATTCCATAGGTTAAGTTCCCAAGTTGTGGAAATTTACCTTGGAACTTGTGGGCTACATAACCTGCAACATAAGCCTTGCCATCTTCCTCACTTTGTTCCATGATATTGGCAATGAAGGACGCAGGTTGCACATTGCTCCCTAAGGTTGGTTCTGGATGCACGTTACTTGATTCAGGCACTATGCCAGCTTTGTTTAGTGCTTTAGCAACTACATATTCATCTGAATCTAGATCAGAAGTGTTTGTTTGCTTTTGAACAACTCCTGGATTTTTTCCTAAAATAATCATCCTCAGTCTGTAAATGCAGTCAAGGGGAGCCACCACGGGTTCGCAATTGTGAAAAGAGGTTTTCCAGTACATCTTGATTTAGCCTATGTGTGAGAATGTACTTTGTATTATGCCTACGGGCCATATCTTGGAACAGAAGTCGAAGGGATTTTATTGAAAGGATGACTGCTTTCTGGAATATTTGCAAATAATTTTTACCAATACAAAGAGAATTACTCATGGAATTTTCCATCTTGTCCAAAAACAAAATACCATGCCTGGGCGTATATAAGGGGGGGGGGCTGAGGGGGCTCCAGATCCTCCCCGAAAAAAGCCAACTTGGGTACAACATACAATGTATTTCACAGTAGTCTACTTTTAGATTCCTTGGAAATCTTGGCTTGATATTAAGCAATCCGGCCCTGTACTCTAATTCGAAGTCTTCACTCTTAAAGTGCAGGGAACATATCCTACTTGTTTGAGGGTTGCAATGATCTTTTCGCTTACATGCAGCAATCCACTGATTGCTAAGGCATGCGTCTTTAGGCATCGTGAAAAACGACACGTCATTTCCAACTTTATAATAACTGTGACAAACTGCCACAGCACATCTTTGGCCTGGCATGATTATAAACAAAAGGGCTTAAAACACGTGTTTAAACCACTGCAATCCATACAATATAAGTTGACTTTCCTTGCATATTTCGCGCCTCGCGCGCTACGAGGAAACGTGTGACGTCACGTCCTTTCCCTTCCCTCCGCGATCCCCTCGCCTAAGAGCTCCATATTGAGGCAGCCTCTGTAGTTTACTAGCCTTGGGTGGCAACGGGCATGCTAGACAAAAAGTGAGGTTATGGCAATGTAGTGTGCATTTGGACAGTTTTCTTTATATTCATCGAATATCCCAACCATTCTGTAGAGTATGAGATCATTTTTAATTAGCTTAGAGGTGAATTAAGCTCCAGAACGGCATAACTGTGTCCTTCGTGACAAATCTATTGCCAACATTTATGTATATAAAAATGTATTATTTTCCTATCTGGACGTATATTTCAGCGCCTAGCGAAAGGCGCAGTTATGTTTGTGTTATTTTCATCACTAATCAATAACTCATCGCAGAACATACTGTTCATTTACGTGTAATAAAGGCTACATTCATATGGCTTTTTACTTTTTATGTTGCCAGACTTGCCAGTACAATCTATAGCCTCAGGCGGTGTTCTCTCTCTGAAATTCTATAACCAAAAGTGACGAATCTCTTATACTTACATGATCCTTGGTTGTTTTGGGTCTGGAAAAAATAAGTAGACTGCTAGCGCACTGGAGTAAGACTTATTACCGCTGTCTAATTGAAAATTTAATAAAGTTAAAATTGCGCACAATGTGCATTGGTATAACTATTATTCATCCAAGCAGAACTGTGTATCTCTCCTGTCTGGACACTTCAGCACATGATATTTTAAATTTTACTCCTTGAACCTATGGCGGTCAGGGGCAGATGACCTCGTTCTTCTTCCATGCTCGTAGTTCTTAGCCAAGGAGGATATATGGGTAGAGCTGCAACTTAATGCAAAATTTTGATCCCAATTTTTGCTCGACGCAAGTAGTTCTAACTGACAATATGAGATGGCGCGACGATGCACTCTCGAGCGCGATCCGTCCCCGAGCTGGCCTACTCGCTCCTCTCCCCTCCCGGCCCGTACCAACCCCTCCCTTTCCCTTACTCTATCCCCCACCACTACTTTATATTCCTTTCTTTCTTTCATATTTTAGTAATTGGTCTAATAATAGGAGATTTCTTCCCCCTGTGATATCAGGTAGAGAAGAAAACATAGGCTCTATCAGAATAGTTGTGGATGTTTCCACAAAGCACATAGCATGACATAGGCCTACCCCACAGATATGTACAAATAGAAAGAGTAGGCTACTATACTACAATATTAAAAATGAATTGTAAGACAAAATTACAGCTGCACTTATCACACACCAGTATTATTTAACTGTCCGTGCGGTACTTCCTATCAATCGAATTAAGAAATATCATGTTTGAATTACGGGAAGCGTTCGAACAACCAGCTCTTAGTTTGAATTATATCGATAGTATCTGATATCGTTTTCGAGCGCAGTGTATCGACTAAATTCGATGTGTGATTCAATATAATTCAATTTCTACGTATAATATTGTTCTAAACCGATTGTATTCCTTTCTAAGCACTGCAATATGTATTTACTATTGATATATATTCAAATATTAATTAAATATACAACATTAACAAGAACACTCACCAATTTTCCGATTTTGCTGCCATCTATAGAAGTACAACTCAACTGCATCGTCGTACGCGATGACAGCTAGCGTTTTTAACGTTGTCAGCAGGTACTACTGCAAGGCAAGCTAGCGTTGGTACCACTTGGTACCAAAACACCCTATTAAGTTTCACCCAGGCTCGGTAACTGGCGGAACCACAGATTACCTACTACTACAGATGGCCAACAGCCATGCTAATTGTTGGTACCTAAGACTTCAGCGCTGTCTGGTGGTTGACTGATGTACTAGCAACACGTCGACCGGTAGCGCCACCTATGAGCAGATCTCGTAAACACTAACCCTCCCGCCCCCTCCCCTCCACCCTGCCCCTTTCCCTCGTTCCGCTAAATATTCTCGTCCTAAATGCTCTGCCCACTTCAATGTTCCGAAAATCACAATCTCCCAATACTTATGGCACGTTTTTAAGTGTAGAGATAATAATATGATCTACGAGAAATAAATCACATTCAAAATACCAATAACAGAAAAAATTAATAAAAATAATAACAAAGTGGGAAATTGTGAATTCCAGAACTTTGAAATGAACAATCACAGCATTTAGGACATAACCTCATAACTAATATGAAATGAAAATCCACAGCCTGCTTCCAGTCTCCGACCGGGTCAGGAATGGAATTCACTAATATACATGTTTAAATTTCTTTCAGTTGCAATTGGAGCATATTGCATTGGTGACAAAAATTAGGCTACTACAAGGCCTGCAGCATATTATTACTCAGCTTGAAAATGGCCCAAGTAGGCCTTTAACCAATTAGTTATTAGAAAAAACTACAAAGGAAAAGTACTGGGAAGGGAGAAAATTCATATTTTAAAATGCTTGATGCTGTTAGCAATAACAGTAAAATTTTAAGAGAGAATGCTAAGGATCAGGTGGTGTAACCAGATCCTCATCACACTAAAATTGTTAGTGTAATTAGTGCCAAATACATTAGGGGACAGAAAAAGAATTGGATATCACAAAATATCTATACAGTAGTTCATTTCATATGCCCTTTAAAATATATCCAGTTAAAAATTTTGAAGGGTGAAATGCAGTAAGTAGGCTACACTAAAAATTATCATCACACACTAATACAGTACATTCCATGACGTGCTGTTAAGGGGAAGGGAGAAATAGGACTTTCAATGAAACAAAAGAAAAACACTCAATACTGCTAGAATTCATCATGTTTTATTTAACAAGTTGTCAATGAAGAGAAGATAACAGCAAGAGCCAAGATCAAACTTAGCAAAAATACAGTAATCAAATCTGGTCCTCCTAAAAGTATGTGTTGAGGCATGTTCCTTTCTTCTTTCTTGCCAAAGTATAACAGTAGGGTCCAGCACATAATAATGGACCTAGTTCCTCCTTGGTGTAATGGCTGACACCGATGAACCGCAAATTCCTACAACACATACCAGTGTGTATGTTGAAACAGTAAACTTAATAAATGTGTAACTTAATGCTTGAAACGGGGAACTTGAATTTGCTGACATGTGTATGTTTGCACCTACTATAAGTTAACTACATTTTAAAAAGAATCATTGTGTTTTTGATATTAATTCATTTAGGGTTTTCGATAACATATTCATTTAGCCCCATGTATTTGGAAGTGTGTATGATTTGTTGATATTTGTTGTTTTAACAGGCCTAACATCTTGGTTATCGGCCCCTAATGGTTTGGGTGATCGTGAAGATGAAAATCAAATGTAAACTATAAATGAAACTAACTACAAACTTATATAGGCTACTAGAAGAAGAAATGGAAAACAAAAGGAGAATAAGGCAAACAAAGGACAGGAGGAAAAGAAATGCCCTCAAACCCTCGAAGAATGAGGATCGAGACACTTGGAAGGAAGGAGAACCACGGAAGGCCCCAGAGGCAATGGAAGAAAGGGGAAAAACCGACCCAGCTCAGGAATCCCTCGGGGTCGCCATCTCCCGAACTCACCAGCCGTGAGCCCCTGAGGGTGTACCAATATCCAGGGTGCACCAAAGGTGGTGGGGCTACATACACCCTGCCCCTTGAGGGCCTTGAGCAGAAGGCAGGAGATAACAAGAAAAGAAAAAGAAGGCTGACCCCTCGCAGGAGGAGGGCATCAGAAAAGATGAGACAAGGGCCAATTAAGGCGGGAAAGGAATAGACTCCCTAGGCCTCGGATACCCTAATACCGCGGGGGTCGGAAGAGAACAAGAGTTGACCAAGTGAGGTCGACAGGCAAGAAGACAGAGAGGAGCCCGGCACAAGTAAGTGGAAGCAATGCGGGACTCAGCTGGGGCCCCATTGTCGCCAACCCACGTCCCAGTAGATGTGAGCCCCTGGGGGAGTGTATGATTTGTATGTTAATCTGTGTTATTGTGGTATCTGTAGTAGTGTGTATACTTCCTGTAATTCAGGTGAGGACTGGAAAGGAGGCAGCCGTAGCCTTAAGTTGGGAACCATCCCAGCGTTAGCCTGGAGAGGAAGTGGGGAAACCTTGGAAAACCACTTCTTGGATGGCCGAGGTGAGAATCGAACCTACCTCTTCTCAGTTCTGCCTCACAAAGATGAGTGTGCACCGTTCCAACAGTCAGACCAGAATTAAATTGCTTAATCAAGCTTGGAAACTAGCCCAGGACCTCAGGAGTGGCAGCAACCACACCACAAGGTGGTCTTATTACAGAATCAATTGATGAAAAAATCCCTCCATGTAAGCTTAGAGATTGGCATCCTACGTGTTGAAAAATATTGCAAATAACGTGTGGGAATAAAATACTACCTATAGGTATATCAACCATTACATTGGCATACAATAAATCAATTATATTTGTCTTGTATCTATCTCGCGGTTACAGAATATCATCGACAGAACCTAACACTTATTAACTTACCAAGAGTATAAAATAAAAATTGGCAGATAAGGGTGGGGTTATCGGGCCAATGGTTCCATGGTTTTATTGGATTTTCACGTTGGACTTAGTTCCACAGGACATGACGTCCGAAACGGGGGAGGAGCTTACGGTCAGCTGTTTGCAATATGGCGGCGAGATAGTGACGAGACGTAAGCAAGACAGTGATAGGGTGTGCATTTGTTATGGATTCTAATTTATGATGGCAAAATACTACATATTTTCTTTTATTGATAGAAATATTTTTATAATCATTTTAAATGCAGGGCTTAATTACTACCAGTTAAAAATATTACCCACCTGTAGATAGTTAATTTACTGTCTGCCGTTACATTTATGAAGCCTGTACTTGGGAGCCTAGCGGTGTCGATGTTTTTATTAATTTCACAATATATATATCCAGGGGCGGATCTAGAGGAGGGCGACCGCCCAGGGCTCCGCGGTCTGGGGCCCCGCGCCAAGGATTTTTAAAATTTAATTAATTAATAAATTATACGTTTCAATCTTTTCAAACTAAGTTATAATTCATAGTCTTCTTTTCAGTGCAGCTATGCCCTCCCGTGACCGTTTAGCAAGTTTAGATTTCAGTGAAATAATATAAGACTTCAGCCGGGAAAAGAAGTCGCAAAGTGATATTTTAATATTTCATAGTTTACATAATCTTCATCAAGGGGACATAAAGGTTTCTTTCATTTTCTTAAAATAATGTACTGTAGTGTATTCAAAGTATGGTAACTATTCTTTATTTTATTATTATTGCAAAACTATTTTCCATTTGATTTGATTTTTTTTATTATTACCTATTGTTGTCGGCCCCACCTTATCATATCGCCCAGGGCCCCGCAAGGCCTGGATCCGCCACTGTATATATCTCACATAACACAAAGGACGACTCCCTGATAATAAATTGAATCCAGCAACCCTGAATTTGCATGAATGTTTTGGGTTCAAAGAAGTGTTACTTGGGATGCTCAAATCATACTTCAATATTGCTAATATTGACCTACATACTTGCTGTTCAAAGGCAAGAATATAAATTTATTAATCTCTTGCCACAGACAAGTTAAAATGGAGGCATCCTCTTTATCAATATATTTAATTAAATATTTAAAATACAGATATTTAACAAAGCTGGAGTCTCCATTTGAACTTGTCATAAGCAAGCGGAACAGATCTAAAACTACACTTTAAGCTAAATCAAATTCACTCCCCAGCTCGACATAAACCATAATACCAATTAAAACCTATACAAAACATACTCTCATTACTGTTGTACAACTTTCAAACCAACTATTCGCACTCAAAACTGAAAAACCTTGAAATGGAAACTAATTAAAGTTAGAATAGCCTAGGCCGATCAGGTCTCCTGCTACATTACCGCATATGTATACTTAAAATCACTACAACTTCTAAATTACGGCTAAGTGACCTATCTGCCTGAGTAGTATAGGTGTTACCGGCCTGCCTGGGATGATGGGTTTCCAAACCGGTACTTAAAACTAAGATTTTACACATTAATTAACTTAATTCAACAGTAAGGAGATCATAGACAAAAACACAATTTAAGCCAAATAATACTTCAATATTGCAAATATTGAGCTACATAGGCCTACTTGCTGTTTAAAGGCAAGAATATAAATTCTCTGGCAAATTAAGGCTAGGGACAGCATTTTTCTTAAGTTTTCTAACCATTCGACTATTGTCAATCGGAAGAACCCCTAAAATAAGTTTGCGAAGAACGGATTACATTCTATGTACGACACAAGGCTACAAGTTTATCAGTATTTTTGATGTAGCTAAATCCTTGTGAGTACAATTAGAGACAATAACTATCAATAATCAACAGTATCGGTGCTTACGCTGTGGAAAGAAGTCGTCTTCACAAAAATTCAGACTGCACACTGTCATGTAACGTGTAACACGTTTTCCAATTGACAGCGCCGTATCCCATCTTTCTCTCTGAACTTTTTGTACAGGAAAGTAGTGAAGAGATTTCGTACCCATTTTATACGATTTGCAACCGTATACAGAGCAGTACCTCCTCGAATTTGACAAATTCCTTTCTGTTTCCATCACGACATCAATGTTTCACCATGAAAATAAACCTCACCAGTCACAATGTTACAGCTTCAACATTCTACCACGTGGCTGCGCCATCCAACGTTTCTGACGTCAATAGTTACACATTGGTAAGACTATAATATGATCCTAGGCCATTAAAACTATTAGACCATGGGGGTGTATGTTAAGTTTTAATAACCTGTAATTACAGTCCTACATCAGTATTGCCATTACTACCAATTCGACCAACTGAACACCCAGCCCAAACACTGCATTCCTACCATAACATAAACCGTACAGCTTATTTTCCTGTGTATCTACAAAAATAAATACAACGTGCCCATAGCATGAATATGCAAGGAAACACATCTACACATTTGTTTGTTCTTGGCTTATTAGAGGAGGACAGGTGCATTTGAATGGTATTTGGGTCGCAGAACATTACACGAGTCGACTACTTTAGCACCATGACTTAGCATAAGTATATTCACGTTGGACTTCGTTCCACAGGACAAGAACACATTAATGTATATAGTTACACATTGGTAAGACTATATGATATAGGCCATTAGACCTATTAGACCATGGGGTGTGTGTGTTAAGTTTTAATAGCCTGTAATTACAGTCCTACATGGCATTACTACCTATTCTAACTGAACTGATCTGTTTTGAATACTGTAATAATTTGAAATTCAAGGAAGGGGAAAAATTAAAGCTTAGACACGTTGTCATGAATCATGAGATTTATATTCTATTGCAATGTGAAATTAATTAATTGATTATTCACACTCCTCAAGATCTTCAGTACACACATGCAATAGGCTCATTTAAATATTTCTGCGAGTTGTAATCAAGTTGTTGCAATGGTTTATAGAACCCAACCTTATTCATCTTGTACTCTACCGTAGGTCTACATTATAGGCCTATTAAAAAAATCCATTACGAGAACCCACAGTACCTAGTTCCACTACCCACTGCCAAAACATTACGGTAACACAGACTTCTTACCTGGTCATAGACTGGATCATTTCTTAGGAGAGTAATTGCCATATATTCCTCTGCTATTTCGAGAACAGCGATTTACGATTTGTTTTTTTTCCTTCTTCCGGTGATAGGCACAGTTCACAGAATTTGGTAGGTCTACCTATGGGATAAATAATAGTGAAAGTTAATTGATATGTCAAGTAGAATGTCACCTGCGTCTAATAGCAATTCAAAACTAGGCCTATATTTTTCACAGCCACTACAGAAACACAAAACTTAAAATAAGCGTACTTACTCGCCGTAGCAGAAGAAGAACTGTTCACTTCTCATTACCACGAAGACAATTTGATATAAGAAAGATGAGATAGAACACAACATTAGCTTATTTAGCTTATTTGTACACGGCCAATATTATTACATACAACTCATAAACAGAGCCGCCATGGCATGGTCAGTGCCGCCAACCTAGTAGAAATAATGTTTATTTAATGATAAGTGCCGTAATTATCGTCTGTGAGCAAGATAATTGCAAGGAAATGTCAATTAGGAATTATGTGTATATTTATTGACTAAATATAGTGATATGTTTGCAATTTAATTACAACGTTGTATCATGCATATGTTGGCAACACGATATACAGCGCTCCATACGACTGGCACGTGCTACTACACCGATGGTGCCAAATGATCCCTATCTGGTTGACACCCCCTGGGCGGAACGGCGGAACTTCATGAAGGCTCACGGCCGTGATGAAGGATTATATGAGCGCAGAACTGCTTGCATTTCCCGCAGCGTATAGAATATCAAAGAATTTAAAGAATATCTTACGCTCGATCAAAACAAATGCCCCAGTCACGTCTATATAATACTGTAAGTAATTAGTTCGTTTCACGTGGCAACCATGTGACTCGTGAAGTGATTTGATCGGATGTCAGTAATAGGCCCGAATAGGCTATCTGTTTATTTGAATAATATAGGTAATAGTGTCCGTACTTTTTTAATTATTGATAACGTTAGTCCTTTCTGTCTGCACGGGCTCTTTATTCAGTCTCATGTGAAAGAAATTGGCATATTTTGTTTATTAGCCTACATCAAAGTTAAAGAAATCTAATGTAATTTTCTTAACGTGTAAAAAGACATTTTACCATTTCTGGTTGGCGACATTGTAACTTACTTGCCTTATTTCCAGCGCGAGTTTGCAATCTAGCATGACATTTTATTATTATTAAATTTGAAATGTCAGAATAAGAACATTGCGGTTTTTTGAAGGTTCAAATACTGACCTCTGTTCTTACACAGAGATGAAATGTGGTACAGATTTGGAATCGAAAATGCAAAATTGCCCATGTAAAACTCAGGTGAAAGAAACCTATTGTTTCATTGAATGCTTGCTTATTGTTGTTTTAAAGGATGGGACCCTAAACATTGATGCATTAGTTTGACAGTGATAATGGACAGTAATTTCAATTGGTAATTACTCCCAGAATATGAAATAAAGTATAATAGTCGTAATATATCACCCAAGTGGAAGTGTAGGATCCAGGATCGGCACTCCACTTCAATTAACTAATAATATGGCCTAGGCTACAGTAAATGTAGCCCAGTCTGCAATATAGGCTACACGTTTTGAACTAATTTTCAATGACTAACCCACACAAAATATTCCCCTTAATCGATATGTAGCTGGCTCCGTGGTGTTGGGGTAGCAACTCTCATACGGAGGCCCTGGGTTCGATTCCTGGCTCCATCAGGGAATTTGGAAACTGGCATGGGGGCTAGAATGGGGTGCACTCAGTCTCATAAGGACAGCAGAGTAGTAGTTGGACAGTGAGACAGTGGCCCAGTCATGAAAACCAATATGCTGACCATGCGTCACCCTGTAACTTTCACTGGGCAGCAGTCACTTGGTAGGCCAGGGCCCTTCATGAGCTGTTGTGACACAGGATTTTGTATTTTAACAGGTAGGCTATCTATCATGATGTATACCTACTGTACTTAATCCCTAGGCATTTCACACTTCCATTTTAAGACTGGAAGTCGGCTGCACTTGAGAATAATTTGTTGTGATGCAAACGAAAAGCACAAGCTCACCTGCCTGGAACCCAAATAGATTTGGGTGGTACCATTTTCCTGTCTTACTCTACAGTCAAGGCCGCTTTCAAGGAAGTATTCTTTAACCTCGTGATCTATTGTACAGTAGCTAATGTCTTCTTTGAGATTCTGTATTATATGCCGTGCTTTCTGCTCCGTACATTTAGCGGACAATTTTGTAATATTTCCCATGGGCACACAGTCGCTAGGAACCCAATCTTCTGAAGACAGTAATTCCATACGACTTTGTTTTAGTTTTCACATGGTAGGCTATACCTTTGAAATCAGTCAGCATTTATAATTTTTAATCTGTTGACATTCAGCCAGCATGGCTAGGCAGCTTAGTGATTGAAGTCTGGGCTAGCAATACACCACGAGGCAGGCAGTTTAGTGGACACCTTATCCTGATTATAATTATGATGAAATATTCCATTGTTTTATCCCAGTTCGCTTATGTACTTTTATGTATTGAATATTGGATACCGTATGCATCCTCACAATTTTTAGACTTGTATAGTTTCTTTCTTTTTTTTATTCTTAGAGTTGGATTATGGGACGTTGAAACTGGAACGATTTCTCCTTGTAAGAGTCTGGAGTTTACTGTCTAATGAAGAGCTAGCATCTGTTAAAGGAATGTTGAATCTAGCCCATGCTTCCTTGAAAATCCCGTCTATTTATTCCTAATTCTACAGCGATATCAATCGCCTTCAATTGGCACATCTCTGTTCATACAGTGCACTGGAACACCAAGGTGGACCGGGTTTGATTCCCGGTCAATGCATGTGAGATTTTCGAAGTGAAATGCCATGTCCTGTGGTTCGGATTCCACGTAAAAAGGAGGTCACGTGGCTCATGATCGCATGATAACGGTCACGTAAAACTAAAAACTTCCTTCCTTTTTTTCCACTGGAATTGTCTTCTATTTCTTATACACATTATTCTTGCAATCGTTCTTCTACTTTGGGGAACTACGCCTTTTTACCTCAAAAAGCCAAGCGAATTCGCAGTTTTGGAGTTTGTCCTTGTTATTTCTTCAATCTTGAATACATGATTCAGATACATCATATTTCTTACCCAAAACACAATTTCCTTCTTCTTTTTCTTCCTTGATCGTTGTAAGCTTTTCTCCCATGGTAAGCGATGTTATCTTTTTTGCCGCCCACGTTTTTCACATGATCCATTAGCACAAACTGAACCCCAACCTAGCACACAAGACTGATCGACTCCAACCATGCGTCACAAGCCTGCGCTGTTGCTTCCACTAACAATGCGAGATAAAACAGCAATGATTTTCTATCGGATGTGTATACCATAATCACATATGTTTGAATTTTACATTATGTAAATAATTTGCACATCAATTTTATCAAGGGAATAAATAGACTAGGAACTGAGTGGCAATGCAAATAAGGTTTTAGATGGTCCATATACAATTTCCTCATTTTAGACTTGATTTTTTGGGGGAAAATGGTGCACGGCATACACCTAAATATGGTAGCCTACTATGTGTATGCATCGAGTATGGACCACTAGGCAAGCTCTCAACTTGCCTGCCCTATGAAGGGATTATTTTGCGGGGGTGTCACTCGAGTCTTGTTCAATTTAAAAAAAGGTGGAGAGCAAACACGAACAAACTGATGCCAACTTCATGACATAGAAATGATTGAAGCTTAAGAGTGGACAGTTTGAAACATTCTGAAGACAAAATACCTGTTCAAAAACTACAAATAATGTAGAATATTTCATAGATATATATTATTATTCCCATTTCCAACGGGGTCGGGGATGAGATGTGATGAAAGTCTATGTGCCCGGATGCCCTTCCTGATACCAATCTTATAAGAGGAGATAATGAGAGATTGAAATGAATGAAGATGGATGGAACTAGGCAAGGACCCAGGCCTATTAAAATGTACTGTACCCGTATATAACATAGTGCTGCACTTGCCTGAATCCGATGACACACTGGATCGTAGAATCTTCAAGGTCCCCGGCTAGAAAAACCTACAAATACTACCGACAAGTACTCTATGATCCTACAACAGCCTCTTGATTGTGTTATGGACTAACTACTCCAGAAAGGACACTAACTACGTTCGGAGAATGAGAAACTTACCAATTCTCGGGGCGGAATGGGTTAAGGGTCCCATAAACCTGATCCCTTTCCATAACACAATCCTCCTTATAATTAAAATAAGTCACGCAAATCCAATTTATAAAAAAGAAAATGACCAGAAATGTATTAAATAAATATAAATAAAACTCCACCAAAGAATAATAAACTAAGGCTCGCCTGCCCTCCAAACCAATTTAGAAGTCTAAAATGACCTCACTCCACGTCATACAGATCGTAAGCAACTAAACAGCTGTTTCCTGAGTTCTCCATTAATAATTAAAATTACGAATTTAAATAAAATAAAATTTGGTTAATAACCATCCACATGTAGATTCAAAATGTTCTAGTTGTTACTCTATACAGACACTGAACTCCTTTGTTTACATACGTCAGTGGTTCTTAACTGGTGGTCTGCGGGAGAAATGGGTCCACCAGCACGTATTAAAAAGTGGCCAATAAATGAGGATTTCGAAAACTATGTGCGTTGAACGAGAATCGTCCGAATGTATTCGCGGCGATGACTATCAGGTTTTTAATTGAAATATCTTTAAAATAAGTGTTATTAAGGAAGGGTTACAACTGATAAGGTCTATTGTGGGGGGGATGAGAGGTGGTCCGTACATGATTCAATTTCACGCTGAGTGGGCCGCAGACTTCTACGGGTTCAGAACCACTGACATGTGAATGCTTTACAAATCACTGTCATGTCATCAGCAGCTGATTCATTCAAGAGCCTTCATTACTATACAAACAGCTAGCTGTGCCATTCATAAATTATAAAATGCACGCTCCAGATCTTCCAGTCTCCTCATATCAAAACTCAAATGAAATCTCTCTTATCTGACACGTATAATAACTTCAATTAAGTGTTAACTCATCTTGAAGAAGTACACTCTTCTCTGTTCCACAAATGTTACAAAACTTCTTCCTAAAACTGCCAACACATGACAAAATATATGCTCTCACTGTTCCACATCTTAAAAATCTCTCCACACACAAATACACAATACTATAATAATATTTACATATTTACATAATTTATTAATTTATTAGTGAAATGTTTACCCTGCACAAAATAAATTAAACCCAATTAAATATTTATGGAAATATTTATATTGAACTATCCAGCACAAATGTAATTGTTTAATTCTCTTCCTCATCATCATTATATATTATTATTAATATTTATAATATTAATATTTATAATATTAATATAATGTTTATATTCACTTCACTGTTAACTTCAATATTTACTTTTATTCCTGCTTCAATGTTTACTGTTTAACTTCAACTATCACTATGTCACTTTCTAGCTTATATGACCAATCAATTAAGTTCAGTGCATATGATTATTAGACAATTCCGTGTTAAATGTTTAAATAAGGATTAATTAAACAAATGTTAATGAACACCTTGCTATGTTTTTCCACCATCACCCTGCTCTGTCAAGCCCTCAAAATACTGTTCACAAATATAATACATCAGAGTTATCATAAACTCGACTTCTTAAAATACCAATGCTTCACTAAGCATGAACATAATCTTTCACAGTATACTAATGCAATCCTCCACAAAACGGAACCAACCTCGTATCGGAGTTCAATATATATCCTCGCAGAACCTCTTTCTCAAGAATACTTTATAGGCATAAATCCTCATATACTCATCATAACAAAAATCACATAGTAACTCCACTTCTATTCCACAAAACTCTAATTAAATACTTGCATTATACTTTCTCTTTACCATAAAATAATTGTTGTTAATGCATTGTTTCCTTCTATAACGATATTTGAAGTTTATATTGAATGTCCTACCGAAGGTTTACTTCAAAAAGCTACTATGCTCTCAACAAATTGTCAATTAATATTTTATAATAATACATGAGTTTGTTACTTCCATACTGATCTGTCCTCATAAATTGCAATATCAAGTCGACAACAATACATAATGTTGCAAAATGTTTTTTAATAACCACAGTGTTATTTTAGTGTCCGATAAATCTGAATTATAACTGGATTTAGATGACCCCTAAATCCTGATTCTAGATTAATATGATCTTCCAAGAAGATATATTACTCACATTTAAATGTTTTACTGAAAGATCAAAGCTTTCGATTAATAAAATCAATAGTCGATTTGAATCATGAATACTGTTCCATATCAATGTCTTCATAGCAATATGATATTGACGTAGCATAAGAATGACGAAAGTGTTCTTGCTAGATCGTCGAAATTATGTTTACGAAATCACATAGTTATATTCAAATTCTTATATGTTGATGCAATCTTCTTCCTAGCTAAAATCTTCCACAAGTAAGATGCCCAAATTCATTATCCCAAAATGAATTTAAAAGGCATCGAAGAAATAATACTGAATTCAATAATCCAGAGAATGAATTCCAAAACAAAGAAAAATATTTAAGTCATCATCATCAACATCTTGTAGGCTACAGTTTCCAGCCACTGGCCGGGTCTGTTTGGAACACAAGCCTCTCCGTCTTCTGTCTTCCCACCATCTCTCAGCCTCCACCCTTGTCCAGTCTTCTCCTCTCTTCTTCACGCTTTCTTCCACCCCCTTCAGCCACCTGTCTCTCGGTCTTCCTCTCCGTCTCTTTCCTTCCCACTTCGTCTCGTGTACCCTCCTGGGTATCCTCTTCTCCTCCATTCGTTTTACATGTCCATACCATCGAAGTCTAGATTTCTCTACATCATCCTGTAATGGTTCCTCCTTCATTAATTCTCTGGTCCTCTCATTTCTTATTCTGTCCATCTTTGTAGCTCCAATATTTAAGTAGAGTTCTCAAATATTGGAAACGAAATTCCATTAAATTAACATTCAGTTCAAAAATAGTAGAGTTGAAATCATAGATGAAAAATATCCAAGTTCAATCACTATCAAAATACATGGTGAAATGGTGCTCAAAAGGTTATCATACTACTCTAACTACTGGTAAATAAATCTCGCCGTTTCTACCTTGAGTAGATTCTAGAAGTTCAATTGGTATAAGGAATACCATGATGTTCCAGAGTCTCCATACAGAAGTCTCAAACTCTGCTTCTTCCTCCGTGCATACTGCTTCCTCGGGTCTCGAATCGTTCTCCTCCCGTCTCCTCCTTCTTCCTCGGGCTGCGAACCACTCTCCTCCGGTCAACGGATACCAAGCTCAAGCGATAGACTGGGATTATCCTTGTCTGCTTCTTGCTTCAAGTGATGTCTTCTCTTCAGATCGGCGATCATTATTGAGCAATGTAGATAGATGGCTTTCATAATTTCAAATAATTAAATTTTCCGAAGATGTTGTAATAATTATAGATCGAAATATTCTTATTATAGCACATAAGAATTTTGTAGATGCTCATAGTTAAAGTTGTGGTTGCTCAGAGTGCTCATCCCTCTCCGTTATATGTGTTCCTGGCGCATACTAATTCTACTCCATCTCCACGTCTGCCATAAAATTGTAATTCAGCATTCCTTCCAAGTTCATAATAGCCATTGTAGAGAAATTCGAAAGTAAGGAGATCTCACAATATATCAATATTATTTCAATGTTCATTTACTCCCATAACTTCATTATTTATTTATTTTATTTCTTCATATCAGAAGCATTAATACTATATATGTATACATTAAAACTCTTACTGGATTAAATACAATGCAAAGTCACACTAAACAAACAAGAGTCTATACTACTTTTGCCCAGAAGTTAGCGACATCCAGTGCATTTTCTCTCGCCTGAAGCAAATCTTGTACTGTGCATGTTTGAGGGCACCTGCTGCACTGCAACAAATGAGACGTAGTCTGGATTACACCACATTCACACAATGAGGACTCAATGTCGAAACCCCACTTCTGCAGGTTACTTTTACATCTTGTCACGCCTGCCCGTAATCTGTTGAGAGATCTCCAGGTACTCCATTTCTCCATATGACCAGGTGGTAGTTTTTCACTAGGTGTCAGCCATTCTTCGGAGCGATTGCAGCTTGCACGCCATAGATGGATTCGGGATTGTTGAGGTGTCCCCTTAAGAGCCTCGGTAATTCTGAGGAAACTTTTCCTTGATTTGAGTCTCGAAGTAGCTGGCTTGTATCCATACAGAGGGTGAGCTTTAGATGTTACTGCCTTCTTCTTCTCAAGTTTTGCTGCAATCTCACGACGAATATTAGGAGGGGCAATGCCAGCAAGACTGTACAATTTATCCAAAGGAGTAGGCTTTAGACATCCGGTAATAATGCGACAGGTATCGTTTAGAGCTGTATCTACATTCCTGGCGTGGGTTGACTTGTACCATACTGGGGATGCATATTCCGCAGCAGAGTAACATAGAGCAATGGAAGAGGTTCTCACAGTATTGGGATGTGCCCCCCAGGTAGTATCCGTTATCTTCCTTATAATATTATTTCTGGCTGCCACTTTTTGCTTGGTGTTCGAGCAGTGTTTCTGGTAAGTGAGAGCACGGTCAAGGGTAACTCTAAGATATTTTGGTGAGATGCAGTGCTCTAATGTGGTTCCTTCCCAAGTGATTTTAAGGGTTCTGTTTGCCATTTTATTTTTAAGGTGGAAGGCACAAGTCTGTGTTTTATTGGGGTTTGGACTCAGCTGATTCTCCTTGTAGTAAGCAGACAGCTCTGTAAGTGCATTAGATAGTTTCTGCTCAATAGCATCAAAGCAGGAGTCTTGAGTGGTGATGGCACAGTCATCTGCATAGATAAAGCTTTGTGTTCCTACAGGTAGCGGCTGGTCATTGGTGTAGATGTTGAACAATGACGGAGAGAGCACACTTCCCTGAGGTAATCCGTTCCTCTGTGATCTCCACCTGCTTCTTTTCCCCTGAAATTCGACGAAAAATCTTCTATTTTCAAGGAGATTTCTTATGAAACAGGTAAGCTGGTAATCATTAGTAGCATTGTATAGTTTCATGAGGAGACGTCTATGGTTGACAGTATCATATGCAGCTGTAAGGTCGATAAACACTGCTCCAGTGATCTGCTTCCTTTCAAAACCATCTTCGATATGCTGCGTTAACTTCAACACTTGAGAGGTAGAGCTCTTCCCAATTCTGAAGCCAGCTTGCTGTGGTATATAGATAGCCTCTAATTTCTGCATTAGTCTGTGGAGTATGAGTCTTTCAAGGATCTTGTACAGATGACAAAGGAGCGAAATAGGTCGATAGCTCTTTGGGTCATTTGGATCCTTACCTGGCCTACGAATGGCTATAACTTTGGCTTTCCTCCATAATTTCGGGATCTTGCATGATTGGATGCATTTGTTCATTAGCTCTGTTAACCAGTGCTTTGTGACTGGACCGAAATTCTTAATTTGCTCAACTCTTAAGTCATTATGGCCAGCTGCTTTACCATTCTTGGTTTTGCTCAGTGCATGATCAAGCTCAGCCTGAGTAAAAGGTTGATGTAGAATACTGGTTTCTTGATCAGGTTTCCTCTCTAGTGTCTTCTTACTAGTCTTGATGGAACTAGTAGATTTTCCATTTTCAATGAGCTGGTGTGCAATTTCATCAGCTTTGACATTTGCATGTGTACTTGTTTGAGAACGATCATTATTTAGACGTCTTAGTAATCTCCAAGCTCCTTGACTGCTTCTACTCATGTCACAGTCTGCCATCAGTTTCTCCCATGGGTCTCTCTTTGCCTCAGAGATTGAAGAGAGAATACACGCTGCAATGTTGGAGGTTTCCTCACTAAAAGGGTTTTCGTCGTATGATTTGTAATATTCATCTAGTAATACGGCTGTCTCTGCAGTTATCCCTTGAATATAGTTAGTCCTACAGCCTCTTGGAATACATGTCCAAGAACAGAGATTCACAGCATCAACAAAACGTTCATATTCCTCGGGTACGGCTGGGATGGTCCGAACTTTCACATCCAACAATTCGGAAAACTTTGACCAATCAGCTTTTTTAAAGCGAGTTTCTTGAGGTCTTATGACTGGAAGTAGCTGGCACATTATTGGTCTATGTTGTGTTCTAGGGATCAGCAAACACACAGATTTATGACATTGTTGTGCTACACTCTCGCTTACGAAGAGGAGGTCTGGATTAAATCCTCGTTGCCATCTACCACAGTTGAAGGATGGAGGTAGTTTGCTGTCATGGATGAGAGAGAAATAGTTACTTTCAGCCCAAGAAAGGACAGCTTCTCCGTTTTCATCTTCATGTGTGTATCCCCACACGTGGCTGTGACTATTGAAATCTCCTATTACTACAGATATCTTTTCTGAATTGAAATTTATAGGTGGAGTAAAGGAGAAACTTTCTGAAGGAGGCTTATAGATGGAAGTGATTACACAATTGCTGAGTTCCAGAGAGATTATCTCGATGTTGTGGTTGAATGTACAATGGACACTCTCAACTTGGATTTCTGGTTTGACAAAGATGGCACTACCATGTTTAGGGTATGGTATTTCTGCAACCAAGTTCAGACCTGGTATATATGGTTGTTTCTGATGGTTATCTTTATGAGTTTCCTGAATGCACAAAACATCACATTTCTGTTCTTGGCAAAGACCGCATAGTAATTGTTGTTTCGGTGATGACAAGCCTTCGATGTTCACTGAAATTACAGTCAGAGTGGGTTCTGAAAAGAACCGTTTCTTAGGTCCCATGATTGGAGTCTAATATATAGTTAACGCTTCTGGAATGCTGACGTTCAGTTCGGTAATGGAAATTTAATTCCAACTACCTTAGCAGGGGCACCACGAGCAGGAATCATCCTCACCCCCATAGCTTCATTGTTTCACTGTTTTAAACTCGTTGCTATAACTGTTCATTCGCTGCTTAAAATGTGTAGCTGCCTCTCAACAGAGCGCAATGTTTCATAAGAACACGTCTGGATTGGAATACTGCCTTTGCACTGGCATGAAATTGTAACATAAATAGCCTTAAATGTCTGTCAAATATACTGATAATAGTTTGTAATTATAAACAGTTCTTTGCTTTCTAAAATTATGCACACAAGCAATAATCTTCTTTCACGAACACGATCGCGAACTTAGCACAATAATGCGATGCTTCACTCGTCTAGGATCTAACTCTGGCTGTACAATATCTTGGCCCAGGCGAACGCTGCCGTCGCGTTCTAGCTTCACTGCACTGAAATGATTCGAAACCTGCTGGGAATACCGTCCAGCGATACGTCTAGTCGCTTCGAGCTGTAACCAACAAACGACCACAATTCTTGGGCTGCGACTCCCTCCAAAGTTCCTTTTAGCGCCATTTTGCATATCCGCGGGGATTATACAATGTACTACGTATTTCTACTGGCTTTTAAAGTGCTGATAAATTTATATCTTCCAATTTTGAATCTTTCCATGTTCTAAAATGTCATATATGAGTCCTCGGTGTAAATATATAATGATATTAAGTAGGTTTTAATAAGCTTCCATTATACTAAACCATCTCTAATTGGTCGGTTGACAATATTATCCAATCAGATCATTTATATCAATTCAGCGCTATCAATTTGCAGGAATGCCTTGTATCCTTGCGAGAATGACCTTGCTCGCGCGTCCCATAATGCACTCTAATCACGTGACACTGCTCTGCTTCACAGTAGAAACTGGTTCTGTACGCCTTTCCAGCGACCAACTTTCAATGCATTTCACTTAGCATTGGGAACTAAAATATGCCAAAAATCGCCGATAATAAATCAAAATCAGGTTCAGTACCATCCTCCCTGGAGTTGGAAATATGGGAAACCCCAGAAAATCATAAATATAAGGAGAAAAAAATAAACCTAAGTATAAGGAATGTTTTCTTTCTCAAAACATCTTAGAAGGCTTAGCTTACCCTGCAAAGTCATGCCTGGTATATAGGCACTGTGTGATCTCAACCAATGCTGACACTGTGAACAGCAGATGCAGAAAGCAAAGGAAGTGGTATAATCGAAGGCTAAGGAGCTTAGCTCTTTGAGGGGCAAGTGAAACTCTACTAAATATCCCCCAGAGGGGCAGAGTTATATAACACTTAATTTTTATACAGCTGATTACTTAATGTTTAACCCTCCGTCAGGCGCAATGTGTTTTGATACACGAATGGGCGCAATGCATCGGTGAGATGAAGAAATTTGTGATGACCATACATACGTTTTGTTATTTTATTTATTTCGTGTTTGTTAAATTTGTGTTGAGTTTGAGGTTTTTGATTATTTTATTTATGTTTAACAACTATAGACATTGTTTAAGTACAATGTAATTCCAAATACACACAAACTTATCACTGATCATTTAATCACAGTACCGTATTTTGAAAGTTAAAAAAGTAAGAGACTTTATGTGAAAATTAATGATAATATGACTACTTCTAATAACAATTATAACTCATATACAATTTAATAGACTAACTCATTTAATAGGCATGAATCACCAGTTCGTTAGTTCAAATTGTTTCACTTGAGATCTGTTTATTCCCAGTGTTTCACAAGCATTTTTTGCAGACCATAACAGCGTGGTCTAGGCAAAAGTGTTCACCACACTTTTTGCATGAGTATTTGCTATACCTCCTTTTCTTTTGTCCTGCCTGGCATGCGACACATAGCTTACGTTTTTTGTTTTCTGTGGATGACCCAACCATTTCTTCCTCCAACTGAGGTGATCTATACTTCTGCAAACTCTGTGTCAATGCTAGAGGCATTCCCACACGTTTTTTACTTCTTCTAGCAATTTCTTCTGCCGTAAGCTCCCGTGATAATTGTTTTAGGAACATTCTTCTACTTTTCGGTTTCTGTTGATTGCCAATGAAAATAATCTGAGCATTGATACCAGTTACATTCAGAAGAGCATACCAGATGGCCATGGGCCACCTCCTTGTGTTTCTAGCAACATTGAAAGTAGCACTCATTTTGTCAACATTGTCAACTCCAGATTTAGTTGCATTATAGAAAGTTATCGTTGCTGGTTTTTCCTCAGCCCCTGTTTCATCGTCGATCTCATCATCAAAATGCATGAGATATTGCTATCACGTTCCTGTACTTCTTAGGGACATAAGAGACAATAGTAACATCTCTCCCAAAAGCAAACATGCTAGACTTCTCCGGTCTGCCTTTGACTGCTAGTAGTTCAAGGGGTAACTGGGGCTTGTTCTTTTTGAGCGTCCCAACAAATGATATTTTCTTTGTTTGCAATTCCTGTACCACAATAACATCTGCGAAACAATTATCCGCAGTAATATTTCTTCCCGAGTTATAAATCGGTTCATACAATCGTTTGAGGACATCTGCTGGCTTATTGCTGATACAATATTGCCCCTCGGGCTGCTTTCCAGCGTATACTTCAAGGTTATACGTGTAGAACATCTTTGCATCCACCATAGCGTAAATTTTCACACCGTATTTGGCGGGTTTGGAGGGAATGTATTGCTTGAAATTACAACGACCTCTAAAAGCTTCTAGTTTCTCATCAATAGTCACATAGGGCCCAAGAGAATAGTTCCTTTTACAGTTTCCAACGAAACAGTCTAAAAGCTCTCTCGCTAGTAGTGCGGTCATCAAATCTCACACACCAAATCAAAAACTTGAACCGTTTTAAGTTCATAACAAGTCTAAATTTTTCCACACCGTCACCATCTGAACCCCCGAGTTCTTCTAAACTTTGTCTAGATTTCCTCGGAGTACACCAGCTAAATACAGAAGACCGATAAGAGCTTGTATTTCGATAATGTCTGTTAACTTTGCGTCCCGTTCACGGCTATACTTACTTTTCACTCACCTCGGCTGGCTGCGTGGCTCAGGGGTAAAGTTCTCGCTTGCTGGTCCCAAGGTTGCAGGTTCGTATCCTGGCGCAGTCAGCTGGCATTTGAGGGTGCGCAAATGCAAGGAAGCCGTGTCCATAGATTTACTGGCACGTTAAAGATCCCCTTCGGAGCAAAATTCCGGCACCCCGGCGTCTCTAAAAGCCAGTGTAGTTAAAAGGGACGTAAAACCAATAACATTATTATTACTTTTCACTGAGTCAATATACTGATTGGTGTACTGAACGATCATATTAATTACATTTTCAGTAAACAAGGTTTTCCATGCTTCTAAAGGTGACTGAGCTAACCGAGCATCACCCACAACACCAGGTAAACGGCCAGACCTCAAAATATTTTGTGGCCGATGGTTCGTGTACTAACTTGCGGTGTAATGTTCCATACAGTCTTTCGATCCTTTCCAACATAAATAAGGTTGTTATGGGTTTTATTGTACTCACCTGTATCGGATTTCGTTGTGTCAGAATCCCCTTCACGACTTGCAACTCTATCTTCACCGTCTGTGTCACTCTAGTCGCCAAAGTCCTCATCTTGCTACTCTGAATCCGTCAGTAACAACTGCTGAACTTCAGCAATTACTGCTGGGTTTGAGAAGTCTAAACGGGACTTCTTGCTTGGCATATTTCTAAGAAATCTGTGCAAAACACTCAGATTGGCATGTAACACAGTAGGGCGCAATACATCTCCGAGATGCAAACAGTCAACAATGGAGCACAACTTCACCCATTCTTGCTTATCAGCACACTACCTAGAGGGGAGGAGGGAGCAAGTAAGACACATGGACGGTGAAGTTTTCTGCTCCCCCCACTATCAAACAGCAGAAGATCACAAAGAGTCTGCATCTCTTAGATGCATTGCGCCCGACGGAGGGTTAAATTAAACCAAATTAGCAACAAAGAAAATGTGATTAATTTATTTTTGTTACAAGTGAGTGCATGGGGAGGGGGTTACACTGTGTAACCACAGCCCCAGTAGGCAACTACCAGGCATATGAAAATGAAAATCCACAGCCTGCTTCCAGTCGACTGACCGGGTCAGGGAATGGAATGAATGAAGCCCCCATCTAGCGGCGAGGATATGAACTGTGCCGGCTGCCGAAGCCTGTCGCACTCCCCTGGGGCAATGATTAAATGAATGACAGATGAAATGAAATGATGGGGGAGAGTGTTGCTGGAATGAAATTGTGACAGGGAAAACCGGAGTACCCGGAGAAAAACCTGTCTGCCTCCGTTTTGTCCAGCACAAATCTCACATGGAGTGACCGGGATTTGAACCACGGACCCAGCGGTGAGAGGCCGGCACGCTGCCGCCTAAGCCACGGAGGCTTTCACCAGGCATATACGATTCGGAAATAGATTCAAGAGTTCACTTACCAAGGTATTTCTTCAATTAGTGAATCCGTGATTTGCCTTTCATTCAAGCCATGTATTGGTCTAGCCATTGTGCTCGCTATACATCAGGTTATGATGATGATGATTGTTGTTTTAAGGGGCCTAAGATCTAGGTTATCGGCTCATCAGGTTATGCACACTAAACTGAAACAAAGTAGGGCTACGTGACTAAACTGTTACGGGCGGTAGTCCTGTACTGTGATCACCCTGTAAGGAAGTGAAAAAATCAACAGGATTATAACAATTACACGAAGCTCTGCTTCAGATCAAATATAAACTTACTGTCAATGATTGTGAACCGGTGAATACAGAAACATTTCACAAATATTGTGTACAAGTAACTACAACTATTAGACACTAGCAAACAGTCGAAGCCCTTTGTTGGTAACGGTTAGAAACGCGTGTTAGCTGACTGCTCCTGCCATCTACACGTGCTCTGGCGGTTGCTACAGTTAATAGTCGCTGCCCTTGAAGAGCAAAACGTAAGTATTTGGTGGTCTCTGTGTGTAACCACTGCTTAATTTGGTAGTATTAAGGTGGTCACAAATACTATTGCCTGCCCTTCAAAGAGGTCACTTTGGACTTTTAATTCTAAGAATTGGATTTTATGGCAGCATTGTTGACATCTGAAAAGATAATGAGTGTACCATCCTTGACTGGCATCACATTGTGTATATATCTCTTACCAATGAGAATTAACAAGTCTTCCCCATTGACTTATGGTCAAACAGCAGCATACAAAGCTGGAGGACGAGGGTTTGAGGCCTACATGGGTTCAACATTTTAATTCTCTACTCTCCATCTAAATGGCTTTTACTATTTGTACAATACACAACCTAATAACTGAAAGCCTCCAATTGTCAAAAACCATTTTATTTCAGAAGAACCATTGTTAATTTTGTATTTCAGACTACCCTTGCTGCAAGCAGATCAGCCTCCAAGATGCTTGAAGACTGGAATGAAGCCACCCAAGAGGCTAGAAGGGCCTTCCTTGCTGGCAATGAGCAAGAAATGCAGAAAGCGAAAGAAGTGGTAGAACACGAGGCTAAGGAGCTTAATTCCCTACTAGATAGTGTGCAGTCTCAGCTCAAAGGGAAGGTAAAAAGTTTGTTGTGATATTCTCCAGTAACAAAGAGATGAAAGGTAATCTGGGAGACTCAAAATTCCCTAGGCATTTCCATTGAAAACTGTAGTCATATTATCCACTTTTCATTTATGCTGATTTCTAGTAGTTAATAGACAAAGATAATCGTACATTTTGGGTGCCAGCTGGGGTTGGGGTGCATTAATAATATACACACATCAAAAAAAGTTTTGCATCACCTCGGTTCCCAGATCTCCGGCATATAGACGTTGACTGTGTATATTGTATCCAAGATACAGTCCCTTTGACTGTTCATACATGTCACTAAAACTGCTCAAAGATGTAAACAACCATGCATGAGCAGGGCCTATTAGACGGAGGGGGTACGACAGCCGATCAGTTCCAGTCATTCCACCAGGACGAAGGTACGCTGCTCATGTTGTCTGTAGTTCTACCATGCCTAGAAGGTCAATACCGCAGTTCGATCGCGTCCGCATTGTTACTTTGTGTCAAGAAGGGCTCTCAACAAGGGAAGTTTCCAGGCGTCTCAGAGTGAACCAAAGCGATGTTGTTCGGACATGGAGGAGGTACAGAGATACAGGAACTGTCGATGACAGGCCTCGCTCAGGCCGCCCAAGGGCTACTACTGTAGTGGATGACCGCTACTTACGGATTGCCGCTCGGAGGAACCCTGACAGCAATGCCACCATGTTGAATAATGCGTTTCGTTCAGCCACAGGACGTCGTGTTTCAACTCAAACTGTGCGCAATAGGCTGCATGATGCGCAACTTCACTCCCGACGTCCATGGCGAGGTCCAGCTTTGCAACCCCGACACCATGCAGCGCGGTACAGATGGGCCCAACAACATGCTGAATGGACCCCACGGAATTGGCATCACGTTCTCTTCACCGATGAGTGTCGCATATGCCTTCAACCAGTCAATCGTCGGAGACGTGTTTGGAGGCACCCTGGTCAGGCTGAACGTCTTAGACACACTGTCCAGCGAGTGCAGCAAGGTGGTGGTTCCCTGATGTTTTGGGGTGGCATTATGTGGGGCCGACGTACGCCACTGGTGGTCATGGAAGGCTCCGAAACGGCTTTACGATACCTGAATGACATCCTCCGACCCATAGTGCAACCATATCGGCAGAATATTGGAGAGGCATTTGTCTTCATGGACGACAATTCTCGACCTCATCGTGCACATCTTGTGAATGCGTTCCTTCAAGATAACGACATCGCTCGACTACAGTGGCCAGCATGTTCGCCAGACATGAACCCTATCGAACATGCCTGGGATATGTTGAAAAGGGCTGTTTATGGACGTCTTGACCCACCAACCACTCTGAGAGATTTACGCCGAATTGTCGTTGAGGAGTGGGACAATTTGGACCAACAGTGTCTTGATGAACTTGTGGATAGTATGCCACGACGAATACAGGCATGCATCAATGCAAGAGGACGTGCTACTGGGTATTAGAGGTAGTGGTGTGTACTGCAATCTGGACCACAAATGCTGAAAGTCTAGCTGTATGATGGTACAACATACAATGTGTGGGTCTCATGAGCAATAAAACGAGCTGAAATGTTGTTTGTGTTGATCTCTATTCCCTTTGTACTTAAAGGTTCCGGAACTCTTGGAACCGAGGTGATGCAAAACTTTTTTTGATGTGTGTACATCACTGAGGTGAAAACCTTGTCAGCCCAAATTAACATAGAAGACCCTATTTATAACATGAAACTTTTTAGAATCCAGCTTCTGCGGTGACCAACTGGATAAACTTTTTCTCTTTTTTCTTCCTTTCTTTTTCATGCAGTAGATTTCAGTTAATCGGGCCACTGGTTGTGGTGATGAGAGTTGTTTTAAGGGATGGAACTTGGAGGTCATCTGCTTCTTGCAACTCATGAGGGAACAGTAGGAAGTCAGACATCGAGCTATTAAAGTGATTGAAGTACTAGATGTACTGTTATTAACCATTACTTTTCCGATTACTTATTTACATTGTGAGCTTTTGTAGTTGGTTAGTTAGGTTGAACATTTAAATATAATTTAAATATAATTGAATTGATAATGTGGTTTTGTAGACTTAGCTGATTTACAGTTGTTCCTGCACCACTGTCCACTGCATTTCACATCCCAACGTGGACTGGCCTGTCTAACCCCATCGTGCCTACTTGTTTACCTACTCATTGGTTGGTTGCAAGCACTGTCTGATGCTGTACCTTGAACTACAGTGGACAATACTAGCACCATTGTTGCTACATGTAACTTACTTTCTTATGTGTGTGGAGCAGGCTATGAGTCTTAACTTATGGTGGTGTATAGCAATGGTTCTGGACCTTCTCAGCTATTATAGAACATTCTCAATCGTTCGTCACTTGCATAGAGGATTGTCCAGTTATCGATTTACTGACTTTTGAACATGATATGCACTCTATAATACTGCCTGTTACGTCAGGTCAGGAGAAATCCTGCTACCGTATGACAGTAGACGGTACTACCTGCGAGGGTCTGGCGGCCAGTACCAAACCAGACAAACTAAGGGAAAACCAACAGCTACGGGCGGAGGTTTCCTTTAGCAGGTTTGATGAAACCTGTGTCTAGGTAATGACACACAAATTTATCACAACACTGCTGCCTTGCAGTTTAGATAGGGGACTGTCAAAGGCTAAGGGAGTTAACCCCAACAGAAAATCTTCCTCGTGCGTTAGGCCCAGCAAGCCAGCATGAGGAGTAAAATTGTCAAATTGCTTTCAACAATAAAACTAGCCTCGGATGTAAGAAATGAAAATAAAGACGTGTAGTTCTTGTAAGGATGACGGTGGTAAGCCCGAAGTTAAACAAAACTATTGAAAGAAGAAAATTACTGGACGGAGGAACAATAAATTCAAAAGAGCAACATTAAATACTATTACCCTGACCGCCAAATGTGAGGAGCTCGTAGATCTCCTGGAAAGAAGGAAGATTGAGGTCCTTGGACTGAGCAAAACAAAGTGGAAAGGGAAAGGACTCTTGGGATAGGCAACACACTCCTGAAACTAATATATCTATAAATGCAGATTCCCATAATGATGCAGACAGTACTATTAACTCTCTCTATAACACTTTCATCAAACAATTGAATCTAAGGTACAGGCATAGCCAAAGAAATATAACAAACAATACTAACAATAAAAGGCAGACTCCTAACTTACCATGGGTCACAGCTGAACTCCTTACACTTATAAAACAACGAGACACTCTGCATGCAAAGCTCAAAAATCCCCTTCACAAAAATAATAATGATATGAATCAAGAATACTGTAGATGCAGGAATAGTGTAACAAACTTAAAAAGAAGACGAAAGTCAAATTACTACTCAGAAAAATTCAGAACATATGGAAACAATTCCAAAAAAAATGGCAGACTATCAAAGAAATCATACACAACAAAAAACCAACAGTTGAGACATGCACTTCACTTGAAATAGACAACAAAATTATCACAGACAATCAAGAGCTATGTGAATCATTTAACTTGTTCTTCACAAACATTGCTGGAAGTCTAGCAAAAGCTATTCCTGAACAGAAGGAAATCCCAAGTAAGGACCACAATCAGTCAAATTCCCTCTACTTATATCCAACAGATGAAGCAGAGGTCAAGTCCATCATCACAAATTTAAAGAATAAAAAGAGCTGTGGTTTAGATAGGATCAAGACAAATTTCATTAAAAACAATATGCTATCATTTATTAAAATCTTGGTTGAAATGATTAATGAGTCCTTAGATACTGGCATGATACCAGATGACTTAAAAGCGGCCAAAGTAGTTCCTATATTTAAGGGTGGTGACAAAAGAAATCCAAATAATTATAGACCTGTTTCTATTTTATCGGTTGTTTCAAAAATTCTGGAAGAAGTGGTAAAAACAAGATTGCTTTCATTTCTGAACAAGAATACATTCTTTCATAATATGCAATATGGATTCAGGAAAAATTCTAGTACTGAGGCAGCAACTATTGACCTAATAATAATGCTACAAGAAACTATTGACAAAAATAATATGGCAGTTGGGTTATTTATTGATCTCACAAAAGCCTTTGATACAGTAGATCATTAAATACTGTTATCAAAATTAGAAAATGCTGGTGTCCGAGGTATAGCACCAAAATGGTTCCAAAGCTACCTTATTGGAAGAAAGCTGCATGTAGCTTTGAATAAATGCATAAGTTAACTCATGGAGTTCCACAAGGATCTATACTTGGACCTACATTATTCTTAATTTATATAAATGATATTGTGGAATGTAATTTGAGAGGGCATATCAAATTGTATGCAGATGATACAAATATCTTCTACACTGGGAAAGACATAATTGAAATCATACAAAATGTGCAACAAGATATAAATACTCTCTCACAATGGTTCCAGGCCAATAAATTAACAATGAACCTACAGAAGACCAATTACATGGTAATTTCAAAACAAAGCATGAAAGAAATCACGCATGACAAAATATATATAAATAATATTGAAATAAAAGAGGTTAATCAGGCAAAGTATTTAGGTCTAATCATCGACAAACACCTGACCTGGATTGAACACGTTGAACGAATTGCCAAGAAACTCTCACCTATAGTAGGGATCCTAAGGAAACTTCGGTATCTTATTCCCCTAAACCTTGTAAAACAAATCTACTATTCACTTGTACATACCAAGCTCCAATATTTAAATGTTATTTGTGCTCACTGCAGGAAATCCACACTGGATGATTTAATGACTATTCAGAATAGGGCTATTGGAAACATATTTAACCTTCCTTACTGCACTACAGTAAAAGATCTGTACATCAGAAGTAAAATTCTACCCCTCAGCATAAGTGCAGATCTCCGAGCAGCTATGCTAATATACAAGATTAAACAGAACACAATACTCTATAGCTCTCCCTACATCTTGAACTCGGACAATCATTCTTATGGAACTAGGCATGCGAAGGACGTAGCCTTATATATCATTCACTTTTCTAAATACGGTAGAAATAGTTTCAAGTTCTCTGCATCACAGTCATATAATAAAATTCCCGATGAAGTAAAAAGTGCACCAACTTTGTCAGTATTTAAGAGGAAAACTATGAAAGTATTGTGGGAAAAATTCGATGCATCTTAATACATCAAATAAGCTTAAAAATCCTAAGTGCTTATCATTTTAAGAGACCTTGGTCTAAACAATCTTAGATATAGTATCAACTTGACTAATAGGCCTATGCCCTTATTCATCAATTTGTATTACCTTCAGAATTTTCTTCCTTGGTGTGTAAACACACATATTACTGTACAATTCCTCTGTACGAGCCTATGGCTCTTTGGAATTAATTGAATAAAATATCTATCTATCTAAGGTTATAAACTCTACTGGCATGAGAATAAGACGGAAGCAAGGATTGGGGTGGCGTTTGTTATCAGCAAGAACATCGTTGCTGTATCTGATGTAGAATATGTAGATGAACGAATTATCAAGCTACATCAGAAAATCAACAAGAACACACTGACCATTGTTCAGGTTTATGCTCCACAGGTTGGGTATAGTCAAGAAGAGAAAGATGACATCCTTCAAGAATTAGAAGACCATGTAGAACAAGATAACTTTCTTGTTATGGGTGATTTAAATGCTCATGTGGGAAATGATAAGACAAGGTATGAGACAGTGATGGGTCCCCATGGATATGGAAATCGAAACCAAGAGGGTGAATGAATGCCTTCTTGACTTCTGCTTAAGAAATAATCTAGTTATTAAGAACACCTGGTTTCAAAAACGGCTGAGCCATAAGATCACAAGGTACAGCTGGAATGGAGAAGAGAAATCTGTTATTGACTACATTATTGCAGGTAAAGAAGCTGGAGCATTTATTAGAGATGTGAAAATACTGCTAGGAGAAAGTTTGGATAGTGACCACAGGTTACTAGTAGCTATCCTAGGAATCATCCTGATAAGAAAGGTGAATATCAAACGTAAACCCAGGATAAAAGTTTGGGATTTTGATAAACCAGACAAGAGGTTTGAATATCAAATGAAGATTAGTGACCAACTGCCTAAATATGAGACTGGATCAGCTGAAGAAGAATGGCTTGGATTTAAGAAAATCCTGGTAGATACTGAAGTAAATATTGTTGACAAAACAAGCAGCAGAGTACTCTATCATGGATGGAAGTGGAAAATGTCTTAAAGGACATGAAAAAAGCTAGCTCAACAGGCATTGATGATGTAAGTGCTGACGTGATCAAGGCAGCTGGATTACAAGGATTACAGTGGTTGTTTAGAGTCAAAAGTCATCTCAAAAGAATGGACACACAAAGAACAGCTAGAGTGTGGTTTGAGAAAGAACTGAAAGGCAAGAGAACAAGAGGTCGACTGAGGAAGAGATGGATCGATCAGGTTAGAAATGATCTTGCAGGGTGAGGTCTGGATGTAGAGCAAATCATGGAGGAGGAAACATTGGAAAGAAGAAAAAATACCAACAGACTGGACTAAAGGTGTTATCGTCCCTCTATTTAAGAAAGGAGACAGACGGAAACCTAGCAACTACAGGGGAATTTCTCTTCTATCTCATGGCCTGAAGATAATGGAACGAATCATAGAACACAGATTAAGCTTGAAGAAGAGCAGTACGGTTTCAGACGGAACAGGGCAACAACTGATCTGATATTTTCTGTCAGGATGATTATGGAGAAGCACTGGGAAAAAGGAAAAGACAATCTTCATTTTTCTAGATATTGAGAAGGCTTATGACAGTGTATGGAGAAATACAATCTGGAAATGCCTTCGAAATAGATCAATACCATGCGCTTTAATAAATAAAGTCAAGATGCTATATGAACACTGCCAGAGTTGTGTCCAAATAGGTGACGGTTATTCAGAGTGGTTCGAGACTAAGCAGGATGTACTGTGTTCTTATCACCACTTTTATTCATTACTGTAATGGATGAAATAATGAAGAGAGTTAAGAGACTCAATAAGGCTTCTGAGTTTAAATATTTAGCGTTTGCAGATGATGTTGTAATATGGGGTGAAAAGGAGGCTTTAATATAACTGAAGCTGAATGATTGGAATGCTATATTCAAGCATTTTGGTCTGAATATGAGCAAGTCCAAAACGGTAGTGATGTCCGTTAGTCGACAAAACACCTGTACTAATATCACTCTGAATGGTACAAAGTTTGAACAAGTACATCAGTTCTGTTACCTTGGCAGTGTAGTGTCCATAGATAACCAACCATCTGCAGCAATCACTAGTAGAGTAGTTCATCATTGAGCACCAATTTATCTTCTCGTGAGAGGGCTTCTTTCTTCTTCTTTCGAATAACCCATTTGGAGGGTACGATGAATCAACGTTGGCTATTGTCCATTGTATTCAATTTCCGTTGTTTCCAAATTTCTTTCATCGTTCTAGAGTGACGATCTTTCTCCTCCTGAGTCCACTTTCTGCCAGTTGTTTGTTTCTTCCTTTCTTGAAATTTTGCGTTTTGAATAGCTTCTCTGAAGAGTGATCTGTTTGCTATTGTGTCTGTCTTAATTTTGGCGTTTGTCAAATCTTTGTCAATTTCAATGAACCATGTGGGTTTGGATTTGTAACTAGTCAGTAAGTTGAAGATCTGTTTAGTTAGTCTACTATTTTCCATTCTTTAGATGTGCCCAAAAAACTGTAATCTTCTCTTTCTCATTACATCAGTTAATTTTTCACATTTCAAATATAACTCTCTATTTGGTCGTAACCTATATTCTGCGTTATTATTTCGTTTAGCTCCCAGTATTTTTCTCACAATTCGTCTTTCAGTCTTCTCTAATTTGTCTAATTCACCAAATCTTCTTAATTTAATTGTTTCTGCTGCATACAGAGTTTCAGGTCTGACTACTGTTTGATATTGCCTTAATTTAGTGTTCCAGGATAAGCTTTTTTTATTATATATATCTTTTGTCATATGAAAACACCTTTGTAATTTATGCATACGTGTTTCTATTGCTGTCTTTTCCTGTGAGTCATTCATTATCCACTCTCCTAGGTATTTAAAGGAATTTGTTTTACATACTGAACTGTCATGAATTGTGATACTTTTGGGGGCATCGGTGATGTTTGTCATGAACTTAGATTTTTCAAATGATATTTGTAGTCCGACTTTGGCTGCCTGTTTTTGCAACTCTCTAATTTGTTCTTGGGCAGTATCCAGTGAGTCAGTAAGTAATGCAATGTCATCCACAAAAGCTAAACAATCTACAGTGATTTTATTTGGATGTCTTCCTAGTTGAACGCCTTTAGTATTGATGGCTTTCCTCCACTCTCGAATTACCTTTTCCAATGCACAATTGAAAAGCAAAGGTGACAGACCATCTCCTTGTCTCACACCTGACTTTATTTTGAAAGATTTTGAAAGTTCCCCTCGAAATTTAACTTTGGAAGTTGTGTTCGTTAGTGTTGCTTGAATTATTTCAGTTGTCTTGTTATCAAGTCCAAATTCCTTCAGAATGTTAATAAGTGCCTTTCTGTCAATGGAGTCTTAGGCTTTTTTAAAATCCACAAAAGTAACTACATATTTCAAGTTCCTGATTTTCCTCATGTCTAATATGCTCTTTAAATTTAGTATTTGCTCCATACATGATCGTCCCTTCCTAAATCCTGCCTGATACTCTCCCAATTGTGGGTCGAGTATTTTTTCTGCTCTTTTTAAAAGTGCTTTGGATAAGATCTTATAGGTCACTAGTAGGAGGGAGATTCCCTTGTAATTGTTAGGATCTGTTTTCTTCCCTTTCTTATGTAGTGGATGTATCAAAGCAGATGTCCATTCTGATGGTAAACTGTGTGTTTTCCATATGTCATTTATGATTTCCGTTAAACATAGGATCATGTTGTCACTCGAGTATTTCCATAATTCAGCAACTATACTATCTTCTCCAGATGCTTTGTTATTTTTAAGTTCGTTTATAATCTCTTTAATTTCATTTGTTGTTGGTGGTTTCGAGTCTGGAGGAACGGGGAGTATATTCATCATCATCATCATCATCTTGTACAGTTTCCAGCCCCAGGCTGGGTCTGTTTGGAACATAAGCCTCGCCACTTAGTTCTTTCTTCCCACCACCTCTCCGCTGTCACTCTGGTCCAGTCCTCGCCTCTCTTCTTGACACATTCCTCCACTCCTTTCAGCCATCTATCTCTTGGTCTTCCCCTTGGTCGTTTCTTCTGCATCTGCATCTCATGTATCCTCTTGGGAATCTTCTTCTCATCCATTCTCTTTAAGTGTCCATACCACCTCAGGCTTGATGTCTCAATCCTACCTTGCAAGGGCTCCTCTTTCACCATTTCCCTGACCTTTTCATTCCTCACCCTGTCTCTTCTTGTTACTCCGATCCTACTTCGCAGGAACTTCATTTCACCTGCCTGTATTCTGCTTATGTCTCTTTTCTTCATTGTCCAAGTTTCTGAAGCATAGGTCAGTATCGGGATATAGTAGCTTCTGTATAACACTTCCTTGCTTTTTTGTGGGACATCTTTATTCCACACCAAGCTCCTAATGCTTCTCAGAAATGCTTCTGCCTGTCTGTCACGTTCCGTAATCTCTTTGTCATTTCTCCCATTTTCCTCCACTATACTTCCCAAGTACTTGAGACTTTCCACCTTCTTCAGCTGTCCACCTCCAAGTGTTATCTCACTCATTCGTCTGTCCTTTTTCCTGGTCGTTAACAGGATCTCACATTTACTGATGTTGAACTTCCATCCGTACTCTCCCACGGTTTCTTCCCAAGCCTTTAGCTGCTCCTGAATTTCCTCCTCCGTGTTTCCCCAGACCATGAGATCATCTGCAAACACCATTGCCTTCATCTTATCTTCTCCTATCTTTCCTGCTATCCGTGTCATTACCTCGTCCATAACCACAATAAAGAGAAGGGGTGACAGCGCACTACCTTGTTTCAGGCCACTCATTTGTCTGAACCAGTCTGTTCTTTCCCCTCCAACTTTCACACAACTCACACTTCCACAATACATCTCCTTCACTCTGCCTACAGTCTCTTTTTCCACTCCCATGTTTTCCATTGCTTTCCAAACCTTCTCCCTACACACACTATCATAGGCCTTTTTGATGTCCAGGAAGGCCATCAGCAGATCCTCTCCAAATTCGTAGTGGTGTTCCTGGAGCTGTCTCACTGAAAATATGAGATCCACTGTTGATCTCCCAGGTCTGAATCCATACTGCTCCTCTCTCAATTTTCTCTCCACTTTGGCTCGTATTCTACTTTCTAATATCTTTTCATATATCTTGGTACAGTGAGGTATGAGTGTGAATCCCCTGTAATTTCTGCACTCCTTTCTGCTTCCTTTCTTAAATATTGGGACAATTAATCCTTTCTTCCAATCTTCTGGGGTCTTTTTCTCCTTCCATATCACCCTCATCACACGGTACAGCCACTGTTTCCCAACCTCCCCTGCTGCCTTCTCCATTTCAACACTCACTTCATCCACACCTGGTGCCCTTCCTCCTTTCATCTTGTCTATAGCCATTTCCAGTTCTCTCCAAGTCAGGTCCTTTTCCATTCCTGTGTTATCTTCTCCATCTTCCAATACATTGTCTTCCTCCCTATGACCATTTGGATTCAGCAAATCCTCAAAGTACTCTTTCCACACTGTCTTGAGTGCCTCTTTGTTGTGTACCTCATTTCCGTTTATGTCCATCATTACCACATCCTCTCGCAGACCTCTTCTCTTACTTTTGACCATCCCATAAAGTACTTTCTTATTTCCTCTGCTGTCTTCCTCCATCATCTCTGTCCACTTTACCATCCACTTCTTCCTCTCCTCTGCGACAATCTTGTTTGCTTCTTTCTTCTTTATCATATAATCTTCCCTTGTCAGATCAGTTCTTTCCTGGAACCACACTCTAAAAGCCTTGTTCTTCCTTCCCACAGCTTCTTTTACTCTCTCATTCCACCATGGTGTCTCTTTACACCGCTTTCTGTTGCTTGTTCTTCCACATACTGCCACTGTAGCTTCCACCATTGTGTTTTTGAATTGCTTCCATTCCTCTTCCCCTGTTTTAGGATTGTCTGTTGGCATCCTTTCCCTTATTATCTTCTGGAATTCTTCCTTGACTTCCTTTTCCTTGAGTTTCCATACTTTGATTCTCCTTTCCTGGTACTCTGTCCTCTTGCTATCCTTAACAAATCCCAGGTTCATTACAAGTATTCTGTGGTCGCTATCTAAGGCCTCTGATGGTATTACCTTTATATCTCTGACACTTCTCTTCATTTCCCAGTCGTACAGCATGTAATCTACCAAAGATTTCTTTGTTAAATCACTGCTGTACCACGTTACCGTGTGGCTTTCTTTCTTCCGGAACCAGGAGTTGCCTACCACTAAACCGTTTCTCTTGCAAAAATCCAGCAACTTTCTCCCTTCTTCATTCCTGCTACCCCATCCTTCTGCTCCCAATACATTTTCATATCCTTGCCTTTCACTTCCTACATGTGCATTCAAATCTCCCATGACAATGATGCTCTGCCCATTCAACTGCTGTTGTAGCTCCTCCTCAAAGTCTTCCTTCTCTTGAGCTGTACATCCAACTTGAGGGTCATATACCTGGGCTATTTCCAGGCTTCTTCCCTTTACAGTTACTCTGATCTTCATGATCTTGTCACTTACTCCCTTTACCTCTTCCTTCATTCCATCTCTCACAACTACTCCTACTCCGCTGCTCCTTCCTTCACTGTTCCCACTCCAGTACAACCGGTACCCTTTCCTCAGTTCTCTGCGACCTTCTCCTTTCCATCTTGTTTCTGCCAAGCCCAGTACATCCAGATTTCTTCTCTCCATCACATCTACAATCTCCTCCACTTTTCCTGTCAGTGTCTGTATGTTTAATGTCCCAACTCGTAGTCCATTAGCATATCCGGGTCGTCGTCGTTTGTATCCGTCCTTTCCGAGGCCTGTTCCTGGTTTGAAAGCAAATATGATATCCACTACTGGCTTGCTAGGCCTATCGTAGCTTCACCAGAGCCCCGTCAGCCGTCACTTTTCAGGGTTCCCATAGAGCCTTCACAGCTACCGTAGCGGTCCCGGGGCACACAAAGTCCCCACTGTACTTCACCCCTACAGGCAATCCCCTACTTCATGCCGTTGCCCGTCTCCCACCACGTGGAGGAGGGGTTGGACTTGTGGGAGACAACGGGGAGTATATTATCAAAATTAAATGTCTCCTTTGGTGGATCGCAGTTGATGAGTTCTTCAAAATATTCCGCAAGTATTCTGCAATTTTCAGCGTTATTATTATGCAGTTTTCTGAGTCTTTGGATCTGTGAAAAGTAAGCTTGGTGGAGTATACTTCCTTAAACTACTTCTGAAAGTTTTGTAGAAGTCCTTTATATTGTGCTGTCTGAAGTCCGATTCTATTAATGTTAATTGGTCTGTCATATGTTGCACTTTTACCCTTTTGAGTCCCTAAGATGCATGTTTTCGGGATTCTATAAAGCTGTTCCTGGTATTCTCATTTTTATTTGCATTCCAGAAGTTCCAAGCTCATTGTCTTTTAAAGATTAGTTCATCACACTCAGCAGTCCACCAGGCATGTTTTCGTTTTCTTTTAAGGAGAATGGTTTCTTCTGCTGTCTGTACTAAGTCTCTTTGAAGTTTTAGGTGCTCTGCTTTCCAAAAGTGTTTTGAAATTATTTTCTGTAGCTAATTTTTGAGTATCAAACTTTTTGGATTGATAATGATTTTTCTTTTTATATATTGGTCTAATTTTGAATTTAATGAGTGACAGATAGTGGTCTGAATCTAAACCTGCACTCTTAGCAACTTTCACATTGAGTATCTCCGTTGTAGACTGTCTGCTAATAGCAACATGGTCAAGTTGTTTCTCACCACAAACTGGATTTGGGGAAACCCAAGTAGTTTGTTTCCTAGGAAGTTTTTTGAAGAATGTAGATTTCAGGACTATGTTATGCTCTCTGCATAAACTAATAAGTCTTTCTCCATTTGTGTTGGTTCTTTTATGTGCGGGGAAATTGCCTACTATGGACCGATGTCGACGTTCTTTGCCGATTTGAGCGTTAAAGTCTCCAAGTAGAAGTATTATATTTTTTGATGGAATTTGATCCAGGGTGTGTGATAGTTCTTGCCAAAAATTTTCCGTTTGTTCTTTCTGAGTCCTATTTTTCTCATTAGTTGGTGCATGTGTATTGACAATGGTATAAACTTTGTTTACTGATTTAAAGGATAGCAGGGATAATCTTTCATTAATGGATTGAAACTCTATTATTGAATTTAATATGTTCTGATTTACAATGAACCCAGTTCCAAACTGAGGTACATTTTTCATAACTCTCTTTCCAGGTTTTCCCTTGAATATTCTATAACCTTCTGAATCAAATGGATGTTCATCAGTATATCTAGTTTCTTGAAGAGCTGTTATCATAATCCTTTTCTCTTTGATGAAATTTATTAGAGTTTTAAGTTTTCCTGTTTTTAAGAGTGAATTGACATTAAAGGTAGCCAAAAAGTTTATGTTCTTGAGCTTAATTTTACTAGTGATTTGCTTAATGCTGTTTTCAAGATGCTCCGACTCATCCTTTTCATCCTTTGCACAATGATGCAGGCTCCCAGAATCCGAGTGCCTACTTTTCATTTCCTTGGAAAATGGAGATTGGTTACTCCCTGGGGTAAAATCTCTTACAATATGCATATCCATTGTTGATTGTCTGCTAGGTTAAGGGAACAAGTCCCCTAAAAATTCTACTCGAGGTTGTTAGCTCCGAGGATGGGTTTTCAGCCGCACCTTTGGTGAACAGACGCTGACCATCTAGCCGCTTGCTACAAGACAGACGCTAAATGGATTTATGTAAAGCTGACATCTAAGTAAATCATAGGGTAGATGCCTTTTATCCTATTAATCCCGGATACAGGGCTGCCCCGTCCGCCATTCATACTGTTCTATAGATCATCTATTCCACTATCAATGCCGTTGAGGACTTCACCGTAACCCTGGCAAGGGACCCTGACAAGGTGCTACCAGCCGGGCCAGCTGGACCTTGTTTTTTTTTTTTTTGAGGTGTTAACTCCTCTATCACTCACCGCTTTGTCCTGGCTTGTGACAGGCAGAGCCTGGCTTCCCAAACATTGGGCCCAGGTTGGCGGGTTTAGAGGGCTTCTTTGGGATAAGCAAGTTCCTTTAAGATAATACTCTACAAGAGCTTCTTTGTACCCGTTACTACATATAGCTTAAAAATCTGTACCCAATCCAAGAGAAATACCAGCACACTACAGGCGGTGGAGATGGAGTTTTTAAGAACTATGATTCAGAAGACAAGGAGGGACAATATAAAAAATGATTAGATACATCATCTTGTTCAAGTAGAACAATCTCTTAATGAGATCTTGTAACCTTTTGGCTGCCCCTACTGTTGGGTGATAAATGTAACTGTTTACCTTTGCCTAAGCTATGTTGTTTTAATGGGCGCCAAGACCTCAATGCAATGTTGAAATCTAAATTTGTATTTAACAACGTCTAGCTCTGGCAGAACACATTCAAGACTCTATTCACTCAGATCGTGGTATGATTTGATCATTAACCCAACAAACAATTGTATCAGGAGAAGGAATTGGTCTATATCTAATGCTACCTACTGAAAGCAAAGATTGCATTGTAAAAGAAATGAATTTATTATATAAAACAAGTATAGCAAAATTAATAATAATAATAACTATAAAATTTAAATTGGAGCGTTGTGATTTTAATATTACCGATAGAAAATTACGTGAAAACGGAGTCTGATAAATTGATTTTACTCTTATTTCCAAGCTATGAAGTTACTGAATTATGAAATATAAAACAAAGAAAAATGAGAGATTGCGTATTTCTGCGTCATTAGCGCTTACCCCTGGAAATTGCCAAAGCATTTCCCTCGTTCTTGATGATGCTGTGTGCTTCCCACAGTCTCCTGGACGTCGTCATCTCCGTCGAAATTTGATGATATTCTGGTAGATTAGATAATCTATGGTCCGTACATCGGACCCAAACTCTCGTAAAACCGCACTGGTTACGTTTTACAAAAGTTCGTCGCTAACTCCACTGAACATAGGAGCGACACGCACTTGCGACCGTACACTGCAAGTTCTACACAGATTGTCCGTTCCACGGAACATCGGAGCGTCCCCCGCGTATAACCATCCTCCGCAAGTATTTCACAGATTGTTCGCGTTTCACGGCGCGTCGAACGATATATCCACACGCCGGCTCCCCACTCTTCAGTCGGCTTCAGCTTGCGTGGTCCTCACTGATTGGTTGAGAACGCCGCTAGTTCCCCTCCTCTGCCTCATTACACTCGGCGCGCGAGAGGGAGAAGTCGTATTCCGTTTCAACAATTCGCCTCTTCTAGACCTTGCGACCCAAGATTGCGTAATTCTTCTCGACAGGAATCAGCTTGCATTTGAAATCCCAGTGAGTCACGTCTCTCAAATACCCTAACTGACAAAACTCCGTAAAATTCCGTAATCAGATAATTTTCTATGATATCGTCGTTCGTAATAATTTGCTTGATAGCGTTTTCTAAGACATAGAAAACCTATCTGTATGCTTATAATTTTTATAAAATGCTCCGAAAATATCTAAATAATACTTATAATAAATTAATAATAATAATAAATTAACATGAAAAATTATCTTGGCTGAACAATTTGCCGCGTAAATAAATATAGAATGGCTTCCTACTGACTTATGCCAGTTGCATAAAACCCCTCGAAAAACACGTTACATATTCGCCTCGGATCATCGGATGATTTACCGTGACGACGGTCCATTATCCGATTATCCCAGACACGTTAATAAACCCCATCCAAAATACATATTACATAAATGAAATCACCCTAAATTACAGATATATACACTCATATTTTTTCTTCACGCACTTTGCGTCAAAGTTTGTTGTCACTATGGATTGCTCTTTGCAACCAGTCCAATGTTTTACGTATGGAATAGTGTTCCACGGATATTTCCGCCTCTCAAATTTCTCTATGTTGGAGAAATAGACATAATTAATGTGTGAGCACTATGTATTTATGATGTCATATCACACGCATTGAAGGTGTTCTGATATATTTATATCACCATAGAACTTCCTAATTTCACTGGAGGTCCCCTCCTTATGGTGACATTTAATTCCACTTATCACTGAGCACACGATCACATTATTGTGGCAGCGCCTCGTGACCATAATACTTAATCTCTCTTTAAAGTAGATTAAATTAATATTGATTTCTGAAAAAAAAAACAGTAAATGCGCATTACATATAACACCAAATATTTCTGTGCCGTAATCGCCCTGTCTTGTTAAGTTCCCGTTAACCATATTCTACTTAATACTAGTTCTCAACACAGACCCGTTCTCCTCACACAAATAATACCATTATACAAATTGTCTTAAATTACACACTTACAAATCTTACATGGCGAGGCCGTAAACAGAAATCACGTGTGCTGATATGTATGAGTTTCATGAAGGACTGTCTCGCATTCTGATGGCCCATCTTTTATCTCGTGGACGCCTTAAGCTAACAAGCCCTATACAAGCGCTCCCCCATCTCTTGGAGATAAATGGGAACCCATCAGCGCTGCCAAAATGGCCTTGGTGCATCGAGACAATTTAGTGCTCAACAGCATCCGACAATCCCGTCATATTTCCCTGTACCTTAAAAACTCTCATTTACTTACATACTACCCCTCTGTGTGACTTCTGATACGCCTGCCTGGAAGACCATCTCCTCCCACGCACCAAATACCACACTTACTCATTTAATAGGCTGGCTCGCCAGCTAAACACACTCACTTTATGACACATATTTTCGTAGACTATGTATATTATACGTCCCGTATAATCTGTTTCCCTCACTATTCTCCAGCACATATGCTGTTTTGCCAATACGTTTGGAAACTATAAATGTTACTGCGTCACCTGCTTCCAACCTTGCAAGTGGCTCCCTAAACTTAACGTCGTCACGTTGCTCCACTAGCATATTTCTCAGTGTCTGTAACGATGCCCTGTTGCTACTGTCCACACATGCACATATTAAAATACCATCCTCTGCTTTAACCACAGGATAATCCCTACATAAATTAGTGTCCCTCGATAGCATGTCTGCTAGAATGTTATCTTTACCTTTAACATATTTTACTGTGAATTCGTATTCCTGCAGAGCAAGAATCCACCTACTAACTCTGTTAGAACTGAGTTTACAAGTTCTCATATACAATAGTGCATGGTGATCTGTGTGGATCTCAAATTTCCCCCCTACTAAATACATTCTAAATTTCCCTAAACTGAAAACAATACCTAAAAGCTCTAACTCAGTAATCGTGTATCTTTTCTCCGCTGCTGTCAGTCCTCGCGAGGCTAAAGATACAATGCACAGATTACCCTCATCATCTCTCTGACATAATACTCCAGCAATGCCTATATGTGAAGCATCTGTCATAACCACATATTCCTTATCTTTTAAAGGATATTTCAGCACTACAGCTTTCTCAAAACCTTCCTTTAGCGCTCTAAAAGCCTGATCATGCTTGGACTCCCATCTCCACCGAGTCCCACTTTTAAGCAATTCCCTGAATGGTTCTACCAACCCTGAGTATTTAAGAACGAACCTCCTGAAAAAGTTGCAAATTCCCAGGTAAGTTTTTAACTGTTTAACATTCTGTGGCACCTCTGCGTTAAGTATCTTATTAACCCTACTTTCTTCTGGTGTTACACCTCTACTCGACACTCTATGACCTAAAAATGTCACTTCTGACTGACAGAATGACGACTTAGACAGCTTCAAAGTGAACCCTGCCTGATCTAACTTCTGAAAAACTATATTTAAATGACGTAGATGCTCCTCAAAACTGCGTGAACTAATTACCATATCATCTATGTAAATGGTTACAAAATCTCCTGTGTCATCCCCTAATGCGATGTTTAAAGCCCTAATTAAAGCTGCTGAACTACTCTTTAACCCATAAGGTGTTCTACAAAATTGATAAAGGTTATATTTATGACTAAAAGCTGTAAATGGTCTATCTTCGTACATAAGTGGCACTTGCCAAAAACTGGAACACAAATCTACACAAGTGAAATACTTCTTCCCCTCAAATGTTTGCATTAATTCCTCTATTGACATAGATTTCAGCTGATCTGAACTAATTCTACTGTTAACCAAACGAGCGTCTAAACAAATACGAACAGTGCCGTCGGTCTTGGGTACCGTGATCAAAGAATTAACATATGGACTGTTAGAGTGCTCAATAATCCCATCTTCAAGCATCTGGTTAATTTGTGCCTCAACTGCACTCTGATAAGCGAAAGGTACAGGATATCTATGTCCTGTGAATACTGACCTATCAATAACGTTCAATGAATGTGTATAGCAATTGGCCATACCAATGCGATCCTCAAAAACTCTCCTATTACACCATAATACATCATAGAGCCGAACACACTGTTCATCCTCTATATTTCCCTGAAATGCAGCCTCACGTAACGAGTCCTCTAGACTTCCGTTCGTAATCACACTGCCCACAAAACATGGAGAACCCCGCTCTACGGCTGGCGATATCTCATTTAAAGTACAAATCATACCTACAATACTACTCCTCTGAATATGGTCATTGAACGCTACTTCTACTTCAGAATCTCCCCATTTAAATTTCAAACTCCCTACATCATAACATAAGTTACCAGACACTCTACTTAGCCACTCTGAACCCAAGATAACACTGAATACTAAATTTGGAATTACAAGACAAATCTGCTTCTCTACATGATTATTAATTTTAATGTCTACTAAAACTTGCTTAGAAATTACTTTAGACCTCTTCCCAACAGCTGTGATAACAAAAGTGCTTTTAATTGGCATCTCCTCAAAATTTACTCCAGTTCCTTTCATTTTATCATAAAATGCACTACTTATGCAACTCTTCATACAACCACTATCAATTAAAACATCTGTGTACGCCTCGGACACGTTAAATTTAACTATGGGGCTCTTACTAACCACTTCCTGAATAATACCTTCATCATTTAGTTCATGTAATAATTCATTTCTTACATTTAGGTCATAGGGTTCCTGTATAATTGTATGGACAGGGCATGCTACAGACTGAGATTCTGACCTTACTTCGCAGCCTGGTTCGCGTTTAAAGAACCGCTACAGCTGGCCGTAGTACTACTAACTACTAAACTGGTCTGGTTGTTCTGGGCTGTGTTGTCATTGTTTGGCTGTATATTACTACCACTAGGCTGTCCTCTTCCTTGACCCCTATTCTGGTTGTAATTATTGTCATTATAATTTCTCCCTTGATTTCCCCTGAAATCATTGTTTCTCCCTTGATTTCCCCTGTAATCATTGTTCCTCCCTTGATTTCCCCTGAAATCATTGTTCCTCCCTTGATACTGACTACCATAGCCATTTCCTCTGTTCTGATTTAGCTGATTATTATTATTTCTATTTTGAGCGTTGGCCCCTTCGCCACCGTTCCCTTGAACTTCCTGATGCCTGGCTTCATTAGGTCTATTATTATTATTACCCTGGTTCCGATTGAAATTGTCCTCATAACCCCCTCTCCCTAGTGCATCAAATGTGCTTAACAGATTTTCTACTTGTGATATAGTCTTTACATTCTGGATACAAGCAGCCTCCTTGATCCTATAGGGAAAGTGCCTAAGTAGCAACCTCACCACATCACTTTCCTCCTTCAAGCCATCCAGATATTTACACACTAATACCTGCCCTAAAAAGTATTCAGTCATGGTGGAGCTTCCTTTAGGGTTATATTTACCACACACTACTCCCTCACGATGCTGCGACTGAATAACCTCATTCCAGAACTTTTCACAGAATTTCATTTTAAAATCATTGATATCAGTAAACTTGTCTCTGTAGACAGCAAACCAATTCCTCGTTTCCCCCACAAACACTTGTTCTAAAATTTCAACTACCTGGCACCACTCAATACTACCATTTTCCAACCTCTCCCCGAATTTATTTTCTATAGTGTTCATGAACTCCATTGGGCACCCCTGTCGATTGCTGAACTTACCCAGTTCTACCTCCCTGTGTGTGCTATTCACAAAAACTGGCCTATTCTGACTATTTTCTTGCCTGATCCTAGCTTTTAATTTTAATTCTAATTCTGCGATTTTCTCCTCAGCCTTCCTCTCAATACTGTTTACTGTTAATTTAATGTTTCCTTCTGATTCTTCTACTTTATCATATAGCTTTGCTTGTTTCTCCTCAATCTTGCTAATGCTCTCTCTATTACTCTCTCTTAAATCATTTACTTCTGCAACTATTTGCGAGTGGACTTTCTCAATTCTACCCCCCAGCTGTTCCTTAACCTCTTTAGTTGCTACCTGAATTTTGTCAATTTCTCCCACAAATTGCTTTTTGACCTGCTGTGTTTCCAGTTGCACTAGTTCTTTTAAATTTTCAGCCTGTGTACTGATTCTAATTTCCAACTCCTCCTGTACTTTTCCTAATTTTCTGTCTACATCTGCAATAATCTCTTTAGCCTTTTCTTCCATTACTCCTCTGATCTCACCTCTAATCAGTTCGAATTTGTCACTCATTTCCCTACTGTTTTGTTCTAATTTAGCATTTAAAGTTTCAGTACTCTCTCTATTTTCCTTACTGTTTTGTTCTAATCTGGCATTTAAAGTTTCATTACTCTCTCTATTTTCCCTACTGTTTTGTTCTAATCTGGCGTTTAAAGTTTCATTACTCTCTCTATTTTCCCTACTGTTTTGTTCTAATTTAGCATTTAAGGCATCTGTACTTTCTTTATTTTCCCTACTGTTTTGTTCTAATTTTGCATTATTCTGTTCTAATTTTGCATTTAAGGCATCACTACTAACTTTGTTCTGATACATGAACTCGAGAAGTAAAGTTTTTAATTCTGGTTGGCCGCCTACACTCCCTGTTTCAGTATCGGGATTTACCTCCGCTACCCCGGTACTACCATCACTCGACATACTGCTCGTATCATCACTCTCCCGTTGATGACCACTACGTAACCTCATCTGTCTTTCTTTCTCATCCCCCATAATGATATACACTGATACAGACAAATAACCCCCAAAATACAGGCACAGAAATATATACCCTTCTCCTTCCACAAATGTTATTAGGTTTTCAGCCCCAAGTTGTCGGCGACAAATGTAACCTTTTGGCTGCCCCTACTGTTGGGTGATAAATGTAACTGTTTACCTTTGCCTAAGCTATGTTGTTTTAATGGGCGCCAAGACCTCAATGCAATGTTGAAATCTAAATTTGTATTTAACAACGTCTAGCTCTGGCAGAACACATTCAACACTCTATTCACTCAGATCGTGGTATGATTTGATCATTAACCCAACAAACAATTGTATCAGGAGAAGGAATTGGTCTATATCTAATGCTACCTACTGAAAGCAAAGATTGCATTGTAAAAGAAATGAATTTATTATATAAAACAAGTATAGCAAAATTAATAATAATAATAACTATAAAATTTAAATTGGAGCGTTGTGATTTTAATATTACCGATAGAAAATTACGTGAAAACGGAGTCTGATAAATTGATTTTACTCTTATTTCCAAGCTATGAAGTTACTGAATTATGAAATATAAAACAAAGAAAAATGAGAGATTGCGTATTTCTGCGTCATTAGCGCTTACCCCTGGAAATTGCCAAAGCATTTCCCTCGTTCTTGATGATGCTGTGTGCTTCCCACAGTCTCCTGGACGTCGTCATCTCCGTCGAAATTTGATGATATTCTGGTAGATTAGATAATCTATGGTCCGTACATCGGACCCAAACTCTCGTAAAACCGCACTGGTTACGTTTTACAAAAGTTCGTCGCTAACTCCACTGAACATAGGAGCGACACGCACTTGCGACCGTACACTGCAAGTTCTACACAGATTGTCCGTTCCACGGAACATCGGAGCGTCCCCCGCGTATAACCATCCTCCGCAAGTATTTCACAGATTGTTCGCGTTTCACGGCGCGTCGAACGATATATCCACACGCCGGCTCCCCACTCTTCAGTCGGCTTCAGCTTGCGTGGTCCTCACTGATTGGTTGAGAACGCCGCTAGTTCCCCTCCTCTGCCTCATTACACTCGGCGCGCGAGAGGGAGAAGTCGTATTCCGTTTCAACAATTCGCCTCTTCTAGACCTTGCGACCCAAGATTGCGTAATTCTTCTCGACAGGAATCAGCTTGCATTTGAAATCCCAGTGAGTCACGTCTCTCAAATACCCTAACTGACAAAACTCCGTAAAATTCCGTAATCAGATAATTTTCTATGATATCGTCGTTCGTAATAATTTGCTTGATAGCGTTTTCTAAGACATAGAAAACCTATCTGTATGCTTATAATTTTTATAAAATGCTCCGAAAATATCTAAATAATACTTATAATAAATTAATAATAATAATAAATTAACATGAAAAATTATCTTGGCTGAACAATTTGCCGCGTAAATAAATATAGAATGGCTTCCTACTGACTTATGCCAGTTGCATAAAACCCCTCGAAAAACACGTTACAATCTGTCTTGAAGCCAGTTCGGTCATCTCAAAAGAATGGACACACAAAGAACAGCTAGAGTGTGGTTTGAGAAAGAACTGAAAGGCAAGAGACCAAAGAGTCGACCGAGGAAGAGATGGATCGATCAGGTTAGAAATGATCTTGCATGGTGAGGTCTGGATGTAGAGCAAATCATGGGAAGAGGAAACATTCTTGGAAAGAACTAAATGGAGAGCGCTCATTCACCGGACCCGGGAAACTGTAGCCGGTTCATGATGATGATGAATGCTGCCTATATTAGGCCTTTCGTATATTGAGAATATGATACAAAGTACATCCCTCCCGCTTTAAATGTTTACCTTATATCATGAGAGTCCCCCTTTATTTCTCATAGCCCGTGGCTTTCATTATGTTGCTTCCTGTTTGTTGTTGGGAAAGCTGCCTGTGAATTCACATAGCTAAGGTAAACAACCCATCCTACTTAAATGAACACACATGTTTGGAGAGCTCACCCCTATTCATATTACCCAGTTATCAGCAATGAACCTTAGTGGTGAGGTAATTGAGTATGTCTTTGATTCATGTTGATGGTCCTAATGTTTCAGGCTGGCTCTTCCATGGATGCAGCAGATGCACTGAAGATTGTGGAGAAGCAGCAGGAAGTTATTAATAGCAAAAGAGTTCATGGATTAGGTCAGGCCAATCAGAATTTTGAGACTGTGAAGGCACTCCTTCATGCTCAGGCTAAAGCCCCCACAGCCATATCCTGGAAGGAGGTCGACCAGAAATTGGCTTCTGTGCTAGAGGAATTAAAGACTGTCAATATTTTGAAATGAAAATGTAGTTTACGTAGTCAGTCCTCTTCTACTGGTTGGTATCAAGTTTTTGCAGAGAGATCACAATACTTTCCTGTCTTGATCCTTTACTCAACCCACTGTCCATTGTAGTTTTGTTACCAATAATAAGCAAACATATACATAATAAATTGAAACCCATTCATAACATGATCTCTACCTTTTTCATACAGTTTACTAGGTGAGGAAGAATTCTTGGATTTTTCTCTAATGCAAATGGCATCACGTTTGTATCAGAACATTTTTCTCTGTTGCTCAATTTCTGCATTATAGACAGTGGTGTAGTCATGCAAATTCATCACAACATTAAATTTAAAAAAAAACACATGATTTAGCATGGAGGACCATATGAATCCAAGGACTGCTGCCCGGCTCATAGCCAGTGGATTAGGGGGACACAATTGGCCGGAGTGACAATACCCTCAGTTGCATTGGCTTGGCTTTAAGCTATGGAGTACTACTCCTTGTATCATGCAGCTACCCAGTTGTACACACGAGGCTGAGTGCACCTTGTTTCAGCCTTCCCGGGTAGAAAGAAGAATGAGAAGAAAGGTGGAAGGAGAGTTGCAAGAGGAACAGTATGGCTTCAGGAGTGGAAGATCCACAGTGGACCCAATCTTTAGCTTGAGGCAGGTGATGGAAAAGAACTGGGAATATGGAGAGGATTTGATCATGACTTTCATAGATCTAGAAAAGGCATATGATAATGTCCCCAGAGAGAAGGTATGGGAAATCATGGTTAAGAAGAGACTGGGAAGAGAAATGTTGGAAATGGTGCAAGCAATGTACAACAACTGTGTTAGCAGGGTACTGACCCCAGTTGGAAAGACAGATTGGTTTAGGAACAAGACTGGACTAAGACAGGGGAGTGTGCTGTCACCTCTCTTGTTCATAATGGTGATGGATGAAATTGTAAAGGAAACAAAGGAAGCACATGGACATAAAGAAATGAAGTTACTGTTATTTGCAGATGATATTGTGGTCTGGGGAAGGAACACCAAAGAAGTGCAAAAACAACTAGATGCACTGAACGAAAATATTCAGAAGTACGGCCTGAAAATCAGTATAGAGAAAAGCAAGACCATGGTGATGACAAGAGGGGAAAGACAAGGAATGGGCACTGTGAAAATTGGAAGTCAGAGTTTGGAAATTGTGGACACGTTCAAATACCTAGGAAGTGAATTGATGCAAACTGGTAGGTTGGACATGGAGATTGGCAGGAGGGTACAGCAGAGCAATGCATTCTATCAAAGTGTAAGGAAACTTGTTTGGGATAAGGAAGTACCAAGGAAAAGCAAGGAGGTCATGTATAAAGTGTACTATGTACCCATATTAACTTATGCAGCTGAGACTTGGACCCTGACAAGCAGGCAAGAGAGTAGAATCCAAGCCAGTGAAATGAAATTCCTAAGAAGTATGATAGGAAAGACAAGGAAAGACAGAGTGAGGAATGAAGATGTTAGGAAGGAAGTTGGGATGGGAAAACTAAATGAGAGAATTGAGAAGAATAAACTAAGGTGGTTTGGACATGTAAAGAGGATGGAGGAAAATAGAATACCAAGACAGATGCTGGAGGCGAAGTGCAAGGGTAAGAGAGCAAGAAGAAGACCTAGAACAAGGTGGATTGATTCAGTGAAGAACAGCGTAAGAAAAAGAAATCTGGACTGGGACAAGATCGTGGAAGAAGAATGGTGGAAGGAAAGTGGAGAAGTGCCATAAATACCCCGACCCCGCAGGAGGTGGATAAGGGGAAATGATGATGAAAATTTCAGAAAATTGGGACTCTTAAACCTATAAACATCACTTTTTTTGGCCATTGAATGGTGTTAATATTTCTTAGCAATGACAATCGCATAGTCGCATACCCCTATAATACCCTTTCTCATACCTTCATTTTATCAAGTGAAAGTACCTGTAGATGCTCTTTGTCTTATAGAGGCAGATGACATTGATGCTCCACCTCTTAAAACAACAATTGGTGCCACCAACGCTACTCTTTGTCTTTCCTTAATTAAAAATTGAAATGCAATGCCCATTCGAATAACAAAACAGGAAACAAAATTAAAAACAAAAGTTAAAGAATTTGCCAATCTCAAGCTAATAAATATTTAAAATAGTGACAAAATAATGTGAGAGAATAAGAATGCACCAAATTCCTTACAAAACTAGCAGGTATATGGCACCCCCCAGCCACTCTAGAACTTTCAAGAGGCAAATTCTCTGGCTTCTCCGAGGACTTTTACAAGACCCCTAGCAAGTGAAAGCTTGGAGAGATTTGTGGATGCAGTAATAAGCATGGCTAAAATGTTTATTCTGAGAGGTTTTCAGAAGCACATGCAATCTGTATAAAAACTACAGGGAAATTACTCTTCTATCTCATGGCCTCAAGATAATGGAATGAATCATAGCACACAGATTAAGAATTATCATTGAACCACAGCTTGAAGAAGAGCCGTACGGATTCAGACGGAACAGGGCAACAACAGATCTGATATTTTCTGTCAGGATGATTATGGAGAAGCACTGGAAAAAAGGAAAAGACATAATCTTCATTTTTCTAGATATTGAGAAGGCTTACGACAGTGTACGGAGAAATACGATCTGGGAATGCCTTCAAAATAGATCAATACCATGCGCTTTAATAAATAAAGTCAAAATGCTCTATGAACACTGCCAGAGTTGTGTCCAAATAGGTAATGGTTATTCAGAGTGGTTCGAGACTAAGCAGGGCGTACAGCAAGGTAGCGCTCTTATCACCACTTTTATTCATTACTGTAATGGATGAAATAATGAAGGGAGTTAAGACACTCAATAAGACCTCTGAGTTTAAAGTAATACTTACAGAAGACCCACGTAAATTAGACATACAATATTTCACTCTTTCCTTATAATGTATGAAATTATTCATTATTATTAGTCCTTTGTTTAAAAAAAACTTTCAAGCTTTCTTAAGATACTCATTATTGTATAGTTTACCCTACAAAATGTTTCACTGATCCTTTGTCATTAGAGAAGAAGGAAGTTATGAAAACATACAGTGATAGAGGCAAGTCATGATTATGGATCAAGTCTATCAGGAAGTTCGTAGTTGGATCTACTTGAGCGTTATGGTAACTTTATTAAAAAATCATCATAATACCAACATCATTTTACAATTTTCTCTAAAGATTGAGTAGATCACTTTGTAGTGGCCCCTTCATGTAAAGAGTTGGAAATGAGCTTCCTTTGGGCATGGATCGTTGATGTGTACCCACCCAGAATGTGAGAGATGAATCTCACGTTAAGAGGAGCTATTCTCTTAATTGTAGCATTCTCTTCCACTCGAGCCTATCTTTTAACTTTAGAAAGAGGTGAAAGGAAAGATACTCGATTTTGTGTTCATTTACACACATCAAAAAAAGTTTTGCATCACCTCGGTTCCCAGATCTCCGGCATATAGACGTTGACTGTGTATATTGTATCCAAGATACAGTCCCTTTGACTGTTCATAGATGTCACTAAAACTGCTCAAAGATGTAAACAACCATGCATGAGCAGGGCCTATTAGACGGAGGGGGTACGACAGCCGATCAGTTCCAGTCATTCCACCAGGACGAAGGTACGCTGCTCATGTTGTCTGTAGTTCTACCATGCCTAGAAGGTCAATACCGCAGTTCGATCGCGTCCGCATTGTTACTTTGTGTCAAGAAGGGCTCTCAACAAGGGAAGTTTCCAGGCGTCTCAGAGTGAACCAAAGCGATGTTGTTCGGACATGGAGGAGGTACAGAGATACAGGAACTGTCGATGACAGGCCTCGCTCAGGCCGCCCAAGGGCTACTACTGTAGTGGATGACCGCTACTTACGGATTGCCGCTCGGAGGAACCCTGACAGCAATGCCACCATGTTGAATAATGCGTTTCGTTCAGCCACAGGACGTCGTGTTTCAACTCAAACTGTGCGCAATAGGCTGCATGATGCGCAACTTCACTCCCGACGTCCATGGCGAGGTCCAGCTTTGCAACCCCGACACCATGCAGCGCGGTACAGATGGGCCCAACAACATGCTGAATGGACCCCACGGAATTGGCATCACGTTCTCTTCACCGATGAGTGTCGCATATGCCTTCAACCAGACAATCGTCGGAGACGTGTTTGGAGGCACCCTGGTCAGGCTGAACGTCTTAAGACACACTGTCCAGCGAGTGCAGCAAGGTGGTGGTTCCCTGATGTTTTGGGGTGGCATTATGTGGGGCCGACGTACGCCACTGGTGGTCATGGAAGGCTCCGAAACGGCTTTACGATACCTGAATGACATCCTCCGACCCATAGTGCAACCATATCGGCAGAATATTGGAGAGGCATTTGTCTTCATGGACGACAATTCTCGACCTCATCGTGCACATCTTGTGAATGCGTTCCTTCAAGATAACGACATCGCTCGACTACAGTGGCCAGCATGTTCGCCAGACATGAACCCTATCGAACATGCCTGGGATATGTTGAAAAGGGCTGTTTATGGACGTCTTGACCCACCAACCACTCTGAGAGATTTACGCCGAATTGTCGTTGAGGAGTGGGACAATTTGGACCAACAGTGTCTTGATGAACTTGTGGATAGTATGCCACGACGAATACAGGAATGCATCAATGCAAGAGGACGTGCTACTGGGTATTAGAGGTAGTGGTGTGTACTGCAATCTGGACCACAAATGCTGAAAGTCTAGCTGTATGATGGTACAACATGCAATGTGTGGGTCTCATGAGCAATAAAACGAGCTGAAATGTTGTTTGTGTTGATCTCTATTCCCTTTGTATTTAAAGGTTCCGGAACTCTTGGAACCGAGGTGATGCAAAACTTTTTTTGATGTGTGTAATAATAATAATGGTTTTACATCACTGTTAACTGCTTTGTCCTTTAGAGATGCTGGGATGCCGGAATGTTGTACTCTCAAACACCAACTAACTGTGCCAGGATTTGATCCTGCAACCTTCGGTACAGTAGGCGAGAAAGGTTACTGCTGTGCCATGCTGCCAGTCGTGGTCATTTTAAGTCTAGACCTAAAGGCTATCTCATTTTCAACTCTATTGCTTCAGAAAATGCTTAGTTCCTTGCTGTGTGTTAGTGGTCCTATTAAACCCAGAAAACAGAACAGCGACTGCCAAATTTCCTGCTTCAAAAAATGTTAAATTCCTTACTGTGTGCTGGTGGTTCAACAGTGACTGCTGAGAATTACACTCATGTATGCATATACAGTAACTCTCCCATTTCAGAAAATGTTTACTCTCTTGCCATAAGTTAGTGTCTGACTGAAATTGAGACTCAAGAAGAGAGACTGCCGTGAGTTACACCCCTGTATGCTTGCCTATGCTAATGAGTAGGGCCCGGATGTTGATGACATGTCATCTTTTTACTGAGCTGTCTGAAACAATGCTGAAGTACATAGAAACTCCGGACGGGCCATCCCATCTTCAAATATGTCATTTTTATTTTGCTCTTTTTTGCATTTTTTCTTATTTTTCCATTTTAGGAGCATTTTTTAAGTTTGGTAGATTTTTTGGGTCTTATTTTAGAGAAATCGGTCTTTTGAGGTAATTTTTTCCAATTTAGTCAAGTCACGGCTTTATATGAGGGAGTTACGTGTCTCAGAGTTAAGGAGAAGCTAGTAGCTGATACAAGATAATTTAAAATATTGATTCCATTTCCTTAATCAACCGGGTGGAAACTAGTCTTAGCAACAATCGTGTCGAAATTGCTCAGGGTATTGCATCAAAACTGAAAAAAGTGCTGGACTAAAACACCGGGTATAAAACATTCGGCAAAATCTGACATTCCTTCTGGTGAAAACTACTGCATGGATGGGATTGAGGAGGATTTAGCAGCAAACGACCTTCCTCACTTCAAGTACGCTCCGATCACATCAGTTGATGTTGAACGCAGCTTTTCGAGATATAAAATCTTGTTGGCTGATAACCGCAGATTATTTACATTTGACAACATCAGAATGACATTCGATGTGCAGTGCAACTCAGACTAAAGTGAACATAAACCTTTTGATAAGTGCTAGAAATCTATTTTGATTGACTTTTCAGTTTGAGCTTAGGATTTCATTTTTGAAATATTGGCGAGTTTATTAAAGATCATTTTCTCCAATTTTATAGTGCATTTTTCGAATTTTTAGGTCATTTATTACATTCATTTTTGAAAGTTTTAAGTGCATTTTTTAACCTTTTTTTACGGCATCAACATCCGGGCCCTACTAATGAGATATTTCAGGTTTATGAAGCGAGACTCATCATGACAATGAATAACATGTCATCTTCACTTTTATCACCACATAGTTCCAATTTAGCATCCTGTTTGAATCATCTGAAGCTGTAAACCTTCAGAGACTATTTTTGATAAGTATTACCAAGGAATAATAGGGTGCAGGGTAACAGCAGATGGTTCCAGGGAAAGAGGAGTTGTAACCAGAGGAGAACATTTTGACAAGCAGTGATATTGTCCATCTTAGCTGTGATAACCAAACTTTTCACAGTGACTCTCCAACATTATATAAATTAAAATAATATACACTTGTACACTACAATTTAAATTCAGTCACACTTCTTTTTTATTTGTCACATTCTAATTTACATTATTTTTATCCCTTTTAGGAACATTTATTAAAGTTAATGAAAGCACTGTAATATTATAGCCATTACTCAGTAGAATGCTGCTCAGTCAACAAACATTTGATCACTAAGCACCACTGCATACTGAAGCTCATTCAAACTCAACAACTATTCATTATTGCAGTGAGAAGTTAATTTGGTGTTTACTTTTGTACATTAAGTGCAGAAACAAAATGCATATTTAGTATGATTTTGTTTGTACTGCCTGGATCACATTTTAAAAAATTAAAGCATTACATGAAGATTTTACTTTAAAAACAACAGGAGAAACTTCATGATTTTAACAGCATTATACAATATCCTGGAAAAATCCATTGGTGTTTAGATATAATTGATTGGAAATTCTGTACAACTTACAAGCATTAAATAACTGTATTACCCATTTAAGATTTGATTGCCGCTGAGCGTGGCTGCGCCAGCGTTTGTTGATTATTGTAGCAGGAGCCCCGCGGGGTGAAACAGAGGACACAGTGCAGTCTGCTCATAAGTCAAGCAGCATTGCGTGCGCTACCTGTCTTAGAAGCGCAACAGGAGCTCATGTCACCACGGGCAGTTAAACGATGACAAGCTACTGAGTCATATCCTACACAGGCAACTGTACCTGTCAATGAAGCAGAGTGACATGTGACACAAGTAAACAGAGAATAGTTCCCATCTCGACCGCCGGCAATCAATTCGTGAAAGGGTAATACTACAAATAATGTAAGACAAAGTTTATGAAGTACTTATAAAAATATACAATTAAGTACAGTTTCTACTTACACAAACTAGTACAAACTTTATGTATTTGTTTATAATTATGGAACTCTACAAAGTACCATTGCCCATTAATGCAGTAGTATAAAACATTATATTCACACCTGAAAGCAAAATGGCGTATTTGCTGTTTTAGTGATTTTTAGTAAAACCAATTTTGGAGTCCATAGCTCAACAGTCAATGGAACAAAGTTGGTTGTACTATTTCTACATACTGCAAATATCAAGCATGGTATAGAGGTGATTGGAGTTGATTTACGAGGGAAGATCAGCCTTTTCCAGTAAATAATGAGATTTTACTTTAAAAACAACAGGTAAAACTTAACACTTTTAACAGTATTATACAAAAATATCAGCATTAGACAATATCCTGTCAAAATCCATTGGTGTTAGCCAATATCTATATATTTCCTTACTCGATATCTTTTAAGTCAGTCAACACACATTTCTGCCCAATCGGATTGGGCACAAATATGTGTTAACTGACAGAAGTATCTGACCACCGCTGTCTGCTATGCTCTAACGCCTCCCCACTTCACTCCAAACAGCGATCATGCAGGAATACTAAAATTCTCCACCACTTACCTCGCAGCGATAGTTGGTTGATACTCCAGAGATAATGTCAGCACAACATAAGATTGGTATTTAAATTAAATAAACATACCTGTCTGTATATTCCATAGGCATGACAAAATTATGGAGTCGCAGTGAAGTAATAAAAATATCAACGCATCAGCACCAACACTTAGTGAACATCACTGCACTTCTCACATTACACAACTCGTGTAACAAACAACAAAGGTGTCAGATATTAACATTATAGACGTAAGCGAAATTGCGCGCTTGGATAGGCTCTCAATCGGTTCAACCTAGCAGCGCTACTGCCGGGAAGATCGTCAAGTAGAGGATGTTCGTTGCTTAGCATGCAATTCGCGCTGAATGGGAAGGCGTTAGAGCATAGCAGACGGCGATGATAGAATAGATTTAATCCACCTTATAAGTCAATACTATATTGAAACTAAATGATATATAATAGGTATGTTAAATTAAAAGTATCTGAAGTTATTGTAATTAGGCAATTAATTGTATGCAGCAGCAACATATATAAAATTTGCACTTTCAACTGCAGTTGTATAACAATACATAAGTGCGGCTCTATTGTAAAACCAGAAAAATGGAAAATTCTTCTCCAGTACGGATATTTTTGTACCATTATGATACAACAGTAACTGAACATACTCGCTAGAACTGACCCTCACAAATAGTTTCAACATCCTCAGTGAGAAAAGAGCAATATTTAGGTATACACAGTTTGGGTTGTTGAGTGACTAGTAAACAATACACACACTTCATAAAACAGGACATCACTAAACAAACTTTGTCAGGCAAAGTGTGAGCCAGTATCCATTCATTGGGTATTGGTTGAGGGGTGGGGGAAGTGATGCATTGGAGATGCACCTATTACACCCCATACGTATCCCTTTCCCCCCAACATTCTAAATCGGCCCTTAACACTTAGAGCGCGGACGCCGTACTATTACGTTTGACGGTAACTCTTAAAAACTGCGGCGAGCGTAATATTACGTTGATCGATTTCTCACGCTTTGTGTTGGAGACAAACATAATATTACATGTGGGTGCCAATATGCATGAAGTTGCACATACTATCGCTAGATAGCACCACGTCGCAGTTCAGCGGAAGAATATCGATCTGTTCGAAGGCAATTGAAGGAGCTTCCCTCGTTGGACTTTGTGTCACCCCTTGTTTTAAAATTTACCATACCGTATTGCATTATGAGAAGTGACTTTTTTGGTTTTAAGTTCAAAGTAAGGTGTTATGTCAATAAAATTATTATTGAGATTTATTTCAACAGTGTAGTGCATGCACATTTGATTTTACAATTTTTATTTTTTCTCCCTCAAAAAAATTGTATAATTTTACGGCATTTTTTTACAATATAGGTTTTTTTTTTCAATCGTGTCAGATTTTTATTAAATTTGCAGTGTAAGGATTCCGAAATTGAACAGACTTTTCAATTTATTTGTAACTCAAACCACATTCAGTTTGTGCCATTCTGAACATAGCGATAAATTCTGGAAATCAGCCAGCACACGGGTGAGGAGCAACATTTAAGGCATCAGCAGGGTAAGTGTTAATGGAGTTCACTCCTAAGTGCCACCTCAGCCTTTTCTTCCTGTGTAAAAATATTTAATTTATGATGTTCTGTTCTATGATTTGAGTGATATGAACTTCCTTGGCAAGTTGTCCATCTTCCCCATTTTTCCCTTTTAGCTCGATAATATCACAGCTGTATATTTCCTTACTCAAAATCTTTTCAGATGTAAACATTTGTGCCCAATCCAGTCCAGATTGGACACAAATATATGTTAACTGGCAGAAAAGTTTCTGAAATAATTGTAATTAGGCAATACTGAAAATGGTTTCTAAGCTTTTAATATGACATTTCCCTTCTATTATAACTTTAGTGGTTAATATTCAGTGTTTACTCTTCATCGCATAGGAAGAATAAACTTAAAGGAATTACAATCAAAGGGATAATAGACCTACCAGAAAGGAGCACAGACAGATTTTTTTAAAATTATGAGAACATTTAAGTATCATCAGTTCAACCCTTCGTGATTTCTAGGACAAATTCTAATGACACACCACTTTCCTACAGGCACACTGTGTAGTTGCATTACTCAAACAGTAATCTCTATAAATAAGGAAAGCTTTGTCTGAACATTTTAAATTTTTGACTTAAACTTTAAATTTATCCTCGATGAGGTGTATAATGATTAAATATACCCTGTCTGTTTGATGTTTGTTATGGGTTTCCAACAAAACTACTGGAGCAAATGGCATGAAATTTTTAACAATTTTTATGTGCTTTCGTTGTTGTATAAATATGTGTTTTTGACATTTGAAAGGATTTGTAACATTGTCTTTTATGGATGATTCCTAATATTAAGTGTGATGGGCTGAAGAAGGAATTGAGAGAATTGCGAAACATGTACCCTCAAGGACACTAAAATAACAATAAAAAATGTGTTGATTAGGTGGAAAATTTTGAAAATTCTTATATTTCATAATCAAACTGTCAACACGGAACCTGAAAATGGATACTTCTTCGAATAAATGCCGGAATGGCAGGCTTCCCTGAATTAAGGCTACGGCCACCTCCTTCCACCATCCTAGTCTCAATTATAAACACACATACAGCCATTACGATAACACAGGTTATCAGATAAATTACACACATCCCAAGAACAGGGGGCTACATGACCATCACTTTGCAAAGCTCCTAAATGAATCAACATCAATCCTACCCCTTATTATTCCCTCCACACAATTTTGTCACTTAAATGGTTTATATAGCAGATGCCCTTTTTGATGTCAAACTCATCAGAGGAGTTAATGAAACATGAAATTAATGAAGATGAAAGAACATGACGAGTTGGAAGTAAATCAATGTAGCTCATTAGAAGGTACTATTCTGGAATTTTTCAAGAGGTTGAAAATGGGAAATCATGAAGAACCTTAATTTTATGGATTGTCGGTGGTAGGATCCAAATGAACTAGTCTTCCGAGTTCAAATACAGCCTGGTTCCAAGACCTTGTAAGTTAACATGCATAGCTATACTATTCGGTTGTATCTGTGCCACTCTTAAAATATATCTTCATGCTTTCAGACTACTATATGTAGCCAGCCTATCTACCAACATAGAAAACCAATCATTCACAAAAATTGCTAAAAATAAGCTTTGAGTGCAAATTAAGTCATTTCAGAAATAATATTATTGGAACTATTTTTGTTTTAAAGGCTACACTTTAATGAACTGAATATTCAAAAGTTCACATGTTCTGCACAAAATTTAATACAGTCAGTGTCACGAAACATTACACACGTTTTATATTCCCTCCCCCCCAATTTTGTCACTTAAATTCAGACTTCTTAACGTCACCAATGTGAAAATTAACATTAAATTAAGCTCACACTTTAATTCTTGTTACCAGTGACATAAATTAACACTTGAAAGCGAGTGTGTCCACGTCTGCCCATAACCACAGCCGTCATTCTCTGGGCATTGTTTTAATTACGACTCTGATATGTCTCTGCTCAACTAGCTCCCATTCCCCTTGAAGTGCTACCCGCGGATCACCTAATGTGTCCCATTCCCCTTGAAGTGCTACCCGCGGATCACCTAAGTGTCTAGAGCAGGATTTTGAGCTTGGATGTGTGTTCCTAACCTATCCCAAAGATACTCTATGGGGATTAAGACTGGGCTGCTAGTTGGCCAGTTGAACTGGACACTGTACAAGGTGTCTAGGTAATGCGATACGAATCGCGGTGCATGTGGACGAGCATTATCATGAGCAATCACGAATCCACCTCCATAAATGAAACAAAGGATTTTCAAGAATCGTATCTGATAACCTGTTATTGTATTCTTTGGAGGCTTGTTGTGTGGTGTAGTAAGTAAGGCTTTCTTCTACTGAGCCCAAGGTTGCAAAATTGAATCCCGAAGCAGTCAGTGTGCTTAAACGAGAGACCAGTGTCAGTTGGCTTACATACATACATATTTATTGACGGCTTCCACCATTTTCTTTTATACAGGATAAAAGACATTAAGAGTTAATACGAGTACCCTACTAGTACAATCAACTGTATTCATGTCTAATGAAGAGGAAAACAGATATTTTCTCAGGGGTCTTTTATCGGTATTGAACAAGTCTATGCTGACCCCATTAAAGATTCGCATCATTCTGTCAATGGGACTATTTAGACCATAATTAGTCGGATGCCAGTTTGTTTCAAAGACATGATGCTTGCATATTGAATGGGGTGGCACATAGATATTGATTTCATTTAGTAATTCTGGGCAGTTTATGTGAGAGTTCACGATCTTGTACATATTAAGAATATAAAAATTATCATGACGGATTTAAGAGTTGGCAGATTCAATTGCATCATTACTTCAGAGTAGTTATGATTCGTTATTGGGTGTAGGAAACGATACACATAAATTCGTAGGAATTTGTGTTGTACTTTCTCAAAACTCTCAATTTGTGTTTTATTGAAAGGGCTCCAAATCGGTGTACAATATTCAATTAAGGGTCAAGTACAGTAGGAAATGTTATATTTGAGTCACAAAATCCCACATGCTCATTAAAATTAAGTGTGTGTGAGAATTTTACTCCTAGGTCACAAATACTTCTAACAGCATGAAGTGGAGTAGATGATAGAAAGTGATAGGAGAATTCAATATTCTGTTTCTTCTGTGAGAATCTAACTAGTTTACATTTAGTTTCATTGAGCAGTAACCCATGTAAAGAACAATACTCCTCTAGACGCCAAAGTTCTTCCTGAAGAAGTATACAGTCCTGTAGAGATTGAACTTTCATAAAGAACTTTGTATCATTGGCTAACAGGAGGATTTTGGCATGTTTGAAAACTGTATTGATATCATTAATAAAGATTAGAAATAACAAAGGAGAAAGATGGGCACCTTGCGGAATGCCAGAAGAGACAGCTATTGGTTGAGATAAGAAATTGAGTATTTTGACAATCTGAGTTCTGCCTTCTAAATATGAGGACAGCCATGATAATAGAGGGTTTTGTATACCATAAGATTGTAATTTTGAAAGAAGAATTTTATGGTCGAGAGAGTCGAAGGCTTTGGCTAGATCAGTGTAGATGCAGTCCACTTGATTTTGCTCTTCTACTGCTGTCAGTAAGTACTCCAAATAAACTAGAGATTTGTACATGCTGAACGACCTGGCATAAAGCCACGCTGTTGTTCAATTATGTAGGAGGAAAATTGGGGTGTAATTTTGTCAGCAATTATAGATTCAAATAATTTGGGTATAAAGGACAATTTACAAACAGCTCTATAATTTTTAACATTGGATTTGTCACCACATAGCTACTCTTCCATCTATCAGGAAATTTACCAGTTCCAAGAGAGAGGTTAAATAAGATGTATAATGGTTCTGTTATAATGAATCAACAAGATTTTAATAGAATTGGTGGGAGACCATCAGGACCAAATGATTTGTTATTTGAGAGTTTCTCGAACTTGTTATAAATATTGCTCTTTTCAACCTGGCAGGTGGAGACGTCAATAGATAAAGGAGTTTCAAATTTTGGGATGTTAACTATTGGTTCCTTATAGACTGAGGAGAAATGTTTAGCAAAAAGATTGACAATACCTGGTCCATCACTTTCGTTGACATTGTCAAGAAAAACTGTACCAGAAATACCTTAACTATTCAGCATAACATAGTTTAGACAAGTGTTTACATTTGGCTCTAAGCTCTGAGAAAGCATAATAATCATGAGTGCTGCCCGAATTTTTGTATAAGGCATGGGTCGCTTTCTTCTCTAAGACACTGGCTCTTAGTTCACTGTTAAACCACTTTGGGAAACATGGGTCCTTATAATAAGCAAGAGGAATAAATCTATCAATGCCTTCATATAGAATAGAGTAAAAAACACATCCACAAACTGGACTGAAGGAAGAAGATTTATACTCGGATTCGAGTTAAAGACGATGATGTCTTGTTCCTTAAATGCAGAGCTCCAGAGCTTACTGGTACATAAAATAATTTTTGTAACTTACAATGTTAGTGTAACTTAACTACGGGGCACTTTCTGGGAGTGAGAGATTAAAAACTACAATCAGGATGGTTGCTGTCAGTGCTGAGATATAACCTCAAAAGGATCGATCTCAACATATCTAAGAAAGAACAAGATAGCCATCAACCTAATCATGTTGCTTAATGTCTAAAATATCCATATTCACTAACAATATGAATCTTATGAATTTATTTTTTATTTTAATGAATACCGGTACAATTCAAGGACAAAGTGTATTGTGTTACATTTTAAGTGTTTTTAAATAGGGTCATTTTAAAAGTTCTATGTTGACCGTGATGATATGAATGTACATTTTAAGTAAACTTTATGTATAAGAAGTGCTGAGGAAGAATCGATGCAACTCAAAACATATACACAGTTCGAGCAATGTAAGAACGGAATAGTTATTTATTTAGCGTATGCAATATACATGGAAGAAAAGGCTACAGGCACAAATATAAACCAATTATAAATAGAACGTCATGCTTAAATTAAAAAAATAAAATTAATTAGTCTTAACATCCAGACCATCTATCCACTCAAGGTCCAATTATGTAACATTGAGAAAGAATAGTATTGATTAGGTGGAAAATACTGTTATAAAAACAGAATATTTGCAAATGTATATTAACAATTCTTTTCATTTGAAATTCCTATTTATGCCAGGTACCTTGGGAAAAGACCATGAAGCAATGTAAGAATGGAATAGTATTGATTAGGTGGAAAATAAACTCGTCTCATAAGAAACAGAAAGAACAAGGTACAAGAGATGGAGGTTCATAAAATACACTTTAAAATCTGTTCCTCAAAAGCGACAGAGGCTATAGGTGGAGCCCTGTATGGATAAACAAAACGTTATCAGCATCCGCACGACTCTTATCCCCATCTGCTGAGATTACAATGAAAATGAAAATCCACAGCCTGCTTCCAGTCTCCGACCGGGTTAGGAATGGAATGAATGAAGCCCCCATCTAGCGGCGAGGATATGAACTGTGCCGGCTGCCGAGGCCTGACGCACTCCACTGGGGCAATGATTAAATGAATGACAGATGAAATGAAATGATAGTGAAGAGTGTTGCTGGAATGAAATTTTGACAGGGAAAACCGGAGTACCCGGAGAAAAACCTGTCTGCCTCCGTTTTGTCCAGCACAGATCTCACATGGAGTGACCGGGATTTGAACCACGGGCTCAGCGGTGAGAGGCCGGCGTGCTGCCGCCTAAGCCACGGAGGCTTTTTTTGAGATTACAATAATATTTTTAATTTATTAGATAAAGTACACTGGTCAAAAAAAGTTTTATGATGAGAATTTCAGAATATACAGGACATTAATCAGGTTCTACACTATACATTGCCACTGATTTAGTTCTTTGCTTGCAGCATAACACATGGTATTTGGAACATTGCAATTTACAGAGTTTACAAACACAATTGTCGTCTGGATATGATAATCAGTCTTGAAACACACTTTATGATGGAACCCATGCACTGCAAGTCTTGTCACAACATGTCTCAGTGTCTGGTTTGGCTTAGTCCAACTCCTGTCAGTCACGGTGCTGGTGCAGTAAAATTCTTCTTCGAAGTCCTCTGCTTTCTCATATCGCTCCCGTATAAGGTCCTTATATGCTTCTGTTGCTGGTAGAGTAAACTTCAGTCGTAGGTCTTCTATAAGGAAAGGTTCTCTTGCGAGTATATAGACAAGTCTGGAAGGGGTAAATTTTGAGACTCCCATTGCTCTTTTTAAAAAAGTGGCTTCAACATTTTCTCGGGTTTTGGATCCTTTTTCTTTAGGTGGCCCCAAAATACGATGATACCGTATGATAGTACTGGTACTATTTTGGCTGCAAAGATGGTTATTGCTGTTCGTAGGGATAACTTTTGCAGGTGGCCGATGTCATTGATGGCTCGTATTGCACCTAAAGCCCTATCTTTGAATGGATACCAAATGCCCTTCCGGTGGATTGGAGCGTCACTACAAGGTATTTGAAGTGGTTAACGGTGAGTAGCGTTTCTGTTCCATAAACATGTGGTCTTGTCGTGCCACTCTCCCTCCTTTTCGGAAAACTACTTGCAGCGTTTTGTTCATGTTTATTTGTAGGCTATTTTCCTCAGCCCAATTCGTACGTTTAGTGAAGCTTTCCTGTAGGTCATGAATTGTTCTCGCTGTGATGACCATGTCATCGTCATATATGTACAGCTTGACGTTGCTGTTTTTGATATTGACTATGTCAGCTGTCGCTATATTGAATAAAATGGGACTTAAGGGATCAGTGATTTGGAGTACGTCACATTGTCACAAATTATAACATTGTTGAAATCTAGAATCTCTTTGATGATTCTTGTCAGATAGTGCTCATTGCCTATCATTGCTCTCTGTTTCTTTATTATAACCTGTCTACCAAGCAGGTCGAATGCCTTGCTGCAGTCTATAAACACAGCGTACAGTTTGCCACGTGGATCTCTCAATGCTTCCTGGATATTGTCTAGCAGGTTTTGCACAGCTTGAAGAGTTGATCTTCCCTTTCAGTAGCCGAATTGTTCCTTAGGTATCTTCATCTCTACTAATTGTGTCAATCTGTTATTTATGATCTTTGTGAAAAGCATGAACACCACACTTTCAAGAGCTACACCTCGGTATGAGGTGTCACCTTTTCCTTTATATAGTGTCTTTATTATCGAAGTCCTCCACATTTCTGGTATGGTACTCGTCTCAATGCATTTTGTTGAACAGGTGAGCCCATATTTCCGATAAAAGTTTGTTTGTTTCTTGTAAGTGTTCATTAAAAATGTGGTCAGCTCCCGCTGCTATCTTTGCCTTTAGTTTAACAATTGTGCCTGTTACTTCTCCAGCTGTGATTTTCGGGAAACTTTCTTGGCTCGATCGCTGTAGTTGAGGACCACACTTTCAAGAGCTACACCTCGGTATGAGCGTACAGTATGTACCTTATTTAAGATTTTCTGAAAGTGATCCTCCCAGGTATTCATTTTGAGCCCAGACGAGAATGCTGTTTTCCTTACTTTCAGTGCAACATATGGGTTTTCTTGCGCAGCTTCAGCACAAATGTTTTGCATATAGCAAGCTTATGTATTTGTGGACCAAATATAATACACTTGCTTTATCCGATAACTGTTTTTAGTTATGTAGCGTATGGCATTACACATGAAACACAATAATAGTAACAGGTACATGCTAGCACAGATATCAACCTTATTACGACCTTATGTCCAGTCTATTTCTCCAGTCCAGGCTCGATTGTGTAACACTGAAAAAGTCGTTAGGGTCACCTAAGTACGCTCTTAGTTTGCAATCTTCGACAACGTGCCTGATGGTCGGGTTTGATGTACCGCAATCACAGCAGGGGTTTGGCCACTTCCCACATTTGTGCAGGTTGTAAGCAAAAACTCCATGTCCGAAAACTGTATACGGTATGAACAAACGTGTTATCTTAGAGTTAACACATGAGCCAATGTGCAAAAACTAAATGTCGTCATACAGCAATGAAAAGTACATCATAATGCAATATGCAAAACTTTTTTTTGACCAGTGTATTAAAGCAACACATTTAGACATTTGAGGAGAAATTCGTTCCCCTAGGCTATGTGTGAATCGCAAGACAATGTTGACTGAGATTTGTCCCTCTGAGTAATGGCATGCCAAACAGCGGGTGGCTAATTACAGCACTTACTTAGTCGTCGGATATAACCATGCAGGCAAGCACAGGTATAAAGGACTTTTGGGGGGGGGGGCATAAGTCAACACTAATTGAGGGTATTTCCATGACTGGCTTCTCTCACTTCTCTATTATTCTCATACAATCCAAGCGAAAGCAAATAGGGAAATAACAAGAAATGTGAAAGATGCAAAAACTAAAATTATAAAATAAAAAGCCAGTTCAACATCATATTCTAAAAACTATCCGCAAATTTACTCTAAACATTATCCGCAGCTTATGCGCTATCCGCACAGCCATGCAAACTGTATCCGCATCCGCACAGGGCCATTAGCTATAGGAGGGGGGAAGAAGTCATATGTAGGAAAGTCACTGTGCATACGTTGTGTGCATTGCCAAGCTGGCTCCACCGCCAACGAACTACACCAGGCCAAATTAACATTATAAAGGAAAAAGGCCAATAGATGATATAAAAATAAATTCCTACTTATGCTAGGTAACTTCAGCTACATTCGGAAGAGTCCATGAAAATTGCTTTCTATTAAAAGTGCACTTTACATACAGAAAGTGAGCAACATGAACTTAAGGCCAAGTAATTGAATAAAATGTCCAACACTAAAAAAAAAAAAAAAAAAATTACAGTATCTTGTAAAACTATGATTAATCAGATGCTACACAGAACTGTCAAGGCAATGCATAGTGTCACTACAGGACACTAAGACCAGCTGTCCTAAAGGTAACAAGAACAGTAAAATTCCCCTCAAAATAGCTAATGGTAGGCCTACCCGTAATGTTGCTTTCTTTCAGCTGTTGAGAACTGAATTCAATAAATACCGTAACTTTGTTAGATAATGCACATCAACCACCAGCTAAAAATGTAAATGGTAGGCTTAGCCTACCACTAATGGTGCTTTCAAGTGTATCTGTATCAGCTGTCCAGAACTGAATTCACAGTCACATACTGTACGTTTGTTAGATTTTGCACATCAAGCACCGTCTAAAAATTTTAATGAACATTTCTATGGAATAAGAATTAAGTTCTGGGTAACACAGGGTGGGCCCCCAAAAGTGTTACCTTCAGGTTGGAAAATTGAGCTTGTCTACATTCCTTGTGGTCCAAAACATTTTAGTTATTGAAGTTTTAAGGGGCGGAACTACGAGATCATCTGACCCCAAAACATTTTAATTGGTATGCATCAGCCACTTAACAGTTGTAAATTTACAATTTCGTCATCATTATGTAGTATGATTACTATAGAGTTCCAATTTTATTTTATTAAAAAACTGGGATATTTGAAAAATACCTGTTAAAAACATGGGACATTTTGTAAAAAAAATAAGTGGAACAAAAAAAAAAGCATTTTGAACTAATGAAACTAAAGTACCTACTGCTTGTAATCTATTTTCATCACAGCATGTAATTTTATTCAGTTTTACTCAATTCTTTTTGCATACTAGGTAGGACAGTCTGGTTGGTTGGTTCTTTAGTTTAGGGGCTGCGACAATGCGGTCATGTAGCCCCGTGTACTTTGGCTGTGTGTAGAATCTATCTGATAACCGGTGTTAATTGTGATGGCTGTATTACTGATATCGTGCCAGGAGTTGGCAGTTGGGTTTGAACTGCAGATGTCTTCCAGCTCACTGCGTAACGCGCATTCCAAAAACATTGAGTTGGTCACTACTTGCTTCACTTACTCAGCACATTCCTTTTTCACTGGCAGCATGTCGTCTGCTGCAATAATAACCATTGGCATGCGCGAAGTCGATATATTTAAGTTAGGAATAGGCGGACCGCGCATGCGTACTGCAAGATCCCCCGCACCCCGTCACAGCGTGTTCAACTGCCAACTCCTGCCGCGATGACATTAGTGTATGTATCTGTTTTTTAATTCAAGGAAGGACTGCAACTTTGAATTTATCAAATAGTTCCTACTTTTGCCGCCAAACGCCACAGTCAACGACTACTAGGCCTAGTTCAGAACTTAGCTACTAGACGCCACCGCAGTCGGCTCTTGGCAATGAACATAGGGACCTAAGAGCGTTGTTTACATTCTTAACCTATACAATTTAGCTTCACACAGGTGTAATTAGTGGAAGGTTCTTTAATATGCCATAATTCTATGACATGGGACCGCCGGCTTTACTTCCCCTCCAAAGGAAGGCATACTGAGGGATTTTTAACACTCTTTAAAAATCCGACGTCTTCGGCCGGGTTTAAACCCGCTATCTTGGGCATAGAAGCTCAGTATGCTACCAACTACGCCACCGAAGCCGATTAGGACAGTCTGCTGAAGTAGATTAAAAGTTAATTTTTTCATTGGCAGGTTTGGTGGCGTAGTTGGTAGCATGCTGAGCTTCTTTGCCTCGCGGGTTAAAACCTGGCCGAAATCTTCGGATTTTTTAAGAGTGTTAAAAATCCCTCAGTATGCCTTCCTTCGGAGAGGAAGTAAAGCCGGCGGTCCCATGTCATAGATTTATGGCATGAAAAAGAACCTTCCACTAATTACACTTGTGTGAAGCTGAAATTTGTAGGTTAGATTAGTTGATAACGTTATATTAGTTCCAACGTTCGCCGCCAGGTTCGGGACTACTATACATTGTGATACGGCCGCGTATGAAATTCCCCTAAAACAAAATGGCGTCACGAAATACTCCTCTGGCAAGCATATGGGAAAAGCCTGGGTAATAGGGGTTTTTTGGGTGGGGAAACACCAAAAAACGTCAATTTTTTTAATGTATCAAAATCTATATTTGAACTATATAGTTCAACTAAAGATTCCGATACATAAAAAAAATCGCAAATTCACGTATTCTATGTATCGAAATCTATATTTGAGCTATATAGTTCAATTAAAGATTCCGATACATAAAAAGAATTCGCAAATTCACGTAAGAGGAGTTTTTTGGGTGGAAAAACACAAAAACCGTCAATTTCTTTCTATGTATCGAAATCTATATTTGAGCTATATAGTTCAATTAAAGATTCCGATACATAAAAAGAATTCGCAAATTCACGTAAGAGGAGATTTTTGGGTGGAAAAACACAAAAACCGTCAATTTCTTTCTATGTATCGAAATCTATATTTGAGCTATATAGTTCAATTAAAGATTCTGATACATAAAAAGAATTCGCAAATTCACGTAAGAGGAGTTTTTTGGCTGGAAAAACACAAAAACCGTCAATTTCTTTCTATGTATGGAAATCTATATTTGAGCTATATAGTTCAATTAAAGATTCCGATACATAAAAAGAATTCGCAAATTCACGTAAGAGGAGTTTTTTGGGTGGAAAAACACAAAAACCGTCAATTTCTTTCTATGTATCGAAATCTATATTTGAGCTATATAGTTCAATTAAAGATTCCGATACATAAAAAGAATTCGCAAATTCACATAAGAGGAGTTTTTTGGGTGGAAAAACACAAAAACCGTCAATTTCTTTCTATGTATCGAAATCTATATTTGAGCTATATAGTTCAATTAAAGATTCCGATACATAAAAAGAATTCGCATATTCACGTAAGAGGAGTTTTTTGGCTGGAAAAACACAAAAACCGTCAATTTCTTTCTATGTATGGAAATCTATATTTGAGCTATATAGTTCAATTAAAGATTCCGATACATTAAAACAATTTGCAAATTCACGTCATATATAATCAATTTCCGTATCGAAATATATAATTGGCCTAAGTAGATCAATTACAGATTCCAATACACATGCTAATTATTTTCTTTTCGTAAATAAATAAAAACATTGCATCGAAATCTATAATTTACCTATATAGCTCAATTAACGATTCCGATACTGAATAAAATTTCGCAATTTAACGTTATACTCTACAATTTCCGCATCGAATTCTTTAATTGGCCTATATATGTAAATTACAGATTCCGATACACATCGTAATTTCAGTTGATATTTTTAATTTTACGCATCGAATTCTATAATTCGCCTATGTAGATCAATTACAGATGACGATGCACATCGTAATTAGTATAATTTCATATTAATAAAACATTGCATCGAAATCTTTAATTGAGCTATATAGGTCAATGCCATCATAAAACATTGTGGTCAATAATGTTGTTTTTGCTGGGGGGGGGGGGGGGGCTGCGCCCCCCCCCCCCCCTCCCCTCCGATAAGTTGGTATTTTTATGTTTTCCAATATTGGCTGCAAACACAAAAACAAGACCTATAGGTCTAATACAAAACTTTGTCATATCTATTTTGCAGGTGTTCATGTACAAGCCAATTTGTCTAAATCCATTACTATTTTAACAGGCGTATTCCCCAACACCGTTCCTGACGTAATATTATCGTTTAGACAACTTTCATATTAAATGCAACAACCAAAATATATGTATGAACAACGTAAAAACTCACCGATATATTCCAAATGCTGTATTATTCCACATGTACAAGCAGAAGCACTGATTATCCACCACAAGTAACGGATTTTAGTTTAATGCAACAACTTCAGGATTTAAACAATTTTAATACAAATCGTCAACACAATCGAGCACACGACACTGCTAATATCAAAATCTTGTTTTACAGGTTATTCACGGGAATATTTATTTTAATATTACGCTTAGAAAACGCGATCGCGTGACAATACAAAAATGGCGAACCGACTCCAGCAAAATCTCGCGACGAACTGACCACGGAACTGACGTAGTAATCAGCTGACAACCAATAGCGTTACCGATAGCAATACGTCAGCCGTGAGATCACGGTGACGTCACCGATCTCCCTGAAAACTCCCCAGAAGCCGCTGTAGCGCAATGTATAGTTGAACCCCAGGTTCTGCCTGTGATGGCATCTAGTAGCATAGTCCACAGCTAGGTGTCATGGATGGCAGCATTTAGTAGCAAAAGTAGGAACTACTTGAAATTATAGTCTGCAGTCCTTACTTGAATTAAAACAGATAACACACACTAATACAGCCATCACAATTAACATTAGTTATCAGACAGATTCTACACACACCCAAAGTACATGGGGCTACATGACCGTGTTCTCTCAGCCCCTAAACTAAGGTACCATGTTTTTCATTACTAGTTGAGGAGACGAAATCATGCCTTTGACATTCGCAACTACATTAATACGGATAATAACTTACATGATTTTCATACCTTTCTAGGGGACAATACCAATTGAAATTGCCTTCTCCTGTATTATCATTAGTGCACTGGAAATATGAGCTAAATTACATAAATATGTGTGTTTATTTCTTGCTCACTGAACCACGGACGCTATGTTCCCCTTCCCCAAGCGCTGTGTATTCGTCAGCTGTTACATGGGCGGAGACATGACGACACATTCATGTCATGGTAGTGTTGCCAACATGCAAGATATAAAATACACCACCACATGAAGTCGGTCACATGCGTGACTAAAGCCATCGGTGTAGAGAAAGATTATGTGACAAAAATTAAGGGTGCATACTGTATATGGTTAATACGGCTCTCAGGCTAAAACCATTGTGAAAATCCATTGGATTGGACAAAACGAAGGTTAGAATGGTTGGGTTGAGATGTGGCCTTGGCCACAGGAAGCTAGCGGGGCACTGTTGACGACACGTTTAGGCTGTAACCGTTGTCAAAAACCAATGATATGGACGAGTTAGGCTATAACCATTGGATTGGACGTGTTATGCTGTAACCATTGTCAAAACCACTGTTCCTTTCATGAAGCCTTCACAGAAAGCTACCTAGACCAGCTATACAATTAGTACAGTACCGTATGGGTGGGTTTGCTTGGGATTGGCAATACTGTGCTTGTGCATAATTCATGCAGATAATGGCCGACAGGTGGAATTGTACTATGTAAGTCGTGATATAATATGGGAAGGTGGGTGGGTTATAGGCAGCCGAGTAGTGAACTACATCCTTTCCACATGTATTTTGAATCATTACAGAAGGTATTTAGGCTATGGCCAATATCAGTAGTTTAGTAAATTTTTTCTCCTTAACTGTTACCCTTTTTCTTACTTAAGTCGGTTCAGTCATTATATTATAGGCCTAAAGTTCAATTTTTTTAACACCTCCAACACACAAGAAAATAACCCATCTAAGGTTTCTCCAGTTACATTATTCGAATTCCAAATTTTTCACTATAATGTCTTTTACAGGGAGTTTTAATTTCAAATCCAGGTGGGAAGAAGTGTCTCATCATCACTGAAATAAAATCAGCTTCTTTCAGTTCACTAATAACTTAATTTATTTTGCAGGAAGTTTAATGATTTACATTTAGTTTGTGAAGACAACAGCTGTTGTGCAATCCATCGACTTAAAATACAGGACTCTTTCCCGTGCTGAAAATGTTTTCGGGATGGATTTTTTTTTTACTGTACTGTCTGAGGTAAAATGAACGAATGGGATCCCTAGATTACACAACATGGATCAATGATGTTTATGGGTTTTATATACTGAATACGAAGTTTTGGACCACGAGGAATGTAGGATCGCTAAATTTTTCCAGGTTTCAGTGTTCCATCAACAAGTTCTGTTTATAATAAAATTATTTACTTCATTTAAAGCCCGAGCTTACAAGTATGTTCTTAAAACAATGGTGGGTAAGCATTGCTTAAACCTCTTGTACACTTCTGATTTATGATTAGAAGTATTTTCCAAGAAGGAAAAATTGCACCAGGGACACACACATAAGTTAGTGTACATTTAAAGGTTTATCATGCAACAATACATAATCAAACTCTGGACAATGCACCAGTACATTCACTTGAAGAGAAATATATATACACAGAGAACTAAGTATTCAAAGTAGCCTATTTTGCAATAAATTAGTTAGGCTAATTGTCATTTGCTCATTATTCCTGCTGTTCTTCTTCTTCTTTTCCACTGGCTTATTTTGTAATTTTAGCTGTACCTTTATTAGCAGGCTTTTTTAACAAAGCCAATTTGTGCTTCTTACTTTCACAATGCTGTGAAAACTGTGATTCTGAATTCAGTGTAAGGTTACATGGTTGGCAGTAAAATTGTCCTGATGGTGTTCGATAAATAGAGTAATCCTTAATACCTGTCTTATTTGGTTTATCTACTGTTCTAACTCTTATCACACTAGCCAAAATTGAATCAGAAGGGGTGACAGTAACAGGGGCTGTACCTTGGGAAGATTTTGCACTTGCAGCAAGTTTTTCGGCTTTTCTGTGTTTGGCACCTTTCAAATGCATATCCAATTGATCCTGCGAAGTTGTAGCAACTTGACACATTTCACAAAAAAAATTCCTATTCTTGTTCTGTGATTTTGAATCATCATTAGTATTCGAAGTTGTTGGTTCAACTTCCATAAGTCCCAATGGATCAGTATTTTGAGGCATTACAAATCCAGATCCAATCCCAAATCGGCCAGTGGGATCATTCTCAACGTGTGGGATGCGCTGCCACTTGCCAGTTTCCTTGTTGAAGTATCCAGGCTTAAGAGGTCTATGTCCGTTAAGAACCCTCAGATGATTGCGGCCCATATAATGTTGCTGAGCATGCTGAACTGAAGTTAAAGCAAGGTTGCATACCTTACAAAATAAATCATCTGGATTTGCGGCCTTCTTGTTAGTAGAGTGGCTAAATTTCAGCGTTGGTATAGCTTGCCCAGTTTCATTACTCCAATTGGTCAAATATGCATTTACTTTCTTCTCGTGCTGCTTGCCAATGTAATGCATTTTTGCTTGGACAGTGGAGTTAACACAAACACTACAAAGATCACATTTTAAAGCTCCAAAGAGTTTCAAGAGTTCCTTTGGAAGAGCTGGGTCTTTCACCTGCTGCATCAAATCACCACGCTTTGAAGTATTCTCTGGACTGGTGGCAGATTTACTGGTTTTATTTGATGATATTTTGCTTGGCTGGGAAGTCTTTGGAGATGAAAATCCACCTTCATTTTTTAGCTTCTTTACAGGAGACAAATTTGAAGATTCAACTGGCCTTTTGTATCCAGAAGGTGATGATAAAGATGAATTGTCTGGTGGCAAGGATTGACATCCTGGGTCATGAGTTTGGTTGATACTGGGTGCATTGAACGAGCCTTGAGGCACTAGTCTTGATGAAGCTGGAACTGACTGTACTTTATAAGGGTAAGAAATTAACTTGCTTTTATCACTCACTGAACATGTAAGTGGTGGTGGAGGTGGCGGGGGAGGTAGCTGTAATGAAGGTGGCGGGGGAGGTATCTGTAATGTTGGTGGTGGTGGAGGTAGCTGCAATATTGGTGGCTGAGGAGGTTGCGGTAATGATAAAGGAGGAGGAGGAGGTGGGATTAGATTCGACAGGAGAGAATTACCGGCGTAACGTGCAAATGGTATTCTAGCTGCCATGGAGCGCCAGTGACAACACAGCACAGCAGATGAGGTTATGCAACCCAAGGTTCTAATTCATCACTCCACACTCATCGGTTCCAAGGTTTACGTCTTCAGAACTATTGTTATTTACTGTCCATGTCGGGTTCGCCAGTATAAACTTGATTAAAGTCTTCCCGCTATCAAGACGTTCCGATGGACAGCAGCAGCCGTCAAAATACCAACAAGTTCAGTGATAAACAAATGAGATTTTTATTTACGAAAACTGTCAACTTGATGCATTTTATTCACGGATATACTGGTATTATATAGGAACAAACCCTGAAATCAATACACTTCACAATATACCAAACAGCGGCAATAAGTTGTCCAATAATTCAGCCTGACAAAATAATAACGATTCTCGTTCGCATTTTTCGATTATATCGTGACGTCGCGTCAGTTATCGACTGTATCGAACAGTGATACCACTACCAGTTTTGTTTTTTCATTCTTTTTTTTTAATCAAATGATATGATTAAATTGGTCCGGTTAGCTCAAACATAAAATGCCAGCGTTTTGCCCCAGCGTGCCGTTGGGCTTATTTGTCATTTAACCCCGTACCCTGTACTTGGGTGTCTGTAGAATTTGTCCGATAACCTGAGTTATTGTGGCGTGTCTGACTTTGTAATTCAGATGAGGATTGGGAAGGAGGCGGTCGTGCCATATGTTGGATTGATTATTTTTATAGACATACTGATAGCCTATAGACTTTCACAATCGGCAAAAACTTCAAACGCCTGCAGCTTGGTCCCATATGCAGACAAGTTTGTGATATGGAAACACAGCATTAATTCACGAACAAAATTTCTCAGTCACCTCAATTCAATCCATTCAATTCACCATGGAATTAGAATCTCAAAAAATGAAAAGACCACAGCCTGCCACACAAGGTCTATCGGAAACCTACCCACACAAACAGTTATTTACATATGGAATCAAACCACTGCCCCAATTATAAGAAGGCTACCATTAAAATTGATAGACTGAGCTACATGCCTATCTCAAAATCAGAGGAAATAAACCATGTTACATTCCCACTGCTTGTAGAAGGCTAATCTCTCACCGATATCTCTCAAGTGAGCCGCCCTCCTAGGAATAAACCTCCAAAGGAAGTAAAGCAAACACAAGCGAGTGACAAGGCCTATCTGCCTTACATCAAGCCCATCACGATCAGAATAGGAAGAATACTAAAAGTGCCACTCCATACATAACCTACTATTTACAAGCCAACACAAAGAAACCAGTGAGATTTCCAGAATCCCCATTGACCCCATCGACCCACTCGCCTCTGCAGCCATACATAAAATTCTGTTTACATGTGACCAAATGTGCATTGGCATAACCAGAATTAAAGAACGTTCCAGACACTGCGAACTCTAACAAAGAGGGAAATCCTCTGACACTGAACATGCCTGGGAGGAAGATCACATAAATACTTTCTAATATACAGAAATACTTTCTAGAACATCGAACTAACGAACCAGACTATTCAGAGAAGCAATTGAAATTCATAAACATTCACACAATTTCATTAGAAAAATAGAGATCCATTACATGAATAAAAATTGGGGGCCAGCAGTCAACCACACCCAGCAATGGAATTCCCAGTAGAAACCTGGGTCAGATGAGTGTGTGCCCTTCCACCACAAAGTCATTGGGTGCGGCTTCTTGTCTGTCACCAACCACACATGAACTGGGCCATATGTCAATGACACCAGGAAAGGTTTACCAGAAGTTGCTATCATTCTTTCATGTTTCAGGTTAACTTAATTCCTGAACCTTCCAACAGCCTATATAAACCCACACATTTGTCCTTTAAGCCGTTCAGAACAAATCTTTGAAAATGTCAACTGCACTTGCTGGGAAAAGGTCAGACATCATGAATCACAGAATATGACATATGTTGCTAATTATATAAGACAATTGGAAATCTGTACATAATTTACAAAAGGAAGCTTGTAGTTTTTCGTGACCATTAATCTAACGATCATGAGGCATGGGACCTCCTTTTATATGTGGAATCCAAACCACAGGACATGATATTTCACTTTAAAAATCTCACATGAATTGATAGGGGATCGAACTCGGTCCGCCTTGGTGAGAGGCAATCAACTTGATCATTGCACCATCACACCCTCGTCATTTACAAATCCATGGTCAGATTGGTGCCAGAATGCTAGCCTGCATCAGTAAAAAATTAGCATGCTTCCATGCTATAGAGATGAAGATGTTACGTAGAATCATATCAGGAATATTGACATCAGAAGGCAAATGGGAGTGGCACCAATTACAGAGATAATGTGGGCGGTATGTCTCAGATGGCATGATTATGTCATCAGAAGCCTTGCAGACTCAGTGATGCAGTCAGCCTTCCAATTTGATCCAGGGGGTACACGATCGTCCCAAGGAACAGTGGTTTGACCACGTCCTTCGTTGAACTGTTGAAACCATCTCCTTACAATTGAATCACTCATCGCATTTTCTTTGTACACCTTGGAAATCTATCGATGAATGTCGACTGGTATAATGTTCTTTGCATTCATAAAACGAATGACAGATCTAATCTCACAAGCGGCAAGATTTTCAATCAACTTCGCGATATCAAAATGGCGTCATCACCTTCGCCTTGACTCAGAGCAACTATCGCACATGTGCTGAACTGCGATTGCAGCGATGCCGGGGCACTGTATAAAAACAGAACTTACTTTCTGGACGTGCCTAGTATTTTCATATTCAGCATAAATATATAGTAGCTTCATTTCATTCCTGGAAATTAAAATACTTTTCTTTCTGTTGACCAGTGTTATCAGCCCACAAAGACTATGCACTCACTGTTTAGCTAACACTGAAGTACTGTAATATTGAGTGTGTATGTCTACTTCTCATTATTCCCATTTCTAAGGGGATGGGTATGAGGTGAGACGAGTACAAAGAGTTATGTGGCTGGATGGCGCTTCACCCCACTTCCACGCTACCTACTGTGCGTAAGCACCTCGTCAATATCATTTCTGATTGGTGGATAAGACAAGGAGGTCGAGTTGCAGAGCCTGTCTGGTTGATAAACCTCAACCCTTCAGATTTCTACCTGTGGGGACATATGAAAAGTGTCTTGTATGTGTAGCCCATATTGGACATGCAGACACTAGAACAATACAATAAAATACATTTAAATGTGTGCAACAGTCTCTGCTGTGCTGTGTATCGACATGCTTTGAGGTATGTGGGGGCCACTTTGAACACTTCATCTAATGGTGACCTCATGACAGCATGTCATGCATTGCATTGTACTGCATAAGAATGTTGAATGTATACAGTAAATACACTGGTGTCCAAAATTAAAGCAACAAATGGAACTGTTGCAAAGTTGCGTTTATTTTGCCACAAAACAGTATAAACAGGTGATAGTAACGTAGCAACAAAATAAAGAATACAGAAAGTAAACCACTGCAACATGCATAACAGTAGACAAATATGTTCTTCGCTTTTTCCAACTTCATGGATTTACACACACAGTCCGACAACTGGTTAATGTGCTCAGTATGGGGTGTGACCACCACTGGCAGCAATACAGGCCTGATAACGGCGGGTCATGCTGCGAATGAGATCATCAATCTGATGTTGAGGCAATAACGCCCATTCTGCCTATAGAGCAGCTCGCAAGTCTTGGAGAGTGGTTGGTGGATGCTGACGTGATGCAACTCGTCTCCCTAGTGCGTCCCAGACATGATCAAATTGGGTGAGCGAGCAGGCCACACCATGCGTGCAATATCTTCAGCTTCCAAGAAAACATCAACCACCTGTGCTCTATGAGGTCGCGCATTATCATTCACAGCACCTCGCAACAACCGAACATGAGGTCCCAAGATCTTGTCACGATACCTGACAGCAGTTAAACCTTGCCGATTTACTTACTTAATTCCTGTGGCTCCTAGAGGAGCATAGGGCATCCGAGAAAGACCTCCATCCAGTTCTGTCAGCGGCTAGGCTCTTCACTTCCTTCCATGTCTTTCCAGCAGCCAGGACTCATTCTCAACAGTGCACCTCCAGGTTTTTTTCGGGCGACCCCGTTTCCGTGTACCTTGCGGGTTCCAATCCAAGACTGACCTCTCAATAGCTCCTTGTTTCTTACGGAGTGTATGTCCAAACCATCGCCATTTCCTTCCTTTTATTTGTTCTGCAATAGGTCGTTGGTTAGTCATTTCCCATAGTTCTGTGTTTGGGACTACTTCTGGCCACCTTACACCAATAATTCGACGAAGACATCTGTTTATAAAAACTTGGAGTTGTTGTGTGACTTGCTTGCTGACTTTCCACGATTGACATCAATATAGGAGAACTGACTTTACGTTGGTGTTGAACATCCGGATCTTTGTCTTCTCAGAAATATTCTTGTTCTTCCATACAGGATACAGCTGAACAAAAGCACCATTTACTTTTCTAATTCTGCTCTTTACGTCCTCTTCTGCACCACCATTCTTCGTCACTATGCTTCTCAGGTAAACGAAAGAATCTACAATCTCCACTTCGCTACCATCTATGACAAGTAGGTCCTCTAGTTTTACATTGACTTTCATTTCCTTCGTCTTATTTGTATTTATTTTGAGTCCCGTTGTTGCTGCTTCCTGTTCCAGTTTTCGCAGCTTCTCCTCCATATCTCTAAATCGTTGTGCTAGAAGGCAGATATCATCAGCAACCTTTGTCTTCAGTTTCTTTAATAGGTTGGATTTAAGGAGTGCAGGTTATTAGCCTACAGCTCCCGAGTGTCCTGGTGGGGCTGCCACCTTTGGCCTGGACACCTGCCACCTCTGGTCCAGGACTGCTTATTAGGGTTTCCTCGTATTCGCAGCTAACCCCCATTGGGGTCGTTCGCTATCCGCCACCTGCGAATCCGTCGAAAATCACTCTCCAGAACAAATTGGGACTCACCTGTGAAAAGAACATTGGCGGACTGTTCGACCGTCCAATTGGTATGTTGACGACTCCACTCTAGATGTTCCTCTCTGTGCAGACGCGTCAGGTCTCCGACAATAAAGGCCACTCTGCCGAAGCCTACTGTACACTGTCTGCCTCGATACAACTGTTCCAGTGGATGCTGCGAGGTCAGATGCCTGTTGCCATACAGTACTATGGCGGAACCATCATGCCCTTACAGCCAAATAATGGTCCTTTCATTCTGATGTCACACGTGGTCTGCCCTGTCCTGGTCTTCGGGATACATTTTCGGTCTCTACAAACTGTTGCCACGTCTGAGAAACAACAGAACGATTCACATTAAGCCATCGGGCCACATCACTTTGTGACTTTCCTGCTTCCATTCTTCCTATGGCCCTCCACCGCAGAGGGTCTTCTAGGCGTATTCTCTGTGCCATACTGCACCTTCTGTGCACAGCGAGTGTTGATGTGGAACTACCCAGTAAATACCACCGTGTTTGACAGGTGTGATGAAGTCATTGTTGGCATGGTTCTTCGATGACAGGAATGCCATCTTCCGTGCAGAACATGATTGTACGGACATTTGTTGACAGTTTGTTCGATTATATCATGAATTAGCTACAGGACGGAGAAATAGCAGTTTGTTGCTTTAATTTTAGTCACTAGTGTAGTTTGCATAGTACCTGTTTTGTTCCTTATCCTCTCAGAGATTGTCTCCTACAGTTGGTCTCCATTACTCTTACTTACCATGTACAGACATGGCCATTTTTTATTAGATTTATTCTATATTAGTTTTCCAGCTAGAGAAGTTAATTCTGAAGCAGTCTGTTAATGATTTATTTTCATACTTGTTTATTTTGAAGTAAATGTATTACTTGTTTTTTTTAAATATATTTCGAGTGCATTTGAATCAAAAACATCTGAAATAAATAAAAACCAATATTACATTAGAAGTAAGGTGGTCCTGCCACATTATTGCTCACAATTATTAAAGTTATTGTATTATAAATGTCTCCCATAAGTCCAACCCCTCGTCCACGCCGTGGGAGACGGGCAACGGCACAAAGTAGGGGATTGCCTGTAGGGGCGATGTACAGTGGGGACTTCGTGTGCCCCGGGACAGTTACGGTAACTGTGAAGGGCCTACAGGAACCCTGAAAAAGTGAAGGCTAACGGGGCTCTGGTGAAGCTACGATAGGCCCAGCAAGCCAGTAGTGGATAAGACTTTTGCTTTCAAGAAGGGAACAGGCCTCGGACAGGACGGATACAATGGACGACGACCTAGCTGTGTTCATGGACTAAGATTTGGAACTTTAAACATAAAAGCGCTGACGGGGAAGGTGGAAGGAGATAGTGGATATCATGGAAAGAAGGAAGTTGGATTTATTTCCACAAAGTGGAAAGGGGAAGGAAGGAGAGAACTGAGAAAGGGCTATATACTCTACTGGAGTGGGATTGAAGAGGGAAAGAGGAATGGAGTGGGAGTAGTAGTACAAGATGGCTTAAAAGAAGAAGTGAAGAGAATAAGTGATAGGATGATGAAAGTGGAAGTAGCACTGAAGGGAGGGACCGTAGAAATAGTGCAAGTGTATGCTCCACAAGAAGGCTGCGCCTCTGAAGAGAAGGAGGAGTTTGAAGAGGAATTGCAAAAGCAGCTGGGAGGAAGGAATATGATTGTTATGGGGGATTTGAATGCCCATGTAGGAAGAGAAAGACAAGGGTATGAGAGTGTGCTTGGACCAGAGGGTTGGGGCAGAAGAAATGAGGAAGGAAAGAGACTCTTGGACTTCTGTCAAAGGAACAGCTTGCTAGTTGGGAACTCCTGGTTCAAGAAAAGAGAGAGCCACAGAATCACATGGTACAGTGATGACTTGACCAGGAAGTCAGTGGTCGACTATATACTGTATGTGAAAGAATTAAATAAGAACATCACGGATATCAAGGTTATACCATCGGAGAACTTGGATAGCGACCATCGATTGCTGGTAATGAACCTGAGAGGGACTAAGGAGAAGAAAGGGACTGAGAACCAGGAAAGAAGTATAAGGATATGGAAACTGAAAGAAGGAGATAGAAGGGTCGAGTACCTCAAAATGGTAAAGGAAGGAATTCCAACAGAAAGAGGGGTGGAAGAGGAATGGGCTAGATTTAAGAAGACACTAGTAGGTGCAGCAGAAGCAGTATGTGGGAGGACAAGTAGTAAGAAGAGGTGGAAGGAGACACTATGGTGGAATGAGAAGACAAAAGATATAGTAAGGGAAAAGAATAGAGCCTTTAGGAGGTGGTATCAAAATAGGACGGTAGACGCAAGGGAAGAGTACCAGGAAAGAAAGAAGGAGGCAAAGAGAGTAGTGGCTGAGGAGAGAAGAAAGTGGATGGAAGAGTGGACAAAGATGATGAAGGAGGATAGTGAAGGTACAAAAAAGGTCCTGTATGGGATGGTAAAAAATCAGAGGCGGAAGGATCCTACGGATTATGTTAGAATGGTGAACAAAAGGGGTCAAGAGATAGAAAATAGGGAAGAACTGAAGAAAATGTGGAAATAATATTTTGATGAACTTCTGAACCCAAATGCAAACCATGGCGAGGAGGAAGAAATCGGGGAAGAGGAAGATGGACTGCAAACAGAAAAGGACTTAACATGGCGAGTGAATCTGAACTCCTCAAATTAGAATTAGCCTCCAAAGAGGAAATAATCAAAATGCTTGTGGTTGATTTAAAAAACGCACAATCTCAAATAAGTCTACTTAAAGAAAGACTACAAGCAGAAGAAGATAGGGCTACTCAGGAGTCTATTTAGAGGTTAGGTCTAAAACGAATGCACGCTTTCCAAGACGTAGGCCTACCTTGGTGAAATCTGGGAATATTCCTAACAAATTTATCTCCCAGAATACATTTGAAATCCTCAGCCGTTCCGATTCCCAAGTAGAAGAAAGACAAGATACCGGTATTGAAAACGGGACATCCAGATACGACAAACCTATCCCTAACCCTACTAAGAAACGGAGACGTCCCCGTGTACTTGTCATGGGTGACTCAATTCTGCGAAATGTAGGCCCAGTAGTTGATGATGCCGCAGTCTATTGCTATCCAGGAATAAGAACTGAGCAATTAACTAGAAAGGTATGTGCAAACGAGGTTCGTGAAGACCCTGAGGTGGTAATGATTCATGTAGGGACCAATTGCTTGAACAGTTCTCCAACACCAACTCACATTATGAATGACATGGACAAGCTCGTGGACGAAGTGAAAAGTGCCTTTCCAAGTTCAAAAGTGTGTATTAGTGGTGTATTGCAAAGACGTGACATAGACCCACGATACATTCACTGGATTGGTTGTGTGGTGAAAAAAACATTATTTTTTTAGAAGGGAACTCTTGGTTACAAGATAGGGACCTTGCTTATGATGGTCTTCACCTCAATATAAGAGGAACAATGAAATTTGGAAAACTTTTAAACAGAGTTGCCAAATCTTTACTCTCGGAAAACTAATTGCTAGAACGAGTGATGATATTTTATTGTTTAGAGAGAAGAAAGCGCTGACTACAAGTGTACACCTAGGTGAAGTACAGTGCAGTGAACATAAGTACAACTGTTTGGATGATTTCATGCAACAGGACTCTAATATAAGTGCATGCATAAACTCATTAGAATTAGGTGGAGTGGTTAGGTGTTTGTACATTAATAGCAGAAGTATTCGGAATAAGCTTGATGACATTGAAATTCTCGTGCAGATGATAGGTCAGATAGATGTATTGGTAGTTACAGAAATCTGGGTGAAAAGTAATGAGTCAGATTTTTATAACTTCAACAATTTCACAAGCGTGTTTGCTCATAGAGATGACAAAGTTGGTGGAGGCCTGGGTATTTATGTATCACACAAATGGAAAGTGAATGTTAAAAGAAAGTGTGAAATGAATCATAGTTCGATGTGGATTGAGGTATTCAGGGATGATGTTGAAATTAATAGGCCAACATATAAAAGCATTGATATTATTGCAGCATATAGCCCCAATAGAAGCAATGCCATACCCTTCTTAAATTCATTTGAAAGTTTTCTTAGCCAGATAAAAAATAAATTATGCATCTTCCTCGGAGATACCAACATTGACATCCTAGCTGATGATCAATTAAGAAGGAAATATCTAAATTTAATAGCATGCTATGGTTTTAAACAGTGCAACACTAAATATGCTACACGACTTTGTGACACTGCAGCTACCTTAATAGATCACGTGTCACTAAACAATTCAGAATGAAGTTATAAAATATCAAATGTCAGCAATGATATTAGTGATCACAGTATATTAATTCTTGATATTTCCAAGACCAATTATAGCACGTACACTCTGTCACATAAGTCGACAAAATCAACAACACACGAGGACTCTTGGGATAGGCAACACACTCCTGAAACTAATATATCTATAAACGCAGATTCCCATAATGATGCAGATAGTACTGTTAACTAACTTGCCATGGGTCACAGCTGAACTCCTTACACTTATAAAACGAGACACTCTGCATGCAAAGCTCAAAAATCTCCTTCACAGAAATAATAATGATATGAACCAAGAATACTGTAGATGCCGGAATAATGTAACAAACTTAAAAAGAAGACTAAAGTCAAATTACTACTCAGAAAAATTCAGAACATATGGAAACAATCCTAATAAAACTTGGGAGACTATCAAAGAAATCATACACAACAAAAAACCAACAGTTGAGACATGCACTTCACTTGAAATAGACAACAAAATTATCACAGACAATCAAGAGCTATGTGAATCATTTAACTTGTTCTTCACAAACATTGCTGGAAGTCTAGCAAAAGCTATTCCTGAACAGAAGGAAATCCTCAGTAAGGACCACAATCAGTCAAATTCTCTCTACTTATATCCAACAGATGAAGCAGAGGTCAAGTCCATCATCACAAATTTAAAAGAATAAAAAGAGCTGTGGTTTAGATAGGATCAAGACAAATTACATTAAAAACAATATGCAATCATTTATTAAAATCTTGGTTGAAATGATTAATGAGTCCTTAGTTACTGGCATGATACCAGATGACTTAAAAGTGGCCAAAGTAGTTCCTATATTTAAGGGTGGTGACAAAAGAAATCCAAGTAATTATAGACCTCTTTCTATTTTATCGGTAGTTTCAAAAATTCTGGAAGAAGTGGTAAAAACAAGATTGCTTTCATTTCTGAACAAGAATACATTCTTTCATAATATGCAATAAGGATTCAGGGAAAATTCTAGTACTGAGGCAGCAACTATTGACCTAATAACAATGCTACAAGAAACCATTGACAAAAATAATAGGGCAGTTGGGTTATTTATTGATCTCACAAAAGCCTTTGATACAGTAGATCATAAAATACAGTTATCAAAATTAGAAAATGCTGGTGTCCGAGGTATAGCACTAAAATGGTTCCAAAGCTACCTTATTGGAAGAAAGCAGCATGTAGCTTTGAATAAATGCATAAGTTCAGGAAAATATATAACTCATGGAGTTCCACAAGGATCTATACTTGGACCTACATTATTCTTAATTTATATAAATGATATTGTGGAATGTAATTTGAGAGAGCATATCAAATTGTATGCAGATGATACAAATGTCTTCTACACTGGGAAAGACATAATTGAAATCATACAAAATGTGCAACAAGATATAAATACTCTCTCACAATGGTTCCAGGCCAATAAATTAACAATGAACCTACAGAAGACCAATTACATGGTAATTTCAAAGCAAAGCATGAAAGAAATCACACATGACAAAATATATATAAATAATATTGAAATAAAAGAGGTTAATCAGGCAAAGTATTTAGGTCTAATCATCGACAAACACCTGACCTGGATTGAACACGTTGAACGAATTGCTAAGAAACTCTCACCTATAGTAGGGATCCTATGGAAACTTCGGTATCTTATTCCCCTAAACCTTGTAAAACAAATCTACTATTCACTTGTACATAGCAAGCTCCAATATTTAAATGTTATTTGGGCTCACTGCAGGAAATCCACACTGAATGATTTAATGACTATTCAGAATAGGGCTATTAGAAACATATTTAACCTTCCTTACTGCACTCCAGTAAAAGATCTGTACATCAGAAGTAAAATTCTACCCCTCAGCATAAGTGCAGATCTCCGAGCAGCTATGCTAATATACAAAATTAAACACAACACAATACTCTATAGCTCTCCCTACATCTTGAACGCAGACAATCATTCTTAAGGAACTAGGCGTGCGAAGGACGTAGCCTTATATATCATTCACTCTTCTAAATATGGTAGAAATAGTTTCAAGTTCTCTGCATCACAGTCATATAATAAACTTCCCGATGAAGTAAAAAGTGCACCAACTTTATCAGTATTTAAGAGGAAAACTATGAAAGTATTGTGGGAAAAATTCGATGCATCTTAATACATCAAATCGCCTTAAAAATCCTAAGTGCTTATCATTTTAAGAGACCTGGGTCTAAACAATCTTAGATATAGTATCAACTTTACTAATAGGCCTATGCCCTTATTCATCAATTTGTGTTGCCTTCAGAATTTTCTTCCTTGGTGTGTAAACACACATATTACTGTACAATTCCTCTGTACGAGCCTATGGCTCTTTGGAATTAATTGAATAAAATATCTATCTATCTATCTATGGAAAGAAGTGGAGTGAGGAAGATGAAAGGAGGGAAGGCACCGGGTGTGGATGAGTTGAGTGTGGAGATGGTGAGAGCAGCAGGAGAGGTGGCGATACAATGGTTGTACCAAGTGATGAAGACAACATGGAAGGAAAGGAAGACCCCAGAGGACTGGGAAAAGGGAATAATTGTCCCGATCTTCAAGAAAGATAGTAGAACAGAATGCAGAAACTATCAGGGAATAACACTGATGAGTCATTGTGCAAAGATGTTTGAGAAAGTTTTGGAAAGGAGAATTAGGACAAGGATAGAAGGAGGGATGAGGGAAGAACAACATGGCTTCAGAGCAGGAAGGTCCACAGTGGATTTGATTTTTGCTGTAAGGCAGTTACAAGAACAGCACTATGAGTATGGAACAGATCTACTGATGGCCTTCCTGGACATTGAGAAAGCTTATGACAGTGTATGCAGGAACAAAGTATGGAAGTCTCTGGAGGATAGAGGAGTAGAAAAATGGACTATAAGGAGGATAAAGGAGATGTACAAGGGAAGCGTGAGCTGTGTGAAAGTGGGAGGAGAGAGATCGGACTGGTTGTAACAGAGAAACGGCCTGAAACAAGGAAGTGCACTGTCACCGTTACTTTTCATTGTGGTGATGGATGACATAATGACCCGAGTGGCACAAGTAATTGGGGAAGGAAAGATGAAAGCAATGGTGTTTGCAGATGATTTGGGGAAACAAGGAGGAGGAGGTACAGGCAGGGGCGGCGCAAGATATAAGCGAACTACGCGGCCGCGGGTGGCGCCGTGAGACGGGGGCGCCGCGGCGCGTCGAAATATCTAGTTATGGGCGCCCGGAGCTAGTTTGTAATGTTGTAAACATTACGAATTCTAATTTTTACAACATTAACAATCTTTAATGTTTATATTATAAACAATGTAACCAGATAACATAACCATTCTGTTTATGTGTCGTCTTTTCACTTTTACTTTACTATTTCACTAACAAACAAAACGAAATAATATTTGAAAAATTCAGCATAACCATTTTACGGGTGATGCTACTCATGAAACAAACTTAGAACTACAGTATTACGGAGTCGGTTGAAGTATGACCGCTCGCCATTCACGAAAGGGAGAACACCCCTTCCACTAATGCCTTTGACTCGTCCGCGTGACTCATACTTCTCTTGTCTTTATCCGCTCAGTAGCTCAGTATTGCCAGCTAGCTGACAGCCTTCACTCATCTTTGTAGTTTGTAGTGTGTTGATGTGTTGACGTAAGCTGCACTGTGTTATTGCCCCTTTCTAGACACACGAAATGTCCAGTAATAAAAAGCCATCAGGTGCATTTCACCGTAAAAAAAAGTTGCGGCATTCTAAAGAAGATGAGAAGCATTCTTAAGCGCTGAAAAGTTTTTTTGCGCTTTTGGCTTCATCGTCATGTGCAAAAATGATCGACGAAACAACTAAGTTAACTGAATCCGTTCATAACGAAGAGGATGACGACCAGTTATCAATATCAGACCTGCCTGGACCAATCAATGAGTGAAGAATCCCTCCAAAAAGTAAGTGTAACTGTAAATAATTTTGAGTTATATTTTTTTGCTAATGACTCTAAATGCCTAAATTAATTTAAACTAAATTGATGGGCATTTGTATAAACAATTTACCCTTATAACGTAAATTAGAATAATATTATTGATTTAATAGCATTACTTTACTGAATACTGTCATAATTTATTTAAACTTTATAGCACTAAACCTTAAGTAGTATTAATTTATACTTAAGTTGTATATTTAGAAAATAAATTTAGGAATTGAGGGTAGCTTTAGAAGATATATTGGTGCTTAAGTATACTTGGCCAACAGCTATTTTTATTGCAGGTTGAGGATCTAACACTGACTACAGGAACACCATTGGCACTACCAATTGGCTATGACATAACCGAGACCGAAGGTGTTGACGAGGATTCATCAGAACTTACAGACCTGACGTCTACAGGTCAACAAGCCATTGAAACTGAAACTGTAAGTATATGTTGATACAATACAATGGGTTATTTATCAGGTATTTCTTTAAGAATTACAATTTACAATGGTGTACATTGAATCTTAGTTAACGGAGTACAGGTTTTGTTAAAATATACCTAGTAATCGATAGTTAGTTTAGCCTCTTTTAGGTTGAGGGAGGAAAGAAGGCAGAGGAGGAAAAAGGGCACCTTATATTTTTTGTATTAAGGGGAGACTGTACCTTTTCCGATTCAATGCTTTTTAATGAAGATTTCTTCGAAGTATAAGTACATATAAAATAAAACCACTGAACCTACTATTCCAAAATTTTATATACTTATTAACTTACTACATCCATATCTTCCTGATAAACGAAAATTGCTACAAAAGTTTATACATACTACTTATTTTTAACAGTTTAAAAATGTTCAATTTTTTTCTGATCATTTTTTAGAAATAAAAATATTTTTTGAAAATATAAATATTTATTAATATTAATAACATTTTGGTTTAATGTACTCAACAATTACCCATAATTATGAATGCAAAGTTTAAGGTCTCTATGTATTACGGATTTTAAACTATGTATAGATCAAGGTAAAAGTTTGAAGGTCGGTGGTTTATTTGCAGAAACTGAGCGCAGAAACGTCATCAGTTTTTTCAAATGACTGTGGAGAATGGCCACCTAAAATAAACGATGATGTACGAAAAATCTTATTGAGCGAGGACCACAGCAGGTCACAGACAAATAATTTCCTGTGGACCTTAAAGGTAGGCGATTTTCCTCAAAGCATTACACAAGGAAGCTTTGCAATGGAGAGCAAGTCCGCAGGATTAGGTAAATATATTCCATATTGAAAAACGCAGTTTTTTGTTTCGCTTCCAAACTTTTTGAAAATGATAATTCTCTTCTTGCTGGTGGCCAAGGGTATTCTGACTAGCAAAACTTGAACACAACTTTGACCAGTCATGATAAATCCCCTATTCATATTCTAAACTGCAAATGTTGGCGCGAACTCTCTTTACGTTTAAGTTTTAAAAAACTATTGGCGAAGAAAATTTAAGACTTATTCGTGCTGAAACTGAACATTGGAATCAAGTTCTAAAACGTCTACTCTGTATTGTACAGTTTTTGGGAACTCAGGGATTGGCCTTTAGACGGAAAAAAGATACCCTATTTGAACGTAATAATGGAAATTTCTTAAAACTGGTAGACCACATAGCTTAATTTGATGTTTTTATGGCTGAACATTTGAGAAGAATAAGTTCAAAAGAAACATACGTACACTACTTGAGCAAGAGTATCCAAAATGAGTTTGTTAGTTTCTTGTCGGCCAAGATTCAAGCTAACATTTTACAACATATACAGAAAGCAACGTACTATTCTATTATATTAGACTGTACTCCAGACATTAGCCACACCGAGCAAATGACTCTTGTTGTAAGATTTGTACAAATTTTAGCAAATGAGGATATTTCAATAAAGGAACATTTTATGTACTTTGTTCCCATTAAAAATTCTTCAGGTGAAGGCCTCACAGAGGTATTGCTCAAACAGTTAGAAGCACGAGGCATTCCTTTAACAGTCATGAGAGGCCAGGGGTACGACAATGGTTCCGCAATGAAGGGAAAACATGTTGGAGTCCAGAAGTGAATCCTTGATTTAAATTCTAGAGCTTTTTATGTACCGTGTGGGAACCACTCCTCTAACTTGGTCATTAATGATGCAGCTTTGTCGTGCAACATTGCTGTGGCCTGTTTCTGCACTATCCAAGAAATATTTAATTTTTTGCCAGTTCTACTCAAAGATGGAATATTTTGCTGAAACATGTTTCAAATCTGACAGTAAAACCAGTCTGCAATACTAGATGGGAAAGTAGAATTGAGGAATTGTTGCCTTTGAGGTACCACATTGAAGAAGTGTATGATGCCTTATATGAAGCTTCTCAAGATCAGAAACTTCACGCATTTGGTAGGAACACTGCCGTAGGACTAAATATAACTGCAAAACTTCACGTTTCTATGCTGCTTAGTGACATGGCATGAGATCCTGCATAAAACCTATATGGTTAGTAAACTGTTGCAAAAAGTCACAAATGACCTACAAAGTTCAATGGATGTCATTAAAAGTGTAAAATCATTTCTGGAAAAGATGAGATCAGATCAAGGACAAAACAGCGTCATTACAGATGCAAAAGAACTTGTAGAAAAAATCGAGGTTGATGCTAACTTTGAAAAAGGAACCCTACTTCGGCCAAGAAAAGTAAAAAAAACAAGTAGTTCCGTGAAGAACTATACAGCCTATTTTCATATATCCTACTTATGATAATTGCCACTATCAACATACACAATTTCTGTTTGATTGCTGTAATAGATTCGTAGATATTGAGAACCGACTAAATATTTCGGATGGTCGCCATGTTGGATTTTATATATGTAGGTCCTAGAGTTATGTACTGTTACATGCAGATTATTGTGAACGTGTAGTATTCAAACTTCAATCGCATAATTAGGACACAAGAAAAAACAAGGAGATTTTAAAATTTTTCACAGCTGCCATCTTGAGGTTATGGAAACAATTGAAATAAATTAGATGCCAGTGGATTAACATTTGTATAAGGATTTACTGTACCAAGTTTCACTGCACGCGGATGGTTAAATTGCGAGAAACGTCCATGTGAATATTTATAATTCGCGTCACCGCCATGTTGGATTTGTGATCACCAGGTTATTTAAAGTCTTATAGGTGAACTTAAGTTCATAGCCCATATGAACATTAAAAAATGCAGTTTGATTGCTAAAATAGATTCGTAGATATTCAGTATAGTCTAAATATTTCGGATGGTCGCCATGTTGGATTGTTAAATGTATAGGCCATAGAGTCATGTACCATTAAAGGAAAATTATTGCGTAGGTTCATTATTCAAACTTTCACTTCGATCGCATGACTACATCACAAGAAATAAAAACTTAATTTTAAAATTCGCACTGCCGCCATCTTGAGGTTATGTAAACAATTGAACTAAATTAGATACCAGTGGATTACGATGTGTATAAATATTTCCTGTACCAGGTTTCAGTGCGCTTGGAACATTAAATCGCGAGAAAGGTCTATTTAAAATTTTCAAAATTCGCTTGGCCGCCATGTTCGTTTTGTAGTTAACCGGTTTTTGAAAGTCTTATAGATGGACTTCCAGTAGTGCCCTTTATTTCCGTACAAAATTTTAGGGAGATACCGCTAATAGTTTCAGAGATATAGAATGCCGGTGAAATATTTCGCACATCCGCCATCTTGTGATTATGTAAACAATTGAACGAAGTTAGATGTCGGTGCATTACAATGTATATAAACATATACTGTACCAAGTTTCATTGCGTTTGGTTGGTCAAATCGCGATAAACGTCTATTTAAAAGTCGCAAATTCGCTTGGCCTCTATGTTGGTTTTGTAGTTACCAGGTTTTCAAAAGTCACATAAGTGAACTTATAGTAGTTCTCTCTATCACCATAGAAAATGTCAGGGTAATATCGGTAATACTTTCGGAGATATTGAATGCTGGTGAAATATTTCGCACAGCCGCCATGTTGGATTGGTGAGTCGTAACAAAATTTGAAGGGCACGGTCGAGGTCACCGGGAATAGTGCTATGAACTTTCCGAGTTTCATTGAAATCGCTCCTGCCGTTTAGATTTTATTAGGGGGGGGACACACACACGAATCACACACACACACGGACAAAAGGTGATCTCATAAGCCTATTTTTTCAAAATTGAAAATAGGCTAAAAAAATCACCTATGAGAGTGAAGATGAAGCTGTACGTTCTGGAATAAAATGCATTTAAAGTTAACTACTTCTTTGTCGTACTTGACACAGCAATATCCCCATTAAGGGAGAGATTTGAGCTAATAGAACACCATAGTGAAAGTTTGAAATTTCTTTATGACATTGCTAGCTTCGAGAATAATTTGAACGAACAAGAGTTGAAGAAAGCCTGTAAGCAACTTCAAACCGTTTTGAGTGATGGAGGAGACTGTGACCTGAACGGAGAAGATCGGTTCGAAGAACTGCAAATTTCTTCACCAATGCTACCCCCTGGACGCCACCCAGCTGGAGCCTTGTCTTTTATAACTAAACGTAGTTATGTGGACATTTTTCCAAATGTTTTTGTTGCATTGAGGATTCTGCTAACGCTCCCGGTATCAGTGGCCAGCGGAGAAAGAAGCTTTTCGAAGCTAAAACTTATAAAAACATACTTGCGATCAACTTTAAGCCAAGAGCACTTGAGTGAACTAGCTACTTTGGCCATTGAAAAAGATTTGTTAAATGAAATGAAAACAGATTTGCTGCTTAACGAGTTTTCTAAACTGAAAGCCAGGAGAATCTCGTTTTAATTTTAAAAGATGTCAACAGTGTGCAAAAAATCAACAATAATTGTCATTCTATGTAATAATAATGACCTGTAAATAAATGTTTGGTTTGAAGTTATTTTTGGTGTATACCTTTGCCTTTTACCTTTTGGCCATATAACGCATTTAGTAAAAAGTAGTTCCGTGAAGGACTATACAGCCTATTTTCATATATCCAACTTATGTTAATAGCCTCTATCAACATACAAAATTTCAGTTTGATTGCTGTAATAGATTCGTAGATATTGAGATCCATTTAAATATTTCGGATGGTCGCCATGTTGGATTGTTATATGTATAGGCCATAGAGTTATGTACCATTAAAGGAAAATTATTGCGTAGCTTCATTATTCAAACTTTCACTTCGAACGCATGATTACGACACAAGAAATAAAAACTTAATTTTAAAATTCGCACAGCCGCCAACTTGAGGTTATGTAAACAATTGAACTAAATTAGATACCAGTGCATTACAATGTGTATAAACATTTCCTGTACCAGATTTCATTGCGTTTTGATCATCAAATCGCGAGAAAGGTCTATTTAAAATTTTCAATTTCGCCTGGCCGCCATATTCGTTTTGTAGTTAACCGGTTTTTGAAAGTCTTATAGATGAACTTCCAGTAGTGCCCCTTATCTCCGTACAAAATTTTAGGGTGATACCGCTAATAGTTTCAGAGATATAGAATGCCGGTGAAATATTTCGCACAGCCACAATCTTGAGGTTATGTAAACAATTGAACGAAGTTAGATGTCGCTGCCTTACAATGTGTATAAACATATACCGGTACTGTACCAAGTTTTATTGCGTTTGGTTGGTTAAATCGCGAGAAACGTCTATTTATAAGTCGACACTTCACTTGGCTGCCTTGTTGGTTTCGTAGTTACCAGGTTTTCAAAAGTCACATAGGTGTACCTCTAGTAGTTCCCTTTATCACCGTAAAATATTCCAGGGTGATATCAGTAATAGTTTCGGAGATATTGGATGCTGGTGAAATATTTCGCACAGCTGCCATTTTGGATTGGTGAGATGTTACACACTTTGAAGGGCACGGTCGGGGTCTCCCGGAATGGTTCTATGAACTTACCGAGTTTCATTGAAATTGCTCCAGCCGTTTAGAAGTTATTAGGGGGGCACACACACACACACGGACAAAAGGTGATCTCATAAGCCTATTTTCCAAAATTGAAAATAGGCTAAAAATAGTAAAGGTACTCTGATGAGTATAGGGGGGGGGGGGGGGGGCGCCAAAATGTTCTTTGCTTACACTACAAAAAGACAAGAGTTTAGTGCTTTTCAGTCGGTCAACACGAATGTACCCAAAAGAGATGGGTTATGCCCTAATCCTGAAATAAATTACATGAGATTAATAAAACATTTCAGGATTAGGGCATAACCCATCTCTTGTGGGTACATTCGTGTTGACCGACTGAAAAGCACTAAACTCTTGTTTACTAAGGCAACTCTGAAAATATGGCTTCAAACACCACAACACTACAAAAAGACCTAGGGCCGGCACTGGGTACAGGAACAGTTGGACGTGTGGGAAGGAATAATACAAGCATATGGGATGAAATTTAGCATAAATAAGAGTGAGATGGTGATCATAACAAGGAAGATGGAAAGAACCACAACGGGAATAACAATTGGTGGGTAGCAGCTGAAGAAAGTGAAGAGTTTCAAGTATCTGGGAAGCCTGATACAAGATAATGGAAGAAACAATAGAGAAATAAATGAGAGGGGGAGACAGGCAGAAGTATTCTGGAGGAGTGTGAGAAGCATGTTATGGAGCAAGGATGTCCCTCAGAACAGCAAAAAGATCATATATCGGACGTACTATGTCCCTATCCTGACGTATGCCTCGGAGACCTGGGTTATGAAAGGAAGGGAGAAGAGCAAAATACAGGCCAGTGAGATGAGGTTCTTGAGAAGCAGTATTGGAGCTACAAAGATGGATAGAATAAGAAATGAGAGGACCAAAGAATTAATGAAGGAGGAACCATTACAGGATGGTATAGAAAAATCTAGACTTAGATGGTATGGACATGTAAAACGAATGGAGGAGAAGAGGATACCCAGGAGGATACACGAGACGAAGTGGGAAGGAAAGAGACCGAGAGACAGGTGGCTGAAGGTGGTGGAAGAAAGTCTGAAGAAGAGAGAAGACTGGACAAGGGTGGAGGCTGAGAGATGGTGGGAAGACAGAAGTCGTTGGAGAGTCCTGTGTTCCAAACAGTCCTGGCCAGTGGCTGGAAACTGTGCAAGATGATGAATGAATTGTATTATAAATATTTATATATAGTCATGTTGGCTACTTACATATTGTTTGCCTTTTTATTATGGATATATGACATATATGTTTATTTTCGATTAAGGAGGAACAGAGTGTGATAATTTTCAGAAAACAATGGAGTAGAAAAGACCCTTTCGGTCAAAATAATTGCATAATAGTACATTATGCAACGATCCTATAATGGCAATAATTAAGACACGAGTATGTTTATAAAACGAGCGTATGCGAGTTTTATAATTTTCATACGAGTGTCTTAATTACCATTATAGGCGAGTTGCATACGACTGTTTATGTTCGACGATAATTATTATAACTAATTTATGTTCGATCATAAATATTCATATATCTGACGAGATTTCGCCATTTTTATGTACTGAACAGAGCGCATGGGACGCAGAGAATGCCTTGTATTTGACCATGGCCTCCTCCATTACCCCACTATGACACGAGGCAACGCAGTGAAAATTAGAAGGCCTTGGAACTCAGCGCAGGTGCGATGCTATCCTATCTAATTGGTCAAACAACTGTTTCTTGAGCTGTGATTGGTGGGAGGAACGGTTTCATAATGAAAAATAGTGTTATAATGACCATCATTATGATACAGTTTTCTGACATATAATAGTTAGGGTCGTACATAAAATGTATATAGCTCAAAATATAGATATTCCAATCTCATCATTGACTAAACCAAAATTATCAATTAATATGATAAAATTGGTCCGGCCAGATCAAACATAAAATGCCAGCGTTTCGCCCCAGTGTGCCGTTGGGCTAGTCAGTTGGTACAGACACACCTATTTAAACCAAAATTTATAAAAACATCAGTTGCTATTTTAATTAGGCAAACAAATTGTTAATGAACTGGGAAATTTTATTTCAATTCTAATAAATTGGCCATATCTGTAGAATATATTGTATAAATAGTTTTTTTTAAATTTATTTTGCTTTTCCTAAAGTATTTTTAAAGTAGAAAGTATGTCCCAATTTTTAAAATATCTGGGAAGTTGTGGTTTTATGTATTTAGTACAGCCTGTACAATTTTTTCTTGCAAATGAGTAAAAATTACTTTTGATCTTTAAGATGAGAACGGTGGAGATTCTGGATATGACAAAAGGGAAGGAATTCTGCTGGCAAGTAAGCACGCAGTGATTTACTTAACAGCTATTTAATATACTGCTATACATATTAATAAACATATGCACTGCAAATAAAATGAAATAGAAAAACCTGTGTACAAATAAGGTATACAATTTTGATGCAAGATAAAAACTTTATACAAGATTCTCATGAGTAAATACAGTACAGTATATCAGTGACGTGAAAAACAATATAACCTCTTAGAGGAAGACCTCAACATGGAAGACAATAAACAAATTAGACAGAAATCTCAAAACCATGGAAGACTATACACAGAGAATGACATACATGTTAGATCCATATAAATTTCATTAAAAGTTTTTTGTCTACTTTTAGCTGTATAATCATTAAGTTCAACATGCAAGTTCATATTGGAGCTCCTGTCACAGATGATAGGAAACAAGTACAGATATTTCAAGCAGCAAGTTGGTATCAAATTTTGTAAATTAAAGTTCTGTCTGAAGGAAGCTTTTAGTTTTACGTGGCCGTTAATCATGAAATCTGATCTTCATGCTGTTAAAACTGGACACGTTCCTCACACTGTGTGTTCAGAGGTGTGACAGCTCAGATGATTCTCATTTGTTATCAATTGTTCCCCTTGTTGACAACTAGTTGTGGTCGGCACAGTTCGATATGGATGTCAATGAGCAGGGCCGCCGAAAGGGGTGGGGGAAAATGCATAGGGGCCCATAAGCAATGAGGGCCCGTTAGTTTCAGTTTATTGTAACTGCTTTTGTATTATGTAAAATGTCTATAACTTACAACCTGTCCGAAGTTTTACAGAATAAGGATGTCGATTTGTCACAGCTCTGCAGAAAATATCTCATGTTACCATATTTTAACTGTCAGGAGAAATGAGGCAGCAAAACACTTCAGAGGCAAATATGGCAGTGCGAAAGTATTGGCAGAAACCATTCATTTGGTAAAAGAAGTTCCTTGATTCTGAAAATTACAAAAAATAAGTTTTACCTTAATCTATCCCAAAAGAGTATTAAATTATATGACTGTGAGTTAGGACATACAACTGTTTAGGAATAATTTACTACAATTTAGTGTTGAATCTATCAAACTAATGCGGAGTTTTATAATGCTTCTATTTTTCATTACGCACTGGTAATTAAAGTGAAGGAAGACCTTCAGAATTGCTAAATATTTCCCTACGCATGTTAACTGTGTTAAAAATCGCAAATTGTTTTGTGCACTTTGCAAAATACAGTTCTTAAAATCAATACTAAAATGTTTTCTATATGAAATGGAATTTGTATGTTCTTTTTAAAACTATGACTGTACATTAGAAGCTTTTCTCAAAACGACATTCCGTTTACGTAATATCTAGTAGTGAATGTTAGTTAGTTATTGAGATTTTAAGGGGTGGAACTACAAGGTCATCTGCCCCTAAAGTGAATGTTAATAATTAAAGGTATTTCAAGAGAGGCCCAAGAAAAAAATTGCATAGGGACCCTTAAATCCTCTCGGTGGCCCTGTCAATGAGGACTGGACAAACAGCGTGATACGGGCATGTATGCTTTACAAGTTAAAACTTGGGAGAAAAAGAAAACACTCCTCTGCAGTGAAAGTTGTTTCTAATCTTAGATATCTTGGTCATCAGCCTCATGTATTTGGAAGTGTGTTGGATTTGTCTTATAACCTGCATCTACCCTTTCACTGTCCCTAATACAGCTACACACACTACTAGTCATTGCAGAAATGCAGGTTATCAGACAAGTTCAACACAGACACAGAGCTGATGACCGAGATATCCCAAGCCCTAAAATGAATTAACAAAAACAAGCATTATTTTTTGGCTGCTCCAATGTTTTCATTTTTCTTCCTTGTTAGGGCTTCATGTTGACAGTATGGACAGCCCAAATACTTCATTAGTAAAAGGACAAATCAATTATGATCTGCCCAGTGAGGACAGTAATTTTGAATATTTCAGTTCTTGGAGTGTTCAATGTTTTCTTTAAAATGGCATTCTCTTTTGAAATCTTGGTTTATCAAGAAGGAATAGAAGTAATAATTTATTTTCTTTTTAGAGTTTGCTTCCAATTTTTTTAGACTCAGTTCGACTTATCTCTTGAAGGTAAATAATGTGATAACCTCTGTCTCTTTTATGCTTTCTTGCTTCATATTTGTTCCCCTTTATTATTCTAAACTGTGTTTTTTTAGATCAAAATTAGTAACATTATAACCACCAAATTATCAAGGGTCTCTTGGATTCCATATTGTTAATGTTAAGGTGGGGTCGAAATTGGACAGAACCCAATCTGTTACCTTTATAGTTAGGCATGCCTCAGTTTTAATACTCATGATCAGATGGCCAAAGTTCAAGAGTTAATTTCTAAATCATTCTGGTTAGTTATCTAGAAATGAGAATAGGCTACCAAGTTACGAATTATTTTTTGACATTTCTTCAATAACTGCAATTTTTTGGTGCAGTTCTATTAAATTTCATTAGCTTCTAGATGAATGTTTCAACTTTATCAAATTCCTGCTATTTCTGTTAATGATTAAAAGGCCTTTCTGTAGCTCAGGTGGGCCATTACTGCTGCATTCTGAATCTTAGTTCGTGCATGTGAAATGTGAGCTGGACAAAGTGGAGGTCCGACAGATTTTAATTTCATTCTAGTATTATTAAAATATTAGAAGCCATTTTTCAGTGTTGCCTAAGTAATCTATTAATAGAACTGCTTTTCAGTTGGTCAACACGAGTGTACCCAATTAGATCGGGCGGGGAGTAACAATTAATTTCCTAGTGCCAGAAATAAATATGGTGCCTGAATTATTTACACACATGATAAAACACCTCTCACACAAATGGTGGGGTTAATTGGATGAGTTATCCAGTTGGGTGCACTCTTGTTGACTTAATAGATTCCAGTATTACTCTATAATCACTCATTTCTCATTGCCCATGAGAAGTGGAATTGGCCTCAGCCTGACACTTGGTTGGAATCAAACTAGTAAGTTATTACCTATGTGTTACTGTTTACTTCAGCTTCAATATTAATATACTTCATTGTGACAGCAGCTGCAAGATGAACTATTGTTGAAGGCCACAGAAAAAAAGCACGTCAGCAGCTATGGTAAAGGCACAAGAATACAGTGGCAGTAATACTGTTTATCAGTCTGTAATTGTTCCTTTGGTATGAATGGAATGTGTCTAGTTGTCTTTATTTATGATAATGATGATGATGATATTCCTATTGTACTATACCAGTACAAACAAGTTTTCTTGAACGTAGGGAGTGACACTGTTAATTTCCTTCCAGCATTACTTCTTAAAACAACAATTATCATCATACCATTAATTTATAATTTTCTCTAAGGTGTGGAATAGCCTCTGGCCCCCAATGGACTACACTTCTGTCTCATATGCAGTGCAGCCGATCAACCAGCAATGTAACTAACCGGAAATAGAACCAACAGTAACAGAGTAATACTTATTGACATATATGAAAATAAAACTTAACTTATAACTCATAAAAGGTGTGAAATCTAGATTCTGCCTAAGGAATTATTGAATATTCATGGCTAAATAGTTTGCCAAACTGTTTGTTACATTAATTCGCCATCATTACATGAGATGGCAGGCAAATGCAGATAATTTCCTGGTAGAAGATGCCCATTCTGATTATGAAGTTTATCAAGCTCTGTTGATCTAGCTTTAGGGGGCTGATTGCTCAAGAAAAAGTGTGTGGATGATAGTGCAATCAGAATATAATTTATTCACAATGTTGAATTTTGGGCTTATGCCGTGTTTTATTATACTAAAATTCGACGCGTTTCGAAAGAAACCATGTCTTTCATCGTCAGGAATAATCTAGAATACGACAATGTTGCTAAGAGAAAGCAACGAAGAACATATAGAAGGTGCCCAAAGATGGACGCCATTATAGCCCCATGTTAGGGACAACGGAAAGCAGCAGTGAATTACTTTCTCAGGGTTCTGATAATAGGTAGCCAGGATTCACTGAGATTGTAGCCGGTGTCGCGGTTGAAATTATCTGGGTGTTTACGTATTTCAACCGCCTCCCTGATGATTCTGGGACGATATTGCGTTATACGGGCAAGAACATCCACTCCTTGGAACATGACATCATGGCCAGGTGTTAAAGCATGATCGGCAACAGCTGATTTATCAGGTTGAATGAGCCTGGTACATCTATTATGTTCCTTAATGCGAGTGCATATTGTTCTCGAAGTCTGCCCGATGTAAACCTTGCCACAAGTACAGGGAACTCTGTAGATACCCGGTTGTTGCAATTTAGGCAAACTGTCCTTAGTTGGTTGCAGGAGTTGCCTAATCTTAACAGAAGTTCCAAATATGTATGTACAGACATACATGTATGTTGTACAGACGTAGGATTTTAGCAATACGATCCGTTGTGTTATGTATGTACGGAAGGTAAGCAGTTCCTCTTACATCTCTTTTCTCAACTGACGTCCTATTATTATTTGTTGGTTTCAGAACCGTAGAAATCAAAGCCTTGCTATAACCGTTGCTCTCAAAGGTGGTTCGCAGGGTGTTAATTTCTTCTTGTAAAGAAGACACTTCACCAATCCTCCTAGCCCTGGTAGTTAGAGTTGTAAGGATACCATGTTTCTGGGCAGGGTGATGGTGAGAACTTGCGTGGAGATATCTATTGGTGTGTGTTGGCTTACGAAAAACGCTGTGTCCTAAAGATCCATCCTCTTTCTTGGTGACGAGAACATCTAAAAAAGGTATTTTGCCGTCAGATTCCTTTTCCATGGTGAAACAAATAGAAGGGTGCTGGAGATTAAGGTGAACCAGGAAATGGCTAAGATTTTCCTCACCTTCCGTCCAAACAACGAACGTGTCATCCACATAACGCCACACCAGATCTTCGGTTTGAAAGGAGCCGACGACAAAGCTTTCTCTTCAAAGTTCTCCATGAAGAAATTAGCCACAACAGGAGAGAGAGGACTACCCATGGCCACACCATCAGTCTGCTCATAAAAATTCCCATTCCATAGAAAGTAGGAGGAGGTCATGCAGTGATAAAAAAGTCTTGTGATGTCTTCAGGAAAAAAGCCATTAATGAGAGACATAACACCATCAATAGGTACTCTCGTAAACAGAGACACCACGTTGAGACTCACTAGAATATCACCCGGCTGAAGTGTTATAGCTTTTAACTTTTCCACGAAGTGTGTGGAATCCTTAATGTACGAAGTCGTGTTACCCAGAAGCGGCTGAAGTAGTCTACCTAAGTATTTGGAAAGGGCATATGTAGGAGAACCAATCGTACTAACAATAGGTCTAAGAGGAACATCTTCCTTATGTATTTTAGGAAGACCATAGAGTCTCGGAGGAATAGCATCCCCTGGAAGGAGAGTCTTCGCTGCATCCGCTGGAATAGATGATTGCTTGATCAATTTGACGGTGACATTTGAGTAGCGAGTAGTAGGATCACGACTATTAATCCTACATACAGGATCTGATAACAAAGACGAGATCTTGGAATCATAATCAACCTTATCCAATACCACTATCGCGTTACCCTTGTCAGCGGGGAGAACGATCGTTAATAGTCGTGATCCTACTACTCGCTACTCAAATGTCACCGTCAAATTGATCAAGCAATCATCTATTCCAGCAGATGCAGCGAAGACTCTCCTTCCAGGGGATGCTATTCCTCCGAGACTCTATGGTCTTCCTAAAATACATAAGGAAGATGTTCCTCTTAGACCTATTGTTAGTACGATTGGTTCTCCTACATATGCCCTTTCCAAATACTTAGGTAGACTACTTCAGCCGCTTCTGGGTAACACGCCTTCGTACATTAAGGATTCCACACACTTCGTGGAAAAGTTAAAAGCTATAACACTTCAGCCGGGTGATATTCTAGTGAGTCTCGACGTGGTGTCTCTGTTTACTAGAGTACCTATTGATGGTGTTATGTCTCTCATTAATGGCTTTTTTCCTGAAGACATCACAAGACTTTTTTATCACTGCATGACCTCCTCCTACTTTCTATGGAATGGGAATTTTTATGAGCAGACTGATGGTGTGGCCATGGGTAGTCCTCTCTCTCCTGTTGTGGCTAATTTCTTCATGGAGAACTTTGAAGAGAAAGCTTTGTCGTCGGCTCCTTTCAAACCGAAGATCTGGTGGCGTTATGTGGATGACACGTTCGTTGTTTGGACGGAAGGTGAGGAAAATCTTAGCCATTTCCTGGATCACCTTAATCTCCAGCACCCTTCTATTTGTTTCACCATGGAAAAGGAATCTGACGGCAAAATACCTTTTTTAGATGTTCTCATCACCAAGAAAGAGGATGGATCTTTAGGACACAGCGTTTTTCGTAAGCCAACACACACCAATAGATATCTCCACGCAAGTTCTCACCATCACCCTGCCCAGAAACATGGTATCCTTACAACTCTTAACTACCAGGGCTAGGAGGATTTGTGAAGTGTCTTCTTTACAAGAAGAAATTAACACCCTGCGAACCACCTTTGAGAGCAACGGTTATAGCAAGGCTTTGATTTCTACGGTTCTGAAACCAACAAATAATAATAGGACGTCAGTTGAGAAAAGAGATGTAAGAGGAACTGCTTACCTTCCGTACATACATAACACAACGGATCGTATTGCTAAAATCCTACGTAGGTACAACATACGGACTGTATTTGGAACTTCTGTTAAGATTAGGCAACTCCTGCGACCAACTAAGGACAGTTTGCCTAAATTGCAACAATCGGGTATCTACAGAGTTCCCTGTACTTGTGGCAAGGTTTACATCGGGCAGACTTCGAGAACAATATGCACTCGCATTAAGGAACATAATAGATGTATCAGGCTCATTCAACCTGATAAGTCAGCTGTTGCCGATCATGCTTTAACACTTGGCCATGATGTCATGTTCCAAGGAGTGGATGTTCTTGCCCGTATAAAGCAATATCGTCCCAGAATCATCAGGGAGGCGGTTGAAATACGTAAACACCCAGATAATTTCAACCGCGACACCGGCTACAATCTCAGTGAATCCTGGCTACCTATTATCAGAACCTGAGAAAGTAATTCACTGCTGCTTTCCGTTGTCCCTAACATGGGGCTATAATGGCGTCCATCTTTGGGCACCTTCTATATGTTCTTCGTTGCTTTCTCTTAGCAACATTGTCGTATTCCAGATTATTCCTGACGATGAAAGACATGGTTTCTTTCGAAACGCATCGAATTTTAACACGGCATAAGCCCAAAATTCAACATTATGAATAGTAACACGGGCTGTGAAAGTCTAAATGACAATATTAGAATATAATTTGTTGTTATACACATGTCATAGTTACATAGCAAAATGCCTTGTAATGAACTTTGATTACCACACTATTTTCAGTCAATATCAATACAGATTAAACACTAAGGAACAATTTTTGTAAAAGACCAGTTCCTATTTATAAAATTAAACAACAATTTAGTTGTCAAAATCTGATATAAAAGTACAGAAATGTATAAGTAAATCACCACAATGAAAAATTGTTCCATTGGATGTTTACTGTTTTATTAATATACTGGAATTAATCAGATTTTATTTTATTTATTTTATTTATTTTATATTTTATGGCCAACATTGGACCACTGCAATCAATTATACATAGCCTTAGCCAATTTAGTTCTATTTTGCTAATAGATTTTCATCCTCTCAGGTGTTAACTTCTTGCCTGCAGCAGAGTATATATAATATAATAATCAATTGCATTTATTTAAATGTGTAAGGGGATCCAGTACAAATAAATACAGTAGAAATTCGATATAACGCATTATAGCATCAGCACGGTATATTGAAATATGACCTTAGAAGTGACAAAAATTGATCCCTCGGAGTTGGAGGGGAAAACATACGTACAATAATAGATTACAATACTGTACTATACAGTAATATAACATAACACATTGGTGTTTACCATTAAAAATGGGCATTACATGACTTGGGTGATAAGCCGACTTTACTCAGGCCGACTACATAATTTAAAAAAAACTCATTTGAAAACACAGTCAAACTTGATTAAATTGAACGTGTTTCCTGCGCCGGTCTCTTTAGCTTGGAATTAACCTAGTATGACTGTATCTTGTTATGAGAATGACGGACAACTCTGTCGCCAAAATAGTTTCCAAACTGGACCCAGGGGGAATACGACCACGCGGACGACCTGCAAAGCGTTGAATTGACAACATTAAGACAGATATGCACGATGTTGGCGTACAACCTGCAGATGTCGAAGGAAAAGTGGAGAAGATGTAGTAGAGCAGCGGACCCCGTACTGGGATAAACGCTAGGAAAGAAGAAGACTATCACCAGAGAAAATGTACATGAGACACCTGATGTACCTAAATGAAGGAATGAAATCCTATAGGTTGGTTATACAAGCTTTGAGCAACTATGCAAAAAGAGCATGTTGGTTCCACGTTTGGCACACTGATAGCCTGTCAGCCTATCACAATAGCAGTGTGAAACATCAGCTAGTTAACTAACATAATGTGACATCACGTTCCCAAATCTTACAATTTCACATTGATGATGGCAACAAAAGCTTCAAAGATTTTACATGAATAAACAATTAAAATTTAACTTTTGTTTGAAAACAGACAATTTTAGCACAAATCCCACATTTTGAGTGGTTTCACATCTTTATTCAAAGCACATTAAATTGGATGATGATTGATTGTGAGAACTAAAAATACGAAATTAAACGCCTCTATATTTTGCATTTAATCGCAGCTGCATAAAATTACCTTCTCTAACCATAAAATACTATAATAAATCAATATACGGTATGGTATTTTCTATATGGGGTAGTTTGTATTTAAAATGGGACATTCAATAAAAGGAAGAGGTAGTATTCACTATTGGTCTAGGGATGACATATACCTAAATATATCACCTATTACCAGTTAACTCAACTGGTAAATGCAAGCCAACTGCCCCAATGCTTCATTTCTAATAATTTACATGATTTTTAAAAGCACAGTATTAAAGTTATACAAGACACCTCTTCAGTTTAGTCCATTCTCATGACAATGAATGATACTGGATCTGTGAAGTATGAGGTCGTCAAGTTTCTATTCATGAGTGATGCAGACAAGCAGTAGTTTTTGTGTAATTTGCAGTAATCACACTTTCCTTCCCTTCAGTACTCAGTCATTCAGGAACCTGGAACCTAAAACATTATACAATACATGGTTTGGTTAAATTTGAGTACGGAATAAAGGCAAGAACTCTATACTGTTGTGCTATGGATGAGCAATTATTGGTAACTCTCCTTGCTGAACATGTCACTTTGTCAACAAGAACAATACTTGCTGAGAAAGACACATGTTGATCAAAGCATGTATAAATAATAATTCAAATACCGGTACTGACTAGGTGGAGCTTGTAAAAAGTTCTTATGTAAGAAATATGAATATGAATTTTTGGTTGCTCATCTGTAGGCTATAATTTGGAGGGAGTCTTCCAAATTGTCAACACCATATCTTGTAGCACCTTTCACAACATCCATTGACACTATTCAAATGCCATTACTCAGCATCATCATCATCATCGGCTTTAACTCGAATCCGAGTATAAATCTTCTTCCTTCAGTCCAGTTTGTGGATGTGTTTACGGTGACTAAGGAGTCCAATCCTGGCATGGAACAAGCGACCACACAAGTCACATAGTATTGCTGGAGGGACGTGGTTGGGCTGCTCGAAGTTTCCTAGCTTGACGCTTGGCCTCTTCATGTGTGCGTCGATCCCTTTCAAACGTCTTTACAGTATCCGAGATGGTACGGCGCCAAGTTGAGCGGTCTTCAGCCAGCATGTCCCAGGTTTGTGAATCAAGACCTGTCAATTTCAGGGTCTGCTTAAATTGGTCCTTGTAGCGCCTCTTAGGAACACCATGAGGTCTGGTGCCATAGCATAACTCACCATATAGCATTTGACGAGGTAATCTCACATCATCCATCCGATGGACATGACCAATCCATCTAAATTGGTGACCTATTATGGATGATTCTATGCTGTTAATTTGAGCCTTTTCAAGAACAGCAATACTGGTAATGCGGTCTTCCCATTTAATCCTCAGGATTGATCGAAGTTTCTGTAGGTGGAAACGCTCAAGCTTCCTGAGATCAAGTCGGTAAAGGGTCCACGTTTCACAGCCATACAACAATGTAGAAATGACTACTGCTTTGTACACCATAAGCTTTGTACTCGTGGACAGATCTTTATTCATGAAGACCTGGTGCGCTAATCGTCCATATGCTGCATGGGCTGCACCAATTCTCTTATCCACATCCTGCTCACAGGTACAGCTCACAGAAATGGTACTGCCCAGGTACGAGAAGTGGTCTACCTGTTCTAATGGCAAATTTGAGATTACTCAGCATAACCCATACCTCAATAGCTTCCATAAAATCACTTTGCCCTAGCCTATGCCAACATCATTGTCATAAACCATGTCAGTTGCCTGGGTGTGGTGTATGAGCGCTATCCATCTCTGCCTATTGATATCGCTACTATCACTTTGGACATGTTGCCATCGCACTCCTTAAACTCCCAGATGGCATTTTGTTTGGCGATTCATCTCTTTCTGGGCCCCTCTTCCCTTCTAATTATTTTTCCAACCACACTTTATGTAATTCTCTCACTTTCAGCTTCAACTCTCTGTAATGCTGACTTAAGGATTTTTATTTTCTCTTCCTTTCTTCCAACAACCTCCTGGTTTTCTGCATCCCTTTTGTTCCTTGCTTCAGTTCTCTGCTCTATTGAAATGTGAATGGTTTGACTCCACTGAAGAATTTCTTCTTCTTTGACTTTGCCACACATTTTGCCTAAAAATTGTTAACCTGAGTTATCTTGATTCTGTTCCACTTTTTTTCTGTTATTGTCTCACATTTAGAGAGGTGTTTAGTGGCAACAGACTAATGTAAGGTGTGCCGTTACAACTTCTAGCATCATAACAGACACTATTAGCGACGCTATTTCCATCTAGCGGTTATTAGTTGAAATTCTAATCGATCGTATTTAACCGGCAATTTCTTGTAAAATGAAAAGCGCCCGCAAATGAGAATATCATCTCAAACAAAGGAACTCGGCCTAACAATAGATATGTCGGAAATTGTTAAAAATGAGAGAAGTGAAGAGAACTGGGAGACATTAGTCCAGATGTAACTTGGATCCTTTAATATGTTTCGTTACAGAATTCTAAATTTATTTGCTGTGTTTAAAATGTTTTGAAGTCATGTTTCGATACTCGTTCCTTGTCCTGCAGCTAGAAGTGAGATGAAAATATGTTTATTATATGAAGTATCAACTAAGGCAACACTGAAAATATGGCTTCAAACACCACAATGAAGTATCAACCATGAACTTCCAGAACGTCTCTTCGAAACGGTAAGTCTGATCTTACTAGTATTTTATTTAAACTGTATCATCATGCATGAGCTACAAGAAGTACTGATCATAATATTATCTCCTCCAACCTTTAGTGATAGCATGTCCCTTTCTTCTCTTTTAAAGTAGAACAAGGGTGGAGATCGTTCAAGTTATTTTGAGGTTAATCTTGCAACTTATTTATGTCCTTGCCTTTTTATAATATACATACATAGTGAGGGATCGCGTTACTTGTTGTAAAGGGGTTTATTGTCTTGAGGGTTTCTTGTTGTTGTTTTGTTTCTGTACGTTTTGCTTAATTTTTATTAGTGTGTGTTTTCTTGATTTTCTTGTTTTCTTTGCGTTTTGTTATGTCATGAAACGTAATTATGTTTTTGAAATGTGTTCCTTACTAACTCTTAATTCTCTGCGAGGGTATGGGACCTTTCAGGGGCCTTTAGGAGTTGGTTACTTTAGTGTTTAAGTTATTTTGGGATTCAGGATTTAAGGGATGTTACCATACGTGGTAAGGTGTATCATTCATTGCTCTCGGATGACCTTCGTGTCTTTTATTTTCCTTATGGGTCGGAACGCACACCAATTTGTTTGTGTTAATGGGTCGGTTGGTTTTATGCGTTGTCTGTCAAAGTGCCCTCAGGAATGCCTTCGGGGTTTTTAATTTTTCCCTTGGGACAGGACAGACTACATTTGTGTTTGTACCGGAAATATGTTTCATTTCATAATTACGGTTCGAGACTAATTATTGTGGGAGGGTAAATATTATTAAATAATGTGGGCCTTGACTGGACACTGGGTCATTTTGATGAATATCTTCTTGCGTTTTGTTTTGGATCCAGTCAAGAAACAGTGTGTTACCTTTCTGCGTTATTAAATGAGATGTATCGATTAATCTTTCAAGTAGCGATGTGTGTCTCATTTTCAAGTATCCGGAGGCTGAACTCGATATTCATCTTACCTCCTGTTAGATAGTCGAATCTCGTGCTTTCGTTCGTCAAGAAGATTTATTCTAGAAGTTGATGAAGTCGTTTTAGTTCGTTGTTTATCTTTTGGGGCCGTTTCTTATTTTCTTTCTATTTTCGTGGTTAACGTTGAACTGTTCTATACCATTTCTTTTAAGGGTTGGGTATGTCACGTCATGTAATTTCTTTAGTGAAGTTCGGTTTGTTGTCGTTGTAGTGTTCCTTGTGAAGTTGGTTTGTTTTTTGTGTTGTTTTTTGTTTTATGTGGGTTGTTATTTATGAAGTGACATAGGTTGTTTTAAGGGTGGTTTGTTAGACAGTTCGTGGGGGATGTATGACATCATAAGTTTCTTAGAATATTTATTCTAACTACATTCCTGTAGTTAGCCTGTGGTGGAAGGAAAGTACTATCATATTATTATTAATTTATTATTTAATTAACTGTCCTTTTTTAAATTGAGTTGATCATCGAACAATCTCCAACCCTGTACTGTTCATTGCCTTAAGCCATCTCTTCTCTCATATCTTTGATTGCATTTATATTTGTGTTTTACCTTTTGATAAATTGTATTTTATTTCTGTCCCGAATTCATCTCCATACTCTATATTATGCGTCGCTCGTTCCCCGTTTTGATATTCTTGTTACTGTTTCTTTTATATTAAATTTTTTTTTGGTTTTCGACCTGTACATGAAACGTGTTCTCATTCCGTAGTTGATCTCCACCTAGTTCATAATGTGAGTACACTCGACATAGGTTAAGGGTCCACGCGTCCCTCTGAGTGGTAGTCCCCATCCTGCGCACATGTGGGGGCATTCCTCCATTCTCTCAGGTTCGAGACTCTTACGCTCCCCTTTTATACCGTCTGTGTGCGTGGTAGGTTGTGGCTATGTTCGTAACACCCGGCGCCACATAAAAAATACTGCATTCATCAAGAGATAGAAACCAGCCTAATTAGACATTTTAAATAAAATGGAAGACAATTCTTCGTAGTCAATACCTGGTTATGTTTAGGGCCGACAGTATCTTCCCATGAACAAAGGAGCAGCAGTAGTTCTCTCCACCAGGGCAAAGAAGAATGGATGGTCGGCTATAAACTGCTTAGGAGGTGCACCTGGATACGATCCTACATTCATAGATGTTACTGTAATAGAATCAAAAACATTAATAACAAACTCCACTGTAGTTTTATGAATACTTTGATGACTATAAATTTCTTGGACACAAGTACGTTCAGTACACCATGTCTATATTTTATTTATAGCATTCAAAAATTCAACTTTTAGCATTTTGATTGTCATTCTGTCTTCAAGACAGACTGTGTATTATCTTGAGGGACAAAAGGACTGGTTGCTCCCTGCCCACGTAACGAGACAAGCTTGTCAGGGGCTATATATCATTGAAGAGCTATTCAATGAAACTATTGTCCTTGTTCTGTTCAGGGGGCATGATGGCGCAGCGGTCAAGCTGTTGGCCTCTCACCAAGGTGGACCGGGTTCGATTCCCGGTCAATGCATGTGAGATTTTCGAAGTGAAATGCCATGTCCTGTAGTTCGGATTCCACGTAAAAAGGAGGTCCCGTGGCTCATGATCGCACCATTAACGGTCACGTAAAACTAAAAGCTTCCGTCCTTCCTTCCTTGTTGTGTTTTAATATGGATATGTTTTTATGCTGGAAGTCTATGTGGTATTAGTGTGGACAGTTTTGTGTCAATAAATTTCCGACACCTAGTTACCATCAAATATTAAGATAAAATTGGTCCGGCCAGATCAAACGGAAATTAACATCATATTCCCATTTGGGATTGTTCACCTATTTGGATTGCCAAGGTAAGGTTTTTGTTTTATGAAAGGGAGCTTGACTTCCATAGCACATTGGCATCACTCGTGACGTCAATACTACTTGTATTTTGTGTCTTGTGATGGCCTTCTCAGTATGTGCTAGCCATGTGTATTGGTGAGGTGTGTCTGTACCAACTGACGAGCCCAACGGCACACTGGGGCCAAACACTGGCATTTTATGTTTGATCTGGCCGGACCAATTTTATCATATTATTTGATAATTTATATGATCAAACGGAAATTAACATCATATTCCCATCAGGGAATGTTCATAACCTACCTAGTTACCATGCCAACAAGTGCAAGCACACTTAATTCCCACTCATGGAAGCATGCGCGATCACGATACACAATACACACGATTCACACGATACACACATATTAAATCCACGGTGGGTGAGTGGTCAATGTGTCGGTCTACCAAACCCAAGCTTGCAGGTTCGCTCCTGGCCGTGGTAAGTGATTTTTGAAAGGTGGCAAAAATTACGACTCCATGTCATACGATGTTGGCATGTCAAATAACCCATTTGAATTCAGTAGGCCGTGTTCATAATGGCAAAATTCATCTCGGGAGTTTCCGCCAACACAAAGTTCCTCATTTCTCTACTACAAAGCGCTATAGTGTTCAAGGAGCTTAGATATCTAACCTCCTTGACTTTCGTAGTGCTTCAAGGAACAACGAAATTTGACATGCAAGCTACCCTATGGGTGTCAAATGACAAAGCTTGCACCCGGCACCCGAGGCCATACGATATTATTATAGTTCAATACTTGATACCATTTAATTTAATTAAAGTGCAACATGTTTTTGAGTCTTGCTGCAACTCATCATCAGCACATTGTTGTTAATTTAAATAAATTGCTCATCATGTGTACAACTATGGTTTCACACAAAAAATATTTACAGTATGTCTCTTTTTTTTCTCATTAAAATTATCTTACAAACTAAAATTTGTACAACTTAATCTCTGTTGGTGGTTTCCTCACTTTAGGGACTGCAACAACACAGTCATGTAGCCCCATGTAGTTTGGGTGTGTTTAAAATCTGTCTGATAACTGGTGTTAATAATTGTGCTGGCTCTATTAGTGTGTGTTATCTGTAATTCAGGTAAGGACTGCAGACAATCAATTTCAAGTAGTTTCTACTTTTGGTACCAAATGCTACGATTTTAAAGTCCAAGCTTCTACTCCATAAAGCAAGGTGGACCAAACATAACATCACAATATGCTGTCTTAGTTTTAAATGTAAGGCATCATCACACAATAAAGCTCTCATTTTTTTGAAAGTTGACCTTGCCATTTCTATATGGGTCTTAATTTCAAGATCTGGATTCAAATCCTCAGAAAACCAACAACCAAGGTATTTGTCAACTTGTTGGATTTATTGTCCTCTCAGAGTCAAAATTAGTTCAACCCTTCTATGACTCAAAACCATTTTGTTTTCATTGTGTTGATTGATGGACCCATTTCTTCTCCATCTACACTAGTGTCCAAAAGTTAAGCATAATCACTAAACGAGGCCATACCGCCTGATAGGAATGTCAGACGGATTGCTGAACAAACGGAAGCTGAATCGCACACCATATGTCACACAACTTGTCCAAAAAACAGTGTCAGAAAGGTTCTGATAGCTAAGGTACACCTTTGACAACAACTAACAAAACTTGGCAATGTCTTCCACAACAAAATATGCTGTTAATAGGGTGTATGGTTAACCCTAACGATTGAGAAGGTTGAAAAGGTGACTGGTGAGAGGATATTAGATATGGAAGTGAGATTAAAGTCTCAAATAAAACATGAGAATGGTCAAGTTAGAGTGGGTTTATTAGGAGTAAATAATCTGAAAGAACTAGAGTTACCGAAATTTAATAATAAACAGGGTTGCCCTATGGAATTTATGGAAATTGTAGAGAATAGATTTAAAGATAAACTTAATGAAGGAAGTATAGAGTGGAGTCAAGTTTTAGAACTATTAGATCAAGCTTTTGTAGGCGAAACTCGGAACTGGTTCCTAGTATATAGGAATTCATTGGATAGTTATAGTAGTTTTAGGAAGAAATTTTGTGATAAATATTGGAACGAATCAATACAAGCACAATTAAGAGAAAGAGTGATATTTGGACAATAAGATAGTAGAGATGGTATGAGTATGACTGAATATTTTCTGAGCCAAGTGTTAATATGTAAATATTTAGATGGGATGGCTAAGGATGATGATGTAGTAAGGCTGTTGCTTAGGCATTTTCCTTATAGAGTAAAGGAGGCGTCATGTATGCAAAAAGTTACTAATATATCGGAATTAGAGAACTTATTGGGGAGCTTCGATGCATTGGGGGGAAGAAGTGAGAATCAAGCAAGTGGTTATGGGAGCCGCATAAATCAGGACCAGAGAGGTCGAGATAATTATAATTATAGGGATAATAATCAACAACTAAATTCCTCTAATAATCAAGCGAATCATAGACAAGGTAATCCTTATCAAATTCATAATAATAGAAATAATAGATGGCGGAATGATAATAATTATCAAAGGAAAAATCCCCGTAATAGACAAGAAAATGTAGAGAATAGAAGAGAGGAGAGGAGACAAGAGAGTAACAATGATAGGATTCGAAATGTGGAAACAGTGGATGAGTCTAGGGGAAATTTAAACTAGAATCAGACGGTAATGACAGGTCAGATTATCAGTGTGATATTATATCCGCTAATACTATATTGTCCGGAACTTATGACCTAGATATAAAGAGTGATCTCTTAGAAGATTTAGTAGAGGAAAAGGTACAATCCGCAAAGGTTAATGGGATTTCTATTGTGTAATTGAATGTGTTGGGGGCGCAGGTTGATGTTTTGTTGGATAGTGGATGTGAGAGATCTTGTATTAGTGCTGAGTTTTATACTGAATTAAAGAATGGAAATAAAGAAATAGAGGAAATACCAATACAATCTACATATGTGGTAACAGCTGTAGGGAAGAGGTCACACATTTTATCTAGACAAGTTGTTATAGAAATTAAGGTTAAAGATTTTATTGGTACTCAGGTTTGTTTGGTAGTTCCAAATTTGGTAAATAAAGTTATTCTAGGTACGGATTGGATGTCTAGCTATAATGCTAGATTATGTTATGGCGAGGCATGTATAAGATTTAAATCAAAGGGTATAGAGGCTTGTGTTGAATTTAATCCAGAAGGGAGATTAAACAATGAATATCAACGAATATGTTTGATTAAGGAGCAATTGGAGATACATAAGGCAGGAATAGATACTGACGTAAGAGATGAGTTTAAAGAAAGTAAGACATTGTGTATTATTGATACAGTACTTATTGGAGATGATCTTGGAGATTTATTTGGGAAATCAATTGAACGAAGTCAATTGAGTGAAGAAAAGGGAGAACTATTATTTAAGGTACTAGTAAGTAATAAAAGAGTTTTTGAGGATAGGATTGGTGAAGCTAATTGTTATGTACATTCTTTGAACGTTCATAATTACAAGGTTTTCGTAGGACATAGGTACCCTATTCCATTTAAATTTCAGTCGGTAGTACAGTTACAGATAGATAGATAGATATTTTATTCAATTAATTCCAAAGAGTCATAGGCTCGTACAGAGGAATTGTACAGTAATATGTGTGTTTACACACCAAGGAAGAAAATTCTGAAGGTAACACAAATTGATGAATAAGGACATAGGCCTATTATAAGGTTGATACCATATCTAAGATTGTTTAGACCAAGGTCCCTTAAAATGATAAGCACTTAGGATTTTTAATCTTATACATAACTTAAATGATACATCAAATAAGCTCAAAAATCCTGTGCTTATCATTTTAAGAGACCTTGGTCTAAACAATCTTAGATATAGTATCAACTTTACTAATAGGCCTATGCCCTTATTCATCAATTTGTGTTACCTTCAGAATTTTCTTCCTGGTGTGTAAACACACATATTACTGTACAATTCCTCTGTACGAGCCTATGGCTCTTTGGAATTAATTGAATAAATATCATTCATTCAACTTATTTGATGTATTAAGATGCATCGAATTTTTCCCACAATACTTCCATAGTTTTCCTCTTAAATACCGACAAAGTTGGTGCACTTTTTACTTCATCAGGAAGTTTATTATATGACTGTGATGCAGAGAACTTGAAACTATTTCTACCATATTTAGAAGAGTGAATGATATATAAGGCTACGTCCTTCGCATGCCTAGTTTCATAAGAATGATTGTCCGAGTTCAAGATGTAGGGAGAGCTATAGAGTTAGATCAGATGTTGGCCGATAAGGTTATTGAGTCATCTAATAGTCCATATATAAATCCTCTTATAACAGTACCTAAGGGAGATGGTAACGTGAGAATATGTCTGGACGCTAGGTTACTAAATCAGCATATTTCAGTTGATCAACTTAAATCTCTGTCTATAGAAGAACTAGTACAGAATTTTGAGAATAAACAGTGGTTCACTACTTTAGATCTCAGTTCAAGTTTCTGGCAAGTACCTTTAAAAAAAGAAGATCGGCCTTTTACTGCTTTTAGTTACAGATATAACCTATATCATTTCTGTAGGGTACCTTTTGGACTTAAAAGTAGTACTGCTGCTTTGATAAGAGCTCTCAACATTGCATTAGGAAATGATTGTACCGATTTTGTTACTATATATATAGATGATTTAGTTATTAGTTCTAAAACATTTGAAGAACACTTAAATCATTTGAATTGTGTTTTTAACAAATTGGATAAGGCTGGTTTCACTTTAAAGCTGTCTAAATCGATGTTTTGTAGGCAAAAGGTTATCTTTTTGGGTCATGAAGTTTCTGCACAAGGTGTATCTCCGGAGATTAGTACGATAGAGAAAATCCTGGATACTGATATGCCTACGAATGTTAAAGAACTAAAATCTTATTTAGGAATGTGCATTTTTTTTAGAAGATTTGTACGTAAGTACGCATGCTTAGTGGAACCGTTTAGAGACCTAATGAAGATGGGCACAAAATGGAAATGGGAAAAGATTCAGAAGGATGCATTTCGGGCATTAAAACAAGGATTTATGGAAGCTGTAGTGTTGAAATATCCATTTAGGGATAGGGAATATATTTTGATGACTGATGCTTCACAGATAGGGATTTCGGGTGTATTATGTCAAAAAGATGAAGACAATCATCTTAGGATGAGAATTAACATCTGCTGAAAGAAAGTATAGTATAACGGAATTGGAACTTTTAGGAATTGTTTATAGTCTGTGTAAGTTCCGTATGTATGTTTTGGGAGGTAGATTTAGTATTTATACGGATCATCATGCTTTAGCATTCATGAAATCCTGTAAATTGAGTTCGAATAGAGTGAGTCATTGGATACTAGCTTTACAGGAATATGATTTTGATATATATCATATAAGAGGGAAGGATAATATATTAGCTGATATTTTATCTAGAGATAGAAAGATAATAGGAGAAAAATATACTTTGAAGGGTGAGAAGGGAGTATTAATTTGTGCCTGCACTATGAAATCATTAAGGCAACTATTAGAAAGGCAAAGAGAGGATGACGAATTGAGTGATATATTAGTAAAATTAGAGGCAGGAGGTTTTGAGAGTCTTAAGATAGGTAGACATGTGTATAAATTACAAGATGGCTTTTTGGCACGTAAAAGTAAGGAGGGTAAGTGGGGTATTTGTGTACCGAGATGCCTTAGAGAGGAGATAGTATGGTTTATTCATAAAGAGTTAGGACATTTCGGTGCAAATAAGGTTTTGTATGAACTTCAACAAAACTTTATTTGGTATAAAATGGGAAGAGGTGTTAGAAAGATTCTATCTACTTGTGTTCTTTGTCAAAAATCTAAATTCCCTTGTAGGTATCTTTATGGTCCTATGCAAGTTGTAATTACAAGTAAACCTGGGGAGTTAATATGTGCAGATTTGTTTGGTCCAGTGGTAAAAGGACAATTTGGTTATCAATATATATTTGTGGTGGTTGATGCTTTTTCGAAATTTGTAAAATTATATGCAATGAGGAAGGCAACAGGAAAAGCATGTAGTAATATGATAGTAGATCGATATATCCCAGAATATGGTACTCCACTTAAAATTTTGACGGATAGTGGACCTCAGTTTACATCTAAATACTGGAAAAACAGAATGGAACAAGTTGGGATAAAACAAGTACATTCATCAATACGTTATCCACAGGGAAACCTTTGTGAATGTGTTATGAAAGAGATTGGTCGTATATTCTGTGCTTTAGTTCATGATAAGCAGACAACTTGGGTATCTCAACTTTATAAAGTCGAAAACTGGTTGAATTCGGTACAGCATGAGAGTACTAAGTTTACACCAATGGAAATTCATCTAGGTAAAAAGCTTCAAAATGAATTGGTAAAAACTTTGGGTTTATCTGTGGAAGATAAGATGGAAAGGAATATGTTTATTAAGTTGGCAGGTAGGAATTTACATAAAGCATCTGAAATAAGAAAACGTCAACAAAGAAATAAAAAAACAGACGAGTTTATGGTGGGTGATTTAGTACTATTACGGGTACCAAGGCAATCCTGTAGCTCAGAAAAGGTGATGCAGAAGTTTTTTCTTATATATTCTGGTCCATATAAAATTAATAAGAGGATAGTAACAATGCTACAAGAAACTATTGACAAAAATAATATGGCAGTTGGGTTATTTATTGATCTCACAAAAGCCTTTGATACAGTAGATCATAAAATACTGTTATCAAAATTAGAAAATGCTGGTGTCCGAGGTATAGCACTAAAATGGTTCCAAAGCTACCTTATTGGAAGAAAGCAGCATGTAGCTTTGAATAAATGCATAAGTTCAGGAAAATATATAACTCATGGAGTTCCACAAGGATCTATACTTGGACCTACATTATTCTTAATTTATATAAATGATATTGTGGAATGTAATTTGAGAGGGCATATCAAATTGTATGCAGATGATACAAATATCTTCTACACTGGGAAAGACATAATTGAAATCATACAAAATGTGCAACAAGATATAAATACTCTCTCACAATGGTTCCAGGCCAATAAATTAACAATGAACCTACAGAAGACCAATTACATGGTAATTTCAAAGCAAAGCATGAAAGAAATCACACATGACAAAATATATATAAATAATATTGAAATAAAAGAGGTTAATCAGGCAAAGTATTTAGGTCTAATCATCGACAAACACCTGACCTGGATTGAACACGTTGAACGAATTGCTAAGAAACTCTCACCTATAGTAGGGATCCTAAGGAAACTTCGGTATCTTATTCCCCTAAACCTTGTAAAACAAATCTACTATTCACTTGTACATAGCAAGCTCCAATATTTAAATGTTATTTGGGCTCACTGCAGGAAATCCACACTGAATGATTTAATGACTATTCAGAATAGGGCTATTAGAAACATATTTAACCTTCCTTACTGCACTCCAGTAAAAGATCTGTACATCAGAAGTAAAATTCTACCCCTCAGCATAAGTGCAGATCTCCGAGCAGCTATGCTAATATACAAAATTAAACACAACACAATACTCTATAGCTCTCCCTACATCTTGAACTCGGACAATCATTCTTATGGAACTAGGCATGCGAAGGACGTAGCCTTATATATCATTCACTCTTCTAAATACGGTAGAAATAGTTTCAAGTTCTCTGCATCACAGTTATATAATAAACTTCCCGATGAAGTAAAAAGTGCACCAACTTTGTCAGTATTTAAGAGGAAAACTACGAAAGTATTGTGGGAAAAATTCGATGCATCGTAATACATCAAATAAGCTCAAAAATCCTGTGCTTATCATTTTAAGAGACCTTGGTCTAAACAATCTTAGATATAGTATCAACTTTACTAATAGGCCTATGCCCTTATTCATCAATTTGTGTTACCTTCAGAATTTTCTTCCTGGTGTGTAAACACACATATTACTGTACAATTCCTCTGTACGAGCCTATGGCTCTTTGGAATTAATTGAATAAATATCATTCATATCATTCATTCATTCATAGGTCCATGTGCATATGTACTCGAGGATGAGGGGAGAATTATGTATGGTACATATAATGTACACTCATTACGGAAGTTTGTTGTTTAAAGGAAGTATAGGTACATCTATGCCTGGCATTTAGAGATAGGTATTTTGAATGCAGAGTTTATGATTTAGTTAATTATATTCATGTATATTCTTATGTGTGTAAGAAGTGTGTATGTGATGGATGTATATTTGGAATTAAATGTGTAGGGGGCGTGTTACGCGACTTCATTATTATTATGATTCATGTTTTGAGGCATATTATGTCTATCTTGTGATCTATCTTAGGATATATTTGCACAGGGTACATTTGTTGGTTTGCTGTAATGTACATATCTTTTAGTGAGAATGTTATTTAATTTTCTTTCTTATTTTTAGTCAATCCATTAATTCTGTTTTTTTAATATCTTTTGACCATAATTTACCTTGGTTTTTGCATCTGTTAATTTGATTTGGTACAGTAATTTTGTATAATTGAAATATGATTTCTAAGTTTTCGTATTCAAGAAGTCTAAATATGGTAATTATATGGAGATATGAAGACTGGTTATGATAGACCCTACATAATGATGCAGTAACCACAGTAACTCGTGCAGTTTTAGTTAATGGAATATACTTCAATGGCAACTGGACAAAGTAAATCTACTCGAGAGATACAAGATCTGAGCAGTTTCATACGTCATGCAATGATGTGACAAATATGGATATGGTGCATACAACAGATAGCTATATGTATGGTAACTTCCTTGACTACCAAGCAATTCAGCTGGACTACCAGGGAGATAAACTCCTCATGTTGATTCTCTTGCCACGAGGTTGTGGAGATAGCAGAGAACTGGATGAACTCTCTCGGACTGTGAACCACACTGCAGTTCAAAATGGACTGAGGCGAACAAAAGTTGATGTGACTCTCCCCAAGTTCAAGATAGAACAGACAATTCACATGAATGAAGATATGCAAAAGATGAATATGCTGCCAAGGATCTTCACAGTGGAGGGTTTGGTGGAACTATGTATGAAAGAATGCCTGACTGGATATAACATCTCAGCACCCTTGTCGACAAAAATGGAAAAATCCTGGTGAAGGGTCTTCATGAAGATGTTGCTCCAATTACTGAAGACGTAAATGGTCTTGGACTTGGTATCTAACGTACTTATGGATATTTGGGTTAAATGTGTATCAGAAATCCCTCCAAAATGACTTTGTTGTCAAGATTTCTGGGGGTGAATGTGACATTTTTATCATAGTAGCGCTTAGGTGGTGAGATCATGAACTATGCATATTTGAGTGCTAATCTGTGGAATCCATGGAGGAGGATCTAGCGGTAGAGGAAGTGGCTTATCTTAGATAAGGCAAGAAGAGGAGATATATATGAACACTGGATGTGGGAGGATTTTTAATAAATGATTATTGTAGGTTTGGAGATTATGATATGGGTATGTGCTTGTATATGTGAACTGGAAGATTTTGTTACACTGAATGAACGTGTCTGGATTGTTTATCATTGCTGGTCCCGTAATGCTTCTAGTAGAGAAGATTGCTTTTAATAAAGAAAAATCTAGGAAATCATATACTTTTACTGGAGCAAAACAAATATATTATATATGAGATGCATATTTCTCCTCCAACCGTAAGTAACATTCCCTGTAATTGATTGTATATTGCAGTAGATATCTAAACTTGCTTTCCTCACTGATGGTATCTTGGTTGGTATTCAGAAATACCCTACCCCTTGAGATTGTAGAGGACTTGTGTTTCTATTTCATTGAACAAGAGATTGATTACTCATAGATTTAATTTGTATATGAGTTGGCGCCCACCCGGAATTTTCGTCTTATCCATAAAACTTTTTCAGGTGTTACTTTAATGGTGGGATTGGTTGTTGCTTCTTATATTTACCCTTTCAGTAATAATTTTAACATTCCTTTTAATAACAACAACTTAGGGGAACCATTAGTAAAAAACATTACAACAGCCACACATGCTTCGCAGCGAGGTGGCATGCTCTCTATCAGATGGTCCAAGAGCTCTTGTGGCAGTTGATCCCATTCCTCCAAAAAGCTAATGCAAAGTCTTGGAGGGTCCTTGGTGGAGGCTGATGGGATGCAATTCGTCTCCCCAATGCATCCCAGGCATGTTCTATAGGATTCAGATCTGCAGACCTCGAGGCCAGTCCATGCGATGAATGTCTTCCCCAGCCAGAAATTCATCCACCGGAGAAGCGCAGTGCTGTCGGGCATTGTCGTCCATTAAGAGGAAGTCTGGACCAACCGCACCTCTGAAGAGTGGAACATGTGGTCTCAGTACCTCATCCCTGTATCTCCAAGCGTTCACAGTGTTCCTCGGACCACCCATGGAGATGTGCAGGTCCGTACGGCCATTCAACATGTGATGCCGCCCCACACCGTGACGCCACCACCATCATACTGGTCCCGTTCCACGATGTTCCTGTGGTTGTATCGGCTACCCGGTTCTCTCCGGATTAATGAGCGACGGGAATCATTCTACAAACTGCCTCCATTCATTCATGGTCCAGTTTCGATGTTGACGGCTCCACAGTAAACTGGCCCGTCTCTGGGCTGGAGTGAGCGAGACGCACACCCCTGGATGTCTGGCAAACAGAGCTGCTGTTCTGAGCCTCCGGTACACAGTTTGCCGGGATACGGCAACCCCTTAGACGACAGCAAGCTCCGCCGACAATTGTCTTGCAGGTGCACTCCGATTTCGTCGGGCGTTTAAGGCCAGATATCTGTCCTGCTGTGGGATGGTACGGTACACCTCACCAAGACACTTGGCCAGTACATACTGAGAAGGCCATTGCAAGGCTCAAATGATGCCACGAGCAGTGCCAATGAACTACCGTATATACCCGAATGTAAGACGACCCCGAATATAAGACGAGGCCTAGTTATCAACTGCCTCTTACAGATTTTTTCAAAAAAATACTCGCTAACTCATAACTTGCACAATATATGCCCTTAAGATCGTGCTTTCATTTTTATAACGTCTCGTGTTATCGGAAATCCCTCTACCCGCTTTTCCAAGACATACTCTATAATTTCTTTGTTCAAGAATGGGAGACGTTATTAAATTAAGATACGTTGATCACTCAATTACCGGTGCTGCTCGTAAAACTGACTGGTTGTTCTTGTAAAGATTGTTTTAAAACATATTTCCATATGCTTTCGAACATATAATTTATTCGCTTGACGTGTATGCGTAAATCCTAACCTCAAAATGCACGCTATTCGTATATGCATGGTAATTAAACATTAAATTAAATTAATAACAATTAATAACAATGAGCTGATGAAGAGTTGCAGCAAGACTCAAGAACATGTTACACTTCAATTAAACATAACAAATCATATTTTAATCTTCATTAACGCATTGATTTGTTGCGAGTTAAAAGATGCCAACACCACATACTACTTTGCAAATAATAACAATTTTTAAAAACCTTAATTTTTTTTTTTTTTTTACCCTGAATATAAGACGACCCCAAATTTTTGTAACACAAAAAGTGGAAAAAACCTCGTCTTACATTCGGGTATATACGGTATGTGAGACTAGCTCCCTTTTCCAAAATGTTGCCATACCTTGGTTATCCATAATGGAATTACTGTTTCCCGAAGATACAACTAACAAGTCCAATGGTACACCGCGAATCACTGGCAATTGTATTGAGCTAACCGGATCAATTTTTCAAATGTTTTGAAATTTGATAATGTGAGGTAGGAATAAAACCCACCTCTACTCATGTTTGCCTCATGAGGTTGAGTGTACCTCGTTCCAGCCCTCAGAACAGAATTGAATTTCTTGGCAGAGCCAGGAATTGAATCCGGGACTCTGTGATGATTCTGGAATGCATATAAAATATTGTTGGGTGAACTCAATTGCTTGTATTGAATACAGGTTATGTTGCTTATGAAGTCGTTTAGTGAATCATGGTTGTTCCCATGATGAGCAATTTATTTAAATTAATAACAATGAGCTGATGAAGAGTTGCAGCAAGACTCAAGAACATGTTACACTTCAATTAAATTAAACTGCATTAAGTATTGAACTAGGTGGATTTACAGTATTATATTTTAACACATTATTTGAAGGTCAATACGGAAATTAGAATACTGAACCAAAATGGTTCATGTTAAAGCTTTCACCACACACAGGCAGAAGGTGGTAGGCCTACTTATAATAGATGAATAAAAACTTTTGCATGGTTCTAGGTTTTGGTCCTGCAGCCCCATAACTTCGTGTGTTTAGGGTATTCTGCTCATCATACAATTTGCAAAATACAGTGCACAGGAAAAAGAAGACGATGAATGTAGCAAACTTACTGGAACAAGGCCACGAGGCAAATGGAGGCTTTCAACTACAGTATTAGGTTGAGTATTTCACAGAAAGTTGTTGTTTCTTATAGCTAGCCCAGATTCCAATCCATCAGCTTTCTTGCGTTCCAATAGAGTTGTGTGAGGTTTCCTGAAGTTCTAGCAGTCACATCAAGTTTGTTGCAATGTAGCAGGTGCCCCTTATCCATTTTACTTCCAGGTCCGTGACAAAGTGTGTATTCTTCAGATCTCAGGATGTTGATTCGTTTCAGATGAGCTGCAAGGCAGTCATGGCCAGTGTTAAGTCTGAAGAAGGCTACAGCTTCTCTTCTTGGTGTTAATGTATTGATCCCATTTAGCATCAATGTCCTTCCATAATTTGGTTTCTGCTGTTTTCTTTGCCATTTCCTCATACCTGTTTTTGATAGTATTTTTCAAAATCGTTTTTGCTGACATAAAATCAGCCTGACTGACAGGTTGTTGTAGTTTGGTACCGTACCTTTTTTTTTTGCTAGTCTGTCTGCCTCTTCATTACCTGCTATTCCAACATGAGAAGGGATCCACTGAAATGAGATCTGTTTGTGGAGTCTTTGAAGGGTTTTTATCATACAAAAATTTTTCTTAAGTTCTTTATTCTGAAATCAACAGTCCACAGTGGGCTGTGTTTGTTCCAGCATTAGTTGGGTTCATTATGTACCTTTCACCAACAAGGGTTAAAATGTCTCCTCCATTAGTTCAGTGGTCAGAGCAAATTGCAGGAAAAAACAGAGTTTGCAGGTCAGAGTTCTGCAAGGGACAGATATTTTAATTCTCTACCTTCCATCTAAATGGCTAGCTTGCCACGGTGGGTGAGTGGATAGCGTGTCGGTCTACTAACCCCAAGATTGCGGGTTCGCCCCTGACCGTGGTAAGTGATTTTTGAAATGCGGCAAAAATACGATACGCATGTCATACGATGTTGGCATGTCAAAGAACCCATTTGAATTCAGTAGGCCGTGTTCATAATGGCAAAATTAATCTCGGGAGTTTCCGCCAGCACAAAGTTCCTCATTTCTCTACTAGAAAGCGCTATTGTGTTCAAGGAGATTAGATATCTAACATCTAACCTCCTTGACTTTCATAGTCAAGGAACTACGAAATTCAACATGCAAGCTACCTTCTGGGTGTCAAATAGCAAAGCTTGCACCAGGCACCCGAGGCCATACGATATTATTATTATCTAAATGGCTTATACTTTCTGTATAACACATGATCTAATAACTTAAAGCCTCCATTTGTCAACTGAGCTTATCAATTAAATATTCAGCACTTTTGTCATTGATTGGAGACACAAACCAACACATTCCTTAATTATGTATATATATTTTTACAATACTTAGGAATGACATTTAAAAAAAATATTTTTACTAAGAATAATTATAGTATGGTACAAGTTAAAGAAACATAGATTATTTTTGCAGAAAATTAATACATTTAGCTGATAATGATTATTTTTGCATTTCGAGGCAATTTCACATTTCATCGCTAATTCAAAACCACAAAAAAATAAAATTCACGCAACCATGAAGATGCATCCGTAGACTAGTTTTGGAATTTTGCATCTATTGTTGATTCATGGTATATTGAACCGGAAGATGATATAGAAGAAAATGATAAGGGCCCTGCTATCACAAGAAGAGAATTTGAATCAGCGCTGGAAAGAATAAGTTACAATAAAGCTTGCGGTCCAGATAACATACCGGGAGAACTACTAAAGAACATGGGTGAGAAAATGAAAGACCTACTTTATGATGCAATCTGCAGATGCTATGATAGTGGCAAAATTCCTGAAAACTTCGCCAAAAGCAGAACAGTTATGATACCAAAGAAAGGAATTAGTACAGAATGCTCTGAACCCAGAACCATAACCCTGCTCTCTCATGCATCTAAAATTTTATTGTCAATACTAAAAGCCAGAATAAATAACAAACTTGATTTCCAAATTGACCCAGATCAGTTTGGTTTCAGGAAAGGAATGGGAACAAGAGAAGCAATCTTGGCTCTACGAACAATATTAGAAAGAAGAATGGAGATGAATAGAAACACATATATAGCATTTGTAGATATTGAAAAGGCCTTTGATAATGTAAGTTGGGACCTTCTCTTCAAAATTATTAAATCTTCAGGATTAGACTGGAAGGATAGGAGGCTGATACTAAGATTTTATGAAAATCATACCACAATAGTAGACATCAAAGGAAGCAGTCAGGAAATAAAAATCAGGAAGGGAGTAAGACAGGGTTGCCCTCTTTCACCGTACCTCTTCAATGTATTCATCGAAAAAGCTATAAATAAGTTCAAAACGAACAAAAAAGGAATTAGAATAAATGGACAACAGATCCATTGTATTCGCTTTGCAGATGATATAGCAGTGGTTGCAGACTCAGAAAAGGAATTAACCAAGATGCTGAATATACTGTCATCATATTTAGTAGATTTATACCTAAACATTAACGTGAAGATGACAAAGATATTAGTTGTAAGTAGACATCCTGAGCGAAATCACACCAACATCAGGCTTGCTAACAAAGTAGTGGAACAAGTCACCAGTTTCCCATACCTCGGAAGTTTAATCACAAATGATAACCCCTGCAGCAAAGAGATATGAAGAAGAATAGCGCTTGCCAAACAAGCATTCAGCAACAAAAGAACTCTTCTGACCAATATACATCTAGATATTGAGATTAGGAAAAATTTTGTGATGTCATTTGTGTGGAGCGTACTCTTATATGGATGTGAATCTTGGACAATTCGAGAACAGGATAGGAAACGGCTTGAAGCGTTTGAGATGTGGGTCTGGAGGCGAATGCTAAAGGTCAGTTGGACTGAAAAAAGAACAAACGAAAGTATACTGCGAGAAATCCAGGGAAGGAAACAGCTGATGGTAACAGTACATAGAAGAACAGCTAAATTCATTGGACACACCGTGCGTCATAATACCTTTCTAAGCAATCTACTAGAAGGAAAGGTCTTAGGAAAGAAGGGACGAGGTCGACCTAGGAAGCAATTCCTTCAAGCATTGATACAAAACGTAAGATGCGGTTCCTATTGTGAGATGAAAAGACAAGCTGAAGACAGAAGACAATGGTTGAATCGACAAGGCATAGCCTTTAGACATTGATTGATTGATTGATTGATTGATTGAAATATTGTTGATTCTAAAAACCACTACATTTAACCATGTCATATTGTTTTCCTGGCTGGTGTAGTAAGCTTCACAGTTAGTGCTAACGTTGCATGATGACTGAATATGACTGAGCTCTGTGTTGCACTGTTGCGGTATTACAGTCTTGCTCAATAGTGCTGTGTGGTGATTGTGGTTTGTTCCTTGTGATATCTGCTGCCAGTGTTGCACCGGCATGTGAATTACATGCCTGACGAGGTCTGAAAATAGCTTGCCAAATGTCACTTATGTAAAATAGCACTGCAATCAGATGAAGTCTGCACATCTCACAGCTCAGACACCAGATGAAGCTAACTTGCAATATTGAACCTAGCTGTGAAGCTTACTAAATCAGTAAGATAATTATATGACATGGTATAGGCCTACTGATTACACCAGTGTCCATAATTTGCACTTACACTTCTTTCATATGAAACCTGAAGTATTTTAGTCTGAACACATCATGGGAAATAGCAACAGTGGGGATTTTTATTTTAAGCATAAAATAGGAAGGTTTATCACCACCATAAACATCCAACTGAATAAGAAAGACATAATTACAGTACCTTAGCAGTCTATTAATTAACAAAAAGCTTGAAAAGAAGATAATGATAAAAGTTCACACACCAGGTAATAAAAATTTAGACTTGAAAGTTTTGCAAGTTTGTAATAATGTTTGCCCCTTATCTGTGTTTCTATCATTGGGAAACATGGCCTGAAGATTTAGCAGTTTATGACACTTCAATGCGTCCAATATTCCAAGTGAATTTACTACTATACTTTACGAGGAAGAGATATTCCAGATTTCTTATTTGAAGATTGCTTTAACTGTTCTGGTTCTTTCTTGCATGTGTTCGGTGAATGCTTCACTAGCAGGCTAATTCCGGGATTACAGGCTACAGCGTTACTTTCAGATATTCGTGCGAATTTTCAACCATTCGTGCAAGAATCACAAAATTATGACAGCTTTCTAGGATTGATGAGCTGGATACATCATTCCTTTATAACAACTGTAGTTTTGATGGTCCCATTTAATGAACTAAGCAGTAGTTTCTAGCAAATTCTTTGTAGAAGCATTTACCTTATTTCTAGAACTTCCTTCATAAGTTATCACATCAGTACTGACCTGTAGCTGCCCCTGCTTCACTTCCCTGCTCATCCACCTCGATGAAGGCTTTTTGCACAACACTGCTCACAACGAGAGGCTGCTTACAGTCGGCAATACCAGTCAAGTCTGAACTCTTGAAGTCAAATACATTAGTCATTCCCAGCTGCAGCAAAGAAATTACAGATGGACATCAGAATACAATTGATAAAGAAAGTAGAAACACACAATAAAAGGGATTTTTCTGTAACTTAATGTACAATTCAGTTTAAAAAAACTCTTCTAAGAAATGTTTTGATGGTGTATTTTTGAGTGTTGCTTTGTTAGACCTATCAGTGTGGTTCGGAAATGTGTTACTGTTTTGTCAGGTGGGAAATATAATCAGTTCGTATCTGAAATTGAAAAGTTAACTGTAGCATTGTTGTGGAGGTAATTGCAATTCTTATTAATAAGGTTTTATCAATGCTTCTTCTTCTTGAATGGGTCACTTAGGCCCAAGCGGAATCAACATTTTGCGAGCTTTCCCCCTTGCCCAATAGTTCTTCATTTTCACTGATTGTTGTAATCTCTGTTCCTTCGTCCAGATACGACATGTTGGTCTCTTCCCATCTTCCTCAAATCCCCTTGTGTGAACAATTTTCCTCATTACGTCTCTATCCTGAAGTTTCGGTGATCCTAACTCATTGAGGTCTTTCTCCACTTCTTTATGACAATTTGATTTGTAGAAATTTGTAAATTTGGAAAGTAAGTCAGGTATACTTCATTCTTTCTAAGTAACTTAAAAATTGAATTCGGCGCAGTCTCATTGTATCAGTAAGTTAAGAAACTTTTTTATATGTATTCCACTTTTAATTCTGGGCCCTATTTTTTTCCTCATGATTTTCCTTTCTTTAATCTCTAATTGTTCTTTTAAGTTCTTATGATGTAAATTTAGTGTTTCCGAAACATACAGAGCTTCTGGTTTAATCACTGTTAAGTAATGACAATTCATTGTTTAGAATCAGCAAATTTTGTTTTTCAATGTGCTTTATGCCACACGAATGTCGAGGGTGGCATGGATTCAATTCCTGTCAGTATACCTGCATGTATGAGCACATATCACACGCAAATGGCTGCAAACAATTTCATCAATGTATTTTTATCCAAGACCATTTAGGGCACCAATCTAGTCTAGAAACAATTTTTGTAGTACAACAGCAATGGGGGGCTTAGGGGGGACTCATTTTACTTGATCTCTGTAACGAGTGGTTTCATAAAGAAAGTGCAACACATTGACAGTTAACAAGGTTGAATTCCAAATGGGCAAACATTAGCATTCATTAAAACTCAGTAATTCTTCTAGGTTTGTGCTATGTCTTGTGTGGGGTTTCGCCTAGGACACCAAGCTGGCTCATCAGCGGGCTCTTGGTGTTCCCGCCTGAACCCCCACAGGAGTAACGAACTGTGCGCCACCTCCCTTTATATAGAGTGCAGCTGCACCTCCTTACTGCGAGAACTAAAAGCTAAAGCAACCTTAACCTCCCTATGAAGGCTTCCAAAAAGAGTATTAATACTCATTCAAGCATCAAGCACACTGAAGCTGAGTGCCTAGGCCAGCTCTGAGCTTGCCTGGCCTGTGAAGAGATCTTTCTGCTTACATCACTCGAGTTGTGTTGAGTAGTTTGGCGCTCTGTTTTAAATGGTGGGGAGCTTACACTAACTTTCTTATGTAAAAAAAATTGAATCCATTCAATGTACATGCTATTCTTCGGATAAGGGAAAATAGAGAACATTTTGCTCATCCCTTGGCGTAAGGAATAAAAAAATCTTTCAGACAAAAGTTTTAGGTACCGTAATATATAGAGCAGTGGTCGCCAAACTTTTAAGCAACTGAGCTACCTTACAGCTCATAAACTTTACTGTGAGGTACCCAACAAAGTAGGAAAATAATACATGTGTTTGTTTAAATCACACAGTTGTTAATTATCTATAAAAATATATACATTTCTAGTTTATATTAAATATCTAATTAAATGCAATTTCTAACATTGCAATTAATAGCATAAGAATGTAAATAACAAAATATTTGCATTAGAAAATATAGTTTAATGTGAGGGGTCATCAACAATATTTTTAATGTTAGTCTCATATGTCGTAGCAGGCATTCGAATGCAGTTGTCCAAATGTCCATCAGTCGACTGGTTCCTGTTCTTGTTTTAATGAATTTCATACTTGAATATGAAATCTCACACAGATATGTTGCGCTGAACATTGCCTTCACTCAAAAACCAACCTGAACCAAAATTGGATATTTTTGCTTAGGAACAAGATGCCAAATATTTTTATTGCTTGAAGTGAGTGATTTTAATGAAAGATAACTTTGAAAATCAATCATTTCCATCTCCACTGCAGCATTCTCTTCTTCAAAATATTGCATGACACAAGTAGCCAAGAGAATTCTTCAGTATAAATTTTTACAAAAGGGGTTGTGACGAATTGTGCTACAATGGAAATGTTTTTGAAGTCTTGAAAGCGTTGATTAAATTGATTTTTCATGTCTAAAAGAGCTGCAATATATTCTTTGTTGTTGTAAGAGGGCTGTGAAGGGCCTTTCTTGTCAAAGTTCTGCTTCAAACAGGCGAAGTATTTGTATTCACCCTGGGTAAGATTCTTTCCCCACAGCTCCAGCTTCTTTGTGAATGAGTTGTTGTTAATTCATTTTAGGGGCTTGGGACATCTTGGTCATCAGCCCTTTGTGAATGAGACCACATCTGAAATGGTTCCACCAAAATCTTTATCTTTGCCTTGAAGCTGCAAGTTAAGCTTTTCGGTTATGTCTACAAGAAATGCAAAATCTTGCAGCCAAACCGGATCTTCTAGCTCAAGTAATGATTCACCTCGTTCTTTCAAAAATTCCACCAAAGCAGGAAGTAACTCTATGAAACGTTGCGATACCCTGCCTCTGCTAAGCCAACGAACTTCTGTATGAAGCAATAGATCACCATACTGACATTCTAGCTCTTCAGTCAGAGTCCTGAACAAACGACTTTGAGGTGCATGAGCTCTCACTTTATTTACTACTTTTACGACTGTTTTCATTACATTGCTCATACATAAAGACTTACCACATAATGAGTACTGGTGTACTATTCAATGGTGAGACAGAAACTTTGGAAACCTGTTGTCTTTACGACACAAGGCAATGAATCCCTTGCCGCTACCTACCATTGCATGAGCTCCATCGGTTGCCAAGCCCATCAACTTATGTACAGCAAAATTTTCAGAGTCGATGAGGTTTTAAAAGCTGAATGTATGTCCTGTCCCGTAGTATGTCCTTGAAGTGATAAAACTTTTACCAGCTCTTCTTTTACTTGGAAATCATCAAAAACCATTCTTATCAAAATGGCCAACTGAGCTGTATCAACTAAGTTATATCGGTTGATTCGTCAAGTTGCAGGGGAAAATAACTGCAGTGGTCTAAGTCAGTTTCAAGTTGTGAAACTAGGTACATCAGAACTCATTGATTCAACTCTTCCCATAATTGTATTTGATGACAGTTGAACAAATTCAATAGCTGACATAATCTCACCCTTTTCTTTTTATAATTCTTAACAATGTATCTGCAGCTTCTATGCCTCTTTGATTAATTCACCATCTTCGTAAGGTCTTTTATTTTGAGCAATAATTTTGGAAACACGAAAAGATGCATCAGTTGCTGATTTGTTGCTGTATAATTTTTTGAAAAAAGTAGATTGTTGAGCATGTCATTGAGATTGCAGTTGCATTACCTTCTCTTTCCTTAAGGAAGAATTCGGAGGGAAATACTTTTCAATACTGGAGTGAACGGTTTTGTAATGACGTTCGACGTTTGCTTTCCTCCCAACTGCTACACTTGCATTACAAACTAAGTACACACATTTGTATTTTACCTGGGTAAAAAGTAATCAGTTTCCCATTCAACATGAAAATGATCAGATTTTTTCTATTTGTTGGAACTCGCCGTTATTAAAACAGCGTAATCCGTAGTATGCATACAAGGCAAGAGAAGCAAAATAACCAGCACTCGCGATCACACACCAGACACAGACTTAACAGACGCACGGGATACGTAGTGGGAATGAGGGGGATGAGTAGTACAGCTTAGCGAACTAAAGCGCTGCGTCTGAAATTTCCCCGCGAGCTACCAAAAATTTCCCTGAGAGCTACCAGTAGCTCGAGAGCTATGGTTTGGCGACCACTGATATAGAGGATTATTGACAATTTTAAACGGTTTTGATATTGTGCCTATTAAGGGAGGTAGGATTTTTTTTTCTAAAAGAAACTCCATTTTTCCCACCCCTTTGGTCAATGGTTGGTGCTATCAAAAAACTTTCCTGAGATAAGTTTTTGGCCCTTATCCGAGGAATAGCATGTACTTTGAATGGATTCGATTTTTTTACATAAGAAAGTTATAGTGATATTTCTATTCTTCCATCCCCTTGGTCCGATTTTGCCCATTAACGAACTCAACCAATATTTTATTTGGTTACATTTTATGTATAAATTTGAAAGTGATTGATGAAAAATGGTGGTAGTTATCGTGTCCACAAAAAAGTGATATACTGTATAGATATATAGATAGATAAATTATATATAAACTTTTGAACTGATGGTGGTTTTGGGGTCTAGGATAGCTTCCTTATGAAAAGAAGATATTAAATATAAGCAGAGTACTTTTTTTTTTTCTTTCTCTTTCAAAATGTCCAGATAGGCTTTGCCTACCCTGGGGAGCCGCACCTGTCCGATGCTACTTAAACTCTGTATCTGACTAGGAGTAAAAATTATTGATTCTCTTCAGAGCTATTTTGTGTCTATTATTGTTTCATCCTAATTCAACTGGTTTGTTCGTGATAAAGGATGTGGTAACATTGATTTGTTGCTATTCATGCTGTACTTTATTCTACAGGGAACATTGAATCACTGCAATTTACTCCACTATTAATAATTTAGAATGCAAGGCTGTCCTCCATATTTCAGTCATAAGACTTTCTTCTTTTTTAATGTATTATTCAAAGCACAAACTACAGCAATGCGAGCACTTCATACTTGTACAAATATTGAACAAAAGTAAAAATTAAAATAATTTAAACAAATCTCCTAACAAAACAAGTCCAAATCAAGAACCGGTACAATGTCCTTGTTCATAGCTGTTTCTGTGCTGATAGGTGCTGTGACCTAGAAGTTGTCCTTGTAAACTGCTTTCCTTCATTTTATGGCTAATCAAAATTAGTATTTTAAATGACTGTTTGGGCAATCGGCATAGATCTAGCTTCCAGAAGTCTTGTAACAATTATGAATATACACACATGCACAAACATACAGAATAAAAGACATTGAGAGTGGATTGAAAGATTAATGAACTATAAAAAGAATTAAAAGCTTCCCCTCCCAACGTTGCATAGTTAGATTCTACAGTATGATTACTTTTCAGTTGATCAACATGTAGGCAGGAGCCAATTAACTTGGGTGAAGAAAGAAGAAGGAAAATGAAGAACAATGTGGCCTTGACCTACCAAGCGACCGCTGCCCAGCCCTGTTGGCTTACAGACTGTGAGGTGACACGAAGTCAGCATGTCGGGTCCCCTCGACTGTTAATCTTGGTTTTCTTGCTTTTAGAAAATCAACTTGTTTCATTATGACATCTCCATCAGTTTAATTGTCCTAACAAGTCTGCATGCAACCTTTTCCAGCCCTCTCATCAGTTTCTAAAATCCTTGACAGAATCAGGAATCAAATCCAAGGCTTCCAGGTGAGAGGCAGGCGCGCTACCCCAACATAGTCCCTGATGGGCCTTGACCTACCAAGTGACCGCTGCCCAGCCCTGTTGCCTTACAGAATGTGAGGTGACATGAAGTCAGCATGTCGGGTCCCCTCGACTGTTAATCTTGGTTTTCTTGCTTTTAGAAAATCAACTTGTTTTATTATGACATCTCCATCAGTTTAATTGTCCTAACAAGTCTGCATGCAACCTGTTCCAGCCCTCTCATCAATTTCGAATATCCTTGATGGAATCAGGAATCAAATCCAAGGCTTCCAAGCATGCTACCTCAACACCATGGGGATGGCAATAATAATATAATCCACTCAAAATTATTCTTTTGTGTAGTGCTGTGTAAAATTTGTATATGTATTAGTGAACTACCTTTGTCCATGCTGATCCATCAGTGGAATACACTTACCTGCCTGAGACATGGTGTCAACTCAGATGAGAGTTCTAGTTTGAACTTGGGCAATGAGATGCACACCTCTTTGTATTCCATACTCTGCAGAATAGCTTTGAGGTCCTGATTGATCAGCTTAGCTTCTAATTGCTGCAGGCCTTCAACCTCATCCGGTAACAAGATCAGCAGACTCAGAGTATTTCCCTGTAACAATAGTGCTGCCAACTTTATCTCGAGGATTTCAGAGGCCATTTGGTGATAAAATTTAACCCTCTTAGTGCCAAGCCATTTCCTGAAATATTTGCCAAGAATGCCAAGCCATTTTCAATGGTCATTCAGACTATTCGAAACAAAAACAACATAAATACCACATTTCCAACGATAGAATCATTATTTTTGCTTTGCATTATAACCAATACCTCATTCTTTCACACATTATGTTCAAAACAGTAAATACGGCATCTAAATCTTTTTAATTGAAGTTATTCTGTTAATTGTTCAATTTTTCATTTTTTTTTCTTTTTTTGTAAAAAATCAGTTTTGAGCCTAAATTAAGGGCACCTAAGAGCCAGATTCGAAGAAACACTGCGTTTCCAGCTGTAGAAAGTTCTTAGAAACATCTGTAGGCAGAAAACTTCAACAAGAAGGAAAAAAAACTGTACCGCAATTTTGGCGGGAACGCGCGTGATTGGGGGAGCGCGAAGGGAGGGCGCGAATTCAAACTCAAACCTATCGCGTAACGGACTTCGAAGGAAAAAAGTAGACACCGGACAGGCCAGCTTGAAACCTCACCATTCCAACCGTATGAAATAATCACGGACGTACTGTATGCCTACAGAAATCTACAAATATAAGATAAACAGCGCGCCGATTGAATTGGCTTTGGCACTTCTGGCGCGAGCAGCGAGAGCCGATCTGATCGGCGTGTGGCACTGAAAGGGTTAAGAAAAAGAGACTTCTTTACAGGTTTTTTAGATTATTGTGGACAAATTTAGGGACATCATTTATAGGCCAGTTTATTGCTTTATGAAAATCAACTTCCACTGAAAACTTTGTAAACTAAACATTGAATTGTAATTTGTCGCCAACAAGATAAAACTGTACGATTCCTTTGTATATGAGTCCTTGACTCGTTAAGGGATTAATAAAATGCATCATATTAATACTAAAAAAAAACTTGTTTCATCATGATATCTGCATTAGTTTAATTGTTATCGATATTTCAAGTCCATGTTGTAAATTGGACGTGCAGTTACATACTTCACTTTAAACTCGTTTTCCCACTAAAGATATGTTTTACAGTACCGTAGTACGAAAGGCACATTTTCTCTGGAAGTATCAGCACTATTGGCATGAAATCTGCAACTTGAGTTCTATTTTATGTGGACAATACTTTGAACCATAGAAATATAGAATAAGGTTATAACATTTGGAAAAATAAAACATTGATATTTTTTACTAAAATTACATTTGCAAAAAATGTTATCATTTTGTTGGTTAGAGTTACAATACAGACTCTATAGAAGATGGGAACTGAAATTGGGCTTAATAGCATGCATAGTTTCAGAAATAATGCACTGTTGCATTCTCAAAGATAATAATTGTTCAGATAAGAATTTATGAACCGAGGACTCTAAATTCATTCACCTATTACTACAAGCATATACTAAAATCAGTTCAAGTTTCATGAAAATCAAGTGTATGGTTCCAGAGATACTCATATTATTATCTAACTCTGTACTGGTGGTTAATACCCTACAATAAAATAATGCTACAACTTACTTATATATTCATAAAGATGAGGGCATTAATAGGAAGCCCTTAATAATTTCTGATTAGTTTAAGTTTGTAAATGCATAGAACAAATATCATTGTATATTAAATTATGAAATTATTTGTTACAACAAAACTCTCCTGTTGACACAAACCTGTCTCTACGATCATTTATCACCCAATCCATAATTGCCAACTAGATCCTCACATACTCTTTTTGTCGCCTTTGCATTCAAATAAAGATTGATTATTCTGTAATTATTTTTTCTAGCGCAAATTCGTGCTTGATCCCATTCACAGCCCAATTCATTGACAGCAGTTGTCAGAAACTCTAATATAAATTGCAACCAATGAAGGAAGATCACTAATGAAATAGCGGCTTCGGTGGCGTAGTTGGTACCATGCTGAATTGCTGTGCTCAAGATCGAGGGTTCAAACCCAGCCGAAGTCGTCGACTTTTTTAAGAGCGTTAAAATCTTTCAGTATGCCTTCCTTCGGAAGGTAAGTAAAGCTGGCTATCCCATGTCATAGATTTGTGGCATGTAAAAGATCCTTCCACTAACTAAACTTGTGTGAAGCTAAATTTCTAGGTTAGATTTTGTTGAAACGCTCTATCAGATGTCACTGACACCTAGTGGTGAAATTTTGAAACTACTTGAAATTGAACGGAACATGTAGCTCACCCAATGGGTATCCGCGTGAAGCAGCTACAGCCTCTGGCAAGCTAAATATGTCCTCGGACACGCCCGGAACTAAAAGCCATGCACTAAATAAATAATACTCAAGAAATGAAAGGGCACTTGTGCTCTTTACAGATATATCTGAAAACAAGCATTTCACATTTATGATGCATTTCATCTTGAAAACATTTTCATTTGTTTTGAATGTTCTATAAACAAAAGGTCAATAATTATGTTTAAAAAAAATATAAAATCCTGTATGAAGAACATAAAGAGACATCATTAATAAAGCAACAATATTAGTGTTACGTTTCTGAGCAAGTATCTATTTGTATTTTACTTGATTGCTCACCTGGTAAGACATCTCTAGGGCTTTGACTTTCAATTCATTGAGTTCCCCATATCGGAAGTTCTCTTTTTGGTGCATGAGTGGCACTTCTTGCACCTCCTTAGAATTAACATGGAACTTGTCCTTGGTGGTGTGCTTAGGATTGAAAGGTTGATCCCACTTGCCTTTGAAGTAGACCGCATTCACCAGCACGAGGATGGTGGCATCAGACAGCATACCTACAAAATAATCCTTGATCATGCTGTTAAATTTCAACCTCTCACTTACTCACACCAGTATAACTCGTAAGTGGGATTTCTCCCCGACTCATTTTGCGAGGGGTTAAGTGATTATTTTCTCCTTGTAAGCTATGACGATACCGCTTACCCATACCCACCTTATTCTTTTGATCAGTATAAAAAGGGGTGTGTAGCATTAAGAACAGCAATCAGATGATTAGACCAGATGAAATACTTCACAAGAGAACCTTTACAGATTTCTCTCCGAGAAGCAGAAGATGAGCTGAAGTGTAGTCAGGAGGTGCAACTAGGTCGTAAGATCATGACTCCTCGGCCATGAGGATAATGGCTAAGAGGAAGAAGTAACATTAAGATCACCTTCATCTTTGCAGTAGTTTATCCACAACAGGTGAAGGAATATATGCACCAAAGACCAACAATGTGTTTGATTTTTCCTGCTACATAAATGGCATGAGAGAGATGCAAAACATCCTTGCAAACTAGGAGCAGGAGATTCCCACAAAATGGCAAGAGAATGGCTTTGAAAATCCTTATGAACTCAGAATAGTAATCAATCTAATCATCATCATCGATTTCTGTTTTCCAGCCTAAGCCGGGTCGGAGCAAATATGACACCTCTCCACTTTACACTGTCTGCCCACCATCCTTCTTCAACCACTGAACTCCACTCCAGGTTTCGTTCTCTCACACTGTCCTTCACCAAATCCATCCACAGTACTCTAGGTCTTCCTCGTCCTCTCTTTCCAGTCATCCGTCACTTGTTTCGGCATTCTTTCATCATTCATCCTTTTCACATTGTCCATACCATCTCAATCTGTTCTGCTCCGGCTTATCACTCAACTTCTGTACATTCACTTCCTTTCAAATGACTTCATTTCTCACTTTCTCTCTCCCTCCCAGTCTTCTGTACCAGACTCCTCAGGAATTTCATTTCGGCTGCCTGTATTCAACTTTCATCTCTCCTCATCATCGGTCAAGTTTCTGCTCCATACATCGTTACTGGTAAGTAATAGGTCTTGTACATCATCCATGAACTGTTGGTTTTAAATTGCAACGTCTCTCCTAATACCACTTTTATGCCACTTAATGCCACTCCAACTGTCTGCAATATCTGTTCTGATGTTAAGAGGTTGTCCATTGCTCCTCAACATCTCACTAAGTGATTATAAACTGTAACTACAAAGATTTCTGTTTAAGATGTCAAATGTTTCGAGGAGTATTCATCCATAAATTTATAATAGATAACAGTTGCTCACTTGTCCTTATAGACACTGCCAAAACAGTTCAGCACGGCAAAATTGATACTACAATAAGGTTCTGCAGCATTATATGCCTTGGACATTCCCAAATCCAGCAAGAGAAAACACTAAAAATACTGCACAAATTTATAATTTGGACCCATTGGGCCCCTTTCATCCGTGAACATCTGTCTGTCCTTCCCATGAAGATATTCTATTTTAAGTTGCTAGGTTTGAGCTGTGAAGTGGAGAGTTTGACTGTACTGTCCAATTTAGTTTGATTCAGTTCCACTGCTTACAAATCAATAAAGGGTAGGTGTAAAATAATCTGCTTTCACTGAAGTCATCCACTCTTATGTATAAACAACTTTCAATTTGGAGACTACCCCTGAATAACTCTTCAAATACTACCATTCAAATAAATTAAAGATCTGAACTTACTGTCACTTACAACGGTAGATATTTTGCCACTGGTTTGTTTATGTACCCAGTCGTTGATAGCTTTCCTTGCTTCCACACACTTCTTCTCAAAGTCCAACTCCTGGATTCCAGACTGGAAATGTTTCTCGGCCGTAGCCTTGAAGTCAGAGCGGATCTTGCTTCCTGCCTGAATGAATGCTCTGTTGGCCAGGTACACAGTCATCTTAGATGTACTCTAAAAGTGGACAGCACCAAATTACGGAATGTAAGTAAAACATATACAATTAAAGAGATGATCATCTTGGATTACATTCAATGGTTATTACCCTACACCAGTGCTTGATTTGTAAAAGAAGAGGTTCCGGTACTGTGGGCTACCGGGTGGTGGTGGGAGGGGGGTGGGGGCTTTATGGAATATTGAAATATAGAGTTCTAAAAACAATATTTTTACGCTTTTCTGAACACCATTAAAAATTAATCAGTGGGCAAAATAGCAATCTAATTTTGATTGCAATTTTAAATTAAATTGAGACTGTTGTAGCAACATTTTTCTTACCATAGCCGTTGGCCTATATTAAATTTTAATGTAGGCCAACTAGGCTACCATTCAAACAATGTACATTATTTCAATGTATTTTTTTATGTAATTCAAAAAAATAAATACATTCGGTTTGAAAATACACACATGTTCACCAACAATCATTTATTTCTGGTTTTATAATTTGTCTTTACAGCTTTATGAAATAATTATTTATTATAAAGGCACTGTTCTTAAACATGTTTTACCTCACAGTTTATAAAATTGTCCAAAGTTTAGAAAAGTTTTCGTTGCATGTGGCTCCTCTCTCTCTCACCATGCTGTCAGTATCCAGAGCGGAGTGCCGTCCCCGAAGCAGCCAAGATTCCACGTGCTTTGAAGTACAGTCGGGTCAAAGACCAAGTTGACATTGACTTACAACTAACGTTCCACAGTTCTAAAAATTATGTTATATATTCGACTTTTCCCCCCGATCAGAGGTTTCGGTACGGTGTACTGGTGTGTACCGTCACAAATCTAGCCCTGCCCTACACACATATTAGGGTATTGTATTCCTAGTCTAGTCTTATCCTAAACACAGTCACAGGTCTTCCTATGAATTGATAGAAAACACCGAGACATATTTTAATATCCCATGCATAGGGCTCGGATTCTTAGGATTTAACCTATTCTTTTCCTCGCCATTTAATGAACCAATTTCAGAATTATGTTTCACACTTCCTGGGGCTAAATATATATATATTTTCATAGGACCTAAATGAGGGGTTGCAACCCAAAATGTCTTAAATTGCTATTTCACTGCTTTAGATGATAAATATGTATTTACCCAAATATACAGTAAGATAACCTGTATTGGGCATGTATGGAGTTATCCACTGCAATGCAAATAAATAACAAGAGAAACAGTGAAATCTATTCTGTGTGTGTCTTCTTGTGAATAGATTTTGATAGGGTACACACCTGTGAAATATGTATATTTAAATAAATTGTACTAAAATAAGAAACAAACAGAAGGATTATAGGAAATCATTCACGCCAAACAATTATTTGGACAAGCTTTCAGTTATGTACTGTGCTGTTAACAAAAAGAAAGAAATAGTAAAATATATTCTGTGTGTTTTTGATGGTTATTGATAAGGTGTGCTTTAGTGAAATTAGCCTATAAATGTTATTAAAATAAAAAGAACAGAAAAATTGTTGGTATTAGTAAAATAACCTATTTTAAGGATATAGAAAACCTAAAACATAAGATAATAGAACCTAAAAATCTGGGCCCTAGTTATGAAACTCAATCATGGTTTCATTGGTAATCAACAGATTCAAATCAGGACTATTTGGGGAAGTGCCAAAGAAATCAGCACAATTTTCTTCCAAAAAAGTTAACTGGAGAGGCAAAGTAGTCACTGAATTGTCAAGTAGGTGGCAGCTATAGCTAATCAGTCTGATAACAGTGCTGCAACCTTATGTCAATCATTAAGTTAAATTTTCAAATTATACATGTGTTTTATTTCAGAGCTCAAGCTTTATTTGAGTGGTTATAAGAACAGTAAAAAAATCCTTTCTGCTTATTAAAAAAAGATCCTCCTATTTACAGTGCACATTAAGAGCAGTTTTTGAAAAATGAAATATTTGGAATTACACAGTTTCTGTCATCAATCCAGCTATCAGCCCATAAGGGTAATAATATATAATATATAACAGGTTCTAAGAGTTCTCATTGCCAGCCCTATGGTGTTGGGGCAGAGTGCCTGCCTCTCGCCTGGAGACCCCAGGTTCGATTAGAACTGACGCGAGGGTTAGAACGGGATGCACTCAGCCTCGTGAAGACAATTGAGTAGCAAGGCAGGATTAACAGCCGAGGGGACCAGACACGCTGACCACCCGTCAGCGGCCGTATGGCTGGGCAGTGATCACTTGCTAGGCCAGAGCTCTTCGTGGGCTGTGTTGCCATGGGAAGGGGAAGTAGAGTTCTCAATTAACACATTTTAATTAAATTTCAACAAAGAATGTGGTTTCTATTACAAATATCCTATTTACCGTATTTTACCATATTCAATTAATTTCGTGAACAGAGTAGGCTAATGTAATTTCTTTACAAAGCATAGTGTGGCAATGCCTTTACTAGCTTAGTCCAGTCAAACTGTTACTGTCTTACCTTGAAGGCCTCCAGCAAAGCCTGGAACCCAGCAAGAGTTATCTTCCTGTTTGTTGGTAGCTGCAGCACGGAAGTCATCTGCTCAGCTGTCTTGCCTTTAGCTCCTGTGAATGCCAATGCAAGGATCACCTCCAGACTGAGAGGTGAGAAGAAAATGTTGCCTTGCTGCTGACACAGAGCCTAAAATATATATCATATACAGTAATAAAAAAAATGTGTGTGGTGTCCATTCATAGAGATCCCATCAAAATGAAAAAGATGACACTTGTATGGCCTCACTAACTTGGGAATTGACACCAAATGGAAGACTTGCCTGTCAATGTTACCTTTCCTTCCAATACCTTAAACCAGAATTGAGAGTTGAATATAAACCTGGACCTCCACGTTGGAAGTCAACAATGCTAACCACTAATCCACTTAGCATAATATGAAGCAAAAAAAGTTACTTTTCAACACTTTTCTGGAACACTCCCTTCGCAAGGGGTCATGAGTAAGGTTAGAATGTGCTAACACAGGTCACATTGTATCATAGACCACTGTAGGCTTAACTTCCCAGGGTGGACTTTCATGACCACACCGATGACCAAGGATTAGGTCGTACTGTACCGTATACAATGAGAACAAGCCATATTGATACGCCCCGAGCCCTCGTGGAGCATAATCATCCCCTTTTTCATGCCACAACTCCATAAGACAAAGCAACAGCAACAATCAAACTAGACCGGCAATCTACCTCACACATGAAGCAACATTTTGACATAAAATAAACAGCCAGACACCCACGTTATCTAGAGCACATAAACACTTAGAAATGCTGACGCAAGTTACGTCATGGTGGGAATTACTTTAAATAGAAGTGCCTTGAAGAGTGGGGATCTCTCATCTGTGAAACTGCAGTCCGTCACCGTCGCTGAAAATCTACAAACTAGGTGAGTGTTGCTCTCAAGGTTAATCCTTTAGACTTTCCTTCCAATTCCGTACCTAATTACTCTGTTATCGCCTTGCATTACATTTCACGTCACTCTATCACATCTCGTGTCACTAGAGACCTTCTAGTGTCCGGCATTCATTACATTTGTGGAATAAACCACTCATACATCCCTAGATTGCTCCCTTGTATTTTTAAACGTCCCGTTCAAACTCCTGACTCCTGGCCTTTCCAAGCCGCCAGTTCGTCAACAACACGCGCTGCCTGCCTGCCAGCCCGACCGCCCGCAGTCGCTAGATCAGCATTCCGATACTTACGCATTGAAGCAAGGCCACAAGCTAACCTTCAACTCAGCGCACATACCTCACACTCTTAGTACAAATTACACGCACGTGTTGCCCTTCAGACAATCCGCTACCCCTTACACCAATACCGCTCACACTCGAGCTACACCCCCGAGGGCAATACAATATAGATGTAAGGTAGAGAGTTAAAATGTTATAGTAAATGCAGGAATCGAACCAGGAAAGGTTATCGTACTGTGTAAGCTCAATGGTAAAGCAGTGGCAGGCAAAGACAAGGGTTGGAGGTTGAATTCCTGCATGCACAATGGCATCTTAACTCTCTAATTCAAATATAATAGCTGAAAGCCTGCTTGGTCTAAAAGAGAGAGTTTGTATTAGAAGTAATAATTTAAGAAAGTTAGTGATGATGGGCCAATGCACAAATAAGAGTGAGAGTGAGCACACTCTTGGTAAATGTTTTGGCCAAATCCTAACAATTATTTTACATGAGGGCCTTTACAGAGGTATCAAGGATAATAAGTACCGTATACAAAGTGTCTGAAAATAAGTTATGGAAAATGTTGGAACTTAATATTCCTAATAAGGTAAGGGAAGTCAGTCGCTTGTTTTATCCTCAACCCCTTGGTGGTAACTGCATCATATATCCTGTGATGATTTAGTGCACTGAATTTGCGAGAAAACATTAGCGGTGAAAAAAATTAAAACTATTATTCAAAATTCCCAAGGATCTGCAGAACCTTTACTAGTGAATGGAGTGCAAACATGAGCGCGTCCAAGGACTGCACAGTATCGGCTGTTAACATATGCTGTGCAGTACTGAGTGCGTGGTGTGACTCAACATAATGTAAGGGAAGGAACAGGACAAGAGAGGCATTGTGAAGGAGAAATTCATAGCAGCATTTTCTAGTAGAGAGCATTTTCTGGACGTGCGACATGTCATCATCCTTAGTTTTCTCCCTCTTCTATAGTCCAGAACAAATATATATAAACACAGATAGATAGATAGATTTTTATTAATTCCATTTGATCAAATACATGCATTCAATACATTTTTGATATAGGACACGTCAGAATTTACATGCATAAAATAAAAGAACTAACAGGTATATATTACTAAGATTATAACTATTTATAACTTATTATAATAGCAAATCTTAATAGATACAATCATATTGCACAACTATTTACACCTCACTCTATTATCATAATATGAAAACTTAATTCTATAAATACAACAACATACAGCTAGGTATTAAAATTAAATTAAAAAAGTAAAATATAGTTATAGATTCCATCACTCCTATACGCTAAAATATTCAACTACTGAGTAAAAACAATGGCACTGCAGATAAGCTTTCAACATTCTATCAAAGGTTTTTATTTTTGGGGCCAGTTTTATATACTGGGGTAGTTTATTGTATAATTTAACTCCAGTGTGAAAAGTTCCTTTTTGATATATGCTTGTGTGTGTGTGTGAAATATGAATGTTTTGATTTTGTCTTGTGTTATGCCTATGAACATCATTGTTTGTTTTAAGAAAAACATCTTTATTCATTAAATTCTTTTTAAAAAACATAATACTTTCAAAGATATATATGCAGGGCAGTGGGAGAATGTTTAAATCTTTAAACAGAGGTCTACATGATTCTCTAGAGTTTACATTTGCCATAATTCTAATCGCTCTCTTTTGTATCCTAAACGTGCTTAGTACATCTGGCGACATACCCCAAAATATGATCCCATATCTTAAGTATGAATGGAAATAAGCAAAATAAGTATTTCTTAATGTGTGCATGCTAGTGCAGGTTTTCAAAATACGTAACGCAAAGCACATCGAGTTCAGTTTAGTATTCAGATATTGTATATGTTTATTCCATTTCAAGTCTTGTTGTATCCATAGTCCTAAAAACTTTGTTTCTGATTTATTTTCTATTTGATGACCATTTAATGTTATATTGGGCATCGCAGGATTCCTATTCTGTATAGTGTGGAAATTTAGACATACTGTCTTTTTATAGTTTATTATGAGGCGATTATCTTGTGACCATTTGGTTAACTCTCCTGTAACGGAGTCAGCAGACTGCTGTATGACCTGTTTAGTTTCACCTTTTATTACGAGTGTTGTATCGTCCGCAAACAAAATTTCCTTATGTGAATGAACGTTCTGTGTTATATCATTGATATATAGAAGAAAGAGTAGTGGGCCCAAAACCGATCCCTGGGGTACTCCAAATTCAATAATTCCCTCATTGGACAATGTTTCATTAAGTAATTTGGTTCCATCATCCTTGTGTCTCAAGCTTACTATTTGTTTACGCCTTGTTAAGTAAGACTCTATCCATTTATTAGCTAGACCTCTAACACCATATTGATTTAGTTTGGTAAGGAGGATTTTATGGTCAACTACATCAAATGCTTTCGATAAATCCAAGAATAGGCCAGTTACATGTTCCTTATTGTCAATTAATTTCAGTATACTATTACTACATTCGTAAATTGCTGTCTGTGTAGATTTTTCCGTTCTAAATCCATGTTGTGAGTTTGATAATATTTTATTTTTTTCTATGAAACTTATCAGTCTCTTATACATAATTTTTTCCACAATTTTTGCAATACCAGTTGGTAAGGTAATAGGACGATAGTTATCTAATTCATCTTTTGAACCGTTTTTGTGCACTGGAATTACTTTTGATAACTTCAAAATATCCGGGTAAGTTCCTGAGAGAATTGAACTGTTTATTAAGTGCGTAAGTGGATTTATTATATTTTCTGCACATTTCTTTAAAATTGCATCAGGGATGCCATCAATGCCAGCACAGAATTTATTTTTTAGCTCTTTTATAACTATTCTTACCTCTTCACTTGTGACATGATTTATAAATAAAGAATCACTGCATATATTTATTTTATTATTAGAATTTAGTGTATTTACCTGTGATTTATTTAATAATTTTTGCGGAATTTCCAGAAAATAGTCATTAAAAGTGTTTGCTATTTCCTCTGGATTATTAATCACTTTATTATTTCTGGTCAGTGTAATGTTCCTTTGTATTTTAGCAGATTTTCCAGTTTCTTTCTTTATTACGGACCACATAGCCCTGTTTTTATTAGATGATTGGGAAATAAAATTATCATTATGCATTTTCTTTGCTAGTCTTATTACCTTATTTAATATGCTAGTGTATTTTTTGTAGTATAAATTGAATTCAGGTGTTGTGTGGTATTGTTTATATAATTTGTGTAGAAATTTCTTTCTTTGACATGAATTTATAATCCCTGTTGTTATCCAATTGCTAGTTTTGTTATTTTGAACAGTTCTTCGTTTAAAGGGGAATGCTATTTCAAAATAGTGTTTTAGGGTACTGTTAAATGCATTAAATTTATCATTTACATTTTCTAGTTCATACATTTTTGACCATGTTTCCTTATTTAATAAGTCATTGAAATATGTAACATTTGATTCAGTGAATGACCTGCACTTTGATTTTACTCCATTATCATTATTATTGATTACTTCGGATACTTCAAAACTCAGTATTTGTCCATGGTGGTCACTAAAACCCGGACAATAGACTTCTATTGAATGGTGATATTTATCTGTATTTATAAAAATTTGATCAGGAGTGGTTTTACTAAATGTTGTTATTCTTGTTGGTGTATTTACTGTAGGTTTCAGTCCATAGGAAATTAGTAACTGGTTTAATAATTCACAATTTCTATCAAGTTTTAAGAAATCCACATTTACATCCCCACAAATTATTATATCGAAATTTACTTTGCTCATGTTATTGAGTAACAATTCTAGTTTATCTATAAATAGAGGAAACTTTCCTGACGGAGAACGGTATACGCATACAATTATTAACTTAAACTGCTGAATTTTTACGGCAGAGAATTCAAAATCCTGTTCCATAATTAGATAATCATAAGCTGTTATCTGTTCATGATCTAAATTATTTCTTAAGAAGATGCAAGTACCACCATGGCTAATATTAGATCTAGAGTATTTACTAGCTTGTATAAACCCTGGGAATTGAATTAATTTGAGTTGTTCCTCTTTCAGCCAATGTTCTGAAATACATAGTGCTGAGATGTCTTTAAGTTCATTTTTAAGCATTAGATTTATGTAATCAATTTTATTATAAAGAGACTGGACATTCTGGTGGTAAATTTTAAATTTGTTACTTTTGCAAGCTTGTGTTGGTGATTTATTTACATTATTATTATCATAATTGTTATTATTATTGTTGCTAGACAAATCCGAAATACCATTGTTGCACTCCGTTAAATTTGACTTCAAAAGATGTGAATGCCAAACCTCACGTTTGGCTTCTTCTACCAGTTTCCCTGCTTCCACTCTAATGATATTACTGTTGAATTATTCTTACCATTTGAATTTACAATTTTGCAGATTTCATCACTAAGATACTCTTTTCCTAATCTATTTAAGTGTAGGCCATGCCGAGTCTAATTTACTTACATCTACAATTTGGACATTTGGAAAACTCTTACAAATTTTATGAATTTTTCCATTTGTAGCCTCTATTTCTACATTTACACATGACTTGGGAATTAAATCGTGTCTCTGCGGAATGTTTACAATAATGACATTTGTTTTTTGCATGGATGGCAATGTACCCTTTAAATCTTTGATTACCTTTTTACTCTCATTTCTATAGACGTCGTTTGCTCCAGCGATGATCACTGCGTAGTCCTTTGCAGTAAGGGACGCACACTCTCCTATCATCCCGTTCGTGACTTCTGCAATCTGAGCTCCTGGCTTCACTGTCGAAGTGACCTCCATTTCTCGGCTTCTCTCCAAAACGCTTGCTGCTACATCTCGCCCGTGGCTATCCGCAAATATCCGCATCTTCCTGGATTTTCTCTTTATCACTTTCTTCTTTTCTTCTTGAGGAAAGTCATCATTTTCTTCGACAAGCACTCCAAATGAATTTGAGACGGGAATTTCAGTTACATGTACTCCATTTATAGGCCTAGGCTTATTCAATCTTACCTTACCAGCAATCACTGTCGACCAAGTTTCCTTGCTTTCCTCTCTGTTTCCTTTTAATTTATTCAACTCTTCCATTAACTTAGCAATATCTTCCTTTAGCAGCTTTATAATTTCGTCTTTTGAGGACACACATATACAGATGACTAGTGTCCTTTCACTAGTTTATAAGACAATGGTGCACCTCTGTGATATGGCACTATTACTAGCACGGTTGCAAGTAAGTGACATATCAGTACTTCCGTAGTTTACCACCCAAGGTCATCAAGCAAGGGCTCAGCCAACCATGCGCTGTACAGGTTGATGCACAACTTACTCGCATAAACTTAACATTACTTTGTCAATTTTCTGGTGAGCCTTCACTTAGAGGACATATCAAATGCTGGAGAGTGACTTTTGATTCATTCAAAGGAATATGTACCATATTTTTAGACATTCTGTATGTTACGAGGTTACATTTTTCTTCTTTGGAGTTTCTGCTCTGAGCTCGAGAACTAAACAAACAGGAGATTCTGTGAAAATTACCAAGAATGTGCTCATTTTTTAATTTAAGTGACTCTACAAATCACACAAGTCACTCAGAAATAATAGTAGGTTAACTTTCAACAAATAAAAATAAATTAGCACACATCATACAAACAGAATTGTTTTGAGACAACAGTTACTTATGTAAGATTAAAAAAATGTGTGTGGTGTCCATTCATAGAGATCCCATCAAAATGAAAAAGAAGACACTTGTATGGCCTCACTAACTTGGGAATTGACACCAAATGGAAGACTTGCCTGTCAATGTTACCTTTCCTTCCAATACCTTAAACCAGAATTGAGAGTTGAATATAAACCTGGACCTCCACGTTGGAAGTCAAAATGGCGGATATGTAAAAGGTTTATATTCTAAACGTAAGCAAAATTAAGAAATTACGTAGGTTTACCGAGGATTACGCGAGTGACTAAAGTGTTAAATATTGTGTGAACAGTGTAGGTAAAATTCGTAAGAGAAATACAATACATAACTTGCTAAAAGAGAAGTCATATAACATTTAATATCATGACGGTCAACTGTGCTCCATGCGGCAAAAAGATCAAGAACAATCAGCAGGCTGTAGGATGTGATGGTGAGTGTGGACGCTGGTTTCATGTAACATGCATGAAAATGAGTAAAGACACGTACCAACAATTCCGGAAAGATGATACTTTCAAATGGTCATGCAATCGTGAAGACTGCCTCCCGCAACCTAACCTCAAAGAGGTTATGGCATCTTTCTCCCAGAAACTTGAGGAATCCCTTTCGGCGATGAGAGAAGAAAACCACGAGGTAAGAAAACTAGCAACTTTCTTATCAGAAAAGTATGATGAACTCCACCGGGAAATTGAAACTCTGAAGAAAGAGAGAAAAACCGTCAAGGACGCAGAAATGGCAGCATCTAGAGCTATCAACGAATTGGAGGAACTAAAACAGTACCAGCGCAAGAACAACTTGATAGTGTATGGAATACCCACTGAAAGAGAGGAGGATGTATTTCACAAAATCTCGGACATTGGCAAGACGTTAGGAGTTGAAATCACCAGGGCAAACATAGACGCAGCTCACCGCCTCCCGTCAACAAAGCCTGGGCCTCAGCCGATAATTGTGAAATTAAATAATAGGAGGAAGAAGGAAGAGATTCTCAGTAGCAGAAGACAAAAGAAGACCCTGAAGACGAGTGAAATTGGTTACAGTGATGGTGGTAATATATATATCAATGAACACCTGACCCCAAGAAATGAAACCATCGCCAAAAAGTGCCGTGAATTGAGACAACAGGGAAAAATCTTTGCAACTTGGGTCAGAGACTGCAAAATATACATTCGGAAAAATCAAAATGGACCCTCAAAGCTTATATCAAGTGCTGAAATACTGGATGAACTCGCCCTCTCAAACTAAAATCTATGTAATAGTAAGATATCTACTAAGTATTATCCCATAGGCTATGGAACTAGAATTACAGAAATTAAATTTTTTAGGTAATGCAAATAATAATACACTAGAATTAACCGAGTGTAACTGTAATACACTTAGCGATTATTATAAGATTAAGGACAGTAAACAGATAATAACCGATACCAGTACACTAAAATGCGTACACCCAAATGCACATAGCATAAAAAACAAGTTCGATGATATCCAAATAATGTTAGACAGAATCAAAGGTGTAGATGTCCTAGCAATCTCAGAAAATTGGTTAACAGAACAAACAAAAATGTTTTTCAATATTAAGAAATATGTTGCATATCACATAGTTAGAAAGCAAACTGGAGGGGGAGTATCTTTGTATATTTCAAACAAATGTAGCAGTACCCTTGTAAAGGAAATAAATTCCACCCACAGCATACTGCACATTACTGTGAGTAAAGGCCATCAAGAATACAATATAATCACTGCTTATAACCCTCATAAAAGCAACATTCCACACTTTCTAACTGATCTCGAAGTAATTATTAGTTCTTACTCAACGAATCCTGTTATAATACTAGGTGATATGAATATCGATCTATTATTTGGGGACAGATATACTAGTAGCTATATTAACCTAGTCAAATCATACGGTCTAGTCTTATGTAATACAAAATATCCAACTCGTGTAACACAAACTAGCTCTACTCTAATTGATCATGTATTGGTGAACGACTGTGACAAAATATGTAATGTCTATAATATTGATAATGATTTGAGTGATCACCATTTACTCATCTGTGAAATGAGAAACAAAAAGATAAACAGGAACTCAATATCTGATGATAGTCCAATAGAAAAGGATAAAATAAACTACAAAAAACTTAATAAATATTTAATAACTCAAGAATTTGTATGCAATGAAACTAACATCAATGACTACTACAATAAATTCTGTGATTTTATTAATAAAGGAATAGAAGCCTGTACTATGAAATATACGAATAAGGAGCCAAGTGCCCCACCAATAAAACCCTGGATCACACAAGATCTTTTAGCACTAATACACAGGAAAGATAAGATATATACAAAAACCAAAGTTAAAAATCCATCTGCAGAAATTTTAGAAGAATATAAAATTATTAGCAACCAAGTTACAAAACTTAAGAGAAACCTACAAAGAAACTACTTTGACCAAAAAATTCAAAATGCAAATAATCAGAGAGAAGTGTGGAGTGTTGTTAATGAGATGTTAAATAGACCAAAGAAGGGGAAAAATGAAATTGTCAAACTTATAGTCGACGGCACAAATGTCAAAAAAAAAGGAAAATATATGTGATGAAATTAATAAATATTATGTCAATATTGCTAACAGTATATGGGAAAATCAAGGAAACGGTTCTACCTCGGACATTACAAGCTATAAAAATATTACTAGCACTAAGACAATCTTTATGTTACCTACTGATGCTAATGAAATACAATCAATTATAAACTCCCTAAAATACAAAAACAATATAAGTGAGGACAACACTACTAATGTCATGTTACAATTGTGTCTTGAGGGCCTTACACCATATCTTGTCAAAATAATAAATCTTTCACTGATGACTGGTATATTCCCCGATGCCTGTAAAGCCTCTAGGGTGGTCCCGATCTACAAAAAAGGGGACAAAACCCACCCATCAAATTACAGACCCATTAATATTATATCTGCCATCAGCAAGGTTCTAGAAAGCGTTGTTAAACGAAGACTTATGAATTTCTTCATGAAAAATGATTACTTTGCAAACTGCCAATATGGGTTTATTCCAAATAGAGGAGCTGATAGTGCTATATTTGAAGTAGTAACTGATGTAGAAAAGGCATTAGATGAAAACAAACTAGCTGCTGGTGTACTAATTGACCTTCAAAAAGACTTCGATCTGGTTAACCATAAGATTCTCCTTAATAAACTAGAATTTGCAGGCATCAGAGGAGTGGCACATGATTGGTTCAAGAACTACCTCACTAACAGAAAACAATATGTTGCAATCGATAATGTAAAAGGATCTCAAATGAGAATTGACACAGGAGTACCTCAAGGTTCTGTCTTAGGACCAATTCTTTTCTTGGCCTATATTAATGATATAGTATTATTAGAATTGAAAGGCAAGCTTAAACTATTTGCAGATGATATTTTTATACTCTATCTGGGAACATCTGAACAGGAAATTATGCTAAATATTAATTATGATCTCAATAAGCTGGTGGATTGGTTGAGAGCACACAAAATGGTTATCAATATCACTAAAACAAAATATTTATTCTTCCATAAACCATCATACAAGATTGAGACCACAAACATAGTCAACATAGCCAACAAAGAAATAGAAAGGGTTAAATCGGCAACATACTTAGGTATCACACTAGATAGTACACTAACCTGGGAAAATCATGTAGAAAATATAAAACATAAAATCAGCCCTTTAATTGGTATTATTTTCAGATTAAGATATAGCTGTCTTACTAGCCAACAATTGAAAAATATATACTTTGCTCTGATACATTCACATCTAATGTACATGAATTTCATATGGGGATATTGTAAGAAGGAGCTGATAAAAGAACTTGAGATACTCCAGAAACGTGCTATAAAATCTATCTTTGGATTACCTTGGCTCACACCCTCAAATGAATTGTACTCAAGAACTAAAATTATGCCACTGCAAAAACAAATAGCTATGTCAGCAACAGTATTTGTATACAAATTAGAAAACAAATTGATACACACACACATCCATTTTACCCATGCAAATGACATTCATCATTATGCAACAAGAGGAGTAAATCAAATATTCACCAGCCATTCCCAATCCATTAAATTTGGAACTAAAGGAATTATGTCCTCTATAATAAAAGAATACAACTCGCTACCATTAGGCATAAGAGAAAGTTTCTCTATAAAAACATTTAAGAGGAAAACAAAAGACTTCCTATTAAGGAATGAATAGCCAATGTACAATAGCCTTAAGCAATGCAATGTATCATACCGTATTATCTCTGTAAAGTTAGTCACTAGCAATCTAAGTTACTATTAAACTAAACAATAATGTTACAAAAATTATATATATGCCATGCTGTAACTATGTTACTTGATTGTCCCTAACACGAGCTCAGGCTCATTGGGACCTATGTAAATAAATAAATAAATAAAATAAATAACCACTAATCCTCTTAGCATAATATGAAGCAAAAACGTTACTTTTCAACACTTTTCTGGAACACTCCCTTCGCAAGGGGACATGAGTAAGGTTAGAATGTGCTAACACAGGTCACATTGTATCATAGACCACTGTAGGCTTAACTTCCCAGGGTGGACTTTCATGACCACACCGATGACCAAGGATTAGGTCGTACTGTACCGTATACAATAACTCGAGAACTAAACAAACAGGAGATTCTGTGAAAATTACCAAGAATGTGCTCATTTTTTCATTTAAGTGACTCTACAAATCACACAAGTCACTCAGAAATAATAGTAGGTTAACTTTCAACAAACAAAAATAAATTAGCACACATCATACAAACAGAATTGTTTTGAGACAACAGTTACTTATGTAAGATTAACTTACCTTATACACACTGAATGAGAATTTAATATTGGACTTTGCCACAGCTTCCAGAGCATCCTTGCTCGATACAGAGGAGAAGGCACCCATTGAGCTGAAAGAGAGAATACAACTGAACTTGTGAACATGAATTAAATTAAATAATCATGATATACAAATAATTTTCTTTGAAGGACAAGACTTCAAATTGAGATCACCATTGGAACTTGAACTTGAGGAATGAGTTCACATTCCTCTTGAAGTGCAGCCCAAAGATCGTTCAGTGCGTAAAGGATATGTCTCCTAAAATCTTGTCCGAGCATGTCCAACAGATGTTCGATATAATTCAGATCTGGACTGTGCGATGGCCACATCAAACGATCAATTCCATCAACTTAGAAAGTTTGGCAACTAAGCATTCAGCACCCGAAAAGAGGACAATCTATTTCAATACCAGTATCTACAATGTTACATGCAACACTTTCTACGTTTTTATGTACTTTTTGTTTTCGGAGGGCAGAGGCCGTGTGTGGGTATTATTGTAGGTTTGGTAGTGTTTTGTAAAGCTATTTTGTCATGTATATTTGAATCCGATGATACTTGCTTGACGAGCGAAACATATCATCCCTTAGTTTTCTCCCTCTTCTGTTGTCCAAAACATTATATATATATTATATTTTTTTTTCAGGGTATTCTTTTGCATATCCCAGTAATTGGTATTACGTTCTGTTGAGCGACTGAAAAGTTGCATTATCAATTAGTTTTGAAAATGTTAACAACAGCTTTCTTTTTCTCCTTAACAGCCTTTGAGATTGACTTTAATGAATGATGTCTGCTCCTGGAAATGTTGTTCCCCTTTTAATGCTATTCCTGAACCATTTATTGACTAAAGCAGTGGCGGTTCTTGCTATGGCGCAATGGCGCAATGAACCCCCATTAAATTTGACAATATATTTAGCATTTTGTCCCTCTACGTAACAGAAATATTTGTCAGAAAACAGCGCGGAGTTCAAATGCAGTTACGAGCGCGAGGAAGTGAAGCCGGCGCAAGATCTGGTTTGAACCCCCAGTCTTGGCCAATCTTCCCTGCACAGAATAGGCGAGTAAGGTAGAGCGGTGGCATGGGTCATGTAGCGGGGGTTAGAAGGGAAGGGAATAGTGGATACAAGCCAAACTTGTATCCATCATACACGCATGCGCAATAAGATTGCTGAATTTGTTCACTAGTCCAGCGGCACAAGCCCTTCAAGGTTGCGGAAAAGGTATACACTCCGCAATCTCTTGACGTGTTTGTAAAATAATGCGGCCAATGTGAACATACAGCGAAAGTGCTCACCAGGGGCGCATTTGAAAAGGTGCTTCATGGCTGCCACATTAGACTGTTTATATGCATCCGTAATTTATCCATGAATTTATCTATATAAAGTAAACTAGCTAGCTATTTATTGTATTTGAAGGCTAATTAAATAAACGATTCAGTTAGATTGAAATGACACCAATAAAATAGCGGAAGAAGGTGTCTTGTTAGTTGTTACGCTCCGGAGTTATCCAACTCACTACTGTAGGTCCACTATTTTCTCAGGTTTAAGTTAGTCACTCTGTCAAGTGCTGGAACGTAAATCACTTTCATTATTTCCTTGTGCCTATTAACTGCGTGAAATTAGTGACTGTGTAATTCAATTATTTTTCCGCGTCCCCCAGGGGCTCACATCTAGTGGGACGTGGGTTGGCGACCACAGGACCGCAGCTGAGTCCGGCATTGCTTCCACTTATTTGTGCCGGGCTCCTCACTGTCTTCTCTCCTGTCGACCTCTCTTGGTCACTCTTGTTGTCTTCCGACCCCGACGGTATCCGAGGCCTAGGGAGTCTCTTCCTTTCCCGCCTTCATTGGCCCTTCTCTCACATTTCCTGATCCCTCATTCTTCGTGGGATCAGCCTTCTTTTCATTATAGTTCCTTATCTCTTTAGGATTCCTGACCTGTTTTTATGAACTGGCTCCCGGTATCTCTAAATTACATTTTGTGAGTTTTTTTTACTCAATCACATTTTGTAAGTTTTTTCAATCTACATTGCACTTTGTAAGTATTTTCGACCTAAACTCCATTTTGTAAGTATTTTCAATCTCAATTGCATTTTGTAAGTACGGTATTTTGAATCTACCACACATTTTGTAAGCATTTTCAAATTCAATTGCATTTTGTAAGTACTTTGAATTTCAATTGCACTTTGTGAGTATTTTGAATCTGAACCGACCTTTTTCAATCTCACTTGCATCGTGTATTTTCAATTCCAATTGCATTTTGTAAGTATTTTGAACCTCGCTTGCATTTTGTACGTATTTTCAATTTCAATTGCATTTTGTAAATATTTTGAATTTCAATTGCATTTTGTTGAGTATTTCAAACCTACATTGCATTTTGTAAGTAATTTGAACCGTGCGTATTTTTCAATCCAAATTCCTTTTATGAGTATTTTCCTTCTATATTACCTTTACCTTTTATAAGTATATCCATTCTTCATTTTGTGAGCCATTTCAATCTGATACTCGATAGCTGTAAGATTTGAAGTGTTGCATGTTCATAACCAGGCTCATTACCAGATGGAGCCTGTCATACAGGTGCGTGTTTGTGCGTGTGTTTGAGGGAGAGATCGAGACAGAAAACTTTGATCTTCACTAATGCTGATCCATGGCTCAAGTTCTGGTTGAGGCGAATGATTTGAACTCACTGTGTTTGAAATCGCTCATTGTAATGTCCATAACTATATGTACGAAATTTGAGGTACCACATGTATACTGTTTATATTTGTAGTAGATTAATCCGCCATTTGAAGTGAGTGCTCTTTTCTATTGAACCCCCAGTCCAGAAAGTCACGAGCCGCCACTGGACTAAAGAATAGTCTATTTGGCTCTGCATACATTCTTGGCTATCCATATTAGCAGGTGATATCCAGGTGAATAGACAGCATTTGTGTAGCTTGAACCAAATATTGCATATGACAATTTCTTGTCCTTGACAGGATTGGAATAGTCGATCCCCTCTTTCGTAGCTTTCTCCCAAATCATGTTCACCTACAAGATCAAGACGATGACCTTGACGTCGGTTTGTCAAATGATTACAGATGGTAAGAATACCTAACAATAAACCTTGGAATAATGAAATAGCCATGCTGGAAGGTTTCCTTGCATCATTTGTGTTGCAGTAGTCATGTTATCACATTACATCTATCATCAAGACTTTGTTCCTATTAGTGCAGTGTTCACAGAATAAGCACATTCTGAAGAATTATAAACAGTGTCTCAATGGTATCATCGGCACAATTGACCCATTACAATTACTGCTTCAATGCTAGTGAAGAGTAAATGACCATCTACAGGTTTTGAAGCATACCGTAGTGTATCATTGCTAAAGGAGCTAAAAGCTCCCTGAGCATTATTTCCACCCTATTGAAGTACCGTAGGCTACATCAAAAATCTCAACAATTTGCTGGTGTTTAATTACCTGGTCGTAAAAGACAATATTCCACCTTTTTTTTTGATACCTCTGTAGGGAGGAAATAATACTGAGGGACTAAAAGCTCCTTTAGCTAAGAGGAACTACGATGCTACAAAATCTGAGACATAACACACAGTTCGCCTTCCCAGTGGAGTCCAGACACAGTGCACAAAATGTCTGCTGATAATCCCAATTTGGTATACCAAAGCAAAACCTCACAACATACACAGCAGAAACCCAGAAGTTTTGCTGGAGTTAATGTCAAATACCTTGAAAATACCTTCCACAGAAGAGGGAAAAACATTATTTTGTCACATGAATTTCAGATATCAAGAATGTCTGAAAATAAACCTTAACCCTCAATTGGTCACGCCACGGTCTCTTGGTCCGGGCCTATTGTTTATTTGTGCTGTGGACCACATACGAGTTAATATTGATAACAGCTGTGAACATCTAAAAATTATTATGATATTTGTTGACTAAGGAGACTTGGCCACCTTAAGTCAGTCATCCGCCTCATGACACTGTAGCTTGCATTCTTGGCTGTCAACCATGAGGTGCAGGTCCGATTCCCGCCTCAGCCATCCTGGAAGAGATGTTCCGTGGTTTCCCACCTCTACTCGAGTAAAATGGCTGGGATGGTTTAGAACTTAAAGCCATGGCCACCTCCTTTGCCAATCCTCACCTGAATTACAAAAATACTATACTACAAACAACACAATAACACAGGTTATCAGATTTTTATTTTTTATATATTTTAATCTCTCTCTCTCTCTCTCTCTCTCTATATATATATATATATATATATAAGGGTGTTTCAGAAATAGTTTGACAAACGTCGGGGATGGGTTCCTGACACCGACAGAAGAAAAAAAAAGATACGAGCCTACAGTAGTCGCATATGATGTGTAACATCTGACATGTTATCCTACTATGAAATTGAGATGAAATGTATGTGAAGTCATCTGACATGTTATCCTACTATGAAATTGAGGTGAAATGTATGTGAAGTCATCTGACATGTTATCCTACTCGTATACTACATAGCTTGGACATTCTTAAAATGTTAATTTACCCTCCGTTTTCATACGGGTACTATGATGAATGTATAGATTGAATTGGAGATATGCTACTGTCACACTTGTTTGAACAAACATCACATATTATATTATATTGTAAATTAAGAGGAGGAATGAAATCATAGTCTCTAGCCTACCTATAGACTACTAGAAATAATGTTCAATACAATCAAATTTCCCAACTCCGTTTGGTGCAAACTATTGTAATTAAAATTAGATAAATCGTAATTTCATGTAGATTCTGTTAAAATGACGCATAATGTTATGATATATATATATATATATATATATATATATATATATATATATCGTTTAAATCGATAATCCGGTAGCAAAAATAATTGCCGGGAGTGGGGTTCGAACCTGAGACCTCATGATTCGCAGACCCAGATGTTATCCACACAGCCATTACAACCACAGACATTTGGAGTACAAGACAGGTACTCGTATTCACTTGCCGGTAATAATATGGAAGTATTTTTTATGCTCCATTAATATTTTGCTTTTTTCGACAATGTTCCTGCGTGGAATTGAGTTTTAAACTAGTTATGAATACGCCGACTTGACAGTAAAGGGAATTCCTATAGTGGTCTATGAAAGGCTAGCCCAGTTCCCGTATAAAATCATCGATATACATTAAATTAATCACTGCATTACAGCAATGTGGGTTAATATCTGAATAGCCATTGGGCAGAAACATAATACCGGCTTTGCCGACTAGTTACTATGTGTCTTATAAAAGCATATCATCATTTAAATACTGATACGATGACATGTGGTTTGTGTTTCAATGAGTTGACACCAGAGTTCGCATGAGCGTTTACCGTTCAGTATGAAAGTGTTGAGGAAAGTTAATCAGCGAGTGGATGCCCATCACTTTTATCCAGAGATTGAAAAACAGACTCTTAATAAATCATAATTGTTTTCAGCAAATATGATTTAATGAATATTTTTACACCAAAGAACGACAACTTGATGATGATTCATTGTAGAAATATCTGTAATGGCGCCTCCAAGTAATCCGTATATTATATACATTCCACATGGTTCCACTGCCAGCTAGATCGGATCCCATCTAGCTGGCAGTGCGTCTTACACACTTCCGTCCGATCCACTTCCGCCCCATTTTTCAAAATCACTCCCACAAAAATATCCAGCAACCGAGTCGAAAGATGTTACACATCAACAAGGTCATATGACCATGTATCCCCGACCCCTTTGTTGTCCCGGATGGGAGTGGTCAACACATGGGTATACTCATCAGGTACGTTTGATTCCAATCGCACAACGGCATTGCGCTATGCACGGATAGAGAGGCTTTGCCGCATTGGGCTGTATCGTACCGATGGAGACGTGTGTACATAGTCGCGTGGCATTAGTCTGTCTTCATCTTCCAGGACAAAGTAGGACCTGTTCCATTGCCTGCACGGTCGCCAGACCTCAATCCGTAGCACCTGGTACAATTGGTGTAAGCCGTAGCCATCCTGGATGTGGAAACAATTCATCGACGTAACGCCTGCGATACCATTCGACACCAGTCCGGAGTCTTTGAACAAGTCCGGCAGTCCATGATGCGACGTGTTCATGCATGTCTCGACGCAAGGGGAGGACATTTCGAGCTCTTGTTGGGAGCTGTGTGTAGTCAAATGTTATCAGTGTACCAATGTGTTCAACAGTCCCACCCGGGAAAACAAAGGATTCTGAGACACCTGTGCATATGGCAGATTTTCCTTCTGTCTGTGTCAGGAATCCTTTTTTGATATGAGTTCATGTGTTTAACACTTCCAAACAGGCTGTCAATTAATGTGTCACTTTACAATGTTCTTTCATTAATAAATCGAAAATGAAGGATTTTGGGACTTTTTTTTCCTTGGTAAACCAATCCCCAAAGTTTGTAAAAGTATTTCTGAAACAGCCTGTATATATAGTATATTGACACAGTAATCAGGGTTCAATAACTAAATCAAAACTGGTAGTGTGCATTACAAATCAGTAATCACTACACAGTGGCGGCCGGTAATAAGGTTGCAGTGTTGCACAACGACCAGATTAATTCATGAAAAACAATTAATACCGCGATAATATTTTTAGTATTAAAAGCTGTATGTGTCCTGTTATATGTATAGAAATTCATAATTCTGTTCTTTAATAATTCAGGAAATCTCATAGTAAGTTACAGTATTGTGAACTGACTGAGAAAGCGAAGCGCGCCAGCCGTCTAGCAGCTCTCGTCCGCTTGGTCGTTGCCAGCCCTAAGCACCGACCAGATCTCAATAGTGAATGGTATGGCAGAGATGCTCGATCGGGTAAGCCCTATCCCAACAGTTAACACGGCTGGTCGTTGCCAGCTCATTGCAACCAGGAAGCCGAGGCGCGGCCGGAGACATCCGAGATGCTCCGTCAACTGCCGATACTATGTTTTGCAATGTTGGGCGTACTTGTGATACTCACCCACGTATATAACTTACATTGTTTTGTTCTCATGAAGGTTTTCATGTAGACTAACTTATATTCCATTTAATCCGATGAAAATGTGATGTCTCTGAACTGCGGCATTCGTTATGAATGAGGTACCGGTACATCCGTTTTACCGCGCAATTGATTACAGTTTTCTCCGATATCAAGCTGTCCTATCACCTGATGGGCGTCCGCAGGAGGGGGGGGGGCGGCACAAGGAGGCGCCGTGCCGCCCCCCCCCCCCTGAAATTATTCATTGTCACACCAGTTTATTTCATAAATTGAAGTTACTGATGTAGGGATAATTCCACAGTTTTATTTAACTTAGAAATTTTGGATTATTTGAGAATATCTTCAGTTATTTAGAAAATCGGCGAACTGGATTAACATTACCATTTTAACGAACTGCTTGATTTTTATTTTTGTCGGTAGGCCTACATGGTGATACAACTACTTTTGCCTGTTTAAAATAAATGATTTATGACGATGATTCACAAAGAACTCCTATGGACAAAAACTCTTAACTAAAGAAAATATTCCTCCCATTCATGCACCCAACGGTTTAAGAGCAGCCAAATAATGAATATCACGAAGCAAGTAAGAAATGAAACGAAAATTGTGCGGGGGTGTACGTCTCAATAACACCTAGTGACGAGGTAATGAAATGAAAAACATATTACTTCCCCACCCTTGAAAAATCCTGCGGGTGCCCATGTACCAACTTAACCCCACCCCCCACCCTTAATGAAAATAGCGCAACACCCAGAACAATTATCCATCAGCCGCCACTGTCACTACATCTTTTTGTGTCTACTGTACAATTACAGTATTTACACAGTTCTCACGCAGTAGGTTGCCAAGTCCACAGTTCACAGTCTCTGTTCGGTGATATTCCGCCGTACAGCTCCCGCTCGAATCCCGCATGTAGCCCCCGTGTTTGTCTACACACATCGCGTCGAACTCAGGGCCTTCAGCACTGTCCGCTCGCACCCGAACACACAACGCTCTGAGGCACATCACCCACTCACACGAGCGAACTAATTTGCTCCACTGCTCACAACTGTCAGTCACTGTTGTCTCAACTACACTCGAGCGACTGTCAATTCCGAACTAAACTGGACCCTAATCAGCTGCCGACTCTCAAGTGAACTGTCACTCAGGGGCCCCGCTCGCTTTATAGGCCTATAGCGCGAGAAGACTTCGAGAGGCTTCTACTGCAGTCTCGCGGTATCTAGCTAAAACTCGGTTGATTGGGACGAGGTCGATAGATTTCGAATACTCCCGAGTGTACGCTCGTGGCTCTTGCTGGACCCCGCACCCCCGCTCTCTCTCTTTGATGCACCCCTGTTGCCATAATTCGCCGAAGCTACGCCCTTCGCTCCGCCACCAACCATTGTGCTTTGCGGCCTTGGTAGAGGCATGGCGGCATGTCATAATGCTCCCTCGCCAAGGCCGTGCGATGACACGTTATAATGTATATACACCCCAAAGTACTCCGGACTAAATCACCACTATGCCCAATCCTCTCAAATAAAACAAAAACAAGACTTCCGAACGGAAAATCCTGGGATTGATTGCCAGTTCTGCCAAGAAATGTATTTCTGGTCTGAGGGTTGGAACGGAGTACACTCTGCTTCATGAGCCAAATCTGAGAAAATATGGGTTTAATTCCCACCTCAGCAGTCCTAGAAATGATTCTCCCACTTCTACTCCAGGCAAATACTGGGTTGGTTCCTAACTTAAGGCCACTCACACCCAAGTACATGTTGCGAAATGATCCCGATGTCCAAGCCCCTCAAATGAAACAACAATAACGATTCTACCTCCCTGCCCAGTTTCAATCATGTAATCACTCATCAGACAAATTTCAAAAGAATTAGCGGAGAACCCTCTGCTGTATCAGGTCCCATTCTTCCATGACGGCCTGTTCGAGCTCTTGCGGAGTATGTGGTGGAACAGGATGGCCAAGAAACCGGCTGTCGAGCATATCCCACGCAGGCTCACTGCTGGCCATCCAATCACTTGAATATTCAGTTCTGACATCCCTGCTGATGCCCGCTACACGAGCCATGACACTGCCATGCATGAGAACGAACTCAGGGCCAACATTGCATGCAGCAGCCACCACTTGCTGTATCAGGATCTGCTCGATGTACGCCGCAGCAGTAAGATTACCACGGACGACACATGCCTACACCATCGCAGGGCCTTGCTTGAATCTGCCGACGTGCTGTACAACATTTGGCATTTATTGCTCACCACGGGATCTCCATATACGTTGACGTCCATCACGCTGCGTCAGGAAAATCTGGACTCGTCTGTGAATAAAACAGGTCTCCAGTGGCAAAGTTGACATGGGTACGGGAAAACCGAAGGCGAGCTGCGTGACGTTGCCACGTTAAGCGGGGCACTCGAACGGGACGTCTGGGTCGTAACATGTCCCTCACTGTCTGATCGGACACTATGACTCCAGTGGCCCTCTTGAGATCTTGTTACAGTTCTCCGACAGTAGCCTGATGACGCCGCAACGCAGAGATGGCCAGATATCGGTCATCCTATGCGGTTAATGAGTCGACGACATCGTCCAACCTGTCATGTGCACCGACCTGTCTCATTGTAGCGGTTCCACAAGCGATGGAAAACAGACGGAGAGACACTGAGGTCCACGGCAACACGATGAAAAGTACATCAAAGTGACACCACTTGCGACTTGTACTGTACCTCGGTAAGATGTTTCATGGCATGTGCTAGGGTGAATACCACTGGCACAACTGGCAACTGGGCTTCACTGGACATTCAAGTGATGGAATGGACAGCAGTGCGCCTCAGCCTTATTCCTATCGTGCATGTATGGGATAGGCTAGACAGAGGGCTTCGTGACTGTCTTGTTCCACCACAGACTCCCCAAGACCTCGAAAAAGCTCTCTTGGGAGAATGGAACCTGATACCGCAAAGGGACCTCCGTAGACACTGCCATACTGATAGGCGTACTCACTTTATTTTGAGGGGTCACCTGACAGTTAAATGCATGGCTACGCCTATGGATGGCGTTTCACTTAGCTTTGACGACTTGGACATATCCTGCGTAACTAAGGTCTCACGGTACAGTAGGATTTGTTGTAAGATCATTTGTATAAATGGGCCGGCCATTTGTGGCCAGTCGTATACGCTTGAGAATTTTAGAGCAAGTCTACATACTGTAATACAACGATACATCCCCTTGACAGTCTTCCAGCACACTCATCCAGCACCTCGTCGGCTACTATTCTTGGCGCTTTGTTGTCAGCATGATCCGCACGCTGCCAGCTTGAGTGGAACACTGAGACCGGAGTCAGTATACGCTATGCACTGTGCGAGGAGACAATGCGCACTTCATTTGCACTGGTCACAAACTAATGAAGGCTCACAGTGCACGGACGCAACCGTGCGCATGTTAATTGTACCGGTCTACTGTGACAAAATAACGTTCCCATACCAGACCTTACAAAACATGTTTCGCTAATTCTTTCGAACGGTGTATCTTCCTCGATGGGTCAGTACTACAGAGTGTCTGCCTCATGATCCAAAGATCGCAGGCTCGATTTCCGATCGAGGAACTTAAAATTTTCCAGCCGACAAGAATCCACGAGACTCCGAGACGTACGATGTCGGCTTGCAAAATATCTCTCGTGTCACATTGGATTATTACAAAACAAAATGAATTAAATCTCATCCACAGATCACCCAGTAGAGCTTCTGTTTCTCTGCCAGATTACTCTGCAAACTGGAACGTTGAAATTGGAGATTATTATTATTATTATTATTATTATTACCAACGTATTATTATTATTAAGTCCCATTAGAAGGTCTTCCAGCCCTAAAAACCATCCGTCCCATAGAAACTCATCTAGCCTCACCCCCGACCCTATAGAAACGGGATAATAAGGGATATACAGTACATACATCTCCGTACCCCCGTGGTGTTGAGGTAGCGCACCTGCCTTTAACCCGGAGGCCCCGGGTTCGATTCCCGGCTCCGACAGGGATTTTACAAACTGACATGAGGGCTGGAACGGGGTGCACTCAGCCTCGTGAGGACAATTGAGTAGCTGTCTGACAGTGAGGCAGATTAGCGGCCGAGGGGATCCGATGCGCTGACCACGTATCAACCCAATATCTGCAGGCCAAATGGCTGGGCAGCGGTCGCTTGGTAGGCCTAGGCCCTCCATGGGCTGCAGTGCCAAGGGGTTAGGTTAGGTTAAAATACTTCTCCGTATACAGAGTTGGGCAAAATACTCCCAACATGTATTTTAGATACAAAATGCAAAATGAAAATCCACAGCCTGCTTCCAGTCTCCGACCGGGTCAGGAATGGAATGAATGAAGCCCCCATCTAGCGGCGAGGATATGAACTGTGCCGGCTGCCGAGACCTGACGCACTCCTCTGGGGCAATGATTAAATGAATGACAAATGAAATGATAGTGGAGAGTGTTGCTGGAATGAAATGTTGACAGGGAAAACCGGAGTACCCGGAGAAAAACCTGTCTGCCTCCGTTTTGTCCAGCACAGATCTCACATGGAGTGACCGGGATTTGAACCACGGACCCAGCGGTGAGAGGCCGGCGTGCTGCCGCCTAAGCCACGGAGGCTTTATACAAAATGCAAAATACTCACAAAAAATTATTTTTGATACAAAATACAAAATATAGCCTACTTACAAATTTCCTGAAAATACAAAATAGTATTTTATACATTCAAAATACAAAATACTTTCAATAAACTTTGCCTCTCATCCATTCGAGCTGTTCAAAATAATAACCCGCCCCGGCTTCGCTCGGTATCTTTAACGATTTACCCAGCATAAGCCTAAGCTTAAAAGGCATGTTTTTTCTGTTGCAATGAACTACGACCTATATCCGTTTTCCGTCTCGGCATGATGGGTTAAAATCACCTACTGGACTTTTAATTATATTATCATGGAGATAGCATGTGCAACGAATTCTTGTCAGACGTAATTTAATAATGGCGAGGTGCCCCTTCCGTCCAATCTAAACTTGACTGTGTATTCTGCGGATCGAAGGCTGAAACTGGGGTGATAGGCTCGCTCGTTAGCTAGCTCGTAAACTATCTCCGAATCTAGTAATTGAATGGAGATTGTTGGAAGAAATGAAAACGTAAAAACACTTATAGTGGGCGATGTATTGAAGATAGAGATATGCTGTCAGGGACTTTTATGTAGAACTTTTCATGATGAACAATTCTTACACTCTTAAGTTAGTATATAGATATTTTTAATGGTTTACACATCATAAGCTTAAAAGGCAAACAACTGTAGGTTTTTTCTATTCGATTCACTGAAATCGTTACTGCTCGGCTTCCTTTGGTCATAAATAAAGTATTTTCTACATAAACCTTCCTCGGGAAATCTATTACAGAATGGTGAAAACCGCATCAAAATTCAGTCAGAGGTTCTCGAGATTAGGCTACCCGAAACATCCCAGAATCGTGGACTTAGTTTTATACTAAGAAGAGATTAGGGGCCTATATATATTACTTTTATTATTGACCTAGACGGATACGCGCATTAACGGGCAAGGCCAAAGGTTCAAATCCCACCGTCAGCTTCTGTCAGAACGCTATCTTTCAACGATCATCTAAGAAAGACTGCTACCAAACTCAAGACACGAAATAGGCTAACATTTTCCGGAACCTTTTTGGTAGCCTACTACTTAAGGTCCAGCACCAATACTCTCCGCTGTCCAGCTGTTGCCATAGTACTGTATATTCTAGTCTCTTCTATCGCTGAATAATGTGCCCCAGTTTGATAAATAGTTTTTTTCCCTTGTTTATTGTTGTTGATTCATTTAGGGGCCTTGGGACTTCGTGGACATGTAGCCCCTTGTAGTTGGGTGTGTAAGGAATTTGTCTGTTGACGTGTGTTATTGTGATGGCTGCATTAGTGTGTATTAACATATTACCAGCTATTTTTCAGTGTTGCCTGAGTAGTACCTTCTGGCTGCGATTGTAGTGCTTACAGACAAAAAATGAGGCATATCATTCAGGACTGCCCTCTGAGATCCTACAGTGCTGCTGAAAGAAATCTGTACCAAGGAACACCACAGTCCAATTGATAACACATTATAAATACATTTGCAAGAAATTAAATAATCCTACCTCCTCAGGTTTCTAGTTATCCAGACCTGGAAATGTTGGGTCAATTTTTATTATATTATTATCACTATTATCATTACCAACCGACAGCGGCAGCTGGGACCCGGACTTTGGGAGACATGAGCTCGGTCCTCACCACCCTTGAAATGCTTTTCCGTGATTTCCTTCTACAGTGAAATGAAACCAAAGCAAAACCCCGTGGTTCTAGATCTAGCGAATGCTGCTCAGCCATTTAGCCTGCAGATCAGCGCGTCGAGTCCCCTCGGCGGTTAATCTTGGTCTCCTTGACCGGGGCGCTGCCTCGTTGTCAGATAGCTACTTCATTGCCCTCACGAGGCTGAGTTCACCCAGTTCCTGCCCACACGTCAGTTTCTAAAATTCCTGACGAAGCCGGGAATTGAACTTGCGGCCTCCGGGTGCGAGGCAGACACGCTGCCGCAACACCACACAGTGAGGTCCTTCTCTAAAGAACGGAACCTCGCTGGGGCCGTGTGACGGTTTGAGAGCAATAAGTTACGGTCAGATGACTAGCATCCACCGATTACACAAGAGTGGGTCGGGAAGCAACGGATGCTGTCATAGCATTGATTACATACGGAGCTGGCAAGATACCTTAGTAGGGAGAGTTAAGACTTGTGGTGGAGTACTGTAGCCTATCTCATACCCCGTGAACAGGGTAAGGTATGGAACAAAACAACGCATTTTCCAAGTAAATGTGTTCGTAAGTTTCAGCGCCGTGCGATTTTTACTTGTAGCGGGGGGGGAGGTTGAACGTTGCTCACGTCCGTATGTTTAACCATATAGTACCCTACACGTGACCCCTGGGTGGTGCTAAGCGAGCAACAGTATTCTGGCAGCCAGACTTATCCTCTTAGCCAGGTTTTACGTGTAGGCAATCTTTCCTTTCTGCCTATGCGGTTTTCCCTGGCCCTACAATCTTACCCTTATATATGAGTACATATTTATATGTGCTCATATATAAACATATACCTATGTTAATATCCACTAATTATGCCTGGTAGATCGCGACCGCGATGGGACAGGCACAAAGTCCTAAAAGACATTCCTCTTATCCAATCCCCTATGCTTTCTCTTCTACTACCGTAGACTAACTGCATGTCCGAGGCACCAGTAGTAAGGTCGGGTGTCACGCGGGGGGTGCGGGTACCTTTTCGGGGCCCCCCCGAAAAAAAACCCTGGGTGGTGCTAAGCGAGCAACAGTATTCTGGCAGCCAGACTTATCCTCTTATAGAAGATCTCCTGGCTATAATATACATGGAAACATTTTTTGTTATTGTTATTGTGTTTCATGAGTAATGCCATACGCTAATTAATAAATTTACTTGTAGGGGAATCTCAAACAAAATGAATACAGAAACAATCCGCGTACTCTGGAGACTCTCGAGAACAAAATAACTGTACAGATACGAAATATCAGTGCGGATGAATTACAGTGAGTGTACCAAAACTTCCTTCGTTGGTGCAATGCATGTTTAGAAAATGAAGGACAGCATTTCCGGTAACCACTCTGAAATTCATATACGTAAAGATGATTGTTAAATACGTTATAAAGTGCAAATGTGTTAAACTAATTGGGCACTACGCTGCTGCTAGCACCTTGCTCGACAGGTGCCTACACACAGTGATCCGGCCGTCACGCGGTGACTGCGAGGTTCCGTTCTATAGAGAAGCACATCACGGCCGCTTCCTTCCAATGACTTGCCTAGTTTCATTCACCTTTAGTCATTTCAACTCTCATTATCTCCTCTCATGAGGTTGGCGTCAGTAAGGGCATCCAGCCGTAAAATCACTCACTACAGGAAAGAAAAACATCATTGCATCCCATCCCCGACCCCGTTGAAACTGGATCAATAAGGGGTAGACAAACATTTGATTATTATTACTACCCAAGGCAGTATAAGGGATTCGAGTTTCGAATTCTGGCTCTGACAGCGGCCATTCCCAGTGTAGTGTTTGGATTTTTCCCACTCACCGTCTAGGCACATGCCAGAATGGCAACATACGTCAAATCCTGGGGCATCTGCTCATTTCTAGACCTTAATAAATACAGCCACGCAAACTTCTACAGACAACACACAAACACAGATTATCAGACAAATTAACACACACAAATGCATGCGGCTTATGATCAAGATTTAGGATTACCAATAACAACCGGCATACTCATTTTTCGAGCCGGCCCGCATCTGCCTCGCACCCGGAGGCCTCAGGTTCGATTCTCGGCTCCGTCAGGGATTGCTGGAACGGGGTGCACTCAGCACGGTGAGGCAGTTCCCCGGTCGTGGATACCAAGATTAACGGCCTGCTGACCACGCGTTACCCCATAATCTGCAGGCTAAATGGCTGGGCAGCGGTCGCTTGGTTAGGGCTGTAGTGCCACGGTGTTTGGTTTGGTTTATCCTTATTTTTTCGGCGGCTCGTGGCGCAAAGGCTAGCATTCATGACTCTCATCCCTAAGGTCCGGGTTCGATTACCATCTCTGCCTAGAAATTTAATCCTGGCCTGAGGGCTGGAATGGGGTATATTCAGCTTAGGGAGGCAAAATTGAGAATCCTCGAAGTGAATTACTGTTGTTTTCTCAAGAGTTTAGTGCTTTTCAGTCGGTCAACACATTCGTGTTGACCGACTGAAAAGCACTAAACTCTTGTTTACTAAGGCAACACTGAAAATATGGCTTCAAACACCACAATGTTGTTTTCTCACTTCTACTCCAGACAAATATCGGGATGGTTCCTAAATTAAGGCCACGGTCACCTACTTCCTAATGAAAATGAAAATCCACAGCCTGCTTCCAGTCTCCGACCGGGTCAGGAATGGAATGAATGAAGCCCCTATCTAGCGGCGAGGATATGAACTGTGCCGGCTGCCGAGGCCTGACGCACTCCTCTGGGGCAATGATTAAATGAATGACAGATGAAATGAAATGATAGTGGAGAGTGTTGCTGGAATGAAATTTTGACAGGGAAAACCGGAGTACCCGGAGAAAAACCTGTCTGCCTCCGTTCTGTCCAGCACAGATCTCACATGGAGTGACCGGGATTTGAACCACGGACGCAGCGGTGAGAGGCCGGCGTGCTGCCGCCTGAGCCACGGAGGCTCCTCCTACTTCCTAATACATACGTGAATTACAAATACACACACTACTACGAGAAATACTACTACATATCCCACAATAACACAGGTTGCCAAAGGCCTAGCCGTGTTGAAACACCGGATCCTATGAGAACTCCGCAGTTAAGCAGCATTGAGCGCAGTCAGAACTTGGATGGTATGCCGGTTCTAGGTACTGCGCGCTGTTGGCCGACATAACGAGGAGGGGAAAGGCCCTGGCCACACTACCGCACGTAAACTCTGGCTGGGGCAGCCTCTTCGGAGGCTCAGACCTGCCTTCGGGCAGAATACTAATTAATTAATTTAATTAACACAGGTTATCAGACAAATTTCACGCGTAACCAAGTACACGGAGATACTGTTAAGACCACGATGTCCAAGTGGTTTCCTCAAATGAAACAAAGACTTGTCGCATTTTGTACAGCCCTCATAAGAGCACTTCCGGGAATTTCAGACAATTCTAGTAAACAGGTTCAGACAACGACTTACATTTTGGAATATCATTCTTACGTAGCCTGAGGCTAATGGTTGGAAAAGTTTCCAAGATTAACACACTGATAAGTGATAACAGAGCGTCCGGCAGACATTCCTCACGAGATTTTGTCACGCAGAGTGGTGTGATGCTGGACTAGTTGTAGTCTATTGTTCCCAAACTTGCCTGTGCCATGTCTAGCAATTACCGGTAACTCAACTTATGAGATAGGAAGAACAAAAAATCGTCCAAAACGATTTTTTAAAATGTATTTTGTGTATTTTGAAAATACAAAATACTCATGAAAAGTATTTTCGATACAGGTACAAAATGAAAAAAAAATCCACAGCCTGCTTCCAGTCTCCGACCGGGTCAGGAATGGAATGAATGAAGCCCCCATCTAGCGGCGAGGATATGCACTGTGCCGGCTGCAGAGGCCTGACGCACTCCTCTGGGGCAATGATTAAATGAATTGTAACGTGTTTTTCGAGGGGTTTTATGCAACTGGCATAAGTCAGTAGGAAGCCATTCTATATTTATTTACGCGGCAAATTGTTCAGCCAAGATAATTTTTCATGTTAATTTATTATTATTATTAATTTATTATAATTATTATTTAGATATTTTCGGAGCATTTTATAAAAATTATAAGCATACAGATAGGTTTTCTATGTCTTAGAAAACGCTATCAAGCAAATTATTACGAACGACGATATTATAGAAAATTATCTGATTACGGAATTTTACGGAGTTTTGTCAGTTAGGGTATTTGAGAGACGTGACTCACTGGGATTTCAAATGCAAGCTGATTCCTGTCGAGAAGCATGACGCAATCTTGGGTCGCAAGGTCTAGAAATGGCGAATTGTCGAAACGGAACTCTCGCGCGCCGAGTGTAATGAGGCAAAGGAGGGGAACTAGCGGCGTGCTCAACCAATCAGTGTGGACCACGCAAGCTGAAGCCGGCTGTAGAGTGGGGAGCCGGCGTGTGGATATATCGTTCGACGCGCCGTGAGACGAGGACAATCTGTGAAATACTTGCGGAGGATGGTTATACGCGGGGGACGCTCCGATGTTCCGTGGAACGGACAATCTGTGTAGAACTTGCAGTGTACGGTCGCAAGTGCGTGTCGCTCCGATGTTCAGTGGAGTTAGCGACGAACTTTTGTAAAACGTAACCAGTGCGGTTTTACGAGGGTTTGGGTCCGAGGTACGGACCATAGAATTATCTAATCTACCAGAATATCATCAAATTTCGACGGAGATGACGACGTCCAGGAGACTGTGGGAAGCACACAGCATCATCAAGAACGAGGGAAATGCTTTGGCAATTTCCAGGGGTAAGCGCTAATGACGCAGAAATACGCAATCTCTCATTTTTCTTTGTTTTATATTTCATAATTCAGTAACTTCATAGCTTGGAAATAAGAGTAAAATCAATTTATCAGACTCCGTTTTCACGTAATTTTCTATCGGTAATATTAAAATCACAACGCTCCAATTTAAATTTTATAGTTATTATTATTATTAATTTTGCTATACTTGTTTTATATAATAAACTCATTTCTTTTACTATGCAATCTTTGCTTTCAGTAGGTAGCATTAGATATAGACCAATTCCTTCTCCTGATACAATTGTTTGTTGGGTTAATGATCAAATCATACCACGATCTGAGTGAATAGAGTCTTGAATGTGTTCTGCCAGAGCTAGACGTTGTTAAATACAAATTTAGATTTCAACATTGCATTGAGGTCTTGGCGCCCATTAAAACAACATAGCTTAGGCAAAGGTAAACAGTTACATTTCTCACCCAACAGTGTGGGCTAGCAAAAACGTTTCATTTCGCTACCAACATGGGGCACTAATTACCGTTTCATTTGTACGCTCAACGTGGAGCAAAGTAAATACCGTTTCACTTGTCATCCCAGCCAAAGTAAATAACGTTTCATTTGTCGCCGACAACTTGGGGCTGAAAACCTAATAACATTTGTGGAAGGAGAAGGGTATATATTTCTGTGCCTGTATTTTGGGGGTTATTTGTCTGTATCAGTGTATATCATTATGGGGGATGAGAAAGAAAGACAGATGAGGTTACGTAGTGGTCATCAACGGGAGAGTGATGATACGAGCAGTATGTCGAGTGATGGTAGTACCGGGGTAGCGGAGGTAAATCCCGATACTGAAACAGGGAGTGTAGGCGGCCAACCAGAATTAAAAACTTTACTTCTCGAGTTTATGTATCAGAACAAAGTTAGTAGTGATGCCTTAAATGCTAAATTAGAACAAAATAGTAGGGAAAATAAAGAAAGTACAGAAGCTTTAAATGCAAAGTTAGAACAGAATAACGCTAAACTAGAACAAAACAGTAGGGAAAATAAAGAGAGTAATAGGGAATTGAGCGATAGTTTAAACGCCAGATTAGAACAAAACAGTAAGGAAAATAGAGAGAGTACTGAAACTTTAAATGCTAAATTAGAACAAAACAGTAGGGAAAATAGAGAGAGTAATGAAACTTTAAATGCTAAATTAGAACAAAACAGTAGGGAAATGAGTGACAAATTCGAACTGATTAGAGGTGAGATCAGGGGGGTGATGGAAGAAAAGGCTAAAGAGATTATTGCAGATGTAGACAGAAAATTAGGAAAAGTACAGGAGGAGTTGGAAATTAGAATCAGTACACAGGCTGAAAATTTAAAAGAACTAGTGCAACTGGAAACACAGCAGGTCAAAAAGCAATTGGGGGGAGAAATTGACAAAATTCAGGTAGCTACTAAAGAGGTTAAGGAACAGCTGGGGGGTAGAATTGAGAAAGTTCACTCACAAATAGTTGCAGAAGTAAATGATCTAAGAGAGAGTAATAGGGAGAGCATTAGCAAGATTGAGGAGAAACAAGCAAAGCTATATGATAAAGTAGAAGAATCAGAAGGAAACATTAAATTAACAGTAAACAGTATTGAGAGGAAGGCTGAGGAGAAAATCGCAGAATTAGAATTAAAATTAAAAGCTAGGATCAGGCAAGAAAATAGTCAGAATAGGCCAGTTTTTGTGAATAGCACACACAGGGAGGTAGAACTGGGTAAGTTCAGCAATCGACAGGGGTGCCCAATGGAGTTCATGAACACTATAGAAAATAAATTCGGGAAAAGGTTGGAAAATGGTAGTATTGAGTGGTGCCAGGTAGTTGAAATTTTAGAACAAGTGTTTGTGGGGGAAACGAGGAATTGGTTTGCTGTCTACAGAGACAAGTTTACTGATATTAATGATTTTAAAATGAAATTCTGTGAAAAGTTCTGGAATGAGGTTATTCAGTCGCAGCATCGTGAGGGAGTAGTGTGTGGTAAATATAACCCTAAAGGAAGCTCCACCATGACCGAATACTTTTTAGGGCAGGTATTAGTGTGTAAATATCTGGATGGCTTGAAGGAGGAAAGTGATGTGGTGAGGTTGCTACTTAGGCACTTTCCCTATAGGATCAAGGAGGCTGCTTGTATCCAGAATGTAAAGACTATATCACAAGTAGAAAATTTGTTAAGCACATTTGATGCACTAGGGAGAGGGGGTTATGAGGACAATTTCAATCGGAACCAGGGTAATAATAATAATAGACCTAATGAAGCCAGGCATCAGGAAGTTCAAGGGAACGGTGGCGAAGGGGCCAACGCTCAAAATAGAAATAATAATAATCAGCTAAATCAGAACAGAGGAAATGGCTATGGTAGTCAGTATCAAGGGAGGAACAATGATTTCAGGGGAAATCAAGGGAGGAACAATGATTACAGGGGAAATCAAGGGAGAAACAATGATTTCAGGGGAAATCAAGGGAGAAATTATAATGACAATAATTACAATCAGAATAGGGGTCAAGGAAGAGGACAGTCTAGTGGTAGTAATATTCAGCCAAACAATGACAACACAGCCCAGAACAACCAGACAAGTTTAGTAGTTAGTAGTACTACGGCCAGCTGTAGCGGTTCTTTAAACGCGAACCAGGCTGCGAAGTAAGGTCAGAATCTCAGTCTGTAGCATGCCCTGTCCATACAATTATACAGGAACCCTATGACCTAAATGTAAGAAATGAATTATTACATGAACTAAATGATGAAGGTATTATTCAGGAAGTGGTTAGTAAGAGCCCCATAGTTAAATTTAACGTGTCCGAGGCGTACACAGATGTTTTAATTGATAGTGGTTGTATGAAGAGTTGCATAAGTAGTGCATTTTATGATAAAATGAAAGGAACTGGAGTAAATTTTGAGGAGATGCCAATTAAAAGCACTTTTGTTATCACAGCTGTTGGGAAGAGGTCTAAAGTAATTTCTAAGCAAGTTTTAGTAGACATTAAAATTAATAATCATGTAGAGAAGCAGATTTGTCTTGTAATTCCAAATTTAGTATTCAGTGTTATCTTGGGTTCAGAGTGGCTAAGTAGAGTGTCTGGTAACTTATGTTATGATGTAGGGAGTTTGAAATTTAAATGGGGAGATTCTGAAGTAGAAGTAGCGTTCAATGACCATATTCAGAGGAGTAGTATTGTAGGTGTGATTTGTACTTTAAATGAGATATCGCCAGCCGTAGAGCGGGGTTCTCCATGTTTTGTGGGCAGTGTGATTACGAACGGAAGTCTAGAGGACTCGTTACGTGAGGCTGCATTTCAGGGAAATATAGAGGATGAACAGTGTGTTCGGCTCTATGATGTGTTATGGTGTAATAGGAGAGTTTTTGAGGATCGCATTGGTATGGCCAATTGCTATACACATTCATTGAACGTTATTGATAGGTCAGTATTCACAGGACATAGATATCCTGTACCTTTCGCTTATCAGAGTGCAGTTGAGGCACAAATTAATCAGATGCTTGAAGATGGGATTATTGAGCACTCTAACAGTCCATATGTTAATTCTTTGATCACGGTACCCAAGACCGACGGCACTGTTCGTATTTGTTTAGACGCTCGTTTGGTTAACAGTAGAATTAGTTCAGATCAGCTGAAATCTATGTCAATAGAAGAATTAATGCAAACATTTGAGGGGAAGAAGTATTTCACTTGTGTAGATTTGAGTTCCAGTTTTTGGCAAGTGCCACTTATGTACGAAGATAGACCATTTACAGCTTTTAGTCATAAATATAACCTTTATCAATTTTGTAGAACACCTTATGGGTTAAAGAGTAGTTCAGCAGCTTTAATTAGGGCTTTAAACATCGCATTAGGGGATGACACAGGAGAGTTTGTAACCATTTACATAGATGATATGGTAATTAGTTCACGCAGTTTTGAGGAGCATCTATGTCATTTAGATATAGTTTTTCAGAAGTTAGATCAGGCAGGGTTCACTTTGAAGCTGTCTAAGTCGTCATTCTGTCAGTCAGAAGTGACATTTTTAGGTCATAGAGTGTCGAGTAGAGGTGTAACACCAGAAGAAAGTAGGGTTAATAAGATACTTAACGCAGAGGTGCCACAGAATGTTAAACAGTTAAAAACTTACCTGGGAATTTGCAACTTTTTCAGGAGGTTCGTTCTTAAATACTCAGGGTTGGTAGAACCATTCAGGGAATTGCTTAAAAGTGGGACTCGGTGGAGATGGGAGTCCAAGCATGATCAGGCTTTTAGAGCGCTAAAGGAAGGTTTTGAGAAAGCTGTAGTGCTGAAATATCCTTTAAAAGATAAGGAATATGTGGTTATGACAGATGCTTCACATATAGGCATTGCTGGAGTATTATGTCAGAGAGATGATGAGGGTAATCTGTGCATTGTATCTTTAGCCTCGCGAGGACTGACTGCAGCAGAGAAAAGATACACGATTACTGAGTTAGAGCTTTTAGGTATTGTTTTCAGTTTAGGAAAATTTAGAATGTATTTAGTAGGGGGGAAATTTGAGATCCACACAGATCACCATGCATTACTGTATATGAGAACTTGTAAACTCAGTTCTAACAGAGTTAGTAGGTGGATTCTTGCTCTGCAGGAATACGAATTCACAGTAAAATATATTAAAGGTAAAGATAACATTCTCGCAGACATGCTATCGAGGGACACTAATTTATGTAGGGATTATCCTGGGGTTAAAGCAGAGGACGGTATTTTAATATGTGCATGTGTGGACAGTAGCAACAGGGCATCGTTACAGACACTGAGAAATATGCTAGGTAGAGCAACGTGATGACGTTCATTTAAGGGAGCCACTTGCAAGGTTGGAAGCAGGTGACGCAGAAACATTTATAGTTTCCAAACGTATTGGGAAAACAGCATATGTGCTGGAGAATAGTGAGGGAAACAGATTATACGGGACGTATAATATACATAGCCTACGAAAATATGTGTCATAAAGTGAGTGTGTTTAGCTGGCGAGCCAGCCTATTAAATGAGTAAGTGTGGTATTTGGTGCGTGGGAGGAGATGGTCTTCCAGGCAGGCGTATCAGAAGTCACACAGGGGGGTAGTATGTAAGTAAATGAGAGTTTTTAAGGTACAGGGAAATATGACGGGATTGTCGGATGCTGTTGAGCACTAAATTGTCTCGATGCACCAAGGCCATTTTGGCAGCGCTGATGGGTTCCCATTTATCTCCAAGAGATGGGGGAGCGCTTGTATAGGGCTTGTTAGCTTAAGGCGTCCACGAGATAAAAGATGGGCCATCAGAATGCGAGACAGTCCTTCATGAAACTCATACATATCAGCACACGTGATTTCTGTTTACGGCCTCGCCATGTAAGATTTGTAAGTGTGTAATTTAAGATAATTTGTATAATGGTATTATTTGTGTGAGGAGAAATGGTCTGTGTTGAGAACTAGTATGAAGTAGAATATGGTCTACGGGAACTTAACAAGACAGGTCGATTACGGTACAGAAATATTTGGTGTTATATGTAATGCGCATTTACTGTATTTTTTTTCAGAAGTCAATATTAATTTAATCTAAAGAGAGATTAAGTATTATGGTCACGAGGCGCTGCCACAATAGTGTGATCGTGTGCTCAGTGATAAGTGGAATTATATGTCACCATAAGGAGGGGACCTCCAGTGAAATTAGGAAGTTCTATGGTGATATAAATATATCAGAACACCTTCAATGCGTGTGATATGACATCATAAATACATAGTGCTCACACATTAATTATGTCTATTTCTCCAACATAGAGAAATTTGAGAGGCGGAAATATCCGTGGAACACTATTCCATATGTAAAACATTGGACTGGTTGCAAAGTGCAATCCATAGTGACAACAAACTTTGACGCAAAGTGCGTGAAGAAAAAATATGAGTGTATATATCTGTAATTTAGGGTGATTTCATTTATGTAATATGTATTTTGGATGGGGTTTATTAACGTGTCTGGGATAATCGGATAATGGACCGTCGTCACGGTAAATCATCCGATGATCCGAGGCGAATATGTAACGTGTTTTTCGAGGGGTTTTATGCAACTGGCATAAGTCAGTAGGAAGCCATTCTATATTTATTTACGCGGCAAATTGTTCAGCCAAGATAATTTTTCATGTTAATTTATTATTATTATTAATTTATTATAATTATTATTTAGATATTTTCGGAGCATTTTATAAAAATTATAAGCATACAGATAGGTTTTCTATGTCTTAGAAAACGCTATCAAGCAAATTATTACGAACGACGATATTATAGAAAATTATCTGATTACGGAATTTTACGGAGTTTTGTCAGTTAGGGTATTTGAGAGACGTGACTCACTGGGATTTCAAATGCAAGCTGATTCCTGTCGAGAAGCATGACGCAATCTTGGGTCGCAAGGTCTAGAAATGGCGAATTGTCGAAACGGAACTCTCGCGCGCCGAGTGTAATGAGGCAAAGGAGGGGAACTAGCGGCGTGCTCAACCAATCAGTGTGGACCACGCAAGCTGAAGCCGGCTGTAGAGTGGGGAGCCGGCGTGTGGATATATCGTTCGACGCGCCGTGAGACGAGGACAATCTGTGAAATACTTGCGGAGGATGGTTATACGCGGGGGACGCTCCGATGTTCCGTGGAACGGACAATCTGTGTAGAACTTGCAGTGTACGGTCGCAAGTGCGTGTCGCTCCGATGTTCAGTGGAGTTAGCGACGAACTTTTGTAAAACGTAACCAGTGCGGTTTTACGAGAGTTTGGGTCCGAGGTACGGACCATAGAATTATCTAATCTACCAGAATATCATCAAATTTCGACGGAGATGACGACGTCCAGGAGACTGTGGGAAGCACACAGCATCATCAAGAACGAGGGAAATGCTTTGGCAATATCCAGGGGTAAGCGCTAATGACGCAGAAATACGCAATCTCTCATTTTTCTTTGTTTTATATTTCATAATTCAGTAACTTCATAGCTTGGAAATAAGAGTAAAATCAATTTATCAGACTCCGTTTTCACGTAATTTTCTATCGGTAATATTAAAATCACAACGCTCCAATTTAAATTTTATAGTTATTATTATTATTAATTTTGCTATACTTGTTTTATATAATAAACTCATTTCTTTTACTATGCAATCTTTGCTTTCAGTAGGTAGCATTAGATATAGACCAATTCCTTCTCCTGATACAATTGTTTGTTGGGTTAATGATCAAATCATACCACGATCTGAGTGAATAGAGTCTTGAATGTGTTCTGCCAGAGCTAGACGTTGTTAAATACAAATTTAGATTTCAACATTGCATTGAGGTCTTGGCGCCCATTAAAACAACATAGCTTAGGCAAAGGTAAACAGTTACATTTCTCACCCAACAGTGTGGGCTAGCAAAAACGTTTCATTTCGCTACCAACATGGGGCACTAATTACCGTTTCATTTGTACGCTCAACGTGGAGCAAAGTAAATACCGTTTCACTTGTCATCCCAGCCAAAGTAGATAACGTTTCAGAATGACAAATGAAATGAAATGATAGTGCAGAGTGTTGCTGGAATGAAATTTCGACAGGGAAAACCGGAGTACCCGGAGAAAAACCTGTCTGCCTCCGTTTTGTCCACTACAGATCTCACATGGAGTGACCGGGATTTGAACCACGGACCCAGTGGTGAGAGGCCGGCGTGCTGCCGCCTGAGCCACGGAGGCTTCGATACAGGTACAAAATACATGTTCCAAAATGTATTTTATATACTGCCCAACTCTGTCCGTAGGCCTATACGGTATAATCTTGGTAGACATTTGTATACCCTTGGCGCATCCTTCTATATCACTGGCAAATATTGCACAACTCCCACGACAGGGGATAAGTAGGCCTAGCCTGAGGCTACTGGTTGGAAAAGTTTCCAAGATTAACCACACTGATATCAGAGCATCCGGCAGACATTCCTCACGAGATTTTGTTCTAAATGCATCCTCAATAAACAGCATTGCACATAGTCTCACAAGTGTGGTTGGCGTGATGCTGGAATAGTTGTATTATTCTCAAACTTGCCTGTGCCATATCTAGCAATTAACTCAAGATATGAGATACCGGTAGGAAGATAATGTAGGATTGAACTATAAATCGTCCAAAACAATACATTTTTCAATGTATTTTGTGTATTTTGAAAATACAAAATACTCATGAAAAGTATTTTTGACTTATTTATTTATCGTATGGCTTTTAGTGCCGGAGTGTCCGAGGACATGTTCGCCTCGCCTGAGTCTGTAGCTGCTTCCAGCGGAAACCCTTAGGGTGAGCTACAAGTTCCGTTCAATTTCAAGTAGCCTAGTTCCAACTTTCGCTACCAGATATCAATGATACCTAGTGGTGAACGTTGGAACTTTGATAGAGCGTTCCGACAAAATCTAACCTAACAATTAAGCTTTAAACACATTTAGTCTGTGAAAAGATCTTTTACATGCCATAAATCTATGACATGGGACCGCCGGCTTTACTTCCCCTCCGAAGGAAGGCATACTGAAGGATTTTAACGCTCTTAAAAACTCCGACGACTTCGGCCGGGTTTGAACCCGCTAACTTGGGCACAGCAATTCAGCACGCTACCAACTACGCCACCGAAGCCGCTAGATATAGATACAAAATACATGTTCCAATGTGTATTTTAGATACAAGATACAAAAGTATCGAAAATATATATTTTAAATATATGTATTTCCGATACTACCCAACTTTGTCCGTATACGGTATAGCCTTGGTAGATATTTGTATACCCTTGGCGCAGCCTTCTATATCACTGGCAAATATTGCACAACTCTCGCGACAGGGGATAAGATACTATTATGTTACCACATTATGAAACATCCAAAACTATCATACCGGTACCCGTTTGAATGTATAATTACCATAAGGTACATAAATTTATATTATCTTTCCACACCAATAAATAGCATACATATTCCCACCCTTTCTCTCATGCCTTCGCATGAAGGAAGAATGCATCAAATAATATGATGAATGGTGACGCCCTTGGTTGAACCCTGCCTGTTCTTACAGATAATGTTCAGACCAATCCACACATAATGAGCCAACTAAACTCCAATCCCCTGTTCAACACTTATTCGTAAACCTACCTGTCCATCTTCGGTTATGTTGGCACACACTGCACCGATCCAATCGATAACTTGTCACTGCAGAGATCGAAGTGCGAGCCGTCACAAAATTTGCAACCGACTGGCGGATGTGAATGCGCAGAGCTACTACGTATGTCGGTACCGTGACACATATTTATTTAACTGGAGGAATATTATCAAACGCGATGAATAATGAGAAAAATGTTCATAACTTATCACAAATAATTTAATATTACAAAATATATTCTTCAGCTCATTAAATAATAAGATTTGCATGCATATGAATTCCATAGAGAATATATATTTTGAGGGAGTGGCACACTGCACAACACACATGCAGCCAACGTACAAACATATAACAACCCTAGACACACTTCATGTCTTTCATGGACTTGAATTGCAACACACTACATGGCAACGACATGCTAAATGGAATATGAAAAATAATGTCTAGGCCTACTGTCTACTGAGTTCTGATTTCCCCATTGCTACTGTATAGCTTTACATCAAATGAAACCTAAAAGGCACGGTAATTCTAATTTACAGAAGGGGATTATGCCTAAACTGATTGGGGTGAAATTGCCAACCTTAGTCACATTCTCTTCCACTTCCAGTGTGAATAAACAACAATAATAATAATAATAATAATCATATTTCCCAAGGCTCATTGCATGAACATCCTTGTCTAGTGGTTATTTCTTGGCTTTCTTCCAGTTGCGATTTCCTGGTCTGCCAAGAATTTTAACTCTGGTTTGAGGGTTGGAACGTGGTTAGCTTCGTGAGGCAAAACTGAGAAGAGATGGGTTCGATGTCCACCTCAGCATTACCGGTATAGAAGTAGTTTTCCATGGTTTCCCCATTTCTACTCCAGGTAAATGTTTGGAAGGTTCCAAGCTTATGGCTAAAGCCCTGCGTGGATGCGGATATAGTTTTCATGACTGTGGATAATGTTTAGAGTAAATTTGCGGATAGTTTTTAGAATACAATGTTGAACTGGATATTTTTTAAATAATTTTAGTTTTTGCTAAGATCTGCGTCTTTCACGTTTCTTATTTCCTATTTGCTTTCGATTGGATTGTATGAGAAATGAGAGAAGCCAGTCATGGAAATACCCTCAATTAGTGTTGACTATTACAACAAAAAAATACTTTATAGCTGCGCTTGCTGCGTGGGTATATCCGACAACTAAAGTAAGTGCTATAATAATTAACCACTCGCTGTTGCACTTGCCATTACTCAGAGGCATAAAACTCAGTCAACGTTGTCTTGCGATTCACACACAGCCTAGGGGAACGAATTTCTCCTCAAATGTCTAAACTTGTTGCTTTAATACTTTATTTAATAAATCATAAATATTATTTGTAATGTCGGCGGATTTGGATAGCAAACGTGTGGATATGGATAAAAGTCGTTCGGATGCGGGGCAGATGCGGATAACGTTTTGTTTATGGCTCTATGGCCATTGCTGAACAAATACACACACTACTACAGAGAACACAATTACACAGGTTATGGCTGGATGCAGTTACATTCCTGCTTGCTGCGCCCAAGGTTGCGGGATCGAATCCTGGCAGTTAGCCAACATTAATATGGGGGTGTTAAATGTGTGTGACTCGTGTTGGTAGATTTACTGGCTCGTTAAAGACCCCTTTCAGGGCAAAGTTCCGTCACCCCGGCGTCTCTAAAACCGCATTTTCGGTACAGTAGTTACAAGGGACGTAAAAAGCACTACCGGTAACACCATTTACATTATTATTACGTCACCGTCTGTGGTTTTGGGGTTCCTATCGAGACGAAATACGTTTTAGCATAATTAAGATTCTGAGCTCGATTCCCGGCTCTGCCAAGAAATTTAATTCTGATTTGAGGGTTAGAACAGAGTACAATCAGCCTCATGAGACAAAACTGAGAAGATTCCCTCTTCAGCTGTCCTAGAAGTGTTTCCCCATTTCTACTCCAGACGAATGCCGGGATGGTACGGTACCAGTACGCGGTACCTAACTTTATGCCACGGCCACCTAGCCCCAATTACAAATGCACACCCTAGTAGTAAATACAATGACACAGGTTATCAGACAGGTTACACATACAACGGGGCTACAAGACCGCGATGTCGCAAACAACATAATATGAATCAACAACTATCAATATCTAATCAAACATCGTTGAAATGTTCCTTTTTGACGTTATATTTAGCCTATACAGTAATTTAAGTATGTTTCCCGGAAAAGCTATCTAAATGGTTATTTGGCTGATAAGTCTTAAAATGTAAGTGCAAGTGTGGAAGTGCAATGGCGAAATGTTAAACTGGTTTTGTTGAATACTTTAAAGAGTGAAGTTGGGAGGGAAGCAGAGAGAGCGAGGAAACCTTGGATCACCAATGAGATGTTGGAGAAGATGGGGGAAAGGAGGAAGTGTAAAAATATAAACGAAGAAGAATACAGAAGACTTAACAATGCACTCAGGAGAGAAACAGACAAAGCAAAGGAAAAGTACAAGGAAGAAATGTGCGATGACATAGAGGAACTACAAAGAAGAGGAAGGTACGACCTCATGTACCAGAAAACGAAGGAGCTGGGAGGAAGCGAGAACAAAGGAGTAAGGGCATTCGGAATAGAGGACTCTAGAGGACAAATGGTTTCTGAACAAGCGGGAGTGCTGAAAATATGGGAAGAATACATAAAGGAACTCTACGATAAGGAACACCGTCCGCAAGACATCGACATAGAGACAGAGGAGGCGATTGATGAAGACGAGAAAGGCCCCAGCATACTGACAACGGAAGTAGAGAAGGCAATTAAGGCATTAAAAAAGGAAAAGCTACAGGAGAAGACGACATACCGGTGGATTTGCTGAAAGAAATCAGAGACGGAGGTCTGAAAGTGCTGACACAACTTATCAACAACATTTATGAAAATAGAGAATGGCCTAAGGACTTTTTGGACGTCACAATGGTTCCTCTTGGGGAAAAAAAAAATACAAAATGTAGTGATTACAGAACAATTAGTCTGATCTCACATATGGCGAAGATCATTGCAAGAATACTCAATATACGGCTGACACACAAAATTGAAGAAGTAATGGGACAGGATCAATTTGGATTTAGGAAAGGGAAAGGAACCAGAGATGCTATCGGTATAGTGAGGATATTGTCGGAGAGAAGTTTGACTGTTAACGAAGAAGTTTGCGTTTGTTTTACAGACTGGCAGAAGGCCTTCGACAGAGTCAACTGGACAAAATTGATGAACATTGTTAAGAAGATAGGAATCAACTGGAGATACCGGAGACTAATTTTCAATTTGGACCTGGGACAAAGAGTAAAGGTGCGACTGAAATACGGAGAAACGAACAGCGTGGAAATAGGAAGAGGAGTCAGACAAGGATGTTGTCTATCGCCAAGTCTCTTCAACCTGTATGGTGAATGGCTGGTGAAAGAAGCTTTGAAAGGATGCGGAAATTTCAGGATAGGAGGACGCCTCATAAACACCATCACGTATGCAGATGACCTAGTAGTGCTCGCCAAAAATGATGAACCGGTTGGTGGAAACTGGAAGGATATATGGCATGGAAATCAACGTCGAGAAATCAAAAGTGATGCGGATTTCAAAACGGGAGAATTGGAGAATGTGAAGCCGTTCAAGTACTTGGGAAGCTTGCTGACAAAAGATGCTCAATGCACAAATGAAATTCGCGCCAGAATCGCCTTGGCCAAAGCCGCTTTCAACAAGAAGAGGACGCTGCTCACCAGCAAGTTGATTTTAGAACTAAGGAAGAAATTGGTGAAGTGTTAAATCTGGAGCATTGCACTGTACGGGGCAGAGACGTGGACAATGAGAAAAATACTTAGAAAGTTTTGAAATGTGGTGCTGGATGAGAATAGAGAAGATCAAGTGGACAGATCGGGTGACGAACGAGAAGAGTAGGTGAGAAGAAAGCTTTTCTGAATACAATTCTTCGAAGGCCAACTGGATCGGGCACATACTTAGACATGAGGGGCTCATACACATCATTGAAGGGAAGATCAAAGGAACGACAGGACGGGGAAGATGGCTGCCGCGTATGTAGACAAAGTATACCGCTCTCTTAAAGATATCGAAAATGTAGACGAGGACAGTTCCGTAATTAACGCCAGTGATAAAATATCGTGTAGGAAGACACCTAGTATGTGTGACATTGATAGTAAACCATCAGAGGTACATTTAGGTGTAAATACGAGTGATATACTGTGCACGCTGTGTGGCAAGGCATCGAGTGAGAGTGTGAAATCTCTACAGTTAATCATCGACATTTTGAATAGGGACCTTAAGCACACCCAAGAAGAACTATCTAAATTAAAAGCCGAAAACAGTGTACTCAGACATAACGTAAACGACCGCAACAATCCCCCGTCATCGCCGGACTCGTGGAATGTGGTGGTGGCAAATCGCGGACGCCAATGTAGGCCTAAACCACGTGTGCGGGAAACAGTTAGCCAAGCTGTTCCCACAAAAAATATGTACGATGTTCTTGCTGAAACTGAATCCGTCTCAGAAGAAACACCACATACAAGGGCATCAACAAACTGTAAGCCGGAAAAAGTGCGGAAGTTAGCCAAGTACATAACCTCAAAAAGGAAAGTACTCCTCCTCAGTGACAGTCATGGGAAAGGATGTTCAGAAGAGCTCAATTTAAAAGTATCAAGGGACTTTGCGGTAAGTAGCGTCACCAAACCAGGCGCTAGAGTTAAAAATGTTCTGGAAAATTGTGTTGAAATGTGCAGAAACCTTACTCATGAAGATTATGTTGTTTTGTGGGGGGGGTACGAACGATGTAGCGAAAAACGAAGCGAATGATGCAATACAAACCTACAAAGATAAGCTCCCACTACTTTCAGGTACAAACGTTATACTCTTAGGCATCCCACACATACATGATCTAATGGAAGAATCGTGTGTCAACAAGGAGGTAAAGAGGACGAACAAAAAGCTTAGATCACTATCCAGACTATATCAGCATGTTCACTTTCTTGATATTGATGTACCAAGAGAACTGTTTACCCGACATGGTCTTCACTTAAACACCAAAGGAAAGCAACAGATCTGTTCACAAGTAGCGGAGGAAATCAACAAAAAGTTCCACTCCCACGGACCAGTCATCCCACTACCGCATACTGCAAGTCCGACTACTGTAGAATCAGTGAATTCACTCGGTGGCGAGAGTTTTTTAGAACAGAGGTAAGTGCTCCTGCAAGAACTATAATCCCCAAGCTTAACAACAGTACAAATGCACCGAGTTCCTCAATCAGAATATTTCACCAAAATGTACAGTCACTTAATAATAAACTAGTTCATATCGATATGCTTCTACAAACATCACTCAAAGATATCCATATCCTGTGCTTGTCTGAACACTGGATGAAACCTGAACAAATCAATCATGCTGTCATACCAGGGTTTACTTTAGCTAGCTACTACTGTAGATCAACATCAGAGCATGGAGGTGTATGTATCTATATCAAAGGAAACATAGAATTTAAGCCTATACCAATTCCCGATGACTTATGCATAGATAAAAATTTTGAGGCAACAGCTATTTCTATCCCAAAAGAAAATTTAATTCTCATCTGTATATATCGTTCACCAGGAAATAGTGCAAAGTTATTTCTGAATAAACTAGAAGTGATAATAAATAAAATAAATAAATTTAAAAAAAAAATTGTTCTTTGTGGAGATTTCAATATTAACTTTTTAGAGGAAAGTACGGAGAGAAGGGAATTGCTAAATTTGTTAAGCTCCCATCATCTAATTCACACAGTAACAGTACCCACAAGAATAACAAAAACTAGTGCAACCACACTTGACCAGATAATAATTAATGACAATGTGAACTGCAACTCTCTCGAAGTAATCAACACAGGTTTCAGTGACCACCGAGCTCAAATAATAACTCTAAATATTTCAAACCCAGTTTACAATGCTCAGTTTGATAAATGTCGAAGCTTTAGTCAGCACAATATAAACTATTTCAACAACTTGTTAAAAGGAGAAACTTGGGAAGGTGTGTACAAGTCAATAGATACAAACAAAAAATTCCAGGAATTCATTAATATTTTCCTGTATTATTTTGATATTGCATTTCCTTTGAAGAGTATCAGACTGAAAGTTTCTTCTCCATCAAAACAATGGCTTACTCTTGGAATAATTACTTCATGCAAAAGAAAGCGTTTCCTCCACGATTTTCAAAGTACGCACGAAACCTCCAATGGATTTAACATGTATTTCAAGACCTATAAGACCATACTTAACAAAGTTATAAAATTAGCAAAGAGAATGTCAAATGATAATTATATCCTGGAATCTAAAAATAAAACTAGGGCTATGTGGAATATCATAAAAAATGAAACCAGGCAAACAAAACCGGCAGTAAATAACATAACGTTATCAGAAGACTCCAAGAAGATCAATGACCCACAAAATGTCTCAAGAATTTTTAATGAGCATTTTGCTACCATAGCTGAAAAACTACTAAATGCAAACAATATACAAGCAATAAAATCAACACTCGCGAATATAACATTTAATGGAAAATCAATGTTTGTTGAAAATGTTACAGAAGCAGAAATCCTCAATATTGTAAAGAACCTACAGAATAAACATTGCTCAGGAGTTGATAACATTCCTGATATACTAATTAAAAAATGTATCCAAAATATAATTACCCCCTTAACACACCTCTGTAACCAATCTCTCATGTCAGGAATATTTCCAGATATCTTTAAAATTGCAAAAGTAATTCCATTATTTAAAGGGGGAGATAGAGAAATCGTAACCAATTATAGACCTATTTCTTTATTGTCGATATTTTCAAAAATTTTAGAGAAGATAATGTACAACCGTCTAATTAGCTTCATAAACAAATATAAATTGTTAACTGACTCTCAACATGGCTTTAGAGAAGGAAAATCAACAATGTCTGCAATTTATGAATTTTTAAATCCTGCTTTTGAGTCACTTGATGAAAGGAAGAGAGTATGTGGCCTGTTTTTGGACCTGTCTAAAGCTTTTGATGTGATAAATCATCAGATACTAATTGATAAACTCCATCAATATGGTATCAGGGGTATCGCTAGTAAGTGGTTTCAGTCATATTTAAATAATCGCCAACAGATCGCCGAACAAAAAAGTTTAGAAAATACCACAAACATATTTAAATATTACCACTCAGATCCTATGTTTTTGAAGTATGGCATTCCGCAGGGGTCCGTTCTAGGGCCACTACTTTTTCTCCTTTATGTAAATGACTTGCCATCTCAGATACCTGCATTTAAAACTGTACTATTCGCAGATGATACAAGTGTTTTGATGAGGGGTGAAAATGACACTGAACTTCAAAAATCAGTAGAGGAAGTAACAGGTCAGCTGTCCTTATGGTTCAACAATAATGGATTCCTTATCAACACTAGTAAAACAGTGGTTCTTAACTTTCACACAGCTCAGAATAAAAGTATTAATTCTCCCTCCATAATCTTAAATGACCTTAAAATTGGTAACGCCTCTTCTACTAAATTCTTAGGCCTTTGGTTGCAGGATGACCTAAAATGGAACTCTCATACCACTAAACTTGCCAAGAAACTAAGCTCAAGTTGTTATGCATTAAGAGTATTAAGACAATCGACTAGCTGGAGAACTGTTCTTAGTACTTATTTTGCTTATTGCTATTCGCTTATGAAATATGGAATCATATTTTGGGGAAATTCACCTGCTGCTCACCAAATCTTTATCCAGAAAAGAATAATTAGAACAATGAAAGGAACTACTAGATTGCATACATGTAAACCTCTGTTTAAACAACTGAAAATTTTACCTTTGCCATGTATTTACATCTTTGAACTTCTATTATTTGTCAAACAAAGCTTAGGAAATGAGGATATCTTTGAGATGAATTCAAATATACATAACTACCAGACCAGACAAAAGAACAATCTTCATGTACATGCTGCAAATACAACACTATGTAAAAATGGTGTATTCCATGCAGCTATAACGCTGTATAATCAGTTGCCAAATAATATTAAAAGTACAGCAAATTACATAAAGTTCAAAATAAAAACTAAAGAGTTCTTGCTGGAGCACTGCTTCTACTCAGTTAAAGAGTTTTTAGAATATCAATAGTTATGTTTATGTATTCATAGGACTAAATGATGTAAGGTTATCCTTGTGTAGGCCTATATTATTATTGTGATTGTAAATTAGTATTAGTATAATTTGTGAATTGACGTGTCCTATATCATTGTACAATGTACATTATATGATTGAATGGATGAATAAAAAATACAAATACAAATACAAATACAAGAAGAAGAATTCAACATCTAGATGATATGAAAGATGGAAGGAGTTACAGCAGACTGAAGAAAGAAGCTGAAGACCGGGAACGTTGGCATCAGAAATTCTCTGTACGAAGACATGGACCTGCCACTAGGCAGAATACTGTAAAATAATAAGTCTTAGAAACAAAGTGTAGATAATCACTACCGTACCATAAATAAATTATCCATTTAACATAATTATGGTAAAATAGTTTCTCTGTGTTTACATTCATTATTAGTTTCATTACAAAATCCCTGAACACTTTATTAACAGTTGAAATTTATCGCAGTAGTTCCCGACTTCGCCCGGTGAATCTATTGGCAACTCCAGCTATCTGATATGACATCTAGCGGTAAAAATGAGAAACTTACGAAGTAGGGTACATTTGCCACGTGGTGACTGTTTGTATATGGTTTCTTGTATTGGTAAGCAGATCGTGATAAATTCTTCGTGATTATACATAAGTAATAAGTTTTACTCGTTGATAAGAGTGCAAAATGAGTACAAGCAAAGTACACACATCAAAAAAAGTTTTGCATCACCTCGGTTCCAAGAGTTCCGGAACCTTTAAATACAAAGGGAATAGAGATCAACACAAACAACATTGCAGCTCGTTTTATTGCTCATGAGACCCACACATTGCATGTTGTACCATCATACAGCTAGACTTTCAGCATTTGTGGTCCAGATTGCAGTACACACCACTACCTCTAATACCCAGTAGCACGTCCTCTTGCATTGATGCATGCCTGTATTCGTCGTGGCATACTATCCACAAGTTCATCAAGACACTGTTGGTCCAAATTGTCCCACTCCTCAACGACAATTCGGCGTAAATCTCTCAGAGTGGTTGGTGGGTCAAGGCGTCCATAAACAGCCCTTTTCAACATATCCCAGGCATGTTCGATAGGGTTCATGTCTGGCGAACATGCTGGCCACTGTAGTCGAGCGATGTCGTTATCTTGAAGGAACGCATTCACAAGATGTGCACGATGAGGTCGAGAATTGTCGTCCATGAAGACAAATGCCTCTCCAATATTCTGCCGATATGTTTGCACTATGGGTCGGAGGATGTCATTCAGGTATCGTAAAGCCGTTTCGGAGCCTTCCATGACCACCAGTGGCGTACGTCGGCCCCACATAATGCCACCCCAAAACATCAGGGAACCACCACCTTGCTGCACTCGCTGGACAGTGTGTCTAAGACGTTCAGCCTGACCAGGGTGCCTCCAAACACGTCTCCGACGATTGTCTGGTTGAAGGCATATGCGACACTCATCGGTGAAGAGAACGTGATGCCAATTCCGTGGGGTCCATTCAGCATGTTGTTGGGCCCATCTGTACCGCGCTGCATGGTGTCGGGGTTGCAAAGCTGGACCTCGCCATGGACGTCGGGAGTGAAGTTGCGCATCATGCAGCCTATTGCGCACAGTTTGAGTTGAAACACGACGTCCTGTGGCTGAACGAAACGCATTATTCAACATGGTGGCATTGCTGTCAGGGTTCCTCCGAGCGGCAATCCGTAAGTAGCGGTCATCCACTACAGTAGTAGCCCTTGGGCGGCCTGAGCGAGGCCTGTCATCGACAGTTCCTGTATCTCTGTACCTCCTCCATGTCCGAACAACATCGCTTTGGTTCACTCTGAGACGCCTGGAAACTTCCCTTGTTGAGAGCCCTTCTTGACACAAAGTAACAATGCGGACGCGATCGAACTGCGGTATTGACCTTCTAGGCATGGTAGAACTACAGACAACATGAGCAGCGTACCTTCGTCCTGGTTGAATGACTGGAACTGATCGGCTGTCGTACCCCCTCCGTCTAATAGGCCCTGCTCATGCATGGTTGTTTACATCTTTGAGCAGTTTTAGTGACATCTATGAACAGTCAAAGGGACTGTATCTTGGATACAATATACACAGTCAACGTCTATATGCCGGAGATCTGGGAACCGAGGTGATGCAAAACTTTTTTTGATGTGTGTATATTGCTCAGTTTACGGCTGTAAGTCGATGTATAAGAGGGCTGCGGATATACGTTTTCATCACTTTCCAAAAGATGCAAATAGCAATAGCCGAAAGGTGACGATACCAAATAAAGACGGGGGGCAAGAGCGGGTTGGACCACTCACCACTACACTCACTGACGACAGGACGGATTGTTCACTTACGCCGTGCCAAGTCGCACCTATATAGACAGCCAAGCACAGTCTCGCCAAGCCTAGGCCTACACCAGTCGAGGACAGCCAAGCTTCATCAGTCAGGTATCCTTTCCCGCTCCCTAGTTCATTTCCAATAACCCTACCAACCGTCATCACCTCGGTCTGCGATATCCGAGCCATTCCACTACGAGTCATATAGGCCTAATTTGACTTCGCAGGGTAAATACCATCCAAATCAAGCAATTCCTGTCTACCCCGAGTTTTAATACAAGTTAAACTCATCCCTTCGCCCTAGCAAGCAGCAAATAATTTCTAGAGTCTATGGTACAGTGAGCAAACTCAAATATAGCTTTTAAACGTAAAAGCGCCATGGCTCGAACTGCACAAAAACAAATACCAGCAGACAACCAATGCTTGATAATATGCAATTGACACATAAAATCCAGTGGAACACACAAATTAGATCACGTGTATCGCACAGTTATACATATATACAATTGAAAATAACACTGTCATTATTTTAGTGACCACATTTACTGATTATAACCGAAAAATAAAAAGTGTTCTATATCAAACGCGTGTTATTGAGTAATTTTACCCTACTTATCCAGACGACCGCAGCGCCCCAAGTGTTAGTTTGAGTTGCCAATTCATTTATGGATGATTATTATAATGAATACTAGAACTGGCAATGATACTTACAAACAGAAAAAAGAATTTTAAAAATATAACTTTTTGTAGCGGTGGTACTAAGTAGTACAGTATAATGGACGTAACATCCAGGTCATTTTCCCCTAATGATAATAATGGACAGGGAAACGGCTATTTACTAAGTACAGTACTGACACATGTAATTTACGAACGAATTGAAACAAATGATTAGAAAGAGGAGTAAGTGAAAAGATAGACGCTGCCTAGGGCCTATATCTCATTGGGTGTGTGAAAAGTAGAGAGCAATAGCGTAGTCGATGCCGTATTGGCAACTCAAACTAACACTTGGGGCGCTGCGGTCGGTCAGGATAAGTAGGGTAAAAATACTCAATAACACGCGTTTGATATGGAACACTTTTTATTTTTCGGTTATAATCAGTAAATGTGGTCCCTAAGATAATGACAGTGTTATTTTCAATTGCATATATGTATAAATGTGCGATACACGTGATCTAATTTGTGTGTTCCACTGGATTTTATGTGTCAATTGGCAACTCAAACTAACACTTGGGGCGCTGCGGTCGTCTGGATAAGTAGGGTAAAACTACTCAATAACACGCGTTTGATATGGAACACTTTTTATTTTTCGGTTATAATCAGTAAATGTGGTCCCTAAAATAATGACAGTGTTATTTTCAATTGTATATATGTATAACTGTGCGATATACGTTATCTAATTTGTGTGTTCCACTGGATTTTATGTGTCAATTGCATATTATCAAGCATCGGTTGCCTGCTGGTATTTGTTTTTGTGCAGTTCGAGTCATGGCGCTGTTACGTTTAAAAGTTATATTTGAGTTTGCTCACTGTACCATAGACTCTAGAAATTATTTGCTGCTTGGTAGGGCGAAGGGATGAGTTTAACTTGTATTAAAACTCGGGGGAGACAGGAATTGCTTGATTTGGATGGTAAGCATTTACCCTGCGAAGTCAAATTATGCCTATATGACTCGTAGTGGAATAGCTCGGATATCGCAGAGGGAGGTGATGACGGTTGGTAGGGTTATTGGAAATGAACTAGGGAGCGGGAAAGGATACCTGACTGATGAAACTTGGCTGTCCTCGGCTGGTGTAGGCCTAGGCTTGGCTGTCATTCATTGTACGGCTTGGCTCGGCGAGACTGTGCTTGGCTGTCTAGGTGCGGCTTGGCTCGGCGTAAGTGAACAACCCGTCCTGTCGTCAGTGAGTGTAGTGGTGAGTGGTCCAACCCGCTCTTGTAGCCCGTATTTATTTGGTATCGTCACCTTTCGGCTATTGCTATTTGCATCTTTTGGAAAGTGATGAAAACGAATATCCGCAGCCCTCTTATACATCGACTTACAGCCGTAAACTGAGCAATATACTTTGCTTTTACTCATTTTGCACTCTTTTCAACTTATTACTTATGTATAAACACGAAGAATTTACCACGAGCTGCTTGCCAATACAAGAAACCATATACAAACAGTCACCACGTGACAAATGTACACTACTTGGTAAGTTTCTCATTTTTACCGCTAGATGTCATATCAGATAGCTGGAGTTGCCAATTGCATTATTATCAAGCATCGGTTGTCTGTTGGTATTTGTTTTTGTGCAGTTCGGGTCGTGGCGCTGTTACGTTTAAAAGCTATATTTGAGTTTGCTCACTGTACCATAGACTCTAGAAATTATTTGTTGCTTGGTAGGGCGAAGGGATGAGTTTAACTTGTATTAAAACTCGGGGTAGACAGGAATTGCTTGATTTGGATGGTAGGTATTAATTAACCCTGCGAAGTCAAAATTAGGCCTATATGACTCGTAGTGGAATTGCTCAGATGTCGCAGAGCGAGGTGATGGCGGTTGGTAGGGTTATTGGAAATGAACTAGGGAGCGGAGGATACCTGACTGATGAAGCTTGGCTCTCTTGGTACGGCTTGGCTCGGCGAGACTGTGCTTGGCTGTCTAGGTGCGGCTTGGATCGGCGTAAGTGAACAACCCGTCCTGTCGTCAGTGAGTGTAGTGGTGAGTGGTTCAACCCGCTCTTGTTGCCCATATTTATTTGGTAGGCCTATCGTCACCTTTCGGCTATTGCTATTTGCATCTTTTGGAATGTGATGAAAACGTATATCCGCAGCCCTCTTATACATCGACTTACAGCCGTAAACTGAGCAATATACTTTGCTTTTACTCATTTTGCACTCTTATCAACGAGTAAAACTTATAACTTATGTATAAACACGAAGAATTTACCACGATCTGCTCACCAATACAAGAAACCATATACAAACAGTCACCACGTGACAAATGTACCCTACTTCGTAAGTTTCTCATTTTTACCGCTAGATGTCATATCAGATAGCTGGAGTTGCCAATAGCGCCGCAGGCAAATAATCGGAGCACTTCGGAAAACTTCAGCTGTTCCGAGCTTCTGAGGGAGCAATAGTGTCATTTATCGCCACATAGCGCTGTAGGATAATGATCGGAGTACACCAAAGAAAATTTAAAAGCACCAACACTTAAGCTATTGCAGCTTATAAGCTCCTTGTACTGCGTCAACACCATCGCACTTATACAGAGGCATATTTTCATGACGATGACTGTTTAAAGGGGCCTAAGAAATCCTTTTGCACTAATTATTCCCCGTGACTGCAATTTGTAAGCAGCGCAAGATGTAACTATTTTCGCAATTCTGCACCAGAACACGGGTAGGGGCGGCGTGATGCAGCCCACATTGTCAGCCAAAATTAGATCAAATATTCTTACAGTTACACCTCAATTCCGACAGTAGTGGCTACGCTGGCTAAAACGCAGTATTTAGCCATGGGGCCAAGCTCTCTGCTGACTCAGTAGACGCGTGGGTTCGAGCCCCATCGTCGGCTGTCCTTGAAATGGTTTTCCATGGTTTTCCCAGTTTCAACACCAGGCAAATGCTGGTACGGTACCTTCTGACAGGCCACGGCCGCTTCCTTCCACATCCTCGCCCAGTTTCATACATCTTCATCTCTCATCCCGACGCGCAGGTCGCCGAGGGGCGTCGACAAGAAAGACCTGCACTCGGCCTCTCAGGAGGCCACACGAAAAGAAATATGTGGGAAGGGATTTTGGCAAGCAAATAAACCGAACACGTCTTGCAGTAATTTTAAGTATAAAAACTGTATTTAAACATAAGATCACAACAGATGAGATTGCACAGAACTTAGCGTGACTTCACTCGACACAAAAATGAGACACTGTTCGTCCTCTTTTTCTCACAGCTTCCCCTCGGCTCTTCTACGCGGCGCCACAGGGCCGTGCCGAGACTGGCGGGAAACCCACAAACGGTTCATCATCTTCAGATTCCCACAATCGGCCATCGTGCAGATCATCCGCCTCGGATGATGAGTCGTCTTCAGCCCATGGTTTGAGGAACTCAGCACAAGTAGTTGTTCGGTTGGGGCCTAAGTCATTCCCTTCACGACATACGTCGTAAGTGTCATTTGTCTTGACTCGGGAGATTCTGTAAGGCCCAAGGTACTTCTTCTTCAATTTAAGGCCTGGTCCAAACTGGATCCTCTTGATTGCGACGATATCGCCAACTTGGTACTGGTGTGCAGGCCGTCGACGTCGATCAAACGACACCCTGTTTTCTTGTTGCACTTTCTGGATTTGTGCCCTTGCATCTTCACGGTGTTCATCTCTCCTGGTCTCAAACTCGTCTACCATCTCTTCATTGATCAACTCAACTATTCTCAGGTCATTTTCATAGAGCATTTTGGCTCCTGTCAAAAGTTCGAACGGTGTCTGCTTGATACTGCGGTTGTAAGTGGAATTCATGGCTCTTCGATCAGATTCGACGTGTTTGTACCAATCTCCAGGGTTTTCGATGGACAACTTGGCCATTACGGAGATGATCGTAGAGTTCATCCTTTCTACCTGACCATTGGCACGAGGGAGTCCGGTTGTGATCAGCGAATGGGTGATGTTGTTGGCAGAGCAGTACTCTTCAAATTCGTGTGAAATATAGGCGGTTCCACTGTCGGTAACGATCTGCGCAGGATTAACAAATACTCCTTTTTGCACGTCCAGCTTCGCCGTAGTTTCTTTCGTGGTCGTCGTTTTAGTGGGATACAGCCACACAAACTTTGTGAAGCTGTCCGTTACAGCGAGGATATGCTTGTATCCTTTCTTCGTTGCATCCAAGGGTCCGAGATGGTCAGCTTGGTAAGTGTGCAACGGTGTGCTTTCTTTAAACAAGGGATGCAAGAGTCCTTCTTGTTTCCCAGCTTTGCGGTTGACCAGCAGACACTTCACGCAGTTGGAGATGACACGGCCAACTATCTTCTTCAAATTGGGTACATAGAATTCTCTTTTGATCTCGTCTTCTGTGCGCAGGGCAGCATAATGTCCTCTCCCATGAGCGGCTCTCACCACCTCGTTCTGCATTGGCCGTGGGACGACAAGAAGATTTTGTCCAGCACAGAACTTGAAGAGGATACCATCCTGCAGGGTGTAATCCTTGTATGGCTTCGACTTCAGGTGGTCCATGATCGCACACAGACCTTCATCAGCTTGCTGAGCTCGTTTCAGCCTGGCAACGAGTCCATCGACGAGACCGTAGAGGACCATGGGATGGCGACTCAAGGCATCAGCGTGAGGGATTCTCGTACCCGGTCTATGTTCGATAGGATAATCAAACTCCTCTAACATAATGGCCCACCTTGCAACTCTCGGGGTGAGGTCCTTCTTGTCCATCGTCTTCTGGAAGGCAGAGCAGTCGGTTATGATCTTGAACTTGATTCCAAGCAGGTACACTCAGAGGTTTTTGAAGGCTGTCACCACAGCTAACACCTCGAGCTCGTAGCTGCTGTACCTTTCCTCCTGTGGCGTCGTCTTCTTGCTCAGGTATTGAACAGGATGCAGTTGACCATCGTCTGGGAAACCTTGCAGTAGCACTGCTCCATAACCATACTTGCTTGCATCAGTATGGACTTCCGTCTCGTAAGCCGGGTTATAGATGATGAGGACTGGATCTTCGGATGAGGCTTTTTTCAGACTCGTGAATGCAATCCTCTGTTCTTGCTCAAACTTGAATCCACCGGTTGACTTCAACAGATCACTGAGCGGCTTTGCAATATTGGCGTAGTTTGGGATGTACTTCCGGAAATATCTGGAAAGGCCAAAAAAAACTGTGGACTTCGGCTAGCGACTTCGGTTCTGGATAATGTTGAACTGCGGCTGCTTTCCTAGGAGATGGTGAGACAGTTCCATCTTCTACAACGTGTCCTAGGAACTCTATTTCTTTTTCAGGAACTGGCACGTCGAGAACTTAATATCCAGATCATGAGTTTCAGCTACCTCCATCACTTGCCTAAGCTTCTCTATGGCATCATTTTCATCTTTTGCTGCGATTACTACGTCGTCCATGTACACTAGGACTGTGCCGGCTTGAATTTGTTCTCTGAATACACAGTTGATAAAGCGTTGGAACACTGGAGGCGAGTTGCAGAAACCAAATGGAACTTTCAGGAACTCGTATTGGCCTGAATGTGTCACAAAGGCCAAATACTTTCTGCTCACTTCCTTGACTGCGACGTGAAAAAATCCGTTTCGAAGATCCAGAGTACTGAATACTCGGGCATCACTCAGCTTGTCCAGGACGCCATCAATGAGTGGTAGTGGGTGTCGATCTTTGACAGCTTTTCGATTCACTGGACGGTAATCGACGCACACCCTCGGAGACCCATCTTTCTTCCACACAACTACCACTGGACTAGCGTACTCAGACATACTGGGTCGGATGATGCCATCTTGGAGCCACTGCTGCACTTGCTTCTCTACAATCTCTTTCTCAGCTGTTGATAAGCGTCTTGGACGACTGTGAATTGGTTCTTCTTGTTTCATCGTGATGCTCATCTCAACGCTGGTACTCTTCTCCTTGCGCGGCGAGTATTCATTGACCATCTTTCTGATTCTCAAAACAGCCTCTTCCGATGCCTCTCCTATGTCCAATTCCTCGCCTGCTATCACGTCGATTCGGTACAAGTACGCTTCTGATATCTCCTTGGACATTTTGACACCGGTTTTGCTGATGGTAGTTACGGCTTGGTCCAGCAAGTCGTTACCCACGATAGCTGGCAACTTGAGTACATCTCCAGACACCACATAGAAATCAGTCAAGTAAGTGTCGTCGTCAATCTGGACGTCTGTTGTAAAATATCCTAGGGGTGGCACCTCACTATCACCGAAACCCTTAAGTACTATGGCGGTCGTCTTCTGCTCCAAATCCCCCATCTCTGCGTAAATGTCTTCGCGGATCAGATTGATTGGGCAGCCCGTGCCCACCAATGCGTTGATCTTCTGGCCCTGGAGCAACAATTCCTTCATCTTCATATTCGACTTGGTTCCCAAAGCGATGTTCACTGTCTTCTTCTCTGCATTCTGCTCAGGATTTGGGCACTTGGAAGATATGTGTCCGAAGCTGCTGCAATTGAAGCACTTTGGACCCTGACTCTTGTGTGGACATCCGCTGGACTCATGACTGTTCTTCTGACCAGAATTGTAACATCTCTTTACAGACGATATCTGTCTTCTCTGGGTGTATGTTTGTTTGTCGTCTTCTCATTTTTAGTCAACTTCTGGGAGTTTCGTGCGTAAGCTCTCTCATAGATCTTCAACTTGTCCTTGAATTCCTTGATGTCCCTTGCTCCATATAGAACCATCTTGGATCCAGTGTCGTCCTCGATGCCATCGATGACGTATTGTATCAACGATTTATCATCGATTGCCGATATACTGGCTATTTCTCGCATCACCAGGAAATATTCCTGAAGAGTTTCAACTTTTGTTTTTCGTCGGTTGGTTAGCAGTCGATGAATCTCTGCTGCACTGGTATCATCTCGGAATTCCTTCTTCAGGGCTTTCTTCAACTTGTGCCAGGATGTGATGCCACGTTCACTCTGCATGAACAACTTAGCCAGGCCTGACAGCGACTTTTTTGCTAAAACATATTTTTGCATCTCGTCCCAGCCCATCAACGTTGCTGTTTCCTCAAAGTCCTCAATCCAACGTCGCACAGGATAGTTCTCGCTGCCGTCGTAGGTTCTGACAGAGCCCTCTACATCTCGGAAAGTCAACGCAAACTTGTGTACAACTCCCCGGTTTGCAGTGTGCCGCGAGTCCACCACGTCCTGGTCGACTTCCCCTTCACTTGAGCTTTCTACCCCAGTCTTCGATTTGTGTTTGGTCTTTGTTATGTTTTATGGTTAGGCCTACCTCCTATTGCTTTGGAGAGTTTCTGGTCTTCGGACGAGCTAGATGAATCCGATGATGATCCTGACGTGCTAGAGGTTGAATGTTTCATGGATTTCATCCCAGCCATTTTCTCCTTTAACTCACGTAATTCTTCCGCCAGTAATTCGTTTGCCTCTTTCATCTTGCTCATCACATCTTTCGTTTTACCTGTCTCTTCTTCTTCTTAATCTTCAGCATCTTCGTCTTTGGGCATCCCCAGCAACGAAAGGTCCATTAAGTTGTCACAGATGCGTTGCACAAGCACGGCTTTCTCTCCCTTATATTCAATGTTTAACACTGGGCAAATGGCAATTAGGTCAGCCTCGATAAATTCTCTCTCAATGAACTTCAATTTCTCCAGGTGTTCTGGTGAGTCACATTCAAACTCGAATCCTGAGAATTCTCTTAAGCGCTGCTTGTTCTTTCGATCACGTGGCAGTTTTTCGAAAATGAGGTTACGTAACGTCTTAATCACGGCCGCAGGCGGCGTCTTAATGCTATTATTTACTTTTTCAATATCTTGTAAACACGCCACTTTGTCCGCCATTTTTCTTTGTGTTTCGGCACTCGTACTAATCACTTTTCTTTTCGTCGTCGTTTTAGGGTTCAGGATTCTCGAAATCGTCTTTTGCAGCCTGCTCGAATCACCACGTCTTTGGAAGTTCAACAGCTACTTGTCTTCTATATTCCACGGAACCACGTCGTCGTCGTCGATCTTGCCAGAAAAATGTCGTCTCCTCACGCCTTGGTTTTATCGCTGTAACCAAGATTGCCGTTCCGCACTCAAAATCCTTCGCATCTTGGACGAGCCCCCAAATGTGGGAAGGGATTTTAGCAAGCGAATAAACCGAACACGTCTTGTAGTAATTTTAAGTATACAAACTGTATTTAAACATAAGATCACAACAGATGAGATTGCACAGAACTTAGCGTGACTTCACTCGACACAAAACCACTGCCACTGCTGCTTTAGCAGCCAGGAGGGATGCGATCCAGCTGGCAGTGCACAAAACTGACACACTGTTCGTCCTCCTTTTCTCACAGCTTCCCCTCGGCTCTTCTACGCGGCGCCACAGGGCCGTGCTGAGACCGGCGGGAAACCCACAATCGGTTCATCATCTTCTGATTCCCACATATATATAAAATAAAAACCTCAATTCCCAGCATCTCTGGACGCCTACTACAACACCGGAATACTTCCGGCACGGTTGTTTCTTATTTATTTATATTTATTTATCGTATGACATACAGACAACAAGCATGCAAGATAAATATATACACACATAAACATTGATATATACATATTTACAGCGACACGTGACAAGGCAGGCTCATATCTTTAAATCTAAATTCTGTATCCATTGCAGTGCTGCAGGTTTTGCCAACAGGAAGTCAGACCGATCACCCTGATATGCTCTTCGATGGCATTCGTGAACAATGTGGTGAACTGACTGTGAAGGAGCACCGCAATCACATTGGGGAGAAGGAATTTTACCCCATTTGAAGAGTGATTCAGCACAGACCGGACTAACCCCGTGGTTAGTCCGGATCCTATTGAGAGCAGTCCACGTTCCTCTTGGCAGGTCAAAACCGGGTGCAGCGCTATCTCCAATTAAGTCACTCCAAGCGTCAAGGTTGATGTTGGTGCTCCATTCATTTCTCCATTGGATATTCGGCTTAAAATTGTTGCCTGTGAGATCTCTAGCATATTTGATGGGTGGATGTCTAGATTTCAGTCGGTTTCTATTCAGATCAGGGATGTCGCAGTGAATAGGAAGAGCTGGATTACTCATCATTTTCTTATACTCTCGGATCAGGGCAGCTTTCCTGCGTAGGTCAGGAGGCATGATGTTGCTGAGGACAGGAAGCCAATAAGTCGGCGTAGATCTAATAAGGCCACTGATCAGTCTCATGGTGTTATTGAGTTGGGTATTAATTATCTTTACATGGGGGCTGTTCAGCCAAACTGGAGCACAATATTCAGCAGCGGAGAAGACAAGACCTAATGCAGAACACCTCAGAGTTGTAGCAGAAGCTCCCCAAGTAGTTCCATAAAGCTTCTGCAGGATATTATTCCGGCTTCTAATTTTGGCGGCTGTATTTACAAGATGTTTTTTAAAAGATAATGTGCGATCCAGAGTAACACCTAAATATTTAGGGTGCTTATTATTTCTCAGCACAGAATCTTGAAGCGATACATGAACTGCACTATCAGCCATTCTGTTGTTTGAGTGGAAACATGATACTTCAGTTTTTGTTGCACTTGGTTGGAGCCTCCATTTGTGGAAATAACTTTCAAGCCTAGCAACGTCATCATTGAGCACATTCTCCATGACACTGATGTCCTTGTGCCTTATAGCCAAAGCTATATCATCAGCATAACAAAACTTTCTGGACTGAGTATCTGGTAGATCAGAGAGATACAGATTGAAGAGAAGGGGAGACAGCACTGAACCTTGTGGGAGCCCGTTGTTCAGCTTTCTTTGTTTGCTCATTCTTTTTACTAGAATTACTTGGAAAAGTCTGTTACTGAGCATGTTACCAATAAGTTGCATGGTAGTTTTGCAAGGTATTATTCGAGACAGTTTATAGAGTAACCCCTCTCTCCATACTGTATCATAAGCGGCAGACAGATCGAGAAACACAACAGAAGTTTTCAGCTGGAGTTGAAAACCAGACTCGATGTGCGATGTAAGAGCAAGGACTTGATCACAACAACCGCGATTAGGTTTAAAGCCAGCCTGTTCCACAGGAATGTGTTCTAAGATAGTCGGACTGATCCTGTTATAAATCAGCCTTTCAAGAAGTTGGTTCTATAACTTAGTCATAAAACATGGTTTTCGGGTCCCTTTGTTATTTATACAAATCTACACTGTTTCAGCAACCTGTTTAAATTGTATGCCTTATTTGTACGGTAGCTACAAATTTTCACCGTTTCACCGAATTGAGGCAAATTGTAAGTCGCGAGTTTTGTTACATGCATTGCGAGGCTTAAAATGGGCCTAGATTGGTCCTTCTACGACAAATTCGATATTCCGACCATGTGCCGAACGGCCTAAATCTAGGGAAAAAGAGGGCTGTCCAAATTTCTAGTAGACAATGTAACCCGCAGTAATCCAAAAGGTAAGTACCGGTACATAAAATTTGGTTCAGATCGGTGAAACGGTGTAGATTTGTGTAAATAATAAAGGCCTAATATTTAGTTAACATATGTGGCCAACAGTTTTGCATGATGATGATGACACTGTTATTAGGGGCATAAATATTTTTTTCACTAATTAGGCCTACTCGCTGTGACTGTAATTTGTAAGCAGCGCAAGACAGGCCTATTGTAAGTATTTTCACTTTTTATTTTTACCAGAACACTGGCAGGTGCGGCGTTATCCAACCCGTTTATATAATAGGCTTATTTACATATTCTTACAGTTACACTACTTAGGATATTATTGGTCCTAGGGCCTTAAAACGTGGTTTCCAGGTCCCTCTGTCTGTTATTTACACAGATCTGCACCGTTTAACCAAACTGAACAACAGTTTAAGGCCCGAGTTTTGTTTCTTGCTTAGCGAGGCTTAAAATGAGGCTAGATTGGTCCTTCTACTACAAATTCAATCTTTAGTTTATGTGCCAAAGGGCCTAAATGTAGGGAATGGAGGGGACTGGTGAAATTTCAAATGGGCAGTGTTAGTCGTCGGGTTCCAAAGAGTAAGTACGTAAAATTTGGTTCAGTTTGGTGAAACGGCATAGATTTGTGCCAAAGGGCCTAAATGAAGGGAATGGAAAGGTCTGTCCGAAGTTTCAAGGAGACAATGTTACTCGTCGGGTTCCAATGGGTATGTAAAATTTGGTTTAGATAGGTGAAATGGTGTAGATTTGTGCCAAAGGGCCTAAATGCAGGGGATAGAGGGATCTGTCCAAAGTTTCAAGTAGACAGTGTTACTCGTCGGGTTCCAATGGGTATGTAAAATTTGGTTTAGATAGGTGAAATGGTGTAGATTTGTGCCAAAGGGCCTAAATGCAGGGGATAGAGGGATCTGTCCAAAGTTTCAAGTAGACAGTGTTACTCGTCGGGTTCCAAAGGGTGAGTATGTAAAATTTGGTTCAGATCGGTGAAACGGTGTAGACTTTCGCCAAAGGGCCTACATGCAGATAATGGAGAGGTCTGGCCGAAATTTCAAGTGGACAGTGTTACTCGCAGGGTTCCAAAGGGTAAGTATGTTAAATTTAGTTCAAATTGATATAGATTTGTATAAATAACTGTCAAACAGACAGACAAACCAACATTGAGCTTTATATAATTACTAGCAGGTACCCGCGGCTTCGCTCGCGTCATAGTCGTGTCATATTTTTATTCAATGAAATGCAGGTTTAACCCCGTTAACACCCTTTTAGAACCTGAATATCCAAAAATCCCTCCTTAGTAGACGTTTTCGACACCCAACAAACATATCCCCAAAATATCATTCTTCTAACTTTAATAGTTTTGGTTGGTCTATGAGAGTGAATATCCAAAAATCCTTCCTTAGTGGACTTTTTCTTCCAGAATTTCATCCCTCCCCATGGGCCCCTTAAATTGGATTCATGAAAAAAAAACGATCGACCACCTTTTTACTTATTTTTCAAGCTGATTCTTCCCCCGGTGTTTCATAATTTATGCCTCTGTATTTTAAGAGATACTTGCTCCGTTAGGAATCCTTCAACCCCCACTTTTCACACATGCACCTCATAATATACAGTTCATCGAAAAACCCTCAGACATGTGTCTTCTTATTCTTAATGATGAGTTTATATGCCGAGTATCGCATCCCCCAAGGAAACCAATCGGGAGATATTGCTATTCAATTAAATGCAGGTCTACCCCCTTAACACCCCTTTAGAACCTGAATATCCAAAAATCCTCCCTTGGTGGACGTTTTCGACATACAACGAACACAACCCCAAAATTTCATGTTTTTAACTTCAATAATTTTGGCTGGGCGATGATGAGTGAGTGAGTAAGTCAGGGCATTTTCTTTCATTTATTTTTCAGAATTTCACCCCTCTCATGAATCCCTTATATTGGATTTATGATTTAAAAACCGGTCGAAGACCTATTTACTTCTTTTTAAGCTGTTCTTCCCCCCTGAATTCGATGAGTGAGTGAGTTAATCAGTTAGAACACTATCTTTCCTGTTTTTTCCCCCCAGAATTTCACCCCTCTCCAAGGGCCCCTTAAATTGGATTTATGAAAAAAAAACGGTCGAACACCTATTTACTTATATTTTAAGCTGTTTTTTCCGCTGAATGTCAAACTTCTCGCATATGTCGTTTAAGAGATACACGCTCCGTAAAAATCCTTCAACCCCCAATTTTCACCCCTTCCACCTCATAATATACACCACATCGATAAACCCTTAGACATATATCTGCTTAATTTTAATGATTAGTTTATATGCCGAATATCACATCACCAAAGAAACAACTCGTGAGATATCGTTAATCAATGAAATACACGTTTACCCCCTTAACACCTCTTAAGAACCCGAATAAACAAAAATCCTTCATTAGTTGACGTTTGCGAAATAGAGCGAAAATATTCCCAAAATTTAATTTTTCCTACTTCAATAGTTTTCGCTGGGCGATGATGAGTGAGTGAGTCAGTCAGGTCATTTTCTTTCAATTATTTTACCTGAATTTTACGCCCTCCCCATGCGCCCCTTAAATTGGATTTATGAAGAAACGCTCGAACACCTATTAACTTATATTTGAAGCTGTCTTTTTCCCCTGAGTTTGATGAGTGAGTGAGTTAGTCAGTCAGTCAGGACACTTTCTCTCCCTTTTTTTTTGTAGAATTTCACCCCACCCCATTGGCCCCTTAAATTGAATTTATGAAAAACCGTCGAACACCGATGTACTTATTTTTAAGCTGTTTTTTTTCGCTGAGTTTCAAACTTCTCGCGTATGTCGTTGAAGAGATACACGCTCCGTTAGGAATCCTTCAACCCTCACTTTTCACCCCTTTCACCTTATAATATACACCACATCGAAAAACCCTTAGACACATGTCTGCTTATTTTTAATGATTAGTTTATATGCCGAGTATCATATCCACAAATGCAACCACTCACGAGATATTGTTATTCAATAAAATGCAGGTTTAACCCCATTAAGACACCTTTAGAACCTGAATATCCGAAAATCCTCCCTTAGTGTACGGGTTTGACATACAACGAACATATCCCAAAAATGTCATGTTTCTAACTTCAATAATTTTGGCTGGACGATGATGAGTGAGTGAGTGAGTCAGGACATTTTCATTATTTTTTTTTCAGAATTTGTCCCCTCACAATGAACCCCTTAAATTTGATTTATGAAAAATAAACTGTCAAACACTTATTTACTTATATTTAAGCAGTTTTCTCTCCCTGAGTTTGAAGAGTGAGTGAGAGAGTCAATCAGTTAGGACACTTTCTTTCCGGTCCCCCCCCCAGAATTTCACCCCTCCCCATGAGCCCCGTAAATTATATTTAGGAAAAAAACGATCGAACATCTATTTACTTATCTTTTAAGCTGATTTTTTACGCTGAGTTTCAAACTCCTCGCCTATGTCGTTTAAGAGATACACGCTCCGTTAGGAATCCTTCAACCCCCACTTTTCACCCCTTTCACCTCATAATATACACCACATCGAAAAACCCTCAGACACATGTCTTCTTATTTTTTATGTGTCCATATGCCGAGTAACACATCCCCCGATGAAACCAATCGGGAGTTATTGTTATTCAATGAAATGCAGGTTTAACCCCCTTAAGACCCCCTGAATATCCGAAAATCCTCCCTTAGTGGACGGTTCCGACATACAATGATCATATTCCCCGAAATGTCATGTGTCTAACTTCAATAATTTTGGCTGGGCGATGGTGAGAAAGTCAGGACTTTTTCTCTCAATTTCCTTTTTTCAGAATTTCACCCCTCCCCAAGGACCCCTTAAATTGGGTTTATGAAAAAGACTGTCGAACACCTATTTACTTATTTTTAAGCAGTTTTTTCACCTGAGTTTGATGAGTGAGTCAGTCAGTCAATCAGTTAGGACACTTTCTTTCCTGTTTTTCCCCCCCCAGAATTTCACCCCTCCCTATCGGCCCCTTAAATTGGATTTATGAAAAAACGGTCAAACACCTATTTACTTATTTTTTAATCTGATTTTTTCCACTGAGTTTCAAACTCCTCGCCTATGTCGTTTAAGAGATACACGCTCCGTTAGGAATCCTTCAACCCCCACTTTTCACCCCTTTCACCTCATAATATACTTCTCATCGAAAAACCCTCAGACACGTGTCTTCTTATTTTTAATGATGAGTGCATATGCCGAGTATCACATTCCCAATGAAACCAATCGGGAGATATTGTTATTCAATGAAATGCAGGTCTACCCCCTTAACACCCCTTTAGAACCTGAATATCCTAAAATCCTTCCTTAGTGCGCGTTTTCGACTTACCACGAACATATCCCCAAAATTTCATGATTCTAACTTCAATAGTTTTGGCTGGGCGATGATGAGTCAGTCAGTCAGTCAGTCAGTCAGGACACTTGTTTTTATATAAGAGATATACTAGCAGTAGTGCCCGGCTTCGCCCGGTGGATAAATTTGTTTTATGGATGATAATGAATACTACTACAGAACTGGCACGCGATACTTAAACTAACAGAAGAAAATAAATTAAAAATATAACTTTTTGTGGTGGTCGTGGTAGTGGGGGTGATACGTAACATTAAGGTCATTTTCCCGAAATTATAATGATAATAATGAATAGGGAAACGGCTATTTACTAACTACAGTACTGCCACATGTAATTTAGAAACGAATTGAAAAATATGATTAAAAAGAGGAGTAAGTGAAATAAAAGACACTGTCCAGGGCCTATATCCCATTGGCTGTTAGAAAAGTATAGACCAAGAGTGTCGTGTTTAGTTGCATAGCGCCGTAGGAAAATATGCAGAGCACTTTGGAAAACTTCGACTGTCCCGAACCCCTGAGGTAGCAATAGTGTCATTTATCACCACATAGCGCTCAAGGATAAGGATCGGAATAAATGAAAGTAAATATGAAAGCACCAACGCTTATTGCAGCTGATAACCTCAATGTACTGCACCAACATCATCCCACTTATACAGAGGCATACTATTTTCATGATGATAACTGTTTTAAGAGGCCTAAAGAAATCTTTTTGTACTAATGACTCCCCGTGACTGCAATTTATAAGCAACGCAAGATGTAACTATTTTCGGAAATCTGCACCAGAACACTGGTAGGGGTGATGTGATGCAGCCCGCATTGCCAGCCAACAATATACTTATTAAAATATTCTTACAGTTACACTATGAGTGGTTCTAGGTCCTTAAAACGTGGTTTTCATGTTCCTTTTGTGTGTTATTCTAAATATAGGGAATGGAGAGGGTTGTCCAAAATATCAAGTGGACAGTATTACCAGCAGGGTTTCAAAGGGTAAGTATGTAAAATTCGGTTCCATTAGGTGAAACAGTGTAGATTTTTGCTAAAGGGCCTAAATGCAGGGAATAGAGAGGTCTATCCGAAATTTCAAGTAGACAGTGTTACTCGTCGGATTCCAAAGGGTAAGTACATAACGTTTGATTCAGATCGGTGAAACGATGTAGATTTGTGCCAAAGGGCCTAAATGCAGGGAATGGAGTGGTTTGTCAGAAATTTCATGCAAACAGTGTTACTCGTCGGGTTCCAAAGGCTAAGAATGTCAAATGTGGTTCAGATCGGTGAAACGGTGTAGATTAGTGCCCAAGGGCCTAAATGCAGGTAATTGAGTGGTCTGTCCGAAATTTGTATGTAGACAGTGTTACTCGTCGGGTTATAAAGGGTAAGTATGTAAAATTTGGTTGAGATGGGTGAAACGGTGTAGATTTTTTCCAAAGGGCCCTAATACAGGAAATGGAGTGGTCTGTCCGAAATTTTAAGCGGACGGTGTTACTCGTCGGGCTCCTAAGGGTAAGTATGTAAAATTTGGTTCAGATCGGTGAAACGATGTAGATTTTTTCCAAAGTGCCTAAATGCAGGGAATGGAGTGGACTGTCCGAAATTTCAAGTAGACAGTGTTACTCATCGGGTTCAGAAGGGTATGTAAAATTTGGTTGAAATGGGTGAAACAGTGTAGATTTTTGCCAAAGGGCCTAAATGCAGGGAATTGAGTGGTCTGTCCGAAATTTAAAATAGGCAGGGTTTCAAAGGGTAAGTATACAAATGTTTGTTCAGATCGGTGAAACGGAAATAACAGACAGACAAACATTGAGCTTTAAATAGGCTATATAGATAGATCTACATATTTTCATTAATGTGCCAATTGAGTTCTTTTATTTTATTGCTGTACGTTAAGAAACGTGTTTTAGGTAGATTTCATTAGAAAGCTAACTATTGCAATGGGTACCATGTTTCGACTTCCGGAAATTTTCGACATATCCTCGCGTTTCACATTCCCCAGACCTGAAAACCACCGTCAGTTCAAAAGTTTATATATAATTTATGTATATAAAGTGTATGTATCATACTGTATAATGTATATCACTTTATTGTGGCCACGATAACTACCGCAATTTTGCACCAATCACTTTGATTTTTGTTTACATAATATGTATCCCTTTAACATCTCGGTCGAGTTCGTTAATGGATTAAATCGGTCGAAGGGGGTAAAAATGGAGGGGGGCTTTTTCTAAAAACGAAATATCGCTATAACTCTCTTAATATGTGAAATATCGAATCCATTCAAAGTTCATACTATGTGTCGGATTAGGGAAAAAAAATTATGTTTGAAACGTTTTTTGATAGCTCCATCCATTGACCAATGGGGTAGGAGAAAGTGGGTTTTTCGCGAAAAAATCATACCTCTCTAGATAGGCACAATATCAAAACAGTATAAATGCACAATATTCCCCTAATAATTACCTAAAACTTCTGTCTGAAAGAATTTTTGATATGACCTACCATACGCCAAGGGATGAGCAAAATGATTTCGGAATTCTAAGAAAATGCCAAGAGCCATCAGAGGTTACCATGTCAAGGCTAGTAAATTGATGAGGGATGAGCCACAGTATAGTAATGATATCTATACTGTGGGATGAGCCATCAGAGGTTGCCATGACAACACCACTTCATGAGATCACTTTCAGTTTTCCATCTGTCTCTGTGGGAAGCGGCTTCGGTGGAGTAACTGGTAGCATGCTGAACTTCTATGCCCAATGTCGCGGGTTCAAACCCGGCCGAAGTCGTCAGATTTTTTAAGAGCGTTAAAAATACCTCAGTATGCCTTCTTCGGAGGGGAAGTTCCAACGTTCATTGCCAGTGGCATATAGTAGCCAAATTCACAGCTAGGTGTCGTTGACGGTAGCATTTGGTAGCAAAAATTAGGAAATACTACTTGTAATTGACCGTCTGCAGTCCTTACCTGAATGACAGACTAATACAGCTATCACAATTAACACAGACAGATTCTACACACACTCAAAGTACACGGAGCTACATGTCCGTGTTGTAGCAGCCCATAAACTGAGGAACCAACCAACATCTCTGCGAGAGATAAAATTTTGCGTGAAGAAGTAACAGACCGTTAGATAGTCACGCATCACTCATCAGTGTCGAAACCTTGCATAATGACAGTGTGACAAGTATAACAAGTAGTTCCGAGACGAACTAAAGCCTTTTTTCATATATCCTACTTGTAAGGAAGGAAGGAAGGAAGCTTGTAGTTTAACGTGACCGTTAATCTTGAGGTCATGAGCCACGGGACCTCCTTTTTACGTGGAATCCGAACCACAGGACATGGCATTTCACTTCGAAAATCTCACATGCATTGACCGGGAATCGAACCCGGACCGCCTTGGTGAGAGGCATACAGCTAGACGGCTGAGCCACCACGCCCCCTATCCTACTTGTGTTAATTGCCTCTATCAACATACAAAATTTCAGTTTGATTGCTGTAATAGATTCGTAGATATTGAGAATCGTCTAAATATTTCGTATGGTCGCCATGTTGGATTTTCATATATGCAGGTCTTAGAGAGTTACCGTATGTACTATTATATGATGATTTTTTTATGATGATTATTTTTTTAGGTGTAGTATTCAAACTTCAATCGCATGATTAGGACTCAAGAAATAAAAACGAGATTTTAAAATTTCGCACAGCTGCCATCTTGTGGTTGTGAAAACAATTGAAATAAATTACATGTCAGTGGATTAAAACCTGTATAAGCATTTACTGTACCGAGTATCACTGCACTCAGACAGTTAAATCGCGAGAAACGTCCATTTAAATACGTATATTTCGCGTCGCCGCCATGTTGGATTTGTCCTCACCAGGTTATGGAAACTCCCATAGGTGAACTTATGTTCATAGCCTCTATGAATATTTAAAAAAAAAACAGATTCATTCCTGTAATAGATTCGTAGATATTGAGAACGGTCTAAATATTTCGGATGGTTGCCATGTTGGATTTGTATATGTATAGGCCATAAAGTTATGTACCATTAAATGAAAATTACTGCATAGGTTCATTATTCAAACTTTCACTTCGTTCGCATGATTACGACACAAGAAATAAAAACTTGGTTGGTTGGTTCCTTAGTTTAGGGGCTGCGACAACGCGGTCATGTAGCCCCGTGTACTGTGGGTGTATGTAGAATCTGTCTGATAACCGGTGTTAATTGTGATGGCTGTATTAGTGTAAGTTATCTGTGATTAAGGTAGAAGGACTGCATACGATTAATTTTTTCAAGTAGTTCCTACTTTTGCTACCAAATGCTACCGTCCACGACACCTAGCTGCGGGCGTGGCTACTAAATGCCAACGCAGTCAGCACCTGGCGGCGAACGTTGGAACTAATATAGCGTTATCAAACTAACCTACACATTTTAGCTTCCACAAGTGTAGGCTAGTTAGCGGAAGGTTCTTTTTCATACCATAAATCTATGACAAATAAAATCTTAATTTTAAAATTTCGCACAGCCGCCATCTTGAGGATATGTAAATCATATATCACTGCGCTCAGATGGTTATATCGAGAAACATATCTATTAAAAGGTTTCAACTTCGCTTGGCCGCCATGTTCGCTTTATACTTGACAGGTTTTTGAAAGTTACATAGATGAACTTGTTAGTAGTGCCTTTTATCACCGTACAAAATTTCAGGGTGATATCGGTAATAGTTTCGGAGATATAGGACGCCGGTGAAATATTTCGCACAGCCGTCATCTTGAGGTTATGTAAACAATTGAACTAAATTCGATGCCAGAACATTACAATGTGTATAAACATTTGATGTGCCAAGTTTCATTGCGTTTGGATGGTTAGCCGGTACATCGGGAGGAAAGACTATTAAAAGTTTCAACTTCGATTGGCCGCCATGTTCGTTTCGAAGTTAACAGGTTTTTGAAAGTCTCATAGGTGAACTTCTAGTAGTGCCCTTTATCACCGCACAAAATTTCGGAGTGATATCGGTAATAGTTTCGGAGATATAGAATGCCGGTGAAATGTGAAACGTAATAAAATTTGAAGGGCACGGTCGGGGACGGCTGAAATGGTGCTGTGACCTTACCGAGTTTCATTGAAATCGCTCCAGCCGTTTAGAAGTTATTAGAGGGGGACGCACACACATACACACATGGACACAAGGTGATCTCATAAGCCTATTATTTTTATAAATGAAAATAGGCTAAAAATGGAACCCAAATGACGAGAAGGTTACCGTCCCCCATTAGACAATAAATATGCAAAGAAAAAAAAAAGACGAAAAACAACGTTTATTAAGCTCCGATTGTAAGATACTTTCTCGCAATGACGTGTATAAAATGAGGTATGATCCTTCTACAATAAAAAGACCACCATATTTTCCCTATTTTCGCCTTTCCCCTAGTTTGCCCGGTGAAATACCTCCGCCTTCCAGCGTGCCGAGGGGGATTTTTTTAATAGTTGGGTGTTAGGTTCCTAGTTGTTATGTTTCCATGGTAACTTCATTACGTCATGTATAAAAACAAGAATGACACCATGCACTCATGCACTAGTTAACTGAAGCGAAGTCGGGCATTTGTATTTTACCGCTTGTATGAAACAACCTAAAACGGATTTTGTTCGTCTTTCAATATTGGGAGCATCAGTGAAAAATAAACTTTTACCAGTACAAAACCGCGAATATGACTACGTAGACTCAAGAACAGCCGTTTGCGTAAAATAATAGCGAGCAAACGTCATCCAAATAAGAAGGCTTTTGTTTACAAACTTGTTACGCTAATATATCAGAAGAAATCTTACCTTAATTAATATTATCACTAGAGAAAGCAGGAAGTTGTGGTTTACGTGTTCAAGCAGCTTCCTGCCTAGCCATGCACGGCTGCACTACGGTTTGTGTTTAACCTTCACCACTGGCACACTGGCATGTATCAACTCGTGGGAAGACTGGGTGTTGTCCAGCGCTGAAAACGTACAGTCTGAGATCATAGTAGGTGTGCAGACGCGATGCGTGAGCCCTGACGATACCAACAAATTGAGGGCTGAAAGGGTCAGGAGGAGTATTGAAGGATATTGTTTCCAGATCAGAATTATTATAAGGCTCAGTATTAAGGGAAATTGGTTGAAACAGTAACATTCCACTGACACTTATTACGTTATTAGCATAAAGAAGAAGACATTCGGAATGCATTCCAATTTCAGGCCAAACGTGACCTGTATAAAGCTCATGTAGTACGGTAGCTCAAGATGGCAGTACCAGTGAACTGTCTAGTAGTGTCTCCACGAGGTTAACACTCGAATTATACACTGCATTCTACCCAACCGTACCTATATACTTCGTAGTCGTCACAGACACACACACACACACACACACTGTACCTCCTATTGTATATCTTGTTAATTAATTTTTAGGGGCTTGGGACATCTTGGCCATCAGACCCGTGTAGTTAGGTGTGTTGAAATTTGTTTGGTAACCTGTAATCTGTTGGTAGCATGCTGAGATTCTATATGCCCAATATCGCGGGTTCAAACCCGGCCGAAGACGTCGATTTTTTTAAAAGCGTTAAAAAATCCCTTCGGAAGGGAAGTAAAGCCAGCGGTCCCATGCCATAGATTTATGGCACTACACTAATTACACTTGTGTGAAGCTAAATTATAGGTTAGATTCGACTAACCTCGTAGGTTCCAACGTTCGTCGCCAGGAGCCGACTGCGGTGGCATCTAGTAACCAAGTTCAGAACTAGCTGTCGTTAACGGTGGCGTTTGGTAGCAAAAGTAGGAACTACTTGAAAATTGAATGTCTGCAGTCCTTACTTGAATTAAAAACAGATAACACACACTAATGCAGGCATCACAATTAACACCGGTTATCAGACATTCTACACACACACAAAGTACACGGGGCTACGTGACCGCGTTGTCGCAGCCCCTAAACTGAGGAACCAAACAACCAACATGTTATCTATGTGATGACTAGTAGAGTGTGTAACTGCATTAGGTACAGATGAGGTAGTTGCCCCGGGACTTGAAGTAAGGTAGCCTACTATCCCGGCAGCTGTCTGGAGGAGTGTGGAAAAAAAAAACCTGGGGAAAGCCACACTCAGGATAGCCGCTGTCAGCGCCGGGATTCAAGCTAGCGATCTCCGGACTCTTCGCTATTGCCCTCGCAGCCGTGGAACACGATTTAACGAGCACGGCTATGCCGCGGACCATTATCTAGTGGACTACTAATACAATGTGTTAGTGCCGAGCATTTTATGCTGGCCTCACATGATTTACCTTTCGCCAATAAGAACTAAAGTGTTCTACATTAGCTCAGTTGCTAGAACAACGGCGTATAAAGCCAAGGATCGCGGGTTTGAGTTGCACATGGGGAAGATATTATCAAGTTCTCTACATTCCATCTAAATGGCTTGTAATGGTCTGTACTTTTTGTACAATACCCGATCTAATAGCTGAAGGCTTCCATTTGTGAAAGGATCAAAAAGTCACGGGAAGGGTAGTCCCATGAGAAAATGTGCCGTGCATGACTCCTGAGCGTTGCGGTTAGCTGTGGCGGAGCAGAGCAGTCTGCCACAGACACGAGTGTAGTGAAGCTGGCAACACGTCGCGAGTTAACCGACTTTGAACGTGGGATGATCATCGGCGCACGACACATGGGTCATAGCATTTCGGAGATTACACGCGAATTCTGGTTTCAGAGGTCAGCAGTGTCGAGGGTGGATCTTCAATATACCGTAATGTTACAATCCGCGTAAACCGCCGCACGGGACGACCACAGGTGTTTAACGAACGGACATCACGTCGCCTTAGCAGAACCATACGGGGCGATCGAAGGGCTACTGTGAGTCAGATCACCGCCCAGTTAATGTTGGGAGTCAGGAACCCATTTCTTGTCGAGTCGATGCCTCGCCGTATTGCTGCCGTTTCGAGGGCTCGTGGAGGAGTAACTCGATATTAACATCATATTCCGTGCCTACCCATGACTTTTGGCCATTCAGTGTAAGCTTTTAGTGGCAGTTGGCAAGGGGGACAGTCACTTAACTCCCCATACATTCTCAATGTTAATCTCTAAATAATGGTAGTAGGCAACGGTAGCAGCTCGTGGTAGCTAACAGATTTATGTTCCAGGCTTACTGCCAACTCATGTTCACAACGCACAGAGCACAAATAATAAATTATTACTTACAAACACAAGTCACAGAATATGTAACATTTTACGTATAGGCGGTGCATGATTGTTGACAACACGTGATAGCGGTGGGTTCGGTAGCAGTTGGCAATTATCGTAAAAGATCGGAGAAGACAGGCAGCGTCTCAACATGCCGGTCCAAGTGATCTACGCATGCGTTGAGTAAGGGTGAGATTGGGATTCGTATGCTCATTCAAGGGTTAAGCTCTCAGTAGCTGGTCGACTACTGTCGACCAAAATATTATGTGTACTCGAGTTTGAAGGTTGTTTGTGAAGTAACCAATAGACCTACATAAAATCCAGTAACATCAACATTTTTGTCGTTCTATTTTACGTTGGTTCATGTAGGTTTGGAATTTTTAGTTTATCTGTATATATATATATATATATATATATATAATGAATTGCTGTTCGGTAGTCTCGCTAAAACTCGAGAACGGCTGGACCGATTTGGCTAATTTTGGTCTTGAATTATTTGTGGAAGTCCAGAGAAGGTTTAAAAGGTGAATAAATATGAAAGTTGTAGCGCACGAGTAGATTCAACAAATGAGTGACGGCACGCGAATCGCGTAAACAAAGTCCCGTATGCGTTCATATACCATTCATCCGATTGCTATGAAACTTTGGTAAGTTGTTGTGCATACACCAGGAGAAGTTATAGGCATAGTAAATCCAATGTACAATAGATGGCGCGCGAGTTACTTCAACAAAATGGCGTGCGTTTGTTTCTACAAAGTCCCAAAAACGTTCATATTCCATTCACCCCATTACCGTGAAACTTGGGTGAGATGTTATGTATACTTCAGGGAAGGTTTCTGGCTTAGTAAATCCACTTAACAATAGGTAGCGCTCGAGTAGATTCAACAAATGAGCGACGACACGCAAAGCGTTTCAACAGAGTCTCGTATGCGTTCATATACCATTCGTCCGATAGCGATGAAACTTGGGTAAGAGGATGTGTACACTGCAGGCAAGGTTTCTGGCTTAGTAAAACCATATTGCAATAGGTAGCGCACGAGTGGATTCAACAAATGGGCGTCGACGCGCGAAGTGTTTCAATAAAGTCCCGTATGCGTTCATATACTATTCGTCCGATTGCGATGAAACTTGGATGAGATGTTGTGTACACTTCAGGGTAGATTTCTGCCTTAGTAAATCCATTTTGCAATAGGTATCGCACAAGTAGATTAAACAAATGAGCGACAACGCGCGAAGTGTTTCGACGAAGACCCGTATGCGTTCATATACCATCGTCCGATGAAACTTGGGTGAGTTTTTGTTTACACTCCAGAGAAGGTTTCAGGCTTAGTAAATCCAATTTACAATAGGCAGCACACGAGTAGATTCAACAAATGAGCGAAGGCGCGCCAAGCGCGTCAACAAAGTTCCCTATGCGTTCATATACCATTTGTCCGATAGCGATGAAACTTGGGTGAGATGTTGTGTATACTTCCGGTAAGGTTTCTGGCTTAATAAATCCACTTTACAATAGGTAGCGCGCGAGTAGATTCAACAAATGAACGACGGCACGTGAATCGTTTCATCCAAGTCCCGTATGCGTTCATATGCCATTCATCCGATTGCGACGAAACTTTAGTGAATTGTTGTGTACACCAGAGGAAAGGTTTCTGACTTGGTAAATACATTTTACAATAGGTAGCGCTCGAGTAGATTCATCAAATGGGTAACGGCGCGCGTATCGTTTAAACAAAATCCCGATTGCGTTCATATGCCATTCATCCGATTGCGATGAACCTTTGATGAGTTGTTGTGTATAGGCCAGGAAAGGTTTTCGACAGTAAATCCAGTTTGCAATAGGTAGCGTACGAGTATATTCAACAAATGGGTGACGGCGCTCGAATCGTTTCAACAAAGTCCCGTATGCGTTCATATACCATTCATTTCATTACGATGAAACTTTGGTGAGTTGTTGAGCACGCTCCCTTGAATGTTTCTGAGATATAAATCAATTTTACAATAGTTTAGAGGTGGTTAACGGAAAAAGAAGAAAATATTGGGAATCCAAAAGCACTTCAACTAACAAAGTCACAACGCCAACACTTTCTTTGATTGGCATTGCAACGCATGCCGGGTACAGCTAGTATTTTAATATTTTTTTTATCGCAGTTAGAACACAAAAAGTGCCCGTTTTTAAGCATGTTTCAACCATGCGTCATATTTAAGAATTATTATCTCCCCCGACATCAGATCGAATCCAAATTTTAACACAATATACATTGGAATGTTATATAACTGGTTTATTAATTTCAAATTTTTGTGTGTCCAAGAAATAAAGTTGTTATCATTTTTGTAAGGTAACTTTTTATCGGCTCGGGGTCGTTGGAAAATGTAGTTCTTGGTCGCGTTGTAATCCGTATACATCAAAAAGTTATGCTGTATGACTGTGAAATACGTAAATTAATTCAATTATTTTATATCGGTTTGTATTTGTACGGGGAAATAAGACATGGTTCGCCAGCTAGCCGCTCCAGGGAAAGCTGTACAGCGTTGCCAAGATGGAGCCCATCACGCGTCATGGCGCGCCTCGCTCGGAAGTGATGGGCTCCATCTCAGCAACGCTGTACTGCATTCCCCGGAGCGGCTAGCTGGTGAACCATGTCTTATTTCCCCGTACAAATGCAAACCTATATAAAATAAATGAATTAATTTACGTATTTCACAGTCATACAGCAAAACTTTTTGATGTATAAGGATTACAACGCGACCAAGAACTACATTTTCCAACCACCCCGAGCCGAGAAAAAGTTACCTTACAAAAATGATAAAACTTTCTTTCTTGGGCACACAAAATTTCGAAATTAATAAACCATGTATATAACATTCCAATGTATATTGTGTTAAAATTTGGATTCGATCTGATGACGAGTTTGTGAGATAATAATTCTTAAATGTGACGCATGGTTGAAACACGCTTAAAAACTGGCACTTTTTGTGTTCCAACTGCGATAAAAAAAAAAAAAATATTAATTAAAAATTCCAAATCTACACGAACTAACGTAAAATAGAACGATGAAATTGATGATGTTATTGGATTTTATGTAGGTCTATTGGTTACTTCACAAACAACCTTCAAACTCGAGTGCACATAATATTTTGGTCGACAGTAATCTGTTTATATTGGTTTGGCTTTGGGAAACTGTTTTGAGTATAGATTTCCAGATCCATTTCCAAACAGATGTTTGAAACCTGGATCTATGTTATTAGTTGCTGTAGGCCCATTGCTATATAAATTACACTATCTGTACAACAACGCGCCTCTAACCTTAAGCACTATCAACTTGGCCATGATAAACGTATGGGTTCGTACCCGTGAGTATGAGTGTAGTAGCAATACTCACGTCACAAGAATACTAAAATAAACAATATGAATCTACAATAGTTCAAATAAGTGACAACCCTCAGAAATAGGGCTAAACAAATCTAAATAAATCCGAATTTGACGTTCGAAAGGGTCGAAAAGTTAGTCCACAGTGTCCTCGATGTTGTCGTCATTTAGTCCATGGACCAAAAGGGCACAATGGAGATGGGCTGGTTCATGATGAAATGATGTTGGGTCCATTCCCTCGCGCTGTTGAAAAGTTTTGCTTGCCACGTGTTCATTATCTTTTTGGTACATATTGTAAATGTTAGTTTTATTGTAATTTTGGTACCTCGTTCGAAAATAAATAAAACTATACCGTATACAAATTAGCGTAAATTATTAGGGAGGTATTCCTTGAACTCCTTCCTTTGGAATACTACGTTAATATAAAACAGCCGGCCCCATGATGTAAGGGTAGAACACTTGCCTCTTACCTAGGGGTCCCTAGGTTCGATTCAGTTAGAGATTCAAGGTCTGGTGCGAAGGTTGGAACGGTTCAGCCTCAAAAGTACAATTGAGTAGCCACCTGACATGATAAGTAGCACCCTATGGCCTAAAAGGTAATGCTGATGAGGGTGTCATCGCGCTGGCCACGCGTCCTCCATAATCCGCTGCCTATGATTGAGTGGATACACGTGGTCCGACCTTGCAAAAGGTCACGTAGTTCTAATTTTTATATGTTGTTTGGACCTGTGCCAATAGTAAAAAACCAAATTTGCAACTTCGAAAGTCCTGTGCTAGCTGTGTATTAGCCAAACATCAGCCAGATATTGGCCCTTTTTTCCGTTTTCGCTCAATATCGTATAAACTATGCGTCTGAGAGGAAACATTGTGAATACATGTTTACAATGACATTACATTTTCTACAATGTGAGCCTTAAGTGAGCTCTGTAAGTTTAGTAGTTCCCGAAATACAGTTATTCAAAGATTGGATGTTTTTTCAAAAAAGTAAAAATTGTTGGGTTTGGTCTTCTAATTGGACAAATATTGTCAAAAATACTCATCCTATAAGAAATATAATTGATAATGAACTTGAAGTTTATTTATTTACCTTTAATTTGAGCTTTGGCAGGTACCTGTAGGCCCAGTGCTTCTCTCAATTAATGTGGCATGTAACTAAAAACCTTGAAAAATTGAATTTGAGAAAAATGAAAGAAGATAGTTCACATAGGTACTATTTAGTTTTATTACAAAAGAAATACGTTACATCTAAAATTATTTTACAATTATGAAGCAACAGGTCTCATCGTAATTTCACTTGCTGTGATGGCCCGGGTCTCAAAAAATCTTCCTCTGACGATGGTGCAGATTTATTGGAGGAATTTTTAAACTGAACAGCAGGCGAAGGCTCGTTTCTCAGTTCTAGCAATGTAGGGGTGGGAATGTCTTCCTCATCGTCAGAATCCTCTAGTTCAAGCGATTGCACGTTTCGACATATTTTGCCACAACAAAATCGACAAAGGACTGAGCATTTCAGCCCAGATTTGCGGCAACTGCAACCACCGCTGCAACCTTTTCTGCAATTGCAGGAAATCATGCACAGTAGGAGCTAAGGTGCAGGAACCATAGTTGTAGTGATAGGAGTAAACCCTTGATCATCAAGCTTCCATCCCCAATCTGAAGGAATTTTGTTGACCCTCAACCACTTTTGAACTTGGTGGTAAGTTCTGTAAGCATGGTGGCGTGCTGCATCCTCTGTTGGGGGCAGGGAAGCAAGATTGATTTTGATGTTGGCTGCAGATGTAACAAACAGTTGGTAGAGAAGGCTATTGAGGGAGTCTGTTAGGAAATCACCCCCATACAAATATCCAAAGCACTTCTCCCCAGCTTTTGCTATGGTTTCGTTACTGGAGTCTGACAGCAGGAAAAGTTCTGCCAGTTCTACAAGTTGGGGATTTTTGTATATATTACCATGCCCATAAGGGGCTCTAGTGGTGTCACACCCGTTGAACGCATGGATAAAAAGCACTGTACCTGGTGAGTGTTGAGCAGGTTGATGGGTGAAAGAGGAGCTTGAGTAATGGAGACATTCGGCTTCACCTGTACTACTCTTCTGAAGGTAAATGTTAGTTGCACCTGAGCCTAAACCATTGAGGAGGACAAAGAGGTCAACATCTTCTCCTACTACGATCAAACAGTCGAATGTGACTTTTGGATAGTGCCATGGCAATGATGTCCCGATCAACATCTTCTTCGGTTCACAGGTTCTTCTCCGTTGAAGTAACAGAACAAAAATGCAATAAACTGAAAGATCTAGCATACTGAATTAAAAAATGTAAATAATATGTCTTTATGTGCTAATAAGTGAAAAGCAGGAATTTATGTATTTATAGAAAAAATGCTTAAAATATGTATTATACCCGGATCGTTCACACGTCCGTGACATTGTTGACATTCTTATTTTGGAGAGAGGAGTTGTTAGTTGTAGAGGTTGAAGGAATGGATGATTTGAATAACGCGCGGAGGAGACTCAAGAGTGCTGAGGGAAGCATACATCGCAGGAGCGAGTGACGCGAGATTATAACGTGGAGCCTGAATACGTCATGAGAAATAATTTTTTAGAATTACCTTAAGGAGAAGAGATGGACGCTAGGAAATTAGCACACTTTTCGGGCTATAACAAGAGGAGGATTTTGAGCTATCAAGCATTAAAATCGGTCCAGTAGAAACCGAGATACGAGATGGAACGTTCTCGAACAATTTCTCGCTGAACTATAAAAGGCCACGTTGCTGAGCAGAGAGTCATCATATCTTCAGAGCATTTGCTCATGTTGGGATCTACGCTACGTGAAAGTGACAGTATACACGCCGAGTTTCCGACGGTCGGAGGACTTAGTCGCCGTACCAGTGGTCAGCACGACTTAGTTTTTGTTCAAGTGAACGAACTTAACTTTTGGCAGCGAATGGACTTAGAATATTCACTGACTTTCAGGTCACTTATTCTATAGTCAGGTGATGGTAGTGTCGAAAGCATTCACAGAAGTTAGCCTACAGAACGATGTATTTCTTGTGGTGACTATACATCAGGCACTTCGAATTCATCATGAGAAGTTCATTTCATTTTGTTCGTTTATGCAGCTAATAGGTGTTCCTATCTTAGCGTGCAAACGAAACCGCATTATTGGAACATGAGATTTATTCTCGAATCTACAGGAGTAAAGTACCAGTCTATGACTGAGCAACTTTTTGTCATGTTACACGGTACTAGTGATAACGGGAGTTATTTCGAACGGATGACTGCGATCATCATCATGCGCCGCTGAAACTACTCGTAGGACTGGAAGGACATGGAGACGAACGAGGTATTTGGATACGGCAGATGGCCATGGGAAGACACTGTGGGAATAGTGTACACCGCAGGACACGCCCGTCATCTACATCAAGAATGAAGTAAGACAACCATTTCATGTAGCCTACTATCCACTAACCAGTAGTATTAGAGAATTCCATATTATTGAACAGTCACGATCAGAAATCAACACACATTTTTCACCACAGCTAGATATTAGCTAGATCTTCGATTGTATTTGTCTGGATGATAAATGGAACTGCTGTCTGACAATTTATTTTTCGATCTAAGTTGTTTGTTAGGACAGGCATTAGTTCATGTTTCGACATGACATATTTCGATTATTCCAAGGGATATAAATATTTTTCGTTAATTCTGATTATGAGAACAGAAGCAATTGAGGCTTGGATTATTTAAATAATTTGATTTATTTAATAACAATAATAATAGAGTGTGAAGTGAATAAGTTAATAATAATATAATAATAATCAAGTGTGAAGTGAATAAGTTAATAATATTTATAAATAATAACAACGCTATTTAAAGTTATAAATAATTAGGGAGTGACAATACCGAACATTAGGAATTAAATTAAATTTTGTTAATTGTTTATTGTGATTAAATAATTAATGCATTAAATAAAAATTAATAGGAGACGTTGATAATAATAATTCACAGATGAGACTTAAATATTTATTTAAAAGAATAGGGCGATAATAATCATTTGACATTGATGATGATTAAATATTTTTTTGTGGTGATAATAATAATTTGTGGATGGATTTAATTAGTTGGAAGGAATTAAATTAAATAACTTTGTTTGGAAGTTTAAATAAATGTAAATGAGTTTATGGATGAAGAGAATGAAGTATTAGATCTTTGAGCTCGGAATTATTTTTTGTCAAAAGCACTTAAAAAAATATTCAGATAAAAAAGAAGGGAACGGCAGGCATTTAATGTATCAAATAGGGAGAATTTATGTAAATGGGAGGCAAGGAGATATTGACCAGAATTTATTTAATTGGTAAAATAATACTGAAGAACCACAGTCTAGTAATTGACAGAATATTACAAGAAAAAATATAATATGTAAAAAAAAAATATATATATAATAGTAATAATATGATGCTGTGTGCAGAATATTCTGGTGATGATTTCAGTGTGCGTTTGGCGACACTTAAAGTTGTGGAGGCCTAGGGGGTCATCCAAAAGTGGGTTTTATTCCCGTAGTTGTGGGCACAGAAGGATGTGCGGATGTTTGAAGGAGCCTGTGGGCTATATTTGTAAAAGAAGGGTTAGGCGATGTGGACCGCCCCATATTCTTGTCAGATTTCACTATTCTGTTAATCCAAATATTTTTTTCTGGATCAACTCAAAATTCAAATGGAATGCCTGAATAAATAATTGAAGAACTTGAATTTAGATTTGTTGAACCTGACCGAGGAGAAAAGAAAAAAAAGATGAAAAGTGCAAATGAATTAAAATAAATAATTAATGATTTTTATTTTTGAATAACAATAATAATAACATTGGAAATGAGCAAATAAAATATTCATCATGTGAGAGGTTGAGAAAACTTGTTATAAATAAAGTGAAGGGAAAGTTTGAAATTAATTAATTAATAATAATAATTTTTTTTGATTAAACATTTTTGTGAGATTATATGAAGGGTTTGGTGATAGAAAATTTTGTTAACATAAAAATTTGGTGAAGAGTTAGATGATTTAATCCGCTGATGGTGGATAGAAATAACAACATTGTTTACAACAATTTTTGTGTAATATTAATAACATATGAGAATAAATTAAAATCGTTTATGGCATTTAATCAAATGAAAGTGATAAAAGAAGAAAGTTGAATTTTCAAAATATTATGAAAGTTTTTGAACAAATTTTGTTTTTTTGAATTTGAAAATCTTTATGAACAATTATTAACATTCGACTTTATGTCAGTCGAGTATTGATATTATTATGAAACAACGAATCAGTGATATGATAATTTTCCAAATAAGTTTAATTTTGGAATAACACCGAATGAATCAAGTGACTATTTATTTTGAGAAATTTTTGCTACGAATATTTGATAAAATCAAATTGCAATCTTTGTAAAGTGAACTACGAACGTGTAAATAGTAGGAATCACTCAGAACTCTTTATTGAACAGTGATTACCGAGTGTAAATATTCTTTTTGATTTTTTTTATGGATATCAGAATGGACTAATTAATTTTTTCTGATTATCACATCTACGACAATTCTAATAATAGTATAGGGACCGTTGATTTCTTATGTGTGATGTGTTTTTATCCTTTTTGAGGGTTTTTACCAGTTGAATCATATTTTTTATTTATAAATAAATTGAGAATTTTAAGAAATGTGCTAGTTCAAAAATAATTTCTCACCTTACCTTACTTGTGAATTACCGAGATCAGGGATGCCAGATTAGACCCAAGTATTCACCTAGATAGACCCTGAGATATATTTTCTCGTGCTGATCTGATTTCGGTATTTTACAAAATGTGGTCGTTGGATCTCGGTCCAAACGGGCACAGTATTTACATAAAAAATATGTATTTACCTAAAAATCCGAGCCCTAGTTATGTTGAGGTCTTAAAAACATGTAAAAAAGCTGTTAATTAAAATGCTAATGTAAATCCAGTTCGCCTATTTTCTAAATACGGTAACTGGAGGACATATTTTCAGATATTTCCAAATTATTGAGTTATATTAATCTGTGGAAATATCCCTACATATTAATCTGCCTAATAATTCAAGTAGCACTGTTTCCAAATATCTAGTTTGTACTGGCCGTTACAGCGGATCCATAAAGTTTTTCCTCTTCTTCACAAGCTATCAGGAATACTTCTCATTGCTCTTCTTAGCCTAATGAATTTTGGGGCGTGTTGGCGCAGCGGTCAAGCTGTTGGCCTCTCACCAACGTGGACCAGGTTCGATTCCCGGTCAATACATATGAGATTTCCGAAGTGAAATGTCATGTCCTGTGGTTCGGATTCCATGTAAAAAGGAGGTCCCGTGGCTCATGATCGCATGATTAACGGACACCTTAAACTACAAGCTTCCTTTCCTCATGAAATTTGTGCGAAGTGATAAATTTGTATTGTAAGTTACGTTACTCGTACTTGTGACGCCCATTGTTTTAGCAAATTTTCGTTTTAGAAAGAAATTATTTCATTTGATTATTGCTGACCGTTAAGTAAAATATAATTATAATACTCACTAAATCATGTACTTCTTACTTAGTAGCTTAGATAACGACAAATATCGCAGGATCATTTAGCCTATTATACATTCGTACTTAAAAATGTCACATAAATGTTCCTTGAGTAAAGAGCCTGCCAATGTCTGTACGTAGTTTCCTTCTTTCAGAATCACATCATTATCAATCCCCCCTTCAACTTTGGCTTTATCACCTAATTGATCTATATTGAATTGTAACTTTCAGTCGGTCAATATGACTATAAGCCCAATTAAATTAGGATTAAATTACCTTCTCCGCTCATATAAGTCGGCTACATGTTGCGCGTCAAAAATTGTCTTGCAAGAAGATTCCATTCGAATAAAAACATTACGAAGTCAATCAGTGTTGAATTCACCATTTTGTCTCAACTGATCTACCGTCTACATTCGATTGAGAGTGCGAATCTCAGTCGCTTTGATAACGGCACAAAAACACCGCAGAACAATTTGACCATTAGCCTATAAATTGCTTCGATCGTAGAAGATCGTACAAGTTAAGAATCTACAACAATGGTAGATTGCTGTTCATTTATAGCAATAATTGCTCTGTTCTCAAGAAATGGACCACACTACTATGGCACACCTTGCATAAAACTAAATGGCATTTCTCAGCTCGAATAACGATCACAGTAAGGCAGAACGGCGCAAAATTAGACGAGAACACCAAGATGACTAACACAATCCCGTTTTGTGTGTCCTTAAATAATCAACATTGCAAATCTGTGACAATGAATAATTCTCGTGTGTGTGTATGTGTGTGTGTGTGTGTGTGTAGAGGGGTGGGATTAAACTTTAATAACTTGGCGTTTAATGACAAAGCGGTTTTGTACAGTTTCCAGATTTCTTTCCGCCCCTAAAACCTGCCACCCTGGGCAGCTGCCCTGTTAGTTCTCCGTCATTACGGGCCTGAATAGAGTAAATGACTCAATATTGTAAGCACGACCTTAATCAGTGTTTTACTAGTCATCAAAGAAAATCTCGTTTTAGGGCCTGAAATCCGCTATCGGTGTTGAAATGTATAAACAAGTAGTTCCGTGAAGAACTATACAGCCTATTTTCATATACCATGCTTATGTTATTTGTCACTATCAACATACAAAATTTCAGTTTGATTGCTGTAATAGATTCGTAGATATTGAGAACCAACTAAATATTTCGGATGGTCGCCATGTTGGAATTTATATATGTAGGTCCTAGAGTTATGTACTGTTACATGAAGATTATTGTGTACGTGTAGCATTCAAACTTAGATCGCATGATTAGGACACACGAAGTAAAAACGACATTTTAAAATTTCGCACAGCTGCCATCTTGTGTTTATGGAAACAATTGAAATAAATTAGATGCCAGTGGATTAACATTCGTATAAGGATTTACTGTACCAAGTTTCACTGCACTCGGATGGTTGAATTGCGAGTAACATCCATGTGAATATTTATACTTCGCGTCGCCGCCATGTTGGATTTGTGATCACCAGGTTATTGAAAATCCTATAGGTGAACCTACGTTCATAGCCCCTAGTAGTGGAAATGAATCGGTTCTAATGCCTCCACCTCCACACAAGATGGCGGCGGCACGATATCTCTCGAACGCATGGTTGGATTTTGACAAATGAGGTGTTGTTGAACTCGGGCTGACACCCCCTTTCCAATGGACAACATATTTCCACCCCAAAATAAAACCTACCCCTACTAGGGGGTGAAAATGTGTTTTTTTAGAGAATCTCTCTTTCCAAGTGCAACATGTGAGAGTTTGAATGCTAATATGAAATTAAACGTTGTTCCGCAAACCAATAATCAAAGAGAGGCATGTTAGGCCTTGAGGCGAGAGCCCCTGTCATTGTTGATGAGCCCCTGTGGTCGGGCCCCTGTTGATGGGTTATTGTTGACAGGTCATTGTTGACAGGTCATTGTTGACGAGTCATTGTTGACGAGTCATTGTTGACAGGCCCTTGTGGACAAGTCCTTGTGGACGAGTCCTTGTGGACAGGTCCTTGTGGACGAGTCCTTGTGGACAGGTCCTTGTGGACGAGTCCTTGTTGACAGGTCATTGATGACAGGTCCTTGTGGACGAGTCCTTGTTGACAGGTCATTGACGACAGGTCCTTGTGGACGAGTCCTTGTTGACAGGTCCTTGTGGATGAGTCCCTTTGTACTGGTCCCTACGGACTAGCCCATGCATTTGTTTAAAATTATGTCAAAGGGCCTAACTACATTTTGCGTGTAAAGCAGTGTGTCGAACTCGCGTTGTTCACCAGTCCCCACTACTATAATGTGATAACGATATGAAAGGAAAGTGACGAAATACATGTGAACATACAAGGGATCTAACTTGGTGCATGGATGTGTTCTAACGAGTCATTTGTAGTTGAAAGAGAATAATACATGTTCTTAAGATGTTAAAACTGTGGAGATGGTACGTGCAGTAAGACGTCTTGTTATATTTCCTGTGTCATATTACAGACATGGCAGAGAGCGCGCAGATCTGTTGCTATGACTAACGCTGCAGTAATTTGAAACCGCAAGTGTTCATGAAGACAATGGGTGATGATCATGCAAAGTTAGCAGTTATTGGATATTACACAGGTGTTCCTTCCGGTGTCATGTTGCTGACATGCCAGAGAGCGCACACTGCTGTTGCTATGACTGACGCTGCAGTAATTTGAAACCTCAGGTGTTGATCAAGACAATGGGTGATGATCATGCAAAGTCAGCAGTAATTGGATACCACACAGGTGTTCCTACTGTACTTTTGGACTCTCAGCTGTCTTGGGAAAGGAATTGCAATGATCTGAAAAAAACTGCTGCAATGAGCGATGAGTTTATATAAGAGAGGTGTCATATATTTCCCTACTGTCAGTCTCTTTACTCGCTTTGAGTGAACAGTGCTCTATTACTGCTCAAGAGTTGTAAAAAAGCCTTTTTGGTAGAAAATCATTAAATTATTTTTCAAGGTAAGTACTTATTATTAATGGATTGTAGTCTTTTATTACTAATTGATGTTGAAGTTATTGATTGGAATGTATTTATTGATTGATTGATTGATTTGTTTACAGATAATTGGGTACCTGTAGGTTACCAGATTCCTACAATCTGTTCATTCAGTGGCAGCAGTTGATCAATTATAAAAGGTGAGTGCCCCATCTAATAACTTTTAAACAGTTAGAGTGATATTTTCCAATGTTCACCACTACATGTCAGTGAAAATGGCATATTTGGCAGTCAAAAGTTGGAACTACTTGACCATGGTGTGTAAAGCTAATTTTGTATGTTAGATTTTGATTACCGCTCTATTAAGTCTGAATGTTCATTGCAAGGTGTCAGTGACAGAGGGAATATTTAAAGACTTAACCTCAGTTCACCTAACATAACCTAACTTTACCTAACTTAACCTTGTCACGTGACATGTTTTACAAGTTTAAACTTGTTTTAAGACTGGCTATGACGTCACACTTAGCTCACTTAACTGACGATCGCTGGTTTCTATCACGTGACATGTTCTACAAGTTTAGACTTGTTTTAAGACTGGCTATGACGTCACACTTAGCTCACTTAACTGGTGATCGCTGATTTATATCACGTGACATGTTCTACAAGTTTAGACTTGCTTTAAGACTGGCTATGACGTCACACTTAGCTCACTTAACTGGTGACCGCTGGTTTCTACCACTCTATCAAGTTCCAATGTTCACCGCTAGATGTCAGTGACAGTGGTATATAGTAACCCCCCGTTAGAACTACATGAAGTTAGACTTGCTAGGAGTTCACAGATCGATTTAAATACCCTGCTATAACCATTGACTGGAATGTAATTGAACTATTTATATTGTACTTTGTTTTATCATTTGTTAACATTTATGATTTCTTTCTTTTATAGGTAATTTTGAAAGTGATCATCATGTTCAAGTGTGGTGACTGTAAGAAACAGTTCTCAAGACCTGATAACCTTCAACGACACGCAAATGCTAAACATGACATTAAAATGTTTGTGTGCAGTCATTGTGCTACCACATTTAACAGACAAGATAGTCTTGGACGACATGTAAATTTAATGCCTGTGAGTTCAGCACCTTTTTCATGTTCAGTTTGTGATCTTGTTTTTCTGCTGTAAAGCGATATCAATCCCACATGGTTGAAGTGCATGGGGAACAACAGGAATTAAAAACTGTAAAACCATCAACTAGCACGGAACCTTTAAATGAATGTGATACTCAAAAGCGTAAACGTTCTCAAGATTGTGAAAATAGTCATGCAACAAAAAGAAAGAAGAATGGTGAACCTTCGATAACACATTGTAATGTATGTAATATTGATATACCTTCTTCAATCATTCCTGGACATTTACGCAGTATTCAACATAAAAATAACGCTTGCCATGAAAGAAATTCTGGAAATATTCAACAAATTGGTAGTGCATTTAAAAGTCGAATTGCTAGTTACAGACTTTATAGTGAAGAAAAAACTCAAAGTATTGAATCATTTTTAAAAAATGTTCAACCTACTGCGTTTGGCTTAGTAGAAAATGTTTTAGTAGAGCATAAAACAATTAAAATGTATTTTGAACTTTTTGGACCCTATGTAAAAACTGGGAGTGAAGGTGAAATTATGGATATCAAATCCTTTAATACAAAAAACGTAATTGTTAGCGAATCAACTAATATTAGTGATATGTACCGAGACATTTCAAGTGCTATCATCGTGAAGAGTGAAGAGTTACAGGAAAGGGAGTCTGGCTGGGCGTTGGATGAAGTACTTTCTTTAGAAACCAACATGAATAAATATAACCCCCTTCGAGCATCATCATATATTGATTTACTTGTATGGATCAAACGAAAGAGAGCTGTTGTGAATGTTTTGAATAGTGATCAAGCATGTTTTGCGTGGGCTGTAACCTCAGCTCTCCATCCAGCCGTGAGGGACACGATGAGAACATCATCCTATCCTCACTATTCTTCAGAGTTAGATTTAAAAGAAATAGAATTTCCTATGGCGATAAAAGACATTCAACGTTTTGAAGAGCTGAACAATGTAAGTATTAAAGTTTATGGAATTGAAAATAAGAGAATAGTAGGTCCTCTATATTATACTCAGGAAAAAAGGATGCTTATGTAAATTTACTATACATAACCGAAGGTGAAAATGCTCACTATTGCTGGATAAAACATGTCAGTAGACTTGTTGGCAGTCAACTATCAAAAGGTGAATCTAAGAAGTGGTTGTGTGATGGCTGTTTGCTATATTTCAGAAAAGAGGACCAACTAACTCAACATCAAAAATGGGGGTGTAATCATGTGTGTACGGTATTACCGACTCCTAAAAATAACATTCTGAAATTTAAGGATTTTGAGAAACAGCTTCGAGTACCATTTGTTATGTATGCTGACTTCGAGGCTTTGCTAAAACCAGTTAATACATGTTCATCGAATCCAGCCCAAACTTTCACCAACACTACTCACATTCATGAACCTTTTAGCTTTGCATATTATATTAAATGTAGTTATGATGACTCTTTAAATAAGTTTGAGCTCTATAGAGGACCTGATGCACCTAAAGTTTTTATGCAAAGGCTTGAGAAAGATGCCATCCGTATATCCTCTATTTTAAATACGATCATTCCAATGGAGCCACTAATTTCAACAGAGCAAATGAATTTTGAAACTGAAACTAATTGTTTTATATGTGGTGAATGTTTACATACAGACAGGGTTCGCGATCATGACCATTTAACAGGAAAATATCGTGGTGCTGCTCACCAAGAATGTAATTTAAATTATAGAGTAAGTAAATTCATTCCGGTCATTCTACATAACGGTAGCAAATACGATAACCACGTTATCGTTAAAGAATTTGGAGCTTCAGATGTGAAAATTGATGTGATTGCAAATAATAAGGAACAATACATATCGTTCACAAAATACATCAAAACTATCAATAAAAAACGATAAAACTGCGATTTTTAGATTCATTCCGCTTTATGCCGAGTAGTCTTGATAAGTTGGCTAGTAATTTAAAATCAGATCAGTTTCATGAAATTCAACGTGTCTTTCCTAAAGAAGATGATTTTAATTTGATTCGTCAAAAGGGTATATTCCCTTATGAATATATCAACTGTGTGGAACGTCTTGAGGAGTGTTCTTTACCACCAAAAGATGCATTTTACAGTTCCTTAAACACAAGTCATATCAGTGATCAGGAATATATACATGTATATCGTGTATGGACACAGATCGACATTCAATCTTTAGGAGAATTTTCAGACATATATTTGAAGACAGATGTGTTATTATTAGCAGATGTTTTTGAAAATTTTCGGAATGTTTGTATGAAAACTTATAACCTTGATCCTTGTCAGTATTTCACTGCTCCTGGGTTAAGTTTCAGTTCAATGTTGAAAAAAACGAAAGTAAATTTAGAATTAATGACTGATATAGACATGATCAATGTAGTGGACGGTACTCTAAAGCGAATAATAAATACATGCCTAGCTACAAACCTTGTGAAGAGTCAAATTTATTGTCTACCTCGATGCAAATAACCAATATGGTTGGGCTATGAGTCAATATCTACCACTGAAAGATTTTCGCTGGCTGACACAACCTGAAATTGATGTCTTACATGTTGACACTCTTAATGATAACGATGATAAAGGATATATTTTAGAGGTAAATCTTGAGTACCCTAAAGAGTTACATGGTGATCATAATGATTTACCATATTGTCCTGAGAATATGAAATCTCCATACATCACATCACGAACAAAAATATTAATTGCTAATGTAAATGATAAATGTAAATATGTAATACATTATCAAAACTTGAAACAGTGTCTACAGCATGGATTGAAATTAACTAAAATTCATCGCGTATTGCAATTTCATCAGTCAGCATGGCTCAAACCGTATATTGATCTAAACAATAATTTAAGAACACAGTCAACAAACGCGTTTGAAAAAGATTTTTATAAACTCATGAATAATAGTGTTTTTGGAAAGACTATGGAGAATGTTGATAAACGAGTTGATGTAAAGCTGATAACAAAGTGGGAGAATGATGGTAAGAGGTATGGTGCGAGCAACTTAATAAGCAAGCCTAACTTTCATAGCTGTTAAATTATTCATGAGGATTTAGTTGTAATACAAATGAATCGTCTTAAAGTAACTTACAACAAACCCATATATGTGGGTTACACCATTGTGGAATTGTCAAAACACTTATGTATGAATTTCACTATGATTATGTAAAGAAAAACTATCTTGATAATGCTAAATTACTCTACACAGACACAGATTCTTTTATTTATGAGTTTAAAACTGATGATTTTTATGAGGATATCAAAACTGAGCTAAATAGGTTTGATACAAGTGACTACCCCGAGGATAATATTTACCATTTGCCTCTAGTAAACAAAAAGGTTCTTGGGAAATTTAAGGATGAATGTGCTGGTGTTATTATAGACACCTTTGTAGGCACAAAATCCAAATCATACAGCTATATGACAATTGATGATGTAGTAGTAAAAAATTGAAAGGAGTGAAAAAGAATGTTGTTATTAAAGAGTTAGATATAAGTGATTATTAAAACTGTATAGTTAGTAACCCACCTGTATTATATAAGAAAATGTGTGTATTTAGAAGTAAAAATCATCAGCAACATACCAATTTGCTGAACAAAGTTGCTTTAAGTAATGAAGACAACAAACGATTCATTATACCCAACACATTTGATACTCTTGCTTCGGGAAACAGTCGCATTGACGACTATTACTTAATTTAAGTCTAATGATCTCTATATTGTAATATTTGTAGTGTGTTTTATATTGTAATATTTTTTTGTAAAAAACTGTAAGTAGAATGTATAATGTTAGGCTACTGTAGTTTAGTAAAAATAAGATAAGTAATACATTTTAGTGTAAAATGTTTGCTTTTTTATATTACGAAAAAGATTTTTAAAAAATGTACAGAATGTGAGAACTAAACACTTACTTACCTACTTACTTACTTAATTCCTGCCGCTCCTTCCGGGGCATAGGGCCTTGGCGAAATTTCTCCACGCAGTACGGTTCCTGGCCATTCCCTTCACTTGACTCCAGTTCTTGTCCACCTCTGCAATTTCATTTTCGATCGTCCTCTTCCAGGTCTTCTTAGGTCGACCTCGATTCCTGGCGCCTTAGGATTCCAGTCTAGCGCCGCCCTCTCAATAGCTCCGACCGGCTTCCTTAGTGTGTGACCAATCCAGCGCCATTTCCTCTCCTTGATCTGGATGCTAATCGGTTGTTGATTGGTGATGGTCCAAGGATCTTCATTTGAGATAATGTCCGGCCACCTCACATTCATGATGCGACGCAGACATCTGTTAATGAACACCTGTAGCTGGTTGGTGATCGGTTTTGTGACTTTCCATGTTTCACAGCCGTAGATAAGAATCGACTTTACGTTGCTATTGAAAAGGCAGAGCTTGGTCTTCCTGGAAATGTTTCTATTTCTCCAGATGGGGTAGAGCTGGACAAAGGCACCATTTGCCTTCCTGATACGGCTTCGAACGTCTTCCTCTGCTCCCCCATCATTTGTGACTATACTTCCAAGGTAGAGGAAGGACTCAACTCGCTCAATGTCCTTTCCGTTGACTGTCAAACTAGTCGTGATGTCAGAATGTCGAGTTTCAACCAAGCAAACAAGGTGAATAGACGTGCAGTGAAGTGTAAGGGAGAATGGGAATCGCTATTCAGCAGTACCGGGCGGTCATCGGCCGCTGGCAGGCTAGAGTGAAGTGCGATTTCGGTGTTGGGAAGGTGATAGCGGGCAACGTCACTGAACAGATGGGGGTTTTTGGCGATGGGGATGGTAGCGCTGGTTGTGGCGACGCTACTATTAATTGGAGGAGTGGAGTCAAACCCAGGGCCTGGTCAGCTGGGATGGCTAGAAATGGAAAAAATAAGGGAAATTGTAAAGGAAGTGTCACAAAATGACCAGATCCGGGACATTCTTCGTGAGCAATGTAAGGAATTCAAGGAGATGAAGACATGTATAAGAGAAGAGATGGGAATAGTGACAGAAAGGCTGACCGAGAATAGTAGAGAGATAAAAGACCTAAGAGAAAAGGTGAAGATATTAGAGGTGGAGGTAAATGAATTAAGGAAGGCCAAGCTGGATGAGAGAAAGAAAAACGTCTTCATTTACGGAATAAAGGAAGATGCCAAGGAAAGCACCGAGGATCTAACATCCAAGGTGCTCCGAGTGATTAGTGAAGGCATGCGGATAAACATTGGAGTCTCAGAGATTGACAATGTGACCAGGATAGGCCGGGGAAGGGGCACGAGGCCCGTGAAAGTGTCATTAGTTTCTTCGCTGATGGCTCACAGAATTCTGGCGAACACAAAGAACCTGAAAGGGGAGAGGATATGGGTAAGGAGAGAAATGAGTAAAGAAGAGGCAAGCGAGCAACGGACCTTGCAGTTTCATTTAAGGAAGGCAAGGAGCTCTGGTCTCAAGGCTTATGTAAAAGGCAATAGACTGGCGGTTAGCGGCAACAACTGGGATCGGATTTGGACAGTGGCACAACTCCAGGATATGGAGAAGCAACAACAACAGGAGACAGTCAGACCTAGCAACCAGGTGGAAGCAGCTGTCGGTTCAGAGGGAAGTGCGGTGATGATTCAACAGAGAGCATCGACCTCCAAGTCCAACACGGAAGTGGCGCGAGCAGGAACGACTAACGTCAGCGCCAGGAACACCGGACAAGTGCGTGGTTTGCAGAAAGGTGAGACTGTCAAACAACGAGTTACTAGTCTAAAATAACTATGGGGCAAGAAAACCTTGACAGAGCAGTTTAATGTGGAGAAGGAGGTCATTTCTTATCCAGGTGGCAGTATACTAGAGCTAGAGAAAGCTAGAGTTACTAGAAGTAAAGCTACCGCCAGCGAAGAGGGTAGGGGTAAAAATAACTAAACTGGAATATTGCTAGCGTAAATATAGAGGGTTTTTTTTAAATAAGAGAGGGAACGATGTAGTTTTGACCCTAATAGAAGATATGCAGATTGTAGGATTTGTTGAGAGTTGGCTCCCTGTAGGTTGCGAGGTTAAAATAGATGGCTTCAATATATATACAAAACCTAAGATTAGGAAAGCTCGTACAGGTAGGTTCCCGAGGGGAATTGTTGTTTTAATTAAAGAAAAGGTGAGGGAATTATCAGAATTTATTAGTTCAGAACTGGAAGAAGTAGTGTGGGTAAAAGCAGATATTAGGGGGAGGGGGAAAGGAACGGTATGTTTCGGCTTTGTCTACAACCCTCCGGAGAATTCCCCGTATGCAAGAGAAAGCTTTTTCGATGAGTTAGCTATTGAAATAAACAGAATTCAAAATATATATGAAGAGGCAGAGATTGTGCTTTTAGGGGACTTCAATGCGAGGGTTGCAGACAGAAAGCCCCTTTACAGCAAGGGGGTTGCCGAGGCCGTATGTGGGGATAGGCACAGCAAAGACAAGGAATGTAATAAGAACGGAGAAAAGATTTTGGAACTATGTGGTGCAGAAGAGCTATATATATTAAATGGTGTCTGTGTGGGGGATGAAGAAGGTAACCTGACGTACATAACAGAGATTGGAGGAAGTGTAATAGATTTAGCAATATGTTCCAGAGGAGCACTAGCCCTAATTAAGAGGTTCACTGTTGAAGAATGGGGAGAATCACACCACCTACCAATTGTCGTCAACATGCAGGGAGCGGTGACAAAATCAAAATCAAAAGGGAACCCACAAGTTAAAGCTATAGAGAGAAAAGTAAATAGATTCAGAAGGAGGGAGGAAAACTGCAGAGAGTTCCAGAACTACTTCCAGGGAGAAAATTTTGAGCTGATAAAGGTAGGGATAAGTTTAATGATCAGTAATGATGAAATTGAAGGGGTAATACGTATGATTGAGAATGCAATTATGATGGCCGGGCGGAAAATGCGCGTGAAGGCTAGAGGAAAATTAGGGAGAATCAAAGGATGGTACGATGAATCTTGTAGAAGGAAGAAAACCGAAGTTATTAGGGCACTGAAGTTATACAAGAGAGGAGGGGATGATACGATGAGAGTAGAATTTAGTCGTCTAAGGAAAGAATATAGGGAACTGCTCAGCAAAATGAAAGATGAATGGCAGGGTAAGGAAGCTACAGCACTAAATAAGGATTCTAAATGATGTCAGAATGTATCCTCATCTCTTTGGTCTTGTTGGTGTTGATCATCAGTCCTGCACGTTGTGAACTAAACAAGGGGAATGTAAAACATGTAAAGTGGAAATTGTAAATATCCATGTGTGAAAAAAAAAATGAAATGGCTATCACCATTTTTTAAATTAAAAGATATAGTGATCCGGTGAACCTTATTTTATTTCACAACAACAACAAAATGTACAGAATGTGTGAACTAAACAAGGCGAATGTAAAAAAATGTAAAGTGGAAATTGTAAATATTCATGTGTGAAAAAATGAAAATGAAGAAATGGCTATCACCATTTTTACAATTAAAAGACATTGTGATCTGGTAAACCTTGTTTTTATTTCACTACAAATAGGGCTTTACAAAATAGAATACAAAGAAATACCAATTCCTCAATCCTTTTCATTGTTCATGTCCACTCATCATTAACTTTCCTTTTATAGCACTCATTACAATGAGGGCTGAGCCTGTATACAGGCATGCAAGTGCTGAAACCGCTGGATTAGCTTACTGGGATTGTTCCAGTAAATAAATTTAACAAATGATTTTTAGGGGTAAACAATGCATTAGCATTATCATCATTATTATCATCTTCATCATTATCATTATAATAATCATTATTATTACTATAAAGTGCTTTTTGATCCTTTTGCAATACCACATTTTGCACAGTCTGTGTTGACTTTGATAGTGTTGGGAGTTTTTCAGACATTGACGACTGTCCTAACACGACTTTCTGAGGAGATGATAAATGCTTTTTAACAAACAATCCACTATCTTGAGCTGCAATATATATATATTCGGAATAGTGTTTTAGCATTTTGAAGATTTTTTTTAAACAGCAACGATGTTTTATCTGTTACACTACATTGATGATCACTCACACTTAAGACCTCACTATTTTTACTTTTTAACTCACCTCGTCACTGTTTTGAACGATGTTTTGAACAACGCCAAATAACAGTTCTATTTTTATTGGTTCCTTTTACAATATATGTATATACTTTATAGTATGCAAAATGGCTTACCATAGCTATTCGTTGACAATTTCATATCATTTGTCAAGCATGAAATAATCTCTAGTAAAGTTCACTCGATAATATAAATCATAGTTTAAAATGGGAGCAAAAGTGGGTGCAAAGGTAGGTGCAAAAGTGGGTGCAAAAGTGGGTGCAAAAATGGGTTCAAAGGTAGGTGAAAAAGTAGGTGGAAAAGTGGGTGCAAAATTGGTAGTAGGCACAGATTACAGTAGGCGCGATTGGTTTTAGGCACAATGGAAAGTAGGCGCAATTGGTAGTAGGTGCTATTGATAGTAAGCGCAATTAGTAGAAGGCACAATGAATAGTAGGCGCAATTGATAGTAGGCGCAATTGGTAGTAGGCACTATTGATAGTAGACGCAATTGTTAGTAGGTGCGATTGATAGTAGGCGCAATGGATAGTAGGCGCTCTTGGTAGTAGTTAGTAGACCCTGAGGCGATAACAGGGACCCGTTGACATAATTTGATAAATGCATGGGCCAGTCCATAAGGACCAGTCCAAAGGGACCGGTCCAAAGGGATAAGTTAAAAGGACCTGTCAACAGGGTCCCGTCCACAGGGACCGGTCAACAAGGACCCGTCCACAGGGACCCGTCAAAAATGACTCCCTTCAAAAAGGACCCGTCCAAAGGGGCTAGTCAACAGGGGACCAGTCCAAAGGGACAAGTCAACAGGGATCAATCAAAAGGGGTTATCGCTTCAGGGTCTACTAACTACTACCAATAGCGCCTACTATCCATTGCGCCTACTATCAGTCGCACCTACTAACAATTGCGTCTACTATCAATAGGGCCTACTACCAATTTCGTCTACTATCAATTGCGCCTACTATCAATTGTGTCTACTACTAATTGCGCTTACTATCAATAGCACCTACTACCAATTGCGCCTACTCTCCATTGTGCCTTAAAACCAATCGCGCCTACTGTAATCTGTGCCTACTACCAATTTTGCACCCACTTTTCCACCTACTTTTGCACCTACATTTGAACCCACTTTTGCACCCACTTTTGCACCTACCTTTGCACCCACTTTTGCTCCCACTTTAAACTATGGTTTATATTATCGAGTGAACTTTACTAGAGATTATTTCATGCTTGACAAATGATATGAAATTATCAACGAATAGCTATGGTAAGCCATTTTGCATACTATAAAGTATATACATATATTGTAAAAGGAACCAATAAAAATAGAACTGTTATTTGGCGTTGTTCAAAACGTCGTTCAAAACAGTGACGAAGTGAGTTAAAAAGTAAAAATAGTGAGGTCTTAAGTGTGAGTGATCATCAATGTAGTGTAACAGATAAAACATCGTTGCTGTTTAAAAAAAATCTTCAAAATGCTAAAACACTATTCCGAATATATATATATATATATTGCAGCTCAAGATAGTGGATTGTTTGTTAAAAAGCATTTATCATCTCCTCAGAAAGTCGTGTTAGGACAGTCGTCAATGTCTGAAAAACTCCCAACACTATCAAAGTCAACACAGACTGTGCAAAATGTGGTATTGCAAAAGGATCAAAAAGCACTTTATAGTAATAATAATGATTATTATAATGATAATGATGAAGATGATAATAATGATGATAATGCTAATGCTTTGTTTACCCCTAAAAATCATTTGTTAAATTTATTTACTGGAACAATCTCAGTAAGCTAATCCAGCGGTTTCAGCACTTGCATGCCTGTATACAGGCTCAGCCCTCATTGTAATGAGTGCTATAAAAGGAAAGTTAATGATGAGTGGACATGAACAATGAAAAGGATTGAGGAATTGGTATTTCTTTGTATTCTATTTTGTAAAGCCCTATTTGTAGTGAAACAAAAACAAGGTTTACCAGATCACACTGTCTTTTAATTGTAAAAATGGTGATAGCCATTTCTTCATTTTCATTTTTTCACACATGAATATTTACAATTTCACTTGACATTTTTTTACATTCGCCTTGTTTAGTTCACACATTCTGCACATTTTGTTGTTGTGAAATAAAATAAGGTTCACCAGATCACTTTATCTTTTAATTTAAAAAATGGTGATAGCCATTTCATTTTTTTCACACATGGATATTTACAATTTCCACTTTACATGTTTTACATTCCCCTTGTTTAGTTCACAACGTGCAGGACTGATGATCAACACCACCAAGACCAAAGAGATGAGGATACATTCCGACATCACGACTAGTTTGACAGTCAACGGAAAGGACATTGAGCGAGTTGAGTCCTTCCTCTATCTTGGAAGTATAGTCACAAATGATGGGGGAGCAGAGAAAGACGTTCGAAGCCGTATCAGGAAGGCAAATGGTGCCTTTGTCCAGATCTACCCCATCTGGAGAAATAGAAACATTTCCAGGAAGACCAAGCTCCGCCTTTTCAATAGCAACGTAAAGTCGATTCTTCTCTACGGCTGTGGAACATGGAAAGTCACAAAACCGATCAACAACCAGCTACAGGTGTTCATTAACAGATGTCTGCGTCGCATCATGAATGTGAGGTGGCCGGGCATTATCTCAAATGAAGATCTTTGGACCATCACCAATCAACAACCGATTAGCATCCAGATCAAGGAGAGGAAAAGGCGCTGGATTGGTCACACACTAAGAAAGCCGGACGTAGCTATTGAGAGGGCGGCGCTAGACTGGAATCCTCAAGGCGCCAGGAAGCGAGGTCGACCTAAGACGACCTGGAAGAGGACGATCGAAAATGAAATTGCAGAGGTGGACAAGAACTGGAGTCAAGTGAAGAGAATGGCCAGGAACCGTACTGCGTGGAGAAATTTCGCCAAGGCCCTATGCTCCGGAAGGAGCGGCAGGAATTAAGAAAGTAAGTAAGTAAGTAAGTAAGTAAGTAAGTAAGTAAGTAAGTAAGTAAGTAAGTGTTTAGTTCTCACATTCTGTACATTTTTTAAAAATCTTTTTCGTAATATATAAAAAAGCAAACATTTTACACTAAAATGTATTACTTATCTTATTTTTACTAAACTACAGTAGCCTAACATTATACATTCTACTTACAGTTTTTACAAAAAATATTACAATATAAAACACACTACAAATATTACAATACAGAGATCATTAGACTTAAGTAAAGTAATAGTCGTCAATGCGACTGTTTCCCCAAGTAAGAGTATCAAATGTGTTGGGTATAATGAATCGTTTGTTGTCTTCATTACTTAAAGCAACTTTGTTCAGCAAATTGGTATGTAGCTGATGATTTTTACTTCTAAATACACACATTTTCTTATATAATACAGTTGGGTTACTAACTATACAGTTTTTATAATCACTTATATCTAACTCTTTACTAACAACATTCTTTTTCACTCCTTTCAATTTTTTTACTACATCATCAATTGTCATATAGCTGTATGATTTGGATTTTGTGCCTACAAAGGTGTTTATAATAACACCAGCACATTCATCCTTAAATTTCCCAAGAACCTTTTTGTTTACTAGAGGCAAATGGTAAATATTATCCTCGGGGTAGTCACTGGTATCAAACCTATTTAGCTCAGTTTTGATATCCTCATAAAAATCATCAGTTTTAAACTCATAAATAAAAGAATCTGTGTCTGTGTAGAGTAATTTAGCATTATCGAGATAGTTTTTCTTTACATAATCATAGTGAAATTCATACATAAGTGTTTTTGACAATTCCAGAATGGTGTAACCCACAGGTATGGGTTTGTTGTATGTTACTTTAAGACTATTCATTTGTATTACAACTAAATCCTCATGAATAATTTATCAGCTATGAAAGTTAGGCTTGCTTATTAAGTTGCTCGCACCATACCTCTTACCATCATTCTCCCACTTTGTTATCAGCTTTACATCAACTCGTTTATCAACATTCTCCATAGTCTTTCCAAAAACACTATTATTCATGAGTTTATAAAAATCTTTTTCAAACGCGTTTGTTGACTGTGTTCTTAAATTATTGTTTAGATCAATATACGGTTTGAGCCATGCTGACTGATGAAATTGCAATACGCGATGAATTTTAGTTAATTTCAATCCATGCTGTAGACACTGTTTCAAGTTTTGATAATGTATTACATATTTACATTTATTATTTACATTAGCAATTAACATTTTTGTTCGTGATGTGATGTATGGAGATTTCATATTCTCAGGACAAAATGGTAAATCATTATGATCACCATGTAACTCTTTAGGGTACTCAAGATTTACCTCTAAAATATATCCTTTATCATCGTTATCATTAAGAGTGTCAACATGTAAGACATCAATTTCAGGTTGTGTCAGCCAGCGAAAATCTTTCAGTGGTAGATATTGACTCATAGCCCAACCATATTGGTTATATGCATCGAGGTAGACAATATACTTTGACTCTTCACAAGGGTTGTAGCTAGGCATGTATTTATTATTCGCTTTAGAGTACCGTCCACTACATTGATCATGTCTATATCAGTCATTAATTCTAAATTTACTTTCGTTTTTTTCAACATTGAACTGAAACTTAACCCAGGAGCAGTGAAATACTGACAAGGATCAAGGTCATAAGTTTTCATACAAACATTCCGAAAATTTTCAAAAACATCTGCTAATAATAACACATCTGTCTTCAAATATATGTGTGAAAATTCTCCTAAAGTTTGAATGTCGAACTGTGTCCATACACGATATGCATGTATATATTCCTGATCACTGATATGACTTGTGTTTAAGGAACTGTAAAATGCATCTTTCGGTGGTAAAGAACACTCCTCAAGACGTTCCACACAGTTAATATATTCATAAGGGAATATACCCTTTTGACGAATCAAATTAAAATCATCTTCTTTAGGAAAGACACGTTGGATTTCATGAAACTGATCTGATTTTAAATTACTAGCCAGCTTATCAAGACTACTCGGCATAAAGCGGAATGAATCTAAAAATCGCAGTTTTATCGTTTTTTATTGATAGTTTTGATGTATTTTGTGAACGATATGTATTGTTCCTTATTATTTGCAATCACATCAATTTTCACATCTGAAGCTCCAAATTCTTTAACGATAACGTGGTTATCGTATTTGCTACCGTTATGTAGAATGACCGGAATGAATTTACTTACTCTATAATTTAAGTTACATTCTTGGTGAGCAGCACCACGATATTTTCCTGTTAAATGGTCATGATCGCGAACCCTGTCTGTATATAAACATTCACCACATATAAAACAATTAGTTTCAGTTTCAAAATTCATTTGCTCTGTTGAAGTTAGTGGCTCCATTGGAATGATCGTATTTAAAATAGAGGATATACGGATGGCATCTTTCTCAAGCCTTTGCATAAAAACTTTAAGTGCATCAGGTCCTCTATAGAGCTCAAACTTATTTAAAGAGTCATCCTAACTACATTTAATATAATATGCAAAGCTAAAAGGTTCATGAATGTGAGTAGTGTTGGTGAAAGTTTGGGCTGGATTCGATGAACATGTATTAACTGGTTTTAGCAAAGTCTCGAAGTCAGCATACATAACAAATGGTACTCGAAGCTGTTTCTAAAAATCCTTAAATTTCAGAATGTTATTTTTAGGAGTCGGTAATACCGTACACACATGATTACACCCCCATTTTTGATGTTGAGTTAGTTGGTCCTCTTTTCTGAAATATAGCAAACAGCCATCACACAACCACTTCTTAGATTCACCTTTTGATAGTTGACTGCCAACAAGTCTACTGAAATGTTTTATCCAGCAATAGTGAGCATTTTCACCTTCGGTTATGTATAGTAAATTTACATGAGCATCCTTTTTTTCCTGAGTATAATATAGAGGACCTACTATTCTCTTATTTTCAATTCCATAAACTTTAATACTTACATTGTTCAGCTCTTCAAAACGTTGAATGTCTTTTATCGCCATAGGAAATTCTATTTCTTTTAAATCTAACACTGAAGAATAGTGAGGATTGGCAACTCCAGCTATCTGATATGACATCTAGCGGTAAAAATGAGAAACTTACGAAGTAGGGTACATTTGTCACGTGGTGACTGTTTGTATATGGTTTCTTGTATTGGTGAGCAGATCGTGGTAAATTCTTCGTGTTTATACATAAGTTATAAGTTTTACTCGTTGATAAGAGTGCAAAATGAGTAAAAGCAAAGTATATTGCTCAGTTTACGGCTGTAAGTCGATGTATAAGAGGGCTGCGGATATACGTTTTCATCACATTCCAAAAGATGCAAATAGCAATAGCCGAAAGGTGACGATAGGCCTACCAAATAAATATGGGCAACAAGAGCGGGTTGAACCACTCACCACTACACTCACTGACGACAGGACGGGTTGTTCACTTACGCCGATCCAAGCCGCACCTAGACAGCCAAGCACAGTCTCGCCGAGCCCAGCCGTACCAAGACAGCCAAGCTTCATCAGTCAGGTATCCTCCGCTCCCTAGTTCATTTCCAATAACCCTACCAACCGCCATCACCTCGCTCTGCGATATCTGAGCAATTCCACTACGAGTCATATAGGCCTAATTTTGACTTCGCAGGGTTAATTAATACCTACCATCCAAATCAAGCAATTCCTGTCTACCCCGAGTTTTAATACAAGTTAAACTCATCCCTTCGCCCTACCAAGCAACAAATAATTTCTAGAGTCTATGGTACAGTGAGCAAACTCAAATATAGCTTTTAAATGTAACAGTGCCATGACCCGAACTGCACAAAAACAAATACCAACAGACAACCGATGCTTGATAATAATGCAATTGACACACAAAATCCAGTGGAACACACAAATTAGATCACGTGTATCGCACATTTATACATATATACAATTGAAAATAACACTGTCATTATCTTAGGGACCACATTTACTGATTATAACCGAAAAATAAAAAGTGTTCCATATCAAACGCGTGTTATTGAGTATTTTTACCCTACTTATCCAGACCGACCGCAGCGCCCCAAGTGTTAGTTTGAGTTGCCAATAGGATGATGTTCTCATCGTGTCCCTCACGGCTGGATGGAGAGCTGAGGTTACAGCCCACGCAAAACATGCTTGATCACTATTCAAAACATTCACAACAGCTCTCTTTCGTTTGATCGATACAAGTAAATCAATATATGATGATGCTCGAAGGGTGTTATATTTATTCATGTTGGTTTCTAAAGAAAGTACTTCATCCAACGCCCAGCCAGACTCCCTTTCCTGGAACTCTTCACTCTTCACGATGATAGCACTTGAAATGTCTCGGTACATATCACTAATATTAGTTGATTCGCTAACAATTACGTTTTTTGTATTAAAGGATTTGATATCCATAATTTCACCTTCACTCCCAGTTTTTACATAGAGTCCAAAAAGTTCAAAATACATTTTAATTGTTTTATGCTCTACTAAAACATTTTCTACTAAGCCAAACACAGTAGGTTGAACATTTTTAAAAAATGATTCAATACTTTGAGTTTTTTCTTCAATATAAAGTCTGTAACTTTTAAATGCACTACCAATTTGTTGAATATTTCCAGAATTTCTTTCATGGCAAGCGTTATTTTTATGTTGAATACTGCGTAAATGTCCATGAATGATTGAAGAAGGTATATCAATATTACATACATTACAATGTGTTATCGAAGGTTCACCATTCTTCTTTCTTTTGTTGCATGACTATTTTCAAAATCTTGAGAACGTTTACGATTTTGAGCATCACATTCATTTAAAGGTTCCGTGCTAGTTGATGGTTTTACAGTTTTTAATTCCTGTTGTTCCCCATGCAATTCAACCATGTGGGATTGATATCGCTTTACAGCAGAAAAACCAAGTTCACAAACTGAACATGAAAAAGGTACTGAACTCACATGCATTAAATTTACATGTCGTCCAAGACTATCTTGTCTGTTAAATGTGGTAGCGCAATGACTGCACACAAACATTTTAATGTCATGCTTAGCATTTGCGTGTCGTTGAAGGTTGTCAGGTCTTGAGAACTGTTTCTTACAGTTGTAACTCTTTACTAGCCCTTCTTGGGCCACTGATTTAAAACTTCCCAAAATCACCCTCCATTGGTGATCGAAAGTACTTTACCATCATATTTGAAATGGCAGGGTCGTGGAGTGTTGGACACACATTTAGTCAACCTAACTGGTATCATTTGGGCGTTCAACTATTAGGTGTAATTCCCTATAAAGAAAACTAATGATAACTTTCAAAATATATGTATTAAAATCAACTTTAAACATATGGCGGGGACTCTCGTCGAACAGACTATTGTTTCCTATCTTCAATTCTCCTCGGCAATGACGAAAACATGTGACCCAAAATGAATGTTGGAATATAAAGATGTTTGTTACTCACTCACTGACGATCTTGCAGATAATCTTCGAGACATGCTCGATAGATCAGTTCTCCCCAGCTTTCAAAGATTTTCCACACGTGGTTGCTAATAGAAGCTCCTACTGTTACTTCCCAGCTGGTCATGTTTTGCATGCTCTGCACTAGCAGACTTTTATACAGATCAATATAACACACGAGGCTAAAAGCCTACTTCACAGTTCGCAAAGATATATATAAGATACAGCATCTTGTACTGCGTAATGAATGCGCACGTGGTTCTAGGTTAGAAATGTTTTCAAAGCCACATCTCTGCGATAAATGAATGTGCTTCCGTACCAAACTTGTAATGTGCTAACAGATATAACATTGTTCTGATTTGTAGCCGTTTCGAGTACAATCACAAGCCATGCTTTCAACAAAACAGTTTCTTTAAATAGGCCTACGCCAAATTACGAGAACGCGACCTTTCCAACCAGACGCTAGAATAGAAGTGAGGCCTCGCTCCACACGAAAAACCCACCTCTCATCTTGTAAACACATGTTTTCGTCTTTCTCCGCCAGGGTCATGATACCCTCCAACCCATACAAAATACACCAATAATCTCGAACCCATGTATATTTCTTACAACTCATGGCGCGAAACTCTTCGCTGACGTCAGAACCTTACACAATTTATACAAAGCTTTCTTCAAGACAAGGGAAGTTATTCTCGGCCCAATCTAAATTTGGCCTAGAGTTTCCTGCTGTTGCAACATCTTGTAGCTTGCCTAACACAATCCGCTGTCTTGTATGCTGACATCTCACATACAAATTAAATGAAATATTCCTGACTGAGTCCCCGAGATACACAAGATATATACACTAAATAAAATGAAATCCTATAACCTAAATGATGATGATGAGCAAGAAAAGGAATGATATGAACAAATTACCCTAACCTGACTTCTCCTCAAGTCAACCAAATAAGGGTTTGGGAACATTGTGACCGGAACAGTCACAATACGCCCCCATGTGATTCACACGGGTGAAACAAGTGTGGATCACAAACACTCAACCAAACAACGCACTGAAAACACAAAGAATTACACTATTACATAAATAAATCCTGGAAGGCATATATACACACACACTTGTCAAATTTTCACTCTCTCGAATGTCTTATTGTGCCCATTTCCTAGCCTCACTGATTTTTCTCAAATGTCTTAGGTCTATCACTTCATTTTCTTCATCTCATCATGAGACCCTATTGCTTCACAAGCCATGGTATTTGCCTGCACAGGCCTTATCATACCATCTATCCATCTAACACTCGATGCCACTTTGCTGGTTAGCATTCTTCGTCACATCTCTTGAGTTTTGTCATGCCATCACTTTATGTTGACTAATTCTCTAAGAGTCCATGCCATATTATTTTACAGAGTGATATCTACGGAGATTCCTAATATTATGTGTACTGACAGACTTACCATCCTGGTCCGTTAAACTATAGGCACACTCACCAATACGTTTAACCCCCTTAAAAGGCCCCTGAAATAGATGAAAAAAACTAAACCAACCCCTAAACTGAAGATAGATAAGAACCCTGAAACACACCTGATCGCCTATCCAAAAAAAAACTGAATTTAACCCTCCAAAAAACTGTAAGCTGCCAACTTCCTACTCATCTTCCTCAAACTTACCTGCCAAAATGATACACTCGATGAAGGTCGACTGATATCCTGATTCAGCATAATGCCTATTTCTTTCTCCTCTGGTTCACCTGTAGGCGTACTCTTTCGTTGCCACTTTCCTGACACCCCCACCCCTCTGATAGTTTTCCTGTGCTGATATTATCCTTATCCTGTTTCTTTCTACTTCTATAATTCCTTATTTCCACCTCCCGTTTATCCTGTCTACTAGAATCTCCCTGCTGACTTTCAACTAACATCACCTCCAAATGTTGTTCACTCTCACCTAACGTCTCCTCCCACTGCCGTTCACTCTCCTCTAAGTTACTATCACCTACCGTCCCTTTCAACTGCTGTTCACTCTCGTCTACGCTACTATCACCTACCGTCCCCTCCAACTGCTGCTTCTCCGCTGCTTCGTCCACACACAACTTCACAGATTCTACCGCTGCTTCGTCCACACACAACTTCACAGATTCTACCGCTGCTCCGTCCACACACAACTTCACAGATTCTACCGCTGCTTCGTCCACACACAACTTCACAGATTCTGCCGCTGCTTCGTCCACACACAACTTCACAGATTCTATTTGCCTGCCTACCTCCTTTCTAATAGCCTCTCCTTGCTGCCTAACTTCTCCTACCTCCTTACTTTCAGGATCTTTCACTTCTCTTCCCTGCTTGTTCACTGCCTCTATACCGGACTCTAACTTCTCTGTACTAGACTCTACCTGCTTGCTCCACTTATCCACACTAGGCTCAAACGTCTCACTCTCAGACTCTACCAGAGATTCTTTACTTACAGATACTTCCAGAGATTCTACTTCCTTGCTTAACTCCTCCATACTGGACTCAACCTTCTCACACATTACGACTACCTGCTTGTCCAACTCCTCCATACTGGACTTGATCTTCTCATTCACGGATGCTTTCACTTCTCCTATCTCCTTACTCATAGATTCTCCTTGCTTCCTAATCTCTCCTTTTATTTCTCTCAATAGCATAAGAAGCAAACTAGTGTTCATACCCCCTCCATTTAAATTTAAGTTGCTACCTTCAGTGATCAGCTGCGACTCATTGGAGACAATGGTATCCGATTCTCCCATTGTCTGTTCCTTACCTTCCTCACTACTATTTCCCCCCGTTCCCTGATTAACTGACATTTTACTATTTTAATTTATTCGCAACCCTAGATATTAATTCCATATTGTCCAACGTGGACATACTGTAACGTGTTTTTCGAGGGGTTTTATGCCACTGGCATAAGTCAGTAGGAAGCCATTCTATATTTATTTACGCGGCAAATTGTTCAGCCAAGATAATTTTTCATGTTAATTTATTATTATTATTAATTTATTATAATTATTATTTAGATATTTTCGGAGCATTTTATAAAAATTATAAGCATACAGATAGGTTTTCTATGTCTTAGAAAACGCTATCAAGCAAATTATTACGAACGACGATATCATAGAAAATTATCTGATTACGGAATTTTACGGAGTTTTGTCAGTTAGGGTATTTGAGAGACATGACTCACAGGGATTTCAAATACAAGCTGATTCCTGTCGAGAAGCATGACGCAATCTTGGGTCGCAAGGTCTAGAAGAGGCGAATTGTCGAAACGGAACTCTCGCGCGCCGAGTGTAATGAACCAGTGGAGGGGAAGTGGCGGCGTGCTCAGCCAATCAGCGGAGACAACGTAAGCTGGAAGACGGTACCATGGTGGGGGAGACAACGTGTGGATATATCGTTCGACGCGCCGTGAGACGCGGACAATCTGTGAAATACTTGCGGAGGATGGTTATACGCGGGGGACGCTCCGATGTTCCGTGGAACGGACAATCTGTGTAGAACTTGCAGTGTACGGTCGCAAGTGCGTGTCGCTCCGATGCTCAGTGGAGTTAGCGACGAACTTTTGTAAAACGTAACCAGTGCGGTTTTACGAGAGTTTGGGTCCGATGTACGGACCATAGAATTATCTAATCTACCAGAATATCATCAAATTTCGACGGAGATGACGACGTCCAGGAGACTGTGGGAAGCACACAGCATCATCAAGAACGAGGGAAATGCTTTGGCAATTTCCAGGGGTAAGCGCTAATGACGCAGAAATACGCAATCTCTCATTTTTCTTTGTTTTATATTTCATAATTCAGTAACTTCATAGCTTGGAAATAAGAGTAAAATCAATTTATCAGACTCCGTTTTCACGTAATTTTCTATCGGTAATATTAAAATCACAACGCTCCAATTTAAATTTTATAGTTATTATTATTATTAATTTTGCTATACTTGTTTTATATAATAAATTCATTTCTTTTAGAATGCAATCTTTGCTTTCAGTAGGTAGCATTAGATATAGACCAATTCCTTCTCCTGATACAATTGTTTGTTGGGTTAATGATCAAATCATACCACGATCTGAGTGAATAGAGTCTTGAATGTGTTCTGCCAGAGCTAGACGTTGTTAAATACAAATTTAGATTTCAACATTGCATTGAGGTCTTGGCGCCCATTAAAACAACATAGCTTAGGCAAAGGTAAACAGTTACATTTCTCACCCAACAGTGTGGGCTAGCAAAAACGTTTCATTTCGCTACCAACATGGGGCACTAAGAACCGTTTCATTTGTCGCCGACAACTTGGGGCTGAAAACCTAATAACATTTGTGGAAGGAGAAGGGTATATATTTCTGTGCCTGTATTTTGGGGGTTATTTGTCTGTATCAGTGTATATCATTATGGGGGATGAGAAAGAAAGACAGATGAGGTTACGTAGTGGTCATCAACGGGAGAGTGATGATACGAGCAGTATGTCGAGTGATGGTAGTACCGGGGTAGCGGAGGTAAATCCCGATACTGAAACAGGGAGTGTAGGCGGCCAACCAGAATTAAAAACTTTACTTCTCGAGTTTATGTATCAGAACAAAGTTAGTAGTGATGCCTTAAATGCAAAGTTAGAACAGAATAACGCTAAATTAGAACAAAATAGTAGGGAAAATAAAGAAAGTACAGAAGCTTTAAATGCAAAGTTAGAACAGAATAACGCTAAACTAGAACAAAACAGTAGGGAAAATAAAGAGAGTAATAGGGAATTGAGCGATAGTTTAAACGCCAGATTAGAACAAAACAGTAAGGAAAATAGAGAGAGTACTGAAACTTTAAATGCAAAATTAGAACAAAACAGTAGGGAAAATAGAGAGAGTAATGAAACTTTAAATGCTAAATTAGAACAAAACAGTAGGGAAATGAGTGACAAATTCGAACTGATTAGAGGTGAGATCAGGGGGGTGATGGAAGAAAAGGCTAAAGAGATTATTGCAGATGTAGACAGAAAATTAGGAAAAGTACAGGAGGAGTTGGAAATTAGAATCAGTACACAGGCTGAAAATTTAAAAGAACTAGTGCAACTGGAAACACAGCAGGTCAAAAAGCAATTGGGGGGAGAAATTGACAAAATTCAGGTAGCTACTAAAGAGGTTAAGGAACAGCTGGGGGGTAGAATTGAGAAAGTTCACTCACAAATAGTTGCAGAAGTAAATGATCTAAGAGAGAGTAATAGGGAGAGCATTAGCAAGATTGAGGAGAAACAAGCAAAGCTATATGATAAAGTAGAAGAATCAGAAGGAAACATTAAATTAACAGTAAACAGTATTGAGAGGAAGGCTGAGGAGAAAATCGCAGAATTAGAATTAAAATTAAAAGCTAGGATCAGGCAAGAAAATAGTCAGAATAGGCCAGTTTTTGTGAATAGCACACACAGGGAGGTAGAACTGGGTAAGTTCAGCAATCGACAGGGGTGCCCAATGGAGTTCATGAACACTATAGAAAATAAATTCGGGGAGAGGTTGGAAAATGGTAGTATTGAGTGGTGCCAGGTAGTTGAAATTTTAGAACAAGTGTTTGTGGGGGAAACGAGGAATTGGTTTGCTGTCTACAGAGACAAGTTTACTGATATTAATGATTTTAAAATGAAATTCTGTGAAAAGTTCTGGAATGAGGTTATTCAGTCGCAGCATCGTGAGGGAGTAGTGTGTGGTAAATATAACCCTAAAGGAAGCTCCACCATGACCGAATACTTTTTAGGGCAGGTATTAGTGTGTAAATATCTGGATGGCTTGAAGGAGGAAAGTGATGTGGTGAGGTTGCTACTTAGGCACTTTCCCTATAGGATCAAGGAGGCTGCTTGTATCCAGAATGTAAAGACTATATCACAAGTAGAAAATCTGTTAAGCACATTTGATGCACTAGGGAGAGGGGGTTATGAGGACAATTTCAATCGGAACCAGGGTAATAATAATAATAGACCTAATGAAGCCAGGCATCAGGAAGTTCAAGGGAACGGTGGCGAAGGGGCCAACGCTCAAAATAGAAATAATAATAATCAGCTAAATCAGAACAGAGGAAATGGCTATGGTAGTCAGTATCAAGGGAGGAACAATGATTTCAGGGGAAATCAAGGGAGGTACAATGATTACAGGGGAAATCAAGGGAGAAACAATGATTTCAGGGGAAATCAAGGGAGAAATTATAATGACAATAATTACAACCAGAATAGGGGTCAAGGAAGAGGACAGCCTAGTGGTAGTAATATACAGCCAAACAATAACAACACAGCCCAGAACATCCAGACCAGTTCAGTAGTTAGTAGTACTACGGCCAGCTGTAGCGGTTCTTTAAACGCGAACCAGGCTGCGAAGTAAGGTCAGAATCTCAGTCTGTAGCATGCCCTGTCCATACAATTATACAGGAACCCTATGACCTAAATGTAAGAAATGAATTATTACATGAACTAAATGATGAAGGTATTATTCAGGAAGTGGTTAGTAAGAGCCCCATAGTTAAATTTAACGTGTCCGAGGCGTACACAGATGTTTTAATTGATAGTGGTTGTATGAAGAGTTGCATAAGTAGTGCATTTTATGATAAAATGAAAGGAACTGGAGTAAATTTTGAGGAGATGCCAATTAAAAGCACTTTTGTTATCACAGCTGTTGGGAAGAGGTCTAAAGTAATTTCTAAGCAAGTTTTAGTAGACATTAAAATTAATAATCATGTAGAGAAGCAGATTTGTCTTGTAATTCCAAATTTAGTATTCAGTGTTATCTTGGGTTCAGAGTGGCTAAGTAGAGTGTCTGGTAACTTATGTTATGATGTAGGGAGTTTGAAATTTAAATGGGGAGATTCTGAAGTAGAAGTAGCGTTCAATGACCATATTCAGAGGAGTAGTATTGTAGGTGTGATGTGTACTTTAAATGAGATATCGCCAGCCGTAGAGCGGGGTTCTCCATGTTTTGTGGGCAGTGTGATTACGAACGGAAGTCTAGAGGACTCGTTACGTGAGGCTGCATTTCAGGGAAATATAGAGGATGAACAGTGTGTTCGGCTCTGATGTGTTATGGTGTAATAGGAGAGTGTTTGAGGATCGCATTGGTATGGCCAATTGCTATACACATTCATTGAACGTTATTGATAGGTCAGTATTCACAGGACATAGATATCCTGTACCTTTCGCTTATCAGAGTGCAGTTGAGGCACAAATTAACCAGATGCTTGAAGATGGGATTATTGAGCACTCGAACAGTCCATATGTTAATTCTTTGATAACGGTACCCAAGACCGACGGCACTGTTCGTATTTGTTTAGACGCTCGTTTGGTTAACAGTAGAATTAGTTCAGATCAGCTGAAATCTATGTCAATAGAAGAATTAATGCAAACATTTGAGGGGAAGAAGTATTTCACTTGTGTAGATTTGAGTTCCAGTTTTTGGCAAGTGCCACTTATGTACGAAGATAGACCATTTACAGCTTTTAGTCATAAATATAACCTTTATCAATTTTGTAGAACACCTTATGGGTTAAAGAGTAGTTCAGCAGCTTTAATTAGGGCTTTAAACATCGCATTAGGGGATGACACAGGAGAGTTTGTAACCATTTACATAGATGATATGGTAATTAGTTCACGCAGTTTTGAGGAGCATCTACGTCATTTAGATATAGTTTTTCAGAAGTTAGATCAGGCAGGGTTCACTTTGAAGCTGTCTAAGTCGTCATTCTGTCAGTCAGAAGTGACATTTTTAGGTCATGGAGTGTCGAGTAGAGGTGTAACACCAGAAGAAAGTAGGGTTAATAAGATACTTAACGCAGAGGTGCCACAGAATGTTAAACAGTTAAAAACTTACCTGGGAATTTGCAACTTTTTCAGGAGGTTCGTTCTTAAATACTCAGGGTTGGTAGAACCATTCAGGGAATTGCTTAAAAGTGGGACTCGGTGGAGATGGGAGTCCAAGCATGATCAGGCTTTTAGAGCGCTAAAGGAAGGTTTTGAGAAAGCTGTAGTGCTGAAATATCCTTTAAAAGATAAGGAATATGTGGTTATGACAGATGCTTCACATATAGGCATTGCTGGAGTATTATGTCAGAGAGATGATGAGGGTAATCTGTGCATTGTATCTTTAGCCTCGCGAGGACTGACTGCAGCAGAGAAAAGATACACGATTACTGAGTTAGAGCTTTTAGGTATTGTTTTCAGTTTAGGGAAATTTAGAATGTATTTAGTAGGGGGGAAATTTGAGATCCACACAGATCACCATGCATTACTGTATATGAGAACTTGTAAACTCAGTTCTAACAGAGTTAGTAGGTGGATTCTTGCTCTGCAGGAATACGAATTCACAGTAAAATATATTAAAGGTAAAGATAACATTCTCGCAGACATGCTATCGAGGGACACTAATTTATGTAGGGATTATCCTGTGGTTAAAGCAGAGGACGGTATTTTAATATGTGCATGTGTGGACAGTAGCAACAGGGCATCGTTACAGACACTGAGAAATATGCTAGTGGAGCAACGTGATGACGTTCATTTAAAGGGAGCCACTTGCAATGTTGGAAGCAGGTGACGCAGAAACATTTATAGTTTCCAAACGTATTGGCAAAACAGCATATGTGCTGGAGAATAGTGAGGGAAACAGATTATACGGGACGTATAATATACATAGCCTACGAAAATATGTGTCATAAAGTGAGTGTGTTTAGCTGGCGAGCCAGCCTATTAAATGAGTAAGTGTGGTATTTGGTGCGTAGGAGGAGATGGTCTTCCAGGCAGGCGTATCAGAAGTCACACAGGGGGGTAGTATGTAAGTAAATGAGAGTTTTTAAGGTACAGGGAAATATGACGGGATTGTCGGATGCTGTTGAGCACTAAATTGTCTCGATGCACCAAGGCCAGTTTGGCAGCGCTGATGGGTTCCCATTTATCTCCAAGAGATGGGGGAGCGCTTGTATAGGGCTTGTTAGCTTAAGGCGTCCACGAGATAAAAGATGGGCCATCAGAATGCGAGACAGTCCTTCATGAAACTCATACATATCAGCACACGTGATTTCTGTTTACGGCCTCGCCATGTAAGATTTGTAAGTGTGTAATTTAAGACAATTTGTATAATGGTATTATTTGTGTGAGGAGAACGGGTCTGTGTTGAGAACTAGTATGAAGTAGAATATAGTCTACGGGAACTTAACAAGACAGGGCGATTACGGCACAGAAATATTTGGTGTTATATGTAATGCACATTTACTGTTTTTTTTTTCAGAAGTCAATATTAATTTAATCTACTTCAAAGAGAGATTAAGTATTATGGTCACGAGGCGCTGCCACAATAGTGTGATCGTGTGCTCAGTGATAAGTGGAATTAAATGTCACCATAAGGAGGGGACCTCCAGTGAAATTAGGAAGTTCTATGGTGATATAAATATATCAGAACACCTTCAATGCGTGTGATATGACATCATAAATACATAGTGCTCACACATTAATTATGTCTATTTCTCCAACATAGAGAAATTTGAGAGGCGGGAATATCCGTGGAACACTATTCCATATGTAAAACATTGGACTGGTTGCAAAGTGCAATCCATAGTGACAACAAACTTTGACGCAAAGTGCGTGAAGAAAAAATATGAGTGTATATATCTGTAATTTAGGGTGATTTCATTTATGTAATATGTATTTTGGATGGGGTTTATTAACGTGTCTGGGATAATCGGATAATGGACCGTCGTCACGGTAAATCATCCGATGATCCGAGGCGAATATGTAACGTGTTTTTCGAGGGGTTTTATGCCACTGGCATAAGTCAGTAGGAAGCCATTCTATATTTATTTACGCGGCAAATTGTTCAGCCAAGATAATTTTTCATGTTAATTTATTATTATTATTAATTTATTATAATTATTATTTAGATATTTTCGGAGCATTTTATAAAAATTATAAGCATACAGATAGGTTTTCTATGTCTTAGAAAACGCTATCAAGCAAATTATTACGAACGACGATATCATAGAAAATTATCTGATTACGGAATTTTACGGAGTTTTGTCAGTTAGGGTATTTGAGAGACATGACTCACAGGGATTTCAAATACAAGCTGATTCCTGTCGAGAAGCATGACGCAATCTTGGGTCGCAAGGTCTAGAAGAGGCGAATTGTCGAAACGGAACTCTCGCGCGCCGAGTGTAATGAACCAGTGGAGGGGAAGTGGCGGCGTGCTCAGCCAATCAGCGGAGACAACGTAAGCTGGAAGACGGTACCATGGTGGGGGAGACAACGTGTGGATATATCGTTCGACGCGCCGTGAGACGCGGACAATCTGTGAAATACTTGCGGAGGATGGTTATACGCGGGGGACGCTCCGATGTTCCGTGGAACGGACAATCTGTGTAGAACTTGCAGTGTACGGTCGCAAGTGCGTGTCGCTCCGATGCTCAGTGGAGTTAGCGACGAACTTTTGTAAAACGTAACCAGTGCGGTTTTACGAGAGTTTGGGTCCGATGTACGGACCATAGAATTATCTAATCTACCAGAATATCATCAAATTTCGACGGAGATGACGACGTCCAGGAGACTGTGGGAAGCACACAGCATCATCAAGAACGAGGGAAATGCTTTGGCAATTTCCAGGGGTAAGCGCTAATGACGCAGAAATACGCAATCTCTCATTTTTCTTTGTTTTATATTTCATAATTCAGTAACTTCATAGCTTGGAAATAAGAGTAAAATCAATTTATCAGACTCCGTTTTCACGTAATTTTCTATCGGTAATATTAAAATCACAACGCTCCAATTTAAATTTTATAGTTATTATTATTAATAATTTTGCTATACTTGTTTTATATAATAAATTCATTTCTTTTAGAATGCAATCTTTGCTTTCAGTAGGTAGCATTAGATATAGACCAATTCCTTCTCCTGATACAATTGTTTGTTGGGTTAATGATCAAATCATACCACGATCTGAGTGAATAGAGTCTTGAATGTGTTCTGCCAGAGCTAGACGTTGTTAAATACAAATTTAGATTTCAACATTGCATTGAGGTCTTGGCGCCCATTAAAACAACATAGCTTAGGCAAAGGTAAACAGTTACATTTCTCACCCAACAGTGTGGGCTAGCAAAAACGTTTCATTTCGCTACCAACATGGGGCACTAAGAACCGTTTCAATACCTCATAAAACAAAACAAATTACTGTGAACCCTAATACTCCTAAGGTGTCTATCGGCTGTGTGCATATGTGCCCTAATGATACCTGCTAGGTTTCCCTACTCTTTCCCCACGTTGAGGTGCTATGTTGTAACTCTTTACTAGCCCTTCTTGGGCCACTGATTTAAAACTTCCCAAAATCACCCTCCTATTGGTGATCGAAAGTACTTTACCATCATATTTGAAATGGCAGGGTCGTGGAGTGTTGGACACACATTTAGTCAACCTAACTGTTATCATTTGGGCGTTCAACTATTAGGTGTAATTCCCTATAAAGAAAACTAATGATAACTTTCAAAATATATGTATTAAAATCAACTTTAAACATATGGCGGGGACTCTCGTCGAACAGACTATTGTTTCCTATCTTCAATTCTCCTCGGCAATGACGAAAACATGTGACCCAAAATGAATGTTGGAATATAAAGATGTTTGTTACTCACTCACTGACGATCTTGCAGATAATCTTCGAGACATGCTCGATAGATCAGTTCTCCCCAGCTTTCAAAGATTTTCCACACGTGGTTGCTAATAGAAGCTCCTACTGTTACTTCCCAGCTGATCATGTTTTGTATGCTCTGCACTAGCAGACTTTTATACAGATCAATATAACACACGAGGCTAAAAGCCTACTTCACAGTTCGCAAAGATATATATAAGATACAGCATCTTGTACTGCGTAATGAATGCGCACGTGGTTCTAGGTTAGAAATGTTTTCAAAGCCACATCTCTGCGATAAATGAATGTGCTTCCGTACCAAACTTGAAATGTGCTAACAGATATAACATTGTTCTGATTTGTAGCCGTTTCGAGTACAATCACAAGCCATGCTTTCAACAAAACAGTTTCTCTAAATAGGCCTACGCCAAATTACGAGAACGCGACCTTTCCAACCAGACGCTAGAATAGAAGTGAGGCCTCGCTCCACACGAAAAACCCACCTCTCATCTTGTAAACACATGTTTTCGTCTTTCTCCGCCAGGGTCATGATACCCTCCAACCCATACAAAATACACCAATAATCTCGAACCCATGTATATTTCTTACAACTCATGGCGCGAAACTCTTCGCTGACGTCAGAACCTTACACAATTTATACAAAGCTTTCTTCAAGACAAGGGAAGTTATTCTCGGCCCAATCTAAATTTGGCCTAGAGTTTCCTGCTGTTGCAACATCTTGTAGCTTGCCTAACACAATCCGCTGTCTTGTATGCTGACATCTCACATACAAATTAAATGAAATATTCCTGACTGAGTCCCCGAGATACACAAGATATATACACTAAATAAAATGAAATCCTATAACCTAAATGATGATGATGAGCAAGAAAAGGAATGATATGAACAAATTACCCTAACCTGACTTCTCCTCAAGTCAACGAAATAAGGGTTTGGGAACATTGTGACCGGAACAGTCACACAGTCACCACACTTGATCATGATGATCACTTTCAAAATTACCTATAAAAGAAAGAAATCATAAATGTTAATAAATGATAAAACAAAGTACAATATAAATAAATCAATTACATTCCAGTCAATGGTTATAGCCGGGTATTTAAATCGATCTGTGAACTCCTAGCAAGTCTAACTTCATGTAGTTCTAACTGGGGGTTACTATATACCACTGCCACTGACATCTAGCGGTGAACATTGGAACTTGATAGAGTGGTAGAAACCAGCGGTCACCAGTTAAGTGAGCTAAGTGTGACGTCATAGCCAGTCTTAAAGCAAGTCTAAACTTGTAGAACATGTCACATGATAGAAACCAGCGATCGCCAGTTAAGTGAGCTAATTGTGACGTCATAGCCAGTCTTAAAACAAGTTTAAACTTGTAGAACATGTCACGTGACAAGGTTAAGTTAGGTAAAGTTAGGTTATGTTAGGTGAACTGAGGTTAAGTCTTTAAATATTACCTCTGTCACTGACACCTAGCAATGAACATTCGGACTTAATAGAGCGGTAATCAAAATCTAACCTACCAAATTAGCTTTACACACCATGGTCAAGTAGTTCCAACTTTTGAAAGCCAAATATACCATTTTCACTGACATGTAGTGGTGAACATTGGAAAATATCACTCTAACTGTTTAAAAGTTATTAGAGGGGGGCACTTACCTTTTTATAATTGATCAACTGCTGCCACTGAATGAACAGAGTGTAGGAATCTGGTAAACTACAGGTACCCAATTATCTGTAAACAAATCAATCAATCAATAAATACATTCCAATCAATAACTTCAACATCAATTAGTAATAAAAGACTACAATCCATTAATAATAAGTACTTACCTTGCAAAATAATTTAATGATTTTCTATCAAAAAGGCTTTTTTTTACAACTCTTGAGCAGTAATAGAGCACTGTTCAATAAAAGCGAGTAATAAAGACTGACAGTAGGGAAATATATGACACCTCTCTTATATAAACTCTCATCGCTCGTGTCAGCAGTTTTTTGCAGATCATTGCAATTCCTTTCCCAATACAGCTGAGAGTCCAAAGTACACTAGGAACACCTGTGTGGTATCCAATGACTGCTGACTTTGCATGATCACCACCCATTGTCTTGATCTACACCTGGGGTTTCAAATTACTGCAGCGTCAGTCATAGCAACAGCAGTGTGTGCTCTCTTCCATCTCAGCAACATGACACCGGAAGGAACACCCGTGTAATATCCAATAACTGCTAACTTTGCATGATCATCACCCATTGTCTTCATGAACACTTGCGGTTTCAAATTACTGCAGCGTTAGTCATAGCAACAGATCTGCACGCTCTCTGCCATGTCTGTAATATGACACAGGAAATCACAAGACGTCTTACTGCACGTACCATCTCCACAGTTTCTAACATCTTAAGAACATGTATTATTCTCTATCAACTACAAATGACTCGTTAGAACACATTCATTCACCAAGTTAGATCCCTTGTATGTTCACATTAATTTCGTCACTTTCCTTTCATATCGTTATCACATTATAGTAGTGGGGGTTGGTGAACAACGTCAGTTCAACACACTGCTTTACACGCAAAATGTAATTAGGCCCTTTGACATAATTTAAATAAATGCATGGGCTAGTCCTTGGGAACCAATCCAAAGGGGTCGGTCCAAAGGGATCAGTCCAAAGGGACTCATCAACAAGGACTCGTCCACAAGGACCTGTCAACAAGGACCCGTCCACATGGACCCGTCAATAAGGACCCGTCAACAATGACTTGTCAACAATAACCTGTCAACAATGACTCGTCCACAGGGACTCGTCAACAATGACCCATCAACAGGGGCCCGACAGCAGGGGCTCGTCAACAATAACAGGGGCTCTCGCCTCAAGGCCTAACATGCCCCTCTTTGATTATTGGTTTGCGGAACAACGTTTAATTCCATATTGGCAATCAAACTCTCACATGTTGCACTTGGAAAGAGAGAGTCTCTAAAAATTACATTTTCACCCCCTAGTAGGGGTAGGTTTTATTTTGGGGTGGAAATATGTTGCCCATTGGAAAGGGGGTATCAGCCCGAGTTCAACGACACCTCATTCGTCAAAATCAAAATCTGACCATGCGTTCGAGAGATATCGCGCCGCCGCCATCTTGTGAGGGGGGGGGGAGGTGGAGGTGGCATTAGAACCCCCACAAAACCACTACTGCCCCTATGAACATAAAAATATTCAGTTTGATTGCTATAATAGATTTGTAGATATTTAGAGCCGTCTAAATATTTCGGATGGTCGCCATGTCGGATTGTTAAATGTATAGGCCATAGAGTCATGTACCATTAAAGGAAAATTATTGCGTAGGTTCATTATTCAAACTTTCACTTCGTTCGCACGATTACGACACAAGACATAAAAACTTAATTTTAAAATTCGCACAGCCGCCATCTTGAGGTTATGTAAACAATTGAAATAAATTAGATACCAGTGCATTAAAATGTGTATAAACATTTCCTGTACCAAGTTTCATTGCGTTTGGAACATTAAATCGCGAGAAAGGTCTATTTAAATTTTCAAATTCGCTTGGCCGCCATACTTTTCAATCTTTACATTGAACAAGCAATGAAGGAAATTGGAGAAAAATTTAAAGTGGGAGTGAAGATTCAAGGAGAAATAATTACAACTCTGAGATTTGCTGACGACATCTTGGCCGACAAGCCTGAGGATTTGAATGAGTTTTTGAATGGTATGGATTCCGTCTTACGGAAGGACTTCATGGTGAAAATTAATAAATGTAAAACAAAAATACTGGAATGCAGCCGAAATAAATCAGAAACCTCTATGGAGATCAAATTGGCAGGTGAAAAGCTGAAGGAAGTAGGAGACTTCCGTTACTTAGGAAGCAAAATCTGTTACTTAGTGAAGGACGAAGCAAAGAGGATATATAAAGTAGGTTGGCTCAGGCAAGGAAAGTCTTTCTACAAAAAAGGAATCTGTTGACATCGAATATAGATTTAGGTATTAGGAAGTCATTTTTGAAAGCCTTTGTCTGGAGCGTGGCGCTCTATGGAAGTGAAACTTGGACTATTGGTGCAGCAGAAAAGAGGAGAATTGAAGCATTTGAAATGTGGTGTTACAGGAGAATGATGAAGATCAGATGGGTAGATAGGGTTACAAACGAAGAGGTATTAAGGCGAGTGGGAGAGGAGAGATGTTTCTGGCGACTGCTAATGAAGAGAAGAGATATGTTGGTAGGACACATACTAAGACACCCAGGAATAGCAAGCTTAGTTATGGAAGGAAGGGTTGAGGACAAGAACTGTAGGGGTAGACCAAGGTTAGAATATGTTAAGCAGATTGCCTCGGATGTAGGGTGTTGTAGCTATGTAGAGATGAAACGATTAGCTCAGGACAGGGAGGCATGGAGAGCTGCATCAAACCAGTCAAAAGATTGAAGACTCAAACAACATGGCCGCCATGTTCATTTTGTAGTTAACCGGATATTAAAAATCTTATAGATGAACTTCCAGTAGTGCCCTTTATCTCTGTCCAAAATTTCAGGGTGATACCATTAAAGTTTCAGAGATATAGAATGCCGGTGAAATATTTCGCACAGCCGACATCTTGTGGTTATGTAAACAATTGAACGAAGTTGGATGTCGGTGCATTACAATGTGTATAAACATATACTGTACCAAGTTTTATCGTGTTTGGTTGGTTAAATCGCGAGAAACGTCTATTTAATGGTCGCAACTTCGCTTGGCCGCCATGTTGGTTTTATAGTTACCAGTTTTTCAAGAGTCACATAGGTGAACTTTTAGTAGTTCCCTTTATCACCGTAAAAAATCCAGGGTGATATCGGTAATAGTTTCGGAGATATTGACTGTTGGTGTAATATTTCGCACAGCCGCCATGTTGGATTGGTGAGACGTAACAACATTTGAAGGGCACGGTCGGGGTCGCCCGGAATAGTGCTATGAACTTACCGAGTTTCTTTGAAATCGCTCCAGCCGTATAGAATTTATTAGGGACACACACACACACCTCACACACGCACACACACACACACACACACACACACACACGGACAAAGGTGATCTCATAAGCCTATTTTTTTTTCAAAATTGAAAATAGGCTAAAAATATCTCCAGAACGTGCTTTCATATCGTCACTGCCAAAGTGAGGTGGCGAAAGTAGTAGCCAGCCTAATCACTTTAGATAGCGTTGGGTAAACATACACTAGGCATAACCATATTGAACAAGAAGTTCCGTGACGAACTAAAGAGCCTACTTTTCATGCCAATTATTATTCTACAGTATATGATCCTATCTAGAATAAAGACGAAATTAAGTTGGTAAAATCGAAATGTCTAATTAGTTCGAAATACACCTGGTATAATGTAGCCTAATAGAGCACTACAGTTGGCAGCCCTGGTGACTGAATATATTCTTAGTTCCATCTCTTAAGGTACAGAATACAAAATTTGGTTGAAGTCCAATGGACGTTACATGCAGACATTGAATATATCAGCACGCGTAAAAGAATGTTGGCAACAATGTCATGCGTGTGCTGGTCAGATATAAACTGCAATATTATGATATTTGGTTGTGCCAATTTTGGATGAAATCCATTTGTTAGTATAGAAGTTACATGTATTTTAAAATTGGACCTATCAGCAGGCATATAATCATGTTGGCAGCACTGACTTCTATTAATTACTCAAAATTAATTTAGAATGTCAGGTGCTATACGTGTGTAAAGTATAGAGCTGTTGGCTTGCATACTTTCTGATATATTGATATTAGGGTAAAAAATATAGACAGCATTTATCAATAGTTGGCAGCCCTGATTGCTCTTATCTGTTATGTTACACAGAGCACATACGGAATTTGGTTGAGATACGACTGATAGTATAGAAGTTACATGTATTTAAAAATTGGCCCTATCAGCAGGCTTAGAATCATGTTGGTAGAACTGAAGTATGTAAGTTACTCCAAAATTAATCTAAAATGTCAGGTACTATACGTGTGCATAGTTTAAAGCTGTCGGCTTGCATACTTTGTGATATATTGGTATTTGGATAAAATAATAGAGAGTGCAATTATTAACAGTTGGCTGCCCTGGAGGCTCTTAGGAACACGCTCAGTCATATCTGTTTATGTACACATATTACATACAAAATTTGGTTGAAATCCAATTGATAATGTGGAAGTTATAGGCATTTAAAAATTGGACCAATCAGATGGCTTAAAATAATTTTGGCAATTGTGTCATATATGGTCTCCTGGAAATTAAACTGAAATAGTGTTATCTACATGTGTGCCAATTTTGGAATAGCTCCCATGCATACTTTCCAAGATATCCAACATGGAGCTCAAATTTCTAGTGCGTTTTTCAGCAGTTGGTAGCACTGACATAATTTTGAAATATGGACGTGAGATATTCCGGTATACATCTTTACTCATACTAAATTTGGTTTCGATATCTGCAGCCGTTTAGGAGTTGATAGGGACACACACACACACACACACACACACACACACACACAGCCAGCCAGACAGAAGGACAGACAGGCACACATTTTCCCGGATCGATCTCATAAGTCTACTTTTTCCTCATTTTTGCAAAATGTGAAAAGTAGGCTAAAAATGGAGCTATGTTTCCATTGGTGGTCTAGTGCATGACACCATTAGGACCATATATTTCTGAATATAAATACATATTACGTCAGCAACATTAAAGAAGTTTTCTATTGTAACATTTGTCAGTTGATTATCAGAAACTTCAATTTATGCAATAAACTGGTGACAATGACCAATCGAATATCAACATTCTCGGAATTCCAGGGGGGAGGGGGGGGGGGGAGGGGGGGGGGGGGGAAGTAGGGGCACGGCCCCAACTTGCCCCTCCCTGCGGGCGCCCATGTAGAACTAAATGACCTTTTGCAAGGTCGGGCCCCTTTTTATGTCTAATTTGACTGAACTATAAGGCCCAATTGCGGTAATAAATACACGTTGTAGGCCTATTTAAACCTTCTGTGAAACAATAACTCACACGTAAAATATACCGTACATGCTAAATTCTTGAATTTACCGAAATTGCCGAGTAGCCTACTCGTTGCCATTTTGCTTAGCCTATTCCATACATTGGATTATAATCTCGCTAAGGTTGTAAACAGATTTCCATGAAGATGGCCGAGGTTCGAACCCCGGCTCTGTCATGAAGAATTTTAATCCTGGTATGAATTTGGTCAGCCTCTGTAGGAGAGTTGAGAAAAGTGGTGAGTGGACGGTTCGCATACTTCTCTCGGTCATTCTAGAAGTGGTATTCTGTGGGCTTCCAATGTAATTTCAGGTACCTAACGGCTATCTCCTTCTTAGCCCCCAATATTTACAAGATGCGTACTAATACGGTCAATTAAAAAAACGCAGGTTATGACAGAGGTTCCACAGACACTCAAGTGCCCGGGCTGGTGACCATGCCGTCGCAAATCCTAAATGAAATAATAAATAGCTTAGACCGGCTTTTTAAAATGGTTATTCACCACTGCTCTGGTGAGTTAGCCGTGGTCGTTACGGCATGACTAATGGCAGTCGCTCACATCCAGGAGGCGAGGAGGTTCGAATCCCCCCGCCGGCAACCTTGAAGATGGTCTTCTGTGGTTTCCCATCTTCCTTCCAGGCAAATGCCGGGGTTGGTCCCTAACTATAGGCCACAGCCGCTACCTTCCAACTCCTCGCCCTTCCAACTTCCCTCCCCAACGGTTCTTGTAGCTCACCCATTGGGTGTCCGTCTCGAAGCAGCTACAAAACTGGCGAGCCGAACATGTCCTCGGACACTCCCGGCACTAAAAGCCATACGAAAAAAAACACAAAAAAAAACCACTGTTCTGTTGCGTAAATATGACGTCTTATGCAGAATAAGAATTTCTTCCTTTGCCCATTTCATACAACCAGGTTCAGACGGGCCTAGGGGCGGGAGCTTAAGGGGCAGCATGTTTAGCGCCACATTTGTAATTTTATCATTAAAAAACTTTTTAATAACCTTACTCGACAATATTGCACAGAATTAGCTACAGTAGGAGAAAGGAACGTTATAAAATACTGTCGACTCCTTCATAGTTCAAGAAAACCAATTGTCCATCAGACGTCATTTGTGAACGCGCAGCAAAACTCCAGGTGTCATATGATTTGGAAACCACCCTTCCCAAACCAATCTATGGGATTAGTGATGCACGGGTACCAATCAAAATGAGTAAATTTCTTCGAAAAGAGCGGTTACAGTCCATGTATCCAAACGTTGACATTGCTTTTAGAAAATTCCTGTGTACGCTCAAGTAGTGTGTTTTGGCCGGTTCATCCGCCACCGCTCCACCGCTGGAATACTAAAATGGCAATATCTCGCGAACCAATTAGGCTAGAGACTTGTACGAGGTGTCATTGAACTCGAGCTGATACCCCCTTTCCAATGGACAACATATTTCCACCCCAAAATAAAACCTACCCCTACTAGGGGGTGAAATTGTATTTTTTAGAGAATCTCTCTTTCCAATTGCAACATGTGAGAGTTTGAATGCTAATATGGAATGAAACGTTGTTCTACACAAGAGACATGTGTGCGGTGGGTAGCCACTATGAATTAACATGCTTGTTTTTTGTTTTTACGCATGCCCATTCATAGCTTTTGTAAGAGGGCGGGCTTTTTAAAAGATGGCGGCTGTAGTGTAACCTAACCTAACCAAACCTAATGGGTTATTGTTGACGGGTCATTGTTGACGGATTATTGTTGGCAGGTCCATGTTGACGAGTCCCTGTGGACGGGTCATTGTTGACGGGTCCTTGTTGACCAGTCCCTGTGGACGGGTCATTGTTGACGAGTCATGGCTGACGGGTCCTTGTTGACGAGTCCCTGTGGACGGGTCATTGTTGATGAGTCATTGTTGACGGGTCCTTGTTGACGAGTCCCTGTGGACGGGTCATTGTTGACGAGTCCTTGTGGGCAGGTCCTTGTGGACGAGTCCTTGCGGATGAGTACCTTTGGACTGGTCCCTATGGACTAGCCCATGAATTTATTTAAATTATGTCAAAGGGCCTAACTACATTTGAGTGTAAAGCAATGTGTTGAACTGACGTTGTTCACCAACCCCCACTAGTATAATGTGATAACGATATGAAAGTAAAGCGACGAAATACATGTGAACATACAAGGGATCTAACTTGGTGGATGGATGTGTTCCAACGAGTCATTTGTAGTTGAAAGAGAATAATACATGTTCTTAAGATGTTAAAACTGAGGAGATGGTATGTGCAGTAAGACGTCTTGTTATATTTCCTGTGTCATATTACAGACATGGCAGAGAGCGCACAGATCTGTTGCTATTACTATCGCTGCAGTAATTTGAAACTGCAAGTGTTCATTAAGACAATGGGTGATGATCATGCAAAGTTAGCAGTTATTGGATATTACACAGGTGTTCCTTCCGGTGTCAAGTTGCTGACATGGCAGAGAACGCACACTGCTGTTGCTATGACTGACGCTGCAGTAATTTGAAACCTCAGGTGTTGATCAAGACAATGGGTGATGATTATGCAAAGTTAGCAGTCATTGGATACCACACAGGTGTTCCTAGTGTGCTTTGGACTCTCAGCTGTATTGGGAAAGGAATTGCAATGATCTGCAAAAAACTGCTGACACGAGCGATGAGAGTTCATATAAGAGGGGTGTCATATATCTCTCTACTGTCAGTCTTTATTACTCGCTTTGAGTGAACAGTGCTCTATTACTGCTCAAGAGTTGTAAAAAAAGCCGTTTTGGTAGAAAATCATTAAATTATTTGCAAGGTAAGTACTTATTATTAATGGAATGTAGTCTTTTATTACTAATTGATGTTGAAGTTATTGATTGGAATGTATTTATTGATTGATTGATTAATTTGTTTACAGATAATGGGGTACCTGAAGGTTACCAGATTCCTACAATCTGTTCATTCAGTGGCAGCAGTTGATCAATTATAAAAAGGTAAGTGCCCCTCTAATAACTTTTTAACAGCTAGAGTATTATTTTCCAATGTTCACCACTACATGTCAGTGAAAATGGTATATTTAGCAGTCAAAAGTTGGAACTACTTGACCATGATGTGTAAAGCTAAATTTGTAGGTTAGATTTTGATTACCACTCTATTAAGTTCGAATGTTCATTGCTAGGTGTCAGTGACAGAGGGAATATTTAAAGTCTTGACCTCAGTTCACTTAACTTTACCTAACTTAACCTTGTCATGTGACATGTTTTACAAGTTTAAACTTGTTTTAAGACTGACTATGACGTCACACTTAGGTCACTTAACTGGCGATCGCTGGTTTCCAATATGTGACATGTTCTACAAGTTTAGACTTGTTTTAAGACTGGCTATGACGTCACACTTAGCTCACTTAACTGACGATCGCTGGTTTCCAATATGTGACATGTTCTACAAGTTTAGACTTGTTTTAAGACTGGCTATGACGTCACACTTAGCTCACTTAACTGACGATCACTAGTTTCTATCACGTGACATGTTCTACAAGTTTAGACTTGCTTTAAGACTAGCTATAACGTCACACTTAGCTCACTTAACTGGTGACCGCTGGTTTCTACCACTCTATTAAGTTCCAATGTTCACCGCTAGGTGTCAGTGACAGTTAGAACTACATGAAGTTAGACTTGCTAGGAGTTCACAGATGATCGATTTAAATACCCTGCAATAACCATTGACTGGAATGTAATTAAACTATTTATATTGTACTTTTGTTTATCATTTATTAACATTTATGATTTCTTTCTTTTATAGGTAATTTCGAAAGTGATCATCATGTTCAAGTGTGATGACTGTAAGAAACAGTTCTCAAGACCTGACAGCCTTCAATGGCACGCAAATGTTAAACATGACAATAAAATGTTTATGTGCAGTCATTGTGCTACCACATTTAACAGACAGGATAGTCTTGGACGGCATGTAAATCTAAAACATGTCAGTTCAGCACCATTTTCGTGTTCAGTTTGTGATCTTGGATTCTCTGCTGTAAAGCGATATAAATCCCACATGGTTGAAGTGCTTGGAAAACAACAAGAATTAAAAACTGAAAAACCATCAACTAGCACGGAACCTTTAAACGAATGTAATGCTCAAAAGCGTAAACGTTCTCAAGATTGTGAAAATAGTTGTGCAACAAAAAGAAGGAAGAATGGTGAACCTTCGATAACACATTGTAATGTATGTAATATTGATATACCTTCTTCAATCATTCATGGACATTTACGCAGTATTCAACATAAAAATAACACTTGCCATGAAAGAAATTCTGGAAATGTTCAACAAATTGGTAGTGTATTTAAAAGTCGAATTGCTAGTTATAGACTTTATAGTGAAGAAAAAACTCAAAGTATTGAATCATTTTTAAAAAATGTTCAACCTACTGTGTTTGACTTGGTAGTGTCCCCGATATCCGGATAGTAGGCTGTCAGATATCCGCCCCCTCAATCGGATTGCCAATAATCAAACGCACCGGCACAGCTACATCAATGAAAATGGCACTGACAGATACTATCGAGATTAGAGCACAGTAGTTAACAAGAAATTATTGTGGAACACACCAAAATATACGGGGGTTCATACTTACCTTTTACTTACCTTTTAAATTTATCTCGGGGACTGGGTTGTCAACTGGATCACTTAAAGTATGCCCACACAATAACCTCCACCATGATATTTAAAATGAACCAAAGCGAAGACAAGAAACTTTAAACTGCACAATAATTTATTTCACATAAAGAATGAATTTAACAAAAATAAAACAACAAAATCCACGTGGCAATCAGAATCCATTGTCCACATAACCATGTCCTCCTGTAGGACTTGTATACTCTACATACAATGTTTCAGCTTTCTCAAGCTCAAAATAACGTAAAAATTATAATGCATTTGGAATGGAAAAGGGATTTGGGACGAGACACATATAGCAATTGTTTTGCGTGTTTATATTCTTCACATTTTATTTATAGCCACAAGGTTATTATGGAGACGTCCTTGGCCTCTATCATACAGTTTCCTGGCCAGCTGCGATACACCTGCATCGTCAAGTGGGCCTTAGCATATGCGAGTTACATCAGAGCCTGGCTCCCTTTCAAAACACGTTAAATGTCCACTTCTCTACTGAAATATTATCACGCAAATCTTTTAAATGCTCCATTCAAACACCAGTGGATTACTCTAATAATCCCAAATCATGTTTAATTGTTCAAACCACTTGTTTAATTAGCGTTGTTTAGAGTATAATAACAAAACTCTTAATGTTAATAACAAAAGTTCATTAATTATTTATAACAATAATAAATTGTTTATAACAATGTCAAACGACAATTGAAAATTTTATACACGCCTCTATTAATCCCTTTCAAAACAAATTATTATCAAAGATATTTACAAAATTATTTATAATATTAATATTGTTTATATTATTTATACAAGAAATACATTAAACCACACGTTTATCCGGTTGATAATTACTTAAATCGTGTTGATATAATCAACCAATGAAGGTTAGTTATATTTAAATATCAAATTCAGGTTTAATAAGGTTTAATAATTATTATTATTTGTGACGGTAACCTCCATTCAAAATCTTCATCTCAAATTATTTAACACTCTTGTTAACTTTAACAGTATCTTCACATGAATAATCTTTCAAAGAACCAGGACAATACATTCAGCGGAAAAATACTTCGCTCAAAACGCACAAAATTGCACAACAATTGGCCCAGAATTCATCATATATCTCAATATATATGGCATCAAAATCTTCCACACTACATACAAAAAATCTCCACTTATAAATTCATCAACTTCATTAACATTACTGTGGGAATCTCCTTCACTATTCAAGGGCATTATTCATCAGCGACTTTTACACGTCCACTGAACTAACGATTATACATCCATTGTTCCTCTTTAAAAATTCTTATATTCATCAATTGTATTAATGACTGTTATTATTTAACCATCGTGGGTTTCATTCATGAATCGATATGAAGTAAAAATTTGCCAATCACAAATAAATTTAATAGCAAATACGATTAGACACTCCTCCCTGGTCTATCAAAATTGAGATTAATATCTTCAAAGTAACGCAGTATAAAAATACTATCTTCAATCAAGGTTCATCTAAACTGCATAAATAGTCGAATAGAATACAATTAGACTGTGGAATGCAAACATTATTGTTCCAATCTATAATTGAGAAAATTCCTATCAAATGTTCATTACTATAGTGTATTCAATAAATCGTATTCAAAGTTCATATTTCATAGAATTGTCTATAATGCAATGGTATTTCAGAACTGACGATAAATGTCTATGTTGCAATCATGTTCATAAGACGACTAGTATTTCAAAGATCGTCGATAACGTAATAGATTTTAACGCTCTAAAATCTTTTAATCATTCTTCTTTCTTGAGGATGACAGAAAATTGGTCAAAGTAATTTACTGAATAGAATTACTTTAATAAAATGACACGCTGTCTGAATTCAAATCTGCCATAGCAAATCATTAACTTTACAGTCAAATCGTGACTACAAAAATATGCAAATTACTGAAAGAATCTAAATTATCAGTCTCAACTGATCCAAAATTATTTAAATATGCCAATAACATAACAATATCTCAATAAATCGTCGAAAAAGGCATAAATCAACGACGTGTACTGAGTACAGAAATGTCAAGCAAGAAAATGGGGCAAAAGATAGGACAGAAAATATGGAAAAAAATGGTTGCTCAGATATCGCTACATGACTCAAATAATACAAGAAACGTTCACGACTACCTTATCTGTTGATTGAAGTTCTAGAGGAAAGTTTTCAAAGAAAACTGCTGTTGGTTCCAATTCACCAGCGTAACGATGTGCTCCGACCTCGAACCTGGAATCAGCGCCCTCGGAGAATCGAACTGCTTCCTCCTCCGGAAATTGCACTGCTCCATGTATACGAAAGACATCCTTGTGGCAAAACTCTTCTTTGTGAGCCGGGACAACCCTGGCCTCTCTTGAAAGTTCCCTGAAGTTCTGGTCGCAATTCGCCATGAAGTTTATTGCAGTTATTTCCGCAGAAATATTCATAATCGTGGAGTATGAAAATATTTCCACTGTCATTTGATATAATTCAGCGATGGATTCACGATGCATGAGTGTAGTTGGATGTTCACTACATGCTCGCTTTTGTAGAATGACGATTAACGAAGTTCCATGCTGTTATTTCACTCCATCGATATATGTCCCAATTGCATTAAAGCCTTAGCCTTCCATCTCAACTTCTGTTATAATCATTGAAAGCACTGCCAGATTATAATGTTCCATAATAGAATGTATCGTTGTATCACCAAACGTATTCTCCAATATCGCGGTTGCAATACACGTGTCAGCCGTAGTGTATAATGTGGTAATTTAAAAGTGCTTCTCAGGTGGCGAGAAAATCACTTTTGTCTGCAGTCTTAAAATGCCAATATCTTCCAAATTATAATCGTGAGATTGTTCAAATCTTCTACACACCTCAATGTTGTACTGCCCAATTGAATTATAATAAAGGCAGAAGCCAACTCTTGATATATTATCTGGTAGAAACGTTAATGTGTGCGTTTCAACTTCGCCTAGTTTCAAACACCGTAAAATGGAACTGCTCCGTGTTCGTTCGATGCGCCGGGCTTTAACCACACGCTAAAGACGACTTGCTTCACTTATTCACTCGAAAATGACTATATGACATCAGAAATATATATGCGGTATCAGAATATCAGATATGAGATATGAGAGCTCCTCTCATCTGTGCACGACCTTTTATCAACTTCTTAAGGGGCGTATCCATCCCTTCCATAGCATGTTCCTCCGTCATTGCTAGAAGTTTCAACTTTGGCTATACTTGACGGATTTTCAAATTTCAAAAACTCAAAATTAATTTCTTCAAAATTCCAAATCAATGCCATAACTGAAAATAGATTTCCACAATTCTGCATGCCAAAAGTAATTAAATATCGTAGTTTCAGCAATCTCCGTCTTCCTTCCAAACTATCGTTCATTGGTTCGAGCCTTTCCTCCAATAGCGTAACTTCTTCCTTAACACAATACCTTGTTTCCTGCGACTGCGTCGTAAATCTCAGATCTTTCACGAACAAAATCATGACGTCACCAAGAATCTCAGCTCAACCAGCCTACTTGCATGAAGTCTACGTCATCCGTGCCTACGTCATGAATATACACGTCACAACTATGACAGCCATAACTTTATTCATATATGCCAATACAGCCATCGTGGTCTCAATATAATTCAATTTACGGGGGCAGTAGGAAAAGTTTTATTAGAGCATAAAACATTTAAAATGAATTTTGAACTTTTTGGCCTCTATGTAAAAACTGGGAGCGAAGGTGAAATTACGGATATCAAATCTTTTAATACAAAAAACGTAATTGTTAGCGAATCAACTAATATTAGTGATATATACCAAAATATTTCAAGTGCTATCATCGTGAAGAGTGAAGAGTTCCAGGAAAGGGAGTCAGGCTGGGCGTTAGTTGAAGTACTTTATTTAGAAACCAACATGAATAAATACAACCCCCTTCGAGCATCATCATACGTTGATTTGCCAGGATGGATCAAACGTAAGCACGCTTGTGTAAACGTTATGAATAATGATGACGCATGCTTTGCATGGGCTGTAACCTCAGCTCTCCATCCAGCAGTGAGGGACACGATGAGAACATCATCATATCCTCACTATTCTTCAGTGTTAGATTTAAAAGAAATGGAATTTCCTATGGCGATAAAAGACATTCAACGTTTTGAAGAGCTGAACAATGTAAGTATTAATGTTTATGAAATTGAAAATAAGAGTATAGTAGGCCCTCTATATTATACTCAGGAAAAAAGGATGCTCATGTAAATTTACTTTACATAACCGAAGGTGAAAATGCCCACTATTGTTGGATAAAACATTTAAGTAGACTTGTTGGTAGTCAGATAACAAAAAGAGAACTAAGAAGTGGTTGTGTGATGGCTGTTTGCTATATTTCAGAAAATAGGACCAACTAACTCAACATCAAAAATGGGGGTGTAATCATGGGTGTACGGTATTACCGACTCCTAAAAATAACATTCTAAAATTCAAGGATTATGAGAAACAGCTTCGAGTACCATTTGTTATATATGCTGACTTCGAGGCTTTGCTAAAACCATTTAATACATGTTCATCGAATCCAGCCCAACCTTTCACCAACACTACTCACATTCATGATCCTTTTAGCTTTGCATATTATATTAAATGTAGTTACGATGACTCTTTAAATAAGTTTGAGCTCTATAGAGGACCTGATGCACCTAAAGTTTTTATGGAAAGGCTTGAGAAAGATGCCATCCGTATATCCTCTATTTTAAATACGATCATTCCAATGGAGCCACTAACTTCATCAGAGCATATGAATTTTGAAAATGAAACTAATTGTTTTATATGTGGTGAATGTTTATGTACAGACAGGGTTCGCGATCATGATCATTTAACAGGAAAATATCGTGGTGCTGCTCACCAAGAATGTAATTTAAATGATAGAGTAAGTACATTCATTCCGGTCATTCTACACAACGGTAGCAAATACGATAACCACTTTATCGTTAAAGAATTTGGAGCTTCAGATGTGAAAATTGATGTTATAGCAAATAATAAGGAGCAATACATATCGTTCACAAAATACATCAAAACTAGCAATAAAAAAACCATTAAACTGCGATTTTTAGATTCATTCCGCTTTATGTCGAGTAGTCTTGATAAGCTGACTAGCAATTTAAAATCAGATCAGTTTCATGAAATTCAACGTGTCTTTCCTAAAGAAGATGATTTTAATTTGATTCGTCAAAAGCGTATATTCCCTTATGAATATATTAACTGTGTGTAACGTCTTGAGGAGTGTTCTTTACCACCGAAAGATGCATTTTACAGTTCCTTAAACACAAGTCATATCAGTGATCAGGAATATTTACATGCACAACGTGTATGGGCACAGTTTAACATTCAAACTTTAGGAGAATTTTCAGACATATATTTGAAGACAGATGTGTTGTTATTAGCAGATGTTTTTGAAAATTTTCGGAATGTATGTATGAAAACTTATGACCTTGATCCTTGTCAGTATTTCACAGCTCCTGGGTTAAGTTTCAGTTCAATGTTGAAAAAACGAAAGTAAATTTAGAATTAATGACTGATATAGACATGATCAATTTTATAAAATCATCAATTCGAGGTGGATTAAGCCAATGTAGTGGACGGTACTCTAAAGCGAATAATAAATACATGCCTAGCTACAACCCTTGTGAAGAGTCAAAGTATATTGTCTACCTCGATGCAAATAACCAATATGGTTGGGCTATGAGTCAATATCTACCACTGAAAGATTTTCGCTGGCTGACACAACCTGAAATTGATGTCTTACATGTTGACACTCTTAATGATAACGATGATAAAGGATATCTTTTAGAGGTAAATCTTGAGTACCCTAAAGAGTTACATGATGATCATAATGATTTACCATTTTGTCCTGAGAATATGAAATCTCCATACATCACATCACGAACAAAAATGTTAATTGCTAATGTAAATAATAAATGTAAATATGTAATACATTATCAAAACTTGAAACAGTGTCTACAACATGGATTGAAATTAACTAAAATTCATCGCGTATTGCAATTTCATCAGTCAGCATGGCTCAAACCGTATATTGATCTAAACAATAATTTAAGAACACAGTCAACAAACGCGTTTGAAAAAGATTTTTATAAACTCATGAATAATAGTGTTTTTGGAAAGACTATGGAGAATGTTGATAAACGAGTTGATGTAAAGCTGATAACAAAGTGGGAGAATGATGGTAAAAGGTATGGTGCGAGCAACTTAATAAGCAAGCCTAACTTTCATAGCTGTTCAATTATTCATGAGGATTTAGTTGTAATACAAATGAATCGTCTTAAAGTAACTTACAACAAACCCATATATGTGGGCTACACCGTTCTAGAATTATCAAAAACACTTATGTATGAATTTCACTATGATTATGTAAAGAAAAACTATCTTGATAATGCTCAATTACTCTACACAGACACAGATTCTTTTATTTATGAGTTTAAAACTAATGATTTTTATGAGGATATCAAAACTGAGCTAAATAGGTTTGATACAAGTGACTATCCAGAGGATAATATTTACCATTTACCTCTAGTAAACAAAAAGGTTCTTGGGAAATTTAAGGATGAATGTGCTGGTGTTATTATAGACACCTTTGTAGGCACAAAATCTAAATCATACAGCTATATGACAATTGATGATGTAGTAGTAAAAAAATTAAAAGGAGTGAAAAAGAATGTTGTTAGTAAAGAGTTAGATATAAGTGATTATAAAAACTGTCTAGTTAGTAACCCACCTGTATTATATAAGAAAATGAGTGTATTTAGAAGTAAAAATCATCAGCTACATACCAATTTGCTGAACAAAGTTGCTTTAAGTAATGAAGACAACAAACGATTCATTATACCCAACACATTTGATACTTTTGCTTGGGGAAACAGTCGCATTGACGACTATTACTTTACTTAAGTCTAATGATCACTATATTGTAATATTTGTAGTGTGTTTTATATTGTAATATTTTTTTGTAAAAAACTGTAAGTAGAATGTATAATGTTAGGCTACTGTAGTTTAGTAAAAATAAGATAAGTAATACATTTTAGTGTAAAATGTTTGCTTTTGTATATTACGAAAAAGATTTTTAAAAAATGTACAGAATGTATGAACTAAACAAGGGAAATGTAAAAATGTAAAGTGGAAAATTGTAAATATCCATGTGTGAAAAAGTGAAATATTTATCACCATTTTAAAATTAAAAGACATTGTGATCTGGTAAACCTTGTTTTTATTTCACAACAACAAAAATGTACAGAATGTGTAAACTGAACAAGAAGAATGTAACAAAATGAAAAGTGGAAATTGTAAATATTCATGTGTGAAAAAATGAAAATAAAGAAATGGCTGTCACCATTTTAAAATTAAAAGACATTGTGATCTTGTAAACCTTGTTTTTATTTCACAACATATATGGCTTTACAAAATAGAATACAAAGAAATACCATTTCCTCAATCCTTTTCAATGTTCATGTCCACTCATCATTAACTTCCCTTTTATAGCAGTAATCACAATGAGGGCTGCCAACCTCTCCCCCACTGAGCCATTATAGGATGTCAAACGTTGCTTAGCTTTTCAACGATACAATTGCACCCACTTATGCACCGACTTTTGCACCCACTTTTGCACCCACTTTAAACTATTATTTATAGTATTGAGTGAACTTTGCTAGAGATTAGTTCATGCTTGACAATTGATATGGAAGTATCATTTTCATTTCTCTTTATTTGTCACTCTATTTACCCTTTGAATGTTTATCATTCTCTTTTAATACACCGTTTCAAACACTTATAAAGAAAAGAAAAAGCAAGTCCAAGAAAAAAAATACTGTGGCTCATGACAGTGCATTGTTTACTGAGCAAAGTCTAACTCCTGTTGATGTAAAAGTTATGTTTAATCCATCTTTCACGTCTCAAGAGCCATCAACTTCGCAGATTATGCAAGAGGTAGTGTTGTTGTTTTAAGGGTGGAACTAAAAGGTTATCTGTCATTGATATGCAGATAGTTTTACCAAAGAAGAATTATTGGTGCTCTCCACGTTGTTCATTTATTATGTGACAGTCAATGCCGTGAAAGAAATCTGGCAACTTATACCAAAATCATGGACTCAAGATCCTGGATAGTCTTACCAAAGATGAATTATTGGTGCTCTCCAAGTTTTCATTTATTTTGTGACAGTCAATGCCGTGAAAGAAATCTTGCAACATGTACCAAACTCATGGACTCAAGACCATGTGTTAAGTAAATACCTATTATTTCTTTGGATTAAGCATGTAAAGAACACGACCTTTCTTATCGTCATAGTCATTATGCTTTAATACGTGTGGTGGATAAAGTATCGTTGAAAAGCTAAGCAACGTTTGACATCCTATAATGGCTCAGTGGGGGAGAGGTTGGCAGCCCTCATTGTGATTACTGCTATAAAAGGAAAGTTAATGATGAGTGGACATGCACATTGAAAAGGATTGAGGAAATGGTATTTCTTTGTATTCTATTTTGTAAAGCCATATATGTTGTGAAATAAAAACAAGGTTTACAAGATCACAATGTCTTTTAATTTTAAAATGGTGATAGCCATTTCTTTATTTTCATTTTTTCACACATGAATATTTACAATTTCCACTTTTCATTTTGTTACATTCTTCTTGTTTAGTTTACACATTCTGTACATTTTTGTTGTTGTGAAATAAAAACAAGGTTTACCAGATCACAATGTCTTTTAATTTTAAAATAATGATAACTATTTCACTTTTTCACACATGGATATTTACAATTTTCCACTTTACATTTTTACATTTCCCTTGTTTAGTTCATACATTCTGTACATTTTTTAAAAATCTTTTTCGTAATATACAAAAGCAAACATTTTACACTAAAATGTATTACTTATCTTATTTTTACTAAACTACAGTAGCCTAACATTATACATTCTACTTACAGTTTTTTACAAAAAAATATTACAATATAAAACACACTACAAATATTACAATATAGTGATCATTAGACTTAAGTAAAGTAATAGTCGTCAATGCGACTGTTTCCCCAAGCAAAAGTATCAAATGTGTTGGGTATAATGAATCGTTTGTTGTCTTCATTACTTAAAGCAACTTTGTTCAGCAAATTGGTATGTAGCTGATGATTTTTACTTCTAAATACACTCATTTTCTTATATAATACAGGTGGGTTACTAACTAGACAGTTTTTATAATCACTTATATCTAACTCTTTACTAACAACATTCTTTTTCACTCCTTTTAATTTTTTTACTACTACATCATCAATTGTCATATAGTTGTATGATTTAGATTTTGTGCCTACAAAGGTGTCTATAATAACACCAGCACATTCATCCTTAAATTTCCCAAGAACCTTTTTGTTTACTAGAGGTAAATAGTAAATATTATCCTCGGGATAGTCACTTGTATCAAACCTATTTAGCTCAGTTTTGATATCCTCATAAAAATCATTAGTTTTAAACTCATAAATAAAAGAATCTGTGTCTGTGTAGAGTAATTTAGCATTATCAAGATAGTTTTTCTTTACATAATCATAGTGAAATTCATACATAAGTGTTTTTGATAATTCTAGAACGGTGTAACCCACATATATGGGTTTGTTGTAAGTTACTTTAAGACGATTCATTTGTATTACAACTAAATCCTCATGAATAATTGAACAGCTATGAAAGTTAGGCTTGCTTATTAAGTTGCTCGCACCATACCTTTTACCATCATTCTCCCACTTTGTTATCAGCTTTACATCAACTCGTTTATCAACATTCTCCATAGTCTTTCCAAAAACACTATTATTCATGAGTTTATAAAAATCTTTTTCAAACGCGTTTGTTGACTGTGTTCTTAAATTATTGTTTAGATCAATATACGGTTTGAGCCATGCTGACTGATGAAATTGCAATACGCGATGAATTTTAGTTAATTTCAATCCATGTTGTAGACACTGTTTCAAGTTTTGATAATGTATTACATACTTACATTTATTATTTACATTAGCAATTAACATTTTTGTTCGTGATGTGATGTATGGAGATTTCATATTCTCAGGACTAAATGGTAAATCATTATGATCATCATGTAACTCTTTAGGGTACTCAAGATTTACCTCTAAAAGATATCCTTTATCATCGTTATCATTAAGAGTGTCAACATGTAAGACATCAATTTCAGGTTGTGTCAGCCAGCGAAAATCTTTCAGTGGTAGATATTGACTCATAGCCCAACCATATTGGTTATTTGCATCGAGGTAGACAATATACTTTGACTCTTCACAAGGGTTGTAGCTAGGCATGTATTTATTATTCGCTTTAGAGTACCGTCCACTACATTGGCTTAATCCACCTCGAATTGATGATTTTATAAAATTGATCATGTCTATATCAGTCATTAATTCTAAATTTACTTTCGTTTTTTCAACATTGAACTGAAACTTAACCCAGGAGCTGTGAAATACTGACAAGGATCAAGGTCATAAGTTTTCATACATACATTCCGAAAATTTTCAAAAACATCTGCTAATAACAACAAATCTGTCTTCAAATATATGTCTGAAAATTCTCCTAAAGTTTGAATGTTAAACTGTGCCCATACACGTTGTGCATGTAAATATTCCTGATCACTGATATGACTTGTGTTTAAGGAACTGTAAAATGCATCTTTCGGTGGTAAAGAACACTCCTCAAGACGTTCCACACAGTTAATATATTCATAAGGGAATATACCCTTTTGACGAATCAAATTAAAATCATCTTCTTTAGGAAAGACACGTTGAATTTCATGAAACTGATCTGATTTTAAATTGCTAGTCAGCTTATCAAGACTACTCGACATAAAGCGGAATGAATCTAAAAATCGCAGTTTAATGGTTTTTTATTGCTAATTTTGATGTATTTTGTGAACGATATGTATTGCTCCTTATTATTTGCTATAACATCAATTTTCACATCTGAAGCTCCAAATTCTTTAACGATAAAGTGGTTATCGTATTTGCTACCGTTGTGTAGAATGACCGGAATGAATTTACTTACTCTATAATTTAAATTACATTCTTGGTGAGCAGCACCACGATATTTTCCTGTTAAATGATCATGATCGCGAACCCTGTCTGTACATAAACATTCACCACATATAACACAATTAGTTTCATTTTCAAAATTCATATGCTCTGATGAAGTTAGTGGCTCCATTGGAATGATCGTATTTAAAATAGAGGATATACGGATGGCATCTTTCTCAAGCCTTTCCATAAAAACTTTAGGTGCATCAGGTCCTCTATAGAGCTCAAACTTATTTAAAGAGTCATCGTAACTACATTTAATATAATATGCAAAGCTAAAAGGATCATGAATGTGAGTAGCGTTGGTGAAAGGTTGGGCTGGATTCGATGAACATGTATTAAATGGTTTTAGCAAAGCCTCGAAGTCAGCATATATAACAAATGGTACTCGAAGCTGTTTCTCATAATCCTTGAATTTTAGAATGTTATTTTTAGGAGTCGGTAATACCGTACACACATGATTACACCCCCATTTTTGATTTTGAGTTAGTTGGTCCTCTTTTCTGAAATATAGCAAACAGCCATCACACAACCACTTCTTATGTTCTCTTTTTGTTATCTGACTACCAACAAGTCTACTTAAATGTTTTATCCAACAATAGTGGGCATTTTCACCTTCGGTTATGTAAAGTAAATTTACATGAGCATCCTTTTTTCCTGAGTATAATATAGAGGGCCTACTATACTCTTATTTTCAATTTCATAAACATTAATACTTACATTGTTCAGCTCTTCAAAACGTTGAATGTCTTTTATCGCCATAGGAAATTCCATTTCTTTTAAATCTAACACTGAAGAATAGTGAGGATATGATGATGATCTCATCGTGTCCCTCACTGCTGGATGGAGAGCTGAGGTTACAGCCCATGCAAAGCATGCGTCATCATTATTCATAACGTTTACACAAGCGTGCTTACGTTTGATCCATCCTGGCAAATCAACGTATGATGATGCTCGAAGGGGGTTGTATTTATTCATGTTGGTTTCTAAATAAAGTACTTCAACTAACGCCCAGCCTGACTCCCTTTCCTGGAACTCTTCACTCTTCACGATGATAGCACTTGAAATATTTTGGTATATATCACTAATATTAGTTGATTCGCTAACAATTACGTTTTTTGTATTAAAAGATTTGATATCCGTAATTTCACCTTCGCTCCCAGTTTTTACATAGAGGCCAAAAAGTTCAAAATTCATTTTAAATGTTTTATGCTCTAATAAAACATTTCCTACTGTCCCCGTTTACCCGGATAGTAGGCTGTCAGATATCCGCCCCCTCAATCGGATTGCCAACAATCAATCGCACCGGCTCAGCTACATCAATGAAAATGGCACTGACATATACTATCGAGATATGAGCACAGAAGTTAACAGGAAATTATTGTGGAACACACCAAAATAGACGGGGGTACATACTTACCGTTACTTACCTCTTAAAAATTATCTCGGGGATTGAGTTGACAACAGGATCACTAAAGTCTGTTCACACAATAACCTCCACCATGACATTTAAAAATGAACCAGAACGAAGACGAGAACTTTGAACTGTACAAAAGCTTTATTTCAAATAAAGGGTATGATTTTAACAACAACAAAATAAACGTGGCTATCAGTAGCCCAAGTCAATCTGACTACGTCCTCCTGTAGGACTTGCAAAGTTATCATACAACATGATATAGAACATATTAGCTCCCACGAGCTCCAAATAACGTAATATTCATAACACAATTGGATTGGAAAAGGACGTCAGGGTGTGACATATATATAGAGCATTTGGTTTCCTTTTAATAAACATGGCAATTGTATTTATAGTCGCAAGGCCAGAGTGTGGACGACCTCACCCGCTGATAACCAGTTGTTGGGACAGCTGCCAGCTAACCTTCAACCTGTCGCATACTTGTCAAATGGGCTCCCTTCACATGCTACATTACGTAAGAATCCAGCTCTCCAAAGCTTTAAATGTCTGCAAGACAACTCAAATATATATTTACGCAATTCTTTCAAATACTTTACTCACATCCTACTGGATTATTATGACAATCCTTAAACTTGTTAAGTTCTCATCCAAATGTTTAATAAGCTCTTAAATGTTTATAACAAAATCACATAAATTATTTATAACAATTAGAAATTGTTTATAATATTTGTCCAAGATAATAACAAAATTTTTAAACACGCCTTTAACATCACTTTCGTTCCACATTATTGTCAAAAATATTTACAGCATTTATTTACAATATTAACATTTAAATCATTTAAATTATTAATTTAAGAAATACATTAACCACATGTTCATCCGGTTGGTAATTTTATAATCGTGTCAATATAATCGACCAATGAAGGTTAGTTATACATATTTAATGTCACAATCTGTTTTAATAAAGGTTGTAATAATTATTTGTGACGGTAATCTTCATTCAAAATCTTATCTCAAATTCTTTCAAAACTCTTGTTAATTATAACAGTAAATTCACTTGATTAATTTTCAACGAACTATGACAATGCACTCCAGCGGAAAATACTTCGCTAACAAACTAATGCACAAACTGCATTAAAATTTAGGCCCAAAATTCATCAGATATTAATCTATATGGCATCAAAATCTTCCACAGAACTTACAAAAAACCTCCACTAATAAATTCTTTATCATTAATTCCTGTGGGCACCTCCTCCATATTCAAGGGCATTATACATCAGCGACTTTCAACACGTGCGCTGCACTAGCGATTATACATTCATAGTTCCACTTAAAAATTCTTATAATCATTAATTGTTTCAAAACTGTTTTCATTTAACCTTCGTGGATTTCATTCATGAATCGAAATGAAGTCAAAATTTGCCAATCACAAACAAATTTAATAGTGAATACGCTTATATACGCCTGTCTGGTCTATCGAAATTTAAGATTAACATCTTCAAAGAATTGTAGTATAAAAATACTATCATCAAATAAAGTGCGACTAAACTATAAAATAGTCGAATAGAATCCAATTAGACTGGGGAATGCAAACATCATTATATAAATCTCTAATTGAGAAAAACTCCTAACAAAGGTTCTTGACTTTAATGCATTCAATAATTCATAATTAAAGTTAATCTTTCACAAAAATGTCTATGATGCAATGATCAATGATCGTTCATAACTGACGATAAATGTCTGTGTTGCAATCAATTCAAATAACGACTAGTATTTCCAAGATCGTCGACAACGTAAGAGATTTTAACGCTCTAAAATCATTTAATTGTTCTTCCTTCTTGATGATGACAGAAAATTGGTCAAAGTAATTAAACTGGGGTAGAATTACTTTAATAAAGTGATACGCTGTCTGAATTTAAATCTGCCATAAAAATCATTAACTTACAGTCAAATCGTGACTACAAAAAAAAATTAAGCAAATTACTGAAAAATCTAAATATCAGTCTCAACTGATCCAGAATCATTTAACTATGCCCATGACATAACAATGTCTTAATAAATCGTCGAAAAAGGCATAACTCATCAAGGTGTACTGAGAATAGGAATCTCAATAAGAATATGGGGCAAAATACATGAGGACAAAAATATGGGAAAAATGGTTGCTCAAATATCATTAAGAAACTCAAATACAATAAACGTTCACGACTACCTTATCTGCCGATTGACGTTCCAGAGGAAAATTCCCCAAAGAAGACTGCTGATGGATCCATTTCACCAAGTTAAAGCTGAGCTCCATCCTCGAAACAGGAAATAGCATCCTCGGAGAATCGAACTGCTTCCTTCTCCGGAAATTGCTCTGCTCCTCGAAGACGAATAGACATCCTTCCGGCAATAATCTTCTTTGTGAGTCGGGATAACCCTGACCTCTCTTGAAAAAATCTCTGACGTTCCAGTAGACAATCGCCATGAAGTTTTTTGTAGAAATTTCCGAAGAAATATTCATATTCAATGAGTATGTAATAGATTCCATTGCTGTTCGATAGTATTCAGCCTTTAATCACGAAACATGGGTGTAGATGGTTATTCGCCACATGTTCGCTTGTGTGGAATAGCAATTAGCGAAGTTCCATGCTGCTATCTTACTCCGTTGAAATATGTCCCAATCGCATTAAGTCCTTTAGCCTTCCATTTTCTCTTCGGTTGTAGTAATAGAAGAACAAACTGCCATATTAAATTGCTCCATTATACTGTAGCGTTGTGTAACAAAAGCAATCTGAAGTCTCCCTATTTCACTAGCCGTGTCAGCCGTGGCGTAGATTCTGGCGATACAATAGTGCTTCTCAGGTGGCGAGATAATCACTTTTGTCAGTCGTGTAAAACTGCTAATATCTTTCAAAATAATTGCTCGAAATTGTTCAGCTTTTCTATATTACTACATGTAGCACTGCACAATAGAATTAGCTTATCGACGACCGCTAACTGTTCAAAGCTAAACTTGTAGATGCGTTCTAAGGTCCGTTTTAACTTCACCTAGTTTGACTTGAATCTCGTTAATGCAGTGGCTTCACCACGCGTTATAAAGACGACTCTTTTCACTACTTTTCACTTCGACGTCTCACCAAAATGACTGTATAAGAAAGAACTTCGATGATCTGAGAATGATATTCTGAGAATGATCGGAGAATGAGACTCCTCTCTTCTGCGCAAGGCCTTTTATGAACTTCCTAAGGGGCGTATCCATCCCTTCCATAGCGTGATACTGCGTCATCGCTAAAAGTTCCAACCTCGTTAATACATGACGGATTTTCAAAATTCAAAAACTGAAAATAAATTTCACCAAAATTCCAAATCAATGCCTCTACTGCAAATGGATTTCCACAATTCTGCATTCCATAAGTAATAAAAATACCATAGTTTCAGCAATCTCCGTCTTCCTTTAAACTATCGTTCATTGGTTCAAGCCTCCCCTCCAATAGCATAATTTCTTCCTCAGCAGAATTCCACGCTTCCTGCGACTGCGTCGTACATCTTGGATCCTTCTCGAATAAATGCTGACGTCACTGAGAATCTCAGCTCAAGTAGCCTGCTGGCATAACGTTTGCGTCATCCGTGCTTACGTCATGACTACCCACGTCATAACTATGACAGCCATAACTCTCCTTATAATTTCCAATATAGCCACCGTGGTCTCTATATAATTCAATTACGGGGGCACTACCAAGCCAAACACAGTAGGTTGAACATTTTTTAAAAATGATTCAATACTTTGAGTTTTTTCTTCACTATAAAGTCTATAACTAGCAATTCGACTTTTAAATGCACTACCAATTTGTTGAACATTTCCAGAATTTCTTTCATGGCAAGTGTTATTTTAATGTTGAATACTGCGTAAATGTCCATGAATGATTGAAGAAGGTATATCAATATTACATACATTACAATGTGTTATCGAAGGTTCACCATTCTTCTTTCTTTTTGTTGCACAACTATTTTCACAATCTTGAGAACGTTTACGCTTTTGAGCATTACATTCGTTTAAAGGTTCCGTGCTAGTTGATGGTTTTACAGTTTTTAATTCTTGTTGTTCTCCATGCACTTCAACCATGTGGGATTTATATCGCTTTACAGCAGAGAATCCAAGATCACAAACTGAACACGAAAATGGTGCTGAACTGACATGTTTTAGATTTACATGCCGTCCAAGACTATCCTGTCTGTTAAATGTGGTAGCACAATGACTGCACATAAACATTTTATTGTCATGTTTAACATTTGCGTGCCGTTGAAGGCTGTCAGGTCTTGAGAACTGTTCCTTACAGTCATCACACTTGAACATGATGATCACTTTCGAAATTACCTATTAAAGAAAGAAATCATAAATGTTAATAAATGATAAACAAAAGTACAATATAAATAGTTTAATTACATTCCAGTCAATGGTTATAGCAGGGTATTTAAATCGATCATCTGTGAACTCCTAGCAAGTCTAACTTCATGTAGTTCTAACTGTCACTGACACCTAGCGGTGAACATTGGAACTTGATAGAGTGGTAGAAACCAGCGGTCACCAGTTAAGTGAGCTAAGTGTGACGTTATAGCTAGTCTTAAAGCAAGTCTAAACTTGTAGAACATGTCACGTGATAGAAACTAGTGATCGTCAGTTAAGTGAGCTAAGTGTGACGTCATAGTCAGTCTTAAAACAAGTTTAAACTTGTCATTTAGACTTTCACGGCCCGTGTTATTATTCATAATGTTGAATTTTGGGCTTATGCCGTGTTTTATTATACTAATATTCGACGCGTTTCGAAAGAAACCATGTCATTCATCGTCGGGAATAATCTGGAATAAGACAATGTTGCTAAGAGAAAGCAACGAAGAACATATAGAAGGTGTCCAAAGATTGACGCCATTATAGCCCCATGTTAGGGACAACGGAAAGCAGCAGTGAATTACTTTCTCAGGGTTCTGATAATAGGTAGCCAGGATTCACTGAGATTGTAGCCGGTGTCGCGGTTGAAATTATCTGGGTGTTTACGTATTTCAACCGCCTCCCTGATGATTCTGGGACGATATACGTTGAAATACGTAAACACCCAGATAATTTCAACCGCGACACCGGCTACAATCTCAGTGAATCCTGGCGACCTATTATCAGAACCCTGAGAAAGTAATTCACTGCTGCTTTCCGTTGTCCCTAACATGGGGCTATAATGGCGTCCATCTTTGGGCACCTTCTATATGTTCTTCGTTGCTTTCTCTTAGCAACATTGTCGTATTCCAGATTATTCCTGACGATGAAAGACATGGTTTCTTTCGAAACGCGTCGAATATTAGTATAATAAAACACGGCATAAGCCCAAAATTCAACATTATGAATAATAACACGGGCCGTGAAAGTCTAAATGACAATATTAGAAACCTCTATGGGGAGGATATTTTCCGACTGATGTCTAGATTTAGTAGGTTACGACGCAAGAAGGTGTGTCTAATCTCTTCACTCGCTTTTCTCCTAAGATGCCGGGTTCATGATATTCTACCGAGTTTTGTTATGTTGAAGCATTCCTTCAGAACACCTAAGGCAACGAGAATCTATCGTCGTGCAAGCAAGGCGTTATTGATAGAGAGGTTACAGCATACTCGTAAGCAGTTGGATTTTATTTCGAGGGAGTTACTACAGCTACATCTACGTCTCTCAAACTTAGTAAGTGAGGAATTATGGAAGATCTTTGATCGTATTTCTTCAGTGCAAGCTAACAGCGTTCTAGATCAGGTGAGGGACAGACATATTTCCAAATATGATAGGTTATATCAGTTGCAGAAATCTCAAGCCATTAGACTTGATGCTAACAAGGTTGTCGTAAATTTGTCCAGCAAGCCCCTAAGTGATACCCAACAGGCAGTTCTCGCTAAAGGTCTCAATTTTGCTGTAGTGCCTAGAAGAATTCCTATTGAAGAACTTATTACATCCGTAGAATCCTCGGTACATCACCTCACACCTGAAGAGGCCGAGGAAGCCAGGCAAGAATGTTCCCGAGTTCTCAAGACCGCTAAGCCACCTAACACCAACTTAAAACAAGGCGAAAGCCGGGCACATAAAGATCTAAGGGACGATTCTGATATTATCGTTCTCCCCGCTGACAAGGGTAACGCGACAGTGGTATTGGATAAGGTTGATTATGATTCCAAGATCTCGTCTTTGTTATCAGATCCTGTATATAGGATTAATAGTCGTGATCCTACTACTCGCTACTCAAATGTCACCGTCAAATTGATCAAGCAATCATCTATTCCAGCGGATGCAGCGAAGACTCTCCTTCCAGGGGATGCTATTCCTCCGAGACTCTATGGTCTTCCTAAAATACATAAGGAAGATGTTGCTCTTAGACCTATTGTTAGTACGATTGGTTCTCCTACATATGCCCTTTCCAAATACTTAGGTAGACTACTTCAGCCGCTTCTGGGTAACACGCCTTCATACATTAAGGATTCCACACACTTCGTGGAAAAGTTAAAAGCTATAACACTTCAGCCGGGTGATATTCTAGTGAGTCTCGACGTGGTGTCTCTGTTTACGAGAGTACCTATTGATGGTGTTATGTCTCTCATTAATGGCTTTTTTCCTGAAGACATCACAAGACTTTTTTATCACTGCATGACCTCCTCCTACTTTCTATGGAATGGGAATTTTTATGAGCAGACTGATGGTGTGGCCATGGGTAGTCCTCTCTCTCCTGTTGTGGCTAATTTCTTCATGGAGAACTTGGAAGAGAAAGCTTTGTCGTCGGCTCCTTTCAAACCGAAGATCTGGTGGCGTTATGTGGATGTCACGTTCGTTGTTTGGACGGAAGGTGAGGAAAATCTTAGCCATTTCCTGGATCACCTTAATCTCCAGCACCCTTCTATTTGTTTCACCATGGAAAAGGAATCTGACGGCAAAATACCTTTTTTAGATGTTCTCGTCACCAAGAAAGAGGATGGATCTTTAGGACACAGCGTTTTTCGTAAGCCAACACACACCAATAGATATCTCCACGCAAGTTCTCACCATCACCCTGCCCAGAAACATGGTATCCTTACAACTCTAACTACCAGGGCTAGGAGGATTTGTGAAGTGTCTTCTTTACAAGAAGAAATTAACACCCTGCGAACCACCTTTGAGAGCAACGGTTATAGCAAGGCTTTGATTTCTACGGTTCTGAAACCAACAAATAATAATAGGACGTCAGTTGAGAAAAGAGATGTAAGAGGAACTGCTTACCTTCCGTACATACATAACACAACGGATCGTATTGCTAAAATCCTACGTCGGTACAACATACGGACTGTATTTGGAACTTCTGTTAAGATTAGGCAACTCCTGCGACCAACTAAGGACAGTTTGCCTAAATTGCAACAACCGGGTATCTACAGAGTTCCCTGTACTTGTGGCAAGGTTTACATCGGGCAGACTTCGAGAACAATATGCACTCGCATTAAGGAACATAATAGATGTATCAGGCTCATTCAACCTGATAAATCAGCTGTTGCCGATCATGCTTTAACACCTGGCCATGATGTCATGTTCCAAGGAGTGGATGTTCTTGCCCGTATAAAGCAATATCGTCCCAGAATCATCAGGGAGGCGGTTGAAATACGTAAACATCCAGATAATTTCAACCGCGACACCGGCTACAATCTCAGTGAATCCTGGCTACCTATTATCAGAACCCTGAGAAAGTAATTCACTGCTGCTTTCCGTTGTCCCTAACATGGGGCTATAATGGCGTCCATCTTTGGGCACCTTCTATATGTTCTTCGTTGCTTTCTCTTAGCAACATTGTCGTATTCCAGATTATTCCTGACGATGAAAGACATGGTTTCTTTCGAAACGCGTCGAATATTAGTATAATAAAACACGGCATAAGCCCAAAATTCAACATTATGAATAAGTTTAAACTTGTAAAACATGTCACATGACAAGGTTAAATTAGGTAAAGTTAAGTGAACTGAGGTTAAGACTTTAAATATTCCCTCTGTCACTGACACCTAGCAATGAACATTCGAACTTAATAGAGTGGTAATCAAAATCTAACCTACAAATTTAGCTTTACACATCATGGTCAAGTAGTTCCAACTTTTGACTGCTAAATATACCATTTTCACTGACATGTAGTGGTGAACATTGGAAAATAATACTCTAGCTGTTAAAAAGTTATTAGAGGGGCACTTACCTTTTTATAATTGATCAACTGCTGCCACTGAATGAACAGATTGTAGGAATCTGGTAACCTTCAGGTACCCAATTATCTGTAAACAAATCAATCAATCAATCAATCAATAAATACATTCCAATCAATAACTTCAACATCATTTAGTAATAAAAGACTACAATCCATTAATAATAAGTACTTACCTTGCAAATAATTTAATGATTTTCTACCAAAACGGCTTTTTTTTACAACTCTTGAGCAGTAATAGAGCACTGTTCACTCAAAGCGAGTAATAAAGACTGACAGTAGAGAGATATATGACACCCCTCTTATATAAACTCTCATCGCTCGTGTCAGCAGTTTTTTGCAGATCATTGCAATTCCTCTCCCAATACAGCTGAGAGTCCAAAGCACACTAGGAACACCTGTGTGGTATCCAATGACTGCTGACTTTGCATAATCATCACCCATTGTCTTGATCAACACCTGAGGTTTCAAATTACTGCAGCGTCAGTCATAGCAACAGCAGTGTGCGTTCTCTGCCATGTCAGCAACATGACACCGGAAGGAACACCTGTGTAATATCCAATAACTGCTAACTTTGCATGATCATCACCCATTGTCTTAATGAACACTTGCAGTTTCAAATTACTGCAGCGATAGTAATAGCAACAGATCTGTGCGCTCTCTGCCATGTCTGTAATATGACACAGGAAATATAACAAGACGTCTTACTGCACATACCATCTCCTCAGTTTTAACATCTTAAGAACATGTATTATTCTCTTTCGACTACAAATGACTCGTTGGAACACATCCATCCACCAAGTTAGATCCCTTGTATGTTCACATGTATTTCGTCGCTTTACTTTCATATCGTTATCACATTATACTAGTGGGGGTTGGTGAACAACGTCAGTTCAACACATTGCTTTACACTCAAATGTAGTTAGGCCCTTTGACATAATTTAAATAAATTCATGGGCTAGTCCATAGGGACCAGTCCAAAGGGACTCATCCGCAAGGACTCGTCCACAAGGACCTGCCCACAAGGACTCGTCAACAATGACCCGTCCACAGGGACTCGTCAACAAGGACCCGTCAACAATGACTCATCAACAATGACCCGTCCACAGGGACTCGTCAACAAGGACCCGTCAGCCATGACTCGTCAACAATGACCCGTCCACAGGGACTGGTCAACAAGAACCCGTCAACAATGACCCGTCCACAGGGACTCGTCAACATGGACCTGCCAACAATAATCCGTCAACAATGACCCGTCAACAATAACCCATTAGGTTTGGTTAGGTTAGGTTACACTACAGCCGCCATCTTTTAAAAAGCCCGCCCTCTTACAAAAGCTATGAATGGGCATGCGTAAAAACAAAAAACAAGCATGTTAATTCATAGTGGCTACCCACCGCACACATGTCTCTTGTGTAGAACAACGTTTCATTCCATATTAGCATTCAAACTCTCACATGTTGCAATTGGAAAGAGAGATTCTCTAAAAAATACAATTTCACCCCCTAGTAGGGGTAGGTTTAATTTTGGGGTGGAAATATGTTGTCCATTGGAAAGGGGGTATCAGCCCGAGTTCAATGACATCTCGTACAAGTCTCTAGCCTAATTGGTTCGCGAGATATTGCCATTTTAGTATTCCAGCGGTGGAGCGGTGGCGGTGGCATCTGAACCGGCCAAAACACACTACTCGCTCATTACAAATTGTTTTCCAAAACGATCATTTTCGGCCCTTAAAGGGCTCAAGTCATACCTGCGCTCAACTTTGATGCCGTGAGAAGATATTGAACGCCTTGTTCATTTTCATTATCGAAGCCGGTCTCCAGATTGATGTCCGTCTCAACTATGAAGATACGATCAATGAGTTGACTACTGTCAAAGCCAGGCGAAAACTTCTGTGAGTGGCGATTTTTTTTCTTTCTTCATCTCTGTTTTAATGTTCTACTGAAATATAATAGTTCTTTTGTCTTTTATTAAAAGCTCATGCAGTATGTCCATAGTTATTTTAAAGCTATAGGCTATACCTGAATAATAAAACTTATGTTTGCGCCTAAGGACGCGATAACGATCAATCCACCAATGACCAGGATAATTCCCTAATTAAAATGCGAAACATCAGTGGCATTGATTGCTCCATCTTGAAAATGAAACGAGTTACCCCTTCGTCTCCGTAGATGGTCATTACTAGGGCTCGGATTCGAGCATATATGCGTATTTTTTTCCTGAATAGTACACATTGAAAGAAGCCTTTCGGTGGTATTTTCGCCTCTCTGGGACCAACAGAATTGAAATTTATCGAGCATATAAATGCATAAAACCGCGGTTTCCAGAATAGAAGCATATAAATGCGTATTCTTGTGGTTTTCGTATAAATAGTTTGCTTTTCTTCGAATTCCCCCTGAATTCGGGCACTGACCAGCCTTAAAAGGTTCGAAAACAGAAACAGAAATAATTATTGAAAAGCCTATCTGGTGCGAATAATAGAACCGCAGGTTTTTAACCTTTAGTGAGGTCGTTCTCGTCATTGAAACTTTTATGACTGATTTAAGAAAATCATTCAAAACTGAAAACATAGAAAATACAGACCAATGCAGATATACTTCATTGACTCGCCTAATTCTGAACATTTTGTAAATGAACTTTTAAACTGTAACTTTTATAAGAAAACTCCTCTTATACAGGGTGTTACAAAAAGGTACGGCCAAACTTTCAGGAAACATTCCTCACACACAAAGAAAGAAAATATGATATGTGGACATGTGTCCGGAAACGCTTAATTTCCATGTTAGAGCTCATTTTATTACTTCTCTTCAAATCACATTAATCATGGAATGGAAACACACAGCAACAGTACGTACCAGCGTGACTTCAATCACTTTGTTACAGGAAATGTTCAAAATGTCCTCCGTTAGCGAGGATACATGCATCCACCCTCCGTCGCATAGAATCCCTGATGCGCTGATGAAGCCCTGGAGAATGGCGTATTGTATCACAGCCGTCCACAATACGAGCACGAAGAGTCTCTACATTTGGTACCGGGGTTGCGTAGACAAGAGCTTTCAAATGCCCCCATAAATGAAAGTCAAGAGGGTTGAGGTCAGGAGAGCGTGGAGGCCATGGAATTGGTCCGCCTCTACCAATCCATCGGTCACCGAATCTGTTGTTGAGAAGCGTACGAACACTTCGACTGAAAAGTGCAGGAGCTTCATCGTGCATGAACCACATGTTGTGTCGTACTTGTAAAGACACATGTTCTAGCAGCACAGGTAGAGTATCCCGTATGAAATCATGATAACGTGCTCCATTGAGCGTAGATGGAAGAACATGGGGCCCAATCAAGACATCACCAACAATTCCTGCCCAAACGTTCACAGAAAATCTGTGTTGATGACGTGATTGCACAATTGCGTGCGGATTCTCGACAGCCCACACATGTTGATTGTGAAAATTTACAATTTGATCACGTTGGAATGACGCCTCAAAATTTACAATTTGATCACGTTGGAATGACGCCTCATCCGTAAAGAGAACATTTGCACTGAAATGAGTATTGACACATCGTTGGATGAACCATTCGCAGAAGTGTACCCGTGGAGGCCAATCAGCTGCTGATAGTGCCTGCACACGCTGCACATGGTACGGGAACAACAGGTTCTCCCGTAGCACTCTCCATACAGTGACGTGGTCAACGTTACCTTGTACAGCAGCAACTTCTCTGACGCTCACATGAGGGTTATCGTCAACTGCACGAAGAATTGCCTCGTCCATTGCAGGTGTCCTCGTCGTTCTAGGTCTTCCCCAGTCGCGAGTCATAGGCTGGAATATTCCTTGCTCCCTAAGACGCCGATCAATTGCTTCGAACGTCTTCCTGTCGGGACACCTTCGTTCTGGAAATCTGTCTCGATACAAACGCACCGCGCCACGGCTATTGCCTCGTGCTAATCCATACATCAAATGGGCATCTGCCAACTCCGCATTTGTAAACATTGCACTGACTGCAAAACCACGTTCGTAATGAACACTAACCAGTTGATGCTACGTACTTTTGTGCTTGATGCTCGTACTGTAGAGCAATGAGTCGCATGTCAACACAAGCACTGACGTCAATATTACCTTCCATCAAATGGGCCAACTGGCGGTGAATCGAGGAAGTACAGTACATACTAACGAAACTAAAATGAGCTCTAACATTACGTCAACATTACCTTCCTTCAAATGGGCCAACTGGCGGTGAATCGAGGAAGTACAGTACATACTAACGAAACTAAAATGAGCTCTAACATTACGTCAACATTACCTTCCTTCAAATGGGCCAACTGGCGGTGAATCGAGGAAGTACAGTACATACTAACGAAACTAAAATGAGCTCTAACATGGAAATTAGGCGTTTCCGGACACATGTCCACATAACATATTTTATTTCTTTGTGTGTGAGGAATGTTTCCTGAAAGTTTAGCCGTACCTATTTGTAACACCCTGTATATACTTGAAAAACTTGAATGCGAGTATATTGCAGTGTATCATACATACATTAAAAAAATAAAGTTCGTTTATAAAGGTATGTTATTGTTTTTTTCGTTTCACTTCCCTTTCTATAGTTTTTAAAGGTGTTTTTCGAGCATATCTATCGAGCATATAATGTTTTTTCGAGCATATCTATCGAGCATAAAACACATGGTTTTCGAGCATATCTGGAGATTTTATCGAGCATATCGATCCGAGCCCTAGTCATTGCTTAATTAGGCTACGAGATTATAGTGTTCAGTCGCTTGGGCCCATAACAATGATAATAATCTGTGTTTGCAGTGACATTCGGATTTATAGTAGGAATTAACGTGCGTTTTATGTTGGATTTTTACGTACGCGGTAATACTCCCCAACCCTGGTCTTACAGTATATTTCCTGCCTGTTATAGACACAATAGGGCATAAATACGTGTTGGGCGACTTGATAGGCTATGACAGCTTCCTTTCAACTCCTTGCCAGTTTCGTTCATCTTCATCCATCATTACCGACAGCAGTGGCTCAGCTGGCTAAAGCGCAGCGTTAGGCCATGGGACCAAGCTCTCTGCTGACTCGGTAGACGCGTGGGTTCGAGCCCCACCGTCGGCCGTCCTTGAAATGGTTTTCCGTGGTTTCCCCCATTTTCAACACCAGGCAAATGCTGGGACGGTACCTTCTGATAGGCCACGGCCGATTCCTTCCACATCCTTCATCTTCATCCATTCCATACCGACGCGCAGGTCGTCCACGGGCGTCGAATAGAAAGACCTGCACTCGGCCTCTGAGGAGGCCACACGACAAAAAAAAAATATCCATCATTGACTCTTGTAATGAGGTTGCCGTCTCGAAGGATATCCCACCGTAAAATATACCCGTCTATTGCATCTCATCCCCGACTCCGTAGAAACAAGAATAATAACGGTGAAGATATACATCAGGAGGATTGTAGACGGCGATGATCAGACTATTTCAATATACACCCAAGTTGTCTACACGAGGCTGATGACTTAGATGTCCCACTCCCCTAAAGGAAGTAACAACACATACCGGCCGTGAACTCCTACATGTATATTAACGCATTGGATTGGTTGCGTCGTATGAGGAAAGTGATGTGTGAGGAATAATCCCACCCTTCCGTGATACTTTTCACCTAACTTGGCCAGATTATTCAACTTCGTCCTCGCCCATGACCTTGTTGATGACGGATCAATGCCGGACGTGTCATGGAAGTGCATCAGCTGACCGGCGCACAAGAAGGGGGCGTGCGCGAGTATTATTGATTACTAGCTACTGGGCTATAACCTCTTCACATCGCAGTTTGTCAGAATGGATTGAGTGAAATGTAAAGTACCGTAAATCAGCTTTCTGGTCAAAGCTTTTTCTGAGTTTGTACTGAGCAGTGATATCGAGGTTAATTGCAAATGTATGCTCATAAAAGCCTTTTAAAGCGGTTTCCGGTTTCAGAAGAAAGATTCTTGTACGAGCGTGCAGCAGTTGGCTACTGAAGGAAGAAAATGTAAGTATCGTGCTGTGTGTGATGTACTGCAGTTATGATGGTAATCTCGTTGTACAGATGATTTTGAGGTTGAAAATAAGTTTACCTGTAAATTAAGGCTATGTTCGAATATTGGCTTTATTCCTTTCCTTGCCGGAGTAGCAAACCTAGAATTTATTTACAGTTTTTATTTTCGTTGGATGTATTGATTATGAATAGCCAATACACCAGCACGCTCCACGAATAGACTGGGAAGGTGACAGCTCGGAACCCGGTGCTCATTGCGGCCATTCTGAGCAGGGTTTCTTTGGAAGATTTTAGGGAAATTTTTTAAAATCCACCAACAATTCTCAGTTCTGTACTTTTCTCTTTCTTGTAAACTAAAATGTAACTTAGAGCACAACAAATGATTCTCTCCGGTCATATCTGACCTTTTTCATGTTATAAAAATAAAACTTTCCAAAAGTTGACTTACCGGTACCGTAACTTACGGTAGGCCTAGCCTATGTTTTATTATTGCAGCACCTGGGTTCACATTAACTACCACTATCGCTAGTGAATGTTTACTGTTTGACAAAACTTCTGATCAACAATTACTTTTCACTAAAGGGGTCAATGAAGGTGTGCCATCATTAGGGATGGAACACCTTTACTGACTAGGCAATAACATAACTTCATTACTGTAGCCTATAATTCCCAAGAATCCCTTTTATTTCAGTTAAACAAAATATCAGGCTATATTGAGGTAACCTAAGTCATAATTCCCAGTTTAGGGAAGATGGCTGATATTGAAAATCGAAATTCTCTTTATATAGGCCTACCTTGCTGTTTTTTTTGTCATTTAAATACAGTACATCTTGAATCCCTGAAGAATTGCCCCACAGTACTGTTCCATACAGTAGATGCGAGTAGAAGCATAGTATGCATAATATAAACTGCCTCTTACTAACCCATTCCTTTAATTTATGCGATAAAAATCACTTTTCTATAGATGTTGAGTATGAGCATTCATTTACCGTACATTCTAAATGTTGGCTGTTGCCCTGGAGGTCTGGGTTTGATTCCTGGCTCTGCCAAGAATCTTTTTTACTGGTCTGAGGGCTGAAACGGGGTACGCTCGGCCTCGTGAGCCAAAAACTGAAAAGAGGACGGTTCGATTCCCATATAAATTATCTTGGAAGTGGTTTTCCATGGTTTTCCACTTCTACTCCAGACAAATGCTGGGACGGTTTCTAACGTAAGGCCATGGCCATCTTCTCCCCAATCCTCGTCTGAATTATAAATACACTTTAATAACACAGGTTATCACACAAATTCCACACACACCCAAGTATACAATAACACAGGTTAAATGACCACGGGGTCGCCAAGTCCCTAAATCAATCGATCAACAACAGATAACTAAGAAGGCTAATCCTTGCATAGATAAAGTCACATGCATTTGCACCTGATGGAAGGTGATGGATGTGGCTGGGTTTACTGTATCCAACATTTCCGTCTTTCGTGAGCCTCTTGTTTCATGTCAGGAGCGTGGTGGCACAGTGGTCAGGCTGTTTGCCGATCGTTTCCCGATCAATGCATGGAAGATTTTCGAAGTGAAATACAATGTCCTGTGCTTTGGATTCCATGTAAAAAGGAGGTCCCATGGCTCATGGTCGTACGATTAATGGACACGTTAAACTACAGGCTTCCTTCCTTGTTTCATGTCTTCGGTGTTCAAATTGTACAATGCCAGCTGGGGTACTTGTGCGCCAGTATGAACGGTCTTCTGCAAGAGTGTGCCAGGTATTCGGGTTGCTGCACGTGCTAAACAAGATTATTCTTAAGTTGGTCTTTGTAGCACCTCAAGGCCTCCTGCCGGTGCTAAGTTCACAATACAAGATTTGACAATGGAGTCTATTGTAATTCATACGTTGGATGTGACCTGTCTGATGATAGAGACTTCTATGCTGCTATTCTGTACCCTTTCGTGAGTAGACTTCCCGGTACTAGTTACAGTACGTAACCCTTCCATCTAATTAAATCTCGGCAATTTTTCTAGGTTTGTGCCGTGTATTGTGTGGGGTTTCGCCTAGGACACCAAGCTGGCTCATCAGTGGGCTCTTGGTGTCCCCGCCCAGACCCATCTAATGTTCATATTACAGTAGTTCGTAGCTTTTGCTTCTTAATGTCAGGGCCGTACGGGGTCTAGGTTTCACATCCATTTAGTAATGTTAGATTTTTATTCATAAATAGCTAATGGAGGAGACATCCAAGAGCTACATGAGCAGTTCGGAATCTGTTTTGTACATCCTTCTTCAAAATATAATGTGCTGAGAGAATACTCCCAAGATAGGAGAAGTGGTCTACTTGTTTCAGAGATGCATATGAGTTGGTCTTGGAAATTAGTTTTAGGGGCAGCTGTGCAAACAATTTAGTTTTCTGAATGTGTAGTCCTTCGGGTCGAATAACTGCTGCCTGGTTTCTGTATAGATTGTAGAGCAGCTTGAGTCTTTCAATGCTCTGTCGAAGTCTGATCTCAATATTAAATCTCCTATCCCTGTACTTTATTCCAATCATTTTCAAAATGTCAAACAACTTACTCCAATCAAAGTTATCAAAAGCTTTTTCTAAATATACAATTGCCGTGAACATTCTCTTATCCTTCCTTATTCTAGCGTCCAGAATCAGCCTAAGACTTAGTACAGCTTCCAATTGTTCCTATGTTTCTCCTGAAGCCAAACTGGTCTTGACCCAACTGTTTCTATTGATTGTACGGTAATCTTCACATGTGTTAGCTCCCACTTCCTTCGGTATAGGGATGTTAACATTCTTCTTGAAATCAGAGGGTAGCCTACCTCTCCTGTCTCATCAATCCTACACACCAAGTGATCTGATCAGACCTTCATCACCTATGCAGCATAGCAACTCAATCTGTATATTATCTATGCCTGGGGCTTTGTTCCTGCTTGAGTCTTCCAATGCTCTGTCAAAGTCTGATCTCAATATTAAATCTCCTTTCTCATCCTCTTCCCTTTCCATAACATCCAATTCTCAATCTCCATTCCCTTAAAATACAAACACTCTCTGTAAGCTTTGCATCTCTCAAGCTTTTCTTCCCTATTTGTTAGAGGTTTTCCATCAGAGTCCTTAATATTACAGCACTTAGTCTTCCTTTCCCCATAAGTACTCATAATCCTTCAATAAGCTGTACCTACTTTTCCTAATTTCAGACAATTTTCTATACCTGCACATTTCTCTTTTAACCATTCTTCTTTTGCTTCCTTGCACTTCTCGTTAATCTGATTTCTCAGACGTCTGGATTCTGCTTTTCCCCTTTTATCTCTTACAATCTTGTGCTTCCGCCTTTTGTCAATTATCTATAGTATATCCTGTGTGATTCACGGTTTTTACCTATTCTTTCATTCCTGTTAAGGTTTACTTCTGCGGATTTTATTTCATTCTTCAAAAGTGCCCATTTCTGTGCAATTGACGCTTGTTCAGTGTTTTTCATTAGTCCTTCCTTTATACTCTTATTGAATTGTTTGTTCACGTCCTTCTCTTTCAGGCTTTTGACTTTTCTTTAATATTTTCACTTAAGTCTGCATTTCTTAACAACCAGATTGTGGTCAGAGTTTATGACAGGACCGGGATATGTTTTGCAATCCAAAATCTGGTTACGGAATCTCTGCTTGACCATAATGGAGTGGATTTGGTAACACCCTGTATCTCCTGGTCTCATCCATGTGTATATTCTTCTATTGTGGTTATTAGAGCTGGTAATAAACAATGTTCAATTAATAATTGATTAATCGATTTACTTAGTTTGAAATTATTTGGAAACTATTGATTACCGTTATCGAAAAATCGATTAATAGAATATTAGGCACAAGATAAGAAAGTAATTTTTGAGAATAGTTTAAATGAGAGGTCATCGCTTACGTCGAGTTACGCTTATTTTCGGAATGATATATAGAAATCTATGAAAGTTTACATAAAGATACGTGTCCTCCCTTGTTTATGTTAATAATAACCAGATAAGTGACAGTGAAAGGTCAAACTTTGATCGTGTACCTCATGACCTCATATGGCTAGCACTGCGATAGCATGGCATACCGGAATATCTTGTCAACTGGGTTCAGCTGCTTTACGTGGATCCATGGAGCTATATTCAGGCCGCCGCAGGAGCCTCCCGTGACATTTCCATCACCATCGGCGTTTACCAGGGTTCAGCGCTGTCACCTCTTGTGTTCATTCTAGTAATGGACACTGTAACAGCAGACCTGCACCATCTTTTGCCATGGTCGCTCCTATATGCTGATGATGTCATATTGGCCTCGGAGACCCAGGTTGATCTGCAACGTCAAACCTAGCAATGGAACAATTTGCTGGTGCAATTTGGCCTGCGCCTCAATAAGACGAAAACCGAATATATGACATCTGACACACAAGCAATCGGAACCTATCAGGTAGACAGCGAGGATCTACCGCGAGTAACGAGATTCAAGTATCTTGGTTCCACGATCGCTGCTGATGGTCGACTTGTCGAAGAGGTCAATGCAAGGATATCCGCAGCTTGGATGAAATGGCGAACAACAACTGGTGTCACTTGCGACAGGAGGATGAAAGATCATCTCAAATCTAAAATCTATCGTACTGTCATCCGACCTGTCGCACTGTATGGTTGCGAATGTTGGCCTAATACGACTGAAATGGAGCGTCGACTGGGAGTCATGGAGACCAGGATGCTGCGCTGGACAGGTGGTGTTTCTAAACTGCATTGCATCCCCAATGAATGCATCAGGGAGAGATTTGGCATTGCACCCTTTCCAGAAAAAGTGCGCGAGAGTCGTTTAAGATGGTTTGGACATATGCTGAGGACAGGGGCTGACACTATAGCAAAGACGGGTTACATGTTTGAAGTCGCTGGTAATAGACCAAAAGGACGACCAAAACAGCGATGGACCGATACCCTTCACAAAGATCTGAAGAGCGTCAATCTCCACCCTGACATGGCCCAGGACAGAACAAAATGGAGACATCGAATCCATGTAGCGGACCCTGCCACCAGGCAGGACAAACACTGAAGAAGAGGAAGAAGAAGAAGACGAAGACGAAAGGACAAACTTCAAATTGGGAAAGGTTTCAGAAAAAGAAAACGGAGAGTTTTCAGCAAAGAATTTGAATCTTGTTCTAGTTTGAAGCCTAGCTTGCACAAAGAACTATCAGTTGTAACTCTTCAGTCGGCCAACTTGAATTTGCCCAGTAACTGGTCGGGGCACAATGTATATAATATATGAATAATAAGCAAATAACACTACTGGAAACATTACATGACTATGTTAGTTTTGATCACCATTACAATGGGGAAATTTTAGGATTAAACGTATTTCGACCTTCAAACAGCTTTCCCTGATCACTATGTTGAGGTTTAAATTTATATACAAATATTATCTTAACTACAAAAAATGTAGTGCGTTTAGTTAGTGTTTAATATGTACATTATACCCCGCACTGTCATTGGGCAAATTTGTGTTGACCGACTGAGGAGTTACAACTGACAGATTGTATAGGTAACACTGAAAGAATGGCTTTGACAGTTCACAAAGAAGATGCATTTAGTATTTAAAAATAAATGTTGCAATATATTTTAATTGATTGTCTGTTTTGGTGCAAAAATACTAGCAAGTAAACATTTTCAGTGGTGAGGCAGCTCCGCTTTGCAGTCACAATGTTTCCTGCAATCGCCTCTTAAATACCATTTGCTTGAATTAATTAAGTTAATCACAGGTTACTTTTAAATAGCGGAGAAGTGATCAATTCTGAGTAAGGTGTGGCATGGCTTGGTGTTGCGCTCCATTTGTGCCGTTCCATTTCGGCAACGCTGGGCAGCTTTCCCTGTATCGGCTAGCTGTTGATCCATGCCATTCTATCCTGTACAGATACAGACTGATTAAAAATAAGTGAATTAATTTACGTATTTCACAGTCATACAGCATAACAATTGGATATATAAAATGGGTGTATGAGAAATTAATTCTTAAAGTTGATGCGTGGTAATAGGGCACATTTTGCGTTACAACTGCAATAAAAAAATATTAACTTAAAATGTAAATGAAAAATTCCATTCATACATGACCTAACATGAAATAGAACGAGGAAAATGTTTCTGTTATTGGATTTTCTGCAGGTCTGTTGGTTATTTCATTAACAACTTCAAACTCAGAGTGCACATAATATTTTGGTCGACAAGCAAACTTGAAGGTCAATCACCTTCAGTATCATAACAAAAAATCACATACCTTGACTAGTTGTGAGCTACGGTAGTTTAATTACTACTGCAACTAAATCATCATCATCATCGGCTTTAACTCGAATCCGAGTATAAATCTTCTTCCTTCAGTCCAGTTTGTGGATGTGTTTACGGTGACTAAAGAGTCCAATCCTGGCATGGAACAAGCGTCCACACAAGTCACATAGTATTGCTGGAGGAGGACGTGGTTGGGCTGCTCGAAGTTTCCTAGCTTGACGCTTGGCCTCTTCATGTGCGCGTCGATCCCTTTCAAACGTCTTTACAGTATCCGAGATGGTACGGCGCCAGGTTGAGCGGTCTTCAGCCAGCATGTCCCAGGTTTGTGAATCAAGACCTGTCAATTTCAGGGTCTGCTTAAATTGGTCCTTGTAGCGCCTCTTAGGACCACCATGAGGTCTGGTGCCATAGCATAACTCACCATATAGCATTTGACGAGGTAATCTCACATCATCCATCCGATTGACATGACCAATCCATCTAAATTGGTGACCTATTATGGATGATTCTATGCTGTTGATTTGAGCCTTTTCCAGAACAGCAATATTGGTAATGCGGTCTTCCCATTTAATCCTCAGGATTGATCGAAGTTTTTGTAGGTGGAAACGCTCAAGCTTCCTAAGATCACGTCGGTAAAGGGTCCACGTTTCACAGCCATACAACAACGTAGAAATGACTGCTGCTTTGTACACCATAAGCTTTGTACTCATGGACAGATCTTTATTCATGAAGACCCGGTGCGCTAATCGTCCATATGCTGCATGGGCTGTGCCAATTCTCCTACCCACATCCTGCTCACAGGTACAGCTCACAGAAATGGTGCTGCCCAGGTACGAGAAGTGGTCTACCTGTTCTAATGGCACATTTGAGATGGAGATATTGAACTGAGGAAGAGTTGTGCCTGGTGAAGGTTGTGCCAAGACTTTGGTCTTATTGACATTTATGGTAAGACCAAAGCGATCACATGCACTTTTGTAACAATAAACTGACTCTTGCAGCTCTTCTGGTGTGAGAGTTGGTGACGCAGCATCATCTGCTTACAACATGTTAGTAACCTTAGTAACCTGAGTTTTCCTCAAGGAGCGGAGACGAGTTAGGTTGAAAAGCCCTCCATCAAAACGATACTTGATCTCCACACCTGGGATGTTTGTGGGTGAATCATAAAGCATTGCAGCCAAGTACAGCGCAAAAAGCGTTGGAGCCAGTACACATCCTTGTTTCAGTCCATGGGTAATGGGAAATTCATCGGACATCTTATTCTGATGGCACACCTGACCTGTCATGCCATCATGGAGAGCTTTGATTAGATCTACAAAACGCTGAGGGCAACCAAACCGCTTCAGCACTGCCCACATGGCTGGTCTTGGAACCGAATCAAATGCCTTTTCCAAGTCATAAAAGACTAAGAAGAGTGGATTCTGTTGTTCTCTACATTTTTCTTGTAGCTGTCTCACACAGAAAATCAAGTCAATTGTGCTTCTGGAAGTTCTAAATCCGCATTGTGACTCTGGGAGGATCCTCTCAGAGATAACCTTGAGGCGGTTAAGTAGAATTCTTGCAAGAATCTTCCCCACAATTGATAGCAGTGATATACCACGGTAGTTGCCACAAACACTGCGATCACCCTTTTTAAAGATAGTGACGATAGTGGCATTCTTTAGGTCTCCAGGTACCTTTCTTGATTCCCATATTCCGAGGATAAGGATGAAAATTCTTGTTTTGAGGGAATGACCTCCGGCTTGAATTAGTTCCAGAGGGATGTTATCTGGGCCAGGTGCTTTTCTGGGTTTCAATTGGGTGAGAGCTGCATTGAATTCATGATAAGTAGGAGGTACTGCCAACCACAGTTGTTCAGGTTGTTGCGGCACATCACAGAGGAAGTCTTCAGCAGCTTCTGATGGACGATTTAGGAGATTGGAGAAGTGCTCCTTCCAGCGTTCCAAGATTTCTTGACTATCAGTAAAGGTAGTAGAATTATCAGCACTTTTCAGTGTACCTGATGATGAGCGAGATGGTCCATATATTTCCTTGAGTACGGCATAGAAGTTCCTCAAGTCTCGAGCATCCGATAGTCTCTGCAGTTCCTGAGCCTTCTGTTGCCACCAAGTATTTTTAATCTGCCTTATCTGCGTCTGGCATTTACCCTTGAGTTCCAGTAGTTTATCTCTCTTTGTGTTGGAAGTTGGGTCTTGAAGATGGGCAAGATAGGCATTCCTTTTGGCATTGATGAGAGACAGAATTTCCTCATTGTTGTCATCAAACCAGTCTTGTCTTTTCCGCACTATAAAACCAATGGTTTCCTCAGCTGACTGTGTGATAATCTTCTGTAATGTGGCCCATTCTTGCTGAATATCATTTGTTACTGGGTTTTCTGATAACTGGGTGACGATCCTGTTTCCAAAATGTTTGTACATGGATTCATCCTGAAGTTTGGATGTATTAAACTTCTTTCTTGGCAAATTTTTGATGTTCCTAGGTGGTTTAGGTCTGATGGATATCCTGAGCTTACATATAAGAAGTTTATGATCTGTCCAACAATCATCAATATTCCTTGCTGTTCTGGTAATAAGAGTGTCCTTCTTATCACATTGCCGGGTAATGATATAGTCAAGAATGTGCCAATGTTTGGAACGAGGATGCATCCACGTGGTTTTGAAGCGGTCAGGTAGCCGGAACTGCGTGTTGGTAATGAAAAGTTCGTGTTCTGCACAAAGACCAAGAAGCAACAGTCCATTGGGATTACATTTTCCAAGTCCCTGTTTGCCCATCACATTATTCCATAGCCTGTGATCTTTCCCAACTCTGGCATTGAAGTCACCGAGGAGCAAGAGTTTATCTGCAGATGGTACCTTGGATATGATTTCACTTAGCTGATTATAGAACTGAGCCTTTACTTCATCATCAGAATCTAAGGTAGGAGCATAGGCAGAGATGAGTGTCATAAAGGAACCTCCTGAGAGTGGTATGCGGAGAGTCATGAGCCTTTCGCTGATTGCAATGGGCGTAAGTTGGTGATAATTTACCAGTTTGGTCTTCACAGCGAAGCCCACACCATGAATACGACATTCACCCTCCTCCTTTCCTTTCCAGAAGATGGTATATCCTGTTCCAGATTCAGTAATCTTGCCTTCAGCAGACAGCCTAGTTTCACTGAGAGCAGCAATGTCAACGTTGAGTCTTGATAACTCATGGGTTACGAGAGCTGACCTTCTCTCAGGTCTAATGTTATTGTCCAAATCAAGCAAGGTTCTGATGTTCCATGATCCAATAATCAAATTGTGATTCTTTACTGTTTTTGAGTTTCGACTGCATGAGGGGTGACCTGCTGAGTGCGGTTGCCCAGCCGGACCAATATTGTGACTTCCGATGTTTAGCCCACCTTTTCTAGGGCCTTCCCCATGTGGGGTGGGCAGCGGTGATCCTAAATAGGCCTGCCCAAACACAGATGCAGGACCGAATTCCTGAGTAGTCACAGAGTCTCCGGAAGACGACCATCACACATCTGCTGCCAACGTGCAGGTCCGAACTAGGGGCTTCCAGTTACACCCATAACCTGCCCCCACCGTCCATATCCCATCGCCGTTGGACTTGGAAAAGTGACGTTCGGAAGAAGTGCCACTGGCGTGAATTTGTTTAGGGTGGATCTCAGCTTGCCAGGACGAGACCCACACACTATGATCTCTGAGCCTTATCCTGCGGCTCACAAAGAATGAGACATGCAGGACCGAACACAGAGACTGCAACGAACTGCCGCATACTCAAGTACTACTGAGGTGCGCCTTTACAGCCAGTCCGTCTGGCGTGGCCTCTTCCGCCTCTATGACCGTTGGGAGCCATGAGAGTGATTGGCTCCTCATCCGCTCATTTTGCCGTTGGGCAACTAAATAAGTGTACCGTATGAATCTAAATATCATAACCCATACTTTTAGACATAGATTTAATAGCATAAGTGTGAAGGATCTGATGATGATTGCTTGACGATCGAAACTGGTCATCCAAGTGTATTTATTAATATCTTTTTTTTTTTTAGGATTAGGGAACCGCCCATTTTAATTGGGTACAATCGTGTTGACCAACTGAAAACCATTAAATTTCAAAACTAAGACAAGACTGAACAAGCAGTTCTGTGACGAACAAAAGAGCCTACTTTTCTTAAAATTTAAGATTCATGCCGCGAGATTTTCAGGCTTAGATACAGTTTTTATTAGTTCGAATTATACCTATTAGCCTATTAGAGCAATATAGTTGGCAGCCCTGGGGACTGAATATATTCTTAGTTCCGTCTCTTAAGGTACTGTACAGAATGCACATACAAAATTTGGTTTAAGTCCAATGGATAGTATGGTCTTTACATGCAGTTAGACATTGGATCTATCAGTGCGTGTAAAATAACGTTGGCAACAATTCATGTAACTTATGTGTTGCTCAGAATTAATCTGAAATATTATGATCTATTATTGTGCCAATTTTGGATGAAATCCATTTGTTAGTGTAGAAGTTTCATGTATTTAAAAATTGGAACTACAGTATCAGCAGGCCTAGATTCATGTTGGCAGCACTGACATATATATTACTCCAAATTAATCTAGAATGTCAGGTACTATACATATGCAAAGTTCAGAGCTGTTGGCTTGCATACTTTCTGATATATTGATATTAGGATAAAAAAAAATAGAGAGAGCATTTATTAACAGTTGGCAACCCTGGTTGCTCTTAAGAATACACACAATCATATTTGTTATGGTACACATGGTACATACATAATTTGGTTGAAAATCAATTGATACTATAGAAGTCTCATGCATTTAAATATTGGACCCATCAGCTGGCTTAGAATAATGTTGGCAACACTGTCATATATGGGCTCCTGAAAATTAATCTGGAATGTTATTTTCTACGAGTGTGCCAATTTGGAACAGTCTGCATGCATAACTTCTGAGATATTCAATTGTGATTTTCCAGCAGTTGGCAGCACTAACATCATTTTAAAGTTTTGGTGTGAGATTTTCAGGTTTAGATCTTAACTCATACCAAATTTGGTTTCGATAGTTGCAGCCCTTTAGGAATTGATACTGGGGGACACACACACACACAGACAGAAGGACGGACGGACAGACACACATCTGCCCGGGTGATCTCGTAAGACTACTGTGAAAAGTAGGGTAAAAATGGCTTCCAACACGATAATCCTTAGAGTGAAGTTAAATGAAACCTCAAAGCGGGCATTGAGTAGTGGCTAGCATTCTTGGCTGTCATCACAGAGGCCCGGGTTCGATTCCCGGCTCTGCCAAGAAATTAAATTCTGGTCTGAAGGCTAGGACGGCCTCGAGAGGCAAAACTGATAAATGGCGGGTTTGATTCCTACCTGAGCCATCCTGGAAGTGTTTTCCATGGTTTCTCACTTCTATTCCAGGGAAAATTTTGGATGGTACCTAAATTTAAGGCAACAGTCGGTTACTATCAAAATCCTAGTTAGATAGTTATTGAGGTTTTAAGGGGAGGAACTATAAAGTCATCTGCCGCTATCAAAATCGTATCTCAATTACAAACACACATACTGGTACAGACATCGCAGTGACACACATTAACAGAAAAGTGTGAAATACACCCATGTACATGAGGTTACATGACCACGATGTTGGAAAGCCCCTAAATGAATCAACAACATTATGGGACTGCCCAGGCTAACCATGTTGAGTGATTGTATTAAGAAACCAAGTTGTGTCATAGTTTGTTGCTTCTGTGAGAAATACATTGATTAATGGACAAAACAATTAATCGAAAAAAAAATTGAATTTTTATAAATTTTAAAATATGTTTGTTGGGATTTGCTTTCTTACATACCAACCCAATATTAATTTAAAAAGTGGTTACTCGTCTGACATTGTCCATTTCCAGTTTGTGAACAAAATTTGAGAGTATTTGATCGAACAACCACGACTGAACCACCAATCACATGGCTGGAGGTTGAAAAGGCGCTCAAGAGCATGAAGAAAGGAAAGGCAGTGGGCATAGACGAAGTGAGTGCGGATATGCTGAAAGCGGCGGATTTTCCAGCAATCCAATGTTTATACTGAATGCTCAACAGGATATGGGAGGAAAATACTATCCCAGAGGACTGGAAGATGGGCATCATTGTCCCTCTGTTCAAGAAAGGAAGCCGAAGTAAATGCACTAACTATTGGGGTATTACACTACTGTCTCATGCTCTGAAAATATTGGAAAAAATAATAGAGAACAGAATCAGAGATATTGTTGAACCAATTTTGGAGGAAGAACAGTATGGTTTCAGACCAGGAAGGTCAACTACATACCTGATCTTTGCACTTAGGATGCTAATGGAAAAACACCGGGAGAAGAACAAACCTTTATTTCTAATATTTTTGGACCTTGAGAAAGCCTATGGTAGTGTACCAAGGGAAACACTTTGGCAATGCATGAAAGAACTTCAAGTGAGAGACAACCTCATAGACAAAGTGAAAATGTTGTACAATGGGAATAGAAGTTGTATTCAAGTAGGACGTGGCTTGTCGGACTGGTTTGAAACAAAGAAGAGGAGTGCAGCAGGGCAGCTCATTGTCACTGCTTCTATTCATCATTTGTGATGGATGTGGTAATGAAATCTATTAAAAGGAAAGAACATGTAGAGCCTTCACATTTGCAGATGATGTTGCGATCTGGAGTGAATCAGAGGAGGAACTGGGCGAGAGGCCGCATAGCTGGAATGAGGAGTGTAAGAAATATGGCTTAAACATCAGCGAGACAAAGACTGTGGCGATGAAAGTGTATGAGGAAGGAGCAGAACCAATAGTCATGCTAAATGAAGCCAAATTGGACAGCGTTCCAGTTTTAAAGTACATGGGTAGCATTCTATCAAGTGACAACCTAGCAAAACATGAGGTAAACAATCGAATTAATAAGGCAACACAATTTTACCACCAGGTAAGACACCTGCTGTGAAGAGCAAATGCCCATGAAAACAAAGATGACATTGTACAAGTCTTATTATACACCGATCTTACATACAGTCTCGATACCACAATATTAACCAATAAAGATAACTCTAAACTCCAGACAGCCGAAATGAAATTCCTACGTACCATGATTCAGAAAACCAGGAAAGACAAGATCAGGAATGAGAAGAAGTATGAATAGATGATTCTCTCGTCAATAAGATCCAGATCTCAAGACTGAAGTGGTTTGGTCACATGAAGAGGATGCCACCAAACAGAACTGCACGGAAGGAATTTGAGAGAAAAGTAGAAGGAAGACGACCCGTGGGAAGGCCACGAAAGAAGTGGACAGATACATTTAAGAATGATGTACTGCAGAGAGGTCATGATTGCGACGAGTTGGTGGAGGATTGGTACCAGGTCAGGATGAAATGGAGGGGCCTCATATACCACACCCGGGCAACTGGAGTTGGTTCAGGATGATGATGATGATGATGATGATGATTGATCGGTAAACGACTGAGACATGTGTACCTGAAGTAACTTTTTTCTGAAAATTTCTATGTCAAAATTCGTACTTATTTCACACACTCTATAAAAGAAAAGTACTATTTCTTGGCCATAATCAGCTCAGAATATACTGCTTTTTATATGTTACAAGAATCATAGCTGTTCCTTTACCAGAAACCCAAAAAATGCATAGTATAATGATGCCAGCTAATGTGCACAATTCGTATGCCCAAGAGTATGTGGTGTCCTTCGTTATTTGTGGAAATGGATCGATTTTTCTGTTTTGATTAATCAATATCCAAAATTAATCGATTAAAAGTACCAGCCCTTGTGGTTATTGAATAAGGTGTTAGCAATGACCAACTCATGCTCAGTGCAGGATTCCATCAGCCTGCTTCCTCAATCATTCCTTTCACCTGATCTGAATTTTCCTACCATCTTCCCTTCTCTTCCTTTTCCTAAAACAGCATTCCAATCTCCCATTACTATAACATTTTCATCACTCTTGACATACAGTGCCTCAGAATTTCGTCTATTTCTTCGTAGACCTTTCAACATTTTCATCAGCTTGACTGGTGGGCATATAGTCTTGTACCACTGTGGTGCACTTAAGTTTTGTATTGATTTTAGCTACAATAATCCGTTCGCTATATTGCTCTTAATATTCTACCCGCTCTCCAAGTTTCCTAGTCAATATGAGACCAACCCCTGCTTGGCCATTGTTTGATTTAGTGCTAATGACCCTATAGTCTCCTGACCAAAAGTCCTATTCTTCCTGCTAATCCCAACCAAATCCAACCTCATTTCCCTTTCTAAGTTTTCTAACCTTCCACTGCCTATCAGACTTCTAACATTCCACACTCCGATCTGTAGAATATTATTTTTCCTCTTTGTCACTTCTGTGATGTTAACTCCCTCTCGAGTAGTCCCCGCCCTGAGATCTGGATGGGGGTCTAGTTTACCCCCAGATTGGGATCCTACAAGAGAGGCCATCATCACATGTAATTATGCATAGAGAGGTGCATATCCTTGGGAAGAGCTAATATTATCTGGCTAATATTATCAATATCTTTACCATCTATAAGACAAGCAAGGAATTTATTTATTCTGAAAGGCTGCTACTCCCCTTCATAATCTCTAAGTATAAAACAAAGTCCCCGATTCTTGGCTATCAGGGGTAATCTGGAGAACCACTGGATGGATTTTGATGCGGTTTTCATCATTCTGGAAAGAAATTCTCGAGGAAGGGTTCTGTAGAAAATAATTTATTTATGATCAAAGGAAGTCGAGCAGTAATGATTTCGGTGAAAAAGTCGAAAGAAGAACCTGGCGACCGTGCGCTTTTTATACTTACGCTTGGCAAACCGTTAAAAAAGTCTGCGAGAGCATATCTCTATCTTCATTACATCGCACACTATAAGTGTTTTTACGTTTTCATTTCTTCCAACAATGTCCATTCAATTACTGAGGCGACAGTTTACGAGCCAGCTAGGGGCGGCTATCACCCCAGTTACAGCCTAGCTAGCGGGCGAGCCTATTACCCCGGATACAGCCAGCAGCAAACTGTCGAGTCGTGTTGAGTTAAGGCTTCAAAGATGAGTGGTTGTGTTTGGAGTTTCCCTGGAAGTGCAACTCGGCTTTACTTCATTTCGCCTGTAAACTTTTCATTCCGCAAAATACACAGTCAAGTTAAGATTGGACGGAAGGGGGATTTGTGTTTCATGCACTTCGCCATTCTTAAATTACGTCTGACAATAATTCGTTGCACATGCATCTCCATGATAATTAATATAATTAATAGTCCAGTCAGTGATTTTAACCCATCATGCCGAGACATAAAACTGATATAGGTCGTAGTTCATTGACATTGGAAAAAAAAGCGCTTATCACCAGGCCCCGGGCTAAGGTGATAGACGCCCTGGGCAAATGGTCTACCGGCGCCCTTTTTCTCATTTTTGTGGTTTAAAAATAGCATAATAGTTTTTTTTACAAACAACTACGTTACTAATATTGTGTCATAGGAAATAATAAGAAAAGCAAGTCGTTCATACAATTTTGTAGCCATTTATTGATACATTAATCACACTAAAAACCAAGATTACAATTCAAAAGTAAAATTTTAAAAGTACAATATACCGGTACAGGAACATTTCAAATCAAATGTTTTTTTTTCTTCTCTCTTAACTTTGCAAATTTATTTATGATGTCAGAAAAGCCTGTGCTAAGGGTTACGTTCTTTTTCACAACACAATAACAATATAGAATTTAGTTTGCTGTCTGAAAGAGTTGATCTTTTCACATTCTTTAGCCGAGTCAAAACAGAAAATCCTCTTGTAAATCCATGGGTATTGCCAACAGCGTCAACCGTGCGTCACTGCCTACATTGTTGCCAACACTAGTATTCTTTACAGTTAATACTGATTATATTATAATCATGATTAAACATAAATACTACGAATGTATGTGATAATTAATATTACTTTTATTTTATATTCACGTAAATTATAGCTATTTTATCCTACTTTTTAAAGATTTCCATGTCATACTTATTTTTAATGTTGCGATTGTTGGGTCAACCTTTTTCTGCGTTCAGCGTCACCTAAATTTCGGCGCCCCCTAAAATTTGGCGCCCTGGGCAAATGCCCAGTATGCCCGTTTATAGCCCGGGGCCTGCTTATCACTTAATGCATTCATAACTGTTCCCGGGCGAAGCCGGGGCGGGTTGCTAATGAAGAAAGCAATTCTACTAACAAAAATACTAACATTCTAACTAACATAAAGTCCTAAAATTCTAATAAATAAAATACTAAAATTTTACTTAATACAAAATACTAAAATTCTACTAACGATAAAATACTAAAGTTCTACTAACATCAAATTTAAGTGAGCCCAACATTTAGGTTACCAGCTCAGATAGCTATCATACTGTTATTTAAAGAGAGCCCAATATTTAGATTATCAGCTCAGATAGTGCATTGAGTATAGCGGTAAGGTATAGGGCAAAAAGACAGTGAGGAGACACCCTTGCTTACGTCCATTAGAAGGGCAGATGGCCTTGCTGTTCCACCCCTTAAAACAACAATTTATGTATCATTAACTCCTTGAGTAATAATAGGGAATTTCCTTTTATTTTGATAAAAAACATAAACAATCATACCATCGTGGAGTGCTCTGATTAGACCTGCAAAATGTTCAGGGCAGTCAAAGTGCCTTAAAAGCATCCACATAGCTTGTCTAATAATAATAGGCTATCACTCGTTCTCGAGTAAGATTGTCTTCTAAAGGTGAGTTCTTAGATGACTATATAGCTCAATCCTGGAAAAACAAACTCTCCCACAGTAGCGACACACGTTGTTCGGAGCAGCCACAGGCTCTTGTGGGTTGATCCTCCTATAAACCTCACGCTCTTTCCTCGCATTGTACTTCTCAGTCTCACGGCTTCGTCGATGTTGTTTGAAACATAGTGAACCTTGGTGGATGATGCGACACCATACCTGACGATTTGTTGCCGTAGTATCCCATTTATCCGCGTCGATTTGACATTTGGTTAAATTGTATTTTAGGACGTCTTTGAAGCGTTTCCGTTGCCCTCCTTGCTTTCTCTGTCCAATCCTCAACTGGCAGTACATGATTTGTCTTGGAAGACGTCGTTCAGGAATGCGAACAACATGTCCTGCCCATCGAAGCTGATGCTTTAATATCATAGCCTCAATGCTGGTAGTATTCGCTTCCTCCAGGACACTCGTGTTGATGCGTCGGTCCTGTCATTTAACTACAAGAATTCTCCTGATGCAATGCTGATGGTATCTTTCCAAACACCTTAATTGCCTTCTGTAGGTAGTCCAGGTTTTGCAACCATAGAGCAGAGAAGGTATTACAACAGCTTGGTACACATGCAATTTGGTTGGAGTACTGATATCATGGTATAGTATCAAAGGCCTTTTCTAGGTTATACAACACAAAGCATAGACATTTTTGTTTCTGTCTGCTCTCCTCCTGTAGTTGTCTTGCACAGAATATCATGTTGTCAGTGGTCTTACTAGATGTGTGAAACCCATATTGCGATTCGAGAATTATCTTCTCCGAGACTGTTTGAAACTGATCCGACAAGATTCTAGTAAGTTTTAAATGTTTTTCTTGCTATGGATTAATTGTTAATTACCACTGATACTTTGATCACCCTTTTCGAATATGGTGACTATGGCAGCATTTTTCATGTTAGCAGTACATTATGGATCTCCCATATTAAAAGGATCAGGGTAAAAAGTCTGGTTTTCAGAGGTAAACCTCCATGTAGGATGAGTTCTAGAGGAATGTTCTTTGCTTGTCCCTAACAAACTTGGGCTCATGGAGGCTCATATAAATAAGTAAAAAAATCAATCAACCAATTGACAGACCATTTATCTTCCCCTGCTATCCAAAAATTCTTCACCCATTGCTTTTAGTTGGAAGTTTAATCCCAAGATCACTGTGGTCAGAGAGCGTATGATCTTTAATACTACCGGTATATGTGAAAATATTACGGTATCATTCCTTGTTAGCCGTTCCCAATAGATAATATTAATAGTATCTAAATGTGGGGTGCGCCTTTGAGTGTGGCGAGCTCATCGTACTAATAGCCTATAGAATGAGTAAATGTGTGTCTGTTATGTATACAAATCTACACCGTTTCACCGATCTGAACCAAAATTTGTATACTTACCCTTTGGAACCCTGCGGGTAACCCTGTCAACTTTAAATTTCCGACAGACCACCCCATTCCCAGCATTTAGGCCCTTTTGCACAAATCTACACCGTTTCACCGATCTGAACCAAAATTTGTATACCTACCCTTTGGAACCCAGCGAGTAATACTGTTCACTTAAAATTTCAGACAGACCACCCCATTCCCTGCATTTAGGCCTTTTGGTCCAAATCTACACCGTTTCACCGATCAGAACCAAAATTCGTATTCTTAACCTTTGGTACCCTGCGAGTAACACTGTCTGCTTGAAATTGTGGACAGACCACTCCATTCCCTGCATTTAGGCCCTTTGGCCCAAATCTACACCGTTTCACCGATCTGAACCAAACTTTGTATACTTACCCTTTGGAACCCTGCGGGTAACCCTGTCCACTTGAAATTTGACAGACCACGCCATTCCCTGCATTTAAGCCCTTTTGCACAAATCTCCACCGTTTCACCGATCTGAACCAAAATTTGTATACATACCCTCTGGAACCCTGCGAGTAACACTGTCTAATTGACATTTCGGACAGACCACCCCATTTCCTGCATTTAGGCCCTTTAATCCAAATCTACACCGTTTCACGGATCAGAACCAAAATTCGTGACAAGGATAAAGGAGATGTACAAGGGAAGTGTGAGCTGTGTGAAAGTGGGAGGAGAGAGATCGGACTGGTTGGAACAGAGAAACGGCCTGAAACAAGGAAGTGCACTGTCACCGTTACTTTTCATTGTGGTGATGGATGACATAATGTCCCGAGTGGCACAAGTAATTGGGGAAGGAAAGATGAAAGCAATGGTGTTTGCAGATGATTTGATGACATGGGGAAACAAGGAGGAGGAGGTACAGGAACAGTTGGACGTGTGGGAAGGAATAATACAAGGATATGGGATGAAATTTAGCATAAATAGGAGTGAGATGGTGATCACAACAAGGAAGAAGGAAAGAACAACTACGGGCATAACAATTGGTGGGGAACAGCTGAAGAAAGTGGAGAGTTTCAAGTATCTGGGAAGCCTGATACAAGATAATGGAAGAAACGATAGAGAAATAAATGAGCGGGGGAGACTGGCAGAAGCATTCCGGAGGAGTGTGAGAAGCATGTTATGGAGCAAGGATGTCCCTCAGAACAGCAAAAAGATCATATATCTGACGTACTATGTCCCTATCCTGACGTATGCCTCGGAGACCTGGGTTATGAAAGGAAGGGAGAAGAGCAAAATACAGGCCAGTGAGATGAGGTTCTTGAGAAGCAGTATTGGAGTTACAAAGATGGACAGAATAAGAAATGAGAGGACCAGAGAATTAATGAAGGAGGAACCATTACAGGATGATATAGAGAAATCTAGACTTAGATGGAATGGACATGTAAAACGAATGGAGGAGAAGAGGATACCCAGGAGGGTACACGGGACGAAGTGGGAAGGAAAGAGACCGAGAGGAAGACCGAGAGACAGGTGGCTGAAGGGGGTGGAAGAAAGCGTGAAGAAGAGAGGTGAAGACTGGACAAGGGTGGAGGCTGAGAGATGGTGGGAAGACAGAAGACGTTGGAGAGGCTTGTGTTCCAAACAGACCCGGACAGTGGCTGGAAACTGTGCAAGATGATGATGATGATGATAATAAATAATAATGTTATTGGTTTTACGTCCCTTTTAACTACACTGGCTTTTAGAGACGCCGGGGTGCCGGAATTTTGCCCCGAAGGGGATCTTTAACGTGCCAGTAAATCTACTGACACGGCTCCCTCGCATTTGCGCACCCTCAAATGCCTGCTGACTGTGCCAGGTTTCGAACCTGCAACCTTGGGCTCAGCAAGCAAGAACGTTACCCCTGAGCCACGCAGCCAGACGATGATGATGATGAACTTCCAGTACGGTAACAGTTAATTATGACTCCTTCCATAGAGATGGTATCTTTAACAAATCACAGGAGTTAATTTTGAGAAAATTCAAATACATGGCTTCTATTCACAGTTCACACCACCTAATAAATGGGTGTGGCACCACAAGGGTCTTTCCAGCTCTGATTGGAAGGTCGGACTGAAGCTCGTATGTAATATAGTTTTTTCGTCTGTTGAAAGTGTAGGCCTGCCTGTTCCCGGTACCCCCCCCCCCCCCCCCCAGTGGCTCACATCTAGTGGGACGTGGGTTGGTGACCACGGGGCCCCAGCTGAGTCCGGCATTGCTTCCACTTACTCGTGCCGGGCTCCTCTCAGTCTTCTTTCCTGTCGACCTCACTTGGTCATCTCTTGTTCTCTTCAGACCCCGACGGTATTAGGGTATCCGAGTCCTAGGGAGTCTCTTCCTTTCCCGCCTTAATTGGCCCTTGTCTCATCTTTTCTGATTCCCCCCTTCTGCGAGGGGTCAGCCTTCTTTTTCTTTTCGTGGTGGCGCAGCGGTCAAGCTGTATGCCTTTCACCAAGGCGGACCGGGTTCGATTCCCGGTCACTGCATGTGAAATTTTCGATGTAAAATGCCATGTCCTGTGGTTCGGATTCCACGTAAAACGGAGGTCCCGTGGCTTATGATCGCGAGATTAACGGTCACGTTAAACTACAAGCTTCCTTTTTTCTTTTTCTTTTCATGTTATCTCCTGCCTTCTTCTCAAGGCCTTCAAGGAGGCCGGGTATATGTAGCCCCACCACTTTTGGTGCACCCTAGATAATGCTACACCCTCAGGGGCTCACGGCTGGTGAGTTCGGGAGTTGGGGCCCCCGAGGGATTCCTGAGCTGGGTCCGGTTTCCCCCTTTTGTCCCTTAACTGCGGGGCGGACCCTCTCTTTCATTTTCCTATCTGCCTTTCATGGCTCTCCTTCCTTCAAGTCCCTCAATCCGCATTCTTCGAGGGTTGAGGGTATTTCTTTTCCTCCTGTCCTTTATTTGCCTTATTCTCCTTTAGTTTTCCATTTCTTCTAGTATGTTCAATCTCCGTTGCATTTTGTGCGTCTTATCGATCTACGTTGCATTTTGTAGGTGTTTTTCCACCTCGATTGCATTTTGTAAGGATTGACAATCTAAATTTCTTTTTAGTAAGTCGTTCAATATCGGGGGGTGTCCTTTTGTGAGTATTTTGAATTTCAATTGCATTTTTTATTTTCAACCTACACCGCTTTTTTTTGCAAGTAGTTAATTCTCTATTGCATTTTTGTGGGTATTTTGAATCTAAATTACATTTTGTATGTATTTTCAATCTCATTTGCATTTTGTAAGTATTTTGATTTCACTTGCATTTTGTAAGTATTTCGATTATACGTTGCATTTTGTACGGGGGGCGTGGTGGCTTGTCTAGCTCTATGCCTCTCACCAAGGCGGTCTGGGTTCGATTCCCGGTCAATGCATGTGAGATTTTCGAAGTGAAATGCCATGTCCTGTGGTTCGGATTCCACGTAAAAAGGAGGTCCCGTGGCTCATGATCTCAAGATTAACGGTCACGTTAAACTACAAGCTTCCTTCCTTTTTTTTCCATTTTGTACGTATTTTGAACTTAATCTACATTTTGTGCGTATTTTTCAATCTATTCCTTTTGTGAGTATTTTCGTTCTAAATTCCCTTTTGTGAGTAATACTGCTCTCCATTTTGTGAGTAGTTTCAATCTGAGTTCTTTTTTGTAAGTATTTTCCTTCTCTCTTAATTTTCGTTCTGGTTTCCACTTCATTGACATTTTCGCTATCACCCAGACCATTAGGGGCCGATAACCTAGATGTCAGGCCCCTTAAAACAACAATTATCAGAATCATCATGTTCCCGGTACATCGTGAACTGAGCCAGTCACACGAAATTTACTTACCAAATCCGAAACGGTATCACGGTTTGGACACTTTGAATTAGGAAACCGTGCCTGAAATCTTAATTTTACATTTTCTGTAAACCGATCGCCTTCGCGAAAAACGTATTCCACCATAAAAACTCGCTCTTCAGTAATAAACGTTACCGCCTGTATACTGTTTCACTCTTCCAATAATCTATCTGAACGCTCGCTTACTGTAATACACACTGAAGACATGCAGGTTCGCTCGCTTATCGTAATACACACTGACAGCCCACACGGGGGAGTCCCGCTTTGAAGGACACAGTGCAGTGCAGCCAACTAAACTCATGACTCAACCACTTACAGCTGCACGTACTCACTGCGGAGAACATTCTCGGGCGCCTTGTAGTTCTACAAAACACTACCAAACATACAGTGACACCCACAGACAGTCTCTGCTCTCCAAAAACAAAAACCAGTCAGAAAAGTTAGTAAGTGTGGTAACTATTACAGATAAATATTAAGGCATTGAGCACCGAAAAAATAACTATTTATTTTAATATTGCAAAACTTAATAATTGACGATACCATTAACAAAACAGTCTTCCTCCCCCAACTACCCTATCAAGGTGTAGCTACTATTGCTGTGATACACTTGTAACGTGTTTTTCGAGGCGTTTTTATGCAACTGGCATAAGTCAGGAGGAAGCCATTCTATAATTATTTACGCGGCAAATTGTTCAGCCAAGAGAATTTTTCATGTTAATTTATTATTATTATTAATTTATTATAATTATTATTAAGATATTTTCGGAGCATTTTATAAAAATTATAAGCATACAGATAGGTTTTCTATGTCTTAGAAAACGCTATCAAGCAAATTATTACGAACGACAATATCATAGAAAGTTATGTGATTACGGAATTTAACGGAGTTTCTTCAGTTAGGGTATATCGAGAGACATGACTCACTGGAAATTCAGATACGGGCTGATTCTTGTCAAGAAGTATTACGCAAGCTTGGGTCGCAGCGTCAAGAAAAGGCGGATGTATGGAACGGAATAAGACTTCACCCTACCGCCGAGTGTAATGAGCCAGAGTGGGGAGGTGGCGCGTGGGGTGCAGCCAATCAGTGGAGACCACGTAAGCTAAAAGTCGGCTGAAGAGTGGGGGAGCCGACAGGTGCATATATCGTTCAGCGCGCCGTGAAACGAGGGCTATCTGTGTAGAACTTAACGAGTACGGTTGCACGCGGGAGTCGCTCCGATGTTCCGTGGATTGAAGGACTAACTTTTGTAAAACTTAACCAGTGCGGTTGTACGAGTGTTTGGGTCCGATGTACGGACCATAGAATTATCTAATCTACCAGAATATCATCAAATATCGACAAAGATGACGACGTCCAGGAGACTGTGGGAAGCACACAGCATCATCCAGTACGAGGGAAAGGCTTCGGCCATTTCCAGTGGTAAGCGCGAATGACGCAGAAATACGCAATCTCTCATTTCTCTTTGTTTTATATTTCATATTTCAGTAACTTCATAGCTTGGGAATAAGAGTAAAATCAATAATTTATCAGACTCCGTTTTCACGTAATTTTCTATCGGTAATATTAAAATCGCAACGCTCCAATTTAAATTTTATACTTATTATTATTATTAATTTTGCTATACTTGTTTTATATAATAAATTCATTTCTTTTACAATGCAATCTTTGCTTTCAGTAGGTAGCATTATGTTATGTTATGTTAATTCCTGCCGCTCCTTCCGGAGCATAGGGCCTTGGCGAAATTTCTCCACGCAGTACGGTTCCTGGCCATTCTCTTCACTTGACTCCAGTTCTTGTCCACCTCTGCTATTTCATTTTCGATCGTCCTCTTCCAGGTCTTCTTAGGTCGACCTCGCTTCCTGGCACCTTGAGGATTCCAGTCTAGCGCCGCCCTCTCAACAGCTCCGTCCGGCTTCCTTAGTTTGTGACCGATCCAGCGCCATTTCCTCTCCTTGATCTGGATGCTAATCGGTTGTTGATTGGTGATGGTCCAAAGATCTTCATTTGAGATTATGTCCGGCCACCTCACATTCATGATGCGACGCAGACATCTGTTAATGAACACCTGTAGCTGGTTGTTGATCGGTTTTGTGACTTTCCATGTTTCACAGCCATAGAGAAGAATCGACTTTACGTTGCTATTGAAAAGGCGGAGCTTGGTCTTCCTGGAAATGTTTCTATTTCTCCAGAGGGGGTAGAGCTGGACAAAGGCACCATTTGCCTTCCTGATACGGCTTCGAACATCTTCCTCTGCTCCCCCATCATTTGTTTCCCAAGGTAGAGGAAGGACTCAACTCGCTCAATTTCCTTTCCGTTGACTGTCAAGCTAGTCGTGACGTCAGAATTTATCCTCATCTCTTTGGTCTTGTTGGTGTTGATCATCAGTCCTGCACGTTCTGCTTCTCTCTGCAACCTCCCCAGCTTATTTTCTATGTCTCGGTACCGTTGTGCCATAAGACAAATGTCGTCCGCGAAATCCAGATCTTCAAGCCTGTCATTTATACCCCATTGAATACCCCTCTTCCGTCCTCCCATTACCTTCTTCATCACACTATCCAGGACCAAAAGGAACAGAGTGGGGGAAAGGACACACCCCTGTCTCACACCGGAACTGACCTTTATCTTTTCTGTTAATTTGCCTTCGTGTAGAACCTGGCACTCATACCCTTCGTACATCTCTTCCATGATTCTGATGATCTTTGTTGGAATTTTATATTCCTCGAGGGTCTTCCACATGATTCTTTGATTTACGGAGTCGAAAGCTTTCTCGAAGTCGACAAATGTGAGGTAGCATTAGATATAGACCAATTCCTTCTCCTGATACAATTGTTTGTTGGGTTAATGATCAAATCATACCACGATCTGAGTGAATAGATTCTTGAAGGTGTTCTACCAGAGCTAGATGTTGTTAAATACAAATTTAGATTTCAGCATTGCATTGAGGTCTTGGCGCCCATTAAAACAACATAGCTTAGGCAAAGGTAAACAGTTACATTTATCACCCAACAGTTGGGGCAGCCAAACGTTACATTGTCGCTACCAACATGGGGCATTAATTCACGTTACACACTTAAGCAACAGCCATAAACTACTGTGGACTAGTAAACCATATGTGGAAATGACCTAAAAGTACTGTGCTGTGATGATAATAATAATAATAATAGTATCATATGGCCTCGGTGCCGGGTGCAAGCTATGTTATTTGACGTCCAAAGGGTATCTTGGTTGGTTCCTTAGTTTAGGGGCTGCGACAACGCGGTCATGTAAACCCGTGTACTTTGGATGTGTGTAGAATCTGTCTGATAACTGGTGTTAATTATGATGACTGTATTAGTGTGTGTATCTGTTTTTTAATTCAAGTAAGGACTGCAACTTTGATTTTTTTAAAATAGTTCCTACTTTTGCTGCCAAACGCCACCATGAACGACTACTAGGCCTAGTTCAGAACTTAGCTACTAGACGCCACCGCAGTCATCTCTTGGCAACGAACGTAGAAACCTAAGAGCGTTGTTTACATTCTTAACCTATACAATTTAGCTTCACACAGGTGTAATTAGTGGAAGGTTCTTTAACATGCCATAAATCTATGACATGGGACCGCTGGCTTTACTTCCCCTCCGAAGGAAGGCATACTGAGGGATTTTTAACGCTTTAAAAAAATTCCGACGGCTTTGGCCGGGTTTGAACCAAAAAAGGGTAGCTTGCATGTCGAATTTCGTTGTTCCTTGAAGCACTATGAAAGTCAAGGAGTTTAGATATCTAAGCTCCTTGAACACTATAGCGCTTTCTAGTAGAGAAATGAGGAACTTTGTGTTGGCGGAAACTCCCAAGATTAATTTTGCCATTATGAACATGGCCTAGTGAATTCAAATGGGTTCTTTGCCATGCCAACATCGTATGACATGGTGTCATAATTTTTTCCGCCTTTCAAAAATCGCTTACCACAGCCAGGAGCGAACCTGCAAGCTTGGGGTTAGTAGACCGACACATTGACCACTCACTCCCATGGGAAGCTGTGCTGTGATGATGATGAAAAGCTATAACTACAACATACAAAATAGTGTTTTCCTACTATTAATGTCTTGAAAGATCTGATGTGTGTGGAATTTGAGTGATAACCTGTGTAACTTGTGTGAAGCTAAATTTCTAGGTTAGATTTCGTTGGAACGGTCTAAAGTTCCAACATTCACCACTAGGTATCATTGACATCTGGTAGCAAAAGTTGGAACTACTTGAAATTGAATGGAACTTGTAGCTCACCCTATGGGTGTCCGCTGGAAGCAGCTACAGAGACTGGCGAGCCGAACATGTCCTCGGACACTCCCGGCACTAAAAGCCACATGATAAATATATAAATAAATAAAAAAGATATGTTGGTGATACTGAAATTTTTTATTCGAAATATACCTGAAATAGTATAGCCTAATAGAGCATTACAGTTGGCAGTCCTGGTGACTGAATATAAAGTTCCATCTCTTAAGGTACTGGTACAGAATGCACATACAAAATTTGGTTGTAGCATGGACATTGCATGCAGTTAGATATTGGATCTATCAGCGCATGTAAAATCATGATGGGAACAATGTCATGTATGTGTTGCTTATAATTAATCTGTAATATGATCTATAATTGTGCCAATTTTTGATGAAATCCATATGTTAGTACAGAAGTTACATGCATTTTAATATTGGTCCTATCAGCAGGCTTAGAATCATGTTGGCAGCACTGACTTATATTTGTTTCTAGAATGTGAGGTACTATACGTGTGCAAAGTTTAGACTATTGGTTTGCATACTTTCTGATATACCTTGATATTAGGGTAAAAAAATTAGAGCATTTATTAACAGTTGGCAGCCTTGGTGGCTCTTAAGAATATGCATAGTTATATCTGTTATGGTACACATAGCACATATGAAATTTGGTTGAAATCCAATTGGTACCATAGAAGTTACATGCATTTAAAAATTGGACCTATCAGCATGCTTAGAATCATGTTGGCAACACTGTCATACATGGGCTCCTGAAAATTAATCTGGAATGTTAGCTGTGTGTTTCAACATACAACCAAGTACCGTATGTGGTGTCGATGACCAACATGTCCCAAGCCCTTAAAAATTTAACAATAACAACAGACAATCGATCAATTGCCTCTTCTTCTGACTGGAGAAATTTGTGTTAAATTCCTACCATGCAGCATGCAGAGCCGACATGTTATCATTAACACAGACGTAGTAGTAGCAGCAACTGAAGGTGTGGTTGAACTGATGAAGAAGAGGAGATTACAGTTCTATTGACACCTGCAGAGAATGGCAACAGAATGACAAAAAGAATTTTCAAATTTTTCAGGAAGAGAATGACAGAGCTTTCGAGAAGTGAGAACGGACCTAGCCAAGATAGGGGTACAAGAAGACGACATAGCAGATAGGGAGAAATTTAGACGACTAATTAAGAGTACATAGGTTTCCAGGAGACGGGTGGGGGGGGGGGGGGGGGGGGGGCAGTGACAAAGAAAAGAACCTTCACAGAAGAACAGAAGAGGGAAGTAAGGAGAAAGGATGAGAAGATACTGGCAGAGAAGGCAAACCATACTGTAAAGACTGTCAGTGTGGTCCATAGAAGGCCAAGACGAAAGTAAATATAATAATAATGATGTGTCCAAAAGCATGCTTTTTTAGGGTATTCATACTGGGTAGCAATAAAGCCTACCTCAAACATGATAATGGGTATGACTGGTACTGTACATAATTGTGTAATAAGAGTTTTTGGGACAGATAACATTCCTAGAAAGGTAAGTTGCAATATGGTTTTAGTCTGTATTTGGTGCAGATGTCGATGTAGCAGGAAAGTATGTGTGCTAATTGTGATTACTATTCTTCTTTTGAGATAGGGAACAAGCCCCACTCTGACGCTGGTTGTTTAACATTTCCTGTCCTGATAAGGCCAAAGCTGTTTGACATGAGATAAGATTTTATTGATTGCAGATGGAAAGATATGGATGAGCCATAAACAGGTGTTGCTTGTCAAGTGAATGAAGCACAACATGGACATTCCCAGGGTAACATGTAAGTAACATTTTTTGCTTTTGTTTTTTTATTATTTATTTATTTTATTTTGTAATGGACTAAGTCTTTCACTTTGTTATTATAAGGTAGTTTAAGCTAGTCTTCATCAAAATCAGATTGATTAAGTTGATATGAGCAATCAAATGGTACAAGACAACCAACCCTACCATACCGTACTACAAAAGCATTACCATTTTTAGTATTTGTGTAGAATATATTAGATGGATATTTTATTCAGTTAATTCCAAAGAGCCATAGGCTCATACAGAGGAATTGTACAGTAATATGTGTGTTTACACACCAAGGAAGAAAATTCTGAAGGTAACACAAATTGATGAATAAAGTTGATACTATATCTAAGATTGTTTAGACCAAGGTCTCTTAAAATGATAAGCACTCAGGATTTTTAAGTTTATACATAACTTATTTGATGTATTAAGATGCATCGAATTTTACCCACAATACTTTCATAGTTTTCCTCTTAAATACTGACAAAGTTGGTGCACTTTTTACTTCCTCTGGAAGTTTATTATATGACTGTGATGCAGAGAACTTGAAACTATTTCTACCGTATTTAGAAGAGTGAATGATATATATAAGGCTACGTCCTTCACATGTCTAGTTCCATAAGAATGATTGTCTGAGTTCAAGATGTAGGGAGAGCTATAGAGTATTGTGTTGTGTTTAATCTTGTATATTAGCATAGCTGCTCGTAGATCTGCACTTATGCTGAGGGGTAGAATTTTACTTCTGATGTACAGATCTTTTACTGGAGTGCAGTAAGGAAGGTTAAATATGTTTCTAACAGCCCTATTCTGAATAGTCATTAAATCATTCAGTGTGGATTTCCTGCAGTGAGCCCAAATAACATTTAAATATTGGAGCTTGCTATGTACAAGTGAATAGTAGATTTGTTTTACAAGGTTTAGGGGAATAAGATACTGAAGTTTCCTTAGGATCCCTACTATAGGTGAGAGTTTCTTAGCAATTCATTCAACGTGTTCAATCCAGGTCAGGTGTTTGTCGATGATTAGACCTAAATACTTTGCCTGATTAACCTCTTTTATTTCAATATTATTTATATATATTTTGTCATGTGTGATTTCTTTCATGCTTTGTTTTGAAATTACCATGTAATTGGTCTTCTGTAGGTTCATTGTTAATTTATTGGCCTGGAACCATTGTGAGAGAGTATTTATATCTTGTTGCACATTTTGTATGATTTCAATTATGTCTTTCCCAGTGTAGAAGATATTTGTATCATCTGCATACAATTTGATATGCCCTCTCAAATTACATTCCACAATATCATTTATATAAATTAAGAATAATGTAGGTCCAAGTATAGATCCTTGTGGAACTCCATGAGTTATATCTTTTCCTGAACTTATGCATTTATTCAAAGCTATATGCTGCTTTCTTCCAATAAGGTAGCTTTGGAACCATTTTAGAGCTATACCTCGGACACCAGCATTTTCTAATTTTGATAACAGTATTTTATGATCTACTGTATCAAAGGCTTTTGTGAGATCAATAAATAACCCAACTGCCGTATTATTTTTGTCAATAGTTTCTTGTAGCATTGTTATTAGGTCAATAGTTGCTGCCTCAGTACTAGAATTTTCCCTGAATCCATATTGCATATTATGAAAGAATGTATTCTTGTTCAGGAATGAAAGCAATCTTGTTTTTACCACTTCTTCCAGAATTTTTGAAACTACCGATAAAACAGAAACAGGTCTATAATTATTTGGATTTCTTTTGTCACCACCCTTAAATATAGGAACTACTTTGGCCAATTTTAAGTCATCTGGTATCATGGCAGTAACTAAGGACTTTAATCCTTTCAACCAAGATTTTAATAAATGATTGCATATTGTTTTTAATGAACCTATTGTGTATTGAATGACTGAAGAGCATTTTTATGTAAATTCTAAAAATCAACACTGAAGAAAGGGCTCTTTAATTTTCTATGTAATCATAATATACAACTAGCCTACCAAAAAACCTGTAGGCTATTGTCCTACTTCATCAGATGTGATCATTGTGTTCACATATTTGCAGTATTCTACTATACAAGATTTGATAATCATTAATCTATCTCAATCAATACATGACTCCCAGGTTGAAATAAAATAAATATTAATCCGTATTTATTTTATTTCAACCTGGGAGTCGTGTATACACACACAAGCTAACCTATCCATATTCACATATAGAGGTGTACCAAATTTTCATAAAATTATGATATACTGTAGACTACAGTATGCCCACTGTAGGCCAATTTAAATTTTCATAAAATTATGATATACTGTAGACTACAGTATGTCCACAGTAGGCCAGTTTATTTTAAAGGATTTGATTGGCATTTCCTTTAAAACTATAGGGAGCCTGTTAATTTCATGCCTGTGTGACTAGAGCAAGTTTGTATATTCCTTAACCTAACCCAAGGAGAATATGTATCATTTCTCCTTCTGTTATACAATGCTATGCATCTCATGCCTCCAACAATTTTGAGTCCTGCGATTCCGAAAATCTGCCTATTCCAAACAGAGTTCAGAAAAATACCGATTGTTCCTTTTTAGTATTTTTCTTTTCTTTTTTACTTAAAAAAAGACATTAGTTTTTTTTCTGTGTTAAAATGTACCGTACATGTATTATTATACTGTACAAGGAAGTTAAATAAATGCTATTAGAGAATAGTTCAACAAATTTGCAATAAGCACACACAGTTCATCAAACTTTGCTAGAGTAAACACAGACCTGTCTAGGAAGATGGGCTTACAAGTTCTCTATCTGATATCCCTTTAAATTACATACCTCACTGCCTTTTCTTTTTTGCCATTTAAATATATCTTGAGCTCTGAAGAATTGTACCACAATACTGATCCCTACAGTAGATGTGGGTGGAAGAAAGCATAATATAGGCTACAGTTATTTGCTTGCTTTGCGAAAACATTTCTTTAGTTCCCATAATGAGTTACATTCCTTAAAGTAACAATTATCCCCACCTTTCTTATTATTTTGTTGATGCTGTCCACCTCGTTGTGTAGTGGTTAGCACTCTTGGCTGTCACCGCGGAGGCCCGCATTCGATTCCCGGGCTCTGCCAAGAAATTTAATTCAGGTCTGAGGGCTGGAACGGGGTACACTCAGCCTCGTGAGGCAAAACCGAGAAGAAACTGGTTCTGATTCCTAGCTCAGCCATCCTGGAACTGGTTTTCCATGGTTTCTCCCTTCTATTTCAGGCAAATGTCTGGATGGTTCCTAACTTAAGGCCAAGGCCGCCTCTTTCCCAATCCTATCCACAATTTACAAATACAGGTTATCACACAAAATTAAAGTCGTTAACCTTCTCATTACCGTAAAAGTAACGGCATTACTCCCCAATCCTGCTGTGAGCCATGTATCTGTATGAGGTTCAGTCCCTGATGCCGAGGTTACATAGAATCCAACTTTGTCAAGAAATTGAATTCTGGTTTAGGCTGGAATTAGGTCCACTCAAATTCAGTGTGTCTATTCTGTAGGGACTTTGCAACATCGTGATTCTGTAGCCCTGTACTTGGGTGTGTGTAGAATTTGCCTGATAACCTGTGTCACTGTGATGTTTGTAATTGAGGTAGGATTTGGGTAGGAAACGGCCATGTTTTTAAGTTAGGTACCACCCCGACATTTGCCTGGAGTAGAATAGCTAAACCATGGAAAGCCACTTCTAGGATGGTGGAGGTACAAATCAAACCCACCTTTTCCTAGTTTTTGCCTTGAGGCTGAATCTACCTCGATCCTCAGACCAGAATTAAATTTCTTGGCAGGGCTGGGAATCGAACCTCGGTCTTTGTGGTGACAACCAAGAATGTTAGTCACTAAGCCACTCAATGTCGTTTGGATAACTGAGTAGGGTTTGGGTTTTATCTCTCCTCAGCCATCCCAGTAGTGCTTTTTTTGTTTCCCAAATCTATTCCAGGGTTGGTTCCTAATTAAAGGCTGCTGTCATCTCTTCAATTCTAGCTTCAATCACAAGTACACTCACTAGCATATGGAGCTGATAAACACTATATCAAGTCCCCTAAATTAAGCAACAACTATTATCTAGTGATTGCTGCTTTAAGGGTTAAAACATGCAGGTAGCTACTATCTGTGGGGTATGATCTACTAGGCAGCTATTTGAGATACAGTATAGGTGGGGCTCAGTAATGGCATTCAGGCACAGCCATCGCTTGTGGATGCTAGGGTCAATGCTTGTGCACCGACTCAGTGAGGAAACGATAGCAAATTACATCTCTCTTCGCCTTGCCTAGTATGCCTCATTGAGGTGCTGGCTTGAGTTTTTGGTATTTCTATCTAAATCATCTATGGTGATGCGTTTTGAGGAACTGACCAGCCTTTGGCTGACTACCTAACATTATGTCTTGACATACAAATTATGACATATTTCATACTGTTATGTAGGTAGTAATTAGTCATGTAATCTGTGTGAATTATGTGTGTAGCAAGAAGACAGCCACCATCAAATGGAAGGCCACCCTCAGTCTCCATTCCTCTCGAGGAGGTCTCCAACAGCAACAGTAGTCCTCCTCCTACTCATCATCGACATGTCCGCATGGCTCCAATACCATCTCGGGAGGGCGATATTGGTGCCTCGCCCTCTCAGACCTTGAGTATGTATCTCACTTAAGCTAGTAAACTGAAAATGACCACTAATATTTGGTGAACTTCCTTGTGGCCTTCATGGAGGAAGTCTGTCATAAGGATAGGTTATGAATGGGGTAACCACCCCAAAGTATGTGGCTGTGAAGACGTATTCTCCATGGCCCACATTTTAGACAGTGTATGTGTGGATCTTGCAGACCTGTAAAGAAACTTGAATGTGAGAATGTCACGCTGTTTGTTATTCCCTAGAGCCTCCTCACTTCACTCCAAATGGAGAACATGGAGCAGTGCAAAAAATCTCTTCCACTTCCCTTGGAGCGCTGCAATGTTGATCCACAGTCTCTCATATCTGCTGTTATAAACTCGAACTCGAATCTTCCGACTAATTGGCTTTGTATTCAGGTTTCAAATCACACTGTCATTTCACATGCAACCTTATCAAGATTTGCTGGATTTGCAGTTTTACAAATCAAATTGCTGAAGACTTTGATGTTGTTATTATCGTATCAGAAATACCATTTACACAGTTCAATTATGCATAGTAAACTACATAACTTAACATAATAAAATGAAAAGCACTTCACCCCAATCTCGACCAGAAACTTCGATGTTAATTATATATAAATTGCAGCCAATGGCCATAGCTGGGTGTTTTTGATTGAACGCCAGAGGGCTCCCAACAAGTTCAATTTCAAGTAGTTCCAACTTTGGGTACCAGATGCAGAGACTTTGTTGTAACCATTGTCAGAGAATGATCTGCACATTGTCAAGAGGGAATTATTGTACAGGGTGTATCAAAATGAATGTCGGGGTTTTAAGGCTTTGTAGTACACACATCAAAAAAAGTTTTGCATCACCTCGGTTCCCAGATCTCCGGCATATAGACGTTGACTGTGTATATTGTATCCAAGATACAGTCCCTTTGACTGTTCATAGATGTCACTAAAACTGCTCAAAGATGTAAACAACCATGCATGAGCAGGGCCTATTAGACGGAGGGGGTACGACAGCCGATCAGTTCCAGTCATTCCACCAGGACGAAGGTACGCTGCTCATGTTGTCTGTAGTTCTACCATGCCTAGAAGGTCAATACCGCAGTTCGATCGCGTCCGCATTGTTACTTTGTGTCAAGAAGGGCTCTCAACAAGGGAAGTTTCCAGGCGTCTCAGAGTGAACCAAAGCGATGTTGTTCGGACATGGAGGAGGTACAGAGATACAGGAACTGTCGATGACAGGCCTCGCTCAGGCCGCCCAAGGGCTACTACTGTAGTGGATGACCGCTACTTACGGATTGCCGCTCGGAGGAACCCTGACAGCAATGCCACCATGTTGAATAATGCGTTTCGTTCAGCCACAGGACGTCGTGTTTCAACTCAAACTGTGCGCAATAGGCTGCATGATGCGCAACTTCACTCCCGACGTCCATGGCGAGGTCCAGCTTTGCAACCCCGACACCATGCAGCGCGGTACAGATGGGCCCAACAACATGCTGAATGGACCCCACGGAATTGGCATCACGTTCTCTTCACCGATGAGTGTCGCATATGCCTTCAACCAGTCAATCGTCGGAGACGTGTTTGGAGGCACCCTGGTCAGGCTGAACGTCTTAGACACACTGTCCAGCGAGTGCAGCAAGGTGGTGGTTCCCTGATGTTTTGGGGTGGCATTATGTGGGGCCGACGTACGCCACTGGTGGTCATGGAAGGCTCCGAAACGGCTTTACGATACCTGAATGACATCCTCCGACCCATAGTGCAACCATATCGGCAGAATATTGGAGAGGCATTTGTCTTCATGGACGACAATTCTCGACCTCATCGTGCACATCTTGTGAATGCGTTCCTTCAAGATAACGACATCGCTCGACTACAGTGGCCAGCATGTTCGCCAGACATGAACCCTATCGAACATGCCTGGGATATGTTGAAAAGGGCTGTTTATGGACGTCTTGACCCACCAACCACTCTGAGAGATTTACGCCGAATTGTCGTTGAGGAGTGGGACAATTTGGACCAACAGTGTCTTGATGAACTTGTGGATAGTATGCCACGACGAATACAGGCATGCATCAATGCAAGAGGACGTGCTACTGGGTATTAGAGGTAGTGGTGTGTACTGCAATCTGGACCACAAATGCTGAAAGTCTAGCTGTATGATGGTACAACATTCAATGTGTGGGTCTCATGAGCAATAAAACGAGCTGAAATGTTGTTTGTGTTGATCTCTATTCCCTTTGTATTTAAAGGTTCCGGAACTCTTGGAACCGAGGTGATGCAAAACTTTTTTTGATGTGTGTATTTATTACAGTTGACTTACAATTGTAAATAATACACCAAATGAAAGAGCAACTCAAACATTTTGTCCTACAAGTGTTCAACGTGAGCACCATTAGTCACACGGTACACATCAAGTCGATAGCTGAGTTTGTTCCAAAACCTTGTTCAGTGTCTCTGGTGTAATTGTTGCAACATCTGCTTCAATCCTGTTTCTTAAGTCGGTTAGGTTAGCCGGTCGCGGAGGCACATACACATGATCCTGTACAAACCCCCAGATGTGGAGGCCATGCAAAACAAGGTCTGTAATATGGAACGCACGCTGCCATGTAACTGCAGATTCAGTCCTTGCAAACTGTAAAACACAAATAATTTTCTTCTCCCTAGTCGCCATCTTGGCTACTATCGCTTCTAACGGAAGATGGAGGAACCAGTGCGCGCGCATGCGCACAGGTACGAACACTTGTAGAACAAACTGTTTGAGTTGCTCTTTCATTTGATGTATTGTTTATAATCGTACCTTAACTGTAATAAATACTACAAAGCCTTAAAACCCCAATATTCATTTTGATACACCCTGTATTCATGACTTTACATCTGCACACGTGAACTGAAAGATTGTCCTTATCTACACTGCTAGTTCACTTGAATAATGCAACTTATCAGAAGTGTCCCTCTTGTAAATTAAATCTGTCAATGGGGAGCTTATTTTATTTCTTTCGGCCAGCTAATAGCATACTACACACTGAATATCCTTTTGGTTTTGCTGCACTATAAACCTCCGATATGTCATTGATGCTTGTTCCATTGTAAAAATCCATGACCTGAAAGTTATAATTAGTAAATGCTTTCAAATTATATTCAGTATAATAAAATATTCATAATAATACTGTGAAATACTCGACTTTCATGGTGGTTCATTGAGGTTCTTGACTGAATCAGGAATAGAATCTCAGGTCTCTGCAGTTCCTTGATGATATGATCTTTGTTTCTTCATGTATCGATGACAGGGAAATTAAATCCATTTACAATATTTGGTTCAAGTTGAATATTGCAGCCCTACAACTAGCATGCTATTGCTTCCTGAGAAATGTCATAATTTGCTAAAGAAGATCTCTATGGAGTCACTGCTGAATGCACTTGTCAAGACCAATTGAAATCCAGAAGACAGAAGATACTTGATATACAGAACAGTCAAAGAAGTAGTCAGTGGATAACTTTATTAGTTTCTTTACTTAAAATATCCCATGGCCTTTTCATCGCACCATTCCTTGATCCTCTTCTAACCATGATAGTTTTTCGTCACTTATGTCAAAGAGCATTTCTTATACGATGCTGCTTTAGGTTTGTACTGCTTACAATTTCAAACCATTTTTTTCTTTTTCAAAAACTTATTAATTGCACTACGGTTCTGAAAGGCTTGTATTTTTAAAATGAGCATTGTCCTTCAATAATTCCAAAGCATTCAGTAAAAATGACTTCTTTTCATTCTTTTTACATGTATTTTCTTGAAGTTCGCCAGTGCAACATATTTTCTTGTAAGGAAAAAACCGGGTTTGATTATTTCCTTAGATTGGAATATATGCATTTTCTACATACTGTAATATTAAGGACACAAATGGAAAGCCTCTAACAGGTAGGGAAGAAAAGGTTGAGAGATGGAAAGCTTTCATAGAGTGTTTGTATAAGGGAAAGGAGATTGAGAATCATGTAATGGAAAGGGAGGAGGAAATTGATGAGGATGCAATAGGAGATTTAATATTGAGATCAGAATTTGACAGAGCATTGGAGGACTTAAGCAGGAACAAAGCACCAGGCATAGATGATATACCGATTGAGTTGCTACGCTGCATAGTAGATGAAGGTCTGATCAGGTTATTTCACTTGGTGTGTAGGATTTATGAGACAGGTGACGTACCCCCTGATTTCAAGAAGAATGTTATTATCCCTATACCAAAGAAAGTGGGAGCTGACAGATGTGAAGATTACCATAATCAGCTTGATTACTCATGGTTCAAAAATCCTGTCTAGAATAATTTACAAGACAATGGAAAGCCAGATAGAAACGAGTTGGGTGAAGACCAGTTTGGTTTCAGGAGAAATGTAGGAACAAGGGAAGCTGTATTAAGTCTTAGGCTGATTTTGGAAGGTAGGATAAGGAAAAATAAGAGAACATTCATGGCATTTGTAGACTTAGAAAAGGCTTTTGATAACGTTGATTGGACTAAATTGTTTGACATTTTGAAATCTATTGGAATAAAGTACAGGGATAGGAGGCCGATATACTGTATACAGAAACCAGAGAACTGTCATTCGAGCTGAAGGACTTGAGAGAGAGACTGGTATTCAGAAAGGTGTAAGGCAAGGCTGCAACTTATCACCCATACTTTTCAAGCTTTACATTGAACAAGCAATGAAGGAAATTGGAGAAAAATTTAAAGTGGGAGTGAAGATTCAAGGAGAAATAATTTGAACTCTGAAATTTGCTGATGACATGGTCATCTTGGCCGAAACGCCTGAGGATTTGAATGAGTTTTTGAATGGTATGGACTCCATCTTACCGAATGAATACATGATGAAAATTAATAAATGTAAAACAAAAATACTGGAATGCAGCTAAAATAAATCAGAAACCTCTATGGACATCAAATTGGCAGGTGAAAAGCTGAAGGAAGTAGGAGACTTCCGTTACTTAGGAAGCAAAATCTGTTACTTAGTGAAGGACGAAGCAAAGAGGATATATAAAGTAGGTTGGCTCAGGCAAGGAAAGTCTTTCTACAAAAAAGGAATCTGTTGACATCGAATATAGATTTAGGTATTAGGAGTCATTTTTAAAAGCCTTTGTCTGGAGCGTGGCACTCTATGGAAGTGAAACTTGGACTATTGGTGCAGTAGAAAAGAGGAGAATTGAAGTATTTGAAATGTGGTGTTACAGGAGAATGATGATCAGATGGGTAGATAGGGTTACAAACGAAGAGGTATTAAGACGAGAGGGAGAGGAGAGATGTTTCTGGCGACTGCTAATGAAGAGAAGAGATAGGTTAGTAGGACACATACTAAGACACCCAGGAATAGCAAGCTTAGTTATGGAAGGAAGGGTTGAGGACAAAAACTGTAGGGGTAGACCAAGGTTAGAGTATGTTAAACAGATTGCTTCGGATGTAGGGTGTGGTAGCTATGTAGAGATGAAACGATTAGCTCAAGACAGGGAGGCATGGAAAGCTGCATCAAACCAGTCAAAAGACTGAAGACTCAAACAACAACTACATACTATCCAGTCATTTCTTTGTGTCTATCTCCCCCCAGGGATTCACAGCTATTAGGGCATGGGTTGGTGATCACGACACCCCAGCAAAGTCCGCCATTGCTTCCACTAACTTGTGCCGGGTTCCCCTCTATTATCTTTCCTGTCGACCTTCCTTGGTTAACTTTTGTTCTCTTCTGAGGGTGTCTTTTCATTTCTCTGCCTTAATTGGTCCTTGTCTCATCTTTTCTTTTCCTCGTTTCTCCTGACATCTGCACAAGGCCCTAAAGGAGGTGGAATATATGTAGCCTGGATAGTGCTACACCCACAAGGGCTCATGGCTGGCAAGCTCGGGACTTTGCGACCCCTAGGGATTCCTGAGCAGGGTCCGTATTTTCATTTGACTTTAGGGCGGACCTTCCCTTCTTTCCATTTCCTATTTGCCTTTCATGGCTCACCTTCCTTCAGAGTCCCTCAGTCCTCATTCTTCGAGAATTGGGGATATTTCCTTCCCTATCTTTTATTTCTCCTAATACTTTTTTTTGTTTCTTCTTCTTCTTCTAGTAGGTAAGATAGTTGTAAGTCTGTTTAGTTTTGGGACAGATGATTTCATAGTACTGCCCCTTTGGGACAGATGATTTCATAGTACTGCCCCTTAAAACAACAATTATCATGTCCGTCTGTCATGATATTTTCCAGGAGACTATTTTTTACATTCTTTAAGATGTGACACTGATCGAAAGCCAGAAATAATGGCATCTTTGTGGTTTTATTTATTTTCCACTCGACAGTCTTCTCACCATATTTACATTCGTTTTATGATTGTCAGTAGTCTTAAAATCACAAAGCCACAGGTTTCCACCTTTATTGCTGCTCACAGAGGTAGTGTGTGAAGTTTCAGTCCCCAAAGTCTCTTAAAGAAGAAATATACAATGCGAATTCTATAACTAGTATATAAGCCATATACAGTAAAACATGTCTTGAACGGAACTTTAAAGGACCATGTAATATTTCAGTTACAGACAGGTTTCCGGTTAATACAGGTGGTCATAAAAATACATGTTTTTGATAATCTAGCTGCAGGGATTTTACCCATTTCATGCTAAACACTAGACTAAACAGCACAACACTAAATATTTATGTAATTCGTTCTTAAAAACCAACTGCACAGCAGTTATTTTGCTCATTAGTACGGAGATGTGACATCAAGAATCGGGCACATACATATCACTTGCAGAATTAAACTTTGTACACTTGTTTTACTAAAATAGCTTCAGTATTTGAACACAATTTGCTACATAATCATTTACTTTTTCCAGTAAAACCAAGATTGTGCGCTGAACACAATATTTCTTGGAGTCACGGCTTTTGATTAAGATAAGGACACGGCAAACGATATCAGACAACTTCGCATCATTTTTCGGGCGTGAAAAAGATTGCATTCTTTTAATGCTGAAAAGTCTTCTCCATATGCCTTCAAACTACACACCTTGTCGTCGACTTCGTCATCATCTTCATTGTCATCGCTGGCGTCATCCTTCGGTTTCTTTTCTTGACGGTAATGCTAGACAAATTCTGTGATATTTTCTAACGCTAGCTTCAATGACTTTAATTTTAGTGTTTAAATCTAAAACAATGCGTTTTTCCCCTTTCATCACTTACGGAATCAAGCTGTTGGCCTCTCACCACGGCGGACTGGGTTCGATTCCCAGTCAATGCATGTGAGATTTTCAAAGTGAAATGCCATGTCCTGTGGTTCGGATTTCATGTAAAAAGGAGGTCCGTGGCTCATGATCACGATATTAACGATCACGTAAAACTACTAACTTCCTTCCTTCATCACAGCACGACTTTCTACAATTGATCACTGAATCACTTTAAATAAGAATTTTTGCAGTATTGTGTGAGAAGCAGTTCAGGTTTGTTCATTGGACCTGGCATTCCTCCTCATTACCCCTGTACATTAATCCTCACAAGAATGTGGGGCACTCCCTTGCCAAGTGAAGGTCATACCAGACTTGAAAAATTTTGCCAAGGGGTGTCCTAACCACTCAAAGTGAACATGAAGGGTAGTCTAGTTGAATGAGTTCATAAAACATTCCTGTTCCGTAAATGAAATACTGTTAAACACATAATTTTCTATTATATAAACTGTAATTTGCTTCCGTTTCGGTGTTGGACAGGTTCCGCTACATACAGGTAAATTACCAGGTGTAATAGACCATAATTCACAGGACCGGTGATTTTATCCATCAAGGACAGGATTCCGCTTATTAAGAGTTCCGTTAAAGACAGGTTCTACTGTATCAGAAAGCACAGTAAGTTGTTTTCAAAAATTGTCCTATTTGCTTTTGCATCTGGCGGGTTGGAACTGCTCTCAAACCTGACAGCTTCGGCATGAGTAGAAGTGTCTTGTGTTTATGTCTTAAGTCTTTAGGCTGGTTTGATGCAGCGCTCATCTCTCCCTGTCCTGAGCTAATCGTTTGGCAACCGTTAAATGTTGATGATGATGATAATTGTTGTTTAAAGGGGCCTAACATCTAGGTTATCGGCCCCTAATGGTTTGGGTGATCGTGAAGATGAAAATGAAATGTAAACTAAAACTAACTAACTTATATACTAGAAGAAATGGAAAACAAAAGGAGGATAAGGCAAATAAAGGAGAGGAGGAAAAGAAATGTCTTCAACCCTTGAAGAATGCGGATTGAGGGACTTGGAAGGAAGGAGAGCCATGAAAGGCAGATAGGAAAGTGAAAGAGGAGAGGGTCCGCCCCACTGGTAATGGATAGAAGGGGGCAAACCAGACCCAGCTCAGGAATCCCTCGGGGGTCGCGAACTCCCGAACTCACCAGCCGTGGCCCATGAGGGTGTAGCAATATCCAGGGTGCACCAGAAGTGGTGGGGCTACATACACCCTGCCTCCTTGAGGGCCTTGAGCAGAAGGCTGACCCCTCGGAGAAGGAGGGTATCAGAAAAGATGAGACAAGTGCCAATTAAGGCGGGAAAGGAAGAGACTCCCTAGGCCTCAGATACCCTAATACCGTCGGGCTCTGAAGAGCACAAGTGTTGACCAAGTGAGGTCGACAGGAAAGAAGGTGGAGAGGAGCCCGGCACAAGTAAGTGGAAGCAATGCCGGACTCAGCTGGGGACCCGTGGTCGCCAACCCACGTCCCAATAGATGTGAGCCCCTGCGGGATCGTTAAATGTGTCTAGCCCCTTGTCGTATTGCATTGCTGCTTGATTGGCATCTTGCCAAAAATTAGAGAGCACATGCTTTCGACTTCACCCTTTTAGACTCGAGCTAAAACCTGTTTCTTGACTTGATCAGTTTCTTCTGTTTTACATATCTTTCTTATGTAAAGAATTTGTATAAAACTACTTATTGCAAAATTATACCACTTAATTCCCATATTATACACTGTTTGAATATTCTTCCGATCATGTGGGTGATTTCCTGTCATAAGTTATTATTGGCTCTAATATAAATAAACCTTTGGAAATGGATGGGTCACACTCGTTATTATTTAGCATAGATTTTAAAGATGTATGGTACTGTTTCTTCTGCTTCACATGTGTCTCCTATGTAAGACTCGGCATGCTCTTCAATGATAATTTACATAATTACTTATCGCGGAATTAAACCACTTGGAATTGAATGGAACTTGTAGCTCATCCCATGGGTGTCCGCTTCAAGCAGCTACAGCCTCTGGCGGGCCGAACATGTCCTTGGACATTCCCGGCACTATGAGTCATACGATAAATAAAAATAAAACCACTTAAGTGGTGTAGTTGTCTCTTTTGGGATTCTAATCCCATTTCTATTCTTTTATTAAATTTTGTTTTCGGCACGTCTTATTGTCTTCCAATGTTTGCGAATTTATTGTCTGTCTGATCTTAGAATTGTCATCATGACCTCGCAGTTAGTTGCAGCTAAAGGGACTTTTAGTCTTATTGTAATTAACTTAAAATAAATAAATTTCTGATTTCAAATCAGAAATTTGTTGATCATGAAGAGTATAGACTCATATAGCTCCCTCTATTAAGTAGGCCACATTGGCTATGAGAGTGGCATTGCTACTGTTGTGAAAATCTCCAACGGTATAGTCATCTCGCTTTCTTTTCTTACCGCAGCTAGTCACGGTTTGTGAGTTTTCATCTCTTTAAGTTTGGTCTAGGTACTTTATGTGCAGGAAAATCATCCTAAAAGATGGTATGTTGGCTTTCACGGCCAGTGAATGAAAACTCAGCAATTCTTCTAGTTTTGTGCCGTGTCTTGTGTGGGGTTTCGCCTAGGACACCAAGCTGGCTCATCAGCGGGCTCTAGGTGTCCCCGCCCGGACCCCCGCTGGAGTAGCAAACTCCTCGCTACATCCCTTTATATAAAGCGCACATGCGCCTCTTCACTGCGAGAACTAAAAGCTCAAGCAGCCATAACCTCCCTATGAAGGTTTCCAAAAAGATGGTGGAACCCTGTGTCCTTCACGAGCAAAAATAGTTCTTATAAAATCAAAGTGTCAGTTTGTATTAATAATGGAATGGTGATGTTGGTATACGATAATGGACACTTAAGTCACGATTATAACCTTGTTGCTTGTGGTTCTGTTTTGACTGTTCATTATTTATATGATCTTTTAAAATGAAAATTAAATTTTTATTTGAAAATAACCTGATCAGCACTTTTAAATAAGTGTTTGATGTGAGAAAATGCTAAAAATACATGCTTAAATCCTCACGTTTAAATTATTGAAACCATTGGCTAGTTGTTGACAAGGTTTTATAATGCAACAGTGGTTTTTTTTTTTTTTTTTTTTTTAGTTAATCCAGTATTTGTCACAGGCTAATGATGCCCTAGATGGGATCTACAGGTAGAATAAGTAGTAAAAGACATTGGTGTTGGGCATTGAATACATCACTCCAAGGAATGGCAGGAGGCACCAGTCCAAGTAGTTCTGGGTCGTTTACGTGTTGGGGGGGTGGGTTTGTTGTTGTACTCCCACAGCATATAAGCGACCCAGCTGCTGCTTCAATTGGCAACTGGTGAACAATGGCGGTGATGATGAAATTGGATGCCTAAAGGCTCGTTCCATTTCAACTATAACAAAGGTGGAAACACAACAAGAGATTCTACAAATTTATAGAATGATATCGGCTAGAGTTCATAATTTGGTACTGCAAGAAAAATCCGTTCACACCTTCATCTAGTGCTGTGTTATGTGGAGGGATGTGTGATGCCTCTCACCAAGGCGTACCTGGTTCGATTGCCGGTCAATGCATGATAGATTTTTGAAGTGAAATGTTACGTCCTGTGGTTCGGATTCAGCGTAAAAATGGAGGTCCTGTGGCTCATGATAGCGAGATTAATGGTCAAATAAAACTACAAGCTTCCTTTATTATGTTATGAGATGTTGAGGTGTCTCAACTCAAAAATAAAAATATATGTATTATGACAAATTGTTGGTCCATCTTCTTCTAAACATTGTCATTTGTAGCTTTTCAGTCGTTCTACATGATTGTGCCCAATGAATGGGCGGGGTACAAAATATAAATATGTAAATACACTCCTGGAAAAAATTACATGTATTAGTTATCACAATTAATTGGGGCAATTTAGGATTCTGCTTTTCTACCCTCAATTGCCCATCCTCAGATCCTGATCACCGTGTTTAAGTTTAAATTTTCACTAATGTAAATTCACTGCTATATTACAATAGTAAGTCGTTAGGTGATTATAATATGATTCACAATTTGAATCTCGTTATGTTAGGTTTGTTTTGTGTTCAAGGTTTTGTGAGTAAAGGTGTATATTCAAGAGTATACAATTTAGAATAACACACTGTGATAACAATAAATCAATTAACAAATTTTAGCATGCACTAGAAAAAGCTAATTATAATGTTCACTTAGCTGATGAAATACTCCTCACAGCGATGTTGACTTGTCATCCTTCATACTGCTACTGGCGCGGTGAGCTCTATGCCTAACATAGTTCGCATGACATCCTGCTCGCCATCTGTTATCGGAAGTTGTAACTGAGGTTTTGAAAGAATTATCGTTGTACCTGAACCGAACTCAATGAGTTGGAATGACTTATGAAAAATGTATGTTACGGACTCTAGGAACTGTTTTCATTAATATCGTGGGCTATATAAGCCGTCTGCCACAACTTAGACATCTCTATCTTTGGTTGCCACCAGTCTATTAGACTGTATACGACCCTACGAATTTACATACAGTATTATAATTTGTACCCTGTCCATTCTTTGGAAGCAATCGCGTTGTAACATGCGGTTACATAGCTAAGCTCAAATGTTAGGTTAAGAAAATGGTGCTTGCTGGGAGTGCTGTCCATTGCCCAAAGTTAGACATATCTAGTTTCTGGCAGTGAGGTGATGGGGGGCCTTGCCAGTGAAGCTCTTTTAAATATTCTTTTTTTGATGTTATATTGTTTTTTTAGATTATTCTAAGATTAAAAAGAAGATAGTATTAGGTCTGATTGTTGGTTTGTTCTGCTAGTTGAAAGAAATATGAAAAGGATGAGATGTTTTACATAAGAGAAGAGTGGAAGGGGTTTTGTAAATGAAGAAAGAATAGTATTGATGTGTGGAAGGAAAGATAGCCTAGTTGAAATAAAATGTTTAATGAAAGGTAAAAGTGTATGTGAAGAGCTATTAAGACGGATACTGCAGTAAGTAGAGGAGTGGAAATTGTAATGATTCATATCCCTCTTGTGCAATAACAACCACGACCCCGATGAGAACAATTACATTATGACGCACCAACGAGGGGCACGAATGGGGGAGATGAACCTTAGTGATTTCAAAATGCTCATGATGAAGATGAGTGGGTTAGTGACTGACCATATGAGCAAACGAGAGGCCAGCATAAACAACCTGGAGTCTAACATTGAAAAGTGAGTGTGATAGTAGAATCTGTGACTGTGAAGGAAGAAGTGGAGGATAAGATGAGGAGGAAGTGAATGAGATAAGTGAGATTAAGGAACAAGAAAATTATCAGAGAGGTGGGGATCGTGTAGAAGATGGTAACTGAGAGAAAGGAAATGAAGAAGAAATGAAAGAGAAGGAGAAAGAAAAGAAGGAGCAGGATGAGGAGAAAGGGTAGTTGGAAGAGCAAAAGATGGAGATTATATGCATTGTAGAAGAGAAAGGAGAAGCAGATGAGGTTGGTCATGAGGAGGACAGCAGCAGTCAAGAAAAAGAGGCTAAAGATGAGGGTGTAAGTGCAGGAGTGAATCATGAAGAAGAGAAAGGAGAAGCAGATGAGGTTGGTCATGAGGAGGACAGTAGCAGTCAAGAAAAAGAGGCTCAAGATGAGGGTGAAAGTGCAGGAGTGAATCATGAAGAAGAGAAAGGAGAAGCAGATGAGGTTGGTCATGAGGAGGACAGTAGCAGTCATGAAAAAGAGGTTAAAGATGAGGGTGAAAGTGCAAGAGTGAGTCATGAAGAAGACAGCATACTGGAAAGAGATAAGGTGAAGAAGCGTTGGAGAAGGAAGATGGGGATGAAAAGGATGAGCTGTAAGACGAAGAGAAAGGAGTTCTTGGATAGTATGAGAAAGAAGAGGAGAAAAATGAGGAAGGGAAGGAGAGAGGAACGGTGGAGATGGAAGATGAGCACAAGGTACGGAATGACATGGAGCATGAAGAAAAGACAGAAACACCGAGTAGAAAGATTGAAGGATGATGATGCTGATGATGATGATGATTCTTCGGACGACGATGGACGGGAGGACGAGGATGATTGTGATAACGGCGTGGTCGGGTTTGATGACGATACTGCCATTTTATGACTATGATATTGTTGTCGGATTTTCTGATGGAGCAGGAGTGTCTGATAGACTCAATGATGATAGTTGATAAGTTGTTTTACTGTGTGGGTGATATTTTAGTGGATGTTTGAGATGTTTTATGTATGTGTGATGTGTATTATTTTTCATTTGTGTTTTTGTTATATATATAGGGGTGCGAATTGTAACATGCAGTTACATAGCTAAGCTCAAATGTTAGGTTAAGAAAATGGCACTTGCTGGGAGTGCTGTCCATTGCCCAAAGTTAGACATATCTAGTTTCTGGCAGTGAGGTGATGGGGGGCCTTGCCAGTGAAGCTCTTTTAAATATTCTTTTTTTGATGTTATATTGTTTTTTTAGATTATTCTAAGATTAAAAAGAAGATAGTATTAGGTCTGATTATTGGTTTGTTCTGCTAGTTGAAAGAAATATGAAAAGGATGAGATGTTTTACATAAGAGAAGAGTGGAAGGGGTTTTGTAAATGAAGAAAGAATAGTATTGATGTGTGGAAGGAAAGATAGCCTAGTTGAAATAACAATTTTAATGAAAGGTAAAAGTGTATGTGAAGAGCGATTAAGACGGATACTGCAGTAAGTAGAGGAGTGGAAATTGTAATGATTCATATCCCTCTAGTGCAATAACAACCACGACCCCAATAAGAACAATTACAGCGTTGACTGAGTGAAAGGCTAAAATGACAATTTGTATAGGCAACAATGAAAAAGAATGGCTTCAAGTCTCTGCATTTCTTCTAAACAGTTATGCATTGATAGATGAAGAATTAAGGAGCTGGTTTTGAAGATATACTGTCAGCACAGAAATCAGGTTATAAAAAAGTGAAGCAAAGTTTGTAGTCTTACATGACCATTAATCTTGCAACCATGAGCTATGAGACCTCCTATTTACATGGATACTGCACCATCGAACAATCAAACTTAAATATCCCACATGCATTAACTGGGAATAGAGTCCGATCCACCTTGGAAGGGGACAAACAGCTTGATCAAACAAATTGTATTTGGGTAGTGTAGAAAGGAGAGTCGATCATTGGCCGAGAGCAAGATGGATGAAAAATAGAGTGACTTTAAACCATAATGAGGCTGTCAAGATCAAATTTTTAGTATATGCCAAGTTATTGAGAAATGCTAAGAGAGAAATAGACAGTTGTGTTTGTGTTTTGTAGATCTAGAGAAGGCGTACGATAAAGTACCCAGGGAGAAGGTGCGGAGCATCCCGAGGGACAATGGTATCGAGGGAAGGCTGCTACAGGCAATCAAAAGTATTTGTTGATAATCAGGCTGCAGTGAGAGTTGATGGTAGGATGAGTTCTTGGTTCAAGGTTGTTATAGGAGTGAGGCAAGGTTGTAACACTACTGTTTATTTTAGGTATGGACCGTTTGCTAAAGGACATAAACTGGTGGAAAACAGGTAAACAGTCTGGCCTATGCCGATGACCTGGTTGTAATGGCAGACTGTCAAAAGCTTGCAAGCCAACAAGTTTGAACTTGAACAGAAATGTATGAAGATCAGCATTTCAAAGACTAAGTTTATGTTGGTAGGAAAGAAACACAAGAAATTAAATTGCCAGTTAGGAGGAACTAAATTGGAGCAGTTGGAACATTTTAAGTACTTGGGCTGTGTTTCTCTCAGGATGGGGGTATGGGGAAGGAAATAAAGTAGAGGTGTAGAGAAGCAATTGCAGTGAGTTCTCAGTTGCGATCTACAGTATTATGTTAGAAAGAAGTTAGCGTAGCAACGAAACTCTCCCTGCATCGCTAAGTATTTAGATCGATCTTGCTGTATTGCAGTGAGAGCTGGGTAGATTCAGGGTATCTGATACATAAGCTAAAGGAATTATTGCTGGGACAAAAAAATAGGAGCAATAGCAGGAAGGTACTAGTCTTAAAGAGATAAAGGCTAAATTAGAAATGAACTCGCTTTGTGTATGATCCGACCGAGATGGTGGGGTCATGTGAAGAGAATGGGGGAGGAGTGATTACCTAAGAGGTTAATGAGTTCGGCTGTGGAGGGTAATATTCAAGAAAGAATAGAAAAATTTTCTGCCTAGTCAATACTATTTATGAAATTATCAACAATTGCACAGGGTACATGTTTCGAGGCATCATTTGCATCTCTATTTATCTTTTAAGTGTTTTTATCTTATCAGGGGCCGATAACCTAGATGTTAGGCCCCTTAAAACAACAATTATCATCATCTTTTTACCTTATCATTGTTATTTTGTTGTCCATATATCTATAATATGTCTATGTTTTAAAAATAATTTTTACTATGCATATAATTGGGCTGACAACAAAATTAAAACATTACAAGACAGTGGTTCAACCAGAGGTGATATATGGAAGCGAAACTCTTTTTAAAGTTACTCAGAAAAACAGAATCGACAAAATTTTAAAAGTAGAAAGAAGAATAGCTAGAACATGCATAAATAAAAAATATCAGAATGATGGACAGTGGCGGATAGTACCAAATGAAGTGGTATACAGAGAACTGGAGCCCATCACTGATACTATTCGGAAGAAACGTATTTCTTTTTTTGGTCACATCATGAGGACACCAGAAACCAGATTATCTAGAAAAATTGTCATGAAACTAGTAGGATGGATTAAGGAAATTAGAGAAGATATGAAAGAATTGGAAGTAACCTTGGATGACATGCAAAACAAAACAAAAAAAATTAAAAAACTAGAAGATATAAAAATGAGATTTCAGGCAGAAAGAGACAAACATAATACAATAAAAAGGGTATTTACAGATTAGGGACGCCTGAGAAGATCAGAGCGAATGAAAAGCTTCTGGGTAACTCGGAAAGGAAACTTACTGATGAAGAGGACCAAGAAATGATTGACTGAAGTGGTCCAATGAGGCCGTAAAAGCAGAACAGGAATTGGGCTGACAATGATGCCTCGAAACATGTACCCTGTGTAATTGTTGATTCTTTAATAAATAGTATTGGCTATCATATTGGCCCAACGGCAAAACGGACGGAGTAGGAACCTTCCTTGTGGTTCTCAACGGTCGTGGAGGCGGATGAGGTCATGCCAGATGGACTGGCTGTGAAGGCGCAACTCAATTATATTTAGAGTCTGCGGCAGTCCATTGCAGTCACGGTGCTAGAACCTGCACGTCTCATTTCTTTTGTGCCGCAGGGTATAGTTCCGAGATCATAGTGTGTGGGTCACTTCCTTGCAAGCTGTGATCCACCTTAAACAAAATCTCGCTTGTGGCACCTTCTTCCTGCTGTCACATCTTTCAACAAGTCCAGCGGCGATGGGATAAGGATGGTGGAGGCAGGTTTTCGGGTTGAAACTGGAAGCCTCTAGTTCGGACCTGCACGCTGGCAGCAGATGTGTGATGGTCGTCTTTCTGAGACCTCGTGACTACTCAGGAGTTCGGTCCTGCATCTGTGTTTGGGCAGGCCTATTTAGGATCACCGCTGCCCACCCCGAATGGGGAAGGCCCTAGAAAATGTGGGCTAAACATCGGTAGTCACACCTTCAGCCGGCTGGGAGGCCGCACCCGGCGGGTCACCCCTTTTGCGGTCGAAAAACGAAAACAAAGAATATCCAAACATTGATGATAGGATCCTGGAATGTTCGTACGTTACTCGATTTGAAGGACAATAACAGGCCTGAGCGAAGAACAGCACTCGTCACCCATGAGCTTGGTCGAATGAACATAGATATTGCTGCCTTAAGTGAAACCAGATTGTCCAACGAAGGTAAAATTACAGAGTTCAGTTCAGGGTACACCATTTTCTGGAAGGGAAAAGATGAGGGAGAGCGCCGTATTCATGGTGTTGGTTTCGCTATAAAGACCACACTGGTGAATGATCACCAGCTAACTCCAACTGCTGTCAGTGAAAGAATTATGACTCTTCGAATCCCACTCTCCGGGGGTCACTTTATGACTCTTATCTCTGCATATGCTCCCACCTTGGATGCTGATATAGAAGTTAAAGATCAATTCTACAACCAGCTGAGCACAATCATCACCAAAGTACCATCTAGAGACAAACTCTTAATGCTTGGCGATTTCAACGCTAGAGTTGGTAAAGATTATCAATTATGGAACAATGTGATGGGAAAACAAGGACTTGGCAACTGCAATGCCAATGGCCTATTACTCCTTGGTCTATGTGCTGAACATGAACTCTTTATTACCAACACTCAGTTCCGCCTGCCGAATCGCTACAAAACCACTTGGATGCATCCTCGCTCGGAGCACTGGCACATCCTTGACTATATCATCACCAGGCAATGTGATAAAAAGGACATCCTTGTCACCAGGACCGCAAGAAGTGTCGATGACTGTTGGACAGATCATAAGCTCCTTTTTTGCCGGTTGAGGATCTCAATCTGCCGCAAACCGAAACGATCCATCCACAACCTTTCGAGACGGAAATTTGACACTTCAAAACTCCAAGTAAAATCAGTTGCTACAGATTACAGAAATGAAATCGCAAATAAGCTGGCTAGTCACCCTGTTAGCACAAATAGTGTTGTACAGGAATGGACAACACTTCAGAAGGTTATTACTGAGTCAGCTGAGGAAACAATTGGTTTTGTGAAGAACAAAAGACAAGACTGGTTTGATGAAAATGATGAAATTATGTGTCTCATCAATGCCAAATGGGAAGCCCATCTATCCTTTCTTCAAGATCCGTCTTCCAGTGTGAAATAATCACAATTCGTGCAACTTAAGGGGAAATGTCAGGCACAAATCAGGGAAATAAAGAACAACTGGTGGCAGCGAAAAGCTGAAGAACTGCAAAGACTATCTGATGCCCGTGACCTGCGAAACTTCTATGCAGGCGTAAAGGAGGTATACGGCCCAATCCGATCATCATCGGGTACATTGAAAACTGCTGACAATTCCGCCATTTTAACTGAACAAGGACAAATTTTGGAGCGTTGGAAGGAACATTTCTCTGCACTTCTAAATCGTGCCTCCAATGTTGCCGAGGACTTTCTTCGAAACATCCCTCAGCAGCCCCAACAGCCATGGATGGCGGTTCCGCCGACATTCCGAGATTTCACCAAAGCGCTCAATCAACTAAAGCCGAGAAAGGCTCCTGGTCCTGATAACATCCCTCTGGAGTTGTTACAAAGTGGAGGTATGGCCTTGAAGACTCGACTTTTTACACTTATCCTGTTCATTTGGGAAACTCGAGAAGTACCTGACGACTTGAAGAATGCTGCCATCATAACTATCTTCAAGAAAGGCGATCGTAGCGTGTGTGTGAACTACCGAGGTATATCGCTATTATCCATTGCAGGTAAAGTTCTAGCAAGAATTCTCCTAAACCGGCTCCAAAGTATCTCGGAGAGGATTTTGCCCCAGTCTCAATGTGGTTTCCGAACCTCCAGGGGCACAACAGACATGATATTCTGTGCCAGACAACTCCAGGAAAAGTGCAGAGAGCAACAGGAGCCCCTGTATTTAGTTTTCTATGACCTGGAAAAAGCCTTTGATTCTGTACCAAGACCTGCTATGTGGAAAGTATTAACGCACTTTGGATGTCCCGATCGCTATGTGGAATTAGTTAAAGCTCTTCATGATGGAATGTCTGGGAAGATTCTTCACGGTGACTCTGTATCCGATCCATTTCCAATCACTCACGGTTTGAAACAAGGCTGTGTGTTTGCTCCAACACTCTTTGCATTGTACATGGCTGCCATGATGTATGAATCATCTTCCAACAACCCAGGCATAGAGATTAAGTTTCGCTTCGATGGAGGTCTTTTCAATCTGGCAAGACTTCGTTCACAGAGACATACCCAAGTTACACGGGTGACAGAACTGCAGTATGCCGATGACACCGCATCTCCTGCTCCGACAGCTGCAGAGCTTCAACAATCGGTCAATCGCTTTAGCACTGCGTGTGATCTCTTTGGTCTCACCATCAATGCAAAGAAAACAAAGGTGCTTGCACAACCTGCCCAGGATTACCTCTTCCTGAGTTCAATATCTCCATCTTAGACTCAACACTGGAACAGGTTGATCATTTTTCATATCTTGGCAGTATCTTGTCTAAACGGTGCACTTGCGAACAGGATGTTGACAAAAAATGTTTCTATTCTTTCTTGAATATTATAACTTGTCAATACGGAACCAAAATGAATGACAATTCTGATGTAGAGGGTAAGAGAAGCACAGGTAGGCCTAGTAGGCGATGGTTAGATTCAGTTTTGAACCATTTAAAGTGAGAGATGTAGAAGCAGAGGAGGCCACAGTGCTTACTGCTCATAGAGGATCATGAAAGTGACTTGTTAGCAAACAGAGGCTTGTAGAATAAACTAGACGTTGAAAGGCAAAACGGTCTGAAATGAAAATGTATGCATTTAGATGCCTTTAAGTATGCTGCAACCTTTCCTGTCTTGAACCTAAAACATTTATTACAACTTCCTTCCTGTAGTATTTGTATTCTGCCCAGAGTTTGAATATATTTTTATATTTCGTTTTGGTGGACAAGTCAAGTGCAATTTGTGTGTGTGTTTCATGACAATTTGTGATTCAATAATTCAATGGGTCGCCTGGTATTTAGTGGATATAATAGTACTCTTCATGGCTAGTTTGTCTACTATTTAATTTCCTGCTAACCCAACATGGGAGTGAACCCACTGGAATGTGACAATTTTCTTAAGGGCCTATAGATGTTGTGTGCCATTGATCTTGTTAGATTTTGGCTGGCTGTAGGAAGAAACTGCTTTAATAGCTGCTTTAGTGTCCACTCGGATGACCACTCTATCAAATGACTGATGACTGAATGACTGAAGGTACCAGACCAAGCAGTTCATGGGCCATTCTCGTGGATTAATAGTGGTCATTGTTACTGCACCATCAATCCATGAGCATGGCCCATAAACTGCTTTACTCGGCAAGTCATCAACTGCATCGGTGTGGATAACTACTTCTCATGACAATCTTATTATTAAACATAATATTGTTTTTTTTTTGTTAAAGCCTGTATAAGGATTGTTGAAATAATACATCCAGAAATAAATAAAGTTCTTTTCTTTTTTCTAAATAAAAATAAAAAACTTAGTTACATGAAAATCTATATCGGCACCAGATACAGCAATGTTTGAGCTATTTTTCAACATAATCTCCACGAGAATTGAGACAACTGCCATATCATGGGATCAACTTGCGAATACCAGTGTCGTAGAAGTGTCGCCTGGGAATGGAACCAGCGTGTGACATTTGTCTTCAATTCTTCACCATTTTCCGCAGGTATGCGATCCTTGTCACATGAAATTGTCACTAAGCACTTCCAGTTCAAGGAAGTTTGTCTGAGGTGGGTACAGAAAAAAATACCACCAGACTACAAAATGCACTGCTTAGGTGTTTGTCTGGGAGCCGTTTGATCATCCAACGTACAGTCCAGATTTTGCTCCCAGCGATTACTTGCTTTTCTTGCACCTCAGGAAATTCCTGTCCGTCGGTCAGCATTTTCACACTGATGAGCTGAAGATGAATGTCACATTCTGGTTTATTTTCCTTGTGACAGACTTCTACGACACAGGAACACAAAAGTAGATGATTCCACGTTATGACAGGTGTGTCTATTCTGTCTGTTAGGTAGTCAGCCCGAAGACTGGTTGGATCCTCAAAAAGTAACGCCGTTAGGTTATGTGGGTAGATACCCACAAAAACCGAAGGCAGCGCTTAAGTGAGGCGTACTAGGCAAGATGAGGAGTGAGGTAGTTTGCCATTGCTTTCCTCACTGAGTCAGAACAGCAGTACTAACCCTATGAGTAGAACCTTTCAGAGCATCCACAAGCACTGACTGTGCCCTGAATGGCATTACTAAGCACCACCCATACCTCAGTAGCTTCCATATAATCACAGCCATGAGTGAAACTGAGACAGCGGTGAAAAGCCACATTTTACTCTAGCATTTGCCAACAGACAAATACAAATGTACTGCATTCATCAAGAAATGACAAACAAGCCAAGTGCCTATTCTAGCAGTGATTATGCCAGAACCTACCTCAAACATTGCTGTATCTGTGCCAATGAAGTGTTCATTTGTAACAATGGTTTGTTTTTATTTTAAAAATATAAAACTTAATTTCTGGATAGTCCTGGTATATCACAATGACAGCATTCAGATGGTAGTTCAGATGCCTGTCCAATGCTGAATAAGTTTCAATACACTCTCCATGCAAAAGGATGCTGGTTGCTATTATAAAGTAGTATTGAGGAGCAGTAGTGTAGATATGAGTTTTCCTTGGGGGGTGGAGTTGTTTCATTTGAAGGGCTATGGCATTGTAGCAGTGTATACGAGTATATGGGTGTATGTAGAATTTGTTTGATAACGTGTATTATTGTTGTGTCTGTAGTAGAGTGTGCATTTGTAATATAGGTGAGGATTCGGAAGGAGGTAGCCGTGGTCATAAAATAGCAACCGTCCCGGCATTTGCCTGGAATAGAAATTGGAAAGCACGGAAAACCACAAGCTAGATGGCTGTGGTAGGAACTGAACCGACCTCTACTCAGTCCAGCCTTCACACCAGAGTAAAAATTTCTTGTTAGAACCAGAAAACGAACCTGGACCCTCAGGATGACACCTCCTGATGTATTAGCTAGCATTCTTGGCTATTGCCCTTGTTGTTCAGGTTCGATTCCGGCTCGGACAACAAATTTTATTCTAGTGTTAGGGATGGAACAGTGTACACTCAGCCTTGTGAGGCACAACTGAATAGAGGTGTATTCAAATCCCACCCCAGCCATATTGAGTGGTTTTCCGTGGTTCCCCACTCCTACTCCAGGCAAATGGTTACTAACTCAAAGCCACAGCCGTCTTCTTCAGAGTCCTCATCTGATTTACAAATACACCCAGTAATTTAGGCATCATAATAACACATGTTATCAGACAAATCCCTCATACACCCAAGTACATGGGGCTACATGCCTACTATGCCGCAAGGCCCCTACATCAACAACAACAGTACTGTATAGAAACACAGTGTCAATCTGGTACTGAGGTGTTCAGAAATGAAGTTAATCATATTTGCCCATGCTGCAATCCACTGGTGAGATATTAGTTTTCCTCTTGAATGTTGTGGGAGAAATACGGCAGAGAGTGTGGTTATGACGGGACAAATGTTCAACTAAAATGTGTTAATGCCTAATTTTGTGTGGCATGGCCTAGTTTATTATTATTATTATTGAATAGCAATGTAGGGAATATAGTATGAAAATCAGAATTTCAAAATCTAAGGTGATGACTAAAGGGAAGAAAATCAAGAAAATTTAATGTTAGATAGGAAAACTAAATTGGAGCAGGTGGAACATTTTAAGTACTTGGGCTGTGCATTTTCTCAGGATGGTAGAATGGGGAAGGAGATAGAGTTGAGGTGTAGGAAAGCCAATGCAGCGAGTTCTCAGTTGCGATGTACAGTATTCTGCAAGGAAGAAGTTGGTGCAGCGATGAAACTCTCCCTACATCGCTCAGTATGGAAGTGAGAGCTGAGTAGATTCAAGATATCTGATACATAACGTAGAGGTAACTGATATGAGGGTAGCACGAATGATTGCTGGGACAAATAGATGGGAGCAATGGTAGGAAGGTGCTCGAAGTGAATAGATAAAGGCTAAGTTAGAAACAAACACGCTAGATGAAGATGTGCGTTTGAGCTGACTAGGATGGTGAGTCATGTTGAGAGAATGAGGGAGGAGTGATTACCTAACAGGTTCAGGCTTTCGGCTGTAGAGGCTAAGAGAAGCAGAAGTAGGCCTAAAGGCGATGGTTACATTCAGTTTTGAACGTTTTCAAAGTGAGGGACATAGAAGCAGACGTGGCTGCAGTGCTAACTCCTCATAGGGGATCATAGAGACCACTTGTTCGCAAACAGAAGTTTGCAGAATAGAAGGGACACAGAAAGGCAAAATGGTGTCAAATGAAAAAGTATGTATGTATGTGTTTTGATGCTCTTTAAAAATGCTGCAACATGTCCTATCAGGAGCCTAAAACATTTGTTAAAACTTCTTTCCTGTATTCTGCACAGAGTTTGTGGACATTTTTCTATTTCTTTTTGGTGGACAAGTCAAGTGCTTTTTAATGTTTGTGTGTGTTCCAAAACAATTTAAAAAAATATGTTTTCAGTCAGTCACCTGGTTGTTAGTGGGTATAGTAGTACTCTCCTTGTCCAGTTTGTCTGCTATTTAATTTCCTGCTAACCCAACATGAGAGAGAACCCACTGGAATGTGACAATTTTCTTGAGGGCCTATAGATGTGTGCCATTGATCTCGTTAGATTTTGGCTGGCTGTTGGCAGATACTGCTTCAATAGCTGCTTTAGTGTCCACTCGGATGACCACTCTATCAAGTGACTGAAGGTACCAGACCAAGCAGTTCATGGGCCATTCTCTTGGGTTAATGGTGGTCATTGCTACTGCACCATCAATGCATGAGCATGGCCCAAAAACTACTTTACTCGGCAAGTCATCAACGGCATCGGTGTAGATAGCTGCTTCTGATGTCAATCTTATCATTAAACACAATATTGTATTCTTTGTTAATGTCTTTATTAGGATTGTTGAAATGATGTCTAGAAATAAACATAGTTGTACAATACATACTAAGATGACCATCTAGAAATTAAGTATCCCTGTTTTTTTTTCTAAGTAAAAAAGTTACACGATTAATTTTAATGCCACCAGACACAGCAATGTTTGAGCTACTTTTCAGCATAATCACCACCTTGTAATGGTAATTAGTGCCCCATGTTGGTAGCGACAAATGTAATGGTTTCTTTAGCCCTCACTTTGAGCGACAAATGTAGCAGTCTTGCTAGCCCACACTGTTGGGAGATAAATGTTACTGTTGACCTTTGCCTAAGCTATGTTGTTTGAATGGGCGCCAAGACCTCAATGCAATGTTGAAATCTAAATTTGTATTTAACAACGTCTAGCTCTGGCAGAACACCTTCAAGACTCTATTCACTCAGATCGTGGTATGATTTGATCATTAACCCAACAAACAATTGTATCAGGAGAAGGAATTGGTCTATATCTAATGCTACCTACTGAAAGCAAAGATTGCATTGTAAAAGAAATGAATTTATTATATAAAACAAGTATAGCAACATTAATAATAATAATAAGTTTAAAATTTAAATTGGAGCGTTGCGATTTTAATATTACCGATAGAAAATTACGTGAAAACGGAGTCTGATAAATTGATTTTACTCTTATTTCCAAGCTATGAAGTTACTGAAATTTGAAATGTAAAACAAAGAAAAATGAGAGATTGCGTATTTCTGCGTCATTTGCGCTTACCACTGGAAATTGCTAAAGCATTTCCCTCGTACTGGATGATGCTGTGTGCTTCCCACAGTCTCCTGGACGTCGCCATCTTCTTCGTTATTTGATGATATTCTGGTAGATTAGAAAATTCTAAGGTCCGTACCACGGACCCAAACACTCGTATAACCACACTGGTTAAGTTTCACAAAGATAGTCACTAACTCCACTGAACATCGGAGCGACTCCCGCGTAAACCATACTCGGGAAGTTCTATACAGATAGTCGCCGTTTCACGGCGCGTCGAACGATATATCCACACGTTGGCTCCCCCACCATGGTACCGTCTTCCAGCCTACGTTGTCTCCACTGATTGGCTGAGCACGCCGCTAGTTCCTCTCCTCTGCCTCATTACACACGGCGCGCGAGAGGGAGAAGTCGATTTCCGTCCCAACAATTCGCCTTTTCTTGACGATGCGACCCAAGCTTGCGTCATACTTCTCGACAGGAATCAGCTTGTATTTGAATTCCCAGTGAGTCATCTCTCTCAAATACCCTAACTGACAAAACTCCGTAAAATTCCGTAATCAGATAATTTTCTATGATATCGTCGTTCGTAATAATTTGCTTGATAGCGTTTTCTAAGACATAGAAAACCTATCTGTATGCTTATAATTTTTATAAAATGCTCCGAAAATATCTTAATAATAATTATAATAAATTAATAATAATAATAAATTAACATGAAAAATTCTCTTGGCTGAACAATTTGCCGCGTAAATAAATATAGAATGGCTTCCTACTGACTTATGCCAGTGGCATAAAAACCCCTCGAAAAACACGTTACATATTCGCCTCGGATCATCGGATGATTTACCGTGACGACGGTCCATTATCCGATTATCCCAGACACGTTAATAATCCCCATCCAAAATACATATTACAGAAATTAAATCGCCCTAAATTACAGATATATACACTCATAATTTTTCTTCACGCACTTTGCGTCAAAGTTTGTTGTCACTATGGATTGCACTTTGCAACCAGTCCAATGTTTTACATATGGAATAGTGTTCCACGGATATTTCCGCCTCTCAAATTTCTCTATGCTGGAGAAATAGACATAATTAATGTGTGTTCGCTATGTATTTATGATGTCATATCACACGCATTGAAGGTGTTCTGATATATTTATATCACCATAGAACTTCCTAATTTCACTGGAGGTCCCCTCCTTATGGTGACATTTAATTCCACTTATCACTGAGCACACGATCACACTATTGTGGCAGCGCCTCGTGACCATAATACTTAATCTCTCTTTAAAGTAGATTAAATTAATATTGACTTCTGAAAAAAAAACAGTAAATGCGCATTACATATAACACCAAATATTTCTGTGCCGTAATCGCCCTGTCTTGTTAAGTTCCCGTTAACCATATTCTACTTAATACTAGTTCTCAACACAGACCATTTCTCCTCACACAAATAATACCATTGTACATATTATCTTAAATTACACACTTACAAAACTTACATGGCGAGGCCGTAAACAGAAATCACGTGTGCTGATATGTATGAGTTTCATGAAGGACTGTCTCGCATTCTGATGGCCCATCTTTTATCTCGTGGACGCCTTAAGCTAACAAGCCCTATACAAGCGCTCCCCCATCTCTTGGAGATAAATGGGAACCCATCAGCGCTGCCAAAATGGCCTTGGTGCATCGAGACAATTTAGTGCTCAACAGCATCCGACAATCCCGTCATATTTCCCTGTACCTTAAAAACTCTCATTTACTTACATACTACCCCCCTGTGTGACTTCTGATACGCCTGCCTTAAGACCAGATCTTCCACGCACCAGACACCACACTTACTCATTTGATAGGCTGGCTCGCCAGCTAAACACACTCACTTTATGACACATATTTTCGTAGACTATGTATATTATACGTTCCGTATAATCTGTTTCCCTCACTATTCTCCAGCACATATGCTGTTTTCCCAATACGTTTGGAAACTATAAATGTTTCTGCATCACCTGCTTCCAACCTTCCAAGTGGCTCCCTTTAAATGAACGTCATCACGTTGCTCCACTAGCATATTTCTCAGTGTCTGTAACGATGCCCTGTTGCTACTGTCCACACATGCACATATTAAAATCCCGTCCTCTGCTTTAACCACAGGATAATCCCTACATAAATTAGTGTCCCTCGATAGCATGTCTGCTAGAATGTTATCTTTACCTTTAATATATTTTACTGTGAATTCGTATTCCTGCAGAGCAAGAATCCACCTACTAACTCTGTTAGAACTGAGTTTACAAGTCCTCATATACAGTAATGCATGGTGATCTGTGTGGATCTCAAATTTCCCCCCTACTAAATACATTCTAAATTTCCCTAAACTGAAAAGAATACCTAAAACCTCTAACTCAGTAATCGTGTATCTTTTCTCTGCTGCTGTCAGTCCTCGCGAGGCTAAAGATACTATGCACAGATTACCCTCATCATCTTTCTGACATAATACTCCAGCAATGCCTATATGTGAAGCATCTGTCATAACCACATATTCCTTATCTTTTAACGGATATTTCAGCACTACAGCTTTCTCAAAACCTTCCTTCAGCGCTCTAAAAGCCTGATCATGCTTGGACTCCCATCTCCACCGAGTCTCACTTTTAAGGAATTCCCTGAATGGTTCTACCAACCCTGAGTATTTAAGAACGAACCTCCTGAAAAAGTTGCAAATTCCCAGGTAAGTTTTTAACTGTTTAACATTCTGTGGCACCTCTGCGTTAAGTATCTTATTAACCCTACTTTCTTCTGGTGTTACACCTCTACTCGACACTCTATGACCTAAAAATGTCACTTCTGACTGACAGAATGACGACTTAGACAGCTTCAAAGTGAACCCTGCCTGATCTAACTTCTGAAAAACTATATTTAAATGACGTAGATGCTCCTCAAAACTGCGTGAACTAATTACCATATCATCTATGTAAATGGTTACAAACTCTCCTGTGTCATCCCCTAATGCGATGTTCAAAGCCCTAATTAAAGCTGCTGAACTACTCTTTAACCCATAAGGTGTTCTACAAAATTGATAAAGGTTATATTTATGACTAAAAGCTGTAAATGGTCTATCTTCGTACATAAGTGGCACTTGCCAAAAACTGGAACTCAAATCTACACAAGTGAAATACTTCTTCCCCTCAAATGTTTGCATTAATTCTTCTATTGACATAGATTTCAGCTGATCTGAACTAATTCTACTGTTAACCAAACGAGCGTCTAAACAAATACGAACAGTGCCGTCGGTCTTGGGTACCGTGATCAAAGAATTAACATATGGACTGTTCGAGTGCTCAATAATCCCATCTTCAAGCATCTGGTTAATTTGTGCCTCAACTGCACTCTGATAAGCGAAAGGTACAGGATATCTATGTCCTGTGAATACTGACCTATCAATAACGTTCAATGAATGTGTATAGCAATTGGCCATACCAATGCGATCCTCAAAAACTCTCCTATTACACAATAACACATCATAGAGCCGAACACATTGTTCCACCTCTATATTACCCTGAAATGCAGCATCACGTAACGAGTCCTCTAGACTTCCGTTCGTAATCACACTGCCCACAAAACATGGAGAACCCCGCTCTACGGCTGGCGATATCTCATTTAAAGTACAAATCACACCTACAATACTACTCCTCTGAATATGATCATTGAACGCTACTTCTACTTCAGAATCTCCTCATTTAAATTTCAAACTCCCTACATCATAACATAAGTTACCAGACACTCTACTTAGCCACTCTGAACCCAAGATAACACTGAATACTAAATTTGGAATTACAAGACAAATCTGCTTTTCTACATGATTATTAATTTTAATGTCTACTAAAACTTGCTTAGAAATTACTTTAGACCTCTTCCCAACAGCTGTGATAACGAAAGTGCTTTTAATTGGCATCTCCTCAAAATTTACTCCAGTTCCTTTCATTTTATCATAAAATGCACTACTTATGCAACTCTTCATACAACCACTATCAATTAAAACATCTGTGTACGCCTCGGACACGTTAAATTTAACTATGGGGCTCTTACTAACCACTTCCTGAATAATACCTTCATCATTTAGTTCATGTAATAATTCATTTCTTACATTTAGGTCATAGGGTTCCTGTATAATTGTATGGACAGGGCATGCTACAGACTGAGATTCTGACCTTACTTCGCAGCCTGGTTCGCGTTTAAAGAACCGCTACAGCTGGCCGTAGTACTACTAACTACTAAACTGGTCTGGTTGTTCTGGGCTGTGTTGTCATTGTTTGGCTGTATATTACTACCACTAGGCTGTCCTCTTCCTTGACCCCTATTCTGGTTGTAATTATTGTCATTATAATTTCTCCCTTGATTTCCCCTGAAATCATTGTTTCTCCCTTGATTTCCCCTGTAATCATTGTTCCCCCCTTGATTTCCCCTGAAATCATTGTTCCTTCCTTGATACTGATTACCATAGCCATTTCCTCTGTTCTGATTTAGCTGATTATTATTATTTCTATTTTGAGCGTTGGCTCCTTCGCCACCGTTCCCTTGAACTTCTTGATGCCTGGCTTCATGAGGTCTATTATTATTATTACCCTGGTTCCGATTGAAATTGTCCTCATAACCCCCTCTCCCTAGTGCATCAAATGTGCTTAACAAATTTTCTACTTGTGATATAGTCTTTACATTCTGGATACAAGCAGCCTCCTTGATCCTATAGGGAAAGTGCCTAAGTAGCAACCTTACCACATCACTTTCCTCCTTCAAGCCATCCAGATATTTACAGACTAATACCTGCCCTAAAAAGTATTCGGCCATGGTGGAGCTTCCTTTAGGGTTATATTTACCACACACTACTCCCTCATGATGCTGCGACTGAATAACCTCATTCCAGAACTTTTCACAGAATTTCATTTTAAAATCATTGATATCAGTAAACTTGTCTCTGTAGACAGCAAACCAATTCCTAGTTTCCCCCACAAACACTTGTTCTAAAATTTCAACTACCTGGCACCACTCAATACTACCATTTTCCAACCTCTCCCCGAATTTATTTTCTATAGTGTTCATGAACTCCATTGGGCACCCCTGTCGATTGCTGAACTTACCCAGTTCTACCTCCCTGTGTGTGCTATTCACAAAAACTGGCCTATTCTGACTATTTTCTTGCCTGATCCTAGCTTTTAATTTTAACTCTAATTCTGCGATTTTCTCCTCAGCCTTCCTCTCAATACTGTTTACTGTTAATTTAATGTTTCCTTCTGATTCTTCTACTTTATCATATAGCTTTGCTTGTTTCTCCTCAATCTTGCTAATGCTCTCTCTATTACTCTCTCTTAAATCATTTACTTCTGCTACTATTTGCGAGTGAACTTTCTCAATTCTACCCCCCAGCTGTTCCTTAACCTCTTTAGTTGCTACCTGAATTTTGTCAATTTCTCCCCCCAATTGCTTTTTGACCTGCTGTGTTTCCAGTTGCACTAGTTCTTTTAAATTTTCAGCCTGTGTACTGATTCTAATTTCTAACTCCTCCTGTACTTTTCCTAATTTCTTGTCTACATCTGCAATGATCTATTTAACCTTCTCTTCCATTACTCCTCTGATTTCTCCTCTAATCTGCTCCATTTTCACACTAATTTCCTTGTTGTTATCTAATTTTGCATTATTCTGTTCTAATTTTTTATTTAAAGCTTCTGTACTTTCTTTATTTTCCCTACTGTTTTGTTCTAATTTTGCATTTAAAGCTTCTGTACTTTCTTTATTTTCCCTACTGTTTTGTTCTAATTTTTCATTATTCTGTTCTAATTTTGCATTTAAAGCTTCTGTACTTTCTTTATTTTCCCTACTGTTTTGTTCTAATTTTGCATTATTATGTTCTAATTTTGCATTTAAGGCTTCTGTACTTTCTTTATTTTCCCTACTGTTTTGTTCTAATTTTGCATTATTCTGTTCTAATTTTGCATTTAAGGCATCACTACTAACTTTGTTCTGATACGTGGACTCGAGAAGTAAAGTTTTTAATTCTGGTTGGCCGCCTACACTCCCTGTTTCAGTATCGGGATTTACCTCCGCTACCCCGGTACTACCATCACTCGACATACTGCTCGTATCATCACTCTCCCGTTGATGACCACTACGTAACCTCATCTGTCTTTCTTTCTCATCCCCCATAATGATATACACTGATACAGACAAATAACCCCCAAAATACAGGCACAGAAATATATACCCTTCTCCTTCCACAAATGTTATTAGGTTTTCATCCCCACGTTGGGTGCCAAATGTAATGGTAATTAGTGCCCCATGTTGGTAGCGACAAATGTAATGGTTTCTTTAGCCCTCACTTTGAGCGACAAATGTAGCAGTCTTGCTAGCCCACACTGTTGGGAGATAAATGTTACTGTTGACCTTTGCCTAAGCTATGTTGTTTGAATGGGCGCCAAGACCTCAATGCAATGTTGAAATCTAAATTTGTATTTAACAACGTCTAGCTCTGGCAGAACACCTTCAAGACTCTATTCACTCAGATCGTGGTATGATTTGATCATTAACCCAACAAACAATTGTATCAGGAGAAGGAATTGGTCTATATCTAATGCTACCTACTGAAAGCAAAGATTGCATTGTAAAAGAAATGAATTTATTATATAAAACAAGTATAGCAAAATTAATAATAATAATAAGTTTAAAATTTAAATTGGAGCGTTGCGATTTTAATATTACCGATAGAAAATTACGTGAAAACGGAGTCTGATAAATTGATTTTACTCTTATTTCCAAGCTATGAAGTTACTGAAATTTGAAATGTAAAACAAAGAAAAATGAGAGATTGCGTATTTCTGCGTCATTTGCGCTTACCACTGGAAATTGCTAAAGCATTTCCCTCGTACTGGATGATGCTGTGTGCTTCCCACAGTCTCCTGGACGTCGCCATCTTCTTCGTTATTTGATGATATTCTGGTAGATTAGAAAATTCTATGGTCCGTACCTCGGACCCAAACACTCGTATAACCACACTGGTTAAGTTTCACAAAGATAGTCGCTAACTCCACTGAACATCGGAGCGACTCCCGCGTAAACCATACTCGGGAAGTTCTATACAGATAGTCGCCGTTTCACGGCGCGTCGAACGATATATCCACACGTTGGCTCCCCCACCATGGTACCGTCTTCCAGCTTACGTTGTCTCCACTGATTGGCTGAGCACGCCACTAGTTCCCCTCCTCTGCCTCATTACACACGGCGCGCGAGAGGGAGAAGTCGATTTCCGTCCCAACAATTCGCCTTTTCTTGACGATGCGACCCAAGCTTGCGTCATACTTCTCGACAGGAATCAGCTTGTATTTGAATTCCCAGTGAGTCATCTCTCTCAAATACCCTAACTGACAAAACTCCGTAAAATTCCGTAATCAGATAATTTTCTATGATATCGTCGTTCGTAATAATTTGCTTGATAGCGTTTTCTAAAACATAGAAAACCTATCTGTATGCTTATAATTTTTATAAAATGCTCCGAAAATATCTTAATAATAATTATAATAAATTAATAATAATAATAAATTAACATGAAAAATTCTCTTGGCTGAACAATTTGCCGCGTAAATAAATATAGAATGGCTTCCTACTGACTTATGCCAGTGACATAAAAACCCCTCGAAAAACACGTTACAACCTGAATTGGGAAACCTGCTTTATCATGGAATCAACTTTCGTATACCTGTGTTGTAGAAGTCTGCCGCCTGCGAATGGAACCAGTGTGTGACATTTGTCTTGAGATCTTTACCATTTTCCGCAGGTATTGTGATCCGTGTTACATGAAATTGTCACTAAGCACTTGCTGTTCGAGAACGTTTGTGCCAGGAGGGTGCCTAAAAGCCTCACACCCGACCACAAAATGCAGCGCTTAGGAGTTCCTATCCGGGAGCTGTTTGATCATCCAACGTACAGTCCTGATCTTGCTCCCAGCAATTTCCTACTTTTCATGCACCTCAGGAAATTTGTCTCCCTCAGTCAGCATTTTCACACTGGTGAAGAGCTGACTATGAATGCCACATTCTGGTTCATTTCCCAGGCGGCAGACTTCTACGACACAGGAATACTAAAGTTGTTTCCACAATATTACAGGTGTGCCGATTCTAGCGGTGATTATGCCAAAATCTACCTCAAACATTGCTGTATCTGGTGCCGATGAAGTGTTCACTTGTAACTATGGTTTCTATTTATTTTAAAAATATAAAACTTAATTTCTGGACTGTCCTGGTATATCACAATGACAGCATTCAGATGATAGTTTGAGGGTTTTCTACAGATATTTACCTTTCCTGTTCAGATGCCTGTCCAATGCTGAACAAGTTTCCCTTCACACTCCATGCAAAAGGATGCTGGTTGCTAGTAAAAAATAGTATTGAGGAGCAGTGGCATAGATAAGACTTACCCTTAGGGGGGATGTTGTTGTTTTATAGAAGGGTTTCGGCATTGTAGCCCTGTATATATATGTGCATGTTAAATTTGTTTGATAACGTGTATTATTTTGGTGGCTGTTGTAGTGTGTGTGTTTGTAATGTAGGTGAGGATGTGGAAGGAGTCGCCGTAGTATTAAATTAGGAACCGTCTTTGCATTTACCTGGAATAGAAGAGGGGAACCACGGAAATCCACTAACTGGATGACTGAGGTTGGAATTGAACCAACCTCTGAGTTGTTGAGGTTCGATTCCCGGCTGTGCTAGGAAGTTTTATTGTTATGTGAGGGCTGGAAATGGGGTACACTCAGCCTCGTGAGGAACACCTGATTAGAGGTGGGTGCAATTCCCACTTAAGCCATACTAAAAGTGGTATTCAGTGGTTCCCCACTTCTACTCCAGGCAAGTGCTGGGATGGATCCTAACATAAAGCCACGGCCGCCTTCTTCCCAATCCTCATCTGATTTACAAATACAACCAGTAATTCAGCCATCATAATAACACATGTTATCAGACAAATCCCACACATAACCAAGTACAATGGGGCTACATGAATACTATGACCCGCAAGGTCCCTACATCAACAGTACTGTATAGAAACAAAATGTCAATCTGATACTATGATCTCGAGATTAACGGTCACGTTAAACTACAAGCTTCAGAATTGATGTTAATCATCTTTGCTCTCTCTGCAATCCATTGGTGACACAGATTGGGGTTTGGGGACTTAGATATTAGTTCTCTTCTTGAAAGTTGTAGGAGACATGCGGCGGGGAGTGTGGTTATGACGGGACTAATGTTCAACAAAAAAGTGTTAATGCCTAATTTATTGTAGGATGGCCTAGTTTATTATTATTATAATTGAACAGCAATGTTGGGAATATGGTATGAAAAAAAAGCATTTCAAAATCTAAGGTGATGACTATAGTGAAGAAACACAAGAACATTGAATGCTAGATAGGAGGAACTAAATTGGAACAGGTGCAACTTTTTAAGTACTTAGGCTGTGCATTTTCTCAGGATGGTAGCATGGGGAAGGAGATAGAGTTGAGGTGTAGAAAAGCCAATGCAGTGAGTTCTCAGTTGCGATCTACAGTATTGACCAACTGAAAAGCATCAAACTTTTGTATACTAAGGCAACACTGGCTTCAAACACCATAATCTACAGTACCAGTATTCTGCAAAGAAGAAGTTAGTGAAGCGATGAAACTCTCCCTACATCGCTCAGTATGGAAGTGAGAGCTGAGTAGATTCAAGATATCTGATACATAAGCTAGAGGTAACTGATAAGAGGGTAGCATGAATGATTGCTGGGGCAAATAGATGGGAGCAATGACAGGAAGGTACTAGTAATGAAGAGATAAAGGCTAAGTTAGAAACAAACACGCTGGATGAAGCTGTGCATATGAGCCGACTCAGATGGCGGGTTGTGTGGAGAGAATGAGGGAGGAGTGATTACCTAACAGATTCAGGCTTTCGGCTGTAGAGGCTAAGAGAAGCAGAAGTAGGCCTGAAGGCGATGGTTACATTCGGTTTTGAACGTTTCAAAGCGAGGGACATAGAAGCAGATGTGGCTATAGTGCTAACTCCTCATAGGGGATCATAGAGACCACTTGTTCACAAACTCAAGTTTGCAGAATAGTCCGGACACTGAAAGGCATAACGGAGTCAAATGAAAATGAATGTATGTATGTGATGTTTGAAGTGTTTGGACTTTGAGTTTCGATGTCTTTGACATTCAGATGTTTTCTTTTTTTGTTGTACCTTGTTCTTTGTGAATTAAAGATGTCCTCCTTTCAAATAGCTCTGTTTTAATTTAACTTGTGATAAAGTTGGAGACCAGCAAGAACATTTGGCGTCCAACCGTGGGAAAATTTGTTTAATGTTTCTTGAGTGTGTTACTTCAGTTTATCAGTTATGGAGAAGATTAAAAAGTCTAGAGCAGTTTTAAGACGCGTGTTCACTACGCAGTACGTAACATTGGGGAAGCTTTTCGATGCCGAACACGTGGACAGTCAGCAAGTTCGTAGTCAATTCGGGGTCTTTGAAGACAGTATGCTTACCATAAACCAAAAGGACGAAGAAATATTCGAAAGTCTGCTAGAGAACGACGCGACGGAAGGCGAGTTAGAGACCCATTTGAATGAGGTGAGCCAGTACAAATTAAAGTTTGAAACTATAAAGGTCAAGGTCAGTGACCTCGAAAATCGGTTACTAAAAGTGGATACCAGTAACGCAAGTGAAATATCGCATACTAATGTTAGGAAATTCAAACTCCCGGTCATCGAGTTTCGGAAGTATGGTGGCGATGTGCGGGAATGGATTCCTTTCTGGAGCCAGTTTCGGAAAGTGCATGAAGACTCAAATATACCACCAGAGGACAAGTTTTTGTATCTCATGCAGGCAATGATTCCCGGTTCACGTGCTAATGACATTGTAAGTAGCTATCCACCTTCTGCAGAGAACTATCATTTAGCTATAGAAGCTTTGAAGAATAGGTTTGGCCGAGAGGATATCCTGATAGAAGTGTACATTAGAGAGTTACTTGGCCTAGTATTACAGAATTATAAGAGCAGTAGGCTGCCTCTTGGAAAATTATATGACAAATTGGAGAGCCATATGAGGTCTTTGGAAGCATTAGGAGTAACTAGTGGAAAATGTGCATCTATTTTGTGCCCACTGATAGAATCTTGTATGCCCGAGGACTTTTTAAGGGCATGGCAGAGAAGTCAAGCATGTAGTGAGGTGACTCAGGCAGAATGTAGGCTATCAAATTTAATGACATTTATGAAACTTGAAGTGCAAAATGATGAACGTATTTCTCTTGCTTTATCAGGATTTGAGGTTAAGCCTACACATGTCAGGGCGCACGACAAGAAGGAGCCAAGGAATTCTGTGATAGAAAAACCTCCATACACCGCTGTAGGACTCCTCACAAAGCCAGAGTAAGACAACACATTTTACTTGTATATTTTGCGAGTCAAATAGTCATGTTAGCGTGGATTGCTACAGGGCCAGGGATATGTCAATAGATGAAAAAATGAGCATAATAAAAGATAAGAAGTGCTGTTTTGTATGTCTGAAACCAAATCACATTTCAACCAAATGCAAATCAAAACCTAAATGTGCAGTGTGTGACAGGAAACATGTGATTCTGTTATGCCCTGATTTGCCACGGAATGTAAATGCCAAGTCTGCTTCAGCATCTGATAAGCCAAGTCCTGCCCAGACGGATCAAGTACTTTCTAGTTTATCATGTGATTTAGGCGTTGTGCTACCAACACTCAAGGTCATCCTTCGTGGAGAAAGCCACCAGCGAGAAGTGAGAGCAATTGTGGACACGGGATCGCAGAGATCTTATGTTTTGAAAAGCACTGCCAAAGAGATGAAATACAAACCTGTTGGTGAGGAGCAAATCGTTCATTCACTCTTTGGAGGTCAGAGAAGTGATAACTGTTTCCACACCAGGTACAGAATATATTTAAGTAGTCTTGATGGTCAATACAAGTGCAATCTTGAAGCTTTAGATCAGGTCAACATCTGTGACAATTTGCCTTGCCTCAATGGTGAAACCTTGGAGAGATTGAAAGACACAGGTATCACATTATCTGATAGGGCTACTAGTAGGCATCCAGGTCCCATTGAGCTGTTGCTAGGGGCTGATGTAGCAGGCAAGCTGTTCACAGGAAAAGTCAAAGATCTTACCCCTGGACTCGTTGCTGTACACACCCGTCTTGGATGGACGGTATTGGGTAAGGTATCTGAAAGACCTGAAAGAACTGATTCCGCTCTCTTGGTGATATCTATGCTAGTCAACGATGTATCTATTGCCGACATGTGGAAGTTAGATCTCATTGGAATTACAGATCCAGCAGAAAAAAGGACTAAACTAGAGCTACAAGCTGAAGCTGAGCGACACTTTTTGGAGACTGTTGCGACGGATGATACAGGTAGATACCAAGTTCACTTGCCATGGTTGGATGGGCACCCCGCTCTCCCAAGTAACCTGAATTTTGCACTTAATAGACTCGACAACACTGTGAAAAAACTAAAAGGTGACCAGTGTTATGATGAGTACCAGCAGGTTTTCGAGGAATGGCTAGATGAGGGAGTGATTGAGAAGGTTCCAATGTCTGATCTTGAACAGGGAGGTCATTATCTTCCTCACAGGCATGTCGTGAAGGAGAACAGCACAACCAGGGTAAGGCCTGTATTTGAGGCTTCTGCTCATGAAAAACACGCTCCTTCGCTAAATGATTGTTTAGAAAAGGGACCAAATTTGATTGAGCAAATTCCTTCGCTGTTGTTAAATTTTCGCATGAAAAAACTTGGTGTGGTTGCTGACATTAAAAGGGCATTCTTGCAAATAAGTCTGAATCCTTCTGATCGTGATTTTCTTAGATTTTTGTGGCGAGACAAAGATGGCAATCTTGTAATATTTAGACACAAAAGGGTTGTGTTTGGAGTAGCGCCAAGTCCCTTTTTGCTTGGGGCGGTAATACGCAATCACTTGTTGACGGCACTTGCAAGGTGTGAAGAGGGAGGATCACAATACTCACAAACTACAATTCAGACATTACTTGATGGCTTTTATGTGGACAACCTTCTTAGCTCAGTGGATGATGAGATGGAACTAAAACGACTTGTCAATGAAGCTACAGCCCTAATGAGTGAATGTAAATTTGATCTTAGGGGATGGGAATTTTCTGATCCTTTCTGTGCTCCAGAAACAAAACTTTCTAATGTCCTTGGCCTCATATGGGACAGAAGAAATGAATCCTTGAGTATTAGCCCTGGTAGCTTAAATGTTTGTGTTACTAATGTGACTAAGCGGATTATCCTGTCGTTCGCACACAAGGTCTTTGATCCAATTGGCTTTACCTGTCCAGCTACATTGTTTCCGAAAATTTTACTGAGGACAGTGTGGGAACTTAAACTGAGCTGGGATGAAGAGGTACCTAGCCAAATCCAAACAAAGTTCTTACGATGGCTGGAAGAATTGCCTAGTATTTTGCAAATCAAGATTCCTAGGTGGTTACCAGGATCAAGCAATGTTCACAAATGGTCTTTGCACACATTCTGTGATGCAAGTGAGGTAGCATATGCTGCTGTTGTGTTCCTTCGAGTAGAGACGGAATTTGGTGTGAACGTCCAGTTGATCCAGGCCAAAGTTCGATTGGCACCTACAAAAAGGATGACTATACCACGATTAGAGTTACTAGCGGCTACTATTGGTGCTAGAATTCACCACTCTGTGAGGGAAAGCTTTCCAGTGGATTGTCAATCTGTTTTCTGGAGTGACTCGTCGACAACCTTAGCCTGGATACGAAGAGAAGACCAGTGGGCTCCTTTTGTTTGGAATTGCACCATGGAAATAAGAAAACTGACAAAAGTCGAAGAATGGCGTTTTGTACCTGGCACCTTAAACCCAGCAGACTTACCTTCAAGAGGGTGTTCAGGGAACAAGCTCTTACAGTCTTCTTGGTGGGAGGGTCCAAAATGGCTTCGTGGATCACCTGATCGTTGGTTGTTGTCCCTGGATGTAAATTATGATGAAGAAATTATTTCTAAGGAAAGAAGAAAAACTGTGGTTTCCATGTCTAATGTCTCTGAGAATCTTGGTTCAGACTGGTATTTTAAGTACTTTTCACAATTCGAAAAATTGGTTCGAATGAACGCATGGATGTATAGGTTCATTCACAATTGCAAAGCTTCTCAGTCGCAACATTTTGTCAGGAAACAAGGTTCCCTATCTGTGGATGAAATAATGCAAGCTGAAGTGAGAATTTGGAAATTTGTTCAACGTGAGTGTTTCTCAAGTGTTGCGGATAAGTGCATCTCGGCTTTACAACCTTTTGAGGATCTAAGTGGGCTTTTACGCTTGAAGACTAAAGTATCCTAACGCCCTGATTCAATGGACTTCCGTTTTCCTGTGATCTTACCCAAAAGTCATCCTGTTGTACAACGTCTGATTCGACATATTCATGAGAAACAATGTCACGTGGGAGTCCAAGGCCTTCTTGCAATTCTCAGAGAGAAATATTGGGTAATGGGAGGGAGAAAGACTATTCGTTCTGTTGTGTCTAAGTGCATCGTTTGTAGGAGGCAAAACTCCAAAAGGCTGGATGCACCGGCACCCCCTTTACCTGTTGACAGAGTACGAGAAGCAGCAGCTTTTGAAATTACAGGCGTAGATATGGCAGGGCCTATTTATCTCAAGAACAATCAAAAAGCTTGGGTATGTCTCTTTACTTGTGGTGTAGTAAGGGCAGTGCATTTGGAACTCGTTTTGTCCTTATCAACTGACAGTTTTCTGCAAGCTTTAAGACGATTTGTTGCCCGGAGAGGTCGACCTGTGAGAATTTTTAGTAACAATGGGACTAATTTCACAGGTGCCAAAAATGCATTTTGGAAAATTGATTGGGACAAAGTGTTGGAGTATTGTTCAGTGGAAAGAATAGACTGGAAATTTAATCCTCCTACAGCTGCCTGGTGGGGTGGTTGGTGGGAGAGAATAATTGGCTTAACTAAACAGTTGCTGAGGAAGGTGCTCCGTCGATCATCTCTGTCTTATCCAGAGATGGAAACTGTGCTGTGTGATTGTGAGTGTGTCCTAAACTCTCGTCCACTCACCTACCAATTGGATTCAGATGGCCTACAACCCACACCTATTACTCCAGCAATGTTCATTCAAGACATCAGGCAAGCAGGAATGCCCGAGTGTGATGTGATTGAGTCAACTAATCTGGAACAAAGACTGAAGTATCGTGCCAAAATTAAGGAAGATTTGCGGAGACGTTTCCGTAATGAGTACCTTGGTCAGCTCGTACAGAGAAGCAAAGGTAAAGAGTTTCCTAATGTTAATATTGGTGACGTGGTTCTTGTTGGGAATGACAGTGATAAACGGTTAGACTGGCCTCTGGCTACTGTGAGTGACTTGTTACCAGATCAAGAGGGCACAGTTCTACTTGTCAAATTGAAAACGGCCTCTGGAGAGCTACTTCGACCCATTCAGAGGATCTACCCCATACTTGAGGCTAAAAGTGAAAGAGTCATGCCTATTGAGGAACTGCTACAATTCAAGGTGAAGACACCACCAACTTCCAAAAAGGATGGTACCAATATAACTGTGACACGAAGTGGAAGAACAGTTGTGTTACCTAAAAGATACTTGGACTGAGATCTTGAAGTTTGTGTTTGCTTTACTGCAGTGTGTACAGTTGTTAATTGATACTTGTTTAAAATGTCTTAATTTCCATGTGTTTCTAGTTACTTGGGTAAGTTAATTGTTTCTGTTTTTGTGCATATTGTAAGCTAACTTCATACCATTTCAGTTAGCTTAGGTGGGAGGATGTGATGTTTGAAGTGTTTGGACTTTGAGTTTCGATGTCTTTGACATTCAGATGTTTTCTTTTTTTGTTGTACCTTGTTCTTTGTGAATTAAAGATGTCCTCCTTTCAAATAGCTCTGTTTTAATTTAACTTGTGATAAAGTTGGAGACCAGCAAGAACAATGTATGTGGTGTTATGGTCTTTAAAAATGCTGTAACATGTCCTCTCCTGAGCTTTGTTTCAACTTCCTTCCTGTATTCTGCCCAGAGTCTGTGGATATTTTTCTATTTCTTTTTGATGGGCAAGTCCCGTTATTTTTAATGTTTGTGCGTGATTCAAGACAATTTTGTGATAAAAATGTTTTCAGTCAGTCACCTGGTTGTTAGTGGATATAGTAGTACTCTTCTTGGCCAGTTTGTCTGCTATTTAATTTCCTGCTAACCCAACATGAGAGAGAACCCACTGGAACGTGACAATTTTCTTGAGGGCCTATAGATGTTGTGTGCCATTGATCTCGTTAGATTTTGGCTGGCTGTTGGATGAAACTGATTCAATAGCTGCTTTAGTGTCCACTCGGATGACCACTCTATCAAATGACTGATCAGGTTCCTGACCAAGCAGTTAATGGGCCATTCTCGTGGATTAATAGTGGTCATTGTTACAGCATCATGAATCCATGACAATGGCCCAAAAACTGCTTTTCTCAGCAAGTCGTAAGCGGCACCGGTGTGGATAACTACTTCTCATGCCAATCTTATTATTAAACATAATACTGGATTTTTTGTTATAGCCTGTATATGGAATGGTGAAATAATATATACTACGACAACCATCCATAAATAAGGTTTCCCTGTTTTTCTTTTCTAAATAAAAAAACAAATACAAAACATAGTTACATGAAAATCTATATCGGCACCAGATACAGCAATGTTTGAGCTATTTTTCAACATAATCTCCACGAGAATTGAGACAACTGCCGTATCATGGGATATGTAGACCTGTGTCGTAGAAGTCTACCACCTGGGAATGTTTCCAGTGTGAAATTTGTCTTCAGATCTTCACCATTTTCCGCAGGTATTGCGATCCTTGTTACATGAAGTTGTCGCTAAGCACTTGCAGTTCAAGGAAGTTTGTACCGGGTGGGTGCAGAAAAAAATCACACCAGACTACAAAATGCAGTGCTTAGGCGTTTGTCTGGGAGCTGTTTGATCATCCAATGTACAGTCCTGATTTTGCTTCCTGTGATTTCTTACTTTTCTTGCACCTTGGGAAATTCCTGTCCTCTGGTCAGCATTTTCACACTGATGAGCTGAAGATGAATGTCATATTCTGGTTCATTTTCCAGGCAGCAGACTTCTACGACACAGAATTACAAAAGTTGATTCCACGATATGACAGGTGTGCCTATTCTAGCAGTGAATATGTTGAAACCTGCCTCAAACATTCTTGTATCTGGTGCCGATGAAGTGATCACTTGTAACTATGGTTTCTTTTTATTTTAAAAATATAAAACTTAATTTCTGGATAGTCCTGGTATATCACATGACAGCATTCAGATGGTAGTGCAGATGCCTGTCCATTGCTGAATGAGTTTCCCTTCACTCTCCATGCAAAAGGATGTTGGTTGCTATTATAAAATAGTATTGAGGAGCAATAGTGTAGATATGAGTTTTCCTAGGGAGGGGGGGGGGGGGGGGGATGTGTTGTTGATTCATTTGAAGGGCTTTGGCATTGTAGCACTGTATACGAGTATATGGGTGTATGTAGAATTTGTTTGATAACGTGTATTATTGTGGTGTCTATAGTAGTGTGTGTGTTTGTAATTTAGGTGAAGATTGGGAAGGAGGTAACTGTGGTCATAAATTAGGAACCGTCCCGGCATTTGCCTGGCATAGAAGTTGGAAACCATGGAAAACCACTAGCTGGATGGCTGAGGTAGGAATTGAACCGATCTCTTCTCAGTTGTGTCTCTCGAGGCTGAGTGTACCTTGTTCCAGCCCTCACACCAGAATAAAATTTCTTGTAAGAACTAGGAATAGGACATGGACCCTCAGGATGACACCTCCTGGTGTACTGGCTAGCATTGTTGGCTATTGTCCTGGTGGTTCAGGTTCGATTCCGGCTCTGACAAGATATTTTATTCTATTGTGAGGGCTGGAACAGGGTACACTCAGCCTCGTGAGGCACAATGGAATATAGGTGGGTTCAATTCCCACCTCAGCCATAATAAAAGTGGTTTTTTGTTGTTCCCCCATTTCTGCTCCCAGGGAATGCTTGAATAAATCGTAACATAAAGCCACGGCCACATTCATCCCAATCCTCATCTGATTTACAAATACACCCTGTAATTCAGCCATAATAATAACACATGTTATCAGACAAATCCAACACATACCCATGTACATGGGGCTACATGACTACTATGCCGCAAAGCTCCTTCATCAACAACAACAGTACTGTATAGAAACACAGTGTCAATTTGGAACTGAGGTCTTCAGAAATGAAGTTAATGATATTTGCCAACGCTGCAATCCTTGGGTGACACAAATTCGGTTTTGGGGACTTAGATATTAGTTCTCTTCTTAAAGGTTGTCAGAGAAATGCAGCTGAGAGTGTGGTTATGATGGGACTAATGTTCAACAAAAAGTGTTAATGCCAATGCATCGAGTTCTCAGTTGCGATCTACAGTATTCTGCAAGGAAGAAGTTTGTGAAGCGACGAAACTCTCCCTACATCGCTCTGTATGGAAGTGTGAGGTGGGTAGATACAAGATATCTGATACATAAGGTAGAGGTAACTGATATGAGGGTAGCACGAATGATTGCTGGGACAAATAGATGGGAGCAGTGGCAGGAAGGTACTCGTAATGAAGAGATAAAGGCTAAGTTAGAAACAAACACGCTAGATGAAGCTGTGCGTTTGAGCCGACACAGATGGCGGGTCATGTGGAGAGAACGGGGGAGAGAGTGATTACCTAACAGGTTAAGGCTTTCGGCTGTAGAGGGTATGAGAACCAGAAGTAGGCCTAGCAGGTGATGGTTATATTTAGATTTGAAAGATTTCAAAGTGAGGAACAAGAAGCAGACGAGGCTACAGTGCTGACTCCTCATAGGGGATCATAGAGACCGCTTCTTCGCAAACAGAAGTTTGCAGAATATCCTGGACACATGGAGGCAAAACGGTGTAATATGTATGTATGTATGCATGTGTTTTGATGCTCTTTAAAAATGCTAAACATGTCCTTTTATGAGCCCATAATATTTGTTACATTGTCTTTCCTGTATTCTGCCCAGAGTTTGTGGACATTTAGAAATTTCTTTTTGGTGTACAAGTCAAGTGCTTTTTATGTTGGTGTGAGTTTCAAAACAATTTTGTGATGAAAAACTTTTCAGTCAGTGACGTGGTATTTGATGGATATAGTAGTATTCTTCTTGGCTAGTTTGTTTGCTATTTACTTCCCTGCTAACCCAACATGAGAGAGAACCCACTGGAATGTGACAATTTTCTTGAGGGCCTATAGATAGAGGTGTTAGAAAGTGTTGTTATTTTTTTGAAGATTTGTTGATTTAAAATTCAAAAGGTGGTGTTTTGTGTTTTTATTATTTTTTCGGGGGATGACATGTTAAAATTTGGAAAGCGATAAGGTTTGTACAATAAGTGCATTTAAAAATATAAACAATTAATAAAACAAAGTAAAAAACAAAACAGCAGGGTAAAACGTTAAACATGGCTATGGAAGAATGAGATAATACTTATATGGAAGTCACATTTTTATTTTACATTCACCATCTCGAAACACATTTCAGTGAATACCTTTTTCAGTTTTATCCAAATACTGCGGTGAAATCACTGGAAGTAGATCATGGTTAAAGTCTCAGCATTTGCAGCTGTCAATTTTCGCCTCCTATCACTTACTATGAGACTGTATTTCGAAAATGACCTTTCATAATCCACATTTGAACCAGGATACCACACACACTTTAATGCAGCGGTTGCATAGTCTCGGTGAGCAGGCCTTAATCCCATGAGGATCTCTGGAACATTCACATTATCTTCATGACACAGTTGGTTCTTGATTGCAGTCAGGTAAATGCTGTGAGCCTCTAAAAACGGTTGAGACTCCAGCTTCGTAAGAAATGGGGCATTCTTCTTAAATTGGAGCAGTTCTGTGGGAGATACGTTCTTAGGTGCATGCCGAGGATCAAACAATGACCCGATGGCTTCTACAGTCTTCCTGGCTGGATCCGTGGTCCTTAAAGTCCTGACTTTCACTAGAGCTGACTGGGCAACACACGTAAGCTTGGACTTAACCTTTATCTGCATCTTTTGAGGAAGCTGTTCCAAGTTCTGGAGGATCGTATGATTGAACATTCCACCATCGCCTAATAGCTTGAGCTTTACCTCAAGGTCATCTAGCTTCCCAGCCAGTAAGTGAATTGTTGGGTACTTAGATCCCTCCAAGAAATTAAGCAAGTCCATAAGAGAGGCACCAACAACAGAAATATACAATGCTTGTAATTGTATAAATTGTATTGTTGAAGTCGATGCTTGTTGGAAAAATTTGACCCCAGAATTTGAATCTTCCAATGTTTTGAAAAATTCTACCAGATCTTCCACATGCGTGGCCATATACATTGCAGCCTTAAACCATGAATTCCATCTTGTACATACAGGCATTGGGAAAGCTAGAATTTCATTCTCTTTTTCTGTGTTTTAATATTTCTCCCTTAGAAATGCAACGTAATTGCTTTTTCTTTTTCGCGTATTTAAAAAGGCATTCTTTGTCTTTACTATAGACATGTTCAATTCGTCCAGCTCGTTTTCAAATACGCAGCCGATAAGATTGACTTTATGAGCCCAGCACTGGACATGACTTAATTCTTCAATCAATCCTTGAAGAGTAGTTACACATTTTGTCGCGTGCTGAGTCCGTAACTACTGCCACTACACGCTCCCGTTCAATTTCATAGGAATTCAAGGTGTCTAATATCGCATTGGAGCAATTTACGCTATTGGCAGAATCTAGAACAACAGAGGCAGCCAGATGGGTGTTCATTTCAGTTGATGGTACTGATGGACGAAAAAGAATGTTGAAAACACACCTACCATTCTTGTCAGTTGTTTCGTCACATAGCAGAAACACGTCTTTGTTTTTTCATATCTTCCCTAATTTCTTCCCTCCTTCTTTCGCCAATCATGGGGATGTATTTCTGACGAATCTGATTTGCTGATGGTAAATCTCCACTTCCGCGAACGTACTTATTAAACCAAGTACGGATAGCAGGATTGTCTAGTTTCTCTACTGGTATATTAGCTTTCACAAACGCAGTAGTAGTGTCCAAAATAAACTCTTCTTTCATATCCTTCACACGACTAGCATTTGATAATGTTTCTTTCAAGGTGGCCACTCTAGGAACACTAACTTCAAGACGCGAATTTTCTCGGCGTTTTGAATGCTTCTCCGATTTGCAATGTTTGTCTAATGCATCTTTCCTGCGATAATCTAACCGACAATCACAATATTTGCACATAAGAATGCCACAAGAAATTATAAATCCTTCATTCTTATATTCTTTAAGTCTGTCTGTGGCAGAAACAGCTACCTTCGGCATTTTTAAACTCGACTGAGCGATGCCCAGTAACAAACACTGTTATCACACGGTTGACTGTAGTCACACGCCAGTATAAATTCGTAACCACACGCAAAATTTATTTCTGAATTCGTGTCTTAATATTTAAATTAAGTCGCGTCTCATCTTCCTGTACTGCTAAGTTCGGAACTAATACGACGAACACGTGGTCGCCAACTGATTCACGCAAATAACACACTAGCCTCGATGATAACGCACAATTTGCGCACTTTTTATTAAATTATATAGAATTCTCTACTATAATTTACACTCTCTACCGATGTAACAGGAGGCAAACGTAGTTTACATTATGAACAACTATCACATAACCTTTTGGAGGTAGTCGGCCAAACTATTCACGCCGCGATATAACAGCCACATAACAGCTGTTTACCACAGCGCTAAAATCCAACGAGTAATGAGAATATAGACAGTATATCGTAATATGACGTATATCGTAGTATTACCCCTCGCAAAACTATACAATCGATCATTCTCTCGAATTGAACACCAACCAAATTCGATTATCGGCTTGTGGACAAAAATGTTCGGATTGGTGTGGGGAAAAAATATGAAAATTTGTTTTTATTTCGCAGATTGCGGTATTTGTGGTGTTATTCACAAAATTCGCGTTATTTCGCGATTTAATTTCACTCCTGGGCGGCACGAAACATGTAAATACGTGAAAATAAAACATCCTAACCTCTAAATATGACTTTTCGTTTTATCGCGAATTAACAAAAACTAACACCTCTACCTATAGATGTTGTGTGCCATTGATCTGGTTAGATTTTGGCTGGCTGTTGGAAGAAACGGCTTCAATAGCTGCTTTAGTGTCCACTCGGAGGACCTCTCGATCAAGTGACTGAAGGAACCAGACCAAGCAGTTCATGGGCCATTCTCGTGGATTAATAGTGGTCATTGTTACTGCACCATCAATCCATGAGCATGGCCCATAAACTGCTTTACTCGGCAAGTCATCAACTGCATCGGTGTGGATAACTACTTCTCATGACAATCTTATTATTAAACATAATATTGTATGAGGATTGTTGAAATAATTTATACTACGACAACCATCCAGAAATAAATTTTCCCTGTTTTTATTTTCTTCTAAATAAAAAGCAAACATAGTTACATGATAATCTATATTGGCAACAGATACAGCAATGTTTGAGCTATTTTTCAACATAATCTCCACCAGAATTTAGACAACTGCCGTATAATGGGTTCAACTTTCGTATACCTGTGTCGTAAAAGTCTGCCGCCTGGGAATGGAACCAGCATGACCTTTGTCTTCAGACCTTCACCATTTTCGCAGGTATTGCAATCCTTGTTACATGAAGTAATCACTACGCACTTCCAGTTCAAGAAAGTTTGTGCCAGGTGGGTGCAAAAAAGAATCACACCCGACTACAAAATGCAGTGCTTATGAATCTTTCTGGTAGCTGTTTGATTATCAAACGTACAGTCCAGATTTGGCACCCAGCGATTCTTACTTTTCTTGTACCTCAGAAACTTACTGTCCTCCGGTCAGTATTTGCACACTGAGCTGAAGATGAATATCACATTCTGGTTCATTTTCTAGGCGACAGACTTCTACGACACAGGAACACAAAAGTAGATTCCACGATATGACACATGTGCCTATTCTGTCTGTTATGTAGTCAGCCCGAAGGCTGGTTGGAGCCTCAAAAAGTAACGCCGTTAGGTTATGTGGGTAGATACCCACAAAAACCGAAGGCAGCGCTATAGTGAGGCGTTCTAGGCAAGATGAGAAGTAAGGTAGTTTGCCATTACTTTCCTCACTGAGTTAGAACAGCAGTACTAACCCTATGCACAGAACCTTTCAGAGCATCCATAGGCACTGACTGTGCCCTGAATGGCATTACTAAGCACCACCCATACCTCAGTAGCTTCCATATAATCACAGCCATGACTGAGACAGTGGTGAAAAGCCACATTTTACTATAGCCTGTGCCAACAGACAAATGCAAATGTACTGCATTCATTAAGAGATGGCAAACAGGCCAAGTGCCTATTCTAGCAGTGATTGTGCCAAAACCGATCTCAAACATTGCTGTATCTGGTGCCAATGAAGTGTTCACTTGTAACTGTGGTTTGTTTTTATTTTAAAAATATAAAACTTAATTTCTGGATAGTCCTGGTATATCACAATGACAGCATTCAGATGGTAGTTCAGGTGCCTGTCCATTGCTGAATAAGTTTCAATACACTCTCCATGCAAAAGGATGCTGGTTGCTATTATAAAATAGTATTGAGGAGCAGTAGTGTAGATAGGAGTTTTCCTTGGGGGGTGGGATGTCTTGTTGTTTCATTTGAAGGGCTACGGCATTGTAGCAGTGTATACGAGTATATGGGCGTATGTAGAATTTGTTTGATAACGTGTATTATTGTTGTGTCTGTAGTAGAGTGTGTATTTGTAATATAGGTGAGGATTGGGAAGGAGGTATCCATGGTCATAAATTTGGAACCCTCCCGGCATTTGCCTGGAATTGAAGTTGGAAACCACGAAAAACCACTAGCTGGATGGCTGAGGTAGGAATTGAACCTATCTCTTCTCAGTTGTGTCTCTCGAGGCTGAGTGTACCTTATTCCAGCCCTCACACCAGAATAAAAATTTCTTGTTAGAACCAGGAATCGAACATGGACCCTCAGGATTACACTTCCAGGTGTACTGGCTAGCATAGTTGGCTATTACCCTGGTGGTTCAGGTTCTATTCCGGCCCTGACAAGAAATCTTATTCATGTGAGGGCTGGAACAGGGTACACCCAGCCTTGTGAAGTACAACGGAATAGAGGTGGGTTCCATTCCCACCTCAGCCATACTAAAAGTGGTTTTCAGTGGTTCCCCCACTTCTGCTCCGTGCAAATGCTGGGATGGATCCTGCCATAAAGTCACGTCCACATTTATCCCAATCATCATCTGAATTAAAAATATACCCTGTAATTCAGCCATCATAATAACACATGTTGACAAATTCCACACATATCCAAGTGCATGGGGCTACATGACTACTATGCCGCAAGGCCCCTACATCAACAACAACAGTACTGTATAGAAACACAATATCAATTTGGTACTGAGGTGTTCAGAAATTAAGTTAATCATCTTTGCCGAAGCTGCAATCCACTGGTGACACAGATTCGGTTTTGGGGACTTAGATATTAGTTTCCTTCTTGAAAGTTGTAGGAGAATAATGCAGCAAAGACTGTGATTATGATGGAACTAATGTTCAACAAAAATGTGTTAATGCCGAATTTTGAGCCTAGTTTTATTATTATTATTGAACAGTAATGTAGGGAATATGGTATGAAAATTCAGAATTTCAAAATCTATGGTGTTGACTATAGGAAAGAAACACAAGAAAATTGAATGCTAGATAGGCAAACTAAATTGGAGCAGGTGGACCTTTTAAGTACTTGGGCTGTGCATTTTCTCAGAATGGTAGTATGGAGAAGGAGATAGAGTTGAGGTGTAGGAAAGCCAATGCAGCGAGTTCTCAGTTGCGATCAACAGTATTCTGCAAAGAAGAAATTTGTGAAGCGTTGAAACCCTACATCACTCAGCATGGAAGTGAGAGGTGGGTAGATTCAAGATATCTGATACATAAGCTAGAGGTAACTGATAAGATGGTAGCACGAATGATTGCCGGCACAAATAGATTTGAGCAATGGTAGGAAGGTACTCGTAGTGAAGCAATAAAGGCTAAGTTAGAAACAAATACTCTAGATGAAGCTGTGCGTATGAGTTGACTACAATGGCGAGTCATGTGGAGAGAAAGGGGGAGGGAGTGATTACCTAACAGGTTAAGGCTTTCGGCTGTAGAGGGTAAAAGAAGCAGAAGTAGGCCTAGGAGGCGATGGTTACAATCAGTTTTGAATGATTTCAATAGAAGGACATAGAAGCAGACGAGGCTACAGTGCTAATTCCTCATAGGGGAGAATAGAGACCACTTGTTCGCAAATAGAAATTTGGAGAATAGACCTAACACAGAAAGGCAAAACGGTGTCAAATGAAAATAAATTTATGTGTATATACATGTATTTTGATGCTCTTTAAAGTGCTGTAACATGTCCTGTCCTGAGCTTAAAACTTTTGTTACAACTTCTTTCCTGTGTTTTGCCCAGAGTTTTTGAACATTTTTCTATTTCTTTTTGGTGCAAACGTCAAGTGCTTTTTATGTTGGAGTGTGTTTCAAGACAATTTTTTGATGAAAATACTTTCAGTCAGTGACGTGGTATTTAGTGGTTATAGTAGTACTCTTCTTGGCAAGTTTGTCTGCTATTTAATTTCCTGCTAACCCATCATGACTGAGAATGCACTGGAATGTGACATTTTTCTTGATGACCTATCGATGTTATGTGCCATTGACCTTGTTAGATTTTGGCTGGCTGTTGGAAGAAACTCCTTCAATAGCTGCTTCAGTGTCACTCAGATGACCACTCTTATCACATGACTGATGGTACCTGACCGAGCAGTTCGTGGGCCATATTCGGGGATTAATGGTGGTCATTGTTACTGCACCATTAATCCATGAGCATGGCCCAAAAACTGCTTTACTCTGCAAGTCATAAACGGAATTGGTGTGGATAACTACTTCTGATGTCAATATTATTATTAAACATAATATCGTATTTTTTTGTTAAAGCCTGTATAAGAATTGTTGAAATAATATATACAACGACGACCATCCAGAAATAAAGTTTCCCTGTTTATTTTTCTAGATAAAAATACCATAGTTACATGAAAATCTACATTGACACCAGGTACTGCGATGTTTGAGCTATTTTTCAACATAATCGCCACAAGAATTGAGACAACTGCTGTATCATGGGATCAACTTTGGTTTACCTGTGTCGCAGAAGTCTGCCACCTGGGAATGGAACCAGCGTGACATTTGTCTTCAGATCTTCACCATTTTCCGCAGATATTGCGATCCTTGTTACATGAAGTTTTCACTAAGTACTTGCAGTTCAAGGAAGTTTGTGCCAGGTGGGTGCAGAAAAAAATCACAATAGACTACAAAGTGCACTGCTTAGGTGTTTGTCTGGGAGCCGATGATCATCCAACGTACAGTCCTTATTTTGCTCCCAGCAATTTCTTACTTTTCTTGTACCTCAGGAAATTCCTGTCCGCCGGTCAGCATTTTCACACTGATGAGGAGCCGAAGATGAATGTCACATTCTGGTTCATTTTCCAGGCGGCAGACTTCTACGACACAGGAACACAAAAGTAGATTTCACGATATGACAGGTGTGTGTATTCTGTCTGTTAGGTAGTCAGCCCGAAGGCTGGTTGGATCCTCAACCCACAAAAACCGAAGGCAGCGCTATAGAGAGGCGTACTAGGCAAGATGAGTGAGGTAGTTTGCCATGGCTTTCCTCACTGAGTCTGAACAGCAGTACTAACCCTATGTGTAGAACCTTTCACAGCATCCATAGGCACTGACTGTGCCCTGAATGGCATTACTAAGCACCACCCATACCTCAGTTTTTTTTGTTGTTAGGTAGTCAGCCCGAAGGCTGGTTGGATCCTCAAAAAGCACCGCCGTTACGTTATGTGAGTAGATACCCACAAAAACCCAAGGCAGCGCTATTTTGAGGCGTTCTAGGCAAGAAGAGGAGTGAGGTAGTTTGCCATTGCTTTCCTCACTGAGTCAGAACAGTAGTCCTAACCCTATGAGTAGAACCTTTCACAGCATTCACAGACACTGACTGTGCCCCCGAATGCCATTACTAAGCACCACCCATACCTCAGTAGCTTCCATATAATCACAGCCATGAGTGAGACTGAGCCAGCGGTGAAAAGCCACATTTTACTCTTAACATTTGCCGACAGACAAATACAAATGTACTGCATTCATCAAGAGATGGCAAACAGGACAAGTGCCTATTCTAGCAGTGATTGTGCCAAAACCTATCTCAAACATTGCTGTATCTGGTGCCGATGAAGTGTTCACTTGTAACTGTGGTTTCTTTTTATTTTAAAATATAAAAAATAATTTCTGGATAGTCCTGGTATATCACAATGACAGCATTCAAATGGTAGTGCAGGTGCCTGTCCATTGCTGAATAAGTGTCAATACACTCTCCATGCAAAAGGATGCTGGTTGCTATTATAAAATAGTATTGAGGAGCAGTAGTGTAGATATGAGTTTTCCTTGGGTGGGATGTCTTGTTGTTTCATTTGAAGGGCTACGGCATTGTAGCAGTGTATACGAGTATATGGGTGTATGTAGAATTTGTTTGATAACGTGTATTATTGTTGTGTCTGTAGTAGAGTGTGCATTTGTAATATAGGTGAGGATTCGGAAGGAGGTAGCCGTGGTCATAAAATAGCAACCGTCCCGGCATTTGTCTGGAATAGAAGTTGGAAACCACGGAAAACCACTAGCTGGATGGCTGAGGTAGGAATTGAACCGATCTCTTCTCAGTTGTGTCTCTCGAGGCTGAGTGTACCTTATTCCAGCCCTCACACCAGAATAAAATTTTCTTGTTAGAACCAGGAATCGAACATGGACCTTTAGGATGACACTTCCTGGTGTACGGGCTAGCATTGTTTGCTATTGCCCTGGTGGTTCAGGGTCTATTCAGTCTCTGACATGAAATTTTATTCGTGTGAGGCCTGGAACAGGGTACACCCATTCTCGTGAGGCACAACTGAATAGTGGTGGGTTCAATTCCCACCCCAGGTATATTAAAAGTGGTTTTCCGTGGTTCCCCCACTTCTACTCCAAGCAAATGCTGGTATAGTTAGTAACATAAAACCATGGCCACATTCTTCCCAATCCTCATCTGAATTACAAATACACCCTGTAATTCAGCCATCATATTAACACATGTTAACAAATTCCACACATACCCAAGTACATGGGGCTACATGACTACTATGCTGCAAGGCCCCTTCACTAACAATAACAGTACTGTATAGAAACACAATATCAATTTGGTACTGAGGTGTTCAGAAATGAAGTTAATCACCTTTGCCGATGCTGCAATCCACTGGTGACACAGATTCGGTTTTGGTGACTTAGATATTAGTTCTCTTCTTGAAAGTTGTAGGAGAAATGCAGCAGAGAGTGTGGTTATGACAGGACTAATTTTCAACAAAAGTGTGTTACTGCGTAATTTTGTGCCTAGTTTATTATTATTATTATTATTATTATTATTATTGAACAGTAATGAAGGGAATATGGTACGAAAATCAGAATTTCAAAATCAAAGGTCATTGGAAAGAAACACAAGAAAATTGAATGCTAGGTAGGAAAACTAAATTGGTGCAGGTGGAATATTTTAGGTAAACTTACTTGGGCTGTGCATTTTCTCAGGATGGTAGAATGGGGAAGGAAATAGAGTTGAGGTGTAGGAAAGACAATGCAGCGAGTTCTCAGTTGCGATCTACCCACAGTATTCTGCAAAGAAGAAGTTAGTGAAGAGATGAAACTCTCCCTACATCGCTCAGTATGGAGGTGAGAGCTGAGTGGATTCACGATATCTGATACATAAGCTAGGAAATAACTGATATGAGGGTAGCACGAATGATTGCTGAGACAAATAGATGGGAGCAATGGTAGGAAGGTACTCGTAAGGAATCGATGAAGGCTAAGTTAGAAACAAACATGCTAGATGAAGCTGTGCGTATGAGCTCACTAGGATGGTGAGTCATGTGGAGAGAATGGACGAGGAGTGATTACCTAACAGGTTAAGGCTTTCGGCTGTAGAGGGTAAGAGAAGCAGAAGTAGGCCTAGGAGGCATTCAGTTTTGAACCATTTCAAAGTGAGAGACATAGAAGCAGACGTGGCTACAGGGCTAAATCCTCATAGGGGATCATAGAGACCACTTGTTCGCAATCCATAGTTAGCAGAATAGTCATGATACAGAAAGGCAAAATGGTGTCAAATGAAAATGTATGTATGTATGTATTTTTATGCTCTTTAAAGTGGTGTAACATGTCCTGTCCTGAGCTTAACACTTTTGTTACAACTACTTTCCTGTATTTTGCCCAGAGTTTTTGGACATTTTTATATTTCTTTTTGTTGTAAAAGTCAAGTGCTTTTTATGTTGGTGTGTGTTTCAAGACAATTTTGTGATGAAAATGTTTTCAGTCAGTGACGTGGTATTTAGTGGTTATAGTAGTACTCTTCTTGACTAGTTTGTCTGCTATTTACTTTTCTGCTAACCCAACATGACAGAGAACCCACTGGAATGTGACAATTTCCTTTAGGACCTATAGATGTTGTGTGCCATTGATCTTGTTCGAGTTTGGCTGGCTGTTGGAAGAAACTGCTTCAATAGCTGCTTTAGTGTCCACTCGGATGACCACTCAATCACATGACTGAAGGCACCAGACCAAGCAATTCATGGGCTGCATTCTGGGGTTAATGGTGGTCATTGTTACTACACCATTAATCCATGAACATGGACCAAAATCTGCTTTACTCGGCAAGTCATTAACTGCATCGGTGTGGATAACTAAATAAATACTTCTGATGTCAATCTTATTATTAAACATAATATTGTAATTTGTGTTAAAGCCTGTATTAAGTTTGTTGAAATAATATATACCAAGACAGCCATCCAAAAAAAAAAATCCCTATTTTTTTTTTTCTAAATAAAAGAAAGCATAGTTAGATCAAAATCTATATTGGCACCAGATAGAGCAATGATTGAGTGATATTTTCAACATAATCACCATGAGTATTGAGACAACTGCCATATCATGGGTTCAACTTTTGTATATCAGTGTCGTAGATGTCTGCCGCCTGGGAATGAAACCAGCGTGGCATTTGTTTTCAGAACTTCACCATTTTCCGCAGGTATTGCGATCCTTGTTACATGAAGTTGTCACTAAGCACTTGCAGTTCAAGGAAGTTTGTGCCAGGTGGGTGCAGAAAAAAAGTACACCAGACTCCAAATCCAGTGCCTAGGCGTTGGTCTGGGAGCTGTTTGATCATCCAATGTACAGTCCTGATTTTGCTCCCAGCGATTTCTTACTTTTCTTGTACTTCAGGAAATTCCTGTCCTCTGGTCAGCATTTTCACACTGATGAAGAGCTGAAGATGAATGTCACATTCTGGTTCATTTTCCGGGCACAGACTTCTACGACACTGGAATGCAAAAGTTGATTCCACGATATGACAGGTGTGTCTATTCTAGCAGTGATTATGTCGAAACCCGATCTCAAACATTGCCAATGAAGTGTTCACTTGTCAATGTGGTTTCTTTGTATTTTATAATATAAAACTTAATTTCTGGATAGTCCTGGTATATCACATGACGGCATTCAGATGGTAGTTCAGATGCCTGTCCATTGCTGAATAAGTTTCCCTTCACTCTCCATGCAAAAGTATGCTGGTTGCTATTATAAAATAGTATTGAGGAGCAGTAGTGTAGATATGAGTTTTCCTTGGGGGGGATGTGTTGTTGTTTCATTTGAAGGGCTTTGGCATTGTAGCACTGTATATGAGTATATGGGTGAATGTAGATTTTTTTGATAACGTGTATTATTGTGGTGTCTATAGTAGAGTGTATATTTGTAATTTAGGTGAAGATTGGGAAGGAGGTAGCCGTGGTCATAAATTGGGAACCGTCCTGGCATTTGCCTGGAATAGAAGTTGGAAACCATGGAAAACCACTAGCTGGATGGCTGATGTTGGAATTGAACCGATCTCTTCTCAGTTGTGGCTCTCGAGGCTGAGTGTACCTTATTCCAGCCCTCACACCAGAATAAAAATTTCTTGTTAGAACTAGGAATCGGTCACGGGCCCTCAGGATGACACCTCCTGGTGTACCGGCAAGCATTCGTGGCTTTTGCCCTGGTGGTTCAGGTTCGATGCCAGCTATGACAAGAAATTTTATTCTATTGTGAGGGCTGGAACAGGGTACACTCAGCCTCGTGAGGCACAATGGAATATAGGTGGGTTCAATTCCCACCTCAGCCATATTAAAAGTGGTTTTCAGTGGTTCCCCCACTTCTGCTCCAAGCAAATGCTGGGATGGATCGTAATATAAAGCCACGGCCACATTTTTCCCAATCCTCATCTGAATACAAATACACCCTGTAATTCAGCCTTCATAATAACACATGTTATCGGACAAATTCCACACATACCCAAGTACATGGGGCAACATGACTACTATGTCGCAAAGCTCCTTCACCACCAACAACAACAGTACTGTATAGAAACTCAATTTTAATTTGTAACTGAGGTGTTCGGAAATGAAGTTAATCATCTTTGCAGACGCTGCAATCCACTGGTGTCACAGATTCGTTTTTGCAGACTTAGATATTAGTTCCCTTTTTGAAAGTTGTGGGAGAAATGTGGCCGAGAGTGTGGTTATGACCGGACTAATTTTCAACAAAAGTGTGTTAATGCTTAATTTTGTGCCTAGTTTATCATTATTGAACAGTAATGTAGGGAATATGGTATGAAAATCAGAATTTCAAAATCTTAGGTGATGACTTTGGGGAAGAAACACAAGAAAATTGAATGCTAGGTAGGAAAACTAAATTGGAGCAGGTGGAACATTTTAAGTACTTGGGCTGTGCATTTTCTCAGGATGGTAAAATGGGGAAGGAGATAGAGTTGAGGTGCAGGAAAGGCAATGCAGCGAGTTCTCAGTTGCGATCTACAGTATTCTGCAAGGAAGAAGTTGGTACAGCGATGAAACTCTACCTACATCGCTCAGTATGGAAGTGAGAGCTGAGTAGATTCAAGATATCTGATACATAAGGTATAGGTAACTGATAAGAGCGTAGCACGAATGGTTGCTGGGGCAAATAGATGGGAGCAATGGTAGGAAGGTACTCGTAGTGAATAGATAAAGGCTAAGTTAGAAACAAACACGCTAGATGAAGATGTGCATATGAGCTGACTAGGATGGTGAGTCATGTTGAGAGAATGAGGGAGGAGTGATTACCTAACAGGTTAAGGATTCCTGCTGTAGAGGGTAAGAGAAGCAGAAGTAGGCCTAGGAGGCGATGGTTATATTCAGTTTTGAACGATTCCAAAGTGAGGGACATAGAAGCAGGCGTGGCTACAGTGCTAACTCCTCATAGAGGATCATAGAGACCACTTGTTCGCAAACAGAAGTTTGCAGAATAGACCGGACACAGAAAGGTAAAACGGTGTCAAATGAAAATATACCAGTGTGTATGTGTTTTGCTGCTCTTTAAAAATGCTGCAACATTTCCTGACCTGAGCTTAAATCATTTGTTACATCCTTCCTGTATTCTGCCCAGAGTTTGTGGATATTTTTTTATTTCTTTTTTGTGTACAAGTCAAGTGCTTTTTATGTTGATGTGTGTTTCAAGACAATTTTGTGATGAAAATGTGTTCAGTCAGTGGCGTGGTATTTAGTGGATATAGTAGTACTCTTCTTGGCTAGTTTGTCTGCTATTTACTTTCCTGCTAATCCAATATGACTGAGAACCCACTGGAATGTGACAATTTTCTTGAGGGCCTATAGATGTTGTGTGCCATTGAACTTATTAGATCTTGGCTGGCTGTTGGAAGAAACTGCTTCAATAGCTGCTTTAGTGTCCACTCGGATGACCACTCTTATCAAGTGGCTGAAGGTACCAGACCAAGCTGTTCATGGGCCATTCTCGTGGGTTAATAGTGGTCATTCATTGTTACTGCACCATCAATCCATGAGCATGGCCCAAAAACAGCTTTACTCGGCAAGTCATAAACGGCATCGGTGTGGATAACTACTTCTCATGTCAATCTTATTATTACACATAATATTGCATTTTTTGTTAACGTCTTTATAAGGATTGTTGAAATAATGATGTCTAGAAATAAAATCTATTGTACAATATATACTATGATGACCATCTAGAAATTAAGTTTCCCTGTTTTTTTTTTCTAAGTAAAAAAGTTACACGATACATTTTAATGCCACCACACACGGCAATGTTTGAGCTACTTTTCAGCGTGATCACCAACTGAATTGGGAAACCTGCTGTATCACGGAATCGACTTTCGTATACCTGTGTCGTAGAAGTCTGCCGCCTGCGAATGGAACCAGTGTGTGACATTTGTCTTCCGATCTTGACCATTTTCCGCAGGTATTGCGATCCGTGTTACATGAAATTGTCACTAAGCGCTTACTGTTCAAGAATTTTTATGCCAGGAGGGTGCCGAAAGGCCTCACGCCCTACCACAAAATTCAGCGCCTAGTAGTTTGTTTGGGAGCTGTTTGATCATCCAATTTTCAGTCCTGATCTTGCTCCCTACACTTTCCAACTTTTCATGCACCTCAGGAAATTCATCTCCTCCAGTCAGCATTTTCACACTGGTGAAGAGCTGATGATGAATGTCACAATCCTGGTTCATTTCCCAGGCGGCAGACTTCTACGACACAGGAATCCTAAGTTGATTCCACTATGACAGGTGTTATATTCTTGCAGTGATTATGCCAAAACCTACCTCAAACATTGCTGTATCTGGGGCCAATGAAGTGTTCACTTGTAACTATGGTTTCTATTTATTTTAAAAATATAAAACTTAATTTCTGGATAGTCCTGGTATATCACAATGACAGCATTCAGATGATAGTTTGAGGGATTTTACAGATATTTACCTTTCCTGTTCAGATGCCTGTCCAATGCTGAACAAGTTTCCCTTCATTCTTGATGCAAAAGGATGCCGGTTGCTAGTAAAAAATGGTATTGAGGAGCAGTGGTGTAGATACGACGTACCCTTAGGGGGGGGATGTTGTTGCTTTATAGTAGTGCTTTGGCATTGTAGCCCTGTATATATAGGTGCATGTTGAATTTGTTTGATAAATTGTATTGTGTGTGTGTGTGTGTGTGTGTGTGTGTGTGTGTGTGTGTGTGTGTGTGTGTGTGTGTGTGTGTGTGTGTGTGTGTGTGTGTGTGTGTGTGTGTGTGTGTGTGTGTGTGTGTGTGTGTGTGTGTGTGTGTGTGTGTGTGTGTGTGTGTGTGTGTGTGTGTGTGTGTGTGTGTGTGTGTGTGTGTGTGTGTGTGTGTGTGTGTGTGTGTGTGTGTGTGTGTGTGTGTGTGTGTGTGTGTGTGTGTGTGTGTGTGTGTGTGTGTGTGTGTGTGTGTGTGTGTGTGTGTGTGTGTGTGTGTGTGTGTGTGTGTGTGTGTGTGTGTGTGTGTGTGTGTGTGTGTGTGTGTGTGTGTGTGTGTGTGTGTGTGTGTGTGTGTGTGTGTGTGTGTGTGTGTGTGTGTGTGTGTGTGTGTGTGTGTGTGTGTGTGTGTGTGTGTGTGTGTGTGTGTGTGTGTGTGTGTGTGTGTGTGTGTGTGTGTGTGTGTGTGTGTGTGTGTGTGTGTGTGTGTGTGTGTGTGTGTGTGTGTGTGTGTGTGTGTGTGTGTGTGTGTGTGTGTGTGTGTGTGTGTGTGTGTGTGTGTGTGTGTGTGTGTGTGTGTGTGTGTGTGTGTGTGTGTGTGTGTGTGTGTGTGTGTGTGTGTGTGTGTGTGTGTGTGTGTGTGTGTGTGTGTGTGTGTGTGTGTGTGTGTGTGTGTGTGTGTGTGTGTGTGTGTGTGTGTGTGTGTGTGTGTGTGTGTGTGTTTTTTTTTTTTTTTCTGATAAGAAATGTTATTCTGGTGTGAGGACTGGAATGGGATACACTCAGCCTCGTGAGGTACAGCTGATTAGAGGAGAGTTCAATTCCCACTTCATCCATCCTGGAAGTGTTTGACCATGGTTTCCCCCACTTCTACTCCAGGCAAATGCTGGGATGGATCCTAACATAAAGCCATGGCCGCCATCTTCCCAATCCTCATCTGATTTTCAAATACAACCAGTAATTCAGGCATCATAATAACACATATTATTAGACAAATCCCACACATACCCAAGTACATGGGGCTACATGACTACTGTGTCACCAGGCCCCTACATCAACAGTATTGTATAGAAACACAATGTCAATTTGGTACTGAGGTGTTCAGAATTGAAGTTAATCATGTTTGCCCTTGCACTGATGACACAAATTGGGGTTTGGACTTAGATATTAGTTCTCTTCTTGAAAGTTGTTGGAGTCATGTGCCAGAGAGTGTGGTTATGACGGGACTAATGTTCAACAAAAAAGTGTTAATGCATAATTTATTGTCTGTTAGTCTAGTTTATTATTATTGAACAGCAATGTAGAGAATATGGTATGAAAATCAGAATTTCAAGATCTACGGTGATGACCATGTTGAAGAAACACAAGAAAATTGAATGCTAGATAGGAGGAACTAAATTGGAGCAGGTGGAACATTTTAAGTACTTGGGCTGTGTGTTTTCTCAGGATGGTAGAATGGGGAAGGAGTGGAGGTGTATGAAAGCCAATGCAGTGAGTTCTCAGTTGCGATCTACAGTATTCTCCAAAGAAGAAGTTAGTGAAGCGATGAAACTCTCCCTACATCGCTCAGTATGGAGGTGAGAGCTGAGTAGATTCAAGATATCTGATACATAAGGTAGGGGTAACAGATAAGAGGGTAGCACGAATGATTGCTGGGACAAATGGATTTGAGCAATGGTAGGAAAGTACTCGTAGTGAAGAGATGAAGGCTAAGTTAGAAACAAATGCGCTAGATGAAGCTGTGCGTATGAGCCGACTCGGATGGCGGGTTGTGTGGAGTGAATGAGGAAGGAGTGACTACCTAACAGGTTAAAGCTTTCGGCTGTAGAGGGTAAGAGAAGCAGAAGTGGGCCTATGTGATGTGATGGTTACATTCAGTTTTGAACGATTTCAAAGTGAGGGACATAGAAGCAGACGTGGCTACAGTGCTAACTCCTCATACGGATCATACGGGCCACTTGTTCGCAAAAGGAGGTTGCAGAATAGACCGGATACTGAAAGGCAAATTGGTGTCGAATGAAAATGTATGTGTGTATGTATGTATGTATGTATGTGTGTGTTTTGATGCTCTTTAAGAATGCTGCAACATGTCCTGTCCTGAGCTTAATACATTTGTTACAACTTCCTTCCTGTATTCTCCCCAGAGTCTGTGGACATTTTTCTATTTATTTTTGGTGGACAAGTCGCGTTATTTTATATGTTGGTTTATGTTTCATGACAATTTTGTGATGAAAATTTTTTCAGTCAGTCGCCTGGTAGTGGATATAATAGTACTCTTCTTGTCGAGTTTGTCTGCTATTTTCTTTCTTGCTAACCCAACATGAGAGAGAACCCACTGGAATGTGACAATTTCCTTGAGGGCCTATAAATGTTGTGTGCCAATGATCTTGTTAGATTTTTGCTGGCTGTTGGAAGAAACTGCTTCAATAGCTGCTTTAGTGTCCACTCTGATGACCACTCTATCAAGTGGCTGAAGGTACCAGACCAAGCAGTTCATGGGCCATATTCGTGGATTAATGGTGGTCATTGTTACTGCACCATCAATCCATGAGCATGGACCAAAATCTGCTTTTCTCGGCAAGTCATAAACGGCATAGGTGTGGATAGCTACTTCTGATGTCAATCTTATTATTAAACATAATATTGTATTTTTTGTTAACCCCATTATAAGGATCGTTGAAATAATGATGTCTAGAAACAAACTAATTTAGACAATTACATACTGCGATGACCATCTAGAAATTAAGTATCCCCATTTTTTTCTAAGTAAAATAGTTGAACGAAAGATTTTAATGCCATCAGACAGAGCAAAATTTCAGCTACTTTTCAATGTAATCACCACCTGAATTGGGAAACCTGCTGTATCATGGGATCAACTTTCGTAGAAGTATGTCGCCTACGAATGGAACCTATGTGTGACATTTGTCTTCAGATCTTCACCATTTTCCGCAGGTATTGCGATCCTTGGTACAAGAAATTGTCACTAAGCACTTGCTGTTCAAGAACGTTTGTGCCAGGAGGGTGCCTAAAAGCCTCACACCCGACCACAAAATGCAGCGCCTAAGAGTTTATCTGGGAGCTGTTTGATTACCCAACGGTCAGTCCTGATCTTGCTCCCAGCAATTTCCATTTTTCTTGCACTTCAGGAAATTCCTGTCCTCACGTCAGCATTTTCACACTGTTGAAGAGCTGACGATGAATGCCACATTCTGGTTCATTTCCCAGGCGGCAGACTTCTACGTCACAGGAATCCTAAGTTGATTCCACGATATGACAGGTGTGTCGATTCTAGCGGTGATTATGCCAAAACCTACCTCAAACATTGCTGTATCTGGTGCCAATGAAGTGTTCACTTGTAACTATGGTTTCTATTTATTTTAAAAATATAAAACTTAATATCTGGATAGGCCTGGTATATCACAATGACAGCATTCAGATGATAATTTGAGGGATTCTACAGATTCCTGTTCAGATGCCTGCCCAATGCTAAACAAGATTTCCTACACTCTCCTTACAAAAGGATGCTGGTTGCTAGTAAAAAGTAGTATTGAGGAGCAGTGGCGTAGATACGACTTACCCTTTGGGGTGATGTTGTTTCATTAGAAGGGCTTTGGCATTATAGCCCTGTATATATAAGTGCATGTTGAATTTGTTTGATAACGTGCATTATTGTGGTGTCTGCAGTAGTGTGTGTGTTAGTAATGTAGGTGAGGATTGGGAAGGAGTCATCGTGGTATGAAATTAGGATCCATCCTGCAGAGGTGCCAACTATTACGGATTGTCCGTAATTATTACGGATTTCAGCTCACGATTACGGCATTACGGTCGAAGGGGAAATTATTACGGAAAAGTGACATCACGAAAAAAATACATTTCTATGAAAAAAAAAAGTGAAGTTACAGGGTGTCTACCGGTAACGAAAATGAACGAAAGTAACGAAAAAGTAGCTAATTTTACAAACGGGTAACGAAAATAAAAGTAACTAATTTTTATGTCTGCATAGTTGGAGGTAACAAAACTTCTTCGAGGTCGGTTTAAATCGTCTAAACTCGTGCCGCTTGGCTCACAGATTGCGATGGAGCCGATTGCGTATGCTATATTTCCCCGTGCCCCTACCTCAAGGAAATGCATACAGAGGATACCTTGAGTGGTATACATCGGTCCAACGTATAATTTCGGTATCGAAAAGAGTTTTTAGTTTTGTGTGAAATATTTTTCTGTATTGTTAGGAAACCTGACTTTCCGCGAGACGTTTATTCGCGAAAACTTCCGAAACTCAACAGAAACCTCTCATTTCTGTTATTGACCTCTAAATTTGGAGACTATCTCAAATTGAAGTCCAGAAATAACGCGAAATAATTTAATGTCGCAATCTTGCGAAATGATACAATTTCGAAAAAAGAATCCCGAAAATGCTTCGAAATACATTTATTTTAAAAATCTATCCGTCTCGAAAATTTGCGACATCCAGTATGGTTAATTCGAAATTCCGTTATGTCGATTTTTACTTCGGACTTTGGTTCCATCGGATAATCTAACCGGTTATCTCGACAACTTGTATTCCTGATTCGAATTCGAAAGAAAATGTGCCCTCTTGTCGTATTATTCATGCAATCCTATAAGAACAATTCGTAATATTCGATACCTACTTCGAACGTTCATCCTCCGAACTCACATGCTCAAGACGGCCTGCTTACTGCACGACTTGCCTGCGGAAATCTCGTCAAACGGACCGAGATCGATGCCAGTTGCGTAAAATCATAAAACCCGTGCCCAATCGCGAACTTGTGACCACGAGGACTGCGGGAATCCCATCACGAAACATCCCGAAACCTACTCGCCACGTTTCCCATGACCGTATAGCCTACTTAAAAGTGTACGGGGAGCGTAAAGTGCGCCAATCGTTTTAGAAATGACAGTCTTCGTAGCATCGCGATACTCATTTCTCCTCGTGATCCACCGTGAACTCCCAACCACAGCATAGGGACAGCGGGAATCGTGGCGCCGACCATACAACATGTCGATAACTGCTCGTGAATTTTAACCACGCCCAACCTCGAGCTTGTCTCGCCATTCTGCCAGGACAGATAGACAGGCAGACAATCGTTGAACGGCCGGATGCGGCGCGATTGCATATTATCGCGTTCTCAGTGACCAACCGCGAGGACATCGTGATTCTCGTATAACGACCGAAAGCGGCGGCGATTGCAATACATCGCGATATTTCTCCGCATTCGATGACGAGAACTGGATTCTTGTCAAACGTACAGCAAGTGGCGCCGATTGCGTAATTATGCTAAAATTTCCCGTTCCCACATCAAGGACAATGGAAATCTCGTCGATCGAATAAAAGTGACACCAACTATGTATAAAGCGATTTTTCTCCGTGTTCTGTCGTGAAATCTACGGGAATCTCGTCAGACGGCTGAGGCCAGCGCCGATCGCGTAACATCTCGATATATTCTTAGAATGAAGGTTTCCTATTCATCTGTTGATTATTTTGCTCAAAGATTCCCAAGTTCGGTCAAGGAAAGTGAACATGACAAACTTGAAGAGGAATTTGCTCTTTATCAGTATGATACTTTCCCTGAATATATTTTACAAGGACCTAGAATTGATATAAACTGGGGCAAAATTGCTGAGCTTAAAAACGAAAGTGGATAGTTCAAGTATAAAACTTTAAGTAATGTGGTATTTGCAACATTACTTGTACCTCACAGTAACTCCCCCACAGAAAGAATTTTCGGTGTTGTTAGGAAAAATCAGACAGAATTCAGACCTACATTAAGCACATCTACAGTGGATTCGCTTATGATTCAAAAGACGAAAATGTCATCACAAGGGGAAGTATGTTGCAAGAAAACTTTCACGGAAAACCAGTTATTGGGTGCAAAACAATCTACAAGGAGTTTTTTTTATCACAGAACTAGTAGGTAATGTGCAAATTTTATTGTGTAATATGATATTTTTTACTATAGGTTGCTTCCCGGTAGGGCAAAGATGGTGTCATTATCGAGAAGGGAGGAGCAATCTTTGGATCTTTTCAGTGGGTGGGGGGCAATATAAAAGATTACTGATAACCCACTTCAAAGGTTGGCACCTCTGCATCCTGGCATTACTCTGGAATAGAAGTGTGAGACCACGGAAAACCACTTAAAGGATGTCTGAGGTGTGAATTGAACCAACCTCTTCTAAGTTGTTGTGGTTCGATTCCCGGGTCTGATAAGAAATGTTATTCTGGTGTGAGGACTGGAATGGGATACACTCGGCCTCGTGAGGCACAGCTGATTAGAGGTGGGTTTAATTCCCACTTCATCCATCCTGAAAGTGTTTTTCCGTGGTTTCCCCTTCTTCTATTCCAGGCAAATGCTGGGATGGATCCTAACATAAAGCCACGGCCACATTCTTCCCAATCCTCATCTGAATTACAAATACACCCAGTAATTCAGGCATCATAATAACACATGTTATCAGACAAATCCCTCACATACCCAAGTACATGGGGCTACATGACTACTATGCCGCAAGGCCCCTACATCAACAGTACTGTATAGAAACACGATGTCAATCTGGTACTGACGTGTTCAGAATTGAAGTTGATCATCTTTGCCCATGCTGCAATCCACTGGTGACACAGATTGGGTTTTGGAGACTTAGATATTAGTTCTCTTCTTGAAAGTTGTAGGAGACATGCGGCAGAGAGTGTGGTTATGACGGGACTTATGTTCAACAAAAATGTGTTAATGCTTAATTTTGTGTAGCATGGCCTAGTTTATATTATTATTATTATTATTTTTATTATTAATGAACAGCAATGTAGGGAATATGGTATGAAAATCAGCTTTTCAAAATCTAAGTGGGAAGTATAGGGAAGAAACACAAGGAAATTGAATGTCAGGTAGGAGGAACTAAATTGGAGCAGGTGGACATTTTAAGTTCTTGGGCTGTGCATTTTCTCAGGATGGTGGCATGGGGAAGGAAATAGAGTTGAGGTGTAGGAAAGCCAATGCAGCGAGTTCTCAGTGGCGATGTACAGTATTCTGCAAAGAAGAAGTTAGTGAAGCGATGAAACTCTCCCTACATCGCTCAGTATGGAAGTGAGAGGTGGGTAGATTCAAGATATCTGATACATAAGCTAGAGGTAACTGATAAGAGGGTAGCACGAATGATTGCTGGGACAAATAGATGGGAGCAATGGTAGGAAGGTACTCGTAGTGAAGAGATAAAGGCTTAGTTAAAAACAAACACGCTAGATGAAGCTGTGAGTATGAACTGACTCAGATGGTGGAGTCATGTGAAGAGAATGAGGGGGGGGGGAATATTTACTGAACAGGTTTAGGGAGTTTGGCTGTAGAGGGTAATAGAAGCAGAGGCAAACCTAGGAGGCGATGGTTACATTCAGTTTTGAACGATTTCAAAGTGCAGACGAGGCCGCAGTGCTAACTGCTCATAGGGGATGATGGATGTGACTTATTCGAAAACAGAAGCCTGCATAATAGGCTGGAGACTGAAAGGCAAAGCACTCTAAAATAAAACTGTATGTACATATGTGTTTGTTTTGATGCTCTTTAAAAATGCTGCAACATGTGCTGCTCTGAGCCTGAAACATTTGTTACAACTTCCTTCCTGTATTCTACTCAGTTTCTTCTATTTCTTTTTGGTGGACAAGTCAAGTGCTTTTTTTTGTTTGTGTGTGTTTCAAGACAATTTGTGATTACATTTTTTTTCAGTGTTTCACCTGGTAATTAACTTAGTGGATACAGTAGTACTCTTCTTGGTTAGTTTGTCTGCTATTTAATTTCTTGCTAACCCAACATGAGAGAGAATCCACTGGAATGTGACAATTTTCTTGAGGGCCTATAGATGTTGTGTGCCATTGACTGTGTTAGATTTTGGCTGGCCTTTGGAAGAAACTGCTTCAATAGCTGGCTTAGAGTCCACTCGGATGACCACTTTTTCAAATGGCTGAAGGTACCAGAACAAGCAGTTCATGGGCCATTCTATTGGCCTGATAGTGGTCATTGTTATAGCACCATCAAGCCATGAGCGTGGACCAGAAACTGCTTTACTCTGCATGTCATAAACGGCATCAGTGTGGATAACTACATATCATGTCAATTTTATTATTAAACATAATATTGTATTTTTTGTGAAATAATGAAATAATGAAATAATGATTTCTAGAAATAATCATAATTGGACAATATATACTACGATGACCATCCAGAAATTAAGTTTCCCTGTTTTTTTTTTCCTAAATAAAATAGTTACATGAAAAACTTAAGTCTTTCGTGTAAGTATGGTTTCTTTTTATTTAAAATATATAAAACTTGCTTTCTGGATGGTCCTGGTATATCACAATGACAACATTCAGATGATAGTTTGAGGGATTCTACAGACATTTATCTTCACTAATCAGACACCTTTCCAATGCTGAACAGTTTCCCTACACTCTCCATGAAAAAGAATGCTGGTTGCTAGTATTGACGAGCAGTAGTGTAGTTACGACTTTTCCTTGTTAGATTTGAGGAGCTTAGGCATTGTAGCCCCAAATATTTGGGTGTGTGTAGAATTTGTTTGGGAAGGAGCTAGCCGTGCTCTTCAATTGGGAACCGTCCTGGCATTTGCCTGCAGTAGAATTGGGGAAACCATGGAAAACCAGAATGCCTGAGGTGGAAATCGCCCCGGACCTCCATAATGACTCCTCCTGGTGTACTGGCTAGTATTCTTGGCTGTTGCCCTGGATGTTGAGGTTCGATTCCCAGCTCTGACAAGAAATTTTAATTCTGGTGTGAAGGCTGGATTGGGGTACACTCAGCCTCGTGAGGCACAACTGAGAAGAGGAGGGTTCAATTCCCTTCTTAGCCATGGTTTCTCCACTTCTACTTCAGGCAAATACCAGGATGGTGCGTAACTTACGTCCACGGCCTCCTCTTCCCCAATCCTCATCTAAATTACAAATGCACATACTACCAATACAACCTTCAAAATAACAGTTTTTGAGACAGATTCCACACACACAAACACACACCCAAGTACATGGGGCAACATGCCCACTATGTCGCTAAGTCCCTAAATCAATCGACAACAACAGTACTGTATGTTAAATTGGTACTGAGGTGTTCAGAAATGAAGTTAATCATCATTGCCCATGCTGCAATCCATTGGTGGTACAGATTCGGTTTTGGTGAGTAGATATTAGTTCTCTTCTTGAAAGTTGTAAGAGGACACCACCTCTTCTCAATTGTACCTCTTGAGACAGAGTTCATCCCGTTGCAGCCCTCACACCAAAATAAAAATTTCTTGGCAGTGCCGGAAATCGAACCTGGACCTCCAGGGTGACACCTTCTGGTGTACCGGCTAGCATTCTTGGCTAATGCTCTGGAGGTTCAGGTTCGATTTCCGGCTCTATGAAATTTTAATTTGGGTGTGAGTGCTGGAATGGGGTACACTCAGCCTCGTGAGGCACAACTGAATATAGGTGGGTTCAATTACCCCCTCAGCCATCTTGGAAGTGGTTTTCCGTGGTTCCCCCCGTTGGGAAACGGGGATGGTTCCTAACTGTAGGCCACGGTTGTCTCCTTTCCAATTCTATCCACAGTTTACAAATACACAAACGAGTGCAGCCAACACAATAACACAGGTTATCACACAAATTCCACACCCACCCAAATACACGTGACTGTATGACCACAATGTTGCAACCCCTAAAATAGGCAACACCACCAGGAGGTGGACATGGGGGGGGGATGATGATGATAAGTAGACCTAACAGTAAACAGTTAAGAGACATGGCATCCCAGCAGGGGTGCTTACCTTCCAGCTGATTGTCCCATTTCGTCATGTGCATGTTGGACAGTTAAAAAATTTACGTCTTGGTAAATGCTCCTAAAAAACACATTTGTAAAAATGATAAAATTAAAATAATGATTGTACCCATTTATAACAGCGTGCCTGCTCGTATCTTGGCCACTGTTTGAGATGGAATAATTTAAAAAAATATATATATATATTTTTTTTGGTCATAAATATAGTAAAATCACTCTTTCACAGGATCACAAACTTGGTGAAATCTTCTTACCCTTTAGAAACTTCATCAATGATTGATAGTAGCAAGGAGAAATATATTGGCTGTAAAGCAGGTGATCCATTTGGCCCCAGTGTATGGTCTATTGATGAAATGTTTCACCACTGATCATGATGTTGTGGAAGAGTGGTTTCAGCAGCAACCAGCATCCTTCTTCATGGAGGTTATAAGAAAATGAATCAAAACATTTTATTGCAGGTGTGGCTATTGCCCAGTGGCAAATAAATACAGATCTTGGTGCTTAGCTCTGTACTTCCCATCCCACTCCTCCCAGTATACTACCACAGCATAATAAATTTGCTGTTCTGAGTTTGTCTGTGTCAGATTGTGAGAACCTACTGTCATGTGCGTCAATGTTCTCAGTAGGGAAGTATTCGACACGTTCCCCGCACCGCTCTACACCCCGCTCCAACCGCTGAGCTTTAAAGGTCAAGTGCACAGCTGCGTGCTGGTATCTGTACATGTGAAAAATGAAAATCCACAGCCTGCTTCCAGTCTCCGACCGGGTCAGGAATGGAATGAATGAAGCCCCCATCTAGCGGCGAGGATATGAAATGTGCCGGCTGCCGAGGCCTGACGCACTCCTCTGGGGCAATGAATAAATGAATGACAGATGAAATGAAATGATAGTGGAGAGTGTTGCTGGAATGAAATGCTGACAGGGAAAACCGGAGTACCCGGAGAAAAACCTGTCTGCCTCCGTTTTGTCCAGCACAGATCTCACATGGAGTGAACGGGATTTGAACCACGGACCCAGCGGTGAGAGGCCGGCGTGCTGCCGCCTAAGCCACGGAGGCTTTATCTGTACATGTAAATATACAAAATAGTAAAATTATGTTACAAACTGAATTAACTACACACATCGACACATCACAGATTACTTATATACTGGAATTTACTACCTAAAAGAAAACAACTAAAATTTTCCCTTCAATTTCTTCCACACACACAAATATACAGTATATCCTTCACTGTAACAAATCTTCGTGTTGGAATAGGTCCCTGAACAGCAGAGGTAGTCCACCTTGAACTGTCATCTGTGTACTGTCATGACTTCAGTGAAATATCTTATTTAAAGAGTTGTTAGTGATCTAACTCAGGAAATCTTGTCATATGTTTGCAAAATTATTTTACTTTCTCATCAACAGGGAACTAGTTTTTATTTCATTTAAGTTTCTTTATGGCTGAAATATTACATGATTAAAATATTGTTTCAAACGTTGATAAATCTGTACCTTACCTGAGTGTCAAGCAAATATGCATGTAAGAAGAGATATTTTCTGCTCTATAATTACACTTTCCTGCTCAAAGTCCACATATTGGTACACATTTGGAGGCCAGCATATTATTATCATTATTATTATTATTTTACATTTTATGGCCTTCATTGGACCACTGAAGTCAATTCTATTGTTTTTTCTATCAGCCCAGATTTCTTCATACTGTTGGATTGTTTTTCGTCAGAAATCTCCGTTCGTATTGTTCGTTTGTAGTTTGTATTGGAGTTTCTTAATTTTGTCTTTTGTTTTTTAAATCCTCAATAATAATTTGTAATTCTCTCATATCTTCCTTAATTTCCATAATCCATCTAATATCACTCTTCCTGTTCCATAATTTTTCTATTAACCTCCTACTGATTCTGCTTTCCTGTGTCATTATTAACATAATCATCCTACACAATGATATAAAAATACTGAATTATAAAGAAATGCATGCAAATTTTTTACATATTAGTGGGCGTGGACATTCGAATATGCAAAGTTGCCCACCGCCAATGTATTAAAATGTTTCTTTTTGCAAAGTAGGTACCTTCCCCCGTGATTAATATTTGATACTAATACTTGTTTCTGTTCAGGGGCTGCTCTGTTGGACAGCTCCTTGTCCAATGAGCAGTTTCTGTTACAGCATATTGCCAAGATCGTCGGTGATTTGGAGCAAGATGATGTCTTGATGGAGGACAATCCCATAGCAGAGCAGCTCAGACTGTAAGTTGAGCCATATAATCGTATGAAGTATTGGATTTTTCACGAGCACATAAGATAACCAAAGAATCTTTCAGCTACTAGGCTGTACAAAGAGAACAAACCATATACAGTAAATGGTTCAAATTCTGGTGCTGACAATGGCCATTCTCAGTGTGGTTTTTCCTATGTTTCCCCCACCCCATTCCTTCAAACAAATGCTTGGATGGCACTTTATTTAAAGTCTAGGAGCATCTAGCCCAATCCTAGACTGTAACAGTTGCAATCGCACACTATTACAGTGACTCCACATTAACAGACAAATTCAGCACATGCCCAACTAAAGTGCAGTGGAATACGTAGGATTTCTTTCTGGGGGTTAATTCATACAGTATGGTAGTTGTGTACATTTGAAATGATATTTAGATTATTATTCATAAAAAGCAATGATTTAATAAACATTCTCCTTGAATGAAAACTATTTTAATTATATTTTCCAGTTTAATAAAAATATAATTGAAGAAATTAATTTTTTAAAATGGAAAACAGTCACTAAATATTAAAACTGAAATGATGCAGTGGTATCGTGTTGTTCATACGTGACTGCTTGTCATATTGATATTATATAAGAAAAAAATAATGTTTTGCTCTGCATATTCTTACTGCCAAGAGTCTACTATTGACTCTCAAAATATGCCTTTCTTATTGGCTTTATCTGCATCATTGATATGAATAAATTTCAGAAACTCTTCATGCACCAAATTATCTTTAATGAAATGGGCAGTGACACAAGTATGCACATTTAAAGCAGCCCGAAGAAACGTAAATAATTTACTGATCGCACCCTTCCACAGCAAAATTTATCCATGGCTATCTCCAACCCTGAAGGAGTCTTCTTGCTGCAAGTAGAGTGTTGGGCATTTACTAAGTGGAGAACGTGATCACATATGAAATATATACAAGAGTAAGGACGCATCACTGGCGGCAGTGTAAAATAGGTGATAGATGGGACAAGATAAGGATTCAAGTAAACATATGTCTCTGGGGAGGGGGGAGGGGGAGGATTAAACTCTAAACTCCCCTCCCTCGGTATGCCACTGCTATAGTGCCTCAAGCCCCTAACATATCATCTCCACTCATGACACAACATAAGGCTAGATTGAATTATTATTTATTTACTTTTTCTTCTTTACCTAAACCTGTTGTTGTTTCCTATGGCTAGCCCGGATTCCAATCCATCATCTTTCTTGCGTTCCAATAGAGTTGTGTGAGGTTTCCAGAAGTTCTAGCAGTCAAATCAAGTTTGTTGCAATGTAGCAGGTGCCCCTTACCCATTTTACTTCCAGGTTCGTGACAAAGTGTGCATTCTTCAGATTTCAGGATGTTGATTCGTTTCAGATGAGCTGCAAGGCAGTTATGGCCAGTGTTAAGTCTGAAGAAGGCTACAGCTTCTCTTCTTGGTGTTAATTTATATTGATCCCATTTAGCATCAATGTCTTTCCATAATTTGGTTTCTGCTGTTTTCTTTGCTATTTCTTCATACCTTTTCTTCTAAACCTTTTCCCAATTAAATGGGGTCAGCATTTTCATCCTTCATTCTTTTCCTCCATTCCTTCCTGTCTAGGGTTTCTCCTCTCATCCAACCTTTTTCTCTGAAGTCTTCAGGAACCCTACCTCTCCACCTTAGCCTGGGTCTCCCAACCCTCCTCTTTCCAGGAACCTTCATTGTCTGCACTCTTTCCCACATAATCTTCATTTCTTCGTTCCACATGTCCAAACCGCCTTAATTTCTTTCCTATATCTTCCGTCCCATTCCGTCCATTCCTGACCCGTTCGGAGACTGGAAGCAGGCTGTGGATTTTCATTTCATCTTCCGTCCCAATGGTATCACTGTAACTGTTCCTGTTATTTACTATTACCTACTACATATTAATCCTTTTAGAGGCAGCTTGTGGTGACAATACATGTTCTTTGTTTACATTATTTGTAACTTTTCTATCGTAGGGCAGTGTTACGAGAAATGCCAGAGCCCCTCACTATGAAGAGGACAGTGAGAAGGAAGTTGGTGACAACTGTTAGTATGAAGTCAAAGCACTCGCCTATCACATTAAAAAAAAGATTAAAGTACAGAATTGGTATATCAGCTAGAAAGGTAATTATCCTGTTTCTTTATTTCATTATCTGCATCCCCAAATCTTTTATCCACAACCCTAAGTATGCATGAATATCCTCATTCGCAGATATTGCAATTACTTGAATCATTTTATAATTTTTCATGTATCGGCACAGGGCTCTAGTGTGTTCCCTGCTTCTAATTTAGTGAATGTTGTAGTTTAACTGGAAATTGAAAGATCTATTCGTACTTCTCTTGCTATTTTTCCTTGAATGAGTTAATTAGGGTAGTCTGTATTTTTCTCCCCTTGTTATATGAACAAAGTACACTAGTTTTCAAGCTTTGAACGGGATTTTTCATGCATGTTTGAATTTCTCAGACTCCAAATTATACACTGACTGGCATGTTGGCTTTCAAGGTCAAGTAATTAAAACTCTGCAAATCTCCTAGGTTTTTGTCGTGTCTTTTGCGGGGTTTCACCTAGGTGCACCAAGTTGGGTTCATTAGCGGGTCCTTAATGATCCTGCCCAGACTGCCGAGTTTGCTGAGTTTCATACACAGACTGTTCAAGAATGTTAAAAGACAAAAGCTCCTTCGAGTAGTGCCAAGTGGGAAGGGATAATTTTCAGTGGGGAAAGCACATAGGGGAGATATTTTAAAAGGCATACAAATCACTGCACCTGATTATGTAGGTATTCAAGGATACGGTGTATATTTGAGCATGTGAATTGTGTACATTACCAGGCATAATTATACTAAGCATCTTCTTGTTTTGTGCTAAGGTCATGGCTAAGATTCTTGTCAATTGCAAAAAGTTCTGAACTGGATGATAACCATATGCATCGAATTTGGTGACCCAGCAGTTGGAAATCCTGCAAAGGAGACTTGGGTCAGAGAAGTCCACCCCTCATCCGTACACTCGCCGTACATGGAACCGGCTGTACTAAACACGAACAATAACTTAGCCATCATCATTCTCCTCCACATCATCATTTCCCCTTAGCCAGCTCCTGCCGGGTCGGGGTATTTATGACACTTCTCCACCTTCCTCTTTCTTTCCACCATTCCTCTTCCACGATCTTGTCCCAGTCCAAATTTATTTCTCTTATGCTGTTCTTCACTGAATCAATCCACCTTGTTCTAGGTCTTCCTCTTGCTCTCTTACTCTTACACTTTACCTCCAGCATCTGTCTTGGTATTCTATTTTCCTCCATCCTCTTTACATGTCCAAACCACCTTAGTTAATTCTTCTCAATTCTCTCATTTAGTTTTCTCATCCCAACTTCCGTCCTAACATCATCATTTCTCACTCTGTCTTTCCTTGTCTTTCCTATCATTCTCCTCCTCCTTCCCCCTTATCCAGTTGAAGGCCACCTTCTGTCCCTCCACTCTTCTTCCTCCAGAAGTCTGTTCCAGTCCATATTCCATCTACTTATGCTAGTCTTAATCAAGTCAATCCATCGTGCTCGGAGTCTTCCTCTTGCTCTCTTTCCTTCCCCTGTATCCTCCGTGTGCTTTGGTATTCTTCCATCTTCCATTCGTTTGACATGTCCAAACCATTTTAACCTGTTCCTCTCGATTCCATCATTCAAGTTTTCTACTCCAAAGACTTTGTCATTTCTCACTTTATCCCTCCTTGTTTCTCCTATCGTATTTCGTAAGAACTTCATTTCACTGGCCTGGAGTTTACTTTCTTCTCCTCTTGTCACTGTCGAGGTCTCCACTGCATAGGTCAGTATAGGAGTATAGTACATCTTGTACAACACTTCTTTACATTTAATTGGAACGTCCTCCTTCCAAACTAGGTCTCTCACACTCTGATAAAATGCATTACTCTGTTGTACCCTTTTGCTAAGCTCTGCATCCATCCTTGCATTCTGCATTAATTTGCTTCCTTAGATATTTGAAGCTGTCCACAATTTCAAGATTCTTGCCATCAATGGTAACATGTCCTTTCCCTTCCCTATCTCCTCTTGTTATAACCATTGTCTAAATGAAAGATGGAAGCATGAGTGGTCAACTAAAGCATTGGGAACAAGTGCCCACCATCTTGATCCCACAAAGAAACCAAACGGTTTTGACTTACCGAGGAACTTCTGGTGCCGCATCAACAGGTTGAGGACTGGACATGGTTGCTGCAATTATTTCAGGTACAAGTGGGGCTGGATCAGCTCACCAATGTGTGAGTGTAATCTGGAAGAACAGACGATCGAATATCTGGTCCAACGCTGTCCTCTTTATTCGTACCCTGGCATTCCTGACGATTTGTTCACTCTCACACCCGATTTAACTGAATGGTTGAATGGCTGAATACCTTGTTGTGTATAATTGTATATTTCGTTTAAATTACCATATGATTAAATAAATAAATAACCATTGTTTTACTCTTACCACAAATCGAGAAGATGCTTAGTATAATGATACCTGGGAATGTACACAATTCACTCTGCCCCTCCTCTGTTCACTCGCTGTACAGAACAAGAGCAGTAACTTAGCTATGTGATAATAAAGCTAAGGGAAGGTCTATCAGATTATTTTTTTATTTAGCGTATGGCAACACATTGTAAAACACAACAATATTTAGAATTCATACCAGCAAAAATACTAGGACATTATTACAATAAAAGATAAACAGAGAATATTAGTGTAACCTACAGTCACAATTGGCACTTGAAAATCCACAGCCTGCTTCCAGTCTCCGACTGGGTCAGGAATGGAATGAATGGAGCCCCCATCTAGCGGCGAGGATATGAACTGTGCCGGCTGCCGAGGCCTGACACACTCCTCTGGGGCAATGATTAAATGAATGACAGATGAAATGAAATGATAGTGGAGAGTGTTGCTGGAATGAAATTTTGACAGGGAAAAGCGGAGTACCCGGAGAAAAACCTGTCTGCCTCCGTTTTGTCCAGCACAGATCTCACTTGGAGTGACCGGGATTTGAACCACGGACCCAGCGGTGAGAGGCCGGCGTGCTGCCGCCTAAGCCACGGAGGCTTGTGGCACTTACAATGTAAAATTTAAATTGTCTATCCACTTAACAGCATCTGGAGTTAACACGAGAAAATCCTTTAAATCCCCTGAGTATGACGTAATACTACACTGCTGCACAATGTATTGTATGGTCTGGGGTGTCGCTCCACAAACACATGCAGAATTGGGAATTTTGTGCCACTTGTAGAGTAAGTCCTTACACACTCCATGGTTTGTGCGAATCCTGTAGGCAGTCTTCCACGTACTTCGAGGCAAACCGAATCTATCAGAAGTTGCTAGAATTCTTTCATGTTTCGTATTAATTCCCGAACATTTTAACAGCCTATATAAATTGTACATGAGGATAATTTCAAACCATTCAGAATAAATTTTAGACATCATGAAGCACAGAACACAACCTGGAAAGTTGCTCTGAAGATTCTTATGCCAGCTGTAAAAGTTGACATGAGTATACTAAAGCTAATGTTCATGAATGCATTTCATGCCTGTTCAGTATGAATTCTGATTTCTTGATTGCCTTCCCACTGATTGTTCAGACAGTACCCAAGGTACTTACACTGATGAATGTGTTCTACCATTTTATTAGCGTAAGTCACACGCTGTTGTTATATTTCTTACTTACAATCATGGCCAATATACAAAGTTAATATATTTAACTGAATTTTTCTACTTCTAGATCTAGGTGAAAGTTTTAAGATAATTGTTTCAAGATAAATAACCTCAAATTATTGAAAATAGTTCTTAACTAAAAATGAATGTTCTTCAGATGGTCAACACGATTGTAATTATTTTGTCTAAATTCATGAGTTTTAGCGTAAGTGATTTGAATCTTTTGGCTTTACGATTTGTCTGACTAGCTGTGAACATTATCGTGTTAGAAGCTATTTTTCAGTTTTGCCATGGTTATCGAATTTAATGTTTTTCACTCAGTCAACACGATTGTTCTTAACTCCTTAGATACAGTTCTATACAGCCCAGAAATAGTATAACTCGATGACCTATGACTGGGCTCTTTTCATTTATACCCACACGGTTATTTCACATAACAACTGGTGAAGATAGTGAAAATGGCATTTTCTTTTGCAGTTCAAATCTGCTGTCAAGAGTGTGCTATACAGCTTTGAGCTGTGGTACAGCAGCATCAAGCAGATTGAAGGGCATTATGGAAGCGGAGTTGGAACTTATTTCAAATTTTTCCGTTGGCTGTTTATCATGAACTCTTTTATTTTCCTGATAAGGTGAGTGAATAGATTCCTTTTATCTCCTCCTGCTCTTCTCCCTCTAGTGGGACATTAGCTGACAACCACATGATCCCAGCTATTACTTTTCTAGTACCAGGCTCCTCTCTTTCATCTTTCCTGTTGACCTATTTAAGTCAGCTCTTGTTCTCTTCTAACCTAAGCTATCCAAGGCATTGGACACCTTCAATTTTCCAGCCCTATGCAGCCATTGTCTTCTCTTTCTTGATATCCTCATTTTTCGAGGGGTCAGCCCTCTTTTTTCCCCCTACTATTCTGTGGGATGCAGAATACCCCAACGATATTCTCTGCCTGTCAGAAGAGGAGACTAAAAGGGCAGGGTATGTGTAGCCCACCACTTATGTTACACCTTGGGTAAACCTAAGCTGTTGGCACCATCAGGAGCTCTCATCGGGTAAATATGGGAATTTTAGAATTTGAATACCCTGTGTTCCGAATCTCGGAGCTGTACCTCAATGTCAGCATACTAACAGGTGTTGTTGTTTAAGACATTTAATAGCAGTTAAATTATTTGTAGGTGTATTTGACTTATTTTTAATAAGCCCACTAAGGAGCACTTATACAGAAACATAAGGGAGAAGAGGTGATTGATCTATGCTGCTGAAATAATCTAAAGATTCAGAACACCTAGTTTAAGAAGAGAGACGGCCACAAAACACTAGATATACAGTAGCTGGGATGGTAAATAAATATAAAACAATGATTCACCGTTGTAACAACTAAGGAGGTGGGAAAAAGAGTTTTGGATGTCAAAAGTCATTCCTAGTGAAAGTTTAGCCGGTGACCATCGATTAGTTGTAGCTGTGGTATCAGGCATTACATTGTTAAATATAAAGGTCGAGAAGAAATCCAAAATTAAGGTACGGGAACTGGAGACATCTGAGAAGCGGGATGAATATCAAAAGAGAATCTGAGGAAAAGTTCTTAAAAGTTAAATCAAATGTGGTGATGAGTGGGAGGCATTCAAGGAGGTTATTGTTAGATAAGTAAGGGAAGTATGTGGTGTGACGAGCAGAAAGGTCCGGGATAAGGAAACTGCATGGTGGAATGACAAAGTTGAGGAACAAAACTAAGAGAAGGTTGATACCCACAGGGACGAGGACAAAATTAAATCATTGGCTCAAGAATACAGAGAACACAGACTTTGTGTTAAACGTAAAATAGAGAATGAGAAGAACAAGATGTGGGATGAATTTGCCCTGAAATTAGAACAAGATGCTAAAGAAAAATCTGTGAAAACATTAGAGCAGGGGTTCCCAACCTGGGGGGGCGTGGGGCTTTATCAAGGGGGACGTGAAGTGATTTCCGAATTAAGTTTTTTTAACTCTAATATTACAATTTTGTAAAATAAACATTGTTTGTATCTCTCCAATTGATTGTCGCACCAAGCCAATCGTTCCAAAGCACTGATAATTGCCAACTGTCGGCACAAATCTCTGCGGAGCCACGAGGTTGGAGGTGAAATAAGGAATTTGCTGTGTTGTAAGGAGCAAAATTATGCCAATTTTATCGTCTCATTGGCATATCTTTGTGATTTCTTTGATGCTAAGAACAGTTTCAACTTACATTTTCAAAGACATATTTATGCGAGTCAGGATTTTCAACGCTGAGTGTCATAGAAACAAAGCAGCGCTGTCGGCTTGATGTTGCAAGTGATCTCTGCTGTGCTCTGTCTAATATCAAACCAAACATACCGAATCTTACCAGGAAAAAACAGTGTCAACGCTCTCTCTGACATTTGTTGACTAATTTAAGGATTCGTTGTAAAAGTGTGTTCTTTGTATTGTGCTAAAATAAAGTTAGTACGGTATGTAATAGATAGGCCTATTCCAACTGTAGTGTTGTTAGGTTGGATCTATATCCTCCGCGTCAATCGAAGAGATTATAGAAGCGATGAGTAGTGGGGAGAGGGGCGCGATTAACTCCCGTATCTGAAAAGGGGGGCGTCAACTGACAAAGGTTGGGAACCACTGCATTAGAGGATAAAAATGGTGTGGTGATAAGGAACATAGCAGGAATCAAAAAAGAAATGGGACAATATTTTGATTGATGGTGTGAATATAGATGTACATGTGCATGCTGGAATAGAAGCTGCACAACATCTAGAACCACTTCGAACTTGGTTTGAAGTAGAAGATGCTTTGAAAGTTGTGGTTAAAGGTAAATCGAGTGGACACGATGAAGTGAATGCAGACATGATAAAAGTGGCTGGAGTGAATGGGATTAAGTGGTTGTACAGGGGGTTAACTGGAAGGGCAATAAGATCCCAGAGGATTGGTCTACGGGTGTAATAGTACCTTTATTTAAAAAGGGCAACAGAAAGAAGTGTGAAAACTATCGTGGAATCACACTGCTGTCACATGGGCTCAACATTTTGGAAAATATAATCTAGAAAAGGTTATGGAGACACTTAGAAACCTTGTTAGGGGAAGAAATATTTTCCTGTAAGAATGCTTACTATTATTATTCTCGTATCAGAAACATGTTACACAATTACAAAACATTTCATTAAATACAATGAGACCAGAACTTGGCGACTTGTAGTGCATTCTCTGAAGCTAGGTGTAGATCCTCTGTTGTGCAGGTGGTTGGACACATACGACATTGGATCATGTGGTTGACAGTCTGATCGTCTCCGCAATCACACTTGATGTTTCCGTCTTTAGCGTAGTTCCATCTTGCCATATTAGCCCTTGATTTGCCGACTCCTGATTTCAACCTATTTAGGGATTTCCTTGTCATCCATGCCTCGTTATGACCCGGTGGTAAAGTTTCAGATGGTGTTGTACAGCCACCAGGAAGAAGACCTTTAGCTTTCCAAGATTGTAGTCTAGCATTTTTCTCGGTGGTTGTGAGTTCCTTTGATGTTTTTAGGAAACTCCTAGATTTCAGTCTTGGTGTGTGTAATTCATACCCATATAACGGATGAGTTCTTTCATGCTCCACCTTCTTCCTTTCCTAGTTCGCTGTTATTTCTCTTCGAACAGAAGGTGGTGCTATCCCGGCGAGGTGATAAAGGCATTCAATTGGAGTGGATTTGAGACGCCCAGTTATTATTCTGCACGTTCCATTGAGAGCCACATTCACCCGTTTGGCATGAGCTGAGTTATACTAAACAGGACATGCGTACTCTGCGGTGGAATAACATAATGCCATTGCAGAAGATCTGTCGGTTGCAGGTTGGCCGCCCACTGCGATCCGGCTAATCTCCTGAGGAGATTTTTCCTTGTGGAAACTTTCTGCTTAAGTGTTCATACAATGTTTCTTGTATGTGAGAGACCTGTCGAGTGTTACTCCTAAGTATTTTGGAGTGTAAGAGTTTTCCAATGTAACCCCCTGACCATACAACATTTTATGGTCTAAAATGTGGTGCCCAGTAATATGAAATGTCCCAGGATCATTAATCAGCAAGATCAAAATGCTGTATGAAAACACTAAAGCCTGCATACAAATAAGGAAAGGAAAACGCAAGTGGTTCACGACAAGAAGAGGAGTACAACAGGGCAGCTCTTAGTCGCCCTTACTGTTCATTGCTGTAATAGATGAAGTCTTGAAGAAACTTACAGAAGAAACGCATGGAAAGGACACAAAAGCCCTGATCTTTGTGGATGATATGATTTGGGGTGAACACAGAAGAGGTGCAGGGAAAGCTGGAGATTTGGAACAAGTTGTTTGAGGAATATGGGTTAAATTAGTCAGAAGAAGATAGTGGCTATAGCAATAGGTACATGATTAAAGCAAACATCTCCCTAACAACCAACTCCAAATGTTGACCAATTGAAATATCTTGGCAGTACTCTGAGTAAGGACAACAACAGTAATGCAGCAGTTTTCTACAACAAAGCCAGAACTGTACCGTGGGATAATGAAGTAATCAGAAAGTGTAAACATATATTATTTACGACCTACTACCTCCCCATACTGACTTATGCACTTGAAACATGTACTCTTTCCAAAGGAGACAATAGTAGAATATTGAAGCACCCGAAATGAAGTTTGTGCATAGCATGCTTCAGAAGACTAGGAAAGATATAGTAAGAACTGAAATAAATTGTGTAGAAGCCAGTATAAACACCAGTGTGATAGTCCTTGCAGAGGTCTTTCCTGAGGTGGTATGGACTTATCCACTTAGGATGACAGAAGAATATCAAAGGCATACTTTAATTTGAACATCAAAGGAAAAAGATCTGTTGGAAGACCTAAAAGAAAATGGATAGACAAGTCAAGGGTGATCTGGAAGATATCGAGTTGGATCATGAACAGAAAGAAGTGGAGAGCGACTCATGAACAGCAACCAGGTGACTGGAGCTGATTAAGATGATGATGATAATAATAATGGAGCGCTTATGACTAGTTCTTCTTCGATGCTCTCTTTCGTTCCCAGTATCTCTTGAGCCTGGCTGATATAGTTTTTCCTTTCTCCCCTGTGAGAGGGGTTTATGGCACTTAAGCACTTTGGGTGGGGTGGTGGGAACCAAGAGTTCACCATATCACAAAATTTGGAACTATCTTGGACATCAAGGTTACAAATCCCAGCGGAATCAATCGTTTTGTACTTCATTGAGCCACAGGCTTCCAGTCTTGTAGCTTTCAACCATTTTGAAATTTATGTTGTGATTTTTTTAAATTATTACTGTTACTTTTTACTTTTTTTTAAACTTACTCAGCTAGATTTTTGTATTAGACTATTAGCTAGTTACTGTAAATAATTATCACATGTATCAAGTGATGATTGCAATAAACAATACTCTCAATCCAATCTAAATAAGAGAATTGGTGCCCCTGATGGTTTCATGAACAGGACCATTTTTCCCTTTTCCCAGTGACCTTAGGGTGTACCTTCTTATTTTTTTCTTTCCTTTCATGGGCCTACTTCCTTTCAAGTGCCTCATCCCTTATTTTTTCAATGATTAAGCTTTCTCATTTTGTCTTCTAGTATGTAAATTAGTAAATATGGTAGGTAGAAGTAATAGTCAATGGTAGTTAGAATTTTCATAATAATTCTTATCGTTAGGGACAGATAACCTACATGTTAGGTCCTGTAAAATAACTATTATCATTGAATTTGTCCTTTTTCTCATGTTTCCTGTAAAATATGCTAAAATTCTTAGAACTTGTAAATGACAGCAGCTGTCACTGACCCACTTCTGTTTCAGCCTTGGCTTTGTTATGATTCCACAAATTCTTCATCAGTGTTTGACGTCTGCCAGCAACAGCACTGACTCTCAAAACAGTTCTACTGTAGATGATAGGGCTGCCTATCTCCTTCTCAAGAGCTCTTCTGTGCTGATAGAAGAACACAACTCAACCAATCAGTTTCTAGGTATATTCTATTCAGTTTCAATCAGAACCTTCCTCACCATCTTAGTTGTACGGCTGAACTGTAACTAACTGAACTTTTCACTGCCCGTTTTCATATATGTCCAACACTCGTGTTCTTTTAAATATTGTCAGTGGATTCATTATTGTTTTGTTGGTATTTTTTGCCTTATCGGATGCTCTGAAACCAGTAGCGGTTGTGTAATAAGGTTGCATAATGACCAGATTTTTCAATAAATGATAATAATAATAACAAGTAGTTCCGTGAAGAACTATACAGCCTATTTTCATATATCCTACTTATGTTAACTGCCACAATCAACATACAAAATTTCAGTTTAATTGCTGTAACAGATTCGTAGATATTGAGAACCGTCTAAATATTTCAGATGGTCGCCAGGTTGGATTTTTATTTTTGTACTATTACATTAAGATTATTGTGTACGTGTGGTATTGAAACTTCAATCGCATGATTAGACAACAAGAAGTAAAAACGTGACTTTAAAATTACGCACAGCAGCCATCTTGTGATAATGCAAACCATTGAAATAAATTAGATGCCAGTGGATCAACATTTGTATAAGCATTTAACGTGCAACGTTTCACGGCACTCGGATAGTTAATTCGCGAGAAACGTCCATTTAAATATTTATACTTCGCGTCGCCGCCATGTTGGATTTGTGCTCACCAGGTTCCTGAAAGTCCTATAGGTGAACATATGTTCATAGTCTCTATGAACATTAAAAAATTCAGTTTGGTTGCTGTAAAAGATTCATAGATATTGAGAACCATCTAAATATTTCGGGAGCTCACCATTTAGGAGTGTTATGTGTATAGGCCATAGAGTTATGTACCTTTCAAGGACAATTATTGCCTAGGTTCATTATTCAAACTTTCACTTCGATCGCATGATTACGACACAAGAAATTAAAACTTAATTTTAAAATTTCGCACAGCCGCCATCTTGAGGTTATGTAAGCAATTGAATTAAATTAGATGGCAGTGCATTACAATCTGCAAAATCAATTACTGTACCACATTTCACTGCGCTCAGAGAGTTAAATCACGAGAAAAGTCTATTAAAATATTTTAAATTCGCTTGGTCGCCATGTTAGTTTCGTACTTTACAGGTTTATGAAATATACATAGATATACCTGTATCAGTACCCTTTATCACCGTACAAAATTGCAGGGTGATATCTGTAATAGTTTCGGAGATATAGAATGTCAGTGAAATATTTCGCACAGCCGCCATTTTGAGGTTATGTAAATAATTGAACTAAATTAGACTCCAGTGCATTACAATGTGTATAAACATTTGCTGTACCAAGTTTCATTACATTTAGATAGTTAAATCGCGAGAAAAGTCTATTTAAATATCTCAACTTCGCTTGGCCGCCATGTTGGTTTTGTAGTCACCAGGTTTTTGAAAGTCTCATAGGTGAACTTCTAGTAGTGCCCTTTATCACCGTACACAATTTCAGGGCGATATCGGTAATAGTTTCGGAGATATTGAATGCTAGTGAAATATTTCGCACAGCTGCCATGTTGGATTGGAGAGACGTAACAAAATTTGAAGGGCACGGTCGAGGTCGCCGGGAATAGTGCTATGAACTTCCCGAGTTTCATTGAAATCGCTCCAGCCGTTTCGATTTTATTAGGGGGGGACACACACACGAATCACACACACACACACGCACACACACACGGACAAAAGGTGATCTCATAAGCCTATTTTTTCAAAATTGAAAATAGGCTAAAAATAATCTTTTAGCAAAAAGAAGCTATGCGTTTCATCTTAATACACAGGAATTCAAAGGTTTTGTTCTTTATTAATTCAGTTAATCTTGTAGTACTGTGAATTGTTAGAGAAAGCAAAGCACACCAACAGTATAGGAGCACTTGCACTGACCAGATCTCAATAGTGGAGGGTATGGCAGTAGACAGAGTAAGTCCTATCCCAACAGTTAACTCGACTGCTTGTTGCCCGCTGATTGCAACAAGGGAAGAGAAAGGTGGAAGTTGACAACTGAGATGCTCCGTCTACTGCCGATTGTTTCACAATGTAATTTGCATGCGAGTACAACACTTGATATTCTTTCTCTCCCTTGTGTAGTTTTTCAAATATAATCTCTTCTCTGATATCAAGTAGTGCAGGTTGAACCTACCCTTCGCTTCACAGTGAAAATAGTGTAACACCTGTGTAATGATTCCTTCACTCTTCACTCTTGTATCAACTCTTTATTTGAAAGACTTGCCAACATAACCGGTAAGATGTATTACCAACATTTACAATTTACACATAATACATATCACATCACACTCTTCCCTCCCTTCAATGACAATAATTGACTCATTATGAAAATCCACAGCCTGCTTCCAGTCTCCGACCGGGTCAGGAATGGAATGAATGAAGCCCCCATCTAGCGGCAAGGATATGAACTGTGCCGGCTGCCGAGGCCTGACGCACTCCTCTGGGGCAATGATTAAATGAATGACAGATGAAATGAAATGATAGTGGAGAGTGTTGCTGGAATGAAATTGTGACAGGGAAAACCGGAGTACCCGGAGAAAAACCTGTCTGCCTCCGTTTTGTCCAGCACAGATCTCACATGGAGTGACCGGGATTTGAACCACGGATCCAGCGGTGAGAGGCCGGCGTGCTGCCGCCTAAGCCACGGAGGCTTCTAATTGACTCATTAGAAGTTTTTAAATTCAGTTTAACTGGAGGTCGACTGATGCGCCCAAATCTGTGCATTTGGGTTCCAGCAGGGGAAACAATTATTGGCGATTTCATAACCCGACAGGGTGATTCTGATGCAGGTGCTATCTCGAGGTTAGGTTGAGATATTGTTTCAGCTTGTAGGTTTATCACTAATGGAGTTGCCTGTTTCGCTAACATGGTTGTCTGATTATGGGGTATAACTCGTTTGTGTTTAAAACATCTTGATTGGACCTTTTTTGCCCTAACTTGGGTATTTGTCTTAGAATAATATTCTGTGTAGCAGCATTTCCCATACTGTGGTACGTGTACCACTGGTGGTACGTTCTTACTGCTGCAGTGGTATGCGGTGAAGTTTCCATAAACATAAAAAATCTTAGATACTTTACCAAAAATTATAAAATATAAAATTAAAAAATATAAAAACATTTATATGTTGCCGGAGGACTTTAACACGAAAGATAAGGAGCAGTTTTATGAATTGAATTGTGATCCAGAACTAAGGCAAACATTTTCAAAAATGGCTCTTGTGAACTTTTGGGTTGAGGGGCGTGCAGACTATGCAGGCATAGCTGACAAAGCAGTTAGATTTTTACTGCCTTTCACTACTCTGTACTTGTGTGAGACTGCATTTTCTTCACTTGTTTATCTCAAGAATAAATACCGGAATAGGCTCCTTACAGTGGAAAACTATCTTCATTTGAGACTCAGCAATCTTAAATCAGACATTCCTAAGTTGGCTTCTAATCTTCTAGCTCACCCTTCACATTGAAGTTGTTAGTTGAACTTGGTTTTTATGTTTAATTATTAAATGATTTTATTAATATTATTTGTACAGTGTCATTTCTGAATGTTTGAATTGAATACTTATTGTAATAAATAATGGAACAACTGGACACACTTTTTATTTGAACTTTAACAGTCTAACTCTGACAAACACAATTTACAATCCATACTTTGGTCTGTTACGTAGTGGTGGTGGGGGTATTAGTTATACACGAGAGATTCTTATCTCTTAAAGTGGTACACACACAAAAACGTTTGAGAAACGCTGCTGTATAGTACAAAGCTGAAAAATGGATTCCCCTGATGTTTGTGATTTGTAGAAATATTTAAGTTGAATAGATAGAGGGGAAGTACTATGATGGATTAAGAATGAAATACACTTATACTCATTAAAAATACTTAAAACTGATACCAAATATAATTAATTAAGGTCTCTCTAGTGATGGAAAGAGTGGAATGTAATGAGCAGCGGTAGATTGAACAGCTGCAGTGCCTCATTAATTCAGACTAATTTGATGAGGAGGTGTAATCCAGATTAACAGAATTTACCTGATATATTTTAACTACTTATATACGAGGGTTATTCCAAAACTAAGGTCTGGTAAAAAATTAAAAAATAAAATAAATAAACTTGTTTCCAAAACAATTGGTTTATTGAAATTCCTTACGTCTTTCTCTATTTTTCTACATAATTTCCATACTTATTTACACATTTGTCACATCGTTACACAAGCTTTTGAATGCCTAAGTCATACAACTTGGCCGCCTGCGAAGCTAACCAGTCTTTAACAGCTTCTTTCACTTCATCATCTGTGTCGAAGCGCTTGCCGCCAAGAAACTCCTTTAGGTAGCGGAACAGGTGGAAATCACTTGGCGCCAAGTCTGGACTGTACGGTGGGTGGTCCATCTGTTCCCATCCAAATTTCTTGATTAGAGTTTGCGTGTCATTCGCTATGGGGTCTGGCATTGTCATGCAACAACAACACTCCAGACGACAATTTTCGAAAATGCAAATGTTCAGACACAATTCTGTACACTGCTCTTACTTCACAATCACCGGGCTGATTGTCTTAAACATTGTGAACTGACACTATCAACAGCAGACAGCAACAGTCACAACGCTACTGGCGGCTTTTGCCACGCAAGGCATGTCAGGAGTCGGCGCGCATGCGTGTTTTGCCCTCGGTGCCACTTCCAAATATTTACGGCGAATCGGACCTTACTTTTGGAATAGCCCTCGTAGTAGTAAAACATGCCCGTTGTCTATTTAAAGTGGATATGTGCAGTAAAGAAATGACTGTACAGTGTAAATACAGTAGGTACATATGGGATAATAATGATGCTACTTGAGTCCAAAAGATGCGAATCTAAAGCAGTCAATCAATTTCTTCAACATATTTCTTTTTTCACATCCCATTTTAGCCCAAAAGAGTTTGCCCTTCATTTTCCCCCACTAATATCGTAGGGTGGTGCATATATTGGGACTTCAATCATAGACACCCTGGTGAGAGGCTAGCAAGGATGTCACTTAGCTGCCTATGGATATTTATTTGTTACTTCACTTAAGGGCTATAGTTAACTTGGGTTATCCGCGCCATGTACTTGTATGTTGATTGCATTTGTCTGATAACTAAGGTTCGGGTGTTAAGGAAAAGTCATATTTTCTTCCCAAGCTCATTTTGCCCGAAATCTCAAAAATAAGTTTGAATGAGGGGTCCCTGACCACGTTTAACGCAATTTGATGTTGCCTATAAATGCATATTTCGGCCATTTGTATTGTTTTGGTCATATTTGGTCATATTTTAGTAATATAAGGTCATGTTTGGTTATAATTTCAGCATTGTTGTTTAAATTGAGGCGTCGTTAACAAGGTACGAGTTATCTGCGTCGAGTTTCAAACACAGGATTTCCGAATAGTGTAGTGGATATATTTTTCTTTCTTTTCCCTGAACAGGCAGATAGCAGGTTTAGAAGACCTGATTCCAAGAAGGCGCTCCTCTACGGATGTCATTTAGCATTTACTGTATGTTAATAATACTCTACCTATCCCAAAAATTCACAACATAGTTCACAGTTTTTTAGGTCATATTTAGCTAGATTTTAGGGCATATTTGCTTGCATATTTTGTACTTCTTTAGGTCTTAAACTTCCGAACCCTACTGATAACCTATGTTATTGTGATGACTAAATTATTTGGGTTAAGGACTGGGGTAGGTGCTCTGGGACTTGAAATAAGGTATCAAAACAGCATTTTGTTATAGGGAGAGGGGAAAAGAAAGAAAGCAAAATTGAAATGCTCACATTCAGAATACTGCTGTTAGTGTTGGGATTAGAATCTTGGATCTATGAACTTACTAGTACTATCTGGGAGTGTAACTCAACGTGCTCAGCTATGCTGCTGGGTCACACCTGCAGATTAGTGGTAGAGCTGTGCCTATCATGGGAGTGAAACAATACTGAGTTCTGTACCTTTCTTCCACCAGCTAGAAATTACAAACTGGTAACTGTAGAAATGTCTTGAACAATAAATCACAGATAATATAGGTTTTTTTCTTTATTCATGTATCTTTTCTCCTTTTTTGATCTTCGCCTCTCGTATGAGGCTTTATGGGGATTTTATAGCAAGAGAAAAGGTTGACTGAAAAATAATCGTGTCTTCCAGTGAGGGTGACCACAAGGATCCAGAATACTGTATTACAGTTGTAATTTATAAATATATTAAAAATAACATCACATACATATGAAATTTGTTGAAACAAATATTATACAATAATTAAAATTGGATACTGAAGGCAACAAAGGAAGCATACACAGGTACAAGAATGAACATAATCCTCTTTGCTGATGATGTTCTGATTTGGGGGGAGAATGAGAATTTGGCCCAAGAACAGCTGGATGTACCGTACTCAAGGAAAGTATTGAGAAATGGGAAATGGAAAATCAGTGTAGAGGAAAGTAAGACAATGGTAATGACAAGAGGAAAGAAAGAAGAAAAAGGGATTGTTAAAATTGAAGATAATAATAATATCATATGGCCTCGGGTGCTGGATGCAAGCTTTGTAATTTGACACCCAGAGGGTAGCTTTCATGTCAAATTTCGTTGTTCCTTGAATCACTATGAAAGTCCAGGAGGTTAGATATCTAAGCTCCTTGAACACTATAGCGCTTTCTAGTAGAGAAATGAGGAACTTTGTGTTGGCGGAAACTCCCGAGATTAATTTTGCCATTACGAACGTGGCCTACTGAATTGAAATGGGTTCTTTGACATGCCAACATCGTATGACATGCGTGTCGTATTTTTGCCGCCTTTCAAGAATCACTTACCACGGCCAGGAGCGAACCTGCAATCTTGGGGTTAGTAGACCGACACGCTATCCACTCACCCGCCTTGAAGATGTAGATCTGGAAGTAGTAGAGCACTTCAAATATTTAGGAAGTGAATTGATGGACAGTGCAAGATTGGATATGGAAATCAATAAGATAATACAATGTGGGAGTGTTCTATATCATCAGGTTCGGAGTTTAATTTGGGATAAAGACAAACCACTGAAGGTTAAAGAAGTGATGTACAAGACCTTTTGCTTGCCAATAATGACGTATGGAGCATAAACTTGGCCGATGACCAGGGGAGATGAATGTAGAATACAGGCAGCCGAAATGAAATTCCTGAGGAGTATGGTACAGATATTTAGGAGAAATAGAATGAGAAATGAAGACATTTGAAAGGAAGTGAATGTACAGAAGCTGAATGATAAGCTGGAGCAGAACAGATTGAGATGGTATGGACATGTGAAAAGGATGAATGATGAAAGAATTCCGAAATAAGTGATGGAGAGACGGATGACTGGAAAGAGAGGACGAGGAAGACCTAGAGTACGGTGGATTGACTTGGTGAAGGACAGTGTGAGGGAACGAAACCTGGAGTGGAGTTCAGTGGTTGAAGAAGGATGGACAGACAGTGTAAAGTGGAGAGGTGTCATATTTGCTCCGACCCGGCTTAGGCTGGAAAACAAATTGATGATGATGAAGATGATGATGATGATGATGATGACTGAAGAAATATTCCAAAATGTAGACTAGCAAAAATAATTTAAAAAAAAAAGTAATTTGAGAAAATCAAATGAAAAAATGCCGTGGAATATAATTAATAACATTTTTAGATAAAAATATCAAAGGCATAAATGGAATTTATAAAAAGAACCAAGCATTTAAAAAAAGTGGTAAACCTGCTTCTTGCTCAGTGGGTACCAATGGAAGTTAGTTATCCTTCTGTAACACCAAAATGAAAGACTGAAGTTCTGAACAACACCAGACCTTTCTTGATAAAACAGGCGACTCATGGAGTGGCATTCCTACCGGCTGGTCCCTAAAGTTACAGCTTGGGACAAATCAGAAGTCTGGGATATATAAATACAGTACATTGAAATATGATTTAGTAGGCTGTATTTACATTCCAGTGTTGTTGGACAGTAGCCTAACTTCATGTCATTATCTGAAGTAATTTGTTGAATAAAATAAAAAAAAATAAAAAACAGTATTTCTGTATTGGCCTCCGTGGCTTAGGCGGCAGCACGCCAGCCTCTCACCGCTGGGTCCGTGGTTCAAACCCAGGTCACTCCATGTGAGATCTGTGCTGGACAAAACGGAGGCAGACAGGTTTTTCTCCGGGTACTCCGGTTTTCCCTGTCAAAATTTCATTCCAGCAACACTCTCCCCTATCATTTCATTTCATCTGTCATTCATTTAATCATTGCCCCGGAGGAGTGCGTCAGGCCTCGGCAGCCGGCACAGTTCATATCCTCGCCGCTAGATGGGGGCTTCATTCATTCCATTCCTGACCCGGTCGGAGACTGGAAGCAGGCTGTGGATTTTCATTTTCATTTCTGTATTGATGGCTGTGATTTATTGTGCATTGAATTGTGTTAATACTGTTGATCATGCTTTTTTTTTTGTAAATATGTGTTTCGAATCCTGATCTCTTCTCTATAATTTTATCCTAAATGCTTACAATAACTCCCATGCTTTTGTTGAGACTAATTGCATGTTTCCCTGGTGATAAATAACATTCTATCCTACTGAACTGTTTCTCACATGTAAACACATACTTGTTCCTCCTTCAACAGTCAGTACCCCATTACCGTTATTTGCCGAAGATGCTCTGAAATCAGCACAAACCTCCTCCAATTACAGTGGCTTTACTGCGGGCAACATTTTCACTGGAGAGGTGAGCACAAATATTTTGATAATGTTACAAGAGTGGTGGTATTTATGGGGTAATACATTTGCTATAATCTGTAATGGTTTTCTCTCTTGAACAGTCTAACCATGGATTGTAAATGAGCTGAGGTATGTTTCAACTTTCGGCATATTTTAGCTTTTAGATGTACAGTAGGGTTGAGTATACTGTAGCTGCTTTTGCTCTTGTGTATTCATGAATTTCAGCAAATACTATAAAACAAGTGGCATCTATGGGGTGATGTTCTACTGGCTGGTCCCTATAGTTGCAGCTTGGCGACAATGTATTACCTACTTATTACTTATATTATCTGGTGAGCAATGCTGAAGGGATGCTTTCTGCTGGCCATGAACACTTTGACCATATTACACATTTTTACTAGCTTTTACTAGCTGTTACGTTGAGGTATTGTTGTATAACTCACTTAATTTCTTTTGCTGCACTAATTTCCATTAAATTGGAAACAAATGATCCCTGTAAGCAAGGGAGTAATGAATACAAGCACTCTTAGGCCAGTTGTATGGTCTATCCACCATGCTGCGCACCTACAGCTTCTCACCAAATGATATGTAAAATCCAAGGCAATGAGCATCCAATATTGTCGTTTTATAGTTCCTTATAGTTTCCTGCGATATAATTTAGTGATTAAAATGTTAGAAAATAATATATATGGTGAAAATGATATATTTATTATTCAATTACATGAATAAGGCCATCAAGGAAATACAGTAGAGTCCCACTAATCCGAACTAATTGGGATGGAATCCTGTTCGGATTAGCGAAAATTCGGATTAGGTGGAAAATACAACAACATATTGACTTGAAGGCTCGAAAGCCAATTACACTGTACTGGAATGTTTTTATAAGCACTGTTGGCGTCTAGCCTACCTAGCGCGAGCAGCCTTGTGAAAGTCGGAATGGAAGGGGCAGCGAAGATCACTGACTACACTTCTGAAGTGTTGATTTGCTTTTCTGTTTGTTTTGTCATTAACGTAAAAAAAAATGCATTCAAACTTTGTAAGGTCTGTTTTTTAGTTTTTGTGTATAAGATAGCCAACAGATTCACTGTTGACTCCGGTAGCATTTATTTCATGTATTTCTGTGCTAATAAATTTATATTTTTATCTAGAAAAACTAGTTTAATCTCAATGTTTATTTTTTCCTGTTTTGAAATTCAAAACAAATTTGGTATATATTTTTGCCTAGCCCTGTACAGATTAGGCGGATTTTCGGATTAGCAGGGTTCGGATTGGCGGGACTCTAGTGTAAGTAATATTTACAATTCTTTTAAGTAATAACATCATCATCATCATCATCATCATCTTGTACAGTTTCCAGCCCCAGGCTGGGTCTGTTTGGAACATAAGCCTCGCCACGTAGTTCTTTCTTCCCACCACCTCTCCGCTGTCACACTGGTCCAGTCCTCGCCTCTCTTCTTGACACATTCCTCCACTCCTTTCAGCCATCTATCTCTTGGTCTTCCCCTTGGTCGTTTCTTCTGCATCTGCATCTCGTGTATCCTCTTGGGAATCTTCTTCTCATCCATTCTCTTTAAGTGTCCATACCACCTCAGTCTTGATGTCTCAATCCTACCTTGCAAGGGCTCCTCTTTCACCATTTCCCTGACCTTTACATTCCTCACCCTGTCTCTTCTTGTTACTCCGATCCTACTTCGCAGGAACTTCATTTCACCTGCCTGTATTCTGCTTATGTCTCTTTTCTTCATTGTCCACGTTTCTGAAGCATAGGTCAGTATCGGGATATAGTAGCTTCTGTATAACACTTCCTTGCTTTTTTGTGGGACATCTTTATTCCACACTAAGCTCCTAATGCTTCTCAGAAATGCTTCTGCCTGTCTGCCACGTTCCGTAATCTCTTTGTCATTTCTCCCATTTTCCTCCACTATACTTCCCAAGTACTTGAGACTTTCCACCTTCTTCAGCTGTCCACCTCCAAGTGTTATCCCACTCATTGGTCTGTCCTTTTTCCTGGTCGTTAACACGATCTCACATTTACTGATGTTGAACTTCCATCCGTACTCACCCACTGTTTCTTCCCAAGCCTTCAGTTGCTCCTGAATTTCCTCCTCCTTGTTTCCCCAGACCATGAGATCATCTGCAAACACCATTGCTTTCATCTTATCTTCTCCTATCTTTCCTGCTATCCGTATCATTACCTCGTCCATAACCACAATAAAGAGAAGGGGTGACAGCGCACTACCCTGTTTCAGGCCACTCATTTGTCTGAACCAGTCTGTTCTTTCCCCTCCAACTTTCACACAACTCACACTTCCACAATACATCTCCTTCACTCTGCCTACATAATGTTGTTTTTTGATACATGAAAAATTTTATTTGTTCCAATTTTTATCACTTGTGTTGGTTTCAAATTATATGTTTTAGTATCTTTTAATATACAGTATTTTAAATTTTATTTCTTGAAAATATGAATGTCTCTATATGTGCTAGTGTATATGCATTACATAATTGGCTGATGAAAGTAGCAATTGGTAATAGCCCCAAAACATGTACAAAGTTATTTAAATAATTATTAATAATTTAAAAGGTATTGACTAGGCAGATTTTTTTCCTAATTTGTAATACCCTATTATACAGAGAGGTTAGTTTGGATGTATCGGAGACCCTCGCTAGCCCGCTCGCCCACGGCGCGAGCCTGTCTCCCGCCAGGCACTTTGCCGTTATGCGGCGCCCGCACGGCACTGAGTCATTGTGTATAGGAATTTGTACTTACCTAGTTCACAGCTGGTGCTGAAAATGTTTGCCATTCACTGCTACACATCGCTGGCACCTTTTTATGAAACTGGCATGTACTCTCTGAAGTTCCTCAGCTCCGATTGACTGTATTTCAGCTGTAATCTAGTCTTTAAGCTCATTTATAGTGGAGGGTTTCTCGCATACACTCTATTTTTAAGCGTCCCCCACAAATAAAAGTCACATGGTGATAAGTCTGGGCTTCGCGGGGGCCACATGTTCCAACTTATAATCCTAGTACCAAAAATGCGACGCAATTCTGTCATGGATGCTTCGTCAGTGTGAGCAGTGGCTGAATCTTGTTGAAAATAAGTTGACAATCGCTCTCCGTAAGTCAGTTCGTCAACAAATTGGTCAAGGATCACACTGAAGTACAAATTTAAGTACAAATTCCTATACCCAATGACTCAATGCCGCGCGAGCGCCGCATAACGGCAAAGTGCCTGGCGGGAGACAGGCTCGCGCCGTGGGCGAGCGGGCTAGCGAGGGTCTCCGATACATCCAAACTAACCTCTCTGTACCTGGTGTAGATTTTTGAGTTGGTATCATGTAGGCGATCTACTCTCCAATTATGAAATTTAGCTTGCACTGCCACTTAGCAGTGAAAACCAAAGTAATTTTGTCTTGTAATTACCAAGACATCATACGAATTGGAGTGCCATGGACTTTTTCCGCTCTTGAAACACACTGGGAATCAAGGGGTGGACACTCGACCACTGATCCACCGAGGAAGTTTAAACTGATAATAAAGCATTATCTAAATATCAAAGAAAATAGAAAGTTATGGTTTTCAGTTGGTCAACACTATTGTAACCAATTGCAACGGGTTTCTGTAAACCTGAAAAGAAAAAGAAAATTACATGAGATTAATAAAAAAAATCACTTGGATGACCAGTTTTGATCGTCAAGCGATCATCAGATTCTTTACACTTGGGCCTTTAAATCTATGTCTGCAAGTATGTGGGTGATAGTATTTACAATATGTACATTTATTTAGTTACAGCAGTTATGATAAACTTGCACAACTTTTCAAGATTTTATCATCTAGGCCTATAGGATAGAGCCGCGTTGTGTATCGGTTCGCTTCTCTGTCCTGTTAGCTGAGATGATAAACTAGACACCAGCCGCGAAAGCCTATGATCTAAATTGTCAAGATTTGTTAGTTATATGTTGTTGTTTGTGGTTATTGACCTTCAAGTTTGCTTGTTTAGTGTGATATCTGTGATTGTTAGTTAATGGTCCAGACTTTCATCATCTCTCTGGCCCAACTTCGTAACCACCCAGTTTATCACAAATCATGGTCGCTTCGTATCCTATCTTCATAAAAGGAAAGTTATTGATTCACCAATTTGCAGCTGCCAGGAAAAATCTCAACAGACGGCTCGTCACCTGTTGACTGAATGCACCACGTACTCGGGAGAACGACCAACTGTACTACGATCATTACCACTGCATACCATTATGAAACACCACTGGACTACTGTCGAAATAACAGAATTTATTAAAAAAATCTTCCACTCACTTCAATAATTATTCATGTTAATTTTTGCATTAAAAACTGTAAATATCCCGTGATATACCTGTAGGTGAAACACGGGTTGTAACTATATTAAATAAAATATAAAAAGGTCAGGTTGGAATTGAATATGAACTTACCTTATTATTTGGGTGATGTGGAATCCGTTCTCATGCAACTGCTACCACTATCTACACTGAACTGGACGGACGGAGGCTGCTGCCTTGTCATCCCTTTCCCCTCCTGGGCTTCTCCCATATTCCTACCTATCTATGTTTGTGTCGCAATGTAAAGCCCAAGGAGGGGAAAGATATAACAAGGCAGCAGCCAATTATGTATACCAAGTTTCTTGTTGATCCATTGAGCTGTTCTTAAATTTCAAGCATACAAGAGAAAAGAAAAATTGTACACATTCATCATCAGTCTAAACCTCGTAAAATAGATTCCAAAAAGCTCTGGGGATCTCGCAAAAAACATACAAGCTTAGATTTTTATACAGTATACGTATTTCCTAAACTTGAATATAAATTAATCTCTGCCCGAGTACTGTGCATGGGCATGTGACTGTGGCTGCTCAGGAAAAGCTTGCTAACAGCTACTCATTATAACTTTCTGTGAAGGTAGCATTTCCACGCATGTTTATTGAGCAAAACATTACTTCAACAAGACGTAGTTCTGTGAAGAACTTAAGAGCCTACTTTTCTTAAAATATAAGATTCATACAAATGATTGATACCTACCTAGAATAATGACTAAATTAAGTTGGTAATATATGCATTTATGATTTGTTCAAAATATACTTTAAATTATGTAGCCTAATAGAGCACTACAGTTTGTTTGAAATTCAGATACTGAGAGTCATCATCATCATCTGGGTATCCTTCCAGTGGGCCAGGTAGGATTTTTATGGACAATATGCCTCCATCGGTTCCTGTCATAGAGTTCCTCTCCTTCCACATCCTGCAGTGTTGTTCCTTTCTTGATAAGGTCTGCATTTACGTGGTCCAGCCACCTCCTCCTTGGACGTCCAACAGGTCTCCTTCCAGGTATTGCCATTTCCAAGTACTGTCTGGGGATTCTATTCTCCTCCATCCTCTGCACATGCCCAAACCATTTCAACCGTGCAATGCGTAGTCTTTTTTTCCATCGTACAGGTCACTTGCATGTCTTTCCTAATGCACTTATTTTTAATTCTGTCTCTTGTTTTTTGCATAGCCGATCATAAAAATTAATTTTGCATGCTTGCAGTTTGCTGATGTCTCTTTTCAGTAACACACAGGTCTCCAACCCATATGTCATAATTGGTAGGAGGTAAGATTTAAACATTGTTCGTTTGGCTTTTATGGGGACTGCTTTGTCCCACACTAGATTTTGCACCTGATAGAAGAACGTGGAACCTTTTGTCACTCTGTTCTGGATTTCCAACTTAGCACTCCCCTGGTTCGATACAGTACTTCCAAGATAATTGAAGCTTTCTACACATTCAATTCTCTCTCCATCAAGTTTTAGGTCACATTTTTTGGGTGTTCTACTCAATTCCATTGCTACTGTCTTCTTCTTACTCGCAATTAATTTATATTCTTTAAATTTGTTGACCGAGCAATCAAATTTCCTTTGGACTTCTTGCTCCGTTTCTCCCAAAATAGCAACATCATCTGCAAACACTAATGCATTCAAATCTCTAGGTTCTGTAACTTTAATTTCTTTACTAACTAAATACATGAGTGCAATGAAAAGTAGGTGAGATAATGCACTACCCTGGTGTACACCTCTCTTTGTTTGGAACCATTCCCTATTTGTACACTACTTTCACAGTCTCAAAAAACAACAAAAAAAAAGTCAACCCCTGGCACTATCCAGCCCATGACGGGCTAAGGCCGACCAAGCGACCGCTGCCCAGCCATTTGGCCTGCAGATATTGGGGTGACGCGTGATCAGCGCGTCGGGTCCCCTCGGCCGTTAATCTTGGTATTCGTGATCGGGGCGCTGTCTCACTGTCAGACAGCTACTCAATTGTCCTCACGAGGCTGAGTGCACCCCGTTCCAACCCTCACGTCAGTTTTAAAATCCCTGACGGAGCCGGGGATCGAACCCGGGGCCTCCGGGCGAGAGGCAGGCACCCTACCCCAACACCACGGGGCCGGCACTTTCACAGTCTTCATATACCAATTGCATCTTACGAATTAGAGAACTTGGGGCTCCTAATTTATGCAGACATTCCCATACTTTGCTCCTTGGAACACTGTCATAAGCCTTTTCTATATCTAGGAACACTACTGTCAGATCTTTCCCTTTTTCCCAGTACTCCTCTATTAGTTGTCTAATGGCAAAAACTAGGTCTATTGTTCATCTGTTGCCTCTGAAGCCACGTTGTTCTTCTTCAAACTGATGTTCTATCTTGTTCTTAATCTCTTCGCTATGATCTTCTCCAATATCTTGAGGCAATGTGGTAGCAGGGTAATTCCTCTGTAGTTTGTACACTTTTTTCTACTCCCTTTCTTGAATATTGGTATTGTAATGGTTCTTAGTGCCCCATGTTGGTAGCGAAATGAAACGTTTTTGCTAGCCCACACTGTTGGGTGAGAAATGTAACTGTTTACCTTTGCCTAAGCTATGTTGTTTTAATGGGCGCCAAGACCTCAATGCAATGTTGAAATCTAAATTTGTATTTAACAACGTCTAGCTCTGGCAGAACACATTCAAGACTCTATTCACTCAGATCGTGGTATGATTTGATCATTAACCCAACAAACAATTGTATCAGGAGAAGGAATTGGTCTATATCTAATGCTACCTACTGAAAGCAAAGATTGCATTGTAAAAGAAATGAATTTATTATATAAAACAAGTATAGCAAAATTAATAATAATAATAACTATAAAATTTAAATTGGAGCGTTGTGATTTTAATATTACCGATAGAAAATTACGTGAAAACGGAGTCTGATAAATTGATTTTACTCTTATTTCCAAGCTATGAAGTTACTGAATTATGAAATATAAAACAAAGAAAAATTAGAGATTGCGTATTTCTGCGTCATTAGCGCTTACCCCTGGAAATTGCCAAAGCATTTCCCTCGTTCTTGATGATGCTGTGTGCTTCCCACAGTCTCCTGGACGTCGTCATCTTCGTCGAAATTTGATGATATTCTGGTAGATTAGATAATTCTATGGTCCGTACATCGGACCCAAACGCTCGTACAACCAAGTTTTACAAAAGTTCGTCGCTAACTCCACTGAACATCGGAGCGACACGCACTTGCAACCGTTCTCGGCATGTTCTACACAGATAGTCCATGACTCCACCGAACATCGGAGCCACTCGCACGCGCACCCATACTCGTCCAGTATTTCACAGATAGCTCTCGTCTCACGGCGCGTCGAACGATATATCCACACGCCGGCTCCCCCACTCTTCAGCCGGCTTCAGCTTGCGTGGTCCACACTGATTGGTTGAGCACGCCGCTAGTTCCCCTCCTCTGCCTCATTACACTCGGCGGGCGAGAGGGAGAAGTCGTTTTCCGTTCCAACAATTCGCCTCTTCTAGACCTTGCGACCCAAGATTGCGTCATGCTTCCCGACAAGATTCAGCGTGTACATGAATTCCCAGTGAGTCATCTCTCTCAAATACCCTAACTGACAAAACTCCGTAAAATTCCGTAATCAGATAATTTTCTATGATATCGTCGTTCGTAATAATTAGCTTGATAGCGTTTTCTAAGACATAGAAAACCTATCTGAATGCTAATAATTTTTATAAAATGCTCCGAAAATACCTTAATAATAATTATAATAAATTAATAATAATAATAAATTAACATGAAAAATTATCTTGGCTGAACAATTTGCCGCGTAAATAAATATAGAATGGCTTCCTACTGACTTATGCCAGTTGCATAAAACCCCTCGAAAAACACGTTACATATTCGCCTCGGATCATCGGATGATTTACCGTGACGACGGTCCATTATCCGATTATCCCAGACACGTTAATAAACCCCATCCAAAATACATATTACATAAATGAAATCACCTTAAATTACAGATATATACACTCATATTTTTTCTTCACGCACTTTGCGTCAAAGTTTGTTGTCACTATGGATTGCACTTTGCAACCAGTCCAATGTTTTACATATGGAATAGTGTTCCACGGATATTTCCGCCTCTCAAATTTCTCTATGTTGGAGAAATAGACATAATTAATGTGTGAGCACTATGTATTTATGATGTCATATCACACGCATTGAAGGTGTTCTGATATATTTATATCACCATAGAACTTCCTAATTTCACTGGAGGTCCCCTCCTTATGGTGACATTTAATTCCACTTATCACTGAGCACACGATCACACTATTGTGGCAGCGCCTCGTGACCATAATACTTAATCTCTCTTTAAAGTAGATTAAATTAATATTGATTTCTGAAAAAAAAACAGTAAATGCGCATTACATATAACACCAAATATTTCTGTGCCGTAATCGCCCTGTCTTGTTAAGTTCCCGTAGACCATATTCTACTTAATACTAGTTCTCAACACAGACCATTTCTCCTCACACAAATAATACCATTATACAAATTATCTTAAATTACACACTTACAAATCTTACATGGCGAGGCCGTAAACAGAAATCACGTGTGCTGATATGTATGAGTTTCATGAAGGACTGTCTCGCATTCTGATGGCCCATCTTTTATCTCGTGGACGCCTTAAGCTAAAAAGCCCTATACAAGCGCTCCCCCATCTCTTGGAGATAAATGGGAACCCATCAGCGCTGCCAAAATGGCCTTGGTGCATCGAGACAATTTAGTGCTCAACAGCATCCGACAATCCCGTCATATTTCCCTGTACCTTAAAAACTCTCATTTACTTACATACTACCCCCCTGTGTGACTTCTGATACGCCTGCCTGGAAGACCATCTCCTCCCACGCACCAAATACCACACTTACTCATTTGATAGGCTGGCTCGCCAGCTAAACATCCTTACTTTATGACACATATTTTCGCAGACTATGTATATTATACGTCCCGTATAATCTGTTTCTCTCACTATTCTCCAGCACATATGCTGTTTTGCCAATACGTTTGGAAACTATAAATGTTTCTGCGTCACCTGCTTCCACCTTCCAAGTGGCTCCCTTTAAATGAACGTCATCACGTTGCTCCACTAGCATATTTCTCAGTGTCTGTAACGATGCCCTGTTGCTACTGTCCACACATGCACATATTAAAATACCGTCCTCTGCTTTAACCACAGGATAATCCCTACATAAATTAGTGTCCCTCGATAGCATGTCTGCAAGAATGTTATCTTTACCTTTAATATATTTTACTGTGAATTCGTATTCCTGCAGAGCAAGAATCCACCTACTAACTCTGTTAGAACTGAGTTTACAAGTTCTCATATACAGTAATGCATGGTGATCTGTGTGGATCTCAAATTTCCCCCCTACTAAATACATTCTAAATTTCCCTAAACTGAAAACAATACCTAAAAGCTCTAACTCAGTAATCGTGTATCTTTTCTCTGCTGCAGTCAGTCCTCGCGAGGCTAAAGATACAATGCACAGATTACCCTCATCATCTCTCTGACATAATACTCCAGCAATGCCTATATGTGAAGCATCTGTCATAACCACATATTCCTTATCTTTTAAAGGATATTTCAGCACTACAGCTTTCTCAAAACCTTCCTTTAGCGCTCTAAAAGCCTGATCATGCTTGGACTCCCATCTCCACCGAGTCCCACTTTTAAGCAATTCCCTGAATGGTTCTACCAACCCTGAGTATTTAAGAACGAACCTCCTGAAAAAGTTGCAAATTCCCAGGTAAGTTTTTAACTGTTTAACATTCTGTGGCACCTCTGCGTTAAGTATCTTATTAACCCTACTTTCTTCTGGTGTTACACCTCTACTCGACACTCTATGACCTAAAAATGTCACTTCTGACTGACAGAATGACGACTTAGACAGCTTCAAAGTGAACCCTGCCTGATCTAACTTCTGAAAAACTATATCTAAATGACATAGATGCTCCTCAAAACTGCGTGAACTAATTACCATATCATCTATGTAAATGGTTACAAACTCTCCTGTGTCATCCCCTAATGCGATGTTTAAAGCCCTAATTAAAGCTGCTGAACTACTCTTTAACCCATAAGGTGTTCTACAAAATTGATAAAGGTTATATTTATGACTAAAAGCTGTAAATGGTCTATCTTCGTACATAAGTGGCACTTGCCAAAAACTGGAACTCAAATCTACACAAGTGAAATACTTCTTCCCCTCAAATGTTTGCATTAATTCTTCTATTGACATAGATTTCAGCTGATCTGAACTAATTCTACTGTTAACCAAACGAGCGTCTAAACAAATACGAACAGTGCCGTCGGTCTTGGGTACCGTTATCAAAGAATTAACATATGGACTGTTCGAGTGCTCAATAATCCCATCTTCAAGCATCTGGTTAATTTGTGCCTCAACTGCACTCTGATAAGCGAAAGGTACAGGATATCTATGTCCTGTGAATACTGACCTATCAATAACGTTCAATGAATGTGTATAGCAATTGGCCATACCAATGCGATCCTCAAACACTCTCCTATTACACCATAACACATCATAGAGCCGAACACACTGTTCATCCTCTATATTTCCCTGAAATGCAGCCTCACGTAACGAGTCCTCTAGACTTCCGTTCGTAATCACACTGCCCACAAAACATGGAGAACCCCGCTCTACGGCTGGCGATATCTCATTTAAAGTACAAATCACACCTACAATACTACTCCTCTGAATATGGTCATTGAACGCTACTTCTACTTCAGAATCTCCCCATTTAAATTTCAAACTCCCTACATCATAACATAAGTTACCAGACACTCTACTTAGCCACTCTGAACCCAAGATAACACTGAATACTAAATTTGGAATTACAAGGCAAATCTGCTTCTCTACATGATTATTAATTTTAATGTCTACTAAAACTTGCTTAGAAATTACTTTAGACCTCTTCCCAACAGCTGTGATAACAAAAGTGCTTTTAATTGGCATCTCCTCAAAATTTACTCCAGTTCCTTTCATTTTATCATAAAATGCACTACTTATGCAACTCTTCATACAACCACTATCAATTAAAACATCTGTGTACGCCTCGGACACGTTAAATTTAACTATGGGGCTCTTACTAACCACTTCCTGAATAATACCTTCATCATTTAGTTCATGTAATAATTCATTTCTTACATTTAGGTCATAGGGTTCCTGTATAATTGTATGGACAGGGCATGCTACAGACTGAGATTCTGACCTTACTTCGCAGCCTGGTTCGCGTTTAAAGAACCGCTACAGCTGGCCGTAGTACTACTAACTACTAAACTGGTCTGGTTGTTCTGGGCTATGTTGTCATTGTTTGGCTGTATATTACTACCACTAGGCTGTCCTCTTCCTTGACCCCTATTCTGGTTGTAATTATTGTCATTATAATTTCTCCCTTGATTTCCCCTGAAATCATTGTTTCTCCCTTGATTTCCCCTGTAATCATTGTTCCTCCCTTGATTTCCCCTGAAATCATTATTCCTCCCTTGATACTGATTACCATAGCCATTTCCTCTGTTCTGATTTAGCTGATTACTATTATTTCTATTTTGAGCGTTGGCCCCTTCGCCACCGTTCCCTTGAACTTCCTGATGCCTGGCTTCATTAGGTCTATTATTATTATTACCCTGGTTCCGATTGAAATTGTCCTCATAACCCCCTCTCCCTAGTGCATCAAATGTGCTTAACAGATTTTCTACTTGTGATATAGTCTTTACATTCTGGATACAAGCAGCCTCCTTGATCCTATAGGGAAAGTGCCTAAGTAGCAACCTCACCACATCACTTTCCTCCTTCAAGACATCCAGATATTTACACACTAATACCTGCCCTAAAAAGTATTCGGTCATGGTGGAGCTTCCTTTAGGGTTATATTTACCACACACTACTCCCTCACGATGCTGCGACTGAATAACCTCATTCCAGAACTTTTCACAGAATTTCATTTTAAAATCATTAATATCTGTAAACTTGTCTCTGTAGACAGCAAACCAATTCCTCGTTTCCCCCACAAACACTTGTTCTAAAATTTCAACTACCTGGCACCACTCAATACTACCATTTTCCAACCTTTCCCCGAATTTATTTTCTATAGTGTTCATGAACTCCATTGGGCACCCCTGTCGATTGCTGAACTTACCCAGTTCTACCTCCCTGTGTGTGCTATTCACAAAAACTGGCCTATTCTGACTATTTTCTTGCCTGATCCTAGCTTTTAATTTTAATTCTAATTCTGCGATTTTCTCCTCAGCCTTCCTCTCAATACTGTTTACTGTTAATTTAATGTTTCCTTCTGATTCTTCTACTTTATCATATAGCTTTGCTTGTTTCTCCTCAATCTTGCTAATGCTCTCCCTATTACTCTCTCTTAGATCATTTACTTCTGCAACTATTTGTGAGTGAACTTTCTCAATTCTACCCCCCAGCTGTTCCTTAACCTCTTTAGTAGCTACCTGAATTTTGTCAATTTCTCCCCCCAATTGCTTTTTGACCTGCTGTGTTTCCAGTTGCACTAGTTCTTTTAAATTTTCAGCCTGTGTACTGATTCTAATTTCCAACTCCTCCTGTACTTTTCCTAATTTTCTGTCTACATCTGCAATAATCTCTTTAGCCTTTTCTTCCATCACCCCCCTGATCTCACCTCTAATCAGTTCAAATTTGTCACTCATTTCCTTACTGTTTTGTTCTAATCTGGCGTTTAAAGTTTCATTACTCTCTCTATTTTCCCTACTGTTTTGTTCTAATTTAGCATTTAAAGTTTCAGTACTCTCTCTATTTTCCTTACTGTTTTGTTCTAATCTGGCGTTTAAACTATCGCTCAATTCCCTATTACTCTCTTTATTTTCCCTACTGTTTTGTTCTAGTTTAGCGTTATTCTGTTCTAACTTTGCATTTAAAGCTTCTGTACTTTCTTTATTTTCCCTACTATTTTGTTCTAATTTAGCGTTATTCTGTTCTAACTTTGCATTTAAGGCATCACTACTAACTTTGTTCTGATACATAAACTCGAGAAGTAAAGTTTTTAATTCTGGTTGGCCGCCTACACTCCCTGTTTCAGTATCGGGATTTACCTCCGCTACCCCGGTACTACCATCACTCGACATACTGCTCGTATCATCACTCTCCAGTTGATGACCACTACGTAACCTCATCTGTCTTTCTTTCTCATCCCCCATAATGATATACACTGATAAAGACAAATAACCCCCAAAATACAGGCACAGAAATATATACCCTTCTCCTTCCACAAATGTTATTAGGTTTTCATCCCCAAGTTGTCGGCGACAAATGAAACGTTAATTAGTGCCCCATGTTGGTAGCGAAATGAAACGTTTTTGCTAGCCCACACTGTTGGGTGAGAAATGTAACTGTTTACCTTTGCCTAAGCTATGTTGTTTTAATGGGCGCCAAGACCTCAATGCAATGTTGAAATCTAAATTTGTATTTAACAACGTCTAGCTCTGGCAGAACACATTCAAGACTCTATTCACTCAGATCGTGGTATGATTTGATCATTAACCCAACAAACAATTGTATCAGGAGAAGGAATTGGTCTATATCTAATGCTACCTACTGAAAGCAAAGATTGCATTGTAAAAGAAATGGATTTATTATATAAAACAAGTATAGCAAAATTAATAATAATAATAACTATAAAATTTAAATTGGAGCGTTGTGATTTTAATATTACCGATAGAAAATTACGTGAAAACGGAGTCTGATAAATTGATTTTACTCTTATTTCCAAGCTATGAAGTTACTGAATTATGAAATATAAAACAAAGAAAAATTAGAGATTGCGTATTTCTGCGTCATTAGCGCTTACCCCTGGAAATTGCCAAAGCATTTCCCTCGTTCTTGATGATGCTGTGTGCTTCCCACAGTCTCCTGGACGTCATCATCTTCGTCGAAATTTGATGATATTCTGGTAGATTAGATAATTCTATGGTCCGTACATCGGACCCAAACGCTCGTACAACCAAGTTTTACAAAAGTTCGTCGCTAACTCCACTGAACATCGGAGCGACACGCACTTGCAACCGTTCTCGGCATGTTCTACACAGATAGTCCATGACTCCACCGAACATCGGAGCCACTCGCACGCGCACCCATACTCGTCCAGTATTTCACAGATAGCTCTCGTCTCACGGCGCGTCGAACGATATATCCACACGCCGGCTCCCCCACTCTTCAGCCGGCTTCAGTTTGCGTGGTCCACACTGATTGGTTGAGCACGCCGCTAGTTCCCCTCCTCTGCCTCATTACACTCGGCGGGCGAGAGGGAGAAGTCGTTTTCCGTTCCAACAATTCGCCTCTTCTAGACCTTGCGACCCAAGATTGCGTCATGCTTCCCGACAAGATTCAGCGTGTACATGAATTCCCAGTGAGTCATCTCTCTCAAATACCCTAACTGACAAAACTCCGTAAAATTCCGTAATCAGATAATTTTCTATGATATCGTCGTTCGTAATAATTTGCTTGATAGCGTTTTCTAAGACATAGAAAACCTATCTGAATGCTATTAATTTTTATAAAATGCTCCGAAAATACCTTAATAATAATTATAATAAATTAATAATAATAATAAATTAACATGAAAAATTATCTTGGCTGAACAATTTGCCGCGTAAATAAATATAGAATGGCTTCCTACTGACTTATGCCAGTTGCATAAAACCCCTCGAAAAACACGTTACAGTATGATCAGTCCTTTTTCCCATTCATCTGGTATCTTATTTTCTCTCCAGATTACTCCTAGTGTTCGATGTAACCACTGAAGACCTTGTATGCCTGCTGCTTTGATTATATCTACAGATAATCCATCTACTCCCGGTGATTTTCCTCCTTTCATAAGCTTAAGGGCATTTTCTGTTTCTGACCATGTAATTGGTCTTTCTTCTTCTCCTTGTATGATAGGTTCACTGTCTTCTTGCTTCTCTTCTTCATTGCCATTTAACAACTTGTCAAAATAGTTCCCTATTTCTTCTCTTATGTTTTCTATTTTCTGGATTAGAACTCCATCCTCTGTTTCAATTGCTTTACTATCCTCATTGTCTGATCTCCCACTCTTCATTATTCCATACAACATCTTTTGATTCCCTCTTGAGTCCTCTAGTTTTTGTGTGAACATCTCCCAACGCTTATCCTTCTGTTCCTTCACAATTCTCTTCACTAACAATTTCTTATCTCTATATATTTGTTCGAGGTTTGCTTTTTTTGGGTTAATTTGTGGTAAGACACCTTGCGTTTGTTTTTGCTTCTCCACATCGTTAAGTCTCTTTGCTATATTTTGGTCTTTGATAGCTTCTTTTACTTTTTCAATCCACCAACTGGTCTTTTTCTTTTTATTACGCCTCTTGTTTTGCCACAGACTTCTGTTGCGCAACTCACTAATGTTGTTTTGAACAGGTTCCTTTCCTCCTGAGCACTTTGTGTTTCATTCTTTGGTAACTTTTGCCTTACAAGATCTTGGAAAGCTGTCTTATTTGCCTCATCTTTCAATTTCCACTCTTTTATTCTGGGCACTTTTCTGTGTACTTGGTGCTCGCACAACCTTATAGTTTTTTTTTTCCTGTGTGGCCTCCTGAGAGGCCAGAGGCCGAGTGCAGGTCTTTCTAGTCGACGCCTATGGGCGACCTGCGCGTCGGATTGAGAGATGAGATGAATGGATGAAAGTGGGCAAGGATGTGGAAGGAAGCGGCCGTGGCCTGTCGGAAGGTACCGTCCCAGCATTTGCCTGGAGTTGGAAATGGGGAAACCACGGAAAACCATTTCAAGGACGGCCGACGGTGGGGCTCGAAACCACTTCTACCGAGTCAGCAGAGAGCTTGGCCCCATAGCGCGAGTAGCCTCCACTGTCGGTACCTTATAGTTGAAGTCGGTTATTAGTAGGCTGTGATCGCTGCCTAAACATTCACTGGGAATAACTTCTACATTTCTCACACCTTCGCCACTTTTTCTATCTGTTATTACATAATCGATGACTGTTTTGGATCTTTCATCCCAGCTGTATCTGGTTATTTTATGGTTGTCTTGTTTCTTGAAGGAGGTGTTTTTTATCAAATTATTTCTGCCACAGAGGTCTAGGACATCCTCGCCTTCAGCATTCCTTACCCCATATCCAAAAGGCTTCATAACCTCTTCATAGTCATACTGAGAGTATACGGCTTAAATGCTCAGAGAGAGTTATTAGGTAGTCGGTAGATTTGTGGCATCTGAAAATGCGTACAAATATATCCCTTACGGCATACACACAAAATTTGTTAGTTATCCATTAAATGTTATGGAAGTTAGTTGCAGTTAAACATTAAACCTGTTGGCATGCATGGAATTATATGGCATCTCTGTCATGTATAGGTTGCTCGAAATGAATGTGCAAAATTGTCTATACACAGGGCTAGATTTGTGCCTGTACGCCGTACCGAAATCTCTGATCGGGGGAAAAGTCGAATATATAACATAATTTTTAGAACTGTGGAACGTTAGTTGTAAGTCATGGTCAACTTGGTCTTTGGAGGATAATTATTTCAGAAAACTGTAAAAACAAAATTATAAAACAAGAAATAAAAGATTGTAGGTGATCAAGTGTGTAATTTCAAACCGAATGTATTTTTTTAAAATTACGTTAAAAAAATAAACTGAAATAATGTACATTGTTTGAATGGTACCTAGTTAGGCTGCATTAAAATTTAATATAGGCCAATGGCTATGGTAAGAAAAATGTTGCTACAGCAGTCTCAATTTAATTTTAAAATTGCAATCAAAATTAGATTGCTATTTTGTCCTCTATTAATTTTTAAAGGTGATCAGACAAGTGTAAAAATATCTTTTTCAGAACTCTATATTTCAATGTTCTGAAAAGAACCCCCTCACCCCCCTACCACCGCAACCACCCGGTAGCCTACAGTACCGGAACCTCTTTTTTTTACAAATCAAGCACTGTCTATACACATGTGCCAAATTTTGAACTGTTTGTCCACCACATACATTGAGACTAGATTTCAAAATTATGGAGAGCATTTATCAACAGTTGGTAGCCCTGGTGACTCCATAAGTAAGCTGAGTTATATCTCTTGTGACATACATTACACACATGGAATTCATTTGTTAGTATGGAAGTTACATGCAGTTGAACTTTGAACTTATAAACTTGCATAGAATTATGTTGGTAGCATGAACCTCGATGATTTACTCTAAACGTGTCTAACACATCTTAAACTTTTAGTACCGTATGCTAAATTGGAAGTGTGGTCTGTACACATATTCTGAGATATTTAATCAAGGTTCAAATGTTTTCGAGATTCTTAATACACGGTAGCCCTGCTGGCTTTATTATAAGAACAGTTATATTGTATGTTCTAAAGCATACATTTCACATACAAAATGCGGATGAAATCCATTCGTTAGTAAAAAAGTTTCGTACCCAGTTAAAGGTTGAACCTATCAGCATGCTGATATATACTGTCATAATATGGGCAACTCAATATTAATATCGAATATTATGTTCTATAAGTTTGCAAAGTATAGAAGTGTTGGCCCGTATACTTTCTGATTTACTGAGACTAGGGTTTAAAATTATAGAGAACATAAATAAACAGTTGGCAGCCCCGGTGACTCTGAATATCTGCATTGTTCCATCCCTTATGATTCACAATGCACATACAAAATTTGGTTGAAGTCCAATAGATAGACTGGATATTGAATGCAGTTAAACATTGAATCTTTTAGCATGTGTAAAATCATGTTGGGAACACTACTATGTATGATCTGCTCTCAATTAACCTGAAATATTATGATCTATATACAGTATGTGCCAATTTTGGAAGAAGTCCATTTGTTAGTATGAAAGTCACATGCGAATAAACAATGATCCTATCAGAACGCGTAGAATCAAGTTGGTAATACTGTCGTAAATCAATTCCTCAAAATTAATCTCCTATGTCATACCCTATTACAAATGTGCAATGTTTAGATTTGTTGGCCTACATACTCTCTGATATATTGAGGCTAGAATAAAAATATATAGAAACATAGGAGATTTTCATGTCCATAAAATCCAGACATATTCACATGGAGGAACTAACAAACTGAGGCCCACACGCTCTACTCCTAGGGCTTGTGGTTGCTTTCCCCAGCCCTGGACAGAACCACAAATAAAGCAATTAAGCAAATTAAGAAGAAAGGATATAGAGCCTCCGTGGCTTAGGCGGCAGCACGCCGGCCTCTCACCGCTGGGTCTGTGGTTCAAATCCCGGTCACTCCATGTGAGATCTGTGCTGGACAAAACGGAGGCAGACAGGTTTTTCTCTGGGTACTCCGGTTTTCCCTGTCACAATTTCATTCCAGCAACACTCTCCACTATCATTTCATTTCATCTGTCATTCATTTAATCATTGCCCCAGAGGAGTGCGACAGGCTTCAGCAGCCGGCACACTTCATATCCTCGCCGCTAGATGGGGGCTTCATTCATTCTATTCCTGACCCGGTCGGAGACTGGAAGCAGGCAGTGGATTTTCATTTCAAGAAGAAAGGATATGAAGAATTTTATTAAGATGACTTATTATTTTTATTTAGCCTTTTTTTGATCCTTTCTCATTTCATGTACAGTACTTGTAATTCTTTTTTTCCATCTTTTGTGATTGGTGTTGTTAAATAAAAATGTCCTAGAGGTTATCTGATTATTGAACTCCATTACAGGTAAAATAAATGTATCAAAAATTTAGAAATTTTTGAAGTAAATACTATAGATGGATTATAGAAATATTGATTTAGTAACTTTTTGATTTACACTGAAGAAAATGGAAATTGCAACACCCAGAAGGAGTGGTGCTACATTGCTGCAATTGAACATGCAGGACGAGTGTTCGGTCGTGATTTGATGATTACACTTTCAGGTCCCTCTGACCGCACTTTTGGACAACAATCAATACAGGATGTGCCCACCACGAGCTTCAATGCATTGATGAATTCGGCGAGGCATGGAGTCAATAAGGCCCTGGATTGCTTCCTGAGGAATTGTGCCCCATGCTTTCTGCACTGCATGGGTCAGTTGTTTCAGAGTTGTGGGTGGCTGAGGACGGTTGGCCAGTTGTCGACCCATCATGTCCCACACATGCTCAATAGGACTGAGGTCCGGGGATCTGGCGGGCCATTCTAAGGTCCTGATGTCGTGGAGAGCTTCTCTGGAGATGCGTGCAGTGTGAACCCGGGCATTGTCCTGCTGAAACACCCCATTAGCAATGTTCGCCATCATAGGGACAACCACTGGATTGAGTACCCTATCAACATACTGTCGAGTAGTCATAGTGCCCTCAACAAGCACTAATTGTGATTTCACATTAAAGCCAATAGCTCCCCAGACCATAATGCTTGGTGTTGGCCCTGTGTGCCTCTCGACAATAAGGTCTGGGCGACCCCTCTCCCCTGTACGTCAGCGCATACGATTCCGGCGATCACTGCGGGCAAGACAGAAGCGCGATTCATCACTAAAGACTACCCTATGCCATTCGTCGACCCACGTCGATCGTTCTCGACACCAGGCCAGCCTTACACGTCGCTGTTGTGGGGTCAATGGAACACCTTCTGCAGAGACACGGGATCGTAAGCCATCTGCACGCAGGCGATTACCAACTGTTTGTTATGTAACGTGGGGTGCCACAGTTGCTTGAATTTGCGCTGCTGTTGCATGGGGTTCCATCCGGGCCATCCGAATGATGCGGCGATCCTCTCTCACAGTTGTCTGTCGCGTTGGGCCTGTGCTAGGTCTACGAGCGTGGGTACCTTCATTTGACCACTGCTGCCATACACGTTGTACCGTAGATGCCCGTCGGTCAACACGTGCAGCGACAGTCCTTAGCGATAATCCAGCCTCACACAGCCCAATTATCCGTGCCCTCTCAAACGGCGACAGTTGTTGATAGCGTGCTCTTCTCTGTCGTTGAGGCATGTTTGACGGGGAAGACTTCACTGCACAGACTGCAAGTCAACTACGCTACACCAGAGTCCGTAAACTGGAGTTGATTCCTCCGCGACCAATCACGTGGGGAGACCTGTAGCAACAATCCAATGGGTCTGAAACTTTGATCGTTTACATACCTACATGGCATCGTTCCATATCTTGAAAATCAACACAAACGACCAATGGCTTCATAGTGTTGCAATTTCTATTTTCTTCAGTGTATAATGGCTTAAATTTTCAATTCCTTAATCTATATAAAAAAAAAAAAATAATAATAATATTTGCAAACATTTTAAAAATAGCATTCCATCTGTTCCTCATTACATTTGTATATAGAATACCTATGCTTAAATCCAGCTCAGAGTGTTTAAATAAGATTTTCAACAGGGCTCTTCATTGTCTCATAGTCTGTCTCTGGACTACAGCTCCATTTGTCCCTCTTGCTCAGGCCTGTTTCTATCCTTTTCGTGTCCAATGATTGTTTCAATGACCGTCTCATATTTTTCTACGGAAATTTACTATTTACAATAATGCATTCTAACTATGTGTTTGTAATAAACTAAAATATGTGCTGATAGTATTTTGCTAGATGATCATGTGTTTTTAAAACATTTTATTTAAGATTTTTTTTCTTGTATTGTACTACTGGAGGTAAAGACAACATGCATGGTAAGGCTTCATAAGAATTTTCAATGTTGAGTTGAGTATAAGTTCTATTTGTTGCAATATTGGTGTTCCTGTTTCAGGGCTACTTCACTAATACCATCCTGTACTATGGTTACTACAGCAGCGAGTCTCTGGAGATCATACCTGGGCTGCACTACAGCATTCCTATGGCTTACTTCTTCACTGCATTCTGCTGCTACCTCCTCATCTTCCTGTCTCTCTCTGTTAGGTTTGTGTTGTCACTTCTTGATTGTATTTACAGCAGCAAGTCCTTGGGCGGCATGGCTACGTCTTATATCTGCCTTGTTATTATTACATGTATGGTTCACAAGTAACAAGAGGAAATACAAATCAGTATAGTCCATTGGTGCAGGAGTCACGAAGGTGAAGTCAAACAAGTTTCCTCTATAGTCTTGAATGTTACAATCTTGGACAAAGTACTGGACTGTTTGTCTATCAGCACTTCGATCACACCATGGAGACAAACGATTTTGCCATTTGAATAGTGTGTCTGCACAGACTCCAGAGTAGGTCCTGATACGGTTTAATTTTGACCATATCCTACGAGAAAGATCAAACAAACCCGATGGTATTACAGCCCATGACTGGCCTAGGCCTATTTAGTGACCGCTGCACAGCCATTTGGCCTGCAGATTGTGGGATGACGTGAAGTCAGCACATCGAGTTCCCTCAGCCGTTAATATTGATTTTCGTGACCGAGCTGCTGTCTCACTGTCATACAGCTACTCAATTGTCCTCATGAGGCTGAGTGCACCCTGTTCCAGCCTTCATGTCAGTTTCTAAAATCCCTAACTGAGCTGGGAATCGAACTCTGGGCGAGAGGCAGGCACGCACTTCCCCAATACCAAGGGCCGAGCACATGGAAGATCAAGTCCAGGAAATTTCTAATGTCTTGATACTCTGGAGGGGCAAACCCTGTCCTCACCATTGTTGCAGTAGGTCAAAGTTTTCATTGAGTAGTGTCACAGAGGAGCACCTTGAGTGAAGCCTGTAAGGCAAACAGCAGATAAGTCAGCATGGATTGGAAGACCCCAATTTTTTTTATTAGCTTTATATTCTCCTCTGATGAGGTGCAGTACAAATCGGAATGATAGTTGAAGATTACTGATTTTTTAAAGCTATACACATAGGTATAAACCCAATAAATTACAAGATTCATAGTATTTATTTATTATTTAGCAAAATTCCTTTGGATTCCCCACTTCCCTCAAACATTAAGAGGAGACTTATGATGGTAAATCCCGGTCACGAAAACCAAATTTAACGACTGAGGGGACCCGATGCACTGACCACACGTAACCCCAATACCTGCAGGCCAAATGGCTGAGCAGCGGTCGCTTGCTAGGCCTAGGCCCTTCACGGGCTGTAGTGCCAGGTGATGGTAAATCAACATTCAGTGTTAAAATCTGATTTCCTATATGTAGATTCCTTATTGAGTATGATATGTTTTCTATTCTACATTAGTCATTAAAGGTAGTATATTTAGAGTGAGCTTATGGTTTTAAACCTTGTTCTAGAACAGGCCTTCACATTTGGTCCTTGGAGATATTTTGGCGGATCACCTTAAAGAAGGTATATATGAAACTGATCAAAGAGAAGAATTTACAGACAATAAAACTTTATCTTAAGGGAGGGTTTAATGGAACAGATTTCTGACACAAGTTTTATGCCCAAATACGGAAAACATTTTAAACAAGTAGTTCCGTGAAGAACTAAATAGCCTATTTTCATATATCGTATTTATGTTAATTGCTTCTATCAATATACACAATTTCAGTTTGATTGCTGCAATAGATTCGTAGCTATTAAGAAACATCTAAATATTTTGGATGATTGCCATGTTGGATTATTATATATGTAGGCCTTAGAGTTATGTAGGCCTACTATTACATGAAGATTATTCAAACTTCAATCGCATGATTAGGAAACAGGAAAAAAGAGATTTTAAAATTTTACACAGCCACCATCTTGTGGTTATGAAAACGATTGAAATAAATTAGATGCCAGTGGATTAACTTATGTATAAGCATATACCATACCAAGTTTCACTTCACTCGGATGATTAAATCCCTAGAAACGTCCATATAAATATTTACGTTTCGCGTCGCCGCCATGTTAAATTTGTGCTCACCAGGTTATTGAAAGTCCCATAGGTGAACTTATATTTATAGCCTTTATCAACATACAAAATTTCAGTTTGATTGCTGTCATTGATTGCTGTCTGAATATTTTGGATGGCCGCCATGTTGGATTTTAATATATGTAGGCCATAGTCTTGTACTATTAGATGAGGATTATTGTGTAGGTTCATTGTTCAAATGTTACTTCGATTGCATGATTAGGACACAAGAAATAAAAACTTAATTTTAAAATTTCGCCCAGCTGCCATCTTGAGGTTATGTAAACAATTGAACAAAATTAGATGTCAGTGCATTAAAATGAGTATAAACATTTGCTGTACCAAGTTTCACTGCGCTCGGATTTTTAAATATCGAGAAAAGTCTTTTTAAATGTTTCAACTTCGCTTGGCCGCCATGTTTGTTTTTTTAATTAACAGATTTTAAGAATCATATAGATGAACTTCTAGCAGTGCCCTTTATCTCCATACAAAATTTCAGGGTGATATTATTAATCGTTTCGGAGATATAGAATGCCGGTGAAATATTTTGCACAGCCGCCATGTTGGATTGGTGAGACGTAGTAAAATTTGAAGGGCACAGCCGTGGTCGGACCGAATAGTACCATGACCTTACTGAGTTCTATTGAAATTGCTCCAGCCGTTTAGATTTTATTAGAAGGGGGGGAGAGACACACACACACACGCATGCACGCACACGGTGATCTTATCAGCCTAAATGAAAATAGGCTAAAAATGCACCTGCCTCTCCTCATTCTAAGGTTGCTCAAGATATATCTATAAACTTTTGAATTTGATTTCCATTATCTTAGTTTCAGCTAACACATGCGCTCCTTCTCAGAAGATGTTATGGGAGGGGGGGAAGGGGTAACATTTTTCAAGGGTGGGATCAAAGTTTCTGAAAAATCAAAGTAACTAATGAGGACAGCTGGTTTGTTATTCTCTATAGAACCTGATAATGTGTTTTAAAATGTGGATACGAATGCATTTTTTGTTTTAAGTTATCTTGTAACCAAGAGTTTGATTCAAATCTACAAATCTACTCATACAAGTGTAAGACATCCCTGCTGTATTACCATACTTATTTTGTTTGAAACGGTTTGGAGACTTGTAACAAAGCTACTGTGTTAATTCAGCTATTAACCTTCAGAGTGCTAGTGACGAATCGGTTCATCACTACACATGCGCCTTTTTAGTTCCACACTCCAGCTGTTTGAGAGAATGTTATTTGAAAGTAGGCTTAGCTGCTCTTTTGTGATAGTCCATAGAACCATTTACTTTGTATTTCTAATCTCTATGGTGATGCGAATTACGCTGTTCATTTTTTTAAATGTTTGACTACTGTGCGCTGCAATGGCTGACAACAGACCAAGTAGTTGTTCAAGTAGTGGTGCTTCTAAATGCCTACCGTATCCAGGAGAGGCTATAGGGGATATATTCCCCCTAAAATTCTTGATTTATCACCCCTAGTGAGAAGCCAATTTGGCACACTACACAAGGCTGTCTATACCTACATCCAAATCCTATGCCCCCTATTCTCTGGGAATGCCTCTGAAAAAGGCTATGTTGAGCACATGGGTATAAAATATAGCCTAGTGTAATATATACAACCATTAGAAAGGGTAAGCATTAAGCCTCCGTGGCTTAGGCGGCAGCACGCCGGTCTCTCACCACTGGGTCCGTGGTTCAAATCCCGGTCACTCCATGTGAGATCTGTGCTGGACAAAACGGAGGCAGACAGGTTTTCTCTGGGTACTCCGGTTTTCCCTGTCAAAATTTCATTCCAGCAACACTCTCCACTATCATTTCATTTCATCTGTCATTAATTTAATCATTGCCCCAGAGGAGTGCGTCAGGCCTCGGCAGCCGGCACAGTTCATATCCTCGCCGCTAGATGGGGGCTTCATTCATTCCATTCCTGACCCGGTCGGAGACTGGAAGCAGGCTGTGGATTTTCATTTCAGAAAGGGTAAGCATTGTGACCTTGGACATTGGGGGGAAGTCTGGTTTGTCACTCCCTTGTGGGAGGCTCTAAAGCAGTGGTTCTGAACCCGTAGAAGTCTGCGGACCACTCAGCCTGAAATTGAATCTTGTACGGACCCCCCCTCCCCCCCCCCCCCACCCTCTCCCCCAATACACCTTATCAGTTGTAACCCATCCTCAATAACACTTATTTTATAGATGTTTCAATTCAAAACCTGATAGTCATCGCTGCGAATACATTCGGATGATTCTCGTTCAATGCACATCGTTTTCGAAATCCCCATTTATTGCCACCCTTTTCTCCCGCGGACCACTCCCGAGACACTCGCGGACCACAGGTGGTCCGTGGACCACTGGTTAAGAACCACTGCTCTAGAGCTACTCACCACATAAAGACAGTCTATTCCTACATCCAAATACACTACCCCCTCCCACAAATTATTTTCTGGGTATGGCCCTGAAGACCCTGAGTACATGTTTGCAAAATGTAACCCCATGTAGAACTGACTGGAGGAGGGGGGGAATATGTTAAGTGCTTTAGGGCTTTGATGTAGAATGTCTAAGATGTGTGAGAATAACTCATCAGAGGGGTGTTTACTCGTCTGGAAATTCATAGCAGTTAAAATGTTATGAGTGTGATTCACCACCATTGTCTTATTTGTCATATTGCAGCATGGCCAAGTCCTATCGTAAAAGTTTTATTGAAGCATCTGGTGGGCTGAAAAATTTCTATGCCCATAAAATATTCTGTGGCTGGGACTTCAGCGTTGCCACTCCTGAAGCAGCGCACCTGAAATCCAGGAGCATTTTTAATGAATTAAAGGTAATGAAATACTCTTTCTTGATTGGATTGTGACTTTATCCATTGTATTTTTTTTCTTCTATCTGTAGTTATACTGTACAGTGGAAGCTCGATACAACGCGGTTGTCGGGGGAGTTTCACCTCCCGTGTTATAGCATAGCCGTGGTATATTGAAATGTGACCTTAGAAGTGATAAAAATTGATCCCGCGGAGATTGTGAGGAGGAAACATATTGTTACGTTCCGTGGGTAAAATTATAAATTAATTTTATCTCTTCCTAATTTTCATATTTATTCACACACATTCTAATACAATCGCTACATTTATGTCTTCACAGAGTCTCTACAATAACAAATCACCACAGCCGATTTGACCCGTCTCTTCCCTTCATCTTCCACTGCCTTGACAATCTCGTCTTTTGTGATTCAGTCAACAGTTTTCTCACCCCACCGCATAAAGCGCGCTTGTTCCCTGTATAGACACGTAGCAATATGTACAATAATAAATTACAACACTGTTGTAAATGGTAATATAACATGTGTAAGTACAGTACTTGCAGTATTTTAAAAAATTGAAGCTTATGTGCGAACAAACGTCTGTTACATTGTGTGTAATTTGAGATATTCACTGAACAAACATCTGTGATGAAACATCACATAACATTTAAGGTTACAGTGTGTTTCATTTCAGTATCTAAGAAGGAACTAGGCATATGTTGGTGGTTTACTCAAGATGGCTCTACACAAATATGACACATAAGTGGCTTCGGTGAGTGAAGTGAGTGTTGAAATGGTGAAGGCAGCAGGGGAGGTTGGGAAACAGTGGCTGTACCGTGTGATGAGGGTGATATGGAAGGAGAAAAAGACCCCAGAAGATTGGAAGAAAGGATTAATTGTCCCAATATTTAAGAAAGGAAGCAGAAAGGAGTGCAGAAATTACAGGGGAGTCACACTCATACCTCACTGTGCCAAGATATATGAAAAGATATTAGAAAGTAGAATACGAGCCAAAGTGGAGAGAAAATTGAGAGAGGAGCAGTATGGATTCAGACCTGGGAGATCAATAGTGGATCTCATATTTTCAGTGAGACAGCTCCAGGAACACCACTACGAATTTGGAGAGGATCTGTTGATGGCCTTCCTGGACATCGAAAAGGCCTATGATAGTGTGTGTAGGGAGAAGGTTTGGAAAGCAATGGAAAACATGGGAGTGGAAAAAGAGACTGTAGGCAGAGCGAAGGAGATGTATTGTGGAAGTGTGAGTTGTGTGAAAGTTGGAGGGGAAAGAACAGACTGGTTCAGACAAATGAGTGGCCTGAAACAGGGTAGTGCGCTGTCACCCCTTCTCTTTATTGTGGTTATGGACGAGGTAATGACACGGATAGCAGGAAAGATAGGAGAAGATAAGATGAAAGCAATGGTGTTTGCAGATGATCTCATGGTCTGGGGAAACAAGGAGGAGGAAATTCAGGAGCAACTGAAGGCTTGGGAAGAAACAGTGCAAGAGTACGGATGGAAGTTCAACATTAGTAAATGTGAGATCCTGTTAACGACCAGGAAAAAGGACAGACCAATGAGTGGGATAACACTTGGAGGTGGACAGCTGAAGAAGGTGGAAAGTCTCAAGTACTTGGGAAGTATAGTGGAGGAAAATGGGAGAAATGACAAAGAGATTACCGAACGTGGCAGACAGGCAGAAGCATTTCTGAGAAGCATTAGGAGCTTAGTGTGGAATAAAGATGTCCCACAAAAAAAGCAAGGAAGTGTTATACAGAAGCTACTATATCCCGATACTGACCTATGCTTCAGAAACATGGACAATGAAGAAAAGAGACATAAGCAGAATACAGGCAGGTGAAATGAAGTTCCTGCGAAGTAGGATCGGAGTAACAAGAAGAGACAGGGTGAGGAATGAAAAGGTCAGGGAAATGGTGAAAGAGGAGCCCTTGCAAGGTAGGATTGAGACATCAAGACTGAGGTGGTATGGACACTTAAAGAGAATGGATGAGAAGAAGATTCCCAAGAGGATACATGAGATGCAGATGCAGAAGAAACGACCAAGGAGAAGACCAAGAGATAGATGGCTGAAAGGAGTGGAGGAATGTGTCAAGAAGAGAGGCGAGGACTGGACCAGAGTGACAGCGGAGAGGTGGTGGGAAGAAAGAACTAAGTGGCGAGGCTTATGTTCCAAACAGACCCAGCCTGGGGCTGGAAACTGTACAAGATGATGATGATGATGATGAAGTGGCTTCGGTGGCATAGTTGGTAGCATGCTGAGCTTCTATGCCTAAGATCGTGGGTTCAAACCCGGCCGAAGCCGTCGGATTTTTTAAGAGCGTTAAAAATCCCTCAGTATGCCTTCCTTCGAAGGGGAAGTAAAGCCGGCGGTCCCATGCTAAAGAACCTTTCACTAATTACACCTGTGTGAAGCTAAATTATATATAGGTTAAACATTCAACAAACGCTCTTAGGTTTCGATGTCCGTTGCCAGGAGCCAACTGCGGTGGCATCTGGTAATCAAATTCTGAACTAATAGTCGTTGACGGTGGTGTTTGGTGGCAAAAGTAGGAACTGCTTGAAAAAAATTCAATGTCTGCAGTCCTCACTTGAATTGAAAACTGATAACACACACTAATACAGTCATCACAATTAACACCGGTTATCAGACAGGTTCTACACACACCCAAAGTACACGGGGCTACATGACCGTGTTGTCGCAGCCCCTAAACTGAGGAACCAACCAAGTTCCAACATTCGCTGCCAGGTGCTGATTGCAGTGGCATCAAGTAGCCAAGTTCACAGCTAGGTGTCATTGATGGTAGCATTTAGGAACCACATGAAATTGATCGTCTGCAGTCCTTACCTAAATTACAGATAACACACACTAATACAGCCATCACAATTAACACTGGTTATCAGACAGATTCTACACACACCCAAAGTACACGGGGCTACATAACCGTGTTGTCACAGCCCCTAAACTGAGGAACCAACCAACAAATGTGATATACAATCGAAAAAAAAGAAAAGTACAATATTTATTTTTTTACTTTATATTCTGGATGAAAGACATTGAAATGCTTATATAAATAACTAAAATTTGTAACTGACAAGATAGTACCTGATGAATGAATTTATTTCTTCATTTCCTTAAATAAAATTGTAAAGAGGGAAGGATTCTTTTATATCTTTTAAGGGGAGTTAGGAGCCTCTGGAACCTCTCTTCCCATTATGCTCATATTATGTATAGCACTGTTGTTCAATACCCTTTCTCATAGATATTGTCAACATGTTTCAGGAGCTGCTCAGCGAAGATTCCAAACATTATGAGAAACGAACGTGTATGGGGAATTTGTACATCACAGTGGTGCAGGTAGCAGTTCATGTACTGTCGATGGTCATTCTCGTAGGGACTGGGACTGTTATGTGGCTCATGCTGAATGCTCACATCATAACAGACTCGAGAATATCTATGATGATGGCTCTGATAGTTACACTCATCCTGATTGCAGCACCGGTCATCTTCTCTTGGCTTGTCCGGTGAGTTTTGTCTATTCTCGTAAATCTTTAACCTATTATCATATTGGAAATATTAAATATTACATTTTCCTATAAGATATTAATATTATCATATGATACTTTCCTTTTAAAGCTGGTAGACACAGAAACGGCTCAAATACAGTAAGGAAAAGTATTTTCTATCTTCTTAACAGCACATAATGCTCCATTCCTAAACACATACTTGTGTAATAAATGCTATGAGAAGAATGAGGGAGGACACCCAAAAATATGTCATCAGATTTTTAATAATTAAGAAATTAAGCTACAGCCAGCATAGCATATTATAATGAAAGAGCACTTGTAAGACTGCCATGGAGCTGAATATCATTATCTAATTGTGCAAGTTCTATAGGGTAACTTGTAAGCATATAGGAGGTCTGTTAGAAAAGGATCAGAACTTATTTTGCAAAAACCTGATGGATTTGAATCAAGCGTGCTTGCATGAACCAACCTTGAACCTTTGAGCACATGTGTGAATTTTTTCCCACCTGTCGATAGCGTCTGCTGCTGGCAAGTAGCATTGAAGTGAGGTAGTGTGTAGTGCTCTCTTCGGTTTTTCATTGCAAGGACTGGGATTTGGTTTCTGGGTCTTACCCGTACATGCAAGACTCTTCACCAATGATCATGGTGTTCATGAAGTCACTCTGACTGGTCGTGGAGTCCAGCATGTCATGTGAGACTTCAAAACGAAGTTGCTTTTGCTCCGCTGTCAGCAGCTTCGGCCAGCAACAGACACTGTCGACAGGTGGGAAAAAATTCCAGCATCCGCATGAAGGTTCAAGGTCGGCTGATGCAAGCGCTTGATTCAAATCCATCAGGTTTCCAGAAAAGAAAAAGGTCGGATACTTTTCTAACAGACCTCGTAGATAATCAAGATATTCAAGATTAATAATGGTCTTGGCTTGGTCCCATGGCTAGTTTGGATATTACTCTTTCTTCTTGAATTATTTTTCCTGGTCTAACCACCGAAAATATTTGATACAGTATATAGAAAATTTGTCATGTTAAAAGAATCATTCAGTTGATATATTTTACTTTTTTCTCTTCTCTTTACTTTCAGGTTTGAAGAGTATCGCAACCCTCGTACAGCGTTGTACGTTACGCTGTTTCGGACGTTTTGTTTAGAAGTTGTTATTGTTAGTGTACTCATTACATTTTGGCTTCAAGAGAAAAATGAAATTGTGAGTATATTATTACTAAGGGCCTTATTTTTTGGTGAAATAAAACTGTTGATTTCGGTGTTAAAACTGACGCTATTTCGGTGGGTATTTCGCGAAATAAATTGTCACAATGATCGATGTTTCTTCTTAAATCTTCCTTATAGCATAGCGTATAGAAGAGAAAGTGACGCGACTTGTGGAGTTTGTATGGTCCAGCCGCTAGGTGGCTCTAGCGTCGGCTAGCGCTGAGTGAGGACGGTATCAATACAAGCAGTTGAATGTTACTTTTCAGTAACTGAATGTTATCAGCTTACACTACGTTGTATTAGACAAGATGATCCAAATATAAAATTCTCCGCACTGAGTATATACAACGCTAACGTCCGTTGTGTTAATTATGAAACATCAGATTGCGTCATAGGTTCATATAATAAGGAAATAAAACATTCTGACCGGGGTCAAAATGTAACTGAATGTGTGAAAATCGTAAAGCTACAGACCATTCACTACTGCACAAATAAAGTAAATATAATATAATACAGTATAATGACAAACTCACCCATATAACTTATAGCTCTCAGTTGTCCGAAGCTTTGGACAGCTTACGCGATGATTTTCCAGACTTAGAAGTTGACTGCTCTTTCCTAATTTCTTTCGTACGAAAGAAAAAGCACACTTCATGAAATGAAAAACGAGTTTTCCAATAAGGTCCAGTTTATGTTCCATACACCATCAAAAAATCACGGCCCTAAAACAATCTCATCAATGCTGTGCTAACACTCATAAAATATATCAACCCACAAATTTGAAAGGGAAGATAATTCCATTTCAACGACTACTTCGACCTGTAAAAGAATGTTGAAGACACTGTCAGACGGTTGAGTTAGGTAACTAAGGGCATTTATTGTGTCAAAGTCCTTTATATTAGTGAAAGTTGCAGCTGTTGTGTCTGACGGCCTTTCCACTTTGAAGGGTTGTTGCACACTTCACACAGCTGATCCCTTTCCTTAGTTGCTTGACAATGCACCAGGCTTCAAACTCCATCTCTTTCTCGCCATTTCGACTGTCTTTCCTTCTATAATGAAAGTGTCCGTTTTTATAAGGAAATTATCGGAGCAATGTGTGTCACATAGCCTGCATATGACTTACTTGACAATTTAATGTCTTTCCTCGGAATGGCCTTAGTCCATTTAAATAAATCATCTTCGGCTTTTGGAGGTCTAAAAAAGTGCCTACCTGTTGCAGATGACTTGTCGTATCCAGATCGGCACCCGGGAACAAAACAACACGGCATATTCACTTACACAGTTTTGTTTGACGAATCTTACCAGGTTATAATTCACTCGACAGCACAAACGTAAAGAAATAAGTGTAAAAGCTTACAAATACTAAACACACCAGTGTCATAACGTATGTATTATTTCACTATCGCTTCTTGATCGCATACACTTTTCAACACCAAGAAATAAGGACTAAACACGGCAGCATTTCCATGTTTTCAAACTCGCGAGCGCTTAGAAAGTGTCTCCAGCCAGCCACAACCAACCCCTGCGCAGTCAACCGGCGGGCGCAGCAACTACCCATACTAAAGATACGGCAAACTCGGGAGTCGGCACACTTTCTCTTCTAAACGCTATGCTTATAGTATGGGGAAAATCTAACAAAGTAAGTGTTAAGGGGGTTTTTCAACTTCTTTGCGATGTGTGGAGTATCGCCGAATGTTATTTGCTGCATAGAATTATGTTCATTTCCTTCTTTCTTCCTCTTTTTATGCGTTTCTGAATCACTACAGTGTTTATCACACGTGTCTTTTCGTTCCCACTGAATACGAACATTGCTGTATTTACACATTAGAATTATTCTTGCAGTGTCAAATACATAGAACCCCTCACTGTTGTATTCCTCGGCCCTCGAGAAAACTGTTGTGACTTTAATTTTTGGCATTTTTATACTTAAATGCTGGATGTTTGCCGATAGTTTTATCAGTCGCGAACTCGCATTGCTGTATCTACAACCACAACGCCATTTGATGTAATCGATAGCAGATATCGATTTTCATCGATAGCCTTAGAGATCGCGGAACTGAATACACATACTTCTGGCGCAGCACCATCAATCAAACGAGTAGGAAACCAGGACGGTCAATTCCTCAGATGCATTTAAACGTGTGTTGGAGAGCTTTTTCGATAATATTTAGCATTTTCGTACCATGTGGAGTATATCTCGTGATTATTTGTGCAATTCGCGCAATAAATCAGAATTCGTGATGTTTTGAGAGTTCATTTTGCTAAAATATGCTACTTTAACCCGTTAAGTGGGGAGCGAATTCTTCCACATGACCACTACGGTGGGGAGAGGTTTTCATATTTTTTTAAATGTTTAAATAATTGGATTTACGCAGCTCGACATGTATCTGTTTAGTATTGCATGTATATTTTGACAAGAAGACACATTAATTTCAATACTGCAACGAATATTTACGAAATAGAATGATTTTTAAGCGAATCATATCTTAGTGCGACAAAGGCATAAGTCTCATATTACTATTTTTTTCACTGATGAGCATTGTAATCGTTACTTTCCGAAACTTGTACGTTAGCAATAAGTATTTACGTATCCAATAAGATAGGATTTTTTGGAGTGACCTCCTGAGAGGCCTGGTGCAGGTCTTTCTAGTCGACGCCCGTGGGCAACCTACGCGTCGGGATGGGCAAGGATGTGGTAGGAAGAGGCCGTGGCCAGTCAGGAGGTACTGCCCCAGCATTTGCCTGGTGTTGAAAATGGGAAAACCACGGCAAACCATTTCAAGGACGGCCGATGGAGGGGCTCGAACCCACGCATATGTCGAGTCAGGAGATAGCTGGGCCCTACGACCTAACGCTACGCTTTAGCGAGCACAGACACTGCTGTCGATTAATAAAAGATAGATGTAGTCCCACAAGTGCTATAAATATATTTCACACTATAATTACACTATTGAAGAATACGATAATGACCTGATAACAATGTACTCACCTAATATGTACTTTCTTCTCGTGTTGTGAATATGCAACTGCCGAGCCACTAATTATTCCATTCAGAGGTTTTCTCTATTTATTATATACACACACACGAATTTATACAACAATGATAATCACTATTTACAATACACGAGGAATGGACACCTGTCAGTTCAATTTTTTGCGGTGTGATACATTCCAAAGCAAGGAGCTGGGCACAGTGCTACATCGCACATTTTGCAGCAGTGCTGTGTCTCCTTTCTTTTATTGTTTGCTTTGCAGACAATACATCTCTTGCTTGCAATGGGTTTCGTCTTTGAGGGAGGATTGAAATCTGGAAAATGCCTTCCCGAGAATCGATCTGAAGGATCATTTGATAGTGACACCACTGATCTGACTGGCTGGGCTTCAGTGGGGGTTGATTTACCATACTTGTCAAAAAGCTTCTGAATAATTTGCAAACGAAATTGTAAGTGAGTGAATTTTCCTCCATGATTCTGATAAATAACGAAGGAATTGAACATTGTTATGTCCAACAAGTGCCTGAAAATCTTTTGGTAGAACTTCTTTATTCGCTTTCTGGCTGTACTGTACGGAACAATGCACTGATCAGATAAGTCGACCCCACCCATTGAATCATTGTAATCTATACACATGACAGGCTTTACTATTGTGTCCCCTTTTCTGTTTTACACAGTGCGCATTTCGGCATCATGTATGCTACTTAGCATACACACATCCCTCTTGTCTCTCCACTTGAGAGCAATGAGTTTGTTACGATAAGCAAACACAATTTCACCCTTTTTTAGTTTTTTTGCCAGAACATCTTTTGGGAGATTTTTTCTGTTAGATCTTACGGTGCCTACAGCATCTGTTTGTAGATCATTGAGCAGGTCAAACAGCTCCGGACTACTGTAGTAATTATCCACAGCTATTAGGTAGCCCTTATTCAGGAGATCTCCGGCCAGTGTAAAGACAACTTTGGAAGGCTTAGTGTACTCAGAAATATCAATTCCGCAAACTTCGTTTACGAGCTTAGTTTCCTTCCCAGTATACCATAAGATGTTCCACACATACCCAGTCTTAGCTTCACATAACTTATATGACTCCATACCAAAGCGCGACCTTTTCTTTGGTATGTATACTTTCCATCCCAGTCTACCTTTCCACAATAAGAGGCTCTCATCTATAGATAAGCTATCGTCTGGAATATATGCAGTTCTGAATTTTGATACAAGGATGTCTAGAACTGGCTTCACTTTATACAATTTGGGGTGGACCTGCCTGTTATAAGCTTCATTGTATGCAAAATGTAAAAATTTCAGCAAAAGGAAAAATCGCTTCTCAGACATAATTTCATAAAATACGGGAGTAGCTAGCAGTTTATTTCGAGAGAAGTAATGGGCTAGTTTAGGCTTCTGAACAATGCCCTGCAGTAATAAAATTCCTAAAAATAGTTTTATTTCATTTTTGTTAGTGGGTACCCAGTCTCTCTCACGACTCCTTCTTTTCACTTTCGCCATCAACGAATTCGAACTGATTGTTTGCTGTGCATACAGATTTGTTTGCTGTGCAATAAGCTCACAAAATCCGTCGTCTATAAAAAAATCGAAAATTTCTTCCGGGTCCTTCTTATCTAAAAGTTCACCCTGTATTCCAGCATTGTAATTAGCTGGAAATCTTCCCCGCCTACAACCCCGTACGTCCCATTCACCGTGTACAGCAGGATTACCATCATTTGCGATTTCAGTGTCACTGCTGTCACTAGAACTCGAACTCCGTACCGATACACTGTGTCTTGAAACCCCACTAAAATAACTAGTCCCTGGAGTATTTACTAATAACGGAGTTTCTTCGTCACTTTCTGAACTGGACTCACTATAACTATCATCATCGCTATGTTCGAGCATATCACGAATAACACATTCACTTGGAATATCTCTCGAACGTTTAGACATACTGTAGTACAATATAAAACAAAATAAATCTCTAAAACATTCTAAAAACCACAATAGGAACACATCAAAGCTTCTGTATCTCGCGAACTTAGTACCGTGTACGAACACAACGGGCTACTAAAGACGCACGGCGCTCGAGTTGAGTGTGACGCGGCATTTGAGCGGTTATTGCATTGAGCAAATACGTACCAAATAGCAAGGGGATTCCCTATCATAAAACCATAGTAGCTACGTAGTTCAAAAAATATCGTAGAGATGGCAGCACCTCCCAGAGCCTGTGAGGAAAGTCTCAAGCCTGACGCGTAATTATAAAGGCAAGAAAAAAAATAAAACCCGTCCTGCGTCTGGAGACGCGACACCCACCCTAGCGCAAAGCTGCAATCGCGGATGGAGCCGCGAGCCCCGCTCTACGGGTTAAGTACCTACAAGGTCATATATAGGCAAGAAAGAAGATATGAATAAAGTTCGCGCGTATCGCTATTACCAAAAAATAGGGCCCCTAATTATTACATAATAATATGACAAATTACAGGAATATTGCCAGGCACATTGTACACATACACTATCTGATCAGAAATATCCGGACACCCATCATGTAATGCTTAATTGGACCCCAGATGTAATTGGAGGCAGACTTTCCAGTCAGTAGAGAAGCAGTAATATCAGAATGGGTTGGTCAGGCGAGCTCAGCGCCTTCGAACGTGATAGTCATTGGATGTCACCTGAATAACAAGTTCATTAGGGACATTGCAACCCTTCTAAAGTTGCCCAGGTCGACTGTTGGTGATGTGATTGTGAAGTGGAAATGCAAAGGAACAACCATACCATCGAGCATTGCGGAGGGTGGTGGTAAAAAATCGCAAGAAATCAGTGGATGGAGTCAATCGTGAGTTCCAAAATGCTACCAGCAGTCTAGCCAGCATGATGACTGTGTGTCGGAGCTCAAAAGGAATGGGGTACAATGGTTGAATGGCTGCTCATAAACCAAACATTTCTGTAGTTAATGCTAAGAGCTGCTTGAGGTGGTGTAAAGAGCGACACCATGGGACAGTGGATGACTGGAAATGAATGATTTGTGTGATAAATCATGATATACCCTGTGGTAATCCAATGGAATGGTTTGGGTTTAGTGAATGCCTGAAGAACGTCACCAGTCATCATGTGTAGTGCCAATAGTGAAGTAAGGATGAGGAAGTGTTATGTTATGGGGGTGTTTTTTGTGATGCAGGTGTGGTCCCCATATTTCACTTAAGAAACCTCTATATGTGGAAGGATATGAACACATTTTTAATTACTGTTTGCATCCAAGAATAAAAGCACAAAATATCACATTTTTCTGGAATTCAACATACCAACAATAACACCATTTGCAAACACTTCTTAACAAGCTCAAAATATAAAGATCATATACGGTACATTTCATTTGAAACAATTCAATTTAATTTGGAAGATAAGGCTAATATTGAGTCAAGGGAATACTATTTCATGTTATTGCCTAATAAAGTCTTGTAGCCATCTGCTATTCATTACACATTCTTCTGATTATATATGCATGTCTCTCTATTCTAGTGCTGGGAGACCTCCCTTGGACAGGAAATTTATCGACTCGTTCTCATGGATTTCTTGATTGCTATAGTAGGTACTGGCCTGTCGGAGCTGGTCAGGCGACGAATTTATGAGTAAGTCATACGACAAATGAGTCTACTGTATATGTGAAGTAGAAGTAGTCTTGTGTAATGCATATCCTTTGCCCTGCAGGACTCTCTGGAAAGGAATTGGAGTTCCTGAATTTGATATTGCAAGGAACAGCCTGAACCTCATCTACAATCAAACATTATTTTTTGTTGGTTTTTTCTTCAGTCCGCTCCTGTCATTTATCATTGTTATCAAGATGTTTGTTACTTTCTACATAAAAAAGGTAAGAAAATTATATTTCAGCATATATATATTTTATTGGAGTTCCTATAAACTTACGGTAATTATATCTTCATCAATAACAATGTTGTTGATCATAAAATTTGTGTCAATATTGTTATAGTTATGCATTCTTTCTTACCTGATTATAAGGATGTTGATTGGTTTGGTTAAAATTATCTTTCACATGGAATGTTGCATTGAATTAAGTAATCTATGGAGCAGACTTCACATGAATAAATTTGCAGTAGGTCTTTAAATGTGACCGAGCTAAGGGAACTCCTCCAAAAGTCACTTTTTTTTTTAGAGAAAAACAAATTAAGTTTAAAGGATCATTTTGAGGTTTTAATGCAATTCGTGTGAAGAATTCAGGAATTTGATGCTGCTGGCATTACAAAGTACTGGAAATTTTAGAACTTCTCATATTTCAAAGGCTATTCATTCAGCAATTCGTTTTTGCAGCAGTCGTAGGACCATTCTGTGGCTTTATAGGATGGTTGTTCTGTAATGTCTGTTCTAATCAGTTAGCAATGCCGGTCTTAATCGTGACAAATCGTGCATTGATATGATCTAGTGGAATCACAGATGTTTTGGTCTTTGTCCACCGGAGTGCTGTATAGACATCTAGAAGCTGGAAAAATGCTCTTCTTGTTAAAGGGTTATCCTACAGGAATGAGAAAATGTACCCACCTCGATTAGGAGGGATTTGAGTTCGGTTACTTGTTCTAATGGGATTGTCTCTCTTAAGAGATGGTCCGGCAAAATGTAAATGGTACGCCAAATGTCCCATATTTTTTAGAAGCATCTTATGTGCATTGTTAGCTTGATAACAAATCTAAAAGTGGAACAACTCAGTGTGAGGCTTTCATAGCAAACATCCTGGCTCATTTTGTGTTGATGGGACATGATGGTGCAATGGTCAAGCTGCTTGCCTCTAACCAAGGCAGACTGGGTTTAATTCCTGGTTAATGCTTGTGAGATTTTAGAAGTGAATTATCATGTCCTGTGGTTTGGTTCTGCGTAAAAAGAGGATCCCATGGCTCATGATTGCGAGATTAATGGTCATGTAAAGCCATAAGTTTCCTTATCCCTGACTTGCAAAATCCAAAATGTGTATGGGTTAAAGGCTGATATTCAACTATAACATGGCAAGCTCAGCTCCAGATAAAACTGCTGCACTATCAATGCATGGCGTAATTGGCAAGGCTCCCAGCGCTATCCTACTTTTAGTCTCCTAGAAGATGCCTAGATATGAGATACACCTACCAGAATATATCCTGGCCCTTAAGGCAAAATTCTGGCACTGTACTGTAGATAAAAAGGTTGCTAAGCTTCTTATTTTCCCTTGGGTGATAACACCAACTTCAGTTAGATTGGAAGAAAAGGCACAAACAGTGGTCAAAAAATGGCTGTGTTACCCATACCAGTGCAATTGTTTTACATTGTACCCATATGAGCTGTTATTTCATTTTTAAAATCTGGTCATCCTACTTTTAATCTCCTAAAGTAGTTGAATTTTAATTCTTGCATTTCAAGTACAATTCATAGTATTACAAGGCTTATTTGTTATTTTAATTGAATAGCTTGTTTTCAAAGTGTTTTAAATACAAAATTGATGACTGTCAATATTTTTATATGAATAAATATTTTATGCACCCTTCTATCATTTTGTTATGCTCTTAAACGGTTTATAGCACCTGTTAAAATGGTTGTGAAAATCAAGTTTGTTTCCTAAGTGTCTTATATTCCAGCTGTTTTTATTTCCAAAATGTCTCATATTTGTTTGACCGATCTGCTGACTCCTACAACAACATGACTCAATGTGTCTGCTCCCATGACAGAGTATGTTACATGATGGATAGCAACAGTTTGTTGCGAGATTGTGAAGTACTTTTCTTCTCTAAATAAATGGCAAGTTTTGAGGAAATAATAGAACATCATACAGAGCGGCAAAGGTCGCTAGTACCTTCAGAATAGGCTAAAGACAAAGAAAAACTGCACAATACGCTAGGAGTGACAGTACCGCTTCATAGTGGTGTACCTTTTAATTATTTTTTTTCAGATTTCTTCCCCAAACTGTAAGCATTTCCAAATAGCATTTTATAATAACAAAACTGAAGTGAAACATGACTCATTTATAACAAATACTATAGTATGGTCTAGAAGCTGCTACAATGACCCCCCTGGACAACAGAATGATACAAACAACTGAGATGAAATTTCTAAAATCAAGTACTCTTATTCAGAAGACCAGACGAGACAGAAATAGAAATGAGTCAGTCTGCCTAAAGCTAGGTTAATCCCAGATTAAAGCTAGGGCTGAAAAGAAGTGGAGGAGTCAAGATAGAAATGGTCCGGTCATCTGATGAGGATGCCCTTGAGTAGAACACCCAAAGCCTATTTCGAAAGGGAGATTATTGGCAAGAGACCAAGAGGTAGACCTCGAGATGGGTGAAGCAGGTCCACAGCCTTGGCTAAGAGGAGCGTAGAATGGAGGACAGTGGTGGAACAAGAATGGTGGCAGGACAGACAGCTATGGAAGGGGCTTTCTAATTTCCACACCCGGCCTGCTGGAGTGGAGAATCGATGATGATGATAATGATGATGTTGATGATGACCATACAGGTGCAGAAAACACGTGTTAGGGTAAAGTTGAACAAATGAGATGAAGAATTTTCTGTATCCTAAGTCACTTTGAAATAAGTTCAACATTACTGAGCTGAGTCCTGCATTTTAGTAAATTGTATTGTAAACAAGTGCAGACATTGAACAGCTAAATGGCTCTTCTTATGATGATGTCTGAATGTCGCCCTGTATTGCCTTCGTGCAAAATACAGTAATAAGAATCGTAGTTTATTACTAATCAGATTAATTTTCCCTTCTTTAAACCATCCATAAAAAATTATTTTTTTGACCTCTGATGTGTTTTAACTCAATGTTATGTGGTCTTGTTGCTTCTAATTCTAATGTTTGGAGATTTTTGTAAGTCAGTGCCAATGTTGACAGTAGAGTTGTTAATCATAATAACTTATAATGATAAGTCTAGTTCAAATCGTTTATCTGAAAAATTTATAAAAACATGATTTCTGGGATTTGTCATTTCATGGACTTGGAGATACTTTGGAAATAAACTCTCCAATATTGTAGTCGGTACTAACACAAGACTGTTTTCATAGTTTGGTGTGCTGAAGAACTGCCAACCTTCAGTGCGGTCCTGGCGAGCAGCCCAAACACAAACAGTATTTCTGGTATTGTCATTCTTGTCACTGTTGGGAGTGATCATTGCATATGGCTACATCCTTACACGGTAAGTATACAGTATATTCCATGAACACTGGAAATGACTGAACAGTTTTCTATTCTTTTAATATTGACAAATAAAACTCACTCCACTCAGAAGGCTTCTATGGGACACAAAGATCCTGCGCCAATCCTACCAAATGTCTCCATTGAACTCTGTTTTGGGCGAGTTCTTGCCAGTTGTCCACATTCAGATGCATACAAAGTTTGGAGATTTCATTTCTCCAGGAACTTCGTGGTCTTCCTACCGGCCTTTTTCCTTTTAGTTCTTTAAAGATTTGTAAGACCATTATCATCTTTATCCTTAGTAAATGACCAGCCCATTGAAGTCTTCTGGAGTTAATGATGTTGAGTATTGGTGCTTGCTGTGATAGTAAGTGTATGTCTTTATTTGATCTTTTCTTTTCCAGCTTTGAGACACGGGTTCAAAAAATGATACAAATATTTTCCTATACCCTTTATGTTCGAAAACCTACAACTGGTGTTCTTCCTGTTTTGTTAAACTCCATGATTCTGCACCATAAGTTAGAACTGGCCTAATGTTATTGTATATTTTCAGTTTTGTATTTCTCGTCAAAAATTTGGAACCCAATAAAAATTGTAGAGCTCTGGTGTTGGAGAAGGATACTGCGTATTCCTTGGACAGCCAAGAAGACGAATGTATGGGTGATTCAAAAAATCAAACCAGATCTGTCTCTCGAAGCATTGATAACACGATTACAGCTGTCATATTTTGGACACATTATGAGGCGTTCTGATTCGTTGGAAAATACAATTACCCTTGGAAAGGTGGAAGGATCTCGGAGACGAGGGCGGCCAGCATTGAGATGGATCAACTCCATCAAATCCATGCAGTCGCTAGGAGTCGACGCCGACTTGATGGCACCTGATCATCATCACACTTTGTTAGCATTCTGTTTTAACTTTAATATCCACTTCTCTATGATTCTGTTCATCAATCATGACAAATAAAATAGTGGTATTAATAATAGGATAGGACAGGGAATCTGAAGCATTGCAAAGCAAATAGTGTAACTGGGCAATGGATCCATGTGATGGCATGTGTTGCTTCTATGCTTCTGTGCTGTGACAAGTAAAGGTGAGTAATGCAAACTGCAACACAGACAGTATATGGGAGTGTGCTGTCACGTTCGATGTTCCTATAACTAATTTGTCTAAATTTTATTCAAAATGACAAAAGAAGAGGAGAGTATTAGTAATAAGTAAGGACTTATTAAACTAGAATACTAGTTTTCTAGTTTCATTAATAAACTAGAAAATATGTGGTAGTCTAGCAGCAAATATATTCTGAAGTAGTTTTCTCTGACATACCTATTTATTCAGTAAACTACACAGATAAAGGAAACACTCGTGACAAGCTATGAGTGTTACATGCTACAAGGTAAACAAGACGACACACAAATCACTTCTGCTGCTGTCTAGACCATGACTGATGTCCACCACTTGTTCATTTGGAGTCCATACGGGTCCTTTACGTTGTAGACATCATTTAGAGTTCTTGTTTGTCTAGTTAATATAAAAAAAAGATTAAGTTCTTGCCAAGCTATGAATGTTTCTTCATGCAACCTAGTTTATTATCTAGATTTTAGTTAATAACATTAGAAAATCTAACCGAAGAAACATTCTTATATTCCATGGTGGGAAGTGATAAGTGAACCGCAGTACAGGAACAGATGCAAATCAGCTAAATCTACAGAACCAAATTGTAAACTTAGTTACACTAAGTGTTTAACCTAACCAACAAACTACAAAAGTTCATGAAATATGGTAAATAAGAAATTTGAAAAGTTACAGTTAATAGCAAAACCGTTTAGAACGCAATCACTTCAATAGCTTGCTATGATAGAAGTTCACGATTCAAAAGTGTTTCACACTTATATGAAAAGGACTAACAAAAATGCAACACTTATAGAATTGTAATAGACTAAGTGAATAAAAATATATAATTGGTTAAAAAAATCAGACTCATTACTAAGTATAATTAAAAACTTTTGTAGCTTAATAATTGTAAATATGGTACTGTTAAGCATAAGAATTACAGTATATACATATCCACTGAACCTAAATTAAGCCTAAGTGAGCAGGATTTGATGATGATAGCTTGCCAAACTGAACTAGCCCCCCATTTGTATGAGAAGTGTGTAAATAATTCATGTAATTTATTTCAGGCACTAGGAAATCAATTTTAACTCCCTTTCCAACCTAATTTGGGCACACTCTTGTTCTTATAGATTATGGTACCTATGCAACACTGAAAAATGGCTTCTAATATTTCAACACAGAATACATTTTTAATTAAAGCATTGTGTGCTTCATTCAACTATCCTCAAATAAGGGTTACCATGCTATTCAGAACTTCAATACCATTAGTCCAATTCTTTGTTTCATACCACGTTACCTGGCATCATATCACCATACCTTCTGTATTGAGAGGCTGATACGGTAATGTGTGTTTAGGTGATTTGTAACTCTTTTTCTTATGTCATCAATCCTAGTATTTGTAGTGGTGCAAGCAGTTTTCCACTGGTTTCTACTCAGAGCTAGGTGTCGTCAAAGTTGTGTAGGATTGGCAGCCAGTATCTTTCATGACCTAGTTGATGTATGCAATCTTGGTCTGAATCGCCCTTCTTCCCTCCACAGCTCCTTCCTGAATTGTCTTCATCATTCCTTTGTGTCTTAAAACATGCCCAGTTCACACATCTTTCTCTTGTAAATTAGATTCCATGGGCACGTCTTCGCTAATTCAACTCTCCATAGTTCCTCTTCATTCGTTACTTTGCCCACCCAGGGAATTTTGAACATCCTCCAATAACATCATATTTCAATTTTCCCCTCAGATTTCCTGATTGTTAGGGTTCATGAGCACACTCTATATGTGCGTGTTTTTAACAAATTTTTCTAGGACGCTTCTCTATGCTTCACGTGAAGAGATTACGCCTCTTATTAAGGTGGCCATCTTGCTCTTAGACCTCCCATCCGATGTCCTGCCTCCAAGATGTCTGAAAGTGTCCACTTTCTACAGCCATTCCGTACCCTCGGACAGTGTGTGTCATGTTTGCTTCCTTTTAGGATTTTGGGCTTTGTTTGTTGTCATGTTAAGGGCATTAGAGGAATCTACCACACCCCAATATTGTTGTCAGTTCGTGTTTACTCTTTCAGCACATGATGTGCGCTCTGTGAATCTCAACCAGGTCACTTTCTCTCCCAGGATCCTTACTCTACCGTTTCTCCCAGTCTCATCTCACTCCTAGTTTTTTGATGGTTTCTTCTTGGTGTTCATTGCCACTTCATTCTTATACAGCTTTTGTATAATTCTCCTATCCTTGTATTTCACTCCCATCCTCTTCAACATCCTAGTGAACTTGTTCTAGGTGACTTTTCTAAGTCAATATTGGGCAATATACATACCTTGAGCTTTTCTCAGTCACTTTTTCAAGAATCAATGTTTACTCTCGTACCACTACCTTTACTGAATCTATACTGTCGACCACCATTCACCCTGGTCATTCTTGTTGTTTCTTCATCAACTGCCATCTACTGAATTTTTCTGGTATCTACGACAGCTGGCAACAATCCTGATCCGCCGTAATGCGAGTATAGGCCATCGTACAGTTTCCGTCTTACTGCGAACATAGCCCGTCGCACACTATTAATGCCACTGAGATCATATTGTGTTAAGGGTGACTGGAATGCTACAGTTGGAGAGGGAACTGACAGGCATGTAGCTCTTCCCTATGGACTCAAAGAAACTAATGAGAGAGTTCTGCACCCAGCATCATCTGATAGTTTGTATCACATGGTCCCAACATCATCCCCAAAGCTGGCATAGATGGAAAGTTCCAGATTACCTCAGGAGATACTAGATGGGCTATATTTTAGTCAAACGTCGGCAGTGACTTCATTTAGTAATAAATGAATGTGATCTCAAATTCAAGAAGTTGCAGAATAATGTCGGGCAAAAATGGGATCTAGGGAAGCTTAAAGTTGACAAGGTATACCGCCCACCCTCGGACGTATCCGAAGGTAAGAAGGTACTGCCCCCTTAATTCCCCCGCCTAGATTTTAGGCTACCTGGAAGACGGGGGAGACTGAGAACTTAGGAGCAAAATGCCCCGGGAGTGGAGGACTGGATTGTTCCCCCAGAGGGGTAGTTATGAGGATGTGAATAGGGGAAAGTATGTCTACAAGACTTCAAAAACCAAACAGTATATTCAAAATAGATTTATGGCATGTAAAAGAACCTTCCACTAAGTATAATTGTGAAGCAAAATTTGTAGGTTAGATTTGATTAACACTCTTTTAAGTTCCAACGTTCGCCACCAGGTGCCGGTTGCGTTGTCATCTAGTAACCACACTCACAGCTAGGTGTTGTTGATGGTAGCATTTGGTAGCAAAAGTAGGAACTACTTGAAATTGATCGTCTGCAGTCCTTACCTGAATTACAGATAACACACACTAATACAGCCATCACAATTAACACAGGTTATCAGACAGATTCTACACACACCCAAAGTACACGGGGCTACATGACCGCGTTATTGTAGCCTCTAAACTGAGGAACCAACCACTACATATTTGGAAACCTTCGTTGTAGCTCTAAATTTGTCTGATCTACTGTTTCAGAGTGAAGGCTTCGAACTGTGGACCGTTCCGTGGCTATGACAACATGTACCAGATGATTCTAGAAGAGATATTCCAGCTTAAACAGGATTCTGACTTCTTCAAGTTCATAATGTTCTTCACAAAACCTGGTGTAGTTGCAGGGATCCTTGTTGCTATGTGGTGAGTGTAATGAATCATTTTGATGCGTAGAAAGGGGTCGGTAATATATGTGGCTACTGCTGAGGGAAACTTGGAGCAGTTGTATTTCATCGTGCAGTTCTTTAAAGCTGTTGTAATTTGAATAGCACTAGTTTAGCAATTATAATTGGTTGTAAAAAGAATTGTGATGTGTAAAATCGTGAAGTATGATATTTATTTATTTATTCATTCATTCTTTCATTTATTTCTTTACTTAATTTGGTGGTGGTTTGGGCTCAAGGCCCTCTCTTATGCTTAAACATATAGTGTGTGGTACATAAAAGATGTAACAATTACATGAAATACAATGAATGTAAGCCAAATTCATGATGATGATGATGATGCAGAGTAAGTTGAATGATGATATTAATCATCATCATCATCTTGCACAGTTTCCAGCCACTGGCCGGGTCTGTTTGGAACACAAGCCTCTCCAACGTCTTCTGTCTTCCCACCATCTCTCAGCCTCCACCCTTGTCCAGTCTTCTCCTCTCTTCTTCACGCTTTCTTCCACCCCCTTCAGCCACCTGTCTCTCGGTCTTCCTCTCGGTCTCTTTCCTTCCCACTTCGTCTCGTGTATCCTCCTGGGTATCCTCTTCTCCTCCATTCGTTTTACATGTCCATACCATCTAAGTCTAGACTTCTCTATACCATCCTGTAATGGTTCCTCCTTCATTAATTCTCTGGTCCTCTCATTTCTTATTCTGTCCATCTTTGTAGCTCCAATACTGCTTCTCAAGAACCTCATCTCACTGGCCTGTATTTTGCTCTTCTCCCTTCCTTTCATAACCCAGGTCTCCGAGGCATACGTCAGGATAGGGACATAGTACGTCCGATATATGATCTTTTTGCTGTTCTGAGGGACATCCTTGCTCCATAACATGCTTCTCACACTCCTCCGAAATGCTTCTGCCTGCCTCCCCCGCTCATTTATTTCTCTATCGTTTCTTCCATTCTCTTGTATCAGGCTTCCTAGATACTTGAAACTCTCCACTTTCTTCAGCTGTTCCCCACCAATTTTTATTCCCGTTGTGGTTCTTTCCTTCTTCCTCGTTGTGATCACCATCTCACTCTTATTTATGCTAAATTTCATCCCATATCCTTGTATTATTCCTTCCCACACGTCCAACTGTTCCTGTACCTCCTCCTCCTTGTTTCCCCAAATCATCAAATCATCTGCAAACACCATTGCTTTCATCTTTCCTTCCCCAATTACTTGTGCCACTCGGGTCATTATGTCATCCATCACCACAATGAAAAGTAACGGTGACAAGGCACTTCCTTGTTTCAGGCCGTTTCTCTGTTCCAACCAGTCTGATCTCTCTCCTCCCACTTTCACACAGCTCACGCTTCCCTTGTACATCTCCTTTATCCTCTTTATAGTCCATTTCTCTACTCCTCTATCCTCCAGGGACTTCCACACTTTGTTTCTGCATACACTGTCATATGCTTTCTCAATATCCAGGAAGGCCATCAGTAGATCTGTTCCATACTCATAGTGCTGTTCTTGTAACTGCCTTACAGCAAAAATCAAATCCACTGTGGACCTTCCTGCTCTGAAGCCATGTTGTTCTTCCCTCATCCCTCCTTCTATCCTTGTCCTAATTCTCTTTTCCAAAACTTTCTCGAAGATCTTTGCACAATGACTCATCAGTGTTATTCCCCGATAGTTTCTGCAATCTGTTCTACTACCTTTCTTGAAGATCGGGACAATTATTCCTTTTTTCCAGTCCTCTGGGGTCTTCCTTTCCTTCCATGCTGTCCTCATAATAATAATAATAATACAATAATAATACAAACATTTCTATAACGCCCTAAAATTTATCCTAGCGCAGTCATACGTCCTGTCCTACTATCCATCACCATTCGCATGAGACATATGCAGTATTTGACATAACCTTGACATGCGGTATTAATTTCTTTATAGTCTTAAGAGTTTCTGGTATTGGAAGGAGTTGAATTCCATAGTCGGGATCCTGCTGTGACCAAAAAAATAAAATAAAATGATTGAACATGGAAGGGCAAGTAATGGGAATGACAAGGGAACAGCCAGATTGAGTGTTTTGGTTATGAAATGTGGACAGGTAATTACATTTTCATGACATGTATGCAGGGATGCTTTCATACAGAAGTCAATAGATAGATGTCAGTAAGTGAAGTTTATGACATCTATCAGGTTTATCCAAGAAAGTATTTGGTAGTTTGGAGTTATGTGGACATCGTAACTTAGATTAAAAGCAAACCGAAGACAAGAGTTCAAATCTCATGGTTTGTCCAGGAGTTGCATCACTGTAGTTGAGGATTGGTAGTATTAGTGTCTGGATCAGTTTAATCCTAACGTCTTTTGGTAAAATGTTCCTATGGCACATGATTAGGTGAAGAAATGCATACATCTTTTCATAGGTATTTCTCACATGTTAGTCAAGAGTATCCATCAAAATCAACTGGAGGTTCCTTACTTGCTGACTAAAAGGAATTATGGTTGCATTCAGTGTTACTGGAGGAATAACACAGTTGTTGTTTGAAGAGTTAAGTAATTTACGAGAGCCAATCATCTTCTTTCTCTACACATCATTTCCACTCCTATGTGGGGTCGATGTTTGTGACAGCTCTCCTCCATTTAGCCCTGTCATGAACATCTCCCTCTGACGACTGTTTTTCCCTGAGAGTCCTCCTCCACACAATCCATCCATTGCCATTTAGGCCTGCCTCTTGTTCTCACTCCCTATATTTTATGACAGCCAATGATTTGGGTATTTTTTTCTAGGAAGATAAGAGTTGTCACCTGCATACTGTATACAGGAAGTTGAAAGAGATGTTTGTATCCCTTATTACATTTGGTATTATCATTGATGCTATTGTGGCAGTATAATTGAAGATTGCATAAAAGTAATATTTATTATATTGTGGAGGAGATGTCGTTGATATAAAACACGAATAGAAGGGGCCCAAGGATGGATCCTTGGGGGTCCACCTGTCTTCTTATGAAGCCACTGGGGTTGGCATCCTGAACTCCAATGCTCATTTCAATCCATTAGGTAATCAGAGAAAAAATTATTGTGATTTAATTGGCACAAGATTATACCATCGATCTACTGCTTATTGCAGCCTGAATTTACAATGGTCTCGAAAGTAAATATCTGAATTAACGCATAATCTTGGTCAAAATATTTTCTTCAAAAAAACTAGCTTTTTAATGTTTCAAGTTACCTTCTAAATTTCTGTGTTAAAAAAATAATATGAAGCATAAATATTAACCATAATGGATAATGCATTAAGTATATGTACCTAAGTTCATAATAGTATTAACAGGTGTCATCAGTAAATTTAATTAAAAATAGTCACTCAACTTACATTTAGGTTAGCCTGTTTTTGGTTGATGAAGGTATTACTGTAATTCTCTTGTCTCAGTGTGAGTGTCTACTACATCAGAGCTCAGTCCCAGGCCCAGGTGTACATGGTGAACATCCTCCAAGAGATGCTGTTGATTGATGCAAAGGATAAGGAGTTTCTAATTAGCAACCTCTCCAGAGTCACACATGGCAGTAAGTAGTTAATCAACTTACTACAGATCAAATTTAGGAATGGAGGAGAAAGACAGCATTGGAGAGAGTAGTAGAATATTTTCTTTTTTTATTGAAAGGTTTCTACAGTGTGTCCTAAAGGCCCCTTAGACGAGGCCACTTAGCAGCGCTTCTGTTCATAAATACTGTAGATAAATGAGCGTTCACACACAGCCACCGCCACAGAACAGTGGCACAGCAGACTCTCTGTGTAGTTAACTTCACCGCTGGTGGCGGCCACAAAAAGTAGCGCTTCTCTTCGCGAAACCAGAAACTATATTGTTGGCTTCAGACGAGGCTGCAGCCACGCCACTAATTTAGTGTCGCGTACATAGCGCGACGGTAGCGCTAGTAACGGCTCGCCACATGGTCATGTATTTTGCTATTCACAGGTTTCTATTATTTAATTTTTGCTGCGGGCTCGGGCCTGTATTTCTTGCCTTGTTTTCTGTACTCTTCCTGAATATTGTTGCTGATACCATCTGAAAGCTCTTGAAATTAATTTTTGGACTTGGGAAAGTACGCGAAGAACTTTTTGTCATCCTGTTGCAGATCATTGAATAAGGTATAGAACAGTCCTCCATTTTATCTTTCCAAAAGCAATGGATGAACCCAGAATCTTCTTGTTTTCCATTGAAGTTTCTTTCTCCTCTGTATGAGGAGCATGGCAAGAATTATATCACCTTCTACGTCCATGTTTACTGGAAAACTGATGAGTTCTCCACCCGGGTATCAAACCCTAGCAAGGCCACCAACGTTTGCTAGAAGCACCACTAATGCTTGGTAGAAGCGCCACCAACGTGCCACTAACGCTTGGTAGAAGTGCCATCAATGCGCCACGAAGCAGCGCTGCTAAGTGGCCTCATCTGAAGGGGCCCTAATAGAATGTAATTTTGGGATTGCTACCACCCCCGCCAAGGATGGCAGCAAAACACATGAACCATGCACGATGAGACAACGATCATGTATGTCAATGACTTTAGTCATGATCATTATTTTACCCGTATTGAATTCTAGATCTTTGGTTGTGTCCTGAGTTTAGGGGCTGCGATAACGCGGTCATGTAGCCCCGTGTACTGTGTGTGTGTGTGCGTGTGTGTGTGTGTGTGTGTAGAATCTGTCTGATAACCGGTGTTAATTGTGGTGGCTGTATTAGAATAACAACATTAACTTCTTCTAATTAGTTAGTTAGTTAGTAATTGTGGTTTTAAGGGGCGGAACTACGAGGTCCTCTGCCCCTTTCTTCTAATTAGGTCGAAACAGGAATTTCAATTTTATTAAAAAAATGATGTGCGAGGGGGGAAACAAACAAAAATAAGGATATGGATGAAATGAGTGGAATAGAGAGAGAGAGAGAAAAAAAAAAGGAAGGAAGCTTGTAGTTTAAAGTGACCGTTAATCTTGAGATCATGAGCCACGGGACCTTCTTTTTACGTGGAATCCGAACCACAGAACTTGGCATTTCACATAGAAAATCTCACATTCATTGACCGGGAATCGAACCCTTGGTGAGAGGCATACAGCTGGACTGCTGAGCCACCACGCCCCCTATGTGGAATAGAGAGAGCTTACAAGACAATTATGAAGTTACTTACTCGGGTGTCAATTCAAACAATTTTGGAGTTAAATTAATTCATACTGCAATGAAGTATGTTACTGGTCTCTTAAACACCAATATGGTGATTGCTTCTAGAAGCAGGCCTACAGTAAAATAATTGAAAACCACAAGCAAATCCAGACCTACCAACTTAAACGTGAGAAAGTCCCTAACCATCAATACAGTGGAACACGAATCTATCAATAAACTCATTACATTCCAACACAATTAGAGCTCTAACTAGCACTGCCATTACCGACAGTCACACCAAGGAAATGCACAAGCCTGCTTTCAATAACTTGTCGCAAGACCACTTCTTTGGGAGTAACAAAAGATCTATGATCCCCATCAGACTGCGCATATAAATGCACCATAAGATCTCCTTACTATAATGGAATCACTTATGGTATGTCAACATCACATACGAAATAAGAATCTATAATCAATCCATCCACCAACTAATCTATGAAGGTGTAGCTATTATTGCAAGCAATAAGCCCTAAACTACTGTAGAATTGTAAACTAATATACAGAAATATGTATATACTAGCAACCCGACCCGGCTTCGCACGGGAACAGTTATGCATGCATTACGTGATAACACTTTTTTTTTCCAATGTCAGTGAACAACGACCAATATCCGTTTTATCTCGGCAAGATGGGTTAAAATCACTGACTGGGCTATTAATTATATTATCATGGAGATGCATGTGCAACAAATTCTTGTCAGATGTAATTTAAGAATGGCAAGGTGCATGAAACACAAATCCCCCTTCTGTCCAATCTTAACTTGACTGTAAATTTTGCGGAACGAAAAGTTCACAGGCGAAATGAAGAAAAACTGAGTTGCACTTCCAGGGAAACTCCAAACACAACCACTCTTCTCTAAACTTTTGAACTCAACACGACTCGACAGTTTGCTGCTGGCTGTATCTGGGGCAATAAGCTCGTCCGCTCGCTAAGCTGTAACTGGGGTGGTTGACTCGCCCCTAGCTATAGTCCAGGACACCTTAAATAAGTTACTAGAAAACCAACATGGCCGCCACATTTGGTGTTGCCAACTTACATCATTTAACATCAAAAAGTCAGCACACACATCCATGCAACACGTATCGCAAATGATCCAAACTAAGTAAAGGCTCTTTTACGTAAATAAGTTTTACATGTAGTTGTGAAGCAGTCCTTGCTCAAGTTAGGGACATCTTGGTCATCAGTCCTCGACAGTAACTCTTAAGCAGTATTATGGTAGTGAAGTTAACTTAAATTATCTCTTCTAGATTGATTTTTAAAGCATCATATAAAATGCATAAGAACAGAAACATTAATACTTACTCAATTATTTTCGCCAGGAAGCTAAAGATGAGCATGTTCATTTCTTCTTATAGGCTATATTTTTATAATTAGTCCAAAAATGCAGACCATTCTGTTTTAAGATGAGTGTTCAGAGAAGGATTTAGGAGTAGAAGAGAAATATAATAGTAGGGTACATATTAGCTTATTATTTCTTTATTTTTGATAAGTACCGTACTCATTTCTTGCATGTATTGGCAACTCAAACTAACACTTGGGGCCCTGCGGTCGGTCTGGATAAGTAGGGTAAAAATACTCAATAACACGCGTTTGATATGGAACACTTTTTATTTTACGGTTATAATCAGTAAATGTGGTCCCTAAAATAATGACAGTGTTATTTTTGATTGTATATATGTATAACTGTGCGATACACGTGATCTAATTTGTGTGTTCCACTGGATTTTATGTGTCAATTGCATATTATCAAGCATCGGTTGTCTGCTGGTATCTGTTTTTGAGCAGTTCGAGTCATGGCGCTGTTACTTTAAAAGCTATATTTGAGTTTGCTCACTGTACCATAGACTGTAGAAATTATTTGCTGCTTGGTAGGGCGAAGGGATGAGTTTAACTTGTATTAAAGCTCGGGGGACACAGGAATTGCTTGATTTAGATGGTTAGCTGGTGGGTTTGGTGTAGAATATCGGACTGGTAGCAGGTTCTCGCAGAGTAGATATTTACCCTGCGAAGTCAAATTAGGCCTATATGACTCGTAGTGGAATGGCTCAGATATCGCAGAGCGAGGTGATGGCGATTGGTAGGGTAATTGGAAATGAACTAGGGAGGGGGAAGGATACCTGACTGATGAAGCTTGGCTGTAGTCGGCTGGTGTAGGCCTAGCTGTCTTGGTACGGCTTGGCTCGGCGTAAACAGTGAACAACCCGTCCTGTCGTCAGTGAGCGTAGTGGTGAGTGGTCCAACCCGCTCCTGTTGCCCGTATTTATTTGGTATCGTCACCTTTTGGCTATTGCTATTTACATCTTTTGGAAAGTGATGAAAACTTATATCCGCAGCCCTCTTTTATGCATCGACTTACAGTCGTAAACTGAGCAATATACGTTGCTTTTACTCATTTTACACTCCATCAACGAGTAAAACTTATTACTTATGTATGAAGACACGAAGAAATTACCTCGATCTGCTTACGAATACAAGAAACCATATACAACCAGTCACCACGTGACATGTACCCTACTTGGTAAGTTTCTAATTTTTACCGCTAGATGTCATATCAGATAGCTGGAGTTGCCAATAGGCCTACATATATGAAGGCAGAATTGAGACAAGCTGTTGAAAGCCTGTTGGCAAATCCCTATTGAGATGCAAGAAGATGGTTGATCCAATGCTTAGGCCTAAAACCATTCGAACTAGTCGTTGATTTTAGGGGCATTAGACTAATGGCAACTCGAAGATTTCGTCTTGGAATGGTAGAAAGCAGCAGTTGGTTGATTTTGGGGCTTTGTGACATCATGGTCATGTAGATCTGTGTACTTGGGCATGTGGAATTTGTCTGATAACCTGTGTTATTGTGATGGCTGGATTAGTGTGTGCATTTATTATTCAGATGAGGATTGGGAACGAGGTGGCCATGGCCTTAATTTAGGAACCATCCCGGCATTTGCCAGGAGTAGAAGCGTGGAAACCACTTCCAAGATGGCTAAGATAGGAATCGAACCCTCTTTCTCAGTTTTGCCTCATGAGGCCGAGTGTGCCTTGTTCCATCCCTCAGACCAAAATTAAAATTTCTTGGCAGAGCTGGAAATTGAACCTGGACCAACTGCCAAAAAATGCTAGCCGCACAACGCGAGATGGTTGGTAGAATAGTCTCCTGACCTCTCATCAACAGGCACATTAAAAGCTGTAGAAAATTCAATGAATTCACTGAGAAATTGACGAGTTAAGTACAGGCGTTGAAAGGCAAGCTTTATCGACGGAGTAATATCTTGAAAATTATAATTATAAGATATCAACACAAAACAATTTTCTGTGGAGAGCTGAGTTATTTAAATGCGAGAGCGGAATATATGAGAGGGAATTGAACTGAGGCAGCATTGTCGCGAATGGGTACGTCCTCTACACTTCCACTCATTTCTACATGATCATAATAATAGCATTATCATGACGAATACAATACATAGTGTTACCACTGACCGAGTTCAAGTGCGCCCCGCTGTTGGCCAGCGCTAGTGGTGCAGACCCCCAACGCTACAGTCAACCGCAGTCAGCTGTTCAAAAATGGGATACGCGCTGGCCTGCCTAAACCTCTTTACGAAGGCTGCGGTTACGCTGATTACATCAAATTTTCAGTGCATATTCTAAAATAAAATAATAGCCTGCCCTCAACCAAAAATGTTCAAGGCAAAACGACATACGTAATAGAGGTAACATTTCAGGAGTGATGAACCAAGTAGAATACTTAACTTAGCCTCAATACCTTGTGTAATGATGAATAATAATTATGGAAGTGATGTCCTAATAGATGCTTTCTCCTTAGCTGTCTGTAACCCACCCGCTATGCCCTTTTATAAAACGACATATACTGTAGTGAAATTTCAGATTAATTCTGTACCATGTATCACTCTTTTTTCTTTTTGCTTTCACTTTGATAATATATCATTTTCATACCTTATTTCATCTTCTGGCGGGAGGGGGGACGACGACGACGACATTATCAATTGTAACTACTAACCTTGATCACTTCTGCACCGGATATATGTGCTAAATCACTTAAACATGTGTTTTTATTTATTGTATATTTAACAACCGCAGCCATGTTCGACAGCATATTTGGTATGTGAAACTGCCGCAGTGAGCAATCACATTGACGTCATTAGTTACCAACATATCCGATACTAAATAGGCCTACATTAGACGACACATGCAATGTTGTAATTATGTGAGAAAAAGAAATAAACGAGCTCTTCTTGGTTAGACGACTGACTGGACGAAACCATTGGTCGCTACTTGGTTAGACGACTGTCTGGACGAAAATTACCGATTGCACTACAAGCAAGGAGGTCTGGGCATAAGCCCCAGGTTAGGTTTGTTTTGTATGTAGAACAGTATTTACCACTGTAATGAACGCTGATCGCAAGAATTTCATGTTTCGAACTAATCGGGAAAAAACCAGCGCCTCACTGCCTAAAAGTTATTGGTCTAGGCACAAACCATGGGTTTGGATGAAAATTATTGATGCGTGTCTACCCCCACTGTGCGTGACAAAATCCAGGGGTGTTTGTATGGCCTAATGAATTAACAATTATTGGTTTAGACAAAAACAGCTTGCACAATCCATTGCGAACTGGTTCAAACTTGGCGCTATTTTGTTTCATGGTACCGCGCTTATACAAAGTAGTCCCGTAAGTGTGGGATTGGCAATACTGTACTTGTGCATAATTAACAGCGAAAATGGCAGACTCAGCTGGAATTCCATCTATATAAGTTGTGATCCTATTTGGGACATCCTGAGATCTGAAAAATGCACACTTTGTCACGAACCTGGAAGTAAAATGGATAAGGGGCACCTGCCACATTGCAACAAACTTGATGTGACTGCTAGAACTTCAGGAAACCTCACACAACTCTATTGGAATGCAAGAAAGCTGATGGATTGGAATCTGGGCTAGCCATAAGAAACAACAACAATGCTTTAATATGAAAAATTGAGGTAATGCCCGCGTTAGCTAATATATAACACCCCTGGTTTTTGTCATGCACAGTGGGGGTAGTCAAGCATCAATAATCTTTATCCAGACCAATGGTTTTGCCTTTTATTTCATTATTCACGTCCAATGTCCAAGCTGTGTAGTATAGGCCTACGAGATCTATGAAATTTTTAGTTTTCTATTACCGTATAATGTATAGCCTACAAATATCGTTACCCGTGTGCTACTAATTCTAGCGCAGCCATCACAGCATACAGTCACAATCATGTCCGATGCAGGTGTATAAGCCACTTTCTACTTTCATTCAGAATTAATAATACAAGTAGGCTATAGCTGCAACCAATATTTATAACTTATTGCAACCAGTGGCTTCGCCCAAACCGTGTCATCTAACCAAGTAGCGAACAATGACTTTGTCTCACCCAACATTAGTACATCAGTAATTTTCACCCAAACATTCAGTGGCGCAGTAACTTATGTCGAGAACTAAAAGAGAGCTATGAGATATTGTTGGTATTCTCTGAAAATTTGCATATGTGACTCTTGCGCAGTGCATATACCATGCACATGTGAGTATATGGCTCTTCAGAATGATGATCGATTCATGTTGCACAACCCTTGAAGTTCGTTGAAGGGCATCACACTACTCTGTCACAACCATGACTGAAACAAATAAAAATAGGCCTAATATAAATATTTTATCTGCCTACTACTAAGTAGGCTATAGGACAGTAGCCAAGTACATAAGTTATAAGCTTCATAAATAATCACCAATACATTCACTACCACCAACCGAGTGCGAATCATAGACTAGGCCTACTTCCAAGCTTAAGTTACATGTGCAATGTATTATAATATTATGGCTGACGGCATTTGGAAGTCGAGAATAATATACATTACTATATTAGAAGGCGAATTGAACCTAAGAATACATTCCCGAGAGAGAACTTACATAGGCTATATTTTAGGTTATGTTTGAATTAGGCCTATATGGAAGATGCAGTCGGAAGACTATTTCAAAATTTCCAAAGACCATTATGGTTTTTTATTACGTTATTTGTGCTCTGACTGAATATAAAAATAAATAAAACAACGATTAAATAACTCTGTACTTTAAATTGTGTAGGTCTAGGCTAGGCCTACTTACTTAAATTGTAGTGATCTTTGTAGAGTTACTCCAATCCATCTCCAATATTGTTCTCGTATTTTTTAGGCGTCATGATGAAATCTAAATAAGAATTTATCCAAAAATTAATTAAATAAAAGCTTCGAAACATCTCAGACAAGTGGATTTGACACACACATATCAAGAGTCTATAATAACTGTATAAACTGTTTTAATCGATGTATATTACTAGGACTTACCTTGTACAACTTGTTACAACTTCATTAGACTTGAATTTCCAAAGAAAACTGTGAAATTATTTAAATAATAAGTCATTAGTTACAGTCGTAATTATAATGTTGGCTGACTTTGTGAAAAATGCATTCTGGGAGTTATTGCCAGAAACATGTCGGCAACTGTGTAGTACGGAATTTTACTGGTATTATGGTCTTTGGAGATGGCGGGATTTTAAGCAGGGTTGGCGACAATGTGCTCGCACCTGAAAACAACTTACCTTCAAGAAATGCAACCATAAACCAACATTTACGTAGGCATAGGGGACGGCTGTTAATGTTGCCTACCCTGTCTTGATCTAGTAACTCATTTAAGCTGTCCCAGACTATAGCTTGTAAACTGTTGCCTCAGTAACTGAATGGAGGTTGTTGGAAGAAATGAAAACGTAAAACCACTTATACCGTAGTAGGCGATATATTGAAGATAGAGATATGCTCTCCTGGGCTTTTTTGTAGAACTTTTCATTCTGAACAATTCTTACACTCACAGTATAGAGATATGTTTAACGGTTTGTCCAGGGTAAACTTAAAAATCGCATGGACGCCAGTTTTTTTTTCCGACCTTTTCACTGAAATCATTAGGGCTTGACTTCCTTTGGTCATAAATAAATTATTTTCTACAGAAACCTTCCTTGGGATATCCTTTACAGAATGGTGAAAACCGCATCAAAATCCATTCAGTGGTTCTCGAGATTACCCTTGACATCCAAGAATCGGGGACTTGGTTTTATACTAAGTAGAGATTATACGCCAATCAGTATAATTTAAGATAATATAATCCCCCTTCCGTCCAATCTTAAATTGACTGTAAATTTTGCGGAACGAAAAGTTCACAGGCGAAATGAGAGATGCACTTCCAGGGAATGGCGAGGTGAATGAAACTCAAATCCCCCTTCCGTCCAATCTTATCTTGACTGTGTTTCACAGGCAAAATGAAGAAAACCCGAGTTGCACTTCCAGGGAAACTCCAAACACAACCACCCTTCTCAGAAGTCTTAACTCAACACAACTCAACGGTTTACTGCTGGCTGTATCTGGGGCAATAGGTTCTCCCGCTAGCTGGGCTGTAACAGGGATGATAGATTCGCCCTTCGATAGCTCGTAAACAGCCGCCTCACAAGTTGGTAGTTGAATGGATATGGTTGGAAGTTATTGAAACGTAAAAACACTTATAGTGGGCGATGTATTGAAGATAGACATATGCTCTCGCGGACTTTTTTGTAGAACTTTTCATGCTGAACAACGGTTTGCCCAGCGTAAGCGTACAAAGCGCTCCGACGCCAGGTTTTTCTTTCGACTTTTCCACAGAAATCGTTTCTGCTCGGCTTCCTTTAATCATAAATAAATTGTTTTCTACAGAAATAATCCTCGAGATATCCTTTACAGAATGGTGAAAACCGCATCAAAATCCATCCAGTGGTTCTCTAGTTTACCCATAACGTCCAAACATCGGGGACTTTGTTTTATACTAAGTAGAGATTTTGTAAGACATAAAGAGGATACAGTAATACTACAGTAGGCTATATACAATATAAACAAGTAACACATATCTAGCAACATCCACCAACGAAACCAAAAGTCACAGTTGGATGTCCAGAGCAGCAATCCACTTCACTGCATCATCAGTTGCGTATCATATCCTCCCTTGAAGGACCGCCAAGGGCATTCCGACACAATATGATGGACTGTCTGCACTGAATCGCCACAATCGCACTGAGGACTAGAAATTTTCCTCCATTTGTGGAGCCAAAAGTTACATCTTCCGTGACCGGTCCGCGCTCTGTTCAAAGACGCCCAAATCCTTCTTGGAAGATGAAAACCAGGAGGTTTCCTGCAGGGGTCGGTGATCAATCCTAGCTCATCAGGGTTTGATGTAGTCCATTCTTCTCGCCAAGTTTCGTCCATATTGAACTTAGATTCAACAAGCATCTTGCCTAGTTGCCATGACCTATGAGTACTCTGCTGAGATGATGGTAAAAAGCTACTAATGATGTGTTGAAAGATCTGATATGGAGACTTATCTGAAGGTAGAATATCTACTATTGCTCTGACATACACTGTTCTGAGGTAAAAACAAAATATGTATATGGAACTTGTGTAATTTGAATTGCCTTTATAAAAGCAGATTGATATTGCACTTTTCAGATTATGTAGTAATGAGGTACCGCATTCAACGTTAACGCAATAGTAATACTCTCCGCCTGCTGTACCCAAGGTTGCAGGATCAAGTCCTGGTGCAGTTAGTTGGCATTTGTGGGTACACAATCGCAAGGGAACTGTGTCAGTAGATTTACTGGCACGTTACAGTTCCCCTTCGGGCAAAATTCTGGCACCCTGGTGTCTCTAAAACCCTTAGTAGTTAAAAGGGACGTAAAACTAATGACATAATTGTGGCACCCGAGAAGGTCGGGCGCAAGGAAACGACTCGAATGGATTGCTAAAGGTTGGAATAAACAGAGTGTGACAACAGGAGCCACTCCTCACACCCTCACGGCTGCAACGGCAGGTCAGTAAACATCTGAAACAAACCATTACTCGCCATCAACCTCCTCCAGCTTCTTACTTCTAGATGGAAATGTGCGTTGGGCTCTTGCTACCGGTTGTCAGAGGTCCAATGTGTGGTATCGCGGTGCTCCCTTGAAGACTGATGTAGTTAGCCCCTATAGTTGGAATTAGGACCAAAGGATCCCATAGGATCTGTAGCTAAAATTTCCCCATGCCCTAACAGAAGTCCAGACCAATAAACAACATGACCAAGCGGGTTTAAGTAAAAAAAGAAAATTTAATAAACCAAGCACATCCTAGCTATTGTACGGGATTAACCGTGCTGGGGCATCCTTTGCAAGATTAAGGTCTGGAGTTTTTGACAACCATGATATCAATGCTGCAACTCAGTTGTAGTTCCCACCTTACTTTACGGATCTGAATCCTGGACATGCTACAGACGTCATTTTAAAAAGCTGGAGCAATTATCACCAGCGATGTTTGAGGAGAATTTTTCGTGTGACATGGCAAGACAAACGCACAAACACCAGCATTCTCGAAGAAGCATGCTTTTAAAATGTCAGCTGCGATGGACAGGACACGTAATCCGCATGCCCAATAATCGCATTTCCAAGCAGGTGTTTTGCTCTGAACTAACTGAGGGCAAGCGCTGTGTGGGAGGTCCGAGGAAGCGATTCAAAGACTTGCTAAAGGCTAATATGCAAATGTGCCACATTGATACCAACTGGGAGACCTTAGCCCTTGATCGCTCATCCTGGAGATCAAATGTTCATCGTGGTGCGATTCTTTTTGAAGAAAACCACCGACGTATGGTAGAAGATCGGAGGCAGCGCAGAAAGAACAGTGTGTTCCTTAGAAGACAGGGAAGGAATGCGGATGTCTCACCTGGACCTGATACTACCTGTCATCACTGCGGAAAACTGTGTGTCTCCCGCATTGGGCTTTATAGTCGTCTCCGGACTCATCGATGAAGAGTCATTCGGCATTGGAAGGCCAACCTACTCGAGACGAGTGTTTGCTATCATCATTGTACAGGTAATAAAAATATGATAAGAGTGCTTCTTCAAGGCAAGAATAATATAATATGACTAAACCTGACTTACTCTACCTACTATCGGATTTTTTATTATGGATACTCGAGTTTTGGCCTTAATTACATCCAAACCAACAGACCTATTGAGAAACGAGTTACACCAATATTTTCCTTGTTTAATTCTGCATTAGACTGTATAAGCCAATTATTTTCAAGTTTATTAATTATTTATTTGTGGTTGTATGAAAAATTGTCCGCGTTTTTGACGTCTTTTCTAGGAACCGCTCATTTAAAACTATATACATGGAAAACCACTTGGCTGAGGGTAATGAAATTTTTATATGTGATAGGCACAAGTATTGGTTGTGCAAATGTCAAGTTTCAATTTTTTTCAACTACCCAATAAAAAGTTCTTATACTTTTTCTGACGTAACGTTTTCTCAGCCCAGGATAAACGTACAGCAGGAAACTTGGTCTCATTTTGGAGCTCTCATTCGTGATTATTGGAAACTATGACCACTGTAAACGTACAGTGTGATGACGAATTTATGAAGAGTAATATTAATGGTAGGTTTTGTGCGTTCTGGCCCTTGTGATTAAATGTGGGCGAGCCGGTGAATTCGAGGGCAGCGTTGCCGGGCAGTTGTGTAATGGAATGCGAGTGACCTGGCTATTTCCACATGCTATTTTCAGTCTTCCTGTTTACTACTTATAGGCCACATCACATCCAAATGCCTCAGAGACCACCATTGAGGGCGAACTTGCGCTAACATATTACAAAATGGTAGAAGTATGGAAGCAATGAATGTTTTATGCCGAGAAGCCTTGCGTACCGTTGCTCCTGAACTCTGGAAACAATGTATTAAACTCGCTAAAAGAATTGAAGACCACTACTGGGAGATAGATGGCCTGTCTGAAAATGTCCCTCATTTCGAGCTGGTCATAACTAACATGAATGACAGGAGTTCTGATTCATCGGAACAGAGCCATTCTTCAGACGAAGAATACTAACTGAATTAAATATTGTAAAGATATTATGTAAATAATGTAAATAGCCCATGTAAAAATTGTGTAGTCTGAAATTTCCAAATTAGGAAGACAAACCATTTTTAAACCTGTCATTGAAGGTCCAAAGCCCTTATGTGAAAAAGGTGATGGAAAATGAAATTTGTATGAGGAAAGAAAATAAAAGGTTGAAAGGAAACTTAAAGCAGTGTTTGTTCGTTGCGAGTCGCGACGACTGCAACTTAACGCTGCAACGCTGCACCGGATTTCACAAGCCCGCTCGCTTTTAATCGCACAGGCCAGAACGCACAAAACCTCCCATTAATATTACTCTTCATAAATTCGTCATCACACTGTACGTTTACAGTGGTCGTAGTTTCCGATAATCACGAATGAGAGCTCCAAAATGAGACCAAGTTTCCCGCTGTACGTTTACCCTGTGCTGAGAAAACGTTACGTCAGAAAAAGTATAAGAACTTTTTATTGGGTAGTTGAAAAAAATTGAAACTTGAGATTTGCACTACCAATACTTGTGCCTATCACATATAAAAATTTCATTACCCTCAGCCTAGCAGTTTTCCATGTATATAGTTTTAAGTGAGCGGTTCCTAGAAAAGACGTCAAAACACGGACAATTTTTCATACAACCACAAATAAATAATTAATAAACTTTAAAATAATTGGCTTACATAGTCTAAAGCAGAATTAAACATGGAAAATATTGGTATAACTCGTTTTTCAATAGGTCTATGGTTTGGTTGTAATTAAGGCCTAAACTCGAGTATCCATAATAAAAAATCCGATAGTAGTCTCACAGGGCATACAATAGCTGAAGGCTAAATAAAAACATTAAACTTTACAAGGAGGCCAAGAAATGCCAGGGCAAATTTGTAACAATTCACCTTCGTGGGTATAATGATGATGATAAAGGCAAAATAATAAAACTTGGAAGATGAGAATAATAAACTATCACTTACAATTGGCCACTAACACACAGAATTAAATAAGCATGACGTGTAATCAGGAACCAGAACCACTAGTCCAATAGTTTACCAAATACCCTTCAAAGTATTTATAATTACACTAAAGGTAATCTCTTCATGTTTACATATCACATATTAGATAAAAAAATACAATAAAAATCGACATAATTCCTCACCATATTACAAGATTCGACTTTCGATAATCACACACGTCCATATCCCTTCACACAGCCAACATGAATTCAATGCCAATTCTTGGCATGTCCCACATAGAAAAAAAAAAAAAGAAGACAATCCTACGGTGCCCAATCACTAAATATCTTGCTTCCTAGTTATCTAACCTATCGTAATTAAATAATATCAACGCCCACGTGAGATGAAGGAAGCATATATCAAGATCTAATAACGATGAACTGAACAATTTTGAGTAAGGTTACATTAATTATTTTTTTAAACTCGGATAAAAATAACACAGAATAAAATAAATCAAAACTATCTAATGAGTGATACTGTCAAGAAAATAATAATAAGAGCCCCTCGGATCACACAAATGGGTGACCTAATTTAAAATAAAAGATACTGGTAATTACAAAGGAATAAAAAAAATAATAATGCTGGAGCTCCAAAATATAATAAAGGGGTACTACAAAATATCAACAGTTAAGTAAAACCATAACGACAAATCACATAATAAAAATATGCTACGACATACCTTTTATATAATTATTCCACATCCGGAATTTTCAGAATGATTAAACATAACACACAAATATTGAAAGGAAAGGCAAACTTGCTGCACATATTCCAGTGGTGACCCATTCCACAGGTGGTCAGGTCCATCTTCTGTCGTAAGCTCTTCCAATCCTGTTGGAATAGCGAAATCCTTTCTTCCATCGTTCAAGATTCATTCAAGCTACTTTATGTTCCGAAGATAACATGGTCTGTCAAATCCAAACCTCCCCGAAAGTGAGAATTGTCCCACTCGGGGAGCGACACGTTATCCCTACTTGTTGCTTCAGATGCTGGCCGTCTTCTTAACCTTGACAAGATGGCAGTCAAACATGACAGCCCCAATATTTAGCACGGCTTGATGATCGCCAACGTTTGGGGGACCGAACACTGTACTTAAAGAAGAAGGAGAAATTTCAAATCCACCAATAGCAGCAAACGGCACGTAAATTAACAATTACATTTAGTGTCCATTTCACACGGCACTAATTAAAATTTTAGCAGTTTTTAAATAAGACTTTTCATTTGTCACAAGGAATGACGAATGCTCCCAGCATTCAATTCCATTCACCAGCAAAGCTTATAGCGAAAGTCGCAAGGTACATACGCCAGCGCCACCTGTGAGCAGGACCAATAAGTAGTTCATATGAATTGCTCACTGCGCGCTGCTGCTCTCTGTAAGGTATGCAGGAAATTAGGTCAAGGCGGAGCGCTAGTTTCAAATTGAAGAATTGACATACTTACCAAATAATGACAGTCAAAACAGGTTTGAGCCATTTCCTCTTGGCTCAATTATTATTATATATATTATAATAAATTTCTCTCAGTTTGACTCTGGGAAATACCGGTAATCATCCATTTGTTTTCTGTCTCACTGTATCATTTACTTTCTTACAGTCCTTATTTTCTGTAGCATCAAAAGGTTTCATAATAAATCAATACATTTGCATGCCTAGGTGTAATGAGTGATTCTTGGATTGTATTGTCTTCATTCGATCACTCTTTCTCCTATGTGCCTGTGCTCACTCTTGTTTACCATGCCCGCGACACTCAGCTGTTCGAATCCTGGTTCATCACTGTACAGCCACTCATAAATGTTATAAAAATCAGTTTTGACTGTCGATTTCCCATTTTCTTACTTATATGTTATTTCGAATTTCTTTGCTGTAGCTAGAAAAACATGTTTCCACTTTTCTGCCACGTCTTGCTATTAGTAACTTAGCCAATAATAAGCAGTGTAATAGTGAATAGCGTTTTTGACGAAGACTAGCCAGACAATTGCCAGACTGCCTGAGGCATGATAAATACAATGCACAATGCATTCCGCTCAGCACCGTGTAACTGGAATCTTTCGCTGGAAGGGAATTTGTTTTAATTAGCACAGGGCAGGAATTCCTTTTGCTGAATCGTGCACAGATAATGAATAATATAATTTTATAGTGTAGCAACTCTTCTGCTCTCAGACAGACACTTCCAAGTAGTACAGGGTAATCATATAAGTAAACAACGGAAGCTCGGTACTATCTCCCATACTTTTCAACCTATATATTTCTGACGTACCTGAAACCAGTGCAAGGAAGTTTGGATATGCTGATGATTTAGCTCTGGCTGTTCAACACAAGGAGTTCAAAACTGCTGAAAACATTCTAACCGATGATCTCAATAAACTACTGTACATGGATATTTCACCAAGTGGAGACTCGTACCAAATATTTCCAAAACCGAAGTCAGCAGTTTCCACTTAAACAACAGAACAGCGGACTATAAACTGGAAGTCCGAATGAACAACACAGAGCTTCCCTACCAGAGTCATCCAAAATATCTTGGAGTGACTCAGGATAGGACTCTATCATTCAAGAAACATTTGGAAATTTCATCTCAAAAAGTTGTTGTTTCCTATGGCTAGCCCGGATTCCAATCCATCATCTTTCTTGCATTCCAATCGAGTTGTGTGAGCACACGAAATAACCTCATTCAAAAAATTTGCAGCACTAGTTGGGGAGCATCAGCAGATACGCTTCGAACTTCTGCGCTCAGTTTAGTATATTCTACAGCTGAATATTGTGCGCCGGTATGGATGAACAGCCCCCACGTAAAGAAGATAGACACTCAGCTCAACATAGCCATGAGAACCATCTCTGGTTGTATAAGAACTACTCCACACTACTGGCTCCCAACACTCAGCCACATAGCCCCTCCGGTGATAAGAAGACAAGATGCACTGAGGAAGGAATATTCTAAAATAATGAACAACCCTGCACTTCCAATCCATGACGACATTCCCACTCTGGCAATAAACCGGCTCCGGTCCAGGAATCCACCCCTGCAACTGGCTCAACAGCTTGCTGATTCAACATTGCAGCTAAATGGCATGAAACATGGACTAGAAATGCCCCACCCAAAGTACGTGACCTCATTGATCCTGTAAAGAAAATCAAGGGCTTTGAACAACCGCGACATATATGGAAGACCGTACAGGACATGGAGTTTGTGCATAAAACCTGCACAAATGGGGGAAGCGGCCAGACCCCTGCTGTGATTGTGGTTCATCGAACCAGACCATCAGGCACATTGTGGAAGACTGCAAAATAAGAGCATACCTAGGTGACCCTATCGACTTTTCCAGCGCTACACCATCGATCCTGGACTGGATAAATCGACTGGACATAAGGTTATAGGTCGATATCTGTGCTTGTTGTATGTACTCTTTATTATTATTTAAAAGTTTTACCTGAGCACTCTTTACACTCATAGGTCCATTTTTTTTTACTATTTCCCTTAAAAAAAAAAAAAAAAACAACAACAAAAAAAAAAAACACAACATAAATAACCTTTGACTGTAATATGTAAGTTGACACATTTTATTGCCTCAAGTCTCAATGAATTTGTATAATATTCTATAATTTTTTTATTGTCTAACAGCATGGGTCAATGAAATGCGTCCAGGGAGACATCACACACTGATGGCTCGAAGAAGAAGCACACTTCGATTTCGGAAGGGGGATCTTTTGGAGGGTGGTGACCAGGTACGTTCCTGAAAATGTTATCATCTAAAGACATTAAGTGGAAGTGATGAGTATAACAGCAAGGTAATTTTCCCCTACAGTGGAAGTATTCTTCTTCTAAACTAGGCGTTCTCAACCTTATTGAGACTGTGAGCACCACCCACGTGCCATGCCAAGTACCCGAGCACCATTAAATCGAATATAATAATAATAATAATAATAATAATGCATCAAGCATGGACCTCTCTCTTTCCCTCCCTCAGAAGTGCTGAAATAGCTAGGGATTCACCGCTCACCAGGCATGCTGCAACAGCTTGCATGACTCGTGCTGATAAGATACATTTACGTGTGGACAGCATCTTTCGTGTTACTTATAAAACAGGGATGTATAATTATTTTTACTGTAGATTAAAAATTATATTTCTCAAAATGATAAAATGTCTGACTCAAAACTTGTAATGAAAACACTAAATTATTTTTCTGGTTTGTGCAACAGAATTTGAATTGAAACATGGATCTCAGAGGAGCTTGTGCTCGCGAGCAATTTTGGGTCTTATGATGAGCGCACCATGGTGCTCGTGAGCACAAGCTTCAGAATGACTGTTATAAACAATACAGTAATTGAAAAGTACTCAGTTTGTCAACATGCACTGTATATTAGGCCTAAATTGGTCATAAAAGGGGACGTGATGATGCAGTGGCCAAGCTGCACTGGGTTCGATTCTCGGTCAATGCTTGTGAGATTTTCAGAGTGAACTATCATGTCGTTTGGTTCGGATCCCACATAGAGTCCCGTGGTCTATGATCACGAGATTAACGGTCATGTAAAACTACAAGCTTCCTTCGTTGGACATAAATACGCATTGACTGATGGAAAGGTTATCTATTAATTGTTAATTAGCTAACAATGAAAAATGGCTTTCTATATCTTCTTTCATGTCGGGGGTGCACACTAAATTACATTTGATACATATTGGACCACTTTAACTTCATTTGGAGTGGTAAATGTGTCTCTCTGTTTTCACCACACTTGCGCTGAAAGTACTATCAGATGAAAAGCTCGATCAGTTGAACTTTGGAATGGCCAACTCCAGTCCTCAGCATTTACACCTTAGATAGAGTTAAAAAACATCGATTTTTCGTTCGCATAATTCAGAATTTAATAGCTACGGTATTCCTGTGGTGAGAAAATCTTAAACAAATAATAGTTAATCCTTATTAGGTTATTGTTATGGTGATGGTTGTTTTAGGAGACATAGTATTGATATCACATGCTCTAAATTAGGAAATTAATTTAACAAACCATTGTATATTTAATGATTCTTCAAGTCAGAAGTATGAAAAGTATCTCTCTAACTCTGTTGATTCGCATATTTTGTAGAGCAAGAGGATTTGATCATGACTTTCATAGATCTAGAAAAGGCATATGATAGTGTCCCCAGAGAGAAGGTATGGGAAGCCATGGTTAAGAAGAGACTGGGAAGAGAAATGTTGGAAATGGTGCAAGCAATGTACAACAACTGTGTTAGCAGGGTACTGACCCCAGTTGGAAAGACAGATTGGTTTAGGAACAAGACTGGACTAAGGCAGGGGAGTGTGCTGTCACCTCTCTTGTTCATAATGGTGATGAATGAAATTGTAAAGGAAACAAAGAAAGCATATGGACATAAAGAAATGAAGTTACTGTTGTTTGCAGATGATATTGTGGTCTGGGGAAGGAACACCGAAGAAGTGCAAAAACAACTAGATACACTGAACGAAAATATTCAGAAGTACGGCCGGAAAATCAGTTTAGAGAAAAGCAAGACCATGGTGATGACAAGAGGGGAAAGACAAGGAAAGGGCACTGTGAAAATTGGAAGTCAGAGTTTGGAAATTGTGGACACGTTCAAATACCTAGGAAGTGAATTGATCCAAACTGGTAGGTTGGACATGGAGAGCAATGCATTCTATCAAAGTGTAAGAAAACTTGTTTGGGATAAGGAAGTACCAAGGAAAAGCAAGGAGGTAATGTATAAAGTGTACTATGTTCCCATATTAACTTATGCAGCTGAGACTTGGACCCTGACAAGCAGGCAAGAGAGTAGAATCCAAGCCAGTGAAATGAAATTCCTAAGAAGTATGATAGGAAAGACAGAGTGAGGAATGAAGATGTTAGGAAGGAAGTTGGGATGGAAAAACTAAATGAGAGAATTGAGAAGAATAAACTAAGGTGGTTTGGACATGTAAAGAGGATGGAGGAAAATAGAATACCAAGACAGATGCTGGAGGCGAAGTGCAAGGGTAAGAGAGCAAGAGGAAGACCTAGAACAAGGTGGATTGATTCAGGGAAGAACAGCGTAAGAAAAAGAAATCTGGACTGGGACAACATCGTGGAAGAGGAATTGTGGAAGGAAAGAGGAAAGTGGAGAAGTGCCATAAATACCCCGACCCGGCAGGAGCTGGATAAGGGGAAATGATGATGATGATGATTGAACATACTATTCATCGCAATATTGTTGAGTAAAATACCATTTCTATGGCATAAAAAAGAAATATCATATTATTCCTTCTAATCACTTGAGCTATTATTAAATAATTTATTTGATCCCAAATGCACATTATGCTGTGGGAAAATTGTAGTCATTCTTATGGTTTATTTAACAGATATTCCACCGGCCTTGTAATGGTAATTAATGCCCCATGTTGGTAGCGACAAATGTAATGGTATTTGTTAAGTTCCACGTTGAGCGAACAAATGTAATGTGTTTTACCTGGGCGGACTATTCGCCAGAAAATACTACTGCTAAGTTTGATCTGTGTTGGGCGCCAAGCTGGATACACTGTGTTCCAAGCTAAATTTATATATTTAATATCGACCCCTAGCGTGAGTAGAATATATGAGTGACTCTTAATGACTAGGCCGTGGGATGATTGAATCATCAAACCAGACAACATTTGATTGTGGAGAAGGATGTGGTATTATAACTATTGCTACCTACTGGAATTAAAGAATCTACTTGGTAATAATTGAATTTAATACACTTAGAAAATATGATGGCAACATGAATAAAATTAACACTGTTAACGGAGCACACTACTTTAAACATTGCCACGAACAAAATTACTTAATATGCCGGTCGGGAGAATAACGTGAATTTAACTTATTTCCAAATTAATGCTTAAAGAATTTATATAGCCCTATTGAAAAACAGAGAGTGTGTGTCGTAGATTACTTGTGCTTACCAACGGAAACATTGTCTCCACGCGGTTGAAGTCTCGCAGCGTCGGATGCTCTGCATTGGTGTTGGCGGCGTCAGATTCTTCCTCGTTGATCAAAAGTAATCGTTACAGCTTGTGGTGGAGTCTATTCCATGAACCACAACACGTCGTCTGGCTAAACACTGCAAGACGCGTGGAACTCATGATCTGATGAGATCAGCGGAGTCAGCGTGAATAAAATTGTCCCACTTGGGACTAACGAACAAGGTACCTCCTTACTGCTCCTAGCGTAATGTCTTAATTAATGTCTTCACTCACACAGCGCGTCCACTATATCTTCAATCTTCTCCCACCAGGGTCTAGCTAATACCGCGGCCTCGCTGCTTCGACCAATCCGCGTGCGTCACGTATGTCGCCATGCCCGTGCTTCGTTGCTTCTTCTTCCTTGATTGGCTGGTCACCTCACGTGGCTATTCCCGCCATGAGGCTGCCTCCCCGTATTTATATTTCCGTATCCGGGCAAGACGTAGATCATACACGTTTTCTTGCTTTGAAGTGTTCCCTCGGATTTCGTAATTTTATTGTACTCCAATCTATTCTTGTATTGAAATACCCAGTGAGTCCCACACCACTCTCTCTTACCCCTAATGAATAAAATCCCGACTTTACGTATGAAATGATTTGCCGTGCAACATTATATTGGAATCATCCAATATAGATACGGATTTCTACTAGTAGAAATCCTATCTGTAATCTTCCAAATTTAAAAGCTCCAAAAAATGACGTAATAAATATTAATAATAATAATAAAATATGAAATATGAAATTGAATAAACTGAAATAATTTAACTTGGCCGGATTATTGCCGCGTTTAACAAATATGATATAGTCCAACTAACTTGTGTTAGTGGCATAAAACCCCCTAGAAAAACATGTTACATTCGCCTCGAATAATCATGTGCTTTACCATGCATATGGTACAGCACTTGATGATTCCAGACACGTTAGAAAAAACCCTCCAAAATACAACTTATACAAGTGAAATGACCCTTTACACATATAAAACATACATAAACCCTCAATCATGCGCTTTGCGCTTATGTTCGTCTTGTTATGACGTGTTCTTATTTTGTCCACTTCAAAATGTTTGTCCTTCTCACGAATGTTCATTCTACAGCTCTCTCTCTCATCATTCTATGTGGGAAAAAAATTACATACATAAGTGTGTTCCCTCTATATCCACAATTCACTACACATGCATTTATGGTGTTCAGTAGAAAACCACTGCGGAACTCTTGTAGAAATATTAGGTGCTCCACACCTACCGGATACCAATATCATGGTACACGATCTCACACGATCACACACGATCACACACTCGCGGTAGAGCAAAGTGATCTACTTCCCACCTTCTCTGTAAAATTTTTAATTAAAAGGGAAGACATGACTGAAAAAAAAAAAAACGGTAAGTAGCCATTACTTATAACACTTTAAATATTCCTGTGCCGTATGTGCCCTATCTTACTAAGTACAAGTACACAAAAACACACTTGCTCTAGATCACAATTTCTCATATTCCTCGCTCAGCCTGTAGTTCACAACCCAGACCAGTCCACCTATCGAACCTGACCTAGTTGCCACAACTTTTTATCTGTTACTTATATACAACATCTCATGAGGTCTAGTACCTTGTACACAAACTACCTTAATTATATCCAACCCTGATCTAACATAGCTAGGTCGTAAGCAGAAATCACCTGTGCTGATATGTATGAGCTTCATGGAGGACTTTCTCGCCTTCTGATGGCCCATCTTTTATCTCGTGGACGCCTTAAGCTAACAAGCCCTATACAAGCGCTCCCCCATGGCCTTGGTGCATCGAGACAAATTAGTGCTCAACAGTATCCACCACTCCCTTCATCTTTCCCTGTACCTTAAAAACTCTCATTTACTTACATACTACCCCCCTGTGTGATTTCTGATACGCCTGCCTTGACAATCAGATCTTCCACTCACCACATACCACACTCACTCATTTGATAGGCTGGCTCGCCAGCTAAACACACTTATTTTATGACACATCCTTAATGTCATCACGTTGCTCCACTAGCATATTTCTCAGTGTCTGTAACGATGCCCTGTTGCTACTGTCCACACATGCTAATCCTACTTTCATCCGGTGTTACACCTCTACTTGACACTCTATGACCTAAAAATGTCACTTCTGTTTGACAGAATGACGACTTGACAGTTTCAGAGTGAACCCTGCCTGATCTAACTTTTGAAATACACTGTCTAAATGACGTAGATGCTCCTCAAAACTGCGTGAACTGATTACCATATCATCGATGTAAATAGTTACAAACTCTCCCGTGTCATCTCCTAATGCGATGTTTAAAGCCCTAATTAAAGCTGCTGAGCTACTTTTTAACCCATAAGGTACCCTGCAAAACTGATAAAGGTTATATTTATGACTAAAAGCTGTAAATGGCCGATCTTCATACATAAGTGGCACTTGCCAGAAACTGGAACTTAAATCTACACATGTAGATTACCCTCAAATGTCTGCATCAACTCTTCAATGGACATGGACTTCAGCTGATCTGAACTGATTCTACTGTTAACTAAACGAGCGTCTAAACAAATACGAACTGTGCCGTCGGCCTTCGGTACTGTAATTAAAGGATTAACATATTGACTGTTTGAGTACTCTATAATGCCATCTTCAAGCATCTGGTTAATTTGTGCCTCTACTGCACCCTGATAAGCGAAAGGTATAGGATATCTATGTCCTGTGAATACTGATCTATCAATAACGTTCAATGAATGTGTATAGCAATTGGCCATGCCAATGCGATCCTCAAAAACTCTCCTATTATACAATAACACATCATAGAGCAGAACACACTGGTCTCCCTCTATATGCCCCTGAAATGCAGCATCACGTAACGAGTCCTCCAGACTACCGTTCGTAATCAAACTGCCCACAAAAATTTGAGTATCCCGCTCTTCGGCTGGTGATATCTCACTTAAAGAACAAATCACTCCTACAACACTACTCCCCTGAACATTGTCGTTGAACGCTACCTCTACTTCAGAATTATTCCATTTAAATTTCAAACTACCTACTTCATAACATAAGTTACCAGACACTCTACTTAGCCAATCTGAACCCAAAATAACACTGAAAACTAAGTTTGGAATTACAAGACAAATCTGCTTTTCGATATGATTATTAATTTTAATGTCCACTAAAACTTGCTTAGAAATTACTTTAGACCTCTTACCTACAGCTGTGATAACAAAAGTGCTTTTAATTGGTATCTCCTCAAAATTTACACCAGTTCCTTTCATTTTATCGTAATATGTACTTCATACAACCACTATCAATTAAAACATCGGTGTGCGCCTCGGACACGTTAAGTTTAATAATGGGGCTTTTACTAGCCACCTCCTGGATAATACGTTCATCATTTAATTCATGCAACAATTCATTTCTTACATTTAGGTCATAGTGTTCCTGTATAATTGTATGGACAGGGCATGCTACAGACTGAGATTCTGACCTTACTTCGCAGCCTGGTTCGCGTTTAAAGAACAGCTACAGCTGGCTGTAGTACTACTAACTACGGCACTGGTCTGGTTGTTCTGGGCTGTGTTGTCATTGTTTGGCTGTATATTACTACCACTAGGCTATCCTCTTCCTTGACCCCTATTCTGGTTGTAATTATTGTCATTATAATTTCTCCCTTGATTTCCCCTGAAATCATTATTTCTCCCTTGATTTCCCCTGAAATCATTGTTTCTCCCTTGATTCCCCCTGAAATCATTGTTCCTCCCCTGATACTGATTACCATAGCCATTTCCTCTATTCTGATTTAGCTGACTATTATTATTATTTCTATTTTGAGCGTTGGCCCCTTCGCCACCGTTCCCTTGAACTTCCTGATGCCTGGCTTCATTAGGCCTACTATTATTATTACCCTGGTTCCTATTGAAATTGTCCTCATAACCCCCTCTCCCTAGTGCATCAAATGTGCTTAACAAATTTTCTACTTGTGATATTGTCTTTACATTCTGGATACAAGCAGCCTCCTTGATCCTATAGGGAAAGTGCCTAAGTAGCAACCTCACCACATCACTTTCCTCCTTCAAGCCATCCAGATATTTACACACTAATACCTGCCCTAAAAAGTATTCGGTCATGGTGGAGCTTCCTTTACGGTTATATTTACCACACACTACTCCTTCACGATGCTGCGACTGAATAACCTCATTCCGGAACTTTTCACAGAATTTCATTTTAAAATCATTAATATCAGTAAACTTGTCTCTATAGACAGCAAACCAATTCCTCGTTTCCCCCACAAACACTTGTTCTAAAATTTCAACTACCTGGCACCACTCAATACTACCATCTTCCAACCTCTCTCCAAATTTATTTTCTATAGAATTCATGAACTCCATTGGGCACCCTTGTCGATTGCTGAACTTCCCCAGTTCTACCTCCCTGTGTGTGCTATTCACAAAAACTGGCCTATTCTGACTATTTTCTTGCCTGATCCTAGCTTTTAATTTTAATTCTAATTCTGCGATTTTCTCCTCAGCCTTCCTCTCAATACTGTTTACTGTTAATTTAATGTTTCCTTCTGATTCTTCTACTTTATCATATAGCTTTGCTTGTTTCTCCTCAATCTTGCTAATGCTCTCTTTATTACTCTCTCTTAAATCATTTACTTCTGCTACTATTTGTGAGTGGACTTTCTCAATTCTACCCCCCAGCTGTTCCTTAACCTCTCTAGTTGATACCTGAATCTTGTCAATTCCCCCCTCCCCAATTTCTTTTTAACCTACAGTGTTTCTAATTTAACTAATTCCTTTAAATTTTCAGCCTGTGTGCTGATTCTACTTTCCAACTCCTCCTGTACTTTTCCTAATTTCCTGTCTACATCTGCAATGATCTCTTTAACCTTCTCTTCCATTACTCCTCTGATTTCTCCTCTAATCTGCTCCATTTTCACACTAATTTCCTTGTTGTTCTTATCTAATTTTGTATTATTCTGTTCTAATTTTTTATTTAAAGCTTCTGTACTTTCTTTATTTTTCCTACTGTTTTGTTCTAATTTTGCATTATTCTGTTCTAATTTCTTATTTAAAGCTTCTGTACTTTCTTTATTTATTTTCCCTACTGTTTTGTTCTAATTTTGCATTTAAGGCATCTGTACTTTCTTTATTTTCCCTACTGTTTTGTTCTAATTTTGCATTTAAGGCATCTGTACTTTCTTTATTTTCCCTACTGTTTTGTACTAATTTTGCATTATTCTGTTCTAATTTTGCATTTAAAGCATCACTACTAACTTTGTTCGATACATGAACTCTAGAAGTAAAGTTTTTAATCCTGGTTGGCCGCCTACACTCCCTGTTTCAGTATCGGGATTTACCTCCGCTACCCCTGTACTACCATCACTCGACATACTGCTCGTATCATCACTCTCCAGTTGATGACCACTACGTAACTTCATCTGTCTTTCTTTCTCATCCCCCATAATGATATACACTGATAAAGACAACTAACCCCCAAAATCCCGGCACAGAAATATGTCTCCTTCTCCTTCCTCAAATGTTCCTGGGTTTTCGGCCCAACGTTGTCGGCGACAATTGTAATGGTTATTAACGCCCCATGTTGGTAGCGACAAATGTAATGGTATTTGTTAAGCTCCACGTTGAGCGAACAAATGTAATGTGTTTTACCTGGGCGGACTATTCGCCAGAAAATACTACTGCTAAGTTTGATCTATGTTGGGCGCCAAGCTGGATACACTGTGTTCCAAGCTAAATTTATATATTTAATATCGACCCCTAGCGTGAGTAGAACATATGAGTGACTCTTAATGACTAGGCCGTGGGATGATTGAATCATCAACCCAGACAACATTTGATTGTGGAGAAGGATGTGGTATTATAACTATTGCTACCTACTGGAATTAAGGAATCTACTTGGTAATAATTGAATTTAATACACTTAGAAAATATGATGGCAACATGAATAAAATTAACACTGTTAACGGAGCACACTACTTTAAACATTGCCACGAACAAAATTACTTAATACGCCGGTCGGGAGAATAACGTGAATTTAACTTATTTCCAAATTAATGCTTAAAGAATTTATATAGCCCTATTGAAAAACAGAGAGTGTGTGTCGTAGATTACTTGTGCTTACCAACGGAAACATTGTCTCCACGTGGTTGAAGTCTCGCAGCATCGGATGCTCTGCATTGGTGTTGGCGGCGTCAGATTCTTCCTCGTTGATCAAAAGTAATCGTTACAGCTTGTGGTGGAGTCTATTCCATGAACCACAACACTTCGTCTGGCTAAACACTGCAAGACGCGTGGAACTCATGATCTGATGAGATCAGCGGAGTCAGCGTGAATAAAATTGTCCCACTTGGGACTAACGAACAAGGTACCTCCTTACTGCTCCTAGCGTAATGTCTTAATTAATGTCTTCAGTCACACAGCGCGTCCACTATATCTTCAATCTTCTCCCACCAGGGTCTAGCTAATACCGCGGCCTCGCTGCTTCGACCAATCCGCGTGCGTCACGTATGTCGCCATGCCCGTGCTTCGTTGCTTCTTTTTCCTTGATTGGCTGGTCACCTCACGTGGCTATTCCCGCCATGAGGCTGCCTCCCCGTATTTATATTTCCGTATCCGGGCAAGACGTAGATCATACACGTTTTCTTGCTTTGAAGTGTTCCCTCGGATTTCGTAATTTTATTGTACTCCAATCTATTCTTGTATTGAAATACCCAGTGAGTCACACACCACTCTCTCTTACCCCTAATGAATAAAATCCCGACTTTACGTATGAAATGATTTGCCGTGCAACATTATATTGGAATCATCCAATATAGATACGGATTTCTACTAGTAGAAATCCTATCTGTAATCTTCCAAATTTAAAAGTTCCAAAAAATGACGTAATAAATATTAATAATAATAATAAAATATGAAATATGAAATTGAATAAACTGAAATAATTTAACTTGGCCGGATTATTGCCGCGTTTAACAAATATGATATAGTCCAACTAACTTGTGTTAGTGGCATAAAACCCCCTAGAAAAACATGTTACAGCCTTGGTGGCTGACACTCCACCTTGTGCCTATCTTGCATCAGGAGATTGTGGGTTTGAATCCCACCTCGGCCGTCCTGAAAATAGTTTTCGTGATTTCCAATATTCACCACAAGGCAAATGCCGGCACGGTTCCTTTCAATAGATCCACAGCCAATTTTCTTCCAATATCCCTTCACTGACCCGTCCTGAAAAGAACAGTTCATGGCCATTGGAAGCATTAATATAAAATTATAATTAACAGGTATTTCAGATTATTTGTTTCATTGTCGTTGACGATATTGTTTTTGAAGTAGGTTTTGCTTCCTTCTTTATTCTTTATTTAGTTTGGATGATGATAGCTGTTCAAAGATTACCTTGGTTTACTCTCCTCTGCTTCAATATATCACAAAATGCTACCAAATCATTACCACAGAGCTATCTTAATAACATTTATTTTGGTTATGGTAATTAATTAATGAAATGAATCAATAAACAGAACACAACTAAATTGAAATTTCTGGGCTGGTAAGTACCTAGGCAGTTTGAAGAACGGGTATTTCTAGTTAATTCATAAGAATGAATACTTTTCAGTTATCTGAGCGTTTTGGTTTCAACAAGTCGCATGTTGATTATTCTGATTGATAATCTGCACGTGACTCAGGTTTGTGCCCAATTGGTGCCATTGACTCCAGATCAGAGAGCTGTTTGGGTGGGTGTATTTGCTGAGGTGTTGCATTTGTTTGCTGATGGCGGAGATGCCTTCTTTGTATTAGACATAACTCTGTACCATATCCCTCCTACAGTCCTCATCTGACCCCATGTAGTTTTCTTCTTCACCAAATTCAAAATAAAGCTACATGACCATTGTTTTTGCAGTCCAAAAAGCAGCGTTAAAACAAAAGGCCATTTTGAAAGACATTACTAAGATTGACTTATGTCATAAGTTCGAGGGCTGACTGAAATGCTGCCATGAGTAGACTGCAATGAAATAGTTATAGAATACTTTGAGAAACATCATGTGCAATTTGAACCAGAGTAGTCTATACAGTATTTGAAAGAGAAAAATTTGCTCACAAAATCCTGGTTGAATATCATGGATTCATTGAAATGTTAGAAGCCAATTTTCAGTGCTGACTGTACACTAGAGTGCCCAAATAGATTGGACACAAAGTGTTAATTTTATTATCACCATATTATCTGAAAGAAAAGTTACATGAATTATTTATACATTGACACACTTCTAAAAGACTTATATATTTGGGTCTGACGATGATCGCTTGATGAGCGAAACCTGTCATCCAATTAAACCCCCACCATTTGTTAGAAAAGTGTGTTAATGTGTGTTACATTTCTTTCGTCACTTTCTGCCCAAACTATTTGGGCATTTTTGTGTTGACTACTGAAGAGCAATTCTGTTGATATCATGGACTCAACTGGGTTTATAATTTTTTTTTTGTTACTGTTAAATGGAACGCAAGAAACATACAACGCTAAACAGAGCATAATTATATGTTTCAGCTGAAAATGCTGATATTTCCAGTTTGGGGCATTTAGTGAATGTTTATTTAAGTATTCTAGCAGCACGAATAAAATGACATGTAATCTTTCCTTGTTGTTTTCTTTAAAATTCAACAACAAAATGTTTGGTGCTCAAGAAACACTAAATGGGGATTCTCTTTTATTTGCTAGTTTCCTATCTCTTCCCTTCACTTCCATATTCTTCCCTACCCTTCCCCTTTCCAAGATTAATAATGAAGTGAATGTTATGTTTGATTATAATACGACAACATTATCATTACGATGCATTTAGTCAGGATGCAATTTTAATGGGGAGAATGAGGGGGAGATGGGGTTTCTCCCACTGACCCATGTTTGAACTTTTTCAGCCTCTGAAATAATGTACAGTAAACCCTCTATTTAGCGGACTAATTGGGGCAGAGGTTTGCCCGTTAAATCACAATTTTTTTAAAGAATGTCGTTGAATATGAACTGAGGCTTACAATTGTACTGTATATTGTAAAGTTAGTGTACCACATTAGTTGCAGAAATCACTTTATGACTGTAAATTAGAAGGCTGAAAAAATACATTAATCTTCAGTTGCTGTCCACCTTGAATGCTGCTTCTTAATAATTAAATATCGAAACTGCCTAAAATGTTCATAATAAGTCAACACTTCCAGATCTGAGACGTATCTATGTATGATATTGTTACGGCTGTGAGTTTGTGTCATCACTCGCCGCTGAGTCACAACCGCCCCAGGGCTGGGCTGTGGCCTGCCTCCTGTATTGCGCGCGCCTTATGCAACAGGGCTACTACAGACAAAGGGATAGTCCAGAAGATTCGTGACTGGACCAGCGATGGAAACCTCGAGAAGCCGTGGACCCTGGATGGATCTAGAACCATTTATTGAGTCACCGGCCTGCTATATAAGAGTGACCCGTGAAGCAGTTGTTGTTGTTGTGTTTTACGAGCTAGTGTGAGCGATTATCGTGAGCGACAGAAGTGTGGTGACTTGCGAAACCCCTAGTGGAGCGGGGAAGTGAGACTCCTACAGAGGAACTGTGTTTTGAGCGAGTGAAGCTGATTCTCTTGACACCGAGGAAGTGATTGTGGTGCTTGTGAAACAGTGAGTGACAGAGCTAGTGCAGCTATTTCGAGCTAGCGTACGGGGCCACCTCATTACGAGGGATTAACTGTGGTCTGTTGACAAGTGAAAGGGGAAGTATTCTCGACTTGAGGAAACTGGAGTAAGCAAATAATTGCTATTTGCTGTTGAGTAGTGTATATTTCTGGCCACAATAAAGTTAATTATTTCTTTAAGCAGTAATTGGTGTTGTGCTTCCTACCCACCGTAATCCAGTTAACAAAAGTGCCACTAGGGGTGGCACGTAACAATATGAAGTTTTTAATATGGTCTCTCACTTCTGACAATTTAGGACTAGGTGAAACCAATTCTTTTTCCTCACCATCGTAGTCATCTTCATCCTACATGACACTTAGTTATTTTCTCCTGGCACGCAGGGTATCCCTTGCGTAAGAGTTTCCGCCAAGAGCAGTGGGTCCTGTTTTCACCGTTAATGGTGCTAGCAGTGCTTCGTACGGTGGCTTATTGAATAACGTCATTCCGAGGCCAACTTGCGGAAGCGATGTCCATACAAGTTTCACTCCCCTGGACTGCGGATGAGCTCTGTCTAGCGTGCTGGCCGCTTGCATAACGCGAGTCATAGCCTGCAGGCAGAGGGAGACTCCTTTCTTCTGACAAGGTCATGCCAGGTATGCAGCAGTATGTGCAACCGACCAGCACACAAATATGAATGTGCAAGTGATGATGCTGGCTGCTCGCGTTGCGTGGTCATAGCTCGCAGGCACAGAGATGACGCTACTTCCTTCTGATAAGGCCATGTCAGGATATAAACTCGCAGCAGTATGTGCAACCGACCAGCACACAAATATGAATGTGCTAAGTGATGATGCCGGCCGCTCGCGTTGTGTGGTCATAGCTCGCAGGCACAGAGATGACGCTACTTCCTTCTGATAAGGCCATGTCAGGATATAAACTCGCAGCAGTATGTGCAACCGACCGGCACACAAATATGAATGTGCTAAGTGATGATGCCAGCCGCTCGCGTTGCGTGGTCATAGCTCGCAGGCACAGAGATGACACTACTTCCTTCTGATAAGGCCATGTCAGGATATAAGCTCGCAGCAGTATGTGCAACCGACCAGCACACGAATATGAATGTGCTAAGTGATGATGCCGGCCGCTCGCGTTGTGTGGTCATAGCTCACAGGCACAGAGATGACACTACTTCCTTCTGATAAGGCCATGTCAGGATATAAGCTCGCAGCAGTATGTGCAACCGACCAGCACACAAATATGAATGAGCTAAGTGATGATTCTGGCCGCTCGTGTTTAGTGGTCATAGCCCGCTGGCACAGAGATGACGCTACTTCCTTCTGACAAGGCCATGTCAGGTTATAAGCTCGTGAGCATGTACAACCGACCGGCACACAATTAAGGATGCATTATGTGATGAATGTCATGCTTACATGGGCGTGCAAAACTTAAGAAAGAAACTTTTGTTGGTCTAATTCTGTCGGTTAAATTCGATGTCCGTTGAATTGGGGTCCGCTAATTTGATGGTTTACTGAAAAGTTACGGCTAACGGGGCTCTGGTGAAGCTACGCTAGGCCCAGCAAGCCAGTAGTGGATGAAACCAAATGCTTTCAAGAATGGAACGAGCCTCGGACATGATGGCTATAATAGACGACGACACGGCTGTAAACACGGACTAAAATTTGGAACTTTAAACATAAGAACGCTGACGGAGAAGGTGGAGGAGATAGAGGATATGATGGAAAGAAGGAAGTTGGATTTATTGGGATTGGCAGAAACAAGTGGAAAGGGGAAGGAAGGTGAGAACTGTACTGGAGTGGGAATGAAGAGGGAAAGAAGAATGGAGTGGGAGTAGTAGTACGAGATGGTTTAAAAGAAGAAGTGAAGTGAATAAGTGATAGGATGATGAAAGTGAAAGTAGCACTGAGGGGAGAGACCGTAGAAATAGTGCAAGTGTATGCTCCACAAGTAGGCTGCGCCTCTGAAGAGGAGGAGGAGTTTGAAGAGGAATTGCAGAAGCAGCTGATAGGAAGAAATATGATTGTTATGGGGGATCTGAATGCCCATGTAGGAAGAGAAAGACAAGGGTATGAGAGTGTGCTGGGACCAGAGGGGTGGGGCGGAAGAAATGAGGAAGGAAAGAGACTGTTGGACTTATGCCAAAGGAACAGCCTGCTAGTTGGGAACTCCTGGTTCAAGAAAAGAGAAAGCCACACAATCACATGGTACAGTGACGACTTGACCAGGAAGTCGGTGGTCGACTATATACTGTATGAGAAAGAATTAAATAAGAACATCACGGACATCAAGGTTATACCATCGGAGAACCTGGATAGCGACCATCGATTGCTGGTAATAAACCTGAGAGGGACTAAGGAGAAGAAAGGGACTGAGAACCAGGAAAGACGTATAAGGATATGGAAACTGAAAGGAGGAGATAGAAGGGTCGAGTACCTCAAAATGGTAAAGGAAGGAATACCAACAGATGAAGAAAGAGGGGTGGAAGAGGAATGGGCTGGATTTAAGAAGACACTAGTAGGTGCAGCAGAAGCAGTATGTGGGAGGACAAGTAGTAAGAAGAGGTGGAAGGAAACACCATGGTGGAATGAGAAGACAAAAGAAATAGTAAGGGAAAAGAATAGAGCCTTTAGGAGGAGGTATCAAAATAGGATGGTAGAGACAAGGGAAGAGTACCAGGAAAGAAAGAAGGAGGCAAAGAGAGTAGTGGCTGAGGAGAGAAGAAAGTGGATGGAAGAGTGGACAAAGATGATGGAGGATAGTGAAGATACAAAAAAGGTCCTGTATGGGATGGTAAAGAATAAGAGGTGGAAGGATCCTACGGATTATGTTAGAATGGTGAACAAAAGGGGACAAGAGATAGAAAATAGGGAAGAACTGAAGAAAATGTGGAAAGAATATTTTGAAGAACTCCTGAACCCAAATGGAAACCACGGCGAGGAGGAATAAATCGGGGAAGAGGAGGATGAACTGCAAACAGAAAAGGACTTAACATGGAAAGAATGGAAGATGCAGTGAGGAAGATGAAAGGAGGGAAGGCACCGGGTGTGGATGAGTTGAGTGTGGAGATGGTGAGAGCAGCAGGAGAGGTGGCGATACAATGGTTGTACCGAGTGTTGAAGACAGCATGGAAGGAAAGGAAGACACCAGAGGACTGGAAAAAGGGAATAATTGTCCCGATCTTCAAGAAAGGTAGTAGAACAGAATGCAGAAACTATCGGGGAATAACACTGATGAGTCATTGTGCAAAGATGTTTGAGAAAGTTTTGGAAAGGAGAATTAGGAAAAGGATAGAAGGAGGGATGAGGGAAGAACAACATGGCTTCAGAGCAGGAAGGGCCACAGTGGATTTGATTTTTGTTGTAAGACAGTTACAAGAACAGCACTATGAGTATGGAACAGATCTACTGATGGCCTTCCTGGACATTGAGAAAGCATATGACTTGTGTATGCAGAAACAAGTATGGAAGTCCCTGGAGGATAGAGTAGAAAAATGGACTATAAGGAGGATAAAGGAGATGTACAAGGGAAGCGTGAGCTGTGTGAAAGTGGGAGGAGAGAGATCGGACTGGTTGGAACAGAGAAACGGCCTGAAAGAAGGAAGTGCACTGGCACCGTTACTTTTCATTGTGGTGATGGGTGACATAATGACCCGGGTGGCACAAGTAATTGGGGAAGGAAAGATGAAAGCAATGGTGTTTGCAGATGATTTGGGGAAACAAGGAGGAGGAGTCACAGGAACAGTTGGACGTGTGGGAAGGAATAATACAAGGATATGGGATGAAATTTAGCATAAATAAGAGTGAGATGGTGATCACAACAAGGAAGAAGGAAAGAACCACAACAGGAATAACAATTGGTGGGGAACAGCTGAAGAAAGTGGAGAGTTTAATGTATCTGGGAAGCCTGATACAAGATAATGGAAGAAACGATAGAGAAATAAATGAGCGGGGAAGAGAGGCAGAAGCATTCCGGAGGAGTGTGAGAGGCATGTTATGGAGCAAGGATGTCCTTCTGAACAGCAAAAAGATCATATACCGGACGTACTATGTCCCTATCCTGACGTATGCCTCGGAGACCTGGAAGGGAGAAGAGCAAAATACAGGCCAGTGAGATGAGGTTCTTGAGAAGCAGTATTGGAGCTACAAAGAGGGACAGAATAAGAAATGAGAGGACCAGAGAATTAATGAAGGAGGAACCATTACAGGATGGTATAGAGAAATCTAGACTTGGATGGTATGGACATGTAAAACGGAGGAGAAGAGGATACCCAGGAGGATACACGAGATGAAGTGGGAAGGAAAGAGACCAAGAGGGAGACCGAGAGACAGGTGGCTGAAGGGGGTGGAAGAAAGTGTGAAGAAGAGAGGAGAAGACTGGACAAGGGTGGAGGCTGAGAGATGGTGGGAAGACAGAAGCCGTTGGAGAGGCTTGTGTTCCAAACAGACCCGGCCAGTGGCTGGAAACTGTTCAAGATGATGATTGTATATACAGGGTGTCGAGCAATATGGGAAATACTGAATATGCGGGAAATATACGGAAATTTTAGTGACCCGGAAAAAATGCGGGAAATGTACGGAAGTTTCGCATTTGATCCAAGAAATCTTGAAAAGTCTTATAATGCCATACTTCTTAGCCTCCGAACGCTCGGCCTCCTATTTCGCCAGCAGACCGCATCGCCATCCACATTTTGCACCACCGTCACTTAGAACGCTAAGCAGGGTGAGAGCCCAGCCAACACCACGCGTTGATTGCGACTGCTGTGACTGGCCGACCCGCGGCCGTACCGCATCTGTGAGGAGCTTCTCACGTTGCGCCGCATTCGTTGCTAGACAATGACGGACAGTACTCAGCCTGCATTGTTATTTGCCGAGGATACCAGTTATTTTTATGTCAATGGCTATGTTTGCAAAGCTCAATGTGATGGGGGAGGATATTCGACAGAAGTAGGAACCATTATGCTACTTCGCCTTTCGCCTACGTCGCTGTCCTTCACTTTAACGAAATTTTTGCCATTCCTACTGCTTTGAGGTCAAGGCTGGGTACTGGGAAACAATGCGGGAAGGTACTGTATTGCGATGTTACACAATCAATATAGCTGTCGGCCATTGGACAGGTTTCACTTTATCCTCGTGGTCGAATTTCGATAAATAGCCTATTGCGATGTTACGCAATAGGGGCCATCCGTGGTCCGTTTGACAAGATTCCCGTTGTTCTAGTGGTCAGGCACAGAAATATTGTGATGTTACGCATTGGTGCCATTCGCGGTCAGTTTGACAAGACTCCCTTTGTTCTCGCAGTTGGGCATGGATAAATATCACGATGTTATGCAATCGACGCCGCTCGCCGTCCGTTTGAAGAGATTCCCGTTGGCCTACCAAAGTGGAAGGTGGCGAGTTCGCAGTCGGGCATGATCGAATGTGGCGAGTGGGTATCGGTGGGTATCGGCGCCACTCGCAAGCGGGTTGACTTAATTCTTGCAGTTTCTACTCTGTGGTCGCGAGTTTTCGGTGGAGCGTAGTCTAACGTCGGGGAAGTCGTGAGTACGGTACGCAATTGGATGTGATCAGCACCGTTATGACAAGCTTCCCGTGACTTTCATGATCACAAGTTATACTTTGTCATAATATGGATAGTCTCTGATCTGGATAATGACCAATCCAGATGGACTTCATTTGTCTCTAGTACGTGTTTAGATGTCTCATCATGAAACAACATACTGTCGCTATGCAGTTACACTTATGCTTCGCGGTTTAAGGTTAACTTTTCAGCCATTTGGTATGCAAACTCTAGTCTCAGAGAGATCTAAAATAGATGGGAATTTGATCGATTTTCGTTCGGGAAATACGGGAAATATACGGGAATTTAAGAACCGGTCACCTCTCGACACCATGATATAGCTTTTGACGGCAACATTATCAAGCTAGAAAAGGATAAATAGAGGGAAATAGCAGCTTTAGTAATACACAGATACATTGTAGAACAGGACATGGAATTAACACATACACACACACACAGTAGAGCAGGACTTCATGAAGAACAAGTAGTTCCGTGAATAACTAAAGCCTATTTTCATATATCCTACTTATGTTAATTGCCTCTATCAACATACAAAATTTAAGTTTGATTGCTGTAATAGATTCGTAGATATTGAGAACCGTCTAATATTTTGGTTGGTCGCCATATTGGATTTTTATATATGTAGGTCTTAGAGTTATGTACTATTACATGAAGATTATTTTGTACCTGTAGTATTCAAACTTCAATTGCATGATTAGGACACAAGAAGTAAAAACGAGATATTAAAAATTTCTCACAGCTGCCATCTTGTGGTTATGAAAACAATTGAAATAAATTAGATGGCAGTGGATTAACATTTGTATAAGCATTTACCGTACCAAGTTTCACTGCACTCGGATGGTTAAATTGCGAGAAACGTCCATTTAAATATTTATATTTCGCATCACCGCCATGTTGGATTTGTGATCACCAGGTTATTGAAAGTCCTATAGGTGAACTTATGTTCATGGCGTAAATGCGTAAATGATTCGTAGATATTGAGAACCATCTAAATATTTCGGATGGTCGCCATGTTGGATTGCTATATGTATAGGCCATAGAGTTTTGTACCATTAAAGGAAAGTTATTGCGTAGGTTCATTATTCTAACTTTCACTTCGATCGCATGATTAAGACACATGAAATTAAAACTTCATTTTAAAATTTCCCACAGCCGCCATCTTGAGGCTATGTAAACAATTAAACTAAATTAGATGCCAGTGTATTACAATATGTATAAACATTTACTGTACCATATTTCACTGCGCTCATATGGTTAAATCGTGAGAAAAGTCTATTTATATGTTTCAACTTCGTTTGGCCGCCATGTTTGTTTTGTACTTTGCAGGTTTTTGGAAGTTACATAGATTAACTTGTAATAGTGCCCTTTATCAACGTACAAAATTTCAGGGTGATATCAGTAATAGTTTCGGAGATATTGAATGCTGGTGAAATATTTTGCACGGCCGCCATGTTGGATTGGTGAGACGTAATAAAATTTGAAGGGCACAGTCGGGATCGGTCGAAATGGTGCTATGACCTTAACGAGTTTCATTGCAATAGCTCCAGCCTTTTAGGGAGTTATTTGAGGGACACACACACACACAAAAGGTGATCTCATAAGCCTATTTTTTCATAAAATGAAAATAGGCTAAAAACCACAAATATTTAATGTGATCATCTTCAGTGATGGAGAGAAGATACAAAAAGTGAGCTTTTAGAGTGGTCAACCCACTTTCTGCTTAATATCCCCTCTCCACTCTCCCTGATAAATTCACTGACTGAATTGTACATGCAACTGTTTCTTTTTGTGAATTTACAAAATGAATATCTGTGAAGTTAGAAGCTTTTGGGTTATTAAGCTGTATTTTATTGTTTATAAACATCAACTTGCTGTAATACCTCAAAGCTTGCAACCTGAAAGATAATGGCTGCATAAGTTTCTAAATATTTAAAATAAATGTCTGATCTTTTTTCAGCCTGGAAGATATGAAAGCCATTCATCTACTGGAAGCATGACTGGTAATTATACTTGGTACTTTATTTAATATGCAAGAAAATAGAACTGCATGATGATGGAGGAGGGTCGGACAGGGAAAGTAATAAAGATCTTGGAGTCTGCATCCCAGTGCTTAACTGGAACAATACTTGCACTTAAATCTTTCAATTGTTCCAAAATTGTTCTTTCCAAATTACAGGAAATATGAATCAAAATGAATCTTGTTCACACATGCCGTTGGCCAGTTTTGGAACTAGAACGTGTAAACTTGTTTAACCTTCATAAAAGATATGATCCATCTATAAATAATTAAACCAAAGTTTTAAGTGGAACTGGCCTCCTCACAGAATTGCTGGTGAACAAGAATATCAGCTTCCATCACAAGATGACTTAGGCCCGTTCTTACAATCTCCGGTTAAATCTTTACTGGCACTTTTACGGCAAGTTTACTGGAACTTGATTCTTACAATACCCGGTTAGCGACAAACCGACAGTAAAATAAGCCTTAAATGGCAGTGCACTTTACCGGAGGATTCTTCTCCCGTAAACTGCTTTACTGCCCGATTTCCTATTATAATCTCAATGCCAGCTGATTACAAACATCGTCAATTATCCGTAATTTCATGGGTTTCGTAAATGCTGATGCTGTTCAAAGAAGGAGACGAAAAGTATATAAGATTCGAAGTGATTATTACGAGGAGTTAGATGATCAAGACGTTGTTTGACGAAACTTTTCTCTTAAGGCCTTTATTTGTCTCATTTGGAGATAATTGTCCTTCCATATCTAATATTTCTCGTTATAATCTTAACGTAACAAACAGATTGCGCCAAGAACACAGATCAAGATCAAGGAATATAAAATATATATTTATTATTTACTCCTTGACACAGATCCACTCATGCCAACTATTGGGAGATATCGAAAAATCTGCAAATCGAACCAGAAATATGTACTGTTGAATACTAGGCGCAGATCTGCTAACCTACCGTAAACATTAACTGGAACATCGTAAGAAGGATCGAATGTTTACCGGGACTTTCGACCGTAAAGCCAACTGTCAGTTGGAGTTTACGGAGATTGTAAGAACGGGCCTAAGACTTTTTGTAACTGTTCTCCTGTACAGTATTAACTGTGTTAGATAAATGGGAGTATTGCAAAAGTTGTTAGGTTGTTGAGCTGGGTACCTTTCATATATGCACAAATACCTGTGCCTCTAGAGTGAACAGAAGTATAAGTATTTTGAGAGGGCAACATTGCAAATACAGTAAAACCTGGTTAATTCAAACCTCTATAATTAAAAATTTTACTATGTAGAGCGTTCGGTAAGTTACACATGTCGCCTGGCGCCAGGCGCATTGTGCAACATGAGTGGCGCATTGTCCGAAGAGAGGGCATGTGTAGTGCTTCCCGCAGAGACATTTCTGCGATGGTACTGGTAAGAGGTGCATGGTAGTTGTGCTATCGGGATGTTACCACCCACGCACACAGTCGGTGTCGAGACGGTGGGAACGTAATGAGCTCCCACTTGTGCGCAGGATGGGGACTGCCACTCAGAGGGAACCGTGGACCCTCAACCAGTGTCGAGTGTATTCACATTTAGAATTAGATGGTGACGAATCAAGAAATGAAAACACGTTTAAAGTATCGTTTGAAAACTGCAAATTAGCATTTAATGAAAAAAGGTATATCAAAAACGGGGAACGTGAGGGGCGCATGAAATGGAATATGAAGATGATTTACGGGGCTAGAAAAAATACATATTTATCAAAAATACAAATACAACAAACAACATATCAAAATAAGAGCTTGACTGAGAGATGACTCAAGATACCGGAAGGCTGGAGATCTTTCTTAAAATACTCAACTTAAGAAAAGGGGGATAAAGAATAACAAGTTAACAATAGTTTAAATAATACATTCGTTCCACCACAGGCTAACTACATAAATGTAGTTAGAAGGAAAATTCTGAGAGGTTTAAGAAATCACATATCCCCAGAACTGTCTATCCGACCACCCATACTATAACGTATGTCACATCATATACAAACAACCCAAGAAACAAAACGGTACAAGAACAAACGACATCACACAGAGCATAACAAAACGTACCCGAACTTCACTAAAACATGACATGACATGACATACCAACCCCTTACGAAACATAGATCAGTTCAAACATTTACCACGATAAGAAACAAACAAATAACAATCCCAAAATTAATAACCAACAAAAATGATTTCATGAACTTCCAGAATAAGACTTCTTCTCGAACGAAGTATAAGATTCAGTTACATAACTTGAGGCGATATGAGCACCAATCACAACCTCCGGACAGATGTAAGAAGCACACATACTACCACCCGAAATAATAACCGATACATCTCATTTAATAATATAACGAGCTCTCGCGTAATTTCTTGACTGGACTAAAAGAAACACAAGGAAACATATACAAGGAACCACTGTCCAGTCAAGACCCACGTTAAACAAACAATATCTACCCACCCACAAGGAAAGAACACGAGCTTATAATGGAATGTTAAGGAGGAATACGTAGTCTTAAATTAAATACACAAAACACAAATACATTAAACAACAAAATAACCCTCAATTATCATCCAGCGAAACCGACAACAACAACACGTGGAACTAACCCCATGGTAGATCCACGTAAACAGCGAGCTAACCCCATGGTAGAACGCCTAAATAAAACACTAGGCATTCACTCTAAAACATTCCATTATCCAGCATAACAAAACGCAACAACACGCGAGAGAAAAGGCAAAATTACAAGAACCTGTAAGATACAAACCCCTTAAAATAAAACCCAACGCGATCGCCCACTACGTTTATATAATTACAAGGGAACAATTACACAAGTTATCAACTTAACCTCAAACCAGAAAGATCTCCGAACCTATTTATATAATAAAGGGTCATGCTAACACCAAAGATTGGATGTTTTTCTTAGTCGGCAACTTCTAATTACATTTTCATGCATGACTTCAAACGGTAAAGGACTTAGCTTTGATGAGATGACTAGACGTTCTAGGCGACAGCTTCAAAATATCTACATCGATGCTCAATCTTGGTGTCGTTTCAAATGAGCACGAAGAACACGGATATCCAAAAGGAGAAGGTTTAAATCGTAACAAGGTAATTCCAAACTTAATTTTAAAACATATTAATATCTTCTAGACTGTAAACCGGTCATGGTGTTCTCAGTCATCTTCTCGTCGTGACAATCACCGATCTCTATATTGTTGTTGCAAGTTCCTTTGGTCAAGCTAACATTCTCATTGGGACGCATTTCATATTTACGAGAGATAGCCGGTAAATTCAATCTCTTAGCATTTCAAGCAATTACCGCTAGATGGAAATAGCGTCGAAATTAGTATCATAAAATAGTATTGTATCAGTAGTGAGCGAGTGAAATGGCACGGCAACTGGAAACATACTCCAAAGTGGAAGTACGTGGTACCGTACGATTCGTGAGAGCAAAACGGCTGAATTGCACAGAGATTCACTGTGAAATTGTGGCGGTGTATGGACCAAATACAATGTCGTGGCCATCAATTGTGAAATGGTGCCAACAATTTGAGTACGGCCGGACAGAAGTGTATGATGCCGTGCGGGAAGGAAGGCAATCAACATCGACCACTAAAGACAATATTCGGCGGGTCGATGAAATTATTCGCATCAATTGCAGTGTGTGTATCCCAGAAATTGCACAGCAGTTCGGCATCTCCATAGGCAGTGCTCGTGCCATTGTGCGAGACCATCTGCAGTCTGGGAAATTGAGCTCATGTTGGGTGCTGCGATCTCTGACACCAGCACACGAAGATTCCCAGTTTCCGGTGTTATTGGCCTTCCTTCAGCATTACGCTGTTGAATATGAGTTCCTAAGCCGCATCATTACAGGTGATGAGACATGGGTGCGTCATTTCACACTGGAAACAAAGAGGGCGCCTATGGAATGGAGACACACATCCTTACCGGTGCGGAAGAAATTCAAGGTTAGACCCTTGGCTGGGAAGGTCATGGCCACTGTGTTCTTAGTTTGTGAAGGTGTTGTGTACACAGAGTTTATGCGGAAGGATACGATCATTACAGCCGATGCTTATTGTCAAACATTGACGTCGCTTTGCAACGCTGTAAAAATCAGGATACGTGGAAAGTTAAGCCGAGGCATTGTTCCCTTGCACGATAATGCAACACTGCACACAGCGTGTGCAACACAGGCTTTGCTGCAATGTTTTCAATGGGAGGTATGGAAGGATCCGCCATACAGTTTAGATCTCCATCTGTTCGGAAAGCTGAAGGACCATCTGAGTGAACTGTGATTTGACAATGATGAACAGGTCCAAACAGCAGTTCTCCGATGGCTCCATGACCAAGGTATTGAACGATTAGTAGACCGTGCCAACCGTTGTTTACAGAGACTTGGTGACTATGTCGATAAATAGTGTGATATATCTGTGTCCCTTTGCATTATAGTGTTTCATTCAATAAACTGTACTTGGTCTGCCATACTTATGTGCAGTGCTTTGTTTCAGGGGGAACTCGGGGGTACGCGTACCCCTTAAACATTTGAAAACTGTTTAAGAAAAAATATTGGTACATTTGTATCTAGTCCGGCAAATATAACTTCCGACTTGAAAGTTCATCGATCAACTGGCGTCAACGTGCTGTTCACAACAGCTGGAGGAGATTTGGAGTACTACTCGACTTAAATCGATCTATCGAATTATTCTTTTGGTCGGCAACTCAGCACTCCATTCTTATAAGCACGCTGGCTATTGTTTGGAGGCGGGGTAGGTTGTTATTTTGTGCGTGTGGTTAGTTTTGAAGGATGAAGAAAATAACGAACTATTAACATCCACCCAGGCATCGAAAAAGCTGAAAGTTAATGATTCGAACACAAACAATGACCAGACTTTGCAAATTGCCGAAAATTGCAAGATCGTGATGTTTTGTCGACTACTGTACAACTGAGAATACCCCTTAATTTTTTTTTAAGAAAAAAAAAAGCACTGCTTATGTGTAACTAACTTTTTGAATGCTTCTCGTATATATTGAATTTTACTTCCAACTTTGGTTCCATTGGACATATCCTTATTAATTAAAGTTACGTTTGGTCTGTATATTGTTTAGAATGGAGAAATGCTGAATGAAATGTATGGCAGGGGCTAATGATACTGTGCACATTGCCAGCCAACAATGTATAATTCTAAAAGAGCATACGGTAGCTTTCTTCCTACCAGAATCTCTGGCCCACACAATCAAGCAATAAAAAAAAAGTCAGTGCTTACCAACACACAAATTAAACATTCCCATACACTAAACTCACTAACAGAATCGAGCGGTGCTAAGGGAACTTAAATTTAATTTTCAGCATCAATGACACATACATCAATGACAGGGACAAATGTCCTAGATGTTTTGCCCTATAAAACAACGATCACCACCAATAAAGATATCTTTATCATAACTATTAATTTCCAATCAATAACTACTGTTATTTTTACCTTCATTTCCTTAAATATTTAACCAAATCTCATCTATCATAATCATTAAGAATGACCTTGTTGTTCCGCCCCTTAAAACCTCAATAACTATCATAATCATTATCCACCTTAACCTTTTTTGTTCATGGCACACTATCCATTTTAACAAGATCCCGTGGCACACTAACATACAAGTTGGTAACCATGTGAGAGGGGCCTGAGAGCCTCCGTCTAGCACATGCATAGTTTGCCTTAACCAGTCAGTTGTTTGTTCACACACAGTTCTAACGCAGACTGTATTCCAGCATATTTTGTGATTGATTTTTAGTTTCACAAGTGTATGCTTTGTCCGGTTAAGGCGTTAAGTTTTCAGTATGAATGAGTTTTTGATTGAAAGGATACATGTTGAAGATGAGTCAGTGACAGAAACAAATAACATTAACAAAAGTGAGATCGAACCATTAAGTCTTGTAAAAGCTGTGCCATGTACTAGAACATTTCATAAGTACCAATAGAATTATAATAATAATAATAATCTGAAAACTTCTCAAGAGATAGTTGCTTTTATAAAAGCCACTCTAATTCAAAGCATTCAAAGCAAAAGTTCCTTACATAGTAATAGTTAACTACATCAAAAAGTGGTTATCTGAGCAGTTTGTAGATTTTCCACATTTCAGATAAGTCTCCACATAAGATCTTTCAACACATTAATAGTAGACAAACACTATTTCGTACATTGTCGTTACAGCCTTTTACTATCATCACAGCAGAGTAGGCCTACTTGCAGGCCATTTCCGCATAAGTTATTAGTTTACAGTTCTAAAGTAGTTTAGGGGTTATTGCTTAATTGTATCACAGAAATCGTACAGTAGCTACACCTTCGTAGATTAGTTGAGGGAGGAAGACTGTTTAGTTGATGGGATTTTCATTTATAAGTTCTGCAACATTAAAATAAATAGTTCTTTTTTGTGGGAGCTTAATGCCTTAATATGTATTAGTAATAATTTCCATACTTTGTTTCTGATAGGTCTTTTATTTCTTGTTTTTGGAGGACAGAGACTATCTGAGGGTGTCACTGTAGGTTTGGTAGTGTTTTATAGAGCCATTTGTCGTATAAATTTGGATCTGATGATGCTTGTTGAGGAGCATGGTATGGAAGACTCAGGAGAGCCAGAGTGAGAAATGAATACATTCGAAAGAAAGTGAATGTACAGAAGCTGACTGATAAGCTGGAGCAGAACAGATTGAGATGGTATGGAGAATGTGAAAAGGATGAATGATGAAAGAATGCCAAAACAAGTGATGGAGAGACGGATGAAGAGTATGGTGGATGGACTTGGTGAAAGTGTGAAATAACATAACCTGGAGTGGAGTTCAGTGGTTGAGGAAGGATGGTGGTCAGAGTTAAGTGGAGGGGTGTCATATTTGCTCCGACCCAGCTTAGGTTGGAAAACAGAAAATGATGATGATATACCGGTACTATTATGGTCATCACAATAATATATGTTATCAGACAAATACAATACATAAGTAAGAGCATGGGGCTGATGACCAAAGATGTCCCAAGTTTCTAATTGGAGCAATAACAAGATGATCTTGAATGGCTCATACCAGTAACTTCTCTTCGGAAGTTAATGATGGTGATGTAGAGTCTCTAACCTATGATTCAATTGACCTTTATCATCCTAACATTTTGAATTCAATATTTCAATTCTACAACTTGATTTCATGCAATGTGATACATTTCTGTGAATTAAAACCTTTGGTTCAAATTGTACCTAACAAAATTTGTGTCTGAGATTGTCTCCTGGCCTGGGAGATTTTTTTAATGTTGCATCAACTAATTTGAGTCCTGATACTGGCTTTTGACCCTGACTAGTGCAGTTGGTCTTCAACTGACCATCCTTTGTTTCATGTAATTGTACTTTAGAAGACATATCCCTAGACCACATCCTGTCAAATTCCCATCACATAAATTGTACAGAAAGCTTTCTATTTTACTGATTATTTATTACTCTCTTTTCAGTTATATTTGCAGTTATATATACTGAGCAAATTGCCTTTCTTTGTTTTATTTATGGCATACATTCAAACCTGGTTGATTTGTACTTGAGCAGAGAGGGATAAACACCAGTCTTAATATCTTTACAGAGCATTAGTGGATCAAGAAGTTGAAGTAAGCATCAAATCTTCTTAATTTTACCCTAAGCTATTATTTTCAGTTGTACTCTATGAACCTTGGTAGCTAGGTTGGTTTGTTCTTAAGTTTAGGGGCTGCGACAATGCGGTCATGTAGCCCCGTGTACTTTGGGTGTGTGTAGAATCTGTCTGATAAAGGTTGCCTATCCTCCCAGTGATGTCACACACGAGGCAATGCAATCAGCAGCTGAAGAGTACAAAGCCAATTGCTCTCCACCCCCTGCCAAGACACGGGGAATCTCACTGACGATGGGCCAGTGGATTGCATAACATCGCTAAACCTACTCGCACTGTTTCATTGTGACCTCAGGGGATTCTCATTGAACAAACTTAAGAGCAATTTCAACAAAGCAATATTACAATTCCTACTTCTGCTGAATATCTGCCTCCATCAAATAGTGAAGAGTCGCAAACATGGTCATTAAAATAAAAATATGAATACTTTTGCAAAGAAATTACCTTGGAAGGTGCCATAAAACTATTATAGTTTTCCATGGTTTTAGATTTCAGCTCCAGGTTCTCGGAGCCAAAACTGCTTAATTTTGAATCCTGGCCACATTTATAGATGTTCAGTGTAACTAACACCACAACTGCACCAGTCATCAGACATATTTCACACAAGTTATGGGATGGTGACCACTATCCCAATCCTCGAAATGAAATGGCTTTATTCAGCCAGGAGTTACCCTAAGTAATGTTTTCTTTTGTTTTACAGACAGGGTTTCAAACCCAAGAGAGGCTATCATGGATGGTTCAACTCCAGACAGTTCAACTTCCCATATTGGTGAGGTAAGTGGTACCTCATTTTGAAGTCTAATCGCATCAGATAATATGCTCTAAAGTAATGCTATTGGTTTGTTATACCAGGTATAATTCAATAAGACAGTAAGGTTGCTTTTAATCATAGAAAAACATTCTCTCTGGTGAGTTCTCGCTAAGGATTTACATACACACACATGGTGGTAAGAACTTAGGTATCTTGTGGTATGGTATAAGGAGTTGTTGGTTCATAATCTAAAGAGTGGAAAGATTTTTCTTCTTCTTATTCCGAATTTGGCCAACTATGGACCACAAAGAACTTAAGGCTTCTTGGCCTTCCTTCTCTTTTCTTCCCAGAACCTCTTCGTTCTTTCACTCCTTACCCTTCTCTCCTCCTCGGAAATGATCCGCATGGGTCTCTTTGTAATTGGTTTCTCTGCAAAAGATTTTAAACCGTCTACCTTTCTTCTAAACTCACTTCTATCGTGGATTAACTCGGGAGTAATTCCAACTTATGCTGCATCCCTCTTGACCTCTTCTAACCACTTAAGAGATGGCCTTTAATCCCATGATGTATTTGAAGATCTTTCTGGATAGACGGTTCTTGTCCAATCTTACCAGGTGTCCATAGAATTTCAGCCTTCTTTTCCGCATTGTGTCCGTGATCTTCTCAGAACACTTGTAGAGCTCCTCGTTTTTCCTCTTCTTCCAAGTTCCATCAGAAGTCTTCTGAGGTCCCAGAATTTTCCTCAGAATCTTCCTTTCTTTTTTCTCGAGTTCTTGCAGCTCCCCTTTTAAATTTAAAATTAGACACTCTGAAGTGTACAATCCTTCTGGTTTTATGACTGAGTTATAGTGTCGGATTTTGGCCTTGTATGATATTGCCCGTTTGTTATAACTGTTCTGTGTTAGCTTGTAGGCCAGGTTTAATTTCCTTCCTTTTCTTACCTTGTTTGCCTCTTTATCCAGTCCGTTGGGTTGGATCCATTCTCCCAGGTATTTGAATTTCTCTTTTCTTTTAATTTTCCCATGCTTTACCTCCATATACCTTTCGTGTCGGTGCCTGTACTCTATATATTCAGAAGAAACTTTAAGACTCGCTTTTTCGGCGATTTCATGCAGGATCTCCAGCATCTTTTGAGCGTCTTCCCGGGTTTTGGCTAAGAGGGCAAGGTCATCAGCAAAAGCTAAACACTTGATTTCTAGGTTCTGTCCTTTCCTTCCAAGGTGCACTCCGCTTATTCCTTCCACCTTCAGAGCTTCTTCCCATGCTCTCATTATTTTTTCTAGTACAATGTTGAAGAGGATCGGGGATAATCCGTCTCCTTGCCTGACCCCTGCCTGTATTTCAAACGGATCAGAGACTTCTCCGAAGTCAGGGTTAGCTTTATGATTTCCCTTGTTTTTTTGTCAATTCCAAACTCCTCCAAGACACTGAATAAGGTTTGCCTGTCAATAGATTCATATGCTTTGTTGAAGCCGACAAAAGTGACCACGGTGTTCTGGCTCCTTATCGCTCTTGTTCGCAGGATGCATTTCAGGTTGAATATCTGCTCTGCGCATGACCTCCTTTTCGGAAACCAGCTTGGTATTCTCCAATGAGATGATCAGCCTGTCTTTCAACTCTGATCATTAAGGCCTTAGAGAGTATCTTATAGGCGATTGGAAGTAAAGAGACCCCTCTGTAGTTGTTTGGATCCATGCGGTTACCTTTCTTATGGAGCGGGTGTATGAGTGCACATTTCCAGTCATTAGGAATCTTTTCAGTTCTCCATATTTCATCCATAAGGCAGTGGATTCCTTCTGCAGTGATTTCTCCTCCGATCTTAAACATTTCTGCCACAATACCATCTTCACCTGGTGCTTTGTTATCTTTAAGCTCCTTGATTATCTGCTTGATCTCATCTAGGCTAAGTGGTTTGGAATCTGTGTTGTCTTCGATTTTTTCCTAGGCATCTAGTCTTTCCAGAGGTTTATCGCAGATTAGTAGCGCTTTGAAATAGTCCGCCAAGAGCTGGCAATTTTCTTTATTAGTCACCAGGCTTCCATCAAGTCGCTTAAAGCAAAGGTTTGGTGGTTGATACCCCTGTAGCTCCTCTCTGAAGGTCCTGTAAAACTCCCTGGTGTTCTTTCAAAACTCTTCCTCGACCTTTTCCACCCTACTTTGGTCATATTTTCTTTTCTCGGCTCTTATGATCTGGGCTGCTCCCTTCCTTTCATTTCTGAAGTCTTCCCATTTCTCCTCGGTCTTATTGGAGTTCCACCTCTCCCAGGATTTCAATCTTCTTTCAAGTGCTTCATCACACTTTCCATTCCACCATCTGTGCTTCAGTTTTCTTGGAGGTTTTCCCAAATTTTCGGCTGCATTGGTCACGGATTCTCTGATCTCTTCCCAACTATTCATCTCCAGGTTAGACAGGCTTTCAAGATATTTATCTTTGTTCTGCTTCAGTGTCTCTATATTGATTCTAGGCTTCTTGGTGGCTCTGGGTTTGGGTCTACTTGGCTGGAATCTTACTTTGATCTCTGAAAGGTAGTGATCTGAGTCGATATTGGCTCTCTTTCTCACTTTTACGTTTAGGATTTCTTTTCGATTTCGGGCTGTTATTGCCACATGGTCGATCTGGAACTCCCCTAGCATTTTATTAGGAGACACCCAAGTTTTCTTTTTCCGTGGGAGGGCTTTGAAGTATGTGGACATCAATTTAAGGTGAATTGTCTACAGAATGCGATAAGACTTGCACCATTTTTATTCGTTCTTCTATGTGCAGGGTAGTCACCCATGATTTGTCTATACTTCTTTTCTCTGCCCACCTGAGCATTGAAGTCACCGAGCAAGATTTTTACGTTGTGCTGAGGGATTTTAGAAGCTGAGTCTTTGAGAGTTTCCCAAAAGTCGTCCACCTTTTCTGGGTCTTTCCTATTATCTTCATTCATTGGGGCGTGCAAATTAATAATTGTGTAGGCTTTATTTCCAGACCTAAAGGAGAGGAGCGAGATCCTCTCTGAAGGTGAAGTGAAATTAATGATGGACTCCATCATGTTCCTTTTGACTACAAAAGCTGTCCCTAGGATCGTTGTTGGAGTTGTTCTTTATCCCTTGTAGATTCGGAACTGTTCTGAATCTATTGGGTTTTCATCGAGGTATCTGGTCTCTTGCAGTGCCAATATGCAGATGTTCCGGTCTTCCAAAACGTTAATTAGTTGTTTTAATTTCCCTGCTTTCAGAAGCGTATTGATGTTCAGCGTTCCAAGCTGGTGTTTGCGCTTGATTCGTAATTTTCGTGTTGTGGTTCTGGGAAGCTCCTACTCTTCCCTACATGATGATGTTCCAGGCTCTCCAGAGTCCGACGGCCTGGTTGCACCGCTTAAGGCGGTGGAGGATTTCCGTTATTCAAATATAATTAATATACTATTGTTCCCTTTTCTTGCTATCTCTGCTGAGCCTTGTCAAGTTATTGGATGTAAGCAGTTGTACGCAGAAGACAATATTGCTGATTGTAATTTTCTCTCTTCAGTTTGAGATGTGTTTTTACCATCCTGATGTTGTATGTTGTGTTCACAGGCTGCAAGAAGGTACTATGCAAGTCACCAGAGCAAGAGTAATACTAGTTCTAGTAAGTAGAAAGCAGATATATCTTACTATCTACGTTTTAGAGGCTCCATAAAGACTGAAGTTGTTCCATTCTTATTTCTAGTTCTTGCCAGTTCAAGCTCTGATGACCTGCTCCTCTTAGACAGTCAATCTGGTAAGCTCAATTCAACATGCACTAGGTTCACGTAACCTAAAATCTAATGGTGATGAACTCTGTACATACAATTAGAAGGTTGCTGTTGGCCAGCTGATAGTTATAAAAATAGAAATTGCAACACCCTGAAGATCAGTTGCTGCAGTGCTGAACTGAACATGCAAGATGAGTGTTTGGATGCGTTACGATAACACTTTCAGGCCCCTTTGACCTCAAATGTGGACTAAAATAATACAGGATGTGCCCATCACTAGCTGCAATACAGTGCTGAATTCTTCGAGACATGGAGTCAATATGGCATTAGGTCACTTCCTGGGGAATTGTGGTCCATGCTTGCTGCACTGCATGGGCCAGTTGTTCCAGTTATGGGTGACTAAGGCAAGTTGACTATCATACACATGCTCAACAGAGCTGAGGTCTGGGGATCTTGAGTTTCATCGTAAGGTTGTGATGTCATTGCGAGCTCCCCTGGAGATGCGTGCAGTGTGAATGCAAGCATTGCTCTGCTGAAACGTCCCATTTGCAATGTTTGCCATCATAGGAACAACTACTGTTTTGAGTACCCCATCAACATATTGGCGAGCTGTCATATTGCCCTCAGCAATCACTAATTTTGATTTCACATTAACCTTTTCCCGTCCACATTTTCAGGTTGCCTATCCCCAGGTTTTACCCTATTATTTAGAAAGAAATGAACCTAAGTGCATTGTTTCAGAAAAAGTTTAATATAATGAAAACGACTGACCATAATATATTCAAATTTTCAACAATACTAGAAAACATATCATCACATCTATATCTCCCTTCTTGGAGACCTAAGGTTGTTGGTTCAAACTTCCACCCCCCTCTCTTGGTGATACTGGAGGAAGCATCCTACTCGACACAGAGGTAGGCTGCATTTGTCACATTCCCATGTTGTTTGAATTCCTCTTCCTGATGCTGCTTTTCTTCCAACAGATGTACAATATGCACACACTTTCTTTCTTCCAGTTATCTTAGTAATTTTGTGGAGATTTTTGGGAGAAAGCGTTGACAACGGTAATGATCGTTTGCGACCAAGACGCTTCCTTGGTGAAAAATTATTTATCATCTGCCTGTAGAGAGCAAGTCTATAAAGTTTCTTTGCGTGTGACCATGTCTGGAAGGAGCTGGTTGATTAGTGTCATTGTAAGATATGAAACTATTCACTATTGCAGTGTTCATAGAAAATCCAAATATGTATCTCCACCATTTGACTGTTTTCCTTCCCAAAGTATAGTAAGATTTTTTTTGATCTGGCCTATCTACACCCCCCATGTACTTTTTGTATCTGTCAATTGTCAAAGGGCATGGCACAGTAATTTGTTCATTTCCTTTCCCTGTTTTTCTTTTTACTTCAACTGTGACATTTGGATCACAGTTTGAGGAAACGTCACATATATCCCTGTTATCATGCCAAACCAAGGCTGTCACATCACCTACTTGAACTATTTTACTTTCTCCCCTTTTTAGCTTCAGAGATTTAGGATTTTTTAGTTCAGCTGACCAGTCCTTACGATTGGGTCTTGTAGTTGAGCATGCATATACTCCATTGTCATATAAGTGTTGAATGAGCCCTACGGATGAGAAGAAATTGTCAAAGTAAACATGATGGTTTGACCCTAATCTATCATATAACAAATTCATGACAACCATGTTTCCCAACAGCATGTCCTTGTTTCTGGGTTCCTTTTTGCCACGATAGATATTACTTTTGAGAACATAGCCTTTTGGAGTGGCAAGAATCCACGCTTTGAAACCCCACTTCACCGGTTTGTCTTTTATGTACTGTTTCATGACATTGCGTCCTTTGAAAGGGATCATTGCTTCATCAAAAGCTAATTCTCTGCCTGGGTTGTACTTCTCCTGGAAGCTGTCCATTATTTGCAAGAGTGGAAGAACCCTTTGAAGCATGTCATACGAGGGATCATCTCTAGCTTTTAGCTGTCTGACGTCCACAATATGAAAATATTTTGTGAGAATCTTGTATCTCCTAAAAGTCATACAGTTTTTTTTTATCACAGAGCACTCAATGTCTTGACTTAACCAATAATCGCTTGTTTCTGGAAGTGGAAATATTCCCATGTATATAAGTACTCCGATGTAAGCTTTTATTTCCTGTAAGCAAGTGTCTTCCCATTCGGTATCTATTTTACCTGAATGTGCCTGCTTGAATGCTGCATTGATATTTGTGTACTTAGCAATGTCATTGAATAGCATGTCCCCTCCTAGCATATGCAAAAAATAATCTATTTCTTGCGATCCACTTTCCAAATTATGGACAGGTCCAACATCACCAACAAAGTCATTCGGAGAAACGAAACTAAATGTCTGTGTTACCTGAAATGCCGGGGCTTCGCCGTCAGGTCCGATATTTTGGTCTCCGTTTTCACTTACATCACTATTATCATTGAAATTATCATCTTTAATATGTTCTTCACTGACTAAAAACTCACTTTCACCACTACTAATCGATTCTGCGTCACTTTCTTCGCCTATATAGAGCTCGGTTTCAATATCTGCATTACTCAATCCTGCCATGTTTACGAACGAAACACCTGATCAGTGTTTGCGGAAGTTCAATATAGATTTACGCTATTGTTTTGTTTTCACTGCCTTGTGGATTGTACTGCACGTTCGTAAATGCTTAATAAACACTTTAGAGTAGAGAAAACTACAAAACGGGCGCATAGATGGCAGACGTGTGCAGATAATGTGACCGGGCGCTTTCGGGCGCTAAGGACCGGAGGGATAAGTCAAGAGACGGGCGCTTTCGGGCGCTAAGGGCGGGATAGGGTTAAGGTCAATAGCTTCCTAGACCATACTTCCAGTGTTGGCCATATGTGCCTCTCAACAGTAGGGTTGGAGAGGCCTCTCTTCCTGGTAGGTTGCAGAAGTTAAGATTGAAGCATGATTCATCACTAAAGATGACACTGCCATTAGTTGACCCATGCTGATCTTTCTAAAAACAATGCCAACCTTCCATACCGATGTGAGGTTAAATGGAACACCTTCTGTAACTTGTAAGCCATCTGGCCATAGTCAATTACCAACTGTTATGTAGGTTGCCACTGTTCCTCGAATTTAAGCTGCCCTTGTGGGGGTTCTACCTGGGTCATCCGAATAATGCAGTGATCCTCCCTCACAGTTGTTTGCCCAGTTGGGTCTGTGCCAGGTCTACAAGTGTGCGTACCTTGATTTTACCACTGATGCCATTATTCTGTAATTGCCTGTCAGTCAACATATGCAGCTACAGTCCATAGAGATAACCTAGTCTCGCACAGACCGATTATGGAGTTCTCTCAAACTGCGTCATTTCTGTCGTTGTGTGATATTAGACGGGGCACAGTTCACTGAACAGACAGAAAGTCAACTATGCTATACTATGCTCTGTATACTGAAGGTGGTTCCCCATCGTCCAATCACATGGGGGGACCTGTATATTCAATGGGTCTGGAAATGTTATTAATTACATGCAAAAGAGAGATTCCTTCATAATTAATTACATGCAAAACAGATTTTCCTTCATAGTGTTGCAATTTCCAATATTTATTGACAGAAGTGGTTTGTAATAAATTTATATTGCTATGAGAGATGCATTCAAATGCTGTCCAGTTGCTTGGAGCAAGGTTGAAGTAATGAATGATACTTATATTCCAGGGAGTAGCGGGCAGTCTTCAGAAAGTGGCAGAATACGTAAGCTGAGAAGAATTCAATAGGGGCGATTTACTAAAATGAGCAGAAAATCAACATTTTAAAAATGTACTATTAGAATTACAAAGAAATTGCTGATCCATAGGGTTTTGTAATGGCCAGTATGTTTTCTATTAAGAAGGATTAAGTGTTTGACATCTATCTATTGAAGTATAACATGCTCAGTCCTTAGTAGGATCTTGAAAGCAGGATGATACAAAGGCCTGCAAGATGTCTAATGTTTTGGAGTTGAAAATTCATACAATTCAGGGAATTTACAGGAATAACAAACAACGAAACCTCATGACTGGGTGGATATTATAATGTATAGTAACTATTTATATTATATGTAGTTCCGTGAAAAACTAATACAGCCTCTTTTCATACACTCTACTGGTCCTTTCTATCTCAAAACTGTTCTGTCAATTAAATAGATCAGTTAGTAATCGTTGTTTAAAGGGGGGCAAATCAGTAAGATCATCTGCTCCTAATGAAATAGATTTTCCATATGACTAACTAAATAGCTTTTGGTACATGATCTAAATTGTGATGAAGTATAGCACAACAATGTCAGGCTCAATATCCAAATATAAAAATAATATTTTAAGATAACAAAATATACGAGTACGTGCCCTGTCTTAAAATAAAGCTTTCATCATTGCTCAAGACAACTCACATTAACACACCTTCAGCACTGGAAAATGTGAGTCCAAACCCACATGATGGGGTACTATCTACAATACATCAATAAAACACAAAGTAATTATGTAGACTACCAGAATATTCAGCTTATGGAACTGGTTTATCAACTTTTCCAAAGACCAGCTCAATAAAACATCAAAAAGGGATGTTCCTTTTTAGAAATTAACATGAGTATAATCTATAATTTATGATTCTTACAATAGAGGGTAAGACCAGGAGCGAGGTGAAGAGGTTGTCTGATGCCCTATGCCGTTGTTCCACGAGGGACAATAGGAACTTGTCCAGTTATATTAGACATTAACCCAGACATTTGAAATAACAAGCTAAAAATTGTTGGACATGTCGAGAATGATGTCCTAACGAAAATCCCAAAAAATCTGAGTTGGGGAAAATCCGCCATTTTGGATTTTTCCAGTTTCCGTATAGGGACCGAACAGACAGTCTGATTGCATTCGTTTTTGCGTCAAATTAAATAACTTTCGGTGCTTTATCGTCTAGACTACTAAAACAATTGAATATGGATCAATTTTTTTAATAAACAACAATTTATTTTCCATAAGTAAAAAAAGTTCAAAAACATGCGTTTTGACCTAAAATGATTGCCATTACTTAACTTAAATCCTATTTTATCAAGAAAATTACGAGTACAAACCATTCAAGACAGTGAAGGCGGGCACAATATACATTATTTACAAAAACAACACAAAATCGCAACAAGCAATACAATTTTTTAGGTGAATTCGTGAAACGACGCGGTGTTAGCCTTGTTTGCTGAAACATTTGATGGAATGCATGACCTGAAAGATATTATAAACTGCATAAGCATTGCTTTGATTACCAAAAGTAAAAATAAAAAAGGGAAAGGGCTTCATTTTATATTTGTTGTTGTATTTTACAGTTTCTATGGCAACATGTTAGCTAACGGTGTGAGGTCTTCATCAATGTCCGAGTCCGCAAAGTCCATGCGATTTGTGCATCCATGTCCAGCGTAGTGGCTGCACATACTTGTGCAACTGAGACCACTTATTTTGCATTGGCATTACCTTTCGCAGCCAGATTTGCAGTTGCAGGATATAATTTGAAGTACATGCTCCGGTGCTGGGTATCCTTCAGTCGGGATGGGTTTCAGCTGACCTTTAACCACCATCCATCCCCATTCTTTCTCCGGCAGGCGATTGCCTATCCACACTTGAACCTAAGAGTTCATAAAAGAAGCTAGTTAAAACCTCAGTTTTAAAATCAAGAAGAAATTACCGATCTCTGTCCTTACCTGGTGGTAAACCCGGTACGAATGTAGTTTAGCCGCTGCGGATGTGAGGTGCAGCCAAGTCAAATGTTGTTTTGACGGACTGCTTAGCAACTGTCCTCAGGTAGATCCGATGCCTGGCGTTGTTTAGGTTGTCTTGAATATCACAGTCGTACAATGCGAGAAGGAAATATTCTCCTGCTGCCGCTATTTCCTCGTGTGTAGCATTCGGTTGGTTGAAGACCCGACACTTTTCCCTTAAAGAAGAGTCTTCTTGGAGCTTCTTGAAGGATCCTTGTTTTACCTTTTCTGAACGGAGCAGAAGTGGTATCGCATCCAAGATGGCGGCTGTTTTTCAAGATGGATTTTTTAGGACTTGGGATTTTGATTGGGACATCATCCTCAACATTTCCACCAATTTTTAGCTTGTTATTCCAAATGTCCGGGTCAGGGATACTTTTTGTCTAATTTCACAGGACTATAAGTAATGTTAGGGTAAAAGAATATTTTTAGCACTGAATATTTAAACACGCACTATGTGGCGATATTGTTGCCGTGTTTTCGCATTGTCGAGTTGTATTGGATGTCAGGCGGTAATGTCTGAACACTATGATGGGAAACAATGACTAATATGCGACTGAATGAATGAGCACGTGTTGACAATAATATCTTGTGTATCTGTCAAATAGGAGCCAATAGGTGCTCGATAGTGGTGATTTGATATTGCTCGCACGAAGTACAGGGTACATTGTCAGTCACTTCCGTGGAAACTCATAACAAAGACCAGTGTGCGTTTTTTTTCTTTCAAAATTGTTAGGGACGTGGTGTTCCCGATGGGCAAATATAAGAATTATACAGTGAGTTTTAAATTAAAAGTGATAATATATGCTGAAACACACGTGAATCAAGCTGCAGAACGTGAATTTACAGTTACTGAAAAATTGGTTCAGAACTGGTGGAAACTTAAAAATAAGTTGAAAAATGATCAAAGTGCATTTCAGAGACCAAATTCTGGAAAATTTCCAGAAATAGATAGGAAGAGCTGGAGTATGTTCGAGAAGTGTACAACAATGGCTGCAGTGTTACGTATGATATGCTTCAAATGAAGGGGCGTAAAGCAGCACGTCGTCACAAGTGTGAAACCCAGTTCAAAGTTAGTCATGGCTGGGTATCGAGGCTTATGTGGCGACAAGGCCGATCTGTGTGAAGGAGGATGACTATTTGTTAGAAGTTGCAGACAGACTACACGGACAAAGTGATAGTGCCATCGGTTTGTGACCCGTCAGCGCCAGGAAACTCCATTTTTCTTCTGTCGCAAATTGGAAATGCTGACCAGATGCCAGTTTTCTTTCATGCCTCGCAGCAGGACAATTGCAGAGAGAGGTGCTGCAAGCAAACCACTTAAAACAACAGGCAACGAGTAACTTCGCTGCACAGTTATGCTCGCCTTTACTGCAGATGGGAGAAAGTTGCCTCCTTATATAATTAAAAAAAAAAAAAAGAACTCTGAAGGGCATGAAATTTCCATGTGGCATACATGTGTGCATGCAAAGAAAGGTTGGATGGACCAGGAAATCATGGTGGACTGGGTGACGACTGTGTGGAACCGGCGACCAGGGGTGCTCCTAAAACAGAGTGATGCTCTTTATGGACAGTTTCAGGGCTCACCTCATGAGTGAAGTGAAAGAAATCCTAAAGGACATGATTACATAGCTGGTGGTTATTCCTGGTGGATTGACTTCATCCTTAAGCCATTGGATGTTTGTATAAATAGACCTTTCAATTACATTGAACATTGTGTGCTGGTTTTATGAGTGGATTATCAGTGACAACCACGAGGTGACGCCCAAAGGAAAATTTAAACGGCCATCCATAGAATGCATCTGCATGGGGGTTGTTAAGAGCTGGGATCTGATACCACTTGATACAGTGAAGAGCTTCAAGAAAAAAGGAATTTCGAATGTGTTAGATCAGCGTTTCCCAAACTCTTTTGTGTGTGTACCACTTTAAGAGATGATAATCTCTCGCGTACCACCTAATGGTTGGGAGATATAGTAACTATAACCCCCACCACCACTACGGAACAATCAAAAGATGGATTGTAAATTGTGTTTGTTAGAGTTAGACTGTTAGAGTTGAAGTTCAAATAATAAAAAGTGTGTCCAGTTGTTATATTATTTATTACAATGAGTATTCAACTCAAACATTCAGAAATGACACTGTACAAATAACATTAATAAAAAATCTCTTAATAATTAAACATAAAAACCAAAGTTCAACTAAAAACTTCAGTGTGAAGAGTGTGCTTGAAGATTAGAAGCCAACTTAGGAAGGTCTGTTTTAAGATTGATGAGTCTCAAACGAAGATCGTTTTCCATTGTAAGGCGCCTATTCTGGTATTTACTCTTGAGATAAACAAGTGAAGAAAATGCAGTCTCACACAAGTGCAAAGTAGTGAAAGGCAGTAAAAATCTAACTGCTTTGTCAGCTATGTCTGCATGCCTCTCTACCCAAAAGTTCAAAAGAGCCATTTTTGAAAAAGTTTGCCTTAGTTATTAATCATAATTCAATTCATAAAACTGCTCCTTATCTTTGGCCTTTAAGTCCTCCGGCAACATATCAATGTTTTTATATTTTCAAATTTATATTTTTATATTTTTTGTAACGTATCTAATATTTTTTTAAATTTTTCGTAACATCACGGCATACCACTGCAGCAGTACGAGCGTACCACCAGTGGTACGCGTACCACAGTTTGGGAAACGCTGTGTTAGATGACACCAAAGATGACAAACTATGGCAGAGTGATGAGGAGCAGGATGACGACCAATCTCTCTAGAGTAGCAGCGAGGAGAGTGAAAATTCTTCCGATGCAGAAGATGAGATCTGGCAAGTCCCTATATTCGAACAATCCACCATTACAGTTGCAACATAAAATTTGCAACAAATATGGGTAACTTAAGCACAGTATTTGTTTCAGACTAGCAAGATGACCTATTTTTAGCCTACTTTTCACATTTTGCAAAAATGAGGAAAAAGTAGACATGAGATCGATCCGGGAAAATGTGTGTCTGTCCTTCTGGCTGTGTGTGTGGTCCCCCCGCCCTATCAACTCCTAAATGGCTGCAGCAATCGAAACCAAATTTAGTATGAGTAAAGATGTATACCGGAATATCTCAAGCCCATATTTGAAAATGATGTCAGTGCTACCAACTGCTGAAAAACGCACTAGAAATTTGAGCTCCATGTTGGATATCTTGGAAGGTATGCATGGGAGCTATTCCAACATTGGCACACAAGTATATAATACTATTTCAGTTTGATTTCCAGGAGGCCATACATGACAGTGTTGTCAAATTAATTTAAAGCCTTCTGATAGGTCCAAATTTTAAATGCATATAACTTCTACACTATCAATTGGATTTCAACCAAATTTTGTATGTAATATGGGTACATAAACAGATATGACTGAGTGTATTCTTAAGAGCCACCAGGGCTGCCAACTGTTAATAATTGCTCTCTCTATTCTCTTTATCCAAATACCAATATATCTGACATTATGCAAGCCGACAGCTTTAAACTAATGCACACATATTTATACTTCATTTCTACCAACATGATTCTAAGCCTGCTGATACATGTAACTTCTATACACTCAGTTGGATTTAATTCAAATTTCATATGTGCTATGTGTAACAGAACAGATATGACTATAAGTATTCTTAAGAGCAATCAAGGCTGCCAACTGTTATTAAATGCTGTCTATACTTTTTTCCCCCTAATATCAATATATCAGAAAGTATGCAAGCCAACAGCTCTATACTTTGCACACGTATAGCACCTGACATTCTAGATTTATTTGGAGCAATTAATATAAGTCAGTGCTGCCAACATGATTCTACGCTTGCTGATAGGTCCAATTTTAAAATACATGTAACTTCTATACTAACAAATGGATTTCATCCAAAATTGGCACAAGATATCATAATATTTCCGATTATTTCTAACCAGCACATGCATGACATTGTTGCCAACATGCTTTTACGCGTGCTGATAGATCCAATGTCTTAACTGCATGTAACGTCCATTGGACTTCAACCAAATTTTGTATTCTATACCTTAAGAGATGGAACTAAGAATATATTCAGTCACCAGGGCTGCCAACTGTAGTGCTCTATTAGGCTACATTATACCAGGAATATTTCGAACTAATTAGACATTTCGATATTATCAACTTAATTTCGTCATTATTCTAGATAGGTTCATTTACTTTAGATTAATCATTGGCATGAAAAGTAGGCTCTTTAGTTCGTCACGGAACTTCTTGTAATAAGTTTAGTTTTATTTTATTCGTGTAGTAAATAGTTAAGACAAATTATTCAAATAATACTTTTTTAAAATCTTTGTATAATCGTTGCACCCTGCTTTTCTTCTACAATAATCTGTGAGTGTGTTGCAAAGTACCGTAGTAGTCGAAAGTTGATAGATTCCTATATTATCAAAAGAGACAATACGGTATATTTTTTGTTGCTAATGGGAGTTTAAATTGTCGTTAAATATCTTTTTAAACAATATTAAATATTTCATCTGCAAATTTACTGAAAAGTATCTTAGATCTCGCAGCAAAGTCGCTAAATTGACAACCCTGCATAAAATGTTGTATGTTTCGCTCTGATTTGGTGAAATGTAATGCAAGTAATGAAAGACTTGTTGATGAGGGGCATTGTAGTCTAGAGCAGAGGTCTTCCAACACATAGCCCACAAAAGTAATTCCAGGCCATTATCAATCAGAAAATATTTGCTTGAACTTGACCAACAAGTCTTCATTCATGGAATCAGATTTAAAATACAATGAAGGGAGTAGTTAATCAACATTACGGTCTTAATCTGAACTTGTATTCTTTTGTTCTATATAGGGTGAGGAATGTGAAATAACAAAGAATTGGATAATCAACATCTTAGTTATAAAATTAACAAATTAGTACATAGCTTATTTGACCTTCCCCATGCAAGTAAGCATTTACAGCTACTGTTCTCAAATTCTGACATTCCTCTTTCATCTAGCAGCTAAACCAGAACTCTATTGGGCGACCTATAACTGAGAATTGATTAATTTTGTCTTGTAATCACCAGTGTGATACAAGATATCTTTTATGAGCCAATATCAGAAGACTTGGAGTACTGTGAATTTTTTTCAGCCCTTCAAATAGCCATTTTTATTGGCTGGGAATTAAACCTGCGATCTTGGGATCAGGAGCCCCCAAATGATCATTGATCCACTGAGGAATCTTACTTTTAATAAACTGGCAGTTTATGAAAAGGAATCATTTCAAGATATATCGTATATGAATTATATTTTTGTGAACAGTTGGCTCCACAATGCATATTCAGCATCATTCTATCTATTAGATGGGTTAACATTGAATTTGTAGATTGATTTGCTGCACATGAGATTTTTATTGGACTCAAATGCTTTATTTATGACTAAATTTCCTGTAACCCACATTGTTATTTATTATAAACATTTAGATTTTATTGTATAAAATAATTTATTCGGTATGAAATCCAAGCCAATCAACCAAAAAAGCAGCCATTCTGCATGCTTTGAAGGACACATTTAAGTGTTAAAAAAAAAATTGTCTAGTTCAATGTGCCCTCATGTAGGAAATGGCTGAAGATCCCTGTTCTAGTAGCAAAACACATTTAGAGGAATGAAGTCGGTCAGAAATAAACCTTGTAGGATCAGTTGGAGAAACCTCAGGTAAGTTTTAGCTCGTTGCTGCTCATACATTCTTGTGTGGCAGCAGTTCTGGAGTACAGTAGGCCACATGCTATGTATCAGAACTTGTATCCTAACATAGTTATAGAACAGTTATAGTAAAATTACTTTCAGATCTTACCTTTTGTTTACAAAAAAATGTACAGTAAAGTAGAATAAGAAGATTTGAATACTATGCAGTGCTTGGTGAGAAATGGGCACAGGAGGTGCTTGGACCAGATTAAGATGTCGAGACAAAGAACAAACAGGGGATGCTCTAGTGAGAGAGAAAAATCATAGCAGTACGTTCATTAAAGTCCTACCTGACTTGCTGGGAGGATACAAAAGGTTACTGCACAAAATTATTCTTGTAATAGTTGGTAGCACAGAAGATACAAAAGACAGCTTGCTAATATATGTGGCTTTAAATCTATCAACTATGAACCAAGGACCTTCTTTACACAGGGTGGTTGAGAAGTCCCTTTACATGTTAAAGCATAGGACAGTTAGACATGGAAACATTGTTATAAATAAAACAGGATTTTTAAATTTCAGCATTTATTTGGAGTAAACAATGTCTAGTTGCAATTAACAATTCCATTCATCGATCAACAACGTCGGTATGTATTCCTCCATGTTCGAAGCCGACGTTGATCCGTCGCCATGTTCTTGTATGCATCCGCTGCAGCATGCGGTGGGTGATAGTTTAAAATGCCATGCGAACTCCATCTTTCAGTTGATCGTTGTTCACGTATCTTCGTTTACGTCTGGGCTTCGTGGAGGCCATGGCAGTGGTGCTGGAAGGTCTCGTGATCCACGTCCAATCCAGCGGTTTGGAGAAAGTTCATTTAGCCGGTCTCGGACACTCACAGCAAAATGTGGTGGAGCACCATCTTGTTGAAGTGGCACGATGTCACTTATACCTTTAGCCCTTAATTGTGGAAGCAACCACGTGTTAATCAATTGCAGGTAGCTGTGCTGGTTCTGCCGATAACTCTGCCCAAAGCATAACATGCGGCTGATTGCACTCAATTTCCTCATAAAAGTGCGGATTGCTTTTTGCCCAAATAAAGACGTTACAATTTCGTGAGCTACGATAAATCTCACTTTCATCAGAGAATATAACGTTTTTTTATTTTTTATTATCTGCATGCGGGAAGCATGCTAGCAGCATTTCACATGCATGCACACGTTGCTCCAAGTCACGATCACTCAACTCATTCACTGAGGATGATCGAAAACACGAAAGTTTCAAGTCTTTGCGCATATGGTCTTTCATCGTCGATCGCGGGGCGCCTAATTCCGCAGACCGCTTACGAGTTGACTTCACCGGCGATCGTTCAATCGATTCCGCCACAGCTGCATAAGTTTCGATATGAGTCGTAGGCCTTCCGCTACGTGGTGCATCGAGAACACTTCCCGTCACAAAGGTTTTCTTCTCCCACGCGAATAATCTTGGTCGTGATGGCGGTGGTTTTCCAAACCTCACAGCAAAGTCCTTCCAAATGTCTGACATTGTCTTCTTCGTATTCTGAAGTTCGTGAACCCAAACAGAAGCCACCAAACACTCCTCAACAGTGAAAACACTTGTATCAGTCATGGTTGAACTCTTTCGACCGAAGGGAGCTAACTGCGGAGTGAGCTACGCAGCGAACCACGTGACACGACTTTACCACGCTAACCGAAGTGAACCTGTTAAGTGCGAGACTCGGCTCACGGCGGGAAATTATCTCAACAATATGTAAATAATGTTAATAATAAATATTTATAATACATGTCTAAATTTATTGCCCTAAGCTATAACATGTAAAGGGACTTCTCGACCACCTTGTAGGTGATTTTTCATTTTTAAAATCTCATAAGAGTTGCCTGGAAATGCAATTAGACAGCTATCATCCCCTCCAGTTTGTAGTGCGGTTCTGCAGGATGTTACCAATTCATAGTTCACTGATAGTTTGGCTGTTTGAAGTCATTATCAAGTGTTCTCTGATGTTTGCGAGAAAGCCATATTACTGCAAAATAATATATTGGAGAAGGAAATGGAGATATATTTGAAACGTCAAGATTGCTCAATGCCTTAGACTGTTGTTATAGTATTATAGCTTGACTGATTATCTAGTTGAAATAATCGATTGCTCATTGTAAATTATTTATGATATTGCATGTATAATTTATTACTACTGTATTTCATTATTATTTGATGACTCACTGGCAAAAAAAAAGTATTCCTCTAGAGTTTTAAATTTTTTCCAAGAGAGAGCAAATCACAAGGGAAAAGTTCAACATATTTTATTGATTCTGGAAGGGTTAAGAAGGCAGGAGATATACGCTGTATGATCTTTTAAATATTGTCGTAACAAAATAGTTTCCAATCGAGTGAACGATCCACGAGTTTTTGCCAAAATGTCCACAGTTTAAAATGCTCGACCATTCTGCACTTCCTATCATTCATAAACTGTGGAGGACTTCTTTTGCCAGTGGGTAACATTTTCATGCAGAAAAAGTAGCAAATAATGAGGATATAAAGTTTGGCCTTCAAGGTTAACCTAATCAATGGAAGTGCTGAAAATGTGGATGCAACTGATATTCAAACCAGCATCCATTACAGAGATTGGAGCTAGATATTGAGAAGCTGACATCCACATTTACACATTTTTTATTTATGGTTAGTGAGATTTTGATTCTTGTGTATTTTTTCAGATAAAGTCATTATTTTCCAGTTATTGCATAATGCCACGTGTAGAGAATTTTGTATTATTGTTATACAGAGTATAATGTTATTCTTTGCCTTTTTAATTTGTTTTTGTTTTGTTTATTACATTGTATGTATTCAGAGTATATAATGAAATACATTTATTTACAAACAATAGTATTATCTTTTCTCGATTTTCATGGCTCATATATAACATGTCCGAAGGTTGGAATTGTTGCAGAGATTCGACAGGCTGTAGACCGCTCATTGCACACCGACAGAATGGGCTCGGCGAAAGGTATACTATGACTTCCACATCGCTGGCAATGGGTTCTACACCACACTGGTGACTACTTTGAAGGACTGTAAAGGTGGCTAACATGTACCACTTTTGTACCTCTTGATAATAAATAGTTGCCACTACTTAAGTTCCAATCCTTGTATTTTGGGGTGCAATAATCCATCAAATAAGAATCAGACTGGAATGATAGGTCATAATAAGTTTGGAGTCCCTTTTAATTTCTTCACAGGTTCACAAATGCTCTTATAATTTAACATCCTGTTGAGGCACAATAGTCTCTTAAGGGTGGCTGGCAAAAAGAAAGCAAGGTGGTGTCTTTCAAGGAAAATTTCATATTTCATGTTAGTACAGTAGTGACGATACGCTCCAACTTGACCACGGCGCATGATTACATTACTTTCGCCCAAACCCCATTTTAATTGCTGTCTAGTAGAACTAAAATGAATTACACCAGAAATTAAAAAAATATTCACTACTTGTTACATCAAATGCTGAGTTTTTAAGATAAATGTTTTTATTAAAAGGTTTTGCCCTATAACTATGAAGTACCGTATATATACAGTAATTAAAATTTGAGATTATTCTCTACATTCATACAATATAAAAGGTCTTTTACTCTTTGGAACCTTTCATAACTATCATACAAACTATACCTATAGAAGGCCACTGGTTATACTTAAGACTCTGGGCATTGCACATACAGTAGTTGGTTCATCAAAGAACTATGGAGTCGCCACAAGCATGACATTGATGTTCTCCAACCTGCAAAAGGACAAGGCAAAACAAAACTGGTTACTCTTTAATAATTATTGTTTTTAAAATATATATATAATTACGGTGATCCAGCTATGCCAAAGAGAGAATGCAGAGGAAGAGGAGCAGGAAAAGCTTAACAAATGGCATGTTTTGTGGTTGAAAAATATTGATTGTAGTATTTCGAAATGTGAATTTAGTGTTTTGTAGCATCCAGGTCGGGCCTTCTCAATAGGCATTTCTAACATGTCCCTTTTGCTGTCCTGCCATCAAAATACTACACAAGAAGAATTTACAGAAAATGAAGTAAATTGAACGCTGCCCATGCTGCTAAACACTGAAATATATAATTTTAAGCAATTGCTACAGTTCTCGGCTCAATTGACGAGATTCCAGCTGTCCTCGTGGGCATGTGAGTAGCAAGGTTAAGAAAAATCTTGAGCATTTCTCACACCAGTTAATATTGATTTGAAAAAGGAAGGTATTTGTTCTGTTTTGTATGGGTAGCCTTTTCATACTCGTAACACATTTTTTGATTTAAAACTGCCTAATTCAACAAGGGATTATCGTGTTGGAAGCAATATTTCAGTGTTGCTTTAGCCCTTAGCACTCACGTGGTGGGGCAGCCCCGACAACTAAAATATCTCGCATAGATCCTTTGTCGGGTCATACCCGACATCGATTTGTTCCGCCTATAACTTCGCTGTCGAGGTACACCCAACAAAATATCAGCCGTACTGGGCTTCTCCCATCTTCTGGCGATACTATGCACTACCGTTACGCTATATTCTCTCTGGAAACAAGCCGTATGGAGAGGTATTTTGAAGGTCATGCAAGTTTGAAACGAACTGTTGCATAGCAACATGGCGACGTTAGAAGATCGCGAGAAGCAAATAGCGGGATATTTGGATGAAAGTGACGTTGCTTTTAGCGATAGTGGAACTGATAATGAATTAATTGTTGCGAAAGATCATGCAGAATTAGAAGGTGTTAGTGAATTTAGTGACGAAGAGTTCGTAATGACAGTGCTGGTACCGCGAATGATGGTCGCTTATGGAGTTTAGGTGTTACGTATTTTTTTTCTCGAAATGTGATTTTTTTTACATCAATTATGGGTAAATCGAGAGTGCTGATCATGAATATACTATTAGTTTTGCACCCACACCTAACACCCTTGAGGGACAAAGGTTTGATTCCCCTCCCAGGTACTCGGTCATAAATTCGAATTTGCGGCGTGTAACCCGGGAAGTTACGGTATTGTGTTCATAAAAATAGTATGGAGACGTTTCTTACATTGGCTGTGCGAAAAGTCACACCTAACGCCCTTGAGGTTTGAGGGTTCGATTCCTCTCCCAGGTACCAAGTCATAAATTCGAATTTGCGATGAATGATCCGGATTAGTATTGACTAGGGGGATCCATAATAAAAGGGTAATTATTATATAATCATATATTATCGACGCAATACCGTTCCCATCCGGGCCGGAGATCGCGAATTCGATTATTCCACCGAGTGCTTGGGAGGGGAACCGAACTCCGACATTCAAGGGTGCTACGGATGACTTTTCGCATATCCGAAGTAAGAAACGTTTTCATACAATGTATATCGACGCAATGCCGTACAGATACGGGTTATACGTAGCAAATTCGAATTTTTGACTTAGTACCCGGGAGGGGAATCGAATTCTCGACCCTCATGGCGATACGGGTGACCTTTCGCATATCCGATGTAAGAAACGTTTTCATACAATTTATATCAACGCAATACTGTACCATTCCGGGTCATTCATAGCAAATTCGAATTGATGACTTGGTACCTGTGAGGCGAATCGAAACCTCAACCCTCAAGAGCGTTAGGTGTGACTTTTCGCACAGCCAATGTAAGAAAAGTCTCCATACTATATTTATGAACACAACACCGTAACTTTCAGGGTTACACGCCGCAAATTCGAATTTATGACTTAGTACCTGGGACGGGAACCTAACCCTCGTCCCTCGAGGGCGTTAGGTGTGGGTGCAAAACTAATAGCATATTCGTCATCAGCACTCTCGATTTACCCATAATTGATGTAAAAAATCACATTTCGAGAAAAAATATCCGTACCACCTGAACTTCATAAGTGCCGCCGGTTCAGAATGTCATGCAATTACTGCTAATTACAGGTACATACTTAGTGTAAAATACAGAACACTGTGCCTGATATGTTGTATTATGTAATAGTTCATTGTAGTAATTAATTGTATTGTATTATATTACATTAACCTATTAAATTCACATCGCAAACATACATGTGGTCTGATGACCTGCCACAAGCATATACCGTATATACCCGAATGTAAGACGACCCCGAATATAAGACGAGCCCTAGTTATCAACTGCCTCTTACAAATTTTTTCAAAAAAATACTCGCTAACTCATAACTTACACAATATATGCCCGTAAGGTCGTGCTTTCATTTTTATAATATCTCGTGTTATCGGATATCCCTCTGCCCGCTTTTCCAAGACATACTCTATAATTTCTTTGTTCAAGACTAGGAGACGTTATTAAATTAAGATATGTTGATCACAAAATTACTGCTCGTAAAACTGACTGGTTGTTCTTGTAAAGATTGTTTTAAAACATATTTCTGTATGCTTTCGAACATATAATTTATCTGCTTGAAATGACGTGTATGCGTAAATTCTAACTTCAAAATGTACGCTATTCGTATATGCATGGTAATTAAACATAACAAACCATATTTTAATCTTCATTAACGCATTGATTCGTTGCGAGTTACAAGATGCCAACACCACATACTACTTTGCAAATAATAACAATTTTTAAAAACCTTGATAAAAAAAAAAATTAATACCCTGAATATAAGACGACTCCAAGTTTTTATAACACAAAAAGTGGGAAAAAACCTCGTCTTACATTCGGGTATATACGGGTATTTAAATGGAGCTGAAAAGGAAATGAAAATGAAAATCCACTGCCTGCTTCCAGTCTCCGACCGGGTCAGGAATGAAAAGGAAATACTGTTCACAAATAATGGAGTGCTAAGGGTTAATAATCGAAATTTAAAGTTTTTCAGTCAGTCAACATGATTGTATCCAATTGTAATGGGTGGTTCCCTAATCCTGAAAAAAATGTACAAGTAGGCTATTTATTGATCTCATGTACATTTTTTTTCATGATTAGGGAACCACCCATTACAAGTGGGTATAATCGTGTAGACCGATTGAAAATGATTAAATTTAGTTCAACAAAGGACCAACAAGTTCTATTTTGAATTATGGAGTACCTTTTTGATTCAAAATTTTCAAATTTGCTATAATCAAATGGATCCGTACTGACCACATAATTATTTGATCATAAGCTTTGAAGACTGCAATACCTAGTTTCAAATCATTATAGATTTAAGGGCATAGAAATAGTTTTTATGACAATCTCCCGAGTAATTTTTTGCAATGGTGTCCATTATTCTGTCAATGGGCATATTTGCCAAGCATAAAGCCCAATTCATAGGACATAAATATTCTGCAAAAGTAATAATTGTAATGTTGCTTTGTAGATTTCACTCTTGGTCTGTTTGATATTTCCGCTGACCCTATGGTTTTGTGTTTGTTGGTGGGCATGGAATTATATTGTGATATCATGAATTTGGTGCCACTCTTAGTTCATCTGTTGAATAGTAAGGAAGCTTGTAGTTTTACGTGACCATTAACCTGCTTCGTAAGTTGACAGCATGTTAGACTTTGAACACTTATATTCTGTAAACAGTACTTCATTCAGCAAACAAACATTTGTCATCATAATGTTCTCTTATCCCATAATGCTTTTTGCCATGAGAAAGTGGGGTGCATGGATTACATAATGGTGCAGGGTATTCAAGGAATTATGGTATGGTACCACCAAAATAGGAAACTGATGCTCCAGATGGAGTATTATTTGGAAGTTATAAGTATTTGCCAGAATCACCTCTCAACAACCAGAGAACTGAGAGCCAGGAGGAGGCTGTACATTAATGCACCCAGCAACTGCTCCAAACTTGTTAGTGAATACAAATTATCGAGCTGAACAACAATCTGAACTCCTCAGATTTATCAAATGACATTAATGGATGCTATTTTGACAATGTGGACACAATATAAAAATTGAGAGATTTTCCATGCACTTCCAACCACCTTTGAAAAATAAAAGTTACTAAATTCTCTATTGTTTAGTTGTTGATGTTTTATCATATAAATTTTAGTCATATCTTGGTGCTTTACATATGACTGAATTTTCTGCTTTCTTTTTTAAGTTTGTTAGGCATGAGAAGAGAGCCACAGTGTACTGAATGCTACTTACCAAACATACTAAAAGATGAGTGAGAAAAGTGTCCTTTCATTCACTCCAGCCACTCCTTCATATAAATACATTTTTTGGGGTTAACAGCACCTACGTCATCACAGAGCCTTAAAACCTGAAAGACAAACAAAACTGCTAAAACAAAATTTACTAGATCTAGTACATCTTTTTCTACTTATAACTACTTTGTATGTCTTAGGGTGTAATGGTTAGCATTGTTAGTTGTCACCCTAGAGCTCTTCTAACATCTCTTGCTTGATAAATTGCATTCAGTGAACACAAATTTATTACCTAATTATATTAGGTGGTATATATGAGTTTTCCCTGGAAAAAAATAAAAATAAAATAAAAAATATACCCCTATATTTAAAGCCCTGCGCGGATGCGGATATCCGTAAATATTTTCGCCACACGGATATAGTTTGCATTGCTGTGCGGATAGTTTTTAGAATACAAACTTACGTTAATATTACATATTTGATATGCCAATCTACAGCTTCATGCTTAAAAGAGGAATACTCCTATTGCGTACGAAATATTCAGGCACGTATTGCACTTATACACGAGAAGATTATTTTACTCATATGCTTTCAACTACATTTTATTAAGTACCGTAGCCTATGTTTCTAGTAGATGGTCTTGACATCTATATCATCATCAATTCTCACTGCCATCATTACTATACGTACGTGATATAATGCTGTCAAAAAGCTTGTTGGTTCATCGTGGTGACATCATTAACATTCCTCGTGTCAGCTACATCGCCATCTAAGATATCCTGGAAGATCAGAATCCAGGTTTATCTGTAGATTTATTTCCAACTTGTCACCGAAGCACGTAGGCTGTGATACTGCAACATCAACTATGACATCAACTATGCGAACATGGATGGGCCCAGAAGCAGAAGGATGATGGCTGACTTGGAATTTCCGGGCAAATGTCAGTCCCTTTCTCCAAGCGTATAGAGGAGTTCACGTATACTCTGTATTTCAAAAGAATGAACGTGAAGGAAATGGCGGGAGCTTGGAACAGCTCACCGCCTATTGGCTGGATTTTGACAACTAATACCATACGTCGCCAGCTTATTGTCATTCATTCAGTCGCCTGTTAACTGTGTCGGAGTTTGTTTCATTGCCATCGTTTCGTTTACTTTAAGCATCGAGTCAATAAGTTGTAAATAGTACCACAGGAAGAACATGGGAAAAAGCTGGAAATACAGCTGGAGACCGCGCGCGCCAACCTGTAACGGCCGGCTATCGTTCATTTCGACATCAAACTATTTTCATGGTTAGCCTTGTTTGTTCAATTCAAATTTAAATATACTTAATTTAGAATACATGCGTGACATACAAAATAGGCTATGTACATTTAGTCTTAATGTTTACGTATCCAGTAATGTTTCATTGCATACCGTAGTGTTCAAATTAACGCTTGTCATTCAATAACCTACAAATCGACAATGTAAATTCACTGCAATAATATCGCCACAGAACAGCTTGTTTGTGTGCTTGGTGCTAAATACTTTACCTTAACATTACGTATGTGGAGGCTATTATTAACCGTACAGAGTCGCGATACAGTGAGTGAGTGTGCTTGGTATTGTCATGATGTTATTTCTGCGTTCTGTGTTAACTGCTGTAAACTGTGAACGACCTTCAACAAACTCTTGTTTCATCTTGAAGGATATAATCATTGCATGGTGAGTGTTGATTTAATCATCACCATATTACTTTGTGTTTATATTTTGTATTATATTTGTATATGTCAATTATTCAAGTCCGTGTTGACGTAACTATAACTTTGAAAGAATAATAAAATTTCCGCCTTTCAATACTATTTATTGCTAATTACTTACAGGGACATGTTTCGAGGAAAGTTTTCCTTTGAAGTTTTCTCGGACAGGCTGATGAAGGGGGAGTGTTAGCCCTCGAAACATGTCCCTGTAAGTAATTAGCAATAAATAGTATTGAAAGGCGGAAATTTTATTATTCTTTCAAAGTTATTTGTATAGCTGTCGAGTGTTTGGCCTCTTTCTCGTATTTATTGAATAACGGTGACAAAGGTAGCGTAGCTTCGGTGTGTTATTTATTCATTTTATACCGTATTTCTCTATTTGAATGTCCTCGGCGTTGTCTCAGGATCGACATTTGCATTATATTGCGCATCATCATCATCATCTTGAGCAGTTTCCAATCGCTGGTCGGGTCTGCTTGGAACACAAGCCTCTCCATCGTTTCCTGTCCATCTACCATCTCTCGTCATTTACTGTGTCCCAGCACACTCCTCTTAACTCCTTTTGTCCATCTGTCCCTTGGTCTTCCCCTTGGCCTCCTTCCCGTCATTTCCATTCCAAACATCTTCTTCGGTATCCTCTCCTCTTCCATCCTCCTCACATGTCCATACCATTGTAGCCTAGATCGCTCTATTCTATTTTGCAATGGTTCCTCTCTTACCATCTCCCTGACTCTCTCATTCCTTACTCTGTCCATTCTTGTCACTCCTACCCTACTCCTCTGGAACTTCATCTCCACTGCTCGTATTTTATTCTTGTCCCTTTCCTTCATCACCCATGTTTCTGAACCATATGTCAAAATTGGCACAAAGTAGGTCTTGTAGATGATTCCTTTACATTTTTGTGGTACATCTTTATTCCATATCATCCCCCTAACACTCTTGAAAAATCCATCTGCGCACCTTCCCCTCTCATTTATTTCCATCCTATTGCCTCCCTTTTCTTCAATTATGCTTCCCAAGTACTTGAAGCATTCTACTTTCTGCAACTGCTGTCCTCCAAGTGTTATGCCCATATCCAGTCTGTTCTTCTTCCTCGTTGTGATGACCACTTCACTCTTTTGTGCTGAGAACTTCATCCCATATGATAACACTACCTTCTCCCACTCATCTAATTGCTCTTGTACTTCTTCCTCATCCTCTCCCCATACCAGAAGGTCATCAGCAAACAACATTGCCTTCATTTTCCTTTCCCCAATGCTATTTACCACTTTTGGTATGATTTCATCCATCACCACTATAAATAACAGGGGTGAGAGGGCACTTCCCTGTTTCAGACCAAATTATGGAAGGACATTAATGCTAAATGGGATCAATATTTACGGATATCCGGTGTGGCGAAAATATTTACGGATATCCGCATCCGCGCAGGGCTTTAAATATAGGGGTATATTTTTTATTTTATTTTTATTTTTTTCCAGGGAAAACTCATATATACCACCTAATATAATTAGGTAATAAATTTGTGTTCACTGAATGCAATTTATCAAGCAAGAGATGTTAGAAGAACTATTTCAAAAGAATGAACGTGAAGGAAATGGCGGGAGCTTGGAAGAGCTGATACGAATAGTTCTAGCAGTCACATCAAGTTTGTTGCAATGTACCAGGTGCCCCTTATCCATTTTACTTCCAGGTTCGTGACTAAGTGTGCATTTATCAGATCTCAGGATGTTGATTCGAAGTGTAGCCCTGTGTATTATTTTGGTACTATTATGCGCAATATAAGCAATGAGAGCAAAAGCAGTGAACAAGGAGACAGTGGCAAGAGTGAAAGCAATGTACGAGGGAAGCAAAAGCTGTGTAAAGGTGGGAAGAGAGAGAACGGAATGGTTTCAACTGGAGAAACACCAAGAAAAGAAGCTGTAGCCTTCTTTAGACCTAACACTGGCCATGTCTGCCTTGCAGCTCATCATATAGCCCCGTGTACTTTGGATGTGTGTAGAATCTGTCTGGTAACCGGTGTTAATTGTGATGGTTATATTAGTGTGTGTTATCTGTTTTTTTAAATTCATGTAAGGACTTCAGATATTCAGTTTTCAAGTAGTTCCTACTTTTGCTACCAAACGCCACCGTCAACGACAACTGGTTCTGAACTTGGTTACTAGATGCCGCCGCAGTCTGCTCCTGGCGACGAACGTTGGAACTTAAGCGTGTTAGTCAAATCTAACCTATAATTTAGCTTCACACAAGAGTAATTAGTGGAAGGGTCTATTACATGCCATAAATCTATGACATGTGACCGCCGGCTTTACTTCCCCTCCAAAGGAAGGCATACTGAGGGATTTTTAACACTCTTAAAAAATCTGACAACTTCGGCCGGGTTTGAACTCGCGACCTTGGACATAGAAGCTCAGCACGCTACCAACTATGCCACCGAAGTCCCGCTGAGCAGCAGTTTGGAGATCCATGTTCGAGTTCTGGTGTTAACAACGACCATCCTAAGAGTGATTTTCACCTAGGGTTTCCTATACTCACTCGAGGCATATTTCAAGTCCCAGGGCACCTGCCCCAATCCTAGAACCTGATAATTGCACACACAACTAGTCACCACAATTGCACAGGTTATCAGATAAATATTACACAAACACAAGTACTGTACATGGGGTTGATGATCAACATATGTCCCCAAACCCCTAATTGAAACAACAACAAGAATATTCTACCAACCACCAACACTGAATGAATTTCCAGCAAAATTCTTTTGAGTACTCACCAACATACTAATGTGGAAAAACTGTTAACTCTCATTATTGTGCTCACTTTGTCGAGTTACAGTTCTGTTGCATTTTCAGCTCCAGATGAATGTGTATGTTTTACGGTTATGTTGACTAACAGTGATGCTACAGTTGATTTATTGGCTTTTGATAATAGGTATAAGCTCATCATCATCATCATCATTTCCCCTTATCCAGCTCCTGCCGGGTCGGGGTATTTATGGCACCTCCACTTTCCTTCCACAATTCTTCTTCCACGATCTTGTCCCAGTCCAGATTTCTTTTTCTTACGCTGTTCTTCACTGAATCGATCCACCTTGTTCTATGTCTTCCCCTTGCTCTCTTACCCTTGCACTTGGCCTCCAGCATCTGTCTTGGTATTCTATTTTCCTCCATCCTCTTTACATGTCCAAACCACCTTAGTTTGTTCTCAATTCTCTCATTTAGTTTTCCCCATCTCAACTTCCTTCCTAACATCTTCATTCTTCACTCTGTCTTTCCTTGCCTTTCCTATCGTACTTCTCAGGAATTTCATTTCACTGGCTTGGATTCTACTCTCTTGCCTGCTTGTCAAGGTCCAAGTCTCTGCTGCATAAGTTAATAGGGGTACATAGTACACTTTATACATTACCTCCTTGCTTTTCCTTGGTACTTCCTTGTCCCAAACAAGTTTTCTTACACTTTGATAGAATGCATTGCTCAGCTGTACCCTCCTGCCAATCTCCATGTCCAACCTACCAGTTTGCATCAATTCACTTCCTAGGTATTTGAACGTGTCCACAATTTCCAAACTCTGACTTCCAATTTTCACAGTGCCCTTTCCTTGTCTTTCCCCTCTTGTCATCACCATGGTCTTGCTTTTCTCTATACTGATTTTCAGGCCATACTTCTGAATATTTTCATTCAGTGCATCTAGTTGTTTTTGCACTTCTTCGGTGTTCCTTTCCCAGACCACAATATCATCTGCAAATAACAGTAGCTTCATTTCTTTATGTCCATATGCTTCCTTTGTTTCCTTTACAATTTCATCCATTAACATTATGAACAAAAGAGGTGACAGCACGCTCCCCTGTCTTAGTCCAGTCTTGTTCCTAAACCAATCTGTCTTTCCAACTGGGGTCAGCACCCTGCTAACACAGTTGTTGTACATTGCTTGCACCATTTCCAACATTTCTCTTCCCAGTCTCTTCTTAACCATGGTTTCCCATACCTTCTCTCTGGAGACACGATCATATGCCTTTTCTAGATCTATGAAAGTCATGATCAAATCCTCTCCATATTCCCAGTTCTTTTCCATCACCTGCCTCAAGCTAAATATTGGGTCCACTGTGGATCTTCCACTCCTGAAGCCATACTGTTCCTCTTGCAACTCTCCTTCCACCTTCTTCTCATTCTTCTTTCTAATATTCTTTCCAGTATTTTTACTATCTGTGATATGAGGGTGATCCCTCTATAGTTATCACACACCTTCTTGTCCCCCTTCTTAAACACTGGTATTATTAGCCCTTTCTTCCAGTCTTCTGGTACACATTTCCGTTTCCACACACACTTTAGCAGTCGATACAACCATTGCATACCAACAGATCCAGCAGCCTTTATCATTTCTACACCGATTTCATCCACCCCTGTTGCTTTTTCCATCTTCATTTTCTGTACTGCTAATTCCACCTCCAGCATTGTTATATCAACTTCTGTTGTATAATCGTCAGGCTGTGTCACTTCCATCTCACCTGTACAATTGTTCACATTCAATAGCTTATCGAAATACTCCTTCCATCGTCCCTTTATCTCTTCTGGGTGTGTTAACAACTCTCCATCTTCCTTTTTCACCAGCTTTGTAGTAACTCTTTCTTTCCCCTTACTTCTTAGAAGTCCATACAGCATCCTTTTACTGCCACTTACATCTGTTTCCATTCTCGTGTAAATTCTTCCCAGCTTTTCTTCTTTTCTTCTCCTACCACTTACTTACACCTCCGTTTGCTGTCATGATACTTCCTTTTGCTTTCTTCTGTTTGATCTCGATTCCATTCTTTCCATGCAGACTTCTTTTCTTTCACTGCTTTCCTCACTTCCTCATTCCACCACAGTGTCTCCTTCTCTTTCACTCTTGTTGATGTCCTACCACAAGCACTCTCTGCTGCACCAGCAAATGCCTTTTTAAAGTGGGACCATTCCTCTTCTATGTTTTCCACTTCAGTAACTGGGATTTGTTGCTTCAATCTCTCCTGAAAATCTCCTGTACAGTTTTGTCTTTCAATTTCCATACTTTTATTTTACTTTCTCTGATCTCCTTTAGGTTTTCCAATTTTCCCCATCTAAATTTTGCCACCACAGCTCTATGGTCCCCATCAAATGCTTCTCCTGGTAAAGCTGTCACATCTATCAGCTTTCTGCGATTAGTCCTTTCCACCAGAAAGTAGTCAATTACTGATTTTGTTCTTCTATCACCCCACCCATATCTCGTAATTTTCCTGCTGTTTTTCTTCCGAAACCATGAATTACCCACCGTAGTATCATTTATTAACAACCCACCTACCATACCGTATTACGAAAATGATGTGTTCTAATATCCTGAAAATAGTGATACTTGGCAAGCTTTTGTTCTTGAAAGAGCCTCAGTAATGGGGTTTACAGTGATTACATTAACAGCTAGAAAGTTAAAAACAAACCTTAAGCAAAATTTCAGATAAAATAAGAGGGAAAAGTGAAGGAGATGCATCAGCCAATAACATAGAATGACTTGATGTAAAACCCTGATACCCAACATTTTACCCAATTCTTTCCAAGCATAATATCTAGTAAGATTGTTATATCTGAGATGGTTTGGGTTGCACAGAACTTCCTGAGCCTTTAAATCCAGAGTTGCTTCTTTTGACCATTACATGTCTATATTCTGTGAGCTACCAGAATGGGATTGACATTTGGCCAGAAATTCCAGGTCTGTCATCACCCCTCTGCCTCTTCGCATAGTTGATGTCATAATACTCGGCGTTGCAATATCACTGCCCACGTGCTTCAATGCCGGGTCAGCTGTGTCTATGGCTTGTGCAGTTTGGCAACTTCATTCTCAGACTAAATGGCGAGACGAGATCTGTCAATCCTATACTGGCAGCTCACAGGGTATAGTCAATTACTGTGCAGAATCTGGTCAGTTGTAGTGAATGCCATTCACACAGAATACTAACGATCATTTGCATTCTCATCTGGTAGCAAAGCCTTTCAAATGAGAAGTGAATCTTCCATTCATGTTTGTGGCCCTGTCCACTACAAGAGCAAAGGTTTGTTCTTGGCATTTGCTCATATATATATATATTCAGGGTTTGATGGCCTAATATACTGTATTATGATTTAGTTAAATAAGACAGAGAGGTATCCATTAATGGAAGATAGTTTGGGGATTTGAAACCACCCCATCATAAAGTGAACTAGGAATTACTAACTATAATTTAACTGTAAGAAGAAGAAGAAAAAAAAAGTCCTCTCGGCACGCCGGAAGGCGGAGGTAGATTTCACCGGACAAACTTGGGGATAGGCGAAAATAGGCAGAATATGCAGATTTTCGTAGAAGGATCAGACCTCATTTAATGCGAGAAGGTATTTTATAATTGGAGCTTAATTAACTTTGTTTTTCGTCATTTTATGCTTATTTTAAACATTTTATTGTCTTATGAGAACGGTAACCTTCTTGTCATTTGGGGTCCATTTTTATACTTGTGGTCACACTGTCCTTATGCTAGGTTTCGACACTGATGTGCAACTATGTAACGGTCTGTTACTTCTTCACGCAAAATTATATCTACCGCAGAGATTTTGGTTGGTTCCTCAGTTTAGGGGCTGCGACAACGCGGTCATGTAACCCCGTGTACTTTGGGATGGCTGTATTAGTCTGTAATTCAGGTAAGGACTGCAGACGGTCAATTTCAAGCAGTAGTTACTAATGTTGATACCAGGTACTACCGTCAACGACACCTAGCTGTGAACTTGGCTACTAGATGCCACCGCAACCAGCAACTCGCAACGAACGTTGGAACTTCCCCTCCAAAGGAAAGCATACTGAGGGATTTTTGGCGCTCTTAGAAAATCCGACGACTTCGGCCGGCTTTGAACTCGCGACCTAGGGCATAAACATTCAGCATGCTACCAGTTACGTCACCGAAGCCGCTTCACACTTAGATGGAAATCTGAATCTGATCTCGTGCAAGTGCGTTATCTTGGCAACGTCTGATGGCTCATCCCTCATCAATTTAGTAGTGTTGCCATGGCAACCACTGATAGGTCTTGGTATTTTCTTATAATTCCGAAATTATTTTTCTCATCCCTTGGCATAATGGTGGGTTATATCAAAAATTCTTTCAGACAAAAGTTTTAGGTAATTATTATGGGAATATTGTCCATTTTGTACGGTTTTGATATTGTGCCTATTAAGAGAGATATGATTAATGTTTCCCGAAAAACCCACTTTTTCCCACCCCTTTGGTTAATGGTTGGTGCTATAAAAAAAACTCTTCAAACATACATTTTTGGGCTTTATCCGACACATAGTATGAATGTTGAACGGATTCGATATTTCACATATTAAGAGAGTTGTAGCAATATTTCACTTTTTCGAAAAAAAAAAGCCCCCCATTTTCACCCCCCAACGACCGATTTAGCCCAGTAACGAACTCGACCGAGATTTTATAGGTATACGTATTCGGTAAAAAATTCAAAGTGATTGGTACAAAATTACGGCAGTTATCGTGTCCACAATAAACTGATATACATATACATACATAAATTATATATAACTTTTGAACTGACGGTGGTTTTGGGGCCTGGGGATGTGAAACGCGAAGATATGTCGAAATTTTCCGGAAGTCGAAACATGGTACCCATTGCAATAGTTAGCTTTCTAACGAAATCTACCTCTGGTTGGTTCCTCTGTTTAGGGGCTGCGACAACGCGGTCATCTAACCCCGTGTACTTTGGGTGAGTGTAGAATCTGTCTGATACACGGTGTGAATTGTAATGGCTGTATTAGTCTTAATTCATGTAAGTACTGCAGACGGTCAATTTCAAGCAGTAGTTCCTAATGTTGCTACCAGGTACAACCGTCAACGACACCTAGCTGTGAACTTGGCTACTAGATGCCACCCCAACCATCAACTCGCAACGAACGTTGGAACTTTCCCTCCAAAGGAAAGCATACTGAGGGATTCTAGTGCTCTTAGAAAATCCGACGACTTCGGCCGGCTTTGAAACCGCGACATTGGGCATAGACATTCAGCATGCTACCAGTTACGTCACCGAAGCCGCTTCCCACTTTATCAGGCGGCTTTGGTGGCGTAGTCGGTAACATGCTGAGCTTCTATGCCCAAGATACCGGGTTCAAACCCGGCCGAAGCCGTCGGATTTTTTAAGAGCGTTAAATATCCCTCAGTATGCCTTCCTTCGGAGGGGAAGTAAAGCCGGCGGTCCCATGTCATAGATTTATGGCATGTTAAAGATCCTTCCACTAATTGCACCTGTGTGAAGCTAAATTGGATAGGTTAAGAATGTATACAACGCTCTTAGGTTTCTATGTTCGTTGCCAAGAGCCGACTGCGGCGGCGTCTAGTAGCTCAGTTCTGAACTTGGCCTCGTAGTCGTTGACAGTGGCGCTTGGCGGCAAAAGTAGGAACTATCTGAAAAATTGTTAGTTGCAGTACTTAAATTAACAAACAGATAACACACACTAATACAGTCATCACAATTAACACCGGTTATCAGACAGATTCTACACACACCCAAAGTACACGGGGCTACATGACCGCGTTGTCGCAGCCCCTAAACTTAAGAACCAACCAACCAACCAACCACTTAATCAGATGGAAATACTGAATCTGATCTCGTGCAAGTGCGTTGTCATGGCAACGTCTGATGGTCCATGCCTCATCAATTTAGTAGTGTTGCCATGGCAACCACTGATAGCTCTTGGCATTTTCTTATAATTCCGAAATCATTTTTCTCGTCCCTTGGCGTAATGGTGGGTCATATCAAAAATTCTTTCAGACAAAAGTTTTAGGTAATTATTAGGGGAATATTGTCCATTTTGTACGGTTTTGATATTGTGCCTATTAAGAGAGATATGATTAATGTTTCCCGAAAAACCCACTTTTTTCCACCCCTTTGGTCAATGGTTGGTGCTATCAAAAATCTTATTTGACATAAATTTTTGGCACTTATCCGACACATATTATGAACTTTGAATGGATTCGATATTGCACGTATTAAGAGAGTTATAGCGAAATTTCACTTTTTCGAAAAAAGCCCCCCATTTTCACCCCCTTCGACCGATTTAGCCCAGTAACGAACTCGACCGAGATTTTATAGGTATACATCTTCGGTAAAAAATTCGAAGTAATTGGTGCAAAATTACGGCAGTTATCGTGTCCACAAGAAACTGATATACATATATATATACATATATATATATACATATATATATATATACATAAATTATATATAAACTTTTGAACTGACGGTGGTTTTGGGGTCTGGGGGATGTGAAACGCGAAGATATGTCGAAATTTTCCGGAAGTCGAAACATGGGACCCATTGCAATAGTTAGCTTTCTAATGAAATCTACCTAACATATGGGGTAATAATAATAATATCGTATGGCCTCAGGTGCCAGGTGCAAGCTTTGTTAATTGACACCCAGAGGGCAGCTTGCGTGTCGAATTTAATGCTCCTTGTAGCGCTATGAATGTCAAGGAGGTTAGATATCTAAGCTCCTTGACGCTATACCGCTTTCTAGTAGAGAAATGAGGAACTTTGTTTTGGCGGAAAATCCCGAGATTAATTTTGCCATTATGAACACGGCCTACTGAATTCAAATGGGTTCTTTAACATGCCAACTACGTATGACATGAGTATCGTGATTTTTGTCGCCTTTCAAAAATCACTTACCATGTCCAGGAGCGAACCTGCGAGCTTGGGGTTGGTAGTCCGACACTATAACCACACACCCACCGTGGCAAGCAACTTATGGGGTAAGCAACAGTGATGCGGAATATATTTTGTTACATTTAGGCATAATAATTGCAAGCATATTGAATTACAATTAATAAACAGCTTACCGGACAAACTCCACAAGGCATGCGAACAAATCCTGGAGTAGGCAACAGGGGCTGTATGGCTCTGTATAAGTGGCGGCCATCTGCTGTCACAATACGTTCAACTTTCCCGTCATACACTAAGGTGTCTAAAATTGTTTCCATATCTTCTGGTGATAACTGAACCTGAAATAGCACAATAGGTAAAAACTAGATTAGAGCTACTGTGCTCTATAGCGTTTAAAAATACTCATTCGAACAAAAGGGGAATACAAGTTGAACTGGAGAAGAAAAAAGAAAAAATACTTAGAAACATTTTGGGCCCCCAAAAAAATAAGGATATTTGGATGAAGAGGAAAAATGAAGACCTTTACCGAAATATAGAGGAAATAAACAGTTACAATTAAAAGAAGACTACTACAATTTTATGGACATCTTTACAGAATGAACAATAACAGACTCACTAAGAGGATGCTTCATTTGATTACATCTCTAAACACCACAGGGTGGCTGGAAGAGATAAGATGGGAACTACAACACAGATGACATCATATTTAACAGGGCGGAATTTTGGCGACAGATCAATTCTACGGATGTTTCAAGCTTACAAGTATGTCGACCTAAGAGGGTGATGGTGTAGAAACAAATACAGACAATCAGCCAACGTATGAAGAAGTTCTGGGATGAAAAGAAAAAGAAAACTATTGTACCATAGTCTTAGATTCTAAGCGGTCTATAATTGGCCAAATTCTTTAATACAATATACAGGGTGAGGCAATGAAACGGCACGATTTCAACTCCAGCTGACGGGTGGGGTGGGGGGTTACGGAAGTAGGGGATATGGCCTTGAGCGTTTAGGCAAGTGGAAATTTCAGTTGTCATGGAGCGTTGGACGGGTGCGCAACGTGTGTTTGCTGTAAAGGCATATTACAAAAATGCGGATAGTGTGGTTTGTGCTCAGCGCGCTTTCCGTCGTGAGTTCAATCTACCGCCACGCGCTCCCGTGCCGTCAAGGAAAGCTATCCTCCTTTGGGTGAATAACTTTGAAGCCACTGCTATCACGACAAAGAAAAGCGGCGGTAGTGAAAAAACAGTTCGGATCCCAGAGAACATTGATCGTGTGCGCGAAGCATTGCAACGAAATCCTCGAAAATCAGCGAGACGTCACAGCGCAGAACTTGGTCTCAGCAAAGTCCAAAGTCTTTCAGGAAAATCCAACAAGAACAAAATAAGACATGAAGGAGTGAATTCGGCAAGAAATTAACATCATTCCGTTGCTGATGCCACAAAACGTCATGGGTGGATTTCATCTCGGACTCCGACAATGCGTGGAAAACCAAGGACGCCATCTTACTGGCGCTGTATTCAAATAATAATAATGTTTTTATGGTTAAACATTAATTTCCGCTCATGTTCTTAAGATTCATGTTAAAACAATTATCCTTTTTTTCTAAATAAATTATTTGTGGGTTTTTAAAATCGTGCCGATTCATTGCCTCACCCTGTATATACAGTGGAGTCCTGTTAATCCGAACCCCGGTAATCCAAAAATCTGGTTAATCCGAATGGAAATATTCCATTTTTTCAAATATTCCCCTTATTGAAATGTAAGAACATATTATAGAATGAGGATTTACTTGCATTTTATTAGCGATACTTTACTAGAAGAACTTACTGTAAACATAATTATACATCATAAACCATCAATCACTGGTCGTTTATCTTCACAAAGTCTGTTAGTTTCTTTTGCCGCAGTGATTGGAACCTACTCGAAGATGCAGTGTAAAACCAGCTTCTCATAAACATCTCATCAGTAGGCATAGCAGCAGAGTGTTGCTTGACGTAGCGTACGGCAAGTTCTAAGGCAGCTGCGGCATCTGAATGTGACACTAGTTGTTAATTGTTGTTTTCTTCGTTGTCATTCTGTTCCTTATCAACTCCAGATTCTTTCTCCACCATAGCTACAATTTCTTGGTCTGTTTGGAATTGATGACAGTCAGCTTCCATCCATTCGCTAACGTCATTTTCATTGGATTCCTCACACCCAAGAATTTGTTGAACGAGTTCGAGGAGTTTGACAGATGGAGATGCTTCCACTGGACTCTCGATGAATGTGAGACTTGGCCACAATTTCTTCCACGTTTTCCTCATTAACTGCTCACTGACAACCTCCCATGCCTCTGCTGCCCAGTAAATCACGTCCTTAATATTCACGATCTTCAGTTTTTGAAGAATAGGAAGTGAACTGTCATTCTCAATCAAGTATCTGAGAAGTTTCTGTTTATACACAAGTTTTACATTTTGCAGAATGCCTTGGTCCATTGGCTGCAATATCGACGTAACATTAGGAGGCAAGAAAATTGATGATGAAGATGATAATTGTTGTTTTAAAGGGCCTAACATCGAGGTTATCGGCCCCCAAGAAAATTGCTCTTATTTCACTGCAAGTTAATTCACTCACTGTTGGGTGCGATGGAGCATTGCCAAAATTACGAGCAATGTCCGAGAAGGCAAACCACTTTTTGTACTAAAACTTCTTACTGAGGGAACAAACTGTTTATCAAACGATTCCTTGAAAAGATGTGCATCCATCCATGCCTTTCTTTGATTCCTGTAGTAAACTGGAAGTGTGTTCATGTTAGAGTTTTTGAATGCCCTTGGTTTTGCTGATTTGCCGATAACTATTCGGGGCAAGTTATTTGTTCCTACAGCATTACTACATGCTAATACAGTAATACGTTCCTTACTCATCTTAAACTCAGGTGCACGAGATTCCTCCGCATATGCAAGGCTTTTATTGGGAAGGGCCTTGAAATTTAAACCCGTTTCATCGGTGTTATACACTTCTCGTGGTGATAATTTCCTGATGCTACCAAGTCAATAAATTCACTGATGTAATCTTCTGCACGGCATGATCACCTGATAACTGTTCTCCCGTTATTTTTAACTGACTTATCCCATGCCCTTTCTTCCACCTATCGAACCATCCAGTACCGGCAGTGAATGAAACATCTCCATTCAATAATGTATTTAATTGAAGCGCCTTTTCTTGAACAAGAGGCCCACTTAAGGGTGTACCTTTTTGCCTCTCCTGTGAAAACCATACATCACTTCATCAAGTTTATCGAATTTGGACACTTTTGATGTTTGGCGGGTTTTAAGGATGTCTGCTGATGATGCTGTACAAATCTGTTCGATTTTAGCACGGTTTCTCTTCCAGTCGGAAATTGTAGCTTTTCCAACACCAAACTCAACAGATAATCTTGATGCACTGTCATCCTTATCCAACCGTTTCAGCACTTCTTCAAGAGTACAAGACCTATGCTTTCGTTTGCTTGCCATTTTCAAGCCGTAACTTAATCGAATTTATCACAGTATAGCGTTGCTAGTGACTGAGGAACTGTGGCGTGCTGTGGTGAGTCTCACGTGTTCACGTTCTGCAGAGCTACTACCAAGAGAGCGGCAGAACTTTTAGTAATAACCGTTTTAGTCGATTTACCCTCTATGTGTTCTTAACTATTGTAATTTTATACTGTACTGCATAGTAGAAACTATTTTCCGGTTAATCTGAAAATTTATAATCCGAACAGATTCCGGTCCCAATTAGTTCGAATTAATGGGACTCCACTGTATATATATTTTGGTGTTACTTTTCAAAACTGTATTGTTTTCCAAAATAAAATAATTTTGCATTATATTGTGACTTAAATTGGAGTTATTTTCAAAATTTTGTGCACTATGATGCAACTGACAGGTTTCTGTTGAATTTGAATGACTCTGCAAATAAACATCTTGCAAAAAGTTAGGGTGCCTATCAATCACTGATGATGATTTAAGTCAAAAAAATCTTTTTTGTTCGTCCTGCTGTTCTATGTATGGATCTGTCTTCTACTAGCCCAGGTGTCCTTTCTTTCTATTTTTCCCTTCCTAGGGATTTTACTATGACTATTTGAAATACAAAAAAATATGTACTCCAAATCTATACATACTTTACTTATTCCAAGATCACTGATGAACTTCCAGACATCGTTACAGGAAGCAAATGACATGGTACGTGAAGCCATGGGGCCTCCTTTGCAGTCCTTAGCAGCCTCCTGTTTTTGCTCCAGATACCTGTAGCACTGCTGGTTAAGTACATCCACAAACTCGACTTCAAAGTCATGATCACAGTACCAGGCGCCCCCAGTCACTGAGGGATGAGCTTCCAAGTTGTACAACATGTATACCTTTTTCTTGCTGGCCTATTAACACAGTTTAGAGGAAACCCAATGATAAAAGTTTAGATTTACAAGTATTACTAACATTGACTGCAAGTCCCAGGCAATTTTCAGCATGTAAATGGGGCTTATTTCTCAATTTACAGTAAGGTAGCAAATAGTCCTATTCCTACAATTGATTTTTTTTCATGACCAGAGTGATGACCAAATAATAATGATAAAACGGTGTGTTTTATGTTGTTTTAACTACTGCAATTTTAGAGACCAGAGTATAATTTTTCTTTAATGAATTACATGTTCGAATTTCCTAAACAAACCAACATACAGTGAAACCCCTCATATCCGAACCCCGGAAATCCGAAATCCCGGGTAATCCGAACGAGGTTCTTTCGACAATTTGAAGTTTGAAAAAATACACGCAAAAAAGAGAAACTTATTTATTTAGTCATAAAACAATCATATACTCTGTCTGCATTATGACTGCATTTTACATAATTAGTTGAAAAATTAACAAGAAGTACAGTTTTCATAGTGTAAAAGTGCCTACATATCCCATCCAGGATTGAGAAATGGAAACGCTGGTTATTATTATTATTCCGTAGGTAATCACTTTGCTAAAACAATGAAATAGCAATAGAAACGCACGAAATATCACTTAAATTTTCACTTGAAATCAGTTATCTTCAATATTGTAGAAGTGATGAAAACCTTCCCGCGGAGGCAATTGAGCGCCAGCGTCGCACTAAGATGACATAGTTTGGCGTGGCTGCTGCGTGTTGTTCTACGAAGCGCAATGCGATGTCAACAGCAGATGCAGCTTCAGTATAAGTCATATTGTCTGCCGAAGTTTCTTCTTCCTCACTGTCATTAGCTACATTGCCGGCATGTTGACTTTGGACCAGACTCACTATTTCATGTTCGCTGTTGGCGCCAAACCAGCCTGCCTCGCTCAATGTAAGCTACAGTCCTATACCGTAACGAGGGCTGGTCATTATGTTATGGATATCTTTCGGCTAATCCGAACAAATTGAAATCCGAACAGGCTACAGCCCCAATTAGTTCGGATTTGAGGGGTTATACTGTAGTTTATTTTAACACTTACTCTGCTGATGCCTTAAATGTTGCTCCTCACCCCTGTGCTGACTGATTTCCAGAATTTATGGCTATGTTCAGAATGGCACAAACTGAATGTGGTTTGAGTTACAAATAAATTGAAAAGTCCGTTCGATTTCCGAACGCTACACTACAAATTTAATAAACTATAATGTAAAAAATAAAATAAAAAAAAATAAAAATAAATAATAAATCATCATCATCATTTCCCCTTATCCAGCTCCTGCCGGGTCGGGGTATTTATGGCACTTCTCCACTTTCCTCTTTCCTTCCACCATTCTTCTTCCACGATCTTGTCCCAGTCCAGATTTCTTTTTCTTACGCTGTTCTTCACTGAATCAATCCACCTTGTTCTAGGTCTTCCTCTTGCTCTCTTACCCTTGCACTTCGCCTCCAGCATCTGTCTTGGTATTCTATTTTCCTCCATCCTCTTTACATGTCCAAACCACCTTAGTTTATTCTTCTCAATTCTCTCATTTAGTTTTCCCATCCCAACTTCCTTCCTAACATCTTCATTCCTCACTCTGTCTTTCCTATCATACTTCTTAGGAATTTCATTTCACTGGCTTGGATTCTACTCTCTTGCCTGCTTGTCAGGGTCCAAGTCTCAGCTGCATAAGTTAATATGGGAACATAGTACACTTTATACATTACCTCCTTGCTTTTCCTTGGTACTTCCTTATCCCAAACAAGTTTTCTTACACTTCGATAGAATGCATTGCTCTCCATGTCCAACCTACCAGTTTGCATCAATTCACTTCCTAGGTATTTGACCGTGTCCACAATTTCCAAACTCTGACTTCCAATTTTCACAGTGCCCTTTCCTTGTCTTTCCCCTCTTGTCATCACCATGGTCTTGCTTTTCTCTATACTGATTTTCAGGCCGTACTTCTGAATATTTTCGTTCAGAGCATCTAGTTGTTTTTGCACTTCTTCGGTGTTCCTTCCCCAGACCACAATATCATCTGCAAATAACAGTAACTTCATTTCTTTCTGTCCATATGCTTCCTTTGTTTCCTTTACAATTTCATCCATCACAAAAAAAAAAAAAAAAACAATCTTCGGTTGCGTCAGATTCAGAATCTGTAATGCGAATTATAACCCCAAATATATATACTAGTCACAGAATAAACTCAACGTTTTTGCGAGAGAAATATCTGTCCACAAAGAATAAAAACAAAGGAAAGGAAAACAGATTTGACCTACTTGAACTTGTATCGCTTGCCTTCGAACAGATCGATATTCTTCCGCTGAACAGTGACATGGTGCTATCTAGCGAAGTATGTGTAACTTCATGCTTACTGGCACCCACACGCGAGTGCTCGAGCTGCAATATTACGTTCGTCTCCAACACAAAGCGCGAGAAATCGATCAACGTAATATTACGCTCGCTGCAGTTATAAAAAGTTACCTTCGAATGTAATATTACGGCGCCCGCGCTCTAAGTGATAAGACTTTGTTTGAATTTGTAATACAGTATTTTAACTTTTCTACTAGCAGCAGACAAAAGTATCATACCATTTAAACAACAAAGTTGCTATCATATTTTCATCATAATTCCAAGTAAAAGAGTAGCTTATTATTTTACTAGCCCCTTAACACCATTTATGAGTTTGAAAACAAAATATTAATATCTTCATTGGAATGAAAGTTATTTGGGTGCAACAATTTAGGTGAATAACCCTGTATATACAGTCTGTGGTAGTTAGTTCCTGAGGTTTTAAAGGGTGGAACAGCCAGGTCATCTGCTCCTATATACAGTCTGTAACTTTTAGTATCGGTGATGGATGCTAAGTTTGTCCAAAAAACTTCTCATTACATGAATCTTTGTTTTATGACTTGTACAGTACAAGTGATAGAAGCCATTTTTCAGTGTTGCCTAATTCTATTGAAGAAAGCTTTTCAGTCGGTCAACACAAATTGTGCCCAATTACATTAGGCGGGAAATAAGTATTTACCTAACCTACAAACTAACACGCTTTAATGTACAAATACCTACTTAAATATTACCAATTTTGAATTGGTGATAAAATATGAAATTGGCACAAATAAATGAAATAGGTCTACAGCATTATTTTCGGAAAACATAATTACATTTCTTCTTAAAAAAAGTGGCGCAATCTCTGTAAATAAAGTAAGCTTTCTGTCAGAACATTTTGAATTTCAGCTGAAACTTTGTATGCATCTCAGTTTAATTTTTGTCTGTTTGCTGGTCTGTCGTTTGTTATGGGTTAGTGTCAAAACTACTGGACTGAATGGCAGGAAAATTGTATTTAAGTAGAAAACATTCATAAAATAAAACTAGGATACAAATTAGTCTTAAAGGATAAGTGGGTTAAGAGGAAGCATACAATTGTTTTTTCCTATTTGCTTAAAATGGTTGTTTCAATTTTTTAAATGTACTAACAACAGTCATTGTAACCTAAATTATGAAAATTTTAAGTCAGATCAAACAAACCCTCACTGAGATAATGCAGTAAAATATGTGCAGGGTTGGAAGATTTAGCAGACATTGATGACACACACTGCAAGGTCACCATTATTACCGCAACCGCAGTTCAGCGCATGCGCGGTAGTTGCTCTGATTCAAGGTTAAGGAGATGAGGCCATTTTGATATTGCTGTCAGTTGATTACACTTGATATTGCTTGGTTAGAATGGCGAAGTTGATTGGAAATCCTGCTGCTTGTGAGATTAGATCTGTTATTCATTTTCTGAATGCGAAGAAAAGGACGCGTCAAGGAAAAACATAGGTTTACATGATCTGATCTTTCTATGAACTTGCCGCATATTTCAAGATCACTTGGTTGACAACACAGGTGGCAATGTTTTATGAAGAAGGTATACAAAAACTTGTGCCAAGCTATGTCAAGTGCCTCCAAAATGTTGGGAACTACCGGTTATGTGGGAAGATAGTTGACGATTTGTAGTTTGTTTTGCAATAGTTAGTTCGTCTGTACCTGTATTCCTTTTGTTTTTATTACCAAATTGAACTTACTTTCTGGATGTGCAATGCCATTTGTATGATGTAATGATTGTACATTTCTATTCACAACTGTTTTCTGTTATCACCATAACTACACTTTTTTAATCAGCCGCGATTTCTTTCAAAACTAGTTGCAGGGTAGGAACTAAGAATTCCCATTGGTCCAAATAAAGGTCCACTGAGTCTGACAGCCTAGCCTCGGCTCACCTATTCACACCAATCACGGAAGTATGCAAGTAATATTTAAGGTATCATGCAGTATGAATCTGGCAATGACAGGTAATGAAATTAGGGAAAAAATTTATTCTTCTGTAAAATCATAATCTTTATTAGTTGCGGTGGAGTTTTTAATGGAAGTCATCTTCTTTCATGCCAACTTTTTAATTACTAAATTCAAAGTTAATATGTTGAGGTACGATTTAAATAGTATAGTATATTTGTGAGTTACCGGCCGCGGTGGCCGAGAGCGCTAACACGCCACCTCGTACCTCGCTGGCATTGGGAGAGCGTTGGTTCGAATTCCACCTCGGCCATCCTGAAAATGGTTTTCGTGGTTTCCCATTTTCACCACCAGGCAATGCCGGGACAGTTCCTTTCAATAGGTCCACGGATGAATCCCTTCCTTGGCCCGTCCTGAAAAGAAACTACATGGCCATTGGTGTATTAATAAAATTATTATCTTCTTTCTTGTTTTTCTTTAGCATTTGTCCCACAAATTAGCAGGGTCTGCTTTTTTGGTTCTCTGTTGTCATATTACACAATTGTGTGCCATGTCAGGATGAAGTCGGGTAATTTTTAAATCGTCATGTAGAGTGTGAAGCCAACGCTGTCTCGGTCGTCCTATTGGTCTCTTCCCATCTATCCACAAAAATAATAAATAATAATAAAATATTATATTTGTCAGTTTCTTACTGCATCGCTCTACAAAGTTTGTTATGGTGCTTTCTTCTGTCTTTCTGTTCATAGTCCTGTTTAGGTATTGTGCATTGTCATTAAATGGCAGGTCAACTCATCTTGTTTCAAAATTCTAAGAATAGTACAGTGCTGGCAAATAATAATAATAAAATAATAATAATAAAATAAAAAAAAACACGAACAGATTTTACATGCATTTCCCGCCATAGAAATATGGGTGGAGCGTACTGATGACGCACAGCATCAGGCCACTACAGGCAACTATTCCCCACGCAGCCAACGCTCAGTGCGCTTCGTGGGCTCTTCCAGTGCTCTGGCAGGTCAGAGAGTTGTACTCTTCAATTCACTTTTAAGATCTAATAACTTCACTCCCACTGCACACAATGGGTCGGAAATAGCCGACTATGGACGAGAAATCCTGTGCCTTGACTCTGCTAGAGAAGGGGGTACTCTGTGAATGCTGTAGCCAGGGATTTAGGGGTGTCCAGAGAGGCTATTTATCAACAGAAGTGGTTGGCAGTGTCATTGCCACATGGGATGATACTGCAGAGGAAGTCAGGCTCTGGTGCACCTAAAAAGACTACTGTACTTGTGATGCACGAGGTTATGTCAGGTCCTGGTAATTGCTGTTGAAGTAAATAACAAGCACTCTGAGCTCATCCAGAACATTGCAACCAGGAAAATTCGTCACTGTCTGTAGAAGTACCTGAGTGTACCAAGTCGCCGTGCTGCAAAGAAGCCCATGCTTACAGCAATAAAGAAGGAAAGGTTTGACTTCTGTAGGAAATATCAACATTGGACATCTGAAAAGTGGAGGAAAGTGATGTTTAGTGATGAGAGCACTTTCAAACTGGTCAGGGGAACCTCAAGCAGACAGTAATAATAATAATGTTGTTTGTTTTACGTCCCTTTTAACAACTGTGGCTTTTAGAGGCGCCATGGTGCCAGAATTTTGCCCTGAAGGGGATCTTTAACGTGCCAGTAAATCTACTGACACGGCTCCCTCAAATGCCAGCTGACTGCGCCAGGATGCGATCCTGCAACCTTGGGCACAGTAAGCGAGAACGTTACCGCTGAGCCACACAGCCAGCCCACAAGCAGACAGTGTTACTCGTCGGGTTCCAAAGGGTAAGTATGTAAAATTTGTTTCAGATCGGTGAAACGGTGTCGATTTGTGGCAAAGGGCCTAAATTCAGGGAATGGATTGGTCTGCCCAAAATTTAAAGTGGACAGTGTTACTCGCAGGGTTCCAAAGGGTAAGTATACGAATTTTGGTTCATATCGGTGAAACGGTGTAGATTTGTGCCAAAGGGCCTAAATGCAGGGAATGGATTGGTCTCCCCGAAATTTAAAGTGGACAGTGTTACTCGCAGGGTTTCAAAGGGTAAGTAGGCCCTATACAAATTTTGGTTCAGATCGGTGAAATGGTGTATGTATCACTGACCATAACGCCAGCGCTTGCGGATATAGCTGTTCGGGAGCGCTTGTTCTTCCGACTTACTGAACAAAAATCAATCTTTAAGGTTACCTGAGAGGTGTAGCCTAATGCTACATAGCCTAAACTATTCCTCTTAAATCTGGCTATCATATACAAAAAGAATTTTTCGAATACGAATGGTAGTTCCAGAGATTAGCGTGTTTAAACACACAAACAAACTCTTCAGCTTTATTATATTAGTATAGATATAATATATTATGGTTTGAACATAGACATAATTTTTGGAAAGCAGAACAATGTCATAAAGCTCACATGAATTAATTTCCTGTCTCTGCAACTCACCAAAATATCGAGCTTCTAACTATGGATTTATCAACCACCATAAGTAACTACTTACTGCAACAGACTTCACAGCCTTGATGAGCTTTTTATTCTCAAGTATTTTTATTATTTTATTAAGCTGTGTGGGTATAAGGTTGGACTTGTTCCTAATGTCCCTTATCCATATGCCCATATTTCCAGCCTCCTCTATGATACGATACACAATCTTTTCTTCATTATCTGCACCTTCAACCTTCACAGTCTTTGAAGGATCTCTCACTCTGTAGATAAGAGTTCCAGATTGGTTGAATAAGTCGATGAGACCCTGAAACATAGCCAAACAAGAATATAGGTTCCTTTGAGATGGTACAATGTGTTAGACATACTTGATAGATGTTTTCTTGGGTGTTTTTTTGCTGCAAAATTTATATTGTATTCTGAGGAAAATACACTGGGTGTATAATTGAAAAAAAGATACAGTCAGTCTGAGAGACTATACTTTATATCATTTCAAATGACGCATGCTACAAATGCTACACAAGTTAGAAAGGCTCAGGAGGGCTCTTTGCACTCTGCTGCATGACGTCACGCACTCGCCGTCTCCGTATCGCATAACGCCAGACCCCAGGAGTAAACTCAGACTCAACAGACTCCATTACCCTTTAACTTAGGCTTCCCGCGCGGGGGCTGCATGACGTCACGCACTCGGCGTCTCCGTTCGCATAACACCAGACCCCAGGAGTAAACTCAGACTCAACAGACTCCATTACCCTTTAACTTAGGCTTCCCGCGCGGGGGCTGCATGACGTCACGCACTCGGCGTCTCCGTTCGCATAACACCAGACTCCAGGAGTAAACTCAGACTCGGTGCATATGCACTGAACAACATGATGACGTCATACACGCCATAACCGTGACGCATAACGGTAGACCTAAGCATAACGATGAAGTCGACAAGATCATTTGAAATGATAAAACAGGAGGAATGCAGAACACTTACCTAGGTATTAAGCAGAAAACATATGCCATTTTTCAGTGTTGCCTTGATAAATTCTATGTCCTGATAGATTTTTAAGTTGGTCTACATATTGATAGAAACCAAATTACCTTCGATCCTGTTTTTTTAAATAATATTTTAATTTTGGCAAATGAAACAAAGGGAGCACACACAAGTGACGAAACAGAATATTAGCCCTTATAGTGAGTGTCATGAGGAACAAGCAGAAATATGTGTTACTGCTTTTGGCATTGGAAGAGAGAATCCCAGGCCAGAAGTTCAAGAATCACATGGTTAAAAAAACAAGAGACAAGGTTGGAACAACATTGGAATATCTATTCTCAGGAGCTGTGGACAAACCCAAAATGACTGTTAGGATACGTAACATCCCGACAGGATATGTTATATAAAGTTCATTCATGTCATTTACAGTATACTGATGTGCTGCCACCCCTTATAATGCAGAGCATAACAAAAGTGCAGTAACAACGTCCATACAGTATGATACCAAAATATTAAAAGACTTAATGCATTCCACTTCTTTGAACAAACCGGATATTGCACTAATTTGCTTAATGACTTGCTAATAATACCTGGGCCAATAGTGTGTTGATTGCTTTAGCCCGTTGAGCAGGTGGTAGATCCGGAACTTCGGCTGTAATATCCTTGTCTGTAATCCCTTTTGGTGTAGCTCGAGCAAGGGCAATGATTCTGAAAATGATGCAAAGATCACCAGAATTTTAAAGCAAAAGCAACTAATTCAACAAATACAATCCTTCAAAATAATAACACAGCAGCATGGTTTCTAAGCTGAGGTAGGCAAGCCCTCAAGAAGTTAAGCTATACCTTATTCCATATAAGTTGAGAGTCAAATGACAACATGCAAGAGCCGTGGAGAAGAGCTCTTACCTCTTACTGACGTGAAGTTAAAGCCAGTTTACAATTGATACGGTGTCTGTAATATTTCAATCGAAGGTCGAGTGCTCGTATAGGTAAGAGCTTTTTTCGCGACTCTGGCGTGTTTTAATTACTCTCAACTTATATGGAATAAGGTATAGGTGCTGTCAGCCTGCAGCTGTTAACAACAGCTTTCTGACCCTTCTGCATGGTATTATCAGGTATCGTAGTATTCTTTGTTTATTTCTTAACTTGTATTTCAGTTTGTGCAATGCTATCTTTCCAAGTACTTAATTTTATACACTGTGTGTGAAACTTTTAACTACTGAATAGGGAACTTGTCTAGCTGAATTTATTTTTAAATTAGGTGCCCCAGAACTTCTAGATGTTTAAGCCTTCAGTCTTTAGACTGGTTTGATACAGTGCTTCAAGACTCCCTGCCTTATGATAATTGTTTCATCCATACATAGCTAATACACCCTACTAATTTTTGTCCCCGGCCCTTTCTTCCATAATCAAGTTTTGTAGTGATAGAAGCCATTTTAAAGTGTTGCCTAATTCTATTACAGAAAGCTTTTCAGTTGGTCAACACACATTGTGCCCAATTACATTTGGTGGGAAACAAGTATTTACCTACCCTACAAACCAACACGCTTTTAAGTACAGGGTCATTATGTGTGTGCGCGCCAGTAAACACGACAAGCTAAGCCGGCTGTGACTAGTGCAGATCGCGGCCACGCGCACCCAGTCCAGCCGGCAGTCGGCGCCCTCTATCACACTTTTACCAAACATGTTCAATAATGTGTACTTACAGAGCTCATAGGCGATGCTGAAAATGTCCTCCCTCTCTTGTAACACACACCTGACATCTTTTGATGAACGAATGTCTGTCAACTCTTTTATTATTTATGGAGCCTGTTTCCTTGAATCGTTTAGTGAGCCTCCTAATTGTACTGGCATTAGGCACAGGTCTTCCTGGAAATTTGATTCAAAATTTTCGTCTTGTTTCAGAACAAGATTTTCTGCTTTTCATATACGAATTATGGATATACACACATTCGCGCAATGTGAATTGGTGTCTAGGCATGACCAACAATCACAGTAATCACAATACTCACTAAACGTGCAACACTAATGTCTAAGCTTTGCAAATACACGCCCATATGAATGACAAAACACGTGAGAACTAACGATATGAGTCAGCGAGGCGCACCAACCACTGGCTGGAACGGGTGTGCGCGGCTGCGATCTGCGCTAGTGACAGCCGGCTTAGCTTGCTGTGTTTACTGGCATGCACACACATAATGACCCTGGAGATATTTGTACATAAAAATGTGTTAGCTTGTATAGTATGTAAATATTTGTTTCCCACCTAATGTAATTGGGCACAATTTGTGTTGTCCGACTGAAAAGCTTTCTTCAATAAAATAATAACCAAGTTTGTTATTCTTTGGTTGCCTTAGTATGTGCCATACCAACCTATCTCTTCTCTTCATTAGCACTCATCACAAACATTTCTTTTCCCCCCACACATCTTAATACCTCTTCATTTGTTACTCTATCCACCCACCTAATTATCATCATTCTCCTGTAACACCATATTCCAAATGGTTCTATTCTCATCTTTTCTGCTGTACCAACAGTCCAAGTTTCCCTTTCATAGAGCGCTACACACCAGACAAAGGCTTTCCATTCAAATCCTCTGGTGAACTGCCTAAGATGTCAATGAACGAACAAACAAACGGACGGACGGGAAGGAACGGACCAACAAAGTGTTATATCTATCCCACTAGTGATCTCTGGGCCCATATGCTGGATAGTAATAAATTTGAGCTTAAACTTATTGTAATTACAGTGAAATTATTAATTTCTGAATTTTTAGCAGCCTTATACAAACAGAACATGAAGTTCTGGGTCACAAGGAATGCAGAAATGCTAAATGTTTTGGTTGCAATGTAAGAGTTATTTTTATTTGTAGTTTATACAACACTGAGATGCAAAACTAAGATTTCAAAATGTGCAATTTGGTATTGCAAAGAGGACTACACACACTACTGAAGGACAAACAGTTGTCAGGTCAGAAATTGATGACTAGGGGATTCCCTAGCTGGGACCATATTATAACTATATTGAAGTAGCGCTATGATAGCGCCATCTATTGGAATATAGGAGTGTGACATCTGGGTGTATGAATTATGAATAAACCCTGTTCTTTTTTTAGTACTTTGAACGTTGTTAGTTTAACATAATTGTATAATGTGAAATACTATTAAATAAGTAATTGATACCAAGTTACAATATACTATTTTCTATTTTTCATTAACACTGGACAGATACTGTTTTACTACATGTAGAGCAGTCTTTAGAGGACAGCTTCACTTACAAATCAGTTGTACTTAAAATGTAAGAGCTGAACCTGAATCCCCAGCATTCTAGGTGGATGCATTTTCTAATTCTACTACTATGTTTCATGCACAGAAGAAGTACAATTCCAATGCTCAGATGTAGAAAAGCTGCCTATGCCTCTACTGGACAAAGACTGAATATTTACTCTATTATCCAACTTGGCAATATCAGTGTGCCTAGCCAGGGTCAGAACCTGACATTAGTAAATTTAAGATGTTTCTCTGGATTTGTTTTAAAAGGATGACTCTTGGTCATATTTGAAACATATTAGTTGGAAATTAAGACCACCTTGGGGCTTGAACTGGAATCACTTGCAGAATGGGCTCTGTATGTATGACCACCCTTTATTATTCCCATTTCCAACAGGGTCGGGGATGAGATGCGATGAAATTCTATGTGATGTTTTTACGACCGGATGCCCTTCCTGACGCCAACATCGAGAGGAGTTAATGAGAGATGAAATGAATGAAGATGAATGAAACTGGCCAAGGATGTGGAAGGAAGTGGCCATGGCCTGTCAGAAGGTACCGTCCCAGCATTTCCTGGAGTTGAAAATGGGGAACCACGCAAAACCATTTCAAGGACGGCCGACGGTTGGGCTCAAACTCATGTCTACCAAGTCCGCAGAGAGCTTGGCCCCATGGCCTAGTGCTTCGCTTTAGCGAGCGTAGCTACCATTGTCAATTATGGGCTCGGTATATAGCTATTTATTTATTTTTCATCAATCACCCAACAGCAAAAGGGTAAACCACACACATGAACAAGACAATAATTTCACAAAAGAATCAAACAAATGAAAAATGAATTATACTAATAACAGCTTCAATATTATTTTGAGTATAATTTGTCAAGGGACATCTTAAGGAAAATGTTCTATTAACTTAATCCTGTTGTTACCTGAAATTGGATTAGACAGAGTAATTGTTTACAATATTTCCATTTCTTATAACATAATGTACAAGCATAACATCATGCACAACTTTGTAGTGTTAATCTCTTATAATTACAGTAATACCCTGTTTAGACGTCACAGTCGTAATCCCGATCACCTCTGATCTGGATAATGTCCAATCGCAATCAATTAATTTTTGACTTGCACCCAATGGTGTCATGGACTTTGAAAAGGTTCTAATAAGACCATAACATGTACCGCATGAGAATATAGATTCTCGACAAAGTAAATAATATTGTAAAGTGGGAAAAGTTCCATTAATTGACAATAGTAACTGGTAACTTATGTTTGTTCCCATACCATCATTTCATGTCTCTCAACCTTCATATATCTATTATTAACCAACAAACAGAACCATCATGTCTAACATTACATACTTCTCGCCATTATTTCCACTGCCTACTTCACTCACACAACAGGTGGATAGATAACACTGATGATGGCAATGCCCATGAATGCGATTATCTAGTTGTGGGAACAGGATCTGGCTGATCCTGTTGGAGGGAAAGTTAATAGAGATAATGTAATCCTGTTGCTTTTAGACGTCCCAACTTAATCTGGATCGGGGCCTAACGGGATCGTGACCGGGACGTCTAAACGGGGTATTATGGTCCTACCTCATGGGAAAAACCTACCCGCACTAGAAAGAGTAATATTCACCTAAAGAGCGCTTGGAATGTCAAATACCACAAAATCATGACTGGTCTACCTCCTCGCACGAGAATCATTCGTTATTAAAGCTACCTTGGAGCACTTTTGCCTCTACCCAACACTTCTTCTTCTTAGCGTCATCCCGTAGGAACGGGGTCCGCTTTTTGGATCAATGTATGCCATTTCTTGCGATCTAAAGCTTCCCGCGATTTCAAGTTTCTTGATCGTAAATCTGCTTTAATAGAGTCCAGCCACCGCAATTTTGGTCTCCCACGCTGTCTCTGGCCGTCGACCGTTAGATGGTAGGCCGAGCCGATGACTGAACTTTGTGGTGCACGGACAACATGTCCGTACCAACGGAGTACCTCCATTCCTGCATTTTCTCATTGATTGGAGCCACGCTATATGTCGAATCGTTGTGTTGGGGATATGGTCAAGCGGAGAAATGTCTAAAGATCTTCGCAGCATCCGCATTTCCATGACATGAAGTGAGTGCTCAGCACTTCTAGGTGCTGGCCAACACTCGGTACCATATAATGCAACTGGTCTCACCATTGTGCGGTATATCTTTGATTTTAGGCGGATAGGCATCTTCTTATCACAAAGAACACCGGTGACATCTCTGAATCGCATCCAAGGCGCATTGATTCGTGCTCGCACATCTTCATTCACAGAGCTGTTGCTACTCAATCGTGAGCCTAGGTATTGGAATGTATTTGTCGTAGTCAGATAGTGAAATCCGTCATTTCATGAAAATCCTAGGCACTTCATGAAGAGCCGGCATATGATGTAAAAAGGTACAGTTGCACTATCTGACGCGTGGTTTCATGAAATGACTAAATATCGCCGTCACATAGTGTAATTCATTTTGTACATCATCTGACGGGAAATCCAGCCCGTCACTTCATGAAGTACCGTAGCGGCAGCGGTGATCACGTGTGAGGGAAGTGAGACTTCCAGAATAAATCAGATAAAAATGCGGACACTAAAGGGCTGTTATCTCCTCAGAAAGTGAACACTGTGACATATGGTACAAATGTCTAATGGTCTGGACTTCATTTATCCCCTAATTCCCTCCCCAGCATCTTGCTTGGCCTTGCGCCTAGAAGGAATATTATGCTGCCGTACTGTGAACGGAAGAAGAACGTCGTTCAGATCCATTTTGTTTTTAAAATATGAGAGATAGATAACCGATAGTATAATATGACTTTATTTCGCTGTTCCATCCTTTAAAACAACAAGAACAAACTCAGTTACGGGCGCGTAATACACAGGTCTTGTACAGCTCTTAGCAGCCAACATTATTAGTGAACTTGTGGTCTCGGGGTATGGTGTTGGCTTCCGGATCACTACGTGGTGAGTTCAAACCCCACTGAAGGATATTTTTTTGCCAACTAACATTTTAATCTAGTTCAGTTGTTGCCTTGTTTTATAGTTGTTTTCTTGTATATTTTTTTTAAGGGCTAGGGACATCTTGATCATCAGCCCAGTGTATTTGGGTGGTTGTTTTCTGATAACCTGTGTTTGCGTGATGATAGAAGTAGTGTGTGGGTAAAGAATTTGGGAAGGTGTCTCAAGACTTGAAATGAAGTACCATCCCGGCATTTGCTGAGAGGGTGTGTGAAAAGACCTGGGGGAAAACGCCACAGTCAGCGACGGGATTCGAACCAGCATATTGGCCTACTCGTTAAATAGACTTATGAAATCAACTATGGTTACCACGGATAGGAACATAATTATGGTCGACCTCGGGAGGAAAAACTGAGAAGAGTTCCATTCCTACCTTAGTCATCCTGGAATTGGTTTCCCTTGGTTTCCCCCTTCTCCTCTAGGCAAATGCCGGGTTGGTTCCTAACTTAACCACGGCCGCCTCCTTCTCAATCTTAACCTGAACTACAAATACACACAATTCTACAAATACCATTATAATACTGATTATCAGACAGATTCTACACACTCCCAAGTACACAGGGCTGAATACACAAAAGCTTTACATTTGGTTGATTTAGTGGAGGGTTCACCTTCGAGAAAATCTCGAATTTCAGCCTATTTATTATAGACAGAAATATTTGAAAGAATGATTCTGCATTTTTCTTCATTGTGTGTATCTTACCTGTAAGTTATCGTTCCAGTTTTGTTGTTAATTCATTTGGAGGTCTTGGGTCACCTCAATCATCAGTCCCGTGTGATTGGGTGTGAATTGAAATTATATTTATATGATGACTGTAGGGGTGGGCGGACAATTGAACGAAGTTAGATGTCTGTGCAATACAATGTGTATAAACATATACTGTACCAAGTTTCATTGCGTTTGGTTGGTTAAATCGCGAGAAACGTCTATTTAAACGTCACAACTTCGCTTGGGCGCCATGTTGGTTTTTTAGTTACCAGGTTTTCAAAAACGTCACATCGGTAAACTTCTAGTAGTTCCCATTATCACCGTACAAAATTCCAAGGTGATATCGGTAGTAGTTTCGGAGATATTGAATGCTGGTGAAATATTTCGCACAGCTGCCATGTTGGATTGGTGAGACGTAACAAAATTTGAAGGGCACGGTCGGGGTCGCCCGAAATAGTGCTATGAACTTACCGAGTTTCATTGAAATCGCTCCAGCCGTTTAGAAGTTATTAGGGGACACACACACACACACAAATTCACACACACGCACACACAGACAGACACACGGACAAAAGGTGACCTCATAAGCCTATTTTTTTCATAAATGAAAATAGGCTAAAAATACAAATTGCATCAGTGAAGGAAAGAGAGAAAAAAGATACACAAATGAAGAACAAAAAGAAAAACTACAAATGAAATTATGAAAGTAAGCATTGCAGATTAGAAAAAAATTCTGTACAAATAAAATATATAAAAACTCCACTATACCGGTGGCAAGTCCGGGGCCCTATTCGCAAGAAATGGGGAAGGAGGAGTCGGAGGAGTAACACCTCGTTAAAAAACCAAGGTCCAGCTGACCCGGCTGGTAGTACCTTGTAAGGGTCCCTTGCCAGGGTTACGGTGAAGTCCTCAACGGCTTTGTTGGTGGAGCGGTTGAACTGCGGTACAGTAATAATGGCGGAAGGGGCCTCCTTGTGCTCAGGAGATTAGGAGTAAAAGGTATGTGGTCCACACATATCAGGGTAGCGTCTGTCTCAGATTGAGCGGCTACAAACAGCGTCTGTTCCAGATTGGGCGGTTGATTTTAATACTGGGAGGCTTACTACCTCATCAGTTATAACCCCGCTATCCTTCGGGATAGCCTTTCTCAATTCTTTTCTTCACTCATGATGGAAACACAAAGTATTGGATTATCTACCCCAGGTGGTAATTACCCAAGTGGTAATAAATCCACCTCCACGTATTGTGGAGTTAGTAGGCCTGCGGAGTCTGGGGAGCCTGCAATGTCATGTAAGAAGAAATATATTATGTACTTAGCAACAATTAACATAAACTCACTCCTTCAGATAGGAAAACTAAAGCAAACATTGGATGTTCTTGAGAAACATAACATTGTCATCGCTGCATTGCAAGAAACACGATTTTGTGATGAAGAAGCTTTTGAGTCTCAAGGATTCAGAATTTATAAAGGAATACCTGGCACAAGAGTTACACCGAACATACCTCATCTTGGTACAAGTTTTATAGTCCACAAGAAAGCTGTTGATTCAGTGCTGGATTTTACATCATTCAATGGAAGACTATCCACATTGTCATTTAGATCACTTAATAAAGCCTACACTGTGGTCAATTTTCATGCACCGACGAACGTGTCAAACACGAAAGACCGAGAGCAAACTAATATAATATGGGAACAATTAGAAGACGTGATTGACAATATTCCAGCGCATCACACCACCATCCTTCTCGGTGATTTTAACGCCCAAGTAGGAAGAGAGAAAAAGTTTAGGAATATAGTTGGAAACTATCCTGCACATAAACGAACAAACAAAAATGGCGAACGGCTGATTGACACCTGCAAAAATAACAACCTAGTTTTGAAATCTACTGCGTTTAAACATCTTCCTCGGAAAGCAAAGACATGGAGACATCCAAATCCACTTATGGGTGAATTTCAACTGGATCATGTGGCAATATCAAAAAAATCAGATCGTGAAATCCAAAATGTGAAGGTCCTGCGTAATGCGAATATAGACTCAGATCATTATCTGTCCCTTATTAAAATGAAAGGTATTCCGTTTAGGAACAATAGAGTGAATGTTGAAAAGGGAATGAAAACGCAAAAGTACAACATCGGTGGTCTGAAGTCAAATAACAACACTTTTGCGGAAACACTCCACAACAAACCAAAAGATGGAACATGGTTTACTTTAAGGAACGCCATTGTTACTGCGGCTTCGGAATCCATTCCTCTTGATAGAACGCGCAAGCATCCATGGTGGAACGGTCAATGTGATCACGCAATAGAGGAAAGAAGAAAAGCTTGGATCAAGTGGAATAACAAGAAAGACGATGTGAACCTTGAGAACTTTCTCTGCATCAGGAAAGAAACTTGTAAAATTTTAAAATTGTCAAAAAGAAATTTCCATAAATCTCAAATTATTCAAATTGAAGATGATTTTCAAAGGCACAAAACAAGGGATTTCTATCAAACTTTTAAACACCAACTGTCCAAATACGTCGCCCCTACTCTTCACATCCGAGGATCTGATGGTAAACTTAATCTCAATAATAAAGACTGTGCTAAAGCTTTTGGAGAATATTTTGAAACCCTTTTGAACACGGACATACCTACTGAACAACTTGCTTTCTATCCTAGCATTGCATACCACGACAGTTCACCACCCTCCGTCGAAGAAATAACACAAATCATCAAGGCGCTAAAAAATAATAAAGCCTCTGGGGAGGATAGTATTGTGGCTGAATTATGGAAATATGCAGATAATGACTCCATCATTTGTCTCCAGAAAACCATTGAAGAAATATGGCATAGTGAAAAGTTGCCGGAGGATTGGACTTCTGCCATCATTCATCCTATACATAAGAAAGGGGATAAATCCGACCCAAATAATTATAGAGGTATTTCACTGGTATCGGTAACGTACAAAATATTTGCAAGGGCTCTTCTGAACAGAGCAGAACCGATATTAGACCGTCAGTTAGGGGAATATCAAGCTGGGTTCAGGAAATCAAGATCCGGTCCTGAACAAATTCATAACATTAAGACCATAATTTCCTACTGTACGGTACGATCAAAACCTTATGTTGTGATTTTTGTGGACTTTCAAAAGGCTTATGATTGCATTCATAGAGACACAATAATTAACACCTTACGTGAGTTTGGCCTAGACAATAAATCAATTAATTTGTTCAAAGCAAGCTTAGAAAACACCATTTCTAAGGTCAAATTTCGTGGTGAATTGTCCGAAGCCTTTGCAATCAAGACTGGCTGTAGACAAGGTGATCTGGGATCACCGATGCTGTTCAACTGTGTCTTGGAAAAAATTATAAGAGAATGGTTAACAATCTTACCAAATAATTATGGTATTCGAATTGGTTATAAAAAAGAAGACCTGAATATAAACTGTCTCGCTTTTGCAGATGACATTGCTTTGTTCGCTAATTCAATGGAAGAGGCCACTGACCAACTTAATAAACTACAAATCATAGCTGCTAAAACTGGACTTAAAGTGGCCTTCCATAAAACTAATTTTATCACAAATGTCAAAGATGCCTCAAAATTCATCACGATTGGTCTGCAAAAAATCAAAAAAGTCCAAAAATTTAAATACCTAGGCGAATGGATTACCCCTAATAATTCAGAAATAGCTGCCATTGAGAGCAGATGTAACAAATTGGAAGGTGCCTTTCAAACCTGCAAGATTAACGGTCACGTTAAACTACAAGCTTCCTTTTTTTTCAAACCTGCAAAAACATTTACAAAAGTAAAAGCTTGTCCCGGAATGTCAAACTTTGTCATTATAATACAGTAATTAGGCCGTCAGCACTGTATGCTGCAGAATGCTTACAGATGACAAACAAAGGCCCATTGAGAAAATTAGAACTTAAGGATCGGAAAATTCTAAGGAAAATATTAGGACCTGTTAATGATAATGGTACTTACAGAAGAAGACATAACAATGAATTATTTGAACATATAGAAGATTTGGTGAGTGTGATGAGAAAAAGGAGAATGTCTTTCTTTGGACATTTGGAGCGGATGGAGCATCATCGACTTTCATATCGAATCCACTCATCAATCTCTAAAAAAAATTCCTATTGTAAATGGTCGATGCAAGTTAAAAAGGACCTAACAGAAGCTCGAATCAATCAAGCTCTGGTTTGGGATAGGAACCTGTTCAGAAAGGCGGTTAAATCAACTAGTAATCTACACCCTTTAACATCTGTGATGCCTCGCCCTCACTGCAAGTGGACGGAAGAAAGGAGAGCTGAACATTCGTCAAGAATGAAGATCTACTGGCAGACAAGAAAACAAGCTTTACAGTGATCATATGAGTGAAGAACATCGTGGTCCATTGATGGCCGAAACGACTCAAAAAAAAAAAAAAAATATATAAAAATAAAAATACAAACTTCAAGAAAAAAAAAGAGATAGAGAGTAAAGAGTATCCGGTATTTCACGATTAGATTTAGGTTTTTATGTGAAAATTAATTTCGAAAACCATAATAAACAAGCATTAATTTATATCTTGGAATAGAACAATTAAATGAATTAATGTACGGCTTCATTGTGTCAGTCATTTCATGAAGTGCCGAATCAACAAACACCGGATCTTCATGAAGTGCCTCGGCTGATAATGTAAAATCATTTCTTACACCATCTGCCTAAATCGGTCCGTCACTTCATGAAGAAACGCGTCAGATGGTGTAACTATCTTTTTTTACATCATATGCCGGCTTTTCATGAAGTGCCTAGGATCTTCATGAAATGACGGATTTCACTATCTGACTACGACATATTTACCTTGGAGAGAGGGGCTCCATTAATACCTATAGTTCCAGGGGATGAAATCGTTTCGAGGTAGTCTTGTGGATGTTCAAACGAAGACCGAATCCTTGCAGACGATCATGCCATGTGAGCACTTGGGTTTCAAGATCCTTCCTGGAGTCTGCCACAAGCATTACATCATCAGTGTATAGTAATGTCCATGGGACACACTTCTGCAGGTCTCGCGTTATGGAATTCAAAGCAGGGAAGACAGAGCTGAGCCTTGATGAACCCCAACAGTCACAGGAAGCTGTCAGTCAGTCCTGCAGGGCATCGCCCGTGGTTTTTGGTGTTGTTGTACAGCATTTTTACCCAGTTTATATACATTTCTGGAACTTGATAATCTCGGAGAGCATACCAAATCATCTGGTGTGGTACTACCCAACACTAGAGCCTCGAAAAAACTACATCACTCAACGAAAGAAGAAATTCTGGATTCTAGAATTCTATGGAACTGGGGTCATGATACAGGGCTCCAGGGAATGTTCTCCACAGCGTGTATGTGCTGCTGCGATAGGTAGCGTCAACAGTTTAGTTGACAGTACGGTGTCCTTGACAGGGTAGCGGTACAGTGAAGGCCACACGTGTGGGCTGTGGAAATCGTCCGTGTGTATTGCAGTAAGTAATCGTTCAGCTAGATTATTGGAAGAGTGCAACAATATACAGCCGGTAATGTTTACTACTGAAAAGACAGCCATTTTAGTGGAATATGTTTATCGCGAAGGCGATTACAGAAAATGTAAAACTAAACTTTCAGGCAAGGTTTCCTAATTCAAAGTGTCCAAAACCGGATACCGTTCGGGATTTGATAAGTAAATTATGTGTGACCGGCTCACAAACGAAAACAAAAATGATTGATGAACTTAAAGTGAATATCATTAATTATGTGCATTCCATTACGTAAGAAATTTTAGTGGAAGCCTCGACAATATGTGTAGAGATGTTGAAGTCTGTCTTCGAACACAAGGACAACACTTCCAGCATCTGTTATGAATGGCTGTGGCTAGTACAAAGTTTACTGTTTGTTTGTTTTGATACAAGCGGCAGCCATGCTGCCAACGTAACTGCTGATGCTGCCTTGTGCAGCGGCATGTAGGCCCAACGGAGAACATTGCCTGATGCCCTGTAGATTGGACATGTAACTTAAAACATCCAAATTCGAGAAGAGGTATGTGTTTACAGGACTGGCAGTACACGGTTTTCATCATATTATTTGTATCAACACATCTTACCATGAACCAACAGAGACGAGTGAATATAAAATATGTGGACATACATGTGAACGATACAACAAGCAAACAAAATCAATTAAAGACGAAGGTGCAGGTGCGCAATAAAAGTATTATTATAATTACTCTAAATCTTCATAAGTTCAGAATGAAAATGAAAATCCACAGCCTGCTTCCAGTCTCCGACCGGGTCAGGAATGGAATGAATGGAGCCCCCATCTAGCGGCGAGGATATGAAATGTGCCGGCTGCCGAAGCCTGTCGCACTCCTCTGGGGCAATGATTAGATGAATGACAGATGAAATGAAATGGTAGTGGAGAGTGTTGCTGGAATGAAATTTTGACAGGGAAAACCGGAGTACCCGGAGAAAAACCTGTCTGCCTCCGTTTTGTCCAGCACAGATCTCACATGGAGTGACCGGGATTTAAACCACGGGCCCAGCGGTGAGAGGCGGGCGTGCTGCCGCCTAAGCCACGGAGGCTCTCATAAGTTCAGAATATGAAACATAATTATGATCCAAGGGATATAGACCATTCTGCCAATAACAGTACAGTAACCAAAGGAGTTTCTTTTGTACATTTTCAAGTAATGAAATGTTCTTAGTCATAGTGAACCATACTACTGAGGCATATTCCAACTCGGGTCTATCAAGGCTTGCATATTAGAGGTATTTCAATCCACAGTATTCCCAATGATACATCCTGGTCTTTTATGCTGATCCCACTGTATTATTTTTATGACTTGTAGAAGTTAATAATAAACAAAGATTTTTATGGTTCCGCCTAGTCATAAAAAACTCTGTTTATTATTACATTCTGTCAATACGGAAAAATGTGCGACTTTAAAAGTCAAAAAGTTGTAGAAGTTAATTTATCATCTAATTCAACACCAAAATTCGCTGTAGTACGGCACCACCTATTGAATAACTGATATATAATTGTAATACTGCACTTGATACCGCTCGGAAATACTATGGTACTTAGATGTAGACATTATGAAGCGCTCTGCTGAAAATGTGGAATTAGAGGGGCACATTTGGAATCACCGTGGTGTACGTTCATGACAGTAGGCCTATCTAAGTTGCTTCAAACCAAATGCACACATGTGGAAAGGAAATTACTATGTTCTATTAAGTTCCAACGTTCGCCTTTAGGTGTCAGTGACAGCTGTTAGTTAAAGTTGGAAGTTACTTGAAATTGAACTTGCTGGGAGTCTACGGGCATTCAATTATAATACCATTGGCTGCAATTTATATATAATAGTTCTCACTAGATGGCAGACAAATTTTGACTTTTAATGAGGATGATGTAGCCTAAATCCTTTACTTGGCTATCACTCCATCTCAATAACCTCAAGCCCTACCTCATAGGTCTGGAATTGTTTTGAAAAGTTGAATTATTACCTGCCTGAGCACATGAACCTTTCACTGCAGTTGGCAATTGGCAGTGCAATTAGGCTACTGCGTGAACTATACATAAATAGGTCTAAGTAAAAAATATAAAATAACCTGTGTTCAACTACCGCGCCAGCACAAGAGGACTCATTCTCAGCCGCAGACATTATGAAACTCCATAAAACAAAGACGAGAATCAGTCATTAACACGCTAATGCCAAAGGAAATACGACTAATAACACAACAAACAAAATTTCTTATAGAACTTCGGATCACTCTTCTAGAATGTGACAGATGGCCTTGTTGTTTCTCCCCTTAAAACACCAATCACCAACTTTTCTAAAATAATTATGCAGCAGTACGGTGCCATCTTCGTATGCGTAGTTCTTTTAATCCTGGTTGTTAAAAACATTTAATCAATCAACTATTACTGCACTTAAAAATCAAAGTATGTGGGAGGTGGCGATCCACACAAACAATAATATTTGTGTTTTCTTTCTGTTTACAAATATGTTTTTTTTTTGGTTGACACCTTCAGTGTTACCAACAACTCAGCTTCCAATTAATGAAACTCCCTCTTTTCCGTAAAATTATGTTGATATTTGTGATGCATGTCGTGACCTAGGCTAAAGTGAGAAGCCATAGAGAATTATTTCTGGAAGATATTCCACAACATTAATAACTGTCATTTTAATTATCTGAATGGGAAATGCTAGGAACCATTTTAAGAGAAATTTACCATGTCAGGGGAGAAAATTACCTTTCTGAACCAAATACAGTAGTTTGAAAAGAACTGATCTTTATGAAATTTTAGTTGTCAACTGCCCATGTTTCAGAGATGCGAAAAATAAATGTTAAGTAAATATGATGTGGTAAATGCTTAATGTTGGTTAACTTGTATTTGGCGCATGCGTGTTGAAAACCGGCCACGTCCATTCTGATACATCAACAGTGGATTTCACTGGATTACGTATTCGCCTGGCAGTGTATTGTATTTACGGATATTATTAATTTATTTTTCAAAATATTAGAATGGTAAGTGAAATTGATTCTTATAGTTGCACAAGTTGCATTCATTTTGACTTGTATTTTACATCTTTATCAGGGGTGAATATATTTGACAAGCTGGGTGTTGGTACCTAACCTAGCATTTCAACCTCGACAGCCCATTCTTTATTTGAAACTGAAAGTTTTGTGATACTAACTTCGTAGTTATAAGGTACTGATGCTGGGAAGTTGAGAAAAATGGAGAGAGAGAGACTCTTTCATTTCTGATCTGATTGACAGATTTTCTCCTATTACTAGTAGACTATCTTCATGTTTTGTGTCAAGGGAGTAGTTTTAGGTGAGACAGTTCACTTCAACGATCATGTCCTACCTGCTGTCCCTCTTATACACCACTTTAATTATCTCCAAAACATAATTTTGGTATTTGCCCTATCACCTGTGATGCTTTATAAACCACCTCATGCGTTAGTGATGAACCCGGCTCTGCCAGGAAATTAATCCTGGTCTAAGGATTAGAACGGGATACACTTAGCCTCTTGATGTAAAACTGGGAAGAAGTGGGTTCCCACCTCAGCCATCCTAGAAGTGTTTTTTTTGTGGTTTCCCCACTTATACTCCAGGAAGACACTGGGATGGTACTTAAATTGAGGCCGTGGTCACCTCCTATCTAAATACTAGCCCCAGTTACACATGCTAGCCTAGTACAGCCATCACAATAACACAGGTTTTCAGATTCCACACCCAGACACCCATGACGTCACATCATCATCATCTTGTACAGTTTCCAGCCCCAGGCTGGGTCTGTTTGGAACATAAGCCTCGCCACTTAGTCCTTTCTTCCCACCACCTCTCCGCTGTCACTCTGGTCCAGTCCTCGCCTCTCTTCTTGACACATTCCTCCACTCCTTTCAGCCATCTATCTCTTGGTCTTCCCCTTGGTCGTTTTTTCTGCATCTGCATCTCGTGTATCCTCTTGGGAATCCTCTTCTCATCCATTCTCTTTAAGTGTCCATACCACCTCAGTCTTGATGTCTCAATCCTACCTTGCAAGGGCTCCTCTTTCACCATTTCCCTGACCTTTTCATTCCTCAACCCGTCTCTTCTTGTTACTCCGATCCTACTTCGCAGGAACTTCATTTCACCTGCCTGTATTCTGCTTATGTCTCTTTTCTTCATTACAAAGCTCCTAAATGAATTAACAACAGATTCCATAACATGTTAAGACAAGGTTGTTTGTAGTAAGCAGTGATATCATCTCAACCTATTTTCAATGGATATACATGAAACCTTCCTCATAGTTTCCATGTACCCATTGCATCTATACTGACCTTTCCTTTTGTATTTCCATGCAATGTGGTTCCCAAATCAGCTTAACTAAAAAATTAAGTCAGGAATCTTATTAATCATCATCATCATCTTGCACAGTTTCCAGCCACTGGCCGGGTCTGTTTGGAACACAAGCCTCTCCAACGTCTTCTGTCTTCCCACCATCTCTCAGCCTCCACCCTTGTCCAGTCTTCTCCTCTCTTCTTCACGCTTTCTTCCACCCCCTTCAGCCACCTGTCTCTCGGTCTTCCCCTCGGTCTCTTTCCTTCCCACTTCGTCTCTTGTACTCTCCTGGGTATCCTCTTCTCCTCCATTCGTTTTACATGTCCATACCATCTAAGTCTATTAATATACATCATAATTGGTATTAATTCAGTTAGACGATGTGGAGATGAGGAAAGATTATGTGATGAATGATTATTGAACTCAGTTGAGAGGGTAACAGAAACAGAGATGAAGTAGGATATCTGGGAGTTAAATAATGACAGTGAGAGGTTGTTTGGGTGTTATGATGCAATCATAACTGGTGAACCAAATATTATCTAGTTCTGATTTTTACCTAACTCTTGTCTTCATACCTAATTATTTAAATTGTTTATTTTTCTGCAGCCTCTCCGTTTGGACATAAAGCGTAAACTAACAGCTCGTTCAGATAGAGTAAAATGCGTCGATCTCCATCCAACAGAACCATGGATGTTGGCATCCCTCTATAATGGCAATGTTCACGTTTGGAATCATGAAAGTCAGCAACTTGTCAAATCATTTGAGGTAAGTAATAGGGACTTAATGATCTTTTTTAATTAATAAAATATAGAATAGTTTATTTAAGAATTGTGTAAAATGTTAGAAACCAGGATTATGATATACAACCTCAAGACAGGAGCTCTTATCTTGAGCTCACAAAATTTTTGCATTCTGATACTCCTTGTGGTCCAAAACTTAATAATTGGTTTGTATCGGTCCACTAATAAAACCAGGAATTCACAATGTCACTGTAATTCTCTGTTAGGTAATCAGCCCAAGGCTGGTTGGATCCTCAAAAGTACCTCCGTGGTTTATGCGAGTAAATACTCACAAAAACTCAAGGTAGCACTATAATATCAATAATAATGTTATTGGCTTTACGTCTCTTTTAACTACAGTATAACTTACTACAGCTTTTAGAGATGCCGGGGTGCTGGAATTTCACACGAAGGGTATCTTTAATGTGCCAGTAAATCTATTAACATGGTTCCGTTGCATTTGCACACCCTCAAATGCCAACTGAATGCACCAGGATTAGATTCTGCAACCCTGGGAACAGCAGGTGAGAATGTTACCACTGGGCCATGCGGTCGGTCAAGCAGCACTATAATGAGGCATACTAGGCAAGGTGAGAAGTGAGGTAGTTTCACTGCGTCAGAACAACAGCACTGACCCTCTGACTAGAACCTTTCACAACATCCACAGGTAATTTACTGGCTGTATCCTGAATGCCATTACTCAACATACCCATACCTCAATAGCTTCCATATAATCACAGCCATGAATGAGACTGAGATATAGCACAAATTCATTACTACAGAGCATAATGTTTATGGGTTCGAACATTGTCAGAGGGGACAGATAACACACTCGTGGTAGGCTACTGTCGAATCCCATGCCTGAAATGCAACTGTTTCCAGCACTGTTTAAAGTGTTTTCGAACCTTTGGGATTTTCCACCTTGATATATTTTATAAGTGATAAAACATCCTCTTTCTTGGCATGTTTTACACTGAGTTCTTTGACATTTACCAAGTTTATCCCTAAACATTCAAAGAAAGGATTTTATTGATTTGTGAATTGAAAGGCCCAACTGGCCTGGTGTGAGTCTCTGACCCTGACTACTCTACACCTCTTTGATATAAAACTTTTTCTCTCTAGCTTGCGGCTTATGAAATCTGAGTGAAGGAGGCCAAGAAGCCGAACAAAGATAAATCTCAGACGCCAGGAGGAATGTGTACTCACATTAGGTGGAGCAAGTTCAACCAAAACCGCAATAATAACATATCACTCATGAGCTCAACATAGACAAGCTTCATTTATTTGAAAACATTGGGGTGGGGTTTAGGGCACGGTGGATATTAATAATTGAACAATAACGTATTAAGGGATACAAAATTAATTTTGTCACTTGAAAGGTCTAAACAAGTTTTATTTGGAAAATAACCCCCCAAAAACACTGACTTAAAGACTGGGGGTGGTTTTGGGACTCCAAATCTTCCAACTGAGATTGGTGGTGACTAGATATGTCTGTTCTAATCATAATGAAAATTTAGGCCGCGGTGGCCGAGAGCGCTAACACGCTACCTCATGCCTCGCTGGCATCGGGAGAGCGTGGGTTTGAATCCCACCTCGGCCATCCTGAAAATGGTTTTCCTGGTTTCCCATTTTCACCACCAGGCAAATGCCGGGACGGTTCCAATAGGTCCACGGCCAATTTCCTTCCAATATCTCCTCCCTGACCCGTCCTGAAAAGAAAAGTACATGGCCATTGGCTGCATAAAAAAAAAAAATATATATATATACCATAACTTATATATATTATTTCAAGGCTTAACTGAATATTATAATGGTAAATAAAATTGGTTCCCATAGTTGTGTTTGCTGAATTTACCTTTCCATCACGGGAGAAAGATAAACTAAGTGTTAGTGCCTAACATTCTGAGTGTTTGAGCATGAGGGAGAAAATAACTGGTTGCTCAGAAATTTTCAATGAACAATGAATTTAAACAAATGAAATCAAGTAGTATTGACAAGTGGAATATTTTTAAAGATAAAATCAATCTTTGTCATTAATATTGTATATTAATATGATCTGCATAAGGATGATTAGATTTATATCAATGTTTATATCAATATCCAATATTTGAGCTTTCAATAGGTATAGAAGGCTTTCGAAAATGTCATCAATGGAGTATTGAGGACTCTTTGTTTTGGTTTCTATTTCATGCCCTGAAGTTGAATGGGGGACTAGGGATCTTCAGAGAACCCTCTCCTTCAAATCCCTAACCCAAGCAATGCTTAGCTAAAAAGCTAGTCATCTATACATGTCAGCATGGTTTATGGAGTGGAGAATACAGTACTTATAATATATTAATTCTTTTCAAGGTGTGTGATTTGCCTGTTCGTGCTGCAAAGTTTGTTCCTCGCAAGAATTGGATCGTAACTGGATCGGATGATATGCAAGTACGAGTATTCAACTACAATACGTTGGAACGAGCTCATGCATTTGAAGCCCATTCAGATTATGTCCGTTGTATTGCAGTACACCCCACACAACCATATCTGCTAACGAGCAGTGGTAAGTATGGTGTTGTCATGTTCTTTGCTTCTTTCTGCTTGCGTATACTTGCGTTTCAGTTACAACTGAAGATTTGCCATTGCTAGAGACACTCGAAAGTTCTTGAGTTTCTTTATTAAAATTTCTGGGTAAAATACAAGAAAATTATTAAGCAAGAGGAGAATATGAAGATGATAATTGTTGTTTTAAGGGGCCTAACATCTAGGTTGTTGGCCCCACCAAGGGGAGAATTCTTGGGTAAAATGTATACTAAAATATCTGGGTTAAGTGCTAATTTTTTGCCCCAAACACTTCGTTCACACTTATTTAATATGGTTACTAAATATACTTTTCCGAGGCTCGTTCCATTTTTGAATAACAGGAATAACAATTGGTGGGGAACAGCTGAAGAAAGTGGAGAGTTTCAAGTATCTGGGAAGCCTGATACAAGAGAATGGAAGAAACGATAGAGAAATAAATGAGCGGGGGAGGCAGGCAGAAGCATTTCGGAGGAGTGTGAGAAGCATGTTATGGAGCAAGGATGTCCCTCAGAACAGCAAAAAGATCATATATCGGACGTACTATGTCCCTATACTGACGTATGCCTCGGAGACCTGGGTTATGAAAGGAAGGGAGAAGAGCAAAATACAGGCTAGTGAGATGAGGTTCTTGAGAAGCAGTATTGGAGCTACAAAGATGGACAGAATAAGAAATGAGAGGACCAGAGAATTAATGAAGGAGGAACCATTACAGGATGGTATAGAGAAATCTAGACTTAGATGGTATGGACATTTAAAGCGAATGGAGGAGAAGAGGATACCCAGGAGGATACACGAGACAAAGTGGGAAGGAAAGAGACCGAGAGGAAGAACGAGAGACAGGTGGCTGAAGGGGGTGGAAGAAAGCGTGAGGAAGAGAGGAGAAGACTGGACAAGGGTGGAGGCTGAGAGATGGTGGGAAGACAGAAGACGTTGGAGAGGCTTGTGTTCCAAACAGACCCGGCCAGTGGCTGGAAACTGTGCAAGATCATGATGGACTAAATACCGTATTTCCTCGCATAATCGTCGCACTTTTTATGCCAAAAATTTGTGGAAAAAAGCAGGGTGCGACGATTATGCGAAGAATATTTAAGTTCAAAGAATATACTGTATCATTATTTGCTGCACGGGTCAGTCATTCGCGTAGAGTGAGTCTGGCGTGAGTCATAGCCTGCAGTCAGAGACAGGCTTCTTTCTTCTAACAAGGTCACGACAGGTTAACGCTCGTGGAATGTGCTGACGAAGCTGGCCATTCGCGTCGTGGTTCATAGCCCGCAGGCATAAAGACGAGATTACTTTCTCCTGACAAGATCACGCCAGATTAGGCCTATAAACTCGCGGAATGTGCGCTGGCCGTTCGCGTCACAGTTCATAGCCCGCACGCATAAAGACGAATTACTTTCTGCTGTCAAGATCACGCCAGATTAGGCCTATAAGTTCGCGGAATGTGCGCTGGCCGTTCGCGTCGCGGTTCATAGGCGGCAGGCATAAAGACGATACGGTATTACTTTCTCCTGACAGGATCACGCCAGATTAGGCCTAAAAGCTCGCGGAATGTGCGCTGGTCGTTCGCGTCACAGTTCATAGCCCGCAGGCATAAAGACGAGAGTACTTTCTGCTGACAAGATCACGCCAGATTAGGCCTATAAGCTCGCGGAATGTGCGCTGACCATTCGCGTCGCGGTTCATAGCCCGCAGGCATAAATACGATATTACTTTCTCCTGACATGATCACGCCAGATTAGGCCTATACGCTCGCGGAATGTGCGCTGGCCGCTCGCGTCACAGTTCATAGCCGGCAGGCACAAAGACTAGATTACTTTTTGATGACAAGATCACGCCAGATTAGGTCTATAAATTCGCGGAATGTGCGCTGGCCGTTCGCGTCATAGTTCATAGCCCGCAGGCATAAAGATGAAATTACTCTCTGCCGACAAGATCACGCCAGATTAGGCCTATAAGCTCGCGGAATGTGCGCTGGCCGTTCGCATCACGGTTCATAGCCGGCAGGCATAAGGACAAGATTACTTTCTCCTGACAAGATCACGCCAGATTATACGCTCGCGGAATGTGCTTAGTGATGAAGCTTGCTGCTCGCGTCACAGTTCATTGCCCGCAAGCATAAAGACGAGATATTTTTCGTCTGACAAAGTCGCGCCAGCATGTGCAACTGACTGGCGCACAAATACAAACATGCTATGCGACGATTATGCGATGAAATTTTATAAACCTATTTTAGTGTTTGAAAGGTGGAGTGCGACGATTATGCGAGGAAATACGGTATACTTTTCATTACCTTTAAGGCAAATAGAGCTTTTGTCGATAATATTTCTGGATTAGCTGGTGGTGGATTTGTTCAGCTGTCCGTCAAAGTGTATGACAGTTTTGGAAAAATACCTAAGGAATACTGGCATCCAAAATGCACTAAGAGCACAATTGTCCAGCGAAATGAGGTAACAAAAAAGAAAATGGTGGCTCTGAGCTTCATTACATAACAGGAAATACTGCACATTGTTGGTTGAAGAACCAAAAATTATTGGAAAATCTCCCCTGAAAATTTGAATTGGGCACTTGTCATTTGCTTGAAAGAATATACCACCTCATGGTGTAGTGGCTAGCATTCTTGGCTGTCACCCCTGGGGTCATGGTTCAATTTCTGACTTTGCCTAGAAATTTAATTCTAGTCTGAGGATTGAAAGGGGATACACTCTGCCTTGTGAGGCAAAACTGAGAAGAGGTGGGTTTGATTTCCACCTAAGCCATCCTACAAGTTGTTTTCTGTGATTTCCCACTTCTAATAATACCAGCAAATACCAGGATAGTTTCTATCTTACGAGGGAACATCACCAACTCGAAGGATATTTTAAGGAGGAAAAATAGCTCATTTGCACTCTATCAGGCTCAGTAATTGTGAAAATTTGGGCCATAATTCAGTTACAGCATAGTAAGGACCCTCTGATTGTTCAGATTCGGAACATCCACGCGCTTGTATGCAATTGTTTTGCTTGATTTCAGAGCGCTAAGAACTGTACACTAGAGTGATAACCAGTAAACAAATTAGGGATGCAGAGAGAGGGGAGGGGTGTTTGCGTATGGGTCAGGTCTGCCCAGTGTATTTTGAAGTCTCATTTACCAATATGTGTTATTTTACATGAAAAGAAAGGTAAATGATATAAATAAGTTGTTCTTTAACCTCCCGTATGTATACGTTCAATATCAGAGCACTTGGAAATCAAGAGGAGAGAGTTGCATACAAGCAGCACATGCGGACATTCAGAATCTATACAGTCAGAGGGTCCAAATGCGTTTCAACTGAATTATGGCCCAAATTTTCATGCAGGACTGACTGAACCTGATACAATTTATGTGAGCTATTTTTCTCCTTAATATATGAGGTCGAGTTGGTGATGTTCCCTTGTTAGATTCAGGGCAGTCTCCTTTTGAATCCTAGCCTCAATATCAAATATACTAACAACCCAAGTACATGGGGCTAATGACCACAATTATGAAGCACCTAACTGAAATATATATCATGTTATAGAAAGACCTTTTAATATATTTCTTTATGTACAGTATTCAGTCCTTTGAAATTTTAAAGAGCTGCTATTTATGATGGTCTCTTGTTATTGCTCAGAGCTACTGATAAAAGTCTTCTCCTCTTTTCAGATGATATGCTTATAAAACTGTGGAATTGGGAGAAGCAGTGGTCATGTCAGCAAGTGTTTGAAGGTCATACACATTATGTTATGCAGATTGTCATTAATCCTAAAGACAATAACACATTTGCCAGTGCTTCTCTGGACCGTACTGTTAAGGTATGTCAACTGTTCAGGCCTATTGTTATAATTAATAACCTTAGAACAGGTAACTAGAAGTACTTCATAATGATCTTTACAGCACAACCGAGTTTATATTTTCATAAAGGCCCTATAGCTCTGACTTATAATATTACATCTCCCTTCGATATAAAGCTGCTAAATGACAGCCCGATCATTATGGTTGATACAAAGTAAATTAGTGCTGTTGTATATAGGGAGTTAAAAATGTGGGACTGCCTTTTCAGGGCATATCTGGTGGGAAAATAATACCGTATTTGCTCGCGTATATCTCGCCCCCGGCATATATCTCGCACCCCATTTTGTTTATTTGAAATTTCAGGGGAAAAAAAGTACTCGCATTCATTACTGACACCGTCATATAAATGACCGTAATAACCTTGAGGTAGAAACACGTTCGATTTAGCACGCTACAACAATTGTCATTGTCCAGGAACTTACCCGAAGCGATACTAACAGGAAGAGCGAGCAACAACGAGTTGATCCGAACTTCGATACGAGCCGATTAGCGATCGAGGCGCCGCGTGCAAGCATACGGTGCAGCGTGAGTGTTAGCACGCTGTACATCGTTAGTCTTCGGCCGCGGTTGGCTAAATTCGCCGCCTTGATACACGTTCGAATTAGCAATTAGCGCGCCACAACAGTTGCGCAAGTAGGCCTACTGTTACATCGCAGAGAAACACAGTTCAGTCTTCTCGAATCTCAATGATTTCGTTTTACGCATTGCGTCGCATCAGAGCTCGGCCGCGTGCAAGCATACGGCGCAGCGTGGGTGTTAGCACTCTGTACATCGTTGGCCGCGGTTGGCTAAATTTGCCGCCTTGAGACACGTTCGAATTAGCGATTAGCGCACCATAACAGTTGCGTAAGTAGGCCTACTGTTACATCGCAGAGAAACACAGTTCAGTCTTCTTGAATCTCAATGATTTCGTCTTTACGCATGGCGTCGCATCAGAGCTCTGCCGCGTGCAAGCATACTGCGCAGCGTGAGTGTTAGCAGGCTGTACATCGTTTGCCGCGTCTTCGGCAGCGGTTAGCTAAATTCGCCGCCTTGAGACACGTTCGAATTAGCGATTAGCGCACCATAACAGTTGCGTAAGTAGGCCTACTGTTACATCGCAGAGAAACACAGTTCAGTCTTCTTGAATCTTAATGATTTCGTCTTTACGCATGGCGTCGCATCAGAGCTCTGCCGCGTGCAAGCATACGGCGCAGCGTGAGTGTTAGCAGGCTGTACATCGTTTGCCGCGTCTTCGGCAGCGGTTAGCTAAATTCGCCGCCTTGAGACAGGTTCGAATTAGCGATTAGCGCACCATAACAGTTGCGTAAGTAGGCCTACTGTTACATCGCAGAGAAACGCAGTTCAGTCTTCTCGAATCTCAATGATTTCGTCTTTACGCATGGCGTCGCATTAGAGCTCGGCCGGGTGCAAGCATACGGCGCAGCGTGAGTGTTAGCACGCTGTACATCGTTCGCCGCGTCTTCGGCCGTGGTTGGCTAATTTCGAGCTCGCTCGTGCATGTAGCGAGGAATCGAAATGGAAGATGATCGTATCGATCGCTAAGCGTCGGCGCTCAAAATTCCTTTTCTGCCAAGAATCATCCTTAACGAGCGTATGACGTCTTTTTCCTAGGTTCTTAATGTCGCATAACCATAACGAATAGAAATAAATGGTGTCGACGGACATTGTTGTGAAGAGCTTCTTGAAGACGTGCATCGCAAATGCATTGGACGGAAGTCAGGATGAAGCAGTATGGGATGATGACCAGAATGATGCACGCGAGAGTATCTCGGAGATTGGCAGCAGTGACGGCAGTGACAATGAATAGGGCGAGTACCGTATGCCAGTTGCCTTGTTTCAATCATGCAAATTTTGTGTTTTTTCGGGAATTCGGTCATTCCCCGCGTATATATTGCACCAAAAATTTTCACACATATTTTCGGTCAAAAAAGTGCGAGATATACGCGAACAAATATGGTACCTATCTAAAATCACAAAGCTCATCGCTGCATCATATTGCAGGCAATTGCAATATTTTATATGACCATTTGGATAACCTACATGGACCTATCTTTAAGAAGTCCTGTAGCTATGTTAAATTGAATAATGATACTTGTTACAGTGCTGAAAAATCCTCTGTTCAAGATTTAATACAGTGGTGTTCAAACTTGGATGATTTTTGTGTGTGAACTGAAGACTTGTTTATGCTGCACTGTTTCAGCAGTATCAGAAAGCTGCATGCCACGTGGTTTGGTGACTCATGTGAGAGTCGGGGCCTTATCTGTATGGCATTCATTTGTTTGTTATTGTTGCTTGTACATTGGTATGCTGTTCCCATGTTAAACTGGGTAACCGGCATCCCACACTCGGACAATAACACTGCATCACTTCTTGACCGTAACCTCCAACTGCTAGCATGCTCATGTTCCCTTGTTTAGTGACTCATCCCAACATGCTGCATGGAGGAATCTTTTGTGATTAACTGGAAGGAGCTTCCCGTATTGCTTTAGTACTGAAGGACTTAGAATATGGTTCCCACAAGAAATAAAGTTTGAAGTCTTGTGATTCCAGAACAGTAGCTTTGAATAACTGCTAATGTACTGCTGCAATTAAAATATACATTCATATAGAAATCTACAATCTGCTCAAACCATTTGATGCTAATTATTTTTATCATTGGAACTGCCAGAACAATCAAATTTCCACTGCACATTTTCCAAACTCTGTTTTGACAACAGTTTTTATCGTAGGACATTTAGCTGCAGTAACCTTTCCTGATTAGTGATCAGGATCGTCCATCATAATCATCATCATCATCATTTCCCCTTATCCAGCTCCTGCCTGGTCGGGGTATTTATGGCACTTCTCCACTTTCCTCTTTCCTTCCACCATTCTTCTTCCACGATCTTGTCCCAGTCCAGATTTCTTTTTCTTACGCTGTTCTTCACTGAATCAATCCACCTTGTTCTAGGTCTTCCTCTTGCTCTCTTACCCTTGCACTTTGCCTCCAGCATCTGTCTTGGTATTCTATTTTCCTCCATCCTCTTTACATGTCCAAACCACCTTAGTTTATTCTTCTCAATTCTGTCATTTAGTTTTTCCATCCCAACTTCCTTCCTAACATCTTCATTCCTCACTCTGTCTTTCCTATCATACTTCTTAGGAATTTCATTTCATGGCTTGGATTCTACTCTCTTGCCTGCTTGTCAGGGTCCAAGTCTCAGCTGCATAAGTTAATATGGGAACATAGTACACTTCATACATTACCTCCTTGCTCTTCCTTGGTACTCCCTTATCCCAAACAAGTTTTCTTACTTTTTGATAGAATGCCTTGCTCTGCTGTACTCTCCTGCCAATCTCCATATCCAACCTACCAGTTTGCATCAAATCACTTCCTAGGTATTTGAACGTGTCCACAATTTCCAAACTCTGACTTCCAATTTTCACAGTGCCCTTTCCTTGTCTTTCCCCTCTTGTCATCACCATGGTCTTGCTTTTCTCTATACTGATTTTCAGGCCGTACTTCTGAATATTTTCGTTCAGTGCATCTAGTTGTTTTTGCACTTCTTCGGTGTTCCTTCCCCAGACCACAATATCATCTGCAAATAACAGTAACTTCATTTCTTTAAGTCCATATGCTTCCTTTGTTTCCTTTACAATTTCATCCATCACCATAATGAACAAGAGAGGTGACAGCACACTCCCCTGCCTTAGTCCAGTCTTGTTCCTAAACCAATCTGTCTTTCCAACTGGGGTCAGTTCCCTGCTAACACAGTTGTTGTACATTGCTTGCACCATTTCCAACATTTCTCTTCCCAGTCTCTTCTTAACCATGGTTTCCCATACCTTCTCTCTGGGGACACTATCATATGCCTTTTCTAGATCTATAAAAGTCATGATCAAATCCTCTCCATATTCCCAGTTCTTTTCCATCACCTGCCTCAAGCTAAATATTGGGTCCACTGTGGATCTTCCACTCCTGAAGCCATACTGTTCCTCTTGCAACTCTCCTTCCACCTTTCTTCTCATTCTTCTTTCTAATATCCTTTCCAGTATTTTTACTATCTGTGATATGAGGGTGATCCCTCTATAGTTATCACACACCTTCTTGTCCCCCTTCTTAAACACTGGTATTATTAGCCCTTTCTCCCAGTCTTCTGGTACACATTTCGGTTTCCACACACACTTTAGCAGTCGATATAACCATTGCATACCAACAGGTCCAGCAGCCTTTATCATTTCTACACTGATTTCAACCACCCCTGTTGCTTTTTCCATCTTCATTTTCTGTACTGCTAATTCCACCTCCAGCATTGTTATATCATCTTCTGTTGTATAGTCGTCAGGCTGTGTCACTTCCATCTCACCTGTACAATTGTTCACATTCAATAGCTTATCGAAATACTCCTTCCATCGTCCCTTTATCTCTTCTGGGTGTGTTAACAGCTCTCCATCTTCCTTTTTCACCAGCTTTGTAGTAACTCTTTCTTTCCTCTTACTTCTTAGAAGTCCATACAGCATCCTTTTACTGCCACTTACATCTGTTTCCATTCTTCGTGTAAATTCTTCCCAACTTTTCTTCTTTTCTTCTCCTACCTCTTTCTTACACCTCCGTTTGCTGTCGTGGTACTTCCTTTTGCTTTCTTCTGTTTGATCTCTGTTCCATTCTTTCCATGCAGTCTTCTTTTCTTTCACTGCTTTCCTCACTTCCTCATTCCACCACGGTGTTTCCTTCTCTTTCACTCTTGTTGACGTCCTTCGACTTCCGGAAAATTTCGACATATCTTCGCGTTTCACATCCCCCAGACCCCAAAACCACCGTCAGTTCAAAAGTTTATATATAATTTATGTATGTATATATATGTTGTGGTGTTTGAAGCCATATTTTCAGTGTTGCCTTAGTAAACAAGAGTTTAGTGCTTTTCAGTCGGTCAACACGAATGTACCCAAAAGAGATGGGTTATGCCCTAATCCTGAAATAAATTACATGAGATTAATACAACACTAGGCTGACCAGTTTCGATCGTCAAGCGATCATCATCAGATCCATTACTCTTAGGCTACAAAATCTATGTTTGAAATACAGGTGAAAATATTTACAATATGTACAATTATTTAGTTGCAGTATTGGTACTGCAACTGTCAGTGTATACTAAATGCAGTATATATGTTAGGCGAAATGCTAAATGGTGATAGCTATCCGTAGATTGTACTTTAGAGAGATTATATGGTTGTAAACTATGGTTAAACTATAAAATTTTAGGCTAACTACTTATCTGATTGTCTTCCGTACAACAGCTACTCGCAGTTTTCGTGCTCACTGGAACTCACTGTGCGGTAGACTGCGGTGGTTATCTTAACGACTGGTTTTTCCCTGCTTTCTCCCCCCTGCTCCTACGTGCTGTGGGGAGTGATAGCGATGTGTTTATGTGAGGTGTTGCCAACCTAGATAAGATGTATGTTATTGAATGAGGTGGGTCTACAATTATTAAAGACTGTGGATTAGCCCTCGCCATGCGTGGAGCATAACCCATTCGAACTAAGCATTGACGGTCTTATGAGGACGTCCCGGCACCTTTAATACTGCCGCGAATATGGGCCTTGGTTTATTGCAGAAGAAAAGTATATCGTACACCTGATCCAGATAACATTTACCTATTAATAACCCCCTAATTTCCCCCCTTAATAAACGTGACCCGTATTCAAGGTCAGGGGTATATTCTATAACGTGCCAAGACACCGATTGTCAAGCTAATTACATCGGGCAGAGTGGAAGGCGAGTAGACACACGTTATAATGAACATAGGAATGCGATAAGATACGGAACACATTCAGCCGTGTGCGAACATATGTGTGACGCAGGGCACAGCTTTACCAACATAGAGTCGGACCTTAAAATAATCCATCACGAATCGAAAGGCAGAGCTCTTGACATAAAGGAAGCAATCCCAACAATCTAAATGAACACACGTTCATGGAGAGCTCACCCCTCTTCACGCTACTAAAAAACACACCCTGTCGGAAACAAAACACAATTTAGCGACACAGCCAAGCTAGATAAAAAGGGGGGAAATTAGGGGGTTATTAATAGGTAAATGTTATCTGGATCAGGTGTACGATGTACTTTTCTTCTGCAATAAACCAAGGCCCATATTCGCGGCAGTATTAAAGGTGCCGGGACTTCCTCATAAGACCGTCAACGCTTAGTTCGAATGGGTTATGCTCCACGCGTGGCGAGGGCTAATCCACGGTCTTTAATAATTGTAGACCCGCCTCATTCAATAACATACATCTTATCTAGGTTGGCAACACCTCACATAAACACATCGCTATCACTCCCCACAGCACGTAGGAGCAGGGGGGAGAAAGCAGGGAAAAACCAGTCGTTAAGATAACCACCGCAGTCTACCGCACAGTGAGTTCCAGTGAGCACGAAAACTGCGAGTAGCTGTTGTACGGAAGACAATCAGATAAGTAGTTAGCCTAAAATTTTATAGTTTAACCATAGTTTACAACCATATAATCTCTCTAAAGTACAATCTACGGATAGCTATCACCATTTAGCATTTCGCCTAACATATATACTGCATTTAGTATACACTGACAGTTGCAGTACCAATACTGCAACTAAATAATTGTACATATTGTAAATATTTTCACCTGTATTTCAAACATAGATTTTGTAGCCTAAGTGTAATGGATCTGATGATGATCGCTTGACGATCGAAACTGGTCATCCTAGTGTTGTATTAATCTCATGTAATTTATTTCAGGATTAGGGCATAACCCATCTCTTTTGGGTACATTCGTGTTGACCGACTGAAAAGCACTAAACTCTTGTATATATATATGTATATCAGTTTCTTGTGGACACGATAACTGCCGTAATTTTGCACCAGTCACTTTGAATTTTTTACATAATATGTATCCCCTTAAAATCTCGGTCGAGTTCGTTAATGGGCAAAATCGGTCAAAGGGGGTGAAAATGGGAGGCTTTTTTCGAAAAAGTGAAATATCGCTATAACTCTCTTAATATCTGAAATATTGAATCCATTCAAAGTTCATACTATGTGTTGGACAAGGCCCTAAAATTTATGTTTGAAAAGTTTTTTGATAGCACCAACCATTGACCAAAGGGTTGGGAGAAAGTGGGTTTTTCGGGAAACATTAATCATATCTCTGTTAATAGGCACAATATCAAACTGTACAAAATGGACAATATTCCTCCAATAATTACCTAAAACTTTTGTCTGAAAGAATTTTTGATATGACCCATCATTACGCCACGGGGTGAGCAAAATGATTTAAATTATAAGAAAATGCCAAGTGCCAAGAGAGGTTGCCATGACAACTTGACTTTTAATTGATAAGGGATGAGCCATCAGCAGTTGCTATGACAACGCCACTGCACGAGATAACATTCAGTTTTCCATCTGTCTGTGGGAAGCGACTTCGGTATCGGAACTGGTAGCATGCTGAACTTCTATGCCCAAAGTCGCGGGTTCGAACCCGGCTGAAGTCGGATTTACTAAGAGCGCTAAAAAAACCTGAGTTTGCTTTCCTTCGGAGGGGAAGTTCCAACGTTCGTTGCGAGTTGATGGTTCCGGTGGCATCTAGTAGCCAAGTTCACAGCTAGGTGTCGTTGATGGTAGTATTTTAGGTAGATTTCATTAGAAAGCTAACTATTGCAAAGGGTACCATGTTTCGATTTCCGGAAAATTTCGACATATCTTCGCGTTTCACATCCCCCAGACCCCAAAACCACAGTCAGTTCAAAAGTTTATATATAATTTATGTATATATATATATATATGTATATCAGTTTCTTGTGGACATGATAACTGCCATAATTTTGCACCAATCACTTTGAATTTTTTACCGAATATGTATATCCGTAAAATCTCGGTCGAGTTCGTTACTGGGCTAAATCGGTCGAAGGGGATGAAAATGGGGGACTTTTTTCGAAAAAATGAAATATTACTATAACTCTCTTAATATGTGAAATATCGAATCTGTTCAAAGTTCATACTATGTGTCGGAAAAAGCCCAAAAATCATGTTTGAAGAGTATTTTTATAGCACCAACCATTGACCAAAGGGGTGGGAAAAAGTGTTTTTTTCGGGAAACATTAATCATATCTCTCTTAATAGGCACAATATAAAAACCGTTCAAAGTGGACAATATTCCCCAAAATAATTACCTAAAACTTTTGTCTGAAAGAATTTTTGATATGACCCACCATTACGCCAAGGGATGAGAAAAATGATTTCGGAATTATAAGAAAATGCCAAGAGCTATCAGTGGTTGCCATGGCAACACTACTAAATTGATGAGGGATGAGCCATCAGACGTTGCCATGACAATGCACTTGCGCGAGATCAGATTCAGATTTCCATCTGACTAAGTGTGAAGCGGCTTCGGTGACGTTACTGGTAGCATGCTGAACTTCTATGCCCAAGGTCGCGGGTTCAAAGCCGGCCAAAGTCGTCGGATTTTCTAAGAGCGCTAAAAATCCCTCAGTATGCTTTCCTTTGGAGGGGAGGTTCCAACGTTCGTTGCGAGTTGCTGATTGCGGTGGCATCTAGTAGCCAAGTTCACAGCTAGGTGTCGTTGACGGTAGTATCTGGTAGCAGCATTAGGAACTACTGCTTGAAATTGAGCGTCTGCATTCCTTACCTGAATTACAGACTATTACAGCCATCACAATTCACGCCGTTTATCAGACAGATTCTACACTCACCCAAAGTACACGGGGTTACATGACCGCGTTGTCGCAGCCCCTAAACTAAGGAACCAACCAATATCTCTGCGGGAGATATAATTTTGCGTGAAGAAGTAACAGACCGTTACATAGTTACACATCAGTGTCGAAACCTTGCATAAGGACAGTGTGACCACAAGTATAAAAATGGACTCCAAATGACAAGAAGGTTACCGTCATCATAAGACAAAAACATGTTTAAAATATGCATAAAATGACGAAAAACAAAGTTAATTAATCTCCAATTATAAAATACTTTCACGCAATAAATGAGGTCTGATCCTTCTACGAAAACCTGCATATTCTGCCTATTTTCGCATATCCCCAAGTTTGTCCGGTGAAATCTACCTCCGCCTTCCGGCGTGCCGAGAGGACTTTTTTTATATCCTCTTTGCTTCGTCCATCACTGGTTATTCTGCTTCCTAAGTAACAGAAGTCTCCTACTTCCTTCAGCTTTTCACCTGCCAATTTGATCTCCATAGAGGTTTCTGATTTATTTCGGCTGCATTCCAGTATTTTTGTTTTACATTTATTAATTTTCATCATGAATTCCTTCCGTAAGACGGAATCCATACCATTCAAAAACTCATTCAAATCCTCAGGCTTGTCGGCCAAGATGACGATGTCATCAGCAAATCTCAGAGTTGAAATTATTTCTCCTTGAATCTTCACTCCCACTTAAAATTTTTCTCCAATTTCCTTCATTGCTTGTTCAATGTAAAGATTGAAAAGTATGGGTGATAAGTTGCAGCCTTGCCTTACACCTTTCTGAATACCAGCTTCTCTCTCATGTCCTTCAGCTCGAATGACTGCTGTCTGGTTTCTGTATAGATTGTATATCACCCTCCTATCCCTGTACTTTATTCCAATAGGTTTCAAAATGTCAAACAATTTAGTCCAATCAACGTTATCAAAAGCCTTTTCTAAGTCTACAAATGCCATGAATGTTCTCTTATCTTTCCTTATTCTACCTTCCAAAATCAGCCTAAGACTTAGTACAGCTTCCCTTGTTCCTACATTTCTCCTGAAACCAAACTGGTCTATCAAGAGATTGACCCAGTTACCCAGTTCTTTCACATCCTACGATTACCAGAAAACAGGATTTTACGACAACTAGTGATGAGAAATCTGGAAAAGAAGACTGGAGGGCATTGGATCAAAGAAATTCAAGAGGATCTCAAAAGAGTTGGACTCGAAATTACAGATGCAGAGATCAAGAATAAAATTACCACCCTTCTTAAGAATCACAAATTTTCAACAGAAATGGTGCACAGACGGCCTGTAGAGATTTCAGACGAATTAAGAACACTGCTATCAGAACGAATGAAGAAGTACTGAGCAGATAAGAAGAATCAAACACTACAACCTTCAAAGAAAAAGTGTACATGGAAGACTGAAGTGGTCCAACGTGGCCAATAAAGTTAATAATAATAATAATGCACTTAAGGGGGTCAAGGGGCACTCTAGATTTTTTTCACGCAAGAGTGTGGTACGAAAGGTCTTTTTCACCCGACTATAAAGGGTCTAACTTCGCTCTGATATACCTATGAAGGAATGACAAACCCCTAACCAATGCACCAGTAAATCAGTCATAGCATTCATGATTGAGATTTTGCTGAGAATACTCTTTACAACTAGAGTATTCGCGAGCGAAGCAGCGACGGGTAATGCTAGTTATAATAATTGTAATTGTGGTAAAAAAAAAGACCGTATTGGTGATTTTAGGCATATAATATATTCTGGTGGTTCTTGCGGCTTCGGTGGCATAGTTGGTAGCATGCTGAGCTTCTATTCCCAAGATCGCGGGTTCAAACCCGGCCAAAGTCATCAGATTTTTTAAGAGTGTTAAAATCCCTCAGTATGCCTTCCTTCGGAGGGGAAGTAAAGCCGGCGGTCCCATGTCATAGATTTATGGCATGAAAAAGAACCTTCCACTAATTATACCTGTGTGAAGTTAAATTATAGACCATGGTGATGACAAGAGGGGAAAGACAAGGAAAGGGCACTGTGAAAATTGGAAGTCAGAGTTTGGAAATTGTGGACACGTTCAAATACCTAGGAAGTGAATTGATGCAAACTGGTAGGTTGGACATGGAGATTGGCAGGAGGGTACAGCAGAGCAATGCATTCTATCAAAGTGTAAGAAAACTTGTTTGGGATAAGGAAGTACCAAGGAAAAGCAAGGAGGTAATGTATAAAATGTACTATGTACCCATATTAACTTATGCAGCTGAGACTTGGACCCTGACGAGCAGGCAAGAGAGTAGAATCCAAGCCAGTGAAATGAAATTCCTAAGAAGTATGGTAGGTAAGACAAGGAAAGACAGAGTGAGGAATGAAGATGTTAGGAAGGAAGTTGGGATGGGAAAACTAAATGTGAGAATTGAGAAGAATAAACTAAGGTGGTTTGGACATGTAAAGAGGATGGAGGAAAATAGAATACCAAGACAGATGCTGGAGGCCAAGTGCAAGGGTAAGAGAGCAAGGGGAAGACCTAGAACAAGGTGGATCGATTCAGTGAAGAACAGCGTGAGAAAAAGGAATCTGGACTGGGACAAGATCGTGGAAGAAGAATTGTGGAAGGAAAGAGGAAAGTGGAGAAGTGCCATAAATACCCCGACCCGGCAGGAGCTGGATAAGGGGAAATGATGATGATGATGATGATTTGAGGAACGCTCTTAGGTTCCAACGTTCGTTGCCAGGAGCCGACTGCGGTGGCATCTCGTAACAAAGTGCAGATCTAGTTGGTCGTTGACGGTGGTGTTTGGTAGCAAAAGTTGGAACTACTTGAAAATCCAATTTATGCAGTCCTTATTTGAATTAAAAACAGATAACACACACTAATACAGCCATCACAATTAACACCGGTTATCAGACAGATTCTACACACACCCAAAGTACACGGGACTACATGGCCGCATTGTCGCAGCCCCTAAACTGAGGAACCAACCAATGTTAAAAAGATACCAGTTGTTCGAGAAATGACCATGCTAATACAGTACTTGACATTCTATTTCTAGATATTTTGTTTTGTTCAAGGAATAAGATTTTTCCCTTTATCTCAAATTCATTTCTTCTTATTATTTAGGGGCGTGGTGGCTCAGCGGTCTAGCTGTATGCCTCTCACCAAGGCGGTCCGGGTTCGATTCCCGGTCAATGCCTGTGAGATTTTCGAAGTGAAATGCCATGTCCTGTGGTTCGGATTCCACGTAAAAAGGAGGTCCCGTGGCTCATAATCACAAGATTCACGGTCACGTAAAACTACAATCTTCCTTCCTTCCTTCTTCTTATTATTTATTTTCAGGTTTGGCAGCTGGGGTCTTCTACCCCTAACTTTACTCTTGAGGGCCATGAGAAAGGAGTGAACTGTGTAGATTATTACCATGGAGGAGATAAGCCATACCTTATCTCTGGTGCTGATGATCGTCTAGTGAAGATTTGGGATTATCAGAACAAGACCTGTGTACAGACGTTGGAGGGACATGCACAGAACATCTCAGCAGGTCAGTTGTATGGAAGCATAGTTACAAGCATTTAAATCTGTTTCTTTTATTGCCTACTAACTCTTCGTTCACACCTGTTGTTGATGGGTTTGTGTTGTAAGGGTAACAAAAATAGAGCATTCCAGAGACTGGTGACAGGGGTTAGTTTAATTATGGCTGGACTGTCGTACCCTGCATGGCGAACACCCATGTAATCTTGCAGGTTGTACCCAGTACATTGTTCTGCTTAGAATCAGGTACTGAAAGGAAGGCCACTTACGGTGACAAAAATAAACATCAAACCGCTGATAAGAGAAATAAACTATCACAAATTTTAAAACAAAAAGTATGTTTTTTAGAAATATTTATTATCTTTTGTCCTTTTTAGCCATGCAGCCAGTTCCAAGTTATTTTATAGCATTCTTGGCTCTGCCAAGAAATTTAATTCTGGACTGGAACTAGGTACACTCAGCCTCGTGAGGCAAAATTGAGAAGAGGCGGGTTCGATTCCTACCTCAGCCATCCTGGAAGTGGTTTTCCTTGGTTTCTCACTTCTACTCCAGGCAAATGCCAGGATGGTTCCTAACTCAAGGCCATGGCCACTTCCTACCCAAATCCTACCTCAATTACAAATACACACACTAGTACAGACATCACAGTGACTTGGTTATCAGACAAATTCTACACACACCTAAGCACACGGGGCTACCCCTAAAGGAATCAACAATACAACAACTTTTATTATGTGTCTGGGTATGATGGTGTGAGATGATTGTAATAATGTATAAACTATATCATAGAAATTGAATGGGCTTACAATTAAAAGCAACATGGCCGTGGCTGGATTCAGACTATCATATTATTATTTATTTATCACATTATTTGATATTCAAGCCTCCATGGCTTAGGTGGCAGCACGCCGGCCTCTCACCACTGGGTCCGTGGTTCAAATCCCGGTCACTCCATGTGAGATCTGTGCTGGGCAAAACGGAGGCAGACAGGTTTTTCTCCGGGTACTCCGGTTTTCCCTGTCAAAATTTCATTCCCGCAACACTCTCCACTATCATTTCATTTCATCTGTCATTCATTTAATCATTGCCCCAGAGGAGTGCGTCAGGCCTCGGCAGCCGGCACAGTTCATATCCTCGCCGCTAGATGGGGGCTTCATTCATTCCATTCCTGACCCGGTCGGAGACTGGAAGCAGGCTGTGGATTTTCATTTTCATTATTTGATATTCAGACTGGAAACCGAGCTCATGTTCCGTTTCAAGACCAACTCTTTACTGCTGAACCACTCCGGCATGAAATTTGCTCACTCTATGATCGGTGTGAAGTGATTGATTCATAACTTGTGACTTCTTACAGGCGTCATTGATGTACATGTATTAGAAATGTGTTGTGACATCCATGTCAGGACATTTCACCTCACGATATTCTTATATCAGCAACAATCACCAAGCCATTCTCACACCTGGCATTGTCATGTCAAGAGAAAGGCACAGGTTATGCAACTGGCCTCATGGTGCAGTGGTAACGTTCTTGCTCGCTGTGTCCAAGGTCTCGTGCTCGAATCCTGGCGCAGTCAGTTGGCATTAGAGGGTGCACAAATGCGAGGGAGCAGTGTGAGTAGGTTTTATCAAATTTCTTTGTGAATTTGTTAATGTACATAGCTCAATCGGACAATTTTACATCCTGTTTCCTTCGGGAACAGATATTTCCAATAGGTTTACTGGCTCATTAAAGATCCTCTTCAGGGCGAAATTCCAGCACCTTGGCGTCACTAAAAGCCTCTGTAGTTAAAAGGGAAGTAAAATCAATAACATGTGCTTACTGCCGGGACATACCGTATTTACTCGAATACGACCCGCCCCTGAATAAGACCCGCACCCGGATTTTGAAGAACAAAATTAAAAAAAAAAATACTCGAAACTATTTACAGTCTTTACTAAATAAACAGAATAGCATTTCTACAAAATAGTTTCCAACAGTGCTGAAGTCGTCCTAAAATAACACACAGAAACAATTAAAAATACAAATAAAAGACACAAACACTTCATTCATCGTCATCAGAAGTACCAACTTCGGAACTTTTTTCACCATCACTTTCCCACAAAATGTCGTCATCACTGCCATCCATAGCATTGGAAATACTACATTTCTTGAAGCTCTTCCGTATGAGATCTCCCGAGATACGATTCCATGCCGTCAAAATCCACGAACAGAGCAGCTGAACTTCCGGGCCCTGAATACGACCAGTTGGGGTCAGTGTGTGCTTATCGGCCGCCATCCACTCCGTATACAGCTGTTTCAAGGCTGCTTTGAACGGTCGGTTCACGCAGACATCCAGTGGCTGTAGCATAGACGTCATCCCACCCTGGATGATTGCTAGGTCGGTTTTCCCATCCTTGACGAATTTCTTCACAGCGTCTGTTGTATGGCCGCGGTAACTGTCCAGAACAAGCAAGCTCTTTCGTCGTAATAATGCAACACGTCTTTTTTCTTTCTCCCTTCTCGAATACATGACTCGTCAATATCATATTTCCTACCGGCGGCACGATTTCCAATAATTTCACCTTCTCACTCACAGTAAACGACCGCAAACGCTTTGTATAACTCATGTTTACACTCGGAAAACGTGCGCGAGACCCGCGCGAGACTGATTGACGCCGCCTGCTTACGGTAAAACAAAGTTATAGCCGGAAGAAGGCTAGCACCATCTAGCGGATACTCGCAACACCCGATATCGCGCGAGGCGGGCAATTTAAATCTTTAAAATCAGGATGACTCAAATAAGATCCGCACCCCAATTTTTCACGTCCGATTTTGTTTAAAAATGTGCGGGTGGTATTAGAGTATATACGGTATGTAACATTGGACTGGATGTGGCTGAAGAAGTGGGAGAATAGACAGGAGTGGAAGAGGCTAGTGTACAACACCTGGGTGACTGGAGTTGGACACGGATCATGATGATGACTGCCAGGATTTGAGGCTTCCTGCTAACCCATTCGCTCCTCCTCTATTACATAAATAATTTATAACATAGTTTTTTTTTTTAGGGGTACTGTCTACTTAAATATGAATTTTTCATGTGATTTGCTCCAGTAGTTTTGACACCAACCTGTAACAAATAGACAAAGATAAAAATCAAACAGGATATATTTGGTCATTACACACCTCATATGAGAAAGAATACAAAGTTTTAGCCAAAAAATCCAAATTTTCAGACAGAAATTCAAGACCACCAACTGTTTGATCTACAAGGGTTGGCAACTCCAGGCTATGGGGTCAATTCCAACCAGCGTTACTAGATCTGGCATTTTGGTTGGCAAAATGCTGGAATCTAGCATAACTGCATTATTTTTCCCAGTGCAATATTGTATGTTTTAAAGAAGAACATGAAACATAAATATATTTTGTTTATTGGGCATGTATTTTTTTGAACATTGGCAATGAACAACCAAAACCATAAGTAGAAGCGTGTAACAATCGCAATACAGTCACTGCAGTGCCGCAACATTGTACCACACGATACTAGTTAAGTCCGCGTCTTTATTTAAATTCTCTTCAGAAAACCAAACAGCTTAATTGTGTTTCCAAGTGATCGATATGATGTTATGTCTTTTCAGGCCTTTTCTTCTCTGCAGACCTGCTGAATGTATCTGAAGTACATCCAAACCCATACTGTGTTGTGCTTGTTTTGTTAGTAGTAGCTATTGCATTCTGTAATAAAATAACTACAGTACCTAGTATGAAATTTAATCAGCTTGTGAAACATACTGAAAATGTTTGAGTTTAAAAAGAATTCCCTCACGGTACGCCGGAAGGCGGAGGTAGATTTCATCGGGCAAAGAACAATATTTTGAATTCAATAAATTTTCCAATTGTTGTATACCTACAAACGTTCTACGGACTTACGTACTAATTCCGAAAACATTTTTTCTTGGCATAAAGTTTCTCATCCCTTTGGTCAATAGTTGCTATCAAAAAATATTACATTACTGAGATAAGATTTTGGCCTGTATCCAAAGAATAGTATGAACTTTGAATGGATTCGATTTTTTACATATCAAGAAATTTAGAGATATTTCACTTCTTCGCAAAAGGTTTCAACCACCTTGGTCCGATTTTGCCTATTAACGAATTCAGCCGAGAATTTGAATGGTTATATTTTAGGTGTAAATTCGAAAGTGATTGGTGCAAAATGAAAATCCACAGCCTGCTTCCAGTCTCCGACCGGGTCAGGAATGGAATGAATGAAGCCCCCATCTAGCGGCGAGGATATGAACTGTGCCGGCTGCCGAGGCCTGACGCACTCCTCTGGGGCAATGATTAAATGAATGACAGATGAAATGAAATGATAGTGGAGAGTGTTGCTGGAATGAAATTTTGACAGGGAAAACCCGAATACCCGGAGAAAAACCTGTCTGCCTCCGTTTTGTCCAGCACAGATCCCACATGGAGTGACCGGGATTTGAACCACAGACCCACGGCCCTTACAATGTATACTGTATATAAATTATGTATAGACTTTTGAACTGACAGTGATATGTCGAAATTTTCCGGAAGTCGCAACATGGTACCCATTGTAATAAGTAGGGCTCGGTTTTTTAGGTAAATAAACATTTTTTTATGTAAATACATATTTCAAGCATTTTTTCTATAAGTACATAAATTCCTGCTTTTCACTTATTAGCACATAACAAGACATAATATTTACTTTTTTTTAAAACCAGTATGCTAGTTATTTCAGTTTATTGCACTTTTGTTCTATGTTACTTCAACAGGGAAGATCTTGTGAGATATCTAATCTTCATGCAGAGCGTATGTCTGCTTGCAACTGTGTTGTTCTAACTTACTGTGGAAGCCGGGGATTTCCTTGTCCATAGCCATATTGCACCACTTGCTAGACCTTCCCCCTCCCCCAGCTACCTGGAACCAGTGTCGCCCACATGCAGTTCATGTCTGGCACTATGAAGTGTAAGGCAGTTCTACGATGCCTAAAATAAAAACAACTACAAGTTATCGTCTGTTGCAGAATTTAAAGATAATTTTACTTCTGATAGGGGCGTTCTGTTCTGCAACCATGTGGGAAAGCCATCAAGGCTGAACAGCTATCTCAAGTTACACAACACCTCAAGGGCAAGAAACATATTGCCGCAGTTTCGCGCCTTCAGGGGAAGTGTTTCGCGATAATCGTCGGTCATTTGTGAATGACAACCTGAAGATGCATCTCGTTGTGTATTGTAATGCTTCAGCAGTCAGTAAAACATAGCATAAATTGCATTCGTGAGTCCTGCTTATTGTTTATATTCACATTTACAAAATAAATTATAATTACATATTTTTATATTTTTGTCACACATTTCAGGTATTTTTAATACATAAAAAATAAATATTTTCCCGATTTTCAGCACCTAAAAATCCGAGCCTTAGTAATAAGCAGCTTTCAGATGAAATCTACCTAACAGGAACATCAGATTTCAAAATAAAATTATATATTGCTGGTTTTAAAAGCATTCTTGGCCAGTTATTAAGAATTTAGAAATTAATTTTGCAATGTCTTCATTAAAAGGTTCTGAAGCAATCTTTCTTTTCTTTTTTTTCTTAAATTGGAACTTCTGGCTGAATGAGATTAAAAGATATATTTAAAATCTTCAAAAATTGTAATATAATTAAGGACTGTTTGAAAGCATTAGCAATGAAACTATCATAATTTGAAATCTAGCATAATTCACTCAGCAATTGAGCAAAATTGCTCTTTTTGAATCTGGCAGCACTGATACCATTTATTTAGATCATAGGCTTTTGTGGCTGGTGTCTAGTTTATCATCTAGGCTCAATTCGGGGATATCCTGTTAGGCCAGACGTAAAATGCAGGGCAAGTAGGCACCTCTGGTGGCAATAACCATCAGTTTGAGTACGGACACCAACTCGTACCTACCCATGATTAAGGCTGCTGCAATGACAGCTAAAACGTTGGGATACAATCACCGATCTACGACTCGGCTCCATCCTGTAAGCCTAGTTGATAAAGCACTGATACCAAAAATACAGCAAATTAAAACTCTAGTTATAAACATGCATATGTACGTAATATTAATGGCTTACCTTGATTATTGGATGTACTCCGTCTCAGAAGTGTATAGGATGTTATCGAAAATATTTAGTGCATAAAGGGCATAAGATACAATACTTGGATATCCATCTTTTGATTCTTCAAATGAAAAATCACTTTCATCTACATCCGTGGAGTCCAAAATTGAAGCAATCTCTTGCTCACTAGCCCTCTTTTGACTGCACATGTCGCAAAATAACTGTATAAATACAAAAAGCCGTTCTTAGAACTCGCGACGCAAGCTTGACTGAACACGATAATCTCTCACAGCTTGTGAGAAGCTAGCAGGGAGATAACACCACTCAATTCAGGGATTCCCTGTTAGGGCAGACCTAAAAGTGTAGTTTACTGCCACCTGTTGAGTTTTTAGCGTACCACTTGCGCTGGTATCGGAGGTTCTCTGACCTTATAATATATTAAATTCCGCTCGTGGGTAATCTGTCTTGCGATTTAATAAATTAAATTCTGCCCTCTGAGGGTTAATATTGATGGGGCTACATGACCACGATGTGGCAAAGCCCCTAAATGAATCGACAACGTGATTCAACATGTTACAATAAAATAGCTAAAGCTATGGTGATTTATTTTTCCCAGCATTCTTGGTTAATTTGTCCTGTTTATCTGCAACATTGTTGCATACCAATGTTTTAATAATCTCATTTCCAGATTTCCTGATATAAAGTCACTTAAACATGTCACTATTGAACAGGGTGTTTCTAAGGATGTATTCTTTATCTTGTTGATTTCTTGGCTGCAGTGTGTTTCCACCCAGAGTTACCTATCGTTCTGACGGGCTCAGAAGATGGCACTGTTCGCATCTGGCATGCTGGTACCTACAGACTGGAGTCCTCTCTGAATTATGGCCTGGAGCGAGTGTGGACTATTGCTTGCATGAGGGGCTCGAACAATGTTGCTCTAGGGTAAGTTCAGCTTCTGCTGTCTTTGTGTGGACTAGTATCGTATACACACCTGCCAACTTTTATGTTTTTTCTGTATCATTTACCGAATCATGATGTGTTTTACCGTTTTATAAAGGAACTAGGCTATAATACCGTATTTCCTCGCATAATCGTCGCACTTTTTTTGCCAAAATTTCGCGGAAAAAAGCAGGGTGCGACGATTATGCGAAGAATATTTAATTTCAAAGAATATACTGTATCATTATTTCCTGCACGGGCCAGTCATTCGCGTAGCGTGAGTCATAGCCCGCAGTCAGAGACAGGGTTCTTTCTTTTAACAAGGTCACGACTGGTTAACGCTCGCGGAATGTGCTCACGAAGCTTGCCATTCGCGTCGTGGTTCATAGCCCACAGGCATAAATACGATATTACTTTCTCCTGACAAGATCACGCCAGATTAGGCCTATAAACTCGCGGAATGTGTGCTGGTCGTTCGCGTCACAGTTCATAGCCCGCAGGCATAAAGACGAGAGTACTTTCTGAAGACAAGATCTCGCCAGATTAGGCCTATAAGCTCGCGGAATGTGCGCTGACCATTCGCGTCGCGGTTCATAGCCCGCAGGCATAAATACGATATTACTTTCTCCTGACAAGATCACGCCAGATTAGGCCTATACGCTCGCGGAATGTGCGATGGCCGCTCGCGTCACAGTTCATAGGCCGCAGGTCTAAAGATGAGATTACTTTATGCTGACATGATCACGCCAGATTAGGCCTATAAGCTCGCGAAATGTGCGCTGACCATTCGCATCGCGGTTCATAGCCCGCAGGCATAAATACGATATTACTTTCTCCTGACAAGATCACGCCAGATTAGGCCTATACGCTCGCGGAATGTGCGTTGGCCGTTCGCGTCGCGGTTCATAGCCGGCAGGCTTAAAGATGAGGTTACTTTCTACTGACAAGACCACGCCAGATTAGGCCTATACGCTCGCGGAATGTGCGCTGGCCGCTCGCGTCACAGTTCATAGGCCGCAGGTCTAAAGATGAGATTACTTTTTGCTGACATGATCACGCCAGATTAGGCCTATAAGCTCGCGGAATGTGCGTTGGCAGTTCGCGTCGCGGTTCATAGCCGGCAGGCTTAAAGATGAGGTTACTTTCTCCTGACAAGACCATGCCAGATTAGGCCTATACGCTCGCGGAATGTGCGCTTGCCGCTCGCGTCACAGTTCATTGCCCGCAAGCATAAAGACGAGATATTTTTCGTCTGACAAAGTCGCGCCCGGTTATAAAGTCGCGGCAGCATGTGCAACTGACTGGCGCACAAATACGAACATGCTATGCGACGATTATGCGATGAAATTTTATAAATCTATTTTAGTGTTTGAAAAGTGGGGTGCGACGATTACGCGGTGGCGACGATTATGCGAGGAAATACGGTATTTCACGATTTTATGTACCGAGATCTTCTCTTTCAAATTTACATCAGGATGAGCTTTTACAGACTGTGTGGCCGGCGAATATTCGATATTTGCTCTGATTTGTATTTTGTAGAATGGTCTTCGACTGTGAATACGGCTCTCCCTCATAATTGCTTCTGAATCCTAGTCACTTTGCCTTTTTTTTTCTTTTTTTAATGATAGATTCATCCTAGAGCCCTTTTCATAAATTTGTCCTTCACCATGAGTTGCGATAGTTGCGGAGCTGAGGTTGTGTGAATGGATTTCATTTTAAAGATATTTGTGATACAGTGGAACCTCGTTAGTAAGTTTTTCAAGGGACTGAAAAATTTCAACGTCAAAAGCGGGAAAACGTACTAATAGAAAATGATAATTAAACCTCATTAATTTGTTTCAGTAAGGGAAATGTAAAAAACGCGTTAATCAGAAGTACTTACTATACCTGTTATGTCGCAACACTCGCCCGCTTGTTGGCAAGGAATGTTATCTCAGAGCGGTCGGTCTCACATTCCACTAGGGGTGGACAAAGAATGCTTTCAGGGCTGACGAAAATGTGATCGTACTAAGTGATGCGCGGCAAAATGTGCGACGTGATAAATGAGGTACTTTTACATTATTGTCATCAGATAAGAATCGGGACTTGAAAATTTCGACGTGATATGCGATAAAACGTACTAATGGGGAACGTGTTAACGAGGTTCTACTGTAGTACAATCAGGTGAAATGTTTTGCCCCTTAGAATGTCATCAGTTAGATGCTGAAGAATTCTGCTCATCTCAAAGGAAGAAAAATAACAGGTAATATGTCGTGTTTTAGTGCGTGCAGTTCCCCGCATATTTTGTCGCTTGGGGATTTTGCAGAAAGACCTTCTAAAAAGTTGGCAGGTATGCAATTACATCGTGTCAGAGAACATTGTCAAATTGAAGTAAGGGCTATCATGGTCATTACTAGAGCCTTGGTGTTAGTAAAAATGCCTTTTTTTTAGTATGTATTCTTTTTTTTACTGCTTTGACATATGAAGGAGTTTATATAACGAAGAGACAGGAAAATAACCATGTCTACCCAAAGAGATCCTTATTGACAAAGTTTAATAGATAACAAAAAAAATAATACCTTAAGTCAATAAAATTACGGTATTATTGATGTACAGTGGAGTCCTGCTATTCTGAACTAATTGGGACCGAACACCGTTCGGTTTAGCAGACATTTCGGAATAAGCGGATTTAATTAATAATATCAACGTATTGACTTGTTAAGGCGTAAATTAAGTAGGGGACATCTGCTAATGTCAGCTCTACACAGTATTGATCAGCCTGTGAACGGGTTCAGTGAAAATCACAAGGAAAGGACAGTGACCTTCGGCCACTCAGAGCGCAGATAATCGACTGTGTTGGAAAAGTGGACTCGTCACCCCAACTTCCCACCCTACCTATCCCTCTAGTCCCACATTCCATACGCATGACTCGCTGCACTGCGCTCTGTCTAGTTCTATCTATCAGGTCTATGTTTACTCTAGCGAAGTTTGATGAACTGTGTGTACTTATTGCAAATTTGTTGAACTACCATATTTGCTCGCATATATCTCGCTTTTTTTACCGAAAATTTGGGCGAAAAGTTTAGGTGCGAGATATACGCGGGGAATGACCGTATTCCCAAAAAACACAAAATTTGCATTATTGAAACAAGGCAACTGGCATACGGTACTCGCCCTATTCATTGTCACTGCCGTCACTGCTGCTAATCTCCGAGGTATACTCGCGTGCATCATTCTAGTCATCATCCCATACTGCTTCATCCTGACTTCCGTCCAATGCATTTGCGATGCACGTCTTAGAGAAACTCTTCAAAACAATGTCCGTCGACACCATTTATTTCTATTCGTTATGGTTATGCTACATTAAGAACCTATGAAAAAGTCGTCATACGCTCGTTAAGGATGATTCAAGGCAGAAAAGGAATTTAGAGCGCAGACACTTAGCGATCGATACGATCGATCATCTTCCATATCGATTCCTCACTACATGAACGAGCGAGCTCGAACTTAGCCGACCGCGGACAAAGACTAACTCACGCCGTGCCACATGTTTGCACGCGGCCGAGCTCTGATGTGACGCAATGCGTAAAGATGAAATCATTAAGATTCGAGAGGACTGAACTGCGCTTCTCTGCGATGTAACAGTAGGCCTACTTGCGCAATCTTCGAAACATACGAGCATGTTGGCGCGAGTGGTATAGCACAGATTTCCTTTATCTTCGAAGTCAGAGTACCGGTACTGATGTCTACAAGGCAACTGACGGACAACAATAAAGGAAACCTCTGCCGCCAAAACGAACGATAACATTGCATATTGATGACTGTTGTGGCGCGCTAAGGTATCGCTTCAGGTAAGTTCCTGGGAAATGACGACTGTTGTGGCGCGCTAAATCGAACGTGTTTCTACCTGAAGGTTATTACGGTCATTTATATGACGGCGTCAGAAATTAATGCGAGATATATGCGGGTACTTTTTTCCCCCTGAAATTTCAAATAAAAAAATGGGGTGCGAGATATACGCGAGCAAATACAGTATTCTCTAATAGCATTTATTTAACTCCTTTGTACAGTATAACAATGCAAAGCAGTTGGACTCAAGATAACAGATGCCGAGGAGAAAAATAAAACTAACACCATTCTTAAAACTTACAAATTTTCTGCAGAATTGACACATAGAAAGCCTATGGAGATTTCAGATGAGTTGAGAAAATCCCGATCTGAAAGAATTTAAAAGTACTGGAAAGAGCGCAAGAACCAAGCAGTACTACCTTCAAAGAAGAAGTGATTGTGGAACGACTCAAGTGGTCCAATGTGACCAATCATGATTAATAATAATGTATGTTTTAACATGAAAAAAACTAATGTCTTCTTGGTTTCTCCTGTTTTTAAGTAAAAAAGAAAAGAAAATACTTAAAATGAACAATCAGTATTTTTCTGAACTCTGTTTGGAATAGGCGGATTTTCGGAACAGTGGAACTCAACTGTAATTCAATTAATGACAAAGGTCATAATGTGACCGAAACCGGTACATTGAATTACACGAATAATAATTTTATTGACTTAAGGTATTATTTTTTCTTTATCTATTGAGTTTTATAAGTTTACAGTGCACTCTCGTTAATTCGCGGTAATTAAATCACGAACTTCCGCGAATTATCGAAAACCGCGAATTATCTGCAGTTATTTTTGTTAAGCCTAGGAAAAACAAAACTATTGGTTAAAATATTGAAATAGGCTTGAACACGCGAAATAATAATTTTAACTCCTGATTGTAGTGTCTTATAAGACATGCTAGGCTACTGGTAGGCCTATGTGGATTATACCTACATTAATATTAAAAAAAAAAAAAGCCGGCATCACTTTTTGTTTCTTAGATCGTTTATTCTAATTTTCGATTGCACATCTCCGAAGAAAATATTATATGAGAACGAAAATTCATCTCGTTTTTCTATATAAGAGATAAGTGTGACTAGAGACACTAGCTTGACTGTGGGAACCTTTCGGGATTTCCGTTGCATCACTCCCGCACTCTAAATCTACTGGATCTCAGTTTTCCTCACCAACAGTCAAATTCCATGCTATTTCTTCTTTGCTTTTCTGTAGTAAATCATAATCGTCCTTATCGACGTCTAACTTGCCCGTTCGAAATATCGTCGTTACAAAAGTCGGCAAGCACTTGCTTTTGTACGAGCGGAGTAGCGGTACTTTCCTCCCGACTAGTTGACTGCATGAAGAGCATCGAACAAAATCGCTCTCGGTATCGTGCACGTTTGTGCCATTACGCAATAATCGCTGTTTACAATACGCTGTCCGCGCATCCACCCTTCACAACTCACAGATCAGCGACCTTGGAGCGTGGCTGTTGGGATAGGGAGGGTAGGTTCCGAGTGAAAGTGCATTCCTCTTGTAGTGTTTGGGATTCAAAGACAAAGGAAATCTGTGCTATACCACTCGCGGCAACATGCGCGTAAGGTTTGAAGATTGCGCAAGTAGGCCTACTGTTACATCGCAGAGAAACGCAGTTCAGTCTTCTTGAATCTCAATGATTTCGTCTTTACGCATTGCGTCGCATCAAAATTCTTTTAAACGACAGAGAGATTGCTTAACTTGGTGTGATGATTAGTTGCTGTAAGAATTCCTAATTTAAAAAATACTCATGGAGACCCGCGAATTAACCGCAAAACGAATTATCCTCACGCGAATTATCGGGAGTGCACTGTATTTCTGTTTCTTATAGTGTGTATTATCTCCCTTGTTTCCAAGTGTATTGGAATTGAAGCAAAGTGACTGGTGAAGATAATTTAAGAAATGCTGTTTAGTTTACAACATTACTAGATGGTGGTAGTGAGTATGTCACCCATTTCAATGAAGAGTTTCCATTTTCAACTTGACAAACTGTTTGGTCCTACTACTCAAAGCACAGGTAGGCTAATCGTGTATGTTTGAATGATTCCAGGTATGATGAAGGTAGCATTATGGTGAAGGTTGGTCGTGAAGAGCCAGCAGTTTCCATGGATGTTAATGGTGGTAAGATCATTTGGGCAAGACATTCGGAGATCCAGCAGGCAAATCTGAAGGCAATGGGAGAGGGAGCAGAGATCAAGGATGGTGAGAGGCTACCTTTGGCAGTCAAGGACATGGGTAGTTGTGACATCTATCCTCAAACTATCGCTCACAATCCTAATGGGAGGTTGGTAGCTCTTTTAATTTTATAAGGACTATTTGTATAAGATTGGCCTCGTCCACTTCCTGTTACTGTGATTGTCCTCTTTCCATGTTTCTCTAGGGCAAATTGGTCCCTTGGATCTATTTTTTTGTTTATATTTTTTCTAAAATACCAACTATCGATGAGATACAAATTTCACCTGTGTTGCCTTGCATCACTGCTGTATATTGATACTGCTAACTATGCCTATTTGAAATAATTGACATAGTGAATTAGATTCTAAGAAACTCCACAAACATTTATAAAAAGTTAAAATAACTAATTATTTTAACAGAAGGGGTATAGGCATTTGATGTAAATTATGTATGATTAGCGACTATGTTACTGACTAAAAATGCCCTTTCTCTTTTAGAAATTTGTGTAAAATGAACGACATGAATGGGATGTTTTGTACATAGACACAGAATGAAGTTTGTCTTTAGAATGCAGTCGAAGATAATGGTGGCTTTGCTAACATACCCGAGATATTCATATGCCTATTCTTCTGTGGGCAATTCAAATGATGTAAGAGTTGTGTGTAGTATTTAAAATGTTGAGAGCTGACAATACATGTAAATCAGAATGCTCTTGACGGCCTGTGAAGTAAAGGGGGATTTTTTGTGGTAAAAGCTGAAGTTAAATTTTGTACCTCAATAAACGAGAGGGGGAGGGGAAATATGAGATAAGAGAAATTAATCATGCTAATACTGTATGCCTGCTGATATCATGGTTATCTCTCATTCTCTTGATATTGAGTTGTTTCAGTACTCTCTCTCAGACTGGAGGACTCTAGTCGAGTGAAGATGGCCATTATTACCTTAATATTAAATTGTGTGGGAACTTTCCCATTTAAAGACCTATACCAGGAAATGTCTTGAAATCATCTTCCAGAATTTGTTGGAATGAAGTCTAATGTTTCATTAGAGAGCCCCTGAAATCTCCATCCTATCTGCCAGTTTCGAAGTATGTTTTTTTCTTCTTCTTTCAATTCTAATGTGTACCTTTGTGCACACTTTGATGAATGTATGGTGCTTTTCATGGTCGAATCGCCAACAACAAGAATTAGCCAAGATCAAAGCGAGGCATCTCCAGGCACTTGGGCCCTGAAAAGCACTGGACGTTTAGGATCTTCAGCTCATGAGCGTTTCAACCATCAGCTTAAGGAATCCTTATTTAACTGTTGCTTGCAGGTTTGTCGTAGTATGTGGTGATGGAGAGTACATTATCTACACAGCTATGGCCCTGCGGAACAAGGCATATGGCTCGGCCCAGGAATTCGTGTGGGCCCAAGACTCATCAGAATATGCTACACGAGAAGGCAGCTCTACTGTGAAAGTCTTTAAAAATTTTAAGGAGAAGAAGTCGTTCAAACCAGAATTTGGAGCAGAAGGTAACTTTTGAAAATGAAGGCTTTCTTGGAGTTTCTTTCCTATGCAATAGGACTTGAAATTTAATAATATATCTTTATTTCTTAATCCTTTTTTCAATTCATGCCAAAGTTAATTTAAGTATACTTTATGAAAACATGTTTTTTACCACTTGGTAAACCACCTTGAGGTGGTAATACACAGAGGTCGAGCTGAGTTGGTTCCTGGTTAATGCATGAGTGATTTTCTACATGAAGCTTGATAACAGACTATTGGTCTCAATTTAAACGGTAAGAATAGAATTTTACATTAAACTTACCAGAAAGATGACCATTAAATACATTGGTTGTAGTAAAATATTTATCATCTTCATAACCATAGAAATTTTTATTTATCTCTCTTTTGGCATTTGTTAATATTATTCTGTATACATTTTGAGGTTAACTCCTGTCCTCCTCGAAAGATCTGTGAATTTAAGAATGAATAACCTATCATAAATTTTTTTTGCGTACGGCTTTTAGTACCGGGAGTGTCCGAGGACATGTTCGGCTCGCCAGTTTGTAGCTGCTTCTAGGCGGACACCCAATGGGTGAGCTACAAGTACCGTCACGTGTTGAGTGTTGTCTAGGGAGGAAAGTTGGAATGTAAGGACGAGGAGTTGGAAGGTAGCGGATGTGGCCTATAGTTAGGGACCAACCCCGGCATTTGCCTGGAAGGAAGATGGGAAACCACAGAAGACCATCTTCAAGGTTGCCGGCGGGGGGATTCGAACCTCCTCGCCTCCCGGATGTGAACGACTGCCACCAGCCATGCCGTAACGACCACGGCTAACACACCCGGTACCTATCATAATAACCTCATACATTGAATTAATTTAAAGACTGTAATTCATGATTTTGAAACTCTTTCCTGGTAAAGGTATGTTTATTTGTGTAATATTTCAATCTTAATTGCATCAATAAACATTACACAAATAAACATATGTTCACCAGTCTTAACATCTAATCAAACTTTCAAGGCATGTTTGTTGTGAAGTATCAGTGCTTGGGAGCATGTTTTATATGCAGTATTGAAACTCCAAAGCACTAAAGCTTTGGAGTTCTTATAATCGAATATTTTTACAAAGCTTCGGATATGATGAAAGATTAAGAATATGGTTAAATCATATCATATTATACTAAGGCTTGAACTCGTGGTTAGGAAGTGGCCATAGCAGTATAGTCTACTAATTTGCCTGCCTGGAATAGAGGAAATTTGTGTTCAAATCCCGAAGGCTGTCTTCCTTTCAACTCTCACTCAACAGATGTGACTTCACTAAGGGGAGTTATTCTCAGAAGTCATTTTGATGATTCAGATGGAAGATAGGATAGGAAAACATATAATATGCTTTTTCTGAGTGTTTGTTGAAAATTATGTTCATTTTACTTGTAGGTATATTTGGTGGCTTCATGTTGGGTGTGCGTTCTGTCACTGGCTTGGCATTCTATGATTGGGAGAGTCTGGACCTGGTGCGACGCATTGAGATTCAACCCCGCCATGTGTTCTGGTCTGAGAGTGGCGAGCTGGTGTGCTTAGCCACGGAAGAGAGTTACTTCATCCTCAAGTATGACGCCACCATTGTGACCCGTGCACAGGAAACAAGAGAAGGGCTCACGGAAGATGGAGTGGAGGATGCTTTTGAAGTGAGTTAGAATGCCACATCTTATACAGAATATTCAAAATTGTCATGTGTTTTAAAACACTACTGATTGAACTTACTGCTAATCAAAGTAGAACTTCTGTCATGCTATGTTTTGTAGACAGGATCTTGTTTCCCCTTAATTTTATATGAAATTGAATTGCTTTAGAATTTGTTTACTTGAATAGACAAAATGTTCCTGTGAAGAATATGGACATACATTCAGTCGAAAATTGTATATCTTATCCAATAATTTTTTAAAATGGTACTCAAGAATTTTGACCTCTAGTTATGAGAGTTTGAAATTTAGATGAGTAATTAATGTACTATATCAATCATTAACTATGCAGCAGGAATGCAGCAGACTCACCTACTGTAGATACTAAGTTTACTGTAGGACATCACACACATTTGGAAAAGTCACATTAAGTTCAAAAAAGGTATTTCAACTGTCTTGCTGTCCAAGCTGAGTGTGGTGTGGACTGGACATCTGAAGGATTAATGGAAGAATATAGAATCCACCTTCAAGGAGGAACAAGTACTACAATTGGCACAGTACCAGAAACAGAATGCCTGAGGATTAGACGAGAGGACCCCAAGTGAAGTTTGTACCAAAATATGAAACTGCCCTGGTGTTTTTTCAGAGCTCATGTGACCAGGAAAGAGGAATCATAGACTGTTAGCTTGAATGCCTGCTACAAGACGGAAGAAACATTTTTAACTAACTGATATCTGAATTTTAAGCTCACATAACTAGTCAGGATTATAAAATTTAACCTATGGTGATATTTTACATTTTTTCTTTGTAGTTCCTTGGTGAAATCCATGAGAATGTTCGCACTGGCCTATGGGTTGGTGACTGTTTTATCTACACTAATGGTGTGAACCGTATCAACTACTATGTCGGTGGTGAGATCGTTACCATCTCGCATCTGGATCGCACCATGTACCTGCTGGGCTATGTGCCACGAGACAACCGACTATACTTGGGAGACAAGGAGTTAAATGTGGTGTCCTATTCCTTACTACTGTCAGTGCTGGAGTATCAAACAGCTGTCATGAGGGGCGACTTTGAGACGGCCGACAGAGTCCTTCCCACTATTCCCAAGAGTCAGCGCACACGGGTTGCTCACTTCCTCGAGAAACAGGTGAGACAAATTTGATGTACAGTAGGGTTCTTGCTAATTTTTTCACATGAGATAGTTTTAAGTTTGCAATAAATTGTTTTTCTTTGAATACAAGGAATTTGATGTACAGTCACTCAAACAAAGAATGAGCACTCTTTTGTTAACTGCAGAGCCTTTCTTCTTTTCTTCCTACCTACCTTCCTTCCTTCCACCCACCCTCCCTTCCCTTCTGTTTTGTTCTCGAGCCCAGAATATTTTCAACTGAGATTTTTTAATGTACTAGGTATGGCCAAAATAAACACTGCTCATCAGTAGAGATACGGGAAAATCGCAATTGCGATAAATGCGAATTTTACTTTTTTCTCGTTTTTTCAACTACCTGGTAACTAATATGACTATGTATACCCAAAATTTGCGAAACTGAATGTGCGACAAAGTGCGATAACGAAGGGTTCTTGCGAATTATTCCCATAAATGCGAAAAGTGCCGAATTTACCGATTAATGTTGAATATTATGTTTTATTACATTTTCGCGCCGCAACTTTGAAATTTGCGAGTCCTCAGCAATGAAAACATCGGCTAAATAATCGATATTTACGAGTAATAATCGATATGTACGAACATCGATTATTGTCTTGAAAACAATCTATTACGGTAAAAAATCAATTAGAAAATTGCTGGCGTTATTGCCGCATAATATCCACTGTTTATCGCCAGTAAAACGATGTTTTGGGAGAAATTATTTCGTAGTTTAATTCGGTTGTGCTAATAAAAGGAATATTCCAATCGTTTATGCCGATTCTTTTTAAAAATTAGAGCAATAAGGTTATGCTTATATAGGTTTATATCGCGCGGCCCTCATTTTTTGTATTTGACCATTATAATAAAAACTGTAAAGTACGTATCGTGATATGAATAGACAATGTTTGTTAGGCGTTCTCTTTGCTTTGGGGAATGTTGTGTAATATGATGAAAGTATTCTCTACAATGTGTGAGTTATAGGTTATGTTACATGTCGTCCGGCGATTTCTCCGTGAATTCGGATACTGTTTTACAGGTTGTCAGTCGAGTCAAGAGTCTCAAATAGGTATATCAGTAATTGCGTGTTTGCATATTCTGTTTAACTTAGGAAAACCTTTGAGATTGATAAGATGTGATCATTTAAGTCTTTGGAGTAGATATGAAAGGTGCACACTAAAGTTCACAGGATTGTCAGCATTCGTCTATACAAGTTCCATTGGCAGCAGTGTTAAGTCTCCTGTTGTGTGTGTAGTTTTTATTTTTACTAAGGGAGTGTTAAAGTATTAAAATATTAATATCAGTATTAAAGAAATGTAGAAACTTGACATCATACATTTGGCAAGATTGAGTTCAAGTGCTGTCGGTTGGTTGTATGATGTGAGACGAGGGTACATGAGCTATGCTCAAAAGATCCAAAAGTCATGTTCTCATTATGCAATCAACAATATCAGGTGTTTTGCAGCAACTCAAATATTGAGGGCCAGTAGAGAGTTGTATTAGTTCACAGGTACCAAGGTACCAATTGTTAGAATAAAGCGAGCTGTGGTCAGGCGACAATGCTTGTCTTAAGAAGTTTACTGTGTAGCAGGTGGAATGACGACAATACCGGGCTCTCCTGGACTCTGTGGACGAATTGGTTCAAATTCTGTGGATGTCTATGAAATCCTTTTGTGTGATTTTCCTACTAACTCCTTGCCAAGTTCCCAATTCTTTTTATAACTCATCTTATAACAATGCCGCTTATCCATGGCCCTCATTGAAAAGGAAATAATGAGGGAGTCAACATTTTATTATTTAGTTAATTATCTATTGTATGGTATTTACCTAAATTTAAGTAAATGTATGATTCCCATTATTATATTAAATGCTTATGCCGTTTATCAGAGACACCTGTATTTCCAATCCTGCACGTTTGAATTAGTTTCCGTGCATATTATTTTGAACCTGTTAACTTAAAGTTTTATTGTACCTGGTGCCGAACTTTTAAATGCTACAAAATGCTAATTTTTAAATTTCAAAATGCTCCAAAATGCTATTTTTCAAAATGAAAGTGCTACAAAATCAATTTCAAAATGCTATTTTCTCGTATCTTTACTCATCAGCTGTGCCTTTAAATACAAAATATTGCGATATCAATTCAGGGAATTTTTGATGGCCATAACTGAGCAGCAAGAGGAAAAGTTTTTATCTGAAATAGCTACCGAAGATTGCTTGTTGAAAGTAAGGTGCTGTGCATTGCAGCAAGACTAGAGCTTGGGAGACCAACCTTACTCGGTCACTTATTTGAAATAAAAATATTTGCTCTTGTTGCGTGTTCACCGCCAGCAAACATCTTTGAAATGACATCACTATACCGTCCTATCGATGGGTCACATAAATTTGTACTTTGAACCAGAATTTCTTTTTAATGAGCCAGAAAAATTTGTTTTGCATTTAAAATGACACCTTAAGGTGGAGCCTACTAGTAGTACTTATTTGCGCCAGCTACCTACATATTTAAAAATATCCATTGAAAATATCTTCCGAAACACTGGAGAGAAACTGACAACTCTTAAAAGGGACATCTGTTATATTTAAAATTCTAACACCACTGTAAAGTTTCTCATATCATCCTGCTGTTTAAGACTTGGCCAAAACATTTACCAAAAGTCTATTCATTCTTTTTTTTTATGTGACTACAAATGGGTGGGCTCTTTTTATTTTTTACAAAATAGGAGACTCTTGTTGGTTTACAGTCAGCATTATTTCCTAGAATGCAATACAATCTAAATTTTTAGGGAATGTACTTTGGAAAATATGCAGATTTCTGCATGCATGCAAGCGCTCTTCACTCAAGCAAATTTTCTGTCTGATCCTGCTGTAGAGAAATGTAGATACGGACTGATTCGCTGTTCACTCTTTTGACGTACCTGTCTGCTGGTCTCTTAACTCCAGGAAGGGCTGTTTTAACCTTCTGAGTGCATGAACATGTGACAGTAAGTTACTGTCTCCCTGTTTTGATGAAAAACATCTAGCACACACATGTAAAGGATGAAATTGATGTATTAAAATTTGAACAGTATAATAAATACCAACATTTTAGCAACATGCGTAAATTGTCATTTTCCACAGATAACGTTCTGTCAGATAGAAGCTGATGTGTAGAGCAATGAAAGCTTAAATTGAACAAGGAAAACTAAGCAAGCGTTTGAGCACATACTGCAGGGTAGAGGTAAGGATCAGACCTGAACAGTGTGTGTGTATAATGGCAAATAAATGAAATATACCTATAAAAAATCTGAAATCAGTACTTATGCAAGGGTCGAGTCATAACTCATGGCAACTATTTTTATTCTTTCGAACAGGAGACAACACGGAAAATCTACGGTATATACTTGCGTAGGATGCCAATAGATGGTGTATGTAAACAACAGTGTGGGTCTGAGCATGCCCCAAGTTCAGTGTGAGTGAGAGCGTCACACAATGGAAGTCGACAAGCAGGAGCAACGATTGTATATTAAAATCGCAGTTCTCCGCGCCAGAAATTCACGCGAATGCCATGCAGAGCCGCGGGAAGCATTAGGTGTGCATGCCATGCCCTATAGAACAGTGGCGAGGTAGGTGGAGACGTTCAAACTGTGTGGAGTATCAACTGCCAATTTGTCTCGCCCAGGCCGTCCAGTATCCATGGACAAAGGTGTACGGATAATGGGGATCGATCAGTATTTACAGGAGGACAGGCGCTGGACTATAGCGGAATTGTAAGAACATACAGCAATACCAGTGGCAACAATAGGGCGCATTTTACACAAGGACTTACAGATGCGTAAAATTTGTGCAACGTGGGTGCCACATTACTTAACGGAGTACAGAAGTGGTCTCATTACGAAACATGCCGCATCAATCTGGAGAGGTTTCAGCAGGAAGGACAAGCCATGTTGAATCGCATTATTGCAGTCGATGAAACATGGGCACGTGCTTATGAACCTGATCTGAAGAGACAGTCAGGTCAATGGCGTCGTCAGGGGTCACGACGGAGACACGAGGTTCGACAAAGTCCGTCTCCCAATAAGGTTATGGTCGTCCTGGCATACGATGTTCAAGGTGTTCTTGTGTGTCATCCAGTGCGTGAGGGGCACACTGCCAATGCAGTGTATTACAATTCCTTTTTGTTGTACCAATTGCGCCATGCAGTGCTAACCAAACGTCCTGATTGTTTGGACGACGCCATAATCCCACAAGATAACGCTACGGCTCACACAGCAGCCATCGTTCAGCGTCGCTTACAACGGTGGGGATGGGAGGTTCTTCCACACTCGCCTTATTCGAAAGATCTAAGCCCATGTGACTATGATCTAATCCCCAAAGTCAAGAAGCCACTATGTGGACGACAGTTTGCTAACAAAGAAGACATAGTAAGAGCATTTCGGAGGGAGGATTTTCACATTAGCGATACACATGCAGCGAATGGTATTCAGCAGCTACCCCACCGCTGGCAACGCACAGTAGACACCTTGGGTGATTATTTCGAAGGTCTGTAACCAGTGGAGACCTGTCCTTTGTACGTAGTCTTGTGTATTTGCTGTCTATACCGTAATAAAACAATGTTTACCAATGGCCTGTGTTCTGTAACTTACCTAAGAGCGTCTCCTGACGTCAGAATTTATCTTCAGGCACTATGAATACCGTATTTACTCGAATACGACCCGCCCCCGAATAAGACCCGCACCCTGATTTTGAAGAACAAAATTTAAAAAAAAGAATTTTTACTCAAAATTATTTACTATCTTAACTAAATAAACAGAATAGCATTTATCCAAAATAGTTTCCAACAGTTTTGAAGTCGTCCTAAAATAACACACATCAAACGATAAAAAATACAAATAAAAGTACACAAACACTTCATTCATCGTCATCAGAAGTACCAACTTCGGAACTTTTATCACCATCACTTTCCCACTAAATGTCGTCATCACAGCCATCCAAAGCATCGAAATACTACATTTCTTGAAGCTCTTCCGCTTGAGATCTCCAGAGATTAGATTCCATGCCGTCAAAATCCACGAACACAGCAGCTGAACTTTCGGGCGCTGGATACGACCAGTTGGAGTCGGTGCGTGCTTATCGGCCGCCATCCGCTCCGTATACAGCTGTTTCAAGGCTGCTTTGAACGGGCGGTTCACGCAGCATAGACGTCATCCCGCCCAATCACGAATACATGACTCGTCAATATCATATTTCCTACCGGGCACGATTTCCAATAACTTCAGCTTCCCTCGCAACTTTCAATTTCTCACTCACAGTAAATGACCGCAAACGTTTCGTAGCATTCATGTTTACACTCGGAGAACGTGCGTGTGACTGTTTGACGCCGCGTGCTTACGGCAAAACATAGTTATAGCCGGAAGAAGGCTAGCACCATCTAGCGGATACTCGCAACACCCGATATCGCGCGCGGCGGGCAATTTAGATCTTTCTAATTTGGATGACTCAAATAAGACCCGCACCCCAATTTTTCACGTCCGAATTTGTTTAAAAATGTGCGGGTGGTATTCGAGTATATACGGTACGTACATGCCCTATATTTCCAAATGCATATCATAGATTTTCTGTGTTGTCTCCTGTTCGAAAGAAAATAAATAGTTGCCATGACTTATGACTCGTCCCTCGTAGGTTGTTCCGATAGGCGATGGTTTTGATTGTATTGTCGGGCACATGACAGTAATCTACCATGCACTTGCAAACTTTGCGGAACACTGACGAGGGACCACAAGAAGCTAGCAACAATTACAAGGGCTTTTAGTGTAATATTGTATGACCTGAAAATGCACATCCCTCCTGCCCTCTTGTGTAATCTCAGACAAACGTTACATGTGGTTATACGAGTGTGATAGTAATCTACTGTTCACACACCCAGAGGATGATGAGTTGACATGAAGTAATGTACACTTACATTACCTAATTTATGTAAATTGCAGGTTATGTTACTTTACCTATTCATTTTCTATTGCAGGGTTTCAAGCAACAGGCTCTGGCAGTGTCCACAGATCCTGAACACAGGTTTGAGCTGGCACTGCAGCTTGGGGAACTAGACATAGCTCACACCCTAGCGAAAGAGGCTGCTTCACAACAAAAGTGGCGCCAGCTGGCCGAATTGGCCACATCGAAAGGCAAGCTGGACTTGGCTCAAGAGTGCTTACATAATGCTCAGGACTTTGGTGGACTGTTACTTCTAGCCACATCGTCAGGTAACTTTTATTAATCAAGTGACATAGTCTTATATCATAAGGAGACATTTTATTTCACTGTGGAAAATTGTCTCTATCAATAACTAGTTGATGTGCTTCATGAATTCTTCTCTCCTAGCGTATTTCACGCGTTGCTTGCTTGGTTGTTGATCGCCACTTCTTCCTGTCGAGGGCATCTTCAGGTTTGCGGCCGCACACCAGTAGGTCTTCACTGATTCTATCCATTCTTTGGGCGCCCACGGGATCGATGTCCTCCTGGATCGTATCGGAGGGCCATTTTTACCACAGAGTTCTCATCACTTCTAGTGACATGCCCATACCAGCAAAAATGCGCTTCCCTCATTTTGACTTTAATTGTTGCGACTCCCATTTGCTTCCTTATGTGTTCATTTCTGACATGGTTAAGCCTTGTAATACCCATGTGCTTCATGAATAAGGTTGCCATAATGGCGAGGAAAAAATTCTGGACATAACTTCACAAAAAGCTTTGTGTTTATGCCTTTATCGTTTAATTGAAGGGAATTCCACATGCGGACATCCAATTAACTCAACTTCCAGCTTGGCATGTCGTTATTCTGACCAATGAGCTAATGGAGCAGACATCTTAATTCTCTTTGCCAGCATATGCTTCACATTGCATTAGATGCTTGTTGTGGTCTTTGGATTCCAGATATGTATTTTCATTTTCCATTTTTAGTTATTATTTTTTTTAAATACTATTTTTCACTTAGATATATCTGGGAACATAGCCTACTGGTTGCAGTTAATTCAATGAAATTGAGGTGGTGGAGGGACACCTAGTGGCGTATATTTCAAACTTTATTAAATGACATCGAAGAACTCGAAAAAATTCCATGCAAAATTGGTCTACAAATCTCCTATGAAAAGACTGAAATGATGCCGAACTTCAGAATTGACACACCAAAATTTCAACTAAACAATAGTAAACAAATTAAGATTGTGAAAAAGTTCAAATATCTTGGGGAGATGATCACCTGGAACTCAAACGAGAAACCATCGATAGACAGTAGAACATCCAAACTGAAACAAGCACAACGAATCACCTGGCCAACCTACAAAAGGAAATCTCTCTCAATAAATGCCAAATTTTGGCATTACAATTCCGTTCTTAAACCCGAGGCAACGTATGGTAGTGAAACACTCTTCAAGTTGAACATCAAATCAACAACTGACAAACTGCAGAAAGCAGACAGAAGAATCATCAGAACAATTATTAACAAAAAACATCAAAATAAATGGCCAATGGAGATTGCTGCCGAATAAAGTGGTATATCAAGAGAGTGAATCAATAATAGTTACAATGCGGAAAAGGAGAATCTCTTTTTTCTGCCATATCTCACGCCTACCAGAAACCAGACTAATGAAACAGCTGTTTAGTTACTTCTGGAAAAGTAAAACAAAGAACAACTGGTTCCAAGAGATCCAGCATGATTTAGATGAATTAAATTTAATGATGCTCGAAATTAAAAATAGAGAAGAGAAGAATATTTTAAGGAATAAATACTTACGATTCACATTAACAACATTTGAATGGAAAAACGACACCATCACAGATGAACAAAGGGCAGCCAGGTCAGATAGAATGAAGAATTTTGGGGTGCAGAAGAAGCTGAAGCTGAATCGCTAATCTGGAAATACCGTTGTTACATTTAATTGTATTTGTATTGATTTAAGTGCTCCAATGGGGCGTAAAATATGCTCAAAAAAAAAAAAAAAAGACATGATTTTCAAAAGTGTATTTGTTGAATTAGTGTTCGTTTATTTTCAATGGCACAATATGTTACTTTTAGGTAACTACAATAGATTTACCCTGCAGTTTTAATATCTCACTAGATGTTATGAAGAACTAGCTTTAGTGTGCAACTGATGTTTTTCTACAGGTAATCTACCCATGGTGCAGAAATTAGCAGACACATGTGATAACGTTGGACGAAACAATGTAGCATTCCTGTCACATTTCATACTTGGAGATTTGGAGAAATGTCTTCAAATTCTGGTGGAAACTGACAGGCTTCCTGAAGCAGCATTCTTTTCCAGGTATGTTGTTTCTTGCAGTACCGTATTTCTTCGCATATTCGTTGCATATTTTTAGCTGAAATTCGCGGAAGTAAAGCAGGGTGCGACGAGTATGCGAAGAATATTAAAGTTCAAAGAAGAAAAACCAAAATCTCTTTTTTAATATACTGGATCATTATTTGCTGCATGCTTGTGCACTTTCTTAATATTATTTGCTTCATTTGTAATCCCATGTATTTCACTTTCATCAAGATCCCCATATGATTCTTTCATTTTCTCATTGTGAACAATCCCCTTCGGGGCAAAATTCCGGCACCCCGGCATCTCTAAAAGCCAGTGTAGTTAAAAGGGACGTAAAACAAATAACATTATTATTATTATTATTTCATTGTGAACACCATTTGCGCAACATCACGCTCGGGGCTCTGTTGCGATGTTTCCACGGAAGTAACTGATGCTGATGCTGGTTCCGCTAATAGAAGTTGGGCCTGTTCACTGAGATTAGCAGTGTTTCTTACGACGGCTTATTGCATCTTATTACAGGAAAAACTAATGTATTTCAATCCACCTATTCAATACAATTAAAAAAAAACCAATATTATTACAGGTACATGTTTCGGGGAATTGCTGTCTTAATCTGTGCAACCGGATTCTCCCATGATTAGCATTGAGGGATGAAAATTCGTATTCTTTCTGGAAAGATTAGAAAATTATTGATTGAAATCTCTTGAAAAATTGCAGGAAAGGAAAATCACCTGTAACTATGGGTGTATCTGTATACACTAGATCGTGCTTGAATAAACTTCGGCGAAAATAAAGATTTGGTGGCATCTGGTCTAGCTGGTATGATAGAAAAGACTGATGGGATGTTGAATCTATGTAGAGAAAAAGAAAAAAGAAAAACGAAGATTTTTTTTTATAATTCATCCATTTTAGTATTAATAAAATGGGTTTGAAAAAACGGGTGATTCCGCGGCCAACTCTCGGAAGCGATGGTTCCATACAAGTTTCATTTCCCTGGACTGCCGCTGAGCATGACCGCTGTCTAGCATGCCGTTTGCCACCCACTCAATGAAGCGTGCATCAATGATTGCAGGCACAGACTCTTTTCTTCTGACAAGGTAACGCCAGGTTATAATCTCACGGCAGCACGTGCAACCGACCCAAGCACAAATACGAATGTGCTAAGTGACGATGCTGACCGCTCGCGTTGCGTGGTCATAGGTCGCAGGCACAGAGACGAGACTACTTTCTTCTGACAAGGCCACACCAAGTTATAAGCTCGCGGCAGCGTGTGCAACCAATCGCCTCATACATATCCAACACTGCCAGTCGCATTGCAAACAGTGACATGGAGGCGTCAAACGAAGAGCAAAGAGGTGTTGTTCGGTTTCTGACAGCGAAAGGAGTGGGGGGAACTGAAATTTATCGCCGAATGTCGCAAGTGTACGGCGAACACTGCATATCCGTTGTAAGGGTCAAGGCATGGCACAAGCGCTTCAGGGAAGGACGGGTGTCGTTAGCCGATGATGCCCGGGCTGGGGCACCCCCTGCATTACCGATGACAACGTCCAGCTGGTTGATGCACTCATTACCCAGGACCGCCGAGTGACAGTGAACGCCATAGCCACTGTGGTCGGATTGAGCGTGGGAAGTGTGCACACCATCATGAAGGAACGACTGCACTTGCGGAATGTGTGTGCCCAATGGGTGTCCCACAGTCTTCAATCACACCAGGAAGCATGTCAAATGGCCTACATTCTTGGTCTTGGTTGGACGATTGATGCATGCTGCTGCTCGCTTTGTGTCGTTACGTGACATGCACGCGTGCCCTCTAGCGACGGGCTGTGACCTTCCACACTCTGGTCGGAACCACACCTCGTGACACACGCCACGATTAGCCCATGTCGTCACCGGTTTGCGCATTACAGCCTCCGGCTCGTTACTTTTTGAACGCACCTTATAAAAAATAAAATTTTTAGTACACTATATCTGATAATATTTTCATACAAATTGCTTTTTTTAATCCAATACATGAATAACCACTTTCATAAGTGATTTTTTAAGGATGTCCATTTTTATTAAAATTTTAAATTCAAAATTGTTATTTTTAGAGTTGTTTTATGTACTATAATGTATTTTCTTTTTGGTAAAAGACATTAGTAAGTTACAGCAAAGCGACTCATGCTGATGAAGATCCCATTGAAGGTTTGACAACAAGTTACAACAATAAAAATTATAGTAACATATTTACTCGCCTATCGTCATGCCAGGTTGTAAGCAGCATGCAACCGATCGGCGCACGAATACCCATGTGCAATGCGCCTATAGTACCCCCCCTTCATTTTCGAGAGGCAAAATACAATATTCTTGGAAATCGCTTATGGTCAATTCTTGGAAATTGACGAATTCTTAAAATTTTTAAAACTTTGAACAAAAATTCATCCTCTTTTATGACAAAAATATTTTTCTTGTTACATTATTTAGTTATTCAGACGTTATGACCTCCATTTTGCGTATGCGATTGGGCAGGATATCAAATTGTGTAGCCAATAGGCTACTTTCATCATGATCATTGTATAATTCTTGTATTTTCTCATTGTGAACACCATGTGTGTAACATCATAAACAAGAAACTTTCCCATCATGTGTGTTCGCAAAACTTACATTCCCCCCAAATTATATGAATTTGTTTTATATAAAAAAATTAAATTTAATTCATTTGAATTCTTTGGTCCAGATAATAATACTTCTTCCAGTTATGTCAGTTCTGTTTTCTAAAGAGTTGGGGAGGGACCGAGGTCCCCCTCCCCAAGAACAAAGCACACACACAACCTCTCTCCGTTTTCGTTTCAATTTGAAAACGTATTCTTAGGTGCCACGACAATGCAGCCGTCTTCTTATGTGTCAAAACACTTCAGGCGTGCCACAATATATATTGATAGCATGAAAATGGCCATAAGCCAGGTTACAATTTTCACTTCTAGCAGTTGGCCTGCCTGAACAACTGTCAGTGTCAGCAGTTTTTGTGTTGGAAATGTTCCCCACTGAAAACGTGGAGGTTTAGTGTGCTGAAAACGGAAACAATGTTGAAGCAAAATGCTGGTCGCTTTGTTCAGGCCTTGAGAAAACTGCGACACATGGGGATATGGTCTGGCTCATGAAATGTTGCACTGTCTTGCCGCCACACCAAATTTGCGAAATGTTGCGGATTTTTAAAATTTTGAAATAAATTCAGCGTCACTATTTGTTAGTCCAGGAAAAGGGTTTCATAACTTCTGGCGGTTTATCTTGAATTTTGATACTGGATAAGGAAGGTCAGACAGTCCTATTGCACCATCGGTACAAAGATCACCGTATAATTCTTGTATTTTCTCATTGTGATCACCACATGCATAACATCATACATGGGTCTCTGTTGCGATGTTGCATAGTGGCTATCATTCTTGGCTGTTGCCCCAGAGGCCAAGGTGCGATTCCTGGCTCTGCCAAGAAATTCAATTCTGGTTTGAGGACTGGAACAGGGTACACTCAGCTTCGTGGAGCAAAACTGAGAAGAGGCAGATTTGATTCCTACCTCAGTCATCCTGGAAGTGGTTTTCCGTGGTTTGCCACTTCTATTCTAGACAAATGCCGGGAAGGTATCTAACTTAAGGCCACGACTGCGTCCTACCCAAATCGAACCCCGAAGACCAATACAACACTAGTACAGACATCCAAGTACACTGAGTTACTTGACCACAAAGCCCCTAGACAATCAATAACTACAACAACTGTTGCGATGCTTCCACGGAAGCGGCTGTCAAAGTTTTGCTTAAGTTTTGCCAATAGCAGTTGGGTCTGTTTTCACGTGGGCCAATTGGGGTTAGCAGCGCTTTGTATGGCGGCTTATTGAAGCTTGTCATTCCGAGGCCAGCTCGTGGAAGCAACGGGTCCATAGAAATTTCACTGCCCTGGATCGGTGCTGAGCATAGTCGGTTGCGTAGAGTGAATCAAAGCCCACAAAGACAGAGACTCCTTTCTTCCGACACGGTCATGCCTGGTTAAACGCTCGCTGCAGCGCGTGTAACTGACTGGTGCTCAAATACAAATGTGCTATGCGATGATTATGCCATGAAGTTTTGTAAATCATTTTTTGTCGTTGACAAGTAGTTTGCGGTGATTATGCCATGGTAAAGAATATGCCAGGAAATGTGGTACTTGATGAGTTGTTATTGTTTGTTGTAGGACCTACTTGCCCAGCAAGATCTCCTATGTTGTGGGGCTCTGGCGCGAAGCATTGTCCAAAGTTAGTGAAAAGGCTGGTCAGTCACTGGCAGATCCCAAGGATTATGAGAATTTGTTCCCTGGCTTGTCTGATGCTCTCAAGACAGAACAGTACCTGAAACGAGAACGAGAAATAAGGATACCAGCAAAATCATACCCACAGATACCGGTGTGTACCATGCAAGTCTATATTTTGTTTGTGTTTTTAATATGTGCTAATTGTTGAGTAAATATGACAATTTGAGAGGTTAAGCACAATCCATACCTGCCAACTCTCACGATTTAGGCAGGAGACTTCCGTTTTTACACCCCTTCTCCCGCCCTCCCGCTTAACATATTAAATCTCCTGATTTTTTCAAAAACCCCACGCGTTATTTCGGACTAAAAGTGCGAGATGACAAACTCCAGTCATCCATTGAACAGATCGATTTTACGTGTATTGTGTTTCAATACCGCAGTTTCGCTTCATATCGATAATTTATAGATAATTCTCCATAACTACTCGTACCGCTTAGTTGGATTTGAATACGTTTCTCTTTGTTTGAAATAGTCTACGATTAATTCAGCAATTCAGTAATTTCATAATAGCCTGAGGGTGAGAGGTAGTTGTAGGTTGCGGAATATTGTATCTGTTTAACACTTGAAATTATTTGTGTAAACTTAAGATGTCGTATCCTTGCCACTAGATGGGGGCTTCATTAATTCCATTCCCTGACCCGGTCGGTTGACTGGAAGCAGGCTGTGGATTTTCATTTTCATTAAGATGTCGTTGGCAGTAATATGCCGGTAAGCTATTGTGATTTTTCGATTTGAGTGATTTCGTCAGTTCCTCGGTAATCATCATCATCTTGTACAGTTTCCAGCCCCAGGCTGGGTCTGTTTGGAACATAAGCCTCGCCACTTAGTTCTTTCTTCCCACCACCTCTCCGCTGTCACTCTGGTCCAGTCCTCGCCTCTCTTCTTGACACATTCCTCCACTCCTTTCAGCCATCTATCTCTTGGTCTTCCCCTTGGTCGTTTCTTCTGCATCTGCATCTCATGTATCCTCTTGGGAATCTTCTTCTCATCCATTCTCTTTAAGTGTCCATACCACCTCAGTCTTTATGTCTCAATCCTACCTTGCAAGGGCTCCTCTTTCACCATTTCCCTGACCTTTTCATTCCTCACCCTGTCTCTTCTTGTTAATCCGATCCTACTTCGCAGGAACTTCATTTCACCTGCCTGTATTCTGCTTATGTCTCTTTTCTTCATTGTCCACGTTTCTGAAGCATAGGTCAGTATCGGGATATAGTAGCTTCTGTATAACACTTCCTTGCTTTTTTGTGGGACATCTTTATTCCACACTAAGCTCCTAATGCTTCTCAGAAATGCTTCTGCCTGTCTGCCACGTTCCGTAATCTCTTTGTCATTTCTCCCATTTTCCTCCACTATACTTCCCATGTACTTGAGACTTTCCACCTTTTTCAGCTGTCCACCTCCAAGTGTTATCCCACTCATTGGTCTGTCCTTTTTCCTGGTCGTTAACAGGATCTCACATTTACTGATTTTGAACTTCCTTCCGTACTCTCCCACTGTTTCTTCCCAAGCCTTCAGTTGCTCCTGAATTTCCTCCTCCTTGTTTCCCCAGACCATGAGATCATCTGCAAACACCATTGCTTTCATCTTATCTTCTCCTATCTTTCCTGCTATCCGTGTCATTACCTCGTCCATAACCACAATAAAGAGAAGGGGTGACAGCGCACTACCCTGTTTCAGGCCACTCATTTGTCTGAACCAGTCTGTTCTTTCCCCTCCAACTTTCACACAACTCACACTTCCACAATACATCTCCTTCACTCTGCCTACAGTCTCATTTTCCACTCCCATGTTTTCCATTGCTTTCCAAACCTTCTCCCTACACACACTATCATAGGCCTTTTCGATGTCCAGGAAGGCCATCAGCAGATCCTCTCCAAATTCGTAGTGGCGTTCCTGGAGCTGTCTCACTGAAAATATGAGATCCATTGTTGATCTCCCAGGTCTGAATCCATACTGCTCCTCTCTCAATTTTCTCTCCACTTTGGCTCGTATTCTACTTTCTAATATCTTTTCATATATCTTGGCACAGTGAGGTATGAGTGTGACTCCCCTGTAATTTCTGCACTCCTTTCTGCTTCCTTTCTTAAATATTGGGACAATTAATCCTTTCTTCCAATCTTCTGGGGTCTTTTTCTCCTTCCATATCACCCTCATCACATGGTACAGCCATTGTTTCCCAACCTCCCCTGCTGCCTTCACCATTTCAACACTCACTTCATCCACACCTGGTGCCCTTCCTCCTTTCATCTTGTCTGTAGCCATTTCCAGTTCTCTCCAAGTCAGGTCCTTTTCCATTCCTGTATTATCTTCTCCATCTTCCAATACATTGTCTTCCTCCCTATGACCATTTGGATTCAGCAAATCCTCAAAGTACTCTTTCCACACTGTCTTGAGTGTTTTTTTGTAGTGTACCTCATTTCCGTTTTTGTCCATCGTTACCACATCCTCTCGCAGACCTCTTCTCTTACTTTTAACCATCCCATAAAGTACTGTCTTATTTCCTCTGCTGTCTTCCTCCATCATCTCTGTCCACTTTACCATCCACTTCTTCCTCTCCTCTGTGACAATCTTGTTTGCTTCTTTCTTCTTTATCTTATAATCTTCCCTTGTCAGATCAGTTCTTTCCTGGAACCACACTCTGAAAGCCTTGTTCTTCCTTCCCACAGCTTCTTTTACTCTCTCATTCCACCATGGTGTCTCTTTACACCGCTTTCTGTTGCTTGTTCTTCCACATACTGCCACTGCAGCTTCCACCATTGTGTTTTTTAATTGCTTCCATTCCTCTTCCCCTGTTTTAGGATTGTCTGTTGGCATCCTTTCCCTTATTATCTTCTGGAATTCTTCCTTGACTTCCTTTTCCTTGAGTTTCCATACTTTGATTCTCCTTTCCTGGTACTCTGTCCTCTTGCTATCCTTAACAACTCCCAGGTTCATTACAAGTATTCTGTGGTCGCTATCTAAGGCCTCTGATGGTATTACCTTTATATCTCCGACACTTCTCTTCATTTCCCAGTCGTACAGCATGTAATCTACCAAAGATTTCTTTGTTAAATCACTGCTGTACCACGTTACCTTGTGGCTTTCTTTCTTCCGGAACCAGGAGTTGCCTACCACTAAACCGTTTCTCTTGAAAAAATCCAGCAACTTTCTCCCTTCTTCATTCCTGCTACCCCATCCTTCTGCTCCCAATACATTTTCATATCCTTGCCTTTCACTTCCTACATGTGCATTCAAATCTCCCATGACAATGATGCTCTGCCCATTCAACTGCTGTTGTAGCTCCTCCTCAAAGTCTTCCTTCTCTTGAGCTGTACATCCAACTTGAGGGGCATATACCTGCCAACAGACAATCCTAAATCAGGGGAAGAGGAATGGAAGCAATTAAAAAACACAATGGTGGAAGCTGCAGTGGCAGTATGTGGAAGAACAAGCAACAGAAAGCGGTGTAAAGAGACACCATGGTGGAATGAGAGAATAAAAGAAGGTGTGAGAAGGAATAACAAGGCTTTCAGAGTGTGGTTCCAGGAAAGAACTGATCTGACAAGGGAAGATTATAAGATAAAGAAGAAAGAAGCAAACAAGATTGTCGCAGAGGAGAGGAAGAAGTGGATGGTAAAGTGGACAGAGATGATGGAGGAAGACAGCAGAGGAAATAAGAAAGTACTTTATGGGATGGTCAAAAGTAAGAGAAGAGGTCTGCGAGAGGATGTGGTAATGATGGACAAAAACGGAAATGAGGTACACAACAAAGAGACATTCAAGACAGTGTGGGAAGAGTACTTTGAGGATTTGCTGAATCCAAATGGTCATAGGGAGGAAGACAATGTATTGGAAGATGGAGAAGATAATACAGGAATGATCCTGTCACTTATTCCCTTTACCTCTTCCTTCATTCCATCTCTCACAACTACTCCTACTCCGCTGCTCCTTCCTTCACTGTTCCCACTCCAGTACAACCGGTACCCTTTCCTCAGTTCTCTGCGACCTTCTCCTTTCCATCTTGTTTCTGCCAAGCCCAGTACATCCAGTTTTCTTCTCTCCATCACATCTACAATCTCCTCCACTTTTCCTGTCAGTGTCTGTATGTTTAATGTCCCAACTCGTAGTCCATTAGCATATCCGGGTCGTCGTCATTTGCATCCGTCCTTTCCGAGGCCTGTTCCTGGTTTGAAAGCAAATATGATATCCACTACTGGCTTGCTAGGCCTATCGTAGCTTCACCAGAGCCCCGTCAGCCGTCACTTTTCAGAGTTCCTCGGTAATATGGCGAAGAAATATGGTTAGACATTGATAGTCTTCAAAATCTCGCGATTTTTCAGTTTGAGAGGTTGGCGGGTATGACAATCCCAGGGGTCTATTAATAGTTACCGTATTTGCTCGCGTATATCTCGCCCCCGCGTATATCTCGCACCCCATTTTTTTAGTTGAAATTTCAGGAAAAAAAAAGTACTCTCATATATCTCGCATTCATTTTTGACGCCGTCATATAAATGACCGTAATAACCTTGAGGTATAAACACGTTCGATTTAGCGCGCCACAAGTCGTCATTGAAAAAGACGTTATAAGCTCATTAAGGATGATTCAAGGCAGAAAAGGAACTCCAGCATTTATATTGGATACGATCGATCATCTTCCATATCGATTCCTCACTACATGTACGAGCGAGCTCGATCTTACCCGACCGTGGCTGAAGACACAATGTAGGCCTAAAGCGTGCTAACAGTCACGCCGGCGCCGCATCGCATGCTTGTGCGAGGTCTGTCCGAGTTTGTACGTTCGTAGCGGCACTACAGTATAGCGTCAGTTTATGCAAGTTTGCATCAGTTCGTGTGTTATGGTTATGCGACATTAAGAACCTATGAAAAAGACGTCATGAACTCGTTAAGGATGATTCAAGGCAGAATTTAGAGCGCAGACGTGTAGCGATCGATACGATCGATATCTTCCATATCGATTCCTCGCTACATGCCCGAGCGAGCTCGAACTTAGCCGAGCGCGGCTGAAGCGTGCTAACACCCACGCGGCGCCGCTTTACATGCTTGCACACGGCCGAGCTCTGAAGCAACGCAATACGTAAAGACGAAATCATTGAGATTCGAGAAGACTGAACTGCGTTTCTCTGCGTTGTAACAGTAGGCCTACTTGCGCAATCTTCGAAACATACGAGCATGTTGGTGCGAGTGGTATAGCACAGATTTCCTTATCTTCAAAGCCCAAACAATACAAGAGGAATACGGAAATTCCCCGCGTATATCTCTCACCGACAAATTTCACTCGTATTTTCGGCTCGCGTATATCTCGCCCCCGCGTATATCTCGCACCCCATTTTTTTAGTTGAAATTTCAGGAAAAAAAGTGCGAGATATACGCGAGCAAATACGGTATATTGTTAAGTTAAAAGTGTGTAAACAGACACAAACAATTTCATACCCCATGAATACATTCATCAGGCAGTTTGAAATGCATAAACATCTTGTAACTCCAGCTAAATTTACAAGAAAAACATTGTGTGTAGCTGTAGATTATGACCACATATGGTGAAGTGGCTTGCGATATTGGCTGACATCCCTGAGATTCCGGGTTCAATTTCTGGCTCTGTCAAAAATTTAAAGTCTTGCTATGGTCTACAGTAGTATGGGGTTCTCCAGTCTTGTAATGTCAACTGGAACCTGATTATTGCTGTGGAAGGAGGAGTAGAAGGGAACAGCATGTTAACTCCAGCTCAGGATGCCTGTAGTGTTTAGTAATCCCTTGTCTAAGGCTCTAATTGTGTCTTCTTAAGTTCCACTAAAATTAAATTACCGTATATAAATTATGGAAGAGTTATGAGTTTTTGTTATGAAAATATCACTTTAACAGTTAATTAAGATTTAAATAAATTCATCCACATAAGAATATGAATTGTGGTCTTATTGTGTCATGTTTGTGAATTTGAAAATAAGAGAAAATTCTATCAAAATCACTAATTTTCCGACTTTAAAAATAAAACTTTCAGCACTTTTAAGTAAGCAATATGTGTGTGTTGTATAGATGAACCATGATCGAGTCCCCATTGAAGAGATGAAGGCTGCTGAGGTTGCTGGTCGATTCCATTACATTCCAGATATAGCGGAGGAAGAGGCGGATGGGAAAGGCGATATTCTTCTTGATCTCACATCAGAAGCAGGTGAGCTTTTAATGTGATTTTTATGACCCTTATTTCTTGTAAGCAGGAAAATTTTCACTTAATCGTTTTGGCTTTCTCGGCCGGTGTCAAGTTTATTATTAGGCTTTCAGAGTGGAGGCGTGTCATGTGTTGGTGATTGTTTCCCCACTGTGCCATGAGGTTGTCCAAATAAGGTTTGTCCCATACTCTAATTATAAATCGATAGATTTCAATGCCTTGGTGTAAGTTAAAGGCGATTCCATGATCGTCTCACCTCCACTCGATCACTCTTGCTCCAGTGTGCCTGTGTGTACTTGTGGCGCCCACCTTACCGTGGCACACATTCTCTTGGAGTGTGTGGACCTGGCCGATCTGCGAAGGACTCTTAAACTACCTAACACCCTCTCCCTTATTCTCTTTGATGACGGGCCGTCAGTAGACCTCGTCATCCGGTTCATGAGGGAGAGTGGTTATTTTTTTAAGTTTTAATGTAAGTTAAGACTTTTAATTCAGGTTAAGTCTGTTTTATGTTTTTTATTGTGTTCTTCTACTTTATTGTTTACTATGTCTTAATTGTTTTATTGTTTTTTACAATCTGCCTTTTATTCTTTTTATTCAAATAAGGCATAATTGTTGGGGCTCACTGTCTGTTTTATATAAACCATTTTCATTTCATCCATGGCAGTGAGCTGTTTTTATCTTCATCCTTTCATTTCACGCCATTTCATTTCATTAGGGACCGATAACCTCGATGTTAGGCCCCTTAAAACAACAATTATCATCATACAGTGCGCCTGTGCTCACTCTGCTTACAATGCCCACATGTGCGTCACTCAGCTGGTTGAATCCTAGTTCACACGAATTTCTGATTAGCCACTCACAAATATTTTGATCAGTTTTAATGCCGATTCACCAGAAGTACTAAGCGTATAAGATAGCCATCCATCCCGAGTCAAGAATAGGAATCATTGATACTACTGTCAGAGTGGAATCATACGTTGAGCAGCCTTCCTATGTCCATACTGAGAAATGTTCCATTTATCAATCCACCATCCCATACTACCAGTCCAAATATAACTTGGACAGCATTAAGGTTATTGATTTGATGGTCGATGCAAGGGGCTCAATCCCAAACTTCCTCGCCAAATTCTGCAAAGATTCTCATTCAGATAATAAACTTTATTTAACCTTCAGAGAGCTATTGACGGAACGGTTTGTCACCAATTCTACCACATGGTGGTGCTATTGATGAAACGGCTTGTCGCTACATGTATGCCTTTTTAGTTTCACATTCCAGATGTTTGAGGCAATTTTATTTGAAATTAGACTTACCTGCTCTTTTGTGATAGTCAGTAGAACCATTTACTTTGCGTTTTTAATCTTTATGGTGATGCGAATCATGGTATTCATTTGTTCAAAAGGTTTGACTTGTGTGCGCTGAAATGCCTGACAACAGACCAATGGCTGAGAGGAGATAGGGGATATATTGACCCTAAAAGTCTAATTTGTCACCCCTAGTGAAAGGCTGTTTAGCCAGTCACTACATAAGGTAGCATTTACCTATATAACAGATACACTATCCCCTGAATTTATTTTCTGGGTGTGTCCCTGAAGGAAACTTATTTGTGTTCATGTGTGTAAAATGTAACCCAATGTAATATGTAATATATGGAACGAATAGGAGGGGGGAATATGTTAAATTGATTTACAGCCTTGTTGTAGCATGGGGTTAAGATGTGTGAAAATAACTCAGCACAGGGTTGTTTATTCATCTGGAAATACAGTACATTGCAGTTTAAAGGTCAAGGCGTCGCTGTTACAGCATTACAAGCATCCTCGAGATCCATCTTCACAGACCATGAATATATTTCGACACTACTCAGTTCTACGCTTCGCTACCTTTCATTGTTCTTGCATTCGGAGGAATTAAAGGAAAATTATTTCAAACAGCTTTGAATAATAAAAGAAGGAAGATCGTAGTTTTACGTAACCGTTAATCTCGAGATCATAAGCCAGGGGATTTGAATAATATTTCGAACGTGTATTGTTTGAGCAAACATACACTTTTTTAAATGGAACAGTGCCTATTAACAGCAACAAAATAAAAGTAGGGTAAATTAGAATGTCAATGGTGTTTGTTGCAGGATTCTAGTGCAAGTGATTTGAGAGAGGTCGTATGTTGAAATGGTTCCACACCGACACTTGTACATACATGTGGTAGCACATACTTAAGAAAAACAAACGTGAATACACCCTTATGTGGGTTCTGACAAGTATAGAGAACACTCACCTTCAAAGGTTGTGTTCAAAATGACCACCATTAGGCGCTTCCAGTCTGCTATGGAAAGACCGCTCCACACGTTCTAGTATTTCTGCGGAAATGTCAGAGCAGGCAGCAATAATATGTCATTTCGTGTCATCCGGTGTAGTTGGTATGTCCTTGTAGACAGTGCCTTTCAGATTTCCCCACAGAAAAAAGTCTAAATGAGTCAAATCCGGTGAACGTGCCCGGCCAAGGTACAGGTCCTCTTCTTCCAATACAACGATTTGGAAACAATCTGTGAATACAAGCAGTAGTAATTTGTGCACTATGGGTTAGACAGACATCATGTTGGTACCACAGGTCCTACTAGTCTGCAGAGGAATGTCTTCTAGAATCTGGGGAAGATAGTCTGTTAGGAGGCTGTTACTTGTCAGAACCCATATAAGTAGTATATTCACGTACTGCAGCAGTACTGACCGTATGATTAATCCCTTTCACAACATCCACAGGTGCTAGCTGTACCCCGAATGACATTACTCGCCACCCATACCTCAGTAGCTTCCATATTATCACAACCGTGAAGAGTTAATGGTGTAAACCCACATTTCACTCTGTCCTGTGTCAACACACAAATGCAAAAGTACTGAATTCATCCAGATATAACAACGGGCATCACATATGGTGTATCACATTGTTTCAGTTGTTCCTCAGCCGAAGGTGGAAACTCCTGAAGTTCTCGTTCCAGTACCAGCTCCCACACCAACTCCTCTTGTGACGAAACAAGAGCCACCTCATCCTCCTCCTCCTGTCATAAATACGTCCACCTTCGAAGATGAGCTGGACCTGGACCTGGATATTGATAATCTGAATCTAGATGACAACATCGACACATTGGTGAGTTTATTTCTATATTGCATGCTAGTGGCTGTAAGCTTTCTTGTTTTTGTTGTTGAACCTACCAATTTAAAATTCATGTTTGTATTAATACAAATTTTGATGTGATACAGTATTTACATATTTTTAAGAATAGACTATTGGAAAATGAATAGAAATTTGTAATTTCCTCTAATTTAACATATTTTCAGCATTGTATCCTAACTTGGCAACAGTGAAATGCAATGGCATGTAGCCTTCAGAAAGGCCTAGTGCAAGTCTTTCAAATTGATACCGATGGGTGACCTGCACATCGTAATGAGGATGAAATGAATGAGATACCCGTCACAAACACCCAATCCCATAGCCAGAGGAATTAACTATGGAAAGTTAAAATCCCACGACCCGGCCAGGTATCGAACACAAGGCCCCCTCAGTCCAAAGTTGAGCACATTATCCTCTTAGTCACATAGTCTTCTGACTACATCTTATTTTCGTTGGGGCCAAGTTATTAGATTATCCATTTTCCCAACCTATTAAATGTTTGCGACCTTGAAAAAATACACTTTCTATTGGGGCATGATGGCGCACAGCAAGCTGCTTACCTCCCACCCAAGGTAGACTGGGTTCAATTCCCAATTAATGCATATGGTATTTTCAACGTGGAAACTACCGTATATACTCGAATACCACCCGCACATTTTTAAACAAAATCGGACGTGAAAATTTGGGGTGCGGGTCTTATTTGAGTCATCCTGATTTTAAAGATTTAAATTGCCCGCCACGCGCGATATCGGGTGTTGCGAGTATCCGCTAGATGGTGCTAGCCTTCTTCCGGCTATCACTTTGTTTTACCATAAGCAGGCGGCGTCATACTTCCTCGCGCACGTGTCGCGCACGTTTTCCGAGTGTAAACATGAGTTGTACGAAGAGTTTGCGGTCGTTTAATGTGAGTGAGAAGCTGAAAGTTGTGAGGGAAGCTGGAGTTATTGGAAATCGTGCCCGGCAGGAAATACAGTGCACTCCCGATAATTCGCGTGTGGATAATTCGTTTTGCGGTTAATTCGCGGGTCTCCATGAGTATTTTTTAAATTGGGAATTCTCACAGCAACTAATCATCACGCTAAGTTAAGCAATCTCTCTGTCGTTTAAAAGAATTTTGATGCGACGCAATGCGTAAAGACGAAATCATTGAGACTAGGGAAGACTGAACTGCATTTCTCTGCGATGCAACAGTAGGCCTAATTGCGCAATCTTCGAAACTTACGTGCATGTTGCCGCGAGTGGTATAGCACAGATTTCCTTTGTCTTTGAAGCCCAAACAATACAAGAGGAATGCACTTTCACTCGGAACCTATCCTCCCTTTCCCAACAGCCACGCTCCAAGGTCGCTGATCTGTGAGTTGTGAAGGGTGGATGTGCGGACAGCGTATTGTAAACAGCGATTATTGCGTAATGGCGCAAACGCGCACGACATCGAGAGCGTGTTTGTTCGATGCTCTTCATGCAGTCATCTAGTCGGGACGAAAGTACCGCTACTCCGCTCGTACAAAAGCAAGCGCTTGCCGACTTTTGTAACGACGATATTTCGAACGGGCAAGTTAGACGTCGATAAAGACGATTATGATTTACTACAGAAAAGCAAAGAAGAAATAGCATGGCATTTGACTGTTGGTGAGAAAAACTGAAATCCAATAAATTTCAAGTGCGAGAGTGATGCAACGGAAATCCCGAAATTTTCCCACAGTCAAGCTAGTGTCTCTAGTCACACTTATATTTTATATAGTAAAACGAGATGAATTTTCGTTTTCATATAATATTTTCTTTGGAAATGTGCAATCGAAAAATAGAATAAACGATCTAAGAAACAAAAAGTAATGACGGCTTTTTTTAAATATATTAATGTAGGCATAATCCACATAGGCCTACCAGTAGCCTAGCATGTCGTGTAAGACACTACAATCAGGAGTTAAAATTATTATTTCGCGTGTTCAAGCCTATTTCAATATTTTAACCAATAGTTTTGTTTTTCCTAGGCTTAACAAAAATAACTGCGGATAATTCGCGGAAGTTCGTGCATTAATTACCGCGAATTAACGAGAGTGCACTGTATGATATTGACGAGTCATGTATTCGTGATTGAGCGGGATGACGTCTATGCTACAACCACTGGATGTCTGCGTGAACCGCCCGTTCAAAGCAGCCTTGAAACAGCTGTATACGGAGCAGATGGCGGCCGATAAGCACACACTGACTCCAACCGGTCGTATTCAGCGCCCGGAAGTTCAGCTGCTATGTTCGTGCATTTTGACGGCATGGAATCATATCCCGGGCTGATCTCATACGGAAGAGCTTCAAGAAATGTAGTATTTCGAATGCTATGGATGTCAGTGATGACGACATTTAGTGGGATGGTGATAAAAGTTCCGAAGTTGGTACTTCTGATGACGATGAATGAAGTGTTTGTGTACTTTTATTTGTATTTTTAATCGTTTGATGTGTGTTATTTTAGGACGACTTCAAAACTGTTGGAAACTATTTTGGATAAATGCTATTCTGTTTATTTAGTTACAATTGTACATAATTTTGAGTATTTTTTTTTTTTTAAATTTTGTTCTTCAAAATCAGGGTGCGGGTCTTATTCGGGGGCGGGTCGTATTCGAGTAAATACGGTATGTCCAGTGGTTCGGATTCCACATAAAAGGAGGTCCTATGACTTATGAGTGTAAGATTAACGGTCATGTAAAACAACAAGCTTCCTTTCCTTTTAGAGAAACTTCCATTGATTTTGAGAGGTACTTATTCGACTGTAGTAACTGATGGTCATGAAATTACTATCTTTTGACCGACTCATGGTGTAGTGGCTAGCATGCTGGGGTGTTGCCCTGGAGGTCTGGGTTCGATTCCTGCCTCTGCCAAGAAATTTAATTCTGGTCTGAGGGCTGGAACCTCGTGAGGCAAAACTTAGGTGGGTTTGATTCCTATCTCAGTGATCTTGGAAGTGGTTTTGCATGGTTTCCCACTTATACTCCAGGCAAATATCAGGATGGTTCCTATCTTAAGGCCACGGTCGTCTCCTTCCCAATCCTCGCCTAAATTACAAATACACACACTAATACAACCATCACAATCAGACCGGTTATCAGACAAATTCCACACACACCCAAATACACAGGGCTGAATGACTACACAATTTAGCAAGACCCCTAAATAAATATCAACAACAACAAAATTATTTTTAAGCTATTTCATTTTAGTAGAGTTTGTGGTTTTGGGCATTTCAAAATTGAAAAATAGACTTTTATACTATGATTTTAGCATAGTTATCAGATTTTGTAAGGAATTGGCACAATATTATATGCAGTAATCAGGATTAAAACAATATATCTCAGTAATATAATACCGTATTTACTCGAATACGACCCGCCCCCGAATAAGACCCGCACCCTGATTTTAAAGAACAAAATTTAAAAAAAAAAAAAAAAATACTCAAAATTATGTACAATCTTAACTAAATAAACAGAATAGCATTTATCCAAAATAGTTTCCAACAGTATTGAAGTCGTTCTAAAATAACACACATCAAACGATTAAAAATACAAATAAAAGTACACAAACACTTCATTCATCGTCATCAGAAGTACCAACTTCGGAACTTTTATCACCATCCCACTAAATGTCGTCATCACTGACATCCATAGCATTCGAAATACTACATTTCTTGAAGCTCTTCCGTATGAGATCTCCCGAGATACGATTCCATGCCGTCAAAATGCACGAACATAGCAGCTGAACTTCCGGGCGCTGAATACGACCAGTTGGAGTCAGTGTGTGCTTATCGGCCGCCATCTGCTCCGTATACAGCTGTTTCAAGGCTGCTTTGAACGGGCGGTTCACGCAGACATCCAGTGGTTGTAGCATAGACGTCATCCCGCTCAATCACGAATACATGACTCGTCAATATCATATTTCCTACCGGGCACGATTTCCAATAACTTCAGCTTCCAGCTTCTCACTCACATTGAACGACTGCAAACGCTTCGTACAACTCATGTTTACACTCGGAAAACGTGCGCGAGACCGTATGACGCCGCCTGCTTACGGTAAAACAAAGTGATAGCCGGAAGAAGGCTAGCACCATCTAGCGGATACTCGCAACACCCGATATCGCGCGTGGCGGGCAATTTAAATCTTTAAAATCAGGATGACTCAAATAAGACCCGCACCCCAATTTTTCACGTCCGATTTTGTTTAAAAATGTGCGGGTGGTATTCGAGTATATACGGTATAACCTGCTGTAACTCATCTTATTATTTACAAAATTCTACAGAAAATGAAAACAGAACTAAACTTACAAACTTACATAGGCTATCACAAATATGGAAATTTACATATTTGTATATAGAGTATAAACATTGAGTTTACCATTTTGGTTGTTGACCCTTCTGTTGAAAAATTCCAAAGGTAAGATAATTTTTGCTAACAATTTCAAGTGATTACGAATTTTAAATGTACAGTATATTTTTTTAAATTTATTTAGCAAAAACTAATAAATTTGCATTCCGAGTCAATTTAGCATTTTATTTATTTATTTACATAGTTTGTGCCCACATTGGAGTACTTAAATCAAAGCAAATACATTTAAGTCATCTAAGAATTGACAGGGAATTTAGCTGTCATCATCTCCCTCCTCTCCCAAAACATCTTCATTCTGGCTGACCTGGCTGCCCTTTTTTCATCAGCATTTTATTGCTAATTTACTATCATTTACCCTTATAAGTTATAGAACATTTAAATAGATTTTTAAAAATGATCCTCATTTTCTTTCGCAAGAAAGATACACTTTAGCAAATAATATTAGTGTGCATGAAATCATGAAGAGAAGTGTAGGGAACAGCCAATCAATGCCCCAGCTCTTACCAACTGAGCTATCACGTGCAGACTCTTACTGGGGTAATGACTAGTGCCACCTCAACAGCACTTGTACTTCATGTTCATAACATGACCTAATAGCATTTGGTATTCAAACTGTTGTGAAAAAACACTAACTTCAAAAATTAGCTTTCTTTTTGGTGAAATGCGTTTGGATCTTTTTAACACAACAAAATTTTTATGGTCAACGACCAAAATATAAAATTTTTACTAAAGTAAGTACAATTAAGTTGTAAAAGTTTATAATTTTGGTATGTTAGCTTCTTCTGTCTTGGCTTTCCATAGTATTTGTTAATTTCCGTATATGAGGAGCAATATTATATTATTGAACTATATTATTTTAGTTCTAATTGCTACAGTGTAATATCGGTCAAAAACCTTATCATTAACCAAATTACTACAAAATGCTAAATGTGAAATTTTGGATTTTAAATGCCGAAAACCACGAACTCTAAACATAAGCATAGGATTGAAATGTCTATACGTTTAGGGTCTTTATTAATCTAAATGTAAATTAAAAATCCTATGTGTAGGCCTACATTAATTTTTACTTTGAGAAAATCAAAAAAAATTTTTTTTTGTGCTCACGCTTCCATCTCTATACTAAGTGTGCAAAATAAAATGTTCCTAAAATCACTAGGCAACTAATTCATGTTACTGCTCATGTTACTGTACTTTGATTCAAAGTCACAAAGCGGTGAGAAGAAATCGCTTGTTGTTCTGCCATGCTTGGTTACAGTACATCGCAAATTAATTCCAACTGTATAGGACAGACGTCTACAAAATGGTCTGTTAGTTACTTTCGGAAGCGAAAACCTAAAAATCAAATAGTACTAATATTGCCCAACAAATGGCAAAACATGCCACAGATCAACTCGGCACTCGAGAGTGAACGGGAAATGTGAAGAAGAAAAGGGAGTGCACCGTCTATAGACGGTCTTAGTACTGAGAGGGTTAATGGTCACATTGTTGACTGTGAAATCAGAATTTATTCACCCGGCAGTGGTCTGAGATTACTTACACTACAAAAATATCCATAAAATACAAACCAATAATGATATTTTACTGAAATTTCTATGTATGTATCTGAAAGTAGTAACTTACTCGGTCTTTAGTCCTAGAATGACTTCTCCAAAGCTCTCTGGTAAGTGAAGAGCACTACCACACTTCTTGCACTGCCACAGCTTAGACAACAGGTCAATATATGCTTGCAAATAGTTATAAGGGTGAGATATTACCGATCGTATCCGCTGAAAGGATATACAATGGGATTATTGTCTCTTTCAGTTCATTTCCAGTCACTCAGAGCCTCTCCATCATCAGAACACTGGTTCGACTGCATGTTGAAGACTAATAAGCTAAGAATGTAAAGTGTTCTTCAACAATACCAACGCAAAAAGTTGTGACTCACCATTGTTTACGCACAACACATGACTCTACTTCCATTATTTCAGGATTTTGGCAAGTTATTTGGAAACGAGATAGGAATACACGAACGTAAATAAAGCAATGCATTACCGCGAGTAGAACTCGTCATATGATTTACGTGCTAATGTGATAACCCGCGACCAGAGCTCGTCAAATGACATTAATGGGTTAAACAAAGAATGAGCACACCCTTGGTAGCTGTTTTGGTGAATTCAACAGTGGATTTACATGAACTTTGCTGCTAAGTATTGTTATAATAACTTAAGCCATACAACAGAACCGTTTTCCAGAGCGTGCAATAATGGAAATGAAAATCCACAGCCTGCTTCCAGTCTCCGACCGGGTCAGGAATGGAATGAATGAAGCCCCCATCTAGCGGCGAGGATATGAACTGTGCCGGCTGCCGAGGCCTGACGCACTCCTCTGGGGCAATGATTAAATGAATGACAGATGAAATGAAATGATAGTGGAGAGTGTTGCTTGAATGAAATTTTGACAGGGAAAACCGGAGTAGGCCTGCCCGGAGAAAAACCTGTCTGCCTCCGTTTTGTCCAGCACAGATCTCACATGGAGTGACCGGGATTTGAACCACGGACCCAGCGGTGAGTGGCCGGCGTGCTGCCGCCTTAGCCACGGAGGCTTTCCGTGCAATAGTGGCAATATTCAAAATAAACCTCAGTTGATGGACTCCCACACACACAGATTTTCCTGTGGAAATTTGTAAAATACTATCTGCTATTTTTTTTTTAAGCAATTGTACATTTATATGCATTAATAATTACCTTTATTAACCATATATGCCTATTTACAAAGTTATAATGAAACAATGTTTCACCACCAAGAAGACTTCGTCAAAATAATTTTATTGCTCCAGCAAACCGGGCACAATTTGTGAACCACTTCTTCTTTTGTCTATCAGATGACCAGTTGAACCATTAGTTTTGTGACTTCTGGTCTGCGTACCCTGGACTTGCCAAAACTAAATCGGAAGGCTAAATTTGGGTAGATTTCTTCAAGCATGAAACCACCTTTGATGTCACCCATTCCCTACCGCTGAGGCAGATATCATTCATATTTTCTTCTATCAGTAACTCGTATGCTTAAAAAAAAAAATCTTCAGCTTAATGAAGAATCATTAGTAGGGACTGGACTCTCAGGTTTTTACCTATTTTTTTCCCTTCTAAATACAAAAATAATTTAATACTTTACCGAATCACACTCAAAAGAGGGCGGCTTCGGTGGCGTAGTTGGTAGCATGCTAAGCTTCTATGCCCAAGATCGCGGGGTCAAACCCGTCTGAAGTCGTTGGATTTTTTAAGAGCATTAAAAATGTCTTAGTATGCCTTCCTTTGGTGGGAAAGTAAAGCCGGTGGGCCCATGCCATACATATATGGCATGTAAAAGAACCTTCCACTTACTACACTTGTGTGAAGTTAAAATTTGTGGGTTAGATTTGATTAACGCTATATTAGTTCCAACGTTCGCCGTCAGGTACTGGTTGCAATTGCATCTATAGAGCATCCAGCATTTAGAAAAGACTGTGGAGCCTTATGGCGACAGTGTTGCTAACTCTAGGCAGAGGTAGCGCTGACGTCATACGTTATGTTCACCTGCTTCGAGTACTGTCCTTTCATAAGTTAGTGAGACAACACAACTTCAGCAGCTACCTGAAGTAGAACACGCACAGGAAGGAGCAGTTTTGCAGGTGTTAACGGATTGGACCAGTATTGAGGATACCTTACGCGAAGAGAACCAATAACGACATTCATTTAGTTGTGATGTGACGCATTACTGATTGGCAGATGTCGAGAGTTCAACCCTTCCTTCCTTCTCGATGTACTGTATGCTGACGATGTTAACAATTTTTCCATCAGTAATACTGTTGATCATCACTTTTTTTTGTTATTAGTTAGCCTATAATTTAGTTTCTTTGAATCCTATTCTTGTTGTTTTGTTTAGATTAATATTTGTAATATTGTAGTGAGTTAGCCATGCGGTTAGGGGCGCGCAGCTGTGAGCTTGCATTCAGGAGATAGTGGCTTCGAACCTAACTGTCGGCAACTTTGATTCGATTGAACAAAAAATAAAACAGACACACAATAATAACACCAATGACGGATAGTGCTTCAGAACTTATGTTGCCGGCGGAACTGAGCACGCGCTCCTCTCCGGGCGAGCATGCAGCACTGGGCGAGGCTCTTCTTTCCAGCGTGCTAACCTCGAAAATGTTTAAATCACTAAGACGTAATATAAACGATACTTGTATGCAATAACAAAGGTAATCAATTGGCAGATAATTGTAGGAAGCTATTATGACGAAAAATATATATGTTCAGAGTTCCTTCATGATGAAAAGTGAGGTAACAAAACCAGTGTAGGGGGGGGGGGGGGTTCCGTTGAAAGTAAAAGCCCATAAGACCCACAGTCTTTTCTAAATGCTGGATGCTCTATAGCAGCCTACTGGGTAGTTCACAGCTAGGTGTCGTGGACGGTAGCATTTGATAGCAAAAGTAGGAACTACCGTACTTAAAAATTGATCGCCTGCAGTCCTTACCTGAATCACAGATACTTACTTACTTATTTCCTTTCGCTCCGTGCGGAGCATAGGGCATCCAAGAATGATTTCCATCGGGCTCTGTTTGTTGCCAAGTTCTTCACTTCCCTCCAAGTCTTTCCCGCTTTTCTGGCCTCCTCTTCAATGGTGCGTTTCCAGGTGTTCCTTGGTCTTCCCCATCTCCGAGCCCCTTGAGGATTCCAGTCCAGAGCTCCCCTTTCTACTGCATCATTCTGTTTCCGCAAAGTATGCCCAATCCAGCCTCATTTCCTCCGTTTAATTTGGACTTCTATAGGTTGTTGGTTAGTCCTTTGCCACAGCTCTTCGATTGGGATTATATCTGGCCATCGTATACCCAGAATTCGACGCAGACAACGAATGATGAATACTTGAAGTTGGTGGCTGATAGGATTGGTAACTTTCCATGTTACACATGCATACAATAGGACAGCTTTCACATTGGTATTAAAAAGTCTGATTTTCGTCTTCCTGGATATGTTACGGTTTCTCCATACTGGATAGAGCTGCACAAAAGCCCCATTTGCCTTTTTTATTCTGCTCTTGATGTCCTCCTCAGCCCCTCCACTTCTCGTTACCACGCTTCCCAAGGAAACAAATGTATCCACCTTTTCTACATCTACTCCTCCCACAGTGAGACCAGCCCGTACTGTGGAGTTCACTCTCAGCTCCTTTGTCTTCTGAATCACAGATAACACACACTAATATAGCCATCAAACGTAACACCGGTTATCAGACAGACTCTACACACACCCAAAGTACACGGGGCTACATGACCGTGTTGTCGCAGCCCCTAAACTATGGAACCAACCACACTCAAAAGAGCCATATTCATGAATCCTGTAGTACCTAGAAAAACCTAAATGATAATATCATATGGCCTCGGATGCCGGGTGCAAGCTTTGTTATTTGACACCCAAAGGGTAGCTTGCATGTCGAATTTCGTTGTTCCTTGAAGCACTATGAAAGTCAAGGAGGTTAGATATCTAAGCTCCTTGAACACTATAGTGCTTTCTAGTAGAGAAATGAGGAACTCTGTGCTGGCGGAAACTCCCGAGATTAATTTTGCCATTATGAACACGGCCTACTGAATTAAAATAGGTTCTTTGACTTGCCAACATTGTATGACATTAGTGTCGTAATTTTTGCCGCCTTTCAAAAATCACTTACCGTGGCCAGGAGCAAACCTGCAAGCTTGGGGTTAGTAATCTGACACGATAACCACTCACCCACCATGGCAAGTTACCTAAACATCCCTAATTAAGTTTTGTTCCATTTATTGTAGTATATTTGAATTTTTAGTCCATAATTTTTGAAAGTAAATCTGAAGATAGTGTTTTTTCTTAGTTCTGTTTGATTTTAAGAAATCCTACCTGCCAGAAAATTCAAATATTTTCAGCACTTTTCAGCTTATATCTTATTGTTTGGTTATTTACTGTCAGGAAAGTGGGGATAAACCTCTTTATTATTTAGAATTGTATATTCTAAATAAACAAAGATAATAAAAAAATAAAAATAAACAAAGATAATTAAACGGACTAGAGTGTGAAAATCACCTCTGGCATCCTTGGTTTTATTGAATTAGAATAATTAACATATTTAAGGAGATCAAATATTGCCTAAAAGTGTGAAGTTCTCGATGATAATTTGATGACGATCATTATGTAAAATATTTACACTCTCGTTGCAATCAGATTTTCTACTAACAATTAGGCATTAACTCTAAGCTTTGCACAGTTTATGTCAACTTTTGCTACATTTTAATCATAAAAACCTATTTAACCTATGAAAAACGTAAAAAGAAAAACCTATTTCATGTTTTTGAAACCTAAAATGACAATTTTAAAAACCTAAAAATCCAGTCTCCTGTCCAAACTAGTCGAAGGTTTTAAAGATATAACACTTCAATTCATACAAGTTTTCAGAATATGTCTTAGCTACCATAATATGTATAATTGTATGGATACCTCGCAATCAATTTGCACATGTTAGCTCCTTGAATGTAATTTTTTTTGGTGATTTTGACAAGGAACGTTTTGTTCTGAATTGTGGAAATCAAACTGTTTACAAGCCTTATTATGTGTGATATCATCTGTGATGTGATAAACTCGAGACAGTTCCTCTGTTGATCACGAGTGGCACTGTTCGGGGTGCAGTCAGTGCTGCAATCTAAAGACAGATATTTGAACTACTTGCGATCTGTTCACACAGTTTGAGTGATGATATTTCAAGCTACATATCAATTTATTACTGTTCAATCATAGAGGAATCCCTGTACTATGTTTTCCTATGGACCGATCGTACAACTGGGTGCACCTCACAGGCGGCTCCCACGGTTTGCGTGAATGAGATAAAGAGGATGTTTTAGATAACTATGATGCATCTAATGACTGAGATATTGTAAGCAACACAAAATGATGTGGACGACATTGCTGTTGCAGAAGTTATCACAGACGAAAATGATGACAGTGATGATGACGAGGAATGGAGTACAAAAATAATTACATTTTTCTGAATTACTAAGGTCAAGTCTACATCTGCTTCACAAATTCTATCATAATCTGTGTGTTATAAATTACGATTCTTCAAAATTTGAAAAAAGAAACCAACCCGACAGTTTGTAAGTTGTGATAAAAGTATTTTGACTGATGTATTTCAAAGTAAAACTCAGCAATTCTTCTAGGTTTGTGCATTGTCTTGTGTGGGGTTTTGCCTAGGACACCAAGCTGGCTCATCAGCGTGCTCTTCGTGCCCCCTCCCGGTCCCCCAAAGGAGTAGCGAACTGCCCACTACTATGAAGCGCACCTGCACCTCTTTACTGCGGGAAGCTCAAGCAGCCATAACCTCTCTATAAAGGCTTCCAAAAGGAGTAAAGAGGCGCAGCTGCACTTCATAAAAAGGGAGGTAGTGCGCAGCTCGCTACTCCTGTGGGAGTCCGGGCGGGGACACCAAGAGCCCGCTGATGAGCCAGCTTGGTGTTCTAGGCGAAACCCCACACAAGACACGGCACAAACCTAGAAGAATTGCTGTTTTAATTCACTGGCCGTGAAAGCACTGTCACCAATTTAGATTGTCTTTAACCTTCAGAGTGCTACAGTTTGTCACGAATGCTACTGCGTGGTGTGCTATTGACAAAATGACTCGTTGCCACACACACGCCTTCTTACTTCCACACTTGGCTGTTTGAGGCGATGTCATTTGAAAGTAGACTTATCTGCTTTCTTGTGGTAGTCCATTGAACCATTTACTTTACATTTATAATCTCTATGGTGATGTAAATGATGTTATTAATTTGTTCAAAACAATAGAAATGTTCGAGTCAAGTTTGACTTCTGTGCTCTGCGATGGCTGAGAACAAACCACGCAGTAATTCGAGTAGTGGCGCTTCTAAACGTCTACCGTACTTAAGAGGAGGGTAGAGAATTTGTCTCCCTAAAAGTCATATTTATCACCCCTTGTGAGAGGCCGTTTCAGTTACAAGAACAGCACTATGAGTATGGAACAGATCTACTGATGGCCTTCCTGGACATGGAGAAAGCATATGACAGTGTATGCAGAAACAAAGTATGGAAGTCCCTGGAGGATAGAGGAGTAGAAAAATGGACTATACGGAGGATAAGGGAGATGTACAAGGGAAGCGTGAGCTGTGTGAAAATGGGAGGAGAGAGATCGGACTGGTTGGAACAGAAAACGGCCTGAAACAAGGAAGTGCACTGTCACCGTTACTTTTCATTGTGGTGATGGATGACATAATGACCCGAGTGGCACAAGTAATTGGGGAAGGAAAGATGAAAGCAATGGTGTTTGCAGATGATTTGATGATTTGGGGGAAACGAGGAGGAAGTACAGGAACAGTTGGACGTGTGGGAAGGAATAATACAAGGGTATGAGATGAAATTTAGCATAAATAGGAGTGAGATGGTGATCACAACAAGGAAGAAGGAAAGAACCACAACGGGAATAACAATTGGTGGGGAACAGCTGTAGAAAGTGGAGAGTTTCAATTATCTGGGAAGCGTGATACAAGATAATGGAAGAAACGATAGAGAAATAAATGAGTGGGGGAGACAGGCTGAAGCATTCCGGAGGAGTGTGAGAAGCATGTTATGGAGCAAGGATGTCCCTCAGAATAGCAAAAAGATCATATATCGGACGTACTATGTCCATATCCTGACGTATGCCTCGGAGACCTGGGTTATGAAAGGAAGGGAGAAGAGCAAAATACAGGCCAGTGTGATGAGGTTCTTGAGAATCAGTATTGGAGCTACAAAGATGGACAGAATAAGAAATGAGAAGACCAGAGAATTAATGACGGAGGAACCATTACAGGATGGTATAGAGAAATCTAGACTTAGATGGTATGGACATGTAAAACGAATGGAGGAGAAGAGGATACCCAGGAGGATACACGAGACGAAGTGGGAAGGAAAGAGACCGTGAGACAGGTGGCTGAAGGGGGTGGAAGAAAGCATGAAGAAGAGAGGAGAAGACTGGACAAGGGTGGAGGCTGAGAGATGGTGGGAAGACAGAAGACGTTGAAGAGGCTTGTGTTCCAAACAGACCCGGCCAGTGGCTGGAAACTGTGCATGATGATGATGATGATGATGATGATGTGAGAGGCCGTTTAGCCAGTCACTACATAAATTTGTCTATACCTACATCCAAATCCATTATCCCTCCCTCCCCAAAATTATTCTCTGGGAATGCCCCTGAAAGTAACTATTTTGAGTAGCTACATGTGTATAAAATATAGCCTAGTGTAATATACTGTATACAGCCAATAGAAGGAGAGAGAATATGCTAAATCGATTTAGGGCCTTGATGCAGAATTGGGCTTAAGTTGTATGAAAATAACTCAGCACATGGGTATTTACTCATCTGGAAATACATAGCATTTAATAGGTTAAATCTCATAAGTCAGCAAAGGTGATGCTAATACCGTAAGAACACTTAATCTTTAACCTTTTGCACTCCTATGTCGAGTGGGGTTCGACATTAAAATATTTAACTTCCGCTCCGATGTCGAGTCCCACATGACATGACAATAGCTTGTACTCACAGCGCTCGTATGACTTCTGTGCTGTATTCCAGTATTGTGAAGCCAGCTAGTGGTCTCCGAGAGAACACCTTTCCATATTTACCATAGTTTGCGGGAATTGTAATTAATTTTTAACCTTTGTTATTTTCGAATGTTTATGACAGCTTTACCAATTATACCCATATAGATTGAATGTAAACATGGTGTCTCCTTCATCTTCGCTCACGGAACTGGATATTTTAGAACAGTTAGTGAACAGTGATAGTGACTATGAAGAACCAACAACTGACTTGGAAATACCGTATATTTCATATAACATAATTATTTACGGTATTTTGTGTTAGATTGTTTTGCAGTGTTCACTTCATACCGCTGTTCATAGTGCAGAAATTAATTAGGAGTGGTTAGTTAGTTATTGTTGTTTCAAGGGGCAGAACTACGATGTCATCTGCCCCTAATTTGGAGTGGAGCAGGAAACATATGCTAATGGTAATGAAATTCAAATATTTTCAAACAAATCAGATTAATTTCATTGTTTTCTATTCAGTGGTGCTTTTGGGTGGGAGGTGTTGTCCAGCCAACAAATTCTTGTAAAGTGACAATCCTAGTTCTAGTACTCGTTCTATCGACGTCAGCCGATACTCGTATCCAAGTCTACGTTGTTTCTTCCCAGCAATTCTAATCATTGTGTCCACTCGATGGAGATGTCATTGGTTACTCAACAGACCAATTCTTGCATAGAACATGCGGCCACACACGTTGCATCTAATGGAAGGTGGAGGACGTGGTATTTGTGTAGCTTCCTTCTGTGACGAGTTTCCATTTCCTGCCTTTGGCATTCTTGTTCAAAATGTTAAAAAGCAGCTGAGATGGTTCTTTGTCAATGCAGGTGATCTAGAAGAGTATGCCAAGTATCTGGACTAATGGCTACACTCCTTAAGGTTTGCTTGATCTAGAGTTTAACAGTCACACGAAACGACAAGCTTCCTTCCGTCAGTGTGTGTCTGGCACTCTGCTCTGGCCTTAAAATAGTATCTCGCAGAATATTGTTCAGGACAGTTTCAATTAATGGTGGACACAGCAACTTAACTCATGAATAATTGAGGCAATTTGAGAGTATATGAATTTCATTTTTTGGGGGAGGGGTATACATGTAAACTTAGGGGATGGTGACAACATTTTTGCAGTCTCTTTCATCCATAAGTGCCATCACGCTAGGTTAAGGCATAGTGTTGACAGATAACCCTTCATCTTCGTTTTTTGAGATGCTATTGGGTAGCAACATGTCTAAGGTGCACTGTCCCTACATTTTAGGTAGAGGTGCACATGGTAACTACAATATGATGTCAGTGAGAGGTGGACGAAGAACTAGTTGGAAACTAGGCCACCCAATAGAATTCCAATTTCTTTGCCTGATGACGGTGCAAAATGTGAAGTCAAAATCGGAGAGTAATCACGTAATGGTTACATCTAATAAAATCTATGCCATGTTAGCTGAAGACTTACAATTATTACTTATTTTATAATGGCAGGGATGAGCAAAAACCAATGAAAGCACCCCACTCAGTGTTTCAAATATCATGGCACACTAATATGGGACACTTGCTGGATTTAACTTGCAGTCATTTGGCGGCAAACTGTGGGTATACAAGCATATTGAATGGACGTTATAACTAGCCTACTATACACATACAGATGGGAGCTCGCTTGTTTGCGAGTGCGAGGTGAGGCAGAGAACGATGGGGACTTCCCTACACCCAGACATCATTCGTTGCTATGACAACCTGCTTACTACTAGGCAGAATATATTGTCTCATTACGCACTCAGTATGGCGAGTCGACACTGGGCTCAGAAGTTATGGCACAATGTTTTTAGGAAGGCAGATATCGCTGGCTCTCAGCCAGACAACAGGGTGCCACATTCTCGGTGGCTATATTCCTCTGCCTTGCATTCAAATGAGCTCCCATCAGTACAGAGATCGCTCTAGTTTTCCCCATATGTATTTCTTTAATGAAGATAGGTGCCAGTACAGAGATCGCTCTAGCTTTCTCCATATGTATTTCTGTAATGAAAATAGGTGCTATGAAAGGAAATAAGCTGAGCTATAGCAATAGTTCTATACCACACCTATAACTTTCAGTAAAAATGAGTTAAAACAAGCAATACAGTCAATGCTTACCCAGCCAGTCTTTGACAATTGCTCATTTGCTCACAGACATTCAGCAGAGAATGCATTGCCGCCAAACTGTAAGGCCAAGCCACTAGGAACACCACTGCTAGTTGGCTGCTTTTTATCTTGTTTTCATTTACGAAACAAGAAGTTCCGTGAAGAACTATACAGCCTACTTTTCATGCCAATTATTATTCTACAGTATATGAACCTATCTAGAATAATGACGAAATTAAGTTGGTAATATCGAAATATCTAATTAGTTCAAAATATACCTGGTATAATGTAGCCTAATAGAACACTACAGTTGGCAGCCCTGGTGACTGAATATATTCTTAGTTCCACCTCTTAAGGTACAGAATACAAAATTTGGTTGAAGTCCAATGGACGTTACATGCAGTTAGACACTGGATCTATCAGCACGCGTAAAAGCATGTTGCCAACAATACCATGCGTGTGCTGGTCAGAAATAATCTAAATTATTATGATATCTTGTTGTGGCAATTTTGGATGAAATCCATTTGTTAGTATAGAAGTTACATGTATTTTAAAATTGGACATATCAGCAGGCATAGAATCATGTTGGCAGCACTGCCTTGTATTAATTACTCCAAATTAATCTAGAATGTCAGGTGCTATACGTGTGCAAAGTATAGAGCTGTTGGCTTGCATACTTTCTGATATATTGATATTAGGGTAAAAAGAATATAGACAGCATTTATTAACAGTTGGCAGCCCTGATTGCTCTTAACAATACTTATAGTCATATCTGTTATGGTACACATAGCACATACGAAATTCGGTTGAAATCCAATTGATAGTGTAGAAGTTATATGCATTTAAACATTGGACCTATCAGAAGGCTTAAAATTATTTTGGCAACACTGTCATGGTTGGCCTCCTGGAAATTAAACTGAAATAGTATTATCTACATGTGTGCCAATTTTGGAATAGCTCCCATGCATACCTTGCAAGATATCCAACATGGAGCTCAAATTTCTAGTGCGTTTTTTCAGCAGTTGGTAGCACTGACATCATTTTCAAATATGGACGTGAGCTATTCCGGTGCACATCTTTACTCATACTAAATTTGGTTTTGATTGCTGCAGCCGTTTAGGAGTTGATAGGGGGGGGGGGGGGGGGGGGCACACACACAGCCAGCCAGACAGACAGACAGACACACATTTTCCCGGATCGATCTCATAAGTCTACATTTTTCTCATTTTTGCAAAATGTGAAAAGTAGGCTAAAAATAGGTTTATGAGGTCACATTCTGTTCGTGTGTGTGTGTGTGCCCCCTCCTTTAATAAAATCTAAATGGCTGGAGTGATTTCAATAAAACTCACTAAGGTCATAGTACTATTTTGGCCAACCCTGACCGTGCCCTTCAAATTTTATTACGTCTCATCAATCCAACATGGCGGCTGTGTAAAATATTACACCGGCATTCTATGTCTCCGAAACTATTACTGATATCACCCTGAAATTTTGTATGGTGATAAAGGGCGCTACTAGAAGTTCACCTATGAGACTTTCAAAAACCTGTTAACTACAAAACGAACATGGCGACCAAGTGAAGTTGAAACATTTAAATAGAATTTTCTCACGACTTAACCATCCGAACGCAGTGAAACTTGGTACAGCAAATGTTTTTACTCATTGTAACGCACTGACATGTACCGTAATTTAGTTCAATTGTTTACATAACCTCAAGATGGCGGCTGTGCGAAATTTTAAAATTAAGTTTTTATCTCTTGTGTCCTAATCATCGATTGAAGTCAACGTTTGAATTGTGAATCTACGTAATAATTGTCATATAATAGTACATAACTCTATGGCCTACATAATTATATAAAAATCCAACATGGCGACCATTCGAAATATTTCGACGGTTTTCAAGATCTACGAATGTATTACAGTTATCAAACTGAAATTTTGTATGTTTATAGAGACATTTAACATAAGTAGGATATATGAAAATAGGCTGTATAGTTCTTCACGGATCTATTTGTTTTTAATGAGAATTTTGTAGTACGGTATTTGATTTTAAATTGACTGAGGTATTCATCTGTTGATTGTCTCTCTTCCGTGGTTCCTTCTTGTCTAATGTACCTTTCATTTGTAATCATAGGCACCACAAGGGGAGCGGTGTTGGAGTTAAGGGGATAGGAATCCCATTCCTACCATTTTCCTTTCACCAAACTTTCTCAAAGTTGTTTGTGTAAAAATTGAAGTACGGTAAATAAAAGATTTCAGAATTGTTCAAGTGTCTATTGTGCACTTTACTTATTATTTTTAAATACTTTCTCAAGTATCTGGTGCATATATACACTGCCCGAAATAATTAAGATAAGGCATCAGGCAAAAATAATTAGGGGGTCAGACAAGATACCCTATGTTGTCAGCACCAGTATGAGCTGCAACCAGCTTCTAATGCCCCGATAATGAAAGTTCCAAAAACAAAAGTTTGGTGCTTTTCAGTCGGTCAGCTTTCAACTCAGCACTTGTCAACTTACATTACTGGCATAGTTCGGCGGCAGTCATTATGGCTTCACAAGCAAGAGTTATGCTTAATCTTAACATGGGAGTAAAAGGTATAGGCTAAAGTATTGTATTAATTCGTAACAGAAATATGTAAATACAACAATGAATTTAAAAAATATGAATAAGGTACAGGGCTGACGTTTGTTTTTGGCCGGTGCTTGCTTGTTGCGTAGAGGTCTTCTTATTGTGAACATGTGCAGTGACAAATGCATGCATACACGCACGCACGATCACAAGGAAAGAAGGAAGGAGATTGAACGGTTAGCACAGTGGATGCGCGGATTTCACGGCCACCGGCCAAAAACAAATGTCAGACCTATATGTACACCATTTTTTTTCTTCCCATTATGTCCATTATATGCATTTCATGGTTTAATCATTTTAGAATAGGCCCACCTCCGTTAACCGGAAACCTATCTTAACGGAAAATTTTGCGAGTCCCGTTCGATTCCGTTGAAGGCATGCAAGTGCAGCTGCTGCAAATCTGGATTTCGCAGGCTGGAATCCCGGCGCTGACAGCGGCTATCCTGAGTGTTTTCCCCTTGTTTTTCTACATTTCTTCCAGGAAAATGCCGGGATAGTAGGCTACCATACTTCAAGTCCCGGGGTGCCTACCCCAAACCTGTCCCGAATACGTACACACTAATGCAGTCATAACAGGAATACAGGTTATTTGAAAAGTTCAACACACACCCATGTGCATGGGGCTGATGACCAAGATATCCCAAGCCCCTAAAATGAATTAACAACAATATAAGTGAGTGACATATTAGTGGAGTTCAACTTAAATAATATGGTATGCTTCGCTCTCGCTCTATATTACATTACGGGCATCCGCCTCATTGTGTAGTGGCTAGCATTCTTGGCTGTCACCGTGGAGGCCCGAGCTCGATTCCCAGCTCTGCCCAGAAATGTAATTCTTGTCTGACGGCTGGAACGGGGTACACTCGACCTCGTGAGATAAGGCCTACCTCAGCCATCCTGGAAGTGGTTTTCCATGGTTTCCCACTTCTACTCCAGGCAAATGACGTGATAGTACCTAACTGAGGGCCACGGCCGCTTCCTACCCAAATCCTACCTCGATTACAAGTAGCCTATAGACACTAGTACAGACATCATACCGACACAGGTTATAAGACAACTTCTACAAACACCCAAGTACACGGAGCTACATGACTACGATGTCGCAAAGCCTCTAAAGAATCAACAACAACAACAACATTACAGACTCCTCGGCTCGCCTAATGTAATTCGGCTACACAATAAGATTTGCAAATCTTGTTGTTGCTTTTTTTAGGTGCTGCGATATCGTGATCATATAGCCCCATGTATTTGTGTGTGTGTGTGTGTGTGTATGTATGTATGTATGTATGTATATATGTATGTATGTGAAATTTGTGTGATAACCAATGGCATTGTGGTGTGTGAATTTGGGATAGGATTGGGAAGGAGGTGGCCGTGGCCTTAAGTTAGGAACTATCCCAGCATTTGCCTGGAGTAGAAGTGGGGACCACAGAAAAACACTTTCATGATGGCCGAGGTGGGATTCGAACCCTCCTCTTCCCAGTTTTGCCTCACGAGGCAGAGTGTACCATTTTCAAGCATTCACGCCAAAATTAAAATTTCTTGGCAGAGCCAGGAATCGAACCCGGCCCTCCGGGGTGACAGCCAAGAACGCTAGCCGCTAATCTATGCACATGTAAGCACATTTATATTTATAGGCAGAATTCCACGCACTTCTTAAACATTGCCGTTATGCCGTGGAACGACGCACCTTTCGACGACACTCCCAATTAGCAACTCCAGTTACCCATCTAGCGGTCAAAAAAAAAAAAGTCAACACCTGGCACTATACAGCCCATGACGGGCTAAGGCCGACCAAGCGACCGCTGCCCAGCCATTCGGCCTGCAGATATTGGGGTGACGCGTGATCAGCGCGTCGGGTCCCCTCGGCCGTTAATCTTGGTTTTCGTGATCGGGGCGCTGTCTCACTGTCAGACAGCTACTCAATTGTCCTCACGAGGCTGAGTGCAGCCCGTTCCAACCCTCACGTCAGTTTTAAAATCCCTGACAGAGCCGGGGATCGAACCCGGGCCTCCGGGTGAGAGGCAGGCACGCTACCCCAACACCACGGAGCCGGCCGCCATCTAGCGGTGCAAATGAGAATCTTACCAAGTAGAATATTAATTTACCACGTGGTGACAGTTCGTATTGTTTATTGCATGGTTGAACCGAGCTTGTTAATTTGTTCGTGTTTTATACACAATTAATGAGTTTTACTCATTGTTAGAATAAAAAAGAGTAAACGCAAAGTATATTGCTCTGTTTTGGCTGGAGGCCGATGTATGAGAGGGCTACGGATATACATTTTCATTATATTCCATAAGGTGTAAATAGCAATGGCCGAAAGGTGACGATAACGAATAAATAATAACAATAATAATAATGGACTAAAAGGGCCTAATTACCTGTGACAAAAGGACTGCTTAAACATGCTTGCAACATTCTGATGCGCCTGCCTTATATGAACATTGAAACTGCTTAATTGTTAGCGTTCTCCTTTCAATTTCTCCTGTAACCATGTGGAGAGGAGCAGCGACGTCTGGAGCACAAGAGTGTGAATTACCCAAAAGTTTTCATCGTGAGTACTCTTGACAGATAACACCTCTACCCCTTCTGTAAAATTTCTGGAGTCTATGGTACAGTTAGCAAACTCGAATATAGCTTTCAAACGTAACAGGGTCATGATTCCGCCTCCGGATGTAAAACAAAAACCCTTCGAATTAAGGAGGGTAAATGTAGAATTATCCACGATTTTTGAAAATTGATTTGATCCGAAGTTCAGGGGACGTACAGACATCTTGCATATTATATTAATGCAGCCAATTCCCACTCATTTTCTTTTCATCACGGGTCAGGGAAGGGATTTAAGCAGGAAATCGGCCGCTAACCTGTTAAAAGGAACCGTCCCGGCATATGCCTGGTGGTGAAAATAGAAAACCACGAAAACGATTTTCAGGACCGCCGAAGTAGATTCGAACCCACGCTCTCCTGATGCCAGCGAGGCACGAGGTAAGCCACTGTGGCCGGTCGAATTCGAATTATGGAAGTTCGAATTATCCAAGTCCCACTGCAGTATAATATACTCATCCCTACACCTGGCCGGAGACAGAGTTTGATCAATAGACCAGTACAAAGTGAATGATGGGTATCTTGCGACTTATTGTGTGCGTGATTGAGACCGCACGCATTAGTACTGTGTTGTTACATATTGACTTTAGGAAGACGGGTGGTACCGAGCTCCGCTAATGGGTTCTCTTCACGGGGTTCAATTAGGAAAATCTTAACAGGGGAAGTTGCCTGAGGCGTGTTTCACTGCCCCCCACTACAAAGTGGACAAATGATACATATTGTCGGCATGTGTCAACCTGCGCTGATCTTCACTATCTACTCTTGTTATCTCAAACACGTATTCCATACCACTCATTAGAAATTTTAGGCGTTATTACAGATTTGCCTTTAAAGCTCAAGTGCAATAAATTTCTTTCTGTTTCAATGAGACGGACACCATAACGAAAACTAACGAAGATTGAAAATACTGACAAAGGATTGAAAAGAGATGATGATGATGTTGATAGTTTTATTTTTAAGGGGCCTAACATCTGGGTTATCGGCCCCTAATGGTCTGGGTGATAGCGAAAATGTCAATGAAATGGAAACCAGAACGATAATTAAGTGAGACTGAAAATACTTACAAAATGTAACTCAGATTGAAACGACTCACAAAATGGAGAGTGGTAATACAAAAGGGAATTTAAAAGGAAATATTCACAAAAGGAATAGATTGAAAAATACGCACAGAATGTAATTTACGTACAAAATATGTACAAAATGCTATGTAAGTCGAAATACTTACAAAATGCAATTGAAATTGAAAATACACAATGCAATTCAGATTGAAAAACGCCCATTTCAGATCCAAAATAGTCACACAGTGCAATTAAAATTCAAAATGCTTACAAAATGCAATTGAAATTGAAAATACACAATGCAATTCAGATTGAAAAACGCCCATTTCAGATCCAAAATAGTCACACAGTGCAATTAAAATTCAAAATACTTACAAAATGCAATTGAAATTGAAAATACACAATGCAATTCAGATTGAAAAACGCCCATTTCAGATCCAAAATAGTCACACAGTGCAATTAAAATTCAAAATACTTACAAAATGCAATTGAAATTGAAAATACACAATGCAATTCAGATTGAAAAACGCCCATTTCAGATCCAAAATAGTCACACAGTGCAATTAAAATTCAAAATACTTACAAAATGCAATTGAAATTGAAAATACACAATGCAATTCAGATTGAAAAACGCCCATTTCAGATCCAAAATAGTCACACAGTGCAATTAAAATTCAAAATACTTACAAAATGCAATTGAAATTGAAAATACACAATGCAATTCAGATTGAAAAACGCCCATTTCAGATCCAAAATAGTCACACAGTGCAATTAAAATTCAAAATACTTCAAAATGCAATTGAAATTGAAAATACACAATGCAATTCAGATTGAAAAACGCCCATTTCAGATCCAAAATAGTCACACAGTGCAATTAAAATTCAAAATACTTACAAAATGCAATTGAAATTGAAAATACACAATGCAATTCAGATTGAAAAACGCCCATTTCAGATCCAAAATAGTCACACAGTGCAATTAAAATTCAAAATGCTTACAAAATGCAATTGAAATTGAAAATACACAATGCAATTCAGATTGAAAAACGCCCATTTCAGATCCAAAATAGTCACACAGTGCAATTAAAATTCAAAATGCTTACAAAATGCAATTGAAATTGAAAATACACAATGCAATTCAGATTGAAAAACGCCCATTTCAGATCCAAAATAGTCACACAGTGCAATTAAAATTCAAAATGCTTACAAAATGCAATTGAAATTGAAAATACACAATGCAATTCAAAAACGCCCATTTCAGATCCAAAATAGTCACACAGTGCAATTAAAATTCAAAATGCTTACAAAATGCAATTGAAATTGAAAATACACAATGCAATTCAGATTGAAAAACGCCCATTTCAGATCCAAAATAGTCACACAGTGCAATTAAAATTCAAAATACTTACAAAATGCAATTGAAATTGAAAATACACAATGCAATTCAGATTGAAAAACGCCCATTTCAGATCCAAAATAGTCACACAGTGCAATTAAAATTCAAAATACTTACAAAATGCAATTGAAATTGAAAATACACAATGCAATTCAGATTGAAAAACGCCCATTTCAGATCCAAAATAGTCACACAGTGCAATTAAAATTCAAAATGCTTACAAAATGCAATTGAAATTGAAAATACACAATGCAATTCAGATTGAAAAACGCCCATTTCAGATCCAAAATAGTCACACAGTGCAATTAAAATTCAAAATACTTACAAAATGCAATTGAAATTGAAAATACACAATGCAATTCAGATTGAAAAACGCCCATTTCAGATCCAAAATAGTCACACAGTGCAATTAAAATTCAAAATACTTACAAAATGCAATTGAAATTGAAAATACACAATGCAATTCAGATTGAAAAACGCCCATTTCAGATCCAAAATAGTCACACAGTGCAATTAAAATTCAAAATACTTACAAAATGCAGTTGAAATTGAAAATACATAATGCAATTCAGATTGAAAAACGCCCATTTCTGATCCAAAATAGTCACACAGTGCAATTAAAATTCAAAATACTTACAAAATGCAATTGAAATTGAAAATACACAATGCAATTCAGATTGAAAAACGCCCATTTCAGATCCAAAATAGTCACACAGTGCAATTAAAATTCAAAATACTTACAAAATGCAATTGAAATTGAAAATACACAATGCAATTCAGATTGAAAAACGCCCATTTCAGATCCAAAATAGTCACACAGTGCAATTAAAATTCAAAATGCTTACAAAATGCAATTGAAATTGAAAATACACAATGCAATTCAGATTGAAAAACGCCCATTTCAGATCCAAAATAGTCACACAGTGCAATTAAAATTCAAAATGCTTACAAAATGCAATTGAAATTGAAAATACACAATGCAATTCAGATTGAAAAACGCCCATTTCAGATCCAAAATAGTCACACAGTGCAATTAAAATTCAAAATACTTACAAAATGCAATTGAAATTGAAAATACACAATGCAATTCAGATTGAAAAACGCCCATTTCAGATCCAAAACAGTCACACAGTGCAATTAAAATTCAAAATGCTTACAAAATGCAATTGAAATTGAAAATGCTTACAAAATGTATGGTAGATTCAAACTACTCATTTGGATAGACAATACTTACAAAATGCAATTTAGATTCAAAATACCAAAAAAAAAAAAAAAAAAAAATGGAATTGAGAATCAAAATTCTTACAAAATGCCCACCATACAAAATGCAATTTAGATTCAAAATACTTGCAAAAAGCGGTTTAGGTTAAAAATACTTACAAAATGCTATTGAAATTCAAAATACTCACAAAACTCCCAGCCTCTATATTGAAAGACTTACTAAAAAGCAATTTAGATTGTCAATCCGTACAAAATGCAATTGAGGTTGAAAATACTCGCAAAATGCAATGTAGATCGAAAAGACTTACAAAATGCAACGTAGGTTGAAAATACCTACAAAATGGAATGTAGATGCAAAAAAATCGCTCAAGGTAATTTAGATACACGGGGAGCTAATTAACAAAAACAGTGCGGGAATCTTACAGAGAAATGGAAATATAATGAAAAGAAAACAAGAGGTCTGACCCCTCGAAGAAGGAGGGATCAGAAAATATGAGACAAGGGCAAATTAAGGCGGGGAAGTGAAAGACTCCCTAGGCCTCGGACACTAATACCGCCGGGGTCGGAAAAGAACAAGAGTTGACCAAGGGAGGTCGACAGGAAAGAAGACGGTGAGGAGCCCGGCACAAGTAAGTGGAAGCAATGCCGGACTCAGCTGGGGTCCAGTGATCGCCAAACCACGTCCCACTAGATGTGAGGCCCTGGGGACCATAACACTCAGCAGCGACATCCGTTTCATATTATTGAGCCGTATTGGAGAAATATAATATAATATAATATAATATAGGCTGTCCCGTAACAGAAAGTTTGGTTTCAACTAGAACGTTCTTCAAGATTAGAGGACTTTATCAGTCAAACATTTTTACGCATTTCACCAATTCTTTATACGTGGAAACATCATTTTGCAATCAACAGGAGATCCGATTCATTATTTTGAACCATAATGAACAAGTATAAGCCTCCGTGGCTTAGGCGGCAGCACGCCAGCCTCTCACCGCTGGCGGGGGCGTGGTGCCTCAGCGGTCTAGCTGTATGCCTCTCACCAAGGCGGTCCGGGTTCGATTCCCGGTCACTGCATGTGAGATTTTCGAAGTGAAATGCCATGTCCTGTGGTTCGGATTCCACGTAAAAAGGAGGTCCCGTGGCTCATGATCTACAGATTAACGGTCACGTTAAACTACAAGCTTCCTTCCTTCCTTCCTTCTCACCGCTGGGTCCGTGGTTCAAATCCTGGTCACTCCATGTGAGATTTGTGCTGGACGAAGCGGAGGCAGACAGGTTTTTCTCCGGGAACTCCGCTTTTCCCTGTCACAAATTTCATTCCAGCAACACTCTCCACTATCATTTCATTCATCTGTCATTCATTTAATCATTTCCCCGGAGGTGTGCGACAGGCGTCGGCAGCCGGCACAGTTCATATCCTCGCCGCTAGATGGGGGCTTCATTCATTCCATTCCCCGACCCGGTCGGTCGACTGGAAGCAGGCTGTGGACTTTCATTTTCATTTTCAATGAAAAGGTATGATATAGACTATCTATTAACTTTAGTCTTGTTTCGTTTATGTATTTTTCTTGTTTTTTTGACCTTTCATTTTATTTAAATTTTAATGTTTACTTTGTAAGGATATCCATTTTTAGTTTGGTCCGGGTTTGATTCCCGGTCAATGCATGTGAGATTTTCGAAGTGAAATGCCATGTCCTGTGGTTCGGATTTCACTTAAAAAGGAGGTCCCGTGGCTCATGATCTCAAGATTAACGGTCACGTTAAACTGCAAGCTTCCTTCCTTCCTTTTTCATTTTTAGTTTGGCATTTGTTAACATAGTTTTAAGATTCTTTTATTATTTTAATCTACGCTGACGAGGGTATAATTGTATACCGAAACATGTACGTTGTACGTATTAATTTAAATCTTAAACGTTTTTTAAGTTTTTAAGTTTTAAGTTTAAGTTTGACAAGGCGGATATTATAATTTGAGATTAATATAATGAAAACCAAAATGTTTATGTCTATATCACTTTATGTTCGACGATGTCGATATGTAAATATTATATGTCAGAAAACGGTTTCATAATGGGGGTCATTAAAGTACAGTTTCTTCAACCAATCAGAGTTTAATAGTTTCATTTATTGACCAATTAGGTAAGGATAGCTTCTGACATGCACACAAAATCCAACATGTCAGACATGAATTACATGATTTGAAAGTTGACAATGTAGCCTATATTGGATCAACCATTGTAGTTACAATGCATAAACAAACTGGGCAATATTGAAAAGGAAATAGCATTGTACCTTAATATCCGTAACTCCAATTTCTAAATGTTCGTAAGATTTCGCCGACAGTTTTAGTGAATGATGTTGTTTATTTAACCACACTAGAACGTCATGGTGGAAGCATGCGTATGACATTAGTTCCACGGAAATTATAATCCAGCTCTCTGTTCAGTAAATGGATTTCTTATGCGAAACGTTTCCGCCAGATGTCATAACTGTTATATTTGGGACTCAATATTGATTTGCCTTCCGTTGACATTCTATACGCATCGAATTTGAAGAATAACTAGTTGATAATACGATAAATTTTAATTTTAAACCGCTTGTAACAACCTATTTTGTTGTTTTTACATACAACAATACTTGAATGTTCCGTCCATAGAAATAGTTCCTCTTTTACACAAGTATTTCAAATTTGATGCAGTAGAAAACATAATAATGTTATTCTCTCTGTCTTATACCAGAAGCATATTTTCTTCTAGCCGACCCCGTTGTGTTGGGGTAGCGCGCCTACCTCTCACCCAGATGTCCCGGGTTTGATTCCCGGCTCCATCAGGGATTTTAGAAACTGACGTTAGGGCTGGAACGGGGTGCACTCAGCCTGGTGAGGACAATTGAGTAGCTGCCTGACAGTGAGGCGGCGCCCCGAACACGAAAACCTAGATTAACGGCCGAGGGGACCCGATGCGCTGATCACGCGTCACCCCAATATCTGCAGGCCAAATGGCTGGGCAATGGTCGCTTGTAGGCCTAGGCCCTTCACGGACTGCAGTGCTTGGGGTTATTATTATATCGCCTTCTAAGTTCGATGGAATGCCCATAATGGCTAGAGCATCATGAACTTCTTGCTTATTTTGAGGCAGAGGTTGTAAGTTTCGCCGTTTGTCGGCAGCATTCTTTTAAAATCTTCCCTGTCATTTGATAGTAAATTAGCAGACAAGTGCTTAGGGGCAGCAAGTATGTCCTTTCTCATCAACTTCGATGGCCGTTCACATATATCGTCACGTACCTTTCCTTTTACACTGTTCGAAATACATTCTTGATTAATCGTCGTACAAGGCTCGTGATGATGATACCCACATAACAGAAAGTTACCACCATTTGTAAATAAATGAGCAGAACATTCCCTGTTTGAACACCTCCACACTTGGCCCCGTTTTGACAACTCACACTTACGAAATTTATAGTTTCCTATAATTCTCAATTCTCCACCTCTTCGACTGTACATGGATAACATGTTAGCTGCACTGATTATATCTACGGAAACTCCAGGGGGTCCAAGTGTACGTAGCTGTCAGTCAACTCATGGCTTAACCAACATTTCAGGAGAGGTTGCCTACCCCCACTCCCTCCCTAAACCCATTAGCGTGAGCTGACAGGACTGTTTGGGTTTAACCTAATCAGCGGAGTTCGACCATCCCGAGGAAGACATCCTTCGTAACCCTTCTCACGCCTGGACTTGTCATGTCAGGCGATGGATACAGATTGCGCAATTGCCTTGCTGTCAAGATTTGAAGCTTCCTTTTAACCCCCACAACGCTTTGCATAACATAAATAATTTGAAGCTTAGTTTTGTTTTAAGGGTGCCTTCTCCTTAAATAGCAATTTTCATGCCATTTACTCCCGTAGATTTTGGCGCCAACCCATAACATACAGACAACAATTAAACAGAGGGTATATTTGGTCCGGGATAGATACAAAGCTTTAGCCAAAAATTCAAAATGTTCATCCAGAACTCTTATTTTATTATTTTATATAGATTGTTGCTTGCCACGGTGGGTGAGTGGTTAACGTGTCGGATTACCAACCCCCAAGATGGCAGGTTCGCCCCTGGCCGTGGTAAGTGATTTTTGAAAGGCGACAAAAATCCCGACATGGATGTCATACGTTGTTGGCATGTTAAAGAACCCATTTGAATTCAGTAGGCCGTGTTCAATGGCAAAATTAATCTCGGGATTTTCCGCCAACACAAAGTTCCTCAATTCTTTACTAGAAAGCGCTGTAGTGTCAAGGAGCGTAGATATCTAACCTCGGAGCTTAGATATCTAACCTCCTTGACTTTCATAGCGTTCAAAGGAACTACGAAATTCGACATGCAAGCTACCCTCTTGGTGTCAATTAACAAAGCCTGCACCGGGCACCCGAGGCCATACGATATTATTATTATATAGATTGTTGATCAAACATCAGTTTATCAAACATCGCTGCAGTGCCTTGCCTCGTTCTACGCCAAACACTGCAACTTAGATTGTGAAGTTTGAAGCCATTTTTCAGTGTTGCCTAAGTAAACAAAAGCACCAAACTTTTGTTGACTGCAACTTGGGATTTTGTTGTTGTTGATTCGAAATACACAAAAACAAATCCGAGCAGGCAAGCAATGCTTGATAATACGTAATTCACACATAAAATCCTGTAGAACACACAAATTAGAACACGTGTATCGCACAGTTATACATAAAATAACACTGTCCGTATTTTAGGAATCACATTTACTGATTATAACAGGATAATACAAAAGTGTTCCTTAGCAATCGTGTGTTGTTGAGTCTTTGTCCTACGTATCCCGGCCATGTTGGACCGACCGCAGCGCCCCAAGTGATAGTTTGAGTTGCCAATAGAGCCGATATGCAACAAAGGGGATAGGGAGTCGTGTGCCCCGAAGGGAGTCCTCAGTGACTGGACCGGAGCATAGCGAGGGAGAGCAGACACTCGACACCGCTCACCCCTCCACTAATGAGCTGCTAATGGCGAAAACGGGATGAGTTACTTCTTATATTGTGCCTCACGGCCAAACCTAATTAGGACATCAATCTGCACTCTCTTGCTACGGATAAAATTTACCTAAGAACTCCTCGAAGGTCGGGTTCATTTTTGACGAGTGTATTTAAATCACAGCCGTAATCTGAAATGGATTGATGCTGTGTTACACCCAAGGATTTTTCACCGGAGGAGGGGGATTTGACCACCACATGGTGTAACGGCTAATATTCTTGGCTGTCGTCCCGGAGGTTCCGGTGCGATTCCCAGCTCTGCCAAGAAATTTAATTCTGAGGTAAAACTGAGAAGAAGTGTGTTCGATTCCCACCTCAGCCATCCTCGAAGTGGTTTTCCGTAGTTTCCCCAACTTCATCTCCAGGCAAATGCCAGGATGGTACCTAACATAAGGCCACGGTCGCGTCCTTCACAATTCTCTCTTGAATTACAAATACACACGACACACTGTTACAGCCATCACCTTTACACAGGTTATCAAACAAAATTCCACAAACCCAAGCATATGGGGCAAAATGACCACGTTGTCCAAGCCCCTCAAATGAAGCAACAACAGTAGCCTACAACACTTATGCTTATCCAGCACAAATAGCACTGAGTAAATATGACCTACTTGCTTGCACATTTATTCCCTTGGCAGCACTGCATATCGATTGAAAAGGACAATATGGCGTTTAATTCTGGGAGTACGCTACTCCGAACTTTGCCCAGCGATTGAAAAACAGGCCCTTACTCTTGTAAAACGTTTATAGTGCAGGAATATTAGACAGAATTTGGACAAAGTGAGGAAATGCGATTTGGTTAGGATAACTTACCAGAATGCAGACTATCATTTTGATACTACTTAACCTAGATAACAATCGAAATAGTTATTATAAATTACTTAAACAAACTCTCATAGGGTAGCGTTAAAACCCATCTTGATCTTCAATGTCGATTTTTCACCTTTTACATTCATCGGATTGAGAAAGTACTGAAATAAATGTTGTTAAGTACATCACAACGCACAAAAATATTTAATCAGCACTTTCGTAAACAAAAAATTACGGGTGTGAGAAGTTGTCAAACATGCGTATGCAACTCAAGGAGCGGCGCGCCGAGGACTTCACAAAGCCGGTGATGTAAACATATTCTGTAGGCGCAACTATGCCCCTTTTTCAATGATAAGTAAAAATTTCACACTTTTATATAGAAGGATAGCATCTTATAACCTAATAATTAATATAAAAAAACAATAATTTGTTAATATAGTAACTTTGCGCTCTAAAACTCTCTTTCATAGCTACTTATATGTATAAAGAGAAAATAATATTTCCTTATAATTTTAACAATTTAAGTATTTTTTGCGCTACCGGTACGCTCGTATGTAATTAAACTAAGAATGGACTGTCCGTCCACGTGTTGCCGAGTGACATCCCTGCCGCTGCGCCGTCAGTGCGCTCTCGTTCCCCCACTCAAACTTCCCTGTGTTGCTTCTTTACCATGCGTCGTTCATCAAAATTCTGGAGTGGGATTTGGTCTGATATGACCATCGAACACGTCCTGATGAAGAATTTTAAGACAACAGGAGGGTTGCCTCGAGGGCATTATATATCTGATGCTATGCTTGCACGCTGGATACATGCAATGCCAGCTTCAATGAAGATGGTGGAAGCTTTGGAATCCTATGCTGGTGTGAACACGAGCACGTTTCAGCAACACGTGGAACTTGGGCTAGCTTGCCAAAGGCGAGACTTCAAGCATCTCGAAAAATTCACAGAATGGCTACGTATACATTCTCCTTTCGACAAACCTCAAGATATTTTGGTGTCCTTATCAACCGCTGTTATAGGTGACGAAACGGTGACCTGCGACTCAGCATGGGAGATAGGAACCGCGACTTTGAAGAAACTGGAAGGGAAGTCGTTCGCCAAGTTAAACTCCAACGAAAGGACAAAGTTGTCACTCTTGCAGTAATGAGCAATGCCGTTGTTGTCCGAGGTGAGACCGTACCTGTAAATCCGAACCAGCTGTTTCATCGGATTGCCTGTGTCACTCGCAATGAAGAGGACCTTGAATCTTGCTTTGAATACGAGTTGGCTTTATTGCCGCCAGCGCTGTTTGATGCTTCAACTATCAGAAAAAGCACAACATCAACTTTACGGACAGTGATAGAGAAGTTGTGTTCACCAATGACCTGTCTTCCTGAAGACGTTACCTACGTGTTTGACGGTGGAGATCTCCCTCGCCGGGTGGTATAGCCGAAATCGAGAACCTTCGATGATGTTTGTAAGAACTACATTTCGTACATCAAGGCGAACTATCAAGGTAAAGCTATTGTAGTGTTCGACGGCTATTCCGAAAGTACCACGAAAGACGTGGAGCACATGAGACGACGTGCCAAGACGTCATCTTCTGACGTTTTGGTGGATTTGGAAGTGCAAGTGCTCTCGTCGCAGCTTCAGTTCCTAGCCAACACTTCAAACAACTCAAGATACGTCGCACTTTTAGGTCTTTGTTTCGAAGAAAAGGGGATTCCAGCTATTCATGGCAAGTCTGATGCTGATCGTCTTATCGTGACAACGGCGATCAAGGAAGCAGAGAAGGAAGGTCATGTGGCAATTGTTGGCGAGGCAATTTGTTGGTACTACTTTCCAGCCTTGCAGAACGTGATAGAAACGTCTATATGCTGGTTCCACCATCAAAAGCTCATCCGAAGAAACTCTTTGTCTCTACGGAATTGCAGAAGGCTCTTGGGGACTTGACCGACAATCTTCTCTTCCTTCATGCAATGTCCGGTTGCGACACAACTTCGGCTCCCTACTGGAAGGGGAAAGTACACGCGTTCTAAACTTTAAACAATAACCCAGGTCTTCGCCAAAGAGTTGCTGTTTTTAACAGCGCAGACGCTGCAGTGAAAGAGATCGTGAAGGCAGGGGAAGAATTCTTCGTAGGGATATACGGAGGTAGAACTACAGTTAGCCTAAACAAGACAAGGTTTAGTCAGTACATTAATAGACCATTGCCAAATAACGTCTCCATGCAGGCTTCGACCTCTCAAGTCTTCACCAACATCAGCAGCATCTCGACAGAATAGCCTAAGAGTTTACCACCAAGTGCAGGAACGGCGCGGAATCTCTCTTCCGCCTACAGAGTGGGGATGTAAGAAGAACAGAATCGGCAATTTTTTACCGATTCCAACAGAATCTCCTCCCGCACCAGACTTCCTCATAAACCTCATCAGCTGTGAGTGCAAGACAGGATGCGGCAGCAGATCTTGCGGTTGCCGAAGACAAGGTCTCTCCTGTTCAGCAATGTGCAGCAATTGCACTGGTGATGGTTGTTCTAACAAGCCAGAGCCAGATACTTTTGACGATATAGCGACTGAGGAACAGGAGGACAATCCCGAAGAATTGCCATGCAGATCCTCGCCATCTCTGAGCCGCAGAGTTCAACCTTACCAAAGAAAAAGCGTCAAGATTAAGGCAAGTGTCACGTTTTTTTTTGCCAACACATGGCCAATATTAAACGCGTACGATATAATTAATAGTTGGCCTTATTCCTTTACAGGCACACCGCACTACAGCGTCCCGTGGCAGCAGAATCTCCTCTTTTAAGTGTTTGTCGTGATGTACAAAATACATTGTAATGTGCTTAAACGTTAGTGTGTTTATGGTGTGGTATAAGATAGCAAATAAGCAAATAGCTGCTTAATTTATTTTCTAATAGTAACGTTTATCTTTCCTATCCTATATAAATATAATATACGTAGCTAAGAATGAGAGTTTCAAAGAGCAAAGTTACTGTATTTACAATTTAATTATTGTTTATTATTATTATTATTATTATTATTATTTATTAGTTTATAAGGCGCTATCCTTCTATATAAAAGTGTCAAATTTTTGCTAATCATTAAAAAAGGGGCATAGTTGCGCCTACAGGATATGTTTACATCACCAGTTGCACCGGTTTTGTGAAGCTTCCCCCCCCCCCCCCTCCCCCCCACCTCGGCGCACCGCTCCTCGAGTTGCATGCGCATGTTTGACAACTTCTCACACCCGTAATTTTTGGTTTACGAAAGTGCTGATTACATATTTTTGTGCGTTGTGATGTATTTAACAACATTTATTTCAGTACTTTTTTCAATCCCATGACAGTAAAAGGTGAAAAATCGACATTGAACATCAAGATGGCTTTTAACGCTACCCTAGGAGAGTTTGTTTAAGTTATTTATAATAACTATTTCGATTGTTATCTAGGTAAGTAGTATCAAACTGATAGCCTGCATTCTGGTAAGTTATCCTGACCAAATCGCATGTCCCTATCACCCTTAGGTACTGAGTTATGACGTTCAATGCGATGCTGGATACGAAATCCAAGATGGCGGCATGTTCCCCATGTGGGATTTTTTGGGACTTTTAGTATTTTGATCCAGGCTATTTAAGGAACCCCTCCACCAATCTTTAGCTTGATAAACTAATTTCCCACACTTTACCCTATTCTTCTTACACTATTAGTCTTACCTAAAATTAACACTTGCTGCAAAAATGTTCATTTTCGAGGTTTTGCACATTGATCGGTGCAAATAAAACGCATCAAATGATATTGAGAAAAATCACGAAAACTTCGTCGCATAAAGCAAAAACAAGAAATCAAAAATGAAAGAATATACGAGCAACCAAAAACAAAAAAGGAACATTCAAAAACTACAAACCCAAAAATATTTACAAAAACGCAAATCAAAAACAAAAGCAACAAACGCAAAGCAAAAACGCAAAAAACCAATAGGTTAACAAAATCAAAATCAGAAACAAACGCAATCAAAACAACAAAATCTAAAACGATTCAAAAGTTTGGTGCTTTTCAGTCGGTCAACATGATTGTGCCCAAATGATATTAATAAATACACTTGGATGACCAGTTTCGATCTCATCCCATCTCATTTGGGTACAATCGTGTTGACCGACTGAAGAGCACCAAACTTTTGTTTACTAAGGCAACACTGAAAAATGGCTTCAGACATCATAACTAAAACGACACCTAAACTTAAAACAAAGATAGAAAGAAAGAAAGAAAGAAAGAAAGAAAGAGAGAGAGAGAAAAAAATAGTCCTGTACTATAAAGAGTATAGACCTACAGTTGTAATACTTAGAGTTGGAGTCTGACAGTTCTTAGAGGGAGGTCCTCTTACTGCCTACCGGGGTGGGTTAAAGAGAGGTGGGGGTATGGTTGTCATGGAAACGGGGTGGGGCGACTGCGGTTGCCATGGAGATAAGCCCTCTGGCCAGGTCGTGTTGAGGAGGAGTTTGTAGGAGTTGCCAAACCTCGCACTTCTGAGTTAGATCTTGTCACAAGCAGTTCAGCGTGAGTGTTATTCTATTTGTGTTTCTGTTTGGAGGCCATCATTAAGTATCTAACGGTATTTTAAATACTAATTACGTAGACCTACAATTATTGTATTGCAATATATATTTCGAGCATTATGAATACCCCTCGAGGGAGAGGGAGGCCCAGAATTCGTCCACCTCATGAAAAAAATACCGCCGGTCATAGTATGACAATTCATCACCAAGGAAGAGAAATTATATGTGCCGCAAGGGAATTCTTTGAAGAGGAGGCTAAGAGTTTTTCGGAAAGGAATGTTCCTTTAATTCCATTCCAGAGAGTTCAAGAACGCACTGCGAAAGCTCTTAGAGTTAGTAAAAGTACTGTGACAAGAGTTACGATGGAGAAATATAACAACTCAGAAGAGGGTTCATCTAAACTGTCCATGCCTGGAAAGAAGCGGCCTAGAACCTCCAGAATTACAAATCTGGATCCGTTTAAAGACGAAGCTATTCCCCGGCACATATATTCTTACTACACCAGGAGGGAACATCCAACAATTCAAAAACTGTTATTTACACTTCCGAACGAGTTATTTAAAGGCAGTTACTCTTCCTTACTGAAAGTGGTTCATAACCTTGGTTTTGAATATAAAGCTATCAATAGTAGGAAGCTGCTGATGGAGAGAGGTGACGGACTGAGCCAGGATCGAACCTGCCAAGTTGAGCTCAGAAAGCCAGCGCTCTACTGCCTGAGCTTTTCAGCCCGACCTCTGTTAAAGAAAACCGAATATAAGACCAAGTCAGTCATGATCTGGCCAGGTAGTCTACAAGAAAACACTGCGGTCAGAATGAACGAACAAGCCAGCCGGAAGTGAGAAGAGTAGGGTGTGGAATGCAGGAATGTGGCAACCGCGTGAAATGGCACGTGCAATGCTCCTCCCTCCAGCACTAGCTGTCAGACGTCAACTCTAAGTATTATGACCATAGTAAAACGCTCTTCATAGCTCATTAGTTCAGATTTGACTCCGCTCATCCACCTCCATAAGCAAACCATAGTTACGCCACTGAACATGTCTGCTCGATAGTTTCAATAATTCCAAATTTTTTGTTGGTCCTTTCAGCTTCGAATTATCCAAGTCCCACTGTATTAGCGATTTAGAGGGCAAGGCTGTCCCACATTTTATTTGTCGTAATACTTTTATTTATTGTTTTATTTTATATATATTTTTGGTGGTGGGGGCATGGTGGCCACTATTCCTGGAAAACCTGGAAATCCTGGAAAACTCCTGGAAAATTCCTGGAAAATGTCGAAAAATTTGAAAACTCCTGGAAAATAGCCACTGATAATTAATTATAAAAATCTTTCCATCCACTGCTAAAATTCCCAGTCCGCTCTTAGTCCTGGACGTCATGATATCGCGGATGGGGTAGCATGGGCCATCTAGCGGTCGCTCTGCAAACCCTGTTTATTTTTAACCGGAAATGTACGCGCCGTTTTTTATCTTAAATATTACTCCCGCTGCGGGTTTGGGTGAGCACTCTATCGTTAACGAAAGAAATTTCCTCAGGCTACCTGTTTCTGTGTGGGAGAACACGCGATAGTATTTTTGTAAAACATATTGAGCATAGACAACTTGACCGCAATAAAATTGCAGGCGGCATTCTTTTCAAAAAAAAAGCGGATATTTGAGTCACAAAGGCTATTTTTAAAACTACAATTAAATCATTTGTGTATAGGCTTGCGTATCAATAACGCAATCACCACTAATTTTTGTCAACATCTGTATAACTGCTTTACTTTGGTCTTGAAGTAGGGAACGGATAAAGCCCTCCCTCCCCCCCCCCCCCCCCTTCCGGGACTCGCGCTTATTTTTAAGTCTGGAAAAATGAGAATTACTCCTGGAAAACCGTTGACCGATTTGAGTGGCCACCATGTGGGGGTTATGACCTAGAGGGTGCCCTAATAACTGACTTCCTTTTTATGATCCCGTCAACGGCGAGTAGCGTAATCTTAGCTAATAGGCTAATACGCGTTTCGACCTTCAAGTGGCCATCATAAGATCCTAATCTCTGTGGTACAACAGTAGCATAATTATTTTTAGTGTAAATTTGAACTACAACACACTGATCTGGATCTGACGATGGCCACTTGAGGGTCGAAACGCGTAATCCTAAATTTGCCCCATTTTATATTGATAATTAGCGAATAGGCTACATGTAATTTTTTCCAAGAGTGTATTTACATATTTATTTCCTGTATCCCGCCCATTCATTGGGCACAATAGTGTTGACCGACTAAAGAGCTACAAATGCCAATTTTGTACAGGCAACACTGAAAGAATGCCTTCAAATCTCTACACTGATCATGATAGTTGGTTTAAGGGGTGGAACAGTGAGGTCATCTGCCCCTAATATATAACTTTCGTTTTAGTGGTTATAGTGAGACTAGCTGCCTGCTGCAGCGCTAACATTCTCGCCTGATGTTCCCCAAGGTTGCAGGATCGAATCCTGGCGAATTTAAGAGGCATTTGAGGGTGCACAATTATGTGGGAGCCGGGTCAGTGCATTTACTGGCAGGTTAAAGATGCCCCTCGAGGCAAAATTCTGCAGTAGTTAAAGGGGACTTGAAACCAAGAGCATTAGGCCTATTATTATTATTATTATTATTATTAGTCTATTACTATAGTAAGATAAGTTAGAAGCTTCATTAGTTGACCACCCACCGACGGACACGTCTGCTAGTTATACTACATTAATACCGCCCTGTTCCTTATTGTTTGAACCGTAGCCTATATTTACTTTAACCTCTCTCTCCCAATGTTTTGTGTAGGTTACACTTCCTTGAGGTTTGTCATGACGTTTTATTTTCTGTTGTGGTGTTGCTAAGGTTACGGTGTATTTGTCCCGCGGCTAATATGAGCTCTTATTTACGACTTCTGTTTCTTGTCCATCTCTTGGAGTATCATGTGACGTGGCTTCCGGTGCTAGCAGCTGTCGAATTTTTGAGCACCCTTGGGACGATACACATGTGCGAAAAGGTAGATTGTGGTTGTCTCTTGAGTTGGGTTATCCTTCTTAGTCATTGTGCTTGCTTGACGAGCTCTTACAACCTACTCATTGATAGGAATACTGCAGTTGATATTTCCTTCCAAAATTCCTTCCCTGACCCGTCCTAAAAAGAAAATATATGGCCATTGACTGCATTAATAAAATATATTTACACAAAGGTTAGGTCTTAACTATATAACTGTCACTGTGTAGATAAGTCTGGCTCAATAGGTGGCCCGCGAGCCACATCCGGCCGCGCAGAGTATATCCGGGAGGGGACAGTAGTTACCCACTGTGAATTTTATGAACGTAAGTTGAAAAATAACTTACGGCCAATATGTTATAATCAGGGCTGGATTTACCAATGGGCCCCATAGGCCCCGGCCTAGGGGCGCACCATGCTGAAGTGCACATAAGCAATAAAGAAGGTTTTATAAACTGACTTTGAAGGGAAATTGTCTCACATCACTTATAAAACAAGAAGTTCCGTGACGAACTAAAGAGCCTACTTTTCTTAAAATGTAAGATTCATGCCAATGATTAATCTATATGGATCTATCTATAATAATGACGAAATAAAGTTGGTAATATCGAAATTTCTAATAAGTTTGAAATAGTGTATACCTGGCATAATGTAGTCTAATAGAGCACTACAGTTGGCAGTCCTGGTGACTGAATATATTCTTAGTTCCATCTCTTAAGGTACAGAATACAAAATTTGGTTGAAGTCCAATGGATAGCATGCACTTTACATGCAGTTAAACATTGGATCTAACAGCGCGCGTAAAATCATGTTGGCAATAATGTCATGCATGTATTGGTCAGAAATGATCTGAAATAGTATGATCTATTGTCGTGCCAATTTTGAATGAAATCCATTAGTTAGTATAGAAGTTACATGCATTTTAAAATTGGACCTATCAGCAGGATTAGAATCATGTTGGCAGCACTGACGTATATTAGTTACTCCAAATTAATCTAGAATGCCAGGTACTATACGTGTGCAAAGTTTAGAGCTATTGGCTCGCATACTTTCCGATATATTGATATTAGGATAACAAAAATAGAGACAGAATTTATTAACAGTTCGCAGCCCTGGTTGCTCTTAAGAAGACGCATAGTCATATCTGTTTATGTATACATAGTACATAGGAAGTTTGGTTGAACTCCAATTGCTAGTGTAGAAGTTATATGCATTTAAAAATTGGACCTATCAGCACACTTAGAATCATTTTGGCAACACTGGCGTATATGGCCTCCTGGAAGTTAAACTGAAATATTATTATCTATACGTGTGCCAATTTTGAAATAGCTCCCATGCATACCTTCCAAGATATCCAACATGGAGCTCAAATTTCAATTGCGATTTTTCAGCGGTTGGTAGCACTGACATCATTTTAAATTACTGCATTTAGATATTCAGGCATAGATCTTTAATAATACCAAATTTTGTTTCGATAGCTGCAGCCGTCTGGGACTTGATAGGGGGCACACACACACAGTCAGACAGACAGAAGGGCAGAGACGGACAGACTGACAGACAGACAGACAGACAGACATTTGCCCCGATCGATCTCATAAGTCTACTTTTTTCCTCATTTTTGCAAAATGTGAAAAGTAGGCTAAAAAACTGAAGTCCTACTTTTTTATAAAGTGGCTTTCAGTAATTATTTTGTTCTATGCTCCTTTTAATCTTGTTCCTCTTCAAAAAGTTCTTTTTACATTTCAAAAATAGACTAAACAGACTTTTACTACTTATGATTTTTTCAAAACCAATTTCGTATAATTTTATTATTTAAATTAAACTTTCCAAAATTTTGACACTTTTCCAATTTATATTGTGGCCATCATTTTCCAACAAATGTTTTGCAACAGAAACATTTATTCAATTGATTTTACTTCACGATACATTAGAATAAAATAAAAAAAATACCTTCACAAAGACCTTTCTGAGGTCTAGATTCTCCCTTCTTCACGATGGTACGTATGATGAGCGGGCGGCAAAAACCCACGGGCCTAGGAGCGCATAAAATCTAAATCCGGCCCTGGTTATAATATTTGATATTCTTCTTGATTGTTTGCGTTTATATCTGAGAATAAAGTATAAACTATTAATAGATCTCATAGACTGATACAGTCTGAATCAAGAGTAGCCAACTAAATGTACAGGGTCATTTATAAAGAGCAGATCTCAAATATATATTTCAAACAAATTGTACAAGACAGAAAATGATTACCTTATTCATTACTGTACATTACCTTCAAAGTTTTTAAAAGCTTGTTGATATTCTTTGAAAGTTCCTTAGAAGTTCCACTCCATGCTCAGTCTGGGGCCATAAGATTTTCTTTGGTGTCCCGAAATGAGCACTCTGAGAATATTAGTGACTTGTCTGCCGACCTGTTACTCGCCAGCCGCAGTAGGTGGAAAATATGTCTAAATGCAACACGGTGTAATACTACGAATGCACGTCCTGAGAAACTTTTAAGACCTTCATCGTTCAATATTCATAATGTTTTACAGTTGGTTTGAAATAAATATTGAAATCTACTTTTTTTTAAATAACCCTGTACTTAGCGTCCATTCGAAGAAGAACTGAGGACCTGGTTATGAAATACACTAGGTTCCGAAGACATACAACTCTTAAATAGACTGAATAACCCAACTCGGGTAGACATTCAGAGATAGATGCACTCATTCTGGACATTGCATTTAAAAAGTATGGCAGGTGACGTTCGCTTTCAGGTTGTTCAGTAATATTTGATTCGTATTGCCTCATCTACTTCTCAGTATTTTCATTTGTCGTCGGCGGTTTTTTATTCCTTATCAACGCACTCGTATGTGTGTGGTTCGTTCGGAGAATAGTATAAATAATAAAAGCCAGTGCCGGTTGCAAGCCCGGGGCCTCATCTCGCAAGTGGAGAGGAAGGAGGAGCAGGAGGAGTATCAACCTCGTAAAAAAACCAGGGTCCATCTGGCTCCGGATGGTAGCACCCTGTCATAGGGCCCCTACCTAGGGTTACTAGGCGAAACTGGTCAACGGTCTCAAAGGCGGAAGAGGAAACAAAGTATTTCCCAACGGCAGAGAGAGCGGAAGAACCTAGTGGAGTAAACCACGAAAAAACAATCATTTCGGACTCACAATCCGATCTTACTTTGGAAGATAATTCCTCCCCTAACAAATCACAACTTTATTTGCAGAATGGAAAGTCCGCTGAAAGAAAGCACTACCCCAGATGGTAGCTCGAAAGAGAAATCCACCATTGCGTTATGCAATGCATCGGGACCTAGGGTTCTGGGGAGTCCCAACAACTGCAACAAAGACGAGTCGGAGCGTCTTGAAATACCTTCCAAGCTGAGATTTAAACATAAGTACTTCATTGGGACCATAAATGTTAACTCGCTCCTCAAATTAGGAAAGCAAAAAGAACTTGAAAAGCTTTTAGACAAGAATCAAATCCAGATCCTAGCTGTGCAAGAGACCAGATTCTTAGACAAGAATGTTGTGGACACTGAACACTACAGAGCAGCCGCGGCTCGTGGCGTTGGAGCCGGGGAAGGCTCAGCACGTAGTGTCAAAATGCTGGTATAACGCATTTCTTATATGACACCCACATACACGGCTGCAGGATTTTAAATTTCACGGTGAAAGGTGTGGGAGCTCGGAACAGATTTCTTGTTGACAAACAGATTGGCTCGTAATAAATAATATATAAACAGATTGGCACCATTATATTATTTTATGAAGCATTTTTTCCTAATTAAAATGAATTTATTTACCTAGTTTCGAAATACGGGAAGAAGCAATGCATTCGTTTTCTAATTTAACCTAGTCCCCATTCTAATTAGTCCCGATCAGAGAAGTCTGTTTCACGGTTGTACACTATCAAACAATCGCATTTTACTTAGAAAGCAGCGTGCTTACCAGCTAGAACTGTAAGGGAATTGATCTGGAACATAGGCCGAAAGTGCACCCGATCTTGAGGGATAAATGGAAACAAACACAATTTTAGATATTAAGAACAATGAAGCTACTTGCTATTACTTTATATAAACACATGACCTACCTTAATTCATTGGTTTGTAAGTGAAGTCTGCCCTCCTCTCCTTTTGCGCTGCAAAGTGGTCAATGACAAGCTCATTGAAGTTCGGTGACTCCAACAACTCCTTCTCTGTGGAACACATTGCAAGTGCACAGAGTCGGCCTTCTTTCATTGTGTTACGTAAAAATGTTTTCACTCGTTTTAGGGTAGAGAAACACCGCTCTGCCTCTGCTGTGGTCATTGGAATGGTCACTATGATCTGTAGGAGTTTAACGCTTTCGGGCAAAGCTCCCGCCAAGTTGTTTTCGTAAAGAAAATTCAACAAGGTCAACGCACCTGATGCCTTTGCAAAGTCAGGTCGGCTGTATAGCACATTCAGCTCATGGTGCAGCTCTGTAGAGTTTAACCTAAATAAGTCGACTGCTATTTTCAGTTCTTTTTCAGGGAAAACAATGCGATGTTTAGGGAACAATGACGGCTCAAACAACTTGGCAATTGTCAGGTGGTCACTAAACAGAAAGCGATCACTGATCTGCGTCATAATGATATCACAGACTTCTCTCGCACACGCACTCCGCGACCCAGTGAAACGCGCACGTTTTATGGACGGTCCCTCCCCCTCACAGAGTTGATCAGTATCAAGCGAAGACCTAGCCCGCTGAATGCTTGAAACAAAATCCGACACATACATCATTGTTTTCACTGCATCAACACACTTTTATTGAAGTTGATTGAATAAAATGTCACAATGAGGCATGACTTTGTTAAAAAACTCCAACCAAAAAAGGAAATCGTCTTCTTGTAGGAAACCCTTTATTCCCATAGCCTTATTAACTGTCTTATAGTCATTTGTAATATCGTCAATAATTTTGACCAGGCACTGCACTATTTCATCCTTGTATTTGTGCACAGTGGTCACGCAACGGGATTTGAAATTCCATCTGATGGACTGAGGACAGCTAGGAATTCGCTTTTTTACAATCTCATCAAGAACAGCTGTTCGTTTGGGAGACTGCGAAAAGAAGGTGGAAATCCCTTCCAAGTTGCTGAAAAATAGTCGCACTTGCTTATTCCCAGTTACACAACGTTCAACAATTAAATTTAACTGGTGTGCGTAACAGTGAATGAAGTGGGCGTTCTGATATTTCTCTTTAACCCTAACTTGAACCCCACTCCTTTGACCACTCATGACTGGAGCCCCATCGTAGCTTTGAGCAATGAGTTTTTCAGGGGTCTCACTTACTTTCATTTTTACCAGCTCACTAAATATAGCTTCAGTGACACCTTCTGCACTATGGTCTTTTGGCTGAACGAAACTGATGAATCTTTCGTTTATTTTTCCCATTAACTCGTATCGCATTATCAAGACCAGCTGTGATAGAGAGGCACAGTCTGTGGTTTCATCAACTTCGATTGCTACATAATTAGTCTGTGACAGTTCAGTTCTAATCAAATGAAGGCAAACTTCGTAAATCGAGTCCAACAATTCATTTTGAATTGTTTTTGAGAGACCTAGGAAAACTCGATTATCGGTCTTTTCTATGTGTTGCTTTAAAACACTGTCGAGTTCGGACATTAGACTAACTAACCCGCGAAAAATTCCTGGATTTTTGGAATTGTCTGTTTCGTCATGTCCCCGCAAGGCGAGCTCGAACTTACCGCAAAACTTGATGCAATCTATGAGCTTGCCTAATATATACCGGTTCTTCGATACATTTTCATTATATTTCTTTACATTCAAGCGGTAAGCACTGTCTAACTGGCACCTTATGTCCACTTTCCCTAACATGGCAAACTCAATAAAGCCATTTAGGTGATTTTCACTGGAGTTATGTTTTTTAACTTTGGCATGAAAATTCTTCAAGTCCGTAATACCTGTCTCAGTCCATGAACTATCATTTGAATTGGTAACAAGGCAGGTGAAACAAAAGAAGGCATTTTTTTCCTCGCAACCACACAACCATTCTGCTGCATCGTACAATGCTCTATTAAAATTTCTAATATAACCCCCCCTGGATTTACAATGTTTCTGAGTTTGAGAGATTGTAAGATCTGGTTTAGGTGCCCCAAGACCTTTCACAATGAGTCTAGTTTCGTGGTCAAGAATTTTGCCCGATACGCTACTAACTGAATTCATTGTCTTGAAGACATACACTTACCACTAATGTAGCCCGTAACACGCAAATTAAGACTTGCCACTGACAATCAACAAAATTAATAAACTTTAAGTTACACCAACGATTTTCACGCGCGAACACTTGTTTACAATACACAGCATGCATGAACAGCGGCTGATTTTAAACAGAATACTTCCGTTAAGTCTCGGTAGATGGCTCTGCTACTCCTCGCCACCTCATGGTGCTATCTGGCGGAAGTATTTTAGTTATTATACTTCAAGGAATGCCATCTGAGTTCTCAATAATGAATATCACTTATTAGTCGTCTAACTGTTTCTGGTAACTTGTCAATTAATAATCCTTCGGAAATTAAAAGAAGGAAAGGATAAACTTTCTCGAGAGTGGTATGGTTCTTCTAGAACTAATTTCAATGCATTCCACTGAATAGATACATCCTGTCGGCGTTGGCAAGCCTGGGTTAGGCTGTAGCCGCTTGAGCCTTTAGCGATACAATGTAAACGAATGGAGCTTTCCAAACCACGCCCCCCAGCCCTGTTACATGGGAAGGAATGGCACAGTTAAGGCGCAGCCTAACGGCGCTACTACCCATCATAAGAACATGCTTTTATCAACAGTTCCAAATATATTGACTCGTGACTTAATGGATTAGTGAAATGTATAAATGTTTCTAATTAATATAAATTATAAATTCCTCAATTAAATAGGTATATTTATAGAATCTTACAAGAGAGGCTCCGCCTAAGAGCCTTTAATCACCAGCCGCGCCTGCTACAGAGTATTTAAAGGAAAGCCAGCAATACAAATAATGGGAAACATGCCTCTACTAGGGACTGCCTTTTACGTAAACAAAAAGATAGTGACTAGTGTCACAGAATTCACATCGAAATCAGAAAGGCTATCGCTACTTACATTCAAGTGTAAAAACAAGAAGTACACGCTTATCAACTGCCATGCTCCCATTAATGAAGACAACAAAAAGAATCCACAGAAGGTGGACGATTTCTGGGATCTCTTAGACACTGAAATCTTGCAGATACCCGAGAAAAACATAAAAATTCTCCTGGGAGATTTTAATGCACAAATAGGAAAAGAGAGAAAATACAGGGACATCGTGGGAGATTACCCAGCGCATAGGAGGACAAACAGAAATGGGGAAAGGCTCATAAGACTCTGCAGAGCATTCCAGTTTAGAATAATGTCAACAAATTTCAGGAAACTCCCAAGAAAAGCGAAAACCTGGGTATCCCCAAATCCAAATTTAAGGGAATTCCAACTGGACCATGTAGCGATATCAAGGAAAAACGCAAAAGAGGTAATGAATGTCAAGGTGATTAGAAACGGTGACTTCGATTCAGACCACTACCTTTCCAAAGCCAAAATACGCTTCCTTCCGCTACGACAAAAGAGAGTCCCACCTAGAATAACCAAATATAACATGAGCAAATTGAATATTTCCCACGACATTGTTAAGAACTTTAGGGAAGAAATCCGCAGCACCAAAAAGGAAAGTTGGCAACAACTCTGTACAGGAATCAATGACGCCGCAAAGAAGACACTGGGGTTGGCAAAGAGGAAAAGAGAAATCTGGTGGAACGAACACTGCGATGTAGCTCTCAGTAAGAGGTCTGAGGAATGGAGAAGATGGAAATCTTCTGGAAAAAGGGAACACTTGGAACAATTCAGACAACAGAGGAAAGAAACATCCAGAATTTTCCGTAGGACCAAGCGATCTTTTGAAGCAGCACAGTTAGAAAATCTTCAGAGCAACTTCGTTAAACACAACTCCAGAGACTTTTACCAGACATTCAAAAACAAACTTAAGGGTTACCAAGCCCCAAGTATGAGTTTTAGAAATGAGCAGGGAAAAATTGGACTGAACAACCATGAAAACTGCGAAATACTAGCTGGATACTTTCAAGATCTTTTGAACTGTCCAACCCCCACTTCTAGATTAGAAATAGCAGACTCACCAGCAAACTCAAAAGAGGATGCACCACCAACAAAAGAAGAGATCAGGGATGTCATCAAGAACCTAAAGAACAACAAAGCAAGTGGAGAAGATTCGATAACAGCAGAAATGATTAAATGGGCTGAGCCAGAAATTCTAGACGACCTTCAGAATCCTTGGTGCAGTCTGGGAAACCGAGAAAATTCCAGAAGAATGGAAAACAGCGCTGATCCATCCGCTCCACAAGAAAGGGGATAAGCAAGACGTGAACAACTACAGAGGTGTGTCCCTCCTTTCAATTGCTTATAAAATTCTCTCCAAGATTCTTCTAAACAGAATAGAAGATACGCTGGACAAACAACTAGGCGAGTACCAAGGAGGGTTTAGGAAAGGACGCTCCTGTGTTGAGCAGATCTTCAACTTGAAATCAATAATCCGTCACAGACTGCTGAGTAATAAGAAAATTGTGGTATCCTTCATAGACTTTAAAAAAGCATTTGATTCAGTGGACAGAGAGACCTTAGACAGGATCCTAAGGGAATTTGGAATCAAAACCAAACTAGCAAATATAGTCAAAGAGACCCTAACAAACACAACTTCCAGGGTGAAGTTCATGGGAGAGCTTTCTCGGCCGTTCGAAATTAAGACAGGAGTCAGGCAAGGGGATGGCCTATCACCAATCCTTTTCAACTGTGTCCTAGAGAAGGTTGTGAGAATTTGGAACTCGGAATTGGAGAGTCGAGGAATAAACCCAATCTGCCTCGGGAGGAAGTCGGTAGGAATTAAAGTCAACTGCCTGGCGTTTGCAGATGATTTTGCAGTACTATCGGAAACCACGGAAGAAGCAGTCATACAAATCAACCTCTTGGAAAAGATCGCTAGCCAAACAGGACTAAGGATATCAGTTGAAAAGACAAAATTTATGACAAATGACAAACATGGACCAAAGTTCCTTGACACGGAGATAGGACGGATTGAAAGGGTAAAAAAGTTCAAGTACCTAGGAGAGACTATACAGGAGAATGGGTTAGAAAAAGCAGCTGTTGGAGATCGAATTATAAAAATGGAAAGAGCGTATGGATTAACAAAAAATATCTACAACAAAAAGTGCATCTCCTGGAATGCCAAAATAAGGCATTATAACACTGTCGTAAAAACAGAGTGCCTCTTTGCCAGTGAATGCCTCTCGATGAACTATAGCCTCGAAAAGCTAGAAGTCATGGAAAGGAGAATTCTTAGAAAAATCATGGGTGCAGTTCAGACTGAAGATGGATGGAGACTGAGAAGCAACGGAGAAGTCTACAAGAACGTGGAAAGAATCTCCGCGTCTATGCGGAAGAGAAGGCTGACATTCCTCGGACATCTCTATAGAATGAACGACCATAGATTAACTAAACAAATATTCGACTATCTCTGGAAGAAAAAGACCACCACAACATGGATTAAGGAAGTTAGGAAAGATTTAGAAAAGTTAAACATCACAGAATCTCAAATGCTAGAAAGAAATGTATTTAAGAGCAATGTGAACAATCTGCAAGGGTTTCAAGATGAAGGAAGACCTAAGAGAAGTGGACGAACTTGGACAGAAGACCAAAGAAAAAATGCCAGTGAACGCATGAAGGAATATTGGAGACAGAGGAAACTCCAGGCAAAGAATAAGAAAAAGAAATAAAGTTGTTGCGTGATCCTAAGTGGTCAATTCGCGTGAAAAAAAAAAGCCAAAAGTAAGTACGCACAGCTTAGTTAGTTAGTTAGTTATTATTGTTTAAAGGGGCGGACCAGCGAGGTCATCTGCCCCTCGCACAGCTTAATCAACTTTGAAAATGACCTGTGTATAAGGTCAGTTATACGTAACTCAGTTATTATACCTATATGAAGTTAATAGGGCTGTACATATACAAATATTCGATTATTTCGACTACTTTGGCGGTTTCAGTGGCGTAGTTGGTAGCATGCTGAGCTTCTATGTCCAAGATCGCGGGTTCAAACCCGGCCGAAGTCGTCGGATTTTTAGAGCGTTAAAACTCCTCAGTACAGTATGCCTTCCTTCGGAGGGGAAGTAAAGCCGGCGCGGCGGTCCCATGTCATAGATTTATGGCATGAAAAACAACCTTCCACTAACTACACTTGTGGAAGCTGACATTTGTAGGTTAGTTTGATGACGCTATATTAGTTCCAACTTTCGCTGCCAGGTGCTGACTGCGATGGCATTTGGTAGCCACGTCCGCAGCTAGGTGTCGTGGATGGTAGCAAAAGTAGAAACTACTTGAAAAAATTAATTAATCGTCTGCAGTCCCTCTACCTGAATCACAGATAACACACACTAATAAAGCCATCACAATTAACACCTGTTATCAGACAAATTCTACACACAACCAAAGTACACGGGGCTACATGACCGCGTTGTCGCAGCCCCTAAACTGAGGAACCAACCAATCGACTACTTCGAATATTTGCCAATTCGAATACATTATTCGAATGTTCGAACCATTTGGATATCCGAATACTTCGGTTGTTCGAGTCTTTCGAACATTCGAAGTACTTGAGTATTTCGAATAGTCTATTGTTAAAATGAATCGATTAGTTCAAATATTGGATTATTTGAAGATGATAAGTACCCGAAAATTAGAGCAATTTGTGTAAAGAAATATCCAGAGGACGAGTTATTCGAAACAGGGGTGAATCCGAGGGATCGGATGGGGTTGAACCCCTTCCCCATTCTGCCTGATAGATCCTTATATCACCATTCAAAAAAGCAAAATCATTTCCCGTTATAGGAAAATGTGAGAAAATTGCTGTATTGATTAATAGATAATTAAAATGCTCCGCCAATCAATGCAAATTATTATGTTCAAATTAGTGCATGTTTCGGTCCAACATTGGGGCCTTCTTCAGCAAAATACAATTAAACCTTAAGAAATTAATTTAAAAAACGAATGAGAAATGAAATTAAGTAAAACTAGCGGACTCGTGCGAGATATCTCGCATGCTCATAAACCACACTTTCCCCAATAGGTTTATAATGAGGCCGAAAGATAAAGGTTGTTATGTTCTTATTTCAACCAAATGATTATAGAACACTATTTACATTTCAGTTAGAATTCCAAGTTCTACGTTCCCTAACTTAAGAAGGCAATCACTGAAAATTGGATCATCATAACACTCACCGGTTATTCGCATTTTTATGAAATTATACGATTTGAGTAGGCTACTCATTCCTTTGATTTACTGTTTCTGAAATCCATGAAAATGATAAAGGAAAGACCTCAGAATGTTAAAATGACATGAAACAGGCGTCATAGCGACCAAAATGTGAAGTGGACAGCAATTATGGAGCCTATTTTCCTACAGCAACAGTATCTGCAAATCGCACACTTCGTACATTTTTTTGAAAGTCATTTTTAAAAGAAATTTTAGATATTTATGAAATTAGAGTGCAATATATATTCTCTTTCATTTGAATGCTCACGATCGGTCGCTTGCTAGTGCCGCAGGAGGGATCCATACTACTGAAATAATATGATGATAATATTCATACAGGATGAAACGAAGAAACTGGAAAAACAATGAATAAGAACGATGAAACTATAAAAACTAATGGATAAGTATTCTTGTAAAATGTAAAATAATAGAATCAATTTCATTCAAAAGGCATTATCAGAGTGTTTTGGCAATTATATTCAAATGTTTACAACCTTTATTTAACCGAAGTATTTGTAAGGATAGCCTCCGTGGCTTAGGCGGCAACACGCCGGCCCCTCACCGCTGGGTCCGTGGTTCAAATCCCGGTCACTCCATGTGAGATCTGTGCTGGACAAAACGGAGGCAGACAGGTTTTTCTCCGGGTACTCCGGTTTTCCCTGTCACAATTTAATTCCAGCAACACTCTCCACTATCTTTTCATTTCATCTGTCATTCATTTAATCATTGCCTCAGAGGGGTGCGACAGGCTTCGGCAGCCGGCACAGTCCGTATCCTCGCCGCTCGATGGGGGCTTCATTCATTCCATCCCTGACCCGGTCGATTGACTGGAAGCAGGCTGTGTATTTTCTTTTCATTTGTAAGGATATCCATTTTATTAGCCTATTTTCAATTTTGAAAACAAGATGTTCAGTAAAGAACATATAGCCTACTTTCTCCTAAATGCATGGGTATTGTTATAACTCTTTGTCCTTTTCAAGGAGTATGATTGAATGTTGGTTGTAGTAGCTTGTTGAAATACAACGTGCTATAGGGACATTAAACATGAATATGAGGTGCCCTTTGCTAGTGCTACCTCTGTACCAAATTTCGTTCCATTCGGTTTCACCGTGTTCGAATTGATAAGGGGAATCGATTTTCACACAAAGATGGCCGCCATCCGCAAAATATTAGGCTGATGACCTATTAGTTTGGTCAAAGGATGCTCCCTCCATAAAGGTATGTTGTTGCTAAATTTGCTAGAGATCGGATGATTAGGCTAATCGTAATTTGATTTAAGCTTTGAACATTTGTGTGGCCGCCATTACGTTTCTGTCAATATGGCGGCGATATAAATCATGACACTGAGATGCCCTTTGCTAGTGCTATCTCTGTACCAAATTTCGTTCCATTCGGTTCCACCGTGTTTGAATTAATAGGGAGAATCGATTTTGACACAAAGATGGCCGCCATCCGCAAACTATTAGGTGAATGACCTATTAGATTGGTCAAAGGATGCTCCCTCCATAAAGGTATGTAGTTGCAAAATTTGGTAGAGATCGGATGATTAGGTTAATCGTAATTTGATTTAAGCTTTGAACATTCGTGTGGCCGCCATTACGTTTCAGTCAAGATGGTGGCGATATAAAACATGACACTGAGGTGCCCTTTGCTAGTGCTACCTCTGTACCAAATTTCGTTCCATTCGGTTCCACCGTGTTCGAATTAATAGGGGGAATCAATTTTGACATAAAGATGGCCGCCACCCGCAAACTATTAGGCTAATAACCTATTAGATTGGTCAAAGGATGCTCCCTCCATAAAGGTATGTAGTTGCAAAATTTGGTAGAGATCGGATGATTAGGTTAATCGTAATTTGATTTAAGCTTTGAACATTCGTGTGGCCGCCATTACGTTTCTGTCAAGATGGCGGCGATATAAAACATGACACTGAGGTGCCCTTTGCTAGTGCTACCTCTGTACCAAATTTCGTTCCATTTGGTTTCACCGTGTTCGAATTAATAGGGGGAATTGATTTTCACACAAAGATGGCCGCCATCCGCAAACTATTAGGCTAATGACCTAGTTATTTGGTCAAAGGATGCTTCCTCTATAAAGGTATGTTGTTGCAAAATTTGGTAGAGATCGGATGATTAGGTTAATCGTAATTTGATTTAAGCTTTGAACATTTGTGTGGCCGCCATTACGTTTCCGTCAAGATGGCGGCGATATAAAACATGACACTGAGGTGCCTTTTGTTAGTACTACCTCTGTACCAAATTTCGTTCCATTCGGTTGCACCGTGTTCGAATTAATAGGGGGAATCGATTTTCACACAAAGATGGCCGCCATCCGCAAACTATTACGCTGATGACTTATTAGTGTGGTCATAGGATGCTCCCCCCATAAAGGTATGTTGTTGCAAAATTTGGTAGAGATCGGATGATTAGGTTAGTCGTAATTTGATTTAAGCTTTGAACATTTGTGTGGCCGCCATTACGTTTCCGTCAAGATGGCGGCGATATAAAACATGACACTGAGGTGTCCTTTGCTAGTGCTACATTTGTACCAAATTTCGTTCAATTCGCATTCACCGTGTTCGAATTGATAGGGGGGGACAGACATTCAGAGTACACACACTCACACACACACACACACACACACACACACACACACACAGACTCACACACACACATACACACACACAGACAGACACACTTTTTTTTCGCCCTGTGTTGATCTCATAAGTCTACTTTCATTTTTTGCAAAAATCGAAAGTAGGCTAAAATAGTCTAATGAGATCACCTTTTGTCCGCGTGTGTGTGTCTGTTCCTAATAAGTTCTAAACGGCTGGAGCGATTTCAATGAAACTCGGTAAGTTCATAGCACTATTCCGGACGATCCCGACCGTGCCCTTCAAATTTTGATACGTCTTACCAATCCAACATGGCGGATGTGCTAAATATTTCACCAGCATTCAATATCTCTGAAACTATTCCCGATATCACCCTGGAATTTTTCACTGTGATAAAGGGAACTACTAAACGTTCACCTATGTGACTTTTGTAAAACTGGTAACTACAAATCCAACATGGCGGCCACGCGAATTTGCGACTTTAAAATAGACGTTTCTCGCGATTTAACCAACCAAACGCAATAAAACTTGGTACAGTATATGTTTATACTCATTCTAATGCACCGACATCTAATCGTTCAATTGTTTCCATAACCACAAGATGGCGGATGTGCGAAATATTTCACCGGCATTCTATATCTCTGAAACTTTTAGCGGTATCACCCTGAAATTTTGTACGGAGATAAAGGGCACTACTAGAAGTTCATGTATAAAACTTTCAAAAACCGGTTAACTACAAAACGAACATGGCGGCCAAGCGAATTTGAAAATTTTAAATAGACCTTCCTCGCGATTTAATGTTCCAAATGTTCCAAACGCAATGAAATCTGGTACAGGAAGTGTTTATACACGTTTGTAATGCACTGGTATCTAATTTAGTTCAATTGTTTACATAACCTCAAGATGGCGGCTTTGCGAATTTTAAAATTAAGTTTTTACTTCTTGTGTCTTAAGCTCACCTATAGGACTTTAATTAACCTGGTGAACACAAACTCAACATGGCGGCGACGCGAAGTATAAATATTCACATGGACGTTTCTCGCAATTTAACCATCTGAGTGCAGTGAAACTTGGTACAGTAAATCCTTATACGAATGTTAATCCACTGGCATCTAAGTTATTTCAATTGTTTCCATAACCACAAGATGGCAGCTGTGCGAAATTTTAAAATCTCCTTGTTAATTCTTGTGTCCTAATCATGCGATTGAAGTTTGAATGCTACACGTACATAATAATCTTCATGTAACAGTACATAACTCTAGGAGCTACATATATAAAATCCAACATAGCGACCATCCGAAATATTTAGTCGGTTCTCAATATCTACGAATCTGTTACAGCAATCAAACTGAAATTTTGTATGTTGATAGAGGCAATTAACATAAGTAGGATATATGAAAATAGGCTGTATAGTTCTTCACGGAACTACTTGTTTTATTTCAAATCGATTCTATTACTGTACTTTACATTTTACAAGAATACTTATCCATTAGATCTTATATTTTCATCGTTCTTTTTCATTATGTTTTTCCAGTTTCTTAATTTCATCCTGTATATATTTTACTTAATTTCATTTCTCATTTGTTTTATTAAATTAATTTCTTAAAGTTTTGTAATTTGCCGAGGAAGATCCCATTGTTAGACCGAAACATGTAATAATTTGAATATAATTTGTATTGATTGGTGGCGCATTTAAATTATCATTCAAAACAAGTATGCCTTGTTATCTCTTTCTTTCTTTCTTTCTTTCTTTCTTTCTTTTTTCCCTTTATGCTTTCTTTTCTCTTTGTTTCGAAGTTTATTATTATTATTATTATTATTACTATTATTACTATTAGTAGGGTCTATTATTATTATTATTATTATTTGAATATTTCAGTGATTCGTCGAATCATTCGATAATTTAACTCAGCTGTGAAAGCCAATATACAATTCGATAATTGACTGAATAGTTAAGATATTTCAGTAATGTGATTATTTTGAAATTAGAATAGGTTGGAAATTCTAATACTTAGTATATTCGAATGTGTGAATAATTTGAACAGTCGAACTATTCGTATGTTCGAATCAAATATTAGACTAGTATTCGAAATTATTGGAACATTTCGATGTTCGAATATGTACAGTCCTAGTAGTTAAATGTCGTATTCGTCGGAACATAAGTAAATCTGGGTTACGTACATGGACCAGCTGTAACTGTATAGGCTACAGTTACAGCTACGATTCCACGATCCTGGTAATATTAGTTCCGAAACCAGCATTTCCGTTCTTCATTCTCGCCTATGAGACCGATCGGGAGTGAGGAGCTGTTTGCCGGACTCCAATACGTCCCGATCAGTCTCACAGGTGTTTGTGGCGGTGTCTGCAATGCGGGAAATGTTGTTCTTAGTTTGAACTAGTAAGATAAACTATTTCATTTGACTTGCTGTGTGGCGCAGCGGTAACGTTCTCGCCTGTTGTGTCTAAGGTTATAGGATCGAATCCTGGCACAGTCAGTTGGCATTCGAGAGTGCGTAAATGTGAGAGAGCTGTGTCAGTAGATTAACTGGCACGTTAAAGATCCCCTTCGGGCACCCCTGCACGACGTCTCAAAAGGCCACAGTAGTTAAAAGGGACGTAAAGCCAATAACATTATTATCATTTTTATTATTATTATTATTATTTCTGAAGCTCCAGTCACCCCCAAATATCGATGGATATTTCTTGATTTGTGCTTGCTCATTTTGTATATCTGTGCTGCGCATGTGTACTTACCATAACCTTTCTTTTGTTGCAGGATGTCAATTTGGATGAAGACGACTTACTGGAAGATTGAACTTAATTGTCTTATATTATTTTATATACTTAATAGAGAAATAAAAGAAAACTGTATAGAGTAAATTGATCTACCCCAATTTATTTTTTCATTCTCAAGGCATGTATACAAGGTTTTTCTAAATTCCCATTACAGACTTCGTGGGCTTGTAGTGGGAACCAAGACGTTAAGTTTAGCATAGGAACTTGTGCCCGGGAAAGTACCGTCTTCCCACTACCCCCCCCCCCCCCAAAAAAAAAGATACGTGCCTTACAGTAGTCGCATATGTTGTGTAACATCTGGCATGTTATCCTACTGGTATACTACACAGCTTGGACATTCTTAAAATGTTAATTTACGCTCCATTTTCAGACTGGTACTATGATGAATGTATAGATTGATTTGGAGATATGCTACTGTCCCACTTGTGGCGCAGCGGTCAAGCTGTTAGTCTCTCACCAAGGTAGACCTGGTTCGATTCCCGGTCAATACATGTGAGATTTTCGAATTGAAATGCCATGTCCTGTGGTTCGCGTTCCACGTAAAAGGGAGGTACCGTGGATCATGATTGTGAGATTAACGGTCACGCAAAACTACAAGCTTCCTTCCTTCCTTAATAATTCATAATAACAAAGTGACACACAACGTCGACTGTACTCTCAAATACTGTGAGCACACTCCCCAGTAACTATATCATTCATTATTCTCAAGACTCATACAATTCGTCGTAAACAATCAAAACATGCCTTCCTACAATCATGAAATGACCTAGTCTCAGCTTTTATTCCACTCATATATAACAACATTCTGTTATGAATTTAATTTTTGACTAGCCTACTCAACCACAGCTTGACAATAATGCCGCTTACTTACATGTCATTTGTCTTCTTTGTCCTACCCCATGTGATGTTCAACCTTGAACGTGAAGCTTCATAAACTGCTCAATGACAAATGAAAGTCGGTGAAACATTTGCCACTGTGCTCGTCAAAGCAGTGCCTGATAAATGCATGCCTACTGTATTATCATAATATTCTCGCGCTACAGTGCACACACTGCCTTGTTTCCAATACACACATTTTCAATTGTTATTGTAAAAGGGAGTGTTTTACAGATATTGTAGTTTATAATACGGAACTCATTTTATTAGATGATTTGTAGCTTCCACCAGTAGTAGCCTAAATAAAGAATACGATATGGTTCAACTAGATTAATAGACGCGACACCGCTCATAACCTTAAATTCCTTATAAACAGGTCCTTTTCATACACAGACCAACACGTAATTTCATATGGATTCTGTTAAAATGAGTCATATTGATATGATAAATATCGTTTAAAATGATAATCTGGTAGCTGGATCGATCGATCGAGCGGGCAGTGCATACTTCCGTTTTCCACCACTGCCAGCTAGTACACTTCCGTCGGATTGATCGAGCGGGCAGTGCATACTTCCTTTGTCCAACACTGCCAGCTAGTACACTTCCGTTTGATCGATCGAGCGGGCAGTGCATACTTCCGTTGTCCACCTCTGCCAGCTAGTACACTTCCGTTTGATCGATCGAGCGGGCTGTGCATACTTCCGTTGGATCCACCACTCCCAGCTCGATCGTTCCGATCCACTTCCGTCCCCAATTTTCAAAATCACTCCCACAAAACTATCCAGCAACCGAGCGGAAAGATGTTACACATCGAAAAAAAAAAAAAAAAAAAAAAAAAAAAAAAAAATCCGCACACGTTCATAGCTCCCACATTTTCGGCGCTCTGTCCGACTCCTGCCGCTAGTCGTCTGGGTCCAATTACAGGTGGGGCTCGATGTGAAGACCACCGACGTCAACACACACACGGTATCTCCGTACCACGTTCTGGTACACCCGATCACCAATCCCTGGTCCTACAACATCAGCCGCAGCCATAACCCGCTCCAGTAGGTCTTCCACGGATTCTACAAGGGTCGTGTAAATCAAGGTTTTCATGTGACCCCACAGGTAGTAGTCGAGCGGTCAAGCCACCACGACCTATCCACTGTTGCTGAAATCTGTGGTGCAGAGATCTCGGACAGCAAGTGAAAAATGAGGTGGTGCGCCATTATGTGGATCACACGTTCAACTGAATGGCATGGAATGTCAACAAACCTGTTGGGGATCGTTCAATGACGTGCGTACTCTAGTCAGTGCTGTGGTGTATTTTTTTTTTTCTGCGGGTAGGAGGAAGACGGTACGTTTCCAGACACAAGTTCCTGTGCCTAACTTAACCGTCTTGGTCCTCATTACAAGCCCTCAAAGTCTGTAATGGGAATTTAGAAACACCCTGTATATGTGTGCGTTGATCTTCCCCTAATAATTTTTTCAATCTCAAGGCATGTGTATGTGTGTTGCTGTCAGTGGCGTAGTAGCCATCCAGCTGGGAGTGAGGTGGCCTGACACTGACCCTCTTCGTATAGGTTCGGAGTAACCACGTCTTCTGTTGTGTTACATGAGGTTAAACATAAAAAACCCTCGAAAGAAGTATGTAAATGAAGTGGTTAGAGATGTGCAGCATTCTTTTTTTTTATTATTTTCTCCGGGAACAACCTCCAGTCGGAAAGTTAAGTTTTCGTCGTGAAAATGAGGCCCCAACACGTCGGTTCAGGAAAGAAGAGTAGGCGCGTAGGTGTGTACGGTTACACAATTCAATGAATTATGAAACGGTTCTGAAGTTTGTGGAAACACTTTCTCAAAAAAAATGAGGGGAGCTAAAAATTGAGTGAAATCACTATTACAAGAAATATTTCCTTATTCAGTATTATGGGAAAATATAGGCAAAAAGGAAAACATGCAGGAATATTTGCCATCGGTGTATGTATCTGTCGTGAGCATCACCGTAGGTCACTATCAGAGAGAGACCGATGCGTCTGTTCTTACTTCATGAACTGAAGTGTTTCACAAATTGTTACCAAAAGAAACATTTTATAAACGACTGCTGTCTACTTTCAGTAGCTCTGCAGAGCTAGACCTCCAATCCAAACCATTTCAGAACTCTTCGAGAAATGATCGCATATTTTGATTTATCTGAAGTTGATGAGACATTTATTTCACGACACCTTAACTTTTTGTTTCGTGCCGAGTGCTCTGAGAAATGGATGATGATCCTGTGTAAGGATATAGAGTCCCGTTGCCTTACACATGATTCCGTCGGGTGCACATCATTTGTGACATTAAGTGGGAATACTTTTTCCGACCTAGGCTTATGGTTTTGAATAAATGATGCATGCGTCACAATAGCTTCGCGTTCCCCACCGTTTGCGTGAGGGTGAAGTCATCCTTGTTTCAGTGTCCTTCGCTACTCCTTGGTAAACCGATTCATCTACGAGATTTATTGCATCCGATAGCGTAAGTATTATGTATGTATATTTTTTTTCTCCAGTTTCTTTCTTGCTCATAAGTCAGTTACAGTGAGATTCTTCTATCAATCTGTGCCTTTTTACATTTCAATAGAGTACGTGTAATAAGATAGCATTATTGAAAGTTGGTCTTCTTCTTCAAGTGCCTCGTCCTCCAAGAACATTGGTGATCAGTAGCTTGATCTGCTGTTTGTCCATAGCTGTTGGTCACTAAATGTAATTAATTTTCTTATTTTAGTAAAAATTGAGCATATATGATGATTTAAATTGGATTTTCCGTTCTTCAAGTTGAAAACACAACATTTGAATGAGAAGCCAAACTCCAGTTGATATAATGTAAATTAGCGTTACATTTGAATGATTAATCTGGCAGATACGTTGCGCTCGATGGTGATAGCATTTAGGTTGCGCCTGATGGAAAGTTAAATACTGTTCCAATTAATAGCACCTCAAAATCGATAAAGCAAAATTGGTGACAAATTAAGGTTTTAAACTATTGGGTCGTGCATTGCACAAATAGTGCAAGCAATGAAAATTGAAGATAGAGAATTAAAATTTCTGACCCATGTGGGATTCAAACCCGCGATTTCCGACTTTGTGCTCTGACCTCGGAAATAATGGGGGACATTTTTAATTCTCACTTTGCAATGATGTATCTATGACGCTGGTCTGTGCCAGTCATCATACTGTGCCACTGTATAGGCTACTGTAGATCCAAAAGACAATAATGATAGCGATTTCTACATATCGTGAGTGTATACAATAGGGCCCACTTGTCGGGTATTAAGTTAACACCATTCGTGGGCTGTATAAAATTAAGTAGTTAATAGTAGGTAGTTGTTTCGGAATTTTAGGTCATTTATGATCTAAAAAAATTGACTTAAGACCTAGAACCTAGAAAATGATCTCGGAAATTCAACTTAAATACCTTAAAAGGTCTGCTTGTCTTTGACCTTCGCATTCAGTCTGCTTTTAACTTTGAGCCAAAAGAATGTAAATGTGCATGGGCTAATAAATAGATTTAAAGACCTGTCAGTCTCCAGTTCAAACTGGAATATCTCCTAAACTATCCGGTTGCCCCAATCGTTTGTTCCTTCGTCTCTTTCCAACCATGTTAAAAGGGACGTAAAACAAAATATTACATTATTATTATTGTTACCGGTATTAATTTTTCCAATCCACCAACAACGCCTGAGAGTACTGCACACCCGCTGCGCAGATACGACATGGAAGTTTCCTTGAAATGCAGGATGGGAAGTGTCAAAACAAATTATCGCAAGTAAAATTAGAGCTACGATGAAAGGTTTTATCAAAATCTATTCATTTTAACCGAAGGGATAATGTCTGGAGAATAGGGTGGAATGAGTAAAACACTCCAGTCAACTGCTGCAGAGGTGTGGGAAACCAATATATTGCAATTTTTCTGTAAGTTAATAAATTCCATTTCTCTAAAATGTGGGACTTTCTGGTAGATGAGTTGCTCCTTGCTCATCATGCAGTCTTCCAAGGAAGTACGACATTTGCCATTAAGGAAATTTTTCAAGGATCTGAATAGGCAATAGCCCGAAGAGTTTTCATGTCTGCAAACACAGACCGTCCTGTGCAAGTGAGTGACACAACTTAGCGGCGGAGGGCAGGTAAGTTCATTGACATCACGTGCTCCTGGACTTCAAATTTGTTAAAAAAATACTAAATGGAACTTTATGCTGATTATAGCGCCTTTTATAAATACATAAGGAGAAATATCCAGGTCTGTATATGCATTGAAAAATACACATTGGCTAACATTTTGAACATTGTAGCGTTATTATATTTGTATCTTGTTAGACGGTCTGATTGGAGAAATGCTATCGTTAGGGGAATTCTGAAACTAGATGAAGTCAACACTGTTTTAGTGTCTGCAAGATTGAGTTCTGCTTGTTGTTAGTTTTCAGTGCAGTATTGACCTTACTGGCGATATACCGAGTGATTCAGCAGCCCCTTCGAATATCGCTTGCTGCAACCCAACTAACGCGTGTTGGCAGGAAGGTCGTTAATTCTCTACTTGCATCCCGTATGGTACTAATACACTGAAAGCATATCCTGCAAACGATACTGAACCCTATCGTTTTTCCCTCGATGTGACTACAGGCTAATACGAGGGGAAAATAATATTTGGCGATACCGAAGGATTCTTGAGCTGAGTCCGTTTCTCACATCTTCCATGACTTTGTGGCAGACTCTCTCCCCTTTCCTTTTACTATCTGCCTTTCATGGCTCTACTTCTTTCCAAGTCCGTTTTTACCCTGTCGTGTATTTCCTTTATTCAATCTATTTTTTGTCCTTTTCTTCTTTTAGTCCGCAAGTCTGTAGTTACTAATTTCATCATCATTTTCACTATCATCAAAATCATTAGGGTCCGATAACCTAGATTTTAGGCCCATTAAGACAACAATATTACCATCATAGATATTACCTGGGAACCGACAACGGTAGCTACGCTCGCTAACCTGGTAGGCCATGGGGCCAAGCGCTCTGCGGACTCGGTAGACGTTGGTTCGAGCCCCACCGAGGGCCGTTCTTGAAATGGTTTTCCATGGTTTCCCCATTTTCAACTCCAGGCAAATGCTGGGACGGTACCTTCTGACAGATACGGCCGCTTCCTTCCACATTCTTGCCCACTTCATCATAATTTATCTTAATTAGGACGCGCAGGTCGACCACGGGCACCCACTAGATTGATCTGCACTCGGGCTTACACTCGTTACCGCAATAGTAACTGTTACTAGTAACGGCTTTACAATTACTGAATATAATTAGTTAAGTCGTTACTCACTCGTTGCCGCAAAATGAATTTCTTATGTGTTTCTGTACTTAGACGTCTGAGCTTGTCACGCGTATATTCCCTACCATGTTGCCAAGTTTACGTTCCACTATTTCAAATTCCCTGCCTCAGTATTAGAGATGATTTATGTGTTACGCTTGTGTCGAATAATCAGCGTGTGATGAACAAGTATAAACATACAACAATCGTTATACAAGAATGTTTTATAGCCGGCTTACGTGTTTTCTATAAGCACGAGTAAATCTTTCTAAGAAGCCGCGTTACGGGGCTGACAAACATCGCGTGAGATGGCGTTCTAAGTGCTGTTGAAATGAGCTGTTTTACAACTGAACTTGTTCAAAGTAATAGTGTGTCCAAAACAAGCCAGTCTGTGGCGCGGCTTTGTTTGGTAAACAAGTATCAACGTGTCTCGGAGAATGGGGGCGGTACTCACTTGTCAAAGCATGAAGCTAAATGGTGGCGCTAGCCTCGGGAATGTAGCAAGTGAACTAGCCAAGATTCAACTACTCAACACCGATACACAAACACGCTTGAATAGTTCGAGATCCTTAATGTATTGGGATGTACTTTCTTCTGCCCCGCGGTGTAGCCAGTATTGCCAACACAGGTTTAAAAATATCACCAAATAGCAGTGGCGGATTATGAGCCAAAGAAATTGGCAGGTCAGTGTACCCAACATAGATCAGAACCCATCTCCTAACCCGTGCAAGTATTACTAAATAATAATAAAAACTCTCGATTATCCGTGTGCGGATTATCCGGTTTACGGATTAACGTTCACGTTTTCGCCTAATTAAAAATAATTGAGAATACAGTATACAGTAAGTTAGATTCTATGTAATTGATACTGTACTGAAAATTGAATACGTTTGAATTTATATTTCGTACATATTTTTGAGTGTAGTCCCGGTATTTTTCATACATATTTTTTACAGTGTAGTTCCGGTATTTTTCGTACATATTTTTGCAGTGTAGTTCTAGTGGGGGTAAGTTATTTTTAGTACGGTACATAGTGACATGACAACGACTTCTTGCTTTTCTTCAGAGCACAATAATGTATAATAGCCTACTTTATAAGGTACTGTATTTAAAAAAATAATAGAAGGCATTATTCTTACAATAAACACATGCCTTTGGATTATCCGTGTTTTCCAATTATCCATGTCATTTGCCCGGATAATCGAGAATATACTGTACTATAATAATAATAATAAACCTAATAATAATACCTAGGTAATAATAATAGGCCTAATGATAATGTTAGGCTGTTGGTTTTAAGTCCCTTTTAACTACTACGGCTTTTAGAGATGCTGGGGAGCCAGAGTTTTACCCGGAAGGGAATCTTTAACGTCCTATTAAATATACTAACATGGCTGCCTTGCATTTGCGCACCATCAAACGCTAACCGAACGCGCCAGTCTTCTGCAGAGAGTATCCGTTAGAGGTTCTTAATCAAGCACAGGATTACTCTAACGGATAAGTACTCATAATCTTAGTGTGTATGCTATAACTTAATTATGTTGTCGTATTGCTTAACTATTCACTCGTGCATAATATTCATGCGTAGACCGCAAACCTATAAAACAACACCTACGCAATAATCGTCATCTAATAATACATAACTCTATGACCTACATATAATAAGTATCCAACATGGCGACCATCCGAAATACTGTATTTAGACGGTTCTCAATATCTACTAATCTATGACAGCAATCAAACTGAAATTTTGTATGTTGATACAGGCTATGAACGTACGGTCAGTGGACTTTCAATAACCTGGTGAGCACAAATCCAACATGGCGGCGACGCGAAATTTAAATGTTTAAATGTACGTTTCTCGCGATATAACCATCCAAGCGCAGTGTAACTTGGTACGGTAAATGCGTATACAAATTTTAATCCAATGACATATAATATAATTCAATGGTTTTTATAATCACAAAATGACGGCTGTGCGAAATTTTAATATCTCGTTTCTATGCCTTGTGCCCTAATCATGCGATTGAAGTTTTAATAATACACCTCCGCATTAGTACATAACTCCATGGCCTGCACATATAAAATACAACATGGCGATCATCCAAGATATTGAACGGTTCTCAACGGAGCTACTTGTTTTTCTCCACTTGCATCCCGTAGCCTATAAGCTTGCTAATGCACTGCAAGCAAATCCCGCAAACTATACTGAACACTAATATTCTCCTCTCGGTGTGATTACAGAGGGTATAATAATAGTGCTCAGTATCGTTTGCGGGATGTACTTCAATGCATTAGTATCATACGGGAAGCGAGCAGAGAAATATCGACCGTCCTGACAGCACGCGTTAGTTGGGCTGCGTAACACAATATTATAAGGGGCAGCTGATTCACCCGGCATAGTGCAACTCCACCCAATCATATTGGGCATAAAGGGTGTCAACCGAGTGAAAAGTATAAATTAACAACAGCAACAACAACAACAACAACGGATTGCACTGCTGTTCCGCCCTTGAAAACAACAATAATCATCGTCATCGTCACCATCATCATCAACAACTACAAAAGTTAAAATAGTTACTAAATTTCATACAATAGTACCGGTAAATAACTATGCTTCACTTAGACAATTTTAACTGTAACCAAGTTACCTATCTCATAAAGTAACTATAACTTATTATGGTAACCGCCAATAGTAGCTACGCTCGCTAACGCGCAGTGCTAGACCATGGGGCCAAGCTCTCTGCGAACTCAGTACACGTGGGTTCGAGCCCCACCGTCGGCCGTCCTTGAAATGTTTTCCGTGGTTTCCCCATTTTCAACTCCAGCCAAATGCTGGGACGGTACCTTCTGACAGGCCACAGCCACTTCCTTCCACATCCTTGCCCAGTTGCATTCATCATCATTCATTTCATCTCTCATTAACTCCTCTCATGAGGTTGGCATCAGGAAGGGCATCCGGCCATAGAAACCATCCGCCACAAAGACTTTCATCGCATCTCATCCCCGACCCCCTTGGAAAACTGGAATAATAAGGGACAGACATACTATTTTGGTAAGTCGCCGGCCCCCATGGTGTTGGGGTCGCGCACCTGCCTTGCATCAGGTGGCCCCGGGTTCGATTCCCAGCTCCGTCAAGGATTTTAGAAACTGACGTAAGGGCTGTCTGACTGTGAGCCAGTGCCCTGGTCACTGAGATTAACGGCCGAGGGGACCCAACACGCTGACCAAGCGTCATCCCGTAAGCAGCAGGCCAAATGGTTGGACAGCGGTCGTTTGGTAGGCCTGGGCTCTTCAGGGGCTGTAGTGCCACGTTTTTTAAAATTTAATGTTGGTATGTAACGTAAGCTGTGACTTAGTTATTTTCACTGTCACCCATATCGCTAGGGACAGATGACCTAGATGTTAAGCCCTTTCAAACAACAATCGCCACCACCAGTAAGCCACTCATTCCTTTAAACAGCTGTTCGTGATCCATACTTCCCAGGGCAGAGAGAATGTGTTATTAATGGTGAACTTCAAGTCTTCAGATGACAAATCTATTAGAATCATTTGTTTCGATGTCGCTGTTCTTTCTTTTTTAAAAGAGACAGGATATGTTTTTATTTTTAAAATTTCTTTGAATAAAACATTTTATTTCTTCGTCTAATCCACTCGTGTTTCAGTATTTATAAGACTATTAGAGTAAATGCTTTACACTGGGATGAACTTGACTACACATTATGAATGATACTGCCAGTAAGTTTCTGGCTGGTGACAACCTAACTGCAGCTCAGTGTCGAGTGAAATACAGAGGGCGGGTGTTGACGCGTGGAATTGGGGCCGTGCGTGACAAAGCCTGAGATTCCTGGTACAAACATAGCATCGCGCGCCAGCTCTCGACATCTCTTCCTGGTCCTTGAATTATTATTACTATTATTATTGATTCAGTATGCTCAGCTAGGCAGAACGTTTACATTTGAAGACCTCACGGAAAGAACGGGGTAAGTCCCTTCTTTTCGGAAATGAGTTTATGGCGCATTCTGGTGGCCAGCCATCGTCACTACAGTTCAGTTGAAATTAATCTCTCTCTCTATATATAAAGCTCAAAGTTTGTCTGTTTGTCTGTTATGTATACAAATCTACACTGTTTCACCGATCTGAACCTAAATTTGTATACTTACCCTTTGGAAGCCTGCGGGTAACCCTGTCCACTTGAAATTTTGGACAGACCACCCCATTCCCTGCATTTAGGCCCTTTGGCACAAATCTAGACCGTTTCACCGATCCGAACCAAAATTTGTATACTTACCCTTTCGAACCCTGCGGGTAACCCTGTCCACTTGAAATTTCGGACAGACCACTCAATTCCCTGCATTTAGGCCCTTTGGCACAAATCTACATCGTTTCACCGATCTGAAACAAAATGTGTATACTCACCCTTTGGAACCCGACGAGTAACACTGTCCACTTAAAATTTCGGGCAGACCACTCCATTCCCTGCATTTAGGCCCTATGGCACAAATCCACACCGTTTCACCGATCTGAACCAAATTTTACATACTTACCCTTTGGAACCCAACGAGTAACACTGTCTAAATGAAATTACGGATAGACCACTCCATTTACTATATTTAGGTTCTTTGGCACAAATCTACATAGCTTCACCCATCTCATCCAATCTTTATGTACTTACCCTTTGGAACCCGACGAGTAACAAAGCTTGAAATTTCGGACAAACCACTCCATTCCCTGTATTTAGGCCCTTTGGCACAAATCTACATCGTTTCACCAATCTGAACCAAAATTTGTATACTTACTCTTTGGAACCCAACGAGTAACACTGTCCACTTTAAATTTCGTACAGACCACTCCATTCCCTGCATTTAGGCCCTTTGGGACAAATCTACACCGTTTCACTGATCCGAACCATATTGTTTATACTTACCCTTTGGAACCCGACGAGTAGCACTGTCCACTTGATATTTTGGACAACCCTCTCCATTCCTTATACTCTATTTAGAATAACAGACAAATGGAACTTTAAAACCACGTTTTAAGGCGCTAGAACTATTCATATTCGTAGTAGTGTAACTGTAAGTATATTTTAATAAGTCTATTGTTGGCTGCATCACGTCACCCCTACCAGTGTTCTGGTGCAGAATTGTGAAAATAGTTAAATCTTGCGCTGCTTATAAAGGGCAGTCACGGGGGATAATAAGTGCAAAAAGATTTCTTAGGCCCTTAAATCAGTTATCATCTTGAAAATATTATGCCTCTGTATAAGTGACATGGTGTTGGTGCAGTACATTGAGGTTATCAGCTGCAATAAGCGTTGGTGCTTTCAAATTTACCTTCATTTATTCCGAACCTTATCGTTGAGCGCTATGTGACGATTAATAACACTATTGCTACCTCAGGAGCTCGGGACAGCCGAAGTTTTCCAAAGTGCTCTGCATATTTTCCTACGGCACTATGCGACAAAAGACGACACTATTGGTGTCTATTTTTCTAACAGCCAATGAGATATAGGCCCTAGTCAGTGTCCTTTATTTCACTTACTCCTCTTTCTAATCATATTTTTCAATTCGATTGCAAATTACATGTGTTAGTAAACAGCCGTTTCCATATTCATTATTATCATTATCATTACGGAAAAATGGCCTGAATGTTACATCAATATATACTGTAGACTACTACTTATCACCCCCACTACCACCCCCACAAATAGTTATATATCTCTTTTTCTGTTAGTTTTAATATCATTGACCAGTTCTGTAGTAGTATTCATTATCATCCATAAAACAAATAAATCCACCGGGCGAAGCCAGGCACTACTGCTAGTTTAAAATAAAGTGGAATGTCAACGAGATACAGAGGTTTTTATTTTTAGTGGAAACGGAAAGAGCGTCCCATATCCTCTAACTTTTTCATAATTTAATTTTAGTTGTTATTTGTTTTGCAGGTACTTCCTTTATAAGAAACTAGCAACCCGCCCCGGCTTCGCCCGGGAACAGTTATGAATGCATTATGTGATAATCCCGTTTTTTTTTCAATGTCAATGAACAACGACCAATATCCGTTTTACGTCTCGGCATGATGGGTTAAAATCACTGACTGGACTATTAATTATTAATTGTATTATTATGGAGATGCATGTGCAACAAATTCTTGTCAGACGTAATTTAAGAATGGCGAGGTGCATGAAACACAAATCCCCCTTCCGTTCAATCTTAACTTGACTGTGAATTTTGCGGAACGAAACACAACCACTCTTCTCTAAAGTTTTTAACTCAACACGACTCAACGGCTGTATCTGGGGCAATAGGTTCGCCCGCTAGCTAGGCTGTAACAGGGATGATAGAGTCGCCCTTAGCTAGCTCGTAAACTGTCGCCTCAGTAGTTGAATGGACATGGTTGGAAGAAATTAAAACGTAGAAACACTTATAGTGGGCAATGTATTGAAGATAGACGTATGCTCTCACGGACTTTTTTGTAGAACTTTTTATGCTGAACAATTCTTACACTCATAGTATTAAGATATTTTTAACGGTTTGCCCAACGTAAGCTTACAAAGTGCTCGGACGCCAGGTTTTTTTTCGACTTTTCCACTGAAATCGTTACTGTTCGGCTTCCTTTGATCATAAATAAATTATTTTCTACAGAAATCATCCTCTAGATATCCTTTACAGAATGGAGAAACCCGCATCAAAATCCACCCAGTGGTTCTCGAGTTTACCCGTATCATCCAAGACTAGGGGACTTGGTTCTATACTAAGTAGAGATAGGCCTATATTTGAAAAACAAAACAAAAACAAAAAAAAACAAAAAAACGATATTGCTTACCCTCAATTGGGGTGTTTAAAAATATTTATTTTTAGTGTTGACAGTTTAAATTCGCTCTGCCGAAAAATTTACAGTGTAACTTATCCCGTTTTTCCCATGGAGGCTTAATTTCATTTCTTATATCCTTCCCAGTATTACTTCATCCTTTTGCTGAATTTCTGTTTGCGTTCTTCTGTCCTTACTCTATTTTTGTTTTGGCTGTTTTGCGTGTTCATTATTATAATATTTAATAATAATAATAATAATATTAATAATAATAATAATAATAATAATAATAATAATAATAATAATAATAATAATATCTTATTGGTTTTACGTCCATTTTTGCTACTGCGGATTTTAGAGACGCCAGGGGACCGAAGTTTTGCCCTGAAGGGGATCTCTAACGAGCCAGTATATCCACTGACACCGTCCCTCACATTTAAGCCCCTTAAAATGCTAACTGACTGCGCCAAGATTCGATTCTGCAACCTCGGGCATAGCAGGCGAGAACGTTACTGCTGCACCACGCAGTCAGTTATACGGGCGCCCGAGAATGTTCTCCGCAGTGGTTATGTGCAGCTGTGAGTGGTTGCGTCATCGGTTTAGTTGGTAGCACGGTGTCCTTGATAGGGTGAATCCCACACGTGTGGGCTGTAGCCTGTCGAAATCGTCAGTGTGTATTGCAATTAGTGAGCGTATGTGTCATCAGCACTTCCAGCATCTGATATGAATGGCTGTGGTGAGTACAAAGTTTACTGTTTGCTTGTTATGATGCAAGCGGCAGCCGTGCTGCCAACGTAACTTCTGTAGCTAGCTCTCGCAGACGCATGTAGGCGCTGCGGAGAACATTCCCGGACTCACAGTATATGATGCGTTTGGCCCTCTAAGGATCGTAGAACCATTATTATTGGTCTTCGTGATCTTCGTATTGTTACGTGCCACCCCCTAGTGGCACTTCCGTTAACTGGATTACGGTGGGTAGAAACACAACACAAATTGATCCTTTAAAGACACGTATTAGTTATTGCGGGCCGGAAAGATACACCACACAAATAGCAAATACAAGCAATTAGTATCTCACTCTAGTTTCCTCTTGTAGGGAATACTTGCCTTTCACTTGTCAATAAGCCACAGAAGTTAATCCCTCCTAATGAGTCCGGTGGCCTCGACAGAACTACCTGCAACACTTCCTTGAATACGCAAGCTACAGTTATTTACGATAGCCGATCACTCACCACTACACTCTGCTTCGCTGTCCACTGGCTAGGGAAACAGCCCCCGGTGCTTTCACAATTCATCACACTAACAACTGTCGCTCAGGTAAAAGCTAGCACTAGCTCGAAAAACACTGTCCACCCCGCTTGCCAGGTCACTCTTATATAGCAGGCTGGTGACTCAATAAATGCTTCTAGACCCATTCAGGATTCACGGCTTCTCGAGATTTCCATCACTGGCTGGGTCACGAATATTCTGGACCATCCCTTTTGTCCTAGTAGCCCTGTTGCGTAAGGCGCACGTAATACACTGAGGCAGAGCACAGCCCCGGGGTAGCTGTGACTCATGCGGCGAGGCTACGAAACAAACTCACAGCCGTAACAGTATCTTCCTAAAACTTTCTCATCCTTTCGCTATGTCCCTGTCTTCTTTCTTTTCGTCCGCCTCGTTGCATAGCGGCTAGCATTCATGGCTGTCACCGCGGAGGCCTGGGTTTGATTCCCTGCTCTGCCAAGGAATGTAATTCTCATCTGAGCGCTGAAATTGGGTACACTCAAACTCGTGAGGCACAACTGAGATGAGTCAGTTTCGATTCTGACCTCAATTACTCACATAATTCACAAAACCTTGCAACACGAAACAAACCTAACGCGGGTCTATAACGAGATTCAAACCGCGAATCAAAACATTATACTATAATCATCTAGCGTCCTAGCTTGCCACGGTGGGTGAGTGGATAGCGTGTCGGTCTAATAACCCCAATATTGCAGGTTCGCTCCTGGCCGTGGTAAGTGATTTTTGAAAGGCGGCAAAAATACGACACGCATGTCATACGATGTTGGCATGTCAAAGAAACCATTTGAATTCAGTAGGCCGTGTTCATAATGGCAAAATTAATCTCGGTAGTTTCCGCCAGCACAAAGTTCCTCATTTCTCTACTAGAAAGCGCTATAGTGTTCAAGGAGCTTAGATACCTAACCCCCTTGACTTTCATAGTGATTCAAGGAACAACGAAATTCGACATGCAAGTTACCCTTTGGGTGTCAAATTACAAAGCTTGCACCCGGCACCCGAGGCCATACGATATTATTATTATTATTATCTTGCGACGTGCTATTGTACGACAGTAGTGAATTTACAACAGTGAAAATTAATCTTAACATAGTGATCAGGATCTGATGAGGGTCACTTGAGGGTCGAAAAGGGGTAATCTGAACTGATGTGGCTAAGATAGCGGATTCAAACCCGGCCAAAGTCGTCGGATTTTTTAAGAGCGTCAAAAATCCTTCAGTATGCCTTCCTTCGGAGGGGAGGTAAAGCCGGCGGTCCCATGTCATTGATTTATGACATGTAAAAGATCTTTCTACAGGCTTAACTTGTGTGGAGCTAAATTGTTAGGTTAGATTTCGTCGGAACGCTCTATCAAAGTTCCAACGTTCACCACTAGGTAACTTATCATTGATATCTGGTAGCGAAAGTTGGAACTACTTGAAATTGAACGGAACTTGTAGCTCACCCTATGGTTGTCCGCTGGAAGCAGCTACAGACTCAGGCGAGCTGAACATGTCTTCGGACACTCCCGGCACTACCATACGATAAATAGAAAGAAGGCCTACATGCAATTTTTTCCCGGAGTGTGTTTACATATTTATAACTTGTACCTCGCCCAATTCATTGAGCACAATCGTGTTGACCGACTGAAAAACAGATATTCTGACGTCAGCCATCCTGAATGTGGCTTTCCATGGTTTCCCACATCTAATTAATATTGTAGCTTTCAGTCGGTCAACACAAAGTCATTCTATTTACTGGAATATGTCTTCAGATGTCTTCATGACAACGCGCGACCTCATACAGACCAGAAGACCACCACCTGTTGAAGTGGTTTCACAGGGACATCAATGATAACCCTCCCTACAACCCGGACCTCGCTCCTGTTCACTCACTTGAAGGAGCACCTATGAGGTCGACGATTCGCTTCAGACGAGGAGGTGAAACACTTCGGGGCTGAACACGCAAGGACAGAATTTTACCATGAGAGAATATTCAAACTCATTCCACGAAGCGACAAGTGCCCTATCTAGTGTACCCATGTGAGTAATCTCCATGGAAAATATGCTTCCGCCTCCAGCTAGCGTCAGGTCTCAGGCGTGTACCGTTCCCCCATTGAGCAGTTGCATATTTTGGATTTGAGACTAAAAGGTATCAACTCTACAATGATAAGGCACAACTCTATTCTAAAGATTTTAATTCAGTACTAAAATCATGGCTTCAAACATATAAAAACAATCCCAACAAACATAAAACAAAATCAAACAAAAATTACTTCCACAATCCACTAATATTAACATAATATTATCATAATAAACTCATATCATTACTCAAACCTTTACCCTTATATTGACTTCACACTTCACTCTAGTGCGCTGATGCACATTCAACTTTCATAAACAAAACTGTACTTTTACTCTTCTGTCATCTAATGTGACTTCACAAAATCACTTGTTCCTTAAACCTCGTCTTACTTTGACAATTATGTGTACCGTGTGTGTTTGGTCTCTCTCTTCCCACCAAATGCTTATCATGCATTAGCCTATTCAGGTGTTGCACATCACATCTCCGTGCAACTCCAGAATTATGTAAATATCCCCTACACTTCTCTCTATTTATATAGTTCCACTGCATGCCGTTGTGATTTCATCTTCAAAACTTTCGTTATCGCTGTTTCGGATGGTATTATTAAGCTACCCTTGCGAGCGTAGCCTGTGGCGTCAAGTGCCCAACTTCTGAAATCCGTGTCAGTGACAGTAAAAATGCAACTTCCAACCATTCGTTAGATTGCTAAAATCTTAAACCATCAGGGTGATCTATAATTACCAATGTGTTCTTAAGCCACATGACTTCATTACTCAATATAACAATGTTTCCTTTCATGTTACTAATAGGGTCTTAAATCTGCCCTTTTCTTAAACCTTAACTTTCACGGTTCGCTTGACAGCTCAGCCCCTATCCGAGCGGCTTGTATACAATGGAGTGGAGTGAGGTTACTGCAGTAAACCGTCCCCCGCCTTCCTGCCTCATGGCTTATATCTCCCCAAGCAGTAGTACGATTTTAAAGACAATACCGTGGTCACAATGACGCACATATCCCAATGGATTTAAACTGAATAGTATGCAAATAGGTACTGGATGAGCTTAACATTTATTCCTACCCTGAGGATATAATAATAACTGGCACCAATAGGTCCATTTCAACATGAAGGCACGAGATTCATAAAAACATTGGTCGATCTGGATAACCGGTATCTTAATAAATGATGCGGTCAGCCACATGCTGCCGTCAATAAGATTCGCTTCACAAGAGCCGAATCGCTCAATAATAAGTTCTCGGGCGATCAGATAGGGTGCAGAGGTGTCCATTGTTCTCCTCTCACCTATCACAGGATTCGAACCCGGACCATTCCATATCCATCATCAGAGTTAGGGTCCAATCACTAAATACACTCTGGCACAAATACATGTCTCGGTATGCCCACGGCTATACGAGATTTCATACGTCGAATAGATTACCTGGCTCCCCGACCTGATGTTATGATCTTCGTCCTTTGATTATTAAGAGAAATCTATCAATTACTCTATAAGCTTTTGCAAATTCAATTCACTCAAAAGCTCTTCCATTTCCTTGCATAATTATATTCCCATTAACACAATATATTCTGATATTAAACTCTTTTCTCATCCCTTAATGTAATCTTACTGCTTAGATCGATAAGTCTTCCAATTAGCGTAAATACTTCTTGCTTACAACATTTACCTGATGTATTCATTCATACCTTTTATTATTTATTATTATTATTATTATTCTTGCTGATATAAATTACCATAATCTGACACAACATAACCATCTTAAAAAATCGAACATCCGTGTTCGTTACGTTAAGTTTACATAACTGATTTGCCATTTTATTAATAGTGGTAACGATTAATCCACTCACTGATGTATAACAACATCTCAACTCTACTAAAATCAACACAACAACAATTAAACCTGGAGGGTCTATCTCCTACTACCGATTCTTACTGGCATATTTATAATTCTGAAATCACATTACATGCAGTGGGCTATATTTCTATATAATCATAATTTGTGGGGTACTCACATATCGGCTTATCCTGGTGGCTCCAACCACTCATATTCTCCAATGTCGCCTGCCATTTGCAGAGTTAGCGCGACATTTGCATACTGAATATACACATTTTATAATACATTTCCTTCACCAAGCACACGGCACTTTCCATTTCTATGATGAAGCTATTGCTTCCAAAACACATGACACTTTATGACACTTATTATACCATTAATTTAAAAGATATTTCACATATGATTTCTACATAACACACGTCACTTTTTACACTTTTCATTGGTTGAAATTCCCTGGCAATATATCATAATTACAGGTATTGACGGCATACTCCATGCTCCTACCAACTCCTGATTGAAAGTCTGGATCATCTGCCTACGGATTCACCAACATTCTATCAATTATCCTACGATAAACTTCCTGCTTTGCATAAAGATGCTTACTTTCGTCCTGAGCGTTACTATTTGGTATTCTTAAGACATTTCACCAAATGCATCATAAAGTTCCTCCCAGCGCAGTCTGGCGTAATAAGACATGTATAACCAATCAATATATTATACACTGCGCTTAACATTGTACATAGTATTTACACAGATTATTACTTTCAATGTTCTGCAAGTTATATCACACGGTACTTCCTATGTGAACATTAACCATTGCTCGTACTGCCGCCTATACACATGCAGCACGACTCTCCTTAATAAAAGCCTTCTAAAAGTTTTACTGCACGGCTTCCCAAGTTGAAGTCCGGGCCTCCTTCCTTGACTTCGGTAATACGCATTTCACACAATAAAGTTCGTTGATTACCGTACTTATTATTACTTCATGACCATGCATGATTATATTATCACTTGGTGCATTACACTGCACGGCGAATATAATGATTAACACTAAAGTGTTCAAGTCTTTGAGTGAGCGTCCTTCCCTGAGCCAGAGCGACATACGTTCCGCGCTCGAGTCTGTTCCAACAACTGCAAGTTCCAACTGCCCTCCTGACTGGGTCCACACCCTTATATCCGTTTCACACGAAAAAGTAGACCTAGAATTCCCGCGCTATATCAACTCCTCTCCCAGGATGATTCTGGTCTCGAAACAATGCTCATCGGGTTCCTTTTTCTTCACCGGTCCCAAAACTATCTGCGTGCTGAAGGATCGATCGGCCAATTAATTATTAATTGCTTTTTCCATGGCGTGGGGACGTGGTTTCCAGTGGAAATCCCCGGTGACATAGTCAAACCATGCCGCGAACACCCCTAGTCCTGTGTTCTTACGCACTCCATTAAATATGCCTTGATTTCGCAGTTTAATGGCTCTAAAATTAGCCTCCTGGCTAAAGATTCACCTGTGTGCAACTCTCATGTCATTGCGTTGCTCCAATCACGGCTTCGGTGGCGTAGTCGGTAGCATGCTGAACTGCTATGCCCAAGTTAGCGGGTTCAAACCCGGCCGAAGTCGTCGGATTTTTTTTAAGAGCGTTAAAAATCCTTCAGTATGCCTTCCTTCGGAGGGGAAGTAAAGCCGGCGGTCCCATGTCATAGATTTATGGCATGTAAAAAATCCTTTCACAGACTAAACTTGTGTAAAGCAAAATTTGTTAGGTTAGATTTCGTCAGAACGCTCTATCAAAGTTCCAACGTTCACCACTAGGTATCATTGATATCTGGTGGCGAAAGTTGGAACTACTTGAAATTGAACGGAACTTGTGGCTCACCCTTTAGGGTATCCGCTGAAAGCAGCTACAGTCTCAGGCGAGCCGAACATGTCCTCGGACACTCCCGGCATTAAAAGCCATACGATAAATAATAATGATTTTCATTGGGATCTCTCCCCTCCCTTCTCGGTTTTATTCTCAAACGGGGAATAACTGAGTCATTATTCAACCCCCCGACCTCGTGCAGACGACTTAAGAAGGTCAACGAGATTGAGTCTCCTCCCACAATTCTGGGGCTATTAGTAAACTGTCAAACTCTGCACTTCTGTGTTCCAAGTCCAGCATAGCCTACTCCATGTAGTCCACTAATGCTGTATTCCGCTCATTTCCCCTGCATTATTTCACTAAATAATGCCAGTATCAACTGATATCACACCAGTGATTAAACATATACTTTCCTCTAGGGGTTTTAACAACGAAACTCCCTCAACAGATCTCGGGTTCGTTCCCTGGTGGAACCTTCCTTCTGAGATCACAGTCTCTGAGATCCTACTTTCGATACCAGTCAGCACGACCCCCTCGGGTTCACTAGGGTGACCAACTCTAAATTTTCAAGTGGAGGACAGACTCTTAATAAAAGGAGGACTTTTCATAAAAATGTTTTAAAAATGGAGGACAAATGGAATTTTAATATTTACATGCAAAATTTAGTATTACATACCTTATAACTGTTATGTTGATGCTGTTGCTGAAGTTGTAGCTATTTTGTGCTGATACTTATCGACTGCACCCACTTTCGACAGCAAATATGAATTATTTTCTTTTAATAAATAATTGTAAAACTCTCCACATGGCATGTTTTTAAAGTTGTACTTCACTATTATAATACCCTTAACCGAATCGGTCAGCAAAAGGTTTCTTTCTTCTGACCACTGTGTATCAATCAGGGAAAATACTCTTTCAACGGTTGCATTATAACCTGGAATAGCGAAATAAAACTGACAAATTTTAAGCAGCTCACTAAATGTTTCAATGTCAGGGCTATATTTTAAAACCTCACACCACTACTTATCTAATATTGTATGTTTATCAATTTCGGAACTCCTAGTGTAATTCTGAACATTGCAAAATTGGTCACTAAGTTTAAAATCGTCTATCTCCACACCTTTAGATTGCAAATACCCGAGACAAGGAAGAACATCTTCAAATTTAATGACTTTCATACTATGAAGCTTCATCCATTGGAAACATTTAAATTCTTCCATCATAGGGTTACACCACTTTAACAGGTATTGAATGCACGTCTCATAAAAAAACAACAACATGTTATACAAATGCAATGCATTCTCTTTCGATGCCATTTTCGGTGAGGGATTTCATAGACTTTTTGACTTTAAGAGGTATGAATTTATTTTCCATCCTATCATTCAGTGTGGCCAGAGCTGAACCTAATATATCACAAACTTCTGCTATAGAGAGCGTTTCTTTTACAATGTATGACATTTTGTTGTGAAAAATGTGCATAGTGGAACGAACAAACCACAGGCAAAGCTCAGAAAACTCGTTTTCAAAATAGGACCTACTTATAGCAGGAACAGAATTTGAAGGCTGAGAAAGAAAGTACGACTTTAGAGCTGCAAACAGTTTTAGCATTCTTTCTGCTGCAGGAAACAAACTTAACCACCTTGTTTTGCTGTGACACAAAAGCTGTTCATAATTTATTTCAACAAACTCGCAGGATTCTTTGAGTTGTTCAGTGTGAATTGTATAAATATGGAAATAATTGAAGACTTTTAAAATTATACCCTCTACAACAACTGGCAGTACATCAGCACCTTGTTGCAAACAATTATGCAGTACATGTGCTGAGCATCCAACCCCGATTATATGTTCATTTAATTTACTTTTAAGTGCTGAAAATACGTTTTTGCCTTCTTTACGATTAACCCCTCCAAAATTTACATTTGCATTGTCTCCACTAAAAGGAACGCATTTAGCAGAAATATTATGCTTCTTAAAAGTCTCAGAAATATAATTGGATATCGACTCTGAAGTTTCATTAGGACATGTTTGTAGTTCTAAGACTTTAGTTTGAATACCATTTCCTTTATAGTCGAAATATTTATAACAATAGGAAAAAGTTTCAAAGCCCCATGGTTGCTAGCATCAGTACCCACTCCGAACAAAGGAATACTATTATTCAATGTTTTAGTGAAAGGAAGGAATGAAGCTTGTAGTTTAACGTGACTGTTAATCTCGAGATCATGAGCCACGGGTGTTTTAGTGATAATGTCAATGGAATGAGGGGCGATTACGTTATTTATGACAGCTTCAGTTATGGTTCTAGCGCATGATATTTTGTTAGCAATCTCAGAATCTGCAAACAGCACTTTATCCAACTTTGATGTGCAGTCCATAGACCTATATGACTGATGGTGAGAAACAGTGTGATATGCCAATGTTGCCGCTGTTGCCCGAACTTTCCTGTCTAGTGGGGAATGTTTAATCGGAAAAAATGAATCAATATTACTGCTATAAGAACTGCTTCTAATTGTTTTTCTATGCTTTTCACTAGCAATATGTCTCTCGAGATCACCTGCACCTTTATTTCCAACAGTTACATAACAGTCACAAATATAACATTTCGCCTCACTTTCGTTACGTCCCTCTCTAAAACAAGGGGACTTCTGTTTCAATTTCTCCGAGAACTTAACCTACATTTCCTCTTTTGTGCCACGCCACTTTTGAGTGATGACATACTGATATTATTCAAACAAACACTCCTCTTACTCAGAAGGTCCAAATCCAACTAGCACAAAAACAAAACTACGTAATACCGCAGCCAGCATTACCGGTACTTGATTGGTGAATCCCCTCCGAGGATTCCCCGGCCCCGACCGAGCACGTTCATATCACGTCGGGCGGTGTCACCACTTGGTGACAGGCCCTTCAGACAGCTCTAACTTAAGATATGATTTATTATTAAGTGAGTAAATGACGTAGTCTGATAGGGGTATCCAGAATATCGACAGAGATAGAGGAAGTGCAACAAAAATAGCTTTGCAACAGAGAAAACAATAGGAAACTGAATGACTAAAAATACAATAAGCAAATAATAAATGCCTGCCGGACAGAGGACAAACATGAAAAAAGGGAGGGCATGTCCGGCAAATACCGATATGGAGACTGTCGAGAACCAAATGTATGTACTATCAGTTAGTTAGTTAGTTAGTTAGTTAGTTGTAGTTCACCGTTTCCACAGATGGATCGGGGTGGGAGGCTGGACATCACTTCTTATCAAACAAGGACATCTTCCTTTCCAGCCAGCCTCCCACCCCGACACATCTGTGACGTCATACCCAGTCTAAAGCAAGTCTAAACTTGTAGAACATGTCAAGTGACAACCCGGAAATATCTCAAGCATCAATCCCTGATAAGTGAATTTAAAGATTTTATCGCACCTGAAAATTCAGGGCTCCTTAGGGTCTTTCACACTCACCCCTTGGCTACCCGAGTCTTGTTCGCAGCGTCTCGAGGCACTCCTCCGTTGTGAGGGGCATCCCCATCATCCATCCCAAAGACATGTAATTCGAATTGTTGTTGTTGTTTTATTTTTAAAGGGGAGTAACTACGAGGTCATCTGCCCCTGTACTATCAGTTAGTTATTAAGTCGTTCCCAGAAAGTGGAAGTCGAAGGCCGATTCTCGGATGAAATTATAGTAAAGTTGGGTATCCCTCAGGGCAGCGTAATCAGAACTTTGTTATTTTTGGCGTTTATAAATGACTTACCAAATGGGATTCGCAGTGACTGCCGATTGTTTACGGATGATTGTGTAATATATCGAAAGATACATGACTCACAAGACAACGCAGTACTTAAAGATGACCTGAACCTGGTCTGTAAGTGGGCGATTGAAAATAAAATGAAAATAAACACAAGGAAACGTAGTCTTAGAAAAATAGGGAAAGTGCGAAGGCAAGATTTTCAATATAACATTGGCTCGGAAATAATTGTAGAAGAAGATTCTTGCAGATCCATATCAAGTAGGGCTCATCAATGAGTTGGAAATGGTACAAGGAAAGGCCACTAGATTTGTGCTCAGTGACTTTAATCCCAGGAGCAGTGTAGAGCCGTATATTAAAGAAACTTGGGTGCGAATCACTTGAGGCTAGGAGGATGAAATCTAGACTCTGAGCTATGTACAACACGTATTATACAAATCAACCAGCATGGGGCGAGCTTAGAAAACGTATGAGAAAGCCCACTTACATGGGTAAGAGCGATCATCCTTTCAAAGTTAAGGCCCGACCACAGCGAACAAATTATGGTAAATTTTGTAAACCGTGCCATTGAGAACTGGAACTCTCTACCTGCCGCAGTCTTAGAGCCTTTTCCCAAACATATCGGTGTGTTTCAGAAAAGACTGACTATTGTGTAAATACTCCAGTTTAATTGTTATTGAATTGTTATGTATAATTATTTATTTGTTATGTGTATCTAATTTGCCACCTGTGGACACATCCCCAATTGCAAATAAATGAATGAATGAATGAATGAATGAATGAATGAATTAAGGTTTCAATGATTTCGCGGATTTACGCGGTCATCTGTCTGCCCTTAACACAGATTAAAATATACACATATTTGGAATGGAATTAAGAATTTAGAGGTGGACAGTTGGCTGTACTGGTTGTGTGAAATAAACTGAAGGCTTTATAACCTTAGTTCCTTATCACCCCACGTAGCCTACATGTCCAATGGTGTATGCGAGTGCCTGCCTGAGAGAAGTTTGATATGAAAGTTCAAAAATCTCGTGTATTAATGCAGATGGCAAGTCAATATATCTTATTGTGGTTCGCCGAGATTGCAATTATAATCATAATCACTTAACGTAACGGAATTGGAGTCCATAATCGCTAAGCACAAAGGTGGACTTTTATTACCGAGAAGGGGGGTTGTGCTTTATAGCTGGTGAATTCGTTCCTAACACTCAACACACTCACATGGTCTGGTGGTTATGAGCAACGACCAGGGCGTAAATTCGATCCCCGGCGTGGCAAAGTACAGCAGTAGGGAGAAAGCCTTACAGCAGTGTAAAGCAGAATGCATTCGATTGACGAATGAGAGAGTTCTTAATTGATCACAATATTTGAGTTCATTCTTGTGATTTCGAGTGTTCAGACTTTAAGTTAACCAAGCCAATGAGATTCAGTTTCGTGAAAACTCATGGCAAAGTTGAACAGCTGAAATTTAAGCATTGACTTCTAATTGTTCTTACTGCTTTAATAACTTAATTAAAGTAAATACTGGTGGTTTCGGTGGTGTAGTTGGTAGCATGCTGAGTTTCTATGCCCAAGATCACGGGTTCAAACCCGGCCGAAGTCGTCGGATTTGCTAAGAGCGTTAAAAATCCCTCAGTATGCCTTCCTTCGGAAGGGAGGTAAAGCCGGCGGGCCCATGTCATAAATTTATAGCATGTAAAAGAACATTCCACTAACTACAATTGTGTGAAGCTAAATTTTCAGGTTAGATTTGATTAATGCTCTATTAAGTTCCAATGTTCGTCGCCAGGTGCCGTTGGCGGTGGAATCTAGTAGTCAAGTTCACAGCTAGGTGTCATTGACGGTAGCACAATTAGGAACAACCGTACTTGAAATTGATCGTCTGCAGTCCTTACCTGAATCACAGATAACACACACTAATACAGCCATCACAATTAACACCGGTTATCAGACAGATTTTACACACACCCAAAGTACACGGGGCTACATGACCGCGTTGTCGCAGCCCCTAAACTGAGGAACCAACGAACCAACCAAGCAACCAACCAAACAACCAAAGTTACCAAATAGTATTGCATTAATTTATTCCACCTTCTTCTTCTTCTTCTTCTTCTTCTTCTTCTTCTTCTTCTTCTTCTTCTTCTTCTTCTTCTTCTTCTGCTTCCTAGTCTACTGGTTCCTATCTGTTCCGGATGTTGGCAACCATCTTGACTGTGCAGTTGCTGTCACTTGCAGCTCGGAATATTTCACTGGACGTTTTGCAGGTCCAGGCTGTGAGATTTTTTAACCAGTTTATTCTTCTCCGTCCAACACTTCTCTTCCCTGATATTTTTCCTTGAAGAATAGACTGCAGGAGATGGTACTTGTCGATATTCCTCATGTTGTGTCCTATGTATCGGATTTTCCTTATTTTCGCGGTGGTTAATACTTCCTTGGTTTATCTAATTTCTTGGAGAACCTCAATATTTGTGACATGGTCTGTCCATGGTGTACACAATATCATTCTGTACAGCCACATTTCAAAGGCCTCTTGACCTTAGTAAAATAATAATAATAATAATAATAATAATAATAATAATAATAATAATCAGTAGGCCTACCAGTTTCGGCCACATTATGACCATCTTCAACTTTGTGTGGATCTTAACAAATTAAAACAAATGCGAGCGTGTAATAACGCAATTCAATCGAATTGTTTTAAAGCCAGTGGGAAATTAATCTTAACATAATTTGTTTTTAAGTATGGAGTAATAATAATAATAATAATAATAATAATATATATATTTTTGCGTATGGCTTTTAGTGCCGGGAGTGTCCGAGGACATGTTCGGCTCGCCAGTTTTGTAGCTGCTTCGAGACGGACATCCAATGGGTGAGCTACAAGTACCGTTGGGGAGGAAAGTTGGCATGGAAGGTCGAGGAATTGGAAGGTAGCGGCTGTGGCCTATAGTTAAGGACCAACCCCGGCATTTGCCTGGAAGGAAGATGGGAAACCACAGAAGACCATCTTCAAGGTTGCCGGCGGGGGGATTCGAACCTCCTCGCCTCCCGGACGTGAGCGACTGCCAGCAGTCATGCCGTAACGACCACGGCTAACTCACCCGGTATAATAATAATAATAATATCGTATGGCCTCGGGTGCCTGGTGCAAGCTTTGTTAATTGACACCCAGAGGGTAGCTTGCATGTCGAATTTCGTCGTTCCTTTGAACGCTATGAAAGTCAAGGACGTTAGATATCTAAACTCCTTGACACTACAGCGCTTTCAAGTAGCGAATGGAGGAACTTTGTGTTGGCGGAAAATCCCGAGATTAATTTTGCCATTGAACACGGCCTACTGAATTCAAATGGGTTCTTTAACATGCCAACAACGTATGACATTAGTATCGTGATTTTTGTCGCCTTCAAAAATCACTTACCATAGCCAGGGGCGAACCTGCAATCTCGGGGTTGGCAGTCCGACACTATAACCACTCACCCACCGTGGCAAGCTAGTATGGAGTAATACTGTCTATTATTAGTATTATTATTTTTGGTATTCTCCCCGAAGGCAGGTCCGTGCCTCCGAAGAGGCTATCCTCAGGCGGAGTTTACGTGCGGTAGGGTGGCCAGAGCCTTTCCGCTCCTCCTTTCTGTGTCAACAGCGCGTGGTTCCACTGAACCGGCATTCCATCCAAGGTCCAACCACGACCCATGCTGCTTAACTGCGGAGTTCTCATGGCCATGCCGTTGGCCTAATACCGTCTATAAGTTATAATATCGTCTAATTAAAAGGAAAATGCTAATGATAGATATTCGAAATATTACTTATCTGTAATTTCCAATAGTCTAAGATTATTATAGGGGCAGATGACCTCGTAGTTCCGCCCCTTAAAACAACAATAACTAACTACCTAAGATTATTATTATTGTTGATAGTTATTGCGTTTAAATTACAACAAGAAGTTCCGTGACGAACTAAAAGAGTCTACTTTTCTTAAAATTTAAGATTCATGCCAATGATTAATCTATATGGATCTATCTAGATTAATGATGAAATTAAGTTGGTAATATCGAAATTTCTAATTAGTACGAAATAGTGTATACCTGGCATAATGTAGCCTTATAGAGAACTACAGTTGGCAGCCCTGGTAACTGAATATATTCTTAGTTCCATCTCTTAAGGTACAGAATACAAAAATTGGTTGAAGTCCAATGGATAGCATGGACGTTGCATGCAGTTAAACATTGGATCTAACAGTGCGCGTAAAATCATGTTGGCAACACTGACATACAGGTATTGGTCAGATATAATCTGAATTAATATGATCTATTGTTGTGTCAATTTTGAATGAAATCCATTAATTAGTATAGACGTTACATGCATTTAAAAATTGGACCTATCAGCAGGCTTAGAATCATGTTGGCAGCACTGGCATAGGCCTATATTGGTTACTCCAAATTAATCTTGAATGCCAGGTACTATACGTGTGCAAAGTTTAGAGCTATTGTCTTGCATACTTTCTGATATATTGATATTAGGGTAACAAAAATAGAGACAGTATTTATTAACAGTTGGCAGTCCTGGTTACTCTTAAGAATCGACATAGTCATATCTGTTATGGTACACATAGCACACACGAAATTTGGTTGAAATCCTAATGATAGTATAGAAGTTACGTGTATTTAAAGTTGGACCTCTCAGCAGGCTTAGAATCATGTTGGCAGCACTGTTATAGGCCTATATTAGTTACTCCAAATTAATCTAAAATGCCAGGTACTATACGTGTACAAAGTTTAGAGCTATTGGCTTGCATAATTTCTGATATATTGATATTAGGGTAACAAAAAATAGGGACAGTATTTATTAACAGTTGGCAGCCCTGGTTACTCTTAAGAATCGGCATAGTCATATCTGTTATGGTACACATAGCACACACGAAATTTGGTTGAAATCCAAATGATAGTATAGAAGTTACATGTATTTAAATTTGGACCTATCAGCAGGCTTAGAATCATGTTGGTAGCACTGACGTATATAAGTTACTCCAAATTAATATAGAATGTCAGGTACTATACGTGTGCATAGTTTAAAGCTGTCGGCTTGCATACTTTCAGACATATGGGTATTTGGATTTTAAAAAATGAGAGCATTTATTAACAGTTAGTAGCCCTGGTGGCTCTTAAGAATACGCTCAGTCATATATGTTTATGTACACATAGCACATACGAAATTTGGTTAAAATCCAATTGATAGTATAGAAGTTATATGCATTTAAAATTTGGACCTATCAGCAGGCATATAATCATTTTGGCAACACTGCCATGTATGGCCTCCTGGAAATTAAACTGCAATATTGTTATCTATACGTGTGCCAATTTTGAAATAGCTCCCATTCATACCTTCCAAGATATCCAACATGGAGCTCAAATTTCAATTGCGATTTTTCAGCAGTTGGTAGCACTGACATCATTTTCAAATATGGCCGTGAGATATTCAGGTATAGATCTTTATTCCTACCAAATTTTGTTTCGATTGCTGCAGCCGTTTAGGAGTTGATAGGGGGACACACACACACAGCCAGCCAGACAGACAGAAGGACAGACAGACAGACAGACAGACAGACAGACAGACAGACAGACAGACATTTGCCCGATCTCATAAGTCTACTTTTTCCTCATTTTCGCAAAATGTGAAAAGTAGGCTAAAAATACAACAAACAATTGATTTATTAGCAATTGACACTTAGCTGCTTTATGTTATCTGTGAGTTTAGTTACGCATAAAACTGCTAAGCGCCATTTTTGGTGAATAGCTTGTTGTTACGTTATTCTATAGAACACGATAGTTATGCGTAAACCGTCTAAGCACCATTTTTAGTCTTTTAGCCCTTTATACTTTTTTATTTTAATGTCAGCTTCTGGAGACTTTGACGCGTACAATGAGTACTTCTTACCTTACCCCGTGGCACTACAGTCCATGAAGGACCTTGGCCTGCTCTACCACAGTCTTCCAGCTTTTCCTATCCCGTGCACGCCTCCTCCAAGCTTTGACACGTAGCATCCTGAGATCCTCCTCGACATCGTCAAGCCAGCGCTCTTTCGGTCACCCCCGTCCTCGCTTTCCAGTTGGCCGCCCATGGAAGACCTGATACACCATCCTTGACTCCGGCATTCGCTCGACATGTCCAAGCCACCGATTCCGGGAACTCTTGACCTCTGCGACGATAGTAGGGTCCCCATACAGATCATAGATCTCCTTGTTGGTGTGGAGGCGCCACACTCCACGATCACACACAGGCCCATAGATCTTACGGAGTACCTTCCTCTCCCACCTGTTCAACAAATCCTCATTCCTCCTAGTCAACACCCATGTCTCACACCCATAGGTGACAACAGGTCGGATGACTGTCTTATAGATAGTTTTCTTACAACTGCGTGATAACGTTCTTGATCGCAGCAGATGGGAGGGACTGAAGTAGCTTCAGTTCCCGGAGCGCAGTGTCTCATTGATTTCCTCGAGACAGTCAGATCCCTCGGTGATAGTCGATCCAAGGTATTTGAAAGTGCTGGTCTTAGCGAAAGTCTTATTATTATCAATAAAAAGCTCCTGGGGTACCTCACCCTGCCTCACGGTGGTCATATACTTTGTCTTCGTGTTATTCACCCTCAGCCCAGCTCCTGAAGCCATCTGGTCTAATTCAACAAATGCCCTCTTCACATCTCCTGGTGTCCTTCCCAGCAAAGCAACATCATTCGCATATGCAAGACACTGGATTGGCCTATTGTACAATGAGTACTCGTGTGTCCTTAATTGCAATTTTATTCTCAATAGTCTAATAGAAACACAGATACAGTTGAATACCAGAATCAAACTTAAAGCAATAATTATACTAAATTAACTAATGCTATAAACATTGGTGTTACATTCTACTTTATGATGTAAATGTTTTTCACACAATAGGAAATTGACACAGTCTTAGGTTTCATCTTGTGTCGAGAAATCGAGTTCACTACCAAAACCGTCGATGTCTACAAAACTGTTTCCATATGAATGAAGGCCTTCGTAGAACTCCTTGGCATCGGATGGTATCAGATGCATGGCACTTTTCAGATCCTGTAAATTTGGCTCTGATATAGCGTTTCCGTTTGGCCATAGAGCTTTAAGGCAAAAACTGAGGTAATTCTGGTCACATTGGAGTGCGCTATTTCTCCTCTTCAAATTGATTACTTGGCCGTCTTTGTCATCGAAAGTACGTTGTAAGGTCAACAGCCATGGGCTGTGTTGTTAGCCAGCTTACTCCATTGCCATTGGTATCTTTCTTCATATTTATTATTTGTTTCTCTACGGATGCCGTGCCCACAAAATCTTCTCTTTTCATTTCTTTCACGACCAGCTTGTTCTTCTTTCGGCAAGTTCTCATTACTTCCTTGTAATCTTCTGGTGTATATAGTCTTTGATGAAACTTCAAGGCACTTTCAATATCTCCGAAATCATCATCATTGGGCAAATAGCTGTGCCCGGAAACCAGAAATCGCATTTTTATGGTCTTTAGAGTTGGATGTGACTCCATGACAGACTTCAGCGTTAGGACCATTTTTATGTTCCGATTCTGCCCTCCGCAGGAATCGGACCAAAGCACAAGTTGTTCCGTGCCTTATTCTAAATGTTCAGTGATGTAATTTCTTAGACAAGAGCCCACTTCTTGGGCTCCACGCCCAGCTTGGCCCTCGAGCCACAGGTAGCAGAAGCCTTTGTTCGATGAAGCGTCATGAATTCCACAGTTATACAGCCATAACTGACGTTTATGTTCGACCCTCACTATTATGTGTCAAAAACTGTATCATAATGATGGTCATTATAACACTGTTTTTCATTATGATACAGTTTCTTCAGCCAATCAGAGCTCGTTCATTGACCAATTAGGTAACGATACCTTCACGCATGCGCTCAAAATCCAACATGTCGGACATTAACACAACATCGAACTATAATAAATTACCGACATGGAATACGCACCGTCCATATGTTCACGTAAATAAACTGGCGAATATGAGACAAGAAATAGCACTGTACCTTAATATCACCAACACTAATTTCTACACAGCGCATAGCCTTCAAACGACTCCGGTGACAATATTACTGAGGGACGGCAGATGTAAACATATGGCCTGCATATGGCATTGCAAGCACACAGAGCGCATGCGTCGGTCGTTCAGAGATCTTGAAAGACAGAGATATACCCAGCGCTCGCTCTTCGATCACAAAATTCAAGTGGCTGACTCTCAACAGATATTTATGAAAATTTATGTTAAAACATATAATAAAGTTATAATTATCGTCGAACATAAACAGTCGTATGCAACTCGCCTATAATGGTAATTAAGACACTCGTATGGAAATTATAAAACTCGCAAATGCTTGTTTTATAAAAATACTCGTGTCTCAATTATAGCCATTATAGGCTCGTTGCATAATGTACTATTGTAGAATATTATGTTTGTTGGAATTCTCGGCAGGGGCAGTGTCCTCTGCATATCAAAGCTAAGCACCGACAGTCCAATAATTTCGGTTGCTGTTTGAAAGTCACTCTTCATTGTACTTCGAACATTTTCTGCATCCTCCTGATGAGCAAGCAACTTCATCTTTAGCACATCAGTGTCACCATTTTTATTGTTTATTTGAGCATTTGTAGAGTCACAAAAGTTGCATGTGTCTTTCTTAAGCGGGTTTCGTCGTAGGTTGAATCTGGAGTAAAATACTTCCTTATAGCGTGAGAGGGAAACTGGCTGAGAATATTCCTTTATGTATAAGTCATACATAACTGGAAGTGTGACATGTGTCGGGAGAAAGAAAGTGCTTGTTTCTGATCTGCAATAATGTGACTTGTACTTAGGAAATTTATTAATGTGCACAGCACAGACTAGTGTACGAAATGTATGCTGTACGTCAACAACATGGCCACAGGCTGCAATAAAGATTATTATTATTATTATTATTATTATTATTATTATTATTATTATTAATGTGTTCGATAATTTCAGCCATCTTACTATCAGTTATTCTGTTATAACCTGATTTACCTCTGTTATCCTTAATAATTTCTTGTAGTTCGTTGGCTTTCTTAAGATAGATGTTAATGCACACATTAAGAAATACTTATTTTGCTTATTTCCATTCATACTTAAGATATGGGGTCATATTTTGGGGTATGTCGCCAGATGTACTAAGCACGTTTAGGATACAAAAGAGGGCGATTAGAATTATGGCAAAAGTAAACACTAGAGAATCATGTAGACCTCTGTTTAAAGATTTAAACGTTCTCCCACTGCCCTGCATATATATCTTTGAAAGTATTATGTTTTTTAAAAAGAATTTAATGAATAAAGATGTTTTTCTTAAAACAAACAATAATGTTCATAGGCATAACACAAGACAAAATCAAAACATTCATATTTCACACAGACACACACACACACACACACACACACACACACACACACACACACACAAGCATATGTCAAAAAGGAACTTTTCACCCTGGAGTTAAATTATACAATAAACTACCCCAGTATATAAAACTGGCCCCAAAAATAAAAACCTTTGATAGAATGTTGGAAGCTTATCTGCAGTGCCATTGTTTTTACTCCGTAGTTGAATATCTTAGTGTATAGGAGCGATGAAATCTATAATTATATTTTACTTTTCTATTTTCATTGTAATACCTAGCTGTAAGTTGTTGTATTTATAGAATTAAGTTTTCATATTATGATAATAGAGTAAGGTGTAAATAGTTGTGCAATAAGATTGTATCTATTAAGATCTGTTATAATAAGTTATAAATAGTTATAATATTAGTAATATATACCTGTTAGTTCTTTTATTTTATAGATGTAAATTCTGACGTGTCCTATATCAAAAATGTATTGAATACATGTATTTGATCAAATGGAATTAATAAAAATCTATCTATCTATCTATCTATCTCTCTATCTAATATGATCCCCTGAGATTCTTAGGGTCTGGACAAAGCACATTTTACAGACTGATACTCCTGCCAGAGTGTAACTTCTCGTCAAAGCTCTTCTACCAGACAACCCAGACAAAGTGTGAGAGACAATGAAATGTCGCTTGGCTGTTTCTTGCAGAACTCAATATAGCGTTTCGAAGGATAGCTTCATAGTTTCGCCTCATAGCTGATTAATGCAAAACTCTTAACCTAAGACTTTTCTATAAAATTAACGGTTAATATTATGAAAAATGGCATACTTATGTAAAAGGAATTTAGTTCCAGACCATACACACTATATGGTGCTGATAACCCAATTTCCAAAAATTGGCGCTTAGCCGCTTATTGCATAACGCCGTCCTATTGACGTCACTACTTGTAACATATCTGATTTTGTTTTGTTTTAAAAGATTCTTTCCCAAGGTTATTAGTAGAATTTTAACATCACTGATAGTATAAATAAACTTTGATGAGAATAGAATTGTTTAATTTTTTATGTTCGACCCCTGACTATTATATGCCAGAAAACTGTACTATAATGAGGCTCATTATAACACTATTTTTCATTATGAAACAGTTTCTCCCCTCAATCAGAGCTCAAGAAACAGTTGTTTGACCAATTAGATAGGGATATCATCGCACCAGCGCTGAGTTCCACGGCCACGGCCACGGGTAATCGAGGAGGCCATGGTCAAATACAAGGCATTCTCTGCGTCTCATGCGCTCTGCTCAGTACATAAAACTGGCGAAATCTCGACAGATATTTATGAATATTTATGTTCGAACATAAAATAATTATAATACTTATCGTCGAACATAAACAGTCGTATGCAACTCGCCTATAATGGTAATTAAGACAATCGTATGGAAATTATAAAACTCGCATACGCTCGTTTTATAAACATACTTGTGTCTTAATTATTGCAATTATAGGCTCTTTGCATAATGTACTACAGTATTTAAAGTTTTCGTTTAAGAAACGCGCAAGTTTGCCGGCAATCGTTTTACTAAAGAATATACAACCCAAGATACATCTGGAGATTATCTTTTTCTGGGAAGAAGTTCTATTATAATTTTCTGTCCCAATCTAATAATTCATGTGAAAAAATTCTTCTGGGTTTTGACTAATAGATATTAGCAGTGGCGTACTGACAGGTACAGGGGTGTGCAAATTATTGCATTAAATTAATGGATTGAAATCAGTCACAATTTTTTTTATTCAAGATCTTTCTGTTTTATTTTTATTATTCTACTTACGGCTAAAACCGACTGGCAGTGCGCTTAACATACGAAGTTATGTCTGTTCTACTACCCATTATGGGCATTTATCTGTAAAACCCCGCATTAGTGTACAATAAATGTTTGCAAGTTACGGCGTCCAAAGATTGCAGAAACACAATTCGCAGCAGAAACTACCGTGCAACAGGCAATTTGGACCATTATATTAGGGGAAATCCATTCCCAGCAATTAGTTACACCTTTAGCATATATGTGGTAACATTACAAAAAGAATTCAGGAACACAATTCGCAGCAGAAACTACCGTGCAATAGGCAATTCGGACCATTATAATAACAAGAAACAGATGTGGTGCAGTATCATCTGGCAAAAGGTTGAACACTTGCTTGCAACAAGAAATCTTAACACGTGCAGTACCGTGTTGACATAGTCATCTTTCCTACAATATAAGATACTGTGTTGCCCTTCATTCGACGTCGAAGTGTAAATGTGGAGTTGCAATGAAGTGATTAAAACACAGCGGAATGGAACAGTACGCACACTTAACAAGGGCAACATGTAGACATACTCCATTATTTACGATGTTCCCGCATTGCAATAGTCCAAACTCAAATGCCTCGGTGATCACATTATCACATATCGTACTCAGATGGCGCTGGCGACGGAACACGTACTTTTACAGATGAATGGCATTGGTAGCTATTGGCATAGGTACAACTGTATACTGTAAACCCACTTTCATTCGGTTTTCGCCGTTCGAGCTGGGGTACTTCCCTCGTCAGTCTTATTTTATCCCATAAGGACTTAGAACTCTTCCCATAAGGAATTGCGTAGAGAAATTTTCAAAATGGGAGATTTTGGGTCAGTTTTCTATTTCTTCATTGACTTTGGTAAGTACCTTCTAAATCAAGTGATTTCAATCAATGGTTCACGAATATTTGAATAGTTCAAGAGCGGACCATCAGTAATAAAAGGTTTTGAATCCTTCTGCACTAAATTCACAAAAGAAAACTAGAATAATGTGTTGAAAAGCAAACGAAACGTGTGGCATCTGCATTAGCAAGGCTCCTCAATTAGTGGAAATTCTAAAGAAATTATTTTACTGAGTTTTCTAAGAGAAAATGTAATTAAAACTATTAGTTAATCAAAAATATAGTATATTGGCTTTCACGGCCAGTGAATTATAACTCAGCAATGTTTCTAGGTTTGTGCCGGGTCTTGTGTGGGGTTTCGCCTAGGACACCAAGCTGGCTCATCACTGGGTTGTTGGTTGGTTGGTTCCTCAGTTTAGGGACTGCGACAACGCGGTCATATAGCCCCGTGTACTTTGTGTGTGTGTAGAATCTGTCTGATAACCAGTGTTAATTGTGATGGCTGTATTAGTGTGTGTATCTGTTTTTTAATTCAAGTAAGGACTGCAACTTTGAATTTTTCAAATAGTTCCTACTTTTGCCGCCAAGCGCTACCGTCAACGACTACTAGGCCTAGTTCAGAACTTAGCTTTTATTTATTTATTTATTTATTTATTTATCCGAGTCCAAAACACATACATATATTGTGCCCAATCGGTCACGGCAGATTGGCATCGAACTCAGGTCCTATCTGAGAAGACCAGGCACATGATTCTAACTGGAATCGAACCATTGATCTGAGGGAGAACAGTTTTAGGGAACCCGAAGAGCAATGTGTTAAATAATGAGACATATAATAATGTAGCATGATTTCACGGCCTGTATATGAATATCATAGCAGTTTAAGATGAAGAATTATAAGCAAATGCAAGAAAATATACGTTTTCGAAGCATACAAGAACGAGAGCAGGCCAGTTGACGTTTTACTAACTGCTGTTGGCAAGTGGGTGGAGATCGTAGACGCCAAGGGACCTACTTTCGTCTGGAGCGAGGAGACAGCTTAAAATTAATGACTCGGGTATTCACCGCTTGACAACGATGGAACCTAGGGTAGGGATGACTGCCCACGGAAATTAATTAATTACCGCCAAGTGGAGCATTGAAATGGAGTGAAATGTACACCCAGGTGAATATATTCAAGGAGAGATAATTTAGGAATGATTTTACACCTAAATTAAAGCCTATATCTCTAAATGAACGCGTTACCACCGAGCCTACGCTCGAGAGGAGTGATTTGGTGACCAGTCAAGGGGGAATCACCATGGTGGCGTCCTGACGCGCTGAACTAAGGCAATTAATTGTAATTAATTGGCCGAAGCGATCGCCGGCACGCGAACGTTTATGAAACCTCCACACCTAAATGAACAAGGTGTATATGTCATTTCGGCTGAAAAAGTATTATTTCAAGGAAGGAGTCGCACCAGTGTGGCCGGTGGACTAGTTTTTACGAAAACCTTTATAAGGAGGAGTGGGGCAGACCAAGCCAGAGTTGTCGAGAGTTGTCGAGAGTTGTCTTCAGTCTGTTCTCAAGTCTACACGTAACTAATACGATGCCAGTAAGCGCGCGAAATGTTAAAGTATCGACGCCCAGCCGTTGAAGAACAATAGAAGCAAGTCATACAGCTTCGTAAGTATAATCATATTTGTCTATTATCTGACGCAAATATAAATTCGCTACAGCGAAAAGGTAACTTATAATGTTGTTGAACATTACATATACCAGGAGGTATTGTCAGAGTTGAATATGACATTTTCATCAGGATCACTACAATGATGGGAGCTTGGGAAGCATCGCCACTTAATCTTGACAGTGAGCTGAACGATATTGCAGGCGACGAGGATCGAACGTCTGTAAACGCTGTTAGATTTTCACGGAGACCAGCGGTTGGCGTAATTGCATCGCATCTCTGAGATCAGGCGTAGGAAGTGTCCAATTAAAGATCAACCTGTGAAATAGTGAATAAGTGTACATAAATTGTGTAATAGTGATTTAAAAGTGTTCATGTGTATAGTGATTAATATGCATTGTGTAAAAGTGAAAGAGGCCACTGATAAGAGTATGTTTATCATGTGGGAAATGTGTGAAATTAAGTGTTGTGAAAAATATAACATGATGACTTAAATCAAGCGTCATGGTAGGCCTGAAGCTGAGGTGCTGGTACCATCCAGCGAAAATTAAAAAGTGAGTACCACTTTACAATGTTATTATAACTAAATAGTTCACCATATAACGATTTATCACTTTGAGACTAAGATGTAACAGTCACTTATTGAACGAGTTTTCATCACTCGTTTTGAATAGAATATGGCTTGGAAGGTGATTTGTTTAGGGCCATTCAGGCCGAAAATTGTGATGGATGTAACGGTAACGTTAAATGAATAATAATAATAATAATAATAATAATAATAATCTGGGGTCGGCAACAGTAAAGTAATAGGCATTTTTGGCCTAAATAATGTTCAAAGTGTGTCATGTCTAACATAAAGATACTGTATTTTGGTAAGCAGTAAGAAAGTAACGTGGAATTTAGCGAGATACGAGAGGTTTTCAGTGTCAGTAAAAATGTTGAATGAATATTTGATATGGTCAATCCTTAGGATTATATTTGAGGACCATTAAAGTAATGTAAGCCAGTAAATTTATATCTTGTTGTTAGGAGCTATTTAAAGCTTTGGCTTAAGTTTTATTACAGAGAGAACGCGGGTGCCTTAATAATTGAGTCATCTATGTGAAGTATTGTTTGAGCCGCATGTAAGCGTGCAGAGTAACGTAGAATCCAGTGATTTACGTAAATATATTGCGGGGACCAAACTAATATAGCTTGCGCGTTAGGTGAGAAGTTGGCTAATCTACGAGTTAGTATCGCTGTTGAGCATACTTTATTATTCGCAGCGAATTGGACAGAGCCTGTCTGTATCCATCGCTTGCATGAATTATGGCCACGAATGACGTCCGTCGAGACTCCGTGAGCATGTGTATAAATGATCTACCCTGAGAGGTAAGGATCATATTCGTCGTTTAGGAAACGCAGATTTCCTGATTATGTTATAATTGAGACAGCTGCCGGTGGGAATCATGAATTCTCATTTTGATGCGCGTCCAAGAGCCACTAGTATTCACCATAGAACAGCAAGGCTATCACAGGATCCATCCCCAGCCTTGAATGTTAATAAGGAGCCGAGTTGAGCCCAATGCACTAATTATAGGTGTTAAATAATTAAATGACTCAATTACTTAGGAACCAAACTTAGCGTATCTCTGCTGTACTGCAATTGTAAACAAACCTGACCTTGCCAGCAGATGAGGGAAGTGGGTTGGCCCACTGAGGCGAGCAGCCATCTTGTGCCGTGGCCGGAACTAATTTTATTGCCTGCTAGGAAGAGGGGACATCGGTCCGCCAGTCCTTTAAATTATGGTCATAGTGGGACACTGAAGAATCACGATATTTCAATATGCAATTATGATATGAGTGTTATGATGATGCCAATTGAATTAAATGATGTGTTCCAACACACATACATTGTTGAATCAAAGAAATCGGATAATATTTGGCACAGTTATTCTCTGAAGAGGAACACTGAACCAAATAAAGTGTTAGGCATCCATTTAGAATGCATTTTGCCAGTTCACGCTAATTTATGCAGACGGGTATGTGATTTCTAAGAACATGACACATTTGTAACGATAATAATCCCGACAAGACCCAGAGAATCGTTGTATGGTGAAATTATAAATATTTCTATCCATGTCTATTTTGGAAGGGAGATGTACCACTTTTTAAGCGTTTCATATTGATGGAAAGAAGGAAGATGATTCACACGACACAACAAATAATTGTTAATTAAAGCAGAAAAATAATGAATTTATGCTAATCAAAGTAAATGCCATAAGAAACGGAGTAATGTTTTATTGTTTCAGTATTTAATGTCATTTAGATGTGATATGTGATTTTTATGTTGTGATATCCAGTTATGTAAATTGTGTCACATGATGAACACTATGGAGACCCATAGAAGTCTGAAAGTATCAATGATAGGATGCTAGAAATAGATTTGAGTGCAGTATTGCAATAATGAAGAAGAGACTCACAAAATAACCCTGATTTTAATTGTGGGAGTTAAATACAATTTATCCTTTATTTGTATTTGTTGTATAGCCATGATTTTATACCAGTAAATGTTTTATTTTAGGAATATGTTGTGTATTTCATGTAGAGTAGTTACCTGGTAGACTCAAATCCTGAGCATGGGGTCGTATGGTGGGCAGGAACGCCCCATACCTCGAAAGACCGTGAGTTAGCTGGGATACGAACACATGTTCCACATGATGACAGTTGGGTACAATATACAAATAAATTACACTAAATTTCATTACTCCAATGTTCAACTGTTAGAATGGCACAGTCATTGGCTTCTATCAAGTCCTGCATAGAACATGGTCTTGATAACATGCTGCAATTCAGAAGGTGCTCAGGGTCTTGTCTTTCACCACATCTACAAAGTTCTTCAGCACTGTATCCCCACTTCATTAAATTGCTTTTGCACCGACTCACACCAGTTCTCAGTCGGTTTAGCGTCTTCCAGGATTCGTATTGTAGGTGGTAGCCAGCTGCCGGCTTCTCCTTCATTTCCCACGATCCTCCTGGTGATTTTGCTTTCCAAAGTTCAATTCGGCGAGCTTCAGCTGAGGGATGAATTGATATTGTTGTTTGGAGGAAGCTCTTTCTTGATTTTAGCCTAGGTGGATGGACATCAAGTCCATACATTGGATGTCTTGGATCTGTTTCTTGCTTTTTCTTCTCTACTTCTGCCGCTACTTGTCTTCTAACTTCTGGAGGTGCTACTCCCATAAGAGGAAAGATCTTATCGACAGAAGTTGGACGTAGACAGCCTGTCACAATGCGGCCTGTCTCATGGAGGGCAACATCTACTTGGTTGGCATGAGCAGAGTTCCTCCAGACTGGGGCAGCATATTCTGCAGCAGAGAAACTCAGAGCAAGGGCAGTTGTACGAAGGACACTAGGCTGAGCTCCCCATCTGGTGTTTGTGAGCTTCCGAACGATGTTGTTCCTGGTTCATACCTTCCGTTTGGTGTCCATGCAATGCTGTTTATAGGTCAGCGCGCGATCCAGCTTTACTCCTAAGTATTTAGGATGAACACAGTGTTTCAGATTGTGACCTTCCCAGGTGACGTTGAGCTGCCTTCTCGCCTCCCTATTGCGCAGGTGAAACGCGCATATTTGGGTTTTCTCTGGGTTGGGTTTCAAGTAGTTATCATTGTAGTAGATGGCTAAGTCTTCAAGAGCAGATGTCAGCTTTAACTCTACTTCTTCAAACGTTGATCCTTGAGCAGCAACAGCAGTGTCATCTGCGTAGATGAATGCTCTGGTCCTAGCGTTAAGTGGCTGGTCGTTAGTGTAAATATTATATAATAATGGAGCTAGCACGCTTCCCTGTGGGAGGCCATTCTTTTGGTTCCTCCATCGGCTTTTCTTATCCTTGAGGGTGACAAAAAATCGTCGATTCTGCAACAAACACTGAATAAACTGTGTTAGTCGAACGTCTCTAGTTGTTGAGTACAGCTTCTTTGTCAATCGCTTGTGGTTTACAGTATCATAAGCAGCTGTGAGGTCCACAAAAGCAGCTCCAGTAATCTGTTTCCTTTCATATCCATCCTCAATATACTGGGTTAAGTTCAATATTTGACCAGTACACGATTTCCCTGGTCTGAAACCTGATTGCTCCTTAATGATCTCTCTGTCAACAAAGTTGGAAATTCGGTTCAAAATCATTCTCTCCAGGGCCTTAAAGAGATGACAGAGAAGTGATACAGGTCTGAAATTCTTGGGTTCATTTGGTTCTTTACCTGGTTTGAGCAAGGCCACAACTTTAGCTTTACGCCATAACTTCGGGATTATCATTTTAGTCACACAGGTGTTCATCAGTTGTAGGATCCATTCGATAGTTAAAGGGCCAAAATGTTTTATTTGCTCAGGTCTTATATCATCCAAACCTGCAGCTTTGTTGTGTTTCATCTGCTGAATAACAGTTCTTAATTCTTCCGTTGTGAATCGTGTACCAAGATGGTTGTTCTCCTGTTCATATCGTTGGATTTTTATTTCTTTGGACCTTCTTGAGGCTTTATCGTTCAGCAGTAGTTGATTGGCTATTTGGTCAGCGGTAACTTTATCCGATTCCTGGGTTGGAACTGTAGGATCACCATTGAGATTCTTCAATAATTTCCAAGCTTGACGACTTGTGTGCTTCATGTCCAAACTTTCGAGAAGATTACGCCATTTGTCTGTTCTTGATTTTGATATGGCTTGGAGAAGGTGTTCTCCAGTTAGTATTGTTTCCTCTGCGAATGGGTCCTTTTCATATAGTTGTTCATATTTGTTAAGGAGGGATTTTGAGTCCTTATCGAGTCCAGGAATATACATTGTTCTGCAGCCCCTCGGGATGTGTTTACGGGAGATATACTTTACTAATTCAACAAAATCCATGTATTTCTCTGGGTCAGGCTTGATCTTCCTCACCTCATCATCTAGGTTTTGAGAAAAGCTATCCCACTGAGCTTTCTTAAAGTTGAACTGTCTTTTAAACGGGACTTGTTCAGGTTTGACAATTGCTTGTACTACACATATAAGAGCTCGGTGTTGTGTTCTTGGGAAAGGTTCTGCAATGCGCTTCTTGGTTTGATAAGCTATATGATCGGTGACAAAAATGTTGTCCGGATTGTAGCCTCTCTTCCACCGACCACTATTAAAGGACTGGAGTAGCTTTGGGTCATGTATCAATTTAAGACCCATGCATTCGGCCCATTCTTCTAGTTTTTGACCATTTAAGTCCGTCTCTTTGTATCCCCATGATATACTTTGGCAATTGAAGTCGCCTACGACTAGTTTTATAGCTTGGGAATGGAAGTTACAGGTTTCTGTGAATTTGTATTCCTTATTTGGTGGTTTGTAGACAGATGTAATAGTACAGGATTGTATTTCAACTGTCAGAATTTCTATATGATCTACACAGGTCATATCAGTAGAGAGAATGTTGGTTCCCAGTTTAGTGAAAACTGCACTTCCATATTGCTCATCAGGTCTCTCCAAAACGAGTTACATTCCATTCACCCTTGGTCGGCGATCATTTGATCCCCTATGGGTTTCTTGGACCAGTAAGAAATCACAGTCATGTTTCCTGCAGATGTTAGATAATAAGGCTTCCTTTTCTGATGAAATACCTTCAATGTTAATGGAGATTATCACTAGTGCTGGCATTGAAAAATGCATTTTTAAAAGGATCGACATTATAGTAGTGTTTTGGTGTTGAAAGAATCAGCCGGTAAATTTTACAATATTTTTTTTACCGTTGCCCAGGGGACGCCCGAGTGCATGTAATTAGTGCATTCTTCTGGGAGGCTTCTTTCGTGACCCCCAGAACTTAGCTACTAGACGCCATTGCATTCGGTTCTTGGCAACGAATGTAGAAACCTAAGAGTGTTGTTTACATTCTTAACCTATACAATTTAGCTTCACACAGGTGTAATTAGTGGAAGGTTCTATGACATGGGACCGCCGGCTTTACTTCCCCTCTGAAGGAAGGCATACTGAGGGATTTTTAACGCTCTTAAAATTCGTAAGGATTGTATGCAGATAAGATAAGCAGTTTGTGAGAGTCAATAGTAATGACAGTAAGAACATGGACAGCAAAACTTTATATTTCTCACACATAATATCAATATTATAAACAGTCACGTATTGACATGTTGATACCAATGAAAAAATGAAAATCCACAGCCTGCTTCCAGTTTCCGACCGGGTCAGGAATGGAATGAATGAAGCCCCCATCTAGCGGCGAGGATATGAATGTGCCGGCTGCCGAGGCCTGACGCACTCCTGTGGGGCAATGATTAAATGAATGACAGATGAAATGAAATGATAGTGGAGAGTGTTGCTGGAATGAAATTTTGACAGGGAAAACCGGAGTACCCGATGAAAAACCTGTCTGCCTCCGTTTTGTCCAGCACAGATCTCACATGGAGTGACCGGGATTTGAACCACGGACCCAGCGGTGAGAGGCCGGCGTGCTGCCGCCTAAGCCACGGAGGCTCGTTGATACCAATGCATCTTTTCAAATTATTTAGTTACCGTTTTCCATTTTTTGAAAATTAATCTTGCATATTTTCAATAGTAGCCTACACTGGTCAAAAAAAGTTTGGCATATTGCATGATGTTGTATTTCCATTACTGTATGACGCCATTTTGTGTTTGCACATTGGCTCATGTGTTAACTCTAAGATAACACTTTTGTTTGTTTGTACCCTACACTGTTATTGGACATGGAGTTTGTGCATACAACCTGCACAAATGGGGGAAGTGGCCAAACCCCTGCTGTGATTGCGGTACATCGAACCAGACCATCGAACATTGCAAACTAAGAGCGTACTTAGGTGAACCTAAAGACTTTTTCAGTGCTACACCACCGAGCCTGGGCTGGAGAAATAGACTGGACATAAGGTTGATATCTGTGCTTGTTATTATTATTATTTATTCGTTAATTCCCCATACGGAGAGCGTTACAACACAATCAATTTTAATGTTTCATTCTGGACCTTTCTTCTTTTTCCCCAAAAACCTCTCATATACACACTATGCTTCCTCTTTCTCTCCTCCGTCCACTTCTTTCCCGGTTATCTCTCTTCAGGAGTTTGCTCAAACTTCTGTTGTCTAAGTTTTTCTCTGTGTGTGCTCCTGTCTGCGATGTCTTCTGTAGAGATATTTAGTTTCTTGAGGTCTTCCATGGTTTCCTTTACCCAATTGGTTTTTAGTGTACTATTTGTAACTATATTAAAATGTTTCTTGGTCTGTCTTGGGTCATCCTATGTATGTGTCCATACAATTTTGCCCTTCTTTTCCTTATGTTGTTTGTAATCGTCTCTGTCTGTTTGTACAGTTCTAGTGTCGGTTTCTCCATCCATATTCCCTCTTTCTGAACTGCCCCGTAGATCTTTCTCAGAATTTTTCTCTCTTGTTTTTCTAATTCCATGATTTTTGTTCGTCCCTTGATTGCTGTCGTTTTTGAAGCGTGTGAGGCCTCTGGTAAGATGATGATGATGATAAATGATTATTATTATTATTATGGTATTTGATGTGTAATGCCATACCCTACAAAGATAAATAAAACAGTTATCGGATAAAGCACGTGAATTATATTTGGTCCACAAACACATATGCTTGCAATATGCAAAACTTTTTTGACCAGTGTATTCCCAATTCAGTTTATTGTGCTAGAATATATCATTAAAATAATTTTCATGCAATGTTTATTTAATTATTGCCTTTTGTGAATAATAATCGAAATAACACTTTTAATAATGTACACAATTATGAATGAATCACCCCTCAGAAATAAATCCTGCGTACGCCTCTGGATATTAGCATTCTAAGCTCAAACATAATTCATTTCTAACATGTAGTGAGTGTGGTGTTGGTGGGAAAGTAGAAATTATAGATAAACTAAAGAATAGATATGGAATTGTAACTAATTTGTATTCACATTGCAATAATTGTGATGCAGAGGGTCGGCTTCGGTGGCGTAGTCGGTAGCATGCTGAACTGCTTTGCCCAAGATCGTGGGTTGAAACCCGGATGAAGTCGTCCTTCAGTATGCCTTCCTTCGGAGGGGAAGTAAAGCTGGCGGGCCCATGTCAAAGATTTATGGCACGAAAAAGAACCTACCACTACAATTGGTAGTGTGTAGCTAAATTTGTAGGTCATTTGGTTAGAAACGCTCTCTCAAGTTTCAACGTTCGCCACTGGGTGACAGTGTCAGTGACAGTGACGTCTGGTAACCAAAGTTAGAACTACTTGAATTGAAATTTCATTCATCTTCATTCATTTCATCTCTCATCAACTCCTCTCGTAAGTTTGGCGTCAGGAAGGGCATCCGGCCGTAGAAACCAGCAGCCTCATAGAATTTCATCGCATCTCATCCCCGACCCTGTTAGAAACGGGATTAATAGGGGATAGGCATGGCTAGAATTGTGATGCAGAGGATTAAACTCTGTATCGAGTCGGATTTTGTAATCAATACTTTTTTTTATTCCGTTAGTCTCTTTCACTTCTATAAGTGGTGCGTTTTTGTTGTTAGTACATTTTATGTGTTTAAGCATGCCACGGTGGGTGAGTGGTTATAGTGTCGGATTACCAACTCCAAGATTGCAGGTTCGCCTCTGGCCGTGGTAAGCGATTTTTGAAAGGCGTCAAAAATCACGACATGGATGTCATACGTTGTTGGCATGTTAAAGAACCCATTTGAATTCAGTAGACCGTGTTCAATGGCAAAATTAATCTCGGGATTTTCCGCCAACACAAAGTTCCTCCATTCTCTACTAGGAAGCGCTTTAGTGTCAAGGAGTTTAGATATCTAACCTCCTTGACTTTCATAGCGTTCAAAGGAACGACGAAATTCGACATGCAAGCTACCCTCTGGGTGTCAATTAAGAAAGCTTGCACCCGGCCACCGAGGCCATACGATATTATTATTATTATTATTATTATGTGTGTAAATATATAAGTAAAGCCCCTTTTGAATCGTTAACTTCTATTGCAGCGAGCTTTTGAATTGATTGCGTTCAGACTGTTTTGTTAATACTATACAATTTCCAATACTATGTAACGAGCTTTTCTATTCGGTTAGTTAAAGCTTAAACAAACACTTAAATGTAACTGAATTGATAATGGGGGTTTGTAGACTTAGCTGATTTCCTGAAGTTCTTGTACTGATGTCCACTTCACTTCACTCCAAACTGTGGACGAAACTAGTCATCCCTTTAACCCTCCCCCCTCCACTCCCCCCCCCCCCCTCATTTGATAAGTGTTTTGATAAGTGTATAAATAATTCATGTAAGTTATTTGTTTTAGGCACTAAGAACTTAATGGTAACTCTCTGCCCAATCTAACTGGGCACACGCGTGTTGACGAGTGAAAAGCATCAACTAATAGATTACTTATGCATCACGTAGTTGGTAGCATGCTGAGCTTCTATGCTCAAGATAGTGGGTTCAAACCCGGCCGAAGACGTCGGATTTTTAAGAGCGTTAAAATCCCTCAGTATGCCTTCCTTCGGAGGGGAAGTAAAGCCGGCGGTCCCATGTCATAGATTTATGGCATGTTAAAGAACCTTCCACTAATTACACCTGTGTGAAGCTAAATTGTATAGGTTAGGAATGTTAACAATACTCTTAGGTTTCTACGTACGTTGCCAAGAGTCGACTGCGGTGGCGTCTAGTAGCTAAGTTCTGAACTAGGCCTAGTAGTCGTTGACGGTGGCGTTTGGCGGCAAAAATAGGAACTATTTGAAAAATTCAAAGTTGCAGTCCTTACTTGAGTTTAAAAAAAACATACATACACTAGGCCTAATACAGCCATCACAGTTAACACCGGATATCAGACAGATTGTACACACACCCAAAGTACACGGGGCTATATGGCCGCGTTGTCGCAGCCCCTAAACTGAGGAACCAACCAACTTATGCAACATGAAAACTGGCTTCTAACATTTCAATATTGATCCATACGTATCAATTGGTCAACAATTATGTTCGGTGGTATATATGAGACGTAGTTGAAAAAAAAAACCAACACATGTGATTAACCTGTGTTATTAAAACCGCATCCCTCTATAATCTTTGCAAATCATGATGATGATGATCATCATCATCATCATTTATTGTATTTATGGGCTTTTAAGGCCTACAGCAGAAGAACAAAAGAAAGAAAAAGAAGAGAAAATTGGTAACAAAGGAATCAATCACGAAGGAGGAGGTATCTACGGCAGATAACATTCCAACGCTGCCGGTCTCTAGCTTCATCTTCCACCACATTCGGCTCCACTCGCTAAGTATTGTCAATACACGATCCTTCTATCGCGCCTTGGGGACGTCCCCTTGGGCGTCTTCCAGCAGGTTGAGAATGAAGGACTCGGGTTTGAATGGATTCATCAGCTCGAAAGATGTGGCCAAACTACTGTAAACTCTTCTGTCCTAGTACTCGGCCAATTTGTGGTTTTCCAAACCGCTGATACAGGTCATCCTTCGTTCTTCGTTCCCATTTACCTTCCATGGCATTGAAAACGGGTCCGTAAATCTTTCGAAGAACCTTCCTCTCGAAGGCAGAGATGGCTTCTTCAGTTATTGCTGATGTCGCCCAGGTTTCACAACCATACAAAAGTACCAGCTGTATTTGTGTCATGCATAGCTGAATCTTACTCTTCTGCGATAATAGACGAGATTTAAATAAGTTATTCAGACTATAGAACAAGCGATTAGCGTTTATTATTCGCTAACGCACTTCTTGCGACACTTCAGTTCTATTATTTAGTATGGATCCCAGGTACCTGAATTCTTGAACTCGTTCAAAAGTATGTCCGACAACAATAATGGAAGGAAGGAGAGTTTGACGGCGCGATGCAACGAGAAATTTTGTTTTATATTTTACTTTGCAAATAATAAAATTATTCCTGGTTTCAAGAAGTAAAGAAAGATTTAGAAAAAAAAACCAATGTAGGCTAAGAGAAGAAGATGCACTAGAGAGAGAAATTTTCAAAAAAAAAAAAAAGGTATTGGGGGAATGGAAGGACTCCGAGGAAGGCAATATAAGAAAACAGGCTCAAAATGGTCGAAAGAGAGAAAGAAGACACACAGCGAAAAGATGAAGGAGCACTGGAGGAAGAAGAAAGAACAACAAAGGACTAAACATTGAAATTGGTTCGAGGTCCTCAGAAGACCCTAACGGAGAAAGAAAGAAAGAAAGAAGAACATTATTCTCAGGTAGATTTTTACAGGTAGAGATTCATATTTCATAATTGAGCGTAAGTTTGTGTTAGTCGACTGAAACTTATCAATCAAGAGAAAGTAATACATCAGTTAGTAGTTTTAATGCCTTTAATACTTGCATAAGCGCATCTACACCCTCAGTAGAGGTGGATAGCACAAGAACACAGTTAGGTGCTATAGTGACGAAAATAAGAGACAAGGTAGGACTGTATAATTATGTGCCCAGTATGGCCATGACAAATGAACTGACTCTCCATACTTTCAAGATGGTGGGTGAACTATCAGAACATGATTGCGTAATTAAGCCGAATCTTGGCAAAAATGAATATCATATAAGAGTTTCCACTTGCGTTAATCAAATGATTATCACACTGAATATAGCGCACATCGGCCATATTCAATTTTCAAACTAAATGAATGACTCTCAACATCTTAGAGTTATAAAATAGAAATTTAGTTACAAGGTAAAACCTGATGATTCAATTCGTATGACCAAAGCCACAGAACAGTGACTCCTTAGATTCAAGATGGCGGCTTAGCCTACTATTAAAATATACATATTAGTAACTCAGGATATAATTGCACAATTAAGACGAAACTCGGTCGAAGAAGAATATTATATAAGAGGCTTCAATAGCGTTTGTTATAAATTTATCTGGGGGCGTGGTGGCTCAGCGGTCTAGCTGTATGCCTCTCACCAAGGCGGTCCGGGTTCGATTCCCGGTCAATGCATGTGAGATTTTCGATGTGAAATGCCATGTCCTGTGGTTCGGATTCCACGTAAAAAGGAGGTCCCGTGGCTCATAATCACAAGATTCACGGTCACGTAAAACTACAATCTTCCTTTTTTTATAAATTTATCACACTTACTATAGCGCGCAGCGGCTATCCTGAACGTTAATAATTTAAAAAGTAATAACACACTATATTTTAGAGCTAAGACAAAAAATATACGGATAATGTTGAACCTTACATACAGCTTCGTATGCCCAAAGCAAAATAGCAACGATTTCAATTTTTCAATATGGTGGCTGGGTGAACTATTAAAACATAATAGTGAATCGTTCAGACTATAATAGCGTAATTAAAACGAAACTTGGTAAGAACAAAGTAGCCTACCATAGGGGAGGGGGCATTGCTGTACAAGGCCATAAGAAATACAGACTGAATACAACGTGCAAAGTCCATCTTGAAAGCATATAATGTGATAATCACGCAGCTACCATCTTGAATATATAAGACATTAGCATCGACAATCCACTCCTTATTACAGTTAAAATGACAAAACAAAGCAAATATGTAGTCTCACATAAAAGGCTTTGCAGAAAACGCAAGATAAACGATTCCATACATCCAAGATGGTGGAAGGGCGTACTTTTCTAATGTTACATACAATTCCTCAGGATGAAAAAGAGGAATTACAACGAAACTTAGTAAATGGGGAATCTTATTTAGGGTACAACTCTCAACACAAAGACATTCAATTATACTCCTTGACAAGGCAAATGATTAAGTTATAACTATAGTTTACCGATACATTTAGGAGAAAGTTGGCTACATGTTCTTTACTGCACATCTTGTTCTGTAGAACATGTCAGAATAGATTATACTGTATTTGCTGATATCTTGATTTCATTATTACTTCTATTGATTGCATTCTGGATCCTTATGGTGAACCTGGTCGGACGATTCATAATCTTTCTCTGAGGGCTCACGTTTAACGTTAAAGCAAAATCGATTTATTAGCGTTAAAAATAAAATATAGGTGAATAATTTCTAATAAAAATAATATTTTAAAAATTGTAAATATTTTATTTAAGAACGAAATAAAATGTACAAAATAGGAAGACAACACGAATCACAGTTAAATTAACACTGTTTTTTTAAACTTAGTACAATTAAATCTAATTACAGAGTCTCAGAAATATTCCTCTGCTTTCGAGTACTAAAGTCAACTATTCGGCCTCCGAACGCCAGGTTTAAACGTTAAGCAATAGCCTACTGATTTAAAAGCAATAAATAATTAAAAGTTACTCATATTTTCCTCAAGCCTGCTTGTAAGTAAACACGAGTTCAGGATTGGATCGCGCTCGCAGACATCTCAAGGGCAAACACCATCCTAATCGAAATCCTCTGTAGGTACATTGTTTGCCAAATAGTTGACAACATGAAATAACATCATCGCTCATATTTTACTGCCTTTAGCTACCATTTAAAATAATGAATGTATTGTTTACACGCCGATTTACGACAGATATTTTATAATCCAAATTTGAGTGTGTTTAGGAGAGAGAGAGGGAGATAAGACAGATGGTATGAGTGGGACACACGAGCCGAGAGAAGGTTGGACAGCCCTACCATGTAGGCCCACAGCCTTTTGCGCCAGACTGATGAGCCAGCTGAGAGCGAGTAAGGCAGACCAGTCAAGAGATGGTTGGCCAGCCCTGCCGTGTACACTCCTGTGCACCTGACTGATGAGCAATAGCTGTGAGCGAGTGAGACAGGTGAGAAGGTTGGATAGGCCTGATATGTATACCCCTGTGCGCCTGACTAATGAGGGCCTGCTGAATCCTAGTGGGGCGGATGAGCCAAGAGAAGGTTGGGCAGCCCTGCCGTACGCCTGACTGATGAGCGCTAGCTGAGAGCGAGTGAGATAGATGAGCCAAGAGAAGGTTGGTCAGCCCTGCCATGTACACTCCTGTGCGCCTGACTGATTAGCGTCAGCTGAGTCCTAGTGGGACAGATGAGCCCAGAGAAGATTGGACAGCCCAGCCATGTACACCTCTGTGTGCCTGACTGATGAGCGCTAGCTGAGTCCTAGTGGGACAGATGAGCCTAGAGAAGATTGGACAGCCCCGCCATGTACACCCCTGTGCGCCTGACTGATGAGCGCTAGCTGAGTCCTAGTGGGACAGATGAGCCTAGAGAAGATTGGACAGCCCCGCCATGTACACCCCTGTGCGCTTGACTGATGAGCGCCAGCTGAGTCCTAGTGGGACAGATGAGCCTAGAGAAGATTGGACAGCCCCGCCATGTACACCCCTGTGCGCTTGACTGATGAGCGCCAGCTGAGTCCTAGTGGGACAGATGAGCCTAGAGAAGATTGGACAGCCCCGCCATGTACACCCCTGTGCGCTTGACTGATGAGCGCCAGCTGAGTCCTAGTGGGACAGATGAGCATAGAGAAGATTGGACAGCCCCGCCATGTACACCCCTGTGCGCTTGACTGATGAGCGCCAGCTGAGTCCTAGTGGGACAGATGAGCCTAGAGAAGATTGGACAGCCCCGCCATGTACACCCCTGTGCGCTTGACTGATGAGCGCCAGCTGAGTCCTAGTGGGACAGATGAGCCTAGAGAAGATTGGACAGCCCCGCCATGTACACCCCTGTGCGCCTGACTGATGAGCGCTAGCTGAGTCCTAGTGGGACAGATGAGCCTAGAGAAGATTGGACAGCCCCGCCATGTACACCCCTGTGCGCTTGACTGATGAGCGCCAGCTGAGTCCTAGTGGGACAGATGAGCCTAGAGAAGATTGGACAGCCCCGCCATGTACACCCCTGTGCGCTTGACTGATGAGCGCCAGCTGAGTCCTAGTGGGACAGATGAGCCTAGAGAAGATTGGACAGCCCCGCCATGTACACCCCTGTGCGCTTGACTGATGAGCGCCAGCTGAGTCCTAGTGGGACAGATGAGCATAGAGAAGATTGGTCAGCCCCGCCATGTACACCCCTGTGCGCTTGACTGATGAGCGCCAGCTGAGTCCTAGTGGGACAGATGAGCCTAGAGAAGATTGGACAGCCCCGCCATGTACACCCCTGTGCGCTTGACTGATGAGCGCCAGCTGAGTCCTAGTGGGACAGATGAGCCTAGAGAAGATTGGACAGCCCCGCCATGTACACCCCTGTGCGCTTGACTGATGAGCGCCAGCTGAGTCCTAGTGGGACAGATGAGCATAGAGAAGATTGGTCAGCCCCGCCATGTACACCCCTGTGCGCTTGACTGATGAGCGCCAGCTGAGTCCTAGTGGGACAGATGAGCCTAGAGAAGATTGGACAGCCCCGCCATGTACACCCCTGTGCGCTTGACTGATGAGCGCCAGCTGAGTCCTAGTGGGACAGATGAGCCTAGAGAAGATTGGACAGCCCCGCCATGTACACCCCTGTGAACCTGACTGATGAGCGCTAGCTGAGTCCTAGTGGGACAGATGAGCCTAGAGAAGATTGGACAGCCCCGCCATGTACACCCCTGTGCGCTTGACTGATGAGCGCCAGCTGAGTCCTAGTGGGACAGATGAGCCTAGAGAAGATTGGACAGCCCCGCCATGTACACCCCTGTGCGCTTGACTGATGAGCGCCAGCTGAGTCCTAGTGGGACAGATGAGCCTAGAGAAGATTGGACAGCCCCGCCATGTACACCCCTGTGCGCCTGACTGATGAGCGCCAGCTGAGAGCGAGTGAGACAGACGACAGATTTGCCGCCACATAATTTGGGCGTCAAGTGACATACTAACGCGTTGCCGCGTTTAAAGTAAAAGCTACCTCTTTATTTATAATGTGCTCTGATGTGGTCACTTTTATGGCGAGTAAATGTGTCGGATTACGTTCGCGAGATGACGGCCCTAAACAAGAAACAAACAAGAAATAAAGAACCACAATCCTATTGTGAGGAAGTGGGCTATAACAAGGCCCTTGCTGCCACTGCTGCTTGGAAAACAAAATCACAGAGCAGTTCTTAAACAAGGGGATCTCGTACAACATACATGTTCGTCATGATTGACAGATACCTGGAGGAGGGGCATGATTTAAATATTGTTTTAATAGTACATTATGCAACGAGCCTATACTGACAATAATTAAGATACGAGTATGTTTATAAAAAGAGCGAGTTTTTTAATTTCCATACGAGTGTCTTAATTACCATTATAGGCGAGTTGCATACGACTGTTTATGTTCGACGATAATTATAACTTTATTACATGCTTTAACATAAATATTCATAAATATCTGTGGGATTCAGTAACTTCAGTTGGTGAACAGAGCGCGCTGGGTGGTTTGCTGACTGAACAGAGCGAATGCGTGGGTCAAAGAATTTCGAAAGAAGAGACCATTTACTTTGCTTAGCAATGCTATTGTTTACAGCCTGCATGATGTCTAGTGCCGATCAGAACTAGCATTCACTTATATTGTCACCGAAGTCGTTTGAAAGTAATGCGCTGTTTAGAAATTGGAGTTGGGGATATTAAGGTAGAGTGCTATTTCTTGTCACATATTCGCCAATTTATTTAAGCGAGCATATGGGACGGTGCACTTTCCATGTCGGTAATTTATATAGAAGGATGCTGTGTTGCTAACTTCTGGACGTAGATTCATAAATTTCTTGCATATGTCATAGTATTTTCTTGTTACCGTAAAGGTTCGTGCTGATTTTGTCTTTGTGTTTGGGATTGTAACTACAATGGTTGGTCCGATATCCAATTTTAACTTTCAAATCATGTAATTCATGTCCGACATGTTGGATTTTGAGCGCATGCGCGAAGCTATCCTTACCTAATTGGTCACACAACTGTTTCTTGAGCTCTGATTGACGGGAGAAACTGTATCATAATGAAAACTTGTACAATAATGAGCCTCATTATAGTACAGTTTTCTGACATATAATATTTACATTTCGACATGGTCGAACATAAACACATTTTTTGACCTTCCATCTATCGCCATGCACGATAACAAGGGCGGCTGGTGACCAAATTCCCACCCTTGCAAACATTTTTGGCGCCACCCCAATGACACGATCCAACTCCCTATCGAATTAAGCATTGCCAATAAGATTCATAAATCTGTGACAATAACTTGCAATAGGGTAGACTAAGTTCATTTCGAGGTGAAATGTCACGTCCTGTAGTTCGGATTCTACGTTAAAATAGTCCTGTGGTTAATGATCACGAGATTGACGGCATGATAGCGCAAACCTTATGAGACCTAAATAAATATTCATTGTGAACGGGAAACAATGTAATCAAACAGAGGATTCGTGGGTTGGGTCCATTTTCCTTTCTTTCGTATGATTTTGGAGTGGACCATTTCCTCTCTGATCGCGAGTTCAAACCCGGCCGAAGTCGTCGGATTTTTGAAGAGCATTAAAAATCCCTCAGTATTCCTTCCTTCCGTCACCAGGAGCTGACTGCGGTGGCATCTAGTAACAAACTTCAGAACTAGTAGTCGTTGACGGTGGCGTTTGCTGGTAAAAGTAGGAACTACTTGAAAATTCAATGTTTGCAGTTCTTACTTGAATTAAAAGCAGATAACACACACTAATACAGCCATCACAACACCTGTTATCAGACAGATTCTACACACACCCAAAGTACACGGGGCTACATGACCACGTTGTCACAGCCCCTAAACTGAGGAACCGACCAACCAACCCTTTCCTCTTGTATTCGGCCTTTCATGACTCTACATCTTTTCTAAGTCCATCTTCATTCTTTGAGAATTGAGGGCATTGAATTCCTATTATTCCTTTCTTTGTACGTTTCTTCTTTTACATATCCTATATAATGTGGAGATTTGAAGCCGTTCTTTTTTCAGTGTTGCCTATACAAATTGTCTTTTGCTGCTTTTCAGTCGGTCAACACGATTGTGCCCAATGAATTGGTCGGGGTACAAGTTATAAGTATGTAAACACACTCCTGGAAAAAATACATGTACTAGTTAGTTATCACTAGGTACATCCATATATTGCTGTCTGTAGATTTTTCCGTTCTGAATCCATGCTATGAGTTTGATGTTCTTGTTGTTTTTTTTCCTTACTAAAAAGTTATCAGTCACTTACAGACAGTAAGGGCTCGATAGGAAAATAAAAAGTATTATTTTTCTGTGTTGTACATACAAAACATGCCATATTCATGTAGCTCAATTGTGGCTCCCATGGAGAACTGTCAAAAATGAAGAACACTGTTGTCCACATTATACTCTTTATGATCAAGAAAGAAATTTGTGCAATCTCCATCAGAAAAGTTGCCCAGTGATTTTTTGAATGAAGACAACTACTGCAAAAGCATTATTAAATTTTTGAAAAAAATCTAGGAAGCTATTAAATGCCGTATGAACATTTGGTTTATTTATATAACGCCATATTGTTAATTTATGTATTCAATGTATTTATTGTATTTCCCATTATTCTGTATGTCATGATATGACTCTCTGAGTTAAAGTGACAATTAACGAGTAGATTTGGTTTAAATAAACAGATTTGGGCCTTTGCCCAAACTAACTAATTAGTTATCACTAGGGCCCGGATGTTGATGACATGTCATCTTTTTACTGAGCTGTCTGAAACAATGCTGAAGTACATAGAAACTTCGGACGGGCAACCCCGTCTTCAAATATGTAATTTTTATTTTGCATATTTTTGCATTTTTTTTTTGCTATTTTTCCATTTTAAGAGCATTTTTTAAAAGTTTGGTAGATTTTTTTGTTCTTATTTTAGAGAAATCGGCCTTTTGAGGTAATTTTCTTTTCAATTTAGTTATGCCTCAGCTTTATATGAGGGAGTTACGTCTCTCAGAGTTAAAAAGAAGCTAGTAGCTGATACAAGATAATTTAAAATATTGAAATATTGATTCCATTTTCTTAATCAACCGGGTAGGAACTAGTCTTAGCAACAATCGTGGTGAAATTGCTGCGGGTATTGCATGAAAACTGAAAAAATTGCCGGAAAAAACACCGTGTATAAAACATTATGTTAAATCTCAGACATTCTTTCTGGTGATAACTAATGCACGGATGGGATTGAGGAGGATTTAGCAGAAAACGACCTTTCTCACTTCAAGTACGCTCCGATCACATCAGTTGATGTTGAACGCAGCTTTTCGAGATATAAAAAACTTGTTGGCAGATAACCGCAGATCATTTACATTTGACAACATCAGAATGACATTCGTAGTGCAGTGCAACTCAGACTCAAGTGAACATAAACCTTTTGTTAAGTGCTAGAAATCTATTTTGTTTGACTTTTCAGTTTGAGCAAGATATCATTTTTGAAATATTGGTGAGTTTATTATTATAAGATCATTTTCTCCATTTTATACTGCATTTATCGATTTTTTGAAATATTGCTTATTTTATTATTATAAGATCATTTTCTCAATTTCATAATGTATTTTTCAAATTTTTAGGGCATTTATTACAGTCATTTTCGAAAATTTTAAGTGCATTTTTTAATTTTTTTATGGCATCAACATCCGGGCCCTAGATCACACTTAAATGGGCATGGTGTGATAACTAACTAATAGGCCTACAACAGATTTCGCTGTAATATCGCGCTTATCGCGAAATAATTGAATTTCACTATAAACTGGCCTTGTCGCTTTCTTAACATATGATTCGTAAAGACATCGCAAAATCACTTCAAAATATTTTTTAACCCGTTTATCGTTAATACGAAAAAATATGCCTCGACGCATATGTAATGGATACACGTGTTTTCAGTTGCGCGAAAAGCAACTCAAGAATCAATTGCACATGTCTGTACGACTGTGAAATCAGGGCTCACCGGCTAAAAACCGTGGCGTGAACTGTACATTCCTCCTCTAGCTTACTCATACCAGGTGGCTTCGGTGGCGTAGTTGGTACCATGCTGAGTTTCCATGCCCAAGATCGCGGGTTCAAACCCGGACGAAGTCTTCGGATTTTTAAGAGCGTAAACATTCCTCAGTATGCCTTCCTTCGGAGTGGAAGTAAAGCCGGCGGTCCCATGTCATAGATTTATGACATGTTAAAGAACCTTCCACTAATGACTCCTGTGTGAAGCAAAATTGTATAGGTTAAGAATGTAAACAACGCTCTTAGGTTTCTACGTCCGTTACCAAGAGCCGACTGCGTTGGCGTCTAGTAGCTAAGTTCTGAACTAGGCCTAGTAGTCGTTGACGGTGGCGTTTGGCGGCAAAAGTAGGAACTATTTGAAAAATTCAAAGTTGCAGTCCTTACTTTCATTTTGGTCAATTATTACAGAATCTCACAAGAGCTTCAGTTAATACCGACAGGAGAGTCATGCATGCTTCTGTCAGTAACATCTACAATTTGACATCTCTGAGCAGAGAACCGCAGACCACTGACGTGCAATAGTCGCTAGAAATATCATACTGAAACCAATGCTACATAAAATTATAGATGAAGTTTCCGAAATGTTAGAGCACAACAATGAAAGTAAGAATTAGTTAGTTATTGTTGTTTTAAGGGGCGGAACTAGGAGGTCATCTCCCCCTGAAAGTAAGAAGTTCCCGTGGAATGAGAGTCAGACGACTTATACTATCCTATACATTTGGAATTGTAAATGGACCTCAACAGACTGAAATAAATTCAGACAATGGTTTGTACGAGACTAACCGAATATGAAGCCCACCATCCTAAGGCAGATATTGAAATGTTAACTATACCACGTTGAAAGGGCAGCAGGGGTTTGGTTGACATAATACAACTACATGAGAAACAGCTCTTCGCCCTGCAAGTATATTAACTGAATAATAACTCGGACTTCCATCATGCAATTGTTGCAGCCGATAAATGAGTCGTCCAGTTGCAAAACTCGTTTAATCCACTTGTGAATAAGGTCATATCGTAACATTATTTATTTTAATATTTTATTTTATTTTATTTTTGATTTTGTTTTGTTCCACTTTATTTCGAATTATTTTGTTTTAAATTGTTTTGTTTTATTTTGTTTTGTTTTATTTCAATTTTCCAGAAAACAAACACAAAACCAAAAACAAAACAAAAACATGAAGCAAAAAGCAATATTCAAACACAAAAGCAAAAGCAGAAAACAAAAACAAAAAAAGAAACACAAAGCAAAATTCAAAAACAGCAAAATCAGAAAACAAACACAAAACCAAAGCAAAAAACACGAAGCAAAAAGTAAAATTCAAACACAAAAGCCAAAGCAGAAAACAAAAACAGAAACACAAAACAAAAAGCAAAATTCAAAAACAGCAAAAGTAGAAAACAAACACAAAACCAAAACAAACAAAAAAGACGAAGCAAAAAACAAAATTCAAAAACAACAGCTAAGGTAGAAACCAAAAAACAAAAAACATAAAGCAAAAAGCAAAATTCAAAAAAGCAAAAGCAGAAAACAAACACAAAACCAAAACAAAAAGCAAAATTCAAACACAAAAGCAAAAGCAGAAAAAAAAACCACAAAGCAAAAAGCAAAATTCAAAAACAGCAAAAGCAGAAAACAAACACAAATCCAAGAAAGAAAAGCAAAAATAAAATTCAAAAGCAAAAGCACAAAGCAAACACAAAACCAAGAACACAAAGCATAAAGTAGAAAACAACAAACACAAAAGATACGTGAGGCAAAGTCCAGAGAAACGAACTCATGAAAATGATTCTTATTCACAGGTGGATTAAACGAGTTTTGCAACTGGACGACTCAAATATTATACTGCAATAAACTTGGCTCTTCACAAATAATAAACTGTACCTTGTTCACAAACAGAAGTTATTTATTTATTTATTTATTTATTTATTTATTTATTTATTGGAGTTTTAAGGGGCGGAACAGCGAGGTCATCTGCCCCTAACACAAACAGGAGGAAGAGTCCAGGAAATGTCCCGTAAAGCCCTAAACGGAAAGCACCTAAATGAGTTAAATCAGTGATATGTCAACACTGAAGTGGCGAACAAATATAAGTTTAGTACAAGCAACTCGGCACTGTTTCAGGAGACTGAAGGTTCATCCATAGTAATACAATATTAGGTTATCGCAAAAGGTAGCACTTGTTAGAGTAAAAGGGCACAGGTCATTAGAATACCAGAAATGAGACCATGCAATTGATTGGTTGGGAATTGTCATAACTTTGTTTCAGTATTATTTTGACTTATCCCCTTTTGCCCTAATAAGAGCGAAGGTCCATTGAGAATGTGCCATGAGAAACCAAAGAAGATTCAGCACGCTTCATCGGGATGCAAGAATTCAGCTTCAAACTACTGGTGGCTAAAATTATTCATCAGAAATTAGCTCTGCGCAGTTAGCCTCATGAGGCTGAATAAACCCCATTCTAGCCCTCAGACTAGAGGGGATCTCTCTAGAGTCAGGAATCGAACTCGGACCTTCGTGGTAATAGCCAAAATCAAGTGTCAATGCCACAAGGTGGAAAAAATAAAAACTTATTGTATAAGGTTATTACGCACAATGCAAGTCCCCTTAAGCTAGTAACAAGAAGATGGCCCCCTGTCCAGATGCGCTGGAAGAAGGACCGACATCCTGCTATTGCTAATGCCTCGACATGGATTCGCTTTTAGTAAGTGTTTTACTCGCCAACATATGGAAGGGAAATTTAACCTTACGCTCTAGCATGATTTGGCCTTTCATAACACAGGCAACATAATGCTAATAGGGGTGAAAATTGGGGTGGCGAGTGATTTAGGAGGCGGAACATGTATTAAGGGTTGAAAATGTCTGTTCTTTTAACTCTGCCGCGGGGAGCGGAAGTGAAGGAAACAGCTGCAGGCTCGCGTGCTTGTCCTCAAGAACTTTAGTCATCCTCAGAGCTGGTGAGAGATTCCTTCTAACTCGAGAAGAAAGGAGTGTGAAAGGAGGATTCATTGGAGATTGACGCGTTGCTAGTAACCATTACTTTTAACGTTACTAATTGTAATTCTAAATACATTGAATTAAAAACGCCTTAATCAATATGTATTGGATTCAAAAATCGTACATGTTTCGGTCATCGTTGACACCTTCTTCAGCTACATGGATATTAAGCAATTAACATAACTAAAAAGCTAAATCTATAACTAAAATATTAAACTGTAACTTGAGAAACCAAATTAAAATTGAAAATAAGCTAAATTAGAATCTATATTAGAATAGGAATTATGACTAAAAATCGATCATAGAATATTACGACTGAAAGAGGTAGTTCGGCGACGAACTAAAAAGCCTACTTTTCTTAAAAATTGAGATGCCTATGGCCTACTGTTGATTAAAATATATAGACCTATCTAGAATAATGATACAATTAAGCTAGTGTATGTATGTCTACCCCTTATTATTCCCGTTTTCCAACGGGGTCGGGGAAGAGATGCGATGGAAGTCTTTATGGCGGATGGTTTTTACGTCCGGATGCCAACCTCATGAGAGGAGTTAATGAGAGATGAAATGAATGATGGTTAATGAAACTGGGCAAGAAAGTGGAAGGAAGCGGCCGTGGCCTGTCAGAAGGTACCGTCCCAGCGTTGCCTGGAGTTGAAAATGAGAAACCACGGAAAACCATTTCAAGGACGGCCGATGGTGGGGCTCGAACCCACGCGTCTAGCGAGTCAGCAGAGAGCTTGGCCCCATTACCTAACGCTGCGCTTAAGCGAGCGTAGCCACCACTGTCGTTGATAGATTTAAGTTAATAATACTGGCTTTTATGATAAATATACCTGTAATAGAGTAGCCTGAAAGATCACTACTGTTTGTTTGAAATAGATTCCTTGTAGGTTTTTGTTTGCTGCATCAGAAAACGCACAGAAATATATCCCTTGCAGCATACACACAATATATAACACTTTTAAGTTATCCATTAAATGTTACGGAAGTTAGATGTAGTTAATCATTGAACCTATCAACACGCGTAGAATTATGTTTGCAACACGCGTGGGTTGCTCGAAACGAATCTAAAAATGTAATGTGCCAAATTTTGAACTGTTTTCCTGCATGCAAAATAAGGATGAAATTCATTCGTTAGCATTGATATTTCATGCAGTTATACATTGGACCTATCAGCACGTGTAGGATCATGTTGGCAACATTGCCATGTCTTGGTAATTTAAAAATTAATCTGGAATATTGTGTTCTATAAGTTTGCAAAATTTATATATGTTCGCCTACATACTTTCTAATCTACTGAGACTAGGGTTCAAAATTATAGAGAGCATTTATCAGAATATATTCTTAGTTCCATCACCGACAGTAGTGGCTACGCTGGCTAACGCGCAGCATTAGGTCATGGGGCCAAGCTCTCTGCTGACTCGGTAGACGCGTGGGTTCGAGCCCCACCATCGGCCGTCCTTGAAATGGTTTTCCGTGGTTTCCCATTTTCAACACCAGGCAAATGCTGGGACGGTACCTTCTGACAGGCCACGGCCGCTTCCTTCCACATCCTTGCCCAGTTTCATTCACCATCATTCATTTCATCTCTCATTAACTCCTCTCCTGAGGTTGGCGTCAGGAAGGGCATCCGGCCGTAAAAACGATCGCCACAAAGACTTCCATCGCATCTCATCCCCGACCCCGTTGGAAAACGGGAATAATAAGGGGTAGACATACATACATTCTTAGTTCCATCTCTTAAGGTAGACAATGCACATACAAAATTCGGTAGAAGCGCAATGCACGTTCCATGTAGGTAAACATTGAATAGGCTATATCAGCACGCTTAAACTAATTTTGGTAGTCCTATACAGGGCTGGATTTACCAATAGGCCCCATAGGCCCCGGCCTAGGGGCGCACCATGCTGAGGGGCGCAAGTTCCTTTTTACAGTTCAAAAATAGCCTAACCAGAGTTTTACTACTTATGACTTTTTTTTGAAACCAATTTCGTATAATTTTATGAATATTATTAAACTTTCCAAAATTTTGACACTTTTCAAATTTATATTGTGGCCATCATTTTCCAACAAATGTTTTGCAACAGCAGATTTTTCGACTTCACTTAAGAACAGGAATGTTTTATAATTTATTAGGAGAAAATTTAAGTGTTGAATATTAATATCAGTTTAATTTGAATAACTCATTATGCATAGTTGTAGGTTATATGATGTACATCAGTAGGTGTATAATGAGTCTTAAATGGTTTAAACTTATTTTAATGTCTCGTCGGCCTATTTATTTATAGTTTATATATACAAATTTTGAAACAATTGTTTCTCCATTATTTTAATTTATTTAATTGATTTTACTTCACGATACATTAGAATAAAACCAAAAATACCTTCACAAAGATCTTTCTGAGGTCTAAATTCTCCCTCCTTCAAGATGGTATGATGACGGGGTGGAAAAATCCCACGGGCCTAGGAGCGCATATAATCTAAATCCGGCCCTGAACACTGTCATATATGGAATATTCAAACTTGATACTACGCGAGCTGATAGGTTTAATGTTTAAACACATGTAACTTCCATGCTAACAAAGTAATTTCTTCCAATATTGGCTCATAACTCATATAGAACTTATAGGACTTACCAGAACATACCATAACTTACCAGAATCTTAGCAGGAGTGGCTACTCTGGACGCCGGTGTGTTACAGTGCATTTGGCATGGACTCGATTATAGTTTTGATGTCTGTCCAGCAACCGACGGTGTAGGTACTTAGTTTGGCTTGTGTGAGGAAGTTAATAACGTGTAGAGTTGACACTCGGATGGTTTTTGCGAAGTGGAACTTTAAACCACAGGAAAAAAACAAGAAGTTCCGTGACGAACTAAAGAGCATACTTTTCTTAAAATTTAATATTCATGCCAATGGTTATTCTGTATGGACCTATCTAGAATAATGACGAAATTAAGTTGGTAATACCGAAATGTTTAATTAGTTCGAATTATACCAGACATAGTGTAACCTAATAGAGCACTACAGTTGGCAACCTTAGTGACTGAATATATTCTTAGTTCCATCTCTTAAGGTTAGAATACACATACAACATTTGGTTGAAATCCATTTGTTAGTATAGACGTTACATGCATTTAATATTGGTCCTGTCAGCAGGCTTAGAATCATGTTGGCAGCACTGACGTATATTAGTTACTCCAAACTAGTCTAGAATGTCAGGTACTATACGCGTGCAAAGTTTAGAGCTGTTGGCTTGCATACTTTATATATTGGTATTAGGATTAAAAAATGGAGAGAGCATTTATTAACAGATGGCAGGCCTGGCGGCTCTTAAGAATACGCATAGTCATATCTGTTATGGAACACACAGTACATAAGAAATTTGGTTGAAATACAATAGATAGTGTAGAAGTTACATGCATTTAAAAATTGGACCTATCAGCAAGCTTATAATCATTTTGGCAACACTGTCATATATGGCCTCCTGGAAATTAAATTGAAGTAGTATTAGCCTATCTATATGTGTGCCAATTTTGGAATAGCTCCCATGCATATCCTCCAAGATAACCAACATGGAGCTCAAATTTCAATTGCGATTTTTCAGCAGTTGGTAGCACTACCATCATTTTCAAATATGGCATAGAGATATTCGGGCAAACAGTAGATCTTTACAGATACCAAATTTGGTTTCGATAGCTGCAGCCGCTTAGGAGTTGATAGGGGGACATACACAGACAGACAGACACACATTTTCCCAGATCGATCTCATAAGTCTACTTTTTCCTCATTTTTGCAAAATGAGAGGACTAGGCTAAGAACATGAGATCCAGTAATACCGCAAAAAACAAATAAACATTAACCACATGATGTGAAACCAATCTACAAGTCTGTGCACACTTACATCAAGGATAAATATCAAGAAAATTCCATCACCGTATATGGTTTGCTACTGTACGCGGAAGGACGGAACCTAGTGGAAGTTGTTGGTAGACAATCTACTAGACCTACTGAAGGGAGAATTTCCAAGCATCAATAACTGAGGTTACGGCCAGAGAGTCCGTGTTCCTTCTGAGGAACTCAACAAGTAGTTCCGTGACGAACTAAAGAACCATGGACCATTTATGAAAATTTCATAATAAATACATGCTCTCTCTTTGTTTCAATCCTAATGTCAATATATCACAAAGTATGCAAGCTGTAAACTTTGCACACGTATAGTACCTGACATTCTATTTTAGTTTGTTGTAACTTATATACATCAGTGCTGCCAACACGATTGTAAGCCTGCTGATAGGTCCAGTTTTTAAATGCATATTTTTTTAAATTAATGCAGCCAATGGCCATGTACTTTTCTTTTCAGGACGGGTCGGGGAAGGGATATTGGAAGGAAATCGGCCGTGGACTTATTGAAAGGAACCGTCCCGGCATTTGCCTGGTGGTGAAAATTGGAAACCACGATAACCATTTTCAGAACGGTCGAGGTGGGAATCGAACCCACACTCTCCCCATGCCAGCAAGACACGAGGTAGCGTGTTAGCGCTCTCGGCCATCGCGGCCGGTTATAACTTCTATACTAACAAATGGATTTCAACCAAATTTCGTATGTCTTTGTGTACCATAACAGTTATGACTATGCTTATTCGTAAAAACCAGCAGAGCTGCCAACTGTTAATAAATGCTCTCTCTATTATGACTATGCTTATTCGTAAAAACCAGCAGAGCTGCCAACTGTTAATAAATGCTCTATCTATTTTTTTTAATGTGAAACATGTGTCAAAATATAAATTGAGTTTTTGTATATTATTGTAATGTTTTGTGATGCTATGTCAAATAATATAGCTGCAGTGAATTATTGAAACCGCTCTAATAATTTGTGATAATCCTATACAAAACTAGCTATTCACTGATAAACTTATATAATTGGATTTGAAGATGCTTGTTTGATGAACGAAACGTGTCATGTTATACATCTTAATCACATGTAATTTATTTCAAGTTATTTTTTCGCATATTGCAGCAAATTGAGTTATACTGTGTTGACCGACTGAAAGTTGCAATATTAATTGATAAACTTCTTTGTGGGGTTTGAAGCCATTTTTCAGTGTTGCCTGAGTAAACAAAAGTTTGGTGCTTTTCAGTCGGTCAACACGAATGTACCCAAAAAGAGCTGCGTTATGCCCTAATCCTGAAATAAATTACATGATATTAGTAAATACGCTAGGACGACCAGTTTCGATCGTCAAGCGATCATCATCAGATCCATTACACTTAGGCTATAACATCTATGTTTGAGAATACAGGTGAAAAATATTTACAATATGTACAATTATGTAGTTGCAGTATTGGTAATGCAACTGTCGGTGTATGCTAAATGTAGTATATCTAATGTTAGGGGGAATGCTAAAATGGTGATAGAAATCCGGAGTTTGTCTGTTTGGGGTGATTATATGGTTGTTAAAAATCAATCGACCACAACTGGTGCTAGAGTGAACACGAAACTGCTTGAAGTTCCAGCCAGGAAGACAACCGGATAAGTATCAGCCTGTATTATTACAGTATAACCATAGTTGATGATCAATGAGCGAAGATCGGAGAGCGACTATCGGTGGAGTTGTTTCTAGGAAATTGTACATTTACTCAATATTATAGACCCTAATAAAGATTTTCCTCATGATGTTATATGTTCTGCTTCAGAGAAATATAAATTATTTTATTTTCCATGTGCTCTGTATGATAATATATTCCATAGCTATGCGTATATATTCACTAGCACGGCTATTTTATAAACATGATTATATAAAAAGAACCTATGTCATATTTGTTGATCGAACGACAGCAGACGAAAGTCAAACAATATTCGAATCTTGGACGCTACAAAAAGAGACATGCTCAATTCCTGGCGTGTCAATTAATCTTGGCTTTCTGCGTTCTTTAGTTGGCACGTAACTAATCATCTCAGCTATAGTTTACAGAAACACACTGTCTAATTTAGTAGTGCCGTAATGTGCTTTACTTAAACATGCCAGTGATTAGTGAAACTTAGATCATCTCTCTCCACGAGTTCTAAAGCGCGCTGTAAGTGTGTGCGTTGGTGGGTTCCCTAATATGTTTGGCTAAGAGACAAAATGCCGAACAAATACGTTTCGATAATGCAGATATATTCTTCCTGTTCTTCAACGCACATAGCGTCAGCCGAGAGTTTACAGTTACAATATATTGCACGAATAAAACATGATGGACTGTCTTCACCTCCGATGACTTTGCCAGAAATTACCACTGAGGTCATGAGTTTTGCATACATTCAGCGCTATAAAACAGATGCTGGAGTTATAATTTATGAAAATGCCAGGAATATTTCAGCGCTGTAAAAGGCATTATTACTTTACTTACCGTCACTCAGGGCTAGATTTGTGACGGTACGCACCGGTACACCGTACCGAACCCTCTGATCGCGGGATGATTCGAATATATAACATAATTTTTAGAACTGTGGAACGTTAGTTGTAAGACAAGGTCAACTTGGTCTTTGACTGGACTGTACTTCAAAGTATGTGGAATCTTGGCTGCTTCGCGGACGGCACTCCGCTCTGGATACTAACAGCAAGGTGAGAGATTGATTGATTGATTGATTTTATTTTCACGGCTACACTTAGAGCTTAAGAGCTCCTTTACAGTAGCGCCCTACATAAAATAAGGTTAGGGCTTATACAAATAAAACATTTCACTTACATTCACAATATAAATAAGTAACAATAGTAACAAAAAGACAGTAATAATACAATAATAATAATAATAATAATAATAATAATAATAATAATAATAATATTAATAAAGATAATGGAAATATTATTTACAAAAGAGAGCATACAGACGCAGTATCAGCCCGAAAAGCAAACATCATATACTGTACAAGAAAAGCTATTAAATTAGACAGGTTGTCAGCTATTGTCCTGATGTTATAATTGAACTTAAAAAAAAAGTATTTTAACATAATGCAGTAATCAAATGTGAGAGGTATACTGCTCCAAGAAGCAGGATGAAAGATGTCTTTTGAAAGCTGCAGTGCTTGCCATGTTGACGAACTTATATAAATCGAAGGTGTTGAAGAGGCGAGAGGCGGTGCAAACAAAAGATTTATTGAACTTCATGGTTCGGTGTATAGGAATCTGGAGTGTTAATTTTGTGTATCTATTTTCTCGATTATGAACAGAATGCATTGGTGTAAAGGCATTGTAGAGATATAACGGGGTCTTGGTATGTAATATTTTATGTGTCAGAATGGCAACTGATAGCTGCCTGCTCTCGTGGAGTTTCAGCCATTTCAGCTGCACGTAGTAAGGTGTGATATGTTCATCTCGCCTTACATCCAGAGAGAGAGAGAGAGAGAGAGAGAGAGAGAGGAGCCACATACAACGAAAACTTTTCTAAACTTTGGACAATTTTATAAACTGTGAGGTAAAACATGTTCAAGTACAGGGCATTTTATAGTAAATAATTATTTCAGAAAACTGTAAATACAAAATTATAAAACAAGAAATAAAAGGTGAACGTGTGTGTATTTTCAAACCAAATGTACTTAATTTTTTAAATTACGTCAAAAAAGTATTAAAATAATGTACATTTTTTGAAAGGTAGCCTAGTTGGCCTACATTAAAATTTAATATAGGTCAACGGCTATGGTAAGAAAAATGTTGCAACAGCAGTCTCAATTTAATTTAAAATTGCAATCAAAATTAGATTGCTATTTTGTCCGCTGATTATTTTTTAAAAGTGATCAGAAAAGCGTGAAAATATTATTTTTAGAACTCTATATTTCAATATTCCATAAAGCCCCCCTCCCGCCACCATCCGGTAGCCCACAGTACCGGAACCTCCTTTTCTACAAATCAAGCACTGGGCGTCCCTACAAGATTTCTTAAAGCTGGGTTTATGTCGGTTAGTCAAATGGTCATCATGTTTAGTTTGAGACTATACAGATACAGAAGTTCCACCCATGACTCAGTAGAAAACTGGATATAGTGAGATATTTAGTGGAATGCTACGGTTTATTACCTATACTGTTATTGGCTGGGTGCATGGTACCAGTCTACTACATTTGATAAGGGGAAAACAGCACTGTAGGAACGACAATAACAACTATGTAGATGTATACACATATGTAGGTCTCGGAATTTTAGGTAAATAATTATTTTTTATGTAAATACATATTTTAAGCATTTTTACTATAAATAGATAAATTTCTGCTTTTCACTTATTAGCACATAAAAAGACATACTTTCAGTTTATTGCATTTTTATTGTGTGTTACTTCAACGGGGAAGAAACTGTGAGCTATCTAACCTTCATGCAGAGCGTATATCAGCTTGCAACTGTGTTATTCTTAACTTGTCGCCCCGTGCCACTCACTGTGGAAGCCAGGGATTTCCTTGTCCATAGCCATATTTCACCACGTGCTAGTCCTCCCCCTCCCCCAGCTACCTGGAACCAGTGTCACGCACATGCAGTTCATTTCTGGCACTGTGAAGTGTAAGGCAGTTCTACGATGCCTAAAGTAAAATCAACTACAAGGTATCGTCTGTTGCAGAATTTAAAGATAATTTTACTTCTAATGGGGGCGTTCTGTTCTGCCAACCATGTGGGAAAGCAATCAAGACTTAACAGCGATTTCAAGTTACACAACACCTAAAGGGCAATAAAAATATTGCCGCAGTTTCGCGCCTTCAGAAGAGGTGTTACGCGATAATCGTCGGTCATTTGTGATGGACTACATGAAGATGTATCTCGTTGTGTATTGTAATGCTTCAGTAGTCAGTGAGACATAGCATAAATTGCATTCCTGAGTACTGCATATTGTTTATATTTACATTAATAAACTGAATTATATTTAAATAGTTTTACTTTTTTGTCACATATTTCAGGTATTTTTAATGCATAAAAAATAAATATTTTCCCGATTTTTAGCACCTAGAAATCCGAGCCCTACACATAAGGCTTTGACTCGTTCGTGAGTCATCTGTTACCTGCATTGCGGACTTCTCTGTTATTGCTACCAAATTGAGCACAGAAAGAAAACCCCACCAATCTCCAGTTTCGGGACGAAAAAAAATAAAGTTGAGTATTAATGTTTCTTGAACAAAGAGTACATTTTCAGCGCTGTAAAATGCATTATTATTTTACTTACCGTCACTACAAGATTTCTTAAAGCTGGGTTTATGTCGGTTAGTCAAATGGTCTCATAGAATATTGTAGTTTTCCCAACACAGATGCAGCAATTTCTGATTTGGACAGATTTTCTCATCGGGTACGTCCTGAGAAGGCGAGATCCCATTTTGATACATTTTATCTCGAGAGAAGATGGAGGTTACTTACACCTTAGTTGATCATTCCTGCTGTCTTCAAGCCTCATCTCGAGGCTTCTGTTTCGTTGCTCTGGAATTCTGGGAATATTACATGACACTGTTACAGGAGCACTCATGAGTATAAACACGACTGCAGTAAACAGAACTCACGTTTTATTTCGTTTTGTGAATACACGTTTAAACGTTTTACGCGTATCCGTTTTAAAAACATTCTCTAGAAACCGTTTACAAACATACGACAATCCCTTCACACGCTTCCCCAAATATTTATATAATTTCCCAGTGACAGCTTAGTTTCCATTGGCGCACGAAGCAATCAAATAAAGAACTTGGATTCTAATCACAAAGTTACAGACAAAATCAACTCCTTGAATTTTGTCCGCCTGTGACTTTTTTGAGTATTTAATTTTCGTTCAAAATCTGGTGCAAACGTTTGAATCAGTTGCAGAAGGCTATGAAACGCAAAGGTTTGTAGATACGCCGAGTACCGACGGGATTTATATAAGCTAAGCAGGAGCTCGTTTTGTTTATAGATCATAACGGCCCAATACATTGTTCAAGGCGGGTTAGTAAAATCATGAAAATACGCTACTTATACATAACATTTCTGCCAGGATGGAGGTTTAAAAATCTCCACAACAACGAAGAAAGGAGGATTATGTGAATTGCACAGTACGAGAGAGATAATCAAGCTTGAAGGCCTTTGAAAAGTGGGAACCTGGTGCTCTCAGTGAGCTCCTTATGCCCCTTTATTTAATGAATTTATAATTTTTGAAACTATTTTTAAATATCGTTTGTTTTTAATAAGATTTTGCACCATACTGATTGGTAGGTCAGCAGTGGGTGCAAAGTTTGTTTGAGCTTGTTTTAAGTGATATACTGTATATAATTTAATAATTATATAATATATAATGAATTAGACTATCTCCCAATGCGTTGCTCGCCATGGTTTTGCCCCTCAGCTCCTGGACATACGAGTCAAGGTAGAGCGTCCATTTACTGGGGGACAAGATGTTAAATAGTTGTTGTTGGTGTTGCAGCAGCAGCTTCAGACATTTTTAATAGTTCAATAATAATAATAATAAAATGTGGTTTGAAATTTGAAGTTATTTAGTTTTTGAAGTAAGAAAGATCTCCAGTAGGTTGGTTTTGGTAGTATGAAATATTAAAGACCTATAGTAGGTTGTGGTTTCGAAAATAATAATAATAATAAGCCTCAGATGTTTAATTTTTCGTTAAATGTAATGTGTCAGTAAGTAGTATAATTGATGTGTGAGCTATGTTTAATCGAACCCACGACCCACAGGGCACCATCCCGAATAAGTCGGCCGTGGCCAACCTCGCGGACAGGCACCCCGCGAGGCCGCGGGACGAGTAAGGCAGTGTAATGTGTTGGCGGACCGTGTAATTGAATTTAATGTATGATTCTGTAGCGGAGAGTTTGAATTTGAAGGTGCTCTGCTCTGATTGGCTGCTCAAGTCTTGAAGCAGCCAATCAGAACCTGGCAGTGCCTGGCTGGTTTGAATGTGTTTTAAATGTATAAGGTGCGTTCAAAACGTAACGAGCCGGAGGCTGTAATGCGCAAACCGGTGACGACATCGGGTAATCGTGGCGTGTGTAACGAGGTGTGGTTCCGACCAGAGCGTGGAAGGTCACAGCCCGTCGCTAGAGGACACGCGTGCACGTCACGTGACGATACAAAGCGAGCAGCAGCATGCATCAATCGTCCAACCAAGACCAAGATAGTAGGCCATTCGACATGCTTCCTGGTGTGGTTGAAGACTGTGGGGCACTCATTGGGCACACACATTCCGCAAGTGCAGTCGTTCCTTCATGATGGTGTGCACACTTCCGACGCTCAATCCGATCACGGCGGCTATGGCGTTCACTGTCACTCGGCGGTCCTGGATAATGAGTGCATCAACCAGCTGGACGTTGTCATCGGTAATGCAGGGGGGTGCCCCAGACCGGGCATCATCGGCTAACGACACCCGTCCTTCCCTGAAGCGCTTGTGCCACGCCTTGACCCTTGCAAGGGACATGCAGTGTTCGCCGTACACTTGTGACAATCGGCGATGAATGTCCGTTGCCCCTACTCCTTCCGCTGTCAGAAACCGAACAACACCTCTTTGCTCTTCGTTTGACGCCTCCATGTCACTGTTTGCAATGCGACTGGCAGCGTTGGAGATTGATGCATGCTGCTGCTCGCATTGAATCGTCACGTGACGTGCACGCGTGCCCTCTAGCGACGGGCTGTGACCTTCCACGCTCTGGACGGAACCACACCTCGTTACACACGCCACGATTAGCCCATGTCGTCACCGGTTTGCGCTTTACAGCCTCCGGCTCGTTACTTTTTTAACGCACCTTATATTTTAGAGTGGAAAAGTAATTGTTTTATGAGTGACTATTGTTAATTGGGTCCGGGTTTGATGTATTTTATTGATTTTGGTGCGAGCAGAGTGTAATTATTAGTCTACAAACCGGTCGAAACGCAGGACAGTCGTCAGAGGCTGAACGCGCTCGACCGGGCGTCCTGTTGTGTACTGGGTTCGAGTTAGCTATCGTTCCGGTGTAGTTTGGTGTAAATTGGGTTCCCTGGTCCGCTGTTCATCACCCCGGGTGAGCTGGCATAGCCTTTACCCCCCAGGCAGATTGAACCTCGGGGACAGGGTCTTGGGTTTGAGTTAGCCTAGTGTAGTTAAGTTGTGATAGCTGAGAGCTGCTGAAACAGGTTCAGCAGCGGTGTATATAACGCACAGTACGAGTAACAGTAACATCCGTCTATGTGCACGTAATGTGAACTGGAGCGATTTATGTTTCAGTCTTTGTATAATCTGGTTGGCAATGATTGATCATATATGCAAGTCTCACAATTACATTTTTATGTGGCAAAAATATTGATCTTATGGTGCAGATATTTACGACGAAATTCAACGAACGAGTATAATATCAATTTTCATTAGCGTAGACGTAAAGTTATATCTAAAATAGCGGAGCAAGTTCCAATGCCTACGCAAGATTTGTTTTCAATTTTCCTTGTATTCAGCGTCAATGGAAACTAAACTTTATACAATTTAATGTGTCAAAAACAACAATAACAACAATTATCTCATTTCATAAAATTAAATGTAACTGAAATCCGAATGAGAAACTTCATAAACGGATACACGTTTACAATATAACGCCGTTTCCAGATACACATTTTGATAAATGTAGGCTATAAGCTACAATTACATGTGAAAGTTTCCTGTTTAACAATAGAAGTAATACTGGTGGTTGATACTGTGCTTAAAAATGTAGTAAAACTTGAACGAAATAAATAACGATAGTGTGGAGGAGGAATGAATGAAAAGTAATCTGATACAGGTTCATCTTGACGTGATGGGGGTATGAAGTCTGTTTCACCACCAAGAGGGGAACCCGAAAGTTAGGGTGAAGGACTTCCAGTTCCTATCATTACAATTAATATTAGTATAGACATTTTTACACTGTATAAAAACACATTCGTACACAAGATTGCTATAGTTATTCACTGTAGCCTTATAGTGATCCTGTAATCTGTCCATGCCCATACATAACCAGTCAACAGCGCAGACATGAATATGAACGTGTAGGTTCACTGTTTTCGGTAACATGACACTGTTGAACAGCTGCCTGAAGCTTCCCTTGAGTTCCTGTGTGAAGGCTAGATCTCTCTCTGAAATAATTGATAATAATGGAACTGATAATAAGAACTGACATCCCTTATCAGCCTTCTTAAACAAAATAGCCTATCCTTGCAAGGATCAATGCTGTTAGACTCGGTATGGACTGTTTAAAGTGATGCCATTTATTTTGGAAGTATGATATGCCTTAGAAATCTTATAAGCTCTACAACTTCTGATAAATCAAGGGCTTAACCTTGGAAGCCATACTCGGTATCCATTTTGGAACTACGCCCGTTACTTCAAAATTAAAAACTATATTTTCAAAATAGATTTTATTTTACTTTATTTTCTTGAGAAGTTTTTGCAACTTACAATAAAGTCTTTAATGACTTTTGATTATGAGAATGCAACTTTTCCTCCACGCAGTCCCACATTTTACTCCGCGGACATTCACGCCTTTGACATTGTTATCCGATGAATCAATTAATTGTTTGATGCTAAAATGTTTTAGCAACTTTATCGTCACATGATTTCATTTTAAGAAAATCTAGAATGTTACGGAATGCCAAAAAACAAAATGAAGATGTTAATGGATATAAAATCGTTTAAACACAAACTACTTTTAGAGACTCCCATATGAATTACAATAAATATCACGGAATTATTGCTGTAAAAGAACATTTTGCGTACCATAGCAAATTTATTATGGTGCATGGGAAAGCACCTAAATTATGGTATATGCACCACAATTCAGTGGCGGCCGGTGATAAGGTTGTGGTGTTGCTCAACGACCAGAGCATTTCAACACAAAAAAATAATAACATAATAATAATAATAATCTTTTAGCAACGAAAAACTATGTGATTCCTCTTACATGCATAGGGATTCATTGTTTTGTTCTTTAATAATTCAGGTAATATTGTGGTAGCCTACTGTGAACTGTCTGAAAAAGCGAAGCACGCCAACAGTATAGGAGCGCAGATCTCAATAGCGGAGGGTATAGCCCTATCCAACAGTTATAAAGGTACAACAAACAAAAGAACCCTCGGCTACTTCGGTTCGCGCAGCTCACATCGGCTCGTCCCGATCTCCCCCGACAATATCTACTTAGTATAAAACAGAGTCCCCGATTCTTGGATGTCACAGGTTATCTCGAGAACCACTGGATGGATTTTGATGCGGTTTTCACCATTCTGTAAAGTATTTCTCGAGAAAACTTTCTGTAGAAAATAACTCATTTATGATCAAAGGAAGCCAAGCAGTAACGATTTCAGTGAAAAGTTCGGGAAAAGAACTTGGCGTCCGTGCGCTTCTTAAGCTTACGCTGGGCAAACCGTTAAACATATCAGTATACTATGAGCGTAAGAATTGTTCAGCATGAAAATTTCTACAGAAAAGTCCGGGAGAGCATATTTCTATCTTCAATACATCGCCCACTATAAGTGTTTTTAGACTGGATAGAAGTGGTCTTTGTGTTCCATGCACGTCACCATTCTTAAATTACGTCTGACAAGAATCCGTTGCACATGCTATCTCCATGATAATATAATTAATAGCCCAGTCAGTGATTTTCACCCATCATGCCGAGACGTAAAACGGATATACAGTAGGTCGTAGTTAATTGACTTCGAAAAAAAAAAAAGCGCTTATCACGTAAAGCATTCGTAACTGTTCCCGGGCGCGGCTGGCTGTCAATCGCCATCACATACCATACCGTAAGTACCTGCAGCCAGCTGTTCGATTGAGGTTATTCCTTCATTAATGCTGCAAACGCAATGCAATTAAAAGAACGAGAGTAAATGTAAAGTGACCGAAAGTATTAAGCGCGGAGTTAAATGAAAATACAGTATTTATGATTTCCTAGTTGTAAACTATGTTTTAAAGAAATATACTGTTCCAATAAGCGTACACACACAGAGGCTATAATATCAACAACACGAAATAATGCATCAGGTGTAGAAAACTGCAGACGACCCTTGGCCATAGACGTTTTCCCTTCCGCTATTATACGCTTCACGAATGACTTTGAAACACCCGTTGCTTTACTTGTTGAAGCCACAACATTATAATTGAGTTTATGAACGGTTTTCTGTTCTCGTAGGTGAGCAGTTACGTTATAGACTATTTCTCTATATTGTCCCCTTAATGGTCGTCCAGATTTGCTACCATACTTCGAAGTAAAAGCCATAACGAAACTCAAATGATACTATTACTAGAATAGCATGGTACACACCACTATATACATAAACACATTTACAAATAAAGTACACGCTATACGACAAGGGATTATAGGACTACAATAAAGAAAACGTATATAAAACTGAGAAAATAATAAGAGCGGGAAAATGGATTGGCCTCGAAGCTCTTGTCAGCGTATCTCCGCAGTGTGTTCGGTAAGGCAGCCAGACAGCATGTGACCCCTTCTACCGCTCCTCTGTGACGTCGCACATCAACTCAGGGTGAATGCGCGGGGAAGTGAGCTTTGCGCAGGTTCTTTTGATCGTTGCCACCTTATAACTCGGATAGTGACCGCTGATTGCAACGATGGAGGGGAGGGGCGACGAAGACATCCGATATGCTCCGTGCACTGCCGATGTGATTAGTGCGACACATGGCGTTATTTCTCGCTCTCGCTGTTTTGTTCTAGTGAATTTTCCAAATAACTTAGAATCCATATAATATCGAGGTCGACTTGATGACCTCAGGACTACGGCAATCGTGACGAATGAGCTACATCAGTTTTATCGCACGTATATACAATCTTCTCTGATAACAAGCAGTATTTCACCATAACCCCCCTCCTTAGTGAAAATCGTGCAATACCCATAATAATTATCCGCCAACCACCACTGCCAGCATTATGGTACGATTGGGAACATTGGATAAAGTTAGAGAAATGTTTGCTCTTCGCTCATCTTATTTGCCTTGTCATGGTTACAATAACATTTGGTATAGGCCTAACTCACGGTGATAGATCGATAAGTTACTACCACCTCTTCCGAAACCACTCGGAGTGTATTATTATCCATGGGTCTGAATGACGAGTTGGCGGAATCTGCAGTGTAGAACTGAATATCTCCCTCTCTGTCCAATGCAACAATAGATGCTCCAAATTCAAATGAAAGCTGCATGCTATGAAGGGAAACATTTTGTTTAAGAATTAATACCACGGCTGACAGAGATCATGCTTTCGATAGGAACTCAAGGAAGCTCGGTGACTCACGCAGTATGGCACCAAGTCTACACACTGTTGCGATGTCAGGTTCACATGTAGCACTTTGGTCGTGAGGAGCTGCTGATTGTGAAGTCCATCCCTGTGAAGCCTCCGCTGCTCGTTCCATTTGTACTAGGGTCCTCTTTCATCGTCAGCAATGTTAAGGAAGATTTCTGGGCATTCAAATACATATTAACAAGAAATAAGTATTCCTTAACAGCATTAAATGACTTCACACTACACTCTTGAAAATATAGTTTAACTCCTGGAGAATAATAATAATAATAATAATAATAATAGACCAGACATAACTTTAACTGATAAGAAGAACCATCACACGTACCGAATGACCATAATATCCATCATAAATACAGAGAGAAGATTGATAAACATACTCCTCTAGATATGGAGGTGGCTAGAATCTGGAGACAAAAAAAGTGACGATCCTTCCTTTCCTCCTTTCTCCTACTGGCCTGACACCTAACTCCTTTCAGTAAATCTAGCCACACTAAATATTTCCCATATACTGTATACCCACACTATTGCATAAGAGGTTGCAATTCTGAAGACCTGCAGCACCATTAGAGGATTTTGAATACACACTATGATTTTCTTTGACCCTCTTGTGAAAAGGAGACGCGGAAGATAACATTACTGGAAACAATTAACTGTCAAACTTCCATGTTATAGAATTTGAAAATGTATGGTATAGGCTTTTCAAAGTGTGACTTTACTCATTTTCTTGTACGTAATGTACCGATATGAGTCATGTTACCAACTGTAAGTTGAGTAAAAAGAGATAATACTAAAATAAATACATCTAAATGAGGTGAGTCAAGCAGATGTTGATATAACTGCTTCAAACTATTGGCTCACTTCAGAACAGTTCTTTCGATAACTGAAGGTTGTGTGCTTGCAATTCAAGACCAATTGATCCCTACAAGAAACTACCACAAGTCCATTGTAAAAAAAGATGATAGTGCCACTATGGGTGGTGTCAAAAGTCAGAAACAATACAGCATACAGTATTACGAGGTACATTCAGAAAGTAAGTTTCCCTATTTTGTTGAAAGAGAACATAGTTATATGCACAACTTTATTGGCAACAGGTACAGCAATGCAGCTATTTTTCGACATAGACACCAAACAAATTGAGTCACTTGTCATAGTGTGGTATCAACTTGTGTAGTCCTGTGTTATGAGAATGCTATGAGAATAGATACATATCAAAGCCCAATGTTATGGGTTTTACAGTAAAACGTTTTGAGGTTCAAGAAAAGGTGGAAATCACTGGGAGCAAGATGAGGACAGCAACTGTTGTGCAGAAGTTTGGTTGGGAGCTGTTTGATCATCCACCGTACAGTCCTAATTTTGCTCCCAGTGATTTCCACATTTTCTTGCACCTCAAGAAATTTCTGTTTCTGATTCTTGAGTGGTTCTTATCTGAAGAATAGCACGAACTTTAAATGGATTCGATATTTTACACATTGAGAAAGTTATAGCGATAGCCCCTATTTCCGGGGGTCCGATTTTGCCCTTCAACGAACTCGACCAAAATTTGTACGGTAATATATCTACTTAGTATAAACCAAAGTCTCCGATTCTTGGATATCACGGGTAATCTTGAGAACCACTGGATGGATTTTGATGCGGTTTTCACCATTCTGTAAAGGATATCTCGAGGAAGGTTTCTCTAGAAAATAATTTATCCTACTCGCGCAACTGTACCTGTCAACGAAGCAGGCTGACGTGTGACACAAGTAAAAAAGAATAGTTCCTATCTCAACCGCCGGCAATCATTTCGTGAAAGGCTAATATCATGCCGTGCTGCCAACGTAACTTCTGTAGCTAGCTCTCGCAGACGCATGTAGGCGCTGCGGAGAACATTCCCGGACTCACTGTAGTTTTATGTATAAATTTGAAAGTGATTGGTGAAAAATGGCGGTAGTTGCCGTGTCCACAAGAAAGTGATAAACTTTTGAACTGAAGGTGGTTTTGAAGTCTTGGGGGATGTGAAACACGAAGATATGTCGAAATTTTCCGGAAGTCGAAACATGGTAGGCCTACCCATTGCAATAAGTAGTTTTCTAATTAAATCTACCTAAAATGGTGCAGGGAGTGTATGTATATTACTACATTGTTCGCTAAAAGGATACTGAGGACAGGCAGTAGGGCAGTTCCCCGTCTGGCCAGTAGGGGTAGCGCATGCTGTCCGCGGCCGAGTCATGTCGGCGACTGCAGGGTGAGAAGGAGCCGGCGAATGAGGAGGTCGTCCCGTTCGCCGCCGCTGAAACACGTATGACAAGAACATGAATATCATTTTTTTTTCGTGTGGCCTCCTGAGAGGCCGAGTGCAGGTCTTTCTAGTCGACGCCCGTGGGCGACCTGCGCGTCGGGATGAAAGATGAAATGGATGAAGATGAATGAAATTGGGCAAGGATGTGGAAGGAAGCGGCCGTGTCCTATCAGAATGTACCGTCCTAGCATTTGGCTGGTGTTGAAAATGGGAAACCACGGTAAACCATTTCAAGGACGGCCGACGGTGGGGCTCGAACCCACGCGTCTACCGAGTCAGCAGAGAGCTTGGCCCCATAACCTAATGCTGCGCTTTAGCCAGCGTAGCCACTACTGTCGGTTATGAATATGAATATAAAGTCCCGTTATTAATCATCGCTAATAATACATGACCTAACATGTGACAGTAACACAATCACATGAATATTATGCTATGAGAATAGATACATATCAAAGTCCAATTAAAAGTTGACCGCCTCTGTACCATGACGACCAGCCGATATTGACCATGTTTTCAAGGTACCAGCTAACAGGGCCACCGAGAGGTTTGACGGGTCCCAATTAATTTTTCCTCGGGCCCCTCTCAAATGTTTTAATTAATACTATACACTACTAGCTATTTAGGAAAGACAGTGCCATTTTGAGAGAGGCATCTAATGCACAGTCACAATTTAAAACACCACATTCAAATCTTATTTCATCAAAAACATTTGTGTATTAATTTTATGAAATATATTTTGCGTCGCCTCCGTCGTTTAGTGGTCAGCGTGCTTAGCTGCCACCCCGGAGGTCCGAGGTTCGATTCCTGGCTCTGCCACGAAATTTGAAATGTGGTATGAGGACTGGAACGGGGTCTACTCAGCCTCGGGTGGTCCAAATAAGTAGAGGAAGTTCAATTACCACCTCAGTCATCCTCGAAGTTTTCCGTGGTTTCCCCACTTCGTCTCCAGGCAAATGCCGAGATGGTACCTAACGTAAGGCCATGGCTGCCTCCTTCCCTCTTCCTTGCCTATCCCTCCCAATCTTCTCTTTCCTTCCCATCTCTCATCATTCCCCTGTTCGCTTTGCAGGCGAGGCCACCTGGGCGAGGAGCTCGTCCCACCTCCCCAGTTGTATCCCCATTCCCGAAGTTTCAAGCTCCAGGACACTGCCCTGGAGGCGGTAAAAATGGGATCCAATACCTGGTCGTTAGAGTCGTCAAAACTCTAAATTGAAAGCAAGAGAGAAGCGTGAATTTATGCAACCTGCCTTGCACACCTGATAGACGGGCAGCAGTGAGAAGGGTGCATTTATGCAACCTGCCTTGCACACCTGATAGACGGGCGGCAGTGAGAAGGGTGAATTTATGCAATCTAACGTGCACACCTGTTCGACGGGTGGCAGTGAGAAGGGAGAATGTTCCGTGGAATGGAATGGTCCTGAAAGCCATCGTTATGGGTGACGAGACCTGGTGCCTGAGGTACGACCTCGAAGGCAAGCGTCAAAGTATGGAGTATCGGTGTCCAGGGTCGCCGAAAAGCCCTGAAGGGTCAGAGGTTTTCGGACATTTCGGACATCCAACGTAATGTGACGACCCAACTGAAGGCTATCCCTCAGGAAGACTATGACAGGACTTGTACAGCCGTTCTAAGAAGTGCATAACCATCCACGGGGATTACTTCGAAGGATAGTAACGGCTGTTTCAGGTAAGCCAACAATCCGTTCGTAATACAGACCCATTCACAGAACTTTTCAGACAGAGGGTGTACAAACTTTGAAATGAAAAATTATTGTGACCGACCAGGGAGCTGAACAGTGCTACCATTTCATAATGAATAATGATTTGTTGCTGTAGAAGGGAGTCAGGGAATTCCCAATACACTCACCTAGTTTAGCTTTGTCTCGCTCCTCCATTTCTGCACCCCAGTTACCTGCAAGATGAGAACGTACGGTATGTTAGAAGTGACCAAAGAAAAATAATTAACTATAGGCCCATATAGTTGGTTGGTTCCTCAGTTTAGGGGCTGCGACAACGCGGTCATGTAGCCCCGTGTACTTTGGGTGTGTGTAGAATCTGTCTGATAACCGGTGTTAATTCTGATGACTGTATTAATGGGTGTTTCTGTTTCTTAATTCAAGTACGGACTGCAGACTTTTTGAATTTTTCAAGTAGTTCCTACTTTTGCCGCCAAACTCCACCGCCAACGACTACTACTAGTTCAGAACTTGGCTACTAGACGCCACAGCAGTCGGCTCCTGGCGACGAACGTAGGAACCTGAGCGTTGTTTAAACTAATTTTAGACTAATTTAGCTTCACACAGGCGTAATTAGAGGAAGGTTCTTTAACATGCCATAAATCTATGACATGGGACCGCCAGCTTTACATCCCCTCCGAAGGAAGGCATACTGTGGGATTTTTAACGCTCTTAAAAATCCGATGACTTCGGCCGGGTTTGAACCCGGGATCTTGGGCATTGAAGCTCAGCATGCTACCACCTATGCCACCGAAGCCGCTAGGCTAATATAGTACATTGTACTTCTACCCCTAATTACTTCTGTTTCTACGGAGTCGGGGATGAAGTAATAAAGGAAGGAAGCTTTTAGTTTTACGTGACCGTTAATGAAACGATCATGATCCACGGGACCTCCTTTTTACGTGGAATCCGAACCACAGGACATGGCATTTCACTTCGAAAATCTCACATGCATTTACCGGGAATTGAACCCGGTCCACCTTGGTGAGAGGCCAACAGCTAGACCGCTGCGCCACCACGCCCCCTGGAATGAAGTGAGATGAGTTTTCTATGTGGCGAATGGATTTTACGGGTGGTTGCCCTTTCTGACAACAATCTCATCAGAGGAGAGTTAAATTTAGTTTATGATTATTTATTTATCGTATGGCTTTTAGTGCTAGGAGTGTCCGAGGACATGTTCGGCTCGCTTCAAGCGGACACCCATGGGGTGTGCTACAAGTTCCGTTCAATTTCAAGTAGTTCCAATTTCCGTTACCAGATATCACTGACAACTACTGTCGACCAAAATATTATGTGCACTCGAGTTTGAAGGTTGTTTGTGAAGTAACCAATAGACCTACATAAAATCCAATTACATCATCATTTTTGTCGTTCTATTTTACGTTAGTTCATGTAGGTTTGGAATTTTTAATTTACATTTTTATATTTTTTATCGTAGTTGAAACTCAAAACGTGCCCGTTTTTAAGCGTGTTTCAACCATGCGCAATATTTAAGAATTATTATCTCACAAACCCGTCATCATATCGAATCAAAATTTTAACACAATATACATTGGAATAATGTTTAACTGGTGTATTAAATTCAAAATTTCGTGTGTTCAAGAACGAAAGTTGTTATCATTTTTGTAAGGTAACTTTTTCTCGGCTCGGGGTCGTTGGAAAATGTAGTTCTTGGTTGCGTTGTAATCCTTATACATCAAAAAGTTATGCTGTATTACTGTGAAATACGTAAATTAATTCACTTAGTTTATATCGGTTTGTATTTGTACGAGGAATTAAGGCATGGTTCACCAGTTAGCCACTCCGGTGAAAGCTGAACAGCGTTGCCAAGATGGGCTCCATCACGCATCATGGAGCGCTTCGCTCGGAAGTGCAGGGCTCCATATCAGCAACGCTGTACAGCATTTCCCGGAGCGGCTAAGTGTTTTAAATATATTTTTGTGGGCTCTAAAAGTAACAAAATGTAGCGTTTAGTGGGTAAATTTATTTTCTTGTCCATATTTTGCAAAATATATGCACACATATATACACTGACCGGCAAATAAAACACAACCACTTGAAATATTCAACAATACTTTCATTCAAATCATAAATATGAACGGTATAGGCCTAGTACACAAGTTACTGTTTATAGCATGGAAGTAAGGTTAATTGTTTTCCTGGATTTATTACCATTCTTCATGTCATTGTTTCACTTAACAATAGCGTTTCCTTGACATGATGCTCTTTCCCATGGAAAGATGTCAGCGCCATCGCTATCGTCAACAATGCAATGCTTTATTCTTCTTTCTTTTGCCACTTGTTGGCATATAGTACAGTACAGCTGCACAGAAGAACCCCCTTTTGTTCCAAAAACCGTGCTATGGTTGGCTTTTAGTAGATCGTTAGAAAAGCACAAGAACAGCTTAACTCTAAATTTCAGAATAATTTGCACGATCATTTTGTCGGAAAAGTAAAAAGAAAATTAAAAGCGTTTTTCTCTGAATTGACGTATTTTAAAGAAAAGTTTTTTAAACAAAAAATGTAGAGGACATTGTCACCTAAAATTTGTCTCATTGAGATCATGTCATACGTTTGGAAATGCAGAATCTAGGTGGCGCCAAAGTTTCCAAAAAAGTGTGGTTTTTTTTACTTTTTGTCCTAGAAAAAATGTTTTGTTCACAAAAGAGCGAATCAGAAATTTGTTCCTCTCAAAATTGTCTACAACATTTATTGAAACATTTTATTCCTCCGACTTACCGTTCCAAAGTTATAGTCCGCCGAAGTGTGAAAATTGTCCGACACCCGTCCCGGTCTAAACTATGCCCACCGGTCTCTCCGCAGTAACAATAGTAGCCTTGACTACGCAGCGTTGTATTCGCTGCGCTATAACTTTTTTGTGCTATTCTAACGATTTATAAAAAGCCAACCATAGCACGGTTTTTGGAACAAAACCATTCCAGCTGTAGCCTACTGTACTAATAGGAGAAGATCAATACAGCCATATCCTCAGTTGTACTTGTGCAATTCAGAAACGAATATAAGCGCTTGAGGCCTGAACGTTTTGCCAGGGCAGTGGCCCTGATCGAAAATAGTGGCGCGCACATCCTTCCGCGGGAAACAGCAGCGTGTCAATGAATCTCTATTGTTAAGTGAAACAATGGCATGATGAATGATAATACCTAGGTACATCCACCTTACTTCCATGCTATAAACAGTTAGTTATGTTCTAGGCCTAGAGTGTTCATATTTATGATTTAAATGAAAGTAATGTTGAATTTTTCAAGTGATCGGCTTTCTTTGCCGGTCAGTGTATTCTTCAGTACATATATAATGTGCGTTCAAAAAGTAAAGAGCCGGAGGCATAATTCCAGAAACCAGTACCTGTATGTTAAAAGTATTGGCTCTGGCTGTTGAGGCACTTATCCCACTGTGACACGAGGCGGTGAATGGCTGTCTCATAAAATTCCTTGGGCTGCGATGTGAACCAGTTCCGCACGTACAGCTGGACGTCGGCGTCCGAGGTGAATCGTTGGCCCCGCAGAGCCCTTTTCAGGGCACTAAACATGGCGTAATCACAGGGAGAGAAGTCTGGACTGTATGGTGGGTGGCCGAGAACCTCCCATTTGAATTTTTGCAGGAGTGCCGCGACTGTGTTGGTCGTATGAGGTCGTGCATTGTCGTGGAGCGACCACGGTGGCTATGGCTCGGTGGTCCTGGGTAATGAGTGCATCAACCAGCTGGACGTTGTCATCGGTAATGCAGGGGGTGCCCAGACCGGGCATCATCGGCTAACGACACCCGTCCTTACCTGAAGCGCTTGTGCCACGCCTTGACCCTTGCAAGGGACATGCAGTGTTCGCCGTACACTTGTGACATTCGTTGATGAATGTCCTTTCCCCCTATTCCTTCCGCTGTCAGAAACCGAAAAACACCTGTTTGCTCTTCGGTTGACGCCTCCATATCACTGTTTGCAATGCGACTGGCAGCGTTTAACGATTGATGCATGCTGCTGGTCGCTTTGTATCGTCACGTGACGTGCACGCGTGTCCTCTAGCGACGGGCTGTGACCTTCCACGCTCTGGTCGGAAACCACACCTCGTCACACACGCCACGATTAGCCGATTTAGTCACCGGTTTGCGGATTCCAGCCTCCAGCTCGTTACTTTTTGAACGCACCTTATAAATCCTCGCCCTGATGATTATTATGACTTATATCACCTCTTACTCGCTATATAACTACCAATATAATATTTGTTACTTACTGAGGCTTGTACCCAGCTGATTGTACCCATTCATGGCTTGTAGCTGCATTGGCTGGACTGAGGGTAACTGTAACAGATACAAGAGCTGTTAACTACTGGAACAAATCCCAGTACATACAGAAACACTTGTCATGTCGCAAACAAAGCGTAAGCAATTACAAGGGACAAGGATATGGGGAAGAGTGCACAGTAGACGTTGTCATAATCCTGCCTCACAGGTAGACTTGCTCGACTCTTACACCCAGCAGAACGAGATCGGATTCAGTCATAAGACCGACCCTTTTTCCTTTCAAGAAATGTCTAGTTGTTAAAAATAGCACAATTAGCGGCTTCGGTGGTGTAGTTGGTAGCATGCTGAACTGCTGTTCCCCTGATAGTGGGGTTCAAACCCGGCCAAAGTCGTCGGATTTTTAAGAGCGTTAAAATTCTTCAGTATGCCTTCCTTCAGAGGGGAAATAAAGCCGGCGGTTCCATGTCATAGATTTATGGCATTTAAAAGATCCCTCCACAGACTAAACTTGTGTAAAGGTAAATTGTTAGGTGAGATTTCGTCGGAACGCTCTATCAAAGTTCCAACGTACACCACTAGGTATCATTGATATCTGGTAGCGAAAGTTGGAACTACTTGAAATTGAACGGAACTTGTAGCTCACCCTAAGGGTGTCCACTGGAAGCAGCTACAGACTCAGACGAGCCGAACATGTCCTCGGACACTCCCGGCACTAAACGCTATACGATAAATAAAATAGCACAATTTTACTGCTCTGCTAAAGGAGATATCCATGTATCCAAAACGTGTTCATGAGAATATGAGTCCTGTGTAAATGACGCAATCAATTTGTGGAATAATTTTACAGAACAGCCCGGTAAATTGTCAAATACAACATTATTTCACGTGTTGTCTGATTATGTTTCAGGCATATTGAAAGTATAGATGCGCCGTTCCTTCTAGGCCGGTACAACCTACGTGCGCAATGTTGTCTCCTCACGCAGCGCATGCGTGCATTAAATCCGGTCTCAGTGTTCTACTCGCGCTGTCAACGTACAAATCGTGCTAACAACAAAGCCACGAGAGATCGCAAGTACAGTACTCCCTCTGTAATCCGGCATCTCAGCTCTCTGGCACTCCCAGTAATCCGGCTGTTTGTCTTCGAGTACGAGCTCAACACTTGATTTGATAATGTGTCCCCAATACCGTACAATGTTTCCCACGCAGCGACAAGATTTGGCGCCAAGATCGATGACTCACGCACGCCTCCCTCAGGTGCTTAGTGTAGGACAGTTGTACTGTAGTAGTGTTGTGTTGAAGATGGCATCCGTGCAAAAAAACGTAAACATAAAACTCTATCTTTGTTAGATAAACGTGAAATCCTATAGCGGCTTGAAAAAGGCGAAACGTTAACTAGTGTTGCTAACGAATGCGGTGTTGGTCGAGCTACAGTTCAAGACATAAGAAAAAAACAGTGATAAAATAAAGTAGTTTTTTAAGACGAATGAAAATTTAAAAATAATCGACTGACATTGAAAACTGGTGAAAATCCTAAAGATGACGATAGCTTCTATGCTAGGTTTTTACAAGAACGTGGTAGGCATACACCAATTTCTGGTGAAATCCTTAAAGGAAAGGCTAGGAAATTTTACCGGAAGATTACAAAAAAAAGGATGATTTCCAAGCCAGCGAGGGATGGTTGCAGAAATTCAAACAACGTTATGGAATTAGACTGCTAGTACAACGGGTGAGAAACTTTCATGTGACGAAAGCGCTGATTTTTCGTACTTGTTTACTTTGTATAGTACAATGTAATTAAAACTGATTTTCAAATGATATCTGCGTTTTTCTCGATATTTTCCAGTAATCTGGCGTTTTCGGTAATCTGGCGGTGCTCTGGTCCGATATCTGCCGGATTACCGAGAGAGCACTGTAGTAGTGACCGATCAGGTGCCGGGCGGATGTGTATGGTTACTTACCTGAAGCTCAAAGACTCAAATCAAGAAGAAATTTTCTTCGCACCACCGAAAACCTGACAGTCTCTCCTCTAGTATTTAGACTACTTTCCTGTCGTTCCAGATCTAACTACTCTGCAGGATTGATACTACCATCTGAACATCTTTCCGATGGACACGAAGAAACTTGGTCAAAGTGGAGGACTCTCAACAGGCTACGCACTGGAGTAGGGAGGTCTAAGACCAAATTGAAAAATGGGGATTTGCCTGTGACTCAACTTTGTGTGAATGCGGTGAGGAACAAACCATGATTCACCTCCTCATTTGCAAGTTGTGTCCAATTACATATTCTCCACAGAACCTGATGGACGGAACACCTAAAGCTTGCAAGTTAGCAAAATACTGGTCTCACTGTATTTAATTTGAATATGCGGATGCGTGTGTGTATAGTATAGCATCCCTTCCTATATTATTCTGCTAAGGTCCCATTCCAGTTTTGGTCCAAAAATAAGGTCCATTAACACCAACCTACACATATGGGGTGCCTACAGGTTCAGCATAACCCAATGCGTAAGCGAAACGCCCTCACTTACTCTTTAAATGCCTCACAATTAAATAAATACCTTCAAACATGTATATTTAAAATGAAATAATGAAAGAATGCAACACGGTAACCATGGTAACAGAATCTCACAGGTCCATCTATTTCTGTAAGACGCAATGCAATTCCAATTATTACATTGCTGTGAAAGTTTCCAGACGGTTATAAGGTTATCACTGAAACAAAATAAGCTGTAAAATTCATCAATAATTACAGTATAATGCGCTTAAGGGGGTCAAGGGGCACTCGAGAATATTTTCACGCAATTTTCACGTGTGAGTGTGGTACGAAAGGTCTTTTTCACCCGACTATAAAGGGCCTCCGAAAACGACATTTGAAGGCCCTTAAATTAACAGTGTGTGCGATATTCCCAGAAAACTAACTTCGCTCTGATATACCTATGAAGGAATGACAAACCCCTAACCGCTGCACCAGTAGCTGAATTGATAGTCTGATTATTCCTACCAAGGATAAATCAGTCATAGCATTCATGATTGAGATTTTGCTAACAGTAAGTGTACTCTTTACAACCAGAATATTCGCGGGCGAAGCCGCGACGGGTAATGCTAGTAGTATTTAAATAACCTTGCAATGTATATAGAAATATCAGACTTACTTATAGTACCAAATGTAATTGTTTTGATTGTTCTATGCTGCTCGAGCAAGGGGCTATTCGGTGCAAGCCTGTTCTATTGGGTTGCTTTGAGGATATCAAACGAATCTCGCCTTATTCTTCGTCATTTTTCTCCCTTATGAGATATCTTTTCCAGAAGAACCGTGTATTGCCTGTGTTTACGTGCAGAAGGAGGGAGTTAGAAGTGAGGCTAAGGAAGGCAGAGGATGGCGGGTGATGCGACAGAGGGCTTTCTTACGTTTGTCTGTAAAGAGTGAGGATAGCCATAAAATGAGGCAGTTCCCGTCTTGCGCCCCACCTGCGAGTACGGGTTGTGAGCGGGATTCCCCGACGCTCTGGCAGCAGCAGCGACAGCAGCCGCGGCGCTCACAGCTTGGCACGACGCGTAGGGACCTTGCACGGGGGGCAGCGTCCAGGCACCACTGTAAAACAAGACAACATCGCGTTAGTGGAACAAATATTGCAACCCGTGGTGAACAGCGTCCAGGCACCACTGTAAAACAAGACAACATCGCGTTAGTGGAACAAATATTGCAACCCGTGGTGAACAGCGTCCAGGCACCACTGTAAAACAAGACAACATCGCGTTAGTGGAACAAATATTGCAACCCGTGGTGAACAGCATCCAGGCACCACTGTAAAACAAGACAACATCGCATTAGTGGATCAAATATTGCAACCCGTGGTGAACAGCGTCCAGGCACCACTGTAAAACAAGACAACATCGCATTAGTGGATCAAATATTGCAACCCGTGGTGAACAGCGTCCAAGCACCACTGTAAAACAAAACCACATCGCGTTAGTGGATCAAATATTGCAACCCTTGATGGACAGCGTCCAAGCACCACTGTAAAACAAAACAACATTGCGTTAGTGGATCAAATATTGCAACCCTTGATGGACAGCGTCCAAGCACCACTGTAAAAACAAACAACATCGCGTTAGTGGATCAAATATTGCAACCCTTGATGGACAGCGTCCAAGCACCACTGTAAAACAAAACAACATTGCGTTAGTGGATCAAATATTGCAACCCGTGGTGAACAGCGTCCAAGCACCACTGTAAAAACAAACAACATCGCGTTAGTGGATCAAATATTGCAACCCGTGGTGAACAGCGTCCAAGCACCACTGTAAAACCAAACAACATCGCGTTAGTGGAACAAATATTGCAACCCTTGATGGACAGCGTCCAAGCACCACTGTAAAACCAAACAACATCACATTAGTGAATCAAATATTGCAACCCTTGATGGACAGCGTCCATGCACCACTGTAAAACCAAACAACATCACATTAGTGGATCAAATATTGCAACCCTTGATGGACAGCGGCCAAGCACCACTGTAAAACCAAACATCACCGCGTGAGTGGATCAAATATTGCAACCCTTGATGGACAGCGTCCAAGCACCACTGTAAAACCAAACAACATCACATTAGTGGATCAAATATTGCAACCCTTGATGGACAGCGGCCAAGCACCACTGTAAAACCAAACAACATCACATTAGTGGATCAAATATTGCAACCCTTGATGGACAGCGGCCAAGCACCACTGTAAAACCAAACATCACCGCGTGAGTGGATCAAATATTGCAACCCTTGATGGACAGCGTCCAAGCACCACTGTAAAACAAAACAACATTGCGTTAGTGGATCAAATATTGCAACCCCTGATGGACAGCGTCCAAGCACCACTGTAAAAACAAACATCACCGCGTGAGTGGATCAAGCAATGCAGTCCCTCAGGGGCTCACAGCTTGACACGACGCGTAGGGACCTTGCACGGGGGGCAGCGTCCAGGCACCACTGTAAAACAAAACCACTTCGCGTTAGTGGATCAAATATTGCAACCCTTGATGGACAGCGTCCAAGCACCACTGTAAAACCAAACATCACCGCGTGAGTGGATCAAGCAATGCAGTCCCTCAGGGGCTCACAGCTTGGCACGACGCGTAGGGACCTTGCACGGGGGGCAGCGTCCAAGCACCACTGTTAAACAAAACCACTTCGCGTTAGTGGATCAAATATTGCAACCCGTGGTGAACAGCGTCCAAGCACCACTGTAAAACCAAACAACATCGCGTTAGTGGAACAAATATTGCAACCCTTGATGGACAGCGTCCAAGCACCACTGTAAAACCAAACAACATCACATTAGTGAATCAAATATTGCAACCCTTGATGGACAGCGTCCATGCACCACTGTAAAACCAAACAACATCACATTAGTGGAACAAATATTGCAACCCTTGATGGACAGCGTCCAAGCACCACTGTAAAACCAAACAACATCACATTAGTGAATCAAATATTGCAACCCTTGATGCACAGCGTCCATGCACCACTGTAAAACCAAACAACATCACATTAGTGGATCAAATATTGCAACCCTTGATGGACAGCGGCCAAGCACCACTGTAAAACCAAACATCACCGCGTGAGTGGATCAAGCAAAGCAGTCCCTCAGGGGCTCACAGCTTGACACGACGCGTAGGGACCTTGCAGAACGTCCGGGACTACTTAGGCAGCCAAAAGTCATTTTTCTAATCTCTCCATGTAATAATAATAATAATAATGATAATAATAATCTACATCTAGACGAATGTTCAAAAATAAATAGGTGATTACCTAAATATTTAACCTTTTTAATGCACAGTAAAAATCTTTAGTTATTATAAGCTATCAATATTGATTAGTTTTCGGAGAAGATATTCTACAGGCCTCAATCCCCCTTAGAGGTCACCTCCCCAGAAGTTCGGAAGGGGGGGGGGGGGGGGGCAGGGAAGGGGGTGAAAATAACTTTTTATGAAAATAGAAATTCCTACTCTTCTAAAATAATTTTATTATTTAAGCAATTTTGTGGCCTTACATTTGTGATAGATAAGGGAACAACACACATTACATTTTGGGTACAATCGTGTTGATCGACTGAAAAGCATTTACATTTCGTTTACTTAGGCAACACTAAATATAATGGCTTACAAAAGTACCATTTTTTTTACAGTTCATCAAGTCGAAGAAAGGTGCAAAATCTCATTTTTCTTTCAGAAGTAGCTGGTTTCTTTTAAATTGGGCAAAACTATAAATTTTGTAAGCTTTGTTAACAGTACGAGGAAGCGAGTTACCTGTGATCGTAGCGAGAGTATGGGGGCGGGTAGCTTGGCGGGTTGCCAAACAGGTTGCGGGTACCCAAGGGCAGCTGATGGTGATGTGCGTGGTGTGCTCCCCCGAAGAGACCATTAGTGTATGGGGCCGCCGTGCGATACGGGCGCTTCATTCGTCTTCGCCGTCGGAAGTTACCATTCTCGAACATATCGTCATACTGGGGGTCTGAAAACAGAACAGGAGAGAGAATATCATGAAAACTAACAGCTTAGTAAGAGAAACGAACCTCATAATATCGCCTCTTTGTACCATATTAAAAATTACACATTTTGATCGGTTACCTTCAGTCGGACAACATGATGTGATACTCTACCTGAAAATAATCTATGAGTGATTATTATTTCCACAGCTTACAGAGATGTTTCGTGTGTCAAGCGAACATCATCAGATTCTGATCATTGAGTTGAGGTTTAAATGTATACCACAATGTTTTAACTACATAAACTGTTGTTGTTTGAGACTTCAGGTGGTCCGCGAGTGCCTCGGGAGTGGTCTGCGGGAGAAAAGGTTCCACCAGCACGCTTGCTCTGGTATGGCCACATTAAGCGCAGGGGTGAGAGTTATGTAGGAAGGCGAATGCTTGATCTGGAGGTATTTGGGAAACGATGTGCGTTGAACAACAATCGTCCGAATGTATTCGCGGCGATGACTATCAGGGTTGGAATTGAAATATCTTTAAAATAAGGGTTATTTAGGAAGGGTTACAACTGATAAGGTGTATTGGGGGAAGGGGATGGTCCGTACATGATTCAATTTTAGGCTGAGTGGTCCGCAGACTTCTACGAGTTCAGAACCACTGCGGAGTAGCCCTACAGTTCTTGTCCTCGACCCTCCCTTCCATAACTAAGCTTGCTATTACTGGGTGTCTTAGTATGTGTCCTACCAACTTACCTCTTCTCTTCATTCGCAGTCACCAGCAACATCTCTCCTCTCCCACTCGTCTTAATACCTCTTCGTTTGTAACCGTATTTACCCTTCTTCTTCTTCTTCTTCTTCTTCTTCTTCGCCTTTTCCCGTTGATGCGGGGTCGTCGTTTCTGACAAGTCGTTTTCATTTTCCTCGGTCCCAAATGGTGTTTTCTGTTAACTGCTTCTCCCGGAGATCATCATGCACGCAGTCCATCCGTCTTCTTCTAGGCCTGCCTCTTTCCCTTTTGCCTTCCACCTCCAGATCAAGCATTCGCCTTCCTACATAACTCTCACCCCTGCGCTTAATGTGGCCATACAAGAGCAAGCGTCTTTCTTGCACCTTTTTTGATTATTTCAGTCACTTTTACGCTGCCTCGTATGAAGGTGTCTTTGATGTGATCGTTTCTTGTAACACCACACATCCATCTTATCATCTTCATTTCAGCTACTTCCAGTCGCTTGCACTGTTGGCCAAGTTTCTGCTCCGTATAGCATTGCAGGTCTCACTGCATATTTATAGGCTTTGCCCTTTACTTGGATATTCAGTCTCCTGTCACAGAGAATACCAGATAACCTTTTCCAGTTTAACCAGGCAGCCTGAATTCGGTGGGTAATTTCCAGATCTAGATTGACATCGTCAGATACAGTGGATCCCAAATACTTGAAACCGTCCCTTGCCTGTAGTTGGTTACGATCCATCTGAATAGTTTCATTTCCAGTTCCTCCAAGGCACAGGTCGAAGTCTTATTCCTACTGATTTTAAGGCCTCTGTCCTCTATGGCTCTTCTTTAGCATTCCAGTTTATATTCAAGCTCTTCCCTGTTTGTGCTGCATAAGGCAATATCATCTGCAGATAGCATACACCAAGGAGCTGGTTCTCTTAAGCTTTCCGAGAAGACATTCATTATAAGATCAAAACAAAAATATAGGGGCTTAATGCAGATCCTTCGTGAAGACCTACTTGAACCGGTATAGTATCTGACAATCCTACACTGCTTCTAATTCGTGTCCTTGCTCTATTGTACATATCCTGAACAATGCGCACATACTTCTCCGGTACTCCCTTGCATCTCATGCATCTCCATACCTCCTGACGGGGCACCCGATCATAAGATTTCTCTAGGTCTATGAACACCATATGTAGTTCTTTTCACTTCTCCCTGTGCTTTTCCATGACCTGCCTAAGTGCAAACATAGCATCTGTTGTTCCCTTTCCCGGCATAAATCCAAACTGTTCATCTCCTATTGTCGTCTCCACCCTATCTACCCATCTGATCTTCACAATTCTTCTGTAGCACCACATTTCAAACGCTTCAATTGTCCTCTTTTCTGCTGCAACAATAGTCCAAAATTCACTTCCATAGAGTGCCACGCTCCAGACGCTGTCTGCTTGCATACTTTCTGATATATTGGTATTTGGGTAAAAACAATAGGGAGTGCATTTATTAACAGTTGGCAGCCCTGGTGGCTCTTAAGAATATGCTCATTCATATCTGTGTATGTAGACATAGTACATACGAAATTTGGTTGAACTCCAATTGATAGTGTAGAAGTTATATGCATTTAAAAATTGGACCTATCAGCAAGCTTATAATCATTTTTATGTTCGACCCTCACTATTATGTGTCAGAAAACGGTGTCATAATGATGGTCATTATAACACTTATTTTCATTATGATACAGTTTCTCCAGCCAATCAGAGCTCGTTCATTGACCAATTAGGTAACGATACCTTCGCGCATGCGCTCAAAATCCAACATGTCGGACATAAACACAACATCGAACTATAATAAATTACCGACATGGAATACGCACCGTCCATATGTTCGCATAAATAAACTGGCGAATATGAAACAAGAAATAGCACTGTACCTTAAAATCACGAACACTAATTTCTACACAGCGCATTCAAACGACTCCGGTGACAATATTACTGAGGGACGGCAGATGTAAACATATGGTTTGCATATGGCATTGCAAGCACACAGAGCGCATGCATCGGTCGTTCAAAGATCTTGAAAGACAGAGAGATGTCTCGCGCTCGCTCTCCGATAACAAAATTCTTGTGGCTGACTCTCAACAGATATTTATGAATATTTATGTTAAAACATATAATAAAATTATAATTATCGTTGAACATAAACAGTCGTATGCAACTCGCCTATAATGGTAATTAAGACACTCGTATGGAAATTATAAAACTCGCATACGCTCGTTTTATAAAAAATACTCGTGTCTTAATTATAGCCATTATAGGCTCGTTGCATAATGTACTATAGCAACACTGCCATGTATGGTCTCCTGGAAATTAAACTGCAATATTATTATCTATACGTGTGCCAATTTTGAAATAGCTCCCATTCATACCTTCCAAGATATCCAACATGGAGCTCAAATTTCAATTGCGATTTCTCAGCAGTTGGTAGCACTGACATCATTTTCAAATATGGCCGTGAGATATTCAGGTATAGATCTTTACTCCTACCAAGTTTTGTTTCGATTGCTCCAGCCATTTAGGAGTTGATAGGGGGGGGGGGACACACACACAGCCAGACAGACTGACAGACAGACACACATTTGCCCGATCTCATAAGTCTACTTTTTCCTCATTTTTGCAAAATGTGAAAAGTAGGCTAAAAACTGGGTGGGGTACAATGTATATAATAACACTCCTGGAAAAAGATACATGTATTAGTTAAGATCACTTTTATAATGGGTAAATTTTTATGATTACGCGTTTCGACCATCAAGCGGTCATCATCAGATCCTGATCACTGAGTTGAGGTTTAAATTTATATAATGTTTTAACTACATAAACTACAGGGCACCAGGAAATGTTCTCCACATTGGCTACGTGCAGCTGCGAGAGGTAGCGTCATCAGTTTAGTTGGCAGCACGGTGTTCTTGATAGGATGAAGACCACGTGTGTGGGCCGTGGGCTGTCGGAATCGTCAGTGTGTATAGTAAGATTATTGGAAGAGTGCAACTGTATTGTTACGGCTGCGCGGTTAGTTCATCACCTCGGTGCGTGATTCAAAGCCCGCCTAGGGCTACCCCCTGTCTCTGTGTTAACCAGCGATTTGCGCAACAAGAAGACAGGCAGTAACAAAGAGACCGTCTCGAATGTTCGTGGCCCAACCAGTTTTGGAATTCTCGAGAAGGTGTAAACCCTGATCTACTCTAGAAACATCTGTGAGTCATGAGCCCCGCTATATAAGCGACCTGGCCAGCGAGGGACTGACTGTGTTTTCTGAGCGAGTGTGTTTCACTTAGTGCGACAGAGTATTGAGGTGAAGTGCCGTTTTGATTGAGAAACCAAGTGAGTGTTTCTCCGGACAGCGAAGCAGTGTGACTCATACAGGGATCGTGTTTAAGACAAGCAATTAGTGGCGAGTGACAGGCTACCGCAAATAACTGTGGTTTGCGTATCGAGGAAGAGGTGCAAGTTATTTCTTGCGAGAACGGGCCTAATTACAAGAGGATTAGCTGCTTGAGAATTGAAAGGGGTGAGTGCTTTCCATAAGGGAGCAAACTTGAGGAAGACAGCTAATTGTTTCTATTTGCTTATTGCGTGGTGTAACTTTCTAGGCCTGCAATAAAGCTAAATTTTTAAAGTACCACTTGTGTTGTGCGTTTTACCCACTGTAATCCAATGAACGAACTTGCCACTAGGGGTAACACGTATCAGTATGTTATGAATGGCTGTGGTTGGTGACGCTATCTCTCGCAGCAGCAAGTAGGCACTGCGGAGAACATTGCCTGGCGCCCTGTATTACTACATTAACTACATACATTATTGTTCATATATCATATACATTGTACCCCGTTCAGTCTTTGGGAAAATCCGTGTTGACCGACTTATTTATTTGGCATATGATGCTACACAACACAGAAAAAAAATACAGAATACAGTACCAACAACAACAGACACAGTATGCTCACACTGAAAGTTACACTCTTACATCTAATCCGATGAGCCAACACACCGCCTCTGGAGTAGCTGAGTGCAGGTCCTCCAAACTACCAGGGAATGCACCGAGAGGACAATCCACCACTATGTGTTTCATTGATTGTGGGATGTCAGCACAATCAAAGTGTGAAGAATCTATCCAACCCCATTTATAAAGAACCGAAGCGGTTCTTCCCAAGCCACACCTGATGTGGTTAAGTCTACACCAAACATTCCTTGGCAAAGTGAAACCATTTAGTTTCACAGTTGCATTTGCGATTTTTATAATGCCATGTGGTGGGGAGAAGTCCACTCATTCCGCCAGGTGTCTTTAGGATTGGATTGCTTGGATATCAGTTCCAAGGCAGTTTTACATGCAGGTTTGCGGGTCTTCAGCCTGGATGATCTTAGTTGACTCACATCCTCATGAATTGGGAGTGTTGTATCCTTGAGCATTCTTGACCACAGATGAACAAGATGTTTTTGTCTTCTGATGTGAGGAGGTGGTATGTTGTTCAACACTGGGAGCCACCGAACTGGAGTGGAAAGCAATGTTCCAGTAACTCTACGCATACTGTGATGGAGCTGAACATCCACCAGATGAGTGTGGTGGCTGTTAATCCACACCGAAGAGAAGTACTCTGCTGAAGAACAGACAAGTGCTAAAGCAGTCGTACGTAGTGTGTTGGCATCAGCCCCCTATGATGTTCCAGCTAGGTGCTGAAGAAGGTTATTGCGGCTCTTCAGTTTCGCAGCAGATTTACGTAAGTGGGCTCTGTATGTTAGGGTTCTATCTACAGTCATTCCCAAATAAGTAGGAGTATCATTGTACGGTAGTGCTTTGCCTTTAAAATCCATTCTGGGTTGATAATTTGCGTGTCTATTGTCCAGGTAAAAATCAGTTACTTCACTGTTGCGAGGATTGGGTTTTAAGCGCCATTTCCTAAAGTGGTCATCCAGAACTAGAATATCTTGAGTTAGAATTTTCTCAGCATCTGCAAAATTGGTGCGCTGAACTGTGAGGTTGATATCATCTGCATATATGAATTTTCGGGACACTGTTTTAGACAGATCATGAGTGTACTGGAGAGAGAACCGAATCTTGTGGCAAACCATTGTTCAGTTTGCGGAAACGACTTCTGTTGTTCTCAGAGTAAACTTGGAACAGCCTATTACTTAGCATATTGTCTATCAACTTTATTATCTTCAGACAAGGAACAGCCTAGATCAGTTTTAGTAAAAGACCTTCCTTCCTCACAGTGTCGTATGTTGCAGTGAGATCTAGAAACATAGAGACGCTCTTCAACATCATCTCGAAACCAACTTCCACAAAGTTGACCGACTGAAGAGCTCAAAGACACAAGTGTGTGCTTTTCATTTGAGAAATAGGGAAGCTACTCGCAAGTTAAACATCGTATGGTCAGGGGTCGAACTGGAACACTGTGAGACTCCAAAATATCTAGGAGTGACACATGACAGATCTCTTACTTTCAAGAAGCACTGCATGAACTCCAAGTCGAAAGTTTCTTCCAGGATCAATCTCGTACGCAAACTGGCTGGATCACAGTGCGGTAGTCAACCTGAAACGATCCGAACTTCTGCAATGGCACTATGCTATTCTGCAGCAGAGTATGCTTCTCCTGTTTGGTATAATTCAACACATGCCAAACAGGTGGTTGTAGCTCTCAACGATACCTGCAGAATTATAACAGGCTGCTTGAAATCAACTCCAGTCGAATGGCTTTATCTCCTCGCAGGAATAGCACCACGCCCTGTTCGAAGAGAAATAGCTGCGAACAAGGAACGAAATACAGTGGAACCTGAAAGAACTCATCCTCTATATAAGGACACGAACCGCAGCCGCAACGACTGAAGTCGAGGAAGAGTTTCCTTAGAACATCAAAGGAACTTAGAACCACTGCTGAAAAAGCTAAATTGCAAATGTGGAGGGCTACGACCAACCTTCCCCCTGGTTGGGAAAATGTTTCTGAAACTCTACCTCCTGGCTATGACGAGGAATGGACGACTTGGACGTCCCTGAATAGACTGCGCTCTAGAGTAGGCAGATCAAGGTTTAATATGGCAAGATGGGGTTACATTGACCAGGATGATATTCAATGTGATTGTGGAGAAGAGCAGACTGTTCAGCACATGACTGAGTGTTGACTGTGTCCAGCATCCTGCACGGAAGTAGATCTTCGTCGGGGAGCACAGAGTGCACTGGAAGTGGCCAAGTTTTGGGCAAAGATAATATAATAACTGTGTTATATGTTTAAAACGAATGTTTCTGTTACTAGAATAAATAAATACTGACATTTTGTATAGGCAACACTGTAAAAATGGCTCCAAACTCTACATTACTCACCCAGCGTCCAGTAGTTTCCCTTGCGCTCACCACCTCCCTCTCGCGGCACCTTCACGAAACACTCGTTGAGCGACAGGTTGTGGCGAATCGAGTTCTGCCAACCCTTCTTGTTCCTCTCGAAGTAGGGGAACTTGGCCGTGATGTATGCGTAGATCTCTGACAGCGTGGCCCGCTTGTGCGTGCTGTTCTGGATGGCCATGGCGATCAGAGCCACGTACGAGAATGGCGGCTTCGTGTTCGGGTCTGACGCTGGCGATGTGGTACTAGTCGAGCTCGGAGTCGCGTTCGTGGACGTCGTACTGACGGAGCTGCAGGCAGAGCCAATGTATACTCTATAGCCTAATGTCAATTAAAGACAAATATATTGAAACATAAGTGAATGCATGTTTGTAATCCAATGTTATTCCTGCTTCTGTGGAGTCGGAATGAGGTGAAATGAGCTTCGACATAGCGGATGGTTTTAGGTAGATTTCATTAGAGAGCTAACGATTTCAATGGGCATCATGTATAGGCCTACTTTTCAATCTTTACATTGAACAAGCAATGAAGGAAATTAGAGAAAAATTTAAAGTGGGAGTGAAGATTCAAGGAGAATTAATTTCAACTCTGAGATTTGCTGATGACATCGTCATCTTGGCCGACAAGCCTGAGGATTTGAATGAGTTTTTGAATGGTATGGACTCCGTCTTACGGAAAGAATTCATGATGAAAATAAATAAATGTAAAACAAAAATACTGGAATGCAGCCGAAATAAATCAGAAACCTCTATGGAGATCAAATTGGCAGGTGAAAAGCTGAAGGAAGTAGTAGACTTCTGTTACTTAGGAAGCAGAATAACCAGTGATGGACGAAGCAAAGAGGATATTAAAAGTAGGTTGGCTCAGGCAAAGAAAGCATTTCTACAAAAAAGGAATCTGCTGACATCGAATATAGATTTAGGTATTAGGAAGTCATTTTTGAAAGCCTTTGTCTGGATCGTGGCGCTCTATGGAAGTGAAACTTGGACTATTGGTGCAGCAGAAAAGAGGAGAATTGAAGCATTTGAAATGTGGTGTTACAGGAGAATGATGAAGATCAGATGGGTAGATAGGGTTACAAACAAAGAGGTATTAAGACGAGTGGGAGAGGAGAGATGTTTCTGGCGACTGCTAATGAAGAGAAGAGATAGGTTGGTAGGACACATACTAAGACACCCAGGAATAGCAAGCTTAGTTATGGAAGGAAGGGTCGAGGACAAAAACTGTAGGGGTAGACCAAGGTTAGAATATGTTAAACAGATTGCCTCCGATGTAGGGTGTCGGAGCTATGTAGAGATGAAACGATTAGCTCAGGACAGGGAGGCATGGAGAGCTGCATCAAACCAGTCAAAAGACTGAAGACTCAAACAACAACATGTTGCGAATTCCGGAACATTTCGACATATCTTCGCGTTTCACATCCCCCAGGCGCGGGCATCAATTCCACTCGGTCGAACATCAATCCCCCTCGATTTTCCTTAATTCGACTCGGTCCTCCAAGGGTCACAAAAATGAGCTCCTCAACTTTGCTCAGTCTTTGGCAAGGGGTTATCCCCAATGACGCAAACAAGTGTCATAACCCTCCTGCCCGCATACCAAGGGCCGGGTCAAACACCTTCTGCAGCGATTGAGTGAATTCTTGAAAGCAGCTGATTTTTCTGTTCTAAGCTAGAAAACAGTATTTTCAGCATCCGCAGCTGATATCGAAAGTATTTTTTGGTACAAATTATACACATATTATTATCTAAATTTAATTTAATAATGTCTGACGAGGTTAAAAAACATACAAACATTTAATTACGCACATGTTAAAAACAATGTATAAAATTTGTAGAAAACAAGATGTTCAGTAAAGAACATATAGCCTACTTTCTCCTAAATGCATGGGTATTGTTATAACTCTTTGTCCTTTTCAAGGAGTATGATTGAATGTTGGTTGTAGTAGCTTGTTGAAATACAACGTGCAATAGGGATATTAAGATGATGATGATGATGATGATAATTGTTGTTTTAAGGGGCCTAACATCTAGGTTATCGGCCCCTGATGGTTTGGGTGATCGAGAAGATGAAAATGAAAAGCGAACTTAAAACTAAAACTAACCACTAACCTACATACTAGAAGAAGAAATGGAAAACTAAAGGAGAATAAGGCAAATAAAAGGACAGAAGGAAAAGAAATGTCCTCAACCCTCGGAGAAGGTGGATTGAGGGACTTGGAAGGAAGGAGAGCCATGAAAGGCATATAGGAAAGTGAAAGAGGAGAGGGTCCGCCCCAAAGGTAAGAGACAAAAAGGGAAAACGGACCCAGCTCAGGAATCCCTCGGGGTCGCCAACTCCCGAACTCACCAGCCGTGAGCTCCTGAGGGTGTAGCATTATCTAGGGTGCACCAGAAGTGGTGGCGCTACATACACCCTGCCTCCTTAAGGGCCTAGAGCACAAGGCAGGAGGTAAAAGGAAGAGAAAAAGAAGGCTGACCCCTCGCAGAAGGAGGGTATCAGAAAAGATGAAACAAGGGCCAATTAAGGCAGGAAAGGAAGAGACTCCCTAGGCCTCGGATACCCTAATACCGTCGGGGTCAGAAGAGAACAAGAGTTGACCAAGTGAGGTCGACAGGAAAGAAGACAGAGAGGAGCCCGGCACAAGTAAGTGGAAGCAATGCCGGACTCAGCTGGGGCCCCGTGGTCGCCAACCCACGCCCACAAGATGTGAGCCCCTGGGGGATATAGGGATATTAAACATGAATATGAGGTGCCCTTTGCTAGTGCTACCTCTGTACCAAATTTCGTTCAATTCGGTTTCACCGTGTTTGAATTGATAGGGGGAATCGATTTGCACACATACTTGGCCACCATCTGCAAACTATTGGGCTGATGTTCTTGCAGTTTGGTCTGAATATGTTTCCCACATAAAGATATGGTGTTGCAAAATTCGGTAGAGACTAGATTATTAGGTTGGTCGTAATTACATTTTAGCTTTTAACATTTGGGTGGCCGCGATTACGTTTCCGTCAAGATAGCGGTGATATAAAACATGACACTGAGGTGCCCTTTGCTAGTGCTACCTCTGTACCAAATTTCGTTCCATTCGGTTTCACCGTGTTCGAATTGATAAGGGGAATCGATTTTCACACAAAGATGGCCGCCATCCGCAAAATATTAGGCTGATGACCTATTAGTTTGGTCAAAGGATGCTCCCTCCATAAAGGTATGTTGTTGCTAAATTTGCTAGAGATGGGATGATTAGGCTAATCGTAATTTGATTTAAGCTTTGAACATTTGTGTGGCCGCCATTACGTTTCTGTCAATATGGCGGCGATATAAATCATGACACTGAGATGCCCTTTGCTAGTGCTATCTCTGTACCAAATTTCGTTCCAATCGGATTCACTGTGTTTGAATTAATAGGGAGAATCGATTTTGACACAAAGATGGCCGACATCCGCAAACTATTAGGCGAATGACCTATTAGATTGGTCAAAGGATGCTCCCTCCATAAAGGTATGTAGTTGCAAAATTTGGTAGAGATCGGATGATTAGGTTAATCGTAATTTGATTTAAGCTTTGAACATTCGTGTGGCCGCCATTACGTTTCAGTCAAGATGGTGGCGATATAAAACATGACACTGAGGTGCCCTTTGTTAGTGCTACCTCTGTACCAAAGTTCGTTCCATTCGGTTCCACCGTGTTCGAATTAATAGGGGGAATCAATTTTGACATAAAGATGGCCGCCACCCGCAAACTATTAGGCGAATGACCTATTAGATTGGTCAAAGGATGCTCCCTCCATAAAGGTATGTAGTTGCAAAATTTGGTAGAGATCGGATGATTAGGTTAATCATAATTTGATTTAAGCTTTGAACATTCGTGTGGCCGCCATTACGTTTCTGTCAAGATGGCGGCGATATAAAACATGACACTGAGGTGCCCTTTGCTAGTGCTACCTCTGTACCAAATTTCGTTCCATTTGGTTTCACCGTGTTTGAATTAATAGGTGGAATTGTTTTTCACACAAAGATGGCCGCCATCCGCAAACTATTAGGCTAATGACCTAGTTATTTGGTCAAAGGATGCTTCCTCTAAAAAGGTATGTTGTTGCAAAATTTGGTAGAGATCGGATGATTAGGTTAATCGTAATTTGATTTAAGCTTTGAACATTTGTGTGGCCGCCATTACGTTTCCGTCAAGATGGCGGCGATATAAAACATGACACTGAGGTGTCCTTTGCTAGTGCTACCTTTGTACCAAATTTCGTTCAATTCGCATTCACCGTGTTCGAATTGATAGGGGGGGACAGACATTCAGAGTACACACACTCACACACACACAGACACACAGACACACACACAGACTCACACACACACATACACACACACAGACAGACACACTTTTTTCGCCCTGTGTTGATCTCATAAGTCTACTTTCATTTTTTGCAAAAATCGAAAGTAGGCTAAAAATAGAAAACTTGGCAGACTTATTTAAAAGAATATTATGATTAATTTTAAATCACTTGTATTTTCTGCCAAGTAAGTTATAATGTGCCAAACACTTTATCCCTGATTTAACGAATGAGCGGACTTGACATCAGAGGGGTTGACCAATGGCACAGCAATGTCTTGCGAACACCACCACGCCATCGGTCAAGCGCCCTAAGCTTTTTTTCTACTTTTTTTCTTTGTTTTTAACATGTGCATAATTGAATGTTTGTATGTTTTTTAACTTAGTCGGGCATTATAAAATTAAATTTAGATAATTATAGGTGTATAATTTGTACCTAAAAATACTTTCGATATCAGCTACGGATGCTAAAAATACTGTTTTCCAGCCTAGAACGGAAAAATCAGCTGCATTCAAGAATTCGCTCATGCGCTCCGGAGGTGTTTGGTATGCGAGTAGGAGGGTTATGACATTCGTTTACGTCATTGGGGATAACCCTTTTGCCTACCCCTTGCCAAAGATTGAGCGGAGTTGAGGAACTCATTTTTGGGCCCCTCGGAGGACCGAGCGGAATTAAGGAAAAGTGAGGGGAATTGATATTCAACCTCCCCCAGACCCCAAAACCACCATCAGTTCAAATGTTTATATATACTCGTAATGTATGTGTGTATGTATGTATGTATGTATGTATGTATGTATCTAACTATCGATGTAATAGGCCTACATCCCTTTCTTGTGGACACGATAAATACCGCAATTTTGCACCAATCACTTTCAACGTTATATATATCCCTTTAAAATCTCGGTTGAGTTTATTAATGGGTTCGAAAAATTGAAATATCATTATAACTCTCTTAATATTTGAAATATCGAATCCATTCAAAGTTTATACTATTCTTCGGATAAGGACCAACATTAATATTAGTAAAGTTTCTTGATGCACAAACCATTGACGAAAGGGGTGGGAAAAAGTGAGTTATTAGAGAAACAAAACATACCTCTCTTAATAGGCACACTATCAAAACCGTTCAAAATGGTCAATACTCCTGTAATTATTACCTAAAATTTTGTGTGAAAGAATTTATGATATGACCCACAGTTACGCCAAAGGATGATTAAAATGATTTCGAAATTATAATTAAATGCCAAATTGATGCGGGAAGAGCCATCAGAGGTTGCCATGAAAACGCTACTGCACGAAACCACATTCAGTTTTCCATCTGTGGCAGATAAAATTTTGCGTGAAGAAGTAACAGACCGTTAGTTAGTTACACATCAGTGTGGAACCCTTGCATAAGAACAGTGTGACCACCAGCATAAAAAATAGACCCCAAATGACACAGGTTAACTTCCCCATAAGACAATTAAATGTTAAAAATATGCATAAAAACACGAAAAACAAAGTTCCAATTGCAATATACAGTGAATCTGGGAATGTTCTCCGCAGCGCCTACATGCGTCTGCGAGAGCTAGCAACAGCAGCTACGTTGGTAGCACGACTGCCGCTTGCATCATAACAAATAAACAGTAAACTTTGTACTCACCACAGCCATTCATAACAGATGCTGGAACCATTTACAGCACATCACTCTTTTTCCGTAATCAGTTTGTTTTAATTCATGAACCACGGTAACTTTATAAGGAAACAACTGAAGCTTGTCTCTTACAGCTTTATGTGCTGTCGACTTAGAGACTCCTGTTTGTTGAGCTAATTTTCGTGTTGATTTACTTAGACTACGCAGCATAATGTCGGAGATTTCATCAAGTTTTTCGTCTTTTAAAAGCGTAGACCTGTCTGTCCCCTGTACATCGTGAACTGAGCCAGTCACACGAAATTTACTTACCAAATCCCGAACGGTATTAAAGTTGAAGAAACTGAAGAAAAGTCAAAAGCCAAAAAGGTGGGCAATAGACAGACTGAAAGAGAAGGATGTAAACGAAAGATTCAAGAAGAGTATAAAGGAAGGACTAATGAAAAACCCTAAACAAACTTCAATTGCAGACGAATGGGCACTTTTGAAGAATGAAATAACAAAATCCGCAGAAGAAAACATTGGTAGGAAAGAAAGAATAGGTAGAAAACCGTGGATCACTCAGGATATACTAGAATTGATGGATGAAAGGCGGAAACACAAGAATCTAAGAGATGAAAAGGGGAAAGCAGAATACAGACGTCTGAGAAATGAGGTTAACAAGAAGTGCAAGGAAGCGAAAGAAGAATGGTTGAAAGAGAAATGTGCAGGTATAGAAAATTGTCTGAAATTAGGAAAAGTAGACACAGCTTATCGAAGGATTAAGAATACTTTTGGGGAAAAGAAGACTAAGTGCTGTAATATTAAGGACACAAATGGAAAGCCTCTAACAGATAGGGAAGAAAAGGTTGACAGATGGAAAGCTTACATAGAGAGTTTGTATAAGGGAAAGGAGATTGAGAATCATGTAATGGAGAGGGAGGAGGAAATTGATGAGGATGCGAAAGGAGATTTAATATTGAGATCAGAATTTGATAGAGCTTTGGAAGACTTAAGCAGGAACAAAGCACCAGGCATAGATGATATACCGATTGAGTTGCTACGCTGCATAGGAGATGAAGGTCTGATCAGGTTATTTCACTTGGTGTGTAGGATTTATGAGACAGGTGAGGTACCCCCTGATTTCAAGAAGAATGTAATCATCCCTATACCAAAGAAAGTGGGAGCTGACAGATGTGAAGATTACCGTACAATCAGCTTGATTACTCATGCTTCAAAGATCCTGTCTAGAATAATTTACAAGAGGATTGAAAGCCAGATAGAAACGGAGTTGGGTGAAGACCAGTTTGGTTTCAGGAGAAATGTAGGAACAAGGGAAGCTGTACTAAGTCTTAGGCTGATTTTAGAAGGTAGAATAAGGAAAGATAAGAGAACGTTCATGGCTTTTGTAGACTTAGAAAAGGCTTTTGATAACGTTGATTGGACTAAATTGTTTGACATTTTGAAATCAATTGGAATAAAGTACAGGGATAGGAGGGTGATATACAATCTGTACAGAAACCAGACAGCAGTCATTCGAATTGAAGGACATGAGAGAGAAGCTGGTATTCAGAAAGGTGTAAGGCAAGGCTGCAACTTATCACCCATACTTTTCAATCTTTACATTGAACAAGCAATGAAGGAAATTAGAGAAAAATTTAAAGTGGGAGTGAAGATTCAAGGAGAAATAATTTCAACTCTGAGATTTGCTGATGACATCGTCATCTTGGCCGACAAGCCTGAGGATTTGAATGAGTTTTTGAATGGTATGGACTCCGTCTTACGGAAAGAATTCATGATGAAAATAAATAAATAAATGTAAAACAAAAATACTGGAATGCAGCCGAAATATATCAGAAACCTCTATGGAGATCAAATTGGCAGGTGAAAAGCTGAAGGAAGTAGGAGACTTCTGTTACTTAGGAAGCAGAATAACCAGTGATGGACGAAGCAAAGAAGATATTAAAAGTAGGTTGGCTCAGGCAAAGAAAGCATTTCTACAAAAAAGGAATCTGCTGACATCGAATATAGATTTAGGTATTAGGAAGTCATTTTTGAAAGCCTTTGTCTGGAGCGTGGCGCTCTATGGAAGTGAAACTTGGACTATTGGTGCAGCAGAAAAGAGGAGAATTGAAGCATTTGAAATGTGGTGTTACAGGAGAATGATGAAGATCAGATGGGTAGATAGGGTTACAAACAAAGAGGTATTAAGACGAGTGGGAGAGGAGAGATGTTTCTGGCGACTGCTAATGAAGAGAAGAGATAGGTTGGTAGGACACATACTAAGACACCCAGGAATAGCAAGCTTAGTTATGGAAGGAAGGGTCGAGGACAAAAACTGTAGGGGTAGACCAAGGTTAGAATATGTTAAACAGATTGCCTCCGATGTAGGGTGTCGGAGCTATGTAGAGATGAAACGATTAGCTCAGGACAGGGAGGCATGGAGAGCTGCATCAAACCAGTCAAAAGACTGAAGACTCAAACAACAACATCACGGTTTGGACACTTTGAATTAGGAAACCGCGCTTGAAATCTTAATTTTACATTTTCTGTATACCGATCGCTTTCGCGATAAACGTATTCCACAAATTTAAAAAAGCTCTCTCTTCAGTAGTAAACATTACCGCCTGTATACTCTTGCACTCTTCCAACAATCTATCTGAACGCTCGCTGACTATAATACACACTGAAGACATGCAGGCTCGCTCGCTTATCGCAATACACACTGACAGCCCACAAGCGGGAGTCCTCCTTTCAAGGACACAGTGCAAACAACTAAACTTATGACTCAACCACTCGCAGCTGCACGTACCCACTGCGGAGAACATTCTCGGGGGCACCCTGTGCTTTCTCATAATGAGTGGTATATTCCATCTCAGCAAAAACGTAATATTAAGCAATTTCCTCAATTGTGACAAAGGTTAAAGGGCTAAAGGGCCTGGAAAGGTTTCAAATTGTGAGTCTTGGAGAGCTTTATCAAACTAAAAAACAAATTTCGAAAATAACTTCCGGCCTAAATGCAGTTACGAAAAGACAGCTTAAAATCGCTTGTTTACTCGTTTTCTATTTTATTCGAATCCTAGGTAAATTAACTTATAATTCTTTCTTTAATGTATTCCTTGAATCAATACCTTCAGGCTTTGTTTGATCTTTTTGAAAAATCTTCACACCGTAAGTAGTTATAAGGGCTTGAGTGAAACTCTGCATTGACTCACACTAGCGCTCACAGTGGTAGAAAAGGTTAACTGCTAATCTAATAGACCGGATGGTTGAGTTTCATTGACTCACTCTAGCGCTCGTAGTGGTAGATAAGGCAAACTGCTGATTTTCTCGACCGGATATGGTTGAGTTTCATTCATTCATTTATTTGCAAATGGGAGTGTGTCCCTCGGTGGCAAATTTGGTATGCATAACAAATAAACAATTATACACAACAATTCAATAACAATTAAACTAGAGTATTCACACAAATCGTCAGTCTTTTCTTAATCACACCTATATGTTTGGGGAAAGGCTCAAAAACTGCGGCAGGTAGAGAGATCCAGTTAATCAATGGCACGGTTTACAAAATAATATTTACCATAATTTGTACGCTGTGGTCGGTCCCTAACTTTGAAAGGATGATCACTCCTACTTATATAAGTGGGCATTCCCATACGTTTTCTAAACTCGCCCAATGCGGGTTGATTTGTATACGTGGCGTACATAGCGCAGAGTCTAGATTTCATCCTCCTAGCTTCAAGTGGTTTCCACCCAAGTTTCTTTAACATACGCGTCACACTGCTGCCTGGATTAAAGTCACTGAGCGCAATTCTAGCGGCCTTTCTTTGTACCATTTCCAACTCATGGATGAGCCCTACTTGATATGGATCCCAAACCGCCGAGGCGTATTCCAGAATAGGTCTTACAAGTGACACATGTCCTAATTCTTCACCATAGACATGCATAATAATAGACATACTGAGAAAACATAAAATGTTGTTCAAACCTTATAGTGTTGCATTTACATTTTCTGTTACGATAAAATTTTGTGTGAAGAAGTAACAGACTATTAGATAGTTACACATCAGTGTCGAAAGAATTCTTTAAACATTGGTTCACCTACTGATCTAATGATAATTGATTAAACTACAAAATGAATAGTTTTCCTGATATCTTCATATTATGTTACCAAACTAACAGAATTTACAGGGGCATATGACCTCGTAGTTCCGCCCCTTAAAACAACAATAACTAACTAACTAACAGAATTTACAGTGGACTAGCTCACCTGGTGGCAGAAATGTCGTCCTTCGAGTCTACAGCGATAAGTTACCTGTGTTGCCAAGGAACATTGTCATAAATACCAAGATTGCTCATCTGGTGGCAAAAGTGTTATCTTTAGAGTCTACAGCGACACTTGCGCTGTCAAGGGACATTGTCGTAAATGCCGGGATAACTCACCTGGTGGCTGAAGTGACAGCGATCTTCTCGTCCTCCGAGTCTACAGTGACACTAGCGCTGCCTAGCGACATTGTGACAAGGGTCTGGTGTATTCGCGCCAGACTGTGACTCGCCTCTGTCTTGATGGGGGTGAGTGAGGGAGGTGGACCGGTCTCCGGCGAGTGCGTGTAAGCCGACACTGCAAACACAGAACAGCTTTATTAGTACAGAACAAAACAATCCTGAGCAGAGAAGTGTACCGGTCAGAACGCATCTGTGGAGAAACTAGCAGCAATGTGTGCAATCCACCGATACAAAACGTGTGCTGTCGAGACGTGAACCACATAATTATATCTTAAATAAGTTACTGTCAGAGGTGACACTGTACAGTTCGATAGGGTTCGCAGCGTATGGATATAGAGGGCAGCGTTGGACAGGTGCTGCGCCTCCAGTACACAGTCACAAGTTGCTGAACTGATCTATCCTCACTTCTTACAACAACCATGTCCAGTCCTAAGCCTGCTGAGCCTGCTGCAGCAGCAAAGCTTCCTTGGGATATCAAAATCTTTAGGCTTCTTAGTAGGATCCAAGGAGTGGTTGTGTGCTGGCATTGTTTACGTAGACCACTCATTCTTCCAACCTTGATTCAAATCAAACCCATCTGCGAACAGTAACACCTGCTGGTCTAGTCGATTTAAGTCGTTGTTTCAGCGGATGGCAGAATTCTTGATAGAGTGGTAAGGAGGGTGATGCCCGTATCTTCCTAGCTTCTCTCATCAGTGCTAAGTTCCTCCTTAGATGTGGAGAAGAAATGTAGGTGAATACAGAGGCATACAGCCTGCACCCCCCCCCCCCCCTCTTGTTCCACTATCACATCTACGTTTCAAGTTACAAGTACTACGACTCCAATTTACAGAGGTCCGTTCCCAGTGTTTAGTGACAGTGTTTCTCTGCCCCAGTGCGTCGATCGTGTGAAAAACTACCGTGTGTCACCAATATGTTCTCTTTTTTTTTTTACCAATGTACATAATTTTACTGCCATGGACACATCTTTCCGCAAGGCAGATTAACTTTACATTGTACCCTGGTTCTCTCAATGTTGATCTCTGTTTCTCTATTATTGTTTTTGCCCTTATCCAGTGTTACTAACAAGCCTGTATATGTATTTTGCCAATGAATTAGGGTGTAGTGGGACATTGCCTCTGGTGGGCTGCGGTGTGGGGGCCTTCCCGGTGGGAGTGATCTCTGCGCTCCTTTTCTCTTTTCCCCTTCCATTTATGTACGTCCCGACGTACTCCCAGCATTTCTATATCTTTATATACAGTATATAATTCTTCGACACGTGTGTATGTCATTGAACTCTTCCTAAACGACTGGACCGATTTTGATGAATTTTTAGCCTATTTTCAATTTTGAAAAAATAGGCTTATGAGATCACCTTTTGTCCGTGTGTGTGTGAGAGGAGTGTGTGTGTGTGTGTGTGTGCCCCCTAATAACGTCTAAACGGCTGGAGCGATTTCAATGAAACTCGGTAAGTTCATAGCACTATTCAGGACGACCCCGACCATGCCCTTCAAATTTTGTTACGTCTCACCAATCCAACATGGCGGCTGTGCGAAATATTTCACCAGCATTCAATATCACCGAAACAATTCCCGACATCACCCTGGATTTTTTTTACGGTGATAAAAGGGAACTAGAGCTCAGCAACTCGAACTGAAACCCCGGAAAAAATGTGAACTAAAAGTACTTCCCCCCTGCCCGCTCTGACCAACTCAAGCAAGACCAATATCTGTACAGAGGGGTGTAGTCCATCGCTGGCCGGGAGCCAATAGATGTGTTGACAAGCGATGACAGTCCACTCTCTCGCTCAAGCTTGCCCTCCTCTCTGTCACACTGGCTGACAGAGCTAGCGCCGTCGCCAGGGTTTCACTTCAAGTTGCTGAGCTCTACTAGAAGTTCACCTATGTGACTTTTGAAATACTGGTAACTACAAGACCAACATGGCGACCACGCGAATTTGCGACTTTTAAATAGACGTTTCTCGCGATTTAACCAACCAAACGCAATAAAACTTGGTACAGTATATGTTTATACACATTGTAATGCACCGACATCTAACTTGGTTCAATTGTTTACATAACCACAAGATGGCGACTGTGCGAAATATTTAACCGGCATTCTATATCTCTGAAACTATTAGCGGTATCACCCTGAAATTTAGTACGGAGATTAAGGGCACTACTGGAAGTTCATCTATAAGACTTTTAAAAACCGGTTAACTACAAAACGAACATGGCGGCCAAGCGAATTTGGAAATTATAAATAGACCTTTCTCGCGATTTAATTATCCAAACGCAATGAAACTTGGTACAGGGATTTTTTATACACATTGTAATGCACTGGTACCTTATTTAGTTCAATTGTTTGCATAACCTCAAGATGGTGGCTGTGCGATTTTTTTAATTTTTTATTTCTTGTGTCGTAATCATGCGATCGAAGTGAAAGTTTGAATAATGAACCTACGCAATAATTTTCCTTTAATGGTACATGACTCTATGGCCTATACATTTAACAATCCAACATGGCGACCATCCGAAATATTTAGTCGGTTCTCAATATCTACGAATATATTACAGAAATCAAATTGAAATTTTGTATGTAGATAGAGGCAATTAACATAAGTAGGATATATGAAAATAGGCTTTATAGTTCTTCACGGAACTACTTGTTTTATGTATATTAGAGTGGGTCCCTGTATGGTTTAGATTCACAATTGGACCCAGTAGGTGGCGTAGCGACCAAAATGTAGGATGAACACAGTTTAAGAACCACAAGGTACAGTCAACAAAACGAAAACTGTCGTCATGGAAACCGCTAACCTTAGTGAAAACAAAAGTCCCACCTCAACAGGGTCTTCTTTCCCCACTAATTCTCCCAAACTCCTTCTCTTGGCATTGGTTTCTTCTGAAAAGTTCTTGAACAATTGACTTTCTGAGAATAATTCAGAGTTATGTTTTTGTACCATAGATGGCGGTGATGTCGAATTCTTGGTATTTGACGTAGGCTTCAAAACGTGCAAAAATCACTTGCATCGTAGAGCTTGGCAATATTTGGACATTTCAATAACGGCTCATAGAAAATAAACAACATTTACGTTTGTTTGAGTGGCTCCCTGTGTGGTTTAGATTCCCAATTGGACCCAATAGGCAGCGCACGAGTAGATTCGACAAATGAGCGACGACGCGTGAAGCGTTTCAAAAAGGTCCCGTATGCCATTCGTCCGATAGCAAGGAAACTTGGGTGAGATGTTGTGTCCACTCCAGGGAAGGTTTCTGGCTGAGTAAATCCATTTTACAACAGGTAGCGCATGAGTAGATACAAAAAATGAGCAACGACGCGCGAAGCGTTTCAAAAAAGTCCCGTATGTGTTCGTATACTATTCGTCCTATTACGATGAAACTTGGGTGAGATGTTGTGTCCACTCCAGGGAAGGTTTCTGACGTAGAAAATCCATTTTACAACCGGTAGCGCATGAGTAGGTTCAAAAAATGAGCGATGACGCGCGAATCGTTTCAACAAACTACCGTATGCGTTCATATACCATTCATCCGATTGCGATGAAACTTTGGTGAATTGTTGTGCACACTATAGGAAAGGAGTCTGGCTTAGTAAATCCATTTTACAATATGTAGCGCACGAGTAGATTCAACAAATGAAAGATGACGCGCTAATCGTTTCAACAAAGTCCTGTATGCGTCCATATAGGATACCATTTATCCGATTGCGAAGAAACTTTGGTGAATTGTTGTGTACACTCCAGGAAAGGTTTCTGGCTTAATAAATCCATTTTACAATAGGTAGCGCACGAATAGATTCAATAAATGAGCGATGCTGCGCGAATCGTTTCAACGAAGTCCCATATGCGTTCATATACCATTCATCCGATAGCCAAGAAACTTGGGCGACTTGTGGAGTACAGTCCAGGGAAGGGTTCAGGCTTAGTAATTCAATTTTAGAATATGTAGCGCATGAGTAGCCTAGATTCAACAAATGAGTGACGGCGCGAATCGTTTAAACAAAATCCCGTATGCGTCATATGCCAGTCATCCGATTGCGATCAAACTTTAGTGAGTTGTTGTGCACGCTCCCACGAATGATTCTAAATCAGTAAATCTATTTCACGGTAGTTTAGAGACAGTTAACGGAAATTGAAAAAAATATTGTGTATCCAAAAACACTTCAAGAAACAAAATTACAACCCCAAAACTTTCTTTGATTGGCATTGCAACGCATGCCGGGTACAGCTTGTCTCTTCTAAAATTCTTCCACCCCTATGGCCTAAGGGCTACAAGCTAGCCATGGCCCGTTTGCTCCCACGCTTTACGCGGTAGCAGGAATTAAAATAACCTCCATTCATTCATTCCTTCTCAACACAGGTAGCCATTTGCACAGGGTTGACAATACGTTACCGTGATGCAACGCATTGAATCATTTAGTTTTGAGTACACTCGATGCACTATCCAAACGTACAGGAGCACAATACTCGGCAACCGAGTAAACAAGACTGTTTCTATTCCAAACGTCAGGTCAAGTCCTGAGGAAAATATCCCTCCGCGCATCTCCTCTCTCTGTCCCTTCTTTTGTTTCCGGCATGGGAACTACATTGTCATCCCTCAACCTACTGTATACAGGTACATTTAATTAATTTGTTTGCCCTTTTTACTCGACTTCTCTCCGCTTTCATTACCTTTGAAGTATTTGATTTCTGATTCAAGCATTACAGCTGCAGTTTGAACACCTTGCCTATTTGAGGAAGCCATATTGAACTTTGTGCAATCGTAACCGTTTTGCCAACCTTTGAGCCAGATTCACCATAAAATCGAATTACTCGGGCGCTTTTTGGCGTTCAAAGAAGGGTTGTACAAAATAAAATGTAGGCCTAATATAATTCGTACTGAAGTACTCTACCTATTGTTCCATACAGACTACCACTAAAATTATATTCACACACACAATTCATCACATGAAAAGCAAAGTTGGCAAAGCTCCCAATTAACATGAAAATGAAACATTTATTCATATATTTTTATAAAGGAAATTCTGAAAAGTAATCTAGCCAGCTTATGGAAACATAGCAACATGTTCTGTACGACAAAAACAAGCAGAAAAGGTGGGAACTATTTCCTGGCGCGTTAGCTTCTTCACAGACCAAAACATCAAAGGGACCGCTTAGGTCTTGACGTGACTAGAATTATAGTTAGACGTAGGCAGTCAAAAGCGGCTCCCAAGGAAGTGCCACTGAGCTTATTAAGTATGATGTTCCTTACAGCGACGATAATTATAGTCTAAAAATCTTCCTAATTTTAAGTTATTCACCGTTTTACGCACTCGTTGCCCTTTTATTGATGTGTAACATCTTTCCGCCCGGTTGCTGGATAGTTTTGTGGGAGTGATTTTGAAAATTAGGGACGGAAGTGGATCTGGCGGAAGTGGATCGAACGGAAGTGGACTGGACGGAAGTGAAGACGCATTGCCAGAAAAATGGGACGGAAGTGAATCGGGCGGAAGTGGATCGAACGGAAGTGGATCGGACGGAAGTGAAGACGCACTGCCAGCTGGATGTACAATTGAAAATGTGTGTATTGGAAACAAGGCAGTGTGTGCTCTGTAGCGCGAGAATGTTATGGCAATACAGTAGGCAGTGCATTTAGCAGGCACTGGTTTGGCGAGCACAGTGGCAAATGTTTCACCGACTTTCATTTGTCATTGAGCAGTTTATGAAGCTTCACGTTCAAGGTTGAATATCACATGGGGTAGGACAAAGACGACAAATGACTTTTAAGTAAGCGGCATTATTGTCAAGCTGTGGGTGAGTAGTCAAATATTAAATGCATAACAGAATGTTGTTATATGAGAGGAATAAAAGCTGTATTTTCATCATATGTGAGACTAGGTCATTTCATGATTGTAGGAAGCCATGTTTTGATGGTTTACGACGAACTGTATGAGAGCCTTGAAAATAATGAATGTTATAGTTACTGAGGAATGTGCTCACAGTATTTGAGAGTACTGTCGACGTTTTGTGTCACTTTGTTATTATGAATTATTAATGTAAAAGGAAGGAAGAAAGCTTGTAGTTTTGCGTATCCGTTAATCTCACGATCATGATCCACGGTATCTCCCTTTTACGTGGAATGCGAACCACATGACATGGCATTTCAATTCAAAAATCTCACATGTATTGACCAGGAATCAAACCCGGTCTACCTTGGTGAGAGACTAACAGCTTGACCGCTGCGCCACAAATGTGACAGTAGCATATCTCCAATTCAATCTATACATTCATCATAGTACCAGTATGAAAATGGAGTGTAAATTAACATTTTAAGAATGTCCAAGCTGTGTAGTATACGAGTAGGATAACATGTCAGATGTTACACATCATATGCAACTACTGTAAGGCTCGTATCTTTTTTTTAAATTATTATCGGTGATTCACTCATCTTCTTTCATTTTCGAGTTTGTGGCTCGGTTCCATCTTAGATTTTATCTTGGATATTTTAACGCTTTATATTCAGCGTCCAGATGGACTTGGAAAGGGAAGAGCATTTTTTTTGTAAAAATAAGAGGGAATACTTTTTGAAGAAAAAATAGGTTCAACAATCTCCGTTTATTATAAATAATATTGAAAGTCTAGCAACTTTGTTCGGTTATTATTTTGAATAAAAAGTGTATTGTTTATTTCCAAAACGCAGCAGAATATCTTATTTTAGTATTTCGCACGGGTTTTAAAAAATCGACCTATAAAACTGTGAAAGGTGATTTTGTCTCTTCCCCGCCCCGTTTGCCCCTCCGTCTCGTCGGGTTTGCTTCCAACACAGGGCAGCCTTTATCAATCAGTAGTTAACACTCCAGCGGACAATGGAGCTTTCAGAAGCGGGCCACAACCAAATATGTTAGCACATCGCTCAGTGTTCCTAGACAATTACTATCTACAGTAAAACGTGCCTGCAACGAAAACGAACTGGACTAGCAATTCGGTTAACTCTTTTAGGTTAGGTGATGCAAAAAATGAACCACCAGCTGTCATCGCTTCAATGCATAGTGGTACAGGGAATGTACCACCAAATGGTATAGATCTGCCTCTTCCAGCATGCTGGCACACTCTCTGTACCACATTGTGTTATGATGCTACTAGTTACTAGGTGGCGCTAGTTACTTCTTTCCCTCCATTTTGTGTTTAAGTGGCTATTGTCTGCTCGCTTGCTGAGCCCAAGGTTGCAGGTTCGAAACCTGGCGCAGTCAGCTGGCATTTGAGGGTGCGCAAATGCGAGGGAGCCGTGTCAGTAGATTTACTGGCACGTTAAAGATCCCCTTCGGGGCAAAATTCCGGCACCCCGGCGTCTCTAGAAGCCAATGTAGTTAAAAGGGACGTAAAACCAATAACATTATTATTATTATTGTTACGTGCCACCCCCGAGTGGCACTTTTGTTAACTGGATTACGGTGGGAAGGAAGCACGACACCATTTACTGCTTAAAGAAATAATTAACTTTATTGTGGCCAGAAAATTACACTAATCAGCACACACAAGCAATTAGGAGCCTTCTCCAGTTTCCTCAAATCTCTTCCTTATGCGCTCTTGGCCCCTTTCACTTGCAACAGACCACAGAAGTTAATCCGTCCTAATGAGTCCGGTGGCCTTGGCAGAAGCTACCTGCCCCTCTTCCTCAGGTAAAACAAATACAGTTACTTACGAGCACTTGAAGTACGCTGTTCACAAGCTGGGAGAAAACAATGTCACAGGATTTCGACACCACAATATCTGACACTCAGTGAAAGCACACTTACTCAGAACACGGCAGTCCCCTGTATGTTCCTCACTTCGCCGCTACACTAGGGGTTTCGCAAGTCACCACACTTCTGTCGCTCAGAATACACGCTCACACTCGCTCGTAAAACACAACAACAACTGTTTCACGGGTCACTCTTATATAGCAGGCCGGTGACTCAATAAATGGTTCTAGATCCATCCAGAGTCCACGGCTTCTCGAGGTTTCCACCGCTGGTCCAGTCACGAATCTTCTGGACTATCCCTTTGTCTGTAGTAGCCCTGTTGCATAAGGCGCGCGCAATACAGGAGGCAAGCCACAGCCCAGCCCCTGGGGCAGTTGTGACTCAAGCGGCGAGCGATGACACAAACTCACAGCCGTAACACCACCCCCTTCCTAAAAAGGCTGATCGTCCCGATCAATCATTGGTCCGTCTGTGTCCCTCCGTAGGCTGCCAGGCGATCTAGATGCACGATCTTCATCTTCGCCCTCGGGCTCCGCTGGATCCTGTAGACGACATCGTTGATCCGTTTCACGACTCGGTACGGGCCCTCCCAGGACTTCTGCAGTTTGGGTGACAGGCCTTTCTTCCGTAATGGGTTGAAGAGCCAGACCAGGTCGTCCTCGTGGAATCCGCCGGCATCCGTCTGCTGGTCGTATCGGGTCTTCATTCTGTCGGTCTCGATCCGCAGTTTCCTCCTCGCGAACGCGTGCACGTCCTCCAGTTGGTCGACCAGTTCTTGACAATACTGGCTTACCGAGATCGGATCATTCCCAGGTCGGCCAAAGGCAAGATCGACAGGTAGACGGAGCTCCCTCCCAAACATGGCCCGGGCTGGTGTGCACCCGGTGGCTTCATGCACGGCGGCGCGGTAGGCCAGGAGAAATAGTGGAAGATGTTTGTCCCAATCCCTCTGGTGCTCGCTGACGACTATTCGAAGATGGTTCTCGATGGTGCGATTGAATCGCTCTACCATCCCGTCGGACTGAGGGTGTAGTGGCGTTGTCCTTGTCTTCCGGATTCCCAGCAGCTGGCATAGGTTCTGGAACACCTGCGACTCGAAGTTCCTCCCTTGGTCGGAGTGCAGCTCCAGGGGTACTCCGTACCGGCTGACGAATTCCTTCACCAGGGTCTCTGCAATCGTCGCGGCTTCTTGGTTAGGGAGCGCATACGCCTCCGGCCATTTGGTAAAGTAGTCGCTGACGACTAATATGTAGCGGTTCCCTGCCTCGCTTAACGGGAATGGCCCAGCAACATCGATGGCCACTCTCTCCATGGGGCCGCCCACGTTGTAGGTCTTCAGTGGACCCCGTCGTCTTCGTCCTGGGCCCTTGCTGGCTGCGCAATCGTGGCACCTCGCGCAGTGGTTCTCCACGTCTGTTCGGCATCCGATCCAGTAGAACCGCTCTCTCAGCTTCTCCAGGGTCTTCTTTATCCCTAGGTGTCCACCAGATGATCCTCCATGAACTTCCTTCAGGACTTCCTCCGTCATAGCCTTTGGAACGACGACTTGTTCCCGAGATGTCTTCCCGTCGGTGCTCTCCCAGGTACGGCAGATGAGGCCATCCCTTACAATCAGCGAGTCCCACTGCGCCCAGTAGGACTTAAACTTTGGGCTGCAGTCACTCACAATGTTCCACCCGGGTCTGGGGACACAGGCCCTCTTCCATTCGGCTATCAGTCCCAGGTCATCATCCTCTGCTTGTGCCCGCGTGAAAGATTCGCGGCTCCAGTTCCCTTGAAGTTCCACAGTAGTCCGTCGGCACAGTATCCCGGTGTTCTCCTCCCTTCGGGCACAGAAGGTGCAGTCTTCGGGGCACGGTCTTCGTGACAGGGCGTCGGCGTTAGAATGCAGTTGGCCTTTCCTGTGCTGAATCTCAAAGTTGTACTGTTGAAGTCTCTCTAACCACCGAGCGAGTTGACCCTCGGGCTGCTTGAAGTTCAGGAGCCACCGCAGGGATGCATGGTCGGTCCTGATGAGAAATTCTTGCCCGTACAGGTACTTGTGGAAGTGTTCAATGGTCTTCACGATGGCGAGCAGCTCCTTCCTGGTGACGCAGTAGTTCCTTTCTGGCTTTGACAGGGCCTTGCTGAAGTAGGCCACTACTCTCTCCTCGCCGTCCACTACTTGCGACAGGATCCCCCCTATGCCGAAGTCGCTGGCATCGGTATCGACGATGAACCTTGTTCCAGGTCTGGGGTAGGCCAGAATAGGCGCGGTGCACAGAGCCTGCTTGAGTTGTTCGAAGGCGCTGTGGCATTCTGCTGTCCACGTGAAGAGTTGGTCCTTCTCAGTCAGTCGATGTAAAGGTTTGGCGATGTCGGCGAATCCTCTCACGAAGCGACGATAATAAGTGCAGAGTCCCAGGAAGCTTCGTAGTTGCGACTTGTCCTTCGGAACTGGCCACTCCCTCACAGCTGCGGTCTTCTCTGGGTCGGTGCGCACCCCTTCCTCGGAGACGATATGCCCAAGGTACTGGACCCGCTTCTGGAAGAGCTGACACTTCTTGGGGCTCAACTTCAGCTGGGCAGCCCGTAGCTTCAACAAGATCTCCTTCAAGTTGCTGTAGTGCTCCTCGAAGCTCCTCCCCAGAACGATGACGTCGTCTAGGTATACCAGGCAGGTCTTCCAGTGTAGTCCCCTCAGAATGGACTCCATTAGCCTTTCGAAGGTTGCAGGGGCGTTGCACAGACCGAATGGCATGGCGGTGAACTGCCAGAGCCCGCTGCCCACAGAGAACGCCGTTTTCTCGCGGTCCTTAGGGTGGACCTCCACCTGCCAGTAGCCACTCTTCAAATCCAAGGTGGAGAACCATCTTGATCCTGATATGGTGTCCAGCGTGTCGTCGATCCGGGGTAGAGGGTAGCTGTCCTTTTTCGTGACGTCGTTCACCCGCCTGTAGTCCACGCAGAACCTGGTGGAACCGTCCTTCTTCTTCACTAGCACGACCGGAGAACTCCAAGGACTATGTGATGGCTCGATCACCCCTTGCTCCTTCATCTCTTCTACCATCCGGTCGACTTCGGCTTGCTTGGCGAGCGGGACACGTCGGAATGGGGCCCTAATCGGTGCGCTGTCCCCAACGTCGATTCTGTGCTGGACCAAGCTTGTCCTGCCGAAGTCTTTGCTCCCCACGGAGAAGACATCCTGGAATTCGCGTAGCAGGTCCTGAAGTTGGCGTGATTGCTCTTCGTCTAGATGGTCCTGGGATCCTTGGTACAGCTTCTGTAGTTCTTCTGGCAGGGCGCGTCTTCTTCGGTTGTCCGTCTGCAGGTGTCCGTCCGTCGTATCTGTGATGCGGGCAATCCAGGTAACGGGCTCGCAGACTCCTAGGTTGGTGTCCCGGTGAACCGTAATGTCGTAGTCGTTCAGGTTGGACAGGCGGACGTACGGCCGAGACGTCGTGTTGATGAGAGTCTTGGCAACTAGCAATCCTTTTGTCTGGATGTCCTCATATTTTGGCTCGATGACAGCCGCCACACCCTCAGCAGTTCCGTCGACAATTACGGCAGCGCTGACTTCCGTCCTGGCGGGAACGATGACGTCCTCTCTCAGCCTTACTCGTCGTGCGGCGACGGCCTCGTGTGCTGGTTGCAAAGCAAGTTCCTCACTTCCGAAGTGCAGAGTGTTGGTACTCAGATCCAAGATGATGTTGTTCTGGTCCAGGAAGTCCAGTCCGATGATCACTTCATTTGATACGTCAGCCACAAGTACTGGATGCTTTATCGCCCGTCGACCAATGACGAACTCCAGTGATGCTTCGCCATGTACCGGTGCGGTCTCTCCGGTCGCGGTTATTAGCTGGAGGTTCCTTTGTGTGGGTTGCACTCTCCACTTCGGGATCACGGTGGGGCTGACGATGGTCCTCGATGCTTCCGTGTCGATTAGCATGGGCCAGCTCACTCCGTTGATAACTCCGTCGACCATCAGGCTGCTATTGTCCCTCCGTAACTTCGTCACACGAACCTGGACTGCCGGGGCTTGACGACTGTCACAAGCCAACCTTTCCCCTCAAGGCTGGCTAATACTCGTTTCCCTGGGCCGCGCGGTTTTCAGACGACTGACTTCCCGTCGGATACCCTCGGCGGCGGCGATCACCGCAGTCCTTGCTCAGGTGGCCTTTCTTACCGCAGGTCCAGCAGGTCGGTAGTCCTCTTCCGGGCCGCCTCTCCGGTTGTCTTCCGGCTGTGTCGTTGCTGGTAGTGCCGCGACTATCGAAGAAACGGCTTAGCGCCTCCATCAATTCGTCGGCCAGGGGCTTGGTCTCGTTGGGTTTTGCTGGTTCGTCAACGTCCACTTGACGCACCCGCGCGTGCATTCTAGATGCCTGTTTCGCCGTCTCAAACTCAAGTGCGTGGCTCAGCGCATCTGCCAGGGTCTTATTGCGCGCGAGTCGCAGCGCCTGTTGAGTGTCCGAGTCCCGTAGTCCGTCGGTGAAGGTTTGCGTCGCAATCTGCTCCAGAAAGTCGGCCGGCGCTGTTGGGTAGGCTAGCCTTACGAGGCGTGCGATGTCCATCTCGAACTCCTGCAGGGTTTCCGTGTTCTTTTGTACCCGGGTCCGGAGCTGCATCTGGTAGGCCTGCTGAAGATGGCTATCCCCATATCTGGACTCCATATGTGCGATCAGTGAAGCGTAGTCCTGGGATCCGGTCGGGATGGCCTGAAGGACGTTAAGAGCGTCCCCTCTCAGCGCTACAATGAGAGCTGTAGCCTTTTCCGTGCTGTTCCAGTTGTTTATGGAACAGGCTGCCTCGAACTGACGTAAATAGGTGCTCCACGGGATCTTTCCGTCGAAGGTTGGGGGCGTCACTCTGCTCTGTCCCGTTCCTGGTGTCCCCGGTGTACCTGTGGGCGGGCGTCGGCGCAGCTCGGCAACTTCCTCTTGAAGAGCGTTGACTTTCTCTTCCACCCCCGTGAGTGGGCGTTGGCGCAGTTCGGCTACTTCCTCTTGTAGGGCTTTGACTCTCTCATCCACCCCGGTCGGCGGGTGTTGGCGCAGCTCGGCGACTTCCTCTTGTAGGGCTTTGAATCTATCTTCCATCCCTGTCGGCGGGTGTCGGCGCAGCTCAGCAAATTCCTTTTGTAGAGCGTTAAATCTCTCTTCCACCCCCGTCAGCGGGCGTCGGCGTAGCTCAGCAACTTCTTCTTTTAAGGCGTCGAACTTCTTTTCCACTGCCGTGACTTCCTCACGCAGACCCAGTTCTAATTTCTTCAAGTCCTGTGCTAACTTATTCTGCCCGTTTTCCATCTTCTTCTGGCCGTCCTCTATCTTCTTGGTTAAATTCTTCTGGCCATCTTCTAATTAAGCAGTTAGGTCCTCGGCTAACTTATTTTGACCGTCTTCCACCTTCTTCTGGCCGTCTTCTAATTTGCAAGTTAGCTCCTTGGTTAAATTCTTCTGGCCGTCTTCTATGCCATTTAACTTTTCTAGCAATGCTGCCAATTGCGCCTCCATTTTAGTTGTTTGCCTTGTAAAGGGCATGCACTCACAGGAAAATTTAAAAAAAATTGACCTGCTCGGGTTTTGAAACCAGGACCGTCAGGTATTGTGCTTGAGTTCGTAATCCGGCTTCTGACACCAGTTGTTACGTGCCACCCCCTAGTGGCACTTTTGTTAACTGGATTACGGTGGGAAGGAAGCACGACACCATTTACTGCTTAAAGAAATAATTAACTTTATTGTGGCCAGAAAATTACACTAATCAGCACACACAAGCAATTAGGAGCCTTCTCCAGTTTCCTCAAATCTCTTCCTTATGCGCTCTTGGCCCCTTTCACTTGCAACAGACCACAGAAGTTAATCCGTCCTAATGAGTCCGGTGGCCTTGGCAGAAGCTACCTGCCCCTCTTCCTCAGGTAAAACAAATACAGTTACTTACGAGCACTTGAAGTACGCTGTTCACAAGCTGGGAGAAAACAATGTCACAGGATTTCGACACCACAATATCTGACACTCAGTGAAAGCACACTTACTCAGAACACGGCAGTCCCCTGTATGTTCCTCACTTCGCCGCTACACTAGGGGTTTCGCAAGTCACCACACTTCTGTCGCTCAGAATACACGCTCACACTCGCTCGTAAAACACAACAACAACTGCTTCACGGGTCACTCTTATATAGCAGGCCGGTGACTCAATAAATGGTTCTAGATCCATCCAGAGTCCACGGCTTCTCGAGGTTTCCACCGCTGGTCCAGTCACGAATCTTCTGGACTATCCCTTTGTCTGTAGTAGCCCTGTTGCATAAGGCGCGCGCAATACAGGAGGCAAGCCACAGCCCAGCCCCTGGGGCAGTTGTGACTCAAGCGGCGAGCGATGACACAAACTCACAGCCGTAACATTATTATTATTATTATTATTGTCTGTTGTCATGCGCACAGAGCTTATTGTGAACAAATATTATCTTGTGCCTCAAGGGTCAGAATTCCTGTCAAATTCATGTGCTTGAAAGAACGAAGGTAGGCCTATGCTAAAATAATAATCAAACCATGGACATGCCTACGATGGACATACTAAGAAAAAATAAAAAGGTCTACATACCCTATTCGTTGTTGTATAATGTCGTAGTCAGATAGTGAAATCCGTCATTTCATGAAGATCCTAGGCACTTCATGAAAAGCCGGCATATGATGTAAAATGGGATAGTTACACAATCTGACGCGTTTCTTCATGAAGTGACGGACTGCTTTAGGCAGATGGTGTAAGAAATCATTTTTCATTATCTGCCGAGGCACTTCATGAAGATCCGGCATTTTTTGATTCGGCTCTTCATGAAATGACTAACGCGACGAAGTCGTACATTAATTCCTTTAATTGATCTATTCCAAGAAATAAATTAATGCTTATTTACTATGGGATTCGAAATCAATTTCCACGTACAACCTAAAATCTATTCCTGGAACACTGGGTAAGTTTTTCCCTTTTTTTTCTTCTGTGTAAGTTTATATATTTTTTCCATTTGTAGACCTGCATTAATCCGTTTCTAATCTGAATGAAATGACTGCCGCAGTGGAGTCGTACAATAATTTTTCTGTGTAATACACGAATTATTCCGAGAAATAAATTGATGCACGTTTATTATGATGTTCATAATTAATTTCCACGTAAGACTGAAACCCTAATCGTGGAATACTAGGTACACTTTACTCCCTCTGTCTTCTTTTTGTAGAAGCTTACATTTTTCCCAATTTGTGCAATATACTTTTTCGTTATATATATTTTCATAATTTATTTTGTGGTTTGGCTTTATTTCCTAAAATGTGTACCCTTTCTTTTTATTTATTTCTCTCTCTCTTCCCCATTGATGTATTTTGTATTTTTGAACTTAATATGTCTGATGACCTTATCAGACAACATACTGTACACCCTAATGTACAGGGCTGATGACGTTATCATACAACATACACCTAGTATACTGGTGACCAGGATGTACCTAGCCCGTTTTTACAATAATAAAACAACTACAACACTATATTAAAATGTGCAGACTGAAAAATGAAAATACAGAAACCCTCCCGAAATGACTTTCTGGGTACGGCCCTGATTTCTTCATTGCGGTAAGCCTTCACGAAACACGAAATAAGCTGACTATTGTGTAGGCTATGTCCTAAAATGTTCTAATAATGGCATTAATATAAACATCGCTTTGTTCTATTGACATCCCGCCTTTTAACTAACCCCATGTAATAGAAAGTGTAATATTTCGTCTGGACATATGTCGTTCATTCTCAGACTTGTGATAATACTGGTATTTGCGTAAACACCCATTAATCCTCTGTTAATCAGCCACCAGTATCATGTTCATCCAAATGAGACGAATAGAACACTTGTAAATGATTAAAACAGGCAGGCTACAAGTGACATAACCTAAAATATACCAAACAAGTCTTTCTTACCTTATCCATTTCTTCTTGACACCAATGTTTTTATGAGGCTTTTCTTCATAATACTCATTAACTTTCTGAAGAAACAACTGCCTGTACTTCCACGGTATTTTCCATATCGTATATTGCCACTATTTATTCTTGGAAAGCACACTTATCTCACCACGACGACAACGCTACCGCTTCTTCATGAAATGACGGGCTTGACTTTCCGTCAGATAGTGTAAAAAAGAATTACACTATGTGACGGCTAAATTTAGTCATTTCATGAAACCACGCGTCAGATAGTGTAACTATCTCATTTTACATCATATGCCGGCTTTTCATGAAGTGCCTAGGATCTTCATGAAATGACGGATTTCACTATCTGCCTACGACATATACATATTTCCGTTACGAATTAAGGGCTCTCCTTCTTCTTCTTCTTCTTACCGTACCGTCTTCTATCGAAGGTTGGCGGTCATCATGGCTATTCTAGTCTTCGAGACTGCCACAGACAAAAGGGTCGTGTGTTCATCTCATACCAGTCCCTGAGGTTCTTCAGCCATGAGATTTTCCGTCGGCCGGGTCTCCGCTGTCCTGAGATCTTCCCCTGAATCACCAACTGCAGGATCCCGCATCACGTGTCCGAAATATTCAAGTTTCCGCTTTTTGATGGAAAGGAACACTTCCGTCTTCTTGTGTAATCTTTCCATCATCTCAGTATTCCTTATTATTTCGGTCCACGAGATATCATATGTAACATCTGCTGATACATTCACATTTCGAAGGTTTCCAGCTTCCTGCACAGGGCCTGGGTTCGAGTCCAACCTTCCATTCCATACAATAGTGTGGCAAACACATATCCCCTGACCATTCGCATGATCAATATATAAATTATTCCCATTTTTTAATTTTTCTTTTGATAACTAAGGAAAGTTAATTGCAAATATTCAAGTTGAAAACTAAAGATAAAGAACAGTTCTAGGAGTGTGCAAAATTTCATATCAACAGAACAAAGGGATGTCGAAGAAAACTATTTTAAATAACTAAGCTTTTTACACTTGTAAACGTGTACCTCCCCCCCTAATAAAGGGCCCTTTGAAGGCAGGTTTCCCTGTACCGTACTTATTTGTGTCTATAGTTCTAGTTTGGGCTTAGCCTATTGCTGAAGCCTATTAGCCTAGGCATTTTAGTCTAAAAATCGTCAAAACCTAGAAAAAAATCATGTAAAGCTAATTTTCTCAGAATTTGATAATTTGACCCTGGAGAACAACATAATAAAATTCTCCAAGCTTCCGATGCCGGCTTCCTTGTTTTCCAGGCCTGGAAACCTGGAATTTCAGGATATTCCTGGAGCGCCCACAAAAACCGAATCGTTTATCCAAAATTGACAAAGTATGGTATCAAATGAAAGAGGAAAACATGCAGGTTCTAACAAACGCAATAAATACATCATTCGGTCACTTCCGGTCGAATAAAAAACAACAAAAAAAGCGCAAAATTCAAATTTTTAAATATTTTTTTCAATCAACGCGCTTTTAAGTGACTAAAACATGGGGTTAAAGGAAAATAAGCTAAATAGAACGAAAGAGCATGTTTTTAGATTTCCCGAAGTGTATTTTGTTTGTTTGTACGTCTAATAGTGTACGAGCTACAGCCAGAATAAATTGAACACCAATTTAAGTTGGTAGCGCCGTCGCGTCGTGTACATCGTTGCTGTTCCTGGCATGGGCTGCGGCTTACGCTGTGCAAGGGAAGGCTTGTTGATGCTATTGTGTTGTTGAGATTAACGTTTATTGGTGGTACGTTGGCCTACTATAAAAGTACAGTGAAGGAGGTTGAGTGAAAATGTGGAATTGCGTTTTATGTAAATAACCTTTAAATATTGGTGTTGTAAGTTTAGTGAAAAATAAAGGCCTCGAAAGTTTAAAAATCGCAAGCGTGAAGCGAAATGATGGCTTGGTGGATACTTTTGCCTCACCGGAATTTATGAAAGTTCACCTTTATTGCAGGTAAGGATGTTTTTTTAAATTCTATATACTATAAAATACAACGGACGTACCTTAACAACACGAATGAAAAGTTACTACCGTTGAATTTAGTTTATAGATTTCATGTTTCAACATGCTTTTATGTGTCTATAAGCCTAGGACTTATTGCCAGTCGCTTAAGGTATTGAGGCAGTTGTATATGTGCGGATTTGCGGTTTAATACGGTCTTTACACTCATTGATAAAGTCTTAAATATTGAAATTTAACGGATTTCGAGCCAACTGAAATTGCACAATTCACATTTGCTTTGTCGCGCAAGGGAAGGTATGCCAGCAAGCTATGTGCACAGCCGTCGGCCTAGCGGCTTTAAGTGCTAAGGCGAGAAAAAAAAAATGCTGGGTTGGAGAGATATTTGAACCCAAGAAGCACTCAAACTTTGTAAGCAAAAGGGGAGCGCCTTAGCACCCGCGGCCTCCAGGCCGATACCTGTAAGCGATGCTTGCTGGGATAACTTCGCTTATGCGACAAAGCAAACGAGAATTTCATGTTTTTAATCGGCTCTAAATCCGTTAAATTTGAGCGTTTGGAATTTTATCATATACCACCGTGTTCGCCTTAACGAGACCTATGCAATGGTAAGGGTTTTTGAAAACGTTAGACATTGGGATACCGTCCAAAGCTTTTTTATAGCGTACTTCTTACAGTTTTTACAGCTTTTTGTGCATGTTAGTAATGTTTTTAGTCGAAGTAGGGCTTAATGAAGTTTAATTTAGGAAAACTGACCAGGAGTTTGTTTTGATCTTAAAAACTCTCCTTCAAAGTTGGTTATTTAGATCTAACTGAGGGCCCACTTTCTCGTATTAGAACCAGGTAAATATTTAACTAATTTTACTTATTTTATTTTTAGGATCGCTTACAAGCGACCTGGTTCGATAAAGGCATCTCTAGATAAAAGGCCCGAAGGAGAATTATCCAATGAGGAAACGCTCTTAAAACCTACTCTTCGTTCTTCTGTTGACCCTTTCAACATAAAAGAAGATTTTCTGTTCCGTGGCAAAGAGGCCTCGTCTCGGAAGGAGACGAAAAAGGAAGTACAGACGTATTATACACGAGATCCGAACGATTCCGGTTATTACAGGCATCCGACTCCGAGCAATCGAACGTGACAATGAACGGGGACTTACTGTATGTGCTCGTGTGGACAGCATAATAGACCTTGTTGCTGCGAGGCCAAATATCATCGAGAATGTCATCTCCGATTTGTATCTGGAGGCGTTTTGGAGGGTTGATGGTAGCAGCGTCAAGACTGGCCGTGGCCGTCCTGCGAACCCCGAAAAACACGACGCCTTTGAAAAGCCATGTACGGTACGTTCTTGGAGAACAATGAAGATTGCTAGTTCGCGCTTGGTGATCTTCATGACTATCTTGAGATAGTATGCAAAGAAATGGAATGTGGCCAATACGCGCAAAAGTATCTCAAAGAAAATCTACTTAGCCACTATGGACAGCGAATCTTCATCACCGAGCTGCCAGGTCGAGACTGCATTGTAAATATGAAAGAAACGGCAGAAAACACCTTGCACGACAAATGGTACGAGGAACGTGGGAAGTCCGAGGCCGATGAACGTCGGCGAAGCGTAGAAAAGGCCGCTCAAATTATAAAAGAAGATATTCGGACGCGTGCATATAATCTGGAGGAATATCCGTCCGCAGAAGAGCAGTCGTTAGATGCCGACGTTCTACCGATACTCTAGCTCTGTTTCTTGATCGGATCATCACGACCAAGTTAGAGGGCGCAGCCAGCAAATCCACCAAGAAAAAAAACATTGGACAGGCAATTATTTCAGCTTGTCGTCCGAAGTCCTTTTTATCTCCTATCTTGTTGGCAGTTGGCGTGTGTGTCCACCGACACTACAGGTCGTGGCAGCTTGTAGATCTTCTTCGTAACATGGGTTTCTCCGTGTCCTATAACGAGGTTCTTTGTTATGAGAATAACGTAATAGCTTTCACGACCAGTGGGAATGACACAGGCGAAGAACAGCTTGGCGAACCAGAGCCGAACAAAGAATTTGTTCAATATTCCTTTGATAACACTGACGTTAATGTGCGCACGCAGACCGGACACGGGACGTTTCACAACATGGGTGGTGTTATGATGTCTACACCAGCCCCTACTTTACCTCGGAAAACTGTACCACGGCAACGAAATATATCAGCTGCTGCTGAAACATAGATTTCATGTTTCAACATGCTTTTATGTGTCTATAAGCCTAGGAGTTATTTATATTGTTTTATATTATACATATTTCTGTCATTGTAATCATTCGAACGATTTCTCGAAAAAGAGCTATTAATTTTCTTTTTACTTTTCAGGAGGAGGCCGTGCCAGCCATAGACACCGACGTAGGACATTAGTCGACCCTACATGTACAATATTGCACCAAATAATTTTTTAATTTCAAAAATGTATTTTGTTTTGTTTTTTATAATTGTCGCTGTTAAAACCACAAACAAAATGTTCGATAAAACGAATGTTATCAATTGTACATGTGAGTATGTTTTTTGTCGGTCTTTGTTATTGATTTAGCAAATCTTGCGTCGATTTATGATTTCTACATGGGCGTCGCGTAACCAACTCAACGTGGCATTCAACTTATTCTGGCTGGAGCTCGTGCATTATTAGACGTACGAACAAACAAAAGACACTTCTGGAAAGCTAAAAACAAGCTCTTCCATCGTTTTGTTTAGCTTAATTTCCTTTAACCCCATGTTTTGGTCACTTAAAACCGCGTTGATTGAAAACAAAACAAAAAAATGAATTTCACGCGTTATTTGTTTTTTTATCGACCGGAATTGATCGAATGTTGTTTTTCATACGTTTTTTAGAACCTGCATGTTCTCCTCTTTCATTTGATACCATACTTTGTCAATTTCGGATAAACGATTCGGTTTTTACGGGCGCTCCAGGAATATCCTGGAATTCAAGGTTTCTAGGCCTGGAAAACAAGGAAGCCGGTACCGGAAGCTTGGAGAATTTTAGTACGTTGTTCCCCAGGGTCAAATTGTCAACTTCTCATAAAATTAGCTTTACATGATTTTTTTTCAACCTTAAATCCTAAAATGCCTGGGCTATATCACAGTAGTAGTAACCGCGGCCACGACTGTTTGTGAGTGGCATTGTGGGCTATATGATAAGGCTTTAGCAGTACTACGGTCATTAGTTGTCTTAAATAACCTGAATCTGTTAATGTTCGTTTGACGAGCAAAATATAGCATCCCCCAATTATTTTAAGTAGTGAACCGTAGTACAAGTTGCTACCGTGAATGTTTATTTGTGAAGAATACAGCACCTTATGGCTCCCCCAACACGTGTTAACCGACCATGACTCACACCAGTGGCGTAACTAGGATTTGCTTCTGGAGGAGGATGAGCGGAGTCAAATCTCAACTACTGTAACAGAGTTTTTGATTTTTGTTTGTTCTTTTTCTAGTTTTTTTCTTTTTGCGTTATGATTTTGGTTTTGTGTTTGTTTTCTGCTTTTTATACATTCTATTTTTTTGTTTTTTAATTTTGATTTTGTGTTTGTTTTCTGCTTTTGCTTTTTTAAATTTTGCTTCTTGCTTTGTATTTGCTTTCATTTTTTTGCTTTTGAATTTTTCTTTTTGCTTTATGTTTTTGTGTTTGTTTTCTGCTTTTGATTTTGAATTTTGCTTTTTGCTTTTTGATTTGTGTTTGTTTTCTGCTTTAGCTATTGAATTTTCCTTTTTACTTTGTATTTGCTTTTGATTTTTGCTTTATATTTTGTAATTGTTTTCTGCTTTAGATTTTGAAAATTGCTTTTAGCTTTGTATTTGTTTTCTATTTTTGCTTTTGTATTTTGCTTTTCTGAATTGCGTCTGGGACCTCCAGTCCGTGTGCCTTTCAAGCTTCCGCTGAGTAAACCGTTAAAGTTACCGGGTGAAGCCGGGGTTGGGTAAAGGATATAATTCTTTGAAAATCGGGAAACAACGAAACAACGATATTTTACCCCACACATTACATACTTTACGTAGCTTACATAATCTACGCGTTGTTCACTTTCAAATATAGGCTAGATTGTTTTAGGCGTCGACGCGTACCATTGGCCTGCATAATCGGTACTTACGCGTTTCTCTTTGTTGCTTTATCCATTATGAGTTGACTAGACGAATCACACGCTACAGAGATAGAGGCAACTGTTGCCAACCATGATGATCTAGCAGTTGGTATCCCCACACTGAAATCATCCGTGGACCTGGCGAGAGGAGGGAGGAGGAATGGTTAAAGCATTCCAAGCACTAAATGACGTATGACAGGTGAGCTTTATTCTCCAGAGTTGGGGTCAGTAAGTCTTCACGGGTAATCGCCCACCACAACATGTAAACAAGTCTTTCACTCCGATTCGTTTCCAGGTCTCAGCTTCTTGCTACGATGGGCACCCATGGCATTTTAAAACACTCTATCGCCTGTTAACTTGTACTGATTGCCACTTTGTGTTGTGATCAACGCCAGGAAGTGGGCAAGCCATTCGTTACACACAACCAGTAACTAGTCACATAATGTATTTCATTTATTAAACAATGCTGCTTCCTCATCCGTGGTCATCAGCCACGTGTGTGTGTGACGTCATAATAGGCCTACTGTGTCAATATACCAAACGGTTCTCACCGAGTTTCTTACTATTATAGCAGTTAACTTTTTAGTAAAGTTTTAGGAAGGAATTGTCGTTGTTGTTGATTCTATAGGACAGTGCTTTCCAAACAGGGTGTCGCGTGCTACCATCAAGGGTGTCGTGAGGTTCGTCGTGCTTATACATTCAGGATGTTGTTGTTTGAGTCTTCAGTCTTTCGACTGGTTTGATGCAGCACTCCATGCCTTCCTGTCCTGAGCTAATCGTTTCATCTCTACATAGCTACCACACCCTACATCCAAGGCAATCTGTTTAACATAATCTAACCTTGGTCTACCCCTACAGTTCTTGTCCTCGACCCTTCCTTCCATAACTAAACTTGCTACCCCTGGGTGTCTTAGTATGTGTCCTACCAACCTATCCCTTCTCTTCATTAGCATTCGCCAGAAACTTCTTTCCTCTCCCACTCGTCTTAATACCTCTTCGTTTGTAACCCTATCTACCCATCTGATCTTCATCATTCTCCTGTAACACCACATTTCAAACGCTTCAATTCTCCCCTTTTCTGCTGCACCAATAGTCCAAGTTTCACTTCCATAGAGTGCCATGCTCCAAACAAAGGCTTTCAAAAATGACTTCCTAATACCTAAATCTATATTCGATATCAACAGTTCCGTTTTTGTAGAAATGCTTTTCTTGCCTGAGCAAACCTACCTTTTATATCCTCTTTGCTTCGTCCATCACTGGTTATTTTGCTTCCTAAGAAACAGAAGTCCCTACTTCCTTCAGCTTTTCACCTGCCAATTTGGTGTCAATAGAGGTTTCTGATTAATTTCGGCTGCATTCCAAGATTTTTGTTTGACATTCATTAATTTTCATCATGAATTCTTTCCTTAAGACGGAGTCCATACATTTCAAAAACTCATTCAAATCCTCAGGCGTGTCGGCCAAGATGACTGTCATCGGCAAATGTCAGAGTTGAAATTATATCTCCTCGAATCTTCACTCCCACTTTAAATGTTTCTCCAATTTCCACTTTGTGGAAATTCAGGAAAGAAAACGAATAAAGAACCCGTGAGAAAATAGTTAATTTGCTTCCCCTCGTTCAGCGTATTAACTTAAAAACAACCAGACTTTGAAACTTAGTTAGACTTACTTAGTTAGACATCTTCTCAGTTTCTATTCAACAAGATTTTCCTCAACTGAGTAAAAGAGCCCTCATCATTTTGTTGCAGTTTTCTACGACATATTCGCATGAATGTGCGTTCTCTTTTATGGCTAATACAAAACCAGTAGAAACGTGGAAGTTTGAGAATGTTTGATGAGGAAACTCGTGTGAATTTGTCCTGCATCCAACCCGATACAAAGCAGACTTGAAATGATCGCCAAGTCATTGATTTGGAACGCAAATGTGCAAGTTTTGTATCTATGAGGAAAGTGCTTAAATAAAGCCTTGGAAAATCATATATATACTATGAAAAATTTAAATTTCTTTAACATGAATCCCCTTTGTTAAAATAGTTTATGTTTATAATTAAAATAATTAGATGCGTGTCATCAGGCCCGTATTTAGGGCTCCTAACGCCCCTGGGCAAAGAAATACTTTGCTACCCCCGACTTAGAATATGTAGATTTATTTAAGTTTCCTTAACATATGGGGCTGTTTCATCATACGTGTGTGTATTTAACTAAGAGTGGCAAACACTATAACTATGCGTTTACTATAATTACAAATAGAAAAAAGAACTATACAAAGAATTTACATTAAATGTTAACAGATACCAAACACAACCAATGGCCAAATCATCAATTATTTAAATAACGGTGGCCTTGTCATTTGCAAGCAAGTTTAGGATTTCTTCATTAGCACAATTTCACTTTCAAGTCAGATTTAACAGCAAGAAAACCAAGATGACTAAGACGATCCTTTCTTGTATGTCCTTAAATAATCAGCATTGCCATTGTGTAACAATAATATTTCCTTGTGGGGGTATTTAAAATTTAAATAACTTTCCATTTAGTGCCCAAATGGTTTTGTACGGTTTGCCAGAAATTGTGACGTCCCTAAAACTTGCCGCCCTGGGCAGTTTCCCAGTGTGCCGCGCTGGAAATACGAGCCTTGGTGTCATGTAGAATTTGTTTGTTAATAGGGTGTCGCCATGAGAAAAAGTTTGGAAAGCTCTGCAGGGGCTTTGCGACATCGTGCTTCAAATGGAAGAAGAGGAATCCTACGGAAATGCCATATTATGAATACCAGAAAAATCTTTAATTCCAATTTCTCGCAAAAATGTTCTTTTAGATATAAAAATTATTTCTTTTTTAACATTTCAACACACAAAGCTGAAATGTTTGGATGTAATTCCCCCTTTAGGGTATTGTAAATGTTTGATGTGCTTTCTAGTGGACTGTAGTCTATAGGTACTGAATTCATTATGGTATATGTATTCATAAAATATAACAAACAAATATTAGACGACATGCGCTTCATATTGTTTCCTAGACTCAGAGAATACAAACAAAAAATCAAAGATCAAACGCCAGCTCACAAATGATGATATATGCTACCTACTAGTGGCGAACTGGTGAACTATTCCAAGGAGTGACTGATGAGAGCTGAACCGGTGTTATACGAGGGCAGATCAAAAAATAAGTTGCACTTCCCAATTATGACCATTTATTACACCACCTATACAACAGCAACACGCCTATAACGACATACAATGTATCGTCACCACATAGTTTCCAAGAGACTCCAAACATTTCTGCGAACGCACAACCAACTTGTCGATGCCGGATGCATAGAAAGTTCCTCCAGCGTTCTGCAACCACACGGAGACAGCGGTCTTCACCTCCTCATCTGTCTGGAAACGTCGACCACCTGTCTAATGATCGCATTCACACTGCTGACATTGGCACGTATCCTGGACGTTGCGGGCTTGCCCTCGCGATATCCGTGCGTCCGGCTTCGAATTGCTGACACCACTTTACGATCCCTTGCCGGGAAATGGCCTGCTGCCCATACACAGCACTAATTTCACGATGAATGTCCGTGCAATTCTTCCTTTTGGACCATAGGAATCGGACTGTCGCACGCACCTCATATTTGGTGTGAACGTCCAGTCGACGCGCCGTTGCTTTTGGCCGCTATTCACACCATACAAGACGAGACACCACAGCGACCTGCCTAACAGATGTGTGGGCAGTGTCTGTCCCTTTCTCCGCTGTGCCCACGTTTGCGGCACACAGCTCGCTGCTGCAGCGCGTTAGTGCAACTAACTTTTTGATCCTCCTTCGTATTTTAACTAGAGCTGTCGATACATTAAACATGTTGATCAGTTAACCGAATGCCTTAAATCGGTTAATCAATCGATTAATCGAACTTTAGTCGATTTCACACAGTATCAGCTCGAGAAAAAAACTTTGAATATTATATTTTAAAACGTTTACAAATACGTTTGCTACGAGGAAGATATAATTTTAAATTTTAATTGTATTGTTCACGTGCGAGTAAAAAAAATAAATAAATTGAAAAGCATTTAAGTTAATAGTAGGCATATTATTTTAATTATATTTCAATATTGATTATTAATTTAATGACACAAGAGTTTGTAGTTGAAGTCCACAGTTACTTATAGTCACACTTCTTTTCAACAGGACTTGAGACATGTCAGTAATTTGACATCCTCAGAACTAAGAGCTGCCCTTCTCTTAGTAACAATATTTTTCCTGCTTCACTGAACACTCTCTCACGCGGAAATGAAGTAGCTGAAATGCATAGCAATTTTTTCGCAATGTGTGCGAGATGTGGAAGTTGGATTGAATGTTTTTCCCACCATTGTGGAAGTCATCTTATAGATATTATCACTTTTGTCTCTCTGGAGCAAAGGCATGAGCATCAGCTAACTTTAATGACCTGTCGATCACACAATAGCTGATCCTAGCACGCCAAATGGCAAATAATAATACAATACACAGGTTTTGTGCTACCCAGCTAATGGCCATTCGGCTACTTTGGTTGGTTGGTTCCTCAGTTTAGGGGCTGCGACAACGTGGTTATTTAGCCCCGTGTACTTTAGGTGTGTGTAGAATCTGTCTGATAACCGGTGTTAATTGTGATGACTGTATTAGTAAGTGCATCTGTTTTAATCCAAGTAAGAGCGGCTTCGGTGGCATAGTCGGTAGCATGCTGAACTGCTGTGCCAAGATAGCGGGTTCACACCCGCCCGAAGTCGTCGTATTTTTTAAGAGTGTTTAAAATCCTTCAGTATGCCTTCCTTCGGAGGGGAAGTAAAGCCGGCGGTCCTATGTCATAGATTTATGCATGTAAAATATCCTTTCACAGACTAAACTTGTGTAAAGCTAAATTGTTAGGTTAGATTTCGTCGGAACGCTCTATCAAAGTTCCAACGTTCACCACTAGGTATCATTGATATCTGGTAGCGAACGTTGAAACTACTTGAAATTGAACGGAACTTGTAGCTCACCCTAATAAGGGTATCCGCTGGAAGCAGCTATAGACTCAGGCGAGCCGAACATGTCCTTGGACACTCCCGGCACTAAAGGCCATACGATAAATAAATAATTCAAGTAAGGACTACAGACAATAATTTCAAGTAGTTCCTACTTTTGCTACCAAATGCTATCGTCAACGAGACCTATTTGTGAACTTGGCTGCTAGATGCCACCGCAACCGGCACCTAGCGGCGAACGATGGAACTTAATAGAGTGTTAATCACATATCCACGACACCTAGAATGCGGATTTGGCTACTAGATGGTATTGCAGTCAGCACCTGGCGGCGAACGTTGGAACTAACAGAGCGTTATCAATAACCTACACATTTTGGCTTCACACATATTGTAGTTAGTGGAAGGTTCTTTAACATGCCACAAATCTATGACATGGGTTCACCGGCTTTACTTCCCCTCCGAAGGAAGGCATACTGAGGAATTTTTAACACCATTCGGCTGCAATTCATGTATAAAAACAATTACTTTTCCTGCGCCACACTGCAGTAGGCTACTATTTTTAATCGGTTCGATTAATCGACTAAAACACAGTGATCGGTTAATCGTATTTTCTAGATTAATCGGTCCGAATTATCGATTAAATCGACAACTCTTTTAACACGTCTGCTTTTCAACATTTACTTTAGTTTAATTTTGCTACATAGAAATGTTCATGAAATCGCAATTGAAATTATGCAATTCTAACGCGGTCTCTTTCTTAGGAGGTTATTTTTCTTAGTATCTATCGTCAAATAAAAATAAAAATCATGTAGTCCCGTGTACTAGAGTGTGTATAGAAATTGTTTTATAACCTGCGTCACTGTTAAGTTTGTACTAGTGTGTGTATTTATAATTGAGGTAAAATTTGGCTGGAAGCGGCCGTGGCCTTTAGGGCCTCTAGAATGCCCAATATGTGCGAAAGTTTCTAAATTTTGTTTCGCCGCGCCATAACTTATTAATCTACAAACTTTCAGCTTTCTAACGGTACACAAGAACCTCGTTTATCCGGATTATGTGGGACTGGAACTGATCCGGATTATCAAAAATTCGGAAAATACTAAACAACAAATGCATGTTATATAATCTATTAACTCAGTTGTAATGCCTTTTTTCAATTGTACAAATAAAAGTATATGAACACTTTTCTTACATTTACGACTGTTTTATGCACTAAAATAATGTGATTTTTTCTGTTTTACACTTGTATAGCGTTTGCGCGCAGCACGATCACGAAGACGTTTTACTAACTTTAGTTCTCAATTCCAGGCGAATGCCGGGACGGTACCTTTGAAAGACCGTGGATGAATTACTTCCAATACCTGTCCTTAACAATCCTTGGTGGAAAAGACGTTCAAGAAGAGAAGACCCCGTAAAAGAAATACTGTACCTAGTAAAAATAATTTTAAATTTTTTACGATCTGGATAAACAGGAGATCTGGGTTAATGAGGGTCGGATGAAGGAGGTTCCTGTGTACATCATATCCCATTCCTGAGGCTACTTTACTTTCCCCACAATCCTGCGTACTACAGTATTAGTAAATCCACCAGAGTGCCTTTTTATTGTTATTTCTATTAGACCAGCGTTTCTCAACCTTTTTTCCCTCCCGTACCCCTTTATACTTTTTTTTGTTATTTATTTTATTTAGTCAATTTACCCTCTAGGTTGGTGGTTCCCACGGACTCAGCGAGGGAACTCACCTCTACCGCCTCTATGGGCAGTGTCCTGGAGCTTGGAACATCTGGTCGGGATGGATACAACTGGGGAGGTGTGATCAGCACTTCGCCCAGGCGGCCTCACCTGCAAAGCGAACAGGGGCCTCATGACGGATGGGAAGGGATGGAAGATTGGGATGGATAGGCAAGGAAGAGGGAAGGAGGCGGCCGTGGCATTACAGTAGGTACCATCCCGGCATTTGCCCGAAGACGAAGTGGGAAACCACGGAAAACCACTTCGAGGATGGCTGAGGTGGGAATCGAACCCCCTCTACTCATTTGGACCACCCGAGGCTGAGTAGACCCCGTTCCAGTCCTCATACCACTTTTCAAATTTCGTGGCAGAGCCGGGAATCGAACCCAGGACCTCCGGGGCGGCAGCTAACCTTGCTGACCGCTACGCTACGGAGGCGACATCCCCCTTTATACTTATTTATCTAAAATATTACCTCCTAAAAAGTAAACTTTTAAAATGTTTGGTTGGTTGGTTCCTTAGTTTAGGGGCTGCAACAATGCGGTCATGTAGCCCCGTGTACTTTGGATGTGTGTAGAATCTGTCTGATAACCGGTGTTAATTGTGATGCCTGTATTAGTGTGTGTTATCTGTGATTCAGCTTGCCAGGGTGGGTGTCGGACTACTAACCCCCCAAGCTTGCAGGTTCGCTCCTGGCCGTGGTAAGTGATTTTTGAAAGACGGCAAAAATTACGACATACATGTCATACGATGTTGGCATGTCAAAGAACCCATTTGAATTCAGTAGGTCGTGTTCATAATGGCAAAATTAATCTCGGGGATTTTCCGCCAACACAATGTTCCTAATTTCTTTACTAGAATGCGCTATAGTGTTCAAGGAGCTTAGATATCTAACCTCATTGACTTTCATAGTGCTTCAAGGAACAACGAAATTCGACATGCAAGCTACCCTCTGGGTGTCAAATAACAAAGCTTGCACCCGGCATCCGAGGCCATACGATATTATTATTATTATTATCTGTGATTCAGATAAGGACGGCAGACGATCAATTTTCAAGTAGTTCCTACTTTTGCTACCAAATGCTAGCGTCCACGACGCCCAACTGCGGGCTTGGCTACTAGATGCCATCGCAGCCAGCACCGCATGATTTACGGAAGATGCAATTTCTGTCTGAAAAAGAGAGTTAAAACTGAAAGTCCGTTCCGCGGTTGTGTCGATGTGCCTCAGACCATTCAGCATGTTGTCCTACAGCAGCGGCGTCCAGCCTTTGCACACTCACTGGCTCCTCTCTCCCTTGGCTGGCCTGCCTGCCCTGAGTGTCGGCGCTGCGACAGCTCTTCACCCCGTCTGACCGAGTCAAGTTGGGATCGCTAGCGCACTGAATTTAATGTAAACCAACAAACTGTTCGTCCATTGCGTTGTTTGTCCGACACATATACACTGCGTATCGACACTTGAAGATTACGTGCTTAGCATTAAACAGTCAGAAATACTGAAACAAGTTTATGGAATTGCAATTTCGGTCACATTAGTGTTCCTTTACCTTGTTTTCATTTTGTTTTTAATTTGTTTTAATATTTATATTAGACTCTACTCTGAATACCGTTTGACGTTCGGCCGATCAACCACAACACAGCGAAGGCAGTACGGGAGGGAGTGTGACGGGAATGCAAGCGAGAAAGACAGACAATATAGTCTTTCCCCACCATCGCTGCAAGGCCGAGAGTGTTCAGTTGCGCGGAAAGCAACTTACGTTTCAATTGCACATGCCTGAGGCTCACTGATTGTCCTCTGTACGACTGCGCAATCGGAGCTGACTGGCCATAATCTTCTATGCCCAAGGTTGTGGGTTCTAACCAGGCCGAAGTCGTTGGATTTTTAAGAGCGATAAAATCTCTCAGTATGCCTTCCTTCGGAGGGGAAGTAAAGCCGGCGATCCCATGTCATAGATTTATGGTATGAAAAAGAACCTTCCACTAACTACACTTAGGCTATGTGAAGCCAAAATTTGTAGGTTAGAATAATTGATAACGCTCTATTGGTTCCAACGTTCGCTGCCAGGTGCTGACTGCGATGCCATCTAGTAGCCAAGTCCGTAAGCTAGGTGTCGTGTACGGTAACCTTTGGTAGCAAAAGTAGGAACTACTTGAAATTATTGTCTGCAGTCCTTACTTGAATTAAAACAGATAACACACACTAATACAGCCGTCACAATTAACACCGGTTATCAGACAGATTCTACACACACCCAAAGTACACGGGACTACATGACCGCGTTGCCCCTAAACTGAGGAACCAACATACCAACCGGCCATAAACCGTGGCGTAAACTGTAGTTCTGTTGGAGCATGTAGTGATGTGGTACCTCCCACATTCGCCCTTACACAGGTCGCATATACAGTTCTCATGTGGGTCATGGAATGTCTTTCGTGAACAGACCTTGTGGTGGAATCCGTGGACCGCAAGTCTTGTCACGATGTGTCTAATTTCGGATAGTGGTTGCATCTATCTTCTGTTCAACATTGCGTCTGTTGCGTAGAATTCCATCAAAATGTCTAGCTTTTTGTTTCTCAGATCTTGGAGTAACATTTTGTTGCTTTCTGTAGATGGCAGTAGTAAAAGTGTCCGGAGATCCTCTATGAGGAACATCTCTTTTCAGAAATCTGGATTTCACCATTTCGAGTTCTTCCAATTGTTTGTAGTTGAGGATTTTCCATGTTAACTCTAGTCCGTATGTCGGCACGGGTATGACCTTTGCTCGGAAGAGCGCCACTGCTGTTTCCAGCGCTATTCGACTGATATTGCTTATGTCGTTTATTGCATTCATTGTGGCAGCTGCCTTGTGTGTAGTCTGAAGTTTTGTCCTGTAACCTGAAGCGTGAGGGCAGGTAATTTGAAATTGTTTGCTATCTTCAGTTCCTTGACGTTGCATAGCACGTTGTCCGATTCTGCTGGTGTACCACCATTCCGGAAGATGATCATCTCTGTCTTGTCCTCATCATTTATCGCTATTTCATTTTCCTGAGCCTATTCGCCAAGTATATTGATTGCCTCCTGGAAGTCCTATATCTGTTCTGAGGCAATTGCCATGTCGTCTGCATGTATGTATAGTTTGGGTCGATTTCTTTACCTTTAGAAGGTAATGCCCACCAACCACTACTGGCTAGGATCAAACCAACGATCATACAGACAACAACATAACACTTGGTCAAGCGTTTCATAGACTGCGGTACTTAACACAAGACAAAACACCGCTGCACAAGTAGCCAGCTTGCTGATTGAATTGCAAAGGTAAACAAGAGAAACCAGACGCTATATTCAGCGTTTTGCTGCGAGAAGAACAATCGCTTCTGAGGTGAAATTCAGTAATTTAAGACGTGGATTAGCTTGCAAAGTCCCCACTTTCGGTAGAGGCTGGTGATTGCTGACTTGGCTAGGTAAGCGATAGCTCCTTGCACGTGCTTACCGCATGTCACCGTCAATTTACTGCAGCCTGATGCCCGTGAAGTTGACCACCTCACAAACCGGCCGTCTATTCGTTTATGGAACTATTTGTTTATAACGTGCGTACAATGTTACAGTCCATTAAAGTTTGCTGCTGTTGTTGTTTTATTTAAGGGATTATAAATCATGGTCTTCAGCCCCGTGTACTTGGGTGTATGTGTGTATAGAATTCTTCTGATAACCTATGTTATTGTGAGTGCGTGTATCCGTAATTAAGATTTGGATTAGGCAAGAGGTGGCCGTGCCATTAAATTAGGAATCATTCCCGTATTTGCCTATTCTGGTCTGAGGGCTGGAACGGTGTACACTCAGCCTTTTGAGGCAAAACTGAAGAGAGGTGAGTTCGATTCTCAGCTCAGCAATCTTTGAAGTGGTTTTCCGTGGTTCCCCCACTTCTACTCGAGGAAAATGTCGGGATAGTTCATAAATTCAGGCCAATGTCGCCTCCTTTCCTATCCTCACCTATATTACATTTACACACTTGTACTCAAATAAGTTTCCTTCAGAAGCGCACCCAGAAAATAATTTCGCGGGTGATATTAGAATTAACAAGAAGCTTCTAGTTTATCGTGACCGTTAAGGAAAGTGGATATGGATGTAATTAAAGTCTGCCTATGTATTGAGTGACTAAACAGACTTTCACTAGGGATAACAAATCAGATTTTAGGGGGGATACATCCCCTATGCTCCCTCCTGGGTACGGCAGACGTTCAGAATCGCCACTATACTCCGTTCAAGCAATCTGCGAAATGCCAGTGTGAAAACACGTAGTCAGCTGACTGGCCACTGAATAATTAGCGCAGGAGGGTGGTGCGACCTTGGCTTCAACGAACTCTCACAATGGCTGTGCTGCCAAGCTCCACCCATCGCATTCTCTTTTCACTTCCTCCGCATGACGTCATGCGCAAACCTACTTCACAGATTCCGTGGATGAGGTATACTTGAACTACTACTTGGTCTGTATTCAACCATTACAGTGCAAAGAAGTCAAACATAAGTCAAACATTGCCATCGCTTTGAACAAATGAATAGCGTAATTCGCATCACCAAAGAGATTAAAAAAAATTACGAGCATCTGACATAGAAGAAACCTCACGTGAAATTGTTGACACACCGGTATTTTATACTATTATTGGCACAAATATTCATCTATTGTAAAAGGGAGTGTTTTACAGATATTCTAGTTTATAATACGGAACTCATTTTATTAGATGATTTGTAGCTTCCACCAGCACTAGCCTAAATAAAGAATACGATATGGATCAACTAGATTAAGAGACGCGACACCGCTCATAACCTTAAATTCCTTATAAACAAGTCCTCTTTATTCACAGACCAATGCATAATTTCATATGGATTCTGTTAAAATGAGTCATATTGATATGATAAAAATCGTTTAAAATGATAATCTGGTAGCAAAAATATCTACCCGTCCGGGATTCGAACCCGAAATCTCTAGATTCACAGTCATTGGCGATAACCCCACGGCTATTTCGAGTATGCAGATGTTGTGCACGCGATGGTGACTTATTTCCACGTTCCAATAATACTGCATTACGGAGTTATGTTATATTTATATTTTGCTTGTTTCGATAATGTTCCTGCGTGAAATTGAGTTTAAAATGCCTTATGAACAGGCCCTCTTGTGAGTAAAGAGAATGTATTCAGCAATAGTTCATGAAGGCTTGCTCAATTCTCGTATAACCACAACGATTATATTATATTGATGACTGCATTACCGTTATGTGGGTTAATATTTGAATAGCCATTGTGCAGAAACATATTACCGGCAATGCCGACTACTTACAATGTTTGATATCAAGGCATTTTACCATTTAAATACTGATACGAAGACTTCGAATATGTACCATATGCTTTGTTTCAATCACTTGACACCAGAGTTCGCATGAGCGTTTGCCGTTCAGTATGTCATATACATACCACATGGCCAAGAGTACGTCATGGTATCAATTTCCGACACCGCGCGCTGATTGTTTCTCTTACCACTGCCAGCTGAATCGATCGATCGAGGTGGCAGTGCGTATTATACTTCCGTTCGATCCCCCACTGCCAGCTATCACACTTCCGTTCAAGCACACTTCCGTTCGATCGTTCCGATCCACTTCCTTCCCATTTTTCAAAATCACTCCCACAAAAATATCCAGCAACCGGGTGGAAAGATGTTACACATCAAAAGCAAAGTAAATGGTTCTATGAAATATCACAGAAGAGCAGGTAAGTCTACAACATCGCGTCAAACAGCTGAGACGTGAAACTACAAAGGCGCGTGCGTAGACACGAAGCATTTAGGCAATATCACTCAGAAGGTTAAGAAGGACTGGGAAAATGCAAGGGAGAAACTCGTCTTAGAAAGGAAAAGCATTTAAATAAAGGTTCTCCGAGGCGGCTCGGTGGCGTTTTTAGTAGCATGCTGATTTTTATGAGTGTTAAAATTCCTTCAGTATGCCTTCCTTCGGAGGGGAAGTAAAACCGGCGGGCCCATGTCATAGATTTACGCTTTATTAGTTCCAACGTTCGTCGCCAGGTGCCGGTTGCGGTGGTTAGGTAGTAGCCAAGTTCACAGCTAGGTATCGTTGACGGTAGCATTTGGTAGCAAAAGTAGGATCTACTTGAAATTGATCGTCTGCAGTCCTTATCTGAATTACAGATAACACACACTAATACAGCCATCACAATTAACACTGGTTATCAGACAGATTCTACACACACCCAAAGTACAGGGGGCTACATGACCGCGTTCTCGCAGCCCCTAAACTGAGGAACCAACCAAAATCTTTATGACCCGGCCGGAAATCACACCCGGGCCCCTTTAGGCCAAAGGCTAGCGTGCTAGCCAATTAGCCGTGGAACCGGCTTGTTCTGAATATATCTTGAGATCCAGTGCTAACATCAGTGTATTTGTCTTGGAAGGTGCCCAACGGTGTTGCTTTTGTATTACTTACGTTAATTTCCCGTTTAATAATAATAATAATAATAATGAACCCTTTATCCACAGGCTGTATAAAGGATTCTAATAAATTATTCATCATCATTTGATACATTTGTGCAGACAGCAGATATGAGAGCCAGACGGAGTTGGGAAATGTTGAGAAATCAGTGGCAGAGAGAACACAAAGGTTTAAGCTCCTGTGGTATTTTAGAAAGTAGCACAAAATTCATGACGCAAAGGACAGGTGCAACTTTTAGCGCGAAGAGATGTTTGGGTACGAACAATATGGCTTGTTACTATGAGAGTTGGCGCCAAGAAGAAAATTGAATGCTACGATGAAATTGGTCAATCTTCATGTTAACCACTCCTTGTGGCAGGAATACAAGTAAGAGCGCGCGAAGATCTACAAGAGTCTGAACCAATAATATCAAGACGCCCTGTTTAAGCGGCAACTCGGCGTTATAACGCACCCTGGTGAATTAACGCGGGAGTTATCTACGGATTAATTCCACGATCGATTCGAGCTAGCTACAGCATAATCGTAACCTCCACATTGCTACGAACTCAATGATACCGATCGCATGCTATTTTTCCATAAATCCCCTTCCATGCCTACTCTAGTCAGTTTCATTTATAAATGGTCCAGGAAGCTTCGAGAGATGACTTTTATTTGAGCTTTTAAGGACGTAAGGCCTTTATTCAGGTGTCTGAGGACACGAGGCATAACTTCTAATTTTTCATGTGGGTGAACATGGAACATTTTCGTCAAGTTATAAGTGTAACTTCAGTGATTTATTTGTAGTTCTAGTACTGCCAGATAGGGTGAGTTCATCGAAATAATTCACCAATAGACAGTCAAGGAATTTAGTACTTGATCGGTGAATTTAATAGGAAATATATCGTGTGTGTATCTGACAAACATTATTTTAATTCAGCACGAGATGACGTCTAGGAACGAGGGCGGATCTTGGAACCAGCAGGACATTTGCCAGAAGATGTCGATGGCGAGCTAAGCATTGTAAAGGGGTGATGGCTGGAGAGGTTTTCCTGACGCTGTTCTATAGGAATAAGTACAAATGAATTTATTTATTTATTAAATCAGCTATGGTTTTATGGGACGTATTTTTGTAGATATTTGTTTGCTTGTTTGGTAATGTAGATTCTTAGTTCTTGTTTACTGACACATTAAGTATGGGACAAGCTGAGCGCTTTGTATTTTGTAGATATTGTGATTTTGTTTGGTTCAACTGTACCGGGCTATGCGCAGCTCGTGCTCGCATTAGCTTGCGTAAATCGCGGTCAAGCATTGTAGATTTGGAAGTATGCCTTATAACAAAAATGGAACTGAATTAATTTTGAGATTAAAAATAGAATTTGGAGGGTAAAGATTATTTGTGAGCAGAATTTATGATGGATCAGGATTATTTTGATAGTTGCTTTTCTAGAAGGTCTGTACGGGATGGCACTCTTGCACCCGAGTTTTTGTTGTTTATTTTGTTTAATGTGTCTATGGACGCAATGTAGGTTGATCTGTTTTGAGCCAACCCGGATGGTATGTTTATGAGTGAGTCAGTCCAAGCTTTATGGTGTATCTTGTGATTTTATGATGTGTTCGCGGGAAATATATCATTGAGATTATTCCGACTTGCTGCACATCAACCCAGTTCATAATCTCGCGAGGCTGAGCTTGTGGAAAATATTTGTGTTCTTGCCATCCAAGTGGATGAGTGAGATATGTCTTTTCGCGTTTCCAGATGGATAACGGGATCAGTGTGGTCCCATGTATAATTAGCACCAAGCTTGAAAGACTGAAAGAGAGTAGAGGCAGCGATGACTCATAACTAGGGGAGCGCTCAAATCAGATAACGCGACGTGGTCATTAGTAGCAGGCTAGGTTCCTGTATTTCAATATAATATATTGTTTAAATTCACAAAATCCTGATCGGTTATAAAGAGTATTTGATTGATGAAATGAGTGTTGTCCATGGTTTTAAGGTATCTCCCGAAACATCTGTTTGTCTGGCGTTTATTCATGTAAATATAATTTTCAACCGTTAGGCTTGTATTTTGTTGTTGTTGCTTGACTTCTTGTGTGTTTATTTTACGCGTTCAATGACCCCGTGTGGCATTAGGGTGTGCGAGGCTGTGTTCCCAATTTTGTGATGCGAGCTTTTTGGCCAATTTTCGGCATGCTCTTTATGATTTGTATGCTTTGGCACCGGCTAGAATCTCGGGGAGGTTCATCATGTTTTTGTATTATTAGATCTTGCATGTGTCAGTAGTAATTATAGTGTGTTAATTAAGGGTGGGTCCCATAGCCGTAGTGTGATTTAAAAGATGCAACTCCGTGAGCAATATGACTGTTTCACTTGTAAACGGACTCGCATCAGTACTCATTTTCTTACTAAGGAGCAGTACACCACGCATTATATAACTTCTTGACCAGGACAAATGGACTTGCATCCATATGTTGTGAGGAGCGAGTTCTTACCGCTCAATTTTATGTTATGATTAATCATTATGGAGTGAAGCAGTATTCACATTGTTTTGTTTTCACCTTATTTGTAACATATGCATCCTTTATGCCATACGAAATAAATAAAAGTATAGATAATAAACAAATCAAAGGTTTATCGGACAAGCATCGCGGTACCACTAAGTCAAAACCTCAAGACCACAGACAATCAATACATATGCACCGTTGGCGGAAGAAATCAGGAAGATGTGGCGAGTAAGCTCTGTGAAAATGTTACCACTGGTAATATCAGCAACGGCAATGGGTCTAAAGGCTCTGGTGAAGGGTCGAGGAACAAAAAATGAAAAATCTGATCGTCAGAATGCAGAAGACAGTGTTGCTCGAAACAATTTACATAGTCTGAATATTTTCATCACAGTAATAATTATTATAAGGGTACTTGATTGTAAAGTCCGTATCTTGTATGTTGTGACTCACCATGTCTCTACTTAGTATAAAACAAAGTCCCCGATTCTTGAATGTCATGGGTAATCTCGAGAACCACTGGATGGATTTTGATGCGTTTTTCACCATTCTGTAAAGGATATCTCGAGGAAGGATTCTGTAGAAAATAATTTATAATGATCAAAGGAAGCCAAGCAGTAACGATTTCAGTGAAAACGTCGAAAAAAACTAGCGTCCGTATATGTTTTAAGCTTACGCTGAGAAAACCGTTAACATATCTATATACTAAGAATAAAAGAATTGTTCAGCATGAAAAGTTCTACAAAAAAGTCACGGAGAGTATATCTCTATATTCAATACATCGCCCACCATAAGTGTTTTTACGTTTTCATTTCTTCCAACAATCTCCATTCAATTACTGAGGCGACAGTTTACGAGTTAGCTAGGGGTGGGCCTATCACCCCAGTTACGGCTTAGCTAGTGGGCGAGTCTATTACCCCAGATACAGCCAGCAGAAAACTGTCGAGTCGTGTTGAGTTAAGACTTCAGAGAAGAGTGGTTGTGTTTGGAGTTTCCCTGGAAGTGCAACTCGGCTTTTCTTCATTTCGCCTGTGAACTTTTCGTTCCGCAAAATACACAGTCTAAGTTGAGATTGGACAGAAGGAGGATTTGTGTTTCATGCACCTCACCATTCTTAAATTAAGTCTGACAAGAATTCATTGCACATGCATCTCCATGATAATATAATTAATAGTCCAGTCAGTGATTTTAACCCATCATGCCGAGACGTAAAACGGATATAGGTCGTAGTTCATCGAGAAAAAAAAAAAAAGAAGCGCTTAACACGTAAAGCATTCATAACTTTTCCCAGGCAAAGCCGGCGCGGGTTGCTAGTCCATGATAAATAAAGATATTAATTATTATTATTATTGTTAATAATAATAATACCTTCAATTATGGGAATATTGGGGTTCATAGTCCAGTCTTACACAGCCACCGAGCACTGATTACATTATTTGGTGGACTGTTAATAATATTATTATTATTATTATTAATAATAATAATAATTAATTGGGGCGTGGCATTCTATGGAAGTGAAACTTGGACTATTGGTGGAGCAGAAAAGAGGAGAATTGAAGCGTTTGAAATGTGGTGTTACAGGTGATTGATGAAGATCAGATGGGTAGATAGGGTTACAAATGAAGAGGTATTAAGACGAGTGGGAGGGGAGAGATGTTTCTGGCGTCTGTTAATGAAGAGAAGAGATAGGTTGGTAGGACACATACTAAGACACCAAGGAATAGCAAAGTTAGTTATGGAAGGAAGGGTCGAGGATAAGAACTGTAGGGGTAGACTAAGGTTAGAGTATGTTAAAGAGATTGCCTCGGATGTAGGGTGTGGTAGCTATGTAGAGATGAAACGATTAGCTCAAGACAGGGAAGCATGGAGCGCTGCATCAAACCAGTCAAAAGAGTGAAGATTCAAAGAACAACTATAATACTGTTATTGGTTTTACGTCCTTACTACTGCAGCGTTTAGAGACGCCGGGGTGCCGGAATACTGCCCGAAGGGGATCTTTAACGTGGGCTCTATCACATTTGCACACCCTCAGTATTCGATCCTAGAACCTTGTGCACATTAGGCGAGAACGTTACCCAGCCAGACAAGTGGACTAATAACCTAACTAACCTAACCCCTGGCACTACAGCCCACGATGGGCCTAGGCCTACCAAGCGACCGCTGCCCAGCCATTTGGCCTACAGATTATGGGGTGACACGTGGGCAGCGCATCGGATCCCCTCGGCCGTTAATCTTGGTTTTCGTGATCGGGGCGCTGTTTCACTGTCAGACAGCTACTCAATTGTCCTCACGAGGCTGAGTGCACCCCGTTCCAGCCCTCACGTCTGTTTCTAAAATCCCTGACGGGGCCGAGAATCGAACCCGGGGCCTCTGGGTGAGAGGCAGGCGCGCTAACCCAACACCACGGGGTCGGCATGGACTAATAACCAGGTATGATAATTATCTGCAATTATCCTAAATTGACAATAGAAACTTGAAAGGTTGGTAATAAAAACTACATTATGTAAATAATGGAACTGATAATGGCTATTGGTCTACTATTACTGATCTTTGACACAGTCTGCGGCTATAATGATATTACTTGGCCACAACAATACTAATGGGGTATGTTGAGGTCACCTGTTTACTAAAGGTAAAAATAAAAGCTAAGCGCTCATGTATTCTAGTTTTCACTTACACATTCTTCTTGCGCGGGTTTCGAAGCACGGACCTAAGCTCCATAATTTCCTGGTTTACTGCTCACTCTCCCAAAAGAATTGCACTTTCAAAGCAATAAAGTGAAATGGAGTAATGAAAATCAGGAAGCTATATTTTTTTATAGGAAAGTAATTTGGAAGTCTGAGTTGTAAGAACGCCAGCAGTAACATGAACCTTGTAAGGTGATCCTATGTTTGCTATTGCAGAGCAGTTTAAGTGGAACACTATGTAGCATGCGTGGGAGACGTCAGCATGGCGTACTGTAGGCAATCAACAGGCATGTCGTTGGGCTACAACCAACCAATCGCAAGTTGACGCCACGCGCCGGACTAATACAACTTTGTTGGCGCAGGCGTACTGCGAATAGTAATGATTTCAGGGGTTAGCTATGCCTGTTGTGCAAATTCTTTAACCCTCCGGGCGTTGGTCGCCTGGATTACTATTGTAATTCAGGTCCATTTGTTTTATATCTGCGATCATAAAACACTAGATTTTGGTACAAACAGTCCAGTACCTTTCCTAGAAGGTTCCCCATTGCAATCATCGTGAAATATTACATCAATAACCTCTAGCGTGTCAGAGTTAACTTGGATTACAACTATACTCATCGCGGCTATTTACTGAACTACGCTTGAACAGGATTAGTTTGATTGTATAGGTATAGCATTGTATAGAATTGGGAAACTTGTTATATTATGAACACTTAATTGTAGACAAATACTCATCTGTTCGCAAATATTTCATGGTTTTACTTAATACGGGAAATGTTACCAAATTTCGTTCAAACGTTCAAATAAAACAAGTTTTTCAGGGTGTGTCAAAATATTTGACATTTCATGCATTTGTCTATGATAATTATATTTATCAACGGCTTCAGAGGCATAGTTGGTAGCATGCTGAGTTTCTATGCCCAAGATCGTTGGTTCAAACCCGGCCGAAGTAGTGGAATTTTTTAAGAGCGTTAACTATCCCTGAGTATGCCTTCCCTTGGAGGGGAACTAAAGCCGGCGTGGTGGGCCCATGTAATAGATTTATGGCATGTAAAACAACCTTCAACTAACTACAATTGGGTGAAGCTAAATTTGTATGTTAGATTTGATTGACGCTTCATTAAGTTCCAACATTCACCACAAGATGCCAGTTGCGGTGGCATCTAGTAGTCAAGTTCACAGCTAGGTGTCGTTGACAGTAGCATTTGTTAAAAAAGTAGGAACTACTTGAAATTGATCGTCTGCAGTCCTTAGCTGAATTACAGATAACACACACTAACACAGCCATCGCAATATTAACACTGGTTATCAGACAGATTCTACACCCACCGAAAGCACACGGGGATACATGACCACGTTGTCGCAGCCCCTAAACTGAGGGACCAACCAACCAATTGTACTTATCACATTCCATCCTTCTTATAAAATTGAAAATCAACATTTTAAAACAAAAATGGTAGCCTATACCTATGCACAATTGGCCTACGATTGTAATCCTAGCGACTACTGGCGTTAATACATCGAGCGTGACCACCGGAAGGCTACTATTTCCCCAAACATAATGTCACTCATTACCGGTCCGATTCAGTCAGAACTAGGGACACGACACAGTAACAGTTTATAGTAAAACATGAATCTTTTAAAAGAAGACCATCGAATACATAAGAAACATCCCCTTCCTTGATGCAGTGTAAGGTGGGGATACATCCATTTCTTTCTACTGCTCTGTAGACGTAGGCCTTTAAAACTCCCAGATAGTGGTTTCAATACCGGTTCACCCCAAAGTAGCTTTTGAGAGTGTTTAAATAACTCCGTGGGAGAAAAGCTGTAAGAGCTCGCACAGTAAATAAACGATAACACGCTTTATACAAGAGGACGTGGAACCTGGTTCACTATTCCTACGGTGGTCCGAGCACGGTCAACAAGAGCCTGCTGATGAGCCTGACTTGGTACAACTAGTGCAAAACTCTGAAAAGGGCACAGCAAAAACCTAAATGATTTGCTAAGTTCTAAACTTATAACTTTTAAAAGTTATAATCTTAGCTATTTCTATATTTTCAAAATTTGCCTTTGCTTTCAGCTGTCTTTCGCCACCTCCCACATATCTCGCAAGGTTAGGCCTATAGGATTTTCTTAAAATTGCTCGTTATTCCTCATGCTACAAACCTCTCTTTGGCCAGTGGTGCTTTATTTAAGCTTTCCATAAAATTTCCTTCTTGAATAAAATTATATTTTTTATAGTTTTTATAGTTGCCCAGAATGAAAATTAAATAATAATGGTTAGTTAACAGATGTGAAATTAAGTAATGCTCAATTTTTGTCTGAAGTTTTAACACGCACTTTAAAAAATGTCATTAACATGGAAGGTACGAGGGAAACGACAAAAGACAGTTCAAAGGAAGGGCAAACTTTGAAAATTGGTTGAAAATAAAATACACCAATACATTACTCTATGGGCTTGCTGAATATTTTAAGGGGTTTCGCCAAGGTGCACCAAGTCAGGCTCATCAGCGGGCTGTTAGTGACGGTGCCCAGACTGCCTCAAGGGTAGTAAACCAATGCACTACGACCTAATCATATATGTTAAGAGCTTGCTGAAGAGCTTGACGGTAATGGTTTAGAAGTGCTGAACCTGGATTGTAGGTCTACACTGGCACTTGGATAATAGATGTCATTTTAATTATGTTAATATCTTATTTGATATTCTGCGAGTCATTACCAATTGAAATTACTGTCCATTATCACAACTGCACTGAAAATATGTGCTAAATTATGTACATATGAGGTTTTGTTTCTTGCTCATTCAACGACAATTTTTATACTTGTTTGGCGCATCCGTTCTCTTCAACTGCGCACACATTGACGTCACATTACTGTTGCCAACATATGGGATACAAAATCATCATCATCATCATCATCTGTCTTCTACTCCAGTTGCCCGGGTGTAGTTTACGAGCGCCCTCCACTTGCGTCTGTCCATGTACCATTCTTCTTTCAGCATTCTATCCCAGCTAACTCCCCTTGTTCCTATGTCCTCCTTCACCTGGTCTAGCCATCTCTTCCTTGGTCTTCCTACCGGCCTTCTACCAACCACATCTGTGTGTAGTCTTTGTTTTGCTATCCTTCCCTCATCCATTCGCTTGACATGGCCAAACCATCTCAAACGGGCCCTTGTCACTTTTTCTTTCAAAGTTGGGCACACTCCAGCTTCTTCCCTATTTTTTTCATTTCTTACACTATCCATCCTATTTTTTTGACCATTGTTCGTAGAAACTTCATTTCTTCAGCTTGTAGTTTGCTGTCTATCTGTCTGGTTGCTGTGCAGGTTTCTAGGCCATATGTTATTATGGGGGTAAAGTATGATTGGAAGAGCGTCTGATCTCAAGGGGACTTGTTCGTTCCAGAGTAGATTCCGAACTTGATGGTAGAACTGGGTTGATTTTTGGGTTCGGCTATTGATCTCATGCTGTATCCTGTTATTGCTTGAAATAATGCACCCAAGATAGTTAAACTGGTCTACTGTTTCAAGCTCAAGCCTTATCTCTCCTTTCTTGTTGTGTCTGTTGACTCACATCGCTACCGTTTTTGATTTGTTTATTGTTAATCCGTGTGCCTTTAGACAGTTATTCCAGGTGGTCAACCTCTCCTGTACTTCTTTCTCTGTATTACCCCAAATTACTACATCATCTGCAAATGCAAATGCGCTGATTTCTGTGTTGTTTTTATGCTTTATTCCTTTCATAACTTCGTCCATTACAGTGATAAAAAGTAATGGCGAGAGGGCACTGCCCTGTTGAACTCCTTTAGTTGTTTGGAACCAGTCAGAATTACCATTTCCTATCTGAACTCAACTGTGGCAACCTTCGTAAAGCATTTTAACTTACTGGATTAGCCCCGCGGGTACGTTTTTCTTTCTTAGGTATTCCCATATAGTCTTTCTTGGGACGTTATCAAATGCTTTTTCAAGATCTAAAAATACAAGTGTTAGGTCTCTACCCTTCTCCCAGTGCTTTTCTAGCAGCATTCTGAGGGAAAATATGACATCTATAGTTGCACGGTGTTCTCTGAATCCATACTGCTCTTCCTGCAGTTGTGGTTCTATTATTTTCCTTAGCCGTTTCTCAAGCATTTTTTTCAAATATTTTCAGGCCATGAGACAATAAAGTGATCCCTCTATAATTGCCACATTTCTTTCGGCTTTCTTTTTTGAAGAGAGGTACTATTATTCCTTTTTCCAATCATCTGGAACTTTTCCATCCTTCCATATTGCACCTATTACTCTATGAAGCCACTGTATTCCTAGTGGACCACCTGTTTTGATCATGTCCGCACTGACTTCTTCAAATCCTGTCGTTTTTCTTTGGGCATACTATTAAGGGCTGTTTCTACTTCCTTCCATGTTGGTGGATTCTCTTGATCAAGTTCATCATTACAGCTTAAACTGACCTTGTGGTTCCATCGTGGGATACAAAATACACCGTTTAATTATGTGAAAAGCATTAATTGGCCAAGCGATTGTTCTGAATAAAGGTTATTGATGCGTGACAAAAACCTGGGGTGTATATAATAGCTACCTGGGCCGTGCTACCTGGCAATTATTGGTGTGGGCAAAAACATTGGTCTGGATGAAGAATATTGATGAGTAGTGCCGACTGCGTGGGGTTGGTAATATTCTATTTGTAACATAATTCACGTGTATAATGGCAGACACAGCTGGAATTTTACTATAAAGTCGCAATCTAAAAAAGGGGATGGTGGGTTGTAGACAGCGGTGGAGTAAACATCTATTGCCACAGCATTACCACAATAATACCGACAGTAGTGGCTACGCTGGCTAAAGCGCTGCGTTAGGCCGTGGGGTCAAGCTCTCTGCTGACTCGGTAGACGCGTGGGTTCGAGCCCCACCGTCGGCCGTCCTTGAAATGGTTTTCCGTGGTTTCCCCATTTTCAACATCAGGCAAATGCTGGGATGGAATCTTCTGACAGGCTACGGCCGCTTCCTTCGACATCCTAGCCCAGTTTCATTGATCTTTATCCATTCCATCTCTCATCCCGACGCGCAGGTCGCCCACGGGCGTCGACTAGAAAGACCTGCACTCGGCCTCTCAGGAGGCCACACGACAAATAAAGCACAATAATTATTATTCATCATTACAAGAGGTATTTCTACTAATTTAAGTAGTTTTGTAAAAGGTTCACCACTCCTAGACTATTACCAAGCTTGACATGATGCACATACAGTAGGTGAAACCTCGCAAAAGAACCGGCAAAAACTTAGAAGAATTGCTGGATTTTGATCATTTGGTCGGGAAAGCCAACATACCATCTTTTGGCACTTCTATAGGGAGGAGATAATGTTGTGGGAGCTCTTAGTTCCCGCAGCAAACAAGTGCGGTACATTTCACATACAGGGTGTTTCTAAATTCCCATTACAGACTTTGAGGGCTTGTAGTGAGGACCAAGATGGATAAGTTTAGCATAGGAACTTGTGTCCGGAAACGCACCCGCTTCCCACTACCCGCAATGAACCACCACAGTGCACGTTCACAGGTCCTGCATTTTCGGCGCTCTGTCTGACTCCTGCAGCTTGTCGTCTGGGTCCAACTACAGGTGGGGCTCGATGTGACGACCACCGATGTCAACACAGACACGGTATCTCCGTACCACGTCTGGTACACCCGATCACCAATCCCTGGTCCTACAACATCCACCGCTGTCATATCCCGCGCCAGTAGGTCTTCCTCGGATTCCACAGGGGTCTCGTAAAACAAGGTTTTCGTAAGACCCCGGTGTCAAGTCGGGTGAACGTGCAGGCCAAGCAATCAGGCCACCACGACCTATCCACTGTTGCCCAAATCTGTGGTGCAGATGATCTCGCACCGCAAGTGAAAAATGAGGTGCTGCGACATCGTGCTGAAACCACACGTTTTGACGCACATGCAATGGCACATCGTCTAATAACTCATGCAGGACGTCTTCAAAGAATACCAAGTACGCGGCACCCGTGAGTTTTCGTGGAAGAAGAAGATGATAATGATGATGATGATAATTGTTGTTTTAAGTGGCCTAACATCTATGATATCGGCCCCTAATAGTTTGGGTGATCGTAAAGATGAAAATGAAATGTAAATTATAACTAAAACTAATTACTAACTTATATACTAGAAGAAGAAATGGAAAATAAAAGGAGAATGAGGCAAATAAATGACAAGAGGAAAAGAAATGCCCTCACCCCTCGAATAATGCGGATTGAGGGACTTGGAAGGAAGGAGAGCCATGAAAGGCAGGTAGTAAAGTGAAAGAGGAGAGGGTACGCTACAGATGTATCGTGGAAGAAGGTAGGGGATACAACCTGTAAGGGATATGAGACATCAGGAGATCGTTCAATGACGTACGTACTCTAGTCAGTGGCGCGGGAAATGCGGGAGATTTGAACGTGTGCTGTGTGGTGTTTTTTTTTTTGCGGGTAGCGGGAAGACGATACGTTTCCGGACACCCGTTTCTATGCTAAAGTTAACCATCTTGGTCCCCACTACAAGCCCTCAAAGTCTGTAATGGGAATTTGCAAACACCATGTATATGGGACGTAGTGCTTGGTCCACTACCCTAGCGGCGGTCCGGGCAGGGTGTACCAAGAGCCCGCTTATGAGCCTGACTTTCTGCACCTAGGCAAAACCCCGCAAAAGACACGGCAAAACTCTATACGAATTGGTGGATTTTGATTACTTGTCTGTGAAAGCAACACGCCATCTGTTGGATAAACATAGTTTTGATTCGAATTTTATCAATTTAAAATAACGCTTTTGATAACAAAGATGTGTGTATTTCGTTAGAAATGTGTATACTTGTTTTATGACAGGCCCAATATTAGTGTTGCTAGACTTGGAGATGCCCAGTGGGACCGCTCACCAATCTGCGCCAGATCGAATGTTATGTTAAGCTACGATCTCGCGGCCGTTGTGAGGCTCGTGTATCTATTAATTCTCTTGCTATTTATATGTCTGTCTGGTGTCGGAGCAGGACAATGAGGAATTATCTCGCCCACACGCTGCTGGTAAACAATAGGAGACAAGAATCCTTACGCGGACTACGAGTGCCTTCTCGGAGACACTCGCGACACAGCGTTATATTCACACTCATCTTAATTTAACCAACAAGTAGAAAATTATTTTCTTCTTTTAATGAGATTTTTCTTACCAGTTTTAGGTAGATTTCATTAGAAATTGCAATGGGTACCATGTTGCTACTGCCGGAAAATATCGATATATCTTTGCGTTTCACATCCCCTAGACCCGAAAACCACCGTCAGTTCAAATGTTTATGTAGGCCTATAATTTATATAGCCTGTATACCAGGTGAATCAGGTTCCCCTAATGATATTGTTTCAATAATAATAATAATAAGAAGAAAAATCATTCGGAAAATACTGGGAGCAAGACTCACTCATGACGGGTACCGACTACAGTCAATCAAGACAACTGAAAAATACTCAAACATCGAAGTCGACTTCCGAAAAATACGATTGAAATTCTTTGGGCACATAAGTAGACTGCCGAATACACGACTAACCAAAAGAATACTAGATTACATATCATCACTCAAAAGTACAACACCATAAATGAAAGACGTACAAAAAGACATGCGAACTGCTAACATAACCGACACATCAGACAGAGACTCCTTCCGTAACAAAGTGAACAACTGGGAAGTCCAACCAGAGCAACCAAACCCTACACCTTACAGACCTCGATGGTCTGACGAAAGAAAATTGGCATTCTCCAACAGAATGAAACAATATTGGCAAGATAAGAAGAACGTCAAGAATTGAGTCAAATTGCTTAACGCTTTCCAATATTGGGAAAATACGCTGTAAATAAATAAATAAATAAATAATAATATTATTATTAATAATAATAATAATAATAATAATAATAATATTGAAACCGATTTCCGTAAACGACGCTTGAAATTTTATGGACACTTTATGAGGCTAGATGACAACCGATTAACAAAGAAAATATTGATGCACGACAACGGTTTGGATTAAACAAGTCCAAACTGATCTCAATAACGCCAACATCACACCCACAGATATCGAAGACCGCAAAACTTTCAGACATAAAATCTACACTTGGGAAGCTGCATCAGAAGATAAGCCCAGCAGACCTAGGGGAAAATGGACTGACGAACGTCGAGCTAAACGTAGCGACATGATGAAAGAATTCTGGAAAAACAAGAAAAATAACAGCAACATATCATAACTTGCTTTATATGATCCTGTATGGGTCGAAACATACAAAATAAATAATAATAATAACTAGCATTACCCGTCGCGGCTTCGCCCGCGAATATTCTAGTTGTAAAGAGTACACTTACTAGGGAACGGTACGAAGTCGGACCACGAATTTCGACTTTATTTTTACATAGTCGTGAAGGTCTTTCTACGCTGAAACAGGTAGTGGAAGTCTAATTTTTCGCTGGTCCTTTTTAAGGAGCCATTTGGGAGCCCCAAGTTGGCGGTGTGCGCTCTGAATTGTACAGTACATGCCGGCACACGTCAGCGCGCACAGCCAGCGGCTGACTTGCCTCGCCTTCCCTCTACCCTCGTTCGGTTCTCCACTATCACCCACCACATATGCTGCAAACCTGGTCCACCTTGGTGAGAGGCAATTAGCTTGGCCGCTACGCCACCATACCCCCAATCTTTAATGTGACCCACCCTTACGCCAAGGGGTGAGCAGAATCCTTTCGGAATTATAAGATGATGTTAAAACTATGGACCTTTTGTAGGTAGGACTATACGATAGTTGGCAAATTGAGTGATTTTTCTTTTTGGCCCGGTGAAAACTACCTCCACCTTTGGAGTGGAAAGAGGGATTCTTTTTTATGCCAATCGAAATATTTACTATCGTAATCGTTGACGCCGCGGGGTCACTTTTCATCTTACAATATTATTGTTAATTATCCAACCTAAAATTTGCCACTTAGGTTGCCAATTAGTTCTCGCACACTCTATAGTGGAGTTCAACGGCTTCCTAATAATTATTCACATGACTCATAAGGTCATGAAGTTTTCCCACCTTCAAAAATCTGACTTGCTAGGTCGAGAAATGAAAACCCGATCTTTCGATCATAAGCCACACACTCTACCACTAATCCACCAAGCCAAACGATTTTGGTGTGCGAGGTATAGGCTACAATGTTAACTGTGAGTGGAGGCTCTATAGGCAACTAAAGTCTGTTCGCCGAGTCGAGATAGTGGAAGTAAACACAGTTGTACACAGGGCTGCCCGCAAGGGGTGCATAGAGCTGTGCCTGTTGAACGTACGCCAACTTCAGTGCTGTGTATAGCCTACATGGGACTTATCGGTTACAAGCTACAGCGCGGTTTATTTATTGTTCGTTTATGTATTTATTTAACTAATTAATAAGTTCTTAACTGCTTATGGCAGGCAACAGTATACAGTGCAGCAAGTCTTGTCTTTTCTAGGACTACGGCATGATTAATGATCTTGGTGCTTCTTGGCTACCCCTGTCCGGCAGAACCGATGACGTAAACTGGGCGAGTTTCCCTGTCCGGGTAGCCAGGGGCACTGTCTCGACTCGGCGAATAGACTTTAGTTTACTCTCAGAGTCTTGCAGACAAAGCACCCAAGGCACGACATTCCGTAATAATAATAATTTTCTTTAGGGATAAAATGCATTTACACACATGGTGTCGGGCTCCTGAGAGGCAGACTACCGACTAAAACACCCCCGTTACTTCTGAACACTAACCTGGAACCGTTTATCACACTATTTCAGGCTAGAGCCATTTTATCTTTGCCCGTAAGGCACTCTTCCGTAGTGAATATCTTCAGTGGCGATCCAGATCTCTCTTCTTTGTTCGGAGGATATTTTCAACAAAACTTGCTACCAGCTTCCAATTTTCATCATTTTGTAGCATCACCGCAACAATATTGTCTGGAGATAACTCTACCTCAATGTGCTCTTGAAGAGACTGTCTATTTTGGACCCACCGTCCACAAGAGAAGAAGGTGTGATTAGCATTATCTAGTTCATTAATACAGTAGATGCAATCTGGTGAATCCACCTTCCCCATCTTCTTAAGATAAGAACAGAAGTACCCATGCCCAGTCAAGAACTTAGTGAGATAATGACCAACCTCACCATGTTTCCTCTCTGTCCAAACCTGCACCTGAGGGATCATTCTCTTAGTCCACTAGCTTCGGTCTCCTTGCTCCCATTTGATCTGCCAATTATGGAACGTTTGTACTCTTGCTGTTCGTCTTGTATTTTGTAAATCTACCTCCGATTTCCTCCAATAAATGTTCTTGCGTTCTTTTGCAATAAAAATAATTGAAATAATCCCGGCAATAACAAGAACTGCTTCTTCAGATACCGTGCGATATGCAGATGCCACGCGCAAAGCACCCTACCTCTGTACTTGCACTAGTGACTTCTTATAAATTTCCATATCCAGGGCATCCGCCCATATTTCCGCTCCATACAGAAGAATTGAATGGAAGGCTGTCATCGGTAGTTTCCTCTTACTTGCTTTTGGCGCACCAACATTGGCCATGAGCCGACTGAGGGACGTTACTCTTCTAGCCACCTTATCTGCAGTCCGTCTAATTTGTTCTCCAAAATTCATTTTATTGTAATAATACAGTAATAATAACTAGGGGACCTGTGCGAGAAATCTCGCATGTTCAGTAACCACCCTCCCGGCTTTACTGTTATGCGGGCTTCTGTAATTATGTTTATTTTTTAAACGCACTTTTTAAACAAATTGTCGATATTAATGAAATCAGAGTGCGATTCGTCACTGCTGCGGGTAATTCTGTTTGAATATTCTTTTAAAGCACAATGGGTTGCGTGTGCCCCATGTGTACAGACTACCCGCCTGGCACTATTGTTATGCGGGCTGGACGCGACACAGTTCTGCCAGGGGTTATCGTCCTGTTTATTGGTTTAAACCCTCTTCTTAAACAAATAAATATGTTTCCGTCGGCTTTTCAAGAAATGCATGATTTTTCCTGTACTATTGAGACGATTTGGAAGATTTTGGCACAAAACGCACCTTCTAACTTCTCTGGTCCAGGAGCTTGAGTTTTTTGTCGGATGAACTTAGCGTATTATATAATAGGTAGGCCTAATAGAAATAATAATACTAATAATACTAATAATAATAATAATAATAATAATAATAGTCTAATAATAATAATAATAATAATAATGATGATCGTGTGGCCTCCGGAGAGGCCGAGTGCAGGTCTTTCTAGTTGACGCCCGTGGGCGACCTACGCGTGGTAATGAGGATGAAGTGATGATGAAGACGGCACAAACACCCAGTCCCCGAGCCACGGGAATTAACCCCAGGAGATTAAAATCCCTGATGGTTTGGCCGGGAATTGAACCCGGGGCACTTCGAGCCAAAGCCTAGCGCGCTAACCATTTAGCCACGGAGCCGGACATACTAATAATAACAGATCAGGAACTCCCTGGGTTGATGAGAAATTTCAAAGAGTAGATGGTAGAGAATCGCAGTACATTGAAACGGAGAGGTCAGGATACAGGGGTGCAATACTAGAAGTTGCAAAGACAGTTATGTGTTTGGACAACAAACAGTGTATGAAGATAGGAAAAAGCACACATCCTGGTGGAATGACATAGTGAGTTCTGCTTGTTAAATTAAAAAGAAGGCTTACAAAAAGTGGCTCCAAACAGGGAATCCGGTTGACAGAGAGCTGTATGTACTGCCTCCCTGGCATCCGGAGAGCGCGGATTCGAATCCCACCTCAGCCGACCGGAAAATGGTTTTTATGGTTACCCATTTTCACCACCAGACAAATGTCGGGACGGTTCCTTTCAACAGTTCCACGGCCATCTTCCTTCCAAAATCTCTTACATACCCCTTCCTTAGTTAAACGCAAGTTAGCGGTCGCCTGGGTGATCGGCCTATCACCAACCCCAGTTGTAACTGCTGACAAAGTGTATTCAGCTCTAGACACTGTCCTTGTGACGGTACAGGAATGATCCCTGGCCCGTGACTGAAGTCGATATGGGAAGTTAAGCGATAAATAATAATAATACTACTACTAATAATAATAAACCTTGTAGTTAAGAGTGAAGAGCGAGCTACAGTCGCTAGGAGATTATGAGGAACATTAATCGGCCATATAATTCTCTAGGTCACACCGGGTGGTGGAGAACAATGTTGTAATATAGTTACGAGGAAACACTAGTTCGAGTTACTTCAAGGCCTGCAGCCTGACACTTTATGATTTCCCGTCACTAGTTAATGGCCTTCTTCCCCTTTATGAGTTCTGATCAGTCATCGAATCCGCCACATCCTTCCTTTGCTGCCGCTTAGCGTCCCTCAAATCCATCAACGAGTTCCAGTTGGGCAATTTGCTGCTGAAAGAAGTTGTCTAGCGTTTCTTGTTCTCAAAATACTAATTAACTCAATATATACACAGGCTGCAGGAACAAACGATTCAACAGGTGACATAGCACCGAAAGACGTAAGAAGTATATTGAAAAAGGTGCGTGCTTAAGGAAGAAAACAGAACAAAAGTTACGTCCCATTCGGCAACAACCCTTCAAATCCTGCTATTATGCGTTAACCTGGAAACCAGATAACGAGACTTGATAAACTGGTTTTGTATGTAAACATCAATAAATCTGAGAAACATAAACAAGATAACACATAACAGACATGTGGCCAGCTAATACCTGTGTGAAGGTCACTCAGGTAGACCATGAGAAGGTCGATTTGGTGGTAGATTAATTAAACTTTTAGTTGTAACTCTTCAGTCGGTCACACGAATTTGCCCAATGACCGGGCGGGATACAATGTATATAGTATATGCATAATAGATAAATAACACTCCTCGAAAAAATTACGTATATTAGTTATAATCACAGAGAGATCGAAACACTTGCTCATGTCCTGGGATCCTGTCCACAATCACGCTACCATACTGCTAGATATATTATTTCGTATCCAGGACAGTCAAAGTCAACCACTGGCACTATACAGCCCATGAAGTGCCTATGCCGACCAAGCGACCGCTGCCCAGCCATTTGGCCTGCATATATTGGGGTGACGCGTGATCAGCGCATCAGGTGCCCTCGGCCGTTAGTCTCGGTTTTCGTGATCGGGGTGCTGTCCCACTGTCAGACAGCTACTAAATTGTCCTCACGAGGCTGAGTGCACCCCGTCCCAAACCTCACGTCAGTTTTAAAATCCCTGACGGAGCCGGGAATCGAACCCGGGGCCTCCGGGTGAGAGGCAGGCGTGCTACCCCAACACCACGGGGGCGGCCATCCAGGACAGTGCAATACAGTTATTTACAAATTTAGATCATATTTACAATGTACATACAGATTTTGTACATATCAAGTTGATTTTCAGGCCCAGAATTCAACAGTCTTGATTGCAGGAGCATTTGCTGAAACCAGGTCATCCAGCGTGCAGGCTTCAGGCAATTTCGGGCAGACCAAGAGGTGTTCAAGATCTTGAATTTTTCCACATTCGAGGTTGCATCTTCAGTAATGTAGCCCCATCGCTTCAAATTTTGTTTGCACTGTACTGCTAGAACACTAATAGCCAATGCTCTCAGACAGAACTCCTACACAGTATACGAAGAGGTGCATGGTGCATCAACTGAAGGCGAGAACTGGTGAATCGACATCATTACTTTCAAGCCTGACTCTTCAGAGGGATACATAATTGATTCGACTAATCGGTTCGAGTCAGAACAAAATCAGCCCAAAGACGTGGATGAGGAAAAGAGGCGATACTACGAAAGAACGATTCTGTGCTATCGAGCCAAGTATCACCTCGAGACAATTAATATCATCGGTCTCTTAATCGGAGCAAGAGGTACCATTCCACGTTTCTTCGTGGATTTTTGTAGGACCTTTGGACTGAAGAAAGATTTGATGAGCTATCAGGTTTAAGAGGCTCCCGTATCATCTACAGGAATCATGCCTACGGCCCATAGAACGACTTCGTAACAAATGTGTTGATGAACCTAGGAATTGAAGAGACTGAAAAATATTGTATTAGGTACTCTTTGTCCTCGCGGCTACTTGTTCATTGTATGCAAGAATAATATTAAATAAAAACAAGATGTTCAGTAAAGAACATATAGCCTACTTTCTCCTAAATGCATGGGTATTGTTATAACTCTTTGTCCTTTTCAAGGAGTGTAATTGAATGTTGGTTGTAATAGCTTGTAGAAATACAACGTGCTATAGGGATATTAAACATGAATATGAGGTGCCCTTTGCTAGTGCTACCACAGTAAAAAAATTCATTCAATTCGGTTTCACCGTGTTTGAATTGATATGGGGAATGGATTTGCACTCATACATGGCCGCTATTTGCAAACTATTGGGCTGATGACCTTGTAGTCAGTCATAAGATGCTTTCCACAAAAAGGCATGTTGTTGCAAAATCTGGTAGAGATCAAATTATTAGGATGGTCGTAATTTGATTTATGCTTTTAACATTTGGGTGGCCGTCATTCCATTTCCGTCAAGATGGCGGCGATATAAAACATGACACTGAGGTGCCCTTTGCTGGTGCTACCTCTGTACCAAATTTCGTTCAATTCAGTTTTACCGTGTTTGAATTGATAGGAGGAATCGATTTGCACACATACGTGGCCACCATCTGCAAACTATTGGGCTGATGATCTTGCAGTTTGGTCAGAATATGCTTCCCGCATAAAGATATGTTGTTGCAAAATTTGGTAGGGACTAGATTATTAGGTTGGTCGTAATTACATTTTAGCTTTTAACATTTGGGTGGCCGCGATTACGTTTCCATCTAGATGGCGATGATATAAAACATGACACTGAGGTGCTCTTTGCTACTGCTACCTCTGAACCAAATTTCGTTCCATTCGGTTTCACCGTGTTCGAATTGATAGGGGGAATCGATTTTCACACAAAGATGGCCGCCATCCGCAAAATATCAGGCTAATGACCTATTAGTTTGGTCAAAGGATGCTCCCTCCATAAAGGTAAGTTGTTGCAAAATTTGGTAGGGATCGGATAATTAGATTAATCGTAATTTGATTTAAGCTCTGAACATTTGTGTGGCCGCCATTACGTTTCCGTCAAGATGGCGGCGATATAAAATATGACACTGAGGTGCCCTTTCCTAGTGCTACCTCTGTACCAAATTTCGTTCCGTTCGGTTTCACCGTTTTCGAATTAATAGGGGGAATCGATTTTGACACAAAGATGGCCGCCATCCGCAAACTATCAGGCTAATGACCTATTAGATTGGTCAAAGGATGCTCCATCCATAAAGGTATGTTGTTGCAAAATTTGGTAGAGATCGGATGATTATGTCAGTCGTAATTTGATTTAAGCTCTGAACATTTGTGTGGCCGCCATTACGTTTCCGTCAAGATGGCGGCGATATAAAACATGACAGTGAGGTGGCCTTTGCTAGTGCTTCCTCTGTACCAAATTTCGTTCCATTCGGTTCCACCGTGTTCGAATTAATAGGGGGAATCGATTTTCACACAAAGATGGCCGCCATCCTCAAACTATTAAGCTGATGACCTATTAGTTTGGTCAAAGGATGCTCCCCCCATAAAGGTATGTTGTTGCAAACTTTGGTAGAGATCGGATGATTAGGTTAGTCGTCATTTGATTTAAGCTTTGAACATTTGGGTGGCCGTCATTCCGTTTCCGTCAAGATGGCGGCGATATTAAACATGACACTGAGGTGCCCTTTGCTAGTGCTACCTCTGTACCAAATTTCGTTCAATTCGGTTTTACCGTGTTCGACTTGATAGGGGGGGGGGACAGACATTCAGAGTACACACCCTCACACGCACACACACAGACTCACACACACACACACACACACACACACACACACAGACAGACACACTTTTTTTCGCCCTGTGTTGATCTCATAAGTCTACTTTCATTTTTTGTAAAAATTGAAAGTAGGCTAATAATGGGGCAATTGACTGAGTCGGGAGTAGACACGCGATAGCGTAACAACTGTACAACCAACGGCTCTCTCAGACAAGTATCCATATGCATAATAGAATTCAAGTGCATGCTCTAATTTTATTTATTTATTATATTGTATACACGTGCAAAATAAAGGCAAAGCCAACTCCGTACGGGTCATGGAGGCCCTGGGAGTAGTGGAAGGTAGAGACTTCCACTCTTTGTGACAACAGCACTACTGTCGACCAAAGTATTATGTGCACTCGAGTTTGAAGGTTGTTTGTGAAGTAACCAATAGACCTACATAAAATCGAATAACATCATCATTTTCGTCGTTCTATTTTACGATAGTTCATGTAGGTTTGGAATTTTAATGTATATTTTAATATTTTTTATCGCAGTTGGAACACAAAAAGTGCACGTTTTTAAGCGTGTTTCAACCATGCGTCATATTTAAGAATTATTATCTCAAAAACCCGTCATCAGATCGAATCCAAATTTTGACACAATTTACATTGGAATGTTGTGCAACTGGTTTATTAATTATGCTGTATGACTTTGAAATACGTAAATTAATTCACTTATTTTATATCGGTTTGTATTTGTACGAGGAAATAACACATGGTTCACCAGCTAGCCGCTCCGGGAACAGCCGTACAGCGTTGCCGAAATGGTGCCCACACGCATCATGGCGCGTCTCGCTCGGAAGTGATGGGCTTCATCTCAGCAACGCTGTACAGTTTTTTTTTTCCGGAGCGACTAGGTGGTGAACCATGTGTTATTTCCTCGTACAAAAACAAACCGATATAAAATAAGTGAATTAATTTACGTATTTCACAGTCATACAGCATAATTTTTTGAAGTATAACGATTTCAACGCGACCAAGAACTACATTTTCCAACCACCCCGAGCCGAGAAAAAGTTACCTTACAACAATGATAACAAATTTGTTTCTTGGACACACAAAATTTTGAAATTAATAAACCAGTTATTCAACATTCCAATGTATATTGTATTAAAATTTGGATTCGATCTGATGACGGGCTTTTGAGAAAATAATTCTTAAATGTGCCGCATGGTTGAAACACGCTTAAAAACGTGCATTTTTTGTGTTCCAACTGTGATAAAAAATATTAAAATATAAATTAATAAATCCAAACCTACATGAACTAACGTAAAATAGAACGACGAAAATTATGATGTTATTGGATTTTATGTAGGTCTATTGGTTACTTCACAAACAACCTTCAAACTCGAGTACACATAATACTTTGGTCGACAGTAGATGGAATGGAGTTGTCAGCTCCACGCCCGGCCGTCTTTGCTCCCAGGAATTATCCTGGTACTAATTTCTGGTGTATTTCAGGGCTATTTGCGTGTCCATAACTGGTATTTGGTTTCAAAAATCCACTACCCGGATGGGGATCGAACCCACTCCCATTCAATCAGAAGCACAGCGCCTCTACCGAATGCGCTACGCAGCCTCCTACACGTGCATAACACTCATACGTAATTCACAACCCCTTATAAAACAAACTAACCTTATATAACGAGATTCAAACTACGAATTGTGATATAAACACCAACTAAGCGCACTACACTTATTTGTATTTGGATAATATTTGTGTATAAATTTAAACCTCAACCTCTGATGATGACCACTTGAAAAACAAAACGCGTAATCCTAAAATGATATCCCCTTTGCTTCGTCCATCACTGGTTATTTTGCATCCTTTAGCTTCATCTTCTACATTTCTGCAATTTACAGCAAAAAAGATTCATACCATTCAAGTCAGAAGGATTTGAGATATCGTGTATTTTGTCATGCATAGGGTCAAATTGTACAAATGTTTTTTGTGTATAATAACTTACGTAACTGCCTAAATATCCTGTCCATTAGTTTAAGTAGAAGCTCTATGTGTATACACGAAGTTTGTCATTTTTCACAACTCTATTTGGAATACTAATGAAGTTATGATTATATTTTTATCTGTATGTCTAATCTGCCACTAACTGTGTATAGGCCACTTAAATGGTTCATAGAGTAACAAAACGTACATGCTCCATAAAATTTGATACACAAAAATTGCTTTTGACTTCAGTGAATTAACCATCAAACGGCGCAGCGGTCTTTTGGGAGTATTGATTGTTATGTGCAGACGTTCCGTCTCCTTTTGTGTACCTGTATCAAGGTACAAATCAACTAATTAGAGCCCTGGACCAGTATCGCACACGGTTCTTAACGCTGCATCCATTTACGCGGCGTTGTTAACAATTGCTCGAAGGAGATGTGTTTGCATACGAACATATGGCACAGTTAGTGGCAGATTAGACATACAGAGAGGCTTGGAGGAAAGTGAGAATAACCTGGAGAGGTCAACAATTAACCCACTGTGACACCCCAAAATACCTGGGAATAAAGTTGGAGCGTTCCCTCACCTTCAAAGACCATTGCACAGATACAACAATGAAAGTTTGTGCTAGGAATAACATTATTAGGAAACTGACCGGCAACAACTGGGGAGCACATCCAGATGTCCTCCGCACATCCGCCCTTTCTCTATGCTTCTCCGCTGCTGAATATGCGGCACCTGTATGGCACAACTCCAGCCATGCCAAACAGGTAAATATTGCCCTAAATGAAACAGGACGGATTGTAACAGGCTGCCTGCGGGCAACCCCTGTTAACAAAATATACCACTTAATGGGCGTAGCACCTCCAGATATCCGAAGAAGAACGGCAACTGAAATAGAAAGAAAGAAGCAGGAGACGGACCCAAGACACCCCCTATTTGGAAGTGAACATCAACTACCAAGACTGAAATCGAGAAAAAGTTTCCTCCAGACGACACAACCAATTCAGACACCACCTGCAAACCGTCGGATACAACTCTGGCGTAGCTCATCATCAGAGAAATATTGGGACAACCCCAAAGAAGAACTTGCTGCAGGTCATCACCTCCCATACGAGACATGGAAGGTCCTTAATAGACTGAGGACTGGAGTATCTCGCAGTAAGGTGAACATGAAGAAATGGGGATTCAGCTCAGAGGACGAACTATGTGAGTGTGGTGAACATCAAGACCACCAGCACCTACTCAACTGCAGTAAACTATCAGAACCTCTCTCCATGGACGATCTGGTAGCCGCCAGTGATAAGGCAGTTCGTGCAGCGGAATTCTGGGGGTATGGATTATTACGAGTTTATTTAATGTTAATCATCACGTGGAATATAAAGATGCACATATACTTTGTAATCTTTGTATATATATATATTCATAATATGTTATGTTCTGGACACGTATAAATACATATGGCACAAATAAACAGGTAATTAATTAAAATACTCCACCAATCAATGCAAATTCTACTCAAATTAGTACATGTTTCGATCCAACAATCGGACCTTCTTCGGCAACATTAGAATCAAAGCTAAGAAACTGATCTAATAAAACGAAGTAACTAAAATAGGCTATATATGGTGTCTCTTATTAACGTTTAAAACTCTCTATAGCGACGTAGATGGCATTGAGACAAGTAATTTGATATATGACACTTAGGGTCGCAAGTGTCCGGAAATACCTTAAAAGTGAACCACAACTGTCATCAGGTGACGGCTCAAGTGATCAGATCCGCGCTCTCTTACGCATTCAGCCACGTGAGGACTTTCGATTAGCAGTGAGGTCACGAAAACCAAGATTAACGACCGAGGGGGCCCGATACGCTGACCACGCATAACCCCAATATCTGCAGGGCAGCGGTCGCTTGGTAGGCCTAGACCCTTCATGGGCTGTATTGGCAGTGGTTATTATTATTATTATTATTATTATTATTATTATTATTATTATTATTATTATTATTATTATTATTATTATGTAAGGTGTTTGCACCAGGGCTTGTCTTAACAGAGTTGCCAAGTCCAGAGCGAAAAGTTTCGCACTGCATTGTCACAGCTTGAAAAATAGAAATAGATTTTCAATAACTGATCAGACGGGCCGGGAACGGGCCGATTGTAGCACATGGTTGGTCTAAGGTTACCACCTGAAAATTTACAAATGCAAGATAATGCTGTGAAATAAACCAGACTTCCTTAAAAAAAGACTAAAATCTTCAACTGAAACAAAACATTGGGTGCTATACTACCCAGAGGTACAGTATTTCTATTTCTCTGAAACTGTATTTGCCAATGTAAGCTATTTTAGAAACATGAGATGAATTCCTTTCTTTTCCCAGTAGCCTATGTATTTGTGAAGATTGTTCTTTACGTAACACGCCCGGTTATTTTTTTTACCAGCTGCATTCATTTCATTGAATGAATCAACGAACGGTTCCAGTCTTTCTGTTAATGGAAGGAAGAACTGAACACGTGTTCATGAGGGGTATTGCTGCCTGGAACTTTTCAGTCGGTCAACAAAAAATAATCCCAATTACTGGAAAATGTGAATAACAACTTTAAAAAAAATAATGCAGCCAATGGCCATCTATTTTCAGGGCGGCTGGCTGCGTGGCTCAGCGGTAACGTTCTTACTTGCTAGGCCCAAGGTTTAAGGTTCATATCCTGTCGCAGTTAGCTGGCATTTGAGAGTACGCAAAGGTGAGGGAGCCGTGTCAGTAGATTTACTGGCACGTCAAACATACCCTTAGGGGCAAAATTCCGGTATCCCGGCGTCTCTAAGAGCCAGAGTAGTTGATGTTGATGATGATGATGATGATGATGATTGTTGTTTTAAGGGGCCTAACATCTAGGTTATCGACCCCCTAATGGTTTGGGTGATCGTGAAGATGATAATGAAATGGAAACTATAACTAAAACTAACGTATATACTAGAAGAAGAAATGGAAAACAAAAGGAGAATGAGGCAAATAAAGGACAGGAGGAAAAGAAATACCCTCAACCCTCGAAGAATGCGGATTGAGGGACTTGGAAGGAAGGAGAGCCCTGAAAGGCAGATAGGAAAGTGAAAGAGGAGAGGGCCGCCCCAGAGGTAATGGATAAAAGGGGGAAAACCGGACCCAGCTCAGGAATCCTTCGGGGTCGCCAACTCCCGAACTCACCAGCCGTGTGCCCCTGAGGGTGTAGCAATATGTAGGGTGCACCAGAAGTGGTGGGACTGACTCCTTGAGGGCCTTGAGCAGAAGGCAGGAGATAACAGGAAAAGAAAAAAGTCCTCTCGGCACGCCGGAAGACGGAGGTAGATTTCACCGGGCAAGCCTGGGGATAGGCGAAAATAGGCAGAATATGCAGGTTTTCGTAGAAGGATCAGAGCGCATTTATTGAGAGAAAGTATTTTATAATCGGAGCTTAATTAACTTTGTTTTTCGTCATTTTATGCATATATTAAACATTTTATTGTCTTATGGGGACGGTAACATTCTTGTCATTTGGGGTCCATTTTTAGCCTACTTTTCACATTTTGCAAAAATGAGGAAAAAGTAGACTTATGAGATCGATCCGGGAAAATGTTTAGCCTACTTTTCACATTTTGCAAAAATGAGGAAAAAGTAGACTTATGAGATCGATCCGGGAAAATGTGTGTCTGTCTGTCTGTCTGTCCTTCTGTCTGTCTGTCTGTCTGGCTGTGTGTGTGTCCCCCCTATCAACTCCTAAACGGCTGCAGCTATCAACACCAAATTTGGTAAGAGTAAAGATCTATATTTGAATATCTCACGGCCATATTTGAAATTGACGTCAGAGCTACCAACTGCTGAAAAATCGCAATTGAAATTTCAGCTCTATGTGGGATATCTCAGAAGTTATGCATGTGAACTATTCCAAAATTGGAACACGTATAGATAATAACATTCCAGATTAATTTTCTGAAGTTCATACATGCCAGTGTTGCCAATATGATTCTAAGCCTGCCGGTAAGTCCAATTTCTAAATGCATGTAACTTCTATATTATCGATTGGATTTCAACCAAATTGCGTATGTACTATGTGTCCTACAACACATATGACTGTGCGTATTCTAAAGTACCACCAGGGCTGCCAACTGTTAATAAATGCTCTCACTATGTTTCAACCCTAATGTCAATATATCAGGAAGTATGCAAGCCAACAGCTCTAAACTTTGCACACGTACAGTACCTGATATTCTACCCAAGTTCGGTGTAACTTATATACATCAGTGCTGCCAACACGATTCTAAGCCTGCTGATAAGTCACGTTTTAAAATGCATATAACTTCTATACTAACAAATGGATTTCAACCAAATTTCGTATGCTCTTTGTGTACCATAACAGTTATGATTATGCGTATTCGTAGGAACCAGCAGGGCTGCCAACTGTTAATAAATGATCTCTATATTTGTTTAACCCTAATGTCAATATATCAGAAAGTATGCAAGCCAACAGCTCTAAACCTTGCACACTTATAGTACCTGATATTCTACCCAAGTTCGGTGTAACTTATATACATCAGTGCTGCCAACACGATTCTAAGCCTGCTGAGAAGTCAAGTTTTTAAATGCATATAACTTCTATACTAACAAATGGATTTCAACCAAATTTCGTATGTGCTTTGTGTACCATGACAGTTATGATTATGCGTAATCGTAGGAACCAGCAGGGCTGCCAACTGTTAAAAAATGTTCTCTCTATTTGTTTTTTAATTCTAATATCAATCTATCAGAAATGTATGCAAGCCTTCAGCTCTAAACTTTGCACACGTATAGTACCTGACTTTCTAGATTAATTTGGAGTATCTAATATACCTCAGTGCTGCCAACATGATTATAAGCTTTCTGATAGTTTCAATTTTAATTAAATGTAACTTCTATACTAACAATTATTACCAATTGGCACTAGGCTATAATAGATCGTATTATTTCAGATTAATTCCGAGCATCACATACATGACATTGTTCCCAACACGATTTTACGCGCACTGATAAATCCAATATCAAGCAGCATGTAACGTCCGTACTATCAATTCGTCTTCAACCAAATTGTGTATGTGCATTCTATACCTTAAGAGACGGAGCTAAGAATATATTCAGTGTCACCAGGGCTGCCAACTGTAGTAAGTTACTGTACTAGGCTACATTATTTTAGGTGTATTTCAAACTGCAGTACTTAGAAATGTTGGTATTAGGAACGTGATATCGTTATTATTGCAGATAGGTCTATATAGATTGGCATGAATCTTACATTTTAAGAAAAGTAGGCTGTTTAGTTCGTCACGGAACTACTTGTTTATACTTGTGGTCACACTGTCCTTATGCAAGGTTTCGACACTGATGTGTAACTATCTAACGGTCTGTTACAGGTTCACGCAAAATTTTATCTCCTGCAGAGATTTTGGTTGGTTCCTCAGTTTAGGGGCTGCGACAACGCGGTCATGTAACCCCGTGTACATTGGGTGAGTGTAGAATCTGTCTGATAAACGGTGTGAATTGTGATGGCTGTATTAGTCTGTAATTGAGACTGCAGACGGTCAATTTCGATCAGTAGTTCCTGATGTTGCTACCAAATTCTACCGTCAACGACACCTAGCTGTGAACTTGGCTACTAGATGCCACCGCAACCAACAACTCGCAACGAACGTTGGAACTTCCCCTCCAAAGGAAAGCATACTGAGGGATTTTTAGCGCTCTTAGAAAATACGACAACTTCGGCCGGCTTTGAACCCGCGACCTTGGACATAGAAGTTCAGCATGCTACCAGTTATGTCACCGAAGCCGCTTCACACTTAGTCAGATGGAAAACTGAATGTGATCTCGTGCAAGTGCGTTGTCATGGCAACATCTGATGGCTCATCCCTCATCAATTTAGTAGTTTTGTCATGGCAACCTCTGATGGCTCTTGGCATTTTCATATAATTCCGAAATCATTTTTCTCATCCCTTGGCGTAATGGTGGGTCATATCAAAAATTATTTCAGACAAAAGTTTTAGCTAATTATTAGGGGAATATTGTCCATTTTGTACGGTTTTGATATCGTGCCTATTAAGAGAGATATGATTAATGTTTCCCGAAAAACCTACTTTTTCCCACCCCTTTGGTCAATGGTTGGTGCTATCAAAAAACATTTCAAACATAAATGTTTGGGCTTTATCCGACACATAGTATGAACGTTGAATGGATTCGATATTTCAAATATTAAGAGAGTTATAGTGATATTTCACTTTTTCGAAAAAAGCCCGCCATTTTCACCCTGATCGACCGTTTGTGCCCATTAACGAACTCGACCGAGATTTTATAGTGATACATATTATGTAAAAAATTCAAAGTGATTGGTGCAAAATTGCGGTAGTTATCGTGTCCATAAGAAAGTGATATATATAGATAGATAGATAGATATATAGATAGATACATATATACATAAATTATATATAAACTTTTGAACTGACGGTGGTTTTGGGGTCTGGGGGATGTGAAACGCGAAGATATGTCAAAATTTTCCGGAAGTCGAAACATGGTACCCATTGCAATAGTTAGCTTTCTAATGAAATCTACCTAAAAGAAGGCTGACCCCTCGCAGAAAGAGGGTATCAGAAAAGATGAGATAAGGGCCAATTAAGGCGGGAAAGGAAGAGACTCCCTAGGCCTCGGATACCTCAATACCGTTGGGGTCGGAAGAGAACAACAGTTGACCAAGTGAGGTCGACAGGAAAGAAGACGGAGAGGAGCCCAGCACAAGTAAGTGGAAGCAATGCCGGACTCAGCTGGGGTCCCGTGGTCGCCAACCCACGTCTCATTAGACGTGAGCCCCTGGGGGGGGGGGGGCAGAGTAGTTGAAAGGGACTTAAAAACCAAAACATTAGTATTTATTATTATTATTTTCAGGACGGGTCGGGGAAGGGATTTATGAAAGAAATCGTTCGTGGACCTATTGAAAGGAACCGTCCCGGCCATTGCCTGTTGGTGAAAATTGGAAACCACGAAGACCATTTTCATGACGGTCGGGGTGGGATTTGAACCCATGCTCTCCAATGCCAGCGAGACATGAGATAGTGCGTTAACGCTCTCGGCCACAGCGGTCGGTACAACCTATAAATATATATATATATATATGTGATTAAAAATTAGATCTACAAGTAACCTAGTGTCTTGAAGACTTAATTTGGCTTGTAAATTTTAAATTAAAGATCTGATGATGTTTGCTTGACGAGTGAAACATGTCATCGTACAGTTTTGCCCCTTTCCTGCATTCCGCAACACTTATTTTTAATCATGTGTTTTTTTTAGGTTATTTTTCACATTACCCAGTAATTGGGACTATATTTTCTTGATCGAGTGAAAAGTTTCAATATCAATTGTTAATAAAGCAAGAGTGAACAAGTAGTTCCATGAAGAACTAAATAGCCTATTTTCATATATCCTACTAATATTAATTGCCTCTATCAACATACAAATTGTCAGTTTAATTGCTGTATAGATACGTAGATATTCAGAACCGTCTAAATATTTTGGATGGCCACCATGTTGGATTTTTATATTATAGGCCTAAGATTTATGTACTATTACATGAAGATTATTGGGTAGGTGTTTTATTCAAACTTCAATCGCATGATTAGGGCACAAGACATAAAAGCGGGATTTTAAAATTTCACTCAGCCGCCATCTTGTGGTTATGAAAATAATTTAAATGAATTAGATGCCAGTCGATTACAATTTGTATAAGCATATACCGTATCAAGTTTCACTGCGCTCGGATGGTTAAAACGCAAGAAACGTCCATTTTAATATTTAAATTTCGCGTCGCCGCCATGTTGGATTTGTGCTCGCCAGGTTATTGAAAGTCCCGTAGGTGAACTTATGTTTATAGCCTCTATACCCTTACAAAATTTCAGTTTAATTGCTGTAGTAGATTAATAGATATTGAGAAACGTCTAAATATTTCGGATGGTCACCATGTTGGATTTTAATATATGTAGGCCGTAGAGTTATGTACTATTAGATGATGATTATTGTGTGCGTTCATTATGCAAATATTGATTTCGATCGCATGGTTAGAACACAAGAAATAATAACTTAATTTTCGAAATTCGCACAGCCGCCATCTTGAAGTTACGTAAACAATTTAACTAAATTAGATACCAGTCCAATACAATGTGTATAAACATTTGCTGTACGAAGTTTCATTGCGTTTGGATCATTAAATCGCGAGAAAAGTCTATATAAAACTTTTAACTTTGCTTGGCCGCCATGTTCGTTTTGTAGTTAACCGGTTTTTGAAAGTCTTATACATGAACTTCCAGTAGTGCCCTTTATCTCCGTACAAAACGTCATGGTGATACCGGTAATAGTTTCAGAGATATAGAATGCCGGTGAAATAATTTGCACAGCCGCCATCTTGAGGTTATGTAAACAATTGAACGAAGTTAGATGTCGGTGCATTACAATGTGTATAAACATATACTGTACCAAGTTTCATTGCGTTTGGTTGATTAAATCGCGAGAAACGTCTATTTAAAAGTCGCAACTTCGCATGGCCGCCATGTTGGTTTTGTAGTTGACAGGTTTTCAAAAGTCACAAAGGTGAACTTCTAGTAGTTCCCTTTAACACCGTACAAAATTCCAGGGTGATATGTGTAATTGTTTCGGAGATATTGAATGCTGGTGAAATATTTCGCACAGCCACCATGTTGGATTGGTGAGACGTAACAAAATTTGATGGGCACAGTCGGGGTCGCCCGGAATAGTGCTATGTACTTACCGAGTTTCAATGAAATCGGTCCGGCCGTTTAGAAGTTATTATGGGGGGACATACAAAAATCCTCTCTCTCTCTCTCTCACACACACACATACACACGCACACACAGACAGACACACGGACAAAAGGTGATCTCATAAGCCTTTTTTTTTCATAAATGAAAATAGGCTAAAAATCACTTCAAAACTTTCTGCAAAGGAAAACTTACAAAAGTTCAAAACTTCTAAAATGAGTTTCAATATTCTGGCATTAAGGCAGAAGAAGAAATAAAAATATTATTGATCAAGGTATTGTTTTTTTTAATCAAAAGTGCAACTTTAAATTCTTCGCATTGCAGAACTGTTTCAATACTTTGGAAACATACTATATTATATTTCTAGCTATATAGTCTTGGTTTACAATACATCAAAATGATGCTCTCAGTAATAAATCAAAATTAAACTGTTGTGACAGTTAATAATCTTCTTACGTTAGGAAAGAATATCGGACATTATCGAGAAATTACAAATACCTGCCCGGGTCTGAATAAAGTGATTGGAAACCAGAACATGCCCAGCAAAATCGGACGGTTGGTAATCCTACGTCTGGGTGCACTTCGTGTTTGAATCCACTGTGGTGGTGTGAAGAGCGCCATGTGTCTGGGTGCACTTCGTGTTGATCAGACTGTACCGTGTCGCCCAGCTGCGAGCCCATGGTCTGCTCACGTACTGTTCGCTCAGCAGATCCAAGCTTCCTCAAACTAGACTTGAGCCAGGCGTGACAAGACCCACTCAGTCTGGTTCTCGGCTGCCAGAAGTGGAGCATAGAGTGACCAGTTAAAATGATAATAATTATAACAATAATAATACTCATTGGTAAGAAACCGTTACCATGTTGTTGATTTCTTCCCCTTTTTAAACATAATGCCAGTGAAATATTCCGCGCGACCGCCATGTTTGATTGATGAAGCGTATTACATTTTGACCGGTAAGGTCCAGGTAGGAGAATGCGCTCAGACGCCAGTTATTTTATCGACTTTTCCACTGAAATCGTTACTGCTCGGCTTCCTTTGATCATAAATAAATTATTTTCTAAAGAAATAATCCTCGAGGTATCATTTACAGAATGGTGGAAACCGTATCAAAATCCATCCAGTGGTTCTCGAGTTCACCCGTAACAAACACAAATCGGGGACTTTTATACACACGCACACACGCGCGGACAAGAGGTGATCTCATAAGCCTTTTTTCTTTTCATAAATGAAAATATGCTAAAAAATAAGAATTAAAAATAATTAAATGGACAACTCTAGCAACTTTGCCATATTCCCGGAAGAAAAAAGAAAAACACAATGGTTATTAATTTATAAAATTAATTATATGTTATCTTTGTAATGTTTTGGAGACTATTCACTGGCTATATTGACATCGGACAGAGTCATATCAGAAAATTTCACATTAGTTTAGCCCCTCAGCAAATTCGGGCCCCAGGGCTACAGCCCCGTTTGCCCCTCCCTCTCGTCGGGCCTGGGGAGGGGTGGCCAATCATAAGGAAAATATTGGAAAATGAGAACATTGTGGAAATTTGGTGCAGGCACGAGGCATTCTGCTTCATGACCGCGTGGTCATTGATTGTATTCTAGCTTCCTTTAATTTGTTTATTTGAATTACAATGTTGGTAACTGGTCCGGACCTTACTTACTTTCTTTGGGTTTAATTGTTCATATTTTTGGGTTGTCATTATTTTCTTCCTCCTGGGGTTTGTTTTGGTATTACTAGGTCAAACCTTATTGTTGTTTTATGTTCTCCCTGTTATTTCATGTTATTTCTTTATTTAAGAATATATTATATTTTATCTCCTTGAATACTTGTTTCTCCCTTCGCAGGGCCCACGGCTTCTACGTAAGGGCTCACTTTCACTCCTCAAGAGCTCAGCGGTAACGTTCTCGCTTGCTGCGCCCTAGGTTGCAGGTTCGTATCCTGGCGCAATCAGCTGGCATTTGAGGGTGCGCAAATGCGAGGGAGCTATGTCAGTAGATTTACTGGCACGTTATAGATCCCCTTCGGGGCAAAATTGCGGTGCCGCGGCGTCTCTAAAAGCCACTGTTGTTAAAAGGGACGTAAAACCAATAACATTATTATTATTACTATGCTTTCCACGGTGGGTGAGTGGATAGCGTGTCGGTCTACTAACCCCAAGATTGCAGGTTCGCTCCTGGCCGTGGTAAGTGATTTTTGAAAGGCGGCAAAAATACGACACGCATGTCATACGATGTTGGCATTTCAAAGAACCCATTTGAATTCAGTAGGCCGTGTTCATAATGGCAAAATTAATCTCGGGAGTTTCCGCTAACACAAAGTTCCTCATTTCTCTACTAGAAAGCGCTATAGTGTCCAAGGAGCTTAGATATCTAACCTCCTTGACTTTCATAGTGATTCAAGGAACAACGAAATTCGACATGCAAGCTACGCTCTGGGTGTCAAATTACAAAGCTTGCACCCGGCCCCCGAGGCCATACGATGTTATTTATGTATTTATTTAGTATATTTCGATCCATACAGGATCACATAAAGCAAGTTATGATCTGTTGCTGTTACTTTTCTTGTTCTTCCAGAATTCTTTCATCATGTCGCTATGATTAGCTCGACGTTCGTCAGTCCATTTTCCCCTAGGTCTGCTGGGCTTATCTTCTGATGCAGCTTCCCAAGTGTAGATCTTATGTCTGAAAGTTTTGCGGTCTTCGATATCTGAGGGTGTGATGTTGGCGTTATTGAGATCAGTTTGGACTTGTTTAATCCAAACCGTTGTCGTCTTTAATTTTTGTGAGTACATCAATATTTTCTTTGCTAATCGGTTGTCATCTAGCCTCATAATGTGTTCATAAAATTTCAAGCGTCGTTTACGGAAATTGGTTTCAATATTTGAATATTTTTCTGTGATCTTGTGCGATTGTAAACGATATCCTTCATCTGTAAGTCTTGGGCCAAGAATTTTTCGGATGATTTTCCTTTCAGCTTTCTTGATGTTTTCAAGATCCCCTTTATAATTGAGGTTTAAGGTCTCACTGGCGTGAATGTTTCGGGTTTGATGACCGTCACGTAATGTCGAATTTTAGTGTTAATGCTCATGAATTTTTTGTTGTAGATGTTTGCGGTTTTCCCATATGCTTCCCGCATTTTGAGTTCACGTGTTCTTTGTGCTATTATTATTATTATTATTATTATTATTATCAGTCCTCAAGCCAGTCTTGTGGTCCATTTCGTCAGGGATTTTACCCGCTAGCAGTGCATTTAAATTCTTGGAGATACGGCCTGTTACTATCTTCGTCTCCAATGAATTTTGGGGACGAGGTTGGGAACAATTATAGGCCTAATTAGTATTTTCTAGTGCATGCTAAAAATTTGATATTTGAATTATTATTATTATGTCGCCTCCGTAGCGTAGCGGTCCGCATGGTTAGCTGCCGCCCCGGAGGTCCTGGGTTCGATTCCCTGCTCTGCCACGAAATTTGAAAAGTGGTACGAGGACTGGAACGGGGTCTACTCAGCCTCGGGTGGCCCAAATGAGTAGAGGGGGTTCGATTCCCCCTCAGCCATCCTCGAAGTGGTTTTCCGTGGTTTCCCACTTCGTCTTCGGGCAAATGCCGGGATGGTACCTTCTTCAAGGCCACGGCCGCCTCCTTCCCTCTTCCTGCCTATCCATCCTCACCATCCCTTACCTTCCCTCATGAGGCCCCTGTTCGCTTTGCAGGTGAGGGTGCCTGGGCGAGTGGCCAATCCCACCTCACCAGTTGTATCCCTTCCGATTCACTGTTCCCAGCTCTAGGACACTGCCCGTAGAGGCGGTAGTGGTGAGTTCCCTCACTGAGTCCGTGGGTTCCATCAACCTGGAGGGTAAACGACTAAAAAAAAAAATTAAAAAAAATATTATTATTATTAAAGTGTGATTCTAAATTGTATACATGCGCATATACACCGTTACTCACGCAATTCACTAAACCTTGCAACAAAAACAAACCTAACGTATAACGTGATTCCAGCGGCTTCGGTGGCCTAGTTGGTAGCTTGCTGAGCTTTTATGCCCGAGATCGCAGGTTCAAACCCAGCCGAAGTCGTCGGATTTTTTAAGAACGTTAAAAATCCCTCAGTTTGTCTTCCTTCGGAGGGGAAGTAAAACCGGCGGTCCCATGTCATAGATTTATGGCATATTAAAGAACGTTCCACTAATGACACCTGTGTGAAGCTAAATTAATATGGGTTAAACATTTGACTAACGTTCTTAGGTTCCTACGTTCGTCGTCAAGAGCCGACTGCGGTGGCATCTGGTAACTAATTTCTGAACTAGTTGGTCGTTGACGGTGGCGTTTGACAGCAAAAGTAGGAACTACTTGAAAATTGATCGTCTGCAGTCCTTACTTCAATTTAAACAGAAACACCCATTAATACAGTCATCACAATTAACACCGGTTATCAGACAGATTCTACAAAACCGACAGTAGTGGCTACGCTGGCTAAAGCGCAGCATTAGGTCATGGGGCCAAGCTCTCGGCTGACTAGGTAGACGCGTGGGTTCGAGCCCCACCGTCGGCCGTCCTTGAAATGGTTTTCCGTAGTTTCCCATTTTCAACTCCAGGCAAATGCTGGGACGGTACCGTCTGACAGGCCACGGCCGCTTCCTTCCACATCCTTGCCTAGTTTCATTCACCATCATTCATTTCATCTCTCATTAACTCCTCTCATGAGGTTGGCGTCAGGAAGGGCATCCGGCCGTAAAACCATCGCCACAAAGACTTCCATCGCATCTCATCCCCGACCCCGTTGGAAAACGGGAATAATAAGGGGTAGACATACATACAACATCAGACAGATTCTACAAAAAAAAAAAAAAAAGTCAACCCCTGGCACTATCCAGCCCATGACGGGCTAAGGCCGACCAAGCGACCGCTGCCCAGCCATTTTGGCCTGCAGATATTGGGGTGAAGCGTGATCAGCGCGTCGGGTCCCCTCGGCCGTTAATCTTGGTATTCGTGATCGGGGCGCTGTCTCACTGTCAGACAGCTACTCAATTGTCCTCACGAGGCTGAGTGCACCCCGTTCCAACCCTCACGTCAGTTTTAAAATCCCTGACGGAGCCGGGGATCGAACCCGGGGCCTCCGGGTGAGAGGCAGGCGCGCTACCCCAACACCACGGGGCCGGCAGATTCTACACACACCCAAAATACACAGGGCGATATGACCGCGTTGTCGCAGCCCCTAAACTAAGGAACCAAACAAACAACCAACGTGATTCCAACCGCAGAACGAACATTATACTATAATCATCTAGCGACGTGCTATTGAACCACAATAGTGAATTTATTTATATTTATATTATTTTATTTTATTTAGTCAATTTACCCTCTAGGTTGGTGGTTCCCACGGACTCAGCGAGGGAACTCACCACTACCACCTCTATGGGCAGTGTCCTGGAGCTTGGAACATCTGGTCGGGATGGATACAACTGGGGAGGTGTGATGAGCACTTCGCCCAGGCGGCCTCACCTGCAAAGTGAAGAGGGGCCTCATGAGGGATGGGAAGGGATGGAAGATTGGGATGGATAGGCTAGGAAGAGGGAAGGAGGCGGCCGTGGACTTACAGTAGGTACCATCCCGGCATTTGCCCGAAGACGAAGTGGGAAACCACGGAAAACCACTTCGAGGATGGCTGAGGTGGGAATCGAACCCCCTCTACTCATTTGGACCACCCGAGGCTGAGTAGACCCCGTTCCAGTCCTCATACCACTTTTCAAATTTCGTGGCAGAGCCGGGAATCGAACCCAGGACCTCCGTGGTGGCAGCTAAGCATGCTGACCACTACGCTACAGAGGCGACTGTAGTGAATTTACAACAGTGAAAATTAACCTTAACACAGTGATCAGAATCTGATGATAGCCACTTGAAAGCCGAAACGCGTAGCCTAATCCTATATTGCCCATTAAAGTGCGATAACTAACTAATAGGCCTACATGGAATTCTTTTCCAGGAGTGTGTTTGCATATTTATAATTTTGTACTCCACCCAATTCGTGTTGACCGACTGAAAAGCAGTAAAGACAAGGAGAACATTGTCATATACACGGTATTGCAAGTTCTGCGACGATATTCAGAATATTAATTTCTATTGATCCTTATTCCATGTTCAAATATGTGTATGAGGAACCGGCGATTAGTACAGGTTCGATTGGTGCGTCTCTCTTTTGTTACAGAACAGACAGACTGGAGAGCATGTTAAGTGGACTTGAGCCTCGATAGAATAAGAAGACGAAAAGGAATCTATAGCAGCAGCTGCCCAGTTCTAATCCACATATCGACTGAGCTCGCAGTCAAGTAAATTACACGCTCTTATGATCCCATTGTTCTGACTCTAGTCCCGCACTGCATATCAAATGTTTGTTGATATTGTTCAACCGTACGAGCTTGCGACATCGTACAGGAGTGTGTCGATACGTTAGATCAGGGGTTCTCAACCGGTGGGTCACGAACCCCCCGTGGGGTCGCAGGATGTCTTTTGGGGAGTCACGAGATACGGAGAAAAAAATTACGAGCCTTACAGTAGTCGCATAATTATGATGTGTAACATTTGACATGTGTCGCCTCCGTAGCGTAGCGGTCAGCACGGTTAGCTGCCACCCCGGAGGTCCTGGGTTCGATTCCCGGCTCTGCCACGAAATTTGAAAAGTGGTATGAGGACTGGAACAGGGTCTACTCAGCCTCGGGTGGTCCAAATGAGTAGAGGGGGTTCGATTCCCACCTCAGCCATCCTCGAAGTGGTTTTCCGTGGTTTCCCACTTCGTCTTCGGGCAAATGCCGGGATGGTACCTACTGTAACGCCACGGCCGCCTCCTTCCCTCTTCCTCTCCTATCCATCCCTATCTTCCATCCCTTCCCCTCCCTCATGAGGCCCCTGTTCGCTTAGCAGGTGAGGCCGCCTGGGCGAAGTGCTGATCACACCTCCCCAGTTGTATCCATCCCGACCAGATGTTCCAAGCTCCAGGACAGTGCCCATAGAGGCGGTAGTGGTAGGTTCCCTCGCTGAGTCCGTGGGAACCACCAACCTAGAGGGTAAATTGACTAAATAATAATAAAAAAAATTGACATGTTATCCTACTATGTGTCTGCCGGGAGCGCAAATCCCTTGTTAACAGTGAACTCTGTTGGTCATTGAAATAACTACTTGCAAAACTCCAGTGCCAAATCCTAACCGGTGCGCATGCGCGAGGTACGTTGGGGTACCGATGATTTGTTGTAGGAATATCTTTAATGGGGCCTCCAAACCTTGAAGCAAACCGTATGCGATATACATTCCACAGCAAAAGTATGAAGATTTAATAAATCATAATTGTTTTCAGCAAATATGACATAATGAATATTTTCACACCAAGGAACGACAACTTGAAGATGATTTAATGTAGGAATATATTTAATGGGGCCTCCAAACCTTGAAGTAAACCGTATGCGATGTACATTCCACATTGCCACATGGCCGACAGTACGTCGTGGTACTAATATCCGCCACCGCGCGCGTCATTGTTCCCTCTTACACATTTCCGTCCCCTTTCCAAAATCACTCCCACAAAAGTATCCAGCAACCGAGAGGAAAGATGTTACACATCAAAAGTAAAACATATGAGTTATTGGTGTAGTTTATAATATTAAAGAAGAATACACTCACATTGCATTGAACTTTTACGGTTTTTTATTTTATTAATGAGAAACTTGCACTTGTTTGGAATTAACCAGTTTTGGAATTAATGTTTATTAATATTAGTTACAAGTGTTCTTTATGAATAAAACTTAACAATTATTGTAATTTTAGCCTACATTTCACATTTTGCAAAAATGAGGAAAAAGTAGACTTATGAGATCGATCCGGGAAAATGTGTGTCTGTCTGGCTGTGTCCCCCCCTATCAACTCCTAAACGGCTGCAGCAATCGAAACCACATTTAGTATGAGTAAAGATGTATACAGGAATATCTCAAGCCCATATTTGAAAATGATGTCAGTGCTACCAACTGCTGAAAAAACGCACTAGAAATTAGAGCTCCATGCTGGGTATCATGGAAGGTATGCATGGGAGCTATTCAAAAATTGGCACACATGTAGATAATACTATTTCAGTTTAATTTCCAGGAGGCCATACATGACAGTGTTGCCAAAATAATGTTAAGCCTTCTGATAGGTCCAATTTTAAATGCATATAACTTCTACACTATTAATTGGATTTCAACCAAATTTTGTATGTAATATGTGTACATAAACAGATATGACTGAGTGTATTCTTAAGAGCCACCAGGGCTACCAACTGTTAATAATTGCTCTCTATATTTTCTTCATCCAAATACCAATATATCTGAAAGTATGCAAGCCGACAGCTTTAAACTATGCACACGTATAGTACCTGACATTTTAGATTAATTTGGAGTAACTTATATAATTCAGTTCCACCAACATGATTCTAAGCCTGCTGATAGGACCAATTTTTATATACATGTAACTTTTATACTATCAGTTGGATTTCAACTAAATTTCGTACGTGCTATGTGTAACATAACAGATATGACTATAAGTATTCTTAAGAGCAATCAGGGCTGCCAGCTGTCTATATTTTTTAGCTTACTTTTCACATTTTGCAAAAATGAGGAAAAAGTAGACTTATGACATCGATCCGGGAAAATGTGTGTCTGTCTGTCGTTCTGTCTGTCTGTCTGTCTGTCTGGCTGGCTGGCTGGCTGGCTGTGTGTGTGTGTCCCCCCCTATCAACTCCTAAACGGCTGCAGCAATCAAAACCAAATTTAGTATGAGTAAAGATGTGCACCGGAATATCTCACGTCCATATTTGAAAATGATGTCTGCTACCAACTGCTGAAAAAACGCACTAGAAATTTGAGCTCAATGTTGGATATCTTGCAAGGTATGCATGGGAGCTATTCAAAAATCGGCACACATGTAGATAATATTATTTCAGTTTAATTTCCAGGAGGCCAACCATGACAGTGTTGCCAAAATAATTTAAAGCCTTCTGATAGGTCCAATGTTTAAATGCATATAATTTCTACACTATCAATTGGATTTCAACCAAATTTTGTATGTAATATCTGTACATAAACAGATATGACTGAGCGTATTCTTAAGAGCCACCAGGGCTGCCAACTGTTAATAATTGCTCTTTATATTTTTTAAATCCAAATACCAATATATCAGAAAGTATGCAAGCCAACAGCTTTAAACTATGCACACGTATATTCTGACATTTTAGATTAATTTGGAGTAACTTATATACGTCAGTTCTACCAACATAATTATAAGCCTGCTGATAATACCAATTTTTAAATTCATCTAACTTCTATACTATCAGTTGGATTTCAACCAAATTTCGTATGTGCTATGTGTACCATAACAGATATGACTATAAGTATTGTTAAGAGCAATCAGGGCTGCCAACTGTTAATAAATGCTGTCTATATTTTTTACCCTAATATCAATATATCAGAAAGTATGCAAGCAAACAGCTCTATACTTTGCACACGTATAGCACCTGACATTCTAGATTAATTTGGAGTAATTAATATAAGGCAGTGCTGCCAACATGATTCTATGCCTGCTGATATGTCCAATTTTAAAATACATGTAACTTCTATAGTAACAAATGGATTTCATCCAAAATTGGCACAACAAGATATCATAATATTTCAGATTATTTCTTACCAGCACACGCATGGTATTGTTGGCAACATGCTTTTACGCGTGCTGATAGATCCAGTGTCTAACTGCATGTAACGTCCATTGGACTTCAACCATATTTTTTATTCTGTACCTTAAGAGATGGAACTAAGAATATATTCAGTCACCAGGGCTGCCAACTGTAGTGCTCTATGAGGCTACATTATACCAGGTATATTTTGAACTAATTAGATACTGTATTTCGATATTACCAACTTAATTTCGGCATTATTCTTGATAGGTTCATATACTGTAGAATAATCATTGGCATGAAAAGTAGGCTGTATAGTTCTTCACGGAACTTCTTGTTTACCCTAATATCAATATATCAGAAAGCATGCAAGCCAACAGCTCTATACTTTGCGCACGTATAGCACCTGACACTCTAAATTAATTTGGAGTAATTAATATAAGTCAGTGCTGCCAACATGATTCTATGCTTGCTGATATGTCCAATTTTAAAATACATGTAACTTCTATACTAACAAATGGATTTCATCCAAAATTGGCCCAACAAGATATCATAATATTTCCGATTATTTCTAACCAGCACACGCATGACATTCTTGCCAACATGCTTTTACGCATGCTGATAGATCCAATGTCTAACTGCATGCAACGTCCATTGGACTTCTACCAAATTTTGTATTCTGTACCTTAAGAGATGGAACTAAGAATATATTCAGTCACCAGGGCTGCCAACAGTAGTGCTCTATTAGGCTACATTATACCAGGAATATTTCGAACTTATTAGACATTTCGATATTACCAACTGAATTTCGTAATTATTCTATATAGTTTCATATACTGTAGAATATCATTGGCATGAAAAGTAGGCTCTTTAGTTCGTCACGGAACTTCTTGTTTAATTATTGTTTTAACGTTAAAACTTCGGGGATCGCCAAAATATTCAGCCTATAAAGGGGGTCGCAGTGTCTAAAAGGTTGATTATTTACTAGTTGTTGTTGTTGTACTTAGGTACGCCCGTGAACTCGGGAGTGTACGAGTAAACTTTGTCTGGGGGCGTGGTGGTTCAGTGGTCAAGCTGTTTGTCACTCACCAAGGCGTCCGCCTCTGGCAGACCCTGACTGTGCCCTTCAAATTTTATTGTCTCTCACAAATCCAACATGGCGGCTGTGCGAAATATTTCACCAGCATTCAGTATCTCCGAAACTATTACCGTTATCACCCTGAAATTGTGTACGGTGATAAAGGGCACTACTAGAAGTTCACCTATGAGATTTTCAAAAACCTGGTACCTACAAAACTAACATGACGGCCAAGCGAATTTGAGACATTTAAATACACTTTTCTCGCGATCTAACCATCCAAACGTAATGCAACTTGGTACAGCAAATATTTATACACATTGTAATGCACTGGCATCTAATTTAGTTCAATTGTTTACATAACCTCAAGATGGCGGCTGTGCGAAATTATAAAATTAAGTTTTTATTTCTTGTCTCATAATCATGCGATCGAAGTGAAAGTTTGTATAATGAAGCTACGCAATAATTTTTCTTTATGGTACATAACTATATGGCCTGTACATACAACAATCCAAAATTGCGACCATCCGAAATATTTAGATGGTTCTCAGTATCTACGAATCATTTACAGCAAACAAAATGATTTTTTTTAAATGTTATTAGAGGCTATGAACATTAGTTCATCTATAGGACTTTCAATAACCTGGTGAGCACAAATCCAACATTTGTAATTGCGCCTCAAAACCTTGAAGTAATCCGTATGTTATATACATTTCAAATGGCCGAGATTACGTCATGATATCAATTTCCGACACCGCGCGCTCATTGTTTCCTCTTAGCACTGCCAGCTGGATGTCGAATTCTTCTCTTTGTCTCTGCATGTTAGAGCGTTTCAACAAAGTCCCTTGTGCATTCATATACCATTCGTCCGATTGAGATGAAACTTGGATGAGGTGTTGAGTGCACTACAGGGAAGGTTTCTGGCTTAGTAAATCCATTTTACAATAGATAGCGCACGAGTAGATTCAACAAATGTTCGACGACGCGCGAAGCGTTTCAAAAAGGTCCCGTATGCATTCAAATACCATTCGTCCGATAGCGATGAAACTTGGGTGAGATGTTGTGTACACTCCAGGGAAGGCTTCTGGCTTAGTAAATCCATTTTACAATAGGTAGCGCACGAGTACATTCAACAAATGAGCGACGACGCGCGAAGCGTTTCAATAAAATCCCGTATAAGTTTATATACCATTCATCGATTGCGATGAAACTTTGATGAGTTGTTGTGTACACTTACGTGAAGGTTTCTAACTTAGTAAATCCATTTCACAGGAGGTTGCGCACGAATAGATTCAACAAATGGGCGACGACGCGCGAAGTGTTTCAACAAGGTCCCGTATGCGTTCAAATACCATTCGTCCGATAGCGATGAAACTTGGGTGAGATGTTGTATATACTCCAGGGGAGGCTTCTGTATTAGTAAGTCCATTTTACAATAGGTAGCGCATGAGTAGATTCAACAAATGAGCGACGACGCGCGAAGCGTTTCAACAAAGTCTTGTATGCGTTCAAATACCCTTCGTCTGATTACGATGAAACTTGGGTGAGATGTTGCGTACACCCTAAAGAAGGTTTATGGCTTAATAAAACCATTTTACAATAGGTAGCGCACGAGTAGATTCAACAAATGGGTGACGACACGCGAATCTTTTCAACAAAGTACCGTATGCGTCGATATACCATTCATCCGATTGCGATGAAACTTTGGTGAATTGTTGTGTACACTCCAGGAAAGGCTTCTGTCTTAGTAAATTCATTTTACAATAGGTAGCGCACGAGTAGATTCAACAAATGGGTGATGGCAGGCGAATCGTTTCAACAAAGTCCTGTGTGCATTCATTTACCATTTATCTGATTGCGATGAAAGTTTGGTGAATTGTTGTGTAGGCCTACACTCCAGGAAAGGTTTCTGGCTTAGTATATCCATTTTTAATAAGTAGCGCACGAGTAGATTCAACAAATGAGCGACGGCGCGCGAATCATTTCAACAAAGTCCCGTATGCGTTCATATGCCATTCATCCGATTGCGATGAAACTTTGGTGAGTTATTGTGCACGCTCCCACCTTGGTGAATCATTGATTACACTCCAGGGAAGGTTTCAGGCTTAGTAAATCCATTTTACAATAGGTAGCGCATGAGTAGATTCAACAAATGAGTGACGGCACGCGAATCGTTTAAAGAAAATCCCGTATGCGCCCATATGCCATTCATCCGATTGCGATGAAACTTTGGTGAGTTATTGTGTACGCTCCCACGAATGTTTCTAGATAAGTAAATTCATTTCACCATAGTTTAGAGGCAGTTAACGGAAATTGAAAAAAAAATATTGTGTGTCCAAAAGCACTTCAAGAAACAAAATTTCAACGCCAAAACTTTCTTTGATTGGCATTGCAACGCATGCCGGGTAAAGCTTGTCTTATAATATAATACGTTAAGGTGTATGTTTCAAAACACTCAAGCTCCTAAACCAGAGGGAGTTAGACGGTGTGGTTTGTAGCAAAATCTTCCAAATCGTTTCAATAGTACAGGAAAAATCTTGCATTTCTTGAAAAGCCAACGGAAATATATTTATTTGTTAAAAAGTGCTATTAAACAAACAAACAAACAAACAAGACGATAGCCGCTGGCCGAATTGTCGCACGTACAGCCCGCATAGCACTAGAGCCAGGCGGGTAGTCTGTACACATGGGGCGCACAGAACCCATTAGAATATGTGAGAGTTCTCGCACGGGTCTGCTAGTATATAAATACATAAATAAATGAATGAATAAATAAATAAATAAATAAATATTTCCTCATAATTTCAGAAGCCGCCGCAAAATTTACCGGAGTATGGCCACGTTGTTGTAAATGGCTAAACTTATCTGCCCGGATAGTTAGGCCAACATTTTCAAGTCTTCCTCGGCAGATACGTATGTGTATATCCTTCTCTAGAACTGCATGCCATTGCTTTATACTCACAGACAAGCGATGTAAAAGCGGTGCTCATAGTGCCAGAGATTGATTCCTGAACTTCTTCAATCATGTTCGGAGTGACTGAATATACAGTATCTTGCGACGGCACTAAGTCAACTACACCCGCGAACTCTGGTCGCTAACTGCTAGCACTCATCAGAATCCAGAGTCATATCAATTTTCTTTTACCTGCGCGGTAATCACTTTATCCTTCGACAGCGCAATTGTTTCTCAAGTGTCCGATGACCAAATGTGGAACAGCCAGAGTAAAACAACTCGCAACCTTGTTTATTCTGCACTTATTATCAACACCTACATAAAATAAACATATCGCATACTTACTATAGCAGACCACCTTATGGAGTACCGGCTATCATCCTTGGTTATCACCTCCGGCTTCAGTGGCGTAGTTGGTAGAATGCTGAACTGCTGTGCCCAAGATAGCGAGTTCAAACTCGGCCGAAGTCGTCGGATATTTTAAGAGTGTTACAATCCTTCAGTGTGCCTTCCTTCGGAGGGGAAGTAAAGCCGGCGGTCCCATGTCATAGATTTTTGGCATGTAAAAGATCCTTCCACAGACTAAACTTGTGTGAAGCTAAATTTCTAGGTTAGATTTCATTGGAACTCTCTATCAAAGTTCCAACGTTCACCACTAGGTATCAGTGATATCTGGTAGCGAATGATGGAACTACTTGAAATTGAACGGAACTTGTAGCTCACCCTAAGGGTGTCCGCTTGAAGCAGCTACAGCCTCTGGTGAGTCGAACATGTCTTCGAACACTCCCGGCACTAAAAGACATACGATAAATAAATAATAACCTCTGGAGTTCCAGGTTCGATTTCAGGCTCTGTCAAGAAATTGTGTTCTGTTGCACACTCAACCTCGTGATTCAAAACTGAGAAGAGGTAAGTTATGTTCGATTCCCACCTCAACCATCCTGGAATTAAATTTTCGTGTGGTTTCCCCCCACTTCTACTCCAGGTGAAGGCTGGGATGGTTCCGAACATAGGCAACGGCCGCCTCCTTCTCAATCTTCATCTGATTACAATACACACAGGCGCGGATTCAAGGGAGGGGGTCACGGGGGTCATGACCCCCCCCCCCAAACGGAGACCAATTTTTTTTGTAAACTAAAAGAACAATAACCAGACAAATAAAACTTAACGAATTTTAACTGAAAAACAGTTTTTTCATTTTATTCAATACTGAAAATATCTTTATTGCAATTATTATGTTCTGTTTCAACTGTTCATATTTATAGCTTCATACCTGTTATATAAAAACGATTATTTATACAACAAAATCAACTCATCTATTTTGTTTATTAAAACTTGTGATTACCGAATCGATGTTTATAGTGATGTCACGATGAATGTGCAGCAATGCAAGGATAGGAATTTGGGGCTTTTTTCGCACCAACAAATTTGCCGACGTCCAAACTGCAAGCTTGGTTGGCAATTTAAGCTGTGACTTTCTCCCTTTGTCGGTACCAACTCGACTTGCCGAAACTGTAACGTACCTTGATACTTTTCTCGAAGTTGAAGTCGCAAAACACGCCATTGCAATTTGTACGAATATTTTTGGTGTGCTAAACGCATCAAATTTCTATTCCATGTAGCTTGCAAAAAATTGCTCTGGTTTTGTACGTTTGGTTAGTTTGTGATTGCGTTTTTAATGATACAATTTTTCTTAACAATTTCGATTCTCTGCCCCCCCCCCCCCCCCCAAGGCAAACTCTAGATCCGCGCCTGAATACACAGGTTATCAGACAGATTACATACACACATAAGTACCTGGGGAAAAATGACCACGAGGTCATATACATAGGGTGATCGAAGACAGACTGACCAAGAAATATAAGTTAGTATATTTTTAATATAGTTACGAATAGTACCTACATTAAAAACCAATTTGGTAATGGAAACCGTGGAAATCCTCAAGAAACTAAACATCTCTACAGAAGGCATGGCAGACAGGAGCACATACAGAGAAAAACTTAAGACAACAGAAGTTTGAGCAAACTCTCAAAGAGAGACAACCAGGAAAGAAGTGGACAGAAGAGAAAAAAAGGAAGGAAGCTTGTAGTTTAACGTGACCGTTAATCGCGAGATCATGAGCCACGGGACCTCCTTTTTACGTGGAATCCGAACCACAGGACATGGCATTTCACTTCGAAAATCTCACATGCATTGACCGGGAATCGAACCCGGACCGCCTTGGTGAGAGGCATACAGCTAGACCGCTGAGCCACCACGCCCCCTGGACAGAAGAGAGAGAGAGAGAGAGAGGGGGGGGGGGAAGCATAGTGTATATATGAGAGGCTTTTGGGAAAAAAGAAGAAAGAGCCATGAACATTGATTGTGGTGTAACGCTCTGCTTATGGGTAATTAACGAATAAAAAATAATAATATATATATATTTGTTTTACGTCTCTTTTAACTACACGGCTTTTGGAGACGCCGGGGTGCCGGAATTTGCCCCAAAAGGTATCTTTAACGGACCAGTAAATCTACTGACACGGCTCCCTCACATTTGCGCAGCCTCAAATGCCAACTGACTGCGCCAGGATTCGATCACGCAACCTTGGGAACAGCAGGTGAGAACGTTACCACTGAGCCACGCAGCCAGTCAGATGTATTAGTGTCCTCCTCATGGTGTAGTGGCTACAATTCTTGGCTGTCACACCGGAGGCACGGGTTCGATTCCCGACTCTGCCAAGAAATTTAATTCTGGTCGGAGAGCTGGAACGGGGTACACTCAGCCTCGTGACGCAAAACTGAGAAGAGATGGGTTCGATTCCTACCTCAGTCATCCTGGAAGTGGTTTTCCGTGGTTTCCCATTTCTAGTCCAGGCAAATTCCGGGATGGTACTGAATTTAAGTCCACGGCTGCTTCCTACCCAATTCCTACCTCAATTACAAATACACACATTAGTAGAGACACACAGTGACACAGGTTATCTGACAAATTCTTCACAGACCTTAGTATACGGGGCTACATGAATACGATGTCGCAAAGCACCTAAAGAATCAGCAACAACATTTTGTTTGATAAACTGTATTGTTGTGGTGTCTATATGTTGTTGAAGCCTTCAGTCATTTGACTGGTTTGATGCAGTCCTCCATGCTTCCCTGTCCTGAGCTAATCGTTTCATCTCTACATAGCTACCACACCCTACATCCGAGGCAATCTCTTTAACATATTCTAACCTTAGTCTACCCCTACAGTTCTTATCCTCGACCCTTCCTTCCATAACTAACTTTGCTATTCCTGGGTGTCTTAGTAGCCTATGTATCCTACCAACCTATCTCTTCTCTTCATTAGCAGTCGCCAGAGACATCTCTCCTCTCCCAATCGTCTTAATACCCCTTCATTTGTAACCCTATCTGCCCATCTGATCTTCAACATTCTCCTGTAACACCACATTTCAAACGCTTCAATTCTCCTCTTTACTGCTGCTCCAACAGTCCAAGTTTCACTTCCATAAAGTGCCACGCTCCAGACAGAAGCGACTTTGGCCTTAAGTTAGGAACAATCCTGGAAATTGCCTGTAGTAGAAGTGGATGACCATGGAAAACCACTTCTAGGATGGCTGAGTTGGAACTCGAACCCACCTCTTCTCAGTTTTGCCTCATGAGGCTGAATGTACGCCGTTTTATCTCTCAGACCAGAATTTAATTTCTTGGCAGAGCCTGGAAGGGAAACCGGACTTCCAAAGAGACAGCCAGGAGTGCTAGCCACTGCACCATGAGGTGGAAACATTCCTGCAGTCATGGTATAAAGACAGGTTATGCGACAAGTAGCGTAGACGGCGCTTATGACCAAGATATTTAAGGTCCTAAAGTAAATTATCATCAACATCTAATTAAAGCGCTTGCCACGGTGAGTGAGTGGTTATCATGTGGGTCAACCAACCCCAAGCTTGCAGGTTCGCTCCTGGCCGTGGTAAGTGATTTTTGAAAGGCGGCAAAAATCACGACACGCATGTCATACGTTGTTGGCATGTTTAAAAACCCATTTTAATTCAGTAGGCCGTATTCATAATGGCAAAATTAATCTCGAGATTTTCCGCCAACACTAAAGTTCCTCCTTTCTCTACTAGAAAGCGCTATAGTGTCAAGGATCTTAGATATCTAACCTCCTTGACTCTCATAGCGCTCCAAGGAACTACAAAATTCGACATGCAAGCTGCCTTCTGGGCCTTAAATAACAAAGCTAGCACCCGGCTCCTGAGGCCATACGATATTTTATTATTATTATTATTATTATTATTATTATTATTAATATCATCATCATCATCATCATCATCTAATTAAAGCAACAACAACAAGGTCTAAATACTTGACAGATTGATTTTATGTTAACATCGTTGGTATGTTGGCTTTCACGGCCAGTGAATTAAAACTCGGCATTTTTCTAGGTTTATGCCGCGTCTTGTGTGGGGTTTCACCTAGAAACATCAAGCTGGCTCATCAGCGAGCTCTTGGTATCCGTGCCCGGACCCGCACAGAAGTAGTGAGGTGCGCGCTACCTCCCTTTTTATGAAGCGCACCTGCGCTTCTTTACTGCGAGAGTTAAAAGCTCAAGCAGCCTTAACCTCCCTAGGAAGGCTTCCAAAAAGAAAAAAAATATCTGAGTTTTAACATCATTTGTTTACTATTTTCAAATTGATCTGAGTATGACGATAATAAACGCCATTACCATAAAATTATGCACACCCCCGTGACGAAGCAAAAAAAGTAATATGAGATGATAACAGCTTTCACAATGCCACAGTATGATAATGTGAAGTAATTGACTGCAAAAACACTCTGAACCTGTTCTGGTAGAGCGGACAATTGCATTGGCACCATTATTATTGTAGCATACGGGTAATAAAACAAAGATAATTTTGTAATAAAGATACTCAATGAAATCCTGTGTAGGAGAACCGAAAAGATTGCCGACACAATAAAGGAAAGGAGGATTGACTTCTATGGTCACATCCTAAGAATAGACCCGAAAAGGATAACTAAAAGAATCTTCGACTTTTCCCGCAATACAAAAACCAGGCCGAAGGGGTTTAAGGAGACTGAGAAGGACTTACGAGAGTTCCAAATCACGGAAGGGATGCTTGCAGATTAATCCGCGAAGAATATAACCAAATATAAAATGAAGAGTTCCAGGACAGGGTAAAGAGGAAACGACTATACAGAATTTCTGAGTAAGAAAGGACGGCAAGATCTCAAAGGATGAAAAAATACTGGCAGGACAGGAAAACATGGCACAATAAACACTGATTGATTTATCGTACCCCAAAGTGGGCAAAACGGACAAGAAGAAAGAAGATACTCACAATAGAATCGGACGGAACAAGGCAAAAAACAGGACTTTAGGAGCAAAGCTGGAACTTCGGGAAATCCAAAAATTAATTAACCTTTTTTCTCAGCGTATTTCCAACGTTGACGCAGGGTCCGCTTGCTTGGTTGCAGTTCTTCACTTCTTCCTGTTTCTTCAGGTTTGAGATCTTCGCTGATTCTATCAATCCATCGTTTCTTTGGGCGCCCACGAGATCAATGACCTCCTGGATCGTATCGGAAGGCTGTTTCTGCCACAGAGTTCTCATCACTTCTAGTGAGTCTGGCTCCGTGGATAAATGGATAGCGCGCTAGACTTTGGCCCGAAGTGCCCCGGGTTTGATTCCCGACCGAGCGAACAAGGATTTTAATCTCCTGGGGTTAATTCCCGTGGCTCGGGGACTGGGTGTATGTGACGTCTTCATCATCACTTCATCCTCATTACGACGTGTAAGTCGTCCACGAGCGTCAAATTGAAAGACCTGCACTCGGCCTCTCCGGAGGCAACACGATCATTATTATTACTTCTAGTGAGTCCGTCTCGTTGCGCAGTGGCTTGCATTGGCATTGTTCGATTCCCGGCTCAGCCAATACATTTCATTCTGGTCTGAGGGCTGGAACGGGGTACACTCAGCCTCGTGAAGCAAGACTGAGAAGAGGCGGGATCCATTCCTACCTCAGCCATCCTGAAAGTGGCTTTCCGTGGTTTCCCACTTCTAATCCAGGCAAATGTCGGGATGGTACCTTATCAAAGGCCACGGTCGCTTCCTGCCCAAATCCTACCTCATTAAGGCCTACAAATACACACACTAGTACAGACATCACAGTGATACGGGTTATCAGGAAAATTCTACACACACCCAAGCACATTGGGCTACATGGCCACAATGCCGAAAAATTCCTAAAAGAATCAACTACAACAACAAAACATCCCTCATTTTGTCTTTAAATTTTGCAACTTTCATTTGCTTAATAAGATGGTATATTGGCTTTCACGGCCGGTGAATTAATACTCAGCAATGCTTCTAGGTTTGTGCCGTGTCTTGTGTGGGGTTTCGCCTAGGACACCAAACTGGCTCATCGGCGGGCTCTTGGTGTCCCCGCCCAGACCCCCACAGGAGTAACAAACTGCGCGCTACCTCCCTTTTTATAGAGTGCAATTGCACTCCTTGACTGCGAGAACTAAAAGCTCAAGCAGCCTTAACCTCCCTAAGAAGGCTTCCAAAAAGATGGTATATTGGCTTTCACGGCCGGTGAATTAATTCTCAGCAATGCTTCTAGGTTCGTGCCGTGTTTTGTGTGGGGTTTGTTACTCCTGTGGGAGTCCGGACGGGGACACCAAGAGCCCGCTAATGAGCCAGCTTGGTGTCCTAGGCGAAACCCCAAACAAGACACGGCACAAACCTAGAGACATTGCTGATTACTATCTCATTTGCTTCTTTATGTGTTCATTTCTGACATGATCAAGCCTTGTAACACCCAATGACCAATGCAGCATTTTCAGTAATTGACCATGGCGATGAATTAGAAAAGGTAATGTCGAAATTCCAACCACTCCTAAATAAAAGGTTGCACATTTTGTAAAGTGGTTAATTTGTTGGGTGCCATACACTGAACACTACATCTTCTTCTTCTTCCTCTTCATAGGTCGACCTACGTCTCTTCTGCCTCTAGGTTGATATTTGAGGACTCGTCTGGTGATCTGGCCGTCTTCATACGTAGTACATGGTCCTTCCAAGCTGATCAGTAATTCTGCACTGTGTTGATAATTGGTTTTACTTTTAGCTCTCTAAGAATATCTTCAGATCTTTTCCTATCCCGTAGTGTGCAACCAGCTGTTCTCCTCATGAACCGCATCTCGGCACTCGTTAGTCTCCGTTCATCCCCTTTGGGAAGGGTCCAAGCTTCACTGCCACTGAACACTATATCCTACAGTATATAAGCTACACCCAACTAAATCCCCTACAAGCGCTGGTTGCGATGACATCTAGTAGTAGCCAAGTTCACAGGTAGGTGTCGTGGTGGCAGCATTTGGTAGCGAAAGTAGGAACTACTTTAAATTATCGTCTGCAGTCCTTACTTGAATTAAAAACATATAACACACATTAATACAGTCATCACAATTAACACCAGTTATCAGACAGATCCTACACACACACAAAGTACACGGGGCTACATGACCGCATTGTAATAGCCCTTAAACTAAGGAACCAACCAATCATTAAGTTATAGCTAAAACACACAACACGGTAAAATATTGAGCACACTGTCTCATTGTAGTCTGTGCCAACTTTAAATAAGGTACCAACAATGTAACATTATCATTTGCCCCCCATCACTACAAACATTATGATTTGTAGTATAATTTCATACTGTTGGGTTGTATTCATTGTTGCCACTCATGTTTGTAGAAGAGAAGAGAACCATAGAAGGAAGAAGGAGGGGAATACAGTGGGGTTTTATGGATATATTAGAGGATTTGGTTTTTGCAGATGATATGTGCTTGCTGTCTGAATCATATAGAGACGCCCAAACGAAGTTGGAAGATATGGTCAGAGAAGCAAAGAACTAACAGTTAATAAGTCAAAGACCAAGACAGTGCGGCTAAATGTGAAGTAAAGAGACCCTATCAGGTTGGAAAACGAAGACTTGGAAGATGTAGGAAGTTTTACTCACCTTGGAAGCGAAGCGACCAAGACCGGATAAGCTTATGATGATGTTGGGCAATGCATTAGAAAAGTAAATGGTGCCTTTGTACAACTGTATCCGATTTGGAAAAGTAAAAATATAACTACAAAGACAAAGTTAAATATATTTAGAAGTAATGTCAAGGCAGTATTATTGTATGGGTCTGAGTCTTGGAAAGTTAGCAACCAAATTACCAGTCGATTACAGGTGTTTGTTAATAGGTGTCTGAGAAGGATTTTGAATATATATTGGTCTGAGACAATCTCAATTGAGGAGCTGTTAGTTCGAACTTCAGAGGAACAGATTAAAATCCAAATCAAAATATGGAAATTGAAGAGGATTAGCCACACACTTAGAAAATCTGATAATGCCATTGAGAAGCAAGTCCTGAATTGGAATCCCCAGGGTAGCAGGAGAAGAGGAAGGCCCAAGCATTCGTGGTGGCGGACGGTAGAGGCAGAGGGGCGACAACAGGGAAATACATGGAAAGAGGTGAAGAGGATGTCAGCCAGGAGAGTGAGATGGTGCAGCTTCGTGGATGCCCTATGTTCCAATGGGAACGATAGGAAATAAGTCATGTTTGTAGACACTGAAACAGCTACTTGTTATGTAACTTGAAAGGTGTCAGCATGAGCTGATCGTCGTTGACAGGTTTGCATCTTAAGAGCAAATTACCTCGCTTTTCCGCCCCATAAAACAATAACAATATAATACCGGGTTTGCGTTGTAAGGGTAACAACAATAGAGTTCGGGAGACAGGTGACAGGGGTTAGTTTTATTATGACTAGACTATCGGACCTAGTCTATTTATGTATATAGCCTAGTACGCTAAGGTAGCGGCTTCGGTGGCGTAGTCGGTAGCATGCTGAACTTCTATGCCCAAGATAGCGGGTTCAAACCCGGCCGAAGCCATCGGATTTTTTAAGAGCGTTAAAATCCCTCAGTATGCCTTCCTTCGGAGGGGAAGTAGAGCCGGCGGTCCCATGTCATAGATTTATGGTATGTTAAAGATCCTTCCACTAATTACACCTGTGTGAAGCTAAATTGTATAGGTTAAGAATGTAAACAACGCTCTTAGGTTTCTACATTCGTTGCCAAGAGCCGACTGCGGTGGCGTCTAGTAGCTAAGTTCTGAACTTGGCCTAGTACTCGTTGACGGTGGTGCTTGGCAGCAAAAGTAGGAACCATCTGAAAAATTCTAAGTTGCAGTCCGCACTTAAATTAAAAAAGTACTCTCGGCACGCCGGAAGGCGGAGGTAGATTTCACCGGACAAACTTGGGGATAGGCGAAAATAGGCAGAATATGCAGGTTTTCGTAGAAGGATCAGACCTCATTTATTGCGAGAAAGTTTTTTATAATTGGAGCTTAATTAACTTTGTTTTTCGTCATTTTATGCTTATTTTAAACATTTTATTGTCTTATGGGAACGGTAACCTTCTTGTCATTTGGGGTCCATTTTTATACTTGTGGTCACACTGTCCTTATGCAAGGTTTCGACACTGATGTGTAACTAAGTAACTGTCTGTTACTTCTTCACGCAAAATTATATCTCCCGCAGAAATTTTGGTTGGTTCCTCAGTTTAGGGGCTGCGACAACGCGGTCATGTAACCCCGTGTACTTTGGGATGGCTCTATTAGTCTGTAATTCAGGTAAGGACTGCAGACGGTCAATTTCAAACAGTAGTTCCTAATGTTGCAACCAGGTACTACCGTCAATGACACCTAGCTGTGAACTTGGCTACTAGATGCCACCGCAACTCGCAACGAACGTTGGAACTTCCCCTCCAAAGGAAAGCATACTGAGGGATTGTTAGCGCTCTTAGAAAATCCGACGACTTCGGCCGGCTTTGAACTCGCGACCTTGGGCATAGACATTCAGCATGCTACCAGTTACGTCACCGAAGCCGCTTCACACTTAGTCAGATGGAAAACTGAATGTGATCTCGTGCAATGGGGTTGTCATGGCAACCTCTGTTAGCTCATCCCTCATCAATTTAGAAGCGTTGCCATGGTAACCTCTGATGGCACTTGGCATTTTCTTCTAATTCCGAAATCATTTTTCTCATCCCTTGGCATAATGGTGGGTCATATCAAAAAATCTTTCAGACAAAAGTTTTAGGTAATTATTAGGGGAATATTGTCCGTTTTGTACGGTTTTGATATTGTGCCTATTAAGAGAGATATGATTAATGTTTCCCGAAAAACCCACTTTTTCCCACCCTTTTGGTCAATGGTTGGTGCTATATAAAAACCTCTTCAAACATAAATTTTTGGGCTTTATCCGACACATAGTATGAACGTTAAACGGATTCGATATATCACATATTAAGAGAGTTATAGCAATATTTCACTTTTTCGAAAAAAGCCCCCCATTTTCACCCCCTTCGACCGATTTAGCCCAGTAACGAACTCGACCGAGATTTTATAGGTATACATATTCGGTAAAAAATTCAAAGTGATTGGTACCAAATTACGGCAGGTATCGTGTCCACAAGAAACTGATATACATATATATATATATATATATATATATATATATATATATAAAAATGAAAGTTTGTCTGTTTTTTCTGAATTTCCACGGAAATTTGCGATATTTGCACGTTTCAGGCTGTTTTATGACGGATGCGCGCAAAAATATTTTTTTTGTCTGTCTGTCTGTCTGTCTGTCTGTGTGCCTGTGGACAACTTCTACGAGTCCTTATAACTTGAGAACGGCTGGGTGGATCAACGTAAAATTTGATACAGATATCCATCAGAGGCACCACACTAATCATTGATGTAACTCTTCTCCGTACCTCTCATAAAAGGGGCCCTACCCCCTTAAAATACATGCTGAAATAGGCGTAGAAGGGTGAAACAAATCTCATTTTCAGCCCCTCAATGTGAGATGCGAAACTCGGGGGCCCTAGGGCCCCCGAAAACCACATTTTAAGACCCTAAAACCAAGAGTTTTTGAGATATTCCCAGAAAACTAATTTCTCTTAATAAATTAATGAAGGAATGCATGGCGGTAACCATGGCAACTGAATCTCAGAGGTCCATCTATTTCTGTAAGACGCAATGCAATTCCATTTATTACATCACTGTGAAGGTTTGCAAACGGCTATAAGGTTATAATGGATCCAAATTAAGCTGAAATATTCATTAATACATACAATGCGCTTAAGGGGTCAAGGGGTACTCTAGAATTTTTTCACGCGATTTACACGTGCGGGTGTGGTACGGAAGGTCTATCATATCCATTCTCTATTATATAAAAATGAATGTTTGCCTGATTTTTCGGCTTTTCTACGAAAATTTGACATATTTGCCCGTTTCAGACTGTTTTGTGACGGATGCACGCAAAAATATATTTTTGTCTGTCTGTCTGTGGACAATGTTTTGTGTCCTTATAACTCGAGAACGGCTGGGTGGATTAACGTAAAATTTGATACAGATATCCATCAGAGGCACGACACTAATCATTGATGTAGCTCTTCTCCGTACCTCTCATAACAGGGGGTCTACCCCCTTAAAATACATGCTGAAATAAGCGTGGGACAAAGCTCATTTTCAGCCCCTCAATGTGAGAAACGAAACTCGGGGGCCCTAAAAGGACACCGAAAACCTCATTTTAAGGCCCTAAAACCAACAGTTTTTGAGATATTCCCAAAAAACTAATTTCACTTAATAAATTAATGAAGGAATGCATGCCGGTAACAATGGCAACAGAATCTCAGAGGTCCATCTATTTCTGTAAGACGCAATACAATTCCATTTATTACATTACTGTGAAGGTTTGCAAACGGCAATAAGGTTATAACGGATCCAAATTAAGCTGAAATATTCATCAATACATATAATGCGCTTAAGGGGTCAAGGGGTAATCTAGATTTTTAACGCGATTTACACGTGCGGGTATGGTCCGGAAGGTCTATTATATCCCTATCCATATTTTGTTACCGTATATTATTATTATTATTATTATTATTAGTATTATTCTTTTAATTATTATCATTATTATGGCGTACAACGAAGAGACAAAGCTCATTTTCAAACCCTTGGGGTCAGAAACAAAACTCGGGGCCCTTCAAGAGCCGTAAAGGGTCCCCGAAAACTATATTTTAAGGCTCTAAACCCAACAGTTTCTTAGATATTCCCAGAAAACTAATTTCATTTAATGAACTAAAGAAGGAATGCAAGCCACTAACCATGACAACAGTATCTCAAGAGGTGGCATCCAACTTTCCATCTATTACTGGAATAAGTAATGCCACTCCATTTATTACATTTCTGTGAAAGTTTGCAAATGTAGTACCCTAGAATTTTTTCACACGACTTACTCGTGCGTTATGTCGTACAGAAGGTCTATTATATCTCCAAACATCTACATTATTTTCAAAAATTCCTGAATAGAAATAGTAGACTGTTTTTTGCTGATTTTAGGAATTTGGGCCATTGGAGGCTAAAAACACTGAATTTTCATGCACCACAAGCGTTTATAATTTATAAAAGGGGTCTTCCTGTAGTTGGGCACTCGACACAACGGTTAGGGTCAGTTCGTATGTGACGTGTATTGCGATTCTTCTACGAAGTTTTCAATTTTATTTTCACGCCAGGAAGAACACGTTAGGTAAATTTAGTTTGAGAGCACATTTTAACTAATAATTTTTCTTTGCCAACAAACAGGTTCCAAGCCCCTAAACATTGCAACAGTAGCTCAATTGATAACGTCTGGTTATTAATACCGAAGACCGTTCGAAGAAGGGGTACTTCTACGGTGGTTTTGGGGTCTGGGGGATGTGAAACGCGAAGATATGTCGAAATTTTCCGGAAGTCGAAACATGGGACCCATTGCAATAGTTAGCTTTCTAATGAAATCTACCTAAAACAGACAACACACACTAATACAGTCATCACAATCAACACCGGTTATCAGACAGATTCTACACACACCCAAAGTTCACGGGGCTACATGACCGCGTTGTCGCAGCCCCTAAACTTAAGAACCAACCAACCAATACGCTAAGGTGTATGCTGCACAAAACTCAAGCTCCTAAACCAGAGGGAATTAGAAGGTGTGGTTTGTACCAAAATCTTCCAAACCGTCTCAATAGTACAGGAAATATCTTGCATTTCTTGAAATGTAAACGGAAATATATTTATTTGTTTATAAAGTGCTTTTAAACAAATTAACAAGACGGTAACCCCTGCTAGAACTGTATCGCGTACAGCCCGCATAGCACTAGGGCCGGGCGGGTAGTCTGTACACATGGGGCGCCCACAACCCATTATGCGAGAGTTCTCGCTCGGGTCCGCTAGTTACAGTAATTTCTTCAAACAATAATCCATTCGATCATGAATATTATTAACTGGAATTGTTCACAATTAAATTTCTTCACTCCATGATCAGTGTGAAGTGGTTGATAAATGAGGCACATGCTTTTTAGAACTGTGTTGTGACATCCATGTCAGCACCTCGCGATCAGCGGCATTGCGATGTGAAGACAAGGATAAGATACAGATGGTGCAATTGCTTTACTGCCGGGATTTAACACTTTTGACGCCAAGCAATTAATGAGTGGTTATGATAAAAATGCCAAGCCAAGCTTAGTGAATTTACAAGTGTTTTGATAAAAATTATCTCCTACCTACAGTATATTTTTCAAGATAGATTGTGGCAGATAAACATATTGTCAACGTACTAAATGATAAATAATTAATTATTTGCCTCATTTGTGCAAATAAGAAAATACTTCATAACAAATATTTCAGTTTATAAAAAATAAAATTCAAATTTGAATATAATTTTGACAGCCTACACCATCTAAATAGTATATTTTGTTATATACACCACATAGGCTATCTTAATTACCTCCAAGCAAAATCATAAACAGACATGACTTTTAAAGATAACACACGTGGGAAGTCAGCTGATTGCAGGAGTTTCAAGGAATACTTATTATAAATCCAGTTATTCACCGAAGTTTACACATCGATATATTCTGAGAGAGAAAGGTTCCCGCATTTTCTTGGCTACTACAGTGATAGCACTGCGTGCCTGGAAATAACACTAACAATTTAGAATAACGGGATTGATAGATCGGCAGGAGGCATTTTTAGCAGAACCTCCCTCGGCTGTTTTATCGGTCCCGTGCTTTCTGTCAACCGCCTCGCCCTTTTAGCTTGTTTTCTAAACAAACAAAAAATAAAAATAAAATGATTCGGTAACATTTGCCTCAGCTGCATTGATGGTAAAATATTTTTTGATCAAATGTTAATATTTCCCCTTGGTAAGGCTGTTAGAAAACATGCTTTTCGTTCAAAACTGAATATATCCATCACTTAAAATACAGTATATTGAACTAAATGAATACATATTTTTTAAAATTGAGGCATTTAATTTCGAATTGTACCTATTAATATTATGTTCAAAATAAATATCACGCATTAGGACAAATATTTGAGATTATGTGAAATATCTTGCTTTCCATAGCTAAATACAACAACCATTTCTTTCAAAACTAAATATATCCATTCATTTGTATCAATCATTTATCAATAACTTTCTATGTACTACATATAATTTGGTGCACTTTTGGTGATAGTATGTTGCTCTTTCTAGCTATCATTTAAATTATATAGTACCCATTTTGTTAATCCTGTCTGAAGATATACGTTTTTCCTCTCTCCTGTAAAATTTATGATCGTGGAGATATTCAGTTTTGAAAACAAGCTCCTCATTTGTACTTCATAAATAATTTGTAGCCTAGTTTTATTTTAGGGACGTCTTCTAATTATATACACATTTTCATGACATTCCCTCCAGTAGTTTTGATACCAACTCATAACAAACAGACAAAAATCAAACCGAGGTTATATTAATGTTGAAAACATATCTTAGTGGCCAAAGTAGGGTTCGCCATCTTAGCAAGAACGTAATAATAAGCAATTACCTCAATTGTGCCTAAAGTTGAAAGGCTAAAGGGCCCAGAAATGTTTTAAATTGTGAGTCCTGGAGAGCTTTATCAATCTAAGAAAACAAATTTTGAAAATCAATACCGGAAAAACCAGCCTACAATAGCTTTTTTCTTTACTCGTTTTCCTTTTTTATTCAAATCCTAGCCAAATTAACTGATTTACACAATTCTTTCTTTAATGTGTTCCTTGGTTCAATGTCCTCAGGTATTTTTTTTCATTCTTTAGAAAAATCGCCACACCGGAAGTAGTTATAAAGGGTTAAATGAAACTCTACATTGAACCACACTAGCGCTCGTACTGGTATTTAAGGCAGACCGTTAATCTATTTGACCGGATATGGTTGCGTTTCATTGACTTACACTAGCGCTAGTAGTGGTAGAAAAGGCAAACTTTAGTAGTTTTGACGCCATCCATAACAAACAGATGAACAGACAAAATTCAGTCTGGACATTTGGTCATTATTCACCTCATCCGGGACAGATACAAAGTTTTAGTAAAAAAATCCAAATGTTCAGACAGAAAGCTTACTTTACTCGGCGAGTAGCTGCTCGCGCCGGACCGCAAACTACTCAATCAGCTAAGATCACAATGCACTCTAACATGACCATTTAACACCTATCACATAATCAAACTAAGCAAGCAAATTTGACGGTCAATCACCACTATCAGTATCTAACTAGCAAATATCGACTAGTCGTGTTGGTTAAATCACTACTGTGACTAAATAAGTGTACATATTGTACAATCACCTATACTTGTAAACATAGATTTAATAGCCTACGTATAATGGATCTGATGATGCTCGCTTGATGATCGAAACTGGTCAACCAATTGTATTTATTAATCTCGTGTAAGCCTACATATTTTTCAGGATTAAGGAAACACCCATTATAACTGGGTAAATTCCCGCTGACCGACTAAAAGCATTACGTTTCCATTGATTAAATTATCTCTTAATTTGCCCAATCCCCACCAATGTACTCTTGACCCTTCTCTTCCCCCTCTGGAAGCAAATCCAAACCACGCCACTGCATCAGATGTATTCTTGTTTTTCATGGCCAGGTAATTAGTCACCAACAATACTTCTAGTTTTTGGGCCGTGTAAGTTATGACTGAGGTTTCGTTCAGGTGTACCAAATTTGTAATATTTTGTTGGCAGAATAAGTAAAATAATATCGTATGGCCTCGGGTGCCGGGTGCAAGCTTTGTTATTTGACACCCAAAGGGTAGCTTGCATGTCAAATTTCGATGTTCCTTGAAGCACTATGAAAGTCAAGGAGGTTAGATATCTAAGCTCCTTGAACACTATAGCGCTTTCTAGTAGAGAAATGAGGACGTTTGTGTTGGCGGTAAATCCCGAGATTAATTTTGCCATTCTGAACACGGCCTACTGAATTCAAATGGGTTCTTTGACATGCCAACATCGTATGACATGGTGTCGTAATTTTTGCCGCCTTTAAAAAATCCCTTACCACTGCCAGGAGCTAGAGATTTAATGCTCAAGTTGCCAATATTACGCAGCCCTGTAAGTGATGTTGGCGCCACGGTGTCGATGAGAGGTTGGCTGCCCTGGAGACGTGCAATCAGCTGCGCTCCACAGTAGTTTATTGGTCCAGCCAGGGTTGTGTTTCATATTGATGCAGGTCACGTCCGTGCGCACTGTGCTCGCTACACTCACCGAGACTATCTGCACGCGCACCGCACGTGACCTTATTGCACTAGTTCGAGATTATTATTATTATTATCATCATCATCATCATTCTTCTTCTTCTTCTTCTTCTTCTTTATTAGGAATATCCTACAATACAATAGTTTTCCTTCGATCCAAAAACATTCTACTCCTCCATAAATTTCATCTTCAGCATCTTCCTCTGTTAAGCCTCTGGTAGCCTTGCTTCTCTTTACAGCATCCATTGATCTCTTGGTTTACTCCGTTTCCGTTTGCCTTCAGCTTGCCAATGTAACATTCTATACATTGGAGGGAATAGAACACACATCTTATCAATTTTGCCTCACAAGACGGAATGTATTCCGTTCCAGCCCTCAGAGCAGAATTAAATTTGGGAAACGCTAAAGGGACGGCTTAAGCCTCCAGTTATACACATTTAGCGACGACTCCTGACCAAACGACTACAGCCACACGTCTGTATTCAAGTAGTAATGTATAATTATCAATCACTAAATGACGAAAATCTTGCCGTGAAGCGTCAATATAACGATTTAAAGTTGATTTGGCACTCCTGCAACCTCCCACAATAACTGTAGGTGAAACATTACAGCGTAAACGAGCAGAATAAAGCAGGTGTATCATTGGCAGCTTGTCAACTGAATGGTGAAGAGTTTCCTGCTCCTCTTGGAAGATAGTAGCACTGTCTAAGGAAGTTAAAGTGGGGGGACGAATTAAGGTGTGGGGTCGGATTTCGGGCACTTTACCTTACTAATGCGCTGCAAGCATATCCTGCAAATGATGACATGAAAATCCACAGCCTGCTACCAGTCGACCGACCGGGTCAGGGAATGGAATGATTGAAGCCCCCCATCTAGCGGCGAGGATATGAACTGTGCCGGCTGACGAAGCCTGTCGCACTCCCCTGGAGCAATGATTAAATGAATGACAGATGAAATGAAATGGCATTGGAGAGTGTTGCTGGAATGAAATTTGTGACAGGGAAAACTAGAGCACCCGGAGAAAAACCTGTCCGACTCCGCTTTGTCCAGCACAAATCTCACATGGAGTGACCGGGATTTCAACCACGGACCCAGTGGTGAGAGGCCGGCGTGCTGCCGCCTAAGCCACGGAGGCTCACCCTGCAAACGATACTGAACATTATTATTTTCCCCTCGATGTGACTTCAGACCGATATTAGGGAAACTAATAGTGTTCAGTATCGTTTGCGGGATATACATGCAGTGCATTAGTAGTCTACCATGTAGGATGAAGGCAGTGAAATGTCGACCTTCCTGACTACACGCGTTAGTTGGGCTGCATAAAACAAAATATTATTAGGGGCGGCTGATTCACCCGGTATATTCTTCAATAGTCCGTAACAATATACCAGGTGAGTCTTCCGCCCTTATTTTTCTAGTTTTCGGCCACACTTCCAACGTCTGATGGCGGCATGGTCGACAGCTCCCCGTGTATAGCCAAGCCACAATGACCCTAAACGACTTTACAAGATTTATGACGACATGGACAAGACCTTTACAAAAACATGTGTGCGACAAGTGATTTATACGAATGCATAAAACTGGCATACGGGTATGTACAAAGTACATGCCAATTATTTGGTTGCAGTTGGATACGAAATTAACACTGGGTACGGTGGATAATTTAAAAAAATGAATGAACCTTCGAAATGGAAAGCAGTTTCACATGTCATACGCTTTCAGGCAAGGTGAAGGGACTAGTAGCCGTGGAGCAATGGTACAAGTGGGTAGAAGGCAGCGGACCGGTGTTTGAGAGGTGGGTTCGAATCCCAGTAGAGCGCAATAAATTTATTGTGTACTTCTGGAAATCATTCACAACCCCAATTTATTCAATTACTGTACTTTGATTTATTTAGTAGGTTGTTTGTTTGTTTGTTTGTTTGGTTGCATTGTATAATCACTTGTCGCACACATGTTTTTGTCAAGGTCCAGCTTCCAAGTCGTCATAAATCTTGTAAAGTCGTTTAGCGTCATTGTGTCTTGGCTACAGACGGAGAACTGTCGACCATGCCGCCATCAGACGTTGGAAGTGTGGCCGAAAACTAGAAAAGTAAGGGGCAGAAGACTCGCCTGTTATATAAATCTTACTCACATGTACACCCTCTGTCTGTAAAGTTCGGTGAATGGGCTATATTACGAACGGATTGTTGGCTGACCTTAAACAGCCATTACTGTCCTTCGAAGTAATCCCCGTGGATGGTTATGCACTTCTGAGAACGACTGAACAAGTCCTGGAAACTCCTGGCATAGTCTTCTTTAGGAATAACTGCCAGTTTGGGTCGTCAAAACTCTAAATTGAAAGCAAGAGAGAAGCGTGAATTTATGCAACCTGCCTTGCACACCTGATAGACGGGCGGCAGTGAGAAGGGTGAATTTATGCAACCTAACGTGCACACCTGTTCGACGGGTGGCAGTGAGAAGGGTGAATGTTCCGTGGAATGGAATGGTCCTGAAAACCATCGATCGTCACGGGTGACGAGACCTGGTGCCTGAGGTACGACCTCGAAGGCAAGCATCAAAGTATGGAGTATCGGGGTCCAGGGTCGCCGAAAAGCCCTGAAGGGCCAGAGGTTTTCGGGCATTTTGGACATCCAAAGTAAAGTGACGACCCAACTGAAGGCTATCCCTCAGGAAGACTATGCCAGGACTTGTACAGTCATTCTCAGAAGTACATAACCATCAACGGGGAATACTTTGAAGGATAGTAATGGCTGTTTCAGGTAAGCCAACAATCCGTTCGTAATATCGACCCATTCACCGAACTTTTCAGACAGAGGGTGTATATAAAACTTACTCACATGTAATTTAATTCAGGTTATTTTTCACATATTCCAGTAATTGGAACGCTAATTGTGTTGACCGACTGGAAGTTACAATATTAGTTGTGAAACTTTCACAATAATCAACTTGGCTATAAACTAGTACATTATGCAACTCGCCTATAATGGCAATAATTAAGACACGAGTATGATTATAAAACGGGCTTTGGCGAGTTTTATAATTTCCATACGAGTGTCTTAATTACCATTATAATTATTATAACTATTTTATGTTCGAATATAAATATTCATAAATATCTGTCGAGATTTCGCCAGTTTTAAGTACTGAACAGTGTGCATGAGACGCAAAGAATGTCTTGTATTTGACCGTGGCCTCCTCGATTACCCTACTTTGACACTAGGCCAGGCAGTGAAATTTAAATTAGAAGGCCGTGGAACTCAGCGCATCTAATTATCTAATTGGTCAAACAACTGTTTCTTGAGTTCTGATTGTTGGGAGAAACTGTTTCATAATGAAAAATAGTGTTATAATGAGCCTCATTATAGTACAGTTTTCTGACATATAATAGTCAGGGTCGAACATAATAGTACATTATGCAACGAGCCTATAATGGCTATAATTAAGACACGAGTATTTTTTATAAAACGAGCGTATGCGAGTTTTATAATTTCCATACGAGTGTCTTAATTACCATTTTAGGCGAGTTGCATACGACTGTTTATGTTCGACGATAATTATAATTTTATTATATGTTTTAACATAAATATTCATAAATATCTGTTGAGAGTCAGCCACAAGAATTTTGTTATCGGAGAGCGAGCGCGAGACATCTCTCTGTCTTTCAAGATCTTTGACGCATGCGCTCTGTGTCCTTGCAATGACATATGCAAGCCATATGTTTACATCTGCCGTCCCTCAGTAATATTGTCACCGGAGTCGTTTGAATGCGCTGTGTAGAAATTAGTGTTGGTGATTTTAAGGTACAGTGCTATTTCTTGTTTCATATTCGCCAGTTTATTTACGCGAACATATGGACGGTGCGTATTCCATGTCGATAATTCATTATAGTTCGATGTTGTGTTTATGTCCGACATGTTGGATTTTGAGCGCATGCGCGAAGGTATCGTTACCTAATTGGTCAATGAACGAGCTCTGATTGGCTGGAGAAACTGTATCATAATGAACATAAGTGTTATAATGACCATCATTATGACACCATTTTCTGACACATAATAGTGAGGGTCGAACATAAACGTATTTTATAAAACTGGTCAAAGAGAAAATTAGCATTCTAATGAACGTTTATATTACGTGAAATGTGTTTGGCGTGAATATATGGACTACAGCCTATACTGCGTGGATGCGGATATCCACAAAATTTTTCATTATGCGGATATAGTTTGCATGGTTGTGGGGATAGCGGATAAGCTGCGAATAATGTTTCGAGTAAATTTGCGGATATATTTCAGAATACAATCCGAACGTGTTGAATATCATTAGACTACTAGGACACGGATGTTTATGACATATCATATTTTAAGCGTAAATATTTGCTATAATATCAAATTGTGTAAATCCGTATTGATAGAATAATTTAAAACTCTTATGTCATAATAATCGCCAAATCAACACCTAATAAACACTTAATTGTCTATATTTTACAGACTATGTGCACATGTTTCAGAACTCATTGGTTTCTTCTTCAGCACATAAATAGAACTTATCCTAAGTAGACTTAACTAAGCAAAGGATGTCCTTACAATAAGAATTAAGAATTAATTCAGAAAAAAAACATTAAAATATCTTTGAAAAATTTAAGATAGGTAATTTTCATAGATATTTTCAAAGGATTAAAATTTTACTAGTTATTTTGAAGAAGATATTTACCAAACGAAGACTATTATTACTATTAAGTGACACCTATAATACTAAGGATGAGTCATATTTATGTGCTGAAGGAAAACCAATGAGTTCTGAAACATGTACACATAGTATGTAAAATATAGACAATTAAGTGGTTTTAAGTATTGATTTGGCGAATATTATAACATACGAGTTTTAAATATCATATTTTTCCGGTTTTTTTTTCATGACAAATGTGGGGGCAGATGACCTCGTAAGTTAGTTCCGCCCCTTAAAACAACATTAATTTACTAACTATTTCATGACAAATGTAAGATGATTTAAGCTAATCTCATTCAAATTACTGTATGTCATTAAGCATAATTAAAACTCTGAACTGATAAGGGTTTCAACACTGGCTCTATAACACTCATTTTAAACATGGCACATGACATACATAGCCTAGGGGAACGACTTTCTCCTCTGTCTGAATGTGTTGCTTTAAGTAGTCACATTTTGGTTAATTTGGGGACAGCTGATGTAAACCATGACAGATTGATGGTGATGGTGTTCAAGGAAGCTAAAGCGCGCGCAGCGGTGTAAGCTAGGCTTGACATGGAGCGTGATGTAAGCATCTCACGCTGGTCTTATTGCCATCACAGCTTTACCAACTGACAATGAGGCCCTTGGCACATTGCTAATGAGCGTACTGAATACAGCGTTGCCATATAACTTCCACTTCAACTTTACATTCAAATTTGACTAAACATTTCTTAAATTGTAAAAATAAACACAGATATTGTGGTGTTTGAAGCCATATTTTCAGTGTTGCCTTAATAAACAAGAGTTTAGTGCTTTTCAGTCGGTCAACACGAATGCACCCAAAAGAGATGGGTTATGCCCTAATCCTGAAATAAATTACATGAGATTAATAAAACACTAGAATGACCAGTTTCGATCGTCAAGCGATCATCATCAGATCCATTACACTTGGGCTATAAAATCTATGTTTGAAATACAGGTGAAAATATTTACAATATGTACAATTATTTAGTTGTAGTATTGGTACTGCAACTGTCAGTGTATGCTAAATGCAGTATATATGTTAGGTGAAATGCTAAATGGTGATAGCTATCCGGAGTTTGTACTTTAGAGATATTATATAGTTGTAAACTATGGTTAAACTATAAAATTTTAGGCTAACTACTTATCTGATTGTCTTCCGTACTACAGCTACTCGCAGTTTTCGTGCTCACTGGAACTCACTGTGCGGTCGACTGCGGTGGTTATCTTAACGACAGGTTTTTCCCTGCCTTCTCCCCCCTACCCCTACGTGCTGTGGGGAGTGATAGCGATGTGTTTATGTGAGGTGTTGCCAACCTAGATAAGATGTATGTTATTGAATGAGGTGGGTCTACAACTATTAAAGACCGTGGATTAGCCCTCGCCACGCGTGGAGCATTACCCATTCAAACTAAGCGTTGACGGTCTTATGAGGACGTCCCGGCACTTTTAATACTGCCACGAATATGGGCCTTGGTTTATTGCAGAAGAAAAGTACATCGTACACCTGATCCAGATAACATTTACCTATTCGTGTTGACCGACTGAAAAGCACTAAACTCTTGTCTTAAACACAGATAAACACAGATAATTGGGCATTTGTATGAAAAGAAATGATTTCGTAAACAAGTACACCACTTATTTTCACAATGAAAAGGATTCATCTCTAATAAGCTTTCTGTCTGAACATTAAGAATTTCTTTTTCTGGAAAATCTCCTTTTCAGAAACAATGTCTCTTGACTGGTTTGATGCAGTCCCCCTGAGCTAATAGTTTCATCTCTACATAGCTACCACATCCTACATCCGAGGCAATCTATTTAACATATTCTAACCTTGATCTACCCCTTCAGTTCTAATCCTCGACCCTTCCTTCCATAACTAACTTTTTTATACCTGGGTGTTTAAGTAGAATACGTGTTTCACCAACCTAGCTCTTCTCTTCATTAACATTCGCCACAAAAACATCTCCTCTCCTACTCGTCTTAATACCACATCATTTGTAACTCTATCTACCCATTTGATCTTCATCATTCTCCTGTAACACCCCATTTCAATGGTGTCATGCCGGATGCGACCCGTGCCGCAAGCGACCCACCAATTTGCCATCGTGCCACTAGCGACCCATGCACTGATGTATCGGTGGAATCTGGGAATTTCTAACACATCTGTCTCTGATAAAATTATTAAATCTTCTTCTTCTTTCTCTATACATCATTGCCACTCCTATGTGGGGTCGATGTTTGCGACAGCTCTCCTCCATTTAGCCCTGTCATGAACATCTCCTTCTGACAACTGTATTCCCCTGAGGTCCTCCTGTACACAATCCACCGATAGTCGTTTAGGCCAGTCTCGCGTTCTCACTCCCTGTATTTGCATGGCTAGCATCTTCCTCCCGACGCGACGTAGGATTCCTCTCTTCTTCTCACATGCCTGTACCATTGAAGTCGTTTTCCTTGTACCTTCTTAGATACAACCTTCAATGTTTCTCTTGTTTTGATATTTTTTGAGATGAACAAATACACTCGTATTAGGTCGCTACACTAACTTCTTTCTTACAGAATGGTTGGTTGGTTCCTCAGTTTAGGGGCAGCGACAACGCGGTCATGTAGCCCCGTGTACTTTGGGTGTGTGTACAATCTGTCTGATAACCGGTGTTAATTGTGATGGCTGTAGTCTATTAGTGTGTGTATATGTTTTGTAATTCAAGTAAGGACTGCAACTTTGAATTTTTCAAATAGTTCCTACTTTTGTCACCATACGCCTCCGTCAACGACTACTAGGCCTAGTTCAGAACTTAGTTACTAGACGCCACCGCAGTCGGCCCTTGGCAACGAACGTAGAAACCTAGGAGTGTTGTTTACATTCCTAACCGATACAATTTAGCTTCACACAGGTGTAATTAGTGGAAGGTTCTTTAACATGCCATAAATCTATGACATGGGACCACCGGCTTTACTTCCCCTCCGAGGGAAGGCATACTGAGGGATTTTTAACGCTCTTAAAAAATCCGACGGCTTCGGCTGGGTTTGAACCCGCTATCTTGGGTATAGAAGCTCAGCATGCTACCGACTACGCCACCGAAGCCGCCTTTCTTACAGAATGCAGTAGATCACAACTGAGAACTCACTGCATTGGCTTTTCTGCACGTTGACTCTCTTTCACTATACAGTAGTAGTACTAACCCGAGAGGACGCACATCCCAGATACTTAAAATGGGCCACCTGCTCAAACTTAGTTCCTCCTATCTCGCTTCTTGTATTTCTTCCCAATCAACCTCACCTTGTTTTTGATATTGTCAATTTTCATTCCATATTCCCTACATTTCATTTATGTTCCAATTTTGACATGTTAGCTTTCAACAGAGCCTGTCATTACCATCAGATCATCAGTATAAGGCAGACTGCTTCCAGTACCAGGTTTCCCGCCATCTATTTTTTTTAAAACTTCCTTCCGATGATCACAGATTTCAAATCACGCACGTTTATGACGATTGACGACTGAACTGACCAGACTGATAAGTTAGCAGAGAAGAAGCAAAGGAACGGAAAGTGGACATCAAAGCAAAAGATTTGATCGATTCAATTATCGACAATCGATGGGCTGTAGTTAGTCTTGTCTCACGCTGCCTTAGAGGAGTGGTAAAAGTAGGAAACAGACCTCGCTTCATCTCCAAAGGAGGACATTCAGGCGTCCTTTCTTACTCATGGAAGGACAAGCATCCCCAAAGGATGACATTCATCGACCCTTCCAGACTCATTGAAGGCGAAAAGATTAATATTCTAGGCCGGGAATCGAACCCGGGGCACTTCGAGCCAAAACCATAGTGCGCTAACAATTTAGCCATGGAGCCGGACTTATTAGACTATTACTAAGACTAGCGGACCCGTGCGAGAACTATCGCATGTGTATAAACCACCCGCCTGGCTTAACTGTTATGCGGGCTTTGCGTATAAACCACCCGCCTGGCTTTACTGTTATGCGGGCTTCTATAAATATATTTATTTGTTTAAACGCACTTTTTAAACAGATTGTCTATATTAATGAAATCAGAGAGCAATTCATCACTGCTGCTGGTTGCACAATGGGTTGTGTGCGCCCCATTTGTACAGACTACCCACCCAGCACTAGTGCTATGTGGCTGTGCGCGACACAGTTCTGCCAGGGGCTATCGTCTTGTTTATTTGTTTGAAAGCACTATATCAACAAATAAATATATTTCCGTTGACTTTTCAAGAAATGCAAGATTTTTCCTGTACTATTGAGACGATTTGGAAGATTTTGGTACAAACCACACCTTCGAACTCCCTCTGGTTTAGGTGCTTGAGGTTTGTGAAACATACACCTTAGCGTATTATATAATAATGATGATGATAATTTTTGTTTTAAGGGGCCTAACATCTAGGTTGTCAGCCCCTAATGGTTTGGGTGATCGTGAAGATGATAATGAAATTTAAACTATAATTAAAACTTATTACTAACTTGTAGGCTAAGTTATACTAGAAGAAGATATGGAATACATAAGAAGAATGAGCCAAATAAAGGACAGGAGTAAAAGAAATGCCCTCAACCCTCGAATAATGCGGATTGAGGGATTTGGAAGGGAGGAGAGCCATGAAAGGCAGATAGGAAAGTGAAAGAGGAGAGGGTCCGCCCCCAGAGGTAATGGAAAAAAGGGAGAAAACAAGACCCAGCTCAGGAATCCCTCAGGGTCACCAACTCCCGAACTCACCAGCCGTGAGCCTCTGAGGGTGTAGCAATATCCAGAGTGCACCAGAAGTGGTGGGGCTAAATAGGCTACACCCTGCCTTCTTGAGGTCCTTGAGCAGAAGGCAAGAGAGAACATGAAAAGAAAAAGAAGGCTGACCCCTCGCAGAAGGAGGGTATCAGAAAAGATGATACAAGGGCCAATTAAGGCGGGAAAGGAAGAGACTCCCTAGGCCTCGGATATCCTAATACCGTCGGGGTCGGAAGAGAGCAAGAGTTGACCAAGTGAGGTCGACAGGAAATAAGACGGAGAGGAGCCCGGTACAAGTAAGTGGAAGCAATGCCGGACTCAGCTGGACCCCCGTGGTCGCCAACCCACGTCCCAATAGATGTGAGCCCCTGGAGGGGTATTATATAATAAGATTGTCTGTTTGAGTGAAGTGACGCCTCCTAACCAATCCGATGAATCCACGCCTGAATACAGCTTAATCGAATAAGAACCGGCTCCAATAGACCGCACTGGACCAGGTGTCTGAACACAAGGACGGCCACTATTTTAAAGATACAAGGAGGAGCCTCGTGAAGACACACCATTGGCTGAAAGCTGTTCACAATGTTGTCATTTATAAGTTGATGTAGGAGGAGCCACCAGGTAGGAGCGGAGCGTACGTACACTCTTCAGTGATATAATGGAGACCTTTTTAGTTTGTTTGGGTAAGTGGCGGAAAACAATTGAAAAGATTAATAAAACTTGCAAGTAGTGGATCCTCCCTTTTCGTAACTTTTCACAAGGTAGATTTTGTCGCCTCCGTAGCGTAGCGGTCAGCATGGTTAGCTGCCGCCCCGGAGGTCCTGGGTTCGATTCGCGGCTCTGCCACGATATTTGAAAAGTGGTATGAGGAGTGGAACGGGGTCTGGTTGGTTGGTTCTAAAGTTTAGGGGCTGCGACAACGCGGTCATGTAGCCCCGTGTACTTTGGGTGTTTGTGTAGAATCTGCCTGATAAACGGTGTTAATTGTGATGACTGTTTTGGTGTGTGTTATCTGTTTTTTTTAAATTTAAGTACAGACTGCAACTTAGAATTTTTCAAATAGTTCCTACTTTTGCCGCCAAGCTCCACCGTCAACGACTACTAGGCCAAGTTCAGAACTTAGCTACTAGACACCACCGCAGTCGGCTCTTGGCAACGAACGTAGAAACCTAAGAGCGTTGTTTACATTCTTAACCTAGCCTATCCAATTTAGCTTCACACAGGTGTAATTAGTGGAAGGTTCTTTAACATGCCATAAATCTATGACATGGGACCGCCGGCTTTACTTCCCCTCCGAAGGAAGACATACTGAGGGATTTTTAACGCTCTTAAAAAATCCGACGGCGTCGACCGGGTTTGAACCCTTATCTTGGGCATAGAAACTCAGTATGCTACCGACTACGCCACTGAAGCTGCCTGAACGGGTTCTACTCAGTCCAAATGAGTAGAGGGAGTTTGATTCCCACCTCAGCCATCCTCGAAGTGGTTTTCCGTGGTTTCCCACTTCGCCTTCGGGCAAATGCCGGGATGGTAACTACTGTAAGGCCACGGCCACCTCCTTCCCTCTTCCTTTTGTATCCATCCCAATGTTCCCTTCCCTTCCCATCCCTCATGAGGCCCCTGTCCGCTTTGCAGGTGAGGTCGCCTGGGCGAAGTGCTGATCACACCTCCCCAGTTGTATCCAAACCGACCAAGTGTTCCCAGCTCTAGGACACTGCCTGGAAAGGCGGTAGTGGTGAGTTCCCTCGCTGAGTCCGTGGGAACCACCAACATGGAGGGTAAAATTGACTAAAAGAAACCTATTAAAAATATATAATTTATGATTTACATACCTTTCTGGGAGTCCTTAAGAGTTCATTTCAATTTCAATTGCCACTGCCTGCACCGGAAATAATTGCTTTACACGTAAATAAAGCATTGTTGAACGTGTTAATTTCATTACGTCCGCCATTTTACAATGACGTCGGACAGTACGTCATGTAACACGTTGCCAACATCCGATACAAAATTCACAACACGACACGTGAATAATGAAATAGAAGACAAAACCATTGGCCTGGATAAAGATTATTGATACGTGACTACCCCCACTGTGCGTGACAAAAACCAGGGATGTTATCTATGAGCTAACGCGGCCCGCAGGGTCACGCTACCTAACCACCATTGGTCTGGACGAAAATAGCCTATTGGTCTAGGCAAAACCATTGGTCTGCCGGATGCGATAGAGTACCGAAAGCGTGCGGTTGGCATTATTGACTCCTTCACAAATATGGCTGTCAGAGCTGCAATTTCAACTATATAAGTCGTGATCCTATTATGGATGGCTGGGTGGGTTTATGACAGCGGAGGAGTGAACATCTAATACTAAATCTTCTCCAGATATTCACCCCACTATTAATTCAGGTATTTTCAGTACTTAATTTTTTTTATAGAAAGGATCCACTACTTGCAAGTGCTACTAAAATATTTAATAACCACGTGGAAAGCAATAATCGCCAACCTTATCAAAGTTAGTTGTTTTTGTTGGTCCCACTAAGAAAAACATGTAGTTCCATGACGAACTAAAGAGCCTAATTTTCTTAAAATTTAAGATTCATGCCAATGATTAATGTATATAGACATATCTAGAATAATGACGAAATTGAGTTGGTAATACTGAAATGTTTAATTAGTTCGAAATATACCTGAAATAGTGTAGCCTGATAGAGCACTACAGTTGGCACCCTGGTGACTGAATAATTAATTCCATCTCATATTAAGATACAGAATGCACATACAACATTTGGTTGAAGTCCAATGGATAGCATGGACTTTACATGCAGTTAGACATTGGGTCTATGTATCAGCGAGCGTAAAATCATGTTGGCAGCATTGTCATGCAAGTATTGATCAGAATTAATCTGAAATATTATGATCTATTACTGTGCCAATTTCCGATGAAATCCATTTGTTAGTGTATTGAAGTTACAGTAGCCTACATGTATTTAAAAATTGGAGCTATCAGCAGGCTTAGAATCATATTGGCAACACTGAGATGTATAGGCTCCTGAAGATCTCTCTGTAATGTTATTATCTATGTGTGTGCCAACTTTGAAACAGTTCACATGCATAACTTTTGAGATATCCAACCCTGCATTTACCATACATTTCTAGTAGAGAAAGGAGGAACTTTTGTGTGGGTGGAAAATCCCGAGATTAATTTTGCCATTGGGAACACGGCCTACTGAATTCAATGGGTTCTTTAACATGCCACCAACGTATGACATGCCTGCCGTGATTTTTGTCGCCTTTCAAAAATCACTTACCACGACCAGGAGCATCCCTGCTAGCTTGGGGTTGGTAGTCCGACACGATAACCACTCACCCACCGTGGCAAGCATTTTATACAGTAAAAATAAACAGTTTAAGAACATAGCCTACTTTTTGCATATAACTTTAAGGACCGCTGTACTGGAAAGAGGATACAAATGATGGTATCTTCCTTTCCTCCTCACACACACAGTACGTCTCCCTACCGGAGAAAATTGATGGGAAACACACGAAGCAGTATTCTACTCGTTTACTCACCCCTGGAAGATGAGTGTCCCTCATAGCTTACCTGTAACAAAGAGAAATGGGCAACTGTAGCAAGAAAACTGAATTCATATCACAATAGAGTGAACGAGAGTAAACAGACGTGCGATACTTTATAGAAGAAATTTACGCTTGAAAATACACACATTCTAATTGATAACAACATTTCCTGGCGTAGTTGGTAGCTTGTTGAACTGCTAAGCCCAAGATCGCGGGTTCAAACCCGTCTGAAGTCGTCAGATTTTTAAAGAGCGTTAAAATCCTTCAGTAGCCTTCCTTCGGAGGGGAAGTAAAACCGTCGGTCCCATGTCATAGATTTATGGCATGTAAAAGATCCTTCCACTAACTAAACTTGTGTGAAGCTAAATTTCTAGGTTATACTTCGTTGAAACGCTCTATCGGTGGCGTAGTCGGTAGCATGCTGAACTGCTGTGCCCAAGATAGCGGGTTCAAACCCGGCCGAAGTCATCGGATTTTTTTAAGAGCGTTAAAAATCCTTCAGCATGTCTTCCTTCGGAGGGGAAGTAAAGCCGGCGGTCCCATGTCATAGATTTATGGCATGTAAAAGATCCTTTCACAGACTAAACTTGTGTAAAGCAAAATTTGTTAGGTTAGATTTCGTCAGAACGCTCTATCAAAAGTTCCAACGTTCACCACTAGGTATCATTGATATCTGGTGGCGAAAGTTGGAACTACTTGAAATTGAACGGAACTTGTAGCTCACCCTTTAGGGTATCCGCTGGAAGCAGCTACAGACTCAGGCGAGTCGAACATGTCCTCGGACACTCCCGGCACTAAAAGCCATACGACAAGTAAGTAACAGTTCCAACGTTCACCACTAGGTGTCAGTGACATCTGGTGGCGAAAGTTGGAACTACTTGAAATTGAACGGAACTTGTAGCTTACCCCATGGGTGTCCACTTGAAGCTGCTAGAGCCTCTGGCGAGCCGAACATGTCCTCGGACACTCTCGGCACTAAAAGCCATACGCTAAATACATAATAATAATTCATATTGTTCGAAAATTATAGGTAAACGTAATGATTTTGTAACAGATCTAAGTTACTATAACTTACTAGTTACCGTACATTTTATATAGGCTACGTAGTTTTAAGAACAATCTATGTTGAATTAACAAGTTGTTAATCAAAATTAGGCTAGTATCTACAGGGTTATTCGGCTAAGAGGGTCACCCAAAATATCTACGGAACTGTTGAAGATAAATCGACATTGTGTTTTCAAATTCTTAAATCGTAGGCCTATTAGGGGGTTCACACGTCCCCAGCACGTAGGCTACGTATTTACCGAGAAACCAGTAGCAACTCTGTTTTTAAATGAGTCGGCCAGTTGTAAAACTCGTTTAATCCACTTCTGAATAAAGATCATGTCGTAAAATCATTTATTAATTACTTTTATGTTCGACCCTGACTATTATATGTCAGAAAACTGTGTCATAATGATGGTCATTATAACACTATTTTTCATTATGAAACAGTTTCTCCCACCAATCAGAGCTCAAGAAACAGTTGTTTGACCAATCAGGTGAGGAGAGCAACGCATCTGTGCCGAGTTCCACGGCCTTCTAATTTAAATTTCACTGCCTGGCCTAGTGTCATAGTGGGGTAATCGAGGAGGCCATGGTCAAATACAAGGTATTCTGTGCGTCCCATGCGCTCTGTTCAGTACATAAAACTGGCGAAATCTCGACAGACATTTATGAATATTTATGTTCGAACATAAAATAGTTATAATAATTATCGTCGAACATAAACAGTCGTATGCAACTCGCCTATAATGGTAATTAAGGCACTCGTATGGAAATTATAAAACTCGCATACGCTCGTTTTATAAACATACTCGTGTCTTAATTATTGCCATTATAGGCTCCTTGCATAATGTACTATTTATAAATATATTTTTTATTTTGTTTTGTTTTATTTTGATTTTATTTTGTTTTAAATTGTTTTATTTATTTTTTATTTTGTTTTTGCTTGGTTTTGTTTTATTTTATTTTGTTTATTTTGTTTTGTATTATTTTGATTTTGTTATGATATTTTGTATTTTGTTTTGTTTTATTTTGATTTTCCAGTAAACAAACATAAAACAAACAAAAAAAAGCACGAAGCAAAAAGAAAAATTCAAAAACAAAGCAGAAGCAGAAAACAAAAACCAAGAAACACAAAGCAAAAAGAAAAAAAACAAACACAAAAGATACGCGAGGCAAAGTCAAGAGAAACGTTTCTCATGAAAATGATTCTTATTCACAAGTGGATTAAACGAGTTTTCCAACTGGACGACTTATTAATGGGACTATACGTTACTAATTTCACCCACCATAACAACTAAGCATCGAGTGGTAAGTACAGTCATAACCTCATTTTGCAAATCCGACAAGTACGTTTTGGGATATTAAAGGTTTTCAAATGTGTCAGCATTAGATTAGACAGAAAGCGATGCACCTGCCGCTGGAATGTCGAGAGCATGATTCTCTTGCGTGACCCACTCCTTGTTGACAAACACACACACCGAATTTATTCTATACACAGCGTACTGTGATTTGTACATTTTTTAAATGTTTGTTTGTTAACCTGACTTGTAAGAATTAACATTAGACGAGACGTTTTGTTGCATTTCTGATTAAATATGATAATTATGTCACTGTCTCAGGTCCGCCAGTGCTAAACATTCCGTACTTATTATTTATCCTCTTCATTTAGGTGTTTTCAGATATTTCCGCTAGGATTCAGGATGAGGTGCAGAGGGAGAAATGTAAAAATGAACATATCACAGTACGCTGTGTATGGAATAAATTCGGTATGTGAGTTTGTCATCAAGGAGTGGGACACGCAAGAAATTCATGCACTAGACATTCCATCGGCTGGTGTAGCGTTCTCTGTCTAATGCCGACACATATGGAAACCTTAAGTATATCAAAAAGTACTCATGAGATTTTGCAAAATAAGCTTATGACTGAACTTGTCACTTGATTCTTATTTATAGCGGATGAAATTAGTATTCTTCTTCTTTGTCGTAGTTCGATTTCGAACGTCGAGACCCTTCACGCAATTCTGTTAACAATAGCCCGCTCTTCACCGCGGTCTTTTTCTGTGTGCATTAATTTTGGAAGTGGTAGATTAGTCAGACTCTTTATCTGGTCAAGGTACCGGTTTGGGGCGCGTTCCCTCAGCCATTTACCGTCAACTTTACCCTGGATGATACACTTCTCAATGTCGTCTCGCCGGATGACATGGTCGAAAAATCTCAACATTTGCTTTTGGATGTTAAGGAGTAAGCGTGCATTAGAAGGAATCCGTAGCTCCTTCAGAATATATTCATTTGTTCATCTTGCTACCCACGATATTCGTAGCATTCTTCGATAACACGTCATATCGAAGGCTTCGATTCTCCTATGGCATGCAGCATTTATGATCCAGGACTCAGAGCCATACGTGACGATCGGAAATACCAAAGCTTGAACCAGTCGCTTCTTTGTTTCCTTGGTAATATGTTGATCTTTCCGTATTCTTGTTGGTCTAGGCTGGGCTTTCTTAGCCATACCTATTCTTCTCTTAAATTCTCCTTCACAGTTTCCCTTAGTGGAAATGCGAACTCCTAGGTAGACTTTTTCTTCTTCGAGATCGATATCTCGTATTAGCTGGAAGGGACGAGGTAATGCACGCTGTCTATCCACTACCATCAAGTAACACTTGGATCAGTTTAGTGTAAGGCCTGCTTCTTCACTGAACCTCTCAGTGCGTTGTGAAAGTTCTGCCAGCTCTTCCTCCAAACTAGCCAGCAGCATAGTGTCGTCTGCGTAGCGGAGGTTGGAGATTGTCTTGCCGCCTATTTGAACCCCACCTTTCCAATCCTCAAAACACATCCCTGTCTGACCCCTTTTCCAACCTTGAAGAACTCGGATAACTTCCCATCGATTCTAACGCATGCCTTGTTGTTGGTATATAATGATTTCATCAGTTGTATAAGATGACTTGGTACTGCCATTAAAAAAAGAAAACAGAGTTGCTACTGGTTTCTCGGTAAATACGTACGCGATGTGGATGAAGTGGACTGTGTTGTGTGAGCCCCTGAATACGATTTGAGAATTTGGAAACAAAATTACCATATCTTAATCGGTTCCGTTCTCATACGAAAAAACACAGTTCATGAACACAACATCTACAGACAGGCACCCACTGGAAACCAAGTATGGAAAAATAACACAAGTGGACAGTTTCAAATACCTAGGAGAGATAGAAAACAGGACTGAACTTGGCATCCAATGAAGACAGGATCGCTAAATTGCAGAAAGCATACCGGCTTACATGGAACCACTACAATAAAAAATGTATATCCATCAATGCCAAATTACGACACTGTTGTACAGTAGTCTTACCAGAGGCCTTATGCGCTTCAGAAACGACAGAAATCAAGGGACGAACAAAAATCAAGGAATTAGAAAAACAAGAAAAGGAAAATTCTGAGAAAGATCTACGGGAATATGGATAAAGTGACCGACAATAGAACTGTACAAACAGACAGAGACGTTTACAAACAACATAAGGAAAAGAAGGGCAAAATTTTATGGACATATACATAGGATGACCCAAGACAGTCTGACAAAGAAAATTTTTAATATAGTTACGAATAGTACACTAAAAACCAATTGGGTAAAGGAAAACGTGGAAGACCTCAAGAAACTAAACATCGCTACAGAAGACATGGCAGACAGAAGCACATACAGAGAAAAACTTAGACAACAGAAGTTTGAGCAAACTCCCAAAGAGAGACAACCGGGAAAGAAGAGGACGGAGGAGAGAAAGAGGAAGCATAGTGTGTATATGAGAGAGACGTTTTTTGGGGGAAAAAATAAGAAAGGTCCAGAATGAAACATTAAAATTGATTGTGTTGTAACGCTCTCCGTATGGGGAATTAACGAATAAATAATAATCGGTTCCGTAGATATTTGAGGTGGCCTTCTTAGCCGAATATAAGATCATAGACTAACACACTCATATTTTTATTACCAACTAGTTACTGGCGCAACTGTTCACTATCTTCATAACTCGCTGTCTGGATAAAATAGTCCATTTCATTAACAAAAAAATCAATGTTGCACATTCGTATAGGTTCATACTTTTATGATATTTTATTGTCAGGACTTGGTTAATGTCCGTTTTCAATTTCACGGAAGATTTATACATGGGCGCGTACAGTTATTAAATAAATTACATTTTAATGGACTTCTCACCGCCATTTCTGTCATGAGCCAAGGCGGATTGTGCGCATGCTTGAGTGGCTTTTATTCTGCATTTTTCTATATTAATTTAAAAATAAACTGTAAAATATGACTTTATTTTAAAGACACTCTGCAAATTTACAGGCCAAGAGCTTTCGTCAGAGTGCTCTAAGAAGCAAATCGGTTCTGTCGTTCTCTCAATCTCGCGCGAACAAAAATCACCTTAGTGTTTTAAATATATAGATTAATTGTATTCAATGCTGATGAAGCCCTCAATATTTTCAAATATAGAATTTACTTTTTCGAATTAAAAACGATAGTCACCTTCGAAGTACTCTCCATTAACACCAACGTATTTTCCACTGCGCAAAACATCTTTTGTACTCGTCCTTTCCGATGCCTTGTAGTGCCTTCGATTCTATTTTCTCCTCCGAAATGTCTGCAAAATGTTTCCCCTTTCCGATCCCTTAATATATATTTTGAGGAGATGTGGAAAGAGTGTGTGAACACTGAGTGGTCGATCATGTGCCGCCACTGACTGTACATCAACCTGAACATTTCCATTTGATCACATTTATGTATATTCTTATTCGGGTAGAGATTTTGTTGCTCGCGAAAAATGAAAGTATTCATTACAATTATGACTCTCTCTCTCGAACATTATTTCTCTCTAAGTTATTGTCTTACACATCATTCCTCCATATTTTTCTTTATGGCAATAACGAGTTACCGGTAACAGATCTTTTGCTTTCCACAAAGAAATATTCTAGTGGATGTGGTAGGACGCCTACTTCAATCTCCATCCCCGTCGTCCTTCACTGAACATGCAACACCAGTGACTGACCACAGGCGCGGATTCAAGGGGGGGGGGGGGGGGAGGGGGGTCACAGGGGGCATGACCCCCCCCCCAAACGGAGACCAAATTTTTTGCAAACTCAAGAAACGAAAACACAATAACCAGACAAATAAAACTTATCGAATTTTAACTGGAAAACAGTTTTTTTTCATTTTATTCATTACTGTAAATATCTTCATTGCAATTATTATTTCTATTACAACTGTACATATTTACAAATTCATACCTGTTATATAAAAACGATTATTTATATAACAAAATCAACTCGTCTATTTTGTTTAGTAAACCTTGTGGTTACCGAATCGATATTTATAGTGATGTCACGATCAATGAAGCAGCAATGCACGGATAGGAATTTGGGACTTTTTTCGCACCAAAAATTTTTGCCGACTTCCAAACTACAAGCTTGGTTGGCAATTTAAGCTGTGACTTTCTCCCTTTGTCGGTACCAACTCGACTTGCCGAAACTGTAACGTACCTTGTTACTTTTCTGGAAGCTGGATGTAAAAGTCGCAAAACACGCCTTTCAATGTGTACGAATATTTTTGGTGCGCTAAACGCATCAAATTTCTATCCATGTAGCTTGCAAAAAAAATTGGTCTGGTTTTGTACGTTTGGTTATTTTGTGACTCCGTTTTCAGTGATACCATTTTTCTTAAGAATTTCGATTCTCTGACCCCACCCCAAAGCCAAACTCTAGATCAGCGCCTGCCTGACCATTTGACGAGACATGACCGCTTCACCATACACGGTCTGTAGGTGTTCATGGATGACTGACACACTAGTCCAGCGGTTCCCAAACTTTTTCTTTCCGTGACCCATTTTAGCCCATACGTTTTAGCCGCGACCCCCGTTTTAGCGCAGGTGTCTGTGAGGGGGGGGGGGGGACAAAGTGGAGGGATAAAATTACTTTGGAATTTAACTTAAGTGACCGGTAGGTTATTCGTTTAAATGTTTATTTATTTACTTTGTTCAGATTTTAAAATTTTAATCTTATTCTGATGTTACTGACCTGTTTGATGTTTACTGAGAAACTTAAATGTAAAATAATATGACACAAAAAATAATATTTGGCGGTTCAATAGTATAATGATATTTAAATAAATGGTAGTAATTCTTTTTAGACTACCAGGGTATTATTTTAAAAACGAAAAGTAGACCTGCTATTAACTTTTATAAATGCTTTTAAATAGTCACAAAGAAACCTAGTAGTTCGACTGTCTTGACTTGACTGTAGTTGTGACGTTAGTGACGTGTGGAGGGAGAAGGGCTCGTATGCGCATGCGTCAAACGCGCTTCAAGCTGCCTGGCTTGTACCGAATGTACGTCTCTTGTGTTTTGTTCGCTCGCGTATTGTTTGATTTTGTTCTAACTATGGATAAGTTTGTTAAGCGTGCAGGGCCTTCGACTTCTCATGATGATCATGAACAGAAGAGGGTAAAGGTGAGAAAGTATAGTGACAGTTATACTAAGTATAGATTTACGGTGCTCGGAAATCGGCCACAGTGTGTTATTTGCAGCGAGTTATCGGCCGAGGGTATGAAACCTTCCAAGATGATTCGCCATTTAGAAAGTAAACATCCCAGTTTTAAAAATAAGCCGGCAGATTTTTTTGAACGTAAGTTAACTGCTTTAGATTACCAGAAAAATGCAGTAGTTCAGTTAAGTGGAAATAATATGAGCAAAAGTGCTTTGCTAGCATCGTATCAAGTGGCTTTACGAATAGCAAAGAAAGGTAAACCACACACGATTGCTGAAGAGCTCATTCTACCTGCTGCTCAGGATATGGTTTCAACTATGATCAGCCCAGATGCAGCTAAGAAGCTTTCCACCATTCCTCTGTCGAACAACTCGGTGGGGAGGCGCATTACCGAGATGGCTCAAGACATAAAGGATCAGTTGAAAACAAAGTTGCAGAAAAGTGAGTACTTTTCCATTCAAGTTGACGAGTCTACGGACGTGTCGAGTTTGGCGCAGTTTATGTGCTTTGTTCGTTTTGAGGGTGACGGTAGTGTGGAAGAAGACATTTTATTTTGCAAACCTTTGCCTGACCACGCAACAGGTGAGGAAATGTTTAAAATGTTCATGTCTGCAACAGATTCGCTTCAAATTGACTTTCAAAAGTGTATTTCAATCTGCAGTGATGGTGCCAAAGCAATGACTGGGAAAGACAGCGGTTTCGTGAGACGGATGAAAAATGTCATGCCTAATGCCACTTGGGTTCATTGTTTTCTGCATCGCCAGGCATTAGCTACCAAGGTCATGCCAACTGAGCTAAAAACAGTGTTGAACGAAACTGTTAAGTTGGTTAATTTTGTAAAAAGCCGGCCATTACAGTGTCGACTGTTATCACAGTTATGCGAAGAAATGGAGGCACAGTACAAATGCCTCTTGCTTCACACAGAGGCAAGGTGGCTGTCACGAGGGAAGGTGTTTTCTCGAGTGTTCGCTTTGCGCTCTGAGCTTAAGATATTTTTTCAAGTTGCAAACAAAGACCTTGCCGGTTTTTTGAGTGACAGTGAATGGCTGTTAAAACTTGCTTATTTAGCGGACATATTTCATCATCTGAACGATCTCAACGTTTCCTTGCAGGGAAGAGACAAAACCATACTTTTTGCACAAGACAAAGTCAATTCGTTTTTAAAGAAATTAGCCACTTGGTCAACCAGGGTTGAGAAGAATACATTTGAAAACTTTGAACTGACAAATGAGCTTATCACATCCCTTGATCGAAGCGATGAATATTATCCCAACATTGACAACCTGTCCAAACTGGTTACTACTCACTTGCAAGGTCTACAAGAGCAGATCCTTAGCTACATTCCCGAGGATCAACACACCGGTTGGAACTGGGTGCTTAACCCCTTCAACGAGCAGGCTGTGAACGAGGCAGACTTAAACCCACTGATTCATGACAAACTCATCGAGCTATCATGTGACATGACTTTGCAACTGTCCTTCAGCACCCAAAATGTTGAAAAGTTTTGGCTACAAAGAAGAGCTGAGTATCCGAGCTTAACATCAGTGGCTCTGAGAATCATCATGCCCTTTGCAACATCCTACCTCTGCGAACTCGGATTTTCTACATTGGTCAACATTAAAACCAAGGCAAGAAATCGACTGGACGTAGAAGACAACCTTATTGTATGTGTATCTAAAACTAAGCCGAATTTTAAGAAACTTGTTGACAAAAAACAGGCCCATGTTTCTCACTAAAGAAGTCTTTTTTACTTAGAAATGTATTAACAATTACATATCAAAATTATTAAATGATTCTGTTTTGTTTTCTCAAAATCTGTAAAATATATTGATATTTTGTAAATGTACAAAGTTATTTAATTTAAAACTCCCGATGGCCATCTAAGTTTAAGTACATAGTTCACCATTATTTGTATACATCTCGCGACCCCTTTCCGAACGGCCCGCGACCCCCCAGTTTGGGAACCGCTGCACTAGTCCCACGTGCCCATTCATACCGGATAACAGCACGCAGTTCCATTGGCTACTACATTGTCAGTACACGTCTGTCTGCCATCGAGAGTTATACTCGAATAATATCGGGCACACCGGTCTGCTGATCCTCTATCTTCGTCGGCGCTCTGCGCATGCGTCATTCCCCCTCTGCTGGACGCTCCTTCCGTCGTTGAACCAGCCACGGCTGTTGATTCTTATGGCGATTGATTGTGTCACCTGGTGTACCATCTGCTTGCGATAAAGAAATGACGAAACGTACGTTCAGAACTTCCCTCGTACATTTACTGTCACGTTAAACATCCCCTTCGGGGGTAAAATAGCGGCTCCTCGGCGTCTCTAAAAGCCTCAGTAGTTAAAAGGGACATAACACCAATAACATTATTACAAATCTCACTCAGCGCCGAGCTTTAAACCTTCGATCCTTCTTGCAGTCCTGGCGCGTGACTAACCGCGCTCAGCTACGCTGTGGTGTATTGAATACTTTAGTGGAACTAACAAGACGGTAGCCTTTCTTTTATGAACCAGCGTGTGGGAGGAAAGGGTAATTAACTTCTTGTTTGTGCCAGAACTGATCACCTAGGAAAGGACTGGAAATAGACATATCCGCATAGTTAAAGTTCGTATATTACTAATGTTTTGACCTTGATGGATTGCTGATGAACCCATGGTGCAAGGACAACATGCTGCCTCTTGTCTAGAAGACTCCGGGTTCGATCCCCTTCTCTGTGAGAGATTTAAGATCTGATGTGGAGCAGAATGCACTCAGCATCGTGCCTGTATGTTATGAGACGTATCGCTGCATGGCCTAAAACGCAAGCTAACTGAGTGACTGAGGGTGTCGTCACGCTGGCCATGTGTTCCTCTTAATCCCCAATAGCAGGGATTTTTATATTTTAATGGATTGGTGTTTTAAAATACAATAACTTAAATCCTTTTCAATCCTGCCAATAAATTAGCATGCATTATTTCCGCAGTCCAGACAGGCACTTTACTGCCATCCATTCAATGTAGTTGTTGTTGTTGTTCTCGTCTCATTTAGGTGCTTTGCGACATTGTGGTCATGTAACTCCGTGCACTTGGGTGTGTGTTTTTGTAAAGGATCTGTCTGATAATCTGTGTCGTCGTCATTGCCTTATCAGTAATTGAGTCCAGGATAACTTTGTGAATAATTTTCTCAAACTTTTATTCAAATCCGTTTCCCTTGTAACTCCTAAAGCATAACGGGCACGGGTATTACAACGAATTTTTCTCACTTGTTGTCTCGTCTTGTTGTATTCGGTGGCTTCTGTTAGTGTTCTCCTTATATTATTCGAGCAATGTACCTAAACGTGCCCTTTGACTCCATTGAGAGTTGAAAACATTTTATATTAAGTAATATTACATAATAGTATTAACAGATGCCATCATTGAATTTAATTAATTGAGTTAATACGCATTTCACACACTATCCATTATGGTTAATGTATTTGCTTCATAAACATAACAAACGACAAACAGAAAAACCGACAGTGAACAAACAGATAATAATTATGTATTGATCTGAAATTCACCTTGTTTCATATAATTTGTCCGAATTGAGATGTAAATTAAAATTTTACCTAATAGATAGGTAAATAAATGATATTCCATCTTAAAGTCAATAATGTACTGAAACTAATTATGATGTAATACTAGTTTCGGTTAACTTGTAACCATCTTCACTTATACTAAAAATGAAAGTATTAAACTAAGAGCATCAATCTAACATTAACATTCTATGAAAAAAGAGATGAAGACTAGAAATAAAGTATATTAGCCTACGGTATATTGGTTTTCTCACAAAATCGTAGACTAATCTTCTAATATTAAAAATTCTGTTAATAATATTATTAATTATAATCGAACATACTGTCTAATTAGAATAAATCGTTAAAATATGAAAAAATGTAATGTAAATCTTATATATTAAAATAGTTTTCAAAAAATTTCACCCTTTACTAAAACTGAAATATCTCGGGAAGTATTTGCGCTACGACGACGTTTGTTGTCTTAAAATGTAATGCCCATCACGCACCGTCCATTGATACCCACCTTACTTGATTATATCATTCGAGTATTAAAATTATTGCGAATATTTCTTCCTTCAAGGTCTCACGAAAACGGAATCGAATGACTTGACTGTATCACTGTATCATGATATTCAACGCCACCCCAATAATAAATCTAACTTGATATTAACAGAGAGTTCCCTAATTACGTCATGATATCGTTAACTTCTACCTGCTCCACTCGGGCACTAATGTCATATGTATCCATATATGATATCGTTAACTTCTACCTGTTCCACTCGGGCGCTAATGTCGCATACAAGGGGATTCTGTGCACATAATTTAATTAAAACTTCTCAAAGAATGGATTACTTTGAGACTGAAATGCTCATGCACAATCAGCAGTCATTTTGCTAATGACACTTTCATGTCAACATCTCTTTGAGTGACAACAAATACTGTATACGAAAGACAACTAATTTCACGAAGATGCCGCTACAGTCGAATGTTGGAACCACCATTTTAGGTAGATTTCATTAGAAAGCTAACTATTGCAATGGGTCCCATGTTTCGACTTCCGGAAAATTTCGACATATCTTCGCGTTTCACATCCCCGAGACCCCAAAACCACCGTCAGTTCAAAAGTTTATATATAATTTATGTATGTATGTATATATATGTGTATATATATATGTATATATATATGTATATCAGTTTCTTGTGGACACGATAACTGCCGTAATTTTGCACCAATCACTTTGAATGTTTTACCGAATATGTATACCTATAAAATCTCGGTCGAGTTCGTTACTGGGCTAAATCGGTGGAAGGGGGGGGGGGGGGGGGGTGAAAATGGGGGGCTTTTTTCGAAAAAGTGAAATATCGCTATAACTCTCTTAATATCTGAAATATTGAATCCATTCAAAGTTCATACTATGTGTCGGTCAAGGCCCTAAAATTTATGTTTGAGAAGTTTTTGATAGCACCAACCATTGACCAAAGGGGTAGGAAAAAGTGGGTTTTTCGGGAAACATTAATCATATCTCTGTTAATAGGCACAATATCAAAACCGTACAAAATGGACAATATTCCTCCAATAATTACCTAAAACTTTTGTCGGAAAGAATTTTTGCTATGACCCACCATTACGCCACGGGGTGAGCAAAATGATTTAAATTATAAGAAAATGTCAAGTGCCAAGAGAGGTTGCCATGACAACTTTACTTTTAATTGATAAGGGATGAGCCATCAGCAGTTGCTATGACAATGCCACTGCACGAGATAACATTCAGTTTTCCATCTGTCTGTGGGAAGCGACTTCGGTATCGGAACTGGTAGCATGCTGAACTTCTATGCCCAAGGTCGCGGTTTCAAACCCGGCTGAAGTCGTCGGATTTACTAAGAGCGCTAAAAAACCCTGAGTTTGCTTTCCTTCGGAGGGGAAGTTCCAACGTTCGTTGCGAGTTGATTGTTCCGGTGGCATCTAGTAGCCAAGTTCACAGCTAGGTGTTGTTGATGGTAGTATTTTTTAATTATGTAGCCTATTTTAGGTAGAATTCATCAGAAAGCTAACTATTGCAATTTAGGTAGATTTCATCAGAAAGCTAACCATTGCAATGGGTGCCATGTTTCGACTTCCGGAAAATTTCGACATATCTTCGCGTTTCACATCCCCCAGACCCCCAAACCACCGTCAGTTCAAAAGTTTATATATATATATATATATATATATATATATATATATCTTTATATATATAATTCTTCGACACGTGTGTATGTGACTGAACTCCTCCTAAACGACTGAACCGATTTCGATGGAATTTGGTATGTATATTTGGGTGGGTCCATGTATGGTTTAGATTCACAATCTGACCCGGTAGGTGGAATGAACACAATTTTAGAACCACAATTTACACACAATTTTAGAACCACAATATACAGTCAAAAACAGTCGTCATGGAAACCACTAGCCTTGGCCTTCGTGAAAGCTGATGTCTTTGGACGGTTTGTCTCTGCACGTTAGAGCCACCTGGTCGCAACCTGTGCAACTACCGCCATTACATACACTCCGCCCGTGGCGAAAAGTTGTGTTTTATACCAAAGGTGGCAGTGATGTCGAATTCTACTGTTTGTCTCTGCACGTTAGAGCGTTACAAAGTCCCGTATGCGTTCATATACCATTCATCCGATTGCCATGAAACTTGGGTGAAATGTTGAATGAGCTCCAGGGAAGGTGTTTGGCTTAGTAAATCCATTTTACAATAGATAGCGCACGAATAGATTCAACAAATGAGCGACGACGCGCGAAGCGTTTCAAAAAGGTCCCGTATGCGTTCAAATACTATTCGTCCGATAGCGATGAAACTTGGGTGAGATGTTGTGTACACTCCAGGGAAGTCTTCTGGCTTAGTAAACCAATTTCACATAAGATAGCGCACGACTAGATTCAACAAATGAGTGACGACGCGCGAAGCGTTTCAACAAAATCCCGAATCAGTTTATATTCCATTCATAGATTGAGATGAAACTTTGATGAGTTGTTGTGTACACTTAAGTGAAGGCTTCTAACTTGGTAATCCATTTCACAGGAGGTTGCGCACGATTAGATTCAATAAATGAGCGGCGACGTGCGAAGCTTTTCAACAAAGTCCCGTATGCGTTCAAATACCATTCGTCCGATAGCGATGAAACTTGGGTGAGATGTTGTGTACACTTACCTGAGGGTTTCTAACTTAGTAAATCCATTTTACAATAGGTAGCTCACGAGTAGATTCAACAAATGAGCAACGATGCGCGAACTTTTAATCTAAGTCCCGTATGCGTTCATATACCATTCATCCGATTGCAATGAAACTTGGGTGAGATGTTGTGTACACTTACGTGAGGGTTTCTAACTTAGTAAATCCATTTCAAAAGAGGTTTCGCACGAGTAGATTCAACAAATGAGCGACGACGCGCGAAGCGTTTCAATAAGGTCCCGTATGCGTTCAAATACCATTCGTTCGATTACGATGAAACTTGGGTGAGATGTTGTGTACACCCTACGGAAGGTTTCTGGCTTAATAAATCCATTTTAAAATAGGTAGCGCACAAGTAGATTCAACAAATGTGTGACGGCACGCGAATCATTTCAACAAAGTACCGCATGCGTCCATAAACCATTTATCCGATTGCGATGAAACATTGGTGAATTGTTGTGTACACTCCTGGAAATGTTTCTGTCTTAGTAAATCCAGTTTTTAATAAGTAGCGCACGAGTAGATTCAACAAATGAGCGACGGCGCGTGAATCGTTTCCACAATGTCCCGTATGCGGTCATATATCATTCATCCGATTGCGATCAAATCTTGGTGAATCATTGAGTACACGCCAGAGAAGGTTTCAGGCTTAGTAAATCTATTTTACAATAGGTAGCGCATGAGTTGATTCAACTAATAAGTGACGGCACGCGAATCGTTTAAAGAAAATCACTTATGCGTTCATATGTCATTCATCCGATTCCGATGAAACGTTGATGAGTTGTTGTGTACACGCCAGGGAAGGTGTTCAACTTGGTAAATCCATTTTACAATATTGGTAGCGCACGAGTAGATGTAACAAATGAGTGACGACGCGCGAAGCGTTCCAACAAAATCCTGTATGCGTTCATATACTATTCATCGATTGCGATGAAACTGTGATGAGTTGTTGTGTACACTTACGTGAAGCTTTCTAACTTAGTAAATCCATTTCACAGTTGGTAGAGCACGAGTAGATTCAACAAATGAGTGACAGCGCACGAATCATTTAAACCAAATCCCGTATGCGTTAAATGCCATTTATCCGTTTGCGATGAAACTTTGGAGAGTTGTTGTGCACGCTCCAACGAATGTTTCTAAATTAGTTAATTCAATTCACGATAGTTTAGAGACAGTTAACAGAAATTGAAAAAATATTGTGTACCTAAAAGCACTTCAAGAAGCAAAGTTACAACACTTTCTTTGATTAGCAGGACAACGTCTGCCGGGTCAGCTTGTGTATATATATATATATATATATATATCAGTTTCTTGTATATATATATATGTGTGTATATATATGCATATATATCAGTTTCTTGTGGACACGATGACTGCCTTAATTTTGCACCAATCACTTTGAATGTTTTGCGTAATATGTATCCCCTTAAAATCTCGGTCGAGTTCGTTAATGGCCAAAATCGGTTGAAGGGGGGGGGCTTTTTTTTTTTCAAAAAAGTGAAATATCGCTATAACTCTCTTAATTCGTGAAATATCGAATCCATTCAAATTTCATAATATGTATCGGATTAGTGCCAAAAATGTATGTTTGAAACGTTTTTGATAGCACCAAACATTGACCAAAGGGGTGGAAAAAAGTGGGTTTTTCTGGAAACATTAATCATATCTCTCTTAATAGACACAATATCAAAACCGTACAAAATGGAAAATATTCCCCTAATAATTACCTAAAACTTTGTCTGAAAGAATTTTTGATCTGACCTACCATTACGCCAAGGGATGAGAAAAATGATTTCGGAATTAAAGAAAATGCCAAGTGCCATCAGAGGTTACCATGACAACGCTTCTTAATTGATGAGGGATGAGCTATCAGAGGTTGCCAAGACATCGCCATCGCACGAGATCACATTCATTTTTCCATCTGACTCTGTGGGAAGCGGCTAACAGGTAGCATGCTGAACTTATAAGCCCAAGGTCACTAGTTCAAAGCCGGCCAAAGTCGTCGGATTTTCGAAGAGCACTAAAAATCCCTCAGCATGCTTTCCTTTGGAGGGGAAGTTCCAACGTTCGTTGCAAGTTGCTGATTGCGGTAGCATCTAGTAGCCAAGTTCACAGCTAGGTGTCGTTGACGTTAGTATATGGTACAAAATTAAGAACTACTACTTAAAATTGACCGTCTGCAGACCTTACCTGAATTACAGACTAATACAGTCATCACAATTAACACCGTTTATCAGATTCTACACACACCCAATGTAAGCCTACACGGGGTTACATGACCACGTTGTCGCAGCCCCTAAACTGAGGAACCAACAAAAATCTCTGCGGGAGATAAAATTTTGCGTGAAGAAGTAACAGACTGTCAGGTAGTTACACATCAGTTCCAAACCTTGCATAAGGACAGTGTGATCACAAGTATAATAAAAATGAACTCCAAATGACAAGAAGGTTACCATCACCATAAGGCAATAAAATGATAAAAATATGCATACAAAAACGAAACAAAAAGTTAATTAACCTCCAAATGTAAAATACTTTCTTGCAATCAATGAGGACTGATCCTCCTACGAAATCCTGCATATTTTGCCTATTATAGCCTATCCCCTAGTTTGCCCGGTGAAATCTACCTCCGCCTTCCGGCGTGCCGAGAGGAATTTATTGTATTGTGTATCCGATCTTTCTGTTATATAGTATTTGGTCTCACCAGCTACAAACTGTCTTCTTTTCGTTTCATCATTCGTCCTTATAGGTTGTGTGCTCAATCAATACAATGAATCATATTATGATGAATGAGAGGCGACACTCAATTACAAATGTTGTAAAGATTAAAGGTGACGGTAATTGTCTGTTCAGATCATTGGCATATTGTGAGTACAACGATCAGAGTTTATTTACACAGGTTAGAAAGCGAATTGTAAAACATGTTACAGACAAGGGGAATCATTATTCTTCCTTTATTGTTGGCAACAGCGATATGTACGAAACTGCTATTAATACGAGCGATGATTGCAAAATGTATATGTCTATGAATGGTGTTCGTGGAGGTCATGTTGAGTTAGTTGTCGCTGCTCAAGTTTGCAACATGGATATTTTTTCGTGGATTACTACTGTCGTGTGGAAGGTGACCGGTTAAAATATATACGTCATCAACAAATGAAGTTACGAGTTGATACATATGCCGGTTTAGCAGACGCCTTGCATGTACGAGCAGAAAATGAAAATCTCAGAGTCGGTCGTATTGTAGTTTTGCCATCTTTTTTACAGGTAGCCCAAGGAAAATATTTCAAAATAATCAGGATGCGTCGGCGATAGTTCATTACGTTCACCTATAATGCGGGCTGGCCAGAAATACTTAACAACATTCATATCTGGGAAACGGCTAATAATAGGCCTGATATTGAAGTGAGAGTTTTCCATTGCAAAGTAAAGGAATTGCTACGATTGATTAATGTTAAGGAAATTTTCGGCAAAAGCATATCTATATACAGTGGAATTTCAAAAACGAGGTCTCCCGCACATCCATTTACTCTTAACATTAACGGAAGATTGTAAGTTTCGAGAAATTTCTGACATTGACAGTGTGGTGTCAGCCGAAATACCAGATCTCGAGGATGAAGCGCTATACGAGTTGGTAAGACATCATATGGTACATGGTCCTCGTGGATCTTTGAATCCTTCTTCAGTCTGTATGAAAGATGGCATATGTAAGAAAGATTTCCCTAAACAGTTTCAGGAAGAGACCAAAGATACTGCCAATGGTTATCCTTCATATAGGAGAAGAAATAATGGACGGATTATTATAAAAACAATTCGAGGCATTGACATTGAAATCGATAGTCGATTCATTGTTCCCTACAATTCATTTCTTTTACTTTACTCGCAAGATCATATTAATGTTGAAATATGCTCAAGTGTTCGGAGTGTTAAATACATCCACAAGTATCTTATATATTAAAATCCACAAGTATGTGTATAAAAGTCATGACTGCTGCATAGTTTAAATATGTCCTGAAGGCGAAACGGTGAACTACGATGAAATTACTTCTTTCCTAAATGCTAGATATGTTGGTCCAACCGGAGCCGCATTCAGGATATTTTCATTTCACATGCATGAACAGTCACATTCTATCGTGCGATTACCAGTTCACTTGCCAAACTTGCAAAATATCTATTTTAAAAATGATAACGCTCCTGATATTTTACTTCAAGCACAGTTGCGCAACACGGAATTACAAGCCTGGTTCAAGTTAAATCAAGATTCGCAAGCCAGAAGTCCGTATATGTATATGAAACACCAGTACATTACGTCTGGAATAAGAGCAACTGCCAGTGGCAAAAAAGAAAAAATGTTTCAAAACCTATAGGCAGAATGTATAATGTTTCGCCTACAGAAACAGAAAGGTATTATTTACACGTGTTATTGCTTCACGTCATGGGTGCTACCAGCTTCCAGGATCTACGAACATACAAAGCAGTTGTCTATTCTACTTTTAAAGAAACAGCTAAGGAGCGAGGTTTGCTGATTGACGATTCTGAATGGCAGCGTTGTTTGGCATAAGCGTCACAATTTCAGATGCCTTCTCAGTTACGACAAATGTTTTCTTACATATGTATCTTTCAGACCCCTTCAAATGTAAGATAGTTATGGGACATTTTCAAGAATTCATTATCTGAAGATTATCTGCAGTTTCACGAACCTAACATTGCATATCAGTTCACTCTTATACATATTTCTAATACATTAAAGCTCCATGATCTTCCCATTACTTCTCTCGAATTGCCAGCTATTATTGATAATTTCCCTCAGACAAATTTACCAATGAATTATCCAAAACTTAATGAGGATCAATTAAGTCGGATGATAAACCAAGTAAATGGAAACCAAACGGCTATAATTACATAAATTTTGGGGTTAGTACAAAACAGCAATGAAAGGATGAGTAATACATATTTCATTGGCGGTCCGGGGGCACCGGGAAAACGTTTCTTTACCAATGCTTGATACACAGTTGCACAAATTTGGGGTTAAATGTACTTTCTGTTGCATGGACTGGTATTGCAGGAATGTTACTTCCTCGGGAGCGCACTGTACACAGCCAGTTCAAGTTACCTCTACATTTACATGAAAGTTCTGTATCAGGAATAAAAGTTAACAGCAAGAAGCTTTTTATATTCGTTCATCAAAACTTATAATCTGGGATGAAGCTCCTATGGCTAATAAGCACGCGTTGATGTGTGTAAATCGATTGCTGAAGGACATCATGAATAACGACGTGCCTTTCGGAGTAAAAATTATCATTTTAGGTGGAGAGTTTAGGCAGGTATTGCCTGTTGTGCCTCACGCATCTAAAGCAGCATCTGTCCAAATGTCAGTAAGGTTCTCTCCTTTGTGGCCATTATTCAATTTTTTTAACTCAACAAAAATATGCGAGCGGATACAGATCAACGTGACTTTGCAAACTTCTTCATACAAATTGGTAACGGTGAATACCCTCAAGTCGATGGAGAAAATTATGAATTAGTCCCACGCTGAAAAATATTTCACGCTTTTCAAAAATAGAGATTTTAGCACATAAATTGAACATTGTAAAGAAATCAATGACAAAGTTTACAACCTTATCCCAGGATCATCGAGAACTTACATCAGTGTGAATAATTTGATTACTGAAGATGAGAGTGAACTACAATTCCCAATAGAATGTTTAGACAGCATAGGCATACGTGGATTGCCACCTCATATCCTTCGACTAAAAGAAGGCTCAATTGTGATTTTGTTGAGAAATATTAGTGTTACCCAAGGTCTGTTGAACGGTACTAGACTGTTGGTTTGGAAGATGCATGACAATTGCTTACACCTGGAAATTATTACTGGCGTAAATGTTAGAAACAATTTCCTACTCCCTCGCCTTGACCTTACGCCATCAGATACTTCTATGCCATTTTCCTTCAAAAGGAGGCAGTTTCCAGTACGTTTGGCTTTTTGTATAACTATCAATAAAGCTCAAGGTCAAACACTAGATCAAGTAGACATTTATTTACCTCAACCGGTGTTTAGCCACGGACAACTTTACTGTATACCGCACTATCACGAGGAAAATCCTTTCATGACGTCAAAGTTCAAATAGAACCAAAAGTCAAGCGAACAGCAAATGTCGAATGGAAGGAAGTACTATTAGAATTTTGAAACGAATGTTGCGGAGGAGCACAGACCTCAGCAAACGGGGCACAGATTAAATAACAATTATACAAGGACGTCCGCATCCCTAATACGATAACTGTCCTGTGGTAATGGTAAAAAAATACTATTGTCCTACATCGGTGATTACTATCCTACATCCTGTTATTTCATTCCCTCAGTTCTATAACAAAGATATACTCAATCAAATTTACAGCTTAATAAATATTAATTCCTTCTGTGTGAGTTATCTTTTCATTTCTCATCAATCGCCTTTACTTACTATTCTATCTGTAGGGGTGGAGGCGATAGCTATCTTTACAGAGATGTGCAAATTATTAGATTCGATGTCAGTTTTCCAAAATTGCATTTTTACTTGTCACGGTTTAATGCACTGAGTATGTTTACAAGGCGATGAAATTACTTCAAATGTTTAACCAAGACTCCTAATTACATTTTCATTTAAGAAACTCAAATTAAAATGATTTTTTAGAATTTCCACTAACAGAGGAGCCTTGAAAATGCAAAATGCCACACGTTTCGTTTTTATTACTTCACTCTACTTTACGTGTGAATTTAGAGCGGAGGGATCGGGGGTCTTTCAACTGATGAACGCTATTGAACTATTCAAAGATTCATGAACTATGCAATGAAATCACCTGACTTGAATTCTAAAGTCAATGAAAAATTGAAAATGGACCCAGCTCAGATATCCCTCGGAATCCAATAATCTGAAAGTTTCCAGACGCAATTCCTTATGGGAAAAGGTGTAATTCCACGGGAGAGGAAACACTACTTAATAGGACAGCAAAAGAAGTTGGTCAATAAAATGATTTTAAATAAAAGTAATTATGACTAATTAAAATTATTTATTTAATTCTATTAATTTGCACGCCTCTATATGTTAACCAAGAGTTACATCTCTAAATTCAAATACAAGCGACCCATCTTTTATTTTAAATTTATACCTTTGTTCATAAGTAGACAAAACACCAAATTGTACCGCTGTAGCCTTAAATTGTGTGGATATCTCTATCTACTTAGTATAAAACAAAGTTCCCAATTCTTGGATGTAACGGGTAATCTCGAGAGCAACTTGATGGATTTTGATGCGGTTTTCGCCATTCTGTAAAGGATTTCTCGATGAAGGATTAGGTAGAAAAACATTTATTTATGATCAAAAGAAGCCGAGCATTTACGATTTCAGTGAATTGAGTTGAAGAAAAATCTAACGTCCATTTGTCTTTTAAGCTTACACTGGGTAAACCGTTAAAAATATCGATATTATCTGAGAATTGTTCAGCATGAAAAGTTCTGCAAGAAAGTCCGCGACAGCTCCCACATCGACCACTGTAAGTGTTTTTACGTTTTCATTTCTTCCAGCAATCTCCATTAAGTGAAAATTTAAATTACTAGCTTCAGAGTGAGTTTACGAGCTTGCGAGCGACCTATCACCCTAGCTTCAGCCAGCATCAAACTGCCGAGTCTTGTCGAGTTAATTCCTCAGAGAAGAGCATAGCTTATGTGTTTGGAGTTAGCTGTTCACCTCGGCTTTTCATAATTGCGTCTGGAACCTGACGTCCGTGCGCCTTTTAAGCTTACGCAGGGTAAATAGTGGGACACACACACAGAGGACAGGCAGACACCCACATATTTGATCTCATAAGTCTACTTCATCATTTACCCAAAAGCGACGGTAACGTAAATGTCTGTTCAGGTCACTAGCATGAAGACATGCAAATGTCATATGGACAGAAGAGCTGTAGGTTTGTTGAAGTGAATGCTGCGGAGCAGCATGGGTCTCCTAGTTTTCTTTTAAAAAATCAGATATGTTACAATTGAATAATTATTGAAATTTAAAAAATATATATAAAAATATGCAGGTTGCTTACAAAAAAATTTGGAGGTTCTAAAATAGAGAAATCAGTTTCTATGGAGTAGTAAACGGTATTGAAAGATGTTTCTATGTTTTCAAAATGTTATTATCGTCAAATAAATTAGCCTTAATTTCGATGATTTGTAACTTCTTTGGTAAAAGGTCCAATATTGATGTGGCTGTGGATACAGAATCTTATTGAAATGCCCCCTTCAATTCTAAATAAACTGAGGTTATGTTTGATTATTATTATTATTATACACTTTATCCGGAATAAATACCAAGACTTAGCGGAATATTGTTAATATTCAGATAGAAATCTTACAATAGAAGTTTGCTGAACATCAACTTCTCCATATAATATACAGTGCAGTAAAGAGTTCGTAAACGGTTGACTTTAGAGGTCTAAGCTTGCGAATTCAAAACCATAACTCAAGCACCATTTCTTCCAGAAAAATCAAAAGCAGACAACGGGCAGCGTGTGGAACAGTGTTATTTAACAAAGCTGTACTAGTTGCACGCCGGGTACATACCGCGCAGCTGGAAGCTAAATGGTCCGAGACAGAGAGCGCAATTAGAGTGGATAAAACAATTAGTTGCACGCGTGCATTACTTCGATAGTAATGACCCGTCAAAATTTGACGTTAAACTTAAAGGTCAGCTACTTCATGACTGTGATTTATGTTCGATGAGAGGAAACAACGGTTTATCATAATACCATAAATACCAACAAGAGTAGCTCACCTCAGTCATTGGTGACATGGCTAATCATAATACTAACACAGCTATCCGTAAACGTACAATGCTACAAACAAGACAAATTAAAGCTTATGGCAATACTAACACAAGTTAAAGCTTATGGTAATACTGACACAAGTCAAAGCTGAACATAATACTAACACAATTTAAAGCTTATGGTAATACTAACGCAAGTTAAAGCTTATGGTAATACTAACACAAGTCAGAGCTGAACATAATACTAACACAATTTAAAGCTTATGGTAATACTAACGCAAGTTAAAGCTTATGGTAATACTAACACAAGTTAAAGCTTATGGTAATACTGACACAAGTCAGAGCTGAACATAATACTAACACAATTTAAAGCTTATGGTAATACTAACGCAAGTTAAAGCTTATGGTAATACTGACACAAGTCAGAGCTGAACATAATACTAACACAATTTAAAGCTTATGGTAATACTAACGCAAGTTAAAGCTTATGGTAATACTGACACAAGTTAAAGCTTATGGTAATACTGACACAAGTCAGAGCTGAACATAATACTAACACAATTTAAAGCTTATGGTAATACTAACACAAGTTAAAGCTTATGGTAATACTGACACAAGTCAGAGCTGAACATAATACTAACACAATTTAAAGCTTATGGTAATACTAACGCAAGTTAAAGCTTATGGTAATACTGACACAAGTCAGAGCTGAACATAATACTAACACAATTTAAAGCTTATGGTAATACTAACGCAAGTTAAAGCTTATGGTAATACTGACACAAGTCAGAGCTGAACATAATACTAACACAATTTAAAGCTTATGGTAATACTAACGCAAGTTAATGCTTATGGTAATACTGACACAAGTTAAAGCTTATGGTAATACTAACACAAGTCAGAGCTGAACATAATACTAACACAATTTAAAGCTTATGGTAATACTAACGCAAGTTAAAGCTTATGGTAATACTAACACAAGTTAAAGCTTATGGTAATACTAACAAAAGTTAAAGCTTATGGTAATACTGACACAAGTCAGAGCTGAACATAATACTAACACTATTTAAAGCTTATGGTAATACTAACGCAAGTTAAAGCTTATGGTAATACTGACACAAGTCAGAGCTGAACATAATACTAACACAATTTAAAGCTTATGGTAATACTAACGCAAGTTAAAGCTGAACATAATACTAACACAAGTTAAATCATATGGTAATACTAACAAAAGTTAAAGCTTATGGTAATACTAACACAAGTTAAAGCTTATGGTAATACTAACACAAGTTAAATCATATGGTAATACTAACAAAAGTTAAAGCTTATGGTAATACTAACGCAAGTTAAAGCTTATGGTAATACTAACACAAGTTAAATCATATGGTAATACTAACAAAAGTTAAAGCTTATGGCAATACCAACACAAATCAAGGCTGAAAATAATACTAACACAAGTCAAAACTTATGGTAATACTGTTACGGCTGTGAGTTTGTTTTGTCGCCTCGCCGCGTTGAGTCACAGCTGCCCCCAGGCTGTGTGTGCTCTGCCTCAGTGTATTACGTGCGCGTTACGCAACGGGCTGCGAAGTGAAAGGGATGGTCCAGAATATTCGTGACCCAGCCAGTGAAGGAAATCTCTAGAAGCCGTGTGTCCTGGACGATTCTAGAATCCAGTGAGTCACCAGCCTGCTATATAAGCGGCTTCAACAGTGAGGCGACCGAGCTTTTCTTTGGGTGTGTGTTTCTGAGCTAGTGCGTGTTTTCCTGAGCGACAGAAGTGTGGTGACGAAGTGCCGTGCGAGTTACGAAATCCAGTGACATTGTTTCTCCCAGCTTGTGAACAGCCTGCAGCATGTGATCGTAAGTAACTGTAGTCGGTGTACATAAGGGAGAGGGGCAGGTAGTTTCTGTCAAGGCCACCGTACTCATTAGGACGGATTAACTTCTGTGGTCTGTTGACAAGTGAAAGGGCCAAGAGCGCTCAAGAAAGAGGCTTGAGGAAACTGGAGTAAGGTTCCAATTGCTTGTATTTGCTGATGAGTAGTGTAATTTTCTGGCAGCAATAAAGTTAATTATTTCTTTAAAGAAACAATCTGTGTTGTGCTTCAACCCACCGTAATCCAGTTAACAAAAGTGCCACTAGGGGGGTGGCACGTAACAACTGCTGTCAGAAGCCGGATTACGAACTCAAGCACATGCACAACACCTGGCGGTCCTGGTTTCAAAACCCGAGCAGGTCATTTTCTCTAATTTTCCTGTGAGTGCATGCCCTTTAAAAGACAAACAACTAAAATGGAGGCGCAATTGGCAGCATTGCTAGAAAAGTTAAATGGCATGGAAACCAAAATGGAGGCCGGCCAGAAGAAGATGGAGGACGGCCAGAAGAATTTAACCAAGGATCTAGCTGCCAAATTAGAAGACGGCCAGAAGAAGCTAGAAGACAGCCAGAAAAGTTTAGCCGAGGACCTAACTTCGAAATTAGAAGACGGTCAGAATAAGCTAGCAGAGGACCTGAAGGACGGCCAGAATAAGTTAGCAGAGGACCTAACCGCCAAATTTCTGGATGGCCAGAAAAATCTGGAAGAGTGTCTGCTGACGAAATTAGAGGAGAGCCAAAGGAAATTAGAACAGGGCCTACGTGAGGAAGTCGCAGCAGTGGAAAAGAAGTTCGACGCCTTACAAGTGGAAGTTGCCGAGCTGCGCCAACGCCCGCTGATGGGGGTGGAGGAGAAATTCAACGCCTTGAAAGTGGAAGTTGCCGAGCTGTGCCAACGACCGCTGATGGGGGTGGAGGAGAAATTCAACGCCTTACAAGTGGAAGTTGCCGAGCTGTGCCAACGCCCGCTGATGGGGGTGGAGGAGAAATTCAACGCCTTACAAAAGGAAGTTGCCGAGCTGCGCCAACTCCCACTGACGGGGGTGGAAGAGAAATTCAACGCTCTACGAGAGGAAGTTGCCAAGCTGCGCCAACGCCCGCCCACCGCTACACCGGGAATATCAGGAACGGGACATAGCAGAGTGACGCCTCCAACCTTCGACGGAAAGGTCCCGTGGAGCACCTACTTACGTCAGTTCGAGGCAGCCTGTTCCATAAATAACTGGAACAACACAGAAAAGGCTACAGCTCTCACTGTAGCGCTGAGAGGTGACGCCCTTAACGTCCTTCAGGCCATCCCGACTGGATCCCAGGACTACGCTTCACTGATCGCCCATATGGAGTCCCGATATGGAGATAGCCACCTTCAGCAGGCCTACCAGATGCAGCTCCGGACCCGGGTACAGAAGAACGCTGAAACCCTGCAGGAGTTCGAGATGGACATCGCACGCCTCGTAAGGCTCGCCTATCCAACAGCGCCGGCCGACTTTCTGGAACAGATTGCGACGCAGACCTTCACCGATGGGCTACGGGACTCGGACACTCAACAGGCGCTGCGACTCGCGCGCAATAAGACCCTGGCAGATGCGCTGAGCCACGCACTTGAGTTCGAGTCGGAAAAACAGGCATCCAGAATGCATGCGCGGGTGCGTCAAGTGGACGTCGACGAACCAGTAAAAACCAACGAGACCAAGCCCCTGGCCGACGAATTAATGGAGGCGCTAAGCCGTTTCTTCGATAGTCGCGGCACCACCAGTAACGACACAGCCGGAAGGCAACCGGAGAGGCGGCCCGGAAGAGGACTACCGACCTGCTGGACCTGCGGTAAGAAAGGCCACCTGAGCAAGGACTGCGGTGATCGCCGCCGCCGAGGGTATCCGACGGGAAATCAGTCGTCTGAAAACCTCGCGACCCAGGGAAACGAGTATTAGCCAGCCTTGAGGGGAAAGGTTGGCTTGTGACAGTCGTCAAGCCCCGGCAGTCCAGGTTCGTGTGACGAAGTTACGGAGGGACAATAGCAGCCTGATGGTCGACGGAGTCGTCAACGGAGAGAGCTGGCCCATGCTAATCGACACGGGAGCATCGAGGACCATCGTCAGTCCCACCGTGATCCCGAAGTGGAGAGTGCAACCCACACAAAGGAACCTCCAGCTAATAACCGCGACCGGAGAGACCGCACCGGTACATGGCGAAGCATCACTGGAGTTCGTCATTGGTCGACGGGCGATAAAGCATCCAGTGCTTGTGGCTGACGTATCAAATGAAGTGATCATCGGACTGGACTTCCTGGACCAGAAAAACATCATCTTGGATCTAAGTACCAACACTCTGCACTTCGGAGGTGAGGAACTTGCTTTGCAACCTGCGCACGAGTCCATCACCGCACGACGAGTAAGGCTGAGAGAAGACGTCATCGTTCCCGCCAGGACGGAGGTCAGCGCTGCCGTAATTGTCGACGGAACTGATGAGGGAGTGGCGGCTGTCGTCGAGCCAAAATATGAGGACATCCAGACAAAAGGAGTGCTAGTTGCCAAGACACTCATCAACACGACGTCTCGGCCGTACGTCCGCCTGTCCAACCTGAACGACTACGACATTACGGTTCACCGGACAACCAACCTAGGAGTCTGCGAGCCCGTTACCTGGATTGCCCGCATCACAGATACGACGGACGGACACCTGCAGACGGACAACCGAAGAAGACGCACACTGCCAGAAGAACTACAGAAGCTGTACCAAGGATCTCAGGACCATTTAGACGAGGAACAATCACGCCAACTTCAGGACCTGCTACGCGAATTCCAGGACGTCTTCTCCGTGGGGAGCAAAGACTTCGGCAGGACAAGCTTGGTCCAGCACAGAATCAACGTTGGGGACAGCGCACCGATTAGGGCCCCATTCCGACGTGTCCCGCTCGCCAAGCAAGCCGAAGTCGACCGGATGGTAGAAGAGATGAAGGAGCAAGGGGTGATCGAGCCATTACATAGTCCTTGGAGTTCTCCGGTCGTGCTAGTGAAGAAGAAGGACGGTTCCACCAGGTTCTGCGTGGATTACAGGCGGGTGAACGACGTCACGAAGAAGGACAGCTACCCTCTACCCCGGATCGACGACACGCTGGACACCATATCAGGATCAAGATGGTTCTCCACCTTGGATGTGAAGAGTGGCTACTGGCAGGTGGAGGTCCACCCTAAGGACCGCGAGAAAACGGCGTTCTCTGTGGGCAGCGGGCTCTGGCAGTTCACCATCATGCCATTCGGTCTGTGCAACGCCCCTGCGACCTTCGAAAGGCTAATGGAGTCCATTCTGAGGGGACTACACTGGAAGACCTGCCAGGTCTACCTAGACGACGTCATCGTTCTGGGAAGAAGCTTCGAGGAGCACTACAGCAACCTGAAGGAGATCTTGATGAAGCTACGGGCTGCCCAGCTGAAGTTGAGCCCCAAGAAGTGTCAGCTCTTCCAGAAGCGGGTCCAGTACCTTGGGCATATTGTCTCCGAGGAAGGGGTGCGCACCGACCCAGAAAAGACCGCAGCTGTGAGGGAGTGGCCAGTTCCGAAGGACAAGTCCCAACTACGAAGCTTCCTGGGACTCTGCACTTATTACCGTCGCTTCGTGAGAGGATTCGCCGACATCGCCAAACCTTTACTTCGACTGACTGAGAAGGACCAACTCTTCACGTGGACAGCAGAATGCCATAGTGCCTTCGAACAACTCAAGCAGGCTCTGTGCACCGCGCCTATTCTGGCCTGTCCCAGACCTGGAACAAGGTTCATCGTCAATACCGATGCCAGCGACTTTGGCATAGGGGGAATCCTGTCGCAAATAGTGGACGGCGAGGAGAGAGTAGTGGCCTACTTCAGCAAAGCCTTGTCAAAGCCAGAGAAGAACTACTGCGTCACCAGGAAGGAGCTGCTCGCCATCGTGAAGACCATCGAACACTTCCACAAGTACCTGTACGGACAAGAATTTCTCATCAGGACCGACCATGCATCCCTGCGGTGGCTCCTGAACTTCAAGCAGCCCGAGGGTCAACTCGCGCGGTGGTTAGAGAGACTTCAACAGTACAACTTCGAGATCCAGCACAGGAAAGGCCAACTGCATTCTAATGCCGACGCCCTGTCACGAAGACCGTGCCCCGAAGACTGCACCTTCTGTACTAGGAGGGAGGAGAACACCGGGATACAGTGCCGACGGACTACTGTGGAACTTCAAGGGAACTGGAGCCGCGAATCTTTCACGCGGGCACAAGCAGAAGATGATGACCTGGGACTGATAGCCGAATGGAAGAGGGACTATGTCCCCAGACCCGGGTGGAACATTGTAAGTGACTGCAGCCCAAATTTTAAGTCCTACTGGGCGCAGTGAGACTCGCTGGTTGTGAGGGATGGCCTCATCTGCCGTACCTGGGAGAGCACCGACGGGAAGACATCTCGGGAACAAGTCGTCGTTCCAAAGGCTATGACGGAGGAAGTCCTGAAGGAAGTTCATGGAGGATCATCTGGTGGACACCTAGGGATAAAGAAACCCTGGAGAAGCTGAGAGAGCGGTTATACTGGATCGGATGCCGAACTGACGTGGAGAACCACTGCGCGAGGTGCCACGATTGCGCAGCCAGCAAGGGCCCAGGACGAAGACGACGGGGTCCACTGAAGACCTACAACGAGGGCGGCCCCATGGAGAGAGTGGCCATCGATGTCGCTGGGCCATTCCCGTTAAGCGAAGCAGGGAACCGCTACATATTGGTCGTCAGCGACTACTTCACCAAATGGCTGGAGGCGTATGCGCTCCCTATCCAGGAAGCCGCGACGATCGCAGAGACCCTGGTGAAGGAATTCGTCAGCCAGTACGGAGTACCCCTGGAGCTGCACTCCGACCAAGGGAGGAACATCGAGTCGCAGGTGTTCCAGAATCTATACCAGCTGCTGGGAATCCGGAAGACAAGGACAACGCCGCTACACCCTCAGTCCGACGGGATGGTAGAGCGATTCAATCGCACCATCGAGAACCATCTCCGAATAGTCGTCAGCGAGCACCAGAGGGATTGGGAAAAACATCTTCAACTATTTCTCCTGGCCTACCGCGCCGCCGTGCATGAAGCCACCGGGTGCACACCAGCCCGGGCCATGTTTGGGAGGGAGCTCCGTCTACCTGTCAATATTGCCTTCGGCCGACCTGGAAATGATCCGGTCCCGGTAAGCCAGTATTGTCAAGAACTGGTCGACCAACTGGAGGACGTGCACACGTTCGCGAGGAGGAAGCTGCGGATCGAGACCGACCGAATGAAGACCCGATACGACCAACAGACGGATGCTGGCGGGTTCCACGAGGACGACCTGATCTGGCTCTTCAACCCATTACGGAAGAAAGGCCTGTCACCCAAACTGCAGAAGTCCTGGGAGGGCCCGTACCGAGTCGTGAAACGGATCAACGATGTCGTCTACAGGATCCAGCAGAGCCCGAGGGCGAAGATGAAGATCGTGCATCGAGATCGCCTGGCAGCCTACGGAGGGACACAGACGGACCAATGATTGATCGGGACGATCAGCCTTTTAGGAAGGGGGTGGTCTTACGGCTGTGAGTTTGTTTTATCGCCTCGCCGCGTTCGGTCACAGCTGCCCCCAGGCTGTGTGTGCTCTTCCTCAGTGTATTACGTGCGCGTTACGCAACTGGCTGCGAAGTGAAAGGGATGGTCCAGAATATTCGTGACCCAGCCAGTGAAGGAAATCTCTAGAAGCCGTGTGTCCTGGACGATTCTAGAATCCAGTGAGTCACCAGCCTGCTATATAAGCGGCTTCAACAGTGAGGGGACCGAGCTTTTCTGTGGGTGTGTGTTTCTGAGCTAGTGCGTGTTTTCCTGAGCGACAGAAGTGTGGTGACGAAGTGCCGTGCGAGTTACGAAATCCAGTGACATTGTTTCTCCCAGCTTGTGAACAGCCTGCAGCAAGTGATCGTAAGTAACTGTAGTCGGTGTACATAAGGGAGAGGGGCAGGTAGTTTCTGTCAAGGCCACCGTACTCATTAGGACGGATTAACTTCTGTGGTCTGTTGACAAGTGAAAGGGCCAAGAGCGCTCAAGAAAGAGGCTTGAGGAAACTGGAGTAAGGTTCCAATTGCTTGTATTTGCTGATGAGTAGTGTAATTTTCTGGCCGCAATAAAGTTAATTATTTCTTTAAAGAAACAATCTGTGTTGTGCTTCAACCCACCGTAATCCAGTTAACAAAAGTGCCACTAGGGGGGTGGCACGTAACAATACTAACACAAGTCAAGGCTGAATATAATACTAACACAAGTCAAAACTTATGGTAATACTAACACAAGTTAATGCTTATGGTAATACTAACACAAGTTAATGCTTATGGTAATACTAACACAAGTTAATGCTTATGGTAATACTGACACAATTTAAAGCTTATGGTAATACTAACACAATTTAAAGCTTATGGCAATACTAACACAAGTTAAATCTTATGGTGATACTAACACAAGTTAATGCTTATGGTAATACTGACACAATTTAAAGCTTATGGTAATACTGACACAATTTAAAGCTTATGGCAATACTAACACAAGTTAAAGCTTATGGTAATACTAACACAAGTTAAATCTTATGGTAATGCTAACACAAGTTAAAGCTTATGGTAATACTAACACACGTTAAATCTTATGGTAATACTAACACAAGTTAACGCTTATGGTAATACTAACACTAGTTGAATCTTATGGTAATACTAACACAAGTTAAATCTTATGGTAATACTAACACAAGTTAAATCTTATGGTTCTACTAACACAAGTTAAATCTTATCGTAATACTAACACAAGTCATAGCTGAATATAGTACTAACACGAGCTAGAGCTTGTTAAATACTGACACAGTCATCTGTAAACTTACCGTACTAATAACACGATAAGTTAGAGTTTATGGTAATACTAATACGGCAAATCAAAGCTTATAACACTAACATTAGTCAAATATTATGATAATACTAACAGAGGCCAAAGATTATAAAACGTTAATATAAGTCAAAACGCAACACTAGCCAATCCATCGTTTATGATAACGCTGTTATACATGTAAGTCAAAAGTTATCATAATACTGTACTTACACGGACAATCACACCTTAAACAAAAGAGTAACGAAAGTACGATAAAACTTATTATAATATTTACCAAGTCACATAATTTCAAATTTCTGGCTGCTATAGGTTGTGGGAAATGTCAATTAAATATTAAACATTCGTGCGTCTACCATCGTGGTCATCTAACTCTTCATCCCACCTTCTGCTCCCCCCTGGCGCTATGGTTGCCTCTTGGAGTATTTCTAAGTCTACGTATTTCATCGGTATTCTGTCTCTAGTTATCTCCCCGTCTATCTTTCCCTCGGCCATCAGTTTTTCCACTGCACCTAGGCCCTCTGGCGATGAGTCCAAACTATTAGAGGTAGGCCTGTTGCATCCGCTTTAAGAGCCCTTATTTTAATTCCTAGTTCTTTCAGGGTCGATACATTGGTGCTCTATTACGTACAAGACGCCAGCAAAGGAGAGTGATTAGTCATCAGATAAGTGTTCCCAATCAGGTGTCTTAGGTGAGACAATTGAGTGTATCGTTGCTAACGTTGACTGTATGAAATGAGGAGCATCCTTCCGTGTAAACGCTCAATATCCATTAGCATCTGTCCGGCACTGAGCGCGAACGCTCGTAAACTATAGTTATATTAACATTAACTGAGCCTGACGTTTGCCAATGATCACATTTGTCTTGGAAGCTGCAGTCTGTAAAGAATGGGATTAATGGTGACTAAACTCAATCCTGCAAAGCAGAAAGACGATAATAATAGTTTTCTTATCTTTGAGTAATTATGTGCTATTTATTTTTTACAAATGCCATTTTCCGATTGAGGAAATCTACCGTGAATTCAGGTGTCGTTTCCAAAACCCGCCTTATCCTAAGATGTTGTTTCCCAAATCCGCCTTATCCATATATGAGGCACCGAAAATGGAACGTATCTCAAATAATACTCTTTGGAGAAGGCGTCAGCACGATATTTATGAAGTTCTATGTACACTGTGTAAGTGTGTATTCTTTGAAACAGGTGGCAACGCTGTTTCGAATTATTTCGCGCCATTTTTTTACACGCACATTACTTGTTTTCTGAATAAACATTTCTTGAACTTTAACATATCTTATGACTTTAAAGAACATAAACAGTAAAACAATTTCGAATATAATATCACTTTATGACGAAAGTTATCATTATAATATTTTAGTTACGTTTCCAAAATCCGCCCTTATCCACCATGACAGTTCCAAAATCTTAGTAGTAGTACTCTCTTTCAGTCCTAAATCGCCTAGCCGATTGAAAATGTTAGGAATCTGGTGCCCTATTGGGCTCCTTTCACTCCGATGTGAAATGGCATTAATTTTTTTTAAATTTTGGATACTTAATTAAGTTCCTTTTTGGGGTAATATACACTTTTCTCTCACATTAATCTATAATGTTTTAGTGGGAGAAGTTGTCCTTGGGATTTATTACTGTCTTGAGGAAGTATTTTTTGAGTTATTTTAATGACTGTTAATAAGGTTCGTTGAGAGTACTAGAGACTGTACAATGCCTGGAGAGCTAAGAACACTGATATAGGTTCAGCTATGGAGCTATTGACCATCAGGTTCATAGCGGCATAACGTGTTATTTTTCATTTCACTCGTTATTGGCCTATTAGCAGCTGTTGTTTTTTGGGTATTGAGTGAGTTTGATATTTTTGGCGGATAAATGTATATTTAATGTGTTTTAAAGCGGGGAATTTGAATTTGAAGGCGCTCTGCGCCGATTGGCCGCTCGCGTCTTGGGGCAGCCAATCAGGGCCTGATAGAGCTTGGCTAATTTGAAATTGTTGGAATTGTTAAAAAAAAGTCATAGATATTGCATTTTGCGCATTGTAGCGGTTTGCGAATTAGTGAATTAACGTTGTTATACTTAGTTGAGGGATTTATATATCCATGCTTAATTTGTTAATACCTTCCTTGTATATCACGAGTTGTCTGAAGATCGCAGGTATATGAATAATATAAACATGATATAATAAATATGAATACATACATTAATTATAATAAAGTTGAACAAGAAACGATTTCTTTTGTGTCCTGAAAAATTTGCCAAAATGGATAAGGTGGATTTTGGAACCGTGCGCCTCGTACCTTTTCATTTATTTGTCGTAATTTAAAATTTACCGCCACCTATTGGCAATTGAGATGTTCAACGTTCTTCATAAAGAAAGCGAAACCCTCAACAAAGGCAAATCAAGCTGTAGCATCCACACTTTAAGATAGATCTACGCTCTACAGTATGTCCCAATCGCTTCACGGGTCTCATGGAACTATCTTTTACTATCATTAATTAATTAATTAAATAATTAATTAATTAATTATAATTCATTCATTCATTCATTTCCTTCTTTCTTTCTTTCTTTCTTTCTTTCTTTCTTTCTTTCTTTCTTTCTTTTTTAACATGACTGGTTGATTATTCCGTGAACGAGGATTTAGAATAATTAATTTCGGAAAATGTCCATTATGCAAAATTGGCCTCAGAAACTTTGGTTTTGGGAAAATGGATTTGACTCCCAGCGGTTTACAAACAGTGTGGCGTAGGGTGGCGACCACGGGACCTCAGCTGAGGACGGCATTGCTTCCACTTACTTGTGCCGGGCTATTAAGTTTCACAGCACTTCCTGACCTGGGACGGTTATTTTGTTTCCCATTTTTCCAGTTGATTTGGGCAAAATCCTTTTCTCTTTTTCTCTCTTGGCTACATTCCATAGCTTTACTCATAAGTACCTTAATTCCCATTCTTCAAGGCATTTCCTTTTCCTGATTTTCCTTTCCGTTTATATTTGTTTATTTATATTATTTGATTGTTTATTTATTCATTCAGTTGTAAGCAGTGAGTTATTAAATATAATAAAAATTACGAACCTTACAGTAGTCGCATACGATGTGTAACATCTGACATAGAAGAAACCTCACGTGAAATTGTTGATACACCTACCGGTGTATTATCATTGGCACAAATATTAATCTATTGTAAAAGGGAGTGTTTTACAGATAGCCTATTGTAGTTTGTAATGCGGAACTCATTTTATTAGATGATTTGTAGCTTCAACCAGCACTAGCCTAAATAAAGAATACGATATGGATCAACTTGATTAATAGACGCGACACCGCTCATAACCTTAAATTCCTTATAAATAGGCCAACCTGTGAGTAAATGCAATGAACACAGCAGCAGATCATGAAAGGTTTGCCCAGTTCCTGGCCCTCTTGATTCACAGACCAATACGTAATTTCATATAGATTCTGTTAAAATGAGTCATATTGATATGATAAATATCGTTTAAAATGATACAGTAGTTATTTCAAAATGCTATTCTAATGGGAGACAACTTTGTTTTGCCCAACATCAGCTGATTTTATTTTGGCCCCACGGTCGGTCGGTAGAAGCATAGCGGGCGCCTTCTCTATCCTATTTTATGCTCGAAGCATTCCACAGCAAAAGTATAAAGGAGAATGTAATGGGAACTTACCAAAAAATATTGATATCAAAACAGTTCTGTAGGAATACTATGAAAGCTTTTAATACCTGGGATATTCCTTTGCTGACATACACGTTTGCTCTACTAAGACGGTCAAAGACAGTACCGAATGACACTGATATAAATACAAGAATAACAAAGAGCAAATGCTGAGTCTTTCGCCGGAAATCTACAATTGGGTCAGCGATATTTCCTCAATTTCAAGGAAACAAAGGCTGGATCTAGATCACTCACCTCCATAACACACATGTCTCTGTGTGTTTCAATCACTTGACACCAGAGTTAGCATGAGCATTTACCGTTTAGTATGTCAAATACATTTCACATGGCCGAGAGTACGTCATGGTATCAATTTCCGACACCGCGCGCTCATAGTTTCCTCTTACCACTGCCAGCTGGATCGATCGCAGTGCGTGTTACACACATCCGTTCGATCCACCACTGCCAGCTGGATTGTTCCGATCCACTTCCGTCCCATTTTTCAAAATCACTCCCACAAAAATATCCAGCAACCGAGTGGAAAGATGTTACACATCAATAATAATAATAATAATAATAATAATATTAATAATAATAATAATAATAATAATAATAATAATAATAATAATAATAATAAAGGAAACGGTTGAAATGGCGTGGTCCTTAGTTGTCCGAAACAAAACAATAATAATAAAGAAATGGGGATACGAGCAGAAGATGCACAAGACCGAAACCTTTATAGAGCAGCCATCAAGACGTTTGGAACTTTCCGGAACGAAAAACGGACAACTGGTGCGAAATGGACAGAAAAAACGTCGTGCTAAACACAGTGAGCTCATGAAGACAATGTGGATCAAGCGAAAAATGAACAAATGCCAGAATGTAAAATGAGGCTTATCGTGGTCCCTAGTTGTCCTATTAGCGAAATTGAAAAATGAATAATAAAGGAAACGGTTGAAATGGCGTGGTTCTCAGTTGGCCGAAACGAAACAATAATAATAAAAATAATAATATTAATCGAAGAACGCAAATTAAGACATTATAGCACAGTAACAAATCTGAAGCACTGCATGCCTCGGAAACCTTGATCGTTGAATCTTGATCTCTCATTAAAGACGCAGAGAAACAGGATTGGGAAATATTGAGGAAAATCCTCGGCCCACTCTGCTCAGAAGGAATCTGGATGGCACGGAATTACCAGGAGTTTTATCAGCATACTGAAAAGATCACTGACACCTTCAGGTTGGTTGGTTCCCCAGTTAATAATAATAAATAATAATAATAATTTTAAGAAAGCTTATGACTCCATTGATCGGACTACCCTACTTAAGATTATAAAGGAGTTCGGCCTAGGCAACAAAACCAGAGCGATCATCCAACAGACTCTCACCAACACCACTTCAAAAGTTAAGTTTAGAAGCGAGATTTCCAATGCCTTCGAGATAAGGACAGTAGTTCGACAGGGAGATGGTCTCTCGCTTCTACTATTCAACTGCGTTCTTGAGAAAGTTATCCGTGAGTGGCGCATTGCAATGAGTGATGATGGAGTCCAAAATGGAATCAGACTTCGTCACAAGATTAAGAACCTATCAATTGACTGTCTAGCCTTTGCTGATGACCTTGCGGTTTTTGCGGATTCGTTGGATACGACCAGGAAACAGATCAACCAGCTTCAAACACAAGCTGCAAAGGCGGGCCTCCTGATCTCTTTCGAGAAAACAGAATTTATTATCAACATCAAAACGGCTCCAAAACATATTGAAGTGAATCATGGGAAAATCAAGCGGGTTGTGAAATTTAAGTATCTTGGTGAATGTATAGACCCTAGAATGTCCGAAAACGAGGCTTTTGCGTCACGCTTGAATAAAATTGAAATGGCTTACCATCTAACTAAGAATGTGTACAACAAAAGATCTATATCCCTGTATGCAAAACTGAAGCACTACTACACGGTCATCCGGCCAGAAGCTTTGTATGTAGCGGAGTGTCACTCCATGAATAGAAAAGGCATAATGGAAAACTGGAGACCAAAGAAAGGAAGATATTGAGGAGAATCCTGGGTCCAGTCCAAAGAACACGGAGAGTTCCGAAGACGCCATAACCAAGAGTTGTACACATAGGCCTACGTAGAGAAAATAACTGACGTGATGAGGAAAAGGAGGATTTCTTTCTATGGACATATAACCCGAATGAAATCAACACGGCTATCCAACAGAATTTTTGCTTTTCTCCATGAGAAAAAGACAAAGGGGGGGGGGGGGGGGCTGGTTCAGTGAAGTAGAGAAAGATATGTTGAAGACTGGGATAACACGTGGAGATATCCAGGAGCGTGGCCCACTTAGGGAAAAACTTCGAAAACATCGGAGTTTTCAACTTAAGCCGAAACTAAAAACCGGGAAGGCGTGGACAACAGAGAGAAAGGTGCAACATCGATTGCGAATGAAGGAGTACTGGGCCAACATTAAAATGCAGAAGAAACAGTTGACATGACGTGGTCAAGAGTTGGCCGTAACGAAGCAAGAAGAAGAAAATAATAATTATAATAGTAATAATAGCGAAATTCGCCACTATACGACTGTAATCAAACCTGAAGCTCTCTATGCTTCAGAGACACTCAATATCCACCACAAAACACTACAACGCCAAATAGAAGTGAAAGAACGTAAAATAATTAGAAAAATCCTTGGACGAAGAACAAAAGATGGTGTACATTAACCAAAGTCTAATACAGAAATATACAAAAAAATCCAAAATCACAGACGCAATGCGCATGCGAAGAATCCAATTTATGGGACACATAGAAAGAATGGACCCGAACAGACTGACACACAAAATACATACTTTCTTAAAGAACAAGCCTACTAGACCGAATTGGTATAAATTTACAGAAAAAGTCTTAAAGGAACTAGGATCATCAAACTTACATGACCGGAAGGAAATCAGGAAAATCACTCAGACGCGGGGTTTCGAGGAAGAAGAGAAGAAGACTACACAGCATCAATGGTCAGAGCAACTCGTTGCGAATGGAGGAATACTGGGTCAAGAGGAAGGCTAGGAAATGTTGATTTCGCGTGGTCCTAGCGACCCATTCGCGATGATGATGATGATGATGATGATGATAATTGTTGTTTTAAGGGGCCTAACATCTAGGTTATGGGCCCCTGATGGCTTGGGTGATCGTGAAGATGAAAATGAAATGCAAATTTAAAACTAACACTAACTACTAACTTACTTACTAGAAGAAGAAATGGAAAACAAAAGGAGAATAAGGCAAATAAAGGACAGGAGGAAAAGAAATGCCCTCAACCCTCGAAGAATGCGGATTGAGGGACTTCGAAGGAAGGAGAGCCATCAAAGGCAGATAGGAAAGTGAAAGAGAAGAGGGTTCTCCCCACCGGTAAGGGACAAAAGGGGAAAACGGACCCAGCTCAGGAATTTCTCGGGGTCGCCAACTCCCGAACACACCAGCCGTGAGGGTGTACCAAAAGTGGTGGGGCTACATACACCCGGCCTCCTTGAGGGCCTTGTGCAGAAGGCAGGAGATAACATGAAAAGAAAAAGAAGGCTGACCCCTCGTAGAAGGAGGGAATCAAAAAGATGAGACAAGGGCCAATTAAGGCGAGAAATGAAGAGACTCCCTAGGCCTAGGACACCCTAATACCGTCGGGGTCGGAAGAGAACAAGAGTTGACCAAGTGAGGACGAAAGGAAAGAAGACAGAGAGGAGGCCGGCTCAAGTAAGTGGAAGCAATGCCGGACTCAGCTGGGGCCCCGTGGTCGCCAACCCACGTCCCACTAGATGTGAGCCCGTGGTGGGCATTCGCGAAGGAGAAGGAAGAAGAAGAATAGCAATAATAACATATTCATGATTCGACGTTTCTCGGTACAGTGGGAGAACTTAAGTTTCTTCTTCTTCTGTCGAATTTGGCCTACTGCGGACCGCGTTGAACACTCGGCCGACTTGGCAATCTCTTCTTCTCCTCCCAGAATTTCGTCATGCGTTCGCTGAGTCTCCTTCTTCTTTCTTCTGACCAGATGACATTGGTTTTTGAGCTAGGTTTTTCCTGAAACTCTTTAAATTTATCAACCTTCCTTCGAAACAGTGATTTGTTGAGAATATCTTCTTGAGTGATGCCAACTTCTTTGAGATTTGCTCGTGTTTCCTCAACCCATTTTGTGGTGGACTTTGATTTGCTAATGTAAGTGCATATCCTTTTGGTTTAACTATTGTTGGTCATTCGTGTGAGGTGGCCATACAATTTAATGCTTCTCTTACGCATCGTGTCCGTAAGTTTATTATTATTATTATTATTATTATCATCTATACTAATATAATAAAGCTGAAGGAGTTTGTTTGTTTGTTTGTTTGTTTGTTTGTGTGTTTAAACGCGCTAATCCCTGGTATATGATAGCCAGATTCAAGAGGAATAGTTTGGGCTATGTAGCATTGGGCTATACCTCTCAGTTAACCTTAAAGATTGATTTTTGTTCAGTAAGTCGGAAGAACAAGCGCTCCCGAACAGCTTCAATAATACATAAGTCTATTGTTGCCTGGCAATGCGGGCTGCATCACGTCGCCCCTATTAGTGTTCTAGTGCAGAATTGCGAGCTGCTCCTTTCACAGACTAAACTTGTGTAAAGCAAAATTTGTTAGGTGAGATTTCGTCAGAACGCTCTATCAAAGTTCCAACGTTCACCACTAGGTATCATTGATATCTGGTGGCGAAAGTTGGAACTACTTGAAATTGAACGGAACTTGTAGCTCACCCTTTAGGGTGTCCGCTGGAAGCAGCTACAGACTCAGGCGAGCCGAACATGTCCTCGGACACTCCTGGCACTAAAAGCCATACGATAAATAAATAAATAAATAAATAAATAAATAAATATAAATTGCAGTCACGGGGAGTAATTAGTACAAAAAGATTTCTTAGGCCCCTTAAAACAGTTATCATCATGACAATAGTATGCCTCTGTATAAGGACGATGGTGTTGGTGCAGTATCCTAAGGTCATCAGCTGCAATAAGCGTTGGTGCTTTCCGATCCTTATCCTTGAGCGCTCCAGTTCTGTAGTAGTATTCATTATCATCCATAAAACAAATAAATCTACCAGGCGAAGCCGGGAACTACTGTTAGTCATATATAAAACGCTAAGGTGTATGTTTCACAAAACTCAAGCTCTTAAACCATAGGAAGTTAGAAAGTGCGGCTTGTACCAAAATCATCGAAATGGTTTCTATGGTACAGGAAAAATCTTGAATTTTTTGACAAGTCAACGGAAATCTATATATATAAAGCACAAAGTTTGTCTGTCTGTCTGTCTGTCTGTCTGTTATGTATACAAATCTACACCGTTTCACCGATCTGAACCAAAATTTGTATACATACCCTTTGGAACCCTGCGGGTAACCCTGTCAACTTTAAATTTCGGACAGACCACCCCTTTCCCTGCATTTAGGCCCTTTTGCTAAAATCTACACCGTTTCACCGATCTGAACCAAAATTTGTATACTTATCCTTTGGAACCCTGCGGGTAACACTGTCCACTTAACATTTTGGACAGACCACCCCAATCCCTGCATTTAGGCCCTTTGGTCCAAATCTACACTGTTTAACCGATCAGAACCAAAATTCGTATTCTTACCCTTTGGTACCCTGTGAGTAACACTATGTGCTTGAAATTGTGAAGAGACCACTCCAATCCCTGCATTTAGGCCCTTTGGCACAAATCTACACCGTTTCACCGATCTGAACCAAAATTTGTATACCTGCCCTTTGGAACACTGTGAATAACACTGTATTCTTGAAATTGCGGACAGACCACTCCATTCCCTGCATTTAGGCCCTTTTGCCCAAATCTACACCGCTTCACCGATCTCAACCAAAATTTGCATATTTACCCTTTGGAACACTGCGACTAACACTGTCTGCTTGAAATTGCGGAGAGGCTACTCCATCCCCTGGATTTATGCCCTTTGGCACAAATCTACACCGTTTCACCGATGTGAACCATAATTTGTATACTTAGGCCTACCCTTTGGAACCCTGCGAGTAACACTGTCCATTTAAAATTTCGGACAGACCACCCCACTCCCTGCATTTAGGCCCTTTTGCACAAATCTACACCGTTTCACCGATCTGAACCAAAATTTGTATACTTACCCTTTGGAACCCAGCGGGTAACCCTGTCCACTTGAAATTTTGGACAGACCACCCTATGCCCTGCATTTAGGCCCTTTTTCACAAATCTACACCGTTTCACCGATCTGAACCAAATTTTGTACACTTACCCTTTGGAACCCTGCGAGTAACACTATCCACTTACAATTTCGGACAGACCACCCCATTCCCTGCATTTTGGCCCTTTGGTCAAAATCTACACCGTTTCACTGATCAGAATCAAAATTCGTATTCTTACCCTTTGGTACACTGCGAGTAACACTGTCCACTTGAAATTGCGGACAGATCACTCCATTCGCCGCATTTAGGCCCTTTGGCCCAAATCTACACCGTTTCACCGATCTCAACCAAAATTTGTATACTTACCCTTTGGAACCCTGCGGGTAACACTGTCCACTTAAAATTTCGGACAGACCACCCCATTCCCTGCATTTAGGCCCTTTGTTCCAAATCTACACCGTTTCACCGATTTGAACCAAAATGTGTATACTTACCCTTTGGAACCCTGCGAGTAACACTGTCCACATACAATTTCGGACAGACCACCCCATTCCCTGCATATAGGTCCTTTGGCACAAATCTACACCGTTTCACCGATTAGAACTAACATTCGGATACTTACCCTTTGGTACCCTACGAGAAATACTGTCTGCTTGAAATTGCCGACAGACCACTCCATTCCCTGCATTTAGGCCCTCTGGCTCAAATCTACAACGTTTCACTGATCTCAACCAAAATTTGTATATTTAAGTTACCCTTTGGAACACTGCGACTAACACTGTTTGCTTGAAATTGCGGAGAGCCACTCCAACCCCTGCATTTAGGCCGTTTGGCACAAATCTGCACCTTTTCGCCGATCTGACTCAAATTTTATAAACTTACCCTTTGGAACCCGACAAGTAACACTGTTCACTTTAAATTTCGGACAGACCACACTATTCCCTGCTTTTTGGCCCTTTGGCACAAAACTACACCGTTTCACCGATCTCAAATAATTACCCTTTGGAACTCGACGAGTAACACTGTCCACTCGAAATTTCGGACAGACCACTCCATTCCCTGCATTTAGGCCCTTTGGCAAAAATCTATCCTGTTTCACCGATCTGAACCAAATATTACCTACTTACCCTTTGGAACCCGACGTGTAACACTATCTAAATGAAATTTCGGATAGACCATTCCATTTACTGCATTTAGGTTCTTTGGCAAAAATCAACCATCTAAACCAATCTTTAAGTAAGTTACTTACCCTTTGCAACCCGACGAGTAACACTGTCTGCTTGAACTTTCGGACAGAGCACTCCGTTCCCTGTATTTAGACCCTTTGCCACAAATCTACATCGCTTCACCAATCTGGACCAAAATTTGTATACTGACTCTTGGGAACCCAACGAGTATCACTGTCCACTTTACATAACGGACAGACCACCCATTTCCCGGCATTTAGGCTCTTTGGGACAAATCTACACCGTTTCACTGATCTGAACCAAATTGTTTATAATTACCCTTTGGAACCCGACGAGTAGCACTGTCAACATGAAATTTCGGACAGACCAATCTATTCCCTGCATTTAGGCCCTTTGGCACAAATCTACACGGTTTCACCGATCTGAACCAAATTTGGAACCCGATGAGTAACACTGTCCACTTGAAATTTCTGACATACCACTCCATTTCCCTGCATTTAGCTCAGGAATCCCTCGGGGTTGCCAGCTTCCTAACTCACCAGCCATGAGCCCTTGAGGGTGTACCAGAAGTGGTGCGGCTACACACACCCTGCCTCTTTGAGGGCCTTGAGCAGAAGACAGGAGATATTATGAAAAGGAAAATAAGGCAGACCCTCGAAGAATGAGGGCATAAGGAAAGATGAGACAACGGCCAATTAAGACGGGAAATTGAAAGACTCCCTAGCCCTCGGATACCCTAATACAGTCGGAGTCGGAAGAGAACAAGAGTTGACGAAGGAAGGCCGACAGGAAAGAGAAGTGAAAGGAGCCCAGCAACAGGAAGTAGAAACGATGCCAGACTCAGCTGGGATCCCGTGGTCGCCAACCCACGTCCCACAAGTCGTGAGACCCGGGGGGGGGGGGCAGTTGTGAGAATAGCTTACGGATTCATCGCGAGGTGACATGAGAGGACTTTCCAGAGCCCACCGTGTTATCTGCTGTCTATGCTGATGCCAGCACAGGGCCGTTGCTCAAGCCACTGTGGTGTTGCGAAAGAGTGAGTGATTCCCTGGCCAATCTAAATACGGCGGGGAACCCCGAATATGTGTCATCATATTTCGTCATCATCTGCGATCATCTCAGGTTCGTGCACCTTGGACCCATATTCTTTGCCGAGCAGAACACCATAAGCTCTTTCACTAGACGCTTCGAGTACAGGCCTAAGCCAGAAAATAAGGTTGAGACTTTGGAAGACATCGAAGCTAGACATCTGAATTACCTATATCAGTTTTAAAATTACACCATGTTCGTTTAGTAGTAATTTTTTCATTACCTTATTATTGTCATCTTAAGTGCAAATGACCTAGATATTACGCGCATCATACCACAAATCACCGCCGATTAAAGTCTTTCTCGACTGTGATTTTTAAAATATTTATTTTTATTACAGTACATTGTGTACATTATTAGTTGAAGTGTCAATTCAATATAGGTAGTAGTTTCCCATCATCCTCATCATAAGGGAAAATGACCTATATGTTACGCCCATTACACCGTTGATCACCACACACAATAAGTCTTCCTCGCCTGAGAATTTTGAAAGATGTATTTCCATTACGGTAGTTTGTTAGTTTGACGTTTCAATTCAACAGTAGTTTTCATTATCATCCTGATCAAAAGGGCAAATGACCTAGATATTACGCCCTCATTGTCTTTGGGGGCAAATGACCTAGATTTTAAATCCATTATATTTCTAAGGATACTTTGAGACATTATCATCATTCCACCGAGCGAAGCCGGGTACTACTGCTAGTATTTTATAAAGAGCGTTTGAACAAATAAACACGACGATATCCCCTGCCAGAACCGAATCACGTCGAGCCCGCATTGCAGTAAAGTCGGGCGGGTACGCCCACAGTACGTAATCGTTCGTTACAAATTAGCATTGATGAGAAAGAGATCCGCGGCAGTGACGAATTCCACTTTGATATCATGAGTATCGATAATTTGTTATACAAGTGTGCTTAAACAAATAATCAAGACAATAGCCCCTGCTAGAAGTATTTCACGTCGAGCCCGCATAGCAGTAAAGCCGGGTGGGTGGTTTATACACATTTGCGAGAGTTCTCATTATTATCCTTATAGCGGCTTCGGTGGCGTAGTTGGTAGCATGCTGAACTGCTGTGCCCAAGATAGCGGGTTCAAACCCGGCCGAAATCATCGGAATTTTTAAGAGCGTTAAAAATCCTTCAGTATGCCTTCCTTGGAAGGGGAAGTAAAGCTGGCGGTCCCATGTCATAGATTTATGGCATTTAAAAGATCCTTCCACAGACTTAACTTCTGTGAAGCTAAATTGTTAGGTTAGATTTCGTCGGAACGCTCTATCAAAATTCCAACGTTCACCACTAGGTGGCATTGATGTCTGGTAGCGAAAGTTGGAACTACTTGAAATTGAACTGAACATGTAGCTCACCCTAAGGGTGTCCGCTGGAAGCAGGTACAGACTCAGGCGAGTCAAACATGTCCTCGGACACTCCCGGCACTAAAAGCCATACGATAGATAAATAAATAAATTATCCCTATCATAAGATGCAGATGACCTCGATGTTGACCGGTTGAGTTAGCCGTGGTCGTTACGGCATGACTGCTGGCAGTCGTTCACATCCGGGAGGCGAGGAGGTTCGAATCCCCCCGCCGGCAACCTTGAAGATGATCTTCTGTGGTTTCCCATCTTCCTTTCAGGCAAATGTTGGGGTTGGTCCCTAACTATAGGCCACAGCCGCTACCTTCCAACTCCTCGTCCTTACATTCAAACTTTCCTCCCCAGACAACACTCCACACGCAACGGTACTTGTAGCTCACCCATTGGGTGTCCGCCTAGAAGCAGCTACAAACTGGCGAGCCGAACATGTCCTCAGACACTCCCGGCATAAAAGCAATACGCTAAAGACCTCGATGTTTCACCCCTCATAAAATCAACCCCCACATCAGAGTGGTTATGGACAAATGTTGACTATCCCTCGTAGCGATTAGAGGCGAGTCCCTATTAAACCGCGATACACAGAGCGTTGGGAGAGTTCTCATTTAATAGCCTTAACATGATTGTGTATGAATATTGTGGAATTATTGCATGTATTCTCATAAACCTGTCATTTAATACAGTTCATGTCTTTAAAGTAGGCCATAAAGTATTATGATATCTTAATTGAAAGTTAATGAACAGGTATAAGGTGTGTGCAGGGGCGTACCTGTGGGGGAGGCATTGGGGGCAGGAGAGATGACCCCAAACTAATATTTCCTATTGTATTGTAACTGTAGCCTATGTAGGCTTAGTCAAATAATTCATTTACAGTCGGTAAACGCGATAATGTGCTGAATTAATTTGGGTGAGGGCTAACACTTATCTAATCACATCTACTAATCTGGATTAGCTTGCCACGGTGGGTGAGTGGATAGCGTGTCGGTCTACTAACCCCAAGATTGCAGGTTCGCTCCTGGCCGTGGTAAGTGATTTTTTTGAAAGGTGGCAAAAATACGACACGCATGTCATACGATGTTGGCATGTCAAAGAACCCATTTGAATTCAGTAATCTCGGGAGTTTCCGCCAACACAAAGTTCCTCATTTCTCTACTAGAAAGCGCTATAGTGTTCAAGGAGCTTAGATATCTAACCTCCTTGTCTTTCATAGTGATTCAAAGAACAACGAAATTCGACATGCAAGCTACCCTCTGGGTGTCAAATTACAAAGCTTGCACCCGGCACCCGAGGCCATACGATATTATATTATTATAATCTGGATTTCTTTTCTAAGTTTAAAAACAATCAGAATAAATTATTTAATAACAATAATAATAACCCCTGCCACTACAGCCCGTGAAGGGCATAGGCCTACCAAGTGATCGCTGCCCAGCCATTTGGCCTGCGGATATTGGGGTGACGCGTGGTCAGCGCGTCGGGTCCCCTCGGCCGTTAATCTTGGTTTTTGTGACCGGGGCCTCCGGGCGAGAGGCAGGAGTCCTACTCCAACACCACGGAGCCGGCCACTGAATAAATTATTTGTAATTAATTAAATAGCTGGAGCTGCTTAAATTCTGCCAAAATGCCTCAAGACAGAGCGCACCCCTCAATCCTTGTTAGGGCATCTAAGTAAAATACAATTTGTGGAGCAAAACCGGATTCAAGCGAGATTCTTATATCAGAGAAGTCAGATGTTAGCATTCTTGTAGATGAGGTACTGCAAGAATGTCATTCACTCAGCAATTATGTTTTCGGCAAGAGCAACGTCTTTTCCACTTACAAGCCGTGTCAATACACTTGGCAACGCCCCCCAACTGTCATGTGGTAAGCCAAGAGCAGACACAGAGTAATTGCTAACTCTGAGTAAACACATATATATTGACACGAAATGTTTCTGCAAATACAACAGAACATGTTGTTGTTTGAGTCTTCAGTCTTTTGACTGTTTTGATGCAGTCTCCATGCCTCCCTGTCCTGAGCTAATCGTTTCATCTCTATATAGCTACCACACCCTACATCTGAGGCAATCTGTTTCACATATTCTAACCTTGGTATACCCCTACAGTTCTTGCCCTCTACCCGTCCTTCCATAACTAAGCTTGTTATTCCTGGGTGTCTTAGTATGTGTCCTACCAACCTATCTCTTCTCTTCGTTAGCAGTCGCCAGAAACATCTCTCCTCTCTCACTAGTCTTAATACCTCTTCGTTTGTAACCCTATCTACCCATCTGATCTTCATCATTCTCCTGTAACACCACATTTCAAATGCTTTAATAGGGATGTATAGAACTAGCACCGATAGAGCGCACTGCTGTTGTACTGGGTAAGCGCAAAGTGCTCTTCATTTGTCTCTTGTGTTTTCAAGCCGCCAATATGTACGAATTTAAGTAGTTTAAATTGTTATTTTCGTGACTATGCCGAGCTATTGCAGTGTTCCTCTTTGGAAAAATCAGGGAAGCCCGTTTTCGTTTCACCAATTTCCACAAATTAAAGAAATGAGGAAGAAATGGTCACATGCTATTAGAAGGAAAAATTTCGTTGAGAAAAATCGGACCGAATATATTAAAGTGTGTTTCCATCATTTGTAACCCGATGACTTCACGAAAACTGTGTTGGATAAGTGAGACTTACAAAGGGAAATAATTCCTATTTTGTACCTATAAACTGATTAGACATTTCGATAACAACCACTGAATGTATGCGTTTGTATTTGAAGGTGAGAGAGCAAGATTAAAACCGGAGCTGTGGACAGGGAACACCAAAAATAATTATTTAGAAAGAGGCCATACACAAGAAAATTGCCGGATTATCACGATAAGACTACATCAGAATCTGCAGAAATCATCTCCATTGAAGTACGGGAAGAAATCGTCAATATACACGAAGAAATGAAAGTAACATTTCTGACTCCCATTTTCAAAGACATCAATACTCGGTCAAATACTTCAAGAATAAATGTCGCAACATTAACAGTCACAAACGTATTATGGTTGGTTTCTTGAAATCAGAATTAATCCTCAACTTCCATCTGCCTGACGGAGAATGTGGTAGCGACTGACTTCTACATTCTTGAGACATAGTCAGATGAATGGAAACAGTTCGTGGCCCTATATCAGTTCTCAAACTTTTAAAAAATAATACCCCCAAGTCCTTTCCCAGGGGCAAGGGAACGGTTCTTATTGAGAAATTGACAAAATTACATAAAAACCAAACGTTGCGATGCATTTTCGAAGTACACATTACCGGTATCAACTTTCTTTGATTATGGTTACCTTAAAACACGACAGTATCATGTAAGCTATCAACTTAAAAAAATACATGAATCGAAGTCTGTAAGCAGGGGGAGCAAGTGAATATTTAAATATCTATTTATGATATAAGTCTTATGGAGATATATTTATCAATATAGGCCTAAAATACTCTAGTAATTGTAATCTTTAGGAGAAAGCATGCTGACTCATATTCATTATTTCAATAATAAAGCGTGTTAGAATTTTGTTATTATCGCTGTAGGCTATTAATTCTTCCTTCCATCGGCTTGTTTTAGTGCCTCTAGTCCGTAGCATATTTTGCAGCTGTTTAACGCTTAAACGCTGAAAATCGTCCATAATATATTAGGAGATATACCTATAGAATTAATGAATACTAGTTGAAACCCGTCAATACATGACGGCCAATAAGAAAATATTTACTGAAGAATTTTATTATATACGTTCTTTGTACAATTATTTTTTGGTACTATTGAAGCTTGAAGGGCGTCAAAAGATTGCACTCTAGACATTGCAACATACTGCTGGCCATGATTGAAAACTTGATGAGGCAAATTGAGACCTATACGTTCCAGAGTTCCCCCTTGAGCTTTATTGATTGTGATAAAGTATGCCAAGCGAATCGGAAAGAAAATGATTGTTTTATCCGGTGGTGTTAAATCAAGTCGAAGGATTAGACCTTTCTGCCTAATTTTAACTGCACTTATTTCCAAATCCAAGCATTTTCATGCATATTTCATATAATTAATATGGAATCAAGTCTAAGGGTTAGATCTCTCCGCCTAATTTTAACTGCACTTATTATTTCCAAAATCAAGCAATTTTCGTACATATTTCTTATAATTAATATGGTACCATTTAGATGCCCTTAGGAAACTTCAGATTTCTCAGGAGCATATCTATGGGTCAATCGTTTGGAGTATGTGGAAGCAAATCACTTAATTCCAAGGAATTCAAGAATTCTGAGGAGTCTAATATATACAACTTGCCGCAGGAACCGTCGCTTATAATTTTGGAATATACATTAACGAAGTTCTCTCTTAAATTCCTTGAGATATCATTTCTAGTGAAAAATTGTTGCAGTCTGTCAAATATTTTATATTTAGGAAGATTAATTTTGCCATTACAACACCAAAGGTCAAAGTAACCAGGCGTAGATTTCTCGCTACAGAAATACAGTGCAGAACAATGTTTACATTTGTTCGTCAAGGACCATACACTGTACGGCATAATATCTGGAATTGTTTCTGAAATGGCATTTTTATATTAGATTTTAAAAGTGGCTTCGTATTTTCTACGATTTCCCACTTTTTTGTGGCTAATGTTCTTTTTCGTCAAATGGGTATATTTATTGCAGCATTTCTCTCCAAATTAACGTCATATTCAATAACACTATAGTGGCCTGCATCAACGCAGCCGCCAAATATTAAATGGCAAATAATACTTCCATTGCCAAAATCAACAGCGTGGTTAGACTCATTGTTATGTACTCTAAACAAATAATCAATAAACAATAATATTCACGTATACAATGAAGTTCAGATACTTTCATTCTCAAGTTTGTTGCTGATGAGAATGCGATGATACTGATCGCCAATAATAAAATCCTTATAATTATTCATGCCAGCAACAATTTTTGCAATTTGCTTGCAAACGCAGCTCAGGATAACGTCCTGCATTATGTAATAAACAGTACGAAACTGCTCTAAATAAGCAATTTCCATCACCTGATGTAGGTACAATCCTTTGCATTTTCATGACAGTAAATTAAGCAAGGGAGCATACTTCGCCAACTACTGGAATGAGCATAGACTCACTTCGACAGCCACCGTAATGGAGGGAGTTTAAGAGTTAGACTATATGCTCAGTGCTTGTCAAAAATCGTATTAACACAGGGAAGCCCAATCTGAAGGCTACATTCTGAGCTATCGCCCCGGATTCCAGGTTCGATCCCTGGTTTGCCAAGCAATTTACTTCTGGTCTGAGGGCTGGAAGGGCACACTCTTGAGGCAAAACTCGGGAGAGCAAGGTTAGATTCCTATCTCAACAATCTGGGATGTGACTTTCCGTGGTTTGCCACGTCCACTGCAGGTAAATACAGGGATAGTTCGTAACTTAAAGCCTCGGTCGTCAATTCCCCATTCCCCACTTGAATTACAAATGCACACATCAGTACAGCCATCACAATAACACAGGTTATCAGAGAAAATTTTACACACACACACACACACACCAAAGTAGACGGGGCTGAGTGACCACGATGTCGGAGTCCATCAAATGAATTATATTCGTCAATTGTATCTCATGGAGAAAGCGATTGTGCCCATCTTTTATTTAATAATTTAAAAGTATATGGCAATGTAAATCGTGGAGAATTCCTTACTGTACGGGAATAACGAAAGTAAAATATGTTAAGACGGTGAATTGCCAATAGCCAGAAAGAATAATTAGGAAATCAAAATACATGTCTGAGGTGAGACGCCTTCGACTATGCAAAATTCATTCCTGGGTTCGCAATGTTACCCCTGAGCTACCCAGTCAACAGACTTCTAAACCAATATTAAGTTACTTAAACAACAAACGAACTCAAACGCCTGTTGAAGTTCTTCTATCCCCTCTTTTTAATTCTCAAAAACAAAGATCACACTACGATACGGTGAATCCTTTATCCGCCATTTCTCTAGAAATGTAATTCTGGTCTGAGGGCTGGAACGGGGCGCACTCTTGAGGCAAAACTAAGAAGGGCAAGGTTCGATTCCCATCTCAACAATCTGGGATTTGGTTTACCGTGGTTTGCCACTTCCACTGCAGGTGTAATTCTGGTCTGAGGGCTGGAACGGGGCGCACTCTTGAGGCAAAACTAAGTAGGGCAAGGTTCGATTCCCATCTCAACAATCTGGGATGTGGTTTTCCGTGGTTTACCACTTCCACTGCAGGTAAATACCAGGATAGTTCCTTACTTAAAGCCTCGGTCGCCAATTTCCCATTCCCCACTTTAATTACAAATGCACACATCAGTACAGCCATCACAATAACACAGGTTATCAGAGAAAATTTGACACACACACACACACACACACCAAAGTAGACGGGGCTGAGTGACCACGATGTCTGAGTCCAACAAATGAATTATGTTCGTCAATTGTCTCTCATGGCGAACAGAAATACAGTGCAGAACAATGTTTACATTTGTTCGTCAAGGACCATACACTGTATGGCATAATATCTGGAATTGTTTCTGAAATGGCATTTTTATATTAGATTTTAAAAGTGGCTTCGTATTTTCTACGATTTCCCACTTTTTTGTGGCTAATGTTCTTTTTCGTCAAATGGGTATATTTATTGCAGCATTTCTCTCCAAATTAACGTCATATTCAATAACACTATAGTGGCCTGCATCAACGCAGCCGCCAAATATTAAATGGCAAATAATACTTCCATTGCCAAAATCAACAGCGTGGTTAGACTCATTGTTATGTACTCTAAACAAATAATCAATAAACAATAATATTCACGTATACAATGAAGTTCAGATACTTTCATTCTCAAGTTTGTTGCTGATGAGAATGCGATGATACTGATCGCCAATAATAAAATCCTTATAATTATTCATGCCAGCAACAATTTTTGCAATTTGCTTGCAAACGCAGCTCAGGATAACGTCCTGCATTATGTAATAAACAGTACGAAACTGCTCTAAATAAGCAATTTCCATCACCTGATGTAGGTACAATCCTTTGCATTTTCATGACAGTAAATTAAGCAAGGGAGCATACTTCGCCAACTACTGGAATGAGCATAGACTCACTTCGACAGCCACCGTAATGGAGGGAGTTTAAGAGTTAGACTATATGCTCAGTGCTTGTCAAAAATCGTATTAACACAGGGAAGCCCAATCTGAAGGCTACATTCTGAGCTATCGCCCCGGATTCCAGGTTCGATCCCTGGTTTGCCAAGCAATTTACTTCTGGTCTGAGGGCTGGAAGGGCACACTCTTGAGGCAAAACTCGGGAGAGCAAGGTTAGATTCCTATCTCAACAATCTGGGATGTGACTTTCCGTGGTTTGCCACGTCCACTGCAGGTAAATACAGGGATAGTTCGTAACTTAAAGCCTCGGTCGTCAATTCCCCATTCCCCACTTGAATTACAAATGCACACATCAGTACAGCCATCACAATAACACAGGTTATCAGAGAAAATTTTACACACACACACACACCAAAGTAGACGGGGCTGAGTGACCACGATGTCGGAGTCCATCAAATGAATTATATTCGTCAATTGTCTCTCATGGAGAAAGCGATTGTGCCCATCTTTTATTTAATAATTTAAAAGTATATGGCAATGTAAATCGTGGAGAATTCCTTACTGTACGGGAATAACGAAAGTAAAATATGTTAAGACGGTGAATTGCCAATAGCCAGAAAGAATAATTAGGAAATCAAAATACATGTCTGAGGTGAGACGCCTTCGACTATGCAAAATTCATTCCTGGGTTCGCAATGTTACCCCTGAGCTACCCAGTCAACAGACTTCTAAACCAATATTAAGTTACTTAAACAACAAACGAACTCAAACGCCTGTTGAAGTTCTTCTATCCCCTCTTTTTAATTCTCAAAAACAAAGATCACACTACGATACGGTGAATCCTTTATCCGCCATTTCTCTAGAAATGTAATTCTGGTCTGAGGGCTGGAACGGGGCGCACTCTTGAGGCAAAACTAAGAAGGGCAAGGTTCGATTCCCATCTCAACAATCTGGGATTTGGTTTACCGTGGTTTGCCACTTCCACTGCAGGTGTAATTCTGGTCTGAGGGCTGGAACGGGGCGCACTCTTGAGGCAAAACTAAGTAGGGCAAGGTTCGATTCCCATCTCAACAATCTGGGATGTGGTTTTCCGTGGTTTACCACTTCCACTGCAGGTAAATACCAGGATAGTTCCTTACTTAAAGCCTCGGTCGCCAATTTCCCATTCCCCACTTTAATTACAAATGCACACATCAGTACAGCCATCACAATAACACAGGTTATCAGAGAAAATTTGACACACACACACACACCAAAGTAGACGGGGCTGAGTGACCACGATGTCTGAGTCCAACAAATGAATTATGTTCGTCAATTGTCTCTCATGGCGAACAGAAATACAGTGCAGAACAATGTTTACATTTGTTCGTCAAGGACCATACACTGTATGGCATAATATCTGGAATTGTTTCTGAAATGGCATTTTTATATTAGATTTTAAAAGTGGCTTCGTATTTTCTACGATTTCCCACTTTTTTGTGGCTAATGTTCTTTTTCGTCAAATGGGTATATTTATTGCAGCATTTCTCTCCAAATTAACGTCATATTCAATAACACTATAGTGGCCTGCATCAACGCAGCCGCCAAATATTAAATGGCAAATAATACTTCCATTGCCAAAATCAACAGCGTGGTTAGACTCATTGTTATGTACTCTAAACAAATAATCAATAAACAATAATATTCACGTATACAATGAAGTTCAGATACTTTCATTCTCAAGTTTGTTGCTGATGAGAATGCGATGATACTGATCGCCAATAATAAAATCCTTATAATTATTCATGCCAGCAACAATTTTTGCAATTTGCTTGCAAACGCAGCTCAGGATAACGTCCTGCATTATGTAATAAACAGTACGAAACTGCTCTAAATAAGCAATTTCCATCACCTGATGTAGGTACAATCCTTTGCATTTTCATGACAGTAAATTAAGCAAGGGAGCATACTTCGCCAACTACTGGAATGAGCATAGACTCACTTCGACAGCCACCGTAATGGAGGGAGTTTAAGAGTTAGACTATATGCTCAGTGCTTGTCAAAAATCGTATTAACACAGGGAAGCCCAATCTGAAGGCTACATTCTGAGCTATCGCCCCGGATTCCAGGTTCGATCCCTGGTTTGCCAAGCAATTTACTTCTGGTCTGAGGGCTGGAAGGGCACACTCTTGAGGCAAAACTCGGGAGAGCAAGGTTAGATTCCTATCTCAACAATCTGGGATGTGACTTTCCGTGGTTTGCCACGTCCACTGCAGGTAAATACAGGGATAGTTCGTAACTTAAAGCCTCGGTCGTCAATTCCCCATTCCCCACTTGAATTACAAATGCACACATCAGTACAGCCATCACAATAACACAGGTTATCAGAGAAAATTTTACACACACACACACACCAAAGTAGACGGGGCTGAGTGACCACGATGTCGGAGTCCATCAAATGAATTATATTCGTCAATTGTCTCTCATGGAGAAAGCGATTGTGCCCATCTTTTATTTAATAATTTAAAAGTATATGGCAATGTAAATCGTGGAGAATTCCTTACTGTACGGGAATAACGAAAGTAAAATATGTTAAGACGGTGAATTGCCAATAGCCAGAAAGAATAATTAGGAAATCAAAATACATGTCTGAGGTGAGACGCCTTCGACTATGCAAAATTCATTCCTGGGTTCGCAATGTTACCCCTGAGCTACCCAGTCAACAGACTTCTAAACCAATATTAAGTTACTTAAACAACAAACGAACTCAAACGCCTGTTGAAGTTCTTCTATCCCCTCTTTTTAATTCTCAAAAACAAAGATCACACTACGATACGGTGAATCCTTTATCCGCCATTTCTCTAGAAATGTAATTCTGGTCTGAGGGCTGGAACGGGGCGCACTCTTGAGGCAAAACTAAGAAGGGCAAGGTTCGATTCCCATCTCAACAATCTGGGATTTGGTTTACCGTGGTTTGCCACTTCCACTGCAGGTGTAATTCTGGTCTGAGGGCTGGAACGGGGCGCACTCTTGAGGCAAAACTAAGTAGGGCAAGGTTCGATTCCCATCTCAACAATCTGGGATGTGGTTTTCCGTGGTTTACCACTTCCACTGCAGGTAAATACCAGGATAGTTCCTTACTTAAAGCCTCGGTCGCCAATTTCCCATTCCCCACTTTAATTACAAATGCACACATCAGTACAGCCATCACAATAACACAGGTTATCAGAGAAAATTTGACACACACACACACACCAAAGTAGACGGGGCTGAGTGACCACGATGTCTGAGTCCAACAAATGAATTATGTTCGTCAATTGTCTCTCATGGCGAACAGAAATACAGTGCAGAACAATGTTTACATTTGTTCGTCAAGGACCATACACTGTATGGCATAATATCTGGAATTGTTTCTGAAATGGCATTTTTATATTAGATTTTAAAAGTGGCTTCGTATTTTCTACGATTTCCCACTTTTTTGTGGCTAATGTTCTTTTTCGTCAAATGGGTATATTTATTGCAGCATTTCTCTCCAAATTAACGTCATATTCAATAACACTATAGTGGCCTGCATCAACGCAGCCGCCAAATATTAAATGGCAAATAATACTTCCATTGCCAAAATCAACAGCGTGGTTAGACTCATTGTTATGTACTCTAAACAAATAATCAATAAACAATAATATTCACGTATACAATGAAGTTCAGATACTTTCATTCTCAAGTTTGTTGCTGATGAGAATGCGATGATACTGATCGCCAATAATAAAATCCTTATAATTATTCATGCCAGCAACAATTTTTGCAATTTGCTTGCAAACGCAGCTCAGGATAACGTCCTGCATTATGTAATAAACAGTACGAAACTGCTCTAAATAAGCAATTTCCATCACCTGATGTAGGTACAATCCTTTGCATTTTCATGACAGTAAATTAAGCAAGGGAGCATACTTCGCCAACTACTGGAATGAGCATAGACTCACTTCGACAGCCACCGTAATGGAGGGAGTTTAAGAGTTAGACTATATGCTCAGTGCTTGTCAAAAATCGTATTAACACAGGGAAGCCCAATCTGAAGGCTACATTCTGAGCTATCGCCCCGGATTCCAGGTTCGATCCCTGGTTTGCCAAGCAATTTACTTCTGGTCTGAGGGCTGGAAGGGCACACTCTTGAGGCAAAACTCGGGAGAGCAAGGTTAGATTCCTATCTCAACAATCTGGGATGTGACTTTCCGTGGTTTGCCACGTCCACTGCAGGTAAATACAGGGATAGTTCGTAACTTAAAGCCTCGGTCGTCAATTCCCCATTCCCCACTTGAATTACAAATGCACACATCAGTACAGCCATCACAATAACACAGGTTATCAGAGAAAATTTTACACACACACACACACCAAAGTAGACGGGGCTGAGTGACCACGATGTCGGAGTCCATCAAATGAATTATATTCGTCAATTGTCTCTCATGGAGAAAGCGATTGTGCCCATCTTTTATTTAATAATTTAAAAGTATATGGCAATGTAAATCGTGGAGAATTCCTTACTGTACGGGAATAACGAAAGTAAAATATGTTAAGACGGTGAATTGCCAATAGCCAGAAAGAATAATTAGGAAATCAAAATACATGTCTGAGGTGAGACGCCTTCGACTATGCAAAATTCATTCCTGGGTTCGCAATGTTACCCCTGAGCTACCCAGTCAACAGACTTCTAAACCAATATTAAGTTACTTAAACAACAAACGAACTCAAACGCCTGTTGAAGTTCTTCTATCCCCTCTTTTTAATTCTCAAAAACAAAGATCACACTACGATACGGTGAATCCTTTATCCGCCATTTCTCTAGAAATGTAATTCTGGTCTGAGGGCTGGAACGGGGCGCACTCTTGAGGCAAAACTAAGAAGGGCAAGGTTCGATTCCCATCTCAACAATCTGGGATTTGGTTTACCGTGGTTTGCCACTTCCACTGCAGGTGTAATTCTGGTCTGAGGGCTGGAACGGGGCGCACTCTTGAGGCAAAACTAAGTAGGGCAAGGTTCGATTCCCATCTCAACAATCTGGGATGTGGTTTTCCGTGGTTTACCACTTCCACTGCAGGTAAATACCAGGATAGTTCCTTACTTAAAGCCTCGGTCGCCAATTTCCCATTCCCCACTTTAATTACAAATGCACACATCAGTACAGCCATCACAATAACACAGGTTATCAGAGAAAATTTGACACACACACACACACACCAAAGTAGACGGGGCTGAGTGACCACGATGTCTGAGTCCAACAAATGAATTATGTTCGTCAATTGTCTCTCATGGCGAAAGAGATTGTGGCCATCTTTTATTTAATAATTTAAAAGTATATGGCAATGTAAATCGTGGAGAATTCCTTACTTTATGGGAATAATAAAAGTAAAATATGTTAAGACAATGAATTACCAATAGCCAGAAAGAATAATGGAGAAATAAAAATATGTGTCGAAGGTGGGATTCGAACTGCTTCCATTGCGCGATGCATAAATTAAGAGTTCTGAACTCTACCGCCTGAGCTACCAAATCCCTGGTAAAAGAATGCAATATTAAGGTACTTAAAGAACATTCGCTCTCAACAGTCCGTATAAGTTCTTCTACATTTCCCGTTTTTTATAATATTCTATTCCTGTTTATATCGTGGAAACTTCATAATCAGTATTCCCCTCCTTTATTATAATTCTTATAAATAACTATTGCATTAATACGCGGTGGACATCCGCCATGTCTGTCATTAACCAAGATGATTCTGCGCATGCGCTTGAACCAATAATTTTGCAGTTTTGTTTATAAATTTAAAAATATGTCGTAACATATTTGTTTATTTTAAAGACACTCTGCAAATCTACAGGCCTACAGCTTTCGACAGATAGCTCTACGAAGTGAATCGGTTCTACCGTTCCTACAATCTCGCGGTAACAAAAATCAGCTTAGTGTTTTAAATATATAGAATGGCAATGTAAATCGTGGAGAATTCCTTACTGTACGGGAATAACGAAAGTAAAATATGTTAAGACGGTGAATTGCCAATAGCCAGAAAGAATAATTAGGAAATCAAAATACATGTCTGAGGTGAGACGCCTTCGACTATGCAAAATTCATTCCTGGGTTCGCAATGTTACCCCTGAGCTACCCAGTCAACAGACTTCTAAACCAATATTAAGTTACTTAAACAACAAACGAACTCAAACGCCTGTTGAAGTTCTTCTATCCCCTCTTTTTAATTCTCAAAAACAAAGATCACACTACGATACGGTGAATCCTTTATTCGCCATTTCTCTAGAAATGTAATTCTGGTCTGAGGGCTGGAACGGGGCGCACTCTTGAGGCAAAACTAAGAAGGGCAAGGTTCGATTCCCATCTCAACAATCTGGGATTTGGTTTACCGTGGTTTGCCACTTCCACTGCAGGTGTAATTCTGGTCTGAGGGCTGGAACGGGGCGCACTCTTGAGGCAAAACTAAGTAGGGCAAGGTTCGATTCCCATCTCAACAATCTGGGATGTGGTTTTCCGTGGTTTACCACTTCCACTGCAGGTAAATACCAGGATAGTTCCTTACTTAAAGCCTCGGTCGCCAATTTCCCATTCCCCACTTTAATTACAAATGCACACATCAGTACAGCCATCACAATAACACAGGTTATCAGAGAAAATTTGACACACACACACACACACACACCAAAGTAGACGGGGCTGAGTGACCACGATGTCTGAGTCCAACAAATGAATTATGTTCGTCAATTGTCTCTCATGGCGAAAGAGATTGTGGCCATCTTTTATTTAATAATTTAAAAGTATATGGCAATGTAAATCGTGGAGAATTCCTTACTTTATGGGAATAATAAAAGTAAAATATGTTAAGACAATGAATTACCAATAGCCAGAAAGAATAATTGAGAAATAAAAATATGTGTCGAAGGTGGGATTCGAACTGCTTCCATTGCGCGATGCATAAATTAAGAGTTCTGAACTCTACCGCCTGAGCTACCAAATCCCTGGTAAAAGAATGCAATATTAAGGTACTTAAAGAACATTCGCTCTCAACAGTCCGTATAAGTTCTTCTACATTTCCCGTTTTTTATAATATTCTATTCCTGTTTATATCGTGGAAACTTCATAATCAGTATTCCCCTCCTTTATTATAATTCTTATAAATAACTATTGCATTAATACGCGGTGGACATCCGCCATGTCTGTCATTAACCAAGATGATTCTGCGCATGCGCTTGAACCAATAATTTTGCAGTTTTGTTTATAAATTTAAAAATATGTCGTAACATATTTGTTTATTTTAAAGACACTCTGCAAATCTACAGGCCTACAGCTTTCGACAGATAGCTCTACGAAGTGAATCGGTTCTACCGTTCCTACAATCTCGCGGTAACAAAAATCAGCTTAGTGTTTTAAATATATAGATAGATAGATGGCAATGTAAATCGTGGAGAATTCCTTACTGTACGGGAATAACGAAAGTAAAATATGTTAAGACGGTGAATTGCCAATAGCCAGAAAGAATAATTAGGAAATCAAAATACATGTCTGAGGTGAGACGCCTTCGACTATGCAAAATTCATTCCTGGGTTCGCAATGTTACCCCTGAGCTACCCAGTCAACAGACTTCTAAACCAATATTAAGTTACTTAAACAACAAACGAACTCAAACGCCTGTTGAAGTTCTTCTATCCCCTCTTTTTAATTCTCAAAAACAAAGATCACACTACGATACGGTGAATCCTTTATCCGCCATTTCTCTAGAAATGTAATTCTGGTCTGAGGGCTGGAACGGGGCGCACTCTTGAGGCAAAACTAAGAAGGGCAAGGTTCGATTCCCATCTCAACAATCTGGGATTTGGTTTACCGTGGTTTGCCACTTCCACTGCAGGTGTAATTCTGGTCTGAGGGCTGGAACGGGGCGCACTCTGGAGGCAAAACTAAGTAGGGCAAGGTTCGATTCCCATCTCAACAATCTGGGATGTGGTTTTCCGTGGTTTACCACTTCCACTGCAGGTAAATACCAGGATAGTTCCTTACTTAAAGCCTCGGTCGCCAATTTCCCATTCCCCACTTTAATTACAAATGCACACATCAGTACAGCCATCACAATAACACAGGTTATCAGAGAAAATTTGACACACACACACACCAAAGTAGACGGGGCTGAGTGACCACGATGTCTGAGTCCAACAAATGAATTATGTTCGTCAATTGTCTCTCATGGCGAAAGCGATTGTGGCCATCTTTTATTTAATAATTTAAAAGTATATGGCAATGTAAATCGTGGAGAATTCCTTACTTTATGGGAATAATAAAAGTAAAATATGTTAAGACAATGAATTACCAATAGCCAGAAAGAATAATTGAGAAATAAAAATATGTGTCGAAGGTGGGATTCGAACTGCTTCCATTGCGCGATGCATAAATTAAAAGTTCTGAACTCTACCGCCTGAGCTACCAAATCACTGGTAAAAGAGTGCAATATTAAGGTACTTAAAGAACATTCGCTCTCAACAGTCCGTATAAGTTCTTCTACATTTCCCGTTTTTTATAATATTCTATTCCTGTTTATATCGTGGAAACTTCATAATCAGTATTCCCCTCCTTTATTATAATTCTTATAAATAACTATTGCATTAATACGCGGTGGACATCCGCCATGTCTGTCATTAACCAAGATGATTCTGCGCATGCGCTTGAACCAATAATTTTGCAGTTTTGTTTATAAATTTAAAAATATGTCGTAACATATTTGTTTATTTTAAAGACACTCTGCAAATCTACAGGCCTACAGCTTTCGACAGATAGCTCTACGAAGTGAATCGGTTCTACCGTTCCTACAATCTCGCGGTAACAAAAATCAGCTTAGTGTTTTAAATATATAGATAGATAGTATTGGAGTAAAATTAGAGAAGATATAATTTACTTTAGCTTAGAAAATTCGGTCAGAGTTTATACATTCCTCGCAGCTGACTGGGAGAAACATAAGACGATCGCCTTGCGCTTACCCAGTACTACACGAGCGCTATCTGGCGCGAACTTTCTCCCGCTACATCCCTACTCTCCTCTTTTCGGCTGCACCAATAGTCCACGTTTCATTTCCATAAAGTGCCACGCTCCAGACAAAGGCCTTCAAGAATGACCTCCTAATACCTAAATCTATATTCGATGTCAACTGATTCCTTTTGTGTAGAAATGCTTTCCTTCCCTGAAGTAACCTACTTTTTATATCCTATTTGTTTCGTCCATCACTGGTTATTTTGCTCCGTAAGTAACAGAAGTCTCCTACTTCCTTTAGTTTTTCACCTGCCTATTTGATGTCCATAGAGGTATCTGATTTATTTCGGCTGCATTCCAGTATTTTTGTTTTGCATTTATTAATTTTCATCATGAATACTTTCCTCAAGACGGAGTCCATACCATTCTAAAACTCATTCAAATCCTCAGGCGTGTCGGCCAAGATGACGATGTCATCGGCAAATCTCAGAGTTGAAATTATTTCTCCTTGAATCTTCACTCCCACTTTAATTTTTTCTCCAATTTCCTTCATTGCTTGTTCAATGTAAAGATTGAAAAGTATGGGTGATAAATTGCAGCTTTGCCTTACACCTTTCTGAATACCAGCTTAGGCCATATACGTAAAATACAATTTGTGGAGCAAATCCGGATTCAAGCGAGATTCTTATATCAGAGAAGTCAGATGTTAGCATTCTTGTACCGTAGATGAGGTACTGCAAGAATGTCATGCGCTCAGCAATTATGTTTTCGGCAAGAGCAACGTCTTTTCCACTTACAATCCGTGTCATTACACTTGGCAACGCCCCCCAACTGTCATGTGGTAAGCCAAGAGCAGACAGAAAGTAATTGCTAACTCTTGAGTAAACACATACAACAGAACATAACGTCCGCTAAATCCACGCATAAATATCACAAATACAGGATAGATATTATCATGCTATGTACTTTCAATTCAGGATCATCATCTTGCACAGTCTCCAGCCACTAGCCGGGTCTGTTTGGAACACAAGCCTCTCCATCGTCTTCTGTCTTCCCACCATCTCTCAGCCTCCACCCTTGTCCACTCTTCACCTCTATTCTTCACGCTTTTTCCACCCCCTTCAGCCACCTGTCTCTCGGTCTTCCTCTCGGTCTCTTTACTTCCCACTTCGTCTCGTGTATCCTCCTGGGTATACTCTTCTCCTCCATTCGTTTTACATGTCCATACCATCTAAGTCTAGATTTCTCTATACCATCCTGCAATGTTTCCTCCTTCATTAATTCTCTAGTCCTCTCATTTCTTATTCTGCCTATCTTTGTAGCTCCAATACTGCGTCTCAAGAACCTCATCTCACTGGCCTGTATTTTGCTCTTCTCCCTTCCTTTCATAACCAGGTCTCCGAGGCATACGTCAGGATAGGGACATAGTACGTCTGATATATTATGATCTTTTTGCTGTTCTGAGGGACATCCTTGCTCCATAACAAGCTTCTCACACTCCTCCGGAATGCTTCTGCCTGCCTCCCCCGCTCATGTATTTCTCTATCGTTTCTTCCATTATCTTGTATCAGGCTTCCCAGATACTTGAAAATCTCCACTTTCTTCAGCTGTTCCCCACCAATTGTTATTCCCGTTGTGGTTCTTTCCTTCTTCCAATTCCGGATAAGGTGAATTATTTATTCGAGTCAGAAACAATTAAGTTACATACAAAACACTAATTAGCGTAGCGGTCAGCATGGTTAGCTGCCGCCCCGGAGGTCCTGGGTTCGATTCCCGGCTCTGCCACGAAATTTGAAAAGAGGTACGAGGACTGGAACGGGGTCTACTCATCCTCGGGTGGCCCAAATGAGTAGAGGGGGTTCGATTCCCCCTCAGCCATCCTCGAAGTGGTTTTCCGTGGTTTCCCACTTCGTCTTCGGGCAAATGCCGGGATGGTACCTTCTTCAAGGCCACGGCCGCCTCCTTCCCTCTTCCTTGTCTATCCATTCTAACCATCCCTTACCTTCCCTCATGAGGCCCTGTTCGCTTTGCAGGTGAGGCCGCCTGGGCGAGGTGCCAATCCAACCTCACCAGTTGTATACCTTCCGATTCGATGTTCCCAGCTCTAGGACACTGCCCGTAGAGGCGGTCGTGGTGAGTTCCCTCGCTCTCTAATTAGAGAAGCGATTAAAAGAATGAAAGAGTCAATCAAATGGTTCGCCCCTTAAAAAACATCAATCACCATGCAGCTAAATGGAGAGGTATGACAATACATCATTAATCCTAGATGACAAGACTTGCTACCATCATACAAACACTTCCGTCTTCCTTCCTAATCGCCAATCAAAGCGTTAAAGTCACACTTGCATCAACCAAGCAAGCAGAGAATTTAATGATTATTTAAGGTCACGGAAGGAACCATCCATTCAAGCAAAGTGTTGACATCTAACGTTGTCAAGAATATCAAAGAGTACAACAAAGTAATTAAAAAGTGACAGTCAGTCTGAAAGACAAGACTTTGTATCATTTTATATGCTACAAATGCTGAAAAATGCTAGAAAGGCTGGAGGCTTCTCTCTTCGCTCGAAGCCAAGGACTCTTGACATGTTAGAAAATTATCTGCATACTACTTATCTTGCTTTATAATACTTTACCTTGTTTCAAATTTCTCGCGAATGGCAAGTGCAAACCAAGGGCAAAGCAAGGTCAAGCGCGCGGGATGCCGTCACACTCACCAGAGCGCGCGAAGACGTGCCCCTTCCATCCAGTCTAAAAACACTTATAGTGGGCGATGTATTGAAGATAGAGATATGCTCTCGCGGACTTTTTTGTAGAACTTTTCATGCTGACCAATTCTTACGCTCATGGTATATTGATATGTTGAACGGTTTGCCCAGCGTAAGCTTAAGAAGTGCACTGATGCCAAGTTTGTTTTCGACTTTTTCACTGAAATCGTTACTGCTTGACTTCCTTTCATCACACATAAATTATTTTCTACAGAATCTTTCCTCGAAACATCCTTTACAGAATGGTGAAAACCGCATCAAAATCCATCCAGTGGTTCTCGAGATTACCCGTGACATCCAAGAATCGGGAATTTTTGTCTTAGGCCTATACTAACGAAGTAGAGATTGTCGGGGGTACACATGCACCAAGCGGTACTATGACGTCACACACCTCAGTGAATCTGGGTACATTTCATCCCGTCACCGTAACGTAAGGCCAGACCCCAGCGTAACGACGAAGTCGACAAGATCATTTTAAATGATAAAACCTGCGGCGTAGCGGAGCACGTTAAATCACTCACTACTTTCGCTATTTTTTCACGCGAGTTATCACAATCAAGTAACTTAGATAACTACAGTTATTATTCCACTCCTTAACTATTGTAACACTTCTTTGTTTGATATGATAGGCAGGCCCGTGTTTAGGGCTCCTCACACCCCTGTGCAAAACAAAAATTGCTGCCCCTGACTTGGATAGTTAGTTATTGTAGTTTTAAGGGACGGAACTACGAGGTCATCTGCCCCTACCCAGATTTGGAATATGTACTGTAGATTTACTGTATTAAAGTTCCCTTACATATGAACCTGTTTCTTCATCTGTTTGTGCAAACACTATAAATATTCGTTTACTATAATTACAAATAGCAACAAGTAGTTCCGTGAAGAACTATACAGCCTATTTTCATATATCCTACTTATGTTAATTGCCTCTATCAACATACAAAATTTCAGTTTGATTGCTGTAATAGGTTCGTAGATATTGAGAACCGACTAAATATTTCGGATGGTCGCCATTTGGATTTTTATATATGTAGGCCCTAGAGTTATGTACTGTTACATGAAGATTATTGTGTAGGTGTAGCATTCAAACTTCAATCGCATGGTTAGGATACAAGAAGTAAAAACGAGATTTTAAAATTTCGCACAGCTGCCATCTTGTGGTTATGGAAACAATTCAAATAAATTAGATGCCAGTGGATTAAAATGTGTATAAGGATTTACTGTACCACGTTTCACTGCACTTGGATGGTTAAATTGCGAAAAACGTCCATGTGAATATTTATATTTCACGTCGCCGCCATGTTGGATTTATGATCACCAGGTTATTGAAAGGCCTATAGGTGAACTTATGTTCATAGCCCCTATGAATATAAAAAAAATCAGTTTGATTGCTATAATAGATTCGTAGATATTTAGAGCCGTCTAAATATTTCGGATGGTCGCCATGTTCGATTGTTATATGTATAGGCCATAGAGTCATGTACCATTAAAGGAAAATTATTGCGTAGGTTCATTATTCAAACTTTCACTTCGATCACATGATTACGACACAAGAAATAAAAACTTAATTTTAAAATTCGCACAGCCACCATCTTGAGGTTATGTAAACAATTGAACTAAATTAGATATCAGTGCATTACAATGTGTATAAACATTTCCTGTACCAAGTTTCATTGCGTTGGGATCATTAAATCGTGAGAAAAGTCTATTTAAAACTTTCAACTTCGCTTGGCCGCCATGTTCGTTTTGTAGTTCAACGGTTTTTGAAAGTCTTACAGATGAACTTCCAGTAGTGCCCTTTATCTCCGTACAAAATTTCAGGGTGATACCGCTAATAGTTTCAGAGATATAGAATGCCGGTGAAATATTTCGCACATCCGCCATCTTGTGGTTATGTAAACAAGTGAACGAAGTTTGATGTCAGTGCATTAGAATGTGTATAAACATATAATGTACCAAGTTTCATTGCGTTTGGTTGGTAAAATCGCGAGAAAAGTCTATTTAAAAGTCGCAAATTCGTTTGGCTGCCATGTTGGTTTTGTAGTTACCAGGTTTTCAAAAGTTACATAGGTGAACTTTTAGTAGATCCTTTTATCACCGAAAAAAAAATCAGGGTGATATCGGTAATAGTTTCGGAGATATTGAATGCTGGTGAAATATTTCGCACAGCTGCCATGTTGGATTGGTCAGACGTAACAAAATTTGAAGGGCACGGTCAGGGTCGCCCGGAATAGTGCTATGAACTTACGGAGTTTCATTGAAATCGCTCCAGCCGTTTAGAAGTTATTAGGGGGACACACGCACACACGAATCACACACAGACAGACACACGGACAAAAGGTGATCTCATAAGCCTATTTTTTCAAAAATGAAAATAGGCTAAAAAAGAACTTATTATAAAAATGGATAGTAATTAATGGGTGGAACAGCTAGGTTATCTTCCCCTAGAAGTTACTTTAAATTTTAACACATATCAGACATAACCAATGTCCAAAATACCAATTATTAAAATAACAAGGTGCTTCCTCTTTGCCTTGTCATTTAATAATAGTTTTAATGCAGCCAATGGCCATTGAAAAAGTAAACAAGTAGTTCCGTGAAGAACTACACAGCCTATTTTCATATATCCTACTTATGTTAATTGCCACTATCAACATATAAAATTTCAGTTTGATTGCTGTAATAGATTCGTAGATATTGAGAACCGACTAAATATTTCAGATGGTCGCCATGTTGGATTTTATATATGTAGGTCCTAGAGTGATGTACTGTTACATGCAGATTATTGTGAACGTGTAGTATTCAAACTTCAATCGCATAATTAGGACACAAGAAAAAACAAGGAGATTTTAAAAATTTTCACAGCTGCCATCTTGAGGTTATGGAAACAATTGAAATAAATTAGATGCCAGTGGATAAACATTCGTATAAAGATTTACTGTACCAAGTTTCACTGCACGCGGATGGTTAAATTGCGAGAAACGTCCATGTGAATATTTATAATTCGCGTCACCGCCATGTTGGATTTGTGATCACCAAGTTATTTAAAGTCCTATAGGTGAACTTAAGTTCATAGCCCATATGAACAATAAAAATGCAGTTTGATTGCTAAAATAGATTCGTAGATATTCAGTATCGTCTAAATATTTCGGATGGTCTCCATGTTGGATTGTTAAATGTATAAGCCATAGAGTCATGTACCATTAAAGGAAAATTATTGCGTAGGTTCATTATTCAAACTTTCACTTCGATCGCATGACTACATCACAAGAAATAAAAACTTAATTTTAAAATTCGCACTGCCGCCATCTTGAGGTTATGTAAACAATTGAACTAAATTAGATACCAGTGGATTACAATGTGTATAAATATTTCCTGTACCAGGTTTCAGTGCGCTTGGAACATTAAATCGCGAGAAATGTCTATTTAAAATTTTCAAAATTCGCTAGGCCGCCATGTTCGTTTTGTAGTTAACCGGTTTTTGAAAGTCTTATAGATGGACTTCCAGTAGTGCCCTTTATCTCCGTACAAAATTTTAGGAAGATACCGCTAATAGCTTCAGGGATATAGAATGCCGGTGAAATATTTCGCACATCCGCCATCTTGTGATTATGTAAACAATTGAACGAAGTTAGATGTCGGTGCATTACAATGTATATAAACATATACTGTACCAAGTTTCATTGCGTTTGGTTGGTCAAATCGCGATAAACGTCTATTTAAAAGTCGCAAATTCGCTTGGCCTCCATGTTGGTTTTGTAGTTACCAGGTTTTCATAAGTCACATAAGTGAACTTATAGTAGTTCCCTCTATCACCATAGAAAATGTCAGGGTAATATCGGTAATAGTTTCGGAGATATTGAATGCTGGTGAAATATTTCGCACAGCCGCCATGTTGGATTGGTGAGTCGTAACAAAATTTGAAGGGCATGGTCGAGGTCGCCGGGAATAGTACTATGAACTTTCCGAGTTTCATTGAAATCGCTCCTGCCGTTTAGAATTTATTAGGGGGACACACACACACGAATCACACACACACACACACACACACGCACACACGGACAAAAGGTGATCTCATAAGCCTATTTTTTCAAAATTGAAAATAGGCTAAAAATACAATGCAGGTACTGTCAGTCGCTACAAAATTGCGTCAGGGAAGTTAATCTTTCTTTTCAATATGCCGCATGATATCGGTCACACGGCTCGCTACACAATTCACATATGCATGTAGCTGCATTTGGAGTGTGAAAGTCTTTTCTTCCGCAACACCTGAAATGAAATCCATGGACTGCGAAACGCGTCACAGTGTGTCGTAAATCGTAGTCTGCTCTCTTCCAGTCAGACGATAACATCGCTTCTGTCCCATAGAAGTCCAACCATATTTCTTTCTTTTTTGATTGAAATTCCGCAAGAAGTTCCTGATAGGCAGCGCTAGATGGAAGCTGCATTTGTAGTCTGATTTGCTCAATACAGAATGGCTCTGCAGACAGCTCATACATTAGCCGGCACGGAGTAAATTTCGATACACACAATGCTTTCTTTAGAAAGATAGACTTTACTTGCTCTATTTCCTTTAAGTTGGTTTTGGTCAGATGAAGCCAGATCAGTTCCAGACCGTAGGTTAAAATAGGTGTCAGTGTGGAAACAAAGAGCTTCATAGCAGTAACTAAAGATAGTTTACGCAAATGCTGTATGTTGTTCATAGCTATTAGTGCAGCAGTCGCTCTGTTTCTCACATGCATTGTGAAAGAAGTTCCTGTCGTCTGGAAAATTAACCCTAAATAGTTAAAATTCTTGACGGTTGTTATCGGTAAATCTCCAGGTCTGTAATAAATCTTATCTCTATTCGAAATCATTCCTCCCTTACGGAAGACCATGTGGGCTGTTTTATTCTCGTTGATCTGTAATTTGTTCCTCTCGGCCCAGAGAAGCAGACGATCCATACATTCCTGCAGAACTTCCAAACTCTTTGCTCCAATTACTACATCATCTGCGTATATATAAAGAGATATCTTCTCTTCCAAAGACTCGAGGATACCCGTGATGTCAGCAGTTGAGAGAATGAACAGCAGTGGACTGATTGGGTCACCCTGTAGGACACCATTTATCTGTTCAATAGGCTTTGAGAACTGAAGGCCATCGGAGATAAACACGGTATTGTGATGTAGAATGTTGGTTATTATCAGTGTCAGATAATCAGATTCACCGAGCATAGTCTGAAGTTTCTCAACTATGACCTGTCGACTTAACAGGTCGAAGGCCTTCTTAAAATCCACAAAGATGGCGTGAAATTTACCTCTATGGTGACGAAGTGCCTCATTTGCAAACAAGTTTAGGATTTCTTCATAATTACAATAAAATTTCAGTCTCAAGTCAGATTCAGATTAAATATTTTGTTATCTTAATAACGTCAATACAGGACACTAATTAGTAAACCAATATGTTTTCATGGCTTCTTATTATATAAGTAAAATTATGTCAACCTCATTGTGTTCAAATTTTAAAACAAATAGGAAAACATATTTATTTGATGCCCCTTGTAATGCGGTGAGCAGTCGTTAAGTTCAATCGAATCTTAAAGAAAAAACAGTCGAATAAATCGATGGTTTTCATAATCAATTACTTTTAGTCGACTGATGCCATCACTACTGTTGAAGTCTTGGTACAGTACAGTATTACCAGCGTTAATAGTGAACATAACACCATGCCACAGTGACATGTTAAGAAAGCGTTTCCAATTGGCCATTGTTACGACTGCCAACAACAATAGATCATATTGAAGAAGTAGGCATTGTTTGGAATCAGACTCTGTAAACAAGCGGCAAATGATGCAGAGAAGACACGCTAGAGCGCCAGGGAGATTGATGTTTATTAACGAAGGAGTGAAATAACGTGAAATTGCTCCATATTATTCTGTTTTATTTCCGGGATTACAACACTACCAATATTGATTGCGATACGTGCCACTGCCAAAAACAACTACGGTACACTGATATTTCAACTTTTTGCTGCTACAAAGATTACCACCTGATCTGTAGCTGAAAAACATGAACACAGTATTGCAATATGTACGAGGATTCTCCTACACATACGAGAAGTTCACCTAGTAATATAGCAGTGGCGTAGCCAAGGGAGTGTTACAGGGGATTATAACCCCCTTCTTGGAATTTTTACAAAAAATTAAACAGGAACTGATAGTAACAGATCTGATTTTTAAAGAAGATTTACAGTATATTTTTCCGTATTTTAACGATTTATTCTAATTAGAAAGTATTTCGATTACAATTTTAAATATTTTGAACAGTTTTTTAACATTTGAAGAATATTCTACGATTATTTAAAAAAATGAATATTTTATTTCTAGTCTTCATCTCTTTTCTCAGAGAATGTTAATGTTAGAATGATGCATTTGGTAGCAAAAGTAGGAACTACTTGAAATTGATCGTCTGCAGTCCTTACCTCTTTTACAGATAACACACACTAATACAGCCACCACAATTAACACCGTTTATCAGACAGATTCTACACACACCCAAAGTACAGGGGGCTACACGACCGCGTTGCCGCAGCCCCTAAACTGAGGAACCAACCAACCAACCAACCAACCAAGCACGTGTTAACGGCGTCAGCAGATTTGTCAACAGGGCGCGTGTTAATTGCTATAGCAACAGACCACTCTCGAATAATAATAGTCGACTTATCAGCGACAGTGGCGCTTTTTCACAGAACCTTTCTCTCTTTGCACAGACTACTTATTTTTTTAAGTTTCCTACAGAGGGACCAAGGGCTCATACTAATACCACTTTAATATATTCCATTTTACATGAAGTCAATATGTCGGTACTAATTGTTGTTTTGCTTTGCGACATCATGATTATTTAGCCCCGTGTACTTTGGTGAGAGTATATATATTATTATTATTATTATTATCATTTCCGATGATTCCCCTGCAGGAAAGCGTGAGAACTTGAGCCAATCACAGCTTCACTTCCTTTTCCTCTCTTCTTTTCTTCCCAAAACCTCTTCATTAGTTCACTGTGCCTTATCTTCCTTTCCTCTGTCCATTTTTTTCCCCTGACGTGTCCTTCCTTAAGACTTGTATATTTTCGTGTTTCTGATTTTATTTCTAAATTGTTCTCTGCCCTTAATGTCATCTTCAGAGATTTTAAGTAATTCCAAGTCTTCATGTACTTATTTTGTCCAACTGGTCTTTAATTTACTTGCATTCACGATATTGAAAATCTTCTTAGTGAGTCTGTTCTCATCCATCCTATATAAAAGTCCATAGAACTGCAGACGTCTCTTCCTAAATTTATCTATAATGGTGACTGTATTTTCATAAAGTTCCTTTGTTGGTCTCCTGACACAAATTCCACTGCGGAAAACAGCGCCATGGATTTTCCTAAGAATTAGGTACATTTCATTAGAAAGCTAACTATTGCAATGGGTCCCATGTTTCGACTTCCGGAAAATTTCGACATATCTTCGCGTTTCACATCCCCCAGACCCCAAAACCACCGTCAGTTCAAAAGTTTATATATAATTTATGTATGTATGTATGTATGTATGTATGTATATATATATATGTTTCTTGTGGACACGATAACTGCCGTAATTTTGCACCAATCACTTTGAAGTTTTTACCGAATATGTATACCTATAAAATCTCAGTCGAGTTCGTTACTGGGCTAAATCGGTCGAAGGGGGTGAAAATGGGGGGCTTTTTTCGAAAAAGTGAAATATTGCTATAACTCTCTTAATATGTGAAATATCGAATCCGTTCAACGTTCATACTATGTGTCGGATAAAGCCCAAAAATTTATGTTTGAAGAGTTTTTTTTATAGCACCAACCATTGACCAAAGGGGTGGGAAAAATGGGTTTTTTCGGGAAACATTAATCATATCTCTCTTAATAGGCACAATATCAAAACCGTACAAAATGGACAATATTCCCCTAATAATTACCTAAAACGTTTGTCTGAAAGAATTTTTGATATGACCCACCATTACGCCAAGGGACGAGAAAAATGATTTCGGAATTATAAGAAAATGCCAAGAGCTATCAGTGGTTGCCATGGCAACACTACTAAATTGATGAGGGATGAGCCATCAGACGTTGCCAAGATAACGCACTTGCACGAGATCAGATTCAGATTTCCATCTAAGTGTGAAGCGGCTTCGGTGACGTAACTGGTAGCATGCTAAATGTCTATGCCCAAGGTCGCGAGTTCAAAGCCGGCCGAAGTCGTCGGATTTTCTAAGAGCGCTAAAAATCCCTCAGTATGCTTTCCTTTGAAGGGGAAGTTCCAACGTTCGTTGCGAGTTGCTGGTTGCCGTGGCATCTAGTAGCCAAGTTCACAGCTAGGTGTCGTTGACGGTAGTACCTGGTAGCAACATTAGGAACTACTGCTTGAAATTGACCGTCTGCAGTCCTTACCTGAATTACAGACTATTACAGCCATCCCAAAGTACACGGGGTTACATGACCCCGTTGTCGCAGCCCCTAAACTGAGGAACCAACCAAAATCTCTGCGTGAGATATAATTTTGCGTGAAGAAGTAACAGACCGTTACATAGTTACACATCAGTGTCGAAACCTTGCATAAGGACAGTGTGACCACAAGTATAAAAATGGACCCCAAATGACAAGAAGGTTACCGTTCCCGTAAGACAATAAAATGTTTAAAATAAGCATAAAATGACGAAAAACAAAGTTAATTAAGCTCCAATTATAAAATACCTTCTCGCAATAAATGAGGTCTGATCCTTCTACGAAAATCTGCATATTCTGCCTATTTTCGCCTATCCCCAAGCTTGTCCGGTGAAATCTACCTCCGCCTTCCGGCGTGCCGAGAGGACTTTTTTTTTCGTTCCTGTCGCTCAACATCATGAATTCTCGACATTCCTCTAATGACTGTGGTTTCTGCCGCGTACAAGGCTTCAGACAAAACAACTGCGTTGTAATGGCGCAGTTTTGAATTACGAGATATTGCTATTTTGTTATAATGATTCCATGTCAGCTTGTATGCCTTCTGGAGTTTTACTATTCTCTCTGAATTAGAAATTGTGTTCAATCCTGTGGGTTGGATGGCTTCTACTAAGTATTTGAAGTGAGTGACCTGCGAGATTTTACCATATTGCGTTCGCAAGGTGATGTTTCCTGTTGATTTCACAGTGACTCTTTTCCCTTTCTCCTTTCCTAATCTGGATACCTGTCACATGCTTTTCCCATTCTCTGATGATTTTGTCCAGTACGATGTTGAACAAGAGTGGTGATAAACCATCCCCTTGTCGGACTCCAGTATGAATTGCAAAAGAGTTAGAGATTTCTTCCATGAATTTCACTTTTGAGGTAGTTACCAATAATGTTTCCTGGATGATGACCCTGGTCTTCCTGTCAATTCCTAATTCTTCTAGTCTGTTAAACAAGGTTTGTATGTCAACCGAATCATAAGCCTTTTTCAAATCCACAAATGTGACTGTAGTATGCCTGCGTCGTCGATGTGTAGGTTCCAGATCTGCTCAATACAGGACCTTCCCTTCCTGAAACCCGCCTGATATTCTCCAATATGGTGGTCCACCTGTGGCTCGAGTCGACTCAGCAAAGCTTTAGAGAGAATTTTATAGCGACTGGAAGAAGCGAAATTCTTCAATAATTATTCGGACCAGTTTTGCTTCCCTTCATATGGAGTGGGTGTATCAAAGCACTCTTCCATTCTTTTGGGATTTTCTCTGTTTTCCAGACATCTGATATTATTCTATGAATTTTTGGTGTTATGTGTTCATGATCCAATTTCCAAACTTCTGCAATAAGCCCATCTTCACCAGGGGCTCTATTGTTTTTTAATGACTTGATTATGTCCACTATTTCTCCATGTGATGGTGGAAGCGAATCAAGGCTGGGCACTGGTTTTGAAAATTGAAGTTGTTCAGCAGGTGCTTCGCAATTAAGGAGTGTACTGAAATATTTAGCTAGAATTTCACAATTATTGTTCGTATTAGTTTCCAGAGATCCATCAGGTCGTTGGAAGCATAAACTAGGAGGTTGATAGCCAGCTATATTTTCTCTAAAGAGAGAGAGAAAATAATTTGTCTGATAACCAGTGTTTTTGAGGTGTCTGTAGAAGTAGTAGTGTGTATTTGCAATTCAAGTGAGTATTGAGAAGGAGATGGTCGTGGCCTTCAGCTAGGAACCATCCCGGCATTCGTCTGGAGTAGAATTGGGAAACCACTTCCAGGATGACTAAGATGGGCATTGAACGCACCTCTTTTCAGTTTTGGCTCACGAGGCTTGAATGGACCCCGTTCCAGCCCTCAGACCAGAATTGAATTTCTTGGCAGAGCCGGAAATCGAACCTGGGTCTCTGCGGTGAGAGTCAAAAATGCTAACTGCTACGCACCGAAGCGGATAATTGTTGTTTTAAGGGGTGGCACAGGGACGGTGCGCCATTAAGGGCCGAATGGGCCCTGCCCACCCAAGGCCGTTAGGCAGCATTGCAAAGAATTTGTTTAATTAATGTTTTTAAAAATACTCAACTTAAAATAAGTGGTTTACCCTTCCAGAATCTTAAAGAGGATTCATTATAAATAACTCATCCCTAGGTTAAGATCCTGACAGGCTCGTACGGTGTATCGTCATAGAGAGGGCCGGTCCACAGAAATCCCCATGTAAAGTATATAGCTTGATGGGCCAGGTGAGGAAACAGTGGACATAGCACTGTATTGCACTCGAATTCTTCAGTGCTATGAAGGGAACTTTCTTTCTCTCTCAAGGGCCAGCAGATTGGGCCCATAGTGTTGCTTCGAAGCGAAACAGAAGATCTCCTCATTCCACTTCCTGCTTCTGGCTCTGTTAAATACGGGAGAAGGGTCCACCCCACGCCCTTGAACAGGTATTCAGCCATTGTTTGCAGCTTTCTGGCATTCGAAAAAACTATATTTATGCATTTTCAGTTGTCTGAAGTTAATTTCTACTGTATAAATGTTTTTTAAACTTTTTTGGCACGGTACGTAATTATTTATATTATGTATTTACAATGTCGATTGTATGCGACATAGGAAAATGAAAGTGGAATATTTATTAAGAAATTCATTTTCTTCTATAGCTCTGAACACAAAGTTAGAAATTAAATAATTAGTACCTCATCAACCAAGCTGATAGATAAATTTGCTTCATCCAAGCACAGGAGAGATTATATTTATCAATAAGGAGCCATGTGAGCACAGTTTCTAATGCATCAACTCTTTATTAAAACTTGTTTCAAATGTTGTGTTGTGTGAAATGATGATAATGGCAATATTGGCAACAATGAATGCAAAATATAAAACAATATTTAATGTGAAACAACAATAGTATCATCTGGTCCACCCTAAAATTTTAATCAGGAGCCGCCCCTGCGGTGGCATATCAAGGTTATCAGCCTCTAAACAAGCCAAAACGAAGAAATAAAATGCCACGATCGTCTTTTCAGATGTGAGAAAAGCGTCTGACAACATTGGTCTCCAACATCTTACGGAAACAAAAATGCCACTGCCTATTCCAACCAAGCTCGTAAATGTAGTCATCAATGTACACACGGATATCGTCACCCATATTACGTCTCAGGAGCATAAAACTAAATCCATTATGCTGACAGGAGGTGTAATGCAGGGCTTTCCTTATTACACACATTGAACATTAATCTCAGCATTGACCACATCTTGTTTAGTGCACATGTTTTATATAAGACTAGCAGTAGTACCCGGCTTCGTCCGGTGGATTTATTTGTTTTATGGATGATAACGAATACTACTACAGAACTGGAACGCTCTAGGATAAGGATCGGAAAGCATCAACGCATATTTCAGCTGATAACCTCAGTATACTGCACCTACTCCATCGCCCTTATACAGAGGCATACTTTTGTCATGATGGTAGCTGTTTTAAAGGGCCTAAGAAATCTTTTTGCACTAATTACTCCCCGTAACTGAAATTTATAAGCAACTCGCAATTCTGCACCAGTACACTGGTAGGGGCGACGTGATGCAACCCACATTACGAAGCTGTCCGGGAGCGCTTGTTCTTCCGACTTACTGAACAAAAATCAATATTTAAGGTTACCTGAGAGGTGTAGCCTGATGCTACATAGCCTAAACGATTCCTCTTGAATCTGGCTATCAGATACAAAAAGAAGTTTTAGAATCCGACTGGTAGTTCCAGAGATTAGCGCGTTTAAACACACACACTCTTCAGCTTTATTATATTAGTATAGATGTAGTCAGATAGTGAAAGGAACAGTGGCGGCTGGGGCAAATAATTAGTTGTGTGCTGTAACCCAACCACCCTCTAAAAAGTACAAATATTTTGAAAAGTAATTTATATTCGACAATGCCGAAATATAAACATTTTGTGTCAGAAAACTGTATCATATTTAGGCTCATTATAATACTATTTTCATTATGAAGCAGTTTCTCCCACCAATCAGAGCTCAAGAAACAGTTGTGTGACCAATTAGGTAAGGATACCTTCGCGCATGAGCTCAAAATCCAACATGTCTATATAAATTACCGAAAGTGCACCGTCCATATGTTCGCGTAAATAAACTGGCAAATATGAGACAAGAAATAGCACTGTACCTTAATATCCCCAACTCCAATTTCTACACAGCATATTGCTTTCAAACGACTTCAGTGACAGTTTTACTGAATACTGGTGCACAATCTGCACATATGGCATTGAAGCACACAGAGCGCATGCGTCGGTCGGTCAGAGAGCTTGGAAAACAGAGATATCCTACCCAGCGTTGCACTCCGATCACAACATTCGAGTGACTGAATCTCAACAGATATTTATGAATATTTATGTTAAAACATATAATAAAGTTATAATTATCGTCGTATGCAACTCGCCTATAATGGTAATTAAGACACTCGTGTGGAAATTATGAAACTCCTATACGCTCGTTTTATAAACATACTCGTGTCTTAATTATTGCCATTATAGGCTCGTTGCATAATGTACTATTATAGAAACACTCAAGAGGCTCTCCATTGAGTTTTCCATACTGTACAAACACGCAAATGAACGCAACACATTTCCTCGTTTGCTTTGAGCGATTCCCTCTTAAATGCTACCGCTCCTTCGTCCTGCCACGTTCTCATTTCGTGTGACCAGTGCTGCCTCTCTGTGTTTCAACGAAAAATCGCTGTGATGTCTTGGCTCTGGTCTTGGCTGTTGTCCCAAAAGCACAGCGGAAAGGTTTGGCACACATGCGCAGAAGACAAAATTCACGTTTGCTGGCAATAAACTTAGATATTCTCGCAGAGCTGCGATCTGCACAGCCAGTGCCTGGCGCGGAGTAAAGCGCACGACTAGTAGATACCCCTTTCTGAGGGGAGTTAAAGTATTTCCTATTGTTTGGCTGACGTATTTTTAATGCGCTGTATTTGATTGTAGACAATATTATTCAAGTAATATATTTTTCAAATAAAACAATCTCCTGCAGCACTTCAGCACACTAGGTGCGGCCACCCCAGGAAAGGAAGTAGGAGACTTCTGTTACTTAGGAAGCAAAATAACCAGTGATGGACGTAGTAAAGAGGATATAAAAAGTCGGTTGGCACCGGCTAGGAAAGCATTTCTTCACAAAATGAATCTGTTGACGTCGAATATAGATTTAGGTATTAGGAAGTCATTTTTGAAATCCTTTGTCTGGAGTGTGGCACTCTATGGAAGTGAAACTTGGACTATTGGTGCAGCAGAAAAGAGGAGAATTGAAGCGTTTGAAATGTGGTGTTACAGGCGAATGATGACGATCAGATGGGTAGATAGGGTTACTAATGAAGAGGTATTAAGACGAGTGAGAGAGGTGAGATGTTTCTGGTGACTGCTAATGAAGAGAAGAGATAGGTTGGTAGGACACATACTAAGACACCCAGGAATAGCAAACTTAGTTATGGAAGGAAGAGTCGAGGACAAGAACTGTAGGGGTAGACCAAGGTTAGAATATGTTAAACAGATTGCCTCGGATGTAGGGTGTGGTAGCTATGTAGAGATGAAATCATTAGCTCTGGACAGGGAAGCATGCAGAGCTGCATCAAACCAGTCAAAAACTGAAGACTCAAACACACACACAGATAGTGAAATCCGTGATTTCATAAAAATCCTAGGCACCTCATGAAAAGCCGGCATATGATGTAAAAAGGAATAGTTACACTATCTGATGTGTTTCTTCGTGAAGTGAAGAGGTGGCAGATGATGTAAGAAATAATTGTACATTATCAGTCGAGGCATTTCGTGAAGATCCAGTGATTTGTAGATTCGACTCTTCATGAAATGGCTGACGCAATGGAGTCGTACATTAACTTTTCGCCGCCATACACGAACTATCGCAAGCAATAATTTTATGCTTGTTTATTATAGTTTAAACTAAATTTACAACAATGAAGCAACAATAATTCGAACAACGGAACTATATTAAAATATGTGGCGAACAAAGATATAGAAGCCGTTAATTGGCATTAAAGCTCCTCAAAAACAACAGCCTTTGAACAGACTTCCATACTGTATATTGCCACTAAGTATAGTAGCCTCACTATCCTGGTTAACGACCGGCTCGTCTTTGAAACCTAGCTGTATGGATGTTTACATTCCATAGCTGCGGGGTGCCGAGGCATTCACGGCTTAAGGCCGGTGAGCAGGTAGACAGGACTGGCGTCAACACCTTGTCTGCACCCTCGTGGACAGATGGAGGAAGCATCTTATTGGTAAAGAACTGTCAGGTATTTGTCAGCCATAAATAATGGCTATTGTCGGCTCGTGCTAATGCTTAACGTTTGAGTCGCCGGTCGTTAACCAGGAAAGTGAGGCTACTATACCAAGTCTCACCACTCATATAGAAGCAGGGTTTAAACAACGACTTAAAACATCTGTTGCTTTTGTTGACCAATGACACGGTATGGAAGGATGGATTACTCTACAAAGTGATGCGTATCATACTATGTCAAACAAACTTATAAACAATATGCTGTCTGAAAGATATTTCCAAGTGCTTGTTGGGACCAAAATATGTAAGCAAAAGTAACTGAACAATTGAGTCCTACAAGGTTCCGTTTTAGCTCCAGTGCTCTTTAACTTGTACACATCAGACCTTCCTGAAAAAATTAATCGTCTGCAGTCCTTCTACCTTATTCACAGATAACACACACTAATACAGCCATTACAATTAACACCGGTTATCAGACAAATTCAACACACACCCAAAGTACACGGGGCTACATGATCGCGTTGTCGCAGCCCCTAAACTAAGGAACCAACCGACCAACCATACATTTTTCCAATTTTCATAGCTGCTCGGCCACCTCATTTTGCATGATGATACCGAGAAAGAAACCGATCAGAATTTCAGTTGATATAATCTCTTAGAGGAAGTACAAATTGTTGTGCGATTACATTCTCGCGGCTGAATGGTCTTGTTAACAGACATAGTACGGTGCGTGGAACTACTACAGTTTGTGACACTGTGCTAAATAACAAAGGAGAAACATTAAGATTGCCGAGAGCACAACAAGTTGTCTGTGGATAACACTATTGATAAACAGACCACGCTTAGACTTGTGTGTTAAAATATTGAGATAAGCGACTCTATAAAGGGTGCCTGTACACTGGAGAGCTTTTGCCCTAGCTAGAGCGTAGAGTAGCTCTAGCGAGGGCACTCTAAGCTCCTCTCCAGTGTACACAGGTGGTAAAGAACCTCAGGAGAGACCGCTCTAAGCTCTAGCTAGGGCCGACCGACTCTACGATGTAAACAGTATTTGGGTGCCCTAGCTAGACCAGCTCTATTCGTTCGGTTGAATATTGGAAAGTGCTCTCTGTAGAGTCAGTGGTGGATTGTTGGGGTTATTTGTTTGTTATTAATCATAGTGTTTGAATATGGCTGAATTTGTGTGGAGTCGCGAAAAGCAATAACATTAATTGAACATCCAGAAACTTGGAATTGTACTCTGAAAGAATAGTCATTTTTGATCATTCTTAAAAAGTTCTTGTACGCTTCAGAATCTTCTGAACATAACTCTTGCGAAAATTTAGCGTGCATTCCCTCGTATTTTTTACCCTATTTTCAATTTTGAAAAAATAGGCTTATTTATTTATTTATTTAATCGTATGGTGAATTATATACAAAATTTACATTATACAACATTATCCACATTCTGCAACCAAGTTATGACATTCGGAGTGACATGAAAGAGTTCAGCAGGGTTCCCAGGGAACGAGAACAGAGGGCAGCGTCGGAGCAGATGATCCATTGTCTGCTCCTCTTGATCACAGTCGCACATTGCTGAATTGATCCAGCCCCATCTGTGTTGAAAGAATTTACAGCATCCATGGCCGGTTCTGAATCTGTTAAGACGGCACCACAGTTTCCTTGGGAGGTCAGAACCTTTCAGTTCCTTTGTAGGATCAAGAGAATGGGCACTTGTCCCCGCTGTTTTTGTTGACCACTCGTTTCTCCAACTTTGGTTTAAATTAAACCCATCCACATACAGTATTTCTGCAGTAACACATGTTGGCCTCCTAGACCGTAGTCGCTGTTGTGAGGGATGGCAAAATTCATGGTGTAGTGGTAAAGTAGGTGAAGCCCTGATCTTCTTAGCCTCTCTCAACAATGCTTGTTTCCTTCTTAGATGTGGTGGAGGAATGTGGCTCAGCACAGGCAGCCAATGGCAAGGCTTTGACTTAATAGTACCAGTGATGCATCGCATTGTGTCATTTAATCTTGAGTCTACTTTATGCACATGTGCACTTTCCAACCACACGGGTGCACAGTATTCTGCTGTTGAATAGACAAGGCTAATGCCAGTTAGGCGTAAGCAGTCGGCAGAGGCTCCCCAGGAAGTACCACTAAGTTTATGTAGGATGTTGTTTCTTGCAGCAATTTTATGGGAGAGCTTGGTGAGATGCTCTTTGTAGGTCAGGGTTCTATCCAAAGTCACTCCAAGATAAGAAGGAAAGGGATTGTATCTAAGTTGTTGTCCGTCAAGCAAAATATTTGGTTTGTAATTAGAAAACCGATGTGCAAGGTGGAAGCAAAATACTTCTGTTTTTTTCAGGCTCGGAATCAAACTCCAGGACTGAAGGAAAGCTGACATTCTCTTAAGGTCTTCAGTAAGGGTGTTTTCTGCATCTTCAAAATTTCTGCTCTGCGTTACAAGCGCAATATCGTCAGCATAAATGAACTTTCTTGCCGTAGTATTTGGCAAGTCATGAATATACAGGTTGAAAAGGATAGGCTTATGAGATCACCTTTTGTCCGTGTGTGTGTGTGTGTGTGTGTGTGTGTGTGTGTAGGTGTGTCCCTAATAAAATCTAAACGGCTGGAGCGATTTCAATGAAACTCGGTAAGTTCATAGCACTACTCCGGGCGACCTCGACCGTGCCCTTCAAATTTTGTTACGTCTCACCAATCCAACATGGCGGCTGTGCAAAATATTTCACCAGCATTCAATATCTCCGAAACTATTCCCGATATCACCCTGGAATTTTTTACGGTGGTAAAAGGAACAACTAGAAGTTCACCTATGTGACGTTTGAAAAGCTGGTAACTACAAAACCAACATGGCGTCCACGCGAATTTGCGACTTTTAAATAGACGTTTCTCGCGATTTAACCAACCAAACGCAATAAAACTTGGTACAGTGTATGTTTATAAACATTGTAATACACCGACATCTAACTTGGTTCAATTGTTTACATAACCACAAGATGGCGGTTGTGCGAAATATTTCACCGGCATTCTATATCTCTGAAACTATTAGCGGTATCACCCTGACAATTTGTACGGAGATAAAGGGCAGTTCATCTACAAGACTATACCCCACGTCAGGTCAAGACCTGAGGAAAATATCCCTCCGCGCATCTTCTCTCTCTGTCCCGTCTTGTGTTTCCAACATGGCGCGCATCTGATCGAGTGTTTGAATCTACCTTAACCACAAAGACTTTATTGCGTTCGGACCTTTGATTCACTTCAATTACGAATTTATCTACGGCATATTCACTGAACCAAATATGTTTTCCTATCGTGTCGAAACCCGAGGCTCTGTGTTAATAAAAAAAGGATGCTTGTAGTTTTATGTTATCGTGCGATTATTTAAAACATTATAACATTGTGTTAGGCGAGGAATTACACATGAACGATGAGTGATATAAGAAGACGAAATGACGTGTGTCCTTGAACCCTATGAACCAACTAATTGCTTATTTGTCATCCGTCACCATCTTATCTTGCAAAAGATCGAAAGTTGACGGGGAGAAACAGCTGCTTCCTTGAAGGGTTACGACACGTACTCTTGAGAATCAGAAGGCAGAATGATCTACTGTTAGTACAAAGACTTAACTGTAACGTGAAGTGGAGGGTAATTATAAAACAAAATAATAATTATACCGCGCATAGGAAAATAATACTGTCAGGTGTATATGCGTATTAGCCATCATCAAAATGTCATTACAAAACATGGCGAGTAGGCTATATATTTTCGGTTGAGCTGACATAGGCTACTAAGAAGTAAACAATCTCCTATAAATAAGATTAAATGTTAGGATACAACATGTGTATATAACTTACAGATGTCGCTAATCTTCCTCCATTGCTTCTATTCCACGGAGACCGCCGTCAGATGATTCACTACTATTACTATCACCATTAACTTTCACTGTCACTTTCGTCACAGTTGGAATTTCATTCTTGAGAAAAAGAAGAAAGCACTTTCCTACGAATTCCACACAGAACAAAATTCTAAATACTGTGACACATGAACCCCCTTTCCTTGTGACACCGGCCGACTTCTCGCCGGAGACTCACCATGAGCTTTGAATTCAGCGCGTACCGAGTCAACACTGTATGTCGAAACGCCAGTCAAGTATGCAGTCTTTTTCACCAACTCTTCTACTGTCCACTCTGGATTGTCATCCCTCAACCTACTACAGTATATACATTTGAAATCATTTGTTTGCACCTTTTACTGAACTTCTCCCCACTTTTATTATTTTTGAAGTATTTTGTTGGCGATTCAAGCTTTACAGCTGCAGTTTGAACACGTTGTCTACTTGAAGGAGCCATCTTGAAGTCCGTGCAATCATAACAGTATTGCCAACGTTTGAACCTGATTTGCCACAACATTGAATGAGTCGGTTACTCTTTTGCAGCTAAACAAGGTTTATACCGAACGAAATATAATATAATATCAAATTCGTACCGAATTACTCTGCCTATCGTATAAAATACCACTACAAGCAATATTCGCGCACACAGTTAATCACATGAAAAGCAAGGTTGGTGCAGCTCCCAGTTAACGAGAAAATGATTAATTTATTCTTAGATTTATACCAAGGAATTTCTTAAAAGTAATCTAGCCAGTTTATCGAAACATAGCAACATGCGCTCAAACATCTTGTACTGCAAAAACAAGCAGAAAAATTGGGAACTATTTCCTTGCGCGTTAGCCTTCTCACAGACCAGAACATCAAAGGGACCGCTTAGGTCTTGACCTGACGTTCGGTATATCAAATACCGGTTAACTACAAAACGAACATGGTGGCCAAGTGAATTTGAAAATTTTAAATAGACCTTTCTCGCGATTTAATGTTCCAACCGCAATGAAATCTGGTACAGGAAATGTTCATACACATTGTAATACACTGGTATCTAATTTAGTTCAATTGTTCACATAACCTCAATATGGCGGCTTTGTGAATTTTAAAATTAAGTTTTTATTACTTGTGTCGTAATCATGCGATCGATGTGAAAGTTTGAATAAAGAACCTACGCAATAATTTTCCTTTAATGGTGCATGACTCTATGGCCTATACATTTAACATTCCAACATGGCGACCATCCGAAATATTTAGACGGCTCTGAATATCTACGAATCTATTTTAGCAATCAAACTGATTTTTTATGTTCATAGGGTCTATGAACTTAAGTTCACCTATAGGACTTTAAATAACCTGGTGATCACAAATCTAACATGGCGGCGACGCGAAGTATAAATATTCACATGGACGTATCTCACAATTTAACCATCCGAGTGCAGTGAAACTTGGTACAGTAAACCCTTATACTAATGTTAGTCCAATGGCATCTAATTTATTTCAATTGTTTCCATAACCACATGATGGTGGCTTTGCGAATTTTAAAATTAAGTTTTTATTTCTTGTGTCGTAATCATGCGATCGATGTGAAAGTTTGAATAATGAACCTACGCAATAATTTTCCTTTAATGGTACGGTACATGACTCTATGGCCTATACATTTAACAATCCAACATGGTGACCGTCCGAAATATTTAGACGGCTCTGAATATCTACGAATCTATTATAGCAATCAAACTGATATTGTTTTAATGTTCATAGGGGCTATGAACTTAAGTTCACCTGTAGAACTTTGAATAACCTGGTGATCACAAATCCAACATGGCGGCGACGCGAATTATAAATATTCACATGGACGTTTCTCGCAATTTAACCATATGAGTGCAGTGAAACTTGGTACAGTAAATCCTTATACGAATGTTAATCCACTGGCATCTAATTTATTTCTATTGTTTCCATAACCACAAGATGGCTGCTGTGCGAAATTTTAAAATCTCCTTGTTACTTCTTGTATCCTAATCATACGATTGAAGTTTGAATGCTACACGTACACAATAATCTTCATGTGACAGTACATAACTCTAGGACCTACATATATAAAATCCAACATGGCGACCAACCGAAATATTTAGTCGGTTCTCAATATCTACGAATCTGTTACAGCAATCAAACTGAAATTTTGTATATTGATAGTGGCAATGAACATAAGTAGGATATATGAAAATAGGCTGTATAGTTCTTCACGGAACTACTTGTTATTTTTGATATCCAATTTCTCACCCACAACCTTTTTTTCCTCTTCATAGTTTTCTTTTTTGACAGGGCACACACAACCACCACAGATGCTAAAAGCTCTCTTGAAGACATTTTAACTTCACAACACAGCGCAATAAACCTAGATTCACACTGCTCTCAGAATATTTTAGCGCTGCTCTAGCTAGTGCATTTACGTTTGACAGTGTGCACAGGTTCAGAGACTGCTCTAGGTAGATTTGTCTATCTCTACCTAGGGAAAATTACTCTACAGTGTACACGCACTCAGTTTAGCCAGAGCGGTCTTGCTAGACTTGCTCTATGAAAATCACTCTCCAGTGTACAGGCACCTTAATAACACAAACTGAGTGTGGATACAGGGGATCTCTTGCGTGTTGTGCGTAAGGAATAGTAGGATGTAAACAAGGTGCAGAGGTGTGCAAGTTATTATTATTGCTTATGCATAGTGTGTGCAAGTCATCATCATCATCATCTTGTACAGTTTCCAGCCCCAGGCTGGGCCTGTTTGGAACATAAGCCTCGCCACTTAGTCCTTTCTTCCCACCACCTCTCTGCTGTCACTCTGGTCCAGTCCTCGCCTCTCTTCTCGACACATTCCTCCCCTCCTTTCAGCCATCTATCTCTTGGTCTTCTCCTTGGTCGTTTCTTCTGCATCTGCATTTCATGTATCCTCTTGGGATTCTTCTTCTCTTCCATTCTCTATAAGTGTCCATACCACATCAGTCTTGATGTCTCAATCCTACCTTTGTGCGCAAGTCAAATTACATAACTAGAAATCCACCCCATTTCTACCTTCGGCCGTGAACTTGTAAGGGAATATTTGCCTGGGTAGACGTCACTTCTTACCGCTAGAAGGAGAGCGCAGCTGTTGTGTATACATTACGTCATCTCGCCTTGTTATGGCTGCAGCGAGCGGCTTGCGGGGCAAGGGGGGAGGGACTCATGTACAGTCATAGGCTACAATTATTATTTATTTATTTATTTATTTATCGTATTGCTTTTAGTGCCGGGAGTGTCCAAAGACATGTTCGGCTTGCCTGAGCCTGTAGCTGCGTCAGTGGACACCCGTAGGGTGAGCTACAAGTTCCGTTCAATTTCAAGTAGTTCCAACTTTCGCTACCAGATATCAATGATACCTACTGGTGAACGTTGGAACTTTGATAGAGCGTTCCGACGAAATCTAACCTAACAATTTAGCTTCACACAAGTTTAGTCTGAGAAAGGATCTTTTACATGCCATAAATCTATGACTTGGGACCGCCGGCTTTACTTCCCCTCCGAAGGAAGGCGTACTGAAGGCTATATAACGCTCTTAAAAAATCCGACGACTTCGGCCGGGTTTGAACCCGCTATCTTGGGCACAGCAGTTCAGCATGCTAACAACTACGCCACCGAAGCATAGGCTACAATGAGAACACACCGCACAGCGCACGGCCCAGCATGAATTAGGCACACAAATAACGTCCATCGCAGGCGTGTGGCTGGGCGGAGCGCATTAGTTCCAATTTCCTCCACCGGTAACAATTCGCTGGTCGGGTAGTACGGCATATGAGCTAATTAGAGAACCTTTTCTCATAGAGGAGCTGCGACTGACGATGTTCCTATCTTCCACACCAAGCTACGTACTAGACCTGCAAGAACTGCAGCAGAAGAAACTTCACGGATGCCATCACCGTGGCTGTTTCGAAGCAGGCTATGAATTAAGCCATATTGGTCACCTGCTGGCAGCGCACCGGCTATGCGGGATGCGGTCCAGGCTGTGCGTGCGATCTCTGTGACATATTTTCTGAAAGATACCATGTGTCAAATGTTAAAAAGAACATTTATAAACCTACTGAACATTTTGGCCATTGGCTGCACTTATTAAATTATTATTATTATTATTATTATTATTATTATTATTATTATTATTATTATTATTATAGCATAGGCTACAATGAGAACACACCGCACAGCGCACGGCCCAGCATGAATTAGGCACACAAATAACGTCCATCGCAGGCGTGTGGCTGGGCGGAGCGCATTAGTTCCAATTTCCTCCACCGGTAACAATACGTACGTGGAAAGGTATGGCAAAACAAGCTAAGGAGTCATGGCGGTGTCCACAGTGCCGTAGCTTCAAAAAGACAACGTCAGCATCTGTTGTCGCAAGCGGTGGAACGATGACCCTACCAGCTGCTGCCAACACTGATTACACAGCGACTCCACCTTCAACACCGGACACGGAGATAATACACGCTTCGGATATCAAAGGTATGTTTTTAGAATTAAAGAAGCAGATTAGTGAACTGAAAAACCAAGTGAGTGAAAGTGTTAAAAGTGCCGACTTTATTGCGCAGAAATATGATGAGTTGATTAAGGAAACTAAGTCAAATGCAACTCTTCTGAAATCACTTACAGCAGAAATAAAAACCCTAAAAGACGAAAAGAATCTACAAGACAAAATAATATCAGATCTAAACGAGAAAGTGCACACAATGGAACAGAACGGTAGGCAACAATACATTGAAATATGTGAAGTGCCACGCGCGAAAGACGAATGCCTGGATGAAATCGTCCACAAAATTGCTGAGACTCTAGAAGTAGATCTAAACATGTTTGATGTAGAGGAAGTTTACAGGCCCCCACTGCAAAGAAAGAACAAAATCCCCCCAATAGTGGTAAAATTTAACTCCATATCCAAAAAGAATGAATTTTTACAGAAAAGAAAAGGACAAAATTTCCTCACTCATGGGAACACTAAATCTAGGTTTTTCATTAACGAAAGTCTAACGTCATTTTACAGGGAGCTACTATGGAAAACTAAAAATCAGGCCAGAGAAAATAACTGGAAATTCATTTGGGTTAAAAACGGCAAAATACTTGCGCGAAAAAACGACGAATCTGGTATATTGAGAATCTCCCGTGAGGAAGACATTAACAAAATTAGGTAACCCCCCCCCCCGCCAAAAAGAAAGAATTATTATTGAATTATTATATTAATTGATATTATGAACAGTTGGGATAGCAATATAAATGTTTCTGGAATACAAAATGAACTCACATTTCTCAATATACCCGATTTCGTCGAAAATGGTAATAAGACTAGAAATAATGCTGAAATCAATATCCTCTCTCTAAATATTCAATCTATATCAAAAAACTGGGATTATTTAACCATAACCTTAGGCAAGAAAATTAATGATCTGGATATTATTTGCTTAACAGAAATTAACATACTTGAATCTAATAATTACCTATTTACTTTGGATAATTTTAATGTTGTATTTTGTAATAGAACAAATCGTAAAGGAGGAGGCATAGCCATATATGTAAAGAACAACATGGCTATTAGAACACACAATTCATACATTTCCAATACTCATGAATCAATGGTAATAGAAATACTTCACATGAACAAAAAGATTGGATTAACATGCATTTACAGACCACCTAGCACTAACATAAATGACTTTCTTGATGAACTGGAGACACATATAACACAACACACTAGTAAGTACAGCGAATACGCCATTTTAGGAGATATCAACATTGATACTTTATCTAATGACATCAGTCTATCAGCTATCAAATATACAAATATTATGGCAACTCATGGTTTCCTACCACTTATCACTCAATGTACTCGTTATGATCCAAATTTAGACTCGAGAACATGTATTGATCACATAAACTATCGTAGCAGACTAGATCAATATACTTCTGCAGTCATACAATCAGATATCTCTGACCACTACATAACATATGCAGGTATTTGGCCAAAAAATGATAAGACACAATTACTAGATAATGAATCGTACATTACGCTAATGAACGATACTATAATACACACAAGCCTTAACAACACAGACTGGACAGATTGCCTTGAATTAAAAAATCCTAATGATATATATAACAATATAACAACCAAATTTAAGGAAATCTACCAAAAAGCATCTTACATAACAACTCGTAAACACAGGAAAAGCAAACAATGGTTCACTTATGACCTAAAAATACAATGTAAGGAAAGAGACAGACTTTACAAAACAATGCTCAGAAACAAGGATAATATTACAATAAAAAATGAATACAAAGCTTTCAGAAACAAATTAAATAAGCTAATAAACAAAACAAAACATCAATATTTTAAAAATAAGATAAATAGTTCCAAAAACGATAATAAAGGAATGTGGAAAGTCATTAATGATATAACAGGTCGGAAAACACAAACTGTCAATGAAGTCATAAACAAACATTTAATATTACATTATACTAACGAAGTGATAGTCAATAAATTCATCAATACCTTTAGTGAAAAAATAAACAGCCTAGCTCATAACTGTAGTATCAACATATGGCAATCAAATAGAAACACATTAATGAATTCCTTTACATTACTTGAAACTGATGAATATGAAATAGAAAACATAATTAAGGAATTAAAAACAGACAAATCGCCTGGGGTAGACAATATACGCTTGAAAGACATAAAGGCAACATCCAAAAAAACTATACCAATCATAACACATCTCATAAACAAGATATTCGAATCAGGCATAATACCAAAATATCTGAAATACACAATTATTAAACCAATATATAAGAATGGCGATCACTTAGACTTTGGCAACTACAGACCAATATGCATTTTATCAATCCTCCACAAAATAATGGAAAAATGCTTGGATAAGAGATTGAAGAATTTCCTAAATAAATATGATATTTTAAAGGGACACCTATACGGTTTTAGGAAGGGGAAAAGTACTGAACTACTCCTGGCTGAATTTGCCAATGTAATAAATAATGCCTTAAATAAGAACAATCACATAATGGTACTTTTTCTTGACTTTTCTAAAGCATTTGACACAATAAATCACAATAATCTACTTGCTAAATTACACGATATTGGAATAAGAGGCACGACTTACAAACTATTTGAAAGCTATCTGAAAAACAGGGAAACGGCAGTTATGGTCAATAACACTATCAGTGACGCAGTAGAAGGAACACAAGGTATCCCTCAAGGCAGCATTATTTCACCTACACTATATAACCTGTTCGTAAACGACATGAATGAAGCCATTAAACACAGTAAAATATTTACTTATGCTGATGACACCACTATATATACCATACATAAAGACTCTAAAACAGCTTTTGAGAGACTTCAAGAAGACTTCAATAACATCACAAGATGGTGTCATGACAATAATTTGTATATAAATACAACCAAATCTAAAATAATGCACATCAGAGTTGATCACTTTACACAAGAAAAATACAAACTAACGCACCACAGCTTATCATGCATACACCAAAACATCCTGGCAGGTTGCAAATGTAACACCTTCATAAATAGTACTTCGACACAAAAATACCTAGGAATTACCCTTGATGAACACTTTAAAATGAACACACACACAGTAAACATAATAAAAAACCTAAGAGCAAATCTCTACATCTTCTACAATCTCCGATTTTATGTAGATAGGAAAACTTACAAAACAATTTACAGTGCTCTGATTGAAAGCAAATTAAGATATGCTATAGCAGCTTGGGGAAATCAAAACACAACTTTAATTAATAATCTTCAAGATAGCCAAAACAGGTTCTTTAAATATTTCACTGATATCCCTTATTTTAATATTAAAGAGTTGTTTCAAATTACTGTACTGAATCTCTACTACCATGATCCAAGATTCAGGCATAAGGTCTCTCACAACATAAAAACAAGAGCCATAACAAGTACTAAACATGTTAAACCTTTATGTATAAATAGCTATGGTTTCAAGACACTAAATTATATTATACCATCACTACTTAATGAACTACCACCTGGACTGACAAACATCAACAGCAAACAACTAGCTATAAGTCGCATTAAAAAATATTACTTAACCAAACATTAACTCATAACATAAATTTATTAATATAACTATCATAGTGTAATTTTTTGTATCTTTAATTATTTACATTAATATTTTATCATTAACATTACAAAAAAAATGCATGCACTCTTGTACTGAAATATAATCTATATATAGTCTATGTTGTAAATAATAATTAATATGTCTCACAGATAATCTGTACTGTCATCAGATTCGTGAGACATATCACAATAATGTAACATAAATAGTATTTAATAAATAAATAAATAAATAAATTAAATAAAATTATTATATATATAATTCGTTGAGGCCATCTAGGACCACGTTAAGTCTTGCTACACTTGGCAATTTGTTTCGCCTTCCTCTGAGCCCAGAATTTCCTCATTCTCTGTGAGTGGGCCATCTTGCGCTTCGCTGTCCAGGTGGTACCTTGTCTTCTTTTCGGGTTCGATGTCTCGTCTCGGGTTAGCCCATTAGCCAGTATCTTTTTGCGGAAGAGATCTCTATTGAAGGCGTCGTCGGGTTTTAGATGCAGTATTTTGAGGTCGTCTTTGCTATTCATAAACCAGGGCATTGTGGTTTTGGGTTTGGAGTCAAAGAAATTAAAAATCTGTTTAGTCAGCCTGTTTCCGTCCATTCGTTTGAGATGAGCGTAATACCGTGCCCGCCTTTTACGGATCGATTCTGAAATTTTCTCCCCTGTATACTTATAACTTTCCCCATATGGAACTACGACTGAAAATTTTCAGAATTGGGTATTCTGAGGGATACCTGAGCTGAGTGCGTTTTCTCTTGCTTCATTGAATTTGGAATGTGCCCTCTAAATCAGGTGATGTCAATCCATAGTCCACGGCGTGTTCCTTGAAACGAGTCATTTGGTAGAGGTTCGAATCAGCGCCAGCACAAGTTTTGTCTTATCATAATTTTTCCATTTTTGCTGTGCACGATACCACTGAGTTAGTTTACCAGACAGGAAATGGCGGCATTCCTCCGCGGCCGGTATGGAACGGAAACACTAGAAAAAGTCACACTTTCTCGACGCAGTGTTGCGGATTTGCCACGTTAAAAGTTTAACGTCGCACAGATTTTTAACCGTCCGTTTCCGGCCATAAGTGTCCTATCTCAAGTTGCTACAGATAAGGGCCGCAACCTCTGGTTTCCGTTTGTCGACGTAATTTTGCGACATCCTGTATATTAACACGATCTGTTAAAAACGTACAGAGCACAAATAATTCAATAATACTGAAGTCACAAAAGATTCTACGTTTTGATGCATAATTGTTGACAGCACAGACAGCGCGGGATTGTTAGCAGTCGGCAATTATCGTAACTGATCGGAGAGGCCAGGCTGGATTTGAACATGCCGGACGAAGTACTATTCGCATGCGTTTATAGTAGACAAAGACAGTCCTGGTCGTCGTATGCTCATTCAAGGGACGGGCACTCAGAAGCTGAGCGAATAGGGCAAGCTCTCAACTTGTCTGCCTTACGATTTTCACACACGTTTAGCTAAATGTGCCGTCTTGATGATGGATTATTGAAATATTTAATACTGGCAATATTACAATTTTCATGTAGGTAAAACTTCTGAATATTCTCTCATAACCGCATAGCAGCATTGAAAAAGTTCGTAAGCTGCCAACTTTTCAATTTTTAAAGATAACCATGTCATGTCAGTTTGAGAGTTGTAGAGGAATGTTGGAAGAAGTTTTCTACCTGCTTACCCAGAGTGTAGGTTTAATTGTTTACACAGGCCGGGCTGATCATAGACCGCGGATTATATGAATGAAGTTTCGATGGACAGCGGGGTGCAGCTTGCTACTCACAGCTTTATTATTGTGCCCTTCGAGCTTGTATTTCAGTTGTTCAGCAGTCTCTATCTTGAGTGTGTGTGCAGCAGTTCTGTTAGATTTAACGTATTTCACGTACAACAATGGATAGTTTTGTGAAAAGAAAGCGTGGTCAAGTGCTCAGAAGGAGGTAAAAACAGGTCGTAATTAATGTGTTCAGTTATTTTAAGAATCTTAAACCTAACGAAAGTATAAATAATTTAGTCAATGAAACTGCTCTGGCCACAGGAATATCAAAGACTACCGTTTTTAAAATACGTAGTGAGAGTGGACAGGGTCCAGTACTGTCGCCACGCAAAAAGAGGCTAAGTAATACACTTCGCAAGAATAGCAGGAATGTTAAATATAATGACTTTATAATGACGTTATAGTTAATTTAATTTAATTTCGTTATATGTGTTATGTTAGCCTACTATTCATATTATTATACAGTAGCCTACTTAATTAAGTCTTCGTCACTGCACAATCGCTGAATGTGCGGAAACTGCACGCGAAGCGCTTTGTATTGCCTCCTTTCACGGAGTGGCAACCCTGTCGTAACGCGCCATAAGACCAATCCTTCATTCTAAACGTTGGATGCCTTATAATGCCACTCTCGAGTCGTGTTCATTGGATTGCTGCTCACTTTAAGAAGACGGAGAGCATATTGTAAGAGACTTTCTTGAGAGGGTAAGAATTAGAATATTCTGAAGACAAAATACCATTTCAAACACTGTAAATAATGTGGTATGTAACATATAAGAAGAAAAGATAAATTATTAAGTAAAATAATATAGTCTAATAATATCGTATTGCCTTGGGTGCCGGGTGCAAGCTTTGTTATTTGACACCCAGAGGGCAGCTTGCATGTCGAATTTTGTTGTTCCTTGCAGCGCTATGAAAGACAAGGAGGTTAGATATTTAAGGTCCTTGACACTATAGCGCTTTCTAGTAGAGAAAGGAGGAACTTTTGTGTTGGCGGAAAACCCTGAGATCAATTTTGCGATTATGAACACGCACTACTGAATTCAAATGGGTTCTTTAACATGCCAACAACGTATGACATGCGTGTCGTGATTTGTGTTGCCTTTCAAAAAAAAATCACTTACCAGGGCCAGGAGAGAACCTGTAAGCTTGGTGTTGGTAGTCCAACACGATAATCACTCACCCACCGTGGCAAGTATTACGTAATGAGGAGGAATGACAATTGCGTTGGAAGGTGGATGTGCAAGGTAATTTATTAGATGCGCCAGTCATCTACGAGGGCGATTTTTAGCCTACTTTTCACATTTTGCAAAAATGAGGAAAAAGTAGTCTTATGAGATCGGGCAAATGTGTGTCTGTCTGTCTGTCTGTCCTTCTGTCTGTCTGTCTGGCTGTGTGTGTGTCCCCCCCTATCAACTCCTAAACGGCTGCAGCAATCAAAACCAAATTTAGTATGAGTAAAGATGTGCACCGGAATATCTCACGTCCATATTTAAAAATGATGTCAGTGCTACCAACTGCTGAAAAAACGCACTATAAATTTGAGCTCCATGTTGGATATCTTGGAAAGTATGAATGGGAGCTATTTCAAAATTGGCACACGTACAGATAATAATATTTCAGTTTAATTTCCAGGAGGCCAAACATGGCAGTGTTGCCAAAATGATTATAAGCCTCCTGATAGGTCCAATTTTTAAATGCATATAACTTCTACACTATCAAGTGGAATTCAACCGAATTTCGTATGTTGTATGTGTACATAATCAGATATGACTGAGCGTATTCTTAAGACCTACCAGGGCTGCCAACTGTTAATAAATGCTCCTAATTTATTTTATCCAAATACCAATATATCAGAAAGTATGCAAGCCGACAGCTTTAAACTATGCACACGTATAGTACCTGACATTCTATATTAATTTGGAGTAAATTATATACGTCAGTGCTACCAACATGATTCTAAGCCTGCTGACAGGTCCAACTTTAAATACATGTAACTTCAATACTATCATTTGGATTTCAACCAAATTTCGTATGTGCTATGTGTACCATAACAGATATGACTATGCGTATTCTAAGGAGCAACCAGGGCTGCCAACTGTTAATATGTGCTGTCCCTACTTTTGTTACCCTAATATCAATATATCAGAAAGTATGCAAGCCAATAGCTCTAAACTTTGCACACGTATAGTACCTGGCATTCTAGACGAATTTGGAGTAACTAATATACGTCAGTGCTGCCAACATGATTCTAAGCCTGCTGATAGGTCCAATTTTAAAATGCATGTAACTTCTATACTAACTAATGGATTTCATTCAAAATTGGCACAACAATAGATCATATTATTTCAAATTATTTCTGACCAATACATGCATGACATTGTTGCCAACATGATTTTACGCGCGCTGTTAGATCCAATGTTTAACTGCATGTAAAGTCCATGCTATCCAGTGGAATTCAACCAAATTTTGTATTTAGTACCGTAAGAGACGGAACTAAGAATATATTCAGTCATCAGGGCTGCCAACTGTAGTGCTCTATTTGGATTCATTATGCCAGGTATACAGTATTTCGAACTAATTGGAAATTTCGATATTAGCAACTTAATTTCGTCATTATTCTCGATAGGTTCATATTCTGTAGAATAATCATTGGCATGAAAAGTAGGCTGTATAGTTCTTCACGGAACTTCTTGTTTTCATTTGATCATTTTACGATCGCTCCGGTAAACAGCCAATCGGTGGGAATACGAGCTTATTCCTCTTGATGCCAAGCTATTATGAATGGTTATGTTAATAATCCCAAGCCAAGTTTAGTGAAATTACAAATTTTTGATAAAAATCATTTCTTAGAATGTTGATACTTTTTTTTTTCGCAGCAGGTAAATTTATCTTAAACGTAGTAGATTCTAAATTAATACAATGATCCATTTGTTTAATTAAAAAAACACTATAAATTTTATAAAATATAAATTGGAAATTTTCGTATAATTTTGACAGCCTACGCAACCTAAATGATAGTCTATCCCTTTTCAAACCCTTATTTATTTCCGCTTCGTTCAAAGAGGACCCATCTTAATTAGATTAGAGAACTAACGTAAATAAGTACGACTTCCCAAGAAAAGAAGCGCGAGATGTCAGCTGATTGCAGCATGTTCAAAGAATATTTATTAGGAATCAAATTATTCACGGAATATCGATATATCCAGATACAGAGTGATTCCAGTGTAGTCATGGTTACAACACTGATAGCACAACGTGGCTGGGAGTAATAGGCCTAATAAAATTTGTATAAATAACGTGGTCGGTAGATCAGCTCATGGTATTCTTAGCAGAAGAGCTTTAGCCAATATATCGGTTCCTGGCACAACAAGGGTTCAATACGAAATTAACTTTTATATTATTCGGTCCTATGATGAGGTATCTGGAGCATTTGAGCAGTGTGCTTATGTGTGTGGTTATGCACTAACTGCATGGCGGTTAGTTTGCTGTAAATAAAACATGGCACTTTGAATTTGTATATGTTTATCACAGATAGAGTCATACTGTCATCATTGGCCGATATTGTGGGAAAGACCTGCGGGTAAACAAATTGAATGAAGACGTGAAGAAGGAGAGTAGACTCATTCGCAACAGCGACCCTACATGAGTGGGATGAGCTGGACGAAAAAAAGAAGAAGAAGAAAAAAGAAAATAAGTACTAGTAGTTTGGTGTTAAAATCGGTACATTAAAGAGTATCCTCTATGCTCATTTATGCAATATATTGACCAGTTGTCTTTTACGCAATATATTGACCTTTTCAAAGCATTTTTATTACAGTATGCCAAGATATGGATCATGTACGGAAGATGGCTTTCAAATAGTGCGTGAAAAACATTCGACTTAGTACTTCAGTCGGCTTATGACACCAATGGCTGGAACTATCTTACCACAAACTGCCGTAATATGGTCATTCCGAGATAGTGACTCATCTGTGATGAGAACAAGAAGTGTCAGTTAATCATGGAATTTCAAAGTACGCTATTTTTGCCAAATGATGGTTTCAATGTTGGTTTATGAACATTAATTAATTGTCCAGCAAGTTACTTAGTTTTGGTATGATTAAGTTGTATTCGTCGATTTTGACCTCGAATGATGAAATGTGTCAGATGGCAACAAAATAGTGAAGAAATATGCCAAATAACAAAAAAGGAGAAAAAAAAGAACTGGCGAATTGTGACAAATCACAAAAGTAGTGACGAATTGTGGCAAATAACAAAAATAGTAACGAAATGTGTAAATTGAAAAAAAAAAAAAAAAAAAAAAAAAAAAAGAAAGGGACAAAATATGCCAAATGACACAACATAGTGACGTAATGCATCAAATGACAAAAATAGTGACGAAATGTGCCAAATGAAAAAAAAAAGTTTGACGAAATGAAAAAAATAATAGTGTCACAAAAAACGCTCACGGTTTCAAAATTCTTTAATTCGAGTAAGAGGACGACGTGCGCCTCTACTTGAATAACTAATTTGGAACTAAAGTGTGTCAAGTACCCATTGTGTTTTAAAATTAAGAATTCCGGTTAGAGTGGATTAATTTGAAAATAAAATCTCTTATTTTACTACTTCGTCTTAAGATTGCGTCACATAAGAGTGTAGAGCTGGATGAAGAAGAAGAAGAAGGAGAAGAAGCTGGAGAAGAAGAAGAAGAAGAGGAAGAGGGTCACAATGTGACCAAACCGGTTCGGTTTCAATATACTAAATATTGACTTAAGGTAAAAATAAATAGTTTAATATAATTTATTTCCACCTAAAAACCTTAATTATTTATTATTTAGAGCCTCCGTGGCTTAGGCGGCAGCACGCCGGCCTCTCACCGCTGGGTCCGTGGTTCAAATCCCGGTCACTCCATGTGAGATCTGTGCTGGACAAAACGGAGGCAGACAGGTTTTTCTCCGGGTACTCCGGTTTTCCCTGTCAAAATTTCATTCCAGCAACACTCTCCACTATCATTTCATATCATCTGTCATTCATTTAATCATTGCCCCAGAGGAGTGCGTCAGGCCTCGGCAGCCGGCACAGTTCATATCCTCGCCGCTAGATGGGGGTTTCATTCATTCCATTCCTGACCCGGTCGGAGACTGGAAACAGGCTGTGGATTTTCTTTTCAATTATTTATTATTTACACTAGTTTCGGCCAGATTATGACCCTCCTCAGTAAATGCTTTCTTTTTAAAGAAAGGAAAGAAAGCAAATATAATTGCGAGCAATAATAATAATATCGTATGGCCTCGGTGCCGGGTGCAAGCTTTGTTAATTGACATCCAGAGGGCAACTTTCATGTCGAATTTCGTCGTTCCTTTGAACGCTATGAAATTCAAGGAGGTTAGATATATAAGCTCCTTGACACTACAGCGCTTTCTAGTAGAGAATGGAGGAACTTTATGCTGGCGGAAATCCCGAGATTAATTTTGCCATTGAACACGGCCTACTGAATTCAAATGGGTTCTTTAACATGCCAACAACGTATGACATCCATGTATTTTTTTTTTGCCTTTCAAAAAGAAAAGCCCTTACCACGGCCAGGAGCGAACGTGCAAGCTTGGGGTTGGTAGTCTGACACGTTAACCACTCACCCACCGTGACAAGCTATTGAGAGCAATGTGAATGTTATAGTTGAATTTAACCTTTGAAAATAAATAAAGAATATATCAAAATATTTAGAAAATCAGATCTGTTACAAATATATACCTTAAAATGATGATAACATAAAATAATGTAGTGAAAGAGACATGTCTAAATAGTTGCTCGTTGAAAATTACTATAAAACAGACTAAGAGTTCTTTTTCCAGTTAAAAATATCCTGTGACGGTCAAAAAGTTGTCAAAAATAGGCTATTTGTGGAGCGAAGCAAGGTTGGAATTTGTCAGGAAGGGCATCCGGCCTTAAATCCCCGGCCAAAGCCAAAATTATTGCACCTTATTGCACGTTATTGCACCTTCCTGCTCCAATGTCAATTTTAACATGACTTCCTGTGATGGTCAAAAGGGTATCGCAAATGTGCGCTATGTGAAGCGAAGCAAGGTTGAAATTTGTAAGTTATTCTACCTTCCTACCGCAATGACAAATGTTAACGTGACGTCATTTCAAATAAAAACAAGTAGTTCCGTGAAGAACTATACAGCCTATTTTCATATATCCTACTGATGTTAACTGCCACTATCAACATACAAAATTTCAGTTTGATTGCTGTAATAGATTCGTAGATATTGAGAACCGACTAAATATTTCGGATGGTCGCCATGTCGGATTTTATATATGTAGGTCCTAGAGTTATGTACTGTTACATGAAGAATATTGTGTACGTGTAGCATTCAAACTTCAATCGCATGATTAGGACACAAGAAGTAACAAGGAGATTTTAAAATTTCGCACAACTGCCATCTTGTGGTTATGGAAACAATTGAAATAAATTAGATGCCAGTAGATTAACATTCGTATAAGGATTTACTGTATCAAGTTTCACTGTACTCGGATGGTGAAATTCCGAGAAACGTCCATGTGAATATTTATACTTTGCGTCGCCGCCATGTTGGATTTGTGATCACCAGGTTATTTAAAGTCCTATAGGTGAACTTAAGTTCATAGCCCCTATGAACATAAAAACATTCAGTTTGATTGCTATAATAGATTCGTAGATATTCAGAGCCGTCTAAATATTTCGGATGGTAGCCATGTTGGATTGTTAAATGTAGACTATAGGCCATAGAGTCATGTACCATTAAAGGAAAATTATTGCGTAGGTTCATTATTCAAACTTTCACTTCGATCGCGCATGATTACGGCACAAGTAATAAAAACTTAATTTTAAAATTCGCACAGCCGCCATCTTGAGGTTATGTAAACAATTGAACTCAATTAGATACGAGTGCATTACAATGTGTATAAACATTTCCTGTACCTGATTTCACTGCGTTTGGAACATTAAATCACGAGTAATGTCTATTTAAAATTTTCAAATTCGCTTGGCCGCCATGTTCGTTTTGTAGTTAACCGGTTTTTGAAAATCTTATAGATGAACTTCCAGTAGTGCCCTTTATCTCCGTACAAAATTTCAAGGTGATACCGCTAATAGTTTCAGAGATATAGAATGCTGGTGAAATATTTCGCACATCCGCCATCTTGTGGTTATGTATACTATTGAACCAAGTTAGATGTCGTCGCATTACAATGTGTATAAACATATACTGTACCAAGTATTATGCGTTTGGTTGGTTAAATCGCGAGAAACATCTATTTAAAAGTCGCAAATTCGCGTGGCCGCCATGTTGGTTTTGTAGTTACCAGGTTTTCAAAGGTCTCATAGGTAAACTTCTAGTAGTTCTCTTTAATACAGTAATAAAATCCAGGGTGATATCGGGAATAGTTTCGGAGATATTGAATGCTGGTGAAATATTTCGCATAGCCGCCATGTTGGATTGGTGAGACGTAACAAAATTTGAAGGGCACGGTCGGGGTCGCCCGGAATAGTGCTATGAACCTACCAAGTTTCATTGAAATCGCTCCAGCCGTTTAGAACCTCACACACACACACACACACACACGCGCGCGCGCGCGCACGCACACACAGACACACGGACAAAAGGTGATCTCATAAGCCTATTTTTTCAAAATTGAAAATAGGCTAATAATAGTGATCATAACTAATACATGTATTTTTCCCAAGAGTGTTATTTGCTTACTTATTATTTATAATTCTGGACTCCACGGGTTTTGTGTGTCGATCATGAAGAACTTGCAATGCGGGAAAGCGATTATCGCTTTCAGAAGTGCTTCTCCTACGACCATAACTGGGCCTCCTCTCTGTACCTTTTAACAGTCCTGTACCCGTTAGAACACGACGTGCCCATGACGATTGCCACATAGCGTACACTGCGCCAAATAATGCCACTGCCCTTGTTGCGTTTTCGGGATTTAAAAAAACCCATTATGATATGACTTAGGAGAGAGAATAACTAGTGTAGACTAGCAGTCTACAAGGGTTAGATTTAAGTCCGTACTAGTGAGGATTTTCTTGAATTTCACAAAAGTATTTCGGGCATTCTCTATGCGACATTTTATCACCATATCTGATCTCCAATCCTCACGTAGCCATGTTCCAAGGTATTTGAATTTATCTACTCTTTGTAGTGAGGAGCCATTACATTGGAGATGTTCATATTTAAAAAAGTCTGGCTGACGTGTGACAATCATGAAATGCGTAATGTCCACAAAAATACGCGGCACGAGAATTCACAGCAATAAACCTCCGTCTGTGGTTATTCTTGTCCAAAGGCGGGAAACGGTAATATTGGTGCTGTGATTGTCACGATCAACATTGTTTATCAATTATTACTTCTCAAATGGACTAATTAACTCATGATACATTGCCATATCGTTTTAATGTTACAACATTCAATCTGTACCAAGTTTGAAGCGGTCCAAAATTGAGTTTTGTCTGAAATTCGTAGTGTTTCGCCTTTTTCTTGCCGGTGAGTGTATCATATAGGCTACATTGTACCCTGCCCAGTCATTGGGCAAATTCGTGTTGACTGACTGAAGAGTTACAACTGACAGTTTTAACAGTAACACAGAGGGGGAGCCATTGGAATGTATTCAGAAGCTGCCTGCAGAGACAGAACACAATCGGATTCATTAACATACCACAACATTTAACACAATAACCTTAGATAAATTCAGCTTATATTAGTTTGGTTGGTTGGTTCCTCAGTTTAGGGGCTGGAACAACGCGGTCATGTAGCCCCGTGTACTTTGTGTGTGTGTACAATCTGTCTGATAACCGGTGTTAATTGTGATGGCTGTATTAGTGTGTGTTATCTGCTTTTTTAATTCAAGTAAGGACTGCTTTTGCCACCAAACTCCACCGTCAACCACTACTAGTTCAGAACTTGGTTACTAGACGCCACCGCAGTCGTTTCCTGGATCTCCGGAGGGACAGCCAAGTGTGCTACCGGCTACACCACGAGGTGGTCCTTGTAATCTTTGCAAATAATTAATCACATATAGAATATTTTCAGGTAGATACGCATATTTCCCGTCTAATGAAATTGGGAATAAATTCATGTTGACCGACTGAAAGTTACTAATCAATTGTTAATAAGGTACCACTGAATAACGGCTTCAAGGAATTCAAAAGGTCAAAAATTTGTAACGATTGAAGTTTTCCACTGACTATTTTAATTTCAGTTATCACAGATTAGTTTTTATTGGAGGAAAGGAAGCTTGTAGTTTAACGTGACCGTTACTTGCACGATCATGAGCCACGGGACCTCCTTTTTACGTGGAATCCGAACCACAGGACATGGCATTTCACTTCGAAAATCTCACATGCATTGACCGGGAATCAAACCCGGTCCACCTTGGTGAGAGGCAGACAGTTTGACCGCTGAGCCACCACGCTCTAGTCATTATTGAGGAACTGACTGCGTGGAGCAGAGGTAAATGTTCTCGCCTGCTGTCCCCAAGGTTACAGGATCGAATCCTAGCAAAGTCAGTTTGCATTTGATGGTGCGCAAACGCAAGGGAGCAGTATCAGTAGATTTACTGGTACGTTAAAGATCCTCTTTGGGGCAAAAATATGGCTCCCCAGCGTCTCTAAAAGCCTGTGTAGTTAAAAGGGACCTAATACTATTAACATTCTTTTTTCTTTCTTTCTTTCTTTCTTTCTTTCTTTCTTTCTTTCTTTCTTTCTCCGTTAGGGTCTTCTGAGGACCACGAACCAATTTCAATGTTTAGTCCTTTGTTGTTCTTTCTTCTTCCTCCAGTGCTCCTTCATCTTTTCGCTGTGTGTCTTCTTTCTCTCTTCCGACCATTTTGAGCCTGTTTTCTTATATTGCCTTCATTGGAGTCCTTCCATTCCCAATACCTTTTCTTTGAAAATGTCTCTCTCTGGTGCATCATCTTATCTTTCTTTCTAAATCTTTCTTTACTTCTTGAAACCAGGCAGTTGTCGATTTTTTTTCCAAAGATATTTAAATATCTGTTTGGTTAACCTGTTATCATTCATTCTATAGCCTATAAATGTCCGAAAACTAACAATCGTCTCTTCCTTATTATATCCGTTATGTTTTCAATGTTCCGAAATATATCTTCGTAACTTCTTAATTTCCAAAACTCTGTAGTTCTTAATGGACCGAGAATTTTGAGTATAATTTTTCTTTCTGATACTTCTATTTAACATTATTACTCTTTCTTCGTTTTGCCCATTTTGGGAGCGCGTTTGAACTTGTTGACTCTTCTTCTCCTCCCAAAATCTCCTCATGAACTCACTATGCCCCTTCTTACGTTCCTCCGTCCATTTTTTCCAGTGTTTTTTTTAGCTTTTTCGGTGAAAGAGTGATTTGTAACTAGAGTTCCAAAAGTCTTGCGATTCATGATGATATCTTCTGTAATGTTTATTTCCTTTAAGTCCTGTTTGATTTCTTCTAACCAACTGATTTTGACCTTCTTAACATTATTATTATTATTATTATTATTATTATTATTATTATTATAATTCTTCGACACGTGTGTATGTGACTGAACTCCTCCTAAACGACTGAACCGATTTTGATGGAATTTGGTATGTATATTAGGGTGGGTCCATGTATGGTTTAGATTCACAATCTGACCCGGTAGGTGGAATGAACACAATTTTAGAACCACAATTTACACACAATTTTAGAACCACAATATACAGTCAAAAACAGTCGTCATGGAAACCACTAGCCTTGGCCTTCGTGAAAGCTGATGTCTTTGGACGGTTTGTCTCTGCACGTTAGAGCCACCTGGTCGCAACCCGTGCAACTACCGCCATTACATACCTACAGTCCGCCCGTGGCGGAAAGTTGTGTTTTATACCAAAGGTCGCAGTGATGTCGAATTCTACTGTTTGTCTCTGCACGTTAGAGCGTTTCAAAGTCCCGTATGCGTTCATATACCATTCATCCGATTGCCATGAAACTTGGGTGATACGTTGAGTGAGCTCCAGAGAAGCTGTTTGGCTTAGTAAATCCATTTTACAATAGATAGCGCACGAATAGATTCAACAAATGAGCGACGACGCGCGAAGCGTTTTAAAAAGGTCCCGTATGCGTTCAAATACCATTCGTCCGATAGCGATGAAACTTGGGTGAGATGTTGTGTACACTCCAGGGAAGGCTTCTGGCTTAGTAAATCAATTTCACATTAGGTAGCACACGACTAGATTCAACAAATAAGTGACGACGCGCGAAGCGTTTCAACAAAATCCCTTATAAGTTTATGTTCCGTTCATAGATTGACATGAAACTTTGATGAGTTGTTGTGTACACTTAAGTGAAGGCTTCTAACTTAGTAATCCGTTTCACAGGAGGTTGAGCACGAGTAGATTCAACAAATGAGCGGCGACGTGCGAAGCGTTTCAACAAAGTCCCGTATGCGTTCAAATACCATTCGTCCAATAACGATGAAACTTGGGTGAGATGTTGTTTACACCTACGTGAGGGTTTCTAACTTAGTAAATGAAATGAAAATCCAAAGTCTGCTTCCAGTCTCCGACCGGGTCAGGAATGGAATGAAGCCCCCATCTAGCGGCGATGATATGAACTGTGCCGGATGCTGAAGCCTGTCGCACTCCTCTGGGGCAATGATTAAATGAATGACAGATGAAATGAAATGATAGTGGAGAGTGTTGCTGGAGTGAAATTGTGACAGGGAAAACCGGAGTACCCGGAGAAAAACCTGTCTGCCTCCGCTTTATCCAGGACAAACCGCACATGGAGTGACTGGGATTTGAACCATGGACCCAGCGGTGAGAGGCCGCCATGCTGCCGCCTAACAAAGCCACGGAGGCTCCAGTCATAGTACATAACGGACTGTTAAATCCATACTAACGAACATCTGCCGGTACTAAAAGTTATAGATATGAATTGGTTTGCCACTCACTAGTCGCCTTTTACACCTGCTGTATTGCTGTAGTTGTAGATGTTTGAACTTTGGATTAATGTATAAAACACTTCACTCCCAAGCTATCTTTCTTTTAAATAAAACACTCCTCACAAACACTTATAGACGTTGAATATAATTCTTAGACATTTTTTTTTCTGCTGTCTTCATTCCATCATATCACTAATTTATAGAGATCACCTCATAGCGCAGTAACGAGCATTCTTGGCTGTCACCCTGGAGGTCCGGGTTCGATTCCTGTCTCTACCAAGAAATTCAATTCTGATCAGAGGGCTGGAACGGGTTAGTCTACACTCAGACTAGTAAGGTAAAACTGAGAAGGGGTGGATTCTATTCCCATCGCACCCATCATGGAAGCGGTTTCCGTGGTTTACCCAATTCTGCTCTAGGCAAACGCTGGGATGGTTCCTAACATAAGGCCACGCCCGCCTCCTTCCCAATCCTCGCATGAATCACATATACACATACACACCACTGAATACAATAACACAGGTAGAATTATTCCCGGGCCTCATAGAAATGATTTCAGAGCCCCGTAGAATTCACTTCACGGTTCGGTAGAATTCATTTCAAGGTCAATAGAATTAAATTCAGGTCCCGGTAGAATTCATTCCAGGGCGCAATATTGTTCAATCCAAGGTGCAGTAGAACTTATTACAGGATCCCATAGAATTCATTTCAGGACAGCGTAAAATTCACTCCATGGTCCGGTAAAATTCATTCCAGTTCCAGGTAGAATTAATTCTAGGTCCAGGGCTCAGTAAATTTCAATCTAGGGACCGGTGGTTGTGCAACTCCGTCTTAGGACAATTACTCGCAACCCTCCCCTCCTCAATTAATGCATTGTGGCTACGTCCCTGAGTGTCCCAGTTGACAGGGACGATAAGAATGATGTTTATTTTGATTCAGATTTTCACTTTCTGATGAGTTTGCTGCTTCAGTTGCCACCGCTCTGTATACATCTTTTAGCTGTTGTTCTTGCTTCTTTTACTTACGATAAAGTTGTTTCTTCATTCGAACAACACACTGATTCAGGACCTTGAGAAATTCCAACATTTACAAGACATGTACACAGGACGGAAAACAAATGTATATCCCTTGAGTCCTACTGCTTCAAAAGGGCAAATATTTGTGTAAAGTTAAGAACGCTTTTTCTGTAATTAGCGTGTTGTTCTACTGGACTGGAAAAACAAACTACAATTAGGCAAGACTGGAAATAATGGCTTAGAAATTTAATATTGCTTCATCAGACCTGTGTATCCTACTTGATTTTCTGTGCTCTTATGATGTCTGTGGATGCGCCTGCATCTGTCATATATCCTGAAGGACATCCGCCCGGCATTCCGGGAGATCATAAAGATCCAGAATACAGTGTAGGTACATTGTTGGCTCTACAGTACATAAGTCATTACGATATACCATATAAATGGTTATGTAGCATGTTGAGTGAAGCTCTCAATACGCCCAAGCAGATCTTCTCAAGATCATCCTCGATGATGCCAAGCTTCTTGAGGATATCCACGACGAACTTATAAGATGTTCCACGAGCTCCGAATAGAAGGCCATTCACTTTCCATGCATTTTTAGGTGAGTTATATCTCTCACTCAAGTAAGATATGCATGGTCGGTAAATAGTTTCCAGGATTGTAATTGATTCCATTGGTTTTGAAAAAAGATGCAGAGCATCCAGGATCACCCACTGGAAATTTTTGTTGTTGTTTAATTTGAGAGTCTTGAACATCATGGTCATTTAGCCCTGTGTGTGTTGTATAGATATAATTTTGTCTGATAACCTTTATTATTTTAGCGTTTATAGTAAGCTTAGTGTGTATATTTTTTATTCCGGTAAGGAATGGGGAGGAGGCGGCCATGGTCATAAGTCAGGAACCATCCAGGCATTTGCCTGGAGTAGAAGTTGAAAACCACGGAAAACCACTTCCAGGATGGCTGAGGTGGGAATCGGACCGACCTCTTGTCTCAGTTTTGCCTCACAAGGCTGAGTGTATTCCGTTCCAGTCCTCAGACCAGAATAAAATTTCCTTGACAGAGCCGGGAATCAAACCCGGACAGCTAAAAATGCTAGCCACTACACCACAAGGTGGACAGGAAAAATAGTGCGTATAATTTGTCTGATGACCTGTGTTATTATGCTGTCTGTGGTAGTGTGAGGGATTTTTGTAAACTGAGGCTAGGATTGGGAAAGGGACGGCCATGGCCTAAAGGTAGGAACTATATTTGCCTAGATTAGAAGTGGGGAAACCATAGAAAACCACTTCTAGGATGGCTGAGGTGAGAATCGAACTAACTTCTTCTTATGACTCACGAGGCTGAGTGATCGGTCCAACCCTCAGTCCAGAATGAAAGTTCTCGACAAAGCGGGGAATCCAATTCGAGACTCAGGGGTGATAGACAAGAATGCGCCAGCAAGCAGGAAATTAAGAGAGATGTGTCGCTAAAATAACAATGCTGATCGATGCGTGATTTGTATTGGTCAGCGCAATGCAGAGAAAGCAAGATGCGTTGTGAAAAACTTTCTACTACTCCTTGGCGACAACTCTGTTGCTCGTGCCTTATTATAACCATCAGTGACGTAGTGAACTCCAGATACCTTGAAGTTGGGATTTGATGTTTCTCCCCTCAACTCACATTTTATATGTGCTCCACAATTACAGTTTTCTTTCTACTTTCCTAACATCTATATAAATAGTCGTAGAATCTCTCCTTATGGTTTATCTCTTATTCTTACTCTCATTCTTTCACTTATTCTTTTCTTTTCCTTTTTCTTCTCTTTATTCCTTTTCATATTTTATTTTCATTTTCCTTTTTTTCCTTTTCCTTTTTCTTTTCCGTTTCCTTTTTCTTTTCTTTTCCGTTTTATTCTCTTTATTACTTTTCATATTTTAATTTCATTTCCCGTTTTTCCTTTTCCTTTTCCTTTTCCTTTTCCTTTTCCTTTTCCTTTTCCTTGTTTCCGTTTCCTTTTTCTTTTTCTTTTCTTTTCCTTTTTATTCTCTTTATTAATTTTCATAATTTATTTTCATTTTCCTATTTACTTTTCCTTTTCCTTTTTCCGTTTCCTTTTTCCTTTTCTTTTCCTTTTTATTCTCTTTATTCCTCATAATTTATTTTCCTTTTTACCTTTTCCTTTTCCTTTCCTTTTTCCGTTTCCTTTTTATTCTCTTTATTCCTTTTCATATTTTATTTTCATTTTCCTTCTTTTTCCCTTTCCTTTTCCTTTTTTCCGTTTCCTTTTTCTTTTTCTTTTCTTTTCCTTTTTATTCTCTTTATTCCTTTTCATATTTTATTTTCCTTTTCCTTTTTTCCTTTTTCTTTTCCGTTTCCTTTTTCTTTTCTTTTCCTTTTTATTCTCTTTATTCCTTTTCATATTTTATTTTCATTTCCCTTTTTTCCTTTTCCTTTTCCTTGTTTCCGTTTCCTTTTTCTTTGTCTTTTCTTTTCCTTTTTATTCTCTTCATTCCTTTTCATAATTTATTTTCCTTTTCCTTTTTTATTTTCCTTTTCCTTTTTTACGTTTCCTTTCTCTGTTTCTTTTCTTTTTCTTTTTATTCTATTTATTCCTTTTCATATTTTATTTTCATTTTCCTTTTTTCCCTTTTCCTTTTCCTTTTTCCTTTTTCCTTTTCTTTTCCTTTTTATTCTCTTTATTCCTTTTCATATTTTATTTTCATTTTCCTTTTTTCCTTTTCCTTTTCCTTTTTTCCGTTTCCCTTTTATTCACTTTATTCCTTTTCATATTTTATTTTCATTTTCCTTCTTTTTCCCTTTCCTTTTCCTTTTTTCCGTTTCCTTTTTCTTTTCTTTTCCTTTATATTCTCTTTATTCCTTTTCATATTTTATTTTCCTTTCCTTTTTTCTTTTCCTTTTCCTTTTTCCCGTTTCTTTTTTCTTTTTCTTTTCTTTTTCTTTTCCATTACTTTTCTTTTTTTCTTTTTTATCTTATTCCTTTTCCACTAATGTATTACTTCGAGATGGCATCGTTTTCTATACTTCTCGAACACCTTCTTACTTCTCTGTTCATACGTAATCCGTAGACCGCAGCCTTACTCCCTTAAATCACAAAAGTCACCCTCTTTTTTCTTATGCCGGAAATCCGTTTCGACAAAGAAAGCGACCTTGCCCCAGATGTACTGGTTCCTTAGCATAATTTTGACTATGTTGTCAGGAGTTATTGGACCAACGTCGGTTTTAAGTTGTTGTTTTTCCGCCGTCCATCGAACTCTAACAAAGAACGTTTGATATATAATACATCATCTGGATTATTTTCGCAGTAAATGCATATATAAGTCCTTACTTTGGTCATCCAGTAGAGTTTTTTTTGGTTTTTTGTTCTTTTTTAGGGGAAGAAATGCATTTACGCACAGAGTGTCGGGCTCCTGCTCAGCAGACTACCGACTAAAACTCCCCCTTTACTTCTGAACACTAGCCTGGAACCGTTTAGCACATTACTTCAGGCTAGAGTCATTTTATATTTGCCCGTAGGGCACTCTTCCGTAATGAATTATCTTCAGTGGCGATCCAGATCCGTCTTCTTTGTTCGGAGGATATCTTCAACAAAACTTGCTACAAGTTTCCAATGTTCTTCATTTTGTAGCATTACCGCAACAATATTGTCAGGAGATATCTCTACATCAATTTCATCTTGAAGAGACTGCCTACTTTGGACCCACCGTCCACAAGAGAAGAAGGTGTGATTAGCACTATCTACCTCATTAACACAGTAGATACAATCTGGTGAATCCACTTTCCCCATCTTCTTAAGATGAGAACAGAAGTACCCAAGGCCAGTCAAAAACTGAGTGAGATAATAACCAACCTCACCATGTTTCCTCTCTGTCCAAACCTGCACCTGGGGTATCATTATCCTAGTCCAGTAGAGGTAACTCCAAAAGTAATAATAATAATAATAATAATAATAATAATAATAATAATAATAATAATAATAATAATAATAACAATATTAATAACAATAATAAAAATAATGATATTATTATTAATAATAATAATGATAATAATGCACCTATTTGAGAGTGTAACTACACTACCTACCGAGCGACGTTAAGTGCAAATTCAGCACTATGCCTCCCCTTCCGTACCTACCCAGGTGGCACTCGCCAGCAACGCCTCTAATTTCACTAACGCTCCACAGTGTGTAGAATACCATATCTAGGTCGAAAAAATTCACTATCGCAAATGAAAGCACAAAACTGGCTTATTCGATAGTGGACAAACCAGATGGTGACCTTCGGTCTTCCTTTCCGCTCTCTGGTGCGTAGGAGGGAGGTTATAGGTGCTGAAACGTCTTCCTGGCAGTTATCAGGTCATTAGATAGGAGGTGTCGGAGTGCACGGAACGTTGTGATCCTAGTGAGTTCAACGAGGTGTTGTCTTCTGCGGCTCATGGAGTAGTGAAAAGAGGTATGTGTTCGGACTTGTATGCGTTATACAAGCTTTCTGCACTAAATAAATTATTTACTTTATGAGTGCCTCATAGTGCCACTTTACTTTAAACGTCATTCGATAGGAAATTTAATGTAGATTCAGGATCTGTAGTGGTTAGGTTGTGCACGAATGTGCATGATGGTTTATTTTCTTATTTTCAGTGACTATGTGGCCATTACCGCGAGAAGAATTTTTCAATGCGTGGCGGTCGTGACGTAAATAGGGGTCCACAGACGTCATATTCCAATATGTTATGAATAAATTTGATCCTACAACTCTTACTGACACTCAGGTGCAGGAGCTAAGAAACAAAATTAAGTTTATATCCCATAATATTAACAAAAATGGGAGAGTGCAGGAAGAACAATGCCACGTACATAGGTAATCTACCTATGGAAGCTATTGAGTTACTTAATGACCCCCAAGGAACTTTGACATCAAATGATGAAGACCAGTATAGGAATGACTACGATGCTCTGGACTCTACAGAAGAATCAGGTGACGAATGAACATTAGACATTTGGGTATTATTAAGGGGAGTGAGATTAATGAGAACATAACTTGGCGAATGGACGTTTTCTTTTTATTTGCAATAAGAGAAATAGGCCAAATATTCAATATATGTTGTCTTTATTTCCATGCGTTTTTAGAGAAATATTGTTTTCGTATGTGAAGTATGTTCTCTAAAACTACAGGACTGTAAAATGACATTTTGTTATAAAGAAATTGTTTGTATGATTTAGACGAATATTTTTTTAATGTTTTTTTTTTGGCATATTTCGTTGTTCTATGTTTAATAACAATTTAATATACGTTTTAAATCTGGATGATTTTACATGCAGTGACTTCGCTTATTCCCTCAAATAAGGTGTAACTAGAATACTTGACTGAAAGTCTCATTATTATTCATATTTGATCCAGTTTTAAATAGTATGTTTTCCACTATGATAAATTATCATATACACATCCAAATCGTGATTTTTACTACCCAAAATGGATGATTCTTGTGTTGCTTTCGGTCATTTTTTACACCTCACCTTACCCCTCACCCCTATATATTTACCCCCCGAAGATCGTACACTTTAGACGATACCAGAAATGAATTCAGTGACCTCGAAAACGGTATATTGCCAACTTTTAATAGAATCCCAGCAATATTTACGAAGTTATTAATTTTTTCCACCTAGAATTGGGATTCGACACACTGTGTGCTCCTGCGTGGTCCTCTGTTGGTCACCAGATATCACACTGGCCACGGGCAGTGGAGGTGACCACCCCCGTGCATAGTCCTGGAGTAGACCACTTAGCGCTATGCATCGTGATGGACTGAACAGACACACACTACCTGTTAAGGGACTCATACAATAGGCAAAAGATGTAGTGATCCTTTAGAAAATCAAGAAAGGCCAAATCAACGTGGTGGCCATGCGAAATGTTCAATATCTTGGAAACCACTGCAGCAATCAAACTGAAATTGTGTATGGTGATAAAAGACTTTCACATAATGTGACCTTCAAAAACCTGATAGGGTAAGCATAAAACCAATATAGTTGCCACGTGAATTTAACTACTGCAGCAATCACATTGAAAGTTTGTATGGGGATTGTATTGTTAGGTAGTCAGCCCGAAGGCTGACTGGATCCTCAAAAAGTACCACCCTTAGGTTATGTGGGTAGTTACCCACAAAAACCCAAGGCAGCGCTATATTGAGGCGTACTAGGCAAGATTATGAGTGAGGTAGTTTGCCATTGCTTTCCTCACTGCGTCAGAACAGCAGTACTAACCCCATGAGTAGAACCTTTCACAGCTTCCACAGCCACTGACTGTGCCCTGAAGGCCATTACTAAGCACCACCCATACCTCAGTAGCTTCCATATAATCACAGCCATGAGTGAGACTGAGACATCTGTGAAAAGCCACATTTTACTCTAGCCTGTGCCAACAGGCAAATGCAAATGTACTGCATTCATCAAGAGATGGCAAACAGCCCCGGTGGCTGTATTAGTGTGTGTTATCTGTTTTAATTCAAGTATGGACTGCAGACAATAATTTCTGTATGGTGATAAGAGACTTTAAAGTAAGCTCACTTATGTGCCTTTCAAACTATTTGTTCGAAACAAAAAATTTCGTTAAGGGAGATTGTAAGCTCTATCTCGGCCGTGTTAAATTTGTCAAATTCATGTTCCTTTTTCTCATTAAGTATTTAACCTATTGCAACAAACCTTTACAGATATTTTGATCCATATTTTATCTTTAAACGGTTGTTTTTGGAAATGTGTGTGTTTGTAAATAATATTTTTAATATATATTTTTTTCAAATGTCAAATATTTCAACATATTTCTCTACGAAAACATAAAATATTATTTTTTCTATTTATGATAAAATCACAAGAAAACATACAATCCTTTAGTTGATCATATTGAATTACTGAAAAAAAAACTGAGCGCTATTGTTAAAACGTCCTGAGAAAAAGGAACAAAACAAAAGTGAAGAAAAATGCTCTTCAAGGTAAGTGTTACCTTAATGTGCACCAGGCCCATATTCAGGATCGTTGTCTTCATCTTCTCTGCCCCTCTTCTGGTTCTTTTTAACTTCCTAGCTTCTTTACAGAAAGAGAAGAAGGAGGAGGATAGGAAAAAGAGAAGAAGGAGGAGAGGGAGGAGCAGGAGAAGGAGAAGGATAATGAGAAGGAGAAGGAGAAAGAGAGGATGGAGCCGGAGAAGGATGAGGAGAAGGAGAAGAAGGATGAGGAGAAGGAGAGGAAGGAGGAGCAGGAGAAAGAGAAGAAGGAGGAGGAGAAGGAGAAAGAGATGAAGGAGCAGGAGGAGGGGGAGAATAAGGATAAATAGAAAAAGAAGCAGGAGAAGGAGACGAAAGAGGAGGAGAAGGAGAAAGGGAAGAAGGAGCAGGAGAAGGAGATGAAGTAGGAGAAGGAAAGGCAGGAGAAGGAAAAAGAGATGAAGGAGCAGGAGGAGGAGGACATGGAGAAGAAGGTGCAGGAGAAGAAAGAAAAGAAGGAGAAATAGAAGGAGGAGCAGAAGGAGAAGAAGGAGGAGCAAGAGAAAGAGAAGAGGAAGAGAAGGAGAAATAGAAGAAGAATCAGGAGAGATGATGATGATGATTGCTGTTTTAAGGGGCCTAACATCTAGGTTATCGGCCAATCAGGAGAGAGAGAAGAAGTAGGAGAAGGAGAAAGAGAAGGAGAAGGAGGAGGAGCAGAAGCAGGAGAAGGACGAGCAGGAGAAGAAGAATGAGGAGCAGAAAATATGGCAGTTCTCAGGAACAATCTTCAAAAGGGGCGTGGCTTTAAAGGACCTATAAATGGCGTTTAGTTAACATTTTCAGCAAATAAACATATGTACATTATAAATTGGACTTCAGGCTATCAAAATATCATAAAATCTAAAATTCCACTCTTTGACCCAAAGCAGCTTACAGCCTCCCATTAAGTTAATTTAGACATTTGTACTTAGTGACTTTCCCGTCTTCATTTAGTGACCTTTAGAGTGCAACTGTTGGCAAGAGTGATGAGGAGTACTTTTTGCCATGTTTGTACAATGTTTAGAGCTGTATTACATTTTGATCAATTACCTTCGCAGAATGGAGTCACGCACCATAGCGGCGGTATTAGACGATGTATTTGTAAGCTCCAACCGTTCTGCGCTGTTAACTGAAGATCAATCAATTACGTCCTCGGATCACTGACTATCTCGGCCCTTACTTCGGACGTAAGGCACCAACTAACATTTCCAAACTATGCATTGTCTTCTTAAATTAGACTTCTTACAATGTCATAAGCGTGACGAAACATTAGCATAATTTCAATATTAATATGGAGCATCGATCGTTTAACAGTTTTCATCAAGTAATGGGTGAATAAATCGGACTCGGTGTGCATGCCTGTTAAGGCTCTGCATCAGTATCGTGAAGGGTAATAATAATCGCAAAGATACAGGTGATGTGATTGTTGTTCCATGCTCTCCATGTTAATTTTCAACTTTTCATTTAGCCTATTATGGTGTTGAAAGCCATTTTTTAGCCTATTTTCATTTATGAAAAAATAGGCTTATGAGATCACTTTTGTCCGTGTGTCTGGTGTGTGAGTGTGTGTGATGGTGTGTATCCCCCCTAATAACTTCTAAACGGCTGGAGCGATTTCAATGAAACTCGGTAAGATCATAGCACTATTCCGGGCGACCCCGACGGTGCCCTTCAAATTTTGTTATGTCTCACCAATCCAACATGGTGGCTGTGCAAAATATTTCACCAGCATTCAATATCTCCGAAACTATTCCCCATATCACCCTGGGATTTATTACGGCGATAAAGGGAACTACTAAAAGTTCACCTATGTGAATTTTGAAAAACTGGTAACTACAAAACCAACATGGCGGCCATGCGAATTTGCGACTTTTAAATAGACGTTTCGCGCGATTTAACCAACCAAACGCAATAAAACTTGGTACAGTATATATTTATACACATTGTAATGCACCGACATCTAACTTCGTTCAATTGTTTACATAACCACAAGTTGGCGGCTGTGCGAAATATTTCACCGGCATGCTATATCTCTGAAACTATTACCGGTATCACCCTGAAATTTTGTACGGAGATAAAGGGCACTACTGGAAGCTCATCTATAAGACTATCAAAAACCGGTTAACTACAAAACTAACATGGCGGCCAAGCGAATTTGAAAATGTTAAATAGACAATTCTTGCGATTTAATGTTCCAAACGCAATGAAATATGGTACAGGAAATGTTTATACACATTATAATGCACTGGTATCTAATTTAGTTCAATTGTTTACATAACCTCGAGATGGCGGCTGTGCGAATTTTAAAATTAAGTTTTTATTTCTTGTGTCGTAATCATGCGATCGAAGTGAAAGTTTGAATAATGAACCTACGCAATACTTTTCCTTGAATGGTACCGGTACATGACTCCAAGGCCTATACATTTAACAATCCAACAAGGCGACCATCCGAAATATTTAGACGGCTCTGAATATCTACGAATCTCTTATTGCAATCAAACTGATTTTTTTTAATGTTCATAGGGGCTGTATAGTTCTTCACGGAACTACTTGTTCTGGTTCGCCTTAGTCATCAAAATGTAATGTTTTTCAGTCGGTCAATATGATTGTACCCAATTGACCATAAAATAAACACGTTGGTTCCTTAGTTTAGAGGCTGCGACAACGTGGTCATGTAGCCCCATGCACTTTGGGTGTGTGTAGAATCTGTCTGATAACCGGTGTTAATTATGATGACTGTAGGCCTATTAGTGTGTATCTGTCTTTAGCCTACTTTTCTCATTTCGCAACAAGTAGTTCCGTGATTAACTATACAGCCTATTTTTATATATCCTACTTATGTTAATTGCCTCTATCAACATACAAAATTTCAGTTTGAATGTAATATATTCGTAGATATTGAGAACCGTCTAATATTTCGGATAGTCGCCATGTCGGATTTTTATATATGTAGATCTTAGAGTTATGTACTATTACATGAAGATTATTGTGTACGTGTAGTATTGAAGCTTCAATCGCATGATTAGTCCACAAGAAGTAAAACTGAGATTTTAAAATTTCGCACAGATGCCATCTTGTGATTATGAAACCAATTGAAATGAATTAGATGCTAGTGGATTTCAATAAGCATTCACCGTAGAATATTTCGTAGAATATATTATATCAATTTCAAGAAAATAGGGCATCTCGGAATGTATAGTGCCATCAATAGCGGTGGTCTATAAGCTATATGTATGTGGTTTATAACCTTGATTGTGCTGTTTTCCTGTAAATGCGATGGGTTTTGTTTGTGAACCCACAACAATTGAACGGGGGCACGGAAAGAGGGGGAGTGTCATATTTTCAGCTTTCTGAGATAATCCAATTAGAAACGTTCAAACGGTTAGTAATTCTAGAATACTTCATGTACAGACATGTCATTGTTGATTCTTTAGGTGGCGTAGTTGGTAGCATGCTGAACTGCTGTGCCCAAGATAGCAGGTTCAAACCCGGCTGAAGTCGTCGGATTTTCAAGAGCGATAAAAATCCTTCAGTATGCCTTCCTTCGGAGGGGAAGTAAAGCCGGCGGTCCCATGTCATAGATTTATGGCATGTAAAAGATCCTTCCAGAGACTAAACATGTGGGCAGCTAAATTGTTAGGTTAGATTTCGTCGGAACGCTCTATCAAAGTTCCAACGTTCACCACTAGGTATCATTGATATCTGTTAGCGGAAGTTGGAACTACTTGAAATTGAATGGAACTTGTAGCTCACCCTAAGGGTATCCGATGGAAGCAGCTACAGACACAGGCGAGCCGAACATGGCCTCGGACACTCCCGGCACTAACAGCCATACGATAAATAAATAAATAAATAAATAAATAAATAAATAAGGGGCACTCCAACGTCGTGGTCATGTAACCCCGTGTACTTGGGTGTGTGCAGAAGTTGTCTGATAGTCTGTGTCACTGTCATATCTGTACTAGTGTGTGTACTGTACTTGTATTCTAGGTAGAATTTAGTTTAAAAAAATGGCCATGGCTGTACGTTAGGTGCCAACCCGGCACTTGCCTGGAGTAGAAGTGAGAAACCACGGAAAACTTCTTTCAGGATGGCTGAGGTAGGAATCAAACCCACCTGTTCTCAGTTATGCCTCACGATGCTGAGTGTACCCCGTTCCAGGTCTCAGACCGGAAATAAATTTTTGCAGAGCTTCGAATCGCCCGAGCCTCCGCGGTGACAGCAACAACGCAACGAAGTGAACATGTGCCGAGATAAATAGAAATCAGATGTATAGCCTAAAATACCAATATAATATTGATAATGTTGAACCTGTTTTTGAAAGCAAAGAAAATAAAGAGTGATTTGTCATTGATATTCAAATTTCAGAATTGTCATTATTGCACTGTCTGCCATTTCACCAAACATTCGCTAGTGTTATTCAGTTTTCAATAGTGTTCTTATTAATGTTGAGTTGGACTATCAATCAAGGATCTGCACACAGGTTCACAATACGACCTAAGGATTTTCACATAAGCAATTATTTTCCTTGGAGATCACAAAAGAAATATAAAGAGAGAAAGATAAAATGTAATATACATGAAAGTTAGTGAATTCAATATTCATATAACCATTCCACTTAGCACTTGTTCGTGGGGCATCTACAATTCGTCTCTCCCATTGGTCATTGTAACGCTGTCTCTGTATTCCATGAATTGTAGGTGCTCGGTGGAGATGATGAGTTCCCTCTCGTTTTGAATGGGCATAGTTCTAGGTACTGAGGGGTTACGTATCTGGTACAGTAACGAATCATAAGTTTATCAACCTCAAAAACATGGAGAGATGATGTTTTTTTCGGGTACTCCTGAAATGATCCGCCCAACCTTCCATCGTATCTGCAGAATGTTGTCAGGTGTTTTGTTTTTTTGTCAAGTTCACAACTGTAGAAAACACTTCTGTTTATTGAGCCTCATGAACACACTGACATCCCCCTTTCTTCAATGATATTTCCTCTTCTTAAGGAGACCCGGAACGTTAAATCATGCTACATAAAATAAGGAATATTTTCTCAGAATCTTTTCAAGGTATCAATTTGAAATAATCACAGTTTGTATATGCATGTATTGGGTCATTACCAAAATTACAGTTTTGAGTCAATGTAATCGGTTATTTATTTATGATTTTTTTTAAAAAGGCGAAAACTTTCAGCACTTTCTCCTTGGATATCATGATCATAAAACCACAAATATGTTACCTACCACCATATTGCTATTTCTGCACATAGATACTAACCTGAAAGTTTCAAGTTCATACGTTCAACACGAACTGAGAATATTTTCCTTAAGTATTAAAAAAGTAACTTACGGGAAAGAACATTTTAAGTTACAACACTAATGCATAAATGCTATGCATGATATAGACTACCTTTTAAGAAACTTTCCAAAATTTTAAACCAAACATTTTGAATATTTTTAGTGGTTAACTAGAATGTTAATAAACATAGTTATGCCATCATAATGGTGCCCAAAAATGTTTCTGTAAATAAAATGGCATTTTGTGAGATCACCTAGCAACTATCACAATGAATTTATTTCTAACATTGTTTCAATTAACTATTAACATTAGTGTTTTTGATATCTCCTACTATATTTATTAGTTTATCACTGTTATACCAAGAAGTATAACATTCGTTAAAAAATGCAACATTTCTAAAACTCATTCAGTTTTTTTTAATGGGGACATTTTATTCTTTCAGCTTTAGTGCCGGACATTTATGATTTAATTATCTTTAAGTTGATACCTTTTTGTGGTTGTTGGGTGAGTTAGAACTTGATTTATTGATATTTGAACCTAAAAAAGAACACAATTCTTAGATATTGAGTAAATTAAGTTTAACATTGAAACTAATCTATTCATATAGTCTACTGGTCGTGGTTAACCAACAACATCAAGCCACACACGTTGAGCGATCAATGTAACTAAATTCTTTACTTATAATAATCTTTGGGGTCGAGATAGCGTTAAACACGCAAAGAAATAAGAATCATAATACTTTTAATACTTGTTTGTCTACATGTAAGCAAGCTTTCATTACCTGCATCTCTTGCTCAGTATCCACAACAACCTTCATGATAAAAAGGCCTCTCACGATACCTAATATTATTCTGCTTCATTTCCTATTACTCTACTTTTTCAGGGTAATACAACCCTTAATACTTGTCTGGACAAACCGATTCATAATACTTGATACTCTTCTTTCCTTATTCTTATTACTTCAATAAGCCTCTACCATACATCAAAACATAACATTCTCATAACTGCCTACACAAATCATCCCCACAAACAGAAAATATATAACCTCCACATCACCATCTCTAACATTTTCCTTACTTCAAAAACAAACATTGCCATTCCTCAGAACCTAACATAATGTTGATTAAAACATGACATCACCATAGTAACATTGTAAGTAGTCAGAGCCACCTGCCACCTATTGCTAGGCCACTCAAAGTACAAAACTCTCTGCAGTGCCCCATCAACAGGTGACCCTGCTTCTAACCTTAAAACTTAACCTAAACAAACCGAAAACGTGAGGGTCAGCGCCGTAACCAAATAAATTCGGTTACAAAATTTTGCATTACGATTTGGCAGTTGTGGCCTCGTCCATTTAAATCAATTTTCTGAGCATATTTATGCATGAAACATGTATAAACCATACGATTTAAAAGAATTAAAATTCATCTGGAAACAAAGCAAAAATCCAAATACGCCATTTCAAACGTATATGAATACCTTAACGCAGTCATGGGCAGAGTACGGCCCGCGGGCCAAATGCGGCCCTTGAGTCAGTCTAATCCGGCCCGCGACATGGTTCGAATTATACTACCGACAATTACACATAGGTCATATAATCTGTTCTGTGTACCTAGAAGTGAAAAACTGTTTCAATCTCATTGTGTTTATGCGTTTTGTGTAATAGAGTTGCAGCTAGAACTGATTGAGTAACAATGTAAAAATGAATTGAAGCAACTATTCCTCAACGTTTCGAAAGTTGAGTTCTACACAAGGCCCTACAAAAATCAAGCTTCTCAAATTTGAAACCTCATGCACAGAAGATAACTGCCATGTTCGCATCCTCATATATCTGTGAACAATGAAGCTTCGCAAAAATAGCGTCAGAAATAGATTAACAGACCACCATTTAGCTGCGCTACTAAGAATCAGCTCATCCCAGTTTCAACCAGATAATGAAAACCGTTTAGAAGCACAGTCACAGTTTCACTTGTCGCATACTACTTCCACTTCTAACAAATAATGAAGGTGTGTTCATAGTTCAAAGATGAAGGAATACTGGTCTAAAAAGAAAGCTCGCCAGAGTTAGGAACCGCGTGGTCCAAGGGGCCTAAACGAACCAAGAAGAGGAAGAAGAAGAAGGTGTGTTCTTTTTTCCCTAAGTTTTCTACCATTGTAGCCTAGGTTGTGTCCTGATTGCGACCATTCCAGATTGCGTTCACCTCATTAGCAATCCAGATTGCGGTAATTTTCATTTTAGGGAAGAACTATAAACATTCAAGCGTCCAGATTGCGGTCACTTTTCTTGGGAGACCGGTCCTTGGTTCTTGGTTCTTCCCGACTGACTCATACTTTCCGTAAGTTTTGTGGATAACAAGGTGAAACTGATATTTCACTACCTAACCAAAGAATACAGTTCAGTGTTCAGCTGAGCACACCCCATAAAACTTCCCTTAAAAAAATCAAGTCCCCTCCCAATCTGACAGCACCTCGTAAAGCAATGATTATAACATTTTCAGTCTTAAGAATAGAAACGTTTTAGGATCGGAATCGTCGACCTTCACTTTAAACAAAATTGTTTTAACGGGAAATTTTATACTTACAGGGTATAATTTTTAATTTCTGCCCCTCTCCTCCCATTTGAGACGCGAGATATCTATTTTTATAATAGGTAGCCTACTGTATATAGCCCTAGTGAAAAACTTTCTTTTTACTACCTCGAAAAATTCGTCTCGTAATAGTACATTATGCAACGAGCCTATAATGGCAATAATTAAGACACGAGTATCTTTATAAAACGAGCGTATGCGAGTTTTATAATTTCCATACGAGTGTCTTAATTACCATTATAGGCGAGTTGCATACGACTGTTTATGTTCGACGATAATTATAACTTTGTTATATGTTTTAACATAAATATTCATAAATATCTGTTGAGATTGTCACTAGAATTGTGTGATCGGGTGCTGCGCTGGGTGTAGGATATCTCTGATTTCCAAGCTCTCTGATAGACCGACGCATGCGCTCTGTGTGCTTCAATGCCATATGTGCAGATTGAGCGCCAGTATTCAGTAAAAATATCACCGAATGCGTTTGAAAACAACGCGCTGTGTAGAAATTGGTTTTGGAGATATTAAGGTACAGTGCTATTTCTTGTCTCATATTCACCAGTTTATTTACGCGAACATATGGACGGTGCAGTTTCGGTTATTTATACAGACATGTTGGATTTTGAACGCTTGCGCGAAGGTATCCTTATCTAATTGGTCAAACAACTGTTTCTTGAGCTGTGATTGGTGGGAGAAACTGTTTCATAATGAAAAATAGTGTTATAATGACCATCCTTATGATACAGTTTTCAGACATATAGGCTAACAGTCAGGGTCGAACATAAAAGTAATTTGTTCTGCGTTTGATTCTAAATCCCCTTTGTAATCAATGTTTGTCCGCGCCCCCTGCTACACACAAAATCAAACATTTGAAGTTTTAGGTTTATTAACATTCCAAAGGGAAGTGACATGTGGCATGTACCTCAACATTGGCAAGAGGGATGGATGTGAAAGGTGAGGAAATCCCCAGGGGAGTTACAACCGGACCAGTCTCCCAAGAAAAGTGACCGCAATCTGGACGCTGGAATGTTTATAGTTCTTCCCTAAAATGAAAGTGACCGCAATCTGGACTGTTAATGAGGTGAACGCACTCTGGAATGGTCGCAATCAGGAAGACACCGTAGCCTAAGTTTTGTTTCATTTAAAATTCAGAAATAATAAGTTTATAATCTATCTACAGTATAAACATTTTTATATATTTTTTTATTTTGTCAATTTACCCTCTAGGTTGGTGGTTCCCACGGACTCAGCGAGGGAACTCACCACTACCGCCTCTATGGGCAGTGTCCTGGAGCTTGGAACATCTGGTCGGGATGGATACAACTGGGGAGGTGTGATCAGCACTTCTCCCAGGCGGCCTTACCTGCAAAGCGAACAGGGGCCTCATGAGGGATGGGAAGGGATGGATGATTGGGATGGATAGGCTAGGAAGAGGGAAGGAGGCGGCCGTGGCCTTACAGTAGGAACCATCCCGGCATTTGCCCGAAGACGAAGTGGGAAACCACGGAAAACCACTTCGAGGATGGCTGAGGTGGGAATCGAACCCCCTCTACTCACTTGGGCCACCCGAGGCTGAGTAGACCCCGTTCCAGTCCTCATACCACTTTTCAAATTTCGTGGCAGAGCCGGGAATCGAACCCAGGACCTGCGGGGCGGCAGCTAACCGTGCTGACCGCTACGCTACGGAGGCGACATCTATAAACATGTGTTGTTTAATTTTCGGCCCATCTAGATTATTTTGTATTGCATCTGGCCCTGGCCCTAAAAGGATTGCCCCTGTCTGCCCTAACGTGCACAGCGTGTTTCATTTGAATACACAACAGACATGTGGGTGGCCTACCACCTGCAATAAGCCGCGACAAGTTGTTGCTCGCTGATTCGTCTATCTCTGGTCCCTGCGCCTTGGTCTTTTCTGTCCTTTCGTTTCAAAGACTGTCACGGTGGCTAAGAGGTATTATGACGATTGGGAGAGGAGAGATATTTCTGTCGACTGCTAATGAAGAGAAGGGATAGGTTGGTAGGACACATACTATGACGCCCAGGAATAGCAAGCTTAATTATGGAAAAAAAGGTCGAGGACAACAACTGTAGGGGTAGACCAAAGTTAGAGTATGTTAAACAGATTGCCCTGGATGTAGGGTGTGGTAGCTATGTAGAGATGAAACGATTAGCTCAGGTCAGGGAGGAATGGAGGGCTGCATCAAACCAGTCAAAAGACTGAAGACTCCAAAAACAACAAAAACATGTTATTTTAGTATTTGAATGGTTCATTATGGTTCCGTATTTGCCTAACAATGGGCCAATAAGGAAATACAAATAATTGGAGTCAGGCTCGAGATTCAAACTCCGGACCATAGGCTCCGCAGGCTCTTGTGCTAACGTCTGGCCCTCCGTGAAAAGTCTTTGAAACGAAAGGACAGAAAATACCAAAGCACAGGGACCAGAGATAGACGAATTAGCGAGCAACAACTTGTCGCGGCTTATTGCAGGTGGTAGGCAACCTACATGTCTGTTGTGTATTCAAGTGAAAAACACGCTGTAGATGGTTTCTAAAATGTCTTGAATTTCCTTGCCTTATCACCTTCTCATGGCGGCTTCGGTGGCGTAGTTGGTAGCATGCTGAGCTTCTATGCCCAAGATAGCGGGTTCAAACCCGGCCGAAGCCGTCGGATTTTTTAAGAGCGTTAAAAATCCCTCAGTATGCCTTCCTTCGGAGGGGAAGTAAAGCCGGCGGTCCCATGTCATAGATTTATGGCATGTTAAAGATCTTTCCACTAATTACACCTGTGTGAAACTAAATTGGATAGGTTAAGAATGTAAACAACGCTCTTAGGTTGCTACGTTCGTTGCCAAGAGCCGACTGCGGTGGCGTCTAGTAGCTAGTTCTGAACTAGGCCTAGTAGTCGTTGACGGTGGCGTTTGGCGGCAAAAGTAGGAACTATTTGAAAATTCAAAGTTCCAGTCCCTACTTGAATTAAAAAACAGACACACACACTAATACAGTCATCACAATTAACACCGGTTATCAGACAGATTCTACACACACCCAAAGTACACGGGGCTACATGACCGCGTTGTCGCAGCCCCTAAACTAAGGAACCAACCAACCAACCACCTTCTCATGTTGTCCAACGGTAATGCTGATCTTAATGTACGCATTGGCAACGTTACGCTTTCTTTTTGCATGTGTATGTGAGATTTTCGAAATAAAATATAACGTTCTGTGGTTTGGATTGGTTGGTTGGTTCCTAAGTTAAGGGACTGCGACAACGCGGTCATGTAGCCCCGTGTACTTTGGGTGTGTGTAGAATCTGTCTGATAACCGGTGTTAATTGTGATGACTGTATTAGTGTGTGTTATCCGTTTTTTAGCCTATTTTCAATTTTGAAAAAATAGGCTTATGAGATCACCTTTTGTCCGTGTGTGTGTGCGTGTGTGTGTGTGATTCGTGTGTGTGTCCCCCCCTAATAAAATCGAAACGGCTGGAGCGATTTCAATGAAATTCGGGAAGTTCATAGCACTATTCCCGGCGAACTCGACCGTGCCCTTCAAATTTTGTTACGTCTCTCCAATCCAACATGGCGGCTGTGCGAAATACTTCACTAGCATTCAATATCTCCGAAACTATTACCGATATCGCCCTGAAATTGTGTACGGTGATAAAGGGCACTACTAGAAGTTCACCTATGAGACTTTCAAAAACCTGGTGACTACAAAACCAACATGGCGGCCAAGCGAAATTGAGACTTTTAAATAGACATTTCTCGCGATTTAACTATCCAAACGTAATGAAACTTGGTACAGGAAATGTTTATACACATTGTAATGCACTGGAGTCTAATTTAGTTCAATTGTTTACATAACCTCATAATGGCGGCTGTGCGAAATATTTCACTGACATTCTATATCTCCGAAACTATTACAGATATCACCCTGCAATTTTGTACGGTGATAAAGGATACTGATACAGGTATACCTATGTATATTTCATAAACCTGTAAAGTACGAAACGAACATGGCGACCAAGCGAATTTAAAATATTTTAATAGACTTTTCACGTGATTTAACTCTCTGAGCGCAGTGAAATGTGGTACAGTAATTGATTTTGCAGATTGTAATGCACTGCCATCTAATTTAATTCAATTGCTTACATAACCTCAAGATGGCGGCTGTGCGAAATTTTAAAATTAAGTTTTAATTTCTTGTGTCGTAATCATGCGATCGAAGTGAAAGTTTGAATAATGAAGCTAGGCAATAATTGTCCTTGAATGGTACATAACTCTATGGCCTATACACATAACACTCCTAAATGGTGAGCTCCCGAAATATTTAGACGGTTCTCAATATCTATGAATCTTTTACAGCAACCAAACTGATTTTTTTTATGTTCATAGAGATTATGAACATATGTTCACCTATAGAACTTTCAGGAACCTGGTGAGCACAAATCCAACATGGCGGCGACGCGAAATATAAATATTTAAATGGACGTTTCTCGCGAATTAACTATCCGAGTGCAGTGAAAAGTTGCACGTTAAATGCTTATACAAATGTTGATCCACTGGCATCTAATTTATTTCAATGGTTTGCATTATCACAAGATGGCTGCTGTGCGTAATTTTAAAATCTCGTTTTTACTTCTTGTTGTCTAATCATGCGATTGAAGTTTGAATACCACACGTACACAATAATCTTAATGTAATAGTACAAAAATAAAAATCCAACCTGGCGGCCATCTGAAATATTTAGACGGTTCTCAATATCTACGAATCTGTTACAGCAATTAAACTGAAATTTTGTATGTTGTTTGTGGCAGTTAACATAAGTAGGATATATGAAAATAGGCTGTAAAGTTCTTCACGGAACTACTTATTTTAAATTCAAGTAAGGACTGAGACTTTGAATTTTTCAAATAGTTCCTAATTTTGCCGCCAAACCCCACCGTCAACGACTACTACAGTAGTTCAGAACTTAGCTACCAGACGCCACTGCAGTCGGCTCTTGGTAACCAACGTAGGAACCTAAGAGTGTTGTTTACATTCTTAACCTATACAATTTAGCCTCACACAGGTGTAATTAGTGGAAGGTTCTTTAACATGCCATAAATCTATGACATGGGACCGCCGGCTTTACTTCCCCTCCAAAGGAAGGCATACTGAGGGATTTTTAACGCTCTTAAAAATCCGACGACTTCGGCCGGATTTGAACCCGCGATCTTGGGCATAGAAGCTCAGCATGCTACCGACTACGCCACCGAAGCCGCCGTGGTTTGGATTCCACATCCCGTGGCTCATGATCGCGAGATTACCGGTCACGTAAAACTAGAAGCTTTCTTATTTTTTGGCCTTGCACTTGGTAATGATAGGATTGTTTCATCATATAAATATTTAGGATGTCAAATCAATGATAACTGGGACTTAAGTCAAGAAATTCGCTGAAGAATTGAGCAGGCCAGAAGTTCTTTCATGAAAATGAGAAAAGTTTTGACCAGTCGTGATCTAAGTCTGTCATTACGCACCCGACTGCTTCGATGCTACGTTTTTAGTGCCCTGCTCTATGGAGTTGAACCATGGACACTTACCGAGGTTTTAAGTAAGAAACTGACAGCATTTGAAATGTGGACGTATCGCAGGATTTTAAGGATATCATGGACAGCTCAAGTCACAAATTTGGAAGTACTGCGGCGTATGAACAAAGACTTGGAAATTCTCAGTATCATCAAAAGGAGAAAACTAGAATACTTTGCTCATTTCATGCGCAACAACAAATACCACCTCTTGCAATTAATTATCCAAGGGAAGATTGATGGCATTTGGGGTCCAGGACGCAGACAAATATCCTGGCTAAAGAACTTAAGCCAGTGGTTCGGACTTAATACAGTGTCACTGTTTAGAACAGCTATGGACAAACAGCAGATCATGCTACTGATCGCCAACGTTCTCGGAGGACGAGGCACTTGAAGAAGAAAAGAAGAAGAAGAAGATGAAATTCTCCTCTTCCCCGTGTATCCTTCGATTATATAAGAGTGCCTTGGCAGGAACTCCAGCGGAACACCGTCCCATCGTTTCGCTGACATTATGAATGGAGCTCAAACATAAGATAAATACACCTCTCGGTCTGTTCATAGCTTGGCATTAACCTTCGCCACTGTGCATGCCAATTCATGAACCACGAAATGGTCGAGTTCAGTGGTTGGAAGCCAGAATTAAGTTCTGGCAATCACTCGGCATAGTCTGTCGTTATAGCCATGTACCAGTAAATTTTATGACTGGATCCATTCCTTTTAGGTACTCAAAGAGCATAGTCGTCCGCATTACTTGGGTATTTTTACGGAGTAGGATGACGTACTTTCTTCAATTTGTATCGTCGGCGTCACCTTATTTGAATTATTAAAAGGCAAGCAATAATTATGTATTTTTTGAATATTTTTTTTTTGGCCACAGGACTGGATATAAAGCAAACAATTTTGCCACCGCACTGCAGGCTCGCATTACATACAGGTATTAAATAAATAAATACATAAATAAATACATTCTTCTTATTCTTCTCCTTAGCATTCATGCCGCTGAATTGCATGGTCTGCTGTTTTGCACTTTTATTTCCCCTCGATGCGGTCTTGTGCATCATCAGGAGAGACTTCAGCCACATGCATATCCAAAGACCAACGCTCTACCACAGAGCCAAACATAAAAATAAATAAATACTCGAAGAAGCTCACCTGTGTCCGGTTGGGCAATGTTGCCGATGACACTGCGCCCTCTTAGTGTGGCCCTGCGGTGTAACCGTGTGTGTTAAATCGGTTTCCACATCTGCGTGAAACCTCTTGGAGTACGGTATAATCAGTTTCAAAACGTCCCAGTGATTTTCACCTGTTCGAGACCCTAAAATCTCATTTGGGTGGCCGAAGATTTTAAACTGACGTTGCTGAAGTTCAAGAGGTTACATGTTGGCTGCGACACCAACCAAAGGACTTTAGTTTTTGATGTGTAACATCTTTCCGCTCGGTTGCTGGATAGTTTCGTGGGAGTGATTTTGAAAATTGGGGACGGAAGTTAATCGGGCGGAAGTGGATCGAACGGAAGTGGATCGGACGGAAGTGAAGACGCACTGCCAGAAAAATGGGACGGAAGTGAATCGGGCGGAAGTGGATCGAACGGAAGTGGATCGGACGGAAGTGAAGACGCACTGCCAGCTGGATGTACAATTGAAAATGTGTGTATTGGAAACAAGGCAGTGTGTGCTCTGTAGCGCGAGAATGTTATGGCAATACAGTAAGCAGTGCATTTAGCAGGCACTGGTTTGACGAGCACAGTGGCAAATGTTTCACCGACTTTCATTTGTCATAGAGCAGTTTATGAAGCAATACGTTCAAGGTTGAATAGCACATGGGGTAGGACAAAGACGACAAATGACATTTAAGTAAGCGGCATTATTGTCAAGCTGTGTGTGAGTAGTCAAATATTAAATGCATAACAGAATGTTATTATATGTTGGAATGTAAGAGATGAAAAGGGGAAAGCAGAATACAGACGTCTGAGAAATGAGGTCAACAAGAAGTGCAAGGAAGCGAAAGAAGAATGGTTGAAAGAGAAATGTGCAGGTATAGAAAATTGTCTGAAATTAGGAAAAGTAGACACAGCTTATCGAAGGATTAAGAATACTTTTGGGGAAACGAAGACCAAGTGCTGTAGTATTAAGGACACAAATGGAAAGCCTCTAACAGATACGGAAGAAAAGGTTGAGAGATGGAAAGCTTACATAGAGTGCTTGTATAAGGGAAAGGAGATTGAAAATCGTGTAAAGGAAAGGGAGGAGGAAATTGATGAGGATACAAAAGGAGATTTAATATTGAGATCAGAATTTGACAGAGCATTGGAAGACTTAAGCAGGAACAAAGCACCAGGCATAGATGATATACCGATTGAGTTGCTACGCTGCATAGGAGATGAAGTTCTGATCAGGTTATTTCACTTGGTGTGTAGGATTTATGAGACAGGTGAGGTACCCCCTGATTTCAAGAAGAATGTTATCATCCCTATACCAAAGAAAGTGGGAGCTAACAGATGTGAAGAATACCGTACAATCAGCTTGGTTACTCATGCTTCAAAGATTCTGTCTAGAATAATTTACAAGAGGATTGAAAGCCAGATAGAATCGGAGTTGGGTGAAGACCAGTTTGGTTTCAGGAGAAATGTAGGAACAAGGGAAGCTGTACTAAGTCTTAGGCTGATTTTGGAAGGTAGAATAAGGGAAGATAAGAGAACGTTCATGGCATTTGTAGACTTAGAAAAGGCTTTTGATAACGTTGATTGGACTAAATTGTTTTGACATTTTGAAATCTATTGGAATAAAGTACAGGGATAGGAGGGTGGTATACAATCTATACAGAAACCAGACGGCAGTCATTCGAGCTGAAGGACATGAGAGAGAAGCTGGTATTCAGAAAGGTGTAAGGCAAGGCTGCAATTTATCACCCATACTTTTCAATCTTTACATTGAACAAACAATGAAGGAAATTGGAGAAAAATTTAAAGTGGGAGTGAAGATTCAAGGAGAAATAATTTCAACTCTGAGATTTGCTGATGACATCGTCATCTTGGCCGACAAGCCTGAGGATTTGAATGAGTTTTTGAATGGTATGGACTCCGTCTTACGGAATGAGTACATGATGAAAATTAATAAATGTAAAACAAACGTATTGGAATGCAGCCGAAATAAATCAGAAACCTCTATAGATATCAAATTGGCAGGTGAAAAGCTGAAGGAAGTAGGAGAATTCTGTTACTTAGGAAGCAGAATAACCAGTGATGGACGAAGCAAAGAGGATATAAAAAGTAGGTTGGCTCAGGCATGGAAAGCATTTCTACAAAAAAGGAATCTGTTGACATCGAATATAGATTTAGGTATTAGGAAGTCATTTTTGAAAACCTTTGTGTGGAGCGTGGGGCTATATGGAAGTGAAACTTGGACTATTGGTGCAGCAGAAAAGAGGAGAATTGAAGCTTTTGAAATGTGGTGTTACAGGAGAATGATGAAGATCAGATGGGTAGATAGGGTTACAAACGAAGAGGTATTAAGACGAGTGGGAGAGGAGAGATGTTTCTGGCGACTGCTAATGAAGAGAAGAGATAGGTTAGTAGGACACATACTAAGACACCCAGGAATAGCAAGCTTAGTTATGGAAGGAAGGGTCGAGGGCAAGAACTGTAGGGGTAGACCAAGGTTAGAATATGTTAAACAGATTGCCTCGGATGTAGGGTGTGGTAGCTATGTAGAGATGAAGCGATTAGCTCAGGACAGGGAGGCATGGAGAGCTGCATCAAACCAGTCAAAAGACTGAAGACTCAATCATCATCATCAACAGAATGTTGTTATATGAGTGGAATAAAAGCTGTATTTTCATCATATGTGAGACTAGGTCATTTCATGATTGTAGGAAGCCATGTTTTGATTGTTTACGACGAACTGTATGAGAGCCTTGAGAATAATGAATGTTATAGTTACTGAGGAATGTGCTCACAGTATTTGAGAGAACTGTCGACGTTGTGTGTCACTTTGTTATTATGAATTATTAATGTAAAAGGAAGGAAGCTTGTAGTTTTTGCGTGTCCGTTAATCTCACGTTCATGATCTATGGTACCTCCCTTTTACGTGGAATGCGAACCACAGGACATGGCATTTCAATTCGAAAATCTCACATGTATTGACCGGGAATCAAACCCGGTCTACCTTGGTGAGAGACTAACAGCTTGACCGCTGCGCCTCAAATGTGACAGTAGCATATCTCCAATTCAATCTATACATTCATCATAGTACCAGTATGAAAATGGAGTGTAAATTAACATTTTAAGAATGTCCAAGCTGTGTAGTATACGAGTAGGATAACATGTCAGATGTTACACATCATATGCAACTACTGTAAGGCACGTATCTTTTTTTACATTACATTATATTACATTACGCATACCGGCCAAAACTAAGGACCACGCAAATATAATTTCATTTCCTTCTCATAGTTATTTCTTCCTTTCTCTTCCTCCACACTTCCTTCATTCTTTCAGAGTGTTGCGCCTTTCTCTCTGCTGTCCATCTTCCTCCCCTGCGTTCTTTCTTTTCTCCCACAAGAACCTTTATGTTGGAAAGTATTTCCCTGAATTGTGTTCTGTCTCGACAGTCGTCATGTGTAATTCCTAGCCTCCGGAGTTCTTCCTTCATCTGCTTGGTGTAACCCCTTTTGCACTTCAGATTACATATTTTATTAAAAAATGTGTTTATTTATTCTTGTTGGATCCATTCTAAGCATATGTCCATAGAAGCGTAAACGTCTTTTTCTAATTGTTGTTTCCAGGTCTTCCACCCTTTCATATATCTCCTTGTTTGATCTTAGTCTGTAGGTTCCCTGTACCACTTTTGGGCCGTAAATCCTCCGCAATATCTTCCTTTGTTTATTATTATTATTATTATTATTATTATTATTATTATTATTAACCCGTCGAGTGTTTCGCCCGTCTATAAACGGTGTACAAGAACTTTTATTTTTTATTTCATATTTCCCATTCGCTTTCGGGTGCCGAGTCGATCCCTGGTATGTCCTTCCATCTGTTGGATATTATGTAGCCTTACTCTAATTTGGATTTTTGCATCCGGAAGTACCTAACAGACCATTTAGCAGACGTCTGTCCTCAACAACTGGAGTTTATCTGTGATGTAAACAAACATGGTGGAATAAGAAGGAAATCCTTCACGCCGCGTTGTGGTTCCAGATCAAAGAATATCGATTTCTGTCCTAGTAAGGAGCAACAAGTATTACTTGCCTACTGATTTCAGGAAATCGTTTTATTTTCGACCCTTTACCTGATGCAAGCAATGCCACAAAAATTTAATTTCCATTCGTCTCAAAATGAGTTAGTTATTGTTGTTTAAGAGGGCGGAACTACGCCTCAAAATGAAAATTAGTAAAACGTAGGAATTTAAAACTCAGCAATTCTTCTAGGTTTGTGCCGTGTCTTGTGTGGAGTTTCGCCTAGGACACCAATCTGGCTCATCGGTGGGCTCTTGGTGTCCCCGCCCTGACCTCCACAGGAGTATCGAACTGCGTGATACCTCCCTTTATATAGAGTACAACTGCACTCCTTGACTGCGAGAACCAAAAGCTCAAGCAGCCTCAACCTCCCTATGAAGGCTTCCAAAAATATTGTATATTGGCTTTCACGGCCGGTGAATTAAAACTCAGCAATTCTTCTAGGTTTTTGCCGTGTCTTGTGTGGTGTTTCGCCTAGGACACCAAGCCAATATACCATATTTTTGTAGGAATTTGAATTTACATTTAGATTAATTATTACTGTAATTAAACACAATGTATACAGAGAAATAAAATTAATGTGAATAAGATAATACTGATTTGTATAATTTTTTAGCAAATGTGCTGATCGGTTGTGATCTTTCACCACAGTCTCCGAGATGATACAGGGAGCATAGCTCCCCACATAGGCGACATATGCACTTTTCTGTTGGTTTGTGAAATTTTGGATTTGTACATATTTTTCTATGAACACCATGTGCAGCGTAATGCGTGAAGACGTAGCGTAACTTGAAATTTAGTCCTTTCCATTCGTGATTTTTCATTGCTTCAGTATCGAAAAATTCTCTAAGAATTTGACGTGATTTAGTTTTCCTCTCTTTCAAGACCGCGTCCAAGACAGCCGTGTTGGGTAGCTTGAAGAGCGGTTTGATATCTTCCAGAAAGCATTTTTTTATTTCCAAGAAGATATGCAATTCGATTTTCCGAAAACTTGGATACCTGCAGAATGCATTTTAAGTACCTGGCTTTTATATTTTCTATTCGTTTTAACTTTGTTACCGAAAGATTATTCCATATGAGATGAATACCATATGTTGCTACTGGGGCCATTTTAGATTAATAAGAACGCATAACTTATAGACATTTAAGCCCCCCGATAAGTTAAAAATAATACGATTTCTACAATAGTTTTAAATGAAAATGAAAAAAGAAACTCGGCACTGAGGTAGCAAATAACCTACTGGGTGACTCAGCACTTAAGGGGAAACATACAGCACAATGAGCCAAAACAATAACGATTTTAATATTTTGACCGTGCCAGTCATATATAACTTATTGTACATCAATTATATACATTTCCAAGGAAACACAAATATCTTGCTATTAGAAGCGAAGTTGTAAATATTCAAACTTTAAATCGTAACTACTTTTATCCATTTATCAAAATGTGGTTGTTTCTTTGTGCTGACCTTCACCGATTCCCTCATATCTCCCATGTTTATAGGTAAAGCCCTGCGCCGACGCGGATATCTGCGGATAAACCCGTGGATATCCGCAAAATGTTTCGCCATGCGGATATAGTTTGCATGGCTGTGTGGATGGCAGATAAGTTGCATAACTTATAATGTTTGGAGGAAATTTTCGGATAGTTTTAAGAATACAATCTGAACTTGTTTAATATTATTAGGACCCGGATGTTTATGACATATCATATTTTTCCGTTATGCTCTTTTCATGAAAAATGTAAGATAATGATTTAAGCTAATCTCATTCAAATTATGTCATTAAGCATAATTAACACTCCGAACAGGAATGGGTTGCAATTCTGGCTGTAGAACATTCATTTTAAACATAGCACATGACACACAAAGCCTCAAATGTCTAAATGTGTTGCTTTAGTAATTTACGCTTTATCTAATTAACAAGAAGTTCCGTGAAGAACTATACAGCCTACTTTTCATGCCAATGATTATTCTAAAGTATATGAACCTATCTAGAATAATGACAAAATTAAGTTTGTAATATCGAAATATATAATTAGTTCAAAATATACCTGGTATAATGTAGCCTAATAGAGCACTACAGTTGGCAGCCCTGGTGACTGAATATATTCTTAGTTCCACCTCTTAAGGTACAGAATACAAAATTTGGTTGAAGTCCAATGGACGTTACATGCAGTTAGACACTGGATCTATCAGCACGCGTAAAAGCATGTTACCAACAATACCATGCGTGTGCTGGTCAGAAATAATCTGAATTATTATGATATCTTGTTGTGCCAATTTTGGATGAAATCCATTTGTTAGTATAGAAGTTACATGTATTTTAAAATTGGACCTATCAGCAGGCATAGAATCATGTTGGCAGCAGTGACTTATATTAATTACTCCAAATTAATCTAGAGTGTCAGGTGCTATACGTGTGCAAAGTATAGAGCTGTTGGATTTGCATAGTTTATGATATATTGATTTTAGGGTAAAAAAATATAGACAGCATTTATTAACAGTTGGCAGCCGTGATAAGCTCTTAAGAATACTTATAGTCATATCTGTTATGTTACACTTAGAACATACGAAATTTGGTTGAAATCCAACTGATAGTATAGAAGTTACATGTATTTAAAAATTGGTCTTATCAGCAGGCTTATAATTATGTTGGTTGAACTGAAGTATATAAGTTACTCCAAATTAATCTAAAATGTCAGGTACTATACGTGTGCATAGTTTAAAGCTGTCGGCTTGCATACTTTCAGATATATTGGTATTTGGATGAAGACAATAGAGAGAGCAATTATCAACAGTTGGTAACCCTGGTGGCTCTTAAGAATACACTCAGTCATATCTGTTTATGTACACATATTGCATACAAAATTTGGTTGAAATCCAATTGATAGTGTAGAAGTTATATGCATTTAATCATTGGACCTATCAGAAGGCTTAAAATTATTTTGGCAACACTGTCATGGTTGGCCTCCTGGAAATTAAACTGAAATAGTCTTATCTACATGTGTGCCAATTTTGGAATAGCTCCCTTGCAAGATGTCCAACATGGAGCCCAAATTTCTAGTGCGTTTTTTCAGCAGTTGGTAGCACTGATATCATTTTCAAATATGGACGTGAGATATTCCGGTGCACATCTTTACTCATACTAAATTTGGTTTTGATTGCTGCAGCCGTTTAGGAGTTGATAGGGGGGGACACACACACACAGCCAGACAGACAGACAGACAGACAGACAGACAGACAGACAGACACACATTTTCCCGGATCGATCTCATAAGTCTACTTTTTCCTCATTTTTGCAAAATGTGAAAAGTAGGCTAAAAATGTTATTGTAATGCCAGTAGATTCGGATAACAAACGCGGGAATGCGGAAAAAGGTCGTGCGGATGCGGATTACGTTTTGTTTTTCCGCGCAGGGCTCTATTTAGGAATATTTTGACTTTTCGTTTTTCTTTTAATGAATGTTAAACCTTAAGCTACAAAATGAGTCTGTCTCATTTCTATATTATTAATTAATCAATAGTACATTATGCAACGAGCCTATAATGACAATAATTAAGACATGAGTACGTTTATAAAACGAGCGTTTGCGAGTTTTATAATTTCCATACGAGTGTCTTAATTACCATTATAGACGAGTTGCATACGACTGTTTATGTTCGACGATAATTATTATAACTATTTTATGTTCGAACATAAATATTCATAAATATCTGTCGAGATTTCGCCAGTTTTTTGTACTGAACAGAGCGCATGGGACGCAGAGAATGCCTTGTATTTGTCCATGGCCTACTCGATTACCCCACTATGACACTAGGCAACGCAGTGAAATTTAAATTAGGAGGCCTTGGAACTAAGAACAGGTGCGATGTTATCCTTAACTAATTGCTCAAACAACTGTTTCTTGAGCTGTGATTGGTGGGAGAAACTGTTTCATAATGAAAAAATGTGTTATAATGACCATCGTTGTGATACAGTTTTCCGACATATAATAGTCAGGGTCGAACACAATAGTACATTATGCAACGAGCCTATAATGGCAATAATTAAGACACGAGTATGTTTATAAAACGAGCGTATGCAAGTTTTATTATTTCCATCCGAGTGTCTTAATTACCATTATAGGTGAGTTGCATACGACTGTTTATGTTCGACGATAATTATTATAACTATTTATGTTCGAACATAAATATTCATAAATATCTGTCGAGATTTCGCCAGTTTTATGTACTGAACAGAGTGCATGAGACGCAGGAAATGCCTTGTATTTGACCATGGCCACCTCGATTACTCTACTATGACACTAGGCCAGGCAGTGAAATTTAGATTAGAAGCCCGTGGAACTCAGCGCATCTAATTATCTAATTGGTCAAACAACTGTTTCTTGACCTCTGATTGGTGGGAGAAACTGTTTCATAATGTAAAATAGTGTTATAATGAGTCTCATTATAGTACAGTTTTCTGACATTTATTAATTGTCAGGGTCGAACATAAACATTATTACTTCATTTTTATTCTAAGCATACTAAAAAAAATATTTTCAACATTTCATAAAATGACTAATTATAGCTAAGGTACTCAAGTTTGAGTGAGAATCATTTTGTAGCTGAGACTTTTAACATCCACTTTTAAAAAGGAAAAGCCCAATAATTCCTATGAAGTTGTGAGATATGAAGGAAACTGTGAATAAAAATAGTTACGATTTTAATTGTCGCCTCCGTGGTGTAGTGGTCAGCGTGCTTAGCTGCCACCCCGGAGTTCCGAGGTTCGATTTCAGGCTCTGCCACGAAATTCGAAAAGCGGTATGAGGACTGGAACGGGGTCTACTCAGACTCGGGTGGTCCAAATGAGTAGAGGGGGTCAATTCCAACCTCAGCCATCCTCGAAGTGGTTTCCGTGGTTTCCCACTTCGTCTTCGGGCAAATGCCGTGATGGTACCTACCGTAAGCTTGCCACGGTGGGTGAGTGGATAGAGTCTCGGCCTACTAACCTCAAGATTGCAGTTTCGCTCCTGGCCGTGATACGTGATTTTTGAAAGGCGGCAAAAATACGACACGCATGTCATACGATGTTGGCATGTCAAAGAACCCATTTGAATTCAGTAGGCCGTGTTCATAATGGCAAAATTAATCTCGGGAGTTTCCGCCAACACAAAGTTCCTCATTTCTCTACTAGAAAGCGCTATAGTGTTCAAGGAGCTTAGATATCTAACCTCCTTGACTTTCATAGTGATTCAAAGAACAACGAAATTCGACATGCAAGCTACCCTCTGGGTGTCAAATTACAAAGCTTGCACCCAGCACCCGAGGCCATACGATATTATTATTAATATTATTATTGCCTACAGTAAGGCCACGGCCGCTTCCTTCCCTCTTCCTTGCCTATCCCTCCCACTCTTCCCATCCCTTTATAAGGTCCCTGTTCGCTTTGCAGGTGAGGCCGCCCGGGCGACGTGCTAGTCACACAACCCAGTTGTATCCCCCGACTCAGAGTCTCAAGCTCCAGGACACTGCCCTCAGTGGCAGTAGAGGTAGGATCCCTCGCTTAGTCCGTGGGAAGAGCCAAACCTGGAGGGTGAACGAGAAATAAAGAAAGAAACAAACAAACTTATTGTTTCGGCTCCTTTAGCTGTATGCTGCCCCCTTGAAAGGTTAATGCAGCCAATGGCAATTTTGGAAGAAAGTCCGCCATGGCCCTATTGAAAGGAACCATCCCGGCATTTTTTCTTGGTGGTGAAAATAGGAAACCACGAAAAGCAATTTCTGGACGGCCAAGGTGGGATCCGAACCCGCGATCTCCCGCTGCCAGCGGGGCATGAGGTAGCGTGTTAGCGCTCTTGGCCACCGAGTCCAGTAAAGGACATATTTGCTGCCGGCTATCAAGGACTTGTTAATGTATGGGCTACGTGTCTGAATGCACAGGGTGACTATGTATAGGCTTACCATACGTCCCGGTTTGACCGGGACAGTCCCGGTATCTTACTCTTGTCCCGGTGTCCCGCCCGGTTTTATCAATGTTCCGGAAAACGGCTGTAAGATGTAAAAAGTAATGAATTTATGTGTTTAAGAATCTCTTATGAATCGGTTACTTTTCAACAATTACCATCGTTAACAATCGCGCACAGTGTCAAAGATCTCAGAAGTATTCAAACGAATGACACAAAACAATAGCCCTTGCTATGATTTTTATGAAAAGGTCAAGCTTAAAAAAGACATTTTGAAAAAAGTACATTAAAGTCAAAAATATGAGTGGTTTGAAAGCAGAGATTAACATTGTTTTCTCATTAATTCATTGTTTGTTTAGTTTGACAAAATAGTTTTTTTTGTAATTAAGGGTTTTGTAGTTATACAAAAAGTTGTAGATTTTCAAAAAATAATAAGACGTAGTTATTGCTAAATTAAACAATTTTATGAAGTATTTAAAATTGTATTTTATTAACACTTCTTTCTAGATGGTAGACCAGAAAAAATTTTCATTAAAAAGAAAAAAAAATATATTTTTATGTAGCAAAAATTCCTTTTATATTTTCAAAAGGTGTGTAGAACTAACAATTTAGGGTGCCAGATTTCCCCCTCCCGTCACTTGTGAGTCTTAAAAAAGGTTTAAAAGTCACCATTTTGCTTCTAATTTTTAAAAACTTTCCCGGGGAGGGGCCCCCGCTCTACGGGGGGGGGGGGGGTAGATCCCCCGGTAAGACCATCCCATATTAATGTTTCCCGGTTTCACTCACCAAAAATATGGCAAGCCTAACTACTGTATGTAGGAAAGTGAAATGAATGTCAGGGCGTTACGTTGAGTATTATTGACTCTATCCCGTATTGCGACTTATTTATTGACTTATCCTCGTATAATAGATTACGAAAAGTATAATACCTTAACCCTTTATAGGTTAGTGGTCTGTATATTAACCACCTCCTATACGGACAATTTATATTGCCAAGATGCATATGGTTGAATCGTTCAGCCATATATCAAGACATTTCTTTTGGAAGAGTTAATATTTCTGAAAGCTATATATTAGTTTCCGGGAGAGGTGGCGCGGGGGACTTTGTGACCCTACGCAGTTTCGTTAAGCTGGAGTTTCTACATTTTACTACACACAGACCAAACCTGCCACATACCTTTCCCCACATGCCTTATCTATTGTCTGAGGGCAGTAGCCTAATAGTGGAAGGGATGAGGGCCGAGTCAAATGTATTTTTGTCGAGCAATGTTGCAATGTGTTCTGCAAAACCCCGCGCCACCAATACCGCTAGATGAGTGAACAGCTGTTCCTGTCTTATGTGTACTCCATGAGAATGTAGCTGTCTGATCGCGAAATAGAATTGATTGTAGTTAAGTGTTAAAATAAAATATTATGAATCGTCCGAGCTACGAAGAGCAAGAATCCATGGTGTTATCTCTTCTGCAAGACGTCGAAGAGGAAGACATATTAGGAGGTGAAAACAGTGATAGTGAAGATGAAGTAGAAATAGCAGAATATTAAAGTGATACTGAGCAGAGTGCAAACGAAGAAGAAATTGAAGAAAGGGACGATGATATGCCTCTTTCTCAGCGGATGTGTACCCTTACTGGCAAAGACAGTTACAAAATGGAGCACAATACAACCACAATACAACAAGAGACTTTTCTAAAATGTGTCATTGATTAAAAACTAGAATACTACATTATCTAAAACTTGTCTAATCATTGAATTCGATTATTGTTAATAGGCAAATTGAAGTAAGAATTATCAGATATTTCATAAAAATAGATGATTACCTGTCCGATCCGCACCATTTCTATTATAGTGTAAATAACCGTTTATAATATGTTCATGACTTTCATTTTAGACAAATATTACTTGCTCATTAGTTCAGTGAATGTTTTCATGCCATATCAGAAGCATAAACGAAAAAATTGTCGTTGTTACTGAGAAATAATTGGGAGGGGTCAAAATGACCCCGCGCCACCTCGAACGTTGCCCAAGTAAGCGCCGCCTCTCCCGGGTTAACCCTTGGAAGTACGGTACTCAAATCTATGGCATTATTTCTTCGAACAGCATTGCTGAAGATATTTCATGGACTGTTCAGCGGTGAATTTTTGAGGGCAGCTGTCCCGGTTCTTTTAATTTCAAATGTGATATTCTTCCTTGAATTGATGCGTGGTACATGGAAATTTAAGGGAGAAAGGAATTCGGAATTATCAATTGAATTGTTTATTATTTTGAAAAGGAATTTCATAATTTCTCTTCGTATTTCTAAACTGTCTACATCAAAATGTATTGGCAGTTCCTGGTATGGTATCAAGTGGGGATAGATGGCTGTTCTTTATCTATTAAACTTTGTCAATAAGGATCACTTTGGGTAGACATGGTCATTTTCGTGTCTGGTTGGTTGGTTGGTTCCTTAGTTTAGGGGCTGCGACTACGCGGTCATGTAGCCCCGTGTACTGTGGGTGTGTGCAGAATCTCTCTGATAACCGGTTTTAGTTGTGATCGCTGAATTAGTGTGTGTTATCTGTTCTAATTCATCTAAGGACTGCAGACGATAATTTCAAGTAGTTCCTACTTTTGCTACCAAATGCTCCGTCCACGACACCTAGCTTGCGTACTTGCCTACTAGATGACATCTCAGTCATCACCTGGCGGCGAACGTTGTAACTATTAGAGCATTATCAATTCTAACCTACACAATTTGGCTTCACACAAGTGTAGTTAGTGGAAGGTTCTTTTTCATGTCATAAATATATGACATGGGACCACCGCGCCGGCTTTACTTCCCCTCCGAAGGAAGACATCCTGAGGGATTTTTAACGCTCTTAAAATTTCAGACGACCTCGGCCGAGTTTGAACCCATGACCTTGGGCATTTTCGTGTCTCCTCGTTATCCTCATATCTTACTTGAAGTCCCGAGGAACCTAACCTATTCCCGACCCTAATAGCTACACTACTACAGTCACCACAAAAACAAAGGTTATCAGACTAATTGAACACACAAGCAATTACACGGGGCTGATTACCCAGATGCCCCAAGACTCTAAAATGAATTAACAACAACAACAAAGAAACGGTGCCCATTAGTGTGAGTAGATTTTTTTACGGCCATAAACCTCTCACTGCGCTTGGACTAATCTTCATTCTATTCTTGATATTAGTGTTTTTATAAGTGTGTTGACATGGTTTGAAGCAATTCGTGAAGTGGAACATCAGGTGAAATGAATCGAAGTTAAATGACTGAACATAAACATAGGCATTATTTTTATTAAAGTTGTTTAACGTCCTTCTGAGAACGTAATGAGTGTATGTGCGGTATAAAACGGTCAATTTGTGCCTGTATCTGGCGAAGCAAGTTGTGCGTGGCGGTATACTAGCACGCTGTGTTATTCTCCTTTATGCGCCATTCAATCATTAACCGTTTGAATTGTGTTTTTGTAACGGTCATCACAGTAATGAGTGAGTAGTGATGATTTGGGTAATTTATTTTCTACAGCCAATTACCTGACTCAATTGCAATACCTGGAGTGGGGACCTACTGGCCAGCGAGCCCTGGACCTCATTCACCTGCCATTAATCGTAACAATGTAAAGATTTTGTTGCTGTGTTGCCAACTTAAGAATCATTCTCCCACTAAACCCACTAAGTCGTATTTTATGCATTGTCACTTGTTGACATTCTTGTTATTCAATTAATTTGTTATGTAGATATTCTACTAATGAAAATTATTTCGTTATTTGGTAAGTATATTCTGATAAATCATATCGATTATTTTTATGATTAGCTTAACTTAAGCTTAGATATTTCATCTTTATCTTAATAGTCATTATTTTCACTAATTAATTAAAATGTTCCGGAAACCAAAACAAATTCTATTCAAATGTTAGTAAGTTTGCATGTTTCAATATACCGTGATACCTTCTTCAGCGTGTATCCAATCCATACTAATATAATAAAGCTGAAGACTTTGCTTGTGTGTTTAAACGCGCTAATCTCTGGAACTACCAGTCGGATTCGAAAAATTATATTTGTATATGATAGCCAGATTCAAGAGGAATAGTTTAGGCTACACCTCTCATGTAACCTTAAAGATTGATTTTTGTTCAGTAAGTTGGAAGAACAAGCGCTCCCGAACAGCTTCAATAATACCTAAGTCTATTGTTGCCAGGCAACGCGGGCTGCATCACGTCGCTCCTACCAGTGGTCTGGTGCAGAATTACGAGCTGCTTATAAATTACAGTCACGGGGAGTAATTAGTGCAAAAAGATTTCTTAGGCCCCTTAAAACAGTTATCATCATGCCAGTAGTATGCCTCTGTGTTGGTGCAGTATACTGAGGTTATCAGCTGCAATAAGCGTTGGTGCTTTCCGATCCTTATCCTTGAGCGTTCCAGTTCTGTAGTAGTATTCATTATCATCCATAAAACAAATAAATCTACCAGGCGAAGCCGGGCACTATTGCTAGTATTGAATGAAATAAAATGGATATCCTTGAAAATAATTTGATTAAATATGTATATATGTCTACCCCTTATTATTCCTGTTTTCCAACGGGGTCGGGGATGAGATGCGATGAAAGTCTATGTGGCGGGTGCTTTTCACGGCCGGATGCCCTTCCTAACGCCAACCTCCTTAATATATAAGTTGTGTGTTGTGTATTAGGTTAGATCAGTGCTTTTCCAAACAGGATGTCTCGTGCTACCATCAAGGGTGAGAAGAACCCGTGAGAAAATAGTAAATTTGCTTCCCCTCGTTCAGCGTATTAACTTAAAAACAACCAGACTTTGAAACTTAGTTACCAAGAGTCAAAATTAGACAGCTTCTCAGTTTCTATTCAACAAGATTTTCCTCACCTGAGTAAAAGAACCCTCATCGTTTTGTTGCAATTTTCTACGACATATCCGCGTGAAAGTGCGTTTTCTGTTATGGCTAATACAAAACCAGTTGAAACGTGGAAGTTTGAGAATGTTAGATGAAGAAATGCGTGTGAATTTGTCCTGCATCCAACCTGATTTAAAGCAGATTTGTAATGATCGCCTAGCCCATAGCAGTCGTTGGATTGGAACATCAAAGTGCACGTTTTGTATCTATGAGAAAGGTGTTTAATATAGCCTATTATACTTAGAAAATAAAATATATACTATAAATGATTTACATTTCTTTAGAATGAATCTCGTTTGTTAAGATAACCTATGTTTATAATGAAAATAATTAAATGGGTGTCGTGTAGAATTATGTGTGCTAATAGGGTGTCGCCATGAGAAGAAGATTGGAGGATACTGGGCCTCTATCTTACCAGTCTAAATCAATCAATAAATCAATCAATCAATCAATCAATTTAATAAATAACTCAAATGTCACTATAAATAAAATTCAATGTTTATCGGATGTTTTTCAATATTTATCCAGAGCATTGAGGTGTTATCTGTTAAGTGTTGAAGACTAATAAAGAATGCGCGGAAAAATAAAGTTTCTGTCTGTCTGTCTGTCGTCTGAGACTCCGGTTCCAAAGGTCCTGGGTTCGTTTCCTGTGCTATGGTAAGAAATTTCATTCTTGTCTGATGGTTGGAACGGTGTGCACTCATCCTTGTGATACAAAATGAGAAGAGGTGGGTTCGATTCCTATCTCAGCCATCCTGGAAGTGGTTTTCCGTGGTTTCCCCCCAATTCTACCCCAGGAAAATGCTGGGATGGTTCCTAACTTAAGGACATGACCACCTCCTTCCCAATCCTATCTCCAATTTACAATTGCAAACCCTAGTATAGCCATCACAATAACACACGTTATCACACAAATTGCACACACCCAAAGATACCCGGGGATATGCGACCATGATGTCGCAGCCCCTAATCAATAACAACAATGCTTCCGTATTTTTTTGTTTTTTTTTTTTGTTTTTTTGCTCCAACTCATAACAAATCGACAAACATTAAACTGACGTTTGATTTGGTCAGCATACCATCGCGCCGTCTATAATACTCAAGCCGTGCTGTTGATAGAATTGGCAACACAGGATGAGAGCTCTAAGTTGTATAATCACGTAAGACTACATGCTACGTTTTGCTCATAAATATCGTTTATTTAGATATGACAGCATCTAGAAGCAGTTCGTATTAACTATTCGAAACCGGCCGCGCTGGCCGAGAGCGCCTCGCTGGCATCGGGAGAGCGTAGTTCAAACCCCACCTGGGCCGTCCTGAAAATGGCTTTTGTGGTTTACCATTTTCACCACCAGGCAAATGCCGGGACGGTTACTTTCAATAGGTCCACAGCCGATTTCCTTCCAAAACCCCTTCCCTGACCCGTCCTGAAAGAAAATACATGGCCATTGGCTGCATTAATAAAATAAAATAAACTATTTGAACACCCGTGGAATTCCTCGTGGTAAATCAGACCTGATGAAAGTTGTAGAAGTGAGTATTTCCCGAATTAAGTTGTATATGCAACCAATGTCTGGTAATGAATTTAACCAACAAATTCTTCACTAATGTTTCATTAAAATATTTCTGATGCCTAGGAGGTGTTGTGTGCCTGGCTGTAACTTAAGTCAAATTATGGAAGCACTATTAAAATAACTGGTTATATCACTACGTTTTGATCACTTCATGTGGCCTCTACATTCCAGTACATTATGAACTGTACTCAGATGGCAAGTGCTTTTACGTAGATTTAATTAGCATGCTATCTATTTTTAAATTCAGTGTCCAGTGGAGCATTATTGTCCGTATTGTGACTATGATGAGTGCACCTGTCGACAAAAAGTGAATAATTTATTATCAAAGGCAGTCTCTTAGTTCTTAAGAATAGTCTTAAATAATTTTTCTAAGCGTGCCAATGACGGCCGTGAGCATATCAGCAAGAAAAGAATGGAACGAATCCATTTTTAAGTATGGACGTTGCATGTGATTAACCATTTAACCTATCAATACGCGTAGAATCATGTTGGCAGCTCTGTGATGTATTGGTTACTCAAAATGAATGTATATTTTTAGGTACTATATTCGTACAAAGTTTAGAACTGTTGGCCTGCATACTTTCTGATATATTGAGATTATGATTACAATTTATAGAGTGCATTTTTCAACAGTTGGTAGCCCTGTTGACTCTAAGGAAACCGTGTATTCATATCTGTTCTGCTGCACAAATCACATACCAAATTTCTGAGATATACAACCTAGAGTTCATATTTCAATTGCGATTATTCACCAGTTGGTATCACTGACATCATTTTCAAATATGGCCGTGAGATATTCAGGTATAGATCATTACTCATACCAAATTTGGTTTCGATAGCTGCAGCCGTTTAGGAGTTGATAATGGGAGGACACACACACAGGCAGACACACATTTGCCCGGATCGATCTCATAAGTTAACTTATTCCTCAGTTTTGCAAAATGTACTTTGGCAAATGAGAAAAGTAGGCTAATAAAAAATTATAATGAAATTTAGAGCATTTTCCAATGAATCTTCATGATTTGGGCTGTATTCTTAATAAGTTAAATCTTGTGCAAACACGTATTGTCCTATATGGCAACACTGTTGGCCTCATATTTCATCACGATGCAGTTATGCCGGTGTATTGTAAAGAACATAAAATGGAGACACATCTAGCTCAGCGTCCAAAGAATTTATTGAGTCATTTTTGTTTTAGTACTACTGAATTAGCATGATTAGCAAGAACAATCAACAATTACAGGCAGGCCATCTGTTAACGTAATTTATTATGCAGTTCATATAATGTGTAATGGTAGCAGATACCGCGCATTCATTTCACCTTTATGGAGCGTGGCAATGAGAAGTCTGCCTGCACGCTGGCTGGGGTCAAGCTGTACTGAACCTTCCTGATAGACAAGTTATGTTGTTGTTGTTGTACATAAATACATACTTTTCCACTGGCTTCGGTGGCGTAGTTGGTAGCACGCTGCCCAAGATCGCGGGTTCAAATCCGGCCAAAGTCGTCGGAGTTTTAAGAGCGTTAAAAATCCCTCAGTATTCCTTCCTTCGGAGGGGACGTAAAGTCGGTGGACCCATGTCATAGATTTATGGCAAGCCGAGATTACCTGTTGAATACTGCTGATAATAATAATAATAATAATAATAATAATAATAATAATAATAATATCGTATGGCCTCGGGTGCCGGGTGCAAGCTTTGTAATTTGACACCCTGAGGGTAGCTTGCATGTCAAATTTCGTTGTTCCTTGAATCACTATGAAAGTCAAGGAGGTTAGATATCTAAGCTCCTTGAACACTATAGCGCTTTCTAGTAGAGAAATGAGGAACTTTGTGTTGGCGGAGACTCCCGAGATTAATTTTGTCATTATGAACACGGCCTACTGAATTCAAATGGGTTCTTTGACATGCCAACATCGCATGACATGCGTGTCGTATTTTTGAAGCCTTTCAAAAATCACTTACCACGGCCAGGAGCGAACCATCAATCTTGGGGTTAGTAGACCGACACGCTATCCACTCACCCATCGTGGCAAGCTAATACTGCTGGTTGCCCCGTATGATTGGTGATGGATGATAGGGCGTATGACTGAGCTAGGGTTATATCTAGGATATTATAGAAAGGTCTGTGACATTGTGATTACTATTATTATTATTATTATTAACATTAATCATTAGTTTTCATTAGTATTAATATTAGCATAATTAATGTACTCCTTATTCATCATCAAAAATTTTTTTTTTGTATTTCCAAAAATTTGTCATATGTACTGGTAGCATATTGCGTGGTTAAGTGTCGTTGCTCGGGGACTGGTGTTTGTGACGTCTTCGTCATCAGTTCATCCTCATTACGACACGCATGTCGCCCACGGGCGTCAACTAGAAAGACCTGCACTTGGCCTCTCCGGAGACCACAAGATTATTATAATACGTAGTATTAAGCATTTTCCAATATTGTTAATGTTATTGCGTCATATGAAGAAGCCAACCAGGCATACAAATCCCTCAATAAGTTCAACAACCTCAAAATTAAAATATCCACCATTATCAGAGATATACGAGAACCGTTCTCCTGATCCTGGTCTCGTATTTCCTCTCAAGCAATGCTTAAATATACAATTTATACCTAAACATCTCGTATCTGTACAACGAAAAGGAAGATTTCAGCATTGTGAATAGATGTTGGATTCAAAGCGGAATTAAATATCTATACAGCAAAAAGAATTTCTTGAACTCACCATGTTACGACCTTCATTTAGAAATAGTGAAGACTATTTCTACACTTGAATGGAATTTGTTCCAAGAAAAACTAGAGCACTAGAGTTAGACCTACTACTACTATAGGAAAGAAAGAACTGACAAATAATAAAAAAAATTAGACACCTTAAAATTACAGAAAACAAGTGAGAATAAAATTGTACCAAATCGAACATCTACTCAAATCTTTCAACCTCCAGTTACTGAAGAAGGCTTCACTGAGGGCCAAAAGCATGTTTCTAAAAGAAGTAGTATTAACAGGTGTTCAAACGAATTTAATTAGTTAACAGATTCCTTTTCTGTCGAAATGATTTCCTTGCCTTAGCGAACCCACTTTTTATATCATCTTTGCTTCCTCCATCACTGGTTATTTCGCTTCCTAAGTAGCAGAAGTCTCCTACTTTCATTAATTTTCACCTGCCAATTTGATGTCGATAGAGGTTAATGATTTCTTTCGGCAGCATTTCATTATTTTTGTTTTACTTTTATTGATTTTTCATGAATTTCTTCCTCAAGGCGGAGTCCATACCATTTAAAAACTCATTCGAATCCTCTGGTGAATTGACTAAGATGACAATGTCATAAACAAATCTCAGAGTTGAAATTATTATTTTCTCCTTGAATTTTTACTCCTTCTTTAAATTTTCCTCGAATTTCCTACATTGCTTGTTCAATGTACAGATTGAAAGTATTAGTTATAAGTTTCAGCCTGCATTTACATCTTTCTGAATACCAGCATTATAGATACCGACAGCGGTAGCTAAAGCGTAGCGCTAGGCCATGGGGCCAAGCTCTCTGCGGACTCGGTAGACGTGGGATCGAGTCCCACCGTTGGCCGTCCTTGAAATGGTTTTCAGTGGGTTCCCATTTTCAATTCTAGGCTAATGCTGGGACGGTACCTTCTGACAGGCCACGGCTACTTCCATCCACATCCTTGCCCAGTTTCATTCATCTTCATTCATTTCATCTCTCATTAAATCTTCTAATGAGGTTGGTGTCAAGAAGGGCATCCGGCCTTAAATAACATCCACCACATAGAATTTCATCGCATCTCAACCCCGACCTCGTTGATAATATATATGTAACGTGTTCTGCCCTTAGGCAGGTCTTCACACAGCAGCTCTGCATGCAGTCCTGTCTTCAGCCGTTCTCTTTGTTTGGTGGTAATTTCCTGCTATCTTGACACTGTCCACCAGCTGGTACCTTCTCCGTCCTCTTCTTCTCTTTCTGTTTACTGATCCTTCGAGAGCATCCCTCAGCAAACACTCTCTTCACAGCCAGTGCTCAAGCCAGTTCCTCTTCCTTGTATGGATGGTATGTAACTGCCTCCTATTTTCTCCAACTCGCTCCAATACCTCCTCATTCCGGACCCTTTCCACCCAGGATATCCTTCCCATCCACCTCCATATCCACATTTCAAACGCTTCTAGTCTTCTTTCAAAATCCTTCCTTAGCGTCCAGGTCTCGGCTCCGTATAGTGCCTCACTCCAAACAAAGCATTTTGCTAGCTTCCTCCTTAACCTCAAGTCCAAGCGTCCACACAATGGCATGTTAAAGAACCTTCCACTAATTACACCTGTATGAAGCTAAATTGTATAGGTTAAGAATGTAAACAACGCTCTTAGGTTCCTACGTTCGTTGCCAAGAGCAGACTGCGGTGGCATCTGGTGGCTAAGTTCTGAACTAGTAGTCGTTGACGGTGGCGTTTGGCGGCAAAAGTAGGAACTATTTGAAAAATTCAAAAGTCTGCAGTCCTTACTTTAATTAAAAAACAGAAAACACACTCTAATACAGTCATCACAATTAACACCGGTTATCAGACAGATTCTACACACACCCGAAGTACACGGGGCTACATGACCGCGTTGTCGCAGCCCCTAAACTTAAGAACCAAACAACCAACAACAATAGTTGATAAAACGGGAATAATAAGGGATAGACAGACATAGTGAGGTTAGGTCAGCTCAGCGCGTGTAACCACGGCACACGTGCAGGAGGAGTTGAAAGGTCCAAGGAAGTAAGGGGTACATTTCCTTCACCATTTTCACGGTGTGCAAACTAGTTTTGATGAAATCTGTTGGCTATTTATCCGTATAGAAAGTGTACAAGCAACTTTCAGCATTGCATTATTAACACGTGATATAATTTTCATCATTTGCCATTATTTTCCCTGTGCCTAATCGACACAGTTAGGTTCAACAAAAATATGTTAGAAGGCCATAGAGTTGCGAAATGTGTTTCACAGTCGATTTGCAGCGACACGCACCATAGAGCCTCGATGGTTCCTGAAGACCAAAGTACACGTTAAGTGCATGGCCTAATGTTAGCACGCTTTTACTGGCTCCCACACACAGAGAGGTTCAGCCGAGGCTCGTGCATTCAGTATTCATGTCTACAGGGTATTACCAGACAGCCGGGAACTTACGATTCCTGATTTAAAGGAGATGACAAAATGGATTTTACACATGTACGTGAATAATATCTGATTTTCATACCTTATGTCTAAGGAACTTATTTCTTGGTGAAATTTCGGTGTTAAAACGGACACTAATTTGGTAGGCAATTCGCGAAATAAATTGCCATAATGATCGATGTGTTTTCTGAAATCTTCCTTATAGTATGAGTTGAATCTAACAAATTATGTGGTGGCAGGTTCTTATCCTGGCGCAGTCAACTGGCATTTGAGGGTGCGCAAATGCGAGGGAGCCGCGTCAGTAGATTTACTGGCACGTTAAAGATCCCCTTCGGGCAAAATTCCGGCACCCCGGAGTCTCTAAAAGCCAGAGTAGTTAAAAGGGACGTAAAACCAATAGCATTATTATTAACAAATTATGTGATAGGCGGTTTTAAAGAGCACTATTCTAATGTATCTTTGTAATTAAATCTTAGAACGCCAAATGCACAAAATGTACGCTTAGAATTATGTTCATTTGCTTCTTTCTTCTTCTTTTCATGCGTTTCTCAATCCCTACAGTGTTTATCGCACGAGTATTTTCGTTGCCACTGAATACGAACATTGCAGTATGTACACATTAGAATCTTCATTGTTGTGACTTCAGTTTTCGGCATTTTGATACTTAAATGCTTCGCCGATAAAGTTTTATCAGTCACGAACTCACTCTTCTGTATCTACGACCAGAGCGCCATTTAACGTAATCGATAGCAGTTCTCGATTTTCATCGATAGCCTTGAAGATCGCGGAACTGAATACACATACTTCCAGCTTTGTGGGCATTTGTGTAGAGACTATGCAGAATTATCAATGAAATGCGAAGGAAACCACGACGGTCAATTCCTCAAAAGTATTTAAACGTTTATTGGATAGCTTTTTCGATATTATTTAGCATTTTTCGTACCAAGTGGAGTATACTTCGTGATTATTTGCGCAATTAGCACAATAAATCAGATTTCGTGATATTTCGCGAGTTCATTTTGCTAAAATACGGTATTTTAAGTACATAGAAGGTCATATAGGCCAGTCAAAAACGACACCAAAAAATCGCTAAATTTGCAAAACATGATGTATCTCTGATATTTTAGTATATTGGTTGGACTCATTAGGGCTATGTATACCCAAGTTTACAACTCTCAAAAAGTTGTGAAAACATTTTTACACACCAAAAGCCGCGAAATATTTGGACTTGTTTCAGATTCTGCTCTATATCTCCTAATCCATGCATTCGTTGACGAAAGCTAATCTATACATTTGTTAAGAGCATTAAATGTTTGACAAATTAAGCCCAACCGGAGTTCTGTAGGTCAGTTGGTTACCGAATTACGGCACTTTGAAAATAGGCTAGTTTTTCCGAAAATTTAACATTTTAGTTTTAAACCTTCTTTGGACCGAAGCTGTGTCGAAACCATTGATCCTACGAGTAGAACTTGTACAATATAATTTGTAGGCCTTTTAATTAGCTTTAAATTAGGCGCAGAGCGGGGTCTGTATAGGCATGACAAAAGATATGAAAATACTTCGCGCGTATCGCTATTACCAAAAAATACGGCCCCTACTTATGTTATTTCATATTCTGGGAAGAAGAACTACTACTGGCCAGGAAGTATAAATATGATGATGATGATGATAATTGTTGTTTTAAGGGGCCTAACATGGAGGTTATCGGCCCCTAATGATCTGGGTGATAGCGAAAATGATAATGAAATGGAAACCAGAACAAAATTATCGAAGACGGAAAATACGTACAAAAAGGAACTCACATAGAAACAACTCACAATATGGTCCTACAAAAGGGAATTTAGAACGAAAAGTTGCACAAAAGAATAGATTGAAAAAGACCCACAAAACGTAGGCAAGATTCAAAATACGTACAAAATGCAAAGTAGCGCCGAAATACTTACAAAATGCAACTGAAATTCAAAATACTTACAAAATGCAAATGAGATCGAAATTACGTACAAAATGCAATTGAGGTTCAAAATACTTACAAAATGCAATTGAAATTGAAAATACACAATGAAATTCAGATTGAAATATCCCAGTTCCAATCCAAATTATTCACAAAGTGCAATTGAAATTCAAAATACTTACAAAATGCAATTGAAATTGAAAATGCTTACAAAATGTACGGTAGATTCAAACGACTCATGTGGATTGACAATACTTACAAAAAGCAATTTAGATTGAAAATACTTGACAAATGTAATTTAGATTCAAAATACCCACAAAATGCAATTGAGAATCAAAATATGTGCAAAATGCCCACCAAACAAAATGCAATTTAGATTCAAAATTCGTGCGAAATGTGGTTTTGGTTGAAAATACTTACAAAATGCAATTGAAATTCAAAATACTCACTAAAAGGCCCGGCAACCTGCATTGAAAGACTTACTAAAAAGCAATTTTGATTGTCAATCTTTACAAAATGCAATTGAGGTTGAATACAATCGCGAGATGTAATTTAGATCGAAAAAAACCTACAAAATGCAACATAGATCAAAAATGCCTTAAAAAAATCGCTAAAAGGGAATTTAGATACACGGTGATTCGAGTAACAAAAACAGTGCGGGAATCTTAAAGAGAAAAGGAAACAGAAGGAAAAGAGGAGAGGAGAGGGGAGAGAGGAGAAGGTACGCCCCAAAGGGAAGGGACAAAAAGGGGAAAACGGACCCAGTTCAGGAATCCCTCGGGGTCGCCAACGCCCGAACTCACCAGCCGTGAGCCCCTGAGGGTGTAGCATTATCGACGGTGCACCAGAAGTGGTGGGGCTACATACACCCTGCCTCCTTAAGGGCCTTGAGCACAAGGCAGGAGGTAAAAGGAAAAGAACAAGAAGGCTGAACCCTCACAGAAGGAGGGTATCAGGAAAGATAAGACAAGGGCCAATTAAGGCGGGAAAGTGAAAGACTCCCTAGGCCTCGGATAACCTAATACCGTCGGGGTCGGAAGAGAACAAGAGTTGACCAAGGAAGGTCGACAGGAAAGAAGAAAGAGAGGAGCCCGGCACAAGTAAGTGGAAGCAATGCCGGACTCAGCTGGGGCCCCGTGGTCGCCAACCCACAACCCACTAGATGTGAGCCCCTGGGGGGAAGTATAAATATATGGGTTCATACTTGAAAAATGTTGGGGGACTGGAGGCTAACAGGGTAAACCGTGTTTGGGTGAACTGGAGGAAACTGAGTACATTACTGTGTGATGAGAAGGTGCGGAGGACTGCGATGTTCTATAGTGCAGAAACTTGGCCGATTACAAAATCCCAAGAGATAAAGATTAAAGTGGCAAAAATGAGAATGTTAACCCTTTATGGGATAGTGGTCTCTATATTAACCACCTGTCATAAGGACAGTTTATGCTTTTAAAGATGCTGATACTTGAATCTTTAGGCCAAATTTCGGAGAATTTTTATGCCGAAGTATTTTTTTTAGTATTTCTAAAAATCAAATATACCTATGTATCTACTTGGCGTAATGTGTGGGATAAAATTTTAATAAATGAAAATTAAAAACATTAACTATTAAAATGTGAAAATAAAATATAAATATAGAAATAAGAATTATAAAATTACGATAATAAAAGAAATATAAAAATTAAAATAATGAACATAACTATAAAACAATTATGAAAATAATTGTATAAATCAATTGGAAATTAGTTAATTAATTCATTAATTAAAATACCAAAATTAAATCTATAACAACATATATTGAAAATTAACAAGATGTTCAGTAAAGAACATATAGCCTACTTTCTCCTAAATGCATGGGTATTGTTATAACTCTTTGTCCTTTTCAAGGAGTATAATTGAATGTTGGTTGTAGTAGCCTGTTGAAATACAACGAGCTATAGGGAAATTAAACATGAATATGAGGTGGCCTTTGCTAGTGCTACCTCTGTACCAAAATGTCGTTCAATTCGGATTCACCGTGTTCGAATTGATAGGGGGGGGGGGGGACAGACATTCAGAGTACACACACTCACACACTCACACACACACACACACACACAGACAGACACACAGTTTTTGGCCCTGTAGTGATCTCATAAGTCTACTTTCATTTTTTGCAAAAATCGAAAGTAGGCTAAAAATAAATATATAGTCTAAATATTAAAATTAGAGAAACAAAAAGTGACATTATTAATAATTATAATGAAAATGAAAATCCACAGCCTGCTTCCAGTCTCCGACCGGGTCAGGAATGGAATGAATGAAGCCCCCATCTAGCGGCGAGGATATGAACTGTGCCGGCTGCCGAGGCCTGACGCACTCCTCTGGGGCTATGATTAAATGAATGACAGATGAAATGAAATGATAGTGGAGAGTATTGCTGGAATTAAATTTTGACAGGGAAAACCGGAGTACTCGTAGAAAAACCTGTCTGCCTCCGTTTTGTCCAGCACAGATCTCACATGGAGTGAACGGGATTTGAACTAGAGCTGGTGATAATCGGTTTTCAATTAATCGATTAATAATCGATTAATCTGAAATTAATCGGAAACGATTAATCGATTAATCGAAGCTCCTTAAAACCGATTAATCGATTAACCGATTAACCGAAAAATCGATTAATCGAATAATCGATTAAACGAAAAATCGATTAACTGATAGTAGACACGAGATAAGAAAATAAGTTTTGAAAATGGTTTAAATGAGAAGTCATCGCTTAAGTTGAGTTACGCTTATTTTATTTTCGGAATGATGTATAGACATCTATAAAAGTTAAATTTTGCGTAAAGATACGTGTCCTTACTTGTTTATGTTAACAATAACAGTCAGTGACCGTGGAAGGATAAACATCAATCAAATTGGGAAGGGTTTCAGGAAAAGAAAACGAGGAGTTTTCAGCAATGCTTTTGAATTTTGTTCAATTTTTGTTGGAAAGGCTGTTTACAATTTAGGACAGGACTATTTTTGTTTTATTCTGGTTTAGCCTAATTTCCACAAAGACCTGTAGGATGTAACTCTTCAGGCGGTCAAGTTGAATTTTCCCAAAGACTGGGCGGAGTCCAATGTATAAACTATATGAATCATAAGTAAATAACACTCCTAGGAACATTACATGTGTTAGTTATGATCGCTATTACAATCACTATCACCATTACGTCGCCACACTCGAATGCTCCGAGTGGGTAAGAGATTTCACGAGCCCTTCAACCAGGAAAGCCACCAACAGCAATGGGGTTCAGTCATGTTTTGGGGTGGAATCATGTTCGGTTGACGTACGCCTCTAATTCCTATCCACGGTAACATGACTGGTCTAGTGTATACAGACATCATCGTTACAGGATTTGCTACCACAATGGGTGAGGGCTTTACACTAGTGAACTATAATGCTCGTGCCCATCGAGCTAGGGTGGTCAATCAGTTCCTTCAGATGCATGTCATACAGAGAATGGAGTGGCCTACCTATTCTGCGGACATGAACTGTAATGAACATGCCTGGAAAGAGTCAAGAGGGCAATTTCGCACCGTCCCAATCCTCCAACAAACAAAGAGCAACTGATTGAAGCTGCTTTCCAAAAGTGGGGGAATCTGCCCCAAACCACGTTGTATTCGTTGGTGCTCAGTATGCCTCGTCATCTGCAAGCATGGATTAGATAGAGCTCGTGGTGGCCATACATGGTATTGATATGCCCCAAAATGAATAGGACGGTTGTATGCTCAGTCCCACATTATCACTTTTGTTATTCGTCGTGTGTTTCTGTCTCTTTTGCAAAGCAGATTGTGTGTGGTTTTTCTTAGTATGTACCCTATATTGTGTATAATATGATAACATACACGTAACAAAATAAACAAGTTACTGAATCACAATATGCGAAACCTTTTTTGAGCATTGTATAAGTTTAGTTTGTTTAATAAGGGTTTGTGAATTATTTATGAGTATTATGATCGTGCATACAAATAAGAATAATACAATATAATAAATAAAATAAAATTAGAGCATGCAAGTGAATTCTATTATGCATAAGTTTACATATCTCAGAGGAGCCTTGGTCGTACAGTTGTTACGCTTTAGCCTGCCTACTCCCGCCGGGGTCATTGTGATCATAACTAATACGTGTAATATTTCAAGGAGTTCATTTACTTATTACTCATATTTTATATACATTGCACCCCGCACAGTAAATGGACAAATTCATGTTGACCGACTGAAGAGTTACAAATGACAGTTCTTGTATAGGCAACACTGAAACAATGGCGTCAACGGTTCACAAACAAGATGCATTATTTAAAAATAAATGTGACAATATATTTCAATAGACCGTCTGTTTTGGTGCAAAAATACTAGCAAGTACTCATTTTCTGGGACGAGGCAGCTCCGCTTTGCAGTCACAATGTTTCCAGCGGGGAATATCAAGTATTTTGTCGCTAGTTTAGCGGGCCTTATGATATATTGTTTATTCATTTTCCACCTGTGAAAAAGGGTGAGTATGCAAGTCAGGCGGTGAATTCCGAAGATAGACGTCCAGTTCGTCTTTTGCAATGATTGCAATATTTACGCTACATCTACAAGATTTCCTATTTTTACCGTGCTTTTTATAACTGCCCTACCATGAGATTATTGAGTTTTTATCGAACTTGCCTAAGTGTTGACTTTAGACATACCTTCGTTCGTAAGACGTCACCTTTGTATCTTTGGAGTCGAAATTTAATGTTTTTCGGACGGTCAAAGACTTTTTACATGAGATTAATAAATACAATTAGATGACCAGTTTCGATCGTCAAGAGATCATCAGATCTATAAACTTCGGCTATTAATCTGTGTCGATAAGTATGGGTTATGATATTTATAATACATACACTTTTTTAGTTGCAGTAGTAATTAATCTAGCACAAATAGTAAAGATATGTTATTTTTTGTTGAGATACTGATAGTTGTGATTGATCTTCAAGTTTGCTTGCTTAGTGCCATTATGTGATTGTTATTAAATGGTCAGGTTATTGTGTCAGCATAATCGTCCTCACGCTGTGCACAAAAAAGGACCACACATCGCTCAAACTGCGAAGTGCACCATTTAATAACTATCAGTATCTCAACAAGAAGCACAAATCTTTAGTTTGGTAGTTTAATTGCTACTGCAAATAAATAAGTGTATATATTGTAATTAGCATTCCATACTTCTCCATTATACTGAAATTTCTAACTTCTATATTTTTCATTGAATTTTTCCCATTTTTTTCTGTGATAGCCCTTTTCAAGTGAAGTAATGTTACCAAGTTTGAATATTGTACCTATACAAATTTCTGAGTAGGAGTTTTTTAAATGCCATTTTACCACCATCTTTAAAAAAAAGTCCCTTGCATCACAATATTTTTCCAATTGGTACCAAATTTTCCACAAATCTTCTTAATACCTATGCTAACAAATGTTAAGTGTCACAGTTTGTTGTTTGACAAACATATTAGCAAGTAGATATTTTTAAATGTAATGTTGATTTTTTTTAAAATATGATTGCAAACAGAATTTGGTAGCTCAAAAATAATTTTGAATTCTATTTTCACAACAAATTGCATACTAATATTTGTGCACCGACTATCTAGCTACTGCTGTGTAAAATTGTACTTGTATCAGGCAAAAACTGCATGTCAAGGGACTTTTTTTAATGAAAGAAAACATTAAAATTTTGTTAAGTCATAAAATGCAAAATAAAAATCTATGCAACTTCACACACTTAAGAACTGCCCAGCACTACAGGTATGCCCTTCAGACTGCTTTCTTTTCTCCTCCAGTGATATTTTCACCAACTTCTTTTTTTTTCTTAGCCCCTTGCTGTCACCTGAGCATCTTTTCCTACTTTGTTTTATGCGCTTTTGGTCTCGCTGGGTACTGATTTTCACAGCAACGGTTGGTGCTGGCTTCGCTCTGATGGACTGTAAAACTTCAAGTGTTCTAACACACCCCATGATGAGCTCACTCACAGCACAAACAATACTAAGCTATTACTACCAGTAGCACTGTAATGAAAATTGAAGTAATATTATGAAATAAATTTCAGCGCAAGGAGTGAAACCATGGTTATTAGTATTTACTACACTAATAATAGATCACGTAGTATAACAACTGAGCATTGAGTTGCAAAATATCATCTCTGCAAGTCTATTCTTCAATAGCATTTGAAATCCCAGTAAGAAAGACTTCATAAACACATAATTTCTTAGCAGCAACTGGACGGGGCTATTTAAAAATGGTGCTGAAGACTTTTAAAATGGCGGTATTTAAAAAAATAAAAACATTTTTTGATAGAGGACATATCCGGGTATTTTTTAGTGATATAAACCCAAATTCGATATTTTCCTCGAAATTCATGAAATTTCAGTATAATCTCCCCTTAATAGCCTACGTGTAAATGATCTGATGATGATCACTTGACGATCGAAACTAGTTATCCAAGTGTATTTATTAACATCATGTTGTATTTTTTCAGGATTAACGAACAAATTTTGATTTCTAAGGGAAGCCTGAAAAAGGGCTTCCAACACGGTAATCCTTGGAGTGAAGTTAAATGAAACCTCAAAGCGGGCGTTGAGCAGTGGCTAGCATTCTTAGCTGCCACCACATAGGTTTGGTTTCGATTCCCGGCTCTGCCAAGAAATTTAATTCTGGTGTTAGGGCTGGAACGAGTACACTCAGCCTCGTGAGGCAAAACTGATAAGAGGAGGGTTTGATTCTTACCTCAGTCATCCTGGAAATGATTTTCCATGGTTTCTCATTTCTACTCCAGGCAAATGCCGGGTTGGTCCCTAATTCAAGGCCACGGTCGGTTTCTACCCATATTCTACCTGAATTACAAATACACACACTGGTACAGACATCGCAGTGACACATGCTATCAGACAAGTCTTAAACACACCCCAGTACGCGGGGATACGTGACCACGATGTTGCAAAGCCCCTAAAAGAATCAAAGACATCATCCATCATGGGACTGCCCCGGCTAACCATGTCGAGTGATTGCATTAAGAAACCAAGTTGTGTCATAGTTGGTTGATTCTGTGAGAGCGTAGTTAACAAGTAGTTCCGTGAAGAACTATACAGCCTATTTTCATATATCCTACTAATGTTAACTGCCACTATGAACATACAAAATTTCAGTTTGATTGCTGTAATAGATTCGTAGATGTTGAGAACCGACCAAATATTTCGGATGGTCGCCATGTTGGATTTTATGTATGTATATCCTAGAGTTATGTACTGTTACATGAAGATTATTGTGTACGTGTAGCATTCAAACTTCAATCGCATGATTAGGACACAAGAAGTAAAAACGAGATTTTAAAATTTCCCACAGCTGCCATCTTGTGGTTATGGAAACAATTGAAATAAATTAGATGCCAGTGGATTAACTTTCGTATCAGGATATACTGTACAAAGTTTCACTGCACTCGGATGGTTAAATTGCGAAAAACGTCTATGTGAATATTTATACTTCGCGTCGCCGCCATGTTGGATTTGTGATCACCAGGTTATTTAAAGTCCTATAGGTGAACTTAAGTTCATAGCCCCTATGACTATTAAAAACAGTTTGATTGCTATAATAGATTCGTAGATATTCAGAGCCGTCTTAATATTTCGGATGGTCGCCATGTTGGATTGTTAAATGTATAGGCCATAGAGTCATGTACCATTGAAGGAAAATTATTGCGTAGGTTCATTTTTCAAACTTTCACTTCGATCGCATGATTACGACACAAGAAATAAAAACTCAATTTTAAAATTCGCACAGCCGCCATCTTGAGGTTATGTAAACAATTGAACTAAATTAGATACCAGTGCATTACAATGTGTATAAACATTTCCTGTACCAGATTTCATTGCGTTTGGAACATTAAATCGCGAGAAAGGTCTATTTAAAATTTTCAAATTCGCTTGGCCGCCATGTTCGTTTTGTAGTTAACCGGTTTTTGAAAGTCTTATAGATGAACTTCCAAAAGTGGCCTTTATCTCCGTACAAAATTTCAGGGTGATACCGCTAATAGTTTCAGAGATATAGAATGCCGGTGAAATATTTCACACATCCGCCATCTTGTGGTTATGTAAACAATTGAACGAAGTTAGATGTCGGTGCATTACAATGTGTATAAACATATACTGTACCAAGTTTTATTGGGTTTGGTTGGTTAAATCGCGATAAAAGTCTATTTAAAAGTCGCAAATTCGCTTGGCCGCCATGTTGGTTTGGTAGTTACCAGTATTTCAAAGGTCACATAGGTGAACTTCTAGTAGGTTCCTTTATCACCGCAAAAAATTCCAGGGTGATATCGGGAATAGTTTCGGAGATATTGAATGCTTGTGAAATATTTCGCACAGCCGCCATGTTGAATTGGTGAGACGTAACAAAATTTGAAGGGCACGGTCGGGGTCGCACGGAATAGTGCTATGAACTTACCGAGTTTCATTGAAATCGCTCCAGCCGTTTAGAATTTATTAGGGGGAAACACACACACACACACACACGCACACACACGGACAAAAGGTGATCTCATAAGCCTATTTTTTTCAAAATTGAAAATAGGCTAAAAAATGCGAAATACATTGATTAATCGACAAAACATATCAAAAACCGATTAATCGATTAATCGATTATTCGAATAACCGATTAATCGGTTTTTCTGAAAACCGATTAATCGATTAATCGACTAATTGATTAATCGATTAATTGTTATTTACGATAATTAATCGATTATTCGGTTTCGATTAATCGGTTAATCGAAATCTGAAATTAATCGATTAAAAGTAACAGCCCTAATTTGAACCACGGACCCAGCGGTGAGAGGCCGGCGTGCTGCCGCCTAAGCCACGGAGGCTCCGCTAAATTATGTAAATGAATGAAATCCACAGCCTGCTTCCAGTCTCCGACCGGGTCAGGAATGGAATGAATGAAGCCCCTATCTAGCGGCGAGGATATGAACTATGCCGGCTGCCGAGGCCTGACGCACTCCTCTGGGGCAATGATTAAATGAATGATAGATGAAATGAAATGATAGTGGAGAGAGTTGCTGGAATGAAATTTTGACAGGGAAAACCGGAGTACCCGGAGAAAAACCTGTCTGCCTCCGTTCTGTCCAGCACAGATCTCACATGGAGTGACCGGGATTTGAACCACGGACCCAGCGGTGAGAGGCCGGCGTGCTGCCGCCTAAGCCACGGAGGCTCCGCTAAATTATGTAAATGAATGAAATCCACAGCCTGCTTCCAGTCTCCGACCGGGTCAGGAATGGAATGAATGAAGCCCCTATCTAGCGGCGAGGATATGAACTATGCCGGCTGCCGAGGACTGACGCACTCCTCTGGGGCAATGATTAAATGAATGATAGATGAAATGAAATGATAGTGGAGAGAGTTGCTGGAATGAAATTTTGACAGGGAAAACCGGAGTACCCGGAGAAAAACCTGTCTGCCTCCGTTCTGTCCAGCACAGATCTCACATGGAGTGACCGGGATTTGAACCACGGACCCAGCGGTGAGAGGCCGGCGTGCTGCCGCCTAAGCCACGGAGGCTCCGCTAAATTATGTAAATGAATGAAATCCACAGCCTGCTTCCAGTCTCCGACCGGGTCAGGAATGGAATGAATGAAGCCCCTATCTAGCGGCGAGGATATGAACTATGCCGGCTGCCGAGGCCTGACGCACTCCTCTGGGGCAATGATTAAATGAATGATAGATGAAATGAAATGATAGTGGAGAGAGTTGCTGGAATGAAATTTTGACAGGGAAAACCGGAGTACCCGGAGAAAAACCTGTCTGCCTCCGTTCTGTCCAGCACAGATCTCACATGGAGTGACCGGGATTTGAACCACGGACCCAGCGGTGAGAGGCCGGCGTGCTGCCGCATAAACCACGGAGGCTCCGCTAAATTTTGTAAATATGTGTTTTTATTTCTTGCTCGTTCAACGACGGCAGCCATGTTTGTCAGGTGCATGTGGTCTCTTCAACTGTTGATAAATTGAAAAATCCGCTTGATCAATACTAGGAGAAGTTGTTTAATGAAATATTAAACGACATACATGTTTCGGAATATCTCAGCGTGAAAAATATTATACCTTAAAAACTGGTTGAACATTGTCAAAAAGATGGATATCCTCGCAAAATAGTGTTAATTTAAACTAATGAAAAGCTTGTAAACATATGCATTGATAAGCAATTAGAAAAACTATTTTAAAATACTAAGTTGATATTCTACTTAGAAATTGTCCTTTTCATTCTTTGCTTATTAACAGAAGACATAACAAAGTTAAACATTCAATCATCAACATGCTGAGTAATAAAGGATTTGAATGCTACGAGGAAGTGCATGCACTCGATTCTCAAGGGAGGAGCTGTTTTGCTGACAGTTGCATTTAAGAAAACATCTAAAGAAGTCTATTTTCTTAATCGAACCATTTGCTTTGAGAAGAATGCACCAGATCAGAATAAAGAGGTTGACCGGGAGAAAAGAGAAAATATTGCGTTCCGTACTTTCGGGAAAAATACGGAGATAGGTACAGGAATCACACTATCTATCGTGAAGTTGTGGAACTGTTCCAGATGCTTGCCATAGAAACGAATAACCTGATCACTTGCTGAGGGTATCATTGCTGACTCGGTGGCCATATTGCAGCACCATATTTACAAGAGTGCCAACACCTGACACATCTGATCAGAAATTACTACTGTATTTTAAATTGTAAAAAGAGAATGTTTATTGACGAATTGTCCTAACAAGGATCGTTAGGGGAAACCAAGTAGCTATATTCTCGAAAAATACGAGGCACGTCAAGAAAGTAAGTTCCGTTTGGTAATAAAATAAAATTGTGTACAGATACAGAAAAATTATTTATTGCACAACATTCTACACCTCTTAAACTACTTTTCCACATAACTGCCGAACTTTTGCTGGCATTTGTCATAGCGTGGCACAAGTTTTTGGATACCTTCCTCATAGAAGTTTGCCGCCGACCGTAAACGAGAGTGAAGACTCCCCTGTAAGATATCCTACTGTTTGGCCACCACTGTTAGGCAAATCGCGTGATTACCAGGAGAACTGCGTTTGTTTAGGAGTTCTCCTGACGACATACGCAATTTGCCTAACAGTGGTGGCCAAACAGTAGGATATCTTACAGGGGAGTCTTCACTCTCGTTTACGGTCAGCGGCAAACTTCTATGAAGAAGGTATCCAAAAACTTGTGCCACGCTATGACAAATGCGTGCAAAAGTTCGGCAGTTATGTGGAAAAGTAGTTTAAGGTGTGTAGAATGTTGGGAAATAAATAATTTTTCTGTATCTGTACACAATTCAATTTTATTACCAAACGGAACTTACTTTCTGGACGTGCCTCGTATATTAATAAGAGAGTTCCTTTTTATCAGAATGTAGATATGTAAGAGGCAACTATTAATCAAATTTTAAAAAAAATGTGTACGCTTTCATCAACTGTTCCAAGACGCACACATTGACGTCACATCACTGTTACCAACATGAGAGATACAAATTAAATCTTCTAATTGTATGAAAAACCATTAATTGGCAAAACGATTGTGCTGGATAAATACTGTATTATTGATGCGTGAGTACTCCCAATGTGCGTATCAAAACCCAGGGGTACACATGGCTAACGTGGGCTATCTTTGGGCTCCGGGAGCGTGACCGCGCTCGGGGAGCACTGGGCAGTCAGACTAGCGCTCCTTCCCCTACCACCACTACACTGTGGCAGCGAGGAGACGGACGATGTTCGGACCACGCTGACCAGATACGTACGTACAGTCGTGCGACCGACGGCTCTTGTGGGATTGTTGATATATTAATAGGGCTGTTTTGCCATAACAAATATACCGCATATACAAGTCGAATGGTACTCAGATGTATGGAATGTGCAGGAAACGAACACAAGTGTTAAGTAAAGAATATTGTGATTTATTCCAAACTGAAATGTGAACATATTAGAGAGGAAAATTCAACAACAATTGTGTTCTTTTTAACACATTACATCTCTGTTGCACACTAAACATTTGGCATGCCCTTTATAAGCTGTACAGAAAAATTAAATTTCCCATTCTGCTTTAAAGACTGCTGCTTCGCCACTCCTTTTTTGTATGCTGTTCAGTCATGACCACTGCGAAACTGATTTACTTATACGCTGTCAACAAAGCGCATTGGACTAGACCAGAGACTGATGGATCGGCTGCACACTTCAGCGCGCTCAGCCAGCCTAGCTCATCCCACCACTTCTGAAACTGCCTTCCAACAAAGCGCTCGGAGCACTGCCTTAGAGCCCTGGTCTAGGCAAAAAACCCGTATTCTTGTTATAAGATGCAGGCTACGGTACCGAATGCGTGGGGTTGGCAATATTCCATTTGTCCCATTATTCAGCCGGATAATGGCGGACACAGACAGAATTTTACCATATAAGTCATGATTTAAAAAGGGGATGATGGGTGGGTTATAGACAGTAAAGGAGAAAACATGTATTAGGATATCATATCCACTTATTCATCAATAGAAAATGTATTTCGGGTAATTTCAGTGGTGTAGACATTGTACAGTATGTTTTCATCTTCTTTAGTGTTACCAACTTTTCAAGCATCAAAAGGCGTGCAAAATGGAGAGTAAAAGGCGGGTGGCTTAGGAGAAAACAAGGTAAAAATTACGTAAATTATTTATTTTAATATATCTGCCTTGTTAATATTATAGATGGCGTTTGTTATTATTTAATGCACATCTTTCAGTATTCATTGATACATTCTTCAGCAATTAACATTAATAAAATGAATACGGTACTCTTCAAATAATTTTAATTAAAATAAGAAGTACGAAACATTTCCTTAAAACATTTCTTAAAATTAAAATTATTGTAAGGGTATCCACTTATCAATTTATTTATTTATTTATTTATTTATTTATTAATGTTAAGCGCCGAAGAAGTTTTCACTGAATACTGAAACATGTACGTTAAGTAATAATTATAATAATAATAATAATAAACACCATCTATAGTATTGACAAGACGGATTCAATAAAATGAATTACTTACCAATAGTCAATACCGATTAACCTTTACCAAATCAATATGATAAGCATTTTTTAGCGTATGGCTTTTAGTGCCGGGAGTGTCCAACGACATGTTCGGCTCGCCAGTTTTGTAGCTGCTTCGAAATGGACACCCAATGGGTGAGCTACAAGTACCGTGGGGGAGGAAAGTTGGAAGGGAAGGTCGAGGAGTTGGAAGGTAGCGGCTGTGGCCTATAGTTAGGGACCAACCCCGGCATTTGCCTGGAAGGAAGATGGGAAACCACAGGAGACCATCTTCAAGGTTGCCGGCGGGGGGATTCGAACCTCCTCGCCTCCCGGATGTGAGCGACTGCCAACAGTCATGCTGTAACGACCACGGCTAACTCACCCGGTATGATAAGCATTGATATAAGGTAAATCCGGTGGCGCCTCCGTGGCTTAGGCGGCAGCACGCCGGCCTCCCACCACTGGGTCCATGGTTCAAATCCCGGTCACTCCATGTGAGATCTGTGCTGGACAAAACGGAGGCAGACAGGTTTTTCTCCGGGTACTCCGGTTTTCCCTGTCAAAATTTCATTCCAGCAACACTCTCCACTATCATTTCGTTTCATCTGTCATTCATTTAATCATTGCCCCAGAGGAGTGCGTCAGGCCTCGGCAGCCGGCACAGTCCATATCCTCGCCGCTAGATGGGGGCTTCATTCATTCCATTTCCTGACCCGGTCGGAGACTGGAAGCAGGCTGTGGATTTTCATTCATAAGGTAAATCCGGTACAGATGCCGCTGTGGTACAGACGCCGCATACACTGTAGCCATCGTTCCCATCGTAATAGCTAGATGGCAGTGTGTAAGATATTTCGGTTTCTAAGCAATAACCACTGTTTGAGGGTGTTGTGCAACTCAAATATTACTCAAATTTTAGTCGATAACGTTTCCTCCTGACAAAGTTTGTCCTTGTGCTCATTTATTGTATATTAAGTTGGTCTCAAATGCATGTATCAGTTATTTTTAGAACAGAAGAAATCTACTAGTCTAGTAGTAGATAGTAAGCTTATGTTCGGCCATGATAGCCTTGAGGTACAAAAACAGGGAGGTGCGACGTCTCTACCTGACAGTTGGGAGATTTGTCGCACAACAATCCGCTCGAGATGACTCATTGATATCATAATTTAAAAGCGATCTGGAAACATTTAAACAATTCAGAGGGTACCGGTGTTCTATTCGAGTGTTTTATTATCTCATGATTCTTAAAATTTCTTCAATTTTTCAAAATATAATTGTGTTGTGGTCTGTTCCAACACTCAATTTTATTAGAGTTGAAGAAATTAGCAAAAATTTGTTTTTGTTATTAATATTATTTAACTTGCGGCATCTCTCCCGAGCAAAATGGACATCTACACCGGGTCCCATGGAGAGACGCCGCTGATGCATTTCTTTGTTCCTTCTTTACGCCGATGTATTTTCAATTACTAGTGCTTTACTCATATGTGATCTATTGCAAACATTTTCGAATTATCCTCTATCAATTTGCAACAATATCTAAAGTACGGTAATTATAACTGGGATATAACAAAAGTTATAAAAAGTGTGGCAACACTACCGGGTTTACCTTACGCATTTTAGAAAATAACGTCACATTCGACAACACCGCTTGCAAGACTACTGTATTACTGTTGCTAAACCAGGCAAGAAGACGTTAAGACGTGATAAACCGGTTTTGTCTTTAAACTTCAACAAAACTGAGAAACACAAACAATATAACACATAACGGACATGTAGCCAGCTGATATTCGGATGGTCACGCAGAAGATCGTGAAAAGCCGGTCTCATGGAGTGGGAGGGAACCTGACCAGCTAGTTTCCATCCATTAACACGCGACACTTGCAACGTTTTTTCCAGAGTCTCTCACATTGTGATTGCAGTAAGATGGTTATTTGAGAGAACCACATTTCTTTATTTTGTTATCGAGCACAACATGGTGGATATGACCAACGATTAGCCTGATAGACAAGTTTAAATAACTGTTAGTTCTAACTCTTCAGTTGATTAACACAAGTTTGTCCAAATGACTGGGCGGGCGTACAATGTACCTAATGTCGGAGTCAGATAGTGAAATCCGTAATTTCATGAAAATCCGAGGCACTTCATGAAAAGCCGCCATGTGATGTAAAAATGAATAGTTGCAATATACGCGTTGCTTCATTTAGGCAGATGGCGAAATAAATAATTTTACATTATCAGCCAAGCCACTTCATGAAGATCTGGTTTTAGCTGATTCGACTCTTCACGAAATGACTGACTCAATGGAGTTGTACATTAACCTAAATAAATAAATTAATGCTTGTTTATTATAGTTTAAAATGAACTTACAATAGTAAAACAACAATAATAGAACGACAGAGCTATATTAATATGAGCAGGCTGAACAAAATAAATATACGGAAAGCGTTAATACGCAAAAACACTGCTCAAGAAACAACAGCCTTTAAACGTCCATAACGTATATTGTCACGATTAATTCTTGGAAAGCATATTTCTCACCACGAGGCCACCGCTACTGCTACTTCAAGAAGTGATTTCCCGTTAGCTAATGTACAAAAATAATTACACTGTGAAAGCGAGATTTAATCATCTCATGAAACCACCTGTCAGATAGTGCAAATATCCCTTTTTACATCATATGCCGGCTCTTCATGAAGTGCCTAGGATTTTCATGAAATAACGGATTCCACTATCTGACTAGGCTACGACATAAATAAATTAATCTCTCTCTATATAAAAAAAAGAATGTTACGTGATTTCTGTCTGTATGTACCGTATGCATTCATACACCATTCATCCTATTGCCATGAAACTTTGGTGAGTTGTTGTGACCATTCCCGCAAAGGTTTCTGAATTAGTAAATCCATTTTACAATTGATAGCGCACGAGTAGTTTCAACAAATGAGTGATGGTGCGCGAATCGTTTTAACAAGGCTCCGTCTGTGTTCATATACCATTCATTCGATTGCGATGAAACTTGAGTGAGTGGTTTTGCGCACTCCCGAAAATGTTTCTGAGACAGTAAATCCATTTTACAATAAGTAGCGCACGAGTAGATTCAGTAAATGAGTATTGGCGCATGAATCGTTTCAACGAAGTTCCGTCTGCGTTCACATACCATCCATCCAATTGTGATCAAACTTGGGTGAGTTGTAGTGTACACTACCGGGAAGGTTTATGAATTAGTAAACCCATTTTACAATAGGTAGCGCACGAGTAGTTTCAACAAATGAGTGTTGGTGAAGGAATCGTTTCAATTGTGATCAAACTTGGGTGAATTGTTGCGACCATTCCCGCAAATGTTTTTGAATTAGTCACTCCATTTTACAATAGGTGGCGCACGTGTCGTTTCAACAAATGAGTGTTGGCGTGTGAATCGTTTCAACAAATTAACTCGGGTGAGGAGTTGTGCGCACGCCCACCATAGAGTCTGGATTAGAATATCCATTTTACAATAGATGGCGCGCGAGTTGTTTGAACAAATGAACTTCGGTCTGCTATTGTGCTATCTCGCGAAGGTTTCTGAATTAGTAAATCCATTGTACGATAGGTGGCTAATAGGACGTTACAAAAATGAGCGTATTTCATATATGGTGCCAATTTTTCTGTATTTCCAAACGTTTGCAGTTTCTGGTGACTAATATTGTAAAATCCTTGCTTCTCACATAGAACAGCTGTTTGTGGTCAGCTCACGCGTCGGAAAGTCTTCTAATTTATTCATCTACGCACCAGACGGAAAACAAAAACATATTTTTTATCCAAAAACATTTCAACAAACGAAATTACATCACAAACACTTTCTTTCCTTTAATGGCATTGCAACGAATGCCGGGTACAGCTAGAATAAAATAAATAAATACAGAGGTGTGCAAATCATTAGAATCAAGTAAAGAATTTAAACCAATCACAACTTTCTATTCAAAATCATTTTATTCACTAAATGCTGGCATCTTTTGTTACCCTACTTAGTAATGTTTTCTCCCCCATTATGGCTTTTCCCATAAGGAATTTCGTCTGGAAACTTCCAGAATAGGGGATTACATGGAATACCTGAGCTGGGTCCGTTTTCTATTTTTATTGACTTTGGGATGTACCCTCTAAGTCAGGTGATTTCAATACATGGTTCATGAATCTTTAAATAGATCAAGAGCAGATCATCAGTAAAAGAACCCAAATCTCTCTGCTATAAATTCACACGCAAAGTAGAGCGAAGTACTGTAATCAAAACAAAAGGTGTGGCATTTTGCACTAGCAAGGCTCCTCTGTTAGTGGGAATTGTAAACATTCATTTTGAAATTTTCATGTTTTTTGGGCTACTGCCATGTGATAATAAAATGAAATACCATACGTTTCGAAGAAACCTTGCCTCCTATTTCAATGGAATTAAACAATGTAGCCAAAGAAAGTGTATCAATGAGATTACAAAAAACTTTACGAGCCTTACAGTAGTCACCTATGATGTGTGACATCTGACATAGAAGAAACCTCACGTGAAATTGTTGATACACCGGCATTTTATAATATTATTGGCACAAATATTAATCTATTGCAAAAGGGAGTGTTTTACAGATATTGCAGTTTATAATACGGACCTCATTTTATTATAGAGTGACCACGTAGAAAAGAATGTTTCAATGCGCAAGCGCACCAAAGTAGGAGAGAGTGATTCCAGCTCCCTTGCCTCTCAACTGCTAGTCTTTCTTCTGCGCATGTGCGTCAGGTAAGGGAAGTGTCTCTCTCTCTTTCTCGTTGCTACTTGCTTCATTGTCCTTGTCGCTGGACCTTCCGAAGTCGTGTATGGAGGGGGAAGCTCTTCAGCAGCTACGTAATGTGAGTCCCGCCTCCAACAGTCTTTTCTAGCTGGTAGCCCTATAGATGATTTGTAGCTTCCACCATCACTAGCCTAAATAAAGAATACGATATGGATCAACTAGATTAATAGACGCGACTCCGCCCATAACCTTAAATTCCTTATAAATAGGCCAACTTGCGAGTAAATGAAATGTACACAGCAGTAGATCATGAAAGGCTTGCCCAGTTCCCGGACCTCTTGATTCACAGACCAACACATAATTTCATATGGAATCTGTTAAATTGAGTCATATTGACATGATTAGCAGCAGAGTATCTAGAAGGCAGTGCGAGAGTAGAAATATCAAGTAGACAGTGAAGAAAAAAAAGAGAGTCTTGGAATTGTTATGTATTACTAGTGTGTAAATAAAAAACATTTTTGTGTGTTGATGAATGTCCAGGAGGGATACGATCCAGCTGGCTGTGCGTCTTACACACTTCCGTCCCATTTTTCAAAATCACTCCCACAAAAATATCCAGCAACCGAGTAGAAAGATGTTACCCATCAAAAACTAGAGAAATTCCTCTGATCGTCACCAGAGAACAGCCGCAAGAAAGTACTGTATGGACCATACACTCATTGATACACTTTCTTTGGCTACATCGCTTAATTCCATTGAAAAAGGAGGCAAGGTTCCTTCGAAACGTCTGGTATGGTATTTCATTTTATATTCACACGGCATTAGCCCAAAATCATGAATAATTTCAATAGTAATCCGGGCCATGATAGCCTTAATCTACAAAATTCATTTTCCTTTGAGTTTCTTAAAAGATGGAATTAGCATATAAATTAGTACAGAATAGGTACAACAAAAGAACAATATCTTACAGAGCGAAGAAAAGACACTATACCACGGTTGTCAAGCCTGAGGGATTCTATAGTTCAGAATGTTTGATACTGAACAAGAAAGGTGAATTAGAGGAACTTGAGAAGAAAGAAAGAAAGAAAGAAAAATCTTGAGGAAGATCTTAGGACCAGAAAATAGAAACGATGGTACATGACGGAAGAGGAAAAACAAAGATCTTAACGGACAAGCAGAAAAAATCACAGATACCATACGGAAGAGAAGACTGAAGTTCTATGGACACCTTACGAGAATGAGCGATAGTCGACTAACGAAGAAAATCTTTAATTACATCACCAAGATAAAAGCGACTACAAAATGGGTAGATGAAATAAGAAAGGATATAGAGGAAGTTGGGGTTAGTCCAAATGAGATCTGGAATAGAGAGGTGTTTCGAGTTACGATTGATGCATTTAAGGGGTTCCAGGAAAAGCAAAGGACAAGAGCCAAGAACATCTGGTCGGAAGAAAGGAAGAGAATCCACAGTGAAAGGATGAAGAATTTCTGGGAGCAGAAAAAAGGACTAATCAGCAAGTCAATTGTTTCCCGTGGTCCAACGTAGGCCAAAATCGAACAAAGAAGAAGAATTAAGACTCTTGATTAAACATTTGAAATAAATTCAACGCCTTGAAAACATATTTTAGTGCATAACGACGTGAAAAGTATAAATGGAAATTTGGAAAACTGCCGCCAAGTCTAATAATTTGCACACGTCTGGAAGTAAATAACAGACATGTATTAGTATATTCGTATGACCAAATCAAAAGAACAGCGGCTCTGAACGTTCATGATGGCAGCTGGGCGTATTCTTAAAACTCGCAAACCATTAACTCACGATATAATAACACAATTTGTGAGACATAAGTACCATACAAAAGACCTCCCTACCATTATTCACGGTAATATAACACTCAATTTATTACGCAGCGGCCATCTTGTCATTATAAAATGAACAACAAAATAATTCTATCTATTTTAGATATACAATGTCTCAAATTAACAAGGGGCGTGGTGGCACAGTGGTCAAGCTGTTGGCCTCTCACCAAGGCGGACCGGGTTCGATTCCCGGTCAATGCATGTGAGATTTTCGAAGTGAAATGCCATGTCTTGTGATTCGGATTCCACGTAAAAAGGAGGTCCCGTGGCTCATGATCTTGATATTAACGGCCACGTTAAACTACAAGCTTCTTCTCAAATTAACATTAATGTGGGCTTTGTATGCCAAAGGCCAAAAGACACCTCTGCCATGTATTCAAAAAGGCGGCTGATTATAGACTACTATTAAAACTTCAAAATCAATCACTCAGGATCCAATTGCGCAATTAACACGAAACTCTGTAAAGGTCTATTTACACTTAGCAGTGGTGTAACGGTGACGTTAACGGCACGTGGTCCTGCCGACCGTAAACTCACAGTGGTGTATATTCACACTAATAACCGTGGCATGATCGCCACCAGGCAGTGTTCTCTAGACCACTGAAACTGGCGAAACTAGCAGAAGCTGATTTATAGATGATTGCTCTTATTTTGGATGAAGAGAAGGAGCAACAAGTGGGTTCATCATGCCTGAGAAAGGAGAAGAACAAAAGGGGAATTCGCTACTCTTTATATTTATACGCCGGCCCCGTGGTGTTGGGGTAGCGCGCCTGCCTCACACCCGGAGGCCCCGGGTTCGATTCCCGGCTCCGTCAGGGATTTTAAAACTGACTTGAGGGTTGGAACGGAGTGCACTCAGCCTCGTGAGGACAATTGAGTAGCTGTCTGACAGTGAGGCAGCGCCCCGATACGAAAACCAAGATTAACGGCGAGGGGACCCGATGCGCTGATCACGTGTCACCCCAATATCTGCAGGCCAAATGGCTGGGCAGCGGTCGCTTGGTCGGCCTAGGCCCTTCATGGGCTGTATAGTGCCAGGGGTTGTTGTTGACTTTATATTTATACTCCGTGTCCAAGTACTGAGGGTTGAACAGATGATACAGCACAGGATAATTGCGCAATTGTTCAATAAGTTTTTCATCATTCATGTAAGCTTGCCATGGTGGGTGAGTGGTCAACGTGTCAGTCTACTAACCCCAAGCTTGCAGGTTCAATCCTGGCCGTGGTAAGTGATTTTTAAAAGGCGGCAAAAATTACGACACCATGTCATACGATGTTGGCATGTCAAAGAACCCATTTGAATTCAGTATGCCGTGTTCAGAATGGCAAAATTAATCTCGGGAGTTTCCGCGTACACAAAGTTCCTCATTTCTCTACTAGAAAGCGCTATAGTGTTCAAGGAGCTTAGATATCTAACCTCGTTGACTTTGATAGTGCTTCAAGGAACAACGGAATTCGACATGTAAGCTATCCTTTGGGTGTCAAATAACAAAGATTGCACCCGGCACCCAAGGCCATACGATATTATTATTATTATCATTCATCTATATTAAACTTTGGAATGAGCTAGTGACACGGCCGTGAAACGAGAATAATATCGGTGGGGACTAACCTGACTGTCACGGCACGGCGACGGTTAGAGCACGGCCAGATGAACAACACCACTCAGTATCCTGGAAGAATATTTTCAGGCTCGCCGGTAGAAGCACGTGCCGGTCACGTCACTTCTAAGTGTAAATAGACTTTAAGGGGGGATGTAACCGAAAATGCCTAGCTGGTTTAAAAGATCACCGAGTTCACAATGTAAAACATAGAGCATTAAAACTTTGTACTGTTGTCTAATTGTGTTTGATCTATTACATGGCAAGCAACAGCTATCTTGGGTGGCAAAATGGCACCAGTACAGTCACTGCAAAAAGTGTGTTACATCCTATTATTTAGGCATACTTTACAACATAAATATAACGGATCCTAGTCTGAGCTTTTGACTGGTTCAAATATATGTCACTATCTCTAACTTTATGTAGAATTTTCAAAATACCGTAAAAAGTTTTTTATTTATGGTCATTTGAATTTTGGATTCTATAAACCTCAGTGAAAATATGAATGTAAACGCATGCAAAGTCTACAAATGGTAAAATAGAAGAATAATTCTACATAAATATGTGTATGATCACTCAATAAACAATCCCTGAAAATTTCAGTTATGTAGCATGTAGGGTTTCAGAAAAAGGTGTACTTATGCGGTGGAAAAATTGATATTGAGAAAACATCATTTGAAAGTAGGATATGTTCTTTTACTCATATTTAAGTAACTTTGTCTATAGGCATGCAGCTTCAGATATAAATTTATTGTAAGAAGACTTCCAGTTGAGTAATGAGCTAAAAAGTTTTACACAAACTATAAAAGAGGCCATACATACACAAAACACATATTTCAAAATTTTGATATTTTGACCCCTCATCGGTTACATCCCCCCTACGTCACTGCTAAGTGTAAATAGACCTTAAGAGGGGAAACTCTAATAAGATACATCGCTTGTATTAATTTATAGGACTATCACACCGCACGCAGCTGCCATCTTGAATAAACAAGACATTAATATCGACAACCTACTATTTATTATAGTTACAAAGACCAAACGTAGCAAATACGAACTCTCACAACATTCTATTACTTAAATTACTCGTGATGGTTCCGTATTGATGTACTAAATAGTTTTTAACAATAATTATACAACCGCCTTAATCAATACATAAACGAGAAGAATTATTATTAGAGTTGCTCCTGGTACATGTTTCAGGGATTAATTAACAACATTTGTTATCCCCTTCATCAGCCAAAGAAAATTATGAAGTAGCGTGACACTTAAATATAAATGGTTACGAGACTTAATATGGTGCACCTTATAAGTAGGTTATAGAAAACTATTTTAAAGTATAGAGCAAGATATATCTTCGTTTAGATTTGATGGCTGAATACTATCACCGTCACAAACTTTTTAATTTAGCTCTATACTTTAAAATATTTTTCTACAACCTACTTATAACGTGCACCATATTAAGTCTAATAACCATTTATATTTAAGTGCCACGCTACTTCATAATTTTCTTTGGCTGATGAAGGGGATAAAATATGTTGTTAATTAAACCCTGAAACATGTGCCAGGAGCAACTCTAACAATAATTATATTCGTTTATGTCTTGATTAAGGCGGTTGTACAATTATTGTAAAAAACTATTCTCACAACATCAGAAAGAACATACTCGTATAATCGATATTCACAGGGGCGTCTCGTGTGTTGTCAGGATCATGCAGGACCGTGAACATTCCCGTTATGAGCTACTCACTTGCGTGTATTATCTAGCTAGAGCAGGAAGGGACAATGTCGTAGGTAAAGCGAATTCGATCACAAATCCTGTGTGATCATGGTCTGATTCCAGTCAGTGCGTTCTTAAGATGTCCTAGAGATGGCAGCATGTTTTGGAGTGGTCTGTGAAGGAAGTCTGCTTTCGTCTTCCATCTAGCAGTTACCTCCTAATGATTTATTGTCACATCGCATGGCACTGTTATTGTTACCCACAGGCCTCACTAATTGGCTCACGAAGTTGATATGCACATTCAACTAAGCTACTTGAAATAATTAACTGCTAAACGTGCTTGCAACTCTTCAATAGGACATGGGAGGACGCTGACAAAAACAAAAGTGAAGTGAAGTCGTAATTTATCTTACGTCACTCAGAATTTGTAGCAATTGTCACCTCCTCTTTGTGAACGCCTTAAAATGTTAAGTTACTTACGCGACGCCATTGGATATCCGCTTTAACCAGAGGTTCCTAATGGATCATAAGTTTCATCAATCCATTAACATCATTTCTTATTACAACGAAAAAAAAAGTTGTTTTCTTTGTTTTTTGATGTACAGCTATCAACTGAAAATTAATAACTTTTGCAATTGCAAGTATTTTGAGCATGACCATCGATTGGCTCTTAACACCTCATTATCAGCATTGTAAACAAAAATGTAAATACATTTCATACGAGTTCATATTGTCAACATCAGTAATTTTATTAATATAACCAAGTTAATCAGCTGCCCCTAATAATATTGTATTATGCAGCCCAACTAGCGTTGTTCTCAGGAAGGTCGATATTATTCACTGCCTGCATCCCGTATGGCAGGGGTTCTCAACCTGTGGTACGCGTACCCCTCAGGGGTACGCGAAACATTTCAGGGGGTACGCGGCAGGCCATCCTTCTACTCGATCCACATGCGCAGTGAGCTGCGTGCCGTGACTACTGTGTGAATTATTTACGGCACGTGTATTTGAACTCCACAAAGAATTGCATCTTTTCTTTACCGAGCACAATTCTATTTTATCATCAGTACTCAATGACTTTGGTTGGCTTTTAAAATTGGCCTATTTAAGTGATATTTTAAAAGCCATACGATAAATAAAATAAATGATATTTTAAAAAAACTGAACATTTGGAAAAAGTGTATGCAAGGTAGTGTTTCTGATATGTTCTATGTTGAAATGAAAACTAACGAAATGATTGCAAAAATCCCTCTTTGGGAAAAGGAACTGAAAAACAACTATAATTTGTTTTATTAAAATATCTTTCCTTATAAAACCATACTAACTAAATACCTTCTACATTTTTATAACCATTATTACTACATAAGAAAGGTTAGTAGGGGGTACGCAGGATGTTTAATTTTTTTAAAGGGGTACGATGGTTGAAAAAGGTTGAGAACCCCTGCCGTATGGTACCAATGCACTGCAAGCATATCCTGCAAACGATAATGAACACTATTATTTTTCCCTTCATGTAACTACAGACTATTACGAGGGGAAAATAATAGTGTTCAGTATCGTTTGCAGGATATGCTTGCAGTGCATTAGTACTATACGGGATGCAGGCAGAGAAATATCGACATTCCTGACAACACATTAAAGCCTAAATACATTTCAAAATATCGTGAATAGTTACCAGTATCATTAAAAATCGGTGGCATAGTTGAAATTCACCAAAAATAGCGATTGTCATTTTTGTATAAACTTGAAACGCTTGCAGTGCATCAGTTCCATGCGGGATGCAAGCAGAGAAATATCGACCTTCCTGACAACACGCGTTAGTTGGGCTGCATAAAACAACATTATCAGGGGCAGTTGATTCACCTGGTATATTAAAGCCTAAATACATTTTAAAATATCGTGAATAGTTACCTATATCATTTAAAATCAGTGGCATTGTTAAAATACACCAACAATAGCGATTGCCTTGAAAAAAATTGAAAGAAAATGTAACAATGAAATTAATCACAATCGTTTAAGAATTCTCGTGTTTTTTGTTTTTGTTTTTTATACATGGACTTGAGCCTCTATGGACTGCGTGGTAACAACCAACTTCACTTTAGTGTCTAGGTCTTGCTCTTGTTCCGGCTTAGACTTCCTGCCAGTATCTTCTGACCTCAGCGACGAGTGCCTGTTTATGTTCTTCGGACAAAGGTCCTCTCCGTCTTCCGGAAGCTGATACCATTTTACAACCTTGGTAGTTGTTCACCAATCTTCTAAATGTGTTCCTGTCACGAATTTCTCGGTCTAGAATACCAATTTGCCTGAGATCTTTTTCGCATTCCTCGAACCATCTCGGTCTTGTTGCCTTAGACTTGATGAAATTCCATATTCTTTTGGTTAATCGATCATCAGTCAGCCTCAAAAGGTGACCTTAAAATAGTAGCCGTCTCTTCTTAATTGATGCTGTGATAGGGTCTATGTTGTTGCTCTCATTAGCTCTCATTCGCCACTGTCCATCAACCCATCTATTACCTAGGATTTTTCTCAATATCCTACGCTCTCTTCTTTTCCAGTTGGTCGGCTTGACCTTTGCTATTCATGGTCAAAGTTTCGGTCGCATATAATCCCTCAGGTTTTACAACTGTGGTATAGTGTCGGAACTTGGCCCCTATACTCATAGACTTTTTGTTATAGATATTCTTTGTAATGTGGTATGCCTGATCTAACTTCCTCATCCTGACATTAATTGCTTCCTCTTCTAATCCATTCTGCTGGATGACTTCACCGAGATATCGAATTTTTTTTTATTCATATCAAGAAAAGTGGAGTCTATTTGCTATCAAAGGCTAGGCCTAACTTTCTAATTTAAAGTCAGTAAAATGTTTTATCTCCGGGTGTACAATGTGGTACTATATGGTAGAACTAAACAAGAGCACTGGTCCTTGTTTATCACCAGCGTCGAACTCTATAACCGATCCGGAGTTTTCAAAAATAATAACAGAATCATTTTGTTCATTGAAGGCTTGCTTCCAAAGTCGTTTCAGTAATGTGGGAGAAGAATTCTACTTTTACGACTACAGTAAAACAAGAAATTCCCGCTTTAAGAGAATATAGAACCACTAATAAAGATACTGTACTGCGGGTTTGTATTTTCAATTGAGCATGGTGGTCACTCAGACGTAACCCAAACATCATAAAGATCTTCTTGAAAGATGTAAAACTTGATTTGATCATAAATTTCATTTTTGATGCAATTACCATCATTAGAAGAGGAAGTACAGTAGTTAATTTATACTGTTTGTGGCACCAGCTTTGATAAAAATTAGTACAAAGGACGGGGCTCGCGTAATTAACATTATGAAAATAAAATACGTTCATACCTGAGGAGTGATTTCAGTATTTATTTCATCTCTTCACTCTATGTATTAGAGCAGTGTTTCCCAAACTTTTTTGTATGTGAACCACTGTCGTTGGAAAGGCGGCGTTTTAAGATTTTTTTTTCCAACGACAAAAACAACTCTGTAAAGAACACAACGGAATTAGTAACAGCACTGAACACCCTACAAATGAAACCTAGCATGAGGCTTGTATCTTTCGATGTAACTAACATGTACACCAATAATCCAATTAATGATGCAATCAACACTATCGAAAATAACTTAAAATCCAACAATTCGGCAAAAGAAACTGAAGAGATTGTGCGATTACTGAGGGTCGTCCTCGGCCAAAACGTGTTTCAATTCGACAATAAAATGTACACACAAACAGAAGGATTGGCGATGGGATCACCACTAAGCGGATTAATCGCTGACATCTTCATTAATGCACTAGAAAATGAGTTTTTAGAAAAGAGTTCAACAAAGGGAATAGTAATATGGAAAAGATACATAGATGATGTAATTTGCATCTACGATACTGAATTAACAAGCGAAGAAACAATTCTCCAATCCATTAATAGCCTACACCACTCAATCAAATTCACTAAAGAATCCGAAACAGATCGAAAAATAAATTATCTCGACATAGCTTTCATACTCCATATTCCGAAAAGCCACACAAACCTCGCATGCAATCGACAATCAGTCTAATCACCCCAGTACGCATAAATTAGCGGGGTTCAATTCAATGGTGCACAGCGCTTTAAACATACCCATGTCATTAGACAATTTTAATAAGGAAATAAGAACCATTAAACAAATAGCAAAGGAAAACAATTTCCCGCCAAGCAAAATAGACCAAATTGTAGCCAAACATAAAAATAAAGATAAAATTATTCCAAAACCGGACATTAATGAGAAAAAATTCGCGTGCTTCAACTATGTGAATGACAACACATATAAAATCACTAATCTATTCAAAAATCAAGGCATGAAAATAGCATTCACAACGAATAATAGGCTACGACCGGGAGGCACCTGCAAAATAGTAATCTTAATAAACAAGACCCGTATTGAAAGTCAGGGGTATATTCTACTACATGCCAAGACACTGGTTGTCTTGCTAATTACATTGGACAGAGCGGAAGACGAGTAGATACACGTTATAATGAACATAGGAATGCGATAAGATACGGAACACATTCAGACGTATGCGAACATATGTGTGACACGGGTCACAGATTTACTAAAATCGAGACTGACCTAAAAATAATTCATCACGAATCGAAAGGCAGAGCTCTCGACAGAAAGGAGGCAATCGAGATTCACCTAGCCAAACAAAACACTCCCAACAATCTAAATGAACACACTTTTATGGAGAGTTCACCCCTTTTCGCTCCACTAAAATACACACACTGTCGAAAACAAGACACAACTTAGCGATACAGCCAAGCTAGATGAAAAAAGGGGGGAAAATAGCGGTGGTTATAGGTAAATGTTATTTGGATCAGGTGTACCATGTACATTTTTTTCTGCAATAAACCTAGGCCGATATGCGCGGCAGTATTAAAGGTACCGGGACGTCTTCAATAGACCGTGTACCGCTTAGTTTAAATGGCTTTTTTAGTCCACGCGTGGCGAAGATAATTCCACGGTCTTTAATATTTGTAGACTCCTGTATTCAATAGCATACAATCTTATCTAGATTTGGCAACGTCACACAAATGAACATGGCACTGACCTCAGAAAGAACATAGCAACTAAAGGGGGAGAAAAGGGTAAAACCAGTTCCGCCCAGTTAACATCCGGGGTAGTTGACTATAAATGGTGCCTAAATGAACACGCAACTGCTTCACGTTCCAGTTAAGGAGACAACTCGATAAGTATAAGCCAGTATTATTTCAGTATAACCATAGTTGATTTTGTATAACCATATAATCACCCATAACAGACAAATTTCTGGACTTTTATCACTATTTTAGAAGTTTAACTAACATTAGATATACCACATTTAGCATACACCGACTGTTGCATTACCAACACTGCAACTAAATAATTGTACATATTGTATATATTTTTCACCTCTAGTCTCAAACATAGATGATGATCGCTTGATGATCGAAACTGGTCATCCTAGTGTATTTATTAATATTATGTAATTTATTTCAGGATTAGGGCATAACCCAGCTCTATTTGGGTACATTCGTGTTGACCGACTGAAAATCACCAAACTTTTGTTTACTTAGGCAACACTGAAAAATGGCTTCAAACCTCACAATATGGACTTATCATTGTAGTATTCTGTTCTATATTTTATATTACGATGATGTCATTTATATTTTACTGATGTATATATGCCATACGATAAATAAATAAATAAATAAATACTAATTCAAGTAATAATAATATCGTATAGCCTCGGGTGCCGGGTGCGAGCTTTGTTATTTGCGCCCAAAGGGCAGCTTCAAATCAATGGAATTGTTGTTTTAAGGGGCGGAACTACGGTCAGATTAAAGAATACAAATTTGGAATTGAATTTAAAAGTTTGAGGTGGACACCTAAATTTAAAAAGACCAAAAATTAATAATACAAAAACAAAAAATTAAATAAAAATACAAATTATAAAAATAAACAAAACTTACGGAAAAACAAAACATTATCATTCAAAAACGAACAAGTCGTTGAGTCAATGCTCACTGGAGAATTTAGTTTGCTGGCCCTAACCCACTCTCACTTATAAAGCAGATAACGCGATCAGCAGCCACCGCGTCATCGGCTAATATAAGTTTGAGTGTCATCTGCAAACCAAGGTTTCTTCGCAAGATCCACACACTCGGTGAAAATGTGGGCCACGGTGAAAACGGATCCACAAAGGGCAGTTTGCATGTCGAATTTTGTTGTTCCTTGGACAGCTTTGAAAGTCAAGGAGGTTAGATATCTAAGCTTCTTGACACTATAGTGCTTTCTAGAAGAGAATGGAGGATCTTTTTGTGTTGGCGGAAAATCCCGAGATTTATTTTGCCAATATGAACATGGCCTACTGATAATTCAAATAATGATTGGTGTGTACTTAAAACCTTAGAATTTGTTTCACTAATGTAAATATTTTGAAATTTGAATGTTTGAATAGGTTGGAAATTCGAATAATTCTAATATTCGAATAGTCGATTTAATCGTATGCTCGAATCAAATATTCGTATTCAAAATTATTCGAACAATTCGATTAAATCGATGTTCGAATATGTACAGACTATTGTCTACATGCTGGAGAAGTGGTCGCAGTAGACTACCATTATTTCGTGTAGGGCTGCCCTAGGTCTCAGGAGTGATTGTAACCTCTCACAATTTCACCCCCTCTAGGGATGGTAAAAATTAATTTGAGAATGAAATACCACCACAGACGCTTTCTTTCAGTTTTGACCAGCATGGATGCAAAATTTCGGCCAGATCGAAAGATTTACATCAACGATGTTCCATTGGCAGTGATTACGACTGTGATTTATGCGACCTACTAAAATATTTTTGGTGATGAATACCGAAATACGAGGTCATAGCTATAGTTTGCATTAGGAAAGAAGAGCCCTGACAGCTATCAAAGTCAGCTCACGGGGAGATACCACGTTGTCACTGTGATAGCTTAGTTCAACGTCTGTCGGTGTATGTATGTATTGTCTGCACTCCAGCTGGGTTTGAACTGCGTACCGTGCATTCAACAAATATCAAGTGGGTCACTGCCAGCTTCACTCATTCACGCCTTCTTTCTTTATTTGCACTGTGTACTCTGTAAATGGGAAAAGTGGAAAGGGGCTTTCTGTGACAGACTACATACTTAAAGCTGGATGAAGAACAAGCTCAATGCCGGAGACTGCAGTAATTGACTGTCGATATATTTAGGTTAGGAATAGACAGAGTGCGCATGCGTATAGCGTGTCGAACTGACTTCTCCTGGCGCGCAGACAATATGTGTAACACGAGAAAAGCTAGACCATTTTTATATAGGTTTCGCTATGAAATCCTCTATCGTGTGAAAGAAAAAAGTAAATTCACTTCATTAGGTTCACGGGAAAATACTGACATCAATTTCGTTTTTCTCATTTACTTGGTGTTATTGGAAAGTCGGTACGCATATCAGTCGCGAGATACAGTAGTATAGAGTCGTATTGTTAGACTAAAAGTCCATAAAGTTACTAAAAATCGTTCAAAATATGTCTTCTAGCTCCGAATGTCATTTTAAAAATCACTGTTACCAACATGATGATGATAGCAAACACTCGTCTCGAGTAGGTTGGCCTTCCAATGCTGAATGACTCTTCATCGATGAGTCCGGAGGTGACTAAAATGCCCAATGCGGGAGAGACACAGTTTCCCGCAGTGATGACAGGTAGTATCAGGTCCAGGTGAGACATCCGCATTCATTCCCTGTCTTCTAATGAACACTCTGTTCTTTCTGCGCTGCCTCCGATCTTCTATCATACGTCGGCGGTTTTCTTCAAAAAGTATCGCACCACGATGAACAATTGATCTCCAGGATGAGCGATCAAGAGCTAAGGTCACCCAGTTGTTGATATCAATATGGCACATTTGCATATTAGCCTTTAGTACGTCTTTGAATCGCTTCCTCGGACCTCCCACACAGCGCTTGCCCTCAGTTAGTTCAGAGCAAAACACTTGCTTGGGAATGCGATTATTGGGCATGCGGATTACGTGTCCTGTCCATCGCAGCTGACGTTTTAAAAGCATGGCTTCAACACTGGTAGTCTGTGCTTCTTAGAGAATGCTGGTGTTTGTGCGTTTGTCTTGCCATGTCACACGAAGAATTCTCCTCAAACAACGCTGGTGATATTGCTCCAGCTTTTTAAAATGACGTCTGTAGCATGTCCAGGATTCAGATCCGTAAAGTAAGGTGGGAACTACAACCAAATTGTACACAAGGATCTTCGTTGCAGCATTGATATCATGGTTGTCAAAATCTCTAGACCTCAATCTTGCAAAGGATGCCCCAGCACGGTTAATCCTGTGTTGGATTTCGGAATCTATATTTGCACTTGATGACAGGGTGCAGCCAAGATAAGAAAAGGTGTTAACTTCTTGAAGCTTCGCTCCGTCGATGGTGACATTGATGTTCCTTTGTCCTTGTCCAGGGGCTGGTTGGTAGAGGACTTGGGTTTTACTGGTGTAAAGTTTCAGCCCAATCTTTTTGTATGCTGAAGAAAAAGCATTCAGGATTTTCCTAAGTTCGTCCTCTGATTGAGCTACTACTGCATTATCATCAGCGTACTGTAACTCAACCAATGCAGCAGGAGATGTTCGAGTCCTTGCCTTTAGACGGCTCAAATTAAAGATCTTCCCATCCATCCTGTAAGTTATCTGTATAACTGTAGGAAGATCATCTTTGACTAACTGCATGACAGTGGCAACGTACAGAGAAAACAATGTAGTGGCAATCACACAGCCTTGTTTAACGCCGGTATTTATATGAAATGGTTCTCCAATAGAGTCGTTACCAATGACATTTGCCTTCATATCAGTGTGGAGTAGTCTTAAGATGGTAATAAATTTCAGTGGAAAACCATACAATGCTAAAATCTTCCACAAGGCTTCACGGTTTACCGAGTCAAATGCCTTACTGAGGTCTATAAAGGCAATATAAAGAGGTCTATTTTGCTCTCTACATATCTCCTGAAGCTGACGAACAGTGAATATCATATCTGCAGTTCCTCTAGAAGGCCTGAAACCACATTGGCTCTCTGGGAGTATTTTCACCACCAGGGATAGAATACGATTCGCCAAAATACGAGCAATAAGCTTTCCAAGGCATGATAACAAAGATATACCACGATAGTTGTTGCAGTCTGCACGATCACCTTTCTTAAATATGGGAACTATCAGACTATCTCTGAAATCAGCAGGCATTTTTTCAGTTCTCCAAATTTTAATGATAAGATCATGTATGTGGCTTATGAGTTCCTCACCTCCTTCACCAACATAAAACTTAAGTGTAAACTAAACAAAATCCTTAAAAATGTTACTATCATTTTTGTCAACTTCCTAACTGCTATCCCACCACATGACCTTTGACTGTGAAATAAGAGCTACTGAATTGTATTCTCCTACCTTAGAAGAGTCATAGATAACAAACAGCTTACCTGGAACAAAGATAAAAGGTTCTTATTAGCACCTGAGTTAGTAACATAAATGTAAATATTATATGTCAGAAAACTGTACTATAATGAGGGTCATTATAAAACTATTTTCCATTATGAAACAGTTTTTCCCATCAATCAGAGCTCTAGAAACAGTTGTGTGACCAATTAAGTAAGGATAGCATCGCACCTGCGCTCACTTCCACGGCCTCCATTTTAAATTTCACTGCGTGAGTAGTGTCATAGTGGGGTATTCGGGGAGGCCATGGTCGAATGCAAGATGTTCTCTGCGTCCCATGCGCTCTGTTCAGTACATAAAACTGACGAAATCTCGACAGATATTTATGAATATTTATGTTCGAACATAAAATATCGTCGAACATAAACAGTCGTATGCAACTCGCCTATAATGGTAATTAAGACACTCGTATGGAAATTATAAAAATCACTTCGCTCGTTTTATAAACATACTCGTGTCTTAATTATTGCAATTATAGGCTCGTTACATAATGTACTATTTTGAATAAAAAGGCCAGGAAGGGGACCATGATTGATCTCAAAGGTGTTTTTCTTTTTAAATTTCTTAGGGATTGCAAGAATATAATGTTACATTATATCTTGATCTACTGGTAACAGTGAATGATATTGCCATTTCAGTAACTTAAATACTTTAGCTTACAAAGTTAAATATTGATAACATTTCATAACAATTGATTCAGCAGTTTGAGGGGTAGAATCAACTACAGTGCTCTCTCGGTAATCCGGCAGATATTGGACCAGAGCACCACCGGATTACCGAAAACGCCGGATTACTGGGAAATATCCAGAAAAACGCAGATATCATTTGAAAATCAGTTTTAATTACATAATATACAAAGTAAAACAATACGAAAATACATCATATAACTCAAGTTATTCCTTGGAAGTAGACGGCTGGAAATATGCATCAATTGTCTTTTGCTTTTTACGGTTGAGAGACGCTTTGAGAACTTGTTCCTGTAACCTTCTTAAAACTAAGACATCGTTAGCAGAGACGCCATTTTCCTCCGCCCAGGCAATTGACGAGGCGATGGCCGCATCGTGAGAGTTTGATTGTACAGCCTCTGTCACTTCTCCTTCGACCTGTTCCTCGTCCTCTTCCTCTCTTGCCACTTCCTCTATGATTTCATCTTCTGTCATACTGTAAACTGGTTGTTTTCGTCATCTTCACCGGTAAGCCACATGCCTACGTCATCAGTCAATGCGTTATCCGGTGAATCCACGAGTACAGTATTGGGGACGCATTATCAAATCAAGTGTTGAGCTCGTACTCGAATACAAAACGCCGGATTACAGAGGGAGTACTGTATTCAGTTACTGCCCGCCACCTTATCACATGTTGTGTTCTTCCATGAATTTTAATAAGTTCTTAGTTATGGTTCGTGTTTGAAGCCATTTTTCAGTGTTCTCTTAGTAATCGAAATCTAATGCTATTCAGTCGGTCAACACGATTGCACCCAATAGTAATGGGAGTGAAGATTCAAGGAGAAATAATTTCAACTCTGAGATTTACTGATGACATCGTCATCTTGGCCGACACGCCTGAGGTTTTGAATGGTATAGTCTCCGTCTTGAGGGAAGAATTCATGATGAAAATTAATAATTGTAAAACAAAAATATTGGAATGCAGCCGAAATCAATCAGAAACCTCTATGGACATCAAATTGGCAGGTGAAAAACTAAATGAAATAGGAGACTTCTGTTACTTAGGAAGCAAAATAACCAGTGATGGACGAATCATAGAGGATATAAAATGTAGGTTGGCTCGGGCAAGGAAAACATTTCTACAGAAAAGGAATCTGTTGACATCAAATATAGATCTAGGTATTAGGAAGTCATTTTTGTAGGCCAATGTCTGGAGCGTGGCGCTCTATGGAAGCGAAACTTGGACTATTGGTGCAGCAGAAAAGATGAGAATTGAAGTGTTTGAAATGTGATGTTACAGGAGAATGATGAAGATCAGATGGGAAGATCGGATTACAAACGAAGAGGTATTAAGACGAGTGGGAGAGGAGAGATGTTTCTGGCGACTGCTAATGAAGAGAAGAAATGGGTTGGTAGGACCCTTACTAAGGCACCCACGAATAGCAAGCTTAGTTATAGAAGGAAGGGTCGAGGACAAGAACTGTAGGGGTAGACCAAGGTTAGAATATGTTAAACAGATTGCCTCGGATGTAGGGTGTGGTAGCTATGTAGAGATAAAACGATTAGCTCAGGACAGGGAGCTATGGAGAGCTGCATCAAACCAGTCAAAAGACTGAAGACTCAAACAACAACAGTAATGGGTGTTTTCCTAATCCTGAAAAACCTTTTTACACAAGATTAATAAATATCTGAGTGTATTTATTAACCGTATGTAATTCTTTTCAGCATTAGAGAAACACTCATTGCTATTGGGTACAATCGTGTTGACCGATTGAAAAGCATTACATTTCGAAAACAGTGCTTTCTCTCTCGAGAAATTTAATTCTGGTCTGAGGGCTGGAAGAGGGTGTACAGAGCATCGTGAGGCAAAACTAAGCAGAGGTAAGTTCCATTCCCATCCAGTGGTTTTACAGGGTTTGCGCATATCTAATCCAGGTGATTGCCAGGGTGGTATCTCAATTAAGGTCACAACCGCCTCCTACCCAAATACTAGCCCTACACAGGTACTGCTATCACAATGACACAAGTTATCAGACAGATTCTAAGCACATTAACCAATAACTCTACTGGGAACTGGTATGTTTCCGTACGCACACATAGATAGCCTAGTGTATAATTTGACCTTTTGTTGAGGACATTGTTCTTAAGTTAGCTTGTTTTATCTCAGGCTCCGGCGTCGAGCTCTGCGTGGATAAACAAAATGCTATCCGCAACCGTCCCGCATCCGGCCCCGCATCCGCACGACTGTTATCCGCATCCGCCCCGCATCTACACGACTGTTATCCGCATACGCCCCGCATCTACACGACTGTTATCCGCATACGCCCCGCATCTACACGACTGTTATCCGCATCCGCCCCGCATCTACACGACTGTTATCCGCATCCGCCCCGCATCTGCACGACTGTTATCCGCATACGCCCCGCATGCGCAGGACTTTTATCCGCATCCGCCCCGCATCTACACGACTGTTATCCGCATCCGCCCCGCATCTGCACGACTGTTATCCGCATACGCCCCGCATCTGCACGACTGTTATCCGCATACGCCCCGCATCTACACGACTGTTATCCGCATACGCCCCGCATCTACACGACTGTTATCCGCATCCGCCCCGCATCTGCACGACTGTTATCCGCATACGCCCCGCATCTACACGACTGTTATCCGCATAAGCCCCGCATCTACACGACTGTTATCCGCATCCGCCCCGCATCTGCACGACTGTTATCCGCATACGCCCCGCATCTGCACGACTGTTATCCGCATACGCCCCGCATCTACACGACTGTTATCCGCATACGCCCCGCATCTACACGACTGTTATCCGCATCCGCCCCGCATCTGCACGACTGTTATCCGCATACGCCCCGCATCTACACGACTGTTATCCGCATACGCCCCGCATCTGCACGACTGTTATCCGCATCCGCCCCGCATCTGCACGACTGTTATCCGCATACGCCCCGCATCTGCACGACTGTTATCCGCATACGCCCCGCATCTGCACGACTGTTATCCGCATACGCCCCGCATCTGCACGCCTGTTATCCGCATCCGCCCCGCATCGGCACGACTGTTACCCGCATCCGCCCCGCATCTACACGACTGTTATTCGCATACGCCCCGCATCTGCACGACTGTTACCCGCATCCGCCCCGCATCGGCACGACTGTTATCCGCATCCGCCCCGCATCTGCACGACTGTTACCCGCATCCGCCCCGCATCTGCACGACTGTTATCCGCATACGCCCCGCATGCGCAGGACTTTTATCCGCATCCGCCCCGCATCTACACGACTGTTATCCGCATACGCCCCGCATCTGCACGACTGTTATTCGCATCCGCCCCGCATCGGCACGACTGTTATCCGCATACGCCCCGCATCTGCACGACTGTTACCCGCATCCGCCCCGCATCTGCACGCCTGTTATCCGCATCCGCCCCGCATCGGCACGACTGTTACCCGCATCCGCCCCGCATCTACACGACTGTTATTCGCATACGCCCCGCATCTGCACGACTGTTACCCGCATCCGCCCCGCATCGGCACGACTGTTATCCGCATACGCCCCGCATCTACACGACTGTTATCCGCATACGCCCCGCATCGGCACGACTGTTATCCGCATACGCCCCGCATCTGCACGACTGTTACCCGCATCCGCCCCGCATCGGCACGACTGTTATCCGCATACGCCCCGCATCTGCACGACTGTTACCCGCATCCGCCCCGCATCGGCACGACTGTTATCCGCATACGCCCCGCATCTGCACGACTGTTACCCGCATCCGCCCCGCATCTGCACGCCTGTTATCCGCATCCGCCCCGCATCGGCACGACTGTTATCCGCATACGCCCCGCATCTGCACGACTGTTACCCGCATCCGCCCCGCATCTGCACGCCTGTTATCCGCATCCGCCCCGCATCGGCACGACTGTTACCCGCATCCGCCCCGCATCTGCACGCCTGTTATCCGCATCCGCCCCGCATCGGCACGACTGTTACCCGCATCCGCCCCGCATCGGCACGACTGTTATTCGCATACGCCCCGCATCTGCACGACTGTTACCCGCATCCGCCCCGCATCTGCACGACTGTTACCCGCATACGCCCCGCATCTGCACGACTGTTACCCGCATCCGCCCCGCATCTACACGACTGTTATTCGCATCCGCCCCGCATCTACACGACTGTTATTCGCATCCGCCCCGCATCTACACGACTGTTACCCGCATCCGCCCCGCATCTGCACGCCTGTTATCCGCATCCGCCCCGCATCGGCACGACTGTTACCCGCATCCGCCCCGCATCTACACGACTGTTACCCGCATCCGCCCCGCATCTACACGACTGTTATTCGCATCCGCCCCGCATCTACACGACTGTTATTCGCATCCGCCCCGCATCTACACGACTGTTACCCGCATACGCCCCGCATCTACACGACTGTTATCCGCATCCGCCCCGCATGCGCAGGACTTTTATCCGCATCCGCCCCGCATCTACACGACTGTTATTCGCATCCGCCCCGCATCTACACGACTGTTATCCGCATACGCCCCGCATCTACACGACTGTTATCCGCATACGCCCCACATCCGCAGGACTTTTATCCGCATCCGCCCCGCATCTGCACGACTGTTATTCGCATACGCCCCGCATCTACACGACTGTTATCCGCATACGCCCCGCATCTACACGACTGTTATCCGCATACGCCCCGCATGCGCAGGACTTTTATCCGCATCCGCCCCGCATCTACACGACTGTTATCCGCATACGCCCCGCATCTACACGACTGTTATCCGCATACGCCCCACATCCGCAGGACTTTTATCCGCATCCGCCCCGCATCTGCACGACTTTTATCCGCATACGCCCCGCATCTACACGACTGTTATCCGCATACGCCCCGCATCTACACGACTGTTATCCGCATACGCCCCGCATGCGCAGGACTTTTATCCGCATCCGCCCCGCATCTACACGACTGTTATTCGCATCCGCCCCGCATCTACACGACTGTTATCCGCATCCGCCCCGCATGCGCAGGATTTTTATTCGCATCCGCCCCGCATCTGCACGACTGTTATTCGCATACGCCCCGCATCTACACGACTGTTATCCGCATACGCCCCGCATCTACACGACTGTTATCCGCATCCGCCCCGCATGCGCAGGACTTTTATCCGCATCCGCCCCGCATCTACACGACTGTTATCCGCATACGCCCCGCATCTACACGACTGTTATCCGCATCCGCCCCGCATCTACACGACTGTTATTCGCATCCGCCCCGCATCTACACGACTGTTATCCGCATACGCCCCGCATCTACACGACTGTTATCCGCATCCGCCCCGCATGCGCAGGACTTTTATCCGCATCCGCCCCGCATCTGCACGACTGTTATTCGCATACGCCCCGCATCTACACGACTGTTATCCGCATCCGCCCCGCATCTACACGACTGTTATTCGCATCCGCCCCGCATCTACACGACTGTTATTCGCATCCGCCCCGCATCTACACGACTGTTATCCGCATACGCCCCGCATCTACACGACTGTTATCCGCATACGCCCCGCATCTACACGACTGTTATCCGCATACGCCCCACATCCGCAGGACTTTTATCCGCATCCGCCCCGCATCTGCACGACTGTTATTCGCATCCGCCCCGCATCTACACGACTGTTATCCGCATACGCCCCGCATGCGCAGGACTTTTATCCGCATCCGCCCCGCATCTACACGACTGTTATCCGCATCCGCCCCGCATCTGCACGACTGTTACCCGCATCCGCCCCGCATCTACACGACTGTTATTCGCATCCGCCCCGTATCCGCAGGACTTTTATCCGCAACCGCACGTTTGTTATCCGAATCCACTGACATTACAATCATATTTTTAATTTATTAGATAAAACGTAAAGTACTAAAGCAACATATTTGGACATTTGAGGATAATGTCGTTCCCCCAAGCTACGTATTGTACCCATGTGAGTAATCTCGTTGGATAATATGCATCTGCCTCCAACTAGCATCAGCTCTCAGGCGTGTACGGTAACCCCAATTTAGCAGTGCATATTTTGGATTTGAGGCAAAAAGGTATCAACTCTACAATGATAAAGCACAACTCTATTCTAAAACTTTAATTCATTGAAATAAATCATGGCTTCAAACACAAAACAATACCCAAAAAGCACAAAATAAAAGCAAACAAAAATTTTACTTCCACAATCCACAAGTAAACAAATATGAAATCACAACAAAGTCATACCTAGCCATAATGCTTTACCCTTCTGTGAACTTCACAAGGATATACTAGTGCGCTGATGCACCTACGACTTCAAAACAAACTGTACATTAACATAACAGTCATACAATGTGACTTCTTTAATATTACAACAAGGATTATTCCTTAAACCTCTTTATGTTAAACAATTATGTGTGCCGTGCGTGTTTTAATATTTTTCTTCTCACCAATGAAATGCTTTGCATGCATTTACCTATTTGGACGTTGCACCAAAATCAACGTGCAATTCCATAATTATGTAAGCTACCCCCTACACATCCTCCAATTATATGGTTTCACCGCATGCTGTCTGTGGTTCCTAGATAAAACGTTACGTTATAGCTTATGTCGGATTGTACAATAGGCTACCTCGCGCTCATGGCGATTGGCATCTAGTCACCAACTACATGACTTGGTTCCAGTGACAGTACAAATATTTCATGTAACTATTCGTCAGATAGCTAAATTAATGAACCATCAGGATTAACTATAATTATCCATGTGTTCACAAACCACATGGCTATAATACTCAACATAACAATCTTGCATTATATGTCATTTTAACAAGGTCTAGACTCTTCCCTCTTTTACTTGCCTGAGCGGTCCGGGTGGTTGGCTCCGACCCTCGGCTAAGGAAATCGCTACACAATAGAAAGTGGAATGGGTCGTTTCACCAATTATCTCGACCTTTCTAAAAGTTTGAAAGCTTCCCTCTCTCTAAGCAGTGGAGATTTACAAGACAAAATACTGTGTCCTGACCGACACACATGTTCCCAAAGGATCTTAATTGACTATTATGCCAACAGGTATTGAATGAGCTTTTTGTAATTATTCCTACGTCGAGGATAATGATTAATTAATGGCCTCACATGGGTCCATCCAACATGAAGGTTCGGGGTTCGTAATGCATGAGCCTGGCGGTTGACCGATGTCTCAAGTATAATATAGGCGCACAAAACCACTGTCGCCATGAGTTTTCGCTGCCCACGAGCGTACATAACTCATCTATAAGTTCTCGGGAAATCATAGAGCTGCGAGGTGTCCCTGTTTCCTCGACCCTTATAAAGATTCCAATCCGGAACACATTTCAATCCTTTCTTCAGAGTTAGGGTCCATCACTACAACTCTGCAATAAATAATATCTCCAACAATGTCCACGACATAGGAGAATTCATACGTAGAATAGACTATCTGGCCCCTAATGCTCCATGCTACGACATTCCGACCTCTAATATTAAGAGAAATCTAACATTTACTCTATAAGCTTCTCAATTAAGCTGCAAATTCAATTCAATAAAGGCTCTTTCATTACTGGTATCATTACCGAATATATGCAATATTCTGATATAAAACTTCTTTCCATAATTACTGAAATGTAATCTCATTGTAACATCTTCCTGCTTAGATTGATAAGTCTTGCACTTAGCGTTAATAATTCTCGCTTACAACAATTTATTGGTTTCCTGATGTGTTCATTCATACTCTTAATAACCATCATTATTATTATAAATCTCATTGACATAAATGACCAAAATCATAATTTACCATTATTATTATAAATCTCATTGACATAAATGACCAAAATCATCATTTATTATTATTCTCACATAAATTACCAAATTTCCGACATAGCTAGACGTTTTAAACTCGAACAATCGCGTTCGTTGCATTTACATAACTGATTGCCATTCTTAATTCATAGTGGGAATAATTACTCCACTTAATGATACAAATCAACATTTCAACTCTATCAAAATCAACTCATTACTGATTAAACATGGAGGATCAGCCTCCTAACTGACTTTTACTGGCATCTATAAGGAATTCACAATATCTTTACGGAATCACAGACAGGCATCGGTCCATACTTCTACATGATCATAACCATAATTTGTGGGGTACTTACATCTCTATAGGCATCTAAGGTGGCTCCGACCAATCATATTCTTCCATGTCGCCCGCCATAATGGGTTTAACGCGACATATTTCTCTTGTTTACACACATTTGATTACACATAATTTCTATCACCAACACGACACGTTGCATACCTTTCAGGAAGTTATCACTCCCCAAACATGTGAAACACTTCATCAAACACTACTTTAAATGATATTTTTTTACATATACATTACACTGAACACTCGTCACTTTATACACACTTCAATGCTGAAATTCCCTAGCAGAGATCGAAATTGCAGGTGTCGACGGCATCTTACGTTACCAACTCCTGATTGAAAGTCTGGTTATCTGCTCTCGGAACTCTCCAACAGTTTTATGACGATCATTACTCCTACAGTGAGCGTCCTGCGTTACATTAATACGCTGGCTCCCAAACATGAGCGTTAACATCTGGTATTCTCATGGCAATACCAAACACTTAGTGAAGTTTCTTTCGCGCATTCTATCGTAGTTACACATATACGATTAGTTAATACTATACACACTGCGCTTAATAAAGTTCAACACTTTCACAAATAATTATATACAATAGTGCTACCGTTAGTCTATACGGTGCTTCGTAACTGAACACGTCATAGTTCGTGCGGCTGATTATGCCTGTATCACGACTATTATTCATACAAGCGTATTTACTGTTTCTTTTACACATACCCGTCTTTGTTCGGCGTCTTGATGAATAGAATCGTCATGCGTTTTTCCTTGACGAACTTGCTTCCACCTGGCTGTAGCTGACTGAAGTTTCACTCGAAGACTGCACGTAGCTTATTTGAAGACTTCTGTCTGCGGCTTACACGCTGTCTCGTACTGCTGCATATTTGCTGCATACTGATTGCAACTTATTGCCATTGTGCTACAATTGACAATTGAGTAAAACTGTAACTGGCTGTAACTGCGCTTGGCGGCATGTAGACTGAGCTTGACTGCGTCTCGACTGACTTACAACTGGGCTTCAAGTGAGAACAGAGGGCTCCTCCTGGGGTCTACTCCCTTATATCGGATTTCCACAGAAAGTAGAGCAACATCTTCCCGCGTAATCTTCGCTCCTCTCACAGCATGATTCAGGTCTTCAAACCATGATCATTGTGTTCCTCTTTCTTCACAGGTCCCAAAACTATATGTGTGCAAAGGAATCGCTCGTTCAATTAATTAATATTAATTCCTTTCTCCATGGCGTGGGACGCTACCTAGTCGGGAAATCCCCTACAACATCTCCACATCCATCCGCGAACAATGGTCGTTTTACAGTCCTTACGCACATCACTAAATATGCACCAATTTCGCAGGTAAAAGACTCTAAAATTATCTTCTTGCCAAGATATTCACCTGTGTGCAACTCTCATCTCGATTCGTTACTCCAATCACGAGTAATCAATGATTTTTCTGGGCATTTCTCCGCCCCTCCTCCAAATCTATTCTCCGTCGGGGAATAACTATGTCATTATTCAGGCCTCTCCCCTGCTCCAGACGACATAATGGGGTGACAGAGATGGACGTGGCTCCACTGGGACCAACCCACAATTCTGGGCCGATTAGTAAATGTCAGCTCTGCCCTCCTCTGTGCTTCAAGTCTCCAATAGCTTACACCAAATCGTCTTATAATGATATAATCTGCTCATTATTTCCTACATTATTTTACTAAATAATGCCATTTCATCAAAAATCACACCAGTGATTAAATATACATTTCTTTCGAGGGGTTTTTACCAAGAAACTCCCTATACAGATCTCTGGTTCGCTTCCTGGCGGAACCTTTTTACTGAGATCACAGTCTCTGAGAACCATGTTCGATTCCAGTCAGCATAACCCCATCGGGTTCATGTTCCCCTTGCAAAACTTATAAAAGTCCAATGCAAGTGGCTTATATAAGTAACCAGCTGACTGTCGACCACCGTCTGTGTTTACGTCTGGGGTCCTTCACCTTGTCTGGCTACGAGTGGGTTAGTAGTGTTCCCCCTTCCACACTCGGCCTTGTTTCTGAGCTGTCTATTCTCCCTGCGAAGGGTCGCGTTTACAGCCTCAACCTCTCTGGCTACTCTGACCATTTCTTCATAGAATTCTCGCAAACACTGGCATTCTTTCTGCTCTCCGCTTACACTGGGTAAACTGTCTGTTTCTTGTCCCGTCTCGCCGTTCCAACATTCAGGTCTGCCTGCTTGGCTGCCTCCGCTCTCCACGTTGAGTTGGGTGTGCGTTACTAATTCTTCTTCTGGTTCATCGAATTCTTCTGGCGAGTAATACATTTTTAAGTTGGCTATGTTCATAACGACCTCGTTTCCATTCTCTAAATGCCTTAACCTGTATGCATGGTTCTGGAGGTCTCTTATCACCTCGAACGGGCCGTGGTAAGCAAAAATGAACTTTTTATACTTCCGTGCCTCTGGATCTGAACTGGCGGGTTTCTTAATTAAAACTTTCTGTCCCACGAGAAGCGGTTTATGATACCTCTTCGCACGATTCCTTCTCTGACGTCTCTCCGCCTGTGCTTTGAGATATTCAAAGGTTCGTTGGATCCTCAATTCTCTACCGGGCTGTGCGTCTACAGGTAATGGAATAACACCATTCCACGGTCTCTCTGGTCTCTGATCCAGATGTAGAGTAACGGGAACCTGACCTGTCGCCTCATGTACAGTATTATTTATACAGTATTCAATGACTTCTAGAAATTCAATCCAACGCCAATTCGCTTCAGAACAGTAGATCTTCATGTATTTCTGGATCTCTCTCATTACTCTTTCAACGGGACTTGCCTCAGGATGGCGAATGGTAGATAAAATCTGCCTAATTCCTAGAGTTTCCAGTTCTCGACGAAATTCTGCACTAGTAAAGCAACTTCCGTGGTCCGAGAGAATGTTATCCGGCTTCCCAAGAATCGGAATAACTCTCTCTTTCAGGCGCTTCAAGACCTGTTTTGAACTTGTCTTTTGAATGGGGCACAACACCACCATTTTCGAAAATACATCCATGGCTACAAAAATGTGTCTATTGCCTCTACGTGCTCTAGGCAATGGTCCAAAGTTGTCGATACTCAATAGCTGCCTTGGCTTCTCTGGTAACAACGGGATAGGTCGTTGCCTCATTAAAAAGGGATTCGGCTTTACCCTTTGGCAAAGATCACATGTTCTAATAGCATTTCTCACCGTTTCTCTTAATTTTGGCCAAGTAAATGCTTCCTTCAACAGAGCACAGATTTTATCTATCCCCGGATGGCCAAATGCTCTGTGGGCTAGCCATACTAATCTCCTCTGCAAAGATGCAGGAATTACAATCCTTTGACGTGTATGATCCACATCGTCCCACCTGTGTAATATCTGATTATACCATACATAATCTGTTGCCAATGCCTCCGCCTCTCTGTATATCGCAGTTCCCCTTGCTAAGCGTCCCTCAAAGTAATCGATTATCATCTTCAACCATGGGTCTTCGCGTTGTAGGTTGGTAATGTTCCTTAAGTCATCCAACGTCTTCTGATCTCGATTCTCAATTTGGACCGCTAGTACTTCTTCTTCTCTAGGGTAACGACTTAATATGTCCGGTATTACATTCTCTTTCCCTGGACAGTATTCTATTTCCACATTAAATTGCTGGATATACAGGGACCATCTTGTCAATCTCTGACTAGACAAATCTGTCTTTAACAAAAATGTTAAAGCTTTATGGTCTGTTCTCAGAACTATTCGGAAGCCGTACACGAGTTTGTGCCACGATTGCAACGCGTACAAAATTGCGAGCAATTCTATCTCTGTGATCGTGTAATTTTTCTCATGGGCTCTCAGTCTTCTGCTTATAAAGGCGATAAAAACTTTCTTCTCAGGCTGGTCAACATTTTCCTGGAATAGCATCGCTCCAATCCCAATAAGTGATGCATCCGTCTGTATGATGAACTTCTGGGTATAATCTGGGTATCCCAGTTTCACATATTCCAAAAGCATTTGTTTTGACCTCACGAATGCTTCCTGACATTGCTCCGTCCAATTCCATCTGCCGCCTTTCTTCAATAGGTCCTGCAGTGGTGCTACTGTCGCAGTATAGTTTGGGCAGTGGTTCGAAAAGAATCCAATTACTCCCAAATACTGTCGGACGTGCTTAACTTTCGTGGGTCGAGGGAAATTCCGAATTACCTCCAATTTATCTGGATTTGGGTTCACTCCATTTGCATCAATAACATGCCCTAGGAATTTAACTTCCCTCTGACAGAAGTGCGATTTCTTGATATTGACCTTAAAATTAGCTTCTCGAAGGTCATCTAGCAACTTCTTCAGGTCTCTCATGTGCTCCTCCAGAGATTCTGATGTGAGTAGAATGTCGTCTACATATCTGATGGTACTCTCTTTAACCTCATCTGATAGATTGCGATCTAACGCTCTTATCAGGGCTGAACCAGCTGTTTTCAACCCAAAAGGTAGCCTTAAAAATGTGAATGTATGTTGATCAAACATAAATCCTGTCAACAGACTAGTTTTCTTCTCTAATTCAAGATGGTGGAAACTGGATGTGATATCCAAGTTTGAGAATATAGTTTTTCCTTTAAACTTCCTGAGGATCTCTTTAATAGGTGGCACTTGGTCAAATTCCGGAATAACTCTCAAATTTAAGCGTCTCAGGTCCAAGCAGACTCTGACAGATCCGTCTGTCTTTGGTACAATTACCAATGGACTTACATAAGGCGTAGGTGTTTTCTCAATAACGCCGGCCTCCAACATCTCCTGAATTGCCTCTTTCACTTTAGCATAATGCTTTTCAGCTATAGGGTAGGGTTTCTGCCTAAATGGTGTCCAATCACTGACTTGAAAAGCATAAGTGAAGTTCTTTATCCGACCAGGTCTCGAATCAAAGACTTCCTTCTGTTCCAGCAATAACTGCTTTAAATTTTCCTTCTCTTTTAGCCCAATTTTCGCTTCTTCTAGCTTCTCCGAAATGTATTCTTCCAATTTGGGTTCCAGATCTTTTTCCAAGTCTGTGGCTAGTGTTTTGAGCTCCGCTTCTAACTGCTCCACAGCTAACACTTCTTCATCAGCCACATCTCTGTATGTATGCCATACTTGTTCACTGGATCCTGGTTCAATTTCATTGAGTGCGACCTCTAAGCCTTCAGCTTCTTCATTCACATGGAACATAACCCTGTCCTGTGCTAGGTCAATTATCACTCTGTATTCCCTTATAAACTCCGCCCCAATAAGTAGGTTATAAGGTAGTTTGTTCACTAACAGAAAACTCTGTGAGAAAATAGAGCCTCCTATCTGTAAATCTAGGAATACCTGGTATTTACATATCATTGTTCTGTCTGGAATTACCCCTTTAATTTTGACACTGGAGATCGGTATCTTCAAAATGTTCTCTCTCCGGGCTATTTCATTATATAGAGCTTGTGTCATCAGGCTCACTGTTGATCCTGTGTCTAGCAGACTTCTGACTTTTAATCCTGCCACTCTCACAATTATAATAGGCAATTCTCTCTTGACCATGACCTGTGGTCCTCCTGTATCCTCAATCAATTCTTCGGGTTTGGCTATCCAATTGATGATGTTAATAGACTTCCATCCATCAGTCTCGAGCTCTTCTAATTTTGGCGTTTTTTTTTTTCTTCAGCGCCCGCCCCTTTGGAGTTCCTTCTCTCCTGTTCGCTGCGCTGTAGTTCCAAACTCTTAGCTCCATCTCCATATCTGTCTGGCGATGTCCTGTTCTGCATGACTTCTTGCCAGCGGACTTGTGATTTCTGGGGCTCATCTCCCCTTTCTTCGAGGTATCGCAAAGAAGCATGATATCGCTCTTCTGCCTCGTCATCGAAGTTATTTCTTCTCTCTTGGGGTCTCCAATTTCTATTATTGCCTTCCTGGCCATTATTACCTCCATTGTTATGGTACGGTTTGCCCCTGTTATCGTGTTTATTCCACGAACTTCGACCTCTTCCTGCTTTATTAGCATTTCCTTTGTACCTTGACTGCCATTTTCTGGGTTCCTGTTCCCATTTCCGTCCATAGGAATCTAAAGTTTCTGTGCTCGTGGCCTTGTTATTCCTTGGAGCTTGCTGTTGGTCAGTCTGTGCGTTGGTCACGTGGACTTGTTCCACGGTTCGACTCTGACGCATAGTATTTGCTGTGGTGAGGTCCAGTTGCCTTAGAACTGTCTCCATTTCCATAGCAGTTTTCGCATTAGCCGAGATTAGTAGCCTTTGGATCTCGTATGGAAGCTGTTTGGCGATAGCAATGCATAGCTCCAGTTCACTAGGTTTTTGATCCAGCTCTTTAAAACGACACATCTGCGATATGAAGAATTCTGCGTACTTCGTCGGGTTGTTCGTGCTGTACTTTTTGGCATACAAATCCAGCCGTAAATTCTGCTGAGTCGCGGCGTCCCAATATCTCTTCAAGAATGCCTCGCGGAATTCCTCAACAGTATCAAAAGTGTAACGGAAGCTGCGAAACCATAATGCGCACTCCCCCTCTGTTAACTTCTCTATAGCACGTAGCCTACGCTCCTGCGGTATTCGTGCATCATTGAGATATTCAGTCACTTCCTTTAACCAATATTTTTGGTGTCATACTACAGTGACTACCTGAAAACTTCCTAGGTTTTTCTTCGCTTGCCCTAATGACGTTTATCACCTGGGTGTGCATCGCGTTTTCATGTGGCGTCGATGCCGCAATTGGTACACCTGGCGTCATGTAAGGACTTTCTCCTGCGCCTGCAGCATTCCTGCTTATAGGTTGGGTTTCTAGGTCTGCCCACCTTGTTTTTCTTGTATCCTCTATGCTGCCTTCACTTGACTTAGGATACTTCAGAAGTGTCTCCTCCTGTGCTATTATCCTAGTCTCCATTTGGTTATGGCGCATTTCTGCTCTTTCTAGGCGAGTAATGACTTCTTTTTCTATTCTCGTAAGCCTATCTCGGTTTTCCTCGGCTACTTGAAAAATTTTCACCTTGTCTTCTTTCAGACTTTGTTTGATATGGGATATTTCATCCTCTACGTCCTCTTTAATTTGAGCAAGGGTCTTGTCGCTTGCCTCTGTTTTCTGGCCTTCTCTTATTTCGAGTTCTTCTCTCAGACCTTTAATTTCATCTTGAATGTGTCCATTGACTTTAGACAATTCATTCCGGACCTTGGTGATCTCGCCTCTATTTTCCTCTTGTCTTTTATTGACTATGATAATGTCGCTTTGCACTTGGTCCAGTTCTTTATGAACTTTACCCATCTGACCTTTCACGTTGCCTACCAGCTCCTTACTTTCATGAGCGATAGCCTTAATTTCGCCTATTTCCTGGCATTGACCTAATATATTCTGGTCCTGTTTCTTGAGGTCACCGTTAATTGCTCTAGCGTAGCTTTTCAATTTCTGGTCCCATTTGGAGTCGTTCTCCTCTAATCTCTGGTCTACTGTTTTCGTAAACTCTGCGAACTGTTTCGCTTGGCGTTCGAGATTCGCCTCGTTTTGGATCTGAATATCCTTAATATCGTTAGACAACGCCTCTAATTTACTGTTGGTTTGCTCCTGAGCATGCCTACACGCTTGCAAATTACCCTCAAGTTTGGCTTCTATGGCCTCGAAACGTTTGTCAGTATTCACCTGCATTTCCGATACAATGCTTACAACAGTATCTGTTACTTCGGTCTTAATGACTTCTTGCATTTGACCTAACTTATTGTTTAATTCATCTTTATATTCAACTTTATTTGTCTCTAAACGGTTGTTTAATTCAATCTGGTTATTGTTCATTGCAACCTGATTTGCATTAATTGCCTCCTGATTGGCATCTAACCTGTTATTTAACTCTCTCTGGTTCTCATTTAACCGAGTGTTTATACTATCCTGGAACGCTTTGGTTTCCAGTTTGTTCTGCACGTGAGCAGCGTCAAAATGCTGTTTCAGTCCTGCAATAACTTGCAAGATCTCCTCCGTACCTGACATTTTACAATAACACACTTAAATATGCAGGCAGGCTTCCTGGAAAAATATGTGGATACGTTTCGAAGAGAAACATCAAACACTGCACACATATTGTGAAGTCGTACAAAACCTGATAATATTATAGTAGATTGTGGATTGGGTATGTAACGCTAGTACCCTTAGGCCATTCTCTTCTCAATAGAGAGATTCTGCGTTACCTCAAAAAGCCTACTGAATTCAACAATCACTCAAACACAGTTTGAGGCAAAACAATTACTATGGTTTTCCCCATGAAATACCATAAAAATCTATGGGTTTTCCCTAAATCCCATAAGCTCCACGTATTCTGGGCGCCATGATAAATTAATATGTGTCGTGGTACTAGTATTAGTAGGACATCGGCCGTATTTTTATTTACTATAAAAACTGTTCAGGGAGTGGTTTTTACTGCCGAAAGCCCCACTTGGGCCACGCCATGATAAATTAATAGTGATATGCACAATCTATCAAAATTTATATATACGTATCGGAACTTAGCTATGGATTAGGAGCGGTCACACCCTACTTCGTTAATTCTTACTTTAATAGAGTTGTGTGCATTAAATCTGACCGACTTTAGTCGTACCTTTAGCTCAAATCACAGTATAGGACATCAATTCCCATGTACCCATGTGAGTAATCTCGTTGGATAATATGCATCTGCCTCCAACTAGCATCAGCTCTCAGGCGTGTACGGTAACCCCAATTTAGCAGTGCATATTTTGGATTTGAGGCAAAAAGGTATCAACTCTACAATGATAAAGCACAACTCTATTCTAAAACTTTAATTCATTGAAATAAATCATGGCTTCAAACACAAAACAATACCCAAAAAGCACAAAATAAAAGCAAACAAAAATTTTACTTCCACAATCCACAAGTAAACAAATATGAAATCACAACAAAGTCATACCTAGCCATAATGCTTTACCCTTCTGTGAACTTCACAAGGATATACTAGTGCGCTGATGCACCTACGACTTCAAAACAAACTGTACATTAACATAACAGTCATACAATGTGACTTCTTTAATATTACAACAAGGATTATTCCTTAAACCTCTTTATGTTAAACAATTATGTGTGCCGTGCGTGTTTTAATATTTTTCTTCTCACCAATGAAATGCTTTGCATGCATTTACCTATTTGGACGTTGCACCAAAATCAACGTGCAATTCCATAATTATGTAAGCTACCCCCTACACATCCTCCAATTATATGGTTTCACCGCATGCTGTCTGTGGTTCCTAGATAAAACGTTACGTTATAGCTTATGTCGGATTGTACAATAGGCTACCTCGCGCTCATGGCGATTGGCATCTAGTCACCAACTACATGACTTGGTTCCAGTGACAGTACAAATATTTCATGTAACTATTCGTCAGATAGCTAAATTAATGAACCATCAGGATTAACTATAATTATCCATGTGTTCACAAACCACATGGCTATAATACTCAACATAACAATCTTGCATTATATGTCATTTTAACAAGGTCTAGACTCTTCCCTCTTTTACTTGCCTGAGCGGTCCGGGTGGTTGGCTCCGACCCTCGGCTAAGGAAATCGCTACACAATAGAAAGTGGAATGGGTCGTTTCACCAATTATCTCGACCTTTCTAAAAGTTTGAAAGCTTCCCTCTCTCTAAGCAGTGGAGATTTACAAGACAAAATACTGTGTCCTGACCGACACACATGTTCCCAAAGGATCTTAATTGACTATTATGCCAACAGGTATTGAATGAGCTTTTTGTAATTATTCCTACGTCGAGGATAATGATTAATTAATGGCCTCACATGGGTCCATCCAACATGAAGGTTCGGGGTTCGTAATGCATGAGCCTGGCGGTTGACCGATGTCTCAAGTATAATATAGGCGCACAAAACCACTGTCGCCATGAGTTTTCGCTGCCCACGAGCGTACATAACTCATCTATAAGTTCTCGGGAAATCATAGAGCTGCGAGGTGTCCCTGTTTCCTCGACCCTTATAAAGATTCCAATCCGGAACACATTTCAATCCTTTCTTCAGAGTTAGGGTCCATCACTACAACTCTGCAATAAATAATATCTCCAACAATGTCCACGACATAGGAGAATTCATACGTAGAATAGACTATCTGGCCCCTAATGCTCCATGCTACGACATTCCGACCTCTAATATTAAGAGAAATCTAACATTTACTCTATAAGCTTCTCAATTAAGCTGCAAATTCAATTCAATAAAGGCTCTTTCATTACTGGTATCATTACCGAATATATGCAATATTCTGATATAAAACTTCTTTCCATAATTACTGAAATGTAATCTCATTGTAACATCTTCCTGCTTAGATTGATAAGTCTTGCACTTAGCGTTAATAATTCTCGCTTACAACAATTTATTGGTTTCCTGATGTGTTCATTCATACTCTTAATAACCATCATTATTATTATAAATCTCATTGACATAAATGACCAAAATCATAATTTACCATTATTATTATAAATCTCATTGACATAAATGACCAAAATCATCATTTATTATTATTCTCACATAAATTACCAAATTTCCGACATAGCTAGACGTTTTTAAACTCGAACAATCGCGTTCGTTGCATTTACATAACTGATTGCCATTCTTAATTCATAGTGGGAATAATTACTCCACTTAATGATACAAATCAACATTTCAACTCTATCAAAATCAACTCATTACTGATTAAACATGGAGGATCAGCCTCCTAACTGACTTTTACTGGCATCTATAAGGAATTCACAATATCTTTACGGAATCACAGACAGGCATCGGTCCATACTTCTACATGATCATAACCATAATTTGTGGGGTACTTACATCTCTATAGGCATCTAAGGTGGCTCCGACCAATCATATTCTTCCATGTCGCCCGCCATAATGGGTTTAACGCGACATATTTCTCTTGTTTACACACATTTGATTACACATAATTTCTATCACCAACACGACACGTTGCATACCTTTCAGGAAGTTATCACTCCCCAAACATGTGAAACACTTCATCAAACACTACTTTAAATGATATTTTTTTACATATACATTACACTGAACACTCGTCACTTTATACACACTTCAATGCTGAAATTCCCTAGCAGAGATCGAAATTGCAGGTGTCGACGGCATCTTACGTTACCAACTCCTGATTGAAAGTCTGGTTATCTGCTCTCGGAACTCTCCAACAGTTTTATGACGATCATTACTCCTACAGTGAGCGTCCTGCGTTACATTAATACGCTGGCTCCCAAACATGAGCGTTAACATCTGGTATTCTCATGGCAATACCAAACACTTAGTGAAGTTTCTTTCGCGCATTCTATCGTAGTTACACATATACGATTAGTTAATACTATACACACTGCGCTTAATAAAGTTCAACACTTTCACAAATAATTATATACAATAGTGCTACCGTTAGTCTATACGGTGCTTCGTAACTGAACACGTCATAGTTCGTGCGGCTGATTATGCCTGTATCACGACTATTATTCATACAAGCGTATTTACTGTTTCTTTTACACATACCCGTCTTTGTTCGGCGTCTTGATGAATAGAATCGTCATGCGTTTTTCCTTGACGAACTTGCTTCCACCTGGCTGTAGCTGACTGAAGTTTCACTCGAAGACTGCACGTAGCTTATTTGAAGACTTCTGTCTGCGGCTTACACGCTGTCTCGTACTGCTGCATATTTGCTGCATACTGATTGCAACTTATTGCCATTGTGCTACAATTGACAATTGAGTAAAACTGTAACTGGCTGTAACTGCGCTTGGCGGCATGTAGACTGAGCTTGACTGCGTCTCGACTGACTTACAACTGGGCTTCAAGTGAGAACAGAGGGCTCCTCCTGGGGTCTACTCCCTTATATCGGATTTCCACAGAAAGTAGAGCAACATCTTCCCGCGTAATCTTCGCTCCTCTCACAGCATGATTCAGGTCTTCAAACCATGATCATTGTGTTCCTCTTTCTTCACAGGTCCCAAAACTATATGTGTGCAAAGGAATCGCTCGTTCAATTAATTAATATTAATTCCTTTCTCCATGGCGTGGGACGCTACCTAGTCGGGAAATCCCCTACAACATCTCCACATCCATCCGCGAACAATGGTCGTTTTACAGTCCTTACGCACATCACTAAATATGCACCAATTTCGCAGGTAAAAGACTCTAAAATTATCTTCTTGCCAAGATATTCACCTGTGTGCAACTCTCATCTCGATTCGTTACTCCAATCACGAGTAATCAATGATTTTTCTGGGCATTTCTCCGCCCCTCCTCCAAATCTATTCTCCGTCGGGGAATAACTATGTCATTATTCAGGCCTCTCCCCTGCTCCAGACGACATAATGGGGTGACAGAGATGGACGTGGCTCCACTGGGACCAACCCACAATTCTGGGCCGATTAGTAAATGTCAGCTCTGCCCTCCTCTGTGCTTCAAGTCTCCAATAGCTTACACCAAATCGTCTTATAATGATATAATCTGCTCATTATTTCCTACATTATTTTACTAAATAATGCCATTTCATCAAAAATCACACCAGTGATTAAATATACATTTCTTTCGAGGGGTTTTTACCAAGAAACTCCCTATACAGATCTCTGGTTCGCTTCCTGGCGGAACCTTTTTACTGAGATCACAGTCTCTGAGAACCATGTTCGATTCCAGTCAGCATAACCCCATCGGGTTCAGTATGCCATGTGCTTTGTTTAAGATGAATGTTATACAGCCAGAATTGCAACCATTTTCAGTTCGGAGTGTTAATTATGCTAAATGATATAATTTGAAATTAGCTTAAATCAACTTACATTTGTCATGGAAAAAGCATAACGGAAAAGATATGATATGTCATATACAGGGCCCGGACTTTGATGTTTAAAACATCACCTATAAAATGACTGTAAAAATCCCATAAAATTACCCAAAAACTTTAATGAAACTGACAATCTATCACACAAAACATTGTATGTTGAAATGATTTTATTAGGTACCTAATATATTTTAATTATTATTTGACAATTACAAATTATTTGCACACAAATACTGGTAATTATTTCAGTTTAGTTTGTCTCCAGGAATGTGGATCTTCGACGAAATAAGGGTTGTTCAAAGTTGTGAAGATACTCATGTCTTCGTATTCATCCTCACTTTCAGTTCAGTTAATATCCAGTACTATAGTAAAATTAAAAAATGCACCATAAAACCAGTAAAAAGAGAGAAAATGACTCAAAACAAATAACCTATTCTAATGAATTCCATAAAATGACATACTAATGACGCGAAAGGCAAGAAAATTACCTAAAAATAAAATACTTAGAAAAATGACGAAAAAATGACTTAATAAATATGTATTTCTGTAATGTGTGGGCCATGAACAGGATTTGTATATAAGTTAGCAATGTCTGTGGTGAACCATTTAAAAGTTGACATGTCATCAGAATCCGGGCCCCGGTTATATACATCCGGGTCTTAGTAATGATATTCAACAAGTTCGGATTGTATTCTAAAAACTATCCGCAAATTTACTCCAAATATTATCCGCAGCTTATCTGCTATCCGTACAGCCATGCAAACTATATCCGCATTGCGAAAAATTTTGCGGATATCCGCGGGTTTATTCGCATCCGCGCAGGGCTTCATATATAGCCTAGTGTATAATTTGACCTTGTGTTGAGGACATTGTTCTTTAGTTAGCTTGTTTTATCTCAGGCTCCGGCGATTGTGTCTAGTGCAGCTTCACACACTCTGTATAGTTTACTCCTGCCTTTCCTCTGAACAATCCTATTTTGACTGGAGTTAAGCACTCCAAGTTATCAACAACATGACGGATAGGATATGTCTGTTGCCTGTAGACTTTGTGACAGGGAAAAATATAACACTCGCTGTTTAAAAAGCCAAGTGTGACTAATTCAGGGTTATATAACAACAAAATAACATCGCCTCATTCTGATATCATGTTGTCTTAGTTACAGATACACGCACCAGTACAGATGCTACGACAAAACAGTTTGACGAGCGTTAAACACATAGGGTCGATGATCACAGTGAGTCAATAATACTAACAAAAAGAAATGTATGCTGTTGAAGAACGCAAGCGGAGAAGCATCACAGGTATGTTTCTGGTTTTGTTGCTTATTTTAGGGGCTGCAATACCATGGTCAAATAGCAGGCGCGTGAAACTCCTCGGCAACGGGGGGAGGGGAGGGCAAATTTATAATCTGCGGTTGCCTACCTACTACGGAAAACTTTCTCCTTTAGTTCAAGGCTTTAAAGCTTAAAATAACACGGTAATGTAGGCCTAGTGCTACATTAAAAAAAAAGATTATTTTTATTAATTATTACTAATTAATATACAATCAGAATTTGAATACAAAGCATAAAACATTTGTCAAAGTCTAGCAAAATACCCCGTCGTTCTTTGTTTACGCACTCTTGAGCAAGATGCGTGACATGTAGCTTGTCAACCATTTCTGAGTAGGTGGCCAGTAGACAGGAATTATTCCGTCCAATTTGTCCCATCGTAGACCGGAGATAGTCTTTAACCCGTCTCATCACCGTAAAACTTCTCTCTCTAGAATAGCTTGAAGCAGGTACGACGAACAAATTCACGGTCATAACAGTGACAAGGTACAAATTTCCCAAATGTAAACGAAGTAATTAACAAAGTTTAGACAGAAACTGATGAAATGCTGGATCTTCACCAATTTGGGTGCTTGCCACGGTGGGTGAGTGGTTATCGTGTCGGTCTATGAACCCCAAGCTTGCAGGTTCGCTCCTGGCCATGATAAGTGATTTTTGAAAGGCGACAAAAATCATGACCCGCATGCCATACGTTGTTGGCATGTTAAAGAACGCATTTGGATTCAGTAGGCAGTGTTCATAGTGGCAAAATTAATCTCGGGATTTTCCGCCAACACAAAAGTTCCTCTTTTCTCCTTTCGCTACAGCGTCAAGGAGCTTAGATATCTAACCTCCTTGACATTCATGGCGCTCCAGGGAACAACAAAATTCGACATGCAAGATGCCCTCTGAGCGTCAAATAATAAAGCTTGCACCTTGCACCCGAAGCCATGCGATATTATTATTATTACCAATATGGGTAAACACGACATAAGCGTGGACGCCTGACGTCACGTGCATCACTGCTTTTCAAACTCTGTCGGGGCATGCGCAGGGTGAGCTTAAAATGCGAGATGCGCGAAGGAACAGTCTTGTAATTTTGCCTTGTTTGTCTCACAAAAAAAAAAAAGTAATAATAAGAAAGGCGCACGCGCTTTTGTTTCCCCGGCATGAATCATGATTTTGTGTTGTGTGTTACAGTATCTTATCTCAATTTTAAACCGGGCCTCATAAATAATTATTCGAAAATGCATCTTTTCGGATCGTGGTGGTAAGGGCACAAAGTCAAAGCGTCTCCGCTCTCGGCTGAGTTGGCTCCTCGGTAACGGGGAAAAACAGACTGTTATTTTGGTAGAATAATTAAATTACGACTAGCCTAAGTAAGACAAGATGGTTTTTCCGATTTCCCGCCTAACGTCGTAAGCTATTAAATCATCTATAAAATGGTTTCGGGTTATTGTACTTTTATTTTTTTAAGGGTACGGTACTTATAAACATGTCTTGCACCTAAAACTTGAGGGGGGTGGGGGGCATTCCCTTGTTTTGCGCCCCTGTCATATAGCACCGTGTATTTGGGTGTATGTGTAATTTGTGTGATAACATATGTTATTGTGATGGCTATAATAGTGTGCGTATTTGTAAATTGGGGATGTGTTTGCAAAGGAGGCGGCCGTGGATTTAAGTTAGGAATCATTCCAGCATTTGCCTAGAGTAGAAGTGGAAAACCACGGAAAGCCACTTTCAGGATGAATGAGGTGGGAATAGAACCCGCCTCTTCTCAGTTTCACCTCACGTGGCTCAGTGTATCCCGTTCCAGCCCTCGCACCAGAATTTCATTTCTTGGTAGAGCTGGAAATCGAGCTCGGAACCCAGGGATGCACTTTCCATACATGTAAAATATGTGAATTATGATTAAGCCTCATTTCTTGTACTTCACGTGCCTAAATACGTACAAGCTGAATTACTAACTGTACAATGTTGAGGAAATAAAGGATAATAAAACAAATAATAATAATAATAATAATACTATGCGTAAATAGATGACTTTTCATCACAGAGGATGTTTTCGTATTTTCCCCATTTGTACTCCAGGCTAATGCTGGGATGATACCCAACCTAATTGCACGACCTTCTCCTACCCAATTCTAGTTCAACTACAAAAACACTACTACAGATATCACAACGATACAGGTTATCAGACAGATATCACACACACACAAGTAGCCTAAAGTTATGACGGCTAGCGTGTACCCAGGTGGTGCACTTTCATCCTAATAATCCTACCGCTCAGTCCTACCAACTAGTAAAGAGGGTTCGGTGTCGGCTACCTTTTTCTCGACTATAGATGGCCTTCGTGGTTTAAAGGTACCGTACTGTGGATGTGTAACTATAACTTAAGAGCCAACTACTGCTTAAAGCCCTGAATTCTCATTAAACCACCTCCTGTGGGCCCAGAAGCACTTGTATAAGGCTTAGAATCAATCGCATGCCCATTTGTTTGAAACCACCTGGGACTCGGGAACTAAATGATCACAATGTCACAAGACCATAAATGAATCAACAACAGCAACATTTAACAACAGTTTAAATCCGTAATTTCTTCCAGGCTGTTACATTGCGGCTCCAGTGAAAATAACACACTAACAACTGTTTGTCCCGCTATCAGGATTGGAGAAACTTCAATACTACACCCCATTAGAATTGTAATACCTACTGTATCACACATTCAATTTCCTTCAGGCGTGCAACTGAAGGAGTCAAGAGGTTCAGTTAATGGCTTCTCGTTATGGATCAACTGAGTATGGGGTCGCCCACTGCTCCCTGGGGGAAGTAAACTGATATTACCGGCACTGTCTCGTTGAGTCAGGTGAATGCCTGGAGCCAACTCCTTCCCTCATCATAAGTATTATTAATAATAATAACAATAATGAATGAATGGAGGAATGAATGAATGAATGGCCCAACCCTTACCCGGCCTAGAAAGCCGGGAGGGAGGATTAATGTATTAATAGCAAACAGTGTACATACATATACGAAAAGAAATTTACAAATACATTCACAATGTTATGCTTATAATGACATTAGTAACACGAAAATAGCAAAATAATGTAACAGTCTTTTACTGTTGTTGTTGCATCATTATATTTTACTTTTATCTATAAAATGTACGTAATACTTAGGCTACTATTTACTAGTATCATGGTCCCACAAAGCCATCAGATGTGGCTTACCTGTGGGAACACATTTTGAAATATTACTTGAATGTATAACTCCATAGAATCACACTCATGGAAAACGTAGATTGATTTACCTTATTAGATGTTGTTACTTTACTTATTTCTAAAAATTTTGTGTATGATCAAAATCTAGCTTACCTGACTGATAGTTTTTCTATGAAATTTATCAATCTGATTTTTTGCTTCTTGTATTGGAAGATTCCTTAACGTTGGAGGTAATAAATTGAGTATTCTTTGTAATAAAATTTTCAATTCTTGTTTCCCATATGAATTGAAAATGAAAATCCACAGCCTGCTTCCAGTCTCCGACCGGGTCAGGAATGGAATGAATGAAGCCCCCATCTAGCGGCGAGGATATGGACTGTGCCGGCTGCCGAGGCCTGACGCACTCCTCTGGGGCAATGATTAAATAAATGACAGATGAAATGAAATGATAGTGGAGAGTGTTGCTGGAATGAAATTTTGACAGGGAAAACCGGAGTACCCGGAGAAAAACCTGTCTGCCTCCGTTTTGTCCAGCACAGATCTCACATGGAGTGACCGGGATTTGAACCACGGACCCAGCGGTGAGAGGCCGGCGTGCTGCCGCCTAAGCCACGGAGGCTCCCCCATATGAATTAATGTTAATTAATAATAATAATTCCTTTGAAATTAGGATGAGAGTCAATGAGATGGACTCTCGCCTTTACTTTTCAACTGTGTACTCGAGAAACTCATCCGTTAGTAGCGGAAAAGGTAACAAAGGAGTTGAAAATTGAGTTAGACTTGGCTATAGAAGTATGGATCTGAAGGTTGATTGTATGGCCTTTGCAGATGACGTTGCATTCTTTTTCTGACTCATGAGAAACAGCCATAGAGCAAATCAGTGAACTGAAGATAAAATAAGCAAATGCGCTTCTTTACTGCGAGAGCTAAAAGCTCAAGCAGCCTTTCACCTCCCTATTATTACTAAATTAATTCCTTGGTCGTGAAAGCTAATAATTATATCACCTTTTTGGAAGCCTTTATCGGGAGGCGAAAGGCTGCTTGAGCTATTATCTCTCCCAATAATTAAATGCAGGTGCGGTCCATAAGAAGGGAGGTAGCGCACAGTTCGCTACTCCTGTGGGGGTCCGGGCACGGAGCCCACTGATGAGCCTATCTTGGTGTCCCTAGACGAAACACAAGACCCGGCAATAAACCTAGAATAATTGGTGAGTTTAATATACAGCATGATCAGTTCCGAAATATACCAGACAAAATAACTATATTTTGATACACTAAACACTAAACTAGAATATTGTAAACTAATGCGCTGAAATGAACTCCGAGTACTCTGCTGAGATGATGGTAAAAAGCTAGAACTCCAACATATAAAACAGTGTTTGACTACTGTACTCATAATGTGTTGAAAGATCTGATATGGAGACTTTTCCGGAATATGCAATGTCTACAAGCTGCTCTGACAACCACTGTTTTCATGTAGTAAAAAAAAAAAGAATAGAGCTATTTTGTCTTGTATATTTTGATCTGATGATGCTCGCTTGACGAGCGAAACATGCCATCCCTTAGATGTCTTCTTCTTCTTCAATAGTTCTTAACAATATTTATAAATCTTTAACACATGTAATTTATTTCTGATATTTCTTTCACATATTCCAGAAATCGGAATGATTTTGTGTTCACCGACTGAATTTTGGCGGCTGGTGGCGTAGTCGGTAGCATGCTGAGCTTCTATGCCCAAGATCGCGGGTTCAAACCCGGCCAAAGTCGTCGGATTTTTTAAAAGCGTTAAAAATCCCTCAGAATGCCTTCCTTCGGAGGGGAAATAGTGCTGGCGGTCCCATGTCACAGATTTATGGCATGTTAAAGAACCTTCCACTAATTACACCTGTGTGAAGCTTAATTGTATAGGTTAAGAATGTAAACAACGCTCTTAGGTTCCTACGTTCATTGCCAAGAGCCGACTGCGGTGACGTCTAGTAGCTAAGTTCTGAACTAATAGTCGTTGACGGTGGCGTTTGGCAGCAAAAGTAGGAACTATTTGAAAAATTCAAAAGTCTGCAGTCTTTACTTGAATTTAAAAAACAGATAACACACACTAATACAGTCATCACAATTAACACCGGTTATCAGACAGATTCTACACACACCCAAAGTATACGGGGCTACATGACCGCGTTGTCGCCGCCCTAAAACTAAGGAACCAGGTGATATCACTAGGTGATAAATATTGATATTTCAGGAAAATTAGTTTTTGAACCATAGACTAGCCTACTGAGGCAATATTACTTCATTATGACATAAGATAAACATTTTCACATTAATATTATTGAAGAAGGTTGGTTGGTTCCTGAGTTTAGGGCCTGCGACAACGCGGTCATGTAGCCCCGTGTACTTTGGGTGTGTGTAGAATCTGTCTGATAACCGGTGTTAATTGTGATGACTGTATTAGTGTATGTATCTGTTTTAATTCAAGTAAGCACTGCAGACGATCAATTTTCAAGTAGTTCCTACTTTTGCCACAAACGCCACCGTCGACGACTACTAGTTCAGAACTTAGCTATCAGACGTCACGCAGTCGGCTCTTGGCAACGAACTCAGGAATCTAAGAGCGTTGGTTACATTCTTAACCTATACAATTTAGCTTCACACAGGTGTAATTAGTGGAAGTATTACGAGAAGCCATTTTTCAGTGTTGCCTAGTGAACTTCTTCTAGTTGCGTATCGGCCAAATAAAGACCACGTCATTTCGACTGGTCTCTGTATCGAGTTTTAATATTCGCCCAGTACTGTCGCATGAACTCTTGATGTTGTTGCTTCCTTTCTTCCGTCCATTTCATGCCTGCTTTAAGCATAGGCTTTTCCAGAAAATCCCGGTGATCCGTCAGTTTCATCTTAAGTGACACATGCTCCTGCAGATCGTCGTCACATGGAATCCCAATATCTTGTAAATCTCTGCTTACCTCAGTGAATCAAGCCCCCATTTGTTGTCTTCTCTAGAAAGTAGGTTAAGATCCTGTTTGCCAATCACACAGAGCTCATTCGTGTCATGTGGCCATAAAATGAAATTCTTCTTTTCCTCATCGCATCAGTTATTTTTTCCACACGTGCGTAGAGCTCGTGGTTGTGTCGTCTTTTGTAGTCACCAGTTTCCTTTATTGGGCCCAAAATTTTTCGTAAGATCTTCCTTTCTTTCTTCCTTCCTTTCTTTCTTTCTTTCTTTCTTTCTTTCTTTCTTTTTTTCTTTCTTTCTTTCTTTTACTCACAGTTTCTCCATAAGTTCTTTCCTATGCATTGCAAGGTATTCCGCAGCATATAATCCCTCCGGGTGGATGACTGTGTGATAGTGTCTTAGCTTGGCATTTAGGAATATTGATTTCTTGTTGTAAACACCCTTTGTTAGATGATATGCCATTTCCATTTTTAGCCTACTTTTCACATTTTGCAAAAATGAGGAAAAAGTTGACTTATGAGATCGATCCGGGAAAATGTGTGTTTGTCTGTCTGGCTGTGTGTGTGTGTCCCCCTATCAACTCCTAAACGGCTGCAGCAATCAAAACCAAATTTAGTATGAGCAAAGATGGGCACCGGAATATCTCACGTCCATATTTGAAAATGATGTCAGTGCTACCAACTGCTGAAAAAACGCACTAGAAATTTGAGCTCCATGTTGGATATCTTGCAAGGTATGCATGGGAGCTATTCCAAAATTGGCACACATGTAGATAATACTATTTCAGTTTAATTTCCAGGAGGCCAACCATGACAGTTTTGCCCAAATAATTTTAAGCCTTCTGATAAGTTCAATGTTTAAATGCATATAACTTCTCCACTATCAATTGGATTTCAACCAAATTTTGTATGTAGTATCTGTACATAAGCAGATATGACTGAGCATATTCTTAAGAGCCACCAGGGCTGACAACTGTTAATAATTGCTCTCTCTATTTTTTTTATCCAGATACCAATATATCAGAAAGTATGCTAGCCAACAGCTTTAAACTATGCACACGTATATTCTGACATTTTAGATTAATTTGGAGTAACTTACATACGACAGTTCTACCAACATGATTATAAGCTTGCTGATAGTACCAATTTTTAAATACATGTAACTTCTATACTATCAGTTGGATTTCAACCAAATTTCGTATGTGCTATGTGTACCATAACAGATATGACTATACGTATTGTTAAGAGCAATCAGGGCTCCAACTGATAATAAATGCTGTCTATATTTTTTTTACCCTAATATCAATATATCAGAGAGTATGTAAGCCAACAGCTCTATACTTTGCACACGTATAGCACCTGACATTCTAGATTAATTTGGAGTAATTAATACAAGGCAGTGCTGCCAACATGATTCTATGCCTGCTGATAGGTCCAATTTTAAAATACATGTAACTTCTATACTAACAAATGGATTTCATCCAAAATTGGCACAACAAGATATCATATTAATTCAGAATATTTCTGACCAGCACACGCATGGTATTGTTGGCAACATGCTTTTACGCGTGCTGATAGATCCAGTGTCTTACCTGCATGTAACGTCCATTGGACTTCAACCAAATTTTGTATTCTTTACCTTAAGAGGTGGAACTAAGAATATATTCAGTCACCAGGGCTGCCAACTGTAGTGCTCTATTAGGCTACATTATACCAGGTATATTTTGAACTAATTATATATTTCGATATTACAAACTTAATTTCGTCATTATTCTAGATAGGTTCATATACTGTAGAATAATCATTGGCATGGAAAGTAGGCTGTATAGTTCTTCACGGAACTTCTTGTTATGATGCGTGATTCAAAAGCTGCCTTCTCGGTGGTGTTGGACTCTATCCACTCACCTAGATATTTGAACGATTTAGTTCGTTTCATCTGTCTCTCACCCACGTCAAGCTCATTAGGGGCTTGTTTAATGTTAGTGATAAGCACTGTTTTCTCAAAGAAGATCTTAAGGCCTGATTTTGCTGTTTGAGTCTCAAGTTGGTTATCTGCACCTCTGCTGTGCCAAGGGAATCTGAACAAGATGTTCAGTAAAGAACATAAAGCCTACTTTCTCCTAAATGCATGGGTTTTGTTATAACTCTTTGTCCTTTTCAATGAGTATAATTGAATGTTGGTTGTAGTAGCTTGTTGAAATACAACGTGCTATAGGGATATTAAACATGAATATGACGTTGCCTTTGCTAGTGCTACCTCTGTAAAAAAAATTCATTCAATTCGGTTTCACCGTGTTTGAATTGATCTGGGGAATGGATTTGCACACATACATGGCCGCTATTTGCAAACTATTGAGCTGATGACCTTGTAGTCAGTCATAAGATGCTTTCCACAAAAAGGCATGTTGTTGCAAAATCCGGTAGAGATCAAATTATTAGGATGGTCAAAATTTGATTTAAGCTTTTAACATTTGGGTGGCCGTCATTCCGTTTCCGTCAAGATGGCGGAGATATAAAACATGACACTGAGGTGCCTTTTGCTAGTGCTACCTCTGTACCAAATTTCGTTCAATTCGGTTTCACCGTGTTTGAATTGATAGGGGGAATCGATTTGCACACATACTTGGCCACCATCTGCAAACTATTGGGCTGATGATCTAGCAGTTTGGTCAGAATATGCTTCCCACATAAAGATTTGTTGTTGCAAAATTTGGTAGAGACTAGATTATTAGGTTGGTCGTAATTACATTTTAGCCTGTAACATTTGGGTGGCCGCGATTACGTTTCCGTCAAGATGGCGGTGATGTAAAACATGACACTGAGGTGGCCTTTTCTAGTGCTACCTCTGTACCAAATTTCGTTCCATTCGGTTTCACCGTGTTCGAATTAATAGGGGGAATCGATTTTCACACAAAGATGGCCGCCATCCGAAAAATATTAGACTAATGACCTATTAGTTTGGTCAAAGGATGCTCCCTCCATAATGGTATGTTGATGCAAAATTTGGTAGAGATCGGATGATTAGGTTAATCGTAATTTGATTTAAGCTTTGAATATTTGTGTGGCCGCCATTACGTTCCCGTCAAGATGGCGGCGATATAAAACATGACACTGAGGTGCTCTTTGCTTGTGCTACCTCTGTACCAAATGTCATTCCATTCGGTTTCACCGTGTTCGAATTAATAGGGGTAATCGATTTTGACACAAAGATGGCCGCCATCCGCAAACTATTAGCCTAATGACCTATTAGATTTGTCAAAGGATGCTCCCTTCATAAAGGTATGTTGTTGCAAAATTTGGTAGAGATCGGATGATTAGGTTAGTCGTAATTTGATTTAAGCTTTGAACATTTGTGTGGCCTCCATTACGTTTCCGTCAAGATGGCGGTGATATAGAACATGACACTGAGGTGCCCTTTGCTAGTGCTACCTCTGTACCAAATTTCATTCCATTCGGTTTCACCGTGTTCGAATTAATAGGGGTAATCGATTTTGACACAGATGGCCGCCATCCGCAAACTATTAGGCTAATGACCTATTAGGTTTGTCAAAGGATGCTCCCTCCATAAAGGTATGTTGTTGCAAAATTTGGTAGAGATCGGATGATTAGGTTAGTCGCAATTTGATTTAAGCTTTGAACATTTGTGTGGCCGCCATTACGTTTCCATCAAGATGGCGGCGATATAAAACATGACACTGGGGTGCCCTTTGCTAGTACTACCTCTGTACCAAATTTCGTTCCATTCGGTTTCACCGTGTTCGAATTAATAGGGGCAATCGATTTTCACACACAGATGGCCGCCATCCGCAAACTATTAGGCTGATGACCTATTAGTTTGGTCAAAGGATGCTGCCCCCATAAAGGTATGTTGTTGCAAAATTTGGTAGAGATCGGATGATTAGGTTAGTAGTAATTTGATTTAAGCTTTGAACATTTGTGTGGCCGCCATTACGTTTCCGTCAAGATGGCGGTGATATAAAACATGACACTGAGGTGTCCTTTGCTAGTGCTACCTTTGTACCAAATTTCGTTCAATTTGCACTCACCGTGTTCGAATTGATAGGGGGGACAGACATTCAGAGTACACACACTCACACACACACACACACACACAGACTCACACACACGGACAGACACACTTTTTTCACCCTGTAGTGATCTCATAAGTCTACTTTCATTTTTTTTTAAAATCGAAAGTAGGCTAAAAATCGCGAGATCGTCTGCGAAGGCTAGATGATCAACTGTCATGTTCAGGTGTCTGTAACCCAATCTGACTCCATTTACAACCCCGTTTTTGTTAATTTCTTTGCGCCACTGTCGGATGACTTTCTCGAGTGCACAATTGAAAAGCAGAGGTGATAATTCATCTCTCTGCTTTACATCGGTCCTGATTTCAAACGCGTCTAAAATTTCTGCCCTGAATTTTACTTTGGAGGTGGTGTTGGTCAAAGTCTTCTCGATGACTTTTCTTGTTTTCTTGTCCAATCCCAGTTCCTTCAGGATTTGAAATAGGGTGAATCGATCAATGGAGTCATAAGCCTTCTTAAAATCAACGAAGGGAATCTATTATTATAGGATGCTTTTTAGTTGGTGAACACGGTTGTGTCCAATTATATTACAGTATGTAGGGATTAGACGACAAATATTTAAACACCCTAACTTTTAGAACTTAAAATGTTCAAACTGGTTCCGTATTGATTAACTAATTGAGTAATAAATAGGTTAGAAGTTCAAATTTGTTTCAAATTATTATTTTATTCATATTCTCATACATGATATTGTGTTGATTTAGGCATTCAATTTTCCATCTTTCTTTATGGTGCACCATATAAGACTTAACAATTTTCTCACTTCACTTAGCGGGAATTTCCTCAATTTTAGGTGCAGTAAATTTCCTAAGGTTTAATGACAAGGGACGTTTTAGTGTTACGCTATACAATTACCTTGTGTCTTTGACATTTATTGATTTATTCATATCGGCTGATGAAGGAGAAAAAAAGTCCTAGAAACATGTCCCAACAATGATCACACAGTGATCATATTTAATAAGAAGTATTAATTAGGCGAAACTTGAAAGAAATATTAGGCTATATGAAATATTTATTACTCAATTAATACACAAACAAAAGTGGGGGTAATTTAATTGGATGACATGTTTCGATCGTCACGCGATCATCATCAGATCCTGTTCACCTAGGCTTGGATAAGGTACGGCGGATATGTTTACACATAAGTACAAATATACAATATTTACAATCATATATAATATTTCAGTAGTATAGATCCTTCCTGCGGCGCTCACAAGCGACCGATCGTGACACATGAGCATTCAAATGAAAGAGAATAGACATTAGCAGTGACGAATTGCACTCTAATTTCATAAATATATATAATTTCTTAAAAAAAATGACATTAAAACATGTACGTAGTCTGCGCTTTATAGATACCAATGCTCGAGGAAAATACGCTCCATAATTGCTTACCGTTCACATTTCGGCCGCTGTGACGCCTGTTTCATGTCATTTTAACAGTGAGGTCTTTCCTTTATCATTTTGCATGGATTTCAGAAACAGTAAATGAAAGGAATGAGTACTCAAATCGTATAATTTCATAAATTTCGAATAACCGGTGAGTGTTATGATGATCCAATTTTCAGTGATTGACTTCTTAAGTTAGGGAACGTAGAACTTGGAATTCTAACTGAAATGTAAATAGTGTTCTATAATCATTTGTTTGATGTAAGAACAAAACAACCTTTCTCCTTAAGTCTCATATTGTAAACCTATTGAGGAAAGTGTGAGTTATGATCATGCGATGTTTCTCGCACGGCTCCGCTAGTATTATTAAATTGCAAAAGATTTGAACTTATCATTATTATTTACTGATATTATTCCTCATTTCGTCTATTGAACTTCTACCTTATACATGTTGCGTTGTTGTTAAAATTGTTCACAAATGTACAACACTGTAATTCATTGTAACGAGCTTCAGATATGAATGATGTCAACACTTTTTAGTTAATGCCCGTTTCTATTTAACGTTCCTATTCAACTGGTAGTTTATTATAATGTGGTTAGTTGGTTAAGAAAGCTAATGCATTTTGTTTTAACAGTAATATTAGATGCAATGCCAACAAACTAAACCCCTGTATTGAAGTTATTAACGTTAGAATTCCAAGTTATTTCTAAAAGTAAACTAAATCACTTGACTGAACTTGATTCTGGGAAACAACTCCAGACTTAGTGAGATTGAAAGCGCCTGTAACAAGAACAATAATAACGTGGTTTTCCCGCGTCATACCATTAATTTAACTGATGTAAATGGGTTGTCATAAAGGGAATTTGGCCGTACAACCATACGACACAGAGAAAATCATCCTATCTGGCTGCGTGGCTCATTAGTAGCGCCCTCGCCTGCTGTTTCCAAGATTAGAGGATCGAATCCTGGTGCAGTCAGTTGGCATTTGAGGGTGTGCAAATGCGAGGGAGCCGTGTCAGTAGATTTACTGGCACGTTAAAGATCCCCTTCGGAGAAACATTCCAGCACCCCGGTGTCGCTAAAAGCCACAATAGTTACAAGGGACGTAAAGGCAGTTGCTTAAATAAGAAAATCATTCCACCTTATTTTGAAATTAGCGTATATTTTTTCTACATGCATTGGATTTGTCGTGAAGATCAGTCATTTGGTGTAATGAACTTTTTGCTTTAAAGGCACTTACATTGAGACATTTTTTAGTTGTATTGGGGGATACATTTCTATATCTGTGTCTTCGAAACGCACCCACCCGAAATGTGCTACTATGGCAGGCAAATAAGAGGTCTTAATTCGAACACCAAACGTGCTGAAAGCGAGCCTCAGAGCATTACGTCATCTAGGCGACCCTGTTGTGACAAGAGAATGTGATGATTCAGGTCGACCACATTACATTTCGATATTATTATACAAGTGCGTGTTGTGTAATAACAGGTTGCTCAAACTGTTGGGAAATCGACACCCCAAGTGATGTTTCATCCAATAAGAGTGATGCTATATACATGTTTAATCCCAAGGGAGTGATAATACAGCAAGTGGCGTTGCTAAACGGGGAATGATTGTCAAATCGGTTATTTCTGCTGTCATCATCCAGTTTAAAGATAGCTCAGTGTATCACAGTGATAGATTAGTTTGGGGGAGGAAGACTGTTTTTATTGATGGGCTCGTCATTTCTAAGTGTTGCAACATAAAGAAAAAGTTCGTTTTTCGGTCCTTGATGCTTTAAAATTTCTCTGTAATAATTACGACACTTACTAAGTTTTCTGACAGGTGTTCTTGTATTTTGCTTTTAGAGGGCAGATACTATCTGTGGGTGTCACTGTAGGTTTGGTAGTGTTTTGTTTGCATATTTGGATCTGATGAAGCTCGCTTGACGAGCGAAACATGTCATCTCTTAGTTTATTTCTTCTTCAATAGTCCATGACAATATATAATTATACATCTCAATCACATGTGATTTATTTCAGTTTTTTTCACATATTTCAGTAATTGGAATGATTTTTTTGTTGGCCGATTGAAAGGTACAATATTAAGGGGATCCAGAATCCAATATTTGATGCAAATATCCAATTTTCTAAATTTGGAATTTGGAATCTGTTAACATTTCACTTTCAGCCTGTGTTTATATTTTGAAAATATTCAAACTGGAAGTGGTTTTAATTAATTATTTTGTAATAGCATACATAGCATTTATGCATTAGTGTTGTAACTTAAAATATGATGTCCCGTAAGTTACTGTTTTAGTACTTAAGGAACATTTTCTCAGTTTGTGTTGAATGTATGAACTTGAAACTTTCAGGTTATATTTATAGCAATAGTATCCATGTGCAGAATTGCCACTTTGGTGGTAGGTATCATATTTTTGTTTTTTGATCATAATATCCAAGGATAAATTCCTGAAACTATTGGCCTTAAAAAATCATAAATAAACAAGAAGTTCCGTGACGAACTTAAGAGCCTACTTTTCTTAAAATTAAAGATCCATGGCAATGATTAATCTATATGGATCTATCTAGAATAATGACGAAATTAAGTTTGTAATATCGACATTTCGAATTATTTCGAAATACTGTATACCTGGCATAATGTAGCCTAATAGAGAACTACAGTTGGCAGCCCTGGTGACTGAATATATTCTTAGTTCCAACTCTTAAGGTACAGAATACAAAATTTGGTTGAAGTCCAATGGATAGCATGGACGTTACATGCAGTTAAACATTGGATCTATCAGCGCGCGTAAAATCATGTTGGCACCAATGACATACATGTATTCGTCAGAAATAATCTGAAATAATATGATCTATTGTTGTGTCAATTTTTAATGAAATCCATTAGTTAGTATAGAAGTTACATGCATTTTAAAATTGGACCTATCAACAGGCTTAGAATCATGTTGGCAGCACTGACGTTTATAAGTTACTCCAAATTAATCTAGAATGTCAGGTACTATAGGTGTGCAAAGTTTAGAGCTGTTGGCTTGGATACTTTCTGATATATTGATATTAAGAAAAACGAATAGAGACAGCATTAATTAACAGTTGGCAGCCCTGGTTGCTCCTAAGAATGCGCATAGTAATGTCTGTTACGGTACACATTGCACATAAGAAATTTGATTGAAATCCAATTGATAGTATAGAAGTTACATGTATTTAAAGTCGGACCTCTCAGCAGGCTTAGAATCATGTTGGTAGCACTGATGTATATACGTTACTCCAAATTAATATAGAATGTTAGGTACTATACGTGTGCATAGTTCAAAGCTGTCAACTTGCATACTTTCTGATATATGGGTATTTGGATTTAAGAAAATTGAGAGCATTTAATAACAGTTGGCAGCCCTGATGGCACTTAAGAATACACTCAGTCATATCTGTTTATGTACGCACAGCACATACGAAATTTGGTTGAAATCCAATTGATAGTGTAGAAGTTATATGCATTTAACATTTTGACCTATCAGCAGGCTTATAATCATTTTGGCAACACTGCCATGTATGGCCTCCTGGAAATTAAACTGCAATATTACTATCTATACGTGTGCCAATTTTGAAATAGCTCCCATTCATACCTTCCAAGATATCCAACATGGAGCTCAAATTTCAATTGCGATTTTTCAGCAGTTGGTAGCACTGACATCATTTTCAAATATGGCCGTGAGATATTCAGGTATAGATCTTTACTCCTACCACATTTTGTTTCGATTGCTGCAGCCGTTTAGGAGTTGATAGGGGGGACACACACACAGCCAGACAGACAGACAGACAGACAGAAGGACAGAGAGACAGACAGACAGACACACATTTTCCCGATCTCATACGTCTACTTTTTCCTCATTTTTGCAAAATGTGAAAAGTAGGCTAAAAATCAATTACATTGATTCAAAACTGTCATTTTGGTAAAGACCTAATATATGCATATACAAACTGTGAAAATTTCTGAGAAAATGTTTCTTATATGTAGCATGATTTGACATTGTAAACATGAGACGTTCGGGGTGCCCTTAATTGTTAGTGAGTTTTGGAAGACTTGTTGAATTTTGTTCGTAACTGTTTCTAGTTAAATCCCCCCTTGCCGGCTGTGCCGAGCGAGGAGCAAGCAGGGACATCACTAGCAGTGCTTGTTATGAAGACTCACGGGGAATGCGGCACGCCTCGCTCTGTCTGTTTATTTGTTTATATCACTTCACAGGCCAAACAGAATTCCCTTGAGGAACACCGCTAATAAGCCTAATCTTCAGCGTAAAGACATAATAACATGACTATTTGTTACAGGAGAAAGAAACTTGGACATTGCACAGAGAGCATTCGATGCCAGTAGGCCAGGTTTGCTTTCTCGTATCATAAGAGCGGTTGGTTGGTTGGTTCCCCAATTTAGGGGCTGCGACAACGTGGTCATGTAGTCCCGTGTACTTTGAGTGTGTGTAGAATCTGTCTGATTACCGGTGTTAACTGTGATGGCTGTATTAGTGTGTATTATCTGTATTTCAGGTAGGGACGATCAATTTCAAGCAGTTCCTACTTTTTCTACCGAATGGCACCGTCAGCGACACCTAGCAGCGAACTTGGCTACTAGATGCCACCGCAACCTGCAGCTGGTGACGAACCTTGGAACTTAATAGAGCGTTAGTCAAATCTAACCTACAAATTTAGCTTCACACAATTGTAGTTAGTGGACGGCTCTTCTACATGCCAGAAATATAAGACATGGACCCGCAAGCTTTACTTCCCCTCCGAAGGAAGGCATAATGAGGGATTTTTAAGGCTCTTAGAAATTCCGACGACTTCGGCTGGGTTCAACCCCGCGATCATGGGTATAAAAGCCACCGAAGCCGCGTATATATCATAACAGCATCCTCTCGGGGCGTAGTGGCTAGTGTCAGCCCTGAGGCCTAGGTCCGATACCCTGCTCTGAGAACAAGTGGATTTGATTCAAATCTCAGCAATCCTAGAAGGGGTGTTCCATGGTTTCCAACTTCTACTCCAGGTAAATGCCGGATCGTTCCTAACTTAAGGCTACGGACCTCCATCGCAAACCTAGCGTCAATTATAAATGCGATTGGCTGCGTGGCTAAGCGCTAACGTTCCTGCCTGCTATTCCCAAGGTTGCGGGATCGAATCCTGTCGCAAATGCGAGGGAGCCGTGCCAGTATATCTACTGGCACGTTAAAGATCCCCTTCTGGGCAAAATTCTCTTGTTTTTCATTACGTACTGGTAATTAAAGTGAAGACTTCCAGAATTGCAAATATATTTCCCTATGCATGTTAACTGTATTGAAAATACTAATATATATATCGTTTTGTGCACTTAGAAAAATATATTTTATAATATGAATGCTAAAATATTTTATATGAAATAATATTTGTATGCTTTCTTTTTAAATGTTGACTGCTCATCAGATGATTTTCTCAAACTGAAATTGTCTTTGCGGAATAGCTAGGAGTGGCTAGTAATAATTAAAAGTATTTCGACTGGGGCCCGAGAAAATAATTTGCATAGGGATCCTTAAATCCTCTCGGTGTCTCTGGGTAAGTGCATACAAGTTCATCGATCATTAACATTGTTGAATGCAATCCTACAGATATTTTATATACATTTGCGGTCTCATCACCTTAGTACTCGTTGACTTGACCTACGCGAAGGCAATGAAAGCGAAGGGATGGCAACGAGGTGCAGGAGGGATTCCTTTCATCGTTCCAGACCAGTGCAGAGCGATGGTCAAGCCGTCATACACATTTGAAGGCTGTACAAACTCTTCACTTGAAGTTTCCATAAGAAAATAAATTTCGTATTTATGTAGCATTCTTGTCTAATTGTCACATGTTTAGTGAAATGCACATTTTATCTTAAAACTCATTAAAAGTGGTTTGCAGGTCCATAATATGAAAATAGAACAGTACAAGCCATTATGACCATTTCACGCTTTATTGCATTTGTGAACTAAACACCAACCCTAACTATAGACACTTTTGACACGAATAAAGAAATACCTCAGGCAAATACAGGGATTTTGCCTCCTATCCAATCCTAGACCCAATTACAAATACACTCACTAATACAGCCATCACAATAACTCAGGTTATCAGACACATTCCACACACACCAAGGTACACGGGGCTACATGGCCCCTAGAATGAATCTCTCAGTCTCATCCCCTAGTGGTTCCTGTCTTTAACCTCTCCAGACCTTAGCCAGCATTATTTTGTAGCTGATAATTTATTTTCTGAATATCTTATTAAATACTAGCAGAAATAACACATTTTTAATAACAAAAGGGATATCATTAATAAAACACTGTATTAAAATGTCAGGTTACAATTACCGAACAGGATAGTTAAACCGCTAGGTCACAAGTGAATACTGTAGGGGAGAAAATCTGATTGAACAAAAAAAAAGTGGCGTTCTTTTACCAAGTCTTAGAAAAACCATTACATTAAAAGTATTATTCAGATCGTAATGAAACTTTAATACGTCTTAAAAGAACGTATTGTTAATGTGCGTACGGAGGTTTAATCTGATCTGACGGCTCTGAAAATAATGAGCACTCCGTTAGACTTGGTAAAAAAATGGCACTTTTTTGTTCAATCAGCTATAAAATTTTAACGGGTTACAACACAACTATTTACTCTACATCGCTAAACGCACAATAAAATAAGGAGAAGTTTGGTGTAGCTTGTTTTTATGTAAGACTACGGGTAACGTTTTATAGACGTCTAAACTCGAGGATCTATACTTTTTCCCCCGACAGTAGGTTTGGACTACCTTCGGTTTGTGACGACGAGTGGGATAGAGCCCCACTGTCAGCTGTCCTTGTAATGGTTTTCTATAGTTTCCTATATTCAACTCTAGATAAAATTGGGGCGTACCCTTTAATGGGCCACGGCCGCCTCCTTCAAGCTTAGGCCTATTGATTATTTTCAGTCATCTGCAATATATTAACATCACACCTCAGATGTGTGAGGCACTGGATAAGGCATTTGATCGTAAAAACCATCCGTCACATAGATAACTTATCTCACTTCATCCCCGACCCCATACAAATGCGTAGTGGGTAGCATGCTCAGCTTCTATGCCCAGGGTCACGGATTCAAACCCGGCCGAAGTTGTCAGATTTTTTAAGAGCGTTAAAAGTCCCTCAGCATGCCTTCCTTCGGAGGGGAAGAAAAGCCGGCGGACCCATGTAATAGATTTATAGCATGTAAAAGAACATTCCACTAACTAAACTTGTGTGAAGCAAAATTTGTAGGTTAAGTCACCAGGCGCTGATTGCTATGGCACCTAGTAGTAGCTAAGTTCACAGCTAGGTGTCGTGGACGATAGCATTTGGTAGCGAAAGTAGGAACTACTTGAAATTAACGTCTGCAGTCCTTACTTGAATTACAAAAGTGGCAGTCAGTCTGAAAGACTAGACTTTGTATAATTTTAAATGCTACAAATGCTGAAAAATGCTAGAAAGGCTGGAGACTTCTCGCTTCGCTCGAAGCCAAAGACTTTTCACATGTTAGAAAATTATCTGCATAATACTTCTCTTTCTTTATAATACTTTACCTTGTTTCAAATTACTCGCGAACGGCGAGTGCAAACCAAGGGCAAAGCAAGGTCAAGCGCGCGGGATGCCGTCACGCTCACCAGAGCGCGCGGGGACGTGCCCCTTCATCCAGTCTAAAAACACTTATAGTGGGCGATGTATTGAAGATAAAGATATGCTCTCGCGGACTTTTTTAGAGAACTTTTCATGCTGACCAATTCTTACGCTCATAGTATATTGATATTTTTAACGGTTTGCCCAGCGTAAGCTTAAGAAGCGCACGGACGCCAAGTATGTTTTCGACTTTTTCACTGAAATCGTTACTGCTTGGTTTCCTTTGATCATACATAAATTATTTTCTACAGAATCTTTCCTCGAGATATCCTTTACAGAATGGTGAAAACCGCATCAAAATCCATCCAGTGGTTCTCGAGATTATCCGTGACATCCAAGAATCGGGGATTTTTGTCTTATACTAACGAAGTAGAGATTGTCGGGGAACACATGCACCAAGCAGTACTATGACGTCACACACCTCAGTGCATTTGGGTACATTTCGTCCCGTCACCGTAACGTAACGCCAGACCCCAGCGTAACGACGAAGTCGACAAGATCATTTAAAATTATAAAACAGATAACACACTAATAGTCATCATAATTAACACCGGTTATCAGACAGATTCTTCACACACCCAAAGTACACGGGGCTACATGACGGCGTTGTCGCGGCCCCTAAGCTAAGGAACCAACCAATCCATACAAATGAGGGGTTAGAAATGCAGGTCAGAAATTACATAAAACCAACTTCTGCTGTCGCCTCCGTAGCGTAGCGGTCAGCATGGTTAGCTGCCGCCCCGGAGGTCCAGGGTTCGATTCCCGGCTCTGCTACGAAATTTGAAAAGTGGTATGAGGACTGGAACGGGGTCTACTCAGCCTCGGGTGGTCCAAATGAGTAGAGGGGGTTCGATTCCCACCTCAGCCATCCTCGAAGTGGTTTTCCGTGGTTTCCCACTTCGTCTTCGGGCAAATGCCGGGATGGTACTGCCCCCGTAATTGAATTATGTAGAGACCACGGTGGCTATATTTGAAATTATGATTAGAGTTATGGCTGTCATAGTTATGACGTGGGTAGTCATGACGTAAGCACGGATGACGTATATGTTATGCCAGCAAGCTACTTGAGCTGAGATTCTCAGTGACGTCAGCATTTTAGTCCAGAATGTTCCAAGATGTACGACGCAGTCGCAGGAAACGAGGAATTCTGCTGAGGAAGAAACTATGCTATTGGAGGAGAGGCATGAACCAATGAACGATAGTTTAAAGGAAGACGGAGATTGCTGAAACTATGGTATTTTTGTGACTTTTTGAATGCAGAATTGTGGAAATACATTTGCAGTAAAAGCATTGATTTGGAATTTTGGTGAAATTTATTTTCAGTTTTTGAATTTTGAAAATCCGTCATGTATTAACGAAGTTGGAAGTTCTAGCGATGACGTAGTATCACGCTTTGGAAGGGATGGTAACGCCCCTCGAGAAGGTAATAAAAGGGCTTGCGCAGAAGAAAGGAGCCTCTTCTCTTCTCTTCTCTTCTCTTTCGTTCGTTGATCATTCTGAGATCTAATGCTCAGATCATCGAAGTATTTGTGAAAGTCAGTTTCTTATACATTCAATATAGTGAAACATCAAAGTGAACAGCAAGTGAAAAGAATCGTTTTTATAACGCGTGGCGAGGCCACTATAGTAACGAGATACAGGTCAAACTAGGTGAAGTTGAAACGGACCTTAGAAAGCTTATAAAAGTTTAACTTCAAACAGTTAGCGGTCTACGATAACATAATTGTATTGTGCAGTACTACATGCAATTATAGAGAAAAGCTGAACAATTTCGACCGAGTACTTCAAAAGATATCTGCAGTTTTATATGACTGGCAAAAGTGATTATCTCGCCACTAGAGAAACACTTTTGTATAAGCCAGAAACAACGCAAGGCTAACGCTGCGAGTGGAGTAGAAAGACTTCAGATTGCTTGCTTACAGAACGATACAGTATAATGGAGCATTTGAATACGGCAGTTTGTTCTTCTGACACTACAACTGAAGAGCAAATGGAAGGCTAAGAAGGCTTATTGCAATTGGGACATACTTCATTGGAGTAAGATAGCGACATGGAACTTCGCTAATTGCTATTCCACACAAGCGAACATGCGGTGAATACCATCTACACCCATGTTTCGTAAGTAAAGGCTGAATATCATCGAACAGCCATAGAAACAATTTCATACTCTGAATATGAATAATTTCTTCGGAAATTTCTACAAAACGTCATGATGATTGTCTACTGGAACTTCAGGGAATTTTTCAAGAGAGGTCAGGGTAGTCCCGACTCACAAAGAAGATTATTGCCGGAAGGATGTCTATTCGTTTTCGAGGAGCAGAGAGATTCACGGAGAAGGAAGCAGTTCGATTCTCCGAGGGTGCTATTTCCTATTTCGAGGATGGAGCTCAGCTTTAACGTGGTGATATGGATCCATCAGCAGTCTTCTTTGGGGAATTTTCCTCTGGAACGTCAATCGGCAGATAAGGTAGTCGTGAACGTTTATTGTATTTGAGTAACCTAGTAATGTTTGAGCAACCATTTTTCCCATATTTTTATCCTCATGTATTTTGCCTTATTTTCTTGTTGAGATTCTTATTCTCAGTACACCTTGATGAGTTTTGCATTTTTCGACGTTTTATTAAGACATTGTTATGTCATGGGCATAGTTAACGATTTTGAATCAGTTGAGACTGATATTTAGATTTTTCAGTAATTAATATTTTTCTTTTGTAGTCACGATTTGACTGTAAGTTAATGATTTTTATGGCAGATTTAAATTCAGACAGCGTGTCACTTTATTAAAGTAATTCAACCCCAGTTTAATTACTTTGAACAATTTTCTGTCATCATCAAGAAGGAAGAACATTTAAATGATTTTAGAGCGTTAAAATCTTACGTTATTGACGATCTTGGAAATACTAGTCGTTATTTGTATTGATTGCAACACAGACATTTATCGTCAGTTATGAATGAACATTGCATCATAGACAATTTTGTGAAAGAGTAATGTTAATAATGAATTATTGAATGCATTAAAGTCAAGTACTTTTGTTAGGAGTTTTTCTCAATTAGAGAATTATATAACGATGTTTGCATTCCCCAGTCTAATTGGATTCTATTCGACTACTTCGCATTTTAGTCGCACTTTATTTGAAGATAGTATTTTCATACTACAATTTCTTTTAAGATGTTAATCTTAAATTTTTGATAGACCAGATAGGCGTATATAAGCATATTCACTATTAAATATGTTTGTGATTGGCAAGTTTTGACTTCATTTCAGTTCATGAATGAAATCTACGAAGGTTAAATAGAAAAACAGTTTTGAAACGAATTATGATTATAAAATTTTTAAGTGGAACTATGAATGTATAATCGCTAGTGCAGCGCGTGTTGAAAGTCGCTGAAATATAATGCCCTTGAATATGAAGGAAGTTCCCACAGGAATAAATGTTAAAGAATTATTTGTGGAAGTTTTGTAAGTGATGTGAAAGTTGTAAATGCCATATAGATTAATATATGATGATTTTGGGCATATTTTTAATGCAGATTGTGCATTAACTTGTTAGCGAAGGATTTTCCGCTGGAGTAAGATTGTTATAGTTCGTTGAAAATTAATCAAGTGATTTACTGTTATAATTAACACGAGTTTTGAAAGAATTTGAGACAAGATTATGAATGAAGGTTGCCGTCACAAATCATTATTAAAAACTTTATTAAACCGAATTGTGACATTAACATGTATAACTAACCTTCATTGGTCGATTATATTAAACAGGATTATAAAATTACCAACCGAATGAACATGTGGCTAATGTATTTATTAAATTAATAATTTAAACAATTTAAATGTTAATATTGTAAATAATTGTTGTAAATATTTTTGAAAATAATGTGAAACGAGAGTGATGTTAAAGGCGTGCTTAGAATATTTTTATTGTCTTTGACAAATATTATAAACAATTTCTAATTATTATAAATAATTTTTGTGATTTTGTTATAAACATTTAAGAGCTAATTAAACATTTGGATTGAAGTTAACAAGTTTAAGAAATTTATGTAATGATCCATTAGGATGTGATCAAAGTACTTGAAAGATTTGCGTAAATATATATAATGTGAGTTGTCTTGTAAGACATTTAAAAGCTTGAGAGTGCAGGCTGGATTCTTACGTAACATAGCGTGTGAGAAGGGAGTGCATTTGACCGGTATGCAGCAGGCTGGAAGGTAGCCCGCAGCTGTGTCAACATATGGTTTTCAGAGAGTGAGGTCGTACACTCCGGCCTTGCGACTATAAATATCATTCTCTTGTTTATTAAAAGGAAACAAATGCTCTATATATGTCACACCCTGACGTCCTTTTTCAATCCAATAGTGTTATGAATATTACGGTATTTGGAGCTCTTGGGAGCTAAAATGTTTTATATATCATGTTGTATAATAATTTTTGCAAGTCCTACTGGAGGACGTAGTCAGATTGACTTGGGCTACTGATAGCCACGTATATTTTGTTGTGTTAGGAAAATCAGACCCTTTATTAGAAATAAAGCTTTTGTACAGTTCAAAGTTCTCGTCTTCGTTTCTGGTTCATTTTTAAATGTCATGGCGGAGATTATTGTGTGAACAGACTTTTAGTGATCCTGTTGTCAACTCAAACCCCGAGATAATTAAGAGGTAAGCAACGGTAAGTATGCACCCCCGTCTATTTTGGTGTGTTCCACAATGATTTCCTGTGAATTTCTGTGCTCTTATCTCGATAGTATCTGTCAGTGCCATTTTCATTGATGTAACTGTGCCGGTGCGTTTGATAATTGGCAATCCGATTGAGGGGGCGGATATCTGACAGCCTACTATCCAGGTAAACGGGGACAGTACCTACTGTAAGGCCACGGCCGCCTCCTTCCCTCTTCCTCGCCTATCCATCCCAATCTTCCATCCCTTCCCATCCCTCATGAGGCCCCTGTTCGCTTTGCAGGTGAGGCCGCCTGGGCGAAGTGCTTATCACACCTCCCCAGTTGTATCCATTCTGACCAGATGTTCCAGGCTCCAGGACACTGCCCATAGTGGCGGTAGTGGTGAGTTCCCTCGCCGAGTCCGTGGGGACCACCAACCTAGAGGGTAAATTGACTAAATAAAAAATAAAATAAAAACCAACTTCTGCTGACAAAAATATTAAAGAAAAGAAGGTCACATTTGTGTATCCCGGGTCGGAAGAGGTTTTAAACACACGCCCGAGCTGAGACGTTTAAGAGAGCTCGCAGCTCGCAGCTCTCACTGCTCTGTGGTGGTTTGTATTAGTGCTGACCTCTTGTAACTCTAAGCCAAGCCATACCGGGCACTGCCGTTCTGATTCGCAAGCAAATATCAACTAACCGAAAGCTGACTCCTTCTTCAAAGACGTAGTTAGGGGAGTTTCATTGGAGGTGTCTTAAATTACCAAGGTTGATAGAACAGGCTCGATAAAACTGGACCTGCAATGAGCAGTGACCAATAGCGCGGATACATAATAGGACATTAGTTATTTAAAATCCACTTTAACGGCCATTATAATACCAAGTGAGGTTTTTTCTTACCCCGTGAGGACTGGCGCATGGGTATTTTTGAACCGATGCTTACAAAATGCTCTACATTTTTGTTTTGGTTAGACCTTATTTCATGTCGGTTCTTGCCTTGAATTCCACCCTGAAAAAAGAAACATGTCCATAGCTTTTTAAACACTCAAGTTATTTCTATATTATTAACTATCGGGTCAGATTTACCCATGGCGCCAGTCCTCGCGTGACAGTTTTTGGGGGCATTCTGCAAAAAATGAGAGGGAAAATTCACCGATTCCGGTGTAGTACAATCACTTAGCTCACGTTCTTGTTGATCCATGTTTAGGGTCTAGGGACACCTTGGTCATCAGCTCCTTTGTTAAAAAAACTGAGATGACTGCTTTGCCACCATTATCAAGGGCAATTATAATGTTAGAAAAAATATTGCCATATTCCTGCATGTTAAATTCGAAAAATTTAAATAATCCTTATTTTATATTGGGAATAGTTCATGGGAAGACAATAGGTGTAAAATTACTTCATTAAAATCCGTACGACTACGACAAAAAGAGAGTGACACACTATGGGTCAAAATGTCCCGGCGCCAGTCTCGTTAAGCTATTGACCGAAGTGAATTAAAGGCACTTACGTATATATTAATTGCTTAATAGTACTTTCCCATTCTTGACTGTCACCACAGAGGCCCTGGTTCGATTTCCGACTCTGCCAAGAAATTCAGGCTAATTCTGGTCTCAGGGCTTGAACTGGGTACACTCAGCCTCGCGAGGCAAAACTGAGAAGTGCTGGGATCGATTCCTACCTCGGCCATACTGGAAGTGGTTCTCTGTGATTTCCTACTTCCACTCCAGGAAAATGACTGGATGCTACCTAACTTAAGGCCACGGCCGCTTCCTAACCATATCCTGCCTCGATTACAAGTAGCCTACACACACTAGAGCAGACGTGCCAGTGACACAGGTTATCAGACAACTTCTACGCACTTCCACGAACACGGGGCTACATGTCCACGATGTCACGAAGCCCCTAAAGAAAAAAGAACAACAATACTTCCCCCGGTGTTATATCTTGATTGATTTGAACGCAATAGTGGATTCCAGCAATAAGGAAAAACAATATGAATATTAGCAAATTATTATGTACTGTAAATCAAAAGAGAAATCTGTTGACATCGAATACAGATTTAGGTATTAGGAAGTAATTTTTGGAATCCATTGTCTGGAGCGTGGCGCTCTATGGAAGTGAAACTTGGTCTGTTGGCGCAGCAGAAAAGAGGAGAATAGGAGCGTTTGAAATGTGGTGTTACAAGAGAATGATTATTAATGAATGGCAGCCAATGGCCATAGCAGGGTATTGATCGCCCGTGGGATCCCAGCAAGTTCAACTTCAAGTAGTTACAACTTTGGCTACCAGATGCCACGGTAACTGACATCAGGCGGCGAACGTTGGAACTTGAGAGAGCGTTTCTAACAAAATAACCTACAAATTTAGCTACACACTGCCTATTGTAGTGGTAGGTTCTTTTACCAAGGTACTTGCCATAAATATTTGACATGGGCCCGACTTTACTTCCCCTCCGAAGGAAGGCATACTGAAGGGTTTTAACGCTCTTAAAAGTACGACAATTTCGGCTGGGTTTGAACCCGCAATCTTGGGCATAGCAGCTCAGCATGCTACCGACTATGCCACCGAAGCCGCCGAAGGAAGGCATACTGAAGGGTTTTAACGCTCTTAAAAGTCCGACAATTTCGGCTGGGTTTGAACCCGCAATCTTGGGCATAGCAGTTCAGCATGCTACCGACTACGTCACCAAAGATGAATGATGAAGATCAAATGGGTATATAGAGTAAACAATGAAGATGTATCAAGACGAGTGGGGGAGGAGAGATGTTTCTGGTGACTGCTGCCGAGGAGAAGAGTTAGGTTGATAGGAATCATACAGACACCCAGGAATTGCAAAGTTAGTTATGGAATGAAGGGTCGAGGACAAGAAGTGTAGGGGTAGACCAAGGTTAGAATATGTTAAACAGATTGACTCGGACGTACGGTGTGGTAGCTATGTAGAGATGAAACGATTAGCTCAGGAAAGGTAGCATGGAAAGCTGCATTGAACTTGTCAAGAGACTGAAGACTCAAACACAAACAATCTCTACATAGTATAAACAAAGTATCCGATTCTTGGACGTAACTGGTAATCTCGAGAACCACTGGATGGATTTTGATGCAGTTTTCGCCATTCTGTAAAATATTTTTTGAGGAAGGCTTTTGTAGAAAAACATTTATTTATTACCAAAGGAAGCCGAGCAGAAACGATTTCAGTAAATCGAGTCAAAGCAAACTCTGCCGTCCGTGCGCCTTTTAAGCTTACGCTGGGCAAACCGTTAAACATGTCTATATACTGTGCCCAAATGGACGAGTGTGAGAATTATTCGGCATGAACATTCCTACAAAACAATTCATGACAGCATTTCTCTATCGTTAATACATCGCCCACTATAAGTGTTTTTGGGTTTCATTTTTTCCAACAATCTCCATACAGTGGAAATTTTAATTACTAACCTCGGAACGAGTTTACGAGATAGCGAGTTAGCCTATCATCTCGGCATGAAACTGTCGAATCGTGCCGAGTTAAACGGTTAGAGAGTGAAATATTTAGGGACAAAATTCAAAATAGATATACCTTAACTTTCCCGGTGACATACAATCACTTCTTTATCAAATCCCTGTCGAACCTAATCAGAACCGGTCATAGTTCATCTGGGTTCAGGCACCAAGACATATCTCTGATCTAGAATCACCTACAGCCCTTCCTTATACCAATCCTTTGAGTGGATGTAATGAGAAAAGGAATATATCAATATATGTATAGCCTTACGAATTATTTACTATCAGAAACATAATATCCAAATGTAACAACACAATAATTCAGCATAAACTTTAAGAGTATAAACAAAGCAAAATCACTAATATGGATGTCACTTTTAACTATCATCAACCACAACCATATAGGCGTGCATTGAAACATCGTGAAAATAAATACATAAATACATTCTCAAATATTCAAGAAACATAGCAAGATTTATGTACAGAAATTAAGAACTATCCAAACGTAAAACTTGAGACACAGAAAATAGTCAAACGTCCGTGGTTTACCTGCGTGAAGCTGAAACTAAACAAGATGTTCAGTAAAGAACATATAGCCTACTTTCTCCTAAATGTATGAGTATAGTTATAACTCGTTGTTATTATCAAAGAGTATAATAGAACTATTCTTTGTTGAAGACCTTAGAACCGATTTACCTCTACCAAACGCCACAACCTAGATAAAAACTGCTACCATCATTGAAGAAAGAAAGAAAGAAAGATAAGAAGTATATCAAGAATGTTATGGATCTGGAGACATAATCGACCGGACTGGCTGCGTGGCTCAGCGGTAACGTTCTCGCTTGCTGGGCCCTAGGTTGCAGGTTCGTATCCTGGCGCAGTCAGCTGTCATTTGAGGGTGCACAAATGCGAGGGAGCCGTGTCAGTACATTTACTGGCACGTTAAAGATCCCCTTCGGGCCAAAATTCCGGCACCCCGGTGTCTCTAAAAGCAGCAGTAGTTAAAAGGGATGTAAAACCAATAACATTATTATTATTATTATTACATATACGACCTGCCGTGGGCAACATCCAACTTTGAGTTGAGGCATGTCTTTACACGTCTGGTTGTGCATGGCTTTCACAACCCTAATTGAATTAACAAATCTTTCCATGACCCTACAGAGACGTGTGTATACAAACTATGTGGATATTTTCGATTGCTATTTGCCTGAAATAAAAGTAGTAATTAATAGCCTGAACTAACACCAACTATGTGAAATCGTTTTGTTCTTTACTTCAAATAACATTTTCAAGTAACGCAAAATAGGCTGTTACAAACCCTTTAAAATAAAAAGTAAAAATGTATCGTAGTATCATCTTGTCATTCTTCAAATTCGATGCGCATAAGTTAGAATGCCAATGGTGTAGTAATCAATGGAGCCCCACGTAGACTAGTCGTGACATCTAGTGGTGAAATATCGAACAATATAATCCTAACAGAGCGAGTGCATTCTAGCGGCCAGAAGAAGAAACTTTTCAATAAAATCTGGAAGTTAATCTAGTTACCTTTTTGGCAGCTAGATGTCTCGAGTAAATCTGCTGGCGAATTATGTTTTAATTAAATATATATTTTACACCATAATATGCAAAATATAACGCTTAATTTTAAAACATCTGAGTCATTACAAAACAATAAACATATAACATTTCAAGCAAAAAACCTAGCTCTGATCGGGTTTGAACCATAGGCATTTGAACGATAGGCTAACGCTCTACCACTGAGCTAATTGTGTCAACGAATATGCTTCTATATAAAATGACTTACATAGAACTTGTTAGCAAATAATGATTTATACTAAACGATTTCATCACTGGAGTATATTATTTATATATAAAGCATTTCATACAAAGTTTATTTATTTTGTATCAGTACGTTATATTGCATGCAATACTCAAATTAGTGAAATATAAGTCAGGCACAAGATATCCGCTGCCATCTTGTCTTATTACTGAATCAGCTCAGCTTTTTAAAATCACGTCTGCACTATAGTATTACAAAATAAACTTTTAATTTCGAACGTGCCTCTTCCTTTAGAACAGTTAAAACGATTCTCGGCTCGATAATCGGAACTGGTGGGTCCCATGATATGGATTATAAAGTTTGCATAATTCGCACGGCCGCCATCCTGAAATGGTATGGTGGATGACCTTGTAGTTTGGTCACAAGACGCATCCTATACGAAGGTATGTTGTTACCAAATTTGGTAGAGATCGGATGATTTGGTTAGTCGTTATTTGATTTTAAGTTTTGAACGTTTGAGTGGCCGCCATTCAGTTTTAGTAAAGATGGCGGCGATATAAAACATGACACTGAGGTGTCCTTTGCTAGTGCTACCTTTGTACCAAATTTCGTTCAATTCGCATTCACCGTGTTCGAATTGATAGGGGGGGACAGACATTCAGAGTACACACACTCACACACACACAGACACACACACACACACAGACACACACACACACACAGACTCACACACACACACATACACACACACACATACACACACACAGACAGACACACTTTTTTCGCCCTGTGTTGATCTCATAAGTCTACTTTCATTTTTTGCAAAAATCGAAAGTAGGCTAAAAACATATCTAGTATGACTTAGATGGGATTCTAACCCACGCGTCTCGTAAGTCCGGTGCCTGGTTTACGCTGTGCATTAGAAATGTCTATATTGAATATTTCAATAAAATTATGTACTTCCGCTGAAAGATTATTTTAATTGAAACCCCCAACAAGTTTCATGTTTTGGCATCATTATGAGAAATGGTTTTAAAATCATTTCCCATGACGACACCGAAAGGCTAAAAGGAACAGGATTTTAATTAAAATAATCTTTTAGAGGACGAGCAAATTGTTATCAAATTGTTATGAATAAGCAATCCACCAAGTGCCGTTGGTCGTAACTATTAATACTTTAATGCTTCAGTTTATGGGAATAATCGTTGTTGCTGCTGCTTCATTCAGTGTTTCTACCATGGAATGTTCTCCTGGGAGTAGTGGGGGAAGGGGAATTGATGTTATTATCACCCTTGTAGTATAACAGTTAGAACAAGGTCATCTGGGCCCTACCATTTCTATTAGCCTATTTTCATTTATGAATGAAAATAGGCTTATATCACTATTTGTGTGTGTGTGTGTGTGTGTGTGTGTGGGTGTCCCCTTAATACAATCTAAACGGCTGGAGCGATTTTAATGAAACTCGGTGAGGACATAGTACTATTGTTTCCGACTCCGACCATGTCCTTCAAATTTTAATGTGTCTCACTAATCCAACATGGCGGCTGTGAGAAATATTTCACCGGCTTTCTATATCTCCGAAACTACTGTATTACTGATATCAACCTTCAATTGTGTACGGTGTGAGACAATACTCAGTTAAGTTCAGCTACGTGATGCTTAAAATCATGGTAAGTACAAAACCAACATGGTGGCCAAGCAAAGTCAAAATATTTAAATAGCATTTTCTCTAGCTTTAATCAACCGTGTGCAGTGAAACTTAGTAAGATTTTATGTCTATATAAGATTTAATCTACTGGCATCTGATTTAATTAATTTCTTCCGCATGAAAAAATATGGCGGCTGTGCGAAATTTCTAAATTATTATTTTTATTTTTTGTTTCCTATTCATGTCATTGGAGTGAACGTTTGAATAATAAATCTATGTAATATTCTTCATCTAACTGTACATAACTCTATGGCCTACATATATAACAATCCAACATGGTGATCATCCGAAATATTTCGATGGTTCTCAATATCTCCGAATCTATTACAGCCATCAAACTGAAATTTTGTATGTTCATAGAGGCTATTACCAAAGTTCATCTATAGGCTTTTCAATAACCTGATGAACACAAATCCAACATGATGGAGATGGGAAATTTGAATATTTATATAGATGTTTCTCTGAATATCCTTGTAATACGCAGAGAATTTTAATGGAAAAGACCAGTGGGATCTATAACAAGTAGTTCCGTGAAGAACTATACAGCCTATTTTCATATATCCTGCTCATGTTAATTGTCTCTATCAACATACAAAATTTCAGTTTAATTGCTGTAACAGATTCGTAGATATTGAGAAACGTCTAAATATTTCATATGGTCGCCAGGATGGATTTTATATATGTAGGTCCTAGAGTTATGTACTGTTACATGAAGATTATTGTGTACGTGTGGTATTCAAACTTCAATCGCATGAATAGAATACAAGAAGTAAAAACGAGATTTTAAAAGTACGCACACCAGCCATCTTGTGATTATGCAAACAATTGAAATAAATTACATGCCAGTGGATCAACATTTGTATAAGCATTTAACGTGCAACGTTTCACGGCACTCGGATAGTTAATTCGCGAGAAACGTCCATTTAAATATTTATACATCGCGTCGCCGCCATGTTGGATTTATGCTCACCAGGTTACTGAAAGTCCTATAGGTGAACATATGTTCATAGTCTCTATGAACATTTAAAAAATCAGTTTGGTTGCTGTAAAAGATTCATAGATATTGAGAACCGTCTAGATATTTCGGAAGCTCGCCATTTAGGATTGTTATATGTATAGGCCATAGAGTTATGTACCATTCAAGGACAATTATTGCCTAGCTTCATTATTCAAACTTTCACTTCGATCGCATGATTACGACACAAGAATAAAAACTTAATTTTAAAATTTCGCACAGCCGCCATCTTGAGGTTATGCAAACAATTGAATTAAATTAGATGGCAGTGCATTACAATCTGCAAAATCACTTACTGTACCACATTTCACTGCGCTCAGAGAGTTAAATCACGAGAAAAGTCTATTAAAATATTTCAAATTCGCATGGTCGCCATGTTCGTTTTGTACTTTACAGGTTTATGAAATATACATAGGTAAACTTGTATCAGTACCCTTTATCACCGTACAAAATTGCATGATGATATATGTAATAGTTTCGGAGATATAGAATGTCAGTGAAATATTTCGCACAGCCGCCATTTTGAGTTTATGTAAACAATTGAACTAAATTAGACTCCAATGCATTACAATGTGTACAAACATTTGCTGTACCAAGTTTCATTACGTTTGAATAGTTAAATCTCAAGAAATGTCTATTTAAAAGTCTCAATTTCGCTTGACCGCCATGTTGGTTTTGTAGTCACCAGGTTTTTGAAAGTCCCATATGTGAACGTCTAGTAGTGCCCTTTATCACGGCACACAATTTCAGGGCGATATCGGTAATAGTTTCGGAGATATTGAATGCTAGTGAAATATCTCGCACAGCCGCCATGTTGGATTGGTGAGACGTAAAAAAATTTGAAGGGCACGGTCGAGGTCGCCGGGAATAGTGCTATGAACTTACCGAGTTTCATTGAAATCGCTCGAGCCGTTTAGATTTTATTAGGGGGGACACACACACACCTCTCTCACACACACACACACACGCACACACACACACGGACAAAAGGTGATCTCATAAGCCTATTTTTTTAAAATTGAAAATAGGCTAAAAATGGGCTATTTAGTTCTTCACGGAACTACTTGTTCTTATTGGGACATAATTTTGGAATTACGGTATTAAGGTTACAAATTTAAACCCCCTACACCCCCCCCCCCCCTCCTCCTCCCCCCTCCCTCCATAAAACACAAAACTCCTCGCTGTTCCACCCCTAAGACTTCAATCATCATCATCCGTGCCATTTACCTTGCCCAACTGATTATTAATTTACTCTTTGTTTTGTCTCTCATTGGTTGTTCTTATACTTCAAGATTTTGATCACTGTGCACTAAAAATTACATTTTCATTGTATCTGAACGTGTTCAGGCACCACAAGAGTAAGCCATAGAGAGAGGTGGTAATTTATAAGATTTTATAAACCAAAATTTAGCATATTAAGTTAAACAGTTGGTATTTTATAGCTTTTATACATTTGCAATTTAGCATTTTATAGCATTTTTGAAAACTGAATGTGGGTGAAATCTGATAAATGAGTAATGTATTTTGAAATGGCATTAATGTGAAATTTAAATCTCATTTGTAAAGTTGAGATAAAACTACACGAAGTAAAATGTGCACTTACTTTCAATTAATTAGGTTAATGTAACACAGACGAAAATTGTTACGAGCTAAAGCATTACACAAAGAAAACAAGTAGTTCCGTGAAGAACTATACAGCCTATTTTCATATTTACGACTTATGTTAATTGCCACTATCAACATACAAAATTTCAATTTGATTGCTGTAACAGATTCGTAGATATTGAGAACCGAAAAAATATTTCGGATGGTCGCCATGTTGGATTTTATATATGTAGGTCCTAGAGTTATGTACTGTTACATGAAGATTATTGTGTACGTGCAGCATTCAAACTTCAATCGCATGATTAGGACACAAGAAGTAACAAAGAGATTTTAAAATTTCGCACAGCTGCCATCTTGTGGTTATGGAAACAATTGAAATAAATTAGATGCCGGTGGATTAACATTCGTATAAGGATTTACTGTACCAAGTTTCACTGCACTCGGATGGTTAAATTACGAGAAACGACCATGTGAATATTTATACTTCGCGTCGCCGCCATGTTGAATTTGTGATCACCAGATTATTTAAAGTCCTATAGGTGAACTTAAGTTCATAGCCCCTATGAACATAAAAAAAAATCAGTTTGATTGCTATAATAGATTCGTAGATATTCAGAGCCGTCTAAATATTTCGGATGGTCACCATGTTGGATTGTTAAATGTATAGGCCATAGAGTCATGTACCATTAAAGGAAAATTATTACGTAGGTTCATTATTCAAACTTTCACTTCGATAGAATGATTACGACACAAGAAATAAAAACTTAATTTTAAAATTCGCACAGCTGCCATCTTGAGGTTATGTAAACAATTGAACTAAATTAGATACCAGTGCATTACAATGTCTATAAAAATTTCCTGTACCAGATTTCATTGCGTTTGGAAAATTAAAGCGGGAGAAAGGTCTATTTAAAATTTTCAAATTCGCTTGGCCGCCATGTTCGGTTCGTAGTTAACCGGTTTTTGAAAGTCTTATAGATGAACTTCCAATAGTGCCCTTTATCTCCGTTCAAAATTTCAGGGTGATAACGCTAATAGTTTCCGAGATATAGAATGCCGGTGAAATATTTCGCACATCCGCCATCTTGTGGTTATGTAAACAATTGAACGATATTAGATGTCGGTGCATTACAATGTGTATAAACATATACTGTACCAAGTTTTATTGCGTTTGGTTGGTTAAATCGCGAGAAACGTCTATTTAAATGTCGCAAATTCACGTGGCCGCCATGTTGGTTTTGTAGTTATCAGTTTTTCAAAAGTTAGATAGGTGTAATTCTGGTAGCTCCCTTTATCACCGTAAAAAATTCCAGGGTGATATCGGGAGTAGTTTCGGAGATATTGAATGCTGGTGAAATATTTCGCACAGCCGCCATGTTGGATTGGTGAGACGTAACAAAATTTGAAGGGCACGGTCGAGGTCGCCCGGAATAGTGCTATGAACTTACCGAGTTTCATTGAAATCGCTCTAGCCGTTTAGATTTTATTAGGGGACACACACACACACCTCACACACACACACACACACACACACGCGCGCACACACACGCACACACACACGGACAAAAGGTGATCTCATAAGCCTATTTTTTCAAAATTGAAAATAGGCTAAAAATTGAAACTTATAATTATGGAAAACCAGAATAATACGCATAAAATAAACAAAATCAACTCAAGTCTTGCTTCAATATCCACCACAGTGGGCAAGTGCATGCAAGTTCATTAATCATTAACATTGCAGAAAGAGCTGTTTTTTAGACAATTTTGGTCTCATCATATGAGCACTTGTTGTCTTGAACCTACCCGAAGGAAATGAATGCGAGGTGCAGGAGGGATTACTTTCGGCATTCCAGACCGGTGATCAAGCCGTGATAAACATTTCAAGGGTATACAAACTCTTCAGGAAGTTTTCACAAGAAAATAAAGAATAAATATCGTTATGTTTGAAAAATTGTGGATTTCATATTTATGTAGCATTTTGGTATAATTAACGCATTTTGAGTCAATTTTGCATTTTGTCGCTTTCTCAAAACACATTAAAAGTGGTTTATATGTCATGAAAAGTGAAAATACAAGAGTACAAGCCTTAACGAAGATTTCGCACTGAAATGCATTTGCGATTTTTTTAAACACCACCTCTAGCCACAGGCTATACCTTTCAGAAATGTATGAAATAAAAAGTAAATTGTTTTTCGACATTGAATTCGAAACGCTAAGAACGTTTGTTCTTTATTTAGCACGTTCGAAGAAATGCCATAAAATGTCATCCCCTCCTCCCATTGTAACACGTTGTAACAATTCTTTATAGCCCCCCTTAATTTATCTATTTAAACGAAATTAAAGAAGTGTGACTCGGACAGTTTTGTAAGGTAGATTTCTAAAATAAAATCATTTAAACGTATAAATTTCACCAGTATTATTCGTAACGTCATTTTTAACAACAACCTTTTTCTAGTGTGTAAAATTTAATTTGTATGTGAACTTTTAATTCTATTTTAAATCAAAATTTTGTAAGGATATCCATTTCACTTTATCATGTTAAACTATTAATCTATCAACACTGATGAAGATATCATTATCATATCGAAACATGTAGACCTACGTTTAAAATATTTTATTAAACATCATTTCACATTAGTCTATTGACAGGGTGAATTCCACAATTACATATTACCATTAGTCAATACGGATAAAACTGTTACCAATTTAAAAGTGTTAACGTTTATGCATGTCATAAATAAATAAATAAATGATTAAATATATAAACATATAAATAAATAAATAAATAAATAATAAAATAAACAAATAAATACATAAATAAATATATAAATAAACAAATAAAATTGACAATCGTACGTTTTTATTAAACCCCCCTCCCCGGAAAGTTTCGTACACTTTTGTCACATTCTTGTAAGCCGATCGAACCTAGCGTACGTATTTTGTGGATGACCCCTTATAAGACAAATTCTACAGTCACCCAACTACATGGGACTTAATGACCACGATGCCCAATTCCCTCAAACGTAACAACAAATACGTGTTATCAATAAAGCAGCCTCCGTGGCTTAGGCGGCAGCACGCCGGCCTCGCACCGCTGGGTCCGTGGATCAAATCCCGGCCAGTCCATGTGAGATCTGTGCTGGACAAAACGGAGGCAGACAGGTTTTTCTCCGGGTACTCCGGTTTTCCCTGTTAACATTTCATTCCAGCAACACTCTCCACTATCATTTCATTTAATCTGTCATTCATTTAATCATTGCCCCAGAGGAGTGCGTCAGGCCTCGGCAGCCGGCACAGTCCATATCCTCGCCGCTAGATGGGGGCTTCATTCATTCCATTCCTAACCCGGTCGGAGACTGGAAGCAGGCTGTGGATTTTCATTTTCAATAAAGCAGCACTGTACAATGGCCTTGCATAGTTTCCCTGTGTATTTGTGCTCTACAATGCCTGCTGCTCCGGACCAGTGAACTCCTTGGCTCCCATCCATTTACCAGGCAGCATTCATTTATATACTTTTTTCCTACAATATTAAACGCTAGCTAATCTTCGAGGCTTAACGCTGACTGGGCGGGATGTATTGCCGGCAGCTGCGCCTCTCCTGGGACAGACTCTCCGCTAGGAACATTCTCGCTCCAATCTGGCTTTCTTATAACAGAACAGAATGTTAGTTGTAACTCTTCAGTCGGTCAACGTGATTTTTCCTAATGAGGGGTGGTGGTGGGGGAGGACTAATCACCAAAATTGTGAGTATTCTCAGGGGATTGTCTCCGCAAAATACCCAGAAATATCAACCAATATCTTTGAGCATATAACTTTGTGTAATTCTTTTAGATAAGATTTAATTGCAAAATTCTAAGTTTAAATAGCCTACAATTAGTGGCAATACAAAAAAGTTGTCAATTACAACATAACACACACATTGTATACTTAATGAATTTTTTATTATAGCAAATATCTAAATATTTAACAATTTATTAATCAGAAAGGTAAACAGTTTTCTTTCTTTACAAATTAATAATTTATATCTCAAAAGTACCGTACTGTGGAATTCTCAGTTTTTCCTCACAAGGCAGAATTAAAATTTCTTGGCAGAGCTGGGAATTGAATTTGGACCTCCGGGGGGGCAGCCAAGAATTCTAGCCGCTACACCATGAGGTAGTCTAATTTCAATCTTAATATTGTTTATAACTTAGCCAATGAGTTAAGATTAGGGTACAACCAAATTTACAATTATTTTATGCTATTACCAAAGCAACACTTTCCTAATTTATATTCGCTTATTTGGAGGGGGGAGGAGGGATGAGGGGGTGGGGGAGGGGGCGGAGGCCCCCACAGCTCCACCCATATATATCTATATATATGAAAATCCACAGCCTGCTTCCAGTCTCCGACCGGGTCAGGAATGGAATGAATGAAGCCCCCATCTAGCGGCGAGGATATGAAATGTGCCGGCTGCCGAGGCCTGACGCACTCCTCTGGGGCAATGATTAGATGAATGACAGATGAAATGAAATGATAGTGGAGAGTGTTGCTGGAATGAAATCTTGACAGGGAAAACCGGAGTACCCGGAGAAAAACCTGTCTGCCTCCGTTTTGTCCAGCACAGATCTCACATGGAGTGACCGGGATTTGAACCACGGATCCAGCGGTGAGAGGCCGGCGTGCTGCCGCCTAAGCCACGGAGGCTGTTATATCTATATATACGCCCCTGCAATGTATATAATAATCTCTACAGAGTATAAAACAGAGTCCCCGATTCTTGGATGTAACGTGTAATCTCGAGAACTACTGGATTGTTTTTGAAGCGGTTTTCACCATTCACAAAAGGAATTCTCGAGGACGGTTTCTGTAGGAAAACATTCATTTATTACCAAAAGAAGACGAGCAGTAAAGATTTAAGTGAATCGAGTCGATGAAAAACCTGCCGTCCGTACGCCTTTTAAGCTTACGCTGGGAAAACCGTTAACATATCTATACTCGTATACTTTGAGTGTAAGAATTGTTCAGTATGAAATGTTCTACAGAAAGTCCTTGACATCATATTTCTATCTTTAATACATCGCCTACCGGTACTTTAAGTGTTTTTACGTTTTCATTTCCTCCAACAATTTCCATTCAGTGGAAATTTAAATTATTAGCTTCGGAGCGAACCTATTACCAGCCAGAATCAAACTGTCGAGTCGTGTCGAGTTAAGACCAGAGAAGAGTATATGTGTTTGGAGTTTCGCTGTTCACCTCGGCTTTTCTGAATTACGTCTGGGACCTGTCGTCCGTGCGCCATTTAAACCGTTAAAACTATCGGGTGAAGACGGGGCGGGTTGCTAGTATGAAATAATAAGTAAATATATACGTTTTACTGCAGCCAAACGGCCAAGGAAAAGGAGTTACAGTTGAAATAGAACAATAGAACATATGTGAATATTTCCACTAAGTATATGGGTTGGTTTTTTAGTTTTGGCACCTTAGTTATAACTGGATTAATAACTCACTTAGATGGTTCCAAGTTTCACAGGCCCTCGATGTAGTCCCCACCGTTGCGTACAATGTGTTCCCAGCGATGCGGAAGTCGTTGGATCCCGTTGGCACTGCCCAATCTATTGATGGTACGATGAGAGTGCTCGGCAGCCTGCTTAACGTCATTGTCAACTTCATCTTCGGGATGAGATCATTTATTATTAACACAGTGTGTTATTCTAAATTGTAGGCTTTACACATGAATATACACCTTCACTCACGTAATTCACAAAACCTTGAACTCTGAACAATTCAAATTGCGAATCAAATCGTACTATAATCATCTAACGACGTGTTATTGAATTACAGTAGTGAAAAAATTAACCTCAATACAGTGATCAGGATCTGATGATGGCTACTTGAGGGTCGAAACGTGTAATCCTAAATTGCCCATTGAAGTGTGATTTCTTTTCGTGTGGCTTCCGGAGAGGCCGAGTGCAGGTCTTTCTAGTTGACGCCCGTGGGCGAACTGCGCTTCGTAATGAGGATGAAGTGATGATGAAGACGGCACATACACAGTCCCCGAGCCTCGGGAATTAACTCCAGGAGATTAAAATCCATAATGGCCCGGCCGTGAATCGACCCGGGACCCTTCGGGCCAAGGACTAGCACGCTAACCAATTAGCCATGGAGCCGGACATTTAATTCTGATAATTAACTAATACATGTAATTTTTTCCAGGAGTGTGTTAGCATATTTATAGCCTAACTAGTACCCCGCCCAATTCATTGGGAACAATCGTGTTGACCGACTGAAAAGCTACAAAATACAATAAAAAAAGAAGAAAAGATGATGATGAAGATGATAATTGTTGTTTTAAGGGGCCTAACATCTACGTAAGGAGGAAAGAACAGGAATGAGAAAGAGAAGAAGATGAACGATAGCAGATATAGGACAGAAAATCAAAATCAAATCCTTGAATTTCAATAATAAAAATAATAATAATAACAATAATAATACGGGTTTAAAATGTATTTTAACTGCTGTGGTGGAAGTGCCCCAATGTTGTCCTGAGAGGATCTTTTACGATAGACTATAGTAAATGGACACCCTTAAAAGACATCTGACTAGTTTGAGATCGAATCTTCTTGACTTGGTCAAGTCTTTGGTAGATTAGAACTCTTTCTTAATTTCTCCCAAGACCGTCACAAGGAGTTTCAAAGAACTGATAATAATTTGAAAGAAAAAAAAACGTGACAACTATTTGAAACTCTTGAGAAATCACTGGATTACATGAATATTTGATCGTGTTCAAGCGGCCTAATGGCCAGGCTCCATCACCACATGAAAACAGCTTCTCCCAGCGAGAATGAATGTCCCACTAAATGGTGAACATTATCCACGGTCCCATAAAAGCGTTATTTGCCTGTTGAAATAAGACAGCGAGGAGCGCTAAGAAGTGGGTTGTAGCTAAGAATATCCTTTTAGCTGGAGATGAATGAGAGGGGGGCTAATTTGGGGGGCGCCGCGCCGCCTCCCCATTACTGGTCGCTGACAGGTGCTCCATAACTCTTAACCTCCCCCACCCGCCCCCGCCGACTCTGTCACCACCAAGTTTATTTATACAACAAATCTAGAGTGCCTAACAAATGCCTTAATCTTCTTCATAGCAACATGCAGAGTTTGTTTCTTTAATTTAGTTGTGTGAAAACATGCTAAGTACACAAATAAACACTGCGAGTGGCTCGCTACACCCGATTAACAGATTTCTACAACTTATGAGACCTGTTGTTTTCTCTTTCACTTTCTCGGTTATTCGATTGAAATAAATACTTTCCATTTAAGAAGTGGTAGGCCTATGTCATGGTTTCCAAAATTAAATGAAAAAAGAATATTGAAAGTTCATCATACGATACTTTTGCCTTTGTGGCTTTTACTACATTCACTCTATCTTCTTCTTCTTCTTCCTCTTCTTCTTCTTCTTTTTCTTTAGCGTTTGTCCCGCCTCGTGGCAGGGTCGGCTTTGTGAATCCGCTGTCTCCACTTTACTCGGTCATGATGAGCCATGTCCGGATGTAGGTTGTCGCTCTTCAGATCCCTGTGCAGTGTATCGGACCAAAGTTGTCTCGGTCGCCACTATGGTCTTTTCCCGGTGACCTCTAGTGTGTAGCCCTGTTTTACTATGGTGTCCGCTCTGACCGTAGCACATGCCCAAACCATCGCAGACGACCCTCACGCATTTTGTTGTTGATTGCCGCGACACCAAATCGTTCCCCTATTCTTTCATTGGGGATGTGAACCAACCTAGTAATGCCATCTTGATCTCCATGACACTTAACCGACGTTCTGCTTCCTTGGTGATCGGCCAACATTCAGTACCATAAAGCGCCACGGGACGAACGACAGTGCGGTAAATCTTCGATTTTAGGTGGTTTTCATCTGGCGATCGCACATGGCACCTGTCGTTGTTCGCCACTTCATCCACGCAGCATTAATTCTTACGTTGACCTCCTCGGTGAGACGACCTTCAGCAGGTATCGTAAAGCCAAGATGCTTAAATTTTGTCGTTCGAGGCAGATCATCGCCGTCGACTTGGATTGTTCCAATTTCTTCTGCATCAGATGTCATATATTCTGTTTTAGCTTTGTTAAGCAGCAGGCCATATTGACTTAACCGATCACTCCATTCCTGGACTTGATGTTGGAGATCCAGCTACCACATTCACTCTATACTGCCATAAATATCTCCAAAACTATAAACGTGTGTTGTGAAAGCTAGCAGTATCTAGAAAGGATTTTACCAGAAATTATTGAATAATATGGTTTTTAAACTCGCCTAGTAATATGAAGTTATCATTGAAAATCGAAAGTGATTCTAATTATAGAATTAATAGACTGTCAGAAATGGAATCTTATCATTCATAAACTCTTAGTAAATGGTCAAAGAATCAGGTATGTTTACATTTTAGATGGTCTGTTTGTACGTACTTCTACTGTAATCAACATTTCAGCTTCTACGGGTTCGGAAATGAGGCGTGTTTGTGGCGGCGCGGTTGGATGCCCTGACTCACGTCAACGTCATCAGAGGGTTTTATGAGAAATCCAATGAGGAATGAAATTAGGCAAGGAGCAGGTAAGAAGCGGTCATAGCCTATTATAATGTAGCGTCTGGACATTTGCCTAGGATAGAAAATGGGAGAATAGGGAAAATAATTTCAAATACTACTGTTGTGGGGTTTGAACTTACTCGTCTCCCGAGACAATAAATAAATTGATAGATACTGTCCCCGTCCACTTGTTCATAAACAGCACCGAGGTCCGAATTCTATGTCACACCACGTGACAATACCGAATCATACTCCGAGATTGTAAGCTGAGTGCAATAGACAGCGCATGGAGAAAGTTACTAGGAACTGCATAAAAATTAATACAGAAAAAGAGGAACATGTACATTGTCAGATGTTCTTAAAATAGAAAATACCACTTCTAACGATTGGTGGTGAAGTGTATAAAACCCCATAACATCTCTTTCATGCTATGCACCTGGTTAGTGTATGGATCTCCTCCAGAAGGAAACACTGGTTATACGGAACGACAGTCTTCCCACATACCGGGCATTGTTAAGTAATATTACACAGTTTAATGAAGGTAAGTTGCTTCATCCAGTTGTACAATCCATCTTGAAGATGTTCACCATAACAGTGACGAAACAAGGTTAATCAAGAGTATTCGGTAAGAGTACAACATCTTTCCTCCTGATGAGAACCGCATTGATGCGCTGCTTTTTCCTCTTAAGTGGCTTTGAAAGCCTGCGCATTTGTCCGATGTCACTGAGAGCGACAGTCTTTTACGAGAACAAGTCTCAGAATTACCCAAAGGACAGTGGTGGTGTGTGACAAAATTTGTAGGTTGTATTTGGCTAGTTAGAAACGCTCTATCAGGATCCAACGTTCGCCGCTAGGTGTTAGTAACAGTAGTATCAGATAGCCAGAGTTGGAACTACTTGAAATTGAACTTGTTGAGAGCTCTCAGGCGTTCAATCAAAAATACCCAGCTATGGCCATTGGCTGCGATTCATATATAATTAAGAGTACAACATTTACAGCTAGTGTAATACCTTATACAATACAAAACCTCAAATATCCTAACAGTCCCCCTCATTGCGTAGGAACTAGCATTCTTCGCTGTGACCGCTGAGGCTCGGGTTTGATTCCTGTCTCTGCCAAGAAATTTAATTCTGGTTTCAGGGCTGGAATGGTGTACACTCAGCCTCATGAGGCAAAACTGAGAATAGGTGAGTTCGATTCCCACCTTAGTCTTCCTGGAAGTGGTTTTCCGTGGTTTCCACCCTTCTACTCCAGGCGAATGCCGTTTGTACCTAACGTAAGGCAACTGCAGCTTCCAACCAAAATCCTACCTCGTTCACAAAAACACACACTAGTACAGACATCACAGTGACACGGGTTATTAGGAAACTTATACACACACCCAAGTACACGGTGCTACAGCATCACGATGTCGCAAAGCCGCTCAATATTCAACAATAACAAATATCCCGACAAATAGAGGCTACCGGATATTAGGTCATGTAATGCAGGGTAACATTGATACTGATGTTGTTGATTCATTGAGGGGATTTGCAACGTCGTGGTCAGGTAGCCCCGTGTACTTCGGTGTGTGTGGAAATGTGTCTAATAATCTGTGTTATTGAGATGGCATTAACTTATTAGTGTGTGTATTTGTAATTCATATGAGGATTGGAAAGAAGGCGCCCGTGGCCTTAATTTAGGAACCATCCCGGCATTCGCCTGGGGTAGAATTGTGGGAAACCACCGAAAACAAATTCCAGGATGACTGAGGTGGGAATCGGACCCGCCTCTTCTCAGTTTTGCTTCTCGAGGCTGAGTGTACATCATTCCAGATTTCAAATCAGAATTAAATTTCTTGTTAGAGCCGGGAATCGAGCCCTGAACTCCGCGGTGGCTGCTACTGATTTGAACCTCCAATATGTTGCTGTAAAGCGCGATGCATAGCATCTTATTCTGCTCGGGTCGGCTCCAGAAAGAAGCACTGGCTATATGGAGCGAGAGTGTTCCCACACACAAGGACGAAATAGGTGGGAGCCAGTTTACGACTTGACATTCTTTAGCGGAACTTCGAACCGAAAGCAAGTGTGGTGTGAAATATCTTAACTACCCAAGGAAATGTAACCTCCCTTCCGGGGAATGAGCTTTTAATGCCAGGCCAGTTCTCGCAGTTTGTTACCAATCCGGCGTGCCGAGCCTGTCACGTCAGCGTAATCTGCCCAGTTGGATGTTTAACTTACCAACTAGGATCTTTTATAGCCACCGCAGGGTTTAGAAGTATATTTCGTTTATTATTAAAAGAACATTTCCTCCCAATTCCAAATAACCATAATTTAAATCGATCGTTGGCAATATACAGTTTATGGACACGGGTAAACGTAAGAAATTTACTTCCTGTACTTAAAGTTTAATCGTAAGCTAAACACCATCATAATCGATTTTGGGCAACCAAGGACCACGTAAATAACTCTTCATGATTTCAGTTTTCCTTGGCGCCAATATTTCTTTGCTCACAGCTTCTTGCTTTTCAGCTGTCCAAAGTTGCTTCTTCCTGGTCGCTGTTTCTGGCTCTAGGAACCCCTCAAATGTGTGCATCTTATTTCTGAAAGTGGTTCTGTTGCGGATGCCTTGCTTGATCAGTGATGTCCATTTCTTGTAGATCCTTCTTGGTGTTAGCAAACCATTTTTGAGCGGCTTCGGTGGCGTAGTCGGTAGCATGCTGAGCTTCTATGCCCAAGATAGCGGATTCAAACCCGGCCGAAGCCGTTGGATTTTTTAAGAGCGTTAAAAATCCCTCAGTATGCCTTCTTTCGGAGGGGAAGTAAAGCCGGCGGTCCCATGTCATAGATTTATGGCATGTTAAAGAACCTTCCACTGATTGCACCAGTGTGAAGCTAAATTGGATAGGTTAAGAATGTAAACAACGCTCTTAGGTTTCTACGTTCGTTGCCAAGAGCCTACTGTGGTGGCGTCTAGTATCTAAGTTCTGAACTTGGCCTAGTAGTCGTTGACGGTGGCGCTTGGTGACAAAAGTAGGAAATATTTGGAAAATTCTAAGTTGCAGTACTTAAATTAAAAAACAGATAACACACACTAATACAGTTATCACAATTAACACCGGTTATCAGACAGATTCTACACACACCCAAAGTACACGGGGCTACATGCCCGTGTTGTCGCAGCCCCTAAACTTAAGAACCAACCAACCAAACCATTTTTGATAAGAGTTGCCTTTTCTATTGGGCTTGTTGAAGTGGTTAAAAATGTTCTTAGTGAGTCTATCGTCAGGCATTCTTGAAACATGTCCAGAGAATTTAACCCTTCGTTTTCGTATGGTATCTGAGATTATAATGCATGTTTTATGTACTTCTTTCTTACTGCGTAATCGGTATGTATCAGCACGTTCTCCGATTTAAAATAACATTCCTTTTTTTTCTTCCTTCAATTTCTTCATTTTTTTTTTTTTAGTTTGTTAGTCCTGGGCATTCCTAAGCATACAGGCACTCTGGTTGAATTACTGTATGATAGTGTCGTAGTTTAGTCCTAATGGAAATCTCTTTCTTGTTGTAGGCCTATGTTTTTTTTCGTAAGGTGAAAAGCAAGCTCCATTTCCCCACCTCTCTCATGATTTCCTTCTTTGTCGAGTCCGTTTGGTTGGATTATCTCACCAAGGTACTTGAAATTTACAACTTTACTTATCTTATTCTCTTTTGTTGTCATTATGTATCTCGGGGCTAAACCATATTTATGATGAATATGTACTTGTTCAAAGGGATATTTTTGACACAAAATCAAGTAGTGAAGGTCTAAATAGCCTATCATAATATTATTTCAGTAGTATAGATCCCTCCTGCGGCGCTCACAAGCGACTGATCGTGACAATGAGCATTCTAATGAAAGAGAATAGACATTAACAGTGACGAATTGCACTGTAATTTCGTAAATATCTATAATTTCTTAAAAAATGAATTTTAAAAAAATGTACGAAGTGTGCGATTTGCAAATACTGTTGCTGTATGAAACTACGCTCCATAATTGCTGTCCACTTCACATTTAGGCCGCTGTGACGCCTGTTTCATGTAATTTAACATTCTGAGGTCTTTCCTTTAGGCTATCATTTTGCGTGGATTTCAGATCAGTAAATCAAAGGAATGAGTACTCAAATCGGATAATTTCATAAATATCGAATAACCGGTGAGTGTTACAGCAACCTTTCCCTTTATGGCTCTCATTATAAAACTACTGGGGAAAGTGTGGTTTATGAACATGCGATATGTCTCGCACGGGTCCGCTAGTTAACATATATCCCTACAGTACTTTTCCATAAAGTAACTCTCCCGCCTATTGCAAGGATTTTCCAGGCACAAAATAGCTTTTAATACACGACCTATGTCTCCACCAATACATTTACATTGAAACATTAAGTGCTAAAATACATAACTTTAAGTATCGGTGATTAAGACTCCTCCCGCGAGACAGCATCCTTCTGTAACGAGTCACAGGAGTTTATTTTAAGGAAAGACAAATCCACGGCAACTACGATTCATTCTAAGTACCGTAATCTACAGAATTTAGTGCCATTAGATTACGATTATTATAATAGCCCATCATACGAATCTTGTCTTTAATCACTTGAATAGAACGCGAGTAATAACGAAAGATAAGGTTTTAAATTTTCAAACTAATGCCATCTTGAATTTGGCCTGATGATCGACATACTAGAAGGCAAAATACCTAGAAAACGCCCTCGCGGGAGGCCACGGAACACTTTCATGAGATCCTTTACTAAATAGCTCTGGCCTACGAAGTTATGAAGTGGTCAAAGGACAGCACAAGACCGCACAACGTGGAAAAGACTCATTGTAGGGGCAGACCAGTCGCTTGACTGAAAAACATGATGATGATACTAAGCTCTGAAAAAAGATTCTGTGTACTAAGTTTCAATGCTCTCAGGTGATTAGATCGCCAGAAAAACAAGTAGTTCCGTGAAGAACTATACAGCCTATTTTCATATATCCTACTTATGTTAATTGCCTCTATCAACATACTAAATTTCAGTTTGATTGCTGAAATAGATTCGTAGATATTGAGAACCGTCTAAATATTCCGGATGGTCGCCGTGTTGAATTGTTATATGTATTGGCCATAGAGTCATGTACCTTTAAAGGAAAATTATTGCGTAGGTTCATTATTCAAACTTTCACTTCGATCGCATGATTACGACACAAGAAACAAAAAAACTTAATTTAAAAATTCACACAGCCGCCATCTTGATGTTATGTGAACAATTGAACTAAATTCGATACCAGTGCATTATTATTTGTATAAACATTTGCTATACCAAGTTTCATTGCGTTTGGATCATTAAATCGCGAGAAAAGTCTATTTAAACTTTCAACTTCGCTTGGCCGCCATGTTCGTTTTGTAGTTAACCGGTTTCTTAAAGTCTCATAGATGAACTTCCAGTAGTGCCCTTTATCTCCGTGCAAAACTTCAGGCTGATACCGGTAATAGTTTCAGAGATATTGAATGCTAGTGAAATATTTCGCACAGCCGCCATGTTGGATTGGTGAGACGTAACAAAATTTGAAGGGCACGGTTGGAGTCGCCCGGAATATTGCTATGAACTTACCGAGTTTTATTGAAATCGCTCCAGCCGTTTAGATTTTATTAGGGGGGGACACACACACACACGAATCACACACACACACGCATACACACACGGACAAAAGGTGATCTCATAAGCCTATTTTTTTTTTTTCAAAATTGAAAATAGGCTAATAATTTCAAATATTTGAAAATCACTTGGACGCCATGCTGTTTAAGTGTTTCTCAGGATTTTGAAAGTCACTTTTATGTCTACTTACCTAACTGTCTCTTATCACTGTACAAAATTTCAGTTTGATTGCCATAATAGTTTGAGACATATTGTGAACCGGTAAAAAACAGCAGTATAGGATTGTTTTCTCCACTTGATTAGGACACAAGAAATAAGAAAAGGCGCCAAGTTTATGTTCTCATAAAAATTGAACATCAGACCTGAAGTTCATCACAATAATAAATCAATAGATCACAGGTCAGCATACTTAATCTACACTGATAATAACGCAACATGATCATTTACTAAAGGCAAAGCCTTGTCACTGAAGCCACATTTGATGGTGTTCTGCTAGTCTCTTAAAGCTGCCATAAGAACCACATGCCAGTTCTCCAATGGACGTCTTGATGTACGATATCCTTGGACGTCCCCTAGGTTTCATTCCCAATACTTTGCCTCCATAATGGTTTGGAGAAGAGAGTCGTGCCTGAGTACATGTCCCAGAAACTTTGTTTTCCTCTTCTTTATTGTTTTTAATAAACATCGATCCTCCTTGACGTCCTGCAGAACAAGATCATTTGTTTTCCTGACCATCCAACTTGCTCTTGTCATTTTTCTCCAAAACCAAATATCTACAGACGTAAGTTTTGTTTCCTCGAGTTACCCCAGGTTTCGAATCCATACAGTAAGACACTCCAAACAAAGGTCTTAAGAAATGACTTTCTAGTCCCCAAACTGAGGTGATTATTTAGCAATAAGTTATATTTATTGTGGAAGGATTGTTTTGCTACCACTATTCTTTTCTTGATTTCTGACGGGAAATAACGCAACAACTATGAAAGTGCTTCAGGACAACTGAGAAATAATATTCTGAAAGTATGTTTGACATGTTACACACGTTATTACAAATATTTGTAATCTAAAGATTGTATAGGTATATATGTACAGAAGTGTAATACATAAACATCATACCTTATCTAAGCCTATGTGATCAGGATCAGATGATGATCACGTGACGATCGAAGCATGTCATCCAATTAAGTACCTCCCCCCTTCTTTTGTACATTTTGTAATAAATACCTCATGGAATATATCTTTAAATACTTGTTTTCCATCCTAATGTAACTGGGTACAATATGTGTTCCGACTGGAAATCTTTCTTTAATAGAATTAGGCGTCACTAAAAAGAGGCTTCTAATACTACAATATCGATAAGAATTCATAATATCCAATGTTTTGCCACACATTAGTTCTTTTCTTCCTTGCTAACCGGGCAAAACTAAGGATCACGCCAATATCACTTAATTTCCTTCTTATTGTTCTCTCTTTCTACCTCTTCCTCCACATTTCCTTCATTCTTTCAGGGTGTTGTGCCTTTCTCTCTTCTGTACATCCTCCTCCCCTGCGCTCTCACATTTCTTCCACGAGAACCTTTATGTCAGAAAGTCTTTCCCTGAATAGTTTTCTGTCTTGACAGTCTTCATCTGTGATTCCTAGCCTCCTGAGTTCTTCCTTCATCTGCTTGTTGTAGCCCCCCTGACTCTTCAGATTGTATATTCTATAGAACATTTGTTTATTTATCCTTGCCGGATCCATTCTGACCATGTGTCCTTAGAATCTTAGCCGTCCTTTCCTGATCGATGTTTCCAGGTCTTCCACCCTTTCTCTTGTTTGATCTTAGTCTATAGTTTCCCTGAACCACTATAGAGCCGTAAATCCTTCTCAGTATTCTCCTTTCATTCTTCAGGAGCTTTTCCAGGTTCATCAGATTTGCCGTCTCCACACCATACAGGATCACCGGTTTTACCACAGCATTTTAGTACTTTATTACGGCGTTAATGCATAAGTTCTTAGCTTTTATGCAGAAAATAAAACAATTTTAATTTGGAGTGGTCACATTTACGAAAGGTTATAATTTCTGGTGGAAGAGGGTGAATGGTCAAGGGCTCATACAATACTATATTACTGCATATATTTTAAAATAATAGGCTACATGTCTTGCAAAATACGACACTGTACACGTCACATAATGAAGCCAGTCTATTTGAAGATGCCACAGTGCCACATATTAACACAATTGAAACCTCAGAGTATCAAGGCCCCCCCCCCCCCCCCCACACACAAAAGAGATAAGAATTAAAACTCAGCAATGTCTCTAGGTTTATACCATGTCTTGTGTGGTATTTCGACTAGGACCCCAGCTGGCTCATCAGCGGGCTCTTGATGTTCCTGGGCGAAACCCCACACAAGACATGGTATAAACCTAGAGACATTGCTGAGTTTTAATTCACTGGCCATGAAATCCAATATACCATCTTTTTGGAAGCCTTTATAGGGAGGCGAAAGAGCTGCTTGAGCTTTCAGCACATGCGCACATGCGCTTCATAAGAAGGGAGGTAGTGCACAGTTCGTTATAACCTAGTTTCCTCACCCCCTTCTCTGACCTCCACCCCTGATGCCCTGTTCTCTAACTTGCTTCGCTTCACTATTACACTGCGTGGGGGTGGTGGTGGCAGCCCTGCTGCTCCGTCGAAATACAGTGAGAGTTCGGCGCATAGCCTGCTGTGCCATTGCTTTCACTTGTCGCATTTCTCCGAACCCTTTCCTACTTACGTCATCTTCGTATACCAGTGCAAAGTGCTTCGCAGCTCAAGCTGCCCATGTGCGTGTGATTGCCCCCAGTGTGCAGCCCTCCCCCTCCGTGTGTGTTATTTCTTCTGCTTTTCATCAACATACGCTCATGGACAAAAGAAACTTTGAACAATCTTTGAACTTTATATTTCTGACTAGATGATTCCTGTGCATGTGCCTTGATGTATCTTTGTCTTTTACCCGCATTTCTTGTTGTGCTGTTTTACTTTGTGTATTTCTTTTGATCAATAAATGGGGGTGTTCGCGGGGCCTCGGCCTGGGCGTGGTGTGGCGCTGGGCCTTTTCCATGGGGTGAACTCCGTGTTGGTCGGGGAGACCTCTGCGCCACCCTTTCTCAGTTGCTCCCAGCTAAAATGTACCTGTACATATACATATTTTTCATTTTCCGATGGCCAAAGGGCTGCTAGTTCAGCCGACGCTTCGCACGGTAGCAGAAATTGAAATAACTCCTTGACGATGGATGATATGACGATATTCGTTACTCCTGTGGGGGTCCAGGCGGGGACACCAAGAGCCCGCTGATGAGCCCACTTGGTGATCCTAGGCGAATACCCACACAAGACACGGCATAAACCTAGAAAAATTGCTGAGTTTTAATTCACTGGCCGTGAAAGCCAATATACCATCTTTTTGAGATAACGATTGTTTGCTCTTTTTATTGTTTTAATATTTAAGATGGCCATCGTAAGGTGACGTCAGGTTAAGAGTGATACGGGTCAGCGAATATAGTGGGTGTTTAAAGCTCTCAAGTAGGCACAAAGAGCTCGCCTTATCTTTATATATTCAATTAACAGGCCATTACGAGGCCGCACTATCTACTCGGTGTACAAAGAACATTCTTCTGTCACCGATCTATAAACACCCATTCTATGCCATATTCAGTCAGTCATGAATAACTTCTGTACATGTGTAATGACAAGTGTTATGGCACTTACTTCATTGAAACTAAAGATGAGAACACGGCAGTTTCAACTCGAGAATACTCAGTTTCTTTCTACGCCAGTGTTTTCCCACGCGTACAAGTCAAGGGACCACTCAGTCTAAAATTGAATCATGCACGAACCAACCACCCCACCTTACCATCGCCACTTCGCCAGAGCTTTCCCCAAAACAAAATTCAGGTGATTACGTAAAACAGATTTTAGAACACATTGTTTATCATTACTTCCTCTTCTTCTTTCGAATAACCCATTTGGAGGGTATTCAATTTCCTTTGTTTCCAAATTTCCTTCAACCTTCTAGAGCAGTGGTTCCCAACCTTTGTCAGCTGACGCCCCCCTTTTCAAATACGGGAGTTCATCGCGCCCCCTCCTTCCCCAACCCTCCCCCCCCCCCTCCCCAGCGCTCAACGCTTCTATAACCTCTTCGATTGTCGCGGAGGATATAGACCTAACCTGATAACAGTACATAGTTGAATAGGCCATCTATTACAAAGAACACACTTTTACAACTAATCCTTAAGTTAGTCAACAAATGTCAGTGAGAGGGTTGACACTGTTTTCTCTAGGTAAGAATCGGTATGTTTGGTTTGATATTTGACAGAGCACAGCGGAGATCACTTGCAACATCAAGCCGACAGCCTTGATTTGTTTCTGTGACACTCGGCGTTGAAAATCCTGACTCGCATAAATATGTCTTTGAAAATGGGACAATGACACGCAATGCAAATTTGGCTCTTACCGGATCCACTGCAAGACAGTTTACACAAAAGTCACCCAGTCCTAATATTTTAGAATCATCTTTTAGCTTTGATTCACACTTCAATTCTATGGTTTCTTCTTGAAGCTGTGCTGGCAGTGCTTCAATGTCAATGGCAAACGAATTTCTTGTTATCATCCAGGACCATTCTTCCGACGAGATATCAGGAAAGTAGAAGTTGAATTCTTGTGCCAGGGAATCCAAATGTGACTGAATTTGCACCTAAGTTTATTACGATCACGTTCATTTTCCGGCAAAATTTCATTAAGGCGGCGAAAGGATGAGAAGTTGTTCAACTCAAGCCGGCGTTTCCATAACTGTACTTTTTCCAGGAATGCATAATATTGGAGTTTTTACCTTGGAGCTTTAATTTCAAACTGTTCAAAGCTTCAAAGAAATCTCAAAGATATGCCAACGAGACGATAAAATTGGCATGATGTTGCTCATTACAACACAGCAAATTCCTTATTTTACCTCCAACCTCGCGGCTCCGGAGAGGTTTGTGACGACAGTTGGCAATTAGCCTACCAGTGCTTTTGAAGGATTGACTTGGTGCGACAATCAATTGGAGAGATTAGAAAAATGTTTATTTTACAAAATTGTAATATTCGAGTTAAGAAAACTTAATTCGGAAATCACTTCTCGCCCCCCTTGATAAAGCCCCACGCCACCCAGGTTGGGAACCCCTGTTCTAGAGTGACGATCTTCCTCCTCTTGAGTCCACTTTCTGAAGTTGTTTGTTTCTTCCTTTCTTGAAATTTTCCCTTTTGAATAGATGCTCTGAAGAGTGATCTGTTAGCTACTGTGTCCGTCTGAATTGTGGCGTTTGTCAAATCTTTGTCTATTTCAATGAACCATGTGACTAGTCAGTACTGTAAGTTGAAGATCTGTTTAGTTAGTCTACTATTTTCCTTCTATAAATGTGCCCAGAAAACTGTAATCTTCTCGTTCTCATTACAACAGTTAATTTTTCACATTTCAAATGTATCATTACTATTAATAGTATACAGCACACAATTACACAAGACAACACAAAGATTTGCCATGCCTGGCTAACTAAAGAAAGAAAAAAGAACTTTTGCTAACGAAAACAAACATTAATTTATATATTTACATCACGTTTATTTACAAAACATAGTTAACATTGATCTACAAATCAACAAAACAATACAAACAAGCTTTGAAAATGAATATTTTTGGTACTTGATCTGTGTGGGTACGAACCTTCTCGTATTAGCCCCCAAATGTTATCACCCGTCATATTCTCATCATATTGTCCGTGATAACATTGCTAAAAGTTCATCACGTCTTGGTGAAAACGTACCCGTTGCTCTTCTGAATATGCCCCCAAGTTATTAGCCTATTTTCAATTTTGAAAAAATAGGCTTATGAGATCACCTTTTGTCCGTGTGTGTGTGCGTGTGTGTGTGCGATTCGTGTGTGTGTCCCCCCTAATAAAATCTAAACGGCTCGAGCGATTTCAATGAAACTCGGTAAGTTCATAGCACTATTCCGGGCGACCCCGACTGTGCCCTTCAAATTTTGCTAGGACTCGCCAATCCAACATGGCAGCTGTGCGAAATATTTCACCAGCATTCAATATCTCCGAAACTATTACCGATATTACCCTGACATTTTGTTTGGTGATAAAGGGAACTACTATAAGTTCACTTATGTGACATTTAAAAACCTGGTAACTAAGAAACCAACATGGCGGCCAAGCGAAGTTGCGACTTTTAAATAGACGTTCTCGCGATTTAACCAACCAATCGCAATGAAACTTGGTACAGTATATGTTTATATACATTGTAATGCACCGACATCTAACTTCGTTCAATTGTTTACATAACCACAAGATGGCGGATGTGCGAAATTTTAAAATCTCGTTTTTACTTATTGTGTCCTAATCATGCGATTGAAGTTCGAATACTACACGTATACAATAATCTTCATGTAACAGTACATAACTCTAAGCCCTACATATATAAAAGTCCAACATGGCGACCATCCGAAATATTAAGTCAGTTCTCAATATCTACGAATCTATTACAGCAATCAAACTGGAATTGTGTATGTTGATAGTGGCCATTAACATAAGTAGGATATATGAAAGTAGGCTGTATAGTTCTTCACGGAACTACTTGTTTTTAAATTGATCCAAGTGAGCATGTAACTTGTGTACTCTAAGGAACATTCTGCAACCCATGAGTTTCAAGTTCTCAAGCATTGTGGAAATAAGCTCTTTGTAATTCTCAGCTTTCCAAGGAAGCCATGGATCACTGTTTTAAGGCTGTACAATGCTTGTTTTCTCTGGGTGTTGAGTAATTGTGGAAGTTCTTCACTGGCAAATAATTTCTCTATTCGAGTACCGACGAAAATACCAGCTTTAATTTTAGCTTCTGACAATTTAGGACAAAAGCCTTTAAATGTTGAAAAGCTCCAGAAACTTGACGAAGAGCCTTTACAAACTGCTTCATGAGGTCTGATTTTATAAGCAACGTTATTCATCATTGCATAAAGTACAAAGGCAAACTGTAATAATTATGAATGGTGTTTTCGGTTACTGTTCGGTGTAGACAGTCAGAAACAATATCAAAGAAGAAGATACACAACAGAGAGATATTTTTAAGCAAAAGGTGATAAAAATGGAAGGGTTACAAGGGAGGAAGGGAAAGAAAACCGGCTCGAAATGGTCCGGGGAAAGGAAGAGGAAACATAGTGAGGTGATGAAGGACTGGTGGAAGAAGAAGGAACAGCAAAGGACACAGCATTGAAATTGGCTCGTGGTCTCTAGACGACCAGAACGAAATAGTCTAATAATAATAATATTAATAATAATATTAATAATACCAAGCCGGATTTAGAAAAGGGAGATCTTGTCCAGAGCAAATTTTCAATCTCAAAACAATCCTTAGAATCAGAAAAATACGTAACCTCAACACAGTTGTATCTTTCATTGATTTCAGAAAGGCTTATGATTCAATAGACAGACAGTCTGTATTCCTAACACTAGCAGAATTAGGGATAGATAAAAATACCAGACAACTGGTTGAACAAACACTAACAAATACAACCTCAAGAGTTAAATTTCTAAACGACATTTCAGAACCCTTCCAAATCAAAACCGGAGTTAGACAAGGTGATGGGCTTTCACCACTTCTATTTAATTTGATATTAAACAAAATCATGAAGGAATGGAAACTTAAATTATGCGAAAGAAACATTGAAGGGGTCCATTTGGGGCAAGGAAAAGGAAGATTTGAGGTGAAATGTCTTGCCTTTGCTGATGACATAGCAATCATTTCAGAAAACAGATTTCAAGCACAAATAATGGTTGACACCCTACATGAAATAGCAATAAAACTGGTCTTCAGATTTCGTATGAAAAAAACAAATATATTGAACACAGACACAATGGAGAAAAATATCTAACAACTCAACATGGACAGATTCAAAGAGTTGATAAATTTAAATATTTGGGAGAATGGATCCAGTCAAATGGACTTGATAACACATCCTGCAAGGAGAGATTCAGAAAGATGGAAAATGACTATAAACTCACCCAACATAGATACAACAAACGATCAATTTCATTCCAGGCAAAAATCAGGCACTACACAACTGTAATTAAACCAGATGTATTATACGGATCAGAATGTTTAACGTTGAACAAAAGAGGTGAACAAGAGGAACTGGAAAAGAAAGAAAGGAAAATACTTAGGAAAATTTTGGGTCCCCAAAAGAATAAAGATATTTGGATGAAGAGAAAAAATGAAGACCTTTACCGAAATGTGGAAAAAATTACAGACTCAATTAAAAGACGGAGACTACAATTTTATGGTCACCTTCATAGAATGGATAGCAGCAGGCTATCTAAGAAAATTTTTGACTACATCTCCAAATTAAAAAACACCACTAGATGGCTGGAAGAGATAAGGTGTGATCTGCAAAAACTGAAGATCTCAAATAACATCATTTCTAATAGGGTGGAATTCCGGCGACTGATCACTACTGCAGATTTTTCGATTCTGCAAGTTCCACATCAATCACGGAGAGTGTTATCAACGGAACAGAGGCAGGCCATCAGCCAACGTATGAAGAAGTTTTGGGAAGAAAAGAAAAAACGAAACAATGTACCGTAGTCTTAGGTTCAAAGCGGTCTATAATTGGCCAAATTCTAAATATATATATATATATATATATATATATATATTATTAATAATAATAATAAGAATGTTATTGGTTTTACGTCCCTTTTAATTACTGAGGCTTTTAGAGACGCCATGCCAGGGTGCCGAAATTTAGCCCCGAAGGGGATCTTTAAAGTGCCAGTAAATCTACCGACACGGCTCCCTCGCATTTGCTCATACTCATGCCAACTGGCTACGCCAGGATTCGATCCTGCAACCCTGGGCACAGTAGGTGAGAACGTTACCGCTGAGCCACGCAGTGATTACCACGACTGATGTCTTCCTTGTGATCTGGCCAGCATGTTTCCTTGTCAGCAAGGCAAGGCAAGGCACGCAGTGTAGGCAGGCTACTTGAGAAACACTGTACTCACCATGTAATGGAGATCCTGTGGTCCCGTCCCCACCCAGCGAGTACGGCTCCTGCTTGATCTTGAGCGACAGTCCTCCGCCATCCAGATCCTGCAACACAACAAACAATGTTATTGTTGTTACTTCACTTACATATATGTTTCCCCATCTACTCGAGTCAGACTCCTCAGAATGAAATGTATTAACCCTTCTAGTGCCAGGGGATCGATGTATCGGCCCCATTTTATTATTACATTTTTATTATAATTTCCAGCCACGTTGTGCTATCGGTGCTGTAACCAAGACAACGCGGGAATCATTCTCTCTCTGGATATATCGATGAGTTTAAGTTCCGTGAATAATTGAATTCTTTGAGCATGCTGCAGTCAGCTGAATTCTCGCGCGTGTTATCATTTGGAGTCTTATTTGTTTTCGTTCTAGCTCGAAGCTAATTTACATTCGTGGTGAGTTCTTTGAGAGGAAATAAAAAAAAGGTTTTAAAAAAGATACTATTTAGATTGTATTGACTAACAAAATTATGTTAAAATTTCCTATTTAAATATTTAAAAAAATATTTTGATGAAACAAATTAAACAAAGAATTATTGAGTAAATAATAGGTATACAATACATTTACCTGCTACGGAATGAATATCAACATTCTATCCTAAACAAGTAGTTCCGTGTGAAGAACTTCATATCCTATTTTCATATATACTACCTGTGTTATTTGCCTCTATCAACATACACATTTTCAGTTTGATGGCTGTAATAGATGTATGTATATATATAGATGCACTTAATAGTGCTCTTACACTATAAATAATATCAGTTTAATTACGTAAATTGTTTCGAAGATATTATGAACCGATGCAATAACATAATAGGCCTACATTAAAATAATATTTAAATTGTGGACTACATTATCTGTCTGATAACCCGTGTCATTGTGATGGATGTATTAGTGTGTGTATTTTGAAATTCGACAGTTTTGAAGCGATTTTCAATGTTGCCATACTAACCATTCAATGTTATCTTTCAGTTCGTCAAAACGAATATATGACTTCGTGGCGTAGTCATGCTCGTTAAACGTGCAGCACGACCATGCAGGATGAGAACGTCTATTACACTTAGGCTATTAGAGCTATGTCTACAAGTATTGGTGATCATATAATAATAACAATAGTTCTTCTTTATTAGGATAATTCTACAATAAAATAGTTTTCCTTCATATCAAAAATATTCTATTCCTCCACAAATTTCGGACTTCAGCATCTTCCTCGGTTAAGCCTCAGGTAGCCTAGCTTCTATTTACACCATCCATTCATTGTTGGTCACCATGTTCGATTTTTATATATAGGCCTTAGAGTTATGTACTATTACATGAAGATTATTGTGTATTATTCAAATTTCAATCGCATGATTAGGACACAAGAAATAAAAACGAGATTTTAAAATTTCGCTCAGTCGCCATCTTGTGGTTATGAAAATAATTGAAATTAATTACATGCCAGTGGATTAAAATTTATATAAGCATATACCGTACCAAGTTTCACTGCGCTCCATTTGAATATTTATATTTCGCGTCGCCGCCATGTTGGATTTGTGCTCACCAGGTTATTGAATGTCCCATAGGTGAACTTATGTTTATAGCCTCTATCAATATACAAAATTTCAGTTAGATATTGAGAACCGTCTAAATATTTCGGGTGGTCGCCATGTTGGATCTTAATATACAGTATGTAGGCCATATCAGATGAGGATCTTGTGTACGTTCATTATTCAAATGTTGATTTCGATCACATGATTAGACCACAAGGAATAAAAACTTAATTTTAAAATTTCACACAGCTCCCATCTTGAGGTTATGTAAACAATTGAACTAAATTAGATGTCAGTGCATTGCAATTTGTATAGCCATTTGCTGCACCAAGTTTCACTGCGTTCGAATGGTTAAATCGCGAGAAAAGTCTATTCAAATGTTTCAAATTCGCTTGGCCGCCATGTTCGTTTTGTAGTTAACAGGTTTTCGAAACTTACATGGGTGAACTGCTAGTAGTGCCCTACAGTATGTCACTGTATGAAAAATTGAGGGTGATATGAGTACCTAGTTTCGGAGATATAGAATACCAATGAAATATTTCACATAGCCGCCATGTTGGTTTGGTGAAACGTAATAAGATTCGAAGGGGACGGTCGGGGTCGGCGGAAATAGTACTATGGCCTTACCGAGATTCATTGAAATCGCTCCAGCCGTTTAGATGTTATCATGGGGGTGGGACACACACATGGACGCACATACACACACACACACACACACACACGGACAACAGGTGATTTCATAAGCCTGCTTTTAGCCTATTCTCAGAACTACTTTTTTTCGTGTATTACATGAAAGTGAACCGATTTGGCAACGTTGGCTCGCAGGTGAAAGACTGAATATTTGATAGTCGGGTCCTATAGCAGTTACAAACTATAGAACAGCCGTACAACAAGACGACATTTTAACGTCTTGTTTTGTCAAACGAGGGAGTTGTTCACGGTATTTAGTGTTTACGGCCTGTATTTGGTAAACTTGGGAGACCCAGTCATAACTCTGTTACGGTCTGAAGCTGAACCCAACAGCCGCTCATAAAACACTAGAGTTGTGGTCCATGTATTCTTCTAACGGCGATGCGCAACCATGAAGGAACTTCCGCGGTAATATAGTCCGCCCCTTATCAATACAAACATGGCGATTTATAGAATGGATTCTTGCTGTTGGGTTGAATTAGGGTTATATTAATGCAGGGGTTCCCAACCTGGGGGGAATGCAGTGAATTCCGAATTAAGTTTTTTAAACTCGAATATTACAATTTTGTAAAATAAACATATTTCGAATCTCTCCAATTGATTGTCGCACCAAGTCAATCGTTCAAAAGCACTGGTAATTGCCAACTGTCGGCACAAACCTCTGCGAAGCTGCGAGGTTGGAGGTGAAATAAAGAATTTGCTGTGTTGTAATGAGCAAAATTATGCCAATTTTATCGTCTCGTTGGCATATCTTTGTGATTTCTTTGAAGCTTTGAACAGTTTGAACTTACATTTTCAAAGACATATTTATGCGAGTCAGGATTTTCAACGCTGAGTGTCATAGAAACAAAGCAGCGCTGTCGGCTTGATGTTGCAAGTGATCTCCGCTGTGCTCTGTCAAATATCAAACCAAACATACCGAATCTTACCAAGAGAAAGCAGTGTCAACCGTCTCACTGACATTTGTTGACTAATTTAAGGATTTGTTGTAAAAGTGTGTTATTTGTATTGTGTTAAATGAAGTTAGTATGTAATAGATAGGCCCATTCCATTATGTACTGAGGTGTTATTAGGTTAGGTCTATATCCTCCTCGTCAATCGAAGAGGTTATAGAAGCGATGAGTGGTGGGGAGGGGGGAGGAGGGGGGCGCAATGAACTCCCGTATCTGAAAAGGGGGGCGTCAGCTGACAAAGGTTGGGAACCACTGTAATTAATGGTTGGTTGCCGGCTTCGTCAGCGATTTTAGAGACTGACGTGAGGGTTGGAACGGGATGCACTCAGCCTCGTGAGGATAATTGAGTAACTGTCTGACAGTGGGGCAGCGCCCCGGTCACAAACCAAGATTAACGGCCGAGGGGATCCGATGCGCTGAACACGTGTCACCCCAATATCTGCAGGCCAAATGGCTGGGCAGCAGTTGCTTGGTAGACCTAGGCCCTTCATGGGCTGTAGTGCCAGGGGTTATTATCATATTATTATTATTCTTGGTTGGTTTCTCAGTTTAGGGGCTGCGACAACGCAGTCATGTAGCCCCGTGTACTTTGGGTGTGTGTAGAATCTGTCTGATAACCGGTGTTAATTGTGATGGCTGTGTTAGTGTGTGTTATCTGTAATTCAAGTAAGGACTGCAGACGATCAATTTCAATTAGTTCCTACTTTTGCTACCAAATGCTACCGTCAACGACACCTAGCTGTGAACTTAGATACTAGAGGCCACCGCAACCAGCACCTGGCAACGAACGTTGGAACTTAATAGAGCGTTAATCAAATCTAACCTACAGATTTATCTTCACACAATTGTAGTTAGTGGAAGATTCTTTTACATTCCACAAATCTATGACATGGGCCCACCGGCTTTACTCTCCCCTCCCTCCGTAGGAAGGCATGCTGAGGGATTTTTAACGCTCTTAAAAATCTGACGACTTTGGCCGGGTTTGAACCCGCGATCTTGGTCACAGCAGTTCAGCATGCTACCGACTACGCCACCGAAGCAATACAGGCTATCAGATAAGTTCAACGCTCACTCAACTACACGGGGCTGATGGCCAAGATGTTCCAAGCCCCTCAACAACAACAGCAACGCTAAGTAAAGGTGTATGTTTGTGACTAAGCCATTGCCGAGCTCAAGCACGTTATCTGGAGGTTACGGAGTTCCCTTGAAGAGAGAGGCCAAATATAGGCCACCTCTGATATCTCCTTGTCAGCCGACCCACATCCGAGATGGTCAAGGCATTCAGCTTCTTTTTGGTCCTCTCACTATAATTCCTGCAGTCAGAGTTCACAACGAATTATTTACTTACAACTAGCATTTCAACCCGGCGTTGGTCGGGTATTTGCATAAGGGCGCAACAACGGTGCAGAGTATAACAGGTAGTGCAGCCTCTACATGCCGAATGATGCGGGGCTGCATCGTTTCGATGACAGCGACTATCCTGAGTTTTTTTTTCACACCTTGGTTGGTTGGTTGGTTCTTAAGTTTAGGGGCTGCGACAACGCGGTCATGTAGCCCCGTGTACTTTGGGTGTGTGTAGAATCTGTCTGATAACCGATGTTAATTGTGATGACTGTATTAGTGTGTGTTATCTGTTTTTTTAATTTAAGTACAGATTGCAACTTAGAATTTTTCAAATAGTTCCTACTTTTGCCGCCAAGCGCCACCGTCAACGACTACTAGGCCAAGTTCAGAACTTAGCTACTAGACGCCACCGCAGTCGGCTCTTGGCAACGAACGTAGAAACCAAAGAGCGTTGTTTACATTCGTAACCTATCCAATTTAGCTTCACACAGGTGTAATTAGTGGAGGTATTTTTAACATGCCATAAATCTATGACATGGGACCGCCGGCTTTACTTCCCCTCCGAAGGAAGGCATACTGAGGGATTTTTAACGCTCTTAAAAATCCGACGGCTTCGGCCGGGTTTGAACCCGCTATCTTGGACATAGAAGCTCGTCATGCTACCGACTACGCCACCGAAGCTTCCTTTCACACTTCCTTCAAGTAAATGACGGGATAGTACCTTATTTCAAGTCATGGGGCACTTGCATTATCCCAGGCTCTAATACAGCTACACACACTACTACAGTCACTAGAGAAACACAGGTTGTCAGACAAGTTCAGCACATACCCAAGTAGTCTGCATGGGGCTCATGATCAACAAGTCCCAACCCATAAATTGCATTAGTCTTACAGTAGTTATGAGAGATGCTTTCAACACAAGACTCCAATGGTTGAATACAATTATTCCTAAGTTTGGTATGCTGATGGTGGGCTAAGTGCATTCCTACCAAACATAGTCGTTTGATAGTACCTCATTGTTGATTTTAACCAAGGTAGTTAGACCTTTACTATAAAGGACATAGAGACCTTCCGTTTAAGCCTATACTCTTATATAACGTTTTATGATGATTAGTTTTAAAATATCGCCTGCGTTCAAAAACAAAAATATAAAGTTTTGTTTTAACGATAAAGGGTATAGAGACCATTCGTTTAAACCTATATATGTCTTTTTAAGATGTTTGGTTTTGAAAATATAGCCTATTTTCAAACTATTTTTTGGAAAAATGTGAAAAATACACTATTTTTGGACTGAGAGTTGGATAGAGGTAGGTGTAGGAGTTAATATATGACCTTTTAGGATTTTATTTTAAACATATAGCCTACTTTCCCAATTCAACGTTTTTGAAAAAAAAACATTAAATATACAATGTTCTTGACTAGGCGTGGGATAGAGGTAATTATAAGAGTTGGGAGTCAATCATTAACCTTAAAGTACTTTGGATTTTTGGAATGTTAGTGTGTTGTTGTTGTTGTTGCTTACAAACATGGTGGTAAGCATTATGCTGCCATTAAAAGGGCGTAGTTACTTTCCATGGCCAAATAAGCCAACAAGTGGGTGCAAATATACATATCTTAACAGACAGTTTGTTTAAACGCTATACAGTAAAATCCCTCGCGTCCCCCCTCGGCTGGCCCAAGGATCATGTAAGTATAAGAGATTCGTCACTTTTGGTTATAGAATTTCCGAGAGAGAGCACCGCCGGAAGCTATGTACCGCTATACCAAGTCTGGCAACATAAAAAGTAAAAAGCCATATGATTGTAGCCTTTATTACACGTAATTGAACAGTATGTTCTGCGATGAGTTATTGATTATTGATGAAAATAACACAAACATAACTGCGCCTTTCACTAGACGTAGAAATGTACGTCCAAATAGGAAAATAGTACTCTTTGATATATATCAATGTTGGCAATAGATTTGTCACGAAGGACACAGATATGCCGTTTTAGAGCTTAATTCACCTTTAGGCTAATTAAACATTGCTCTTCTACTCTACAGAATTGTTGGGATATTCGATGAATATAAAGAAAACTGTCCAAATGCACACACTATATTGCCATAACCTCACTTTTTGCCTAGCATGCCGGCTGCCACCCACCCCTCCCCCAAGCCCTAAACCACAAATGTTATTGCAATGCAAAGAAGAATGGATAAGAAAACAAACAAGAGATGAAATGCACACATTTATTCTCCATATATTTTTATTCGAGAGTAGTCCATATTGCCCACTAGTTTTACACATGGTCAACACCAGGAAGATGAAAATTGCCGTATTGTTCTTACTATCTTTATAATTCTTACATCCCGGTGCTTGGCAATTTTTCCTCCCTTGCAGTGGTATGATTGACTCTGAATCCAATTCAAATAAATAAACAAAATACCGAACAAATCAAAACAACCACGAGGAAAATCAATCAAAACAGACTATTCCCGCTCCCGCCAATCGGTTTGGTGTGAGCGTTGGGTGAGTGCCAACTACGGAAACATAGTACTGAAATTAATTCTTCATTGGTTGGCAGAACATCTATAGCGGAGCTTTATCGAAACCCACGCGCTCCCTATGATCTGTCATCCCCTGAGCTGGCCCACCGCTCCGGTTGATCGACCGTGCTCGATCTGAACTTGCCCCTACTCGTAGCGGTGACTCACTCACTACCCGTCGCGCCATTGTTGTTTACAGGTAGACTACTTGTTGTTATCGCTTGTCCGCTTTAGTGCTCCGTCATTCTCGTACCGTTTCTGTCGTCCGTGGTTTTTACAGTCCGTACTGCACTGTGAAGTTCTCAGTGCTTACTGTTCGTTGGTTTTACGACATTGTTCTTCTGTGTTCGTTACAGTACTGTACATTAATTTCAGTGAGCCGCTGACATTTCTCATAAGGAAGGGAGACAGCGTTGCCGGTTCCGTACCGCGAAATATAAAACAATGTGGACTACATAAAATATTTCACATGCTTTTTAATGAATTCTGACGAACCGCTGACCGTATTACTAAAGTAATATACTTACACTAAGTGTGCACATACAAGACAATAAAACAACACAGAGCAACTGGACTATAGAAGGGAACTTTGGCAATATCGTGCTAAATGTAAAGACCTAGTTACCGGGAAAACCGCTGATTGGCACATCTTCATGATAGTAAGCGACTTTGCCAACTTGGGCGGAATTCCACTGCGATCGAAGAATTTAGGTTTTGTAACCGCAAAATGGAATAAAAAAGTGATGCATAGAATTGCAAATGGTGGGTGTGGGACTTCCACTTTACATAGTGAAGACGCTAGAGATGAATTACAATGATTGCAAGTTTCAAGGTTCTATTAACAGCTTCTCACTGCCGTAGGTTGGCTATACTGTTCTCTTTACCCCTCTTCTCCCACCATCGCCAAACGTCAGAGCCGGACACCCAGGGGCTGGACTGTTGTGTGCTGTATATTTGTGAGTGTTTTTTCAACACGTCAAGAGAGAAACGTAAACACGTTAAGCTTGATCCACAATGTGCAGTCGATAGCTGCAGTCAGGCCCGTGCTCTCTTATGGCGTCATGCACATTGTCTAGTTGCAGTCGGTAGTTGGTATTTGGCATTCGGCAGCGTACAGTCGCCAAATTCATCTTTGACTGCCAACTACCAACTACCGACTGTCGACTGCAATTTAACAGCCAAACAGAACAGATCACAGGCTGACGTCATCTTGACTTTTTTACACAGCCGTGAACTTTTTATTCTCAGGTACTCTGTCGCTATTAGCAACAACATAAATAAACCGTAAAACTCAAGATCGTCCATATTACGAGTGTTTGAGGTTATGGACCACTCGTATAAAGAATAAAGGATGAATCCCTATATCATTTACTCCTAGCATTTTAACGACAGCGCATTGTGAGTGGTTAGGTTGTAAACGACCGATTTCCGACTGCAGCTACCGACTTCCAACTACCAACTACTGACTGCGCATTGTGGAGCGACCTTTACTCTTTCATTAAATGAAAAACTAGTAGTGCTACGAACACTGGACAATGGGAAATCACTCCAAACAATAGCCAAAAAACTAAATGTAGGCGTTACGACCATAAAAGATTGGAGAAGAAATCCGAAAGACATTGCATCATGTACAGTGACGATAGATGCTGAAAACGCTCTTAAGAATGGCAAAACATTGAAAAAGCCTAAACGTGAACTCCTTGACAACGCATTGTTGATGTGGTTCTACCAAGAAAGAAAGAAAGAAAGAAAGAAAGAAAGAAAGAAAGAAGGAAAGGAACCCCGATATCTTGACTTCAGAGATTGTTTATTATAATGTAAATCCGCATATTGCTGTACTTTCTGATAATCCGACCTTTTTTGCGTTTCGACCATACCCTCAGCCTCAAAGGTGACGAATTACAGGGGTTTTACTGTAATCAATTATTGACGCAGGGGTGCCAGCACACTCCACCTAACAATTTACGTAAGAGTATTAATCGATAGAGCTTCTTTCATTACGTCCAAGGTTTAACTGTGGACAGATTGTTTGTAAAAAATTAGTAATTTTATTAAACAGCTTGTGCAATTGTGTCATGAAAATACTTATTATAGATACTGCCAATTCTTTTATTGTTATAGCTGAATGAAGAAACATTGGGAATTATTCAATAATTATCATTCCTTCATGTCCTCAAATTTTCAATTTGATTAACTTACGTTCGATGCATTTCTGGCGGATTCTTAAAGTTTTTTATACTTAGCTGAAATAATATAAAGAATTTTGAATTGCTTATCAAAGAGAATTAGTTAAAATATTCAAAATAAAAATCTGCCACAAAATGAGACTGCAAACGTGAACAAGTTTTCTAAAGGCTACCATTTCTTTATTAACTCAAACATCCTGTAAAGAGACAATAAAAATGTGCCTAAAATAAATGAAAAGAACCTTAGATGGGTAACAAATGTATTCGAAGGTTCATACCTCTAGATATCTCAACATAGGCTACGTTGGGAAGGTGACAACGCTCCACCCAACTACTTACGTAACTGTAGACGACATAACAACCTAAGGGTACACAACATAATCTAAATCTCCCCGCACCTACACAAACAGATCTTACGAAGAATGAACTCATGTACTTGAGCATGAATATGCTCTCACTGATGCTTTTCTAAAGAAGGCTGTCACAAAACTCTACAGAAGGCGCACCAACTCTTCTACTACTTACAACTCTCTACAATAGAGCACACCCTAACGTCTTCCGCTCACAATACTCGATGCTAGAGCACACCCTCGCACCTGCTGTTTACAACACTCCTAGTTGGAGCCATCAAAATGCCGCACGTCGTTCGTCGCCAGCAATGCTATAACCGTTCAAAGTCACCTCCATAAATGTTCCAATTGCTTCCTTTCCCTCAGGACACTGGCTCCCATCCTGAGACCAAGTGCGACGACTAAGTGTTATCTTATTATAGGCTATAGGGTGTCATTTATGTACTTGAGTACCCTTAAGGGGCGTGTAGGGGATGGGTATAGGATCAATTTGATACAGGGAACCTGGGGTCGGAATGGCCTCCTAACCCCAGAAAACAGATTTGTTTCAGGCCTTCCCACCCTATAAAGTAGGGATGCGCGTCATGTGTTACTCTGAGGTCAGGCAGTCTTCCGCTGTCAACGGTCTTGGTGCGACCACCGCTCAACGATGCGTTATCCGAGAGCTGCATTCCTCTTGCTAATTGATAGTTACGTCGTCTTTAACTACTACAGAAACACACGTAACTCGTTGATACTAATAATCAAAAGGCAATTAAATTACAGAATCAACGATAGTTTAAAAAAATCAGCACAGAATAAACACGCACTGTGACTACGCCCCTCCTTCCCCTCTAAAAAGTAAATAAAAATAAAAAATAAGGCATGGCATCCCAGGAGAAACGAACCCACGACCACCGTGGCACCGCGCCTCGCCGCTATTCTCTCGGCTAACGCAACGTTGATCGGTGGTCGCGCCAAGACCGTTGACAGCGAAAGAGTGCCTGACCTCAGAGTAACACATGATGCTCTTCCCTACTTTACAGGGGCGGAGGGCCTGAAACAAACCTGGTTTCTGGGGTTAGGAGGCCATTCCGATCCCAGGGTCCCTATCTCAAATTGATCCTATACCCATCCCCTACACGCCCCTTAAGGGTACTCAAGTACATAAATGACACCCTGGTATAATACGCTAAGGTGTATGTTTCACAAAGCTCAAGCTCCTAAACCAGAGGGAGTTAGAAGGTGTGGTTTGTACCAAAATCTTCCAAATCGTCTCATTAGTTCAGGAAAAATCTTACATTTCTTGAAAAGTCAACAGAAATATATTTATGTGTTTATAAAGTTCTTAAACAAATAAACAAGACGATAGCCCCTGCGAGAACTCTGTCGCCTACAGCCCGGATGGCACTAGAGCCACGCGGGTAGTCCGTACACATGGGGCGCACACAACCAGCAGCAGTGAGGAACTGCTCTCTGATTACATAAATATCGACTATTTGTTTAAAAAGTGCGTTTGAACAAATAAACATATTTATAGAAGCCCGCATAACAGTAAAGCCGGGCGGGTGGTTAATAAACATGCGAGAGTTCTCGTATACCCATTAGGTGCTCATGATATAATTGCATAATTGAATGCAACTGTTCTAGTGCTAGCTAAATTAAAAGGGTATGCTTGGGGCTGTATTTGTACCCCGATATATTCCCGTTTTTATGGGGTTGCGTATTAGATGAGTGGTATGTGGGGGGTTTTAATTTATAGCCGGATTCCCTTACTGACATTATGCTTATTAGATGAGCTATTGTGTGGTGAAATGAATGAAGTAGAAGGATGCTGAGCATCGGGTTAGTAGGAACCGTCCTAGCAATTGCCTGGAGCTGAAATTGTAAAACATCGAAACACCATTTCATGGTTTGGTGACAGCTGCTCATTTGCCATCCCGAGGTTGATTGCACCCAAATCCAGATCTCACCTGGGATCGTTAATTTATGATGGAGTCGTGATTTGGACCCGGGGCCACCCTGGACAACGACATGGCTACTGTCGACTAATTGTTCCACACTAAGGGTTCATTGCAATAGTGAGATCTCCATAACTATTTATACAGAGAGTCCAGTTTGTATGTATCGGAGACCCTCTCTAGCCCGCTCGCCCGCGGCGCGAGCCTGTCTCCCGCCACGCACTTTGCCGTTATGCGGCTCCTGCGCCGCACTGAGTCATTGAGTATAGCAATTTGTACTTACCTAGTTCACAGCTAGTGCTGAAAATGTTCGCCATTCACTGCTACACATCGCTGGCACCTTTTTATGAAACTGGCATTTACTCTCTGAAGTTCCTCAGCACCGATTGACTGTATTTCAGCTGTAATATAGTCTTTAAGCTCATTTACAATGTGAGGGTTTCTCGCATACACTCTATTTTTAAGCTTCCCCCACAAATAAACGTCACATGGTGATAAGTCTGGGCTTCGCGGGGGCCACACGTTCCGAATTATAATCCTAGTACCAAAAATGAAACGCAATTCTGCCATGGATGCTTAGTCATTGTGAGCAGTGGCAGGATCTTGTTGAAAATAAGTTGACAATCGCTCTCCGTAAGTCAGTTCGTCAAAAAATTGGTCAAGGATCACATTGAAGTACAAATTTAAGTACAAATTCCTATATTCAATGACTCAATGCCGTGCGGCGCCGCAAAACGGCAAAGTGCCTGGCGGGAGACAGGCTCGCGCCGCGGGCGAGCGGGCTAGCGAGGGTCTCCGATACATACAAACTGGACTCTCTGTATATAGTAAAACCCCGCTTTTTACTCGCCCGATTATTACGCTATCCCGTTTATTGCTCTCTTTTTGTAAGAACCCTGAACGGTTTGTACACCCTCTGTCTGAAAAGTTTGGTGAATGGGTCTATATTACGAACGAATTGTTGGCTTACCTGAAACAGTCGTTACTCTCCTTCGAAGTAATCCCCGTGGATGGTTATGCACTTCTGAGAACGACTGAACAAGTCCTGGAAACTCCTGGCATAGTCTTCTTTAGGAATAACTGCCAGTTTGGGTCGTCAAAACTCTGAATTGAAAGCAAGAGAGAAGCGTGAATTAATGCAACCTGCCTTGCATCGTCGGGTGGCAGTGACAAGGGTGAATGTTCCGTGGAATGGAATGGTCTTGAAAACCATCGTCATGGGTGCCTGAGGTACGACCTCGAAGGCAAGCGTCAAAGTAAGGAGTATCGGGGTCCAGGGTCGCCGAAAAGCCCTGAAGGACCAGAGGTTTTCGGATATTTCAGACATCCAACGTAATGTGACGACCCAACTGAAGGCTATCCCTCAGGAAGACTATACCAGGACTTGTACAGCCGTTCTAAGAAGTCCATAACCATCCACGGGGATTACTCCGAAGGATAGTAACGGCTGTTTCAGGTAAGCCAACAATCCGTTTTTAATATAGACCATTCACCCAACTTTTCAGACAGAGGTTGTACATAATACCGCATAATGTCACTGTATTATTACGCTTTTAAATCCCCTCTATAGCGGAGGACCTCCGTACAAATTGTAAAAAAAAGCATTCTATTTGAGATGTTTTAATCATAATGCCGTATTAACTGGTTCAAGAAATGTACCAAGAAGCAAGAACACAGATTATAAGCAGCGTTGGACTTGCAGATTGGATTCCGATTGGGGTAGGTTTACACCAAGGTTCTTTTTTGTTTGATCTAATTTTGAATGAAAAGTCTTGCGGATTAAGAGACCAAGCCTCTTGCTGCATGATGTTTGCAGACGACATTGTGCTGTGTAGCACCACCAAAGATGTCATTGAGGAAAACTAGATCAGTGGAGGGCAGCTTTGGAGAACAGAGGATTCAGGATTAGAGGCAAGAAGACGGAATATATCAGGTTCAAAACAGATCAAGACTGTAAAATCAGAATGCAAGGGGAAACGTTGATTAGAGTGGATGAGTTTAAATACCAGAGGTTTGGTGGTGACAGAAGATGGTTATCTGGATGTGTAAGTGTCACACAAGATTCTGGTAGGATGGATGAAATGGAGAAAGATTTCAGGAGTACTGTGTGACCACAGGATCAATCGTACGGTTAAGGGAAAAGTAGTTAATGAAAATGCTCAGATGGATGAGTGGAGTAACCACACGTGATAAAATAAAAAATAGCAAAATAAGAGAAATATTGAAGGTTGTGGAAATATCTAAAAAGGTACAAGAAAAATGACTTCAAGGTATGCAAATAGAGAGAACGAGAGGCAGACCTAAACGACGATGGGTGGATTGTGTGCAGGAGGACCTTAGGGAAAAGCTGTTGTCGGAAGAAGTAATGCATGACCACGCTCTTGGAGGGGAGCTGTCAGAAACATCGACTTCAAAGTGGGAATGATGTATAGAAAAAGAAGAAGACCTTGCTCCAAGACCTGAAGAATTGGATCTGCATAATTAAATGTACAAACGAATGCAGAGGGGCAGATGTCCTCACTGTTCTGCCCCTTAAACAACAATAACAAACTAACAAACTAATTCAGAAGGCAGTAGTTCTCTCAGCAACCCGAATCGTCCGGAAGTTCATGGGTAGTGACATTCCAGCTTAGAAGTTGCTGTTTCAGTAACTATAGTTTGGTTCCCTGAAGCACGTATAGTTATGTTGTAATGCACCACCAATGTTTTATATGTACTGAATAAAACAATAAGAAGAAGAAGAAGAAGAAGAAGAAGAAGAAGAACAAAAATGCCTGTCCAAAAGTATTAAACTACGTCATTATGAAACTGTTCTGAAGCCAGTAGTTATATACGCAGCCGAACCCCTATCCGTAAATGCAAATCAAGGACTCCTCGAAGAACTGGAGAAAAAAGAGCGCAAATTAGTTAGGGGTATAATGGGATACAATGGCATCCACTATAAAAAATCCATCAAAGAAGTCTACAGTGAAATAGAGAAAATTACAGAAACGATCCGTAAAAGACGGGCACGGTATTACGGTCATCTCAAACGAATGGACGGAAACAGGCTGACTAAACAGATTTGTCATTTTTTTGTACTCCAAGCACAAAACCGCAATGTCCTGGTGTATGAATACCAGAGACGACCAGAAAATGCTGCATCTAAAACCCGACGACGTCTTCAATAGAGATCTCTTCCGCAAAAAGATACTGACGAATGGGCTAACCCGAGACGAGACACTGAAACCGAAAAGAAGACAAGGTACCACCTGGACAGCGGAGCGCAAGATGGCCCACTCACAGAGAATGAGAGAATTCTGGGCTCAGAGGAAGGCGAAGCAAATTGCCAAGTGTAGCAAGACTTATTGAGGTCCTAGATGGCCTCAACGAATTATATATATAATAATATTAATAATAATAATAATAATAATAATCCGTATGATCTCAACCAGAAACATGTCGACATTGATGCGTCGAACAGCTGGTTGACTCATGCGGACCTATTCACTGAGACTAAAGGATTCATGGTTGCAATCCAGGATCAAGTTGTGGCTACCAAAAACTACCTTAAATATATAGTTAAGGCAAATATTCAGGATGATAAATGCCGAAGATGCCAACTAGAACCGGAAACAATTCAATATATCACAGGAGGCTGCCAAGCAATCTCCTGTACTGATTACATGAAAAGGCACAACCAAGTGGCCAAAATAATGCACCTACACCTTGCTCGAAAGCACTTTTTATCTGAAAATACTTTGCCTTACTATCAGTATGTTCCTGACGCCGTTTTGAAAAATCCTAGTCACAAGTTGTTATGGAACCGATCAGTTATTACTGATAAAACCATACGAGCAAACCGGCCAGATATAGTTCTTGTGGACAAGGTGCAAAAGAGAACCTTCCTCATTGATATTGCAGTGCCCGATTCCTATAATCTGCAACAAAACTACAGCTGAGGAAATGCGGCAAATGTGGAGACAGGAAAGTGTAGTAGTTCTGCCCATAGTAATTTCTTCTACCAGCATCGTCCCTAAATCATTGGCTCGCAATCTACAAATATTGGGAATACATCCTGGTCTACATATCACCATGCAGAAGGCCGTCATCTTCGAGACCTGTTCCATGATTCGCTCGTTTCTCAATGTGCCACCTTAAGAGACGTAGCCATACTGTCTTGCAAACAAGCCGACTATATATGTTGATATGTCCCACTTATGTGGTGAAATGAATGTTATAATAATAATAATAATAATAATAATAATAATAATAATAATAATAATAATGATGATGAATATTTGCCTCTGAAACATTACTCATGGGGGCAGGTCACTAATTAAAGATAAACAAAGGCAAGAGCTGCAGAGATATGACATAGGTGTGTGTTGTCTTCTGTCTGGAGGAGGAGTTAGTTCACTAAGACAGGCATCATAAACACCGGAAATGGTTTAGGCCAGAAGTATCCACCTCGTGGTATAGTGACTGGCATTCTTGGCTGTCAACGTGGAGAGCGAATCAAATCAGCGCATGAAGCATCATCTAATCATTACACAACAAAAGGTCGTACATTAAAAAACCTCTATGAAGTTGTAAAAGTCTTTCATGCATCAAACAATTGCTTAAATTAAACCAGCTTACCTTCACATATCACTGTACCTTTTAACTTTTCTTCATTATCTATTCGAAGTTTAAATATCATGTTACTTTCCTGTTTAAAATGCTAATTTTGTTATAAAAAGTTTCGAGCATTCACTTCTCCCAAAAAATACTGTGCATTCGCTGTAGATGAGGTTGATTTTCTTAATGCCATTCTTGAACATTAACAATAGATGATAAAACTGGGTCATAATTAATTGAAAGTGGCCAATGCAGTTAGTTTCATCCGCACGAAAACCTTCTTTCAAATGATAACCCTCCAACCTTTCCTCCATTCTTATCTCAATTAATCCAGTTTTTCTTTGACTACTGTAGTAGCTGCGCGGCTCAGTGGTAACGTTCTCGCCTGCTGTCCCCAATGTTAGAGGATCGAATCATGGCGCAGTCATTTGGCATTTGAGGGTGCGCAAATGCGAATGAGCTGTGTGAGTAGATTTACTGGCACGTTAAAGTACCTCTTCGGAGCAAAATTCTAGAGCCCTGGCGTCTCTAAAAGCCGCAGTAGTTATTAGTTTCCCATTTCTACACCGCAATGCCAAGATGGTTCCTAATTTAGGTGCCAATTTATACTTTGCAGTCTGTCAACACGCGTTTTGCCCAATATGAATGGTGGGGGTACACTATTTACGGTTTGTGTATATATTATAAAACACACATTACATGCTTTAATATTATTCACTGATAAATAAGGGGGAAATTAAGATTTATGCATGTAATGTTTTCATATACACCCCCTGTCTGAAAAGTTCGGTGAATGGGTCTATATTACGAATGGATTGTTGGCCTACCTGAAACAGCCGTTACTATCCTTCGAAGTAATCCCCATGGATGGTTATGCACTTCTTAGAACGGCTGTACAAGTCCTGGCATAGTCTTCCTGAGGGATAGCCTTCAGTTGGGTCGTCACATTACGTGTGATGTCTGAAATATTCGAAAAACCTCTGGCCCTTCAGGACTTTTCGGCGACACTGGACCCCGATACTCCATAGTTTGACGCTTGCCTTCGAGGTCGTACCTCAGGCACCAGGTCTCGTCACTCGTGACGATGGTCTTTAGGACCATTCCATAACACGGAACATTCACTCTTCTCACTGCCACCCGTTGAACAGGTGTGCACGTTAGGTTGCATAAATTCACCCTTCTCACTGCCGCCCGTCTATCAGGTGTGCAAGGCAGGTTGTATGAATTCACGCATCTCTCTTGCTTTCAATTTAGAGTGTTGACGACCCAAACTCTAGGCTATTCCTAAAGAAGACTATGCCAGGAGTTTCCAGGACTTGTCCAGTCGTCCTCGGAAGTGCATAACCATCCACGGAGATTACTTCGAAGGATAGTAATGGCTGTTTCATGTAAGCCAACAATCCGTTCGTAATCTAGACCCATTCACTGAACTTTTCAGAGGGTGTATATATGTATAGACCTATAGTTGTTGTGGATTCCTTTAGGGGCTTTACTACTTCATAGTCATGTAGCCCCGTGTACTTGTAAGTGTGTAGAATTTGTCTGATAACCTGCGTCAGTGTGATGTGTGTACTAATGTGTGTATTCTGCAATTGAGGTAGTCTAGGTTTTCGGTAGGAAGCAGCCGTGGCTTTAAGTTAGGCACCATCCCGTCATTTATCTGGAGTAGACGTGTGGAAACCATGGAAAACCACTTCCATGATGGCTGAGGTAGGAATGGAACCCACCAGTTCTCAGTTTTTCCTCACGAGGCTGAGTGTACCTGAGACCAAAATTAAAAATTTCTTGACAGAGCCGGTGACAGCCAAGAATTATATACACTACACTGGGTACTCTCCATATATTACGTAACCACAAAACGAGAGGGCTTCGGTGGCATGCTGAACTGCTATGCACGAGATCGCGGGTTCAAACCCAGCCGAAGTCAACGAGCGTTAAAATCCTTCAGTATGCCTTCCTTCGGAGGGGAAGTAAAGCTGGCGGGTAAAAGAACCTACCACTACAATTGGTAATGTGTAGTCTTATTTGTAGGTTATATTTGGCTAGTTCCAACGTTCACTGCTAGGTGTCGACGACAATGGCATATTGTAGCTAAATTTGTAACTACTTTAAATTGAACTTGCTGGGAGACCACGGGCGTTCAATTAAAATATTCTGCTATGGCCATTCATATATAAAAAGGGAAGGGGGTCGAAGCCTGGTTACGTTGATGACGTGCGGAGAGGGACCTAAACGAAATGATTACATAATCACTTACAAAGCAAATAACAAAAGTCAACTCATTTTACGCTCTTCGCGGCTATCCGGCTGCGCTGACAGAAGGCGCGAACAAAGCCAAAGAATACTTCTAATCAGATCTATTAAGTTCAAAAAATATTTTTGCTGAAAAATTAAGTACGACTTCAATCAATTGTTTGTTTTTTTTGCCTCCCGAAGCACCTCAGAAAATTGCAGAGTTATATTCTTGACAGTAGGTTATATTTGGCTGGTTAGAAACGCTCTATCAAGTTCCAACGTTCACTGCTAAGTGTCGTTGACAATGGCATCTTGTAGCTAAAGTGGTAACTACTTGAAATTGAACTTGCTGTCCCGGAGTTTCTGACATTGTTTTTCTCGTTTCATTTATTTACACGGAAACATTAGGTAGCCTATTGTTTTGCGATTGCTTAGCCTAATACGCGAGGTGTAAAAATAGACCGAAAAGTCTTTACGTAACATGTGGACAACTGCGCCAATCATATTGGGCAAAAGGCGTGTTGACCGATGAAAATTATAAATATAAATTGATAGTTTGAACAAACAACACATCTCAACTTAAGGCCGCAGCCGCCTCCATCCCAATCCTATCCCCTATTACAAATAATAATATAATTAGACTATTGATAATAGTAATAATAGTAATAATAATAATGTTATTGGATTTACGTCTCTTTTAACTACTGTGACTTTTAGAGACGCCGGGCTGCCGGAGTTTTGCACCCGAAGGGGCTCTTTAACATGCCAGTAAATCTCCCTCGTCGCATTCGTGCACTGTCAAGTGTCAACTGCCTGTGCCGAGATTCGATTCTGCAACCTTGGGAACAGCAGGCGAGAACGTTACCGCTGCACCACGCAGCCAGTCAGTTACAAATACACACACTATCACAGAGACTGCTTTCACACAGGTTATGAGACAAATTCTACACACACACACACCTAAGCACTCGGGGCTGAAATGATCACGATCTCCGAGCCCTTAAATGAAACAAACAACAACAACAACAACAACAACAACAACAACAACAACAACAACCAAACAAACAAACAAACAAACAAACAAACAAACAGAGGAATAAACAAACAAACAAACAATGACAATGACTTCACTTTGCCTGGTAGGCCTCATTATAACGCTGTCGTCCACCTCCTGGTGTAGCGGCTAGCATTCTTGGTTACCACCCCGGAGATCCAGGTTTGATTCCCAGCTCTGCCAAGAAATTAATTCTGGTCTGAAGGCTAGAACGGGGTACACTCAGCCTCGTGTGGCATAACTGTGAAGATTCCCACATCAGAAACCCTGGAAGTGATTATCCGTGGTTTTCCCACTTCTACTTCAGGCAAACGCCAGTATTGTTCCTAACTTCAGGCCAACGCCGCCTCCTTCCAAATTCTCACCTGAATTAGAAATACACACTACTACAGACACCACAATAACGAAGGTTTTTATTTATTTATATTTTTTTAAATTTTCATTAATATAGGCTACTGTACTCTCGTCATACCACAGTCGTAGTACTAAGTTACATGCTCTTAACTAATTTCATACAATTTGTAGTTATAACATACAATCTTTGCTATATAGGTCTACTAAGGCTGTGTCCCAATACTCAAGTTGTCTGCTATTGACTAGCTGCTAGCTACTTATGTGCTATGCACTACGGAGATATGGGACATGTCTGCTTGAGCACAGCCTCCTTCATAGACTTGTGTTCTGAAACGCACTGGACTTACATGCTGGTGCCAAACCAACACTCAAGATGGCGGTGATCTGCTACTCCTTGTAGGCTCTTTGCGCTTTCATCAGCTGTTTTAAATAAACAATACCTGAACGATACGATCATGGATGCACCAAGATCATCACTTTTTAGCCGAGCCCCATATTATGGTTTGTGTTTGGCTTAAGTCAAAGACAACCTACAATTTACATAACCTACAATACCGATAAGCTACAATTTCTATAACTTCCTTGACATAGTCGGCCAATCTAGCAAGCATTTTCGTTCACTAGCTACTACAGACTTGATTGCTATGTGCTAAGCAGTATTGGATCACGACTTCTGACGTCACATCCGGTAAAGTAGTCGACTATCTAGTTCACTACGGCTGAAATTGTACTATTGGGACACAGCCTTATACTAGCAACCCAACCCGGCTTCGCCCGGGAACAGTTACGAATGCATTACGTGATAAGCGCTTTTCTTTTCCAATGTCAACGACCAACATCCGTTTTACGTCTCGGCATGATGGGTTAAAATCACTGACTGGACTATTAATTATATTATCATGGAGATGCATGTGCAACAAATTGTCAGACGTAATTTAAGAATGGCGAGGTGCATGAAACACAAATGCCCCTTCCGTCTAATCTTAACTTGACTGTGAATTTTGCGGAACGAAAAGTTCACAGGCGAAATGAAGAAAAGCCGAGTTGCACTTCCAGGGAAACTCCAAACACAAGCACTCTCCTCTAAAGTTTTTAACTCAACACGACTCGACAATAATTTGCTGCTGGGGCAATAGAGTCGCCCGCTAGCTAGGCTGTAACGGGGACGATAGACTCGCCCTTAGCTAGCTCGTAAACTGTCGCCTCAGTAGTTGAATGGATATCGTTGAAAGAAATTAAAACGTAAAAACAAAAAAACTTTTAGTGGGCGATGTATTTAAGATAGACATATGCCCTCGCGGACTTTTTTGTAGAACTTTTCATGCTGAACAATTCTTACACTCATAGTATTTAGATATTTTTAACGGTTTGCCCAGCGTATGCTCACAAAGCTCTCGGACGCCAGGTTTTTTTTCGACTTTTCCACTGAAATCGTTACTGCTCCGCTTCCTTTGGTCATAAATAAATTATTTTCTACAGAAATCATCCTCGAGATATCCTTTACAGAATGGTGAAAACTGCATCAAAATCCATCCAGTGGTTCTCGAGTTTACCCGTAACATCCAAGAATCGGGGACTTTGTTTGTTTTATACTAGGTAGAGATTTGCTGATGGGTGACGATCTTGATTCTCTTTCATTGCTGTTAAGTCCAAAGAGTTCACGAATTTTGAAAATGGTTTAACAAATATTCTGATTGGAACAGACTTAAGGAAACACTGTTTACTAGAATTTCTCTCTCGATATTCACTGCACTACACTCAAATATTACATGCTCCATCGTTTGGGGTCCTCCGTTACAGGAACACTCGGGGCTCCGTACAATTTTAAGTCTGTGTAGATACGAGTCGATATTTCTATGTCCTGATATTAATGTTGTCAAGTTTGGTGTGAGGTTAATTTTGGTTGTTACTCTGCTTTCTACTGCTGGGAAGAATTCCATTGTGATTGTTCGTTTTGAAGATTCCTCCCATTTCTGCTGCCATTCATTAGTAGATTCTCTTCTGAGGTCAGTTTTCACTGTTGAGAGAGGTAATTTGTTGTAACAGATTTGATTGAATGTTGTTGCTTCCTTTGCTAGTTTATCTGCCAACTCGTAGCCTTGTAAACCTATATGTTTGTGCTTTAATCCATTTACTCCAATTGTTTGTGATTACCTTTGCCGTATTTTCTTTATTATCTCAATTAGGCCTAAGTGATTTTGATTTTTGCTAACCGCTAGGGAGTCAATTGTTATTGTGCTATCCGAGTGTACAGTAGCTCTTTCTTCTACCTTGACCTCAATCCTCGTCATTCCTAAATGTCCCAGAGCTTTTATTATGGGCAATTGCTCCGCCTGATTGTTGGAACATCGGTCGTGGAGTTTAAATTTCAGTTGGTTTATTACTTGGGTTGATTTGTATATAGCTACCCCCCGCTCCTACTCCATCGTTGCTTTTACTTCCGTCCGTGTAGGTTTACCATGGGGTGTTGTCACTTCCTTCCATTCTCAGTCTTCGGTACCTATAAGATCAGTTGGGTGGAGGCGTGGAGGCATCTTATTAGGTTTACTGGGTGATCTATTTTGTAATCTGTAGTTGTCATTCCTGATTTTTCATTATATAGGGCGACAACCTCTCTTGCCTTTATATCTATAGGAGTGATTCAGTGATGACGCACAGTGCTTCGTGAGGTATAATTCTGTATGCCTTAGCTAATCTCGTGAGTACGTGGCTTCGGTGGCGTAGTTGGTAGCATGCTGAGCTTCTATGCCCAAGATCGCGGGTTCAAACCCGGAAGAATTTTTAAGAGCGTTAAAAACCCTCAGTATGCCTTCCTTCGGAGGGGAAATAAAGCCGGCGGACCCTTGTCATAGATTTATGGCATGTTAAAGAATCTTCCATTAATTACACCTGTGTGAAGCTAAATTAATTATAGGTGCAGCATAAAGTAGAATTGGTAGTATTGCTCCTTTATAGATTATTTCCAGTGCTCTATGTTTTATTCCCCATCCAATTCTTGCTGATTTAGATAATTCATTTCTTAATTTAATGCTTTTGTGACTGACTTTGTTGACGTGGAAGTTGAAGGTAAAGCGGGAGTCGATAATAATTCCTAAATAATCCCTCTTGTCGACTTGTTCTAGACGTTTCACGTTCGTGTAGCTATCTCTACTCTTCCTTGGTTTCCGTCTTCTCGATATTAAAATTACTTTCGACTTATACTCATTGAAGTGTGTTTTGTTGTCTATCGACCACTTTGTAACTTTCCTTTCGTCTATATTCATAAAATGTTCTGCTCCAGCTTCAGTTTCTGCACTGACCGCAATGATCAGATCATCAGCAAATGCTATGGCTTTGGTGTTCTTCCCATAATTTAGGTTGAATAGGTTATTATAATTTATATTCCAGAACCCCGGTCCACTGCATGAGCCTTGTGGACAACCTTTGCTAACTGAAGTTTCGACTTGAAGACTGTTGGAAGTGATGAAGGCTGTCCGATCTTTGAAGTAGTTCTTATTAAGGTAGTACAAATTTATGGGACATTGAAAGTCCTTAAGAGCTTTAAGAATGCTTGGCCACCATGTAGAGTCAAAGGCTCCTTGACATGAAGATTGACAATAACTGTGATTTGACCATTTCTAAAAGCCTCTTGCATAAATTCATTGACCGCTAACGTTGCATCAGTAGTACTTTTTTTTGAGTGTGAAGCCATTTTTTTCCGTTCAATACTGTATTGTTATACAGATAATAGATTATTCTATTTATTAGTAGTTTTCCTAGGATTTTTCCTCCTTCATTTATTAGGCTTACGGGCCTGAATTTAGATGGATCCATAATCTTCTCTTTCCCTGGTTTTGTAATCGGTATAATTCTCACGTTTTTCCATCTCTTTGGAAAATAACAAAGGTTATCAGACACATTCTACACACCCACGTATAAGGGGCTAAATGATCACGATGTCCAAGCCCCTCAAAAAAAAAAAAAAAAACAACCACAACAGCAATATACGAGGGTCACTTAGTAAGTGATGCAAACTATTTTATCTTTACAAATGCGTTGTTATACAAACATGCCATTAAACACGTATGAAAATACATAATGTAACTTACTTCACCAATCATGTCAGTTACGTGAGTTTCCCAGGAAGTATTGCAGGCAAGGGGGAAGAGTGGCATTAAGAAAATGTTATCGTATGTCATAATGTTGAGAACACTAATTTGCAAACACATTTTAAACACAATAACATCCTTCGAAGTAATCTCCAAGGCAATCAATTGTTCGCTGCCAACTATAAGGACGACGACCCATACCATCAGCTGCTCCATTGTCCAATCTGGCAATCTCGCGTCGCTCTGCGTTGGCTATGTGTTCTCGTGTATGGAAGCGTCTCCCACGCAATGGAACTTTCAATTTCGATATAAAATCGCATGGTAGAAGCAATGCCTGACTCAGCTGGGGTCCCGTGGTCGCCAAGTTGTGAGCCCCTGAGGGTAAGTGACCGTCGTATAACGCTGTCTTTGGTTTTGTGATTTCCACTCACATCTCTTATTTGAGTATTGGAGAAGACTCTGGGATGGCTTCCTTGCAGACTTACCAGTTGCGTTAGCTTCATTGTAGTGTGAAACATCGTCTCCTTGTTGTATGGCTGGCTAAGCAGGGAGTCGTTAGTTCAACGCCGACTTGTGACACAATGAGCTATCGGGCGGCCATTTGTCAGTCGTTAATCATATTAATGTTTATATATTTGAAATAAAAATAAAAATACGACAGCCGTAAAATATAATTTATTAGTTGTTTACTTAATAAAATATCCTGGTCGCTTTTATACTCGGGGTTTACTTTTCCCTCATAAAAACATTTACTTCCTTTGAAATAATGCGCAAGTAATTCTCCATGCAATGATGCTATAAAGGAAAACAATAATTACATCCATCCATTGTTAGAAGACTCATTTCCTGTTCTGTAACATTTAAAAAAGCAAGGGATATTACACACGAGCTGAAAGAATCAATGAGTCTATGGCGTCTCCTCAGAGGAGAGAACAATATAACGTGTATTAGTTTACATGTCATGGATTTGCAACTGGATCCTGTGTCCTCAGTCGTGACATTAACTCAGTGCACTATGACATTACGCCGAGTTCCGTGGCAGTATTGCCAACTGTGAGGTGTGATTTCCCACGAAGAGGTCACTTAGAAACCACGCAGGGGGTTGGAATCTTAAGTTGGTTGCTTGGTTCCTCAGTTTAGGGATTGTAACAACGCGGTCATGTGGCCCCGTCTACTTTGAATTTGTGTAGAATCTGTCTGATGACCGGTGTTAATTGTGATGGCTGTATTAGTGTGTGTTATCTGTAATTCAGGTGAGGACTGCAGACGATCGATTTCAAGTAGTTCCTACTTTTGCTACCAAATGCTACCGACAACGACACCTAGCTATGAACTTGGCTACTAGATGCCACCACTTGGCGACGAACGTTGGAACTTATTGAGCGTATCAAATCTAACCTACAAATTTAGCTTCACACAATATTGTAGTTAGTGGAAGGTTCTTTTACATGCCATAATTGGCGACCACGAGGCCCCAGCTGAGTCTGACATTACTTCCACTTACTTGTGCCGGGCTCCTCTCGCTCTTCTTTCCTGTCGACCTCACTTGGTCAACTCTTGTTCACTTCCGACACCGACGGTATTAGGGTATCCGAGGCCTAGGGAGTCTCTTCATTTCCCGCCTTAATTGGCCCTTGTCTCATCTTTTCTGATACCCTCCTTGTGCGAGGGGTCAGCCTTCCTTTTCTTTTCATGTTATCTCCTGCCTTCTGCTCAAGGCCCTCAAGGAGGCAGGGTGTATGTAGCCCCACCACTCCTGGTTCACCCTAGATACTGCTACACCCTCAGGGGCTCACGGCTGGTGAGTTCGGGAGTTGGTGACCTCGAGGGATTCCTGAGCTGGGTCCGATTTCCCCCCTTTTATTCATTACCTCTGGGGCGGACCCTCTCCTCTTTCCCTTTCCTATCTGCCTTTCATGGCTCTCCTTCCTTCCAAATCCCTCAATCCGCCTTCTTCGAGGGTTGAGGGCATTTCTTTTCCTCCTGTCCTTTATTTGCCTTATTCTCCTTTTGTTTTCCCTTTCTTCTTCTAGTGTATAGGATAGTAGTTTGTTTTAGTTATAAGTTTACATTTCATTATCATCTTCACGATCATCCAAACCATTAGGGGCCGATAACCTAGATGTTAGGCCCCTTAAAACAATAATTATCATCATCATCATTTTACATGTCATAAATCTATGACATCTATGCCGACTTTACTTCCCCTCCAAAGGAAGGCATACTCAGGGATTTTTAACGCTCTTAAAAAATCCGACGACTTCGGCCGGGTTTGTGCTTGCGATCTTGGGCACAGAAGCTCAGCATGCTACCTACTACGCCACCGAAGCCATTGAAGGGGGATGGAATCTTCGTTCAACTTTCTCTTATGGTTCTCCAAATGGAAGTCCTCATGGTGTAGCGGTTAGCGTTTTTGGCTCTCATACCAGAGGCTCTGCCAAGAAATTAGAATTCTGGTCTGAGAGTTGGAACGGAGTAAGCTCAGCCTCATGAGGCAAAACTGAGAGGAGGAGAGGTCGATTCCTACCACAGCCATCCTGGAAGTTGTTTGTTGTTGTTGATTAATTTTAGGGGTTTTGTGACATTGTGGTCATGTATCCTCGTGTACTACTCTACCAGCGAATTGATGCTGGTGACAGAAATCGGAACAAACGCGCTCCGCCCAGCCACACGCCTGCGATAGACGTGCAGTCGTTGCCAGCGAAACCTCATCGCATGTCGTGTGTGTGCTTGTTCCGTGCTGGGTGGTGCGCTGTGCGGTGTGTTCTCATTGCATAACTGTACATGCGTTCCCCCTCTTGACCCACAACTGCTCGCGGCAGCCATAACGTGGTGAGCTGACGTAATGTTTACACAACAGCTTCGCTCCACGTCTAGCGGTAACAATTCGTTTATAGGGTAGTACTTAGGTGTGTGTGTTTTGAATTTGTCTGATAACCTGCGTTATTGTGGTGGCTGTATTGGTGTGTGTATTTGCATTTCTCACCTAAATTATATAACATTCTCCCAATTAAATTAAAAGAATTTAAAGGGAACCATGCAAACCTGAAGATGCATATAAAACATTTTCTCAGAGAAAACAAAATTAAAATTGAAAAAATAATTAGTTGAGCCTACAAGTTTATGCAAACGCAAATTATATGTTCCTTCTTATTCATTATTTTTTAGTGAATACATCATTTACATAGAACGTGTTATTCGGCTAAGCCATTATACAATTTTTTGAAATAGTAATCAATGATATGCTTGCCACACACAAGGTTGCACCTTTTAGTGGCATATGTGATATCTCTTCCTGCTCTGTATGAATTTGATATCATATTTAGACCTGTCTTTATCATATTGTAACAATATAATTTAATAATTATAAATTTACAGGTTAAACAATGAGTAGGAAGTGTAAGGAAATTCATAAAATGTGTACAGTTATTCTGAATTTTGTAAAATGTGTGTATTTGTAACGATTTAATAAATAATAATAATAATAATTCAGATGCGGATTGGGATGGAGGTGTCCGTTGCCTCAAGTTAGGAGCCATCCTGGCATTCGCCTGGAGTAGAAGTTGGAAACCACGGAAAATGACTTCCAGGACGGTTGCGATGGGAATCGAACCCGCCTCTTCTCTGTTTTCCCTCACGAGGCTCTGTGTACCCCATTCCAGCCCTAAGACCAGAATCAAATTTCTTGGCAGACCTGGCGATATCCTGTTTTAAGGACGGTTTTGCAGTTGTTAATGTAACATATTGCTCCTCATCTTGAACGAAATAGGACCGACTCATACAATGTATCATTCACTATTTTGTATGTAATACCTTGTGAAATACATTCATCCAAAACTCGATTAATCATTTGTATAATAATCACCCTGTATGCTCTTGCTATGCAGGGTGTTTGGAAATTTCAGCTACAGAATTTCAGGACATATAGAGGTAGGGAGTACATAACATTTTTAATAGGAACCCATTTCCGGAAACGCACCGTCTCCGTTCTTCATCCTAACATACTAACGTCGATCGAATCCCCCACTTCTTCGGAATATGAGTGAGGTTTGGCAAATCGGAAACATCGATTGTGTCTGTATTTGCAATCACAGCTCCCCACAAAAGGAGACTTATTTGAACGAACGAATGTAACTTCTAGCTGTGTTGGACATTTCGTTGTTGTTGTTGTTATTTGAGTCTTCAGTATTTTGACTGGTGTGATGCAGCTTTCCATGCCTCCCTGTCCTGAGCTAATCGTTTCATCTCTACATAGCTACCACACCCTACATCTGAGGCAATCTGTTTAACATATTCTAACCTTGGTCTACCCCTACAGTTCTTGTCCTCGACCCTTCCTTCCATAACTAAGCTTGCTATTCCTGGGTGTCTTAGTATGTGTCCTACCAACCTATCTCTTCTCTTCATTAGCATTCGCCAGAAACATCTCTCCTCTCCCACTCGTCTTAATACCTCTTCGTTTTGTCTGGCTGCGTGACTCAGGGGTAACGTTCTCGCTTGCTGAGCCCAAGGTTGCAGGTTCGAAACCTGGCACAGTCAGCTGGCATTTGAGGGTGCGCAAATGCGAGGGAGCCGTGTCAGTAGATTTACTGGCACGTTAAAGATCCCCTTCGGGGCAAAATTCCGGCACCCCGGCGTCTCTAAAAGCCAGTGTAGTTAAAAGGGACGTAAAACCAATAACATTATTAGTATTACCTCTTCGTTTGTGACCTTATCTACCCATCTGATCTTCATCATTCTCCTGTAACACCACATTTCAAACTCTTCAAATCTCCTCTTTTCAGCTGCACTAATAGTCCAAGTTTCACTTCCATAGAGTGCGACGCTCCAGACAAAGGTTTTCAAAAATGTCTTCCTAATACCTAAATCTATATTCAATGTCAACAGATTCCTTTTCTGTAGAAATGCTTTCCTTGCCTGAGCCAACCTACTGTTATATCCTCTTTGCTTCGTCCATCACTGGTTATTTTGCTTCCTAAGTAACAGAAGTCTCCTACTTCCTTTAGTTGCTCCCCTACCAATTTGATGTCCATAGAGGTTTCTGATTTATTCGTACCAGCTTTGAAAGTCTTTTTGGAGGATAAACTTGCATCCATTCGGACTGAATTGGTATTATGACATGCGAAGAATACTGTAGACACGTAAATTAACAGTCTGGCTGGCATTTCTCGTTCCCTCAGCAGAACCAGATGAGTGACACACCTGAATTGAAACGGATGACTGGCTGCGTGACTTAGCGGTAACGTTCTCGCTTGGTGTGCCCAAGGTTGCAAGATTGAATCATGGCGCAGTCAGCAGGCATTTGTGGGTTCACAAATGCGAGGGAGCCGTGTCAGTAGATTTACTGGAAAGTTAAAGATCGCTCTCGGGGCAAAATTCTGGCATCCCGGCGTCTCTAAAAGCCCGGTAGTTAATTGGAGATGAAATGAATTAGATGAATGATAGGCAAGTTAGGTGTTGACCTAATAAAGGCGTCGTCCCGGAATTGGCCTGTAGTTAAAAATGGGAAACCACGGAAAACCATTTCAAAGATGGCCCTCAGTGGGGTTCGAACCCACTCATCTTTCGAGTCCTCAGAGACTGGCCCTTAGCGCTCGTAGTTACTCTGTTGAATTTCGGGAATTTGCATGAGTACGTGTCCCCATTCTCCAGCTATAGCAATGGTTCTTTCTCCCAACTCCTTATCAGCGGCCATAACTTGAATTTAGGCTACAGCCTGACGTCACATGATGAAGACGTACAGCTCTGACCTGTGACCCTGCTATCGCGAGTTGATTCCCCGCTTTAGTACTCCGCATGTACACTACATCAATTATAAGAACACTTCCGTACTGGCGACCAACACTCCGCCTACACTGTCTCCTCGCTTATAAGCAGCGTAGGCAGATCTGTTGTTGTTGATACATTTAGAGGCTTTGTGACATCTTGGTTATGTAACCCTGTGCATTTGGGTGTGTGTTGAATTTGCCTGATGACCTGTATCACTGTGATGTCTGTACTAATGTGTGTAGTTGTAATTGAGGGTAGGATTTGGGTTGGAAGCGGCCGTGGCCTTAAGTTAGGTAGGAGTGGGAAATCACGGAAATCCACTACCAGGAGGGTTAAGGTAGAAATCGAACCAGCCTCTTCTCAGTTTTGCCTCACGAGGCTGAATGTACCCCGTTCCAGCCTTCAGACCAGAATTAAATTTCTTGTCAGAGCCAGGCTTACCAAGAGGATCTTCTCCTTGGTTAAAAGCCATAAGACTGGAAGCCTCTGGCTCAACGAAGTATGAAAAGACTTGGATTCCACTGGGATTTTTAGCCTACTTTTCTCATTTTGCAAAAATGAGGATAAAGTAGACTTATGAGATCGATCCGGGAAAATGTGTGTCTGCCTGTCTGTCCTTCTGTCTGTCTGTCTGTCTGTCTGGCCGTGTGTGTGTGTGTGTGTGTGTGTGTGTGTGTGTGTGTGTCCTCCTCCCACTATCAACTCCTAAACGGCTGCATCTATGGAAACCAAATTTGGTATGAGTAAAGATCTATGCTGGAATATCTCAATGCCATATTTGAAAATGATGTCAGTGCTACCAACTTCTGAAAAATCTCAATTGAAATTTGAATATCCTGGAAGGGATGCATGGGAGCTATTCCAAAGTTGGCACACATATTGATAATAATATTTCAGTTTAATTTCCAGGAGGCATAACACGACAGTGTTACCAACATGATTCTAAGCCAGTTGATAAGTCTAATTTTTAAGTGCATTTAACTTATACGCTATCAATGGGATTTCAACCAAATTTCGTATATACTATGTGTACAATAACAAATATGACTGTGCGTATTCTTAAGAGCAACCAGGGCTGCCAACTGTTAATAAGTGCTCTCTCCATTATTTTATCCTAATACCAATATATCACAAAGTGTGCAAACCAAGAGCTCGAAACTTTGTACACGTATAGTACATGACCTTGTACATTAATTAGGAGTATCTAATATATGTCAGCACTGACAACATGATTCTGAGCTTGTTGATAGGTCCAAATTTTAAATGCATGTAACTACTATGCTAACAAATGGATTTCAACCAAATTTCGTATGTGACTTTTGTACCATAACCCATATGAATATGCGTATTCTTAAGAGCCAGCAGGGCTGCCAACTGTAAATAAATGCGCTCTCTCTCTATATTTTTTAACCCTAATATCTATAAATCAGAATATATGCAAGCAAACAGCTCTGAACTTTGCATACGTATAGTACCTAACATTCTAAATTAATTTAGGGGTAACTAATGTACGTCAGTGCTGCCGACATTATTTAATCCTTCTGATAATTCCAATTTTTAAATGCATGTAACTTCTATACTAACAAATGGATTTCATACAAAATTGGCACAATAATAGATCATAATATTTTAGATTAATTCATCAATTCTAAGAAAAGTAGGCTCTTTAGTTCGTTACGGAACTACTTGTTGACCTTGATGTCTCCAAATTTGGTGATATACGAGCGAGGTTCTGGAAATAACTTTCGTCTTTTTTTTTCAAGGACCCTTTATTGCCAAACTGACATACTGAACATCAAGGCATCATACACCTGGCACTATTTTCGGACATAGTCGCCACCAACATTGAGATACTTGGCATAGCGTGCAATCAGTTAAAGAAAAAAAAACAGTCTGGTAAAACTCGGTGCCTCGTGTTGCAAGGAATTGTCACTAGCCTGCTCCGGGGTCAGCTTTCTTGGTATCCATCTTGCAGACACTTTTCGGTAACCCAACACATCATAGAGCATGTGATGGGCCCGGGCATAACCAATACACAGTGTGGACGCCACGTCTGACACCGTTATGCGCCTGTCCGCTATCACCATATCCTTTACATGAGCAATGTTGGTTTCATTCATGGATGTGTAGGGACGTCCACTTTGATCTTCATCCTCCACATTCTACTGTCCTTCACTGAATATGCAAAACCAGCGACCGACCATTTGACGAGACATGACCACTTCACCATACACGGTCTCTAGGTGTTCATGGATGACTAACACACTAGTCCACGGGCCCATTCATACCGGATAACAGCACGCACTTCCATTGGTAACCACATTGTCAGTACACGTCTGTCTGCCATCGTGAGTTGTACACGAATGATATCGTGCACGCCGGTCTGCTGCTCCTCTATCGTCCTCGGTGCTCTCCGCATGCAGCATTGCCCCTCCGCTGAAGCTGCTTCCGTCATTGAGCCAGCCACGGCTGTGGATTTTTATGCCGGTTGCTTGTGCCACCTGGTGCCTACCATCTACTCGTGCAATAAAATGACGAAACTTACTTTCGGAACCTCCCTCATAGTTAACTCTGGTTTCCCACAACTCAAAGTGCCTAAGTGTCGAAATCCCTTCTCACAGGAGAGAAAAGAAAAACTATCAATCGGGCTCAAAAGATACTGGGAACGAAAGAGAGCATCGAAGAAGAACTAGTCATAAGCGCTCCTTAGTGGGTTTAAATCAATAATAATAATAATAATAATAATAATAATAATAATAATAATAATAATAATAATAAAAATAAAGCAAATTTATAGTACTTTTAAATTACATATGTTGCAAAATAGTTTTATTGCATAACAATATTTTAAGTATAAAAGATTGCCACAGTGTAGCTGAAGAAGGTAAAAAAAAAACGAAACATGTACAGTACAGTACTGCCAATAGTGTAAGAAGAAAAACAAGTAGTTCAGTGAAGAACTACTCGTATATAGCCTCTTTTCATATACTGTATCATATTGGTCTTCTCTATTAACAATTCTCCCGCCTAATAAAAGGATCGCCATGTTGGATTGTTCTATATGTTGGCCATAGAATTATGTACCAGAGGATGAAAATTATTGCATTGGTTCATTATACAAATGTTCACCTCGACTGCATGATTAGGATGTAAAAATTAAAATTCAAAATTCAAAATTTCGCACAACCACCATCTTGAGTTTACGAAAACAATTGAGTTATATTAGATGACACCAGATTAAATTATATATAAAGATCTACCGTACCAATTGTCACTGCGCCTGGATGATGAAATCGCGAGAAAACTCTATTGAAATTTTTGTATGTTGCTTGGTCGCCATGTTGGTTTTATACTCAACATGTTTTTAAGCTTTACATAGCTGAACATAACTTAGAATTCTCTATCACCATACAAAATTTCAGGGTGATATCAGTATCATGCTTGGATATATAGAATGCCGATGAAATATTTCGCGCGAAAGCGATCTTGGATTGGTGAAACGTATTAAAATTTAAAAAGCACGGTCGAGGTTGGACAAAGTACTAACTTAATATATCTTTACCATGTTTCATTGAAATCGTTCCATCCGTTTAGATGTTATTAGGTGATCACACACACACACACGGACAAAATGTGATCTAATAAGCCTATATTTCATATGATGAAAATAGGCTCACCACGGTGGGTGAGTGGTTATCGTGTCAGACTACCAACCCAAGCTTGCAGGTTCGCTCGTGGCCATGGTAAGTAATTTTTGAAAGGCGACAAAAATATCGACACGCATGTTATACGTTGTTGACATGTTAAAGTACCCATTTGAATTCAGTAGGCCGTGTTCATAGTAGCAAAATTAATATCGGGATTTTTCGCCAACACAAAGTTCTTTCTTTCTCTACTAGAAAGCGCTATAGTGTCAAGAAGCTTAGATATCTAACCTCCTTGACTTTCATAGCGCTCCAAGGAACGACAAAATTCGACATGCAAGCTGCCCTCTGGGCGTCAAATAACAACGCTTGCACCCAGCACCCGTGGACATACGATATTATCATTATTATTATTATTATTGTTGGACTTAAAATTGTATTGAAATGTGGAAAAAACTTGAATATAGTGAACAATATGTTGTTAATTCATTTAGGTGCTTTGCGACATGTTATAAAATGTAATAGAAAGTGTGTATGTATTCGTTTAATAGCATGGCTAGGATATGAACTCAAATCTGAAGTTACCTAAAGATTTACTGTAGCAATTAAGTGCTTAATCAGGGTCATTCTAGCACTAAATCTTCCATTTACATCATCAGCTATGATGACTTCTGAAACAAGACCTCCGCGGATCAGATTACTTGCTTCCCACCGTAATACAATCGAGAGATGTAAAAGGAGACGGCCGGCGATCGGAGATAAAGGCGCAAGGCTCGGTTATAAAACATTTCCGAGAAATCCTTTCACGATTAATTTAATGTAAAGTGAGAAGTCTCCGTTGTTTCCCATTACATGCATTACAGATCAAATGATGTAGTAAAGGTTAGAAATGATTAATATCCCTTGAATGAGGTCTCGCCAGGTGATGTGACGTGTTGTACTGTACTATGAACGTTAAATTACATATTATCCAGAAAGTAGGGTAGTGCTTTATAATGCTTGACTTTTTCCACTGTTTGGTTATCGCCCTGGAGGTCCGAGTTCGATTCCCGGCTCTGGAAAGAAATGTAATTATGGTCTGAGGGCTGGAACGGGATACACTCAGTCTCCAGGCGTAGCCATGCTTGTTAAATCGTGCACCACGACCGCGCGGGGAGCTACAAAAAGTCCGGATCTCGTAGGTTCGAATCCCGGCACTGACATCGGCTATCACGAGTGAGACCCCCCCCCCCCCCCTGGATGTTTTCCACACTTCCTCCAGGCAAATGCCGAGATAGTGCTTTATTTCAAGTCCCGGGGCTCCTACCCCATCCTTCTCCCTAATACATCTACACACACCTAACTACACGGGACTGATGACCAAGATGTCCCAAGCCCCTAAAATGAATTAACAACAGGGGACGTGATGGCGCAGTGGTCAAGCTGTATGTCTCTCACCAAGGTAGACTGGGTTGGATTCCCGTTCAATACATGTGAGGTTTTCGAAGTGAAATGCCATGTCCTGTAGTTCGGATTCCACGTAAAAAGAGGTCCCTTGGCTCATGATCGTGAGATTAACAGTCACGTAAAACTACAAGCTTCCTTTTTGAATTAACAACAACAAGAGATACACTCAACCTCGTGAGGCAAAACTGAGAATAGGTGGGTTTGATTCCTACCTCAACCATCTTGGAAGTAGTTTTCCGTGTTTTCGCACTTCTACTCCAGGAAAATGCTGGGATGGTTCCTAACTTGTGGTCTCTTTCCAATCCTTACCTAAATTGCAATTACACACACTCTTCCAATTACACATGGCTCCAGGCAGCCATGCAATGTTAACATATCCACTCAGCTAGATTTCAAAGGCGAGCCGCTCGTTAACGAGGAAAGTACAAGATCTATAGACATACATACAGTATGTCCATTATATGCATGTCCATGGTTTAATTATTTTAGCATACACCTACTGTACCTCCGTTAAACGGAAACCTATCTTTAACGGAAAGAATTGCGTGTCCCGTTCGATATCGTTGAAGGCAGGTTTTACTTCAATAGGAACTTAATATTTACTGAGAACCTTAATGGGCATCTCAAAATACACGCACTCCCGCCTAACATATGAATTAGCACGGGAACCCTTCCTCGCTGAAGAAATAAGGACAAACTTACAGCTTCCATCCTCAAAAAATGCTGAATTGCACCTAGTAGAGAGAAGGGAGAAGAGAGAAGACATCCCGCTAGAATCTTACAGCACGGATGCCATGATCAACCGGAACTGGACCAACGCCAATCAGAACCTAAGACATGTGGTGATTAAGTTAGCAGTGCATGGGTACCACCATAAAATATGTAAACACATGTCCAACCACGCCCCAAATGAACTCTGCGTGTGCTCGTTATGTGAGCAGTTCTGTGACATATATCACATCGCACGGTGTAAAAATAACCAGAAATCACTGCGCGATTATGGCAAGCCTGCTTCCAGACTCCGACCGGGTCAGGAATGGAATGTATGAAGCCCCCATCTAGCGGCGAGGATATGAACTGTGCCGGCTGCCGAGGCCTAACGCTCTCCTCTGGGGCAATGATTAAATGAATGACAGATGAAATGAAATGATAGTGGAGAGTGTTGCTGGAATGAAATTTTGACAGGGAAAACCGGAGTACCCGGAGAAAAACCTGTCTACCTCCGTTTTGTCCAGCACAGATCTCACATGGAGTGACCGGGATTTGAACCACGGATCCAGCGGTGACAGGCCGGCGTGCTGCCGCCTAAACCACGGAGGCTTCATTATGGCCAGGACTAAACTAGTGTAAATCTATGTTAAGCACATTCGTGAGCTTTTCTGTTAATAATAATAATAATAATAATAATAATAATAGGTCCCAGGAATTAACCTGGGAAGAGTCCTTGTGGCTCTGAGCAAATGGGAGTGAAATGCGTCGTTGCCTGTCATCTGCAACCATAACATATTGGACTCAGCAAGAGAATCCAACTAGCCTCTTTCACTCCAACTCCAGCACGTAACCTACAAGAGGTGCCCCTGTTAAGCCGAGCAACCCAGTGGAAGGTTGGATAACCAATCCCAGCGGGAAGCTGGGTCGGTGAGCCGATCAGGGCTGGGGGCTCTAAGAAAAACGGTCAATGGTCTCAAAGGCGGAAGAAGAATTTCATTTCTCAACGGCTGAGAGGGCGGAAGAACCTAGTGGAGTCAACCACGAAAACAAATCATTTCAGACTAACAATCTGATCTTACTTTGGAATATTATTCCTACCCTTGAAACACACAATTTCAATTGCAGAATGGAAAAGCCGCTGAAAGAAAGCACTACCCCAGGTGGCAGCTCGGAAGAGAAATCCACCATTGCGTTATGCAATGCATCGGGGCCTAGGGTTCTGGGGAGTCCCAACATCTGCAATAGGGATGAGTCGGAGCATCCTTGGAATCCTTCCAGACTTAAGTTTAAACATAAGTTTTTTGCAGGTACTTTGAATGTAAATTCTTTACTGAAGGAGGGTAAACAGAAGGAATTAGAACTGCTTTTAGATAGAAACGAAATTCAAATTTTAGCAGTACAAGAGACAAGGTATTTGGATGAGAATGTGACAGAAACGAAAAATTATAGAATCTTTAAAGGTAAACCTGCGATTAAAATTAAGAAAGGAATGCCACTCTTGGGAACAACCTTTAATGTCCATAAAAGTCTATTAGCCAATGTAACTGAATTCAAATCACGCTCAGAAAGGATGTGTCTTTTGACAATGAAATGCAAAAATAAAATATATACTTTTGTTAATTGCCATGCGCCAATAAACGAAGACAACAAGAAGAACCCAAATAAAGTAGAGGAATTCTGGGACCTCCTAGATGATGAAATATCTAAAATTCCAAAATCAAATGTGGTGATATTACTTGGAGATTTCAATGCCCAAATAGGAAGAGAGAGGATTCATAGACCAATAGTGGGAGAATATGCTGCACACCAAAGAACAAACAGAAATGGGATGAGATTAATTACTATCTGTAAAAACTTTCAACTTAAGTTGATGTCAACTTTCTTCAAGAAATTGCCAAGAAAAGCTAAAACATGGATTTCTCCAAATCCAATACTAGGTGAATTTCAAATGGATCATGTAGCTATATCCAAAAGAAACATGAAAGACATTATGAAAGTCAAGGTTATAAGAAGCAGAGAATTTGACTCTGATCACTATTTGTCTAAAATTAAACTCAAATTCTTACCCAACAGAAACCACAGAAGAGGGGAAAGAGTAAATAAATATAACACAAATAGACTTCAAATTACACAAGAAACATTGGAAATTTTTCAGGAAGAAATAAAAGTAACTCATCATGGGAAGTGGCAAGATTTATCTAAAGAAATAACCAATGCAGCTCAGAAGACGTTTGGGCTAGCCAAACATAAGAAGAAACCTTGGTGGAATCAAATATGTGAAGATACGTTACAAGAGAGAACAAAACAATGGAAAAAGTGGAAATGCTCTGGAAGTACGGAACATTATGACCAATTCAAACAGCAAAGGAAAGACACTGCCAGAATAATAAGGGGAGTTAAAAGATCATTCGAAAAATCACAACTTACTGACCTGCAAGACAGCTTTGTTAAAAATAACTCTCGAAACTTCTATCAGACTTTTAAGAGTCAATTAAAGGGGTATCAAGCGCCTAGCATATGCTTTAAAGATGAAAATGGTAGACTTGGCCTAAGCAATGTTGAGAACCCGTGAAATACTTGCGAAGCTCTTTGATCAACTTTTAAACTGCCCTGAACCAGATCATAAGTTGGAATTCTCACAAGCAACAGAAAATCTGGAAGAAGATATACCACCCAATGCTGAAGAAATTAAAGAAGCAATTAACAATCTAAAAAATGATAAAGCTAGCGGAGAGGACTCTATAACGGCTGAACTTTTGAAATGGTCTCAATCAAAAATCATTGAAGAGCTGCAGTTAATCTTTGAAGATATTTGGAGAACAGAGAGGATTCCAGAGGAATGGAAAGTGGCTCTAATACACCCATTGTATAAAAAAGGGGACAAACAAAACGTTGATAACTATAGAGGCATCTCTCTTCTTCAAATTGCATACAAGGTAATTTCAAAAATATTGCTGAATAGAGTAGAAACATCACTTGACAAGCAACTGGGCGAGTATCAAGCTGGATTTCGAAAAGGTAGATCTTGTTCAGAACAAATATTTAACTTAAAATCCATAATTCGCCATAGGATACTGAATTCAAAGGACATAGTTGTGACTTTTGTAGATTTTAAAAAGGCCTTTGACTCGGTTGATAGAGAAACCATAGATAAAACAATTCGTGAATTTGGAGTGAAAACTAAATTGGCAAACCTAATACGTGAAACCCTTACTGACACGATTTCAAAAGTAAAATTTATGGGTGAGATATCAAAATCTATTAAGATTAATACAGGTGTACGGCAGGGTGATGGTTTATCACCCCTTCTGTTCAACTGTGTTTTACAGAAAATTGTAAGAATTTGGAATTTAAAGCTAAAAGAACATAACATTTCGCCAGTAACTTTGGGGAGAAGAAACAAAGGCATTGAAATAAGTTGCCTAGCATTTGCAGACGATTTTGCTATATTGTCAGAAAACCTAACAAGTGCAACAACACAAATCAATCTCTTGGAAGAAATAGCCAACAAAACAGGGTTGAGAATCTCTGTAGAAAAAACTAAATTTATTACAAACATCAAGAACGCTTCAAAATATTTGGCAACAGATATTGGCCCAGTGGAAAAAGTAAAGAAATTCAAATATCTGGGAGAAATAATTCAAGAAAATGGTTTAGAAAAATCTTCGGTAGAAGAAAGGGTACACAAGATGGAAAGAGCATATGGTATCACTAAGATTTTTTATAACAAAAAGTGCTTATCTAAAAATCTTAAAATAAGGCACTACACTACAGTGGTGAAACCGGAATGCCTATACGCAAGTGAATGTCTGGTACTAAACTATAGATTAGATTAGATAAACTTGAAGTACTAGAAAGGAGAATCATGAGGAAAATTTTAGGCCCAGTGAAAACAGCAGAAGTATGGAAATTAAGATCTAATGATGAAATATACAGGAACATAGAAAATATAACAGAAACGATAAGAAAAAGGAGATTGCAATTTTTTGGACATATTTACAGAATGGATGATTCCAGATTAACAAAAAGGATATTCAAGTACCTTTGGGAGAAAAGGGCAACAACTAGCTGGATTCAAGAAGTAAAGAAATAATATAAGTGAAGAAGAAACGGTGAACAGAGTGATCTTTAGAAAAAGGGTATTAAGTATGAAAGGATTCCAAGGAAGATTGCCAAAGAAACCTGGTGCGAAGTGGTCCGAGGACAGAAAGAAGCAGCATAGTGAACGGATGAAGGAGTACTGGAGGGAACGGAAGAGAAACCAACAAAGTGTGAAGAATTGAATTTGGCACGTGGTCCCTAGCAGGCCTCATCGGAAAGAATAATAATAATAATAATAATAGATTTGATAAAGATGCTTCAATTCAATAGTTACAACGTGAGAACCTTTGTGGGGTTTGAAGCCATTTTCAGTGTTGCCTTAGTAAACAAGAGTTTAGTGCTTTTCAGTCGGTCAACACGAATGTACCCAAAAGAGCTGGGTTATGCCCTAATCCTGAAATAAATTACATGAGATTAATAAATACACTAGGATGACCAGTTTCGATCGTCAAGCGATCATCATCAGATCCATTACACTTAGGCTATAAAATCTATGTTCGAAAATACAGGTGAAAATATTTACAATATGTACAATTATTTAGTTGCAGTATTGGTAATGCAACTGTCGGTGTATGCTAATTGTAGTATATATGATGTTAGGTGAAATGCTAAAATGGTGATAGAAATACGGAGTTTGTCTATTTGGAATGACTATATGGTTGCAAAAAATCAACTATGGTTAAACTGTAATATTATAGGCTACTACTTATATGGTTGTCTTCCTCCCTGGAGCTACGAGCAGTTCCGTGTTCACTGTTACTCCAGGTGTGGTCGACTGCAATGGGATGTTATATCAACGAAGCTGGTTTTTCCCTTTCTCCACCCTGTTCCTACGTGCTGTGCGAAGTCAGTGCAATGTGTTGTTGTAGGATGTTGCCAAATCTAGATAAGATGTATGTTATTGAATGAGGTAGGTCTTCAACTGTTAAAAACCGTGGAAAATTCCTCGCCACGCGTGGACAAATAGCCATTCAAACTAAGCGCTTCCCGGTATTTATTCATCTCATGTAATTTATTTCAGGATTAGGGCATAACCCAGCTGAAAAGCACTAAACTTTTGTGAGAACCTTTACAGGAATTACGGGCTGATGACCAAGATGTCCCAAGCACCTAGCATGAATTGAAAAACAACCTTTACGGGGAAACAAACGATTTCACGAAGACCATTCAAGATAAGACAAACGCTATAAAGGACCATCAGAAATACATTGTGAATGGGACCAATCTGGATGACAAATGCTGAAGATGTAAAGTCATAAATGAGACAATTGACCACGAGATTGAAGGGTGCTCCACTTATGGAGTCGGATACACCGTTGGAATCAACAGGGCAGCAAAATACTGTACAGGGTTAGCACAAATGGTTTAAGCGATTTCATGCACATGCATTATTGAAACTACAAGTATATAACATACAGCGTTGACACGCATATCAATTAGGAGAGAAACTCATCAAGTTTTTTGAGTCGGCTTGCTACAAACGCTCGATGTGCCCTTCTCGCACCACATGGCAAATATCGATACAGTAGTCGAACTCCGGACACACACGCTGGAGCATATCCTAGCCATTTTTTGCTACAGCCACATGGATCTGGATCCGACGTTCAACATGATTAACACTGGCATTGGTGGTATCTAAACTTCATCTTGGATAAACCCCCATAAAAGGAAATCACACGAGATCAGATCAAGCGACCGGGGAGGCCAGCGCATAAGACACCGATCTGCACCTGCCACAAAATGACAATAGTCGACGCTATCAGTTTTGAACTTGTTGAACCGAGGAATCGGATCCATGCAGCTGTAGCTAAAATTGACCAGGATATGCTCCAGACTAGAGTGTGTGGTCGGACTTGAACTACCGTAACAATATTTGCCGTGAGGCGCGAGGAAGGCACGTCGAGAATTTGTAGCAAGCAGACTCAAAGAAAACTTTACGAGTTTCTCTTTCAATTGGTATATGTGTCAATGCTGTGAGCTATAGGCTATACCTTCGACAATGCATGTGCATGAAATCACTTAAATCATTTGTACTAACCCTGTACGTGTACGTACAATGTACCGGATGAAATCAAACATAAACCTAATTTACTAGATACCCGTCCCTGCTTCGCACGAGAGCAGTTTACCGGGTAAACGTTTTTTAGCCTACTTTTCACATTTTGCACAAATGAGGAAAAAATAGACTTATGAGATCGATCCGGGCAAATGTGTGTCTGTCTGCCTGTCATTCTGTTTGTCTGTGTGTGTGTTCGAAACCAAATCTGGTATGAGTTAAGATCTCTACCTGAATATCTCAAGCCCATATTTGAAAATGATGTCACTGCTGAAAAACCGCAATTGAAATTTGAGCTCCATGTTGGATATCTTGCAAGGTATACATGGAAGCAATTCCAAAATTGGCACACATATAGATAATAATATTTCAGTTTAATATCCAGGAGGCCATATATGACTGTGTTGCCAAAATGATTCTAAGCCTGCTGATAGGTACAATTTTTAAATGCATATAACTTCTACACTATTAATTGGATTTCAATCAAATTTCGTATGTACTATGTGTACATAAACAGATATGACTATGCTTGTTTTTAAGAGCAACCAGGGCGGCCAACTGTTAATAAATGCTGACTCTAATTTTTTACCCTAATATCAATATATCGGAAAGTATGCAAGCCAACAGCTCTAAACTTTGCACACGAATAGTACCTGACATTCTAGATTAATTTGGAGTAACTAATATACGTCAGTGGTGCCAACATGATTCTAAGCCTGCTGATAGATCCAATTTTAAAATACATGTAACTTCTATACTAACAAATGGATTTCTTCCAAAATTGACACAACAAGATATCATAATATTTAAGATTACTGCTGACCAACACATGCATGACATTGTTGCCAACATGATTTTACGCGCGCTGATGGATCCAATGTCTAACTGCATGTAACGTCCATGATATCCATTGGACTTCAACCAATGTTTGTATTCTGTACCTTAAGAGATGGTACTAGGAATATATTCAGTCACCAGGGCTGCCAACTGTAGTGCTCTATTACGGCTACATTATAACAGATATACTTCGAACTAATTAGAAATTTCGATATAACCAACTTAATTTCGTCATTATTCGAGATAGGTCCATATGGATTAATCATTGGCAAGAATTTTAAATTTTAAGAAAAGTAGGCTCTTTAGTTCGTCACGGAACTTCTTGTTCTTTTTATAGTTCGATGTACGACGACCAGTGGTTGATTTCCATCTTGGCATGATGGGTTATAAAAAGTGTTTTATGCTAGAGTTATTAACAATATTTAACAAAATCATACTTAAATCTCTTACAGAGACAACCCATTTACTCTACTCAGAAGATTTCACGTGAATGTTTTCCCTGACTTTGGCCAACTGGTTCTAGTAAAGGCTTGCTTGCTATCCGACTGACTCGCACGCTCGCTAGCTAACTCACAGATTTTTTAATAGCTGAAACAGTATATTGCGCTACGCAGACTAAACTGTGAAATATATATCAATTGTATATTAATACTGTTCTTCAGCACGAAATGTTCTACAAAAGGGTCCGCGACAGCATACAGTATACCTGTATCAGATCACTCTGGTTCCGTGTCTTAATGTCAACAAACAATCTGCTTCCACTTGAAAGGAGAAGAGAGAGAACAATGAAAGCTGATGGATAGGCCCCGGATTTGAACCTCGAACCCCACGCACCCGAGTCGCACACGCAGACTCGGAACCAGAGTTCAACGTTTGCTTTGGATGCTTTGGTGTGCGTAAAAGAGCACGGGCCTGGCCGATCGAGCGTAGCCGTCAACTGATGACGTCATATGTTTAACAGTTGTGGTTCACTTTTGAGGTATTTCCGGACACTTGCGACCCTATGTATCCAATAACAAAGTACTTGTCTCAATGCCATCTACGTCGCTACAGAGAGTTTTAAACGTTGATAAGAGACACTCTGTATATCTTTAATACATGTTTTAGGAAGATTTCATGAGATAGGTACCTACTTCAATGGGTACCATGATGCGACTTCCAGATAATTTCAACAAATCTTCACGTTTCAAATTTGCCAGACCTCTAAACCAGTTCAGTTCGAATGTTTATATACACGTAATTTATATATATAAAGATAGGCCTAACATATATCACTTATTTTTTACAGACAGCAGTAGCTACGCTCGCTAAAGCGCAACGCAAGTTCATGGGGCCAAGAAGCTCTCTGCTGACTCAGTAGACATAAGATCGAGTCCCACCGTCGGCCGTCCTTGTAATGGTTTTCAGTGGTTTCCCCATTTTCAACTCCCGGCACATGCTGGGGCGGTACCTTCTGACAGGCCACGGCCGCTTCCTTCCACATCCTTGCCAAATTAAATTCATCATCATTCATTTCATCTCTCATTAACTCCTCTCACGAGATTGGCGTCAGATAGGCCTAACCTATATCACTTATTTTCTACCGACCGCATTAGCTACGCTCGCTAAAGCGCAGCACTAGGCCATGGGGCCAAGCCCTCTGCTGACTCGGTAGACATGAGATCGAGCCCCACCGTCGGCCGTCCTTGAAATGATTTTCAGTGGTTTCCCCATTTTAAACTCCCGGCACATGCTGGGACGGTACCTTCTGATAGGCCAAGGCCGCTTCCTTCCACATCCTTGCCCAGTTAAATTCATCTTCATTCATTTCATCTCTCATTAACTCCTCTCGCGAGATTGGCATCAGGAAGGGCATCCGGCCGTAAAAACATCCACCACATAGAGTTACATCGCATCTCATCCCCGACCCCGTTGGAAACGGAAATAATAGGGGTACACAAACATATTGTTACGGCTGTGAGTTTGTTTCATCGCCTCGCCGCATGAGTCACAGCTGCCCCGGGCTGTGCTCTGCCTCAGTGTATTACGTGCGCCTTACGCAACGGGCTGAGCGGACAAAGGGATGGTCCAGAATATTCGTGACCCAGCCAGTGGTGGAAATCTCGAGAAGCCGTGAATCCTGGACGGGTCTAGAAGCATTTATTGAGTCACCAGCCTGCTATATAAGAGCGACCTGGCAAGCGAGGTGGACAGGTTTTTTTTTCGAGCTAGTGCGAGCTTTTACCTGAGCGACAGTTGTTGGTGACGTGACCCTAGTAAAGCTGATTCTCTTGACAGCGAAGGAGTGTGAAGCCTACGGAGGAACTGTGTCTTGAGCGAGTGTGTTTTCCAGTGCAACAGGGGTTAGTGTGGTGAATTGCGGAAACACCGGGGGCTGATTCCCTAGCCAGCGGACTGCGAAGCAGAGTGTAGTGGTGAGTGACTGGCTATCGTAAATAACTGTAGCTTGCGTATTCAAGGAAGTGTTGCAGGTAGTTATGTCGAGGCCAACGGCCCCATTAGGAGAGATTAACGTCTGTGGCTTATTTACAAGTGAAAGGCAAGTGTTCCCTACAAGAGGAAACTTGAGTGAGATACTAATTGCTTGTATCTGTTATTTGTGTGGTGTATCTTTCTGGCCCGCAATAAAGCTAATACGTTTCTTTAAAGGAACAATTTGTGTTGCGCTTTCTACCCACCGTAATCCAGTTAACGGAAGTGCCACTAGGGGGTGGCACGTAACAATATATAACTTTTTTGTGGACAAAATAAACTACAGTCATTTCCAACCAATCACTTTCAAATGTATACGCAATATATTTATATATTTAAAAGCTGATTTTTGTTATCACGAGATTGAGAGAACGGCAGAACCGATTCACTTCGTAGAGCAATCTGACGAAAGCGCTAGGCCTGTAGATTTGCAGAGTATCTTTAAAATAAACAAATATGTTACAAAAGGAAAGGAAGGAAGGAAGCTTGTAGTTTAACGTGACCGTTAATCTCGCGATCATAAGCCACGGGACCTCCGTTTTACGTGGAATCCGAACCACAGGACATGGCATTTCACATCGCAAATATGTTACAGAATAGTTTTAAATGAATATACAAAAATTCAGAAATCTTGCCAGAAACACATGCTCACAATCACCTTGCCTCATGAGAGTCATGGCGGTTATGACGGGGTTTGACTAGTAATCATTTAAAAATTTCAGTCGAGTTCGTTAATGGTCAAAATTGGGCTTTTTCAAAAAGTTAAATATCGCTATAACTTTCTTAGTACTGCATGTGGAAAATCTTTCGAAAAGGGCCAAAAACCAAAGTTTTTGATAGCACTAACCATTCACAAAGGGCACAATATCAAAACCGTTTAAAATGACCGATAGTCCTCTAAAAATTACCTAAAACGTATGTCTGAAAGATTTTAAATGACCCACCCTAACGCTAAAGGATTAGCAAAATGATACACTGGGCTAAATGACTACTTTATCACTAACCCCCCCCCCCCTCCCCACACACACACACACAAATCAACAACAATATATTTCAATCGAGAATGATAAAGAATGTGACACTAAGACACCCAGGAATAGCAAGCTTAGTTAAGGAAGGAAGGGTCGAGGACTAGAACTGTAGGGTTAGACCAAGGTTAGAATATGTTAAATAGATTGCCTCGGATGTAGGGAGTGGTAGCTATGTAGAGATGAAACGATTAGCTCAGTACAAGGAGGCGTGGAGGGCTGCATTGAAGACTCAAACAACAACAATTTGATTCTTTGGGTGCTTTGCGACATCATGCTCATGTAGCCCCGTGTACTTGGGTGTGTTAAGGATTTGTCTGATAATTTGTGTGACTGTGATGTCTGTAGACCTACTAGTGTGTATTAATTTTGTAATTGAGGTAGGGTTTGGGTAGGAAGCGGCCGTGGCCTTAGATTAGTTATCATCCTGGCATTTGATTGCAGTAGAAATGGAAAGCCACGGGAAACCACTTCCAGAATTGCTGAGGAATCGAACCCTCCTATTCTGAATTTGCCTCACGAGGCTGAATGTATCCCGTTCCAGCACTCAGACCAGAATAAAATTCCTTGGCAGAGCTGGGAATCGAACCCGAGCCTCCGAGGTGACAGCCAAGAATGCTAGCCACTTCTCAACGAGGCGAACATTATGGCGAATACCACAAAGGCTGTAGATACTATACAGGCTATTTGATGACGTACTATACCATATGAAGCTGCTATTAGACTTTCCACACACCTATACATGACTGAATTTCTAGAAGACACGCGTCATTAAGAGAGGCGATAAAGCGGACTTTACAATTAGTTTTAGTGGTCGATGATCAGTATCTAGAGCGCCATCGTGCATTGTCGTGAGGTAAGAGTATTTGCTCGCCGTCCACCCACCTCGAGGGATAACTTAGTGCCAGCCAGTGTTTTATATATAGTGAAACCTCTATTAAGAGACCAGTGACGGTTCCATGGAAAACTGGTATTTTAGAGGGGTGGTCTCTTAATAGGGGTAGGCATTAAAAACAATTTTATACTGCATTATTAATAAAGTACAGTTGGAACATATACTTGACTACAATTTATCTGCATTGGTTCACATTTAGTACAAATTATAGTTATTTTCTGAGCTCTGTCATTTAAAAAAGACACGAATTGATCTCTGTTTCAGATTAGTACATATTTTTTTTTAACAATTTCACTTTCTAGAATATCTCTGAGTGAGTTCGAAAGTCCATTAATTTGTTCTGGGTTCGAACAATCTTCTAGTAGAGCCGTTTGTTGTATTTTTTTATACGTTTCATAACACTTTTGAGTATGCTGATCCAGTTCTGTGCCAACAGAACCATTGTTAACATCATCACCCTCATCACCATCTCCAATGGAAAGGTAGACGAGAAGTGGTCTTTTGAAAGAGGTCAGACTGAAAAAATGCCTGGTCTTTGTTCGGGGAGAGGGGTGGTCCTTAAATAGAGGTAACAAATACATTGACCTTATGAGGTTTTAAATCGGTTCCAAGAAAAATTGGTCTTTAAGAGGGGTGGTCTTTTAATAGGGGTGGTCTTTTAGAGAGGTTTCACTGTATATAGGGTGTCATTTATGTACTTGAGTACCCTTAAGGGGCGTGTAGGGGATGCGTATAGGATCAATTTGACATAGGGAACCTGGGGTCCTAATGGCCTCCTAATCCCAGAAAACAGGTTTGTTTCAGGCCCTTCGCCCCTGTAAAGTAGGGAAGCGTGCCATGTGTTACTCTGAGGTCAGGCACTCTTTCGCTGTCAACGGTCTTGGCGTGACCACCGCTCAACGCTGTGTTAGCCGAGAGCTGCATTCCTCTTGCCAATTGATAATTCCGTCGTCTTTAACTACTACAGAAACACACATAACTCGTTGATACTAATAATCAAAAGGCAATTAATTTACAGAATCAACGATAGTTTAAAAAAATCAGCACAGAATAAAGACGCACTGTGACTGCGCCCCCCCCCCTTCCACTCTAAAAAAATAAAGAAAAGAAAAAGAAAAAATATGAAGGCATGGCACCCCAGGAGAAACCAACCCAGGACCACCGTGGAACCGTGCCTCGCCACTATCCTCTCGGCAAACGCAGCGATGAGCGGTGGTCGCGCCAAGACCGTGGACAGCGAAAGAGTGCCTGACCTCAGATTAACACATGGCCCGCTTGCCTACTTTACAGGGACGAAGGGCCTGAAACAAACCTGGTTTCTGGGGTTAGGAGGCCATTCCGACCCCAGGTTCCCTATCTCAAATTGATCCTATACCCATCCCCTACACGCCCCTTAAGGGTACTAAAGTACATAAATGACACTCTGTATAAGGGGTAGGCCTACTCTTAGTTGTAGTCGACAAAACATCACGACCTTGCAATTTTCGGCAATTTTCAAAGTCCGGTTATTGTTTGCCTTCGAAACTTTAACTTTCAGCTTTTTGGATGCCTGGATGGATGTGAAATTGTTCGTTATTTTCTTCATCCTTCAGAATTAACCAAACACACAAAATAACAACCTACCCGGCCTCCAAACCATGGCTGCGTGCTTCTAAGAACGGAGTGCCAAGTTGCGCACCAAAAGAAACTGATTCGATAGATCGATTCAAATCGAGGATTACTCGAAATCTCCTCCATTTGTTGTGAACAGCGTTTGACGCCAGCTGATTGACGAACTTTCAAGTCGCAAGTTATTTTTGCCGGTCTAGATACAAATGTAGCCTACCAATATTTTTCCTTAAACAGTATTCAAATGTTTAAGGGGTACGCGTACCCCCCCCCCCCCCCCCACACACATTCCCCCTATAAAAAAGCACAGCTAGCATTCCCTGAGTACCGGATTCGATTCCAAGGAATTTAATTTTGGCTGGGGGCTGGTACACTCGACCACCTCGACTAAAAGCTCAAGCAGTCTTTCACCTCCCTATAAAGGCTAAAAAATATGGTAGTTTATATAGTCTTTCAGGGCCATGGAATAAAACTCAGCCCTTATAGGGAGATGAAATGCTGCTTGAGACTTTCGCTCTCGCAGTAAAGAAGCGCATGTGTGCTTCATAAAAAAGGGAGATAGTGCACAGTTCGCTAGTCCTGTGGGGGTCCGGGCACAGAGACCACTAGTCCGCTGATGAGCCCAACTTGGTGTTACTAGGCGAAACCCCGCACAAGACACGGCAATAAACCTAGAACAATTGCTGAGTTTAAGTTTTGATATACTTTGGCTTAGGCCTATATGGCAAGAAGTAATGTAAAATAAAGTTGGAGACAGTAGATTATTACAAACAATATTCCTACACAAAGCAGAGGCAAGCCATTTTAAAATCTGTGATGAAAATGAGTACTGTACTTGCGGCCGAAATTGAATTACATCTAATGGCCTTTCTAATATTAAGATAAATGTATAGGAATGCGTTCATCGGAATCAAATGGGATGTTATCCAACGTTCAAGCGTAGCCAAGGAAGTAATGATTAAACGGACTTAAATATAACAAGTTTCCGTACTATTAATTTCATCTATCAGGGAGCTACTGCACTATCTCACTGTAATGAACCACTGCTATTTAATCTCCAGTTACAATTCACTTTCTATAATATGCACAGGTAGTGCGCGCTTATTGATCAGAAATATATTCTTTCAACTCGTCACGGAAAGATCCAATATCTGTGAAACCTGTTAGTGTTTCTGTAAAGTATAGATGGCGCGCGTGATCATTTCTAAAATATATAAAAGAACATCTCTTATACAGTACGTTGTCTTTTGAAGCGAGGCCACCCAACGTTGACTAAATAATTCAGTACAATGTCTCTCAAATATTCTGATGCATGAATATTGTTGGTTTATTACAGATAATGTGCTTGCTACTACTCTTATGCAGTGCGCTTCGTAGTTTTAACTTACGAAGTTGGGAAAAACATAGAGTCTGGTGCCTATTAACCTAGGCTCCTTTCACTCTGATTTGAGGTGTTATAATGTGAGATAGGATTTTTAATTTATGATGAGTTACCAACTTTTAAAACATAGTTTTAATACAGCTCGTGTCCCATTGAAGTGATCAAATTGAGACATTGCATAATGAGGGAGGCAATCATTTTTCATTTTCCTCTCATCAGAGGTTGCCAAATGACAAAGTACATTATCATACCGCGTGTTTGAAACATATAGCCCAGACGGGGCCGCATGCCATTTCCCTACATTGTACATTGTACGTCACAAAATGATCCGATCTCAGCGAAACCTTGTGTAGAGAACCGATACTATGAGTTATATACAGTGGAACCTCGATAACTCGAATCATCTCCGGAGCCAAGACCGACTACAATAAATCAGACCGCAATGCCACTATCGATAGAGTAGAAAATGGCGGAAATCGTAGGGCAATTTGAGAGGGGATATGGGTTGTTTACATTCGGTGAACCAACGTTTAAGTGAGTCTGCTGCCAGAATTTCGTTCAAATATCGCATATCTCAAGTTATTTCGTGCTGTTATTTATTGTAATAGTGTACCTTACGTAGTGTAGTGCACTGTGGATAATTACAAATTCCGGTAATACGTATTGTGAGAAGTATTGCCTGTTCATTGTGATATTTCAAGCTTAGCCTCCAATAAGAAATATTCACCGGGTTAGTTTTCGAAGTTAAAAGAGTTGTATGTGTTCAGCGTTTCGAACCTAAGTTTGTGGTTAGAGAATATCTATTCCCAGCTGAAAATGGTGAACACATTCGTGTCCCCAGGAAAATTCCCAAACTAACCCCTGATGCCATTCCGACAATTTTACCAAGTCAATCGTAAAAGCATGTTGCCAACAATGTCATGCGTGTGCTGGTCAGAAATAATCTGAAATATTATGATATCTTGCTGTGCCAATTTTGGATGAAATCCATTTGTTAGTATAGACGTTACAAGTATTTAAAAATTGGTCCTATCAGCAGGCTTAGAATCATGTTGGTAGCACTGACGTATATAAGTTACTCCAAATTAGGCTACATTATACAAGGAATATTTCGAACTAATTAGACATTTCGATATTACCAACTTAATTTCGTCGTTATTCTAGATAGGTTCATATACTGTAGAATAATCATTGGCATGAAAAGTAGGCTCTTAAGTTCGTCACGGAACTTCTTGTTAAGTTTGAAAACAATAATAATTAGACTTCAGGCGCTTGTAAAGACTTTTTTTTAAATTGTAATTATAAGATGTAAAGTAAGAAACTTAAAAATAAACTTACTAATATTTTCTTTCTTTTTCTCACAAAACTTGTAAGGTACTTGCATAAATTCAAATAAAACACTAAATTAAACTTTGTATTCATTTATCTCTCTATATTGGGTTTTTGGTGGATCGTTTTGTGAAACTTCTTAAAATTAAATTTTGTTAAAAGTCATAGATTTAAAAAACTCTATATGTTAGAGTGAAACTATAATCCCTCTACCCTCCTACAATCCTCCCCACTCCCCCCCCCCCCCTCTACCCCTCTCCAACATGGGTGTCAAAAATATGGTCATCGTACCTACATAGGATCGAAGAATAGCCACTGCATGGTCTGCTGACTAAACAAGAGAGGCCAGCTTCAAATCTTACAACTCTTCTTCTTCTTCTGCTTCATCGTATTCTTCTTCTAATTATTATTATTCTTGCTCGGCAACAGCATTGCCCGTTAATGATATCACGTGGTGAATACGACAGACGGAATTTGAAGTTACTCCGAGACATTGAAAATTCGTTAATGGAGATTTATGGCATGTAAAAGATCCTTTCACTGACTAAACTTGTGTAAAGCAAAAATTGTTAGGTTAGATTTCGTCAGAACGCTCTATCAAAGTTCCAACGTTCACCACTAGGTATCATTGATATCTGGTGGCGAAAGTTGGAACTACTTGAAATTGAACGGAACTTGTAGCTCACCCTTTAGGGTGTCCGCTGGAAGTAGCTACAGACTCAGGCGAGCCGAACATGTCCTCGGACACTCCCGGCACTAAAAGCCATACGATAAATAAATGAGGGTTTATCATTGTCTAGTGTAGCTGACATAAATATGACGCACGTGTAATTTGTAAAGAAATGATAATCTCTGATTCATGGTCTATTGTTTTGATTACAACAAAGTTTGTTCGGTGAACTAGACACATTCTGGAGTCTAATTCTTTTATGTCGGAATCATGATTTTTGGTTGGCGTGTAGGCCTACGCTTATTTCTAAAATTTTAATTTCGCGTGTAGCGTTATCGCAGTGTAATTAAATGCCAATCCAAAAGTTTATGTCAAGGACTGTTTAGTTGGACTCTGTAGCCACAGCTCGTCCCAGAAAAACCATAGCGTATGTAGTTAATTAGTCAATATTAGTAAATGTTGCTGTATGTAATATTCTTTTGTAGTTGTAAAATATAAATGTCCAATATCCATGATCTAGAGTTACGTACAGATATTCGCCATCTTCTGAAATTTTTATATGCCCAACGTAGCGGGTTCAAACCCTGCCGAAGCTGTCGGATTTTTAAGAGCGTTTAAAATCCCTCAGTATGCCTTCCTTCGGAGGGGAAGTAAAGCCGGCTGTCCCATGTCATAAATTTATGACATGTTAAAAAACCTTCCACGAATTACATCTGTGTGCAGCTAAATTGGATAGGTTAGGAATGTAAACAACGCTCTTAGGTTTCTACGTTCGTTGTCAAGAGCCGACTGCAGTGTCGTCTAGTAGCTAAGTTCTGAACTTGGCCTAGTAGTCATTGACGGTGGCACTTGGCGGCAAAAGTAGGACCTATTTGAAAAATTCTAAGTTGCAGTATGTACTTAAATTTAAAAAACAGATAAAACACACTAATACAGTCATCACAATTAACACCGGTTATCAGACAGATTCTACACACACCCAAAGTACACGGGGCTACATGACCGCGTTGTCGCAGCCCCTAAACGGAGGAACCAACCAAACAACCTTCTCAAATTTGTGTCTAGAATTTTGATTCCAGTCCTCCAGTCTGAGAACTGGAATGGAGAACGTTCAGCTTTATGAAGATAACGGTGACAAGGAAGGTTTAATTATTCTCCTCGAAGAGGGATTCTGTGGTTTACTTCGGTTCATTTCAGTAGCGTAGCCAGGATTTTAGTTTGGGGGGGGGGGGGGCATTAGCTCCACATCTATTACTGCAGGAGTTCATATACTTTAGCCTATTTTCATGTGTGTACGTCTGTCTGCCCCCCCCCCCTCCCCCTCCTCCCCCCTTCCCCCCCACCTACTCTTATTAAAATCTAAATGACGGGACCGATTTCAATGAAATTCGGTACTACTACCTCGTCCAACCTCGACCGTGCCTTTCAAATTTTGATACGTTTCACCAATTCAACATGCGGACCATGCGAAATATTTCACTGGCATTCTAGGCCTCTATCTCCTGAACGGTAACATATATCACCCTGAAATTTTGTACAATGATAAAGGGTACTACTACAAGTTAACCTATGTGACTTTACAAAACCTGTTAAGTACAAACCGAACATGGCGGCCAAGCGAAGTTGAACCATTTTAATGGATATTTCACGCGATTTAACCATCCGAGCACAGTGGAACTTGAAACGGTAAATGTTTACACTGTAACCTATATTTTATGAGTTCCCCATGACAGTTTTAATGTAGGCTCGTAGGTTTGTTATTTCTTTATATCATGTTATCGTGTTGGCAACGTGTTCAATTGCAGTGTCATTATTATTATTATTATTATTATTATTACTATTATCATATACGTATACTTTTTATTATTAATTATTCAATGTATTTTAGGTCACTTCTGACGAGATTCTGGAGCTTGCTTTGATTCTATGTTGTAAAGAATATAGTATATTTCATTTGTACAGTTTTGGTATATTTGAGTACGGAGAATGGTGGGGGACGTAATTGCCTGTCACTTGTTGGTGAAATGTGAGCCTGCTGCTGGTCATGAGGAAACTGCCGAGCAAGGGGTGTGCTATAAGAGGCTTGGACAGACAATAAGGATTCTGAGAAGGGACTCCCTGGGATGAGGTGTGGCTTGAGGACGGGCTGTGGGATTCAGACTGAGTGCACTGCTGAAGAAGAATTGTCTCGCTAGACATTGAGTTTACTGGTTGATAGTTTGTCTCTCTTGAGCTGAGTGCTTCGTGTTTCGACGGAGGGTGATTGGGTTCTGGCTGTTATGCCACAATCACAGTAGGGATGATAACCTATGCAAATAATTGTGCAACGCTGAAGAGAACCGTCAAATGTGAAGGCGTGGCTGACCAGCTTCAAAGTGGTGTAGAGGTGAAATAGACATATTGGACAGACGACGGCATTACCGGTAATGTGAAAACAAACTAAGAAATCTTTACAGGCCTAAATATTATTATTATATTATTATATTATATATTTTAATTGTATTTCTTGTGTGTCACTCTTTTTTATTATATTTATCCATTTCTTGCATGCAGCTTCAGAATATATAGTAAATTTAAATTGGATAGTTTCTTTTTAGTTAGATGCATGTAAACCTTCCTTCGTCTTTATTAATTTATAGGAGGTTTTGGTAAGGCCTATGTACGAGCCAGTCCTTTCAGAATATCTGCACACGCCCGGAGATAAGAAGAGATTCAAAAAGGTGGATTTGTTCAATTACAGTACTAATTATGTCATTTGCTTAAATTTTAAAGAAAGGCCATTTATGAGGCAGAATATTCATTTTTATTTATTTTTTGTATCTTCAAAGTTACAAATGGCTTCTCTGGGTGAAGCCATCTTGTGGTTAAAATTGAAAGATTACAAATGGCGCCCAACTATGGAGTGTGAATAAGGCTGGCTGGTGCATAGTATGGCAGTACGCACAGGTAATTTGTGAACTCTGATCGGGTATTTTAGGAAGGGTATATATGTTCAGTGATTTTGGAGGGTATGCTAAGTAATAAGAGTGAGCCTGATTTATTAAAGTTGAACAGGGTGAGTTAGCCGAGGTCGTTGCGGCATGACTGTTGGCAGTCGCTCACATCCGGGAGGCGAGGAGGTTCGAATCCCCCCGCCGGCAACCTTGAAGATGGTCTTCTGTGGTTTCCCATCTTCCTTCCAGGCAAATGCCGGGGTTGGTCCTTAACTATAGGCCATAGCCGCTACCTTCCAACTCCTCGACCCTCCTTTCCAACTTTCCTCTCCAACGGTACTTGTAGCTCACCCATTGGGTGTCCGTCTCGAAGCAGCTACAAAACTGGCGAGCCGAACATGTCCTCGGACACTCCCGGCACTAAAAGCTATACGCTAAAAAAAAAGTTGAGATCTAGAAGTGTTGATCGAAGCACTCTTGGTCATTCTAGAAGAGGCAGGAGTCAGTCAAACAGGCAGACCAATAAGCGGTCAGATTCCACACATTCGAGAGTAGTTCTTAGTAAAATGGCAGATAAGGATGTGATTTCTGGTACGTTGGAGGGACGTGAGGGGGCCGAGAAAGATGATGTTGCAACTAGCAAGGAGTTAGGAATGGGAGAGAATAGTGAGGAGGAAAATGTAGGGCTGGGGGAAAACTCACAGATGATCAAGTTAATGGAGCAGATGATGTCTAAATTCAGTAGTAAACTAAGTGATTTAAGTAATAAAATGGATACTCAGAGTAGTGATTTAAGTACTCAAATTAATAATCAAAGCAGTGAATTTAGTACTAAGATAGACATTCAAAGTACGGATTTAGAGAGCAAAATTAATAAGATTGTAGAAAGTATGAGTAAAGGCTATAGGGAAATTCGTCAGGAAATTGCTAGTAGAATTGAGATGGTAGATAAAAGATTCGAGCAAGTTGAGGAGAAGATGAGCTTACAGAGGCAGGGCATTAAGGATACTGTTGATAAGCAGATAGGCGAGGTGAGTAATGAGGTAGCCATTTTCAAGAAAGAAGTTAGTGAGAGGTTGATAGTTGTAGAGGAAGAGATGAAGGATATAACTGAGGTTAGAAATAAGCAGGTGTTTTTGGAACAGGAGCTAGCGGTGTCTTCAGCCAGAGTAACGATGGTAGATAAGAGTGTAAAAAAAGAGATTAGTGAACTGAAATCCTTTAATGAGAGCGAAAATTTGAAATTAAGAAGAGAGCTGAATCAGGCCAAGTCAAATAAGGAATATTGTAATCACTCTGTAGGACATAGTAACTTCTAAAGGGAATCTGACTTACCTAAATTTAGTGGAAGGCAGTTTAACCCTATGGAGTTTGTTAAAGTTGTTCAGAAGAGGTTTTCGAAAGGGTTAGAAGATGGGACTTTAGACTGGGATATTGTTGAGGAAATCATATCATTAGCTATTGTGGGGGAGGCTAAATCTTGGTATCAAGTTTTTAGGGGAGGTTTTCAGGGGTTAGAAGATTTTAGGCAGAAGTTTGAGGGAAAGTTTTGGAACGAACAGACTGGAAGAGAAAGAGACAAGATTTCTTTTGGGAGGTATCAGTCGAATCAGGGGGTGAGCATGACGGAGTATTTCCTCACACATGTCCTTATCAGTCTTCTGAAGGTGATATTGTTAGGCGTATGGCCCGTCATTTTTCTGATGAGGTGAAGATGGCCGTAGTCATGCAGAATGTAAATACGATTAAGGACATGGAACGTGTGTTAGAAAGGTTTGATACTTTGGATAGAATGGGAGGCAAAAGGCAAGAACAGGGAAGGGAAGGAAATTACGATCAGGGGTATCAGGAGGAAGGGAATAGGCATTATGAGCGTAGGAATATTGATAGGCCAGGTAACTTAGTGAGGAATGATAGAAGAAATTTTGTAAATAGGGATAGGGGTGACCAAGGGAATTTTCGGAATAGGGGGCGCGGAGAACAGAGGCAGGCAGAAAATCGGGGATCTGGGGAACAAAGGCAGTTAGAGAATAGGGGGCGTGAAGAAGAGAGACAGCCAGCTCAGCCGAGTAATTTAAACGGGAACAGGGTTCTTTAAGACGGTCAGATAGAGGGTCCCATCCCAGTATTCCAGTTCATGTGTTGAAGAAGATAGAATACGACCTTGATGTTAGAAAGGAATTGTTAGATGACCAGGTTGAGGTTATGCAGGAGAGATGTGAGCCTACGTTGATCAGTCCTGTGATTAAGGTGAAGATATGGGGTCAAGTCGACGATGCCTTATTGGACTCAGGGAGCATGTGTTCTTGCATTAAGGCAGGCTTTTATGATGAGGTTAAGAGTAAAGGAGAAGTCATAGAGGAGATTCCTGTGTCCAATATATTTATATTGTCTGCTGTTGGGACTAAGTCACAGAGAGTGCGTAGACAGGTTGTCGCACCTATGTACATTGATGAGAAATGTGGTCGTCAGAGTTTTCTAGTGGTCGCAAATTTAGTGTATCCTGTCATATTGGGTGCGGATTGGCTAAGCAGTCAGATGTGTAAGCTTGATTACGGCGAATCTAAGGTGAGATTTAAGTGGGGTGAGAATTTTGATACGATTAGTCTGAGTTATCAGGTGGACTCGGGAACTTTTGTGAGTATATCAGTGTGTGTCCAGGTTTTAAATGAAGGGGAAGAAGTCAGTGAGGTTAGTAGCGACATGGTATCAGAGGATATTCAAAGTTGTAGTATGGTAGTGGAAGAGGAGCGTGAAGGCGAATTTTCAAGTGTTGTGGAAGATACCATGTTGGAGGTAGAGCAGAAGGCTCAGTTGTTAGAGGTCTTGAGAGAGCACAGTGAGGTGTTCTCTGACAAACCTGGTAGGACACATGTGTACGAGCATAGTTTCGAGATTACCGATAGGTCAAGTTTTAATGGTGATAGATACCCGATACCACACGCCCATGTCAAAGCAGTAGATGATGTCATTTCGCAGATGCTAGACGATGAGGTGATCGAATTCAGTAGGAGCCAGTATGTCAATCCGTTGGTAGTAGTGATTAAGAAGGATGGGTCAGTTAGGCTATGTTTGGATGCAAGACAAGCTAATAAACGCATTGCGCCGGATCATCAGCGACCGGAAACTACTGAGGATTTAGTTCAGAAATTGGTGAGTAAATTTTTTCATTTGTATGAAGGACCGTATGAAATTGCACGGAAATTAGGGGCCTGTGCGTACGAACTCCTTACAAAGGACGGAAGGGTACTAGGGATTTACAATATTTCCAATCTGTGGATGTACATATCCTAGTAGCCCTGTTGATTGTGTATATATTTGTGGAAGGAAGGAGATACGATTTTGGAAGGGAAGTCATGCCTAAAAGGATTGCTTTTTATTCTATGGTATAGGACCAAATGAATGAAAAGCAAGGGGGCGTTCTGTAACCTATATTTTATGAGTTCCCCATGACAGTTTTAATGTAGGCTCGTAGGTTTGTTATTTCTTTATATCATGTTATCGTGTTGGCAACGTGTTCAATTGCATTGGACACGTCTGCAGTAGACGCAGTGTCATTATTATTATTATTATTATTATTATTATTATTACTATTATCATATACGTATACTTTTTATTATTAATTATTCAATGTATTTTAGGTCACTTCTGACGAGATTCTGGAGCTTGCTTTGATTCTATGTTGTAAAGAATATAGTATATTTCATTTGTACAGTTTTGGTATATTTGAGTACGGAGAATGGTGGGGGACGTAATTGCCTGTCACTTGTTGGTTAAATGTGAGCCTGCTGCTGGTCATGAGGAAACTGCCGAGCAAGGGGTGTGCTATAAGAGGCTTGGACAGACAATAAGGATTCTGAGAAGGGACTCCCTGGGATGAGGTGTGGCTTGAGAACGGGCTGTGGGATTCAGACTGAGTGCACTGCTGAAGAAGAATTGTCTCGCTAGACATTGAGTTTACTGGTTGATAGTTTGTCTCTCTTGAGCTGAGTGCTTCGTGTTTCGACGGAGGGTGGTTGGGTTCTGGCTGTTATGCCACAATCACAGTAGGGATGATAACCTATGCAAATAATTGTGCAACGTTGAAGAGAACCGTCAAACGTGAAGGCGTGGCTGACCAGCTTCAAAGTGGTGTAGAGGTGAAATGGACATATTGGGCAGACGACGGCATTACCGGTAATGTGAAAACAAACTAAGAAATCTTTACAGGCCTAAATATTATTATTATTATATTATTATATTATATATTTTAATTGCATTTCTTGTGTGTCACTCTTTTTATTATATTTATCCATTTCTTGCATGCAGCTTCAGAATATATAGTAAATTTAAATTGGATAGTTTCTTTTTAGTTAGATGCATGTAAACCTTCCTTCGTCTTTATTAATTTATAGGAGGTTTTGGTAAGGCCTATGTACGAGCCAGTCCTTTCAGAATATCTGCACACGCCCGGAGATAAGAAGAGATTCAAAAAGGTGGATTTGTTCAATTACAGTACTAATTATGTCATTTGCTTAAATTTTAAAGAAAGGCCATTTATGAGGCAGAATATTCATTTTTATTTAATTTTTGTATCTCCAAAGTTACAAATGGCTTCTCTGGGTGAAACCATCTCGTGGCTATAATTGATAGATTACAATACAAATTCTAATCTACTGACATCTAATTTTGTTCAATTGTTTACATAACTTAAAGAAGGCGGCTGTGAGAAATTATAAGTTAAGTTTTTATTTCGTGTGCCCTAATCATGCGATCGAAGTGGAAGTTTGAATAATGAACCTACGCAATAATTTTCATCTAATGGTACATAATTTTATGACCTACATATATACTCATCCAACAAGGCAACCATCCGAAATATTTAGATGGTTCTCAATATCTACGAATCTATTGCAGCATCAAACTGACATTTTGTATGCTGATAGAGGCTATTAATATAAGTTCACCTATTGGACTTTCAATAACATGGTGAGCACAACACAAACATGGCGGCCAAGCGAAGTTAACGCATTTAAATGGAATTGACTCGTGATTTAATTATCCGAGCGCAGTGAGACTTGGTACGGTAAATGTTCATACAAAAGCTACTGGCATCTAATTACATTCAATTGTTTCATAACCCCAAGATGGCGGTCGTGAGAAATTTTAAAATTGCCTTTTTATTTCATGTATCCTAATCATGCGATCGAAGTGAACGTTCGAATTTTTTTTAACCTTCTGAGAGGCCGATTGCAGGTGTTTTTAGTCGAGTTCCGTGGGCGACCTGCGCGTCGTGATGGGAGATGGAATGATGAAGATGAATGAAACTGGACAAGGATGTGGAAGGAAGTGACCGCGTCCTAGCAGAAGGTACCTTCCCAGCATATTCCTGGTGTTGAATATGGGAAACCATGGGAAACCATTTCAAGGGGCTTGAACCAATCCGTCTATCGAGTCAGCAGAGAGTTTGGCCCCATGGCCTAACGATGCGCCTTAGTGAGCGTCGGTGGTTTGAATAAACCTACGCAATAATCGTCATCTAATGGTGCATAACTCTATGGCCTACATACAGAACAATCAAACATGGCGTTACTTTTCATAGGCGGGAGAATTTTTTAATAAAGAAGACCAATAAGCTATATGAAAATAGGCTATATAGTTCTTCACTGAAGTACTTGTTCTGATTATAAGTACTTTAGGGTTCACTTTTAGCTTCGGACAAAAATCTTCGGTTTGTTCATGTCTGTCTGAATTCCACCCTTCGTTGCTTTGTTTTAAGGCAGCTCACAGCTGTGTCAGTGTCTATATTTGTCTCTAATGCTCAGATTTTCGATTATCAGTTATCAGAATACTACTATTATGGCATATTCACACGTTTCAGTTCAGAATGTTCTTTACATTAATACCGCACTATGTCTAGGTGTTTTTAAATAGTTTATTTACCAGAAATATTTTTTTGTCCATTGAATGAATATGTCCAAACCAAACCCATCAGGAGTAGATAACAGGAAGAAGGGACACTCATAAAGGCATCAAGCAAAGAAGGTAGGTTGCAAAACATTTAGGTCTATTATTGTTAGTGTAATTTATACAGTGCTGTTTAAAGGTAAGCCTAACGGTCCCCGTGGACCTCATTCTAGTTTATTATTATTATTATTCAGAGGAAACTGTAACACCCTTTAAATAATAATAAATAAATACGAGCCTTTTAAAAAGATCGAATAACTTAACATTTTATCAGTGAACAAAGCGTCTTTCTCGTGCTGTGCTTGTATAATGAAATGGGGCCTCGATTTTCTACACCTACAATAAAAACTTTTCATAACTTACCGAACATGTATCCAGTTTTGCCTACTTTACGACAAAGCGGTCGATCTTCTGAACACTCGCTAATGTGACAAAAAGAAGAAAGAAAAGAGCAACTATCAAATAACTCCCGACTCTTCCAAAATACAAACTGTATATCTCCTCTCGCACAGACACACAACCACCGTATATCACGACAGTGGCGACAATCAACCACGCTGCGCCAGTATTGCAGAGTGGGACATTTAAACACTGCTATTCCCAGGAAATGGAAATTAAAAGCTGACAAGAGAGTATAAGCTGACAAGCTGGCCCCCTCCAGATAGGTCTCTTGCTAATTGGCAATCTCCTAATTTCTTGGTGGACATTTTTCATCATCACCTGGTTGTATTCCCAGTACTAAGGCACCTACTATTCTTTTCGTTGTAGGTTCTAAATTTGTTTGAGCCGTAAGAAAATATCTGGAATTATTTTTTTTTTGGGGGGGGAGGGCGGCCCCACTGCCCCCCCCCCCTCTGGCTACGCCACTGGTTCATTTAGTTCTTTTAATTGAATTTAGCTTTTATTTTAAGTTTCCTTGCTCATTGAACATATGCAATATTTCAAACACTCTCTCTTCAAAAAATTAAAATCTTGATGCAAATCAATATTAGAATAAACTTGTTGTGGATGTGAGCAAAAGCCCAAGCAGTCGGAATAAGCTAATAATATACAGTAGGTGGTTCAGTTCTTCACGGAACTACTGTACTTGTAAATAAACTATTAAAATGGTGGGATGGCACGTAACTTTAGGCCACAACCAACTCCATCCCAACTCTAGCCTCGATTACAGATAGGCTACATACACTAGTACAGCCATCACTATAACGCAGGTTACCAGACGGAAAAATCACACACACCCAAGTACACGGGATTAAATAAATAAATAAATAAATAAATAAATAAATAAATAAATAAATAAACAAATAGATAGATAAATAAATAAATAGATAAATAAATAAATAAATAGATAGATAGATAAATAGATAAATAGATAAATAGATAAATAAATAAATAAACAAATAGAAAAACAAATAAACAGATAGATAAATAAATAAATAAATAAATAGATGAATAGATAAATAGATAAATAAATAAATAAACAGATAGATAAATAAATAGATAGATAAATAGATAAATAAATAAATAGATAGATAGATAAATAAATAAATAAACAAATAGATAAATAAATAAATAGATAGATAAATAAATAGATAGATAGATAAATAAATAAACAAATAGATAAATAAATAAATAGATAGATAAATAAATAAATAGATAGATAGATAAATAAATAAATAAATAGATAAATAAATAAATAAATAGATAGATAAATAAATAAATAAATAAATAAATAAATAAATAGATAGATAGATAAATAAATAGATAGATAGATAAATAATTAAATAGATAAATAAATAAATAAATAAATAAATAGACAGATGGATAAATAAATAAATAAATAGATAAATAAATAAATAAATATATAGATAAATAAATAGATAGATAGATAAATAAATAAATAAACAAATAGATAAATAAATAAATAAATAAATAAATAGATAAATAAATAAATAGATAGATAGATAAATAAATAAATAGATAAATAAATAAATAAATAGATAAATAAATAAATAAATAGATAAATAAATAAATAAATAAAAAGATAAATAAATAAATAAATAGATAGATAGATAGATAGATAAATAAATAAATAAATAGATAAATAAATAAATAAATAAATAAATAGATAAATACATAGATAAATAAATAGATGGATAAATAAATAAATAATTAAATACATAGATAAATACATAAATTGATAAATAAATAAATAGATAGGTAAATAAATAAATAAATAGATAAATAAATAAATAGATAGATAGATAAATAAATAAATAGATAAATAAATAAATAGATAGATAAATAAATAAATAGATAAATAAATAGATAGATAGATAAATAAATAAATAAGTAGATAAATAAATAAATAGATAACTAGATAAATAAATAGATAAATAAATAAATAGATAAATAAATAAATAACTAGATAAATAAATAAATAGATAAATAAATAAATAAATAGATAACTAGATAAATAAATAAATAAATAGATAAATAAATAACTAGGATGTCGCAAAGTGTGGAGCAATCGTCAGGAATAGCCCGGGCCCGCGGGCAGAGCTTATCCGGTGACTGCAGGGCTCCTTCCCCAGGCGGCACGACACCGCCACCCGACTACATGCACCTGTCGCCTGTATTCCTATCCCTTATTTACTCTCGTGTCTGAAGGGCAGTGTTGCCACATCTAGCAAAGTTTACATCAATTTAGCTTATTGTATGTTAGTAGAATACATTTGCTGTTTATTTATCTCAGTGTAATGTTATTATGGTATTAGAAGCCATTTTTCAGTGTTGCCTTAGTAAACAAATGTATGGTGCTTTTCAGTCGGTCAACACGATTGCACCCAAATGAGTTGGGTTATACCCTAATCTTGAAAAAAAATACATAACATCAATAAATACACTTGGATGACCAGTTTCGATCGTCAAATGTAATGTAATGTAATGTAATTGGATCTGATGATGATCACTTGACGATCGAAACTGGTCATCCAACTGTATTTATTAATATCATGTTTTTTTTTCAGGATTAGGGAATAACCCATCTCATTTGAGTACAATCGTGTTGACCGACTGAAAAGCACCAAATTTATTTTCCTTCTTTTTTTTTCAGTGCAATATATTACATTCTGAACATAACATGTGAAATATAGTACACTATCGAGTTTGAATGCGTTATTGGTCTATCAATTAGACTAAAAGTTTCCTTACGACACACCCTGCACGCCAATAACAGCCAATATACTGTATTTAAAACGCGCACATCTACTAAATGCCATTTTACCTCAAAATTAACTGTGGGTGGGATATGTCGATAATATTCTGAGTGCCACAACTATTTTTAGCCTATTTTCAATTTTGAAAAAAAAAAAGGCTTATGAGATCACCTTTTGTCCGTGTGTGTGTGATTCGTGTGTGTGTCCCCCCCCCCCCCCCTAATAAAATCTAAACGACTGGAGCGATTTCAATGAAACTCGGTAACTTCATAGCACTATTCCGGGCGACCCCAACCGTACCCTTCAAATTTTGTTACGACTCACCAATCCAACATGGCGGCTGTGCGAAATATGTCACCAGCATTCAATATCTCCGAAACTATTACCGATATTAACCTGACATTTTGTATAATGATAAAGGAAACTACTATAAGTTCACTTATGTGACCTTTGAAAACCTGGTGACTACAAAACCAACATGGTGGCCACGCGAATTTGCGACTTTTAAATAGACGTTTCACGCGATTTAACCAACCAAACGCAATGAAACTTGGTACAGTATATGTTTATATACATTGGAATGCACCGACATCTAACGTCGTTCAATTGTTTACAAAACCACAAGATGGCGGATGTGCGAAATATTTCACCGGCATTCTATATCTCTGAAACTAACAGCGGTACCTCCCTGAAATTTTGTACGGAGATAAAGGGCACTACTGGAAGTCCATCTATAAGACTTTCAAAATCCGGTTATTTACAAAACGAACATGGCGGCCAAGCGAATTTGAAAATTTTAAATACACCTTTCTCGCGATTTAATGTTCCAAACGCAATGGAATCTGGTACAGGAAATGTTTATATACATTGTAGGCTAATGCACTGGTATCTAATTTAGTTCAATTGTTTACATAACCTTAAGATGGCGGCTGTGCGAATTTAAAAATTAAGTATTTATTTCTTGTGTCGTAATCATGCGATCGAAGTGAAAGTTTGAATAATGAACCTACGCAATAATTTTCCTTTAATGGTACATGACTCTATGGCCTAAACATTTAAATATCCAACATGCCGACCATCCGAAATATTTAGACGGCTCTGAATATCTACGAATCTATTATATCAATCAAACTGAATTTTTAATGTTCATAGGGGCTATGAACTTAAGTTCACCTATTGGACTTTAAATAACCTTGTGATCACAAATCCAACATGGCGGCGACGCGAAGTATAAATATTCACATGGACGTTTCTCGCAATTTAACCATCCGAGTGCAGTGAAACTTGGTACAGTAAATCCTTATACGAATGGTAATCCACTGGCATCTAATTTATTTCAATTGTTTCCATAACCACAAGATGGCAGCTGTGCTAAATTTTAAAATCTCCTTGTTACTTCCTGTGTCCTAATTATGCGATTGAAGTTTGAATACTACACGTACACAATAATCTGCATGTGACAGTACATTACTCTAGGACCTACATATATAAAATCCAACATGGCGACCATCCGAAATATTTAGTCAGTTCTCAATATCTACGAATCTATTACAGCAATCAAACTAAAATTGGGTATGTTGATAGTGGCAATTAACATAAGTAGGATATATGAAAGTAGGCTGTATAGTTCTTCACGGAACTACTTGTTTTTTACCAAACGGTCACAACAATATGGACTAAAGTAAGTAAACCAAAGAATCCCTCTTCAAGATTAACCGAGAGGAGAATTAAACCATCCTTGTCTCCGTTGAACGTGCCCCATTTTAGTTCTCAGACTGGAGGATTGGAGAAAAACCGGAGTGCAGTAGAAACTTAGATTGAAACGAGATACAACGACAAATTACCGACTTGGTAATGGCAACAAGGTAAGGCAATACTTATAATAGGCCTACAAATAGACAAATAAAGAAATATCTACGAATCTATGTTCTGGTTCTGCAACACCATTAATTTTTATCCGACCATCCTGAGTATGTCCACACTCCCTCCAGGGAAATACTGAGCTGCTTCAAGTCCCGTGGCACCTACTGAAATCCTAGACCCTAAAATATTCACGTACAGTACAGTATACACACTACCACAGTCACAAGACACCGGTTATCGGACAAATTCAACATACACCAACGTTCATGGGGCTTATAATCACGATGTCTCAAGCACATAAATCAAATTATTAACAACAACAACAACAAACCAAATCAAACCCCGTGGCGCTACAGCCCAAGAAGGGCCTTGGCCTGCCAAGCGACCGCTGCCCAGCCATTTGACCTGCAGATTGTGGGGTGAGGCGTGGCCAGCGCGTCGGGTCCCCTCGGCCGTTAATCTTGGTCTCCGTGCCAGGGCGCTGCCTCACTGTCTGACAGCTACTCAATTGTCCTCACGAGGCTGAGTGCACCCCGTTCCAGTCTTCAGTCAGTTTCTAAAATCCCCGACGGAGACGGGAATGAGCCCGGGACCTCCGGGCGAGAGGCAGGAGCGCTACTCCCAACACCACGGGGTCGGCTTAACAATAACAAAGTTTTTTAAATTTATTTCCAAAGTGTCTAAACATCCAGTGTGTTTGATTCGAGGAGACCAACTCCGTTTGATTTGTTTTGGTCGATCAGCTGTTCAAGTCGCTATCATATGACTCTGCATTTTCCGCGCGGTGTAATACTCTGGTGTTGAGTTCTTCGGACAAATTTATCTGTTGCCAGTTGATGTTGGAATAGCTTAATGTTGTTTATGGGGAGCTGCAGCAAGTCTGAACATCAGTGGTTCCCAACCTAAAATTGAATCATGTACGAACCCCCCCCCCCCTCCTGAGAGCCTTCCCCATAACAAAAAATTAGTGTACAGTACAACGTAATTACAAATGACTAATAGGCTACTTAATAAATCAAAATTACTTTTTTTAAGAATGTATAGCCTTCATAATACCAAAACGTTTCAATTACACGTTTTAATGTATAGCCTTCATAATACCAAAACGTTTCAATTACACGTTTTAAATAATGCATAGCCTTCATAATACCAAAACGTTTCAATTACACGTTTTAAATAATGTATAGCCTTCATATTACCAAAACGTTTCAGTTATTATTATTCTCGAGTCAGAAAACATCAAATAAACACAGATACAAATACTATGACTACAAATATTATATAATATTTGACCAAAACTTGGCCACTTCCACTGCATTCTGTGATGCTTCATAAAGTTCATCTTCTGTGCAGGAGGTCGGGCACAGTCTACACTGAAGCATATGTTTCACAGTCTGATCTTCTCCAGTGTCACACTGTATGTCATCTTCCTTAATGTAGCCCCACTTTGCAAGATTGATCTTAGATCTGCCCACTCCTTATCTTCATCTATTCAAGGATTTCCATATTACCCAATCTTGATCATGACCAGGAGGTAAAGTTTCGGCTATCCTTTTCCAGCCTAGGAGAGGAGATTTCTTAGCTTTCCATAATTCTAGCCTGGCTTTTTCACACGTAGTCTTCAATTCTTTGGATGTTCTTAAGAAACTCTTCCTAGACTTCAGACTCAGAGCATGTAGTTCCTGCCCATGTAGAGGATGGGTTGCTTCCTGGACAACTTTCTTCCTTTCCTTGTTTGCAGCTATTTCTCGTCGAATAGAAGGTGGTGCTATTCCTGCAAGCTGGTAGAGGCATTCTGTTGGTGTTGATCTTAAGCATCCAGTTATAGTTCTACACGTTTCATTGAGAGCTACGTCTACCTGTTTAGCATGAGTTGAGTTATACCAAACCAGGCAGGCGTACTCTGCAGCGGAATAACACAATGCCATTGCAGATGTTCGAATAGTGTCAGGTTGGCTACCCCATTGTGATCCGGCCAGTTTCCTCAGAAGATTATTCCTGGTGTGAACTTTTGACTTGGTGTTCAAACAGTGTTTCTTGTAGGTAAGAGCTCTGTCCAGTGTCACTCCTAGAAATGTTGGGGTGTCACAGTGTTCCAGTTCAACTCCTGACCATATTACCTTCAGTTTACGAAAGGCTTCCCTGTTTCTCAAGTGAAAGGCACATACTTGTGTCTTGGAGGGATTTGGTTTCAGTTGATTTACGATATAATATTTGGACAGATCCTTAAGGGCACTCGTGAGGTTGTTCTCCACTGATTCAAAATCCTTACACTGTGTAGCAAGAGCGAGATCGTCAGCGTACAAGAAACTTCTGGTGTTGGGAGCTATCGGCTGGTCATTTGTATACACGTTGAACAGAAATGGAGCGAGAACACTTCCTTGGGGTAGGCCATTCTTCTGTAGTCTCCAACGGCTGCGTTGCCCCTGGAAGTCCTCAAAATATCTCCGATTCTGCAGGAGAGTAGCAATGAACCTGGTTAGGCTGGAGTTCTTAGTCAGCGTGTAGACCTTAGCAAATGGAAGCTGATGATTAACAGTGTCGTAGGCTGCCGATAAATCGACAAATGCCACTCCAGTTACCTTAGCTGCTTCGAAACCATCCTCTATGAATTGCGTAAGGTTCAGCAACTGCCCAGTACAGCTTTTGCCGGGACGAAATCCAGCTTGTTCAGGTATGATCAGAGGATCAATTACGGGTAAAAGGCGATTCAAAATCATCCGTTCTAGTAGTTTGTAGAGGTGACACAGTAGTGCAACTGGTCTGAAGTTATTTGGACTGTCCCCTTCTTTGCCAGGTTTCAACAACGCTATCACACGGCTCTTCCGCCATATCTTTGGAATTTGATAATTCTTCATGCAGTTATTGAAGAGCTGGAGTATCCAATCCTTGGTTTTTAAACCGAAATGATTAATTTGTTCTGTCCGAATGTCATCCAAGCCGGCCGATTTTCAATTTTTAGTCTGTTTGATAGCCTTCTCCAGTTCTACCATAGTGAATAGTATTGTAAGATCGTTACTTTCCTCTTGAAATCCTCTTAGATGTCTGGGCACTTTGTGCTTATAGATGGGCTTCCCGTTCATCAAAAGCTGATGAGCTATTTGGTTGGCAGTGATGTTGTAATGTACAGAGGTCTTTGTCGGATCATTGCTTAAACGCCTTAAAAGTCTCCAAGCCTTATGGCTGTCTCTTCTCAGATCCAGGCCTTCTACAGTTCTAACCCAATGATCCCGTTTTGTTTCTCTAATGGCGGAGATGAGACTGTTCCCAGCTTCTACTGTTGATTCGCTGAAAGGGTTTTCTTCAAATTCCTTCCTGTATTCTGTTAGTAGGGTAACTTCGTCTGATGTGAGACCAGGGATGAATGAAGTCCGGCAGCCGCGAGGTATAGACCTTCAGGAGCACTTCTTTACAGTTGTGGTGAAGATGTCGTAGGATGCTGGTGTAGGTTCTATATAAGACACTTCGTTGTCCAACATATCTGCAAATTTTGACCAGTCAGCTGACGGCTGATCCTTTCACACCAGAAACATCAACCGAGTCCTTTTCAGGGCCACAGTTAACGTTTCAGTTACACTTTTTAAATAATGTATAGCCTTCATAATACCAAAAAGTTTCAGTTACACGTTTTAAATAATGTATAGCCTTCATAATACCAAAAATTTTCAATTACACGTTTATGTTAAAACAACAATTTTGTTTAACCCTTAAGAACTGGCGTGATAAAATATAACACGAGGACTGGCGCCGGGTTATTTTGTGTGTCACTCCCTTTTTGTCGTAGTTGTACATATTTTAATGAAGTAATTTTACACCTGGTGTCTTCCTATGAACTATTCCCTATATAAAATGAGGTTTGTTTAAATTTTTCAAATTTAACAATTAATTTTACACCTGGTGTCTTCCTATGAACTATTCCCAATATAAAATGAGGTTTATTTAAATTTTTCAAATGTAACATGCAGAAAATTGACGATAATTTTGGTAACAGTATCATTAGCCTTTACAGTGGCGGCAAAGTAGTCATCTTAATTTTTTTTGAACAAAGGAGCAGATGACAAGGAGTGTCCCTAGACCCTAAACATGGATGATCAAGAACGTGAGCTATGTGATTGTGCTGGACCAAAAATAGGTGGATTTTCCTCCTTATTTTTCACAGATTGTCCCAACTAACATAAGCCAAAAATTGTCACGCGAGGACTGGCGCCAAGGGTAAATATGACCCGACAGTATATAATAGAGAAAGGACTCGAGTGTTCAAAAAGCTATGAGCGTATTACTTTTGCAGGGTGAAGTTGAAGGATAGGAATGAAGGTACTGTAAGCGACAGTAAATAAGGGCTGACTAAAACGAAACTGTAGAGCATTATTTAAGCCTCGAGTTTAAAATACTCATGCGTTTGTCCTCGCGGGTTAAAAGGGAAGTTTCTTTTAACTCAATACTTACTCAGTTTGACTTTTGTGCACGAATTTCTACGAAAAGCTAAGGAATTCTAGGTCTTATGCTCTTGCTCAGACCTAACCTCAAATCACTGCTTGCACCCAGCCGATTTCTTTGTTTGCTCTTAATCAACAATAACGTCCAGAATACCTGCTTCCTGTCCTGAAAGTTTATTTGCCACATTGAAACTTTATTTTGTATCGTAATCTATTAATAATTATTCTAAATATACTCGTATTTCTATTCAACAGCTGATTGTAATCTGCACGGACCATTCTCGTTCAAAGCACATTGCTTTCAAAAACCCCATTTATTTGGTAACTTTCTTATATGTACTGTACTCTTCTCCCTCGGACCACTCCAGAGGCTCTCGCAGACCACTGGTTGGGAACCAGTGCTGTGGAGCGCTGACAGTGACTACTTGAGTGTGTTTTTCTTTTTCGTGTTTTTCGACACTCTGTCCAGAAAAAAACGGAATTACACCTTATTTGAATTCTTGAGGCACCTATCCCAAACCTAGATTCAAATAATTACAATTACACACACCTGACAAATTCAACACACGCCCATGCAGGCGAGGATTCAAGGGGAGGGTCACGGGGGTCATGAACCCCTCCCCAAACGGAGACCAAAAGTTTTTGCAAACTCAAAAAAACGAAAACACAATAACCAAACAAATAAAACTTAGCAAATTTTAACTGAAAAACATGTGTTTTTTTCATTTTATTCAATACTGAAAATATCTTGATTGCAATTATTATGTTCTGTTAAAACTGTACATATTTACAACTTCATACCTGTTATATAAAACGATTATTAGCCTACTTTCGATTTTTGCAAAAAATGAAAGTATACTTATGAGATCAACACAGGGCGAAAAAAGTGTGTCTGCCTGTGTGTGTGTGTGTGTGTGTATGTGTGTGTGTGAGTCTGTGTGTGTGTGAGTGTGTGTACTCTGAATGTCTGTGCCCCCCCTATCAATTCGAACACGGTCAACGCGAATTGAACGAAATTTGGTACAAAAGTAGCACTAGCAAAGGAAACCTCAGTGGCATGTTCTATATCGCCGCCATCTTGACGGAAACGTAATGGTGGCCACACAAATGTTCAAAGCTTAAATCAAATTACGACTAACCTAATCATCCGATCTCTACCATATTTTGCAATAACATACCTTTATGGGGGGAGCATCGTTTGACCAAACTAATAGGTCATCAGCGTAATAGTTTGCGGATGGCGGCCATCTTTGTGTGAAAATCGATTCCCCCTATTAATTCGAACACGGTGAAACCGAATGGAACGAAATTTGGTACAGAGATAGTACAAGCTAAGGGCAGCTCAGTGTCATGTTTTATATCGCCCCCATCTTGACGGAAACGTAATGGCGGCCACACAAATGTTCAAAGCTTAAATCAAATTATGACTAACCTAATCATCCGATCTCTACCAAATTTTGCAACTACATACCTTTATGGAGGAAGCATCCTTTGACCAAATTAATAGGTCATTAGCCTAATAGTTTGCGGATGGCGGCCATCTTTGTGTAAAAATCGATTCTCCCTATTAATTCGAACACGGTGAAACCGAAGGGAACGAAATTTGGTACAGAGGTAGCACTAGCAAAGGGCACTTCAGTGTCATGTTTTATATCGCCGCCATCTTAACAGAAACGTAATGGCGGCCACACAAATGTTCAAAGCTTAAATCAAATTACGATTAACCTAATCATCCGATCTCTACCAAATTTTGCAACAACATACCTTTATGGAGGGAGCATCCTTTGACCAAACTAATAGGTCATTAGCCTAATATTTTGCGGATGGCGGCCATCTTTGTGTGAAAATCGATTCCCCCTATCAATTCGAACACGTTGAAACCGAATGGAACGAAATTTGGTACAGAGGTAGCACTAGCAAAGGGCACCTCAGTGTCATGTTTTATATCACCGCCATCTTGACGAAAACGTAATCGCGGCCACCCAAATGTTAAAAACTAAAATGTAATTACGACCAACCTAATAATCTAGTCTCTACCAAATTTTGCAACAACATATCTTTATGTGGGAAGCATATTCTGACCAAACTGCAAGATCATCAGCCCAATAGTTTGCAGATGGTGGCCAGTATGTGTGCAAATCGATTCCCCATATCAATTCAAACACGGTGAAACCGAATTGAACGAAGTTTGGTACAGAGGTAGCACCAGCAAAGGACCCCTCAGTGTCATGTTTTTTTTTCGCCGCCACCTTGACGGAAACGGAATGACGGCCACCCAAATGTTAAAAGCTTAAATCAAATTACGACCATCCTAATAATTTGATCTCTACCAGATTTTGCAACAACAAGCCTTTTAGTGGAAAGCATCTAATGACTGATTACAAGGTCATCAGCCCAATAGTTTGCTAATAGCGGCCATGTATGTGTGCAAATCCAATCCCCATATCAATTCAAACACGGTGAAACCGAATTGAATGAATTTTTTTCCAGAGGTAGCACTAGCAAAGGGCACGTCATATTCATGTTTAATATCCCTATAGCACGTTGTATTTCAACAAGTTACTACAACCAACATTCAATTATACCGGTACTCCTTGAAAAGGACAGAGAGTTATAACAATACCCATGCATTTAGGAGAAAGTAGGCTGTATGTTCTTTACTGAACATCTTGTTTATATAACAAAATCAACTCGTCTATTTTGTTTAGTAAATCTTGTGATTACCAAATCGATGTTTATAGTGATGTCACGATGAATGTGCAGCAATGCTAGTCCGGTGAGCCTGTCTTCTGCCATGGTTGCTCTTAGCCAAGTTTTGAGGCGACGGAGAGTTGAAAAACTTCTTTCTGCATTGGCTACACTCACAGGAAGTGTGATGAGGATACGTAACAGTTTATTAATGGATGGATAAATATCCTCGTCGCACTCATCACAAATGACAACAAGGGGATATTGCCACCGTTTTCAACAATGCGCTCCCATTTTGCGACCCACAATTCGTACTCGGCAACAACTGTTGAAATGGGAGAATCCAAAAGCTTGTTTGTTGTGCCGAGTAGGGTATATATTGGTTTATAAAAATACATTTTTTGTTTGTCATATATGGGTCTGGTTTTGTACGTTTGGTTATTTTGTGATTGCGTTTTTAGTGATACCATTTTTCTTAACAATTTCTATTCTCTGACCCCCTCCAAAGGCAAACTCTAGATCCGCGCCTGCGCCCATGTGCACTGGACTGATGACTGAGGTATGCCTATCCCCTAAAATGAATCAACAACAAGAATTCATTATGAAATTTTGACAAATATGCTATAGTCCCTCTTCACTGAAACACTGTCAACTTCTATACTACTTTTGCTAAACCAAAGGGTCGGTATAGATAACATTGAAGCAATTTTTCAGTGTTGCTATAGGCCTATTGGCAATGGATATGGCAAGTTTTCAGTCCGTTAACACAATACAATCCCAATTGCAGGGATGTGCGGAAAAATAACCTATAGTCCATAGCAAATATATATTATTTAATCACATGTAATTATTTTCAGGTCAATTTTAGCCGATTTTCATTTATGAAAAAATATGCTTATGAATCACATTTTGTCCATGTGTGTATGTGTAGGTGTGTTTGTCCCTAATAAAATCTAGACAGCTGGAGCGATTTCAATGAAACTCAGAAAGCACGTAGTACTATTTTGCTCGATCCCGACCGTCCCCTTCAAATTTTATTACGTCTCACCAATTCAACATGGCGGCTGTGCGAAATATTTCACCAGCATTCTATATCTCCGAAACTATTACCGATATCACCCAGAATTTTCTATGCAGTGATAAAGGACACAACTAAAAGTTCACCAGTGTGACTTTCAAAAAAGCTGTTAAGTACAAAACGGACATGGCAGCCAAGCAAAGTTGAAACATTTAAATAGACTTTTCTCGCGTTTTAACCATCTGAGCGCAGTGAAACATGGTACAGCAAATGTTTATACACATTGTAATGCACTGACATCTAATTTAGTTCAATTGTTTACTTAACCACAAGATGGCGGCTGTGCAAATATTACAATTAAATATTTATTTATTTATTTTGCACTAAACATGCGATCGAAGTCAATGTTCGATTAATAAACCAACGCAATAATTGTCATCTATAAATAACCCCATGGCCAATATATAAAAATATTCAACATGGCGACCTTCCGAAATATTTAGACGGTTCTCAATATCTACTAATCTATGACAGCAATCAAACTGACATTTTGTATGTTTTTAAAGGCTATTAACATAAGTTCACATATGGGACTTTTAATACCCTTGTGAGCACAAATCCAACATGGCGGTGACGCGAAGTTTATATATTTAAATGAATGTTCCTCGCGATTTAACCATCCGAGCGCAGTTAAACTTGGTACGGTAAATGCTTATACAAATTTTAATCCACTGACGTCTAATTTATTTCAATTGTTTTCATAACCCCAAGATGGCGGCTGTGCAAAATTTTAAAATCACGTATTTATTTCATGTGTCCTAATCATGCGATTGAAATCAACGTTTGAATAATGAACCTACGCAATCATCTTCATCTAATAGTACATAATCTGTCTCTGTGGCCTACATACATAAAAAATCCAACATGGCGACCAACTGAAATATTTAGACGATTCTCAATATATACGAATCTATTACAACAATCAAACTGAAATTTTGTATGTTGATAGAGGCAATTAACATAAGTTGAATATATGAAAATAGGCTGTATAGTTGTTCACGGAACTACTTGTTTCTCATGTCCCCGTAATTGGAAATATACTGTAATATGTTGACCGTCTGAAAAGTTGCAATATCAATTGTCAAAGGGTGGGTGGGAGGCAAGGGTTTATAGGGGGAGGGGGCAAGGAGCTCAGGTCCCCCTATCATACCACACGTCATTGTTATCTGAATCTATTATTTGTGTATATTATAATAAACAAAACTAGCATTACCCGTCGCGGCTTCGCCCGCGAATATTCTAGTTGTAAAGATTACACTTAGCAAAATCTAAATCCTGAATGCTATGACTGATTTATCCTTGGTATGAATAATCAGACTTTATCAATTCAGCTACTGGTGCAGTGGTTAGGGGTTTGTCATTCCTTCATAGGTATATCAGAGCGAAGTTAGTTTTCTGGGAATATCACAGACACTGTTAATTTAAGGGCCTTTAAATGTGGTTTTCGGAGACCCTTTATAGTCGGGTGAAAAAAGACCTTTCGTACCACACTCACACGTGAAAATTGCGTGAAAAAAATCTAGAGTGCCCCTTGACCCCCTTAAGCGCATTATATTGTTTGTATTGATGAATTTTACAGCTTATTTTGGTTCAGTGATAACCTTATAACCGTCTGGAAACTTTCACAGTAATGTAATAATTGGAATTGCATTGCGTCTTACAGAAATAGATGGACCTGTTAGATTCTGTTACCATGGTTACCGTGTTGCATTTTTTCATTATTTCATTGTAAATATACATGTTTTAAGGCATCTATTTAATTGTGAGGCATTTAAAGAGTAAGTGAGTGCGTTTCGCTTACGCATTGGGTCATGCTGAACCTGTAGGTACCCCATATGTGTAGGTTGGTGTTATTGGGACCTTATTTTCGTTACAAAACTGGAATGGGATCTTAGGAGAATAATATAGGGAGGGATACACTTTTATACCATGGCGTTTCATTTGTGTTATATCGTGGTGTAGTGGCTAACATTCTTGGCTGTCGCCCGGGAGGTCCGGGTTGGAGCCTGGCTCTGCCCATAAATTTCATTATGGTCTGAAGTCTGCAACGAGATACACTCCACCTCGTATGACAAAATTGAGAAGAGACGGGTTTATTCCCAACTCAGCCATCTCAGAAGTAGGCTACAGGAAAACCTGCTGAAACTGGACCCTTAATATACCGGAAACCTGGGCAAACGGAAAACGAAATACGGAACGGAGGTATTTCCTATGTAAAAAGACACTGTAAACAGGAAAACTGCCTAACGAGGAAACGGAAAGAAATTCCAGAACTGTATGCGTAATTAACCTGACTTAGACGGATTATCTCATCCATAATACACAGCTATGTACAGTACTAACTTTTGAGCGCGACTGTACTTGCACCAAAGTTCTAGGAATCATCAACGACTGAATACATTGAAAGTGCATCTGATATAGCTGCCGAAAACAGCAGGTGCGAATTCATGGAAGAAATGGACAACGACGACGATAATAATAATAATATAGTATGGCCTCGGTGCCAGGTGCAAGCTTTGTTATTTGACACCCAAAGGGTAGCTTGCATGTCGAATTTCGCTGTTCCTTGAAGCACTTTGAAAGTCAATGAGGTTAGATATCTAAGCTCCTTGAACACTATAGTGCTTTCTAGTAGAGAAATGAGGAACTTTGTGTTGGCGGAAACTCCCGAGATTAATTTTGCCATTATGAACACGGCCTACTGAATTCAAATGGGTACTTTAACATGGCAACATCGTATCACATGGTGTCGTCATTTTTGCCACCTTTCAAAAAAAATCACTTATCACGGCCAGGAGCGAACCTTCAAGCTTGGGATTAGTAGACCATCACGCTATCCACTCACCCACCGTGGCAAGCTACCGACGACGATGAAGGCAACGATAAGGAGCTAAAAATACACACTTTTGGAGAAGCTCTATCTGTTGTGAGTGACCTTCAGGAATTTACATCTTCCAAGAATGTTCCAGAACTTCTCGAGTTACTGCAGGATGCAAAGGAGATCATACAACGATCTCTTGTAAAGAAGTTACGACAATGGACTTTGAAAGACATGTGGATACAAAGAAACGAGGAGAGAGACGACATTTTTGTACGTAAGTTGAAAATAGAGTGTAATACAAGATAACCTATTTCCTTTTCTATTTACAGACCTATATTTTATTTAAAATTATTACTTCATTGTAATCCTATGTAAAACCCCAGTAATTCTTTGTGGTGTATTTTGTCATATTAAAACTCAACCCTTTGTAAAATGGAAACCTGTGAAAACGGAAAAATAAATCCGGTACGATTGAGTTCCGCTTTAGGCAGGCTTTACTGTAGTTTCCGTGGATTCCCCATTTCTACTCCAGGCAAATGCATGGATGGTTCCTAACTTAAAGCCACCTCCATCCCAATCCTGGACTCATTTACAAATACACACACTATTACAGACGCCACAAAGAAATATGATATGAGATTTATTTATTTATTTATTTATTTATTTATTTATCGTATGGCTTTTAGTGCCGGGAGTGTCCGAGGACAAGTTCGGCTCGCCAGAGGCTGTAGCTGCTTCTAGCGGACACCCATAGGGTGAGCAACAAGTTCCATTCAATTTCAAATAGTTCCAACTTTCGCTACCAGATGTCAATGATACCTAGTGGTGAACGTTGGAACTTTGATAGAGCGTTCCAACAAAATCTAACCTAGAAATTTAGCTTCACACATGTTTAGTCTGAAGAAGGATCTTTTATATGCCATAAATCTATGACATGGGACCGTCGTACCGGATTTACTTCCCCTCCGAAGGAAGGCATACTGAAGGATTTTAACGTTCTTAAAAATCTGACGACTTCGGCCGGGTTTGAACCCGCTATATTGGGCACATCAGTTCAGCATGCTACCAACTACGCCACCGAAGCCGCTACGTTATCAGATAACCCAAGTACACGGGTCTAAATAAAAACAATGTTGCAAAGCCCCTAAATGAATCAACAACAACAACACATTCGCTGATTACTGATGGAGGGCCAAGGTTATTTTTGGGTTGCAGTGTTATTTTTGTGGGCGTGTTCGTTACTGATTCTAAGGGCCTAAAGAGTGCCTATCAATGATGACGTGTACTATACTACATTAATAGAGAGATCTATGTGCCTCGAAAACTGACACCAAAATAAATCACGTGTTGAGTGGCAGATCGCAAGAACTCATGGGTAATGTCGGCTTTTTATGGTCTAAGATCATATTGCTACGTTGGAGAACTTGACCTGAGTTTAGGAGGCAGTGCTTTAATACGAACTGCTGGTGAGAGGCAACCACTGCCTCCTTGATACTTTTAGTGACAATTCTCCACTCTTCTAAAACGCAATGAATGATTTCTCTATTATTACAATTCTAATGCATGAATGATGTTGTTGTTTCAGTTGTTTCACTTGAGGGGCTTGGACATCAAGGTCATTTATCCCCGTGTACTTGGATGTGAGTAGAATTTTGTCTGATAATCTGTGTTATTGTAATGGCTGTATTAGTGTGTGTATTTGTAATTCAGACGAGGATTGGGAGGAGGCGGCCATGGCCTTAATTTAGGAACCATTCCGACATTTTCCTGTAGTAGATATGGGAAATCACAGAAAACGACTTCCAGGATGGCAAAGGTAGGAATCAAACCCACCTCTATGCAGTGTTGCCTCACGAGGCTAAGTGTACCTCGTTCCAGGCCTAAGTCAGATTTTTTTTGGCAGGGCCGGAAATCAAACCCGGGCCTCTGTGGTGACAGCCAAGAATGCTAGACACTACGTAACGAAGGAGACAATCTTGGAGTAGAAGTGAGAAACCGCGGAAAGCCACGTCCAGAATGGCTGAGGTGGTTATCGAACACACCTCTTTTCTGTTCTACCTCACAAGGCCGAGTGTACCCCATTCCAGCCCTCAGACCAGAATTACATTTCTTAGCAGAATCGGGAATCGAACTCGGACCTCTGGGGCGGGAGCCAAGAATGCTAGCCACTACACCACGAGTTGGCCTTCCAATACTTGAGTCAATATGGAATGCTTTCATATTAATGTATTTATTTATTAACATTGACATTTTTTTGGGCTAGTAGTCCATCTGGAATTAGCGTTATCAAATTTTTGACACCTTATTACCTTGGCAACAACTGCAAGTCCACTTAATTCCCATCCGTTAAAGCGTGAGGGTACTTATAATACGATTAGGTGAAAGAAAAAAAACTATATTCATAACTCTATGGTTTCTTTCTGCAACAGCATAACTTTTATCTTATTTATTTAATTAATTATTTTATTTTATTTTTATTTATTCACTTATTTATTTATTTATTTATTTATTTATTTCTAAGTTCAAAGCTCGTAACTTCAATTAACTTATCATATGGTATGTGGAATAATACATTTATCATTGCTATTTTCAAGTAAAGTAAATTAAAGGAAAGTGAACAAAAATTAAAGGCAAATTATGTAATTTGGTTCTGCTGATCCGACATAATCTGTTGAGGCGAAGGGATATCCACTTACGTTTCCACACTATATGGTGTGGAACAATTCATTTCCGTTTCATCATATTTACAGTACCAATCAGCACGAGTTAGTACCCATCGTTACTGTCATTATTGCATATAACTTAACCCACAAAGTTTACAACAAGAGTAGGTCACCCTGAGTTCTCTCAGGGTACGCTATCTTATCCACAACAGATAAAAGGCTTATGAGTGAATACAATGCTCTTTACAAATCACTGAATACTCTTTAAACCATTAGCAAAACAGGTCTTTTGAGATAAATTTAGATGAAGGATCCATAAACAAATTACAAGGCGATATTCATTAAGCTATTCCAACATCAACTGGCAACAGATAAATCGGTCCAAAGAACCCAACTCCAGGGCATTAAACTGCGCGAAAAATGCATAGTCATATGATAACGACTTGAACAGCTGATCGACCAAAACAAACCAAGTAGGGTTGGTCTCCTCTAATAAAAAACACACTGGATGTTAGACATTCTGGAAATTTAAAAAACGTTTATTGTTGGATTAATTTATGTTATGTGCTTGGGACATCGTGATCATAAGCCCCTTGATATTTGGTGTATATTGAATTTGTCCGATAACCTGTGTTTTTGTAGTGACTGTAGTAGAGTGTGCGTGTGACTCTATTAGGGTTTAAGATTTCAGTGGGTGCCATGGGACTCGAAACAATGTACCATCCCAACATTTTCTTGGAGGGAGTGTGGAAAATCCGGTGAAAAACCTTACCGTACTCAGGATGACTGAATAAGAAAAAGTTATTGTGTTGCAGAACCAGAACATGGAATAATTGATTTTCTATTTAAGGGCAGATGGCCGCACTGTTTCTCCCCTTAAAACACCAATAACTATTTGTCTCTTCGTATAATAAGTACCATGCCCGATTCAACATCTGGATTCTAAGTCTGCTTGCCCTTATTGCCATGGTAACTAGTTGTCGGAAATTTGTCGATGTAACACGCTTCGAACTAAGTGCGATCTACTCCAGTATAAGTTTCATGACGAAATCTTGCTGCCATGGTAGGCCTAATCACGGTGTAGGTTTTTTGTCCACCGTAATCACAGATAGATCCCCAGCCCAACAACATATCCATGTTTAAAAGAATGGTGAATCGGCCGAAATGCGCCTCTAAATTGGCCTCCGTGAAATGCTACGTTTTGACGCTTGGGGCAGAGTTTTATACGTGAATGAAAATGGTTCCCAAATCGGTTTCATGCATTTCAGTAGGCTATCTGAAAGTTCAAGTCAGCCATCTACTCGTAAGGATGTACGACATAGCCACAAAGCTAACAGGCGGATTCACGGATTAAAGATTACACTAAAAGATAGGCTACAGTCAGTTTGAGAGACTAGACTTGATATCATTTTAAATGACGCATGCTACAAATGCTACACATGTTAGAAAGACTCAGGAGGACTTCTCGCTTCGCTCGAAGCCCCAGGACCCTTTCAACAGACTCCATTACCCATTAACTTAGGCTTCCCGCGCGGGGAACGGAGAGCAGGAGGTGCACTCTGCTGCATGACGTCACGCACTTGCCGTCTCCGTATCGCATATCGCCAGACCCCAGGAGTAAACTCAGACTCAACAGACTCCATTACCCTTTAACTTAGGCTTCCCGCGCGAGGACCGAAGAGCGGGAGGTGCACTCTGCTGCATGACGTCACGCACTCACCGACTCCGTATCGCATAACGCCAGGCCCCAGGAGTAAACTCAGACTCGGTGTATATGCACTGAACAACACGATGACGTCATACACGCCGTAACCGTAACGCATAACGGTAGACCAAAGCATAACGATGAAGTCGACAAGATCATTTGAAATGATAAAAACTCTTTGCAGAAAGGTTCTGTAGGTGTTAATTTGTCCCCTCTGTCGGTGTTCACTTCTTCAGTCTGGCCTAGATGGTGTTCGAACCTGATGATCGGGGCTAATAAGAAGTGTTGCTTGTTCTTGTAGGGAAGTATGTCCATCCACCTGGAAATGCCATTACATAATATGCTGAAGACGCTAAACCCTTCCGTTCAAAGATCTGCCCGGAATAGTTTGACTGCACTAACGTTGGTTACATTGTCATTTTAATAGCTTCGCGCCACTCACTGCAGAAAAGAACTTTGCGATGTCATTTCCGTCTGTTGTCAGGAGACACAATACAGTAGTCACATATTTTGCGTTTAAGGTCAAATGTTTTTCTTAATGGTCGCAGGAATACGTGTAAACAGTGCTTAAAAAAATAGGGGTACTCTCAGTTGAAGTCGACAAAACAATACGATCTTGCAATTTTCGGCAATTTGCAAAGTCGGGTCATTGTATTCAGCTTTTTCGATGCCTGGGTGGATGTTAAATAGTTCGTTATTTTCTTCATCCGTCAAAACTAACCACACGCACAAAATAACAACCTACCCCGCCTCCAAACACTAGCCAGCGTGCTTTATAAGAAAGGAGTGCCGAGTTGCTGACCAAAAGAAACTGATTCGATAGATCGATTTAAATCGAGGATAACTCGAAATCTCCTCCAGGTGTTGTGAACAGCGCGTTGACACCAACTGGTCGATGAACTTTCAAGTCGGAAGTTATATTCGCCGGATTAGGTACAAATGTACCAATATTTTTTCTTAAACAGTTTTCAAATGTTAAAGGGGGACGAGCACCCCTGAGTTAGGGGCAGATGACCTCGTAGTTCCACACCTTAAAAGAACAATAAGTAACTAACTAACTACCCCTGCGTTCTCCCTGAAAAAAAAAAAGCACTGCGTGTAAATATCCATTCACATATGCAAACATATACTTCATTGACCTAAATAGATAAGATATGAAAAACTAACTTCGCCTACTTTCAATGCAAGAACATGAAATGCAAAGATACTCAGGTCCGAAGTATTTGTTAATAAGATTGCCGTTTACTTCAAGTCTGTCTTAAATCATTATATACATGCCTTGAACAATGTAAAACAGAATCTGACCACCCTCCACAACAGATTTGGAGACTTATTCATTGACCTTATTCCACTACAATTCGTCTCGGCAATACCTTCTCTTATTTTTAACAAACGGTGTCTACCTGGAAGAATTCACTCACTTTGTCAATCATTTAATATATGATCAACAAGACGGTGTAAGATGCCAAATTTCAAATATCAGCATGAAAGAGATTTAAAGTTTAAACGTGTTTGGCCACTAAGATCTCCTGATCTAACACCACCCGACTTCTCTTTTGGGAGACCATTCATATCAGAAGCTTGCTATAAAAGAAGTTAACGAATCATCGAGTTGACATACATCACCACATAAACAGTTTGTTTTTAGCGTATGGCTTTCAGTGCCGGGAGTGTCCGAGGATATGTTCGGCTCGCCAGTTTTTGTAGCTGCTTCGAGGCGGAAACCCAATGGGTGAACTACAAGTACCGTCGCGTGTGTAGTGTTGTCTAGGGAGGAAAGTTTGAATGTAAGGACGAGGAATTGGAAGGTAGCGGCTGTGGCCTATAGTTAGGGACCAACCCCGGTATTTGCCTGGAAGGAAGATGGGAAACCACAGAAGACCATCTTCAAGGTTGCCAGTGGGGGGATTCGAACCTCTTCGCCTCCCCGATGTGAGCGACTGCCAGCAATCATGCCGTAACGACCACGGCTAACTCACCAGGTATAAATAGTACCAATAATAAATAACAATACATTTAAGGAAGCACTATAGACCAAATGAGTAATAATCTCTTATAGGGGCAGATAACCTCGTAGTTACGCCACTTAAAACCTCAATAGCTAACTAACAATCTCTTGTATATAAGATGGACACGCTACACAAGTTGATAAAAAACGTTTGTAATTTAATAATAAATATTGTTGTACAAAGTGTAATACATATCAGCCTAACATTATCTAAGCCTAAGTGAATAAGATGTGAAGATGATCACTTAGACCAGCGTTTCCCAAACTGTGGTACGCGTACCACTGGTGGTACGGTGGACTGCTGCAGTGGTACGCGGTGATGTTACGAAAAATATAAGCAATATTAGATACGTTACAAAAATATAAAAATATAAAAACATTGATATGTTGCCTGAGGACTTCAAGGCCAAAGATAAGGAGCAGTTTTATGAATTGAATTGTGATTCAGAACTAAGACAAACATCTTCAAAAATGGCTCTAGTGAAATTTTGGGTTGAGAGGCGTGCAGACATAGCTGACAAAGCAGTTAGATTTGTACTGCCTTTCACTGCTTCGTACTTGTGTAAGACTGCATTTTTTCACTTGCTTATCTCAAGAATAAATACCGGAATAGTGGAAAACAATCATCGTATGAGACTCAGCAATCTTAAACCAGACATTCCTAAGTTGGCTTCAAACCTTCAAGCTCACACTGAAGTTGTTAGTTAAAGTTTGGTTTTTATGTTTGAATTGAATACTTATTGTAATAAATAATAAAACAACAGGACACATTCTTTATTATTCGAACTTAAACTCTAACAGTCTAACTCTAACAAAAACAATTTAAATCCATCTTTTGGTCTGCTACGTAGAGGTGGTGGGGGTTATAGTTACTACTATCTCCCAACCATTGGGTGGTACGCGAGAGATACTCATCTCGTTAAGTGGTACACACAGTTTGGGAAACACTGACTTAGACGATGGAAACATGATATCCAATCAAATAAACACACTTTTTGTTAAATAACTTCAATAACTAAATAACTTAAATAACTGCAATAAGGCGGCTTCGGTGGCGTAGTTGGTAGCATGCTGAGCTTCTATGCCCTAGATCGCGGGTTCAAATCCGGCCGAGGGCGTCGGATTTTTTAAGAGCGTTAAAAATCCCTCAGTATGCCTTCCTTCGGAGGGAAAGTAAAGCCGGCGATCCAATGTCATAGATTTATGGCATGTTAAAGAACCTTCCACTAATTACACCTGTGTGAAGCTAAATTGTGTATGTTAAGAATGTAAACAACGCTCTTAGGTTCCTACGTTCGTTGCCAAGAGCAGACTGCGGTGGCATCTAGTAGCTAAGTCCTGAACTAGGCCTAGTAGTCGTTGACGGTGGTGTTTGGCGGCAAAAGTAGGAACTACTCGTAATTAAAAGTCTGCAGTCCTCACTTGATTTTTTTTAGCGTATGGCTTTTAGTGCCGGGAGTGTCCGAGGACATGTTCGGCTCGCCAGTTTTGTAGCTGCTTCGAGATGGACACCCAATGGGTGAGGTACAAGTACCGTTGGGGAGGAAAGTAGGAAGGGAAGGGCGAGGAGTTGGAAGGTAGCGGCTGTGGCCTATAGTTAGGGACCAACCCCGGCATTTGCCTGGTAGGAAGATGGGAAACCACAGAAGACCATCTTCAAGGTTGCCGGCGGGGGGATTCGAACCTCCTCGCCTTCCGGATCTCACTTGAATTGAAAACAGATAACACACACTAATACAGTCATCACAATTAACACCGATTATCAGACAGATTCCACACACATCCAAAGTACACGGGGCTACATGACCGCATTGTCGCAGCCCCTAAACTAAGGAACCAACTAACTGCAATAACTTCTTAAGTGTAAACGTAATTTCACCCTTCTGATACCAAGCTTTTGATGAATGGTTGTGTTAACAATGCCTAGTTTAGTGAAATTACAAGTCTTTCCTGAAGAAGGCAAATAAATTTTATTTGTTTTCAATGAAATAATTTTAAAATTTCTTTTCAAATTTAAATGGGAAAGTTTTCTAAGTCGTTCACTCATTATTCGAAATAGTAATCTTACACATCACCGATTTCTTCTTCCTTCAAACAACTAGACATATTTATTTTCACTTCTCTTATTTAGCTCCGAGCACGAACGTAAATACTACATACTTCAAAAGATAACACGCGCGGGAAGTAAGCTGATCCTAAGAATATGGTAATTATTATGATTCCAGTTATTCATGTTACTCGATTTAAATTCGTTCCATGTACCAAACTATCAAATGTGTGGACGTGTAAGTGGAAATGCATACGCTATGTTTAGAGCCATTTCCCCAAAAGTTTAACATTTTCACACACACTCACACACAAAAAATCTCAAGAACTAATGGTCCAAATTGCATGAAATTTGGAATTCCCCCTTGTTGGAACTAGGTTATAGAGGCTGAACCTCAATTACTGAATACTTTTGAAAAATATGCTCAGTGCACCTAAAACATCATAAGAAATTCTTATTTGTTTTTAGCCTGCTTTCGATTTTTGCAAAAAATGAAAGTAGACTTATGAAATCTACACGGGGCCAAAAATTGTGTGTGTGTGTGTGTGTGAGTGTGTGAGTGCGTGTACTCTGAATGATCTCTCCCAAACTTTGCAACATTATACCATTGTGTACGAAGAATCTTTTGACGAAACTACAAGGTCATTAGCCAAATAGTTTGCAGATGGCGGCCATGTATGTGTGCAAATCGATTCCCCCTATCAATTCAAACACGGTGAAACTGAATTGAACGAAATTTGGTACAGAGATAGAACTAGCAAAGGGCACCTCAGTGTCATGTTTTATATCGCCGCCATCTTGACGGAAACGTAATGGTGGCCACCCATATGTTCAAAGCTTAAATCAAATTACGACTAACCTAATAATCCGATCTCTACCAAACTTTGTAAAAACATATATTCATATGGCGAGCGTCTTCTGACTAAACTACAAGGTCATCAGCCCAATAGTTTGCAGATGGCGGCCATGTATGTGTGCAAATCGATTCTCCCTATCAATTCAAACACGGTGAAACCGAATTGAACGAAATTTGATACAGAGGCAGCACTAGCAAAGGGCACCTCAGTGTCATGTTTTATATCACCACCATCTTGACGGAACGTAATGGTGGCCACCCAAATGTAAAAAGCTTAAATCAAATTTCGACCAACCTAATCATCTGATCTCTACCAATTTTTTCAACAACATACCCCTATGTGAGTAGCGTTCTTTGACCAAGCTACAAGGTCATCATTCCAAGAGTTTGCATATGGCAGCCATGTATGTGTGCAAATCGATTCCCCCTATCAATTCAAACACGGTAAAACCGAATTGAACGAAATTTGGTACAGAGGTAGCACTAGCAAAGGGCACCTCATATTCATGTTTAACATCCGTATAGCACGTTGTATCTCAACAAGCTACTACAACCAACATTCAATTACACTCCTTGAAAAGGACGAAGAGTTATAACAATACCCATGCATTTAGGAGGAAGTAGGGTATATGTTCTTTACTCAACATCTTGTTCAATATTGAAATGAAATACTCATAAAATGGTAACTTTCTCTTCCACTAAGTTTATAGAGGTCTATCCTGGGTAATTTAGTGGTGGCTTTAAGGAAAATAATAGTTTATGCCATGAAATTGATAGTTTTCCAGAATATTATTTTCATGTAACATTTAGGAAAGATTTATTAAATATTTCAATATGCAAATTTTATTACATTTGTATATAATGAATATTAAATCTTTAAACATCTAATGAAAGCCCAGCATTTGTACTAGAAGTGTACAAAGTTTAATTCAAATCCCTGTTATGGTTCTATAGATGTAGAGTAATTTACAAAAATGCATGCGTTCCAGGTGTATCAGCCCCCTTAATTTATGAAGTGTTAAATTTAATTGAGTCTTTTTGTGAACTCTATAAGTGTAGTATGTCTTCTGTAAATATTATTCATAAATTATATTCTGAGTAATTTGAATTTCTCTTTCAGTAGACAACGAAGAAATACCGATAATCAATACAATTATTATTTATGTTCTGAAATGTACCGGTTTCGGTCAAATTATGACCTTCATCAGCAAATTCTATTCTGTGTCTAATAATAACCCCTGGTACAACTGCCCGTGAAGGGCCCAGGCCTACCTAGCGACTGCTGCCCAGCCATTTTGGCCTGCAGAGATTGGGGTGACGCGTGATCAATGCTTCGGGTCCCCTCGGCCGTTAATCTTGGTTTTCGTGATCGTGGCGCTGCCTCACTGTCAGACAGCCACTTAATTGTCCTCACAAGGCTGAGTGCATCCCGTTCCAGCTCTCACGTCAGTTTCTAAAATCCGTGACGGAGCCGGGAATCGAACCCGGGGCCTCCGGGTGAGAGGCAGGCGCACTACCCCAACACCACGGGGCCGGCCCTATTCTATGTCCGCCCCTTATTAATCCCGTTACCAACGGGGTCGGGGATGAGATGGGATGAATTCCACGTGGCTGATAGTTTGTACGCCCTTCCCGACGCCAATATCACAAGAATAGTTAATTGAATTTGAATGAATTCATAGATAACTGCCACTGAGGCTAAAGAGCCCCTTTATGTAGCGTATACAATGTTCTGGCTTGAAGTTATGTAATAAAAAAATAAAAATAAAAATAAACCTAGCTTAACAACTAAGAAAAACTAAATATAAAAAATATATACTTAAAACTAAACGAGCCTATCAGACATTTGAGAGATGAAATGAATGAAGATGAATGAAAGTTCAATTTCAAGTAGATCCAACTTTGGCTACCAAATGCCACTGTCAAAACCCAGAGGTGAACGTTGGATCTGATAGAGCGTTTATAAACCAAATAACCTACAAACTTAGCTACACAATACCAATAGTAGTGGAAGGTTCTTTTTCATGCCATAAATTTATGACATGGGCCAGGCTGGCTTTTCTTCCCCACCGAAGGAAGGCATACTGAAGGATTTTGACGCTCTTAAAAATCCGACGACTTCAGCTGGGTTTGAACCTGCGATTTTTGGCACAGCAGTTCAGCATGCTACCGACTACGCCACCGAAGCCGCTCATCAGCAAATGTAATTTATATTTATAAATAGAAACAAAAAAGTTGCAACTTTGTGTGGTAAAGGTAAAACAATAATTTTCTAAGTGTTTGCCAAGTAACAATTAAATTTATAAAAAAGTTGAGGTTCAATACTATTTCTAAAATGTTATCTAAATTCTTTAAAAATACAAAAAACTAATAAAACCAGATCTGTTACAAATTTTGATTAAATGAAAGAAAATGCCAATGTTGCAGAACCGATGTATAAGTACTGTACATTCAACATTTTGTATTTTGGGGTTATAATAACGTATATCATTTTATTATCATATGCTAACGCGAGAATATCCTCTTATAATCAAATATTGCTAATCAAGAAATTATGTTGTTTAGGGTTAATATTTGAGCATGGAATTTCAATGTTAAATTGAATTGTTACCGTCACTTGTTCTCAATGTAAATCGTGATTTCCTTGCACATAAGTTGATATCAGCATCTCGGACTCATTCTGCACAGCGTATAATCTTGTAGAAAACTAAAGCTATGCCACTTCAAAAAAGGAATAACAGAAATGGATTAACAACAGACGATAAAAATGGCCCGTAATTAAATACGATATGCTGATATGTTTTTACTCCTAACAAATCTGCCGTAAGTCAGAATGCTATAAACATTATAAAATCTGAAAGAAAAAATGAATGTAAATTTCACAGTTCAGATAACTAAGTGGTAAGTTAGCCTTTTTTTACAACTCGCAATCTTTGTATTCTGCTTGCTCTTCCAGACCATTAACGTATTGCTTCAGTTACCTCGGTCATGACTGACAGTCCTATTCAGATAAAGTAAGAGGCTTCGGGTCAAAGAGCTTTTATGATTCCATCTCCGCCTTTCGCCACTTAAGATTCCCAAACAATTGAATACAGTTCCCATGTGTGGCATTTCTCTTCCTACCTATAAATACTGTATCTTACAGCAAATAGCCACTGTCTGTTGTCTCAGGTGGGGCTATGGTTTTGCGCCAATGATCTGGAATGGTAGGCCTACATTACTTTTCTGGCATTGATTACAAGATCCCCCGGCATGTTTGCGCCATTCGATAACATAACGAAACATTACTTTGTTGGCATTTAAGACGTAAGGTTGGTAATGCATGATTGTCCATCCCTTTCAAACGGACTGCGGAATGTCTTAATCTAATCTGCGTTCATCTAATGATCTGATTGGCTACGGTTAAATATTATGCTGTTATCTGCAGATAACGGGCCCTAGGACTCGTATTCCCGGGCCCCTCTAGTATTGATCATTCCGTAATGTCCTCTGCGTATTACGTTTGCATATTGTATCCCACACTTCTATTTATTTGTGGTCTTCCACTACTTAGAGGTTCCTTTGCTCTCTTATTGATTTATTTTTCTATTCGAGAAGCATATCCTACGTTAAAGAGAAATGTTTCCAACGTTTTACAGAAGCACATAAAGACAATAACAGAATTGTGGATTGATTTAGAAATATTTTTCCCAATAGCACCTCTTTGACGTTGATGTTTCTTCTAAAATAAGCCTGATGCCTGATAACCCCTTAACCGCGATTTAAACGACCGGTAGAAGTTCCGTGTATTGTTCATTTGTAAATCTTCTTGCGTATTCTTCAGCTGGTATTGTTCATATTGTCTCTTAGTCCTTCTGAATGTCTGGGAAGTATGTTTCGTCTGATTTAGGAAAATAAACAGATCATCACCTCTTTTCGTTGTGCTCCATTTCTTCCATGCATCTTTCCGACGTCTCAGTGCGTCGTCACACTATGCAATCCACCAATTTTGTCTCAGTCGCTTTGTCTGAGGAATCGTTCTTTCAACGGCACCTTGGATCTTGTCTCGGATTTCATCACCATTTCCTAACGCAAGGCGCTACAGTTCAGCTCGGTAACTTTCCCTTGCCGTATTATTGGATTTTAATCTTCCAACGAGGGATACGTTGTCAAAAATAATAACACAACAACCAGAGAAGTGAACTATACTGCATGCAGATAAGTTTTGATGCATTACACAAGTTTTTACAGACTCGTGTAGTCTAAATATTGTATATATAATATATAAATTTATACATACGTGTAATTCATAAACATCGTGTGCTAATTAAGCCTAAATGAACAATTTCTGAAGATGAACGCTTAACGTGCGAAACATGTCATCCAATTAAGCAACACCTATTTTATCATTTTAAATGATCTTGTCGACTTCGTCGTTACGCTGGGGTCTGGCGTTACGTTACGGTGACGGGACGAAATGTACCCAGATGCACTGAGGTGTGTGACGTCATAGTACCGCTTGGTGCATGTGTTCCCCGACAATCTCTACTTCGTTAGTATAAGACAAAAATCCCCGATTCATGGATGTCACGGGTAATCTCGAGAACCACTGGATGGATTTCGATGCGGTTTTCACCATTCTGTAAAGGATATTTTCTGTAGAAAATAATTTACGTATGATCAAAGGAAACCAAGCAGTAACGATTTCAGTGAAAAAGTCGAAAAGAAACTTGGCGTCCATGCGCTTCTTACGCTTACGCTGGGCAAAATATCAATATACTATGAGCGTAAGAACTGGTCAGCATGAAAAGTTCTACAAAAAAAAGTCTGCGAGAGCATATCTCTATCTTCAATACATCGCCCACTATAAGTGTTTTAGACTGGATGGAAGGGGCACGCCCCCGCGCGCACTGGTGAGCGTTTGACCTTGCTTTGCCCTTGGTTTGCACTTGCCGTTCGCGAGTAATTTGAAACAAGATAAGCAAGATAAATATTATGCAGATAATTTTCTAACATGTCAAGAGTATTTGGCTTCGAGCGAAGCGAGAAGCCTCCAGCCTTTCTAACATTTTTCAGCATTTGTAGCATTTAAAATGATACAAAGTCTAGTCTTTCAGACTGACTGTCCCTTTTTTTTTTGTACATAAAAGCGTGTTTTTTATTTGTGATAAATATCTTATGTAATATTTTTCATGTTATGGCATATAAATTCTTGTTTCCCCTCCAAATGTAATTGGGTACAATTTGTGTTGACCGACTGAAAAGCTTTCTTCAAGGAAGATATTAATTCAACAGGAGGTTTCATCACGTAAGAGGAAATGTTTTTTACCTGATGCCTTGATGACCAAGTTATGTGTTACATTAACCTGGACATCACAAGTAATCTCCATGCATTCAAAACATATATGTTTTCGATTATTTTGAAAGATTCTCGATACTACCAATTATAAGTACATTACGGTACTTTTGAATTTTCGAAGTATACTCAAAGGCATTCGAAATACTGTTTAACTTATCCATAATTTCCAACAAGTTTATTATTATTAGAGCAAAGTTAAAATTAACTTCACTATTTGTAACAGATATGATTTTATTATGCATTTTAAGATCTTTTCCTAGGTTATTATTGAAATATTAACATCATTAATATTATAGGTAAACTTTTATGGCAACATAATTTAATGTTTAAGGTTTTTAAGTTTGATATTCTTTTCATTAACAATTTTCTTTTCATTAGAACACATCTCAACTTATTGAGAGTATTACTCCATATTTATATACGAGATGTTACTGTTTAGATTAATTTCCAATTTTTTTTAACAATTCGGATGAATTGTACTATCACGTGATATCATTTGGTTTTATTTGTTAAGATCAACACAAGAAGGCACAATGTGTCTGAAACTGGTACTGATGAATTCATTATTTTCATATTAATTATAATTAAATTGATTAAGGTGGAATACATTTATTCAATCTCTAAAATACAGTAAAACTACTGTCGACCAAAATATTATGTGCACTCGAGTTTGAAGGTTGTTTGTGAAGTAACCAATAGGTCTACATAAAATCCAATAACATCATCATTTCTGTCGTTCTATTCTACGTTAGTTCATTTTAGTTTGGAATTTTAATTTATATTTTAATATTTTTTATCGCAGTTGGAACACAAAAAGTGCCCATTTTTAAGCGTGTGTCAACCATGCGTCACATTTAAGAATTACTATCTCACAAACCCGTCATCAGATCGAACCCAAATTTTAACACACTATACATTGGAATGTTGTTTAACTGGTTTATTAATTTTAAAATTTTGTGTGTCCAAGAAACAAAGTTGTTATCATTTTTGTAAGGTAACTTTTTCTCGGCTCGGGCTGGTTGGAAAATGTAGTTCTTCGTCTCGTTTTAATCCTCATACATCAAAATGTTATGCGGTATGACTGTGAAATACGTAAATTAATTCACTTATTTTACATCGGTTTGTATTTGTATGGGAAATAAGACATCGTTTAGCAGCTATCCGATACAGAGAACGCTGTACAGCGTTGCCGAGTTGGTGCCCATCTCTGCCGAGCGAGGCGAGCCATGACGCGTGGTGGGCTCCAACTCGGTAACGCTGTACAGCGTTCTCTGTATCGGATAGCTGCTAAACGATGTCTTATTATCCCATACAAATACAAACCGATATAAATTAAGTGAATTAATTTACGTATTTCAAAATCATACAGCATAACCTTTTGTTGTATGAGGATGACAACGCGACCAAGAACTACATTTTCCAACCAGCCCGAGCCGAGAAAAAGTTACCTTACAAAAAAGATAACAACTTTGTTTCTTGGACACTCAAAATTTTGAAATTAATAAACCAGTTATACAACATTCCAATGTATATTGTGTTAAAATTTGGATTCGATCTGATGACGGGTTTCTGAGACAATAATTCCTAAATGTGACGCATGGTTGAAACACGGTTAAATACGGGCATTTTTTGTGTTCCAACTGCGATAAAAAATATTAAAATATTAATTAAACATTCCAAACCTACATGAACTAACGTAAAATAGAACGACGAAAATAATGATGTGATTGGATTTTATGTAGGCCTATTGGTTACATCACAAACAACCTTCAAACTCGAGTACACATAATATTTTGGTCGACAGTAAGCTACAAATTATTTTTGTAATACAAATGAATTAGGAGGTTAGGAGGAATCCTAAATCACTGGAGTAAGGCAATTTCGCGATTCATATCCATCACTTGACATGAAGCCATGGGCTTAATATTCTGGTTGGTTTCAGCCTAATCGTTACCTTTAATAATATAACAAAAGCTCGGTAAAGTTCTTTGTACATTTTTCTAGTTAAGATTGAGCCCATCAACAGCAAACCAAAAAGGACAACTTTAAAATTATAGAACATCCCACTTACCAAAGAACTATCATATATAAAATGCTTCGGTGTATGTTTCAAAAAACTTAAGTTCTTAAATCAAAGTGAGTTACAAGGTGCGGTTTGTACGACAATCTTCCAAATCGTCTTAATAGCACACGAAAAAAAAATTGAATTTCTTGAAAATACAACTGAAATACATTTATTTTTAAAGTGCGTTTAAACAAAGAAACAAGACGGTAGCCCCAGTCATATCGGTGTCGCGTCAAGCCCGCATAACAGTAAAGGCTATGCAAATGGGGCACTTACAAAAGCCGATCATAACAAATGAACATTCAAATTAAAGAGAATTTCCCGAAGCATTTACTAATTACACTCTGATTTCATAAATATTGACAATTTGTTTAAAAAGTGCGCCAAAACGAAATTATTATTTATTTATTTATTTATTTATTTATTTATTTATTTATTTATTTATTTATTTATCGTACGGCTTTTAGTGCCGGGAGTGTCCAAGGACATGTTCGGCTCGCCTGAGTCTGTAGCTGCTTCCAGCGGACACTCTAAGGGTGAACTACAAGTTCCGTTCAATTTCAAGTAGTTCCAACTTTCACCACCAGATATCAATGATACCTAGTGGTGAACGTTGGAACTTTGATAGAGCGTTCTGACGAAATCTAACCTAACAAATTTAGCTTTACACAAGTTTAGTCTGTGAAAGGATCTTTTACATGCCATAAATCTATGACATGGGACCGCCGGCTTTACTTCCCCTCCGAAGGAAGGCATACTGAAGGATGTTTTACGCTCTTAAAAAATCCGACGACTTCGGCCGGGTTTGAACCCGGTGCCTTGAGGTCTTCCTGAGAACGCGTTCTCAAGCATAACTGTCATCCTCGGTGACATAATAACTGAGTTCGTCTGCACTAGTTGCTATCAAAGAAAACGAAATTTAACCCCTACCAGAAGTGAGTCGCGCCGAATCTAATATTGGTAACATATTAACTAACTGGTTACTTTTAGCACATTTAAGTTGACAACACTGCTCAGGAGTGTTTCCCAGTATAATCGACTTTTCCTGATGTACGTAATGGATCTTGCTGGAGTTCTTGCAGAATATCTGGGCGGCAATAAACATTGTACTCACTGTATAAAAATAAACGGTTTTATAGCTCGTATACTTTTGACAGTTATTGTAATATTGTTATTTATCGTCTCAATGTTCTAAAAGGAAATCAGTGCCCTGTTATCTGATACAGTGGAATTAAGAACATATGAATGGAGGAAGCCGTACACCGGAGCAATATTAGCCGCACTGCGCAGGAGTCAACGAACCCCACCATTACAATAATAAGAATATTAAGAGCCAAGAACAGTAAACTGACCCTTCATTTAGTGGTCGAACGTGAAGCGAAGACCGTACTCCAAAGAACACAAGCAAAGAGGACTACCGTGACTTATTTACCATGCACAGTTTATCACTGCTAAGAATGCAGCACAATGACTATCGCTAGAATTTCCTTGGAGAATATTTGTCAGAAACATAGCTTCCTTGGTGAGAATTCATTGTATAATTTTGCATGATAACACTTTCTTTTTAGCCTATTTTCTATTAAGACAAGTAGTTCCGTGAAGAACTATACAGCCTATTTTCATACATCCTATTTATGTAAATCGCCTCTATCAACATACAAAATTTCAGTTTGATTGCTGTAATAGATTCACAGATATTGAGAACCGTCTAAATATTTCGGATGGTCGCCATGTTGGATTCTTATATATGTAGGACTTAGAGGTATGTCCTATTACATGATGATTATTGTGTACGTGTAGTAGTCTATGCAAACTTCAATCGCATGTTTAGGACACAAGATATAATAATCAGATTTTAAAATTTCGCTCTGCTGCCATCTTGTGGCTATGAAAGCAATTGAAATAAATTAGATGCCAGTGAATTAAAATTTGTATGAGTATTTACCGTACGAAGTTTTACTGCGCTCGGATGGTTAAATCGCGAGAAACGTCCATTTCAATATTTATATTACGCGTCGCCACCATGTTGGATTTGTGCTCACTAGGTTATTGAAAGTCCCATAGGTGAACTTATGTTCATAGCCTATATCAACATACAAAATTTCAGTTTGATTCCTATCATAGATTAGTAGATATTGATAACCGTCTAAATATTTTCGGTTGGTCGCCATGTTGGATTTTTATATATGTAGGCCATAGAGTTATGTACTATTAGATGACGATTTTTGCGTAGGTTCATTATTCAAACGTTCACTTCGATCGCATGATTAATACACAAGAAAGAAATCTCAATTTAAAAATGCACACAGCCGCAATCTTGTGGTTATGTGAACAATTGAACTAAATTAGATGCCAGTGCATTACAATGTGTATATACATTTACTGTACCATATTTCACAGCGCTCAGATGGTTAAATCGCGAGAAAAGTCTATTAAAATGTTTCACCTTCGCTTGGCCGCCATGTTCTTTTTGTATTTTTCAGGTTTTTAGAAGTCTCATAGCTGAACATCTATTAGTGCCCTTTATCACCGTAAATTCTTTCAGGGTGAGTTAAGTAATAGTTTCGGAGATATAGTATTCCGGTGAAATATTTCGCACAGTCGCCATCTTGAGGTTATGTAGACAATTGAACTAAATTAGATGCCAGTGTATTAAAACGTGTTTAAACATTTGCTGTACCAAGTTTCATTGCGTTTGGATGGTTAAATCGCAAAAAAATAAAAAAGTATAATTAAAAGTATAATTTTTGCTTGGCCGCCATGTTCATTTTGTAGTTAACAGGTTCTTGAAATTTTCATGTGACCTTCTAGTAGTGCCCTTTATCACCGTACAAAATTACAGTAATAGTTTCGGAGATATAGAATGCCGGTGAAATATTTCGCACAGCCGCCATGTTGGATTGGTGAGAAGTAATAAAATTTGAAAGGCACGGTCGGGGTCGGCCAAAATAGTACTATGACTTTACAGAGTTTCATTGAAATCGCTCCAGCCGTTTAGAAGTTATTAGGTGGACACACACATACACAGACAGACACACAGACATACACAAATACACACAAACGGACAAAAGGTGATCTCATAAGCCAATTTTTTTTCATAAAATGAAGATAGGCCAAAAAATTAGGTTTATGAGATCACCTTTTGTCCGTGTGTGTGTGTGTGTGTGTGCATTTGTGTGTGTCTCCCTCCCCCCTCCCCACGCAAACACAAATAAAATCTAAACGGCTGGAACGATTTCGATAAAACTCGGTAAGGTCATAGCACTATTTTGTCCAATCCCGACCGTACTCTTCAAATTGTATTACGTCTCACCGATCGAACATGACGGATGTGCGAAATATTTCAACGGTATTCAATATCTCCGAAACAATTACAGATAACACCCTGAAATTATGTACGGTGATAAGGGGCATTACTAGAAGTTCACTTATGTGACCTTCTAAACCTTGTTAAGTACAAAGCGAATATGGCGGCCAAGCGAATTTTATTTATTTATCGTATGGCTTTTAGTGCCGGAAGTGTCCGAGGACATGTTCGGCTCGCCAGAGTCTGTAGCTGCTTCCGGCGGACACCCATAGGGTGAGCTACAAGTTCCGTTCAATTTCAAGTAGTTCCAACTTTCGCTACCAGATATCAATGATACCTAGTGGTGAACGTTGGAACTTTGATAGAGCGTTCCGACGAAATCTAACCTAACAATTTAGCTTCACACAAGTTTAGTCTGTGGAAGGATCTTTTACATGCCATAAATCTATGACATGGGACCACCGGCTTTACTTCCCCTCCGAAGGAAGGCATACTGAAGGATTTTTAACGCTCTTAAAAATCCGACGACTTCAGCCAGGTTTGAACCCTCCATCTTGGGCTCAGCAGTTCAGCATGTTACCAACTACGCCACCGAAGACGCTAAGCGAAGTTGAAACATTTAAATAGACTTTTCTTGCGATTTAACCAACCGAGCGCAGTTAATCCAGGCACAGCAGATGTTAATACACATTGTAATGCTCTGACATCTAATATAGTTCAATTATTAAAAGAAAAAAAATATTATTTCATGTGTTTTAATCATGCGATCGAAGTCAATGTTTAATTAATCAGTCTACGCAATAATCGTCATCTAATAGCACATAACTCTATGGCGTACATATATAAGAATCCAAAATGACAACCAACCGAAATATTTAGATGGTTCCCAATATCTAGTAATATATGACAGCAATCAAACTGACATTTTGTATGTTGATAAAGGCTATAAACGTAAGTTCACAAATGAGACTTTTAATAACCGGGTGAGCAGAAACCCAACATGGCGGTGACGTAAAATTTTAATATCTAAATGGAAGTTTCTCGCGATTTAACCATCCGAGCGCAGTGAAACTTGTTACGGTAAATGCTTATTCAAATTTTAATCCACTGACATCTAATTAATTTCAGTTGTTTTCATAACCACAATATGGTGGCTGTGTTAGATTTTAAAACCTCGTTCATATTTCTTGTGTCCTAATCATGCGATTGAAGTTTGAATAATACACCTACGCAATAATCTTCATGTAATAGCACATAACGGGCGGCAATTAACATAAGTAGGATATATGAAAATAGGCTATTTAGTTCTTCATGGAACTACTTGTTTAGAAATTAAGGTTATTTCTATCATTTTCCGTCGCTTTCTGCATTTTGTGTAGCCGTTCACTTTATATTGTGCATCAAGTCTGGAGATCGAAGATTTGAATCCTTGCACTGATAGTGGTCATCCTGGGTGTGGATTTTCTTGGGGTTTTCCACACTCCCTCCAGGTAAATGTGGGGTTAGCACCTTATTTCAAGTCCCGCGGACCTATCCCATTCCTGTCCTTTATAAAGCTACACACACTACTACAGTCAGCACATAAACATAGATTATCAGGCAAGGTCAACCTACACCCAAATACACGAGGCTGATGACCAAGATGTCCCAAGGACCTAAAATTAATTAACAGCAACATTAACAACGCATTTAGCGCTGATTCTTGGCCATCCTTGCTAAGAGAATTCTTCTCTTAATGTATTAGAATTGAATCCATTTCTTTATTTAAATTTGCTGCTCTGGTGTCTTGTGAAGTGAAACCAAGTCGTGTAACAATATGAGACATGAAAAGATGCACCAGGTAGTCATTGTACTTTGTAACTGGGAATTAATACAGTTAATTAACAACATGTTTTGGAAGGGTAGCAGTATCTAGAAATAAAATTAATTAAAATTGTTTTTATTTCTTCTTATCTTATTTTCCAATAAAATTCAATTATATTAAGGAAATACGTTGCGGTAATTAAGAACGGAAATTAAAGGCACATATCTAAAGTTTAGGTCATATTTTTGTACTTCAAGTACATATGTGCTTTTTTCTTCCAGATTTGGGATATTTTAGGACATAATAATAATCAGTCCGGTGTCTTATTGAATTCACAGAAGATACCGCTGTAGGTTATGAAACATAGCAGGCAAAGAAAAGTGTTTTGTCATGGTTTTTCTCACTGCTCCTGCGCAGAAGCACTGTTTCATTTTTTATTTTATTTTTTCGTTTTGTCTCCTGAGAGGCCGAGTGCAGGTCTTTCTAGTCGACGCCCGTGGGCGGCCTGAGCGCCGGGATGAGGGATGGAATGGAAACTGGGCAAGGATGTGGAAGGAAGCAGCCATGGCCTGTCAGAAGGTACCGTACCAGCATTTGAAAATGGGAAACCACGGAAAATCATTTCAAGGACAGACGAAGGTGGGTCTAGAACCCACGTGCCTACTGAGCCAGCAGAGAGCTACGCCCAATGACTTAACGATGTGATTTAGGCAGGGTAGCCACCGCTGTCGGTACTGATCCTATGAGAAACGTTTTTCACAGCAACCATAGGTAAGGTTTGTGCTCCGAATTCAATTACTCAGCACCACTAATTAATAGGCGCAAAATTCAGATAGAATTTTACTAACAAAATTTAAATTTGCAATGGTACAACTGTTCTACCAAGAAGACATAACGTCGCTGAGCTTCCAATACCTACCACGTATCTGATAATTCTCTAATTTCCCATAACTTTCCTTATGGTAGGTCAGCCCTCCCAGTCGTATGAGGATGCGCCATCCAACAGGACAATTCACTCTAAGTGCACTTTCCTGTGTACAGGTATAAAGAAAAATGAGTTTCAAATTCATTGTACGGCAGAAAAGTACAGTATCCTCCTCAGACCCAAGGTGCACACATGTGCACCTTCACGTTTTAATATTTGCACCAGCAGCAGTTGAAGTTATGTGCATTCTGACTTATATTTCTACACCTAAAAATACCCATTTCTGCGGAATCTGGAATGAAATGTGCTTTTTATGTTCGACCCTAACTATTATGTGTCAGAAAACTGTATCATAATGAGGCTCATTATAACACTATTTTTCATTATGAAACAGTTTCTCCCACCAATCAGAGCTCAAGAAACAGTTGTGTGACCAATTAGATAAGGATACCTTCGCGCATGCGCTCAAAATCCAACATGTCTTTATAAATTACCGAAATTGCACCGTCCATATGTTCGTGTAAATAAACTGGTGAATATGAGACAAGAAATGGCACTGTACCTTAATATCCCCAAAATCAATTTCTACACAGCGAGTGGTTTTGAAACGACTTCGGAGACAGTTTTACTGAATACTGGAGCACAATCTGAACATATGGCATTGAAGCACACAGAGCGCATGCGTCGGTTGTCCAGAGAGCTTGGAATACAGAGATATACTACCCACCGCAGCACCCGATCACAACATTCTAGTGACCGAACAGATATTTATGAATATTTATGTTAAACCATATAATACAGTTATAATTATCGTCGAACATAAACAGTCGTATGCAACTCGCCTATAATGGTAATTAAGACACTCGTATGGAAATTATAAAACTCGCATACGCTCGTTTTATAAAAATACTCGTGTCTTAATTATAGCCATTATAGGCTCGTTGCATAATGTATTATTATATGGCGGATGAGTTTTATGACCGGATGCCCTTCCCGACTCTTAGCTTATCGGAGGAGTTGATTAGAGGTGAAATGAATAGTGGCGAATGAAACTGGTGGTTTATTAGAAAGTACCGTTCCGGTTTCACCAGGAGTTGAAAAAATAAATCATAGAAAAGCATTTCAACGACATCCACAGTGCTATTCGAATCTACGAGTAATAAGCCTATACTTGGAACTTGTGACTTATAATTTTAATATTTTATTTTATTAAGACTGTATCCTTAGTCTTTAAATACATATCACTAGCAGTAGTGCCCGGCTTCGCCCGGTGTATTTACTTGTTTTGAGGATGATAACGAATACTACTACAGAACTGGAGCGCTCAAGGATAAGGATCGGAAAGCATCAACGTTTATTGCAGCTGATAACCTCAGGATACTGCACCAACACCATCTCCCTTATACAGAGACATACTATTGTCATGATGATAACTGTTTTAAGGGGTCTAAGAAATCTTTTTGCACTAATTACTCCCCGTGACTGCAATGTATAAGCAGCTCGCAATTCTGCACCAGAACACTGGTAGGGGCGACGTGATTCAGCCCGCATTTCCAGGCAACAATAGACTTAGATATTATTGAAGCTTTACGGGAGCGCTTGTTCTTCCGACTTACTGAACAAAAATTAATCTTTAAGGTTACCTGAGAGATGTAGCCTAATGCTACATAGCCTAAACTATTCCTCTTGATTCTGGCTATCATATACAAAAAGAATTTTTCGAATCCGACTGGTAGTTCCAGATATTAGCGCTTTTAAACACACAAACACACAAACTCTTCAGCTTTATTATATTAGTATAGATTAGTATAGATTAGTATAGATTAGTATAGATTTGGGCCATTATTTAACAAGAAATACAGGAATAAAATGAAAACTCAGTAACAAATTATTCCTTGGGTCTGAAGAAGGTATATTCCGTGTAGTTATGCACTCCAACAGTTCAGGATATTTAAGGTTCGGTTTCCTTTAGATCTACAAACAGGAAAATGAACGTAGCGTGAATTGTTCTGTAGGACGACACATCCATACACGACTGCGAGACAAGACCAATCATAAGTAAACTATTGGAAAAGAAGAACGTTTGCAGGTTGTTGTGATGTTCTTTGCTCAAGTTTAACTTTTGTGATTTTATTCCGGCACTCCCTCCGTCTTGAGAAAAGAATGCATGATGAAAATTAATAAATGTAAAACAGAAATATTGGAATGCAGCCGAAAGAAATCAGAAACCTCTATGGACATCAAATTGGCAGGTGAAAAGCTGAAGGAAGTAGGGCTTTCTGTTTCTTAGGAAGCAAAATAACCAGTGATGCACGAAGCAAGGAGGATACAAAAAGTAGGTTGGCTCAGGCAAGGAAAGCATTTCTACAGAAAAGGAATCTGTTGACATCGAATATAGATTTAGGTGTAAGGAAGTCATTTTTAAAAGCCTTGGTCTGGAACGTGGCGCTCTATGGAAGTGAAACTTGGACTATTGTTGCAGCAGAAAAGAAGAAAATTGAGGCGTTTGAAATGTGGTGTTACAGGAGAATGATGAAGATCAGATGGGTAGATAGGGTTACTAACGAAGAGGTATTAAGACGAGTGGGAGAGGAGAGATGTTTCTGGCGACTGCTAATGAAGAGAAGAGATAGGTTGGTAGGACACATACTAAGACACCGAGGAATAGCAAGTTTCATTAAGGAAGGAAGGGTCGAGGACAAGAACTGTAGGGGTAGACCAAGGTTAGAATATGTTAAACAGATTGCCTCGGATGTAGGGTGTGGTAACTATGTAGAGATGACACGATTAGCTCAGGACAGGGAGGCATGGAGGGCTGTATCAAACCAGTCAAAAGACTGAAGGCTCAAACAACAACGGTGCGGTCCTCGATATTTTCTTTGTTGATCTGCTGTAGGTCCCTCTGGGCCTCTTTCAGCCATTCCGTGTCACATTTACTCTTTGTTATGATATTTTATCTCAATTAATTATTATTATTATTATTATTATTATTATTATGGTGTTTGAAGCCATTTTTCAGTGTTGCCTTAGTAAACAAAAATATTTTTACCCATAGCCCACTTTCATACATAAGTAGGCCTAATGGATCTGATGATGATCGCTCGACGATCGAAACTGGTCATCCAAGTGTATTTATTAATCTCCTGTAAATTGTATTCAGTATTAGGGAATAACCCATCTCATTTGGGTACATTCGTGTTGACCGACTGAAAAGCATCGAACTTTTGTTATTATTATTACTATTATTGTTGTTGCCATGCATTCATATATTTACTCGTAAATACCGTTCATAATACAAAGGTGTCGTAGAAACTGTACTCAGGCAAAAAGTGAAGGGGAATGATGAAGTCAGGTACTTGGCTAGTTTACATCGAAATGGAATGCCCTGCATGTTTACTAACTATGAAGCATATTGGTCATGTCGCGAGGGGGATACGTTTATATGACCATTATTCACGTGCCGTTGAAGCTTTTACTGTGTTCGAGAACAGAGCAAATTAAGACATTTTCCCTTTAATGGCCTCTCAGATCCTATTGTTCATTCGGTTTAGTTTCACATCAAACCTTGATGATACTTAGCCATTTTATTTCGTCTTCAAAGTGTACTTATTATCGTTGTTGGACTAACTGGCATGCGCGCTACAGGTTACCGGGCCTCGAGCAAAGAAATAACATCCTGCGTGGGGCACTGTTGCCAACTATATATCTACAATACTGATTAAAGAGTTTACACCATTGTTAAATATCAACAACATTAACTAAAAATTAAACATTTTCCGCGAGATCAGTGTGATTTTTTCCCGATGACTTGCATATCCTCGGGCAACATTCATTTTTTCAGTATTTTACGTTAAAAAAAACACAAAATATCACCGCCTTTAGGGAAATAATGTGCAGTGTGTTCTAATTCGTTACGCGTACTACCAACATAATTATTTTTGATAGATGTATTATTAGATGGGACCTTTCTGGTACAAAGAAAACATTCAAAACATTGCTATAATATACTATATTTTTATATAAAATATATATTTCAAACCTATGCTAAGAATGGGTTTAGTTAGTTAGTTAGTTAGTTAGTTAGTTAGTTACTGTTGTTTTAAGGGGTGGAAATACGAGGTCATCTGCCCCTCTTAACACAGATTAAAATATACAAATTTGTAATGGAATTTAAAATTTAGTGGTGGATACCTAAATTTGAAAAGACCGAAAATTAATAAAACAAAGAATTATAAAAATAAACCTAAATTACGGAAAAACAAAAATCATCATTCAAAAACGAACAAGTCGTTGAGTCAATGATCACTGGAAAATTTAGATTGTAAGAATGGGTTTGTTTTCGAACATTAGGTTCTTGTGTAATAATAACAATATTAATAATAATAAAAATAATAATAATAATAATAATAATAGTAATAATAATAAAAGATGACTGTTCATCGGGAACATCTTCCGTAAGACTGATGACCGACTGACTAAGAAAATCTGGAATTTCACAAAACCAACAACAACGAAATAACTACGTAGAGATGGTTCCAAGAATGTGAGAAAGACCTGATGCAAATTGGTATTCAAGAAACGAAAATACACGACAGATTTGAATTTCGACAAATTGTTAGAAACTATCAAAATTTTCAGTGGAATTTTAGCCCATGAGAGCGAGAGGTCCCCTACCAGAAAGAAGCAGAAGCACGAAAGAAGACACTGATCGATAGACTCAAGAAATACTGGGAGGATGTAAAGCTGGTAGAAGAGCAAGACCTAGACACAAATGAAATTGATTGTTAACATGCAGTCCATAGAGGCTCAATTCAAATGAAAATAATAATAATAATAATAATAATAATAATAATAATAATAATAATAATAATGACCATAATATCCACCATAAATACAGAGAGAAGATTGATAAATATACTTCTGTAGCTATGGAGGTGGCTAGAATCTGGAAACAAAAAAATGTGACGATTCTTCCTTTCCTCCTTTCTCCCACTGGCCTGACACCTAAATTCTTTTCAGTAAATCTAGCCACACTATATCTTGCCATATACACCCACACTATTGCACAAAAGGCTGCAATTCTGAAAACCTGCAGCATCGTTAGAGGGTTTATGAATTCACATTAGGATTTTTCTTTGGACCCTCTTGTGAAAAGGAGACGTGGAAGATAAGAAGAGAAAAGAAAATTAACTGCCAAACGTCTATGTTATACCGTATAGTTCGAAAATGTATGCTATAGGCTTAAGTGTTACTTCACTCATTTTCTTGTACGTAATGTACCGATATGAGTCATGTTACCGACTGTAAGTTGAGTAAATAAAGAAGATAATAATAATAATAATAATAATAATAATAATAATAATAATAATAATAATAATAATAATAATACTTTCAGACATAGATTTTATAGCCTAAGTTAATGATCTCATGTAATATTTTTCAGGATTAGGGAATAACCCATCTCATTTGGGTACAATCGTGTTCACCGACTGAAAAGCATCAAACGATGAACAATAATAATAATCATTTTCGGGTCAAAGAACGAAACAAATGCACTCATTAATTATTATTATTATTATTATTATTATTATTATTAGGAATATTATTACTATGGTGTTTGAAGCCATTTTTCAGTGTTGCCTTAGTAAACAAAACTTTGATGCTTTTCAGTCGGTGAACACGATTGTACCCAAATGAGATGTCGAGTGCAGACAGTGACCAAGTTAACTAACTCAACAAGACCGCGCAAGAATCAACCAGGTAAGTAGCCTGTACAATACAATCTGAATTGACCATTTACAACAACCACATATTCACTCCAAACAAGCAAATTCCGGACGTCAATCACCACTTCCAGTATCTTAACAAAACATCACGTAGACTACAACTAACAAATATTGTCGAGTTGCATTATCTCAACTAATACTACAACTAAATTAGTGTATATATCGCACATATTTTCACCCATACTTTCGCACATAGATTTTATAGCCCAAGTATAATGGATCTGATGATGATCGCTTGACGATCGAAACTGGTCATCCAAGTGTAGTTGTTAATCTCATGTAATATTTTTTGGGATTATGGAATAACCCATCTCATTTGGGTACAATCGTGTTGACCCACTGAAAAGCATCAAACTTTGGAATAATATTTTTTTTTTTTTTTTTACGAGGGAAGTGGAAAAATCTTGCATAAGACCTTGAGAAGGGTCCGCACTTCTCAAGAGTGTGGGATTCTTACCCACTAAAAAAACACACCCTGTCCTCTTGACAAAACCCATCCCGGGACCACTTTCGTATTACTTCAGGATGGAGTCATTTTCTTTGCTTCACAAGCACCATCTTACTTCTCCATTCATAGTCCGCGGATCGCAGACTCAATCGACTAAATCGAGCAAGTCCCCATCCGACTTCTTCTGACGAAGGACCACCTCAACAAAGAAAGCGACCGTATCCCAGCTGAGCTCGTTTCTCAGCATAATGCCAACTATATTGTCCGGCGTTATTGGACCAACCTCAGCTTCAAGTTGTTGTTTTTCCGCTGCCCAACGATCGCAGACGAAAAACGTATGATAAACGTCATCTCGTTCGTTCTCGCAGTAAATACAAACTGGACTCCTTACTTTGGCCATACGATGAAGGTAACACCGAAAGTAGCCATGACCTGTCAACATCTGAGTCAGAAAGTAATTTATTTCTCCGTGTTTCCTACTCGTCCACTCGACCAGACTCGGTATCAGCCGAGCTGTCCATCTTCCTCTGTGATCGTCATTCCACCTCTGCTGTCAAAGCTCCATCTTGCGTGCTACGGCTTCCTTCCGGGCTTGAGCCTTGCCCAGTTCTACTCGTCGGAAGTATACGTCTTTACGTTCTTGCGCGAGTAAGTCTATTGGCGCAACACCTGAGACAACCAGAACTGCAGGTTCCGAAACTGTACGGTAAGCACACGCCACCCTCAGAGCTCCTCTCCTCTGAATTGCAGCTAGGCGTTTCCTATACTTCTCTATCTTCAGCGAATCAGACCAAATCTCAGCTCCATACAGGAGAATAGACTGCGCTGTGGACAACAGTAGTCGACGTTTGCTTTCTCTAGGACCATGCACATTAGCCATGAGTCTACTAATGGCAGCTGTCACTACTTCCGCCTTGTCTGCTCCCTTCCGTATATGAGACCAGTATGTCAGTTTCGTGTCAAGAGTAAACCCTAAGTACTTCGCAGTGGCTCCAGTTTGAACGACCACCTCTCCAACATTCATGGGAATTATAGTGTCCATTCTCCTCCTAGTTAACATGACTATTTCAGTTTTCGCCATAGCTAAATTCAGACCATGAGTGTTCATCCAACCACTCACCCGTCGCATTACCTGATTGAGTTTCCACTGAGCCAGAACCGCATCTCGGGCTACAATCACCGCTGCAATATCATCAGCGTACCCAACAAGGAATGTATCTTCGGGCATCTCCATGCGCAGTAAGCCGTCGTACAACATGTTCCACAAATCCGGGCCCAGGATAGATCCTTGCGCTGCTCCTGCCGTGAATTTTCTCCTCCTCTGGCCGTCTGCAGTGTCATATAACAGGGTTCGGTCCTTCAAATAATCTTTCATTATACGCAGGAGATATGCAGGCAACTGGAAGGTGAATTGAAGAGCTTCAACCATATCTATCCACCTAGCTGAGTTGAAGGCGTTCTTCACATCCGAGGTTACCAGAAGTGTTATTTTCCTAGAATAGTGGTTACCTTCCTGGGCTTGATTCGCAGCTTCAACTACTAGGCGTACTGCATCTATTGTACATCGCCCACGGCGGAAGCCAAATTGCCTGTCAGACAGATTTCCCGCGGCTTGAATAGACGACAGTATGCGAGGTTTTAATAGCTTCTCCAGCACTTTTCCCGCAATGTCTAAAATACATAGTGGTCTGAAGGACGATGGCGCGTTCCCGACTGCCTTTCCTTTTTTAATCAGCACTAGTCGAGCCATTTTCCAACGGGCACTAAAGACACCTGCTCTCAGACAACAGTTGTACATTTCAAGCAGTAGCTGCGGACAAACCTTGAGAGCTAGTTTCATAGCTTCCGCGGGTATCCCGTCAGGGCCTGGAGCCTTCTTATTCCGAAGGGAGCCTACTGCTTCCTTCAGCTCATCTATGGTAAATAGAGGAATGAATTCCGGCTCAAGTACGTCGCCCACATCAATTCGCACAGGGTGAGTAGGGAATAGCTCGTTTACAATATCATCCATCGTCCGTGCATCCAACGTGGTATTGGACATGGAGCCGAGTTTCTTGGTGACAATTCGGTAGCCTAATCCCCAAGGATCTACGTCTACTTCTTTAACTAACAACTGCCACATCAGAGTCTTACGTCTTCTGATGGCATTTCGAAGGGTTCTCTTAGCTGCAAGGTGCTCAGCAGATCTCAAATCAGCCTCTGGTCGATGTCTTGAACGTTGGGCTCTTCTTCTGAGTCGAAGACAAGTTCTTCGAAGATCAGCTATTTCGTAATAATAATAATAATAATAATAATAATAATAATAATAATAATAATAATAATAATAATAATAATATTAATGTTAGACTAATAATAATAATAATAATAATAATAATAATAATAATAATAATCATTTTCGGGTCAAAAACACGAAATAAATGCACTCATTAACTTAATATATAGAGCAAGTTAGAAAGTCATGGTCAAAAGGCATATAGGATACTGCATCCTAATAAGTCATACCGTACGTAATGTTACTTCTTCTTCTACTACTTCTTCTCCTTCTTGTTATTATTATTATTATTATTATTATTATTATTATTATTATTATTATTATTATTATTATTATTATTATTCAAATGCTGGGTGGTCACACTCTTTGTTTGTTTGTTTGTTTGTTTGTTCCATAGCGGAAAGTGAGAGTGATAAGCAAGGGTCAATGCTGATAACTCCGTCCACACTGATATACATCCTTGCTGTGTTTATAGACTCTCAGGCTCAGCTAAAGAACTCTGTAATGTATGACTTATTAATAGCATTTTATACTACTGGAGTAACATATGTTCGGACACATGTAGATAAGAACATGTCAATTCAAGCGGTATTTGTGCTGTAAGCATAAATCAGGACTATTGATACCAACTTATGGTGGTCGTTTCAATGGCCATGTCAACTATATTATAGACCATCTTCCGAAATAGCCAAAATGCGGTTAGTTCAGAATACACGTTTGAAAACTTGTTCTTCACAGTAAAAAGTGCTACCACCAGATTCCGTGTGTGTGTGTGCATTGGTGGCTAGTTGACAGCACAAGCAAAGGTTAATATGCTATACCAAACGTCAGGTCAAATCCTAGGGAAAATATCCCTCGGCGCATCTCCTCTCTCTCCCTTCAAGGGGAAGATGACCTCGTAGTTCCGCCCCTTGAAACAACAATCACTAACTAACTCTCTTCCTTCTTGTGTTTCTGGCATGAAAACTCTAGATTGTCATCCCTTAACCTACTGTATACATTTAAATAATTTGTTTGCGCCATTTACTCAACTTCTCTCCACTTTTATTACCGTTGAAGTATTTTGTTGGTGATTCAAGCTTAACAGCTGCAGTTTGAACACGTTGTCTATTTGAGGAAACCATGTTGAACTCTGTGCAATCGTAACAGTTTTACCAACCTTTGAACCTGATTCACCATAAAATCGAATTACCCGGTGCTCTTTTGCCGCTCAAACAAAGTGCCGTAGTCGGTAGCATGCTGAACTGCTATGCCCAAGATCGCGGGTTCAAACCGGGCCGAAGTCGTCGGATTTTTAAGAGCGTTAAAATCCTTCAGTATGCGTTCCTTTGGAAATGAAGTAAAGCCAGCAGGCCCATGTCATAGATTTATGGAACGTAAAAGAACCTACCACTGCATATAGAAGTGTGCAATTGATATCTTTATATATATAATTCTTCGACACGTGTGTATGTCACTGAACTCCTCCTAAACGGCTGGACCGATTTTGATGAAATTAGAGTGGGTCCATGTATGGTTTAGATTCACAATTTGACCCGGTAAGTGGAATGAACACAATTTTAGAACCACAATTTACACACAATTTTAGAACCTCAGTATACAGTCAAAAACAGTCGTCATGGAAACCGCTAGCCTTGGTGAAATCTGATGTCTTTGGACTGTTTGTCTCTGCACGTTAGAGCCACCTGGTCACAACCTGTACAACTACTGCCATAACTTACACTCCGCCCGGGGCGGAAAGTTATGTTTTGTACCATAGGTGGCGGTTAAACTATATTTACACACACAATTCATCACATGAAAAATAGCAAAGTTGGTAAAGCTCCCAATCTACATGAAAAATAAACATTTATTCATTGATTTTTACACAGAAACCCCCGAAAAGTAATTTAGCCAGCTTGCGGAAACATAGCAACACACGGAGGAAAATCATGTACTCCAAAAATAAGCAGAAAAAGTGGGAACTACTTCGTGGCGCGTTAGCTTCTCCACAGACCAGAACATCAAAGGGACCGCTTAGGTCTTGAGGTGACTGGACGTATAGAGCCCGTACTTCAAGATGGATGCATTATAGAACAGCGGTCATATAACAAATCATTCCTGGCTTGCCATCTGCATCGTGGAGTTCCTAGGAAACATTCAGCGCTGTCGCGCAATGCCACAATCCTCCATAATAACACAGTAGCCCACCCTGCCGCTCCTGTCAGGAAACATTCGCAGCGGTGGTGGGAGAAGAGCTTGAAATAGCCCCCTTATTCGCCTGATTTCAGTCCATGCGAATTTGATCTCACTCCACATTAAAGAAGCCGCTGCGTAAAAAGCAAACAAAGATGACATCGTAATAGCGCTTCTACGAGAGGTAGTACACAGAGCCGATGGTATTCAACGCCTTCCTCAACTTTAGCAAAGTTGTCTGGGGGAATATTTTGTTAACTGTGAGTAAAGTGCTTTGTTTCCTCTTGTGCATAATAGAAAATTGATCTCTATTTACGCATCCTTCAATTTCCGTTACCAGTTGGATCCTGTACCTGGACTCAATTTGGTACTACCATTGCAAAACACAAGCCTCCAATTGGGCGGCTTCGGTGGCGTAGTCAGTAGCATGCTGAGCTTCTATGCCCAAGATAGCGGGTTCAAACCTGGCCGAAGCCGTCGGATTTTTTAAGAGAGTTAAAAATCCCTCAGTATGCCTTCCTTCGGAGGGGAAGTAAAGCCGGCAGTCCCATGTCATAGATTTATGGAATGTTAAAGAACCTTCCACTAAGTACACCTGTGTGAAGCTAAATTTGATAGGTTAAGAATGTAAACACCGCTCTTAGGTTTCTACGTTCGTTGCCAAGAGCCGATTGCGGTGGCGTCTAGTAGCTAAGTTCTGAACTAGGCCTAGTAGTCGTTGACGGTGGCGTTTGGCGGCAAAAGTAGGAACCATTTGAAAAATTCTAAGTTGCAGTCTGTACTTAAATTTAAAAAAAAAACAGATACACACACTAATACATCCATCACAATTAACACCGGTTATCAGACAGATTCTACACACACCCAAAGTACACGGGGCTACATGACCGCGTTGTCGCAGCCCCTAAACTGAGGAACCAACCAACCAACCAGCCTCCAATTGCGAACCTGACCTTGAGAGGTCAGTGGTAGGAGAGGGGCATAGAGCGGTGCGGGGATCGTGCCGAATACATCCCTGTCTGAGGACATTGACGCGCAGTACAGAGGTGTAGATTCCAGTTTTCCAACACTTAATTCCTTAATTTTTACGACTTAATTCAATAAATAAGTTTGCAAGGCGCTGACATTACTTCAAATAGTAAGCGCATTCAATATGCATTTCACAGAGTGAATGAGTGGCTAAGATTAATCCATCAGGTAACACATTTGTATACCGTAGATAGCTATGGATCGACCATTTAAGTACATTCAATTGGATAAAACTCACCTTTTCAAAGACAGCGTTTAATAAGTGACGCAGTAACCGTCCTCATGTGCATCGCAATCCGATTCATCTTAGTTAGAATGAGTGAGTCGATCAGGTGCTGATCGTAGTTAGGCCTTGCCAAGAGTGAGTCAATCAGACTCTGGTTAATTACGATTGAGTCGGCAAGACACTAATCGTAGTTATCGATGATTGTGTTGATCAGTCGCCAATCAAAAGGTAGCCATGAGTAAGTCGATCAGACACAAATCGTAGTTGGCCATTTGTGAGTCGATCAGACACAAATCGTAATTGGCCATTTGTGAGTCGATCAGGCACAAATCGTAGTTGGCTATGAGTCGACCAGACACAAATCATAGTTGGTCATTTGTGAGCCGAACAGACACAAATTGCAGCTGGCCATTTGTGAGTCGATCAGTCACAAATCGTAGTTTCCCACTTGTGAGTCGATCAGTCACAAATCGTAGTTGGCCATTTGTGAGTCAATCAGTCACAAATCGTAGTTGGCAAGTTGTGAGTCGATCAGTCAGAAATCGTAGTTAGCCAAGTGTGAGTCAATAGGCACTAATTAAAGTTAATACTCGTAATGATGAGTCGGTAAGACACTAATCGTATTATCGATGATTTTGTCGATTAGTCGCCAATCAACGGTAGGCATGAGTAAATCGATCTGTCACAAATCGCAGTTAGCCACGAGTGAGTCGATCAGTCGACCAGTTGCCATTTGTAGGTAGTCACAAGTGAGTCGATCAGACACAAATCGTAGTTGGCCACGAGTGAGTCGATCAGACGCAAATTGTAGTTGGCTATGAGTGAGTCGATCAGTCGCCAATCGTAGTTATCCGTGAGTGAGTCGATCAGACCGAATTCGTAGTTGGCTATGAGTGAGTTGATCAGTCACTAATCGTAGGTAGCGATGATGTGTCGATCAGGCACTAATCGAGGTTAGCCATGAGCGACTCGATCGGGCGCTAATCTTAGTTGGTCATGAGTGAATCAATCAAGTTAGTGCATTCAAGCGGGTAACCAGACTGTTTGTCACACAAGGCCTTTAGTTAATTACCACTAAGATTATTCAAGCTGGGAACAAATCTGTTTATCGTGTATGACCATGAATAAATAGATCTATCGAGAATATTCAGACCGTTAACAGATCTTTCTATTGTAAACTGACCAGTTTGACGAAGTTTTTTTTTTTTTTTTTTTACCGGAGGGCAACTCTGATTGTCGCAGTAACCATGATCGCGCCTTCAAGCGGGCAATAGCTTCCTTTATCGCAGTTGGCCATGAATGAGCGATCGGCTGAGCATTGTCCACCTCACACTGCAGCGAAGTGTGACTGCATTATTCGCTACATGACGTCCAACAGTCGGCTCATAAAACAACCTTCTGCTTCCATCGAACATAACCTCACATGCAATTGCCTACGTGCGTTCCACAGTTTAACCGGTGGGCAATGACCCAACAACCCTCAAACAACAAAATTAGATGAGAGCAAAGAAGCTAATCGGAAGAGATGGAGATCCCTAACTCGACATCTTAAGGGGACTTGTTCTAATTTATGTCTCCATTCACTTAAAGTAAATGACACTGACTTAGAACCGTTCTCTTGGAGCTAACCCAACCGACAGGCAGTAAGAAACTTCCGTAATAAGTCCCCCCTCCTCTGTTATTAATAGTTAGCTGTGTTCAGGCTTCAACAGTTGGGGTATAAGATGAAATATGAAGCCTGCAATACATTAGTGGATATCTCGCAGTAATCGGATTTGACAGATCAGTAAATCTCGGATATAAAATTGCTAAGCTCGCGCCAAAAGTTTCAGAATATTGTGTACTTCAGGCCAAACAATGATGATCTGCAATATGACTGTCACTTTTAATTTCCTCGTCTTTGCTGCTTTTCAGTTGGTCAACACAATTGTGCCCAATGAATTGGGTGGGGGTACAAAGCAAAATTAAAATTGCCCATTTAAGTGTGATAACTAGCTAATACGTGTATTTTTTTCCAGGAGTGTGTTTACATATTTTAATTTTGTATCCCTCCCAATTTATTGGGCATAATCGTGTTGACAGACTGAAAAGCAGCAAAGACAATTTGTATGGGCAACACTGAAAAACGAATGACTTCAAATTTCACTTATCGAAAAACCAAGCAGAAAAATCGATTAATTCCTACAAATAACGGTTAATCGAAGGGTCGTAATTTCATTTCAGCTGTTTCGAGTTTTGAGCTGTCCCTATTAGTGTAACGGTTTCAAGGCTGTACGTAAGGATTGGTATATACTGTAGTAAGACTTCTATAGTGTCATCTTTGTTTACAAATATATTAGCGGCTTCGGTGGCGTAGTTGGTAGCATGCTGAACTGCTGTGCCCAAGATAGCGGGTTCAAACCCGGCCAAAGTCGTCGGATTTTTAAGAGCCTTAAAAATCCTTCAGTATGCCTTCCTTCGGAGGGGAAGTAAAGCCGGCGGTCCCATGTCTTAGATTTATGGCATGTAAAGGATCCTTACGCAGATTAAACTTGTGTGAAGCTAAATTGTCAGGTTAGATTTCGTCGGAACGCTTTATCAAAGTTACAACGTTCACCACTAGGTATCATTGATATCTGGTAGCGAAAGTTGGAACTACTTGAAATTGAACGGAACTTGTAGCTCGCCCTAAGGGTGTCCGCTGGAAGGAGCTATAGACTCTGGAGAGCCGAACATGTCCTCGGACACTCCCGGCATTAAAAGCCATACGATAAATAAATAAATAAATAAATAAATAAATAAATAAATAACAAAGGTATTTATTGATCCCACAGTAGCTGCCTTTCTTGATGGTAGAATTGCATCGCCGTGCTGATTCGGTTGTTCACTTCATGTTTCGCCAGGTTGTCCTTTGATACAATGATGTCCAGTCTGGGACATTGAATAACTTTGTTCCTTTGAGTATACAGTACTGTTGGTTCATCTCCTTCTTTCTGTACTGCCACTTCGTTTAGCTAATGTTCACCCCATATGTCTTAAATATTTCACTTCATCTTTGTAGTCTGTGAGGTCAAATATAAATCTAAAATATACACTGGTGGCCGTAATTCTGGAAACTTTGTAGGAAATATACTAATTTTCATTTAAGCACACAAGTCAACATTAGTCCAAGATTTATGATTTTTAACCCGGCTCACACAATTTTCACGTTGCCTTTTATTTTTGAGAAATGGCTTTTATCTGGATGATCTTGCTGTTGGGCCATTTTCGAACAATTTTCTTCTAACACTTATTGCAGAAACGTGAACTACCTGGATGAAACTTAACATAGAACGACACATTTAAATACTACACTGCTGTTATTCACGCCAGGAGTCGACATTACTGGTTGCTTGAAGCCTACTCCAGTTGAGAAAGTCCACTGCTTAGCTGGTATTGCTCCTGGGGAGATACGCAGGGAGGTAGCAGCGAACAAGGAAAGATTTAAGGCATCCACATCACAAACACACCCACTATTTGGATATTCCCCCGCCCGAACTCGCCTTAAATCTAGGATAAGCTTCTTTCGGACTACAGTCAGCCTTGAAGTCAATGCTGACACTGCTAGGACAAGAATGTGGAAGGAAAGAACTGGTCATCTGTCCGGCTGGATGACCCCAAAAGAAAGCCTTCCTCCGGGCCATATGGAAGGCTGGGCAACATGGAAGGTGCTCAACAGACTACGGACTGGAGTTGGAAGAACCAAGATGAACCTGCAGAAATGTTTTTTTTTTCTTCGAGTGACTTTCTCCTCTGTGATTGTGGGGAACTACAGACAGTCCAACATCTTTACCAGTGCCCACTGTGTCCAGCAACATGCACAATGGAAGATTTAACACTTGCCAGTCCGAATGCTATTGACGTCGCCCGTTACTGGACAAAGAACATTTAATTTGGTTGCGGATTACCTGGCAGTCAGATGTTTGTGTGTTGTTCAACTGACTTGTATGTCGGTGTGCTTACTTAATATTAGATTTAGAATAGTTTACCGAGTACTTTGTGTCTTTTAACAATTCACTGTACCCTTATTATTATTATTATTATTATTATTATTATTATTATGGCTCGGATTTTTAAGTGCTAAAAATCGGGAAAATATTTATTTTTTATGTATTCAAAATACCTGAAATATTTGACAAAAAAGTAAAAATATTTAATTATAATTTCGTTTATTAATGTGAATATAAACAATATGCTGTACTCCCGAATGCAATTTATGCTATGTCTCACTGACTGCTGAAGCATTACAATAAACAACGAGATACATCTTCAGCTTGTCCTTCATAAATGACCGACGATTATCGCGCAACACTTATTCTGAAGGCGCGAAACTGCGGCAATATGTTTCTTGCCCTCGAGGTGTTGTGTAACTTGAGATCGCTGTTCAGCCTTGATTGCTTTCCCACATGGCTGGCAGAACAGAATGCCCCTATCAGAAGTAAAATTATCTTTAAATTCTGCAACAGACGATAACTTGTAGTTGTTTTTACTTTAGGCATCGTAGAACTGCCTTACACTTCACAGTGCCAGAAATGAACTGCATGTGAGTTGCACTGGTTCCAGGTAGCTGGGGGAGGGGGAGGTCTAGCACGTAATGCAATATGGCTATGGACAAGGAAATCCCTGGCTTCCACAGTGAGAGGCACGGGGCGACAAGTTAAGAATAGCACAGCTGCACGCTGACATGCGCTCTGCATGAAGATTAGATAGCTCACAGGTTATTCCCTGTTGAAGTGACACAGAACAAAAATGCAATAAACTGATTTTAAAATTGTAAATATTACGTATTTTTATGTGCCAATAAGTGAAGCAGGAATTTATGTATTTATAGAAAAAATGCTTAAAATATGTATTTATATTAAAAAATATTTATTTACCTAAAAATCCGAGCCCTACTGATCAACCGAGGGAGCTCACTGTGTTTGGTGATTGTACCGTATCACAGCCAAGCAGCAAGGAATGTCAGGCACTCAGTGGGTGATGAATGATAAAGCACAACTACAGTGGAAGGAAGTGTGAAGACCAGCTGTCCTTATCGCACTGCTCCACTCTGCAGGCTAGTGACACCGGAGAATATTCTTCACTTGTTTAGAGAGCTTTGAAGCCATTCTTCAGTGTAGTGTAGCAACTGACCGACGTTTTCAGTCGACCAACATGAATTACATTAGGTAGGAAATACAAGATTCAACCTGAAACAATTCTACGTGTGATTTATTACTATTTGTATATATAATTTGTAACTTGTCCCGTCGGGAAATCCAACAGGGCGTTTTCCCAACGTCTCTTACAAGTAAGAAGACTACAGGAGCTAAGTGGACAGAAGAAAGAAGACTGGTTGGTTGGTTCCTCAGTTTAGGGGCTGCGACAACGTGGTCATGTAGCCCCGTGTACTTTGGGTGTGTGTAGAATCTGTCTGATAACCGGTGTTAATTTTGATGGCTGTATTAGTGTGTGTATCTGTTTTTTTTTTAAATTCAAGTCAGAACTCCAACTTTGAATTTGTCAAATAGTTCCTACTTTTGCCGCCAAACGCCACCGTCAACGACTACTAGGCCTAGTTCAGAACTTAGCTACTAGACACCACCGCAGTCGGCTCGTGGCAACGAACGTAGAAACCTAAGAGCGTTGTTCACATTCCTAACCTATACAATTTAGCTTCAAACAGGTGTAATTAGTGAAAGGTTCTTTAACAATGCCAGAAATCTATGACATGGAACCGCCGGCTTTACCTCCCCTCCGAAGGAAGGCATACTGAGGAATTTTTAACGCTCTTAAAAATCCGACGGCTTCGGCCGGGTTTCAACCCGCTATCTTGGGCATAGAAGCTCACCATGCTACCGACTCATAGTCAGAAAATGAGGTACTATTGGAAGAATAAGAAAGCAACAATTTTACCGAAGAGTAGATACGAGCCCCGTGGTCCTAAGTAGGCCTAAACGATAAAGAAAGCAATTATGTGTAACCCCCCCCCCCCCCTTGTAATCTGGCTGGTTTTCCACTTCTATGCAGGCAAATGCTGGAATTATACCTAAATTAAAGGCACGGTCGCCTCCTCCCTAAATCCAAGCCCAAATTACTAATACACATGCACATTAGTACAGCCAACACAGTGACCCAGGTTATCAAGCAGATTACACACACGCAAGTACGTGGGACTAAATGATCACGATGTCTAAGTCCCTCAAATGAAACAACAACACTGTACATTACCAATATCAAGATAACTAGGAGTTTCGGTGGCGTAGTCGGGAGCATGCTGAACTGTTATGCCCAAGATCGCGGGTTCAAACCCGGCCAAAGTCGTCAGATTTTTAAGAGCGTTAAATTCCTTTAGTATGCCCTTCTTCGGAAGGGAAGTAAAGCCGGCGGTCCCATGTCATAGATTTTTGGCATGTAAAAGAACGTACCACTACAATTGGTAGTGTGTAGCTAAATGTGTAGGTTATTTGGCTAGAAACGCTCTATCAAGTTCCAACGTTCGCCGCTGGGTGTCAGTGACTTCTGGTAGCTTAAGTTAAAACTAATTGAAATTGACCTTGCCCAGTATCATTCATCTCCATTCATTTCATCTCATCAACACGCAACGATACTTGTAGCTCACCCCATGGGTGTCCGCCTAGAAGCAGCTACAAACCCTGGCGAGCCGACCATGTCCTCGGACACTCCCAGCACTAAAAGCTATACGCTAAATAAATAAATCAAGATAACTTAAGTACGTAGAATAACACAAACAAGACTTTGCTTTCTATGGTAAGTTATAAATCACGACTATTCTTCACTTAGGATACTCTGCATCCTTCAGATTTTATAATGTGCTCCTCATCTTTATACTAATTGTTCACAATGATAATAATAAATAGACTTCACATAACTTATACTGGTGAAAGCTTAATTTGTTCTAATAGGACTTCCGGCGAACAAGGAAAGAAGAAAAATTGTATTGTGTTGTAGTGTCAAAGGGCACTACAAGTGCAACGAGTTCTTGTGTGAGTTAAAGAAACTCAACCATATCCGATCGATTAGATTAGCAGTTTGCCTTTGCTTTCACTATGATCTCTAATGTGAATCAATGCAGAGTTTCACTTAAGCCCTTATAACTACTTCCAGTACGAAGATTTTTCAAGAAATCAAAACACTCCAGAGGGTACTGAATCAAGGAACATAATTAGACAGACTTATGTAAATAAGTTCATTTGGCTAGGATTTGACTCAAAAAACCCCAGAGGGTACTGAATCAAGGAACATAATTCGACAGACTTATGTAAATAAGTTCATTTGGCTAGGATTTGAATAAAAAAAACAGAGGGTACTGAATCAAGGAACATAATTATACAGCCCTCGTAAATAAGTTCATTTGGCTAGGATTTGAATAAAAAAAACAGAAGGTACTGAATCAAGGAACATAATTAGACAGCCCTCGTAAATAAGTTCATTTGGCTAGGATTTGAATCAAAAAACCCTAGAGGGTACTGAATCAAGGAGCATAATTATACAGCCCTCGTAAATAAGTTCATTTGGCTAGGATTTGAATCAAATAAAAACAGAAGGTACTGAATCAAGGAACATAATTAGACAGCCCTCGTAAATAAGTTCATTTGGCTAGGATTTGAATCAAAAAACACCAGAGGGTACTGAATCAAGGAGCATAATTAGACTGATTTATGTTAATAAGTTCATTTGGCCAGGATTTGAATCAAAAAACACCAGAGGGTACTGAATCAAGGAGCATAATTAGACAGACTTATGTAAATAAGTTCATTTGGCCAGGATTTGAATTTAAAAAAAACAGAGGGTACTGAATCAAGGAGCATAATTAGGCAGACTTATATAAATATGTTCATTTGGCTAGGATTTGAATCAAGAAAACCCAGAGAGAACTGAATCAAGGAGCATAATTAGACAGACTTATGTAAATAAGTTCATTTGGCTAGGATTTGAATTTAAAAAACCCCAGTGGAAAGGAACCAAGTGATGTTGGGCTTGTCCTTCCGGAACTGTATTTAGGTCGGAAGTAATTTTCAAAATTTAGTTCTTTACTTTTTTAGAGCTCTTTAAGACGCACAATTTGAAACCTTTCAGGGCTTTTTAGCTCTTCAACGGTTGGCACAATTGACGAAATTGCTTAATTTAACGTTTTTGCTAAGATGCAGACCCCTACTTTGTCTGCTAGGAAAGGTTTTCAACAATAAAAACATACTTTAAAAAGGGTAGGGTGACACCAAGTGTTACCAACCTAGAGACACAAACAATAACGACGTCACCGATTGCAAGTATGATGATTAAATACCACGGAACAATCTCAATAATTAAATTTTCATACAAGATTAAAACATCAAAAGTCCATCAAATTAAGCGAGGAAGCTTACAAACAATCATTGATAAATACGTTTAATACACAAGCAATGTTGACAAATAATCAGTGTACAAACCAAATATTTGCAAACGATAAGGTGAGGACCAACCAGAGGAAAGTACTGAATTGTTTAAAGGAATTGTCCGAATGTGAATGAGGCCCCTACAGGGACTAATTTACAACAATTCCAGAAGTGAAAATAAGCCATGGACTTCACCAAGTCTTACGAAGACTAATTTTAATACTGCTATGAATTATGTAGTGAAAGAAAGGGTTGTCCCTTCTCAGACTTGATTGAAGTCCTGAAAACATGGAAACATTTCTCTGCATAATTTAGGGGACAACATACGTTTCACGAGTTAGTGATAAAAGGACTATGGTAGTCATGGAGAAGTAAAAATGTTTGGTTAGGTATTGAACACAAATTCATTTGAGTTTTAGTTCTTTCGACAAAAATAAAAATAAACAAGAAGTTCCGTAACGAACAAAAGAGCCTACTTTTCTTGAAATTTAAGATCTATGCCAAAGATTAATCTACCCCTCTATCTAGAATAATGCCGAAATTAAGTTGGTAATATCGAAATTTCTAATTAGTTCAAAATACTGTATACCTGGCATAATGTAGCCTAATAGAGAACTACAGTTGGCAGCCCTGGTGACTGAATATATTCTTAGTTCCATCTCTTAAGGTACAGAATACAAAATTTGGTTGAAGTCCAATGGAGAGCATGGACGTTACATGCAGTTAAACATTGGATTTAACAGCGCGCGTAAAATCATGTTGGCAACAATGACATACATGTATTGGTCAGAAATAATCTGAAATAATATGATCTTTTGTTGTGTCAATTTTGAATGAAATCCATTAGTTAGTATAGAAGTTACATGCATTTTAAAATGGGATCTATCAGCAGGCTTAGAATCATGTTGGCAGCACTGACGTATATTAGTTACTCCAAATTAATCTAGAATGCCACGTACTATACGCGTGCAAAGCTTAGAGCTATTTGCCTGCATACTTTCTGATATATTGATATTAGGGTAACAAAATAGAGACAGTATTTATTAACAGTTGGTAGCCCTGGTTACTCTCAAGAATCGGCATATACATATCTGTTATGGTACACATAACACACACGAAATTTGGTTGAAATCCTAATTATAGTATACAAGTTACATGTATTTAAAGTTGGACCTCTCAGCAGGCTTCGAGTCATGTTGGTAGCACTGACGTATATAAGTTACACCAAATTAATATAGAATGTCAGGTACTATACGTGTGCATAGTTTAAAGCTGTCGGCTTGCATACTTTCTGATATATTGGTATTTGGATAAAATAAATTGAGAGCATTTATTAACAGTTGGCAGCCCTGGTGGATCTTAAGAATACGTTCAGTCATGTATTTTTATGTACACATAGTACATACAAAATTTGGTTGAAATCCAATTGATAGTGTAGACGTTATATGCATTTAAAATTTGGACTTATCAGCAGGCTTATATTCATTTTGGCAACACTGCGATGTATAGCCTCCTGGAAATTAAACTGCAATATTATTATCTATACGTGTGCTAATTTTGAAATAGCTCCTATTCATACCTTCCAAGATATCCAACATGGAGCTCAAATTTCAATTGCGATTTTTCAGCAGTTGGTAGCACTGACATCATTTTCAAATATGGGCGTGAGCTATTCAGGTATAGATCTTTACTCCTACCAAATTTTGTTTCGATTGCTGCAGCCGTTTAGGAGTTGATAGGGGGGGGGGAGGGACACACACACACAGCCAGCCAGACAGACAGACAGACAGAAGGACAGACGGACACACCGAAGGACAGACGGACAGACAGACACACACACACACATTTGCCCGATCTCATAAGTCTACTTTTTCCTCATTTTTGCAAAATGTGAAAAGTAGGCTAAAAATAAAAAAATAAGAACTAGAATAAATGTGTTAGTTACTCTTCCAAATATTTGTTGGTTGGTTGGTTCTTAAGTTTAGGGGCTGCGACAACGCGATCATGTAGCCCCGTGTACTTTGGGTGTGTGTAGAATCTGTCTGATAACCGGTGTTAATTGCGATGACTGTATTAGTGTGTGTTATCTGTTTTTTAATTTAAGTACAGACTGTAACTTAGAATTTTTCAAATAGTTCCTACTTTTGCCGCCAAGCGCCACCGTCAACGACTACTAGGCCAAGTTCAGAACTTAGCTACTAGACGCCACCGCAGTCGGCTCTTGGCAACGAACGTAGAAACCTAAGAGCGTTGTTTACATTCTTAACCTATACAATTTAGCTTCACACAGGTGTAATTAGTGGAAGGTTCTTTAACATGCCATAAATCTATGACATGGGACCGCCGGCTTTACTTCTCCTCCGAAGGAAGGCATACTGAGGGATTTTTAACGCTTATAAAATATCCGACGGCTTCGGCTGGGTTTGAACCCGCTATCTTGGGCATAGAAGCTCAGCATGCTAGCGACAACGCCACCGAAGCCGCCCCCAAATATTTGTAAAGTGTTCATTATTTAACCAAATCCGTGCACCGTACACTTGGTTATTAAGCACACTCAAACGTCACTTTTGTTGTTTCACCGCTTTGAAGCCTTTTATATTACCATAAATCAGGGTCCCTAATCAATATGCCTCTTTGTATACTCCACACCAGCTAGAGATGAACAGTCACCAACGATGTGACCAATAGTTTCCTGCGTCAAGGTGCATCTACGGCATTTGCTGTATTATTATTGGACCAAAACCAAACAAAAAGATATAACTTGTATAATATTTGGATAATTCGAATTTTTGTCGGTCTCTTCAGCTTCTAATTATCCAAGTTTCACTGTAGTATATATTATTATAAGGTGCGTTCAAAAAGTAACGAGCCGAAGACTGTAATGCGCACACCGGGGACGACATCGGCTAATCGTGGCGTGTGTAATGAGGTGTGGTTCCGACCAGAGCGTGAAAGGTCACAGCCCATCGCTAGAGGGCACGCGTGCACATCACGTGACGATACAGAGCCAGCAGCAGCATGCATCAATCGTCCAACGCTGCCAGTCACATTGAAAACAGTGACATGGAGGCGTCAAACGAAGAGCAAAGAGGTGTTGTTCGGTTTCTGACAGCGAAGGGAGTAGGGGGAACGGACATTTATCACCGATTGTCACAAGTGTACGGCGAACACTGCACGTCCCTTGCAAGGGTCAAGGCGTGGCACAAGCGCTTCAGGGAAGGACGGGTGTCGTTAGCCGACGATGCCCGGTCTGGGCACCCCACTGCATAACCGATGACAACGTTCAGCTGCTTGATGCACTCATTACCCAGGCCACCTAGCTTCTGCATTTCAAAACGTATGACATGACCTCAATGAGACAAATTGTAGGTGACAATGTCCTCTACATTTTTTGTTTAAAAAACTTTTCTTTAAAATACGTCGATTCAGAGAAAAACGCTTTTTTTTTTGTTGAGTTTTTCGACAAAATGGTCGTGCAAATTATTCTGAAATTTAGAGTTAAGCTGTTCTTGTGTTTTTCTAAAGATTTACTAAAAGCCAACCATAGCACGGTTTTTTGGAACAAAGGGTTTCTTCTGTGCAGCTGTACTGTGCTAACAGGGGAGTTGTCGGTGAGGAAAGGAAGATCTTACACAGAAGAAGTAAGTGGGAGAGAGGATGAAGAGATATTGGCAGAGAGTGAAGACAGCAAATAATGCAAAAGCTGTCAAACGTGGTCCATAGTTGGCCGTAACGAATAAATATATATAATAATAATAATTATTATTATTATCCTTAACTAATCCAACGCACACTCACATACAAAAAACTGTTGACGAAGATGTCTTTAGGCCCTAAATTGAACTAACAACAACAACAACAACAGTGAAATTCGAGCAGGGACTAGAAAAGTCGCTCAAGCCATTGTTTATTGAACTCGGGGAGTTATGAAACGAATTCCTGGAAACGTGTGCTAGAAGTCCAGGCGTATAAAATTAAACAGATCTAATAAAACTCCGTTCTTGGGTTCCATTATATTGCTGAACTGTTTACCAATTAAATTGGTCGCTACTTCCGTCGCCACTCCTTCGAGGAAGAAAAAAGCAAACAAAAAACACGGAGTCAAACAAAGAAAAAAACTCTGCAGGCTCATTACAATACAACCTGCCTCAATATACGTAGTAAACTGGCAGACGTTTAAGGTCACTGGGCGAAGCTCCACTTCTCGGAGATTCAAGGTTCAAATTACGCAGCTGACAATGGCATGAAAAGTATGCTAGGCTATGTTCTCAAGCTCCAAAGCACCTTCCATGATCGGAATCCCAAGAAATAAACGCAAAAGCACAAGTGGGAACTGATACCACAAAATGTTACTAAGCAAAGCATTTTCTTCCTTAATCAACCTTCTTCTTCGCGGAAAAAGTAAGCTCTAATACACTGGTCAAATATGTTTTGCATATTGCAAGCTAATGCATTTGTGGACCAAATATATACATGTGCTTATCCGATAAATGTTTTATTTATTTATGTAGTGTATGGGGCATTATACATGAAGCCGAATAATAATAACTAGCATTACCCGTCGCGGCTTCGCCCGCGAATATTCTAGTTTTAAAGAGTACACTTAGCAAAATCTCAATCATGAATGCTATGACTGATTTATCCTTGGGTATGAATAATCAGACTTTATCAATTCAGCTACTGGTGCAGTGGTTAGGGGTTTGTCATTCCTTCATAGGTATATCAGATCGAAGTTAGTTTTCTGGGAATATCACAGACGCTGTTAATTTAAGGGCCTTTAAATGTGTTTTTCGGAGACCCTTTATAGTCGGGTGAAAAAGACCTTTCGTACCACACTCACACGTGAAAATTGCGTGAAAAATTTCTAGAGTGCCCCTTGACCCCCTTAAGCGCATTATACTGTGTGTATTGATGAATTTTACAGCTTAATTTAGTTCAGTGATAACCTTATAACCGTCTGGAAACTTTCACAGTAATGTAATAATTGGAATTGCATTGCGTCTTACAGAAATAGATGGACCTGTGAGATTCTATTACCATGGTTACCGTGTTGCATTCTTTCATTATTTCATTGTTTTAAGGTATTTATTTAATTGTGAGGCATTTAAAGAGAAAGTGAGTGCGTTTCGCGTACGCATTGGGTTATGCTGAACCTGTAGGAACCCCATATGCGTAGGTTGGTGTTAATGGGACCTTATTTTCGGTACAAAACTGGAATGGGACCTTAGCAGAATAATATAGGGAGGGATAATACTAATAATAATAATGATAATAATAATAATAACAAGTACCTTGGTGAGATAATCCAACCTAACCGACTCGACAAAGTAGGAAATCATGAGAGACAGGAAAATGGAGCTTGCTTTCCACCTTACGAAACACACATACAACAAGAAAGAGATTTCTATTAGAACTAAACAACGACACTATCGACAGTAATTCAACCAGAGTGTCTGTATGCTTCGGAATCCCTAGGACTAACAACTAAAAAAGACATTGAAGAAATTGAAAGAAAGGAACGAATATTTAAAAAAAAAACTCGGACCAAAAAATGTTCTGACACATACCGATTACGCAATATCAAAGAAGTACATAAAACATGCATTAGAATCGCAGATACCATACGAAAACGAAGGGTTTAATTCTTTGGACATGTTTCAGGAATGTCTGATGACAGACTCACTAAGAAAATGTTTAACCACTTCAACAAGCCCAATAGAAAAGGCAACTCTTATGAAATATTGTTTGCTAACACCAAGAAAGATCTACAAGAAATGAACATCACTGATCAAGACATCCGCAACGAAACCACTTTCAGAAATAAGATGCACACATTTGAGGGGTTCCTAGAGCCAGAAACAGCACCAAAGAACATTTCATAATCAGAGTCCCTGAAAAAATAAACTAAATGGCATACGTGGGAACTGATACCATAAGAAAGTTATTAACTTTCTCGATCAACACGCGCCGGCCCTCTTCGTCGAAGTTAATTGCGCTCATAACGATAACAATAATAATAATAATAATAATAATAATAATAATAATAATAATGGACAACCTATGACAACTAAAGCCAGCAAATCTTTCAAATGAACCAATTCAAATATTTGGGAAAAATAATTCTGCCCTCTGGTTTAAACTGTGAAACAATAAAAAAGGAATTTCCAAATTACAGAAAGCTTACAGGATCACTTGGAACAGATATAATAAAAGACACGGATAGTCAGTCGGAAAGACTAGACTTTATATAATTTTAAATGCTAGCAGCCGAGTACCAGGAAGGCAGTGCGACAACAAAGTTTCAAGATTCAATTTTGTTTTTCACTGCCTACTTGATTGTTCTCGCACTGCCTTCTTGAAACTCTGTTCTCGCATTGCCTTTTTGGTACTCGGCTGCTACATCGTACTATGACGTCACACACTTCAGTGCATTCCAAGTACATTTCGTCCCGTCACCGTAACGTAACGCCAGACCCCAGCGTAACGACGAAGTCGACAAGATCTTTTAAAATGATAAAAGTGTAGAGTAACGTTTACCAGAAAGCACCCTTTCACCCGCAGTGATATCTCCTTACCAAACATTTAACAACCACTAATGACAATAAGCCACTTGGCAATGTGATTGCCACTTCCTTACAAGAATAGATTCTTTAATTTCTGCCATTGTCGACTTGAATTCAGCCAGGCCTTTGCAGTCAGTTCAAAGATAGTGAGTGAACAGGTAAATTCTAGTGCGTGTTCAGTGTTACAGTAAACTGATACAAGTAGCTCCATTACCCATGGATAAGTGGGTTATTAGAAGTGGTAAAAAGAGACCCGATAAAAGTGATATTGCTTGCCCTCCTTCGGAAATATTCAGTCCTTAAAAGGAACAAGAATAAGGAGGGGGAGGGGGTGGGGGCACTAGATTTTTTTTTCAGAAGGGGGGTGCAACAGACAAAGTTTTGAGAAGCCCTGGTCTAGAACTCTCCTTTCTACCGCATCATTCCGTTTCCGCAGAGTATGCCCGATCCAGTCCCATTTCCTCTGTTTAATTTGGACATCTATGGATTGTTGGATAGCACTCTGCCACAGCTCTTCGTTTGAGATTATATCTGGACATCTCAAACCCAGAATTCAGCGCAGACAACGATTGATGAACACTTGAAGTTGATTTTTTAAATCGTTTATCCTCGTAGCTTGGTTTCACCCACGGACTCCAGGCACGGATCTAGAGTTTGGCTTTGGGGGGGGGGGGGGGGTCACAGAATCGAAATTGTTAAGAAAAATGGTATCACTAACAACGCAATCACAAAATAACCAAACGTATAAAACCAGACCAATTCTTTTGCAAGCTACATGGATAGAAATTTGATGCGTTTAGCGCACCAAAAATATTCATACAAATTGCAACGGCGTGTTTTGCGACTTTTACATCGAGCTTCGAGAAAAGTATCAAGGTACGTTACGGTTTCGGCAAGTCGAGTTGGTACCGACAAAGGGAGAACGTCACAGCTAAAATTGCCAACCAAGCTTGCAGTTTGGACGTCGGCGAAATTGTTTGGTGCGAAAAAAAGCCCCAAATTCCTATCCGTGCATTGCTGCACATTCATCGTGACATCACTATAGACATCGATTCGGTAATCACAAGGTTTGCTAAACAAAATAGACGAGTTGATTTTGTTATATAAATAATCGTTTTTATATAACAGGTATGAAGTTGTAAATATGTACAGTTGTAACAGAACATAATAATTGCAATAAAGATAATTTCAGTATTGAATAAAATGAAAAAAAAAAAAAACTGTTTTTCAGTTTAAAATCGTTAAATTTTATTTGTCTGGTTATTGTGTTTTCGTTTTTTGAGTTTGCAAAAAAATTTGGTCTCCGTTTGGGGGGGGGGGGATCATGACCCCATGACCCACCCCACTTGAATCTGAGCCCGACGGGGACTCTGTGAGGGATCATTCCTCTACCGTCTCAAGGACGGTGTCTGGAAGCTGAACACACTTTGACACCAGATACAACTGGGGATGGTAACAGGCCGATCGCTCAGGCGACCGCTAACTTGGGTCTAATTAAGGAAGGGTCAGGGGATTGTGGAAGGAAGTCGGCCGTGGACCGAGCATTTGCCTGGTGGTGAAAATGGGGAAACCACGAAAACTATTTTCAGGACGACCGAGGTGGATTTGGACCCACGCTCTCCCGATGTCATGTGAGGCACGAGCTAAAGTGTTAGCACTCTGGGTCACCGTGGTCGGTCTTGAAGTTGATGGCTTTCCATGTGTCACGCGCTACCTCATGCCTCGCTGGCCTCAGGAAAGCGTGGGTTCGAATCCCATCTCGGCCGTCCTGAAAATGGTTTTCGTGGCTTCCCATTTTCACCACCAGGAAAATGCCGGGATGGTTCCTTGAATCATTCTTCGATAAGAATTTGAGTAAAACGTTCTTATCGCAGGCCTATTCATGAAATCAGCGTAGATTTTAACAAATGTTTAGGTTTGAGTGTAGAATTAATATTAAAAATAACATTTCAATGCATTATTGACACTTGTTCTTAGAAAGATGTAAATATATTAGGTCATATTATACCTGTTTTGGATGATATTTCAGTATTTTAAAAAGAGCAAACCCATACAAAATCTGAATCAGATAAGCCTTAAAAAAGACCATAATTGGTTTGTTTGTTGTTGTTCTTCCGTATTGACTTACAATTAGTTTAAAATTAGTACATATAATTCCACTTACTCAATACATATAAAATTCCTCTTTTTTTAAGTGTACAATATTGTTTTGAGTCATATTTATAAACTAATATTCGGCACTTGTGACAAAATAGTGTAAGCATTTCTAAAATATTTTTTCGCTATCGTTTTACCCTCCAGGGTTGGCTTTTCCCACGGACTAAGCGAGGGATCCCACCTCTACCGCCACTGAGGGCAGTGTCCTGGAGCTTGAGACTCTGAGTCAGGGATACAACTGGGGTGTGTGACCAGCACTACGCCCAGGCGGCCTCACCTGCAAAGCGAACAGGGGGCCAGATGAAGGGATGGGAAGAGTGGGACGGTTAGGCAAGGAAGTGGGGAGGAGGCGGCCGTGGCCTTACAGTAGGAACCATCCCGGCATTTGCCCGAAGACGAAGTGGGAAACCACGGAAAACCACTTCGAGGATGGCTGAGGTGGGAATCGAACCCCCTCTACTCATTTGGGCCACCCGAGGCTGAATTGACCCCGTTCCAGTCCTCATACCACTTTTCAAATTTAGTGGCAGAGCCGGAAATCGCACCCAGGACCTCCAGGGTGGCAGCTAACCATGCTGACCGCTACGCTACGGAGGCAACTATTTCTAAAATATGCTATTTATAATTTTTAAAATTGCATAGTTATCGTTTCTGTAGGTCCTAATCATCCGAATCATACTTATAACTTTATGTTTTACGTTCTGAAAATCAGTGTTACTAAATTTAGAGGACAGTCACACCTCCCTACCAACCTCTTTGCACTCCTCAGGGAAGGGATACCTCACAGGTTAAGAACCCCTGCCCTAAACGAATCACTAACAATAGAATGTTCGTTTTGAAACAGCTTGTGCACTGATTTTCAGATTGGTTAATTCTAATTGTAGTCCCACAATGTTTAGACGAGGCAACTAATTATTCCATGACCTACATTGAGAGTGGTTCATCAACACAGAGAATGTTGAGACACAGTATATCTGGACGTAAAATATTTGTGCTCTTTGCCAGCAGTAAAATGGACGATCCTGAACCAAATTCATTGCACGTGACACACAATATCCCCATGCTAGTGTCTATTTCCTCGTCTGTCTCACAATATTTCCTTCCTGAACGTAAGCACTCTCATTGTATAGAGCTGCAATATTTGTAGTAGAGCTAGAGATTTCCACAAATGATATTAAGTCCAATGTTTGTGCACCCAGCTATAGAAATCTTGCTTAACGTTACTCGTGTTTTACAACCTGTTCATTCTTAAGCAGTGTTTTTGTATGCTTTACAACCCATTCTTTTCTTACTACTGAGCTGTGAAACTCAGTGAGTAATGTGTACTATTTGCCTTTTCTCTTTTCATGCTTATAAAAATCACAGCGCTTATTGTAAACAAAATGTATCGATAGCACACAAGTTAGTTAGTTAGTTAGTTAGTTCGTTATTGTATTTTTAAGGGGCGGGACTACGAGGTCATCTGCCCCTGATAGCACACAAGAAAAGTGACACAAGTCAAATTATAAAATAAACCATGTTGCTTTGTTTCGGATGTTTCCCAATTGGCCTGTAAATTAGTTTATGTTCGACCCTGACTATTATGTGTCAGAAAACTGTATCATAATGAGGCTCATTATAACACTATTTTTCATTATGAAACAGTTTCTCCCACCAATCAGAGCTCAAGAAACAGTTGTGTGACCTATTAGATAAGGATACCTTCGCGCATGCGCTCAAAATCCAACATGTCTATATAAATTACCGAAAGTGCACCGTCCATATGTTCGCGTAAATAAACTGGTGAATATGAGACAAGAAATAGCACTGTACCTTAATATCCCCAAATCCAATTTCTACACAGCGCGTTGTTCGACTTCGGTGACAGTTTTACTGAATACTGGTGCACAATCTGAACATATGGCATTGAAGCACACAGAGCGCATGCGTCGGTGGGCCAAAGAGCTTGGAAAACAGAGATATACTACCCACTGCAGCACCCGATCACAACATTCTAGCGACGGAACAGATATTTATGAATATTTATGTTAAAACATATAATAAAGTTATAATTATCGTCGAACATAAACAGTCGTATGCAACTCGCCTATAATGGTAATTAAGCCACTCGTATGAAAATTATAAAACTCGCATACGCTCGTTTTATAAACATACTCGTGTCTTAATTATAGCCATTATAGGCTCGTTGCATAATGTACTATTAAATCACACGTGTCCAACTAGTCAATAAGTTACTTTGTATAACAGCTTAGGCTTTTCACGGCTGGCGTTCATAATTAAGTAGAAGTTTTTGGGCTTGTGGTCCTGTCTGGACCACGGCCTACAAGCCCGAAAAATTTCTACTTAAGTTACTTTGTATTTCTTATAGAAATTTAGTGTCTACAGAAGTGTGCAAATTTTAGAATCAAATAAATAATTTAAATCAGTCACAATATATTATTCAAAATCATATTATTGATCATTTGCTGGCATCTGTAGTTTCCCTACTTAGTAATATTTTCTCCCTTATTGACTTATATCTTTTCCCATAAGGAATTGTGTCTGGAAACTTTCAGAATTGGATATTCCAAGGAATACCTAAGGTTGGCCCGTTTTCTATTTTTTGTTTTGTTTTTATTGACTTCGGTATATACCCTCTAAGTCAGGTGATTTCAATCCATAGTTCCTGAATCTTTAACTAGTTAATGAGTCGATCATCAGTAAAGAGTCTACAAAACCCTCTGCTCTAAATTCACATGAAAAGTAGAGTGAAGTAATAAAAAAAACGTGTAGCATTTCGCAGTAGCAAAGCTCCTCATTTGGTAAAAACTTCTAAAACCGAATAGTTTTACCTTTCAATTCTCAAATTAGAATGTCAGTAACAGCTGCAGATGTTTTGCATATTTTAGCATGTATTTTGAAGGGGTTTACCCAATAATCCCCTTTAATTGAGAGGTACGATGAAAAGTTATATAATTGCTCATTAGCCTCTGATGGATATCCATACCAAACTTTACGTTGGTCCACCAAACCATTCTCGAGTTATAACCTTGCAAACAGATAGACAGACAAAAAAATAATTTCGACCGCATTCGTCATAAAACAGTCGTGGTTAGTTAGTTATTGTTGCTTTAAGGGGCGGAACAATAAAATAGTCTGTATATTCGCAAGAAAACAGACAAGTTTTAATTTTTATATATAGAAAGATGTAGCTCTACATTAAAAGTGTTTCAGTTAAATTGATTATTTCCCTTCCCCACGTACTTGAAAATGTTCACATTACGTTTCCTGAATCAATCATTGTCCAAATTAAATCGGTTAAATAGGGAAAGTTATAATAACCAGCAGGTAAGTAGACATCATTCGCCGTTGTAACTTCAATTGTTTGAATCTTACAGCCAAATTAATGTGATTTTTACTACATCGATTAGAGCAAGCAGCTCCGTGAAGAACTAAAGAGCCTACTATTCTTAAAATATAATGATTCAATCAATGTTGAATCTATAGGTAGACCTACTTTTCAACCATGGTCGCTTTTCGAGCCATTTACTTAGGATGGGTGTCCTGCTCTTGTGATGGACAGTCAATAGGTGGCTGTAAAGTAACGGCGGCGGGCCCTTGTCATAGATGTATGGCATGTAAAAAAAAACTAACACTACTATTGGTTGTTGTTGTTTGAGTCTTCAGTCTTTTGACTGGTTTGATGCAGCGTCCATGCCACCCTGCCCTGAGCTAATCGTTTCATATCTACATAGCTACCACACCCTACGTCCGAGGCAATCTGTTTAAGGGTGCTCATATACTGCCAGTGGGAATTTTCGCACACAGTTACGAATCATATCATAGCCTCACTAATATGTTACATAGAGTTATCAAAACTGACATATGTATAGTAAATACATAGAGCTTTCATCTCATTTAAAGAGAGGAGCAGTATATAATGTATTTCGTGATTTATTGAAAGGACCATATTCGTGATTTTTTAAACTCCATGAATCACAAAAACACGATTTAACAAGAAATACCAGTCAGAATGGAATGAATTTTTTTCATGTAAAGTAAACGCATAAATAGCGAGGATGAACCACCATGAATGTTATATTGTAAATAGTATATTTTTAAAAAAATATTTAATTTGTCTTTCAAAAAATGAACAGTTTTTTTGGTTATTTTTCAAAGTATATCTCAATTATTTTTTAAGATAATTTCATAAATGAGGTTCATCCTCTTGGGATCATATGTTGGAATGTATCTGCCGAGTTTCATCCAGTTTCATCGCATACTTCACGAGATATTGTGTTTTTCCTACCAAAAAAGCAACCTTTCGGGTAAACAGCTTTGAATATTAAACACTCCATTGACAGATAGGCGCATGCTCTCACGTAATACGCTATATCTCTGCCAAAGCGCTGAATTTACTTATACAACTTAACAGATATATTGAGAAAGATATTGTCTTTCATTTAAACGTAAAAATAAAAAAAACTTAAATTTTGACAACCGACGGTGTATGAGCCCCCTTAACATATTCTAACCTTGGTCTACCCCTACAGTTCTTGTCCTCGACCATTCCTTCCATAACTAAGCTTGCTATTCCTGGGTGTCTTAGTATGTGTCCTACGAACCTATTTTTTCTCTTCATTAGCAGTCGCCATAGGCTAAACATCTCTCCTCTCCCACTAGTCTTAATACCTCTCCGTTTGTAACTCTATCTACCCATCCGATCTTCATCATTCTTCTGTAACACCACATTTCAAACGCTTCAATTCTCCTCTTTTCTGCTGCACCGATAGTCCAAGTGTGCAGCAAAATTTGCTGGTCAGAAATGCTCTATCAAGTTCCAACGTTCGCCGCTAGGTGTTAGTGACAGTAGCATCTGGTAACCAAATGTGGAACTACTTGAAATTGAACATGTTGCGAGCCCACGGGCGTTCAATTAAAATACCCTGCTATGGCCATTGACTGCAATTCATTGTATAATAGGTGGCATATAATTTCGCCTTTGCCTATTTTCAGTATCACGCCCACAAAACGGCTCCTCTACACCTAAAAGACGATGATGATGATAACTGTTGTTTTGGTTGGTTGGTTCCTTAGTTTAGAGGGTGCGACAACGCGGTCATGTAGCCCCGTGTAATTTGGGTGTGTGTAGAATCTGTCTGATAACCGGTGTTAATTGTGATGGCTGTATTAGTGAGTGTTATCTAAGATTCAGGTGAGGACTGCAAACGATCAATTTCAAGTAGTTCCTACTTTTGCTACCAAATGCTACTGTCAACGACACCTATATGTGAACTTGGCTACTAGATGCCACCGCAACCGGCATCTGGCTACGAACGTTGGAACATAAATAGGGCGTTAGTCAAATCTAACCTACACATTTAGCTTCACACAATTGTAGTTACTGGAATGTTCTTTTACGTGCCATAAATCTATTACATTGGCCCGCCGACTTTACTTCTCCTGCGAAGGAAGGCATACAGAGGAATTTTAACGCTCTTTAAAAAAGCCGACTTCCTTCCTTCCTTTGTTCTCCAACTTGCATGTCAAAGTGTACGATTATTTGCCTGTTTCCGATTGTCCTAGCCCTTCCCATTGCTCGTTTTAATTAGCTGTCAACCAACAAATGTCTGTCTTTGTGAGCATTGCAAGTTTTCCTTGCACAGTACTGTATTAGTTCGTGGCAGAAATATGTAAATATAACACGGAATAAGGTATTTTATTTCTTCTCAGTATGTCCATTATATGAATGATCATAGTTTAATTATTTTAGACTAGGTGACCTATGGATCTGAAACGTGGACAATGTCAACAAATGATGAGAATGATCTTAAAATTTTTCAACGGAAAGTTTTAATAAGGATATATGGCCCGTAAAGGAGGATGAAGAGTGGGTAAACAAAGAAATTGAAGAGATAATCAAAGGTGAAGATATTGTGAAATTTATTAAGTGATGTCTGGATTGGCTGGGTCATGTAGAGAGGATGAATGAAGAAAGAACACCAAGGAAGATATTAGATGGAACTATGGAAGGGAAGAGGAGACGTGGACGACCGCACAAAAGATGGCTACAAGACTTAGCAGAAGACCTGAGAACTATGAGGTTTGGAAGATGGTGGGAGAAAACTCATAGAAGGGACGAATGGCGAGGAATCGTGAGAGAGGCCAAAGCCTACCCCAGGCTGTAGCGCCGTGGAAGTAAGTAAGTAAGTAAGTAATTAATTAACTCCTCTCATGAGGTTGGGTGTCAGGATGGGCATCCGACCGTAAAAAAAACACCCGCCACATAGACTTTCATCGCATCTCATCCCAGACCCCGTTGAAAACAGGAATAACGAGGGGTAGGCATAGGCATACATACATAGTTAAATTCTTTTAGCATAGGCCAGCCTCCGTTACCCGGAAACCTGTGTTAAACGGAATAATTTGTGAGCCCTATCAGGTTTTACTGTATTTTATCACTGCTAGTTCTAGCAGCAAAATAGCTATGTTGGCAACACTGTGCATACTTCTCGCAAGCCTACCGCAGCTGACACCACAGTTTAGTGTTATGTAAATGTTAGCAAATAATGTCGCTCGTGTTTTGTAAACGCTGCGAATATCCCTTGTCTGCTACTGTCACAATGTAGGTGGGACACAAGGAAGGTCACGCTTGATTTACGAACACCTCGGCTAGAACAGAGACACGCTCGCTAACGTAGCCCGCCGACACCAAGCAAGATATACGCGCCAAAATAGTAAAAGTGCTACTAGAAATACAGTTGCTGTCAGTGGAGGATTCTGCTACAGCGCAATGAACCCTCAGCGGTATTTGGAGGTTTCCCATTCCCAATAAACCAAGCCAATCCCCGTGGCACTACAGCCCATGAAGGACCTACCAAGTGACCGCTGCCCAGCCATTTGGTCTGTAGTTTATTGAGTGACGCGTGGTCAGTGCATCGGGTCCCCTCAGCCGTTAATCTTGGTCTCCGTGACCGGGGCGCTGTCTCATTGTCTGACAGCTACTCAATTGTCCTTCAGAACATAACACATACGCTCTTGGTTTTAGAAACTGTTCCCAAGGTAACCTGCATTACGTAGATAAAATTCGCTACACTGATAAACATTCAATCATGATATGTTTTTCATATTTAGATGATGGATACTTGTTGCCTTGGGAACCATAGAGGAGGCTTGGATGCCCTTTACACTACAGGTCTAGATGATGAATGGTTGGTTCTTAAGTTTAGGGGCTGCGACAACGCGGTCATGTAACCCCGTGTACTTTGGGTGTGTGTAGAATCTGTCTGATATCCGGTGTTAATTGTGATGGCTGTATTAGTGTGTGTTATCTGTTTTTAATTCAAGTAAGGACTGTAGACTTTTGAATTTTTCAAATAGTTCCTACTTTTGCCGCCAAACGCCACCGTCAACGACTACTAGTTCAGAACTTAGCTACTAGACGCCACCGCAGTCGGCTCTTGGCAATGAACGTAGGAAACTAAGAGCGTTGTTTACATTCTTAACCTATACAATTTAGCTTCACACAGGTGTAATTAGTGGAGGATTCTTCAACATGCCATAAGTCTATGACATGGGACCGCCGGCTTTACTTCCCCTCCGAAGGAAGGCATACTGAGGGATTTTTAACGCTCTTAAAAACTCTGACGACTTCGGCCGGGTTTGAATCCGCTATCTTGGGCATAGAAGCTCAGCATGCTAGCGACTACGCCACCGAAGCCGCTTAGATGATGAATACTTCTTGCCTTGGTAACCATATAGGAGGCCTAGACGATCGTCACACATTTATGACTTACTAGCAACCCGCCCAGGAATAGTTATGAATGCATTACGTGATAAGCGCTTTCTTTTTCGATGTCAATATCCTATATCCGTTTTACGTCTCGGCATGATGGGTTAAAATCACTGACTGGACTATTAATTATTGAAAATATATACACTGTGACATTGCTGACATTTGCCTGAATCGCCTACGATCCCGAAATCCACCAACAAGTACTGCAATAGACTTGGAGAATACCAACTACAACATCACTAAAGAATGGCAGGGAAGACAAGATAATAGGCCTGGATCAACCTTACCACGCATTGGATCATCGTTGCCACCTGGATTTGAGCTTCCTCGGAAAACATGGTCAACTCTCAACAGGATTCGTACGGGTCACGGCAACTGTGCAGACTTCCACTACAAATGGAAAATAATGTCTTCACCTAACTGTGATTGTGGTGCCCCCAAGCAGACCATCCAGCATATCATCACCGAATGTCCTAAACGAAAGTACAGTGGCAACGTGACTGATTTCGCTCATGGATCATCAGAGACAATTAACTATATAAACAATTTAGACATGAACATATAGTTTGTCTTCATAAACTAATTATCTTTTATGTGCATATTGTATCTGTAAAGCCATACGCTAAATAAATAAATATTGAAAATATGTACAATATGTACACTAATTTAGTTGCAGTATGAGTTGAGATAATTACTGCAAATAATGAGTGTACATATTGTAAATATTTTCACACATAGCCTATTTTCAGACATAAATTTTAGGGCCTAAGTGCAATGGATCTGATAATGATCGCTTGACGATCCAAACTGGTCACACACGTGTATTTATTAATATCATGTATTTTCTTTTTCAGGATTAGGGAATAACCTATTTCTTTTGGGAAAAGCTCATGTTGACCGACTGAAAAGCATTAAACTTTCGTTTACTAAGGCAACACTGAAAATGACTTCAAATGCCATAACAACAACAATAATAATATGAATTTTTAGGTCCCTATTATCTTCTGCGGCTCTTAGAGACACCCGGTGCTAGAAGTTTGCCCAAAAAGGGATATTTAATGTAAATCTACTGATACATCTTCCACGCATTCGGGCACCCTCAAATGCTTACTGACTACGTTGGGATTTGATCCTGCACCCTTGGGCTCAACAGACGAGAACGTTACCAGTACGGCACACAGCCTGCACTGCCCTTTATAGAACCAAAATTTAAGAAGTATGCGTTTTACTAACACAAATTTGTAAGTCAATCCTGGCAAGGTGTAATGAGTTATTTAGAGGATTTCTACTGTGGGGGGTGGACGAGATTGCCCTCAGTCCCAGTGTATCTTGAGCAGCGCCGGATTCAGTTACTGTACGGCCTCAGGCATCGCTACTGCTTACCCTCGTATTGATTAAATAAATGCTCCATGTTGCCCTACGAAACCACTCCTCATCACTCTCCTCCTCCTCCTCTTTCTTCGTCTTCTTCTAAATCTAGCACTTCGTGTTGAGGTGGCTAGCATTATTGGCTGTCGTCCTTGAGGCCCTGGTTTGATTCCCGGCTCTGTCAAGAAATTGAATTTCTGGTATGAGGGCTGGAATGGGGTACACTCAACCTCGTGAGGCAAATCTGAGAAGGGGTGGGTTCGAATTCAATGTCAGCCACCCTAGAAGTGATTCTTCATGGTTTCTCAGCTCTAATCCAATCAAATGTCGGGAAGGTTCCTAACTTAAGGCTATCTTCGCCTTCTTTCAAATCCTAGCCTCAGTTTACGAATACACTTGTTGATAAAATAGTGCTACAATCGTAAAGAAACCTAGATTTCCAGTTTATAAATGCTAGAGACTTCCGAAATATAAAGTTACTATTAATATTGTTTCAAAAAGCAAAGCCAACTCCGTACAGGCCATGGAGGCCCTGGGAGTAGTGGAAAGTAGAGGCTTCCACTTTTTGTGACATCGACACTAGATGGAATGGAGTTGTCAGCTCCACGCCGGCCGTCTTGCTCCCAGGAATTACCCTGGTACTCAGTTCTGGTGGAGGCTAAGTGAATAATAACAGCGCGTGAAGGGCCTAGGCCCACCAACCGACCGCTGCGCAGCCATTTGGCCTGCAGATATTGGGGTGACGCGTGATCAGCGCATCGGGTGCCATGGGTAGGCTGAGTGAACCCCAGGGCTATTTGCGATTCCGAAAGTGGTAGTTTTGTTTCTAAAATCCACTAACTGGTTGGGGATCGAACCCACTCCCTTTCAGTTAGAAGCTCAGCGCCTCTACGGACTGCGCCACGCAGCCCCCAATATTGTATCAACCCTTTGTTAGAAACAAACTTGAATATGCATCCTCTGTCTGGCCTCCTAGTTATTTTACTTATAAGAATCATATTGAAAAAATTCATAAGAAGTTCATTAGGAATCTCTATTATAGAAAACATGGAATGTTTGCAATCTCAAATAGAATCTCTTATGATGATGAAATGCTTCAAGAGTTTCATTTAAATAGCTTGTCAAAAAGAAGAAAAATATCCCAACATATGTCAATATTTCTTTAGAAGCGTATAAATAATATTATTGATAATAACGAATTTCTAAATTAGGCTACATCAGTTTTAATGCCCGGAGAATGAATCTCAGTCAAAGTGCTTTGCTAGTCGTCCCCACACCAAGTACGTGCTCTCAACAAATCTCGCCACTTCATACAATGTGCTCTGACAGGTAATGTCATCAGTGTGCATTTCGAAATGTTCGATGTCATTTTATCTTTGCAAATTAAAAAAAAAATACTAAGTCAGTACATAAGTGAATAACACAAATGCATCTTGGAAAATGTCTGGTAAAATGTCGAAATCTATGCATCATACTTTATGTAACTAAAAGATTGAACCCTGTTTGTCAAATCTAAACCATCTGCACATTAGTATCAAAATTCAAGGATGATGATGATGATAATTGTTGTTTTAAGGGGCCTAGCATCTAGGTTATCGGCCCCTAATGGTTTGGGTAATCGTAAAGACGAAAATGAAATGTGAACTATAATTAAAACTAACTACTAACTTATATAAGTTACTAGAAGAAGAAATGGAAAACAAAAGGAGAATAAGGCAAATGAAGGACAGGAGGAAAAGATGTGCCCTCAACCCTCGAAGAATGCGGATTGAGGGACTTGGAAGGAAGGAGAGCCATGAAATGCAGATAGGAAAGTGAAAGAGGAGAGGGTCCACCCCAGAGGTAATGGATAAAAGGGGGAAAACCGGACCCAGCTCAGGAATCCCTCGGGGCCGCCAAAACCCGAACTCACCAGCCGTTAGCCCTTGAGGGTGTAGCACTTTCCAGGGTGCTCCAGAAGTGGTGGGGCTACATACACCCCGCCTCCTTGAGGGCCTTGTGCAGAAGGCAGGAGATAACATGAAAAGTAAAAGAAGGCTGACCCCTCGTAGAAGAAGGGTATCAGAAAAGATTATACAAGGGCCAATTAAGGCGGGAAAGGAAGAGACTCCCTAGGCCTCGGATACCCTAATACCGTCGGGGTCGGAAGAGAACAAGAGTTGACCAAGTGAGGTCGACAGGAAAGAAGACGGAGAGGAGCCCGGCAAAAGTGGAAGCAATGCCGGACTCAGGTGGGGCCCCGTGGTCACCAACCCACGTTCCACTAGATGTGAGCCCCTGTAGCGAAGATTCAAGGAGATCATGCTGATTAATGTTGCCATTCCACATACGCATAACCTGCAGCCTAAACATGCTGAAAAAGTTTCCAAATATTTGGAGCTGATGTGGCCTATTTGGAAGCAATGGCAGGTCAGGAGAGTTCGAATTGTGCCAATAGTCATATCAATCATTGGTTTGGTTCTCTAACATCTTCAGCAAGGGCTAAAAGAGCTTGATCTGAACACTTACTTACTTCGTTGGCCACACGAACCGAATTCGGTTCATTGCCTCACTCTTTATCCTCTTCCATTGGTCTCTGTTACTAGCCATGTTCTCATTGGCTCCCAGTGTCTCCAGGTCTTTCTTGACTCCATCCATCCACCTCTGTTTTTGTCTACCCAGGGGTCTAGTGCATTGTGGCTTCCCTTCTAGCACTGTCTTCACCATTTTCTCTTCTCTTCTCTTCTCAGGACATGTCCCAGACATTCAATTCCTCTGCTCTTTATTACAGCTGTCACATCGGGTTCATTAAACAGCGTGTGGATTTCAATATTTATTCTTCTTCTAAGGATTCTATTTTCAGACACTGGCCCAAAAACGTCTCTTAACACCTTGTTTTCAAAAGTTATAATTTTTCTCTCCATTTTCTTGTTCAGTGTCCATGTTTCCGCCCCATACTTTACTAACTGGTCGCACGATTGTCTTATAAATGCGGAGTTTTGTTGTTTTAGTTAATAACCTGCTGGTAAATAGTATACATTAACTTGTATAAATTAGTACAGAAGGCAGTAATACTGGATACAACTAGGATAGTTCGTAAATTCATTGGTAGTGAAAGGTGATGATTATGACTTGATTCAATATAATCTGCACAATTGCTTTGTATTTTACCAGACAATGATCTGAGAATAACGGTGATAGTAATAATTATTTTATTTATTTAGCGTATGGCGTAGTGCCGGGAGTTCGGCTCACCTGAGTTTGTAGCTGCTTCTATGCGGGCACCCATTGGGTGAGCTACAAGTACCGTCGCGTGTGGATGAGATGAAATGAATGAAGATGAATGAGCAAGTTCAATTTCATTTCCAACTTTGGCTACCAGATACCACTGATACCTAGCGGCAAACGTTGGAACTTGATAGAGCGTTTCTAACGAAATATAACCTTCAAATTTGACCACACACTACCAATTGTAGTGGTAGGTTCTTTTTCATGCCATAAATCTATGACAAGGGCCCGCCGTCTTTGCTTCCCATCCGAAGGAAGGCATACTGAACGATTTTAACGCTCTTAAAAAATCCGACGACTTCGGCCGGGTTTGAACCCGCGACGTTGGGCATAGAAGCTCAGCATGCTACCAACTACGCCACCGAAGACACTATAATGAAAATCCACACCCTGCTTCCAGTCTCCGACCGGGCCAGGAATGGAATGGAATGGATGATGCCCCCATCTAGCGCCGAGGATATGAAAGCTGTACAGCGTTGCCAAGATGGGCTCCATCACGCATCATGGCGCGCCTCGCTCGAAAGTGATGGGCTCCATATCAACAACGCTGTACAGCATTTCCCGGAGCGGCTAGCTGGTGAACCATGTCTTAATTCCCCGTACAACTACAAACCGATATAAAATAAGTGAATTAATTTACGTATTTCACAGTCATATAGCATAACCTTTTGATGTATAAGGATTACAACGCAACCAAGAACTACATTTTCCAACGACCCCGAGCCGAGAAAAAGTTACCTTACAAAAATGATAACAACTTTCGATCTTGAACACACAAAATTTTGAAATTAATAAACCAGTTATACAATATTCCAATGTATATTGTGTTAAATTTTGGATTCGATCTGATGACGGGTTTGTGAGATAATAATTCTTAAATGTGACGCACGATTGAAACACGCTTAAAAACGGGCACTTTTTGTGTTTCAACTGCGATAAAAAATATTAAAATATAAATTAAAAATTCCAAACCTACATGAACTAACGTAAAATAGAACGATGAAAATTGTGATGTTATTGGATTTTATGTAGGTCTATTGGTTACTTCACAAACAACCTTCAAACTCGAGTGCACATAATATTTTGGTCGACAGTAAGTATGAAATTAAAACATTACAAGGTCGGCTAGGTAGAATGACACAGTGGTAAGAATTCATGATTTACCATTTGCACAGTTTGAAATATTATTTCTGTAGAGTGGTTAGAAATTCCATCAAAAGAAATGTCAAGGAAATTTTAAATCTGTGGCATTATTTCTTCGAACATTATTGAAGATATTTCATAAACTGTTTGTGGGCTGATGTCCTGGTTCTTTTTATTTCAGATGTGATATTGTTCCGTGAATTGGTGCGTGGTAGCCTACATGGAAATTTAAAAAGTCCTCTCGGCACGCCGGAAGGCGGAGGTAGATTTCACCGGACAAACTTGGGGATAGTCGAAAATAGGCAGAATATGCAGGTTTTCGTAGAAGGATCAGACCACATTTATTGCGTGAAAGTATTTTATAATTGGAGATTAATTAACTTTGTTTTTCGTCATTTTATGCATATTTTAAACATTCTATTGTCTTATGATGACGGTAACCTTCTTGTCATTTGGAGTCCATTTTTATACTTGTGGTCACACTGTCCTTATGCAAGGTTTCGACACTGATGTGTAACTATGTAACGGTCTGTTACTTCTTCACGCAAAATTATATCACCCGCAGAGATGTTGGTTGGTTCCTCAGTTTAGGGGCTGCGACAACGTGGTCATGTAACCCCGTGTACTTTGGGTGAGTGTAGAATCTGTCTGATAAACGGTGTGAATTGTGATAGCTGTACTAGTCTGTAATTCAGGTAAGGAATGCAGACGCTCAATTTCAAGCAGTAGTTCCTAATGTTGCTACCAGATACTACCGTCAACGACACCTAGCTGTGAACTTGGCTACTAGATGCCACCGCAATCAGCAACTCGCAACGAACGTTGGAACTTCCCCTCCAAAGGAAAGCATACTGAGGGATTTTTAGCGCTCTTAGAAAATCTGACGACTTTGGCCGGCTTTGAACCCGCGACCTTGGGCATAGGAGTTCAGCATGCTACCAGTTAAGTCACCGAAGCCGCATCACACTTAATAAGATGGAAATCTGAATCTGATCTCGCACAAGTGTGTTGTCAAGGCAACGTCTGATGGCTCATCCCTCATCAATTTAGTAGTGTTGCCATGTCAACCACTGATAGCTCTTGGCATTTTCTTACAATTCCGAAATCATTTTTCTCATCCCTTGGCGTAATGGTGGCTCATATCAAAAATTCTTTCAGACAAAAGTTTTAGGTAATTATTAGGGGAATATTGTCCATTTTGTACGGTTTTGATATTGTGCCTATTAACAGAGATATGATTAATGTTTCCCGAAAAAAACACTTATTCCCACCCCTTTGGTCAATGGTTGGTGCTATCAAAAAAACGTTTCAAACATAAATTTCTGAGCTTTATACGACACATAGTATGAACTTTGAACGGATTCGATATTTCACATATTAAGAGAGTTATAGCAATATTTCATTTTTTCGAAAAAAAATGTCCCCCATTTTCATCCCCTTCGACCGATTTAGCCCAGTAACGAACTCGTCCGAGATTTTAGGGGTATACATATTCGGTAAAAAATTCAAAGTGATTGGTGCAAAATTACGGCAGTTATCGTGTCCACAAGAAACTGATATACATATATATACATATATTACATAAATTATATATAAACTTTTGAACTGACGGTGGTTTTGGGGTCTGGAGGATGTGAAACGCGAAGATATGTCGAAATTTTCCGGAAATCGAAACATGGTACCCATTGCAATAGTTAGCTTTCTAATGAAATCTACCTAAAATACTGCCGTCAACGACACCTAGCTGTGAACTTGGCTACTAGATGCCACCTCAATCAGCAACTCGCAACGAACGTTGGAACTTCCCCTCCGAAGGAAAGCAAACTCAGGTTTTTTAGCGCTCTTAGTAAATCCGACGACTTCAGCCGGGTTTGAACCCGCGACCTTGGGCATAGAAGTTCAGCATGCTACCAGTTCCGATACCGAAGTCGCTTCCCACTGACATATGAAAACTGGATGTGATCTCGTGCAGTGGCGTTGTCATAGCAACTGCTGATGGCTCATCCCTTATCAATTAAAAGTATAGTTTTCATGGCAACCTCTCTTGGCACTCGGCATTTTCTTATAATTTAAATCATTTTGTTCACCCCGTGGCGTAATGGTGGGTCATATAAAAAATTCTTTCATACAAAAGTTTTAGGTAATTATTGGAGGAATATTGTCCATTTTGTGCGGTTTTGATATTGTGCCTATTAACAGAGATATGATTAATGTTTCCCGAAAAACCCACTTTTTCCCACCCCTTTGGTCAATGGTTGGTGCTATCAAAAAACTTATTTGACATAAATTTTTGGTAGTTATCCGACACATATTATGAACTTTGAAGGGATTCGATATTTCATGTATTAAGAGAGTTATAGCGATATTTCACTTTTTCGAAAAAAGCCCCCCATTTTTACCCCCTTTGACCGATTTTGCCCATTAACGAACTCGACCGAGATTTTATAGGGATACATATTATGTAAAAAATTCAAAGTGATTGGTGAAAAATTACGGCAGTTATCGTGTCCACAAGAAACTGATATATATATATATATAGATAGATAGATAGATACATATATACATAAATTATATATAAACTTTTGAACTGACGGTGGTTTTGGGGTCTGGGGGATGTGAAACGCGAAGATATGTCGAAATTTTCCGGAAGTCGAAACATGGGACCCATTGCAATAGTTAGCTTTCTAAAGAAATCTACCTAAAAGAGAGAGGGATTCGAAATCATCAACAGTAATTTCATAGTAATTTGCCGCGATAGGCCTACAGTAGCCTATATACTGTACATTGTACTTTAAGCAACCCCCATAGGGCTCCATTGAAAAAAGGGATCTGACACCACACTCTTGTACGGAGCATTACAGGCAGGTGTCAGGCTGAGTTACGACACTCTTATTATTTTGCGTATGGCCATTAGTGCCGGGAGTGTCCAAGGACATATTCGGCTCGCCAGAGGTTGTAGCTGTTTCAATGCGGACACCCATGGGGTGAGCTACAAATTCCGTTCAATTTCAAGTAGTTCTAATTTTCGCTACCAGATGTCACTGACACCTTGAGGTGAACGTTGGAACTTTGATAAAGCGTTTCAATGGAATCCAACTTGCAAATTAACTTCACACAAGTTTAATTAGTGGAAGGTTCTTTTACATGCCATAAATCTATGACATGGGACCGCTGCGCCGGCTGTACTTCTCATCCGAAGGAAGGCATACTGAAGGATTTTAACGCTCTTAAAATATCCGACGACTTCAACCGGGTTTGAGCCCGCGATTTTGGGCACAGAAGCTCAACATGCTACTGACTACGCCACCGAAATCTCTACGACAGTACAATACAGTACTGTAAAGCTCTGAATGACTTGATATTTACCGATTTGTTTTGTCTTGCTTTCCATAGCGTTGGTTCGTTTCAGTTTGTGTTGTAAAAGTGAATGAGAACCAAATAATGTTGTGTTGAGTCGATTACGTTATCTGTAAAGAATATCTAGCAGCATTGGTAGTTGTCAATTACAGAGTGCGGCATGCGTTCAAAAATGTGTTCCATTAATTCTTTTAGGCTTGATTTAGCTTGTTTTAGGCTGCCCACTGTATGTTGCTCGTGTATCAGTAGAAGTACAGATGTGCAGAATCTTGTTTGCGGACAATGGACAATCATTTTTATTAGAGTCACGGCAAAGTAGCCTATTCATTGTTCATTGCAAGTCAAGTGTATTTTTTTTAACTTTCTCAGATGTTTACGAGCGAATAGTTGGCTATAATTTCAAAGATTACTAATAATTTCTTTATGAAATAATTCTGTGCTTTTTGGACTCTTAATGATCATGTTTGAAATATGTTACAGCATCCATAGTTTGCTGACATAAAAACAGGATTTCGTTTACCCCCTGAATAACAGTTGATAATTATCTACTAGGCCTATGTCTGGTATATCGTCTGACTGAACACAACAAATGTTTCGAATGGAACCATTTTTCTGCAATTTTTTAGAACAATTAAACAACAAAACATTTGTAGGCTATTGTATTATTATTATTATTATTATACCGCATGGTTTCTGAACCTGCAATCCTCACGTTGGCAGCAATAGCCCCAATAGATCTACTTGCATTGGAGCGACAAGAAATCTGGCGTACCCAAGGAGAGCTGGGAAAGAAAGGTAGCCTTTAATCAACGGATGAGGCGATGGCAACTCAGATGGGAAAGTGACCTTCGTGGTAAATGGACCAAGCTTCTGTTACCACGCCTGGATACCTGGGTCGAAAGAGTCCATGGTGAAGTCAATTATTACCTCACACAACTTCTAACAGGACACGGATATTTCCGGAAATTCCTGCATAGAGTAGGCGGAGCGAGTGGTGCAAAATGCATATATTGTGACGACATCGATGATGTACTTCACACCTTCTTCGTGTGCGGCCATAAAGAGAGAATATGTGGAAACTGAATTGGGAGAACTGACACCAGATAATATTATTTCTGTGATGTTACGGAACCAGCAATCGTGGGATCAGGTAGCAGTGTATGTGGAGGATGTCCTTCGCCAGAAAAAGCGGGATCTGGAAGCGTACGAACGTCCTTAAGAAGAAATGAAGAAAGAAGAAGTCTGAAGGGCTAAGTAAGCACGACATCATCCTGAAGTAATGCGAGAGCGGTTCCGGGGTGATGAACACATCGTGGGAAAAGGGATGTGGTTTTTAGTGGGTAAGAATCCCACACTACTGTGGAGTGCGGACCCTTCACAAGTGTGTTTTGAGGATTTTCCACAGTCCCTCGTAGAAAATAAAATTATTATTATTATTATTATTATTATTATTATTATTATTATTATTATTATTATTATTATTATTATTATTATTATTATTACTTTCTGCATAGCTGTGTCCATCTGTGGAGCACGACAGAACTTATTTAGATAATGAGGTTTTTTTTCTCTCCCAAAATCTCTTCGTCTGGGCACTGAAACTCTTCCTCCATTTTTCAGTCCATGATTTCTTGGTCCTGGTAGTAATTTTCTCAGAAAAACTATGGTTGTTGATTAATGTTTTAATTTCCTCTATAATGCAAATTTCTTGAAGGTCTTTTTCTATTTCACTAACCCAGTTGATCTTGACTTTCATTGAGAGAGCAAGATTGTGAATCCTTTTGGTGAGCCTGTCATTGTTGGTTGGTTGGTTCGTTCCTTAGTTTAGGGGCTGCGGCAACATGGTCATGTAGCCCCGTGCACTTTGGGTGTGTGTAGAATTTGGCTGATAACCGGTGTTAATTTTGATGGCTGTATAAGTGTGTGTTATCTGTTTTAATTCAAGTAAAGACTGCAGACAGTAATTTCAAGTAGTTCCTACTTTTGCTACCAAATGCTACCCTCCAAGACAACTAGCATTCGGACTTGCCTACTAGATGGCATCGCAGTCAGCACCTGGTGGCGATCGTTATCAATTCTAACCTACAAAGTTTGGATTCACACAAGTGTACCTAGTGGAAGGTTCTTTTTCATACCATAAATCTATGACATGGGACAGCCGGCTTTAATTCCCCTCCGAAGGAAGGCATACTGAGGGATTTTAACGCTCTTAAAAATCCGACGGATTCGGCCGGGTTTGAACCTGCGACCTTAGGCATAGAAGCTCAGCATGCTACCAATTTCTCCACCGAAGCCGCCAGCTGTCATTGTTAATTCTGAGAATGAGGCCGTAGAACTTCAATCGTCTTTTTCTGAAGGTGTCAGTGATCTTTTCAGTATGCTGATAATGCTCCTGAGACTTCATTTGCATTCAGATTCTTTCTGAGCAGACTGGAAAAAAGAATGTCCTCCTTTATTGTTTCTCTAGGTCATTAATAAGAGATATGCCTCCAATGATCAAGATTTCCGAGACATAGAGCTTCGGGTTTGATTACTGTGTTGTAATGTCTTAATTTTGCGTTCCTTGACGTTGATCTGTTGTTATATCTGTTCCGGGTGTTTCATAGGCCTTCTGTAATTTTGAAATTCTCCCTTTGTTTGCCTCACGATTCAATCCCGATGGCTGAATTACTTCTCCTAAATACTTGAATTTATTTACTTAATAAGTGAAAATATTTGCCATATTAGCAAATTCTGTAAATCCATATTGATAGAATAATTAAAAACTCTTATGTTATAATATTCGCCAAATCAATACTTAAAAATCACTTAATTGTCTATATTTTACAGGTTATGTGTTTCAAAACTCATTGGTTTCTTCTTCAGCACAATACTAATTTTCATAGAAGAAAAGGAAGAACACTTTAAAGATTTATTTTGAGGTTTACCAAATGAAGAATATTATTACTATTCAGTGACACCTATAATTACCTATATTAAAAAATTTCATAGATATTTTCAAAAGATTATAACACGATTTTTCAAAGATATTTTCAAAGGATTATGTTTAATGTTTTTTTTTCTTAATTCGTATTATAAGGATATCCATTTCTTAGTTAAGTCTACTTAGGATAAGTGTTTTTAAGTATTGATTTGGCGAATATTATAATATGAGAGTTTAAAAAAAAAATTTACTTGATGAATTGTTCCGAATTACAATTAGGTCTATTATTATTTTGTTATTGCTGCTGTCGTCATTAGATATAATTTGTCGCAGAACGACCTCTCCAGAGTATTTCTGTCCATTATTATTCTCGTTCCTCTGGACTAGGGAAATAAGACAGATGCATTTACATGTGGTTGATGGTTTTTATGGGGTGCCAATCAAATCCTAGGAGTTAATTTGGAAATGAAATTAATAAAGATAAAGGGGTAGCCAGTATCCTTGAACAGGGGGTGTGGATTGGGTGCTTAAGTTCTTCTGCAGGGTTGGATTTAAGTTGCTGCTGTTGCTTTATTTAAAGATGTAAGATATCTAGGTCGTCAACCAACTAGCATGTCGATGGGAGGTCTGAAACTTTACTATGATTATGTAAGTACTGTAGCATTTTCAATACACCTACCATTAGCATGTATGCTCACATTTTATTAGTATGGCACTGAAAACAACACAATTCATTTTAAACACTACATGCGCAAACGTTCCTGTACTCAGAGCACTCCTAGTATGACAGTGAACAATGAACGATTCTCCAAATCAATGATTCTTCCACTTTTTCTCCACAGAGAACTTGATCGATTGTTGCTACGCAAGATTTTCATGAAATAATTATTTAAAATTGGTCTTATTCAAACGGTCTCCTTTCGCTTTTAAAATATTTTATATAAATAAATGTAGGCCCAGTCAATTTGCTTGAATAAACGAATTAGGTCTATTTTTAGGTTCTATCACGAAAATATTCATGATGAAAATTACTAAATGTAAAACAAAAATATTGGAATGCAGCCGAAATAAAACAGAAACCTCTATGGACATCAAATTGGCAGGTGAAAAGCTAAAGGAAGTAGGATACTTCTGTTACTTAGGAAGCAAAATAACCAGTGATGGACGAAGCAAAGAGGATATAAATAGTAGGTTGGCTCAGGCAAGGAAAGTATTTCTACAAAAAAAGGAATCTGTTGACATCGAATATAGATTTAGGTATTAGGAAGTCATTTTTGAAAGCCTTTGTCTGGAGCATGGTACTCTATGGAAGTGAAACTTGGACTATTGGTGCATCAGAAAAGAGGAGAATTGAAGCGTTTGAAATGTGGTGTTATAGGAGAATCATAAATATCAGATGGGTAGATAGGGTTACAAACGAAGAGGTATTAAGACGAGTGGGAGAGGAGAGACATTTCTAGCGACTGCTAATGAAGAGAAGAGATACGTTGGTAGGACTCATACTAAGACACCCAGGAATAGCAAGCTTAGTTATGGAAGGAAGGGTCGAGGACAAGAACTGTAGGGGTAGACCAAGGTTAGAATATGTTAAACAGATTGCCTCGGATGTAGGGTGTGGTAGCTATGTAGAGATGAAACGATTAGCTCAGGATAGGGAGGCATGGAGAGCTGCATCAAACCAGTCAAATGACTAACGACTCAAACAACAACATCACGAAAAATAGGTATTATTAGGCCCTAACATAAAATTACGTCAATTTAGATTTTATAAAATTGAAGTATACAGCATTACTCTTTGGTACTTAAAACATTAAAATGAACTGAAATTTGGAAAGTAAGAGGTCAGGAATAAAATAGGCGAGGACATAAGAATCTGGAGCCTGGTTATCGCCTTCAGCACCGTGCAATGTAGCCTTGATTTGAATGTTATAAAACCGGTACTGATTCAAGGTGAAGTGCGAGATTAAGCTAAGGTGTGAGAGAAGATGGATTAGTTCTCGATAGAACAATGTGTTAATATTGTGGCAAAACTGTAAAAGCAGTAGTGATAACAGATACAATCTATCTTTATTACTGCGAGCACTGTTTTTGCCGTCCGTTCTGTTTACCGCTTACTATGTCGTGCGGACACACTCGACTACAGGCGTACTCAATAACTCAACACAGGCATTTTAAAATTTAAATTGGCTGTAAGAACAGTTTCAATGGCCTTTTCAGAGGAAAAGATAGCAAGTTTTTTATAGAGTAGTTTTGAAACAAGGTAATTTCTGACTGAATTAGCTACGCGCAACATCATGAGGTCAGGCTGTCTCCTGACTTAAGGAGCTACAACAATAACGATTGTAATATGATAACTGTGCCTGTCATAAATCTTGTACAACAATGATATACATTTCCAAGGAAACACACACCTTGCTATTAAAAGCAAAGTTAAACATTTTCAAAATTCATATGTTAATTATGTTTCTCAATTTTCTCAAAATTGGTTCTTGTTTTGTGCTGACCTTCACCGTTTCCCTGATATCTCCCGTGTTTATAGGAATTTTTGCAGTTTTCTTTTTTAATGTTGGTGTTAAACCTTCTGCTACTAAATGAATCTCATTCAAAACCGTTGTGGCTTTAATTAGTCTTTCTATGAAACGTTAACAATTTTTTAAAAGTTTGCTCACAATAAAAATGGAAATAATGACGCTTAATTAATTAATCATGTGAAAATATTCGAGATTAATTTTGTATAAGAAGGTTTAACACCCACATTAAAAAAAGAAAACTCCAAAAATTCCTATAAACACGGGAGATATCATGGAAACGGTGAAGGTCAGCACAAAACAAGAACCACATTTTGAAAAAATTCTAAAAATCATTACCATTTGAATTTTGAAAATGTTTAACTTTGCTTTTAATAGCAAGGTGTGTGTGTTTCCTTGGAAATGTATATCATTGCTGTACAAGATTTATGACAGGCACAGTTATATTATTAACATCGTTATTGTTGTGCCTCCTTAAGCTGTATGTGCCCCCTTACGTTGGTCGTCCGTGAAATTGATCTACGCTGTTTCCAATTCTCTATTTCAGGTAAATGTCGAGGTGGTACCTTCGAAGAGGTCACAGCCTCTTCCTTACAGCTCGTTGCCTAGTTTAATTCTTCTTTATCAGGGCCATAGCTAGGTGGCAGCTAAGTGGTTCCCGAATACACCCCACCGATCATCTCCACATCCCACTAGAGTCAGCGCCAATTATAGAGAGAAAACAACGGGTTACACTCAGCCTCATGAGGCAACACCTCAGCCATCCTGGATGTCATTTTCCGTGCTTTCCCACTTCTACTCCAGTCGAATGCCGGGATATATCCTAACTTAATGCCACATCGCTTCTTTCCCAATACTCACCTCAATTACAAATGCATACCATAATAAAGCCAACACAAACACACAGGTTGTATGTATGTCTAACCCTTATTATTCCTGTTCTCCAACGGGGTTGGGGATGAGGATGTGATGTGGCGGATGGTTTTACGACCGGATGCCCTTCCTGACGCCAACCTCATGAGAGGAGTTTATGGGAGATGAAATGAATGAAGATGAATGAAACTGGGCAAGGATGTGGAAGGAAGCGGTCGTGGCCTGTCAGAAGGTAGACTACCGTCGCAGCATTTGCTTGGACATGAAAATGTAAACCACGGAAAACCGTTTCAAGGACGGTCGACGGTGGGGATCGAACCCACGTCTACTAACTCCACAGATAGCTTGGCCCCATGGCCTAGCGCTGCGCTTTAGCGAGCGTAGCTACCACTGTCGGTGATCATAAACACACAGGTTATCAGACAAATGTCCACACTTACCCAGTGACGATATATATTCGTACTTGCATAATTTCAGATTTGCACCTCCTACTTGAAGGATCTATCTGATCCCGGTACGGACGGTTTGTATTTAAGGGTGTATACTTTCGATTAGTATACTCATTACGCTCGTAACATGAATCCAACGAACATCACTGCTGTCTCAAAACCTGGCGAGAATATGATTGGTAGACTGCATAACCCATTTTCTATGTCACAAGCAACATTCTTATCCAAACGACTTCTGTCCACGGCTACATTGCACAGTGGGTCAAAATCGAAATCTAGGGGAACAAAATTATTTTTACGTTTTATTCATGAATTTAGAGTGAAAGCAACGTATATAATTTGTTTACTTCATAATAAACACCAGTTAAGACCTTTTTAAGCTTCGTCTACACATGCAAGAAATTGTCTATGACTAGGAGTTGGATAGAGCAATCAGTTATCTCTTCAGAACAATTCTCTACCCCTAATTTACTTTTAACAAAGTCACAAAGTTCCACTTTTGACATAATCGTCGAACCCTGTGCTTCAAACAGTTGTAAACGTGTGATAACTGGTTGCGCGGCATCTTCTAAAACGTAAAATAAATAAGTTGCAAAAAGATGCAAAAAATCTTATTACAGGCGTAAACTACAAGACTTTATCTACATTTTAACATTAAGTAGAAAGTGACGCAGATTGACACGACATACTAAATATCTAACTTGTAAGTGAAAATATAATTTTAAAAATAATAGTTAAATATTATATAATGCAAATATAGCTAAAATTACGTAGCAATTACGCCCATTAATAACTGAAACACGTTACAAAGATCATACCTTCAGCTGCATGTTCCATCTTAAAGCATCACACTAACCAAAAAAATAACCAAACCACAGGCACTTACATTCACCCTCCAATTCAGACTGCTCGAACAGTGGTGACAGATTTACACTAAGATGCGTTTATATCCCAGAATAGTGAGCGGAAATTATATGAGAATGCTGTAGAAATAATAAATTTTGATTTTTTAACTATGAAAATAAATAATTTTGTCCTCCAAGATTTCGATTTTGACCCACTGTGCATTGGCAGGATCGCCACTGTCTCGGCCGCATCGACTCGACTTCAGTCCGTCCTCCGCCTGGGAGGACGCCTCGCCCGTGTTGCATCTCATGTTTCTCCCCGGTACCTCTGATAAGTCATTGTCAACAGTCTCTCCTTTCAAAATAATGCTATGAAAGCCCCATTCTTTCAAAATGCTGTTGAGATCTACGGTGCCCCATATTAAATGACAACCCTAAAACTTTCACACCATCATAATTCCATCGCCTCAGAATTTACAATTCATTTGTAGAAGAATGGGCTCCGGTAGGGATAGATTAGGCAAAGCCAGATGTGTGAGGTTTCAGAGCTGTGTGCTGCTGGTTCGAGTTCAGCTTTTGGACATGGTTTTTAGAGCTGTCTGCTATCTGCTCAACGTGCACAACATAACGTAATATGTAACCTATGTATCATAACAAATTTAGTACCATAACAAGAAGTTCCGTGACGAAATAAAGCCTACTTTCCTTAAAATTTAAGATTCTTGCCAATGATTAATCTATATGGACATATCTAGAATAATGACGAAATAAAGTTGGTAATATCGAAATTTTTAATAGAGCACCACAGTTGGCAGCCCTGGTGACTGAATATATTCATAGTTCCCTCTCTTAGGGTACAGAATACAAAATTTGGATGAAGTCCAATGGATAGCATGGACGTTACATGCAGTTAAACATTGGATCTAACAGCGCATAAAATAATGTTGGCAACAATGTCATGCATGTATTGGTCAGAAATAATCTGAAATAATATGATCTATTGTTGTGCCAATTTTGAATGAAATCGATTAGTGAGTATAGAAATTACATGCATTTTAAAATTGGACCTATCAGCAGGCTTAGAATCAAGTTGGCAGCACTGACGTATATTAGTTACTCCAAATTAATCTAGAATGCCAGGTACTATACGTGTGCAAAGTTTTGAGCTATTGGCTTGCATACTTCCTGATATATTGATATTAGGGTAACACAAATACAGACATAATTTTTTAACAGTTGGCAGCCCTGGTTGCTCTGAAGTATACGCTCAGTTATATTTGTTTGTGTACACATTGCACATACGAAATTTGGTTGAATTCCAATTGATAGTGTATGCATTTAATAATTGGACCTATCAGCAGGCTTAGAATCATTTTGGCAACACTGCCATGTATGGCGTTCTGTAAATTAAAACTGAAATATTATTATCTATACGTGTGCCAATTTTGAAATAGCTCCCATTTATACTTTCCAAGATATCCAACATGGAGCTCAAATTTCAATTGCGATTTTTCATCAGTTGGTGGCACTGACGACATTGAGATATTCAGGTATAGATCTTTATTCCTACCAAATTTTGTTTCGATTGCTGCAGCCGTTTAGGAGTTGATAGGGGGGGGGGGCACACACACAGCCAGACAGATGGACAGACAGACAGACACACAGACAGACAGACAGTCAGACAGACACACATTTGCCCGGATCGATCTCATAAGTCTACTTTTTCCACATTTTTGCAAAATGTGAAAAGTAGGCTAAACATGATAAATTTCAATTTCTACGCCGATCTAATGCCCTTATGAAGGAATTCCTCAGGATCTCCAGGAATCCTAGTCTACCCGTGCGTAATGACCTGTCACTTTTGAATCTTAAAAGACTAAAATCACGCCATCCAACTCTGCGTGATGCAACTGACATGGATGCTAAGGATTTAAAATCTCTTGATGAATGGAAAGGTCGGTGGGAAGCAGCAACAGTTATACGCCTGCATACTTTCTTCTCAGGTCCCAGATTTCCAAGTGGATTCCACCTACCACGCAAAACCTGCACTGCCCTGAACAGAATCAGAACAGGACATGGTCAGTGCAGAGACGCTCTTCACAAGTGGAAAAAGCTACCTAATCCAGACTGTGACTGCGGAGCTCCACATCAGACTATTCATCACATTGTCAGCGAATGCAAGATTCGGGCTTATCACGGTGTTGAAGTGGGCTTCATGTTAGTAACTTCAGTCGCTGTACGCTGGATTGAAAATCTGGATACTCAGTTGTGAAGCACAAATTGTTTCTCTTTTGTAAATATGTACCGTAATGTCTGTAAAAGCCATACGCCAAATAAAAAGAGAAATTCAATTCAACTCTTAAAATGAGTTGGAGTTTACTCTAAATCAGCGGTTCCTAACCTGGGGTACGCGTACCCCTTGGTGATACGCAACGAACCGGTTAGGGGTAGCCTACGCCAAAAAATAAACGGTAATGGCAGGCGCCATGTTCCCAACGTACGTGTCAGTTGTAATGTACCGGCGAGCAGTGCCGTCTTATTCAGGCACGTCAAGGTCAATGCTCCCACCCTACCCAAGCCCCAGTCACTATCACGGCTGTACTGCTATTGCCTTGTTTGTCTATTTTTGCCAGACCAATCGCTAGAATTAATTGGTTTGCAAAAAAATCAAAATTAAAAAATCTCATGTGCTGTAATATTGTTTATTTACCTCAGCTAAATGTTTATACATCTTCATTTGCACAAGCAAATAAAAGTAAAATTGAAAATTATTTTTGGAATTTTATTGAAATGAAATGCATACTAACAGCAAACAAATAATCAATTCAAAATATTAGTTACACTGCATTCAAAAAATAAGTTACAAATAGTTGTATGTTATTTTTTATAATTAATATTTTTATCAAGTTATGTAGCCTACATATTACCCGTCAAAAATTAAACGTTTTAAAAGTTTACTTTTTAGGAGGTTCTATTTTAGACAAATGTGTATAAAGGGGTACGAGAGGAAAATAAGTTTGAGAACCGCTGCTCTAAATGATCAAGAAGAGCATAGATCACAATGATAATAATAACCAGTGGTGGATGCTGTGATAAAATCACCCTTTTACTCCTCATATTAAGGCGATACCGGTTATGATATATCATTCCTTATCTAATTCAATCGGACACATTACTATGTTCACCGACTGAAAAGCTATTATCAAATAAAGAAGAAAACGCTGAAGAGCAGCTTCCAAATATTTATTTCTTTTTATTTTGCATTATTTTGCAATTTTCACCAACTTGGGCTGACATTTTTTGGCAATTATTTATTGATTTGATGAATTTTAATGGACACGGATCATGGTCGAGCCGAGTGATAAAGTCTTACTGGTTTTATAGACTGTTAGATAAAATATCCGGCGAATAACATTAAGTGAGTCAAAGAGTACAGTAGTTTATTACATTATGTACGATAATTGATTGCAATTTACTCTACCAATCAAGAAAATTGGTTTTATAAAACTTTGAATAAATATACTGTAGTTTTGAATACAATATTTTAATTATTATTTTAATTTTATTTCATTTTTATACCACTCAAGTTAATTAGAAGGTGTCTTCCTGATTGCGACCATTCCGGATTGCGTTCTTGGGTTAGTAATCCGGCACGTTAACCACTCACCCACCGTGGTTAAACCTTTCAATAAAAGCTAATTGGCATGCTGCTAGAATTATATTCACATTATTGCACTTTCCTAGGAGTTCTAACTCTGAAGAAACGAGTATTATCCGTGGAAAAGTTCAACATTTATGGTGGAAACATCTGTCTAATTGCCGGGATGATTCCTAACTTACAACTACGACACCGGACACCATGGCCCAGCTTAGCCAGCGCCGTGAACCTATTGAAAGGAACTGTCCCAGCATTTGCCTGGTGGGGAAAATGGGAGACCACGAAAACCATTTTCAGGACGGCCGATGTGGGATTCAAACCCACGCTCCCCCGATGCCAGCATTAACGCTCTTGGCCACCGCGGCCTGTCAAACACTTATTTGCGAGTTAGCAAGCAAGCAAGCAAGCAAGCGTGCGAGTCAGTGAGCTAGGCTAGCGAGCGAGCCTTACTCAGAATAACACGGCCAAGCCAGAGAAAACATTCACGCCTCTGTAAGTGATTTAAGTTAGAAAATCAGATTTTTTAAAGAAAATTTACATTAGCCCATATATTTTTCCATATTTTAACGATTTATTCAAATCAGACAGTATTTTCGATTATAATTAACAATATTTTTAACATAGGCTAATTTTAATACTGTATTTGAAGATTAGTCCACGATTACTGAGGAAAAATAAATATAGTGAATATTTTATTTCTAGTCTTCATCTCTTTTTGCATAGAATGTTAATGTTAGATTGATGCTCTTAGTTTAATACTTTCACTTTAGCATAACTGAAGATGGTTACAAGTTAACCGAAACTGGTATTACATCATAATTAGTTTCAATGCATTATTGACTTTAAGGTGGATTATCATTTATTTACCTATTCATTAAGTAAAACTTTAATTTGTAGGTCAATTCGGACAAATTATATGAAACAAGGTGCATATCATATCAATGCATAATTTAACAAGTAGTTCCGTGAAGAACTATACAGCCTATTTTCATATATCCTGCTCATGTTAATTGTCTCTATCAACATACAAAATTTCAGTTTAATTGCTGAAACAGATTCGTAGATATTGAGAACCGTCTAAATATTTCATATGGTTGCCAGGATGGATTTTTATTTTTGTACTATTACATTAAGATTATTGTGTACGTGAGGTATTCAAACTTCAATCGCATGATTAGAACACAAGAAGTAAAAACGAGATTTTAAAAGTACGCACACCAGCCATCTTGTGATTATGCAAACAATTGAAATAAATTACATGCCAGTGGATCAACATTTGTATAAGCATTTAACGTGCAACGTTTCACGGCACTCGGATAGTTAATTCGCGAGAAACGTCCATTTAAATATTTATACTTGGCGTCGCCGCCATGTTGGATTTGTGCTCACCAGGTTACTGAAAGTCCTATAGGTGAACATATGTTCATAGTCTCTATGAACATTAAAAAAATCAGTTTGGTTGCTGTAAAAGATTCATAGATATTGAGAACCGTCTAAATACTTCGGAAGCTCGCCATTTAGGATTGTTATATGTATAGGCCATAGAGTTAAGTACCATTCAAGGACAATTATTGCCTAGCTTCATTATTCAAACTTTCACTTCGATCGCATGAATACGACACAAGAATAAAAACTTAATTTTAAAATTTCGCTCAGCCGCCATCTTGAGGTTATGTAAACAATTGAATTAAATTTGATGGCAGTGCATTACAATCTGCAAAATCATTTACTGTACCACATTTCACTGCGCTCAGAGCGTTAAATCACGAGAAAAGTCTATTAAAATATTTCAAATTCGCTTGGTCGCCATGTTCGTTTTGTACTTGACAGGTTTATGAAATATACATAGGTAAACTTGTATCAGTACCCTTTATCACCGTACAAAATTGCATGATGATATCTGTAATAGTTTCGGAGATATAGAATGTCAGTGAAATATTTCGCACAGCCGCCATTTTGAGGTTATGCAAACAATTGAACTAAATTAGACTCCAGTGCATTACAATGTGTATAGCCATTTGCTGTACCAAGTTTCATTACGTTTGGAAGGTTAAATCGCGAGAAATGTATATTTAAAAGTCTCAATTTCGCTTGACCGCCATGCTGGTTTTGTAGTCACCAGGTTTTCGAAAGTCTCATAGGTGAACTTCTAGTAGTGCCCTTTATCACCGTACACAATTTCAGGGCGATATCGGTAATAGTTTCGGAGATATTGAATGCTAGTGAAATATTTCGCACAGCCGCCATGTTGGAGTGGTGAGACGTAACAAAATTTGAAGGGCACGGTCGAGGTCGCCGGGAATAGTGCCATGAACTTACCGAGTTTCATTGAAATCGCTCCAGCCGTTTAGATTTTATTAGGGACACACACACACACACCTCTCTCACACACACACACACACACACACACGCACACACACACGGACAAAAGGTGATCTCATAAGCCTATTTTTTCAAAATTGAAAATAGGCTAAAAACACTTTTTGTAACCCAAAATGTGCGTCAGGATCTGAAAAGAAGCGTTCATCCCTTAAACTGTTCTCGTGCGAAGCCGGGACGGGGATCTAGATTTGTACCGTACTAGCGGACCCCTGTGAGAAATCTCGTATGTTCATAAACCCCAATAGGTTTATAATGAGGCACTTAAGGAGAAAGGTTATGTTTTTATTTCAACCAAATGATTATAGAACGCTATTAACATTTCAGGATAAAGGAATGACCTCAGAATGTTAATATGACATGAAACAGTCGTCTCAGTGGCCCGTGGACAGCAATTATGGAGCGTATTTTCCTACATCAACGGTGTTTGCAAATCGCACACTTCCTACAATTTTTTAAAAGTCACTTTTTAAAGAAGTTATAGATATTTATGAAATTATAGTGCAATAAGTCACTGCTAATGTCTATGCTCTTTCATTTGAATGCTCATTTGTCACGATCGGTCGATTGTGAGCGCCGCAGGAGGGATGCATACTACTGAAATAATATATGATGATGATGCTGATGATGATGATGATGATGATGATATTATAGACTTACACAACATGTTCAAAACTCACAAAGCGCGGATAGTAAACTAGTGTTTATTAACACTAATCACAAAATATGTAATGTCTTACGTATAAGTTAGTGAAAGATTGTTGACAACAATGGCAGAGCAGAGTTGTTAGCAGTCGGCAATTACGGTAACCAATCGGAGAGAACAGGCTGGATGTCTGCCCAAGTGTTCCACGCATACAATATCGAGTATGAACGAAATATGTTTGTCGTATGCTCACTGAAGGGCCGAGTATTCAAGCTGGGATACTAGTCAAGCTCTCAACTTGTCTGCACTACGAAGAGATTTTGTTACTAAGCATGTGACACTCGCAAGTCATGTTTGGTGGACCGGCGATCAGTTTAAAAACACAGAGAGCATACAACAACAGACTCGCTTCAGAGCGGTCAATTTGAAACAATCTAAAGACAAAGTACTCTTTGAAACACTGTAAATGATGCTTCATTTTACCCCCCCGGAATCGGCAGCTGCCTTACACCCAGGCCTGTATTTACGGGGGGACAAACTGGGCAAGTGCCCAGGGCGGCAAAATTAAAACTGAACAAAATCACTTGGGCATTAAACATTTAACCCCCCACCCCAAGAGAAACTTCATTGTCGTACACAGGCAATGCTGATTATTTAAGGACATAAAGAAAGGATAGTCTTAGTTATCTTGGTGTTCTTGCTGTTGAATCTCTCTTCGAAGTAAATTGTTGTCTAGGCTACTACTGAAGATATCCTAAACCTTCTTTTACAAATGACAAGGCAAGAAGGAAACCTCTTGTTATTTAAATAATTGGTGTTTTGGCCACTGGTTGTGTATGATATCTGTTTCAATTTAATGTAAATTCTTTATATTAAGTTTTATTTTTCTATTTGTAATTTTAGTAAACACATAGCCGGCCCCGTGGTGTTGGGGTAGTGCGCCTGCCTCTCACCCGGAGGCCCCGGGTTCGATTTCCGGTTCCGTCAGGGATTTTAAAACTGGCGTGAGGGTTGGAACGGGGTGCACTCAGCCTCGTGAGGACAATTGAGTAGCTGTCTGACAGTGAGGCAGCGCTCCGATCACGAAAACCAAGATTAACGGCCGAGGAGACCCGATGCGCTGATCACGTGTCACCCCAATATCTGCAGGCCAAATGGCTGGGCAGTGGTCGCTCGGTCGGCCTTAGCCCTTCATGGGCTGTATAGTGCCAGGGGTTTGAGTAAACACATAGTTTGCCACTCATAGTTACAGTAAATACACACACAGGAGAAGAAACAGACCCATAGGGTAGGTTAAGGAAAGTTTATAAATTATGCATATTCCAAGTCGGGGACAGCAAAGTATTTTTGCCCAGGGGCGTCAGGAGCCCTAAATATGGGTCTGCTTATACCTAAGGTGACCATGATGGACCAGGAATCGAAAACTAGGATACAATGACATATAACATAGCTGAGATAATTTACATGTTGTTATATAGATGGTTAATCAAAATATGAATGAATCTTTCAGAATTCCCCGTAACATCACCGTGTACTGCTGGGCACACACACCAAGGCGTTGCAGAAGCTTCTTAGCATGACGAATAGAAGGAACTAGTGTGAGGACTCCGCCATTATAGAACGGTAGTTTGTGGTCCTGCCGCTACCAGCACTGCAAGCGATTATGTCCAACACGTGTCCTGTTGTTCCGTCGAACCGGGTCATATAAAAGTGCGGGGTAAGCTACTGTGTGAGATATTTGTGTGAATTAAATTGAATTTTCTTTGCGTTCCGTTCTTAAATTCAGTTCATTGTGTCTTGTGTACATCAGCGTTTTATGTTTTGTGTAGGCCTACTTCAAACTTATTTCTTTGATAATATTACTGTTTTGTGGCATCATCATTCCGAGCCCAGCATCCAAGCAAGCTGCACGCCACTGCTCTAAGCTCCGTCTTCTAACGCCAATTGATGACATCGATGATCCGCCAGCCTTGACAGCCTTTCTAACAAGCCTAGTCCTCACTATCCCTACGTTCCTATACGCTTAATTTGCATACTCCTTAGTAATACCCCATTTAGACGTCTCGGTCACGATCCCGATTATCTCTGATCTGGATAATGTCCAATCGCGATCAACGGTGTTTGTCATTGGTACGTGTTTAGACGTCCCTTCATGAAACAACGGGATAATCTAGTAAAACAGCATGACATCGATAAGGTCTGCCAACTTTTGAATTCCAAGTGTTATAGCAGAAATTTACAGTAGTTTGTTTCCTCCAGTTTTGAAGTATTTCAGTTATTCTTTATACATAATTCAACCTGCTAATGTATATTCTTAAATATATACAAATCCTGAGGAGACGTATAGGCAAGGCCTACCCTTGGTGTGGAAATAAAAATATTTTGAAATATTTATAAACAGATCTAGGCTAATTATTGCATAAATACTTCTTGTTCGTCCAGAGTTATTTGGCCCTATCGGAATCCCTTCTATGTCTATGACAATAAATTTATGTCTTTATTAATCGTCTTCATCGACTTTCCCCAACGCTAATATTGCTTTTCAGCGTTTAAACACTGGTATGTTTGTCTCCATCCATCATTTCGTTTCTCTCAATCTTCATATATCTGATATCAACCAACATAAATACAACCATCATGGCCAACATTACGTACATCTCGCTTTCAAAACACAAGATAATACAAAATGGCCATCATTTCCACTGCCTACTTCACTCACAGAGCAGGGGAATAGAACACACCGACGATCGCAATGGCCGCGAACGCGATTATCTCGTTGTGGGAACGGGATCGGGCTGATCTTGTTGGAGGGAAAGTTGATCGCGATAATGTTATCCTGTTGCGTTTAGACGTCCTAACTTAATCAGGATCGGCGCCTGATCGCGATCGCAACTGGGACGTCTAAACGGGCTATAACAGTGCAGATTAAGTCACTCCTCTACCATTCAAATATCCAACACCATACCCACCCTATAACCATCCTAGTCAAGCAACTCCTGTCTCCCTCGAGTTTAACTCATCCCCTCACCCTACTAAGCAGCCAATAATTAATTATTTAATTAATTATTTCAAGTAACTTCAAATTTCATCAGCGCACTCAACGTCACAGCTCCAACTGTATTTAAACTGGATAACTTTGAGTGACTGGTATTTTTTTTTCTCTTTCCTTATTCTCTGGTCGACCAAGGTATTTGACCACTATCTCTCATCACTTCTTACTCATTACACGCTCTTATACACTCACGAACACAAACATGTCGCGCACTGACACTAAACCTCGCACATTAACGTACCAGGGCATAACATTCCTGATAACTCAGGACCCTGATACCCTAAAAGCCCAAATTATACCCCTGTCAATCCAAAAACTCTAATTCCGAATGGGCCTACCCAAAAACGAGGTGGTACACTCGTTCCATTTAAACCAGCTTCACCAAAATGAGATTCCTCACTCTCTAGATCACCTCCTCCCTCACCCGGCCACGTCTCATTCCCGACATTTGATTTCGAAAAAGAGCTGTGGTACGCTTCACCCAATGGCAGTAACCTTCAGACCACGATGGTCCTCATCCACCCACCAATTGGTATTAGCCTTTGTAAATCAGTCAGGCAAGCAGTAATTAACGCGCTCAATCCCATAGCCCAATTTATTTCCCTCAATGAGGAATTAGGTAATCACCACATTGGCATCACTCCCTCCGAGGATAGCCATCTCGACTCTGTCACTAGTGTTCTCAAGAGCCACTCTGCCATTCCCCCATTTTCATTAATTAGATTCAGACCCACAAATTCACTTTCCTTAGTCTCTCAATCTGAGGAAACTAAATTGCCACAACAAGAAACAACAAAAGTCACAGTCTGTATAACCTACTCCAGGAATCTGTGTGCTTTCCGTAACATGTAGGCCTAATGGAGACCGTAGTACTTATTTCCGTGAATTATATTTTCCATTGTGCCCTGCCGTGTTATTTTAATTGCAATCGCTAATTACTTTTTAAAAGAGTATCAGTTACAAAGTAATTCGTTTCCCTTGGCATTATCCCTAAGACCAGCTGACCGGCAGCTTGGAACTTGCTCACTCTAGCGCTGCCGGGCGGGGCGCGCTTGAACTTGTGGAGTCCTCTCACTTTCTCTTTCATTCGTCATGTTCTTAGTATAGGAACGAAACGATGTCCCACGTGCACCGAATATGAGACCTCATACCTTCAATGTGCCTTATAATAAGTTGAATCAAAACTCTCACTTAAGTGAGTTATACATGGGAGATTGATAGACCCTTTCTCGTCGTCGACTTCCATAGCTTGTTGGACGTTCCTTTAAAATCGAACTGTGGGCTCTAAAACCATAACTTCCCCGTGAGAACTACAATATCCGCTCATCTAATGCTGTCATCCTCCACCAAACAACGCACTTCTTCATAGACTTAGTACTTAACCTTATGTAGAGCTTCTGCGATTTAAGACTGAACCATGTGATGCCAAGTGTTCCTCATCCGCTAGCTTTTAGGACAAAATCTCAGGTCAATGCCCCGCGTTTCAACTTTTGCACAGCCTGAGAAACGGCAGTGATTGATAGTAGATGTCCTTCCTGGAACTGATCGTACCACTGCTGTGTTACACGACAACTTTATTGCAGCTGTCCATTCAGAAGAGGACATGCCTTGCCTATTACTAATCCAGGAATTTCTTGAAGGATCGTACATCCTATAATACGTATTAACTCTAAGTATAAGGAACGTTTTCTTTCTTAAAAAAATCCTCTCGGCACGCCGGAAGGCGGAGGTAGATTTCACCGGGCAAACTAGGGGATAGGCTATAATAGGCAAAATATGCAGGTTTTCGTAGAAGGATCAGACCTCATTTATTGCGAGAAAGTATTTTACAATGTAATTGGAGCTCAATTCACGTTTCTTTCGTCTTACTATGCTTAATTTTAACATTTTATTGCGTTAGGGGGACGGTAACCTTCTTGTCATTTGGGTCCATTTTTATATTTGTGGTCACACCGTCCTTATGCAAGGTTTGGAACTGATGTGTAACTATCTAACAGTCTGTTACTTCTTCACGTCAAATTTTATCTCCCGCAGAGATGTTGGTTGGTTCCTCAGTTGAGGGGCTATGACAACGCGGTCATGTAACCCCGTGTACTTTGGGTGTGATTAGAATCTGTCTGATAAACAGTGTTAATTGTGATGGCCTTATTAGTCTGTAATTCAGGTAAGGACTGCAGACGGTCAATTTCAAGTAGTAGTTCCTAATGTTGGTACCAAATATACCGTCAACGACACCTAGCTGTGAACTTGGCTACTAGATGCCACCGCAACCAGTAACTTGCAACGAACGTTGGACTTCCCCTCTGAAGGAAAGCATACTGAGGGATTTTCAGCGCTCTTTGAAAATCCGACGACTTCAGCCGGCTTTGAACCCGCGACCTTGGGCATAGAAGTTCAGCATGCTACCAGTTACGTCACCGAAGCCGCTTCAGACTTAGTCAGATAGAATACTGAATGTGATCTCGTGCAAGTGCTTTGTCATGGCAACATCTGATGGCTCATCCCTCATCAATTTAGTAGTGTTGCCATGGCAACCTCGGATAGCTCTTGGCATTTTCTTATAATTCCGAAATCATTTTTCTCATCCCTTTGCGTAATGGTGGGTCATATCAAAAATTCTTTCAGACAAAAGTTTTAGGTAATTATTAGGGAAATACTGTCCATTTTGTACGGTTTTGATATTGTGCCTATTAAGAGAGATATGATTAATGTTTCCCGAAAAACCCACTTTTTCCCACCCCATTGGCCAATGGTTGGTGCTATCAAAAAACCCTTTAAACATAAATTTTTGGCACTTATCAGACACATAATATGAACTTTGAAGGGATTCGATATTTCAAATATTAAGAGAGTTATAGTGATATTTCACTTTTTCGAAAAAAGCCCCCCATTTTTACCCTTTCGACCGATTTTGCCCATTAACGAACTCGACCGAGATTTTATAGGGATACATATTATGTACAAAATTCAAAGTGATTGGTGCAAAATTACGGCAATTAACGTGTCCACAAGAAACTGATATATAGGCTATATATATACATATATACATAAATTATATATAAACTTTTGAACTGACGGTGGTTTTGGGGTCTGGGGGATGTGAAACGCGAAGATATGTCGAAATTTTCCGGAAGCTTTCTAATGAAATCTACCTAATATCCAGGTAGTCTTAGCCTATCTTGCCTACCCTTTCCCCGCCTGGGCTGATGACCATAATATCGGAAGCACCAAGTCAAACAACAGACCTAACACTATTTATTTTGTCAGTGTTGCAGAGAATGTCTCCCAGTATTAGGCTATGATTATATTTACACGAATAACACGTGTCTGTTACAGTTTAGTTATTGTTGTTTTAAGGGGCGAAACTACGAGGTCCTCTGCCTCTCTCTGTTGTAGTTTAAGTGTTAGTAAACTCGCGGCCATATCATGCTCACTTGGAACTTTGCTAAGGCAGGTCAGTTCTATTTGAAAACATTGTTGCCTTGGAGAGAAAGGAACTCCTGAGGTCTTCCAGACATAGCCTACTGGTAAACATACGATACTATCAAACGATGTTGGCATATCAAAGAACCCATTTGAATTCAGTAGGCCGGGTTCATAACGGTAAAATTAATCTCGGGAGTTTCCGCCAACACAAAGTTCCTCATTTCTCTACTAGAAAGCGCTATATTGTTCAAGGAGGTTAGATATCTAACCTCCTTGTCTTTCATAGTGATTCAAGGAACAACGAAATTCGACATCCAAGCTACCCTCTGGGTGTCAAATTGCAAAGCCTGCACCCGGCATCCAAGGCCATACGATATTATTATATTATCAAACTAGATTTCTTATACGAGCATCGAGGGGCAAGGCTATCTTTGGACTTGGTGAGGTGCGCTTGAACCGCAGTCTAGGCCGTCTTTGAAATGGTTTTCCGTGGTTTCCCATTTTCAACTCTAGGGCGGCACCCTATAAAAGGCCACGGTGATTCCTTCCAACTCCTTGCTCAGTTTCATTCATCTTAATGGATTCCGGAATGTCCTACTGTATATTGACCAGACTAATTTCCAACTAGGCCTATTTATTTACCCTTTTCTCAGAAAATACTAACAGGAACTAATCGAATTTTTTCAGGAATTTTCTTCACGACTCGCTCTAATTGTTTATACAGTTTTCTTTTGAAAATGCATTTTTTTAAATTTTCATGATTATTTGTAAAATGTCATACTTATAACAGCACTATCATGTATCGTGGGAATCACTTGAGGCTAGGAGGACGAAATCTAGACTCTGCGCTATGTACAACACGTATACAAATCAACCAGCATGGGGTGAGCTTAGCAAACGTATGGAAAAGCCTACTTACATGGGTAGGAGCGATCATCCTTTCAAAGTTAAGGGCCGACCACAGCGAACAAATTATGGTAAATATTCTTTCGTAAACCGTGCCATTGATAATTGGAACTCTCTACCTGCCGCAATCTTAGAGCCTTTTCCCAAACATATAGGTGTGTTTAAGAAAAGACTGACTATTTGTGTAAATACTCCAGTTTAATTGTTAGTGAATTGTTATGTACAATTATTTATTTGTTATTTATATCTAATTTGCCACCGGGGGACACACCCCCAATTGCAAATAAACGAATGAATGAATGAATTTCCGTCTGGAAAAATTAAACACATACAGGGAGGAATTATATCTAAATATTTCAGCTTTGCATGTTGAAAAGTTGTGAAAGAAAAGGGAAATTTTTATATCTAGAAAAAAAAATAGCGGGAAATTGGAATCAAAGATTTTTCCGGTCTGTAGAACATGCCAGTACAATATGATTCCTCTTTTACCATTTGAAGCACTAGCATTCTTGTTTCTGTTGTTCTATGTCCCTTTTCCCTTGCTTCTTACGCAGCCTCTTTCTTAAAAGTTTCTTTTTTGTATCTATCGTCCAATGTAGAGATTTGAGGCCATTCTTTCAGTGTTGCCTGTACAAAATATTCATTTTTAGCTCTTCAGTCAGTCAACACGAATATTCCCAATGAATGGGCGGGGTACAATATATAAAAATATGTAAACACACTCCTGGAAAGAAGTAGTCTTCTTGTATTAGCTAATTATCACTATTAAATGGGGCATTGCTGTAGAGAATGTTTCCCAGTATTACAGTAGAGTCTCGCTAACTCGGCCTAATGTGGACCGAAGGGTGGCTGAGTTCGCGAAAATGCTGGGTTATCGGGAAATTTGTTAAAAAGAAGAAATTTAAAACGATTAAGTCACTACATACAGTACTTGAATATATAGTTCAGTACTGTACAACTGAAAACAAGGAAAACAATTACTGTAAATTATAAAAGAAAACGTAGAAAAACTAGACGAAAGAAAACATATTAACGCTCTGTGCGGAAACACAAAAACAAACAAAAGTCATGATTTTTTTCTCCTGTCAGGGTGGCCGAGAAATCCGGAGTGCCGGGTTACCGAGTGCCGAGTTTGCGAGACTCGACTGTATGATTATATTTAGACTACAAGAATAACACGTGTCTGTTGTAGATTTCGTGATAGTAAACTCACGACCTGTACAGTATTATACCCTCAAGGGCTCACTGTTAGTGAGATCCGGGATTGGCAAACCCGAGGGATTGCTAACAACGAAAGTATCGGGTAAGACAGGTTGAAACCTATCTTGAAACTTTGCGGACGCAATCGTTGTACTATAAGAGGACAACGAGCGGAAAATTAGCTTCCAGATTGAACTGCAAGGCTCCGAAATCGTACCTGACATGCTGGTACGCTGGAGGAGCTGGACATCCCTATGGCACTCGGAGTAGTAGCAAGGTATATGCTGACTGGAGCGTGTGACTCCTTCCCACTGGCCTTGAGTGCTTGGGCAGTCAGAGCTATCCGTCCCAACATGTACGGCACTCGCTACCTCCCATTGATTTACAGTATATGAGAGATTCGCCACATGATTTCGGAGCCTTGCAGTTCAATCTGGCGGCTGATTTTCCGCACGTTGTCCTCTTATAGTACAACGATTGCGTCCACAAAGTTTCAAGATAGATTTCGACCTGTCTTACCTGATGCTTCACTTGTTAGCATCGCTCGCACAACTACGACAAAATCAGAAAAATACTAATTTTTTTGTCTTGCAATCAACGATTTCATTAGCATTTTCTGCCGTTTTTATAAACCATGTGATACTGATTATGTATTATTTTGTTCAGTACATTCCTAAAAGGATATAAACTTACGACGTTACGGAAATACGAACTTGCGAGCAAACAATTAGTCTCCATTTTGACCCAACGGGATTTAATTTTAATGTCAACGCTGACTTCGGGACGCATTTAATACATGTAGCCTAATTCTTTCCAGGAGTGTATTTACATATTAATATATCTTGTACCCCACCCATTCATGTTGACCAACTAAAGAGCTACAAATGACAATCTATAGTCTAATAAAAATAAATATGCACTTTGGTGGTTTACTATTAGGACGCACGATTGTGGAAACGTACAAGGAAAATAGCTTAAGGGAAAAATATATGTAGACTACCGTTAGAAAGCTAAATGTCCCTAGGTTACTAATATGCTGCAAAAACAAAATTTTAAAATAATGAAGATTTTGAGCATTTCGCTGTCCATTAATTTATTTCGTCTTTCATTACCTCATCTTATGAATTTGGGTAGGGATTTTTTGAGGTACAAGAAAAGGTGGAAATCGCTGGGAGCAAGATGAGGACAGCAACTGTTGGTTGGTTCCTCAGTTTAGGGGCTGCAACAACGCGGTCATGTAGCCCCGTGTACTTTGGGTGTGTGTAGAATCTGTCTGATAACCGGTGTTAATTGTGATGACTGTATTAGTGTGAGTTTCTGTTTTTTAATTCAAGTAAGGACTGCATACTTTGAATGTTTCAAGTAGTTCCTACTTTTGCCGCCAAACGCCACCATCAACAAGTAAGCCTACTAGTTCAGAACTTGACTACTAGACACCACCGCAGTCGGCTCCTGGCGACGAACGTAGGAACCCGAGCGTTGTTTACATCTTTAACCTAATTTGGCTTCACACAGTTGTAATTAGTGGAAGGTTCTTTAACATGCCATAAATCTATGACATGGGACCGCCGGCTTTACTTCCCCTTCGAAGGAAGGCATACTGTGGGCTTTTTAACGCTCTTAAAAATCCGACGACTTCGGTCGGGTTTGAACCCGCGATCCTGGGCATAGAAGTTCAGCATGCTACCAACTACGCCACCGAAGCCGCCGACAGCAACTGTTCTGCAGAAGTTTGTTTGGGAGCTCTTTGATTATCCACCGCACAGTCCTCGAGCTTTCTCCCAGTGATATCCACCTTTTCTTGCACCTTAAGAAATTTCTGTTCTCCAGTCAGCATTTTCACACTGACCAAGAGCCTCGAACTGTCACACGCTGGTTCCATTCGCAGGCGGCGACTTCTATGACACAGGACTATACAAGTTGATACCACACTATGACAAGTGTTTCAATTCGTCGAAAAATAGCTGACACATTGCTGCACCTGTTGCCAAAAAGGTTTTGCATATAACTAGCCTATGTTCTCTTTTATTTTTTATCATTTCAAATCATCTTGTCGACTTCATCGTTATGCTTTGGTCTACCGTTATGCGTTATGGTTACGGCGTGTATGACTTCATTATGTTGTTCAGTGCACATGCACCGAGTCTGAGTTTACTCCTAGGCTCTGGCGTTATGCGATACGGAGACGGCGAGTGCGTGACGTCATGCAGCAGAGTGCACCTCCCGCTCTCCGTTCCCCGCGCGGGAAGCCTAAGTTAATGGGTATAAACGGAACAAGTTAGATCTGAACCTTCCGATGCGCATGTGCGTCCAGTTGCATTACGTCATCCCCCCACCTGGATTCTTTGTCAACCAGTGAGCACATACTTCATCACGCGCTGGTTAGATGTTGCCAAGTAGTCATTATTCCCAGGACCTTGGCAGGGTACAGATGCTCTCAAGGCATGCGAAGCAAGACTGAGCCGCTCTGTTCTTTGACAAGCACGGCAACAAGCTTGCTGTCAGGAGTGTGTGAAGTGGGCGCGCTCTCAGTTAATTACCACCAATACCAATGCTATGTCACTGAGAATGCTCCTATTCGATACTTTATGCTTGCATAATATAACCAGGATGAGCAGCGAGCAGCCCCAAACAGCTGTTGCACCAAAGAGGGGAAATCGCATTTACGCCTAGTGATCCCACCACTTCCCCTCCTAGACGAGACTCCGCCATGACAGGCCAGGTCTAACTTGCCACGCTATAATGGAGTCTGTTGAAAGAGTCCTGGGGCTTCGAGCGAAGCGAGAAGCCCTCCTGAGCCTTTCTTACATGTATAGCATTTGTAGCATGCGTCATTTGAAATACTATAAAGTCTAGTCTCTCAGACTGACTGTATCTTTTTTAAAATCGATAAAGTTACTTTCTTGATGTACCTCGTGTTATGGCCTAACTATGCGCGTTAGATCGCTCACCATGACAGTGATGGGTAGCTGCAGCGAGTCCGGAGATTTGATGTTTGAATCCCGACGCTGACAACGGCAATTCTCAGAGTGGTTATGCTTTTCCCCGTCCTTTTCCACACACCATAGAGGCGACTGCCGCTATAGGCACACTATTTTAATTCAAGTCCCTGGTCACTAACACCATTCACGACTCTAATACTGTACTTGCAATTAGGTTACACACCCTAGTAAAGTCACCACAGAAGCATAGATTATCAGACAAATTGAACACACTCCCAAGTGCACCAGGCTGTTAGCCAAGTTATCCCAAGCCCCTAAACTACATCCTTATAAATATTTGCTTTCCAAAGTTTGAATCCCGGCGCTGTCATTCCCAAGTGAGATTTACCCGTTTGTTTTCACACACCTCCAAGGTAAATGCTGAGATGGTAGTCTACCTTATTTCCAGTAGCCCCACCAGGGCACGTAGGCTATCCCATTCCTAACCTTAATAATTACAGTCACTACAGGAACACACATTATCGGATAAATCCAGCACATAACCAAGTACACGGGGCTGATGACCATGATATCCCTAGCCCCTCAAACAAATTAATAAAAACAACAACTGTTATTGAATTGTAGTCAATAATGGCCTAAAACCAAAGTAATGTGCCTGAAAATGTTGTCACGCTGACCACGTTTCCCCCACAATCCGCTGGCCATGAGTAGGGCGGCAGTCACCCTTGTGTTTGCGTGCTTTACCGGAATAATGCTTGCCACGGTGGGTGAGTGGTTATCGTGTCGGACTACCAACCCCAAGCTAGCAGGTTCGCCCCTGGCCATGGTAAGTGATTTTTGAAAGGCGACAAAAATCACGACACTCTTGTCATATGTTGTTGGCATGTTAAAGAACCCATTTGAATTCAGTAGGCCGTGTTCAATGGCAAAATTAATCTCGGGATTTTCCGCCAACACAAAGTTCCTCCATTCTCTACTAGAAAGCGCTGTAGTGTCAAGGAGTTTAGATATCTAACCTCCTTGACTTTCATTGCGTCCAAAGGAACGACGAAATTCGACATTCAAGCTACCCTCTGGGTGTCAATTAACAAAGCTTGCACCAGGCACCCGAGGCCATACGAAATTATTATTATTACCGGAATAATCACGGGGTTAGTTTTATAATTAATAATGATTTACCCTTATTAGGTCTACTAACACCAATCACCTTCTAACTTCAACTCAAAATTAGTATTCTGAATAGTAGCCTAATAATAATAATATCGTATGGCTTCGGGTGCCGAGTGCAAGCTTTGTTATTTGACACCCAAAGGTAGCTCCTTGAACACTATAGCCCTTTCTAGTAGAGAAATGAGGAACTTTATGTTGGCGGAAAATCCCGACATTAATATTGCCATTATGAACACGGCCTACTGAATTCAAATGGGTTCTTTGACATACCAACATCGCATGACATGCGTGTCATAATTTTTGCCGCCTTTCAAAAATCACTTACTACGGCCAGGAGCGAACCTGCAAGCTTGAGGTAAGTAGACCGAGACGTTGACCACTCACCCACCGTGGCAAGTATTGTGCATAGTGCCGCCTCGGCTGATGGTGGTGGCTTTTGTTGTTGTCTTAAGGATCGGGACATGTAGCTTATCTGTCCCTCAAAATAAAATACAATTTCGTAATGCATCCTCTCTCATTCAGTGACTCAATGATGTCACTTTAACCATTGCGTATCTTTTACAATATTTCCGTGACACTTTCCAGCAACCATCACTAAAACCACCTTTGCAGGAAATTTTCTGTAGAAGTCGCACAATGGGCGTTAATTTATACCTTGCTTTCCACGTTCACTGGTGCCCACTTGTCCTGAGAACTGCAAGCCTTTTTTACGGGCCACAAAATATAATTGATGACTTAGGCTTGAGGTGAACATCTGCTGGTGGGTAAATGGAGTGTGGAAAATGTCTAGATAAAATAATGCGTTCTTAATTGTGCAGAAAGACTTGTGTGGCTTAACTGGTTTCTCGGATCCGCCGATTTTCATCGTGCAGTCACTAAAACAAAACTAACCAGTCAATGTACTTGACAGATAGTCTACTTTTATCAGAGCGGCAAATGTTTTTCCTTGTTTTGAATCTCTTGTTGTTTTGCAGTTAAGTTTATTATTAGTTTATTATTATTATTATTATTATTATTATTATTATTATTATTATTATTATTGTTGTTGTCATACTGTTATTAGACTATTATTATTATTAACATTATTACCTCGTTATAGGCCTATCCTTTTGAAGAGTGCGATTGAACTAAACAGATGCGTTCGTTTTCTCCCAAAATAAAATAATAATTATTAATAATATAATAGGCTAATATTTAATTAGTGATCTGCTCCAAATTATGAAAGTTTCTAATTCAGCGGACGAACAGATCAAACAACGTGGAATTTTGGACAACCAGAGTAACTTATGCCTCAACGAGACTAATGCTTGAGGTTGAAATATTGATTTGTTTCTGTTTCAAGTGATTCAATAGGCTTATTATTATTATTATTATTATTATTATTATCATTATTATGATTAGCCTATGCTATGAATCGCCAACTAAATTTATCGAGAAATGAGTAGATGGTGAACGAGGGGTAGGCAGGATTCCTCAGCGATACCATAATATGATTAACTAATCACTAACTAACTAATGTTCATTAAAATAACTTATCCTACGCTTTGCACGCATAAAAACTGACCATATTTTAGTTACTGTGAAGCAAAATGTAGTGAAAATACGTCTAACTATATATTATCCTGTTTATTAATTTCATTAATGATCTGTTGATAATAAACACACACACAAATAGATCACAAAATTAATCGGTGCTTTATAAATGGAATTGGCAGAAGACTTCATTATTTAAAATGTTTGTTACCACTTTTGCCTACAAATATATAACAACTTCATAAATTTTATCAGCTTGCAACACGAACACAGAAAATTGATATAATGATTATAAAATTTCCAGCATAGCGCATCACAATTAGGCTATCAATGGACCAGAAGTTGCTCTTTTCTATATTGAGCATTCGCCCGCTGAAATAGATCACGTAGGCTACGTATCTTACTGATCCCAATCGTTAAGTAAATCCATTCCAAAACTTTAAAGAAACCAATTAACAAAAGACATAGGCTATTTTCAGCTAGCATATTAATGAAAATGTCTTACAAGATGAGGATTACGAGAACTGTAGATAAGCCGTTCGATAGGCCTAAATGTATTTATAAAATAAGCCAAGTCTTCACCATGTGGTGACGGGTGTTATTCACGACCGAACGCCGCCATCCGAAAGTTAAGCCGGCACATTTACTTCGGATACGGTTATTTAAAGAACCTAGTGATTAGTCTATAAAATTGGATACCTATCAGTAGGAAGGTGTCTTATGATTGGGACATAGCCCATTTCCACTAAAGAAGGTTATAATATAACCAAAACCGGTACAGTGTACTCAAATATTACATTTTATTAACTTAAGGTATATTTTCCTATTTCATTAAATCCTTCTCTCATATTTTATTAGGTTATAATAGCATATGTGGCTTACTTTGCTTCCGATTCTGATTTTATTTATTTTTTACTTTTCCTCAGGGACTTTTGTTTAAAGTAGGATTATAAAATAACAATGGTTCTGGGAACATTTAAAACTTAATGCAGTAATTGTAACTGTCATTGTTAAAAATATGTAGGCCTAGCCTACATTAAATTAATTGGGAACACGGTGTTCTAATTTTTAAAAATATGAGTGCTCAGTGAAAATGACAAGAATAACTTCGGCATCTTATAAAACTGTTGTGATCTCTATACCTGATTGCACATTGAAAAAAAAAAAATGTTTGAAAGTTAAAAAGCAAAAATATTTACCATCATAGGAAAATGATAGATAATTAATTAAAATGCTCCGTCAATCAATGCAAATTATATTCAAATTTGTGCATGTTTTGGTCCAACAATGGGACATTCTTCAGCAAATTATAATCACACTTTAAGGAACTAATTTAATAAAACTATTGAGTAATTGAATTAAGTAAAATATAGGCCTAGACCTCTATACCAGATGAAAAATGAAAATAATAACTGGAAAAACAATGAATAATAACGATGAAAATATAAGACCTAATGGATAAGTGTTCTTGTAAAATGTAAAATAATAGAATCAATTTAAAATAAAATAAAATGGATATTATTTAACCAAATTATTTGTAAGGATTGGCCTATCCATTTTATTTTATTTGAAATAGATTGTAATATTTTACATTTTACAAGAACACTAATCTATTAGATTTTATATTTTCATCGTTTTTATTCATTGTTTTTCCAGTTTCTTCATTTCATCCTGTATATATTTTACCTAATTTCATTTCTCAACAGTTTTATTAAATTAGTTTCTTTAGGATTAATTCTAATATGCTGAAGAATGTCCCATTGTTAGATCGGAAGATGGACTAGTTTGAATATAATTTGTATTAGTTGGCGGAGTATTTTATTGAATTATTTCAAAGTTATTCTAGTTCATTATAGAGCATTTTACGATAAATATTAGGGCATTTTATTAATGATTTTCTGTGCTCAACGTGGTCCTACACCTTCCCACTAATGATGGGGATCAAGTCGATATCGGAGAATGTGCAGGTCCTATGAGTTCCACTGTCTCAGATTGTATATCCTGAATATCCTTTAACTATAGATAAAGCCCTGCGCGGATGCGGATATCCGCCGATAAACCCGCGGATTTCCGCAAAACTTTTCGCCATGCGGATATAGTTTGCATGGCTGTGCGGATAGCGGATAAGTTGCGGATAATGTTTGGAGTAAATTTGTGGATAGTTTTTAGAATACAATCCGAATTTGTTCAATATCATTAGTCTACTAGGATCCGGATGTTTATGACATAGGCCTATCACATTTTTCTGTTAAGTTATGCTGTTTTGATGACAAATGTAAGATGATGATTTAAGCTAATCTCATTCAAATTATGTCATTAAGCAAAATTAACACACCGAACAGAAAAGGGTTGAAATTCTGGCTGTATAGCCTAACATTCATTTTAAACATAGCACATGACTTAGGCTACATAACTTAGCGGAACGACTTTCTCCTCAAATGTCTTAAAGCGTTGCTTTAATGGTCTATGTTTTATATAATTAAAAATATTATTTTAATGAGGGTAGATTCGGATAATAAACGAGCAGATGCGGGGCGGATGCAGATAACAGCCGTGCGGATGAGGGGCGGATGCGGATAACAGCCGTGCGGATGAGGGGCGGATGCGGATAACAGCCATGCAGACGAGGGGCGGATGCAGATAACAGCCGTGCGGATGAGGGGCGGATGCGGATAACAGCCATGCAGATGCGGTGCGGATAAGGATAACGTTTTGTTCATCCGCGCAAGGCTCTAACTATAGGCTATATTTTACAATCTCAGTTTCTTAATTTTAGTAACGAATCGCCTTTTCGCATCGTAGCTGTAGCCCTCAATGGCATGCACTCAGATATTGCTCAGATAGGCCTAATAGCTAAACCAGCAAGTTATTCATTAGTCTATTGAATGAAAACATCGGCATCATAAAAAATTATTCGAGAATCGATTGTTTGTTGTCAATGTCTTGGAAAACCTACAAATGAAAACAAAATCCGACTTCATTACAAATTCGATAAGAAGACTACCATAGATTACAACACAACAGGGCCTTCAACATTTCCGTAGGCCTATCACTTCAAAATTTCCATTCGAGCAAGAACATAAATACATATTCCAACCTAAGCTCCACTCCACAATGGATCTTTATTCATCACACTTCACAACCTGTTGATCATCTCAAGAGATTTTTAAAGAAACATTTGTTTTGCTAATTTATAGGAATATACCCACTATTTACAGTAGATATATGTCATTTTCTCAAAATCGTTTTTATATTGTCATCAAATTAAAGACCACATTAGTTACATGTCAGTTTTTAACTATTTTCCTAAAATTGTTCATAGAAAATTATTAACAAAGCTCTGCTCGTAATTACATTAATTTCATTTCTTTTTAACAACATCGCTGAAGAAGGCTTAAATATGGCCGAAAGTGGTAGCCTATATTTCATTAATTAATGTACAGTATATTAATTTATTTTATTGATCAAGGTAGCCTATAGTCAAATTAATTTATTAAATACCCATTGGTTTATCATTTAGATTAAATCGTCAATAAGGAAGCTATTTAGATATGGTTAAGTGGACCTTTAAGGTAACGAAAATTCTATTTAATCCAATGCTAAATTTTAATATATTTAAGTAGGCTACACTTGGTAGACAAAATTGCCAGTAGAATATCTTCAAATAAATCATGGATGTGGGATATTACTGCAGCCTATATGGTGAACAATACGATCCAAATTTCAATCATTAGTACTGACGAAGTATTAGATATAAATTAAACAAAAATGCGATTTATTTCTTTAAATTAAAAGTCAAATTATCAGTGCTTGATACTCAAGTATTTTCCCTTCTAACCAACAGATTGTCACAAATGTCAACTACTTGCATTATTTGTGTATGAAGAGTACCGTAGTCTAAGTTGTGTAAGTTTCACACTTTCAGCCCTCTTACTTTCCAAGAAACATAAAACTAAAGACAACGACTTTTATGGTAACTTAAAGTTCAAAAGTAAACAAATTAAATTAATTCTGTGTTATCGTCACAATTAAAACACAACTAGAGGTGACCGCACTGGAAGAAAATATTTTATATTTAATTTTATAAATTAAATATTTGATTTATTCAGAAATGTGTGCTTAATAAGGCCTAACAATTTAAAGAAAAACACAGGTTTGACACATCTAGGCTACAATGTCCCCTTAAGTTGATATCACAACATACCTAGACTACATTATTTGCAGAACACAATTCGTGTTGTAAAATAAGGGGAATTTTCTACTAATTTGTAATAATAATATTAATAATAACAATAATAACAATATTTATAAATAATAATACCGGTAATGTTTGCTTTTATCTAAATGGGGCAGCATAGCTCCCGTCCCTCCCTCGTGCAAAAGTAGGTGTTCAAGTACCTAAATCATCCTCCAAGTAGTCGGTGTGTATGAAAATTGTATACAATACTAGAATCAGGAAATATTTGAAGAAACATCGCTAAAAATGAATTCAAATCACTGACTGGAAAGTGTCATCAAGATGTGACTTACCGTAGTAGGACCTAGATGGGGCACCATGCTGTCACAGCCTGCTAGAAGCGTGTCAGCCATATCGAACGAGATCTGATGGATAAGAGACACAGCTGTTGGATGTATCGAAATGGCTGTGAGCAAGTGAAGTCAATCGGAACACCACACACGGCGTCAGGATCGAAACTAAAGCATGCATTACATTGGCAAGCGGAACAGCTCACCGTCCGCCATGAACAGAGGAGGGATGGCCACGCCCATCTTGTTCCCCATTGGTCCGCAACTACTCGCCCATGATTGGTTGGACCATTAGCGGCATAATTTAGCGGCTCAAAGGAAGGAGGGTCCTGCACGTTTATTTAGGGATTTCCTCCTGTTTTTGAAGAGGGTAGAAGACATTGAGCCCGCCTCCCCTTGGCTAGAATTAATGAGGATTACAATGCTCCATTACCAAAGTTTCCTTCTATAAGGGGGAAATCCCCCGAGGGCACGTGATTAGGGAAGTCTGTTGGAATCACCCCCTGACGTACCTCAGGTGGTTTAAAACAGCAACAGATTGGGGAGTTGCCTCGTTTTAGAAATCCTGGGTTCCAATACTAGAGCAAGCAGTGGCCATACTGAGGGTGTGTGTAACAAGGAATTGTACACATTTTAGCCAGGAAAACATACTTTATAGGCCACTGTCGTCCAGGGGTACCGGTATGTCAAGTGGTTCCTTTTCCTGACAGTTCGAGTTCGGTTCCCACCTTGTCATATAGGACGATATAAACCCTTGGATCTGGGTGTACTCAACCTCATGAAGACTCTAGTGAGTAAAAATTGTTGCAACATGTCTCAATCTTTCCTAATCAGACAACATACTCGTATCTTCACAGAGTTTCTCATCGATTTTAAGATATTTTTTTGTTTTTAAGGAAAATAGACTAATTGGTGAAATTTTAACATAAAATTTGACTGAGCTTAAAAGTAGAAATCTAGTCTATTAATAATAATAGTAATAATAATAATGATAATAATAATAATAATAATAATAATAATAATAATAATATCGTATGGCCTCGGTGCCGGGTGCAAGCTTTGTTATTTGACGCCCAGAGGGCAGCTTGCATGTCAAATTTTGTTGTTCCTTGGAACGCTATGAAAGTTAAGGAGGTTAAATATCTAAGCTCATTGACACTATAGGGCTTTCTAGTAGAGAAAGGAGGAACTTTTTTGTGTTGGCGGAAACTCCCAAGATTAATTTTGCCATTATGAACACGGCCAACTGAATTACAATGGGTTATTTAACATGCCAACAACGTATGACATGCATGCCGTGATTTTTGGCGCCTTTCAAAAATCACTTACCACGGCCAGGAGCGAACCTACAAGCTTTGGGGGGGGGGGGGGGGGGGGGGGTGGAAGTCCGCCACGATCACCATTCCTTAAAGCGAACCAAAGCTGAAATCACGTAATAAACTAAGTTATTGCTTAGGATATGTTATTTATGGGGTAGCCTAGGCTACAACAGTGCGAGCATAACATTTTCGTTGTTTTAATTGCAGAAGCAATGCCTAATGGTTAGTTTCTGAAGAAAAAAAAATGTATTTATTTGGGATTGGCTGTAAGAATAGGCTGAACCATAGGTGTCTCTGAACAGGGGGATGCATTCACCCCAATAATTGTCTCCAAAAGTTCCATCCTCTCCAATATTTCAAGTCTGAATCCTCTAATTATGTTAAGTTCTGGTTTACCTAAGAGGGGGGAAATATCGATTTTGCTCAGCTAATCAATTAAAAATTAGCTGAAGAAATGTTCCTTTAATGAGAACCAATAAAACGCAAGATATTTTACTCCTTGAAGAAAATTTTTGGACTAAGGCTAAATCTTCCAGCAATATAGTCCAGCCTATTAAGCATATTTAGGCTGTTCCTCTTCACTTAACTGACGTAAAATTACGTAGCAATAACATAACAGTAAGATACGCAGAGAGGGATTACTGGCCCTAAGCCAAGATCTTCCGGGGCCCCCCATTTTTATTCAACCTGTGACATCATTTTGGAATCACTGTATTAAGGCTGCACATTTGAAACCTCCCCTCCCAAAGATAGGTCTGTGGAATTTAGGTTGCCCAACTGAATGTTAATTTGCTTTGTTTTCAGTTACTCAACCACTCTCCTTCCCCCCCCCCCCCTTTTTTTTTTGGTCTCTCATAATTTGTTCTTATATTTCTAGATTTTAATCATTGTGCATTAAAATTCCATTTTTGTTGTATCTGAAAGTGTTCAGGCACCACAAGAATAAGCCATACTTCTTTCAGAAATATGTAAAGTAGGCTAAAGAGTCGATTTTCCCTGAGACTGAATTGAAGGGTTCATTCCAAGAACCAGACATTCCAAAAAAAAAATTGTTCAGAAACTAGAAAAAACAACTAAAATATACCGAAGGGTATAGATTCAATTGTGCAGAATTAAATAAAAATTGCTTTTAAACCTACTATGCTCTTACTAACAGCTTTACATTGCACATAAAGGAAATAATATATCGGCCTATTATTAAAATTATTCATGCTTTTGGGATATTGCCGTGTGAACAAATTTAAAATTCTAAACATTTCGAAAGGAACCTTGCCTCTTTTTTCAATAGAATTAAAACAATGTGGCCAAAGAATGTGTTTCAATGAGCTTACAAAAACTAGAAAATTCCCCTGATCGTCACCAGAGAGCAGTCAGAAACTACTGTACTGTATGGACCTTGGTAGAAAAACGCCCCATATTAATTAGAACGGCGGACAGAGTAGTAAGGAAGAAGAAGGAAAGGGGGGAATTAAGACTCCTCGACGAATGAGGATGCCCATTTAAGGACAAAGGGTGAGGGGGAAAGGAGAGGGATGGATGGATATAGGGAAACAGAAACAAAAGGGAAGGGTTTCTATACGGTACCCAACGTAATACAGGCCTCGGCGAAAAATCAGATGGAAACTCCTCCAGTGACGAACAAAGGAGATCAAATCATAGTCCTGTAGCCATAGAGGAAACCGTACAATTTGAAATAGGTGAAGAACTAGAGAAACTGAGAGGCACTATCTTCCAGGATCATTAATAACTGGCAGCCAAGTGTCACTTAGCTGATATCAAGTGTCTCTGTTAAAGTTATTGGTATTTTTACGAATTTCAACTGCCTCCCTTAAAGACCTATATTTTTATGAGAATAGTTGAGAAAACCTATAAAATACTTTAGACTTGTCTGATTTTGCCGAAATCTTAGTTGAATACGAAAATGAAAAATATTTAAATCCTCAAATACGATTATCTCTATAACTTATATAGATATAAAAATGAAAGTTTGTCTGTTTTTTCTGAATTTCCACGGAAATTTGCGATATTTGCGCGTTTCAGACTGTTTTATGATGGATGCGCGCAAAAATAATTTTTTGTCTGTCTATCTGTAGACTATGTCTGTTTGTCTGTGGACAATTTTTTGTGTCCTTATAACTCGAGAACGGTTGAGTGGATCAACATAAAATTTGATACAGATATCCTTCAGAGGCACGACACTAATCATTGATGTAACTCTTCTCCGTACCTCTCACAAAAGGGGCCCTACCCCCTTAAAATACATGCTAAAATAGGCGTAGAAGGGTGAAACAAAGCTCATTTTCAGCCCCTCAATGTGAGAAGGGAAACTCGGGGGCGAAAACCACATTTTAAGGCCCTAAAACCAACAGTTTTTGAGATATTCCCAGAAAACTAATTTCACTTAATAAATTAATAAAAGAATGCAAGCCGGTAACCATGGCAACTGAATCTCAGAGGTCCATGCAATGCAATGCAATTCCATATATTACATTACTGTGAAGGTTTGCAAACCGCTATAAGGTTATAACGGATCCAAATTAAGCTGAAATATACATCAATACATATAATGCGCTTAAGGGGTCAAGGGGTACTCAAGAATTTTTTCACGCGATTTACACGTGCGGGTATGGTACGGAAGGTCTATTATATCCCTATCCCTATATTGTTATATTATTATTACTATTCTTTTAATTATAATCATTATTATGGCGAACAAAAGCCTCCGTGGCTTAGGCGGCAGCACGCCGGCCTCTCACCACTGGGTCCGTGGTTCAAATCCCGGTCACTCCATGTGAGATCTGTGCTGGACAAAACGGAGGCAGACAGGTTTTTCTCCGGGTACTCCGGTTTTCCCTGTCAAAATTTCATTCCAGCAACACTCTCCACTATCATGTCATTTCATCTGTCATTCATTTAATCATTGCCCCAGAGGAGTGCGTCAGGCCACGGCAGCCGGCACAGTTCATATCCTCGCCGCTAGTTGGGGGCTTCATTCATTCCATTCCTGACCCGGTCGGAGACTGGAAGCAGGCTGTGGATTTTCATCATTATGGCGAACAACGACGAGACAAAGCTCATTTTCAAACCCTTGGCGTCAGAAACAAAACTTGGGGCCCCTCAAGAGCCGTAAAGGGTCCCCGAAATATATATTTTAAGGCTCTAAACCCAGCAGTTACTTAGATATTCCCAGAAAACTAATTTCATTTAATAAACTAAAGAAGGAATGCAAGCCACTAACCATGACACAGTATCTCAAGAGGTGGCATCCAACTTTCCATCTATTTCTGGAATAAGTAATGCCACTCTATTTATTACATTTCTGTGAAAGGTTGCAAATGACTATAAGGTTATCACGGAACCAACTAAAACTGTAAAATTCATCAATGCGCTTAAGGGGTTCAAGGAGTACCCTAGATTTTTTTCACACGACTTACTCGTGCGATATGTCGTACAGAAGGTCCATTATATCTCCAAACAGAAACATTATTTTCACAAATTCCTGATTTGAAATAGTAGACTGTTTTTTGCTGATTTTAGGAATTTGGGCCATTGGAGGCTAAAATAACTGAATTTTCATGCACCACAAGCCTTTATAATTTATAAAAGGGTTCTTCCTGTAGTTGGGCACTTGACACAACGGTTAGGGTCAGTTCGTATGTTACGTGTATTGCGATTCGTCTACGAGGTTTCCAATTTTATTTTCACGCCAGGAAGAACACGTTAGGTAAATTTAGTTTGAGAGCACATTTTAACAAATCATTTTTCTTTGCCAACAAACAGGTTCCAAGCCCCTAAACATTGCAACAGTAGCTCAATTGACAACATCTGGATATTAATACCGAAGACCGTTCGAAGAATGGGTACTTCTGCTAGTTTATTATATAAATCCTAACAAAGTACAAATCATTAATGAATGCCAAACATTCCAGGTGATTAATTATCTTGGAAAAGCATTGGAGACGCATTGAACTTATCTTATTTTTGTGGAATCCCCAATATTTCACACTCCTACAGTATATAACCCAACCTGTCTGCTTTTTTTGGAGACAGCAATAATATCCATACGTAGAGCTGGCCATGAAGAGGAAGAAGATGTACGGTATTTACTCAAAAAGTCAATTTTTGAACTTGTCTGTTTTTTGGAATGAACCCTTCAATTAAAACATGTATGCTCCACAAAGAGCTTTAGCACGTTAAAACTTAACTCTGGCAACTTTGCCATTTCCACGGGGGGAAAAAACCACAGAGGTTAGCCTATTCATAAAATTCATTATAAATGTTATCTTTGTAATGTTGGGATACTATTCACTGGCTGTATTTACATCGAACAGACCAGCTGCGATGGTGGAGATCGCTACCTCATGTCTCGCTGGCATCGGGAAAGCGTGGGTTCGAATCCCGCCTCGGCCGTCCTGAAAATGGTTTTCGTGGTTTCTCATTTTCACTACCAGGCAAATTCCGTGACGGTTCCTTTCAATAGGTCCACGAATGATTTCCTTTCATAATCCCTTCCCTGCCCCGTCCTGAAAAGAAAAATTCATAGCCATTGGCTGCATTAATAAAATAATTTACATCATTTACATCGAACAGAGTCATATCAGAAAATGTCATTATAGTTAAGAAATTAAATAAATTTTTCCACTCTTAGTCCTTTTACCGCTTCGGGACCCGCAACAAATCCGATCCCCGGGGGTACAGCCCCGCTTGCCCCTGCGTGAATTAGACTATAAACAGCATAATACAGTAATTGTGCCAAACTGCCAATATCATACTCGTATAGGCTATATTCATTGAAATCTGAAATTGTATTAAATGAAACCACCATTGTTTAATATAACAGGACTGGTTTCGACCACACTGTGGTCATCGTCAGTGAGTGAGTCAGTCCAAGCGTTATGGTGTATAGTGTGATTTTATGATGTGTTCGCGGGAATATATCATTGAGATTATTCTGACTTGCTGCATATCAGCCCAGTTCATAACCTCGCGAGGCTGAGCTTGCGGAATATATTGGTGTTCTTGCCATCCAAGGGGATGAGTGAGATATGTCGTTTCGCGTTTCCAGATGGATAACGGGATCAGTGTGGTCCCATGTATAATTGTTGGAAGAAACTATTAAAACATACAAAGTTGCGAGTAATTGAAACTACAGAAGGCCCTATATGGTATTTTTGAGATTCTCTTAAAATATTCCAAAACTATTGAGTCAGATCTATTACAAATTAATTTATTTATTTAACCAAAAATATAACCAAAATATAGACTATAAATTATGTTATAAATAAAAACTTTAAGGGACACTAGGGCTGAATTTTTAGGCAAAAATGACAAAATAACTGTTTTTTGTTTTTCCCATATATATATATCTTATAGACACCTGTGTATCATTTCATTAAAACAATTTTCATGCACCGCCATTTTTAAACGCTCAGCGACATTTTTAAATCTCCTCTGCCTAAAAAGAAGATGGAAGGCAAATCATAGAAAGTAGGCTATACTTTTAAAACTAGACATCCTAGAAAGTCGTAGGTTAACTCAAACGAAAGGTCTCCATGCTCTTTATCTCTACAACAAAACATTGTATTTTTCACATTTTTTCCACAAAAGTTTCATTGGGTGAGCCTAACTGGTTAATATAGTATGTGATTTTATAAAAATGCTTTTATCTCCAAACATCGTTTTTAGGTAATCAAAATGCTCCATGTGCATGAGGTATTCACCAATTTTACTAAAAAAAATCACTGGATATTCAGAAACACATGTGTTGCAAGATAACATTGCAATATCTCCAGCCTTTGTCTAAATTACAGACCAAAAAATTAAAAAACTATGAAAAATTATCAAAATCCATAAGACATGATGGCACATAAAGAAAAAATAATCTGACAGCATACATGTGTCACTTTCCTGAAATGTCTCAATGTTATAATATTTAGAATAGTTTTATGTATATGTAATAAAAATATGAAGCGTTTTACACAATTGCTAATGCGCATGGAGCATTTTGATCACACGGTATATTTTAATAATATAATTAGTAAAAAATCAATTACATTTCATCCAATTGTTTTCAAATTTGGTATGTGAATTAGTGTTACTAGTATAAATATGCAGTTTAAATTTCAACTCATTCTGATAATAAATGTGGAAGTTGAAAAACTCAGCCCTAGTGTCCCTTAAATATTCAGTAAATTAAAACCTCAAGTCAATAACCAGTAGTACTTTACTCACATAGTGACCTTCTTCAGCGGTAAATTATAAAATACAAAAAGAAGCAAGACTTACATACAAAAATTTTCCTTATCAAAGGTTGTTATCAAAATAATTATTAAAATACCAATAGTCTGAAGGCTGAAAAATCACTTTAAAATGTTAAAAATCGGATGAAAGATATAAATCTTGATTAAAAAACATCTTGACGTAGAAAGAGTGATGTGGTTATTGTAAAGCACGGAAATTTGTAGTTTTTTTAATGTAGAAAACTACAAAACCTATATAAAACCTGCTCTGGTATGATATTAAACTTTCATCTCAAAAAGTTTAGCGATAAGTTTTATAAGGCATTATTAACCCGTATTTTGTTTTACCATGCTGAAAATACCCCTGCGGATGTGAGAAAATGAATTAATGATGGATAATATCCATCTGTTTAATGATTCTATATTGTATTATCAATAATAATTTTTGGTCATAGCAGTAGTAGCACATCATTACGTGTTTCATTTCAGAGAAGAAATCGTCATGATCAGCGAGTAAATACGGACAGTTCGGATATTTCTCTGTAGTTGTGCGCAGAGAACTTTAATCCCAAGTCTTCCTGCCTTGGTAATATAGTGCTCTAATCACATTCCTACCGCTCAAAAATACAGATTCCACACGTACTAAAGTACATGGGGATAATAACTAATATGTCTATATTCCCTAAATGAAAGGAGAAAAGATAGCCTACTGTTTCTACAACCTACGCAACCTCGAAGACAATGTTAAAACATACACAGCTGTAGATTGGGTTGCCTACCCACTGCTGATGTGGGGATTAGAATACTGTCACTCCCTCGTCGAACAAGAATGTGTAGGGTATCTTATTTTGTGATAGAATTGTAAAAGCTCCGTAACGTACTTGTTTCGTTTATTTGTTGCTTTCGTTGTGAATGCAAACACAGCTTACTGAGATAGATGGTAGAACACTTAATCTACTATGGTGCCGTGTAGCCTACAGAAATATAGAACCAAAATTCTACACTTTTCGATACAAGTATAAATATAAATGAAATACCGATGGGTATTTAATAAATTTATTACACCTTAGTCAATAAAAATATATAATTAATGAAATGTACTAGTTTCGGCCATACCCATGGCCTTCTTCAACGATGTTGTTAAAAAATTAAACTGATGTCATTACGAGCAAAGCTTTGTTATTAATATTTTACATGGGATTTATATGAAAATTTTTATAAAATTAGTGGGAAACAGATCTGTAACAACTGTGGGCTGTGATTTGATGTTTATAAAAATAATTTTGTGAAAATGACATAGGCCTACCAGGTGGCTCATTTGCCCCGTACAATCTGCCTATAGGCTATTGCCGCGCATACACTGCTGCTGTACGGGATGTCTAACAACTGATTTCCACAGGGATCACACGGCATGCTGGCAGATTACGACAGAACACGAAGGGATAAAGACCGTACGGCCGCTCGCTACATGTTCCTCTGCACTACCGGTCTAATGAGCCCCATTGCGTTATGAAACCGCACATTTGAGAGCGTAATAGGATCATATGTGATACAACAACACGCCAATTGCTGACAATATATGGACAATGGCTGGTGTATTCACCAATAACGAGTACACGGGCATCATACTAATCTAGGGAGATGCTGATCGTAATGCGGTAATGTAGGCTTAGCGGGTAAATTATTTTGACGTATTAGGTGCTAAATAATTACTAGTGTGACTACATAAGTGTGACCACTCTGAGACCAATAAACTTCAAATATTCTCGCCAAGACTTTTCAAGTACCGCAGTGAGAGTCATCATCTACGACTAATAATAATAATCTTCATGGTGCACTATCTCGCAGTGAGGAAAGGCACAAGGAAGGAATGTCAACAGTAGTTGCTACGCACCGTGGTCTGCCAGGACCAACCAAGTTTGTAAACATACTCCAATCTCTCCAGTGCACAACAACAGCAGTGATACCTCTCAAATGTGTGGAGTGCGTTGCCTACTGGGATTGACAAATGTTCATACGTGACTGTGTTTGTATACATTTCTTCGCTTGAGGGATGATTCACTCCGGACATACCCTCCACTAAAGTGTCACCCAAGATAAGATAACTTTCTTAGCACTCATTTATAGAACATTTTTATTGCCTCTTCTATTTTAAGAAGACAAAGTTGATCTTTGCCATGAACTTTTTAATAAGAAGCTCAAGTATTTTCTTCAGTGGTTATTAATTGATGTTCTGTTTACTTAAACAGTATATTAATAAATTGCATATTTGTTACCTAGTATGTTTAATTGTGAAATCCTTCAGCCCCTTACATTAACGCATAATTCAGTCTTATTGCTTCACCCTAATGATATTGAATCCAAGCTAATGCTTGTTGCTGTTCTCCCTCTATGAGTTGGAGTTCTCTGGGGGCAAACTCCACCAGAGAGGGACTGGGGGTGATAGCCAATACGTCACTGGGCGAAGGTCATAGTACAAGTCCATGCGCTTCCAGCCAGTCTTGATGTATCCACAGCGGAGTGACGGCAGCCCCCCACAGCAGAGCTGTATTGCATGTTGCAGGTTTACTCACGGAAGGCGGCGAGTATTCCACTGCTCACGAGCGAGCTGCTCGGCTGAAACAGCCTGGATAAGAGGGTAGAACGAATGATTGCAGGGACAAATAGATGGGACAATGGCAGGAAGGTAGTCTACTCGTATTGAAGAAATAAAGGCTAAGTTAGAAATGAACACGCTAGATGAAGCTGTTCGTATGAGCTGACTCAGATGGCGGGATCATGCGAAAATAATGGGGGAGGAGAGATTACCTACGAGATTAATGAGTTCGGATCAGGGGCGTAACTAGCATGTGCTTCTGGAGGGGGATAAGTGGAATCAAATCTCAACTATGAAGAGCCTTTCTTCTTCTTCTTTCGTTTCACCTTCATTGGGGTAGACGTTGAATCAATCATTTCTCTATGTGTTTTTTGTTCATATTCTTTAATATATTCTCGTAGTACTATAGCCTATGTTCTTATCTAATTTCAGAGAATTGCGTAATTATAAAATAAAATCTTTCCTATACAGCCTACTATTTGCTGATGGGTGACGTTTTTGGATCTCTTTCATTGCTGTAAAGCGCAAACAGTTTTTGGGCGGCTTCAGTGTTGTAATTAGTAGCATGCTAAGCTTCTATGCCCAAGATCTCGGGTTCAAACCCAGCCAAAATCGTCGGAATTTTTAAGAGCGTTAAAATCCCTCATTATGCCTTCCTTCAGAGGGGAAGTAAAGCCGGCGGCCCCATGTCATAAATTTATGACATGTAAGAGAACCTTCCACTAACTACAATAAGTGTAAAGATAAATTTGTAGGTTAGATTTGATTAACGCTCTATTCAGTTCCAACGTTCACCGCCACGTGCCGGTTGCGGTGACATCTAGTAGCCAAGTTCGCGGCTAGATGTCGTTGACGGTATCATTTGGTAGCAAAAGTAGGAACAACCGTCCTTGAAATTGATCGTCTGTAGTCCTTGCCTGAATTACAGATAACACACACTAATACAGCCATCACAATTAACACCGGTTATCAGACAAATTCTACACACACCGAAAATACATGACCGCGTTGTCGCAGCTCCTAAATTGAGGAACCAACCAACCCAAAGACAAAGAGTTCACGTATTTTGAAAATGGTTTAACAAATATTCTGATTAGAACAGACTTACTGTATGGATAAGCAGGAAGCCTTCAATGAACACATTGCTTATTAAAATATCTCTCTCGCTATTTGGTGTATTCTTGGAATACACGGTACGAGAGATTATAATTTTCAATGCTTTTGCCTGTTCTTTCCTTCCTCTTTGTCAAACACCAACAGTGATCTTCTGTTTTCTCTTAGGTGTTCAGGTCGCTTATATCTTTTATGAGTCTGTTCTAGATATATATTCTCTGTGACTCACCTAGCGTCATCTAGCAGCGAATCTCTGAAGCTCTTCAACTCTTCCTGGTGCAAGAGGACTTACTTATCCATTTGGCCACCAGATCCTGTTACCATCGCCAGCTATTTTCTCCTTGAGCAAGAGGACTCTGTCTACTTTTTTACTCACCATGCTGCGCTAGTATCGCCTGTTATCAACTCTTTGAAGACCAGCTCATCAAGAGAAAATAATTTTTTGTTATAAAGTTGGCAATGTTTATATGTTCTCCTTTTGTCTCCCATCCCCCACTCTTTTCCCCTTCCTTGGACCCTCCGTGCTCCGTTGAGCAAGTCTCACTTCTCAGTCGGCAGTTGACTCGATCAGTCAGGGCTCTACTAGGGCCAGTCTCCTCTAACCAAGAGACATTCTCTACGTTCTACGCCATGTTGGCGCATTAAGTATCGGTTAAGGGAACCTCACCTTCGCCATGCAACAAAGATAAGTACCTGCGTCAAGTTTTAACCTCATCTTCATGATTTTACCGACCACATGCTTTTAACTATCTTTTATAGGCAGTGTAAAATTACTTATTTTGGGGCAAAATCATCCTCCGCGGGATTTTCCATGTTGAGCTTTTGTTTAATCAAGCTAATCTTAGTGAAAAGCAGCATTTCTTATGCTTGCCAAATGAGAAATCTTCTCACTACGTGGGATATTATCTAATACCCGCTGTTTATAATTTACAAAGCAAGTTCCTCCGCTGGATTTACTTTGGCCCCATTTTTCTACTAAGATCGTTCTGGAACCTTCCAGATCTTGTACTCTATCTGCGAGTCTTGCCATCAGGTATTTTTCACTCACTTGTGAAAATAATATTTAAAATGAGGAATTTTCCTTACAAATTACTGCAATAGCTAACTTTCGTCCACCGTTGGAATGATCTATGGCGCATCTAATTGTAATTCCCAATTTTTTCAAGAAATAGACTCTCGCCTACCTAGTGCAACCGGTTCTTTTCAGCATTGTAATAACTTTCTTTCTCATGAACTTTCGTGTTTCTACAGTGAACTTTGCATCAATCTTTACAGACTACAGTGATAATCAGTGCTTGCTCCACTTTTATACCGCGTCGCGATCGTCCGTTTATATTAAATACGGCCATGAACATTGATCCTATATCCCAATGATCTTTCCTCAACCTTCTACTAACAACCCATATTAATAAAATTGTAACTTTTCTATAAGGTGTCACTCACGAAGTGCCCTTCCATTTTTTCTTGTTTAACATTAATTAATTACTGTATAACTACGTGTTTCAAACACGATTTAAATTTACATTGTTTCTTCCCTATAATCAGGGAAAACAATTTTTTCCCACTCTTGAGTGAGTTATTTCTAGGTTTCACGAAATGGAAACTGACCCATTTTGCTCGTGATTCCTACTTCAACGTGGGAAGTCTAGAACCTTCCTTTTGACTTTCTTCAGGTTTCATAGTAAGTGACCTGCCCTCTTGTATAATGGTCATAAAAGTAATGCAGCTTAAATATAGGAAGTTGTAGGAACTTCTATCATATTTTTCATGTTTTCTTATTGTTATTTTAGAAGTTTTCACTCTTTCTAGAATATTCTCTCCGGAATTTCTTAAGGTACACTCTTTGTACTCCAATTAACGTTCAAACTTTAATTACTTCATTGGTTATTTGTTTAAATCTTATAAAGATTTTAGAAACATGTAAGGTTTTAAACCTTGTAAATTGTCAATTGCCTGGAGCAAACGTTTAATGTTGAGAGGTCTGTGACCCCATTTGTCAAAAAGTTCAAATGAACTATGTTTGTCAAAAATATATTACATACTTATTAAATTCATTATCCTTCTTTGAATTGTTTAATAAATTAAATATTTGTTTTTGGATTTATCATTTCGCAAATACAACGGTTAAGCAAGATCCTGTCTTCCTTGACTCTTCCCAAGTGCATGCCATCGTTAATACAGAACAAATCTGCTATTATTTGTATTGCCAGACTATCACCCTTCCCTATAGTACTTTTATGCATGCTTGGGAGGAAATACACTCAAGCCTTTCTCTGGCAAACCGCCCAAGTCTTAGCTGCGGTTCCCGTTAGCTTCGACCAAGCTCGTACCTACTTTAGGTATCAGAGAGTTAATTTTCAGTGGCAACTGCCTCTAAGGGTATTTAAAGTTAAATTTATAACTTTTGTAGGACTCTCCTCCTATTTTTCTATCCTTTTTCTCCAATCCAAAATCTACTTCCTTCTCTTAATCATCTTCCCTTGGTGGGTGGGTTATTCCTTATCCAATAATCTACCCACTATTCACTACACTACACTCAAATATTATATGGTTCACTGTTTGGGGTCCTCCGTTACAGCAACACTCGGAGCTGCGTATAATTTTAAGATAAGAATTGATATTTGGTGTGAGGTTAATTTTGGTTGTTAGTTTGCTTTCTACTGTTGGGAAGAATTACTTTGTGATTGTTGCTTTTGAAGATTCTTCCCATTTCTGCTGCCATTCATTAGTAGATTCTCTCCTGAGGTCAGTTTTCACTGTTGAGAGAGGTAATTTGTGGTACCAGATTTGATTGAATTTCGTTGCTTCCTTTGCTAGTTTATCTGCCAACTCGTTCCTTGTAAACCTGCATGTGCTTTAATACATTTAAACTGTATACAGTACTCCAATTGTTTGTGATTAGCGTTGCCGTATTTTTCTTTATTATCTCTTTTAAGTGATAGTGAATTTTGCTATCCACTACGGAGTCAATTGTTATTTTACTATCCGTGTGTGAAGTAGCTCTTTTCTCTCCGTTGTCATCAATCCTCGTCATTCTTCAATATTCCAGAGCAACAGTAAGTTAAGTTATGTGTTGTTCTATATCCTTTATATGACAGAACTATTTGTTTTCAAATGTTTTCTTTTGATTTTTTCTCTCCTTTTTAAGTTTAGATTTTGTTTTAGGATTTTTGTCTGTTAATCTTCGTTTGTTTTTTGTTTCGATTTAGTGTTTGTGCTTTGATTCTGAATTTTTGTTATTGGGTTTTTACTTTGTGTTTTTTGTTTGTTTTTTGCTATGTGGTTATGGTCTCGTGTTTGTTGTTTTCTGCTTTGGCTATTGTTTTTGATTTCTGTTTTTTGTTTGTTTTTTGTTTAGTGTTTGTTTTTCTGCTTCGGATTTTGTTTATTCAAAATAAACATTTCATCGAATTACGTTTTTATTATATAGCTCTGGAGGGGGGATTCAACCGCCTGATCATCACCTCCCCCTTCCTCCCCCCCCCAACACACACACACGTAGTTACGCCACTGGTTTGGATGTAGAGGGTATGCGAAACAGAGGTAGACCTAGAAGACGATGTTTAGATTCAGTGTGGAACGATTCCAAAGTGAGAGGTGAAGAAGCAGAGGAGGCCGTAATGCTAACTGCTATTAGGGAATCATGGAGACGATTTGTTCGCAAACAGAGGCTTGCAGACTGGACGCTGAAAGGCAAGACAGTCTCAAATGAAAATGTATGTATGTTTCATTTATTTCATTAAATTATTTATTTATTTTAGCCTATTTTCATTTAAGAAACAATAGGCTTATGAGATCACCTTTTGTGTGTGTGAGAATGTGTATGTGTCCCCCCCCCCCCTCTAATAAAATCTAAACGGCTGGAGCGATTTCAATGAAACTCGGTAAGGTCAGAGTACTATTTTACCCAACCCCGACCGTGCTCTTTAAATTTAATTACGTCTCACCAATCCAACATGGCGGCTGTGCGAAATATTTCACCGGGATTCTATATCTCCGAAACTATTACTGATATCGCCCTTAAATTTCAAAATCCTGTTGAGTACAAAACGAACATGGCGGCCAAGCGAAGTTGAAACATTAAAATAGACTTTTCTCGCAATTTAACCATCCGAGCGCAGTGATATATGGTACAGCAAATGCTTAAATAGATTGTAATGCACTGGCAACTAATTTAGTTCATTTGTTTACATAACCTCAAGATGGTGGCTGTGCGAAATTTTAAACTTAAGTTTTTATTTCTTGTGTTGTAATCATACGATCGCAGTCAACGTTTGAATAATATACCTACGCAATAACCGTCATCTAGCAGTAGGCTACGTAACTCTATGGCCTACATATAGGCCTGTAAGAATCCAACGTGGCGACCATCCGAAATATTTAGACGATTCTCAATAACGACTAATCTATGACAGCAAACATACTGAAATTTTGTATGCTGATACAGGCTGTATACATAAGTACACCTATGGGAATTCTATAACCTGCTGAGCATAAATCAAACATGGTGGCGACGCAAAATTTAAATATTGAAATGGAAGTTTCTCGTGATTTGTGAGCGCAGTGTAACGTTGTACGGTAAATGGTTATACAAACTTGAACCCACTGAAATCTAATTGATTTCATAACCACAATATGGCTTCTTTTTTATTTCTTGTGTTCTAATCATGGGATTGAAGTTTGAATAATACACCTACACATAATTTTCATGCAATAGTACATAACTCTATAGCCTACATAGCCTATATAAAATTCCTGCATGGCGACCATACGAAATATTTAGACGGTTCTAAATATCTACGAATCTATTACAGCAATCAAACTGAAATTTTGAATGTTGATGTAACCCCCCTTAAAGGATAAGTTACTTTGTTTGCACTCGCCCCCCATTCCTAATATATTACTACTGCTACCATTAGAAAGAGGAGGAGGGAAACCGGGTCCAAGCCCGTTGTATGAAAGCGGGCCTCTCGCCCCAAAAGCCGGCAACAACCCTTAATTAGTCTGGTAAATAAATACATACAATACTGAATAATTAACAATAGTTTAATATCACCAGAAGAAAATCACCTCAAACCACATTAATCACACTACAATATACATGGAAGAACACCTTTCAATAACAACAAATACCTTCCACCTTCAAGCACTACACTAATGCATGCTCAAAATCAGATGTAATGGTACTCACTGGTTTTCAGTTCATCCTCTCCTTTTAGAACATTTAGATTCAGTACTTACCCCCATATCATGGGTAGTGGCATATATTTATTTATTTATTTATTTGGTAATAAAATCAGTTTGAGCAGGAAGGAATAAATATTTTCAGCAACCTGGCCGGTGCTTGGAGATCTCCCCACGGAGCATCGAAGTATAACCTGTTATCAGGTCTCGCAATTAACATATCAATCTTCACCTTCAATACACTTCGAAGACGCAAGAGGTTAAAACATACTTCAGGTTAAAGCGCGTATAACATCTTCAAACCCCTTGCTAGTATTCACAGGCCAAAGCTTTACGATAACATGAGTAAGATCCGTCAAACAACATCACAAGTCAGCGCAAAATCAGATATGTGTAACGTTTAAAAAAAATAAAAATGAAACCCTCCGAACGATACCGTGTCTCTATGAAATCGCGTTAGAGAAACATTCTCGTTCATGAAATACTACCTAAATAACACAACTATTTCGCTTTTCCCACAATGCAAAATAGGAAATCAGCGGCATAATATTGCGACTCCAATTGCCAAGAATATCGACGTTCAACTCTCTCTTTTATTAACAATCTAAATCCATATTGCAAAGAAACCCGTCATTCCAACGGAGATAATCAAAACACGGAAAGCATAAAAGATCATAGGACCTCATTGGCAAGAAAACGCACTACAAAGATTAAAACAAACAGAAACAAACAACCCTTCTTAAATAAAACACCGAGAATATTTCTCGTACACGCATACGCCACTGTTCAAAATTAATATATATTAAATATAATAGAATAAATATAATATAATATAATATAATATTTGCACCGCCCTCTTAAAATAAACATATTCTTGGCGTGCCTCCTAGCTGCATCACTGGAACCAACTAGAAAAGAAAGGAGTACGCAGTGGAAATGGATGTTAATTTCTGACCTGTGCTGGGCCCGTACTTGCAGGCCAGATGTGCCGAGCGACTCCAGACTCCGTGAAGGTGGTCCCACGACGAGTGGTAGGAATACCCTCCTGGTGCTAGAAAGCTAGAATAAGTTAGGCCTAGGTTTGAAGAGAGAGAGAGAGAGCGAGCAGCCCGATCGCCAAACACTACTAAATAAGACACATGGATAAAGAAATGGAAATTTAATGAATTGAAACCGAACACACAAAGAAACCCGGCCAGAATTACACACACCAAAAAAGAATACCCTTCACCTAGGGGTCAAATAAAGTCACTTTCAAACGGGGAAGATAAATATAAATAACAATAAATAACTTACGATAGTAAATAACGTTAACAAATTAAAATCATACCTGTGCTCACTTCCGTGAAAACGATGTAAAAAGGGAGGAAGTAAATGATCAAGAGGCAATCGAGCCGGTGGCTGGTCAACAACAAATACTTCTCTGCCTAGAGATGGATGGTTGTCATGACGACCACAAATAACAAGCATAGCAAAGATAAAACAAGAGGCTGTGTGCGTGTCGCTAAGGCAGTGGCGAGCAATGGGGATGCGATCGAGCTGGCAGTCCCCAGAGAAAAGAAATGCAAAAACCAAAGATACTACAAGGAGAAACAAATGACGTCAAGTGTCCGTGAAATATATCATGATACATACACGCAATCAAACACACAAAATGCCAGCCGTCGATGCAGTAATAAAACACAAAGCAACTCGTGCTTGTAGGTAGTCTAGCAAAACATGCTAAACCTATATGGTCCCCAACTTACGTTCCGAGTTCGAGCTGAATACGGTAAGGCCTACTTAAAGTTACCGCCGTGATCCAGTTGCCCGAAGCATGGAATGAAGGGAAAACATAAGGGCTAAAATATATGGTGTCATGCCTCGTGTTGGGAGAATGGTCGAAACGCCAACGTCCACAAACAACGGGAGACCCATTCGAAGATATGCCCAATCAAAACAGCAACAATGCACCTGGCAGCAAGAAAAACATACACTCACAAAATCACTCGCAGATATATTTCACGGCACAAATAAAAGGTTAAACGAAGACTCAAACAAAATAAAACAGGAGACCGCCATTACGATTGGTTCCACAGCAAATCCAAGCACACGACGAAGATAAAAAAGAAAGGTTAAATTTAGGAAATGAGCATAGTGGACACAAGGTTAGATGTATTACTTACATGAGTAAATGGAAGGCTTCGGCATAATAACAATGTTAAATAAAAAGGAAAAACATTACATTTTGAATAATAAGGCGGAGAGCCTCAAGGCACGTCCGGACAGAAAGCATCTCACATGGCGTCTGAGTCAACCGAGACGGCCGCCAAAGAAAATAAAGAAAAGAGAGATGTTAAACATGGCTCAGGATCCACACCACCCCCCAAAAGAAAAATTATTTATAATAATAAAAGATTTTTCTTTTTACATCACTAAGCACCACCGCTTTGAAATCAATCATGTCCCAAGTGTTCCAAAATACACAACATCCTTATCACACAGGTGGTTTGTCAACAACTATAACAGTACACAAAATATGAGGGGGGAGGGTGATCGATATAACAATCACTTAAGCAATTGAGCCATATCAGAAAGAATACAGTTATAAAATGAAGTAATATATAAAAATAATCAGATCGCTTCGGCGATCGCAATATCAGGACAGAACTCCTTCGGGGTCCCCAAAGGCGCGCGTTCCTTTGACGATCCCTGGGCTCGTCATAATGGTATTACGGTTCGCCTGCGCGTTACAATGACAAGAAAAGTAGATAGAGACACGGACGAAAATCATAAACAAAAGACTTTCGCCCTTTGACGCCAAAGTCTGCCATTCTCCTTATACCCATCATGAAAGTGACGTATTAAAATAACAAAGAAGCGATATAATGTGTCCATTATTTATAGAATATAAATTCTCTACTGGCCGAATTCGCAAAAATACATATTTTTACAATAAATATTAAGTTACACAGAGTATGTAGGCCTATTTCTTCTTGTATTATTTTCTTTCTTGAGCTCGTAAATTTGTACTTGACTCTGCCTCGGTCAAAATTGGTTCAATAATAGGCAGGTCAAGGAGACGCCATATGAATACTAGCTTCCTTGGATAACATAAGCAAATTATGATTGGCTAACCTACGCAGAAAAAGGACAACATTAATCACAGAAAATAAGAAGGTTACACAATAAATGGTTTCAATTGAGATATGTGAGCTCTGGATACGTCGGTGGGATTCTCCTTGGAGATCAATTCAACAGTGACAGGTGTTAAAAATCTAGTGATAGTTTTGGGCGTGCTCCAGCGAAGCATTAGCTTAGCTGACTCCTTATTCTTGGCCGAACTCTGTGGGTGCAGGCGCACTAGCACGTCGTCATTCACCTGAAAACAAACAGGTTGCCTACCCTTGTTATAGCGAGACGCCACGCGATCTCGTGCCCTTTTCAGATGCCGTACAGCAACTTCCCATTTTTCTTTGACTGAGGTACGGCGGGATGGCGCAGCCAGATAATCTATTTTCCACTGAAGCTGAAGTGGATCAACAATACGCCTTCCTAAAAACAATTCCGAAGGGGTAGAATTCGTCGATTCATGAAGAGCAGTGTTAAATCCTAAGGAGAAAAACTGAAAATTTGCGTCCCAACGTGACTGATCTGCGTTGTGGAACGCACTCAAGCAAGCCTTCAAGTTACGATGAAACCTTTCAACGTGATTTGGCTGAGGGTGGTAGGGTGCCAAAAAGACATGATCAATTCCCCAAGAAAAACACATTGATCTAAAAGACTTGGACCGGAAAACGCTCGCGTTATCGGACACTAAAAACTTTGGAGGACCAAAAACACCAAAAATATGATTGGTCAAAAGCCTAACAGTGGTACGTGTCGTGATTTCCCTGACAGGAAATAACCATACAAATTTTGAAAATCCATCAACGACAGTAAGTATAGCTTTATGACCAGAAGATGACCTAACTAGGGGACCAAAATAATCTATAAAGAGGCGCTCATTAGGATATGACATCGTGTCAGCGTGGTGAAGTCCAATGCGGGAATTCTTTGCAGGCTTAGAACGTTGACACGTAACGCATTTTCGGACGAAAGCAAAAGCATCCGCTTTCAAATGAGGCCAGAAGAATTCCTGAGAGATTTTATGGAAAGTCTTCGTCATACCTAAATGTAATCCAAAACAGGATTCATGGAAATACGCCAAGAGCATACTTCGTATATTCTCTGGCACGAAAATCCTACATTTCGAAGATCGAGGAGCGGTATGCACTATAACATCATTGCGCAATGAAAACTCAGATACACCAGGATCTTTCCCGAGAATTTTTTCACGCAATGTGACACAAAATGGGTCATCTGCTTGGTACGTACGGATGTCAGTAAAAGACCATGGAATGTGTTGGAGAAGATTCACTGGCTCGGGGATCTCAACAATGGGAGGAGGTTCCTCAAACATGCGTGACAAACAATCCGCTACAACATTTTCACTGCCTCTGACGTGAATGATGTCAAAGCTGAAAGAGGATAGACGAAGAATCCAACGATTTATACGTCCCAATTTTTTGACATGCGAGCGCATCCAGGACAGAGCTTCATTGTCGGTATACACTATGAAATGCCGATGTTCTAGAAAAGATCTGAAACGTTCACAGCCGAATACGACAGCCAGACTTTCTTTCTCGAAAGTGGAATACCGGCGTTCGCAATCATTAAGCATCCGACTGGCAAAAGCGATGGGTGCCAAATTACCATTCACCTGCTGACTAAGCACACAAGAAACTGCGATATCACTCGCATCACAATGTAACATAAAATCTTTCCCAAAATCCGGAGTTCGAAGGACGGGAGCAGAAGAAAGACATTCTTTCAATTTCTCAAAGGCGAGACACTGGTCGGGGCCCCACACGAATCGTACATTCTTCTTCTTCAAATAATTCAGGGGCGCTGAAATGTCCGAAAAGCCCTTAATGAACCTATTGTAAAAGCCTGCCATTCCCAAAAAACGTCGGACTGCTTTCACATTCGTGGGAGTAGGGAACTCTTGGATACATTGCACACGCTCAGGGTTCACTTCTATGCCCACATCCGAAAGAATGTGACCTAAAAATTTGATTTGCTTCGAAGCCAAAGAGATTTTGTCCGGGTTAACAGTGAGTCCGGCTCTGCGAAGACGACATAGGACTTCACGTAAATGGATCAGGTGATCCTCAAAAGACTGACTGTAAATCACGAGGTCATCTAGATAGTTAAACACAGATGAATACTTTAAATCTCCAAATAACTCGTCCAAAACCCTACTCAATACTTGTCCGCCGATAGAAATGCCCATGGGTAACTTATTGAACTCAAAAAGGCCGAACGGAGTGGAGAACGCAGTTACCTTACGGCTCTCGGGATCGAGAGGAATTTGATAATATGCACTATTCAAATCTAGGACGGAATAGTACTTCGCCCCGTGAAAATGCTGAAAAGCGCTCTCCAGAGTTGGAAGGGGAAAGTTGTCGAACACCACCTTAGAATTGAGTCGACGATAATCAACTACTAAACGAAAAGTACCCTCTTTCTTAGGCACCAGGAATGCTGGACTACCATAAGAAGACTTAGAAGGGCTCACAACACCGCGTGCCTTAAGATCATGAATATATTCTCTCATGGCAATGAGTTTGGGTGGAGAGCAAGAAAATGGCGCCGACCTAACTGGAACCTCATCAGTCAAATCAATATGACACTCGTAGCCGATAGCGGAACCCAGTTCCGACGTGAGAACATCTGGAAATTCATTCACCAAATCAGATAAAGCGTCACGTTGACTCGTGAATAAAGTAGGAGGGATTAGAACAGCAGAGATACCAGAAAAATTACAAGGAACACTCGCTTCACAAGTATTAAAATGAAACCGCTCCTTGGATTTAAACAAAAAACTGAAGGAATGATCCGAAAAATCAAGCCTCAACCCTGCTTTGTGCATAAAATCAGAACCTAAGATCATAGGCGTAGATAAGTCATCCACCACATGGAAGTTCCAATCCCAAGAATAACCACATATCTTAATATGACATGTTACAACGCTAGAAACAGAAATAGATGACTTCACCGCAGAATAAAATTTTAAACCCCCATCTTGTGGACAAATCTGAGTAACAGGAAGCTGTTCCGCGATGGAGCGCTGAATAAATGAACGTGAAGCACCAGAATCCAGTAAAGCGGGTATCGACAATTTCTTAACACTTACAGGGACCCAAGGACAGAAGTTTCCAGTCGTGGAAATGTTCATTTCCCGGCGAACTTCATTGCATGGCCACTCCGGCGGGTCTAAACCGGGGACCCATGCTCGTTTCCCTGACGCGAAGCACATCTAGGACAGGCTATGTGCGTCACGTCACGAAGACCACATGTGTGACAAAACACACGAGAGGGCGCACGGCAGGAATTAAAATGATGCCCCAAACGATCACAATTCCAACATTTTATACGGTTATACATGTTCGGGTTTCGAGGTAACTGTTGATCCTGAGGAGCGGGATTCGCAGAAGAAGTAGCATTGGGAATACTCCCGACAATATGCGAGTGGGGACGGTTAACTGCCCGGTCCTCCTGACGAGATATTGAAGATGGGTGCGCAGTCCTCTGAATCTGGGATTGCGCGCATGCAGTCTCTGGAAACAAACTGTCAGAGGGGAGGGGTGGGGGTACATATGACTTGCGCAGGCGCCGATTGAACTCGCATTCACGTCCTTGATCAACAATGTCAGCCACACTATACACACTGGACCGGCGTATGAAAGACTTGTACTCAGGTGCTAGATTTCTATACACAATATCAACAGTTTCAATAAGGGGAAGGGGCTGCGACAACCTACTTATTAAAGTCATTAGCCCAGTAACAAAATCGTCTACAGGCTCTTCCAAACCCTGGGTACGGCGATGAATTTCAGCCTTCAAGTCATGTTCAAAATCATAAGTCGTAAACCGCTCCTTTATTGACTTACAGAAATCAACCCACGAGATGAAAGATTTGTTGGTAAGTCGATACCATTTTAAAGCTAAACCACTCAACAATAACGGTAGGCAGACAACAATGTCGTCTGGTTCGAGGTCATAACAATGGCAGAGTTCACTGACCCTGTCTAAGAACTCAAATACAGACGAAACTCCCAGTTCACCAGAAAATGAAATTCCCCACTTGGACACTATATTGGCTACGCCTCCCTTGCGATGGCCTTTCACCTCAGTCAATGGATTAGTGTCTTTCCCACAGACACTATCAAACGATAGCAGATCATCGTCATACTGGAAGAGCTCCTTCTTCACGTTACAACCTGGGAGAGAATACATGGCTAAACTACAGAAGTACTGCTAGCTACAATTCAAAACAATAACTACAAATGTCATGCCTCCGTCCTGCGCCTGAAATGAGTACGAAACAAGAAGTAGGGTTGTTTAGTACATTACCAATGCTGGGGTTCGTTGATAGGGTCCAACTCATTGCACTCTCCTTACAGTTTGTTATTTTTATGGTCCATACTCCTTGGAAGTTCACATTGACTCTCAATATTTGTTTGCATAGTATGCAATAGGGAACATGAAACAGAATAAAAACAACATTGAAAAATATGCAGCGAAATATTAAAATCCAATGGATATGGCTAAGCGACCAGGAGACTTAACCTCGCAACTGATACCATCTGCACCGCCGTATTGAAATAAACATATTCTTGGCGTGCCTCCTAGCTGCATCACTGGAACCAACTAGAAAAGAAAGGAGTACGCAGTGGAAATGGATGTTAATTTCTGACCTGTGCTGGGCCCGTACTTGCAGGCCAGATGTGCCGAGCGACTCCAGACTCCGTGAAGGTGGTCCCACGACGAGTGGTAGGAATACCCTCCTGGTGCTAGAAAGCTAGAATAAGTTAGGCCTAGGTTTGAAGAGAGAGAGAGAGAGCGAGCAGCCCGATCGCCAAACACTACTAAATAAGACACATGGATAAAGAAATGGAAATTTAATGAATTGAAACCGAACACACAAAGAAACCCGGCCAGTATTACACACACCAAAAAAGAATACCCTTCACCTAGGGGTCAAATAAAGTCACTTTCAAACGGGGAAGATAAATATAAATAACAATAAATAACTTACGATAGTAAATAACGTTAACAAATTAAAATCATACCTGTGCTCACTTCCGTGAAAACGATGTAAAAAGGGAGGAAGTAAATGATCAAGAGGCAATCGAGCCGGTGGCTGGTCAACAACAAATACTTCTCTGCCTAGAGATGGATGGTTGTCATGACGACCACAAATAACAAGCATAGCAAAGATAAAACAAGAGGCTGTGTGCGTGTCGCTAAGGCAGTGGCGAGCAATGGGGATGCGATCGAGCTGGCAGTCCCCAGAGAAAAGAAATGCAAAAACCAAAGATACTACAAGGAGAAACAAATGACGTCAAGTGTCCGTGAAATATATCATGATACATACACGCAATCAAACACACAAAATGCCAGCCGTCGATGCAGTAATAAAACACAAAGCAACTCGTGCTTGTAGGTAGTCTAGCAAAACATGCTAAACCTATATGGTCCCCAACTTACGTTCCGAGTTCGAGCTGAATACGGTAAGGCCTACTTAAAGTTACCGCCGTGATCCAGTTGCCCGAAGCATGGAATGAAGGGAAAACATAAGGGCTAAAATATATGGTGTCATGCCTCGTGTTGGGAGAATGGTCGAAACGCCAACGTCCACAAACAACGGGAGACCCATTCGAAGATATGCCCAATCAAAACAGCAACAATGCACCTGGCAGCAAGAAAAACATACACTCACAAAATCACTCGCAGATATATTTCACGGCACAAATAAAAGGTTAAACGAAGACTCAAACAAAATAAAACAGGAGACCGCCATTACGATTGGTTCCACAGCAAATCCAAGCACACGACGAAGATAAAAAAGAAAGGTTAAATTTAGGAAATGAGCATAGTGGACACAAGGTTAGATGTATTACTTACATGAGTAAATGGAAGGCTTCGGCATAATAACAATGTTAAATAAAAAGGAAAAACATTACATTTTAAATAATAAGGCGGAGAGCCTCAAGGCACGTCCGGACAGAAAGCATCTCACATGGCGTCTGAGTCAACCGAGACGGCCGCCAAAGAAAATAAAGAAAAGAGAGATGTTAAACATGGCTCATATTAAAGTCGACGCAAATCACAATTCATTTAAGTTCACAGAATCAACTTCTCATCGGCACTAGTAGTTTTACGATTACGCCCGTCAAAGATTCTAATAACCAAGTCTCTCCTTCTTGACAACAGTCCGACGTTCTCCATTCTTTTATATATATATATATATATATATATATATATATATATATATTCTTAACTCCGCCGTGGTACCAACATGACCTCGAACATCGCCCTCTGCCGTCTGCCAACTTGAAGATCCAATTTTCTCTTCTCGCCCGCCGACAGATAACATTCACCAAGGAAATCAGGAATAAGGAGACGTGCCAATACTGACACGTTCCAAATGGGTTTTAGAAGCAGTTCAAATCATAGGTTATGATTATCAGTGAAGTTGATGGATAGAAAATGTCTTATAGGAGACATGTCTATCCTGACATGGTCCAACAGGGTTTTAGAAGCTATCTGGGTACCCCAGTTAAAATCATAGGTTTTGATTATCAGTGAAGTTGATGGATTGAAAATGTGTTGTAGGAGACATGTCTATTCTTACAGGGTCCAAAGGGTTTTAGAAGCCATCTGGATACCAAAATGTGACATGTGGGGCAGGGTATTATTAACCAGAATGTGACAAGCGCTAGCAACCGTCACATCCTCCCCCCCCCCCCAAAGTTAGACTACCGGGTGTTTGGTAGCCCGATCATTTTAGGTTTCATTTCGCTTATCTGTGGCTAGGCTGGAATCACTCCGAACCGCAACCATGGTAGTCTTAACGCTTCCTCCTCAGGGCGGCATACTCCACCAGATGATCTCCAATAATTCCGACCAGTAGAAATATCAAATCGTCCAATGAAGGTCCATCCACCCGTCAGTACCACGACGAAAATGCAGCTTGGCCAAAACTGCACATCCTCGTAGTATGAGTAAGGGACACGAGGCAGCGAAAGACTATCCACATATGAATTTTATAGTCTCACTCAAAGTTCTCACATGCACAAATCCAAGTAAAATAATTAGGTCGATCCTCAATTTTTTCAGTTCCTAGGAAATCGTCAATAAGTCACGACTAACAGTTCACATTCTCGAACATTCAAGTACGTTTGATACTTCCCGTCCTATCATCGTCCACACCTTCACCCTAACACTATCAACCACCAAAACATTTCACCATCCAAAAACATACCATATAATTACCATGATCACTTTGAAACACAATTATCGTCCGGAGAATTCCCAACTAATTTGCACTGACTTAGATGAGCCCGGAAGATTCGTTTGGCGGCGCCATCCCTCAACATGACCATCACAGGCGTGATGAATGAGAGTATCTCAAATGGCCCCCGAAAACGTACCCGTAATTTACCAGACTCTTCACGACCCAAAACCTTAGGAGAGAAATTCTTTACGTACACTAGATCACCAACATTCAACTTACAATCTACGCGCCCTGCATTATATCGCTTAGCAATGCGATCGTGCGACACCTTCATGGCGTTACGAGCTTCCTTCCAAATTTCGTGAACCTTATGTTCCGAAGGTTGGTCAGGCAACAGATCATGAATGGACCATAAATTGGTTAAGGGAGAATTCGGCACGTACGAAAACATCAACGAAAACGGAGTTTTACCATGGGATTCGTGCAGGGCCGAATTGAAAGAAAACATCAACCAAGTCAACGACGTGTCCCATTTCGAGTGTTCCTGATGGTGGTAAGCAATTAAAGCTGCACGCAGGTTCCTATTTACCCGTTCCGCCAAAGACGGATTTGGATAATAGGGCGTGGTAGTAACATGCGAAATCGCATAGTCGAAACAAAATTTTCGAAATTTGAAAGAAGTAAAGGATTTCGCGTTATCTGAGACCAGAAATTGACACTGTCCAAAAGCACTAAAAATAGAATTCAAACATCGGATCACGGTATTCGTAGTGGAAAGACGTGTCGGAAAGATCCAACAAAAACGGGAAAACCCGTCCACACAGACAAGCGCAAAGCGATTTCCGCTCACAGACCTAGGAAATGGGCCCACGAAATCAATGAACATGCGTTCCATAAGTCGAGTTGCTGACTCAGGAGACAACTTCCCCACCTTGGTGCTCACAACCGGCTTGCTAATGTTACACCGATGACAAGACCTAACGAATTCCCTAACATCACCATCCATACCCTTCCACACGAAATATTCGCGGATCTTCTTACGCGTTTTGAAAACTCCAAGATGTCCTCCCACTGGAGAATCATGATAATATTTCAGCATTTCAGGCACTAAACTAGATGGCAGCACGATTTTAGGTTTCTTGTCGTGACGAGCCTTGCAACATAATACGCCAGATTTGAGTTCGTAAGGTTTAACCAATTTACCATCGGAAACCTCCACCATGATCTTGCTCAATTCTTCATCCTCTTGTTGATATTTCGCAATGTCCCTAAATAGCAAAGGACTGTTGCTAATGATAGGCAACGCAGCATTAATACACCCCTCGATGTTACCATCCTGAATTTCACCAGAACTCAACTCAGCAGTTTCGGCGTACATGCGACTAAGGGAATCAGCGATGACATTATCGCTACCCCTAATATGTCGTACAGTAAATTTAAAAGAGGAAATTCTCGTCGCCCACCGAGCAATCCTACCAGTACTGCGTGGTTTTGCCTATACCCAACTCAATGCTTGATAGTCGGTTTCAATCTCAAATGACACATGCTCCAGATACGTCTTGAAACGTTCCAAACCAAACATTACCGCAAACCCTCTAATTCATAAACGGAATACTTAGATTCCGCTTCATTCAAGGTTCTAGATGCATAGGCTATAGGACGACGTCCTAAATCGCAGTCTTGCAACAATACGGCGACAACAGCGCCCAAGGGAGCATCCGTTTGTAGTACAAAAGGCTTAGAAAAATCAGGTACAGCTAAAACAGGGGCATTACATAGTGCACGCTTAAGATCTTCGAAAGCCGCTTGTTGAGATTCACCCCAATGAAACTTAACACCCTTACGACGCAAAATGTTCAACGGAAGTGCCCTTTGGGCAAAGTTCGGGATGAATTTCCTAAAAAAATTAGTCATACCAATGAAACGAGCGACACCCTTCACATTCTTAGGCGGTTTAAAATCCCGTATCCCTTGGGTTCTTGTTTGATTTACAGAAACTCCGGCTTGCGAGACAATGTGATCTAGGAATGATATTTCCGACTTAGGGAACGATACCTTTCCCAATTTTATCGTTAATCCAGCATCCCGTAGTTGTTGCAAAACCACACGCAAATGCTTAACATGGTCTTCAAAAGATTCACTATAGACCACAACGTCATCCAAATAGTGATATAAGAAATCGAACTTTATACCAGAAAAAACGCGGTCCAAAAGACGACTCAATACAGCCCCTCCTGTAGATAAACCAAATGGAACTCTATTAAACTGATAGAGATTCTAATCAGTGGAGAAAGCAGTAAATGGTTCAGATCGCTCAGACAGAGGAATTTGATTATACGCTTGATTCAAATCAAGCAGCCTAAAATAACGAGCTTTACAAAACCAAGAGAAACAGCTATGCAAGTCGGGCAACGGTATTGATTCTAACACCACCTTTTGGTTTAGACGTCGAAAATCAACGACAGGCCGGAAACTGCAGTCAGATTTCGGTACTAAAAACATTGGCGACGAGTATGAGGAGATGGATGGACTAATCACCCCTTGCGCCAACATCTTATCAATGATCTTTTTAAGCTCCAACATCCTCGGAGGACTCAACCGATATGGAGGATGTCGAACTGGCACATGATCCGTAAGATCAATATCATACTCCAATACGTTGGTGACACCCAATTTATCAGTAATTACCTCCGGAAATTCCTTACACAATCCTCGAATTACGTACGCTTGTTCCACTTCCAAATGACCCAAATCCAACTCCTCAATTTGGTTGGAAAAACTCAAATCTTCCGCAATATGGGGTCCCAAGTCAATCAAATTACTATACATGTCCTCATTCAATTCATCAGACCTTCTCTCGATCCTTCTGTCAACCTGAACAAATTTTGCCTTTATTTCAGGTCGAAAACTAAAATACAATTCATCCCTCCGGAAATCCAACAGTGATCCAGTGAACGACAGAAAATCTGCCCCCAAAATTACCGGACAAGACAAATTTTTCACGACCCAAATCCCAAACTTCCATGAAAAATTCAATATCTTAATCTTTACCTTCACCGCACCCAACACATCCATTTTCGAACAATTAGCGGACATCAATCGTGATTCCACCTCTTCCAGTTTGGGCAATTTACAAATAGACACCATATTCTTATACCAATCTTCACTCACCCAAGACACGACGCTCCCAGAATCCAACAGAGCTTTGACGGCGGCGTTATTAATCGAAATCTCAATAATAGGTAAATGCATATAAGAAGGTGAAGAAATCTTCCTACAAGCTACTGGACACAACATATTACCTCCTTCTTCATCAACAATTTGATCATAATTATTTCGCTCGGAGTTCGTCACAACCCGGGTATGATATCTGCGATTAATATTGGGTGGACCATGTTGCACCCTAACCCTTAATTGTCAATCCTTACGTTGAGGTTTCTTGCAGAATCGCGAAAACGTGACCCGAACGTCCACAATTATAACACCGAATCTCCTTTCGGTTTCCACTCGCATTTGGTCCGGAATTCTGATTTATCACAACAGGAGGTATGGGCAACATCGGAGGAGGTAAATGAGAACTGACCCGTTGTGAATCAACCAATCGAACTGTTTCGGTCTTAACAGCAGCAACACTCAAATCTTGAAAACTTTTAGGTCGTGAACTCATACCTAAATATGACCGTAGATCCGGCGTAACACCATCCACAATTATTGATACAATCTCCTCCTCTGATAGTGCCAATCCAAACACCTTTCCATATTTAGTAATGTCTTGAACGTAAGCATTCAATGGTTCCCCCAAAATCTGAGGACGATAAAAGTATTGTTGGACAACAGAACCCAACAACCGACCGGGAACGAACATCGCCAAAATCTCCTTCAGAAAAGTCTTAATAGAAACTCCATACTGTATAGCATCTACCAGTTTGCTCTTAATAGCTCCCGACGTGATTGGAAACATCATTTGGAAAATCTGTTCCTCAGGAATTAAAAACACGGTAGCACATTCTTGAATATCTACCAAACCCCGAAGAAATTGAACAACTCCATCAATAGAATCAGTGTTTAAATTTTTTATCTTTTCTACGCAAGCTGACAACGGATGGCTAATACCACCAAATTTAGTACCCGTACACACAGATGAACATCCGCGAGAACCTCGAGGAACGACAGGACGATCAAAACTCTCCCCCCTCTCGCCAGCATTTCCTGAGTTTAACATACCACCCATATGTGAATCACTTTCCCGAATACATGGCCATGTGGGGCTTACGGAGATTACATTCCGAATACCACGTTCATGTCCGACATGCCCACTCGGCCTCACACGATGGTGAAATTCGCTATTAATAGAACACGGCTACTCCGTTAAACAGTCACGTTCTCTAGACATCGGAACAGCTGATCTCTCGCATCTACCAGTCACACTAATAGGCACGCGAATCAGATCTCAACAAATGGGCATTTCGCCTTCTGACCCAAACAGTTTCATGGATTGAGAACTCCGGAACAACTGTCCTCACAGATCCACCACCCTCATTAAATTGTTCACCAAAACGATTCAGAGATAGCCTAGAAACTCTTCGCCTAGAACCATCGACACCGCGATAATATGAACTGGAATCATTCAAACCTTCGGTCTCAGGAATTTCACGAATAGAAGCAGAAGTATATACATCTTTAGGCAATGTATCACGAGACAAACTATCGACATTACCAACAAATTTGATATTTTTCTGCTCAGCATTCCCTAAGTTAGAACCTCTACTTGAAACACCTAGATGGTGCACTCCAGAACTAGTAGGCGGAACATTAGTATTTTCATAATTAACAGTTACAACTCTTTCGTGATCTAAATTAATCTCTCTAACCAAGTTTGACAATAAGGTCTCCGGTTCCTTCAATAGGTTTTCGCCAACCGACGCAGTAGTCTCCTGCGCATACGCGATATCTAACCTTTCGCACGGAATTCTCAATACCGCATCAACTCCACATGCCCCTGCTTCATCATCATCACCTACGTTTCCATTAAATATAATCGGTTGATCATCATCCAAAATGCAACTATCGCATTCAACCAACTTGGCTTGTAACTGTACTAAATCATGTTTCTCCTTCTCTTCCCTAGTTTCAGAAACTACAATCATATCGCCAATTCTATTAAATAGATGTTGAATTCGAGCTCGTAACACACCACGCTTTTCAACACTCCCTCCACAAGAAATGAAATCATTCACAGCTTGAACGACAAAGTTCACCTTATTTAACTTTAGAGACTTATTCAGCATAAAGGTAGAATCCGACATGATAGGTGGCGACACGATCGTATTCTTTGCGAGGCTTAAAATCTCGATATTTCTCTCCAAGTTCTCAGATATGTTCAGATCTCTAATCCGCATCTCGTAACAAATTTCATCCGAAGAAAGAAAATCCAGAAATGGAATCTCTCGGGCCATAACGATACCCGTAATAACGATAATTTGAGAAAATCCACGAAAACAATGCAAAATAGAAGAATAATCCTTTGTAAATTCTCTCACCAACCACCATCCGGCAACGGTCACGTCGACAAACATCACCGGCCTGTATACTGAGTAGTATATATATTATATTTACCAGGCTTCACCTACTATACTCAACGAGTGCAACCAAAAGTCAATTATAATTGCAAAATAAACATACATAACCCCAATTACTCTCAAAATAAAATCATGAAATATACAATCCCATGAAAAATAAAACAACAACATTTGACAGGAACAAAATCCCGTTGAAGAAAAAATATGATCCCAGGCAAACAATAACGTAAGGAAACTCACAAGGAAATTGAGGAACAATACCATAAGTAAAACAATAACCTAACCACGCTCTAAGGCTGCCACTAATGTAACCCCCCTTAAAGGATAAGTTACTTTGTTTGCACTCGCCCCCCATTCCTAATATATTACTACTGCTACCATTAGAAAGAGGAGGAGGGAAACTGGGTCCAAGCCCGTTGTATGAAAGCGGGCCTCTCGCCCCAAAAGCCGGCAACAACCCTTAATTAGCCTGGTAAATAAATACATACAATATTGTATAATTAACAATAGTTTAATATCACCAGAAGAAAATCACCTCAAACCACATTAATCACACTGCAATATACATGGAAGAACACCTTTCAATAACAACAAATACCTTCCACCTTCATGCACTACACTAATGCATGCTCAAAATCAGATGTAATGGTACTCACTGGTTTTCAGTTCATCCTCTCCTTTTAGAACATTTAGGTTCAGTAATTACCCCCATATCATGGGTAGTGGCATATATTTATTTATTTATTTATTTGGTAATAAAATCAGTTTGAGCAGGAAGGAATAAATATTTTCAGCAACCTGGCCGGTGCTTGGAGATCTCCCCACGGAGCATCCAAGTATAACCTGTTGTCAGGTCTCGCAATTAACATATCAATCTTCACCTTCAATACACTTCGAAGACGCAAGCAGGTTAAAACATACTTCAGGTTAAAGCGCGTATAATATCTTCAAACCCCTAGCTAGTATTCACAGGCCAAAGCTTTACGATAACATGAGTAAGATCCGTCAAACAACATCACAAGTCAGCGCAAAATCAGATATGTGTAACGTTTAAAAAAAATAAAAATGAAACCCTCCGAACGATACCGTGTCTCTATGAAATCGCGTTAGAGAAACATTCTCGTTCATGAAATACTACCTAAAAACACAACTATTTCGCTTTTCCCACAATGCAAAATAGGAAATCAGCAGCATAATATTGCGACTCCAATTGCCAAGAATATCGACGTTCAACTCTCTCTCTTTTAATAACAATCTAAATCCATATTGCAAAGAAACCCGTCATTCCAACGGAGATAATCAAAACAAGGAAAGCATAAAAGATCATAGGACCTCATTGGCAAGAAAACGCACTACAAAGATTAAAACAAACAGAAACAAACAACCCTTCTTAAATAAAACACCGAGAATATTTCTCGTACATGCATACGCCACTGTTCAAAATTAATATATATTAAATATAATAGAATAAATATAATATAATATAATATAATATTAAAGTCGACGCAAATCACAATTCATTTAAGTTCACAGAATCAACTTCTCATCGGCACTAGTAGTTTTACGATTACGCCCGTCAAAGATTCTAATAACCAAGTCTCTCCTTCTTGACAACAGTCCGACGTTCTCCATTCTTTTATATATATATATATATATATATATTCTTAACTCCGCCGTGGTACCAACATGACCTCGAACATCGCCCTCTGCCGTCTGCCAACTTGAAGATCCAATTTTCTCTTCTCGCCCGCCGACAGATACCATTCACCAAGGAAATCAGGAATAAGGAGACGTGCCAATACTGACACGTTCCAAATGGGTTTTAGAAGCAGTTCAAATCATAGGTTATGATTATCAGTGAAGTTGATGGATAGAAAATGTCTTATAGGAGACATGTCTATTCTGACATGGTCCAACAGGGTTTTAGAAGCTATCTGGGTACCCCAGTTAAAATCATGGATTGAAAGTTGATGGATTGAAAATGTGTTGTAGGAGACATGTCTATTCTTACAGGGTCCAAAGGGTTTTAGAAGCCATCTGGATACCAAAATGTGACATGTGGGGCAGGGTATTATTAACCAGAATGTGACAAGCGCTAGCAACCGTCACATCCTCCACCCCCCCCCCCCCCCCAAAGTTAGACTACCGGGTGTTTGGTAGCCCGATCATTTTAGGTTTCATTTCGCTTATCTGTGGCTAGGCTGGAATTACTCCGAACCGCAACCATGGTAGTCTTAACGCTTCCTCCTCAGGGCGGCATACTCCACCAGATGATCTCCAATAATTCCGACCAGCAGAAATATCAAATCATCCAATGAAGGTCCATCCACCCGTCAGTACCACGACGAAAATGCAGCTTGGCCAAAACTGCACATCCTCGTAGTATGAGCAAGGGACACGAGGCAGCGAAATACTATCCACATATGAATTGTATAGTCTCACTCAAAGTTCTCACATGCACAAATCCAAGTAAAATAATAAGGTCGATCCTCAATTTTTTCAGTTCCTAGTGTACCCGATTGTCACCATGTGGACCATGTGTTCGTATCCCAACTAGCTCACGGTCTTTCGAGGTATGGGACGTTCCTGCCCACAATACGACCACATACTCAGGATTTGAGTCTACCAGGTAACTACTTCTACAGGAAATACACAACATTCCCAAAAATAAAACAATTACTGGTCTAAAATCATGGCTATACAATAAATACAAATCAAAGGACAATTTACATTTAATTCCCACAAATAAAATAGGGTTATTCTGTGAGCTTTCTTCTTAAAAAAATAGTGCTACACTGCACTCAAACCTAATTCTAACATCCTATCAATAATAGTTCAGTTTACAAGGTTTCCATAGTGTTCATCATTTGACACAATCTTAGTTAATGGGAGTATCTTAACACAAAAATCACATGTCACATAAAAATGATATTACTAAGACATTATTCCGCCTCTTACGGCATTTACTTCAATTAGCATAATTTCATTATATGCTGACTTTACTAACAAATATTTGTTGTGTTGTGCGAATCATCTTCCTTCTTTCCATCCCTATGAACGATCTAGGACAGTGGTACATGCTCCTTAATAAATAAACATGGATAGAATATTTTATAGTTTCACCATATAACGATTATTCTGGGTCTTGTCGGGCTTACCATAGTTACAACTGTGTCATGTTCTGGGAAAAACACATACCCGTATGCATAAATTAGCATGAACTGGCAAAATGCACTTTAAAGAAGATGCCTACATTATTTTGGTTCAGCTTTCCTCCTCAGAGGATAACTTCGCCGAATATTATCTGATTTTTATGATCCAACAACGTATGTGACATGCCACACACCATTTAATTCAATTGGCATCATTATAACATTCATATCTTAATTGCATATTTAAATACCGAGATTCCTCAGTGTCCTACTGTGACTGTAAATGACAAGGGATCGGTCGACGGACCTTTCTCCCCCTCAGCAGGTCATAAAATTCGTTCCAGCTGGCTAACCAAGATGGCTGCCACGGAAGTGATCCACACTACCTTTCTCTCTCTATCGACAAGGTGAAACTTGTTTACAATTATATAACAGTACAGATACGGTAGGCGTGATTCCTAAGTAATTGAGTCATTTAATTAATTAACACCTATCTTTATAGTGTATTTGGGCTCAAACTGGCTCCTTAATAAACATTCATGGCTGGGGTGAATTCTAGTGATAGCCTTGCGGTTCTATGGTGATTATGTGGCTTTAAGACGCGCATCATAGTGAAACCCCACGGTTGTCACCAGCAGCTGTCAGTAAAGATAAGGAAATCTGCGTTCCTAGACGACGAATATGATCCTCACCTCACAGGGTGGGTCATTAACACACACATGCTCACAGCGTCTCGACGGACGTCAATAGTGGCATAATTCAAGCAAGCGTTGGAAATAGACAGGATCTATCCAAATCGCTGCGTATAATACAGTATGCACAAAGGCGATACTCCTCGAAGATTCAGCCAACTCTTCACCTAACGCGCAAGCTATCCTAGTCAATCCCCGCGATTATCTTACGTAAATCACTGGATTCTACGTTAATCTGCACGCTAAACATGCGGTTCAAACAATATTTTACATAGATGACTCCATTATTAAGGCACCTGCGTTCTCTCTGTTATACTACTTAAGCCAAAGCTTTACATAGCTCCTAACACAATGTATAAATTTACTGGCTTACTTTAATTTAATGGTCCTCAAACATAATCCTAAGGATTGACCATATCAAATATTCATTCAAATTTTCACTGACACTGAAAAAGCTCTCGTATTTCACTATATTCCACGTTACATTTTTTACTGTTTACCAAATTACAGTATCTTTAAATTAGACATGACATTATTTAGGCTACATTTGCCCATTACATTATTGTTGCCAACCCCAGTTTATTATTATTATTCATTTACCGTTACCGTTAGATTCATCACTATTTTTGACCTAAAGGGTCTTAAACAAATCACCTTCCAAACCATACTTTATTCAAGACGAGTGGTGAAAACTCGTTCAGTAAGTGACTATTACATCTTTTAATCTCAAGGTGATAAATCGTTACATGGTGAACTATTCAGTTATAAGGATATAATTGCATGTGTACTCACTTTTTTCCTTCTTGCTGGAAAATGCCAGCTCCTCTGCTTAAGCGCTACCATGATGTTTGGTTTAAGCCATCATGATATCCTTAACACAACACTGAGATTCACACACTTGCCACATGATACACATATTATTATAAGTGGCCTTTACCACTGCTATACACTGATTATTAACCATTTGACACATGAACACTTTAAATCATTATTTCACAATTTTATTTACACTTCATCCATGACTTCACATGTTGATCCTTAATCCGGACTTCTCCTACGCTTGATCTCAGAGATGCGATGCAATTATGACAACCGCTGGTCTACGTGAAATCTAGTAGCGTTTTACGGATGTTCGATCCTAGTTCCCTGCACTCTCGTTCAGCTCACTATCCTGGTTAGGTGGCAATGACTTCCACGCTCCCATCACTGTAGTGATCCTGATGATAATGTCATACAATTCTGATAATACCTCCCGGTATAAGAACTGTTCGAAAACATTATAAGTTCCTTTTCGCTGTAGCGAATTTATATCTGCATCAGATAATAGACAAATATCTGCATTACTTTACTTTTGACGCACTTCATGATTATTTACGAAGCTTATACTTGCTTCCATTGTCTTCAACGGCGGCGCGTTGATATTTTAATACTTGGCGTGCTTACTGCAGAGCGAATGTAGACAAAGGACTAACTTCCAACTGCTGTAGGTCAACGAACAACTTTCAACTCGAGCGACTGTAGATCAACTGACTTCAACTGACTTCAACTCACTTTCAACTGCTTCCAACTGACGCTTGGCGTGGGCTGCTCTCCCTTATAAAGGTTTCTTGCACAAAATAGTTCACGGGACATGCGAGAGCGACTCCCTTCTTGAAATAATCCCTCTTCAGCCGAAATGACATCTGCATCTTGTTTATTTAGGTGTGGAGGTTTCAAAAACATTCGCGTGCCGGCGATCGCTTCGGCCAATTAATTACAATTAATTGCCTTAGTTCAGCGCGTTATGACGCCACGGTGGGGTTCCCCGTCGGCTGGTTACAATATCCCTGCTCTTGAGCGTGAGTTAGGTTGTAATGCGGTCATTTGGAGATATGGGCATCAATTTAGGTGAAAAACCACTCCTAAATTACTTCTCCGTGAATACATTCATCTGTGGGTATATTTCAATGCATTACAATGTTCCATTTAGCTGGAATTAATTAATTTCCTTGTGCATGCAGCTTGCCCCGTTGTCGAATGGTGGATACCCGGGTCATTAATTTTGAGCTGTCTCTCCGCCCCAGACGTAAGTAGTTCGGTTGGCGCCTAGGCTACTCCGCCCACTCGCTAAGGGTCATTTGTAAAATGCCATACTCGCCTCTCTCGTTTTCGTATGCTCTGAAAACGTATATTTCCTATAATTTGGCTACAATTCCTCCTTTAAATTGCTATGATTTTCACATATAAATCATGAAATCACGCTGGACTAATATATGTCAGTATATCTCTCATTGCTCTGTGGGTTCCCTAATTGCTCCCCCTTAGAGACCAATGGTTCGACCCTAGGCATAACCATGTGCCTGGTCTTCTCTGATGAGACCTGAGTTCGATGCCAGACTGCCGTGACTAATTGGGCACATCTTTCTCCTGCTAAGTTCCAAAAATTCATTTCATAAGTGAATTTTTCGGGCCTATCAGCTGGCATCAACTCCATGCAGTATTTACTTTAAGCGGTCATTGCTCTCGGCAATGGGCTTTCTCGTTCCCCACTCCACTCTGTCTGGTGTCTCGTAGACTCTCGTTCTCCCTTCTCAATTGTTCATTCATTCCCCTCAGCTTCACAGCGGCTTCCCTCAACTGGTCATAAAGTTCTTGCAGTAGACAGCTGCATTCTTCCTTCGTGTCCGCTGGGTTGGCGAGCTGGTTGTTTCGCTGCGACCCTTCTTGAGCCTGCAAGCTTTCCTCCAGAATCTTTCCGTGCATACGTAATGATTCCCCGTTCACTTGGATGTGCATAGCTTGCTCCTCTCTCGCATCATAGTCTTCTGGTGGACTATATAATTTCAAGTTAGCTGCGTTTACCACAACTTCTCTACCCGTTGCTTCATCTTTAATCCGATATGCATTATTTTGCAAATCCCTTATAATCAGGTAGGGTCCGTGGTAAGCATGCTGAAATTTCTTATATTTCCTGCTCTCTGGATCTGAACTGGCGGGTTTCTTCAATAAGACGTACTCTCCCACGAGTAACGGTCTGTGATAACGTTTCCTCCTGTTTCTTCGCTGCCGTCTATCAGCTTGTTTCTTGAGATACTCGAACGTCCTCTGGATCCTCAACTCACGTCCAAGTTGTGCATCGATGGGTGTCTGGATGACATTATTCCACGGCCTCTCTGGTCTTCTATCGAGATGTAGGCTCACTGGTACCTCTCCTGTCGCTTCGTGCACGGTATTGTTGATACAATATTCAATAATCTCAAGTACGTCAATCCATCTCCAATTCTCAGTAGAGCAATATATCTTCATGTATTTTTGCAGTTCCCTCATAACTCTCTCAGCGGAATTCGACTCCGGGTGTCGAACTGTGGACAAAATCTGTCTTATGTCCAGATTCTCCAACTCCCTGCGAAATTCTATGCTGGTAAAACAACTTCCATGATCAGATAAGATGTTTTCTGGCTGTCCTAATATAGGAATGATTCTTTCCTTCAGCCTCTTAAGTACCTGTTTTGTACTGGTTTTCTGAATTGGACACAGGACTACCATTTTGGAAAACACGTCTAGTGCAACTAGGATATGTTTATTTCCTCTTCTAGCTCTAGGAAGGGGTCCAAAGTTGTCCAGCGCCAGGAGCTGACATGGCTTCTCTGGTAAGAGTGGTATAGGTTTCTGCCTCATTAAGTACGAGTTAGGCTTTACTCGTTGGCACATATCACATGTCCTGATAGAATTTCTGACTGTTTCTCTAAGTTTTGGCCAAATAAATGCCTCTTTAAGCAGGGCAACAGTCTTATCTACACCGGAGTGTCCAAAAGCTCGGTGTGCTAGCCATACTAGCCTTCTCTGCAATGCTGGTGGTGCAACAATCCTGGGTTTGGTGTGGTCAGAGTCGCTCCATTTATGTAGCATCTGGTTAAACCATAGATATTCCGTTGATAGTGCTTCAGCTTCCACATACATCGGGGTTCCTCTATCCAGTTTTCCCTCGAAGTAATTAATCATCAACCGTATCCAGGGATCTTCACGTTGAAAAACGGTGATGTTCCTCAGATCATCTAAGGTCTTCTGATCTCTATCTTCTATCTCGATAGCTAGAGCTTCTTCTTCCTCTGCTGTAGGGTATCTGCTTAGCAAATCAGGTATGATATTGTCCTTCCCCGGGCAATATTCTATTTCCACTTGAAATTGTTGTATGTACAGGGACCACCTTGTCAGTCTTTGACTCGACAAGTCAGTTTTTAGCAGGAACGTTAGGGCTTTATGGTCTGTTCTCAATATAATTCTAAAACCATAAATCAGCTTGTGCCAATACTGTAAGGCATACAGTATCGCAAGTAGTTCGATCTCCGTGACCGTATAATTCTTTTCATTAGGCTTCAACCTTCTACTGATAAATGCAATATAAGTTTTCTCCTCTGGCCTGTCCATATTTTCCTGATATAACATAGCTCCAATGCCTATGAAGGATGCGTCAGTCTGGATAATAAATTTCTGAGTGTAGTCAGGATATCCCAATTTTACATAATCTAACAGCATCTGTTTAGATTTCACGAAGGCTTCCTCGCATTGCTCCGTCCATCGCCATCTTCCTCCCTTCTTAAGTAAGTCTTGGAGTGGTGCTACAGTCTCGGTATACTTCGGACAATGGTTTGAAAAGAATCCAATAACGCCTAGATATTGCCTGACGTTCTTTACCTTCGTTGGTCTCGGGAAACGTTTAATGACTTCCAATTTTCCCGGATTAGGTCTGACTCCTCGTGCATCTATTACGTGACCTAGAAATTTAACTTCTCTCTGAGCAAAGTTAGACTTCTTTATATTGACCTTAAAGTTAGCCTGACTTAGGTCATATAACAACTTGCGTAGATCTCTGACATGTTCTTCAACCGTTTCAGAGGTCAGTAGTATATCATCTACGTAGCATATGGTTGTAGCTTTTACTTCTTCGGATAGGTTCCTATCTAGCGCTCGTATCAACGCTGAACCTGCTGTTTTTAATCCAAATGGAAGACGTACGTAAGAATACGTGTGCTGGTCAAATAAAAATCCAGTTAATAGACTTGTTTTCTCTTCCAGAGCAAGATGGTGAAAACTTGCAGTCAGGTCAAGATTTGAGAACACAGTCTTTCCTTTGAACCTCCTGAGTACCTCCTTAATGGGCGGCACTTTATCAAATTCCGGTATGACCTTGGAATTCAAATTTCGTAGGTCCAGGCATATCCTCACACTTCCATCCTGTTTCGGTACAACTACCAGTGGGCTGACATAAGGTGTGGCTCTCTTTACAATGACGCCTGCTTCTAGCATTTCCTGTATCGCTTCTTTGACCTTTAAGTAATGTTTCTCAGCTACAGGATACGGCTTCTGTTTGAATGGCGTCCAATCACTGACTTGGAACGCATACTGGAAATTCTTGATCCGGCCAGGTCTCGAATCGAAGACTCCTTTATACTCGAATAGCAGTTCCCTTAGCATTTTCTTATATTCTGGACCAAATTTAGCTTCCTCAATCTTCTCTTCCAGGCATTCTTCAAATTTTGGTTCGAGATCCTTTTCAATGTCTGCGGCCAGTATTGCCAACTCTTCCTCAATGTCTTCTATTGTCGACACTGCATCCCCAGTCATATCTCCGTATGTATGCCATACGTATTCTTCTTGTCTCGTTTCATTATGCCTTAATGAGAGTTCTAACTCTTCCTTTCCCTCACTTGCGCGAAACATCACAATGTCTTGCGAGAGATCTATAATAACTTTATACTCTCTTATGAAATCCATCCCAACAATGAGGTTATACGGCAGCTTATTCACAAGTAGGAAGCTCTGTGAGAATGTAGAGTTCCCTATCTGCAAATCTAAAAATACTTGGTATTTGCATATCATAACCTTATCTGGTATGACACCTTTTATTTTCACGCTTGAAATAGGTATTTTCAATACGTGGATTTTATTCTGGATTTCACTGTATAATGCCTGGGTTATCAAACTTACTATTGACCCTGTATCAATGAGACTTCTTACTTTCATTCCCGCAATGTTCACAATAATAATAGGTAGTTCCCTTCTTACATTGACCGTTCTTTCATCGAGATCTTCGATAAGCTCCTCAGGTTTGGCAATCCAGTTAACAACATTCACTGCATTCCATCCTGAACCTATCTCTCTTTGGTCATTTAAAATTGGTGGTTTTTTTTCAATGGCTCCATTCTTTGTGGAGTTTTTCTGCCTGTCTTCATGCTGTTGAAGTTCCAGACTTTTGGCACCGTCATCATTTTGATATATGTCGGGTGACCTTCTATTCCGAATCGCTTCATCCCAATGAACTCGCGATTGTCTCGGATCATCTCCGCGCTCTTCCATGTATCTTAAAGATGCGTGATAACGTTCTTCCGCCTCTTCATCCAACCCGCGACTCTGCTCTTGGGATCTCCATCCTTGGTTGTTCCCATTTCGGCCGTAATTTCTTCTGTTCTCCAGCTGCTGGTCTCTGGTACCACGCTGATTCCAGTTTTTCCTTCCTCGATTACCACGGTTCGAACCTCCTCGATACGCTGGCCTCAAATTTTGGTTTTCGCGTCCTTCGCGCTGCCAGTCGGATTTTTCTGTTTCGGTGCTTGTAGATTTGCTCTTTGTCTGCACCTTCGTTGGCTCAATCGGCGTATTCGTCATGTTAACCTGTTCCACATTTCGACTTTGCCTTGCGTGCTGCACTGTGGTTAGATCGAGTTGTCTCAGCACCTCCTCCATATCGATTGCAGTTTTGGCGTTTGCTGAGATTAGCAGACGCTGCACTTCATACGGCAGCTGCTTGGCTATTGCTATACATAAATCTGACTCTTTAAGCCCTTCATCAAGCTCGCGAAAACGGCATAATTGATTCACAAAGAACTCCCCGTACTTAGTCGGATTACTAGTACTGTAACGCCTGGAATACAAATCCAGTCTGAGGTTTTGTTGTACGCTCGCGTTCCAATACCTGCTTAAAAATGCTTGGCGAAATTCATCAACGGTGTCGAACGTGTACCGAAAACTCCTAAACCATAGGGCGCACTCCCCTTCGGTTAGTTTTTCGATCGCTCTCAACCTGCGCTCTGGCGGTACTTTCGCATCATTCAAGTACTCGGAAACTTCTTTAAGCCAGTACTTGGGTGTCATATTAGAATTACTCCCAGAGTATTTCTTTGGTTTCTCATCACTAGCCCTTATAACTGTGACTATTTGGTTTTGTACAGCATTTTCATGCGGTGTTGACATGGCCATCGGCATACCAGGTGTGGCATACGGGCTGTCACTTGGCATGGCTGCATTCTTTGGAGTAGGCTGTATTTCTATCTCCGTCCATTTATTTCTCCTATTCTCGTCTATACTTCCTTCGCTAGACCTAGGATTCCGCAACATGGATTCCTCCTGCGCTATCATTCTAGTCTCAATTTGGCTGTGCCTGTTTTCCGCCCTTTCCAAACGAGCTAATACCTCTCGTTCTATTTTCTCTAGGCGATCTCGGTTTCTTTCTGCCATAGAAAATACCTTTTCCTTATCATCCTTAAGGTTTTCCTTCAGGTGGATAATTTCCCCTGCTAGACTTTCTCTTACTTCGGCAAGAGTCTTATCGCTAGCTTCAGTCTTTAAGGCTTCTCGAAGCTCTAATTCCTCGCGTAAGCCTGTAACTTCCCTTTGAATGTGACCTTGTATATGAGAGATTTCAGTCCTTATTTTCGTGATTTCCCCTTGGTCTTCGTCCTGTCTTTTATGGATAACTGCTAAGTCACTCTGAGTTTGTTCCAACTCTTTCTGCACTTTTCCGACTTGTCTCTTCATATTAGACATTATCTCCTTATTCTCTTGATCAGAAGTTTTTATTTCCTGAATTTCCTTACATTGGTCAAGGATATTCTGATCCTGTTTTCTTAAGGCTTCGTCTACTGCCTTGGCGTAACCTGCCATTCGCGTATTCCATTTTACGTCATTATCCTCAAACCTATGATCCACGGTCTGAGTGAACGTGTTAAATTGCTCTAACTGACGTTTAGTATTAGCTTCATTCTGACTTTGAATGTCTTTAAGCTCCCTGGACATACTGTTTAAATTATCGTTAATTTCACGCTGTGACTCTCTGCACATTTGCAGATTGCTCTCTAATTTTAATTCAATAGACTCAAAGCGTTTATCATTATCATCTTGCATTTCTGAGATCACGCTAACAATATTTTTAGTTACCTCACGCTGGACAGACTCTTTAACGTCGTCCATTTTCTTATTAACCTCTATTAGGTTTAATTCTAACTGCGTGTTTACATTAGTTTGACTAGCCTCTAGTCTAGTATTTATTTCAGCTTGATTAGCCTCTAATCTAGTATTTACTTCGGCTTGATTAGCCTCTAATCTAGTATTGACTGTAGCCAACATCTGGCTTACCTCAGTTTGACTAGCCTCTAGTCTATTGTTTATTTCGGTTTGATTGGCATCCAATCTATCCGCTATTTCATCTTTAAACGCCTTGGATTCTTCCTTACTCTTAGCATTAATAACATCGAAATGTTCCCTTAACTCAGCAATACACCTGAGTACTTCTTCCGTTCCGGCCATCCTGTACTATTTAATTTGAGATTCAGGTAGGCCGCAGCTGAGTATGCTGGCACGTTCTATTGGAAAGAAAAGATTCCGATCCCGCGACAACAACAACATATTATAAAATGTCAAAACTAACTATGGAATGGGTATTGACCCTCGTACCCGTCTGACAACAATGTCTGACATCTGAACATCATCTAGAAAGACTCACAATCGCTCAAACAAAGTTTGAGGAAAAATATTATTTCTATGGTTTTCCCCATGAAAACCATGCTATTATTATGGGGTTTTTCTGAATCCCATAAGCCATCCACGTACGGGCGCCATGTTAATAAAATGCTCATTGGGGTAATTACATGCTTAAGTGGAGGTTACCTGTATTTTAAACTGGCCCCATGTATCCGCGTCATGTTACATAATTTATAGTGACCTGATAATTAAAGGGGTTTGGTGAAAGTTACATATATATAAGCATGTCTTATGGAGGATTATCAACAATTATTTTTAAACGTGATGGCTTATTAACAAATGGGACGCGGCCTTTCCTATTTTGTCCTAATATCTATGCTGTACGTGCTTCTACCATTAATATCTCGGCCGACTTTAAGCAATACCTGTGACTCAATCCAAGTACAGAGACAACTCCCCCATGTACCCGATTGTCACCATGTGGACCATTTGTTCGTATCCCAACTAGCTCACGGTCTTTCGAGGTATGGGACGTTCCTGCCCACAATACGACCACATGCTCAGGATTTGAGTCTACCAGATAACTACTTCTACAGGAAATACACAACATTCCCAAAAATAAAACATTTACTGGTCTAAAATCATGGCTATACAATAAATACAAATCAAAGGACAATTTACATTTAATTCCCACAAATAAAATAGGGTTATTCTGTGAGCTTTCTTCTTAAATAAATAGTGCTACACTGCACTCAAACCTAATTCTAACATCCTGTCAATAATAGTTCAGTTTACAAGGTTTCCATAGTGTTCATCATTTGACACAATCTTAGTTAATGGGAGTATCTTAACACAAAAATCACATGTCACATAAAAATGATATTACTAAGACATTATTCCGCCTCTTACGGCATTTACTTCAATTAGCAAAATTTCATTATATGCTGACTTTACTAACAAATATTTGTTGTGTTGTGCGAATCATCTTCCTTCTTTCCATCCCTATGAACGATCTAGGACAGTGGTACATGCTCCTTAATAAATAAACATGGATAGAATATTTTATAGTTTCACCATATAACGATTTTTCTGGGTCTTGTCGGGCTTACCATAGTTACAACTGTGTCATGTTCTGGGAAAAACACATACCCGTATGCATAAATTAGCATGAACTGGCAAAATGCACTTTAAAGAAGATGCCTACATTATTTTGGTTCAGTTTTCCTCCTCAGAGGATAACTTCGCCGAATATTATCTGATTTTTATGATCCAACAACGTATGTGACATGCCACACACCATTTAATTCAATTGGCATCATTATAACACTCATATCTTAATTGCATATTTAAATACCGAGATTCCTCAGTGTCCTACTGTGACTGTAAATGACAAGGGATCGGTCGAAAGACCTTTCTCCCCTCAGCAGGTCATAAAATTCGTTCCAGCTGGCTAACCAAGATGGCTGCCACGGAAGTGATCCACACTACCTTTCTCTCTCTATCGACAAGGTGAAACTTGTTTACAATTATATAACAGTACAGATACGCTAGGCGTGATTCCTAGTAATTGAGTCATTTAATTAATTAACACCTATCTTTATAGTGTATTTGGGCTCAAACTGGCTCCTTAATAAACATTCATGGCTGGGGTGAATTCTAGTGATAGCCTTGCGGTTCTATGGTGATTATGTGGCTTTAAGACGCGCATCATAGTGAAACCCCACGGTTGTCACCAGCAGCTGTCAGTAAAGATCAGGAAATCTGCGTTCCTAGACGACGAATATGATCCTCACCTCACAGGGTGGGTCATTAACACACACATGCTCACAGCGTCTCGACGGACGTCAATAGTGGCATAATTCAAGCAAGCGTTGGAAATAGACAGGATCTATCCAAATCGCTGCGTATAATACAGTATGCACAAAGGCGATACTCCTCGAAGATTCAGCCAACTCTTCACCTAACGCGCAAGCTATCCTAGTCAATCCCCGCGATTATCTTACGTAAATCACTGGATTCTACGTTAATCTGCACGCTAAACATGCGGTTCAAACAATATTTTACATAGATGACTCCATTATTAAGGCACCTGCGTTCTTTCTGTTATACTACTTAAGCCAAAGCTTTACATAGCTCCTAACACAATGTATAAATTTACTGGCTTACTTTAATTTAATGGTCCTCAAACATAATCCTAAGGATTGACCATATCAAATATTCATTCAAATTTTCACTGACACTGAAAAAGCTCTCGTATTTCACTATATTCCACGTTACATTTTTTACTGTTTACCAAATTACAGTATCTTTAAATTAGACATGACACTATTTGAACATTATTTAGGCCACATTTGCCCATTACATTATTGTTGCCGACCCCAGTTTATTATTATTATTCATTTACCGTTACCGTTAGATTCATCACTATTTTTGACCTAAAGGGTCTTAAACAAATCACCTTCCAAACCATACTTTATTCAAGACGAGTGGTGAAAACTCGTTCAGTAAGTGACTATTACATCTTTTAATCTCAAGGTGATAAATCGTTACATGGTGAACTATTCAGTTATAAGGATATAATTGCATGTGTACTCACTTTTTTCCTTCTTGCTGGAAAATGCCAGCTCCTCTGCTTAAGCGCTACCATGATGTTTGGTTTAAGCCATCATGATATCCTTAACACAACACTGAGATTCACACACTTGCCACATGATACACATATTATTATAAGTGGCCTTTACCACTGCTATACACTGATTATTAACCATTTGACACATGAACACTTTAAATCATTATTTCACAATTTTATTTACACTTCATCCATGACTTCACATGTTGATCCTTAATCCGGACTTCTCCTACGCTTGATCTCAGAGATGCGATGCAATTATGACAACCGCTGGTCTACGTGAAATCTAGTAGCGTTTTACGGATGTTCGATCCTAGTTCCCTGCACTCTCGTTCAGCTCACTATCCTGGTTAGGTGGCAATGACTTCCACGCTCCCATCACTGTAGTGATCCTGATGATAATGTCATACAATTCTGATAATACCTCCCGGTATAAGAACTGTTCGAAAACATTATAAGTTCCTTTTCGCTGTAGCGAATTTATATCTGCATCAGATAATAGACAAATATCTGCATTACTTTACTTTTGACGCACTTCATGATTATTTACGAAGCTTATACTTGCTTCCATTGTCTTCAACGGCGGCGCGTTGATATTTTAATACTTGGCGTGCTTACTGCAGAGCGAATGTAGACAAAGGACTAACTTCCAACTGCTGTAGGTCAACGAACAACTTTCAACTCGAGCGACTGTAGATCAACTGACTTCAACTGACTTCAACTCACTTTCAACTGCTTCCAACTGACTCTTGGCGTGGGCTGCTCTCCCTTATAAAGGTTTCTTGCACAAAATAGTTCACGGGACATGCGAGAGCGACTCCCTTCTTGAAATAATCCCTCTTCAGCCGAAATGACATCTGCATCTTGTTTATTTAGGTGTGGAGGTTTCAAAAACATTCGCGTGCCGGCGATCGCTTCGGCCAATTAATTACAATTAATTGCCTTAGTTCAGCGCGTTATGACGCCACGGTGGGGTTCCCCGTCGGCTGGTTACAATATCCCTGCTCTTGAGCGTGAGTTAGGTTGTAATGCGGTCATTTGGAGATATGGGCATCAATTTAGGTGAAAAACCACTCCTAAATTACTTCTCCGTGAATACATTCATCTGTGTGTATATTTCAATGCATTACAATGTTCCATTTAGCTGGAATTAATTAATTTCCTTGTGCATGCAGCTTGCCCCGTTGTCGAATGGTGGATACCCGGGTCATTAATTTTGAGCTGTCTCTCCGCCCCAGACGTAAGTAGTTCGGTTGGCGCCTAGGCTACTCCGCCCACTCGCTAAGGGTCATTTGTAAAATGCCAAACTCGCCTCTCTCGTTTTCGTATGCTCTGAAAACGTATATTTCCTATAATTTGGCTACAATTCCTCCTTTAAATTGCTATGATTTTCACATATAAATCATGAAATCACGCTAGACTAATATATGTCAGTATATCTCTCATTGCTCTATGGGTTCCCTAATTGCTCCCCCTTAGAGACCAATGGTTCGACCCTAGGCATAACCATGTGCCTGGTCTTCTCTGATGAGACCTGAGTTCGATGCCAGACTGCCGTGACTAGTTGGGCACACTAGGAAATCGTCAATAAGTCACGACTAACAGTTCACATTCTCGAACATTCAAGTACGTTTGATACTTCCCGTCCTATCATCGTCCACACCTTCACCCTAACACTATCAACCACCAAAACTTTTCACCATCCAAAAACATACCATATAACTACCATGATCACTTTGAAACACAATTATCGTCCGGAGAATTCCCAATTAATTTGCACTGACTTAGATGAGCCCGGAAGATTCGTTTGGCGGCGCCGTCCCTCAACATGACCGTCACAGGCGTGATGAATGAGAGTATCTCAAATGGCCCCCGAAAACGTACCCGTAATTTACCAGACTCTTGACGACCCAAAACCTTAGGAGAGAAATTCTTTACGTACACTAGATCACCAACATTCAACTTACAATCTACGCGCCCTGCATTATATCGCTTAGCAATGCGATCGTGCGACACCTTCATGGCGTTACGAGCTTCCTTCCAAATTTCGTGAACCTTATGTTCCGAAGGTTGGTCAGGCAACAGATCATGAATGGACCATAAATTGGTTAAGGGAGAATTCGGCACGTACGAAAACATCAACGAAAACGGAGTTTTACCATGGGATTCGTGCAGGGCCGAATTGAAAGAAAACATCAACCAAGTCAACGACGTGTCCCATTTCGAGTGTTCCTGATGGTGGTAAGCAATTAAAGCTGCACGCAGGTTCCTATTTACCCGTTCCGCCAAAGACGGATTTGGATAATAGGGCGTGGTAGTAACATGCGAAATCGCATAGTCGAAACAAAATTTTCGAAATTTGAAAGAAGTAAAGGATTTCGCGTTATCTGAGACCAGAAATTGACACTGTCCAAAAGCACTAAAAATAGAATTCAAACATCGGATCACGGTATTCGTAGTGGAAAGACGTGTCGGAAAGATCCAACAAAAACGGGAAAACCCGTCCACACAGACAAGCGCAAAGCGATTTCCGCTCACAGACCTAGGAAATGGGCCCACGAAATCAATGAACATGCGTTCCATAAGTCGAGTTGCTGACTCAGAAGACAACTTCCCCACCTTGGTGCTCACAACCGGCTTGCTAATGTTACACCGATGACAAGACCTAACGAATTCCCTAACATCACCATCCATACCCTTCCACACGAAATATTCGCGGATCTTCTTACGCGTTTTGAAAACTCCAAGATGTCCTCCCACTGGAGAATCATGATAATATTTCAGCATTTCAGGCACTAAACTAGATGGCAGCACGATTTTAGGTTTCTTGTCGTGACGAGCCTTGCAACATAATACGCCAGATTTGAGTTCGTATGGTTTAACCAATTCACCATCGGAAACCTCCACCATGATCTTGCTCAATTCTTCATCCTCTTGTTGATATTTCGCACTGTCCCTAAATAGCATAGGACTGTTGATAATGATAGGCAACGCAGCATTAATACACCCCTCGATGTTACCCTCCTGAATTTCACCAGAACTCAACTCAGCAGTTTCGGCGTACATGCGACTAAGGGAATCAGCGATGACATTATCGCTACCCCTAATATGTCGTACAGTAAATTTAAAAGAGGAAATTCTCGTCGCCCACCGAGCAATCCTACCAGTACTGTGTGGTCTTGCCTATACCCAACTCAATGCTTGATATTCGGTTTCAATCTCAAATGACACATGCTCCAGATACGTCTTGAAACGTTCCAAAGCAAACATTACCGCAAACCCTCTAATTCATAAACGGAATACTTAGATTCCGCTTCATTCAAGGTTCTAGATGCATAGGCTATAGGACGAAGTCCTAAATCGCAGTCTTGCAACAATACGGCGACAACAGCGCCCAAGGGAGCATCCGTTTGTAGTACAAAAGGCTTAGAAAAAGCTGGTACAGCTAAAACAGGGGCATTACATAGTGCACGCTTAAGATCTTCGAAAGCCGCTTGTTGAGATTCACCCCAATGAAACTTAACACCCTTACGACGCAAAATGTTCAACGGAAGTGCCCTTTGGGCAAAGTTCGGGATGAATTTCCTAAAAAAATTAGTCATACCAATGAAACGAGCGACACCCTTCACATTCTTAGGCGGTTTAAAATCCCGTATCCCTTGGGTTCTTGTTTGATCTACAGAAACTCCGGCTTGGGAGACAATGTGATCTAGGAATGATATTTCCGACTTAGCGAACGATACCTTTCCCAATTTTATCGTTAATCCAGCATCCCGTAGTTGTTGCAAAACCACACGCAAATGCTTAACATGGTCTTCAAAAGATTCACTATAGACCACAACGTCATCCAAATAGTGATATAAGAAATCGAACTTTATACCAGAAAAAACGCGGTCCAAAAGACGACTCAATACAGCCCCTCCTGTAGATAAACCAAATGGAACTCTATTAAACTGATAGAGATTCTAATCAGTGGAGAAAGCAGTAAATGGTTTAGATCGCTCAGACAGAGGAATTTGATTATACGCTTGATTCAAATCAAGCAGCCTAAAATAACGAGCTTTACAAAACCAAGAGAAACAGCTATGCAAGTCGGGCAACGGTATTGATTCTAACACCACCTTTTGGTTTAGACGTCGAAAATCAACGACAGGCCGGAAACTGCAGTCAGATTTCGGTACTAAAAACATTGGCGACGAGTATGAGGAGATGGATGGACTAATCACCCCTTGCGCCAACATCTTATCAATGATCTTTTTAAGCACCAACATCCTCGGAGGACTCAACCGATATGGAGGATGTCGAACTGGCACATGATCCGTAAGATCAATATCATACTCCAATACGTTGGTGACACCCAATTTATCAGTAATTACCTCCGGAAATTCCTTACACAATCCTCGAATTACGTACGCTTGTTCCACTTCCAAATGACCCAAATCCAACTCCTCAATTTGGTTGGAAAAACTCAAATCTTCCGCAATATGGGGTCCCAAGTCAATCAAATTACTATACATGTCCTCATTCAATTCATCAGACCTTCTCTCGATCCTTCTGTCAACCTGAACAAATTTTGCCTTTATTTCAGGTCGAAAACTAAAATACAATTCATCCCTCCGGAAATCCAACAGTGATCCAGTGAACGACAGAAAATCTGCCCCCAAAATTACCGGACAAGACAAATTCTTCACGACCCAAATCCCAAACTTCCATGAAAAATTCAATATCTTAATCTTTACCTTCACCGCACCCAACACATCCATTTTCGAACAATTAGCGGACATCAATCGTGATTCCACCTCTTCCAGTTTGGGCAATTTACAAATAGACACCATATTCTTATACCAATCTTCACTCACCCAAGACACGACGCTCCCAGAATCCAACAGAGCTTTGACGGCGGCGTTATTAATCGAAATCTTAATAATAGGTAAATGCATATAAGAAGGTGAAGAAATCTTCCTACAAGCTACTGGACACAACATATTACCTCCTTCTTCATCAACAATTTGATCATAATTATTTCGCTCGGAGTTCGTCACAACCCGGGTATGATATCTGCGATTAATATTGGGTGGACCATGTTGCACCCTAACCCTTAATTGTCAATCCTTACGTTGAGGTTTCTTGCAGAATCGCGAAAACGTGACCCGAACGTCCACAATTATAACACCGAATCTCCTTTCGGTTTCCACTCGCATTTGGTCCGGAATTCTGATTTATCACAACAGGAGGTATGGGCAACATCGGAGGAGGTAAATGAGAACTGACCCGTTGTGAATCAACCAATCGAACTGTTTCGGTCTTAACAGCAGCAACACTCAAATCTTGAAAACTTTTAGGTCGTGAACTCATACCTAAATATGACCGTAGATCCGGCGTAACACCATCCACAATTATTGATACAATCTCCTCCTCTGATAGTGCCAATCCAAACACCTTTCCATATTTAGTAATGTCTTGAACGTAAGCATTCAATGGTTCCCCCAAAATCTGAGGACGATAAAAGTATTGTTGGACAACAGAACCCAACAACCGACCGGGAACGAACATCGCCAAAATCTCCTTCAGAAAAGTCTTAATAGAAACTCCATACTGTATAGCATCTACCAGTTTGCTCTTAATAGCTCCCGACGTGATTGGAAACATCATTTGGAAAATCTGTTCCTCAGGAATTAAAAACACGGTAGCACATTCTTGAATATCTACCAACCCCCGAAGAAATTGAACAACTCCATCAATAGAATCAGTGTTTAAATTTTTTATCTTTTCTACGCAAGCTGACAACGGATGGCTAATACCACCAAATTTAGTACCCGTACACACAGATGAACATCCGCGAGAACCTCGAGGAACGACAGGACGATCAAAACTCTCCCCCCTCTCGCCAGCATTTCCTGAGTTTAACATACCACCCATATGTGAATCACTTTCCCGAATACATGGCCATGTGGGGCTTACGGAGATTACATTCCGAATACCACGTTCATGTCCGACATGCCCACTCGGCCTCACACGATGGTGAAATTCGCTATTAATAGAACACGGCAACTCCGTTAAACAGTCACGTTCTCTAGACATCGGAACAGCTGATCTCTCGCATCTACCAGTCACACTAATAGGCACGCGAATCAGATCTCAACAAATGGGCATTTCGCCTTCCGACCCGAACAGTTTCATGGATTGAGAACTCCGGAACAACTGTCCTCACAGATCCACCATCCTCATTAAATTGTTCACCAAAACGATTCAGCGATAGCCTAGAAACTCTTCGCCTAGAACCATCGACACCGCGATAATATGAACTGGAATCATTCAAACCTTCGGTCTCAGGAATTTCACGAATAGAAGCAGAAGTATATACATCTTTAGGCAATGTATCACGAGACAAACTATCGACATTACCAACAAATTTGATATTTTTCTGCTCAGCATTCCCTAAGTTAGAACCTCTACTTGAAACACCTAGATGGTGCACTCCAGAACTAGTAGGCGGAACATTAATATTTTCATAATTAACAGTTACAACTCTTTCGTGATCTAAATTAATCTCTCTAACCAAGTTTGACAATAAGGTCTCCGGTTCCTTCAATAGGTTTTCGCCAACCGACGCAGTAGTCTCCTGCGCATACGCGATATCTAACCTTTCGCACGGAATTCTCAACACCGCATCTCCTCCACATGCCCCTGCTTCATCATCATCACCTACGTTTCCATTAAATATAATCGGTTGATCATCATCCAAAATGCAACTATCGCATTCAACCAACTTGGCTTGTAACTGTACTAAATCATGTTTCTCCTTCTCTTCCCTAGTTTCAGAAACTACAATCATATCGCCAATTCTATTAAATAGATGTTGAATTCGAGCTCGTAACACACCACGCTTTTCAACACTCCCTCCACAAGAAATGAAATCATTCACAGCTTGAACGACAAAGTTCACCTTATTTGACATTAGAGACTTATTCAGCATAAAGGTAGAATCCGACATGATAGGTGGCGACACGATCGTATTCTTTGCGAGGCTTAAAATCTCGATATTTTTCTCCAAGTTCTCAGATATGTTCAGATCTCTAATCCGCATCTCGTAACAAATTTCATCCGAAGAAAGAAAATCCAGAAATGGAATCTCTCGGGCCATAACGATACCCGTAATAACGATAATTTGAGAAAATCCACGAAAACAATGCAAAATAGAAGAATAATCCTTTGTAAATTCTCTCACCAACCACCATCCGGCAACGGTCACGTCGACAAACATCACCGGCCTGTATACTGAGTAGTATATATATTATATTTACCAGGCTTCACCTACTATACTCAACGAGTGCAACCAAAAGTCAATTATAATTGCAAAATAAACATACATAACCCCAATTACTCTCAAAATAAAATCATGAAATATACAATCCCATGAAAAATAAAACAACAACATTTGACAGGAACAAAATCCCGTTGAAGAAAAAATATGATCCCAGGCAAACAATAACGTAAGGAAACTCACAAGGAAATTGAGGAACAATACCATAAGTAAAACAATAACCTAACCACGCTCTAAGGCTGCCACTAATGTAACCCCCCTTAAAGGATAAGTTACTTTGTTTGCACTCGCCCCCCATTCCTAATATATTACTACTGCTACCATTAGAAAGAGGAGGAGGGAAACTGGGTCCAAGCCCGTTGTATGAAAGCGGGCCTCTCGCCCCAAAAGCCGGCAACAACCCTTAATTAGTCTGGTAAATAAATACATACAATACTGTATAATTAACAATAGTTTAATATCACCAGAAGAAAATCACCTCAAACCACATTAATCACACTACAATATACATGGAAGAACACCTTTCAATAACAACAAATACCTTCCACCTTCATGCACTACACTAATGCATGCTCAAAATCAGATGTAATGGTACTCACTGGTTTTCAGTTCATCCCCTCCTTTCAGAACATTTAGATTCAGTACTTACCCCCATATCATGGGAAGTGGCATATATTTATTTATTTGGTAATGGAGTCAGTTTGAGCAGGAAGGAATAAATATTTTCAGCAACCTGGCCGGTGCTTGGAGATCTCCCCACGGAGCATCGAAGTATAACCTGTTATCAGGTCTCGCAATTAACATATCAATCTTCACCTTCAATACACTTCGAAGACGCAAGCAAGTTAAAACATACTTCAGGTTAAAGCGCGTATAATATCTTCAAACCCCTTGCTAGTATTCACAGGCCAAAGCTTTACGATAACATGAGTAAGATCCGTCAAACAACATCACAAGTCAGCGCAAAATCAGATGTGTGTAACGTTTAAAAAAAAAATGAAACCCTCCGAACGATACCGTGTCTCTATGAAATCGCGTTAGAGAAACATTCTCGTTCATGAAATACTACCTACACAACTATTTCGCTTTTCCCACAATGCAAAATAGGAAATCAGCAGCATAATATTGCGACTCCAATCGCCATGAATATCGACGTTCAACTCTCTCTTTTATTTACAATCTAAATCCATATTGCAAAGAATCCCGTCATGCCAACGGAGATAATCAAAACAAGGAAAGCATAAAATATCATAGGACCTCATTGGCAAGAAAACGCACTAGAAAGATTAAAACAAACAGAAACAAACAACCCTCCTTAAATCAAACACCGAGAATATTTCTCGTACACGCATACGCCACTGTTCAAAATTTACATAGGTTCACAGTTAAGATAATGCGAAGTAAGGTGGCGATAAAATATTAAAGTCGACGCAAATCACAATTCATTTAAGTTCATAGAATCAACTTCTCATCGGCACTAGTAGTTTTACTATTACGCCCGTCAAAGATTCTAATAACCAAGTCTCTCCTTCTTGACAACAGTCCGACGTTCTCCCTTCTTTTTATATATATATATTCTTAACTCCGCCGTGGTACCAACATGCCCTCGAACATCGCCCTCTGCCGTCTGCCAACTTGAAGATCCAATTTTCTCTTCTCGCCCGCCGACAGATAACATTCACCAAGGAAATCAGGAATAAGGAGACGTGCCAATACTGACACGTTCCAAATGGGTTTTAGAAGCAGCTCAAATCATAGGTTATGATTATCAGTGAAGTTGATGGATTGAAAATGTGTTGTAGGAGACATGTCTATTCTTACATGGTCCAAAGGGTTTTAGAAGCCATCTGGATACCAAAATGTGACATGTGGGGCAGGGTATTATTAACCAGAATGTGACAAGCGCTAGCAACCGTCACAGTTTATAGAAGCTATTAACATAAGTAGGATATATGAAAATAGGCTATTTAGTTCTTCACGGAACTACTTGTTTAAAATTGAATTGGATTTTTTCAAAGCGGTTGTCTTCAGTCAAACATTCACTCCCATATATTTAGCCTACTTTTCACATTTTGCAAAAATGAGGATAAAGTAGACTTATGAGATCAGGCAAATGTGTGTGTGTGTGTCTGTCTGTCTGTCTGTCCATCTGGCTGGCTGTGTGTGTGTCCCCCCCTATCAACTCCTAAACGGCTGCAGCAATCGAAACAAAATTTGGTAGGAGTACAGATCTATACCTGAATATCTCACGGCCATATTTGAAAATGATGTCAGTGCTATCAACTGCTGACAAATCGCAATTGAAATTTGAGTTGCATGTTGGATATCTTGGAAGGCATTTCAAAATTGGTACACGTATAGATAATAATATTGCAGTTTAATTTCCAGGAGGCCATACATGGCAGTGTTGCCAAAATGATTATAAGCCTGCTGATAGGTCCAAATGTTAAATGCATATAACTTATACACTATCAATTTGATTTCAACCAAATTTCGTATGTGCTATGTGTACATAAACAGATATGACTGAGCGTATTCTTAAGAGCTACCAGGGCTGCCAACTGTTAATAAATGCTCTCAATTTGTTTTTACCCAAATACCCACATATCAGAAAGTATGCAAGCCGACAGCATTAAACCATGCACACGTATACTACCAGACATTCTATTTTAATTTGGAGTAACTTCTATACGTCAGTGCTGCCAACATAATTCTAAGCCTCCTGATAGGTCCAATTTTAAAATGCATATAACTTCTATACTAACTAATGGATTTCATTCAAAATTGACGCAACAATAGATCATATTATTTCATATTACTGTATTTCTGACCAATATATGTATGCCAATGTTGCCAACATGATTTTACGCGCGCTGTTAGATCCAATGTTTCACTGCATGTTACGTCCATGCTAACCATTGGACTTCAACCAGATTTTGTATTCTGTACCTTAAGAGATGGAACTAAGAATATATTCAGTCACCAGGGCTGCCAACTGTAGTTCTCTATTAGGCTATGTTCACTTTTCAGTGAATATTGCAAAGTTTAGTTATTTGGATTTATAACATAACCTCTTACCTGTCATATATCATTCCATTTTTTTTTTCAATTTGTACTTGCTCGCACATGTTCCATGATACCGTAAATAATTTCCGGAAGTAATGTTGGTCACGAGGTTCATTTCAGTTGGCCCTTTACTGTGATTGGCCTTCAGCATCGTTCGAGAATTCTCCATGCTCTCGGATTGGCCGACGTCACCTGTCTGCATCACGCAACCCGCGTGATCGCCGGTGTAAAGCCTGAACGCTGCCTACATCAATTGCCATTTCTTCGCCATACCTTCGCCATTCCACTCTTCAATTGTCTTGGCTGTCTTCACCATCTGCGTGAAACTACGAGAAACTACGTGCAGAAATTGGACCATGCCAGTGAAAGAACGACTCGGAAACCATAGCTATCTTCAAACATGACAACATACTCCAAGAACTTCTAAAAATAAGGGTCATGAAGATCGTCTCTGCACAAATTCTACAAAATTGCTTCTCTGCTGAAGTGCTGGAATATTGCCTTAAATCGCTAGTCCAACTCAATTTGTCATCGCTAGCGAGTTCTTCTACATCGACAACGTGTCGATATTTGGCCTACTGCAATCATCGATTTTGACAGCATCTACTCTAGGTGGCATTTATCTTCAGTGCTAAACAATCTCCAACATTTCGAAAGAAACAAAAGTGAGCAACAAGTGTTCCCGTTATGGAAATCTCTCAAAGAACTGCCCAAGCAAGTTGAGTGCAAACTCTAACCTCCAAATTGCAAAGTGTATCTGCCATGTTCAACTTAACCTAACTTATTTGTTTAGCGTGGCCGCAAGTACTTGGCCCTTTTAAAGTGAAAACTACGGTATGTTAAAACAATTACTTTTTGTTTTCTTGCATGTTTGTTATAACTTATTTAAACAAATTCTCTTGTTTGAAGCGACTTGCGGGATGTAAGTTACTCCCCTGGTGCTTGTCGATCTTACTGATGGTTGACGATATTGTTTCATTTAAACCAAAGCATGCTAACCAGGCATATTTCTATTTCTAGTCACTCTTTGAAGCTCGTATTGAGCAATGAAGTTATTATCCTATGACTTTGGCCCTGCATTTGCAAGCAGCCTTAATTTTGTAAATTTTGCAAGCAGCCTTAATTTTGTAAATTTTGCAAGCAGCCTTAATTTTGTAAATTATGCTAGGAATATTCTACCTAGCGACCTTCAACCATAGAATGATTAACTTATTCTTATCTCTTGTTAATTTGTTAATTTATACTTCATTAGAATTTAAATTCTCTTCATTGTTTTTCAAGTGTTGTTGGCTGGTGCCTATAGAGTTTCTATTACCTGTTTCTAAGGTTGTTGTTATTGTTGATCTTTATACAAATTATAAATAAAGATCATTTTTATTTGACAAACTGTTTCTATTAGCTATTTTCTTTTTTGATGTCCCATTTGTTTCTACCTAGTAAAGTTCACTTGTATATTAAGCTAGAGGCTTCACCTCTAGTTCTGTCTGAAAGGGGAGGTCTAGCATCGACGGATCCTATCCATGATTGGTGCCGAAACTCGGGACCTTTAAATAACCTTTATAATTGCTTATTGTATGAAACAGTTTGCCAAACAATTCGATAAACTATTGCAGCTTTCTACTTCTGTCATTAATGCTAATTGTATTTTTCAGCTATCGCTATGAAAGATGTGTTGGGGTGAGCGGAGATGTCCCTTTTTACCACCTCTACCAGTACCAATACTACTACTACCACTTCAGATGCTCGGCAGTCTAGCAGATCGGTGAGTGAAAGTACTCGAAGTTCCGCCATGTCTCTTCATAAGGAGCTTGTAGCCAAAAGAACCGCCAGTAAAAACAAACTTACTCGTTTTCAGCAGTTTTTGGTTTCCAAATCTTTTGATGATCACAATTATGACATTCTGGTTCAACGTTTTAATGTTTATCAGCAACATTTTCAAGAGTATGATGTATTGCAAACCGAAATTGAAACAATCGAACCTGATCAAGAACAGGATCGCAGTTCTGTTGAAGAACTGTGTTATAATATGTATGGCGAAGCTAAGGATTTAATTAAGCAATTAGCAACCCATCAAAAATCCGAAGTTAGCAAACCTTTTCTTCCTAAAATCCAACTTTCTACCTTTTGAGGGGAGGAAAAACAGTGGGATTCCTTTTATGAACATTTTTCTTCTCTAATACATGATAATAGATCATTCCCTGAGATTCAAAAATTTTATTATTTAAAATCTTTTCTTCAGGGCCCTCCTTTAAAATTAATTGAAGCTTTACCTCTCACAACCGAAAATTACTCGGTAGCTATTGACCTCATCCAACAGCGATATGGCAATGCCAAACTTAGGATTCAACGCCATATGAACGCCTTGTTTCATTTACCAGCTTCACGCCCTGATAATTTACCATCCCTTAGAAGTCTGGAAGACACCGTTGAACTCCATGTAAGAGCCCTAGAACTTCTTAAACAACCTGTTGAACATTGGAATCTTTTTCTTATATATCTCACTACCTCCAAATTTGACCTTAATACTCGTAAAGCATGGGAATCCGATTTAGTGGACAAACCTGGACACACATTTAAAGTTTTGATCTCATTCATAAAGAAACGTTGTCAAATTATTTCTGCTTTAATAAATAAAGCTGATGGTTCCACCGATGTCAGCAGAAGTAAACCCACCAAGCATTTCTCGGAAAAGTCTTCACATTCTCATGTTTTCTCTATACAAGGTAATAAAAACTCGTGTATTCTTTGCAATAATCTACACCCTTTATATTTCTGCGGCACCTTCAAAGGTCTTTCAGTTGACGATCGTAGAAAAGCTGTGTCTCAGAACAAATGTTGTTTTACCTGTCTCTCTTCATGGCATATCTTAGCGAATTGCCCTTCGAAAGGAGTTTGCATGCATTGCAAGCTAAGACATCATTCTACCTTACACCGCTTCGAAAAACCACAGTCTATTCATGGGTCGGTTTCTAATCCTAATGCTCAACCAGCTCTGAGCCTCACTAGTGATGCTGCTCCACCTTGCTCTTCTCTTTCTATTGTAAATACCATTGCTCAATCTTACAATCAAACAACCCCCTCATGGCGTAGTGCTCAAGTTTTGTTATCTACAATTCAGGTCCAAGTTCAAGATTCTTCCGGCAATTGGCACTTAGTACGAGCCTTGCTCGACAATGCGGCAACTCATGACTTCATAACCTCGTCATTAGTTGAAAAGTTAGGTCTCAAACCACTCTCCACCAATATTGAAATATCTGGTATCAACAACAGCAAGTCTACTTCCTTAAATTATGTCAAGCTGCAGGTGAAAGATTCAGTCCAATATGGCAGTAACTTTCATCTAAACTGTCTGTCCATTCCGATTATTGGCAGTCCTACTCCCAGTCGCTCTTTTTCCGTTGACAAATGGAAATTTCCCTCTGATCTAAGACTGGCGGACCCTCAATTCTATAAAACCTCTCACGAAAACATTCTTTTTTGGCGCTAACACATTTTGGAAATATCTTCTTCCGTCAAGGGTTAATATTTCATCTGGTATCTACGCCCACCATACTAAATTTGGCTGTCTGATCACAGGTTACATTCCTTTTCAAACTGTTCAAGGTTCCTCTCAATGCCATTTCACTAATGCAGATCTTCATCAAAGTCTGGAAAATTTTTGGCAAATAGAGTCCATTGAATCTGTTTCTTCTCTTTCATCGGAAGATGAATTTTGTGAACAACTGTTTTTGGAAACCACTGTTCGTAACCCAGATGGCAGATTTATTGTCACAATGCCACGCATTTCTTCTCCTCCTTCTTTATGTGATTCCTATCCTAAAGCACTTAAAGCTTTATTTGCAGTCGAGAATAAACTCAAGCAAGATCCTTCCACTCGCAAACAATACCTTGAATTCATGGAGGATTACGAAGCTTCTAACCATATGGAGACTGTTCAAGGTTTCAACCCTTCTTCAGATTCAGTGTATTTAAATTACTATCCAGTTTGGAAGAATCCCTCCACCAAAGAAAAGATAAGAGTTGTTTTTAATGGTTCTTCCCCTGATGCCAATTGCATTTCCTTAAATGACACTCTCCTATCTGGACCTGCCATTCAGTCTGATCTCCCTTCTATTCTTTGAAATTTCCATCTATTTCCAACTGGAATCATAGCCGACGTACAACAAATGTATAGACACATTCTGATTAATTCCGAACAACAAAATCTTCAACGAATTCTCTGGCGTGATGCTCCTACTAAAACCATCAAGATCTTTAAATTAAAAACCGTGACGTATGGGCTTAAACCATCGGCTTTTCTTGCCATTCGCACTTTGAAACATCTTGCCGACCAAGATGGTCATTTGTTTCCTTCTGAAACTTATATTTTGTTAAAAAATTCCTACGTTGATGACTTTCTTTTTAGCCTTTTTTCAATTTTGAAAAAATAGGCTTATGAGATCACCTTTTGTCCGTGTGTGTGTGCGTGTGTGTTTGTGTGATTCGTGTGTGTGTGTCCCCCTAATAAAATCTAAACGGCAGGAGCGATTTCTATGAAACTCGGAAAGTTCATAGCACTATTCCGGGCGACCTCGACCGTGCCCTTCAAATTTTGTTACGACTCACCAATCCAACATGGTGGCTGTGCGAAATATTTCACCAGCATTCAATATCTCCGAAACTATTACCGATATTACCCTGACATTTTCTATGGTGATAGAGGGAACTACTATAAGTTCACTTATGTGACCTTTGAAAACCTGGTAACTACAAAACCAACATGGCGGCCAAGCGAAGTTGCAACTTTTAAATAGACGTTTCTCGCGATTTGGCCAACCAAACGCATTGAAACTTGGTACAGCATATGTTTATATACATTTTAATGCACAGACATCTAACTTCGTTCAATTGTTTACATAATCACAAGATGGTGGATGTGCGAAATATTTCACCGGCATTCTATATCTCTGAAACTATTAGCGGTATCTCCCTAAAATTTTGTACGGAGATAAAGGACACTACTGGAAGTCCATCTATAAGACTTCCAAAAACCGGTTAACTACAAAACGAACATGGCGGCCAAGCGAATTTGAAAATTTTAAATAGACCTTTCACGCGATTTAATGTTCCAAGCGCACTGAAACCTGGTACAGGAAATATTTATACACATTATAATCCACTGGTATCTAATTTAGTTCAATTGTTTACGTAACCTCAAGATGGCGGCAGTGCGAATTTTAAAATTAAGTTTTTATTTCTTGTGATGTAGTCATGCGATCGAAGTGAAAGTTTGAATAATGAACCTACGCAATAATTTTCCTTTAATGGTACATGACTCTATGGCCTATACATTTAACAATCCAACATGGCGACCATCCGAAATATTAAGACGATAGTGAATATCTACGAATCTATTTTAGCAATCAAACTGCATTTTTAATGTCCATAGGGGCTATGAACTTAAGTTCACCTATAGGACTTTAAATAACCTGGTGATCACAAATCCAACATGGCGGCGACGTGAATTATAAATATTCACATGGACGTTTCTCGCAATTTAACCATCCGCGTGCAGTGAAACTTGGTACAGTAAATCCTTATACGAATGTTAATCCACTGGCATCTAATTTATTTCAATTGTTTCCATAACCTCAAGATGGCAGCTGTGAAAAATTTTAAAATCTCCTTGTTACTTCTTGTGTCCTAAATATGCGATTGAAGTTTGAATACTACACGTTCACAATAATCTGCATGTAACAGTACATAACTCTAGGACCTACATATATAAAATTCAACATGGCGACCATCCGAAATATTTAGTCGGTTCTCAATATCTACGAATCTATTACAGCAATCAAACTGACATTGTGTATGTTGATAGTGGCAATTAACATAAGTAGGATATATGAAAATAGGCTGTATAGTTCTTCACGGAACTACTTGTTTCTTTTAAGAAGGTATCTGAGGCTATCGAACTCTCTCAAAGTTTAAAATCTTTACTTAGCAGAGGAGGATTCTTACTTCATCGTTGGAACTCTAATTCTGAGGAACTTCTATCCAACCTCTTGCCACATTATCCCGTTGATACTCCAGTAGAGCTTTGTCAATTGGAGGATGCTACTAAAGTTTTGGGAATACACTGGTATCCTAAAGCTGACGCATTCTTTTACGAAGTAAATTTGTCTTCCTCACCTCCACAAACCGAAAGACAAGTACTATCAGAAATAGCTAAGATATATGACCCGCTTCAATTCATTGCACCCGTAATTGTTCTAGCTAAAAATTTTATTCAAGAGCTATGGTCATTGAAGTTGGATTGGGATGATCCCATTCCTCCTTCGCTTTTACAAAAGTGGCTTACCTTTCGGCATAGTCTTTGTGATCTCTCATTAATAGACATTCCTAGATTGCTAGTTCCGTTCTCTTTTTCTCTTGTCCTGGATTTGCTCCTTTTTGCTGACAGTTCGACCAAAGCATACGGATGTCGTGCTTACATTGTAAGCCGCTCCCCTTTTTTCTCCAATTTGATATGTGCTAAATCTAAGGTTGCGCCTTTGAAACCCGTTTCATTACCTCGTCTTGAACTCTGTGCCGCACTACTAGCTGCCAAATTAGCTAACAAACCCAAACAAACACTTAACTGTAAGTTCTCGCACACATATTTTTGGACAGATTCCTCTATTGCTTTGGCATGGATTTCTAAACCTCCTTCTAATTAGCAAACTTTTGTAGCTAACAGAGTTGAGAAAATCCAAACTGTTTCTAAACCAGAACAATGGAACCATGTTTCTAGCAAAGACAACCCCGCCGACCTCATTTCTCATGGTTGTTCACCTAAGTCACTATCTCAATCCCGTTTGTACTGGCACGGCCCTTCATGGCTTTCTGAATGAATTCAAAACCGACCTTCCAACTCTAATTTCCCGTTAGAGGATATTCCTGAAATCAGCAAAAAAGCTTCTGCCTTTGTAACTGCCAACACTCCTTCCCTGTTGGAACGTTATTCTTCTTTTCAAAAACTAGTGCGCATCACTGCTTATGTGCTTAGATGGAATTTTTTAGTACTAGATCAACCTCTATTTCCTCAGCCTTTTCTTTCGGCTGTTGAACTGCAAATTGCCACCATCAAAGTTCTTTGGCATACCCAGAGAGAGGCGTTCTCAGTCGAAATAAACATATTGGCTAAAGGTCAAACTCTCATGAAACACAGCAGGCTTTTTGCCTTATGCCCTTTTCTAGATGACGATGGTTTGTTAAGAGTGGGCGCAGACTTTCTCTTTCTGAATTCCCTGATGAAAAAAGCACCCTATTATCCCTCCGTCCAAACATCATGTCACTCGGATAATCATTCGTCAGTTTCATTATCAAAACTTACATGTTGGTTCTAGAACCCTTCTATGCTTGATACGGGAAAAATACTGGCTGATTAATGGTTTACTCGAAGTCACTCCTGTTATACATAAATGTATTACTTGTTTCAAAGCTAAGCCTAAACCTCATCAGCAACTCATGACTGATCTTCCCCCATTTTGTTCAGGCCCTTGCAGACCTTTTTCCTTCACCGGCATTGATTACGCCGGTCCGTTTGTGTATCAACAAAATCACCCTAGTGCTAAAAGAAAAATTCTTGGAAAACTATACATTTCTCTATTTGTCTGTATGGTCACTGGCTCTATTCATCTTGAGCTCGTAACCAGTGCCTCCACCTCATATTTTGTTCCGCTTTCTCTAGATTCATTTCACGAAGGGTTATTCCTTCAGAAGTTTTCTCTGATAATGCCAAAACCTTTGTTGGAGCTTCGCAGCAATGGTATAAAGACCTTTGTTCCCTCGTGCGAAAGAACAAATCTCCAATTACTCGCACTTAAAACAATTCAAATGGCATTTCATCCCTCCTTATGCTCCCCATCAGGGCGGACGATGGGAATCTTGTGTGAAACTCGCAAAAAATCATTTAAAGAAAACTCTTGGCTCTATTATTGTAACTTACGAAGAATTCAATTCTTTAATTATCCTCATTGAGGGAATTGTCAACTCACGACCTCTTTCTCCTCTTTCCAAAGATCCTTGTGATTTCCTTCCTTTGACCCGAGGTCATTTTCTGGTGGGCAGATCCTTAGCTGCGCCTCCTCCGTTGCTTGATCGTAAATTTGATCTTTCTTTGCCTATTTTGTGGATAAAGATAGAATCCCTTAAAGCTCAATTTTGGAAGAGGTGGAGACATGAGTATTTTCACTCGCTCCAAAGGAGGAACAAGTGGCAGCTCTCTCGGCCTAACCTTCAGGAGGGTGATTTGGTTCTCCTCAAAGACCCAAGTCCTCCTCTTGTATGGAACACTGGTCGTGTTATAAAATGGCTGAGATGCTAGAGTTCGAGTGGTCAAACTTAAAACTTCAGCTGGACAATGTGTTCGTCCTATTTCAGTCATTTGCCCTCTGCCACTTTAGCTCTTCTTTCTCTTTTGTTATTTTTGGTTTCTTTTGCCCCTCTGGCAGTATGTTCACTTTTCAGTGAATATTACAAAGTTTAGTTATTTGGATTTATAACATAACCTCTTACCTGTCATATGTCATTCCATTTTTTTTTCAATCTGTACTTGCTCGCACGTGTTCCATGATACTGTAAATGATTTCCGGAAGTAATGTTGGTCACGAGGTTCATTTCAGTTGGCCCTTTACTGTGATTGGCCTTCAGCATCGTTCGAGAATTCTCCATGCTCTCGGATTGGCCGACGTCACCTGTCTGCATCACGCAACCCGCGTGATCGCCGGTGTAAAGCCTGAACGCTGCCTACATCAATTGCCATTTCTTCGCCATACCTTCGCCATTCCACTCTTCAATTGTCTTGGCTGTCTTCACCATCTGCGTGAAACTACGAGAAACTACGTGCAGAAATTGGACCATGCCAGTGAAAGAACGACTCGGAAACCATAGCTATCTTCAAACATGACAACATACTCCAAGAACTTCTAAAAATAAGGGTCATGAAGATCGTCTCTGCACAAATTCTACAAAATTGCTTCTCTGCTGAAGTGCTGGAATATTGCCTTAAATCGCTAGTCCAACTCAATTTGTCATCGCTAGCGAGTTCTTCTACATCGACAACGTGTCGATATTTGGCCTACTGCAATCATCGATTTTGACAGCATCTACTCTAGGTGGCATTTATCTTCAGTGCTAAACAATCTCCAACATTTCGAAAGAAACAAAAGTGAGCAACAAGTGTTCCCGTTATGGAAATCTCTCAAAGAACTGCCCAAGCAAGTTGAGTGCAAACTCTAACCTCCAAATTGCAAAGTGTATCTGCCATGTTCAACTTAACCTAACTTATTTGTTTAGCGTGGCCGCAAGTACTTGGCCCTTTTAAAGTGAAAACTACGGTATGTTAAAACAATTACTTTTTGTTTTCTTGCATGTTTGTTATAACTTATTTAAACAAATTCTCTTGTTTGAAACGACTTGCGGGATGTAAGTTACTCCCCTGGTGCTTGTCGATCTTACTGATGGTTGACGATATTGTTTCATTTAAACCAAAGCATGCTAACCAGGCATATTTCTATTTCTAGTCACTGTTTGAAGCTCGTATTGAGCAATGAAGTTATTATCCTATGACTTTGGCCCTGCATTTGCAAGCAGCCTTAATTTTGTAAATTTTGCAAGCAGCCTTAATTTTGTAAATTATGCTAGGATTATTCAACCTATTCTACCTATTCATTGTTTTTCAAGTGTTGTTGGCTGGTGCCTATAGAGTTTCTATTGCCTGTTTCTAAGGTTGTTGTTATTGTTGATCTTTATACAAATTATAAATAAAGATCATTTTTATTTGGCAAACTGTTTCTATTAGCTGTTTTCCTTTTTGATGTCCCATTTGTTTCTACCTAGTAAAGTTCACTTGTATATTAAGCTAGAGGCTTCACCTCTAGTTCTGTCTGAAAGGGGAGGTCTAGCATCGACGGATCCTATCCAGGCTACATTATGCCTAGTATACAGTATTTCGAACTAATTAGAAATTTCGATATTACCAACTTAATGTCGTCATTATTCTAGATAGATCCATATAGATAAATCATTGGCATGAACCTTAAATTTTAAGAAAAGTAGGCTCTTTAGTTCGTCACGGAACTTCTTGTTACTCACCTTACGTATTTCCTCTTTGTTCACCACGTATCTTAATTGGCTCCGAGAGAGAACATAAACAAACACGCATGGGAAGTCAGATCACTGCAGCATATTCAGTGAATTCTTATTATTGAATCCACTTAACACATCGATATATCCAGAGAGAGAATGATTTCCGCACTGTCTTGTGGTACAACTGCGTGGCTGGAAATAATAATAATAAACATCTTATAAAAACTGGGCCGATAGATTAGCGCGTGGCATTTTTATCATAAGCTCCTTTTGTCGAAATACCGCCCCATGGCACTATAAACGTTAATTGATAAAGGTAGATTTTCAGAAGAACCCCCAGCTACCCATACATACTGATGTAGCAAAAGCAGGTAATCAACGGTTGAAGTCAAGAAAACCACCTTGGCGCTCTGCAGTACTTCTTGAAGTCTCTTCATTTAACATCTCAGAAGCATGGAAACTATGTGGGAAGAATCATCAGTATTCAATGCACATCTGATTGAAAACCCTTCCAACCGGATAGAAGGTTTCAAACTCCCCAGACGCCAATGGAGAATCATTAACCGGATCCGTACAGGACAATGCAAATGTGGATTCCTGCTTCACAAATGGGGTTGGGTTGCTTCTGCTAACTGCGATTGTGGAGCTACCCTGCAAACCATCGAACATATTGTTGGTGAATGTCCGCAACGAGCGATCCAAGGATCAGTAGGTGACATTCATAGGCACTTCGGTGGATTGATGGCCTGGATTTAGAAGTTTAAACAAGAACTTGTGTTTATGACTATGTATGTAACTGTATATGCAGGGTGTCTTTTATGTACCTTTGGAGAATGATAGGTCGTGTAGGAGACGGGTATAGAAGTAATTTGAGATAGGGAACTTGGGGTCGGAGCGGCTTCCTTAACCCCTAAAATAAGGGTTGATTCAGGCCCTCCACCCTGTCAGTTGGGCAACCGACCCAAGCCTCTTTATCTTTCTCAATCCTTTAACCCTTGGCAAGATTAATTTCACCGTGTGGTGCTGGCGTTTTGGATAGCGTTGTGGTGCGAAAGTCCGGTAGTCCTGGGTTCGATTCCTGGCTTGGGCAAACATTTTTTTTAATGTGTAACATCTTTCCGCTAGGTTGCTGGATAGTTTTGTGGGAGTGATTTTGATAATTGGGGACGGAAGTGAATCGGGCGGAAGTGGATCAAACGGAAGTGGATCGGACGGAAGTGAAGACGCACTGCCAGAAAAATGGGACGGTAGTGAATCGGGCGGAAGTGGATCGTGCGGAAGTGGATCGGACGGAAGTGAAGACGCACTGCCAGCTGGATGTAACTTACAATTGAAAATATGTGTATTGGAAACAAGGCAGTGTGTGCTCTGTAGCGCGAGAATGTTATGGCAATACAGTAGGCAGTGCATTTAGCAGGCACTGGTTTGACGAGCACAGTGGCAAATGTTTCACCGACTTTCATTTGTCATTGAGCAGTTTATGAAGCTTCACGTTCAAGGTTGAATATCACATGGGGTAGGACAAAGACGACAAATGACATTTAAGTAAGCGGCATTATTGTCAAGCTGTGGGTGAGTAGTCAAATATTAAATGCATAACAGAATGTTGTTATATGAGTGGAATAAAAGCTGTATTTTCATCATATGTGAGACTAGGTCATTTCATGATTGTAGGAAGCCATGTTTTGATTGTTTATGACGAACTGTATGAGAGCCTTGAGAATAATGAATGTTATAGTTACTGAGGAATGTGCTCACAGTATTTGAGAGTACTGTCGACGTTGTGTGTCACTTTGTTATTATGAATTATTAATGTAAAAGGAAGGAAGGAAGCTTGTAGTTTTGCGTGTCCGTTAATCTCACGATCATGATCCACGGTACCTCCCTTTTACGTGGAATGCGAACCACAGGACATGGCATTTCAATTCGAAAATCTCACATGTATTGACCGGGAATCAAACCCAGTCTACCTTGGCGAGAGACTAACAGCTTGACCGCTGCGCCACAAATGTGACAGTAGCATATCTTCAATTCAATCCATACATTCATCATAGTACCAGTATGAAAATGGAGTGTAAATTAACATTTTAAGAATGTCCAAGCTGTGTAGTATACGAGTAGGATAATATGTCAGATGTTTCACATCATATGCGACTACTGTAAGGCTCGTATCTTTTTTATTTTTTTAATGTTATTTGTCGTATTTGCACTCTCTTCTCCGATGTAGCACCAGACTGTATCATGTGACTACTATACGGCAAATAACATTAAAAAAAGGTTTTGCCCAAGATCGGAATCGAACCCGGGACTATCATCTTTTCGCACCGCAACGCTATCCATTACGCCAGCGCCACATGGTGAAATGAATCTTGCCAAGAGTTAAAGGATTGAAAAAGGTAATAGAGTTTTGGGTCGGTTGCTTAACTTACAGGGTGGAGTGCCTGAATCAACCCTTATTTTAGGGGTTAAGGAGGCCGCTCCGACCCCAAGTTTCCCATCTCAAATTATTTCCCTACAAGTCCCCTACACGACCTATCATTCTCCAAAGGTACATAAAAGACACCCTGTATAACTTTATATGTAACTTACTGTCGACCAAAGTATTATGTGCACTCGAGTTTCAAGGTTGTTTGTGAAGTAACCAATAGACCTATATAAAATCCAATAAGATCATCATTTTGGTCGTTCTATTTTACGTTAGTTCATGTAGGTTTGGAATTTTTAATTTATATTTTAATATTTTTATCGCAGTTAGAAAACAAAAAGTGCATGTTTTTAAGCGTGTTTCAACCATGCGTCATATTTAAGAATTATTATCTCAAAAACCTGTCATCAGATCGAATCCAAATTTCAACACAATATACATTGGAATGTTGTATAACTGGTTTATTAATTTCAAAATTGTGTGTTTCCAAGAAACAAAGTTGTTATCATTGTTGTAAGGTAACTTTTTCTCGGCTCGGGGTGGTTGGAAAATGTAGTTCTTGGTTGCGTTGTAATCCTTATACATCAAAATAGTATGCTGTATGACTGTGAAATACGTAAATTAATTCACTTATTTTATATCGGTTTGTATTTCTACGGGGAAATAACACATGTTTCACCAGTTAGCCGCTCCGGGAACAGCTGTACGAAAAAAAAAAAAGTCAACCCCTGGCACTATCCAGCCCATGACGGGCTAAGGCCAACCAAGCGACCGCTGCCCAGCCATTTTGGCCTGCAGATATTGGGGTGACGCGTGATCAGCGCGTCGGGTCCCCTCGGCCGTTAATCTTGGTATTCGTGATCGGGGCGCTCACAGCTTTGCCGAAATGGTGCCCACACGCTTCATGGCGCGTCTCGCTCGGAAGTGATGGGCTCCATCTCAGCAACGCTGTACAGCTTTTCCGGGAGCGGCTAAATGGTGAACCATGTGTTATTTCCGCGTACAAATACAAACCGATATAAAATAAATGAATTAATTTACGTATTTCACAGTCATACAGCATAACTTTTTTGATGTATAACGATTACAACGCAACCAAGAACTACATTTTCCAACCACCCCGAGCCGAGATAAAGTTACCTTACATCAATGATAACAACTTTGTTTCTTGGACACACAAAATTGTGAAATTAATAAACCACTTATACAACATTCCAATGTATATTGTGTTAAAATTTGGATTCGATCTGATGACGGGCTTTTGAGATAATAATTCTTAAATGTGACGCATGGTTGAAACACGCTTAAAAACTGGCACTTTTTGTGTTCCAACTGCGATAAAAAAAATCCAAACCTACATGAACTAACGTAAAATAGAACGACGAAAATGTTGATGGTATTGGATTTTATGTAGGTCTATTGGTTACTTCACAAACAATCTTCAAACTCGAGTACACATAATACTTTGGTCGACAGTAGTGTATATAACTTTTATTTTAACTATGTATCATCATACGATAAATAAATAAATAAATAAATAAAGGTAGATTTATGAAACAAATAGTAAATCATACAGCGCAAAATATACATTAAATGTAAGACACTATTGGTCGACACTCAACTGTGTAAGAGATAGGCTAGTTGCCTCTGTCCACACCACACCGCGTGGTATCTATCACACTTCTTTCCGCACCACGAGCATACACATTCTGGGGCTGGTTGGTGGTATTTCTTGTTCATGCATACTTCGTAGTGGAATCCGTAAGTCGCGACGTGGCGTAGTTCGCGTAGGCTTAGCATCCAGTCTTTGTCTATCATCGCATCGGTGCAGTAGAAATCGCTCCAAATGTCGTTCTGTTTCGTCTTTAAGTCTTTTTTCAGTCTTTCAAAACTGGGGGTCGATGGCAGGAGAAGTTTACATCTCAAGTCTTCGATAAGCGGTGGTTCTCTTGCTAGTGCATACGGCAACCGAGATGGCCCGAATTTTGAGAAAGTTACTCTTGATTACGACCAAGGTTGCATGTGAAGCTATATTTAACATGTTCATCACTGTACTTCCATTTTCTTTCTTAAGACACAGCAATGTAACTTATACTTACGATAGTAGTGGAGATAGCCTAATAATGAAACAACTTCCTACTTTAAGTACCTATAGTAAACAAAAACTGTTGTTGAGTAAATTTTACGAATTAAAAACGGTCTTGTAAAAATTCATTGTTACGCTCATGGAGATTGTGCATTTCAATAAAAAGAAATACTAAGCATTCTTACTTGAAGAGCTCCATTGTTGTAGCTATACAAACTATGTACCTATCTCATTAGCTCTATTGTTGTAATCAAAATCTCTACTTAGTATAAAACAAAGTCCCCGATTCTTGGAAGTCACGGGTAACCTCAAGAACCACTGGATGGATTTTGATGCGGTTTTCAGCATTCTGTCAAGGATATCTCGAGGAAGGTTTCTGTATAAATTAATGCATTTATGATCAAAAGATGCCAAGCAGTGAAAACGTCGTAAAAAACTGGCGTCCGTGCATTTTTAAGCTTACGCTAGGCAAACCGTTAAAAATATCAATATACTATGAGTGTAAGAATTGTTCAGCATGAAAAGTTCTACAATAAAGTCCATCTCTATCTTTAATACATCGCCCACTATAAGTGATTTTACGTTTTCATTTCTTCCAACAATCTCCATTCAATTACTGAGGCGAAAGTTTACGAGCTAGCACGTTACGCATTAATAACTGTTCCCGGGTGAAGCCGGGGCGTGTTGCTAGTCATCATCATCATCATCTTGTACAGTTTCCAGCCCCAGGCTGGGTCTGTTTGGAACATAAGCCTCGCCACTTATTTCTTTCTTCCCACCATCTCTCCGCTGTCACTCTGGTCCAGTCCTCGCCTCTCTTCTTGACACATTCCTCCACTCCTTTCAGCCATCGATCTCTTGGTCTTCCCCTTGGTCGTTTCTTCTGCATCTGCATCTCATGTATCCTCTTGGGAATCTTCTTCTCATCCATTCTCTTTAAGTGTCCATACCACCTCAGTCTTGATGTCTCAATCCTAACTTGCAAGGGCTCCTCTTTCACCATTTCCCTGACCTTTTCATTCCTCACCCTGTCTCTTCTTGTTACTCCGATCCTACTTCGCAGGAACTTCATTTCACCTGCCTGTATTCTGCTTATGTCTCTTTTCTTCATTGTCCACGTTTCTGAAGCATAGGTCAGTATCGGGATATAGTAGCTTCTGTATAACACTTCCTTGCTTTTTTGTGGGACATCTTTATTCCACACTAAGCTCCTAATGCTTCTCAGAAATGCTTCTGCCTGTCTGCCACGTTCCGTAATCTCTTTGTCATTTCTCCCATTCTCCTCCACTATACTTCCCAAGTACTTGAGACTTTCCACCTTCTTCAGCTGTCCACCTCCAAGTGTTATCCCACTCATTGGTCTGTCCTTTTTCCTGGTCGTTAACAGGACCTCACATTTACTGATGTTGAACTTCCATCCGTACTCTCCCACTGTTTCTTCCCAAGCCTTCAGTTGCTCCTGGATTTCCTCCTCCTTGTTTCCCCAGACCATGAGATCATCTGCAAACACCATTGCCTTCATCTTATCTTCTCCTATCTTTCCTGCTATCCGTGTCATTACCTCGTCCATAACCACAATAAAGAGAAGGGGTGACAGTGCACTACCCTGTTTCAGGCCACTCATTTGTCTGAACCAGTCTGTTCTTTCCCCTCCAACTTTCACACAACTCACACTTCCACAATACATCTCCTTCACTCTGCCTACAGTCTCTTTTTCCACTCCCATGTTTTCCATTGCTTTCCAAACCTTCTCCCTACACACACTATCATAGGCCTTTTCGATGTCCAGGAAGGCCATCAACAGATCCTCTCCAAATTCGTAGTGGTGTTCCTGGAGCTGTCTCGCTGAAAATATGAGATCCACTGTTGATCTCCCGGGTCTGAATCCATACTGTTCCTCTCTCAATTTTCTCTCCACTTTGGCTCGTATTCTACTTTCTAATATCTTTTCATATATCTTGGCACAGTGAGGTATGAGTGTGACTCCCCTGTAATTTCTGCACTCCTTTCTGCTTCCTTTCTTAAATATTGGGACAATTAATCCTTTCTTCCAATCTTCTGGGTTCTTTTTCTCCTTCCATATCACCCTCATCACACGGTACAGCCACTGTTTCCCAACCTCCCCTGCTGCCTTCACCATTTCAACACTCACTTCATCCACACATGGTGCCCTTCCTCCTTTCATCTTGTCTATAGCCATTTCCAGTTCTCTCCAAGTCAGGTCCTTTTCCATTCCTGTGTTGTCTTCTCCATCTCCCAATACATTGTCTTCCTCCCTATGACCATTTGGATTCAGCAAATCCTCAAAGTACTCTTTCCACACTGTCTTGAGTGTCTCTTTGTTGTGTACCTCAGTTCCGTTTTTGTCCATCATTACCACATCCTCTCGCAGACCTCTTCTCTTACTTTTGACCATCCCATAAAGTACTTTCTTATTTCCTCTGCTGTCTTCCTCCATCATCTCTGTCCACTTTACCATCCACTTCTTCCTCTCCTCTGCAACAATCTTGTTTGCTTCTTTCTTCTTTATCTTATAATCTTCCCTTGCCAGATCAGTTCTTTCCTGGAACCACACTCTGAAAGCCTTGGTCTTCCTTCCCACAGCTTCTTTTACTCTCTCATTCCACCATGGTGTCTCTTTACACCGCTTTCTGTTGCTTGTTCTTCCACATACTGCCACTGCAGCTTCCACCATTGTGTTTTTGAATTGCTTCCATTCCTCTTCCCCTGTTTTAGGATTGTGTGTTGGCATCTATTCCCTTATTATCTTCTGGAATTCTTCCTTGACTTCATTTTCCTTGAGTTTCCATACTTTGATTCTCCTTTCCTGGTACTCTGTCCTCTTGCTATCCTTAACAACTCCCAGGTTCATTACAAGTATTCTGTGGTCGCTATCTAAGGCCTCTGATGGTATTACCTTTATATCTCTGACACTTCTCTTCATTTCCCAGTCGTACAGCATGTAATCTACCAAAGATTTCTTTGTTAAATCACTGCTGTACCACGTTACCTTGTGGCTTTCTTTCTTCCGGAACCAGGAGTTGCCTACCACTAAACCGTTTCTCTTGCAAAAATCCAGCAACTTTCTCCCTTCTTCATTCCTGCTACCCCATCCTTCTGCTCCCAATACATTTTCATATCCTTGCCTTTCACTTCCTACATGTGCATTCAAATCTCCCATGACAATGATGCTCTGACCATTCAACTGCTGTTGTAGCTCCTCCTCAAAGTCTTCCTTCTCTTGAGCTGTACATCCAACTTGAGGGGCATATACCTGGGCTATCTCCAGGCTTCTTCCCTTTACAGTTACTCTGATCTTCATGATCCTGTCACTTATTCCCTTTACCTCTTCCTTCATTCCATCTCTCACAACTACTCCTACTCCGCTGCTCCTTCCTTCACTGTTCCCACTCCAGTACAACCGGTACCCTTTCCTCAGTTCTCTGCGACCTTCTCCTTTCCATCTTGTTTCTGCCAAGCCCAGTACATCCAGTTTTCTTCTCTCCATCACATCTACAATCTCCTCCACCTTTCCTGTCAGTGTCTGTATGTTTAATGTCCCAACTCGTAGTCCATTAGCATATCCGGGTCGTCGTCGTTTGCATCCGTCCTTTCCGAGGCCTGTTCCTGGTTTGAAAGCAAATATGATATCCACTACTGGCTTGCTAGGCCTATCGTAGCTTCACCAGAGCCCCGTCAGCCGTCACTTTTCAGGGTTCCCATAGAGCCTTCACAGCTACCGTAGCGGTCCCGGGGCACACAAAGTCCCCACTGTACTTCACCCCTACAGGCAATCCCTTACTTCATGCCGTTGCCCGTCTCCCACCACGTGGAGGAGGGGTTGGACTTGTGGGAGACCGTGTTGCTAGTAATTTGTATAAATAAGAAACTCTAATAACTTTATGTTTTACGTTCAGACTAGTGTAAATTCTGAAAAGCAATATTATTAAACTATAGAGGGCAGTCACACCTCCCCACTAACCTCTTTGCACCTCCACAGGGGACGCTCACCTCACATGTTAAGAACCCCTGATCTAACCCCTGTCGCCAGTCTCCCGAACGCTATTGTTGTTATTCTTAGGCTACAATGTAAACGCCTGAACGACTGGTACAAAGACATAGTATCTAACAAGCTATTGTGTGTGGTATGTGGGAGGCTCGGTCAAATGTTTTCAAATGGTTAACAACAATATCTGTGTGATTAAAGCGCCGCGTGCTATTACGGTTTGCCTACCGCTGAGCGCCAAGGCTAGATTCGGTTTTATGCAAGCTTTTGTGAGATCACTCACAGTTCAGCAGTTATTATAGGTTGAAACTTGAAATTTCCGTTATTTGTTTACTAATATGATGGCCTATACGAATAAAGCCTTACTCAGTTCATTTATGACCATTAGTAAACATTTGTCAGCCAGAACCCAAAATTATTAAATAAAAACAAGATGTTCAGTAAAGAACATATAGCCTACTTTCTCCTAAATGTATGAGTATAGTTATAACTCGTTGTTATTATCAAAGAGTATAATAGAACTATTCTTTGTTGAAGACCTTAGAAACGATTTACCTCTACCAAACGCCACAACCTAGATAAAAACTGCTACCATCATTGAAGAAAGAAAGAAAGAAAGAAAGAAAGAAAGAAAGATAAGAAGTATATCAAGAATGTTATGGATCTGGAGACATAATCGACCGGACTGGCTGCGTGGCTCGGCGGTAACGTTCTCGCTTGCTGGGCCCTAGGTTGCAGGTTCGTATCCTGGCGCAGTCAGCTGGCATTTGAGGGTGCACAAATGCGAGGGAACGAGTGCAATCTAGCGGCCAGAAGAAGAAACTTTTCAATAAAATCTGGAAGTTACCTTTTTGGCGGCTAGATGTCTCGAGTAAATCTGCTGGCGAATTATGTTTTAATTAAATATATATTTTACACCATAATATGCACAATATAACGCTTAATTTTAAAACATCTGAGTCATTACAAAACAATAAACATATAACATTTCAAGCAAAAAACCAAGCTCTGATCGTGTTTGAACCATAGGCATTTGAGCGATAGGCTAACGCTCTACCACTTTTTTTTATTAGCTCTTTACAGAATTACAGAATTTTCAGATATGATAAATACCATACTAATACATCACAAGAAATCCAGATAGTGTCCATATTTATCGTACAATTGTCTACTTTCACTAAGCTTCCAACGCTCTTTTTGCAGGTGATACCTGAGATCCAGGAAAGAGAAATGTTGATCATTGTCCATCACGAAGTGTACATATTGGCCCATTATCCACACAATGGCAGTCTGTTTAATTTGGGGGAAGGCGGTCACCGACAAACGAACCAACTTCCTGTCATCAAGGTCATCCGTGGGCACATTTAATAGTTGACATACTTTTCCCTTACACCACAGCCACGTGGAGGCAACTCGCGTGCATGATGTGAAGCGGTGTATCGCCGTATCAGTTTGACCACATATAGTACACCATGGGTAAGCTTCAAGATGGATGGTATATCGCCGTAGAGCGGTTGGGATGAGATCGTTGAGGAAGATAAAAACCTGGGAGTGTACTTGCCGCAACATGTTATAGATACTTTTCGTCGTTGGAACAATCCCTGAAGGCATTTGGTGAACAGTTTCCAGAAGGTGCTGTTGATGGTCCCTAAATATCTTCGGCAAAGCTCTATCACAACCACGGGCTGTGTTTCGAATATCTTTGTATAGCGCTTTCGTAAAAGTGTCATGTTGGGAAAGAATGGTGATATCGTTCTTGCAGAGGAGTGCACGGCATTTCATGCCATGAGCTGTTAGCCCTAGCCCGCCTTGCCGGGATGGGAGATACAACTGTTCCCGTTGTACTCGGAACAAAAATCCTTGCCATATAAACCAACCTGTATATTTTGCCAATTGGCTCTCAAACATTTTGGGAAGTGGGAAAAGTTGTGCGACATACCATATTTTAGAGAGCGCAAACACGTTGAGGACCATGACCCGTTGCACTATATTGAGGTTTCTTTGACCAAATTGGATCAGGACTCCCTAACTTTGGCAATGACCTTAGTCCAGTTTGCTTGCACTGTGTCCAGAAGCGATTGCTTCCAGGTAATGCCAAGAATTTTCACCTCATTTACTATCCGGAACCAGGGCTGTGGGGTAATCACTGAGTTAGTATTGAGCGGAAGCAAAGCAGTTTTCTGGGGGTTCGATTGTGCTCCAGAGGCGATATGGTAGAGCTGAAGGACGCTATCGATGTGGGAGATGTCTTCTTTATTGCGGATCAATATTGATACGTCATCAGCATAGGCGCACATTCCAAAAACATGTGTGGACAGTTTGTAACCCTGTAGCTTCACCTGGGTAGTCCGAATGAACGGTTCAAGGCCAATGACAAAAAGTAGCATAGAAAGGGGACATCCTTGCCTAACTGATCGTTGTATTGGAATCAGAGGGGAAAGAAAACCGTTGACGAGCACTCTAGACGTAGCATTACAATTTATCATACGAATGTAGTCAATAAGGATTTCAGGAAATTCGAAGTGTTGCAAGACCATGTACAAGTATTCATGACTGATGCGGTCGAAAGCTTTATCAAGATCTAAGGTGAGAAAACTCATTGGCTCAGTGGGGAGCATTTCGGCTTTTAGGTGTAGGTCCCGTAGTATCGCTAAGTTTGTTAACAGAGTTCTTCCAGGAATACTGCAACATTGTTCATCACCAATGATATCAGGTAGAACAGTCTTCAATCGGCATGCAAGTACTTTGGTAAGGACTTTATAGTCACTGCAGAGCAGAGTAACTGGTCGGAAGTCACCAACTGCCATGGGAGAGGATGTTTTTGGTATGAGGACTATGGTACCCTCGTGATGTGATTGACAAAGAGCACGACGTTGGAGAATGGTACGCAGGACATGACAAAATTCTTTGCCAATGAGAGGCCAGAAGTGTTTATACATTTCATATGGCAGTCCATCAATGCCAGGTGAGCGGTTGTTTGGGAGTTGTTTAACCACAGAGTGAATCACTTCATCCGTAATATCCGCGCTGAGCAGAGTTTTGATGTCCGGAGATAGTTGGGTACTGCAAGATGACAGCAATAGGGTCACCTGCTGTGGATCAATGGGAGCCTTAGCGTAGAACCGTTGATAAAATAATGACATTTCACGACGTATAGCGTCAGGGGAGGTGACGACACTTCCAGTACTGGTGCGGAGGCGGTGGATATATTTACGTTGCCGCTCACGTTGTCCTTTGGCGATATGGTATACACTTGCACTTTCGTCCGGGAGCACTGTACGATCTTTTAAAGCCACGTTTATATGAGCGAGCGTTCGTTGCTGTAGAGACAGGAGCTTGGTTTTAACTTCCCGGATCTGGTCATATATACGCTCCCCAGCATCAGATCTTTGCTGGAGCTGGCGAAGAACTCGATAGTAAAATTCAACTGTATCCCGTCTTTCCCGACCTCGTTGGTAAGATATGTTCTTAAAGACGCGGCGGATCCCTGGTTTAACTAAAATATCCCACCAGTCTGTGCAGTCGCGAAATTTGCATTTTTGTTGGACCCATCGAGTCCAGTGTTGTCTGAAAATATCTTGGCATTCCTCCTCCAGTAACAGCGAGCAATTCAGCTTCCAATAACCTCTTCCTATGTGAAATATGGGATGGGGGTAAGAGATTGTACATACGACAGCATGATGGTTAGTGAAACTGGCAGGTATCACTTCATATCGTCTAGGCTGGATAAGTTCCTGTGAAAAGTAGATGCGGTCAAGTCGTGATGAGGAGTTGTGACTTATACAGGTGTAATGGGGCAGGGGCACCCTTAAACTATCCACAGCATCAATGAGGTGTAGGGAGGTAAGAAGGGTCCTGAGAGCCGGGTTGACACCTTGGTATGAGCTAGTGGAATCTTCTGGGCGTTGAATACAATTGAAATCCCCTGCAAGAATAAGTTTTTCCTTAACGTCGTGCAGATGAGGCAGTATACTCTGTTGAAAGAACATTTTCCGTTCCACACGTTTATTGGACCCGGATGGGGCATATACATTTATCAGGGTGGTATTGTTTATGTGTCCAGATATTATGCGTCCTGATGGATGACATAGCACACCTTCGAGTGGGATATCATGTCTTATGAGGAATCCGGTCCCTCTATTCGTATTACCGGTATTGATGTATTGTTTGTAGAAGGCAGATATGGGCAAACAGGGTAGAGCAACTTCTTGAATGAAGGCAATGTCAATGTCTGCGTCTCGAAGGAATCTCTCCAACAGTTGAAATTTCAGAGGGCATTCTATTACATTGATATTCACAGTGGCCACAGTGAGAAATTGCGCCATTAAGAGAATTATAAAAGTTGTGCTAGACATACTGGAAGTTGGACTCGAGAAAAAAGAAAAAAGAAAAAAAGACACAGGTGAGAAATATACTGGTGCACTATGTCAAATTAGGTTGAGATAGTTCCTTTTGACTGCCATTCATAGGCCGGCTGTCAGCGGTTGAGAGCGTTCGTGGGTCCCTAGATGACGTAGAATGAAGATTTTGTTTCTTGTTCACAGCTGCGGGAACGTTTGTAGAGCCAGTTTGATTCTTCGGGGCTGGTACGGCAATCGAGGCATTTGTTTTAATCTTCTTAGAGACGTTCTCGGATCCCCGATCAACATTCTTAAGTGAGTCGGTAGGGACCAGCGAAGGTGGGGGCAGTGAAGACAAAATTTCTGTGGCAGCCTGTAGTGACGGCATAGTTGGTTCTATGGCTGCGATACAGGTTGCCGATAGCACAGGGGCACTCTGTGGCTCGCAGCTCTGGTCAGGGCAAGGTACCAGTTCTGCGTCAGATGTATCCGAGGTCACTTCTGGTGTTGTCCCAGCTGACTGATCAATAAGCATGTTTTCATATGACGTTTGCTGCGTCACAACTTCCGAGTATTGGACACGTCGTTGTTGTGTAGGAGTTATACCGAGGGGAATCATTTTCTTTGGGCAGTTAATACGTAGATGTGTGGTAGCATTGCAAATTAAACAGGTCTGTTTCTGTCCATTATACGTTATATAGCCAGAATGGCCACCAAAAGTCTCAGTGGAGGGGATATCTTGCTTGATTTCCATAGTGACGGCACGTATTCCATTATACACCGGGAACTGATAAGCAGAAGACCATTGTTCTTTCCTGACGTCACTCACAGTGCCATATTTCGACAGGACGGATTTGAAAATTTCAGGGGGTACTTCGAGTGGGACATTAAATATACGCACTGTGGTAAAATTGGAATCCGCTGTGGAGAGCTTAACATTTGTCATTTCGCCTGAGTCATACTGAAATTTAATAGGATCTGCAAAAGTATTTAACAATTTCTGATAAATAGATATGCTGATTACCTTGATGTACATGGTTTTTTCGTGCGCATTTAACTGGATGGCTTCTACTTGGTCGACAGTCAACCGGAGGGTATCGCCAATCCAGCGGTGAATTTCTCCTGGTGAGGGGCGAGAACTCTGCTTGTCCCATTGGCAGCGTACGGTGTTTTTTCTCTGGTATCCGGACATGATTTTCAGCGGGGTTTTCTGGGTTTCTGGTTTTGTTGTCCTATCTGGAACACTACTTGAAAAAGTATTGTCCGAATGACACACGGAAGGTCAGTACACACGTGGAACTAAGGAAGCACCGGTATTAGGAACCGTAAACTCTTCCAATGCGGTCACACAGCGCGCACACACGTACCGCACTCGGCCACGACTAGTGACCAACTCAACCACTGAGCTAATTGTGTCAACGAATATCGTTCTATATAAAATGACTTACATAGAACTTGTTAGCAAATAATGATTTATACTAAACGATTTCATCACTGGAGTATATTATTTATATATAAAGCATTTCATACAAAGTTTATTTATTTTGTGTCAGTACGCTATATTGCATGCAATACTCAAATTAGTGAAATATAAGTCAGGCACAAGATATCCGCTGCCATCTTGTCTTATTACTGAATCAGCTCAGCTTTTTAAAATCACGTCTGCACTATAGTATTACAAAATAAACTTTTAATTTCGAACGTGCCTCTTCCTTTAGAACAGTTAAAACGATTCTCGGCTCGATAATCGGAACTGGTGGGTCCCATGATATGGATTATAAAGTTTGCATAATTCGCACGGCCGCCATCCTGAAATGGTATGGCGGACGACCTTGTAGTTTGGTCACAAGATGCATCCTATACGAAGGTATGTTGTTACCAAATTTGGTAGAGATCGGATGATTTGGTTAGTCGTTATTTGATTTTACGTTTTGAACTTTTGAGTGGCCGCCATTCAGTTTTAGTAAAGATGGCGGCGATATAAAACATGACACTGAGGTGTTCTTTGCTAGTGCTACCTTTGTACCAAATTTCGTTCAATTCGCATTCACCGTGTTCGAATTGATAGGGGGGGACAGACATTCAGAGTACACACACTCACACACACACAGACACACACACACACACACACAGACTCACACACACACATACACACACACAGAGACTCACACACACACATACACACACACAGACAGACACACTTTTTTCGCCCTGTGTTGATCTCATAAGTCTACTTTCATTTTTTGCAAAAATCGAAAGTAGGCTAATAAAACAAAACCAAAGTTTAGTAATACAATTTTGGTAGAACAAAAAAATGTTATGCATCGCGAACCTACTTATTGAATAGTACGACTTATTATGAAGCTATATTGAAAATTTCATTAATTTTGAACCTAAAATAAATCTGTAATAAAAATAATTTACATATCCAAATGAGCCAAAAATACAACACAAGTCTTATTACATTCGTTTGGGTTATATGTCAGTACTTATGGAATACGCTACAAACTTCTTTTACATAAAACTTACATAACATACAAATAATAATAATAATAATAATAATAATTATAATAATAATAATAATAACCAAAGTCAGTACAAGTAATTTAAGACCTCTCAAACACACTTATGTTTTGTCAAACACAATGGATGGACGGCTTTCTTGCATAGTTTGCAAATACTAGACACAGAGCGGACAACGTGCATAGCGAACTGCTAGTGTTGATGCCGCGCCAAGTAAAGCGCGCCAATAAATATGCCTGTTGATTGGACTGATATTCTGAAACAATGGTCTTAAAATTAAAAGAGGCTGTTATTGCAAAAACAGTAAGTCTATAACTAACTATATTGAAAAATTCTGAAAGGAAATGCCTTACTTTTAATAATAAAAACTAAATCCTGAACGTCATTTTGAAAGGACGTTGGCATTTTTCAGATGAAAACCAAACGGGCTTTCAAAAGGACGTTGGCGCTTAGAGGGTTAAGTCATTTCCTTGCAAGACAATTTCTTTCCTTACATTGTTCACGGCTATATCACGCCGCGCCGACTCAAGAATAACATGTTTAGATTTCTTGCGTAGTGTTATCATGTACCATTCACTATTGTGTCTGGTACTGCCTAGCAATCTGAGATAGAGTCATCTATTGTCCTCTACTTATCTACTAGCATTCTTTGCTGTTACCTCGGAGATCCGGGTTCGATTCTTGGGTCTCCCAAGGAATTACATTGTGGTCTGAGGGTTGGAATTGGGGAATACTCAGCCTCGTGAGGCAAAATTGAGGAAAGGTGGGTTCGATTCCCTGTTCAGTGTTCCAAGTATTCCGTGCTTTTTCACTTCTGCACCAAGACAATATCCAGACAATTCCTAATTTATGACATCGGTCACCTCCTTATCACCGACAGCGGTGCCTACGCTCGCTAAAGCGCAGCGTTAGGCTATGGGGGCCAAGCTCTCTGCTGACTCGGTAGACGTGGATTCGAGCCCCACCGTCTGCTGTCCTTGAAATGGTATTCCGTAGTTTCCCCATTTTCAACTCCAGGCAAATGCTGGGATGGTACCTTCTGACAGGCCACGGCCGCTTCCTTCCACAGCCTTGCCCACTTTCATCCATTCATCTCATTTCTCATTCCGAACGAAGTACGCCCACGGACGTCGACTAGAAATACCTGCACTCAGCCTCTCAGGAGGCCACACGACAAAAAAAATCCTCCTTATCAATCCTAGTCATACTACTACAGATACCACAAGAACACAGGCTATCATACATATTCTACACGCGCACTCAAGTACATAGGGCTGATAACCATGATGTCCAAATGTCTTATTAGAACAACAATCAACTAATATATATATCGTTCATGATAATTGTAGTCTTCAGGGGCCTAACATCTATGTTATCGGCCCTAAATATATGTCTGTCCCTCATCACTTGCTTTTACCTGGAGTTGGGAATGGAAACCCCAGAAAACCATTTCAAGGATGGCCTACGGTGGTGTTCAAACACACGTCTACCGAGTCCAAAACAACAATAACAACAAATACTACAACAGCAATAATAATCATAATAATAATAATCTATGGCTCTACAGTTCGTTGTTAGCCTTCTTATTGGTTTTACGTCCCTTTTAACTACTGCGGCTTTTAGAGACGTCAGGGTGTCGGAATTTTGACCCAAAGGGCATCTTTAATGTGCCAGTAAATCTACTGACACGGCATCCTCGCATTTGCGCACCCTCAAATGCCACTTGACTGAGCCAGGATTAGATCCTGAAACCTTGGGAACAGCCGGCGAGAACTTGACCTCAGAGCCACGCAGCCAGTCTTGGCCTCTTCAACAATCTTCCGCCAGTTATCTTGGTCCAACGCTATACATTTCCCATTTCTATAGCCCAATTACCAAAGGCCTTCAATGACTCCATCCATCGTTCTACGTCCTCTCTGTCCCCTAGGTTTTCCATGTAACTTAATACATTTTTAGGTACCTCCGGATCACCCATCCATGCTTGGCCCACCTCAATCTGGCTGATTTCACGATTCTTCTAATAGGTGGATCTTTAAAAATGGTGTACAACTCATGATTCACCCTTCGTCTCCATATTCCTCTTTCACTGATTTGGCTGAAGATTCTTCGAAGTGTCTTTCTTCCGAATGCATCTAACATTCCAGTATATTTTTCTGTTAATGGCCAAATGTCCAAAGCATAGACCTATGTAAGCACTGGTCTTAGAAATGTTTGGTAAATGGTTAATTTGGTGATACGCGTCAACAGTCTTGAGGAGAGAGGTCTTGTTAGAGCAAAGTAGGTTCTGTTGGCTGCTATTAATTTCTGTTTAATTTCTTAAAAGATATCATTGGCGTAGGTGACTGTCGATCCCAGGTATTTAAACTGCTCAACCCTCTCGACTACCCAGAGTTAGCCTATTGAGGCAGGCATGTTCTTCTTGAATGCTTTTCTGGCAGCCACATGTTTAGTTTTTTGTTGGTTGATGTTCAATCCCATATTCTTGCTGACCTGTTCTTCCATTGCCTTTATATTTTTTTTTGCCAGTACAGTAGGCTATATCTCCATGTCATCAGTATAAGCAAGTATCTGCACTGATCTGTAGAAAATAGTTCACCTGTTCAGAAGGTTTGCATGTCTCATCACCCTCTTCAAGGCAACATTAAAAAGGAGTCATGTCAGCGCGTCTGCTTGCCATACCCAATACTACTAATAATAATAATAATAATAATAATGATATTTTCTTTTGTAGCGGAAGAAATGCATTTACGTACATAGTGTCGGGTTCCTGGGTGGCAGACTACCGACTAAAACGTGCCCCGTGACTTCTGGAACCTAGACTGGAGCCATTTAAGGCTAAATGTCCCGACACTTTGGTAAGAATATATTTCAACAGATGGCAGCACAAGCGATGTTGAATTCATTTATTTATTTATTTATTTATTTATTTTTGTATCGAAGGGGAGCTCCGATCTGCGATCTGAAAACTGCTATGTACTCTGTCTAGTAGCAGAATTGATATTAATTCATTGCTTACTTTTTAATTTCAAAAACAGAAAAGTTGCTGTTTGTTTTTCAAATATCTGATTAAAATTCGAAAGAAAACGGGTAATACGAAATTTGAGTTTTACTCACTGATTCCAAAGCCGCATCGAAAACCTAAATCGCTTGAATAGAATCGTCGGGATCACTTTGGGAAGTTTGTGAATAAAAGTGTTACTGTATTTGCAACAAGGCGCGGCAGTAGAACAAGGTCATGGAGAGCGGGTTGGTGGAGGGTTGGGGGGAGGGGAGAGGTGGGGAGCGGAGCTAGAGTGATTTGAGAGAGCGACAACCTTACCAGACGGTATGGAATTCACGAGCATCTAGGCTACTGTCGACCAAAATATTACGTGCACTCGAGTTTGAAGGTTGTTTGTGAAGTGACCAATAGACCTACATAAAATCCAATAACATCATCATTATCGTTCTATTTTACGTTAGTTCATATAGGTTTGGAATTTTTAATTTATATTTTAATATATTTTATTGCAGTTGAAACACAAAAAGTGCCCGTTTTTAAGCGTGTTTCAACCATGCGTCACATTAAAGAATTATTATCTCACAAACCCATCATCAGATCGAATCCAAATTTTAACACAATATACATTGGAATGTTGTATAACTGGTTTATTAATTTCAAAATTTTGTGTGTTAAAGCACGAAAGTTGTTATCATTTTTGTAAGGTAACTTTTTCTCGGCTCGGGGTCGTTGGAAAATGTAGTTCTTGGTTGCGTTGTAATCCGTATACATCAAAAGGTTATGCTGTATGACTGTGAAATACGTAAATTAATTCACTTATTTTATACCGGTTTGTATTTGTACAAAAGATGGCCGGACGAGTCATGAGAGGAACTCACTGTAGTAATAGAGAAAGGAAAATTATTTGGAAAATCTATGGCCCAGTGTGCATAGAGGGAGTGTAGATAAAATGGAGTTATCACGAGTTATACCAACTTCTCTTCTTCTTCTACTTCTCCTTCTAAAGATAAGGCCCAGTGGACCACGCGCTGCTACAAGTTTTCTTCTCCATCGTCTCCTATCCATAGCTCCATATCAAGTAGGGCTCATTAATGAGTTGGAAAAGGTACAAAGAAAGGCCGCTAGATTTGTGCTTGGCGACTTTAATCCCAGGAGCAGTGTGAGCCGTATGTTAAAGAAACTATGGTGGGAATCACTGGAGGCTAGGAGGATGAAATCTAGACTCTGCGCTATGTACAACACGTATACAAATCAACGGGCATGGGGTTAGCTTAGCAAACGTATGGGAAAGCCCACTTACATGGGTAGGAGTGATCATCCTTTCAAAGTTAAGGTCCGACCACAGCGTACAAATTATGGTAAATATTCTTTCGTTAACCGTGCCATTGATAACTGGAACACTCTACCTGCCGCAGTCGTACAGCCTTTTCCCAAAAGGACTGACGATTAGTGTAAATTCTCCAGTTTAATTGTTATTTTATTTTTATGTATAATTATGTATTTTTATGCATACCCAATTTGCCACCGGGAGACACACTCCCAATTGCAAATAAATGATTGAATGAATCCGCCATCTGTCCACACGAATGGCTGCCTGTTGCAGAACTTCATGTTCATGGAGTCCATCACTCCACCGCTTCCTTGGTCTCCCTGGTGGTCTCCTTCCTGTGGAGATGAAATCCAGTAGCTTCCGTGACCAACTGTGGTCTTCCATCTGGGCTAAATGTCCAGCCCACTGCAGTCTCCTGGGTTTGATGGTTCCAGCTATGTTGGCATCATGGTACAGGTCTTTTACTTCGTGATTGTGTCTAATCCTCCATTCACCCGTGTGTACATCCCTCACCGGTCCGAAGATCTTCCGAAGAACTTCTCTCTCAAATACGAGTAGTTTATGAAAGTCCTGTTTTCGGAAACGCCATGTCTCACAGCCATATAGTACAATGGGTTGGATCAGAGTTTTATACAGACGAATGTTGAACTGTTTGGAGAGACATCTGGACCGAAGAAAAGGCAAAATTTTATGGACTCGTTCTAAGAATGGACAATGGAAGACTTACTAAAATAATATTTTATCAGCTTCGGCAGTCTTTCAACAAATGCGATCCATATAGCAATTTGACTCTATAAGTATGCCCACAAAGATTCGGCTATATTCCTCTATTATCTTACGAATCGCCATATATGCATGTGAGACCTGGAAAATATCAGTAAAATTAGCACACAAGCTCAACGTTTTCCACCAACGATGCTACAGGCGAATTTTGAAAATCAGTTATCGTGACCACATAACAAATGATGAAGTACTGACGGTGAGAAGAACTGGTCTACGCAGTCTGCACAAAATCGTTGCTCAAAGAAGAATGAAGATCGCGGGGCATATTCTATGTATGAATGATAGAAGGATACCCAAATCAGCACTGTTGTGGAAACCAATGGAAAGTGGCTTCGGTGGCGTAGTTGGTAGCATGCCGAGATTCTATGCCCAAGGTCGCGGGTTCAAATCCGGCCGAAGTCGTCGGAATGTTTAAGAGCGTTAAAAATCCGTCAGTGAGCCTTCCTTCGGAGGGGAAGTAAAACCGGTGGTCCCATGTCATAGATTTATGGCATGTTAAAGAACCTTCCACTAATTACACCTGTGTGAAGCTAAATTAGGTTAAATATGTAAACAACGCTCAGGTTCCTACGTTCGTCGCCAGGAGCCGACTGCGGTGGCGTCTAGTAGCCAAGTTCTGCATAGTAGTCGTTTAGGTCGAGTTTGGCGGCAAAAGTAGGAACTACTTGAAAAATTCAAAGTCTGCAGTCCTTACTTGAATTAAGAAACGGATAACACACACTAATACAGTCATCACAATTAACACCGGTTATCAGACAGATTCTACACACACCCAAAGTACACGGGGCTACATGACCGCGTTGTCGCAGCCCCTAAACTGAGAAACCAACCAACCAACCGAAACCAACGGAAGGATACCGAAGTAGAGGGAGACCTAGTAACACCTGGAAACGAACTTTTGCAAAGGCTCTTGAATGCATGGATATTGTACCCATGTGAGTAATCTCGATGGAAAATATGCATCCGCCTCCAGCTAGCGTCAGGACTCAGGCGTGTACCGTTCCCCCATTGAGCAGTTGCATATTTTGGATCTGAGACTAAAAGGTATCAACTCTACAATGATAAGGCAAAACTCTATTCTAAAGATTTTAATTCAGTAATAAAATCATGGCTTCAAACAAATAAAACAATCCCCACAAACATAAAACAAAATCAAACAACAATTACTTCCACAATCCACTAATATTAACATAATATTATCACAATAAACTCATATCATTACTCAAACCTTTACCCTTATATTAACTTTACAATTCACTTCAGTGCGCTGATGCACATACAACTTCATAAACAAACCTGTACTTTGATTCTTCTGTCATCTAATGTGACTTCTTTAATTTCACAAAATTACTTATTCCTTAAACCTCGTCTTAATTTGACAATTACGTGTACCGTGTGTGTTTGATCTCTCTCTTCCCACCAAATGCTTTACATGCATTAGCCTATTCAGGTGTTGCACAACAAAATCTACGTGCAACTCCATGATTATGTAAAGCTACCCCTACACTTCTCTCTATTTATAGCTCCACTGCATGCCGTTGTGATTTCATCTTAAAAAACTTTAGTTATCGCTGTGTCGGGTGGTATTATTAAGCTACCCTTGCGAGCGTAGCCTGCGGCGTTAAGTAACCAACTTCTGAAAAAGGTGTCAGTGACAGTAACAAATGCAACTTCCAATCATTCGTTAGATTGCTAAAATCATGAACCATCAGGGTGATCTATAATTACCAATGTGTTCTTAAACCACATGACTTCATTACTCAATATAACAATGTTTCCTTTCATGTCACTAACAGGGTCTAAAATCTGCCCTTTGTCAAACTTTCTTTCCCGGTTCGCTTGACAGCTCAGCCCCTCTTCCGAGCGGCCTGTATACAATGGGGTGGAGTGAGGTCCCAACCGTACCTCGACCCTCGCTTTCTGCCACTTGGCCTGTCTCCCCAAGCAGTAATACGATTTTTAAAGACAATACCGTGGTCACGATGACACACATATCCCAATGGATTTAAACTGAATATTATGCAAATAGGTACTGGATGAGCTTAACATTTATTCCTACCCTGAGGATAATAATAATTGGCACCAAATAGGTCCATTTCAACATGAAGGCACGAGATTCATAAAAACATTGGTCTATCTGGATAACCGGTATCTTAATAAATGCTGCGGTCAGCCCACATGCTGCCGTCATAAGATTCGCTTCACAAGAGCCGAATCACTCAATAATAAGTTCTCGGGCGATCAGATAGAGTGCAGAGGTGTCCACCGTTCTCCTCCCACCTATCACAGGATTCGAACCCGGAACATTCCATATCCATCATCAGAGTTAGGGTCCAAACACTAATTACACTCTGGCACAAAGCACATATCCCAGTATGCCCACGGCTATACGAGATTGCATACGTCGAATAGATTACCTGGTTCCATGACCTAATGTTATGATCTTCGTCCTATAATTATTAAGAGAAATCTATCAATTACTCTATAAGCTTTTACACAAGCTGCAAATTCAATTCACTAGAAAGCTCTTCCATTTCCTTGCATAATGATATTCCCATTAATACAATATATTCTGACATTAAATTCTTTTCTTCATCCCTTAATGTAATCTTACTGCTTAGATTGACAAGTCCTCCAATTAGCGTAAATATTTCTTGCTTACAATATTTCTCCTGATGTATTCATTCATACCTTTTATAATTCATTATTATTATTATTATTCTTACTCACATAAATTACCATAATCCGACACAACTTAACCATCTTAAAAATCGAACAACCGTGTTCGTACGTTCAGTCTACATAACTGATTTGCCATTTTATTAATAGTGGTAACGATTAATCCACTCACTGATGCAAAATATCTCAACTCTACTAAAATCAACACAATAATGATTAAACCTGGAGGGTCTATCTCCTAATACTGATTTTTACTGGCATTAATATTATTCTGAAATCACATTACATGCAGTGGCCTATACTTCTACATCATCATAATTGGTGGGGTACTCACATATCTAGGCTCATCATGGTGGTTCCAACCACTTATATCCTTCCTGGTCGCCTGCCATTTGCAGAATTAGTGCGACATTTGCATCTTGAATATACACATTTTATGATACATTTCTTTCACCAACCACACGGCACTTTTCATTTCTATAAAGAAGCTATTGCTTCCAAAACACATGACACTTTATGACACTTGTTAAACCATTAATTTAAAAGATTTTTCACATATGATTTATACATAACGCACGTCACTTTTTACACTTTTCATTGGTTGAAATTCCCTGGCACAATATCAGAATTGCAGGTATCTGACGGCATCCTCCATGCTCCTACCAACTCATGATTGAAAGTCTGGTTCATCTGCTTACGGAATCACCAACAGTTTATCAATAATCCTACGGTAAACTTCCTGCTTTGCATAAAAATGCTTACTTCTGTCCTGAGCGTTACTATTTGGTATTCTTAAGACATTACCAAATGCTTCATAAAGTTTCTCCCAGCGCCTTCCAGCGTAATAAGACATGTATAACCAGTCAATATATTATACACTGCGCTTAACATTGTACATAATTTTTACACAGATTATTACTTTCAATAGTTCTGCAACTTATATCACACGGTACTTCCTATGTGAACACAAACCATTGCCCGTACTGCTGACTACACATGCAGCACGACTGTCCTTAATAAAAGCCTTCTAAAAGTTTGACTGCACGGCTTCCCAAGTTGAAGTCCGGGCCTCCTTCCTTGATTTCGGTAATACGCATTTCACACAACAAAGTTCGTTGATTACCGTACTTCTTATTACTTCCTGACTATGCATTATTATCTTCTCACTTGGTGCATTACACTGCACGGTGAATATAACGATTAACACTCAAATGTTCAAGTCCTTTGTGTGAGCGTCCTCTCCTGATCCAGAGCAACATACGTTCCGCGCTCGAGTCTGTTCAAAAACTGCCAGCAACTGAACTCTGCCAAGGGTCGACTCCCTTATATCCGTTTCACACAAAAAGTAGAGCTAAAATTCCCGCGCTATTTCAACTCCTCTCCCAGCGTGATTCTGGTCTCGAAACAATGCTCATCGGGTTCCTTTCTCTTCACTGATCCCAGAACTATCCGCATGCTGAAGGATCGATCGGCCAATTAATTAATATTAATTGCTTTTTCCATAGCGTGGGGACGCGGTTTCAGTGGGAATCCCTGGCGACATCGTCAAACCCAGCCGCGAACATCCATAGTCCTGTGACCTTACGCACTCCATTAAATATGCCTCAATTTCGCAGATTAAAGGCTCTAAAATTAGCCTCCTGGCTAAAGATTCACCTGTGTGCAACTCTCATGTCATTGCGTTACTCCAATCACGAGTAATCAATGATTTTCCTTGGGATCTCTCCCCTCTCTTCCTAGTCCTATTCTCAAACGGGGAAGAACTGGGTCATTATTCAACCCCCCAACCTCTTCCAGACGACTTAACTAGGTCAGCGAGATTGACAGGGCTCCAAGAGTCTCCTCCCACAATTCTGGGGCTATTAGTAAAACTGTCAAACTCTCTACTTCTGTGTTCTAAGTCCAGCATAGCCTACTCCATGTAGTTCAATAATGCTGTATTCCGCTCATTTTCCCTGCATTATTTTAATAAATAATGTCATTATCAACTGAAATCACACCAGTGATTAAATATATACTTTCCTCTAGGGGTTTTTACAACGAAACTCCCTCAACAGACCTCGGGTTCGTTCCCTGGTGGAACCTTTATTCTGAGATCACAGTCTCTGAGATCCACGTTCGATACCAGTCAGCATGACCCCCTCGGGTTCAATATGAACTGGGAGGAAGCTGAAAACCTGGCAGCTGATAGAGTTAGAGTTCGCTGGAGGAAACTTGTTGCCCGATATGCTACCTAGCATTGGAGGAACTAAGTCTAAGTAAGTCCTCATTAAAAGCAAAGAATTACTGTGTAATAGAATTTGAAAATGACCTTCAAGAAGTTAAGGTAACAGACGAAATTCTATGGGACAGGCCTAGCTTCAGATTGTTGGTGAGCAAACATCACTTAGCTGCAGACCCCCGGATGAGAGCCACCACTGCATGGACAGCAGAAAGGGGGGAAAAATTATAGTGAGAGAATGAAGATATTTTGTGAAGAGAAGAAAGCAAATTCAAATTCATCTGTCAAATAGGTTCAATCGCGCTCCTTAGTTGGGCATAACGCCCCAAAAGTTTGCTTGCTTAGTGTGATATCTGTCATTGTTATTAAAAGGTTGGAGTACCATGCGAACTTTGCTGATTGTCAATCAGGGCCGAAAGGTCCCCACCCACCCAGGGCCGGTAATCCATATTGCACAAATTTTGATTGATTAATGGTAGCCATTTTTAAAATTACTTTATGTTCGAAAATGGCGAAATGTAAATATTATATGTCAGAAAACTGTACTGTAGACTACTATACTGAGGCTCATTTTAGTACAAGTTTTCATTATGATACAGTTTCTCCCACCAATCAGAGCCTAAGAAACAGTTGTGTGACCAATTAGGTAAGGATAGCATCGCACCTGTGCTGACTTCAACGGCCTTCTCTTTTTAAGTTCACTGCGTGGCTAGTGTCATAGTAGTGTATTTGAGGAGGCCATGGTCAAATACAAGGTATTCTCTCCGTCCCATGCGCTCTGTTCAGTACATAAAACTGGCGAAATCTCGACAGATATTTATGAATATTTATGTTCGAACATAAAATAGTAATAATTATCGTCGAACATAATCAGTCGTATGCAACTCGCCTATAACGGTAATTAAGACACGCGTATGGAAATTATAAAACTCGCTTCGCTCGTTTTATAAAAAATACTCGTGTCTTAATGATTGCCATTATAGGCTCGTTGCATAATGTACTATTAAATTACAGATATTCTACTTAAAATAGTTGTGTTTTCCTTTTGGAATCTCTAAAAAGAATTCAGTTTACATAACTCATCCCTAGCATACGTTCTTGACAGTCTCGTACGGTATATTGTAATTTAATAGCGAGGGCCGCTCTACAGAACCTTCCATATAAAGTTTATAGAGTGAACGCCCGGGTGGGAAAACAGTGAGCATAGCACTGTCTTACACGCGATTTTTCTATGTTATTAAAGGATTTAACTTTTCTCTGAAAGGGCCTGGAGAATTGCCCCTTAACTTTGCGGTAGGGCGAACTAGAAGATATCTCCATTTCACATCCTGCTTCTGTCTCTGTTAGAAGGTCAAATCGGATTATGGGAGATATGTCGACCATACAGGTACTTAGCCTTTGCTCAGAGCTTGCTGATCTTACATTTCTACACACACACAAAAAATACAGTGCACCTCTTTAGGAGTCACCCTGTATTCTTCTCTGCTATACATGTTAGAAAGGCTCAGGAGGGCTTCCAGGACTCTTTCAACAGACTCCATTACCCATTAACTTAGGCTTCCCGCGCGGGCACCTCTTTAAGGGTCACCCTGTATTTGAGTCTGGCATCTTTTACAACTCTTTAACGGTCACCCATTATTTGAATCTGATATCTTGCAAACCTCTTTAAGGGTCACCCTGTATTTGAATTGAATCTAACATACTGTACACCTCGTTAAGTGTCACCCTGTATTTTGCTCTGACACCCTGCACACCTCTTTAGGAGGCACCCTGTATTCTTATCTGGCATCTTGTATATCTCTTTAGAAGTCACCTGTATTCTTGTGTGTCATCTTGTACACCTCTATATGAGTCACCCTGCATTCTTGTCTGACGTCTTGTGCACCTCTTTAGGAGTCACCCTGTATTCTTCTCTGCCATCTTGTACACCTCTTTAAGAGTTACCTTGTATTCTTATCTGGTATCTTGTATATCGCTTTAAGATATACAAGATAAGAATGCCAGATTCTTATCTGGCATCTTGTACACCTCTTTAGGAGTCACCCTCTATTATTTTCGCTTCGCTCGAAGCCCCAGGTCGCTCGACGCCCCAGGACTCTTTCAACACACTCCATTAACCATTAACTTAGGCTTCCCGCGTGGCTGCATGACGTCACCTTCTCCGTCTCCGTAACGCATAACTTTTGACTCAAGCATAACGATGAAGTCGACAAGATCATTTGAAATTATAATATACACACATCAAAAAAAGTTTTGCATCACCTCGGTTCCCAGATCTCCGGCATATAGACGTTGACTGTGTATATTGTATCCAAGATACAGTCCCTTTGACTGTTCATAGATGTCACTAAAACTGCTCAAAGATGTAAACAACCATGCATGATCAGGGCCTATTAGACGGAGGGGGTACGACAGCCGATCAGTTCCAGTCATTCCACCAGGACGAAGGTACGCTGCTCATGTTGTCTGTAGTTCTACCATGCCTAGAAGGTCAATACCGCAGTTCGATCGCGTCCGCATTGTTACTTTGTGTCAAGAAGGGCTCTCAACAAGGGAAGTTTCCAGGCGTCTCAGAGTGAACCAAAGCGATGTTGTTCGGACATGGAGGAGGTACAGAGATACAGGAACTGTCGATGACAGGCCTCGCTCAGGCCGCCCAAGGGCTACTACTGTAGTGGATGACCGCTACTTACGGATTGCCGCTCGGAGGAACCCTGACAGCAATGCCACCATGTTGAATAATGCGTTTCGTTCAGCCACAGGACGTCGTGTTTCAACTCAAACTGTGCGCAATAGGCTGCATGATGCGCAACTTCACTCCCGACGTCCATGGCGAGGTCCAGCTTTGCAACCCCGACACCATGCAGCGCGGTACAGATGGGCCCAACAACATGCTGAATGGACCCCACGGAATTGGCATCACGTTCTCTTCACCGATGAGTGTCGCATATGCCTTCAACCAGACAATCGTCGGAGACGTGTTTGGAGGCACCCTGGTCAGGCTGAACGTCTTAGACACACTGTCCAGCGAGTGCAGCAAGGTGGTGGTTCCCCGATGTTTTGGGGTGGCATTATGTGGGGCCGACGTACGCCACTGGTGGTCATGGAAGGCTCCGAAACGGCTTTACGATACCTGAATGACATCCTCCGACCCATAGTGCACCCATATCGGCAGAATATTGGAGAGGCATTTGTCTTCATGGACGACAATTCTCGACCTCATCGTGCACATCTTGTGAATGCGTTCCTTCAAGATAACGACATCGCTCGACTACAGTGGCCAGCATGTTCGCCAGACATGAACCCTATCGAACATGCCTGGGATATGTTGAAAAGGGCTGTTTATGGACGCCGAATTGTCGTTGAGGAGTGGGACAATTTGGACCAACAGTGTCTTGATGAACTTGTGGATAGTATGCCACGGCGAATACAGGCATGCATCAATGCAAGAGGACGTGCTACTGGGTATTAGAGGTAGTGGTGTGTACTGCAATCTGGACAACAAATGCTGAAAGTCTAGCTGTATGATGGTACAACATGCAATGTGTGGGTCTCATGAGCAATAAAACGAGCTGAAATGTTGTTTGTGTTGATCTCTATTCCGTTTGTATTTAACGGTTCCGGAACTCTTGGAACCGAGGTGATGCAAAACTTTTTTTGATGTGTGTAGTATAAACTTCGAATTATCTACTAAACTAAGCGATAAATCCAAAGTAAATTACAAACCATAGGGCAGTTCTAGCTTCTATGCCCAAGATAGCGGATTCAAACCCGGCCGAAACCGTCGGATTTTTAAGAGCGTTAAAAATCCCTCAGTATGCCTTCCTTCGGAGGGGAAGTAATGCCGGCGGTCCCATGTCAGAGATTTATGGCATGTTAAAAAATCTTCCACTAACTACACCTGTGTGAAGCTAAATTGGATAGGTTAAGAATGTAAACAACGCTCTCAGGTTTCTACGTTCGTTGCCAAGAGCCGACTGCGGTGGCGTCTAGTAGCTAAGTTCTGAACTTGGCCTAGTAGTCGTTGACGGTGGCGCTTGGCGGCAAAAGTAGGTACTATTTGAAAAATTCTAAGTTGCAGTCTGTACTTAAATTTTAAACAAGTAGTTCCGTGAAGAACTATACAGCCTATTTTCATATATCCTACTTATGTTAATTGCCACTATCAACATACACAATTTCAGTTTGATTGCTGTAATAGATTCGTAGATATTGAGAACCGACTAAATATTTCGGATGGTCGCCATGTTGGATTTTATATATGTAGGTCCTAGAGTTATGTACTGGTACATGCAGATTATTGTGAACGTGTAGTATTCAAACTTCAATCGCATAATTAGGACACAAGAAAAAACAAGGAGATTTAAAAAATGTTCACAGCTGCCATCTTGAGGTTATGGAAACAATTGAAATAAATTAGATGCCAGTGGATTAACATTCGGATAAAGATTTACTGTACCAAGTTTCACTGCACGCGGATGGTTAAATTGCGAGAAACGACCATGTGAATATTTAAAATTCGCGTCACCGCCATGTTGGATTTGTGATCACCAGGTTATTTAAAGTCCTATAGGTGAACTTAAGTTCATAGCCCCTATGAACATTAAAAAATTTAGTTTGTTTGCTAAAATAGATTCGTAGATATTCAGTATCGTCTAAATATTTCGGATGGTCGCCATGTTGGATTGTTAAATGTATAGGCCATAGAGTCATGTACCATTAAAGGAAAATTATTGCGTAGGTTCATTATTCAAACTTTCACTTCGATCGCATGACTACATCACAAGAAATAAAAACTTAATTTTAAAATTCGCACTGCCGCCATCTTGAGGTTATGTAAACAATTGAACTAAATTAGATACCAGTGGATTACAATGTGTATAATTTCAGTGCGCTTGGAACATTAAATTGCGAGAAAGGTCTATTTAAAATTTTCAAATTCGCTTGGCCGCCATGTTGTTTTGTAGTTAACCGGTTTTTGAAAATCTTATAGATGGACTTCCAGTAGTGCCCTTTATCTCCGTACAAAATTTTAGGGAGATACCGCTAATAGTTTCAGGAATATAGAATGCCGGTGAAATATTTCGCACATCCGCCATCTTGTGATTTTGTAAACAATTGAACGAAGTTAGATGTCGGTGCATTACAATGTATATAAACATATACTGTACCAAGTTTCATTGCGTTTGGTTGGTCAAATCGCGAGAAACGTCTATTTAAAAGTCGCAAATTCGCTTGGCCGCCATGTTGGTTTTGTAGTTACCAGGTTTTCAAAAGTCACATAAGTGAACTTATAGTAGTTTCGTCTATCACCATAGAAAATGTCAGGGTAATATCGGTAATAGTTTCGGAGATATTGAATGCTGTTGAAATATTTCGCACAGCCGCCATGTTGAATTGGTGAGTCGTAACAAAATTTGAAGGGCACGGTCGTGGTCGCCGGGAATAGTGCTATGAACTTTACGAGTTTCATTGAAATCGCTCCTGCCGTTTAGATTTTATTAGGGGGGGACACACACACGAATCACACACACGCACACACACGGACAAAAGGTGATCTCATAAGCCTATTTTTTCAAAATTGAAAATAGGCTAAAAACAGATAACACACACTAATACAGTCATCACAATTAACACCGGTTATCAGACAGATTCTACACACACCCAAAGTACACGGGGCTACATGACCGCGTTGTCGCAGCCACTAAACTTAAGAACCAACCAACCAACCAACCATAAGGCAGTTCTGATGCGCACTTCATTCCAAGATGAAATGCTTCACAACTTCATTAAGGCTCCATTTCAATACAACATAATAACCTTTCCTTCGACTTCTTGTAACTTATATTGCTAGACGTATCCTGTTAAAGGCATGACTTGGCGTCTCTAATTCTCAGAACTACTATTCACGTGCTCCAAGTTGCTGAGTTTGTGCGCCTCACCCTTTCCGGCCGGACCCGACCAGTCGAGTCTGGCGTCTGAGTCATGTGTCTCAGGGGTGTGGAGTGGAGAACACTGCATTACACTATCCAACAAATAGCTATCTACATTTTAAATTCAGACCAAGGAAATTCTGAATCAGACGTCATTGTGAATTTTACACTTGCATCAGACGTCTTCTTGGATTTTACATAGGAGTTGATTCCTTTTTTTTATCTTCTGGAGACAGGGGCGAATTCAAGGGGGGTCAAGGGGTCATGCCCCCCCCCCCCAACGGAGAACAATTTTTTTTGCAAATTCAAAATTACGAAAACACAATAACCAGACAAATAAAACTTAACGAATTTTAACTGAAAACAGTTTTTTTTTTCATTTTATTCATTATGGAAAATATCTTTATTGCAATTATTATTTCTATTACAACTGTACATATTTACAAATTCATACCTGTTATATGAAAATGAAAATCCACAGCCTGCTTCCAGTCTCCGACCGGGTCAGGAATGGAATGAATGAAGCCCCTATCTAGCGGCGAGGATATGAACGTGCCGGCTGCCGAGGCCTGACGCACTTCTCTGGGGCAATGATTAAATGAATGACAGATGAAATGAAATGATAGTGGAGAGTGTTGCTGGAATGAAATCGTGACAGGGAAAACCGGAGTACCCGGAGAAAAACCTGTCTGCCTCCGTTTTGTCCAGCACAGATCTCACATGGAGTGACCGGGACTTGAACCACGGACCCAGCGGTGAGAGGCCGGCGTGCTGCCGCCTAAGCCACGGAGGCTTCCATACCTGTTATATAAAAACGATTATTTATATAACAAAATCAACTCGTCTATTTTGTTTAGTAAACCTTGTGATTACCGAATCAATGTTTATAGTGATGTCACGATGAATGTGCAGCAATGCACGGATAGGAATTTGGGGCTTTTTCGCACCAAAAAATTTTGCCGACGTCCAAACTACAAGCTTGGTTGGCAATTTAGGCTGTGACTTTCTCCCTTTGTCGGTACCAACTCGACTTGCCGAAACTGTAACGTACCTTGACACTTTTCTGGAAGCTCGATGTAAAAGTCGCAAAACACGCCTTTCAACATGTACGAATATTTTTGGTGCGCTAAACGCATCAAATTTCTATCCATGTAGCTTGCAAAAAAAAGGTCTGGTTTTGTACGTTTGGTTATTTTGTGATTGCGGGCACTACTACTCCGGAAATATGTGCTGGTTGGTTGGTTCCTCAGTTTAGGGGCTGCGACAACGCGGTCATGCAGCCCAGTGTACTTTGGGTGTGTGTAAAATCTGTCTGATAACCGGTGTTAATTGTGATGACTGCATTAGTGTGTGTATCTGTTTTCAATTCAAGTAAGGAGTGCAGACATTGAATTTTTTCAAGTAGTTCCCACTTTTGCCGCCAAACGCCACCGTCAGCGACTACTAGTTCAGAACCTAGTTACCAGACGCCACCGCAGTCGGCTCCTGGCGACGAACGTCGGAACCTGAGAGGGTTTGTCAAATGGTTAACCTAACCTAATTAAGCTTCACACAGGTGTAATTAGTGGAAGGTTCTATGACATGGGACCACCGGCTTTACTTCCCCTCCGAAGGAAGGCATACTGAAGGTGTAGGTGCACGGGGAGAAAACATTACTTAGTAGGAAAAAAAAAAAAAGATGCCAGCAGTTGGTCAATAAAATGATGTAGAATAAATTGTGTGACTGGTTTAAATTCTTCATCTGATTCTAATAATTTGCACACCTCTGTAATTTGATTCACCAGTATAAATTGAGCAAATGTGTAAGGTAAAAATAGATAAAGTACGGTAGATAAATTGTATTAGTTACAATTTTCTCTAGAATTGAAGAAAGAAAGAAAGAAAGAAAGAAAGAAAGAAAGAAAAAAAGAATGAAAGAAGGAGAGGAAGCCAGTGGTGTTTCTATCTATTATTCGCGGCTTCGATGGCGTAGTTGGTAGCATGCTGAGCTTCTATGCCCAAGATATCGGGTTCAAACCCGGCGGAAGTCGTTAAAAATCCCTCAGTATGCCTTCCTTCGGAGGGGAAGTAAAGCTTGCTGTCCCATGTCATAGATTTATGGCATGTTAAAGAACCTTCCACTAATTACACCTGTGTGAAGCTAAATTGTATAGGTTAAGAATGTAAACAACGCTCTTAGGTTTCTACGTTCGTTACCAAGAGCCGACTGTGGTGGCGTCTAGTAGCTAAGTTCTGAACTAGGCCTAGTAGTCGTTGACGGTGGCGTTTGGTGGCAAAAGTAGGAACTATTAGAAAAATTCAATGTCTGCAGTCCTTACTTGAATTAAAAAACAGATACACACACTAATACAGCCAACAAAATTAACACCGGTTATCAGACAGAGTCTACACACACCCAAAGTACACGGGGCTACATGACCGCGTTGTCGCAGCCCCTAAACTGAGGAACCAACCAATCTATCTAGTATTCACGGTAGGCTATACGTTGTTATAATTATTCGAATTGTCAACAGTAGGACATGACACGCACTGTATTGGGAAGGAGAAGGTCGTGGCCTATGTTTGGTTGACAGTCTGGGGGCTACCCTTTTTTAACAGTACAGACAAAGAGTATCCTCTTTTTATTTCCAAATTCCTGGACACAGATCAGGCCTAATTTTACTTGTAGGCCTACACCGAGCGCAAATATGGCACAATCTATTTTGAAATGTGGAAATGTTCATTTGCCTTCCGACTCCCTGTCTACTGCTGTCCACAGGAAAAAGCTATTTCAACGGACTGTTCCCGGGTCGAAGAACATATAGGTCTATGAGTAGTATTATAAAAGAAGGCGAATTCCTGGGGTTGGAACAGCCTCCTCCGGTCTTCCAGGCTACGGACAAATAGACTATATTTGTCCCCATTTTGCCCGGAGTAATCCAGGACGGGTGGTAGAGAGAGTGTTGTTGTTATTGTTTCATGTTAGTGAATTGGAGAGTGTATTCATCAGATCCGTGGCTTGGGTGTGAGTAAAATTCGTCTCATACCCTGTGTTATTGTCGCGTTTGTAGCAATTTCCGTATTTTGAACTGGGGCTACGGTTTGGAATGAGGCAGCCGTGACAATAGGTTAGGAACCATCTTTTCATTTGACTGGATTAGAAATGAGGATTATTTTAAAAATTATTGTTCGAATAAATAAATAAATAAATAAGTTAAGTTAATTAATACATAAATATATCTTTAAATTAATTAATTAATTATCTAATAAATAAATATAAATATATGTTCTGTATTTAAGTAAATTAATTAATTAATTAATAAATAAGTAAATACATAAATAATATTGGGGATATGAATAGGAAATCAGGAGCATTTGAGGAGATGGGATTAAATCAGTTTTACGCTATAAGTTCCAATGTGTAAATTTACCTCTGTGTATTGTAAAAATGGAGTACATAAAATCCTTGGTTAAGTGGACGATCTAAGTATTATCTTGGATAGAGAGAAAGATGTGGCTTGGGTTACCTCGTTGATGGACGAGTATACAAAGAAAGTCGGGTTAAATATCACCTTAAATACGAAGTACGTAATTGTTAGCATAAATGGATCGACAACTTCAGAGTTAGTGACAGAATATTTGAAAAAGTCACAGACTTTATTACCGGAACTTGAAAATGCCGACATCCATGCTCAATGCGGAGCAAGCAGGTCATCAAAGGAGACGAATCCAGTGGACTGGACATGCGGGACGATACAGCGGTGAAGAGGATCTAGGAAGGTAGACTGACGATTAAAAGGCCTCCGGGGAGACCTAGAAGGCGTTGGCGAGATCAACTGTTGGAAGATTTGACAGAAAGATGGGCGACTGGAGATTTATGTTAAAAATACGAGTATGTTACTCTACAGATTTATGGCAGTGCCTTTAAGGGCTCGCATATTGGAGCGAGTCCAGTAGTCTGGTAACAGCCCACTGGAAGCACTGCTGGCCAAGAGCAGAGCACACAGGTCGTGGTTTATCCACGATTGTAACCTGGCCAACTCTCTGCGCGACTGACAATTTACGTATCAACACGCAAGTGCCAGAATTTGAGGCTACCTAACTGTATACTCGGTAGTATCCTAATGCGTATCCGACTGGCAAAAAACGGAGGATGAACTGTACAGGGATAGTCTGTCTTGTGGTACAGTGGCTAGCATACTTGGATGTCACCCCTGACGATCGGGGAAAATGTTTAGTGTGCTAATCTGTAATGGTTAGTAAATGTCAGGTTGGTGTTCTATCTTGAATATGGATTAAAACACGTAGCTGGTTATTATGGCGATGGACAGTGAATTGCGACGGAAGCCGATCGAGAACGATCACCACTACTAACATTATCAAATCTAATTAAATTAGATTGAACGCCTGTTTATACTTAATACTTAATAAAAAAATAACCCCTGGCAATACAGCCTGTGAAGAGCCTAGACCTACCAAGCGACCGCTGCCCAGCCATTTGCCCTGCAGATATTGGGGTGACGCGTGTCAGCGCATCGGGTCCCCTAGGCCGTTAATCTTGGTTTTCATGATCGGGGCGCTGTCTGACTGTCAGACAGCTGCTCAATTGTCCTCACGAGGCTGAGTTCAACCCGTTCCAGCCCTCACGACAGTTTCTAAAATCCATGACGGAGCCGGGAATCAAACCCGGGGCCTCCGGGTGAGAGGCAGGTGCGCTACCCCAACACCACAGGGCCGGCACTTAATAGCCTACTTAATAATCGAAGTTAATACGTACGGTAGAAACAAGCATTTTCCAATATGGTTAATGTTTTTCCCTTATATAACATCATCAAAACAAAACAAAATCACATAATGCTAACAAACCTGCCAAGTTACGCATGTTTAAAATAAACTTCTGTAACTAAAATAGTGTAAATAGTGTATTTATCCACGTATGCGTAGACATGGATTAATAGCCTGAGTGTAAAGGATCTGATGATGATCGCTTGACGATCGAAAGTGTATTAATTAACCCATGCAATTTTTTCAGGTGTAGGGAATAACACCCATTATAATTTGGGTTCAAAGTTGTGGACCGACTGAAAAGCATTTAAATTCCTTTTACACTGTAAAATGGCTTCCAACAGGACAACACTACATTATCTTGTGACCAGACCATCCTGGCCAAACGAGAATGTCGATAATAGACGCTCTCGATACCACGTTACCGGGAATAACATTCTCGCCTACGTAGCCCGGTCGAAACTGGGGAGCTGTGTGTCCGACTCGAGTTTGCTTGACGTTATCGAGTAGAAAAATGTGACCACTGAATGGTTGAAGATCCCTGGATTAGGATATGCTTAGAAGACCTTATAACATACAGAACTCGCAATAAAAACCAACTATGCCCTTAGTGGTCGCTAATGAGTTGAACCTCTGACATTTTGGAACCAGGCAATTGCTGATAAACCGCGTAACACTTGACTTAATTCCCTCCCTTGATGATAAACAAAGGCTAGAGGCTTATCGAGCAATGCAGGCCGTGTGCCGCACAATGCGATATATTCTCACACAATCGTATCACAGCGTAATGAAGTGGCGATTGTTCACACCTTAGAAAAACAAACACTCATATGGAGAATGGTCCATGATGGCACGCACAGCGTCCACACAATGGCAAGCCCATACTTCCGCTATTTAACATTGTACAGCGAACACTCAACCCGAATCAGCTATCAATTAGACACTACTTTCCAGAGAAACCAAGCAACCTAACCCTTTGGTTCAGCTGCTAATTGAGAGCCTTGACTTACCAAGCGACCGCTGCTCTGCCATGTGGCCTGCAGATTGCAGGGTAGCGTCCGGTCAGCTCGACGTTTCCCTTTGACCGTTAATGTAGGGTTCTTTTTATCATTTTAAATGATTATGTCGACTTTATCTGGGGTCTGGAGTTACGTTACGGAGACAGGACGAAATGTACCGAGAATGCACTAAGGTGCGTGACGTCATAGTACTGCTTGAGTTTCCTCCTTTCACCGCGCGCTCCGGTGAGCGTGACTTCATTCAGCCAGCTACCTCCTTTGACCTTGGTTTGCACTTGCTTTTTTATATAATTTTTTATATATTTTTATTTTTATTTTTTAATGCGTATGGCTTTTAGTGCCGGGAGTCGGCATTTGTAGCATTTGTAGCATTTAAAATGATATAAAGTCTAGTCTTTCAGACTGACTATCCGTGTCTTTTTTTAATTTATTAATCAAAGCACGAACTACAGCTATGTGAGTTCTTCACAAATAACAGCCAAGTAGATATGCAGTACAACCCTTGTAATCCGTCATCTTTGGGACTGAGGGTATGGTCAGAACGCAAAAAAGATCGGATTATCAGAAAGTACAGAAAAATACGGATTTGCATTGAAATAAACAATCCCTTAACTCAAGATATCGGGGTTCCTTTCCTTCTTTCTTGGTTGAACCACATCCACAATGGGTTGTCAAGCAGTTGAAGTTTAGACTTTTTCAATGTTTTGTGATTCTTAAGAGCGTTTTCACCGTCTATCTTCACTGTACATGATACAATGTCAGATTTCTTATCCAATCTTTTATTGTCGTAATACCTACATTGAGTTCCTTGGCAATGTTTTGGAGTGATTATCTTTTGTCCAGTCTTCGTAGCACTGCTGATTTTTCATTTAATGAAAGAGTAACGTGTTTACGTATCACTCCTGTCATGTTGAATAACGCACACAACTGTAGAATACACAGTAAACAAATCACTGTACAGTACTGTACAGTACTGTAACGAACACAGAAGAACAATGTCGTAAAACCAACGAACAGTAAGCACTAAAAAATTACAGTCAGTCTGAAAGACTAGACGTTATATCATTTCAAATGACGCATGCTACAAATGCTACACATGTTAGAAAGGACTCTTTCAACAGACTCCATTACCCATTAACGTAGGCTTCCCGCACGGACACCTCTTTAAGGGCCACCCTTTATTTGAGTCTGACATCTTTTACATCTTTTAAGGGTCATCCTGTATTTGAATTGAATCTAACATGCTGTACACCTCGTTAAGTGCCACCCTGTATTTTGCTCTGACATCCTGCACACCTCTTTAAGAGGCACCCTGTATTCTTATCTGGCATCATGTATATCTCTTTAGAAGTAACCCTGTATTCTTGTGTGACATCTTGTACACCTCTTTAGGAGTCACCCTGTATTCTTGTCTGACATCTTGTACACCTCTTTAAGAGTCACCTTGTATTCTTATCTGGCATCTTGTATATCTCTTTAGGAGTCACCCTGTATTCTTATCTGGCATCTTGTACTGTATTTTGCTCTGACATCCTGCACACCTCTTTAGGAGGTACCTTGTATTCTTATCTGGCATCTTGTATAATCTTTAGAAGTCACCCTGTATTCTTGTGTGACATCGTGTACACCTCTTTAGGAGTTACCCTGTATTCTTGTCTGACATGTTGTGCACCTCTTTAGGAGTCACCCTGTATTCTTCTCTGCCATCTTGTACACCTCTTTAAGAGTCACCTTGTATTCTTATCTGGCATCTTGTATATCTCTTTAGAAGTCACCCTGTATTCTTGTGTGACATTTTGTACACCTCTTTATGAGTCACCCAGTATTCTTGTCTGACGTATTTTGCACCTCTTTAGGAGTCACCATGTATTCTTCTCGGCCATCTTGTACACCTCTTTAAGAGTCACCTTGTATTCTTATCTGGCATCTTGTATATCTCTTTAGGACTCACCCTGTATTCTTATCTGGCATCTTGTACACCTCTTTAGGAGTCACCCTGTATTATTTTCGCTTCGCTTGAAGCCCCAGGTCGCTCTAAGCCCCAGGACTCTTTCAACAGACTGCATTAACCATTAACTTAGGCTTCCCGCGTGGCTGCATGACGTCACGCACTCGCCGTCCATTACCCATTAACTTAGGCTTCACGCGCGTCTGCATGACGTCACCGTCTCCGTCTCCGTAACGCAACCGTCTCCGTAACGCATAACTTTTGACTCAAGCATAACGATGAAGTCGACAAGATCATTTGAAACGATTAAAACTTCACAGTACGTACTGTACAAAACACGGACGACAGAAAAGATAGGAGAGAATGACGGAGCACTAAAACGGACAAGCGATAACAAGTACCTGTAAAGAACAATGGCGCGACGGGTAGTGAGTCATCGCTGCGAGTCGGGGCAAGTTAGGCTCGAGCACGGTCGGATAAACCGGAGCGACGGACCGGCCGAGGGCGGACAAGAGGGGTTCTACTGTATACAAATAAAACAAATCTCATAACGAAACAAGTCCAAACCAGGAGCCGGTATAATATCCTTGTTCGTAGCCGTGGCCAAGATTACAGTGTAGATTCTTGTGCAATCGCCTCAAAAGCGTCCTCTTGGCAGTGGATATATCCAGCTCGCGTTTCCTTGTTTTGCTGTTGTACAGGACAAGAGTCGCTGCCTCTCAGACGAGACAACACCTCATTGTCATCACAACGCTAGGCTGAGTGCATCCTTTTCCAGCCCTTATGTCAGTTCAAAATTACTCATGGAAACGAGAATAGAGCCTGGTATCTCCCAGGTAAGAGGCAAGCATGGTAGGCTACTCCTACTCCACGGCGCCAACACGGCAGTTACACGGTTAATGCATGTGAAGTTTTCAATGTGGTTTGGATGCTACTGTACGTTAAAAGTAGGTCGCAAGTTTCCTTCCTTTCTGCTTCCTTCCTTCTTCCCTTGCTTCCCTTCTTCCTTCCTTGCTTCCTTCCTTCTTTCCTTGCTTCTTTTATTCCTTCTTTTCTTCCTTCCTTGCTTCCTTCCTTCTTTCCTTGCTTCCTTTCTTCCTTCCTTGCTTCCTTCTTTTCTTCCTGCCTTCTTTCCTTGCTTCCTTCCTTCTTTCCTTGCTTCCTTTCTTCCTTCCTTCTTTCCTTGCTTCCTTTCTTCATTCCTTCATTCCTTGCTTCCTTTCTTACTTCCTTCTTTCCTTGCTTCCTTCCTTCCTTCCTTCTTTCCTTCCTTCTTTTCTTCCTTCCTTGCTTCCTTTCTTCCTTCCTTCTTTCCTTGCTTCCTTTCTTCCTTCCTTCATTCCTTGCTTCCTTTCTTACTTCCTTCTTTCCTTGCTTCCTTTCTTCCTTCCTGCTTCCTTCCTTCTTTCCTTGCTTCCTTTCTTCCTTCCTGCTTCCTTCCTTCTTTCCTTGCTTCCTTTCTTCCTTCCTGCTTCCTTCCTTCTTTCCTTGCTTCCTTTCTTCCTTCCTGCTTCCTTCTTTTCTCCCTTCCTTCCTTCTTTTCTTCCTTCCTTGCTTCCTTTCTTCCTTTCTTCCTTCCTGCTTCCTTCCTTCTTTCCTTGCTTCCTTTCTTCCTTCCTGCTTCCTTCCTTCCTTGCTTCCTTTCTTCCTTCCTGCTTCCTTGCTTCCTTTCTTCCTTCCTTCCTTCTTTTCTTCCTTCCTTCTTTCCTTCCTTCTTTTCTTCCTTCCTTGCTTCCTTTCTTCCTTCCTTCTTTCCTTGCTTCCTTTCTTCCTTCCTGCTTCCTTCCCTCTTTTCTTCCTTCCTTGCTTCCTTTCTTCCTTTCTTCCTTCCTGCTTCCTTCCTTCTTTCCTTGCTTCCTTTCTTCCTTCCTGCTTCCTTCCTTCCTTGCTTCCTTTCTTCCTTCCTGCTTCCTTCCTTCTTTCCTTGCTTCCTTTCTTCCTTCCTTCTTTTCTTCCTTTCTTCTTTTCTTCCTTCCATCCTTCCTTTTTTCCTTGCTTCCTTTCTTTCTTCCTTCCTTCTTTCCTTCCTTCTTTTCTTTCTTCCTTCTTTTCTTCCTTCCTTGCTTCCTTTCTTCCTTCCTGCTTCCTTCCTTCCTTTCTTCCTTCCTGCTTCCTTCCTTCTTTCCTTGCTTCCTTTCTTCCTTCCTTCCTTCTTTTCTTCCTTCCTTCTTTTCTTCCTTCCTTGCTTCCTTTCTTCCTTCCTTCTTTCCTTGCTTCCTTTCATCCTTCCTTCTTTCCTTGCTTCCTTTCTTTCTTCCTTCCTTCATTCCTTGCTTTCTTTCTTCCTTCCTTCATTCCTTGCTTCCTTTCTTCCTTCCTTCTTTCCTTGCTTCCTTTCTTTCTTCCATCCTTCCTTCATTCCTTGCTTCCTTTCTTCCTTCCTTCTTTCCTTGCTTCCTTTCTTCCTTCATTCATTCCTTGCTTCCTTTCTTCCTTCCTTCTTTCCTTGCTTCCTTTCTTCCTTTCTTCCTTCCTGCTTCCTTCCTTCTTTCCTTGCTTCCTTTCTTCCTTCCTGCTTCCTTCCTTCTTTCCTTGCTTCCTTTCTTCCTTCCTGCTTCCTTCCTTCTTTTCTTGCCTCCTTTCTTCCTTCTTTCCTTCCTTTCTTCCTTTCTTCCTTCCTTCTTTCCTTGCTTCCTTTCTTGCTTCCTTTCTTACTTCCTTCTTTCCTTGCGTCCTTTCTTCTTTCCTGCTTCCTTCCTTCTTTCCTTGCTTCCTTCCTTCATTCCTTGCTTCCTTTCTTCCTTCCTGCTTTCTTCCTTCTTTCCTTGCTTCCTTTCTTCCTTCCTGCTTCCTTCCTTCTTTTCTTGCTTCCTTTCTTCCTTCCTTCTTTTATTCCTTCCTTTCTTCCTTCCCTGTATCTTTCCTTTCATCCTTCCATCTTTCCTTGCTTCCTCCCTTCTTTTCTTCGTTCCTGCTTCCTTCCTTCTTTCTTTTCTTCCTTCCTTGCTTCCTTCCTGATTCCTTCCTTTTTCTTCCTTCCCTGCTTCCTTCCTTCTTTTCTTGCTTCCTTTTTTTCTTACTTCCTTGCTTCCTTCCTCCCCTGTTTCTTTCTTCCTTCTTTCCTTGCTTCCTTCCTTCTTTCCTTGCTTCCTTTCTGCTTCCTTCCTTCTTTTCTTGCTTCCTTTCTTCCTTCCTTCCTTCCTTCCTTCTTTTCTTGCTTCCTTTCTTCCTTCCATCTTTCCTTGCTTCCTTCCTTCTTTTCTTCCTTCCCTGCTTCTTTCTTTCTTTCTTTCTTTCCTTGCTTCCTTTCTGCTTCCGTCCTTCTTTTCTTCCTTCCCTGCTTCCTTCTTTCTTTCCTTGCTTCCTTTCTGCTTCCTTCCTTCCTTCTTTTCTTGCTTCCTTGCTTCCTTCCATCTTTTATTCCTTCCTTTCTTCCTTCCCTGTATCTTTCCTTTGATCCTTCCATCTTTCCTTGCTTCCTTCCTTCTTTTCTTCCTTCCCTGCTTCCTTCTTTCTTTCCTTGCTTCCTTCCTGCTTTCGTCCTTCTGTTCTTCCTTCCCTGCTTCCTTCCTTCTTTTCTTGCTTCCTTGCTTCCTTCCTCCCCTGTTTCTTTCTTCCTTATTTCCTTGCTTCCTTTCTTCCTTCTTTTCTTCCTTCCTTGCTCCTTCCTTTTTACCTTTCTTCCTTCCTTTCTTGCTTCCATGATTCCTCCCTTCACTCCTACCTTCCTTGCGTGCACCTTCCTTCGTCCATTCCCTTTCATTAAGGAGCACCTTCCCTTGCAGCTGTGACACAACTGTTAAATAAGACAAGAAAATATGACCGCTGTCGGAATTCGAACCCCAATCTCTTGCTGTCCGAGCAGGCGCATAGAGCCACTTACACCAAGGTGACCATGCCACGACCTGACCAGCCTCATCATGCAAGAGAACATCTCAAACATGAATTTCAAATCTCATTGACACGTGACACCGGAGACGAAGCGAGCATCCATGTGATGAAAACAACCGTCATGCTAACCATGGATGAAAATCAGAACAACTCCATCTACGAAGAAAGTTATGATTGCGGTTTTATCAAACCACAAAGGCGTGCTTCTGGTGGATCTCCTCTCCAGGGGAGCGACCACTCAGATACTTCTTCAAAGAGGTTGAGAGGAAAGACGACAGAGAGGAGCCCGACTCAAGTAAGTGGATACAATGGCGGACTCAGCATTGTGCTCTTCAGCCCAAGTGCTCTACTATTGTACGGGGTCTTTACATTTGCTTGGCAAGGACATTCTCGCTCACGCGCTCCACCAGTAATGGCTCAGTTGCCGGCGACCGCTCGCGCACACGTACGGCAGAATACGGTGCTTAAAATCAGTCACATGCATTTTTACTCGTCATGTTTACAGTAGATGCTGAAAATGTTCCCCATCCGCTACCAAACACAATCGGCATCTCCTTATGAAGTTTCTGGTTACTCCGGTTAATTTAGCTTCAGTAAGGAAATAACGACCATTACGTCTATTTTTATTGTTTACTGAACCTGTACGTTTGAATCTCTCAGCCAGTTGTTTTATTGTCCGTTTTATAGGAATGGGTCTCCCTGGAAATTTCACTCGAAACTTTTGTCTTGTTCTAGTGCACGATTTCCTGCACCTTCTGTACGTATTGTGCAGATACAGGCTACACTTTCACGTAACGAATATTTCAGATAAGGCATTACACCACTATACACAATCACAATAAAACACTATACAATACGATATACAGTTCACAGTGGCTTTATAAAACATCCAATTAGCTCGGAGCTCACAAGTCTACCGCAGCAAGAGCGTGGGAATACGGCCGGAGACCGCGCGCGCCAACCTATAACAGCCGGCTATTGGCCGGGGACCACCGGCCAAGGTCGAGTGGAATCACCTTGCCAAGCAACAATAAAGACCCTGTATTTTTGGAAGATATACAGACTTTAAGAGTTTCTCTTATGCATGTACCACAAGATTTGTGAGAACAAGCTTTTCCACTCGCCGAATGAAAGATGTGTGTGTGAATTATGCGGACGGAGGTATACGCTGTATCACATCACAGTGTGCCGGAAGAGGACGAAATCTTTGTCTGATTATAGTGAAAATTAATACCCATTCGGGTAAAAGATATTTCAGTGTTATGTTTACTCATTTAGCTTTTAATTAATGATCTTTCGAGCGCTCCTAAATAAATTTATTGAAGATTTGAGCTGCGTTTCTGGATGCAGATATAACCTATTGTTCACAGGTGGATGTGCTTAATATTAATTTTACTTTAATGAAGGGCATTGGAAGGTGAACTTAACGTATGCGAAATTATTGTGAGGAACAGTACATCCACATCGCAGTATTGGATAGTTTATCTCCATAGAAACCTTTGTAATAACGTAGCTAAAAACAGCAGTGTTCGGATATTCCGTGACTCACATGTTGCCTTTAGAACTCTATCAACGATAAATACCAAGTCATTCCATTGCTGTTACTATACAATCTATAATATGATGGTGCCCTAGTGTCCTGGATTCCAGGACACACTGGTTCTCCTGAAATGAAAAGGGGGATATCCTAGCCAAAGTGGCGTCCGCATCCTCGATGGACGTTCCCTACAATAAATCTCTGCAAGCTATGTTAAGACACAAGTCAAAACGTATCTAATAAGTAGGGACCGGACATTTATGCACTGAAAACGATTAAAATATGCATGCAGTTATGCACTAATAATGTAGAAAATATGCATTAAAAATTAAACAAGTAGTTCCGTGAAGAACTATACAGCCTATTTTCATATATCCTACTTATGTTAATTGCCATTATCAACATACAAAATTTCAGTTTAATTGCTGTAATACATTCGTAGATATTGAGAACCGACTAAATATTTCGGATGGTCGCCATGTTGGATTTTATATATGTAGGTCCTAGAGTTATGTACTGTTACATGAAGATTATTGTGTACGTGTAGCATTCAAACTTCAATCGCATGATTAGGACACAAGAAGTAACAAGGTGATATTAAAATTTCGCACAGCTGCCATCTTGTGGTTATGGAAACAATTGAAATAAATTAGATGCCAGTGGATTAACATTCGTATAAAGATTTACTGTACCGCGTTTCACTGCGAGAAACGTCCATGTGAATATTTATACTTCGCGTCGCCGCCATGTTGGATTTGTGATCACCAGGTTATTTAAAGTCATATAGGTGAACTTAAGTTCATAGCCCCTATGAACATTAGAAAAATCAGTTTGATTGCTATAATATATTCGTAGATATTCAGTATCGTCTAAATATTTCGGATGGTCGCCATGTTGGATTGTTAAAAATATAGGCCATAGAGTCATGTACCATCGAAGGAAAATTATTGCGTAGGTTCATTATTCAAACTTTCACTTCGATCGCAAGATTACGACACAAGAAATAAAAACTTAATTTTAAAATTCGCACAGCCGCCATCTTGAGGTTATGTAAACAATTCAACTAAATTAGATACCAGTGCATTACAATGTGTATAAACATTTCCTGTACCAGATTTCATTGCGTTTAGAACATTACATCGCGAAAAAGGTCTATTTAAAATTTTCAAATTCGTTTGGCCGCCATGTTCGTTTTGTAGTTAACCAGTTTTTGAAAGTCTTATAGATGAACTTCCAGTAGTGTTATTTATCTCCGTACAAAATTTCAGGGTGATGCAGCTAATAGTTTCAGAAATATAGAATGCCGGTGAAATATTTCGCATATCCGCCATCTTGTGGTTTTGTAAACAATTGAATGAAGTTAGATGTCGGTGCATTGCAATGTGTATAAACATATACTGCACCAAGTTTTATTGCGTTTGGTTGGTTAAATCGCGAGAAACGTCTATTTAAAGTCGCAAATTCGCGTGGCCGCCATGTTGGTTTTGTAGTTACCAGTTTTTTTAAAGTCTCCTAGGTGAACTTCTAGTAGTTTCTTTTATCACCGTAAAAAATTCCAGGGTGATATCGGGAATAGTTTCAGAGATATTGAATGCTGGTGAAATATTTCGCACAGCCGCCATGTTGGATTGGTGAGACGTAACAAAATTTGAAGGGCTCGGTCGGGGTCATCCGGAATAGTGCTATGAATTTACCGAGTTTCATTGAAATCGCTCCAGCCGTTTAGAAGTTATTAGGGGACACACACACACGCGCGCGCACACACACACGGACAAAAGGTGATCTCATAAGCCTATTTTTTTCAAAATTGAAAATAGGCTAAAAATATGCACTTAACAACAAGCCAATCTTCTTCACTCACTTTATACATGTATCATTCACTGAAGAAAGAGGCATCACAATAGATAATTGCACGTTTTTCAATGTTTTCAGGGGACAAATTACGTCTATTTTAATAGTTTTCAGTGCATAAATGTCCAGTCCCTAGCCATCAGTTGATTAATCACTATTATCTGACACCCTCTGTTTTAATAAATACTTTCTGCTGCTCTTCACTTTAGGCATTCAGAGTTAAGAATATGCAGACTAAGAATAAAGTAACACATTAACAGAAGACAACTCCTCACAAAACTAACCCCGGGCTACTGGCTGTCGAGATAGGGAAAGGAATGTCCCACTCCATTCCCTTCTTCAAATAACCAGGCAGCATCTTGCGTGAAATATTAGTTACAGTATTAATCTGTTGCTCAGAAATTTGCTTACAAGGGATGACCAACACGCAGGCGAAACCCATTTTGTTCAAGATGTTTAAAATTATACTTAATTTCAATTGTATATGCTAAAATATGCTGTTATGTTCAGAATATGCAAAAAAAAACAAATAATCCTCAATTTAAGCATTTGCATATGCGCGTATGCATTTTCAAAAAATACGGTCTCTACTAATAAGTCAGTGGAATAACCTCTGGATCACAACCCCAAAGTCCCCCAGGGGCTCACATCTAGTGGGACGTGGATTGGCGACCACGGGACCCCAGCTGAGTCTGGCATTGCTTCCACTTACTTGTGCCGGGCTCCTCTCCGTCTTCTTTCCTGTCGACCTCACTTGGTCAACTCTTGTTCTCTTCCGACCCCGACGGTATTAGGGTATCCGAGGCCTAGGGAGTCTCTTCCTTTCCCGCCTTCATTGGCCCTTGTCTCATCTTTTCTGATACCCTCCTTCTGGGAGGGGTCAGCCTTCTTGTTCTTTTCCTTTTTCCTCCTGCCTTGTGCTCAAGGCCCTTAAAGGAGGCAGGGTGTATGTAGCCCCACCACTGTTGGTGCACCGTAGATAATGCTACACCCTCAGGGGCTCACGGTTGGTGAGTTCGGGAGTTGGCGACCCCGAGGGATTCCTGAGCTGGGTCCGTTTTCCCCTTTTGTCCCTTACCTTTGGGGCGGACCCTCTCCTCTCTCCCCTCTCCTCTCCGCCTTTCATTATATTTCCTTTTCTCTTTAAGTTTTCCGCACCTTTTTGTAGGTATTCTTGATCTACGTTGCATTTTGTAAGTTTTTTCGATCTAAATTGCATTTTGTGAGTGTTTTCCAACCTCACTTGCATTTTGTAAGGATTGCCAATCAAAATTGCATTTTAGTAAGTCTTTCAATATAGGGGGGTCTTCTTGTGAGTATTTTGAATTTCAATTGCATTTTGTATTTTCAACCTACCCCGCTTTGTTCAAGTAGTTAAGTCTCAATTGCAATTTTGTGGGTATTTTGAATCTAAATTACATTTTGTAATTATTTTCAATCTAAATTGCATTTTGTAAGTATTGTCCATCCAAATGAGAAGATACCTTTTGTAAGCAATTTCAATTGCATTTTCAATTTTCAACCTACCCCGCTTTGTTCAAGTAGTTAAGTCTCAATTGCAATTTTGTGGGTATTTTGAATCTAAATTACATTTTGTCATTATTTTCAATCTAAATTGCATTTTGTAAGTATTGTCCATCCAAATGAGAAGTTTGAATCTACCATACCTTTTGTAAGCAATTTCAATTGCATTTTGTATTTTCAACCTACTCCGCTTTGTTCAAGTAGTTAATTCTCAATTGCATTTTGTGGGTATTTTGAATCTCATTTGCATTTTGTAAGTATTTTGATTTCACTTGCATTTTGTAAGTATTTCGACTGTACGTTGCATTTTGTACGTATTTTGGACTTAACCTACATTTTGTGCGTATTTTTCAATCTATTCCTTTTGTGAGTATTTTCGTTCGAAATTCCCTTATGTACATATTACCGCTCTCCATTTGGTGAGTAGTTTCAATCTGAGTTCCTTTTTGTAAGTATTTTTCCTGCTACTTAAGGCATAATTGTTGGGGCTCACTGCCTATTTTATCTAAACCATTTTCGTTTCATCCATAGCAGTGAGCTGTTTTTTTTATCTTCATTCTTTCATTTCACGCCATTTCATTTTGTCAGGGGCCGATAACCTCGATGTTAGGCCCCTTAAAACAACAATTATCATCATCATCAACAACCCCAAAGAGATTAGTCACATAGAGAACTATTCTATCCAAGTATATTTTGCGGGCTTGATTGCAAATTATTAGTACCGCAATTCTATCCTTACTCAGTTTCTCTCCGGCCATGAACAGTTTAAGTGCTACTTTCAACGCATTAATACCATTACAACAGATGACTATTTGTGCTTTTTTTGGATCTTAAAAAAAATGTGAATCATTTAGCCTACTGTTTGACTGTGCTATATTTCAAAGACCAAAATTTGAACTCAAGTGTTACATGAATAATTGTAATGTGGAATTCACAAAGCCCTTATATCATTTGTTCAGAAAATCATGTTGTTACAAATAGTTTTCAAAATTCAATTGTCATATCTTTAGTAATTTACTTTCATAATTTTGAGTTAACAACAATTAATTAATTAATGTATGTATTTATTAATCTCATGTAATTTCTTTCAGGATTAAGGTATAACCCAACTCTTTTGGGTACATTCGTGTTCGACTGAAAAGCACCAAACTTTTGCAATTAATTATTATTGATTGAAAACTCCAACGCTGATATATTCCTTTAAAATGGAGTTCAATAAATAATAAACAAATATAAAAATAAAAAATAATAAATAATAAATAATAAACAATAAACAATAAACAATAAACAATAAATAATAAATAATAAATAATAAATAATAAATAATAAATAATAAATAATAAATAATAAATAATAAATAATAAATAATAAATAATAAATAATAAATAATAAATAATAAATAATAAATAATAAATAATAAATAATAAATAATAAATAATAAATAATAAATAATAAATAATAAATAATAAATAATAAATAATAAATAATAAATAATAAATAATAAATAATAAATAATAAATAATAAATAATAAATAATAAATAATAAATAATAAATAATAAATAATAAATAATAAATAATAAATAATAAATAATAAATAATAAATAATAAATAATAAATAATAAATAATAAATAATAAATAATAAATAATAAATAATAAATAATAAATAATAAATAATAAATAATAAATAATAAATAATAAATAATAAATAATAAATAATAAATAATAAATAATAAATAATAAATAATAAATAATAAATAATAAATAATAAATAATAAATAATAAATAATAAATAGTAAATAATAAATAATAAATAATACCACGAACCTACTACGCTGTCGTAGCAGGCGGATAGGTGATACTCCGCCGTGGCGCGTCCCAGGTGGCGGATAGGGGGGTCCTCACCGGCTTGCCGGCGGACTTGAGCGAAATAAAATAGCTCTCGCGGACCAAACACACTTAAGCCAGAGAACACCTAGAGGCACCTCTCGATCTCAACAATCGAGTAGTAATTTCGTGATCTTATCTTAAGATCACCACTAGTTGTATATTCAACTTGTAACTAAGGCATGATGGAACACACACTACTAACGCAACTACCCCAGGCCCCGGACACACGTCCGGTCTTTCCCGATCATCGGATTCTGGGGGATCGGGAACGAAATCATGCTTCAGAGAAGGATCGGAGCTTCTCAAAATCTCTTCGCCCCAAGAAAAAGAACTTCTTGGGTACTATTAACATCAATACCCTGTTGAAAACAGGAAAGCTCAAACAACTGTCTGACGTCCTGGACAAATTTGATATTCAAATCCTAGCAATTCAGGAAACACGATTTCAAGATGAGAACCATTTCGACTCTGAAAACTTCAGGATATTTAAGGGTAAACCAGCCATTAATATCACAGGCAATTTATTAATGTTTGGGACGGCTTTTGCAGTGAGGAAAACTATCTTAGATTCAGTTATCGACTTCACATCGCCATGCGAAAGAATTTCAGTGCTTACAGTAAAATCAAGCAACAAGGCATATGCCTTGATAAATGCCCATGCTCCCACTAACATCGACAATAAGAGAAATCCACGGAATGTAGAAGACTTTTGGGAATTACTAGAGGAAACTACAAGTAAAATCCCCAAACATCACGTGAAAATCTTATTAGGGGATTTCAATGCACAGGTTGGCAGAGAGAAGATATACAGATCAATAGTAGGACTCCATCCCGCACATCGACGGACTAATAAGAATGGAGAGCGTCTAATAAACTTCTGTGCATTATTCATGCTGAGACTCATGTCCATGCACTTTATGAGACCATTACACAAAAAGAAAACCTGGAGATCACCTAACCCGTTATTAGGGGAATTTCAGATAGATCATGTGGCTATTTCCGCAAAGAATATGCTGGAGATTCAGAATGTTAAGGTACGGAAGGGAGTGGTAGATTCGGATCACTGCCTCACGCAAATCAAGGTTCGGTTTCAACCAAACAGATCCAAACCTAAAGGCAACCGGTTTCCAAGAGTTGATTCGGACTGCTTGAGGAAGAACGCCGAGGTTTTCGTACGAGATTTACAGGAAGAAAATCCTAGGGAGTGGCCAGACCTTCGCAAAACATTACTGTCATCAGCCATGAAATTAGGACAACCACCTAGGAAAAGAAAGCACAGATGGTGGAACACAACGTGCGATGAGGCCGTCAATGACCGAGTCAAAGCATGGCATCAGTGGAATGGACATCGAACAGTGGAAAGATGGGAGAACTTCCTAAAAACTCAAAAATTGACCTCTAAAACAATCCGGAGTGAAAAACGTGCCTACAACAAAATCAGACTCGAAGGGTTAGAACAGGATTTCCAGAAAAACAACACTCGAAATGTTTACAAGACATTCCGTGAGGACTTGTCGGGGTACAAACCACCAATATTAAGTTTCCGTCGACGTAATGGACGACTAGAAACAAACAGTAAGGAAAACTGCAAGATACTGGCTGATTATTTCCAAACTCTACTGAACTGTGATCCCCCAGTGGAAAGACTGCAGTTTGAAAAACCTGTACCGAACCCAGACTCACTTCCCCCAACAACTCAAGAAATAAAAGAGATAATCCAATCGCTCAAAAATAACAAAGCCCCTGGGAACGATGGAATAACTGCTGAGATGTTGAAAATAGGAGGAGATGACCTCATAAGGAGAATTCATACACTCCTAACAGAAATATGGGAGAGCGAAATAATTCCGAAGGACTGGAAAAATGCCATTATCCATCCGTTGCATAAATAGGGCGACCGAGCGGACCCCAACAACTACAGAGGTATATCACTTTTACCAATTATATACAAGGTATTATCTAAAGCACTCTTAAACAGAGTAGAACAACAAACTGATCATTTGATTGGTGAATACCAGGCAGGCTTTAGGAAAGGTAGATCGTGTTCGGAGCAGATTTGGAGCCTAAAGACGATATTAAGGATACGCCGCAGTACCAACACATTTGTCACCTTCGTGGATTTTAAGAAGGCGTATGATTTTATTGACAGACAAACTGTTCTGAACACCCTAGAAGAGCTCAGAGTTGACAGGAAAACCAGGGACTTAATCCGCCAGACTCTCACTGACACAACATCTCAAGTGAAGTTTCTAGGTGAACTATCAGAGCCTTTCGAAGTACATACCGGAATTCGACAAGGTGACGGCCTCTCCCCACTGCTTTTTAACTTAGTGTTAGACAAAGTCATCAGGGAGTGGGAAAACAACATCAAAGGCATAAGCATTGGTACTCTGGAACGGAAAATAAAAGTAAAATGCCTAGCTTTTGCTGATGATCTAGCTATCTTTACCAAGACTAGTGAAGAAACCAAGTATGCCATAGAGAAGTTACATGAGTTAGCATCAAAGACAGGACTCCAAATATCGTATGAGAAGACGCATTTCATAGTAAATGGAGACCAGAATATCCCGAGATCTCCACTACAGACCAACTATGGAATAATTAGACACGTACCTTCCTTCAAATATTTAGGAGAAATTATTGTACCGTCTGGATTGGACAGGAAAGCTAATTTAGAAAGAGCTACCAAACTTCAGAAAGCATACCGAATAACATGGAATCACTATAATAAAAGAGTGATGTCACGAAATGCAAAACTACGGCACTACCAGACAGTTGTTCTTCCGGAAGCATTGTACGCCTCCGAAACTATATATCTAGGAGGCCACTCTCAAATTGGTGAAATCGAAATCCAGGAACGTAAAATTCTCAGGAAAATGTATGGCCCCGTTTATGTTAATGGTATATGGATTAAAAGGAAAACCATAGACTTGTACACAGTAATCAATAAGTTCACTGATACCGTGCGTAAGAGACGATTGAAATTTTATGGTCACATCTGCCGAATGGACAACACCAGATATGCAAAAAAACTGCTTGATATAATTAATTCAAAGAAGGTCAAAATCAGTTGGTTAGAAGAAATCAAACAGGACTTAAAGGAAATAAACATTACAGAAGATAGCATCATGCATCGCAAGACTTTTGGAACCCGAGTTACAAATCACACTTTCGCCGAAAAAGCTGAAAAGACCACTGGAAAAAAATGGACGGAGGAACGTAAGAAGGGGCATAGCGAGTTCATGAGGAGATTTTGGGAGGAGAAGAAGAGGAAAGCTCCATCAACCCGAGTCAACAAGTTCAAGCGCGCTCCCTAAGTGGGCAAAACGAAGAAAGAAGAAAAATAATAAATAATAAATAATAAATACTAAATAATAAATAATAAATAATAAATAATAAATAATAAATAATAAATAATAAATAATAAATAATAAATAATAAATAATAAATAATAAATAATAAATAATAAATACTAAATAATAAATAATAAATAATAAATAATAAATAATAAATAATAAATAATAAATAATAAATAATAAATAATAAATAATAAATAATAAATAATAAATAATAAATAATAAATAATAAATAATAAATAATAAATAATAAATAATAAATAATAAATAATAAATAATAAATAATAAATAATAAATAATAAATAATAAATAATAAATAATAAATAATAAATAATAAATAATAAATAATAAATAATAAATAATAAATAATAAATAATAAATAATAAATAATAAATAATAAATAATAAATAATAAATAATAAATAATAAATAATAAATAATAAATAATAAATAATAAATAATAAATAATAAATAATAAATAAGCTCCAGGAATTAACCTGGGGGGAGTCCTTGTGGCTCCGGGCAAATGGGAGTGAAATGCGTCGTTGCCAGACATCTGCAACATAACATATTGGATTCAGCAAGAGAATCCAACTAGCCTCTTTCACTCCAACTCCAGCACATAACCTACAAGAGGTGACCCTGTTAAGCTGAGCAACCCAGTGGAAGGTTGGGTAATCAATCCCAGCGGGAAGCTGGGTCAGTGAGCCGATCAGTGCTGGGGGCTTCAAAGCTTACAACCTTGATAGTTAACAATTCGTTACCTGCGGGTAACCACCCTAAACACTTTTTCTTATCTCTTGCAACATGAAGAAAACGAATAACGGTAAAACTACCCCAGGTGGTACAACATTTGGAAAATCCACCCCTGCCTTTGGTGGGGCAAGCAAGCCTTCGGAGTCTGGGGAGCTTGCACTTTCATGTGAAACTAAGAAACGTTTTAAATATTTGGCAACCATCAACATCAACTCCCTCCTTGAGACAGGAAAACTAAAACATACATTAGATGTTTTAAATGACCACAATATCCTGATAACTGCCCTACAAGAGACCAGATTCTTGGATGACGAGCCAATCGAATCACAGGGATACAGGATCTACAAAGGGCAGCCAGGTGAAAGAGTGATGAAGAATGTGCCTCACTTGGGTACAGGCTTCATAGTCAACAACAAAATGATCAACTCCATCATCTCCTTTTCATCTCCAAATGGCAGAACGTCCACTATAGCCTTCAGAACTCTCAACAAAGCATACACAATTGTTAATTTTCATGCACCTACTAATGACACCAATAGGAAAGATATTGAGAGTGTGGAAAACTTCTGGAGGGTACTCGAAGAGACAATGGACCGGATTCCAAAGCACCATGTTTAATGGGGGACTTTAATGCTCAGATTGGTAGAGAACGGAAATTTCTGGCCATAGTTGGAGAATATCCAGCACACAAGAGGACCAATAGGAATGGAGAAAGGCTGATTGACCTGTGCAGAAATTACAACTTAGTCCTCAAATCTACAGCTTTCAAACGCCTTCCTAGAAAAGCTATGACGTGGAGATGTCCTAATCCCATGCTTGGGGAATTCCAACTAGATCATGTAGCCATTAGTAGAAGGAACAGCCAGGAAATATTAAATGTCAAAGTATTGAGAAGTGCGAACATACATTGACTCGGATCATTATCTTTCTTTGATCAAAACCAATTTCATCCCTCTTAAAACAAGCAGAGGAATCCAATTGCATCAAGTCGCGAATTCCAAGGTTCAATCCATCTAAGCTGAGAGACAGTGATGACTTCACCAAGACCCTAGCTAAGAACAAGGAAAAGAAGGACTGGCCCCAACTACAGAAGGCACTAGTAGATGCGGCGACAATAACTATCCCGGCAGTCAGAAAGAATAAACATCCGTGGTGGACAGCTACATGTGACAAGGCAATAGAAGAGAGAAAACAAGCATGGCTGAAATGGAACCGTAATAAAAGTGTGGACAATCATGATAATTTCTTAGAAATTCGGAAAACTACTGCCAAAATTATCAGAACAAGCAAGAGGCAGCATAATAAGGATATCATTGACCAGGCAGAGAGGGATTTCCAGCGGAACAACACTAGAGACTTCTACCAGGCTTTTAAATCACAAATAACACCCTATTCAGCTCCTACATTTCACCTTCGGGGAGCTGACGGAGATCTGAAACTGAACAATGAGGAGTGCACCACAGCCTTAGCAGAGTATTTCAGCGACCTTCTTAACTCCGAGGAACCCATGGAAAAGCTACCTTTTGAATCCAAGAACGTTGCTAAGCCACACTCTTTCCCTCCAACAAAGGAAGAGATCCAGAAAGTCATTTCCGAATTAAAGTCCAATAAAGCAGCAGGCGAAGATGGGATCATTGCAGAGCTCTGGAAGTATGCTGACGAGGAGTCGATACAGAGTATCCATGACATCATATCTAACGTCTGGTTGACAGAACTATTACCTAGTGACTGGACCTCAGCTATCATTCACCCGCTACATAAAAAAGGTGACAAATCAGATCTCAACAACTACAGAGGGATTTCCCTGGTATCAGTGACATACAAGATACTCTCCAAAGTATTGCTCACAAGAGTAGAGGTTCAACTGGATTCCTGCATTGGAGAGTACCAAGCTGGGTTTCGAAAGTCAAGGTCATGCACCGAACAGATTCTGAATCTCAAAACCATTCTCACGTACAAAAATCTAAGTGCCTCACCTTATGTTGCAATTTTCGTTGACTTCCAAAAGGCCTACGACTCAGTAGATAGAGAGTCACTCTTTGAGACACTGGCAGAATTGGGGCTAGATAAAAAGACCCTGAATCTAGTGAAAGCGACTCTCACTAACACCACAGTCAAAGTCAAATTCAGAGGGGAACTGTCCAAGAGCTTCGAGGTCAGAACTGGTGTTAGACAAGGGGATGGCTTGTCTCCGATCCTCTTCAATTGCCTACTAGAAAAAGTAATTCGTGAGTGGACGAAAACTCTGAAGGACGATTCTGGATTAAGAATAGGCTACAAGAAAGACAAGTTAACAGTCCCCTGTTTAGCCTTTGCAGACGACCTTGCACTCCTAGCGTCCAGTGTGGAGGAAGCTAACCATCAACTATCCTCTCTGAACTATATAGCAGCTAAAGTAGGCTTAAAGATCGCCATCAACAAAACACAGTTTATCAGCAACATCAGAGATGCCCCCGAGTCAATCCCACTGGGGGACAAAGTAGTACAAAGGACTAACTCCTTCAAATACCTGTCTGTTAGGTAGTCAGCCCGAAGGCTGGTTGGATCCTCAAAAAGTACCGCCGTTACGTTATGTGAGTAGATACCCACAAAAACCCAAGGCAGCGCTATTTTGAGGCGTTCTAGGCAAGAAGAGGAGTGAGGTAGTTTGCCATTGCTTTCCTCACTGAGTCAGAACAGTAGTCCTAACCCTATGAGTTGAACCTTTCACAGCATTCACAGGCACTGACTGTGCCCCGAATGCCATTACTAAGCCCCACCCATACCTCAGTAGCTTCCATATAATCACAGCCATGAGTGAGACTGAGACATCAGTGAAAAGCCACCTTTTACTCTAGCCTGTGCCAACTGACAAATGCAAATGTACTGTATTCATCAAGAGATGGCAAACAGGCCTTTCAAATACCTAGGAGAATGGATAACCCCAAACATCAATGAAGACCTGGCCATGAACGACAGATGCATCAAACTGGAGAGAGCTACCACCTATGCAAGAATATGTACAAATCCAAATCCCTCTCAATGAATTTCAAACTCAGACACTACAGTGCAGTAGTGAGACCATCAGTACTATATGCCTCAGAATGCCTAAATATGGTCAGAAAAGGACAACTCCGGAAATTGGAGCAGAAGGACCGGAAGATTCTACGAAAAAATCATGGGCCCTATTAAAGAGGAAGGCAAGTATAGAATCAGGCACAACAATGAACTCTATGAACAAGTGGAGAGCATTACAACAGCTATGAGGAAGAGGAGGCTGATCTTCTATGGTCATATTGTGAGAATGGATAATCAGAGGCTCACCTCCAGAATTTTCAACACTGTCTCTAGAGGGAAAGCAACTAACGCCAAGTGGTCGAAACTAGTCAGAAAAGACCTTGAACAATTGGATATTGACCCCAGTAACATCTATGACAGGAATAAATACAGGACTTTAGTCAGAACATCAGACTCTCTCCAGTCACTAACAGCAAAAGCAGTGCGTTCAGGAGTAGGTGTGAAATGGACTCAGGAGCGGAAGGACATTCACAGTGCCAGAATGAAGGAATACTGGGCTAGGAGGAAAGCTGCCAGAGATAAGAACCACGTGGTCCACAGCCGGCCCAAACGGAACTCAAAATAAATAATAAATAATAAATAATAAATAATAAATAATAAATAATAAATAATAAATAATAAATAATAAATAATAAATAATAAATAATAAATAATAAATAATAAATAATAAATAATAAATAATAAATGAAAAATCCACAGCCTGCTTCCAGTCTCCGACCGGGTCAGGAATGGAATGAATGAAGCCCCCATCTAGCGGCGAGGATATGAACTGTGCCGGCTGCCGAGGCCTGACGCACTCCCCTGGGGCAATGATTAAATGAATGACAGATGAAATGAAATGATAGTGGAGAGTGTTGCTGGAATGAAATGTTGACAGGGAAAACCGGAGTACCCGGAGAAAAACCTGTCTGCCTCCGTTCTGTCCAGCACAGATCTCACATGGAGTAACCGGGATTTGAACCACGGACCCAGCGGTGAGAGGCCAGCGTGCTGCCGCCTAAGCCACGGAGGCTTAATAAATAATAAATAATAAATAATAAATAATAAACAATAAATAATAAATAAAATAAATAATAAATAATAAATAATAAATAATAAATAATAAATAATAAATAATAAATAATAAATAATAAATAATAAATAATAAATAATAAACAATAAATAATAAATAATAAATAATAAATAATAAATAATAAATAATAAATAATAAATAATAAATAATAAATAATAAATAATAAATAATAAACAATAAATAATAAATAATAAATAATAAATAATAAATAATAAATAATAAATAATAAACAATAAATAATAAATAATAAATAATAAATAATAAATAATAAATAATAAATAATAAATAATAAATAATAAATAATAAATAATAAATAATAAATAATAAATAATAAATAATAAATAATAAACAATAAATAATAAACAATAAATAATAAATAATAAATAATAAATAATAAATAATAAATAATAAATAATAAATAATAAATAATAAATAATAAATAATAAATAATAAACAATAAATAATAAATAATAAATAATAAATAATAAACAATAAATAATAAATAATAAATAATAAATAATAAATAATAAATAATAAATAATAAATAATAAATAATAAACAATAAATAATAAACAATAAATAATAAATAATAAATAATAAATAATAAATAATAAATAATAAATAATAAATAATAAATAATAAATAATAAATAATAAATAATAAACAATAAATAATAAATAATAAATAATAAATAATAAATAAATGTACTATATGTCTTCCCCTTATTATTCCCGTTTTCAACGGGGTCGGGGATGCGATGTGTTGAAAGTCTATGTAGTAGATGGTTTTTCGACCGGATTCCCTTCCTGATGCCAACCTCATGAGAGTTTATGAGATATGAAATTAATGAAGATGAATGAAACTGGCCAAGGATATGGAAGGAAGCGGCCGTGGCCAGTCAGAAGGTACCGTCCCAGCATTTAACTGGAATTGAAAATGGGAAACCACGGAAAACCATTTCAAGGACGGCTGACGGTGGGGCTCAAACCCACGTCTACTGAGTCCACAGATAGCTTGGCCCCATGGCCTACCTCTGCACGTTAGCAGCTTAGTTACCGCTGTCGGTAAATAAATAAATAAATAAATAAATAAATAAATGAAAATCCACAGCCTGCTTCCAGTCGACCGACTGGGTCAGGGAATGGAATGAATGAAGCCCCCATCTAGCGGCGAGGATATGAACTGTGCCGGCTGCCGAAGCCTGTCGCACTCCCCTGGGGCAATGATTAAATGAATGACAGATGAAATGAAATGGCATTGGAGAGTGTTGCTGGAATGAAATTTGTGACAGGGAAAACCGGAGTACCCGGAGAGAAACCTGTCCGCATCCGCTTTGTCCAGCACAAATCTCACATGGAGCGACACTACGGACCCAGCGGTGAGAGATCGGCGTGCTGCCACCTAAGCCACGGAGGCTCAAATAAATAAATAAATAAATAAATACAGAATAAATAAACAACTTAACTAGCTCTTGGTTATGAAAGGAACGGTGGAGGACAAGAAGGCCAAGACTAGAAAATATTGAACAGAATGTCTCACGAGGGAAGTAGGCCTATCAGGTAAGACAGGTCGAAACCTATCTTGAAACTTTGTGGACCCAATCGTTGTACTAAATAATAAGAGGCTAACGTGCGGAAAATCAGCTGCCAGATTGAACTGCAAGGCTCCGAAGTCGTACCTAACATCCTGGTACACAGGCATGGCGGCTGGAGGAGCTGGACATCCCTGAGGCACTCCGAGTAGTAGCGATGCGGGGCGTATAATATGCCGATTGGAGCGTGCGGCTCCTTTCCTCCGGACATAAGTGATTGGGCGGTCAGAGATGTCCATTCCAACATGTATGGTACTCGCTACCTCCCATTGATTTACAGTGAAATCTCTATTAAGAGACCAGTGACGGTTCCATGGAAAACTAGTCTTTTAGAGGGGTGGTCTCTTAATAGGGGTAGGCATTAATAATAATTTTATACTGCATTATTAATACAGCACAGTTGGAACATATACTTGATTACAATTTGTCTGCAATGGTTCACATTTCTTCTTCTTCTTCTTCTTCTTCTGCTTTTACGGCCTCATTGGACCACTTCAGTCAATCTTTTCTTGGTCCTCTTCTTCAGTAAGTTTCCTTTCCGAGTCGCCCAGTAGCTCTTCATTCGCTCTGATCTTCTCAGGCGTTCCTCATCTGTAAATACCCTTTTTACTGTATTACGTTTGTCTATTTTAGCCTGAAATCTTATTTTTATATCTCTCAGTTTTTTTAATTTTGTTGTTTTGTTTTGCAAGTCATCCAAGGTTATTTCCAATTCTTTCATATCCTCTCTAATTTCCTTAATCCATCCTACTTGTTGTTTCATATTCCTAAGTTTCACTACAATTTTTCTAGATAACCTGGTTTCTGGTGTCCTCATGATGTGACCAAAGAAAGAAAGCCGTTTCTTCCGAATAGTATCAGTGATGGGCTCCAGTTCTCTGTATAATAATAAATATTTATTGCAGCCAAGTGGCCATAATGGACAGTTATAAGGTGTGCTTACAAATAATTATTACAGGTAGATTAATCTTTACTGTATTCAACTATGCTCTTTGTCCGTTTGCTGCATGATGTGATGTGGTATTTGTCGCAGGGGTTATTGCACAGAGAACATATGCATTCCTCATTCGCTTCATGGTATTTAAGATTTTTACAGATCTTGTGGTGGAAACCGTGGATGGCGAGTCTTGTTACCACATGTCTCATCTCCTGGTTCTCGTTTGTCCATCTTCTGTCCACCATTGCTTCTGTTGCGTAGAATTCAAGCGGGATTTCGTTCTGCTTCTGATGTCTTATCTCGAGGAGTTTCTTCATATGCTTAGTAGATGGCAGTTGTAGTCTTAATCTGAGATCTTCAATGTAGTATGTTTCTTTTGTTAGGACATATGCCAGCCTGGACTGGGACGTTCTTGCAATTCCTAGCACCCTTTTCAGAAAAGAAGCCTTTACTTTTTCAATTGTGATTAGGTCTGTCATGGATAGCCTTTCCCATATCAGTTCTAGACCATATGTAATGACGGGGGTTATTTTCGCGTGGAAGAGCATCATTGCTGTTTGTAGAGATAGTTTGGTAATATTGTTCAAATCGTACATTCCTCTAATGGCTGCTGCTGCTCGTTCCTTTATATGTAGTCTAAAGGATTGGCACGTTGTCTGTAGGGTGAGGACGAGGTATTTGTAGGAGTTGACTGTCTCAAGTTCAGTCTCTCCCAGGATCATTTTGTTTTTGGCGGCTAGTTTTCCTCCTTTTCGGAAGGCCATATGCACTGTCTTCTTTTCATTTATACTGAGCTCATTTTCCTCCGCCCAGTCTTGCAAGTTGTTGAGCACTTCCTGTAGCTCCTGTCTGTTTGTAGACCCCAGAACCATGTCATCTGCGTACAGGTAAAGGGATACTGATTTTGTGTTTTCAATAGTACGTATAACATCCGCTGTCGCGACGTTGAACAGAGCGGGACTCAGTGGGTCGCCTTGGAGTACTCCGTTGGTTTGGGTGATCTCTCTTGAGGTTGATATCCCATCATTTATCTCTACTTTGTTGAAAGCCAGGATGTTTTTTATCATATACATGATTTCGGATTTTTCATCCATCATTTGCTCCAGTTTCATAATGAGCTTCGATCTGTTTAGTAGGTCGAAGGCCTTCGAGAAGTCGACAAATATTGCATGGAAAATTCCTTTAGGGTGTCTAAGCGCTTGTTCTATGCCATTCAGTAGATTGTTGATAGCTTGAAGGGTGGACCTTCCTTTCCTGAACCCGAATTGTTGATCGGGAATCAGTTGATCGACTGTCGGGGTGAGCCTTTTGAGCAGAATGTTTGAAAATACTTTGAATATATTGTTCTCTAGAGCGATTCCTCGGTATGAGTTTGGGTCGTTGTCTTCTCCTTTGCCTTTGTGTAGAACCTTAATTATGGATTTTCTCCATTCGTCAGGTATTTCTCCTGTTGCTAGGCATCTGTTAAACAGATCTGACCATAGTTCACTTAGAATTTCAGCCGAGTCTTTCAGGATCTCATTGGAGATGCCGTCTGGGCCTGTCGCTTTCTTGTTTTTTGTCTTGCTGATTGTCGCAATTACTTCTTCCGATGTGATGGGTGTGCCCAATTCTACGCTTGTGTGATATGTTGCGTTATATGCCGCTTGTGACTGAGTTAGGTTCAGTACTTGTGAGAAGTGGTTTTCCCATATGTCCATATGAATTTGGCCAGATTTCCTCGTAGTCTTTTTTCTGATGGCTATGAAGGGGTCTTTTAGTGCTTCTTCTGCCTCCATTAAGGCTTGTTTTTCTATGTAATGAGCCTTTTTCTTTTTCAGGAGAGTTTTATATTCCTTTATTTGTGCTGCATATTCTTCTAGAAGACCTTTTGTGTTGTGGAGTTTGGCCATGTGTAGTTTTAGGAGGACTTCATTTCTGAGGGTGTAGCATTCCGTATCGAACCATGGTTTAGCTCTTCTTTGGTTGATTGGGATTGTTGATGCTCGTATGGCCTCCTGAATGGTTGTCAGGGCTTGGTTGAGATTGTTTTCGTTAAGGCATTGTTTTGTTGCCTCCATTGCTTGTGCGTTGTTGCTTAGGGCATTTGCGTCAATCTTCCTGGAGCTCTTGTGGGTTAGTAGGTTCGGTATTTCCTCTTCAGTATTTCCGAGTATAATATTGGTCCTGATAGGTATATGTTTTGTCAGTGGGGTGCAGGATGACTTCCAGAGTCCCTGTTGGTTTTTGATGGAGATGTTGCTTCCTCTGTAAAAAACTAGGTCGATGGTACTTGTGCCATAGTGGGCTATGTACGTTATTTCACTTGCTGTATTTATAAGAGAGTAGCCTTCTTCTTGTAACATATCCAACATAGCTCTTGTTTTGTTGTTGGGCTTGTCTATTCTGCAGTTAAAATCTCCTGCCAGGATGACGTTTTTGTCTGTCTTTGTTCGGGCAATCGCCCCTGCTATTATTTCTATTGTGTCTTCTTGGGAAGATCCGTATGTGATGTATATACCTATTATTGTTAGATTTGGGGTTTTCATTATTACTAGGTTCTCTTCTTTTATTTCTCTGTATACCACTTCATTTGGTACTATCCGCCACTGTCCATCTTTCTGATATTTTTTATTTATGCATGTTCTAGCTATTCTTCTTTCTACTTTTAAAATTTTGTCGATTCTGTTTTTCTGAGTAACTTTAAAAAGAGTTTCACTTCCATAGGTCACCTCTGGTTGAACCACCGTCTTGTAATGTTTTAATTTTGTTGCGATTGATAGACATTTTCTTTTATATGTAGACCATGTTAATTTTTGGGCTTTTATCATTTTATTAGTTCTTTCTTGCCATGCAGGTTTCTCATCCAAGTTGTAAGTTATAATTTCTCCTAAGTATTTAAATTGCTTCACTATTTTAACTTTCTTGTTATTTACTGTTATGTGATTGATTACAAGTGGATTTGCTACCATTATCTCTGTCTTTTCAAATGATATCTGAAGTCCAATTTTTTGTGCTATATTTTGTAGGCTTATTATTTGATTTTTGGCTTCTTGAATATTATTAGCCAGTAACGCTAAGTCATCTGCGAATCCCAAGCAATTTAAGTCTATTTGATCTTTCTTGGTTCCAATTCTTATGTTCCTAGGATTTTCCCTGTACCATTCCCTCATTACATATTCCAAAGCACAATTGAAAAGTAGAGGCGATAAACCATCTCCTTGCCTTAATCCTGTTTTAATCGTAAACGGTTCAGATATTTCTCCTCTGAATTTTACTTTAGATTTGGTGTTTGTTAGAGTTAGTTTTATAATTTTTATTAATTTGGGATGAAGTCCAAAATTCCTAAGTATTTTCAGCAATGAAGATCTATGTATACTATCATAAGCTTTTTTGAAGTCTACGAAGGTTGTGACTTGCTGTTTTTGTCTACGTTTGTAGTAGTCCATTAGTAATTTTAAGGTGATTATCTGTTAAGGGCAGCTTCGCCATGGCCGAAATCCACCTTGATATTCCCCTATTTCCAGTTCTAATTGATCTTTACAACGATTATATAGAATTCGTGACATGATTTTATATGTGACTAGCAGAAGTACCCGTTCTTCAACGGTGTTCGGTGTTAACACCAGACATTATAATAATAATAATAACAATGTTATTGGTGTTACATCCCTTTTAAGTACTGTTGCTTTTAGAGACGCACCAGACATTATCAATTGAGCTACTGTTGCAATGGTTAGCGGCTTGTAATTCCTTCATAAGTTTATCAGAACGAAGTTAATTTTCTGGGAATATCACACACACTGTTTATTTAAGGGCCTTATAATGTGGTTTTCGGAGATCCTTTATAGACTCGCGAATTTTTTGTCTCACATTGAGAAGTGCAACATATGCTTTGGTCGTCCTTCTAGGATAATTTTTATATTTCGCCTATTTTAGCATGTATTTTGAGAAGTTTTTCCCTATATCCACCCTTCTCCTGTATTAAAAATAAGGTGAAGAGTTTTATAAATGATTGGTGTATTGACTCATGTTTACCATACCTAATTTTACGATGCACCAAGCATCCGAACATGAGTTATAGGCGTACATAAGGATACACAGAAAGACAGACAGACAATTCTATTGTCTACAACATATCACCCAGAAATCCAAATATGGGTATATCTACCACACAGTATCAAAGAAAATCATCCTTACGATGAACCCGTATGTCGACAAAAAAAAAAGAAAAGAAAAAAGATTAGTTGAAATGTGCTCTCAAACTAAATTCACCTAACGTGTACTTCCTGACATGAAATAGAATTGAAAGTCTTGTAGATGAAACGCAATACACGTCACATAAAAACTGACCCTCTACGTTGTGTTGGGTCCCCATACACAGGAAGACCTCTATCATAAATTATAAAAGCTTGTGGTGCATGAAAATTCAGGTTCTTTAGTCTCAAATGGCCCAAATTCCTAAAAGCCGCAAAAAATGCTGATTCAATTCAGGAATTTTTGAAAATAATGTTGTTGTTTGGAGATATAATAGACCTTCTGTACTATATGTCGCACGTGAAAATTTCATGAAAAAATCCTAGATTACCCCTTGACCCCCTTAATTGCATTGGTGAATTATACAGTCTACGTTGGTTCCGTGATAACCTTATATTTGCAAACTTTCACAGAAATGTAATAAATGTAATAAATTGCTTCTTACTGAAATAGATGGAAAGTTGGATGCCACCCCTTGAGATAATGTTGTCATGGTTACGGATTTGCATTCCTTCATTAGTTTGTTAAATTAAATTTAAATAGTTTTCTGGGAATGTTTCAGAAACTGTTGGTTTAAGAGCCTTATAATGTAGTTTTCGAGGACCTTAGAGTTTTATTTCTGGCACCGAGGGGCTTTGTCTCGTCGTTGTACGCCATAATATAATACTACTAATAATAATATAATATAGGGATAGGAATATAATAGACCTGCCATACCACACCCGCAGGTGTAAATCGCGTGAAAAAATTCTAGACTACCCCTTGAGCCCCTTAAGCGCATTTTACATATTGATGAAATTCACAGCTTAATTTGGTTCCATAATAACCATCTAGCCGTTTGCAAACTTTCACACTAATGTAATTAATGGAATTGCATTGCGTCTTACAGCAATAGATGGACCTCTGAGAATCTGTTGCCATGGTTATCGGCTTGCATTCGTTCAGTAGTTTATTAAATTAAATTAGTTTTCTGGGAATATCTCAAAAACGGTTGGACGTAGGACCTTAAAATGTGTTTTTAGGGCCCCCGAATGTTATCTCTCACATTGAGGGGCTGAAAATGGGCTTTGTCTCGTCCTTCTACTCCTATTTCAGCATGTATTTTAAGGGGGTATGCCCCCTTTTATGATAGGTACAGGGAAGAGATACATCAATGATTAGTGTCGTGCCTCTCATGGATATCTGTACCAAATTTTGCGTTGATACACCCAGCCGTTCTCGATTTATAAGGGAACAAAGTTGTCCACAATCAAACAGACAGACAGACAGACCAAAACATTATTTTCGCGCGCATCTATCATAAAACAGTCTGAAACGTTAAATAACTCAAATTTCCGTAGAAATTCAGAAAAAAAAACAGACAAATTTTCTATTTATATATGTAGAGATATTCTGCACGGCTCGGTGTTGACCGTGTTTTATTGCACAAATTTAGGATTTACTCGCTAACCGTTGGAGATACACGAAAAGTGTTAAGGACCTTTTGGATAGAAAATTGAATGTTAAAGCTCATGTATGCCATCAAAAGGTTGCTATTTCTTAGCGTTCTCTTTTTATTTGAAATGGAAATATCAAATTTTGAAACCAAAGGGTGTAGTGACGTCATAAATGTGGGTTTTACCCGCTAACCGTTGGAGATAAACGAAAAGTGAATCTCGTATGTACCGTCAAAAGTTTGCTATTTCTTAGCGTTCTCTTTTTATTTGATAAGGAAATATGAAGTTTTGATTAAAGTGTGTAGTGACGTCACTAAAATGGTCACCATTTTTAATAGTGCAAATTATCGAAATAAAATGTATCCTATATGTAAACCTGGTAAATCAGCTACATCCATGCAAAATTTCATTTAAATCGGACCAGTGGTTCTTGCGTTATTGAGTAGCACACAGACAGACAGAAAGACAGACACACACCATCTCATTTTTATATATTAGTATAGCAGAAGTACCCGTCCTTCGAACGGTGTTATATATTAACACCAGACATTATCAATTGAGATACTGTTGCAATGGTTAGCGGTTTTTCATTCCTTCATAAGTTTATCAGAACGAAGTTAGTTTTCAGGGAATACCACACACACTGTTAATTTAAGGGCCTTAAAATGTGGTTTTCGGAGACCCCTTATAGACTCGCGAATTTTGTGTCTCACATTGAGAAGCGCAACATATGCTTTGATCGTCCTTCTAGGATAATTTTTTATATTTCGCCTATTTTAGCTTGTATTTTGAGAAGTTTTTCCCTATATCCACCATTCTACTGTTTGAAAAGTACGGTGAGGAGTTTTATAAATGATTGGTGTATTGACTCATGTTTACCATACCTAATTTTACGATGCACCACGCCTACGAACACGATTTATAGGCGTACATAAAGATACACAGAAAGACAGACAGACAATTCTATTGTCTACAACATATCACCCAGATATCCAAATATGGGTATATCTGCCATACAGTATCAAACAAAATCATCCTTACGATGAACCCGTATGTCGACAAAAGAAAGATTAGTTAAAATTTGCTCTCAAACTAAATTCACCTAACTTGTACTTCTTGACGTGAAATAGAATTGAAAGACTTGTAGACGAAACGCAATACACCTCACATAAAAAATGACCCTCTACGTTGTGTTAGGTCCACATACAGAGGAAGACCTCTTTCATAAATTATAAAGGCTTGTGGTGCATGAAAATTCAGGTTCTTTAGTCTCAAATGGCCCAAATTCCTAAAAGCCGCAAAAAATGCTGATTCAATTCAGGAATTTTTGAAAATAATGTTGCTGTTTGGAGATATAAAGGATGATTGTAGTTTTACGTGACCATTAATCGCGAGATCATAAGCCACGGGACCTCCATTTTACGTGGAATCTGAACCACAGGGCATGGCATTTCACTTTGCAAATGTTTGGAGATATAATAGTCCTTCTGTACTATATGTCGCACGTGAAAATTGCATGAAAAAAATCTAGGTTACCCCTTGACCACCTTAATTGCATTGATGAATTATACAGTCTACGTTGGTTCCGTGATAACCGTATAGCCATTTGCAAACGTTCACAGAAATGTAATAAATAGAGTGACATTACTTCTTACAGAAATAGATGGAAAGTTGGATGCCACCCTTTGAGATAATGTTGTCATGGTTAGCGATTTCCATTCCTTCATTAGTTTGTTAAATTAAATTAGTTTTCTGGGAATATTTCAGATACTTTTGGTTTTAGGGCCTTATAATGTAGTTTTCGAGGACCCTTTAGGGCCCCCAAGTTTTGTTTCTGGCACCGAGGGGGCTTTGTCTCCTCGTTGTGCGCCATAATATAATAATAATAATATAATATGGGGATAGGAATATAATAGACCTGCCGTACCACACCCGGAGGTGTAAATCGCGTAAAAAAATTCTAATGTACCCCTTGACCCCCTTAAGTGCATTATACGTATTGATGAATTCTACAGCTTAATTTGGTTCCGTGATAACCTTCCAGCCGTTTGCAAACTTTCACACCAATGTAATTAATGGAATTGCATTGCGTCTTACAGCAATAGATGGACCTCTGAGAATCTGTTGCCATGGTTACCGGCTTGTATTCGTTCATTAGTTTATTAAATGAAATTAGTTTTCTGGGAATATCTCAAAAACGGTTGGTTTTAGGGCCTTAAAATGTGGATTTCGGGGACCCTCCGAGTTTTGTCTCTCACATCGAGGGACTGAAAATGATTTTTGTCTCGTCCTTCTACTCCTATTTCAGCATGCATTTTAAGGGGGTAGGCCCCCTTTTATGAGAGGTACGGAGAAGGGTTACATCAATGATTAGTGTCGTGCCTCTGATGGATATCTGTACCAAATTTTACGTTGATACACCCAGCCGTTCTCGAGTTATAAGGGAACAAATTTGTCCACAGACAATCAAACAAACAGACAGACCAAAACATTATTTTCGCGCGCATCTATCATAAAACAGTCTGAAACGTGTAAATAACTCAAATTTCCGTAGAAATTCAGAAAAAACAGACAAATTTTCTATTTATATATATAGAGATATACTGCACCGCTCGGTGTTGACCGTGTTTTATTGCACAAATTTAGGTTATACTCGCTAACCGTCGGAGATACACGAAAAGTGATGAGAACCTTTTGGATAGAAAATTAAATGCTAAAGCTCGTGTATACCATCAAAAGTTTTCTATTTCTTAGCGTTCTCTTTTTATTTGAAATGGAAATATGAAATTTTGAAACCAAAGGGTGTAGTGACGTCACAAAAGTAGGTTTTACTCGCTAACCGTTGGAGATACACGAAAAGTGTTAAGGACCTTTCGGATAGGAAATTAAATTTCAAAGCTCGAATGTGCCATCCAAAGTTTGCTATTTCCTACCGTTCTCTTTTTATTTGATATGGAAATATGAAATTTTGAAACCAAAGGGTGTAGTGACGTCACTAAAATGCTCGCCATTTCTTAATAGTGCAAAATATCGAAATTAAAAGTATCCTATATGTAAACCTGGTATTTCAGCTACATCCATGCAAAATTTCATTTAAATCGGACCAGTGGTTCTTGCGTTATTAGGTAACAGACAGACAGACAGACACACACCATCTCATTTTTATATATTAGTATGATATCCAAAAGGGAAATTCCTCGATAGTTGTCAGGATTTGATTTTTCTCCTTTCTTGTGTAATGGATGTATTATAGCAGTAGTCCAATGGTCTGGCAGTTCTTCTTTGATCCAAATGTTCACTATGCATTGGTGTAATGAAATCTTTACTGGTTCTGCTGCATATTTCCACAATTCTGCAAAAGTTTGATCTTCTCCACTCGCTTTGTAGTTTTTGAGCTCTCTCAGCGCTTTGTAGACTTCTTGGATTGTGGGTGGATTTATGTTTTCTGATGGTGTTTTAATAGTGGTGTCTGTATTTATTTGAAGCAGTTCTGGTGGATCTTCGCAATTTAGCAACTTGTTGAATGTTACTGCTAAAATTTCTGTATTTCTTTTATTACTATGAGCTAACTCGCCATTTTTGTCTTTTAACATTAATGTTGGAGGTTCATATCTTTGTAGTTGTTTGCTAAAAATGTTGTAGTAATCTCTTGAGTTTGTTTTCACGCTATTTGTTTCGATCATCAGAAGTATATCCTTTTGGTATAGCCGTTTAACCCCTCGTATTATTTTTTGAGTTATCTTCCTTTGTTTTATGAGATCCAAGTGTGATTCATCTGTTTTTTGACTCTGATACCGTAACCAGGCTTGATATCTATCTTCCACTGTATTATCACACTCATCGTTCCACCATTGGTGTTTCTTCCTTGGATTTATTGGGGCTACTTGTTCAGCTATTTGTTTCAATTCGGGAACTATTTCCTCTAGATCATCTGTTATTTTAATATATCTAGTTCGTTCTTTGTATCCCTTGTTATTTATTAGTTTATGAGGGTCGTATGTTCTCTTCTTTTTTAGGTGAGTTTTTTTTCTTTATCAACGGGGTGAATTTAATTTTAATCTTTATCACGTAATGATCCGATCCAGTATCTGTTCCTCTCAGAACTTTCACATTGTAGATCTCCCTGTGATAGTTCTTATCCATACAAACATGATCTAGTTGCCATTCACCTTTTTTCCAATCTGGATGTTTCCAAGTTTTGAGTTTATTTGGTCTTCTCTTGAAGTAAGTTGATTTGGAGATCATATCATGGTTTCTGCAATATTCCACCTGTCTTATGCCATTCCTGTTTGTTCTTCTCTGTGCTGGCCATTTTCCTATTATGTCTCTATATCTTTTTCCCTTTCCTAACTGGGCATTAAAGTCTCCAATTAAAATTTTGGTGTGACATTTATTTATGTTTGTTGCTGTCTGATCTAAAAGCTCCCAAAATCCCTCCACATCATCTTTGTGTTCTTTCTTATTATTTTTATCATTAGTTGGGGCATGGGCATTTAGAATGGTATATGTTCTATTTGCAGCTTTTAGAGTTAGTGTCGAGAGCCTAGGGGATAATGCTTTAAATTCTATGATGGATTCAATTATTTTGAGATTGACTACAAATCCTGTTCCGAATTGTGGACATTTATTACAATTTAATTACAATGAGTTATTTTCTGAGCTCTGTCATTCAAAAAAGTCACGAATTGATCTCTGTTTCAGATTAGCACATCTTTTTTTACTTTCTAGAATATCGCTGAGTGAGTTCGAAAGTCCATTAATTTGTTCTGGGATTGAACAATCTTCTAGGAGAACCGTTTATTTTCTATTTTTTATACGTTACATAACATTTTTTTTTCTAATGACATTGTATGCTGGTGCAGTTCTGTGCCAACAGAACCATTGTTTACATCACCACCCTCATCACCATCTCCAATGGGAAGGCAGATGAGAAGTTGTCTTTAGAAAGAGGTCAGACTGAGAAAATGCCTGGTCGGGGAGAGGGGTGGTCCTTAAATAGAGGTAACAAATACATTGACCTTATGAAGTTTTAAATCGGTTCCAAGAAAAATCGGTCGTTAAGAGGGGTGGTCTTTTAGAAAGGTTTCACTGTATGGAGCCTTGCAGTTCAATCTGGCGGCTGATTTTCCGCACTTTGTCCTCTTATAGTACAAGAATTGCGTCCACAAAGTTTCGATCTGCTTTACCTGATACTTCTCTTGTCAAATGTGGGGAACAGTATTTAGGTATGGTCATGTGAAACGAAGAGCTCAGCACATGGAGGACATCAAACCAGTCTAAGGAATGCACCCATCTTTTGCTAGCTGGATATGTTCTCCTTTATCCATGTCAAGTAATGCATAGTTACAGCTAAAATAATTTCAATTAAATTAAATTAAATTTGTTGTTAAAAAGTAAATTAAATACAGTCAATCATTGTCTATAAGCTTACTTGGATCGTTTTTTTTTGTGTGTGTGTTCTCGAGTAAGCCGTTTGATCACCTTAACTTCCATGCTACGTTTCTTGATAACTGATAATAATCCTTTATTTCTTTACACGTTATGTTTACGATCTTTTAGTAATGTGCAAGTCCATAAACATTTCTTATAGAGTTATTGTTTTCATTTTATAGCGATAATACATGTAAAAAGTGGAAGCGCATATTAAGTTATTTTTGCAAGCTGCCTCTTATGACAGAATCCAGATAATTGAAGAATGGTAAGCACATTCAACTATATCATAGGTTACAATACACAATGATGATGATAGTGGTTGTTTTAAGGGGCCTAACATCTAGGTTATCTGCCCTTAATGGTTTGGGTGATGGGAACACAGGCCACTCCAACGTCCTTTGTCTTCCCACCATCTCTCAGCTTCCACCCCTTTCCAGTCTTCTCCCCTCTTCTTCACCCTTTCTTCCATCCCTTTCAGCCACCTGTCTCTCGGTCTTCCTCTCGGTCTCTTTCCTTCCCACTTCGTCTCGTGTATCCTCCTGGGTATCCTCTTATCCTCCATTCGTTTTACATGTCCATGCCATCTAAGTCTAGATTTCTCTATACCATCCCGTAATGGTTCCTCCTTTATTAATTCTCTGGTCCTCTCATTTCTTATTCTGTCCATCTTTGTAGCTCCAATACTGCTTCTCAAGAACCTCATCTCACTGGCCTGTATTTTGCTCTTCTCCCTTCCTTTCATAGCCCAGATCTCCGAGGCATACGTCAGGATAGGGACATAATACGTCCGATATATGATCTTTTTTCTGTTCTGAGGGACATCCTTGCTCCATAACATGCTTCTCACACTCCTCCGGAATGCTTCTGCCTGTCTCCCCCGCTCATTTCTTCTCTATAGTTTCTTCCATTATCTTGCATCAGGCTTCCCAGATACCTGAAACTCTCCACTTTCTTCAGCTGTTCCCCACCAATTGTTATTCCCGTTGTGGTTCTTTCCTTCTTCCTTGTTGTGATCACCATCTCACTCTTATTTATGCTAAATTTCATCCCATATCCTTGTATTATTCCTTCCCACACGTCCAACTGTTCCTGTACCTCCTCCTCCTTGTTTCCCCAAATCATCAAATCATCCGCTAACACCATTGCTTTCATCTTTCCTTCCCCAATTACTTGTGCCACTCGGGTCATTATGTCATCCATCACCACAATGAAAAGTAACGGTGCCAGTGCACTTCCTTGTTTCAGGCCGTTTCTCTGTTCCACCCAGTCCGATCTCTCTCCTCCCACTTTCACACAGCTCACGCTTCCCTTGTACATCTCCTTTATCCTCCTTATAGTCCATTTTTCTATTCCTCTATCCTCCAGGGACGTCCATACTTTGTTTCTGCATACACTGTCATATGCTTTCTCAATGTCCAGGAAGGCCATCAGTAGATCTGTTCCGTACTCATAGTGCTGTTCTTGTAACTGCCTTACAGCAAAAATCAAATCCACTGTGGACCTTCCTGCTCTGAAGCCATGTTGTTCTTCCCTCATCCCTTCTTCTATCCTTGTCCTAATTCTCCTTTCCAAAACTTTCTCAAACAACTTTGCACAATGACTCATGAGTTTTATTCCCCGATAGTTTCTGCATTCTGTTCTACTACCTTTCTTGAAGATCGGGACAATTATTCCCTTTTTCCAGCCCTCTGGGGTCTTCCTTTCCGTAGTGTAATAATAATATTTTATTTTTATTTTTTGGGGGGGAAGAAATGCATTTACGCACAGAGTGTCGGGCTTCTGCTCCTGAGTAGCAGACTACCGACTAAAACTCACCCGTTACTTCTGAACACTAGCCTGGAACCGTTTAGCACATTACTTCAGGCTAGAGTCATTTTATATTTGCCTGTAGGGCACTCTTCCGTAATGAATCATCTTCAGTGGCGATCCAGATCCGTCTTCATTGTTCGGAGGATATCTTCAACAAAGCTTGCTACCAGTTTCCAGTTTTCCTCATTTTGTAGCATCACTGCAACAATATTGTCCGGGGATATCTCTACATCAATGTGATCTTGAAGAGACTGCCTATTTTGGACCCACCGTCCACAAGAGAAGAAGGTGTGATTAGCATTATCTAATTCGTTGATACAGTAGATGCAATCTGATGAATCCACCTTCCCCATCTTCTTAAGATAGGAACAGAAGTACCCATGGCCAGTCAAGAACTGAGTGAGATAGTAACCAACCTCACCATGTTTCCTCTCTGTCCAAACGTGCACCTGAGGGATCATTCTCTTAGTCCATTGGCTTTGATCTCCTTGTTCCCATTTGATCTGCCAATTTTGAAAGGTTTGTACTCTTGCCGATCGTCTTGCATTTTGTAAACCCGTATCAGATTTCCTCAAGTAAATGTTCTTGCGTTCTTTCGCAAGAAAAACAAGATGTTCAGTAAAGAACATATAGCCTACTTTCTCCTAAATGCATGGGTATTGTTATAACTCTTTGTGCTTTTCAAGGAGTATAATTGAATGTTGGTTGTAGTAGCTTGTTGAAATACAACGTGCTATAGGGATATTAAACATGAATATGAGGTGCCCTTTGCTAGTGCTACCTCTGTAAAAAAAAAAAATCATTCAATTCGGTTTCACCGTGTTTGAATTGATCCGGGGAATGGATTTGCACACATACATGGCCGCTATTTGCAAACTATTGGGCTGATGACCTTGTAGTCAGTCATAAGATGCTTTCCACAAAAAGGCATGTTGTTGCAAAATCCGGTAGAGATCAAATTATTAGGATGGTCGAAATTTGATTTAAGCTTTTAACATTTGGGTGGCCGTCATTCCGTTTCCGTCAAGATGGCGGCGATATAAAACATGACACTGAGGTGCCTTTTGCTAGTGCTACCTCTGTACCAAATTTCGTTCAATTCGGTTTCACCGTGTTTGAATTGATAGGGGGAATCGATTTGCACACATACTTGGCCACCATCTGCAAACTATTGGGCTGATGATCTAGCAGTTTGGTCAGAATATGCTTCCCACATAAAGATTTGTTGTTGCAAAATTTGGTAGAGACTAGATTATTAGGTTGGTCGTAATAACATTTTAGCCTTTAACATTTGGGTGGCCGCGATTACGTTTCCGTCAAGATGGCGGTGATATAAAACATGACACTGAGGTGGCCTTTTCTAGTGCTACCTCTGTACCAAATTTCGTTCCATTCGGTTTCACCGTGTTCGAATTAATAGGGGGAATCGATTTTCACACAAAGATGGCCACCATCCGCAAAATATTAGGCTAATGACCTATTAGTTTGGTCAAAGGATGCTCCCTCCATAATGGTATGTTGATGCAAAATTTGGTAGAGATCGGATGATTAGGTTAATCGTAATTTGATTTAAGCTTTGAATATTTGTGTGGCCGCCATTACGTTTCCGTCAAGATGGCGGTGATATAAAACATGACACTGAGATTCCCTTTGCTAGTGCTACCTCTGTACCAAATTTCATTCCATTCGGTTTCACCGTGTTCGAATTAATAGGGGTAATCGATTTTGACACAAAGATGGCCGCCATCCGCAAACTATTAAGCTAATGACCTATTAGATTTGTCAAAGGAGGCTCCCTTCATAAAGGTATGTTGTTGCAAAATTTGGTAGAGATCGGATGATTAAGTTAGTCGTAATTTGATTTAAGCTGTGAACATTTGGGTGGCCGCCATTACGTTTCCGTCAAGATGGCGGCGATATAAAACATGACACTGGGGTGCCCTTTGCTAGTGCTACCTCTGTACCAAATTTCATTCCATTCGGTTTCACCGTGTTCGAATTAATAGGGGTAATCGATTTTGACACAAAGATGGCTGCCATCCGCAAACTATTAGGTTGATGACCTATTAGTTTGGTCAAAGGGTGCTGCCCCCATAAAGGTATGTTGTTGCAAAATTTGGTCGAGATCGGATGATTAGGTTAGTCGTAATTTGATTTAAGCTTTGAACATTTGTGTGGCCGCCATTACGTTTCCTTTAAGATGGCGGCAATATAAAACATGACACTGAGGTGTCCTTTGCTAGTGCTACCTTTGTACCAAATTTCGTTCAATTTGCGCTCACCGTGTTCGAATTGATAGGGGGGGACAGACATTCAGAGTACACACACTCACACACACACACAGACTCACACACATACACACACACAGACAGGCACACTTTTTTCGCCCTGTAGTGATCTCATAAGTCTACTTTCATTTTTTGCAAAAATCGAAAGTAGGCTAAAAATCGGAATAATCCCGGCAATAACGAGAACTGCTGCCTCAGAGACCGTGCGATATGCGGATAGTGTAATAATAATAATTATTATTATTATAATAATAATATAAAAATATAGGGATAGGGATATAATTGACCTTCCGTAGCACACCAGCACGTGTAATTCGCGTGAAAAAATTCTGGAGTACCCCTTGACCCCCTTAAGTGCATTATATGTATTGATGAATTTTACAGCTTAGTTTGGATCCGTTGTAACCTTCTAGCCGTTTGCAAACTATCTCAGTAATGTAATAAATGGAATTGTATTGCGTCTTATATTACAGCAATAGGACCTGTGAATTTCTGTTGCCATGGTTACCGGCTAGTTTCCTTTCATTATTGTATTAAATGAAATTAATTTTCTGGGAATATCTCAAAAACTGTTGGTTTTAGGGCCTTAAAATGTGGTTTTAGGGCCCCCGAGTTTCGTTTCTCACATTGAGGGGCTGAAAATGAGCTTTGTCTCGCCCTTCTACGCCTATTTCAGCAAGTATTTTAAGGGGGTAGGCCCCCTTTTATGAGAGGTACGGAGAAGAGTTACATCAATGATTGGTATCGTGCCTCTGAAGGATATCTGTAACAAATTTTACTTTGATCCACTCAGCCGTTCTCGAGTTATAAGGACACAAAAAATTGTCCACAGACAGACAAACAAACAAACAGACAGACAGACAAAAAAATTATTTTCGCGCGCATCCGTCATAAAACAGTCTAAAACGCGTAAATAACGCAAATTTCCGTAGAAATTCAGAAAAAACAGACAAACTTTCATTCTTATATATAGAGAGAGAGATTAATTTAGTATATTTTAGTGGTGAGATTTAAAATTCTTCTTGAATAAACAGTGGGTCTAGTATAATTTAACGGTGAGATTTAAAATTATTCTTGAATAAACAGTGGGCCTAGTATAATTTAACGGTGAGATTTAAAATTCTTCTTGAATAAACAGTGGGCCTAGTATAATTTAACTGTGATATTTAAAATTCTTCTTGAATAAACAGTGGGCCTAGTATAATTTAACGGTGAGATTTAAAATTCTTCTTGAATAAACAGTGCGCCTAGTATAATTTAACGGTGATATTTAAAATTCTTCTTGAATAAACAGTGGGCCTAGTATAATTTAACGGTGAGATTTAAAATTATTCTTGAATAAACAGTGGGCCTAGTATAATTTAACTGTGGGATTTAAAATTCTTCTTGAATAAACAGTGGGCGTAGTATAATTTAACTGTGGGATTTAAAATTATTCTTGAATAAACAGTGGGCCAAGTATAATTTAACTGTGGGATTTAAAATTCTTCTTGAATAAACAGTGGGCGTAGTATAATTTAACTGTGGGATTTAAAATTCTTCTTGAATAAACAGTGGGCCTAGAATAATTTAACTGTGATATTTAAAATTCTTCTTGAATAAACAGTGGGCCTAGTATAATTTAACGGTGAGATTTAAAATTATTCTTGAATAAACAGTGGGCCTAGTATAATTTAACTGTGGGATTTAAAATTCTTCTTGAATAAACAGTGGGCGTAGTATAATTTAACTGTGGGATTTAAAATTCTTCTTGAATAAACAGTGGGCCTAGAATAATTTAACTGTGATATTTAAAATTCTTCTTGAATAAACAGTGGGCCTAGTATAATTTAACGGTGAGATTTAAAATTATTCTTGAATAAACAGTGGGCCTAGTATAATTTAACTGTGGGATTTAAAATTCTTCTTGAATAAACAGTGGGCGTAGTATAATTTAACTGTGGGATTTAAAATTATTCTTGAATAAACAGTGGGCCTAGTATAATTTAACTGTGGGATTTAAAATTCTTCTTGAATAAACAGTGGGCGTAGTATAATTTAACTGTGGGATTTAAAATTCTTCTTGAATAAACAGTGGGTCTAGTATAATTTAACGGTGAGATTTAAAATTCTTCTTGAATAAACAGTGGGCCTAGTATAATTTAACTGTGGGATTTAAAATTCTTCTTGAATAAACAGTGGGCCTAGTATAATTTAACTGTGGGATTTAAAATTCTTCTTGAATAAACAGTGGGCCTAGTATAATTTAACTGTGGGATTTAAAATTCTTCCTGAATAAACACTGGGTCTAGTATAATTTAACGGTGAGATTTAAAATTCTTCTTGGGTCATGGCTCGGTCATCGCATGCCGAAAAGAAATCCTGGATAGACTCTCCATGTGTATAATGAACTCGCGCTCCAACAGTGTGTCACTAGTGCAGTGCCCTGGAGACAGTTTTAGTGGACACCACTCAATGGCAAAGAACAAAGGACCATTTAATTAGTACATTCGTCTCCGCACGGCTCATTATCTAGACTGTAACATGACTCTACAGGGGTTTATTTCGCCTTAAAGGTTGAGGGCAACGGAAACTGATGATCAATTGTGGTTTTCAAAGTCAGTTTCGTTATTTTGATTATGTTAATAATTAATTTAATAGGCTCTTGAGCATGAGAATTGTGTACATTACCAGGCATAATTATACTAAGCATCTTCTTGTTTTGTGGTAAGGTCATGGCTAAGATTGTTGTAACGTGTAAAAAGTAACTACTTATTCTGAACTGGATAATGACCATAAGATGGTAGTTTGAGGTTCGAAAATTTAGAACATTAATACGAATTGTAACAAAGGAAAATTTAGAAAAATAGCAACATTGCTAAATTCAGGAACACTTTTCTCAGGCGATTTTCGACCATATGCTCTCTAAGTTTTTTCACATTTCGAGAATAGCTAACATATTTAGTTCATAAATGTTGAAATAGAATCCAAGAAAGAAATATCCCAACTAACTTATTTATATTTAATGGATTATATATTTCCTTTCTCTGCATTCTAATGTTTTTTTTTTTAGTCTTTTGACTGTACTGATGCAGCCCTCCACGCTTCCATATCCTGAGCTAATCGTTTCATCTCTACATAGCTTTACATCCCAGGCAATCTGTTTAACATATTCTAACCTTGGTCTGCCCCTACAGTTATTGTCCTCTACCTTTCCTTCCATAACTAAGTTTACTATTCCTGGATGTCTTAAAATGTGCCCTACCAACCTATTGTCGCGTAGCCGAGTGTTACCCGATTTATGTTTTCAGGTAACAAGCCGTGACAATTAAATCAATTTTGAATTAGTTGCCGAAATTTGGTTGCTTGGGTTCGAACTCGAGCCTTGGCCCAAGTAAAAGAAGAAGAAGATGTTAGCTGCTTATAGCGAAGATAGCTTCTCGAAGTTCTCTTCTGCCGTAGCTGTTATTCTGCAGAGCAGGAGTTTTAAAATAACAAGTCGTCGAGTAGAAGGTAATAGTTGATCGATTTATTTTAAAGATGAAAGTACAGTCCTCCAGTGCATGGATACAGTATGTACCCGCGAAGTGATGATGGTGCACTGACAATCTCATGAGAAAATATCCTCACTCAGTATTTATATTCTCCCAATGGAGAGTTTTGTGGCTCTTGGCCATGTACCCTGACCTGTTTACCACAAATATACACATATTGATATCCTGGTGGAAAGCAAGACCTTGCCCAGTAAACCTCCCAGAATGTTCTACTCATAAACTGATAATGACTGTCGGCTATCGACCGACATACTTGGGCTATGTATACACAGATAAATATTTGCCCCTTGGTAGTGAAATCTTCTCACAGAAATGGAATCTTAGCAATAATAGGAATATTCCTAAATAGTTATAACGTGTGGTGCGATTATGCCACACCTCCCCCCTTGAGGACAAAAATTATAAGTCTTGAGACTTTTAATTTTTGTACATTGACCAAAGCTCTCTTTTCTTAAGTCTAGCGGACCTCCTTAATTGGCCAGACTCCAGTTCTGTATCTTTCTCAAGTTCTGATAATACAGGTGCTGAAGGCAATGATATTACCGATCCCGTTCTTACAGGTTGATTTGTTGTTGTTTGAGTCTTCAGTCTTTTGACTGGTTTGATGCAGCTCTCCATGCCTCCCTGTCCTGAGCTAATCGTTTCATCTCTACATAGCTACCACACCCTACATCTGAGGCAATCTGTTTAACATATTCTAACCTTGGTCTACCCCTACAGTTCTTGTCCTCGACCCTTCCTTCCATAACTAAGCTTGCTATTCCTGGGTGTCTTAGTATGTGTCCTACCAACCTATCTCTTCTCTTCATTAGCAGTCGCCAGAAACATCTCTCCTCTCCCACTCGTCTTAATACCTCTTTGTTTGTAACCCTATCTACCCATCTGATCTTCATCATTCTCCTGTAACACCACATTTCAAATGCTTCAATTCTCCTCTTTTCTGCTGCACCAATAGTCCAAGTTTCACTTCCATAGAGTGCCACGCTCCAGACAAAGGCTTTCAAAAATGACTTCCTAATACCTAAATCTATATTCGATGTCAGCAGATTTCTTTTTTGTAGAAACGCTTTCTTTGCCTGAGCCAACCTACTTTTTATATCCTCTTTGCTTCGTCCATCACTGGTTATTCTGCTTCCTAAGTAACAGAAGTCTCCTACTTCCTTCAGCTTTTCACCTGTCAATTTGATCTCCATAGAGGTTTCTGATTTATTTCGGCTGCATTCCAGTATTTTTGTTTTACATTTATTAATTTTCATCATGAATTCTTTCCGTAAGACGGAGTCCATACCATTCAAAAACTCATTCAAATCCTCAGGCTTGTCGGCCAAGATGACGATGTCATCAGCAAATCTCAGAGTTGAAATTATTTCTCCTTGAATCTTTACTCCCACTTTAAATTTTTCTCTAATTTCCTTCATTGCTTGTTCAATGTAAAGATTGAAAAGTATGGGTGATAAGTTGCAGCCTTGCCTTACACCTTTCTGAATACCAGCTTCTCTCTCATGTCCTTCAACTCGAATGACTGCTGTCTGGTTTCTGTATAGATTGTATATCACCCTCCTATCCCTGTACTTTATTCCAATCGATTTCAAAATGTCAAACAATTTAGTCCAATCAACGTTATCAAAAGCCTTTTCTAAGTCTACAAAAGCCATGAACGTTCTCTTATCTTTCCTTATTCTACCTTCCAAAATCAGCCTAAGACTTAGTACAGCTTCCCTTGTTCCTACATTTCTCCTGAAACCAAACTGGTCTTCACCCAACTCCGTTTCTATCTGGCTTTCAATCCTCTTGTAAATTATTCTAGACAGGATCTTTGAAGCATGAGTAATCAAGCTGATTGTACGGTAATCTTCACATCTGTCAGCTCCCACTTTCTTTGGTATAGGGATGATTACATTCTTCTTGAAATCAGGGGGTACCTCACCTGTCTCATAAATCCTACACACCAAGTGAAATAACCTGATCAGACCTTCATCTCCTATGCAGCGTAGCAACTCAATCGGTATATCATCTATGCCTGGTGTTTTGTTCCTGCTTAAGTCTTCCAAAGCTCTATCAAATTCTGATCTCAATATTAAATCTCCTTTCGCATCCTCATCAATTTCCTCCTCCCTTTCCATTACATGATTCTCAATCTCCTTTCCCTTATACAAACTCTCTATATAAGCTTTCCATCTCTCAACCTTTTCTTCCCTATCTGTTAGAGGCATTCCATTTGTGTCCTTAATATTACAGCACTTGGTCTTCTTTTCCCCAAAAGTATCCTTAATCCTTCGATAAGCTGTGTCTACTTTTCCTAATTTCCTAATTGATTTGATAATCTTGATAATTCCATTAGACTTTGTCTTTCAGCCGGGATATGCTCTAGTGACAAATTAATATTATGTACAGGATTATTTAACACATGAATTTTAGGACTTAAGTCTTTTGATTCTTTCCACCATTTCTTTGGCGAACACTGATTAAATAACCAAAAACTCGTTTCTCTACAGCAAGAACAACAACAACAAGCACAAATCCAAATACCAATTAACATTATTACAGATATTACATAGGTGTACCAAGATGTACCAAGTCTTTTCCATGAGTAATTTCTCTGATCTTCTCTTATTTTTAGCCTACTTTCGATTTTTGCAAAAAATGAAATTAGCCTACTTTCGATTTTTGCAAAAAATGAAAGTAGACTTATGAGATCAACACAGGGCGAAAAAAGTGTGTCTGTCTGTGTGTGTGTATGTGTGTGTGTGAGTCTGTGTGTGTGTCTGTGTGTGTGTGTGTGTCTGTGTGTGTGTGAGTGTGTGTACTCTGAATGTCTGTCCCCCCCCCTATCAATTCGAACACGGTGAATGCGAATTGAACGAAATTTGGTACAAAGGTAGCCCTAGCAAAGGACACCTCAGTGTCATGTTTTATATCGCCGCCATCTTGACGGAAACGTAATGGCGGCCACACAAATGTTCAAAGCTTAAATCAAATTACGACTAACCTAATCATCCGATCTCTACCAAATTTTGCAACAACATACCATTATGGGGGGAGCATCCTTTGACCAAACTAATAAGTCATCAGCGTAATAGTTTGCGGATGGCGGCCATCTTTGTGTGAAAATCGATTCCCCCTATTAATTCGAACACGGTGCAACCGAATGGAACGAAATTTGGTACAGAGGTAGTACTAACAAAAGGCACCTCAGTGTCATGTTTTATATCGCCGCCATCTTGACGGAAACGTAATGGCGGCCACACAAATGTTCAAAGCAAATCAAATTACGATTAACCTAATCATCCGATCTCTACCAAATTTTGCAACAACATACCTTTATAGAGGAAGCATCCATTGACCAAATAACTAGGTCATAAGCCTAATAGTTTGCGGATGGCGGCCATCTTTGTGTGAAAATCAATTCCCCCTATTAATTCAAACACGGTGAAACCAAATGGAACGAAATTTGGTACAGAGGTAGCACTAGCAAAGGGCACCTCAGTGTCATGTTTTATATCGCCGCCATCTTGACAGAAACGTAATGGCGGCCACACGAATGTTAAAAGCTTAAATCAAATTACGATTAACCTAATCATCCGATCTCTACCAAATTTTGCAACTACATACCTTTATGGAGGGAGCATCCTTTGACCAATCTAATAGGTTATTAGCCTAATAGTTTGCGGGTGGCGGCCATCTTCATGTCAAAATTGATTCCCCCTATTAATTCGAACACGGTGGAACCGAATGGAACGAAATTTGGTACAGAGGTAGCACTAGCAAAGGGCACCTAAGTGTCATGATTTATATCGCCACCATCTTGACTGAAACGTAATGGCGGCCACACGAATGTTCAAAGCTTAAATCAAATTACGATTAACCTAATCATCCGATCTCTACCAAATTTTGCAACTACATACCTTTATGGAGGGAGCATCCTTTGACCAATCTAATAGGTCATTCGCCTAATAGTTTGCGGATGGCGGCCATCTTTGTGTCAAAATCGATTCCCCCTATTAATTCAAACACGGTGAAACCGAATGGAACGAAATTTGGTACAGAGGTAGCACTAGCAAAGGGCACCTCATATTCATGTTTAATATCCCTATAGCACGTTGTATTTCCACAAGCTACTACAACCAACATTCAATCATACTCCTTGAAAAGGACAAAGAGTTATAACAATACCCATGCATTTAGGAGAAAGTAGGCTATATGTTCTTTACTGAACATCTTGTTTGTTCTTGTATAAATTTATCAACTTCCTCTATTTTAAGACTAGCAATATTTAAATCATTTATTGATGACATAATATTTGATAAAGGGAGTTTCAATGGTGCATTTTTATATCTTCCTGTTGAGGAAGGGTTAAACAGCAATCTACGTTGATATCTACAAAAGGTAAGATATCATCTTTTGTTAAATTTGTTTCATGATGTGACAATGGAAATAATGTAGTTCTACTACCTAGACCTTTACAATCTTTTCTTAAGGTAAGTATACCTCTACCTTGCAGTCGATTGGAATATTTTTCTCCAGCTTGACATACCGTCGTAAACAATTCCATTTGAGGTGCTATAAACAACCATGAATTACTTCTGTGAAGAGGTATCCACATTACTTGACTCATAGGTAAGTAATTGAAATTACAAGAATCAGGTAACTGAAAAGTATTAGGATGAATTAATGTGGGTACACATTCCACATTAGGTATATAGGTCATAATTGGATTCTTTTCCATACATACGAAATTAAGTTGATTAGGTTGTACACATTTGTCTAGCTCATATTGAGTTATATAACCATATTTTTCGTTTAACATGTCAACAAATATATATTCTTTTTTCACATTTAATATTTTTGTTGTCATATTGGATTTCATAATGGCGGGAAAAGGGATTATCTTGTGTAATACAAATTTCATTTCTATTACTAAAGGCATTTTAACAGAATATACTAGATATGGTCCTTGAGTGTAGATTGTTGGCCTAATCAAGGATAGGAGTTCGGATGATGTGAAGGGTGGTAACATTGTAGATTGTGGCATTGGCTGTTGTTCTAGAAGCTCTCTTATTTTCTGTATAGTTATTATCTGAGGTTGGAGAATTCCATCCTGAGCATGCAAATAAACGTCTATCAATAAATCAAACGTATGCTGACATTCTTCTATTCCTCGCTCAATTTGCTTAATTAACTCATTTAATATGAGACTAATATCAATCTCTTTCTTTAATTGTGTAGTTTGCATTTTCATTTCTTTATTTAATACCTGTAACGCATTCGATAATTTACGTTCATTTTCTGATACGTCTTTCAAAGTAGTATTCATCGTAACTATCGTTGATTTCAAAACTAGCAATTGTTCTGAAGCTATTCTCAAAAATTCCTTATGATCTCTTTCCATTGCATTTATATGCTCAAAGTTATATACTACCTCGTCTTCGGTCGCTGTTCCAAAAGGGAATTTTAATATTTTACCTCCAAAATTAAATAAATCTCGTTTACGCCTGTTTGAATTTTGATCTCTCCCAATTAAATCAATTAATATGTTTTTTAACTTATCAACAATTCGTTTTTTTGATTGGAAATAAGGTGTACTTGGTTTACAGTCTGTATATGTGAACCACGTCTCATTACTTACTCTGTTACATAAATTGTTTAGGGATGTAATTCGATTCTTTGTGTCCTTCCATAGATCTTTAACCGGTCTCAAATCTATATATGTTATAAAACTCCACTCTGTAGGATAAAAGTATACATTTCCTATATGATCGAAATAAACACCTGATTGACTTGTGATCTGGGTGATATATGATCCTTTGCTGAGATCTATAGGTTCCGGCTCTGCTGTCGCCTGATGGATTGTCCACCACCAAATGATTAGTAAGGCTTTCCACATCGTTATGTTTCGTTCTGATCTGAAACATACGGTTTCGTTCTATTAATGTGAGTTTGTATTACTTTTTTACCTGTTGTTCCTACCTTAATTAAAGTTACATTTGTCCCTTTTATTTCCTTGATTTCATATGGACCGTTCCATAACGGATCTAACTTCTTTCTTTGCTCATTATAGACCAATAATAAGTCTCCTACGTTATATTGTTAAATTGCTCTATCTTCATTTACTTTATCACATTGCTTTATCTTTGCTACTTGTAATCTTTCTTTTGCCTGTTGCCATGCTGTTTGGAATTTTTGTTTAATATCATGTACTAAACTTTCGTAATTATATAACGGTTGAAGATTTTGCTGTAATTGTCCTGGTTTGCTTGCTTTTCTACCGAACAATAATTCGTAAGGTGTGAACTTTGTAACACTGTGCGGTGAAGTGTTATACGTGAAACAAGCGAATGGAATCCAATGGTCCCAGTCATTCTGTAATTTATTACTAAAACATCGAAGATACTCAACTAATACTTTGTGTGATCGTTCTAGGCTACCATTTGTTTCTGGGTGGTACACACTTGTTTTTAGTTTCTTAATTTTTAACAATTTGCAACAGTTTGTGAACACATCACTCATGAACTGTGTCCCACAATCTGTTAAGAGTTGATCGAGTATACCATATTTTAAGACTATTTCATACACAAATTTGTGAGCTATTGTTTCAGCCGTCATATTTTCGATTGGGATCCCAATAAGATATTTACTTAAATTATCTTGGCATGTAAGAAGATATTTATTTCCTTTTTCCGAAACTGTAAATGGACCTACGATGTCTAAATAGATTTTACTCCAAGGTCTGTCCTGAGTGTCTGTTATTTGTAATTCCGCTTTTACTTTTGGAAGTGTTTGCTTGTTTAATTGGCAAACGGAACATTTTCGGATATATGATTCTATGTCTCTAAACATATTAGGCCATGAAACCTATAATTTTAATCGTTCATACGTTCTCTGTACTCCTTGATGTCCACCTATTGGGCATTCATGCATTTCTTTCAATAATTTTTCTTTCCTCTCTTCTGAAATTTCTTGGTTATCAGATTGAATACTATTTATAGTAGGATATCTACTAAGTGCATCAGCATTTACATTCTTAACACCTGCTTTATATACTACCTCAAACTGATATTCTTCTAAGAGTAATCGCCATCGTAATAAACGTGAACTGGGATCTTTCACACTGAAAATCCAAGTTAGTGGCTTGTGGTCTGTTACTATCTTAAATGTTCTTCCTAGCAAATAAGGTCGAAAATGTTTACAACTCCATACTAAACTTAAACATTCTTTTTCAATCGTACTGTAATTAATTTCAGCGTTATTTAAAGTTCTACTTGCAAAAGCTAGTGGTTGATCTTGACCAATTTCTCCCTGACTCAAAATGCTTCCTAGGGCATAATTTGATGCGTCTGTTGTTAATATAAAAGGTTGTGTAAAATCTGGAAACTTGAGAACAGGTGGTTTCGTTATTTTGTCTTTTAGATTTTGAAAACTCTCCTCTTGTTCTCTTTCCCATTTCCAATTTTGATCTTTCTTTAGCAAATCATTAAGTGGTTTTGCAATTTTGCTAAACTGTGGTACGAATCTCCTATAATAACCTATTAATCCCAAAAATGATTTTATATCTTTTTGTGTTTTTGGTTTTGGAAATTCTACTATAGCCTTTACTTTCATAGGGTCTGGAGCTACTCCTTCAGCCGTTACAATGTGTCCTAAATATTGTAATTCGGTCTTCAGAAACTCACATTTATCGGGTTCCAATTGAATGTTATGTTCTCTTAATTTCTGAAATACTTCTCTCAATCGATCGTGATGCTACCAAAAATAATTATATCGTCAAGATAGACTAAGCAACGTATTCCAACTAATTCACTTAGAATAGTGTTCATTAATCTTTGAAATGTTGCCGGTGCTGCTTTCAAACCAAATGGCATTCTTTGAAAGTGAAAGTGTCCTTTCTGGGTGCTAAAAGCAGTTTTACATTGATCTTCTTGTGCTATAGGAATTTGCCAATATCCGCTCGCACAATCTAAAGCAGAAAAATATCTTGATTTACCTAGTTTGTCTAACACATCTTGAATATTAGGTAAGGGATAACTATCTCCTACTGTGATTTCGTTTAGCTTTCGAAAATCTACACAAATCCTTCACTTCTTCACACATGAAGCATCCAGCTTCTTTGGAACTACAAGAATAGGAAAATTCCAAGGTGAATTACTTGGTGCAATTATATTTTGCTCTAACATTTCTTCTACCTGTTTATCTACTTCCTTTTGATGTTGCTCAGGAATTCTATAATTTTTAAGCGTTATTGCCCTGCCTGGTAATAATGAAGGGGTTGGTATTGAATGTACTCTTGATTTTGTTTCAGTTAGTCGATCACCTGGTAAACGAAATATGTCATTATATTCAAAACAAATTTGCTCTAATTCATCTATGTTTTCATTTATGTGAGAAAAACGCAATTTACTTAGCAATAAATCATTTCTATTTTTTACATTAATTACGGATGTGTTATCCTTCAAGCTAATGGTTGTTAATTCTGGTACTTGTTCTATTAGAGTCTCTTCTTCGTTACAATTGATTATCAGACAGCAAAACTTACCTTCTTTTCGCATTGAACTACACTGTCTGCACAAATTACATTTTCTCCTATCATTTGTTTTTGACAATATCGTGTTCCCTGTTCTAGTGTTGGAAACTGAACTACTGTTTCACTCATTGCAGGCAATTTAACAAAATCCTTCTTCCATGGAATTCTTATTTCACTCTTATGAATTTCTAACCAATCTTGTCCAAGTAGCATGTCAACATTGTGCGGTAAACTCTTTACTACATAGAAAGGTATTTCTTTTTCATTACTTACATTATTAACTCGCAAGTTAACTACACCTCTTACTGGAAATACTTCACCAGTTACACTTTGAAATGATACATTTACAGGCTTTACTCTGATATCTCATAAGCTTTCTTCTCTAACTAAAGAAACTTGTGACCCTGAATCAATTAACGCTTCTCCATAACCTTCCTCGAAATGATCATTCAGTACGTACACTATATATGGATTATCTATCTTTACATTACGTTTGTCAGCTACTTTATTACAACTACTCTTCATATTTTCATCAATGGCACTTACGGCCTTCCTACTTGCTTCAATGGCACTACCGGCCTTCTTATTCGCTTCAATGGCACTACCGGCCTTCTTATTCGCTTCAATGGCACTACCAGCCTTCTTATTCGCTTCGAAGCCTTCGTTTGGGTTGCAACCTCTGTCTCTTTGAAATGGACTGTAGCTGGGTCGCTCAGGCAGTCCAGCTGCTAGTTTCCCTGACTGTTAGTACTACGACAGTCCTTAACTACATGACCATTCTTTCGACATCCCACACAGAAAGGTTTGCCTCTGCATTCCTTTGCTATGTGACCTTGCTTCTGACAACGATAGCAAGTTATCGTTGCAGTCGCATTAATTCCGACATCTCGTCTAACGTGCACAGAAGTACTCGCGCCACCTCCGCTTCGTACATTCTGAGGGGGTTTACTTCCGCTGTAGCCCAAAAAGCTATTTTTCTTGTAACTACTGCCATTATATGCCTTAAAGTGATCCCTAGACTTCCTAGCACTCTCTTCGTCAGTTGCAATTTCAATTATTTGTCTCAAAGGTTTGCCTTCTGATTTAATTTTCGTAATTGTTTTCACGGATTCGTCACAAAGCCCTTGAATAAAGCAACATTTGCTTAATAGAGATATTGTTTTATTACCTCCATCCTGCATTTCGTTAGTCCACGTTATCATTTGCCTAGCAAGCGCCTTGTTTAATTCTTTTGTCATTTTTTCAATTCTATTACCCCATTGAGTAACGTGTTCTGTATGTTGTTGTTTACTAGTGAAAAGTTTATTGGCGTAAAAATCAAGTGTTCTTTGTACGGAATAATTTAGCTCTAATTAGTCTTTTATTGTTTCCCATGTCTGGTATTCCTCCGGAATAGTGTGAAAATTAAGAACAGTTTTTGCATCACCCGTGATATGGGCTAACACAAACTTTAAGAATGTCGAGTGATCTCTTGGATTTATAATGCTATATGCGTTCTCAACATTGTCAATGAATTCCTGTAATTCATCGGGTTTACCACTGAAGGTGGTCTTTAATAACTTGACCGCTGTTTCTACTGAGACTACTCTATACTGAATTGCTGGCTCTTCCGTTGTGCGAACTGAGCTACCTACTGGTTGATCAGGCATTTTAATGCAGTTACTCTTATTTGCAACTCTTTATAACTTCTAAAACAATGCCACATTCAACAATGCTGAGGACTTACTTGGAAAGATAGAAGGGAGAAGGTCACTCCTCGGAGCTGCCCCTGATGTCGAATACCGCCGCGAAGAGGGATAGATGCAGGCTTGTCGGGTTGCGCAGTGTCCCCTCGAGGACCCCAACTGGTACTCGCTCAGAAGTTGTCACCTTCTCGACGCCAGAAGACGGACGGGCTGCGTCGGCCTCCGGTTAGTGGAAGTAAAGATGTCGCAGTCACTCAGGTGGAAAGTGACCACTGAAGAGGGAGACGATCCAGCACCTCGGTGTAGACCGCCGTGAAGATGAAAGTTGACTTAGTTATTTTTTACCCAGGTCTTGCAGATTCTTCTTTATCCAAGCCGCTGCCACCAGATTTATATGTCGCGTAGCCGAGTGTTACCCGATTTATGTTTTCAGGTAACAAGCCGTGACAATTAAATCAATTTTGAATTAGTTGCCGAAAGTTGGTTGCTTGGGTTCGAACTCGAGCCTTGGCCCAAGTAAAAGAAGAAGAAGATGTTAGCTGCTTATAGCGAAGATAGCTTCTCGAAGTTCTCTTCTGCCGTAGCTGTTATTCTGCAGAGCAGGAGTTTTAAAATAACAAGTCGTCGAGTAGAAGGTAATAGTTGATCGATTTATTTTAAAGATGAAAGTACAGTCCTCCAGTGCATGGATACAGTATGTACCCGCGAAGTGATGATGGTGCACTGACAATCTCATGAGAAAATATCCTCACTCAGTATTTATATTCTCCCAATGGAGAGTTTTGTGGCTCTTGGCCATGTACCCTGACCTGTTTACCACAAATATACACATATTGATATCCTGGTGGAAAGCAAGACCTTGCCCAGTAAACCTCCCAGAATGTTCTACTCATAAACTGATAATGACTGTCGGCTATCGACCGACATACTTGGGCTATGTATACACAGATAAATATTTGCCCCTTGGTAGTGAAATCTTCTCACAGAAATGGAATCTTAGCAATAATAGGAATATTCCTAAATAGTTATAACGTGTGGTGCGATTATGCCACACTATCTCTTCTCCTCATTAGCAGTCGCCAGAAACGTCTCTCCTCTCCCACTCGTCTTAATACCTCTTCGTTACTCTATCTACCCATCGTACATTCATAATTCTCCTGTGACACCACATTTCAAATGTCATTATTCTCCTCCTTTCTGTTGGGCCAACAGTCAAAATGTCACTTCCATAGAGCGCCACGTTCAAGACAAAGGCTTTTCAAAGTGACTTCCTACTAATAATACCTCAATAATAATCGATGGCATCAGATTCATTTTCTTTTGTTAATATCTGATGAAAATTATTATTGGTTAAAATTCTGAAGTTAGCTATTCTCAATATGTGAAGAAACTTAGAGAGTATTTGGTTGAAAAACAACTCAGATAAGTGTTCCTGAATGAACCAATGTTACCTTTTATTCTAGCTTGCCGCGGTGGGTGAGTGGATAGCGTGTCGGTCTACTAACCCCAAGATTGCAGGTTCGCCCCTGACCGTGGTAAGTGATTTTTGAAAGGCGGCAAAAATACGATACGCATGTCATACGATGTTGGCATGTCAAAGAACCCATTTGAATTCAGTAGGCCGAGTTCATAATGGCAAAATTAATCTCGGGAGTTTCCGCCAGCACAAAGTTCCTCATTTCTCTACTAGAAAGCGCTATTGTGTTCAAGGAGATTAGATATCTAACATCTAACCTCCTTGACTTTCATAGTCAAGGAACTACGAAATTCGACATGCAAGCTACCCTCTGGGTGTCAAATAGCAAAGCTTGCACCAGGCACCCGAGGCCATACGATATTATTATTACCTTTTATTCTGAATTTTTATTTTGTTATACTGTAATTTGAATTAATTTTCCAGATTTTCTAACCTCAAAATATCATTATATGGTTATCATTAGGGAAAAAAAACTTTTTTTCTCGAGTGTCAAAATATGAGGCCAAACATAAGAGGTACGGAAAAATGTAGACACTTTTTGATAGTTAATATCTTTGGAACAAAATGAGATACCGGTACAATTCTTGCACGGTAGCGTGTTTTCTCAACAGATGATGGTCACATGAATGGCGCGACAATCTTGGCGCGTTTACAGCAGATGACAGTGCAGCAATGAATGAAGTAAGATTGTCGTTAGAGCAACGCAAGTCCGTATTGAAGTGGTACTGGAAGTACGAAAACATGATGCAGATACAACGGCAATGGCGTAATGTGTGCGGAACTCAGCACCAACACGTACAATCATTTATCGTATTCGGGATAAATTTGAAGCCGACGGTACTGTTCGGGATGTGCATAAGAAAAGGTCTGGCCGACCAAAAACATCAACAAGTCCAGCTTCCAGCGCTGCTCTGTTGCAACATTATACCAGGTCACCTCAAAAATCTGTGAATCAGGGTGCACGTGAAAGCGGGGTAAGCCGATCAAGTGTACGACGAATTCTGAAGGCTGCAAAGTGGAAAATGTACTGTACATTTCACGATCACTGCATGCTATGAACGAGGATGAGTCGGATCGAAGAATGGAGTACTGCGAGTGGTGTGGGGGCATGCTTCGCGAGGAAGAACAGTTCGTTCATTTTGGCTCATTGTAGGACGGAAAACCGTTGGTTTTATTTGTTCTTTTATGCCTGTTTTGGCGTTGTATTTTTGTTTTTGCTTATTGGTCAGTATAGAGATAAAAGCATGAATTGCAGCAGGAAACAAATGCTTTATGCTTTTAGCAAGCTACTAAGATCTTCAACCATCTCCAGAAGGTTCAAGCTCGCCGTGTACAACGTCATAATTCGGTCAGTGGTGCTCTATGGATGTGAAACGTTGACGCTCGTCGAGCGTGACAAGTATTTGCTCCGGGTGTTGAAAATGAAGGTGCTGAGAAAGATCTTCAGGGCGGTCTGTGAGGATGGTGAGTGACGTATTCGTACCAACCAAGAAGTGTATGGCGATATTGACCTGGTTGCCGACGTAAAGAAGAGACGGCTGCGTTACCTGGGGCTTATTATAAGAATGGAGGAAGATAGAATCCTAAGAAAGCCCTCGACCAACAACCAGAAGGCAGAAGGAAGCCAGGCCGGTCGAGAAAGAGGTGGATTGATGACGTCAGAGAGGATGTAGAGGCACTGGGGATCTGTAACTGGATGAGATGCGCTGCAGCCAAGGAAGAATGGACGGCTGCTGTCGGAGAGGCCAGGGACTTTCATGGACTGTAGGGCCACAAGAGTGAGAGTGAGTGAGTGGTTCTTTCTAGCCGGATTTCTTTAGGTCATAATGGCCTTTTTATTTTGCAACTTCACCTGCCCATTGTCACAAGGGATGTATCAGGTAAGACAGGTCGAAACCTATCTCGAAACTTTGTAGACGCAATCGTTGTAGACTACTATAAGAGGTCAACGTGCGGAAAATCAGCCGCCAGATTGAACTGCAAGGCTCCGAAATCGTTCCTGACAACCTGGTACGCAGGCATGACGGCTGGAGGAGCTGGACATCTCTGTGGCTTTCGTAGTCTCACGGTGGGGCGTATATGCTGGCTGGAGCGTGCGGCTGCTTCCCACTGGTCTTGAGTGCTTGGGCCGTCAGGGCTGTCTCTTCCAACATGAACGGTACTCGCTACTTCCCATTGATTTATATGAGAGATTTGCCACATGATTTCGGAGCCTTGCAGTTCAATCTGGCAGCTGATTTTCTGCACGTTGTCCTCTTATAGTAGTCTACAACGATTGCGTCCACAAAGTTTCGAGATAGGTTTCGACCTGTCTTACCTGATACTTCCCTTGTCAGTTCATCAGTTCATCACCTCTTAAACATCTTTTCAGTATTAAATGCATTTGTTTGAACCGTATCTGTAAGGAGAGAAGAACATTCTTGGATGACAGAAGATAAGTCAGATAAGGAATTGGCGCTTCATGGCAATGACCTTGAACAGAATGTCAATTTCTCTAACCCTAGTATTGTTAAACCAAATATGATTCTAGTGATACTACTTTCAATTTCTTTCTCCAAGATGTCCATTGCGGGTTTGCTGAATTCAGTCTAGATGGAAATGATATTTAATTGTAAATTCTCCAAGTAGGCTACTGTTTTTTTTTTAAATAAACGGAGTTCCTTTTCAAGTTATGTTTAAAAAGAGAAGTGTTCCATTCATATATTTTCGCAATGTTTGTTGCAAATCACCAGAATTTTGTATGTATTTAACATTATATAATTATTAATTAATTAAAACAAAATAATTGGACTAAATTTATACGTCTTTTTTCCTGTTTTAGGTCCCTTATTTTGATATTTTACGTCCTTTTATAGATTTTTATGCAATTTATAGGTTGTCAACTTTCGAGCCCTAGTTATCATCTAGTTCAGAATAAGTTATGCTTTGCATTTTTCGAGAATCTTTGTCATGACGTGACCATAAAGCGAGAAAATGCTTAGTACAATGATGCCTGACAATGTACACAATTTGGATGCTCATGACTACACCGTATCCTTAAGGTGACGCGGACTGAAGTATAATTCCATACCTGACCCGTCTTTGCTCGGCAATTGTTGGCTTAAACGTGCACTTCTGTACCAAAAGATTCAACATGATCATCATTATCATCACAAAACACTGCTTTAAGCAAGTGAAATAAAATCTCCAAGTAACTATCTCCAATGGAAACCAGGCCCTGAACTTTGTCTTTTTCAGTTTCATCGTCTTGAAATCATTTGCATCATTAAGTTCGTTAATGAAAAAAGGAACGTTTTACGACTTTATTGCGTAGCTGTTGTCTTTATTCCGCCATACTAACTGTGTGCATCTATTAGCACTGAAATTAGTTTTACATAGCCGTGCTCGTGGCTACAATGCAATGCTGGTTCGAATCCTGGCGCTGACAGTGGCCATCCCCGCGATATTCCACATTCCTTCCAGGTGAATTCAAATAAGGTACTTCTTTTCAAGTCCCGGGGCACCTATCCCAATCCTTGCACCCTAATAATTACAGTTAGAGGAGCAGGCTACGTGGCGCAGCGGTAGTTACTCACCTGCTGTGTCAAACGTTACGGAATCGATTCCCGACGCAGTCAGTTGGTATTTCAGGGTGCTTAAATGCGAGGAAGCAGTATCAGAAGATTGACTGGCACGTTAAAAATACCCTTCGGGACAAAAATCCGACACCAAGACGTCTCTAAAAGTCGAAGTAATTTAATGGGACGCAAAACCTATACAATTATTATTATTATTATTATTATTATTATTATTTTCTTTATTTACTCAACTTACAGTTGGTAACACGACTCATATCGGTACATTGCGTACAAGAAAATGAGTAAAGTCACACTTTGAAAAGCCTATAACATACATTTTCAAACTATATAGCATAGACGTTTGACAGTCAATTTTCTTTTCCAATAAAGTTATCTTCCACGCCTCCTTTTCACAAGAGGGTCCAAAAAAATCCTAGTGTGTATTCAAAAATCATCTAACGATGCTGCAGGTTTTCAGAATTGCAGCGTTTTGTGCAATAGTGTGGGTGTATATGGGAAGATTTAGTGTGGCTAGATTTACTGAAAAGGATTTAGGTGTCAGGCCAGTGGGAGAAAGGAGGAAAGGAAGAATCGTCACGCTTTTTTGTCTCCGGATTCTAGCCACCTCCATAGCTAGAGGAGTATATTTATCAATCTTCTCTCTGTATTTATGGTGGATATTATGGTCATCCGGAACAGATATGTCAATCAAGTACGTGTGATGGTTCTTCTCCTTCTTCTTCTTCTTCTTCTTCTTCTTCTTATTATTATTATTAGAAGTAGTAGTAGCATTAGTACTATTATTGGAACGACAACGGTAGCTACGCTCGCTATCGTGCAGCTCTAGGCCATAGGCCAAGCTATCTGCGGATTCGGCAGACCTGGGTTCGAAACCCACCGTCGGCCATCTTTGAAATGGTTTTACGTAATTTCCCCATTTTCAACTCCAGGCAAATGCTGGAACGGTACCTTCTGACAGGCCACCATCCACATCCTTGCCCAGTTTCATCCATCTTCATTCATTTCATCTCTCATTAACTCCTCTCAGAGGTTGGCGTGAGGAAGGGCATCCGGCTGTGAAAACCATCCGCCACATAGACTTCCATCGCATCTCATCCCCCACCCTGTTGGAAACGAAAATAATAAGGAGTAGACATACATTATTATTATTATTATTATTATTTTATACAGTACGGTATATATAACACATTGCTGGTACATTACAACATAACTACAGTATACGGGCTTCAGGAAACCAAAGTATAGTTACTGAAACAGCAACTTCTAAGCTGGAATGTCGCTACCCATGAACTTCCGAACGATTCTGGTTGTTGAAAGAACTACTGCCTTCTGCATTAATTTGTACAGTTGCGTATCCAGATCCAGTTCTTTAAGGCTCGGCCACACAGAAAGCGGTCTGTCGCGGTGGGAAGCGATCCAGCAGTCGTCGCGGCGGTCTGCGATATGGGGACGTCACATAGGACGCGATATCTTTGTGTGAGCGGTCTAGTCTGGTCGCTTCCTTCTAAAGAATATGTAGTGTGTTTTCATATTAAATATTGTTTGATATTATTATTGAGTATGAGCTCGGACGAAGAACAACTCCTTCTCCTATTTGTTTTGCAAAACACAAAGAAGAAAAGACAATGTTGGGTGCATGACATCAATAAGAAGAGAGAGAGAGAGAGCAATTTGGAGAATACCACAGCTTATGTATCGAACAGGTGTCACATGAAAATGGTTTTTCAAGTATTTTCGTATGTCACGAGAATGTTTCGAGGAATTGCACGATTCCATGCTTCAGCCTTCTTCAAAACATTTTTATAATGTTCGTGTGAAGTGTCGAACAAATAATATGTGTATTTACGCAGAGTTTCAATAAATACTTCAGTTTGGTCACTCACCACAATCGCAGGCGGCACGGCGGTCAGGCGGGCAATCTGTACAACTGGATCGCTCGTCGTCGCGACCAAGATTAGCGGGTGACGGTAGACCGCGTTCTGTGTGCCAGGGTTGATGCAAATTTGGGAAATGCAACTGGACCGCCTGACCGCCTCGGTCAGATATCGCTTCCCGCCGCGACAGACCGCTTTCTGTGTGACCGAGCCTTTAAGGCCTTGGAGTAAGGTACTTGGGATCACGCCCGTACTTGAGACAATGATAGGTATGTTCTTTACCCGTTCTACATGCCATTGTCTTTTGATAGGATCGACCAACTCGCTGTATTTGCTGATCTTTTCTATGTTATGATGATAATTGTTGTTTTAAGGGGCCTAACATCGAGGTTATCGGCACCTCTTTTCTATGTGTTTTGACTGGAGATTCTTGTTGTTAGGAATCGCAACATCAATCAAGGTAGTTTGATTAATTTTCTTGCTGACAAACACCAGATCCGGCCTGTTGTATGATACCGATTGATCAGTCAAAATTGTTCGGTCCCAATACAACTTGTATTCCTTGTTTTCAAGAACACACTCTGGCTGATATTGGTGGTAAGGAACTTTCCTTCCTTTTAGAAGCTTATCAGCCAACTCCTGATGCAGGATTTTAGCAACTGCATCATGCCTTTGTTTGTGCTCCGTCGCCAGGAAATATCTATTATTAATATTATTATTATTATTATTATTATTATTTCACTTGAAAAATCACGCGGAAAGCAACCAGTCTTAAATCTTCTGCCACATTTCACCTCGAAAATTCCTCGTGCATTAACTGCAAATTGTATCCGGTGTGCCTTAGTTGGAGGTGAGTTGTTTGACCGCTACGTCATCTCGCCCCATCACTTTTATTGGTGGTGATTTATGTTTTACTGGGCGAAATATCAAGGTCATCTTTCCCTCACTTTCAATAAACACATTGCTTCCGTGTTTTTGTAATAGGCCTAATGTTGTTTATGGTGTCCAATTTAATGATGCCATTGGCACTTTCCCGGAATATCACCTTCCAAGCCTCCCTCGCCTCGGTAACATTAGGAGCGGGTCGGGCTTGCTTGCTGTTTCCATGGCAACGACGCGACGTGTGCTGCGATGCAGATCGTTAAGGTCTGCTTCCACTCAATTAAACGGAACTGAACAGAATTACGTGTTATTATTGTTGTTGTTGTTGTTGTTTCAGTGTAGGGGTTCTGAGCAACGTGGTCTGAAGCGCAGGGTGCCTGTCTGATAACATGTGGTTATTACGTTTTGACTGTAATATTGTGAACTTCTGTAATTATATACAAATAAATAGGCAATCGTTTGTATTTCAACTGTTTTTTAAATTCAATTTCCCACCAAATTTATATTTCGGCATTGTCATGAAAAACGAGTAGCTAATAATCAAAAGTAAAATAATAAAACTGTGCGGTATTTGAGGGCCTAGACAAAAGGAAGAAGACCTGTGCATAACCGTCTTTCTGATCCCTCCTGATTTTCTGACCATGATCCTTAAGTAAGATATCTGCTTTTCACAAATTTTGTCTCAATATAATCATCGGATATGCTGCTTACGCTCAAGACTTGTTTTTATTTCTTCTTCTTCTTCTTCTTCTTCTTCTTCTTCTTCTTCTTCTTCTTCGTCTTTTCCCGTTCATGCGTGGTCGACGTTTCTGACAAGTCGTTTCCATTTTCCTCGGTCCCAAATAGTGTTTTCTGTTAACTGCTTCTCCCGGAGATCATCCTGCACGCAGTCCATCCATCTTCTTCTAGGCCTGCCTCTTTCCCTTTTGCCTTCCACCTCCAGACCAAGCACTCGCCTTCCTACATAACTCTCATCCCTGCGTTTAATGTGGCCATACCAGAGCAAGCGTCTTTCTTGCACTTTTTTGATATTTCAGTCACTTTTACGCTGCCTCGTATGAAGGTGTTTTTGATGTGATCGTTCCTTGTAACACCACACATACATCTTAGCATCTTCATTTCAGCTACTTCCAGTCGCTTGCACTGTGACTGCACTGTTGGCCAAGTTTCTGCTCCGTATAGCATTGCAGGTCTCACTGCACATTTATAGGCTTTACCCTTTACTTGGATATTCAGTCTCCTGTCACAGAGAATACCAGATAACCTTTTCCAGTTTAACCAGGCAGCCTGGATTCGGTGGGTAATTTCCAGATCTAGATTGCCATCGTTAGATACAGTGGATCCCAGATACGTGAAACTGTCCCTTGTCTGTAGCTGGCTACCATCCATCTGAATAGTTTCATTTCCAGTTCCTCCAAGGCACAGGTATTCGGTCTTATTCCTACTGATTTTAAGGCCTCTGTCCTCTATGGCTCTTCTCCAGCATTCCAGTTTATATTCAAGCTCTTCCCTGTGTGTGCTACATAAGACAATATCATCTGCAAATAGCATACACCAAGGAGCTGGTTCTCTTAAGTTTTCAGAGAAGACATCCATTATTAGATCAAAAATATAGGGGCTTAGTGCAGATCCTTGGTGAAGACCTACTTGAACCGGTATAGTATCTGACAATCCTACACTACTTCTAATTCGTGTCCTTGCTCCACGGTACATATCCTGAACAATGCGCACATACTTCTCCGGTACTCCCTTGCATCTCATGCATCTCCATACCTCTTGACGGGGCACTCGATCATACGCTTTCTCTAGGTCTATGAACACCATATGTAGTTCTTTTCTCTTCTCCCTGTGCTTTTCCATGACCTGCCTAAGTGCAAAAATAGCATATGTTGTTCCCTTTCCCGGCATAAATCCAAACTGTTCATCTCCTATTGTCGTCTCCACCCGAAGCCTACTTTCAATAACTTTCTCCCAGATCTTCATTGTGTGTGACATGAGTTTTATTCCTCTGTAATTTGCACAATCCTGAATGTCACCTTTCTCCTTATAAATGGGAATTATGGTACTCTCCCACCATTCCTTGGGCATTACTTCCTCTTGAAGAACCTGTTGGAATAGATTCCACAACATATCTATGCCCTCTTCATCCAGACATTTCCAAGCCTCCACTGGAATTTCATCGGGGCCGGTTGCTTTTCCACATTTCATTTTCCTAATAGCAGTTACAACCTCTTCCCTGCATATGCCAGTTGTTACGTTGTGATTTGGGATACCATCCTCAAACACAAGACGGGCATTTTCCTCATTTAGCAACTTTTCAAAATATTCCTCCCATCTCTTCTTAATATGCTCTTCATCTTGAATTACAATTCCTTGTTCACTTTTCATCTGCCTGATGTGTGTGAGATCTTTTGAAGCCCTGTCTCGTGCCTTAGCGATTCTGAAAAGCTTGGCCTCCCCTTCTGTGGTCTCTAGTTCTTCATAGACTTCCTTCCATGCAGTTGTCTTTGCTTTCCCTACAGCTCTTTTCACAACTTTATTTGCCTTTCTGTAGTGTTCTCTATCTTTGTCATTTCCAGACTCAGCCCATTTCTTTTTTGCCTGTCGTTTTGCCTTGATGGCATCCTGAACCACATCATTCCACCACCATGTTTCTTTATCCAGGGGAGCACCTTTCCCAGACGTCTTCCCCAAAACTTCTACACCTGCTTTCCTGATTGCTTCTGCATTTACTGTCCACCATCTCTGAACTCCTTCCACTGGCCGTGTTCCTTGCAACACCTTTTCCTTGAATTCACTTCTCAAAATAGGATCTTTCAATTTCCACCATTTAATTCTTGGAGTAATTTTCCTTGCTGTTCTTTTCTTAATGCCCGTGAATTCATAATCAATAACTAGCACTCTGTGTTGTGGTGTAACACGTTCCCCCACAATAACTTTACAATTCTTAACCTCCTTCAAATGCATTCTTCTGCACAAAAGGAAATCTATTTGGCTCTCTCTTCCTCCACTTTTGTAGGTCACCAGTTGCCTTTCGTTTTTCTTGAAGAAGGTGTTACATATTGCTAGATCTAATGCCAAGGCAAAACTTACCACTCTCTCGCCCTCCTCATTTCTCGTACCAAATCCCCAGCCTCCATGCACTCTCCTCACTACTTCCCCTTCCACACTGGTGCCAACATGTCCATTTAGATCTCCATCCAGAAATACCCTTTCATCTGCTGATATACTAGAAAGTTCCTGCTCCAGGTCCCTCCAAAAACCATCCTTTTCTTCCTCCTCACAGCCAACTTGGGGAGCATAGGCACTTACAATGGTAAACCCTTCCCCAAGGCACAGCTTCACACTCATCACGCGATCACTTCTTCTGTTTACACTGGCTAGAGAGGGGATCAAATCGTTAGCCAGGATAATTCCAACACCATTTCTTCCCGCTCTGTTTGCTCCACTGTACAACAATTTAAAGCCACTTCTAAGCTCTCTTGCTTTATTACCCTTCCACCTAGTTTCTTGGGCACACAGAATTCCAATTTTTCTTCTCATCATTAGGTCCACAACCTCTCTTCCTTTTCCAGTCATCGATCCAACATTCAGAGTTCCAATTCTAATCTGGAATTGCTTCTTCAGCCGAGCCCGCCCATGACTCGGTAGCCTTTGCTCATTTCTCACAAGGGGTAGGCGGGACCCTTGCGCGTCGCTTCCGGGGAACGCCCTAGCAGTTTCCGAGGCTAAATTTACAGAACTTGTCATATTTGTACGGTTTTGGCAGTTTGTTTTATAGCCGGATGCCCTTCCTGACGCTAACCCTTTACTAATTTCTGGGATAACAGAGAATAAAGCTATCTATAATAAAACAAGTATTAACAAGTATCAAGGTGGCTGTGGAAGTTCATGATCATTGAAGCTAGGAACTATAAACTGTCCAATCAATGTCAAACAAAAATAACATGGCTGCTATTTGGACATCGAAACACAAATCTCAAATTGATTTAACCACTCCAACAAGATAACACCAATCCGCGAGACAATATGCACTGTCACGGGAACAAACTCCAACAATCCTTGAAAACATGCGATGATCCGTAAAGAAAGGCACAAAACACCATCAAAAGGCAAAACTGTGGTACCACATCGCAGCCCAGGTCTTATCACGGCCTCCTCTACATTATTTTTTATTTTTTATTTTTTTATTTATTTAAATTTGTATTTGTATTTCTATTTATATTTTTACTATTCTTATTTTTATTTTTATTTTAATTTTTTTAAATTTTATTTTATTTTTATTTTTATTTTTATTTTTATTTTTATTTTTATTTTTATTTTTATTTTTATTTTTATTTTTATTTTTATTTTTATTTTTATTTTTATTTTTATTTTTATTTTTATTTTTATTTTTATTTTTATTTTTATTTTTATTTTTATTTTTATTTTTATTTTTATTTTTATTTTTATTTTTATTTTTATTTTTATTTTTATTTTTATTTTTATTTTTATTTTTATTTTTATTTTTATTTTATTTTCGCTTTCATTTTTATTTTTATTAATATTTCTATTTTTATCTTTACACGCGGCAGTTCCAAGATGTTCCATTTTTTTTTTATTTTTATTTTTTTTTTTTTTTATTTTTTTTTATTTTTTTTTTATTTTTTTTTTTTTTTATTTTTATTTTTTTATTTTATTTTCGCTTTCATTTTTATTTTTATTAATATTTCTATTTTTAACTTAACACGCGGCTGTTCCAAGATGTTCCAAGCCCCTTAAATTGTTGCATTTTTCTTCAGCAGTAAATTGATAATAAGTATACATTTTTGGAAGTCAAGAAAAAGTGGCATACAGAGAGTTTATCGGCCCGGGGGATACTTGAACGCGATTAGAGACCTAAAAACAAATTTCTCCAAGAAGTGGATTATGGACCTCTAATACCAAGAGAACTCTGGTTTATTTTGTGCCGTAAAAGACAAAAAATAATATTTTTCATCAGAATTTTCGAACATTAGCTGTTTTATATACTAGCAAGCACACATTTCACAAGATATTAAATATCTGTAACTATTTAATTTATTTTTTGAATTTTAGCCCATATCGACGGTGTCAAAGCAATACCTCGTATCTGACATACTAATATTTTCCAACACTCGAGGACATATTCTCGAAATGCGTTTTTGTGGTTACAGAAACAAAAGACATACGAAAAACAGATACCCTAAAATTCTAAGTAAGGATGACAGGAGAAAGAATATAAAGTGCAGATTAGAATCCCGATAGCAGTTTTATTTACATTAAAGGGAAGAATTACAGTATGAACAGTCAACAACGTTAGCCGGTACACCACAAGGTGGTTTAGACCTAAATAAGAAATAGCTATTTTTGAAGATTTCTTAGAGTATAAATACGCTTTCAATTAATGTGCTGCTCTCTGTATGTGACCTTTAAAAACCTACCCTAAACAGCTTCGGCGGTGTAGTCAGTAACACGCTGAACTGCTATACCCAAGATCGCGGGTTCAAAGCCGGCCGAAGTCACAGATTCTTAAAAGCGTTAAACTCCTTCAGTATGCCTTACTTCGGAGGGGGAAGTAAATCCGGCGGCCCCATGTGATAGATTTATGTCATGTAAAAAAACCTACCACTACAATTGGTAGTGTGTAAGAAAATTTGTAGGTTATATTTGGCTGGTCAGAAACGCTCTATCAAGTTCCAACGTTCGCCGCTAGGTGTTAGTGAAGTAGCATCAGGTAGACAAAGTTGGAACTACTTGAAATTGAACTTGTTGGGAGCCCTCGGGCGTTCAATTAAAATACCCAGCTATGGTCATTGGCTGCAATTAATATATAATAAAACCTACCCTAACCCGCGGACGTTCTTTTATTAAATGTGATAATTGAAGATGTTCGTTCTAATTAATCATATCGCAGAAGGTTCGCATACCTACCTATTTAAGTGAAGGCCACAAAATTATGTTTGTTATGGAGTTGGGCGTAGATGCTTCAATTACAATACAGCATAAACGGTACCGTGCCCTCAGGGGTAGAGGGTAATTAGTTATTTACAGTATTCATTTCATGGTTGTTTCTCGCCGTGCCGGGTCAGACATTCCTCGTGACGCGACCTCCACTCCACAGTGCTAATTAGTGGGCATTATGATCCTCGTTAACAAGAAACACAAATGCAGCTATTTCAAATGACCAGGGAGGAAACACGTTGCTCCGTCAGTAACTTAAGTGCCTATTTTACACTCAATTAATTAATTTCCTAAAAATATTATATCATAAGTAGCGTTGTTTATGTGGACTTCTCTCGGTGAACATACAGTACCTTTTTAGTGACTTATTTCTTGTAACAAAAGTTTGGTGCTTTTCAGTCGGTCAACACGAATGTACCCAAACGAGTTGGGTTATACCCTAAGGTAGGACTGCCCAACCCAGGGGCGGATCTAGGGGAGGGCGAGGAGGGCGACCACCCAGGGCCCCGCGGTCCGGGGGGTGGGGGCGCCATGGACTTTTAAAAATTTATTTAATTAATTCATTAATTAATTAAACTTTTCAAACTAATTTATAATTCATATTCCTTTTTTCAGTGCAGCGATGACCTCCCGTGACCGTTTAACAAGTTTAGATTTCAGTGAAATAATAAAAAGACTTCAGCCGGCAAAAAAGTCGCAAAGTAATATTTTAATATTTCATGGTTTACATAATCTTCTTCAAGGGGACTTAAAGGTTTCTTTCATATTATAAAAAATTGTACTGTAGTGTATTCAAAATATTGTAACTATTATAATTTTATTATTATTACCAACCTATTTACCATTTGATTTGATATTTTTTTGTTTCCTATTGATGTGGGCCCCACCTTATCATATCGCCCAGGGCTCTGCAAGGCCTGGTTCCGCCACGGGCCCAACCTACAGCCCGCGAGACTATTTTCTCCGGCCCGCCGCTCCGCGCCTGAGGTCGCCAAAACTTTGAAACAACTTAAACCAACTGGACAAAGAAGTGTGCGCGCACCCCTACCCAAAGCAGTTCCAGTCGTCACACTAAACTAAATTATCATGAACTTTATTTCATAATTTGATTGTTAATTGTGCCAAATGAACATAAATACTCACCCTTTGTCATTCATGCTGTATGTGTGTTGAATATCATCGTACTTCTATTTTAAAGGGATTTATTAAAAATATGTAAATTTAATTTTAGTGTTTTATTTTTTATCCACAACAAATAAATATAGAAAGCTGCAACAATATTTAAAAAAAACTAAGGTCAGACAGCCACAAATCTCACCATATTGCACCTATTTTTAAAAAATTTCCCAAAACCCCCAAATCCCCCAGAGTGTTATTGGCCCGCAAGGTTCACCAACTATTTACAACGTGGCTCTTAGTTATAAAAGGTTGGGAACCCCTGCCCTAAGGTATATTAGTGTTGACCGACTGAAAAGCACCAAACTTTTGTTTACTAAGGTAACAATGAAAAATGGCTTCAAAACCCATAATATTTCTTGTAGTTAAAACATAAAAAACTATTCAGCGATATCTAAAGTAGTCTTATGTTGAAATTTATACTATACCAATAATGCTTAGTAACAAGACATTTCATGCTGTAATTCTTCCTTTTAATTTCAATAAAACTGCTATCGTGATTTGAATCTGCACCTTATGTTCTCCCTCCTCGTTTCCCGGTCAATGCATGTGAGATTTTCGAAGTGAAATGCCATGTCCTGTGGTTCGGATTCCACGTAAAAAGGAGGTCCCGTGGCTCATAATCACAAGATTCACGGTCACGTAAAACAACAATCTTCCTTTTCTCCCTCCTGGCATCCTTACTTAGATTCATCGTATGTGTTTTGTTTCGGTAATCTTTAGCCTGCTTACTAGACCTACATACTTGCACATATCCAGTTCTCGCCATCTGTCCAGTATATTAGTGATTTCCAACCTTTTTAGAGTTGAGTGTCACGTAATTTTGTAGGATCGTGTCTTGCCCTTGTTATGTTATACTTTTTGAGTGGCATCATATAAATTCTATACACTTGTGAATAACTTAAAAACGTATCCCTTTATAGGGCAAAAGACTGGAGGTATCAAATTTATTTTTTTGCACATTTGTAATTGGTGGTGATAGATGAGAAGGAATATGCAACAATTTTATACGTGTGGATTCTATTTTACGAAATATGGGGTGGGAAATTACTATCCCACTGCCCATACCCGACAGTATGTTTTCTTAAATGAGCAATGGGGTAATAATTTCCCACCTCCAAATTATAATGACACTGTGTTTATCACTCAATAATGAGGTTTATTTAACAGGATATAGTAAATGCAAAACACCCATCACGCTCTATAATTTAAAGAAAACGTAACTCCCACGCAACACAAGGTCAGTGACCTATAACATCTTTACCGAAAACTGCACAAAAAATTAAAGTGATTTTGGAATGTTATAAGTTAGTATATTTGAATATAATTCAATAATTTCAAAATAGTATTTGCTAAAAACACAAAAATTAATTTTAAAAATCTTCTATTCTATGGCAAACACCCTCAACAGGATAATTATTTTCTTTCTACCTGAAATATATTTACTCAAATGACCAAAATCATTATTAACATTATATTTTAATTACATACCAACGTTTACACATATCTTATCTTCAATAAAGACACCTTCTTCTGTAAAACAATGCATTTCTTTCACTCAACACAATCGAACTGGCGAGCACGTGCACTGTAGAGACCACTGGGATATATGCTTCCCACCTTTGGTTTCTGTTGACAGTATATATACATCAGTAAATTGGATAGGTTAAGAATGTAAACAACGCTCTTACAGTAGGTTTCTACGTTCGTTGCCAAGAGCCGACTGCGGTGGCGTCTAGTAGCTAAGTTCTGAACTTGGCCTAGTAGTCGTTGACGGTGGCGCTTGGCGGCAAAGGTAGGAACTATTTGAAAAATTCTAAGGTGCAGTACTTAAATTAAAAAGCAGATAACACACACTATTACAGTCATCACAATTAACACCGGTTATCAGACAGATTCTACACACACCCAAAGTACACGGGGCTACATGACCGCATTGTCGCAGCCCCTAAACTTAAGAACCAACCAACCAACCATACATCAAATTAATGGGTTTTCAATATTTCCCTATGCATGTGGAACTGCTTGAAATGAAAGGGGCGGGAAGATTCTCTCCCAAACACCGTTCTATAAATACAATGGTGGAAAGAAATTATCCCAAGGACCTATAAAGAGTTTATACAAAGTTATTTCAGGAAAAAAAACCATAAAACTAGAAAAAGCAGTTTATATGTAATTGTTATTAACAAATAGCAATATAATTTCCCAATAATAACACGACTATAACAGTGGGCAAAAAGATAAACCTTCTGTTGCTTATTTCCTATTACAGCTTCTATGTCAGGTTCAACGGAGCTCATATTTAATCTTGAGTCGTTTTTCCACACAGATTCTATTCTCGGACCTTTTCAGCCTATTTTCATTTTATGAAACTATTACAGATATCACCCTGAAATTTTGTACGGTGATAAAGGGCACTGCTACAAGTTTATCTATGTAACTTTCATAAACCTCCAAAGTACAAAACGAACATGGCGGCCAAGCGAAGTTGAAACATTTGAATAGACTTTTCTCGTGATTTAACTCTCTGAGCGCAGTGAAATGTGGTACAGTAATTGATTATACATATTGTAATGCACTGGCATCTAATTTAGTTCAATTGTTTACATAAACTCAAGATGGCGGCTGTGCAAAATTTTAAAATTAAGTTTTAATTTCTTGTGTCGTAATCATGCGATCGAAGTGAAAGTTTGAATAATGAACCTACACAATAATTTTCCTTTAATGGTACATAACTCTATGGCCTATACATATAACAATCCAAAATGGCAAGCATCCGAAATATTTAGACGGTTCTCAATATCTACGAATCTTTTACAGCAATTAAACTGATTTTTTTAATGTTCATAGAGGTTATGAACATAAGTTCGCCTATAGGACTTTCAGTAACCTGGTAAGCACAAATCCAACATGGCGGCGACGCGAAGTATACATATTTAAATGGACGTGTCTCGCGATTTAACCTTCCGAGTGCAGTGAAACTTTGCACGTTAGATGCTTATACAAATATTAATCCACTGGCATCTTATTTATTTCAATTGTTTTCATAACCACAAGATGACAGCTGTGCGAAATTTTTCAATCTCGTTTTTACTTCTTGTGTTCTAATCATGCGATTGAAGTTTGAATATCACACGTACACAATAATCTTCATGTAATAGTACATAAATAAAAATCCAACCTGCGAACCATCTGAAATATTTAGACGGTTCTCAATATCTACGAGTCTATCACAGCCTTCAAACTGAAATTTTTATGTTGATAGAGGCAATTAACATGAGTAGGATATAAGAAAATAGGCTGTATAGTTCTCTACGGAACTACATGTTTTTTCACGTAAGCTCTCTCCGAAAATCCAAATGCGTTGTTACAATGGAGTTCAGCATTTTACCCCTTAACTAAAAAGAGCAGGATACTGGGATATTCATTTCTTGCAGTGTTCCAGAAGAACATGTTCTTTTTTGAATTTCCAATATTTGTTTTCCATATACTTTCTTTTGTTCATTATTATAATTATTAGTTTTATTTAATTTTTTCCTTTATTTTTTAGGCTTGTTTCATTCGAATATTCGATTAATTCGACTACTTCGAATATTCCACAATTTGAAATTCGAATTAGTTATTTGAATCTTTCAAGTATTCGAATATTTGGATGCTCTAACAATGCAGCTACCCGAATACTCCAGTTGTTCGAATCATTCGAATATTCGAAGTACTCGAGTATTTCAAATAGTTGATTATTAAAATAAATCGAAGCTGATAAGTACCCGAAAATTAGAGCAATTTCTGTACATAAACATGTACAGTGGACAAGTTGTTCGAAGCAGATGCGAATCCAAGGGGTTTGATGAGGGTTAACCCTTCTCCATTCAGCTTGATAGATCCATATAAATACATATCATTAAAAACAAGCATCAATATTGCTATTTCTTTCTTTTTTCTTTCTTTCTTTCTTTCTTTCTTTCTTTCTTTCTTTCTCTCTTTCTCTTTCTTTCCTTCTTTTTCTTTCTTTATTTCTTTCTTCTTTCTTTATCTTTCTTTTTTCTTTTTATTTCTTTATTTCTTTCTATCTTTCTTTCTTTTCTTTCTTTCTTTCTTTCTTTCTTTCTTTCTTTCTTTCTTTCTTTTCCTTTCCTTCTTTTTCTTTCTTTTTGTTTTTTTCTAACTTTCTTTCTTTTTCCTCTTTTCTTTTTCACTTTCTTTCTTTTTCCTTTTTCTTTCTTTCTTTCTTTCTTTCTTTCTTTCTTTCTTTTCTCTGTCTTTTTCTTTTTTCTTTCTTTTTACTTTCTTTCTATCTTTCTTTCTTTTTCTTTTTTCTATTTCATTTTTTCTTTCTTTCTTTTTTCTTTTCTGTTTCTTTCCTTTTCTTTCCTTCTTTTTCTTTCTTTTGTACTTTCTTCTTTCTTTCTTTCTTTCTTTCTTTCTTTCTTTCCTTCTTTCTTTCCTTCTTTTCTCTTTGTTTTTGTTTTGTCTATCATTTATCTTTTTCCTTTTTCTTTCTCCCTTTCTTTCTTTTTCGTTTCTTTCTTTCTTTCTTTCTTTCTTTCCTTCCTTTCTTTTTCTTTCTTTCTTTCTTTCTTTCCTTTTCTTTCTTTCTTTCTTTCTTTCTTTCTTTCCTTCCTTTCTTTTTCTTTCTTTCTTTCTTTCTTTCTTTCTTTCCTTTTCTTTCTTTCTTTCTTTCTTTCTTTTTCTTTTTTCTTTTTTGTTTCTTTCTTTCTTTTTCTTTATTTCTTCCTTTCTTCCTTTTTTCTTTCTCTTTCTTTCTTTCTTTCTTTTCTCTTTCTCTATGTTTATTATAATTATTCAAATATTTCAATGATTTGGCTTGTTCGTCCAATCATTTGATTATTGACTAAATAGTTGGATTATTTCACTAATGCGATTATTTCGAAATCCGAAATATATGAATCTGCGAATAATTCTAACAGTCGAACTATTCGTATGTTCGAATCAAATATTCGTGTTCGAATGTATTCCAACAAATAGAATAATTCGATTTACGAATGTGTTCAGCCCTAGTGTTGACCAACTGAAGGCAACACTGAAAAATGGTCTCGAACCATTCAATACCAGAGGAATTGGGGGGAAAATGAGTGTAAACCACACCCAGCGTAGTTTCTGTCAGCGACGGGATTCGAAACTTGGACCCTTGGACTTCAAACTCCTGCACGAGAGATTAGAGCGTGGATCGCCAGCTGGGAGGAGGATCTTGACCTAGGACACGCACACACGCTGCGCCCTCAAGGTGACCTCTGACCCGCTGAAGAGTAATAAATCGCTTCCAGTTCGCCCAAGCGGGCTTTAACAGAACAATTAAGGCTAGAGTCACGTACAGCGTACAGCCGCAACATGTGGCAACTAGTGCACTTGCCAAATTGTACAGCCACTGGACAGCATGGCACCAGGTTCCATTCGGTGGCGTAGTTGCTAGCATGCTGAGCTTCTTTGCCTAAGGTCGCGGGTTCATACCCGGCCAAAATCGTCGGATTTTTTAAGAGCGTTAAAATTCCTCAGTATGCCTTCCTTCGGAGGGGAAGTAAGCCGGCGGTTCCATGTCATAGATCTGTGGCATGAAAAAGAACCCTCCAAAAAGTACACTTGTGTGAAGCTAAAATTTGTTGGTAGGAATTGATAACGCTGTATTAGTTCCAACGTTCGCTGCCAGGTGCTGACTGCGATGGCATCTAGTAGCTAAGTCCACAAGCTAGGTGTCCTGGACGGTAGCATTTGGTAGAAAAATAAAACAAACTACTTGAAAAATTGATCGTCTGCAGTCCTTACCAAAATCACAGATAACACACAATAATACAGCCATCACAATATTAACACTGGTTATCAGACAGATTCTACAAACACCAAAAGTACACAGGGCTACATGACCGCGTTGTCACAGCCCCTAAACTAAGGAACCAACCAACCATCCATTCTCAGCTCTGCCAAGAAATGTAATTCCTATCTGAGGACTGGAACGGAATACCCTCAGCCTCGTGAGACAGAATTGAGACGAGCTTTACCGTGGTTTTCTAGTTCTACTCCAGACAAAAAAGGCCGGAATGCGGTAACGTCACCAGAATATTTTGCTCAGGGTGGTCCGTGGATTGGCAGGGTAACTGAATGATCAGATAAAATTGTGTGAAAAATATGATCAAAATTCTATGTTTTTCAGTCCGTCATCAGAATTGTACCAATTGTAAAGAGTGGTACACTAATCCTGAAACTGGTCTCCCAAGTGTATTTATTGCCACGGTGGGTGAGTGGATTGCGTGTCGGTCTACTAACCCCAAGATTGCAGGTTCGCTCCTGGCCGTGGTAGGTGTTTTTTTTTAAGGCGGCAAAAATACGACACACATGTCATACGATATTGGCATGTCAAAGAACCCATTTGAATTCAGTAGGCCGTGTTCATAGCGGCAAAATTAATCTCGGGAGTTTCCGCCAACACAAAGTTCCTTATTTCTTTACTAAAAAGCGCTATAGTGTTCAGGGAGCTTAGATATCTAACCTCCTTGATTTTCATAGTGATTCAAGGAACAATGAAATTCGACATCCAAGCTACCCTCTGGGTGTCAAATTACGAAGCTTGCACCTGGCACCCGAGGCCATACGATATTAATATTAATTAATTAATGGTTTTCTTTTCAGGATTACCCATTTATCCATTACAATTGGGTACAATCGTGTTCTCCGACTGAAAAACATTGAATTTTCGATTACTAAGGAAAATGAAAATCCACAGCCTGTTTCCAGTCGACTGACCGGGTCAGGTAATGGAATGAATAAAGCTCCCATCTAGCGGCGAGGATATGAACTGTGCCGGCTGCCGAAGCCTATCGCATTCCCCTGGGGCAATGATTAAATGAATGACTGATGAAATGAAATGATAGTGGAGAGTGTTGCTGGAATGAAATTGAGACAGGGAAAACCGGAGTACCCGGAGAAAAACCTGTCTGCCTCCGCTTTGTCCAGCACAAATCTCACATGGAGTGACCGGGATTTGAACCACGGATCTAGCGGTGAGAGGCCGGCGTGCTGCCTCCTAAGCCACGGAGGCTTCTTTCGATTACTAAGGCATCACTGAAAAATGGCTTCAAATACCATAATGTGAAGTATGAGATAGTAAACCGATAACATAGTCTTGTTGTTGTTGTTGTTGATGATGATGATGATTAATATGTAGCCCCGTGTATTTGGGTGTGTGTAGAATTTGTCTGATAACCTGTGTCACTGTGATGACTGTACTAGCGTGTGTATTTGTAATCGAGGTAGGATTTGGGTAGGAAGTGACCATAGCCTCAAGTTAGGTACCATCCCGGCATTTGCCAGAAGTAGAAGTGAGAAACCACGGAAATCCAAGGTCACTTCCAGGTTTGCTGAGGAAAGAATCTAACCCGCCTCTTCTCAGTTTTGCCTCACAGGGTTTAGTGTACCCCGTTCCAGCCCTCAGATCAGAATTAAATTTCTTGGCAGAGCCGGCAATCGAACCCGGGCCCCCGCGGTGACAACCATGAGTGCTAACCACTACGAAAGGAGACGAACAGAAAATGTTTTGCTCAGGGCGATCCGTGGAATGATCAGATATAAGTGAAACATGACTTAGTGAACTGATAGTCTTGGTGTTGTTGATCCTTTAGGGGCTCTGCGACATCATGGGCTTGTAGCCCCATTTAGTTTGGTGTGTGTAGAATTTGTCTGATAACCTATATCACGGCAATGCCTGTACTAGTGTGTGTATTTGTAATTGAAGTAGGATTTGGGTAGGAAGCGGCCATAGCCTCAAGTCAGGTATCATCCCGGTATTTGCCTGCAGTAGAAGTGGGAAACCACGGAAAACCACTAGCAGGATTGGCTGAAGTAGGAATCGAACCCAGCTCTTCTTTTTTTTTGCCTCACGAGGCTGAGTGTACCCCGTTCCAGCCCTCAGGTAAAGTCTAAACCTACAAGTAATGTACATAATTGTATTGTTTCCTTTTGACGTATTAGGCGTAAAGAATATAGATTGGTTTGAAGCCACTTTTTACTGTTGCCTTATTGACGATATTGATATTGCAACTTTTCAGTCGGTCAACACCCTCACTGCCCTCCAAAAACAAATGCACAGACAAACTTAACTGTAGCAACTAGTACCAGTAATAGATTTGTAGAGCTATTCTGTCTTGTATATTTGGATCTGATGATGATCATATGAAGAACGAAACATGTCAACAAATTACACGGTAAGCCCCATAATTAGAAATTGTATGATCAATCTATGGTACTTTTTCCAGATGATGAATAATTGAAAACCTACGCCCAATTTAATAGGGTACATTACTGTGTTGAAAATGAAAATCCACAGCCTGCTTCCAGTCGCCCGAACGGGTCAGGGAATGGAATGAATGAAGCCCCATCTAACAGCGAGGATATGAACTGTGCCGGCTGCCGAAGCCTGTCACACTCCCTTGAGGCAATGATTAAATGAATGACAGATGAAATGAAATGATAGTGGAGAGTGTTGCTGGAATGAAATTTGTGACAGTGAAAACCGGAGTGCCCGGAGAAAAACCTGTCTGCCTCCGCTTTGTCCAGCACAAATCTCACATGGAGTGACCGGGATTTGAACCACGGACCCAGTGGTGAGAGGCCGGCGTTCTGCCGCCTAAGCCACGGAGGCTCCGGCACATTATTGGTTGACAGACTGAAAATCCTTTTTCTTTTTTTTAAATTATTACATTGGAACAAAATATTAAAATTTTGTGTACATCAACTACATTTCCCAGATATGATTTTTGTTGACATTTGAGTTTCAGCTCCCTCTTCTGTTTCTAGGAAACAGCTCGGGACTGGACTGCAGTGGTATCGCTAATGGATGCAACGCCTCGGGTAACAGCAGATGTAAAAATATATTAACCCAGTAGCGCAGCCAATTGGCGTAGGGCACGCTCCAGACTGGAATTGAGAGCTGTTCGCTCCGAGATTCCGGCACTGACAGCGGCCATCCTGAATGCGGTTTTATCCCGGGTATGTTCACACTTATTCCAGACACCTTGGTTCTAGACCTTAGGCGCCTACCACAATCCTACACCCAACACTTGCACCGACACGACACAACAATACAGGTTATTTGATATTCTAATAAACGGGACTGATAACCTCGGTGTCTCGAGTCCCTAATTACTATTACAACAACAGTGAAGGTATCTGATATTCTACTGTCATCCAAATGAACGGGACTGATAACCACGGTGTCTCAAGTCTCTAATTAATTCAACAACAGTGCAGGTTATCTGATATTCTACACTCACCCAAATGAACGGGACTGATAACCACGGTGTCTCAAGTCACTTATTTTAATGCAACAATAACAGTGCAGGTTATCTGATATGCGTGGAGCAATCGGTAGAGGTACTGAGCATTTAACTGAAAGAGAGTGGGTTCGATCCCCACCCAGGTAGTGGATTTTAGAAACAAAACTACCACTTTCGGAAACGCGGGGTTCACTCAGACTACTCCAGAAATGAGTACCAGGGTAATTCCTGGGAGCAAAGACGGCCGGGCGTGGAGCTGACAACTCCATCCCATCAAGTGCCGATGTCACAAAAAGTGGAAGCCTCTACCTTCCATTACTCCCAGAGCCTCCATGGCCTGTACGGAGTTGGCTTTGCTTCTTTTTTTTTTTTTTTTGGTTATCTGATATTCTACTCGCACCCAAATGAACGGGACTGATAACCACGGTGTGCCAAATCCCTAATCAAAGCAACATGAACAGTGCATGTTATCTGATATTCTACTCTCATCCAAATGAACGGGACTGATAACCACGGTGACTTAAGTCCCTAATTAATTTAACAACAACAATGCAATTCTATGATAGTGTGCCATATTTGATAGCTCTAGGGGCAAAAGATGTACATAGTTAAATCATTTAATAGAAGTTTAAGAATTTTGGATCATCGACGTTGTGTACTTGGGGGTGGGTGTATGTTCAATTTGATAACGTGTGTTTTTGCGGTGACTGTAATAGTGTGTATAGTTGTAATTATTGAGGTTAGGACTTGGGTAGTCAACAAAATTATGTTAAATGGCCCGGCTAAGCTCAAATAGTGTCAGCGTTTCGCCCCAGTGTACCATTGGGCTCGTCAGTTTGTATGGTGCACCTCACACGTTTCTCATTCGAGAACATTCTTTCCACATATCGATTACCAAGGTAAGTTTTGCATTTGCTTTGGAAAGAAGACTATGCTTCCTGTAGTGCTTTGGCATTGCTCGTGACGTCGATACTACATATTATTATGTGTATCAAGTGTCTTGCATTGGCCTGCTTAGTGAGCACTATTCCGCGTATTGGCGAGGTGCACCATACCAACTGACGAGCCCAATGGTACACTGGGGCGAAACGCTGGCATTATTTGAGCTTAGCCGGACCATTTAACATAATTTTGTTGAATACTCAAGCTCAAAGGACCATAACAACATGTTTCTCATTCGAGAACATACTTTCGACATAAGACTTGGGTAGGTTGATTAGAACTCAAAGTAAGGTAACATCCTTACACTTGCCTTTACTTATTTTGAACAAACCCGGCAAAAATATCACTCTCAGAATGACCGCTGTTAGCGTCGGTATTCGAACCTTTGGTCTCCATATTCCCATCTCCACCTTGCAGTCGCAGAGTATGACTTTACGCACAGCACAAGTGTCATAGGACTCCAGATGGTCGATCGGACTGATACACGTCTGTGTATGGATGACATTGCGGTTCATATTACGATACTCAATGCCTTACTAGACAAAAGTGTCATGTTACAGCCATATGAATATTTGGATAAGAATTGCTATATCAGTTGTACGATAATGCATTTGTTACCCGTTTGTTTCTGTATTACAAACTGCTTGATGTTGATCCATTTAGGGGCATTGTGACATCCCGGTCGTGTACTTGGGGGTGTGTATGGAATATGTGGAAATTTGAATCCATTTTTATGTTCGACCCTGGCGAAATGTAAATAGTATACGTCAGAAAACTGTACTATAATGAGGCTCATTATAGTACAAGTTTTCATTATGATACAGTTTCTCCCACCAATCAGAGCTCAAGAAACAGTTGTGTGACCAATTAGGTGAGGATAGCATCGCACCTGCGCTCATTACATGGCCCCTATTTTAAATTTCACTGCGTGGCCTAGTGTCATAGAGGGGTAATCGAGGAGGCCATGGTTAAATACAAGGTATTCTCTGTGTCCCATGCACTTTGTTCAGTACACAAAACTGGTGAAATCTCGACAGATATTTATGAATATTTATGTTCGAACATAAAATAGTTATAATTATCGTCGAACATAAACAGGCGTATGCAACTCGCCTATAATGGTAATTAAGACACTCGTATGGAAATTATAAAACTCACTACGCTCGTTTTATAAACATACTCGTGTCTTAATTATTGCCAGTATAGGCTCGTTGCATAATGTACTATTTTTTCAGTGTTGCCTATACAAATTGTCTTTTGCTGTTTCTCAGTCGGTCAACACTATTGTGCCCAATGAATCGGGCGGGGTACAAGTTATAAATATGGAAACACACTCATGGAAAATATAACTTGTATTAGTTAGTTATCACACTTAAATGGGCAATTTAGGATTACGCGTTTCGTCCCTCAAGTGACCATCACCAGATCATGATCACTGTTTTAAGGTTAATTTTCGCTGTTATAAATTCACTACTGTGGTTCAATAGCACGTCGTTAGATTATTATAGTAGGCCTATAATGTTTTGATTCGTGGTTTGAATCTCGTTATACGTTAGGTTTGTTTTGTGTTGTGTTTAGCATACACTAAGAAACTAATTACTGTATAATGTACACTTAACTTGGTATTGTTCTCTTCACGTAGCATGCACTAGAGCAAGCTGAAATTTGTTATTTGGATTATTATTATTATTACAGTGTTATATTCTAAATTGTATACACGCGCATATACACCGTTACTCACATAATTCACAAAACCTTGCAACAAAAAACAAACCTAACGTATAATGAGATTCAAATTGCGAATCAACAACATACTATAATCATCTAACGACGAGCTATTGAATCACAGTAGTGAATTTACAACAGTGAATATTAACCTTAACACAGTGATCAGGATCTGATGATGGACACTTGAGGGTCGAAACGCGTAATCCTAAATTGTCCATTTAAGTGCGATAACTAATTAATGTATTTTTTCCAGGAGTGTGTTTACATATTTATAACTTGTACCCCGCCCAATACGACAAGTATTAATATATCGGGCAGAGACATGGACGCTGAGCAAGAAGATGGATAGGAGAATATTGACCTTTGAGAACAAAGTGTTAAGAAAAATCTTCGGGTTGGTATTAGAGCAGGGAAACTTCAGAAGAACAAAAAGCACAGAAATTCACGCACTGTTTAACGAACCGGATGTGATAGCAGTATTAAGGAGTAGAAGAATAGAATGGCTGGGACATGTACTGAGAAGGAAAGAAGGGATGGTAAAAAGAGTGCTAGAAGGAAAACCACACGGGAAAAGTCCCCTCGGTGGACCAAAGTTGAGATGGCAGGATGGAGTCAGGAAAGACCTGGAGGCCCTGGGAGCCAACGAGAATACGGCCGGAGACAGAAAGCAATGGAAGAGGCTAAAGAGTGAGGCAATGACCCGACTTTGGTTCGTGTGGCCAACTAAGTAAGTACCCCGCCCAAATCATTGGGCACAATCGTGGTGTATGGAATCTGTCTGATAATCTGTGTCGTTGTGTTGGCTACAATAGTGTGTTCATTTGTGGCTAGAATTAGGTCAGAAGGCGCCCGTGGCATTATTTTAGGTACCGTCCCGACAATCCAAACTACGATCCGCGGTCCAACACCGGCCCACCATAGTTTATTTGGAATGTACGTAAATCATCGGACTGACTACTATTAATCAGTCGAAAATCAAGTAGGCTATATGTTAACATTTAGGAGAATGAGAAAAAAATGTGAAACTGAATGAGAAAGAATATGAACGCTGTAATAATTTTAAATATTTAGGATCAATGATAGCTGAAAACAATGATTTAAGAGAAGAAACACATGCGAGGATAGCAGCTGCAAATAGGAGTTACTTTGCTTTAAGCAAAGTTTTTAAAGCAAGAAGCATTGGTAAGAATCTGACGTTGACGGTATATCGTACAGTGGGACCTGTGGTGATGAATGGTTCGGAGACTTGGACCATGACACAAGGTGATGAGGAATTGTTAAAGAGATTGGAAAGGAAGATACTCAGGAAAGTAACAATAAAAATATTAATGTTATTGGTTTTACGTCCCTTTTACTACTCTAGCTTTTAGAGACGCCGGGGTGCCGGAATTTTGTTCCAAAGGGGATCTTTAACGTGCCAGTAAATCTATTGACATGGCTCCCTCGCATTTGCACACCCTCAAATGCCAGCTGACTGCGCCAGGACATGAACCTGCAACCTTGGGCCCAGCAAGCGAGAACGTTACCGCTGAGCCACGCAGCCAGCCTACTCAGGAAAGTATATGGACCAGTAAAAGAAGGTAAACTCTGGCAAATCAGAAATAATATGGAGATAAGAGAGTTGTATGGTAAGCCAGATAGTGGAAATAAAGAGTAGTAAACTGCGTTGGTTGGGATATGTAGACAGAATTACAGAGAACTGGATGGTAAGGAAGGTCATTAATGGGAAGCCAGGGGGACGTCGTGTGAGATGAAGACCTAGGACAAGCTGGCTGGATAACGTGGAGGAGGATCTGAGGAAGATGGGAGTCAGAAGATAGAGAACCAAAGCAGTCAACAGGGATGAGTGGGTGGAGATTGCCGCGGAGCCCAAGACCCTACAAGGGCTGTAGCGCCAAGGAGTAAGTAAATCATACAAAATAATAATCAGATTTTTTAAATTTAACGACCAATTAAGAAACACAATAATATAACTGACATAACTAAATTGAACACTATAATTATGAATAATGAGATTTGTGTAGCTGTAACTTTCCACTCTCAATTGTTTGTAGTTGTGGAACAAGTTTGAAAATCCACAGCCTGTTTTCAGTCGACCAACCGAGTGAGGCATGGAATGAATGTAGCCCCCATCTAGTGGCGAGGATATGAACTGTGCCGGCTGCCGAAGTCTGCCGCACTCCCCTGGGGCAACGATTAAATGAATGTCAGATGAAATGAAATGAAAGTGGGGAGTGTTGCTGGAATGAAATATTGACAGGGAAAACCGAAGTATCCGGAGTAAAACCTATCTGCCTCCGCTTTGTCCAGCACAAATCTAACATGGAGTGACCGGGATTTGAACCACGGACCCCAGTGGTGAGAAGCCGGCGTGCTGCCGCCTAAGCCACAGAGGCTTGTGGATCAAGTTTAATAGTGGAAATTATCGGCAGTGGCTTCAAATACTCATCAGTTAATTTCGATCTGTAAATATGTTTTGTATATTTCATTTTAAAGAATGTCTTTCACACGATAAGTAGTGCCTAAAATTAAAAAGAAGGCCACATACTAACAGAGCAGAGTCCAACTCCACCTGTGCCAATATAGTGTGAATAGCTGTAATTATTGAGGTTAGAATTTGGGTAGGTGGTCCAGAACTAGATGTAAGGTAACATCCCAACATTTGCCTTTAACAAATTTGGAAAAAAAAAAAACTGTGAAGAAATCACACTCAGGGTTATATATCTCAATGGCCGGCTAGTCCCGAGACGGAACTTCGCGCGTAATTCAAAAGTACTGGGCAGTATTTTGGAATGATGAGCTAACTAGGTCTTTTCCTTGGGACATCGTGGAGGGATCAGGCTAAAATATTTGGAGACCCCTGGTCTAGAGTAGAAGTGAGAAACCACTTCTAGCATGGTTGATGTAGAAATCAAACCCAGCTCTTCTTAGTTCTGCCTCACGGAGGCTGAAGTAAAAGTCATTCCAGCATTCAAAGCAGATTTTTTTTTTTTTTTTTTAGTATTGAACCCGGACCTTCAAGAAGGCTAGTCACTACGCCAATGAGATATTTACTGTAGTTTTCTAGATTACCGTACTGACCTTAACGAGACTTCGGTGGTTTCATAGCTGCCAGTCCGGAACGAATTTCTCCTCAAATGTCTAAATGTGTTGCTTTAATGAATTATTTAATAAATTAAAAATATTACTGTAATGTCAGGGGATTCGGATAACAAACGTGCGGATGTGGATAAAAGTCGTGCGGATGTGGGGTGGATGTGGATAACGTTTTGTTTATCCACGCAGGACTCTAACTATTGATGGTTTTATTATATACCATTTAGATTTCATTCAATCATACCATCATAAAACTATTTATAACATTATTAAACTGATGACTAATTTAAAGTCTTTATCGCCACCAGATGAATGCCGAGACGGTGCCTTTCAGCAGGTCCATGGCCCCGTATTAATATTATTATTATTATTATTATTATTATTAACCAACAGGGGTAGCTACGCTCGCCAAAGCGCAACGCTAGGCCATGGGGCCAAGCTCTCTGCTGACTCGGTAGACGCGTGGGTTCGAACCCCACCGTCAGCCGTCCTTAAAATGGTTTTCCGTGGTTTCCCTATTTTCAACTCCAGGCAAATGCTGGGACGGTACCTTCTGACAGGCCACGGCCGCTTCCTTCCACGTCCTTGCCTAGTTGCATTCATTTCATCTCACTTTAACTCCTCTCATGAGGTTGGCGTCAGGAAGGGCATCCGGCCGTAAGAGCCATCCGCCACTTAGACTTTCATCGCATCTCATCCCCGACCCCGTTGGAAAACGGGAATAATAAGGGGTTGACATACATTATTATTATCTATAGAGCACGATTGAATTTATTTAGCTAATGATGTTTTTTTTCTTAATTAGACCCAAGTTAGTCATCCCCAGTTGTATCTGCTGACAATGTGAGTTCAGCTCCCAGACATCGTCCTTACGACGGTAGAAGAATGATCCCTCGCAGAGCCCATAGGTGTACCCGAGCTGGGACGATAAGCGATAAAAATAACTATACTGTACGAACTAGAGAAGGGGACATGTTACCGAATGCAAGAGGACTGCTTAAGTTGCAAGAAGCTTGCGTGGTATTCGAGCGCGTGTCATAATAGCTTCGAGTCTTCCCTCATATAGGCTACCACACGTGGCTCGATGTGTGGTCATCGGGCAGTTTCTGGTAATCGGCGAGGAATCTGGGTCAGCTATCCTCAATGGGGCATTCGCCATTGCAACACCATATGTGGTGATTACAGAGCCAATAGTCTCATTATTATTATTATTATTATTATTATTATCGCCAATTCTCCCTTATGAAGACCGTTAAAACACAATCAATTTTCATGGCTTTTTTTCTGTTCCTTTCTTCTTTCTTCCCAAAAACCTCTCTTATATTCACTGTGTTTCCTCTTTCTCTCTATGTCCACTTATTTCCTGTTTTCTTCTCTTTGGGCGATTACTTAAATTTCTGTTTTCTGATGTTTTCTTTGTATATTTTCCTCTCTGCCATGTTTTCTGTAGAGATGTTTAGTTTCTTGAGGTATTCCACGGTATCTTTTACCCAATTGACTTTCAGTGTACTAGTTATAAGTATATTAAATATCTTCTTGGTGAGTCTGTCTTCGTTCATCATATATGTGTCCATAAAATTTTGCCCTTCTTTTTCTTATGTTGTTTGTAATCGTCTCTGTCTGTTTGTAAAGTTCTATTTTCGGTCTCTTTATCCATATTCCCTCCTTCTGATCTGACCCATAGATCTTTGTCAGTATTCTTCTCTCTTGATTTTCTAGTTCCTTTATTTTTGTTCTTCCCTTGATTGCCGTCGTTTATTATTATTATTATTATTATTATTATTATTATTACAGGGCATTTTGTTGAGGGGGTACGCGGGGGTACGCGTACCCGTTAAACATTTGGAAACTGTTTAAGAAAAAATATAGGAACATTTGTATCTAGTCCGGCAAATATAACTTCTGACTTGAAAGTTCATCGATCAGCTGGCGTCAACTTGCTGTTCACAACAGCTAGAGGAGAATTCGAGTAATTCTCGATTTAAATCGATCTATCGAATCAGTTTGCTTTGGTCGGCAACTCGGTACTCAGCAGCATAATCGAAACAATAGGCCATATTGTTTTCTGCTCGACAAAAGATTTGTGTAATCGCTGCCTAATTCGAAGAAATTTGTTTAGGCAACAATAATAATTATACTCTAACAATCGTGAAAAGGACGCTCTGTTCTTATAATCACGCTGGCTATTGTTTGGAGGTGGGGTAGGTTGTTATTTTGTGCGTGTGATTAGTTCTGAAGGATGAAGAAACTAATGAACTACTGTATTTTACATCCACCCAGGCATCGAAAAAGCTGGAAGTTAATGAATTAATGATTTAATAAATTAGCCCAATTCAACCTTTCATTTAACATGTCAGCCCATAATGTAATAACCAGACTCTGCAAATTGCCGAAAATTGCAAGATCATGTTTTGTCGACTACAACTGAGGGTACCCCTTATTTATTTATTTATTTATTTATTTATTTATTTATTTATTTATTTATTTATTTATTTATTTATTTATTTGTTTATTTATTTATTTATTTATTTATTTTTAAGCACTATTTTTTTTCGTGTGGCCTCCTGAGAGGCCGAGTGCAGGTCTTTCTATTCGACGCCCGTGGGCGACCTGCGCGTCTGGATGAGAGATGGAATGGATGAAGATGAATGAAACTGGGCAAGGAAGTGGAAGGAAGCGGCCGTGGCCTGTAAGAAGGTACTGTCCCAGCATTTGTCTGGTGTTGAAAATGGGAAACCACGGAAAACCATTTCAAGGACAGCCGACGGTGGGGCTCGAACCCATGCGTCTACCGAGTCAGCAGAGAGCTTGGCCCCATGGCCTAACGCAGCGCTTTAGCCAGCGTAGCCACTACTGTTGGTAAAGCACTGATTATTACTATTATTATTATTATTTTAACATTCAAATTGGGCTCCTTTGGTCTACATGCTAACAATCAATTTCATTTCAGTGTCTAGACCGTGTTCGTCTACCGGGTTTGACATCCTCCCAGTTCTCTCATCAAAATGTGAAATGTATTGACTAGCCGTGATTTATGTCTCGTATTAGGCACCCGACTTCTTCGATGCTACGTTTTTAGTATCCATTTCTATGGAGTTGAATCATTGACACTTACCGAGGTACTAAGTAAGAAACTTACGGCGCTTGAAATGTGGACGTAACGCAGAATATTAAGGTTACCATGGACAGCTAAAGACACAAATGTGGAAATACTGCGGTGCATGAACAAGGATTCAAAAAAAAAAAATCACAAAGAAGGGCCACCTCGTGGCGCAGTGGCTAGCATTGTTGACTGTCACCCTAGAGGTTCCGGGTTCAATTCCCAGCTCTTCTGCGGGGTCTCCCGCCATTATGATGCCAAATGGGAACTTGCCGGATGCTGTGGTAGGAGGAGTGGAAAGAAACTGGCCACCCTACCACGCGGAAACTCCAGCTTAGGACACCTGGTTGGTGATCCCATGACAAAGGCAGGGACTCTAATTGAGACGCCTATATCCCTTATGGATATGGCAATTTTACACAAAATAAATAAAAGAAGAAACCTAGAATATTTTGGTCAACAACAAATAGGCTTACAACCTGTGTCAATTAACTATTCAAGGGTAAATTGATAGCATTAAGGGTCCAGGACGTAGAAGAATATCGTGGCTAAAGAACTTAAGCCTGTGGTTTGGACTGAACACAGTGTCGCTGTTCAGAAAAGCTATGGACAAACAACAGATCATGCTACTGATCGCCAATGTTCTTGAAGGAAGAGGCACTTGAAGATTAACAAGAAGAATCATTGTAAAGTGATAATACTGACAGCTAAGGAGCATGTATTATTGGTAAATAAGACAAGGGAAATCATTCATTCATTTACTTAATTGCAAATGGGGGCAGTTCCCCGGTGGAAAATTGTACACTTACAGAAAATTACCAACAATAATATCAATCACTCCCAATATACACAAGTCGCGATTTGGAAACTATAGTAATATTATTATTATTATTATTATTATTTTTTACGAGGGAAGTGGAAAAATCTTGCATAAGACCTTGAGAAGGGTCCGCACTTCTCAAGAGTGTGGGATTCTTACCCACTAAAAAACCACACCCTGTCCTCTTGACAAAACCCATCCCGGGACCACTTTCGTATTACTTCAGGATGGAGTCATTTTCTTTGCTTCACAAGCACCATCTTACTTCTCCATTCATAGCCCGCGGAACGCAGACTCAATCGACTAAATCGAGCAAGTCCCCATCCGACTTCTTCTGACGAAGGACCACCTCAACAAAGAAAGCGACCGTATCCCAGCTGAGCTCGTTTCTCAGCATAATGCCAACTATATTGTCCGGCGTTATTGGACCAACCTCAGCTTCAAGTTGTTGTTTTTCCGCTGCCCAACGATCGCAGACGAAAAACGTATGATAAACGTCATCTCGTTCGTTCTCGCAGTAAATACAAACTGGACTCCTTACTTTGGCCATACGATGAAGGTAACACCGAAAGTAGCCATGACCTGTCAACATCTGTGTCAGAAAGTAATTTATTTCTCCGTGTTTCCTACTCGTTCACTCGACCAGACTCGGTATCAGCCGAGCTGTCCATCTTCCTCTGTGATCGTCACTCCACCTCTGCTGCCAAAGTTCCATCTTGCGTGCTACGGCTTCCTTCCGGGCTTGAGCCTTGCCCAGTTCTATTCGTCGGAAGTATACATCTTTACGTTCTTGCGCGAGTAAGTCTATTATTATTATTATTAATAATAATAATATTAATAATAATAATAATATTAATATCGTATGGCCTCGGTGCCGGGTGCAAGCTTTGTTACTTGACGACCAGAGGGCAGTTTGCATGTCAAATTTAATGCTTCTTGGAGTGCGATGAAAGTCATGGAGGTTAGATATCTAAGCTCCTTGACATTATAGCGCATTCTAGTAGAGAAATGAGGAACTTTGTGTTGGCGGAATATACTGAGATCAATTTTGACATTACGAACACGGCCTACTGAATTCAAATGGGTTCTTTAACATGCCAAAAACGCATGGCATGCGTGCTGTGATTTTTGTCGCCTTCCAAAAATCACTTACCACGGCCAGGAGCAAACCTGCAAGCTTGGGGTTGGTAGTCCGACACGATAACCACTCACCCACCGTGGCATGCTAACTATAGAAATTACATCCGGGTAACCTATTTACACAACATTTCAGTCTTCACTTAAGCACATCAATATGTTTGAGGAAAGGCTCAAAGACTGTGGCAGGCAGTCTAATAAGTCCCAATTATCAATACTACGATTAATGAAATAATACAGTATTTCCCATAATATTTACGCTGCGATCGGTCCTTAATTTTGTGCGGATGATCTGCCCTGCTCAGGTAGGTGGGATTTCCCAGACGTTTGCTTAGTTCTCCCCATGCTGGCCGATTAGTGTAAGTGTTAAACATTATTACATTATGCAACGAGCCTATAATGGCAATAATTAAGACACGAGTATGTTTATAAAACGAGCGTATCAAGTTTTATAATTTCCATACGAATGTCTTAATTACCATTATAGGCGAGTTGCATACGACTGTTTATGTTCGACGATAATTATAACTATTTTATGTTCGAACATAAATATTCATAAATATCTGTCGAGATTTCACCAGTTTTATGTACTGAAGAGAGCGCATGGGACGCAGAGAATACCTTGTATTTGGCCATGGCCTCCTGGAATACCTCACTATGACACTCGCCACGCAGTGAAATTTAAAATAGGGGGCCATGGAAGTGAGCGCAGGTGAGATACTATCCTCACCTAATTGGTAACACAACAGTTTCTTGAGCTCTGATTGGTGGGAGAAACTGTATCATAATGAAAACTTGTACTATAAGTATAATGAGCCTCACTATAGTACAGTTTTCTGACATATAATATTTACATTTCGCCAGGGTCGAACATAGAGCTTATTTCGTCCCTCTATCTTCCAAAGATTTCCACGCTAGTTTTCTTTATCATTGGAATAACATTACTTTTAGGATTAAAACCGTTGAGCACAAACCTAGCAGCCTTCCTTTGTACCATCTCCAGGTCATTGATGAGCCTACCTGATATGAGTACCAAACCGCTGAGCCGTATTCCAAGATAGGCCTCACCAGGGTCAAATATAGTAATTCTTTTGCGGTGGAACTTCTAGCTTTGAATACCCTCATGCAATAGAACAGGGGTTCCCAACCTGGGGGGCGTGGGGCTTTATCAAGGGGGGCGTGAAGTGATTTCCGAATTAAGTTTTTTTTAACTCGAATATTATAATTTTGTAAAATAAACATTTTTTGTATCTCTCCAATTGATTGTCGCACCAAGTCAATCGTTCAAAAGCACTGATAATTGCCAACTGTTGGCACAAATCTCTGCGAAGCCACGCGGTTGGAGGTGAAATAAGGAATTTGCTGTGTTGTAAGGAGCAAAATCATGCCAATTGTATCGTCTCATTGGCATATCTTTGCGATTTCTTTGAAGCTATGAACAGTTTCAACTTACATTTTCAAAGACATATTTATGCGAGTCAGGATTTTCAACGCTGATAGTCATAGAAACAAAGCAGCGCTGTCGGCTTGATGTTGCAAGTGATCTCCGCTGTGCTCTGTCAAATATCAAACCAAACATACCGAATCTTACCAAGAAAAAACAGTGTCAACCCTCTCTCTGACATTTGTTGACTAATTTAAGGATCCGTTGTAAAAGTGTGTTCTTTTTATTGTGCTAAAATAAAGTTAGTACGGTATGTAATAGATAGGCCTATTCCAACTGTAGTGTTATTAGGTTGGATCTATATCCTCCGCGTCAATCGAAGAGATTATAGAAGCGATGAGTAGTGTGGGGAGGGGGGGGGGGGGGGGAGGGGGCGCGATTAACTCCCGTATCTGAAAAGGGGGGCGTCAACTGACAAAGGTTGGGAACCACTGCAATAGAAGATTGAATGAATAATCACCAAGTACAGTAACAATAATCTATAGTTATAATTAAAGAAATCCTTGGCGGCTTCGGTAGCGTAGTCGGTAGCATGCTGAGCTTCTATGCCTAAGATCGCGGGTTCAAATCCGGCAGAAGTCGTCCGATTTTTTAAGAGCGTTAAAAATCCCTCAGTATGCCTTCCTTCGGAGGGGAAGTAAAGCCGGCGGTCCCATGTCATAGATTTATGGCATGTTAAAGAACCTTCCACTAATTACACCTGTGTGAAGCTAAATTGTATAGGTTAAGAATGTAAACAACGCTCTTAGGTTCCTACGTTCGTTGCCAAGAGCCGACTGCGGTGGCGTCTGGTAGCTAAGTTCTGAACTAGTAGTCGTCGACGGTGGCGTTTGGCGGCAAAAGTGGAACTATTTGAAAAATTCATAAGTCTGCAGTCCTTACTTGAATTAAAAAAACAGATAACACACACTAATACAGTCATCACAATTAACACCGGTTATCAGACAGATTCTACACACACCCAAATTACACGGGGCTACATGACCGCGTTGTCGCAGCCCCTAAACTTAAGAACCAACCAACCAAAGAAATCTTTTGTCACAAACAAAATAATGAAAAATGAACGTCGATGTAATACGCATTTCCAGCACTGTACTTCAGAAAGGAATGAGAGCTTTTTCACGAAAAGAAATTATTGACGTTAATGTGTGTTCAGACTTCTCTTTAAGACTTCTTAGTGCACAAACTACAGTAACAATAACTGATATTGCAACTTTTCTGTCTGTCAACTCAAAATAATCCCAATTACCGGGAAACACGAAAAAAAAACACGAAGAAAATTACATGTGACTATAAAGTATTTGTTATGGATTACCTGAAGGTGGAGAAACTAGAGCATGACATGTTTCGCTCGTCAAGTGAGCATCTTCAGATTACAAAGTTCAAATCTACAAGACAAAATAGCTCTTCGAGACGCTACTTAATCCCATAAAGTCAATCATGAAACGAAAAAACGGTCCTTGAACACCAAATCTCTTAGGATCGACATAATTTTAAAAAGTATGGCTAATCTCCTTTTTCTTCGTCGTCGTCTCTTCCCGCTCATGCAGGGTCGACGTTTTTGACAAGTCTCTATTTTACATTTCCCCCCTTCCCAAATGGTGTGTTCTGTTAACTGCTTCCTTGCAAGATCCTCTCGCACGCCGTCTATCGATCTCCGTCTAGGTCTGCCTCTCTCCCTTCGCCTTTCTTGGGCTTTCTTGGATACTTAAGTCACCATAATGCTGCCCCGTATGAAAGTTTTCTTGATGTGGTCTTTCCTCGTAACGCCACACATCCATCTCAGCATTTTCATATTTTTGGCTACATCCAGTCGCTTATTTTGTGACTGTACCGTTGGCCAAGTTCAATAATCATCTCCCTTATTGACCATGTCAGAAACGACACAATTCGGGAGCAAATGGGTGTCGCACCAATTGTTGACAAAATGAGAGAGAAACGGTTCCGATGGTATGGCCATGCCCTGCGTGCAGCGCCTGAAACTGTTACTAACTCTGTCCTTCATTTTGAGGTTGAAGGCCTACGCCCCAGAGGACGACCGAAGCAGCGTTGGCAAGACACAATAAATGGTGACTTAAAAATTACCGGCCTAAATCCAGCTGACGCCCGAAACCGGACAAAATGGAGGTCAATTATAAAAAAGTGGTCCCTGCACCAGCGGGACAACGCAAGGAAGAAGTAGCAGAAGAAGAAGACGAAGAAGGCCGTTGGCCAAGTTCCTGCTCCATATAGCATGGCATGTCTCACCGCACATTTATAGGCTTTCCCCATTTACTTGGACATTATTAGTCTCCTGACACAGAGAACACTAGACAACCTTTTCCAGTTTAACCAGGCAGCCTGGATTCGGCGGGTAATCTCCAGGTCTAGATTGTCATCATCAGTTATAGTGGATCCCAGGTACTTGAAACTATTTCTTGTCTGGAGAGGTTTTCCATCCATTTGCAAACTTTCATTTCCAGATCCTCCAAGGCACAGGTATTCAGTCTTATTTCGGCTGATTTTAAGGTCTCGGTCCTCTAATGTCCTCCTCCAGTGTTCTAGTTTTGAGTTCAAGTGCTTCTCTATTTGTGCTGCATATTACAATGTCATCTGCAAAGCATGCACCAAGGAGCTGGTTCTCTTAGGTAATCAGAGAGAACATCCATTATATATATACACCGCGGACAGGCCAACAAGGACCACGCAAATATCACTTCTTTATAGGTCTAGTTTCCTTCTTTCTCTTCCAGAAGTCTTTCATCCTGGTCGACTGCGCAGCTCTTCTTTCAGCAGTCCATTCTCCTCTGTTGAGATTCTTCTTCTCCCCGACAAGAATTTTGAGGCCAAAAATTCTCTTTCTGTACTCTATTCGATTTAGACTATCCTCTTCATCCTCTTCAGTAATTTTGATTTTTTGAAGTTCTTCTTTCATTTGTTTTACATAGCCTCCTTGCCCTGTATAGTTCCAGATTTTATCAAAAATTTGTTTGTTTAACCTTGAGCAATCAATGCGGACCATATGTCCGTAGAACTGAAGTCGCCGTTTTCTGATCATCTCTTCAAGGTTGTCGATTTTACTATAAATTTCTGCATTAGAAATTATTAGATCAAAAACATTTAAAAGGTAAGTGGCTAATACAGCTGTTAAAAGCTGAATTGTTAAGGCCCCTTATATAAAAAATTTAGTAATATCTACAAGGTTGCTAGGCTGAAAAATCACAAATCCACTCATAAGCGGTCACCCTCCCCCCACCCCCCCCCCCCCCCACCCTTAAACAAGTCCACAAAGTCTTGGCTAATACATATAGAATAACATGATGTATTTTTGCATTTCCCAATAATTGGAATTATATCGTGTTGACTGACTGAAAAGTTGCAATAATTGTCAATAAGGCAACAATAAAATTGCTTCAGAGCTCTCTATTCAGTAATATAATATATAGTTATAATAATTGGAGAACAATAATATACGTAGGTATAGTTACAATTGAAGAAATTATCGCATCACTTTCTATATTTATTTCCACCTTTGTATCTTAGAAAATTTCAAAATATAAGAGCTTTTCATAAAAGGATATTGAATCGGTTATTTTTGAAACCACGTAAGTCACAAGCGGCTTCAGAGGCGTAGTTGGTAGCATGCTGAGCTTCTATGCCCAAGGTCGCGGGTTCAAACCCAGCCGAAGTCGTCAGATTTTTAAGAGCGTTAAAATCCCTCAGTATGCCTTCCTTCGGAGGGTAAGTAAAGCCGGCGGTCCCATGTCATAGATGTATGGCATGTAAAAGAACCTTCCACTAACTACACTTGTGTGAAGCCAATATTTGTAGGTTATATTATTTGATAACGCTATATTAGTTCCAACGTTCGCCACCAGGTACTAGCTGCGATGGCATTTAGTAGCCAAATCTGCAGCTAGGTGTCGTGGACGGTAGCATTTGGTAGCAAAAGTAGGAACTACTTGAAAAATTGTTCAACTGCAGTCCTTACCAGAATCACAGATAACACACCCTAATACAGCCATCACAATTAACACCGGTTATCAGACAAATTCTACACACACCCAAAGTACACGGGGCTACATGACAGCGTTGTCGCAGCCCTTAAACTAAGGAACCAACCAACCAACGTAAGCCACGAAATGTAAACTAGTGGGGAACCTGATTGCTGAATAAAGCAACAACCCTTTGTATAATGTTCTTGCCTCTGAGGATTAATACTTATGGAAAGACATAATCGACGTATGATATGAACTCTCAATTCTTTTAAATTTGCCACCGGCCGCGGTGGCAGAGAGCACTAACGCGCTACCTCGTGACTCGCTGGCACCGGAAGAGTGTTGTGAGTTCGAATTCCCCTCGGCCGCCCTGAAAATGGTTTCCCATTTTCACCACCAGGCAAATTCCTTGACGGCTCCTTTTAACAGGTCCACGGCTGACTTCCTTCCAAAATCTCTTCCCTGGCTCTTTCTTAATTAGACCCAAGTTAGCGGTTGCATGGTCGATCAGCCTGTCACCATCCCTAGTTGCATTTTGCTGATAAAGTTTGTTGAGTTCCCAGACATCGTCCTTGCAACGGTAGAGGAATGATTCCTCGCACAGTCCGTGGGTGAACAATTGCCTATAGAGAAGTTTAAAACTTTGTGACTTACGGGATTTTAAAATCAAAGAATAATATTTCATTATTGTCTTAAAGAAAGATCAAAATTCATACTTATATGATTTATTGATATATCTACTTTATTCCACTGTAAAAAGTAATCAATAAACTGCGCCCAAATTTCATAAGAAAATATCTTAATATTTTACTACATGGAATATGCTTCTTAAATGAAAATGAAAATTCCAGTTACATACAGTATTCCAAAAACCTTTAAATTTCTCGTCATTAGGCAGGGCAGTGACTACTGTAGGGGTCAGGTACAGCTCATGACCTTCAAAATATCATTTTTCCAAAATATTTTTTAAATTTTATGCTTCTGTCCTTTAGGAATATTTTGGTGCAAGAAATATGTCATTATGTGCCATCGTTTTTGAGTTATGATTTAGTTAGTTATTGTTGTTTTAAGGGGCGGAACTGCGAGGTCATCTGCCCCTAGTTATCATTTAAAAGGCAAATCCCTGCACCCAATGTTCGTCTTGGTTAATGGTATGTAAGATTTATGCACAAATGATTATTGCTCATTTTCTCAAAGTTGTGTTTTTGACAACCGTTTTAATGATAATTCCAAACCTAATTAACATACACTAATGAACTTTTTTGTGTGTATTTCTGCTTACTATATCTACAAAATGATGTAAATTCATGTCTCTCTCTAAGATAGTTCTTTAAAAAAATGTAGCAAAATTATTGTAAAATTTTGACATTTTCTTTTCAATACGAAAGTAAAAATACTTTTTTGTGTAGATATGTTGCTGAACGTACTTGCATGTTTAGAGGAATATCTTTGCAATAAAATAAAATTAACAGAACCTAAATCTGTTGAAAATTACAGGAGTTATCACTAAAACGCCGCAGACTTGTATGATGAACAACCACCATTTTGAATTTTGAAAAAATACCCAAAATATTTTTTAACATGACTGTAATGCTATTTTTCATCTAAAATTGTGTCAGTGTTTCATGTGTACAAAATTTCATTGCTGTAACTGTTGTGGTTTCGAAGGGGAAAAAAAACCAACGATACTTGTTAAAATTTTAAGGAGTTTCAAAACCAAAGCAAATATTTACAACCCCCTCACGGCCATTGTATACAGGGGATTACGGGGTTTCTACACATAATTATGTATATATTCTTCAACTTATATTATGCCACATGCAACGAAATTGTAAACACTAGTGATTAACGGGCCTTTAAAACAAATTGATTCAATTACTGACGTTAATGTGCGTCTAGACTTATCTTTTAGCCCTCTTAGTGCAACATGGTAAGAATACTGACATGTCCAATGACGAGTAACCTACAAGACGTGGTAGTCGAGTCAGACATCTGTGGAATGCGTGACCACAGACTGAGACAGCCAAGCATATCTGAGCACCATAAGACAACACGTGTTTCCAGAAGGGATTAATAGGAGTATTGTTTAAACGTTTGCTATGGTTATTACAGATTAACTGCTGGAATTTAAATGTAGGGAAGATACCTTGCTTGCTCAATAAGCATTTAATATGAGTGAGTTATGGAGGAGAGTGCATACTTGCTCCATTCACTGACGTAATAGCTATGCGTGTGAGGTACAAGACCATCGGGCACCAAATTTGGGAGACGAGTTGGCTCAAACCCCACCCCCAACAGTCCTTCTAATAGTCTTCCGTTTTTAGTTCTAGGCAAATGCCGGGCTGGTATCTTCTAACAGTTGGTCAACACGATTGTGCCCAATGAATGGGCGGGATACAAGATATATATCCACACTCCTGGAAAAATATACATGTATTAGTTATCACACTTAAATGGGTAATATATGATTACGTGTTTCGACCATCATCAGATCCAGATCACTGTGTTAAGGTTAAAGTTTACACTAAATAATTAATTAATTAATTAAATTAATTTAAGTTTGTTTTTCTTGCGAAAGAACGCAAGTACATTATTGGAGGAAATCGGAAGTAGGTTTACAAAATGCAAGACGAACAGCAAGAGTACAAACCTTTCATAATTTTACTGGCAGATCAAATGGGAGCAATGACATCGAGGCCGGTGGACTAAGAGAATGATACCCCAGGTACAGGTTTGTACAGAGAGGAAACATTGTGAGGTTGGTCATTATCTCACTCAGTTCTTGACTGGCCATGGGAACTTCTGTGCTTATCTTAAGAAGATGGGGAAAGTGGATTCACCAGATTGTATCTACTGTGTTAATGAGCTAGATAATGCTAATCACACCTTCTTCTCTTGTGGACGGTGGGTCCAAAATAGGCAGTCTCTTCAAGATCACATTGATGTAGAGATATCTCCTGACAATATTGTTGCGGTGATGCTACAAAATGAACAACAACATTGGAAACTTGTAACAAATTTGTTGAAGATATCCTCCGAACAAAGCAGACGGATCTGGATCGCCACTGAAGATAATTCACTAAGGACGAGTGACCTACGGGCAAATACAAAATGACTCTAGCCTGCAGTAATGTGATAAACGGTTCCAGGCTACTGTTCAGAAGTAACGGGGGAGTTTTAGTTGGTAGTCTGCTACTCAGGAGCCCGACACTATGTGCGTAAATGCATTTCGTCCCCTAAAAAAAAAAGTATTGTAGTAGTGCGTCTTGGTTGTATTAAGTTAACCCTTTATTGGTTAGTAGTCTCTATATTAATCACGTACTATAAGAACAATTTATATTGTCAAAGATGGTCATGGTTGAATCTTTCAGTGATATTTTCTTGTGGAAGTGTTAACACCATATTTCTGAAAACCAAATAAATAGTATCTCTTCACCTCCTTGATCTAAGGAGATTGAAAAAATATTATTTTATACAAAAACAATTGAAATTGAATATTTAAAAATAGAATTAAAATAAATATGGTTGTAAAAATTAAAAATAAATAAGCTTATAAAATTTGAAATTATAATAATTTTATGATCATACTTTAAGTTTATAAAAATAATTTGAAAATTCGAATTTTAAAAATAAATATAAACATTAAAATGTTAATGAAAACAAAAATTAAAACTAATGATAATGAATATTAGGCTAAAATAATTCAATATATTTTTTTAATAATAACAATAAAATATCTTCAATATTGTGCTTATAAAGGGTTAAAGGTGAATCTCGTTTTTGTCTTAACGTTTTGTCCTATAAATTACGCAATAAAAATGTTTAAAAATCTACTGTACAGTATATACACGTGTGTACAAATAAAAACAATGCAGTAGTATGTCAACAAACAAACATACATGAAGCTAGCAGGCACTATCAAAATACTATTTGCACTGTTCTTACTCGACTTGTGAAGATTCACGACATTGACTTACCACTTGACCGGTCATTAAAAAAACATTAAGACAAAAACGAGATTCACTTTTGAATTAATACAACCAAGACGAACTACTACAATACTGTAGTAGCAACTTGCATCAAATAAATTAATTAATTATTTAGTGTAAATTTTAACCGATACACAGTGATGAGGTTCTGATGATGGCCACTTGAGGGTTGAAACGTGTAATCCTAAATTGCTCCATTATTTTAATTTCATGTATTTTTTTTCCAGGAGTGGGGTTACACATTTATATGTTGTACCCCGCCCATTCACTGGGTACAATCGTGTTGACCGACTAAAGAGCTACAAATGACAATTTTGCATAGGCAACACCAAAAAGGAATGGCTTTTATCTATACATTTCTTCTAACAGACCAGGGCCGCATCGTTACAATGCCTTGTCCAATTAATTCATTTCATTTCTAATTAATTCTCCTCACGAGGCAAAAAGGCATCCGAACGTGAAACCTCCTCCTCACCCCCGTATAAACTGCAATAACAAGGGTTTCAGATGAAAACTTACTTTACTGAACAGCAAAGAGCGTGTGGTGATCAACAGAAGGATGACTTGAGCTAGGAATTTGGTGACCAAAAAGAAGCCCAAAAAGATATAAATGATGTATTTATTTATTATTGAATAGCACTTTTACAGCGCACGTTAAATCATAAATAAAAATAAAAATAAATGCTATTGGTTTTACGTCCCTTTTAACTACACTGTCTTTTAGAGACGCCGGGGACGCCGAAGGGGATCTTCAACGTGCCAGTAAATCTACTGACACGGCTCCCTCACATTTGCGCACCCTCAAATGCCAGCTGACTGCGCCAGCTTGGGCCCAGCAGGCGAGAACGTTACCGCTGAGCCACGCAGCCAGCTACACGTTAAATCAATACTTCAATTCTTGCTAAATGTATTTTTCCCCTTTGCCCACATTTGTTTCGTCCTCTCTGATCTCTCGTTAAAAGTCCCTCAGTATGCCTTCCTCCGGAGGGGAAGTAAAGCCAGTGGGCCCATGTCATAGATTTATGGCCTGTAAAAGAACCTTCTACTATCTAGGGTGAAGAAAAATTTGTAGGTTAGGTTTGATTAATGCTCTTAAGCTCCACAGTTCATCACCAGGCGCCGGTTGCGATGGCATCTAGCAGTAGCCAAGTACACAGCTAGGTGTCGTGAACGGTAGCACTTGGTAGTGAAAGTAGGAACTACTTGAAAGTATCGTCTGCAGTCCTTACTTGAATTAAAAACAGATAACATACACTAATACAGTCATCACAATTAACACCGGTTATCAGACAGATTCTAAAACACACCCAAAGTACACGGGGCTACATGACCACGTTGTCGCAGCCCCTAAACTAAGGAACCAACCAACCATCTCTGATCTCTGCTTCCTGAGTTGTTCGATGTTACGTGGCTGCTTTCTTTCTCTTTCTTCTGCACTCCTCAAGATCACTTCATGAAGTTTGCTTCTGAATAAATCCCTATTATGTGTATCCTCAATGTCAGATTGAAATATTCGAAGCAATTTTTCATTGCTGCCTAAGTAATCTCTTAACAGGACCACTTTTTAGTCGGTCAGCACGAGTGTACCCATTTGAATGGGTGAAAATCATAACGGTATAAGTGACTTTTTTTTTAATGAGTTAAGTGCAAGATGTAACTCAGGAAGGATGTATCTTTTGAATAGCAGAGAGCGACAAGTGATTGCGGTATTGTTCTGCCCTCTAGTGATAGGTGGTATAACTACAAATAGCCTGCTTTATATGAGTGTTACAATGTTTAAATGGCTTTTTCTCTGAATGAACAAAATGTTACTTATACCGTTATGGTTTTCATCCATTCAATTAGACTGAGAGGGGAGTCATCATCATCATCATGCACAGTTTCCAGCCACTGGCCGGGTCTGTTTCGAACACAAGCCTCTCCAACGTCTTCTGTCTTCCCACCATCTCTCAGCCTCCACCCTTGTCCAGTGTTCTCCTCTCTTCTTCACGCTTTCTTCCATCCCCTTCAGCTACCTGTCTCTCGGTCTTCCTCTCGGTATCTTTCCTTTCCACTTCATCTCGTGTATCCTCCTGGGTATCCTCTTCTCCTCCATTCGTTTTACATGTCCTTATCATCTAAGTCTAGATTTCTCTATACCATCCTGTAATGGTTCCTCCTTCATTAATTCTCTGGTCCTCTCATTTCTTATTCTGTCCATCTTTGTAGTTCCAATACTGCTTCTCAAGAACCTTAACTCACTGGCCTGTATTTTGCACTTCTCCCTTCCTTTCATAACCCAGGTCTCCGAGGCATACGTCAGGATAGGGACATAGTACGTCCGATATATGACCTTTTTGCTGTTCTGAGGGACATCCTTGGTCCATAACATGCTTCTCACACTCCTCGGGAATGCTTCTGCTTGTCTCCCCCGTTCGTGTATTTCTCTATCGTTTCTTATTTACTTGAATTAAAAACAGATAACACACACTAATACAATCATCACCGGTTATCAGACAGTACACGGGGCTACATGACCGCGTTGTCGCAGCCCCTAAACAAACTTAAAATAAATACGTGAATTATTTATGCACTTAATGGGGACTGATCGTCAGCAGAACCAAGACAGTTGGGTACGTGATTTGTAGCAACTCTATAACAGTTCGGTTGGTTGGTTGGTTCCTTACTTTAGGGGCTGTGACAACGCGGTCATGTAGCGCCGTGTACTTCGGGTGTGTGTAGGATTTGTCTGATAATCGGTGTTAATTGTGATGGCTGTATTAGTGTGTGTTACCTGTGATTCAGGTAGAAGGACTGTAGACGATAAATGTTTCAATTAGTTCCTACATTTGCTATCAAATGCCACCGTCCACGACACCTAGCTGTGGACTTGGCTACTAGATGCCATTGCAGCCAGCACCTGGCAGCGAACGTTGGAACTAATATAGCGTTATCAAACTAAACTACACATTTTAGCTTCCACAAGTGTAGTTAGTGGAAGGTTCTTTCTCATGCCATAAATGTATGACATGGGTCCGCCGCGCCGGCTCTACTTATCCTCCGAAGGAAGGCATACTGAGGGATTATTAACGCTCTTTAAAAATCCGACGATTTTGGCTGGGTTTGAACCCACGATCTTGGGCATTGAAGTTCATCATGCTACCAATTACGCCACCGAAGTCGCCTTACAACAGTTCATATGAGAGCAGAAAATGAAGAAATACATTGTCAATAACTTCAAATGTCCAGGAGGCTTTGTTTCTTAAGAAAATAACATCTGAGATGTAGGATACAAGCCAAACTGGATCTTTGACAAGGTGAGTTTAAATGATAGGGACTGATTATCAGGTGATGAGTAGGGCCCGGATGTTGATGACATGTCATCTTTTTACTGAGCTGTCTAAAACAATGTTGAAGTACATATAAACTCCGGACGGGCCATCCCGTCTTCAAATATGTCCTTTTATTTTGCATCGTTTTGCATTTTTTTCCTATTTTTCCATTCTAAGAGCATTTTTTAAGTTTTGTAGATTTTTTTGGTCTTATTTTAGAGGAATCGGCCTTTTGAGGTCTTTTTTTTTTTTTTCAATTTAGTCATGTCACAGTTTAATATGATGGAGTTACGTGTCTCAGAGTTAAGAAGAAGCTTGCTTGTAGCTGATACAAGATAATTTAAAATATTGATTCCATTTCCTTAATCGACCGGGTGGAAACTAGTCTTAGCAACAATCGTGGCGAAATTGCTGCGGGTATTGCATGAAAACTGAAAAAAGTGGACTGAAACACCGGCTATAAAACATTCTGCAAAATCTCAGACACTCTTTCTGGTGGAAACTACTGCATGGATAGACTGGACTGCTTTTCTGAAAGACGATATACAAGAAGCAAATCGTATAACATTTGGGCATCACGACTTTTTAAGATAATTTGACCCTGCTGAGTTCGAATATGCCTGATGCCCACTCGAGAAATGGACCGGAAGTTCACAATTCAATATGGCGTCCATGATGGCGGCTTTTTCCCGAAGTTTGCTATTTTGGGCTCGCGAGTAAAAGCTATTCAATATTTGCGCCGTTTTACTTCTCAGCTATGTAGAGGAGCCATGCAGCTACCTGTTACATACTTTGGTTATCCTGAGACTTGGAATTTTAACCCTGGAATCGTACCTGAAATCTGACACATGGTTTTTTAAGTTACTTTTGTTTCACTTTGATCACGGAAAAAGTACCCGGTAAACGAAGCTTTGGGACGGTAAATTAATTGTAGTTCTAGCATTCAGCATTACGATGCGTATCAATTAGTAACTGCAGGAGGGCGTTGAAACTGCCCCATGGCAGGCTAGGCCGCCCAGTGGCGGGGCGCCCCACCATCCACTCTGCAGACGTTCCGCAACCATGCAAAGTTAAATATTACTAAGTTGATTTATTTGTAGGTTGGACGGGGGTTTGTTTTCTGAAGCGAAGAACAAAGTTGTTGTACATAGCAAAATTATACATTTATTTCACACTTTTATATTATAGGCATAGTTTATAATTTACGTCTGTTGCAGCAAGGGGCCTTGCAACGACACGTCTTTATGTGTAAGAGTTTCCTCTTTTTGCAACCACATATGTCGGTAGCGCATTCGGTCTCACACCCGCACGTAATCAGATCGTCGCATTTCTTTGGAACTGGCTCTCGGGTCATGAGTACAGCAGTCAACTTCCCATCCGTAGACTGCGATCCTGTTTCCAGTGGATTGGGAAAGACAGGGTCGGGCATGTGAGCGTTTTTCCAAACACAAGCCTGCCAGAGAAACATAACAAATTAATTTACTATGAGTCACAAATAATAACACTGTGCGTATTGTGTACGTCGAATAATCACATCTTAAAATATGAAGCCTCAGAGAGTCACTGGTCGGGGGAAGTCCTTCTTGATCCACAAGACCAAACATTAGATACCACAGGTTTCTAGTGGCACCTAAATGCAAGAAAAATTCTGCTTGGAGACTGTCATTTTCTATGGGGTTCGAGGAAAACTTAAGTTATGTGTGCTTACCTTGTACATTTGCACGAAATACTTTTCCACATTTGAGATTGTGGACTCCAGGAGCGGCTTCAAGTAATGAGTCCATGCTGCTGTTTTACTGATGGTAGCTGGCTTAGAGGTGGTGTCACACCTTGTGAGCGCATGGAACGCCAAAATATTTTCCCTTTGAATAGGTGTCAGTGGATGCAATGGTGTGGACCGGAATGTATTCTCTCTTATTTTCCGTTCCAGCCATCACCCACACCTCTGAGAACTTCATTCTGTCAAAATGTTGCACGGCCAGCAGGATTATGTCAGTGTCTCTTGCCATTATCACTTTGACAGGGAAGTCCGTGCGGGTAGCGTGGAGCACGACGCGCGTGTCCCCTTCCTCATGGGACGCGGCAAGGTGCTGCACGGGAGTGCCTGGGCGTGTACATTCGACTCGTCGCTCATTTTTGAGGCTCCCTGTGGTGACTACTTCCAGATCACCAAAAGGATACTTCATTAGTTCATTGCTCAAGAAATTGGCTAGGTCTGCCTTATTCTCGGGCAAAGCCGAGAAGCCCTTCCAGGCTGGTGGTAATGGCACAGAAGCATTGTCTATTTTTCGTCGTATCGGCGTTTTACCTTTTGCTCTTTTCTTGCGGGTTGATGATTTCACTGAAAAAGGCATGTAGCAGTCAAATACGATATCAACCCTTGTGTAGGGCTTTCCCAAGTACTGTATCCTCTTTGCGAAACGGCTAGCAAAATCTCCGAAAGTAGGCTGCGACTTAGAAGGCTTTCCAAGTGCAACTACCAGTGCTTGTCCATCAAAAATCAAAACAGACGTATCGTTAGCGACGGGAATGGTTCCGGGGCAGTCAATTCCAGAAGTAATGACTGAAGTGAGAGTACTTTTATCACTGGCGCTTCTGAGGTCACCATTCATTTTTGCAGAGGCTTATAGGAATCGGAAGTAGTTCGTGTTTCATAATGGGGCGTAGTTCAACCTCTCGTCTACCCTCGTGTGCAACGAGGAAGCTGTGCATTACTGTTCTGTACGCCTGAAGGGCACTCGCACTGTCCTTTGTGACATTGACCTTATATAGATCTGAGAGGGAAGTGCATTGCACTTAGGTAATCTGGCGTAATAACTTAATTCAGGCATTCCTGTCTCCTGAATGAAAAAGCGCTTACGGACGAAGTCCAGGACTGTTGCCTGTCTTTCCGCCTTGGCATTCAGAAGATATTTTTCGATTTCTTTCAATGCTTGGTCCCTGTTGGCAATGTTACAGTTGCCTTGATCCTGTTTCAGCAGATCGCAAGCCTCCATTAATTTTCATTAATGTTGTCTCTCTTCCGGCGCCCTGGTAGCATTTCACTGCAGGTGGCCTCAGTGAGCACGCCATACATTTCACACACCAACTTCGAGATTTCACTGCGCCAATGAAAGTAAAGTGCCCACCGCTGGAGTGAGGACATATTTTGAGTGATTACTACGATGCCTCCTTCATCCTTGCAGACTCCAACTATCAATTCCTGTGCCTGGTCTGGATCAACTTGACTAAAATTGTTAGAGCTTCTCAAGACAACGAAATCTCCCTTTAAAAATACGTCATCGACATCTGGACTCAATTCATTCATATCAGTTGTATACACGGCCATAGAATGGACGTAATTGCCGTGGTCATAGCGTGCCGCTTGAAACTTGCAGATGTTGGCAAACTTTTATGACTATTTGACAACAACGGAGACAGGAAGGCTAGCTGTGTATTACAAGAAGGATAACTTCCACCATCCGAATTCCTTTCGCATCAGGATATGTCATGCCAACTTAACGGAAATTTTCTCCAGGAAAGCAACCAGCATTTGCTGTTTAACCATTTTGCATCACAAGTGCCAGTTATAAGACCCAAATAGCGTCCAATATGAAGCATGTTAGAACTCATCTGCAGGCAGTGCCAGGCAGTGCGGCTGCACATCGATCAGGTACCGAGCTGCGGAGCCTGCCATGCGCGCACGGCTGCACTTTCAACGTCCTCCTGCAGTTCCTAATTGATGCAGCGGGATAAGCGACTACGCAACCTAATGCTGAATGTTGGGGCTACAAGTATTAAACAGTCACAAATGTTCGATTACCGGGTACTTTTTCCGTAATCAAAGCGAAACGAAAGTAACTTTAAAAAAATCCATAGGTCAGATTTCAGGTACAATTCCAGGGTTAAAATTCCAAGTTTTACATACATACATAGTATGTAACAGGTAGCTGCATGCCTCTTCTATATAGCTGCGAAGAAAAACGGCGCAAATGTTGAACGGATTTTACTCGCGATCTCAAAGAAGCAAACTTCGGGGAAAAGCCGCCATCTTGGACGCCATCTTGAATTGTGGACTTCCGGTCCATTTCTCGAGTGGGCATCAGGCATTTTCGAACTCAGCAGGGTTAAATTATCTTAAAAAGTCATGATGCCCAAATGTTATATGATTTGCTTCTTGTTTTCTTAAAAACGAAGTTTTACCCAAAAGCGGCCCCGTCTAGGATGGGATTGAGGAGGATTTAGCACCAAACGACCTTCCTCACTTCAAGTGCGCTCCGATCACATAAGTTAATGTTGAATTCAGCTTTTCGAGATGGCTGATAACCGCAGATCATTTACATTTGACAACATCAGAATGTCATTCGTAGTGCAGTGCAACTCAGACTAAAGTGAACATAAACATTTTGTTAAGTGCTAGAAATCTACTGTATTTTGATTCTCCATTTTATAGTGCATTCTTCGAATTTTTGAAATATTGGCGAGTTTATTATTATATGATCATTTTCTCCACTTGATAGTGCATTTTTCGAATTTTTATTCATTTATTACAATCATTTTTGAAAGTTTTAAGTGCATTTTTTGAACTTTTTTACTGCACCAACATCCGGGCCCTAGTGATGAGTAATAATTCTACAACAGTTCATATGAGAGTTGAAAATGAAGAAATACATTGTCAATAACTTCAAATATCCAGATAGGTTTGTTCCCTAAGCCAAAACCATTGGACCACTCGCGGTGCAATGTTTAGCAGTTTTTGCTGCCAATCCTGAGGTGCCTTGTTCGTTTCCCGTGTCTACCAAGAAATCTAATTCTGGTCTGAGGGCTGGAATGGGACACACTGAGCCTCGTGAGGGAGAACTGAGAAGAGCTGTGTTCGATTCCCACCTCAAACATCCTGAAAGTGGTTTTCCGTTGTTTACGACTTCTACTCCAGGCAAATGCCAGGATGGTTCCTAACTTAATGGCCATGGACACCTCCTACCCAATCCTCACTTAAATTACAAATGCACACACTATTACAGACATCACAGTGACACAGGTTATCAGATCCCCTCCTTTCACACATAAGTACATGGAGCTACAATACTACGATGTTGCAAAGCCCATAAATGAATCAACTAAAAATTTGTTGATGTTGTTCATTCATTTAAGGGGCTTGGGATATCATGTTCATCAGCCCTATGTAGTAGGGTGTGTGTTGAAACTTTCGGATAACCTATGTTTTTGTGATGACCGTAGCAGTGTCTGTATATTAGGAATAAGGGAGAGCTAGGTGCCCCGGGACTTGAGATAAGGTGTTATCCCAGAATTTTCGTGGTGGGAGTGTGGAAAACCCCGCAGAAAACTACTCTCAGTATAGCCGCTGTCAGCAGCGGGATTCAAACCTCCGTTATCCGGACTTGCTGCAGATTTCATTTCAGGTAAGCAATTTGGTATCATCTTTGATCAAAGGAAAATCGGTCAGTGTAGGTACAATATCACTTTTTGAAAGAACCATTGTCTCTGTAGCAAAAATGACAGATGCCATGAGAAAGGAGGAACACGAAAGGTCATGCATCCATATAACTGTGCCTGTGTGGAAGCTGATATCTGCGGATAAACCCGCGGATATCCGCATTGTTTCGCCGTGCGGATATAGTTTGCATGGCTGTGCGATAACAGATAGCGGATAAGGTGGGGATAATGTTTGGAGTAAATTTGCGGATAGTTTATACATTAGAATACAATCCGAACTTGTTGAATATCATTACTAGGACCCGGATGTTCATGACATATATTTTTTCGTTATGATTTTTTCATGACAAATGTAAGATGATATAATAATAATAATAATAATAATAATAATAATAATAATAATAATCATAATAATCATAATAATATCGTATGGCCTCGGTGCCGGGTGCAAGCTTTGTTAGTTGACACCCAAAGTGTAGCTTGCATGTCGAATTTCATTGATCCTTGAAGCACTATGAAAGTCAAGGAGATTAGATATCTAAGCTCCTTGAACACTATAGCGCTTCCTAGTAGAGAAATGAGGAACTTTGTGTTGGCGGAAACTCCCGAGATTAATTTTGTCATTATGAACACGGCCTACTGAATTCAAATGGGTTCTTCGATATGCCAACATCGTATGACATGATGTCGTAATTTTTGCCGCCTTTCAAAAATCACTTCCCACGGCCAGGAGCGAACCTGCAAGCTTGGGGTTAGTAGACCGACACGTTAACCACTCACCCACCGTGGCAAGCATGTAAGATGATGATTTAAGCCAATCTCATTCAAATTATGTCATTAAGCATAATTAACACTCCGAACTGTACAGGGTTGCAATTCTGGCTGTATAACATTCATTTTTAACATAGCACACGACCTACATAGCCTAGGGGAACGATTTTCTCCTCAAATGTCTAAATGTGTTGCTTTAATGAATTATTTAATAAATTAAAAATATTACTGTAATGTCAGCGGATTCGGATAACAAACGTGCGGATGTGGATAACGTTTTGTTTATCCACGCAGAGTTCAAGCCATAGAGTGTACACCAGCCGCGCGGCACAGTTATTTGCCTACATCTATAACCTACTGTAGTTTCATGTTCGGAAGAATGTTGCTGGGTATGCATTTACTTCCGAGACAGACTGTACCTCTGCAGGAACCTGACTGCTATTCTGTCGCAACACCTAACCGACTGTCTCCTTATGGCAGTGACGTGCCGATAAAAACAATGCGTGAATAGTAGGTCATTGGATCACTAAATGCATTACAAGGCTTTTCATACGACTTACCGAATAATTTGCAGCTTCGGTGAAGTAGTTGGTAGCATGCTGAACTGCTGTGCCCAAGATAGCGGGTTCAAACCCGGCCGAAAACGTCGGATGTTTTAAGAACGTTAAAATCCGTCAGTATGCCTTCTTTCGGAGGGGAAGTAAAGCCGGCGGTCCCATGTCATAGATTTATGGCATGTAAAAGATTCTTCCACAGACTAAACTTGTGTGAAGCTAAAATTCTCGGTTAGATTTCATTGGAACGCTCTATCAAAGTTCCAACGTTCACCACTAGGTATCAGTGACATCTGGTGGCGAAAGTTGGAACTACTTGAAATTGAACGGAACTTGTAGCTCACCCCATGGGTGTTCGCTTGAAGCAGCTATAGCCTTTGGCGAGCCGAACATGTCCTCGGACACTCCCGGCACTAAAAGCCATACGATAAATAAATAAATACTGAATATCATTGCCAAATGTTGGAGGGCAGGGACCGTTTGTGGGTAATAATAATAATAATAATAATAATAACGTATGGCCTTAGGTGCCGGGAGCAAGCTTTGTTATTTGACACCCAGAGGGCAGTTTGCATGTCGAATTTCGTTGTTCCTTGAAGAACTATGAAAGTCAAGGAGGTTAGATATCTAAGCTCCTTGAACACTATAGCGCTTTCTAGTAGAGAAATTAGGAACTTTGTGTTGGCGGAAACTCCTGAGATAAATTTTGCCACTATGAACACGACCTACTGAATTCAAATGGGTTCTTTGACATGCCAACATCGTATGACATGGTGTCGTAATTTTTGCTGCCTTTCAAAAATCACTTACCATGGCCAGGAGCGAACCTGTAAGCTTGGGGTTAGTAGACCGACACGTTGACCACTCACCCACCGTGACAAGCGTTTGTGGTTATGATTAGCGGTTTGGTAGTGTTTTGTATAGCTATTTTGTCTTGTATATTTGAATCTGATGATGCTCGCTTGACGATTGAAACATGTCATCTCTTACTTTTCTCCGTCTTCTGTAGTCCACAGCAAATATATATACGAGGCACGTCCAGAAAGTAAGATCCGTTTGGTAATAAAATTAAATTGTGTACAGATACAGAAAAATTATTTATTGCACAACATTCTACACCTCTAAACTACTTTTCCACATAACTGCCGAACTTTTGCAGGCATTTGTCATAGCGTGACAAGTTTTTGGATACCTTCTTCATAGAAGTTTGCCGCCTGTGTCTTCAGCCAGTTGGAAACATCTTCTTTCAGCTCGTCGTCATTGTTGAAGTGTTGACCGCCAAGGAAAGACTTGAGATGTGTGAACAGATGAAAGTCGCTAGGAGCGAGGTCAGGGTTGTACGGAGGGTGGTCAAACACGTCCCAGCCAAATCCCTGTAGGAGGTTTTTCGTCACATTTGCAGTGTGTGGTCGTGCGTTGTGAAGAAAAACAACACCTTTTGACAGCAACCCTCGGCGCTTATTCTGTATTGCGCGGTGCAATTTCCTAAGTGTCTCGCAGTAAGCATCTGCGTTGATTGTTTGACCACGCGGTAAGAAATCAATGAGTAAGATGCCTTTCCAGTCCCAGAACACTGTGCACATCATTTTCCGAGGTGTCAAGATTTGTTTCGGCTTAACCTTTGCTGGGGATGAAGTGTGCCTCCATTCCATTGATTGCCGCTTACTTTCAGGGGTGTCGTAAGAAACCCAAGTTTCATCTCCTGTGACGATCTGTGTCAGAAATTCTTCGCCGCCTTCATTGTAACGGGTCAAATATGAAGTGCACTACCCATCCGTTTTGTTTTGTGTTGCTCCGTAAGAATCTTTGGTACCCAACGTCGGCAAAGTTTACGAAAGTTCAGTTTATCGGTAACAATTTCATGAATTAGTGATCGTGAGATTTGGGGAAATTCCATAGCGAGAGCACTAATTGTAAACCTGCGGTTTTCCCGGATCTTGTCATCAATCGCGTGAACCAGTTCTTCTGTAACCAAAGATGGACGCCCACTTCGTTCTTCATCGTGCACTTCACTACGTCCTTCATTGAATTGTCGGACCCATCTTCTCACCATTGAATGACTCTTCGCATTTTGTCCATACACTTCGCAAATTTGCCGATAAATTTCAATTGGTTTCACTTTCCTAGCATTCAGAAAACGAATCACAGATCTGATTTCACAAGCGGTGGGATTTTCAATCAACACCGACATTGTACGAGTAAACATGCACAACAACGCGTACGTGGCTGACAGCGCTCTCCAAATGGCGCACGTTTCTTCTCCTTGAAACAAAAGCGCATATGCGGAACTGCGCTGCAGAGGAACGTACAACTAGTTGAAAACACAGGCGGCTCACGTCTATGAAGAAGGTGTACAAAAACTCGTGCCACGCAACGACAAATGCCTGCAACATTTCGGCAGTTATGTGGAAAAGTAGTTTAAGGGTTGTAGAATTTTGTGCAATAAATATTTTTTCTGTATCTGTACACAATTTAATGTTATTACCAAATGGAACTTACTTTCTGGACGTACTTCGTATATACAGGCACTGATAGCCATACGCTAAATAAATAAGTAAATACATAAATAAGTGTATGATAACCTGTGTTATTCTAGTTTCAGTTGTTGTTGTTGTTGTGGCAGTAATGTGTGTATTTTTAATTTGGATGAGGATTCGTAAGGAAGAGGTCGTGGCCTTATGCTAGGGCCCATCCCGGCATTTGCCTGGAGTAGAAGTGGGGAACCACGGAAAATCACTTCCAGGATGGCCGAGGTGGGAATCAAACCCACCTCTTCTCAGTGTTGCCACCCGGACCTCCGGAGTGACAGCCAAGGATGCGAGTCACTACACCAGGAGGAACCCAAAGAAACTTCAGGGCTATAAGGGGAAACTTTGCTAATTCCGCAGCACTTGAAATATACTTTTTCTGCAGATTTTCCCCAGCGCAAAGACGAGTTTATCTCATCAGTTGTGTTGAGTCAACTATTTAATTTCCCTTTACTGTGAATTTCGAAACGACAAATGCCACCACCTAGCGGTAAAATCATGAAAACTAATAGGCTATTATTTGTTTGTGAAGTAGTTATAAAAACTCATATATTTCGGTGACACAATTATGCCGTTGTGATAGCAGTGAAGCATATTGTTAGACTTATCATATTGCGGATTTATACGAGTTACCACGGATTTAGCACCAGTACCACTTGTATCAACCAAAAATCCCTAAAGAGTTACTAAATTTAAATTTCTTCTTAAGTGTTACTTTAAGTATTAAATGATTTAGACAACCCACGCCAGATAAGATTTTTAGAACTGACTTTTCGTCACAAATAGTAATTTAATTTCTATGTTCATTTTTGAAATCCTTTCCCTTAAAGATGGTATATTGGCTTTCACGGCCAGTGAATTGAAACTCAGCGTTTTTCCTAGGTTTGCGCCAGCTTGGTGTCCTAGGCGAAACCCCACACAAGACACGGCACACGCCTAGAAGAATTGCTGAGTATTAATTCACTGGCCGTGAAAGCCAATATAACTTACCATCTTTTTGGAAACCTTCATAGGGAGGTTATAGCTGCTTGAGATTTTAGTTTTCGCTGTAAAGAGACGCAGGTGCGCTTCATAAAAAGGGATGTACACAAGACACGGCACAAACCTAGAACAATTGCTTGAGTCCTTTCCCTTAACTTATCAAGTTCATCATCAATTTAGCAGAGTCTCTTCTACTTATTGTTAGTCTCAAAATTATTTTTTCAAAAGGAAGATTATGAATATAAAACTCCAGCACACATAGAGCTCTTTTCACTTGGCTTTGGTCATCTCATCAGTGTATACTGTATGTAGGACACTGAAAACACGCCCAGGCTACTACAGTAGCAGTGATATCATATATATGAATCGCTTGATGTTGAAAGGGGACTTCTGAAACAATCTAGATTTTACAGGAGAAGGAAAAAACTGTCTAGGTGATGGAAAATGTCGATCTATGTTTTACGCTTCTGCCAGTGCATGACGCCTATACTAATGCACACTTCAGTGCACGAAAATACAAAATCCAATTCTAGATTATAAAAAAATGACTGATATTACTATTGCAGAAGTCCCCTTGATACATCAAATGGAGTGAACTTTGGACTTGGAATGCCAACTTCCACATAAAACCCACAAATAATTACAAAATGTATCGTTATTGCTTTTGAAATTCTCAGTATAAACACTGAACCAGTACTTAACTTAATAGTAATGTGAAAATGATGTACAATATCAATGCAAGAATGGTTGAAACACAGAAAGCAATAATTCCAATAACAGCAATTCAATGTAATGGGAAAATGCAAAATCGACACTGATATATCTCCATTTATCATCACACGGAGATTTCACAAGCTCTCCACAGCCGTGGTGTGGACTGCAGAAGTCTCATTTCAACACTAAACGGTGGCCCTACCTACAGGCGCGGATTCAAGGAGGAGGAGGGGGGGGGGGGGGGGCACGGGGGTCATGACCCCCCACCCCCCAAACGGAGACCAAATTTTTTTTGCAAACTCAAAAAACGAAAACACAAGAACCAGATAAATAAAACTTGACGAATTTTAACTGAAAACAGTTTTTTTTTTTCATTTTATTCAATACTGAAGATATCTTTATTGCATTTATTATGTTCTGTTACAACTGTACATACTTACAACTTCATACCTGTTATATAAAAACGATTATTTATATAACAAAATCAACTCGTCTATTTTGTTTAGTAAACCTTGTGATTACCGAATCGATGTCTATAGTGATGTCACGATCAATGTGCAGCAATGCACGAATAGGAATTTGGGGCTTTTTTTCGCACCAGAAAATTTTGCCGACGTCCAAACTGCAAGCTTGGTTGGCAATTTAAGCTGTGACTTTCTCCCTTTGTCGGTACCAACTCGACTTGCCGAAACTGTAACGTACCTTGATACTTTTCTCGAAGCTCGATGTAAAAGTCGCAAAACACGCCGTTGCAATTTGTACGAATATTTTTGGTGCGCTAAACGCATCAAATTTCCATCCATGTAGCTTGCAGAAAAAAATGGTCTTGTTTTGTACGTTTGGTTATTTTGTAACTGCGTTGTTAGTGATACCATTTTTCTTAACAATTTCGATTCTGTGACCCCCCCCCCCAAGCCAAACTCTAAATCCGCGCCTGCCTACCTATCATCTGTAGTATCGCATCAAAAACTAATATTTCGTATAACCTGCAGAAGTCCCCTTTTAACATCAAGCGATTCAATGACGATACACCTCGTGGACAGAAAGCTTCGAGTCCAAACCACGGTAGAGCCATGGAACGGTCAGCACATTTCTTTTCGTTGACCACAGGGTACAATAAGAATCACTGTCTACGAAGAAGGTTTACCGTCAGACTAACTCGTAGGGTAGTGGCTAGCATTCTTGGCTATCAACTCTGAGGTCAGAGTTCGAAATTTAATTCTGGTCTGAGGGTTGGAACAAGGTTCACTCAATCTCTTGAGGCACAGCTGAGAACAGGTGGGTTCGATTCCCACCTCAGCAATACTGGAAATGGTTTCGCATTTCTAATCCTGGCAAATGTCGGGAATGGTTCCTAACTTAACGCCATGGCCGCCTCCTTTCCAATCCTCACCTGTATTACAAATACACTCTATACTAAAGATATCGCATTAGCACAGGTTATCAGACAAATTCTACACACACCCAAGTACAAGAGTATACGTAACCACGACGTCACAAAGCCTCTAATTGAATCAACTACAACTCAACCTCTAAAAAAACTCAGCTTTTATGAGGTGTAGCCTAAAACGTTATCCCGATTCTAGTATACGGACCTTTGATTACACTAAGGGACATTGTTTTTGAAAAATAAGGCATTACATCATCTTTCAGAAATTATTTATTTATTTACTTTTTTTATTAGATTGGTTGGTTGGTTGGCTGGTTCCTTAGTTTAGGGGCTGCGACAACGCGGTCATGTAGCCCCGTGTACTTTCGGTGTGTGTAGAATCTGTCGGATAACCGGTGTTAATTGTGATGACTGTATTAGTGTGTGATATCTGTTTTCAATTCAAGTGAGGACTGCAGATTTTTAATTTCAAGTAGTTCCTACTTTTGCCCCCAAACGCCACCGTCAACGACTAATAGTTCAGAACTTAGCTACCAGACACCAGCGCAGTCGGCTCTTGGCAACGAACGTAGGAACCTAAGAGCGTTGTTTACATTCTTAACCTATACAATTTAGCTTCACACAGGTGTAATTAGTGGAAGGTTCTTTAACATGCCATAAATCTATGACATGGGACCGCCGGCTTTACTTCCCCTCCGATGGAAGGAATACTGAGGGATTTTTAACGCTCTTAAAAAATCCGACAAAAGAGGGTCATTTTACTCTAGTATAACAAGCCTTAAATAATATCGATAACAACAAGCAACAGATGGCAGTGATGAGAGTAAGGGACAATCCTCGAGAGAATCGCAGGGAAAGATAAGGAAATGGACGGGGTTATAATTGAGGATGAAAGGAATCTTCTAATGTTTTGTGTGAATGTTGTATCCTTGCTAATTCTTGCTATGCAAAGCGTTCCAAGAAATATGTAAATAAGGGCCAAAATTCAAGAAAATACAAATACAAAATATAAATGTACCTAAGATATCCAGCAATTTTGTCTAGTTTTTGTTGTGACTTTTGCGGGGTTTCACCTAGATGCACCAAGTCAGGCTCTTCAGTGGGCACCTGGTACGCTATGCCCAAATCGCAGCTTGGGTAGTGGAATGTGCACTACGTCCCATATTTACGTGAAGCGCATCCCATTTCCGAGATGGTAATTGAACCCACCTCTTCGCAGTTTTGCCAGCCAAAAATACTGTAGTCCTTTACTAATCCTATGAGCGGCTTCAGTGGCATGCTGAGCTTCTATGCCCAAGGTCGCGGGCTCGAATCGGCCCGAAGTCGTCGGATTTTTTTAAGAGCGTTAAAAATCCCTCAGTATTCCTTCCTTCGGAGGGGAAGTAAAGCTGGCTGTCCCATGTCATCGATTTATGGCACGATATAGAACCTTCCACTAATTACACTTATGTGAAGCTAAATTATAGATTAGATTTGACTAACGCTCTTAGGTTCCAACGTTCATCGCCAGGAGCCGACTGCGGTGGAATCTAGTAAACAAGTGCAGAACTAGTGGGTCGTTGACGGTGGCGTTTGGTAGCAAAAGTTGGAACTACTTGAAAATTGAATGTCTGCAGTCCTTACTTGAATTTAAACAAGTAGTTCCGTGAAGAACTATACAGCCTATTTTCATATATCCTACTCATGTTAACTGCCACTAAACATACAAAATTTCAGTTTGATTGGTGTAATAGATTCGTAGATATTGAGAACCGACTAAATATTTCGGATGGTCGCCATGTTGGATTTTATATATGTAGATCCTGGAGTTATGTACTGTTACATGAAGATTATTGTGTACGTGTAGCATTCAAATTTCAATCGCATGATTAGGGCACAAGAAGTAACAAGGAGATTTTAAAATTTCGCACAGCTGCCATCTTGTGGTTCTGGAAACAATTGAAATAAATTAGATGCCAGTGGATTAACATTCGTATAAGAATTCAATGTACCAAGTTTCACTGCACTAGGATGGTTAAATTGCGAGAAACGTCCATGTGAATATTTATATTTCGCGTCGCCGCCATGTTGGATTTGTGATCACCAGGTTATTTAAAGTCCTATAGGTGAACTTATGTTCATAGCCCCTATGAACATAAAGAAATTCAGTTTGATTGCTATAATAGATTCGTAGATATTCAGAGCCGTCTAAATATTTCGGATGGTCGCCATGTAGGATTGTTAAATGTATAGGCCATAGAGTCATGTACCATTAAAGGAAAATTATTGCGTAGGTTCATTATTCAAACTTTCGCTTCGATCGCTTGATTACGACACAAGAAATAAAAACTTAATTTTAAAATTCGCACAGCCGCCATTTTGAGGTTATGTAAACAATTGAACTAAATTGTATACCAGTGCATTACAATGTGTATAAACATTTCCTGTACCAGATTACATTGCGTTTGGAACATTAAATCGCGAGAAAGGTCTATTAAAATTTTTAATTCGCTTGGCCGCCATGTGCGTTTTGTAGTTAACCGGTTTTTGAAAGTCTTATAGATGAACTTCCAGTAGTGCCCTTTATCTCCGTACAAAATTTCAGGGTGATACCGCTAATAGTTTCAGAGATATAGAATGCCGGTGAAATATTTCGCACATCCGCCAACTTGTGGTTATGTAAACAATTGAACGAAGTTTGATGTCGGTGCATTACAATGTGTATAAACATATACTGTACCAAGTTTTATTGCGTTTGGTTGGTTAAATCGCGAGAAACGTCTATTTAAATGTCGCTAATTCGCGTGGCCGCCATGTTGGTTTTGTAGTTACCAGTTTTTCAATAGTCACATAGGTGAACTTCTAGTAGTTCCCTTTATTACCGTAAAAAATTCTAGGGTGATATCGGGAATAGTTTCAGAGATATTGAATGTTGGTGAAATATTTCGCACAACCGCCATGTTGGATTGGTGAGACGTAACGAAATTTGAAGGGCACGGTCGGGATAGCGCGGGGTAGTGCTATGAACTTACCGAGTTTCATCGAAATCGCTCCAGCCGTATAGAAGTTATTAGGGGGGACACACACACCTCACACACACACGCACACAGACACACGGACAAAAGGTGATCTCATAAGCCTATTTTTTCAAAATTGAAAATAGGCTAAAAAAGATAACACACACTAATACAGCCATCATATTAACACCGGTTATCAGACAGATTCTACACACACCCAAAGTACACGGGGCTACATGACCACGTTGTCGCAGCCCCTAAACTGAGGAACCAACCAACCGAGGCGGAGTCGTGTAATGAATTAGGAGTTCCCGCAAAGTAACAACTCTAAATTATTGACGTTATTTAATTATAATTATTTATATACAGTCAGTATGTATGTATGTATGTATGTATGTCTACCCCTTATTATTCCCGTTTTCCAACGGGGTCGTGGATGAGATGCGATGGAAGTCTTTGTGGCGATGTTTTTACGGCCGGTTGCCCTTCCTGACGCCAACCTCACGAGAGGAGTTAATGAGAGATGAAATGAATGATGGTGAATGAAACTGGGCAAGGATGTGGAAGGAAGCGGCCGTGGAGTGTCAGAAGGTACCGTCCCAGCATTTGCCTGGTGTTGAAAATGGGGAAACCACGGACGGCCGACGGTGGGGCTCGAACCCACGCGTCTACCGAGTCAGCAGAGAGCTTGGCCCCATGACCTAATGCTGAGCTTTAGCCAGCGTAGCCACTACTGTCGGTATTTATATACAGTCAGTACTGCATTTAATTTCTTAGATAATTATTTTGTGTGACTAGAAAGTCACGAGTGTCAAAGGAATGACAGTAATTTGAAGGAAAGAAGTTATAGTTTCACGTGACCGTTAATTTCGCGATCATGAGCTACGGGACATACTTTTTACGAGGAATCCGAACCACAGGGCATGGCATTTCACTTTGAAAATCTCTCATGCATTGACTGGGAATCGAAACCAGTCTGTCTTGTTCACCTCTGTGCCGCTTGCCACGGTGGGTGTGTGGTTATAGTGTCGGACTACCAACCCCAAGCTTGCAGGTTCGCCCCTGGCCATGGTAAGTGATTTTTGAAAGGCGACAAAAATCACGATAGGCCACTCATGTCTTACGTTGTAGGCATGTTAAAGAACCCATTTGAATTCAGTAGATTGTGTTCATAATGGCAAAATTAATCTCGGGATTTTCCGCCAACACAACGTTCCTCATTTCTCTCCTAGAAAGCGCTATAGCGTCAAGGAGCACTAAATTCGACATGCAAGCTGCCCTCTGGGTGTCAATTAACAAAGCTTGCACCCGGCACCTGAGGCCATACGATATTATTATTATTACCTCTGCACCACCACACCCCTAACAAATATTATTTGAGATTAGGGGAGGAATGTAATTTTTTACAAAAACATGGCGTAGGATTAGTTTGAGCGGCTTCGGTGGCGTAGTCGGTAGCATGCTGAGCTTCTATGCCCAAGATAGCGGGTTCAAACCTGGCCGAAGCCGTCGGATTTTTTAAGAGCGTTAAAATCCCTCAGTATGCCTTCCTTCGGAGGGGAAGTAAAGCCGGCGGTCCCATGTCATAGATTTATGGCATGTTAAAGAACCTTCCACTAATTGCACCTGTGTGAAGCTAAATTGGATAGGTTATTGTAAACAACGCTCTTAGGTTTCTAAGTTCGTTGCCAAGAGCCGACTGCGGTGGCGTCTAGCAGCTGAGTTGTGAACTTAGCCTAGTAGTAGTTGACGGTGGCGCTTGGCGGCAAAAGTAGGAACTATTTGAAAAATTCTAAGTTGCAGTACTTAAATTAAAATAACAGATAACACACACTAATACAGTCATCACAATTAACACTGGTTATCAGACAGATTCTACACACACCCAAAGTACACGGGGCTACATGACCGCGTTGTCGCAGCCCCTAAACTTAAGAACCAACCAACCAGGATTAGTTTGGTTGGTTGGTTGCTTCCTTAGTTTAGGGGCTTCGACAACGCGGTCATGTAGCCCCGTGTACTTTGGGTGTGTGTAGAATCCGTCTGATAACCGGTGTTAATTGTGATGGTTGTATTAGTGTGTGTTATCTGTTTTTAATTCAAGTAAGGGCTGCAGACATTGAATTTTTTCAAGTAGATCCTACTTTTGCCACCGAACGCCACCGTCAACGATTACTAGTTCAGTACTAGGTTACCAGATGTCATCGCAATCGGTTCCTGGCGACGAACGTTGGAACCTAAGAGCGTTAATCAAATGTTTAACCTATAATTTAGCTTCACACAGGTGTAATTAGTGGAAGGTTCTTTAACATGCCATAAATCTATGACATGGGACAGCCGGCTTTACTTCCCCTCCAAAGGAAGGCATACTGAGAGGTTTTTCACGCTCTTAAAAAATCCGACGACTTCGGCCGGTTTTGAACCCGCGATCTTGGGCATAGAAGCTGAGCATGCTACCAACTACGCCACCGAAGCCGCTCATAGGATTAGTAAAGGACTACAGTATTTTTGGCTGACAAGAATTACACAGAACATAAAATATATAAAATAATAATAATAACATGGTTTTACGTCACTTTTAATTACTGCGGCTTTTGGAGACGTGGGAGTATCAAACTTTCCCGAAGGGGATCTTTGACGTGCCAGTAAATATACTGACACGGCTCCATTTTATCTTTCCTTTTTGTAGAAATCGTCCAAAGGGGAGGAGGAAAGATAATGTTTCCTTCTCCACTCCCCACTCTGGATCTACGCCTGGGTCCCATGGTAGAAAAATGAGGAATAAGTGTTAAAAGTTAGTTATTGTTGTATTAAGGGTCGGAACTGAGGTCATCTGCCCCTCTTAACACAGATAAAAAAATAGAATTAAATGTGAAACGACCGAAAATTAATAATAATTTAAAAAAAACTAATAATTATAACAGCCGTCCCCGTGGTTTTGGGGTAGTGCACCTGCCTCTCACCCGGAGACCCCAGATTCGATTCCCGGCTCCGTCAGGGATTTTAGAAACTGACGTGAGGGCTGGAACGGGGTGAACTCAGCCTCGTGAGGACAATTGAGTAGCAGTTTGACAGTGAGGCAGCTCCCCAGTCACGAAAATCAAGATTAATGGCCGATGGGACCCGATGCGCTGACCACGCGTCACCCCTATATCTGCAGGCTAAATGGCTCGTCAGCGGTCGCTTGGTAGGCCTAGGCCCTTAATGGACTGTAGCACCCGTTGTTATTATTATAGAGTCTATAATAATTATAACAATAAACAAAATTACGGGGAAAAAATCTGAATTTCAAAAATAAGTGTTAATGGGTAAGCTAAAATTAAGGCAGACCAAAAACCCAATCTGGCGTTTTTTGTTTTTTTTTTAGTTCTTAAAATCAGCAATGTTTGGCGGGAAAAATAAAGTGGTGTAACAGTGCAGGAAAGTAGGTCAGGGCTGAACATGATCTGCGAGCAGGCTAGCCATGCACTTCTTACAATCTGCGAAACACGCATGTTTCTAAAACAGGAGGTGCAGCGCTCATGAGTCAGCGCAAGTACACTCCGTGCTAGGTGCAACTGCAGCACTGGTGGGCGTTGAGCAACGCGATTGTCTCTGGCGAATTTATATTCAGAATACCTCCTTCTTCTCCTGCTAGATACTGAAATGGCACTCCAGATTAGGAGTCCCAGACGTCCCACTATTATCGGGACAGTCCCAGATTGAAACATTTTCTAAGCAATTTTCTAACTCTTTTCGGGTCAGTAAATGTCCTGATTTTCTACCCTCCTTCAAATATAATACATATTAATTACTATTTCCATCACAACATACAATAACAATATACTGTAGAGTTGCTTGTGTCCCAGAGGTCCTGGTTTTGAATCCTGGCTCTGCCAAGAAATGTAACCCTAATCTAAGGGTTGGACAGGGTACACTCAACCTCGTGAGGCAAAACTGAGAAGAGATAGGTTCGATTCCCACCACAGCTATCCCAGAAAATATTTTCCGTGGTTTCTCACTTCTACTTCAGGCAAATGTGGGATGGTTCTTATTACTTAAATCCATGGCCACCTCCTTCCTAATCCTCATCTGAATTGCAACCACACACACTAAAACAATCATCACAATAACACAGATTGTCAGACAAAATTCCCCACACATATACCCAAGTACACTGGGCTAAAAGACCACGATGACCAAGACCCTCAAATGAAACAACAACTGTATGTTTCCGTACCAACTCCTAAACGCCTCATCCGAACTGAATTAAACTTGGTACAGAGGTAGCACTTTTACCGGGCACAAAATCCGAACTATATTTTATACTGCCTTCATATTACAGGAAACCAAATGGTAACCACCTGAATTTTAACTGCTCAAATCAGCTAACGCCCAAACAAATCATCGGACCACTAACAAATTGGACAAAATTATGCCATGCCATTAGAGGCTTTGGAAGTTCAAGTCATACGTTTATCAACTGTTTAATTCCCAGATTTAAGACTAAATCCGATCAAGTATTACGCACAACCGTAATAAACTTACAACTTTGAAACTTGGAAAAAGAGAGAATCGTGAAAGAGCTGACCTCGATTATCCGCCACTTAAGACGTCAATCACCACCAACAGGAGGCACTATAAAATGGATATCATATATTCAAGATGGCGGTTATGCGTGCTATTAAAACATTACAATTGATTACTCATAATGTAACTAAGCAAGTAACACTAAACTTGTTTGTGGATTCTTGAATATGATAATTTACAAGCATAAGTGACATTATTCGAATGAATATGGTGCGCTAGCGCCTTTTTGTGTACGGTACATACAATATCAAAATCGCTACAACAAGAAGCTAATAAAATATAATGACAGCGGCTTCGGTGGCCTAGCTGGTAGCATGCTGAGCTTCTATGTCCAAGATCGCGGGTTCAATCCCGACCGAAGTCGTCGGATTTCTTAAGAGCGTTTAAAATCCCTCAGTATGCCTTCTTTCGGAGGGGAAGTAAAACTGGCGGTCCCATGTCATAGATTTAAAAAGAACCTTCCACCAACTACGACTGTGTAAAGCTAAATTTGTTGGTTAGATTTGACTAACGCTCTATTAAGTTCCAACGTTCGCGGCCAGGTGCCGGTTGCGGTGGCATCTAGCAGCAAGATCACAGCTAGGTGTCGTTGACGGTAGCATTTGGTAGCAAAAGTAGGAACTAAGTTACTTGAAATTGGTCGTCTGCAGTCCTTACCTGAATTACAGATAACACACACTGATACAGCCATCACAATTAACACTGGTTATCCGACAGATTCTACACACACCCAAATTACACGGGGCTGGTACATGACCGCGTTGTCGTAGCCTCTAAACTAAGGAATCAAATAACCAAACTATAATAACGAACCATTTTGAATACATAAAAGGTCAAAATCACTAACACACGAAGTTAATGAACGAATCTGTACATCTATATATTTAAAACACTAAGCTGTTTTTTGTACACACGAGATTGTGAAAACGACTTAACCGATTGGCTTCGTAATGCATTCTAACGAAAGCTCTTGGCATGCAGATTTGCAGAGTTTCTTTAAAAGGAAAATATATGTTACGGTATATTTTTAAATGATTAAAGAAATATGTAATATTTGACACTCCCGCGCATGCGCACAATGGCCTTTCTCAACAAGGAAAATGGCGATTCCGGTCGCGTCTAACTGAGATCTTTGTTTATGAGAATTAAAAAGGGTCTCCAATAATGTTAATTATGTTTTTACAATATGCATTGAATTAGAATTATATTAAATAAACCACGATTTGAAGGACTTAAACTGCAGGTTGAGTGTGTATACTGGTTAGATAGCTTAATACTGAAGTATCCCATAGTTGTCTGGATGGCCAAGGGGATAAGGTTACTGCCTAGAAATACGTATTATGCATGATCGAGGGGGTTCGATCCCCACCTCGGATATGTTTTTTTAATTTCGTTTTCTGCCTTCCTACGATTGGTATTGCATTGTAGAAACATATTTCACTTTTATCATTCCCGTCAAGTAACGAATTCTCTGTTGCCATCCTTTGCATGGTCGAGAGGGTTCGATTCCCAACTCGGTTATGTTTTTTTATTTTCCTTTTCTTCCTTCCTACGATTGGTATTACATTGTAGAAACATATTTCACTTTTATCATTCCCGTAAAGTAACCAATTCTCTGTTGCCATCCTTTGCATGGTCGAGAGGGTTCGATTCCCACCTCGGATACGTTCTTTTATTTTCATTTTCTTCCTTCCTACGATTGGTATTACATTGTAGAGACTTTCACTTTTTTTATTCCCGTAAAGTAACGAATTCTCTGTTGCCATCCTTTGCATGGTCGAGAGGGTTCGATTCCCACCTCGGATACGTTCTTTTATTTTCATTTTCTTCCTTCCTACGATTGGTATTACATTGTAGAGACATATTTCACTTTTTTCATTCCCGTAAAGTAACGAATTCTCTGTTGCCATCCTTTGCATGGTCGAGAGGGTTCGATTCCCACCTCGGATATGTTTTTTTTTGTTTTCTTCCTTCCTACGATTGGTATTACATTGTAGAAATATATTTCACTTTTATCATTCCTGTAAAGTAACGAATTCTCTGTTGCCATCTATATATTTAAAACACTAAGCTGTTTTTTGTACACACGAGATTGTGAAAACGACTTAACCGATTGGCTTCGTAATGCATTCTAACGAAAGCTCTTGGCATGCAGATTTGCAGAGTTTCTTTAAAAGGAAAATATATGTTACGGTATATTTTTAAATGATTAAAGAAATATGTAATATTTGACACTCCCGCGCATGCGCACAATGGCCTTTCTCAACAAGGAAAATGGCGATTCCGGTCGCGTCTAACTGAGATCTTTGTTTATGAGAATTAAAAAGGGTCTCCAATAATGTTAATTATGTTTTTACAATATGCATTGAATTAGAATTATATTAAATAAACCACGATTTGAAGGACTTAAACTGCAGGTTGAGTGTGTATACTGGTTAGATAGCTTAATACTGAAGTATCCCATAGTTGTCTGGATGGCCGAGGGGATAAGGTTACTGCCTAGAAATACGTATTATGCATGATCGAGGGGGTTCGATCCCCACCTCGGATATGTTTTTTTAATTTCGTTTTCTGCCTTCCTACGATTGGTATTGCATTGTAGAAACATATTTCACTTTTATCATTCCCGTCAAGTAACGAATTCTCTGTTGCCATCCTTTGCATGGTCGAGAGGGTTCGATTCCCAACTCGGTTATGTTTTTTTATTTTCCTTTTCTTCCTTCCTACGATTGGTATTACATTGTAGAAACATATTTCACTTTTATCATTCCCGTAAAGTAACCAATTCTCTGTTGCCATCCTTTGCATGGTCGAGAGGGTTCGATTCCCACCTCGGATACGTTCTTTTATTTTCATTTTCTTCCTTCCTACGATTGGTATTACATTGTAGAGACTTTCACTTTTTTTATTCCCGTAAAGTAACGAATTCTCTGTTGCCATCCTTTGCATGGTCGAGAGGGTTCGATTCCCACCTCGGATACGTTCTTTTATTTTCATTTTCTTCCTTCCTACGATTGGTATTACATTGTAGAGACATATTTCACTTTTTTCATTCCCGTAAAGTAACGAATTCTCTGTTGCCATCCTTTGCATGGTCGAGAGGGTTCGATTCCCACCTCGGATATGTTTTTTTTTGTTTTCTTCCTTCCTACGATTGGTATTACATTGTAGAAATATATTTCACTTTTATCATTCCTGTAAAGTAACGAATTCTCTGTTGCCATCTATATATTTAAAACACTAAGCTGTTTTTTGTACACACGAGATTGTGAAAACGACTTAACCGATTGGCTTCGTAATGCATTCTAACGAAAGCTCTTGGCATGCAGATTTGCAGAGTTTCTTTAAAAGGAAAATATATGTTACGGTATATTTTTAAATGATTAAAGAAATATGTAATATTTGACACTCCCGCGCATGCGCACAATGGCCTTTCTCAACAAGGAAAATGGCGATTCCGGTCGCGTCTAACTGAGATCTTTGTTTATGAGAATTAAAAAGGGTCTCCAATAATGTTAATTATGTTTTTACAATATGCATTGAATTAGAATTATATTAAATAAACCACGATTTGAAGGACTTAAACTGCAGGTTGAGTGTGTATACTGGTTAGATAGCTTAATACTGAAGTATCCCATAGTTGTCTGGATGGCCAAGGGGATAAGGTTACTGCCTAGAAATACGTATTATGCATGATCGAGGGGGTTCGATCCCCACCTCGGATATGTTTTTTTAATTTCGTTTTCTGCCTTCCTACGATTGGTATTGCATTGTAGAAACATATTTCACTTTTATCATTCCCGTCAAGTAACGAATTCTCTGTTGCCATCCTTTGCATGGTCGAGAGGGTTCGATTCCCAACTCGGTTATGTTTTTTTATTTTCCTTTTCTTCCTTCCTACGATTGGTATTACATTGTAGAAACATATTTCACTTTTATCATTCCCGTAAAGTAACCAATTCTCTGTTGCCATCCTTTGCATGGTCGAGAGGGTTCGATTCCCACCTCGGATACGTTCTTTTATTTTCATTTTCTTCCTTCCTACGATTGGTATTACATTGTAGAGACTTTCACTTTTTTTATTCCCGTAAAGTAACGAATTCTCTGTTGCCATCCTTTGCATGGTCGAGAGGGTTCGATTCCCACCTCGGATACGTTCTTTTATTTTCATTTTCTTCCTTCCTACGATTGGTATTACATTGTAGAGACATATTTCACTTTTTTCATTCCCGTAAAGTAACGAATTCTCTGTTGCCATCCTTTGCATGGTCGAGAGGGTTCGATTCCCACCTCGGATATGTTTTTTTTTGTTTTCTTCCTTCCTACGATTGGTATTACATTGTAGAAATATATTTCACTTTTATCATTCCTGTAAAGTAACGAATTCTCTGTTGCCATCTATATATTTAAAACACTAAGCTGTTTTTTGTACACACGAGATTGTGAAAACGACTTAACCGATTGGCTTCGTAATGCATTCTAACGAAAGCTCTTGGCATGCAGATTTGCAGAGTTTCTTTAAAAGGAAAATATATGTTACGGTATATTTTTAAATGATTAAAGAAATATGTAATATTTGACACTCCCGCGCATGCGCACAATGGCCTTTCTCAACAAGGAAAATGGCGATTCCGGTCGCGTCTAACTGAGATCTTTGTTTATGAGAATTAAAAAGGGTCTCCAATAATGTTAATTATGTTTTTACAATATGCATTGAATTAGAATTATATTAAATAAACCACGATTTGAAGGACTTAAACTGCAGGTTGAGTGTGTATACTGGTTAGATAGCTTAATACTGAAGTATCCCATAGTTGTCTGGATGGCCGAGGGGATAAGGTTACTGCCTAGAAATACGTATTATGCATGATCGAGGGGGTTCGATCCCCACCTCGGATATGTTTTTTTAATTTCGTTTTCTGCCTTCCTACGATTGGTATTGCATTGTAGAAACATATTTCACTTTTATCATTCCCGTCAAGTAACGAATTCTCTGTTGCCATCCTTTGCATGGTCGAGAGGGTTCGATTCCCAACTCGGTTATGTTTTTTTATTTTCCTTTTCTTCCTTCCTACGATTGGTATTACATTGTAGAAACATATTTCACTTTTATCATTCCCGTAAAGTAACCAATTCTCTGTTGCCATCCTTTGCATGGTCGAGAGGGTTCGATTCCCACCTCGGATACGTTCTTTTATTTTCATTTTCTTCCTTCCTACGATTGGTATTACATTGTAGAGACTTTCACTTTTTTTATTCCCGTAAAGTAACGAATTCTCTGTTGCCATCCTTTGCATGGTCGAGAGGGTTCGATTCCCACCTCGGATACGTTCTTTTATTTTCATTTTCTTCCTTCCTACGATTGGTATTACATTGTAGAGACATATTTCACTTTTTTCATTCCCGTAAAGTAACGAATTCTCTGTTGCCATCCTTTGCATGGTCGAGAGGGTTCGATTCCCACCTCGGATATGTTTTTTTTTGTTTTCTTCCTTCCTACGATTGGTATTACATTGTAGAAATATATTTCACTTTTATCATTCCTGTAAAGTAACGAATTCTCTGTTGCCATATATATTTAAAACACTAAGGTATTTTTTGTACACACGAGATTTTGAAAACGACTTAACCGATTGGCTTCGTATGGCATGCTAACGAAAGCTCTTGGCATGCAGATTTACAGTGTGTCTTTAAAAGGAAAATATATGTTACGGTATATTTTTATATGTTTAAAGAAAGTATTTTTATATGTTTAAAGAAAAATGTAATATATGTGGCTATTGCGCGTTGCCACAATGGCGTTTCTTCATGAGAGAAATGGCGGATAAACGATCCACCGTATCGTAGTGTGATCTTTGTTTATGAGAATTGAAAAGGGAAATATCGCTTATGTTGTATCCCGATATATACTGGAATAGAATCATGAAATAAGGGAAATATTGATGAACTATAACTGGCAGTTGAGTGCGTTTGTTGTTTACGTCACTTAATATTGCACTCTAATTTCGTTGTCTGGGTGGCTCAGCGGCTAACATTGTGGACAACGAAATTGATTATGCATCGTCGGAGGAGTTTGATTCCCACCTCAGACATGTAATTTTATTTCCCAATTATTCTATCTTGCAATTGGTATTACATTGTCTAAATATATGTTACGTTTATTATTCCCGTAAGGTAAGGAATTCTCCATGATTTACGTTGCCAGATACTTTTAAATTATTAAATAAAAATCGGCACAATCGCTTCGCCTTGAGAGAAAATTGTCGAACATAATTCATTTGATGGACTCAGGCATCGTGGTTACTCAGCGCCGTCTACTTTGGTGTGTGAGTGTAAACCTTTCTCTGATAACCTGTGTTAATGTGATGGCTGTATTGATGTGTGCATTTGTAATTAGTATGGGGAATGGAGAGTTAACGACTGAGGCTTTAAGTTAGGAACTATCCCGGTATTTGCCTGGAGTGGAAGTGGGGAAACCACGGAAAACCACATCCAAGATTGTTGAGATGGGAATCAAATTTTGCTCTTCTTAGGTTTGCCTCAAGAGTGCGCCACGTTCCAGCCCTCAGACCAGAATTAAATTTCTTGGCAGAGCAGGGATCGAACCTGGAATCTGGGGCGATAGCTCAGAATGTAGCCTTAAGACTGGGCTTCCCTGTGTTAATACGATCTTTGAAAAACACTGAACATATAATTCTAAAACTCCCTCCATTACGGTGGCTGGCGAAGTGAGTCCATGCTCATTCCAGTAGTGGCGAAGTGATTCTATGCTCCCTTGCACAATTTACTGTCATGGAAATGCAAAGTATTGTACCTTCAACAGGTGATGGAAATTGATTATTTAGAGCAGTTTCATTCTGTTTATTTCAAAATGAAGTTCGTCATCCTGAGTTGCGTTTGCAAGCAAATTGCAAAAATTGCAAGGATTTTATTATTGGCGATCAGTCTCATCGCATTCTCATCAGCAACCAACTTGAGAATGGAAGTCTCTGAACTTAGTTGTATAAGTGAATATTATTGTTTATTGATTATTATTTTAGAGTACATAACAATGAGTCTAACCACGCAGTTGATTTTGGCAATGGAAGTAAGTTATTATTTGCTATTTAATATTTGGCTGCTGCGTTGATGCAGGCCACTATAGTATTATTTAATATGACGTTAATTTGGGGAGAAATGCTGCTATAAATAAACCCATTTTACGAAATAGAACATTAGCCGCAAACAAGTGGGATATCGGAGAAAAATACGAAGCCACTTTTAAAATCCAATATAAATATGGCGTTTCAGAAACAATTCCAGATACTATGCCGTTACAGTTTAGGGTCCTTGACGAACAAATGTAAACATTTTTCTGCACTGTATTTCTCTTGAGAGAAATCTACACTTGGTTACTTTGACCTTTGCTGTTGTAATGGTAAAATTAATCTGACTAAATATAAAGTATTTGACATGCTGCAACAATTATTTTTCACTGGAGATGATATCTCAAGGAATTTCAGAGAGACTAATCGGCAGTACAAATCTATGTCCTTCGTTTCATTTGGTGCCAATGTTACTGTGCCACACCCATACGGTCCACATTGTTTTAAGATGTATGGAGGTGCACATCATCGCATTTCTTCGTTATATTCCAAAATTATATGTGACGGTTTGCGGCCAGTTTTATTAGACTCCTCAGAGTTCTTGAATTCCTTGGAACTAAATGACTTGCCTCCACATATTCCAAACGCTTGAACCGTTATGCTGCTTAGAAATCTGAACGTTTCCCAAGGGCTCCTAAATGCAACTATATTGCTTGGATTTGGAAATAATAAGTGCAGTTAAAATTAGGCAGAGAGGTCTAATCCTTCTACTTGATTTAACAGCATCCGATAAAACACTATCATTTTGTTTTAAGAGGCAATATTTCCAATTTATTTGGCATACTCTGTCACAATCAATGAAGCTCAAGGGAAAACTCTGGAACGTATAGGTCTCAATTTGCCTCATCAATTTTTCAGCCATGGCCAGCAGTATTTTGCAATGTTGAGAGTGCAATCTTTTGACGCCCTTATAGTTTCAATAGAGCCAAAAAATAATCGTACAAAGAATATACAGTAGGCCTACATAAAAAAATTCTTCAGTAAATATTTTTCTATTGACCGTCATTTTTGACGGGTTTCAATTAGTATATATTTAAAACACTAAGGTATTTTTTGTACACACGAGATTTTGAAAACGACTTAACCGATTGGCTTCGTATGGCATGCTAACGAAAGCTCTTGGCATGCAGATTTACAGTGTGTCTTTAAAAGGAAAATATATGTTACGGTATATTTTTATATGTTTAAAGAAAATATTTTTATATGTTTAAAGAAAAATGTAATATATGTGGCTATTGCGCGTTGCCACAATGGCGTTTCTTCATGAGAGAAATGGCGGATAAACGATCCACCGTATCGTAGTGTGATCTTTGTTTATGAGAATTGAAAAGGGAAATATCGCTTATGTTGTATCCCGATATATACTGGAATAGAATCATGAAATAAGGGAAATATTGATGAACTATAACTGGCAGTTGAGTGCGTTTGTTGTTTACGTCACTTAATATTGCACTCTAATTTCGTTGTCTGGGTGGCTCAGCGGCTAACATTGTGGACAACGAAATTGATTATGCATCGTCGGAGGAGTTTGATTCCCACCTCAGACATGTAATTTTATTTCCCAATTATTCTATCTTGCAATTGGTATTACATTGTCTAAATATATGTTACGTTTATTATTCCCGTAAGGTAAGGAATTCTCCATGATTTACGTTGCCAGATACTTTTAAATTATTAAATAAAAATCGGCACAATCGCTTCGCCTTGAGAGAAAATTGTCGAACATAATTCATTTGATGGACTCAGGCATCGTGGTTACTCAGCGCCGTCTACTTTGGTGTGTGAGTGTAAACCTTTCTCTGATAACCTGTGTTAATGTGATGGCTGTATTGATGTGTGCATTTGTAATTAGTATGGGGAATGGAGAGTTAACGACTGAGGCTTTAAGTTAGGAACTATCCCGGTATTTGCCTGGAGTGGAAGTGGGGAAACCACGGAAAACCACATCCAAGATTGTTGAGATGGGAATCAAATTTTGCTCTTCTTAGGTTTGCCTCAAGAGTGCGCCACGTTCCAGCCCTCAGACCAGAATTAAATTTCTTGGCAGAGCAGGGATCGAACCTGGAATCTGGGGCGATAGCTCAGAATGTAGCCTTAAGACTGGGCTTCCCTGTGTTAATACGATCTTTGAAAAACACTGAACATATAATTCTAAAACTCCCTCCATTACGGTGGCTGGCGAAGTGAGTCCATGCTCATTCCAGTAGTGGCGAAGTGATTCTATGCTCCCTTGCACAATTTACTGTCATGGAAATGCAAAGTATTGTACCTTCAACAGGTGATGGAAATTGATTATTTAGAGCAGTTTCATTCTGTTTATTTCAAAATGAAGTTCGTCATCCTGAGTTGCGTTTGCAAGCAAATTGCAAAAATTGCAAGGATTTTATTATTGGCGATCAGTCTCATCGCATTCTCATCAGCAACCAACTTGAGAATGGAAGTCTCTGAACTTAGTTGTATAAGTGAATATTATTGTTTATTGATTATTATTTTAGAGTACATAACAATGAGTCTAACCACGCAGTTGATTTTGGCAATGGAAGTAAGTTATTATTTGCTATTTAATATTTGGCTGCTGCGTTGATGCAGGCCACTATAGTATTATTTAATATGACGTTAATTTGGGGAGAAATGCTGCTATAAATAAACCCATTTTACGAAATAGAACATTAGCCGCAAACAAGTGGGATATCGGAGAAAAATTCGAAGCCACTTTTAAAATCCAATATAAATATGGCGTTTCAGAAACAATTCCAGATACTATGCCGTTACAGTTTAGGGTCCTTGACGAACAAATGTAAACATTTTTCTGCACTGTATTTCTCTTGAGAGAAATCTACACTTGGTTACTTTGACCTTTGCTGTTGTAATGGTAAAATTAATCTGACTAAATATAAAGTATTTGACATGCTGCAACAATTATTTTTCACTGGAGATGATATCTCAAGGAATTTCAGAGAGACTAATCGGCAGTACAAATCTATGTCCTTCGTTTCATTTGGTGCCAATGTTACTGTGCCACACCCATACGGTCCACATTGTTTTAAGATGTATGGAGGTGCACATCATCGCATTTCTTCGTTATATTCCAAAATTATATGTGACGGTTTGCGGCCAGTTTTATTAGACTCCTCAGAGTTCTTGAATTCCTTGGAACTAAATGACTTGCCTCCACATATTCCAAACGCTTGAACCGTTATGCTGCTTAGAAATCTGAACGTTTCCCAAGGGCTCCTAAATGCAACTATATTGCTTGGATTTGGAAATAATAAGTGCAGTTAAAATTAGGCAGAGAGGTCTAATCCTTCTACTTGATTTAACAGCATCCGATAAAACACTATCATTTTGTTTTAAGAGGCAATATTTCCAATTTATTTGGCATACTCTGTCACAATCAATGAAGCTCAAGGGAAAACTCTGGAACGTATAGGTCTCAATTTGCCTCATCAATTTTTCAGCCATGGCCAGCAGTATTTTGCAATGTTGAGAGTGCAATCTTTTGACGCCCTTATAGTTTCAATAGAGCCAAAAAATAATCGTACAAAGAATATACAGTAGGCCTACATAAAAAAATTCTTCAGTAAATATTTTTCTATTGACCGTCATTTTTGACGGGTTTCAACTAGTATATATTTAAAACACTAAGGTATTTTTTGTACACACGAGATTTTGAAAACGACTTAACCGATTGGCTTCGTATGGCATGCTAACGAAAGCTCTTGGCATGCAGATTTACAGTGTGTCTTTAAAAGGAAAATATATGTTACGGTATATTTTTATATGTTTAAAGAAAGTATTTTTATATGTTTAAAGAAAAATGTAATATATGTGGCTATTGCGCGTTGCCACAATGGCGTTTCTTCATGAGAGAAATGGCGGATAAACGATCCACCGTATCGTAGTGTGATCTTTGTTTATGAGAATTGAAAAGGGAAATATCGCTTATGTTGTATCCCGATATATACTGGAATAGAATCATGAAATAAGGGAAATATTGATGAACTATAACTGGCAGTTGAGTGCGTTTGTTGTTTACGTCACTTAATATTGCACTCTAATTTCGTTGTCTGGGTGGCTCAGCGGCTAACATTGTGGACAACGAAATTGATTATGCATCGTCGGAGGAGTTTGATTCCCACCTCAGACATGTAATTTTATTTCCCAATTATTCTATCTTGCAATTGGTATTACATTGTCTAAATATATGTTACGTTTATTATTCCCGTAAGGTAAGGAATTCTCCATGATTTACGTTGCCAGATACTTTTAAATTATTAAATAAAAATCGGCACAATCGCTTCGCCTTGAGAGAAAATTGTCGAACATAATTCATTTGATGGACTCAGGCATCGTGGTTACTCAGCGCCGTCTACTTTGGTGTGTGAGTGTAAACCTTTCTCTGATAACCTGTGTTAATGTGATGGCTGTATTGATGTGTGCATTTGTAATTAGTATGGGGAATGGAGAGTTAACGACTGAGGCTTTAAGTTAGGAACTATCCCGGTATTTGCCTGGAGTGGAAGTGGGGAAACCACGGAAAACCACATCCAAGATTGTTGAGATGGGAATCAAATTTTGCTCTTCTTAGGTTTGCCTCAAGAGTGCGCCACGTTCCAGCCCTCAGACCAGAATTAAATTTCTTGGCAGAGCAGGGATCGAACCTGGAATCTGGGGCGATAGCTCAGAATGTAGCCTTAAGACTGGGCTTCCCTGTGTTAATACGATCTTTGAAAAACACTGAACATATAATTCTAAAACTCCCTCCATTACGGTGGCTGGCGAAGTGAGTCCATGCTCATTCCAGTAGTGGCGAAGTGATTCTATGCTCCCTTGCACAATTTACTGTCATGGAAATGCAAAGTATTGTACCTTCAACAGGTGATGGAAATTGATTATTTAGAGCAGTTTCATTCTGTTTATTTCAAAATGAAGTTCGTCATCCTGAGTTGCGTTTGCAAGCAAATTGCAAAAATTGCAAGGATTTTATTATTGGCGATCAGTCTCATCGCATTCTCATCAGCAACCAACTTGAGAATGGAAGTCTCTGAACTTAGTTGTATAAGTGAATATTATTGTTTATTGATTATTATTTTAGAGTACATAACAATGAGTCTAACCACGCAGTTGATTTTGGCAATGGAAGTAAGTTATTATTTGCTATTTAATATTTGGCTGCTGCGTTGATGCAGGCCACTATAGTATTATTTAATATGACGTTAATTTGGGGAGAAATGCTGCTATAAATAAACCCATTTTACGAAATAGAACATTAGCCGCAAACAAGTGGGATATCGGAGAAAAATACGAAGCCACTTTTAAAATCCAATATAAATATGGCGTTTCAGAAACAATTCCAGATACTATGCCGTTACAGTTTAGGGTCCTTGACGAACAAATGTAAACATTTTTCTGCACTGTATTTCTCTTGAGAGAAATCTACACTTGGTTACTTTGACCTTTGCTGTTGTAATGGTAAAATTAATCTGACTAAATATAAAGTATTTGACATGCTGCAACAATTATTTTTCACTGGAGATGATATCTCAAGGAATTTCAGAGAGACTAATCGGCAGTACAAATCTATGTCCTTCGTTTCATTTGGTGCCAATGTTACTGTGCCACACCCATACGGTCCACATTGTTTTAAGATGTATGGAGGTGCACATCATCGCATTTCTTCGTTATATTCCAAAATTATATGTGACGGTTTGCGGCCAGTTTTATTAGACTCCTCAGAGTTCTTGAATTCCTTGGAACTAAATGACTTGCCTCCACATATTCCAAACGCTTGAACCGTTATGCTGCTTAGAAATCTGAACGTTTCCCAAGGGCTCCTAAATGCAACTATATTGCTTGGATTTGGAAATAATAAGTGCAGTTAAAATTAGGCAGAGAGGTCTAATCCTTCTACTTGATTTAACAGCATCCGATAAAACACTATCATTTTGTTTTAAGAGGCAATATTTCCAATTTATTTGGCATACTCTGTCACAATCAATGAAGCTCAAGGGAAAACTCTGGAACGTATAGGTCTCAATTTGCCTCATCAATTTTTCAGCCATGGCCAGCAGTATTTTGCAATGTTGAGAGTGCAATCTTTTGACGCCCTTATAGTTTCAATAGAGCCAAAAAATAATCGTACAAAGAATATACAGTAGGCCTACATAAAAAAATTCTTCAGTAAATATTTTTCTATTGACCGTCATTTTTGACGGGTTTCAATTAGTATATATTTAAAACACTAAGGTATTTTTTGTACACACGAGATTTTGAAAACGACTTAACCGATTGGCTTCGTATGGCATGCTAACGAAAGCTCTTGGCATGCAGATTTACAGTGTGTCTTTAAAAGGAAAATATATGTTACGGTATATTTTTATATGTTTAAAGAAAATATTTTTATATGTTTAAAGAAAAATGTAATATATGTGGCTATTGCGCGTTGCCACAATGGCGTTTCTTCATGAGAGAAATGGCGGATAAACGATCCACCGTATCGTAGTGTGATCTTTGTTTATGAGAATTGAAAAGGGAAATATCGCTTATGTTGTATCCCGATATATACTGGAATAGAATCATGAAATAAGGGAAATATTGATGAACTATAACTGGCAGTTGAGTGCGTTTGTTGTTTACGTCACTTAATATTGCACTCTAATTTCGTTGTCTGGGTGGCTCAGCGGCTAACATTGTGGACAACGAAATTGATTATGCATCGTCGGAGGAGTTTGATTCCCACCTCAGACATGTAATTTTATTTCCCAATTATTCTATCTTGCAATTGGTATTACATTGTCTAAATATATGTTACGTTTATTATTCCCGTAAGGTAAGGAATTCTCCATGATTTACGTTGCCAGATACTTTTAAATTATTAAATAAAAATCGGCACAATCGCTTCGCCTTGAGAGAAAATTGTCGAACATAATTCATTTGATGGACTCAGGCATCGTGGTTACTCAGCGCCGTCTACTTTGGTGTGTGAGTGTAAACCTTTCTCTGATAACCTGTGTTAATGTGATGGCTGTATTGATGTGTGCATTTGTAATTAGTATGGGGAATGGAGAGTTAACGACTGAGGCTTTAAGTTAGGAACTATCCCGGTATTTGCCTGGAGTGGAAGTGGGGAAACCACGGAAAACCACATCCAAGATTGTTGAGATGGGAATCAAATTTTGCTCTTCTTAGGTTTGCCTCAAGAGTGCGCCACGTTCCAGCCCTCAGACCAGAATTAAATTTCTTGGCAGAGCAGGGATCGAACCTGGAATCTGGGGCGATAGCTCAGAATGTAGCCTTAAGACTGGGCTTCCCTGTGTTAATACGATCTTTGAAAAACACTGAACATATAATTCTAAAACTCCCTCCATTACGGTGGCTGGCGAAGTGAGTCCATGCTCATTCCAGTAGTGGCGAAGTGATTCTATGCTCCCTTGCACAATTTACTGTCATGGAAATGCAAAGTATTGTACCTTCAACAGGTGATGGAAATTGATTATTTAGAGCAGTTTCATTCTGTTTATTTCAAAATGAAGTTCGTCATCCTGAGTTGCGTTTGCAAGCAAATTGCAAAAATTGCAAGGATTTTATTATTGGCGATCAGTCTCATCGCATTCTCATCAGCAACCAACTTGAGAATGGAAGTCTCTGAACTTAGTTGTATAAGTGAATATTATTGTTTATTGATTATTATTTTAGAGTACATAACAATGAGTCTAACCACGCAGTTGATTTTGGCAATGGAAGTAAGTTATTATTTGCTATTTAATATTTGGCTGCTGCGTTGATGCAGGCCACTATAGTATTATTTAATATGACGTTAATTTGGGGAGAAATGCTGCTATAAATAAACCCATTTTACGAAATAGAACATTAGCCGCAAACAAGTGGGATATCGGAGAAAAATTCGAAGCCACTTTTAAAATCCAATATAAATATGGCGTTTCAGAAACAATTCCAGATACTATGCCGTTACAGTTTAGGGTCCTTGACGAACAAATGTAAACATTTTTCTGCACTGTATTTCTCTTGAGAGAAATCTACACTTGGTTACTTTGACCTTTGCTGTTGTAATGGTAAAATTAATCTGACTAAATATAAAGTATTTGACATGCTGCAACAATTATTTTTCACTGGAGATGATATCTCAAGGAATTTCAGAGAGACTAATCGGCAGTACAAATCTATGTCCTTCGTTTCATTTGGTGCCAATGTTACTGTGCCACACCCATACGGTCCACATTGTTTTAAGATGTATGGAGGTGCACATCATCGCATTTCTTCGTTATATTCCAAAATTATATGTGACGGTTTGCGGCCAGTTTTATTAGACTCCTCAGAGTTCTTGAATTCCTTGGAACTAAATGACTTGCCTCCACATATTCCAAACGCTTGAACCGTTATGCTGCTTAGAAATCTGAACGTTTCCCAAGGGCTCCTAAATGCAACTATATTGCTTGGATTTGGAAATAATAAGTGCAGTTAAAATTAGGCAGAGAGGTCTAATCCTTCTACTTGATTTAACAGCATCCGATAAAACACTATCATTTTGTTTTAAGAGGCAATATTTCCAATTTATTTGGCATACTCTGTCACAATCAATGAAGCTCAAGGGAAAACTCTGGAACGTATAGGTCTCAATTTGCCTCATCAATTTTTCAGCCATGGCCAGCAGTATTTTGCAATGTTGAGAGTGCAATCTTTTGACGCCCTTATAGTTTCAATAGAGCCAAAAAATAATCGTACAAAGAATATACAGTAGGCCTACATAAAAAAATTCTTCAGTAAATATTTTTCTATTGACCGTCATTTTTGACGGGTTTCAACTAGTTAGTATTAAGTTAACGAATATTGAATAGGCTATTACGCTTCGATCTTGTTGCGCCTCTGCATTTTAGCTCTATATATAGACTAACATCTAGAGTCATGTGGCTAGTGCTCAATGTAACTTACACAAAACGACCTAGTAGCTGAAATCCTCTTCGGTCGATCACAAAATTGATCCATTATTAATTGATTTGAGGAAGGAGTGAGGATGCAAATTTTAAGACAACTTATAAGTGATGCATGAGGATCAAGTGAGTGAGTTAGTTAGTTAGTTATTGTTGTTTTAAGGGGCGGAACAGCGAGGTCATACAAATTTAGAATGCATAAAAATTTAGAGTGGACGGCTAAATAAGAAAAAAGACTAAAAATTATAGACTACCAAGAAATGAATAAAACTAATCATTATAATAAACAGAACTGTAGCCTACGGAAAAACAAAACAAGTAGTTCCGTGAAGAACTAAAGCCTATTTTCATATATCCTACTTAGGTCAATTGCCTCTATCGACATCCAAAATTTCAGTTTGATTGCTGTAATAAATTATTGCGCAGCTTCATTATGCAAAGTTTCACTTCGATCGCATGATTAAGACACAAGAAATAAAAACTTAATTTTAAAATTTCGCACAGCTCCCATCTTGATTTTATGTAAACAATTGAACTAAATAAGATGCCAGTGCATTGCAATATGTATAATCATATACTGTAGGCCTACCATATTTCACTGCGCTCAAATGGTTAAATTGCGAGAAAAATCTATTAAAACGTTTCAACTTCGCATGGCCGCCATGTTCGTTTTGTACTTTACAGGTTTTTGAAAGTTACATAGATAAACGTGCAGTGGAGCCCTTTATCATCGTGCACAATTTCAGGGTGATATCAGTAATAGTTTCGGAGTTATATAATCCCAGTGAAATATTTCGCACAGCCGCCATCTTGAGATTATGTAAACAATTGAATTAAATTAAATGCCACTGTATTGCAATGTATATAAACATTTGCTGCACCAAGTTTCATTGCGTTTGGATGTTTAAATCGCGAGATTAGTCTATTTAAAAGTCGCAACTTCGCTTAGCTGCCATGTTGGTTTAGTAGTTACCAGGTTTTTGAAAGGCTCATCGGCGAATTTCTAGTAGTGTCTATCACCGTACAAGATTTCAGGGTGATATCGGTAAAAGTTTCGGAGATATTGAATGCTGGTTAAATATTTCGCACAGCCGCCATGTTGGATTGGTGAGACGTAGTAAAATTTGAAGGGCACGGTCGGAGTCGGCCTAAATGGTGCTATGACCTTACCGAGTTTCAATGAAATCGTTCCAGCCGTTTAGAAGTTATTACGGACACACACACATCCGCACACACATACACGGACAAAAGGTGATCTCATAAGCCTTTTTTTTTTCATAAAATCATAACGAATAGAATAAGAAGTGATATATCTGGCCTAGTACGCCTGGTCCGCCGCAGCGCAGCGCTGGCTCCGATCTGTGATGTAAGTTAGCATTGGCGCTTACGAGACTTTTAAAACCTTGCGACCTGTTTTACATGTTAAAACACCACAAGATATCCTCATAGGCGCTAATAAGTTCGACATCTCCACATACTTTACTGTGCCCAATTATAATTTAATAAGTCGTCTACTGTAATAGTCCAGTTTCGACAATAAGCGAAGACAGAGAGCAAGTTCAAAATGCAATTAGTTTTGCCAGCTATCGATAAATTAAAAAAAAAATCGGAAAATTTAACCTCGCTATCAGAAAGGATTTCTTCACATTGTTACATATTTTACATTCCCTTAACAGTATTGCAACACAGCCAAAAAAAAAGCGTACGAACGCAACTTTCAACTTTACCGTAGATTATTATAAAATTGAAAAATAACCATAAATTTCACTCCACAAACACTAAAATCAGTAAACTACCATCATTTCAGAAGAAATTAACATTTAACAGACATAGAAGGCACAGTCATGACCCCTTCTTAGAGTAGGCTATTGCCTAAAACTGATCACGCCTCCTTCAGCATTACGGTATGTTTTTAAACTCATTGTCGTTTTATTCTCATTCCTTTCTTCATAGAGGTAGTCTTTAATGGCATCATGAGCATTTTTATATACATCATATTGTACAAATAGTTGGGCAAATTAGGAAATATATGTGGAACAGAATAGTCTTTCAATCGCCAGTTGGTTCTTGGGAGAAGTACAGTACTACTTCCTATCACAAATTTGTCAAATTTAACAATTAAATCTTCTGAAAAGTGAGCATCACAGATGTAGGACTTTTCAGTAAGTTCCCTATCCTTCCCTGGTATGGCCCCTTTGCACTTGATAAAACGTTCCTTATCTTTGTTTGAAAAACCATCTGACCTCTTTACAGTCCCCATAGCCAGATCTGCATCCTGGTACAAAACAGCAAGGCATCTTCACTACTCACATTAAGCACTCATGAAAATGTAAGGGCTAAACTGATGTTTACTTACATTAAATAACAATAAAATTAACATACGAAGATAACGTCAAAACATGACAAGAAATTAAATTCCATTTCTGTTAATGCTTCCTACAATAGGATTTCAGGTATTAATACTATGAGGTAATAGTGTAAGCACTTGTACATCAATAAACGTTTGCACAGAACACCACCAAAACACTCCGACCGATTAATATCGCACATAAACACAATTGTGTGGAAATCAACAATCTCAAATCGACTGTAGCGCTGCGTAGCGGCGAGTGCCAACCCGATCCGTATTCATTACATGCTATTGAGGGAGAAGAGATCACACTTTATATTCTATTCGTTATGATAAAATGAAAATAGGCTAAAAATAGAATTTCAAAAACAAAAAGTTCTTTGAGTAAATAAGAGAGAATTTAGTTATGGTTAGTTATTGTTGTTTTAAAGGATGAAACAGCTAGATCATCCGCCCCAGAGAGAAGTTAATGAGAGATGAAATGAATGAAGGTGAATGTAACTGGGCAAGGAATTACAGGGAAGTGGCCGTGGCCAATTAGAAAGTACCGTCCCAGCATTTACCTGGAGTTGAAAATGATAGCCACGAAAAAACATTTCAAGGGCGGCCAACGATGGGGTTTGAACCCACTCGTCTACCAAGACCTGAGTAGCTAGCGTGGTCGGTGATGACGAAATATTATGAATTTAGTAGACTATTTTGTTTAAATAAGAAACTAGAGATTTTTTTAGTCCCTTTAGAAATATATTTTTACGCCTGTTGATAACATTGGAATCTAACGCTTTAAGTTGGGAACACTCTCATTCCAGACGTGCAGTTACAACTCTATCGGAGTGAGGTAGTGTCAGGAAGAAAGGCACGTGGCATACAAGGAGAAGGCAAACACGTAATCTCAAGAGCTCTGGGTTTCTTGATGCTCGGCTTCCTAGCCGCGTAAATATTATTGTTGGTATTATCATGTGAATGGCGCAGTGTGAGAGTGTGTGTTTGTTGCGAGTGCATTGATAGTAAACCTGCGTTTGTATGCACTCAGTACAACGTGCACATGGTAACAACACATACTGTAGTCTATACACTGTCACTTTGTTGACTACCGTGGTGAATCATAAAATTATTAATATTTATTTTTTCGATTGTTCCCCTTCAGGAGAGCGACTGAACTTGAATTCACGATTTCATCTTCGAGCGTGTTCCCTCTTTTCTTCCAAAAATTTCTTCATCCACTCGGAATGCTCCTTCTTCCGCTCAGCTGTCCATTATTTTCCCGGCTGTCGTGATGTTCTCTGCTCAAACTTACCATTTGTGACTTTATACACACGGTGCGGTCCTCGAGATTTTCTATGTTGATCTGTTGTAGGTCCCTCTGGACCTCTGTCGGCCATTCCGTGTCACATTTACTCTTTGTTATGACGTTGAGTAGTTTTTTTTTTTTGCCGTTCTGGAGTTTCCAACCAGCAGATGTGTGTGTAAAATTATTGTTACGATTATTATTTTAATTTTATTAATGCAGCCAATGGCCATGTACTTTTCTTTTCAGGAAGGGTCAGGGAAGGGATTTTGGAAGGAAATCGGCCGTGGACCTATTGAAAGGAACCGTCCCAGCATTTGCCTGGTGGTGAAAATGGGGAACCACGAAAACCATTTTCAGGACGGCCGAGGTGGGATTCGAACCCACTCTCTCCCGATGCCAGCGAGGCACGAGGTAGCGCGTTAGCGCTCTCGGCCACCGCTGCTACTATTATTATTATCGAACAAGGTTAATTAGAAGCTGAAAGGACCAACAAGGAAATTCAATTATTCAAGATTTTAGAGTGATTATTATTATTATCATTATATAGGTGTAAGTTATATAAAGAAGACATAAAGAAAGGAAGTAAGGAAGACAGAAAGGAAGGATTAAAGGAAGACAGAAATGAAGGATGAAAGAAAGGAAGACAGAAAGCATGAAAGGAAGGAAGACAGAAAGGATGAAATGAAGGATGAAAGAAAGAAAGAAAGAAAGAAAGAAAGACAGAAATGAAGGATGAATGAAAGGAAGACAGATAGAAAGGAAGGATGAAAGAAAGGAAAACAGAAAGATAGAAAGAAAGCATGAAAGGAAGGAAGAAAGGAAGACAGAAAGGATGAAATGAAGGATGAAAGAAAGGAAGACAGATAGAAAGGAAGGATGAAAGGAAGACAGAAATGAAGGATGAATGAAAGGAAGACAGATAGAAAGGAAGGATGAAAGAAAGGAAGACAGATAGAAAGGAAGGATGAAAGGAAGACAGAAATGAAGGATGAATGAAAGGAAGACAGATAGAAAGGAAGGATGAAAGAAAGGAAAACAGAAAGATAGAAAGAAAGCATGAAAGGAAGGAAGAAAGGAAGACAGAAAGGATGAAATGAAGGATGAAAGAAAGGAAGGCAGATAGAAAGGAAGGATGAAAGAAAGGATGAAAGGAAGACAGAAATGAAGGATTAATGAAAGGAAGACAGATAGAAAGGGAGGATGAAAGAAAGGAAAACAGAAAGATAGAAAGAAAGCATGAAAGGAAGGAAGAAAGAAAGACAGAAAGGATGAAAAAGGATGAAAGAAAGGAAGACAGATAGGAAGGAAGGATGAAAGGAAGACAGAAATGAAGGATGAATGAAAGGAAGACAGATAGAAAGGAAGGATGAAAGAAAGGAAAACAGAAAGATAGAAAGAAAGCATGAAAGGAAGGAAGAAAGGAAGACAGAAAGGATGAAATGAAGGATGAAAGAAAGGAAGACAGATAGAAAGGAAGGATGAAAGGAAGACAGAAATGAAGGATGAATGAAAGAAAAACAGATAGAAAGGAAGGATGAAAGAAAGGAAGACAGAAGGAAAGAAAGCATGAAAGGACGGAAGAAAGGATAAAAGAAAGAAAGAAAAATGGAAAGTTTCACATGGTTTCCAACAGCAGCGAGACGTTCATAACTAGCCTATGTATATCATATTTATATTTTAGGCAACACTGAAAAATGACTTCTATCACTTCAATTTTGGGGCAGATGACCTCGCAGTTCCGCCCCTTAAAACAACAGTAACTCACCTCAATTAACTATGTACAAGTTGTCGGGGGAACTTGTACAAAGTTATGCTAAGGTGTAACTTATGTTCGTCAAAACTCACGCTCTTAAATCACATGAAGTTAGAAGATGCAGTTTGTGCCAAATCGTCTCAATAGTACTGGGAAATTCTTGCATTGCTTGAAAAATCAATGGAAATATATTTATTTGTTTGACAGCCCCTGTCAGAACTGTGTCGCGTCCAGCCCGCATAACAGTAAAGCAGGGTGGTATATACACATGGAGCGCTCACAAGTAATCTACAATAATGTTATTGATTGAATGTCCCATTTAACTACTGAGCCTTTTAGAGACGCCACGCCGGGGTGCCAGAATGTTTCCCCGAAGGGGATCTTTAACATGCCAGTAAATCTACTGACATAGCTGCCTTGCATTTGCGCACTCTCAAATGCCAACTGACTGCGCCAGGATTTGATCCCACAACCTGGCTACGTGGTAATGTTTTCGCCTGCTGTTCCCAAAGTTGCTGGATCGAATCCTGGCGCAGCCAGTTGGCATTTGAGTTTGCGCAAATGCAAGGGAGTCGTGTCAGTAGATTTACTGGCATGTTTAAGATCTCTTCTGGGCAAAATTCCGGCACCCCGGCGTCTCTACAAGCCGCAGCAGTTATAAAGGACGTAAAACCAATAACACTATTATTATTAACTAGGCTACGTTATTTGTCGAAATTAATTGCGTTTTCTTTATGCTACGAATGTTTCTAATTTAAATTTCTCCTCAATTTCATGTTCTAAAGGAAATAATAATAATAATAATAATAATATTAATCACTAATTAAAGATATACAAAAGCTTGAAAGAACAAGAAGTTCCGTGAAGAACTATACAGCCTACTTTTCATGCCAATGATTATTCTACAGTATATGAACCTATCTAGAATAATGACGAAATTAAGTTGGTAATATCGAAATATCTAATTAGTTCAAAATATACCTGGTATAATGTAGCCAAATAGAGCACTACAGTTGGCAGCCCTGGTGACTGAATATATTCTTAGTTCCACCTCTTAAGGTACAGAATACAAAATTTGGTTGAAGTCCAATGGACGTTACATGCAGTTAGACACTGGATCTATCAGCACGCGTAAAAGCATGTTGCCAACAATACCATGCGTGTGCTGGTCAGAAATAATCTGAATTATTATGATATCTTGTTGTGCCAATTTTGGATGAAATCCATTTGTTAGTATAGAAGTTACATGTATTTTAAAATGGGACATATCAGCAGGCATAGAATCATGTTGGCAGCACTGCCTTGTATTAATTACTCCAAATTAATCTAGAATGTCAGGTGCTATACGTGTGCAAAATATAGAGCTGTTAGCTTGCATACTTTCTGATATATCGATATTAGGGTAAAAAGAATATAGACAGCATTTATTAACAGTTGGCAGCCCTGATTGCTCTTAACAATACTTATAGTCATATCTGTTATGGTACACATATCTCATACGAAATTTGGTTGAAATCCAACTGATAGTATAGAACTCAGCAATTCTTCTAGGTTTGTGCCGTGTCTTGTGTGGGGTTTCGCCTAGGACACCAAGCTAGGCTCATCGGCGGGCTCTTGGTGTCCCCGCCCGGACCCCCACAGGAGTGACGAACTGCGCGCCACCTCCCTTTATATAAGGTGCAACTGCACCACTTGACTACGAGAACTAAAAGCTCAAGCAGCCTTAACCTCCCTATGAAGGCTTCCAAAAAGATGGTATATTGGCTTTCACGGCCGGTGAATTAAAACTCAGCAATTCTTCTAGGTTTGTGCCGTGTCTTGTGTGGGGTTTCGCCTAGGACACCAAGCTAGGCTCATCGGCGGGCTCTTGGTGTCCCCGCCCGGACCCCCACAGGAGTGACGAACTGCGCGCCACCTCCCTTTATATAAGGTGCAACTGCACCACTTGACTACGAGAACTAAAAGCTCAAGCAGCCTTAACCTCCCTATGAAGGCTTCCAAAAAGATGGTATATTGGCTTTCACGGCCGGTGAATTAAAACTCAGCAATTCTTCTAGGTTTGTGCCGTGTCTTGTGTGGGGTTTCGCCTAGGACACCAAGCTAGGCTCATCGGCGGGCTCTTGGTGTCCCCGCCCGGACCCCCACAGGAGTGACGAACTGCGCGCCACCTCCCTTTATATAAGGTGCAACTGCACCACTTGACTACGAGAACTAAAAGCTCAAGCAGCCTTAACCTCCCTATGAAGGCTTCCAAAAAGATGGTATATTGGCTTTCACGGCCGGTGAATTAAAACTCAGCAATTCTTCTAGGTTTGTGCCGTGTCTTGTGTGGGGTTTCGCCTAGGACACCAAGCTAGGCTCATCGGCGGGCTCTTGGTGTCCCCGCCCGGACCCCCACAGGAGTGACGAACTGCGCGCCACCTCCCTTTATATAAGGTGCAACTGCACCACTTGACTACGAGAACTAAAAGCTCAAGCAGCCTTAACCTCCCTATGAAGGCTTCCAAAAAGATGGTATATTGGCTTTCACGGCCGGTGAATTAAAACTCAGCAATTCTTCTAGGTTTGTGCCGTGTCTTGTGTGGGGTTTCGCCTAGGACACCAAGCTAGGCTCATCGGCGGGCTCTTGGTGTCCCCGCCCGGACACCGGCCGTGAAAGCCAATATACCATCTTTTTGGAAGCCTTCATAGGGAGGTTAAGGCTGCTTGAGCTTTTAGTTCTCGTAGTCAAGTGGTGCAGTTGCACCTTATATAAAGGGAGGTGGCGCGCAGTTCGTCACTCCTGTGGGGGTCCGGGCGGGGACACCAAGAGCCCGCCGATGAGCCTAGCTTGGTGTCCTAGGCGAAACCCCACACAAGACACGGCACAAACCTAGAAGAATTGCTGAGTTTTAATTCACCGGCCGTGAAAGCCAATATACCATCTTTTTGGAAGCCTTCATAGGGAGGTTAAGGCTGCTTGAGCTTTTAGTTCTCGTAGTCAAGTGGTGCAGTTGCACCTTATATAAAGGGAGGTGGCGCGCAGTTCGTCACTCCTGTGGGGGTCCGGGCGGGGACACCAAGAGCCCGCCGATGAGCCTAGCTTGGTGTCCTAGGCGAAACCCCACACAAGACACGGCACAAACCTAGAAGAATTGCTGAGTTTTAATTCACCGGCCGTGAAAGCCAATATACCATCTTTTTGGAAGCCTTCATAGGGAGGTTAAGGCTGCTTGAGCTTTTAGTTCTCGTAGTCAAGTGGTGCAGTTGCACCTTATATAAAGGGAGGTGGCGCGCAGTTCGTCACTCCTGTGGGGGTCCGGGCGGGGACACCAAGAGCCCGCCGATGAGCCTAGCTTGGTGTCCTAGGCGAAACCCCACACAAGACACGGCACAAACCTAGAAGAATTGCTGAGTTTTAATTCACCGGCCGTGAAAGCCAATATACCATCTTTTTGATAGTATAGAAGTTACATGAATTTAAAAATTGGTACTATCAGCAGGCTTATAATCATGTTGGTAGAACTGACGTATATAAGTTACTCCAAATTAATCTAAAATGTCAGAATATACGTGTGCATAGTTTAAAGCTGTTGGCTTGCATACTTTCTGATATATTGGTATTTGGATAAAAAAAATAGACAGAGCAATTATTAACAGTTGACAGCCCTGGTGGCTCTTAAGAATACGCTCAGTCATATCTGTTTATGTACAGATATTACATACAAAATTTGGTTGAAATCCAATTGATAGTGTAGAAGTTATATGCATTTAAACATTGGACCTATCAGAAGGCTTAAAATTATTTTGGCAACACTGTCATGGTTGGCCTCCTGGAAATTAAACTGAAATAGTATTATCTACATGTGTGCCAATTTTGGAATAGCTCCCATGCATACCTTGCAAGATATCCAACATGGAGCTCAAATTTCTAGTGCGTTTTTTCAGCAGTTGGTATCACTGACATCATTTTCAAATATGGACGTGAGCTATTCCGGTGCACATCTTTACTCATACTAAATTTGGTTTTGATTGCTGCAGCCGTTTAGGAGTTGATAGGGGGGGACACACACACAGCCAGACTGAAGGACAGACAGACAGAAGGACAGACAGACAGACAGACAGACACACACACATTTTCCCGGATCGATCTCATAAGTCTACTTTTTCCTCATTTTTGCAAAATGTGAAAAGTAGGCTAAAAATCTTGAGGAACATTTTCGGCCCAGCTTATACTGAGGAAATGTCGATGAAAAGGAAATCCCAGGAGCTTTATATTCATTCGGAGAAAATCTCGGACTCATTCAGGGAAAATACGTTTGAAGGAATATTCTCAAAATGATCGATCACAGACCGACTAAGAATTCTGAACCTAACCCTCTCAATGAAATTTAAGAACATCTCACTGCTTGTAGTTGAAAACGACCTTCAGGAAATAGGCATCTCTAATGATAAGGTAGGCCTACCTCCTGGACAGATTCTAAATTGAGGACAATCATCAATTTTCAGACCACGCAAACATTATAACCAACAAAACCTGGACGGTGGAACGCAGAGTTATAGCAAAAAGATGGAGAGATTTTTGGAGGACAAGAAAGCAAGATGAAATATATATATCCTGGGTGGTCGGCAACCCCCACTGAAGGGTCCCTAGAAGAAACACTGGCATTCATCAACCACTTGATGAGAATATCCCTATTACTGCAGCTGGATATGCTACTTCTGCTATCTAGCGGCACAATCATGAACTACGTCAAAATACCCACCTAACTTTCAAATGAAGGCACAGCCGCCGGTTGCATACTTACCACAATCATTTCCGAAGATACTCTTCATTTTCTTCATAATGACTATGGGGGCCCGATGAGAAGGGGTGTGGGGGTGAATTTACTGAAGGACCCAGAATAAACAATTACACTGTTAGTTTGTAAACAATTTTGAAATAGCCTGATAGGCCTATAGATAGGCTATTCAATCAGAGATTTTATTTATATCAAATAAAAGTTAAACAAGTTTCAAAAGTAATCGTCTCTTTCGAAAATCCGACTACTAACTTGCTTTAGGGGTCATCCATAAAATATGTTCGCTCGAAAGGGGGGTTACAACAATTTGACAAAAGTGTCCGATAATATAGAGGTTGGGAAGGGGTCTTTACGAAAACATACCTACGTTCATCGGTTTATTTTTTCGTTATTAACTGAGAGAGAGTTTCTTTCAACCTTCAGACCAGATTTTTTTCTTCTCAGATTTGGTAATAAACATCAGATCTCATGGGTAGAGGTGTTAGAAAATGTTGTTATTTTTTTGAAGATTTGTTGATTTAAAATTCAAAAGGTGGTGTTTTGTGTTTTTATTATTTTTTCGGGGGATGACATGTTAAAATTTGGAAAGCGATAAGGTTTGTACAATAAGTGCATTTAAAAGTATAAACAATTAATAAAACAAAGTAAAAAACAAAACAGCAGGGTAAAACGTTAAACATGGCTATGGAAGAATGAGATAATACTTATATGGAAGTCACATTTTTATTTTACATACACCATCTCGAAACACATTTCAGTGAATACCTTTTTTCAGTTTTATCCAAATACTGCGGTGAAATCACTGGAAGTAGATCATGGTTAAAGTCTCAGCATTTGCAGCTGTCAATTTTCGCCTCCTATCACTTACTATGAGACTGTATTTCGAAAATGACCTTTCAGAATCCACATTTGAACAAGGATACCACACACACTTTAATGCAGGCGTTGCATAGTCTCGGTGAGCAGGCCTTAATCCCATGAGGATCTCTGGAACATTCACATTATCTTCATGACGCAGTTGGTTCTTGATTGCAGTCAGGTAAATGCTGTGAGCCTCTAAAAACTGTTGAGACTCCATCTTCGTAAGAAATGGGGCATTCTTCTTAAATTGGAGCAGTTCTGTGGGAGATACGTTCTTAGGTGCATGCCGAGGATCAAACAATGACCCGATGGCTTCTACAGTCTTCCTGGTTGGATCCGTGGTCCTTAAAGTCCTGACTTTCACTAGAGCTGACTGGGCAACACACGTAAGATTGGATTTACCTTTATCTGCATCTTTTGAGGAAGCTGTTCCAAGTTCTGGAGGATCGTATGATTGAACATTCCACCATCGCCTAATAGCTTGAGCTTTACCTCAAGGTCATCTAGCTTCCCAGCCAGTAAGTGAATTATTGGGTACTTAGATCCCTCCAAGAAATTAAGCAAGTCCATAAGAGAGGCACCAACAACAGAAACATACAATGCTTGTAATTGTATAAATTGTATTGTTGAAGTCGATGCTTGTTGGAAAAATGTGACCCCAGAATTTGAATCTTCCAATGTTTTGAAAAATTCTACCAGATCTTCCACATGCGTGGCCATATACATTGCAGCTTTAAACCATGAATTCCATCTTGTACATACAGGCATTGGGAAAGCTAGAATTTCATTCTCTTTTTCTGTGTTTTCATATTTCTCCCTTAGAAATGCAACGTAATTGCTTTTTCTTTTTCGCGTATTTAAAAAGGCATTCTTTGTCTTTACTATAGACATGTTCAATTCGTCCAGCTCGTTTTCAAATACGCAGCCGATAAGATTGACTTTATGAGCCCAGCACTGGACATGACTTAATTCTTCAATCAATCCTTGAAGAGTAGTTACACATTTTGTCATGTAGCGTGCTGAGTCCGTAACTACTGCCACTACACGCTCCCGTTCAATTTCATAGGAATTCAAGGTGTCTAATATCGCATTGGAGCAATTTACGCTATTGGCAGAATCTAGAACAACAGAGGCAGCCAGATGGGTGTTCATTTCAGTTGATGGTACTGATGGACGAAAAAGAATGTTGAAAACACACCTACCATTCTTGTCAGTTGTTTCGTCACATAGCAGAAACACGTCTTTGTTTTTTATATCTTCCCTAATTTCTTCCCTCCTTCTTTCGCCAATCATGGGGATGTATTTCTGACGAATCTGATTTGCTGATGGTAAATCTCCACTTCCGCGAACGTACTTATTAAACCAAGTACGGATAGCAGGATTGTCTAGTTTCTCTACTGGTATATTAGTTTTCACAAACGCAGTAGTAGTGTCCAAAATAAACTCTTCTTTCATATCCTTCACACGACTAGCATTTGATAATGTTTCTTTCAAGGTGGCCACTCTAGGAACACTAACTTCAAGACGCGAATTTTCTCGGCGTTTTGAAAGCTTCTCCGATTTGCAATGTTTGTCTAATGCATCTTTCCTGCGATAATCTAACCGACAATCACAATATTTGCACATAAGAATGCCACAAGAAATTATAAATCCTTCATTCTTATATTCTTTAAGTCTGTCTGTGGCAGAAACAGCTACCTTCGGCATTTTTAAACTCAACTGAGCGATGCCCAGTAACAAACACTGTTATCACACGGTTGACTGTAGTCACACGCCAGTATAAATTCGTAACCACACGCAAAATTTATTTCTGAATTCGTGTCATAATATTTAAATTACGTCGCGTCTCATCTTCCTGTACTGCTAAGTTCGGAACTAATACGACGAACACGTGGTCGCCAACTGATTCACGCAAATAACACACTAGCTTCGATGATAACGCACAATTTGCGCACTTTTTATTAAATTATATAGAATTCTCTACTATAATTTACACTCGCTACCGATGTAACAGGAGGCAAACGTAGTTTACATTATGAACAACTATCACATAACCTTTTGGAGGTAGTCGGCCAAACTATTCACGCCGCGATATAACAGCTGTTTACCACAGCGCTAAAATCCAACGAGTAACGAGAATATCGACAGTATATCGTAATATGACGTATATCGTAGTATTACCCCTCGCGAAACTATACAATCGATCATTCTCTCGAATTGAACACCAACCAAATTCGATTATCGGCTTGTGGACAAAAATGTTCGGATTGGTGTGGGGAAAAAAATACGAAAATTTGTTTTTATTTCGCAGATTGCGGTATTTGTGGTGTTATTCACAAAATTCGCGTTATTTCGCGATTTAATTTCACTCCTGGGCGGCACGAAACATGTAAATACGTGAAAATAAAACATCCTAATCTCTAAATATGACTTTTCGTTTTATCGCGAATTAACAAAAACTAACACCTCTACTCATGGGTAACAGCCAAGAACGCCTTGGTTGAGACACCTCCCTTGTGAGTGTGATAAACTTTTCAAATTAGTAAGTGGCTTGTTCAAAAAAGTGTACGGTATGATAAAGGATAAAGTTAATTCATATCTGAATATTTCTCTAAGATTGTACATATACTCATATGAATTGGCATTGACGCTGACAAAGAAGTACCCACTGCCGGCTGGATCACACCCCTCCTGGTTGCTTTAGGCCCCTTTCACACCGAAGATGCAAGACGCAAGATGCAGGGTGCAGGATGCATGCATCTTGATGAAAGAGCTTTCACACCAAAGATGCACGTGCCACTTGCACCTTCTTTTAATATCCATTAACTCTGTTGAGTTTAGTACGTGAGTTTGGGAAATGAATAATCAATCATCCGACTCTTCAGATGACGAAATTACAATTCTTGCTTGTGCAGTCAGAAGGAGACGAAGACAACGAAGGAATCGTTTATGGCAGCACCCATACTGGGATAATGCTGGAGAGCATGGCCCTGCTATTGTGTCTCTGCAATTACTGAACCATCCGGTAATGTTTCAGGCGTATTATAAAATGGAGATTTCGACTTTTTACAAGTTGTTGGACCTCATGGAACCATCACTGAGTCGTAGGGATACAAATTATCGGTTGTGTGTATCTGCGAAAGACTACTGATATTTCTGAGATAAGTAAAGCAAAGCCAACTCCATACAGGCCATGGAGGCCGGGAGTAGTGGAAGGTAGAGGCTTCCACTCTTTGTGACATCGGCACTAAATGGGATGGAGTTGTCAGGTCTATGACCGACCGTCTTTGCTCCCAGGAATTACCCTGGTATTCATTTCTGGTGTAGGCTGAGTGAACCCCAGGGCTAATTGTTTTTTCCGAAAGTGGTAGATTTGTTTCTAAAATCCACTACCTGGGTGTGGTAAGTAAAGCAACTATATTTTCCCATGAATAGTATAACTCATTTTTAAACGTGTGAATATAGCTCAAAACTGAAAACATTACTTAGGAATATTTCCTACAGGATTGTTTCTTAGTAAAAGTATCACTATATAAAATCGATTGAAAAGATAATTCGTATGATGAGCGATGATAATAATCATTATATAGGGGCACTAAATTCTGTAGCTTACTTTTTGTTATTAATAGAAGCCGAGTATTTGGTTTTTCTAAAAATTAATACCATTAATTCGTCACGGAAAGATGCCAACTAGCAGTAGGTGTCTAACCACCGATATTGAAACTAGCGTATATATTTTAGCACATAACTTTTTATTGTACTGGTGTTGGTGAAGACATAGCTCTCTTACCTGTTGAATCGAATTTTTGTGCCAGGGCCTTCCATGATTTCCCTTGGTCATCCCTATTTGTGTAGCCTACTCCTTACTTGTAGTATCGTATATTGCAGGATAGTCTTCGACTGCTATAACAAAGGTCACGTTGAAGTTCTCCGTGTCGGATAACATAGTTGAAGGGTGGATGGAAGTTTTGTACTTGGAACATAACTACTAATTGAAGTCTGAAATTAATGAAACTCAAAAGAAATGGCGCGAGTCAAGCACACGTGCAACGGTGTGAATCACATACAGTGATGCTGAGAGTCGGTTGAGTCAGATTTCCAAGGGAGGGGCGAGTATGCAAGACTGCACAACAAAGATGCACGCTGAAATCTCCAGCCGGCTGGTTCTCAAGATGCAAGTGCGTCTTGCATCCAGGATGCTAGACGCACTTGCATCTTCGGTGTGAAACCTCTCGTTCAATTACATAGTCTGGTGTTTAAGATGCATGCATCTTGCATCCAGGATGCATGCATCTTGCGTCTTGCATCTTCGGTGTGAAAGGGGCCTAAAACTGCCTGCCCATTCGAGTAGTAGGTAATCTGTGCTCACAGGCATACAAGATATATGCATTAATTCGCCGCTAGGTGCAGCACCAACGCACTGGGATTGCCGCGGCTTTTTAAAGAGGGCGATACCTGAAACGAAGGATTGTTATGTTTGGAGGCTTAAATAAGAAGGGGTCAAGACTGTGCCTTCTGGGTAGTTTATTGGCTGAGGAATAACCCACCCACCAAGGGAAGATGATTAAGAGAAGGAAGTAGATTTTGGATTGGAAAAGAAGGATAGAAAAATAGGAGGAGAGTCCCACAAAATTAATAAGTTTAGTTTTAAACACACTTAAAGGTGGTTGCCACCGAAAATCCTCTTTCGGATACCTAAAATGAGTAAGGACTTGGTCTAAACTGACGAGAAACACAGATAGAACTTGGGCTGTTTGCAAGAGAGTGGCTTTCGTATAATCCCTCTCAAGCATATATAAAACTACTATAGGGAAGGGTGATGGTCTGGCCAGACAGATAGTAAAGGCTTTATTGAGTATGAACGAGGGCATAAACCTAGGAAGAGCTAGGAAAGCCAGGATCCTGCCTAACTGTAGTATCAGAGAAATGATGAATCCAAAACCAAATATTTGATTTATTAAACAATGCAAAGAAGTTTGAGGAGATTAACAATTGTGCAATATAATTTGGACAAACATAGTTCATTTGAACTTTTTAACAAATAGGGTCGCAGACCTCTCAACATTAAACGGTTGCTCCAGGCAATTGACAATTTACAAGGTTTCAAACCTTACATGTTTCTAAAATCTTTATAAGATTTAAACAAATGAGCAATGAAATAATTAAAGCTTGAACGTGAATTGGAGTACAAAAAGTGCACCTTAAGAAATTCAGGAGAGAATGTTCTAGAGAAAGTGACAACTTTGAAAATAACAATAATAACAACATGAAAAATAAGATAGAAGTTCCTACAACTTCTTATATTTATGCAGAATTAATTTATGAGAATTATACAAAGAGGGCAGGTCACTTACTGTGAAACCTGAAGAAAGTGAAAGGGAAAGTTCTAGACTTCCCAAGTTTGAGCAGGAATCACTCGCCAAATGGGACAGTTTCCATTTCGTGAAACCTGAACATGACTCGCTCAAGAGTTTAGAGAATTGTTTTCCCTGATTATGGGAAAGGAACAACGTGAATTTAAAACTTGTATCACACAAGCAATTATGCAGAATTTAATTAATGTTAAACTAGCAAAGTTGGAAGGGCACCTCGTGAGTGACACCTTATAAAAAAGTTTCAATTTTATTAATAATGGTTGTTAGTAGAAGGTTGAGGAAAGATCATTGGGATATAGGATCAATGTTCATGGCCGTATTTAATATAACCGGACGATCGCGACGCGGTAGAAACGTGGAGCAAGCACTGTTTATCACTGTAGTCTATGAAGATGGATGCAAAGTTCACTATAGAAACACTGAAGTTTATGAGAAAAAAAGTTATTGCAATTATGGAAATAACTGATTGCACTATATAGGTGAGAGTCTATTTCTTGAAAAAGTTGTGATTTACAATTAAATGCGCCATAGAATGTTCTAGAGGTTCCAGCGGTGGAGGAAAGTTAGCTATTGCAAAAATTTGTAAGGAAGATTCCTCATTTTAACTAGCATTTTCACAAGTGCGTGAACAATACTTGACGGCAAGACTCGCAGATAGAGAACAAGATCTCGAAGGTTCCAGAACGACCTTAGCAGAAAATGGGGTTGAGAAAATCCAACGGCGGAACTAGCTTTATAATTATAGACAGCGGGTATTAGAAAATATCCCACGTAGCGAGAGGATTTCTCGTTTGAATAGCTTAAGAAAAGCTCTTTTTTAGTAAGGTTGGCTTATACAAGCAAAAGCTCAACATGGCAAATCCCACGAAGAATGATTATTGCCCCAAAGTAAATAATTTCACACTGTCTATAAATTATAATTAAAAGCACGTGGAAGTTAAAACCATGAAGATGAGGTTAAAACTTTAAAAAATGGTACTTATCTTGATTTCATGTTGAAGTCGAAGTTTCCGTTGATGATTACTTAGCCAACATGGCGTAAAAGAGGGTGAGCCTCTTGGTTTGAGGAGGCAAGCTCGAGCGGAGCTTTGACTGAACGAGTCAACTGCAGACGGAGAAGTGAGAGCAGCTCAACGGAGCACGGAGGGACCAAGAAAAGGGGAAAGAGTGGGGGGTAGGAGACAAAAGGAGAACATATAAACATTGCCAACTTGAAAACAAAAAAATTATCTTCTCTTGCTGAGCCGGTCTTCTAAGAGTTGATAACAGTTGATACTAGCGCAGCATGGTGAGTAAAGAAGTGGACGTAGTCCTCTTGCTCCAAGAGAAAATAGCTGAAGATGGTAACAGGATCTGGTGGCCAAATGGATAAGTAAGTCCTCTAGCACCAGGAAGAGTTGAGGAGCTTCAGAGATTCGCTGCGAGGTGACGCTAGGTGGGTCACAGAAGTTATATATCTAGAACAGACTTATGAAGACATGAGAGATTTGCTTATCAAGGAGAAAACAAAAGATCACTGTTGGTGTTTGACAAAGAGAAAGGAAGAAATGAACATGCAAAGAGCAATAAAAATTATATCTCAGGTACCGTGTATTCAAAGAATACACCATACTGGGGGGGGGGAAAACACCAACAGAGAGCAAATAAACAGTTACACATTTATTGGAAGAGGAGCGATCAAAGACAAGGGTCTTGTAATCGAACCGTTAATGGTCAAGACTCTGACCACCCTGACTCTCCCATCTCTTCCAGGGTAACACTTAGTCACTCTACCGGAAGTCCAGACTAGAGGGGGAGAAACATCCCTAACCAAGACCAAGTCCCCCACTTTAATGTCGGGACTGGAAAGAAACCACTTCTGCCTCCGTTGCAAGGAAGTTAAATATTCCAAGTTCCATCTCTTCCAAAAAGAATTACGGAGGGCTTCAAGTTTACGCCAAACAATAGGTAGATTAAAATCCCTGAAAGAATTAGGAAGGGGAGGAGGGGCAGAGAGAGAAGTGCGTGTAAAGAAGCGACCAGGTGTAAGTGGAAGGAGGTTATCAGGGTCATTGGAAAGCGGAGTTAAGGGGCAAGAGTTAACAACATCTTCCATCACAAAATAACTAGAAGCTGAGGGAAATAAAGCACTAGTAAAGATTGCAATACAATGCAAAAGGAGAATTAACAAGTTTAAACAAAGCGTATAGAACAAGTACATCTATTCAGGACAAGAATATACCAAATAAACAAAGAAACTATGCGAGTAGAAAGCAAGAACGCCATAGGTAACAAACGAGTAGCCATAAACAATGACCTCAAGTTATAATGAGTATCAAAGGGGTTACTCAGAAAAATACTTAAGTCAGCGAGAAACGTGACATGACAAGTATAAATGCAAAAACACATCGAATGTGACGACGAGAAAAAACAAGTTTGTTCATCAATGAACATTAAGATCGCAAAATATGTAAGCAAAGTGAAATACATGAGCGCGTGAGAAATACGCAACGAAGTTTTGAAGCAAGAATCGAAACAATTGTAAGATACGAGCGTGAGTAAGTGAGAGACGTAAACAAGCACGGCCTTGACACACATAGTACAACGAGATAAGAGATATAAATAGCTGAAAGAGTCCTTAACTAGAACAAGTTTATTTTGGGAAGTAGGTGAACGGCTTCTGTATTTGCAGGAGCGGCTCACTAGACAATGCTTGGCAATCAGCCAAAGCTGAGATAAGAGGAACTTGCTTTGACCTTTGGCAATCGCACAGGAAATAAACAACAACTTGGCGTTCCTCAGACTTGTATACAAACAAGTTTGAAAAACAAGCAGTTCAAAGTACACACACACTAGTTGAATCAGCTGTAACTTAAAGCAGATATTCAGTTTGGACGGCATGCAGTCAATCGTAACTTGGACGTGAACAAACAATTTAAAGCTATATGAAATAAAGTAGGAAATCAATTTCGCATAATTGAGAGGATCACGAAATCGGACAATTTTCGACAGGAAAAAGCTTAATTCTTCCGAGCAAAGAAGACAAGCTGGGACATTGAGAAGAAGGTTATGCATAAGAATAGTTATTCTAGATGCTATAGAATTCAGATTTTCAAACGGTTTCATGAGCGACTTCCAATTGTGAGGAAGGAGGGAGGAGCCGACCGTGGCCATCCTTTTAAATACCGAAAGAAGTGAGACATAGCGTACAGCGAAGTGATGGAGACTGATAGCCATGGTTTTACACAAGGGGAAGATAGTTTTCGAGGAAGAGTTTAAGCAATTAACTGCTATAAAAAATGACATAAGAAGGTAGACGAAGTAACACAAAGCAAGGCGAACTTGAATTGCCATTTTGTGCGGGAAGAAAGAAAAACCATTTAAACAACTTACAGAGGTAGCGCAGTTGTTCACGATAAGACATCGTTTCGACAAGTGTTTTTCAAAAATATTGAGATCTGAAACATGAGCGTTCTCTTTTTCAGAAATGAGATTTATGTCAGCTGTGACGAAATGATATTGCGCTTTGGTTTGAAGACTGGGTTGTTGGATTTCACCAGTAATAACCCAACCAAAATCGGTGTCTCTAGCGACCACGGTTGAAGATAACTTGCGTGTTTGTTTGCGAATGCAATTCCAAAAAACATTGGCACTGAAAAGTACATCAATGGGACCTTGAGCATTAAACTGAGGATCAGCTAACCTTAAGTGCGAAGGAATCTTTAATCCGGAGGTATTAATAGAGAGACTTGGAGTGTCCTTGCCAATACTGGTAAGAATGAGACAGTTTAAATTAAGATTGGTGTTTCTTTGGCAAACGTCTCTGATTTTCAATTTTGAAGACTGCAAGACTTGAGTTTTCAAATTGTCAATGCCGGTCACATTGATAGAAGTAGGCGATGACGAAAGACCTAGTTTTTTAATCAACGATTGCGAAACAAAGTTGTGCGTTGAAGCGGAATCGAGAAGACCACGGGTTCGAAACCAATTTCCAAATTTATCTTGGATTTCAAATTGTACAGTGGTCAACAGGGTTTGCGCACTATGAAAAGTTTCGGCGTTGGAAATACAGGAAGAAGCATTAGTTTGTTCGGAGCTGCTCTGCATGGAGCTTGAAGAGGCGGGTGCTAATGACCTCGATTTATCGTGAACGTGCAATAAAGAATGATGCGGTTTTTTACAATGGAAACAGAGATTTGATGACGTACAGTTCGAAGAAGAATGCTTAGGTGACAAGCAATTGAAACAATGTTTGCTATTCAAGACAAACTTCCTTCGATCTTCGACAGACAATTCTTTAAAGGATTTGCACGAATACAATGTGTGAAGCTTTTTACAGAGCGTGCATTTTAACGATTTGTTAAGCGGCCTGATATCTTCTCTTGCATGATTGAAAGAAGAACGGGTTTGCTTGTACTCGACAGATGGGGGCTGATGACCCTTTGAAAAAGCAAGGTTTTTCTCAAAAATTTGAGACTGAAGATTCGTTTCGCCCTTTTCGCACTGAAATGCGAGTGCTGTAAGAACTTGACATCGGCTGTTAAGAAACGAGATTAAGTGTTCGAAGGAAAATTCTTCCTTGCGAGCGAGTTCAATTTCCCAAGCCTTTAAAGTTGAAAAATCGAATCTTGATGTAGCCAGATGAATGAGTATGGTGTCCCATGTTTGGACAGGTTGCTTTAGTTGGTACAATGCTCTGACATTCAACTGTATAGAATCTAAGAGGTCTCTTAAAGATGTGACGTCATTAGGTTTGACGGCTGGTAGGTTGAAGAGACAACGTATGTGACGAGCTACACTTAAACGTAAATTGCCATATCTCTCTTTAAGGAGATTAAAGGCGATGTGGTAGTTGTCTGCGCTTAAAGGCAGTGACTCCACTAAGGCTAAGGCCTCACATTCCAAAGAAGTACGGAGGAAATAAAATTTATGTATGTCAGGGATCTCAGAATTTTCATGAATTAGGGAGCAGTAAAGTTCGTAAAAAGAATACCATTCACCTTCCATGCCTGAGAAGTGCGGTAGGCTTATCTTGGGAAGTAACGGTTTCGGTTTGTTCTTGTGAACTGAAGCGGGTGCGAACTGGGCCGGATTGATGACCTTAGTGTCCGGTTCTGAGATATTGCGGATCAGTTGGTGGGCCTTTTCACAATGGTAGCAAAGTCTTGTGGACTTACAGTTAGAAGCAGAATGCGTGGGCGCTAGGCAGTTGAAACAATGTTTGTTTTGAGCGACTAATTTTCGTCTGTCATCGACTGACATTTCTTTAAAAGATTTGCAAAGGTATAGGGCATGGGGATCTTGACAAAGTATGCACTTTACAGGTTCGTTTAAACTTTTGCGAGGTTCACTTTGCGTGTTTAAAACAATAGAGCTAGCGACACGACGTTCACTAGACCTAGTTGGGTAACCAGTGGAGTTTGATTTGAATTTGGATGAGCTGGACCCGGGTTTTTGGGTATTGGACGCTGAGCGTTCACTTTTGGATTTGATGGACATTAATTCGAATTTGGAACTAGGAGATGAAGGTTCACTTTGATTAGCTAGAGCGGTTAAAAGTTGGCATCTAGCGTTTATGAAAGTGACTAAATGCTCGTAAGAGTAGTCGTCTTCCTTAGAAAGTTCAATTTCCCAAGCTTTGAGGGTAGCAGCATCAACTTTAGAAACTACTAAATGTATTAGGAAAGTATCCCAATGTTCAGTAGGTTGATCTAATTGGGACAAAGCTTTAACGTGGAGTTGGGTAGTGTCAATTAAAGTACGCAAACTAGTGACGTCATTGTGCTGTGACGCAGGTAGGTTAAATAGAGCCTTAATATGGCGTTGAATACGTAAACGTGAATTTCCATATCTTTCTTTTAATAAGTTAAAGGCAATGGGGTAATTTTCGGCACGCAGAGGAAGTGCTTCAACTAACTGCAAAGTTTGACCTCGAAGGATAGATCTCAAGTAATGAAACTTGTAAATGACTTGAATGTCTTCATTGTCATGAACAAGGGAGCAAAATAATTCATAGAAAGAATCCCAAGTGGATTCATCTCCAGAAAAATGGGGTAAATCAATTTTCGGTAAAGTAGGTTTGGGCTTGTGAGTGCCCTCACGGAAAGAAGTTTGGGGTTCGTGAAGGGAACCAAGAACAGAAGCGTCCTTTTTCTGCTCCTCTTCGAGTTGGCGTATTATTTTGAAAGCAGAACCTATGCCTTCGTAATATAAGTTTTCTACTTCGACACGATCTTCTGTTTGATTGAGCATGCAAGTTTCTATTTCAGTTTGAATGTTACAGTAGTTTTCATAAGAACGTTCAAAATCCTTTACACGATGTTTCAACAAATCTAATTGCGCGTCTGAGGGATCTAATTCTTTTATGTACCTTCTGAATCGGGTAATTTGCCCTTTATAGGGTGCTCGTTTAGAAGTAAGTTTTTCATCCTTATCCATATCAGTGGGAGCCATATTAAAGAAGGTAAATGAAAATGTAACTCAGGAAACTGTGGAACCTTGGAAATGCTGTCAAGCTGGCAGCAGCGAATGAGTAGAAAGAATGGGACACACCATAGGAGACAGGAGCGGCCTCTTTCCCGTTCACAGGCTTTGCACGATGAGGTTATAGCTGAAATATTCAACACAGATATTAGAAATATGCAAAGTATTGTCAAATGACACTTTTTTAAAAAGAAAAAAGAAAAAAAGGGCTCTCCCTGGTTTCGGCACCAAATTTTGGGTAGTTTATTGGCTGAGGAATAACCCACCCACCAAGGGAAGATGATTAAGAGAAGGAAGTAGATTTTGGATTGGAAAAGAAGGATAGAAAAATAGGAGGAGAGTCCCACAAAATTAATAAGTTTAGTTTTAAACACACTTAAAGGTGGTTGCCACCGAAAATCCTCTTTCGGATACCTAAAATGAGTAAGGACTTGGTCTAAGCTGACGAGAAACACAGATAGAACTTGGGCTGTTTGCAAGAGAGTGGCTTTCGTATAATCCCTCTCAAGCATATATAAAACTACTATAGGGAAGGGTGATGGTCTGGCCAGACAGATAGTAAAGGCTTTATTGAGTATGAACGAGGGCATAAACCTAGGAAGAGCTAGGAAAGCCAGGATCCTGCCTAACTGTAGTATCAGAGAAATGATGAATCCAAAACCAAATATTTGATTTATTATACAATGCAAAGAAGTTTGAGGAGATTAACAATTGTGCAATATAATTTGGACAAACATAGTTCATTTGAACTTTTTAACAAATAGGGTCGCAGACCTCTCAACATTAAACGGTTGCTCCAGGCAATTGACAATTTACAAGGTTTCAAACCTTACATGTTTCTAAAATCTTTATAAGATTTAAACAAATGAGCAATGAAATAATTAAAGCTTGAACGTGAATTGGAGTACAAAAAGTGCACCTTAAGAAATTCAGGAGAGAATGTTCTAGAGAAAGTGACAACTTTGAAAATAACAATAATAACAACATGAAAAATAAGATAGAAGTTCCTACAACTTCTTATATTTATGCAGAATTAATTTATGAGAATTATACAAAGAGGGCAGGTCACTTACTGTGAAACCTGAAGAAAGTGAAAGGGAAAGTTCTAGACTTCCCAAGTTTGAGCAGGAATCACTCGCCAAATGGGACAGTTTCCATTTCGTGAAACCTGAACATGACTCGCTCAAGAGTTTAGAGAATTGTTTTCCCTGATTATGGGAAAGGAACAACGTGAATTTAAAACTTGTATCACACAAGCAATTATGCAGAATTTAATTAATGTTAAACTAGCAAAGTTGGAAGGGCACCTCGTGAGTGACACCTTATAAAAAAGTTTCAATTTTATTAATAATGGTTGTTAGTAGAAGGTTGAGGAAAGATCATTGGGATATAGGATCAATGTTCATGACTGTATTTAATATAACCGGACGATCGCGACGCGGTAGAAACGTGGAGCAAGCACTGTTTATCACTGTAGTCTATGAAGATGGATGCAAAGTTCACTATAGAAACACTGAAGTTTATGAGAAAAAAAGTTATTGCAATTATGGAAATAACTGATTGCACTATATAGGTGAGAGTCTATTTCTTGAAAAAGTTGTGATTTACAATTAAATGCGCCATAGAATGTTCTAGAGGTTCCAGCGGTGGAGGAAAGTTAGCTATTGCAAAAATTTGTAAGGAAGATTCCTCATTTTAACTAGCATTTTCACAAGTGCGTGAACAATACTTGACGGCAAGACTCGCAGATAGAGAACAAGATCTCGAAGGTTCCAGAACGACCTTAGCAGAAAATGGGGTTGAGAAAATCCAACGGCGGAACTAGCTTTATAATTATAGACAGCGGGTATTAGAAAATATCCCACGTAGCGAGAGGATTTCTCGTTTGAATAGCTTAAGAAAAGCTCTTTTTTAGTAAGGTTGGCTTATACAAGCAAAAGCTCAACATGGCAAATCCCACGAAGAATGATTATTGCCCCAAAGTAAATAATTTCACACTGTCTATAAATTATAATTAAAAGCACGTGGAAGTTAAAACCATGAAGATGAGGTTAAAACTTTAAAAAATGGTACTTATCTTGATTTCATGTTGAAGTCGAAGTTTCCGTTGATGATTACTTAGCCAACATGGCGTAAAAGAGGGTGAGCCTCTTGGTTTGAGGAGGCAAGCTCGAGCGGAGCTTTGACTGAACGAGTCAACTGCAGACGGAGAAGTGAGAGCAGCTCAACGGAGCACGGAGGGACCAAGAAAAGGGGAAAGAGTGGGGGGTAGGAGACAAAAGGAGAACATATAAACATTGCCAACTTGAAAACAAAAAAATTATCTTCTCTTGCTGAGCCGGTCTTCTAAGAGTTGATAACAGTTGATACTAGCGCAGCATGGTGAGTAAAGAAGTGGACGTAGTCCTCTTGCTCCAAGAGAAAATAGCTGACGATGGTAACAGGATCTGGTGGCCAAATGGATAAGTAAGTCCTCTAGCACCAGGAAGAGTTGAGGAGCTTCAGAGATTCGCTGCGAGGTGACGCTAGGTGGGTCACAGAAGTTATATATCTAGAACAGACTTATGAAGACATGAGAGATTTGCTTATCAAGGAGAAAACAAAAGATCACTGTTGGTGTTTGACAAAGAGAAAGGAAGAAATGAACATGCAAAGAGCAATAAAAATTATATCTCAGGTACCGTGTATTCAAAGAATACACCACCTTCTATGTCTGTGAAATGTTAAGTGCTTCTGAAATGATGGTAGTTTATTGAGTTTGGTGTTTGTGGAGTGAAATTTATGGGTATAATTGATTTTTGTAACATTTTAAGGTAAAGTTGAAGGAGCCGTGATCGGGTTTAGGCAATAGCCTACTCTATGAAGGGGTCATGACTATGCCTTCTATGTCTGTTTAATGTTATGTTCTTCTGAAATTATGGTAATTTACTGATTTTGGTGTTTGTGGAGTGAAATTAATGGATATTATTGAATTTTATAGTATTCTACGGTAAAGTTGAGAGTTGCGTTCGTACGGCTTTTTTTTTTTTTTGGCTGTGTTGCAAGACTGTTAAGAGTATGTAAAATGTGTAACAATGTGAAGAAATCCTTTCTGATAGCGAGGTTAATTATTCCGTTCTTTTTTTTTAATTTACCGATAGCTGGCAAAACTAATTGCATTTTGAACTTGCTCTCTGTCTTCGCTTATTGTCGAAACTGGACTATTACAGGAGACGATTTATTAAATTATAATTGGGCACAGTAATGTAAGTAGAGATGTCGAACTTATTAGCGCCTATGAGGATATCTTGCGGTGTTTTAACATGTAAAACAGGTCGCAAGGTTTTAAAAGTCTCGTAAGCGCCAATGCTAACTTACATCACAGATCGGAGCCAGCGCTGCGCTTCGGCGGACCAGGCGTACTAGGCCAGATATATCACTTCTTATTCTATTCGTTATAGTACTTCCTCTGCCGGCTGGATCGCACCCCTCCTGGCTGCTTTTGGCAACTCCAGCTATCTGATATGACATCTAGCGGTAAAAATTAGAAACTTACCAAGTAGGGTACATTTGTCACGTGGTGACTGTTTGTATATGGTTTCTTGTATTCGTAAGCAGATCGAGGTAATTTCTTCGTGTCTTTATACATAAGTAATAAGTTTTACTCGTTGATGGAGTGTAAAATGAGTAAAAGCAACGTATATTGCTCAGTTTACGGCTGTAAGTCGATGCTGTAAAGGATGCGGATATAAGTTTTCATCACTTTGCAAAAGATGTAAATAGCAATAGCCAAAAGGTGACGATACCAAATAAATACGGGCAACAGGAGCGGGTTGGACCACTCACCACTACACTCACTGACGACAGGATGGGTTGTTCACTGTTTACGCCGAGCCAAGCCGTACCAAGACAGTTAGGTTAGGTTAGGTTAGGTTAGGTTAGGTTAGGTTAGGTTAGGTTAGGTTAGGTTAGGTTAGGTTAGGTTAGGTTAGGTTAGGTTAGGTTAGGTTAGGTTAGGTTAGGTTAGGTTAGGTTAGGTTAGGTTAGGTTAGGTTAGGTTAGGTTAGGTTAGGTTAGGTTAGGTTAGGTTAGGTTAGGTTAGGTTAGGTTAGGTTAGGCTAGGTTAGGCTAGGTTAGGCTAGGTTAGGCTAGGTTAGGTTAGGTTAGGTTAGGTTAGGTTAGGTTAGGTTAGGTTAGGTTAGGTTAGGTTAGGTTAGGTTAGGTTAGGTTAGGTTAGGTTAGGTTAGGTTAGGTTAGGTTAGGTATCCTTCCCCCTCCCTAATTCATTTCCAATTACCCTACCAACCGCCATCACCTCGCTCTGCGATATCCGAGCCATTCCACTACGAGTCATATAGGCCTAATTTGACTTCGCAGGGTAAATATCTACTCTGCGAGAACCTGCTACCAGTCCGATATTCTACAGCAAACCCACCAGTTAACCATCTAAATCAAGCAATTCCTGTGTCCCCCGAGCTTTAATACAAGTTAAACTCATCCCTTCGCCCTACCAAGCAGCAAATAATTTCTACAGTCTATGGTACAGTGAGCAAACTCAAATATAGCTTTTAAAGTAACAGCGCCATGACTCGAACTGCTCAAAAACAGATACCACTAGATAACCGATTCTTGATAATATGCAATTGACACATAAAATCCAGTGGAACACACAAATTAGATCACGTATATCGCACAGTTATACATATATACAATCAAAAATAACACTGTCATTATTTTAGGGACCACATTTACTGATTATAACCGAAAAATAAAAAGTGTTCCATATCAAACGCGTGTTATTGAGTATTTTTACCCTACTTATCCAGACCGACCGCAGCGTCCCAAGTGTTAGTTTGAGTTGCCATTAAACTGCCTGCCCATTCAACAATTACAGCATTGGTTTCAGCGTACAACCTCGTTTCCAAATAAAGGCGCTAGGAAGCAGCACCAAGTGACTGTGGCAGACATAAGTTTTGTATTGATGTTAATGGCGAAGATGTGTTTGAAATTTATTCTGAACGATTTTATAATGCTGTAAAGCTACGTGCCCTTTTGTAAATCAGAACAGGGCAGGTTAGAATACCGGGGAATCTCATTTCATGAGATACCATCGGACAATTCACTGCGTGGGATGTGGTTACGTGCAATTTCCAGAGAAGGTGACGAAGAGGAAGCAAATAAATAGAAAAAAAACTTAAATGAATGAATGATTAAGTGAGTAAATGCGTGACTCAATAAATATGTAAGTAAACAAATAAATAAATAAGAAATAAGAAAATAAATAAATAAATGTGTAAGTAAATAAATATGTAAGTAAATAAATATGTAACATTGTGGGGTTTGAAGCCATTTTTCAGTGTTGCCTAAGTAAACAAAAGTTTGGTGCTTTTCAGTCGGTCAACACGAATGTACCCAAAAAGAGCTGGGTTATGCCCTAATCCTGAAATAAATTACATTGAATTTGTTAATCTCATGTAATTTATTTCAGGATTAGGGCATAACACAGCTCTTTTTGGGTACATTCGTATTGACCGACTGAAAAGCACCAAACGTTTGTTATAAATATGTAAGTAAATAAATAAGTAAAAGAATAAATAAGTAAATAAATAATTAAATAAATATGTAAGTAAATAAGTAAATAAAAAAGTGAATAAATAAGCAAATAAATAAGTAAACAAATAAATAAGAAAATAAATAAATAAATGTGTAAGTAAATAAGTGTATAAATATGTAAGTAAATAAACAAATAAGTAAATAAATAAATAAATAAATAAGAAAATAAATAAGTAAATAAAAGAATAATTAAATAAATAAGTAAATAAATAATTAAATAAATACATATCTAAGTAACTTAAATGAGTAAATAAATATATAAGTGAATAAATCCCTATATATATTATAATTGTGAAAGTCTGTGTGTCTGTGTGTGTGTTAGTTTGTTACCTCTTGACACTAAGACGGCTGGACGGATTTGGATGAAATTTGAAATGGAGACAGCTTATACCCTGGGATAACATATAGGCTGCCTTTCACCCGGAAATAAATCATTGTTCCCGTGGAACGGGCAACATAACTGAAAAGTCACCAAAAATACTCAACCGCGACAAAATATCGAAGTTGTCGCATAAAGACCGGACAAAGCTCATTTTACGCCCCTCGATGCAAGAAACAATACTCGGTATGTCCCACCGGGACTCCGAAAACCTCATTTTAAGGCCCTAAAACCAACAGTTTCAAAGATATTCGCAGAAAACTATCTTCGCTCTGATAAACTGATGAACTAATGCAAGTCCGTTTCCATGGCAACACAACCTCAAGGTATGACATCCGATTATCTATATATCCCTGTAGGAGGCAATGCCAATCCATTTATTATCTCTTTCAAGATATATATAAACACAATAAGAACAGGGTAGAGCGCCTGCCTCTCATCCGGAGGCCCTGGGTTCGATTCCCGGCTCCGTCAGAGATTTTAGACACATGTTCGTAACATGAAATGTTTTCCTTTGACAATGCATCTACACCATGTGCGAGGGCAACGCATTTCAAAGATCTCTAAAAATAAAATAATCAGGAATTTGGAGAAAAATTTGAAGTTGGAGCGAAGATTCATGGAGAAATAATTTCATCTCTGAGATTTGCTGATGACTTCGTCATCTTGGCCGATACGCCAAAGGATTTGAACGAGTTTTTGAATGGTACGGACTCCGCCTTGAGGAAAGAATTCATAATGAAAATCAATAAATGTAAACAAAATTATTGGAATGCAACCGAAATAAATCAGAAACCTATATGGACATCAAATTGGCAGGTGAAACGCTACGGGAAGTCGGAGACTTCTGTTACTTAGGAAGCAAAATATCCAATGATGGACGAAGCAAAGCGGTTATAAAAAGTAGGTTGGCTCAGGTAAGGAAAGCATTTCTACAGAATGAATCTGTTGACATCGAATATACATTTAGGTATTAGGAAATCATTTTTGAAAGCTTTTGTCTGGAGCGTGACACTATAAGGAAGTGAAACTTGGACTAATGGTGCAGCAGAAAAGAGGAGAATTGAAGCGTTTGAAATGTGGTGTTACAGGAGAATTATGAAGATCAGATGGGTAGATAGGGTAACAAATGAAGAGGTATTAAGGCGAGTGGGAGAGGAGAGAAGTTTCTGGCGACTGCTAATGAAGAGAAGAGATAGGTTGGCAGAGCACATATTAAGCCACCCAGGAATAGCAAGCTTAGTTATGGATGGGAGGGTTGAGGACAAGAACTGTAGGGGTAGACCAAGGGTTAAACAGATTGCCTCGCATGTAGGGTGTGGTAGCCATGTAGAGATGAAACGATTAGCTCAGGAGAGGGAGGCATAGAGGGCTGCATCAAACCAGTCAAAAAACGGAAGACTCAAACGACATCAATCAGGAATTGTAATTACTTAGAGAGGCATGTGAGGCCAAAGGGTTGTTGGAGAATTTCAAACCCTGGGATGTAACACTGGAAGAGACTGCATAATGTACACCAGCGACCAAGGTGAGATATATTTTACAATAGGTATATTAATAGCGACACGTTGACGTTCAAATCATCAAAATTACACCCAGAATAGCTTAAGGAAAAATAGTTTTAATTCCCCATATTCCGAAAGATTTGCCATTCCAGTGTGCAAGAGTGCAGTTCCCTCTTCAAACAATATTCACTATTTCTATTAACAAAATGCAATGACACACACACTTAACAGCAGCAGGTGTACATTTAGACAAAATCATTTTTTCCCATGGGCAACTGTATGTGGCGTGCTCGCGAGTATCCGGACAACAAAATCGTTAGGTCTCAGCAGAAGATGGCAAAACCAAACACGTAATTTTCAAATGTGTTCACATAATGTAACATCGTACCCTGCTGACTTTCACAACTCTATAAAATTCCCACTTTGCTGCTCATATCAATATACTGTATGTATCAGAATTTTCAGAATTAGAATGGACCAACCTGTAGCCGAGATTGCTGTAATAGAATAGACCAATTATCAGCAATAATGCATCGTCCCCATTGTCTTGATCGCGATCGAAGCCGCGGGTACCTGCTAGTAAGTAAATAAACAAGAAAATAAATAATTAAATACATAAATAAGTAAATAAATAATTAAATAAATAAATTTGAAAGTAAATAAATAAATAAATAAACAATTTATCCAAAAATATGTAAAAAAAAGTCCTCTCGGCACGCCGGAAGGCGGAGGTAGATTTCACCGGACAAACTTGGAGATAGGCGAAAATAGGCAGAATATGCAGATTTTCGTAGAAAGATCAGACCTCATTTATCGCGTGAAAGTATTTTATAATTGGAGATTAATTAAACTTTGTTTTTCTTCATTTTAAACATATTTTAAACATTTTATTGTCTTATGGGGACGGTAACCTTCTTGTCATTTGGAGTCCATTTTTAGCCTATTTTCAATTTTGAAAAAAATAGGCTTATGAGATCACCTTTTGTCCGTGTGTTTGTGCGTGTGTTTGTGTGGTGTGTGTGTGTGGTGTGTGTGTGCACCCCCCCCCCCCTAATAAAATCTAAACGGCTGGAGCGATTTCAGTGAAACTCGATAAGTTCATAGCACTATTCCCGGCGACCTCGACCGTGCCCATCGAATTTTGTTACGTCTCACCAATCCAACATGGCGGCTCTGCGAAATATTTCACTAGCATTCAGTATCTCCGAAACTATAACGGATATCGCCCTGAAATTGTGTACGGTGATAAAGGGTACTACTAAAAGTTCACCTATGAGACTTTCAAAAACCTGGTTACTACATAACCAACATGGCGGCCAAGCGAAGTGGAGACTTTTAAATAGACTTTTCTCGCGATTTAACTATCCAAACGTAATGAAACTTGGTAAAGCAAATATTTATACACATTGCAATGCACTGGAGTCTAATTTAGTTCAATTGTTTACATAACCTCAAAATGGCGGCTGTGCGAAATATTGCACTGATATTCTATATCCCCGAAACTATTACAGATATCACCCTGCAATTTTGTACGGTGATAAAGGGTACTGATACAAGTTTACCTATGTATAATTCATAAACCTGTAAAGTACAAAACGAACATGGCGACCAAGCGAATTTGAAATATTTTAATAGACTTTTCTCGTGAGTTAACTCTCTGAGCGCAGTGAAATGTGGTACAGTAAATGATTTTGCAGATTGTAATGTACTGCCATCTAATTTAATTCAATTGTTTACATAACCTCAAGATGGTGGCTGTGCGAAATTTTAAAATTAAGTTTTTATTTCTTGTGTCGTAATCATGCGATCGAAGTGAAAGTTTGAATAATGAACCTAGGCAATAAGTGTCCTTGAATGGTACATAACTCTATGGCCTATACATATAACAATCCTAAATGGCAAGCTTCCGTAATATTTAGACGGTTCTCAATATCTATGAATCTTTTACAGCAACCAAACTGAAATTTGTATGTTCATAGAGACTATGAACATATGTTCACCTATAGGACTTTCAGTAACCTGGTGAGCACGAATCCAACATGGCGGCGACGCAAAGTATAAATATTTAAATGGACGTTTCTCGCGAATTAACCATCCGAGTGCCGTGAAACGTTGCACGTTAAATGCTTACACAAATGTTGATCCACTGGCATCTAATTTATTTCAATTGTTTGCATAATCACAAGATGGCTGCTGTGCGTAATTTTAAAATCTCGTTTTTACTTCTTGTGTTCTAATCATGCGATTGAAGTTTGAATACCACACGTACACAATAATCTTAATATAATAGTACAAAAATAAAAATCCAACCTGGCGACCATCTGAAATATTTAGACGGTTCTCAATATCTACGAATCTGTTACAGCAATTAAACTGAAATTTTGTATCTTGATAGAGGCAATTAACATGAGCAGGATATATGAAAATAGGCTGTACAGTTCTTCATGGAACTACTTGTTATACTTGTGGTCACACTGTCCTTATGCAAAGTTTCGACACTGATGTGTAACTATGTAACGGTCTGTTACTTCTTCACGCAAAATTATATCTCCCGCACAGATGTTGGTTGGTTCCTCAGTTTAGGGGCTGCGACAACGCGGTCATATAACCCCGTGTACTTTGGGTGAGTGTAGAATCTGTCTGATAATCGGTGTGAATTGTGATGGCTGTATTAGTCTGTAATTCAGGAATACAGACGCTAAATTTCAAGCAGTAGTTCCTAATGTTGCTACCAGATACTAACGTCAACGCCACCTAGCTGTGAACTTGGCTACTAGATGCCACCTCAATCAGCAACTCGCAACGAACGTTGGAACTTCCACTCCAAAGGAAAGCTTACTGAGGGATTTTTAGAGCTCTTAGAAAATCCGACGACTTTGGCCGGCTTTGAACCCGCGACCTTGGGCATAGAAGTTCAGCATGCTACCATTTACGTCACCGAAGCCGCTTCACACTTAGTCAGATGGAAATCTGAATCTGATCTCGCGCAAGTGCGTTATCATGGCAACGTCTGATGGCTCATCCCTCATCAATTTAGTAGTGTTGCCATGTCAACCACTGATAGCTCTTGGCATTTTCTTATAATTCCGAAATCATTTTTCTCATCCCTTGGCGCAATGGTGGCTCATATCAAAAATTCTTTCAGACAAACGTTTTAGGTAATTATTAGGGGAATATTGTCCATTTAGTACGGTTTTGATATTGTGCCTATTAACAGAGATATGATTAATGTTTCCCGAAAAAACCACTTTTTCCCACCCCTTTGGTCAATGGTTGGTACTATCAAAAAACGTTTCAAACATAAATTTCTGAGCTTTATCCGACACATAGTATGAACTTTGAACGGATTCGATATTTCACATATTAAGAGAGTTATAGCAATATTTCATTTTTTCGAAAAAAAAAAAGTCCCCCATTTTCATCCCCTTCGACCGATTTAGCCCAGTAACGAACTCGTCCGAGATTTTTTGGGTATACATATTCGGTAAATAATTCAAAGTGATTGGTGCAAAATTACGGCAGTTATCGTGTCCACAAGAGGGGAGCGTGGTGGCGCAGTGGCTTAGCTGCTCGCCTTTCACCCGGACGGCCGGGGTTCGAATCCCGGTGACAGTGGGGCGGAAATTTCACCTGAAAAATCACGTGGCGTCAGGAAGGGCATCCGGTCTTAAATCCCCGGCCAAAACCAAAAATGAGCCTGGTTGGCTCCAGCGACCCCAATTAATTGGGAAAAGCCGAAGAAAGTAGGTATCGTGTCCACAAGAAACTGATATACATACATACATATATTACATAAATTATATATAAACTTTTGAACTGACGGTGGTTTTGGGGTCTGGGGGATGTGAAACGCGAAGATATGTCGAAATTTTCCGGAAATCGAAACATGGTACCCATTGCAATAGTTAGCTTTCTAATGAAATCTACCTAAAATACTACCGTCAACGACACCTAGCTGTGAACTTGGCTACTAGATGCCACCTAAATCAGCAACTCGCAACGAACGTTGGAACTTCCCCTCCGAAGGAAAGCAAACTCAGGTTTTTTAGCGCTCTTAGTAAATCTGACGACTTCAGCCGGGCTTGAACCCGCGACCTTGGGCATAGAAGTTCAGCATGCTACCAGTTCCGATACCGAAGTCGCTTCCCACAGACATATGAAAACTGAATGTGATCTCGTGCAGTGGCGTTGTCATAGCAACTGCTGATGGCTCATCCCTTATCAATTAAAAGTGAAGTTGTCATGGCAACCTCTCTTGACACTTGGCCTTTTCTTATAATTTAAATCATTTTGTTCACCCCGTGGCGTAATGGTGGGTCATATCAAAAATTCTTTCAAACAAAAGTTTTAGGTAATTATTGGAGGAATATTGTCCATTTTGTGCGGTTTTGATATTGTGCCTATTAACAGAGATATGTTTAATGTTTCCCGAAAAACCCACTTTTTCCCACCCCTTTGGTCAATGGTTGATGCTATCAAAAAACTTATTTGACATAAATTTTTGGCACTTATCCGATACATATTATGAACTTTGAAGGGATTCGATATTTCATGTATTAAGAGAGTTATAGTGATATTTCCCTTTTTCGAAAAAAGCCCCCCATTTTCACCCCCTTTGACCGATTTTTCCCATTAACGAACTCGACTGAGATTTTATAGGGATACATATTATGTAAAAAATTCAAAGTGATTGGTGCAAAATTACGGCAGTTATCGTGTCCACAAGAAACTGATATATATATATATATATATATATATATATATATACATATATACATAAATTATATATAAACTTTTGAACTGACGGTGGTTTTGGGGTCTGGGGGATGTGAAACGCGAAGATATGTCGAAATTTTCCGGAAGTCGAAACATGGGACCCATTGCAATAGTTAGCTTTCTAATGAAATCTACCTAAATGTATAGTACAGCCATCACAATAAGACGGTTTATCAGACAAATTCAACTCACACCCAAGTACATGGGGCTACATGACCACGATGTCGCAAAGCCCCTAAATAAATCAACATCCCATCTTTCGGGGCCCGGAGGCATTTCTTTTCCCTGTCTTTTATTGTCCTTATTCTTTTCATCTCGCCAAGTATATAAGTTAGATTTAACTCAGTTAGAAGTAGTTGTATTTTTATTATTATCTGCATAATTACGGGAAAATGAGCTAGACATTTCGCCCCTTAAAAACAATCGCCTCCACCACATGTATTTTTACTTTCCTTTATACTGAAAATTTGCCCGTAAGTATGTGTCCGAATACTTTTAGATGATTGAATAACAAAAGAACTAACTTAGTGTAATGTTTTCACGTCCGTCAATCTCGATATAAATAAGTACGTACTGTAAATGAAACATTTCGGTGTATTCCTATGCAAATAAAATCGTTTTACATGAATCATGCTGTAGTTGGTAGTGGTAAATTAGGGGCTGATGAGGTGAAATGTGGTGGCTTGGATTCCACATAACAAGGACGTCACGTGGCTTATGATCACAAAATTAGTGGACTCGTAAAATAAAAAGCTTCCTTTTTTCCTGATAGGCCACGGCCACTCCCTGGCCAGTGAAATCGATTTGAGTTCTACCTGTAAATTAAGTAATTACAATTTTACCTTTCATGGCTTAATTCCACACAAAGCAGTCTGCATTGTGCATTATATTATCTGATTTGTATTTTAGAGAAATGAGAATTTTCAAAAAAAATCTATTCAATGAACCTCTTGAGAGTATTCTCATAAATTGTACTTGCCAGAAACTTAAATAGAGTGCAACCTTTAAATTACTTTTGTAAGGGCGGTGAAGAGGTCAAACTCTTTCAACAGTAAGGAGACTCATCACACCACATTCCTATAAAGATTTCATCACATATCCATGAAATTAATTATAATTTTACCACAGTAAAATGTTTTCTTTATAACAATGCCCATTTAATATAATCTATAGTTTACATGAACTATCAAAGTAATTCCAGACCTTGTTCATAATGAGTTACATGTAGGTTTTATGTGTTTCAGAGCCATTTCCAATGAAGAAAAGTTGAGAGCCTCATGCAGTGGCTCCAAAGATAAAACTAGCATACAAGAAAGGTGTCTTCGGATACAAACCCTGTTGGATCAAGAAAAAGAATTACATGTTACGCAAGTCAGGGAAATAATATCAAGTTAAAGGAGCAGGAATTAATTCTGAAACAGCAGACTTCCTGTCCCAAATGAAATGTATTTATTAATTGTACAGTACAGTATGTAAATAAATACCTATGAAAATGAACCCTTGCATCATGTATTTAAAATAAAAAGTAAACTATGGAACATTGCAAACAGCTGCTGAACTTGTAGGCTATTGTTGTCGATGTAACTTAGACGGTAGAATAAAAAGATAGGGGCACATCCCGTTGCTGTCCCACCTCTTTAAACAATAATAGTAATCAGAATAGGAAGATGATTACTCACAAATAGTTAATTTTTTATCCCAAGATGATTTGCCATTGTTGCACTGACTGATTAAGGCCCTATCCTTTTTGTAGCATGTTGATAGAAAAACGAGATTGAGACACAGAGTTTTTTTATTCATGTAACTTACAGATGGTTATTGGTTAGGAGGCAGAACATTGAGAAAAACTGCTCCTTGAAACAAGTTAAATTTAAATTTTGATTATTTAAAAATGATGAGACAGATGCCTAATTAAGAAACCAACTTAATATAAATGAAACTAACAATAAGATAATACAGTGAAACCTCTATTAAGAGACCAGTGACGGTTCCATGGAAAACTGGTCTTTTAGAGGGGTGGTCTCTTAATATGCATTAAAAATAATATTATACTGCTTACTGCATATTAATCAAGTACAGTTGGAACACATACTTGATTACAATTTATCTGAAGTGGTTCACATTTAGTACAAATTAATTACAATTAGTTATTTTCTGAGCTCTGTCATTTAAAAAAGTCACCAATTGATCTCTGTTTCAGATTAGCACATCTTTTTTTAACAATTTCACTTTCTAGAATATCTCTGAGTGAGTTTGAAAGTCCATTAATTTGTTCTGGTTTTGAAAAATCTTCTAGGAGAGCCGTGTTTTGTATTTTTTATACGTTACATAACACACTATGGAAGTGAAACTTGGACTATTGGTGCAGCAGAAAAGAGGAGAATTGAAGTATTTGAAATATGGTGTTACAGGAAATTAGGAAATATATGTGGAACAGAATAGTCTTTCAATCGCCAGTTGGTTCTTGGGAGAAGTACTACTTCCTTCCCTTCTATCACAAATTTGTCAAATTTAACAATTAAATCTTCTGAAAAGTGAGCATCACAGATGTAGGACTTTTCAGTAAGTTCCCTATCCTTCCCTGGTATGGCCCCTTTGCACTTGATAAAACGTTCCTTATCTTTAGGAGGTTTGAAAAACCGTCCGACCTCTTTACAGTCCCCATAGCTAGATCTGCATCCTGGTACAAAACAGCAAGGCATCTTCACTACTCACATTAAGCACTCGTAAAAATGTAAGGGCTAAACTGCTGTTTACTTATATTAAATAACAATAAAATTAACACACAAAGATAACGTCAACACACCACAAGAAATTAAATTCCATTTCAATTAATGCTTCCTACAATAGCATTTCAGGTAATAATACTATGAAGTAATAGTGTAAGCACTTGTATATTAATAAACGTTTGCACAGAACACCACCAAAACACTCCGACCGATTAAATACTTAATACGGTATATCGCACATAAACATATGTGGAAATCATCATCATCATCATCTTGTACAGTTTCCAGCCCCAGGCTGGGTCTGGTTTGGAACATAAGCCTCGCCACTTAGTTCTTTCTTCCCACCACCTCTCCGCTGTCACTCTGGTCCAGTCCTCGCCTCTCTTCTTGACACATTCCTCCACTCCTTTCAGCCATCTATCTCTTGGTCTTCCCCTTGGTCGATTCTTCTGCATCTGCATCTCATGTATCCTCTTGGGAATCTTCTTCTCATCCATTCTCTTTAAGTGTCCATACCACCTCAGTCTTGATGTCTCAATCCTACCTTGCAAGGGCTCTTCTTTCACCATTTCCCTGACCTTTTCATTCCTCACCCTGTCTCTTCTTGTTACTCCGATCCTACTTCGCAGGAACTTCATTTCACCTGCCTGTATTCTGCTTATGTCTCTTTTCTGCATTGTCCACGTTTCTGAAGCATAGGTCATTATCGGGATATAGTAGCTTCTGTATAACACTTGCTTGCTTTTTTGTGGGACATCTTTATACCAAACTAAGCTCCTAATGCTTCTCAGAAATGCTTCTGCCTGTCTGCCACGTTCCGTAATCTCATTGTCATTTCTCCCATTTTCCTCCACTATACTTCCCAAGTACTTGAGACTTTCCACCTTCTTCAGCTGTCCACCTCCAAGTGTTATCCCATTCATTGGTCTGTCCTTTTTCCTGGTCGTTAACAGGATCTCACATTTACTGATGTTGAACTTCCATCCGTACTCTCCCACTGTTTCTTCCCAAGCCTTCAGTTGCTCCTGAATTTCCTCCTCCTTGTTTCCCCAGACCATGAGATCATCTGCAAACACCATTGCTTTCATCTTATCTTCTCCTATCTTTCCTGCTATCCGTGTCATTACCTCGTCCATAACCACAATAAAGAGAAGGGGTGACAGTGCACTACCCTGTTTCAGGCCACTCATTTGTCTGAACCAGTCTGTTCTTTCCCCTCCAACTTTCACACAACTCACACTTCCACAATACATCTCCTTCACTCTGCCTACAGTCTCTTTTTTCACTCCCATGTTTTCCATTGCTTTCCAAACCTTCTCCCTACACACACTATCATAGGCCTTTTCGATGTCCAGACAGGCCATCAACAGATCCTCTCCAAATTCGTAGTGGTGTTCCTGGAGCTGTCTCACTGAAAATATGAGATCCACTGTTGATCTCCCAGGTCTGAATCCATACTGTTCCTCTCTCAATTTTCTCTCCACTTTGGCTCGTATTCTACTTTCTAATATCTTTTCATATATCTTGGCACAGTGAGGTATGAGTGTGACTCCCCTGTAATTTCTGCACTCCTTTCTGCTTCCTTTCTTAAATATTGGGACAATTAATCCTTTCTTCCAATCTTCTGGGGTCTTTTTCTCCTTTGATTTGTGGAAATCAACAATCTCAAATCGACTCTAGCGCTCCATAGCAGCGAGTGCCAACCCGATCCGTATTCATTACATGCTATTGAGGGAGAAGAGATCACACTTTTTATTCTATTCGTTATGGAAGTACCATAATTTGATTTTGGTAAGGAGTTATCCCTCAAAATAAGTAGTAGTTTTGTCGAAACCAATATTTGTACTAAAGTCTGAATGCTGCTTTACTGCTGTGAGGATTCCACAAGTCTTACCCACAAGCATCAAGATTTGTGGACTTCTGAAAATTGGTATTATTTAGGAATATTTGCCTTCTGAAAATTGTTTAAGGCCATTCCTATAAAATAAATACTCATGACATTTCCATTTTATTTCATGCTAGCTGTACTGATGACACAATTGAAATCTTGGTGAAAAGTGTCATTCTGATTTTGTTGAAAAAACATCCTACTACAATCATGATATGGTTTGTCAACAATGGAAGAGGCACCAAGCATGCAAAGAGGACCAGTTCAAAGGAGTGCAAACAAGGGAAGAGGCTACTACCATATTAAAGGTACGATTCCCTAGTACAGGGGTGCCTAACCTTTTTCAAGTAAGGGCCATTTTGTAAATAGTTGGGGGACCTTGCAGGCCATTAACACTCCGGGGGTTTTGGGGGTTATGGAACTTTTTTTAAATATAGGTGCAATATGGTGAGATTTGTGGCTGTCTGACCTTAGTTTTCTTAGTATTGTTGCAGTATTCTATATTTATATGTAGTGGATAAAAAAATAAAATGCTAAAAAAATGTAGGCTACCTATTTCTAATAAATCCCTTTAAAACAGAAGTAGGATGATATTCAATACACATAATAGGCTATCACTCGTTCTCGAGTAAGATTGTCTTCTAAAGGTGAGTTCTTAGATGACTATATAGTCCAATCCTGGAAACACAAACTCGCCCACAGTAGCGACACACGTTGTTCGGAGCAACCACTGGCTCTTGTGGGTTGATCTTCCTATAAACCTCACGCTCTTTCCTCGCATTGTACTTCTCAGTCTCACGGCTTCGTCGATGTTGTTCGAAACATAGTGGACCTTGGTGGACGAAGCGACGCCATACCTGACGATTTGATGCTGTAGTCTCCCATTTATCCGTGTTGATTTGACATTTGTTTAAATTGTATTTTAGGACGTCTTTGAAGCGTTTCCGTTGCCCTCCTTGCTTTCTCTGTCCAATCCGCAACTGGCAGTACATGATTTGTTTTGGAAGACGACGTTCAGGCATGCGAACAACATGTCCTGCCCATCGAAACTGATGCTTTAATATCATAGCCTCAATGCTGGTAGTATTCGCTTCCTCCAGGACACTGATGTTGGTGCGTCGGTCCTGCCACTTAACTCCAAGAATTCTCCTGATGCAACGCTGATGGTACTTTTCCAAACACTTTAAGTGCCTTCTGTAGGTAGTCCAGGTTTCGCAACCATAGAGCAGAGAAGGTATTACAACAGCTTGGTACACATGCAATTTGGTTGGAGTACTGATGTCATGGTTGTCAAACACCCTTTTTCGTAGACGCCCAAACGCTGCACTGGCACATTTAAGGCGATATTGGATTTCAGCATCAATGTTAGCATTTGCTGAGAGATGACTGCCCAGGTAAGGGAAGTGTTCAATGTATTTTAAGTTGTCCCCGTTGATCATAATGGGAAAACCAGCAGCATTACAGTTGGACGTAGCAGGTTGATGGATAATTTGCGTTTTACTGGTGTTTATTTCCAGACCTATGCACTTATACGCGTCATTAAAAGCATTCAGAGCAGCCTCAAGATCGTCTAGCGAGTTTGCCAATATAACATTGTCGTCAGCATATTGGAGTTCGAGAACGGAACCTGTCGATACCTTTGTCTTTGCTCGCAGTCTGCTAAGATTGAATAATCCTCCGTCAGTCCTGTATTCAATATCTACACCATGCGGAACTTTTTCCAAGAGTGAGTATTTATGTTCATTTGACACAATTATTTATCAAATTAAGCCTCTGTGGCTTAGGCGGCAGCACGCCGGCCTCTCACCACTGGGTCCGTGGTTCAAATCCCGGTCACTCCATGTGAGATCTGTGCTGGACAAAACGGAGGCAGACAGGTTTTTCTCCGGGTACTCCGGTTTTCCCTGTCAACATTTCATTCCAGCAACACTCTCCACTATCATTTCATTTCATCTGTCATTCATTTAATCATTGCCCCAGAGGAGTGCGTCAGGCCTCGGCAGCCGGCACAGTTCATATCCTCGCCGCTAGATGGGGGCTTCATTCATTCCATTTCCTGACCCGATCGGAGACTGGAAGCAGGCTGTGGATTTTCATTTATCAAATTATGAAATAAAGTTCATGATAATTTAGTTTAGTGTGACGACTGGAACTGCTTTGGGTAGGGGTGCGCGCGCACTTCTCAGTCCAGTTGGCTTTAGTTGTTTCAAAGTTTTGGCTACGTGGCACAGGCATGGAGCGGCGGGCCGGTGTCTCGCGGGCTGTAGGTTGGGGAGTACTGCCGTAGTACCCGAATACCATGTTTTTTAAATACACAATGGAACTCTTTGTCATTCCTTCTGATCAGTTGTTAATGTTAATTCCTTCTTCCTTTTTTTTTGAGGAGCTTGGGACATACTGTTCATCAGCCCTGCATGCTTAGATGTATGTTCACTTTGATAACCTGTATTCCGGTGGTGACTATATAAGGCTTTTTGCACGAACAAAATGTCCCTCCGTTATCCTGGACGGGAAATTTACTAGACATGAACGCGACTGAAAATCTCTGGGAGCTAGTGAAGAGGGACGTAACAAGGGAAGCCATTGCCAAAAAATTTAAACTAATTGAGAAGATAATTCAAGTGTGGATGCTGAAGACAGTACAAGTACTGTCCGTCCACCAGCTCATGGTCTTAGGGGACTGAAGGGGAGAGGAGAGACATTCCAGCTGCGTTTATTGAGTGGACGTGCCGCTGCAAGTATTGCCAACTCAGCACCGATGTTATTCACGCTATGGTTACTCACTGCTACTTTCGTTTAGTTTCAACTGTGAAATTGTACGGGTCAGTAGTAGGTTGGCACTATTGTCGTTCGCGCAGAGGCCAGCTGTCTCCAGCCGACTCGTTGCATTCCTGCCACGGACCTTAAGCTGATGGATGGACAGTATGTATTAACATGATGTCAAGGCAAATCAAAGCATTAATATCTGCCAAAGGTGCCTTGACAAAATATGAAGAAATTTGGCTTAGTTCTGTTTACAGAACATATTTGAAAACCAATTCTTAGTGCATGATTACGAATGTTACTACAGTGTATATTAACATTTATTAATACTCGCTTATGTACAGAGAAATTAAATCTCTCTATTAGGCAAATCAAAATGAACTTGGTACTAGTTTCCAAGGCTCAAAATGCTACTACAGTAAAACCTGCCAAAACAGGACCCTTTATATACCGGAAACCGGGGCAAACGGAAAACAAAATTCGGAACGGAGGTATTTCCTATGTAAAATGACAACTGAAAACTGGAAATCTGCCTAACGAGGAAACTGAAAGAAATTCCGGAACTGTAGGCGTAAATAACCTACGACAGGTCATCTTATCCATAATACCGGTACTCTGCAAAGCTATGTACTAAATTTTGAGCATGACTGTACTTGCACCTAAGTTCTAGGAAACATTAACTCTAATTTTTCCTCAAGGATGCAGCAGGTATGCTACATTTCACAACACCTGTAAGTGAATGGAATGTACTATTACTTCCTCCAACCCTCTTGTATAAACACACAGTTTCCTTCTGACAAATAAAAGTAACCCCTTATCTGCTCAACACGTAACAGCGTACTGACTGTGCAGCACATAATCTCAGACTGTGCTCTCTACAACCACTGGCGCCACCACAACAGCATTCCCAAGAATATATGTGAGGCCTTCTCATCTCATTCACAGCTCAAAAAACTCATCAAGTTCTTCAAATACTCGGGACTTTATTTCAAAATCTGATTGATGAACTCATAGTAGTGGAACTTTTCTTTACTTCTAGTGTTCATTTTATGATTTTATAGTGTAATCAATTTAATGTATTGTATGTATTGTATTGTATAATGTAAATCTACAGTGAAAGTCGCAATAAGACTTTCCAAGTTAAAGCGACTATAAATTAATAAAAAAAATAAAATGTAGAAGTATCAGTAGAAGAAAACAGTGAACTTCAGTGATCTTTAAAGGTGTACTTTTTAATGTGTACTGTATTTATTTACATACTGTAATTCAGAGACAATTTTGATAATGAACTTGCCACGACTTAAACCAGGTTGTTCCAGCCGAGCTGCTCGCCTGGGAGCAGCTGAGTACTCGCCTCCCGCCTTGTGTGAGTAAACCTGCAATATGCAATAAGCTCTGCTGTAGGGACTGCCGTTACTAAGCGGTGGATACATCAAGACTGGCAGGAAGCGCATGGACTTGTACTATGACCTTCGCCCAGTGACGTATTGGCTATCACCCCTAGTCCCTCGCCAACAGTGCTCCAAGCATTACTGCTGAGTACTCGCGTTTACGCATACTCAAAACTCGTGGATTTGGAACAGCCAGACTTAAGCCATTCAAAGTGCAGCTGATATTGCTGTCGAAAACAGCAGGTGCGAAGTCATGGAAGAAATGGACGACGACTATGACGAAGGCAACGCAAGGGAGTTAAAAATACACACTTTTGGAGAAGCACTATCTCTTGTGAGTGACCTTCGTGAATTTGCAGCATACAAGAATGTTCCGGAACTCCTGGAGTTACAGCAGGATGCAAAGATCATACAACGTTCTCTTGTAAAGAAGTCACAACAATGCACTTTGAAAGACATGTGGAAACAAAGAAACGAGCAGAGAAACTGAACTTTTTGTGCGTAAGTTGAAAATACAGTGTAATACATGTGGACCTATTTACTTTATCATCATTTTAAATGATTATGTTGACTTCGCTGGGGTCTGGCGTCACGTTACTGTGACGGGACGAAATGTACCGAGAATGCACTGAGGTGTGTGACGTCATAGTACTGCTTGAGCTTCCTCCTTTCCCCGCGCGCTCCAGTGAGCGTGACATCATCCAGCCAGCTACCTCCTTTGACCTTGGTTTGCACTTTTTTTTGGATGTGTAACATCTTTCCGCTCGGTTGCTGGATAGTTTCATGGGAGTGATTTTGAAAATTGGGGATGGAAGTGGATCGGAACGATCGAGCTGGCAGTGGTGGATCGAGCGGAAGTATGCACTGCCCGCTCGATCGATCAAACGGAAATGTACTAGCTGGCAGTGGTGGACAACGGAAGTATGTACTGCCCGCTCGATCGATCAAACAGAAGAGTACTAGCTGGCAATGGTGGACAACGGAAGTATGCACTGCCCGCTCGATCAATCGGACGGAAGTGTACTAGCTGGCAGTGGTGGAAAACGGATGTATGCACTGCCCGCTCGATCGATCGGAAGTGTGCCAGATGGCAGTGGTCCAGCCTTTGCTTCCTTGAAATTGAGGAAATATCGCTGACCCAATTGTAGATTTCCGACGAAAGACTCGGCATTTGCTCTTTGTTATTGTATTTATATCAGTGTCATTCGGTACTGTCTTTGACCGTTTTAGTAGAGCAAACGTGTATGTCAGCGCCGGAATATCCCAGGTATTAAAAGCTTTCATAGTATTCCTACGGAACTGTTTTGATATCAGTATTTTTTTGGTAAGTTCCCATTACAATCTCCTTTATACTTATGCTGTGGAATGCTTCGAACATACAATAGGATAGAGAGTGCGCCCGCTATGCTACTACCGGCCGACCGTGGTGTAATGTATTAAAAATTAAATAGATATCTCTAAGATATAATCCGTGAGGGCGCCATTTCATAGGTTATACACTATGAAAAATATTTTAATATGCTGCACGAGAATACTCTTATCCCCAGGCGTGACATGTCTCCGACACCAACCAGGACACTACAGCAAACAAGGTAGATTAATGTACGCAGTAACATAACCACAATTCATTTTAATGCCACTTACTATTTTGTAGTACCAAGGGATGTATCATGCAATAGCTTTCTTTTATCATCGCCAATAACCTCTAATTAACTTCCCCTCTGGGATTTTTGATGTGTAACATCTTTCTGCTCGGTTGCTGGATAGTTTTGTGGGAGTGATTTTGAAAATCGGGGACGGAAGTGAATCGGGCGGAAGTGGATCGAACGGAAGTGGATCGGACAGAAGTGAAGACGCACTGCCAGAAAAATGAGACGGAAGTGAATCAGGTGGAAGTGGATCGGACGGAAGTGAAGACGCACTGCCAGAAAAATGGGACGGAAGTGAATCGGGCGGAAGTGGATCGGACGGAAGTGAAGCCGCACTGCCAGCTGGATGTACAATTGAAAATGTGTGTATTGGAAACAAGGCAGTGTGTGCTCTGTAGCGCAAGAATGTTATGGCAATACAGTAGGCAGTGCATTTAGCAGGCACTGGTTTTACAAGCACAGTGGCAAATGATTCACCGACTTTCATTTGTCATTGAGCAGTTTATGAAGCTTCACGTTCAAGTTTGATTATCACATGGGGTAGGACAAAGACGAGAAATGACATTTAAGTAAGCGGCATTATTGTCAAGCTGTGGGTGAGTAGTGAAATATTAAATGCATAACAGAATGTTGTTATATGAGTGGAATAAGAGCTGTATTTTCATCATATGTGAGACTAGGTCCATTTCATGATTAAGCCATGTTTTGATTGTTTATGACGAACTGTATGAGAGCCTTGAGAATAATGAATGTTATAGTTACTGAGGAATGTGCTCACAGTATTTGAGAGTACTGTCGACGTTGTGTGTCACTTTGTTTTATAAATTATTAATGTAAAAGGAAGGAAGGAAGCTTGTAGTTTTGCGTGTTCGTTAATCTCACGATCATGATCCACGGTACCTCCCTTTTATGTGGAATGCGAACCACAGGACAAGGCATTTCAATTCGAAAATCTCACATGTATTGACCGGGAATCAAACCCGGTCTACCTTGGTGAGGGACTAACAGCTTGACCGCTGCGCCACAAATGTGACAGTAGCATATCTCCAATTATTCAATCTATACATTCATCATAGTACCAGTATGAAAATGGAGTGTAAATTAACATTTTAAGAATGTCCAAGCTGTGTAGTATACGAGTAGGATAACATGTCAGATGTTACACATCATATGCGACTACTGTAAGGCTCGTATCTTTTTTTTTGCTAATGGACGCAGCATTTAAAATGATATAAAGTCTAGTCTTTCAGACTGACTATCAAGTGTTTTTTATTTACAGACTTATATTTTAAATTATTACTTCATTGTAATCCTATGCGATAATACAGCATTTCTTTGTAGTGTATTTTGTATTGTTAAAACTCAACCCTTTGTAAAACTGAAACCTGTGCAAACGGAAAAATGAATCCGGAATGATTGTGTTCTGCTTTAAGCAGGTTTTACTGTACTGTATGTTCAAAATTCAAGGTATATGTAATTATTATTATTAACTTAATTGGCCACATTGGACCACTTGAGTCTTCCATGTATACTTTTTCTTTGAAGGTTGAATTGTTTGATTCTTCTTATCTGCCCAGCAATTCTTCATTCGTTCAGATCGCAGTGTTCTTAATTCGCCTGAAATATCTGCAGGCCGTCTGTGCATCATTTCTGATGAAAATTTGTGATTCTTAACAAGGGTGGTAATTTTATTCTTGTTCACTGCATCTGTAATTTCGATTCCAACTGTTTTGAGATCCTCTTGAATTTCTTTGATCCAATAATAGACAAAAAAAAAAAAGCATATCTGAGCAGGACAGGCTAAAGTAAACCTCCAATTTTACTATTACCTCTCCAGGTTTCGAAAAGATTTCCCTTATTTTCAAACTTCCCTCTTCTTCTTTTTCTTCAGCGTTTGTCCCGCCTGGTGGCAGGGTCCGCTACATGGATTCGATTTCTCCATTTAGTTCTCTCCTGGGCCACATCAGGGTGGAGATTTACGCTCTTCAGATCTTTGTGAAGGGTATCGGCCCATCCCTGTTTTGGTCGTCCTTTTGGTCTGTTACCGGCGACTTCCAACGTGTAACACGTCTTTGCTATAGTGTCAGCCCCTGTCCTTAGCACGTCTAAACCATCTTAAACGACTCTCGCGCATTCTTTTCCTGGTTTTCCAAAATATGAATAAAGGAGATTGCATTAAAAATCAGCAAATAAAGGCCCATTATCGGCAAAAAGGAAGAGAGAGGAAACAGGTCATGTAAGTTTCCAATAAACTGCACAAGTGCTGTTTGGTTCAACAGTTTCTCATTTCATTGTCAATATATTTAAAAAAATTAATCACAACAATCATATAATAAACACATCAATACAATATATACACTCCAGAAGTCTCATTAAAAATGTACTGTATATCTTTTAAAAGAAATGTAAAAATGTGCAATGGAATCCAAAAGGAATGGTGGCTGCAGTTCCAGTCAATCATATTGTCCGCACCTTTCGTTTCATCCAACTCAGAAGGTTACCAGTACTCTGAAACAAGAAGTAATCAACAAGTGTTGCACAGACAAGCTAAAACACTTTTCTGACAACTTAACAGAAAAAAACAATTTCTAATAAAGGCTTTTATCAAGACATACGGTACTTACGAGTAAATTATTTCCCAATATATTTAAATATTAGTGCACGTTCACAAAACTTTATCATCAAAATGGAGCATCTCAAAAATAAAATTGGTGCCAGTAGGGAAATAATGTTAGAGGATAGGATGTCAGGTAGAATACACTGAGTTAGAACAGGTAGACCATTTGGAATAGAGAAGAGTTCTGGCTGGTGCTAATTCTTGTTATTTACAAAAGGTGACAACAATTTACAAGGGCCATGTGGAGGAAGGTGAGTGAAGTGTTCTGGGAGGAATGACAGGTGGCTTGGCTTAAAATTATGATTTAAAGGAAAGTAAGCCACCCAAGAAAGAAGGAAAATCAGGTGCTTTTCAGGAAAAAGTAAATAGTGGATGTTGATATGACAAGTCTGCGTGATCAGAGAAGAATGAGTGGAGTGTTTGAAATATGAAGAGAGTACATGTTGCATGAGTGGATTAAGAGGGTAGTCTATATTTTACTTGTGACTATTGCAAAAAGTGAACTGAACTTGAACTAATGGGATGCTATAGTGCGGGACAAACCATTGCAAGCCTGAAGGTCACGCGTAGACGGTGCGGTGTTGTCCTGTACGTTCTCGCATCCAGGTATGGTGTAATAGCATGGCAACACCGCCAGGCATGGGGAGGAGAGCGGAGCGGAGGGCCCGTTGACCTTAAGGCTTGCAATGGTTTGTCCCGCACTATAGTGTCTATAATTTTGTGGTTTAATGTTTCTTGGAAAATTTTCAAATTTACTAATCAATACAACCTGTAAATCTTCCAACATACACACATCAAAAAAAGTTTTGCATATTGCCATGAAGCAAGTTAAGTGTCAACAGAGTTGAAGAACTGGACAATGGATTTCAGGCTTCCTACCATTAATCCAATACATATATAGGGTGTCAGGGAATATTCTCTGCAGTGCCTAGGCACTGCTATGTTAGGTGAGAGCCGGAGTTTAGTTGGCAGCACAGCACAGCACAGCACAGCTCACATGTGTTTTCTGATATCCTGTCGACTTTGGAGAAGACAAGCTCGGCGAGTGTGCGAAAGGTCTGACACCGCGCTGCCAACTTAACTCCGGGTCTCACCTATCGTAGCAGTGCCTAGGCACTGCGGAGAACATTCCCTGACGCACTGTATTTCCTTGGCATTGAACATTTATTGGAAGTACCATATACAGTAGTTGGAACATACTGTATGCAGTACTGAGTACGGGTTCTTCAAATTAAATTAAGATTGGAAGCCATATTTCGGTGTTGCCTTAGTGAATCAAAGTTAAATGCTTTTTACATGGTCAACATGATTGTACCCAATTGTAATGGATGTTATTTCCTAAACCAAAATTAAATACATGTACGGTAATTTTCTTTCTGATACCTAGAAACGAACACTATAAAACATACAGATGACAGTTCGAGGGAGTCTACAGATAATTCACCTTCACTTTCAGGCACCTGTTCCAATGTTTAACAAGTATTCTTATACCCTCCACAAAGGACGAATCCCAAGCTGAGACTTGTAGCCATTGACAGCCAACATATGGATATACGAAGATTGCCCTGTACCATTATATCACAGCACCACTCTTTTCCTGCATAAGTACAGTCCAGGTCATGGAAGGTTCGCCATACATTCCCACCCAGGCGCGGATCTAGAGCTTGGCTTGGGAGGGGGGGGCAGAGAATCGAAATTGTTAAGAAAAATGGCATCACTAAAAACGCAATCACAAAATAAACAAACGTACAAAACCAGACCAATTTTTTTGCAAGCTACATGGATAAAAATTTGATGCGTTTAGCGCATCAAAAATATTCGTACAAATTGCAATGGCGTGTTTTGCGAATTTTACATCGAGCTTCGAGAAAAGTATCAAGGTACGTTACAGTTTCGGCAAGTCGAGTTGGTACCGACAAAGGGAGGAAGTCACAGCTTAAATTGCCAACCAAGCTTGCAGTTTGGACGTCGGCAATATTTTTTGGTGCGAAAAAAGCCCCAAATTCCTATCCGTGCGTTGCTGCACATTCATCGTGACATCACTATAAACATTGATTCGGTAATTACAAGGTTTGCTAAACAAAATAGACGAGTTGATTTTGTTATATAAATAATCGTTTTTATATAACAGGTATGAAGTTGTAAATATGTACAGTTGTAACAGAACATAATAATTACAATAAAGATATTTTCAGTATTAAAAAAAAAAACACACACTGTTTTTCAGTTAAAATTCATTAAGTTTTATTTGTCTGGTTATTGTGTTTTCATTTTTTGAGTTTGCAAAAAAAATTTGGTCTCCGTTTGTGGGGGGGGTGTCATGACCCCCTCCCCTTGAATCCGCGCCTGTTCCCACCCACTTAAAAACTCTGCACATCATATTTTCAACTCTGTGCTTCGAATGGGAATAGGTCCCCGACCAAAGATTTCACTAGCCAAAACACCTTCATTGCACAACTATTGAACCCCATGCTCCATTGAACTCGTAAGGACACATCCATTGTTTACCTCTGTTGCTTCAATTATCTCCTCTACTTGGGATACATGCAGACAGACCACCACCTGTTCTGTTACAACACATACCAAGCCATGCTGTACCACTTATGGCTGCCTATTTGCAGTGCAGCCAGCTATGAAGGTCGAATTCTGCAGGCTGATACTAATTCTTCTCTTATTGTACCATGGAACAATAATAATCCTCCTTCATCATGTCCTGTCCAGCATATCTATTTGACGGTGCTTCCTCCTTCCTCCTACTGCACCTCAAAAATTATTATTGACAAAAGCTTTAGCAAATAGCTTCTTTAAAGGATAGTGCCTGTTGTTTCTTAGCTCTCCACAGCAACAATAGCCAAGAACATTGGCAAGGGTTTCCAACTCACTGCAATGGATAATCTTGACTTGGGCTGTGAAGAGATTTTACTGGAGCAATGCTGCACTCTATTTTAAGGATGTCTCTCCACTCTGGATTTTAGGTTTGTTTTAGTCACTAGTCATCTTCTTCTTCGCGAATGGGTCACTTAGGACTATGAGGAATCAACATTTTGCAAGCTTTCCTCCTTGCCCTCGAGGGATTGTTGCAGTCTCTGTTCCTCTGTCCAGATACGACATGTTGGTCTCTTTCCATCTTCCTCAAATCCCCTTGTGTGGACAATTTTCCTTATTACGTTTCTATCCTGAAGATTCGGTGAGCCTAAATCACTGAGGTCTTTCTACACTTGTTTATACCATTTTGATCTTGTGTATTTGATTTGTAGAAATTTGTGTATTCGGAAAGTAAGTCTGGTATGCTTCATTCTTTCTAAGTAACTTAAAAATTGAATTCGGTGCAGTTGCATTGTGTCAATAAGTTTAGACACTTTTTTATATATTTCCGAGTTTGGTTTGGGGAAATGTGTTCTATTTTTAAATCTAGACCCTAATATTCACTAGTCATCTATTAGCCATCTTTTACAAAGGACCAACACGGCAAATTGAAGTCCAAAGGCTGCATACCGAAGTGAAGATATACTCTTAGATTAGGTTTTGTTTTTATTGAAATGAAACATATAATTACTATTAAATATTACAATTCCAGGAAACAATCAATTGATAGAGTACAAGAAGGGGGTATGAGCCTTTTGTACGAGAGAAGAATTTATAAGTAAAAAGTGGTGTGAAACTAATAGGGACATTCTGACAATACTTGAAAACCTTCTTTTTCTTTCTTAGTGAATTAACCTTTGAGAAGCTGTCATCTGAGCTGACAGAGGATTAGTTTTTCACACATATTTTTTTAGACGAAATTTAAATGGTTTTCAGTTGGTCAATGACTGTACCCAGTTGTAAGATATTATTCCCTAAAACTGAAAAAACAATTGTATAAGATTAATAATTTCACTTGAATTACTAGTTTCGATCGTCAAGCGATCATCATCAGATCCCTTGCACTCAGGCTTTTACATCTACAAGTATGTGATGATGATGATGATGATAATTGTTGTTTTAAGGGGCCAAACATCTAGGTTATCAGCTCCTAATGGTCTGGGTGATAGCGAAAATGACAATGAAATGGAAGCCAGAACAAAAATTAAGCGAGACGGAAAATACTTACAAAAAGGAACTCAGATTGAAACTACTCACAAAATGGAGAGCGGTAATACTTACAAAAGGGAATTTAGAACGAAAATACTCACAAAAGGAATAGATTGAAAAATACACACAAAATGGAGTAGAAGTGGGAAACCATGGAAGACAACTTCTGGATGGCTGAGGTGGAAATCTTCTCAGTTTTGTCTCACAAGGCCAAGTATACTCTGTTCCAACCTTCAAACCAGAATAAAGTTTCTTGGCAGGTGTAGCAGCCAAGAATGCTAGTCACTACACTAAAATGGTTATTTTTCTATGCTGTAGAATGTTTAGGTGATAGAAAACAATTAGTTCCGTGAAGAACTAAATAGCCTATTTTCATATAACCTACTAATATCAATTGCCTCTATCAACATACAAATTGTCAGTTTGATTGCTGTAATAGATTCATAGATATTGAGAACAGTCTAAATATTTTGGATGGTCATCATGTTGGATTTTTATATTATAGGCCTAAGATTTATGTACTATTACATGAAGATTATTGAGTAGGTGTTCTATTCAAACTTCAATCGCATGATTAGGACACAAGAAATAAAAGCGGGATTTTAAAATTTCGCTCAGCCGCCATCTTGTGGTTATGAAAATAATTTAAATGAATTAGATGCCAGTCGATTAAAATTTGTATAAGTATATACCGTATCAAGTTTCACTGCGCTCGGATGGTTAAAACGCAAGAAACGACCAATTGAATATTTAAATTTCGAGTCACCGCCATGTTGGATTTGTGCTCGCCAGGTTATTGAATGTCCCATAGGTGAATTTATGCATATAGCCCCTATACACCTACAAAATTTCAGTTTGACTGCTGTAGTAGATTAATAGATATTGAGAACTGTAAATATTTTGGATGGTCGCCATGTTGGACTTTAATATATGTAGGCCATAGAGTTATGTACTATTAGATGATTATTGTGTACGTTTACTATGCAAATGTTGATTTCGATCGCATGATTAGAACACAAGAAATAAAAACTTAATTTTCGAAATTCGAACAGCCGCCATCTTATGATTATATAAACAATTGAACTAAATTATATACCAGTGCATTACAATGTGTATAAACATTTGCTGTGCCAAGTTTCATTGCGTTTGGTTGGTTAAATCGCGAGAAACATCTATTTAAAGTCGCAACTTCGCTTGGCCGCCATGTTGGTTTTGTAGTTACCAGGTTTTCAAAAGTCACATAGTTGAACTTCTAGTAGTTCCCTTTATCACCGCACAAAATTCCAGGGTGATATCGGTAATAGTTTCGGAGATATTGAATGCTGGTGAAATATTTCGCACAGCCGCCAAGATGGATTGGTTAGACGTAACAAAAAATTTGAAGGGCACGGCCGGGGTCGCCTGGTATAGTGCTATGAACTTACCGAGTTTCATTGAAATCGCTCCAGCAGTTTAGAAGTTATTAAGGGGGGGGGGACGACACACACACAAATCCATCACACACAGACAAAAGGTGATCTCATAAGCCTATATTTTTTTCATAAATGAAAATAGGCTAAAAATAACACTGAAATAGAATTAATATTAGGCCTATCTATTACGCACATGCATATCAAGAATATTTCTTGGTGTAGCAAACTGCATTGCAAGTGACTTTTATTGTTGTGGTATGGGCATTATCATCTAGGTATCCTTCCAACAGGCCCAGTTGGTAAATATTTTGTAACCGGAATGCATTTTCAATTGCAACCAACTCTTTTCACACAGATATTTGAGAGATTATGTAAACTATCCATGGTAAGATGTGAGATTCGATACAAAATTATTGTTAAGATGTCCAAAATAAGTCATAACAATTGCTTGATCAAACAAAACAATAATTGTATTTGTACAAACATTCACTATCTTGTGTGCTAACTAACAAAGTTTGTGTTTTTGTGTGTGTTAAAATAGCACCAAAATCAACATTGTTTTATACAAAAATTTAAAGTTTTTTACTCCTCATAAAATAGCATTTATACAGGGTAAACTTAAGTTATCTCAACAACTGCAGGAGAATCCTGACAAGGAAACAAATATCCTCATAGGGCGGCCTCGGTGGCGTAGTCGGTAGCATGCTGAGCTTCTATGCCCAAGATAGCGGGTTCAAACCCGGCCGAAGCCATCGGATTTTTTAAGAGCGTTAAAAATCCCTCAGTATGCCTTCCTTTGGAGGGGAAGTAAAGCCGGCGGTCCCATGTCATAGATTTATGGCATGTTAAAGAACCTTCCACTAATTGCACCTGTGTGAAGCTAAATTGGATAGGTTAAGAATGTAAACAACGCTCTTAGGTTTCTACGTTCGTTGCCAAGAGCCGACTGCGGTGACGTCTAGTAGCTAAGTTCTGAACTTGGCCTAGTAGTCGTTGACGGTGGCGCTTGGTGGCAAAAGTAGGAACTATTTGAAAAATTCTAAGTTGCAGTACTTAAATTAAAAAACAGATAACACACACTAATACAGACATCACAATTAACACCGGTTATCAGACAGATTCTACACACACCCAAAGTACACGGAGCTACATGACCGCGTTGTCGCAGCCCCTAAACTTAAGAACCAACCAAAATCCTCATATCAATTTATGTCTAGAAATACATATTTCACACGACAGATACAGTAGCACTATTGCTCCGCACATCATTCCCCACCTAACAACTCACAAAGTGTTGTCAGGTGTTGCATGTACCAAAAACTCCAGTACATGCACCATTCAATTCCGGACATGTGTTCCTGTCATGAATCACCTCCTGAAGTTCATACAAATAGTTCAAGTTCACCCTGTATATATATATATATGTATATGATACATTCAAAATGCAAAAAAGCTTATCTGGTTCTGTTGTACTATATATTAAGATATGTGGATTGGATTTTTCTGGACCCAGTATGTTTCTTTGATGTGATGTGAGCAATTAAATTGCTAAGCTTGCTTTGTACAAGGCAGAGCATGCATTTTAAGTGCCCATATAATAATCTTTATGTTCGACGATGTTGAAATGTAAACATTATGTGTCAGAAAACTGTATCATAATGAGGCTCATTATAACACTATTTTTCATTATGAAACAAGTTTCTCCCACCAATCAGAGCTCAAGAAACAGTTGTGTGACCAATTATGTGCTCAAAATCCGCTGCAAACAATAGGTGTTCTGTGTTGGCAAGCAAAGTGAATGGTCTCTGCTTTCGGAGTGCCTTCAGCAAAGCCAGCGCGCCCTGTTCACTAATTGAATCCCACAGATATTTATGAATATTTATGTTAAAACATATAATAAAGTTATAATTATCGTCGAACATAAACAGTCGTATGCAACTCGCCTATAATGGTAATTAAGACACTCGTATGGAAATTAAAAAACTCTCTTATGCTCGTTTTAAAAACTTACTCGTGTTTTAATTATTGCCATTATACTGTAGGCTCGTTGCATAATGTACTATAATAATGTCATTGGTTTTACATCCCTTTTAACTCCTGAGGCTTTTACTGATGCCGGGGTGCTGAATTTTGCCCAGACAGGGATCTTTAACATGCCAGTGAATGTACTGACATGGCTCCCTTGCATTTGCACTCCCTTAAATGCCAACAGACTGTGCCAGGATTCGATCCTGCAACATTGGTCACAGCAGGCGAGAAAGTTACCACTGCACCACGCAGCCAGTCAAGTAACAGATATAACTCGGGCACAAAATAATGTACAATAACAACCTGATTACAGTTTTCTCGATCTAGAATATTACACACATGAGGTTTATGGGTTTAGTTGTCATCGGCCGAAACCCGTATCCAAATGTACGCTTCTTCCCTGCAGTTCTAAACGTTTGTGTCCAGTTGATGGAGACGACAGTGACTCAACAGACCAATCCAAGCATAGAACATTCGGCCACACACGTTGCATCTGATAGAAGGTGGAGGACGGTTTATGGGTTTAAGATGTGCAATTAGGAAGATGATAAGCTAACTTTATACAAAGCAGAGTATGCATCTAAAGTAACAGATACAGCTCGGACACAAAATAATGTACATTAACAACCCGAGTGCAGCTTTCTTGACCTCACACATGTGGCTTATGGATTTGAGATGTACAATTTTCTAATAAATTTTCAACAATCATTAATATCTGTCTCTTAAGTTAACAGCACTGGGACTGGTTTGCAGCAACTCTCCAATCTTCTCTATTCTCCGCCATCCTCTTCAATTCGTGATATGATTTTGTGTTTGTTTCTGTCACTATCTGTGTGATGTACTGTATGCAAGTGGTTTATTTATTTATCGTATGGCTTTGTGCCGGGAGTGTCCGAGGACATGTTCGGCTAACCTGAGTTTGTAGCAGCTACCAGCGGACACCCTTAGGGTGAGCTACAAGTTCCGTTCAATTTCAAGTAGTTCCAACTTTCTCTACCAGATATCAATGATACCTAGTAGTGGTCTTCCTCTTGTGTTTTTCATGAATATCAGTATGTATGAATTTGAGCATTTTATCTCCTACTATCCCTCATTCCATAATGCAGAAAAATCTATTTAAAATGTCCCATTGTCTCTTGAATAATGATGTGACCTTTGACCCGACTTATTCATTACTTTTAAACAAAACCTTGAAATATTTTGCCTTGTATTATTCATATTGAATAAAATAATATGGCACATGAAACAAGTCAATACGGACCTAAAAACATCACGGTTATTAGCATGTCAACTTATCCAAGATTTTCTTCTACTATTAAAAGTAATGTCAGTTAGTTCTGTGGTTGTCTGGAAGCCAAGTGATTGATGGCAGAGGAAAATTTGTGAGACTGTGACTACTCTATGTAAAATGCTCTTCAGTCAGTTGACATGTAATACAGAAACCCAATTACCTTGGGTGGTTTATGTTTATATATTCAACACAAACACCTGAAACATTTAACTATTGTATGCTTCACAACTTAAAATAATTAGAGGTACAACATGTTTTGTTCGTAAAGCATCATCAGATCCGGGTTAGTGAAGCTTATATGTGCAATTACCAACAGTTCTTGTTGTTTGAGTCTTCAGTCTTTTGACTGGTTTGATGCAGCTCTCCATGCCTCCCTGTCTTGAGCTAATCGTTTCATCTCTACATAGCTATCACACCCTACATCCGAAGCAATCTGTTTAACATATTCTAACCTTGGTCTACCACTACAGTTCTTGTCCTCAACCCTTCCTTCCATAACTAAGCTTGCTATTCCTGGGTGTCTGAGTATATGTCCTACCAACCTATCTCTTCTCTGCATTAGCAGTTGCCTGAAACATCTCTCCTCTCCCACTAGTCTTAATACCTCTTCGTTTGTCACCCTATCTACCCATCTGATCTTCATCATTCTCCTGTAACACCACAATTCAAATGCTTCAATTCTCCTCTTTTCTGCTGTACCAATAGTCCAAGTTTCACTTCCATCGAGTGCCACGCTCCAGACAAAGGTTTTCAAAAATGACTTCCTAATACCTAAATCTATATTCGATGTCAACAGATTCCTTTTCTGTAGAAAGGCTTTCCTTGCCTGAGCCAACCTACGGTATATATATATACACAAGACTAGCACAACCAAAGCTTTATGAAAGTCATGCTTAACACCCACAATCTCACTCACCAACAGTAGCTGGCTAGCTGCCATGAATGTCCGGCTACTCACCATGTTATGCCCCAACACAGTTATTGTTTGTGGGTGGCATTATGGATTTGTTAATACTTAGGTAGTGCTTGTTGTCCTGTATATGCAACATGATTGCACAAATTAAATTAACCTGGATTGATGGTTAAAACATGTCATGTCATCCCTTCTAATTATGTTAAACCATGCAAAGTACAATTTGTTCAATGGTTATTTGAGGTATTTGTGTAGTCTTACTATCCGGGATAATTGGGCATCCCTATTACATGTTGAACAACTGAAGAGCATTTTACGAGGATTTTTTCGAATGTTGGCTTTCTGTTTTATAAATTTTCTTCCATCCTAAAAAGAAATAGTTACAAAGAAATTTTTAAATACCATATTATTTATACTGGAACCATTTTGATGTTTCATATTTTACTTCCAACTTTAATTAGTTAATTTTGCTTTAACTTAAACCTGTTAATTATGGTATTTAAATATTGAATTTTATTCAGTTAATATTTTCAGCCATTAACTTAACCCAGTGATGGATGAGGTAATGGAAGAAGTGGCAGCACAAATAGGAGAAGAATATATCAGAGCAATGATGTTTGCAGACGATCTAATGATAAGGGGCAATGGAGAGGCAGAGGTACAAGAAAGGTTGAATGTATGGGTTGAGACAGTAAAACAGTATGGTTTGAAATTTAATGCAAAGAAGTGTGAAACGATGGTGACAACGAGAAATAGGGGATATAATGATAAGAGGAGAAGTACTATAGAAGGTGGATAGTTTCAAGTATTTTGGGAGTGTAATAGAATTAAGTGGTAGAAATGATCAGTGAGAGAAGGAAGGCAAGCCCATGGATTCCTGCAGAGCGTGACATGTCTGATATGGAGCAAGAACGTACCCCAGAAGAGCAAACGGGTATTGTATCGAACGTATTATGTCCCAATACTTGCCTACGCATCAGAAACGTGGGTTCTGAAGAAGAGACAGGAGAGCAGGCTCCAGGCTTGCGAAATGAAATTTCAGAGAAGCAGATTAGGAATAACAAGAAGGGATGGAGTAAGAAATGAGAGAGAGAGAGATTGTGGAAGAGAATCCCTTACAAGAGATCATAGAGAAGTGGAGAATGAGTTGGTACGGACATGTTAGGAGAATGCAGGAGGGCAGGATACTGTTACGTGCCACCCCCTAGTGGCACTTTTGTTAACTGGATTACGGTGGGTAGAAAGCACAACACAGGTTGTTCCTTTAACCCCTCAAGCGTGATATTGTGAAACTCTGGGCTGCACCCACAACGTGCATTATTTCTAGCCTACTCCCAATGGTAAGCACGGTTGTCATATGCATTTCGCTATAATTTCCAAACGCACTGGCAAAAGTTTTCAAAAAACACACACAATAAGAACAACATATAACATAATATTATAAACTATTAATAACCTGGTTATCCCTGGTCAGCGGCACGTCAATACTGGGACAATATCACAGCCGCCTAATGTGTTCGTATTTCTTGGCGTTCTATCACGAATTACATCGTCAGCATCACTATCTTCACTGGAAGTTATAGCGAACGCATCCTCTATATCGCTGTCACACTCTGAATCACTTTCGTTTGCACTAATATCGAGCAAATTAGCTATTTCTTTTTCATCAATAACTGTGCCACGACCTGCCATGTTTACAAGCAAACTCACGGTCCGCAAAAGCGGAAACACGTGTGCAGAGATCTAAAAATAAATGACTGTGAAGATATGCGACACCTCCTGGCAATAATAAGTAGCTCAAGTGTAGCCAAAAGTTGCCTCTTCCTGCCATCTTACGACCAAATAAATAACTATTACGAAGTCCACGTAGCGGGCGTTTCAAATTCGACGGCGTACCATTGCGCCGTACACGCTGTGAACGTAGCAGGCTAGTGGGCGCACCGATGCGCCGTACACGCTAAGGGGGTTAAAGAAATAATTAATTTTATTGCAGTCAGAAAGATACACTACTCATCAGCAAATACAAGCAATTAGAACCTTACTCCAGTTTCCTGAAGTCTCTTGCTTATGGAGAGCTCTTGCCCCCTTGCACTTGTCAACAGTTAATCCTCTCACTAATGAGTCTGGTGGCCTTGACAGAACGACATGCAACTCTTTCTTTTGTACACAAATTACAGTTACTTACGATAACCTTCTACATGCTGCTTCGCTGTTCACGAGCTGGGAAACAATGTCACTGGATTTCGTAACTCGCACGGCACTTCACCACAATATCTCTGACGCTCAGTGAAATCACACTCACTCAAGACACAGGCAGTCCCCTGTATGCTTCTCACTTCCTCGCTGTCAAGAGAAACGGCTTCACTAGGGGTTTCGCAAGTCACCATACTTCTGTCGCTCAGGATAAACGCTCGCACTAGCTCGTAAAACACAACAACAACTGCTTGACAGGTCGCTCTTATGTAGCAGGCCGGTGACTCAATAAATGCTTCTAGACCCATCCAGGGTTCACGGTTTCTCGAGGTTTCCTTCACTGGCTGAGTCACGAATATTCTGGACCATCCCTTTGTCCTAGTAGTCCTGTTGCATAAGGCGCACGCAATACACTGAGGCAGAGCAGCCCAGCCCTGGGGCAGTTGTGACTCATGCGGCGAGCGATTAAACAAACTCACAGCCGTAACACCACCCCCTTCCTAAAAAGCTGATCGTCCCGATCAATCATTGGTCTGTCTGTGTCCCTTCGTAGGCTGCCAGGCGATCTCGATGCACGATCTTCATCTTCGCCCTCGGGCTCCGCTGGATCCTGTAGACGACATCGTTGATCCGTTTCACGACTCGGTACGGGCCCTCCCAGGACTTCTGCAGTTGGGTGACAGGCCTTTCTTCCGTAATGGGTTGAAGAGTCAGACCAGGTCGTCCTCGTGGAATCCGCCGGCATCCGTCTGTTGGCTGTATTGGGTCCTCATTCGGTCGGTCTCGATCTGCAGTTTCCTCCTCCCGAACGCGTCCACGTCCTCCGGTTGGCCGACCAGTTCTTGACAATACTGGCTTACCGGGACCGGATCATTCCCAGGTCGGCTGAAGGCAAGACCGACAGGTAGACGGAGCTCCCTCCCAAACATGGCCCGGGCTGGTGTGCACCCGGTGGCTTCATGCCCAGCGGCACGGTAGGCCAGGAGAAATAGTGGAAGATGTTTGTCCCAATCCCTCTGGTGCTCGCTGACGACTATTCGGAGATGGTTCTCGATGGTGCGATTGAATCGCTCTAACATCCCGTCGGACTGAGGGTGTAGCGGCGTTGTCCTTGTCTTCCAGATTCCCAGCAGCTGGCATAGGTTCTGGAACACCTGCGACTCGAAGTTCCTCCCTTGGTCAGAGTGCAGCTCCAGGGGTACTCCGTACCGGCTGACGAATTCCTTCAGCAGGGTCTCTGCAATCGTCGCGGCTTCTTGGTTAGGGAGCGCATACGCCTCTGGCCATTTGGTAAAGTAGTCGCTGACGACCAATATGTAGCGGTTCCCTGCCTCGCTTAACGGGAATGGCCCAGCAACATCGATGGCCACTCTCTCCATGGGGCCGCCCACGTTGTAGGTCTTCAGTGGACCCCGTCGTCTTCGTCCTGGGCCCTTGCTGGCTGCGCAATCGTGGCACCTCGCGCAGTGATTCTCCACGTCAGTTCGGCATCCGACCCAGTTGAACCCCTCTCTCAGCTTCTCCAGGGTCTTCTTTATCCCTAGGTGTCCACCAGATGATCCTCCATGGACTTCCTTCAGGACTTCCTCCGTCATAGCCTTTGGAACGACGACTTGTTCCCGAGATGTCTTCCCGTCGGTGCTCTCCCAGGTACGGCATAGGAGGCCATCCCTCACAACCATCGAGTCCCACTGCGCCCAGTAGGACTTAAACTTTGGGCTGCGGTCACTCACAATGTTTCACCCGGGTCTGGGGACACAGGCCCTCTACCGTTCGGCTATCAGTCCCAGGTCATCATCTTCTGCATGTGCCCGCATGAAAGATTCGCGACTCCAGCTCCCTTGAAGTTCCACGGTAGTCCTTCGGCACTGTATCCCGGTGTTCTCCTCCCTTCGGGCACAGAAGGTGCAGTCTTCGGGGCACGGTCTTCGTGACAGGGCGTCGGCGTTAGAATGCAGTTGGCCTTTCCTGTGCTGAATCTCAAAATTGTACTGTTGAAGCCTCTCTAACCACCGCGCGAGTTGACCCTCGGGCTGCTTGAAGTTCAGGAGCCACCGCAGGGATGCATGGTCGGTCCTGATGAGAAATTCTTGCCCGTACAGGTACTTGTGGAAGTGTTCAATGGTCTTCACGATGGCGAGCAGCTCCTTCCTGGTGACGCAGTAGTTCCTTTCTGGCTTTGACAAGGCCTTGCTGAAATAGGCCACTACTCTCTCCTCGCCGTGCACTACTTGCGACAGGATTCCCCCTATGCCAAAGTCGCTGGCATCGGTATCGACGATGAACCTTGTTCCAGGTCTGGGGTAGGCCAGAATAGGCGCAGTGCACAGAGCCTGCTTGAGTTGTTCGAAGGCACTGCGGCATTCTGCTGTCCACGTGAAGAGTTGGTCCTTCTCAGTCAGTCGATGTAAAGGTTTGGCGATGTCGGCGAATCCTTTCACGAAGCGACGGTAAAAAGTGCCGAGTTCCAGGAAGCTTCGTAGTTGGGACTTGTCCTTCGGAACTGGCCACTCCCTCACAGCTGCGGTCTTCTCTGGGTCGGTGCGCACCCCCTCCTCGGAGACGATATGCCCAAGGTACTGGACCTGCTTCTGGAAGAGCTGACACTTCTTGGGGCTGAACTTCAGCTGGGCAGCCCGTAGCTTCATCAAGATCTCCTTCAGGTTGCTGTAGTGCTCCTCGAAGCTTCTCCCCAGAACGATGACGTTGTCTAGGTAGACCAGGCAGGTCTTCCAGTGTAGTCCCCTCAGAATGGACTCCATTAGCCTTTCGAAGTTCGCAGGGGCGTTGCACTGACCGAATGGCATGACGGTGAACTGCCAGAGCCCGCTGCCCACAGAGAATGCCGTTTTCTCGCGGTCCTTAGGGTGGGCCTCCACCTGCCAGTAGCCACTCTTCAAATCCAAGGTGGAGAACCATCTTGACCCTGATATGGTGTCCAGGGTGTCGTCGATCCGGGGTAGAGGGTAGCTGTCCTTTTTCGTGACGTCATTCACCCGCCTGTAATCCACGCAGAACCTGGTGGAACCGTCCTTCTTCTTCACTAGCACGACCGGAGAACTCCAAGGACTATGTGATGGCTCGATCACTCCTTGCTCCTTTATCTCTTCTACCATCCGGTCGACTTCAGCTTGCTTGGCGAGCGGGACACGTCGGAATGGGGCCCTAATCGGTGCGCTGCCCCCAACGTCGATTCTGTACTGGACCAAGCTTGTCCTACCGAAGTCTTTGCTCCCCACGGAGAAGACATCCTGGAATTAGCGTAGCAGGTCCTGAAGTTGGGGTGATTGCTCCTGGTCTAAATGGTCCTGGGATCCTTGGTACAGCTTCTGTAGTTCTTCTGGCAGGGCGCGTCTTCTTCGGTTGTCCGTCTGCAGGTGTCCGTCCGTCGTGTCTGTGATGCGGGCAATCCAGTTAACGGGCTCGCAGACTCCTAGGTTGGTGTCCTGGTGAACCGTAATGTCGTAGTCGTTCAGGTTGGACAGGCGGACGTACGGCCGAGACGTTGTGTTGATGAGGGTCTTGGCAATTAGCAATCCTATTGTCTGGATGTCCTCATATTTTGGCTCGATGACAGCCGCCACTCCCTCAGCAGTTCCGTCGACAATTACGGCAGCCATCATAATCATGTAAACTTTTCAGCTGTCCAAGGATCTCTCTCCCCACAATGTTTTGCCAGTCTCCTCCTCTACTAGGAGGGGCAGATGACCTCGAAGTTCTGCCCCTTAAAACAACAATAACTAACTCCTCTACTAGCGACATCTGCCTTCAATTGGTTCTTCAACAGGTCGTCTCCTGTATATGCATGCAGTGCTTTAGTGCCTGCCATTTGCTTTACATGTAAGCTCCTTCAAGTGCAACAACATTTTCCCCTGTCCATTCTATGCAACGTCTGCTGATGCATGTTTCATGCAAGGACTGGCCGACAATCTATCTTCCACAGATTCCGTCATTCTCGCCCATGAAGTAAAACACAAGCTCAGCGGATTTCTTGTAATCAACTAGTATGAGATCGGGTGTTTCTGGCTTTGTACAGTAGATCTCCAAGATGCAAGGCAGGTCATGATAAGTACAGTTCCACAGTCGCAAAAATTAGGCAGCTCTCTTAATCTGATATGAGTGGACCTCCTGCGATTCTAATATGCACAGAAATAGAACCCCCACAGAGACCAATGATCACAACAAACTGATAAACGAGATACGACCAAACCATTTAATGGATTTTAATATTGAAGTGTAATAAGGGCAAGAACAGATCTTTTAATTAGTGTACATAGCATTCCCTTTCTTAATCCTTTATGCCAAGTTAAGTAATACCAAATGGACTTAAGTGTAGGAAACTGCTGCAGGATAAGGTATTCCATCACTACACTAGTTTTCAGTTAACTGTTAACAGTAGAAGTGATGTAAACTGTAATTGTAATTTGAGGGGATAATTAAAACTGATTCTTTGAATTAATCTCTATGTATTCCAAAAAACAGAGCAAGAATATCAATCTACTGTTACCAGTATAAAGCTCTACTACAGATTATTTTGAGTTAAGTGGGCCTAAAACAAACCACAAGATATCAAATTTAAATTTACAATCAGCTTTGGGTCTACAATGATGAGATTTAATGTTGCTTTATTCTAATTAATTTCTTTCTATCAGTGTATAAATTAAGAACTTCTAATTAAATCACTGGACATTAATACATTTACAAAAAAAAAAAAAAAACAACTTCCTTACTATACTCTGTATTTCAAAAGAAAGAATGTGAAGGAAATGGCGGGAGTTTGGAACAGCTGAGCTGTGTTGCCAAGTTTTTATTGTTGATGTAGATCAGCTGTTTCGAATAATACACAGGGCTACACTTCGGACATTATTTCGGTACTTTTATGCGCAATATAATACAAATGCCGATCCTGTGTCAACCCCGAGGACATTCAAATAGAGAAATACAGTACATAAATAAATTACACACCGAAGCTATGCTACCTTTATCACCGTTATTCAATAAATACGAGAATGAGGCCAAACCTATAACCTACCTATAATTAAACTAACTAGCTACCGGTAACTAAGAATACGATGAACTAGAAAATAATAATAAAAGAAATAACAAAGTAAAAATGGAAACAGAAAATATTAAAACTTTATGCTAAAAGTAAACGAAACGATGACAATGAAACTAATTCTGACACACACAGCGGTTAACAAGCGACTGAATCATGAGCAATACGCTGGCAACGTGTGGTGCTAATTGTCAAAATCCAGCCAATAGGAGCCCGCGGCTGCCATTTTACCTGCCAAATATGCCAGGTTCTTACTCTCGAAATAGAGAGTATAAGAAGTTTCACCATTTTAATCCGATAGATTAACAAGAGTTTACCAGATAAATGATATTTGTTTCTAATAAAGTAAAATACAGGGCAGTACTTTCACATTTTACATGACACTTCTGGTAGGTATGCAATATAACAGGAGTCAACAACAATCATCAAGCAGTATAAAAAAATGCATACATAATGTTCATATTTTTAATAACACTAATCTTTCAAGCACCATACAAATCATAAAATCATACAATGCACTATCCAGTTGAATGCAAAAACTTGAAAACAAAAAATCCACAAAAAATACTTTAACAAAATGAGAACTATGTAGTTAAAAAAACGTTAAAATATAACATGCTGTTAGAACTTGGCTGCAGTAGTCTTCATCCTTGACAAGTCCAAATTCCAATAATGGAAGGACAGTGAAATTTTGCTAGTATTCCTGTGCTGTTGAGATCTCTTGTGCTATGCAACTCTCTGTGATAAAAACATTGTGTATAATCTTTGTCTGGAAGAGAAGGGGGCTTGTGAAAGGCAGGGATGTAGCCTTAGCCCTAACTGGTAGGGAGGAGTAAGATGTTCAATTGGGGGCTAGACACATTTGTCATAACTCCTGTGTACTTGCGTTTATTGCATTTATCTGATAACCTATGTTATTGTGGACTTGAAAAAGAAGGACCATCCTAGCATTCACTAGGAGGGAGTGTGGAAAAACTCGGCAGGGGGAGGGGAACGACAGAACATTTACAATGGTTGTTGTCAGCACTGAGATTTGAAACCTGGATCTCTCAATAACAGTTCCAAATTACAATTATGCTGTGTGACTGGATGGGGGAGAGAACACGAATCGAACGACAGGCTGGACTAGAAAGATGAAAGGGAAAAAAACCTCATAAGTGAGCAGAAGCACTATGAGTGAAGGAATGAGCACACAAGAAAGATAAATAAATAATTAAACAAATGCCCCTAGTTTGGACCAGCTATATCAACAATTACAGTATGCAAACTGAGAGTCCAAATTATGATAAATTGCCCCAATTATGCTAGATTCCCAATTATAATAGTTTCATTACAAATACTTTCCTACATACCTAAATATTAGACCTGTAATAAATTATAAAGATTTTGAAGACATCCCTTATTTCCATCCACCTAAGTTCTGCTAAAAAATTTCAAGATACTCGTACAGCATCAGAAAGTTTTAAATGCAAGATGTTTCAAAATGAATCGTCATCACAAGTTGTTTCACCCATTGCTGAGTGCTATGACCCCATGAACTAAGCAGAGGCATCCCGACGGTTAGCAGCTTTACTTAAAGCCTGCTGAAGAGGTAAACCAGTGATCTTCATAACTTGGTCCATTTACCTGCTTGCTGCTCTCTCCCTTGGTCTCGTGCCCTTAATCTTCAAAACTTAAAATAACTGACCAATATCGCATTAATAAATACAGGAATTTGCACAATGTGCATATCATCATCATCATCATCATCATCATTTCCCCTTATCCAGCTCCTGCCGGGTCGGGGTATTTATGGCACTTCTCCACTTTCCTCTTTCCTTCCACAATTCTTCTTCCACGATCTTGTCCCAGTCCAGATTTCTTTTTCTCACGCTGTTCTTCACTGAATCGAACCACCTCGTTCTAGGTCTTCCCCTTGCTCTCTTACCCTTGCACTTGGCCTCCAGCATCTGTCTTGGTATTCTATTTTCCTCCATCCTCTTTACATGTCCAAACCACCTTAGTTTATTCTTCTCAATTCTCTCATTTAGTTTTTCCATCCCAACTTCCTTCCTAACATCTTCATTCTTCACTCTGTCTTTCCTTGTCTTACCTATCATACGTCTTAGGAATTTCATTTCACTGGCTTGGATTCTACTCTCTTGCCTGCTCGTCAGGGTCCAAGTCTCAGCTGCATAAGTTAATATGGGTACATAGTACATGAATATAAATATTTCATCATTTAGTTGTATGTGGCGCAGAGCATTGTCAGTGATTTGGTCCTTTGCTTGCAAAACATCACATGGTATCTGCCCCATAGCCAACCATAGTGCTTGCACACACATTCCAGTCCTAAAGAGTGGAATTTTGCTTTCTGACATATCAGGTGATGAAAACCATGTATTGTAACCCTAGTCATTACATGTTTGAAGTCGTAGTTTGGGTTTTATTAATCTTGTATGATCGGTGGTAAAGAACTCTTCCCAGATTTCTTTTCTCTTTGATGAAAGTTCCAACATGATCATTTTGTAGTTGGCTGTGGCTGGGAATTTTAGCCTTATTTCTTCTAAGTAGAATGTTTCCCTTGCCAATACGTACACCAAGCGTGAGAGAGTATACTTGGAGACACGAAAAGCTTCCTTTAGAAAGGATGCTTTGACTTTTTTGAGATTTGATAGTTAACCTTTTGTTAGGTATGGCCAGATGCTTTCAATTCCGTAAGTGGCAACAGGTGATACCTTGACATTGAACAATTTTACTGCTGTTTTTAATGACTATTTTCTCAGGTGTTTTATGCTATTTGCAATTCTACTGGCTGCGCTGACTCTGTCTTTAATGTGAAATGCAAATTTGTCTCCACCTGTATGCATTAAAAATCAAGTATATGAACTGACTTCCTGTTCTTAAAAACAAATCAATGTTTTCAGTGCAGTATGTTCCAGAACTGCTGGTCCAAGAATTGTCTCTATTTAGTGCTTATATTATTATCTATCTATTGTATGGCTTTTAGTGCCGGGAGTGTCCGACGACATGTTCGGCTCGCCAGAGACTGTAGCTGCTTCAAGCGGACACCCATAGGGTTGATCTACAAGTTCCGTTCAATTTCAAGTAGTTCCAAATTTCGCTACCAGATGTCACTGTTACCTAGTGGTGAACGTTGGAACTTTGATAAAGCATTCCAACGAAATCTAACCTAGAAATTTAGCTTCACACAAGTTAAGTCAGTAGAAGGACCTTAAATCTATGACATCGGACCGCCGGCTTTACTTCCCTTCCAAAGGAAGGCATACTGAAGGATTTTAACGATCTTACTAAATCCGATGACTTTAGCCGGGAATTGAAACTGCTATCTTAGGCACAGCAGGTCAGCATGCTACCGACTACCCCACCGAAACCGCTTCTATTTAGTGCTCATGGTTTGCTTATTATTATACTATAATAATAATAATATAATATCGTATGGCCTCGGCTACCGGGTGCAAGCTTTGTTAATTAACCCCAGAGGGCAGCTTGCATGTTGAATTTAATGCTCCTTGGAGTGCTATGAAATTCAAGGAGGCTAGATATCTAAGCTCCTTTACACTATAGCGCTTTCTATTATAGAAAGGGGGAACATTTTGTGTGGCGGAAAATCCCGAGATTAATTTTGCCATTATGAACACGGCCTACTGAATTTAAATGGGTTCTTTAACATGCCAACAACGTATGACATGCATATCGTGATTTTTGTCTCCTTTATAAAATAACTTACCACGGCCAGGAGGGAACCTGCAAGCATGGGGTTGGTAGTCCGACATGATAACCACACACCCGCCATGGCAAGCATTATTTTATTGATCATATATGGTACAATACGATGGGTTCACTACTGCTAGGGCACAAACGCGACTTGTGGTCAATGTTAAATCCCTGCGCTGAAGCGGATATCTGCAAAATGTTTCGCCATGTGGATATAGTTTGCATGGCTGTGCGGATAGCAGGTAAATTGCAGATAATGTTTGGAGTAAATTTGCCGATAGTTTTTAGAATACAATCCAAACTTGTTGAATATCATTACTAAAAAGTAACCACCTTGATTCCAATTTTTAGGAGTTCGTGAGAAAAAAAATGAAAATGGCATCTTTGATGCAGGTGGCAAAAGTTGTTGGAATCTCATGTATTAACCCTCAGAGGACGGAATTTAATACATTAAATCGCAAGACAAGTTACTCGCGAGCGGAATTTATTATATTATAAATGGTCAGAGATCTGCCGATACCGGCGCAAGTGCTATGCTAAAAACTCAACAGATGGCAGTAAACTACACTTTTAGGCTGGCTTAACAGGGAATCCCTGAATTGAGTGGTGTTATCTGCCTGCTAGCTTCTCGCAAGCTGTGAGAGATTATTGTGTTCAGTCGAGCTTGCATTGTGAGCTCTTAAAAAGGGCTTTTTGTGATTTATATACTGTAGTTATTTTGCGACTTGTGCAGTAAAAAGAGGGTCAGTGAGCAAGAGATTGCTTCAATTTTGGACTCCAGGGATGTAAATGTAAGTCAATTTTTCATTTGAAGAGTCCAAAGGTGGATACTCAAGTAGTGTCTCTTATGACCTTTATGGACTAACACATTTTGAACATATCCTACGCACTTCTGAGACGGAGTACATCCAATAATCAAGGTAAGCCATTAATATTACAAACATATGCATGTTTATAGCTAGTGTTCGATAATTATGGACGAGTTTTAATTTGCCGTATTTTCGGTCCGTGTACAGACAGGAACGCATTCGCCCACGTAGGTTTAAGGATTGAAAGTTTATACGGTATGTGGCATTGTTGAAGGTTAAATATTAATAATTTTCACAGTTTGGAGCTCATTTACATGTGTTGCATAATTTTACTTACATATACTGTAAGTGCAGATTATGAAAGTAGAGAAATTTATACATGTTTAAATTGCCATTTATTTTGTTTTTATAAATATCATTAACATGACCTGGAGAAAGCCGAAAGACGTATCCTCAGGAAAATCCATGGCCCGAGATTGCTCCCAGATGGAACCTACCGTTTGAAATCTAATTCTGACCTGCATCGACAGTTAGAATTAGCCTATACCAGTATGCGACGTAGAAGGCTCAAGTTCTACAGGCACCTACAACAAATGAACAGCAACAGGCTTACCAAGAAGATCTTCTCCTTGGTTAAAAGCTACAAGCCTGTGGCTTAATGAAGTACAAAAGGACTTGGATTCGGCTGGAATTGCTGACCTTGATGTAGAAGATCGTTCTAAATTTTGTGCTATGGTAGAATCTTGGACCCCACCACCTATAGTCCCTAAATGTCGGAAGCCCCTTTCGCAGGAGAGAAAGGAGACATTATCAGCAGGGCTCAAGAGATATCGGGAACGGAAAAGAGCATCGAAGAACTAGTCATAAGCGCTGCGTAGTGGGCTTAAATCAATAATAATAATTAACATAATTATGTACTGTATGTATCACTTTTAAAGAGGGTTGACTGCTGCGGTTCTTAATTTTCATAAATATTTCAGATAATAAACACAGTGGCACTGCCTTCTACAGAAACCTTTCAGATGCTTTTGCTATGGTTATGGCTGACCTTCCTAATTATTTTTCTTTAATTTTTTTATTTCGGAGGCAAGTTACTTGAAATAAGGTTGTATTATTAATTTCTTCATGGCCAAGGTTTGTCTCAGCTTTGATTTTAACAAATGGAATGTATAGCCATAACAGTAAAATAATGTTCAAAAAACAAATGAAGTGCACAGGAATGTATTCTGCATAGAAATATTAGGAGCCATTTTTCAGTGTTGCATAAGTAATATATTATTAGAAGCTTTTCAGTCCGTCAACACGAAGAGTGCCCAAATTGGGCGGAGTTACAATTAACTTCCTAGTGCCTGAAATAAATTACACTACGCGAGTTATTTGTACACTTAATAAAACACTTCTCACATAAATAGAGGGCTAAATTGAGTGACTAATTTCGTCATCAAGCGAACATCATCATATCATGCTCACTCGGGCTTAATTTAAGTTTAACGGATATGGTTGGTTCCTCAGTTTAGGGGCTGCGCCAACGCGGTAATGTAGCCCCGTGTACTTTGGGTGGGTGTAGAATCTGTCTGATAACCGGTGTTAATTGTGATGGCTGTATTAGTGTGTTATCTGTGATTCAGGTAAGGACTGCAGACGATCAATTTCAAGTAGTTCCTGCTTTTGCTACCAAATGCTACCATCAATGACACCTAGCTGTGAACTTGGCTACTAGATACCACCGCAACCGGCACCTAGCGACAAACGTTGGAACTTAATAATGTGTTAATCAAATCTAACCTACAAATTTAGCTTCACACAATTGTAGTTAGTGGAAGGTACTTTTACATGCCATGAATCTATGAAATGGGCCTAGCGGCTTTAATGTACTTCCTCTCCGAAGGAAAGCATACCGAGGGATTTTTAACGCTCTTAAAAAATCCGACGACTTCGGCCGGATTTGAACCCGCGATCTTAGGCATAGAAGCTCAGCCTGCTACCAACTACGCCACCAAAGCCGCTTCAATGGATATGTACATAACACTATATTTTATATGCATACACCCCTATTTTGGAATCCTCCTATGATTTGAGTAGATGTATTATGTACATAAAAAATATACTTTAGGCGACTGTACCTAATCGTATAGTAGATTTTTATGTGTACTTTTAAATGGTGGTCTTACATTGCTTTGTGCAGTTACTGCTGAAGGCAGTCCTTATGTTCACCCATTTGTAAAGCAAACTCTAAGAATTAGTGTCTTATTTTGAATATTGGTTTACCAATCTTACTGAGACTTTCCTCTGTTACCCGACACCCATGTACACTTCGTTATCCCCTAAGCTACCAGTATTTGGTTGTGCCTTTCCCAGGGATCGTGGGTCACTTTCGCTCAATGTTCAACTCCTGCCATGTTTCCTTTTCCCCCCGAACAGTAAAATGCATACTGGTGCCATCTTTCCAGAGCCAAGTTCTAACAGTGAATTATTTTAACACAATGCACATTCAAAACTTAAGTCTTGCAGAAAAGAATGCACACACAAGTAAACCAAGCATACAAAAGCAATAGAAAGCTTTCCACTAATTTTAAGGAGACAAATCAATTTTGGAATACCACTATAGAGCTGGCAAGAGCACTATTTAAGTGGGCAATGTTAAGGAGAACTTATTAGCAATAACCATGTGAATCATCATACATTAAATCAAGAATATACTGACTGCCAGGTGGGAGTCATTAACCAGCATGTGCTAACCTCGATTCAGGTCTTTTTCTTGGCAAAAATGTGTTAATTAATTTCACTTGAAAGTTATGTGGTATAAATTCAATAAAATACAATGAAAGGTGGAATGATAAAGAAAAATCTTCAACTCTACCACTACTGTGCAGTTGTTAATATGTATGACCAACTAGACGATCAAATCCTGAGTTCTGTCACTTGTGCAACCAATCAAATAGGAGTTCACACAGAGTCGAGTTTATCTCTTCCAGCATTTAATATTGCCTGAGAGCAACCAGACACTAGAAGTCCATGGCTTTCTGTGAAAGTACAAACCAAAATCACATGCTGAACATACCTGTCCTATAGTAACAAACAACATGATACTGTAGTTATAATCATACTACCGTCCTTAGTTGGTGTGGGAGAGAAGAATGCTGTACCTTCACATAGCTAAACAGGTGGGTATAGGCATGAAAAGAGACAATAATTTGAGAAAGGGTGGGGTGACGAAAGAAAAATCATTTTATGTTTAGATGACATCTGTTAGTGATTGGTTCTAGGGAAGAACCAGGGTTGAACATGTTGCTGTTGCTTTGGTTATTAACCCCAGATGTGTGAAAGATGCCCGACAGCATGTGGTAATGAAGTAGCATAACTGTATTCATAGGACTGGGGTAGATGCCCCAGGACTTAGAAGGTACCACCCCGACAAATGTCTAGGAGGGGGAATAGAAAATTTAAAAAAACGAGAAAAAACATACTCAAAATAGGATTCAAATCTTTGATATCTGGACTTCCAGCTTGTAGTTATGGTGTGAGATTTAATGTCCAGAGCTACACTGTGTGATAATGAAAATAATGAATGCATAAGCACTTACTGTATACTTTCTATCAAGGCAATTGCCACTTTTCATTTATTTAAATTCCTCTTTCCCAGAACATCTCCCACTCATGTTGCACAATAACTTTAACAGCGTGTGGTAATGAAGTAGCATAACTGTACTCATGTACGAATCCCATGGAGTTCACTGCATTAGTTGATACGATTTCAATGAGATCACACCTTGTAACCGAATTTATTTGGTTACAGCGCTGACCCTCACGTTTTCGGTTTGTTTAGGTTAGAAGCATGGCCACCTGTTGACGGGGCAATGCAGAGAGTTTTGTACTTTGAGCTATGGGATTCTTTGAGTGGCCCAGCAATAGGTGGCAGGTGGTTGGTTGGTTCCTCAGTTTAGGGGCTGCGACAACGCAGTCATGTAGCCCCGTGTACTTTGGGTGTGTGTAGAATCTGTCTGATAACCGGTGTTAATTGTGATGACTGTATTAGTGTGTGTATCTGTTTTAATTCAAGTAAGGACTGAAGACGATCAATTTTCAAGTAGTTCCTACTTTTGCCCCCAAACGCTACCGTCAACGACCAACTAGTTCAGAAATTAGTTACCAGGTGCCACCGCAGTCAGCTCCTGATGACTAGTGTAGGAACCTAAGAACGTTTGTCAAATGTTTAACCTACATTAATTTAGCTTCACACAGGTGTAATTAGTGGAAGGTTCTTTAACACGCCATAAATATATGACATGGGACCGCCGGCTTTACTTCCCCTCCGAAGGAAGACATACTGAGGGACTTTTAACGTTCTTAAAAAATCTGACGACTTCGGCCGGGTGGCAGGTGGCTCTGACTACTTATAATGTTACTATGGTGATGTCATGTTTTAATCATCATTATGTTATGTTCTGAGGAATGGCAATGTTTTTTTTTGAAGTGCGGTAAGGAAAATGTTATGTTTTGGGATGGTGATGTGGCGGTTATATCTTTTCTGTTTGTGGGGATGATTTGTGTAGGCAGTTATGAGAATGTTATGTTTTGATGTATGGTAGAGGCTTATTGAAGTAATAAGAATAAGGAAAGAAGAGTATCAGGTATTATGAATCGGTTTGTCCATGCAGACAGACAAGTATTAAGGGTTGTGAAAATGAAAATCCACAGCCTGCTTCCAGTCTCCGACCGGGTCAGGAATGGAATGAATGAAGCCCCCATCTAGCGGCGAGGATATGGACTGTGCCGGCTGCCGAGGCCTGACGCACTCCTCTGGGGCAATGATTAAATGAATGACAGATGAAATGAAATGATAGTGGAGAGTGTTGCTGGAATGAACTTTTGACAGGGAAAACCGGAGTACCCGGAGAAAAACCTGTCTGCCTCCGTTTTGTCCAGCACAGATCTCACATGGAGTGACCGGGATTTGAACCACGGACCCAGCGGTGAGAGGCCGGCGTGCTACCACCTAAGCCACGGAGGCTTCCTATTAAGGGTTGTATTACCCTGAAAAAGTAGAGTAATAAGAAATGAAGCAGAATAATATTAGGTATCGTGAGAGGCCTTTTTATCATGAAGGTTGTTGTGGATACTGAGCAAGAGATGCAGGTAATGAAAGCTTGCTTACATGTAGACAAACAAGTATTAAAAGGATTGTGATTCTTATTTCTTTGCGTGTTTAACGCTATCTCGACCCCAACGATTATAAGTAAGAAAAGAATTTAGTTACATTGATTGCCCAACGGTGGGGCATGTTGTTGTTGGTTGACCCCTACCATTACTACTATTTAAATTTGTTTCAACCTTGTATTATTTCATACAACAGTCACCATCTCCTAAATTACATTTGATTTCATGTGCTGCATAATATTCCTGCACAGCCATTTATATCAAGGAGTATGGAAAAACGTATTTTCCTTAACAGATGATGAGTGGATTCAACATACCTATTTTGCTGGTTCATTTAGTGATTAGGGACATTATGGTAATCAGTTCTCATATTAAAAATTTTGAAGAGATGATACTAGTATGTATTTAATGCAGTATTATCATTACCTTCATTTGTCTAAACTACAATTATACACATTTCTGTAGAGAATATTTTAAATTAAAACAAAGTAACAAAAAAGTACCCAGGGCTATGTATGAAGTGAATTTAGTACTCAGTCAAGGGTACAATATTCGCCATACGTGAAACGACAATCGTCTGAAATTCAAGACAGGAAGCATGATGATTCATGTGGTTAAGGCAATATCCTTAACTATCTTGTCAATACATACAGCTTGCACTCTTGAAGGAGTGGTGTTAAGTTGACATTGAATTATGAAAATAAATTAAACATTTGTGAAGGTCTTTTCAAGCTAAAGAAAGGTTTGGGGAGTCTAATATTCACCAGTTCTTTGTAAATAGACAGTCTGGAGATAAAAGTCAATATTTTTGTTGTTTTGGCAAAAATTATGTCAATTGAAATGATTGTCCTCATTCTACTCTCTTCAATTAAAATTATTTATAACTTTAAAAATGCTTAAGTTTGCTGGTCTACACAGCTAAATTGAGCATGCCATCTGTTGAACTATTTCAGTAGTTGGGTTACATGACATCTGCTGTCTGCTGATGTTCCTTGCAATGTTGTAGCCAGGGGAAGGGAACAGAGCTCCGCTCACTCTGAAAGGAAACTGAGGAAGCGCGGTTGCTGGCTGCCAGCACGGACATGTAATGCCTTCTAATCAGAGCATGGATCGTTAAACTGGAACCCCTAAATCTCCCTTAAAAAGGACTAGTGAGAAAATGAGCTCCCTCGAACCTGTTTCAGCTTCAAAATACCTTCACATGATGTCTGGCTTTGTACCATTCCCTCGTTAACATGCTACTTACACAATGTTCATACGAGTCCTTTTAATTAACAACTGCAGGGAAAAGAAACCAATTCAAGATGCCACTAATTCAGACATCTGTTACATCGGCACAACAGCGCAGAAATTCCGAGTCATGCACTCTGGATATCGGCAGCAAACTGCAGATACTATTAGGGCTACAATTTGATAACCTAGAATATGAGCAAAGCAAGTAAAAATCAGTAAGTGAACTAATATTCTTAACTTAACATGCTCATTTGAAAAGTGAGAATCTTCAAAACATAGAAAGGGAGAGGACATGCATGCCCCATGCTGATGTCAAGCCATAGCAATGGATATATAATACCAACAAGCGCTGTCTTCATCTTGTGCACAGTATCTGCAGCAGTATTTCCCAACCTCTTGATGCTTGTGGCAACCATCCATAAGAATACAGGCACCATAAGAACATTATTTTTAATAATTACTGAATGTGAAATTAGTCAACGAGTTTTTACACTTAATCTTCTTAATTTGCCTTTAATTTTTAAAGACTAGCACAAGCTTAAAACCAAACTTTGTTCAAATACTATGTTCCCATCCTCTGAATTACCATATAGAGGATTTTAGGTATTTTTTTAGTCAGATGAGGGATTGTTATATTGAGGTAAAAGGATGTGTTGTGTGCAGAAGTATGTCTTATTGTTCAGTGGAATCACCGTTATTGAACTTTCCGCAGGCACACTAGATGTCTACTAATTGGTATTTTAGATTTCTGATATTTTAACTTTGAGGGGAATTTGTGTGCCAAGGTGACTTGTGATTGGCTTGCCAAATGTTGATGGCAGGTCCTGAGTAAACTTGTGTTCAAAAGAATACCATAATGCATTCGATGACATTTGTTGGATTTTTCAGGAACTAGTAATTCCATTGCAGAATATCTTCTCACATCTCGTAACTGTCAACTGGAACCCCGGCAGTACAGTAAAACCTCGTTAACCCGGAAAATCCGGACCAGTTTTGAAAAGAAAAAGAAAAAAAAAAATGTTGATCAACGTAGTAAATGAAGACTTGTTCTACAGACGATAAATTGCTATTCTCAGTAGGTACAGGTACATTACTCGAATTCTCTTGCCAGTGGGCGAGTTCACTGCACTCACCCCATCTGTTGTTTCTACGCAGCAGACTGATGACTCAACCCTCTCCTTCCCCTACCTGCGCCTCGCACTTGGCATTGACCAAAAAACAACGTTCCTCAGTTGCGCTGCAATCTCGGTAGTGTTCATGAGTTCTCCTAGCATCACGGTCGAGGTACAGTATCGTTGTGCTGTGCTGTTTTTATTTCCTCACTGTCCGCGATGGCGACGACATTTTTAAAAATATCGATGGCTGTTCCGATGTTGATGAAGACATTGATAATTGGTTGCAAATCGACAATCACGGAGGTTATAAACCGATTACAGAGGAAGACATTATTGCATCATGTCGTGTTACGGAAAATGAAAAGGATTCAGATAGTGTTGATGAACCAGCTGTGGTTATGACCCATGCAGAAGCAGTAGCAAACATAGAGAAATTGATGGTTTATTTCGAGAGTCAAGCCGAAACATTGCCAAATGAACTTCTAATGTTAAAGTGGATGCGAAATCGCACTGCTCGTAAGCGATACACTAAATTGAGACAGCAGAAGCTCACTGCCTTTTTTACTACTAACTAGTTTGTAGCTATATTGTGTACAGTGCAAATACATTGGCTATTTAGAGTACATAGATTGTATGTGTTTTTAGGTGAAAGTGTGCCGTTAATAATTTCTAAACTCCATTAAAAATATTTTGGTGATGTACATATTTTTTTAATCGTTTTTCCGTCATTCCCTGGATAACCTGGATTTTCGTTAACTCAGATCGGCCCTGGTCCCAGTTGATCCAGGTAAACTAGGTTCTACTGTGCTTGTATAGACACATTCCGTCACTTACCATGTCTCCTGAACCTTTTAACTGCTAAGTATTTCCAGAAGAATAAACACTCCTGTGCTGAGTTATTTTCATACATCTTAGCCGCATTCTACATCAAGGCCCGAAATCAATTTAACATATTGCTTCTCCTATTGGTTCCATATATTACATATTACATTGGGTCACATTTTACACACATATACTCAAATAAGTTTCCTTCAGGAGTGCACCCGTAAAATAATATCCGGGGGATAGTTGAACCAGATGTAGGTAAAGACTCAGTGACTGGCAAACGGCCTTTCACTAGGGGTGACAAATCAGACTTTTATGTAGGATACTGTATATCCCCTATGCCCCCTTCTGAGTACGGTGAACGTTTAGAATCACCACTACTCTAACTACTGCTAAGTCTGTTGTAAGCTATTAGCACTCAGAAGTTAAACATGTGTAACTTTTCCATTCCTTTGAACAAATGAATAGCTTAATTTGCATCACCATAGAAATTAAAATGCGGGAAGCCTCCGTGGCTTAGGCGGCAGCACGCCGGCCCCTCACCGCTGGGTCCGTGGTTCAAATCCCTGTCACTCTATGTGAGATTTGTGCTGGACAAAGCGGAGACAGACGGGTTTTTCTCCGGGTACTCCGGTTTTCCCTGTCCAAAATTTCATTCCAGAAACACTCTCCACTCTCATTTCATTTCATCTGTCATTCATTTAATCATTGCGCCACGCTTCGTCAGCCGGCACAGTTCATATCCTCGCAGCTAGATGGGGGCTTCATTCATTCTATTCCTGACCCGGTTGGTCGACTGGAATCAGGCTGTGGATTTTCATTTATAGAGATTAAAAATGCAAAGAAATGCTTCTATGAACTATCACCAAAGAGCAAGTAAGTCTACTTTCAAATAACATCGCCTCAAGCAGCTGGAATGTGATACTAAAAAGGCGTACACCATGTACAAGTAGCAACAAACCGTTTCGAGCACCACCGCGGGGTAGAACTGATGACTAACAGTTTCGTCGATAGCACTCTGAAGGTTAATCAGCACTAGACAGTTCCCAGATACGAGGATTCTACTACATGCTATGCCATGTATGAATACTAATAAAAGTCAATGTTTTCTCCTTTTCTACGGAGGGCATAACCAAAATACATCAACACTACACAAAAGTAAAGAGAAAAATTTAGAGATTTATTTGCTGATGAAAGCACAGAAGATTGTTGGGAAGAGAACCTTCTTTTGAAGATGGTATATACAATACATCAAAATATTAGACTCAACATACAAAATCCTGCCATTTTTAAATTAATTTCCAGATGGTTGTTCATGAAAGGGAATTTCAGTGTCAGATTGTTAGTATAATCTCCAATAACCAACCCGACTACATTTATGGCTTCATCCAAGATATTGGCAACTCTGTTTTGACAGTTGGCTGTTTTGTTTTGGAGGATGAGTCACTCACTGCTCTGTGACTGAATGTAACTGCTGGAGTCTTCCTTCAAGCAACAATGAAAATGTGAGATTACTGTTATTGTTGGTGAATTGTTAACCCTACGTGAGGCACATACAATTCAGCAATGGGTTTAGGCGCATGGATGACACCTGTCATCTATTTTCAAACTCGTGTAGGAGTAACTTACTACTAGGGAACGTTTAATACTAATATTTATTAATTACAGTAATTATACCTAATACGCATACCAGAAAGTGTTTATTTTAATATACGGTAACGTATTTGATTGTTTAAAAAAATTTAATAATAAGATAATCATCATCATGAACCGACTCCAGTTTCCCGGGTGCGGTGAATGAGCGCTCTCCATTTAGTTCTCTCCAAGAATGTTTCCCCGTCCATGACCTGCTGCAAATCCAGACCTCTCACTGCAAGATCATTTCTAACCTGGTCGATCCATCTCTTCCTCGGTCGACCTCTTGGTCTCTTGCCTTTCAGTTCTTTCTCAAACCACTTAAGACAACGACACAAAATATAAGGAAATATATTTTTCTGATCATTACTTGACTTTTTATTGCTAAATATGTCATCATCATCATCTTGCACAGTTTCCAGCCACTGGCCGGGTCTGTTTGGAACACAAGCCTCTCCAACGTCTTCTGTCTTCCCACCATCTCTCAGCCTCCACCCTTGTCCAGTCTTCTCCTCTCTTCTTCACGCTTTCTTCCACCCCCTTCAGCCCCCTTTCTCTCGGTCTTCCTCTCGGTCTCCTTCCTTCCCACTTCGTCTCGTGTACTCTCCTGGGTATCCTCTTCTCCTCCATTCGTTTTACATGTCCATACCATCTAAGTCTAGATTTCTCTATACCATCCTGTAATGGTTCCTCCTTCATTAATTCTCTGGTCCTCTCATTTCTTATTCTGTCCATCTTTGTAGCTCCAATACTGCTTCTCAAGAACCTCATCTCACTGGCCTGTATTTCGCTCTTCTCCCTTCCTTTCATAACCCAGCTCTCCGAGGCATACGTCAGGATAGGGACATAGTACGTCCGATATATGATCTTTTTGCTGTTCTGAGGGACATCCTTGCTCCATAACATGCTTCTCACACTCCTCCGAAATGCTTCTGCCTGCCTCCCCCGCTCATTTATTTCTCTATAGTTTCTTCCATTATCTTGTATCATTTTCAAATAATGTGAAAAATTTCGTAAATTTAGATGTTCAAATTTTCCTACTCTTGAAAACAATTGCCACACACGTCCATCAGATGGCCAGGGCAGGTTCAATTTTGGCACTTTGTGCCCCACCTTCTTGTTGGCTTGTTCCGACCTCGCCCACAGTGATGAGAGCATCGTCGAGACTCGTCTGGGTGATTAGATAAGAGATCGCCAGTGAGGTACACAAAGCCGTGCTTGTGTAATTGCTTAGAGTTTTAAACAATCGTTGTCGTAAGTTGTCTGGATGACACCTGTCATCCATGCGCGTAACGCAGGGTTAATAGGGAAGTCTAGATAATTATCTTTCACCTTAAAGTTTGTTATCAACACTATGCACAATTTGTGCACTGTATCTTCAATAACTTAATTTCGAAGTGTTATTAAGTTCATCCTCATCATCATCATTTCCCCTTATCCAGCTCCAGCAGGGTCGGGGTATTTATGGCACTTCTCCACTTTCCTTCCACATTCTTCTTCCACGATCTTGTCCCAGACCAGATTTCTTTTTCTCACGCTGTTCTTCACTGAATCGATCCACCTCGTTCTAGGTCTTCCCCTTGCTCTCTTACCCTTGCACTTGGCCTCCAGCATCTGTCTTGGTATTCTATTTTCCTCCATCCTCTTTACATGTCCAAACCACCTTAGTTTATTCTTCTCAATTCTCTCATTTAGTTTTCCCATCCCAACTTCCTTCCTAACATCTTCATTCCTCACTCTGTCTTTCCTTGTCTTACCTATCATACTTCTTAGGAATTTCATTTCACTGGCTTGGATTCTACTCTCTTGCCTGCTCGTCAGGGTCCAAGTCTCAGCTGCATAAGTTAATATGGGTACATAGTACATTTCATACATTACCTCCTTGCTTTTCCTTGGTACTTCCTTATCCCAAACAAGTTTTCTTACACTTTGATAGAATGCATTGCTCTGCTGTACCCTCCTGCCAATCTCCATGTCCAACCTACCAGTTTGCATCAATTCACTTCCTAGGTATTTGAACGTGTCCACAATTTCCAAACTCTGACTTCCAATTTTCACAGTGCCCTTTCCTTGTCTTTCCCCTCTTGTCATCACCATGGTCTTGCTTTTCTCTATACTGATTTTCAGGCCATACTTCTGAATATTTTCGTTTAGTGCATCTAGTTGTTTTTGCACTTCTTCGGTGTTCCTTCCCCAGACCACAATATCGTCTGCAAATAATAGTAACTTCATTTCTTTATGTCCATATGCTTCCTTTGTTTCCTTTACAATTTCATCCATTACCATTATGAATAAAAGAGGTGACAGCACACTCCCCTGTCTTAGTCCAGTCTTGTTCCTAAACCAATCTGTCTTTCCAACTGGGGTCAGTACCCTGCTAACACAGTTGTTGTACATTGCTTGCACCATTTCCAACATTTCTCTTCCCAGTCTCTTCTTAACCATGGTTTCCCATACCTTCTCTCTGGGGACAGTATCATATGCCTTTTCTAGATCTATGAAAGTCATGATCAAATCCTCTCCATATTCCCAGTTCTTTTCCATCACCTGCCTCAAGCTAAAGATTGGGTCCACTGTGGATCTTCCACTCCTGAAGCCATACTGTTCCTCTTGCAACTCTTCTTCCACCTTTCTTCTCATTCTTCTTTCTAATATCCTTTCCAGTATTTTTACTATCTGTGATATGAGGGTGATCCCTCTATAGTTATCACACACTTTCTTGTCCCCTTTCTTAAACACTGGTATTATTAGCCCTTCCTCCCAGTCTTCTGGTACACATTTCCGTTTCCACACACACTTTAGCAGTCGATACAGCCACTGCATACCAACAGGTCCAGCAGCCTTTATCATTTCTACACTGATTTCAGTTATAGGATATAATTAAATCAGTTGTTTCCTTACACCATTTAGTACAGTAGGCTATGATCGGATTGTGTTCGGATATTGCGGAAAGACAAAGACATTTCCCCAGGTACAGTTGCAGTTGTTGGTGCTCAGCTGGATGAAAGAAGATTTGGTGAAAATAAGTTCATGAGTCTCATGATTTGAACAGATCTGTAATTCCTCTCATCCAGTTCAATATATCCTGAGGGGAATCAAGAAATTGTCAAAATCTCTCAGGTACCGTATATACCCGAATACCACCCGCACATTTTTATACAAAATCGGACGTGAAAAATTAGGGTACGGGTATTAATTGAGCCATCCAAATTTTAAAAATATAAATTGCCCACCACGCGCGAGAATCCGCTATATGGTGCTAGTGCTTGTTCGGGTGTACATGTTTATTTCCGTCTAGTGGCTTGACCGGTCGCGCAAGCCTAGCACAAGCGTCAGTTTCGTGAGTTGCGTGGGAGCATGGCATCAGTAAACGTAAAACAAGTGTTCGAAATAGCTAACATGAAACCTCGTCATAGGACGTACACTGTAAAGTACTTTATAAAAGTCGGTCGGTATTAGAAACAAATCTTTCGTATTTCGAGTAGTTGCCTGGTAACATTGCAACACTGCGTAACCTTGAACTCTGCGCACACACTGCTGCCTTAGTCCTGTGACCAGTCAGCGGTGATGCAAGAGAGTGGCTATTTAAATGGGCTATTATCATTTCTTTTCGTAAATAAAGTATAGGTTAAAATAACTATTTTGTGTGTTGATTTAAGGACGCTAGGTGCTCCTTTGTGTGCCTTTATACAGGTTTTTTTTTCAAGACTTCACTTTTCAGGCCGCGACCCACGGGAACCCCATTTGTGGTCCGCGGGATTCCCCATGTGAGACTATTATGTTGTGTGTCGATAGCAGGCCACTGATGGGTGACAACTGCAGATGGAAGCAATTGCTCAAGAACATCCGCTCACCTTTGCTGGCCCTTGCTGCCACAGTGCTCACTGTCTCCGCTTGCATGCGCTCCTAAACCTCGGTACTCCATCACGAAGATTTTAAAAGGACTCCCTGACCACACCATCCTAACCTATATCAAGGGAAATTTTCACCTTCCGTATTGTACCCTCCCCTATTTTTGAAGCCGAAAATTTGAAGGAAAAAAAGGGGGTGTTATAGGAGGACCTTATTAAGGTATGATTGTGTACCCTCTTTATGTTTTATTTAATGATATGTAGTACAGTACTAATAGTATGCATTTGTTTAAAATAAAGTGGAAAATTAAAAAATAGTTTTTTTTAAATTTCCATACAAAAATGAGGGTGCGGGGATTATTCGGGGGCGGGTAATATTCGGGTATATACAGTATTTCTACCTAACTTTATTCTTCGTAGATGTTCATGACTCAAGTATTGAGTGGATTTAAACTCCACTGCCAGCCACCCATTCTGCAGTTTCCCATTTTCAACTCCAGTGATGGCAGTCTAGTTCGTAATAGGTCATGGGCACTTTCTTCCTTATCCAGTTTCATTAATCTTAGTTTCATCATTCATTAAACCCTCTCATGAAGTGTCATCAGGAAGAGCATTCAGCCATAAAAACATGTTACATGGAGATTCATCTTACCTCATGCCAACCCCTCAGAAGTGGGAAAAATAAGTGGTAGACAAATACTAATTATAAGAAAAGAAACATCATCATCATCAATGTCCCACTCCAGAAACATATAAAACATATAAAACCCAATTTTCTCAAGAGTGAAATGTAGTATTTATTTTGTCTGCTAAATGTTATTACCGTATTTAAACGGCTATAGGACCCCCCTTTTTTTTCTAAATTTTTAGTTCCGAAACTGGGGGGGTACTATAGACGCGAACTTCGCAAAAATTTATTATTTTGGGATAGGGGGAGAGTAAAAATAAGCTATTTTATTTTGATGCTACATACTGTAGTACGATATATTTAATCAAAATAAACGAAGTTTACTACTTTAATCAGCCCTTTATGAGACTGCCATAACCTCACTTATCCATGACTATTGCCGGCTACCCCCCAATGACTTTCACTACTATCCCCTGCTAAGCAAAAATCTTAGTATCAAAGAAATAGAATGGAATGGACAAAGTATAAGACATGGAAATGCCAACTTTATTTTTATTAGAACATAAGGGAGGGGGAAATGCATCAATTAGGGAATGAGTGATGATGCTGAACGATCACATCTCACTAACATTTGTAAACACAACTGAGTTCGTATTATTCACATATTTCACATTTGATGATGATGAATGAATGATATTTATTCAATTAATTCCAAAGAGCCATAGGCTCGTACAGAGGAATTGTACAGTAATATGTGTGTTTACACACCAGGAAGAAAATTCTGAAGGTAACACAAATTGATGAATAAGGGCATAGGCCTATTAGTAAAGTTGATACTATATCTAAGATTGTTTAGACCAAGGTCTCTTAAAATGATAAGCACAGGATTTTTGAGCTTAATATACCAATAACGTGTCACACAAACGCCGACGGTTCTTGCAACAAATGAAATTTGTTTAAAATAAAACTGAGAAGAAGGCAGCAGCATACAAGACATCAAAGCGCAATACAAAGAGTACTAAACATAAACACAAGAATGCAGGCAAGATATGAAACCACAACGTTCATTGGCGAATTTTAAACTGGGCGCTTCTACTCGGCCAAGGTGAAGCCTATTGGCTACACAATTCGATATCCTGCCCAATCGCATACACAAAATGGCGGTCATATCGTCTGAATAACAAAATAATGTAACAAGAAATATATTTTTGTCATAAAAGAGGATGAATTTCAGTTATAATTCTAAAAATGTTTAAGAATTCGTCAATTTCCAAGAATGTTGTAGTTTGACTTTCAATAATTAAGGAGGGGTTTCGAAGAATTTTGTATTTTGGCTCTCGAAAATTAGGGGTACTATAGGCGAGGGGGTCCTATAGCCGAGTAAATACGGTAACCTACGATTACAGAGTATTGAAAAATATTCCAGAATATCTTCTCACATGTCATCCTGTCAACTGGGACCCCGGCAGTACTTGTATAGAGACATTCAGTCACTTACCATGTCTCCTTAAGACTGTACAGACCCATAGGTAGTCCATAAATCTTGCTGAAGTCAAAATAATGACTTGGGCTAAATATAGGCTACTTCATCTCCACTACACTTCTGCTCGTCCTTTTGAAACATTCAGCGTTGCATCTTTTGTGTGTGTCTGATCAGGTTCCTGAGTACTAGAGTACGGGTTGATGTCCAACCTTGGAATCTCTCGAATTGAGATAGTAGGGGTAAAACTTATACAGAGTTTACAGTGTAATTGCTCGATGATGTTGGCCAGCACAATGGTAAGTGATACCTTCATCATCAAATATCATCTGGCCCTCAGGAAAGACAAGCAACTATCTAAGGCAAGTCAGCCTTGCCTATCACCTATGCTCATTTCAATTTCTGCTCATTTTTAAGAGTGCCAACCCGAATCTCACCTGCAAAGTACCATATAAATGTGCTCCTTCCCATTGTTTCCTTATGAACAAAGAATAAAGCATGAATTGCCCGTAGGGTCAGCAACTCATCGCCCTGGAACCCATAACACTTCTAACTTTGACTATCCCTACCAAAAGCCACAACCAATAAGTACCATTTGATGATAATTTCATCATCAAAATAAATCTCCAACCCCAGCTCTCTCTTATCCTCTTGCCCTGAGGGACTCCGAGGTTAGATATCAACCAGTTAGCTTAATGCTGAAGGGAACCAAGTAGACTCGTGATTGGCTTGCCAAATGTTGCTGGTAGATCCTGAGTAAACTTGTGTTCAAAAGAATAGTACAATCGATGACATCTGTTGGATTTTCCTGGAATTAATAATTCAGTGATCGAGGTTGATGAAATATCCGTGTTGGAAATTTGAGCACTCCATGCCACCTTCCCTTGCTTTTATAATTCTCTTTTACACTTCATTTCTTTCCTTTCCCAATCTCTTTTTGTTTAAAGAGCTACGTGGTTGGTAAGATGGCGCTCCCAAGACTAAACACCAGTTTAGATGGTTATGAGATTTTTAATGAATTGTATGTAGATACAAGTATTCAGATTGCTCCAGTAATGTTGAAGATCGCGAGTTCAATACTGATAGCTCTTCTGATGAAAAGTGTCTCTGGTGATGATGATGATGTACATCCTTCAAGAATGAGGCTGAAAGTGATGTGAGTGTAAATGGAAGTGACATTTCTATTTCCATATCACAAAAGGCCTCCCGTAAATTTATCACAATCAGTACAAGGCTAGTGAAATTCGCAGTAACAATAAGTTGCTCACAAAAACGTCAGGCACAGGGGCTCTGAAGTGTGACAAGCACCTGTCAGCAATGCATTGTATTAATCAAGATGAGGATAGCTTTCAGTCTGAACATCAAATACATTTCCTGCCACTTCCCCTTTCCTTTGCACTTACTTTCTACCTTTCACCATCCTTCCTATCAGCGTCCAGGTATGAGTCTGGCCACCTAGAAATAATTAGCCAAATATTATCATGCAATGTCCTCTTTTTGTGTGTGTCATCAACTACATTCTTATTGGTAAGTCGCTACTTTACCAAAATCCTTTGTTTTTCAATATACCACTCATTGAGGCTATCAGCTATTAGGTTGCATATTATACAGATAGTACAAGTCATTTACATGGAGGTCGAGGGTTTGAGTCCCTCATGGGGCTAACATTTCACCTCTCTACCTTCTATCTAAATGGCTTGAAAAAAAAAAAAGAAAAAAAAAAACCAACAAAAAAACTAACACTGTGATTGGGTCCAGAAGACCATCTGCATCCAAGGACTACCACCCCCAGTTCATAGCCTACAGATTATTGTGGACGCATGGCCAAAGCGACGATGCCCTCGGCCATATTATGCTATTTAGTTTTAAGCCACGGTGCACTACATCTCACATCAAGCAGCTACGCTATTGTCCTCATGGAGCCGAGTGCACCCTGTTCCAGCTCCCACGTCAGATTACAAATTTCTAGCAGAGCAAGGAATCGAACCCAGTCCTAGGTAAGAGCAAGCATGCCACCCCTAAACCAGGGGGTGGCACTATTTATACAATGCATTACCTAATAGCCGAAAGCCTTCATTTGGTACACCTCACATTGTCAACATTCCTACCTAATATTTCTCTTTACATAAAATCTACTAATTAAGCAGAAATAATAATAAAATCTCATTTACATGTTTCTTGTGCTCTCTGCACTGAGCAATTTCAGAAAATCCTTCAAAGATATAAAAATTAGAAATACACAACTCTCCTTTCAGTAATGAAAGTAATGAATCAGAATCGTCAACGACGCTGACATAGATCTCTCCCATCTAAGCAGCCTCAAATGCAAAACCAATGAGCTGGGATTTGATCATGCAATCTTCAGTACAATAGGAGAGAGCCATACCAACTATGCCAGAGAATCAGCCCAGTACCTACAGAAGTTTTGGTAGCATCTACAAGATTTCTTCTGTGCACATGGATTTTATCTATTCTTTGTTGGTGGCAATGAAAAGTAGCTTAATATTAACTAAAGCATTCAAGTAGAATATAATTGCAGATACACATCATCACCGAATCACATGATGGATTGTGCAGACAAAAAGCTGGAATTTTAAAACTCTTTATCATTTGCTGAACATTAAAATTTCAGTCTCCAGGTTACTTTTCTAACGTCATGGTTAATTCCAGGTTTTGGCCAGATACAAATGCTGTTCAAGTTTTCTACAGGCTCTCAAACTTACTGTGATTTACTTTGAGGTGTGTGAAACAACTTCAAAATGAAAATAAGTAAAAATGAAAAACTATTTATGCACAAAGATTCAATGAGATTGAAGTTTTAAATTCACCACTCCAGAATCGAGTAGACCATTTAACACTGCTTAGTCAGAGGAAGTTCATCCGTACATAGCCCTTACAGGATGGCAGTCAGAACAAATTAAGGATTACATACAATATTGAGCATCGAGTTTATCATGCATTTAAATTTATTTTGAAGATAAGTTGTCAAAGATTCTTACTGGACCAACACACAGTCATCTCCAGACAATAGAAATGAAGTTCCTCCGTTCTTGCCTTCAAAAGACGAAAATGGATAAAATAAGGAATGAGGATATCAGACAACAACTGGGATTGGAAAGGAGCCTGCTGGAGATACTCGAACTCAAGAGATATAGATGGTATGGTCACATGAAGAGGATGGCTCCCCACAGGATACCTCGAGTGTACTTTGGCCAGGTGTCCCTGGGAAGAGACCAAGAGGAAGACCTCGCGATGTGTAGGAGAAGCAAATTTATAAAGACCTTGAAGCTAGAGAGAACAACTGGCATCAAATTCAGGAACAACAGTTATGGATGGACAGGACAAATTGGTGACGGCTCATGTATAACCGCACACGGCTTGTTGGAGGGAAGAAATGATGATGATGATGATGATGATGACAGTCATATTACCTAAAGACACAAAGCACCGATCATCAAAATAGGTGATAAGACACTATATGTCTATCACAATACTCTGTATTTCAAAAGAATGAACATGAAGGAAATGGCGGGAGCTTGGAACAGCTGAGCTGTGTTGGCAAGTTTTTATTGTTGATGTAGAACAGCTGATTCGAATAATACACAGAGCTACACTTCGGATATTATTTCGGTACTATTATGCGCAATATAATGCGAATGTCGATCCTGAGTCAACGCCGAGGACATTCAAATAGAGAAATACGGTATAAAATGAATAAATAACACACCGAAGCTATGCTAACTTTGTCACCGTTATTCAATAAATACGAGAAAGAGGCCAAACACTCGACAGCTATACAAATATAATACAAAATACAAACACACAGTAATATGATGATGGGCCGATAGCCTAGATGTTAGGCCCCTTAAAACAACAATTATCATCATTATTATTATTATCATAATATGATGATGAATATATCAACACTCACCAAGCAATGATTATATCCTTCAAAATGAAACAAGAGTTTGGGTGAAGGTCGTTCACAGTTTACTGCAGTTAACACAGAACGCAGAAATAACATCATGACAATACCAAGCACACTCACTCATTGTATAGCGACTCTGTACGGTTAATAATAGCCTCCACATACGTAATGTTAAGGTAAAGTATTTAGCACCAAGCACACAAACAAGCTGTTCTGTGGCGATATTATTGCAGTGATTTTACATTGTCAATTTGTGGGTTATTGAATGACAAGCGTTAATTTGAACACCGGTATGCAATGAAACATTACTGGATACGTAAACATTAAGACTAAATGTACATAGCCTATTTTGTACGTCACGCATGTATTCTAAATTAAGTGTATTTAAATTTGAATTGAACAAACAAGGCTAACCATGAAAATAGTTTGATGTAGAAATGAACGATAGCCAGCCGTTACAGGTTGGCGTGCGCAGTCTCGAGGTGTATTACCAGCATTTTCCCACGTTCTTCCTGCGGTACTATTTACAACTTATTGACTCGATGCTTAAAGTAAACAAAACGATGGCAATGAAACAAACTCTGACACAGTTAACAGGCGACTGAATGAATGACAATAAGCTGGCAACATATGGTATTAGTTGTCAAAATCCAGCCAATAGGAGCCCGCGGCGGTCAGCTGTTCCAAGCTCCCGCCATTTCCTTCACATCATTCTTTTGAAATAGAGAGTATAATGCTAATAATACATTTTCCAAGCAACACAGGGAAACAATTTATTTTTCAATGGAGATACTTTAATTCATATCATTAGTTTGAACTGACCATGGTGGCCGGGAGCACCAAGACGCTAGGTCGTGCCTCGCTGGCCTCAGGAATGTGTGGGTTCGAATCACACCTCAAACATCCGGAATGGTTTTTATGGTTTCCCATTTTCACCACCAGGCAAATGCCACCCAAGTTAGTGGTTGCCTGGGTGATTAGCCTTTCACCATCCCCAGTTATATCTGCTGACAAAGTGTGTTCAGCCACCAGACACTGTCCTTGTGACGGTAGAAGAATGATCTCTCGCAGTGTCAGTGGGTAAAGCCGAGCTGGGAGGATAAGCGATACAAAAGAATTGTTATCTTGGACATGGCTTAAAAATGAACACTTATCGCCAGTCAATAATTTCGTAATGATCATTAAAAATTGTAGATTCCATGGCCAATTCACTGCTCATAATGTAGGAATATAAGTGATTGAATTGGGCTTGACAATTCTCAATTCAATACAACTCGTGAGCAATGAAGTGAGTCATCTGATTCTTGCACAATCACTGTTAACAGCTCAATGTATCCCAGAAAGGAATAATGAAATAATGGTGATGATGATAATAATTATGAGATGACTGCTTGATTCTTGTCCCCAGATATGAAAATTATGATCAGAGGTAGAAGTTCTACAAGCTCCAAGGTATATTAGTCTTAGAACTTTAAAGTTATGTTCAGTCAAGACAAACAGGCAGGTAAAGCAGGCAAGCAAACAAGACACTGGAAAAAAAGTAAAAGTCACCAAGCTCAGGAATTCCTCAGGATTGCCAATTCCTGAACCTACTACCTCTGAAGGTGTAGACTGTTTCTCAAGCTGCACTGTCGAATATTTCAGCTTAAAAGATGTTGATTGATAAATCATGCAAATTGCTACTGATTATTTCTTGCTACACAATGCACTGTTCATATTGATCAAGCTGTTTCAAGTATAACTCATTACGGCACTTGAACCACTTGAACAATACATCATGTTTCGTTATCTTCAACAGATCAGACATGGACATGTTGGTTGGTTCTTTAGTTTAGGGGCTGCGACAACGCGATCATGTAGCCCCGTGTACTTTGGGTGTGTGTAGAAATTGTCTGATAACCGGTGTAAATTGTGATGACTGTATTTGTGTGTGTTAACTGTGATTCAGGTAGTAGAAGGACTGCAGACGATTAATTTTTTCAAGTAGTTCCTACTTTTGCCACCAAATGCTACCATCCACAACACCTAGCAGCGGACGTGGCTACTAAATGCCATCGCAGTCACCACCTGGTGGCGAACGCTGGAAATAATAAAGCGTTATCAAACTAACCTATAATTTAGCTTCACACAGGAGTAATTAGAGGAAGGTTCTTTATCATGCCATAAATCTAGGACATGGGACCGCAGGCTTTACTTCCCCTCCGAAGGAAGGCATACTGAGGGATTTTTAACGCTCTTAAAATCCGAAGACTTCAGCCGGGTTTGAACCCGTGATCTTGGGCATAAAAGCTCAGCATGCTACCAACTACGCCACCGAAGCCGCTGGAGATGGACATGTCTATCAATATGTAAATTATGGTTGATTTTTAAGAACTATTGTACAGATGCTAATGGAACTTCCTTCTTCTTTATCTGCCCATATTTACACGTTGAACAAGGTATAAATTATGGATCTTACAATTACTTAAATAACAAGTGTTATTACTGTATTCTGGTGATTATTGCTGTTTTATGAGCCCCAGATTTACAAACTGTACGATTGCAAAGATCCCCCTTGTCCTTTTTGAGTGCCCGTGCCTTACCTTTGTTTCTCCCTCCATCCCTACCTGTCTGTGTGTTTGTCCTTCTTCCAGGTTTGTAACCTTCTTTACCATACTAATTATTAAATAGTCCTTGCAAATTATTCACAGGCAAGATATAACCTTCATAGAATGGAATAGCCACTAAACAACTTGTCACGACATCTCAGCAAACAGCTCTTCTATCAATCAAAACCGTGTGCAGTGGGAGGCATTCCTCAACAAGATACTCTGTTGAAGTGGGTGGTGTAGGAAACAGTGAATAAGGGATGTACATAGAAAAAGAATGCAAGAAAAGCTATGAACAGGAGTAAAGTAAGAACATACAGGACAAACATACAACGAGAAAGAGCTGTTGAGTGGATTGATCTTCGAGTATGGTGAACTCTGATTGCAAAGATTGCCCTTGTCCTTTCTGAGTACCTCTGCCTTACCCTTGCTTTTCCCTCCATCCCTATTTGTGTTTTTGTCCTTTTTCTGTGTTTCTAACCTTCTTTTCCATTTTAATTATTACATAGTCCTTGCAAATTATTTATACATTGGCATGATATAAACAGCTACAGGAATGATATGCCATTAGTTCCTTTTATTTGGCTTGAAGTACAAGCTGGAGAATATTGCAAGTTGCCACCAGCATGCACTATAGAAGGTTGGAGAAACCATGCATGCATAACGTTAAAAAAAAACTGATTATTCTATAATGTCACTCAGCACCTTGGATAGTTGAAAGGAAGGGAAACAAGGGACAGTAAATTGCACCATGTAAATGACCCACTTGGCCTGAAATTTTAAACAATAGCACATATTCATCAACTAAGAACCCAGTTACTAGTCATAATACTGAATCTTGGAAGACACTAGGTAAAGGCTACCTTCTGCCTATCTTTCTGCTATTAAACAGTAAAATACATTCAATCAGTATTAAAGCAATAACAATAATAATATTATGGACATAATACTACAATTATTATCCAATGGCTCCATAATTCCAAAACTCTGTGCTGTGACAGTTGAAGTGAGTTAGGCTTTATTTACATATTTGATAACGCATGCAGTGCAAATAACATCCCCAAAGGGACGTCCACACATTACGTAATCACTTCTTAGCTGCATTTTGACCCCCTCCCCACAGGTAATCACGCGTTGTCATTAAATCGACCCCCCGCCTGTAATACGTAATAATCATGAAGCAATATCTAATATTTCTGATTTCATCACAAGTTATTCATAAAAATAAATGAACAAGAAACACAATGTCAGAGAGTCGGGGACATCAATTAACTTACTGTAAAGAATATAATACTGCAGTTTCCTGAGGAGCTTTGGAGGAAAAGAATCACAAGAAATGTATGAACAATGGACGAATGTCCTACTTTATTTTTAATCAAAAATATTTTTTGAACCTCTTTATGATCTGAAGATAAGTATTCTTTGAACAAGATAAGGCTTAGGCTGATTTTAGAAGTAAAACAAAAAATATCTTTACATTCAACTAACTAGGTAAGACTTCTCTAATTTTATAAATAAAACAAAAATGACCAGGCCATGACCTACCACGCAGTGGCTTCGCTCGTGCCTTCAGACAGCGTGGCTGGAAAGTCGTCTAAAGGGTAAAATGAGTGTATTGATGTTATTTGTTTAGTGATTACACAATCAATCATTTTGTTTACCCCCTCCACACAAGTCATCAACATATTCATAGGCTTCAACACCCCCACAGTTCGTGATCATGTAATATGTGGACAGCCCGCAACATCTGTACAGATTTTTAAATTTATTTCCAAAACCTTCCTGGTTAGAGGGCTTTTATGACAGGCAAATGTCTCTAATTGTCCTCATAACTTAGATCTAACCAGTAACAGTTCACTGGCCAATATCTTAGCCAGGGCTTGGAATGGGACTGACAGGTTAGAAGGTTGGAAGTAAACCACTATAGTGTAATGACAATAAAATAAATCTCTAGACATAATTTTAATATGCCTACACAATAGAAGGCCGAAGAATAAATAACAGTATGATAGGAAAATTAACATCGTTCTCCATCAATACGACTTGTATCCGAGTATACACATTCCCTCCTGCAATCATAAATTCACATTGAATTCAAATCTTGATGTGGCTTTGGTGACTAAACAAGCGACCAAAAGAGGTGCACTGAACGAATGGGGCTGAGTTTGGTTGGTTGGACATCAAAGAACTTTTGAGCACATGTCTGTGACGCTCTCCTTCAAACTTAGTCAACAGTAGCAGAGATAGAATGGCGCACTGAATATGAAAGGATTTATAATATCCTAACATAAAAGTGCTCATCATTGTCATTAGATTTAATACTGATTCACTATGTTTTAGAAATGAGTTGTTCTTGCCTAATCACTGCTAATAGTAAAAATTTCATTTTTCATTCTATCACCACTGTCAAATTAGCACAGTTTGAAAGTAAATCCTTAATTCACTCACCAGTCCTGGAAAATTAAGTAATCACTAACCTTATTTAGATTTAGCCTGTCGTATTCCTGGGCCTTATTGTACAGTAAGACACCGATGATGACAATGCAGGTACCAAGACCACTCAAAAGGGTAACGGGGTTACCAAATAAGAGGACTGACAACCAGATCAGAAATGCTCTTTTTGCTGTGTTAGCAACACTGAAACAAAGAAATTATGAACTATATTCTATGGTAATTCCAATTTTAGAGGATTTCAAGGACCAATTTAGTCATATCTACAAGTTTATTTGTCCACAGCATTCCTAAACCCTCAAATGCAGTTAGGAAACAATGATCAAAAGGTGACATACCGTATTTGCTCGCGTATATCTCGCACTTTTTTGACCGAAAATATATGGGAAAATTTTCGGTGCAAGATATACGCGGAGAATGACCGTATACCCGAAAAAACACAAAATTTGCATTATTGAAGCAAGGCAACTGGCATACGGTACTGCCAATCTCCGAGGTACTCTCGCGTGCATCATTCTGGTCATCATCCCATACTGCTTCATCCTGACATCCGTCCAATGCATTTGCGATGCCCGTCTTCAAGAAGCTCTTCACAACAATGTCCGTCGACACCATTTATATTCGTTATGGTTATGCGACATTAAGAACCTAGGAAAATGACGTCATACGCTCGTTCAGGATGATTCAAGGCAGAAAAGGAATTTAGAGTGTAGACGCTTAGCGATCAACACGATCGATCATCTTCCATATTGTTACGTGCCACCCCCTAGTGGCACTTTTGTTAACTGGATTACGGTGGGGGTACAAAGCACAACACCAATTACTGCTTAAAGAAATATAATTTATTACAGGCCAGAAAATTACACTAATCAGCAAATACAAGCAATTAGGAGCCTTACTCAGTTTCCTTAAGTCTCTTCCTTATGCGCTCTTGGCCTTCCACTTGTAAACAGACCACAGAAGTTAATCCGTCCTAATGAGTACGGTGGCCTTGACAGAAACTACCTGTCCCTCTCCCTTATGTTCACCGACCACAATTACTTACGATCACTTGCTGCAGGCTATTTCGCTGTCCACAAGCTGAAGAAACAATGCCACTGGATTTCGTAACTCGCACAGCACTTCGTCACCACACTTCTGTCGCACAAGATAATCGCTCGCACTAGCTCGTAAAACACAACAACAACAACTGCTTCACGGGTCACTCTTATATAGCAGGCCGGTGACTCAATAAATGGTTCTAGATCCTTCCAAGGTCCACGGCTTCTCGAGGCTTCCATCGCTGGTCCAGTCACGAATCTTCTGGACTATCTCTTTGTCTTAGTAGCCCTGTTGCATAAGGCACACGCAATACAGGAGGCATGCCACAGCCCAGCCCCTGGGGCAGTTGTGACTCAAGCGGCGAGCGATGACACAACTCACAGCCGTAACACCACCCCCTTCCTAAAAAGGCTGATCGTCCCGATCAATCATTGGTCCGTCTGTGTCCCTCCGTAGGCTGCCAGGCGATCTCGATGCACGATCTTCATCTTCGCCCTCGGGTTCCGCTGGATCCTGTAGACGACATCGTTGATCCGTTTCACGACTCGGTACGGGCCCTCCCAGGACTTCTGAAGTTTGGGTGACAGGCCTTTCTTCCGTAATGGGTTGAAGAGCCAGACCAGGTCGTCCTCGTGGAATCCGCCGGCATCCGTCTGCTGGTCGTATCTGGTCTTCATTCGGTCGGTCTCGATCCGCAGTTTCCTCCTCGCGAACGCGTGCACGTCCTCCAGTTGGTCGACCAGTTCTTGACAATACTGGCTTACCCAGGTCGGCCGAAGGCAAGATCGACAGGTAGACGGAGCTCCCTCCCAAACATGGCCCGGGCTGGTGTGCACCCGGTGGCTTCATGCACGGCGGCGCGGTAGGCCAGGAGAAATAGTGGAAGATGTTTGTCCCAATCCCTCTGGTGCTCGCTGACGACTATTCGAAGATGGTTCTCGATGGTGCGATTGAATCGCTCTACCATCCCGTCGGACTGAGGGTGTAGTGGCGTTGTCCTTGTCTTCCGGATTCCCAGCAGCTGGCATAGGTTCTGGAACACCTGCGACTCGAAGTTCCTCCCTTGGTCGGAGTGCAGCTCCAGGGGTACTCCGTACCGGCTGACGAATTCTTTCACCAGGGTCTCTGCAATTGTCGCGGCTTCTTGGTTAGGGAGCGCATACGCCTCCGGCCATTTGGTAAAGTAGTCGCTGACGACTAATATGTAGCGGTTCCCTGCCTCGCTTAACGGGAATGGCCCAGCAACATCGATGGCCACTCTCTCCATGGGGCCGCCCACGTTGTAGGTCTTCAGTGGACCCCGTCGTCTTCGTCCTGGGCCCTTGCTGGCTGCGCAATCGTGGCACCTCGCGCAGTGGTTCTCCACGTCTGTTCGGCATCCGATCCAGTAGAACCGCTCTCTCAGCTTCTCCAGGGTCTTCTTTATCCCTAGGTGTCCACCAGATGATCCTCCATGAACTTCCTTCAGGACTTCCTCCGTCATAGCCTTTGGAACGACGACTTGTTCCCGAGATGTCTTCCCGTCGGTGCTCTCCCAGGTACGGCAGATGAGGCCATCCCTTACAATCAGCGAGTCCCACTGTGCCCAGTAGGACTTAAACTTTGGGCTGCAGTCACTCACAATGTTCCACCCGGGTCTGGGGACACAGGCCCTCTTCCATTCGGCTATCAGTCCCAGGTCATCATCCTCTGCTTGTGCCCGCGTGAAAGATTCGGGGCTCCAGTTCCCTTGAAGTTCCACAGTAGTCCGTCGGCACAGTATCCCGGTGTTCTCCCTTCGGGCACAGAAGGTGCAGTCTTCGGGGCACGGTCTTCGTGACAGGGCGTCGGCGTTAGAATGCAGTTGGCCTTTCCTGTGCTGAATCTCAAAGTTGTACTGTTGAAGTCTCTCTAACCACCGCGCGAGTTGACCCTCGGGCTGCTTGAAGTTCAGGAGCCACCGCAGGGATGCAAGGTCGGTCCTGATGAGAAATTCTTGCCCGTACAGGTACTTGTGGAAGTGTTCAATGGTCTTCACGATGGCGAGCAGCTCCTTCCTGGTGACGCAGTAGTTCCTTTCTGGCTTTGACAAGGCCTTGCTGAAGTAGGCCACTACTCTCTCCTCGCCGTCCACTACCTGCGACAGGATTCCCCCTATGCCGAAGTCGCTGGCATCGGTATCGACGATGAACCTTTTTCCAGGTCTGGGGTAGGCCAGAATAGGCGCGGTGAACAGAGCCTGCTTGAGTTGCTCGAAGGCATTGTGGCATTCTGCTGTCCACGTGAAGAGTTGGTCCTTCTCAGTCAGTCGATGTAAAGGTTTGGCGATGTCGGCGAATCCTCTCACGAAGCGACGATAATAAGTGCAGAGTCCCAGGAAGCTTCGTAGTTGCGACTTGTCCTTCGGAACTGGCCACTCCCTCACAGCTGCGGTCTTCTCTGGGTCGGTGCGCACCCCTTCCTCGGAGACGATATGCCCAAGGTACTGGACCCGCTTCTGGAAGAGCTGACACTTCTTGGGGCTCAACTTCAGCTGGGCAGCCCGTAGCTTCAACAAGATCTCCTTCAGGTTGCTGTAGTGCTCCTCGAAGCTCCTCCCCAGAACGATGACGTCGTCTAGGTATACCAGGCAGGTGTTCCAGTGTAGTCCCCTCAGAATGGACTCCATTAGCCTTTCGAAGGTTGCAGGGGCGTTGCACAGACCGAATGGCATGACGGTGAACTGCCAGAGCCCGCTGCCCACAGAGAACGCCGTTTTCTCGCGGTCCTTAGGGTGGACCTCCACCTGCCAGTAGCCACTCTTCAAATCCAAGGTGGAGAACCATCTTGATCCTGATATGGTGTCCAGCGTGTCGTCGATCCGGGGTAGAGGGTAGCTGTCCTTTTTCGTGACGTCGTTCACCCGCCTGTAGTCCACGCAGAACCTGGTGGAACCGTCCTTCTTCTTCACTAGCACGACCGGAGAACTCCAAGGACTATGTGATGGCTCGATCACCCCTTGCTCCTTCATCTCTTCTATCATCCGGTCGACTTCGGCTTGCTTGGCGAGCGGGACACGTCGGAATGGGGCCCTAATCGGTGCGCTGTCCCCAACGTCGATTCTGTGCTGGACCAAGCTTGTCCTGCCGAAGTCTTTGCTCCCCACGGAGAAGACATCCTGGAATTCGCGTAACAGGTACTGAAGTTGGCGTGATTGCTCTTCGTCTAGATGGTCCTGGGATCCTTGGTAGAGCTTCTGTAGTTCTTCTGGCAGGGCGCGTCTTCTTCGGTTGTCCGTCTGCAGGTGTCCGTCCGTCGTATCTGTGATGCGGGCAATCCAGGTAACGGGCTCGCAGACTCCTAGGTTGGTGTCCCGGTGAACCGTAATGTCGTAGTCGTTCAGGTTGGACAGGCGGACGTACGGCCGAGACGTCGTGTTGATGAGAGTCTTGGCAACTAGCAATCCTTTTGTCTGGATGTCCTCATATTTTGGCTCGATAACAGCCGCCACTCCCTCAGCAGTTCCGTCGACAATTACGGCAGCGCTGACCTCCGTCCTGGCGGGAACGATGACGTCCTCTCTCAGCCTTACTCGTCGTGCGGTGACGGCCTCGTGTGCTGGTTGCAAAGCAAGTTCCTCACCTCCGAAGTGCAGAGTGTTGGTACTCAGATCCAAGATGATGTTGTTCTGGTCCAGGAAGTCCAGTCCGACGATCACTTCATTTGATACGTCAGCCACAAGCACTGGATGTTTTATCGCCCGTCGACCAATGACGAACTCCAGTGATGCTTCGCCGTGTACCGGTGCGGTCTCTCCGGTCGCGGTTATTAGCTGGAGGTTCCTTTGTGTGGGTTGCACTCTCCACTTCGGGATCACGGTGGGACTGACGATGGTCCTCGATGCTCCCGTGTCGATCAGCATGGGCCAGCTCTCTCCGTTGACGACTCCGTCGACCATCAGGCTGTTATTATCCCTCCGTAACTGCGTCACACGAACTTGGACTGCCGGGGCTTGACGACTGTCACAAGCCAACCTTTGCCCCCCTAGGCTGGCTGATACTTGCTTTCCTGGGCCGCGCGGTTTCCCTACGACTGACTGTCCCGACGGAAACCCTTGGCGGCGGCGATCACCGCAGTCCTTGCTCAGGTGGCCTCTCTTACGGCAGGTCCAGCAGGTCGGTAGTCCTCTTCCGGGCCGCCTCTCCGGATGTCCTTCGGCTACGTTTTTGCTGGTGGTACCGCGACTATCGAAGAAGCGGCTTAGCGCCTCCATTAATTCGTCGGCCAGGGGCTTGGTCTCTCTGGTTTTTACTGGTTCGTCGACGTCCACTTGACGCACCCGCGCGTGCATTTTAGATGCCTGTTTCGCCGTCTCAAACTCAAGTGCGTGGCTCAGCGCATCTGCCAGGGTCTTATTGCGCGCGAGTCGCAGCGCCTGTTGAGTGTCCGAGTCCCGTAGTCCGTCGGTGAAGGTTTGCGTCGCAATCTGCTCCAGAAAGTCGGCCGGCGCTGTTGGGTAGGCTAGCCTTACGAGGCGTGCGATGTCCATCTCGAACTCCTGCAGGGTTTCCGCGTTCTTTTGTACCCGGGTCCGGAGCTGCATCTGGTAGGCCTGCTGAAGATGGTTATCCCCATATCGGGACTCCATATGGGCGATCAGTGAAGCGTAGTCCTGGGATCCAGTCGGGATGGCCTGAAGGACGTTAAGGGCGTCACCTCTCAGCGCTACAATTAGAGCTGTAGCCTTTTCTGTGTTGTTCCAGTTATTTATGGAACAGGCCGCCTCGAACTGACGTAAGTAGGTGCTCCACGGGACCTTTCCGTCGAAGGTTGGGGGCGTCACTCTACTATGTCCCGTTCCTGATATTCCCGGTGTAACGGTGGGCGGGCGTTGGCGCAGCTCGGCAACTTCCTCTCGTAGAGCGTTGAATTCCTCTTTCACCCCCGTCAGTGGGCGTTGGCGCAGCTCGGCAACTTCCTTTTGTAAGGCGTTGAATTTCTCCTCCACCCCCATCAGCGGGCGTTGGCACAGCTCGGCAACTTCCACTTGTAAGGCGTTGAATTTCTCCTCCACCCCCATCAGCGGGCGTTGGCGCAGCTCGGCAACTTCCACTTGTAAGGCGTCGAACTTCTTTTCCACTGCCGTGACTTCCTCACGCAGACCCAGTTCTAATTTCTTCAGGTCCTCCGCTAGCTTATTTTGACCGTCTTCCATCTTCTTCTGGCCGTCTTCTAGTTTGACAGTTAGGTCCTCGGCTAACTTCTTCTGGCCGTCTTCTAGTTTGGCAGTTAGGTCCTCGGCTAACTTCTTCTGGCCGTCCTCCATCTTCTTCTGGCCGTCCTCTAGCTTCTTCTGGCCGTCTTCTAATTTGGCAGTTAGCTCCTTGGTTAAATTCTTCTGGCCGTCCTCCATCTTGGTTTCCATGCCATTTAACTTTTCTAGCAATGCTGCCAATTTCTCCTCCATTTTAGTTGTTTGTCTTGTAAAGGGCATGCACTCACAGGAAAATTAGAGAAAATGACCTGCTCGGGGTTTGAAACCAGGACCGTCAGGTGTTGTGCTTGAGTTCGTAATCCCACTTCTGACACTAGTTGTTACATGCCACCCCCTAGTGGCACTTTTGTTAACTGGATTACGGTGGGGGTACAAAGCACAACACCAATTACTGCTTAAAGAAATATAATTTATTACAGGCCAGAAAATTACACTAATCAGCAAATACAAGCAATTAGGAGCCTTACTCAGTTTCCTTAAGTCTCTTCCTTATGCGCTCTTGGCCTTCCACTTGTAAACAGACCACAGAAGTTAATCCGTCCTAATGAGTACGGTGGCCTTGACAGAAACTACCTGTCCCTCTCCCTTATGTTCACCGACCACAATTACTTACGATCACTTGCTGCAGGCTATTTCGCTGTCCACAAGCTGAAGAAACAATGCCACTGGATTTCGTAACTCGCACAGCACTTCGTCACCACACTTCTGTCGCACAAGATAATCGCTCGCACTAGCTCGTAAAACACAACAACAACAACTGCTTCACGGGTCACTCTTATATAGCAGGCCGGTGACTCAATAAATGGTTCTAGATCCTTCCAAGGTCCACGGCTTCTCGAGGCTTCCATCGCTGGTCCAGTCACGAATCTTCTGGACTATCTCTTTGTCTTAGTAGCCCTGTTGCATAAGGCACACGCAATACAGGAGGCATGCCACAGCCCAGCCCCTGGGGCAGTTGTGACTCAAGCGGCGAGCGATGACACAACTCACAGCCGTAACAATATCAAGTACTCGCTACATGCACGAGCGAGCTCGAATTTAGCCAACTGCGGCCGAGCTCTGATGCGACGCAATGCGTAAAGACTAAATCATTGAGATTCGAGAAGACTGAACTGCGTTTCTCTGTGATGTAACAGTAGGCCTACTTGAGCAACTGTTTTGGCTCGCTAATCGCTAATTCGAACGTGTCTCAAGGCGGCGAATTTAGCCAACCGCGGCCGAAGACGCGGCGAACGATGTACAGCGTGCTAACACTCACGCTGCGCCGCAGGCCTATGCTTGCACGCGGCCGAGCTCTGATGCAACGCAATGAGTAAAGACGAAATCATTGAGATTCGAGAAGACTGAACTGCGTTTCCCTGCGATGTAACAGTAGGCCTACTTGCGCAACTGTAGTGGCGTGCTAATCGCTAATTCGAACGTGTCTCAAGGCGGCAAATTTAGCCAACCGCGGCCGAAGACGCAGCGAACGATGTACAGCATGCTATACTCTGAATTACCAATAAAGCTCGCTGACAGTTGTCAAAGCTAGCACGTGAGGAAATGCTGCGTTGCCACTGAGGCAGATCATGACTCATAACATTCCAAGAGGCTTGCAGGAAGACACAAATACTGGCGGTCTAATGGCCATGACGAGTGAAGACACACTGAGTCCAACCATGTGCTTACTACTGTGTTGGAATAAATTGCAACATTGCTCACTGTTGCCATGGAGACCGTTACCTCTCTCGTCTCCACTCCCCACCTCACCCATCAAGCGAATGACAGCTTTCACCGAGCATCTTTTGTAAATCAGAGTATAACAATCACGCTGCGCCGTATGCTTGCATGCGGCGCCTTGATCCCTAATCGGTTCGTATCGAAGTTCGGATCAACTCGTTGTTGCTCGCTCTTCCTGTTAGTATCGCTTCAGGTAAGTTCCTGGACAATGACGACTGTTGTGCCGCGCTAAATCGAACGTGTTTCTACCTCAAGGTTATTACGGTCATTTATATGATGGCGTCAGTAATGAATGCGAGATATACGAGAGTACTTTTTGTTTCCTGAAATTTCAAATTAAAAAATGGGGCGCGAGATATACGCGAGCAAATACGGTATTTTTCAACGCATGCAAAAAGTTTTTTCAATATTCATATTAATGAAAAATCAGTAAATATTTCTAGTCTTTACTATTCTCATTATTATGGCATTGTGGATGAGGTGATATGATAATTTTAATATGGCAATTGAAATTAATGCTTTTCAGTCGGTCAACACGATTGTACCCAATTGTAATGTGTGTTTCCCTAAACCTGAAAACAATTTCCACGAGATTAAATTCATTCGTATGACCAGTTTCAATTGTCACATGACCATCATCAGATCCCCTACACTTAGACCATTAAATCTATGCCTAGAAGTCTATGCCTGGAAGTATGTGGGTGATGGCATTTACAATATGTACATTTATTTAGTTACAGCAGTTATTCCACTGACTGGCACGAAAAACACAACACACAATAAGTGTTTGTAATCATTGTGTAATGATCCATTTAATCAAAGTGCAGCACTTGAACCTAATTTTTTAGACGGAATATGTTATTGTCGTTGCTTTGCGAGCAAACAATGAAGTGTCTATGGTTGATTGCACTAGCCTCAATTGTCTTTTCCCGCGCAATCTCTGAACCACATCTCTGGATTTGAGCCAATAATGTGTTCCCGCTCTTATAGCGCTTATTGTAGTACTTTGAATTATTCCCCTTTCAATCACACGTGTTTATAGGACCTTTCTGTGATTATCGTAATCAGCTTTCTGGAGCAAACATGCCGTTAAGCCCTGAACAATCTGCAAAAGCTGTTGCTTTGGTGGAAGATGGTCGCAGCATGCATTACGTTGCAGAAGTGTTGAGGACTACATCTTCTACGATTTCCAGAACCGTACGAAGGTACAGGGAAACTGGAGGCTTAGCAAGGAGACCAGGAACAGGCCTGAGAAGATCAACATCGGAGAGAGATGACCGCTTCTTACAACTTCAAGTTCTCTGCGACCGTCCCACCACTGCCAATGAAGCAAGGAATCGACTCCACCAAGTTCGAGGGGTCGATGTTAGTGAGAGAACCGTCAGAAGAAAATTGGAAGAGGCCAATCTTCAATCCAGAAGACCAGCTACAGGCCCAGAACTCACCAGAGAACATTGCACAGCTAGACTAAGTTTCACAAGGGAACATCATGGCTGGACAGTACGACAATGGGAACAAGTGTTGTTTACCGATGAGTCATGATTTGGCCTCCGATCACCTGATGGAAGAAAGAGGGTCTGGAGAAGGCCAGGGGAAAGGTATTCCTCTTGCACATTCTCATCCAGGACGCCTCTTCAGGGTGGTTCTGTGATGGTGTGAGCAGGAATCACCACGGCTGCAGGAACGGATTTGGTCTTCGTGGAGCCTGGGAGCCTTATCGCACATCGGTATGTGGAGGAAATCTTTCTGGAGCATATTGTGCCTTTCGCTCCATTTATTGGTGACGATTTCACACTAATGCAAGACAATGCACGCGCACATGTTGTGCGAGTTGTTGGTGAGTTCTTGGGTGAAGCAGGGATTCATGCTATGGCTTGGCCTGCTCGAAGCCGTGATTTGAATCCTATTGAGCATGTTTGGGATCGGCTGGGGAGAAGAGCCCGTAGGCTCTATCAAGAGACCCTACAGGACCTACGGAAAGCCCTCCTGGAATAAAGGTAGATGATTCCTTAACAGGACATTACAGCATTAATCAGGAGCATGCCTGGAAGGTTGAATGCCGTTATTGGTGCAAGAGGTGGCAATACACACTTTTGAAGATGCGAACAGAGGTCTCCGAGGTATGTGAAGTAAAGTGTGAAGTGTATAAAATCAAAACAGAAATGCATTAGCTTAATCAAAATTTCCTGATCTTTAGGCGCTCTTTCCTCGAAGTGAGCATCTCTGGCTTAATTTATTAAATTTGTTTATAATTGTCTTTTTTTTCCTTTTCATTGTTAAGACACTTTTATGGGACCGTACTACAATATTTCATCATCATATAGTAGATTAGTGTCATAGAAGTGTCATTAATTTAAAATAAATTTCAGCTTTTGTGAGAAACTGAAGTGTTGCATTTTTCGTGCTGGTTGTCAAGATTTGTTAGTTATATGTGATTTCAGTTCAGTGTAGTGTAGACAGTGGTAGCAATTGCACGAGAGCAGATCCCACATCGCTCAAGAATTAAGCTGAGTTCATATACAGTATTCAATTCCACCCTGACCTTTCACTAACAGCAATCGCAGATATCACACTAAACAAGAGAACTTGAAGGTCAATTACAACTAGGGGTCGTCAGCGCACCGATTTTTCGGTTATGGTACGGTACAAAGGAAATTACCGACCTCGGTTCGAGACGATAAAAAACTCGGTAAAAAGTTCAGTTCGGTACAAGAGACATAAATAGCATAGTGATCTGGGGGATCCCGGAAATTCCGACCACCAGGGATCACTTTAAAGGGGACAAAGGCGATGGGACAAAATTTATTGTCAAAAGACAACACAATGGATGTCGGTGTTAATAGCCCGCCTGGCAGGGGTCCGCCTAATGTCTATTTAATGTAGGCTATGCATCAATTGGCTTACTCCACACTGAAAGGGCAAGTTTGAAAGTTAATGGAACATTGTATGAGATTATTAGCTGTACATTTTTTCTGTACTTTAAATAAAAATTGTGCTATTTGGCTAATATTTGGTTTAGAAGTCATGTGTTACTTTTTGGTTAATGGTTTACAAATTACACTAGTTTAGCATATGAAAATCAGCCGAGCTGTACCAAAGTGATTTTGTACCGAGAACTGAAGTACATTTTTTTTACCGAACCGATCCATACCGAACCCAAATTTTCAGTATCGAAGACCCCTAATTTATTGCAACTAACAATATCTCAACAAATATCACATGTAACTAACAAATCTTGACAAGCTGTGCAAGGCTATAATAAATGCTGTACCGGTAACTAAATAAATGTACATATTGTAAATACCATCACCCATATACTTTTAGACATCAGCCTAAGTGCAAGCATTAATTGGTCAACTGTCTCTAAATAAATGAAAAAATAAATAAAAAATATTAATATTTAACAAATTTAAAAGTTAAAAAAATAAAATAAATTATTATTATTATGCTTATTGGTCACACTGGACCACTTGAGTAGATACATGTTCACCTTGGTTTGAAAGTTATACTCTTTAGTTCTTCTGATCCGGCCAGTACCTCTTCATTCGGCCCGATCAAAAAAAGTAAATAAGATAATAAATAAAATAACTAAAACAAATACCTTAAATACATGTATATTTTTTTATGGACAATCATAAGCTTCAATAACCAGATAAGTAAGGTACACTTACCTGTGAGTCACAGGGCTTATGTAGTCCATTAATACATAAGCTGTGATGCTTTGGAAATGGAAGAAGATACCGTTGAGAATAAATGCACATAAAAGGGCCGAGTCAGTCGTTTTCTGGATACCAGATAAATCCACAAGGAAAAGTGATGCCGGGATCTGGACTATCACTGAGGCAATACTAGTGTAAAACTGCAATTCCGCTGGCCTGGGCAACAAAGAATCACATTAAACATTATCATTTTGTTTACAGAAGTATTTTTAAAAAAGTATAGAAAGAAATAGACACAGTAGTCAGCCAGGGTAAATGTGAGGTACATAAAAAAAAGTAAAAATAATGTTGTTAAATCACTTACGGACTTTCGACATCAAGGTAATGTAGCCCTGAGTTCTGGAGGAGGGGGCTGGATATATATATATATGACTTACCAGATAATCTTTGTGGTGTAATTGAGACAGATTGGGAAGAAGACGGCCAAGGCCTACAATAAGTCGGGAACCATCCCAACAGTTGCCCAGAGTAGAAATGGGGAACCACAGAATAGAACCCACTTCTTCCCAGTTCTCTTTTCTGAGTTTGAGTATATCCGATTCCACCCTCAGACCCGAATTAGATTTCTTGGCAGTGCAGAGAATCAAACTTAGATCTCAGGGATGAGAACCAGATTGCTAACCACTACAACAAGTCAAGGTCAAGCAAAACTATACTTTATGTTCCTTGTTCTTGATAAAAGTTTTCACTACTAATGTAATAATTTCTAAGCTGCTGTTCATTCTGAACGGTGAACAGTTTTCCTGGCACATACATAAAACCAAGAATATGGCACAACATTATTTTACTCCAATTCTTTTCTCTGTCTTTCTGTAAGCCTGGATTATCTCAATACCCCGTTAACTCTCCACCATGACTTTGCAGCTTGTTAGCATGCCATTTCACATTTACTAATTTCGAGGGTTAAAAATAAGACACACATGTGCAGCAGAAACTTGGACAATGACTAAGAGGGATGAGAGCAGAGTACAAGCAGCTGAGATGAGATTCCTGAGAAGTATGGTCCAGAAAAAGAGGAGGGACAGACTGAGAAATGAAGATATACGGAAAGAACTGGGAGTACAGAAACTAAATGACAAACTGGAGCAAAACAGATTGAGATGGTTTGGACATGTCAAACGGATGAATGAAGTAAGGCTACCAAGACGAGCACTGGAACGATGGATGACAGGGAAGAGAGGACGAGGAAGACCAAGAATGCGTTGGATGGACTCGGTGGAGAATAGTATTAGAAAACGGAACCTGGACTGGAATACTGTCGAAAGAGGAATGGTGGAACGACAGAACAAAGTGGAGAGGAACCATATTTGCCCCCACCCAGTGTCAAATGGAAAAGGGGAAATGAAGATGATGATGATGACATTCATTCATATTTGTTTTGGAAATGTTAGTATATAAATTATAATTGGATGCTATTTTTCATTTTGTAACACTAGTTGCCATTTATTTCTTTTTGTTCTGAAGTCTAGTTGTAGAGATTTTCAAATTAACAGAGAAAGTTTGAAATGATGTCTCATTTTTACCCTAACAGAACCTATCTTCAAAGTATCCTGAAGATAATGTTGCCTAACCAAAACTACCTATTCCATAAGGAAAATCAACATAAACTCTGGTAATGTGCCTATTTTGTGAAATTTCTTAATAATTTAAATACAGTATTACAGTTCTAATTTCTTATACATTTTGTCTTCTAAATTACACCGGAATATGGGATGTAGGCTTGAGTTTTCGTACGGAAAGTATGCATTCCTGTGCCACCTTGTAGTGCAAAAATTGTATACATCACTGAATAAATCCCTCACAATATTAAAAAAAAAATCAATAATAATTAGCAATACATTAAGAGGCATTTCTTTTCCGCTTTTTCATTATTTTGTACTTTATGGTAAAATGTATGCCTACCCCATATTATTCCCATTTTCCAACGGGATCGGAGATGAAATGCGATGGGAAGTCTTTGTGGTGGATGCCCTTCTTGACAACAACCTCATGAGAGGAGTTAATGAGAGATGAAATAAGTGATGGTGAATCAACTGGGCAAGGATGTGGAAGGAAGTGGCCATGGCCTGTCAGAAGGTACCGTCCCAGCATTTGACTGAGTTGAAAATGGGGAAACCACGGAAAACCATTTCAAGGACTGCCAATGGTGGGGCTCGAACCCACGCGTCTACCGAGTCTGTAGAGAGCTTGGCCCCATGACTTAATGCTGCGCGAGCGTAGTCATCACTGTCGGTTCGTTATGGTAAAATAATCTATAAAAACAGCTGTGAACTTAAACTGGGAAGAACCACAGGTACAGTAGATACACAATCATAATTATACAACAAGAAATATAGAAACATGGGAAAAGGATGTACACAATGACAGACAGGGTAGAGAAAGAAACACACAGCAGAATAAGTAGATTGTCCTTGAAAGCAGGGGTTTGTCCTCTGAGTCTCCCTCTCAACCATTCTTGCCTATCAGTGCTTTTTTCTGTCCTCTTGTCCTTCATTTACTGTCTAATTATTTGTTAACATGGAAGAAAACAATATATTATTAACAATATAATCAAACAAAATCATCTTTAAAATACATAATTATTTTGCAGGGTTTTGCCTAATATTTGTGTTGACTTAATGAAAGTTATATATTACACTCACTGGCAAAAAAAAAGGCAACACTTTATTTTTAAAATTAAAACTTACAATAGCAATAGAGCAGTTCTCTTCACAGACAAGAAGAGATTCGGTCTCAGAATGCCTGATGAAAGAGAAAGAGTGTGGAGAAGGGTTGGAGAAAGGTATTCTCCTGTAACTTTTTCCTCGAGGACTGCATTCGACGGGGATTCTGTCATGGCCTGGGCCGGGGTCAGTATGAATGCCAGGTCTGAACTTTACCTAATTGAGAATGGGACTCTCATAGCTGACCGGTATATCATGGAAGTCCCTGAAAACCATGTTGTACCATTTGCTCCATTTGTCGGGGATGAATTTTGCCTGATGCACGACAACGCACGAGCACACACTGCCCGATATGTCCAGCAGTACCTGCATGTGGTTGGAATGTATGCACTGGACTGGCCAGCTAGGAGCCCTGACCTCAATCCAATTGAACATATTTGGGATATGTTGGCCGGAAATGTTCAGCAACGTGATCCTGAGACTCTCCAGTAACTTCGGGTGATGCTGCATGGGGAGTGGGAAAGCATCCCACAGGAAAGCATTTCACAAATCATCGCAAGTATGGCAGAGTGGTTATGCAAGGTGATTCTTGCTAAGGGGTGAAAATACCCATTTTAAGTGTTCAGTTCTTGTGTCAGTACCCGAAGGAATGGATTAATTCTGTAATGATAAATTTTGGCACTCAAACATTTTTAAACAATTATGTAATTTACTCAAAATTTAAGACATTTTCACTTTGTTTTCTTATTCTATAAAATTAAACAAATTTTTTATTTGAAGCATTTTTTGTATGTGAAGTAGTTTCCAAAAATTATGCATAATTTTTACATAAGAATAAGTTGAGTGCAATAAATTTTCAGAATAATTAAAAAATACAAGTGTTGCGTTTTTTTTGCCGGTGAGTGTATAATATGCCCATTTAAATCTGGATAATGTGAATCCACCTGAAACAAAATAACATGTGATTAAATATTATTTCTTCAGATTACAATGGGGGGGGGAGATCATGTGAAAAGTTTTGAGTGTTAACTTGAAATTTGATTCCAAGTAGTTGAAACGGTTTCCTTTGCCCTCACGTTGAGCGACAAGTGTAACGTTTTGGCTGCCCCTACTGTTGGGTGACAAATGTAATGGTTTCCCTTTGCCTAAGCTATGTTGTTTTAATGGGCGCCAAGACCTCAATGCAATGTTGAAATCTAAATTTGTATTTAACAACGTCTAGCTCTGGCAGAACACATTCAAGACTCTATTCACTCAGATCGTGGTATGATTTGATCATTAACCCAACAAACAATTGTATCAGGAGAAGGAATTGGTCTATATCTAATGCTACCTACTGAAAGCAAAGATTGCATTGTAAAAGAAATGAATTTATTATATAAAACAATTATAGCAAAATTAATAATAATAATAACTATAAAATTTAAATTGGAGCGTTGTGATTTGAATATTACCGATAGAAAATTACGTGAAAACGGAGTCTGATAAATTGATTTTACTCTTATTTCCAAGCTATGAAGTTACTGAAATATGAAATGTAAAACAAAGAAAATGAGAGATTGCGTATTTCTGCGTCATTGGCGCTTACCACTGGAAATTGCCAAAGCATTTTCCCTCGTTCTTGATGATGTTGTGAGCTTCCCACAGTCTCCTGGACGTCGTCATCTCCGTCGGAAGTTGATGATATACTGGTAGATTAGATAATTCTATGGTCCGTACCTCGGACCCAAACACTCGTACAACCAAGTTTTACAAAAGTTCGTCGCTAACTCCACTGAACATCGGAGCGACACGCACTTGCGACCGTACTCTGCAAGTTCTACACAGATTGTCCCTAACTCCACTGAACATCGGAGCGACTCGCACACGCATCCATACTCCTCAAGTATTTCACAGATAGTCCTCGTTTCACGGCGCGTCGAACGATATATGCACACGCCGGCTCCCCACTCTTCAGCCGACTCCTAGCTTACGTTGTCTCCGCTGATTGGCTGTACCCCACTCGCTATACTCCCCTTCTCTGGGTCATTACACTCGGCGGGAGGGTTCCGTTCCAACAATTCGCCTTTCCTGGACGATGCGACCCAAGATTGCGTCATGCTTCTCGACAGGAATCAGCTTGTATTCGAATTCCCAGTGAGTCATGTCTCTCAAATACCCTAACTGACAAAACTCCGTAAAATTCCGTAATCAAATAATTTTCTATGATATCGTCGTTCGTAATAATTTGCATGATAGCGTTTTCTAAGACTTAGAAAACCTATCTGAATGCTAATAATTTTTATAAAATGCTCCGAAAATATCTAAATAATAATTATAATAAATTAATAATAATAATAAATTAACATGAAAAATTCTCTTGGCTGAACAATTTGCCGCGTAAATAAATATAGAATGGCTTCCTACTGACTTATGCCAGTTGCATAAAACCCCTCGAAAAACACGTTACATATTCGCCTCGGATCATCGGATGATTTACCGTGACGACGGTCCATTATTCGATTATCCCAGACACGTTAATAAACCCCATCCAAAATACATATTACATAAATGAAATCACCCTAAATTACAGATATATACACTCATATTTTTTCTTCACGCACTTTGCGTCAAAGTTTGTTGTCACTATGGATTCCACTTTGCAACCAGTCCAATGTTTTACATATGGAATAGTGTTCCACGGATATTTCCGCCTCTCAAATTTCTCTATGTTGGAGAAATAGACATAATTAATGTGTGAGCACTATGTATTTATGATGTCATATCACACGCATTGAAGGTGTTCTGATATATTTATATCACCATAGAACTCCCTAATTTCACTGGAGGTCCCCTCCTTATGGTGAAATTTAATCTCACTTATCACTGAGCACACGATCACACTATTGTGGCAGCGCCTCGTGACCATAATACTTAATCTCTCTTTGAAGTAGATTAAATTAATATTGACTTCTGAAAAAAAAAAACAGTAAATGTGCATTACATATAACACCAAATATTTCTGTGCCGTAATTGCCCTGTCTTGTTAAGTTCCCGTTAACCATATTCTACTAAATACTAGTTCTCAACACAGACCATTTCTCCTCACACAAATAATACCAGTGTACAAATTATCTTAAATTACACACTTACAAATCTTACATGGCGAGGCCGTAAACAGAAATCACGTGTGCTGATATGTATGAGTTTCATGAAGGACTGTCTCGCATTCTGATGGCCCATCTTTTATCTCGTGGACGCCTTAAGCTAACAAGCCCTATACAAGCGCTCCCCCATCTCTTGGAGATAAATGGGAACCCATCAGCGCTGCCAAAATGGCCTTGGTGCATCGAGACATTTTAGTGCTCAACAGCATCCGACAATCCCGTCATATTTCCCTGTACCTTAAAAACTCTCATTTACTTACATACTACCCCCCTGTGTGACTTCTGATACGCCTGCCTTAAGACCAGATCTTCCACGCACCAGACACCACACTTACTCATTTGATAGGCTGGCTCGCCAGCTAAACACACTCACTTTATGACACATATTTTCGTAGACTATGTATATTATACGTCCCGTATAATCTGTTTCCCTTACTATCCTCCAGCACATATGCTGTTTTTCCAATACGTTTGGAAACTATAAATGTTACTGCGTTACCTGCTTCCAACCTTGCAAGTGGCTCCCTTAAATGAACGTCATCACGTTGCTCTACCTAGCATATTTCTCATTATCTGTAACGATGCCCTGTTGCTACTGTCCACACATGCTAACCCTACTTTCCTCTGGTGTCACACCTCTACTCGACACTCTATGACCTAAAAATGTCACTTCTGACTGACAGAATGACGACTTAGACAGCTTCAAAGTGAACCCTGCCTGATCTAACTTCTGAAAAACTATATTTAAATGACATAGATGCTCCTCAAAACTGCGTGAACTAATTACCATATCATCAATGTAAATGGTTACAAACTCTCCTGTGTCATCCCCTAATGCGATGTTTAAAGCCCTAATTAAAGCTGCTGAACTACTCTTTAACCCATAAGGTGTTCTACAAAATTGATAAAGGTTATATTTATGACTAAAAGCTGTAAATGGTCTATCTTCGTACATAAGTGGCACTTGCCAAAAACTGGAACTCAAATCTACACAAGTGAAATACTTCTTCCCCTCAAATGTTTGCATTAATTCCTCTATTGACATAGATTTCAGCTGATCTGAACTAATTCTACTGTTAACCAAACGAGCGTCTAAACAAATACGAACAGTGCCGTCGGTCTTGGGTACCGTGATCAAAGAATTAACATATGGACTGTTAGAATGCTCAATAATCCCATCTTCAAGCATCTGGTTAATTTGTGCCTCAACTGCACTCTGATAAGCAAAAGGTACAGGATATCTATGTCCTGTGAATACTGACCTATCAATAACGTTCAATGAATGTGTATAGCAATTGGCCATACCAATGCGATCCTCAAAAACTCTCCTATTACACCATAGAGCCGAACGCACTGTTCATCCTCTATATTTCCCTGAAATGCAGCCTCACGTAACGAGTCCTCTAGACTTCCGTTCGTAATCACACTGCCCACAAAACATGGAGAACCCCGCTCTACGGCTGGCGATATCTCATTTAAAGTACAAATCACACCTACAATACTACTCCTCTGAATATGGTCATTGAACGCTACTTCTACTTCAGAATTTCCCCATTTAAATTTCAAACTCCCTACATCATAACATAAGTTACCAGACACTCTACTTAGCCACTCTGAACCCAAGATAACACTGAATACTAAATTTGGAATTACAAGGCAAATCTGCTTCTCTACATGATTATTAATTTTAATGTCTACTAAAACTTGCTTAGAAATTACTTTAGACCTCTTCCCAACAGCTGTGATAACAAAAGTGCTTTTAATTGGCATCTCCTCAAAATTTACTCCAGTTCCTTTCATTTTATCATAAAATGCACTACTTATGCAACTCTTCATACAACCACTATCAATTAAAACATCTGTGTACGCCTCGGACACGTTAAATTTAACTATGGGGCTCTTACTAACCACTTCCTGAATAATACCTTCATCATTTAGTTCATGTAATAATTCATTTCTCACATTTAGGTCATAGGGTTCCTGTATAATTGTATGGACAGGGCATGCTACAGACTGAGATTCTGACCTTACTTCGCAGCCTGGTTCGCGTTTAAAGAACCGCTACAGCTGGCCGTAGTACTAGTTACTACTGCACTGGTCTGGTTGTTCTGAGTTGTGTTGTCATTGTTTGGCTGTATATTACTACCACTAGGCTGTCCTCTTCCTTGACCCCTATTCTGGTTGTAATTATTGTCATTATAATTTCTCCCTTGATTTCCCCTGAAATCATTGTTTCTCCCTTGATTTCCCCTGTAATCATTGTTCCTCCCTTGAGACTGATTACCATAGCCATTTCCTCTGTTCTGATTTAGCTGATTATTATTATTTCTATTTTGAGCATTGGCCCCTTCGCCACCGTTCCCTTGAACTTCCTGATGCCTGGCTTCATTAGGTCTATTATTATTATTACCCTGGTTCCGATTGAAATTGTCCTCATAACCCCCTCTCCCTAGTGCATCAAATGTGCTTAACAAATTTTCTACTTGTGATATAGTCTTTACATTCTGGATACAAGCAGCCTCCTTGATCCTATAGGGAAAGTGCCTAAGTAGCAACCTTACCACATCACTTTCCTCCTTCAAGCCATCCAGATATTTACACACTAATACCTGCCCTAAAAAGTATTCGGTCATGGTGGAGCTTCCTTTAGGGTTATATTTACCACACACTACTCCCTCACGATGCTGCGACTGAATAACCTCATTCCAGAACTTTTCACAGAATTTCATTTTAAAATCATTGATATTAGTAAACTTGTCTCTGTAGACAGCAAACCAATTCCTCGTTTCCCCCACAAACACTTGTTCTAAAATTTCAACTACCTGGCACCACTCAATACTACCATTTTCCAACCTCTCCCCGAATTTATTTTCTATAGTGTTCATGAACTCCATTGGGCACCCCTGTCGATTGCTGAACTTACCCAGTTCTACCTCCCTGTGTGTGCTATTCACCAAAACTGGCCTATTCTGACTATTTTCTTGCCTGATCCTAGCTTTTAATTTTAATTCTAATTCTGCGATTTTCTCCTCAGCCTTCCTCTCAATACTGTTTACTGTTAATTTAATGTTTCCTTCTGATTCTTCTACTTTATCATATAGCTTTGCTTGTTTCTCCTCAATCTTGCTAATGCTCTCTTTATTACTCTCTCTTAAATCATTTACTTCTGCAACTATTTGTGAGTGGACTTTCTCAATTCTACCCCCCAGCTGTTCCTTAACCTCTTTAGTAGCTACCTGAATTTTGTCAATTTCTCCCCCCAATTGCTTTTTGACCTGCTGTGTTTCCAGTTGCACTAGTTCTTTTAAATTTTCAGCCTGTGTACTGATTCTAATTTCCAACTCCTCCTGTACTTTTCCTAATTTTCTGTCTACATCTGCAATAATCTCTTTAGCCTTTTCTTCCATCACCCCCCTGATCTCACCTCTAATCAGTTCGAATTTGTCACTCATTTCCCTACTGTTTTGTTCCAATTTAGCATTTAAAGTTTCAGTACTCTCTCTATTTTCCTTACTGTTTTGTTCTAATCTGGCGTTTAAAGTTTCATTACTCTCTCTATTTTCCCTACTGTTTTGTTCTAATTTAGCGTTGTTTTGTTCCAGTTTTGCGTTTAAAGCGTCTGTACTTTCTTTATTTTCCCTACTGTTTTGTTCTAATTTTGCATTATTCTGTTCTAATTTTGCATTTAAGGCATCACTACTAACTTTGTTCTGATACATGAACTCGAGAAGTAAAGTTTTTAATTCTGGTTGGCCGCCCACACTCTCTGTTTCAGTATCGGGATTTACCTCCGCTACCCCGGTACTACCATCACTCGACATACTGCTCGTATCATCACTCTCCCGTTGATGACCACTACGTAACCTCATCTGTCTTTCTTTCTCATCCCCCATAATGATATACACTGATACAGACAAATAACCCCCAAAATACAGGCACAGAAATATATACCCTTCTCCTTCCACAAATGTTATCAGGTTTTCAGCCCCAAGTTGTCGGCGACAAATGAAACGGTTTCCTTTGCCCTCACATTGAGCGACAAGTGTAACGTTTTGGCTGCCCCTACTGTTGGGTGACAAATGTAATGGTTTCCCTTTGCCTAAGCTATGTTGTTTTAATGGGCGCCAAGACCTCAATGCAATGTTGAAATCTAAATTTGTATTTAACAACGTCTAGCTCTGGCAGAACACATTCAAGACTCTATTCACTCAGATCGTGGTATGATTTGATCATTAACCCAACAAACAATTGTATCAGGAGAAGGAATTGGTCTATATCTAATGCTACCTACTGAAAGCAAAGATTGCATTGTAAAAGAAATGAATTTATTATATAAAACAATTATAGCAAAATTAATAATAATAATAACTATAAAATTTAAATTGGAGCGTTGTGATTTGAATATTACCGATAGAAAATTACGTGAAAACGGAGTCTGATAAATTGATTTTACTCTTATTTCCAAGCTATGAAGTTACTGAAATATGAAATGTAAAACAAAGAAAATGAGAGATTGCGTATTTCTGCGTCATTGGCGCTTACCACTGGAAATTGCCAAAGCATTTTCCCTCGTTCTTGATGATGTTGTGAGCTTCCCACAGTCTCCTGGACGTCGTCATCTCCGTCGGAAGTTGATGATATACTGGTAGATTAGATAATTCTATGGTCCGTACCTCGGACCCAAACACTCGTACAACCAAGTTTTACAAAAGTTCGTCGCTAACTCCACTGAACATCGGAGCGACACGCACTTGCGACCGTACTCTGCAAGTTCTACACAGATTGTCCCTAACTCCACTGAACATCGGAGCGACTCGCACACGCATCCATACTCCTCAAGTATTTCACAGATAGTCCTCGTTTCACGGCGCGTCGAACGATATATGCACACGCCGGCTCCCCACTCTTCAGCCGACTCCTAGCTTACGTTGTCTCCGCTGATTGGCTGTACCCCACTCGCTATACTCCCCTTCTCTGGGTCATTACACTCGGCGGGAGGGTTCCGTTCCAACAATTCGCCTTTCCTGGACGATGCGACCCAAGATTGCGTCATGCTTCTCGACAGGAATCAGCTTGTATTCGAATTCCCAGTGAGTCATGTCTCTCAAATACCCTAACTGACAAAACTCCGTAAAATTCCGTAATCAAATAATTTTCTATGATATCGTCGTTCGTAATAATTTGCATGATAGCGTTTTCTAAGACTTAGAAAACCTATCTGAATGCTAATAATTTTTATAAAATGCTCCGAAAATATCTAAATAATAATTATAATAAATTAATAATAATAATAAATTAACATGAAAAATTCTCTTGGCTGAACAATTTGCCGCGTAAATAAATATAGAATGGCTTCCTACTGACTTATGCCAGTTGCATAAAACCCCTCGAAAAACACGTTACATAGTGTATCTTCATTAAATGTACAGGGCTAGTCACCTTACATGTACTGTATGTGTTTATGTATTACAGATTATTCAACAGAAGCATAATACTTACGTATATTTAAATTTATCCCCACTGATGAGCATCTTGGAATAAACATTCTGTAAGCTGCAGCAGAAAAATGTGAAAGAATAATTAAAACAATTCTAGCCACATGAGAATTATTACATTCTGGAAATTTAGATCAATAACCTATAGAAACTTAATACATACTATCATTTTCAACTCCCCTTTAAACACAAGCAATATAGTGCAGGCTCTATGAAAGGGTACCAGCATATTAGGGAATATACCCATACTACGAGACCCACTTAAGGGGGGGAGGGAGGTCTTCAAAATACTACGCTCAGTCACAGGAGCGGGGGCGGCTTAGATTTTTGTTACGTAGTCGATTTTGCTGAGAGAAATTTCGCGCTTTTTCAACCTATCTTTGAATATGGCACGCAGTGTTTAGTGCTTCTTAAACTCACAGTTGTTGGCGCTGATGCACATATGTCGAGACGTCAGCTGATCGAAAACAGACACTGTTTGTCAGGCAGTTCGTAGTTCAGTGAAGTTATCAAGCAAGTCGACGAGAGTTCATGCTGTACAATAATGTCGTTGTACGATCGGCTGTACAAAGCTATTATAAAATGTTACAAGGATTCCTTGTCAATGCAAGCAATACAAACAAAAATGAATTTGAGTGCCTTTAAAAGATCAGCACAAAAAAAATCAGGAAGAGCTAGAGCGTCTAACATTGTTAAAACTTGAAGAATTTTGTCAGATTGCGACTAAGAAAAATGCTTGTCTTCTTAATTATTTCTTGAAGGTGAGTATTCTGAGCACATTGTGTTGAATGTTTAAAACGCCGTATTAATAAAGACGAATATGAGTCAAATTATTTTGATTTGTTTCACTTTCTGCCTGCGAAATTATTAAAAATTATACTTGTCAATACTACGTAAAAACTTTAAGGGGGGTCTTGGCATATACTACGAGTGGTCACCAAGGGAGGGAGGGGTCGAAAAATCTTAAAAAATAGGTCACGTAGTGCCCCCGTAAATTGAATTATATTGAGACCACGATGGCTGTATTGGCAAATATGAATAAAGTTATGGATGTCATAGTTGTGACGTGTATATTCATGACGTAGGCACGGATGACGTATACTTCATGCAAGTAGGCTGGTTGAGCTGAGATTATTGGTGACGTCATGATTTTGTTCGAGAAAGATCTGAGATTTACGACGCAGTCGCAGGAAACAAGGTATTGTGCTAAGGAAGAAGTTACGCTATTGGAGGAGAGACTCGAACCAATGAACGATAGTTTGGAAAGAAGACGGAGATTGCTGAAACTACGATATTTAATTACTTTTGGCATGCAGATTTGTGGAAATCTATTTTCAGTTATGGCATTGATTTGGAATTTTGAAGAAATTAATTTTGAGTTTTTGAAATTTGAAAATCCGTCAAGTATAGCCAAAGTTAAAACTTCTAGCAATGACGGAGCAACAGGCTATGGAAGGGATGGATACGCCCCTTAAGAAGTTGATAAAAGGTCGTGCACAGGATAGAGGAGCTCTCATATTCTCTCATATCTCTCATAACCGCATATCAGATATTCTGATAACGCATATATATTTCAGATGTCATAGAGTCATTTTCGAGTGAATAAGTGAAGCAAGTTGTCTTTAGCGTGTGGTTAAAGCCCGGCGCATCGAACGAACACAGAGCAGTTCCATTTTACGCTGTTCGAAACTAGGTGAAGTTGAAACGCTCACATTAACGTTTCTACCAGATAAGATATAAAGAGTTAACTTCTGCCTTCATTATAATTCAATTGGGCAGTACAACATTGAGGTGTGTAGAAGATTTGAACAATTTCACAGTTATACTTTGAAAGATATTGGCATTTTAAGGCTGCAGACAAAAGTGATTTTCTCGCCACCTGAGAAGCACATTTAAAATTCTACATTATACACTACGGCTGACACGTGCATCGCAACCGTGATATTGGAGAATACGTTTGGTAATACAACGATACATTCTACTATGGAACATTATAATCTTGCAGTGCTTTCAATAATTATAACAGAAGTTGAGATGGAAGGCTAAGGCTTTAATGCAATTGGGACATATATCGATGGAGTGAAGTAACAGCATGGAACTTCGTTAATCGTCATTCTACGAAAGCGAGCATGTAGTGAACATCCAACTACACTCATGCATCGTGAATCCATCGCTGAATTATATCAAATGACAGTGGAAATATTATCATACTCCACGATTATGAATATTTCTGCGGAAATAACTGCAATAAACTTCATGGCGAATTGCGACCGGAACTTCAGGGAACTTTCAAGAGAGGCCAGGGTGGACCCGGCTCATAAAGAAGAGTTTTGCCAGAAGGATGTCTTTCGTATACATGGAGCAGTGCAATTTCCGGAGGAGGAAGCAGTTCGATTCTCCGAGGACGCTGATTCCAGGTTCGAGGTCGGAGCACATCTTCACGCTGGTGAAATGGAACCAACAGCAGTTTTCTTTGAAAACTTTCCTCTAGAACTTCAACCAACAGATAAGGTAGTCGTGAACGTTTCTTGTATTATTTGAGTCATGTAGCGATATCTGAGCAACCATTTTCCCATATTTTTTGTCCTATCTTTTGCCCCATTTTCTTGATTAATATTTCTGTACTCAGTACACTTCGATGATTTATGCCTTTTTTTTTCTTCGTTTTATTGAGACATTGTTATGTCATTGGCATACCTAAATAATTTTGGATCAGTTGAGACTGATAATTTAGATTCTCTCAGTAATTTGCATATTTTTGTAGTCTCGATTTGACGGTAAAGTTAATGATTTGCTATGGCAGATTTGAAGTCAGACAGCGTGTCATTTTATTAAAGTAATTCTATTCAGTAAATTACTTTGACCAATTTTCTGTCATCCTCAAGAAAGAAGAATGATTAAAAGATTTTAGAGCGTTAAAATCTAATACGTTATCGACGATCTTTGAAATACTAGTCGTCTTATGAACATGATTGCAACATAGACATTTATCATTGCATTATAGACAATTTTATGAAATATGAACTTTGATTACGATTTATTGAATACACTATAGTAATGAACATTTGATAGGAGTTTTTCCCAATTATAGATTGGAACAATAATGTTTGCATTCCACAGTCTAATTGTATTCTATTCGACTATTTATGCAGTTTAGATGAACTTTGATTGAAGATAGTATTTTTATACTGCGTTACTTTGAAGATATTAATCTCAATTTTGATAGACCAGGGAGGAGTGTCTAATCGTATTTGCTATTAAATTTATTTGTGATAGGCAAATTTTTACTTCATATCGATTCATGAATGAAACCCACGAAGGTTAAATAATAACAGACATTAATACAATTGATGAATATAAGAATTTTTGAAGAGGAACAATGGATGTATAATCGTTAGTTCAGTGGATGTGTAAAAGTCGCTGATGAGTAATGCCCTTGAATAATGAAGGAGATTCCCACAGTAATAAATGAAGTTGTTGAATTTATGAGTGGAGGTTTTTGTATGTAATTTGGAAGATTTTGATGCCATATATATGAAGATATATGATGAATTCTGGGCCTATTGTTGAGCAATTTTGTGCGTTTTGAGCGAAGTATTTTTCCGCTGAATGTATTGTCCTGGTTCTTTGAAAGTTATTCATGTGAAGATACTGTTAAAGTTAACAAGAGTGTTAAATAATTTGAGATGAAGATTTTGAATGGAGGTTACCGTCACAAATATTAGTAATAATTATTAAACCTTATTAAACCTGAATTTGACATTAAAATATAACTAACCTTCATTGGTCGATTATATCACCACAATTTGAGTAATTATCAACCGGATAAACTTGTGGTTTAATGTATTTCTTGTATAAATAATATAAACAATATTAATATTGTAAATAATTTTGTAAATATCTTTGATAACAATTTGTAATGAAAGGGATTAATAGAGGCGTGTATAAAATTTTCAATTGTCGTTTGACATTGTTATAAACAATTTATTATTGTTATAAATAATTAATGAACTTTTGTTATTAACATTTAGAGTTTTGTTACTATACTCTAAACAACGCTAATTAAGCAGGTGGATTGAACAATTAAACATGATTTGGGATTGTTGGAGTAATCCACTGGTGTTTGAATGGAGCATTTAAAACATTTGCGTGATAATATTTCAGTTGAGATGTGGACATTTAACGTGTTTTGAAGGAGAGCTAAGCTCTGATGGAACTCGCTTATGCTAGGGTTGAACGGACAGGTGAGTCCACTTTGACGATGCAGGTGCATTGCAGCTGGCCCGGACAACTGTATGATAGAGGCCAAGGACGTTTACATAATAGCCTTGTGGCTATAAATAAAATATGAAGTATATAAACACGCAAACCAATTGATATATGTGTCTCGTCCCAAATCCCGTTTCCATTCCAAGTGCATTATTATAATTACGTTATTTTGAGCTTGAGAAAGCTGAAACATTGTATGTAGAGTATACAAGTCCGACAGGAGGACATGGTTATGTGGTCGATGGCTTCTGATTGCCACGTGGATTTTGTTGTTTTATTTTTGTTAATTCATTCTTTATGTGAAATAAATTATTGTGCAGTTTAAAGTTTCTCGTCTTCGTTATGGTTCATTTTTAATATCATGGTGGAGGTTATTGTGTGGGCACGCTTTAAGTGATCCAGTTGACAACCCAGTCCCCGAGATAAATTTAAGAGGTAAGTAAAGGTAAGTATGAACCCCCGTATATTTTGGTGTGTTCCACAATAATTTCCTGTTAACTATTGTGCTCTAATCTCGATAGTATCTGTCAGTGCCATTTTCATTGATGTAGCTGTGCCGGTGCGATTGATTATTGGCAATCCGATTGAGGGGGCGGATATCTGACAGCCTACTATCCTGATAACGGGGACAGTAGGATTGGCGCCCAACATGGGGCACGATCAGCAAAACATTGGATTACCAAGTTATTGCAGTAGAACTGGCACCGCAATTTTTGTGGAGTGTTCGAATAACATTGGATTACCAAGTTATCGATGTCAAAGGGATTGTGAAGACTCAAATAAAGAGGTTGATTCTTTGTTAGATGTCTTAGCCAATTGTAGAATTTGAGAGTGTGATTATATAGGAATAAAATGTTGTGTTGTATTAGGAAAATTACACTCAGAAAAGATCAGATCTTATAAAACTTGAGAGAGGTTAAATAGGCTGGTAACTTAGAAAAATCGCCTATGATCTGGAATCTTATTTTATTTGACCGGCTTATGACATGTGTAGTCATATTAAAGATAAAATTAAACTATTTGGATTGTAAATGTAAATTATTTGTGTTAGGATATTTTAAAATGAACCAAAGAAACTTGAACATGTGCTTGAGTTTATTTCAACATGAAGTGTCTACGAAGGTTAATTATAAGATAATTATAAGTTAGATTTAAAACAGAAAATTGCTCAAATTTATATATGGTGAAAAATGTTGCTCAGATGTTGTTATTTTGCTCTGTTTGATGTATGTCCCTAAAGCAGTTTATTATTGAAATATTATTGAAATGGCAGATGAGAGTCTAAGAATGATGTTGGAGGAGATGAAAGCTAGCATGAATAGCAGTATGAAGCAGATGATTGAGGAGAATTCTAGTAATATGTCTATTAGGCTAGATGAAAGTGCGAGGGAGATGAAAGCTAGCATGAATGAAAGTGTAAAGCAGATGCTGGATGAAAGTTTGAAAGTTCTTCAGACCAGTTCTGCAAACTTAGAGAATAATGTGTCGCGTTTACAGATCAATACCCAGGGAATCGAGAATGCTGTAACTGACATGCGCACAGACGTGTCCAATGTCCATAAAGATTTATCCAATATGCATAAAGATGTGTCTGATGTTAAATTGATGTTTCTAAGGTACAGAAAGATCTTACTATGTTGAATCTTGATGTTGCTAATGTCCGGGGTGATATTTCATGTGCTAGAGCTGAAGTAATTGTTGTTAGGAATGATGTTGCTACTGTACAAGACAAAGTAGAGGAAATTCAAAGAGAGGTTAGAAATGCTCGAACTGATGTGTCAAATGTCCAAGTTGACATCAATAATATTCATTCAGAAGTTAATGATATGCAAAGCGATATCAATAAAATACAAGTAGAAGTCAATACTGTTTTTGTAGACATTGCTAAAGTTCAGACTGATGTTAACGTTAGGGAAGAAATTGAAACTTCAAAAACGCTTTGTACTCGTAACATTAGTGCATTAACAACTCGGTTAGTTGACGAGTCTGTTAGGACAACAGCTTCTTTAGCTGGTTTAAAATACGATGTAGAGGTCATGAGAACCCAAGTATTAGATCACAATCGTTTACTTAAGGAAGACATTGAGGTAGATATCGCGGAAATGTTAACTGCAAATGTAACGGTTTGGAAAGATGAATGGAACAGGTCAAGTGGGGAACATGTCGATCAGATTCAGGAGCGAATTGAAAGAAAACTTGCCAGTACACAAGTAGACATAGATAATGAAGTAGTTCAGATCAGGAAAGACTTGAATGTAAGGATGGATTTGCTATCCGAAAAGCAGGTAGAGGATAGAACTCAGATAGGTCAGGACGTGCAAGCATTAAAAACTGCGTTAGAGGAACAGATTCATAAGGTTGTCTCTGATGTTAATGAAACTACGAGCAAACTGCAGAATTTGAAACTAGGAGAAGCTAGCATGATGGAAACCTATAAGGAAGAGTTGATTAGGAAAGTCATCACGGAAATCACAGACAAGGATACTGAAGGATTGACTGGTGAAGAGGATAGAAATTACGTGAGAAGATGTAACCTCGCTACAGAAGAGAGAGATATTAGTCCTGAGGAACGTATATCCAGATTCAGGGAAGAAGAAGAAGTTAGGAATATTGAACCTGAATGGAAGTATCGTGATAGTGGGAAACATTATATGGATTCATATCCGAGAAATGTGACAGTCATCCGGAATTTTGAAGACAAACCTCAAAAATTTAGCAACACTGATAGTCTCACACCGATCGAATATATCAGGAATCTTAAAGACTATTTCATAGAAGCCCACATTCCTAGAGAGAGAGAGAGATGAGAATCGTAGAAAGATTTCTAGCTGGAGGACCCCTTGAATGGTTTAGAGCATTTCGGTACACTTTCAGCAATTTTGACGAATTTGCAGAGGCACTGATAAAACGATTCTGGTCAATAGAAGCTCAGAATTCATTAAGAGCTGAGGTATACTCGAGGAAGTATTCAGGTACTCTTCCAACACGGTACGCTGATTTCTTCACGAGTCAGTTATCACGCTTGAGATTTTTGCAACCCCCATTGTCAACAGAGCAGTTGATAGATGCGATTTCACGTATGCTGCCTGTGGAGGTAAGAAGACTGATCATATCGTAAAAAATCAGAGATTTGACAAGTATGGACGAATTATTGAGAAGGCTTGACTACACGAGTCCAATGCCAAATTTGGTACAAAAAGGCCAGAGGCACGAATTCAAAGACGTTAATACAGTCTACATGGATCAAGTGCAGCAAACTGATAAGCCTGATGAAAAAAAAACAACTGAAAATGTAGGTCCTCACAGGAATAATTATTTCCGCAACAACAGATCCCAAGGTTACCGTCCATATCAGCAAAGACGAGGCTGGAATAATAATAGAGGGAATTACAACAACGGTAGAGGTAGATACTATAACAATGGTTATAATAGAAACTACAATCGAAATAACCAGTACCAGAATCAGAATCAGAATTCTCAAGGTCAGGTTATGACACCCGAAAAGTATCAAGAAAGAGAGAAAGAAAGTCAGCAGTATCTGAAGGAATTACGAGAAAAGGAAGCTGAAAACCAAAAGAAAAGACAGGATGTAGTGATCGATCCTGGTCCTTCTACAAGTCGGCAGAACTTGGAAAACAGAAATTCAGGACAGAAGAGACAGTAGAAAGGAGAGAATACATTAGCCACACACAACCCAGAGAAGAAGAGACTTATGATTAAGGAACATTGAAGAAATATCATACAAGAGTAAGCCAATAATAATTCAATTTCGTGTTCAAGTGAATTGAGATATTTATAACACAGAGTTTAAAAACAATTTGCAACTGTTTTTAAAACGTGGTGAAGGGAGAATGCCCCCGTAAATTGAATTATATTGAGACCACGATGGCTGTATTGGCAAATATGAATCAAGTTATGGATGTCATAGTTGTGACGTGTATATTCATGACGTAGGCACGGATGACGTATACTTCATGCAAGTAGGCTGGTTGAGCTGAGATTATTGGTGACGTCATGATTTTGTTCGAGAAAGATCTGAGATTTACGACGCAGTCGCAGGAAACAAGGTATTGTGCTAAGGAAGAAGTTACGCTATTGGAGGAGAGACTCGAACCAATGAACGATAGTTTGGAAAGAAGACGGAGATTGCTGAAACTACGATATTTAATTACTTTTGGCATGCAGATTTGTGGAAATCTATTTTCAGTTATGGCATTGATTTGGAATTTTGAAGAAATTAATTTTGAGTGTTTGAAATTTGAAAATCCGTCAAGTATAGCCAAAGTTAAAACTTCTAGCAATGACGGAGCAACAGGCTATGGAAGAGATGGATACGCCCCTTAAGAGGTTGATAAAAGGTCGTGCACAGGATAGAGGAGCTCTCATATTCTCTCATATCTCTCATAACCGCATATCAGATATTCTGATAACGCATATATATTTCAGATGTCATAGAGTCATTTTCGAGTGAATAAGTGAAGCAAGTTGTCTTTAGCGTGTGGTTAAAGCCCGGCGCATCGAACGAACACAGAGCAGTTCCATTTTACGCTGTTCGAAACTAGGTGAAGTTGAAACGCTCACATTAACGTTTCTACCAGATAAGATATAAAGAGTTAACTTCTGCCTTCATTATAATTCAATTGGGCAGTACAACATTGAGGTGTGTAGAAGATTTGAACAATTTCACAGTTATACTTTGAAAGATATTGGCATTTTAAGGCTGCAGACAAAAGTGATTTTCTCGCCACCTGAGAAGAACTTTTAAAATTCTACATTATACACTACGGCTGACACGTGCATCGCAACCGTGATATTGGAGAATACGTTTGGTAATACAACGATACATTCTACTATGGAACATTATAATCTTGCAGTGCTTTCAATAATTATAACAGAAGTTGAGATGGAAGGCTAAGGCTTTAATGCAGTTGGGACATATATCGATGGAGTGAAGTAACAGCATGGAACTTCGTTAATCGTCATTCTACAAAAGCGAGCATGTAGTGAACATCCAACTACACTCATGCATCGTGAATCCATCGCTGAATTATATCAAATGACAGTGGAAATATTATCATACTCCACGATTATGAATATTTCTGCGGAAATAACTGCAATAAACTTCATGGCGAATTGCGACCGGAACTTCAGGGAACTTTCAAGAGAGGCCAGGGTGGACCCGGCTCATAAAGAAGAGTTTTGCCAGAAGGATGTCTTTCGTATACATGGAGCAGTGCAATTTCCGGAGGAGGAAGCATTTCGATTCTCCGAGGACGCTGATTCCAGGTTCGAGGTCGGAGCACATCTTCACGCTGGTGAAATGGAACCAACAGCAGTTTTCTTTGAAAACTTTCCTCTAGAACTTCAACCAACAGATAAGGTAGTCGTGAACGTTTCTTGTATTATTTGAGTCATGTAGCGATATCTGAGCAACCATTTTCCCATATTTTTTGTCCTATCTTTTGCCCCATTTTCTTGATTAATATTTCTGTACTCAGTACACTTCGATGATTTATGCCTTTTTTTTTCTTCGTTTTATTGAGACATTGTTATGTCATTGGCATACCTAAATAATTTTGGATCAGTTGAGACTGATAATTTAGATTCTCTCAGTAATTTGCATATTTTTGTAGTCTCGATTTGACGGTAAAGTTAATGATTTGCTATGGCAGATTTGAAGTCAGACAGCGTGTCATTTTATTAAAGTAATTCTATTCAGTAAATTACTTTGACCAATTTTCTGTCATCCTCAAGAAAGAAGAATGATTAAAAGATTTTAGAGCGTTAAAATCTAATACGTTATCGACGATCTTTGAAATACTAGTCGTCTTATGAACATGATTGCAACATAGACATTTATCATTGCATTATAGACAATTTTATGAAATATGAACTTTGATTACGATTTATTGAATACACTATAGTAATGAACATTTGATAGGAGTTTTTCCCAATTATAGATTGGAACAATAATGTTTGCATTCCACAGTCTAATTGTATTCTATTCGACTATTTATGCAGTTTAGATGAACTTTGATTGAAGATAGTATTTTTATACTGCGTTACTTTGAAGATATTAATCTCAATTTTGATAGACCAGGGAGGAGTGTCTAATCGTATTTGCTATTAAATTTATTTGTGATAGGCAAATTTTTACTTCATATCGATTCATGAATGAAACCCACGAAGGTTAAATAATAACAGACATTAATACAATTGATGAATATAAGAATTTTTGAAGAGGAACAATGGATGTATAATCGTTAGTTCAGTGGATGTGTAAAAGTCGCTGATGAGTAATGCCCTTGAATAATGAAGGAGGTTCCCACAGTAATAAATGAAGTTGTTGAATTTATGAGTGGAGGTTTTTGTATGTAATTTGGAAGATTTTGATGCCATATATATGAAGATATATGATGAATTCTGGGCCTATTGTTGAGCAATTTTGTGCGTTTTGAGCGAAGTATTTTTCCGCTGAATGTATTGTCCTGGTTCTTTGAAAGTTATTCATGTGAAGATACTGTTAAAGTTAACAAGAGTGTTAAATAATTTGAGATGAAGATTTTGAATGGAGGTTACCGTCACAAATATTAGTAATAATTATTAAACCTTATTAAACCTGAATTTGACATTTAAATATAACTAACCTTCATTGGTCGATTATATCACCACAATTTGAGTAATTATCAACCGGATAAACGTGTGGTTTAATGTATTTCTTGCATAAATAATATAAACAATATTAATATTGTAAATAATTTTGTAAATATCTTTGATAACAATTTGTAATGAAAGGGATTAATAGAGGCATGTATAAAATTTTCAATTGTCGTTTGACATTGTTATAAACAATTTATTATTGTTATAAATAATTAATGAACTTTTGTTATTAACATTTAGAGTTTTGTTACTATACTCTAAACAACGCTAATTAAGCAGGTGGATTGAACAATTAAACATGATTTGGGATTGTTGGAGTAATCCACTGGTGTTTGAATGGAGCATTTAAAACATTTGCGTGATAATATTTCAGTTGAGATGTGGACATTTAACGTGTTTTGAAGGAGAGCTAAGCTCTGATGGAACTCGCTTATGCTAGGGTTGAACGGACAGGTGAGTCCACTTTGACGATGCAGGTGCATTGCAGCTGGCCCGGACAACTGTATGATAGAGGCCAAGGACGTTTACATAATAGCCTTGTGGCTATAAATAAAATATGAAGTATATAAACACGCAAACCAATTGATATATGTGTCTCGTCCCAAATCCCGTTTCCATTCCAAGTGCATTATTATAATTACGTTATTTTGAGCTTGAGAAAGCTGAAACATTGTATGTAGAGTATACAAGTCCGACAGGAGGACATGGTTATGTGGTCGATGGCTTCTGATTGCCACGTGGATTTTGTTGTTATATTTTTGTTAATTCATTCTTTATGTGAAATAAATTATTGTGCAGTTTAAAGTTTCTCGTCTTCGTTATGGTTCATTTTTAATATCATGGTGGAGGTTATTCTGTGGGCACGCTTTAAGTGATCCAGTTGACAACCCAGTCCCCGAGATAAATTTAAGAGGTAAGTAAAGGTAAGTATGAACCCCCGTATATTTTGGTGTGTTCCACAATAATTTCCTGTTAACTATTGTGCTCTAATCTCGATAGTATCTGTCAGTGCCATTTTCATTGATGTAGCTGTGCCGGTGCGATTGATTATTGGCAATCCGATTGAGGGGGCGGATATCTGACAGCCTACTATCCTGATAACGGGGACAGTAGTATGGGTTTGTTCCCTGAAGAGTGCAGAAACAATTAATGGTAACTCAATTTCTTTTCCTTCAGAACTAGATATTTAATTAGCAGAGCAGTTGTTGATATAAATAGATTTTATGAAAATAATTTTATTAATGCAGCCATTGGCCATGTACTTCTCTTTTCAGGACGTGTCAGGGAAGGGATATCGGAAGGAACTCGGCCGTGGACCTATTGAAAGGAACCGTCCCGGCATTTGTCTGGTGGTGAAAATGGGAAACCACGAAAACCATTTTCAGGACGGCCGAGGTGGGATTCGAACCGACGCTCTCCCGATGCCAGCGAGGCACGATGTAGCGCGTTAGTGCTCTCGGCCACCGCGGTCGGTAGACAGTATGTAGAATATTATAGTGGACATCAATTTCGGCATTAGTTCCTCAACCGTTTTGAGGCAGGCTACAAGCTTGAGAATCTTTAATTCCAAAACAATTGATCAAATGTTTCCTTAAAACTTTATTGAAGTCTACTTCAAAGCATACACTCACCTCTTGTCTACACTTTACTGATGACAAGAAATTATAATTATCAGAGGTAAAGTAAACTTGTGTTGTCCACTGGCCTGATGCAAGTCTTCGAAATAGACACCATTCCATACCTCAAACCAGAATTGAACTTCTTGACAAAGCCAGGAATAGAACATGAAGCTAACTGCTACACGATGAGACACACAACATATAGAGACATGCAAATGAAGTGGCTATTTTTCAGCTGCAACCAGTGTTAATTGAACTGAAAAGAAGGGTATTTTTCTCAAAAAGTGAGGTTATCGTAAAATTTTCACGTATCCAGATAATGCATGAAATTTTATAATATGGCTTTAAATACCATTACAATATGACTTTCTTCCTTTCTTCCCTCCACAATAATATTCCTCAATGAAGATACAAAACATTTACTGGAAAGCAGATTCTGAACACTTCTAGTTGGCTGCATGTCAAATAGGTAAGGCTCTTGCCCAAGGTTACGGGATCATATCCCAGTGACGTTGGTTGGCATTTAGAAAGATGAAGTGGAAGACATCCATGTCAGCCGATTTAATGAAAAAGATTCCTTTAAGGCATATTCCAGCACCCTTGAGTCTCTAAAATTACAGCAATGTCACCTCGAGTACAAATACATATTTATACTAAAATATTGTTTTTTTTAACGATGACAATACTGAACTGGCTTCCTGACCAATCACGTCAAACCATCCTTTAACCCAGCCACTATCACTTGTTCCATCCCCTTAAAAGTCACGAACTGCCCAAAATTAATAGGGTGATAATGTGTGAGGCTTCTTTTAACTGTTGTGGTTTAAAGGATTCCACGGTTTCAGAAGATTACCCTCAATGAGATCTTTAACATGCCTGTAAATCTATTGACTAGGGTCTCTCTGAAATATCCTTAAATATCAGCAGATTGCACCAGACTAGAATCAATCCTGCTGCCTCAGGAACAATAAGAATGTCGAACTAACAGTGCCACAGAGTTCTGGGTCAGGGGCAGATGACCTCGCTGTTCGACCCAACAAGTTCTTTGAACATCAGGAAGTTGAGATCTTTATGACTTACAGCCTGAAGAAATCATTAACAGCAATTGCTTGTATCACTTAAATCCATCAATATTGCAGTCTGCATGACACTAAGAAAATACCGTTCTGTGCCTTTACAAAATGAGATTTCAATTCAAATAAAAGATGAGAAGTTGTGTAATTACAGCACTCAAATGTTGTGATAGGCTTTACCAAATACTGACTGAGTTTCTTGATAAGAATTGCCTGAGTATCTGATCTTGAGAACTTATAAGAGTCAAAATGGGATGCTACCAGAACATTCAATAGTGTGTACCAAATTGGAAAATAATAATATTAGCTATTAAATGAGTTTTTGGTCAAATTGTATACATTTGGGATACTTTCCAAAAAATGCAGGAACTTGCAATATTTCTGAAAAGATTCACACAGAAATTTGTGTTATTGCAAATGAAAAATTTTGCATATCCCTAGAATGTAAAGAACAATAACAGCATGGTGCTTTGTTATCGAAACATAACACTATAAGGGACTGGTTTTAATCAAACTGTCATATGTTATCAGTCCACAACAAAACAGTGACTTATGAGTGGGACAGTCATTAAAAATTATTATAATCAAAGACATATTGCCACTTACCATTCAGTGAGGTTGGTGGCCATGGCTGCTATGAAACCTCGAGCATCAAAGCTGAGTTCGTTGGCAGAACAGAGCGCGAGACCACTCATCACTGGGATAAGTGACAAGTTAACATACAGACCCGTGGCTTCCCCTGGAAAATAACATCAAATACCTGAGATCAGCAGTCATACTTCTTTGCCAAATATAAGCTAATAGCCATTAGAAGCCTAAAAGAGTTTCATATAAACTATGAAGTAGGATTTTAAAACTTAACAGTCAAGAAATAATCTATGATGAAAATCAATAAACATAAACCAAAAACAAGATGTTCAGTAAAGAACATATAGCCTACTTTCTCCTAAATGTATGGGTATTGTTATAACTCTTTTTCCTTTTCAAGGAGTTTAATTGAATGTTGGTTGTAGTAGCTTGTTGAAATACAACGTGTTATACGGATATTAAACATGAATATGAGGTGTCCTTTGCTAGTGCTACCTCTGTACAAAATGTCATTCAATTCAGTTTTACCGTGTTTGAATTGATATGGTGAATCGATTTGCACACATACATGGCTGCTATCTGCAAACTATTGGGCTGATGACCTTGTATTTCAGTCAAAAGATGCTTCTCACAAAAAGGTATGTTGTTGGGGATAAGATTATTAGGTTGGTCGTAATTTGATTTAATCTTTTAACATTTTGGTGGCCGCCATTACTTTTCCGTCAAGATGGCGACGATATATAAAACATGACACTGAGTTGCCTTTTGCAAGTGCTTCCTCTGTACCAAATTTCGTTCAATTCGGTTTCACCGTGTCTGAATTGATCGGGGGAATCGATTTGCACACATACATGGCCGCTATCTGTAAACTATTGGGCTGACGACCTTGTCGTTTGGTCATAAGATGCTTACCTCAAAGGTATGATGTTGCATGATTTAGTAGAGATCAGATGATTAGGGTGGTCGTAATTTGATTTAAGCTTTTAACATTTGGGTGGCCGCCATTACGTTTCCGTCACGATGGCGGCGATATAAAACATGACACTGAGGTGCCCTTTGCTAGTGCTACCTCTGTACCAAATTTCGTTCAATTCGGATTCACCGTATTCGAATTGATAGGGGGGGCAGACATTCAGAGTACACACACTCACACACACACACACAATTTTTCGCCCTGTGTTGATCTCATAAGTCTACTTTCATTTTTTTGCAAAAATCGAAAGTAGGCTAAAAATGCCAACCACCTAAAAGAAATCAGATATCCCTATTAACATTGCATTGGCAGGTGAAAGGCAAAATGAAGTATGAGAATACTGCTGATTAGGAAGCAAAATTAACAATGATGAAGCAAAGGAGGAGGTTAGTACAGGCTTTCCTACAAATAGAAATCTTATGACAAAATATCATCAGCATTATTAGTCGTTTTACTCATTGCTGAGTGCCATGACCTCATTTTTTCATTTCATTCGTAAATACATCCTTGACGAGACATTTCCATCCTAAGCTACCTTCAGCCCTTCGTAAGATATCGTGAAGAGGTAGGCCGGTGATCTTCTTTCCTTGGTCTAACCATCTACTGGTTGTTCTACCTCTTGGTCTGGTACCTACAATTTTGCCTTGTAGAATGGTCTTTTCTAAATTGTCTCCTTCTCTCCTCAAAGTGTGTCCCAGGAATGGGAGGTAACTTTCACTAACACGGGAAGATAAACGTTTTGTGATGCTCAGTTCTTCTATAATGGAGGCAATAGTTCTTCTTTCTGTCCATGGTATACGTAGCATCCTCTGCCAACACCACATCTCAAAGGCATCTATTCGGCTATTAGCCTTCACAGTCCAGGTCTCACAACCGTATAAGAAAAACAGAAAACACCAGTGATTTCACCAATCACATTTTCACTGTTTTGGATAATGCCCGGTTATGCCAGATCTTTGTAAGTTTAACCTTTGCAGTAGGACCTAGAACAAAAGGTCGTTTTGTTTCTTTATCACAATTTCCCGTGTTAATGATTATGGAGCCCAAGTCTACACAATCATGCACCAACTCCAGATCTTGTAGGCACCCTGTCATTTGAATTGGGACTTGACTTTGACGGTTGATAACCATTAGTTTTGTCTTTCTCATCTTGATTTCTAGACCAAAATCCGAACTGGTGGTTTTCACTCTGGAGAGCAATTCATTAAGTTCTTGCCCACTTCCTGCAATGAGTGAAGCAACATCAGCAAAGCATAGATTGTTAATTTTCCTACCACTGATTGAAATTCCATAAGCCCAGTCATCCAATGCTCTTTTCATTATGTACTCTGCATAGATGTTGTAGAGTTGGGGTGATAATATACAACCTTGCCTGACTCCATTTGACGCATTCAAAAATTCTGAGCATCCACCATCCACCCTTAAGGTTGCAATATGACTGTTATAAAGACCTTTCAATAATAAGTGTCGTTGTTAATTCAAATTAGGGACTTGTGACATCTTTGGTCATCAGCTCCTTGTACTTGAATTTTTCTGATAACCTGTGTTTCTGTGATGACTGGAGTAGTGTATGTAACTGTACTAAGGACAGGGATGGGATAGGTGTCCCAGGACTTGAAATAAGGTACTACTATCTCAGTAGTCTGGACGAAGTGTGGAAAGAACAGGCATCTGGTGTGCCAAAAGTATGGAATGTAGTGCAATCTATGGTCTGAAGACTTGTGTGCTATAAGTATGGATCATAGTGCAAGATGCACTACCCCAGTGGTGGTCTGGGCAGGGTATACCAAGTGCCTGCTGATGAGCCAAACTTGGTGTACCTAGGCATAAGCCAAAACCAGACAAGGCAAAAGAGGAAAAAATTTGCTGGAGTATAGGTCTTAGTTTGTAAATACAGCTTTCAGAAATAACTTAAATGTATGACAATGAAATTGGTAACACAATAATTGGTCTTCAGGTAAGATCTTTAGGAAATCAAGCAGTATGCTTTAATCTATGTTTTGGCAGTACAGGAGAAATACTCTTCCATCCGTAATCATTTGTTACAGCACATCTCAACAGAAAATACAGCATATGTTGCAATTAAGTCCTCATTTAGTAATTCACCTAACATATTAACACCAGTCTGCATCATTAGCAATACTCGTGAACTTTGTTGGCAGTTTTAAAGCCGACATTCTAGTGTTAGTAATGTATATTTGCTTATAGTATGGATCAAATACAGAAGAAGCATGGCCTAAGTCACATAAAAAGGAGACTTACAGAAAAGGAAATAACTGTGTGTTATGATTGAAAACTATTCACAGAAATAAAGTGGTTGACAAGACGAAGACGGTTGCATATAGGACATCGACCCCAATTTTTTAAATATTGTATACAGATCACGAATTGAACCCTGATGGTCACAATTTAACCTAACTGCCAACCAGATAAATAGAAACTATTAGCAGTTCAGTGAATGTAGTGAGCCACATCTGTATGATACATGTGCAAATTGTATGTTTTCAGAACACTAGTGGCAGCTTGTATCCATCAGTTAATGTGATGGTTCAATCTGTGATCTATGCACACCATTTATAATCAAATTCAGTCACAAGTCCATGTACTCACCCAGAATATACCTGGAGATCAAAACTGTAAACAATGGAGCTGAACTCTTGATAGTCTCGGTGAAGCTCACGGCTACGTAGTTAAGAGCTACAAGACCTAAGATAACTGTAGTAAATCTGTCGACAAAACACAGTAATAAAATATTGTACAAGTAATTTACAGAGCAACAAAGATATTGCCATATGACATTAATGTACAGCAGCTTACCTAGTACATCCAACAAGCAACATGTGCCTGTAGAACCCAGGCGGCCGCACTAACCGCTGGGTAGGTTTGTACATTCCACATGGGAAATATAACTGAATGAAACCACATGTTGTTGTCATTAACATTTGACAGGTTCCTGAAACAGAAGGAATCCTGAAATGAGTCTTCTCCAAATGCAGTATATTGCCAAACAGGTGCATAATTCCTTGAAATGTGCACAATGGTTTTCTTTTTACAATTCCCCCGTGGCTCATGATCGTAAGATTAATGGTCACGTAAACTAAAAGCTTCCTTTTTACAATTCCATGCTAATGCCAGGGCAGTACCTTTCAATACGATATGACTGCTTGCTTCAAACTCCTAACAGACCTAGAAGGTATGCCCCATTTATACCTCCACCTTCGGTTCAAGAGTAAGAAATATCAAGACTAGTTCGATGATGGAATTTTTATTACAGATATAAATTGTTAAAAAAACAACAATTACATCTCTCTCTCAACATTCCATCAATACTTAGGATTGTGATCTTTGAGGAGAAAAAGATGTAGGCTAGTCTTCTCTATTCGTCTCGTTATGCCAGTCCAGTGAGTGGGAACTTGTCCACGATCTCTCTATCCAGGGACATTTCTTGAGGAGAGGAGTCTTTCTAGGCTCCTTTTTCTATATCTTGCAATGTGGTTAAAGAAGTGTAGAATTCTTTGCATAATACTGTTGAAAACCTGGTCTTGATGTGTAGCTCCTTCAAAATAGGCTGGTGCTGGCTTGTCCAAGAAATAAAAAGCATCTTTTTCCAACACCGCATCTCAAAGGCATCAATTTTCTTTAACTTCGAACAATGGTTTTCAGCACTGCAGAGGAAGATGGGGAAACACTGACTGAACAAGTCTTTACTTTAATGTGAGAGAGGTAGAACGATGTTTCCATAAATGTGACAGCTGGGTCATGACACAATAGTGTACAGGTCATGATTCATCCCCGATATAACATTTCGGCGACTGTTTCAAGGTCTTTAAATGTGGGTGTTTGTCACTTTATTTCTTTGCCCTGACAACTATCCTCATTTCGGCTTTGCCAGTCCCTTCTAATTGCTTACACATTTCACGCAAGCAAGGAATGTTGTCATTCCCGTCAAACCACAGTTTTCCACATCGGAGATTTGAAAACTCCCTACCTCCAACAGAAAATCCTCCATCCCATCAAACAAGTGCAGGACTCATGACAAATGTTACGGGTTTTACGTCCCTTTTAACTAATGTGGCTGCTAGAGACCGTGAGGTGCCTGAATTTTTCCCCAATGGGGATCTTTAGTGAAAATGAAATGAAAATCCACAGCCTGCTTCCAGTCTCCGACTGGGTCAGGAATGGAATGAATGAAGTCCCCATCTAGCGGCGAGGATATGAACTGTGCCGGCTGCCGAGGCCTGACGCACTCCTCTGGGGCAATGATTAAATGAATGACAGATGAAATGAAATGATAGTGGAGAGTGTTACTGGAATGAAATTTTGACAGGGAAAACCGGAGTGCCCGGAGAAAAAACTGTCTGCCTCCGTTTTGTCCAGCACAGATCTCACATGGAGTGACCGGGATATGAACCACGGACCCAGCGGTGAGAGGCCGGCGTGCTGCCGCCTAAGCCACGGAGGCTTTCTCCCATTCATATTGAGCCCCAATCACAAAGGGTTGGTAATAGTAGCCCAAATGACAGATGTTACCCAATCTGACAATGAAGAACATCTTGTTATAGAACAGATCATAAGTGTACCTAAATTGAGGAAGCAGGTTTCCAGTTTCACTGTAATCTCATGCTTGCTCAACTCCAATCAGTAATGATTTATTTAGGAATACAATGTATATACTCCAGCAAGCTAATCTGCTGGTGACCTTTGTAGCTAGTGAAGTGTGTCTGCAGCTTTCACTAGGAACAAAAGTGTGATCAAGGAGGCAGCATCAAGGTTATTTACAAGGTAATAATGCTCAAGAAGCTGACATGTACTGAAGAGTACTCAACTTCAAGATATACACCATTGAGAGAGTTATTGCTGTCTCACTTTATTGGTTCTTAATCATTAGTTTACAGTGAAACCTAGCCAAATGGCCACCCTTTAATACAGACATTAATGAACTTATTTTATATAGGCATAAGCGGCTTCGGTGGCGTAGTTGGTAGCATGCTGAACAGCTGTGCCCAAGATAGCGGGTTCAAATCCGGCAAAGTCGTCGGATTTCTTAAGAGCGTTAAAAGTCCTTCCTACGGAGGGGAAGTAAAGTCGGCGGTCCCATGTCATAGATTTATGGCATGTAAATGATCCTTCCACAGACTAAACATGTGTGAAGCTAAATTGTTAGGTTAGATTTTGTCGGAACGCTCAATCAAAGTTCCAACATTCACCACTAGGTATCATTGATATCTGGTAGCGAAAGTTGGAACTACTTGAAATTGAACGGAACTTGTAGCTCACCCTAAGGGTGTCTGCTGGAAACAGCTACAGACTCAGGCAAGGCGAACATGTAGTCGCACACTCCCGGCACTAAAAGCCATACGATAGATGGAGATGTAGACATATTAAACTACCTTAATTTAATGATGTTCCGTTTGAGGAGCTTGATAACCTATGTTATTGTGGTCTCCGTATTTGTAATTCAGGTGAGGATTGAGAAGGTGGCGACCATGGCCTTAAGTTAGAAACCATCCCGGTATTTATCCAGAGTTACCCTGGAAAACCACTTCCAGGATGGCTGAGGTGGGAATCAAAACTGCCTCTTCTCAGTTTTGCCTCACGAGGCTGTAGTGTACCCTGTTCCAGCCCTTAGACCAGAATCAAATTTCTTGGCAGAGCCGGGAATCGAACCCGGACCTCTGGAATGACGGCCAAGAATCCTAGCCACTACAACACAAGGGGGTGGGTCACTCTCATTTAAGCAGTTATCTCAAAACCTGAACTATGAACAGATCAAAGAGTCACGAATCAAACCCGGACCTCTAGGGCGATGGCCAAGAATCCTAGCCACTACCCAAGGTGGTCACTCTCATTTAAGCGATAGTTCAAAACCTCCAACATGGAGACCATCCGAAATATTTAGAAGGTTCTAAATATCTACTAATATATGACAGCAATCAAACTGAAATTTTGTATGTTGATACAGGCAATTGACAAAATCTTCACCCAACAGATCCTGAGAAAATGGGAATTTACATAGCTATTTTAACATTGGTAACATAGGACTATACATCTCCCCTTAAAGAAGCTTACGAACCTCCATGGCCAGTTAAACTTACAGGCCTTTTTATTAGTAAATTAAAGAAAAGGTTGAGGTTCAGCTGGGTTTGTAAATTGTTCGACCAAAGCGTCAGTAACAGCATTTAATGACAAAAAGAGTTGTACTATTATGATAAGAATTAAAATTCCAAAAAGTTCACTAGGGAAGTATATTGACGTCAGAAAAGTTGGATGGTGCAGCCACGCGGTAGAATGTTGAAGCTGTAACATTGTGACTGGTGAGGTTTATTTTCATGGTCAAGCATTGATGTCGTGATGGACACAGAAAGGAATTTGTCAAATTCGAGGAGGTTCTGCTCTGTATACGGTTGCAAATCGTATAAAATGGGTACGAAATCTCTTCACTACTTTCCTGTACAAAAAGTTCAGAGAGAAAGATGGGCTTCGGCGCTGTCAATTGGAAAACGTCTTACACGTTACTTGACAGGCAGTCTGCATTTTTGTGGAGACGACTTCTTTCCACAGCGTAAGCACCGGTACTGTTGATTATTGATAGTTATTGTCTCTAATTTGTATTCACAAGGATTTAGCTACATCAAAAATACTGGTAAACTTGTAGCCTAATACTTCTGTGCCGTACATAGAATCGAATGTAATCCGCTCTTCGTAAACTTATTGTAGGGGTTCTTCCGATTGACAATAGTCGAATGGTTAGAAAACTTAAGAAAAATGCTGTTCCTAGCCTTAATTTGCCAGAGAATTTATATTCTTGCCTTTGAACAGCAAGTATGTAGTTCAATACTTGTAATATTGAAGTATGATTTGGCTTAAATAGTGTTTTTGTCTATGATCTCCTTACTGTTGAATTTAGTTAATTAATGTGTAAAATCTTAGTTTTAAGCACCGGTTAGGTGACCCATCATCCCAGGCAGGCCGGTAACACCTATACTACTCAGGCAGATAGGTCACTTAGCAGTAATTTAGAAGTTATAGTGATGTTAAGTATACAAATGCGGTAATGTAGCAGGAGACCTGATCGGCCTAGGCTATTCTAACTTTAATTAGTTCCCATTTCAGGGTTTTTCAGTTTTGAGTGCGAATAGTTGGTTTGAAAGTTGTACAACAGTAAGGAGAGTATGTTTTGTATAGGTTTTAATTGGTATTATGGTTTATGTCGAGCTGAGGTGTGAATTTGATTTGGCTTTTAAAGTGTAGTTTTTGATCTGTTCCGTTTGCTTATGACAAGTTCAAATGGAGACTCCAGCTTTGTTAAATATCTGCGTTTTAAATATTTAATTAAATATATTGATAAAGAGGATGCCTCCATTTTAACTTGCCTGTGGCAAGAGATTAATAAATTTAAATTCTTGCCTTTGAACAGCAAGTATATAGGCCAATATTAGCAATATTGAAGTATGATTTGAGCATCCCAAGTAACGCTTCTTTGAACCCAAAACATTCATGCAAATTCAGGGTTGCTGGATTCAATTTATTATCAGGGAGTCGTCCTTTGTGTTATGTGAGATATATATATTGTGAAATTAATAAAACCATCGATACCGCTAGGCTCCCAAGTACAGGCTTCATATAGGCCTATGTAACAGCAGACAGTAAATTAACTATCTACAGGTGGGTAATATTTTTAACTGGTAGTAATTAAGCACTGCATTTAAATGGATTATAAAAATATTTCTATCAATGAAAGAAAATATGTAGTATTTTGCCATCATAAATTAGAAGCCATAACAAACGCACACCCTATCACTGTCTTGCTTACTCTTCTCGTCACTATCTCGCCGCCATATTGCAAACAGCTGACCGTAAGCTCCTCCCCCGTTTCGGACGTCAATAGCGTAAGTCTGACTAAATATTGTTTTGTACTAAATATGAATATAGATTTAGGTGTTAGAAAGTCATTTTTGAAGGTCTTTGTCTGGAGCGTGGCACTCTATGGAAGTGAAACTTGGACTATTGGTGCAGCAGAAAAGAGGAGAATTGAAGCTTTTGAAATGTGGTGTTACAGGAGAATGATGAAGATCAGATGGGTAGATAGGGTTACAAACAAAGAGGTATTAAGACTAGTGGGAGAGTAGAGATGTTTCTGGCGACTGCTAATGAAGAGAAGAGATAGGTTGGTAGGACACATACTAAGACACCCAGGAATAGCAAGCTTAGTTATGGAAGAAAGGGTCAAGGACAAGAACTGCAGGGTGTGGTAACTATGTAGAGATGAAACGATTAGCTCAGGACAGGGAGGCATGGAAAGCTGCATCAAACCAGTCGAAAAACTGAAGACTCAAACAACAACAACAACTAAATATGAGATCTAAATTAATAACTAACTATTAAGTTAAGTTATTCCCATATTATCTCTCCATTCAAGTTAAGCCTTACTGCACATACAGGTATTCTTTAGATATAAAAGAACAATAAACTGATTTTGTTACATGAGAACTGAACTAAAAATATATTTTTTTATCTGCATGTTTCTAAGCAAAGCCATCGTAGGAAGAGCCAAGAGAAATATTTTGGTTCTAGAATTATGGAAGTCAACGCTGCTAAAGAATTGTCTCAACACAGCTGTGTGACACTACAGCTACCGGTACTGCAGTTTGAGATTATGCGTGACCTTGGCCCCAGGGCCGTATTTCTAAATAGGCTAAGTAGGCTAAAATTTTCAGGGGCGGCAGTTTTCAATTTGTTCAAAAGCTAAAATGAAATATTTCAGACGTTAATAATATTTTCCGTACGAATTTAAGAATACATATTACTTAAAACTATGTTTTAGTCCTTCTACATTTTTGCCTGCCTTGGAAGAGTTAAGAACTATCGGTGAACTAGTATTTATGAAATACGGTTAAACTCACTTTCATTACGGTACTTTGCATTGAGGCAAATACAACAAAAACACTTTCATATGAGGACATTATTAACGAGTTTTCCATTAAGAAGTCTCGCAAGAATGCTATGTAAATTTGAACATCAAGATTGCGTGGGGTGAGTTGTTTTAGAGAAGTTTGTATATTTTTCAACAAATAAACCAGTAATTAACTACATTTTGTGTAATTTCATTTCACCATGTAGGACAACTTAATTCAAATTGAACACAGTTCTTCAATTACGCAGAAAATAAAATATAAAAATATGTGTAAAATAGTGATCACTGATCTCCAAGAACAAATTAATTAAGTTCGAAACCCATTTAATTTTTTAACGAATCTTAAAAGAAGTAAGTAAAAAAAGACAAGCAGATGACTAATTTCAGTATAACATTTATTATGCAAGCCATTAAAATTGTAGTTTAATCTAAACTAAATGAACTTTATGTTTAAAAAAGATGAAAACGCCAATGACATATATCCTTTTGTTGTATAAGAAAAATGTATTAAGCAAATATGAACTATGGACTTTAGCCTATAGGCGGCATACTCAAAAATCCGGTCCTGCTTGGCACGAGTTCCTTACACTTTGCTGTACACTAATTCCTTTGTAGCCTTGTTTCCAATATATTGAACCATTGTTCTTCTTAGTATTATTGTACAACATAGTTTTAAAAGTAATCAAAATGTAAGTGTATTCTGTTTTTGGATGCTCTAACAACTCTGGTCTTAATCCTCAAGTACGATACTGTACTACTATTTTCCCAAAAAAATCCAAAACTCATAAAATATGGGTAAACAGTTCGAAAAGAAAACAATTAGTTCCAACTAAAAATGCCGCTTTTTGTGGTCAGTATTTCAGTGAAGGTGATTTGAAGAAATCTGAAATTTGGAAGCTTGATTATTGCCAAATAAAACGTGGTCCTCCTAGGCAGAAAGAAAATTCAATTCCTTCAAAATGTATAGGACCAGATGGGAAACCATTCTAAAAAAAGACAGGATCCTGAGAAACAAAACAGTTTCTGATTCATTACACTAAAACGAAGTTGTTGATTCATTACAGAGTTTTGTGACATTGTGGCCCTGGAGGCCTATGTACTTGGGTGTACATGGAATTTGTCTGATAACCTGTGTGTTTGTGATGGCTGTATTAGTGTGTATAGTTGTAATTCAGATGAGGATTGGGAAGGAGGCGGCTGTGGTCTTAATTTAGGAACCATCCTGGCATTTGCTTGGAGTAGAAATGGGAAACCACGGAAAACCACTTCGAGGATGGCTGATGTGAGAATCAAACTCGCCTCTTTTCAGTTTCTCCTTATAAGGCTGAGTGTGCACCGTTCCAGCCTTCAGACCAGAATTACATTTCTTGGCAGAGCTGAGAATCGAACTTGACCTCCGCGGTGACGGTCAAGAGTGCTAGCCACTACGCAACGAGGCGGACAGTTGAAAAGAAAGATGAAAGTACATCTGTCCATGAGAGTGAAAGCACAAATGTTTGTGCGAACCTTGAATAGCAAATGCGAGTGTGTATATTCTAAACAAATTACCATGTGAAACTCGCTACTTGAACTAGCTGGATCAATGTTTTGAAGTAGCCTATTTCATTTTCTTTCAAAAATTTCAAATATTTTGTGATGATATGAGAGTGGCTTAGGCGGCTGAACACCGGTCTCTCATCGCTGGGTCCGTGGTTCAAATCCCTGTCACTCCATGTGAGATTTGTGCTGGACAAAGCGAAGGCAGACTGGATTTTCTCCGGGTACTCTGGTTTTCCCCTGTCACAAATTTCATTCCAGCAACACTCTCCACTATAATTTCATTTGTCATTCATTTAATCATTGCCCCAGGGGAGTGCAACAGGCTTCGGCACAGTTCATATCCTCGCCGCTAGATCGGGGCTTCATTCATTCCATTCACCAACCCGGTCGGTCGACTGGAAGAGGGCTGAGGATTTTCATTTTCATAAAAGAAAGTGGCTAAGACGTGATGGATATAGAATCACTATCTTCGGATGTGGAATGTTTTTCAGAAGAAATTATGGTGGTGTCAACAATCATAACATCTATATCAAAAAAGAATTCCCAGAAACATAATATGCTGTCTAATAGCATTCAGAACAAACAATTCTTGGGTATCTTGGAACATGTTAATCATTTTTATCACACAGGCAGTGTTGAACAACAAAAGACTGAAATATATTCCAAATACAGTAAATACATTTTTTCATTGAAGGACTGACCATAAGATCAATGATAGCAGTAGGCTACTCGAGTATAATGCCCATTAGGACAACATGGAAGTTGCAGGAGGTGCTGGAGAATTTTCAAGAGCCATGAATGAATTTTTAAGTACATGAGAAGTCTATGTACTGACAGAAAGGATTGCTTCATAAAATTGTATCCACCACACCTCAATGTAAAACCATAGAATTTGGTGTTCTATAAATAACAGAAGGAAGTGGTATTCCAAGAAACATGGGGTCTCTGAAAAAACAAAACAAGTACAAGAGAAGCTAAAAGAGAACACTTCTCTCAATTAGGAATATCCAGTAGGCAGTTGCTTACTGGAAACAATACGGATAAAAGTTGAGGACTATCACTATTATTTATTAGTGCCTCTCTAATATTGTATGCCTACCCCTTATTATTCCCGTTTCAAATGGGGTCGGGATGAGATGTGATGAAATTCTATGTGGCGGATGGTTTTATATGACCGGATGCCCTTCCTGACACCAAACTTAATGAGAGGGGTTAATGAGAGATGAAATGAATGAAACTCGGCAAGGATGTGGAATGAAGCGGCCGTGGCCTGTCAGAAGGTCCCGTCCCAGCATTTGCCTGGAATTGAAAATGGGGAAACTATAGAAAACCATTTCAAGGACAGCCAACTGTGGGGCTCGAAACCATGTCTACAGAGTCCACAGAGTGCTCGACCCCATGGCCTAGCGCTGCACTTAAGCGGCCGTAGCTACCGCTGTCCATTGGTGCCTCTATAATATTAACTGTGTTTAATTTTAAGAAATGTGAACTGAATTTACTTAAAATAAAGAATGTTAATTCTGTTGTTGGATACCACCGAGTGTTGACCACTGACCTTGCAGTACATGGCCTTGTGTTTGCTTACACATCAATAAATCTGTATCTTGATAAAATGGGAATTCAGCAACATTGGCAGTTATGATGGTAATAATTGTTGCTTCAAGGGGCCTACCATCTGGCAGGAGGAAAAGAAATGCCCTCAACCCTCAAAGAATGAGAATTAAAGGACTTGAAAGAAAGGAGAGCCATGAAAGGCAGAAAGGAAAGGGAAAGAGGAGAGGGTCTGCTCCAGAGGCAATAGAAAAAGGGGAAAGCAGACCCAGCTCATGAATCCCTCGGGGTCGCCAATGACCAGACTCGCCAGCCGTAAGCCCTCGAGTGTGTAGCACTATCCAGGGTGCATCATAAGAGGTGGGGCTACACACACACTCAATGCCTCCTTTAGGACCATTGGTAGAAGGCAGGAGATACCATGAAAAGAAAAGGTTTGATCCCTTGAAGAATGAGGGATCAGGAAAGATGAGACAAGGTCCAATTAAGGCGGGAAAATTAAAGACACCCTAGGTCTCTGATACCCTAATACCGCCAGGGTTGGAAGAGAACAAGAGTTGGGCAAGGTAGGTCTATAAGAAAGGCGTAAGAGATGAGCCTGACATAAGTAAGGGGTCCCATGGTTGCCAACCCACATCCTACCAGTTGTGAGCCCCTGGGGGACTTGGGCAGTTAACTTGGTGATTTGTAACAATGCTTCCTATATCCCTTCCCAAGAGCAGTGAAGATAACAAGAGCTTATCACTTCCAACTTGCTGTAGCTGATATCAGCACAAGGGAGAGATAATGTGTGTATTACACACCACTAGTAAACAACTAGGATTTGAACACAATTAACATTCCTTTCCTATACAATTTGGGTCACTAAAGACCACAGTGCAGCAGATTTCCTATACTGGTCTCATATTTCATCTTCTTCCTGAATTAGCTTTTACCCTTATAGCTTCATTTAAGTTAGATGAAAATTAGGTTCACAACATTCTTCCAATAACACCACCCTTGGAGGTTACATTTCTAATTTTCTCTTCGAAACCCTTATAATCTGATATTATTTGTAAAAAAAACGGGGAGGGGTGTCCCTTCCTCTCCTTATAGCCTTGCCATTATGGGCCAGCCATAACTTCTTCAACTGATGCCCTTGCCGCTTATCATGAGACACATCAACGGGCGGATCTAGGGGAGGGTGACTGCCCAGGGCCCCCGCAGTCCAGGGGGCCCCGCGCCATGGATTTTTAAAATTTAATTAATTAATTATACTTTTCAAACAAATTTATAATTCATATTCCTTTTTTCAGGGCAGCTATGACCTACCGTGACCGTTTAGCAATTTAGATTTCAGTGAAATAATAGAAGACTTCAGCCGGGGAAAAAGTCGCAAAGTAATATTTTAATATTTCATAGCTTACATAATCTTCTTCAAGGGGACTTAAAGGTTTATTTCATATTATTAAAATAATGTAGTTTTGTGTATTCAAAATATTGTAACTATGCTTTGTTTTATTATTATTACCAAACTATTTTCCATTTGATTAAAAATTTTTAATTTCCTATTGTTGTGGGCCCCACCTTATCATATCGCCCAGGGCCCCACCTTATCATATCGCCCAGGGCCCCACAAGGCCTGGATCCGCTACTGCACATCAAGACCTTCACCGCTACAGGTTACCCTTACAAACTCACCCTACGTCAAATTTCCCATCTACCCATACCAACCGTATACCGTTTGACACCCAATATTATCTCAGCCTGAACAAGGACAGCCTCTGGCAGGGCTTACATATCAGATCACTAAGGACCTCACCAGCTGCTCCACTGTTGCTGTAATTACTGATAAACCCCCTGGGATGCAATATTTAATCACACGTAAATCTTTTAAAGGTGGAATCATATTGTCCCAATTTTATCCGGCGTCAGCCGCACGGGGTAAATTTTTACCCCAATGTTATATTTCGAAAAAAAGGAAAGGAAGCTTGTAGTTTAACGTGACCGTTAATCTTGAGATCATGAGCCACGGGACCTCCTTTTTACGTGGAATCCGAACCACAGGACATGGCATTTCACTTCGAAAATCTCACATGCATTGACCGGGAATCGAACCCGGACCGCCTTGGTGAGAGGCATACAGCTAGACCGCTGAGCCACCACGCCCCAATGTTATATTTCAATATGGCATTCTGGCGAGGTTGGTACAATTGGTTTCACGTTCCATATGCCTTCCACAGACATTGCGTCACTAGATTCAAAGAGAACCAGTTGTCACCCAGAATGCATTACAAGTGGCTGGTAGTAAATATACACCCTGCGCGACCAATCGTGTAAATAGTTTGGAGAAAACATGTGCTTTTCTGACTATTTTTGGGATACAAACTCACGTTTCAAATGTTTAATAATTTCTTTTTAATAACAATGCTATTAAAAAAAGTTGTAGGTTAAGAAAATAAGTCTTATGTTTTCTGAATCTTCAATCTTTTGACTGGTTTGAAGCAGCTCCTCATGCCTCCCTGTCCTGAGCTAATAGTTTCATCTCTACATAGCTACCACAGCCTACATCCGAGGCAATCTGTTAAACATATTCTAACCTTAGTCTACCCCTACAGTTCTTATCCTCTACCCTTCCTTCCATAACTAAGTTAACTATTCCTGGGCGTCTTAGTATGTGACCTACCAACGTATCTCTTCTCTTCATTAGCTGTCACCAGAAAAGTCTCTCCACTCCCGCCATCTTAATAACTCTTCATTAGTTACTCTACCCATCTTATCTTCATCATTCTCCTGTAACACCACATTTCAAATGCTTCTATCCTCCTCTTTTCTGCTGTGCCAACCAACAGTCAAGGTTTCACTTCCACAGAGCACCGCGCTCAGACAAACCCTTTTAAAAATGACTTTCTAATACCTATGATTATATTAATTAATAATACACACTACATTTTGGTTTCAGTTGACATTTGTTCTACATGGTTCATACATATCTGAAAAAAATAATATTTAAGAAATAACTGAATATAGTAATTTCTTATAAGGAAAATGTTTTGGGGTAGATATCTACCCCGCACGACCATGGGTGTATCAGAAAAGGCATGACTACTGCAAAATTAATTGGGTATAAATGTAAGTTGACAGACTGAAAAGACTTTAAAAAAAGAAGCAAGCTATAAACTAGGGCAAATTTCTTTAAAACTCTATTGAAAGTTATCAAACATGATCTTTTCGGCAGTTATGTTTGTTTTTTGGCTTTAATCACTGATCAGAATATGTTCATGGACTTCAGATGAAGTTAGATATTAGATATTAGAGTACATGGACAATTCAATGTTATTTTGTATATGATAGAAGACTTCATCTTAATGACCTCCCACATACATAAGAAGGCCTGCAGCTCGGTCACTTGGTAGGTCAAGGCTCTTCATGGGCTGTAGTGCTATGGGGTTTGTGAAATGGGAGGGTGCGTGTTTGTGTATAAGTAATGATAATTGAAATCTAGTCTACAACTCTATTGATTTATGTAAAGAGTTTGGGCTGTTTAAAGGGCATAGATAGCGTGGAAGCCATCTTTGCAGTGTTGTCTTTTTGGTAGGGCCTACCAACTTCAATTTTTAAACCGATCAATACAATATAATCCCAACATTAAACATAAATTCGTTAATTAAAATTGGAAAACTTAAGCATTTAACCGATATATTGGACCAACACAAGATCTTAATAACAGCACTTCAAGAACTTAGAAACACAGATCAAGACCCCATTGAATCTGGAGGATACCGTCTCGACAAGGGACCTTCAGGACCACGAGTTATGAAAAATGTCCCCCAATGGGATTTTTAGTACATACCAGTATTATTGATACAGTGGAAGACTTTTCGTCGAACTCATCAAGGTTAGCAACTTTAACAATTAGGACAGGAAACAAAATATACTCTTTGATAAACGTTCATGCCCTAACTAATGACAAGAATGTCAAAAAATTTAGAGATGAAACGGACAATTTTTGGGAAGAACTTGCCTTACTAATATCAAACATTCCAGACACTCATGTTAAAATCTTGCTTGGGGATTTTAATGCAAAAATTGGTCAAGAAAGAAAATTTCGTCCAATAGTAGGCAAGTGGCCTGCTCACAAACTCACTAACAAGAATGGTCAAAGATTAATTACCCTTTGTGAAGAACATGGCCTACTAGATTTAAGCGAAGACCACACAAACTTATGATCTGGAAATGCCCTAATAGTGCACTAGGGGAATTCCAGATAGACCATGTTGCAATGGATAAAAAGTTCTACAAAGAAATATATAACGTGAAGGTACTACGTGGGGTCGATGTTGACTCTGATCATTATATATCCAAGATAAAGATCAAGTTAACTCCACGACATAAACAAAAATCGTCAAACTCGACCATGCAAAGGCAATATGACCCTAGTTATTTAATAAATAATGTGTCTCATAAGGAAAAGTCTAAAACTCTCTTAAGTGACAAGCTAGAAACTATGGTTGACACACTGAAAACCGTTGCTGTCGAAATTGCCCCTATTAGGAAAAGGAAAAAGCATGCATGGTGGAATGCGGAATGTGACGCTGCAATTCGGAAAAGACATACAGCATGGCTCAATGATCAGCAAAAGAGGACCACACAATCGCGAGAAGAATTAACCATTGTTCAAAGGGAAACTGCCAAAGAAATTAGGAGAATTCGAAGAGAAAATCAAAAAAAGTCCATACAAATTATTGATGATTCCTTTAAACAACACAAAACAAGGGACTATTACAGGACATTTCGTCAATATCATTCTAAATACAGCCCTCCTACACTATTAATGAAAGATAAATCAGGTAAACTAGCCCACATTGATACTGATAATGCTAAAATTCTAGCAGATTATTTTAGAGAACTACTAAATGCTGATGAACCTAAGGAATATCTATATTTTGAACTTAATCCAAAAAATAAAACAAATTTACAGAACATTATTCCTCCTGACTTGACTGAAGTATGTGCAGCGATTAATTGGCTCAAAAATTATAGAGCAGCAGGAGAGAATTCATTGGTAGCAGAACTATGGGAATATGCAAATGAACAAAACATCTCCAACCTCCATAAACGCCTCATCGATGTATGGAATTCGGAACAAATACCAGAGGAATGGAGAATGGCTGTAATCCACCCAATTCATAAGAGAGGGTGATAGATCAGACCCGAACAACTACCGTGGGATTTCTTTGCTTGATGTAACATACAAGATTCTATCTAGAATTATCTTGACAAGAATTCGAACAACAACTCGATCAAGAACTAGGAGAATATCAAGCAGGGTTCCGACCAGGTCGCAGCTGTCCGGATCAGATCATCAGTCTGAAATGGATAATGAAATATCATAGAATGAGACAAAAGGATTTGGTCATTACTTTTGTGGATTTTAAGAAAGCTTATGACAGTATCCATCGAGGGTCATTACTTAACATCCTTAGGGAATTTGGGTTACATCAAAAGCTTATCAACCTCATCGGCGTTACTTTGAAAGATACTAAATCAAAGGTTAAATTTCGAGGAGCCTTGTCTGAACCATTTGATATCCGGACTGGACTTCGACAGGGAGATGGTCTATCACCGTTATTATTTAATTGTGTTCTTGAAAAGATCATGAGTGAGTGGAACAAAACTTGTCCTCCAAATTTAAAGATTGGTACTAATATAAAACTGAATTGCTTGGCTTTTGCGGATGACCTTGCACTGCTTGCAACCAGTATAGATGAGGCTTAACACCAAATTGAAGAACTTGGGTCTATTGCAGCAAAAGTAGGACTTCAAATTTCATTTGAAAAGACTGAAATAATGGCATCCTTTGATGTGGAAACACAAGCTATTACATTGATCTATATATATAAAGCTCAATGTTTGTCTGTCTGTCTGTTATGTATACAAATCCACATCGTTTCACCGATCTCAACAAAAATTTGTATACTTACCCTATGTAACCCTGTGAATAACACTGTCCACTTAAAATTTCGGACAGACGACCCCATTTCCTGCATTCAGGCCCTTTGGCAAACATCTACACCGTTTGACCGATCCGAACCAAAATTTGTATACTTACCCTTTGGTACCCTGCGAGTAACACTGTTTGCTTGAAATTGCGGACAGACCACTCCATTCCCTGCATTTAGGCCCCTTGGCTCAAATCTACACCGTTTCACCGATCTGAACCAAAATGTGTATACTTACCCTTTGTAACTCTGTGAATATCACTGTCCACCTAAAATTTCGGACAGACCACCCCATTTCCTGCATTTAAGCCCTTTGGCAAAAATCTATATCGTTTCACCGATCCGGACCAAAATTTGTATACTTACCCTTTCGAACCCTGCGGGTAACCCTGTCCACTTGAAATTGCGGACAGATCACCCCATTCCCTTCATTTAGGCCCTTTGGCACAAATCTACACCGTTTCACCGTTCAGAACCAACATTTGTATACTTACCCTTCGGTACCCTGCGAGTAACATTGTCTGCTTGAAATTGCGGACAGACCACTCCATTCCCGGAAAGAGGACAGGGTCCGTCCCAAAGGCAATGGAAAAAAGGGGTAAAACCGGACCCGCTCTGGAAACCCTCAGGGTTGCCAGCTCCCGAACTCACCAGCCATGAGCCCTTGAGGATGTAGCACTATCGAGGGTGCACCAGAAGTGGTGGGGCTACACACACCCTTCCTCCTTGAGGGTCTTGAGCAGAAGACATGAGATATTAAGAAAAGAAAAAGAAGGCTGACACCTCGAAGAATGAGGCTATCAGGAATGATTAGACAAGGGCCAATTAAGGCGGGAAAGTGAAAGAGTCGCTAGGCCTCGGATACCCTGATACCATCGGGGTCGGAAGAGAACAAGAGTTTGACCAAGGGAGGCTGACAGGTAAGAGAACTGAAAGGAGCCCGGCACCAGTAAGCAGAAGCAATGCCGGACTCAGCTGGGGTCCCGTGGTCGCAAACCCACATCCCACAAGTTGAGAGACCCTGGTGGGTGTAGGGGGGAGGAGGGGGCCCAGGTGTGAGAATAGCTTGCTGATTCATCGCGAGTTGACATGAGAGGAATGTCCAGACCCCGCCGTGTTACCTGGTATTGCTGACAATGCTGATGTTCATACAGGGTCTTTGCTTAAACCACTGTAGTGTTACGAAAGAATGAGTGATTCACCGGTCAATGTGAATAGGACCGGGAATCCCCCCCCGAACGTCTGTCATCATATATCGTCATCATCTGCGATTCGTGCAGCTTGGACCCGAGCAGTACTCGATAAGCTCTTTCACTACACGCATCGAGTATAAGCCTAAGCCAGAAAATAACGTTCAGACTTTGGAAGACATCGAAGGTAGAAATCTGAATTGCCTATATCAGATTTAAAATTACACCATGTTCGTTTAGTAGTCATTTTTCATTACCTTATTATTATCATAAGGGCAAATGACCTAGATGTTACGCCCATTATACCACTAATCACCACACACAATAAGTCATCATCGCCTGTGAATTTTGAAATATTTCTTTCTATCACGGTAGTTTGTAAGTTTGTCGTGTCAATTCAACAGTAGTTTTCATTATCATCCTCATCAAAAGGGCAAATGGCCTAAATGTTACGTCCATTATACTATTAAGTAACACCACAGTCTTCATCGCCTGTGATTTTAAAATGTGTATTTCCATTAATTTGTAAGGTTGATATACCCGTTCAGTAGTAGTCGTCTTCATTATCATCCTCATCAAAAGGGCAAATGACCTAGATGTTACGTCCATTATACTACTATGTAACACAACAGTCTTCATCGCCTGTGATTTTAAAATGTGTATTTCCATTAATTTGTAAGTTTGATTTACCCGTTCAGTAGTAGTCGTCTTCATTATCATCCTCATCAAAAGGGCAAATGACCTAGATGTTAAGTCCATTATACTACTAAGCAACACCAGAGTCTACCTAGCCTGTGATTTTAAAAATATGTATTTGCATTAGTTTGTAAGGTTGATTTACCCATTCAATAGTAGTCGTCTTCATTATCATCCTCATCAAAAGGGCAAATGACCTAGATGTTACGCCCATTATACTACTAGGCAACACCACAGTCTTCCTCGCCGGTAATTTAAAAATATGTATTTCTATTAGAGTATAAGTTTATTATACCCGTTCAATAGCAGTCGTCGTCAGTATCATCTTCATCAGTGACGTTGAGTGTTAAGGAGACTGAAATATTATCATCATTCCACCGGGCGAAGCCGGGTACTACTGCTAGTTAACAATAAAGAAATTAAAGTTGTACATAAATTTAAATATTTAGGGGAGATTATAACATGGAATTTGAATGAGGAAGCGTCAATCGAAAATAGAACTACAAAGTTAAGACAAGCGCAATATATTACTTGGTCTAGTTACAAAAAAATCACTCTCCATAAATGCCAAATTACGACATTACGAATCAGTTAATAAACCGGAAGCAATATATGCTTGTGAAACACTTTTCAAGTTAAACACTCGATCAGTTACTGACACATTACAGAAGACTGATAGAAGAATTCTCAGAACTATAATTATTAAAAAAAACATCAGGTGGATAGTCAATGGCATCTATTACCAAATGAAGTGGTTTATAAAGAAACTGAGTCTATAGTAGATACTATGCGAAAAAGGCGAATTGCTTTTTTTTGTCATATCTCACGCCTGCCGGATACCAGACAATTAAAATTAGGCTACTATTTAATTATTTTTTCAAAAGTAAAACAAAGAACTCTTGGTTTATGGAAATTCAAAATGATCTGGATGAACTCGGCTTGACAATGTCCCAAATTGCTAACAAAGATGAGAAGAATATCTTGAAAAACAAGAACATCAGACTTCCCTTAAAAACCTTTGCCCGCAAAACTTACACCATAAGCGATGCAGAGAGAGCGGCGAGGTCGACTAGAATGAAAATGTTTTGGGAAAAGAAGAAAAATAAGAAGCTGAATCTTTAATATTGTTTTTGAGACATGTATATACTTGTTTTGGTTAAGTGCTCCAATGAGGGCATAACATATGTAAATAAATAAATAAATAATCCCAATTAACTTACTGAGATATGCAAAAAAATTACCTCAAAAGAAATACATGTGATCAAAATGTACATATTTATTATGGACTACAGAAGAAGGAGAAAACTAAACTAAGGGATGACATGTTTCACTTATTAAGCGAACATCATCAGATATACTATATAAATAATTCATGATTTTTGGGCTAATGCCGTGTGAAATTAAATTAGAACCATACGTTTCGGAGAAACCCTGCCTCCTTTTTCAATGGAAGGTTTCTCCGAAACGTATTGTTACGGCTGTGAGTTTGTGTCATCACTCGCCGCATGAGTCACAACTGCCCCAGGGCTGGGCTGTGTCCTGCCTCCTGTATTGCGCGCGCCTTATGCAACAGGGCTACTAAGACAAAGGGATAGTCCAGAAGATTCGTGACTGGACCAGCGATGGAAACCTCGAGAAGCCGTGAACCCTGGATGGATCTAGAAGCATTTATTGAGTCACCGGCCTGCTATATAAGTGCGACCTGTCTAGCAGTTGTTGTTGTTGTGTTTTACGAGCTAGTGCGAGCGATTATCTTGTGCGACAGAAGTGTGGTGACGAAGTGCTGTGCGAGTTACGAAATCCAGTGACATTGTTTCTCCAGCTTGTGGACAGCGAAATAGCCTGCAGCAAGTGATCGTAAGTAATTGTGGTCGGAGAACATAAAGGAGAGGAGCAGGTAGTTTCTGTCAAGGCCACCGTACTCATTAGGACGGATTAACTTCTGTGATCTGTTGACAAGTGGAAGGGCCAAGAGCGCTCAAGGAAGAGACTTGAGGAAACTGGAATAAGGCTCCTAATTGCTTGTATTTGCTGACTAGTGTAATTTTCTGGCCACAATAAAGTTAATTATTTCTTATAGCAGTAATTGGTGGTGTGCTTTGTACCCCCACCGTAATCCAGTTAACAAAAGTGCCACTAGGGGGTGGCAGGTAACAGTATGGTTCTAATTTAATTTCACATGGCATTAGCCCAAAAACCATGAAATATTTATATAGTAATCCGGGCCGTGAAAGCCTTAGTATACATATCAGATATAAATATACAAGACGAAATAGCTCTGCAAAACACTCCCAAACTTACAATGACACCCACAAAGATAGAAAGCCTGTCAAAAGGATATAAAATGTGGCAACTATTACTGATAAATACTAAAGCATTAAGTATCCAAAAAAAGAACTATTTATATACCTACAATGTTGCAAGGCTGAGAAATGATGATCCCATCACCAAACAGTCTCCCTTCACAATTAGGCTAATCTATGAAGGTGTACGTTGCTACTATTGCTGTGATACACAAAACTATTGTAGAATTGTAAGCTAATATACAGAAATGGCCTACGAGTACTCTGCTGAGATAATTGTAAAAAGCTTAAAACTTGTTGTTGTTTCCTATGGCTAGCCCGGATTCCAATCCATCAGCTTTCTTGAGTTCCAATAGAGTTGTGTGAGGTTTCCAGAAGTTCTAGCAGTCACATCAAGTTTGTTGCAATGTAGCAGACTAAAACTACAACATACAAAAACAGTGTGTCAGCAGAATAGACCTACTCGTAGGTCATTTCAGTATCAGTTTATAATTCTACAGTTATACGGCTTCGGTGGGGTAGTCGGTAGCATGCCGAACTGCTATGCCCAAGATCATGGGTTCAAACCCAGCCGAAGTTGCTGGAATTTTAAAAGTGTTAAAACCTTTCAGTATTGTATGCCTTCCTTCAGAAGGGAAGTACTGTAAAGCGGGCGGGCCCATGTCATAGATTTATGGCATGTGAAAGAACCTTCCACTAACTATAATTGTGTGAAGCCAAAATTTGTAGGTTATTTGGTTACAAACGCTCTATCAAGTTCTAACGTTCCGCCAACAATTCTGGCAAGCCATCCGACATGGAGTTTTTCCTGTATCACTGACAGCTAGGAAGAACACCGGGGTCAGCAATCTCCATGGACGGAGGAAAGAAAGCTGGCTCATAGTCAGATGATGAAAAAGTACTGGAAGAAGAGAAAAGACAAAGCGACGAGGAGATACGAGCCCCGTGGTCCTCAGTAGGCCCAAATGACGAAGAAGAACCTAACTAACACATTTTAAGGGCCAATGAATTTCTCTTTCTTAATTGTAATATCTTTGCGTGTTTTGTCGAAGAGCAACATTTCAAGAAGATAATGGTCATCCGCAAATAAACCCTTAAAATTCCAGCTTCATAATAATATATGCATATGATTATAGAAATAACGAATACCAAAAATAAGAAATACATACTAAATATCATCTAAGAATCTATATGTCCACGTACGCTTAAATAAGAACTACTGATACGAGTGCAGAGACAACTTGTGGCCGCAAAACAAACTAAACCTATTCAAAACAACGTATCGTCCAGATGACCAAATCTGAAGGTGACACCGTAGCAAAAGGACCCAGGTTCTATGCGATGACGAAATTTGACGAGAAAAATTATATGATTAGTAACAAATCATACCTAAAGCTAAATTTACCAAAACTCTCCTTCCACAGGGGTTTTGGGGTCTGGGGGATGTGAAACGCGAGTTCAGCATGCCACCGAAGCTGCTTCCCACAGACACAGATGGAAAACAGAATGTGATCTTGTGCAGTGGAATTGTCATGGCAACCTGTCATGGCTCATCCGTCAACAATTTAGTAGTGTTGTCATGGCAATCTCTGATGGCTCTTGGCATTTTCTTCTAATTCCGAAATCCTTTTTCTCATCCCTTGGCGTAATGGTGGGTCATATCAAAAATTCTTTCAGACAAAAGTTTTAGGTAGTTATTAGGGGAACGACGGATGACAGGGAAGAGAGGACGAGGAAGACCAAGAATGCGTTGGAAGGACTCGGTGGAGAATAGTATTAGAAAACGGAACCTGGATTGGAACACTGTGTCGGAAGAGGAATGGTGGAACGACAGAACAAAGTGGAGAGGAACCATATTTGCCCCCACCCAGTGTCAACTGGAAAAGGGGAAATGAAGATGATGATTAGGGGAATATTGTCCATTTTGTAAGGTTTTGATATTGTGCCTATTAAGAGAGATATGATCAATGTTTCCCGAAAAACCCACTTTTTCCCACCCCTTTGGTCAATGGTTGGTGCTATCAGAAAACTTTTCAAACAAATTTTTGGGCCTTATCGGACACACACTATGGACTTTGAATGGATTCGATATTTCACTTTTTCGAAAAAAGCCCCCCCATTTTCATCCCATTCGACAGATTTTGCCCATTAGGGAACTCTGCCGAGATTTTAAAGGGATACATATTATGTAAAGAATTCAAAGTGATTGGTGCAAAATTGCGGTAGTTATCGTGTCCACAAGAAAGTGATATAATTTAAATTATATATTAACTTTTGAACTGACGGCGGTTTTGGGGTCTGGGGGATGTGAAACGCGAAGATATGTAGATTTTTTCCGGAAGCAGAAACATGGTACCTATTGCAATAGTTAGCTCTTGAAATCTACCTAATAGCTCTTTTTTCAGATGCTTAATGCTTTAGTTATTTATTTATTATTTATCATATGGCTTTTAAGGCCGGGAGTGTACGAGGACATGTTCGGCTCGCCAGAGGCTGTAGGTGCTTCAAGCGGACACCCATAGGGTGAGCTACAAGTTCCGTTCAATTTCAAATAGTTCCAACTTTCGCTACCAGACATCATTGATATCTAGTGGTGAATGTTGGAACTTTGATAGAGCGTTCCAACAAAATGTAACCTAGAAATTTAGCTTCACACAAGTTTAGTCTGTGGAAGGATCGTTTACATGCCATTATCTATGACATGTGACCGCGGCTTTACATCCTCTCCGAAGGAAGGCATACTGAAGGAATTTTAACGCTCTTAAAATATCCAACGACTTCGGCCGGGTTTGAACCCACTATCTTGGTCACATCAGTTCAACATGCTACCAACTACGCCACCGAAGCCGCTAATGCTTTAGCATTTAACAGTAATAGTTGCCACTGGTGATCTTATCTCAGTTAGTAGCAAAGTGAATACACACTGTGTAATAATACTGGACAAGTATCTTTCTAAAACATATTTCGCCCCAGAGTACCATAGCCAATGTTTGAATTTTGAATTGTCTAAGGTTCAAAAGAGCCTTGCAGTGGCCTTCACAGCATGTACTAGCCAGAGTCTTGGTGAGGGGTACCATACCAACTGACGAGCCCAAGATACGAGTGCCGGCGGTCAAGGTGAGAACTATTATTTGATTACATGTGTCACTATATCAGCCTGCTTGGTTAATTCGTAGTCACTCGGGTAGGATATGACTCGGTTTCCGGTGGCTTCAGACATCGTTCTCCTCTCCTGGGCATGAGTTCCGGTTACACAGTTACACATAGCTGTTCTGTTGCGAATCAATTAGAAACGCACCATTCTTAATCCACCCATTCTATTATTAATTTTTTCCGTTCACGATTCACAATAAAACACAAGTCGTGCGTGCAATGCTGCTTGACTTATGTGGGTACTGCACTCCATCATCGCTATGTTCCCCTCCTCGTCCCGTAAAGTTCCAGCTGCTATCATGAACAAACTCTGGCGCAGCCAAGTTCGGTGGCACTCATATCTTGAAAGGCTAATACACTGGGTAAAAGGGAGAAGTATAGATCACGATACGCAAAACAAATGGCAGCATCGAGGAAGTCATTGACAGCACTAAATGTTTAACTAATAACCAGGGTGTCTACTGTAAGGATGAAGTAAAAATTAGTTACTTTTTAGGTACCTTTTAGTTACCTTTTAGTTAATTTTAGTTACCTTTGAATTCAAGTTACGTCTGCGGTCTAGAAGCATAGGCGCTCATCACGCGGTGAAGAAAAACAACAATGAACTGTTTTTAAAGAAGTTTTTTATTTATCGTACGGCTTTTAGTGCCGGGAGTGTCCGAGGACATGTTCAGCTCGTCTGAGTCTGTAGCTGCTTCCAACGGACACCCTTAGGGTGAGCTACAAGTTCCGTTCAATTTCAAGTTGCTATCAGATATCAATGATACCTAGTTGTGAACGTTGGAACTTTGATAGAGCGTTCCGACGAAATATAACCTAACAATTTAGCTTCACACAAGTTTTGTCTGTGGAAGAATCCTTTACATGCCATAAACCCAGGACATGGGACCGCCGGCTTTACTTCCCCTCCGAAGGAAGGCATATTGAAGGATTTTTAACGCTTTTAAAAAATCCGACGACTTCGGCGGGTTTGAACCCGCTATATTGGGCACAGCAGTTCAGCATGCTACCAACTACTCCACCGAAGCCGCTTTAAATGAAATTCACATGATGTTATAAAAATTTAAAAAATAATAAATATATACTAGATATTTAATATCCAATGAGTTGTTTCAGCTAATATGTCGTCTTGTCCACAATATGTTATTATTACGGTACCCAGAGGTTGCTCAGCTCTTGACCATTTGGCGAGATTTCCTTCGTTCCCGCGGTAGGTCACGAAGAAATGTATGCGATGTTACGCGATCGTCACCGAATTCTGTCTTCGCAGTCAAATGCGGAGAAATATCGAGATGTTACATGATCGGCGCTGGTCTCAGTTGTTTGGTGAGCTTCCCGTAGTTTTCACGATAGAACACGGAGAAAAATCGCGATTTAGATCATCAGCGTCACTTTTCGTCATTCGACGAGATTTCCATTGTCTTTGAGTTCGGGCACAAGAAAATATAGCATTATTACGCAATCGGCGCCACTTGCTGTCCGTTTGACAAGAATACAGTTGTCCTCGTCATTGAATGCGGAGAAATATCGCGATGTATCGCAATCGCTGCCGCTCTCGGCCGTTTTACGTTGTCCTCGAGATATTATGCAATCGTCGCCGCACCCGGCCTTTCAACGATTGTCTGCCTGTCTATCTGTCCTGATAGAATGGCGGAGGCAAGCTCAAAGTTGGGCATGGTTAAAATTCACGTGTAGTTATGAACACGTTGTTCGGTCGGCGCCGTGATTCCCTTTGTCCCTATGCTGTAGTTGGGAGTTCATGAGTTCAGGGTGGATCACGAGGAGGATTTAGTATTTCGATGCTACGTAGGCTGCCATTTTTACGTGGGTTGATGCACTTCTCGCTCCCCGCACGCTTTTAAGTATACGGTCATGGGAAAAGTGGCAAGTAGGTGATGGGTGCCCAAACACCTTTGACAGCATTCCCGCAGTCCTCGAGGTCACAAGTTCACGATAGGGGACGGGTTTTATGATTTTACGCAACTGACGTCGATCTCGGTCCGTTTGACGAGATTCCCGCAGGCAAGTCGTGCGGTCAGCCGGCCGTCTTGAGGAAGCGATTTTGGAGGATGAACGTTCGAAGTAGGTACGGTATCGAATATTACGAATTGTTGTGAGAGGATTGCACGAATAATACGACAAGAGGGCAAGTTTTATTTCGATTGAGAACCACGAATTATCAACAAGTTATTGAAATAATCGGTTAGATTATATATCCGATGGAACGAAAGTTCGAAGGAAAAATCGACTTATAACGGAATTTCGAATTAACCATACTGAATGTCGCAAATTTACTTGACATATTTTTTAAATAAGTTATATGTATTTCGAAGCTTTTTCGTATTTTTTCGAACCGGTAACATTTCGCAAGATTGCGACATTAAATTGTTTCGCGTTATTTCTGGACTTAAATTTGACATAGTTTCCAAATAACAGAAATGAGAGATTTCTTTTTAGTTTCGGAAGTATTCGCGAATAAACGTCTCGCGAAAAGTCAGGTTTCCTAATACAGTAACACAGAAAAATATTTCACACGAAACTTAAGACTTCTTGATGCCGAAAATATACGTTGAACCGATGTATACCGCTCAAGGTATCCTCGGTATGTATTTCCTTGAGGTCGGGCACGGAGAGATATAGGCCTAGCTTAGTACTATGCAATAGGCACGGCGCCGCTTGCGTGAAACTCGCAATCTCTGAGCCTAGCGGCGCGAGTTTAAATGATTCAACCCGCCTTCAGAAAATTTTCGTTACCCGTTTGTAAAATTCGTTACTTTTTCGTTACTTTCGTTACCCATTTGTAAAATTCGTTACTTTTTCGTTACTTTCGTTACTTTTGTTACCGGTAGACACCCTGATAACACAGCAAAAAATACACCCGGAAATTAGTGATAACCTCCGGAAGAAGTGCATTTTGTGACTTACAGTCATCATCATCGGCTTTAACTCAAATCCGAGTATAAATCTTCTTCTTTCAGTCCAGTTTGTGGATGTGTTTACGGTGACTGAAGAGTCCAATCCTAGCATAGAACAAGAGTCCACACAAGTCACATAGTATTGCTGGAGGAGGACCTGGTTGGGCTGCTCGAAGTTTCCTAGCTTGACGCTTGGCTCTTCATGTGTGCGTCGATCCATTTCAAACGTTTTTACAGTATCTGAGATGGTACGGCACCAAGTTGAGCGGTCTTCAGCCAGCATGTCCCAGGTTTGTGAATCAAGACTTGTCAATTTCAGGGTCTGCTTAAATTGGTCCTTGTAGCACCTCTTAGGACCACCATGAGGTCTGGTGCCATAGCATAGCTCACCATATAGCATTTGAAGAGGTAATCTCACATCATCCATCCAATGGACATGACCAATCCATCTAAATTGGTGACCTATTACGGATGATTCTATGCTGTTGATTTGAGTCTTTTCAAGAACAGCATTGTTGGTAATGCGATCTTCCCATTTAATCCTCAGGATTGATCGAAGTTTTTGTAGGTGGAAGCGCTCAAGCTTCCTAAGATCACGTCGGTAAAGGGTCCACGTTCCACAGCCATACAAAAATGTAGAAATTACTACTGCTTTGTACTCATGGACAGATCTTTATTCATGAAGACCCGGTGCGCTAATTGTCCATATGCTGCATGGGCTGCGCCAATTCTCTTATCCACATCCTGCTCACAGAAATGGTACTGCCCAGGTACGAGAAGTTGTCTACCTGCTCTAATGGCAAATTTGAGATGGAGATATTGAACTGAGGAAGAGGTGTGCCTGGTGAAGGTTATGCCAAAACTTTAGTCTTATTGACATTTATGGTAAGACCAAAGCGATCACATGCACTTTTGTAACAATTAACCGACTCTTGCAGCTCTTCTGGTGTGAGAGTTGGTGCCGCAGCATCATCTGCATACAACATATATTAGTAACATTAGTAACCCGAGTTTTCCTCAAGGAGCGGAGACGAGTTAGGTTGAAAAGCCCTCCATCAAAACGACAATTGACCTCCACACCTGGGATGTTTGTAGGTGAATCATAAAGCATTGCAGCCAAGTACAGCGCGAAAAGCGTTGGAGCCAGTACACATCCTTGTTCCAGTCCATGGGTAATAGGAAATTCATCGGACATCTTATTCTGATGGCAAACCTGACCTGTCATGCCGTCATGGAGAGCCTTGATTAGATCTACAAAACGCTGAGGGCAACCAAACCGCTTCAGCACTGCCCACATGGCTGGTCTTGGAACCAAATCAAATGCCTTTTCCAAGTCATAAAAGACTAAGAAGAGTGGATTCTGTTGTTCTTGTAGCTGTCTCACACAGAAAATCAAGTCAATTGTGCTTCTGGAAGCTCTAAATCCACATTGTGACTCTGGGAGGATCTTCTCAGAGATAACCTTGAGGCGGTTAAGTAGAATCCTTGCAAGAATCTTCCCCACAATTGATAGCAGTGATATACCACGGTAGTTGCCACAAATACTGCGAATTACAGCATATCTGACCTGTAGGCCTTTAGGTGATTATCAATTGTAACTCTTCAGTCAGTCAACACAAATTTGTCCAATATGATTGCGGATTAAAAAGGAACTATCATAAGTTTCTCGCATCAAAGACAGAAGAACATTGGGCAGCTTATCGAGATGCCAGAAGTGTAGCAAAGAAGGCTGTGACAGTGTTGAAAGCATCCCACTTTAGTGATATCTACATGGTGGCCACTCAAATCGGTCAACGATTTTCCAGGAGTTTTCCAGGAGTAATTCTCATTTTTCCAGACTTAAAAATAAGCGCGAGTCCGGGGGTTTATCGGTTGCCTACTTCAAGACCGAAATAAAGCAGTTGTGTTTGGTTTACTTATACAGATGTGGACAAAAATTAGTGGTGATTGCGTAATTGATACACACAAATGATTTAATTGATTGTTTTAAAAAGCCTTCGTGACTCAAAAATTCGCTAAAAAAAAAAAGAATGCCGCCTGCAATTTTATTGTGGTGAAGTTGTCTATACTCAATATGTTTTACAAAAATCCTATCACGTGCTCTCCCACACAGAAACAGGTAGCCTGAGGAAATTTCTTTCGTTAACGATAGAGTGCTCACCCAAAACCACAGCGGGAGTATGATTTAAGATAAAACATGGTGCGTAAATTTCCGGTTAAAAATAAGCAGGGTTTGCAGAGCGACCGCTAGATGGCCCTTGGCACCCCACGCGTGATATAATGACGTCGAGGACTAAGAGCGGACTGGGATTTTTAGTAGTGGATGGAAAGATTTTTATAATTAATTAACAGTGGCCATTTTCCAGGAGTTTTCATTTTTTTGGTCATTTTCCAGGAGTTTTCCAGACCTATTAAAAATCCAGGAGTTTTCCAGACCTATTAAAAATCCAGGAGTTTTCCAGGATTTCCAGGAGTAGTGGCCACCATGTATCTATAAGAAACTTGACACACCAGCTGGCGAGCGGGAAATCTATAGACTTGCTAAGCAGCGCCACAGAGGTACAGCTGATGTCGAGAAATTTTATGGTATTAATGACGAAGAGGGCAAACTCCTCACCAAACAGAGGGAAGTAACAGAAAGATGCCGACAACACTTGGATAAAATCAGCAATGAAGAGTTTCCGCATGCTCCTATCCCACAGACCACTCCTATGCAGGGACCTATCCTACCGATCACCGAGAATGACGTTGCCGAAGCGCTTGGTAAGATGAAACCTGGAAAGGCTACCGGACCAGATGACATTCCTGCAGAACTTTGGAAATCAAAAAATTTGGATTCCAACTCAGTGGCTCACATGTTTCTTCATGAAGATCATTGAAGAAAAACAGATACCAACAGAGTGGATGTTCAGCACAACAGTCCCAATTTGGAAGCAAAAAGGAAACCAGCAGAGTGTTGTAACTACCGCCTGTACGCCTCTCATACCATGAAGATCTTAGAGTGTATCATTGATAAGAAGATACGACAAATTGTTTATCTCCCCGTCAACCAGTGTGGTTTTGTGAAAGGCTGTGGAACAACAGATGCTATCCATGCTGCTCGTTTGCTCATCGAAAAACATCGTGAAAAGCTAAAGCATCTCCATCTTGCATTAATAGACCTAGAAAAAGCACATGCCTTGATTTGGCTTGCTCTTCGTGACCATGGAGTCCCTGAAGAACTAATAGATTGGGTCAAACTGTTGTACCGTAACCCAAAGAGTCGCATATAATCAGCGGCGGGACTATCTGGTGAATTTCCTGTTTCTGTAGGTGTACATCAAGGATCTGCTCATTTCACCTCTCCTATTCATCATTGTCATGGACACCGTCACCAGGGACCTACAGAAGCCTCCCCCTTGGATCTTGCTTTATGCTGATGATGAGCTTCTGGCCTCCGATGATAAGATGGATCTTCAACAAGAAGTCCAAGCATGGAGTGACTGCCTTGGAAAATTTGGACTACGGCTCAATGTTAATAAGACAGAATACCTAACAACAGATCAAATTGAAGAACGCACAATTAAAATCACTGGTGTTGATCTACCGAAGGCAATATCATTCAAGTACCTTGGCTGAACTATTGCTGCTGATGGAACCTTAAGGCTTGAGATTGCTCACCGTGTGAACAGCACATGGCTTAAACGGCGGACAATGACTGGTGTTCTCTGCGATAAGAAGATTCCAGACTGCCTCAAGTCGAAAATATATCGGTCCGTAGAGCAACCAGTCGCCCTATATGGCGCAGAATGCTTGCCCACTACAAAGGAAGAAGAACGAAGGCTTGCTATCATGGAACGAAGATGCTTTGGTGGATATCTGGTCTGACACTTCACGATCATGTCACCAATGATGACATCCATAGGCGATATGGAGTAGCACCAGTCATTGAGAAGATGAGGGAATGCCGTTTGCGCTGGTATGGTCATGTGCTTCGAGCGGACAAAACAACAGTTGCAAGCACTGGATTGTAGATGCAAAGCGACCAGTTGGACGTCCTAGACCAGTGTTTCCCAAACTGTGGTACGCTTACCACTGGCAGTACGCTTGTACTGCTGTAGTGGTACGCGGTGATGTTACGAAAAATATAAAAAAATATTAGATACGTTACGAAAAATATAAAAATATTAGATATTTCCAATCTTTTGAAGTGTTAAATTGGCTTTAACAGGTTTGGCATCATTGTTACTACTGCGCAAGGTCTATTTATTTTTAAATGAGATCCGACTACCTGACTGGTCTGTGTTGTTGAGAACTGACTGCACATGCTCACTGCTGCGTCCGTCGCTTGTAGGAGTATTCATGTTGATTTATAGAAACGGTTTTGGTGCTTACGCAACTGCCGCGTCAGCTGTGTCCTAGTCTCATTGAATGAGCCGCGTTTGGTTTCCAGGTACCGGTGCGTCAGTGCGCTCCTTGCCCTGGGGTTTGACATGATTTGGGGCATAATGTTGATTTTTATTAATATTTTCTTTAGTAAATAATAAGTAATAAGTAAATAATTGGTCCAACTCGGGGGTGGCGTGGGAGGGGGTCGTTTGCGTAACAGATGCAATGTCGTTCTCTGAGGGAAAAGGGACTGCTTGGGTGGGTGCTGTGTGGAATGTGGTTTGCGTGCAAGATGCTTTGTGCTTGTGTCTGAGTGTATTTGATTTTGACTTGAGGTGTTGTCTTGGTGTCATTGTGTACTTGTGCGGTTGGCAGTATGGTTGAGATGGGATCTGTTTGCGTTGAGTTTGTGTTGGTGTGGATAGATGGTGGGTCTATTTGTGTATCTGCTTGTTTAGTTTTCTGTTTGGAGGTTTGTGTGAAGCGTTCTCCTGTTTCTATGGCTGTTTGAGTGTGTTCGTGATGGATGTCTTGGGTGCTTGTTTGAGTTTGTTTTGTGCTGGTCAGTTGGTGCTCTGTTTGGGTGTGGGTATAGTGTTCTTCTGTGGGAAATGGTGAGATGATAAGGTGTTGGGGGATACCCGGGTGGCTCAGGAGAGCTCTCGTAATAATCCCGAGGCATCTGCTGTGTGTGGGGGTAGTGATGTAAAATGTCTAGGCATTTATAAGTCGGGGCAAATGTCCAGGATAAATGCCCCAAACCCATAAATGCCCAGGCATTTTGCGCATTTACCTCTTTTAAAAACATATTCATAATGCAATGCTTATATAAATATTGTTTTAGCCATATAAGTATCTACATATATGTATCTACATATATTTATCCATAAACAAAGGAGGTGAGGCCAAAATAGGCTGCGGAAGTTATTGTAGGAATTCACTGAAAGAACTTGATTTTGGTTCTGAGGCTGAACTTGTGCTTGGTACTGCAGATTTGTTGTTGAAATCATCCACTTCAATTAGTAAAGGTTCATAAGGGGGTTTTCTTTCGAAAAGGCTTTTCAACCACTGTAATTGCACCCAACTGAAGCACTTTTTTTTTAGATCCTGAGGGCACTTGAAACACTTCTTTACGTGCTTTTCCATATTGTTACAATGTGACTGTTAATAGTCCTTATTACAATATTTACAAGATACTCCTTTCCCTTTCAAATTAAAAAAGTTCCAAATAGGTCCTTTTTCCTAAGCATTTTGTAATGATTTAATCTAACACTTAAAAATATAAATAGCCTATGAAAGAAGTAAGGTTATCTCAGACACAACCACTCAGCAAACAGCTCTACTTCACAACTAACTGGGCTGGGCTGCTGGTGGTAGAATGCCTCGCCAATATCAAGGCCACATACACCCTACCCCCGTTCCAAGATCATAGCACAATGGCTGCCCAGGGCCTAGCCCATCCACCCTCCTTCCAAAGCCACTATTCACACCATAATCAAACTCCTACCTAATTTTCCTAAATATAAATGAGTAGGCCTGCAGGCCTAATTCAGTAATACAATGTTTTCTTCAAACCAGATATACATAATTCCCATTTAGATGTTATTGACACAGGATAATTAAATTATTATTAGCAATATTCAGGCATTACTAGTTTATCCATGAAATGTACCTTTGATTAATGGTTTTTATTATGTTTTAGATGCTCTAGTAACAATCACAAGTAGTAAAAGGTTAAAAAAAAAAAAAAGAAGTTTTCTTAAATGCCCAGATTTTGGGCGCTTAAAACTGCTTTGGGCAAATGTCCATTTATAGATGTCCTGCCCTCTGGGCATTTGCCCAGCCCACATCACTATGTGGGGTTGATGGCAATGACACCGTTGACGGTTTCCTCAATCTCTGTGACGAACCGCCACACAGGTTCCAGCACCTAAATGACGGACATCCGGTTTATGAGGGGATCCCGTGATGGCCTAATCATAATCGTACTGCCCCACGGGGAGGTCCGGGTGGGGTGAGAGTACTGAAGGTACTCTGAGAAGTCAAGGGGGGGGGGGATGGTTGGAGTGTTCATGCTGTAGTTTGTCTGTTTATATGTTCGTGAGTGTGTGTGTGTGGGTGTAGGTAGACGTAGCAGACCTGGATTTGTGGCCTCGCCGAAGAGAATTTCCAGTCACTCAAGGTTCCCAGTTGAACGGTGGGAGCCGTGACAATGAGCGATCTAGCGGTAATTAATTAATAATTTAATTAATTTATATAGCTTGAGGGGTGAGGGAGGATGGGTGTTTAATTTGAGGGTGTCTTGGTTCGGAGGGATTTGCTTGTAAGGGATCTGATGAGGAGTCGTCTTGATGCGAATTGGGAATTAGTGTATAATTAGGCTTGCCAGACGTCCCGGTATTTTGCTCTCGTCCTGGTGTCCCGCCCGGTTTTATCAATGTCCCGGAAAACAGCTGTAAGATGTAAAAAGTAATGAATTTAAGTGTTTAAGAATCGTTGATGAATCCGTTACTTTTCAACAATCAATGAAAAGGTCAAGCTTATGAAAGACATTTTGAAAAAAGTGCATCAAGTCAAAAATATGAGTGGTTTGAAAGCAAAGATTAACATTGTTAACTCATTAATTAATTGTTTTTTTAGTTTGACGAAAAAAAGTTTTTTTTGTGATTGTTTTTGTAGTTAGATAAAAAGTTGTAGTTTTTCAAAAAAAATAATAAGACTTAGTAATTGTTCAATTAAACAATTTGATGAAGTATTTTAAATTGTATTTTATTAACACTTCTTTCTAGACCACAAAAAATTAACATTTAAAAAAATTATATATTTTTATGTAGCAAAAATTCCTCTTAAAAAAATTAAAAGGTGTGCAGAACTAACAATTTAGGGTGTCCGATTTCCCCCTCCCGTCACTTGCGAGGCTTAAAAAAGGCTTAACACTCACCATTTTGCTTCTAATAATTTTTAATGGGGGGGGGGGGGTAATCCCTCTGAACTCCCGGTAAGGCCATCCCATATTAATGTGTCCCGGTTTCATCCACCAAAAATATGGCAAGCCTATGTATAATCAAACTATTGAACAATAATGGGTAACGGCAGGTCGGCAGTGGGTGATTGTTGCTCTGATCTGTTCAAATGACATAGTCGCTGGCTGCGAGCCGACTGCACGGACCAGTCAATGCGACGAACGCAGCAGTGAATGTGTGTTCTGAACCTGTTTAGTTGTGTTGCTACATTACAGTTTGAGTTTTGTGTGTATTGTGCTTTGACATGGATAAGTGGTTAAAACGTTCTCAATCTTGTCCTTCAACCAGTGCTTCCAAAGTTTTCAAAACTAGTGGAGACGTGAAAACTGTTGAAAGTGATGTGTGTACCGGGACCAGCACACCTACTAAATCAAGTGCTACCTTTAACCCTCAGCTTTCCAGTGTTAGTACTACTAAAAAGTAGCAAAACGCAAGTATGATCCTAGTTACTTGGCTTTTGGATTCACATATACTGGAGATGTAAATGAGCCTATTCCACAATGCATTATTTGTATGGAAATATTATCCAAACACAGTATGAAATCTTTGCTTCTAATGAGGCATTTCAACACGAAACATGGTAATTTGAAGGGGAAACCTTTGCCTATTTTAAAAATAAAGAAAATGAAGTCAAAGTAAGCAAAACCACGATGAGCTCATTTTCATCTCTGAACGTAAGGGCAGTTGAAGCCTCTTATAAGATTAGTTTAAGAATAGCCCAAGAAGCTAAGACACATACAATTGGTGAGAGTTTAATTTTACCCGCTGGCAAAGATATGGTGTCTTCCATTTTAGGAGAAAAGGAAGCCAAGCAGCTTGATGTTATTTCATTGTCAAACAACACTGTGTCACGGAGAATTGTAGACATGGCTTTGGATGTAAAGCACACTTTAATTGAAAAGATCAAAGCAAGTCCATAGTTTTCACTACAGATTGACGAGTTGACTGATGTCACTAATATGCCAAATTTACTGTGCTACGTTAGGTATGAGGACAGCAATGAAATAAAAGAAGATATGCTCTTTTGTGATGTGTTACAGGCTCAAACAAAAAGTGAAGATATATTCGGAAAACTAAGTAGTTTTATGAATAAGCATGAACTAGATTGGAAGAAATGTGTAGGACTTTGTACGGATGGAGCGCCCGCAATGGTGGGGCGTCATGCTGGCGTAGTAGTCAAAGTAAAACAAGTAGCTCCTCAAGCAAAGATTACTCCCTGCTGTTTGCATAGAGGAGCTTTGGTGAGCAAAAAATGTCCTGACAGCTTAAAGGAGGTATTGAGCCAAGCCATTAAAACGGTAAATTTTATCAAGGCACATGCCTTGAACTCTCGCTTGTTTTCAATACTGTGCGATGAAATGGGCGGTTTGCACAGACAACTGTTGCTACATACGGAAGTTAGGTGGCTTTCAAGGGGAAAAGTAATCACACGTTTATTTGAGCTCCGTCATGAAGTTTTAATTTTTTTGTCCAACACTAAGTTTGAATTCCAAAACTGTTTTACCGATGAACTGTGGATCTGCAAGCTGGCATATTTGTCAGATATAGTTTCAAAGCTCAATGACCTCAACCTGTTTACAAGGGGATTACAACACTCCCTTTCGTGTACAAGATAAAATGTGTGCTATGAAGAAAAACTTAATCAAGCAGCCAATGAGAAAAAAGTGTCCTTGTTTCCAAAACTTGAGAATTTTGTAGAAGAAAATAATCTTCAACTGAATCCTGGACTTCTGAAAGACATTAAAACCCACTGCTTTGGTTTGATTCAAACTTAGTTCCTGAAGACTTCAGCAAAGATACCTGGATCCAAAACCCGTTTGCTGACATTGATATGTTGCCGGAGGACTTTAAGGCCAAAGATAAGGAGCAGTTTTATGAATTAAATTGTGATTTAGAACTAAGGCAAAATTTTACAAAAATGGCTCTTGTGAACTTTTGGGTTGAGAGGCGTGCAGACTATGCAGACATAGCTGACAAAGCAGTTAGATTTTTACTGCCTTTCACTACTTCGTACTTGTGTGAGACTGCATTTTCTTCACTTGTTTATCTCAAGAATAAATACCGAAATAGGCTCCTTACAGTGGAAAACGATCTTCGTTTGAGACTCAGCAATATTAAACCAGACATTCCTAAGTTGGCTTCTAATCTTCAAGCTCGCCCTTCACATTGAAGTTGTTGGTTGCACTTTGGTTTTTATGTTTAATTATTAAGAGTTTGTTTTATTAATATTATCTGTGCCGTGTCATTTCTGAATATTTGAATTGAATACTTATTGTAATAAATAATGAATTTAACTCTTAACAGTCTAACACTAACAAACACAATTTACAATCCATCTTTTGGTCTGCTACGTAGTGGTAATGGGGGTAATAGTTACTATATCACTGGGTGGTACGCGAGAGGTTCTCATCTCTTAAAGTGGTACACACACAAAAAAGTTTGGGAAACACTGTCCTAGACAGCTATGGCTTGACACAGTACATGAAGACCTTAAAATTGCTCGACTCCATCCCGATATGGCCTACGATCGTATAAAATGGCGACAAAGAGCCAGAATAGCAGACCCTGCCTGTGTGCGGGACAAATGCTAGTAAGAAGGAGGGTACAATATACATAATAAAATAATTAATAACCAAACTTAGCCTCTAGACATCCCGTAAGGGCAAAGGCCTTCTGTTTGCATGATAGGCTCTGAAGGTGAGCAATCCTTGGGAGCTTTTGTCTTGCTATTGATGCTTCGTCCTGCCTCTATCCCTATTTTTTACACTTCCGCACTGAACTGTTCACAAAATGCAGTCACTGCCATTGCCTTCCCCTACACACAAAATGGTGGTAACCATGACGTCATGGCCGACACTTGAGGTTTGAAAGATGCATACGTATTAAATTCTGTGTGTTAATAAGACTTTACATACAAACACATACAACCCTAATCTGGGCCTTATGTCCCAGACCCCCCACATATACAGTGCGTCAGGGAGTGTTCTGCGCAGTGTCTAGGCACTGCTACGATAGGTGAGAGCAGGGGTTAAGTTGGCAGCGCGGTGTCAGACCTTTCGCTCACTCGCCGACAGCCAGGTACTAGCTTGTCTTCTCCAAGGTCGACAGGATATCAGAACACATGTGTGAGCTGTACTGTGGAAAGCGTCAGTGTGAAAGCAGTAAGGGAGCGTTTAGATTATTGGAATAGTGCAACAGGATACAGGCGGTAATGTTTACTACTGAAAAGAAGAGCGTTTTTGGTGGAATATATTTTTCGTGAAGGCGATCGGTTTACAGAAAATGTAAAATTAAAATTTCAGGCGCGGTTTCCTAATTCAAGTGTCCAAACCGGGATACTGGGATTTGATAAGTAAATTTCGTGTGACGGCTCAGTTCACGATGTACCAGGAACAGGCAGGCCTACGCTGTTAACAGACGAAAAACTTAATGAAAGTTCCAATATAATGCTGCGAAGTCCAAGTAAATCAATACGCAAATTAGCTCAAGAAACAGGAAGCTCTAAGTGGACTGTTCGTTGTTTATTTTGATACAAGCGGCGGCAGCCACGCTGGCAGCAGCAACCGTACTGCCAACTTAACTCCGGCTCTCACCTAACGTAGCAGTGCCTAGGCACTGCGGAGAACATTCGCTGACACCCTGTACAATATACATATACAGGGTCTTCATATTTGCTTGCCAAGGAAGTTCTCGCTCGCGCACTCCGCCAGTGACGGGTCAGTTGCCGCATACATATGGCAGAAAACGGTGCTTAAAATCAGTATCATGCACTTTTACTCATCATGTTTACAGTAGATGCTGAAAATGTTCCCCATCTGCTGCCAAACATAATCGGCATCTCCTTATGAAGTTTCTGGTTACTCCAGACTATTAATTCAGGTAATTTGGTTAATTTCAGTACTTTAAGAATTTGTACCGAAAAGTAAGTTTACCTCTTCCTTATTTTTACTGAGATATGCCATATGAATGTGAACTATAGTATATCGCACATAAACAGAAGGTTCAGTAAACAATAAGAATTGACATAAAGGTCGTTTAAAGTGCAGTTTAGTCAATCCTCCCTTTTCATCACTTTTAACAACATAGCTTATTGAAAATATATCATTTATGATTAAAATACGTTTCTGGGAGTCCTAGCGAGTTCAGTAAGGATGTAACTTCATCTTACTTTTCGGTGCAAAATTCTTAAAGTACTGAAATTAACCAAATCACCTGAATTAATAGTCGGGAAAATAAGGAAAGGAAGGAAGCTTGTAGTTTAACGTGACCGTTAATCTTGAGATCATGAGCCACGGGACCTCCTTTTTACGTGGAATCCGAACCACAGGACGTGGCATTTCACTTCGAAAATCTCACATGCATTGACCGGGAATCGAACCCGGACTGCCTTGGTGAGAGGCATACAGCTAGACCGCTGAGCCACCACGCCCCTGAAAATATCCGGAGATGATGTAGTAATAGATGTTTACTCCTCTTCTGTCCGAGACCCACCCAGCCATCCCAAAAAGGTTCACGACTTATACTCCAGCTGACTTCAGCCATTTTTGGCAACGTGTACAGTATGCCAACCCCACGCATTCGGTACTATATCGCATCCGGCAGACCAATGGTTTTCGCCTAGACCAATAATTGTTACGTAGCAGCTAATACAAACACCCCTGGTTTTTGTCACACACAGTGGAGGTAGTCACGCATGAATAATCATTATCAAGGCCAATGGTTTTATTTGCATAATTACAGAGTTACGTGTGTTGTGTGGTGTATTTTATATCGGACATGTTGGCAACTGTTTTGATGTCAATGTGTCATGGTGGCGGTCGTCAAATGAGCAAGAAGAAAAATAATTTAACTTATTTACGTAATAAAATAAATATTTCTGGTGCAGCAATGAGAATTCAAATTGTAATCAACTTTAATTACTCCCAGACAGGTAAGTTAACTTAGCCTACTGTATGTAAATCGTATGTCATACATTTTCAATAAACTGCCCTGTAAAAGTTGTGAAAAGGGAAAAGTTCCTTATCCCGACAATTAATTTTCTCTCTTTCTGTTGGCAGAAATGCCAGAACGCAACATAGCTTGAGGCAGTCGTATCTCTAGGCACGTTTATAACCAAGAGTGACAAATCGCTTATATTCCATGATCCTTGGTGTAAGGTATCCCCATCTATACCACTCCATAACGATATTTTGTGAATCTTACTGGTGATTAACAGATGACGTTATTACAGTAAAATGTTGCAAGCAGTCTGGTTGGGCAAACAAATAGCAACATTGCTAACATCCTACCAATAAACTTTGCCTTGCAAAGGAAGGCATTTGTTGGCAGTGGATTGATTTTAAATTATATTGGCTCAATGTTTAACAGTAGCCTCACAATGTTAAACTTCCGCTTAGTGGAGACCTAATGGGGCAATACAGTAGCTACGATTCACTTCTGCAGCCAGATCTTACACCAACATATCACTAGCCAACAATCACACCATCACAACTAAGTTAAATTTGTCACTCACTGGTAACTAACTGTCCCAGACCAATAATAGTAAATTAATACCCACAGACACTCGCACAAATCCTAACCACTTATTATGCTAGTGTCTGGTCACAGCACATTGGCAATACAAATGTAGAGCTTAAAGAGTTATGGTTTGCTTACGAGAGAGTATTCTTTTTTTAATGAATTGATTAATTTACCACCATTAGTCAGCGACTGTTAGGTCAGGACCTGGTGATAATGGCAGATGTGGTATATGTCACTTTAAGAGTAACCATGAACCACCAAATCTAGGTACTTGAATAAAAACTCAAATTTCATAGAAACTCACTTTCAAGGGCAAAATTTTCTACATTTCCAAAATTAACGTACTGTGAAATGTTCATGCAAAAACGAGGCACTTGAATGTAGGATGAAAAATTAATAAGAAGAGAGTTACATTACCTAGGACTGTAGGATCACCTTTCATGTAGGAAAGTATGTACTTATTGAGGAATAATGTACAACCACTGAAGAAATACCATAATACAAGGAAAAACATGGCTCTGCAATTGAAGAGTCCTTCTCTTGTGTCTGTTGGCAAATTATCATCGTCATTTCGTCGAAGATTTGGAATGGTAAGCATACTCTTTATTCGTTCATTAGATTGACGAGTTTTTTCACTAATGTCATCGTCATCGTCAATATCGCACAGTTCTTCGGAATCATTTGATTCTTGATGTTTTAAAGCTGGACCCCCAACAGAATCACTGATGTTAATAGTGTTTAAATGATTTAGCAAAGTATGATTTTTCATGACTATAATAAATTAATAAAACAGGTCTCTAAATTCCCCAGTTCGATCCTCGTAGTACCATAGGCTTTTCTCTCGTCTGTTGACATTAACGACGATGATGTATTCTGAATCCTGAAACATACAGGTAAAGCCCGTAAGACTTAGGCTACATTACAAGGAAGATGTTCATACGATAAACATGCAGAAACGGCAGATAACTATTAGGCCTATCTAAAGCCCACAAAAAACACAATTACACACACACCTTTAACGGCAGCCTTCACTTAATTTTTCGAGCTTTAACATTAATGAATATGGTTAATATTACTAATCATTCGATACTCACGACATTAGCTACGAGTTTCTGATTCTTTTTGACACTTAAAACTCATGTGGTGACACGATCGCTTAGGTGCCAACGCAACATCCCGATAACATTTAACCAAATTTACACAACTAGCCGGAACCGAGCACCTTCCGTATTTCTGCGCGTGGAGTACGCAATTGCAAACCAAGTTGCAAACCAATAGCAATCCCGTAACAATCCGGTAGATGGATCTGCTACCTGTAAACAAGATCGAGTTAAAACTACTAACGCTATCTAGTAGCCAGGGAAGAGAAATGATACAGGGTAGCCAACAGGTAATCTGTGGTAGCCAACATTGAAGTTATCCGGCGGTAGACGTCTGAACTTTGTGTTCAATAATATTATATAATAAAAGATCGTACAATGTACGTAAATTATTCAATTTATTTGTTCCGCCGAGCAAATTACTCTCTGCTCTGTAAGGGAAACTTGTCTTTTCTCGCACACCTTTATGATTGTGGTAACGATCACAGTGCATTTTGCATACGGTAGTTCAACACACTGTTCTCCTGGGTCATGGTGCTTCTTGTTGCTGCAGCATTTGATGTGAAATCCATGTACAGCGAACCTTGTCATCATGTGTCGAAGGTCGTAGTCGGCCTGTTTCCATTCTGTCGTGACCATTGCGTCGGTGGAATAGAATTCGTCCCATATTTCTTCTTTCTTCATACGAAGTTCCTTGATTGCCTCATTGTATGCAGTGGCGGATCCAGGCCTTGCGGGGCTCTGGGGAATATGATAAGGTGGGGCCCACAACAATAGGAAATTAAAAAAGTCAAATGGAAAATAGTTTGGTACCGTAAACCGAGGCTACTTTGTGACGATCGAGGTGTCATTGTGACAAGTGACGTGAAATTTTGTTTTTGAAATTGGCGCCGTAACCAAGAGAGATAGACACGTGCAGCGACCGGCATGGTGAATAAGTGGAGTGTTGGGCGTCCACTAGCGGCTACAGAGAAAAGCTTTCGTTGCGCTGACCGGTAGTGACTTGTTTTGTTGCATGCGGCATTATTATTATTATTATTATTTTACCCTCCAGGTTGGTGGAACCCACGGACTCAGCGAAGGAACTCACCACTACCGCCTCTACGGGCAGTGTCCTAGAGCGGGGAACATCGAATCGGAAGGGATACAACTGGTGAGGTGGGATTGGCACCTCGCCCAGGCGGCCTCACCTGCAAAGCGAACAGGGGCTTCATGAGGGAAGGTAAGGGATGTTGAGGATGGATAGGCAAGGAAGAGGGAAGGAGGCGGCCGTGGCCTTGAAGAAGGTACCATCCCGGCATTTGCCCGAAGACGAAGTGGGAAACCACGGAAAACCACCTCGAGGATGGCTGAGGGGGAATCGAACCCTCTCGACTCATTTGGGCCACCCGAGGCTGAGGAGACCCCGTTCCAGTCCTCGTACCACTTTTCAAATTTCGTGGCAGAGCCGGGAATCGAACCCAGGACCTCCGGGGCGGCAGCTAGCAATTTCATTATTAATACGTTTATTGAGTCGCCTCCGTAGCGTAGCGGTCAGCATGGTTAGCTGCCGCCCCGGAGGTCCTGGGTTCGATTCCCGGCTCTGCCACGAAATTTGAAAAGTGGTATGAGGACAGGAACGGGGTCTACTCAGCCTCGGGTGGCCCAAATGAGTAGAGGGGGTTCGATTCCCACCTCAGCCATCCTCGAAGTGGTTTTCCGTGGTTTCCCACTTCGTCTTCGGGCAAATGCCGGGATGGTACTGTACCCGATATCCGGATAGTAGGCTGTCAGATATCCGCCCCCTCAATCGGATTGCCAATAATCAAACGCACCGGCACAGCTACATCAATGAAAATGGCACTGACAGATACTATCGAGATTAGAGCACAATAGTTAACAAGAAAATTATTGTGGAACACACCAAAATATACGGGGGTTCATACTTACCTTTACTTACCTCTTAAATTTATCTCGGGGACTGGGTTGTCAACTGGATCACTTAAAAGTATGCCCACACAATAACTTCCACCATGATATTTAAAATGAACCAGAACGAAGACGAGAAACTTTAAACTGCACAATAATTTATTTCACATAAAGAATGATTTAACAAAAAAAAAAAAAAATCAACGTGGCAATCAGAAGCCATCGACCACATAACCATGTCCTCCTGTAGGACTTGTATTCTCTACATATAATGTTTCAGCTTTCTCAAGCTGATAGCAACGTAAAAATAATAATGCACTGGGGATGGAAACGGGATTTGGGATGAGACACATATATCAATTGTTTTGCGTGTTTATCTACTTCACATTTTATTTATAGCCACAAGGCTATTATGGAACGTCCTTGGCCTCTGTAACACAGTTGTCCGGGCCAGCTGCAATGCACCTGTATCGTCAAAGTGGACTCCCGTTCGTTCAACCCTAGCATAAGCGTGTTACCTCAGAGCTTGGCTCTCCTTTTTCAAACACGTAAATGTTCACATCTCAACTGAAATATTATCACGCAAATGTCTTACATGCTTCATTCAAACACCAGTGGATTACTCCAACAATCCCAAATCATGATTAATTGTTCAAACCACTTGCTTAATTAGCGTTGTTTAGAGTATAAAAACAAAACTCTAAATGTTAATTAATTATTTATAACAATAATAAATTGTTTATAACAATGTCAAATGACCATTGAAAATTTTATACACGCCTGTATTAATCACTATCATTTCAAATTATTATCAAAGATATTTACAAAATTATTTACAATATTATATTGTTTATATTATTTATACAAGAAATACATTAAACCACACGTTTATCCGGTTGATAATTACTCAAATCGTGGTGATATAATCGACCAATGAAGGTTAGTTATATTTAACTGTCAAATTCAGATTTAATAAGGTTTAATAATAATTATTAATATTTGTGACGGTAACCTCCATTCAAAATCTTTATCTCAAATTATTTAACACTCTTGTTAATTTTAACAGTATCTTCATATGAATAATCTTTCAAAGAACAAGAATAATACATTCAGCGGGAAAATACTTCGCTTATAACGCACAAAATTGCACAACAATTGGCCCAAAATTCATCATATATCTTCATATATATGGCATAAAAATCTTCCAAACTACACACAAAAACCTCCACTTATTAATTCATCAACTTCATTAATTATTGTGGGAACCTCCTTCATTATTCAAGGGCATTATTCAACAGCGACTTTTACACGTCCACTGAACTAACGATTATACATCCATTGTTCCTCTTTAAAAATTCTTATATTCATCAATTGTAATAATGACTGTTATTATTTAACCTTCGTGGGTTTCATTCATGAATCGATATGAAGTAAAAATTTGCCAATCACAAATAAATTTAATAGCAAATACGATTAGACACTCCTGCCTGGTCTATCAAAATTGAGATTAACATCTTCAAAGTAACGCAGTATAAAAATACTATCATCAAACAAAGTTCATCTAAACTGCAAAATAGTCGAATAGAATACAATTAGACTGTGGAATGCAAACATTATTGTTCCAATCTAGAATTGAGAAAAACTCCTATCAAATGTTCATTACTATAGTGTATTCAATAAATTGTAATCAACGTTCATATTTCATAAAATTGTCTATAATGCAATGATAAATGTCTATGTTGCAATCATGTTCATAAGACGACTAGTATTTCAAAGATCGTCGATATCGTAATAGATTTTAACGCTCTAAAATCTTTTAATCATTCTTCTTTCTTGAGGATGACAGAAAATTGGTCAAAGTAATTAACTGAATAGAATTACTTTAATAAAAATGACACGCTGTCTGAATTCAACTCTGCCATAGCAAATCGTTAACTTTACAGTTAAATCGTGACTACAAAAATATGCAAAATACTGAAAGAATCTAAATCATCAGTCTCAACTGATCCAAAATTATTAAGTAAGCCAATGACATAGCAATGTCTCAAAAATCGAAGAAAAAGGCATAAATCATCGAAGTGTACTGAGTACAGAAATATCAATCAAGAAAATGGGGCAAAAGATAGGACAGAAAATATGGGAAGAATGGTTGCTCAGATATCGCTACAAGACTCAAATAATACAAGAAACGTTCACGACTACCTTATCTGTTGATTGAAGTTCCAGAGGAAAGTTTTCAAAGAAAACTGCTGTTGGTTCCATTTCACCAGCGTAAAGATGTGCTCCGTCCTAGAACCTGGAATCAGCGTCCTCGGAGAATCGAACTGCTTCCTCCTCCGAAATTGCACTGCTCCGTGGATACGAAAAACATCCTTCTGGCAAAACTCTTCTTTGTGCGCCGGGACAACCCTGGCCTCTCTTGAAAGTTCCCTGAATTTCTTGCAGGAATTCGCCATGAAGTTTAATGTAGTTATTTCCGCAGAAATATTCATAGTTGTGGAGTATGAAAAATATTTCCACTGTTATCTGGTATAATTCAGCGATGGATTCACGATGCATGAGTGTAGTTAGATGTTCACTACATGCTCGCTTTTGTAGAAAGACGATTAACGAAGTTCCATGCTGTTATTTTACTCAATCGATATATACTCAACTACTGTTATAATCATCGAAAGCACTGTAAGATTATAATGTTCCATAGTCGAATGTATCGTTGTAATACCAAACGTATTCTCCAATATCACTGTTGCACTCCACGTGTCAGCCGTAGTGTATAATGTGGAATTTTAAAAGTGTTTCTCATGTGGCGAGAAAATCACTTTTGTTGGCAGCCTTAAAGTTCCAATATCTTCCGAAGTATAACTGTGAAATTGTTCAAATCTTGTACACACCTCAATGTTATACTGCCCAATAGAACTATAATAAAGGCTGAAGTTAGCGCTTGATATCTTGACTGGTGGAAACGTTAATGTGAGCGTTTCAACTTCACCTAGTTTCGAGCAGCGTAAAATGGAACTGCTCCGAGTTCGTTCGATGCGCCGGGCTTTAACCACGCTAAAGACAACTTACTTCACTGAATCACTTGAAAATAACTATATATCACCAGAAATATATATGCGATCTGACATATGAGATCTGAGTATGAGTTCTGAGTTCTGAGTTCTGAGAGCTCCTCTCTTCTGTGCACGACCTTTTATCAACTTCTTAAGGGGCGTATCCATCCCTTCCATAGCCTGTTGCTACGTCATTGCTGGAAGTTTTAACTTTGGCTATACTTGACGGATTTTCAAATTTCAAAAACTCAAAATTAATTTCTTCAAAATTCCAAATCAATGCCATAACTGAAAATAGATTTCCACAAATCTGCATGCCAAAAGTAATTAAATATCGTAGTTTCAGCAATCTCCGTCTTCCTTCCAAACTATCGTTCATTGGTTCGAGTCTCTCCTCCAATAGCGTAGCTTCTTCCTTAGCACAATACCTTGTTTCCTGCGACTGCGTCGTAAATCTCGGATCTTTCTCGAACAAAATCATGACGTCACCAAGAATCTCAGCTCAACCAGCCTGCTTGCCTCAAGTCTGCGTCATCCGTGCCTGCGTCATGAATATCCACGTCATAACTATGACATTCATAACTTTACTCATATTTTCCAATACAGCCACCGTGGTCTCAATATAATTCAAATTACGGGGGCATTCTCCCTTCACCACGTTTTAAAAACAGTTGCAAATTGTTTTTAAACTCTGTGTTATAAGTATCAGAATTCACTTGAACACGAAATTGAATTATTATTGACTTACTCTTGGATATTTCCTTTACGTTCCTTAATCATAAGTCTCTTCTTCTCTGGTTTGTGTGTGGCTAATGCATTCTCTCCTCTCTACTGTCTCTTCTGTCCTGAATACCTGTTTTCCAAGTTCTACTGACTTGTAGAAGGACCAGGATCGATCACTACATCCTGTCTTTTCTTTTGGTTTTCAGCTTCCTTTTCTCGTAATTCCTTCAGATACCGCTGACTTTCTTTCTCTCTTTCTTGATACTTGTCGGGTGTCATAACCTGACCTTGAGAATTCTGATTCTGATTCTGGTACTGGTTATTTCTGTTATAATTTCTATTATAACCATTGTTGTAGTATCTACCTCTTCCGTTGTTGTAATTCCCTCTATTATTATTCCAGCCTCGTCTTTGCTGATATGGACGGTAACCTTGGGATATGTGGTTGCGGAAATAATTATTCCTGTGAGGACCTACATTTTCAGTTTTTCCTTCCTCAGGCTTATCAGTTTGTTGCACTTGATCCATGTAGACCGTATTAACGTCTTTGAATTCGTGCCTCTGACCTTTTTGTACCAAATTTGGCATTGGACTCGTGTAGTCAAGCCTTCTCAACAATTCGTCCATACTTGTCAAATCTCTGATATTTGACGATATGATCAGTCTTCTTACCTCCACAGGCAGCATACGTGAAATCGCATCTATCAACTGCTCTGTTGACAATGGGGGTTGCAAAAATCTCAAGCGTGATAGTTGACTCGTGAAGAAATCAGCGTACCGTGTTGGAAGAGTACCTGAATACTTCCTCGAGTATACCTCAGCTCTTAGTGAATTCTGAGCATCTATTGACCAGAATCGTTTAATCAGTGCCTCTGCAAATTCGTCAAAATTGCTGAAAGTGTACCGAAATGCTCTAAACCATTCGAGGGGTCCTCCAGCTAGAAATCTTTCTACGATTCTCATCTCTCTCTCTCTAGGAATGTGGGCTTCTATGAAATAGTCTTTAAGATTCCTGATATATTCGATCGGTGTGAGACTATCAGTGTTGCTAAATTTTTGAGGTTTGTCTTCAAAATTCCGGATGACTGTCACATTTCTCGGATATGAATCCATATAATTCCTCCCACTATCACGATACTTCCATTCGGGTTCAATATTCCGATCCTCTTCTTCTTCCCTGAATCTGGATATACGTTCCTCAGGACTAATATCTCTCTCTTCTGTATTAAGGTTACCTCTTCTCACGTAATTTCTATCCTCTTCACCAGTCAATCCTTCGGTATCCTTGTCTGTGATTTCCGTGATGACTTTCCTAATCAACTCTTCCTTATAGGTTTCCATCATGCTAGCTTCTCCTAGTTTCAAATTCTGCAGCTTGCTCGTAGTTTCATTAACATCAGAGACAACCTTATGCATCTGTTCCTCTAACGCAGTTTTTAATGCTTGCACGTCCTGACCTATTTGAGTTCTATCCTCTACCTGCTTTTCGGATAGCGAATCCATCCTTACATTCAAGTCTTTCCTAATCTGAACTACTTCATTGTTAATGTCTACTTGTGTACTGGCAAGTTTTCTTTCAATTCGTTCCTGAATCTGATCTACGTGATCCCCACTTGACCTGTTCCATTCATCTTTCCACACCGTTACATTTGCAGTTAACATTTCCGCAATATCTACTTCGATGTCCTCCTTAAGTAAACGATTGTGATCTAATACTTGGGTTCTCATGACCTCTACATCGTATTTTAAACCAGCTAAAGAAGCCGTTGTCCTAACAGACTCGTCAACTAACCGAGTTGTTAATGCACTAATGTTACGAGTACAAAGTGTTTTTGAAGTTTCAATTTCCTCCCTAACTTTGTTAACATCAGTCTGAACTTTAGCAATGTCTACAAAAACAGTATTGACTTCTACTTGTATTTTATTGATATCGCTTTGCATATCGTTAACATCTGAATGAATATTATTGATGTCTACTTGAACATTTGACACATCAGTTCGAACATTACTAACCTCTCTTTGAACTTCTTCTACTTTGTCTTGTACAGTAGCAACATCATTCCTTACAACAATTACTTCAGCTCTAGCACATGAAATATCACCCCGGACATTAGCAACATCAAGATTCAACATAGTAAGATCTTTTTGTACCTTAGACACATCAATTTTAACATCAGACACATCTTTATGAATGTCACTTACAGCATTCTCGATTCCCTGGGTACTGATCTGTAAACGCGACATATCATTTTCTAGGTTTGTAGAACTGGTCTGAAGAACTTTCAAACTTTCACCAAGCTTAATAGACAAATTACTAGCATTCCTAGCTTCCATCTCCTCCATTCTAATAGACAAATTAGCAGACATATTACTAGCATTCTCCTCCATCATCTGCTTCATTCGGCTAGCATTCCTAACTTCCATCTCTTCCAACATTTTTCTCAGACTCTCGTCTGCCATTTCAATAATATTTCAATAATAAACTGCTTTAGGGACATACATGAAACAGAGCAAAATAACAACATCTGAGCAACATTTTTCACCATATATAAAATTTGAGCAATTTTCTGTCTTAAATCTAACTTATAATTACCTTATAATTAACCTTCGTAGACACTTCATGTTGAAATAAACTCAAGCACATGTTCAAGTTTCTTTGGTTCATTTTAAAATATCCTAACACAAATAATTTACATTTATAATCCAAATAGTTTAATTTTATCTTTAATATGACTATACATGTCATAAGCCGGCCAAATAAAATAAGATTCCAGATCATAGGCGATTTTTCTAAGTTTCCAGCCTATTTAACCTCTCTCAAGTTGTGTAAGATCTGATCTTTTCTGAGTGTAATTTTCCTAATACAACACAACATTTTATTCCTATATAATCACACTCTCAAATTCTACAATTGGCCAAGACATCTAACAAAGAATCAACCTCTTTATTTGAGTCTTCACAATCCCTTTGACATCGATAACTTGGTAATCTAATGTTATTCGAACACTCTACAAAAATTGCGGTGTCAATTCTACTGCAATAACTTGGTAATCCAATGTTTTGCTGATCGTGCCAATCGAGCCAATCGTGCCCCACGTTGGGCGCCAATCCTACTGTACCCGATATCCGGATAGTAGGCTGTCAGATATCCGCCCCCTCAATCGGATTGCCAATAATCAAACGCACCGGCACAGCTACATCAATGAAAATGGCACTGACAGATACTATCGAGATTAGAGCACAATAGTTAACAAGAAAATTATTGTGGAACACACCAAAATATACGGGGGTTCATACTTACCTTTACTTACCTCTTAAATTTATCTCGGGGACTGGGTTGTCAACTGGATCACTTAAAAGTATGCCCACACAATAACCTCCACCATGATATTTAAAATGAACCAGAACGAAGACGAGAAACTTTATACTGCACAATAATTTATTTCACATAAAGAATGATTTAACAAAAAAAAAATCAACGTGGCAATCAGAAGCCATCGACAAAATAACCATGTCCTCCTGTAGGACTTGTATTCTCTACATATAATGTTTCAGCTTTCTCAAGCTCATAGCAACGTAAAAATAATAATGCACTGGGGATGGAAACGGGATTTGGGATGAGACACATATATCAATTGTTTTGCGTGTTTATCTACTTCACATTTTATTTATAGCCACAAGGCTATTATGGAACGTCCTTGGCCTCTGTAACACAGTTGTCCGGGCCAGCTGCAATGCACCTGTATCGTCAAAGTGGACTCCCGTTCGTTCAACCCTAGCATAAGCGTGTTACCTCAGAGCTTGGCTCTCCTTTTTCAAACACGTAAATGTTCACATCTCAACTGAAATATTATCACGCAAATGTCTTACATGCTTCATTCAAACACCAGTGGATTACTCCAACAATCCCAAATCATGATTAATTGTTCAAACCACTTGCTTAATTAGCGTTGTTTAGAGTATAAAAACAAAACTCTAAATGTTAATTAATTATTTATAACAATAATAAATTGTTTATAACAATGTCAAATGACCATTGAAAATTTTATACATGCCTGTATTAATCACTATCATTTCAAATTATTATCAAAGATATTTACAAAATTATTTACAGTATTATATTGTTTATATTATTTATACAAGAAATACATTAAACCACACGTTTATCCGGTTGATAATTACTCAAATCGTGGTGATATAATCGACCAATGAAGGTTAGTTATATTTAACTGTCAAATTCAGGTTTAATAAGGTTTAATAATAATTATTAATATTTGTGACGGTAACCTCCATTCAAAATCTTTATCTCAAATTATTTAACACTCTTGTTAATTTTAACAGTATCTTCATATGAATAATCTTTCAAAGAACAAGAATAATATATTCAGCGGGAAAATACTTCGCTTATAACGCACAAAATTGCACAACAATTGGCCCAAAATTCATCATATATCTTCATATATATGGCATAAAAATCTTCCAAACTACACACAAAAACCTCCACTTATTAATTCATCAACTTCATTAATTATTGTGGGAACCTCCTTCATTATTCAAGGGCATTATTCAACAGCGACTTTTACACGTCCACTGAACTAACGATTATACATCCATTGTTCCTCTTTAAAAATTCTTATATTCATCAATTGTAATAATGACTGTTATTATTTAACCTTCGTGGGTTTCATTCATGAATCGATATGAAGTAAAAATTTGCCAATCACAAATAAATTTAATAGCAAATACGATTAGACACTCCTGCCTGGTCTATCAAAATTGAGATTAACATCTTCAAAGTAACGCAGTATAAAAAATACTATCATCAAACAAAGTTCATCTAAACTGCAAAATAGTCGAATAGAATACAATTAGACTGTGGAATGCAAACATTATTGTTCCAATCTAGAATTGAGAAAAACTCCTATCAAATGTTCATTACTATAGTGTATTCAATAAATTGTAATCAACGTTCATATTTCATAAAATTGTCTATAATGCAATGATAAATGTCTATGTTGCAATCATGTTCATAAGACGACTAGTATTTCAAAGATCGTCGATATCGTAATAGATTTTAACGCTCTAAAATCTTTTAATCATTCTTCTTTCTTGAGGATGACAGAAAATTGGTCAAAGTAATTAACTGAATAGAATTACTTTAATAAAAATGACACGCTGTCTGAATTCAACTCTGCCATAGCAAATCGTTAACTTTACAGTTAAATCGTGACTACAAAAATATGCAAAATACTGAAAGAATCTAAATCATCAGTCTCAACTGATCCAAAATTATTAAGTAAGCCAATGACATAGCAATGTCTCAAAAATCGAAGAAAAAGGCATAAATCATCGAAGTGTACTGAGTACAGAAATATCAATCAAGAAAATGGGGCAAAAGATAGGACAGAAAATATGGGAAGAATGGTTGCTCAGATATCGCTACAAGACTCAAATAATACAAGAAACGTTCACGACTACCTTATCTGTTGATTGAAGTTCCAGAGGAAAGTTTTCAAAGAAAACTGCTGTTGGTTCCATTTCACCAGCGTAAAGATGTGCTCCGTCCTCGAACCTGGAATCAGCGTCCTCGGAGAATCGAACTGCTTCCTCCTCCGAAATTGCACTGCTCCGTGGATACGAAAAACATCCTTCTGGCAAAACTTTTCTTTGTGCGCCGGGACAACCCTGGCCTCTCTTGAAAGTTCCCTGAATTTCTTGCAGGAATTCGCCATGAAGTTTAATGTAGTTATTTCCGCAGAAATATTCATAGTTGTGGAGTATGAAAAATATTTCCACTGTTATCTGGTATAATTCAGCGATGGATTCACGATGCATGAGTGTAGTTAGATGTTCACTACATGCTCGCTTTTGTAGAAAGACGATTAACGAAGTTCCATGCTGTTATTTTACTCAATCGATATATACTCAACTACTGTTATAATCATCGAAAGCACTGTAAGATTATAATGTTCCATAGTCGAATGTATCGTTGTAATACCAAACGTATTCTCCAATATCACTGTTGCACTCCACGTGTCAGCCGTAGTGTATAATGTGGAATTTTAAAAGTGTTTCTCATGTGGCGAGAAAATCACTTTTGTTGGCAGCCTTAAAGTTCCAATATCTTTCGAAGTATAACTGTGAAATTGTTCAAATCTTGTACACACCTCAATGTTATACTGCCCAATAGAACTATAATAAAGGCTGAAGTTAGCGCTTGATATCTTGACTGGTGGAAACGTTAATGTGAGCGTTTCAACTTCACCTAGTTTCGAGCAGCGTAAAATGGAACTGCTCCGAGTTCGTTCGATGCGCCGGGCTTTAACCACGCTAAAGACAACTTACTTCACTGAATCACTTGAAAATAACTATATATCACCAGAAATATATATGCGATCTGACATATGAGATCTGAGTATGAGTTCTGAGTTCTGAGTTCTGAGAGCTCCTCTCTTCTGTGCACGACCTTTTATCAACTTCTTAAGGGGCGTATCCATCCCTTCCATAGCCTGTTGCTACGTCATTGCTGGAAGTTTTAACTTTGGCTATACTTGACGGATTTTCAAATTTCAAAAACTCAAAATTAATTTCTTCAAAATTCCAAATCAATGCCATAACTGAAAATAGATTTCCACAAATCTGCATGCCAAAAGTAATTAAATATCGTAGTTTCAGCAATCTCCGTCTTCCTTCCAAACTATCGTTCATTGGTTCGAGTCTCTCCTCCAATAGCGTAGCTTCTTCCTTAGCACAATACCTTGTTTCCTGCGACTGCGTCGTAAATCTCGGATCTTTCTCGAACAAAATCATGACGTCACCAAGAATCTCAGCTCAACCAGCCTGCTTGCCTCAAGTCTGCGTCATCCGTGCCTGCGTCATGAATATCCTCGTCATAACTATGACATTCATAACATTACTCATATTTTCCAATACAGCCACCGTGGTCTCAATATAATTCAAATTACGGGGGCATTCTCCCTTCACCACGTTTTAAAAACAGTTGCAAATTGTTTTTAAACTCTGTGTTATAAGTATCAGAATTCACTTGAACACGAAATTGAATTATTATTGACTTACTCTTGGATATTTCCTTTATGTTCCTTAATCATAAGTCTCTTCTTCTCTGGTTTGTGTGTGGCTAATGCATTCTCTCCTCTCTACTGTCTCTTCTGTCCTGAATACCTGTTTTCCAAGTTCTGCTGACTTGTAGAAGGACCAGGATCGATCACTACATCCTGTCTTTTCTTTTGGTTTTCAGCTTCCTTTTCTCGTAATTCCTTCAGATACTGCTGACTTTCTTTCTCTCTTTCTTGATACTTGTCGGGTGTCATAACCTGACCTTGAGAATTCTGATTCTGATTCTGGTACTGGTTATTTCTGTTATAATTTCTATTTTAACCATTGTTGTAGTATCTACCTCTTCCGTTGTTGTAATTCCCTCTATTATTATTCCAGCCTCGTCTTTGCTGATATGGACGGTAACCTTGGGATCTGTGGTTGCGGAAATAATTATTCCTGTGAGGACCTACATTTTCAGTTTTTCCTTCCTCAGGCTTATCAGTTTGTTGCACTTGATCCATGTTGACCGTATTAACGTCTTTGAATTCGTGCCTCTGACCTTTTTGTACCAAATTTGGCATTGGACTCGTGTAGTCAAGCCTTCTCAACAATTCGTCCATACTTGTCAAATCTCTGATATTTGACGATATGATCAGTCTTCTTACCTCCACAGGCAGCATACGTGAAATCGCATCTATCAACTGCTCTGTTGACAATGGGGGTTGCAAAAATCTCAAGCGTGATAGTTGACTCGTGAAGAAATCAGCGTACCGTGTTGGAAGAGTACCTGAATACTTCCTCGAGTATACCTCAGCTCTTAGTGAATTCTGAGCATCTATTGACCAGAATCGTTTAATCAGTGCCTCTGCAAATTCGTCAAAATTGCTGAAAGTGTACCGAAATGCTCTAAACCATTCGAGGGGTCCTCCAGCTAGAAATCTTTCTACGATTCTCATCTTCTCTCTCTAGGAATGTGGGCTTCTATGAAATAGTCTTTAAGATTCCTGATATATTCGATCGGTGTGAGACTATCAGTGTTGCTAAATTTTTGAGGTTTGTCTTCAAAATTCCGGATGACTGTCACATTTCTCGGATATGAATCCATATAATTCCTCCCACTATCACGATACTTCCATTCGGGTTCAATATTCCGATCCTCTTCTTCTTCCCTGAATCTGGATATACGTTCCTCAGGACTAATATCTCTCTCTTCTGTATTAAGGTTACCTCTTCTCACGTAATTTCTATCCTCTTCACCAGTCAATCCTTCGGTATCCTTGTCTGTGATTTCCGTGATGACTTTCCTAATCAACTCTTCCTTATAGGTTTCCATCATGCTAGCTTCTCCTAGTTTCAAATTCTGCAGCTTGCTCGTAGTTTCATTAACATCAGAGACAACCTTATGCATCTGTTCCTCTAACGCAGTTTTTAATGCTTGCACGTCCTGACCTATTTGAGTTCTATCCTCTACCTGCTTTTCGGATAGCGAATCCATCCTTACATTCAAGTCTTTCCTAATCTGAACTACTTCATTGTTAATGTCTACTTGTGTACTGGCAAGTTTTCTTTCAATTCGTTCCTGAATCTGATCTACGTGTTCCCCACTTGACCTGTTCCATTCATCTTTCCACACCGTTACATTTGCAGTTAACATTTCCGCAATATCTACTTCGATGTCCTCCTTAAGTAAACGATTGTGATCTAATACTTGGGTTCTCATGACCTCTACATCGTATTTTAAACCAGCTAAAGAAGCCGTTGTCCTAACAGACTCGTCAACTAACCGAGTTGTTAATGCACTAATGTTACGAGTACAAAGTGTTTTTGAAGTTTCAATTTCCTCCCTAACTTTGTTAACATCAGTCTGAACTTTAGCAATGTCTACAAAAACAGTATTGACTTCTACTTGTATTTTATTGATATCGCTTTGCATATCGTTAACATCTGAATGAATATTATTGATGTCTACTTGAACATTTGACACATCAGTTCGAACATTACTAACCTCTCTTTGAACTTCTTCTACTTTGTCTTGTACAGTAGCAACATCATTCCTTACAACAATTACTTCAGCTCTAGCACATGAAATATCACCCCGGACATTAGCAACATCAAGATTCAACATAGTAAGATCTTTTTGTACCTTAGACACATCAATTTTAACATCAGACACATCTTTATGAATGTCACTTACAGCATTCTCGATTCCCTGGGTACTGATCTGTAAACGCGACATATCATTTTCTAGGTTTGTAGAACTGGTCTGAAGAACTTTCAAACTTTCACCAAGCTTAATAGACACATTACTAGCATTCCTAGCTTCCATCTCCTCCATTCTAATAGACAAATTAGCAGACATATTACTAGCATTCTCCTCCATCATCTGCTTCATTCGGCTAGCATTCCTAACTTCCATCTCTTCCAACATTTTTCTCAGACTCTCGTCTGCCATTTCAATAATATTTCAATAATAAACTGCTTTAGGGACATACATCAAACAGAGCAAAATAACAACATCTGAGCAACATTTTTCACCATATATAAAATTTGAGCAATTTTCTGTCTTAAATCTAACTTATAATTACCTTATAATTAACCTTCGTAGACACTTCATGTTGAAATAAACTCAAGCACATGTTCAAGTTTCTTTGGTTCATTTTAAAATATCCTAACACAAATAATTTACATTTATAATCCAAATAGTTTAATTTTATCTTTAATATGACTATACATGTCATAAGCCGGCCAAATAAAATAAGATTCCAGATCATAGGCGATTTTTCTAAGTTTCCAGCCTATTTAACCTCTCTCAAGTTGTGTAAGATCTGATCTTTTCTGAGTGTAATTTTCCTAATACAACACAACATTTTATTCCTATATAATCACACTCTCAAATTCTACAATTGGCCAAGACATCTAACAAAGAATCAACCTCTTTATTTGAGTCTTCACAATCCCTTTGACATCGATAACTTGGTAATCCAATGTTATTCGAACACTCCACAAAAATTGCGGTGTCAATTCTACTGCAATAACTTGGTAATCCAATGTTTTCTGATCGTGCCAATCGAGCCAATCGTGCCCCACGTTGGGCGCCAATCCTACTGTACCCGATATCCGGATAGTAGGCTGTCAGATATCCGCCCCCTCAATCGGATTGCCAATAATCAAACGCACCGGCACAGCTACATCAATGAAAATGGCACTGACAGATACTATCGAGATTAGAGCACAATAGTTAACAAGAAAATTATTGTGGAACACACCAAAATATACGGGGGTTCATACTTACCTTTACTTACCTCTTAAATTTATCTCGGGGACTGGGTTGTCAACTGGATCACTTAAAAGTATGCCCACACAATAACCTCCACCATGATATTTAAAATGAACCAGAACGAAGACGAGAAACTTTAAACTACACAATAATTTATTTCACATAAAGAATGATTTAACAAAAAAAAAAAAATCAACGTGGCAATCAGAAGCCATCGACCACATAACCATGTCCTCCTGTAGGACTTGTATTCTCTACATATAATGTTTCAGCTTTCTCAAGCTCATAGCAAGTAAAAATAATAATGCACTGGGGATGGAAACGGGATTTGGGATGAGACACATATATCAATTGTTTTGCGTGTTTATCTACTTCACATTTTATTTATAGCCACAAGGCTATTATGGAACGTCCTTGGCCTCTGTAACACAGTTGTCCGGGCCAGCTGCAATGCACCTGTATCGTCAAAGTGGACTCCCGTTCGTTCAACCCTAGCATAAGCGTGTTACCTCAGAGCTTGGCTCTCCTTTTTCAAACACGTAAATGTTCACATCTCAACTGAAATATTATCACGCAAATGTCTTACATGCTTCAAACACCAGTGGATTACTCCAACAATCCCAAATCATGATTAATTGTTCAAACCACTTGCTTAATTAGCGTTGTTTAGAGTATAAAAACAAAACTCTAAATGTTAATTAATTATTTATAACAATAATAAATTGTTTATAACAATGTCAAATGACCATTGAAAATTTTATACACGCCTGTATTAATCACTATCATTTCAAATTATTATCAAAGATATTTACAAAATTATTTACAATATTATATTGTTTATATTATTTATGCAAGAAATACATTAAACCACACGTTTATCCGGTTGATAATTACTCAAATCGTGGTGATATAATCGACCAATGAAGGTTAGTTATATTTAACTGTCAAATTCAGGTTTAATAAGGTTTAATAATAATTATTAATATTTGTGACGGTAACCTCCATTCAAAATCTTTATCTCAAATTATTTAACACTCTTGTTAATTTTAACAGTATCTTCATATGAATAATCTTTCAAAGAACAAGAATAATACATTCAGCGGGAAAATACTTCGCTTATAACGCACAAAATTGCACAACAATTGGCCCAAAATTCATCATATATCTTCATATATATGGCATAAAAATCTTCCAAACTACACACAAAAACCTCCACTTATTAATTCATCAACTTCATTAATTATTGTGGGAACCTCCTTCATTATTCAAGGGCATTATTCAACAGCGACTTTTACACGTCCACTGAACTAACGATTATACATCCATTGTTCCTCTTTAAAAATTCTTATATTCATCAATTGTAATAATGACTGTTATTATTTAACCTTCGTGGGTTTCATTCATGAATCGATATGAAGTAAAAATTTGCCAATCACAAATAAATGTAATAGCAAATACGATTAGACACTCCTGCCTGGTCTATCAAAATTGAGATTAACATCTTCAAAGTAACGCAGTATAAAAATACTATCATCAAACAAAGTTCATCTAAACTGCAAAATAGTCGAATAGAATACAATTAGACTGTGGAATGCAAACATTATTGTTCCAATCTAGAATTGAGAAAAACTCCTATCAAATGTTCATTACTATAGTGTATTCAATAAATTGTAATCAACGTTCATATTTCATAAAATTGTCTATAATGCAATGATAAATGTCTATGTTGCAATCATGTTCATAAGACGACTAGTATTTCAAAGATCGTCGATATCGTAATAGATTTTAACGCTCTAAAATCTTTTAATCATTCTTCTTTCTTGAGGATGACAGAAAATTGGTCAAAGTAATTAACTGAATAGAATTACTTTAATAAAAATGACACGCTGTCTGAATTCAACTCTGCCATAGCAAATCGTTAACTTTACAGTTAAATCGTGACTACAAAAATATGCAAAATACTGAAAGAATCTAAATCATCAGTCTCAACTGATCCAAAATTATTAAGTAAGCCAATGACATAGCAATGTCTCAAAAATCGAAGAAAAAGGCATAAATCATCGAAGTGTACTGAGTACAGAAATATCAATCAAGAAAATGGGGCAAATGATAGGACAGAAAATATGGGAAGAATGGTTGCTCAGATATCGCTACAAGACTCAAATAATACAAGAAACGTTCACGACTACCTTATCTGTTGATTGAAGTTCCAGAGGAAAGTTTTCAAAGAAAACTGCTGTTGGTTCCATTTCACCAGCGTAAAGATGTGCTCCGTCCTCGAACCTGGAATCAGCGTCCTCGGAGAATCGAACTGCTTCCTCCTCCGAAATTGCACTGCTCCGTGGATACGAAAAACATCCTTCTGGCAAAACTCTTCTTTGTGCGCCGGGACAACCCTGGCCTCTCTTGAAAGTTCCCTGAAGTTCTTGCAGGAATTCGCCATGAAGTTTAATGTAGTTATTTCCGCAGAAATATTCATAGTTGTGGAGTATGAAAAATATTTCCACTGTTATCTGGTATAATTCAGCGATGGATTCACGATGCATGAGTGTAGTTAGATGTTCACTACATGCTCGCTTTTGTAGAAAGACGATTAACGAAGTTCCATGCTGTTATTTTACTCAATCGATATATACTCAACTACTGTTATAATCATCGAAAGCACTGTAAGATTATAATGTTCCATAGTCGAATGTATCGTTGTAATACCAAACGTATTCTCCAATATCACTGTTGCACTCCACGTGTCAGCCGTAGTGTATAATGTGGAATTTTAAAAGTGTTTCTCATGTGGCGAGAAAATCACTTTTGTTGGCAGCCTTAAAGTTCCAATATCTTTCGAAGTATAACTGTGAAATTGTTCAAATCTTGTACACACCTCAATGTTATACTGCCCAATAGAACTATAATAAAGGCTGAAGTTAGCGCTTGATATCTTGACTGGTGGAAACGTTAATGTGAGCGTTTCAACTTCACCTAGTTTCGAGCAGCGTAAAATGGAACTGCTCCGAGTTCGTTCGATGCGCCGGGCTTTAACCACGCTAAAGACAACTTACTTCACTGAATCACTTGAAAATAACTATATATCACCAGAAATATATATGCGATCTGACATATGAGATCTGAGTATGAGTTCTGAGTTCTGAGTTCTGAGAGCTCCTCTCTTCTGTGCACGACCTTTTATCAACTTCTTAAGGGGCGTATCCATCCCTTCCATAGCCTGTTGCTGCGTCATTGCTGGAAGTTTTAACTTTGGCTATACTTGACGGATTTTCAAATTTCAAAAACTCAAAATTAATTTCTTCAAAATTCCAAATCAATGCCATAACTGAAAATAGATTTCCACAAATCTGCATGCCAAAAGTAATTAAATATCGTAGTTTCAGCAATCTCCGTCTTCCTTCCAAACTATCGTTCATTGGTTCGAGTCTCTCCTCCAATAGCGTAGCTTCTTCCTTAGCACAATACCTTGTTTCCTGCGACTGCGTCGTAAATCTCGGATCTTTCTCGAACAAAATCATGACGTCACCAAGAATCTCAGCTCAACCAGCCTGCTTGCCTCAAGTCTGCGTCATCCGTGCCTACGTCATGAATATCCACGTCATAACTGACATTCATAACTTTACTCATATTTTCCAATACAGCCACCGTGGTCTCAATATAATTCAAATTACGGGGGCATTCTCCCTTCACCACGTTTTAAAAACAGTTGCAAATTGTTTTTAAACTTTGTGTTATAAGTATCAGAATTCACTTGAACACGAAATTGAATTATTATTGACTTACTCTTGGATATTTCCTTTATGTTCCTTAATCATAAGTCTCTTCTTCTCTGGTTTGTGTGTGGCTAATGCATTCTCTCCTCTCTACTGTCTCTTCTGTCCTGAATACCTGTTTTCCAAGTTCTGCTGACTTGTAGAAGGACCAGGATCGATCACTACATCCTGTCTTTTCTTTTGGTTTTCAGCTTCCTTTTCTCGTAATTCCTTCAGATACTGCTGACTTTCTTTCTCTCTTTCTTGATACTTGTCGGGTGTCATAACCTGACCTTGAGAATTCTGATTCTGATTCTGGTACTGGTTATTTCTGTTATAATTTCTATTATAACCATTGTTGTAGTATCTACCTCTTCCGTTGTTGTAATTCCCTCTATTATTATTCCAGCCTCGTCTTTGCTGATATGGACGGTAACCTTGGGATCTGTGGTTGCGGAAATAATTATTCCTGTGAGGACCTACATTTTCAGTTTTTCCTTCCTCAGGCTTATCAGTTTGTTGCACTTGATCCATGTAGACCGTATTAACATCTTTGAATTCGTGCCTCTGAACTTTTTGTACCAAATTTGGCATTGGACTCGTGTAGTCAAGCCTTCTCAACAATTCGTCCATACTTGTCAAATCTCTGATATTTGACGATATGATCAGTCTTCTTACCTCCACAGGCAGCATACGTGAAATCGCATCTATCAACTGCTCTGTTGACAATGGGGGTTGCAAAAATCTCAAGCGTGATAGTTGACTCGTGAAGAAATCAGCGTACCGTGTTGGAAGAGTACCTGAATACTTCCTCGAGTATACCTCAGCTCTTAGTGAATTCTGAGCTTCTATTGACCAGAATCGTTTAATCAGTGCCTCTGAAAATTCGTCAAAATTGCTGAAAGTGTACCGAAATGCTCTAAACCATTCGAGGGGTCCTCCAGCTAGAAATCTTTCTACGATTCTCATCTCTCTCTCTCTAGGAATGTGGGCTTCTATGAAATAGTCTTTAAGATTCCTGATATATTCGATCGGTGTGAGACTATCAGTGTTGCTAAATTTTTGAGGTTTGTCTTCAAAATTCCGGATGACTGTCACATTTCTCGGATATGAATCCATATAATTCCTCCCACTATCACGATACTTCCATTCGGGTTCAATATTCCGATCCTCTTCTTCTTCCCTGAATCTGGATATACGTTCCTCAGGACTAATATCTCTCTCTTCTGTATTAAGGTTACCTCTTCTCACGTAATTTCTATCCTCTTCACCAGTCAATCCTTCGGTATCCTTGTCTGTGATTTCCGTGATGACTTTCCTAATCAACTCTTCCTTATAGGTTTCCATCATGCTAGCTTCTCCTAGTTTCAAATTCTGCAGCTTGCTCGTAGTTTCATTAACATCAGAGACAACCTTATGAATCTGTTCCTCTAACGCAGTTTTTAATGCTTGCACGTCCTGACCTATTTGAGTTCTATCCTCTACCTGCTTTTCGGATAGCGAATCCATCCTTACATTCAAGTCTTTCCTAATCTGAACTACTTCATTGTTAATGTCTACTTGTGTACTGGCAAGTTTTCTTTCAATTCGTTCCTGAATCTGATCTACGTGTTCCCCACTTGACCTGTTCCATTCATCTTTCCACACCGTTACATTTGCAGTTAACATTTCCGCAATATCTACTTCGATGTCCTCCTTAAGTAAACGATTGTGATCTAATACTTGGGTTCTCATGACCTCTACATCGTATTTTAAACCAGCTAAAGAAGCCGTTGTCCTAACAGACTCGTCAACTAACCGAGTTGTTAATGCACTAATGTTACGAGTACAAAGTGTTTTTGAAGTTTCAATTTCCTCCCTAACTTTGTTAACATCAGTCTGAACTTTAGCAATGTCTACAAAAACAGTATTGACTTCTACTTGTATTTTATTGATATCGCTTTGCATATCGTTAACATCTGAATGAATATTATTGATGTCTACTTGAACATTTGACACATCAGTTCGAACATTACTAACCTCTCTTTGAACTTCTTCTACTTTGTCTTGTACAGTAGCAACACCATTCCTTACAACAATTACTTCAGCTCTAGCACATGAAATATCACCCCGGACATTAGCAACATCAAGATTCAACATAGTAAGATCTTTTTGTACCTTAGACACATCAATTTTAACATCAGACACATCTTTATGAATGTCACTTACAGCATTCTAGATTCCCTGGGTACTGATCTGTAAACGCGAAATATCATTTTCTAGGTTTGTAGAACTGGTCTGAAGAACTTTCAAACTTTCACCAAGCTTAATAGACACATTACTAGCATTCCTAGCTTCCATCTCCTCCATTCTAATAGACAAATTAGCAGACATATTACTAGCATTCTCCTCCATCATCTGCTTCATTCGGCTAGCATTCCTAACTTCCATCTCTTCCAACATTTTTCTCAGACTCTCGTCTGCCATTTCAATAATATTTCAATAATAAACTGCTTTAGGGACATACATGAAACAGAGCAAAATAACAACATCTGAGCAACATTTTTCACCATATATAAAATTTGAGCAATTTTCTGTCTTAAATCTAACTTATAATTACCTTATAATTAACCTTCGTAGACACTTCATGTTGAAATAAACTCAAGCACATGTTCAAGTTTCTTTGGTTCATTTTAAAATATCCTAACACAAATAATTTACATTTATAATCCAAATAGTTTAATTTTATCTTTAATATGACTATACATGTCATAAGCCGGCCAAATAAAATAAGATTCCAGATCATAGGCGATTTTTCTAAGTTTCCAGCCTATTTAACCTCTCTCAAGTTGTGTAAGATCTGATCTTTTCTGAGTGTAATTTTCCTAATACAACACAACATTTTATTCCTATATAATCACACTCTCAAATTCTACAATTGGCCAAGACATCTAACAAAGAATCAACCTCTTTATTTGAGTCTTCACAATCCCTTTGACATCGATAACTTGGTAATCTAATGTTATTCGAACACTCTACAAAAATTGCGGTGTCAATTCTACTGCAATAACTTGGTAATCCAATGTTTTGCTGATCGTGCCAATCGAGCCAATCGTGCCCCACGTTGGGCGCCAATCCTACTGTACCCGATATCCGGATAGTAGGCTGTCAGATATCCGCCCCCTCAATCGGATTGCCAATAATCAAACGCACCGGCACAGCTACATCAATGAAAATGGCACTGACAGATACTATCGAGATTAGAGCACAATAGTTAACAAGAAAATTATTGTGGAACACACCAAAATATACGGGGGTTCATACTTACCTTTACTTACCTCTTAAATTTATCTCGGGGACTGGGTTGTCAACTGGATCACTTAAAAGTATGCCCACACAATAACCTCCACCATGATATTTAAAATGAACCAGAACGAAGACGAGAAACTTTAAACTGCACAATAATTTATTTCACATAAAGAATGATTTAACAAAAAAAAATCAACGTGGCAATCAGAAGCCATCGACCAAATAACCATGTCCTCCTGTAGGACTTGTATTCTCTACATATAATGTTTCAGCTTTCTCAAGCTCATAGCAACGTAAAAATAATAATGCACTGGGGATGGAAACGGGATTTGGGATGAGACACATATATCAATTGTTTTGCGTGTTTATCTACTTCACATTTTATTTATAGCCACAAGGCTATTATGGAACGTCCTTGGCCTCTGTAACACAGTTGTCCGGGCCAGCTGCAATGCACCTGTATCGTCAAAGTGGACTCCCGTTCGTTCAACCCTAGCATAAGCGTGTTACCTCAGAGCTTGGCTCTCCTTTTTCAAACACGTAAATGTTCACATCTCAACTGAAATATTATCACGCAAATGTCTTACATGCTTCATTCAAACACCAGTGGATTACTCCAACAATCCCAAATCATGATTAATTGTTCAAACCACTTGCTAAATTAGCGTTGTTTAGAGTATAAAAACAAAACTCTAAATGTTAATTAATTATTTATAACAATAATAAATTGTTTATAACAATGTCAAATGACCATTGAAAATTTTATACACGCCTGTATTAATCACTATCATTTCAAATTATTATCAAAGATATTTACAAAATTATTTACAATATTATATTGTTTATATTATTTATACAAGAAATACATTAAACCACACGTTTATCCGGTTGATAATTACTCAAATCGTGGTGATATAATCGACCAATGAAGGTTAGTTATATTTAACTGTCAAATTCAGGTTTAATAAGGTTTAATAATAATTATTAATATTTGTGACGGTAACCTCCATTCAAAATCTTTATCTCAAATTATTTAACACTCTTGTTAATTTTAACAGTATCTTCATATGAATAATCTTTCAAAGAACAAGAATAATATATTCAGCGGGAAAATACTTCGCTTATAACGCACAAAATTGCACAACAATTGGCCCAAAATTCATCATATATCTTCATATATATGGCATAAAAATCTTCCAAACTACACACAAAAACCTCCACTTATTAATTCATCAACTTCATTAATTATTGTGGGAACCTCCTTCATTATTCAAGGGCATTATTCAACAGCGACTTTTACACGTCCACTGAACTAACGATTATACATCCATTGTTCCTCTTTAAAAATTCTTATATTCATCAATTGTAATAATGACTGTTATTATTTAACCTTCGTGGGTTTCATTCATGAATCGATATGAAGTAAAAATTTGCCAATCACAAATAAATTTAATAGCAAATACGATTAGACACTCCTGCCTGGTCTATCAAAATTGAGATTAACATCTTCAAAGTAACGCAGTATAAAAAATACTATCATCAAACAAAGTTCATCTAAACTGCAAAATAGTCGAATAGAATACAATTAGACTGTGGAATGCAAACATTATTGTTCCAATCTAGAATTGAGAAAAACTCCTATCAAATGTTCATTACTATAGTGTATTCAATAAATTGTAATCAACGTTCATATTTCATAAAATTGTCTATAATGCAATGATAAATGTCTATGTTGCAATCATGTTCATAAGACGACTAGTATTTCAAAGATCGTCGATATCGTAATAGATTTTAACGCTCTAAAATCTTTTAATCATTCTTCTTTCTTGAGGATGACAGAAAATTGGTCAAAGTAATTAACTGAATAGAATTACTTTAATAAAAATGACACGCTGTCTGAATTCAACTCTGCCATAGCAAATCGTTAACTTTACAGTTAAATCGTGACTACAAAAATATGCAAAATACTGAAAGAATCTAAATCATCAGTCTCAACTGATCCAAAATTATTAAGTAAGCCAATGACATAGCAATGTCTCAAAAATCGAAGAAAAAGGCATAAATCATCGAAGTGTACTGAGTACAGAAATATCAATCAAGAAAATGGGGCAAAAGATAGGACAGAAAATATGGGAAGAATGGTTGCTCAGATATCGCTACAAGACTCAAATAATACAAGAAACGTTCACGACTACCTTATCTGTTGATTGAAGTTCCAGAGGAAAGTTTTCAAAGAAAACTGCTGTTGGTTCCATTTCACCAGCGTAAAGATGTGCTCCGTCCTCGAACCTGGAATCAGCGTCCTCGGAGAATCGAACTGCTTCCTCCTCCGAAATTGCACTGCTCCGTGGATACGAAAAACATCCTTCTGGCAAAACTTTTCTTTGTGCGCCGGGACAACCCTGGCCTCTCTTGAAAGTTCCCTGAATTTCTTGCAGGAATTCGCCATGAAGTTTAATGTAGTTATTTCCGCAGAAATATTCATAGTTGTGGAGTATGAAAAATATTTCCACTGTTATCTGGTATAATTCAGCGATGGATTCACGATGCATGAGTGTAGTTAGATGTTCACTACATGCTCGCTTTTGTAGAAAGACGATTAACGAAGTTCCATGCTGTTATTTTACTCAATCGATATATACTCAACTACTGTTATAATCATCGAAAGCACTGTAAGATTATAATGTTCCATAGTCGAATGTATCGTTGTAATACCAAACGTATTCTCCAATATCACTGTTGCACTCCACGTGTCAGCCGTAGTGTATAATGTGGAATTTTAAAAGTGTTTCTCATGTGGCGAGAAAATCACTTTTGTTGGCAGCCTTAAAGTTCCAATATCTTTCGAAGTATAACTGTGAAATTGTTCAAATCTTGTACACACCTCAATGTTATACTGCCCAATAGAACTATAATAAAGGCTGAAGTTAGCGCTTGATATCTTGACTGGTGGAAACGTTAATGTGAGCGTTTCAACTTCACCTAGTTTCGAGCAGCGTAAAATGGAACTGCTCCGAGTTCGTTCGATGCGCCGGGCTTTAACCACGCTAAAGACAACTTACTTCACTGAATCACTTGAAAATAACTATATATCACCAGAAATATATATGCGATCTGACATATGAGATCTGAGTATGAGTTCTGAGTTCTGAGTTCTGAGAGCTCCTCTCTTCTGTGCACGACCTTTTATCAACTTCTTAAGGGGCGTATCCATCCCTTCCATAGCCTGTTGCTACGTCATTGCTGGAAGTTTTAACTTTGGCTATACTTGACGGATTTTCAAATTTCAAAAACTCAAAATTAATTTCTTCAAAATTCCAAATCAATGCCATAACTGAAAATAGATTTCCACAAATCTGCATGCCAAAAGTAATTAAATATCGTAGTTTCAGCAATCTCCGTCTTCCTTCCAAACTATCGTTCATTGGTTCGAGTCTCTCCTCCAATAGCGTAGCTTCTTCCTTAGCACAATACCTTGTTTCCTGCGACTGCGTCGTAAATCTCGGATCTTTCTCGAACAAAATCATGACGTCACCAAGAATCTCAGCTCAACCAGCCTGCTTGCCTCAAGTCTGCGTCATCCGTGCCTGCGTCATGAATATCCTCGTCATAACTATGACATTCATAACATTACTCATATTTTCCAATACAGCCACCGTGGTCTCAATATAATTCAAATTACGGGGGCATTCTCCCTTCACCACGTTTTAAAAACAGTTGCAAATTGTTTTTAAACTCTGTGTTATAAGTATCAGAATTCACTTGAACACGAAATTGAATTATTATTGACTTACTCTTGGATATTTCCTTTATGTTCCTTAATCATAAGTCTCTTCTTCTCTGGTTTGTGTGTGGCTAATGCATTCTCTCCTCTCTACTGTCTCTTCTGTCCTGAATACCTGTTTTCCAAGTTCTGCTGACTTGTAGAAGGACCAGGATCGATCACTACATCCTGTCTTTTCTTTTGGTTTTCAGCTTCCTTTTCTCGTAATTCCTTCAGATACTGCTGACTTTCTTTCTCTCTTTCTTGATACTTGTCGGGTGTCATAACCTGACCTTGAGAATTCTGATTCTGATTCTGGTACTGGTTATTTCTGTTATAATTTCTATTTTAACCATTGTTGTAGTATCTACCTCTTCCGTTGTTGTAATTCCCTCTATTATTATTCCAGCCTCGTCTTTGCTGATATGGACGGTAACCTTGGGATCTGTGGTTGCGGAAATAATTATTCCTGTGAGGACCTACATTTTCAGTTTTTCCTTCCTCAGGCTTATCAGTTTGTTGCACTTGATCCATGTTGACCGTATTAACGTCTTTGAATTCGTGCCTCTGACCTTTTTGTACCAAATTTGGCATTGGACTCGTGTAGTCAAGCCTTCTCAACAATTCGTCCATACTTGTCAAATCTCTGATATTTGACGATATGATCAGTCTTCTTACCTCCACAGGCAGCATACGTGAAATCGCATCTATCAACTGCTCTGTTGACAATGGGGGTTGCAAAAATCTCAAGCGTGATAGTTGACTCGTGAAGAAATCAGCGTACCGTGTTGGAAGAGTACCTGAATACTTCCTCGAGTATACCTCAGCTCTTAGTGAATTCTGAGCATCTATTGACCAGAATCGTTTAATCAGTGCCTCTGCAAATTCGTCAAAATTGCTGAAAGTGTACCGAAATGCTCTAAACCATTCGAGGGGTCCTCCAGCTAGAAATCTTTCTACGATTCTCATCTTCTCTCTCTAGGAATGTGGGCTTCTATGAAATAGTCTTTAAGATTCCTGATATATTCGATCGGTGTGAGACTATCAGTGTTGCTAAATTTTTGAGGTTTGTCTTCAAAATTCCGGATGACTGTCACATTTCTCGGATATGAATCCATATAATTCCTCCCACTATCACGATACTTCCATTCGGGTTCAATATTCCGATCCTCTTCTTCTTCCCTGAATCTGGATATACGTTCCTCAGGACTAATATCTCTCTCTTCTGTATTAAGGTTACCTCTTCTCACGTAATTTCTATCCTCTTCACCAGTCAATCCTTCGGTATCCTTGTCTGTGATTTCCGTGATGACTTTCCTAATCAACTCTTCCTTATAGGTTTCCATCATGCTAGCTTCTCCTAGTTTCAAATTCTGCAGCTTGCTCGTAGTTTCATTAACATCAGAGACAACCTTATGCATCTGTTCCTCTAACGCAGTTTTTAATGCTTGCACGTCCTGACCTATTTGAGTTCTATCCTCTACCTGCTTTTCGGATAGCGAATCCATCCTTACATTCAAGTCTTTCCTAATCTGAACTACTTCATTGTTAATGTCTACTTGTGTACTGGCAAGTTTTCTTTCAATTCGTTCCTGAATCTGATCTACGTGTTCCCCACTTGACCTGTTCCATTCATCTTTCCACACCGTTACATTTGCAGTTAACATTTCCGCAATATCTACTTCGATGTCCTCCTTAAGTAAACGATTGTGATCTAATACTTGGGTTCTCATGACCTCTACATCGTATTTTAAACCAGCTAAAGAAGCCGTTGTCCTAACAGACTCGTCAACTAACCGAGTTGTTAATGCACTAATGTTACGAGTACAAAGTGTTTTTGAAGTTTCAATTTCCTCCCTAACTTTGTTAACATCAGTCTGAACTTTAGCAATGTCTACAAAAACAGTATTGACTTCTACTTGTATTTTATTGATATCGCTTTGCATATCGTTAACATCTGAATGAATATTATTGATGTCTACTTGAACATTTGACACATCAGTTCGAACATTACTAACCTCTCTTTGAACTTCTTCTACTTTGTCTTGTACAGTAGCAACATCATTCCTTACAACAATTACTTCAGCTCTAGCACATGAAATATCACCCCGGACATTAGCAACATCAAGATTCAACATAGTAAGATCTTTTTGTACCTTAGACACATCAATTTTAACATCAGACACATCTTTATGAATGTCACTTACAGCATTCTCGATTCCCTGGGTACTGATCTGTAAACGCGACATATCATTTTCTAGGTTTGTAGAACTGGTCTGAAGAACTTTCAAACTTTCACCAAGCTTAATAGACACATTACTAGCATTCCTAGCTTCCATCTCCTCCATTCTAATAGACAAATTAGCAGACATATTACTAGCATTCTCCTCCATCATCTGCTTCATTCGGCTAGCATTCCTAACTTCCATCTCTTCCAACATTTTTCTCAGACTCTCGTCTGCCATTTCAATAATATTTCAATAATAAACTGCTTTAGGGACATACATCAAACAGAGCAAAATAACAACATCTGAGCAACATTTTTCACCATATATAAAATTTGAGCAATTTTCTGTCTTAAATCTAACTTATAATTACCTTATAATTAACCTTCGTAGACACTTCATGTTGAAATAAACTCAAGCACATGTTCAAGTTTCTTTGGTTCATTTTAAAATATCCTAACACAAATAATTTACATTTATAATCCAAATAGTTTAATTTTATCTTTAATATGACTATACATGTCATAAGCCGGCCAAATAAAATAAGATTCCAGATCATAGGCGATTTTTCTAAGTTTCCAGCCTATTTAACCTCTCTCAAGTTGTGTAAGATCTGATCTTTTCTGAGTGTAATTTTCCTAATACAACACAACATTTTATTCCTATATAATCACACTCTCAAATTCTACAATTGGCCAAGACATCTAACAAAGAATCAACCTCTTTATTTGAGTCTTCACAATCCCTTTGACATCGATAACTTGGTAATCCAATGTTATTCGAACACTCCACAAAAATTGCGGTGTCAATTCTACTGCAATAACTTGGTAATCCAATGTTTTCTGATCGTGCCAATCGAGCCAATCGTGCCCCACGTTGGGCGCCAATCCTACTGTACCCGATATCCGGATAGTAGGCTGTCAGATATCCGCCCCCTCAATCGGATTGCCAATAATCAAACGCACCGGCACAGCTACATCAATGAAAATGGCACTGACAGATACTATCGAGATTAGAGCACAATAGTTAACAAGAAAATTATTGTGGAACACACCAAAATATACGGGGGTTCATACTTACCTTTACTTACCTCTTAAATTTATCTCGGGGACTGGGTTGTCAACTGGATCACTTAAAAGTATGCCCACACAATAACCTCCACCATGATATTTAAAATGAACCAGAACGAAGACGAGAAACTTTAAACTACACAATAATTTATTTCACATAAAGAATGATTTAACAAAAAAAAAAAAATCAACGTGGCAATCAGAAGCCATCGACCACATAACCATGTCCTCCTGTAGGACTTGTATTCTCTACATATAATGTTTCAGCTTTCTCAAGCTCATAGCAAGTAAAAATAATAATGCACTGGGGATGGAAACGGGATTTGGGATGAGACACATATATCAATTGTTTTGCGTGTTTATCTACTTCACATTTTATTTATAGCCACAAGGCTATTATGGAACGTCCTTGGCCTCTGTAACACAGTTGTCCGGGCCAGCTGCAATGCACCTGTATCGTCAAAGTGGACTCCCGTTCGTTCAACCCTAGCATAAGCGTGTTACCTCAGAGCTTGGCTCTCCTTTTTCAAACACGTAAATGTTCACATCTCAACTGAAATATTATCACGCAAATGTCTTACATGCTTCAAACACCAGTGGATTACTCCAACAATCCCAAATCATGATTAATTGTTCAAACCACTTGCTTAATTAGCGTTGTTTAGAGTATAAAAACAAAACTCTAAATGTTAATTAATTATTTATAACAATAATAAATTGTTTATAACAATGTCAAATGACCATTGAAAATTTTATACACGCCTGTATTAATCACTATCATTTCAAATTATTATCAAAGATATTTACAAAATTATTTACAATATTATATTGTTTATATTATTTATGCAAGAAATACATTAAACCACACGTTTATCCGGTTGATAATTACTCAAATCGTGGTGATATAATCGACCAATGAAGGTTAGTTATATTTAACTGTCAAATTCAGGTTTAATAAGGTTTAATAATAATTATTAATATTTGTGACGGTAACCTCCATTCAAAATCTTTATCTCAAATTATTTAACACTCTTGTTAATTTTAACAGTATCTTCATATGAATAATCTTTCAAAGAACAAGAATAATACATTCAGCGGGAAAATACTTCGCTTATAACGCACAAAATTGCACAACAATTGGCCCAAAATTCATCATATATCTTCATATATATGGCATAAAAATCTTCCAAACTACACACAAAAACCTCCACTTATTAATTCATCAACTTCATTAATTATTGTGGGAACCTCCTTCATTATTCAAGGGCATTATTCAACAGCGACTTTTACACGTCCACTGAACTAACGATTATACATCCATTGTTCCTCTTTAAAAATTCTTATATTCATCAATTGTAATAATGACTGTTATTATTTAACCTTCGTGGGTTTCATTCATGAATCGATATGAAGTAAAAATTTGCCAATCACAAATAAATGTAATAGCAAATACGATTAGACACTCCTGCCTGGTCTATCAAAATTGAGATTAACATCTTCAAAGTAACGCAGTATAAAAATACTATCATCAAACAAAGTTCATCTAAACTGCAAAATAGTCGAATAGAATACAATTAGACTGTGGAATGCAAACATTATTGTTCCAATCTAGAATTGAGAAAAACTCCTATCAAATGTTCATTACTATAGTGTATTCAATAAATTGTAATCAACGTTCATATTTCATAAAATTGTCTATAATGCAATGATAAATGTCTATGTTGCAATCATGTTCATAAGACGACTAGTATTTCAAAGATCGTCGATATCGTAATAGATTTTAACGCTCTAAAATCTTTTAATCATTCTTCTTTCTTGAGGATGACAGAAAATTGGTCAAAGTAATTAACTGAATAGAATTACTTTAATAAAAATGACACGCTGTCTGAATTCAACTCTGCCATAGCAAATCGTTAACTTTACAGTTAAATCGTGACTACAAAAATATGCAAAATACTGAAAGAATCTAAATCATCAGTCTCAACTGATCCAAAATTATTAAGTAAGCCAATGACATAGCAATGTCTCAAAAATCGAAGAAAAAGGCATAAATCATCGAAGTGTACTGAGTACAGAAATATCAATCAAGAAAATGGGGCAAATGATAGGACAGAAAATATGGGAAGAATGGTTGCTCAGATATCGCTACAAGACTCAAATAATACAAGAAACGTTCACGACTACCTTATCTGTTGATTGAAGTTCCAGAGGAAAGTTTTCAAAGAAAACTGCTGTTGGTTCCATTTCACCAGCGTAAAGATGTGCTCCGTCCTCGAACCTGGAATCAGCGTCCTCGGAGAATCGAACTGCTTCCTCCTCCGAAATTGCACTGCTCCGTGGATACGAAAAACATCCTTCTGGCAAAACTCTTCTTTGTGCGCCGGGACAACCCTGGCCTCTCTTGAAAGTTCCCTGAAGTTCTTGCAGGAATTCGCCATGAAGTTTAATGTAGTTATTTCCGCAGAAATATTCATAGTTGTGGAGTATGAAAAATATTTCCACTGTTATCTGGTATAATTCAGCGATGGATTCACGATGCATGAGTGTAGTTAGATGTTCACTACATGCTCGCTTTTGTAGAAAGACGATTAACGAAGTTCCATGCTGTTATTTTACTCAATCGATATATACTCAACTACTGTTATAATCATCGAAAGCACTGTAAGATTATAATGTTCCATAGTCGAATGTATCGTTGTAATACCAAACGTATTCTCCAATATCACTGTTGCACTCCACGTGTCAGCCGTAGTGTATAATGTGGAATTTTAAAAGTGTTTCTCATGTGGCGAGAAAATCACTTTTGTTGGCAGCCTTAAAGTTCCAATATCTTTCGAAGTATAACTGTGAAATTGTTCAAATCTTGTACACACCTCAATGTTATACTGCCCAATAGAACTATAATAAAGGCTGAAGTTAGCGCTTGATATCTTGACTGGTGGAAACGTTAATGTGAGCGTTTCAACTTCACCTAGTTTCGAGCAGCGTAAAATGGAACTGCTCCGAGTTCGTTCGATGCGCCGGGCTTTAACCACGCTAAAGACAACTTACTTCACTGAATCACTTGAAAATAACTATATATCACCAGAAATATATATGCGATCTGACATATGAGATCTGAGTATGAGTTCTGAGTTCTGAGTTCTGAGAGCTCCTCTCTTCTGTGCACGACCTTTTATCAACTTCTTAAGGGGCGTATCCATCCCTTCCATAGCCTGTTGCTGCGTCATTGCTGGAAGTTTTAACTTTGGCTATACTTGACGGATTTTCAAATTTCAAAAACTCAAAATTAATTTCTTCAAAATTCCAAATCAATGCCATAACTGAAAATAGATTTCCACAAATCTGCATGCCAAAAGTAATTAAATATCGTAGTTTCAGCAATCTCCGTCTTCCTTCCAAACTATCGTTCATTGGTTCGAGTCTCTCCTCCAATAGCGTAGCTTCTTCCTTAGCACAATACCTTGTTTCCTGCGACTGCGTCGTAAATCTCGGATCTTTCTCGAACAAAATCATGACGTCACCAAGAATCTCAGCTCAACCAGCCTGCTTGCCTCAAGTCTGCGTCATCCGTGCCTACGTCATGAATATCCACGTCATAACTGACATTCATAACTTTACTCATATTTTCCAATACAGCCACCGTGGTCTCAATATAATTCAAATTACGGGGGCATTCTCCCTTCACCACGTTTTAAAAACAGTTGCAAATTGTTTTTAAACTTTGTGTTATAAGTATCAGAATTCACTTGAACACGAAATTGAATTATTATTGACTTACTCTTGGATATTTCCTTTATGTTCCTTAATCATAAGTCTCTTCTTCTCTGGTTTGTGTGTGGCTAATGCATTCTCTCCTCTCTACTGTCTCTTCTGTCCTGAATACCTGTTTTCCAAGTTCTGCTGACTTGTAGAAGGACCAGGATCGATCACTACATCCTGTCTTTTCTTTTGGTTTTCAGCTTCCTTTTCTCGTAATTCCTTCAGATACTGCTGACTTTCTTTCTCTCTTTCTTGATACTTGTCGGGTGTCATAACCTGACCTTGAGAATTCTGATTCTGATTCTGGTACTGGTTATTTCTGTTATAATTTCTATTATAACCATTGTTGTAGTATCTACCTCTTCCGTTGTTGTAATTCCCTCTATTATTATTCCAGCCTCGTCTTTGCTGATATGGACGGTAACCTTGGGATCTGTGGTTGCGGAAATAATTATTCCTGTGAGGACCTACATTTTCAGTTTTTCCTTCCTCAGGCTTATCAGTTTGTTGCACTTGATCCATGTAGACCGTATTAACATCTTTGAATTCGTGCCTCTGAACTTTTTGTACCAAATTTGGCATTGGACTCGTGTAGTCAAGCCTTCTCAACAATTCGTCCATACTTGTCAAATCTCTGATATTTGACGATATGATCAGTCTTCTTACCTCCACAGGCAGCATACGTGAAATCGCATCTATCAACTGCTCTGTTGACAATGGGGGTTGCAAAAATCTCAAGCGTGATAGTTGACTCGTGAAGAAATCAGCGTACCGTGTTGGAAGAGTACCTGAATACTTCCTCGAGTATACCTCAGCTCTTAGTGAATTCTGAGCTTCTATTGACCAGAATCGTTTAATCAGTGCCTCTGAAAATTCGTCAAAATTGCTGAAAGTGTACCGAAATGCTCTAAACCATTCGAGGGGTCCTCCAGCTAGAAATCTTTCTACGATTCTCATCTCTCTCTCTCTAGGAATGTGGGCTTCTATGAAATAGTCTTTAAGATTCCTGATATATTCGATCGGTGTGAGACTATCAGTGTTGCTAAATTTTTGAGGTTTGTCTTCAAAATTCCGGATGACTGTCACATTTCTCGGATATGAATCCATATAATTCCTCCCACTATCACGATACTTCCATTCGGGTTCAATATTCCGATCCTCTTCTTCTTCCCTGAATCTGGATATACGTTCCTCAGGACTAATATCTCTCTCTTCTGTATTAAGGTTACCTCTTCTCACGTAATTTCTATCCTCTTCACCAGTCAATCCTTCGGTATCCTTGTCTGTGATTTCCGTGATGACTTTCCTAATCAACTCTTCCTTATAGGTTTCCATCATGCTAGCTTCTCCTAGTTTCAAATTCTGCAGCTTGCTCGTAGTTTCATTAACATCAGAGACAACCTTATGAATCTGTTCCTCTAACGCAGTTTTTAATGCTTGCACGTCCTGACCTATTTGAGTTCTATCCTCTACCTGCTTTTCGGATAGCGAATCCATCCTTACATTCAAGTCTTTCCTAATCTGAACTACTTCATTGTTAATGTCTACTTGTGTACTGGCAAGTTTTCTTTCAATTCGTTCCTGAATCTGATCTACGTGTTCCCCACTTGACCTGTTCCATTCATCTTTCCACACCGTTACATTTGCAGTTAACATTTCCGCAATATCTACTTCGATGTCCTCCTTAAGTAAACGATTGTGATCTAATACTTGGGTTCTCATGACCTCTACATCGTATTTTAAACCAGCTAAAGAAGCCGTTGTCCTAACAGACTCGTCAACTAACCGAGTTGTTAATGCACTAATGTTACGAGTACAAAGTGTTTTTGAAGTTTCAATTTCCTCCCTAACTTTGTTAACATCAGTCTGAACTTTAGCAATGTCTACAAAAACAGTATTGACTTCTACTTGTATTTTATTGATATCGCTTTGCATATCGTTAACATCTGAATGAATATTATTGATGTCTACTTGAACATTTGACACATCAGTTCGAACATTACTAACCTCTCTTTGAACTTCTTCTACTTTGTCTTGTACAGTAGCAACACCATTCCTTACAACAATTACTTCAGCTCTAGCACATGAAATATCACCCCGGACATTAGCAACATCAAGATTCAACATAGTAAGATCTTTTTGTACCTTAGACACATCAATTTTAACATCAGACACATCTTTATGAATGTCACTTACAGCATTCTAGATTCCCTGGGTACTGATCTGTAAACGCGAAATATCATTTTCTAGGTTTGTAGAACTGGTCTGAAGAACTTTCAAACTTTCACCAAGCTTAATAGACACATTACTAGCATTCCTAGCTTCCATCTCCTCCATTCTAATAGACAAATTAGCAGACATATTACTAGCATTCTCCTCCATCATCTGCTTCATTCGGCTAGCATTCCTAACTTCCATCTCTTCCAACATTTTTCTCAGACTCTCGTCTGCCATTTCAATAATATTTCAATAATAAACTGCTTTAGGGACATACATCAAACAGAGCAAAATAACAACATCTGAGCAACATTTTTCACCATATATAAAATTTGAGCAATTTTCTGTCTTAAATCTAACTTATAATTACCTTATAATTAACCTTCGTAGACACTTCATGTTGAAATAAACTCAAGCACATGTTCAAGTTTCTTTGGTTCATTTTAAAATATCCTAACACAAATAATTTACATTTATAATCCAAATAGTTTAATTTTATCTTTAATATGACTATACATGTCATAAGCCGGCCAAATAAAATAAGATTCCAGATCATAGGCGATTTTTCTAAGTTTCCAGCCTATTTAACCTCTCTCAAGTTGTGTAAGATCTGATCTTTTCTGAGTGTAATTTTCCTAATACAACACAACATTTTATTCCTATATAATCACACTCTCAAATTCTACAATTGGCCAAGACATCTAACAAAGAATCAACCTCTTTATTTGAGTCTTCACAATCCCTTTGACATCGATAACTTGGTAATCTAATGTTATTCGAACACTCTACAAAAATTGCGGTGTCAATTCTACTGCAATAACTTGGTAATCCAATGTTTTGCTGATCGTGCCAATCGAGCCAATCGTGCCCCACGTTGGGCGCCAATCCTACTGTACCCGATATCCGGATAGTAGGCTGTCAGATATCCGCCCCCTCAATCGGATTGCCAATAATCAAACGCACCGGCACAGCTACATCAATGAAAATGGCACTGACAGATACTATCGAGATTAGAGCACAATAGTTAACAAGAAAATTATTGTGGAACACACCAAAATATACGGGGGTTCATACTTACCTTTACTTACCTCTTAAATTTATCTCGGGGACTGGGTTGTCAACTGGATCACTTAAAAGTATGCCCACACAATAACCTCCACCATGATATTTAAAATGAACCAGAACGAAGACGAGAAACTTTAAACTGCACAATAATTTATTTCACATAAAGAATGATTTAACAAAAAAAATCAACGTGGCAATCAGAAGCCATCGACCAAATAACCATGTCCTCCTGTAGGACTTGTATTCTCTACATATAATGTTTCAGCTTTCTCAAGCTCATAGCAACGTAAAAATAATAATGCACTGGGGATGGAAACGGGATTTGGGATGAGACACATATATCAATTGTTTTGCGTGTTTATCTACTTCACATTTTATTTATAGCCACAAGGCTATTATGGAACGTCCTTGGCCTCTGTAACACAGTTGTCCGGGCCAGCTGCAATGCACCTGTATCGTCAAAGTGGACTCCCGTTCGTTCAACCCTAGCATAAGCGTGTTACCTCAGAGCTTGGCTCTCCTTTTTCAAACACGTAAATGTTCACATCTCAACTGAAATATTATCACGCAAATGTCTTACATGCTTCATTCAAACACCAGTGGATTACTCCAACAATCCCAAATCATGATTAATTGTTCAAACCACTTGCTAAATTAGCGTTGTTTAGAGTATAAAAACAAAACTCTAAATGTTAATTAATTATTTATAACAATAATAAATTGTTTATAACAATGTCAAATGACCATTGAAAATTTTATACACGCCTGTATTAATCACTATCATTTCAAATTATTATCAAAGATATTTACAAAATTATTTACAATATTATATTGTTTATATTATTTATACAAGAAATACATTAAACCACACGTTTATCCGGTTGATAATTACTCAAATCGTGGTGATATAATCGACCAATGAAGGTTAGTTATATTTAACTGTCAAATTCAGGTTTAATAAGGTTTAATAATAATTATTAATATTTGTGACGGTAACCTCCATTCAAAATCTTTATCTCAAATTATTTAACACTCTTGTTAATTTTAACAGTATCTTCATATGAATAATCTTTCAAAGAACAAGAATAATACATTCAGCGGGAAAATACTTCGCTTATAACGCACAAAATTGCACAACAATTGGCCCAAAATTCATCATATATCTTCATATATATGGCATAAAAATCTTCCAAACTACACACAAAAACCTCCACTTATTAATTCATCAACTTCATTAATTATTGTGGGAACCTCCTTCATTATTCAAGGGCATTATTCAACAGCGACTTTTACACGTCCACTGAACTAACGATTATACATCCATTGTTCCTCTTTAAAAATTCTTATATTCATCAATTGTAATAATGACTGTTATTATTTAACCTTCGTGGGTTTCATTCATGAATCGATATGAAGTAAAAATTTGCCAATCACAAATAAATTTAATAGCAAATACGATTAGACACTCCTGCCTGGTCTATCAAAATTGAGATTAACATCTTCAAAGTAACGCAGTATAAAAATACTATCATCAAACAAAGTTCATCTAAACTGCAAAATAGTCGAATAGAATACAATTAGACTGTGGAATGCAAACATTATTGTTCCAATCTAGAATTGAGAAAAACTCCTATCAAATGTTCATTACTATAGTGTATTCAATAAATTGTAATCAACGTTCATATTTCATAAAATTGTCTATAATGCAATGATAAATGTCTATGTTGCAATCATGTTCATAAGACGACTAGTATTTCAAAGATCGTCGATATCGTAATAGATTTTAACGCTCTAAAATCTTTTAATCATTCTTCTTTCTTGAAGATGACAGAAAATTGGTCAAAGTAATTAACTGAATAGAATTACTTTAATAAAAATGACACGCTGTCTGAATTCAACTCTGCCATAGCAAATCGTTAACTTTACAGTTAAATCGTGACTACAAAAATACGCAAAATACTGAAAGAATCTAAATCATCAGTCTCAACTGATCCAAAATTATTAAGTAAGCCAATGACATAGCAATGTCTCAAAAATCGAAGAAAAAGGCATAAATCATCGAAGTGTACTGAGTACAGAAATATCAATCAAGAAAATGGGGCAAATGATAGGACAGAAAATATGGGAAGAATGGTTGCTCAGATATCGCTACAAGACTCAAATAATACAAGAAACGTTCACGACTACCTTATCTGTTGAATGAAGTTCCAGAGGAAAGTTTTCAAAGAAAACTGCTGTTGGTTCCATTTCACCAGCGTAAAGATGTGCTCCGTCCTCGAACCTGGAATCAGCGTCCTCGGAGAATCGAACTGCTTCCTCCTCCGAAATTGCACTGCTCCGTGGATACGAAAAACATCCTTCTGGCAAAACTTTTCTTTGTGCGCCGGGACAACCCTGGCCTCTCTTGAAAGTTCCCAGAAGTTCTTGCAGGAATTCGCCATGAAGTTTAATGTAGTTATTTCCGCAGAAATATTCATAGTTGTGGAGTATGAAAAATATTTCCACTGTTATCTGGTATAATTCAGCGATGGATTCACGATGCATGAGTGTAGTTAGATGTTCACTACATGCTCGCTTTTGTAGAAAGACGATTAACGAAGTTCCATGCTGTTATTTTACTCAATCGATATATACTCAACTACTGTTATAATCATCGAAAGCACTGTAAGATTATAATGTTCCATAGTCGAATGTATCGTTGTAATACCAAACGTATTCTCCAATATCACTGTTGCACTCCACGTGTCAGCCGTAGTGTATAATGTGGAATTTTAAAAGTGTTTCTCATGTGGCGAGAAAATCACTTTTGTTGGCAGCCTTAAAGTTCCAATATCTTTCGAAGTATAACTGTGAAATTGTTCAAATCTTGTACACACCTCAATGTTATACTGCCCAATAGAACTATAATAAAGGCTGAAGTTAGCGCTTGATATCTTGACTGGTGGAAACGTTAATGTGAGCGTTTCAACTTCACCTAGTTTCGAGCAGCGTAAAATGGAACTGCTCCGAGTTCGTTCGATGCGCCGGGCTTTAACCACGCTAAAGACAACTTACTTCACTGAATCACTTGAAAATAACTATATATCACCAGAAATATATATGCGATCTGACATATGAGATCTGAGTATGAGTTCTGAGTTCTGAGTTCTGAGAGCTCCTCTCTTCTGTGCACGACCTTTTATCAACTTCTTAAGGGGCGTATCCATCCCTTCCATAGCCTGTTGCTGCGTCATTGCTGGAAGTTTTAACTTTGGCTATACTTGACGGATTTTCAAATTTCAAAAACTCAAAATTAATTTCTTCAAAATTCCAAATCAATGCCATAACTGAAAATAGATTTCCACAAATCTGCATGCCAAAAGTAATTAAATATCGTAGTTTCAGCAATCTCCGTCTTCCTTCCAAACTATCGTTCATTGGTTCGAGTCTCTCCTCCAATAGCGTAGCTTCTTCCTTAGCACAATACCGTGTTTCCTGCGACTGCGTCGTAAATCTCGGATCTTTCTCGAACAAAATCATGACGTCACCAAGAATCTCAGCTCAACCAGCCTGCTTGCCTCACGTCTGCGTCATCCGTGCCTACGTCATGAATATCCACGTCATAACTATGACATTCATAACTTTACTCATATTTTCCAATACAGCCACCGTGGTCTCAATATAATTCAAATTACGGGGGCAGTACTGCCCCCGGAAATTGAATTATATTGAGACCACGGTGGCTGTATTGGAAAATATGAAGAAAGTTATGGCTGTCTTAGTTGTGACGTGGATATTCATGACGTAAGCACGGATGACGCAGACTTTATGCAAGTAGGCTGCTTGAGCTGAGATTCTTGATGACGTCATGATTTCGTTCGAGAAGGATCTGAGATTTACGACGCAGTCGCAGGGAAACATGGAATTGTGCTGAGGAAGAAGTTACGCGATTGGAGGAAAGGCTCAAACCAATGAACGATAGTTAGGAGGGAGACGGAGATTACTGAAACTATCATATTTAATTACTTTTGGAATGCAGAATTGTGGAAATCTATTTTCAGTTATGGCATTGATTTGGAATTTTGATGAAATTATTTTTGAGTTTTTGAAATTTGAAGATCCGTCAAGTATTGCCAATGTTAGAACTTCTAGCTATGACGGAGAAACAAGCTATGGAAGGGATGGATACGCCCCTTAAGAAGTTGATAAAAGGTCTTGCACAGCAGAGAGGAGCTCTCATATCTCATGTGTCTCATATCTCATGTGCCTCATATCTCATATATATTGCTGATGTTATAGTCGTTTTCGAGTGATAAGTGAAACAAGTCGTCTTTAGCGTGTGGTAAAGCCAACCGCATCGAACGAGCTTCGAGCGTGCCGCAGTTCCATTTTACGGTGTTTGGAAACTAGGCGAATTTGAAACGCACTCATTTTCAAGTCTACAAGTTAACATATCAAGAGTTGACTAATGCTTTTAAGCTAATTCGATTGTGCAGTACTATATTAAAGTGTGTAGAAAGGTTGAACATTTTCAAGAATATAATTCGAAAGATATTGGCATTTTAAGACGGCAGACAGAAGTGATTTTCTCGCCACCTGTGAAGCACTTTTAAAATATCACATTGTACGCTACGGCTGACACTGGCATTGCAACCGTGCTACTACATATTGCTTTTGATAATATAACGCTGCATTCTAACATGGAACAATATAATATGGCAGTTCTTTCAACTATTATAACGGAAGTGGAGATGGAAGACCAGGGACTTTAATGCAATTGGGACATATACCGATGGAGTGAATTAACAGCATGGAACTTCGCTAATCGTCTTTCTACAAAAGCGAGCATGTAGTGAACATCCAACTACACTCATGCATCGTTGTCCAACGCTGAATTATATCAAATGGCAGTGGAAACATATTCATACTCCACAAATATGAATATTTCTACGGAAATAACTGCAATAAACTTCATGGCGAATTACTACCAGAACTTCAGGGAACTATCAAGAGAGGCCAGGGTGGACCCAGCTCACACAGAAGAGTTTTGCCAGAAGGATGTCTATCGTTTACACGGAGCAGTGCAATTTCCGGAGGAGGAAGCAGTTCGATTCTCCGAGGGCGCTGATTCCAGGTTCGAGGACGGAGCACATCTTTTTGGTGAAATGGAACCATCACCAGTCTTCTTTGGAAGATTTTCCTCTGGAACTTCAATAAACAGATAAGGTAGTCGTGAACGTTTCTTGTTTTATTTGAGCCATTTAGCGATGTCTGAGCAAACCATTTTTCCCATATGTTTTGTCCTATATATATTTTGCCCCATTTTCTTGCTTGATAATTATGTACTCAGTACACTTAGATGATTTATGCCTTTTTCTACGATTTATTAAGACATTGTTATGTCATTGGCAGATTTAAATAATTTTGGGTCAGTTGAGACTAATAATATTCTTTCAGTAATTTGCATATTTTTGAAGTCACGTTTTGACTGTAAAGTTAACGATTTTCTATGGCAGATTTGAATTCAGACAGCGTGTCATTTTATTAAAGTAATTCTTTTCAGTAAATTACTTTGACCAATTTTCTGTCATCCTCAAGAAAGAAGAATAATTAAAAGATTTTAGAGCGTTAAAATCTATTTCTGTATCGACGATCTTGGAAATACTAGTCGTTATATGAACATGATTGCAACATAGACATTTATCGTCAGTTATCGTCATTACCATTGCATTACAGACAATTTTATGAAATATGAACATTGATTACGATTTATTGAATACACTATAGTAATGAACATTTGATAGGAATTTTTCTCAATACTAGATTGGAACAATAATGTTTGCATTCCACAGTCTAATTGTATTCTATTCGACTATTTTGCAGTTTAGATGAACTTTGTTTGAAGATAGTATTTTTATACTACGATACTTAGGAGATATTAATCTCAATTTTGATAGACCAGAAAGGCGTGTCTAATCGTATTTGCTATTAAATTTATTTGTGATTGGCAAATTTTTACTTCATATCGATTCATGAATGAAACCCACGAAGGTTAAATAAAATAACAGTTTTGAAACAATTAATGAATATAAGAATTTTTGAAGTGGAACTATGGATGTATAATCGTTAGTTCAGTGGACATGTAAAAGTCGCTGATGAATAATGCCCTTGAATAATTGAAGGAGGTTCCCACAGTAATATTAATGATGTTGATGAGATTACAAGTGGAGGTTTTGTGTATGGATTATGGAAGATTTTTATGCCATATATATTGAAATATATGATGAATTCTGGGCCTATTTTATGCAATTTTGTGCATTTGAGCGAAGTATTTTTCCGCTGAGTTTATTGTCCAGGTCCTTTGAAAATTAATCATGTGAAATCACTGTTAAAATTAACAAGAGTGTTAAATAATTTGAGATAACGATTTTGAATGGAGGTTACCGTCACTAATAATAATAATAATTATTAAAACTTATTAAACCTGGATTTATAACACTTAAATATAACTAACCTTCATTGGTCGATTATGTTAACCTGATTTGAGTAATGATCAACCGGATAAACGTGTGGTTTAATGTATTTCTAAAATAAATAAATAAATAAATAAATATAAATATTGTAAATAAATTATGTAATTATCTTTAATAATAATTGGAAATGAAAGGAATTAAGAGAGGCGTGTATAGATTTTTCAATTGTCATTTGACAATATTATAAACAATTTGTAATTGTTATAAACAATTAATGAGCATTTGTTATAAACATTAAGAGTTTTGTTAATATACTCTAAAGAACGCTAATTATACATGTGGATTATACCATTAAACAAGTTTTGGGATTATTAGAGTAATCCAGTAACATGTGAATGAAGCATTTAAAAGATTTGCGTGATAACATTTGAGTTGATTTGAGGACATTTAAAGCGTTTGAAAAGGAGCTAAGCTCTGAAGTTACGAGCATATGCTAGCACTAGCCGCACAGGTGGGCCCGTTTGACGACCTGGGCATGCGACTTGTTGAAGGGTGGATCGCAGCTGGCCCGACAACTGTATGTTAGAGGCCAAGGTCAATTACATAACAGGCCTGCAGTTATAAATAAAGTGTGATGTTTATGAAAGAGGAAAACAATTGCTACGTGTCTTGACCCAATTCCCTCATCCATTCCAAGTGTATTACTATTATTACGTTCTTTATAAGCAAGTGAAAGATAAAATTTTGTATGTAACGTCTACCAGTCCTACAGGAGGACATGATTATATTGACAATGGCTTCTGATTGCCACGTGTATTTTGTTGAGTTTTTGTTAAAGTCATTCCCTTTATGTGAAATAAATTATTGTACAGTTTAAAGTTTCTTGTCTTCGTCTTGGTTCATTTTAAATATCATGGTGGAGGTTATTGTGTGGGCATACTTTAAGTGATCCAGTTGGCAACCCATTCCCGAGATTAATTTGAAGAGGTAAGTAAAGGTAAGTATGAACCCCCGTATATTTTAGTGTGTTCCACAATAATTTTCTTGTTAACTGCTGTGCTCTAATCTCGGTAGTATCTGTCAGTGCCATTTTCATTGATGTAGCTGTGCCGGTGCATTTGATTATTGGCAATCCGATTGAGGGGGCGGATATCTGACAGCCTACTATCCGGATTTACGGGGACAGTAGGATTGGCGACCCTAAAACGTGGGGCATGTTCGACAAAACTGGATTACCAGGTTGAACGCCAGTAGGATTGGCACCGCAATTTCGTGGGGAACGATCAGCTCGATTGGCACGATCGATTGAATAACATTGGATTACCAAGTTATTGCAGTAAAATTGGCATCGCAATTTTGTGGAGTGCTCGAATAACATTGGATTACCAAGTTATCGATGTCAATGGGATTGTGAAGACTCAAATAAAGAGGTTGATTCTTTGTTAGATGTCTTGGCCAATTGTAGAATTTGAGAGTGTGATTATATAGGGATTAAATGTTGTGATGTATTAGGAAAATTACACTCAGAAAAGATCAGATCTTATACAACTTGAGAGAGGTTAAATAGGCTGGAAACTTAGAAAAATCGCCTATGATCTGGAATCTTATTTTATTTGACCGGCTTATGACATGTTTCGTCATATTAAAGATAAAATTAAACTATTTGGATTGTAAATGTAAATTATTTGTGTTAGGATATTTTAAAATGAACCAAAGAAATTTGAACATGTGCTTGAGTTTATTTCAACATGAAATGTCTACGAAGGTTAATTATAAGGTAATTATAAGTTAGATTTAAGACAGAAAATTGCTCAAATTTATATATGGTGAAAGATGTTGCTCAGATGTTGTTATTTTGCTCTGTTTGATGTATGTCCCTAAAGCAGTTTATTTTTGAATAATATTGAAATGGCAGATGAGAGTCTGAGAATGATGTTGGAGGAGATGTCTGCTAATTTGAAAGCTAGCATGAATAGCAGTATGAAGCAGATGATGGAGGAGAATGCTAGTAATTTGTCTACTAGGATGGATGAAAGTTTGAAAGTTCTTCAGACCAGTTCTGCAAACTTAGAAAATAATGTGTCGCGTTTACAGATCAGTACCCAGGGAATCGAGAATGCTGTAACTGACATGCGCACAGACGTGTCCAATGTCCACAAAGATTTATCCAATGTGCATAAAGATGTTTCTGATGTTAAAACTGATGTTTCTAATGTACAGAAAGATCTTACCATGTTGAATCTTGATGTTGCTAATGTCCGGGGTGATATTTCCTGTGCTAGAGCTGAAGTAATTGTTGTTAGGAACGATGTTGCTACTGTACAAGATAAAGTAGAAGAGGTTCAAAGAGAGATTATAAATGTTCGAACCGATGTGTCAAATGTTCAAGTAGACATTAATAACATTCATTCCGATGTAAATGAGATACAAAGCGATATAACCAAGATACAAGTAGAAGTTAACACTGTTTTTGTAGACATTGCTTAAGTTCAAACTGATGTTAATAAATTACGAGAAGAAATTGAAACTTCAAAAACACTTTGTACTCGTAACATTAGTGCATTAACAACTAGGTTAGTTGACGAGTCTGTTAGGACAACAGCTTCTTTAGCAGGATTAAAGTATGATGTAGAGGTCATGAGAACCCAAGTATTAGATCATAATCGTTTACTTAAGGAAGACATCGAAGTAGATATTGCGGAAATGTTAACTGCAAATGTAACGGTGTGGAAAGATGAATGGAACAGGTCAAGTGGGGAACTTGTAACTCAGATTCAGGAACGAATTGAAAGAAAACTTGCCAGTACACAAGTAGACATTAATAATGAGGTAGTGCAAATTAGGAAAGATTTGAGTATAAGGATGGACTCGCTATCCGAAAAACAGGTAGAGGATAGAACGCAAATAGGTCAGGACGTGCAAACATTAAAGGAACAAATGCATAAGATTGTCTCTGATGTTAATGAAACCACGAGCAAACTTCAGAATTTGAAATTAGGAGAAGCCAGCATGATGGAAACCTATAAAGAAGAGTTAATCAGGAAAGTCATCACGGAAATCACGGATAAGGATCCAGAAGGCTTGACTGGTGACGATGATAGGAATTACGTCAGAAGATGTAACCTCGCTACAGAAGAAAGAGATATTAGTCCTGAGGAAGGTATATCCAGATTCCGGGAAGAAGATGAGGATAGGAATATTGAACCTGAATGGAGATATCGAGATAGTGGGAAGAATTACATGGATTCATATCCGAGAAATGTGACAGTCATCCGGAACTTCGAGGACAAACCTCAAAAATTCAGTAATACTGATAGTCTAACACCAATAGAATATATCAGGAACCTGAAAGACTATTTCATTGAAGCTCACATTCCCAGAGAAAGAGAGATGAGGATAGTGGAGAGATTTCTAGCTGGAGGACCCCTTGAATGGTTCAGAGCATTTCGCTATACGTTCAGTAATTTTGACGAATTTGCAGAGGCACTGATAAAACGTTTCTGGTCCATCGAAGCGCAGAATTCATTAAGAGCGGAGGTATACTCAAGGAAGTATTCAGGTACTCTTCCAACACGGTACGCTGATTTCTTCACGAGCCAGTTATCACGCTTGAGATTTTTGCAACCCCCATTGTCAACAGAGCAGTTGATAGATGCGATTTCTCGTATGCTGCCTGTGGAGGTGAGAAGACTCATCATATCGTCAAACATCAGGGATTTGACCAGTATGGACGAATTATTGAGGAGGCTTGACTACACGAGTCCAATGCCAAATGTGGTACAAAAAGGTCAGAGGCACGAATTCAAAGACATCAATACTGTCTATATGGATCAAGTTCAGCAAACTGACAAGCCTGATGAAGAAAAAACTGAAAATGTAGGTCCTCACAGGAATAATCACTTTCGCAACCACAGATCGCAAGGTTACCGTCCATATCAGCAAAGAAGAGGCTGGAATAATAATAGAGGAAACTACAACAACGGAAGAGGTATATACTACAATAACCAGGGTTACAATAGGAATTACAATAGAAACTACCAGAATCAAAATCAGAATTCTCAAGGTCAGGTTATGACACCAGACAAATATCAGGAAAGAGAGAAAGAAAGTCAGCAGTATCTTAAGGAATTACGAGAGAAGGAAGCTGAAAACCAAAAGAAAAGACAGGATGTAGTGATCGATCTTGGTCCTTCTACAAGTCAGCAGAATAGGAATTCAGGACAGACAAGAAAGTAGAGAGGAAAGAATACATTAGCCACACACAAACCAAAGCAGAAGAGACTTATGATTAAGGAACATAGAGGAAATATCACACAAAAGTAAGCCAATGATAATTAATTTCGTGTTCAAGTGAATTGAGATACTTATAACACAGAGTTTAAAAACCATTTGCAACTGTTTTTAAAACGTGGTGAAGGGAGAATGCCCCCGGAAATTGAATTATATTGAGACCACGGTGGCTGTATTGGAAAATATGAAGAAAGTTATGGCTGTCTTAGTTGTGACGTGGATATTCATGACGTAAGCACGGATGACGCAGACTTTATGCAAGTAGGCTGCTTGAGCTGAGATTCTTGGTGACGTCATGATTTTGTTCGAGAAAGATCTGAGATTTACGACGCAGTCGCAGGGAAACATGGAATTGTGCTGAGGAAGAAGTTACGCGATTGGAGGAAAGGCTCAAACCAATGAACGATAGTTAGGAGGGAGACGGAGATTACTGAAACTATCATATTTAATTACTTTTGGAATGCAGAATTGTGGAAATCTATTTTCAGTTATGGCATTGATTTGGAATTTAGATGAAATTATTTTTGAGTTTTTGAAATTTGAAGATCCGTCAAGTATTGCCAAAGTTAGAACTTCTAGCTATGACGGAGAAACAAGCTATGGAAGGGATGGATACGCCCCTTAAGAAGTTGATAAAAGGTCTTGCACAGCAGAGAGGAGCTCTCATATCTCATGTGTCTCATATCTCATGTGCCTCATATCTCATATATATTGCTGATGTTATAGTCGTTTTCGAGTGATAAGTGAAACAAGTCGTCTTTAGCGTGTGGTAAAGCCAACCGCATCGAACGAGCTTCGAGCGTGCCGCAGTTCCATTTTACGGTGTTAGGAAACTAGGCGAAGTTGAAACGCACTCATTTTCAAGTCTACAAGTTAACATATCAAGAGTTGACTAATGCTTTTAAGCTAATTCGATTGTGCAGTACTATATTAAAGTGTGTAGAAAGATTGAACATTTTCAAGAATATAATTCGAAAGATATTGGCATTTTAAGACGGCAGACAAAAGTGATTTTCTCGCCACCTGAGAAGCACTTTTAAAATATCACATTGTACGCTACGGCTGACACTGGCATTGCAACCGTGCTACTACATATTGCTTTTGATAATATAACGCTGCATTCTAACATGGAACAATATAATATGGCAGTTCTTTCAACTATTATAACGGAAGTGGAGATGGAAGACTAAGGACTTTAATGCAATTGGGACATATATCGATGGAGTGAATTAACAGCATGGAACTTCGCTAATCGTCTTTCTACAAAAGCGAGCATGTAGTGAACATCCAACTACACTCATGCATCGTTGTCCAACGCTGAATTATATCAAATGGCAGTGGAAACATATTCATACTCCACAAATATGAATATTTCTACGGAAATAACTGCAATAAACTTCATGGCGAATTACTACCAGAACTTCAGGGAACTATCAAGAGAGGCCAGGGTGGACCCAGCTCACACAGAAGAGTTTTGCCAGAAGGATGTCTATCGTTTACACGGAGCAGTGCAATTTCCGGAGGAGGAAGCAGTTCGATTCTCCGAGGGCGCTGATTCCAGGTTCGAGGACGGAGCACATCTTTTTGGTGAAATGGAACCATCACCAGTCTTCTTTGGAAGATTTTCCTCTGGAACTTCAATCAACAGATAAGGTAGTCGTGAACGTTTCTTGTTTTATTTGAGCCATTTAGCGATGTCTGAGCAAACCATTTTTCCCATATGTTTTGTCCTATATATATTTTGCCCCATTTTCTTGCTTGATAATTATGTACTCAGTACACTTAGATGATTTATGCCTTTTTCTACGATTTATTAAGACATTGTTATGTCATTGGCAGATTTAAATAATTTTGGATCAGTTGAGACTAATAATATTCTTTCAGTAATTTGCATATTTTTGAAGTCACGTTTTGACTGTAAAGTTAACGATTTTCTATGGCAGATTTGAATTCAGACAGCGTGTCATTTTATTAAAGTAATTCTTTTCAGTAAATTACTTTGACCAATTTTCTGTCATCCTCAAGAAAGAAGAATAATTAAAAGATTTTAGAGCGTTAAAATCTATTTCTGTATCGACGATCTTGGAAATACTAGTCGTTATATGAACATGATTGCAACATAGACATTTATCGTCAGTTATCGTCATTACCATTGCATTACAGACAATTTTATGAAATATGAACATTGATTACGATTTATTGAATACACTATAGTAATGAACATTTGATAGGAATTTTTCTCAATACTAGATTGGAACAATAATGTTTGCATTCCACAGTCTAATTGTATTCTATTCGACTATTTTGCAGTTTAGATGAACTTTGTTTGAAGATAGTATTTTTATACTACGATACTTAGGAGATATTAATCTCAATTTTGATAGACCAGAAAGGCGTGTCTAATCGTATTTGCTATTAAATTTATTTGTGATTGGCAAATTTTTACTTCATATCGATTCATGAATGAAACCCACGAAGGTTAAATAAAATAACAGTTTTGAAACAATTAATGAATATAAGAATTTTTGAAGTGGAACTATGGATGTATAATCGTTAGTTCAGTGGACATGTAAAAGTCGCTGATGAATAATGCCCTTGAATAATTGAAGGAGGTTCCCACAGTAATATTAATGATGTTGATGAGATTACAAGTGGAGGTTTTGTGTATGGATTATGGAAGATTTTTATGCCATATATATTGAAATATATGATGAATTCTGGGCCTATTTCATGCAATTTTGTGCATTTGAGCGAAGTATTTTTCCGCTGAGTTTATTGTCCAGGTCCTTTGAAAATTAATCATGTGAAATCACTGTTAAAATTAACAAGAGTGTTAAATAATTTGAGATAACGATTTTGAATGGAGGTTACCGTCACTAATAATAATAATAATTATTAAAACTTATTAAACCTGGATTTATAACACTTAAATATAACTAACCTTCATTGGTCGATTATGTTAACCTGATTTGAGTAATGATCAACCGGATAAACGTGTGGTTTAATGTATTTCTAAAATAAATAAATAAATAAATAAATATAAATATTGTAAATAAATTATGTAATTATCTTTAATAATAATTGGAAATGAAAGGAATTAAGAGAGGCGTGTATAGATTTTTCAATTGTCATTTGACAATATTATAAACAATTTGTAATTGTTATAAACAATTAATGAGCATTTGTTATAAACATTAAGAGTTTTGTTAATATACTCTAAAGAACGCTAATTATACATGTGGATTATACCATTAAACAAGTTTTGGGATTATTAGAGTAATCCAGTAACATGTGAATGAAGCATTTAAAAGATTTGCGTGATAACATTTGAGTTGATTTGAGGACATTTAAAGCGTTTGAAAAGGAGCTAAGCTCTGAAGTTACGAGCATATGCTAGCACTAGCCGCACAGGTGGGCCCGTTTGACGACCTGGGCATGCGACTTGTTGAAGGGTGGATCGCAGCTGGCCCGACAACTGTATGTTAGAGGCCAAGGTCAATTACATAACAGGCCTGCAGTTATAAATAAAGTGTGATGTTTATGAAAGAGGAAAACACTTGCTACGTGTCTTGTCCCAATTCCCTCATCCATTCCAAGTGTATTACTATTATTACGTTCTTTATAAGCAAGTGAAAGATAAAATTTTGTATGTAACGTCTACCAGTCCTACAGGAGGACATGATTATATTGACAATGGCTTCTGATTGCCACGTGTATTTTGTTGAGTTTTTGTTAAAGTCATTCCCTTTATGTGAAATAAATTATTGTACAGTTTAAAGTTTCTTGTCTTCGTCTTGGTTCATTTTAAATATCATGGTGGAGGTTATTGTGTGGGCATACTTTAAGTGATCCAGTTGGCAACCCATTCCCGAGATTAATTTGAAGAGGTAAGTAAAGGTAAGTATGAACCCCCGTATATTTTGGTGTGTTCCACAATAATTTTCTTGTTAACTGCTGTGCTCTAATCTCGGTAGTATCTGTCAGTGCCATTTTCATTGATGTAGCTGTGCCGGTGCGTTTGATTATTGGCAATCCGATTGAGGGGGCGGATATCTGACAGCCTACTATCCGGATTTACGGGGACAGTACCTACTGTAAGGCCACGGCCGTCTCCTTCCCTCTTCCTAGCCTATCCATCCCAATCTTCCATCCCTTCCAATCCCTCATGAGGCCCCTGTTCGCTTTGCAGGTACTGTAAGGCCACGGCTGTCTCCTTCCCTCTTCCTAGCCTATCCATCCCAATCTTCCATCCCTTCCAATCCCTCATGAGGCCCCTGTTCGCTTTGCAGGTGAGGCCGCCTGGGCGAAGTGCTGATCACATCTCCCCAGTTGTATCCCTCCCGACCAGATGTTCCAAGCTCCAGGACACTGCCCATAGAGGCGGTAGTGGTGAGTTCCCTCGCTGAGTCCGTGGGAACCACCAACCTAGAGGGTAAATTGACTAAATAAAAAAAAATAAAAAAAATAAGTTTATTAATAAGTTTTCCGGAAAATTTCGATAGTTGGAGTTTGACAAGTAATTAATATTAAACACTTATATTTAATAAAATAAAATATTTATTGCAGCTAATAGCCAAAGGAATGATACAGACAAAATGAAACATAATAAACTATTCATTACAACAGAAGGACGTCAGAGATTCAAGTCTATATGTACAGTACATCGCATGATATCTTTCGCAACATTTGCCGCAACGTTCACATACACAGTCTGCGTCTGGCTGGTGAAACTTCTTTAACTTGCACAGCTTATGGTGAAAGCCATGTATGGCAAAGCGTGTAACAGTATGTCTTAGTTCGTAGCCTCCCCGTTTCCAATCATTGCAGGTCATTGCGTCAGTGATGTAGAAATCCCACCATATGTCTCTCTTCTTCGATTTCAGGTTCTCCATGAGTTGCACGTATGCTGGTGTAGACGGTAGCGACAGTTGGAGGCGGAGCTCTTCCACATAATATAATTCACGTGTTAATTCATAGACTAGTCTTGAAGGCGTGTATTTTGAAACACACAGAACCTTCTTTAAGAAAGTCGCTTTTAGTTTCTCCAACTTTTCCAGGTGTTTCAATTTGAGATGTGTCCAGATATTCTCTAATCCATATGTTACAACTTATATTTAGTGAACAAGTTAATGCAATACCGATTTCATACGATGTGTTTTGTGGAAGTTATTTGCACTTATTTAAAAATTCAGTGATATTCGGGGTGACTTTGTGACACTTAGTTTATATTTTCGTTTTTGGCCTATTATGTTCATTGCCCTACCGCCTAATACCACTCACCTGCTCCAACCATTTGACGTGGCGTTTTTTATCATCTTAAACATTAACTGGAGAAAAGTTCTATCAGACTGGAAGAATACCAGCAGTGGCAGTCGATGCAGCACTGTACCTATAGATGAGTTTCCAGGATTTTAGAGCATCGAATCTTCAAGCTGGTTTCCAAAAGACAGGAATGTTTCCCATCGACAAAAAAAAAAGTTTTAAAGCGACCGCCAAAATATGTAGCTTATGAAAATTTGAGAAACATGCCTGCGTGTGTTGGAGAACTCTTCATGGAGGAACTACGGCTGAAAAGGGGCGAGGTGACCGCAGCTAGAACAGTCAGAAGATGGAAGAAGCTCAATGTTCCAGCCGGCAAAAGCATCGGAACAGCTGATTTCCAGGACGCTGAGAAGAACGCCACGAAAGACAACGAGCAATCGGGTTCTTCCAAGAAAAAATGAGGCCCTAAGCCAAAGGATGGAAACCCCAAAAAGCAGGAATCAGTGGGCAAGAAAGGCCGGACTGATGAAAAGAAGATTGATGAAAGTGAAGAGTCCGAAACAGAGAGCGACACATATTCGGTGCACGATGGCGGCGATAGCTCGGAAACGTTTTCTGACCTTGAAGAGGTGAACACCGACAGTGTCCAGCAGTCCACAACTCCAAACTCAGAAAAACTTACTGTGGGAGACCACGTACTAGTTATCTGCAGAAAACGCTGATGGCTACGCCATCAATGTAATGGAGAAAACCAGGAAAAGCTGGAAATGGCCGGATAAGCCAAAGGAAAACTTCTACCCAAAGGCCGAGATTGTGATGCAGATCGACCCGCCGAAGCAAGTGAGCACTAGAGGGCTCTTCCAAGTAAAGGAGATGCAGCTATTTAATGAAGGAAGGAAAGGAAGCTTGTAGTTTAACGTGGCCATTAATCATGCGATCATGAGCCACGGGACCTCCTTTTTACGTGGAATCCGAACCACAGGACATGGCATTTCACTTCGAAAATCTCACATGCATTGACCGGGAATCGAACCTGGTCCGCCTTGGTGAGAGGCCAACAGTTTGACCGCTGCGCCACCACGCCCCAGCTATTTAATGAGTACCGGTTGGAAGAGCACCTACAGATTTCAATAGACTTTCTTTTACTGTGTCTATTTTTATTTACTTTAAAGAAAATGTTCTAGCCGTTATTTTAAACCTTGAGTTCATTGTATTTTAATTATTATTGAACAGAAAAAGTTTTGTTAAGCATTGAAAATGCCAATAAACAAATGTTTTTCATCACTCAATTTTTGTTATTAAATATTATTAATATTAAATATTACTTTAAAAAGTTGTACCAATATGCATTCAGTATGACATAAAAATCTTGCTATTAAGTCACAAAACTAAACTAAGCGGGGTGGCTAAGTGAAAATATAATTGTTAATGTGTTTTCTATAAGAAGGTTCTTCGTCAGTAAGTCGCCCCGAGATTGAGGCGAGTTAGTGACAAAGTTAACCCTCAATTACGTCACGGGTAATTAAGATATCGAGCTTATTCTAGTCGCAAAATGTAGCTAAGTCTTTGACTGTTGAAATCGGTAGTAATATTTAGCGAGTATATTAAATATTTCCCGCTATTTACAAAAAAAAAAAAAAAAAACTCAAAAAGTGTCACAAAGTGGCCCCGGTTTACCGGTAATAATAATAAAATAAAGAATATACGGCGTAGGGATGTGGCGACCCCATCGCCCAGTGTGTGACCACTGCAATCAGCCACCCGAGTATTGGCGGGAAAACCATACCTTTTTAGAGTAGGAGGAAATGCCTGCTCTTAGCCGGAAGACATCATGAGGCCCTCCAAAGCTCACAACCTTGGTAGTATTTTGGTTAGTGCGAAATATCACTGACCCCAATCTACAGTTTTTCAACTGTTCAAAGCATGGAGAAAAGTTCAGCAGAAGCTACTACCCCAGGTGGTAACCAATCCACTTGCACCTTGAGTGAAGCATGCAGGCCTTCGGATTCTGGGGTGCCTGCTCAGACATGCGTGGAGGTATCGGAGACTCCGGGTAAGATCAGACAAAAACGCCGAATTTTTTTCGCTACTTTCAACGCAAACTCAATTCTTAAGACCGGCAAACTAAAACAGGTTACTGATGCCTTGTCCCGACATCAGATATTGATCGCTGCAATTCAGGAAACAAGATTCACGGGTGAACAGTGGTTCGAGTCACAAGGTTATAGAATCTTCAAAGGCAAGACCGGTAAACGTGTAGTAAAAACCATCCCACACTTAGGCACAGGATTTATTGTCAACAGGAAGATTTTGGTTTCGATTGTGGACTTCACATCCCCTAACAGCTGAGTCTCTACTCTTTTTTTCGGTGTACAAATAGAGTTTACACAATGGTGAACGTACATGAGCCAGTCAATCAGGCGAATAAGAAGTACCCGGAAGGAACATACGCATTCTGGGAGGAGCTAGAATACAGGGTTTCTATAAAAGAACTCCGGGGTTTTAAAAATTCATATCTTAATAACTGTAGAAGATAGCAAAATGTAGTTAATTTCTCTGAAACGAGTAGCTCATCAAGTTTTACTCATACCAATTGGGAATGTTTTCATCAACAGTTGGCAGCGCTGTGGAGCGTTGACCTTGAAACAACGTAGCGGCAGTCAGTCAAGGAGTAATAAGGAGGCGCCCCCGCAGCTCTATAGCATGCGGGGAGTTGAAGCACTAACCACGCCCCCATACTTGCCCGACTCGAGCGGTAAATTGAGCCTACGGTACCGTAGACTTACTTATTAGTGGGATTTAAGTATGATTACCAGTAAAAGATTCGTGTTAGGTAGTTAGTATTTGTTGCTTTAAGGGGCGGAACTACGACAAAAAAGATTCGCGTGCAGGTAGGCCTATACTACGAAATTGTAAGGTAGGCCTATATGACGATGGAAATCAAGGAATATTTGTTGATCTTTGCTAGCTAGCGTGAAGTGTACGGCAGTCACAATACTTTTCGTCGCAATAGAAAATTATGTAAACTGTCATAAAACGTTTAATTTTACAATATAAACTAGAGCAATACACCGATCTGAAATATAGTATAGCACATGAGAAATGAATGTATTATACCGGTATACAGTTTTTATGACCTGTAATTATTGTGGGTTTTCAGGCAACCAGACACCCATCACTATACTTAACTTATACCAAAAAATAGGCAAATAATTACCGAGATACCATTAGACCTGCCATTATATTCACGAATGTGTATTAAATAAATTTAAAATATTAAGGCATGCGAACTAATTGGGTGGTGGCGTTATTGTTTTTATTGCACGATGATTGAAAAAAAATAGGTCAGTTCAGTTCCGGTAACAAACTAAACAAGATCTAGGCTGAGGTTTGAGATTAACACACCAAAATATGCAAATAATGGCATATCAATCTTCTAACACCCACGAGCAATAAATCTAGAGTTCAAGCCAGTTTAAAAATAGATTAGGGTAATTAGATTACAGTAATGCCGTTCATTAATTGACGAGCAAAAACTATTTCCAGTAAGAAACGGAATAAAATATCCGTAATTAATTCCTAGCAATCGAAATAATTATATTGGTGGACACGTATGCCACTATTTGAACATTTAACGAATGATACTATAACAGTACCGTAAGGTGGCTACTCTTAAGGATGAAAACTTAACCCAATAAATGGCAAATAAAGTGGATTTACTTGTGAAATGACATTACTTTGGCAGGTGGGAGTTCTGTTTGTGCAAACATATGCTCCACATGTCGACATTTCGACCCACACGCGAAATATCATCAATTTTAAGTACATACGTCACACCATTACATGCATTTCTTATGGGACTACCGCAATGTTTTGAGCATATGTGAAGGAGTAACTTCTGGCTTCACTTCCTTGCCTTTAGGGCCTCTCCTTATTACTCCTTGCAGGACCTGACACTGCAATCCAAGATGGCCGCCGTAGTTGGTGGTCGGACATCAAACGCCTGACGTGTGTCACAATCCAACACAACACAAAATAACATCATGACGTGATTTTGTCTGCTGTTAATTCATTTTATGGGCTTGGGACATCTTGGTCATCAGCCCCGTGCAGTTGTGTGTGGGTTGAATTCCTCCGATTACGTGATGAATGTAGTAGTGTGTGTAGCTGTGTAAGGGACAGGCATGGGGAGGTGCCCTAGGAGTTGAAGTAAGGTACCACCAGAGTTTCATCAGGAAAGGAATAAAATAAAAAAATGTTGAGGCCCACAGGAGAGATCTGCAGAATATCATGGCTGAGTGAACAGGGAAAGTTGTAAATGTTCCTGTAGGAATTTCAATCCCATTTTAGTAAGTTACATATTATTCGGGGCATGTTTGCCATCTCTTGATGAATGCAGTACATTTGCATTTTTCTGTTGGCACAGGCTAGAGTAAAATGAGGCTTTTCGCCGATGTCTCAGTCTCACTCATGGCTGTGATTATATGGAAGCTACTGAGGTATGGGTGGTGCTTAGAAATGACATTCAGGGCACAGTCAGTGTCTGTTGGCACAGGCTAGAGTATCACCGATGTCTCAGTCTCACTTATGGCTGTGATTATATGGAAGCTACTGAGATATGGGTGGTGCTGAGTAATGACATTCAGGGCACAGTCAGTGTCTGTTGGCACAGGCTAGAGTATCACCGATGTCTCAGTCTCATTCATGGCTGTGATTATATGGAAGCTACTGAGGTATGGGTGGTGCTTAGTAATGACATTCAGGACACAGTAAGTGCCTGTGGATGCTGTGAAAGGTTCTACTCATAGGGTTAGTTTTGCTGTACTGACTCAGTGAGGAAAGCAATGACAAACTACCTCACTCCTCTTCTTGCTTAGTACGCCTCAATATAGCGCTGCCATGGGTTTTTATGGGTATCTACCCACATAACCTAACGGCAGTGCCTTTTGAGGATCCAACCAGCTTTCGGGCTGACTACCTAACAGGCATACATATTATTCTTAAACATAAATGTGACCAACCAGATGGTGTAGTTCTTGGTTGTCACTTCTGGGGTCCAAGTTTGATTCCTGACTGTCAAGAAATCTCAATTCTAGTCTGAGGGTAAGAACGGGCTACACACAGCCTAGTGAGGTAAACCGAGAAATGTTGGGTTCGATTCTCCGTTTAGCCACCCAGCAAGTGGTTTACCATGGGTTCCCACACATACTGAAGATAAATGCCTAGGTAATTCCTATCATAAGGTCACGACTGCCTCCTGTAAATCCGTCAACAAGTAGGCTAGTCGTATTCATTCATTCCTATTCATGAGATTAAATGAAACTCTGTCAAACGGGGAGGCTTCGGTGGCGTAGTTGGTAGCATGCTGAGCTTCTATGCCCAAGATAGCGGGTTCAAACCCGGCCGAAGCCGTCGGATTTTTTAAGAGCGTTAAAATTCCTCAGTATGCCTTCCTTCGGAGGGAAAGTAAAGCCGGCGGTCCCATGTAATAGATTTATGGCATGTTAAAGAACCTTCCACTAATTACACCTGTGTGAAGCTAATTTGGATAGGTTAAGAATGTAAACAACGCTCTTAGGTTTCTACGTTCGTTGCCAAGAGCCGACTGCGGTGGCGTCTAGTAGCTAAGTTCTGAACTAGGCCTAGTAGACGTTGACGGTGGCGTTTGGCGGCAAAAGTAGGAACTATTTGAAAAATTCTAAGTTGCAGTCTGTACTTAAATTAAAAAACAGATACACACACTAATACAGTCATCACAATTAACACCGGTTATCAGACAGATTCTACACACACCCAAAGTACACGGGGCTACGTGACCTCGTTGTCGCAGCCCCAAAAACTTAAGAACCAACCAAACTCTGTCAAAGGCATGACGTGTGTCAGAATCCAACCCAACCCAAAATAACATCATGACGTGATTTTGTCTGCTGTTAATTCATTTTATGGGCTTGGGACTTCTTGGTCATCAACCGCGTGAAATTGGGTGTGGGTTGAATTCCCCTGATGGGAAATTAGTAAATAGGCACAAATGGCTTATCTTCATAATAATTGGATTTGGATCCAGTCACACAACAGTTTCAAGGCATATCACCACAATTTTAGCATAACCTATGTATGAGTAAGCCTACTGGTAGTTTATTAAAACGGGATCCACACCAAGTACGTGATAAGATTGATATCCTTGGACAAGCAGGCGTATAATTGGATGAGAGAACACTGCAGACAATTTAAAAAGTAGGTTATGTTCCTACGTACGGTAATCAATTTTCAGATCTTCTTAAACCTTGAATTGGAATGTGTTAATTATTGCTATGCTTGCTCATAATGAATTACCATTACTAATAATTTATAAACTCTAAACAGAACAATAAATAGACCAAACTTACCCACTGATTGGCAATAGTATTGATGGTATCACAAGCGTAACAGAAGTCACCGGTATCTCGTATTTAAGAAGCACTATTGCAGACATTTACTTACACGAACGTGTAATATCATTAAGCAATAATCAATAAGCACAGATAATCAAGGGAGACGATTGCTAACCGAAATTCACACCACTATCACATCGTAAACAAAACGACTGAACTAATAAACAAAGCATGTAACCACCAACAGCGACAGCCATTTTCATCAGTCCCGCCGCCAGTGTCAGGTCCGGTATTATAGAAGGTCCTGTCAATAGGGATGTAGCCGGAGAAAGTTCGCGCCAGATAGTGCTCGTGTAGTACTGGGTAAGCGCAAGGCGATCGTCTTATGTTTCTCCCAGTCAGCTCTGAGGAATGTAAAGATTGTGACCGAGATTTCTAAGCTAAAGGAAATTATATCTGCTCTAATTTTACTCCAAGACTAAATTAATTAATTAATTAATTCTATAGGTATATAACCTAATATATTATGGACGATTTTCAGCGTTTAAGCGTTAAACATCTGCAAAATGAGCTATGGACCAGAGGCATTAAAACTAGCGGGAGGAAGGAAGAATTAATACAGCGGTAATAACTAAATTCTAACACGCTTTATTATTCAGCATGCTTTCTCCTAAAAATTACTATTATTTGAGTATTGAAGGCCTAAATTGATAAATATATCTCCATAAGACTTAAATCATAAATAGAGATTTAAATATTTACTTGCTCCCCTTGCTTATAGACTTCGATTCATGTCTCTTCTTAGGTTGATAGCTTAAATGAAACTGTCGTGTATTAAGGTACCGGTACCGTAAACATAATCAAAGAAAGTTGATACCGGTAATGTAGGCATATACCTCGAAAGTTCATAGCAACGTTTGATTTTTATGTCATTTTGTCAATTTCTCAATAATAATCGTTCCCGTACCTCTTGGAAAGGACTTAGGGGTACATTTTTAAAAGTTTGAGAATCCCTGCTTTAGGGCCACGAACTGTTTCCATTTATCTGAGTATGTCTCAAGAATGTAGAAGTCAGTCGCTACGACATTCTCCGTCGGGCGGATAGAAATTGACGATTAATTCTGATTTCAAGAAACCAACCATAGTACGTTTGTGACTTAATGTTGCGACATTTATTCTTGAAGCATTTGTCCGAGTATTAATGACTTTGAAAATGGGAGTCACAAAATTACATTCACTTCTTTGTGTATATTGACGATTTCTTCCCGTACTTCAATGGAGATGATTTCTGCAGATTCCGATATTGTAGGCTTATAGTCTAGTGGTAATCCGGCAATTTTCTAGTGTATGGCCTCTTCCTTTTTGTTTTGTTTTGTTGGGTTCGTGGTCCACGGAAAAAGCGACGGAACAGCGCCCGGTTTTAACCTTGCTCTCTCACCTTCAAATACAAACGCATAAATTCAGTGGTTGTTCTCGAAATGTCTAATCAGTTTATAGGTACAAAATAGAAATTATTTCCCTTTGTACATCACACTTATCCAACACAGTTTTCGTGAAGTCATCGGGTTGAAAATGATGGGAACGCACTTTAATATTTTCGGTCAGATTTTTCTCACCGAAATATTTCCTTCTAATAGCATGTAAACATTTCTTTATTTAGTGGAAATTGGTGAAACGAAAACGAGCTTCCCTGATTTTTGCAAAGAATAACACTGCAATAGCTCGGCATAGTTATGAAAATAACCATTTAAAGAACTTAAATTCGTGGATATAGTACCGACAGTAGTGGCTACGCTGGCTAAAGCTCAGCATTAGGTCATGGGGCCAAGCTCTCTGCTGACTCGGTAGACGCGTGGGTTTGAGCCCCACCGTCGGCCGTCCTTGAAATGGTTTTCCGTGGTATCCCATTTTCAACACCAGGCGAATGCTGGGACGGTACCTTGTGACAGGCCACGGCCGCTTCCTTCCACATCCTTGCCCAGTTTCATTCACCATCATTCATTTCATCTCTCATTAACTCCTCTCATGAGGTTGGCGTCAGGAAGGGCATCCGGCCGTAAGAATCATCGCCACAAAGACTTCCATCGCATCTCATCCCCGACCCCGTTGGAAAAACGGGAATAATAAGGGGTAGACATACAAATTCGTGGATATAGTGGCATGAGAACACAGGAGACAACTGAAGAGCGCCTTGCGCTTACCCAGTACAACAGCAGTGCGCTCTATCGTAGCTAGTTCTATACATCCCTATTCTGTTGTTACGGTACAAAGAAACTTTCGACGTAATTATTGTGTTGACCCGCCTACGGATAAAACCATTCGTCAATGGTTAAGTGCTTTCAAACAAACAGGAAATGTTTTAAAACAAAAGTCGCCGGGTAGGCCGCGTGTGTCACAAGAGAATGTGGACAGAATCCGAGCTTCATGCCTTCGAAGCCCTAAGAAATCATTGACAAGACGCAGTCTGGAGTTGGGGTTACCAGGAACAACAGTTCATAAGGTAGTTCATAAAAGACTTCGTTTAACTGCTTACAAAATTCAACTGTTACACCACATTAAACCGGCAGACAAGATTAAGAGATTAGACTTTTCTGTTCCTATGCTAAACGAAATCTATGAAAATAACGATTTAAAAAAAATAGTGATGAAGCGACTTTTCATGTGAACGGGTCTGTAAACAGACATAATTGCAGAATTTGGGGATCAGAGCCGCCCCATGAGTTCATAGAGTATGAACGTGACACGCCAAAAGTGAATGTTTGGTGTGATCTTATGCATGATAGAGTAATAGGTCCTTTCATTTTTGTTGAAAGAAATATCAATGGTGATGTCTACAGTATTATGACATGTTAGAGGAATATGTTTTTCCTCAGTTTGATGACATTGAGGCGGAGAAGGGTTTAGTCCACTTCCAACAAGATGGGGCACCGCCACACTTCAGTTTGCGTGTTCGTGAGGCACTTGACGCTCGACTCGGCAACAGATGGATTGGAAGGGAAGGACCTATTCCATGGCCTCCAAGGGGCCCTGATATGACTCCGTTGAACTTTTTCTTCTGGGGGCATATCAAGAATCTTGTGTATGCGGAGAAAATTCATGATGTTGGCCATCTCAGGGAACGAATAATCAATTTGTGGCAACCGTCCCCCCCCCCCCCCCCCCCCCCAGACATGCTGGCCAGGACATGGGAAGAGGTGGAATACCGTTACGATGTGTGCCGTGCCACTAACGGGGCTCATATTGAACTTTATTAAATTGTTAAAAAAACTTTCAAATGCAACCTTTCCAATCATGTATTAAACATTAATATAACTTTTTTACTACATTACAATATTTTGCCTCAAAACCCCGGAGTTCTTTTATAGACACCCTGTATACCCTCTCAAAGGTACCTGACAAGCATACCATCATTCTGCTAGGGGGTTTTAATGCCCAGCTTGGCAAAGAACGAAAATATCAGAATATTATTGGAAACTACCCAGCTCACAGGAGAACTAATCGTAATGGAGAGAGGCCTGTGGAGTTATGCAGAGCATTCAATATGGTCCTAAAGTCAACGGCGTTCAAACACCTACCCAGAACACAGAAGACCTGGATTTCTCCAAACTCCAACCTTGGTGAATTCCAAATTGATCATGTCGCCATTGCACGGAAAGCGCAACGATAGATCCAGAACGTAAAGGTCCTGAAAAGTGGCAACTTAAGACTCGGTTCACTACCTTTTGTAGATCAAAGTTAGACTAATTCCAAGAAATATCAAGGTGATTCCTCCAAGAAAAACTGATAAGTTTGACAGAGACAAGCTAAGGAGCAACCAAGAATTCACCCACAAGTTGGAAACTTTAAATCCAGAGAATTGGGAACAATTACAAGAGGCTATAGTCAGAACAGCAAATGAGACTGTCCCACTCACAAAATCAAGAAAGCATCATTGGTGGGATCATGAATGTGATACAGCAGTTCAGCTAAGACAGGTTGTGTGGCAGAAATGGAATTGCCACAAAAATGAAGAGAACAGGGTCAACTTCCTAAACGCGAGAAAATCCGCATCAAAAACCATCCGTGGCGTGAAACGTATGTTTAATAAGTAACAGTCGGTTCAGATTGAGCAAGACTTCCAGAAAAATAACACACGTAACTTCTATAAATCCTTCAAGCACAGTCTGAACAAATACAACCCCCAAGTCTACAGTTTAAGGATTCCAACGGGAAACTAACTCACAATGATAAAGATAATTGTCAGATTCTAGCAAGTTATTTTGAAAACCTCCTCAACTGTGAGGCTCCTGAGACCCCTTTCGTTCATGAAATAAATACAAAAAATATCCACCCCGATTCGTCCACCCTCCCCCCCCCCCCCCTTCCCACCCTACGAAGGCTGAAATCACGAAGATCATCCAAGAGCTGAAGGACAACAAGGCACCGGGTGAAGATTTGATAGTTGCTGAACTGTGGAATGTGGAAACATGCAGGGGAAAAGGCAATCGACAAGCTTGTTGCAATTATTCAAGAGATCTGGGAGAGCGAAAAACTCCCAAGAGCCTAATTTATCCACTACTTAAGAAAGGGGAGAAAACCGATGTGAACAATTACCGTGGCATCTCTCTTCTATCAATAACTTACTAGATCCTCTCAAAAGCTCTACAGAATAGGGCGGAACAACAAATCGATCCACAACTGGGGGAATACCAAGGGGGTTTCAGAAAGGGACGATCATGTGCTGAGCAGATTATGAATCTGAAGTCCATCCTTTCATATCTGAAACTCAGGAACAGGGAATTCGTGATGACCTTTGTTTATTTTAGGAAAGCGAACGACTCAATTGATCGAACCACCCTATTGCAAATCCTTGAAGAGTTTGGCTTAGATAACAAGACACAATCAATTATCCAGCAAACCCTGACCAACACCACCTCCAAAGTGAAGTTCAGAGGAGAGATGTCTGATGCCTTTGAAATCAGGACAGGAGTGAGGCAAGGAGACGGGCTATCACCGCTTCTCTTCAACAGTGTTTTAGAAAAGGTCATCCGAGAATGGCGGAAGGAAATGAAAAATTCAAGGGTAGAAAATGGGGTAAGGCTAGGGTACAAGTATATGATTCTTACAATCGACTGTCTAGCCTTTGCAGATGATCTAGTGATCTTTTCAGATTCCATTTATATGGCAGAAGAACAACTTAACCAACTGAAAAATCAAGCACTGAAGGCTGGGCTTCAAATCTCCTTTGAGAAGACACAATTCATGACAAACATAAAATCAGCGCCCAGGGAACTGGAGGTCGGACTAGGAAAAGTTCAGAAGGCAGAAAAGTTTAAATACCTCGGTGAATGGATAGAGCCTAAACTATCTCAGAAGGAAACCTTCATGTCACGCATTAATACAATGGAAATGGCATGCAACCTGACTAAAGACATCTGCAATAAGAGATCGATATCCTTAAACGCCAAAATTAGACATTACTGCACTGTTATTCGACCAGAGGCTTTGTATGCGGCTCAGACTCTAATAATGAACAAGAAATGCCTAATGGAAAAACTAGAGGCTAAAAATGGACGATTTTGAGGAAAATCCTGGGTCCCATCAAAGAAAACAGCGAGTACAGAAGGCGTCACAACCACAAATTGTACAAGCACGGGGAGAAGATCAGTGACACGATTCGAAAAAGAAGGATTGCCTTTGCTAGTCACGTGACACGAATGAGCCCAGGCAGGATATCAAAACGGATATTGACGTAATTTCAAGATAAGAAAACCAAAGGGGCATGGTTCACGGAAGTTGAGAAGGATCTACCCACGTGAAATGGAAATTTCCCCTAAAGATATCCAGGAGCGTGTTCCACTTCAGGGAAAACTATGTAAGCACAAATGATTCCAGGAAAAGCCCAAGCTGAAGACAGGGAAGGCGTGGTCATAATAGAGAAAAGAACAACACCGGAGACGAATGCGGGAACACTGGGCGGTAGTTAGAGCTCGGAAGAAGAGACAGTTGAACTGGCGTGGTCCCTAGTTGGCCAAATCGAAGAAAGAAGAAGAAAAAGAAAACAAAGAATAGTTACAATATTTTGAATACACTACAGTACATTTTTTTTAATAATATGAGAGAAACCTTTAAGTCCCCTTGAAGAAGATCATATAAACTATGAAATATTAAAATATTACTTTGCATCATTTTCCCGGCCGAAGTCTTCTATTATTTCACTGAAATCTAAACTTGCTAAACGGACACGGGAGGTCATAGAAAATGAAAATCCACAGCCTGCTTCCAGTCTCCGACCGGGTCAGGAATGGAATGAATGAAGCCCCCATCTAGCGGCGAGGATATGAACTGTGCCGGCTGCCGAGGCCTGACGCACTCCTCTGGGGCAATGATTAAATGAATGACAGATGAAATGAAATGATAGTGGAGAGTGTTGCTGGAATGAAATTTTGACAGGGAAAACCGGAGTACCCGGAGAAAAACCTGTCTGCCTCCGTTTTGTCCAGCACAGATCTCACATGGAGTGACCGGGATTTGAACACGGACCCAGCGGTGAGAGGCCGGCGTGTTGCCGCCTAAGCCACGGAGGCTCTGGGAGGTCATAGCTGCACTGAAAAAAGGAATATGAATTATAAATTAGTTTGAAAAGAATAATTAATTAATTAAATTTTTACAAAATCCATGGCGCGGGGCCCTGGGTGTTTTCCCTCCTCGCCCTCCCCTAGATCCGCCCCTGATTGTATGCATCCGTGGTGGAAACCTTCTTATTTGCAGCTCAGCCTCTGTGCTCGCTTTATGGAGACATAGCTCATTAAAAAAAAAAAAAAAGCGCCAAGCTTTAAGTGGACGCCTAGGTAGTCAACCCAGAGGCTGGTTGTATCCGCAAATACCAGGTTAGGTCGGCAGATACCCACAAAACCTCAAATCAGCACTGACCCTATGAGTAGAACCTTTCACAGCACAAAGGCCATTACTCATAACCCCAATAGGTTCCATATAAGCACAACTATAGTCATTTTTGATGTGTAACATCATTCCACTCGGTTGCTGTATATTTCTGTGTGGGGGTGATTTTGTAAAAAGGGACGGAAACATAGAGCGCGCGCGGTGGCGGAGATTGGTACAAGACATACTGTCGGCGATGTGTCTATGTGGAATGTAAATCGCATACGGTTTACTTCAAGGTTTGGAGGCCCCATTACAGATATTCCTACAATAAATCACCTTCAATCTGTCGTTCTTTGGTGTGAAAATATTCAGTAAATCATATTTGCTGAAAACAATTATGGTGATTAATTATTAAATCTTACTACTTTTGCTCCCGTGGCTTAGGCGGTAGCACGCCAGCCTCTCACCGCTGGGCCCGTGGTTCAAATCCCGGTCACTCCAGGTGAGATCTGTGCTGGACAAAACGGAGGCAGACTGGTTTTTCTCCGGGTACTCCGGTTTTCCCTGTCAAAATTTCATTCCAGCAACACTCTCCACTATCATTTCGTTTCATCTGTCATTCATTTAATCATTGCCCCAGAGGAGTGCGTCAGGCCTCGGCAGCCGGCACGGTTCATATCCTCGCCGCTAGATGGGGGCTTCATTCATTCCATTCCTGACCCGGTCGGAGACTGGAAGCAGGCTGTGGATTTTCATTTTTCACTACTTTTGCTGTGCTCTTATTTAATGTAAGCACTCGAGGTACTGTCGGGTAAAATACAGCACTATGTGAAATATATATAGCAAACGGTTTAATTCAAGGTTTGGAGGCCACATTAAAGAAATTTCTACAATAAATCATCTTCAAGTTATCGTCTTTTGGTGTGAAAATATTCATTATATCATATTTGCTGAAAGGATTTGTTACTGGAGTTTTACAAGCATTTATTGCAGAAATAATATTAATAAGAACCTACCGATGGTAATAACATGAAGGAATCCTTCATGTTTGCTGGCACAAGGTAGCACTATGAGTTCATTCTTAAAAAATACGAGTAGCCTAAGTAACATGGAATTATTCGAATAACATGTCAGTTGTTACACATCATATACGACTACTGTAAGGCTCGTAATTTTTAGCCTATTTTCATTAAAAAAAAAAGGCTTATGAGATCACCTTTTGTTCGTGTGTCTGTGTGTGCGTGTGTATTTCGTGTGTGTGTATGCTCCCCCCTAATAACTTCTAAACAGCTGGAGCGATTTCAATGAAACTCGGTAAGATCATAGCACCATTCTGGCCGACCCCGACTGAGCCCTTAAAATTTTATTGTGTCTCACTAATCCAACATGGCGGCTGTGCGAAATATTTCACCAGCATTCAATATCTCCGAAACTATTACCGATATCACCCTAAAATGTTCTACGGTGATAAAGGGCACTACTAGAAGTTCACCTATGAGACTTTCAAAAACCTCGTAACTACAAAACCAACATGGCGGCCAAGCAAAGTTGAGACGTTTAAATATAGGTTTCTCGCTATTTAACCAACCAAACGTAATGAAACTTGATACAGCAAATGTTTATGCACATTGTAATGCACTGGCGTCTAATTTAGTTCAATTGTTTACATAACCCCAAAATGGCGGATGTGCGAAATATTTCACTGGCATTCTATATCTCCGAAACTATTACAGATATCACCCTGACATTTTGCACGGTGATAAAGGGCACTGCTACAAGTTTATCTATGTAGCTTTCAAAAACCTGTAAAGTACAAAACGAACATGGTGGCCAAGCGAATTTGAAACATTTTAATAGACTTTTCTTTTGATTTAACCATCTGAGCGCAGTGAAATGTGGTACAGTAAATGATTATACATATTGTAATACACTGGCATCTAATTTAGTTCAATTGTTTACATAACCTCAAGATGGCGGCTGTGCGAAATTTTAAAATTAAGTTTTTATTTCTTGTGTCGTAATCATACGATCGAAGTGAAAGTTTGAATAATGAAGCTATGCAATAATTTTCCTTTAATGGTACATAACTCTATGGCCTATATATAACAATCCAAAATGGCGAGCATCCGAAATATTTAGACGGTTCTCAATATCTACGAATCTATTACAGCAACTTTACTAAAATGTTGTGGTTGCGATGCCTCAGTTACAGTCATATGACCAGATGGCGACATTCCATCTGTCATGTTCCCCTGATGCGAAATCTGCTCAACAACAGTCGTCGGAATTATAGTGTCCTGCGACTTGGTCGTCATTAAGCTGATAATCCTCTTGTCGAGTTCCTCCCATTCTGGGATAGGTGTATCCTCCTTTTGTCGACTCAGTTCGTTAACTTGAAGCTCGATCCGTTCGATCTTACCTCGCAAACATTGATCAAGTTCGCGGATGGTAAGCCGTACGTTTGTGCTTAACTTTTGCCTTTCGTCTTGCGCAGCTCTTTCCAAACGTGATTGTAAAGCATCAACATCTTCTCTAGGCCAACTACTCTCTCCGAACGTCTGCAAACATTCTTAAATACACTGATCACTTGGCTTTTTTAATGGCACCTCAGTATTAACATTGCAAAACAACAATTTATCATATTTGGCTTTCACAATCCCATTAAACACTTCAACCCATTTCTAATTAAATTCTACATCGAAGTCATTACCCCTTCCAGCCGAGCAGTATATTTACGAATAACCTTAGATCGTCGTCTCTCTTGGAGACCTCATCTCCGACAACAAGCCCAAAGAGCTCGCCTTCGTTTAACTTCAAGGGACCTCTTGGGGCCTTAACCATCTCCAAATAATATTTACCTACAAGACCTTCATTCGCTCGCTCATTACACACTGTCCATTGGCCTGGATTGGGGCCACTTTGCCCCAATACAAACTAATCGGATCAATAGAACACCTTGCATTGAAGGTTGCATTTGGCCTTCCACTTGCCTCAGCCAGCAATCTATTCTAGTACAGGACAGCTGCACAGAAAAAAACCCTTTTGTTCCAAAAATTGTGCTATGGTTGGCTTTTTGTAAATCGTTAGAAAAGCACAAAAAAAGCTTAACTCTAAATTTTAGAATAATTTGAACGATCATTTTGTCGAAAAAAAAAACACATTGAAAAGCGTTTTTCTCGGAATCGACGTATTTTAAAGAAAAGTTTTTTAAACAAAAAATGTAGAGGACATTGTCACCTACAAGTCGTCTCATTGAGGTCATGTCATACGTTTTGAAATGCAAAAGCTAGGTGGCGCCAAAGTTTCCAAAAAAGTGTTTTTTCACTTTTTGTCCTAACAATTGATTTGGAAGGAAATTATTTTGAAACAATGGATATTCATTCCTCACTTTAAATACAACCACCCAATGAGCGTACAGTTAATACAATGAGTGTATGCTGTGTATCGAGGACACATGAGCATTGAGTTTGAATTGGACTTTGGAATTATGTCGTTGAATTTCTTTCGTTTTTGATTGTCATGTTTGTAATGTTTGTATGGCATATTTCGAGCCATGGACCCAGGGTCGTGTCCTTGTGAGGGCACCGGGTCGAGTTTATTTTTATTTAGTTTCAGGGGATGTTTCGGTTCAATTTTATTCATTTTTAAGTGGAGGTTGTTAGTTTATTAAATTCATTTGTTGGTAGTAGTTAGTCTTAGTTAATAAATCATGTTTTGTTAGGATACCATGATGTGTGATTTGTTGTTAAGTCCCTGTGATTCCATCCCCATTTAAAATTAAGCATCTGGACTGAGCGTGACCCCAAGAAGAGAGTCAAACCCTAGAAGACCCAGGTTTGAAGGGTACAATACGTTATATGTAAGTCAGTAGTTAGTTGTAGTAGGTAGTTTTCATGTCTTCTTTTTTCTTCACTATCACCATATCATTAGGGGCCGATAACCTATTTGTTAGGCAGATGACCTCGTAGTTCCACCCCTTAAAACAACAACATTAATATCTTATTTGTTAGGCCCCTAAACCAACATTATCATCATCACAAATGCTGCGGATTTTAGGGACGCCAGGATGCTGGAAGGTTTCCCTGATGGGGGTATTTAACGTACCAATAATTCTACTGACACGGCTCCCTCGCATTTGCGCACCCTCAAAAGATAAGTGACAGTGCTAGGATTATATCCTGCAACCTTGGGTACAGTAAGGCGAGATCGTTACCGCTGCGCCACGTAGCCAATCTTCACCTTAGTTATTGTTGTTTTAAGGGGCGGAACAGCGAGGTCATCTGCCCCAATATTCACTTTACTTTAACAAGTAGTTATTTATTCTTTGAATGGAATTTAACGGCTGAAATCACCTGCCAACATAAAGACGTGGCCATTATTAGAGTAAAGTTCTATAATAGTTTTCCAGATAGAGAAATTCATTCTGAAGCAGTCTGTTAACGATTCAGTTTCATAACAGTAGACTATGTTTTGAAGCAAATGTATTCCTTTGTTTTTATATTTCGGTTGCGTTTGAACCAGAAACGTTGGAAATAAATCAAAACAAATAAATTAGAAAGTGAGGTGGTCCTGCCACATTATTACTCACAATGAGAATACAAATGTTATTTCCAACCACAACATCGTCTAAGCCTTATACATCTAATTCGAGACATACGGTGGAAGAAAACCGACATTTGGGAAGAGTACTACTCCACCGAAGCCATGACATATCGCGAGTGGGTCCAAGGTGGATATGATCTACGGCACTTACTGGTAAGATAGCGGCTTCGGTGGCGTAGTCGGTAGCATGCTGAACTGCTATGCCCAAGATAGCGGGGTCAAACCTGGCCGAAGTCGTCGGATTTTTTAAGAGCGTTAAAAATCCTTCAGTATGCCTTCCTTCGGAGGGGAAGTAAAGCCGGCGGTCCCATGTCATAGATTTATGGCATGTAAAAGATCCTTTCACAGACTAAACTTGTGTAAAGCAAAATTTGTTAGGTTAGATTTCGTCTGAACGCTCTATCAAAGTTCCAACGTTCACCACTAGGTATCATTGATATCTGGTGGCGAAAGTTGGAACTACTTGAAATTGAACGGAACCTGTAGCTCACCCTTTAGGGTATCCGCTGGAAGCAGCTACAGACTCAGGCGAGCCGAACATGTCCTCGGACACTCCCGGCACTAAAAGCCATACGATAAATAAATAAATAAATAAACTGGTAAGATACTCCGTTCATGGGTTTCATCACAAATTATGCAACATACAGCATTACCTTGAACAAGGTCCAAATTGGGTCTGCTTGAGATGTGGTACAAACTGTACTATGTACTGTACCCATGTGACTAATCTCGATGGTAAATATGCAGCTGCCTCCAGCTAGCATCAGGTCTCAGGCGCGTGCCGTTCCCCCAAATGAGCAGTGCATATTTTGGATTTGAGGCTATAAGGTATCAACTCTACAATAACAAGGCACAACTCTATTCTAAAACTTTAATTCAGTAAATAAAAATCATGGCTTCAAACACAAAAACAATCCCAAAACCATAAAAAAAACAAAGCAAACAAAAGTTTACTTCCACAATCCACAAACAAACAAAAAATGAAATCATAATAAAGTCATATTAAACCATAAAGCTGTACCCTTACGTGAACTACATAAAGATATTCTAGTGCGCTGATGCACCTACGACTTCAATACAAACTGTACATTAACATAACAGTCATACAATGTGACTTCTTTAATATCACAAATTAATTATTCCTTAAACCTCTTGGTTTTAACAATTATGTGTGCCGTGCGTGTTTTGATTTTTCTCTTCTCACCAAACAAATGCTTTCATGCATTACCTATTCGGACGTTGCACCGCAATCAACGTGCAACTCCATAATTATGTAAGCTACCCCTCCACTTCCTCTATTTATATGGTTCCACTGCATGCTGTCTGTGATTCCTACATAAAACGTTACGTTATAGCTTGTGTCGGATGGTAATCAGATTACCTTGCTCTCGCGGCGATTGGCATCTGGTAACTAACTTCAAAACTTGATTTCAGTGACAGTACAAATACATCGTCTAACTATTCGTCAGATAGCTAAAATAATGAACCATCAGGATGATCTATAATTATCCATGTGTTCCTAAACCACATGGCTACATTACTCAACATAACAATCTTTCATTATATGTCATTTACCAGGGTCGAAAATCTGTCCCTTTCAACTTGCCTTGACGGTTCGAGTTTAGACTGCAGACCCTCGGCTAGAGGAGTCAGCACACAATAGAAAGTGGGATGGGTGTTCCACCAATTACCTCGACCCTCCTTAAAGGTTTTGAATGCTTTCCTTTCTAAGCAGTAAAGATTTACAAGACAAATACTGTCGTCTAACCGACACACATATCCCAAAGGATCTTAATTGACTATTATGCAAACAGGTATTGAATGAGCTTTTATAATTACTCCTACACAGAGGATATAATAATTACTGGCCTCACACGGGTTCATTCAACATGAAGGTTCGGGGTTCGTAATGCATTAGTCTGACGGGTGACCGATGTCTCAAGTAAAATATAGGCGCTCACTGCAGCTGTCGCCATGAGTTTCGCTACCACGAGCGGAATAACTCATTAATAAGTTCTCGGGAGACCATAGAGTATCGAGGTGTCCTCGTTTTCCTCGTCTCTATCACAGGATTCCAACCCGGAACACTTTCGTATCCTTCCTCAGAGCTAGGGTACACACTACAACTCTGGCATAAAATTATATCTCCACTTATGCCCATGACATAGGAGATTTCATACGTAGAATAGACCATCTGGCCCCTTACTCAATGCTACGACCTCCGACCTATATTATTAAGAGAAATCTAACAATTACTCTATAAGCTTCTCATATAAGCTGCAAATTCAATTCACTAAAAGCTCTTTCATGCCTGGCATCATTATTGAATATATGCAATATTCTGATATAAAACTTCTTTCCTTAATTACTGCAATGTAATCTTACTGTAAAATCTTACTGCTTAGATTGATAAGCCTTGCAATTAGCGTAAATCTCTCGCTTACAACATTTATTTGTTTCCTGATGTGTTCATTCATACTTTTAATATTCATTATTATTATTACCATTAATCTCACTGACATAAATGACCAAAATCATTACTTTATTATTCTTATTAATCTCACTGACATAAATGACCAAAATCATTACTTTATTATTATTCTCACATAAATTACCAAAAATCCGACATAGCTAAACGTCTTAAAATCCGAACAATCGCGTTCGTCACATTTACATAACTGATTGCCATTCTTAATTCATAGTGGGAATAATTACTCCACTTAATGATGCAAATTAACATCTCAACTTTATAAAAATCAACACAATAATGATTAAACATGGAGGATCTCCCTCCTAAACTGATTTTTACTGGCATCTTTACTGAATCACAACATGCAGTGGCCCATATTTCTACATAATCATAACTTGTGGGGTACTTACATTTCTATAGGCGTCTATGGTGGCTCCGACCAATCATATTTCTCCATGTCGCCCGCCATTAGCAGGTTTAACGCGACATATTCATCTTGAATGCACACATTTTATAACACATAATTTTCATCAACAACACGACACGTTGCATAACTCTCAGGAAGCTATCGCTCCCACACATATGAAACACTTATCTAATCACTACTTTAAAGGATATTTTACATATGCTGTACACTTAACACACGTCACTTTATACACTTTTCAATGCTGAAATTCCCTAGCAAAGATCGAAATTGCAGGCGTCGACGGCATCTCCCGTGCTCCTATCAACTCCTGATTGAAAGTCTGGTTTACGTGCTCTCGGGATTCACCAACAGTTTTTATATTTCCTACTCCTACGGTAAGCGTCCTGCGTTGCATAAATATGCTAGCTCCCGTCCTGAGTGTTATCATCTGGTACTCTCATGACATTACCAAACACGTCATAGAGTTTCATTTAGCGCATACCATCGTAATTACACATATACGATCAGTCAATACTTTACACATTGCGCTTAACACTGTCCAATACTTTACACAAATAATTATTTACAATAGTTCTGCCGTTAGCCTACACGGTGCTTCGTAACTGAACACGGCATAGTTCGTACTGCTGATTATGCCTATAGCACGACTATTATTCATACAAGCTTATAAAATGCTTCATTTACATGTACCAGTCTTTGTCCGGCGTCTATTATGAGTAGAACCGCCATGCGTTCTGCCTTGACGAACTTGCTTCAAAGTGGCTGTACCTGACTGAAGATTCACTTGAAGACTGCTCGTACCTTACTTGAAGACTGCTGTATACTGCTTACATACTGTCTCGTACTGCCCTCGTACTTGCTGCATACTGATTGCAACTTACTGCAACTGTGCTGCAACTGGGTAACTTCTAACGTCGTGAAGACTGCGTAAGACTGCAACTTGGGCTGTAACTGGGTGCAAACTGCACGTGAACTGCGCGTAGACTGAGCTTGAACTGAGAGAGACTGGGCTTGACTGTGTTGAGACTGGGGGCTCCTCCAAGCGTCTACTCCCTTATATCGTATTCCCACGGAAAGTAGGGCGAAATCTTCCCGCGTAATCTTGGCTCCTCTCACAGCGTGAATCTGGTCTCCAAACCATGATCATTGGGTTCCTCTTTCTTCACAGATTCCAAAACTATCTGCGTGCACAGGAATCGCTCGTCCAATTAATTAATATTAATTCCTTTCTCCATAGCGTGGGACGCTATCTTACGGGTATTCCCCGGCAACATTCTCAAATCTATCCGCGCACAATGGTAGTTTTACAGTCCTTCCGCACTTCGTTAAATATGCCCCAATTTCGCAGGTAAAAGGCTCTAAAATTAGCCTCCTGCCAAAAGATTCATCTGTGAGCAACTCTCATCTCAATTCATTGCTCCAATCACGAGTAATCAATGATTTTCCTTGGCATCTCTCCTCCCACTCCTCAAATCTATTCTCCGTCGGGGAATAACTGGGTCATTATTCAGGCCTCCACCCTGCTCCAGACGACAGAATGGGGTCACAGAGATGGACATGGCTCCACTGGGCCCCACCCACAATTCTGGGCTAATTTGTAAAATGTCAACTCTGTCCTCTCCGTGCTTCAAGCCTCGTATAGCCTACACCAAGTAGTCTAATAATGCTGTAATCTGCTCATTTTCCCTGCATTATTTTAATAAATAATGTCATTGCACCAAAATCACACCAGTGATTAAATATACACTTCTTTCGAGGGGTTTTTACCATGAAACTGCCTCTACAGATCTCTGGTTCGTTCCCTGGTGGAACCTTCATACTGAGATCACAGTCTCTGAGAACCACGTTCGATTCCAGTCAGCATAACCTCCTCGGGTTCAGTACCATGTACCAAGTTGCAACCAACGATTGGAATCCTTTGTAGAATTTTGTACTGAAGATTGATGTAATTTTAATCTTTGCACATTGTGCACATTAAATTAAATTAATGATGCATATACTTGCCTGGTTTCTTTTCTTTGTATATTTATGGACGTGCATGTATATTTTCTGAATTAAAGTATTTTTCGATTTAGGAGGGAATTGTGTGATAATTTTTCACAAAACAATGAGGGGGGTTTCAGCACAAAATAATTGCATATACTGTATGTGTATATATATATATATGATATAGCTCAAAATATAGAAATCTCACTCTTATCACAGACAAAAATAAAATTTATGAAAACACCGCTTACTATCTTAAAGATACAAATAATTGTTTTAATTCTGTTATTGAATTGTGATTCTTTTATGGGCTTTGCGACATCCAGGTCATGAAGCCCCGAGTACTTAGATGTGTGTAGAATTTGTTTGATAACCTGTGTTACAGTGATGTCGGTATACTAGTGTGTGTATTTGTAATTGAGGTAGGAGTTTGGCAAGAAGTGGCCGTGGCCTTAAGTTAGGTACCATCCCGGCATTTGCCTGGAGTAGAAGTGGGGGAACCACTACCAGGGTGGCGGCCGAGGTAAGAATCGAACCCGCCTCTTCTCAGTTTTGCCTCCCGAGGCTGAGAGTACGCCATTCCAGCCCTCAAACCAGAATTGAATGTCTTGGCAGAGCCGGGAATCAAACCCAAGCCTCTGCAATGACAGCCAAAAATGTTAGCCACCACGCAACGATGCGCACTATTTTAATTCTAATAAATAGGCCACGTCTCTAGGTATTAGACTACCTTCGAAACGCCGTAAAACTATGCTGCAGCAACACAACAGTAGGTCAATTCTAGATGGCATCAGATACAATACTACGTAGTATATAGAACATGCGATCAACATGAAGTGAGATTGTATCAATGTTCTTCAACAGGCGTCAGATTATAAGTTATGTTACACGTTATTTGCCTAATGATGTGAAGATTGGAGAACGTGGAATGACGTTTGAGTCGCCGGTGTCTATCTGTCTTTCCATCCTTTTGTAAATGATTCTAGCCTGGATATTTAAAGCATGAGTGATCAAGCTGGTTATACGGCAATCTTCACATCTGTCAGCTCCTCCTTTCTTCGGAATAGGGATGATAACATTCTTCTTAAAATCAGAGGGCACCTCACCTGTCTCATAAATACTACATCCCAAGTGAAATAACTTAATCAAACATATGCAACGTAGCAACTCAGTCGGTATATCATCTATGCCTGTTGTTTTGTTGCTGCTTAAGTATTCTAGTACTGTCAAATGCTGATCTCAATATCAAATCTCCTTTCTCAGCCTCATCAATTTCCTCTTCCCTTTCCATTACATGATTCTCAATCTCCTTACCCCTATACAAACGTTCTATGTAAGCATTCCGTCTCTCAACCTTTTCTTCTCTCCCTGTTGGAGGTTTTCCATCTGAGTCCTTAAAATTATAGCACATAGTCTTCCTTTCCCCAAAAGTACTCTTAATCCTTCGATAAGCTGTGTCTACTTTTCCTAATTTCAGACAATTTTCTATACTTGCACATTTTTCTTTCAACCATTCCTCTTTCGCTTCTTTGCATTTCTTGTTTACCTCATTTCCCAGATGACTGTATTCTGCTTTCCTCATTTCATCTCTTGCATTCTTATGCTTCCGCCTTTCGTCCATTAATTCTAGTACATCCTGAGTGATCCACGATTTTCTACATATTCTTTCTTTTCTAGGCCTACCAATATTTTCTTCTGCGGATTTTGTTATTTCATTCTTCAAAAGTGCCCATTCCACCGTATTTGAAGTTTGTTCAGGGTTCTTCATTAGTCCTTCCCTTATACTTGCCTTGAATCCTTCCTTGTCCTTCTCTTTCAATTTGTTTATTGCCTACGTTTTAGGCTTTTGATTTTTCTTCAGTTTCTTCGGCTTTAATTTGCATTTCATAACAACCAAATTGTGGTCAGAGTTTATATCAACTCTGGGATGTGTTTGAAATCCAAAAGCTGGTTCCGGAATATCTGCTTGACCATAATGAAGTCTATTTGGAAACATCCTGTATCTCCTGGTTTCGTCCATGCTTGTTGTTGTTGTTCTTCTTCTCCTCCCGCTAAACCGGGGACGATGTTTCTGGTTGTCCTTTTCCACTTTCTCTTGTCCCATACATCATCTTCCTCTAACCTTTTCTCCTTCAGGTCTTCTCGGATATTGTTAGTCCATCTTCTTCTGGGTCTGCCCCTATTTTCGTTCCATCTACAACCAGATCCATTACTCTCCTTCCTACATAGCTTTCGTCCCTTCGCATAATATGCCCATACCACAACAGTCTTTTCTCCTGGAGTTTCTTTTTTGCTTCTGTCACCAACCAGCCTCTGGGGTGACTACCTAACAGACAACACTTTAACTGTTCCTCTGATTTTCTCATGTTGATGTGGTCCTTCCTAGTTACACCGTTCATTCATCTAAGCATCTTCATCTCGGTCAAATCCAGTTGTTACATTGTGACTTTGTTGTAGCCCACGTCCCTGCTCCGTATAACATGGCTGGCCTTACAGCTGTCTTGTAGGCTTTTCCTTTCTCTTTTATGTTAAGTCTCTTGTCACACAGATTTCCAGATTTTTTTTTCAGTTCATCCAGACCTACTGTACTCTGTGGTTTATTTCCGCAATTATGTTGCCATCGTCAGACATCAATGACCCTATGTACTTGAAGCTACCCACTGACTTTAAGCTTGTTCCATCCATCTCCACCAATTCATTCCCCTCACCTCCAAGGCACAGGTGCTCGGTTTTATTCCTGCTGAATTTCAATCCTCTGTTTTCCAGGGAGTTTCTTCAGTTTCCCAGTCTTTCTTCCAGCTCTCTCTCTTACTGCTGCTGCACAAAACAATATCATCAGCAAGCATCATGCACCATGCTACATTACTTAGTAAGCCATCATATAGAACATCCATCATAAGGTTCAGTATGTATAGACTCAGTGCGGACCCCTGATGCAGCCCACCTCGAACTGGTATCCATTTGGTCAATCCTACGCTACTTCTTTCTCTTGTTTTCACTCCATCATACATATTCTGGATAATTCTTACATACTTTTCCGGAACTGCACTGGTCGTCAGGCATCGCCAGACTTCCTGTCGTGGAACTCTATCATAAGCCTTAGCTCTAAGTCTAGAAAGATCATATTATGCAGTTATTTATTTTTCTGTCTGTGTCTTTCTGTGATGTACCGAAGTGCAAAAATTGCCTCAGTGGTACTTCTCCCTGGCATGAAACCAAACTGTTCTTCCCCAATTATTGTTTCATCTCGAAGCATTTTCTCGATAATATTCTCCCAGATTTTCATAATATGGGACATTAGCTTTATCCCCCTGTACAATAGTTAGAGGTCTCGCTTTTCCTTGTAAATAGGGATCATCGTTGTCTCCCTCCACTCCATGGGCATTTTCTCTTCCATGTAGATCTGCTGCATGAGATCCCACAGCATATCTATTCCTGTCCTTCCAAGGCACTTCCACACTTCCACTAGAATTTCATCAGGTCCAGATGCTTTTCCATTATTCATCTTCTTTACAGCAACCATGACTTCCACTCTACTAATTCCTGTTGTTAAATCCTGAGTGAGGATCCCATTTTCAAAAGACTCTTTCATTTTTCTCATTGAGTAGATGGTTGAAATATTCCTCCCACCTTTCCTTGATCTGGTCGTCATCTTGAAGAACTACTCCTTCACCACTCTTCATCTGCTTAATATGAGTGAAATCTTTCGATGCCCTATCTCTTGCATTCGCTATCCTGAAAAGTTTTTTTCTCACCTTTGGTAGTCTCCAGCTCCTCATAGACATCACTCCATCATGGTTTCATCCATTGTGCATATTCTTCTATTGTGGTTATTGAATAAGGTGATAGCTATGACCAACTCGAGTTCATGTGTTGAGTGACTGAAAAGTTGAAATACGGTATTAGGTGTCAATAACGCTACGCTTGCCACGGTGGGTGAGTGGTTATCCTGTCGGTCTACTAACCCAAAGCTTGCAGGTTCGCTCCTGGCCGTGATAAGTGATTTTTGAAAGGCGGCAAAAATTACGACACGCATGTCATACGATGTTGCCATGTCAAAGAACCCATTTGAATTCAGTAGGCCATTAATGGCTTAGATATCTAACCTCCTTGACTTTCATAGTGCTTCAAGGAACAACGACATTCGACATGCAAGCTACCCTCTGGGTGTCAAATAACAAAGCTTGCACCCGGCACCCGGGACCATACGATATTATTATAATAACGTAACAATGAAAAATGGCTCCAAGCACTCCATATTATCATTTTAAGCGATCTTGTCGACTTTGTCGTTACGCTGGGGTCTGGCGCTACGTTACGGTGACGGGGCGAAATGTACCGAGAATGCACTGAGGTGTGTGACGTCATAGTACTACTTGAGCTTCCTCCTTTCCTCGCGCGCTCCGGTGAGCGTGACGTCATCCAGCCAGCTACCTCCTTTGACCTTGGATTGCACTTGCTAACGTACTTTGAGTTCACGCAGCATTTGTAGCATTTAAAATGATATAAAGTCTGGTCTTTCAGACTGACTATCAGTCTTTTTTAAGATAACGAAAACCATATTCTTGTTTATACGTTGCTCTCAAACACAACAGTGGTTACAATCGATACGGTACCGTACGGTAGTTCTAGAAGATCATGGCGCGGCTTACATTACTTCAGTGACATTATGGTAGCTGTCGTTTACGGTAGATTTGCGGGTAGTAGAAGAAATATATAAACAGAAAATTAATTTTTTGCGGCCATTAGCTACTCTGCAGTCACCATGGTGATCTGACGCCCTAGACTTTTGCACCCCTGATAAAGGGAAATGTTCCTGGAAGTGCATGCATTCAAACTCTGTATCAAACTCCATATCTAGTACCTAAAAGCTCCAAGCCTATTATGCACGTAAAATTCAATACTTCCCATTATTGGTTAGTTTTTCGTGCCGGCTAGTGCATTATATGTTGACTCACAGGCTTTACGTTTAATTGCTTGAATATCGCATGTCGCTCGATCTAGCTATTCTACGTTAATGTGACGTGACGCTTCATGATCTCGTATACCGTACGCCGTATCATAGTAAGCATTTTGAGAGTGAGCGTTGAGGAATATGGATCCTACCGGCAGTGAGTAGGCCTAGACAATTTTCAGATGGTTGAGTTGAAGTGCATTATGCAGTAAGAATGTGATTGTTTTTTTCTAGAAATCTCCCAGGGTTTTCTTGAATAGCTCGTTACTGGTGGAGGTCTGCTTGGAACTGGATTCATCAATATTTTCTGTGTCTAATCTTTTAACTGTAAATACGGGATCTAGTCTATGATCTAAAGCAACCCATGCTCGTTGGTTCGTGTTGATTTAATATTAAGAGTATTTCTTCTTGAATTTTCAAGATGTGAATCTATCGGTTGTTTGTTCTACAATTCGCTCACATAGCTTATCTAGGCAAATATTTGTCAGCTACAGGAGCTGGGTGTGATTAGTGGGTGGTGATCTTATGAGAATGAGGTGCTGCTGGGAAATAGTAATAATAACCATAATAATAACCACTTCAAAGGTTAAATTCTTGGACGAAATGTCAGAAACTTTTGATGTTAAAACTGGATTACGGCAAGGAGATGGACTGTCCCCCTTATTATTTAATCTTGTTCTAAAACAAGTGATTGGGATATGAGAAAAGGGAGTTAGAGGGATAACCATTGGCAGACTACGCGGAAACACAATTTATTTACGTTGTTTGGCCTTTGCAAGTGACCTGGAAATTTTGTCCAAACTCCAAATCTTATACCAAAAAAGACCATTTCATAGAAGAGAAACGTTTTTGGTAGAATACCTCCTATTGCACACCGGCATGTGAAGAACTCCTTCGGGAACTTCGAAGATTCCATTACAGAAACCTTCTAAATCACGGATGCTATATTACATTAGGAATGGATGCGAGCAGAGTACGAGCTAAGACACCTAGTACAGAGATTTGCGATTCATGGGTTTCACCATCGCTCCTGGACGAGGAAGTCTTCTCATGAGGCCAGCCACGAGTGTACTGTATATGCGTGCTGTGCAGTAATCAGTGTGGTATAAGTTATACAACGCTATGGAGTGTGAAAAGAGGCCAGTATCTCAGACTCAATTTTGTATAGATGTGAAATGTGTAGATTAGGTATTGAACAAAGTGCAGAGAGGCGGCTTCGGTGGCGTAGTTGGTAGCATGCTGAGCTTCTATGCCCAAGATAGCGGGTTCAAACCCGGCCGAAGCCGTCGGATTTTTTAAGAGCGTTAAAATCCCCCTGTATGCCTTCCTCCGGAGGGGAAGTAAAGCTGGCGGTCCCATGACATAGATTTATGGCATGTTAAAGAACCTTCCACTAATTGCACCTGTGTGAAACTAAATTGAATAGGTTAAGAATGTAAACAACGCTCTTAGGTTTCTACGTTCGTTGCCAAGAGCCGACTGCGGTGGCGTATAGTAGTTAAGTTCTGAACTTGGCCTAGTAGTCGTTGACGGTGGCGCTTGGCGGCAAAAGTAGGAACTATTTGAAAAATTCTAAGTTGCAGTACTTAAAATTAAAAAACAGTTACACACACTAATAGAGTCATCACAATTAACACCGGTTATCAGACAGATTCTACACACAACCAAAGTACACGGGGCTACATGACCGCGTTGTCGCAGCCCCTAAACTGAGGAACCATCCAACCAAAGTGCAGAGAATATTAATGCGTAGTGAATAGTGAGGCAGTATACTGCCTCAGTCTGAACTGGGAGGACAGATTCTCCGGACTCAAATTCTCAGATTTGAGCATTGTATCTCCATTATGTGTGTGACTTTGTTCTATGGCTATTGGCTGCACAAACTTTGGTAACCCAGTTCGGAAACGTAACTCAAGAGTTTTTATTCATATGCCTAGGAGAAATTGTCCAACATTCAGGAGCGGCTTCTGTGGCGTAGTCGGTAGCATGCTGAGTTCTATGCCCAAGATTGAGGGTTCAAACCCGGCCGAAGTCGTCGGATTTTTTAAGAGCGTTAAAAATCCCACAGCATGCCTTCCTTCGGAGGGGAAGTAAAGCCGGTGGTCCCTTGTCATAGATTTATCGCATGAAAAAGAACCTTCCATTAACTACACTTGTGGAAGCTAAAACTTGTAGGTTAGTATGGTAACGCTATATTAGTTCCAACGTTCGCCGCCAGGTGCTGACTGCGATGGCATTTAGTAGCCACGTCCACAGCTAGGTGTCGTGGACGGTAGCATTTGGTAGCAAAATCAGGAACTACTTGAAAAAAATAATCGTCTGCAGTCCTTCCTACCTGAATCACAGATAACACACGCTAATACAGTCATCACAATAATTAACACCGGTTATCAGACAAATTCTACACACACCCAAAGTACACGGGGCTACATGACTGCCTTGTCGCAGCCCCTAAACTGAAGAACTAACCACTATTCAGGCTTAAATTGGGGTGCAAACAAAGAGAGAATCTCTAAATTACTAAGAGCCTACAGAATCACATGGAACAGGTATAATAACAAGTAGTTCCATGAAGAACTAAAGCCTATTATCATATATCCTACCTATGTAAATTGCCACTATCAACATACACAATTTCATGTTGATTGCTTTAATAGATTCGTAGATATTGAGAACCGACTAAATATTTCGGATGGTCGTCACGTTGGATTTTTTATATGTAGGTCTTATAGTTATGTACTGTTACATGAAGATTATTGTTTACGTGTAGTGTTCAAACTTCAATCGCATGATTAAGACACAAGAAGTAAAAACGAGATTTTAAAATTTCACACAGCTGCCATCTTGTGGTTATGGAAACAATTGAAATAAATTAGATGCCAGTGGATTTACATTTGTATAAGGATTTACTGTACTAAGTTTCACTGCACTCGGATGGTTAAATTGCGAGAAACCTCCATGTGAATATTTATAATTCCCATCGCCGCCATGTTGTATTTGTGCTCACCAGGTTATTTAAAGTCCTATATGAACATAAAATAATTGAATTTGATTGCTGTAATAGATTCGTAGATATTGAGAACCGTCTAAATATTTCGGTTGGACGCCATGTTGGATTGTTATATGTATAGGCCATAGAGTCATGTACCATTAAAGGAAAATTATTGCGTAGGTTCATTATTCAAACTTTCACTTCAATCGAATGATTACGACACAAGAAATAAAAACTTAATTTTAAAATTCGCACAGCCGTCATCTTGAGGTTATGTAAACAATTGAACTAAATTAGATGCCAGTGCATTGCAATGTGTATAATCATTTGCTGTACCAAGTTTCATTGCGTTTGGATCATAAATTCGCGAGAAAAGTCTATTCAAAACTTTCAAATTCGCTTGGCCGGTAGTTAACCGGTTTTTGAAAGTCTAATAGTAGTGCCCTTTATCTCCGTACAAAATTTCAGGGTGATACCGGTAATAGTTTCAGAGATATAGAAGGCCGGTGAAATATTTCGCACAGCCGCCATCTTGAGGTTATGTAAACAATTGAACGAAGTTAGATGTCGGTACATTTTAATGTGTATAAACATATACTGTACCAATTTTCATTGCCTTTGGATGGTTAAATCGCGAGAAACGTCTATTTAAAAGTCGCAACTTCGCTTGGCCGCCATGTTGGTTTTGTAGTTACCAGGTTTTCAAAAGTCACTTAGGTGAACTTCTAGTAGTTTCCTTTAACACCGTACAACATTCCAGGGTGATATCGGTAATAGTTTCGGATATATTGAATGCTGGAGAAATATTTCGCACAGCCGCCATGTTGGATTGGTGAGACATAACAAAGGGCACGATCGGGGTCGTCCGGAATAGTGCTATGAACTTACTGAGTTTCATTGAAATCGCTCCAGCCGTTTGGATTTTATTAGGGGGACACACACACAGACAGACACACGGACAAAAGGTGATTTCATACGCCTATTTTTTCATAAATGAAAATAGGCTAAAAATTCAATCTCCCGTAAAGCATAATTGCAGCATTACAACACGGTAATCAAACCCGAAACAATACAATTAAAGCCTCTGAAACATCGATCATTGGGAGCAGATCAGTAATTAACGATATACAAAAACAAGAAAAAACAATTTTGAGAAAATGCTTTGGCCCAGATTATACCGAGGGAATTCGGATGAAAAGGGAAAAATTCTAGGACAAATTCAGGAAAAGACGTTTGAAATTGTAACGGCATATTCTCGGAACACGCGGTCACAGGCTGACGAAAAGAATTCTTAATCCTACTCTCTCAATGAATTCCAAGAACAGCTGGCTGCTTGAAGTTGAAAATGACCTTCAGGAAATAGACATCTCAAGTGATATCGTAGTCGACAGGACTAAATTCAGGGAACTAGTTGACAACTAACAACAGCAACTGGACGGAGGAGTGCAGAAAGTCATGGCGAGAAGATGCAGAGATTATGGGAGGATAAGAAAGCAAGGTCAGCTAGATACATTCAATCGCGCTTCTTTAACGGGAATAATAATAATCAGGACAAACATAAAATCGGCCCCCCAGGGAACTGGATGTCGGACTAGGAAAAGTTCAGAAGGCAGAAAAGTTTAAATACCTCGGTGAATGGATAGAGCCTAAACTATCAGAGAAAGAAGCCATCGTGTCACGCATTACTAAAATGGAAATGGACCTGACTCAAGACATCTACAATAAGAGATGGATATCCTTAAACGCCAAAATTAGATATTACTGCACTGTTATCCGACCAGAGGCTCTGTTTGTGGCTGAGACTCTAATAATGAACAAGAAAGGTCTAATGGAAATGGAGGCTAAAGAAAGGAAGAAAGGAAGATCTTGAGGAAAATCCTGGGTCCCATCAAAGAAAACAGCGAGTAAAGAAGGCGTCACAACCATGCATAGTACAAGGATGTGGAGATCAGTGACACGATTCGAAAAAGAAGGATTGCCTTTTATTGCCACATGACACTGATGAGCCCAGGCAGGATATCAAAACGGATATTGACGTACTTTCAAGATAAGAAAACCGAAGGGGCATGGATCACGGAAGTTGAGAAAGATCTACGTGAAATGGAAATTTCCCCTAAAGATATCCAGGAGCGTGTTCCAAATCAGGAAAAACTAGGTACGCACAAAGTTTTCCAGGAAAAGCCGAAGCTGAAGACAGGGAAGGCGTGGTACCAAGAGAGAAAAGAACAACACCGGAGACGAATGCGGGAACACAGGGCGGTAGTTAGAGCTCGGAAAAGAGACAGATGAAAATGACGTGGTCCCTAGTTGGCCGAATCAAAGAAAGAATAATAATAATAATAATAATCGAAAAGATCAGCAAATACAGCGAGTTGGTCGACCCTATCAAAAGACAGTGTCATGTAGAACGGGTAAAGACCGTACCTATCATTGTCTCAAGTACGGGCGTGATCCCAAGTACCTTGCTCCAAGGCCTTAAAGAACTGGATCTGGATACCCAACTGTACAAACTAATGCAGAAGGCAGTATTTATATCAACAACCCGAATCGTTCGGAAGTTCATGGGTAGCGATATTCCAGCTTAGAAGTTGCTGTTCCAGTAACTATACGTTGGTTCACTGAAGCCCGTATAGTTATGTTGTAATGTATCAGCAATGTGTTATATGTCAACAAAAAAAAAAAAAAAAAAACAACCCCTGGCACTATACAGCCCATGACGGGCTAAGGCCGACCAAGCGACCGCTGCTCAGCCATTTGGCCTGCAGATATTGGGGTGACGCGTGATCAGCGCGTCGGGTCCCCTCGGCCGTTAATCTTGGCATTCGTGATCGGGGCGCTGTCTCACTGTCAGACAGCTACTCAATTGTCCTCACGAGGCTGAGTGCACCCCGTTCCAACCCTCACGTGAGTTTTAAAATCCCTGACGGAGCCGGGGATCGAACCCGGGTCCTCCGGGAGAGAGGCAGGCGTGCTACCCTAACACCACGGGGCCGGCAGAATGTGTTATATGTACTGTACAAACGTGCCATTAGAGCAGGCCTGTCGTAGATCAAGAAACCTTTATGCCTGCTTTATTAATTACCAAAAAGCTTTCGATTCCGTGCCTCATACATGGCTTATACAGGACTTGGAGCATTACAAGTTCAACCTTATTATAGTGAACTTCCTGAAGAGCGTAAAGGTTTCAAGGGGTACTGACCTCCAACTTAAAGAGGGTGGCACTCGTTTAACATCTTAATTAATACTGATTCACTGAGGAATTTTCCAAGGAGACTCGCTAAGCCCACTGTAGTTTTGTCTGGCTTTAAATCCTCTCTCGCAACTCATGAACAGTAGCAGCTACGGATTTAGTATTAAGGTTAATCATGGTGATGCGTACAAGATGAATTATCTTCTTTACATAGATGATATTAAACTGTATGCCTCAAATAAAGTGCACCTACAATACCCCATCTCTGTCACTCAGAGCTTTTCCTCTGGTATCCATATGCAGTTTGGTTTTGATAAGTGCAGAACACAGGCTGTTATTAGAGGCTCGCACTCTGCACAAGGAATACCTGTTGGAGAGGGACAGAGAAGTATTCAGCCGTTGGAGGAAGCGCATTGTACAAATACAGTGGGTTCCCCCCGACTCAGGCATGGTGATATCAAGAAGCACATCACTGAGCAGTATATTTCACGACATCGCAGTGCTCTCTTCAAAACTTAGCGCTAAACATATCATTAAGGCAGTTAACACATTTGTAGTGCCCGTAGTTACATACTCCTTTGGTGTCATCAAGTGGACTCAAACTGAGCTGCACGATCTGCAAAGAAAAACATCGGTGCTTTTATCACGCGTATGCACCATCCGAAATCAGCAACATAGCGCCTGACTCTACCTCGGTCTGAAGGTGGTAGAGGACTGATAGACATCATGAACCTCCATACAAAACAAGTGGCAACTCTGCGTGCATTTTTCCACAACAAAGGAGAAACATCCCCTCTCCATCGCACTGTATCATCAGCTGATGATAATAACACATCGCTCCATCTGTCAACTCTAGATTCACCAGTAAACGAATTGGAAACTACTGAATACAAGATCGGGAATTGGAAACAGAAGGCGTTTCATGGGAAGTTACCACACGAGTTGGACCAGTCTCACATCGACAAGTTAGCGTCGCACGCATGGATGACCCACTCGGTCCTCTTTCCGGAAACAGTGGGATTTGTTGTAGCTATCCAAGACCAAGTTGTTGCTACTCGAAGCTATCGGAAATTTATCATAAAAGATTCAGCGACAGTTTGGTTTTGATAAGTGCAGAACACAGACTGTTATTATAGGCTCGCACTCTGCACAAGGAATACCTGTTGGAGAGGGACAGAGAAGTATCCCAATAATTGCATCGTGTATTGGTGTTATACCAAAAACTCTCCACGGTAGTATTGAATCTACATGTGTCGCCACTGTGGCAAATGTAGTCAGACCATTCAACACATCATATCAGGTTGTTCCCACCTGACTACAAACATCGACACGATCAAGTTGCTAACATTATCCACCAGAAACTGGCCTTGAAGTACAAACTTCTTCAAAGCTCCGTTCCCTATTGGAAATACGCACCATCCGCAGTACTCGAAAATGTCACACACACGCTCTACTGGCACAGAGGAGTTGTGGCAGATGTTGCAGTCAGTAACAACCGGCCAGATATCATTGTCATCAATAAAGAACATAGAGAGGCATTACTGATAGATATCACATGTCCCAACACACAAATCATCCAAACAACAGCTGCTACTAAAATATCTAAGTACACAGAGCTGGCAATTGAGATAAAGCAGATGTGGAAACTTGAGTCGGTGACTACAATCCCAATAATTGTATCGTGTACTGGTGTTATACCAAAAACTCTCCACGGTTGTCTATCAATGTTGAATCTGCATCCGCAGATATATATATATATATATATATTGACTACAGAAGGCAGTTCTGTTGAAACACCTGCCATATTGTCAGGAAACCCCCCAGGGGCTCACATCTAATGGGACGTGGGTTAGCGACCACGGGGCCCCAGCTGAGTCCGGCATAGCTTCCACTTACTTATGCCGGGATCCTCTCCTTCTTCTTTCCTGTCGACCTCCATTGGTCAACTCTTGTTCTTTTCCGACCCCGACGGTATTAGGGTATCCGAGGCCTAGGGAGTCTTTCACTTTCCCGCCTTAGTTGGCCCTTGTCTCATCTTTCCTGATACCCTCATTTTTCGAGGGCTCAGTCTTCTTTTTCTTTTCATTATATTTCCTTTTCTCTTTAAGTTTCCCGCCCTTTATTGTGTTTGTTTTTTGGCTCCCCGTGTATCTAAATTCCCTTTAGCGATGATTTTCTTAATCTACACTTTATTTTGTAGGTATTTTCAATCTACGTTGCATTTTGTAAGTTTTTTCGATCTATGTTGCATTTTGCGAGTGTTTTCAACCTCATTTGCATTTTGTAAGGATTGACAATCTAAATTGCTTTTTAGTAAGCTTTTCAATAATGGCGGGATGGTCTTGAGATCCGATTGTGACTATTTTGAATTTCAATTGCAATTTGTAAGAATTTTCAACCTAAACCGCTTTTTGCAAGTATTTTCAATCTAAATTGACTTTGTAGGGTGAGCATTTTGCAAGTATTTTGATTCTCAATTGCATTTTGTGGGTATTTTGAATCTAAATTCAACCAAAAAAAAGTCAACCCCTGGCACTATCCAGCCCATGACGGGCTAAGGCCGACCAAGCGACCGCTGCCCAGCCATTCGGCCTGCAGATATTGGGGTGACGCGTGATCAGCGCGTCGGGTCCCCTCGGCCGTTAATCTTGGTTTTCGTGATCGGGGCGCTGTCTCACTGTCAGACAGCTACTCAATTGTCCTCACGAGGCTGAGTGCACCCCGTTCCAACCCTCACGTCAGTTTTAAAATCCCTGACGGAGCCGGGGATCGAACCTGGGGTCTCCGGGTGAGAGGCAGGCGCGCTACCCCTACACCACGGGGCCGGCTTTTGAATCTAAATTACATTTTGTAAATATTTTCAATCTAAATTGCATTTTGTAAGTATTGTCCATCCAAATGAGTAGTTTGAATCTACCGTACATTTTGAAATAGACCAGTTGATCACGCACTGCACCAGGTAAAGCGTTTAGATCGGGACGGTGGTGGTCTCGGATCGCAGTCAACTGTTTTTCCGGGCTGCTGAACGGACCACAAGGTGGTCTCGGATCCTGCCAACGGTTCGCCGGTCAGCTAATGATCGTGCCACTGAGGGGTGATCGATCGCAGTCAACGATTTTTCCGGGCTGCTGAACGGACCCCAAGGTGGTCGCGGATCCTGCCAACGGTTCGCCGGTCAGCTAAGGATCGTGCCACTGAGGGGTGATCGATCGCAGTCAACGGTCTTTCCGGGCTGCTGAACGGGCCCTAAGGTGGTCTCGGATCCTGCCAACGGTTCGCCGGGCAGCTAATGATCGTGCCACTGAGGGGTGATCGATCGCAGTCAACGGTCTTTCCGGGCTGCCTGCTCGTTTCCACCACTCACGTACCAATTCTATATGCCATTAGGCTGAACATTGGGCATACTGTGAGCAGCCCAGTGCATCGAAGCCTTCCTTCTGCTTGGGATCGTGCTGTTGAACCCGGTGGTGATTTCAATTGCATTTTGTAAGTATTTCGACTCTACATTGCATTTTGTACTGTGCCCAATCGGACACGGCAGACTGGCATCGAACTCGGGTCTTATCAGAGAAGACCAGGCCCATGATTATGCCTAGAGTCGAACCATTGATCTCTGAGGGGGAACAGCTACAGGGAACCCGAAGAGCAATGAGTTGTATAATGACATATAATAATATCGCATGATTTCACGGCTAGAATGTGAATATCATAGCTGTTTAAGGGAATAATTGTCAGAAAAGGCAGTCATATGTACGTTTTCGAAGTATAGAAACGTGAAAGCAGGCCAGCTTGACACTTTACTAATTGCAGCCAGCAGAAGGGAGGAGATTCAAGGCGCCGAAGGAACTTATTTCGTCTGGACCGAGGAGACAGCTCGAAATTAATGACCCTGGGAGTCCCCGATGGACAACACTTGAGACCGTAGTGGGGGTAATTGTCCACGGAAATTGATTGATTGCAGCCAATTGGAGCATCGAAATGGAATAAAATGTACACCCAGGTGAATATATTCTAGGAGAGATAATTTAGGAGTGGTCTTACACCTAAATTAAAGCCTATATCTCTAAATAAGCCTGTTAACACCGAGCTTACGCTCGAGAGGAGTGATTTGGTGACCAGCAAGAGGGGATTCACCATGGTGGCGTCATGACGCTACGGAATAAGGCAATTAATTGTAATTAATTGGCCGAAGCGATCGCTAGCACGAGAGTGATTATGGGACTTCCACACCTAGATGAACGAGGTGTATACGTCATTTTGAATGGAAATGCATTATTTCAAGAAGGGAGTCGCTCTCGTGTGTCCTGTGGACTACATTTTACGAGAAACCTTTATATAGGGGAAGCAGCACATACCAAGCCAGTTGTTCTTCAGTCTTCTCCAAGTTGTTCTTTAGTCTTCTCCAGTTGCTCTGCAGTTCATCTTGACTCTATACGCACACGCTGCCAGTATGTGCGCGAAATGTTAGAGTATATTTGAAGAACAATGGAAGCGCATCATACCGCTTCTTAATAGTAATCATGAATCGCATAAGATTTAATCTACAGAAGATATTTATCCATTATTATACGCAAGTGTAGTTTGCTACAGCGTAGCAATAATTTAGGATGGTTTTGGACACTGAATACCAGGAGGTATTGTCATACTTATAAATGACGCAGTATCGTCAGGATCATTACAGTTATGGGAGCCCGGGAGGCATCACAAGTAATCATGACGGTGAAATGAACAGTATTGAAGGGAACGAGAATCGAACGCACGCACACGCTATATAGACTTTCACGGAGACCAGCGGTTGTCATAGCTGCATCGCATCTCTGGGGTCAGGCGTTAGGAGGAGTCCGATTAAGGATCAACCTGTGAAATAGTGAAAAAGTGTATATAAATTTTATTATAGTGATTTCAAAAGTGTTTATGTGTATTGTGAATTAATATGTATTGTGTAAAAGTGAGAAAAGCCACTGATAAGAGTATGCTTATCATGTGGGAAATATGTGATATCAAGTGTCGTGTGAGATATAGCATGATGGCTTAAATTAAGCATCATGGGAGGCTCGTGGCTGGTGTGCTGGAATAATCCAGCGAAAATGAAAAAGTGAGTACAAATTTACAATGTTATTCTAACTAGATAGTTCACCATACAACGATGCATCACTTTGAGACTAAGATGTAACAGTCACTTACGTACGAGCTTTCACCACTCGTATTTGGTAGAATATGGCTTGGAAGGTGATTTGTTGAGGGCCATTCAGGCCTAAGATAGTGATGTATGTAACGGTAACGTTAAATGATAATAATAATAATATCTGGGGTCGGTAACAGTAAAGTAAAGTAATAGGCATTTCTGGCCTAAAGAACGTTCAAAGTGTGTCATGTCTAATATAAAGATACTGTATTTTGGTAAACAGTAAGAAAGTAACGTGAAACATAGCGAGATACGAGAATTTTTCAATGTCAATGAAGTGTTGAATGAATATTTAATATGGTCAATTCTTAGGATTGTTTTTGAGAACCATTAAAGTAATGTAAGCCAGTAAATTTATACTTGTTTTTAGGAGCTATTTGAAGCTTTGGCTTAAGTAATCGCAGAGAGGACGTGAGTGCATCAATAATTGAGTCATCTATGAGAAGTGTTGTTTGAGCCGCATTGAGCGAGCAAAGTAACGTAGAATCCAGTGATTTATGTAAATAAAGTTGCGGGGACCAAGCTAACATAGCTTGCACGTTAGGTGAAAAGTTGGCTAATCTACGAGTTAGTACCGCCTTGTAGCGTACTTATATTATTCGCAGCGAATTGGACAGAGCCTGTCTGTATCCATCGCTTGCAGGAATAATTGCCACGAGGGATGCTCTTCGAGACCCCGTGAGCACATGTATTGATTGATCTGCCCTGAGAGGTAAGAATCAAGTTCGTCGTTAGGAAACGCAGATTTCCTTATTATTGAGGCAGCTGCTGATGAGCAATCTTGTATTCTCATTATGATGCGCGCCCAAAGCCACTAGAATCGCCAAAGAACGGCAAGGCTATTACAGAATCCATCCCCAGCCATGAATGTTAATTAAGGGGCCGAGTTGAGCCCAATACACTGTAAATATAGGTGGTAAATAATCAGAATGACTCTATTACTTGAGATAACACTCCGCGTAACTCCATTGTACTGCAATTGTAAACAAAGATGACCTTGCTTGCAGTCAAGAGGGGAGTGGTAATAGACCACTAGGACGACGGCCATCTTGCTCGGCCAGCTGGAACTAATTTTATTGCCTGCTTGGAAGGGGAGGTTTGGAGACCCAGTCCCTTTATTTTAAAGCAGAGTGGGACACTGAAGAATCTCGATATTTCGAAATGTAATTAAGATATGATTGTTATGATGATGCCAATTGAATTAAATGATGTGTTTCAGCACACATACATGGTCGGATCATTGAAATCGGATAATATTTGGCCCAGTTATTCTCTGAGGAGGAACGCTGAACCAAATAAATGTAGGCATCTTTTTAAAGTGCATTTTTGCCCAGTTCACACTAATTTATGCAGACGGGTATGTGATTTCTAAGAACATGACACGTTTGTAACGATAATAATTTCGACCAGACCCAGAAAATCGTTGTATGGTGAAACTATAAACATTTCTATCCATGTGTATTTTGGAAGGGAAAACGTACCACTTTAGCGTTTCATATTGATGGAAAAGAGGGAAGACGATACACACGACACAATAACATTTGTTAATTAAAGGCATAAGATAATGTATCTATGTTAATGAAAGTAAATGCCCGTGAGAAACGGATTAATGTTTAATTATTACAGAATTAATGTCATTTAAATGTGGTATGTGACTTTTATGTTGTGATACTCCAGTTATGTAAAATTGTGTCACATAAAGAACACTATGGAGACTCGTAGATGTCTGAAAGTATCAGTGATAGGATGCTAGAAATAGATTTGAGTGCAGTGTAGCATTAATTAAGAAGAGACTCACAAAATAACCTTGATTTTCATTGTGGGAATTAAATGTAAATTATCCTTTGTTTGTATTTTGTTGTATAGCCATGACTTTAGATCAGTAAATGTTTTATTTAGGAATATGTTGTTTCTTTCATGTAGAGTAGATACCTGGTAGACTCAAATCCTGAGCATGTGGTCGTATGGTGGGCAGGAACGTCCCATACCTCGAAAGACCGTGAGTTAGCTGGGATACGAACACATGTTCCACATGATGACAATTGGGTACAGTACGTATTTTGAACCTAACCTACATTTTGTGCGCATCTTGCAATCTATTCCTTTTGTGAGCATTTTCGTTTTAAATTTCCGCTCTCCATTTTGTATTCTTTAATATGTGTTAAGAGGGGCAGATGACTGTCGTAGTTCCGCCCCTTTAAACAACAATAACTAACTAACTATTGTCAGGAAGTTCCTTGGTGTAAATACTCGGGTCGAACCCTCAGCAAGGCTCGAAGATGATTCAGATGGGAATTTAGCACATCCTATAAACGGAGGAGACTCGTAAAGAGTGCGGGCACGACATTGATGTACAGCAATGTGAAGTCTCTGAACAGTGTAATCTACAAATCTACCTCAGTACAGATGGTTCTTTGCTAGGCCGAACCAGGCTGTAACATAACATGTAACCGGTATGTGCAGTGATAATGATGTCAAAATGTAATGATAATAATAATTATTATAATAACAATAATAATGTAGTGTAGTTAATTTGACGAAAGAGTATTGGATTACTATTTATTTCTTTTTCTAATTATTATGTTATAGGAGTGTGGCCAATTTTGTTTTGAACAGAGCATCGAAATTAATTTCATGTATTTGATAGTTCCAAGTAGAACAATCTCTTAATGAGATCTGTGTTGAAGCCAGGCTGAAATGGTTCGGTCGTCTGAAAAGAATGGACACACAAAGAACAGATAGAGTGTGGTTTGAGAAAGAACTGAAAGGCAAGAGACCAAGTGGTCGACCAAGGAAGAGATGGATCGACCAGATTAGAAAGGATCTTGCAGGGTGAGGTCTGGATTTACAGAAAATTATGGAGGAGGAAACATTCTTGGAGATAAATAAATGGAGAACGCTCATTTACCGCACCCGGGAACTGGAGCCGGTTCAAAATGACGAAGAAATCCACTTCCTCCTGTGCCATGCATCATTACTGTGAACGCTACATTGCAAAGCCAATACTGTACTTCCCCACCTTTCCCTCGGTAGCAAATACGTTCCGCTTGGGAGTTATGAGTCAGCTCGGCGAGCAGATTTCTTGTACAGGTCCGATATACAACGTAGAATGTCGAAGCATAAAATCTTCGGTTCAATTTCCCAGTAGATCAACAGTAAAATGTGACAACGTTTTAAATTGTGAATTCTTTTCTGAATTTGAATGTTTCATTTCAAATCTTAATTGTATGGTTTTAGAACACTAAAATGTATAGATGTAAGGGAAAATGTTATATAAAAATGGCTTTAGGACATAGTTTCTACGTGGAGCGGTCATATCTGTTGAGCAAGGCTTGAAAATTTGATTGCAGTCGGAATTCGAACCCGAATCTCCTGCTGTCCCATCGGAGCGTGGTCGCATTGATTTAAGTGGATAAATGCAACTGTTAGGACAGCAGGATATACAGTACTTATATATTATGTCGTAGTCAGATAGGGATAGGAGGGTGATCCACAATCTATACAGAAACCAGACAGCAGTCATTCAAGCTGAATGACATGAGAGAGAAGCTGATATTCTGAAAGGTGTAAGGCAAGGCTGAAACTTATCACCCATACTTTTAAATCTTTACATTGTGAGGTGTATTTATTACTCTCATGTAATTTATTTCAGGATTAGGACATAACCCAGCTCTTTTTGGGTACATTCGTGTTGACCGACTGAAAAGCACCAAACTTTTGTTTATCTTTACATTGAACAAGCAATGAAGGAAATTGTAGATAAAATTTAAAGTGGGAGTGAAGATTCAAGGTGAAATAGTTTCAACTCTGAGATTTGCCGATGACATAGTCATCTTGGCCGACACGCCTTTGGATTTGAATGAGTTTTTGAATGGTATGGACTCCGTCTTGAGGAAAGAATTCATGAAGAAAATATTAATAAATGTAAAACCAAAATATTGGAATGCAGCCGAAATAAATCAGAATCCTCTATGGACATGAAATTGGCAGGTGAAACAGTAAAGGAAGTAGGAGACTTCTGTTACTCAGGAAGCAAAATAACCAGTAATGGACGAAGCAAAGAGGATATAAAAAGTAGGTGAACTCAGGCAAGGAAAGCATTTCTACAGAAAAGGAATCCGTTGACATCGAATATAGATTTAGGTGTTAGGAAGTCATTTTTGAAGGCCTTTGTCTGGAACGTGGCGCTCTATGGAAGTGAAACTTGGACTATTGGTGCAGCAGAAAAGAGGAGAATTGAAGCGTTTGGAATGTGGTGTTACAGGAGAATGATGATCAGATGGGTAGATAGGGTTACAAACGAAGAGGTAATACGACTAGTGGGAGAAGAGAGATGTTTCTGGCCACTGCTAATGAAGAGAAGATATAGGTTGGTAGGACACATACCAAGACACCTAGGAATAGCAAGCTTAGTTATGGAAGGCAGGGTCGAGGACAAGAACTGTAGGGGTAGACCAAGGTTAGAATATGTTAAACAGATTGCCTCGGATGTGGGGTGTGGTAGCTATGTAGAGATGAAACGATTAGCTCAGGACAGGGAGGCATGGAGCGCTGCATCAAACCAGTCAAAAGGCTGAAGACTCAAACAACAGATAGTGAGATCCGTCATTTCATGAAAATCCTAGGCATTTCATGGAAAGACGGCATATGATATAAAAAGGGATAGTTACACTATCTGACGCGTTTCATCATGAAGTGACGGACCGATTTAGGCAGATGGTGTAAGAAATACTTTTTAATTATCAGCCAAGGCACTTCATGAAGTTCCAGTGTTTGTTGATTTGACTCTTCATAAAATGACTGACGCAATGGAGTCGTACATTAACTTTTCGCCGTCATACACGAACTAATCCAAGAAATAATTTAATGAGTCTTTATTATGTTTTAAAATGAATTTACAAGCATAAAACAACAGAACAACAGAACTATATTAAAATGTGCAGACTGAACAAAAAATTACAGATTCGTTGGCAAAAATGCTCGTCTACAAACAACAGCGTTTGAACGACCACTTCTATATCGTATATTGCCACTATTAATTCCTGGGAGCATACTTATTTCGCCAGGCGGACACCGCTACTGCTACTTCATGAAGTGACGGGCTGGACTTCCCGCCAGATAATGTACAAAATGTAACGGCGAAATTTAGTCATTTCATGAAACCACGCGTCAGATAGTGCAACTATCCCTTTTCACATCATATGCTGGCTTTTCATGAAGTAACTTAGCCGGGATTTTCATGAAACGACGGATTTCACTATCTGACTACGACATTCACAAAACCACGATAGGCAAGCCCCTAGGTCAAACAAGGTATTTCTTTTGTTGCTCTAGAACAGTGTCTCCCAAAAATTTATGAGTGTGTAGGCTACCACTTTAAGAGATGAGAATCTCTCGCGTAACACCTAATAGTTTGGAGATATAGTAACTATAACCCCCGCCTCCACTACGTAACAGACCAAATATGGATTGTAAATTGTGTTTGTTTAGAGTTAGTCTGTTGAGCTTGAAGATTAGAAGCCAACTTAGGAATGTCTGGTTTAAGATTGCTGAGTCTCAAACGAAGATCGTTTTCCACTGTAAGGAGCCTATTCCGGTATTTATGCTTTAGATAAACAAGTGACGAAAATGCAGTCTCACACAAATACGAAGTACTGAATGGCAGTAAAAATCTAACTGCTTTGTCAGCCTTGTCTGCATAGTCTGCATGCCTCTCAACCCAAAAGTTCACAAGAGCCATTTTTGAAAAGTTTGCCTTACAGTAGTTCTGAATCGCAATTCAATTCATAAAACTGCTCCTTATCTTTGGCCTTAAAACCCTCGGGCAACATATCAATGTTTTTATATTTGTATATTTTTATATTTTTCGTAACATCACCGCGTACCACTGCAGCAGTACCATCGTACCACCAGTGGTACGCGTACCACAGTTTGGGAAACGCTGCTCTAGAACACATTTTTAGTCTGTTTTTTTTTTAAATCTTTGGTGGATCTGCGGGTTACTGACTGGTATCAAAGAAAAACACATTTGCCTATGCATTCTGCTGCTCTAATACTACTCTTTTCATTTTCAGATTTACCGAACTGTGATAAGTTCGTGAGAGAGCCGTGAACAATTCCTCACATCACCTGACAGGAAATAGTAAGAATGGATATCACTACAAATTACGTTCTTAAAGAGACTGGCTGTAGTTCCATTATCCTATTAACGATACTCCTAGCTACAGAATGCTCCAAGCTACATCTGTTGACTGAGCAGTTTGGTGATCATTACTTTAATAATTGTCTTGAGAACATTATTGATCGGTATTTCACTGAAGAGAAAGCTCTCCTAATTTGTACGGATTCCTCACACGCTCTATTTCTTGATACATTTATTCAAAAATATCACTACAGTACAAATCGTAGTGGTGTAGTATCCTTCTGTAGGCATGTAAGACTACATAAACATGAGAGAGATCAAGCACACAATATCTTAATATTCGTGTCTCGCCATGAACAAGAGAACAGTTTCCTGGAACAAATTGAACATTTGGATGAGACGTATGTTTGGACCACAAGTGCTCGATTTATCGTTGCTGTTATAAATCCAGTAGAGAGAAAGCAGGAACGTGTGGCAGTTAGTCGTCTAGTTGGAGTGCTGTGGAAGATGAACGTGATGAACTTTATTGTGCTCATCCCGTCACTGGGAACTGATAGTCTGGTCCATTCTGTGAAGCTATACACGTGGTTTCCATTCAGCGATTCAGGGAAGTGTGGAAGGAATTGGAAGGATGTGACTGTTATACACGAGTGGCTAATGGAACGTGGTGATCGTTGTGAAATCAGTGAATCAATACCACGGAAAGTGCCCAGAAAATTCAACAACTGTCCGATTACTGTAACAGCTTGCGTGTGGGAACCATTCACATTTAGAGAAAATTCATCAGAGAATGTTTGGTTCGCCGGTGGTATTGAGGTAGAGATTGTATTTGCAATGGCTGGGTCTTATGGTCTCCAAGTAAGTTTTATGGATCCAACTTTGACAGACATAATGAACGGTCAATGGGGTGGACCTTTGCCCAATGGAACGTGGGTAGGAGGCCTTGGCGATGTATATAATGGGCGGGCTGATTTAGCGTTGGGTGGGTACATAACAGACGTGAAGCGGTGGGATGCATTGGACATGAGTGTCTCGCACGTTAGGGATAGTTATTTATGGTACGTTCCCCGAGCAAAACAACTTGCTAACTGGAAAGCACTCATGATCATATTCAGCTCTGAAATCTGGATGATGCTTTTTATTTCATACATAATGACAACAATCGCCAGCTACTTACTGGCTAGTAAAGAGGGCATGGTGGCTTCTGCTCTCAAAATGTGGTCTGCTTTATTTGGAATCACTTTAAGTAATCTCCCAGGACATTCAAGAACACGACTGTTGTTCGCAGTCTGGATGTACTGCTGTATGCTCATTAGTTCAGCTTACAAGTCCATTCTTGTTGGTATTCTTACTCACCCTAGTTATGAGACACAAATTCTAAACTTAGAAGATTTACTCAATTCGGAACTACATTTTGGTACCGATATATTCTGGATAAACTACTTCAATGATACCGATGAAATTCCTGACAATATGCACGAACGCATGGAAACGTGTAACGATATAGAACAAGGTTTGACCAGGTTTATAGAGGAAGACGATTTTGCATTCTTTTGTGCTCGGGTTCTTATGATTAGACGTTTTAGATCACTGCGAAAAAATAATTTGGTGAGTAAAGTTTACGTACCTTTGGAAAGCGGAGAAGTCTGGTACCATGTACCAATATATCTAAGAAGGAACAGTCCGTATACAGATAAATTAAACAACATCATATCAAGGATGAAAGAGTCTGGAATATTGTCTAAATGGTGGTCTGATGAAAATATGGACGAAAGTTTTATGGATATCACGAAGCGAGAGAAAATTCGAAGAAAACAAAATGTAGCTTTCACTTTAGCACATTTAGAAGGCACATTTGAAATCTTATTGTTTGGAGTAAGTATTTCAACAATCGCTTTCATAACGGAAATTATCTATTCTATCGTAAACGTTCGTGTTGGAGATCATACCGGTAGCTACGCTCATGGGGACGAGCTATCTAGGCTACAGACTCGATAGATGAGTGGGTTCGATAACCCTTCTGTCGTTCATCATATAAATGGGGTCCGTGGTTTCCAATTTTCAACTATAGTTGGGCCCACGGCCGTTTCTTTCCAACTTTATGGCCAGTTTCATTCTTCTTCATTCAATTCTATCTCCCATTAACTTCTCTCGAGGGATTGGCGTCAGGAAGGACGCCTGGCCCTAAGTAAATGTATCGTATATCACCCCCGATCCCGTAGACATGGGGATAATAACAGACACACGTTCTTTTTTCGGAGGACTTGTAGGCTACCTTGAGGAGACAAAAACTTCTGCATGAACATGATCACAAAGGCCCTTCAGAGCCATCCCTATATTCCCTCATACACTCTCATTCCCTACAAACCCACAGAAACACGCTCCACGTCCACACAAACAGACCAGACAATACCAGTCCCCCCTCCCTTGCCGCATACACTCAAGTACTCAAAGTATACGCAGACAGCTTCCACAGAAAAACTCCACGAACACACACAAACAGTTCCTGACAAGCCTAGAGATGGTTACAAACATCTCTAGCAGCAGGGGCGGTTCGACCTTGTACATTTAGGGGGGGTGAGAATTTAAAAAATGCCGACTGGCTGTTGAACGTTGCCGACTATACGATTAAAAACTGAGCAACGGGAGGGAAAGAGGAGGAGGGGGGGGGGGGGCAAACGATACACAGGGCTAATATACTTAATTAAGGGCTTTCGTTTAAAATGTATTTTATTAGTTCCAGAATTTTGAATCGCAGGAAAATTTGATAAATGAACAAAATAAGTGTTTAAATATTACTAGAATAAAACTAATCTAGTTATTCTTTCTAAATCCCTACTCTACGATGTTTTAACACGGACTACTTCTCCACTATCTCGGTAATTTCAATGTCGTCGACCTTATCTTTCGTTTAAAACAACATCATGAGGGAGTCTAAGGGTCGTCACCCATCGATGTCCTCAAATGATTGAAAATGAGCTTCAACTTGCTGAAGGACCGTTCGGAAGAAGCAGAAGACACTGGGGATGCTAAAATCAGTGAAACTACTTGATAAACACACGGAATAATCCTCTTTAATTTAACAGCATTTTTAGCGATTTCTTTAAAAGATGAGCACTGTTTACTGGCATCAAGCAGGATTTCAAGCTCAGCCAGCACAAGCTCTTCATCTTGTAAGATGATTTTCGGGTGTAATTGATTTATAGATCGGACGCGCTCGATGATGAAGTTTTTTTTTCTATCAGCGGGTATCTTGAAAATTATGTGGAATGGCTCTAGCAAAGAAATTAGTTTTGCGAGATTGTCTTGCACGCTTGTAGTAAATACATCCACAAGTATTCGGAACTCCTTTCTGTAGAATGTAAGGAAAGAAATTTCTGCTGTAGTTTCATCGTGCGCGTCATACTTCTTTGCAAGTCGCCGGATCCTGTGGTGCTTTAAGAAGTCTTCCTCCGCATTTACTTGCATACTTTTCGCAAATGATGATACACTCTTTATTAAAGCATTCATCTTGCCGTCGAAATTGATATCTTCAAAAGACTTCAAAGCGCTCTGAATCAGCTGCATCGCGTCTACTAGATTCAGATCCTCAGCTTCTAAAAGCTCGGTTACGTTCTTAATTTTAAACATGATGTTTTAGGTAAAGTACGTGCCCGTTTCTGCAGATAAAATCAAATTCTAGAAGCTTTTTGTGCAAGCCTGACGCAAAAGTTCGGGTTTTCTGTCAAATTCAGAATCGAATGAGGTTTTCATTGTTTCAAATGCTGTGACTATCTCTTCAGAAGACGTAGAATCAGCTCTCACCGATTCGGCGCGCGCAGTCCACCTTTGTTTTGATAAATTCTTAAGTTGAAGTGAATTTTCAATTTTATCCAGCTCTTTCTGCAAGCTTAAATGTCGTTTCGTGATACCCGAAAAAAAAACGTGCAATGCATCAACAGTGTCAAAAAACTCTCGGACAAGCGCGCTAGCATTAATACAAGCTGTCTCTACGAAAATGTTTAACCTGTGAGCTTGACATGGAACGTACGGAATATCTATTTTGCACTTCTCTGATAGCTTTTTTGAGTGCCATTGTATATGCCAGACATGTCACTAGCAAAGTCGTACGATTGAAACGCTAGGTTATCGAGTGGAAGTAAAAGTTCTCTTCTGAATTTAAAATAAAAAAATATTTTTCAGCCAACTCCTCTCCAGTGTTTTTTGTGTGTTAAAACAGCGTCAATTTTTAAAAGACGTTCCACAGGAACGAGCTCTTCATCTTTTTCGACGACGTATCGGATATTCAACGCGAGGCGGTCTTTATGTGACATATCGGGAGTAGTATCTGCTATAACGGAGAACATACCAGCGTTCTTGATCTCTCCTGCAATTATTTCACGAGTTTTCTCTCCAAGTAGATGGATGTATTCATTTTGAGAGTCCTTTCTCATATACGTAACGTTGTGCTTTCGCGTATTCACTTCTTCCAACCACCTATTCATGACCGGATTATGCCCTGAAAGTAACTTTACAATTTGCATGAAGTTTCCATTATCTTGAATGATTCCATTCTCGCAGGGTGTCCAGCCAAAATTGGATTTTCAATTCAAGGTATTTTCAAGGTCTTCAAGATTCAAAAAACACGATTTTCAAGGTTTATTCCCTTCTTTAAAATATAAAATTAGAAGAAGAATAGACTACTGTAAGTGAATTTCAAGGTGTGGGGGTTAAAAAACAACTATTATTGTAATAGTAGACAAATTAAATTTAAATTGAAGAGAATAAAAAATACATTTGCTAAGCAAAACACAATAATCAAGGGACTCTTACAACACAACTAAAGGCATTTTTCCCAAATAAAAAGGTATTCTCAGCAAGTTCTTTTTAAACTGTATCATGCGCATTTCTTAATAGCTGTTGCTAATTCCATTTAGTGAAGAATCACTTCTATGCAAAGTTCGTTAAAAGTGGGTTTCAAGTGATTTCTTGCTTGGTGCTGTAAGTTAGCTTGGTGAGTGAGAGTTAGAAGTAAGCTGTTAGGTGAAAAATCAGTTATATTTCCAGAAATAAAATATAATCAGTCTTTCACAGTTACACAACAATTGAAAGAAATGAAAAAATAAATCTCTTGTACAGTCGGGTACGAATGCAAACTTAAAGTAAACTCAATTGAGTACAAAATTCCTTACATTCTACAAACATAACAAGAGGACAAAAAGATGGCTACTTTTAAAGCCAAGTGGACATCATGAAGTCCGCAGCTTCCAATATCGAGCAATTCAACTCCGCACGATTCTTTCACTTCGGCATCTAATTCTCGAAACACTTTATGATTAACATGAGGTCCGTCCATAGAGAGTTGGGAAACCTTTTCAGATCATCAACGGTCTTCAAATACTTTACTAACTCCTCTCTTAAATCAATGGCCCGAGTACGATTAAGAAAAGCTGAATTTAAATAACGGACGGCAACTTGAGGCTTATCCGAATGCCAGAACCTCACGTACATGTCCATCTGAGTTTTTTGGGATATTGAATTTAAGCTTTCGTCAAATCCGATAATTATGTCATCGAAACGAGAGATCAGCTCATTAACGTTGATCATAAAATACGAAGCAATGCCAAATACAATCGCATAGCCAATTTTTGTCCGATGAAGTTGCATACTTTGACCGATTTCTGAGTCGGGAAACATATCCTTCATGGTCGAAACGCATTCCTCAGAGGAACAATAAACAATGCTTACAGCCAAACTAACGAATAAACAGTCTACACATTGCTAGCTGACCAAGTCACTTGTGTCAGCTAAAGATTGAAATGGCCTTTTCCAGGTTTTTCGGGGGCGATTCAAGGGTTTTTCAAGGTTAGTTTTCATTCAAGGTTTTTTTTTCCAGGGTTTCAAGGTTTTCCAGGTCGCTGGACACCCTGCATTCTCGTGACCTCGGAAAGCCAAACCTTGCCGACAAAGGGTTCTTGCTGTGTCAATAAGTATCTGGATAACTTTTTTGTGAAACTCCTTTTCTTGCTCTTCCTCAATTCTGATCATCCGTAAAAGTTTATCAAGGAGAACGTCTTTGTGGCATTTTCCATTGACAAAGTGGCACAAAGCTGCCATCGCTGCTTCTGAAGTGAAGTGTTCTTGTAATTTGCCCTTTTTCTTCTTTCCGATACTTTTCAATTTGTGCCACTGACTTCCTCCAGCGTGCGATCATTCTTCACGTTTTCCTTGTTAACACCATTAAACATAAACATGGCTGAAAATACGCATGCATTTATTGTATTGTTATTACTTACGTTTGATGGGTATGCGATGCCGCGTGAAAATGTTCCGTGTCGGCAAAAACTCACGTCCCACTGTATTTGCACCTAGTTATCACTGTAAAAGTTCTTGGTTCAGGAACGACTGCTTTCTCTCATTCCCGGTGACCACTCTACTGGCTTTGAGGGACCTTGGAACCATAAACCTGTCAATTTTGACACAATAGCGCGGATATCTGAGGACGCACCGAGACAAGCGGTAGCAGGTCGTAAGTTATGATTCATAACATTCCTCCGACAACATATCAATGAGTTGGCTTGACCTGAAGTTATCAATGCGCTCACCAACACCTTTTGTCTAGCCACATGGCACAGATGCTGGGCTCGCTTCGCTGTGAAGCTGAGTCGCTCTGCATAATGAACGCGGGATGTTACACCCATCCAGGAACGTGCCGATGAGTTCATCCCTTGTCCTTGGTCCCATATTACTCATCTGTCATTCTTTCTTCAGTTTCCATACTAAGAAACGAAATGGCAAGTGGCAGCCGGTGCACCGAGGCTGGAAGTAAAACTTTTAAAATGGTTATTTTGCCGACTCTTCCCCGTGCCGCACTGGGCTATTGCCTGGCTGTACGAAATTATTGCAGCGTCCGTTTGTGCCGACAGTCGGTAAAAATGCCGACTGTCAGTATATATATGTATTTTTTTAATCGGACCAAATCGTATAAGGCCATGCCCCGATTTGCTTTTTTAAATGCTGTTTTGGGAAATGTTACGACTTTTTCAGGATTTGCCGACTGCCGACTGATGTCGTATTTGCCGACTGAGAAAATACCTGAGGGGGGTGAGACACCCCCCCAACCCCCCCCCCCACTCGAACCGCCCCTGTCTAGCAGACATCAAACCTAAGCGCAAACACAAATGCACACAATTCACCAGCCCAAATAAATGATGATGATGATGATAATTGTTGTTTTAAGGGGCCTAACATCGAGGTAATCGGACCCTCGCTCAAATAAACATGCAGGCGCCAATAAACATACAGACTCCATACAAATCACTCAGGCAACTGTACAAGAACAAGCAGGCTCCCAATCAACACCGAACTCAGCTACCTCACAGAGAGCCGTTCCTCCCTCAGAGAGTGCCGTCACACTTGATAACCACCCTCCCTCCGACACAGTAAATTCATCCCCACAACCAAAAACACGGGTGACCAGTCCCCCCCCCCCCTCCCAAACCACACTCTACTCTCACCTTCCAATGCTACAACTGCCAAAGTCTGCACGCTAATGCTGCTAGTTGCCCCCACGATACCCGCTGCAACAGGTGCGGCAATAATCATCACCACTCTGCTTGCAAGGTCCCACGTGATAGCCCGAAGTGCGTCAATTGTGGCGGTGCGCATGCAGCCTCTTACAATGGTTGCAAATACATTAAAACAGCCATCAGGCAAAGGCAGTTGCAGCACAGACAACGCGCAAACTCAACCATCCCTGCCCTCATGTCATTAACAATTCCACCACCCACACGAACTCAGAACACAGCCCTCACTCACATACTTCAAATACTCACACAACTGGCTACTATTACACTTTAAACAGTCCTCTCACACCTCAACAGCTAACTCGTCATTCCCCACAGCCCACAGATGCGCGGGTTGCCTGCCCATGGGGCTAGCTACGGCCGACTTACTCGGGGTGGCACTCCGTGGGTCGTGGGTTCGATAAAATACATCACGCAATTCACCACACTGGAACCCAGGACTCGCGACCTCGTGGCGCGCCTGCCTGGCGATTAGGCGACAGCCTGGTCATCTGGGGTGGCGCGCGCTATGGCTCGATGAGCCACTTACAGCTGATAGACACTTTATTTCACCAGTTCCACAGCACACAATTAAAATGTATTGCTAACTAAACCAAATGTACTCATTCATAACTTCCATAGAAACACAAACTACAATATTCATTAGCGAAAAAAGCATATAAATTACCGAACTCATGTAACCAATCACAGGCCTCCGTGGACCGTCCGACTAACATCTTCACCCAAATTACAAAATTCACCAACCAAAACTATTCTGCATCGTAGCTATACCTCCAAATTACTCAGCTTCAACCAAAAACTACTAATTTACTACCCGGAAATACTCTAAACAGGCCAAAAACCAACTACCAATCACAGCACAGCAAAATCACCCGTCCAACCAGCACGTTCAAACACAGCCATTCACAGCGCACCAGCTCAAAACACAGCTCAAACCAAAATGTACACATCTGAGGCTCATTATTAATATTATTTTCAAAACCCACAACCTACTATAGGTCTATAATATTTCATACTACAAAAACCAACCCACTAGAGGTCTTTCTTACTTCAAATAGCTAAATAACCGCAATTTAAGCCATTTTCAAACCACATTTTTATTATTATTATTAACTAAGCTGAAGCAGCTGCTGATAGGCCACTACCGAGCGAACTGGAATAATAACACCTAACGCCGCTGCGAGCCTGATGGTCAATAGGTAAGTAGCTGACCCAATATCAGTACTCGCAGCTCAGTGTTAGTGCTCTCAACCATCCTTCGAACAGTCATATCAATTAAAAAACTAAATATCGCACGAAAGTATTATCCCCTAAGGACAACATTCTCCCACAAACACATTATACTTAATGTACTGTGGGAGAAATTAGTTAACAACAAAGTAATGAATTAATCAACCTCAAAATTAAAAATGTTGCCATCTTAACATCGGAGTGAAAGGAGCCTCTAAGGGCACCAGACTTGCAGCATTTTCAATCGCCATTCGGCGACATGACTGAAATAGAGTACTACTACTACTACTACTACTACGAATTTTGTAATTAACCGATATACCGCGGGAGAACTAAATTTAATTACCAAAACACCTAGGTAACCGTTTTCTTTTGGAGATTGCCTTCTAACAAACATATTACTGAAGCTGCTGCTGTCACATAATATCCTAGATAACACCTAGTTACACAGTAGCGGGAGGTATTTATGACTCATATGTCCAGGTGCTGTGTGACTGGCCATGGCGCCGAGTACGCTTGGCAGTAATCCATTAACATTAAAACCGGCCGAAGCCGTCGGATTTTTTAAGAGCGTTAAAAATCCCTCAGTATGCCTTCCTTCGGAGGGGAAGTAAAGCCGGCGGTCCCATGTCATAGATTCATGGCATGTTAAAGAACTGTCCACTAATTACACCTGTGTGAAACTAAATTGTATAGGTTAAGAATGTAAACAACGCTCTTAGGTTGCTACGTTCGTTGCCAAGAGCCAACTGCGGTGGCGTCTAGTAGCTAAGTTCTGAACTAGGCCTAGTAGTAGTTGACGGTGGCGTTTGGCGGCAAAAGTAGGAACTATTTGAAAAATTTAAAGTTGCAGTCCATACTTGAATTAAAAATACAGATAACACACACTATTACAGTCATCACAATTAACACCGGTTATCAGACAGATTCTACACACACCCAAAGTACACAGGGCTACATGACCGCGTTGTCGCAGCCTCTAAACTAAGGAACCAACCAACCAACATTAAAATCATACAAATAAAAACTTATACCTTGCATCCGAAGCTAATATGGGGGGTGTTCAAATGAAAAGGTACGAAACGATACTGTGGGTAAAATTTATTCGTTATTCAAAAGTAAACACCACAGGGCTGTACACAGGTGTCCCACTGCTTCACTAGCCGCAGGATTCCCTGTCCCCAGAAGTCTTGTGGTTGTGACAGGAGCCAATCCTGAACGGTGTCCTTTAGTTCGTCGTCCGATGGGAAACGTTCCCTTGAGACGAATCATTAACAGTGACGTGTATTGTGCGACACTCTGTAGCCTACGCAAGTCCATCAAGAAAAAGCGGCCTGGACTACTCACGAAGGGAGTGATTCTGCTCCATGATAACGCTCGCCCACACGTCCCTAACGTCACACAAGGTGTATTGGCCACGTTCAAGTGGGATATACTTGAGTACCGCCCTACAGTCCGGACTTGTCACCCTGCGACTTCCATCTGTTTGGTCCGTAAAAAAAACACCTCAAGGGAAAACGTTTCCAATCGGACGACGAACTGAAGGACACCGTACAGGTTTGGCTCCTGTCACAACCACAAGACTTCTGGGAACAGGGTATCCTTCGGCTAGGGAAGCAGTGGGACACCTGAGCACACGCCTGTGGTGATTACTTTCGAATAACGAATAAATTGTACCCACAGTATCGTTTCGTACATTTTCATTTGAACACTCCTTGTACTACAGTTATATTACATAGGTGCAACTCACATTAAAAAACAGAATAAATAAACAAAAGAAGAAAATTGAACAAAAAATAAATTAAATTACAGGACACCAGGTCCCCACTTTTTCAAAGGCATTTATATGTCTTCCTGCGAATTTTGTAGCAATTTGATAAAATAATCATCGGGGACACCGGTATGCCAAAAATCTTAAAAGTTTCTAAAAAAATGCATTTTGCGCCTTATCAATCTACGAACCCTTGACTTACAACGGTACATTTGTCTCATAACCCAATCCGAAAGCTATTTTCTTGATACTTTCCTACAAACCTGCGTCAAATAACAAATCCACCAACGTAGATTCATATTTTTATTTATATTCGACCAGGGTACTCCAAACTAAAGCCCGTTGTTAACACCGACCCGCGAGCATCACCACTCCGGCCCGCCATAGGTTCTTTTGATTACATGGTAATACTTACAATTTAAGTATATCATTATAATCAGATGTTTTATGAGTATTTATTAAATGTAGCCTATACTCCTTAGTCAATAAATAATGAAAATATAGGCTAATATACTGCATTATGCCAGTTTCGGGCCACATTATGGTCCTCTTCAGTAACTGGCTTATACAATTAATTAAAACTAATTGAATTACGAGCAAAGTTGATCAATATTTACCTTGGGTTTTCCATTTCCTTGATAATATTTTTTTTATAAAAAAGTATTCAAACAAGAAGTTCCGTGACGAACTAAAGAGCCTACTTTTCTTAAAATTAAGTTTCATGCCAATGATTAATCTACAGTATATGAAACTATCTAGAATAATGACGAAATTAAGTTGGTAATATCGAAATGTCTAATTAGTTCGAAATATATCTGGTATAATGTAGCCTAATAGAGCATTGGCAGCCCTGGTGACTGAATATATTCTTAGTTCCATCTTAGTTGCATCTCTTAAGGTACAGAATAAAAAAATTGGTTGAAGTCCAATGGACGTTACATGCAGTTAGACATTGGATCTATCAGCACGCGTAAAAGCAAGTTGGCAACAATGTCATGCGTGGGCTGGTCAGAAATAGCCTAATCTGAAATATTATGATATCTTGTTGTGCCAATTTTGGACGAAATCCATTTGTTAGTATAGAAGTTACATGTATTTTAAAATTGGACCTACCAGCAGGCATATAATCATGTTGGCAGCACTGATTTATATTAATTATTCCAAATTAATCTAGAATGTCAGGTGCTATGCGTGTGCAAAGTATAGGGCTGTTGGCTTGCATACTTCCTGATATATTGATATTAGGTTTTAAAAAATATAGGCAGGATTTATTAACAGTTGGCATCCCTGATTGCTCTTAAGATACTTATAGTCATATCTGGTATGTTACACATAGCACATACGAAATTTGGTTGAAATCCAACTGATAGTATAGAAATTACATGTATTTAAAAATTGGCCCTATCAGCAGGCTTAGAATCATGTTGGTAGAACTGAAGTATATACGTTACTCCAAAATTAATCTAAAGTGTCAGGTACTATACGTGTCCGTAGTTTAAAGCTGTCGGCTTGCATACTTTTTGATATATTGGTATTTGGATAAAAGAATAGAGAGAGAGCAATTATTAACAGTTGGCAGCCCTGGTGGCTCTTAAGAATACGCTCAGTCATATCTGTTTATGTAAACATATTACATACAAAATTTGGTTGAAATCCAATTGATAGTGTAGAAGTTATAGGCATTTAAAAATTGGACCTATCAGAAGGCTTAACATTATTTTGGCAACACTGCCATGTATGGCCTCCTGGAAATTAAACTGAAATAGTATTGTCTACATGTGTGCCAATTTTGGAATAGGTCCCATGCATACCTTCTAAGATATCCAACATGGAGCTCAAATTTCTAGTGAGTTTTTTCAGCAGTTGGTAGCACTGACATCATTTTCAAATATGGACGTGAGATATTCCGGTATACATGTTTACTCATACTAAATTTGGTTTCGATTTCTGCAGCTGTTTACGAGTTGTTAGGGGACACACACACACACACACACACACACACACACACACACACACACAGCCAGACAGACAGAAGGACAGACAGACAGACAGACAGACAGACATTTTCCCGGATCGATCTCGTAAGTCTACCTTTTCCTCATTTTTGCAAAATGTGAAAAGTGGGCTAAAAATCAAATCTGTCACTTTGTGTGCTTTAAATTGATGATACAATACTATAAAATAATTTCCTGAAAAATATGTAGAACTAAAATATATCTGGTGATGGTAAAAATTATGTAATAAATTGATTAAAAATTTAAGAAAACTATCTTGCGATGGTTTTTCATAGGATGAAATAAGGCTCTTTGTTGAGGGAAGCATGGTTTGGAAACTTGTTGTATTTATTCCTTGCTTATTTGAAAATTTTATTATTATGGTATGAAGCTGATGGTATTTGACTGAGAAAATATTGCGTAGATATACAGTATATGGTGAAATTCGATTACAATAGGTGTTAATGTATGCATTGGTTTTAAAGAAAACTGGTATAATATATTATATTATATAATATTAGATTATATTATATTATTATATTGACCCAGTTACCATCACGATGAAGAAGAAAAGAATCTCTTATTTCTTTCACATCCTACGATTACCAGAAAGCAGGATTTTACGACAACTTGTGATGAGAAATCTGGGAAAGAAGACTGGAGGGCATTGGATCAAAGAAATTCAAGAGGATCTCAGAACAGTTTGACTCGAAATTACAGATGCAGAGAACAAGAATAAAATTACCACCCTTCTTAAGAATCACTAATTTTCAGCAGACATGATGTACATACGGCCTGCAGAGATTTCAGACGAATTAAGAACACTGCGATCAGAACGAATGAAGAAGTACTGGGCAGATACGAATCAAACAATACAACCTTCAAAGAAAAAGTGTACATGGAAGACTCAAGTGGTCCAATGTGGCCAATAAAGTTAATAATAATATTATATTTTCACTATATTTTGACTAAGGTGTATATATTTAACAAATACTCATGGTATTTTACTTATGCTTATAACGCCATTAAGGAATGTTTAATATCATATCATTACGAACCAATTAAGGTACACAATAACTAACAAACATAGTGAAACTGAACATTTCAAAAGTAATTAATGATATGAAATTTATCCTAAAAGTTACAATAAGTGACATACATAGGAGATTCACATAATACAATTAAGCATTATTATTATTAACTAGGGTGAACCCGTTGAAATTCAACGGAATACTAAGTCCCTGGGTCGGTAAAACTGCAGTGGCTAAATCAGACTCCAGAAATTAACGTATAGACTGAAGTGTGTAGTAACTATTTATAGAGAAATTTTGGTTCAATGTCTCTTAAATCTAGTGATGTTAGACTACCTCCTTAAATACAACATTTATTGTCCTATGGCCCGCCGGCACTATTTGTACTTTCAAACTATCAAATGATCGAACTCGAGACATTGCTACGTACAGCTGGGCATGGCTAAATACAGGCTGGGGTAAATATACACCAACACGGTCTAAAGTCGAGCTTTGTTAATTGTCATATTGAATGCAAGGTGAATAGGAAACTGGTGTCTTTTAAAATTCAATGGAAGAGTTGTATTGGATGGTGTTAAATCAATTCTGGAAATCAGACCTCTTTGTCCAACACTTATAGTCAAAATATCGCCTTAACCACAAAAAAAAGTTATAAAGCTAATTTTTTCATAATCCATTAATTCGACCCTAGGGAACAACATATCAAAATACTCGGCCGTACATGTGCCGGCTTCCTTGATTTCCAGGCCTGGAAACATGGAATTCCAGTAATTTTTCATCGCTATCCTGGAGCACCCGTGAAAACCGAACGACTCGACCTAGGTAGACAAAATGAAAGAGAAAATCACGCAGACTCCATATATAAGGCTTTAGGCAATGTTTTTCTCATTTCGGGGGGTAGATTGTAACCAAAACATCGAGCGAAATTCAAACTTTTTGTAAGTTTGAATTTATTTGCACGTTTTTGAGACTAAGACGTTAGCTCATGCAAAAAATGCACCTGAAATAGCTTTAGAGATGTGGTCTTATTTTTGTTTTACGTCTAATAATTCAACAGTTACAGAAGAAAGAAATTTAACCCGAAGGTAAGTTGGTATTACCGGACGGGATTAAACACCAAACAACTCTGCGTAGTTAAACAAAAGTGGTATCAAATGAACGATAAAAGCATGCAGATTCCATAAATAGTACTATAAGCAATGTTTTCTCTGCTTTTGGGGTAGATTGTAACAAAAAACAAAAGGAAAATTTTAATTTTAGGTTAGAATTTGTTTACACGTTTAGCAGACTAAGACTTACGCAAAGCAATATACCTCACATAAGTAATAGCATCCTTTAAGCTTTACAGAGGTGCTCTTGTTTTTGTTCTGCGTCTTATAGTTCAAAAGTTACAGACGAAACAAATTTAACCCGAACGTAAGTTGGTACACCGGACGGGAGTATTTCAAGAGTGACCTGAAATGCATTCCCCCTAGCTTCAGAAAATTTCCGTTCTCTCGGTACTGGCGTCGTTGCAAACAACAAAGTAAATTGCGACATGTCGCTTGAAATTGGCGAGTTAGAAACATGATTGGCAAGTCTTTCGCTGAAATGAAAATTTCCAGATGGTCAAAGGTTGTCCTCCTATCAGCTATGAACGGTACGGTGACGATCAGAAATGAAGTAACGCCCGTAAATTCGAGTCAGCTATTTATGAGAATAGTGTGTGTTTTAAAAATCGAAACTGAAAAAGCGGAGTAGGCCTACTTTCATTATGGGCTGGCGCCAACTCCACCCTCTCTTTTTGACGGAGGGTCTTGAAGCACTCAGAAATTGGTGATCAACTTTGTCCAGAGACCACGTATGTCATTGACGGAGGCTATCTCATGTACGCTGTTAGTTGGCCTCGACTGGCATCATACGGATAAATTTGCGACCTTTATGTCAGACCCTTTATGACTCGATACCCATCTGCAGTTGTTGTTTTCGACAGATACAATGGCCAGCTAACTACGAAAGAAGCGGAGCAAAGGCGACGCGCTGCAAGATATCGACTTTACCGAACATTTGACATCGACTGCATCACAGGCGGACTTTCTGACAAACAGGAGAAACAAATCTCGACTTATTGATATTCATGTTTCAAGATTGGAAGCTGTAAAAGTTCGAATATACCAGGCAAATGGGGACGCCGATCATCTCATCGTGCACACTGCTTTGGGAAGTCTGTAGTTGTAGTCGGCAACGTTACCGATCTTCTGGCAATGCTGATTGCCAGGCGTCAGACGGGAGATGTCGTCATGCTGCACCCAGAGGCTTCCAAGTGCCCCGGAAAGCTGTACGATATTGGTGCTATTCAAGATGAAATAGGTGACATGAAGAAATGCGTGCTGTACTCCCATGCTGTCTCAGGTGGTGATAAAACATCTGCAATCTACGGGAAGGGGAAGAAGAAGGCTTACAAATTGCTTCAAAAAAGTGTGGATCTCCGGGAAGAAATTGTCAAAACATACACCATCTGCGAGTCGCGAAGAAGTTTGCACTGTTGGAGAAAAGTTCATAAGGGCACTGAATCCAGGAGGAAATGAATTGGAGAATTTTGATTATCTTCGACATCGTCTGTACCAGATGACCGTTGCGCGCCAAGCTCTGACTTCTCAGTTTGAACTTGCGACTCTTCCTCCAACAAGGGAAGCTCTGCGGCAGCACTCAAAGCGGACTTACTTGCAGGTAACTTTCATTGTTTTCCTTTACACTACACGTATACAATATTTTTCTAGTATTTCTCAGGAGAGTTAAATATGTTGAGTTTGACTTTAGGTTCAAGAATGGCCGGGAAGAAACTTCAATCCAACAGAGTGGGGCTGGCAAGCCAATGACAACTCTCTTTTGCCCGTTCCCACAACCCTGTCACCAGCTCCTGACTATCTTCTCCTCCTAATTGCCGGCGATTGCAAGACGGACTGCGGATTGCATTGTGGATGTAGACGATCCGGCCAAGAGTGCTCAGAAATGTGATCTCAATGTCACGAACAAAATTGTGATAACACAGTACATAGTTATGAAACAGATCAGGATCTAGATACACCCGATGTCAATTAAACTACCAGTTTCCTGTATTACACATTTTCATCCAATGCATTTTTCTTATAATTTCGAAGGCTTAACTCATACTTAATTATTATGTGTGTAAATAAAAATTTCATCTTGTGTTGCTTCCGTAGAAAAAAATCATTAGCTGAACCTTTACTTTTCAGGTGCTAACCGAATAGGCTAAACCCCCGACGACACAACGCAATCCTGCACTGTCAACTGACAGCTTCTACACGTTTAATTTTAGCTATAACTTTTCAAAAATAAACGTAAAGCAAACATGACAGATGGTCTGAAAAGCTAAAAATGTGTTCTTTGTTATATCACGCATGATTTTTGGGTACCGGTATATACTTTACCCGCGTATCTGTTCGATTACTAGGTACAGAACATAATCCATTTCGTTGTGTGACATTAGGAATACATTTATTACACAAGCAATTCTACTACACATCTTTTTCCATTTCAGATCAGAGAACAATCGCCGCCATAGCGACCACACAGATTGTCGTGGTGTCGTAAGTTGATCGTTGCCAACCCCGCGCAACCACAGTTCCCATTCCAGAAACTACTATTCCCAGATTCGCGACATTCTCCCACCTGATTTTGATGGAAAACAAATCAAAATCACAGAGAAAAAAAATCTATACAACAATAATCCACAATGCACACAATTGGAAGAAAAATGAAAAAACATATACTATTACAAGATTCATGATATCTTCCTCCCACCTGATTTTGATGGAAAACAAATCAAAATCACAGAGAAAAAAATCTATACAACAATAATCCACAATGCACAAAATTGAAAAAAAAAAATGGAAAAACATATAATACAATAAAAAATAAATGAACAATATGTTCAACAATTATAAATTTAGTCTTACAGGCATCTTGATTGGCCTTCCTCTGCTGGTAGTCCTTGGTATTCCTTCGATCGAGGAATTGACCTGGGGAGCATCAAGTTTATCTGAAGACTTAATTTTTTCTAACCAGTCGGACGAGACCTCTAGAGGGTAAACCCTTTGTATGGGTCTGAGTAGAACAGATGTTGCAGTCTGTAATCGTACTAAACGAGTGACATTGTCTTTACCAGGTAAAATTTCAATAACTCGTCACAAAGGCCAATCTATACGTTTTGCATTATCGCTCCCTATAAGGACTATGTCGCCTAGTTTGGATTTGCTTCTTTCTTTCTTTCTTTCTTTCTTTCTTTATTTGTGATCTCATAGTTAAGAGGCCTAAATACTCAGACCTAAATCTGTTACGTAAATCTGACTTTATTTTATGTCGATATTTTAGCCTATTGTTGAGTGACGTTTCCTCAATTAAATCACAATCCGGTATTTTTGTTTCTTTAACATCATGTAAAAACAATGATGGTGATAAGGGAATGACATTACCGTCATTCTCGGAAATATAAGTTAAAGGTCTTGCATTCACAAGCAATTCCGTGACGCAATGAACTGTAGACATTTCTTCATAAGACAGCAAAGCTCTACCTAAGACCTTTCTAAGAATATGTTTCATGACCCCAACTAATCTTTCCCAAAATCCCCCCACCAGGGGGCTGCTGGAGGAATAAATTTCCATTCGAATTTCCTAACACTACTGTACTTAACAATTCGATTCCAATCAATTGTCTTTAATTCATTCGAAGATCCAGTAAAATTTCTACCATTGTCAGAAAATATTATTGTAGGTCTCCCCCGGCGTGCAATGAATCGTCTGAGCCCCTGCATAAAGTTCTCTGTTGACAAGGAAGATAATAGTTCCAGGTGCACACCCCTGTAAAAGGCACACGTAAATAAACAAATCCAGGCTTTAGCACCATCTTTCAGATATAGGGGTCCAGCCAGATCAACTCCCACCACTTCAAACACAGCCGAATCCTTAATTCGGTCCATAGGTGGTGATGCTGAAGAGGCATCTAAATGATGTCCTACATGTCTTAAACAAATGTCGCATTTGGAGAGTACATTTCGGATAGTCTTTCTGGCTTTCAAGATCCAAAATTGTTCTCTCAATATGTTAATTAGTGTTTGTACACCCACATGCGAGTTTTTTCTGTGTTCACTCATGATCAGTCGGTAAACCACCGGATGCGTCGACGGTAGGATCATGGGTGCACAAAAATATTCATTATCTTGCCTATTAACTAATTTCGTCCTTAGTCTCTGAATCCCCTCATTATCTCTAAATGCTTTTAAGGTAGCAAGACATTTGTCATCCTCTGAGATGAACGATTCCCTTTGCGTCAGGCAGATCTTTTCAGCCAAACGGATTTCATCGCATAATAATTCTCCCTACTTCTTTAAACCCAAATTCCGTGAGTTATGGATGGAAGATATCATGAATCTTGTAATAGTATATGTTTTTTAATTTTTTTTTCCAATTATGTGCATTGTGGATTATTGTTGTATAGTTTTTTTCTCTGTGATTTTGATTTGTTTTCCATCAAAATCAGGTGGGAGGATGTCGCGAATCTGGGAATAGTAGTTCCTGGAATGGGAACTATGGTTGCGCGGGGTTGGCAACGATCTACCTACGTCACCACGAGAATCTGTATGGTCGCTATGGCGGCGATTGTTCTCTGACATGTAATGGAAAAATATGGGTAGTAGAATTGCTTGTGTAATAAATATATTCCTAATGTCACACAACGAAATGGATTATGTTCTGTACCTAGTAATCGAACAGATACGCGGGTAGCGTAATTCGATATTAGTCCGTGTCGCAAAGAATTGGAGACATTTCTTCATAAGACAGCAAAGATCTACCTACCTTTCTAAGAATCTGTTTCATGACCCCAACTAATCTTTCCCCCCACCAGGGGTCTGCTGGAGGAATAAATTTCCATTTGAATTTCCTAACACTACTGTACTTAACAATTCGATTCCAATCAATTGTCTTTAATTCATTCGAAGATCCAGTAAAATTTCTACCATTGTCAGAATATATTATTGTAGGTCTCCCCCGGCGTGCAATGAATCGTCTGAGCCCTTGCATAAAGTTCTCTGTTGACAAGGAAGATAATAGTTCCAGGTGCACAGCCCTATAAACGACACACGTAAATAAACAAATCCAAGCTTTAGCACCATCTTTCAGATATAGTGGTCCAGCCAGATCAACTCCCACCACTTCAAACACAGCCGAATCCTTAATTCGGTCCATAGGTGGTGATGCTGAAGAGGCATCTAAATGATGTCCTACCTGTCTTAAACAAATGACGCATTTGGAGAGTACATTTCGGATAGTCTTTCTGGCTTTCAGATCCAAAATTGTTCTCTCAATATGTTAATTAGTGTTTGTACACCCACATGCGAGTTTTTTCTGTGTTCACTCATAATTAGTCGGTAAACCACCGGATGAGTCGACGGTAGGATCATGGGTGCACAAAAATATTCATTATTTTGCCTATTAACTAATTTCGTCCTTAGTCTCAGAATCCCCTCATTATCTTCAAATGCTTTTAAGGTAGCAAGACATTTGTCATCCTCTGAGATGAACGATTCCCTTTGCGTCAGGCAGATCTTTTCAGCCAAACGGATTTCATCGCATAATAATTCTCCCTTCTTCTTTAAACCCAAATTCCGTGAGTTATGGATGAACCTCTTCATCCACGCAATCATTCGTACGATTCTGTCATAGCTGGAAAAGTATCTATAGAACCAGCTAAGACCATGATATTTACAAAGATTGTTATTAGTCTCCTTGGGAGTACTGCACAAGTCAGAGGAAACTGATTCCTTCATAAGACAACTCACTACCCGTGTTGACTCGTCTAATTCTTGGAGAATCATCTGCTCATTCTTAACTATCTCTCCCGAAGGCCAATCTGGGTGTTTTCTCTAGCCAGTTCGGCCCCTCCCACCATTTATCAGTTAACAGCTTGTCAGCCGTGCACCCTCTCGAGACTAGATCAGCTGGATTCTGATAACCAGGCACGTGTTTCCAGGATTCGAGTTGAGTCAAACTCCGTATTTCCTTAACGCGGTTGTTAACAAACGCTGTCCAATTGTCTCGTTTCTGGATCCAGGTCAAAACAGTGGAAGAATCAGTCCAGAAATAGAAGTCAATGTCCTTCAATGTAAGTCCATCTGGCACAGTCTGGCTCCCACCACTGCAGCAATCAACTTCAACCGAGGAATAGTAACTGCTTTGAGAGGAGCCACTCGTGCTTTGGCAGCCAGAAGACATACCTTCACCTCATCGTCATTTTGTATTCTTATAAATACAACCGCACCGTAGGCTAGTCCACTGGCATCACAGAAGGTGTGTATACCTACTTTACTGTTGATTCTTACGTAAAAGAGCCAACGAGGCACTTTTAAATTCTTAAGCAGTGACAGACGTTGGTACCACGTCAAAAATTCAAATCGCGTACCAGTATCGATCTCCTCATCCTATGATATGCCACTCCTCCAAAGCTTTTGTAACCATAACCTAGGAATTAGCAATACAGGACAGGCTAAACCAATTGGATCAAATATCCTTTGAGCGACAGAAAGAATTGTGCGTTTTGTCACCTAACCTACTACAAAATTGTCCATCCACTCTAAATTTAAAGTCAGAGTATCTGAAGCAGTGTCCCAAAACATTCCTAACACTCGAACTTTTTCAGTGGAATCAATATTGTGGTGGTTGGACTGCCACCCCCTTAGGTTAAATTTGCCAAGTTTCATTGCATCACTGGCCTCGCTAGTAAACTGTTTTAATTCAGACCCAGTTTCAACACTAGTAACTACATTGTCACCATACATACTCTGTTTAAGTTTCAACATGATTTCATAGTCATAGTTAGGGTTTCGCATGGTTTCATTAATGTGATAATCGAGAATTGCCCCCAACAAAAATATACTACATCTCAATCCAAACACAACCCTTTCATGACGAAAAACGTTTACCTTCTCAAGATCTTCTTTATCCCACCAGAAGAAGCGAACATTAACTCTGTCCTCTGGTCTTATACTAATTTGGAGGAAAGCTTTTTCTATATCTGCTATTACAGCAAGTCTACCTTCTCCAAATTTGAGCAATACAGCAGGGATAAGTTCAATGAGGTTAGGTCCACTCTCCAAACACTGATTCAGAGAAGGTGTGTTTCCCTGCCTAGCAGAGGCATCAAACACAGGACGCACCCTAGTGGTGCTGTTCTGCTTTACAACAGCTCGGTGTGGTAGGTAGTGCCCATGAACCATAGACAGCTGAAGTGGAACTTCTTCAATTATCTCAAGCTGTCTCCATTCATTCAAAACATCATCATCTGAACTAAACAAACCTTGTTCATGCAGTTTTCTTGTCGTGGACTGAAGTTTCTTTAATGCCAAATCTCTGTTTTTTGGAAGAGGTAAATGACCCTCCTTCCAAAGCAGTGCTACTGTACCCGATATCCTGATAGTAGGCTGTCAGATATCCGCCCCCTCAATCGGATTGCCAATAATCAATCGCACCGGCACAGCTACATCAATGAAAATGGCACTGACAGATACTATCGAGATTAGAGCACAATAGTTAACAAGAAATTATTGTGGAACACACCAAAATATACGGGGGTTCATACTTACCTTTACTTACCTCTTAAATTTATCTCGGGGACTGGGTTGTCAACTGGATCACTTAAAGTATGCCCACACAATAACCTCCACCATGATATTTAAAATGAACCAGAACGAAGACGAGAAACTTTAAACTGCACAATAATTTATTTCACATAAAGAATGATTTTAACAAAAATAAAACAACAAAATCCACGTGGCAATCAGAAGCCATCGACCACATAACCATGTCCTCCTGTAGGACTTGTATACTCTACATACAATGTTTCAGCTTTCTCAAGCTCATAGCAACGTAAAAATAATAATGCACTTGGAATGGAAACGGGATTTGGGACGAGACACATATATCAATTGTTTTGCGTGTTTATATACTTCACATTTTATTTATAGCCACAAGGCTATTATGGATACGTCCTTGGCCTCTGTCATACAGTTGTCCGGGCCAGCTGCAATGCACCTGCATCGTCAAAGTGGACTCCCCGTTCGTTCAACCCTAGCATAAGCGAGTTACCTCAGAGCTTGGCTCTCCTTTTCAAAACACGTAAATGTTCACATCTCAACTGAAATATTATCACGCAAATGTCTTAAATGCTTCATTCAAACACCAGTGGATTACTCCAACAATCCCAAATCATGTTTAATTGTTCAATCCACCTGCTTAATTAGCGTTGTTTAGAGTATAAAAACAAAACTCTTAATGTTAATAACAAAAGTTCATTAATTATTTATAACAATAATAAATTGTTTATAACAATGTCAAATGACAATTGAAAATTTTATACACGCCTCTATTAATCACTTTCATTTCAAATTATTTAACAAAGATATTTACAAAATTATTTACAATATTATATTGTTTATATTATTAATACAAGAAATACATTAAACCACACGTTTATCCGGTTGATAATTACTTAAATCGTGTTGATATAATCGACCAATGAAGGTTAGTTATATTTAACTGTCAAATTCAGGTTTAATAAGGTTTAATAATAATTATTAATATTTGTGACGGTAACCTCCATTCAACATCTTTATCTCAAATTATTTAACACTCTTGTTAATTTTAACAGTATCTTCATATGAATAACCTTTCAAAGAACCAGAACAATACATTCAGCGGGAAAATACTTCGCTCAAAACGCACAAAATTGCACAACAATTGGCCCAAAATTCATCATATATCTTCATATATATGGCATAAAAATCTTCCAAACTCCATACAAAAATCCTCCACTTATAAATTCATCAACTTCATTAATTACTGTGGGAACCTCCTTCATTATTCAAGGGCATTATTCATCAGCGACTTTTACATGACCACTGAACTAACGATTATACATCCATTGTTCCTCTTTAAAAATTCTTATATTCATCAATTGTATTAATGACTGTTATTATTTAACCTTCGTGGGTTTCATTCATGAATCGATATGAAGTAAAAATTTGCCAATCACAAATAAATTTAATAGCAAATACGATTAGACACTCCTCCCTGGTCTATCAAAATTGAGATTAATATCATCAAAGTAACGCAGTATAAAAATACTATCTTCAATCAAAGTTCATCTAAACTGTATGAATAGTCGAATAGAATACAATTAGACTGTGGAATGCAAACATTATTGTTCCAATCTATAATTGAGAAAAACTCCTATTAAAAGTTCATTACTATAGTGTATTCAATAAATCGTAATCAAAGTTCATATTTCATAAAATTGTCTATAATGCAATGATAAATGTCTATGTTGCAATCATGTTCATAAGACGACTAGTATTTCAAAGATCGTCAATATCGTAATAGATTTTAACGCTCTATAATCATTTAATTATTCTTCTTTCTTGAGGATGACAGAAAATTGGCCAAAGTAATTTACTGAATAGAATTACTTTAATAAAATGACACGCTGTCTGAATTCAACTCTGCCATAGCAAATCGTTAACTTTACCGTCAAATCGTGACTACAAAAATATGCAAATTACTGAAAGAATCTAAATCATCAGTATCAACTGATCCAAAATTATTTAAGTATGCCAATGACATAACAATGTCTCAACAAATCGAAGAAAAAGGCATAAATCATCGAAGTGTACTGAGTACAGAAATATCAATCAAGAAAATGGGGCACAAAAAAAAATATGGGACAGAAAATATGGGAAGAATGGTTGCTCAGATATCGCTACAAGACTCAAATAATACAAGAAACGTTCACGACTACCTTATCTGTTGATTGAAGTTCTAGAGGAAAGTTTTCAAAGAAAACTGCTGTTGGTTCCATTTCACCAGCGTGAAGATGTGCTCCGTCCTCGAACCTGGAATCAGCGCCCTCGGAGAATCGAACTGCTTCCTTCTCCGGAAATTGCACTGCTCCGTGGATACGAAAACATCCTTCTGGCAAAACTCTTCTTTGTGAGCCGGGACAACCCTGGCCTCTCTTGAAAGTTCCCTGAAGTTCCGGTTGCAATTCGCCATGAAGTTTATTGTAGTTATTTCCGCAGAAATATTCATAATCGTGGAGTATGAAAATATTTCCACTGCCATCTGGTATAATTCAGCGATGGATTCACGATGCATGAGTGTAGTTGGATGTTCACTACATGCTCGCTTTTGTAGAAAGACGATTAACGAAGTTCCATGCTGTTATTTCACTCCAACGATATATGTCCCAATTGCATTAAAGCCTTAGCCTTCCATCTCAACTACTGTTATAATCATTGAAAGCACTGCAAGATTATAATGTTCCATAGTAGACTGTATCGTTGTATTACCAAACGTATTCTCCAATATCACTGTTGCACTCCACGTGTCAGCCGTAGTGTATAATGTGGAATTTTAAAAGTGTTTCTCATGTGGCGAGAAAATCACTTTTGTTGGCGGCCTTAAAGTGCCAATATCTTTCGAAGTATAACTGTGAAATTGTTCAAATCTTCTACACACCTCAATGTTGTACTGCCCAATTGAATTATAATAAAGGCTGAAGTTAACTCTTGATATCTTATCTGGTGGAAACGTTAATGTGAGCGTTTCAACTTCACCTAGTTTCGAGCAGCGTAAAATGGAACTGCTCCGTGTTCGTTCGATGCGCCGGGCTTTAACCACACGCTAAAGACAACTTGCTTCACTTATTCACTCGAAAATGACTCTATGACATCTGAAATATATATGCGGTATCAGCGGTATGAGAGATATGAGAGCTCCTCTATCCTGTGCACGACCTTTTATCAACTTCTTAAGGGGCGTATCCATCCCTTCCATAGCCTGTTGCTGCGTCATTGCTAGAAGTTTTAACTTTGGCTATACTTGACGGATTTTCAAATTTCAAAAACTCAAAATTAATTTCTTCAAAATTCCAAATCAATGCCATAACTGAAAATAGATTTCCACAAATCTGCATGCCAAAAGTAATTAAATATCGTAGTTTCAGCAATCTCCGTCTTCCTTCCAAACTATTGTTCATTGGTTCGAGTCTCTCCTCCAATAGCGTAACTTCTTCCTTAGCACAATACCTTGTTTCCTGCGACTGCGTCGTAAATCTAAGATCTTTCTCGAACAAAATCATGACGTCACCAAGAATCTCTGCTCAATCAGCCTACTTGCATGAAATCTGCGTCATCCGTGCCTACGTCATGAATATCCACGTCACAACTATGACAGCCATAACTTTATTCATATTTGCCAATACAGCCATCGTGGTCTCAATATAATTCAATTTACGGGGGCATTCTCCCTTCACCACGTTTTAAAAACAGTTGCAAATTGTTTTTAAACTCTGTGTTATAAATATCTCAGAATTCACTTGAACACGAAATTGAATTATTATTGGCTTACTCTTGGATAATATTTCTTCAAGTTCCCAGCATTGAACATGCCATAAACGACATTATTCTCATCATCGTAGAGTTCATAACAGTTGTTTCCATAAGCATTCGTAATTCTGAACGGACCCATGAATACTATTCCAAACTTGGGATAGATTTTCTTACCCACGTCAGCCTTGACAGTGGGTAGATTATAGGCTAGGGAATAACCCACCCACCAAGGGAAGATGATTAAGAGAAGGAAGTAGATTTGGGATTGGAGAAAAAGGATAGAAAAATAGGAGGAGAGTCCCACAAAATTAATAAGTTGAGATTTAAATACCCTTAGAAGCAGTTGCCAATGGAAATTAACTCTCGGATACCTAAAGTAGGAACGAGCTTGGTCGAGGCTGACGGGAACCGCAGCTAAGACTTGGGCAGTTTGCCAGAGGGAGCCTGTAGTGTATTTCCTCCCAAGCACGAATGAAAGTACTATAGGGAAGGGTGATGGTCTGACAAGACTGAGAGCAAACGATTTATTGTATATGAACGAGGGCATAAACCTAGGAAGAGCTAGGAAAGCCAGGATCCTGCCTAACTGTAGTATCAGAGAAATGATGAATCCAAAAACAAATATTTAATTTATTTAACAATTCAGGATTAATTAATCTTTTTAACAAATAAATATTTTTTAATCTTATTAGCAATTTGAGGTCGCAGACCTCCGACAACATTAAACGGTTGCTCCAGGCAATTGACAATTTACAAGGTTTCAAACCTTACATGTTTCTAAAATCTTTATAAGATTTAAACAAATGAGCAATGAAATAATTAAAGCTTGAACGTGAATTGGAGTACAAAAAGTGCACCTTAAGAAATTCAGGAGAGAATGTTCTAGAGAAAATGACAATTTTGAAAATAACAATAATAACAACGTGAAAAATAAGATAGAAGTTCCTACAACTTCTTATATTTATACAGAGTTAATATATGAGAATTATACAAAGGAGGACAGGCCACTTACTGTGAAACCTGGAGAAAGTGAAAAGGAAGTTTCTAGACTTCCTATGTTTAATTAGGAATCACGAGCAAAATGGGGCAGTTTCCATTTCGTGAAACCTGAACATGACTCGCTCAAGAGTTTAGAGAATTGTTTTCCCTGATTATGGGAAAGGAACAACGTGAATTTAAAACTTGTATCACACAAGCAATTATGCAGAATTTAATTAATGTTAAACTAGCAAAGTTGGAAGGGCACTTCGTGAGTAACACCTTATAGAAAGTTACAATTTTATAAATAATGGTTGTTAGTAGAAGGTTAAGGAAAGATCATTGGGATATGGGATCAATGTTCATGGCCGTATTTAATATAACCGGACGATCGCGACGCGGTAGAAACGTGGAGCAAGCACTGTTTATCACTGTAGTCTATGAAGATGGATGCAATTTCACTATAGAAACACTGAAGTTTATGAGAAAAAAAGTTATTGCAATTATGGAAATAACTGATTGCACTATATAGGTGAGAGTCTATTTCTTGAAAAAGTTGTGATTTACAATTAAATGCGCCATAGAATGTTCCAGAGGTTCCAGCGGTGGAAGAAAGTTAGCTATTACAAAAATTTGTAAGGAAGATTCCTCATTTTAACTAGCATTTTCACAAGTGCGTGAACAATACTTGACGGCAAGACTAGCAAATAGAGAACAAGGTCTCGAAGGTTCCAGAACGACCTTAGCAGAAAATGGGGTTGAGAAAATCCAACGGAGGAAATAGTTTTATAATTATAGGCAGCGGGTATTAGATAATATCCCACGTAGCGAGAGGATTTCTCGTTTGAATAGCTTAAGAAAAGCTCTTTTATAGTAAGGTTGGCTTATACAAGCAAAAGCTCAACATGGCAAAACCCACGAAGAATGATTATTGCCCCAAAGTAAATAATTTCACACTGCCTATAAATTATAATTAAAACCACTTGGAAGTTAAAACCATGAAGATGAGGTTAAAACTTTTTAAAAATGGTACTTATCTTGATTTCATGTTGAAGTCGAAGTTTCTATTGATGATTACTTAGCCAACATGGCGTAAAAGAGGGTGAGCCTCTTGGTTTGAGGAGGCAAGCTCGAGCGGAGCTTTGACTGAACGAGTCAACTGCAGACGGAGAAGTGAGAGCAGCTCAACGAAGCACGGAAGGTCCTAGGAAGGGGAGAGAGTGGGGGTAGGAAACAAAAGGTATACATATCAGCATAACCAAATTAGAAAAAATAAATTTTCTTCTTGATGGATGGTCTTCTAAGAGTTGATAGTAGGCGATATTAGCGCAACATGGTGAGTGAAGAAGTAGACGTAGTCCTCTTGCTCAAGGAGAAAATAGCTGACGATGGTAACAGGATCTGGTGGCCAAATGGATAAGTAAGTCCTCTAGCACCAGGAAGAGTTGAGGGGCTTCAGAGATTCGCTGCAAGGTGACGCTAGGTGGGTCACAGAAGTTATATATCTAGAACAGACTTATGAAGACATGAGAGATTTGCTCAACAAGGAGAAAACAGATGATCACTGTTGGTGTTTGACAAAGAGGAAGGAAGAAATGAACATGCAAAGAGCAATAAAGATTATATCTCAGGTACCGTGTATTCAAAGAATACACCATACTGGGGGGACAAACACCAACAGAGAGCAAATAAACAGTTACACATTTATTGGAAGCGGAGTGATCAAAGACAGTGGTCTTGTGATCGGTCCATTTGTGGTCAAGATTCTGGCCACCCTGACTCTCCCATCTCTTCCAGGGTAACATTCGGTCACCCTACCAGAAATCCATACTAGGGGGGGTGAAACATCCCTAACCAAGACCAAGTCCCCCACCTTAATGTCGGGACTGGAAAGAAACCACTTCTGTCTCCGTTGTAAGGAAGTTAAATATTCCAAGTTCCATCTTTTCCAAAAAGAATTACGAAGGGCTTCAAGTTTCCGCCAAGCGATAGGTAGATTAGAATCCCTGTAAGAATTGGAAAGAGGAGGAGGGGCAGAAAGAGAAGTGCCGATAAGGAAGTGACCAGGGGTGAGTGGAAGTAGGTCATCAGGGTCATTGGAAAGTGGAGTTAAAGGGCGAGAGTTAACAACACCTTCAATCAAAACAGACAGTGAATTGAATTCTTCGTAAGTCAGAATTCGATTACCTAAGACTTTTCTTAAATGACGTTTAGTGAGCTTTACGCAAGATTCCCACCTACCACCATGATGCGGAGCGTAAGGAGGTATGAAGCGCCATTTGAAACCTTTTGAATAAGAAAAATTAGAGATTTGTTCCATGGCAGGAGAGGAAGTGAGAGCTTTCTTCCACAGGGAAGCTGCGCCCTGAAAGTTGGAAGCGTTATCAGAGAACATCTCAAAAGGAACACCACGCCTAGCGGTGAAACGAGAGACAGCTGATAAAAAATAAGAAGTAGAAGCATTCGTTACTAGTTCCAAGTGGATTGCGCCGGTAACCATGCAAACAAAGAGAGAAACATAAAGCTTACCAAACAATTTGCGTTTAGCTTCAGGAGAGTTTCGTTGATATTGGAACGGACCCATATAGTCCACACCAGTTAAAGCAAATGGGCGTATAGGAGAAGAGCGAAAAGAGGGCAGATCGCTCATTAATTGAGTATTGATTTTAGGTTTAGCTTTAAAGCAAGGAATGCACTTATGAATTACAGAAGAAACTTCATGAATTCCATTTATAATCCAGTACTTTTCCCTTAAAAGGCAAAGCAGAGTGCGTGTACCAACATGCAGATTACGATAATGAAAGTCACGTATAATTAAAGAAGTAACGTGATGTTTGGAAGGCAAAATAACGGGATGCTTTTTGTCCTCAGAGAGTAAAGATTGCGAGAGCCTTCCACCTACCCTAAGTAATCCATGGTCATCAAGGAACGGGGCTAAAGCACGAAGACGGCTGGATTTGGTAAGATCTCTTTTAGAAGAAAGCAATGACAATTCAGAAGAAAAGGCTTCTTGCTGTGTCAGTTGTAAAATCTTAATGGTAGCGAGATTCAATTCATGATTGGTAAGGTGTGGTTTAGGGAGGAGAGGTTGGTCAACCACAAGATATTTCCATCTAAGGAGATAGGCGACAATCCGTAGTAATTTATGAAAGGAAGAATAGCGTGACAACAAAGGATGAGATGCGTTGGAAACAAGACACGAAGCAATGGGTAGAGGTACTTTAGCGTCAGGCAAGTTGGAGTTTGTAGCTGGGGGTTTAGAAGGCCATGAGGAAGATTCTTCGATTAGCCACGAGGGCCCATGCCAGTACAATTGGGAAGCTGCCAATTGAGAGGGTAAAAAACCACGAGAGATAATGTCGGCTGGATTATCCGCACTGGGAACATGCCTCCATTGACATCCAGAAGAAAGAGTTTGAATTTTGGAAACCCTGTTTGCAACGAAAGTTTGCCAGTGAGAGGGGTTCTTGGCGATCCAAGAAAGGGCGATCATGGAATCGCTCCAGAGATAGATTTGCGAGAATTCGACCTTTAATACTTCCCGTAATTTCTTGACAAGTTCTGCAGCCATTAGTGCAGCGCACAGTTCGAGCCTAGGCAAAGTGATAGTTTTAAGAGGAGCGACCTTCGATTTGGCACAAACAAGGTTAGAAACTGGAGATCCATAGAGTGAATCGTGATAAACTAAATATGCACAGCAACCATAAGCTTTTTCGGAACTGTCCGCGAACACGTGAAGGAAAAAAGATGCATTAGAATGAGAGCTGATTAAATTCCTGGGAATTTCAATAAGGGAAAGATCCAACAAATTGCTGCGAAACGAGAGCCAACGATTAAGAAAAGAAAGAGGGACAGCGTCATCCCATTCACATTTAAGTGACCACAGCTCTTGCATGAAGAGTTTGGCTATAACGATAACTGGGGCAAGAAATTGAAGCGGATCAAAAATTTTTGCAATTTCAGAGAGGATTTGTCTTTTTGTATTAGGAAGCTCTTCTGCGAGCGTAACTTTATAGATAAGAGCGTCAGTGCTAGTGCACCAATGAACTCCTAAAGTTTTTATAGATTCGGAGTTTCCACAAATTTCGACAGAAGAGGGATCTACGTCTTCGATGGGAAATTGGGCGAGAAACTCAGGGGAGTTGGAGTTCCACTTATGAAGTGGGAAACCTCCATTCCTTAGTAATGCTTGAAGTTCTAAAGACACAAAAGAAGCTTCCTCCAAAGTAGAGAAGGACTGCAAGTAATCGTCAACATAGAATGACGTAGTTAGTGCTTCAGAGGCTTTGGGGTTAAATAAATGACCATCTTGCGAGGCAAGCAAGTGTAGAGATCGGATAGCAAGGAAAGCAGAGGGTTTTAAGCCATAGGTAACCGTTTTCAAGCGAAATACCTTAATGGGCTTATTGATTTCATCACGCCACAAGATTCTTTGAAGATCTCGTTGTTCTGGTTGAATTAACACTTGACGGTACATCTGTTTTATATCGGCTATGACAGCTATGGAAAATAATCGAAAGTTTAAAAGTATAGCAGATAAATCTGATTGGATAGCAGGACCAGAATAAAGAGTGTCATTAAGGCTGTTGCCATTAACGTCGGGTGATGAACCATTGAAAACAACTCGGATTTTATCTTTTACAAAAGGGTTTTTCCACACAGGATGATGATTTAAATAAACCGTTTCGATTGGGGGGTGCAATTCATCATCGGATTTGTTAACAACCTCCATATGATCTAAGCTTTCATACTCATCCATGAACTCAGTGTACTGCTTTTTGACGAGGGGTTCCTTTTTGAATTTGCTCTCGATAGCAAAGAGAGCTTTTCGAGCTTTAGGCTGAGAGTTAATAAGTTTGGGGGGATTATGTAATCTTGGCATTTGAACAATGAACCGGCCATCAGAAGAACGAGTGGTCGTGTTCAAAAAAAGTTGCTCACAGAATTCATTTTCTGAAGAGGTTACATTAGGAGAATCAACATTTTCAAGCCTCCAAAACTGTTCCAGATCAGTATTGGAGAAGTAACATTGCGATGCAGGTTGGGGTGAATAATGGGGAAGTTGCCCTGTGACAATCCATCCAAAATTAGTGTCTCTAGCGACCACGTTTGAGGATAGCTTGCGAACCTGTTTCCGAAGGCAGTTCCAAAAGACATTGGCACTAAAGAGTATGTCAATGGGATTTTGTGTGTTAAACGAAGGATCGGCTAACCTTAAATGCGAGGGAATGTTTAACCCCGAAATATCAACCGAGTGACTAGGAGTGTCTTCTCCAATGCTATTGAGAATTAGACAATTAAGTTTAAAAAAGTTGTTTCTATGACAAATATCTCTTATGGTTAGTTTTGAAAATTGTAAAGCTTGCGATTTTGAGCTGTTGATGCCCGACACATTGATAGAAGTGGGGTTTACGGGTAGGCCTAGTTTTCTAATCAGGGAATTAGATACAAAATCATGAGTTGCCGCTGAGTCTAGAAGACCGCGTGCACGGACCCAGTTGCCAAAGTTATCCTGAACGTCAATTTGAACAGTAGACAACAATACTTGAGCACTGCGAATGGACTTAGCATTTTGAATGTATGATGAAGCATTAGAACTGTTAACACTATCATTTTTAGGAGAAGTGGATGCTGTTGATGACCTTGCCTGATCATGACGATGTAGCAGAGTATGATGAGCCTTTTCACAATGGTAGCAAAGTCTTGTGGACTTACAGTTAGAAGCAGAATGCGTGGGCGCTAGGCAGTTGAAACAATGTTTGTTTTGAGCGACTAATTTTCGTCTGTCATCAACTGACATTTCTTTAAAGGATTTGCAGAGGTATAGGGCATGGGGATCTTTACAAAGTATGCACTTTACAGGTTCGTTTAAACTTTTGCGAGGTTCGCTTTGCGTGTTTAAAACAATAGAGCTAGCAACACGACGTTCACTAGACCTAGTTGGGTAACCAGTAATGTTTGATTTAAATTTGGATGAGCTGGGCCCGGGTTTTTGGGTATTGGACGCTGAGCGTTCACTTTTGGATTTGATGGACATTAATTCGAATTTGGAACTAGGAGATGAAGGTTCACTTTGATTAGCTAGAGCGGTTAAAAGTTGGCATCTAGCATTTATGAAAGTGACTAAATGCTCGTAAGAGTAGTCGTCTTCCTTAGAAAGTTCAATTTCCCAAGCTTTGCGAGTAGCAGCATCAACTTTAGAAACTACTAAATGTATTAGGAAAGTATCCCAATGTTCAGTAGGCTGCTCTAATTGGGACAAAGCTTTAACGTGGAGTTGGGTAGTGTCAATTAAAGTACGCAAACTAGTGACGTCATTGTGCTTGACGCAGGTAGGTTAAATAGAGCCTTAATATGGCGTTGAATACGTAAACGTGAATTTCCATATCTTTCTTTTAATAAGTTAAAGGCAATGGGGTAATTTTCGGCACGCAGAGGAAGTGCTTCAACTAACTGCAAAGCTTGACCTCGAAGGATAGATCTCAAGTAATGAAACTTGTAAATGACTTGAATGTCTTCATTGTCATGAACAAGGGAGCAAAATAATTCATAGAAAGAATCCCAGGTGGATTCATCTCCAGAAAAATGGGGTAAATCAATTTTCGGTAAAGTAGGTTTGGGCTTGTGAGTGCCCTCACGGAAAGAAGTTTGGGGTTCGTGAAGGGAACCAAGAACAGAAGCGTCCTTTTTCTGCTCCTCTTCGAGTTGGCGTAATATTCTGAAAGCAGAACCTATGCCTTCGTAATATAAGTTCTCTACTTCGACACGATCTTCTGTTTGATTGAGCATGCAAGTTTCAATTTCAGTTTGAATGTTACAGTAGTTTTCATAAGAACGTTCAAAATCCTTTACACGATGTTTCAACAAATCTAATTGCGCGTCTGAGGGGTCTAATTCTTTTATGTACCTTCTGAATCGGGTAATTTGCCCTTTATAGGATGCTCGTTTAGAAGTAAGTTTTTCATCCTTATCCTTATCAGTGGGAGCCATATTAAAAAAGGTAAATGAAAATGTAACTCACGAAACTGTGGAACCTTGGAAATGCTGTCAAGCTGGCAGCAGCGAATGAGTAGAAAGAATGGGACACACCATAGGAGACAGGAGCGGCCTCTTTCCCGTTCACAGGCTTTGCACGATGTGGTTATAGCTGAAATATTCAACACAGATATTAGAAATATGCAAAGTATTGTCAAATGACACTTTTTTAAAGAGAGAAAAGAAAAAATGGGCTCTCCCGGGTTTCGGCACCAAATTTTGGGTAGATTATAGGCTAGGGAATAACCCACCCACCAAGGGAAGATGATTAAGAGAAGGAAGTAGATTTGGGATTGGAGAAAAAGGATAGAAAAATAGGAGGAGAGTCCCACAAAATTAATAAGTTGAGATTTAAATACCCTTAGAAGCAGTTGCCAATGGAAATTAACTCTCGGATACCTAAAGTAGGAACGAGCTTGGTCGAGGCTGACGGGAACCGCAGCTAAGACTTGGGCAGTTTGCCAGAGAGAGCCTGTAGTGTATTTCCTCCCAAGCACGAATGAAAGTACTATAGGGAAGGGTGATGGTCTGACAAGACTGAGAGCAAACGATTTATTGTATATGAACGAGGGCATAAACCTAGGAAGAGCTAGGAAAGCCAGGATCCTGCCTAACTGTAGTATCAGAGAAATGATGAATCCAAAAACAAATATTTAATTTATTTAACAATTCAGGATTAATTAATCTTTTTAACAAATAAATATTTTTTAATCTTATTAGCAATTTGAGGTCGCAGACCTCCGACAACATTAAACGGTTGCTCCAGGCAATTGACAATTTACAAGGTTTCAAACCTTACATGTTTCTAAAATCTTTATAAGATTTAAACAAATGAGCAATGAAATAATTAAAGCTTGAACGTGAATTGGAGTACAAAAAGTGCACCTTAAGAAATTCAGGAGAGAATGTTCTAGAGAAAATGACAATTTTGAAAATAACAATAATAACAACGTGAAAAATAAGATAGAAGTTCCTACAACTTCTTATATTTATACAGAGTTAATATATGAGAATTATACAAAGGAGGACAGGCCACTTACTGTGAAACCTGGAGAAAGTGAAAAGGAAGTTTCTAGACTTCCTATGTTTAATTAGGAATCACGAGCAAAATGGGGCAGTTTCCATTTCGTGAAACCTGAACATGACTCGCTCAAGAGTTTAGAGAATTGTTTTCCCTGATTATGGGAAAGGAACAACGTGAATTTAAAACTTGTATCACACAAGCAATTATGCAGAATTTAATTAATGTTAAACTAGCAAAGTTGGAAGGGCACTTCGTGAGTAACACCTTATAGAAAGTTACAATTTTATAAATAATGGTTGTTAGTAGAAGGTTAAGGAAAGATCATTGGGATATGGGATCAATGTTCATGGCCGTATTTAATATAACCGGACGATCGCGACGCGGTAGAAACGTGGAGCAAGCACTGTTTATCACTGTAGTCTATGAAGATGGATGCAAAGTTCACTATAGAAACACTGAAGTTTATGAGAAAAAAAGTTATTGCAATTATGGAAATAACTGATTGCACTATATAGGTGAGAGTCTATTTCTTGAAAAAGTTGTGATTTACAATTAAATGCGCCATAGAATGTTCCAGAGGTTCCAGCGGTGGAAGAAAGTTAGCTATTACAAAAATTTGTAAGGAAGATTCCTCATTTTAACTAGCATTTTCACAAGTGCGTGAACAATACTTGACGGCAAGACTAGCAAATAGAGAACAAGGTCTCGAAGGTTCCAGAACGACCTTAGCAGAAAATGGGGTTGAGAAAATCCAACGGAGGAAATAGTTTTATAATTATAGGCAGCGGGTATTAGATAATATCCCACGTAGCGAGAGGATTTCTCGTTTGAATAGCTTAAGAAAAGCTCTTTTATAGTAAGGTTGGCTTATACAAGCAAAAGCTCAACATGGCAAAACCCACGAAGAATGATTATTGCCCCAAAGTAAATAATTTCACACTGCCTATAAATTATAATTAAAACCACTTGGAAGTTAAAACCATGAAGATGAGGTTAAAACTTTTTAAAAATGGTACTTATCTTGATTTCATGTTGAAGTCGAAGTTTCTATTGATGATTACTTAGCCAACATGGCGTAAAAGAGGGTGAGCCTCTTGGTTTGAGGAGGCAAGCTCGAGCGGAGCTTTGACTGAACGAGTCAACTGCAGACGGAGAAGTGAGAGCAGCTCAACGAAGCACGGAAGGTCCTAGGAAGGGGAGAGAGTGGGGGTAGGAAACAAAAGGTATACATATCAGCATAACCAACTTAGAAAAAATAAATTTTCTTCTTGATGGATGGTCTTCTAAGAGTTGATAGTAGGCGATATTAGCGCAACATGGTGAGTGAAGAAGTAGACGTAGTCCTCTTGCTCAAGGAGAAAATAGCTGACGATGGTAACAGGATCTGGTGGCCAAATGGATAAGTAAGTCCTCTAGCACCAGGAAGAGTTGAGGGGCTTCAGAGATTCGCTGCAAGGTGACGCTAGGTGGGTCACAGAAGTTATATATCTAGAACAGACTTATGAAGACATGAGAGATTTGCTCAACAAGGAGAAAACAGATGATCACTGTTGGTGTTTGACAAAGAGGAAGGAAGAAATGAACATGCAAAGAGCAATAAAGATTATATCTCAGGTACCGTGTATTCAAAGAATACACCAGACAGGTCTGCGTAATAATACCAGATTTCCAATTTCTAAGGGAGCACCAAAACGTTTTCTAGCTACTCTTTTCAGTCGTTTTTGTGCTGCTTTCTGGAGTTGTTCTTTCGCTCTGTCTATTCTCTGCTGCCTTCCTAGGTCGGGATCTCTAGGAACGTGGTTAAAAAGATTATCCCACGGCCTTTCTGGGTTTCTTCCTAGATGAAGTCTCATTGGCACCTCTCCTGTGCTCTCCTGCACTGTAGAATTTAGACATTCCTCAATAAGGGGTACAAATCTCACCCAACCAGAATGATCATTCGGACAGAAAATTCGACAGAATTTCGAAAATTCAGCCATATATCTTTCCGAAGAATTCGATTCCGGATATCGCACGCTTGAAAATATGTGCTTAATACCAAGCCTTTCCATATCTGCAGCAAATTCTAAGGACGTAAACTGAGCTCCATGATCCGAAAGTAGATATTCTGGTTTACCAGCTTTTGGAAATACAGCATGTTCCAGTCTGCTTACAACGTTCCTCGTGTTAGCTTTTTGCATGGGACTCATTGTTACAAATTTTGAGAAGACATCCACGGTAACCAACAGATACTGATTACCCAGATATCCCTTCGGACAAGGACCAAATATGTCTGTCGCCATGAGTTCATTCGGTTTAGAGGGAATCATCGCCTTAGGTTTTCCTTTTAATAGAGCGGAAGCATACTTTGCTCTTTGACATTTATCACATGAACGAATGACATTAGCAATGCTGGAACGCATGTTAGTCCAAATAAACCTCTCTTTAAGAGTATCAAGAGTTTTATCTAAACCCGCATGTCCAGTTGCGTGATGAGCTACCCACACTAAATTGACAACAAGTTTAGGTGGCACGACTATTCGAAGCTTTGTGTGCGCAGAGTCAGCATACTTACATACGATGTCTCCACTCAAGACAAAGTGTCGTGAATCTCTCTGTGTAGCTGCATAGTCAACATCAGTATTGTCCATGTAACCCTTAAGGAACCTGTACATTTTCCTGATTGGAGCATGTCTCTTCTGTGACACACCGATTCGGGCTAACCTCCTAACGGTCTCTTGATCTTGCTGCTCCAATTGTACATGGCGTATCTGCACATTTTTGATAGGGTTACGTGATAAAGCATCAGCCAGTAAGTTATCTTTCCCAGGCTGATGGACGATAGTGGCGTTAAACTGTTGGGTGAACAAAGCCCAACGTGTCAATCTATCACTAGACATGTCAGTTTGCAGCATAAACTGAAGTGCTTTGTGATCTGTAATAATGATAACCTTGTGTCCCAGCAACATTTTTTTCCAAGCTTGCAAAGCTGTTACAAAAGCTAACGCTTCTAGTCACAGATTACCTACTACTACAGATAGCCGACAGCCATGCTAATTCTTGGCACCTAAGACTTCAGCGCTGTCTGGTGTTTGGCCGTGGTACTAGTTGACGTGTAGCACGGCCGTGCGGGTAGCCTACCCCACCCCTTCCCCTCGTTCCACTAAATATTCTCGTCCTAAATTCTCTATCCACTTCAATGTTCCGAAAATCACAATCTTCCCAATACTTATAGCACGTTTTTAAGTGAGGAGATAATCATATTATCAACAAGAAATAAATCACAATCAAAATACCAATAACATTTTTTTTTAAATAATACCTAAGTGGGAAATTGTGAATTCCTGAACTCTGAAATGAACAATCACAGCATTTAGGACATGTTAGTTAATTATTGTTGTTTAAGGGGCGGAACTACGACGTCATCTGCCCCTATTTTAGGACATGACCTCATCAATAATTTACATGTTTACATTTCTTTCAGTTGCAATTGGAGCATATTGCATTGGTGACAAGAATTAGGCTACTAAAAGGCCTGCAGCATATTACTACTCACCTTAAAAATAGGGGCCCTTCCAATTAACCACATTAGGCCTAATTAGGCCTATAACCAATCAGTTATTAGAATAAACTGCAAAGGAAAAGTACTGGGAAGGGAGAATATTCATATCTTAAAATGCTTGATGCTGTTAACAATAACAGTAAAATGTTAAGAGAGAACGCTAAGTAAACAGGTGGTGTAACCAGATCACACTAAAATTGTTAGTGCACTTAGTGCCAAATTCATTGGGAGACTGAAATTTCAGAAAAATAATTGGATATTACAAAATGTCTATACAGTAGTTCATTTCATATTCCCTTTTAAAATATATCCAGTTCACCAATTTTTACAGGGTGAAATACAGTAAGTACATAAAAAAAAATCATCGCACACTAATACAGTAAATTCTATGACATCCTGTGAAGGGGAAAGGAGAAATAGGACTTTCAATGAAAAACAAGAAAAACCTCAATACTGCTAGAAATCATCGTTTTATTTAAAAAGTTGTCAACGAAGAAAAATAACAGCGAGAGCCAAGATCACACTTAGCAAAAATACAGAAATCAAATCTGGTCCTCCTAAAAGTACGTGTTGAGGCATGTTCCTTTCTTCTTTCTTGCCAAGGCATAACAGTAGGCTATAGCACAGGATAATGAACCTCTTCCCTCCTTTATGCCATGGCTAACACTGATGAACAGCAAATTCCTACAACACATGCAAGTTTGTATGTTGAAGCAGTAAACTTAATAAAATATGTAATGCTTCAAATGGAGAACTTGAATTTGCTGATATGTGTATAGTTGCACCTACTATAACTACATTTTAAAAGAATCACTTATTGTAGAATCATTGTGTTGTTGATATTAATTCATTTAGCCCCATGTATTTGGAAGTATGTAGGATTTGTATGATAATCTGTGTTATTGTAGTACCTGTAGTAGTGTGTACTGCTCGGGTCTAAGCTGCGTGAACCTGAGAGAAATGTGCATCGCAGTGGTGTTGACGAGTGATGAGGTTCCTTGGTCCGTGCATAGTACAGAACCAAATACATTGGTCGGTGGCTCACTCACTCATTCGTAACACCACAGTGTTTTGAGCAACAGCCCTAAGTTAGCATTATTGGAATAGAAAGGAATACCAGATATCACGGCGGGCAGTTGACAGGCCCTTCTCTTCTCGCCTGACCCTCCCCTGCTCTTTCTCCTCACCCCGCAAGTTCACAGAACATGGAAAATGAACCCGAGCAGTATAGCCTACTTTTTGTAATTCAGATGACGAGTGGAAAGGAGGCAGCCATTGCCTTAAGTTAGGATCAATCCCAGCGTTAGCCTGGAGTGGAAGTGGGGAAACCACGGAAAACCACTTCTTGGATGGCCGAGGTGAGAATCGAACCTACCTCTTCTCAGTTCTGGCTCACGAAGCTGATTGTGAGTCGTTCCAACCCTCAGACCAGAATTAAATTACTTGGAAACTAGCTCAGGACCTTAGGAGTGGCAGCTACCACACCACAAGGTGGTATTATGGTAGCACTGAATGAAAGTAGCACGAGTGATAACATTCTCCATAAGGGGCAGATGACCTCGTAGTTCCGCCCCTTGAAAGAACAATAACTCACTACCTATAGGTGTATTTTCCAGAGTTGGAATCTGACAATTCAGCACCACTGGGCAAAAACAGCTGACGACTAGATCGCCCGCATGGCTTGTTGCCATGGAAACTATACAGCGCTGCCAATTTGAATGATGCTATTTCACCACTTGCTTGTCGCCGATCAGTCGCTTGTTTGGTTGCCTCCAGTGCACACTCACCTTGCTGCGTTTCATAATCTGTTGTTTTAATGAGTTATAATTGTTTGAGTTATACTTATTTATAGATGATGATGATAATTGCTGTTTTAAGGGGCCTAACATCTAGGTTACTTATTTATACTTTATACTTATATTTATACTTATGATTCATTAGAGACCGTTATTTATGTATGTAGCAGTGTTAGTGTCAGTTCTGAGCATCAGGCGAACCATTAATTCCATTCAGTCGCGCGCAGGAACGTAGGCTACCGCCTCTGCTCTTGTAATTAGTAAGACTACTGTGATTAGCTTCTGTCTTCTAAAGGGTGACTTAATAGTCTACACAATGAGCCTATATTTTGTAATACAATTGTGTGTTACTTGTGACTTGAAACTTATTCTACAGGAAATATAAATAACTAAAAATCACGGAAACAATCACGTGTTGTCGTTTCGCTTTGATCATTTTTGCTTTATGATAGTATTCGTAATATTGTTATTGCTATTCATTACAATAATTTAGGTCTCTCCTCAATTTGACGGGCTAATATTTTGTTTTACAGTTTGCACCGAACAGATTTAAGCATTGGTTTGTTTAAGATTTTGAAAACCATCTGAATAAAAAAGTAATAAATGTAATAACGGTGCTAATGATATTATGAGCATGAGGAAAAGAGCGGGAGGATGGAAGTATGCGCGTGGTGGACAGCAGCATTCGTGGCACCGCTGCCTTTAGTTCAACAGTTCTCCGCCGAACTGTCAGATCCCAACTCTGGATAATACACCTATAACATTCTCTATAGTACATAAATTAGCCAAAATACCTTATGAAACGACGAGAAATAAATCAGGGAATGAAGTTTAAATAGATGTTTCCTCCTCCGCTCTCTGTGACCCACCCAACCATCCCAAAAAGAATCACGACTTATATAGGCAAAATTACAGCTGTGGCTGCCATTGTTCACATCAACTATCATCAACACAGTACTACCAACCTCGCCAACACCTGACCATTCTAACCTTCGTTTCGTCCATTCCAATGGTTTTTGAGAATGGTTACAGCCTAACGCGTCCAGATCAATGATTATTTTATCAACAGTGATTTTGTATGCCACTTTTTATTATCAACAGTGATTTTGTATCCCACATGTTGGCAACAATTTGTGCGCCTCAGTGTGTGCCGCTAGAGTGGACTTTGTTGACAGTTGAATGAGATGCAAGTGCTGTCGGAACATGGCAGCCGTTTTTTAAAAGAGCAAAATATAGAAACACATATTTACATACTGGGCGCCAGGGAATGTTGTCCGCAGTGCCTACAAGCTGCTGCGAGAGATTAAGTCACCAGTTACGTTGGTAGCACGGCTGTCGCTTGTATCATAACAAACAGTAAACTTTATTCTCACCCAGCCATTCATAACATACTGTTGCACTCTTCCAATAATCTAACTATTGACGTCAGAAAAGTTGGATGGCGCAGCCACGCGGTAGAATGTTGAAGCTGTAACATAGTGACTGGTGAGCATGGCGAAGCATTGACGTCGTGATGGAAACAGAAAGGAATTTGACAAATTCGAGGAGGTACTGCTCTGTATACGGTTGCAAATCGTATAAAGTTGGTACGAAATCTCTTCACTACTTTCCTGTACAAAAAGTTCAGAGAGAAGGATGGGCTTCGGCGCTGCCAATTGGAAAACGTGTTACACGTTACATGACAGTGTGCAGTCTGCATTTTTGTGAAGACAACTTCTTTCCACAGCATAAGCACCGGTACTGTTGATTATTGATAGTTATTGTCTCTAATTTGTATTCACAAGGATTTAGCTACATCAAAAATACTGATAAACTTGTAGCCTAATACTTCTGTGCCGTAGGCCTACATCGAATGTAATCCGCTCTTCGTAAACTTATTTTAGGGGTTCTTCCGATTGACAATAGCCGAATGGTTAGAAAACTTAAGAAAAATGCTGTTCCTAGCCTTAATTTGCCAGAGAATTTATATTCTTGCCCTTGAACAGCAAGTATGTAGGTCAATATTTGCAATATTGAAGTATGACTTGGCTTAAATTGTGTTTTGTCTATGATCTCCTTCTGTTGAATTTAGTTGATTAATGTGTAAAATCTTAGTTTTAAGTACAGGTTTGGTGACCCATAATCCCAGGCAGGCCGGTAACACCTATACTACTCAGGCAGATAGGTCACTTAGCCGTAATTTGGAAGTTATAGTGATGTTAAGTATATAAATGCGGTAATGTAGCAGGAGACCTGATCGGCCTAGGCTATTCTAACTTTAATTAGTTCCCATTTCAGGGGTTTTCAGTTTTGAGTGCGAATAGTTGGTTTGAAAGTTGTACAACAGTATGGAGAGTATGTTTTCTATAGGTGTTATTTGGTATTATGGTTTATGTCGAGCTGAGGAGTGAATTTGATTTGGCTTAAAGTGTAGTTTTTGATCTGTTCCGTTTGCTTATGACAAGTTCAAATGGGGACTCCAGCTTTGTTAAATATCTGTATTTTAAATATTTAATTAAATTTATTGATAAAGAGGATGCCTCCATTTTAACTTGCCTGTGGCAAGAGATTAATAAATTTATATTCTTGCCTTTGAACAGCAAGTATGTAGGTCAATATTAGCAACATTGAAGTATGATTTGAGCATCCCAAGTAACGCTTCTTTGAACCCAAAACATTCATGCAAATTCAGGGTTGCTGGATTCAATTTATTATCAGGGAGTCGTCCTGTGTGTTATGTGAGTTATAAAAAACATCGATACCGCTAGGCTCCCAAGTACAGGCTTCATATATGTAACAGCAGACAGTAAATTAACTATCTACATGTGGGTAATATTTTTAACTGGTAGTAATTAAGCACTGCATTTAAATTGATTATATTTTTTTTTATATCAATGAAAGAAAATATGTAGTATATTGCCATAATAAATTAGAAGCCATAACAAACGCACACCCAATCACTGTCTTGCTTACTTCTCGTCACTATCTCGCCGCCATATTGTAATCAGCTGACCGTAAGCTCCTCCCCCGTTTCGGACGTCAATACGCACTGACGATTTCGACAGCTCACAGCCCACACACGTGGCCTTCGCCCTATCAGGGACACCGTGCTGCGAACTAAACTGATGACGCAACCTCTCGCATCTGCAGAGAACATTTCCTAGCGCCCCGTACTTTAGCACATATATGATGTGCAGTAGTGACCAGGGTTCCTAATTTCAATAGGCCTACGTAATATCGCCCAGAAGATGAAACAAGGAGACAAGGTATGTAAATGTCACATTCATGTCTGATGCAAGTGTATAAGCTGCGTTCTACTTTCATTCAGAATTAATACCTAGGTAAAGTAACATGTGGGAAAAAATATACTAGCTAGCCTATATCAACCATTACTTTGGCATACAATAAACCAATTATATTTGTCATGTATCCATCTCGCTGTTACAGAAAATCATCGACACTAATTACCAAGAATATAATCGGCCCCTTATAGAGAATGTTATAGCTCGTTCTACGTTCATTCAGTGCTACCTTAATTCTGAATGTAAGTGGAATGCGGATTATACTTGCAGCAGACATGAATGTAACTTTTACATACCTTGTGTCCTTGTTTCATCTTCTGGGCGATATTACATATTAAAATTAGGAACCCTGATCACTACCAAACCTCATGATGTGCTAAAGTACGTAAATATGTTTTTCTATTTATTGATATTTTAAAAACGGCTGCCATGTTTCGACAGCGCTTGCATCTCGTTCAACTGTCATCATCGCTCACTCTAGCAGCACGCACCAAGGCGCACACAGTGCTGCCAACATGCGAGATACCAAATCACTGTTGATAAAAAGAACTGGGATACAAAATCACTGTTGATCAAAAAAAGAAGTTCATCGGGATGCGTTAGGCTGTAACCATTATCAAAACCAATGTTGTACGAAAAAATTAATACATATTTATTACAGCGGAGCGATATACTGCATAATAATTACAGAGCATATAACAAAAATAACTCATTTCAGCCATGGGGGAAAAAATCATTACAGAGAAGTGAAAATATTGCACACACTAGCCTAATTAAGAGCAGTGAACCGAGTGCTGCGCACTAGAGACTAAACTGGGCACTTCTTTGTTTGGCAGTACTGTTATGGTACTGTTTTGAAGATGATTGATTTGAACAATGGCACCCACAGCTGTAATTTTCGCTAGCCTATAGCCTATATGCTGTGATCCTATTTGGGATGGCTGGGTGGGTCACTGACGGCAGAGGAGGAAACATCTATTAAAACATCGCTCCTTGATTTATTTCTCATCGTTTCATAAGGTATTTTGGCTAATTCATCTATTATAGAGAATGTTATCGCTCGTTCTATGTTCATTTAGCGCTACCTTTATTTTAGTAAAACACAGAAGCTATTTATTAATGTAATGGACATCTATGATTGATCCAACCCATAGGACTGCCACCCTCACCTTTCAATAAATAACTAAAATTTTAAGCCTATGATTAATGTAACTAATCCACATGTGAGTCCACATGGGTCACTAATACCCAAAATTCCTCCAGCTTGATATTTGGGGAGTGGGTGTAGATGGGAGGTATACCTCACCCCACACAAAAAACAAAATTGAACCACATGTCTTATGCCTCTTCAGATTTACTCTTTCTCGTTTGGTTTATGAACTCTCAAGTGAGCTTCCCTTTGTTGAAGAACTGAGACTGCAGATGCTTTTGCCAACAACACATGGTTTTGAGACACTAGTTCAGGAAATGAAGTCTAAGAAAGATAGCATCTGGCAAGAATTTTACGCGACTGATGCGATGACATCACGGGACTGGACAGAGAGCTCCTACGAGCTGAGGCACCTGGGAACGAGATTCTCGGTACATGGTTTCCACTTCAAAGTGTGTAATACCGTAACAGAAGATTTCATCAGCCAGACTTAAATTGTGTATGTGCCCTATGTGGTAGAAGATGTGATCGATACCACGTGATGTGGTGTGGGCAGAGGAGGTTATCTCTGTCTCAGTTCTGTTCAAACTAGTTGTAATTTCATACTGCATATTTTGTGCTTTAATAAATTTATTATTATAAAAATAACTAGCTTCATTAAGTCAGGTTTTGGATCAAGAGATCTTACTAAAAAAAATACTTAAAACATGGCAGTTTTCAGATTGGCCGAGTGAGTAGACCTAATTAGACAGTAATTACAAGTTTCGAACACTTCAAGTCGCTTACAAATTGATTAGGTTATGTTAGTGGCATCGTAGTCATTGTAGGCCTACATGTTACAGCCCACATGCTGTACGATTAATTCAAGTGTACAAAATTAATGAATGAATTAATAAAACAGTGCATTCTACTCCGGGCGGTGAAGGTCACACTTCACCCATCTAGGGCTGAGATGTAGAACTACAGTAGTTACAAGTACTGCCAGTGACAGCGAGACAGAGGTTATCGAGAGGGCGGGCAAGGTAGTCCCAAAGACTATTTTACAAAACAATTAATTTTCTTTTTAAACAGTTACAGCTGAGAGCTGACTGTAGGATGATCACAGCATTGTTGACTGTTTCTGAACACACAACAGCGGTATAGTGCTCAGAGCGAGGGGAAGAACAAGATGCGTCACATTTTCAAGCTTTAGCACGCTTCCTTTTCAAGATCGTATTGTTTGTGGAGTTTTCATGTGGACACTGCCGTGAGTATAGAAATGTGGGAACTCTAAACCAAGATATAAACTGGGAGCATAGCGCCCCCAATGGGGGGCTGCAGCAACTCTGGAGGTTGGAGATTTGATTCCCCGCACTGACAGAAGCTGTCTTGAGCGTTGTTGTTCCATACTCCCTCCCAGTGGCGATTACTCCATGTAGGACGTGAGGATCATCACTTTAAATTTAATTTAAAAAGTGCCATCAAAGGAATCTGACTAAATAATTACAGAATAGCCTAATTATTGATACATACCTTGAGTCATCGACTGAGAAGCGATGAAAGGAGCGTATCTCCAACCTCTACTTTTGCAGCCAAGAACACAAGATTCTGAGTGATGTTTTCCCATAACCTACATACAAAATATACAGAATGAGGTACAGAAAACATGAAATACAAAATCTAACAAAAAAATAATTAAATTAGGCTAAAGTCATTAAATCTAGCTTTCTACGACTACGGAAGTCCACAAATAATAATGCATGGCTCTCATAAGAATCCTATCGATAATATCAGCACTCTCTTAAGAAATCAATTTAATAATACATAATGCATTATCGGTACTTACAACAGAAATGGAAATACCGGTACTGGTTTACAGGTTACATCCAATTGAAAACGCCAAGATTACGGCACTTCTTTTTCACAGAACATCAAGAAACACATGTATTTAAGGTGATTGATATTGATAATTGTTGCTGTAAGGGGCCTAATATCTACGTTATCGGCCCCTATTTAAGGCGAAATCAATCGAAAACTCTGGGGAAGAAATATTACTGTAATGTACAGGAAATGTAAATACACCGCCATGTTTGAACAGAACAGAAGTAGTGTGCGGGAAGGCAATGCCGCCAACCGACAAAAATAATGTTTATTTAATGATAAGTGCCGTAATTATCGTCTGTGAGCAAGATAATTGCAAGGAAATGTAAATTAGGAATTATGTGTATATTTATTGACTAAATATAGTGATATGTTTGCAATTTAATTACAACGATGGCAACACGATATACACGATATACAGCGCTCCATACGACTGGCACGTGCTACTACACCGATGGTGCCAAATGATCCCTATCTGGTTGACACCCCCTGCTTCTAGTTCTGTCGTAAAGTAGTTTTCCTCGTGTTTCTTTAACTTTCGACTAGTGAACGCAATGTAGTGCTTGTTGCCTGCCTCGTCTTTTTGGTATAAGACTGCACTAATGCCTATTCTTGATGCATCAGACTCTATATAGAATACCTTCTCAAAGTCTGGGTACTCCAGTTTGACGTTGTTTCTGAGCATCTCCTTTGCTTTCTCAAAAGCCTCGTCTGCTGCGGTACTCCATTTCCATCTATTATTTTTCTTGAGTAAATCATACAGAGGAGCCATAATTTCAGAGTATCTCGGACAGTGGCTGCTAATGAATTGGCAAGCGCCTACAAATTCTCTGACTTGTTTCACCTTAGTTAGCTTTGGGAATCTAGTGATCGCATCTACTTTCTGCATGTTTGGATGATATCCATCTTTATCAATGGTATGCCCCAAGTAATTGATCTCCTTCTTCAAGAATTGACATTTTCCAAAATTGACCTTGATATTGGCCTCCCTTAAATTTTCAAACAACTTTCTCAAGTGCACTAAATGTTCTGCGGCGTTGGGTGAAGATACAATTAAATCGTCAATGTAGCAGATTACATTCTCCTTTACTTCGTCAGTGAGCTTGCTATCAAGTGCTCGAATAAGTGCTGGTCCACTGTTGACCATTCCAAAAGGCATTCTCACAAAGACCCATGACGTCTGGTCAAATAGGAATCCAGTGTACTGCATACTTTCTTCCTCCAGTTGAACTTGGTAAAACGAAGATGTCAAGTCAAGAACACTGAAACATGCTCTCCCTTTGAACTTTCTAAGCAGATCTCTGATCTTAGGTGGTCGGTCATTTTCTGGAAGAATCTTCAAGTTGATGGTCCGAGCATCGAGACAAAGACGTATCTGACCATTATTTTTCTTCACTACAGTGATGGGGTTTATGTAAGACGACGCCTGTTTTTTAATAATCCCGTCTACCTCCATTTTTCTGATCAACCCTCGTACTTCTTGATAGTATTTCTCAGGTATGGGGTATATTCTCTTTTGGTAAGGGGTTTCATCGGTCAGCCTTATCTTATACTTATAGTCTTTAATCAATCCAGGCTTTTCATCGAAAATATCTTGGAATTCCTTTATCAAATCCTCAAATTCCCCCTGAATTTCTTCAAATCCTTCAGTTTTTCTACTGGGTATTTCTGTTATATTCTCTACGTCGTTAATAATGGTATTTAAAATTTCTTCCCTAAGGTCTATCTCCAGACTGTTTTTCACGCCCTGTTCTTCGATCTCTTCTGTGATCATGTACCCATCATTAAAGCTAATACTCCTATTCTTCATATCAATAATGGCTCCAACTTTCGATGTAAAATCGATTCCTAGCACAATATCGAAATGGATCTTGTTCACCACAATAAAGATCTGTTCATAATTCCTTCCATTAATTTCAAAGTTCAACAACACTTGGATCTTGCATTTCACTGCCTTGTCTTGGAAAATTCCTCTCACTTTGACGGTAGAAACTGGTAAAACTGTCATGTTTTCTCCTTTTAACAGACTTTGATAGCATTCATCAGAAATGATAGAAATAATTGCGCCAGTATCCATAAGAGCTTTATACTGTTGGCCATCTATCAGTACAGAAATAATAGGTAATGCACATGGTCTTTCCTCTTTGACGATTCCCCTCTCTTCTAATAAATCCTCATCAGTTACTTCGTAAATTTCATTAATGGTAATCAGGTGTGGTGTGGCAATGTATTCATAGTTTCTCACTGTCGTTGAGAAATCGGCGTTTTTTCTTTGTGTTACCAATCTCAAAGTTCCCCTGCTGACTTGTAGAAGGACCAGGATCGATCACTACATCCTGTCTTTTCTCTTGGTTTTCAGCTTCCTTTTCTCGTAATTCCTTCAGATACTGCTGACTTTCTTTCTCTCTTTCTTGATACTTGTCGGGTGTCATAACCTGACCTTGAGAATTCTGATTCTGATTCTGGTTATTTCTGTTATAATTTATATTATAACCATTGTTGTAGTATCTACCTCTTCCGTTGTTGTAATTCCCTCTATTATTATTCCAGCCTCGTCTTTGCTGATATGGACGGTAACCTTGGGATCTGTGGTTACGGAAATAATTATTCCTGTGAGGACCTACATTTTCAGTTTTTCCTTCCTCAGGCTTATCAGTTTGCTGCACTTGATCCATGTAGACTGTATTAACGTCTTTGAATTCGTGCCTCTGACCTTTTTGTACCAAATTTGGCATTGGACTCGTGTAGTCAAGCCTTCTCAACAATTCGTCCATACTTGTCAAATCTCTGATATTTGACGATATGATCAGTCTTCTTACCTCCACAGGCAGCATACGTGAAATCACATCTATCAACTGCTCTGTTGACAATGGGGGTTGCAAAAATCTCAAGCGTGATAATTGGCTCGTGAAGAAATCAGCGTACCGTGTTGGAAGAGTACCTGAATACTTCCTCGAGTATACCTCAGCTCTTAATGAATTCTGAGCTTCTATTGACCAGAATCGTTTTATCAGTGCCTCTGCAAATTCGTCAAAATTGCTGAAAGTGTACCGAAATGCTCTAAACCATTCAAGGGGTCCTCCTGCTAGAAATCTTTCTACGATTCTCATCTCTCTCTCTCTAGGAATGTGGGCTTCTATGAAATAGTCTTTAAGATTCCTGATATATTCGATCGGTGTGAGACTATCAGTGTTGCTAAATTTTTGAGGTTTGTCTTCAAAGTTCCGGATGACTGTCACATTTCTCGGATATGAATCCATATAATTCCTCCCACTATCACGATACTTCCATTCGGGTTCAATATTCCTATCCTCTTCTTCTTCCCTGAATCTGGATATACGTTCCTCAGGACTAATATCTCTCTCTTCTGTAGTAAGGTTACCTCTTCTCACGTAATTTCTCTCCTCTTCACCAGTCAATCCTTCGGTATCCTTGTCTGTGATTTCCGTGATGACTTTCCTAATCAACTCTTCCTTATAGGTTTCCATCATGCTAGCTTCTCCTAGTTTCAAATTCTGCAGTTTGCTCGTAGTTTCATTAACATCAGAGACAACCTTATGAATCTGTTCCTCTAACGCAGTTTTTAATGCTTGCACGTCCTGACCTATTTGAGTTCTATCCTCTACCTGCTTTTCGGATAGCGAATCCATCCTTACATTCAAGTCTTTCCTAATCTGAACTACTTCATTATTAATGTCTACTTGTGTACTGGCAAGTTTTCTTTCAATTCGTTCCTGAATCTGATCGACATGTTCCCCACTTGACCTGTTCCATTCATCTTTCCAAACCGTTACATTTGCAGTTAACATTTCCGCGATATCTACTTCAATGTCTTCCTTAAGTAAACGATTGTGATCTAATACTTGGGTTCTCATGACCTCTACATCGTATTTTAAACCAGCTAAAGATGCTGTTGTCCTAACAGACTCGTCAACTAATCGAGTTGTTAATGCACTAATGTTACGAGTACAAAGTGTTTTTGAAGTTTCAATTTTCTCCCTAACTTTGTTAACATCAGTCTGAACTTTAGCAATGTCTATAAAAACAGTATTGACTTCTACTTGTATTTTATTGATATCGCTTTGCATATCGTTAACATCTGAATGAATATTATTGATGTCTACTTGAACATTTGACACATCAGTTCGAGCATTTCTAACCTCTTTTTGAACTTCTTCTACTTTGTCTTGTACAGTAGCAACATCATTCCTAACAACAATTACTTCAGCTCTAGCACATGAAATATCACCCCGGACATTGGGAACATCAAGATTCAACATGGTAAGATCTTTCTGTACCTTAGAAACATCAATTTTAACCTCAGAAACATCTTTATGCACATTGGACACGTCTGTGCGCATGTCAGTTACAGCATTCTCGATTCCCTGGGTATTGATCTGTAAACGCGACATATTATTTTCTAAGTTTGCAGAACTGGTCTGAATAACTTTCAAATTTTCATCCATCCTAGTAGACAAATTACTAGCATTCTCCTTCATCATCTCCTGCATTCGACTAGTATTTCTAGCTTCCATCTCCCTCACACTTTCATCCAGCCTAATAGACATATTACTAGAATTCTCCTCCATCATCTGCTTCATACTGCTATTCATGCTAGTTTTCAAGCTGTTGGACATCTCCTCCAACATCATTCTCAGACTCTCATCTGCCATTTCAATAATATTTCAATAATAAACTGCTTTAGGGACATACATCAAACAGAGCAAAATAACAACATCTGAGCAACATTTTTCACCATATATACGTTTTGAGCAATTTTCTGTCTTAAATCTAACTTATAATTACCTTATAATTAACTTTCGTAGACACTTCATGTTGAAATAAACTCAAGCACATGTTCAAGTTTCTTTGGTTCATTTTAAAATATCCTAACACAAATAATTTACATTTACAATCCAAATAGTTTAAATTTATCTTTAATATGACTAAACATGTCATAAGCCGGTCAAATAAAATAAGATTCCAGATCATACGCGATTTTTCTAAGTTTCCAGCCTATTTAACCTCTCTCAAGTTGTATAAGATCTGATCTTTTCTGAGTGTAATTTTCCTAATACAACACAACATTTAATCCCTATATAATCACACTCTCAAATTCTACAATTGGCTAAGACATCTAACAAAGAATCAACCTCTTTATTTGAGTCTTCACAATCCCTTTGACATCGATAACTTGGTAATCCAATGTTATTCGAACACTCCACAAAAATTGCGGTGTCAATTCTACTGCAATAACTTGGTAATCCAATGTTATTCAAGCACTCCGAACTTCGATTGTGCCAATTCTACTGGCGTTCAACCTGGTAATCCAGTGTTGTCAATCGAGCCCCACCGAATTGCGGCGCCAATCCTACTGTACCCGATATCCTGATAGTAGGCTGTCAGATATCCGCCCCCTCAATCGGATTGCCAATAATCAATCGCACCGGCACAGCTACATCAATGAAAATGGCACTGACAGATACTATCGAGATTAGAGCACAATAGTTAACAAGAAATTATTGTGGAACACACCAAAATATACGGGGGTTCATACTTACCTTTACTTACCTCTTAAATTTATCTCGGGGACTGGGTTGTCAACTGGATCACTTAAAGTATGCCCACACAATAACCTCCACCATGATATTTAAAATGAACCAGAACGAAGACGAGAAACTTTAAACTGCACAATAATTTATTTCACATAAAGAATGATTTTAACAAAAATAAAACAACAAAATCCACGTGGCAATCAGAAGCCATCGACCACATAACCATGTCCTCCTGTAGGACTTGTATACTCTACATACAATGTTTCAGCTTTCTCATGCTCATAGCAACGTAAAAATAATAATGCACTTGGAATGGAAACGGGATTTGGGACGAGACACATATATCAATTGTTTTGCGTGTTTATATACTTCACATTTTATTTATAGCCACAAGGCTATTATGGATACGTCCTTGGCCTCTGTCATACAGTTGTCCGGGCCAGCTGCAATGCACCTGCATCGTCAAAGTGGACTCCCCGTTCGTTCAACCCTAGCATAAGCGAGTTACCTCAGAGCTTGGCTCTCCTTTTCAAAACACGTAAATGTTCACATCTCAACTGAAATATTATCACGCAAATGTCTTAAATGCTTCATTCAAACACCAGTGGATTACTCCAACAATCCCAAATCATGTTTAATTGTTCAATCCACCTGCTTAATTAGCGTTGTTTAGAGTATAAAAACAAAACTCTTAATGTTAATAACAAAAGTTCATTAATTATTTATAACAATAATAAATTGTTTATAACAATGTCAAATGACAATTGAAAATTTTATACACGCCTGTATTAATCACTTTCATTTCAAATTATTTAACAAAGATATTTACAAAATTATTTACAATATTATATTGTTTATATTATTAATACAAGAAATACATTAAACCACACGTTTATCCGGTTGATAATTACTTAAATCGTGTTGATATAATCGACCAATGAAGGTTAGTTATATTTAACTGTCAAATTCAGGTTTAATAAGGTTTAATAATAATTATTAATATTTGTGACGGTAACCTCCATTCAACATCTTTATCTCAAATTATTTAACACTCTTGTTAATTTTAACAGTATCTTCATATGAATAACCTTTCAAAGAACCAGAACAATACATTCAGCGGGAAAATACTTCGCTCAAAACGCACAAAATTGCACAACAATTGGCCCAAAATTCATCATATATCTTCATATATATGGCATAAAAATCTTCCAAACTCCATACAAAAATCCTCCACTTATAAATTCATCAACTTCATTAATTACTGTGGGAACCTCCTTCATTATTCAAGGGCATTATTCATCAGCGACTTTTACATGTCCACTGAACTAACGATTATACATCCATTGTTCCTCTTTAAAAATTCTTATATTCATCAATTGTATTAATGACTGTTATTATTTAACCTTCGTGGGTTTCATTCATGAATCGATATGAAGTAAAAATTTGCCAATCACAAATAAATTTAATAGCAAATACGATTAGACACTCCTCCCTGGTCTATCAAAATTGAGATTAATATCATCAAAGTAACGCAGTATAAAAATACTATCTTCAATCAAAGTTCATCTAAACTGTATGAATAGTCGAATAGAATACAATTAGACTGTGGAATGCAAACATTATTGTTCCAATCTATAATTGAGAAAAACTCCTATCAAAAGTTCATTACTATAGTGTATTCAATAAATCGTAATCAAATTTCATATTTCATAAAATTGTCTATAATGCAATGATAAATGTCTATGTTGCAATCATGTTCATAAGACGACTAGTATTTCAAAGATCGTCGATATCGTAATAGATTTTAACGCTCTAAAATCATTTAATTATTCTTCTTTCTTGAGGATGACAGAAAATTGGCCAAAGTAATTTACTGAATAGAATTACTTTAATAAAATGACACGCTGTCTGAATTCAACTCTGCCATAGCAAATCGTTAACTTTACCGTCAAATCGTGACTACAAAAATATGCAAATTATTGATAGAATCTAAATCATCAGTCTCAACTGATCCAAAATTATTTAAGTATGCCAATGACATAACAATGTCTCAACAAATCGAAGAAAAAGGCATAAATCATCGAAGTGTACTGAGTACAGAAATATCAATCAAGAAAATGGGGCACAAAAAAAAATATGGGACAGAAAATATGGGAAGAATGGTTGCTCAGATATCGCTACAAGACTCAAATAATACAAGAAACGTTCACGACTACCTTATCTGTTGATTGAAGTTCTAGAGGAAAGTTTTCAAAGAAAACTGCTGTTGGTTCCATTTCACCAGCGTGAAGATGTGCTCCGTCCTCGAACCTGGAATCAGCGCCCTCGGAGAATCGAACTGCTTCCTTCTCCGGAAATTGCACTGCTCCGTGGATACGAAAACATCCTTCTGGCAAAACTCTTCTTTGTGAGCCGGGACAACCCTGGCCTCTCTTGAAAGTTCCCTGAAGTTCCGGTTGCAATTCGCCATGAAGTTTATTGTAGTTATTTCCGCAGAAATATTCATAATCGTGGAGTATGAAAATATTTCCACTGCCATCTGGTATAATTCAGCGATGGATTCACGATGCATGAGTGTAGTTGGATGTTCACTACATGCTCGCTTTTGTAGAAAGACGATTAACGAAGTTCCATGCTGTTATTTCACTCCAACGATATATGTCCCAATTGCATTAAAGCCTTAGCCTTCCATCTCAACTACTGTTATAATCATTGAAAGCACTGCAAGATTATAATGTTCCATAGTAGACTGTATCGTTGTATTACCAAACGTATTCTCCAATATCACTGTTGCACTCCACGTGTCAGCCGTAGTGTATAATGTGGAATTTTAAAAGTGTTTCTCATGTGGCGAGAAAATCACTTTTGTTGGCGGCCTTAAAGTGCCAATATCTTTCGAAGTATAACTGTGAAATTGTTCAAATCTTCTACACACCTCAATGTTGTACTGCCCAATTGAATTATAATAAAGGCTGAAGTTAACTCTTGATATCTTATCTGGTGGAAACGTTAATGTGAGCGTTTCAACTTCACCTAGTTTCGAGCAGCGTAAAATGGAACTGCTCCGTGTTCGTTCGATGCGCCGGGCTTTAACCACACGCTAAAGACAACTTGCTTCACTTATTCACTCGAAAATGACTCTATGACATCTGAAATATATATGCGGTATCAGCGGTATGAGAGATATGAGAGCTCCTCTATCCTGTGCACGACCTTTTATCAACTTCTTAAGGGGCGTATCCATCCCTTCCATAGCCTGTTGCTGCGTCATTGCTAGAAGTTTTAACTTTGGCTATACTTGACGGATTTTCAAATTTCAAAAACTCAAAATTAATTTCTTCAAAATTCCAAATCAATGCCATAACTGAAAATAGATTTCCACAAATCTGCATGCCAAAAGTAATTAAATATCGTAGTTTCAGCAATCTCCGTCTTCCTTCCAAACTATTGTTCATTGGTTCGAGTCTCTCCTCCAATAGCGTAACTTCTTCCTTAGCACAATACCTTGTTTCCTGCGACTGCGTCGTAAATCTAAGATCTTTCTCGAACAAAATCATGACGTCACCAAGAATCTCAGCTCAATCAGCCTACTTGCATGAAATCTGCGTCATCCGTGCCTACGTCATGAATATCCACGTCACAACTATGACAGCCATAACTTTATTCATATTTGCCAATACAGCCATCGTGGTCTCAATATAATTCAATTTACGGGGGCAGTACCTCATAGCGTCAATCATCAGTTTTCTTAATACACGTTTGAAAACTGATCTGGATCTCACTTTCTCTCTCCTCTTTGGATTTCTGGGTGGCCGTGTCTAGGATACCAATAGTTTCTAATTTCCAAAGATCACCGACATCATGAATGAGGAGTGAAGTAACCTCTACTGCTAATTTTTTCGCAGACTGACATGGAACTTTACCCATCACAGTCCATCCTAATTTTGTTTCTACAGCCACTAGACCTGAGTCTAACATTTTGATTCTCCCTGTCATTACCTTTCCTGCTACATCTGCTCCGATTAGCAAGTCGACAGGTCTATCTTTACCTCCTACATCAGTTAAAGAAATATTCATATCTGAAAGCTCCGTTAACCAAGGCCCTTCCTCGATGGTAGGAATACCATCACATATAATCGACTGGTCCAGTGCTTCAAAATCACATTTATATTTACTCTCCAAGCTATGTAATTCTACCTTATAACATACATGTTCGTTAACAGTTGTTTTTACACCTCCAAATAAACTGTGTTTAATAGCTTCATTCCTCAGAGGGGTGTAACCTAATTCCTCCATAATTTCTCTCCTAACATACGACCTCTGAGAGCCTGAATCAATCAGAGCTCGTGCTGAAATAGAAGATTTAGGCCCTTTAACTTTTACAACTAAAGTCTGTAAGAGAACTTGTCTATTGGTAGTACTGCTTAAGGAGGCTGTTCCTGGTTGATCCTTTTGTTTGTGGTCCTTACTACCCTTACAATCTTTCCTTCCGTTACTAGGTACATCAGGACACATTAAAACATTATGGTTCTTGCCACAAACAAAATATCTTACAGCAATTTTACATTTGTTTAGGCAATGACCCTTCTTTAAACAACGGAAACAACCATCTTTTTCTTTTAGTATTTTTTGTTTCTCTGACAGGCTGAACTTCTGTGCCTTAAAGCAATTTGAGGCTTCATGCCTACCTTCACAAAAAAAGCAGACCTGTCTCTTATCATCTACCCTACTGGTAGTCAGCAATTCAGTAGCTGTAGCAGCTTTGTCACTTGACAATCGAGCCTGTGTATTATTGTAAACATTATCCTGAATACCAAAACCTGCTGCAGCCAAACTGATTCTTTCTTCAGATTCAACTTCAAGTTTCAGAAATTTCATAATGTTTTCTAACCTAACTTTGCCATCGCCAGTGCTTACAAAAGTACTGCTTCTTTGCCACACCCTCAGCAGTTCCTCAGGTAAACATGATTCCACCAGAAGGTATAGCATAGCAGCTCATTTATCGGAAGTGACCCCTAGTGTTTCAAGTGACCTAATTTGTGATTCTAGGCTGTCATAAAGGCTACACAATGAATGAGGTTTGTTCACAGAGGAAGCATTCTCCAAAACTAAAGTTAACAATTCTCGGAGTAGTGGGTTTTTACGGGTTCTGGCCCCACCTCCACCTCACCCACCTCACAAGATGGCGGCGGTGTGATATCTCTCCAACGCATGGTCGGATTTTGATGAATGAGGTGTTGTTGAACTCGGGCTGACACTCCCATTCCAATGGACAACATATTTCAACCCCAAAAATAAAACCTACCCCTACTAGGGGGTGAAATTGTAATCTTTCAGAGAATCTCGCTTTCCAAGTGCAACATGTGAGAATTTGAATGCCAATATGGAATGAAACGTTGTTCCACACAAGAGACATGTGTGCGGTGGAAAGCCGATATGAATTAACATGCTTGTTTTCTGTTTTAACGCATGCCCACTCATAGCTTTTGTAAGAGGGCGGGCTTTTTAAAGATGGCAGCTGTAGTGTAACCTAACCTAACCCAACCCACGAGTGGTGATCAAAAAGTATTTTAAGTGACGCTTGTCGATCGGCAAACCAATAATCAAAGAGGGATATGTCAGGCCTTGAGATGATAGCCCCTTTTGATTGATCCCTGTTGATTGGTCCCTTTTGATTGATCTCTGTTGATTTGTCCCTTTGGACTGGTCCCTGTTGACTAGTCCCCCCTTGGACGGACCCTTTTTGACAAGGGGCATTTTTGATGGATCCTTTTTGACAGGTCCTTTTTGACGGGTCCCTGTTGATTGGCCCCTGTGGATGGGTCATTGTTGACGGGTCATTGTTGACGACTCCCTGTTGACAGGTCCCTGTGGACGGGTCCTTGTTGTCGGGTCCCTGTTGACGGGTCCTTGTAGACGGGTCCTTGTTGACAGGTCCATGTGGACGAGTCCTTGTTGACAGGTCCTTTTGACTGATCCCTGGGCCGATAACCTAGATGTTAGGCCCCTTAAAACAACAATTATCATCATCATCTTTTGACCGATCCCTTTGGACCGGTCCCTTTGGCCTGATCCCTATGGACTGGCCCATGATATTTATCCAAATTATGTCAAAGGGCCTAACAACATTTATGTATAAAGCAGTGTGTTGAGCTGACGTTGTTCGCCAGCCCTCACTACTACAATCTCATAACGATATGAAAGAAGAGTGACGAAATACATGTGAACACGTGCGAGATGACATTATTACCACCTCCCATGTACGCTAACATGTCACATCCTGTTTTGGTTCGTATAAGTGTAAAACTTGGTAGATAGAGGTCATGTCAAGGAGTAAGTGCAAAACTTGGTGGATGAATATGTTCTAGTGCTAGGGTTAATGAACACACTCTACTACACGGGGCACATGCAATTTGAGGACAGGTCAAGGGATCTAACTTGGTGGATGGATGTGTCATTTGGAGTTGAAAGAGAATAATGCATGTTTTTAAGTTGTTAAAACTGAGGAGATTGTACGTGCAGTTAGCCAACTTGTTATTTCCTGTGTCACATTGCTGACATGGTAGAGAGCGCACAGTTCTGTTGCTATGACTAACACTGCAGTAATTTAAAACCGCAGGTGTTCATCAAGACAATGGGTGATGATCATGCAAAGTCAGCAGTAATCTGATACCGCACAGGTGTTCCTAATGTTCATGAAGACAATGGGTGATGATCATGCAAAGTCAGCAGTAATCTGATACCGCACAGGTGTTCCTAATGTTCATGAAGACAATGGGTGATGATCATGCAAAGTCAGCAGTAATCTGATACCGCACAGGTGTTCCTAGTGCACTTTGGACTGGCAGGTGTACAGGAAAGGAATTGCAATGATCAGCAAAAAACTGCTGACACGAGTGATGTTAAGCCTATATAAGGGAGGTGTCATTTATTTCCCTACTGTCTGTCTTTATTACTCGCTACAAGTGAGCAGTGCTCTATTACTGTTCAACGGTTGAAAAAAAAACCTTTTTGGTAGAAAATCATTAAATTATTTTGCAAGGTAAGTACTTATTATTAATGGATTGTAGTCTTTTATTACTAATCGATGTTCAAGTTATTGACTGGAATGTATTTATTGATTGATTGATTTATTTGTTTACAGATAATTGACGTACCTGTAGGTTAGCAGAGTCCTGTACCTAGTTCAGCAGTTGATAAATTATTAAAGGTAAGTACCCCCTCTAATAACTTTTAAACAGCTAGAGCGATATTTTCCAATGTTCACAGCTAGATGTCAATGACAATGGTTTATTTGATAGTTAAAGTTGGAACTACTTGACTATGATGTGTGAAGCTAAATTTGTAGGTTAGATTTGATTAACACTCTGTTAAGTTTCAATGTTCGCTGCTAGGTGTCAGTGACAATAATATTTGTTAACCAATGTTGGAACTACTCATCAATTATGTGAAGCTGAATTTGTAGGTTAGATTTGATTAACGCTTTATCAAGTTCCAAGTTCACTACTAGGTGTCATGGTACCTGGTAACTTAAGTTGGAACTACTCGACAATGGTGTGAAGCTAAATTTGTAGGTTAGATTTGATTAACGCTTTAATAAGTTCCAACGTTTACTACTTGATGTCAGTGACAATGGTACCTGGTAACTAAAGTTGGAACTACTCAACAATGGTGTGAAGCTAAATTTGTAGGTTAGATTTGATTAACGCTCTATCAAGTTTCAATGTTCACTGTTAAGTGCCAGCAACAGTACCATATTTACTAACTAAAGTTGGAACTACGCAATAATGTCGTGAAGCTAAATTTGTAGGTTAGATTTGATTAACGCTCCACTCCGAATGTTCACCGCTAGGTGACAGTGTTAGTGACATACCTGTTAATCAAACTTGGAACTACTTGACAATTGTGTAAAGCTAGGTTTGTAGGTTAGATTTGATTAACGCTCTATCAAGTTCTATCGTTCACCACTAGGTGTCAGTGACGATGATATCTATTAACCAAAGTTGGAACTACTTGAAATTAGACTTGCTGAGAGTCCACAGACGTTTAATTAAAATACTCGACTAAGACCATTGGCTGTAATTTAATTAACATATTTTTCTTTTACTTTGTTTTATTTTTATTAATATTTATGATTTCCTTCTTTTATAGGTAATTTGGAAAGTGATTGATAATCATTATGTTCAAGTGTAGTGATTGTAAAAAGCAGTTTTCAAGACCTGACAGCCTTCGACGTCATGCAAGTACAAAACATAATCTTAAAATGTTTGTGTGCAGTTATTGTGCTACCACATTTAACAGACAGGATAATCTTGCACGTCATGTAAATTTAATACATGTTAGTTCAGCACCATTTTCGTGTTCAGTTTGTGATCTTGGATTTTGTGCTGTAAAGCGATATCAATCCCACATGGTTGAAGTGCATGGAGAACAACAGGAATTAAAAATTGTAAAACCATTAACTAGCACGGAACCTTTAAACAAATGCGATGCTCAAAAGCGTAAACGTTCTCAAGATTGTGAAAATAGTTGTGCAACAAAAAGAAAGAAGAATGGTGAACCTCCAATAACACATTGTAATGTATGCAATATTGATATACCTTCTTCATTGATTCAGGGACATTTGCGCAGTATTCATCATAAAAATAACGCTTGTCATGAAAGAAATTCTGCGAATATTCAACAAATGGGTAGTGCGTTTAAAAGTCGAATTGCTAGTTACAGAATTCATAGTGAAGGAAAAACTCAAAGTATTGAATCATTTTTAAGAAATGTTCAACCTAGTGTGTTTGGCTTGGTAGAAAATGTTTTAGTAGAGCATAAATCATTCAAAATGAATTTTGAACTTTTTGGACTCTATGTAAAAACTGGGAGCGAAGGTGAAATTACGGATATCAAATCTTTTAATACAAAAAACATAATTGTTAGTGAATCAACTATTATTAGTGATATATACCAACATATTTCAAGTACTATCATTGTGAAGAGTGAAGAGTTCCAGGAAAGGGAGTCAGGCTGGGCGTTGGTTGAAGTACTTTATTTAGAAACCAACATGAATAAATATAACCCCCTTCGAGCATCATCATATATTGATTTACCAGCATGGATCAAACGTAAGCATGCTTGTGTAAACGTTATGAATAGTGACCATGCATGTTTTGCATGGGCTGTAACCTCAGCTCTCCATCCAGCAGTGGGGCATGTAGAGAGAACATCATCTTATCCTCACTATTCCTCAGTGTTAGACTTAGAAGAAATAGAATTCCCTATGTCGATAAAATATATTAAATGTTTTGAAAATCAGATCAATATAAGTATTAATGTTTATGGAATTGAAAACAAGAGTATAGTTGGTCCTCTATATTACACTCAAGAAAAAAAGGATGCTCATGTTAATTTACTATACATAACTAAAGGTGAAAATGCCCACTATTGTTGGATAAAACATTTATGTAGACTTGTTGGTAGTCAAGTATCAAAAGATAAATCTAAAAAGTGGTTGTGTGATGGTTGTTTGCTATATTTTAGAAAAGAGGATCAACTAACTCAACATCAAAAATGGGGATGTAATCATGTGTGTATTGTATTACCTACTCCTGGAAATAACATTCTCAAATTTAAGGACTTTGAAAAGCTGCTTCGTGTACCATTTGTTATATATGCTGACTTTGAAGCTTTGTTAAAGCCTTTTAATATATGTTCATCGAATCCAGCCAAAGCTTTTACTAACACTACTCACATTCATGAACCTTTTAGCTTTGCATATTATATTAAATGTAGTTATGATGACTCGTTAAATAAGTTTGAACTCTATAGAGGACCTGATGCACCTAAAGTTTTTATGGAAAGACTTGAAAAAGATGCCATCCGTATATCCTCTATTTTAAATACTATAATTCCAATGGAGCTACTAACATTATCACAGCAAATGTGTTTTGAAACTGAAACTAATTGATTTATATGTGGTGGGCTGGATAGTGCCAGGGGTTGACTTGTTGTTGAGTGTTTATATACTGATAGGGTTCGCGATGATCAAACGTAAGGAAAATATCGAGGTGCTGCTCACCAAGAATGTAATTTAAATTATAGAGTAACAATATTCATTCCAGTCATTCTACATAACGGTAGCAAATACGATAACCACTTTATTGTTAAAGAATTTGGAGCTTCAAATGTGAAAATTGATGTGATTGCAAATAATAAGGAGCAATACATATCGTTTACAAAATACGTCAAAACTGACACAAAAAAAGATAAAACTACGATTTTTAGATTCATTCCGCTTTATGCCAAGCAGTCTTGATAAGCTTGCTAGTAATTTAAAATCAGATCAGTTTCATGAAATTCAACGTGCCTTTCCTAAAGAGGATGATTTTAATTTGATTCGTTAAAAGGGTATATTCCCTTATGAATATATTAACTGTGTGGAACGTCTTGAGGAGTGTTCTTTACCACCAAAAGATGCATTTTACAGTTCCTTAAACACAAGTCATATCAGTGATCAGGAATGTTTACGTGCACAACGTGTATGGGCACAGTTTGACATTCAAACTTTAGGTGAATTTTCAGACATATATTTGAAGACAGATGTGTTGTTATTAGCAGATGTTTTTGAAAATTTCCGGAATGTTTGTATGAAAACTTACGACCTTGATCCTTGTCAGTATTTTACTGCTCCTGGGTTAAGTTTTAGTTCAATGTTGAAAAAGACAAAAGTAAATTTAGAATTGATGACTGATATAGACATGATTAATTTTATAAAATCATCAATTCGAGGAGGATTAAGTCAATGTAGTGGACGATATTCTAAAGCAAATAATAAATACATGCTTAGCTACAACCCTTGTGAAGAGTCAAAGTATATTGTCTACTCGATGCAAATAACCAATAAGGTTGGGCTATGAGTCAATATCTACCACTAAAAGATTTTCGCTGGCTGACACAAACTGAAATTGATGTTTTCAATGTTAACACTTTAAATGATAATGATGAAAAAGGATATATTTTAGAGGTAAATCTTGAGTACCCTAAAGAGTTACATGATGAACATAATGATTTACCATTCTGTCCTGAGAATATGAAATCTCCATACATCACATCACGAACAAAAATGTTAATTGCTAATGTAAATTATAAATGTAAATATGTAATACATTATCAAAACTTAAAACAGTGTCTACAGCATGGATTAAAACTAACTAAAATTCATCGCGTATTACAATTTCATCAGTCAGCATGGCTCAAACCATATATTGATCTGAACAATAATTTAAGAACACTGTCAACAAACGCTTTTGAAAAAGATTTTTATAAACTCATGAATAATAGTGTTTTTGGAAAGACTATGGAGAATGTTGATAAGCGAGTTGATGTAAAGCTGATAACAAAGTGGGAGAATGAAGGTCAAAGGTATGGTGCGAACAACTTAATAAGCAAGCCTAACTTCCATAGCTGTTCAATTATTCATGAGGATTTAGTTGTAATACAAATGAATCGTCTTAAAGTAACCTACAACAAACCCATATATGTGGGTTACACCATTCAGGAATTGTCAAAAACACTTATGTATGAATTTCACTATGATTGTGTTAAGAAAAACTATCATGATAATGCAAAATTGCTCTATACAGATACAGATTCTTTTATTTATGAATTTAAAACTGATGATTTTTATGAAGATATCAAAACTGAGCTAAATAGGTTTAATACAAGTGACTATCCCGAGGATAATATCTACCATTTACCTCTTGTAAACAAAGAGGTTCTAGGAAAATTTAAGGATGAATGTGCTGGTGTTGTTATAGACACCTTTCTAGGCACAAAATCTAAATCATACAGCTATATGACGATTGATGATGTAGTAATAAAAAATTAAAAGGAGTGAAAAAGAATGTTGTTAGTAAAGAGTTAGACATGAGTGATTATAAGAACTGTATAGTCAGTAACCCACCTATATTATATAAGAAAATGTGTGTGCTACATACCAATTTGCTGAACAAAGTTGCTTTAAGTAATGAAGACAACAAACGATTTATTATACCCAACACATTTGATACTCTTGCTTGGGGGAACCGTCGCATTGACGACTATTACTTTACTTAAGTCTAATGTTCACCATATTGGATCATTTGTAGTGTGTTTTATATTGTGATATTTTTGTAAAAACTGTAAGTATAATGTATAATGTTAGGCTACTATAGTTTACTTTACTGTAAAAATGATTTTTAAAAATGTACAAAATGTAAATACTGAACAAGACAATATAAAAATATAAAGTGGAAATTGTAAATATCCATATGTGAAAAATGGTTAAAATGATTTTTAAAAAATGTACAAAATGTAAAACTAAACAAGGGTAAAGTAAAAATGTAAAGTGGAAATTGGAAATATCCATGTGTGAAAAACAATAAAGAAATGGCTATCACCATTTTAAAAATTAAACAACAAATAGGACTTGACAAAATAGAATACAAAGAAAATACCAATTACTCAATCCTTTTCAATGTCCATGTCCACTCATCATCAACTTTCCTTTTATAGCACTAATTACAATGAGGGCTGCCAACCTTTCTCCCATTGAGGCATCACAGGATGTCAAACGATGTTGAGTTTTCTCAACAATACTTTATCCGCCACACGTCTTAATGCAGGATATCTATGGCGATAAGAAAGGTCATGTTCTTTGCACGCTTGATCCAAAGGATTAATAGGTACATCACCACGTTGCAAACGTTGATTCAGCTTTGTTCCAGGACCACAAAAACGATAACCAGGAAGATGGATTTCAAAAGGTAAGTATTGAATGACTTTGTCAATGATGCCATGACCAGTACAAGTTTGACATATCCTTTTCCATAGATGGAGAAAAGGTTTGATTTTCCTCTTCATCTGTAGACGATGCTGATGTTGTTGCTTTTTTCTCGCCATCACACCCGTGGAATGAGGAAACAAAGTCTTTACACTGACTTTTATGACCGTGATAGGGTTTGACCAGCTGGCAAGTAGCATACTGTCGCATAGAGGGTATTTTTTCCATGGCCACTTGCTTATGGTGATCATAATCTGTACATGGTTGCAATTCACTTAACACAGGGTCTTGAGTCCATGATTTTGGTACATGTTGTCAGATTTCTTTCACTGCATTTGCTGCCACATAATAAATGAATGATTTTGGAAGAGCCAATAATTCTTCTTTGGTAAAACTGTCTAGTTTCTTTTTACACACAAAGAACTTTCCAATCGCTTTATCGGTAGCATCCCCTTTCTCTATGGTATAATGTAGATGTTTACACGTCGCTTGTAGAAATCTCACTGGTGCCATTCACAGGTAAACCTAAAGTTTTAATTTTATTTAACAACTCACAGCAGGCATTGGTGGTTAGCCAATGAAACAATTGCCACACCTGTGCCAAGGCTTGATGGGTAATGTTGTCACAGGGGCAGCGGTCCATGAGTGTTTGCAGCGAGGGACAGCCCAAGTCCATTAAATCGATACATTGACAGTAAGACGCCAAGAATGGTTGTAGCCATTGACGTTTTTCACTACCTTTCACAAATACCACATGGACAGAAGACAAGTGGGCTTTCATGACCATGTCCAGATGCTTATATGAAATGGTTCCTTGCTTTCAGTCTAGTTGCATATGAGTTTCAATCCACTGGGTTTGTTTACGGTCTTTACCACACAATAAATCAAACGTATAGGGTGGTTTAAAAACCAAATGGGTAGCTTGCGATATCCAAAAAGTGGAACAAACGATGATGGTCACTTCTTTAAATATAAATTTGTTATCTCCAATTTTAAACCCTTGACAGTCAACAATTAGTGTACGCAACATGTTCACTCTTGACTGGATCAAGTCCAACTGCCACTGACTGACTTCGTCCAGTAAGGTGTACCCATGCCAATTACTTACATTCCATTCTAGTAAAAAATAAAAAATCACTGACTAGTCACTATTGAGGTTAGGGTATGACAGGGGGCATAAGAAATAATAATATAACAACAACCAATTTTTTATTACATTATTTTATTAGCATAACAAGTTTTACATTCTTTTGTCATTCTAGGATAGGGGCGGTACCAACTCATACAAAAAACAGTATTTTATGTTTATAGCGTCCATAACACCGATGATATCCCAATTCCTCTAAACAGGGTGTTTTTGACTGTGAGCTGCCCACTGAAGCACCGTTGACACCATAAAGTCCACATGTATCATAACTTTTTTCATCACTCAGAGGCGCGAGTGAGGGGTAACTTGAATGACAGGGTATATTACCCACATCCATTCTGCACAGGTAGGGGCAGGCGGGTGACCAGCGCTGATGTTCTTTCATGGGTTCATCACTTTCTTCCCATTGATCTATGATGATGGGACAAAAGGCACATTTCCCTTCATCTCTTGTTTTTAAATAATAGAATCCAGCGGCCGCCAAGTCTTGAGGGTTTATGAAAGGCACCGGCCACGTCACAAAGGTCTTGAGACGTTGTTCCTCAGATTTTAAATTCATGGATGTGTCGTCTCTTGATGCTTTAATGCAAGACATGACTGAGCGGCTTGACGTAGGTTGACCTGTTATTTATACACTTGTCACTTGGTTGGACAGTGGATAATAGTTGACTTGTTTGTGATGAATGATCAAACAGTAGGCCGTTGTATTGGCTGGAGCATTATCATGCGTTTCAAAATCTAGTCGAGTGTCAATATTGGATGGCTTGACAGACTCTTCCAAGTAGGAACAGTCAATCAGTGGCGCCCTTGTCTTAAAAGCTTGGGGTGACAACATGGGGCAATTCTCTTTTTGATAATACGACCATCGAAATTTAGAAAACAAGTCGTACAGGGGGTCAAATTTATTTTTTTGAAAAATCTAAATCGAGTTCTTCATAGGGAAACACAGCACCGTTGAGGAAATGACGTGCATTTCTTAATTGCAGGTGATCAAATTGCATGGCATCTTTGGTTTGTTGATACTTGCGATTTGTTTGAAAACCCACGATCATGTAGAGAGGTCTCTCTGTATAGCGGGCTGTTTTTACAGACCAACTGTGTGTGTTGGTGGTGGACAATAGCGGGTACTCATGGAGTGCCCAGCTTCTAAATTCCATGGGTAGAGGCATATCTCTCTTTACCATTTTGAGTATGTCCAGTTTTTTGCTATCATCAAGGGTCACATGAGGCACTTTCCATAGCAAGCGTTGTAGTTGAATTTTTGAATCTATGGGGGCATTGTCGGCTCCCTTGAGTGCATTATTATCACTCTTGTCTCTTACCAAATAAAGCACTTGCTTTGCATTCACAACAATTCGCTGGTGATCTTCGGCAAAGCCTAAAATCAGTTTAAGAGGTAAAAATCCAGTAAAGGTGCCATCCGTGTGTACCATCCAGTCATTGGTCGAGTCAGGGCACCAACCCGCCATGCAAAGTGTTTTACCTTCTTCCTCACTAAAGAGGGATATAGTTTCATGACAATGGAAATACCCACATTTCGAGTGCTATCCACTACGATATCGTTAATTACATACCGCACCTCAGAAAACAGAAAGGCAAAAGCATGGTTGGCTAACTTGGATGTGGTAGGTGTAGAGACATCGGCTTTGGTGAACCGACCTTCAATCTGAATGACACTTTCATGCGGTAGGGTGTAAATATCTTGGTTGTTGATAACAAATTGGATTTCCTTTATTGTTATTGAGTCCAGGTGTTTGAGCTTGATAGGAATGGAGATCAATTCTTACCACTCCTGGTTGCTCCTCGATGTGGTTCGCTACCTCTAGGATAGAATTCATCATGGGGGTTGACGTGGTAACCCAAATGCTGTAAAATCTGCTTGTCCTTAGATGTTACCGTGTATTCACGTGGCAAACAACTAACACCATTCCTAGACGGTGTTGTTGCTTTATACACAAACTTCATAGTGGCTTTAGCACCAACTTGTAAGTCACTGGTGTGGTAGAATCTAGATCAATGAGTAGTTGACCTCTATTGATCAGTCTTAATGTTATATTACTAATACCATCGACAGCCACAGAATGAAAAAGCACCACTGGAGGGTTTTCACGAATAATATATCCATTGGGCGATGTTACAATAAAGTCATAAAGCGAATGTGATGGTTCTTGGTTGGTGTACACTTGACTAATAATATTACACGTCACCGACACGTGATGGTCCTCAATGAATTTCACTTCATGGTCTGATTCATGTTTTCTGTTGGGCTCCAACACGCGTTGTTTAAATCCTAGTAATGGACCAATGGAATCGGGGTGTGTTTTAAAGTCAATTTTGAATGTAGAAAAAATACTACAGCGATGATTGTTGGTATTTCCTACAAGTTCAAACTTGTGCGTTCCATCGAGAAATGACTTTATCCCATATTCATTGATCAACACCACATAAATGTGTTCATAAATGTCATCTATCGTATATCCACCAGAGTTCAGGGTGAGCACACAATCATCATAGTAAAACTTGTTGTTCACATTTTCACGTATGTTGTAAATTCGATTGTACGTTTCAAGTGAAACAAGTCCTAAACCATAAGGTCTTTCACTCAATTCAATAGGTGGGTAAAAGTCTAGGCTGACTTCAGGTCCGCGTCCATGCAGTGTAAACGTCTTACTTTCCGCTGACATACTGTTGACGTTTTTGCTTATGCTGCGTCTTATATAAAAAAATTAAACACAAACGTCCACATTGTTGGCTGTTAAATGTTTGCTCACGTTTCACATTATAATATTTCTTGATCCTGTTTCCAAAATAGGTCACTAGTTCCATAGGCGGGGGCAAGTTCTCAAAACTGTCAAAGTACCATACGTTGGATCCCTCTTTGACATAAGCTACATAATGTGTTCCTGGTCCTCGGTGATCATCCAAATTGACAACAGCACATTCCTGTTTCCAGGGTCGTGGGGGTAATTGGTTTCGCATAAACACACCTCGAAAATGAGAAAGCTTTATTTGTTTAGCATAGCTTTCCACTTGTTGATGCGTCAGGGCATGTCTTGCTATGGCTGAGGTTAAAGATGTTTTTATTTTATTTCGAAATGGTGAAATTCCAAATCCTTGTTGATAAAAGGCTGGCTTCAAATTAGCATTTCTAGCCCCCATAGCAATGGCTTCCATCGTTTCATTGTGTCGCTGACTTTCTTTTAGTTGTTGCTTGCCCTGCTGCGCGGCTTTAATAGTTTTTGCCACCGCACTGGCACCGTCCAAAAGTGAACCCAGAGCAGCCAGACCAGCGAATAATGCAGGTAAAAATCCAGCTCGTTTGGGGACGGAAATCACTCGCCCTTGATTTGAACCCTGTCGCTGACGTTTTGGAATAACATGTCTCTGTGCCGCTCGAAGAGCTTTCCTTATGGTCAACACATTATTTTTTCTTTTTTTCTTTCCGAGGGCTTGTCCATGAATGCCTTACGCCCATGCTTCGCCAATAAGAGGGTCTTATTTTTAGTCTCTTTATTCTTTCTTACCACATATCTTTGTTTCACCATGAGAATGACCAACAACCTTTCACAAGAAAGTTTAAGTCATAACTAACGTCAGCTTGTTATTTCATGGCTGTATATTCCAATTCCACATAAAGCGGGAAATCGTTTATGGTTTTTCCAGCTTGCTTTTCATCCCATGTCAACATGAGGTGAAGGATAATTCGTCACCTGCATTGACCATTTCATGGTTATGGACCAACATCCTATGACCGTTTATCTCTACATGTAAATGGTATTCATCAGGCATCGCGTATTTCATGTGAATGGTTCCCTCATAGTATAATCGATAGTGGTTTAAACCCGAAGCAAGCACATAGGTCAAGTGCTGGTCATGGACTAGCGGTAAATGGTTTCTGTCATTCACAGGTTTTTCATTTGTCAGATACACTAAAAATATAGATGGAATAAATGTATAAAGGCTTTTCATTTGGTAGGTGAGGTAGCGTTTGGTGCAGACATCATCAACTTCTTGTGGGTCTTCCACGTGAATAATGCGGTGATGATTAGCTGTATAGCCATCCACAGTAAGCTGAGGCACTTTGTTATATAATTCATGCACCTTGTTATCCACATACGTTTTGTAGGAACGTCTGTAGACACTTGAGGATGTTTCACATGGGTTAACCGCTTTCCCTTAAAGTCATAATCTCCCTGTTTTGTGTGTGGCACTACAGACATATCCACATAGTGTTTATTAGCAGGATCTGTTTCTTGTTTATGATCATTTATTGGAACAGACCTAGGTTTGGCCATCAATGCACGTCCAAAGACATCCATCGTCAACCTGTAGTACGAGTCTACTGTTTCTATGACAAGGTTCACCTCTCTAAGCCTTAGTTGAAATGAAGATTATTAAGCAGCAAGAGTCATTCTTCGTGGGGGACATGGTTTCCCATCTCTGTCCCACATCACGTGAACAACGCCATGGTTCACTGTTTCCATCTTCCATTCGCTGCATCATTGTGGGGCCTTCGGGATGTGGAAAGACTAATCTTTTGCTGACGCTTGTTACAGCGTCCAATGGTCTGCAATTTCAAAATATTTATATTTTTGCAAAATCTCTCTACCAACCCCTCTACGTGTTTCTGGATCAAGTCATGTCTGGATTACAAAATGTGAATATGGGGTATTTTACATTTTCCATGCAAGAAAATGTTATTTCACTGGATGAGGTAAAGCCTGATTCACTCATGATTTTCGATGATGTATCCACTGAATGACAAGGCATCATTCAAAGTTATTTCAGCATGGGTCGACACAAACATATCGATTGCTTCTATCTTGGACAAACGTATTCTAAAATGCCCAAACAGTTGATTCGTGACAATGCCAATGCCATTGTTTTATTTCTCCAGGACGAGAGGAACAGTCGTCACATTTATAATGAACATGTGAATCCGGATATGACCTTTCAAATGTTTACAGAATTGTGTGCTAAGTGCTGGAACACTCAACGCCATGCCTGTTTAGTGATTGACAAACAAAGTGAACTCAACCAAGGGCGGTATCGCTTAGGGTTTGATCATTTTATTGCTATTTAAGACACTGTGACATTCCCTCTCAAGTCATTTGTCAAGACACCATGGTGTTAGCAGAGAGTCAATTGAAAAAGCATATTATTAGAGCAAAAAATACTATTCGCCAAAAGTTCCGTCAATTGAAATGATCACGTGCGGATCATGCTTTGTTTATTCAACAACATTTAGCACCTCCGCTAAAAGCCATGTTGAAACCCTCTTTCAAGCCATATGAAACGCTACCTACCGTTTCACAAGCCACTCAGACGCACCACGAAGACCCTGAGGAAGAGGAAGAGGAACAGGAAGATATAACTAGTGTTAGCGAGGTTGAGGATCACGAGGAACAAGTGTTTACAACTCAAAAAAAGACCTCACCCCTCGCAGAGTTTTAACGAAAAAAGAAATCCTTGGCCATGGTCGAAACACCTTGCCCTTCCAGATCGTCACCGTTTTCACAACTCTTGGCCACCCCTCAACATAAAGGTCAACTGAAAAATATTTTAATAAAATATTATGGATCAACACTGGAACCCTATTTCACCGATTTATTTATTGGAAACACAGATACCACATATGGTGTTCGCTATGAGAATGATAGTTTTAAAATTGGGGATTCATCGATTAAATTTGCTCGTACTAAAGCTGTCATTAAAAAGATCAATATTATAAATTAACACCAGGACTGTTAAAGCTGCTATTCTCTCGGACCCCCTCTTCCCTTGATTATACGCCAGAGGACCTTGCCAAATATAAATCCATTTTATTGAACATCCATGCCCACAAAAGACAGTATGATCCCTCTCAACAAGTGAATGCCAATATATCTCAAAAATATAAAACCATCATTGCAAAAATGTTCCCCACCAGTCAAAGTGGTCGTCGTAATGTGTCCGCTCCGGGAGTGACATTTAAACCATTAAAACCCCGCGTGGATGTTACCTACTGGCACAATCCCAATAAGCTCGTCCAGCGACTACAGCTGTTGCATGCTTCACGTCAAGCCGGTTATACCGGTCACGATTGGGAAATTCAAGAAATTGAAGAAGAACTTCGAAATGCCAAAATTATTGTTTAAGCCTTCACCCATTAAAGTGGGTATTGCTCATGAGTTGCATCGTCCAGCTAGACGTCACTATCCACGACTTAAGGTGATTTCACAAGGTGTGGATAAACTTTGGCAAGCCGATTTAGTGGAAATGATTCCCTATGCTAGTGTTAACGATGGTGTACGCTATATGTTGACGGTCATTGATGTGTATTCCAAAATGGCATTTGTTCAACCCGTGAGTCGCAAGTCTGGTCTGCAAGTCACCAAGGCCTTTAAACATATTATTCAACAATCCAAACGTCAACCTCAGTTACTACAAACCGATCAGGGAAAGGAATTTTTCAACAAGGATTTCTCCAGTTTTCTCAAATTTAAGGATATTCACCATTACACCACATACAGCAATTTCAAAGCCAGTGTGGTCGAGCGGTTTAACCGAACATTGAAAAGCCATATGTGGAAAGCCTTTACCGCTCAAGGCTCATATCGCTGGCTGGACTTATTACCTGAGCTAGTATCACGTTACAATGACACCAAACACAGAACCATTGGGACTAAGCCACGACTTGTAACCAAAAATATTCAGCGACTGGATAAGCTGTTTAACCCCATAAAAACAGCAGACCCTAAACGTCATCGCCTTAACATCAGGGACTATGTTCGTGTGAGCAAATTTAAGTCTATCTTCGACAAGGGCTACACACCAAATTGGGGGACTGAACTATTTCGAATTCGACAAGTCAACCTGAACAGTCCAGTTACCTATTTACTCGAGGACCTCAACCATCAACCCATAAAGGTAGGTTTTATCTCCAAGAACTCCAAAAGACAGCGTTTCCAAATCATTACCTTGAGGAAAAAGTGTTGAAACAAAAAGGAAATAAACTATATGTAAAATGGTTGGGATATATCTCAGCCTTTATTTCATGGATTAATAAATTACATGTTGTATGAAACTGTGCACCTTGTATTTATTCACTCAAGTTGTACTTAACCTATAGCCCTATGTGTGTACAGTCCTCAGCTCCACATGTATTATTATGAGCAATACATATTTCTTTCTCTCTTCACCTGTGTTCTCTCTTACACCGACTCTCCCCCTCTCCTCCCCTTCACCTCCCACCAAACTCAAAACAGGATGTAACTTGTTAGCTCTTATCGCGCACGTGCACAGCTAACGTTCAAGGTGAACACCTGTGTAGTAGGTCATATTACACATGAACTTGCATTTTCTCACGTACGTACCAAAACAGGATGTGACATGTTAGCGTACATGTGGTTTTCACAAGGGAGGCGGTAATAATGTCATCTCGCACGTGTTCACATGTATTTCGTCACTCTCCTTTCATATCGTTATGAGATTGTAGTAGTGAGGGCTGGCGAACAACGTCAGCTCAACACACTGCTTTATACATAAATGTTGTTAGGCCCTTTGACATAATTTGGAAAAATTTCATGGGCCAGTCCATAGGGACCAGGCCAAAGGGACCGGTCCAAAGGGATCAGTCAAAAGATGATGATGATAATTGTTGTTTTAAGGGGCCTAACATCTAGGTTATCGGCCCAGGGATCAGTCAAAAGGACCTGTCAACAAGGACTCGTCCACATGGACCTGTCAACAAGGACCCGTCTACAAGGACCCGTCAACAGGGACCCGACAACAAGGACCCGTCCACAGGGACCTGTCAACAGGGAGTCGTCAACAATGACCCGTCAACAATGACCCATCCACAGGGGCCAATCAACAGGGACCCGTCAAAAAGGACCTGTCAAAAAGGATCCATCAAAAATGCCCCTTGTCAAAAAGGGTCCGTCCAAGGGGGGACTAGTCAACAGGGACCAGTCCAAAGGGACAAATCAACAGAGATCAATCAAAAGGGACCAATCAACAGGGATCAATCAAAAGGGGCTATCACCTCAAGGCCTGACATATCCCTCTTTGATTATTGGTTTGCCGATCGACAAGCGTCGCTTGGAATACTTTTTGATCACCCCTCGTGGGTTGGGTAAGGTTAGGTTACACTACAGCTGCCATCTTTAAAAATCCCGCCCTCTTACAAAAGCTATGAGTGGGCATGCGTAAAAACAAAAAACAAGCACGCTAATTCATATTGGCTTTCCACCGCAAACATGTCTCTTGTGTGGAACAACGTTTCATTCCATATTGGCTATTAAACTCTCACATGTTGCACTTGGAAAGCGTGATTCTCTAATAATTACAATTTCAGCCCCTATTAGGGGTAGGTTTTATTTTTGGGGTTGAAATATGTTGTCCATTGGAAAGGGAGTGTCAGCCCGAGTTCAACAACACCTCATTCGTCAAAATCCGACCATGCGTTGGAGAGATATCGCGCCGCCGCCATCTTGTGAGGTGGGTGAGGTGGAGGTGGTGCTAGAACCCCCCCCCCCCAAAAAAAAACCATCTACTTCCCGGACATACACTTCTACAATTAGATCGTCTCTACCGAATCGACTTCTCAAGCTTTCTACTGCTTTACCATAATTTTCTCCGGTAGGTGGAAAGCTCTCGACTACTTCCCTAGCACGAGAATCTTTAACTGTGGCTTGCACTAGATATTGGAACTTGTCTTCTGGTACAATGTCAGGGTCCTTATCTATCTTCTGGAATTGTCCCCAGAATTGTAGCCACTGTCGTACATCACCGTCAAATTTCCGAAGTTCTAGTTTAGGGAGCTTGAACATCCGTCTACTTGCGATATCGGCTTCACTATTGAGACTTGAATCATCCAGCGACTTCGCCCGGTGGGCTTGTATTTCATTATCACTTACCTCGGCATCGACGAACAGTCGTTGTAATCATCGGCAACATGGCATTCGTCTTCCAAACCCTCGTGACCAGCTTCTATCTTTAAACTTAAAATCTCACCGTCCAGTGCCAGTAGATCTTCATTCTTCGTTCGTAATAAAGAATAGGAAACATTAATTTTCCTTCTCCTTTCATCGTTCTCCAATTCTTGATTTTTCAGTTCTTCTTTGAGAGTGTGTATTTGTCGGGTAAGCGCTGAACGTTTCACCTTCCTTCCAGTGCCACACGGGAATCCAAAGTCATAATGGATTTCACAATATTTTCCTTCAGTATTAATATAATACGAATATATTTCGATTCGTATTTCAATGTACCCGTCTGGGTCTTGTCAGTGGTCGCCACTAATATCGAATTACGCTACCCGCGTATCTGTTCGATTACTAGGTACAGAACATAATCCATTTCGTTGTGCGACATTAGGAATATATTTATTACATAAGCAATCCTACTACACATATTCTTCCATTACATATCATGAATCTTGTAATTGTATATGTTTTTTTCATTTTTCTTCCAATTGTGTGCATTGTGGATTATTGTTGTATAGATTTTTTTCTCTGTGATTTTGATTTGTTTTCTAACAAAATCAGGTGGGAGGATGTAGCGAATCTGGGAATATTAGTTTCTGGAATGGGAACTATGGTTGCGCGGGGTTGGCAACGATCAACTTACGTCACCACGACAATCTGTGTGGTCGCTATGGCGGCGATTGTTCTCTGATCTGAAATGGAAAAAGATGTGTAGTAGAATTGCTTGTGTAATAAATGTATTCCTAATGTCACACAACGAAATGCATTATGTTCTGTACATAGTAATCGAAGGAAAGATTGTAAGGGTAGTAAGGACCACAAACAAAAGGATCAACCAGGAACAGCCTCCTTGAGCAGTACTACCAATAGACAAGTTCTCTTACAGACTTTAGTTGTAAAAGTTAAAGGGCCTAAATCTTCTATTTCAGCACGAGCTCTGATTGATTCAGGCTCTCAGAAGTCGTATGTTAGGAGAGAAATTATGGAGGAATTAGGTTACACCCCTCTGAGGAATGAAGCTATTAAACACAGTTTATTTGGAGGTGTAAAAACAACTGTTAAGGAACATGTATATTATAATGTAGAATTACATAGCTTGGAGGGTAAATATAAATGTTATTTTGAAGCGCTGGACCAGTCGATTATACATTATGGTATTCCTTCCATCGAGGAAGAGCCTTGGTTAACGGAGCTTTCAGATATGAATATTTTTTTAACTGACGTAGGAGGTAAAGATAGACCTGTCGACTTGCTAATCGGAGCAGATGTAGCAGGAAAGGTAATGACAGGGAGAATCAAAATGTTAGACTCAGGTCTAGTGGCTGTTGAAACAAAATTAGGATGGACTGTGATGGGTAAAGTTCCATGTCAGTCTGCGAATAATTTAGCAGTAGAGGTTACTTCACTGCTCATTCATGATGTCGTTGATCTTTGGAAATTAGAAACTATTGGTATCCTAGACACGGCCACCCAGAAATCCAAAGAGGAGAGAGAAAGTGAGATCCAGATCAGTTTTCAAACGAGTATTAAGAAACTGATGATTGACGCTATGAGGTACCACTGCTTTGGAAGGAGGGTCATTTACCTCTTCCAAAAAACAGAGATTTGGCATTAAAGAAACTTCAGTCCACGACTAGAAAACTGCATGAACAAGGTTTGTTTAGTTCAGATGATGATGTTTTGAATGAATGGAGACAGCTTGAGATAATTGAAGAAGTTCCACTTCAGCTGTCTATGGTTCATGGGCACTACCTACCACACCGAGCTGTTGTAAAGCAGAAGAGCACCACTAGGGTGCGTCCTGTGTTCGATGCCTCTGCTAGGCAGGGAAACACACCTTCTCTGAATCAGTGTATGGAGAGTGGACCTAAGCTCATTGAAATTATTTCTGCTGTATTGTTCAAATTTGGAGAAGGTAGACTTGCTATAATAGCAGATATAGAAAAAGCTTTGCTCCAAATTAGTATAAGACTAGAGGACAGAGATAATGTTCGCTTCTTCTGGTGGGATAAAGAAGATCGTGAGAAGGAAAATGTTTTTCGTCATGAAAGGGTTGTGTTTGGATTGAGATGTAGTATATTTTTGTTGGGGGCAATTCTCGATTATCACATTAATGAAACCATGCGAAACCCTAACTATGACTATGAAATCATGTTGAAACTTAAACAGAGTATGTATGTTGACAATGTAGTTACTAGTGTTGAAACTGGGTCTGAATTAAAACAGTTTATTAGCGAGGCCAGTGATGCAATGAAACTTGGCAAATTTAACCTAAGGGGTTGGCAGTCCAACCACCACAGTATTGATTCCACTGAAAAAGATGGAGTGTTAGGAATGTTTTGGGACACTGCTTCAGATACTCTGACTTTAAATTTAGAGTGGATGGACAATTTTGTAGTAGGTTAGGTGACAAAACGCACAATTCTTTCTGTCGCTCAAAGGATATTTGATCCAATTGGTTTAGCCTGTCCTGTATTGCTAATTCCTAGGTTATGGTTACAAAAGCTTTGGAGGAGTGGCATATCATGGAATGAGGAGATCGATACTGGTACGCGATTTGAATTTTTGACGTGGTACCAACGTCTGTCACTGCTTAAGAATTTAAAAGTGCCTCGTTGGCTCTTTTACGTAAGAATCAACAGTAAAGTAAGTATACACACCTTCTGTGATGCCAGTGGACTAGCCTACGGTGCGGTTGTATTTATAAGAATACAAAATGACGATGAGGTGAAGGTGTTTCTTCTGGCTGCCAAAGCACGAGTAGCTCCTCTCAAAGCAGTTACTATTCCTCGGTTGGAGTTGATTGCTGCAGTGGTGGGAGCCAGACTATGTAAGTCTGTGCGAGATGGACTTACATTGAAGGACATTGACTTCTATTTCTGGACTGATTCTTCCACCGTTTTGACCTGGATCCAGAAACGAGACAATTGGACAGCGTTTGTTAACAACCGCGTTAAGGAAATACGGAGTTTGACTCGACTCGAATCCTGGAAACACGTGCCTGGTTATCAGAATCCAGCTGATCTAGTCTCGAGAGGGTGCACGGCTGACAAGCTGTTAACTGATAAATGGTGGGAGGGGCCGAACTGGCTAAAGAAAACACCCAGATTGGCCTTCGGGAGAGATAGTTTAGAATGAGCAGATGATTCTCCAAGAATTAGACGAGTCAACACGGGTAGTGAGTTGTCTTATGAAGGAATCAGTTTGGCTGCAGCAGGTTTTGGTATTCAGGATAATGTTTACAATAATACTCAGGCTCGATTGTCAAGTGATAAAGCTGCTACAGCTACTGAATTGCTGACTACCAGTAGGGTAGATGATAAGAGACAGGTCTGTAATTTTTGTGAAGGTAGGCATGAAGCCTCAAATTGCTTTAAGGCACAGAAGTTCAGCCTGTCAGAGAAACAAAAGATACTAAAAAAAGATGGTTGTTTCCGTTGTTTAAAGAAGGGCCATTGCCTCAACAAATGTAAAATTGCTGTAAGATGTTTTGTTTGTGGCAAGAACCATAATGTTTTCATGTGTCCTGTCACGGTCGCCACTAATATCGATTTACGCTACCCGCGTATCTGTTCGATTACTAGTTACAGAACATAATCCATTTCGTTGTGTGACATTAGGAATACATTTATTGCACAAGCAATTCTACTACACATCTTTTTCCATTTCCGATCAGAGAACAATCGCCGCCATAGCGACCACACAGATTGTCGTGGTGACGTAAGTTGATCGTTGTCACCCCGCGCAACCATAGTTCCCATTCCAGAAACTACTATTCTCAGATTCGAGACATACTTCATTTTCAGTCGTTGCTGTACCTGCAGCAAAAATCAAACCTCAAAAATTTTGAATTTCGCGGGTTATTTTGTTACAATCTACCCCGAAAGGAGAAAAACATTGCCTAAAGTCTTATATATGGAATCTGCATGCTTTCTTCTATCATTTGATACTACTTTTGTCTACCTAGGCCGAGTCGTTCGGTTTTTACGGGCGTTTCATGACGGTGATGAAGAATTCCTGGAATTCCATGTTTCCAGGCCAGGAAATCAAGGAAGCCGACACATGTACGCCCGAGTATTTGGATATGTTGTTCCCTAGGGTCGAATTAATGGATTCCGAAAAAATTAGCTTTATATAATTTTTTTCTACCTAAAAATCTTATTTTCCTAGGGGCCGATAACCTCGATGTTAGGCCCCTTAAAACAACCATTATCATCATCATCATCATCTTATTTTCCTGGGCTATTAACCATGTAATGATTTCAAGATCTAAACAACTGTCATGCATTTTTCGCAGAATTAATCTTGTTCCATTTAGAAGCCCCTGTGTAGCATTTAATTTTCTTAATAACATTACATGAGGAGGCAAGCCACTTAATTCTAAGCTGTTCAGTAACACTATGGGAAATTGGAGAGTTTCATTTTCATCTTCAGTAATTAAGTTATTTACGCTGATGTACGTTCTGACCGTTCCGGGTAGATGATCTATAACTTTAGATTTGATTTTATCACAGTGTTCGTTTTTAGGGGCAATAATGGCAATTATCGCATCTTCTGGTGACTGAAATTTATTCCCGTAAATTTCAGAGACGTGTCTTGTTTCACGATGACAGAGCGTGGTAAATCAATAACAGATTGCTCTGCCGATTCCTGATTCACGGAAGGGTAATCTCCATTACCAATTTTCAGCAAAATTTTATGCAGCTCTGAATAACAGCTTGTTTGGAAGCATGCGGAACAATAGGCAAAATTTGTCTAAAATCTCCACCTAGTACAATAACATTCCCTCTAAAAGAGATCGAATTACCCAAGATGTCTTGCAAAAGTCTATTAACGCACATCAGGGCATGCAAGTTAGCATGGGCGGCCGGTGATATTGGACTCAAGGACGCCGCCCTCCCACCCTACTCCCGCCTCATCAACCATGATGTTCTCTCTCCTCGCAACTAATGTATTGCCATCGTGACAAAATGTGTGTAGTTCCTCTCCTTGTCGGTAGAGCGCACTGGATGCTCGTGAGGACTCATCAAAAATCGCCCGCTTTGTTATTTACGTTGCCATGGCAACGAATACCTTCAGTTATCCCCTGTCCATCCTCTCACGCGCTACGTCACGAAGTGTGTGGACTTAGTCATCTTGAGTCTGATGCAGCCACTGCCTGCCCATTCAACGATTACGGCATTGGTTTATGCGTACCACGGCCGTCTGCGTACAACCTCGTTTCCAAATATTGGCGCTAGGAAGCAGCACCATGTCACTGTGGCAGACATAAGTTTTGTATTGATGTTAATGGCGAAGTTGGAATGTATTCTGAATGATTTTATTATGTAGTACTGCTGCGTGCCCTTTTGTAAATCACAACTGGGCAAGTTAGAATACCGGGGAATTTCATGAGATACAATCGGACAATTCATTGCGTGAGAAGTGGTTACGTGGCATTTCCAGAGAAGGTGACAGGAGAGGAAGCAAATGGTTACCTTCTGATCGTTCTGTTCCTTGTAGTCTTCATTTTTTCCCTGCGAGTTTCAGATCACATACATTAATAACAAATTGGTTACAACTAGTGGGATGTGGGTTGGCGGCTATGGGACCCCAGCTGAGTTTCCTTGAGCTGAACTCCTCTCATATCTTTCATGTCAACTCTAACCCCAACGTTATTAGGGTATTGGAGGCCTTAATTGGCTCTTGTCTTTTTCTTTCCTGATGCCCTAATTTTTGTAGGATCAGACCTCATTTTGCCCTTTTTCTGCCTTCTCTAAGAGGCCCTACAGAAGGTAGGGTGTGTGTTGTCCCACCAGGCACGGTGCACCTTAGATATCGATACACCCTCAATGATGGAGATAACTATTGTTTAAAGGGGTGAAAAATCTAGTTCATCTACCCTTAGTGGTTTAGGTGTTGGTGAGAAATTATAATGAAATAAAAACTACAGCTAGGCTTAATAAATTACTGACTAACAACTAACTTATGTACTGGAAGAAGAAAACGACAATAATAAACGGAAGAAACGAATAAGGAAAATAAATAACGGAAAAGAAATGCCCTCCATCTTCGAAGGGCAGATAACCTTGCTGTTCATCCCCTTATAACAAGAATCAATTTTCGAAGAATGAGTATTGAGGTACTGAACCCATGTACCATAGGCTTCAAAGGGGGTCGAATCCATGTATTTTGTGAAAGGAATGAAAGAATCATACAGTCTCTAAGGGAACGGAGAGAGATTTCAAGTCAGGATTCTAGACTAACATTGCGCAAGCTGCAGGACCAGGTGTTCATAAGATGAGCTCATGCCTCTTGACATTTATAAGGAGCCAGTCATGGATATAAATAGAACGAGTGGAAAATTTGGACTGTAAGACGAAGAAGCTTGACTCGGAAATTGCTCTTACGTTGCAGGAAAACGGCAACCTCGCCGCTCAGAGAAGTGGCTATAGCTATGACGCAACACAGGTGACGTGTCTCTCTCCCGCTGCCCTTCACCCCCTTCCCTTAGTTTATTTCTCACGTAGGCGCATTATTGTCTTCGTGTTCCGCAGTATTGTCTTCTAGTTGTTAGTGTTCACGTCCAGTTATGACCTATTTTATTGCGTATTTCATAATGGATAAGAAGAAAGTATGGCAGATAACTAATGATAAGAAGATGAAAAACATTCGAGACGTGGACTGCAATCCTCACATGAAGCGTGTGGATATAGCGCGAAAGTGGAACATTCCTCAGTCTACACTGAACACGATTCTCGGCAAAAGGAAAGAAATCGAACATGCATTTGAAGAAGGGGTGAGCGGAAAAAGGAAACGTGTGCGAGAGGGACAGTTTCCTGAACTAGAAAGTGCTTTATTGAAGTGGTTCAAGCAAGCCCGTGCTTCAAACATACGCGTGCGCGGTCGCTGGCAACAGAGCCGTCACTGGCGGAGCGCGAGATATGTGTTTGGAAGCGGATGGGGAACATTTTCAGCATCTACCGTACAAGTCCAACCCCTCCTCCACGTGGTGGGAGACGGGCAACTGCATGAAGTAGGGGATTGCCTGTAGGGGTGAAGTACAGTGGGGACTTTGTGTGCCCCGGGACCGCTACGGTAGCTGTGAAGGCTCTATGGGAACCCTGAAAAGTGACGGCTGACGGGGCTCTGGTGAAGCTACGATAGGCCTAGCAAGCCAGTAGTGGATATCATATTTGCTTTCAAACCAGGAACAGGCCTCGGAAAGGACGGATGCAAACGACGACGTCCCGGATATGCTAATGGACTACAAGAATAATTAAATTTAACCCGTTTACGAGTATAAAAATAAGTAAACAAATACAGTACGGTGAATCATTTCGGATTAAAGATTTTTATGTAAAGAAAAACCCTTTAATAATAGTCCAGGAGAAAAGTGCAAATTCAGCATACGTCATTGGGAATTCACCGGGACCCAAGGAGTGGGAGAATTAAAAATGAACAGCAGCACCCACACAGTTGAAGACGAAAAATTAATTAATATCTCGGAAATGCACGATCGATTTCCATGCACAGGAAGATCATTTTACGTTTGGAAGACGAGCTTTCTGGAGATATCATTTTTATAATTGTGCGACAATTAGTTCAAAAGTTGGTCACGAAAAGGACTAGGATTTTATCTTTTTTTGACTAAAAGGTATAAAACCCCTGGCCTCACAAAGCCAATCATGCAGTCTACAAGCATTCCGTGAGCGGAAGTGCTGCATCACATCGTATACGCAGTATTAGTCCGTCCAGAGGGGCGTTACGCTGTATCAGACATCGAAGGCAGTTTATCAGTACTCCTTGAGGGGAGAAACGCTGTATTACACCGCAGAATTAATATCCGACAGCCACGGGCGTCGCAGTACCACTAACTTGCGTGCCTCCATAAGGAGTTGCAAAGAAGAAATATTAAAGTATCGCCGTGTTGAAAAATTAGGAAAATCCTAGTTAAAGGATTTAGGTCCGAAAGTACAAAGTTAACCGTAAAAGTTCATAAAATACAGTTAAAGCAGGCTGAGAACTTAGGATTCAGGCGATAGGTCTTTCAGTGAACGACAAAAATATCATAACGTATGGAAGTACCGGAACAGCGAGATAAACAGTTTATCAATTTTAAAGAACCCGAACAGGGAAAAACAGAGTAAGGTCCGCAACGTACTCCAGAAAATTAAAAGTGCGAGAACCGAATAAACAAAAAAAGAACGGAAACTATAGACATTGTCTCAAGAAAGCAGACGAACTATTCTAAAGCACTAAGACTCGAGAAGTATTAGTTGCTAAATAAAAAATCCATAGGTCACCGATAGGTTATCGAGGGGACCTCGATCAGAACAGACTTTCGCTAGGATCGATAAACCAGATCTAAAAGGGGAGCCGTTCAAGCTAGAGAAATAGCCGATCATCAGGAATAGGATTCGAAGAATTGGTATTCCAGGGAATAAGTAGATGATTCGAGACTTTCGTATTCTGCAGGATAGGAAGCCGACATTGAATAAATTTCACCCTTGGAGACGGGAGATTAAGAGGTCACGTGTGATAGGCTAAAAAAGACAGCCTAGTGATCAAAAGTTGTGAAGTGTAAATATATCCAGATCGTGTGTTAAAAGTAATATATTTTTTAGTGTTTTATTGTGTGTTCTAAACGGATACACCAGTGTATCAAAAATGTTGTCAGTGTTAAATGTATTGAATATGTGTCAAGAAATGTTTGTACATGAGATGAATTTGTACAATATGGAGTAAGTCAAGAAGGTAGGCCAAAATGACACATCGAACGAGAATGAAGGTCAGAAAACGACCTTAGACATGTGAGTAAAGATTTTCATTATGTTTTGGTGTCGGGAAAAATTTATGTGTACAATTCCACCGGAGTTTTGAGTAAAAGGGATGTTTTTAAATGAATAATAATTAAATAAGAACGCGGTCTGAACAAAAATAAAGTGTTGAGAAATAATAAATAATTATGTGAAAGAATAAATCCTATAGAGGAAATGTATGGAATAAAATGTCAGTGTATTTGACGAATGTTATAAAAGCAAGCGTAATAATAATAATTATAACAAAGATATTTAAATAAAGGTAAATTTGAATTATATGAAAGAAATAGCTTTTGAGCTTTTGTAAGGAATGAAGATATGATGTGAATAATAATAAGAATAACAAGGTAAAGAAAACTAAATAAAGATTAAATTGAATGATATAAAAATATAGGGCGTTGGAGCCCTAACAAATGTATAAGACATGATGTGAATGCATGTTCTTAAAATGGAGCGATTTATTGTTAACGGAAAAGATAAATATAAAAATTGAGATATGTATCAATTGTTACTATGAAATTTATCAGTTCTTTGGAAGACATTTGGCCGTAAAGTAATGTGTAGCGCAATGGAACGCAATTAAATAAAAAGTCACGCTAGGAATGCGTAGAATTTAAACGTACTTGGTAAATTGCTTATGGGGGGTAGTTGATTGTATTGAATTGAGATATGTTGTAAGTCCTCTAATTGTGACGTAGATCACGAGGCCATGTGTGTGTTATTATATAAAGGGAGCAAATGTATGGTATTATTGAGCGTAGGTCCTGTAAGCTAAGGCTGACCCTAAATCGCATTTTGTATAAGTCCTCCAATGTGGAAATGGTTCCCGAGGCATGTTAAGAGATTCGAACCTAGAATCCTCTTGTTGTTGAAGCCCCTTATTATTCGTCGTAGAATGTGTATTACTCTTCCCAATCAACGAGGACCCTTCATAATTAATAAATGCCAAGATTACGAAAGTGGTTTATGAGCCCAATAATATTGTTGAAAGTAAAACGAGGAGTAGAATGCCATGTCTCCCCAAAGAACTGAAAATGAAAGGGAAGGCTTGTTTTAAAAGCATTGAGGAGAGCTCCAACTGCGGACGAGACGGGAGGTTTCCCGCATAGTCATAAATCACGCTCAAGTAGTTGACCAGACCCTCGCCGCATGAGGGTTGGGGAAAAGGCTGTTTGTAAGAAGTGCTGAATACACCGTGAGTGTTTCAAAGTTGTTAATGACCCGGGCGTTGAACCGAGGTCCTTATAGATTGATATTATCGCTTGCCAGTTCAGATCGTAGTTTTCTTATATGATAATGGTCTTATAAGACAAATGAATTAAATAAAAATCCCTATTGTAATGTTGTATGGAAATAAGGAATCCACGAGTTTTGTGAAGATAACTAGATTTCGGGAGTAATCATAGTTTTTGACTTTGTCAAGTAATCTTTATAACTCTGGAGTACACAAGTAGTTTCCCGATCACCGTAGTGAATTTGCAAAACTTGAGAGAGGTGGTAAATGCTGAGAATATGTGAAGTGCCCAAATATTGAAGTAGATAATTAACATGTAATTTAAAATGTAATTATATATTTGTTTTGATGATAAGAAAAGATAAAAATAGTTTTTGAGGTGTACAAAAGTATGACACCATTATTATGGAAAAGTATCGAGCCAAAGAAGCTCGTAGTTATATGGAATTTAAGATACCGGTAGGTACTTTATGGAAGTGAAAATAATCATGAATTGTTGGTTTTAAAGAAACCCATGTGTTTTAATCTAATATTTGTTTTATTCTTACGTTATACCTTGTTCACTTTGAACAAGTAGAAAGATATTGGTCAGTAGTTATTTGTTTTATTGGTTGTAGCGCCATAATTTTGATTAATTAAATGTGTTAAAATAGGAGTTGATTTTGTTGTTATTTTTGCAAGTGTATCCTCTATTTAATCCAAAATGTGTAGGTCACAGAGTGGGAGAACTTACCGCAGCCCCGAAAATCCCGAATTGAGCGATGCTGGCGTACTGTGATTTGCATATTTCTTGCTGCAAGGGCACAGGGGGGTGAATAGAAATACTGTGCTTGGATTAATGATTAGAGGAACACTAAAGACGGTCGTCATGTAAGAGTAAAGTAATGATAGGAGTAGCTACAACGTATAATGTTAACTGACCGCATGGGTCCCTAGAAACTCACACCGAGCAGCCCTGGATTTAAACAACCCCCCAGCAAACATAACTTTTTGGCGCCCAGTACGCAGGGTTGAGTTTTCCTAGGGAAAACCCGAGTTTTCTCGAAAAATCAAAATTTTCATTTTTTTTGAAAAAAAAATGGTTTTTCGAAATTTTGAATTTTAAATACTTCCATAAAGGTCTTTGAGTTTGAATAAGAATATCAAAAGGGTACGGTGTAGTAAAAACCCGTACCAAAGTAAATTTTTGAAGAAATTGGGACACAAAATCTCAGATTACCATCTCTAAAGCATGTTCTAGCGATGTGGCATTAGTAGCCCACTATATTCTAATAAAATGGCATTGAGTGAGGAAATGCAGAGGCTTTTGGAGGCTATAAAAGCCGATAGCAATGAGAGGTTGGAGGCCATAAACAATAAATTGGGAACGATAGACAATACATTGGGTCTCCAAAAGGATGAAAAGGGATTTAGAATTCATAAATGAGAGTTTGAATAAGTTGGACAGCCAACAGGAGGAAAATAACCAAAAGTTAGGATCCATGAATCAAAGTTTAGAGTCACTAAAAACAAATAGTGATAGCATGGGGACTAAATTAGAAACTATCGAGGCCGACGGTATAAAAATGAATAAGGACCTGAAGGCTGAGATAGAAAAGATTAAAACAGAAAGTGGGGATAACTTGGCAGAACAGCTGAAAGTTATAAAAGATGAGACGTTAAAGTCTATAAAAGCAGACAGTAAAGCAAATGACGATGTACTGACGGCTGAGATAGAAAGCAAATTCAATAGTATAAAAACAGAAAATTCAAACCATTTTTCAGCACAATCCAAGGTTTTAGAAGAAACAATGAATAACAAATTTCAAAGTTTTGACACTGAGTTTGGGAAGAAGTTAAATGAATTAAAAGAGGAAAATAAAGGATTTCATTCAGGATTGCAAGTCCAAATAAATACCTTGAAGGGTAGCACGGAAAAATCCCAAACTGAATGTCAAGAAAATTTGGAATTTTGAATGGAAAGTTGAGTTCCATGGAAATTAAATTAATTGGGTCTCCAAAAGGATGAAAAGGGATTTAGAATTCATAAATGAGAGTTTGAATAAGTTGGACAGCCAACAGGAGGAAAATAACCAAAAGTTAGGATCCATGAATCAAAGTTTAGAGTCACTAAAAACAAATAGTGATAGCATGGGGACTAAATTAGAAACTATCGAGGCCGACGGTATAAAAATGAATAAGGACCTGAAGGCTGAGATAGAAAAGATTAAAACAGAAAGTGGGGATAACTTGGCAGAACAGCTGAAAGTTATAAAAGATGAGACGTTAAAGTCTATAAAAGCAGACAGTAAAGCAAATGACGATTTACTGACGGCTGAGATAGAAAGCAAATTCAATAGTATAAAAACAGAAAATTCAAACCATTTTTCAGCACAATCCAAGGTTTTAGAAGAGACAATGAATAACAAATTTCAAAGTTTTGACACTGAGTTTGGGAAGAAGTTAAATGAATTAAAAGAGGAAAATAAAGGATTTCATTCAGGATTGCAAGTCCAAATAAATACCTTGAAGGGTAGCACGGAAAAATCCCAAACTGAATGTCAAGAAAATTTTGGAATTTTGAATGGAAAGTTGAGTTCCATGGAAATTAAATTAAGTAAGATGGAAGAAAAGGGTGATGATTGTAAAGATGAACTTGTGAACCAGATCCATGGTGTGCAGAAAAAATTAGAAGCTCAGATAAAAACTAACAGCGATATTTGTGAAACCTCCCGGAATGAGATAAAAGAAAGTTTTAAGAAATTAGGAGACGAATTTAAAGGGGTAAAGGATCAAGTAGGAAACCTTGAGGGAAAAATCGATGACGTTCAGACCAAAGTTAATGAGATGGAAAGTCAGAATCACAAAGATGTACAGGGTATGAAAGAGCAGATTGATCTTTTTACTAGGCAGGTAGATGATAACTGGAGGACGTACGAAGAGAAAATAAATAAAAATTTAAGTAAATACGAAGGGAAGCTTAAAGATGAAAGCACGCAACGGAGAATGAATCGTGAGGAACAACTTTTAAAAATAGAGAAGATAGGTAAAGGGGTTACGGGAATTCAGGAAACAGTAAGTGGAATAACAAAACAAATGGAAGACACAAAGGGAGATATAGATAAGGTTATGACCGACATAACAATTATATTCGAGGAACAAGGAAAGACTCGAGAGGATATGAACAAGATTCAGGACAAAGTCTACAAAGGACAAAAGGAGATGGAGAAAAAGATAAAGGAAATGCGAGAAGACCTAGATACTAAAGGTGACGTGAAGCCAGAAATCATAAAAGAACAGGTCATGGTCATCAAGAAAGAGCTAGAAGATCAATTAGCGGAAATCAGGGATAGTTTCAGGGAAGAGAAATTCCAACTCAAAAAGGTAGAGGAAGATAGTAAAAGGAATCAAGAAAGAATCCAAAATGAATTAAGATCACGGTTGGAAAGGACTGAACACAAAAATAGTCAAATGGAAATCCAACTCATGGCAAATGAAGAAAGAGCCCGAAGGGAAAGGAAGTTAGAATTTGAGAATCAGGAGGAGTTTCCAAAGACAGGATGGGTAGATTCCCGTGAACAAGGCACAGATAACGATAGGGACTTAGGAGGGGAGAGCCCTTACAAGAACCCAGGATATCCGATGGCGATGTCAACCCCGTACATGAATCAGGCAAATGGCCAGATAATAAACATCATTAAGTCGAATGAGGACAGACCGGTAAAGTTTACGGGTAATAACATGTCAATTACTCCAAAATACTGGCTAAAGGAAGTCGCAGAGTACTTAAACGAAATGAAGGTTCCTCAGGATCGGAGACTGAGAGCTATTGAGAAGCTGTTGGCAGGTGATTGTCTCACCTGGTTCAGAAGCTTTAGGTACACCTTTGATACGGTGGAAGGCTTTAGAGAAGCCTTTCTAAAACGATATTGGGCAGCAGACGTCCAGGAGAATTTGAGGCTAGGTCTGTACTCTAGGAAGTACAGCACAAATGCACCAACTAAGTACTCGGAATTTTTTACCGCTCAGCTGTGTAAATTCCGCGAACTTGACATTGCTCCAGCTGAGAACGACCTGTGTGCCGCCATTGCAAGACAACTTCCATATGAGATTCAGAGGCTGTTAATCTCATCCAAAGCCAGAAGTGCTGTGGAAGTGGAGAGTGTATTACGTCAATTAGACATGACGACGTCACACGTAACTCCTAGGCATCAAAGACAGACTGAACAGGTACACATGGCCAGCAGTCAGGAAACCAGAGAAAAACCATCGACCAGGAATCAGTCCACTAACACTGATACTCAAGGACTAGGTCGAGAGTATGGGCACCAAGAGCCTAGAGGAATACAGCCATACTACAGAGGAGGATATCGAGGAAGAAATCCTAGGAATACGGGTTACAGGCAACAAGAGAGCCGACCCTATAACAATAACCATCAGAGGCAAGAAAACAGAAAGAAATGGAAGAATTATCCCAGATGGAACGTAAGGCCAGAGGATAGGGATGATGAATATCGGGCCGAAATAGAGGAAAGATATCAGGAAAGTCTTCGTTATATGAACGAACGACCAGACGAACCTGAAAGGCAAAAAGTCCGTTGGAGTGAGGCAATCAAGAACCGGAAATCACCCGACCGACTAGACGGAGCTCAAAGCTTGGAACTACAAGCTCAGTTAAAGAATGAGGGGAAAGGAAGCCCTCAGGATAAAAAAAACTCCAAATTTAAATCGTCAAAAGTGGAAACATACCAGGAGCTGGGAGGAGGTAGAAATTGTGAATTGGATAGCAAGACCAGATGAGCTAATTAATGAGGAGGTGGAAGAAATCCCACCTATCAAAAGAGAATTACCCATAATTATGCTAAGGATAGAAGGATTACTGGTCAGGGCATTGATTGATACCGGATCAACAATAAGTTTAATTACGCAAACACTTCTGAATGAATTGGAAACAAGAGGCCGCGTATTAAAATTCCCACATCAAGTGTAAAGATTAAGGGGATTATCCCTGAAAAATCTTTAACATGCAAATTTCAGGTATACATTGATATGATCATGGGTAACACTGAAATTTCGCAATGCTTTTTGCTGGTAAATCAATTACCGTATAATGTCATATTAGGTATTGATTTTATCAGTGAGAACAAGGTCATCATAGACCTAGCGCAAAATTGCATTAGAATTCAAAGAGAGGATGTGGATGAACAAAACATTAACCTACAGGAACAGGATGCGAAAATAGGAGAACAGGTATGGCATGTGGAAGAAGTAACTGAGGAAGGTTATAAGGACATAGAAAAGATATTTGAAGTCCTCAACATAGAACTCGAAGATAATTTGGAAACTGAGTTCGAGACCAACCTGTCAGGAAAAGTAGAGGAAGCCAAAGTTAACCTCGAAAATAAGGAACAATTAAAGAAATTATTATTAAATTTTAGGGACGTATTTGATTCCAAGCCAGGGAAGATTGAAAATTTTAAATACGCGTTCCAAGTCAATGATTGGGCACCGTTCAGACAAAAACCATACCCGGTTGCGGAAAAACATTACCCACAAACGAAGAAAACACTGCAGGAAATGATGAATGCATGTGTTATAGAAAAGATGGCGACACCATATGTTAGTCCATTAGTGATTGTGAGTAAACCGGATGGCTCAGTAAGGGTGTGTCTAGATGCCAGAAATTTAAATGCAAAAATCATACCAGAAAATGATTCGGCACCACCCATAAAAGAAATACTGAGAAAATTCAAAGACAAGAAGATTTTCACAAATATTGATATGACTTCTTCGTATCATCATCTCGAACTGGAAGAGAAAACCAGCTTGTTGACTGGATTTCAGTTCGACCAACAAACCTACTGTTTCAGAAGATGTCCGTTTGGATTGAAGACCGCGGGATCTGCCTTAATAAGAGCGCTTGATCGAAACCTGTCAGAGGAAGTGAAAGATTGCACTATCCGTTATGTGGATGATATTTTGCTTACCTCGGAGAATATTGAGGAACATTTAGATAAATTGAAGAAATTATTGGAAGAATTAAGGAGGGCAAATTTTAAAATCAATTTAAAGAAGTCAAATTTTTGTCAAAGACAAGTAACATTTTTAGGGCATGTGATTGATAAGGATGGTGTTAAACCAAATCCATGCAAATTAGAATCGATAAGAGATTTTCCAAGGCCTTTGAAGGTGAAGAACGTTCGCCAGTTTTTGGGATTGATTGGTTTCTTCTCAGGACATTGTCCATCATACATGCTACCCCACATGAACGGCACTGGCCAGCAGCTCGTCGGTAACTCGATAACCAACGCTCTGCTTACTAGAATGCGACGTGAAAGGCGAGCGTGGATGGGCCAACTTACCTGTATTCAGGGGTCCGGGTCACTTCCGCAGCAAAATCACCTCCAGATGACATGTCCCAACAGAAGAGCTCCAAAGGAGAGGAAGGAAGATGGAGAAGGGGACAACACACACACAGGCTATCGTACAGACACCCCCCACTAACCGACAGAACTGCCGTCGGTGAAATAATGCCACAACAGTAGTAAAAGGAACAAAATAAAAGTTTAATTGTTAAAACTTCCACCAGAAAAGAGAACATGCATGCTTGCAAACAAAAAGGCAAGAATTAAATGAAATTTAATTAGTTAAAAAGCCCAAAGCTACAAATAAAAATTACATGCATAACACAATGAGAAAGGGCTTGATAATTTGCAAGGGAATGCAATAACGATCCGGCATGCGTAGATCCCGGCCGCGATGAAACGAGAAATAAAAAAAATTAAATTAATCAAATTAAATAGTAGCAGAAAACAATTCATTAATTTGCATGATGGAGATAAACACAGGAACAATTACTAAAAACACAAGGTTGAACCGACAAGGTAAAATAAAAAAAAACTTAAGTTAACACAACACGTTTGTGCTTCGCGGTGGACGCCTATTGACTGACCATGAGACCATAATGCATCTCTTCATAACATGACCACAAAAACACAAGGAAACGGCATGCCTGATCGAAATTACGGCAAACAATTAATAAGATTAAATTTAAACATTAGCAGAAGGAAATGAACGGCGGAAAACAATTACATCTAAAAACTATTAATGCAAGTCGTTTTAAAACTGGACGGATCTTACATAGATTTAAAAAAAAATGACAATCCCAAGCTTGCCAAATGAAAATAAATAAAAATTTAAACGTAAAATAAACTAATAAATGTGTATCCAGAAGGTACAAAATACTAATAAACTTAATATATACAAGGAAACGTTATTAAAACGTAAAAGAAATTTTAGGCCTACAAGGCAAAACACAACAGAAGATCAACATTCATACACGGCCAAAATTGGAGCTCCCAAAATAAAATAATTAGATAAATTAAATTAAAAAAACGTACCTTAAATTCTTCACAGTGGAGACACAATAATAATAAAATAATTAACACATAATTTTACGTTACTACAAGTGCTTCACAAAAAAAATGGCTAACCCGGCACATGCGTTGTTTGGGTCACAATCACAGGTCACATTTCACACGTCCACTTCACGGCGAAACGATGAAAATTCACAGCCTGAAGAGAACAGGCAATTCCTTTTTCCTTGCATAAATTTAGATTTCGTAGAGAATGGGGGCCAAAAGCCCCCATCAACGGAGACACCTTTCACGACCAGTCGGCTAGATGTTTTCTTCACGACAGCTAATGGCCTCCACAAAATGGCGGAGATTTTTTTTCGTGTCAAATCCGAACTGTATACATGTAAATAATATTGTCCAATCAGAGAATGACACATCAAAACAACAATGTCATAAATAAGTTCATAATTTGGCGGTATCATGAATACACCGGCATTTGTTTTAAGACGAAGAATATGATTGTCTTTCAATTATGTCATGCGTATAAAGAGTTTTATAAGGCGCAGCCCACACTACCTATCGGAGAGAAACAGGAACCACGTGCAGACTTTACAAGGTCCGACTGGCGCTACCATCTCGTGTTCAAAATGGGAAGCAAGTCACCAGGCGGTCGTTTCAAATGTCGAGATGTTACGATCCAAGGGTATATACATGTTTGAAAGCGTTGGGACGTGCACATGCACGTAACAATACACAAAAACTGTTGCACCACTGCAGGACCTTCTGAAGAAGGGGGGCAAGTGGAAATGGACGGAGGAAACAGAAAAAGCATTCGTGGAGGCCAAGGAAATGCTCTTAAACTATGTGAAGCTAGGATATCCTGATTTTAATCAGCGATTTATCATTCAAACAGACGCATCCCAGATTGGAATAGGGGCAATGCTATATCAGGAAAACCCGGATAACCCTGATAAAAGAAATTATCTAGCTTTCACAAGTCGGAGACTGAAACCACACGAGAAAAATTATACGATCAGCGAAATCGAGCTGTTAGCGATATTGCACGCGCTGCAATTTGGCGAAAGATCGTATATGGGTTTCAGGTCATTTTAAGAACGGATCATAAAGCCTTAACCTTTTTGATGAAGACTGATTTATCCAGTCAAAGGTTGATGCGTTGGGCTTTATACATTCAATAATTTGATGTAAAGATAGAATACTGCCCAGGAAAAGAAAATATAGTTCCAGACTATTTAAGTAGACAGCCAGAGTCCACAGAAGAGGAAGTAATGGCTATTGATTTGGAAGACAGGGATCAGCGTACTCTAAATGAGTTAAGGAGCATTAGTCAACGGCAACGTGAGGATCCATGGATGAACATGCTCATATCTTTCCTTGAGGGAAGTTTGATAAGGGGAACACCGGCGTACACGGAAGCTAATAAGATAGCTCAAGATTACACATTTTATAATGGATTATTATATAAGTTTGTGGACTCTGACCATACACGATTAAGGATCGTTGTACCTGCAATTTTGCAGAGGAAAATAGTATGGTTAGCCCATAGATCGTTCGGACATATGGGAGTCGACAAAACAGTCTCGATGCTGAAAGAAGCATTTGTATGGCCGAGACTGAGAGAAACTGTAAGGGACACGCTAAAGACATGTGATCTATGTCAATGGATCAAACCAAATGCATTCCTGATGAGACAAAAGCCTATATCATTGTTGCCCGAAAGGCCAGGTCAAATCATATCGATTGATAACTTCGGAACTTTGCCCAAGGCAAGAAGAGGAAATCGACACATAATGGTGGCTATGGATGTCTTCACTAAAATGGTTGTCCTTGCTCCCATACAGAAGACTAGTGCCAAACAGGTGTTAAAACGACTCAAAGAAAAAGTGATACCGATTCTGGGAAACCCTGAGAACTTGTTGTCGGATCACGGTAGTTGTTTCATCAGTATAGAGTTCAGACAAGAATTAGAAAGGCTTGGAATACGTCAGATTTTGTCAAGTATTCGCCATCCTGAGGCAAATCCTGTAGAAAGAGTGATGAGGGAGACGGCCAAGTATTGTAGAATATACTGTGCCGAAGAAAATTGGAAGTGGATAGATATCTTGGATATTATCGAATTTCGTATAAACAACACAATCCATGAATCTACGGGAGAGATACCAATAACGTTACATCGGAATGAGCAACCAGAGAGACCTTGGAGTCTGGTAATTCCTAGGCCAGCAGACGCTCAGCCTGGAAGAGATGTACGTATTAGAAGAGCCTTTGAGCATCTAAAAGCTCAAGCCGACAGGAGACAAAGAAGAAATAGGCACAAGAGGTATCATCGGCCATTATTAGCAGGGGAAATGGTGTTAGTAAAAAGACCAGCCATTTCGGATCCAGGGAACCGCGTGTACAAAAAGTTCCAGAAAATGTACCACGGACCGTATCAAATAATAAGGGATTTGAGAAATAATGCCTATAGAATTCGGCACTGTGAAACGAATCACGAAGTGACCATGAATTCAGCAAATTTAAAAGTGTATTACCCTCCCGAAGACTTCGATGAAGCCAATGAACAAGCCCTGGTTATGGAACAATCTAGAGATGAGGAATCCACTTTTGATAGAAACGAGAATGAGATAGAAAAAGGAAACAGAGCTCAAACATTCGAGTGCGAATGCGAATTGGAGAAATTATATTGGGAAATAAAAGAAATAATTGATTTTATTGAAGAAGAAAATTTCTATTTAAGAAAGGAGAATGATGAAATAAAGGAACGGGTAGGGATAGACCACACCCGTAAAGAAGAATGAGGTTCTGGAAACCTGAAGTCCAGATATATGAAAAGGGGAAAGAAAGGTTGGGGACAGAGCGTACCCAACCGACACAATTACCGGATATGTCTTAAAAAGATGAAAGAAACCAAATTATCGTGGGATATTTTAAGGAATAAAAATCAGAAGGTACGGATAAACGTTATGATGGCTTCGACATTTAAAGGAAAAATAATATTTTTTTTGGATAATTGAAATAAATTTCCTCAAAATTTTTCGAAAATTTATTTACCTCAGGAGGGTATAGATGAACCCATGTACCATAGGCTTCAAAGGGGGTCGAATCCATGTATTTTGTGAAAGGAATGAAAGAATCATACAGTCTCTAAGGGAACGGAGAGAGATTTCAAGTCAGGATTCTAGCCTAACATTGCGCAAGCTGCAGGACCAGGTGTTCATAAGATGAGCTCATGCCTCTTGTCATTTATAAGGAGCCAGTCATGGATATAAATAGAACAAGTGGAAAATTTGGACTGTAAGACGAAGAAGCTTGACTCGGAAATTGCTCTTACGTTGCAGGAAAACGGCAACCTCGCCGCTGAGTCAGAACAAGAATAATTAAATTTAACCCGTTTACGAGTATAAAAATAAGTAAACAAATATAGTACGGTGAATCATTTCGGATTAAAGATTTTTATGTAAAGAAAAACCCTTTAATAATAGTCCAGGAGAAAAGTGCAAATTCAGCATACGTCATTGGGAATTCACCGGGACCCAAGGAGTGGGTGAATTAAAAATGAACAGCAACACCCACACAGTTGAAGACGAAAAATTAATTAATATCTCGGAAATGCACGATCGATTTCCATGCACAGGAAGATCATTTTACGTTTGGAAGACGAGCTTTCTGGAGATATCATTTTTATAATTGTGCGACAATTAGTTCAAAAGTTGGTCACGAAAAGGACTAGGATTTTATCTTTTTTTGACTAAAAGGTATAAAACCCCTGGCCTCACAAAGCCAATCATGCAGTCTACAAGCATTCCGTGAGCGGAAGTGCTGCATCACATCGTATATGCAGTATTAGTCCGTCCAGAGGGGCGTTACGCTGTATCAGACATCGAAGGCAGTTTACCAGTACTCCTTGAGGGGAGAAACGCTGTATTACACCGCAGAATTAATATCCGACAGCCACGGGCGTCGCAGTACCACTAACTTGCGTGCCTCCATAAGGAGTTGCAAAGAAGAAATATTAAAGTATCGCCGTGTTGAAAAATTAGGAAAATCCTAGTTAAAGGATTTAGGTCCGAAAGTACAAAGTTTACCGTAAAAGTTCATAAAATACAGTTAAAGCAGGCTGAGAACTTAGGATTCAGGCGATAGGTCTTTCAGTGAACGACAAAAATATCATAACGTACGGAAGTACCGGAACAGCGAGATAAACAGTTTATCAATTTTAAAGAACCCGAACAGGGAAAAACAGAGTAAGGTCCGCAACCTACTCCAGAAAATTAAAAGTGCGAAAACCGAATAAACAAAAAAGAACGGAAACTATAGACATTGTCTCAAGAAAGCAGACGAACTATTCTAAAGCACTAAGACTCGAGAAGTATTAGTTGCTAAATAAAAAATCCATAGGTCACCGATAGGTTATCGAGGGGACCTCGATCAGAACAGACTTTCGCTAGGATCGATAAACCAGATCTAAAAGGGGAGCCGTTCAAGCTAGAGAAATAGCCGATCATCAGGAATAGGATTCGAAGAATTGGTATTCCAGGGAATAAGTAGATGATTCGAGACTTTCGTATTCTGCAGGATAGGAAGCCGACATTGAATAAATTTCACCCTTGGAGACGGGAGATTAAGAGGTCACGTGTGATAGGCTAAAAAAGACAGCCTAGTGATCAAAAGTTGTGAAGTGTAAATATATCCAGATCGTGTGTTAAAAGTAATATATTTTTTAGTGTTTTATTGTGTGTTCTAAACGGATACACCAGTGTATCAAAAATGTTGTCAGTGTTAAATGTATTGAATATGTGTCAAGAAATGTTTGTACATGAGATGAATTTGTACAATATGGAGTAAGTCAAGAAGGTGGGCCAAAATGACACATCGAACGAGAATGAAGGTCAGAAAACGACCTTAGACATGTGAGTAAAGATTTTCATTATGTTTTGGTGTCGGGAAAAATTTATGTGTACAATTCCACCGGAGTTTTGAGTAAAAGGGATGTTTTTAAATGAATAATAATTAAATAAGAACGCGGTCTGAACAAAAATAAAGTGTTGAGAAATAATAAATAATTATGTGAAAGAATAAATCCTATAGAGGAAATGTATGGAATAAAATGTCAGTGTATTTGACGAATGTTATAAAAGCAAGCGTAATAATAATAATTATAACAAAGATATTTAAATAAAGGTAAATTTGAATTATATGAAAGAAATAGCTTTTGAGCTTTTGTAAGGAGTGAAGATATGATGTGAATAATAATAAGAATAACAAGGTAAAGAAAACTAAATAAAGATTAAATTGAATGATATAAAAATATAGGGCGTTGGAGCCTTAACAAATGTATAAGACATGATGTGAATGCATGTTCTTAAAATGGAGCGATTTATTGTTAACGGAAAAGATAAATATAAAAATTGAGATATGTATCAATTGTTACTATGAAATTTATCAGTTCTTTGGAAGACATTTGGCCGTAAAGTAATGTGTAGCGCAATGGAACGCAATTAAATAAAAAGTCACGCTAGGAATGCGTAGAATTTAAACGTACTTGGTAAATTGCTTATGGGGGGTAGTTGATTGTATTGAATTGAGATATGTTGTAAGTCCTCTAATTGTGACGTAGATCACGAGGCCATGTGTGTGTTATTATATAAAGGGAGCAAATGTATGGTATTATTGAGCGTAGGTCCTGTAAGCTAAGGCTGACCCTAAATCGCATTTTGTATAAGTCCTCCAATGTGGAAATGGTTCCCGAGGCATGTTAAGAGATTCGAACCTAGAATCCTCTTGTTGTTGAAGCCCCTTATTATTCGTCGTAGAATGTGTATTACTCTTCCCAATCAACGAGGACCCTTCATAATTAATAAATGCCAAGATTACGAAAGTGGTTTATGAGCCCAATAATATTGTTGAAAGTAAAACGAGGAGTAGAATGCCATGTCTCCCCAAAGAACTGAAAATGAAAGGGAAGGCTTGTTTTAAAAGCATTGAGGAGAGCTCCAACTGCGGACGAGACGGAAGGTTTCCCGCATAGTCATAAATCACGCTCAAGTAGTTGACCAGACCCTCGCCGCATGAGGGTTGGGGAAAAGGCTGTTTGTAAGAAGTGCTGAATACACCGTGAGTGTTTCAAAGTTGTTAATGACCCGGGCGTTGAACCAAGGTCCTTGTAGATTGATATTATCGCTTGCCAGTTCAGATCGTAGTTTTCTTATATGATAATGGTCTTATAAGACAAATGAATTAAATAAAAATCCCTATTGTAATGTTGTATGGAAATAAGGAATCCAGGAGTTTTGTGAAGATAACTAGATTTCGGGAGTAATCATAGTTTTTGACTTTGTCAAGTAATCTTTATAACTCTGGAGTACACAAGTAGTTTCCCGATCACCGTAGTGAATTTGCAAAACTTGAGAGAGGTGGTAAATGCTGAGAATATGTGAAGTGCCCAAATATTGAAGTAGATAATTAACATGTAATTTAAAATGTAATTATATATTTGTTTTGATGATAAGAAAAGATAAAAATAGTTTTTGAGGTGTACAAAAGTATGACACCATTATTATGGAAAAGTATCGAGCCAATGAAGCTCGTAGTTATATGGAATTTAAGATACCGGTAGGTACTTTATGGAAGTGAAAATAATCATGAATTGTTGGTTTTAAAGAAACCCATGTGTTTTAATCTAATATTTGTTTTATTCTTACGTTATACCTTGTTCACTTTGAACAAGTAGAAAGATATTGGTCAGTAGTTACTTGTTTTATTGTTTGTAGCGCCATAATTTTGATTAATTAAATGTGTTAAAATAGGAGTTGATTTTGTTGTTATTTTTGCAAGTGTATCCTCTATTTAATGCAAAATGTGTAGGTCACAGAGTGGGAGAACTTACCGCAGCCCCGAAAATCCCGAATTGAGCGATGCTGGCGTACTGTGATTTGCATATTTCTTGCTGCAAGGGCACAGTACTTGGAAACTACTAGAGCCATTAAAGGCAGGTAGAAAAGGGAAAGGGGAGAGGGTCCACCCCAAAGTCAATGCAAAAAGGGGAAAATAGATCTCGCTCTGGAACACATCACAGTCGCCAACTCCCGAGCTCAAAAGCTGAGCTCTTGAAGGTGTAGCCCTATCCAGGGTGCACCTCGTGTGGTGGAGCTTCACACACCCTGCCTCCTTTAAGGCCTTGTGTAGAAGGCATTAGATGTTATGAAACTAAAAGAAGAGGGCTGACCCCTCGAAGAATGAGGGTATAAGGATAGATGATATGAGGGTCAATTACGGCAGGAAAATGAATGACTCCCTAGACTTTGGATGCACTAATGCTATCCGGGTTGGAAGAGAACAAGAGTCGACTAATGGTGTTCGACAGGTAGATGACATAGAAGATCCCAGCACAAGTGGAAATAATAACCGCCTCTGCTGGGGTCCAATTGTCTCCAACCCAAGTTCCACTAGGCCTAGTTATGAACCCTTGTGGTGGGGATACACCCTCAAGGGCTCATGGCTAGTGAGGTTGGGAATTTGCGACCCTGATGGAGTCCTGAGCTGGTTCCGGTATTCTTCTTTTTCTAATGACTGGGAGCAGATATTTTTAATACCTTTGTTACTTCTTAAAAACAAAAGTGCCTAGTCCAAACGAAATAAGGAAATCAAGCTTCAAAAATATGTGAGAAGAAAAAACACAATTCATGTATGAAATCATCTCTGTCAGTTACTGGAAAAGCATCACAAAAATCGGTTTACATCTTAAAAGGTTGAGTCCCCCGTCGGTAAAATTCACGAGCCGCCACTGCAAGTTAGCCATTGGTACTTCATCCCATATAATCAGTCTTGTTGACCTGATGTCATATGCTCCTTTACCGTTCATTTTTAAAGATGAAACAGAAGCCTTGTGTAATTTCACTTCTTGACTCACCGCGATATCAGTAAGATACCAAAATTACATGGTTTTTCTCTTTCAACTTTCGGGTTGCCAGTTATCTAGTGACTTACCACGTACTGAAAGGAATGAATCATCCATGTGCACCGCTTGTGCTTTTACGTTAAACAAAATAGCAGAGGCGTGAGGAAATACAGTAGAAGTGAAAACAACACCTTAAACAGGATCGCTAAGGAGCGGGGAAAGGATGTCTCTTTCGATGCGTGCTGGGCCCAAGATTCCGGATCGAAAGAAAGATGCTTTCCAAAAAAGGAATCGAATGAATTGTTTAAAACAAATCAAAAGCGGAATTGAAATTATCTAATTGATCGAGGAACCCAGAAGCGTGAAGGTCGTGACTGCGTTACAGTACGAAGCCAAGACCGACGAAATCGGACGAGAGATGAGGGAACTTAAAATTACAAATGAAAGAGGACGAAACCAAGTGAACTATTTACTATTGTATTTAAAGTAAACTAAAACAGGTGCGCATAAGAGTAAGGATATATCTAAACACAAAATGAAAGGTAAACGTGAAGAGGTATAAAATCGCTTAATAACAAATAAAATAAAATTAATGATTAAAGATGGTACCTAAGAAAGGGGGACACAAAAACAATCTCAAGAGAAAAGTGTATAAATGAACTTAAGCACTAACAAAGATGAAACAAGATTAATTAAAATGTACTTACAATCAATGTGCAACTAAACCGTAAGCGCGACTCGATAACCAAAATTTAAAATACAAAAACAAAACAAAAACGAAAAAGATAGAGAGTATGGATGAGTCGAATAAGAGAACACCTCTACTTACGAGGATGACCTGGACTAGAATGCCCTTGCCAAGAACAGACTTCCAAAAAGCTCATGATGTTGTGAAATCATGGGGTAAGGGGGGGGGGGGGGGGGGGGGGAGTGGTGGGGATGAGAAGGGTGCGTATGTAGGAAACGGGGGTGGGGGGTGGGAGAGGGGGGATGACACGGAGTTACGTAATATAACGAAGCCAGAGGAAACAACACAAAATTAACACATAAAAATAAAGGAAAATGAGTATTACATTAAATTAATTGACATTACCGGGACAGGAAATGAAAGGAAAGATCGATCAGCTAAGAAATATGCTTTGTAGGAAAATATAGGCTTACGTAGAGGTAGTTATGTCTAAATATAACGACATACGAAGAAACAAAGGAATTAAGGCATGACGAATGGACAGTGACTAACACAAAGACCATCGCTCACACACTTTTCCTAAAACAGAGGGAAGGATCAAATAGGAGGCGAAATGAGACATGGCTCCGTTACTCCAATGATACCTTGACCCAAAAAACAAACTCTGATACGACAATCAAATGAAAGATACCTCGAAAGAGTGCACATCAATTTGTGACGTAATACAGAGCGTTGGTAAGCCTCGCAGAAAAGTAGCATATATTTCAGACCTGAGAGATTTGAGTAAAAATAAAACCGATTACATGAAAGGTAGGGATGACAAATAAACACAGAGGCTTCGCTAAACTAACGTAAACAAAGGCGAAGGGACTTGGGTTCATGGATCGAATTCACATCATCATAAGAAAGGGAAATTGATAAACTGAAATTCAAAAATGATAGCATGCCAGATAAAACCAAGTGATCGAATCGTACTTACGTTTAGTTGCGTTGGGCACGGGCGAAAAGCCCGACACACCTAGGCTGTGACCGTTTCACATGATGGTCAGAAAGGGAAGGAAGCCACCTTCTCTAAAAGGAACGCAGTAACGCCGCTCGGGAAAAATAAGTCGTAGAACTCCCCCTCTCCAGAACATAAAGGGGGCCAATGGGAGAAGCAAAGCTTAGTAACAAGTTATGCTTCAACCAATGGTAACACAGTGTCAGTAGGGGTGAAAAGTTTCACCACCTGACGAAACATTTACGCAGAATTACAAAGTTTGAACGCAGTAGGTGAGACAGAGAAACGTATGTCACAATAATGCGACATGAAGGAAATGATGATAATAATAATATGACAAAAAATAATGAACCTGATAAAAACGGTTCAAAATTCCCCTGCTCTCACAAAAAAAAGGAATTTTCCTGGCCATGGAAATTTCTTTTTTCGTACAAAAAGAGAGGAAAAAAAATGTAAAGGGGGAAAAAAATTGAATACTAAAAAAAATTGGGTACTAAGGACCTCTAGGAGAATACAAAAAAAATGAACAGTTGACTAATCTGACCGTGAAATGAAGGTGGTACCCCCTTCATTGCTCGTCAACACTAGCCACTAACGTCAAAAGTACTGCGTTCAAAGAGAAATACAGTGAGTTCATATATTAAATAGTGATCATTGTTCTTGCTAGTTCATGATGATGCGGATGTCGAAATCTTCAAGATGGACGTTACCTCGGGACTGCAAATCTCTCCAGCCTCTGATGAGAAAAGATAGACAAAGTTAAATCGTGATCACATTTAAAAAAAATACATTTGGGACACCCTGTATATAGGACCGTTCGTTGCGTCAACGAGGAATATGCAATAGTGTCATAATGTCTTCGAAAGGGAAAGTACTCTCCTTTTCAGCTGCTGAAAAATAAAGCCATGTATAGACCCAGTGAAGGGTGACTGGTCCGTTAACGAGTTCCGAGGAGACCCTCAGCTGTGTTAGCCCAGGTACACAAAGGTTGTTTGTTGTTACTCGCCAACCCTCTGGATGGTTGCTAGACAATACACGATATGCTGAGAACACTTGACAATTTGAAACCTAACAAAATATATGACTTCACAATAAATATCAAAATCAAGATGACACTAAGGTGCATGATATCTCAAAACCATGACACAAAAAGTCAATTACATGAATAAATGTAAAATAAATACCAAGTTCCTACAAGGTCAAACAGGAAGTGTTGAAGGGTCCTTGTCTGTCGCCGAACAATAGGAGTTAAGCCGAGGGGCAGTGCAAAAGAGGAGTAGGGGTGGTTTGCAAATAGTGACCGACCAGGTATATACTGACGGCCTCAGGCAAAGATATAGTTTGACAGAGATGTCAAGTATTCACGACACACTCACGTACGAGAAAAAGGCCACGGGTGTCTCCTGTCTTGTCACAGGAATAAATGAAAAGGAAGCACACGAATTAAGATCAGAATAGGCTCACATGCTAGGTTGGCTATTAAGGGGCTCGGGCATCCAATTAGAATAAAAGGAAAACAAAAACACAACATTATAGCGAGGCGAAATTCACAAGATCATTTGACAAATTTTTTCAACTGCGTGACGTGGGCCGAAGTCACTGAATTATCGTGATCGTCCACTAACTCAACTGAGACAGGATTTAAAAAGCGTGAAATAGTCTTGGGAGTTGACCAACGTAAGCACAGCTTACTGGAAATTTGTTTGGTAGCGTCACTCAAAGGATGTAAACGACACAAAACTTTGTCCCCAATTTGGAATTTAACATCATGACGGCCTAAGTTGTAGCGCTTCGCTACTCTGGCTTTTGCTTTCTTGAGGTGACCGGTAGCGATGGCCCATTTTTGAGCAACAGAGGTAGTGCGAGAGGGTTCGGAAAGATATTCAATATTCCATTTGAGCAGCAAGGGGTCGACAAGCGATCGGCCTAGGAATAATTCCGCTGGAGTAGTTTGAACGGACGAATGGAAAGAGGTATTGAACCCGAGACTGAAATACTGTAGGTTCGTATCCCAGGAGGTTTGATCGGCATTGTGAAAAGCGGACATACAAGCCTTCAAGTTTTTGTGAAAACGCTCTACGTGATTTCCCTGCGGTCGATATGGTGACAAGAAAATATGTTGGATGCCCCAGTTAAATACCATAGTTTCAAAGGCTTTGGAACGGAATACAGAGGCGTTATCTGACACAAGGTACTTGGGAGGACCAAAAACTCCAAATATATATCTAGACAAGAAATGGATAGTAGTCTGAGAAGTGATATTCTTTACTGGGAATAACCAAATAAACTTCGAAAAACCATCAATGACAGTTAAAATGGCTTGATTGCCAGATTTTGATCTCACGACTGGACCAAAGTAATCAATGAAAAGGCGTTCGCCGGGACGAGTGACGATACCAGCTTGGTGGAAGCCTACACGAGTGTTCTGGGCAGGTTTAGAACGCTGGCAGGTTAAACATCTTCTGACATGAGCAAAAGCATCTACTTTAATTGAGGGCCAATAAAATTCACCGGATATCTTACGGAAAGTGCGCTGCATCCCTGCATGAGTTCCCAGTGCAGAATCATGATAATATGTCAAAAGCATATCACGTACTGCTAATGGAGCAAAAATTCTAAATTTAGAAGAGTTAGGAAGAACATAGCCAATAACATCATTTCGAACACAAAAGTTGCTTACTGCCGGATCTTTGTTTGCAATTTTTGCACGGAGGTCAGTGCAAAATGGATCCTCAGACTGGAATTTCCGGATATCCACAAAAGACCAAGGACAATGTTGCAATAGGAAAAGATTTTCTTGAAGTGGTGTACTGATAGAAACGCTCTCGATTGGAGTCCTAGGGGTCTCTTCAAACATGCGTGACAGGCAGTCTGCTACCGGGTTCTCGCTCCCTTTTACGTGGATGATATCAAACTTAAAAGATGACAACCTCAAAATCCACCTGTTGATGCGTCCAAGCTTTTTCACGTGAGAAAGACTCCATTTCAAAGCCTCATTGTCGGTAAAAACAGTAAAGTGACGGTGTTCCAGAAAGGTCCTGAATTTTTCACATCCAAATACCACAGCAAGACTTTCCTTCTCGAAAATTGAGTAACGTCGTTCATGTTGATTTAACATACGACTCGCGAAGGCCACTGGTGCAAATTTTCCATCCACACGCTGGCTCAAAACACTAGAAATGGCCAAATCACTGGCGTCACAATGTAAAAAGAAAGCTGATTCGAAATCAGGCGTGTGCAGTACTGGTGCAGACATAAGGGCTTCTTTCAAAACATTGAAAGCTTTGTCCTGTTCTGGCCCCCACACAAATTTCACATTCTTCTTTTTGAGAGCATTTAGAGGTGCCGAAATGTCAGAGAAGTTTTTGATAAAACGAGAATAGAACGTGAACATACCCATTACTCTTCTCAAGGCCCTAATTGTGGTGGGTACAGGTAACTGCTGAATGCAATCTGCGCGCTCGGGTATGACACGGATACCATCGGCTGACAGAATGTGACCCAGAAATTTAATTTGAGTACAGCCCAAAGAGGTCTTTTTTGGATTGATAGTGAGGCCGGCCTTCCTGAGGCGGGAGAAAACTTCCCTAAGATGAACGACATGCTCCTCAAAAGATCTGCTGTATACGACTAAATCGTCAAGATAATTAAATACAAAATTGAACTTCAGGTCTCCCAAGATGTCGTCTAGCACGCGACTGAGGACTTGTGCACCAACAGCTACACCCATCGGAAGACGTTTGAAATTATATAACCCGAAAGGGGTGTTAAAAGCAGTGAAGTCGCGACTCTCAGCATCCAAAGGAATCTGATAATAGGCACTATTTAGATCAATCATCGAATACACATTGGCCCCGTGGAAATGTTGAAAAGCACTCTCAATAGTAGGCAGTGGGAAATTATCAAAGACTACCTTCTTGTTCAATTTTCGGTAGTCTACGACTAGCCGGTACTCGCCTTCTTCTTTCTTGGGAATTAAGAAAGCAGGAGACCCATAAGCTGATTTGGAAGGAACTACTACTCCCCGATCTTGCAAATCATTGATATACTTTTTCATGGCCAAGAGCTTGGGCGGATTACAAGGAAACGGAGGACTTCGAACAGGTACATTGTCACTCAAGTCAATGTGGCATTCGTGATTTACAGCAGAACCTAAATCTTCTGTGAGGACATCAGAAAATTCCTCAACTAAATCGTTCAGAGTATCACGTTGCTCGGACATCAAAGTTAATGGAAGATGTACGGAAAATACAGGAGACACATCAACGTAGTTAGAAGTACATTCTTCAAAGGGGAACATTTTATCTGAGCGAAATTTGAAACAAAATGAATCGTTAATAAAATCCAACTGCATACCAGTTTTATGCATAAAGTCAATTCCTAAAATACATTGAGTGGAGAGATTGTTAACCACATGAAAAACATGTTTCCAAGAAAATCCGTGAATTTGAATGCGACATAGAATAGTTTCGGCAACGTCGATAACTGACGATCCCGCAGAGAGGAACTGACATTTATTCTGTACGGGGTGTTTTTGCGAAGATCGAATGCTATCTGCCACTGAACGGTGGATGAAACTTCTGGTGGCGCCTGTATCCAAAATAGCAGGTGCCGAGACATTATCGAAATTTACTGAGACTCCTGGTTGTAACACAACATCGAAATTAGATGCATTGTCAAGTTTGGATGGAGGACTGCTCCGGGAGTCGAACTCAGAACACCTCCCTATGAGTTTTCCTGGTTGGAATTACAATTTGGACAGGAACGAGTCGTGACCTCATTCATCCCACAGCCAAAACAGAATTTTCGGCGTTTTAAAGAACACATTTTAAAATGATGTCCAAGTTCATTACAGTTCCAACAAATTATGCGACCAGAAGAAACATTGCGTGTGATTGTTGTTGGGGTGTTCGTAGTCCTTTCACGGGAAACAGCAGAAGAATTACGAGCCACAGAAGGGCTTGGGTTAGAATTCCTAGAAAGGGACTCAGCACGGCGAGCAGACGGCTTAAACCGTAAGGTGTCGTCTTTTGTTCGGTCGACAGCTGGGCTAGACAGTGTTGTCTGGGGGGAGTAGGCTAACTCGGGGAAAATCGTATTATCGGCTCTTGGAGGTGGAGTATAGTTCGAACAGGCTCGTGCATTTAATTCATACTCACGGCCTTGCGATATGATGTCCTCGATGGAAAAAATGGATGTACGCCGAATGAAGTATTTATAAGTGGGATTTAAATTCCTGTATATAATTTCCAACAGATCCCTGGGATGAAAGGGTTGGGGGAGGTTCGCTGCTAACAGCCGAACTGAGGTTACATAATCGTCGATCATCTCCCCAGGAGCCTGAGTACGGGAGTATATTTCTTGTTTGAGAGCGAAATCGAAATCTTGTGGCGTGAAACGGTCCTTAATGCACCCAACAAATTCGTCCCATGACTTATAAAAATTCGGAGTAGTGCGATGCCACATCAGCGCTTTTCCAGACAAAAGAATAGGTAAGCAACGTACAATATTGTCGGGATTAATATCGTGACAATAACACAATTCCTCCACACGTTGGATAAAACAAAAAACTGATGAGGTATTGTTTTCTCCGGAAAAAGTCAAACCCCACCTACTCACTACTGATGCAACATTTTCGTTGTGGCGAGCACTATTAACAGTGCCTACAGGGGCGATGGAGCAATCTAAAAGGGGAGGGTCTATCATTAGCAGGTCCTGTGTCGTATCTTGCAATAATGGCGTGGGCATTGTTAAAGATTCAAAGCCCATAAAATTTAACTCCTTTTTGACGGGTGGGAATTCTGACTTAGACATGACAATAGACAAGGAGAAAAGTAAAACACTTTAACTTAGTAAAATAAAGGTCACAATACCGTAATGCGTCCTATTCCAGCGTTGCGAAGTACTCACTAACTTGTTGCACTCTTCACCTCGGAACTAGATTCTTTGGATGTCTTGTTCACTCGAGAAATGCTTTCACAGTCCACACTTTCTTCGGGGATGGGGGAACAATTCAGTACAGGTATCTTAAACTCAGAAAGACAACATTGTAATAATTGAAAAAAAAATATATATATATAAGTTTGGTAACCTAAAGGGAACGATTTCGCGTTTAACCACGCTCTGATTTACCATTTGCACCGCTTGTGCTTTTACGTTAAACAAAATAGCAGAGGCGTGAGGAAATACAGTAGAAGTGAAAACAACACCTTAAACAGGATCGCTAAGGAGCGGGGAAAGGATGTCTCTTTCGATGCGTGCTGGGCCCAAGATTCCGGGTCGAAAGAAAGATGCTTTCCAAAAAAGGAATCGAATGAATTGTTTAAAACAAATCAAAAGCGGAATTGAAATTATCTAATTGATCGAGGAACCCAGAAGCGTGAAGGTCGTGACTGCGTTACAGTACGAAGCCAAGACCGACGAAATCGGACGAGAGATGAGGGAACTTAAAATCACAAATGAAAGAGGACGAAACCAAGTGAACTATTTACTATTGTATTTAAAGTAAACTAAAACAGGTGCGCATAAGAGTAAGGATATATCTAAACACAAAATGAAAGGTAAACGTGAAGAGGTATAAAATCGCTTAATAACAAATAAAATAAAATTAATGATTAAAGATGGTACCTAAGAAAGGGGGACACAAAAACAATCTCAAGAGAAAAGTGTATAAATGAACTTAAGCACTAACAAAGATGAAACAAGATTAATTAAAATGTACTTACAATCAATGTGCAACTAAACCGTAAGCGCGACTCGATAACCAAAATTTAAAATACAAAAACAAAACAAAAACGAAAAAGATAGAGAGTATGGATGAGTCGAATAAGAGAACACCTCTACTTACGAGGATGACCTGGACTAGAATGCCCTTGCCAAGAACAGACTTCCAAAAAGCTCATGATGTTGTGAAATCATGGGGTAAGGGGGGGGGGGGGGAGTGGTGGGGATGAGAAGGGTGCGTATGTAGGAAACGGGGGTGGGGGGTGGGAGAGGGGGGATGACACGGAGTTACGTAATATAACGAAGCCAGAGGAAACAACACAAAATTAACACATAAAAATAAAGGAAAATGAGTATTACATTAAATTAATTGACATTACCGGGACAGGAAATGAAAGGAAAGATCGATCAGCTAAGAAATATGCTTTGTAGGAAAATATAGGCTTACGTAGAGGTAGTTATGTCTAAATATAACGACATACGAAGAAACAAAGGAATTAAGGCATGACGAATGGACAGTGACTAACACAAAGACCATCGCTCACACACTTTTCCTAAAACAGAGGGAAGGATCAAATAGGAGGCGAAATGAGACATGGCTCCGTTACTCCAATGATACCTTGACCCAAAAAACAAACTCTGATACGACAATCAAATGAAAGATACCTCGAAAGAGTGCACATCAATTTGTGACGTAATACAGAGCGTTGGTAAGCCTCGCAGAAAAGTAGCATATATTTCAGACCTGAGAGATTTGAGTAAAAATAAAACCGATTACATGAAAGGTAGGGATGACAAATAAACACAGAGGCTTCGCTAAACTAACGTAAACAAAGGCGAAGGGACTTGGGTTCATGGATCGAATTCACATCATCATAAGAAAGGGAAATTGATAAACTGAAATTCAAAAATGATAGCATGCCAGATAAAACCAAGTGATCGAATCGTACTTACGTTTAGTTGCGTTGGGCACGGGCGAAAAGCCCGACACACCTAGGCTGTGACCGTTTCACATGATGGTCAGAAAGGGAAGGAAGCCACCTTCTCTAAAAGGAACGCAGTAACGCCGCTCGGGAAAAATAAGTCGTAGAACTCCCCCTCTCCAGAACATAAAGGGGGCCAATGGGAGAAGCAAAGCTTAGTAACAAGTTATGCTTCAACCAATGGTAACACAGTGTCAGTAGGGGTGAAAAGTTTCACCACCTGACGAAACATTTACGCAGAATTACAAAGTTTGAACGCAGTAGGTGAGACAGAGAAACGTATGTCACAATAATGCGACATGAAGGAAATGATGATAATAATAATATGACAAAAAATAATGAACCTGATAAAAACGGTTCACATGCTTCTTGATACTGATTATGACTCAATTATTCAGAAAGCGAATGATGAACAAAGATTCATCATAAATGAAATTATTAACGCTATGCTACAGAACAATACGAATAAAATTAATGCATAGGCTACTTCATAGACGGTTCTGGTGGTACTGGCAAGACATTCGTGTACCAATGTCTCATTAATAATGTGCACTGATTTGGGTTTCGAAGTGATACCAGTGGCGTTGACTGGAATTGCTGCCATGCTATTACCCAATGACCGATTTAAATTACCGCTGAAATGAGCGCGTACATTTATTAAGTGAATTCCATTTTAAAGGAATTCTCACCGCCATTTCTGCCATGAGCCAATGCGGATTGTGCGCATGCGTGAACAGAAAGAATACCGCATTTTTCTTTATTAATTTAAAAATATACTATAACATATTTATTTATTTATTTATTTGAAAGACACTCTGCAAATCTACAGGCCAAGAGCTTTCATCAGAGTGCTCTACGAAGTAAATCGGTCCTGTCGTTCTCTCAATCTCGTGTTAACAAAAATCACCTTAGTGTTTTAAATATATAGAAAATAGCTATAGATAGATGAGATTTCTGTTGCTGTAACATTCGACTGAAAATTGTTTGCAGTTGTGGATCAAGTTTCAAAATCCACAGCCTGCTTCCAGTCGACCGACCGGGTCAGGGAATGGAATGAATGAAGCCCCCATCTAGCAGCGAGGATATGCACTGTGCCGGCTGCCGAACTTGTCGCACTGCCCTGGGGAAATGATTAAATGAATGACAGATGAAATGAAATGATAGTGGAGGGTGTTGCTGGAATTAAATTGTGACAGGGAAAACCGGAGTAAAACCTGTCTGCATCCGCTTTGTCCAGCACAAATCTCACATGGAGTGACCGGGATTTGAACCACGGACCCAGCGGTGAGAGGCCGGCGTGCTGCCGCCTAAGCCACGGAGGCTCATGTTGTGAATCAAGTTTACTAGTGGAAATTATCAGCAATGATTAGCATCAGTTAGTCATTTTTGAAGACTTTGTCTGGAGTGTGGCACTCTATAGAAGTGAAACGTGGACTGTTGGAGCAGCAGAAAAGAGGAGAATGGAAGCGTTTGAAATGTGGTGTTACAGGAGTATGATGAAGATCAGCTGAATAGATAGGGTTACGAATGAAGAGGTATTAAGACGAGTGGGAGAGGAGAGATGTTTCTGACGACTGTTAATGAAGAGAAGAGATAGGTTGATAGGACACATACTAAGACACCCAGGAATAGCAAACATAGTAATAGAAGGAAGGGTCGAGGATAAGAACTGTAGGGGTAGACCAAGGTTAGAATATATCAAACAGATTGCCTCGGTTGTAGGGTGTGGTAGCTATGTAGAGATGAAACGATTAGCTCAGGACAGGGAGCACGGAGAGCAGCATCAGGCCAGTCGAAAGACCGAAGACTCAAACAACAACAGGCTTAATTTGGAGCTGTAAATATATTTTGTATATTTCATTTGGGAGAATGTTTTATTACACAAATGAATAATGATAATGTTATTTGTTTTATGTCCCTTTTAACAACTAGGGCTTTTAGAGACGCCGGCGTGCCGGAAATTGCCTCGAAGGGGATCTTTCACGTGCCAGTAAATCTACTGACATGGCTCCCTCGGATTTGCGCACTCTCAAATGCCAACTGGCTGAGCCAGGATTCAATCCTTCAACTTCGAGCACAGAAATACACAAATGAGTAGTGCCGAAAGCCGAATGAAATGCCACGAGCACATTATTATGCAACTGTTTGAGTGGAAGACACTTATCAAATTCCAGTAATGATTACTTAAAATATTTTCTTTTAAAAATATCACTACACTGCAAATCACCTCCGTGCACTGCGCCATATATATCACAGCTTGCCACGGCGGGTGAGTGGATAGCGTGTCGGTCAACTAACCCCAAGATTGCAGGTTCGCTCCTGGCCATGGTAAGTGATTTTTGAAAGGCGGCAAAAATACGACACGCATGTCATACGATGTTGGCATGTCAAAGAACCCATTTGAATTCAGTAGGCAGTGTTCATAATGGCAAAATTAATCTCGGGAGTTTCCGCCAACACTAAGTTCCTGATTTCTCTACTAGAAAGTGCTATAGTGTTCAAGGAGCTTAGATATCTAACCTCCTTGACTTTCATAGTGATTCAAGGAACAACGAAATTTGACATGCAAGCTACCCTCTGGGTGTCAAATTACAAAGCTTGCACCCGGCACCCGAGGCCATACGATATTATTATTATTATTATTATTATTATTATTATTATTATTATTATTATTATTATAGATATCACACTCATCAGATGGTCCCAAAACGAAACTTGGCGCGTTATTCAATGCCACAGTATGTAGGTATATTTATTTATCGTATGGCTTTTAGTGCCGGGAGTGTCCGAGGACATGTTCGGCTCGCCTGAGTCTGTAGGTGCTTCCAGCGGACATCCTTAGGGTGAGCTACAACTTCCGTTAAATTTCAAGTAGTTCCATCATTCGCTACCAGATATCAATGATACGTTGGAACTTTGATAGAGCGTTCCGACGAAATCTAACCTAACAATTTAGCTTCACACAAGTTCAGTCTGTGGAAGGATCTTTTACATGCCATAAATCTATGACATGGGACCTCCGGCTTTAGTTCCCCTCCGAAGGAGGGCATACTGAAGGATTTTTAACGCTCTTAAGAAATCCGACGTCCTTGGCCGGGTTTGAACTCGCTATCTTGTGCACAGCAGTTCAGCATACTACCAACTACGCTATATGTTGATTTTTGGCACTTAGTCAGTGAGGTCCTTAGTTTCAAACGTTTGGAGACCCCTGGTTTAGACAATAAACATTAAAAAACAATAAAGAAAGAGCCTGCATTAGGAGGAAAACCAATGGAGCATGAGAAAACAACGTAATGGATGCTAGTGCTTCAAATGGAATAAAAAGGACTCATATGGTACTGGCATGTACTAACAATCGGAAAAAATATTGATTCCTATTTCTCGCTATAATGTACTGTATTTCTTAACCCTCTTAGTGCCAAGCCATTTCCTGAGATACTTGCCAAGAATGCCAAGCCATTTTCAATGATCATGCAGACTATTCGAAAAAAAAAACATAAATACCACATTTTCAACGATAGAATCATTATTTTTGCTTTGTTTTATAACCAATATCTCATTCTTTCATACTGCGCCCGTTGACGCATGTTCGCTCAGATAACAGAGACTAAAACGTATGCTGAAATGTAACTGAACATACCCTGCGAGCGGTGGGAAGAAGCTGAAGTAATATCGCTTAGGATCATATTTTTATATATTTTGGACATTCCAAAAATCAACTATAAGTATAACCAAGTAATTCTGCATATTTGAAGTATAGCATACTTCGTAAATCAATGAAACTATCAATTTACGCGGCTAGCTCATATCCTAAGAGCACGCCATATTTGGTAACACCAGTTCCTATTTGTCTTTGGATGAGGCAACATCGATGTGCATGTTGGAGCACAAGTGAAAGTACGTCCGTGAAGAGAAACCATGTGGCACGAAGAATCAGTGGATATTTTTCTCATGGATAGTCATCATGGCATTATTTAACAATTTAAAGATTGGAGACATTCATCATTACATAAATTGTGAAATATTTTCATTCTCCGAGGTGAAATGATGGACTTGTGTAAAGCAAACTTTATGACCGCATGGTCACACACACACACTTCAGTGTTACATAAACTGTGTAATTAATTACCTGTACAAAATCTACGAGTACAATCTTTGTTTGCCGGATGGGCAGTATTTTGGTTTAATATTTTATGTTAATATTTTCTGTAAATATCAGTGCAAAAGTCACGAGTGAGTGTCGCACAAGCGACAAGACTAGAGCCAGTGGCGGAGAGAAAATGGGCAATTTTTTTTACCGCATATTAGCTTCAGTGCGCGCAAGTTTTCGTTAATTATGTGCTACGTTATTACCAACGCTAACATTACAATCAAGCTAAACCATCAGATCTTCAAATACAACCCCAACCACGCTATGCCAATCGATTTCAAAATCATGCGTGGGGAATTAGCAGCGGAAGATGTCCAAATACAATGAGAAGATAATCTAAGGCCATACACGAGACCGCATATAACATCTCATGGCGGGTCTCGAACCAAGTGTCGCTGCTTCTGTAAGTCAGATCAAGTATTTGTAGTGTATTGTAATGAGTTGGAAACAGTAGATTAGTTTAATTTGGTTTCATTTATTTAAGTGCACAATGCAGGTAGTTAATTATAAGATGCGTGTGGAAAGTAATAGTTTTATTAAACATTTATAGACGCCAGGAAGGCTGTATTTCCAATGCTCATTTCGTATCATTTCAAAACAGTTATTATCAACTTTTATTTTGTCAAGCTGATGACAAATAAACTAGTTTGGCAGATGTTAAATCGAGACCAAGGTTACGAGCCAAACCCACTACACAGCACACTCGATTCTAGGCAGTGGATCAATATTTTGGTTAGAAGGCTGTGAGATTCTTGACATTATTACAAGTGGAATGCAGAGTTCCGTTATTCACATTTGTTGGCCAGATCAATACTTGAAAACAGGTTTATTTCTTTAAGAGGTTCGAACTTATTCAGGGAGAAGGCAGTTTTATAAATGCTCACACACACTTTTAGCTTGTATCAGAAGCCTTCATGTTTATTTAAAGCGTTGTCAGGATGTGTTTTCTGTACACATAATCTTTATTACCAGCATTTCAAACGTGTATCAATTATGAATCCACACTTTTGTAAATTAACGTTATAAGAGTATTATATGAGTCGTGACGGTGGATAAATACCTCCGACATTGTTATTGTGGTTATATCGGTGGTAATGAACTATTTAAAGTCGTACCAAAACCGAGGGCGCCTGGATCAATGAATCCGAAATAAGAGTAAAGTAATTGGTGAAGACATAGGATGTCTAATAAGTATGATGAAATATTGGTGAAGACACAGGGTGTCTCGTAAACTATTAAACTATTGAGTTATTTGCTTAAGTTGGATACACACGTTACCTGAATACACTGAACGCTTTTAAAAGGTCCATAAACTGAACAACAATACTGTCAGGGATAAATAATTGTGTGCAACTTTAATAATCAAAAATGGGATTTTGAAAACTAACAAATCTTATAATTCCCCTGAATCTAAATAAAATTTATAAACATTAAAAATAAACTATTTTCTGGACCAAATGTTAACACTTAGATATTGTTAAGCTATTTTAGATATATTTTGATACATTTTCACATGAATAGTCGACAACTAATTGGTGATGTGATAACAGAAGCACACACACCAGATTAGTAGCAATATGAGTCGATGTAATTGTTTAATTACTATCGCATTTGCAGGCTTTCCTATATTTTCTATTTTCTTAACACTTTGACCGTTTGTTACAAACAGTAACAAATCGAGTACGCAGGCAGTGCCAATTGCACAACCATAGGAGTGCTGAATCACGGTCGACTCTAGACAGGTCTGAAGGCTGAGACTTGGCAACATGTTCATCAGGCAGACCCTTGTCAGGCGGGAACACGAGAGAATGTTCAGTATGGTAGGTGTTCTTGTTTGTCTCCTAGGGATATTTCCTTCTATATTTTGTTTCTTACTCTTTATACGTGTATACGCTTTATAGTAGCGTATAGCGTTTATACTACCCTCCCAGATGAGTTTTTTTTTACTGTAATCCCTAATCGAGAACACACTGACGAGTGTGCATTGTATCTGGCAAATATGGTATTTTTAAATGCCTACGGTACATGGAATTATCACATATCTTACTTCATGCTTTAAACTTTGATTTTCCTGGAATGTTTCGGCACCGTAACAATGCCAGATACATGTTGATTCCCAACTGTAATGCAAATTAACTAAGTCAGGGAGGCTACACACCAGTGTTTAGATTCCCAAGTGACGAAAATCTGCGCCAGGCCTGGATTAGGGAACCTTCGAAATGGTTCGTAGATTGCATAAATTAGTCAATTAAGTGAAAAAACACTTTCAGTTATTGCCACTGTATAGATAAACAATTATTCACAGGCAAGGAATGATGCTATTGATGTCAGCAAACTTGGTTGTGGTAAGAGAAAGTTGCAGCACTTTAGGAAGTAAACAGAAGTAATCTGAAACAGTTATGGAATACCAGCAGCAACAGACTATTTCTATAATGGTAGTAAATTATCTACATACATGTGCGGTGGAATCGAGGGTTTATAAGCCTACAGTGTGAAGGTGTTATGGGAGATAGCCTACATTTTTGCATCACATAGCCTAACCCTCAATTGCATCTACTTACTCCATAGTATTATTATTACACCGCCAATTGTTTTATTACCATACTTCAGAGTAGCAAAATACGAAAAGAAACCAAAATAATTTTCTTTATTTTGCTAAACACTTCTATGTTGGTAAATTATTTACGTGTCACTCATGCCTAATATCAGCTGCTTGGCTCTTATAACAACTTTTCACCATCATATGCACTTTATTCATTTATTTCCGATTGTAACACTGGTCATGTGTGAATAAAAATCAACAGATGTTTTGCTAAACATGTACATTATGTTTGTCCAATATTAATTCCGTAGTTTTTGTCGCCTTCCTTGCTAGAAAACAGCTGTTTCATTTCAGGCGCTCGTGACGAAGTATGACTGACAATAGGGATGTAGCGGGAGAAAGTTCGCGCCAGATAGCGCTCGTGTAGTACTGGGTAAACGCAAGGCGATCGTCTTATGTTTCTCCCAGTCAGCTGCGAAGAATGTATAAATTGTGACCGAGTTTTCTAAGCTAAAGTAAATTATAACTTCTTTAATTTTACTCCAAGACTATATTAATTAATTCTATAGGTATATTTCCTAATACGTATATTATGGTCGATTTTCAGCGTTTAAGCGTTAAACAGCTGCAAAATGAGCTACGGACTAGAGACACTAAAACTAGCGGGAGGAAGGAAGAATTAATGGCCTACAGCGGTAATAACAAAATTCTAACACGCTTTATTATTCAAATAATGAATATGATTCAGCATGCTTTCTCCTAAAGATTACAATTACTAGCGTATTGTAGGCCTATATTGATAAATATATCTCCATAAGACTTAAATCATAAACAGAGATTTAAATATTCACTTGCTCCCCCTGCTTACAGACTTCGATTCATGTATTTTTTTAGGTTGATAGCTTACATGAAACTGTCGTGTTTTTAGGTAAACATAATCAAAGAAAGTTGATACCGGTAATGTGTACCTCGAAAATGCATCGCAACGTTTGGTTCTTATGTAATTTTGTCAATTTCTCAATAAGATACCTTACCCCTGGAAAAGGACTTGGGGGTACAATTTTTTAAAAGTTTGAGAATCCCTGCTTTAGAGCCATGAACTGTTTCCATTCATCTGACTATGTCTCAAGGTCTCAAGAATGTACTGTTGAAGTCAGTCGCTACCACATTCTCCGTCGGGCAGATGGAAGTTGTCGATTAATTCTGATTTCAAGAAACCAACCATAATACGTTTGTGACTGTTAATGTTGCGACATTTATTCTTGAAGTATTTCACCGAGTAGCCTATTGATGTCTTTGAAAATGGGAGTCAGAAAAGTTACTTTCATTTCTTCGTGTATATTGACGATTTCGTCCCGTACTTCAATGGAGATGATTTCTGCAGATTCCGATTTTGTAGGCTTATCGTGATAATCCTGCAATTTTCTTGTGTATGGCCTCTTCCTAAATAATTCTTTTTGTTGTGTTCGTGGTCCACGGAAAAAGCGATGGAACAACGCCCGGTTTTTATCTTGCTCTCTCACCTTCAGATACAAACGCATAAATTCAGTGGTTGTTATCGAAATGTCTAATCAGTTTATAGGTACAAAACAGGAATTATTTCCCTTTGTAAGTCACACTAATCCAACACAGTTTTCGTGAAGTCATCGGGTTGTAAATGATGGAAACACACTTTAATATATTCGGTCAGATTTTTCTCACCGAAATTTTTCCTTCTGATAACATGTGACCATTTCTTCCTCATTTCTTTATTTTGTGGAAATTGGTGAAACGAAAACCGGCTTCCCTGATTTTTGCAAAGAGGAACACTGCAATAGCTCGGCATAGTCACGAAAATAACAATTTAAACAACTTAAATTCGTACATATTAGCGGCATGAGAACACAGGAGACAAATGAAGAGCGCCGTGCGCTTACCCAGTACAACAGCAGTGCGCTCTGTCGGTGCTAGTTCTTTACATCCCTATTGCCGTAGCTACAGTGTTGTCAGGTTGAACCTTCCGACCTTTCTAGAGTCGACCGTGGCTGAATTAATGTATGCATTTGTGTTGTATTAGCATAGCTTTTTTTATTCAGCAACATTGTGCACATAGCTTGATTTTCTTAGTAATAAACGCATCTCGTTTACTAATTAATGATATTTAGGACTAGCTAAACACTTAACTCTAAAGATAAATGTTAGAGATGGCATCATCATAGCATAGGACAAATTTTCCCCTTGCTACTAAATGTAAATGTACTAGTATTTGTAAACAAGTAAATGTCTTGCTTTGCTGTAGATTCTTTTGATGTTTGATCCTTCCGTAAGTTATTTCGATGCAATTGCTTAGGGCCGATCTTCGTGCCATTCTCTTAGCTTGTTCATTTTAGTCGAATTTTGTATTAGGACCATGAGAGTAATTTAGATCTTGTTTAGGACTTTTTTATATTTTCTTTCAGGGCAGAATAGTATCGGACTAGCCGTTTGCAACTCTCATGCTAGGTTAGGAATCTATTCTGAATAAAATTTATTTGTGATTTTAACATAAGACTGACCGCTCTTTTCTTGTTTAGTTTTGTTATCGATGCATTCCTCTGAGCTGGTTTAAGATCGAACCTCATTAATTCCCGACACCCCCGAGTGCAGACTTTGTGCTACACCAGCCTATGGATGTATCGTCCCTTATACCTGTGTGTTAACTGGAAGAGGGTCTCGGAAGGGTCATTTGAAACCAGTGGCTCCCCGAAACCTTCGGCCAGCGGGCACAATACATTCTTTTCGTAAAAGTAAATACTGCATCTAAACCTTTCCAACAGAGGTTATTCTGATATAATTGTTCAATTTTTCATTATTTTTGTAAAAAAAAATCAATTTTGAGTCTAAATTAAGGAACCTAAGATTCATATTCGAAGAAACACTATCTTTCCAGCTGTATAACGTTCTTAGATATATCTGTAGGCAGAAAACTTCCACAAGAAGAAGACAACTGCACGGCTATGTTGGCGGGAACGTGTGTGATTGGGGGAGCGCTAAGGGAAGGCGTGAATACTAACTCAAACCTATCGCGTAACGGAGTTCGAAGGAAAAAAGTAGACACCGCACAGACAAGCTTGGAACCTCACCTTTCCAACAGTATAAAATAATCACGGACATATACCTACAGACATTTACAAATATAAGATAAACAGCGAGCCGATTAAATCGGCTTTGGCACGTTCGGCGCGAGCAGCGAGAGCCGATCTGATCGACGCGGCCATGTTTTTTAGGAATGTTTCAACATACAAAGCTGAATTTGTTTAGAGGTAATTCTTCCTTATGTGTGTTACGGTTTAACACATCCCTTCTTCAAAAGTTACTTTAGTTTAATTTTGCCAGTTGGAAATGTTTGTGACAGTGCTGTTAAAATATGCAAATTTTAAAAAGACTCATGAAAATGTAAAAAGATCATTTATTTTCGAAACCTCTGAGTCAAAATAAGGAGAGAGTGTTGGGATAACGAATGGGATTCCCTGTGTGCTGTTAGTGAAGGTTTATAGGTGATATATCGTAATAACATCAGTTAGCAAGCAAACCAATACAAATGTTATTAAACCATATAAAATGCTGTTGATGCTTTTGAAAGCGAATTTTTACTTCAGTAGTTTTAAAAAGCAAAATTATTTACCATTATAGGAAAATGTCGTGGTGTAGTGGTCAGCGTGCTTAGCTGCCACCCCGGAGGTCCAAGGTTCGATTCCCGGCTCAGCACGAAATTTGGAACGTGGTATGAGGACTAGAACGGGGTCTACTCAGCCTCGGGTGGTTCAAATGAGTCGAGGGGGTTCGATTTCCACCTCAGCCATCCTCGAAGTGGTTTTCTGTGGTTTCCCACTTCGTCTCCAGGCAAACGGTACCTAACGTAAGGTCATGGCCGCCTCCAACCCTCCCATCCCTACCCATCCCTTCCCAACCCTCATAAGGTCCCCTGTTCGCTTTGCAGTTTGGGCCGCCTGGGCGAGTTGTTCGTGCCATCTCCCCGACCCGAAGTTTCAAGCTCCAGTACACTGTCCTGGAGGCGGTAAAGGTGGGATTCCTCACTGATTCCGAGGGAAAAGCCAACCCTGGAGGGTAAAATGACTAAGAAAGAAAGAAAGATGAAAAAACAACATAATGGATGCTAGTGCTTAAAATGCTGGAAGAGAACTCTAATGGTACTGGCATGTTCTAACAACCGGAAAAATATTGATTCCAATTTCTCGCTAAAATGTTTATTTAATATACAAATTCCATGTCTTTCAGGAATGTTTCAACATACAAATCTGAAATTGTTTAGAAGTAATTCTTCCTTACGTGTGTTACGGTTTAACAGATCCATTTTTCAAAATTTATTTTAGTTTAAATTTGCCAGTTGGAAATGATTATGACAGTGCTGATAAAATTATGCAACTTTTTATAAGATTCATGAAAATGTAAAAAGAATATTTATTTTCAGAAGTTCTGTGTCAAAATAAGGAGAGAGTATTGTTGTTAATGAAGGTTTATAGATGATATATCGTAATATCAGTTAGCAAGCAAAACAATACAAATATTATTAAACCATATAAAATACAAAATCATACCGTTGATGTTTCTAAAATTGAATCTCTACTAAATTATTTACCATTATAGGAAAAAAGTGACAGTCAGTCTGAAAGACTAGACTCGCTTCGCTCGAAGCCAAAGACTCTTGACATGTTAGAAAATTATCTGCATAATACTTATCTTGCTTTATAATACTTTACCTTGCTTCAAATTACTCGCGAACGGCAAGTGCAAACCAAGGGCAAAGCAAGGTCAAGCACGCGGGATGCCACCACGCTCACCAGAGCGCGCAGGGACGTGCCCCTTCCATCCAGTCTAAAAACACTTATAGTGGGTGATGTATTGAGGATAGAGATATGCTCTCGCGGACTTTTTTGTAGAACTTTTCATGCTGACCAATTCTTACGCTCATAGTATATTGATATTTTTAACGGTTTGCCCAGCGTAAGCTGAAGAAGCGCACGGACGCCAAGTTTGTTTTCGACTTTTTCACTGAAATCGTTACTGCTTGGCTTCCTTTGATCATACATAGATTATTTTCTACAGCATCTTTCCTCGAGATATCCTTTACAGAATGGTGAAAACCGCATCAAAATCCATCCAGTGGTTCTCGAGATTACCAGTGACATCCAAGAATCGGGGAGTTTTGTCTTATACTAACGAAGTAGAGATTGTCGGGGAGCACATGCATCAAGTGGTACTATGATGTCACACACCTCAGTGCATCGTCCCGTCACCGTAACGTAACGCCAGACCCCAGCGTAACGACGAAGTCGGCAAGATCATTTAAAATTATAAAATACCATGGTGTGGTGGTCAGCTTGCTTAGCTCCCACTCCGGAGGTCCGAGGTTCGATTCCCGGCTCTGGAACGGGGTCTACTCAGCCTCGGGTGGTTCAAATGAGTCGAGGGGGTTCGATTCCCACCTCAGCCATTCTCGAAGTGGTTTTCCGTGGTTTCCCACTTCGTTTCCAGGCAAATGGTACCTAGCGTAAGGCCACGGCCGCCTCCTTCCCTCTTCCTTGCCTATCCCTTCCCATCCCTTCCCATCCCTCGTAAGACCCCCTGTTCGCTTTGCAGGAGAGGCTGCCTGAGCGAGGTGCTCATCCCACCTCCCCAGTTGTATCCCCCGACCCGATGTTTTGAGCTCCTGGAGGCGGTAATGGTGGATCCCTCGCTGTGTCCGAGGGAAAAACCAACCCTGGAGGGTACACCAACTAAAAAGAAGAAAAAGGAAAATTTAAGAAAATTGCCGAGTTGATTAATAGATACTTAATTAAAATGCTCCGCCAATCAATACATATTATATTCAAATTAGTGCATCTTTCGGTCCAACAATGGGACTTTCTTCAGCAAATTACAATTAAACCTTAAGAAAATAATTTAATAAAACTGTTTAGAATTGTAGTCTAATTAACTAAAATATGTACACGATGAAACCGACAGTGGTAGCTACGCTCGCTAACGCATAGCGCTAGGCCATGGGGCCAAGCTCTCTGCTGAGTCAGTAGACGTGGGTTCGAGCCCCACCATCGATCGTCCTTGAAATGGTCTTCCGTGGTATTCCCATTTTCAACTCCAAGCCAATGCTGGGACAGTACCTTCTGACAGTGCATGGCTGCTCCTTCCACATCCTTGCTCAGTTTCATTCATCTTCATTCATTTCATCTCTCATTAACTCCTCTCGTGAGGTTGGCGTCAGGAAGGGTATCCCACCGTAAAAACCATCTGCCACATATACTTTCACTGCATCTCATCTCCGACCCCGTTGACATACATATTGTACCCATATTGATGAACTGCACAGGTTGTTTTTATGAGCCACGAGTTTTGAAAAGCGCGCGGATCTGAGCTTGGGTTGTTTCATCCAGCTGACACCAGAGAGAGAGAGAGATAGCATCGCCATTACGAAAGAAGGAAGAAATAGTAATGGTTATAAACATGAAGAGGCCGAACCACCGAAACATCGTGGGAATACGCAGAAAGTATTTACAGGAATTATGACGAAGGAATCAAGAGATTCGTTTAACTGAGTCAGAAGATATTAGAAGATATGTGAATGGCTGGCGCAAGAACTATTTTCACCACGTAGACAGTGAGGCGGCAAGCAGCGAGCAACAGGTGTGTGTGGGGAACAGACAGAACGACTTGAGATCTGAGACGCGGATGATCTGGTCAAGCTTGACGACTCAAATCTGAGGATACCTAAGAGCAGGGAACTTATCCGACGATTGTGGTCTGGACTTAATAATCGTAGGCATCGTAGGCGAGCCCAGATTTTGTGTGTGCAAATCTGTGGGGTGGAATACTCCGAACTCGCAGAAAGGATAGACTTAGCCTTCGTTTGTGGGCCCAGATTTTGTGTGTGCAAATCTGTGGGGAGTAATACTCTGTACTCTGTACTCACGTAGGCATCGTGGAACTGGATAGCATAGTGGATAGCAGTTTTACGTGACCGTGTATCGCTCCAGATATTGAGAGTCTATAGCAAGTACGAGAGAATTTGAACCAACGGCTAAGGCAGTCAAATTGTATTTGAATCACTGAGTGAATGTTCTAGAACCCGGACAGTGCATAGTCGAGATAGTGTTTAAGTTGGAAGCCGAAAGTTGGCAAGAAGAAAACGCCCCTCATAGTAGCAAAATTTTATTCCCACCAAACTAAATACATGATCATGAGCAAAAAACAAAAACACGGGAAACTTCTTTGCACAGATGTCAAGATCAAGGGAGACTCGACAGTGTATGTAAATGAACATTTAACCAAAGACAACCAAAACTTATATTGGCTTGCCAGGAATTCTAAACGGACAATGAACTATAAACTATAAATTCGCATGGACCAGGAACGGGAAGATCTTCATGAGGAAAAATGAAAACAGCCCGATTCTACAAATCAAGACTGCAGCTGACCTACCAACAGTTCATGGGAATCAAGGAAACTGAAGGTATGTTTGCCTGAGCCAAGTGATCAATCAATATTTTATGAAATTTTGTTTCTAAGCGAGTGTAAAGTAATTATGGAAGTACCCTGAAATAAAACAACCACGATATGAAATCAGATAACGAAGTAGACCTTAATTTTCAAGATATTACTTCAAAGACTGTAAACAGTACTCAAGACTTGAACAAATTAATTAGCTTTACTGCAGGAATTAAAATCATGCACCTACATATATGTGGCATGATAACAAATCTTGAAAGTATGCTAGTTATGCTCGATCAACTTGATCATAAACCAGATGTCATTATACTGTCTGAAACTCAGCTCATTGAGGATATACCATTTGCTATTTTAGGATATAATGAATACTTCATAAGTAAGTCAACTCCGTACAGGCCATGGAGGCCCTGGGAGTAGTGGAAGGTAGAGGCTTCCACTTTTTGTGACATCGACACTAGATGGGATGCAGTTGTCAGCTCCACGCCCGGCCGTCTTTGCTTCCAGGTACTCATTTCTGGTGTAGGCTGAGTGAACCCCAGGGCTATTTTGCGTTTCCGAAAGTGGTAGTTTTGTTTCTAAAATCCACTACCTGGGTGGGGATCGAACCCACTCCCTTTCAGTTAGAAGCTCAGCGCCTCTACCGACTGCGCCACGCAGCCCCAATGAATATTTCATACCACCTCAAAATTCTACCCATGACAGCATAAAGGTATATGTGCATGAAAACCTCATACAAAATATAACAATATCTACTGTAAAAACACTGAAAGCTGCAAATGCTAGCCTACTCACCTTCAGATATAATAAAGAAAATTACTTGGTACTTGCTATTGTAACCTTTATGCATCTGTGATTGCATAAATTTTACATACTTATTTCAACAAGATGTTATTCATGTTTAAAACTGATGTGAGAAAGACGTTGCTTGAAGACCAGGGAAGTATCAAAGGAGAGACCCGTGCGTGCTTTTCTATAACTTTCACCGAGCGCGGACAATAGAGAAAGGAAGAAGGCTACGAGCATCTGGTAACCACATGGACTGAGACAAGGCGAAACGGTCATTCAACCGAGCGGGTCGAAACGAAAATTTCAATGATCATTTACCAGATAAACCCCGACTACTGAAGAGAAATGGGAGCAGTAATTAAAATGCAGAAACAGGAATTGCACCATCGTATAAGGGACAATCCCAGCCTGTCAGAAGTATTTTCAAAATTTAAATTAAGTTATTCTGTGATTTTGCCAGAAGTAAAAACGAAATTAAGGGGCTGATTTGAAACCACCAATAGCAGCGAGGGACGCGAGACGCGGCAGTACCCCGCCAAAATTATGGAACAATAAAGGAAATTACGGATCTCATTATCTAAGGATCCAGCGATCGAATTTTGGATTAAAAGAAGCCATGAGACATTGAAAATGAGGACGTTCGAATTAGCTACTTTGCATATTCATGCGAGTGTTATGATAGAATAACATTTCAGAAGCTCCCCACTCCTATAACTTTCTCTGCAAATCATATAAATAATAGCTGAAGACGTAGTGAAATCAGTTCTACTTTGGGCACTGCGGAGGCACGAGCCCGTGCCCGACATATTCGGAATTTGCCGTTATTTTACAAGTATAATCAGTTCTACTTTGAAACATTTGAGTATCATTAAGTATTCACGAGTGCGGATCAGAACAGTATCGCGAGAGTGCATATCGTTGACAGTACAAAACAGTTGTATGGTAGAGATAGCCAAACGTGCTATTAGCATAAAAGTCAGTGAGATAGGAATCTATGAACTATCGGCTGAATTAAGTAGGTTGATGATAGCTTTAGGAATTAGGAGCTCCATGCGCGAGAACCGTGCATTGTGCTAAGAATAATAAGTCACAGTGGACCTTTGCTTTGGTCATTTTTTTTTGAAACCGTGTGTAAAATCCTCCTCCTTGCAAGATGAATCGATCCAGAGGACTGACATCATGGACCTGAGCATCACCATCATGATGTATACGAGATAAGTAGATATTGCATGGGCATGACGCATCCCATCATGGGAGTCGGATAAGTTTATCTCGATCATAAGTAATTATGATAATATAGGTATTTTGGGCACAGCAGGCATGTTTTGTTTAAATTTGTGTATATTTGTCATTGATGATTTTGTGTGTTTTTATAAGATAGGATTCGAACATGAGCATCAACTCGTGTTTAATTTTGTTTTGTTTGAGGGTTTCAGTAACTTTGCTGAATGCACATTTAAGGGAATAATTGGGTTGATAGTGCTTACGCACGACCATAACGTAAAAGATAGTATGGGGGAAATAGCTTGACATTGTGACAAGACCAGTAGTGATGCAGCATTTGGGTGTGAACCGTAAGTAAGGTATTGATGACCACACCAAGGTAAAAAAGGTAAGACAAAATGGCTAGGTGACAATCTAATATTCAGAGAAGGTTGAGAGTTGATCCTTGGTTGAGCTGAAATTAAAGGCGGATGTGGTATTCCCGCGACCTACGATGATATAATGGTAGGTGAATTAAGGGCGGAGGCGAAATTCCCGCGAATCTTCGATGATATAAATGGTAAGTGAAATGACTGAATTCATTGTCTGATGAGAGTACACTATGGCTCCGTCGGAAAGGTAACTGTACAGCTCTAGCCCGAGGCGGTCCTACAGGAAAGCAGGTACAAAGATTGTGGTCAACTGTCTGAATTCTGAAGGGAGCGGCGAAGGTCGTTGCTCGCCCAGCTGATGTTTTGGTGTGAGGGTGTCTGTCACAAGGTCGGGAGACCATGCTGAATGGTATTGTTTTCTTTTGTTAAGGGTAGGTAGTCGAACTTCCCAGGGCTTGTTTCTTTTATTATCGCTTCAGGAAGCGATGTCATGTAATATCATTATCGTTTTGAGTGCATTCATTATAGTTGTTTGTTTATTCAGATTCACGGGCATAGGCCACCAAAGTGTGTTTATTTGATGCTTCATGTATTTTTGACTTGTTTATGGTTTACCTTAATTAGCAGAGTTATAGCTCTGAGTAGAGTTAAATGTTTTTTTTAAGTTAGAACGTTGCACACATGCCTGTGGCTCAGAATAACCCTATTGCCTTCATCCTCGGACTCTTGTGAGAAAGATGATGATTGTACGAGAGATCATGTTCGAACCCCAAAAACCAATTTTGTAATTATAAACACGAGTGCGCATTTTGACAGAATGGCTGGACTTTTCAGACCATAGTTGATAAATTAAGCCTGTTGACATTTTATTTTTGAACTTGAAGCAGTGGACTGCAGTGAATTAGATTATATATTTTTCCTGGTTTCAGCCAGTGTGATTATCATTTATCTTTTCCAGTTTGATTTGTTTGATTAGAATCTTAGCTTGTGTTTGGAATAATTTAAGGGAGTTGTTTTTGTTGTTTTGTTGTCTGTGGAAGGGAGTAAGCGGGGAGATGCTATTTTGTGAATACATTATTTTATATTAGGAGTTCTCTGACATACTGATTTTAAGTTAAGCCTCCTGTGATCCTTGATGATATCCCTAAGATGTTTAAGTTAAGTTAGAGCCACACCAAACAGACCACTACCCCGAGCTGGAGTCGGCATCCTAGGAGCCTTGAAGGGTACACTATATACAAATCACCCTCCACAAGCCCAAAGAAATTCATAGAAGGGCTAGGAAATACTCTCCAGCACTTGCCTACAGCTACACACAGTATATTGATAGGAGATATAAATATTGATATTTTAAATCCTACAAGGCAATATGCCCAAAATATTTAAAAAAAGTATTAAAATGTATTACATGCAAATGGATTCATCTCGTACATAAACTCACCAACTAGAATAACCCCAAAATCCAGAACATGTATCGATCACATACATGTTAAGTCCCACAGAAACAGCAACTTTGACCCTTTTGTTCTGCATACCAGTATCACAGATCACAGTCCTACATTTCTCATACAAAATAAATCTCAAACATACACTCCACAAACGGGAGAAAATAATTTGAACAATGTAAAAATAATTTATGAAACGCTAAAAAAATCATTAACAAAGGAAACTTGGGAATCTATCATAACTGAACATGATGCTAACAAAGCAGCTGATAGTTTCATTAAGTTACTGACTCAATACATCTCTGAACACTCTACTACCATAAATAACGTAAGATCAAAATTTAAAAAAAATACTCCATGGATCACAACTGGAATTTTAACTTCCATTAGAATAAGAGATAAATTACATCAGAAAATTGTTAAACAAAGGGAGAGGTCTTCAAACAGTGATGAGGTCCCATAAACTGTTAATAAACATAAATTGTACGGAAACTGGATAAACAGGCTTGTTAAAATAGCAAAAGAAAGGTACTATTCCAAACAAATTATGTCAAACTCCAATAATTCTAAAGTCCTTTGGAAAAATATTAATGATTTAATATGTAGGAAGGGAAATAAACCTTCAGCTGTTGACAGCATATTTATCAGAGACTCACAAGAAACATCCCAACCAGCTGCCATTGCAAACAAATTTGTCGACTATTTTAGTAACATAGGTTTAGAAATTTCTGAAAAAATAAGTAATACAAGAAAGGAACCTGACAACAAAAATGCACGTGATAGCACTGCAAAATCTCAACCTCAGTCTATCTTTTTTATACCCATAACAAAATCAGAAATAACAAACCACATAGCTGCTCTAGAAGATAACTCGGCAAATGGCTATGATAATATCTCTAGTAAAACAATTAAGATAATTAGTTCAGAAATTCTACAACCACTGCACCATATTTTTAATTTATCACTAACGAAAGGACAATTTCCCGAGTCATTCAAAATTGCCATCATAATCCCAGTCCATAAATCAGATGATAAAAGAGAGTTAAATAACTATAGACCAATTTCCCTCACAACCAGGGCTAGATTTGTGACGGTAAGCACCGGTACGCCGTACCGAAACCTCTTTGCGTCTTTGTTAACACAAACTGTCTCCTCACTACCTTTCCTGAAGCTGAATGGTCCACCACTCGCTCGTTTTGACCCTTCAAAGTACTGGTACGTGGAATCTTGGCTGTTTCGGGGACGGCACTCCGCTCTAGATACTAACAGCAAGGTGAGAGTGTGAGGAGGCACATACAACGAACACTTTTCTAAACTTTGGACAATGTTATAAAGTGTGAGGTAAAACATGTTTAAGTACGGTACCTTTTATATTAAGTAATTATTTCAGAAAACTGTAAAGACAAAATTATAAAACAAGAAATAAAAGATTGTTGGTGAACATGTGTGTATTTTCAAACCCTGTATTTTTTGTTTAAATTACGTTAAAAATTAAATTGAAATAATTTACATTGTTTGAATGGTGGCCTAGTTGGCCTACATTAAAATTTAATATAAGCCAACGGCTATGGTAAGAAAAGTGTTGCTACAGCAGTCTCAATTTAATTTAAAATTGCAGTCTAAATTAGATTGCTATTTTGTCCAGTGATTAATTTTTAAATATATTCAGAAAAGCGTAAGAATATTGTTTTTAGAACTCTATATTTCAATTTTCCATAAACCCCCTCCAACCACCATCCGGTAGCCAACAGTACCGCAACCTCTTCTTTTACAAATCAAGCACTTCTCACAACCCACCTCTCTAAGCTACTAGAGAAATGCATCAAAACCAGATTATTTAAACCATCTGAATAAGTTCAACATATTGTCACCAAATCAGCTTGGTTTTAGACCAAACACTAGTACTCAAGATGATTATTTGTATAAAGTCATTGATAGTTCTAAAAGAACAATTTCTGTGTTCCTGGATTTAAGAAAGGCTTTTGACACCGTAGACCACTATATACTCATTAGAAAGCTTGAAAAGGAAGGTATTCGTGGTACTCCTCAAGAACTAATAAAAAGCTTCCTTTTTAACAGAATACAAAAGGTACGAATCAAAGATACTCTAAGTAGAAGTGCTGAAGTGAAAATTGGAATTCCCCAAGGAACAGTTTTAGGTCCTATTCTTTTTCTGTTATATATTAACGATTTGTGTGAGCTGAACTGTAATGCGATGATTACCTCATATGCTGATGACACTGTCGTCACAGTCACAGGAACAACTTGGGAGGACACTTTTAATAGAACTCAAGAAACCCTTGCTACAGTCCAAAAATGGCTAAGAAATCACCTCCTTGCCTTAAATGAAACCAAAACACAATACCTATGCTTCTCACACAACAAAACATTACAACCCACAGACAATTTAACACTAAAGATCCACACACCAATTTGTAACAATGGCGAAAGATGCAACTGCTCTACCCTACAGAAGTCAATGAATGCTACATATTTAGGGATTATTATAGATAGTCATTTAAAATGGAATATGCATGCATCAAAGTTGGCCAATTAACTCCGAAAGTTAATTTATATATTTTACAGATTCAGAAATATCCTTTCGGCAAAAGTCTTGAGAACTGTATATTTTGCCTTAGTCCAGTCACAACTACAATATGGAATAAATGGTTGGGGTGGAAGACTTGACTCACATTTGGCTCAGGTAACCTGCCAGAATTTCATTCTAAAAGTTATGTACAAAAGGCCACCAACTTTTTCAACATGTGAACTGTATCAACAAAGCATGTTGCTTAACATACGACAGTTATTTGTTCAGTCATCAATCATATTTATACATAAAAATATGAAGCTCTTCTCTAATGGACAAAAACTTGAAATGTGCACTAGACTTCAAGACAGAACTGGAATAAATATCCCTCGTCGAAACACACTACTTGGCCAAATGAATTTAAGTTGTCTTAGCACTAGGATATACAATATATTGCCAGTAAATGTGACAAATAACACCCTGAATATATTGAAGAAAAGGCTTTTTATATGGCTCCTTAATAACTTTGATAGAGTAAATGAACTTATAAATTTTCACCAACATATTTAAACCAACTCAGTCACAAATAAGTAACGTATCATCTTCTTTTATTTTTAGTATCCAAACTTTTCTTATTATTATCAGTCAAATACCATGTTGCAAATAAATTAAGGAATTGTGTTCATGAAGCCCACACACAAGTTTATCTTATGTGGGATTCACCCTGTATTTTTGATTCAACATCTGTGTATGTACATGTTTTCTGTCAGTGAATAAAAATGTGTGCTCGTAAAAAAAAATATAAAAAAAAACACATAATGGTGCTAGATCTGCATTATATTTGTAACAACAATATAAACCGAACCGTCGTCATGTGTCGTTAAACGAAACGGAGGTGAGATGCCAGGAGATATCTGCAAACGCTGTCTACGATGATGGAGGCCAGGCAGGGAAAGCAGCTGGAACATCTGATCGCGGGCATGTGTGCTTGCAAACACGTGGTCGCTGAAATGCAACGTAAGAAGGAACCTTTCTACGAGATCGTCGGAATGTAAGCCACATCTTTACTATAGTAGCAATGTATTTTATTCGCAGTTTCGTCTATACTGTCTACCACTTAGGATTCTGCTGATTTAATTTATTTTGGGAAGCCACAGCCACACTCATGGATTTTGTTAGCCAATTAATTTTCTGGACCTTCTGATGGAAAATATTCATTTTGGAATTCAGCCGGATAATCACAGCCATTATATTAGACAACGATGTAGATGGTATTTGAACCATTCTATACCTAATAATTTTCCATAATGTTGGAGAGCTTTAAATTAATATTATTGGAATTTGTTTAAATACATTGTTAATGTATTTTTTTCGACTCGTTTATTAGGAGATTTTCATGTTGAACTTGCGTTGTCAAGGATGAAAGCAGGCATCCATGTTATGTTTGAATAATATCCCAGATGAATAATTCGAGAACAGGAACGCAATTTTCTGTGACTTTATAATAATGTTGTCCTACATAATCGGATCTGAAACAAATACTGTAATATAATTCTGTAAATGTGTATAATATGTGATACCCGAATGCATTACGATTGATAGTCGAACAATGTAACTAATTGGAAATGGTAATATGTTTGGAACCTGTTCCGATAGTAATAATTCCTGGTGATAATTAATGGATAATAATAATTGTTTAATAATGGATTATAATTAAGAACATTGGAGCTTTTGATTATAATGACATGCCGGAAGCATGATTGTTTGGAGAAATAAATTTCGGGAAAGGAAGGTCGTTCATGGAACCGATATTTGTGTAACGTAGGGAAATTATGTGCATGAAGTAATACTGCATGAAACCGGAGTGCAATAGAGAAGACATTGATTTTTAATTACACCTACATTTATGTGATGGGCCTGGCAGTAATAATAATAATAATAATGGTATTTTTGATGGGGCTACATGCGTGTGACATGATCCCATATGGTAATTGTAATGAGCCATTGAGTCCAGCCTGTATAGCTGAGGGGTGGTTATTGAAAAATAATGGACTAATGTTGTGAATAAATGTATAGGTAAAATGTGAATCCGAGTTTTGAGGGTTGAATTATTGCCCCATACTCAGGTATTTGATGGATGAAGACGATGAAGTCGCTCACATATAAAGCCAGTGATGCCTGTCATCAGCAACATTCTACATTCTGAAATTGCAGTATAATTGCCAACATTGGTGTAGCCACTTAAATGGATGAGTTGGTATTTCAAGCCGAAAACGATTTTTATCTTTGCTGAAAACCTTGCCGTGTCCCGTTCAACATATTTGAATAATAAGAGGCATTTATCTAGATGTTTGTGAAACCTAAAAGAATCAGTCCGATGTTTGATTAAATATTTCTGATCCATTAAAATTGTAAAACCCCAGTTGGATAATTATAAAATAATTCTTTCACCAGGAATAAAATAAAATAAAATATATGGAAACGAACATGAGTTTACATGATCCGATATCGTTTAGAAAATCTTGATAATTTGTGAATAATTTTGATTAATGTTAAACTTTGAGAGTAGGCCTACTTATTTTCACTGAGCAGTGAATTAAATATTTGAAAGAATGTCTTGATCATGTTCATAGTTTTTGAAATAATAATGGATGGTTGATTGAGGAGTTTAATTTTTTGAATTTTACATATTTTTGGGAACAGGGGATTCCATATTAGTGATTTTGAATATGTGAAATTTATACAAATTTAGATCATCGAAACAGTTGCGGAAATATGAAATACAGTGATACTCTTCTAAATAGCAAACCCCGATGCCAGAATGGACTATTAATTTCCTTCACATTGAGGTTAAAGTGCACAGTTTGAATAATCTAATTAAATTATGCTGGGATGGACTGAAAATTTCTCAGGTATCGTCATTTGGATATTTTGCGCATAGTTCAAAATTTTTACTCCTTATCAAATGGCTATTCATTTATTTGATTTATATGGCTAATACAGTTAGATGAGGGTCCCAGGGGGAGCGTAGGATGTCTTTGACTTTTCAGGTCTGGAATTTTAGATTTCTCCCTGGGGGAACTTATTTTATTTTCGGTATAGTGTGTGTGGACAGTTAAATTAAACTGATATATTTTTAAGAAACTGGAGTCATTCATGAATTATTTTCATTTCCTTCCATCTTTGAAGGAGTGTGAATTTCGATATCCGTCAGGCGAGCTTTTGGTTTGTTTTGCCCAGATAGACCTCGAGACGTTTTTGAGTCTTATGCTCGGCGGATGTTGAAATTCATGCTCATGTGGTCATGGGACTTCGGTCAAACGGTCACAATATAGCCTACAAGATGAAATTCAGGAACTGGAAAACAATGATGAATAAGAACGATGAAAATGCCACAATAAATATTTTAAATGTAATGGATAAGTACCGGCATTCGTGTAGTTGTTTAATAGCCTATTATTCTTTGTGATTGAATATTTTGAGAAAATATACAAAATATACCCCACATGTTTTAGTTGTTTGGTATTTTATCAGGGGCGTGGTGGCTTAGCGGTGAAGCTGTCTGCCTCTCACCAAGGTGGACCGGGTTTGATTCCCGGTCAATGCATATGCGATTTTTCGAAGTGAAATTCAATGTCCTGTTGTGGAGAACTGATGTAGCGAGTTCTTCGTATATGCCTCTCTTTGCTCCTTGAATGTTTTTTTTTTATCTTTTTCGATTCGCTTTGTATAGGCAATAAATATATGTCATGGCTGGTTATGTCACGGCTTATTTATTGGCGTAATCCACATTTTATGGTGCCAAAAAACACGGGAACTAGGAACGAATCACAAAGATACACCAACACGAGACGACAAGTTTGAAAACTTTAATAGTTGACCTCAGAATTGACATAAGTGATCGTAGCTGTCGACACTTCTTGTATTAGACACGCTCCATGTCAGAATCACATGGTAAGCACGAGATTTGGAGAACGCTGGTAAGTATCCAAATTGCCTACATATACGGGAGTATAATTAATTGAACGATTGCCAGCTGTGAATTAATTTTAGGTTGTAGCTAAATGCTAGATTCTTTAGTTGAGAGTGTGGCCAGTAATTTATTGTAAGAAGGGAGCATCCATCTTCTTTTCATAGATGCAATGAGTGCTACAGGAATATAAGAACATATATGTGACTAGTGCTGCTATCTAGCGGATTACTGTAGCAACATAATAGAAAAGACCTCCCCCTGTAGTCTCAAACAAGAAAAAAAAAAATTTCACGAGCATGGCAGACGAGAACGGAAACAAGGTGTTAATGTTGTTGAAGAGAAAACGAAAGACAGTGCGCGCGAACATAACCAAATTCAGTAATGACATTATAAAGACAGCGCCAGACGCAGAAATAGATCACGACTATAACCGGATGAGATTGCAAGAGGCCTTGGATCAACTCATTCTGCTTGATAATGACATTCGCGAACTTCTATCCGATGACGAATATGACGCTGACGTCATAGAGTGTGAGAAATACATTGAGGTCGCGAAGCGTACGATATATAATTCGACACGCGTTATTCATGACAAACTATCTGAATCGTTCGGGAATATGAATCTTGACCCTTCCAGACCTTCATCCGCAGTACCAGTGCCATCAACCTTATCCGTCACGCACTCTGTAAAATTACCCACGATCAAACTAGAACCATTCGCAGGAGATGTAGAAAAATGGTCCCGGTTCTGGGAGAAATTCCAGACAGCGGCAGACAACAATCCAACCATCAACGCGATCGACAAGCACGTCTTCCTTCGTGGATACCTGGAGGGAGAACCGAAAGATCTGCTCGATGGTATAGCGGTGACTGCCAACGCATACGAGGAAATCAAGAGAATTCTTATTGGTCGATATGGCGATAAGAACCGAATCATCCAGGTGCATCTGGATTACTTGGAAACCATGAAACCAGTTCTCGATGCTACGCCCAACGCCCTCAATTGCATATATATAGAATGTAATAAACGTATACAAGCTTTAAGGGATTAGGGGGAAACGTCGACCACTATGGGAGAATGCTAGCCTCAAACTGTTACGTGCATTTTTGGATGCCATCTGTAGAAGGCGGATCATCTACGCGAAGAGAGAGAAGATTTGCGAAGCGCACATAACGAGGCTTATGGAATTTCTGAATGAAGAAGTGGAAGGCGCAATGACGACGCAGAAAATCAAAGGAGACAACGCCATCTCAAACTCATATTACCCAACTGCTTCTGCCTTGAAAGTCACTACTAGGACGGGCCAGAAGACACAGAAGACGAAGACGTTACCCTTTTGCGTTTTTTGCGTAGGAAAAGACCATTGGGCTCAAAATTGTGCCAAGGTGACAGATGTCAAACAACGCATAGAAAAGCTCAAGTCTACCCAACGATGTTTCTTGTGCCTAAACAGAAGTCACACTTTGAGAAACTGCAGCAAGAAGGACAAAGTATCCTGCGCTACATGTAAGGGACCACATCACATTTCCATCTGTAACAGACGAGAGGAACCTTTATCAGTGGGCAAGATCGACGTAGGAACACAACGGTTCACCCATCTTCAAACTGCCCGCGCTACCATTATCGGTCCCACTGGTGAGAGTAAACTGACGCGTTGCATACTAGATGCCGGTAGCCAATCAAGCTTTGTTAGCGCAGATTTCGTAAAACAGCTTAAGCTGAAGGTTATCGGACAAAGAGATTTAGTTGTTTCAGGATTTGAATTGCATCACTCCAGGGCCAGAACTCGTAGACTAATTCAGTTCAAAATTAGTAATGGAAAAATCAATATACCAATATCAGCCTTACCAACATCCGACGTTCAATCGTTGTTGTGATTGCGAAAATTCCAGGTACCAGATCCTACCTTCGACGGACGTGATCTTCCGATAGAGGTATTGATAGGTGGTGATCAATATTGGAAAATAGTTGAAGATGGTCCACTGATTCGACTCTCAGACACGCAGGTGCTTATCCCTTCAAAGTTGGGTTGGATTCTCACTGGGAACAAATCTGGATATCAGTCAATCATGATTCTGTACATCACATCCACGACATTGATGAATTGTCGCCTTTGAACGATGAAATGCGACGATTTTGGGACTTAGAGACGCTTGGGATTCGAGATCATCAGGAACGAACTTTAACTGTCAAGGACACTGTAATAATGAAGGAATTTCACGACTCATTCCGAATGGAAAATGGTCGAAGAGTGGTGTGTCTACCCAGAAGAGAGGGTGTTGTCATACTCTCAAATCGTATCAGCGCAGAAAACCGCTTCAGTTCCTTACAAAATAAATTTGAGGGAAATCATGAATTTCGCGATATGTACCATTCCGAAATTATGAATTATATTAAGAATGGACACGTCGAAACAATACCTTCTGAGGAATCAACTAATGTCGTATTTTATCTGCCTCATCATGCAGTCAAGAAAGAAAGAAAGAAAGAAAGAAAGAAAGAAAGACAGAATGTACTAAAATGGAGAATCGTCTTCGATGCTTCGTCCCATGAGAAGAACTCACCATCCCTTAACGACGCCTTACAACCAGGACCTAACCTATTACCTGAAGTATTATCTATATTACTTCGCTTTCGGATGAACCAGCAGGCGTTAATCGCAGATGTGACTCAAGCGTTCCTGCAACTCTGTTTAAATGAGAGAAATAGGAACCTAACAAGATTTTTCTGGTTCCGAGTAGAGGAGGATGACGATGGACGCTTACAGACCACAAAGGACATCATCACCTACAGATTCACGCATTTGCCGTTTGGCCTTACCTGCAGCCCTTTTCTCCTATCAGCTATCCTCCATGAACTGACTAGAAGATTCAGTGACAGGTATTTAACAGCTGCAAGAATCTTAAACAAGAGTGTGTTCATGGACGACTTCGCCTACAGCTGTGATGAGGAAAGTAAGGCCATAACGACATATTACGAACTGACGAGCTTGCTGAAACGGATATGTCTACCACTGGCAAGGTGGGCAACTAACTGTGAATCACTGAAGAATATATGGAAGGCTGAAGGTCGTGAGATCAAACACATCACTAGTATCTTCGGTGTCATCTGGAATACAGAAGTAGATGAATTTCAGTTCGATCATCGCGACATCGTGGATATCACGAAACCCGCCACCAAACGACGGATACTCCGAACAGTTGAGAAATTCTACGACCCTCTTGGCATGCTGTCACCCGTGTCAATGGTAGGAAAAATGATTTTCCAAGACATCTGGTGCAGGGGCATCCAGTGGGATGAGATTTTACCACAAGATATCGCCCTAAAATGGCAAAATTGGATCTCAAACCTCAAGCAATTATACACGATAAGAATTCATAGATGGATAGGATTCGTAAGCTGGTCTCCAGAGACTTCGCAAGTCCACGTTTTCTGCGACGCGTCATAAAGAGCTTATGGAGCTAACCTGTATGTTAGAACCGTGGTTGAATCCAAAGCCTCGGTTCAACTTGTTTGCAGCAAAGGTAGGCTTGCTCCTATCAAAAGGATAACTCTCCCACGACTTGAATTGTTGGCCGTCGTAACTGGTACGCGCCTTCTCAAGTATTTCTGCCACTCTACGGGACATGACATTGCGAGAACAACGCTATGGAGTGACTCAATGGTAGCTCTAGGTTGGATACGCAGTGATCCTAATCGCTGGAGAACTTTCATTTCTAACCACGTGACAGAAATTCATGAGAGCTCTACTCCGGCTCAATGGAGACATTGTCCTGGTACGGAAAATCCAGCAGACCTCATATCGCGTAGACGGCTCACTACAGAACTTTAGTCTTCTGCAGTGTGGTGGCACGGACCTACTTGGCTACGTGATCATCAGGATACTTGGCCTGACAACACCGCCTCCAATGTCTCACTTCCAGAAGCTCGAAAGACACCCCAGCAAGTCTTGACTATCAAAACTTGGGAACCTCCTATAGATGCAGCGAAATTCAGCTCATATTGGAAGATTCTGCACATAATGGCATGGAATCTACGCTTCATAAATAATATGAGAGACAATGAAAAATTCAAAGGGGATCTGACAGTCCATGAACTGGCAGCAGCACGTCTTCGTTGGATCAGCGTGGCTCAGAGGGATAGTTTTCCTATACAATACGACGTCCTCAAGAAGAAAACTGACTTTTACACGAAATCAAAGATAGCACGTTACAATCCCTTCCTAAAAGACGACCTAATACGGATAGGTGGACGCCTCCAATTTGCCGAGCAGACCTTGGAACAGAAGCACCCATTCCTTCTTGATGGTAATCACCCTTTTACGAAGTTACTTCTACGACAGACGCACATCCGGTTACATCACCTAGGAGTAAGAATTATTCTATCTGAACTGCGTGCAGAATATTGGATTTTGAATGCTCGGCAAGCTATCAAAAAAGTCCTCATCACGTGTCTGCCATACAAGATAGCTAGGAATCATAGTGGAGGTGAAGTAGAGGCTCCCTTACCGTCAGATCGTGTGCAAATCACTAAGCCATTTCCTGTCACCGGTGTGGACTTCGCAGGCCCGTTTTACGTGAAAGTGGGGGGGGGGGGGGGGTCAGGTTCAGAAGTCATACATAGTGTTATTCACTTGCGCAACCACAAGAGCACTACACCTTGAGCTTGTGACAGACATGAGCACAGAAAAATTTCTCATGGCTTTTAGGCGCTTCTCCGGCAGACGAGGATTTCCTCACACAGTGTACTGCGAAAACGCAAGGACTTTTATGGCAGCAAATAAGGAGCTATCGGAGCTGAATCAAATCTTGTGTCACCCATTGACAAACCACCACCTTCTACATCATTCCATCACCTGGAAGTTTATTCTACCACGCGCCGCTTGGTGGGGAGGGTGGTGGGAGAGAATGGTCGGAACAACGAAGAGATGTCTCAGGAAGGTTCTGAGCAAATCCCTGATTACCATGAGATTCTGACAACGCTATTCGTAGAAGTGGAGGCAACGATTAATTCAATACCCATCACCCAAGATGGTTCAGACGTACTGACTCCAAGTCATTTCTTCCATGGTGAACGCTTGACAACTTTGCCTACCGGACCAGAACCTAGCATTGAGATAAACATGAGAAAAGAAGTCCGACATAGGCAAAAGATGCAAGACGATTTCCTAGGGAGATGGAAGAAAGAATATCTTCTAGAATTACGAAGCTACCACGAAGTCCAGCGTCCTATGAAACGACCAACAGAGTGCCGAGTGGGAGACATCGTTTTATTGCAAGAAGACGTACGGCCGAGGCACGTGTGGCAAAGGGCGTTGATCACAGATACTAAACCTCGTAGAGATGGGAAGGTGCGAACACTCATCCTCCGGAAGACAGACGGGACTAGTGTCAGTCGACCTGTTCAACTAGTCGTTCCGTTGGAAGTCGACCAGAGTGGAGAGGGTGTGGAGAACTGATGTAGCGAGTTCTTCGTATATGCCTCTCTTTGCTCCTTGAATGTTTTTTTTTAATCTTTCTCAATTCGTATTGTATAGGCAACAAATATATGTCATGGCTGGTTATGTCACGGTTTATTTATTGGTGTAATCCACACCTGTGGTTCGGATTCCACGTAGAAAGGGGGTCCCGTGGCTCATGATCGCGAGATTAAGTCACGTTAAACTACAAGTTTTCCTCCTTAGTCTATGTGATAAATATCAAACTCAGCCGAGTAAGGGAAGAATACATGTGAGCTCTACCACATAAGGCAAGGCCTTGTGGGTGGCATATTAAGTCTACTTACCTAATTTTAATGTTAAGTGCTCATGTTAAAAAATATATTACATATATTAAAGTATTTATTTATTTATTTATTTATTTATTTATCGTATGGCTTTTAGTGCTGGGAGTGTCCGAGGACATGTTCGGCTCGCCAGAGGCTGTAGCTGCTTCAAGCGGACACCCATGGGGTGAGCTACAAGTTCCGTTCAATTTCAAGTAGTTCCAACTTTCGCTACCAGATGTTACTGACACCTAGTGGTGAACGTAGGAACTTTGATAAAGCGTTTCAACGGAATCTAACCTGCCAATTTAGCTTCACACAATTTTTATTAGTGAACGGTTCTTTTACATAACACAAATCTATGACATGGGACCGCCGGCTTTACTTCCCCTCTGAAAGAAGGCATACTGAAGGATTTAAACGCTTTTAAAAAATCCGGTGATTTCGACTGGGTTTGAACCCGCGATCTTGGGCATAGGAGCTCAGCATGCTACCAACTACGCCACCGAGGCTGTGTGAAGTACGTAAGTAGCAATGGTAATGCTAATTTATAGATTAAGCTTCTTTAATATATCTTTAATGGAGCCTCCGTGGCTCAGGCGGCAGCACGCCGGCCTCTCACCGCTGAGTCCGTGGTTCAAATCCCGGTCACTCCATGTGAGATCTGTGCTGGACAGAACGGAGGCAGACAGGTTTTTCTCCGGGTACTCCGGTTTTCCCTGTCAAAATTTCATTCCAGCAACACTCTCCACTATCATTTCATTTCATCTGTCATTCATTTAATCATTGCCCCAGAGGAGTGCGTCAGGCCTCGGCAGCCGGCACAGTTCATATCCTCGCCGCTAGATAGGGGCTTCATTCATTCCATTCCTGACCCGGTCGGAGACTGGAAGCAGGCTGTGGATTTTCAATATATCTTTAATGACATTTTTATTCTCTCGAACAAATATGCGTTACGTATAAACTTTGTAGATATATGTAATTGCTCTTTTATGTCTTTAGGAAGGATATTGTAAAATTTAGGAATAAAGCATTGAAAATTGCTCTTAGCAATAGTTGGATTTGGTTTGATGAGGACAGACATATTTTCAGTTCTATTTCTTGTTTGGAAGGTGTGGCTCATTTAACCGTTCACAGAAGAAGGTTCCTACCACGTCCTACATTTTCGTACAGTTCATGCCACGGTTTTTGGCCGGTCAGTCCCGATTTCGCAGTGGTACAGAGCAGTGTTTCCCAAACTGTTTTGTGTGTGTACCAATTTAAGGGATGAGAATCTCTCGCGTACTACCTAGTGGTTGGGAGATATAGTAACTATAACCCCCACCCCACTACCACCACTACGTAGTAGACCAATAGAAGGATTGTAAATTGTGTTTGTAAGAGTTGGTCTGTTGGGAGTTCAAACAATAAAAAGTGTGTCCAGTTGTTTTATTATTATATGTATTCAATTCAAACATTACCGGGTGAGTTAGCCGAGGTCGTTGCGGCATGACTGTTGGCAGTCGCTCACATCCGGGAGGCGAGGAGGTTCGAATCCCCCCGCCGGCAACCTTGAAGATGGTCTTCTGTGGTTTCCCATCTTCCTTCCAGGCGAATGCCGGGGTTGGTCCCTAACTATAGGCCACAGCCGCTACCTCCCAATTCCTCGACCCTCCCATCCAACATTCCTCCCCAACGGTACTTGTAGCTCACCCATTGGGTGTCCGTCTTGAAGCAGCTACAAAACTGGCGAGCCGAACATGTCCTCGGACACTCCCGGCACTAAAAGCCATACGCTAAAAAAAATTTCAAACATTCAGAAATGACACTGTACAAATAATATTAATAAAAGGACTCGTAATAATTAAACATAAAAACCAAAGTTCAACTAACAACTTCAATGTGAAGGGTGAGCTTGAAGATTAGAGGCCAACTTAGGAATGTCTGGTTTAAGAATGCTGAGTCTCAAACGAAGATCGTTTTCCACTGTAAGGAACTTATTCCGGTATTTATTCTTGACATAAACAAGTGAAGAAAATGCAATCTCTCACAAGTACGAAGTAGTGAAAGGCAGTAAAAATCGAACTGCTTTGTCAGCTATGCCTCCATAGTGTGCACGCCTCTCAACACAAAAGTTCACAAGAGCCATTTCTGAAAACGATTGCCTTCCTTCTGAATCATAATTCAATTCATAAAACTGCTCCTTGTCTTTGGCCTTAAAGTCCTCCGGCAACATATCAATGTTTATATTTTTATATTTTTCGTAACATCACCGCGTACCACTGCAGCAGTACGAGCGTACCACCAGTGGTACTCGTACCACAGTTTGGGATACGCTGGTAAAGAGGACAGTCTGCGAGCCTCACACATGCGCAATTGATACGTGGGTTTTCAGTTGCACGAAAAGCAAGTAGCAACGCATGTATCAATTTAAGATTTTATTAATGCAGCCAATGGCCATAAACTCTGACCACAATCAGGTTGTAATGAAATGCAGATTCAAGTTGAAGAAACTGAAGAAAAGTCAAAAGCCAAAAAGGTGGGCAATAGACAGACTGAAAGTAAAGGATGTAAACGAAAGATTCAAGAAGAGTATAAAGGAAGGACTAATCAAAACCCCTAAACAAACTTCAATTGCAAACGAATGGGCATTTTTGAAGAATGAAATAACAAAATCCGCAGAAGAAAACATTGGTAGGAAAGAAAGAATAGGTAGAAAACCGTGGATCACTCAGGATATATTAGAATTGATGGATGAAAGGCGGAAACACAAGAATCTAAGAGATGAAAAGGGGAAAGCAGAATACAGACGTCTGAGAAGTGAGGTTAACAAGAAGTGCAAGGAAGCTAAAGAAGAATGGTTGAAAGAGAAATGTGCAGGTATAGAAAATTGTCTGAAATTAGGAAAAGTAGACACAGCTTATCGAAGGATTAAGAATACTTTTGGGGAAAAGAAGACTAAGTGCTGTAATATTAAGGACACAAATGGAAAGCCTCTAACAGATAGGGAAGAAAAGGTTGAGAGATGGAAAGCTTACATAGAGTGCTTGTATAAGGGAAAGGAGATTGAGAATCATGTAATGGAAAGGGAGGAGGAAATTGATGAGGATGCAAAAGGAGATTTAATATTGAGATCAGAATTTGACAGAGCATTAGAGGACTTAGGCAGGAACATAGCACCAGGCATAGATGATATACCGATTGAGTTGCTACGCTGCATAGGAGATGAAGGCCTGATCAGGTTATTTCATTTGGTGTGTAGGATTTATGAGACAGGTGAGGTACCCCCTGATTTCAAGAAGAATGTTATCATCCCTATACCGAAGAAAGTGGGAGCTGACAGATGTGAAGATTACCGTACAATCAGCTTGATTACTCATGCTTCAAAGATCCTGTCTAGAATAATTTACAAGAGGATTAAAAGCCAGATAGAAACGGAATTGGGTGAAGACCAGTTTGGTTTCAGGAGAAATGTAGGAACAAGGGAAGCTGTACTAAGTCTTAGGCTGATTTTGGAAGGTAGAATAAGGAAAGATAAGAGAATGTTCATGGCATTTGTAGACTTAGAAAAGGCTTTTGATAACGTTGATTGGACTAAATTGTTTGACATTTTGAAATCTATTGGAATAAAGTACAGGGATAATAGGGTGATATACAATCTATACAGAAACCAGACAGCAGTCATTCGAGCTGAAGGACATGAGAGAGAAGCTGGTATTCAGAAAGGTGTAAGGCAAGGCTGCAACTTATCACCCATACTTTTCAATCATTACATTGAACAAGCAATGAAGGAAATTGGAGAAAAATTTAAAGTGGGAGTGAAGATTCAAGGAGAAATAATTTCAACTCTGAGATTTGCCGATGACATCGTCATCTTGGCCTACAAGCCTGAAGATTTGAATGAGTTTTTGAATGGTATGGATTCCGTCTTACGGAAGGAATTCATGATGAAAATTAATAAATGTAAAACAAAAATACTGGAATGCAGCCGAAATAAATCAGAAACCTCTATGGAGATCAAATTGGCAGGTGAAAAGCTGAAGGAAGTAGGAGACTTCTGTTACTTAGGAAGCAGAATAACCGTGATGGACGAAGCAAAGAGGATATAAAAAGTAGGTTGGCTCAGGCAAGGAAAGCATTTCTACAAAAAAGGAATCTGTTGACATCGAATATAGATTTAGGTATTAGGAAGTCATGTTTGAAAGCCTTTGTCTGGAGCGTGGCGCTCTATGGAAGTGAAACTTGGACTATTGGTGCAGCAGAAAAGGGGTGAATTGAAGCATTTGAAATGTGGTGTTACAGGAGAATGATGAAGATCAGATGGGTAGATAGGGTTATAAACGAAGAGGTATTAAGGCAAGTGGGAGAGGAGAAATGTTTCTGGCGACTGCTAATGAAGAGAAGAGATAGGTTGGTAGGACACATACTAAGACACCCAGGAATAGCAAGCTTAGTTATGGAAGGAAGTGTCGAGGACAAGAACTCTAGGGGTAGACCAAGGTTAGAATATGTTAAACAGATTGCCTCGGATGTAGGGTGTGGTAGCTATGTAGAGATGAAACGATTAGCTCAGGACAGGGAGGCATGGAGAGCTGCATCAAACCAGTCAAAAGACTGAAGACTCAAACAGCAACAACATGGCCATATAGGTCTACTTTTCTTTTCAGAACGGGTCAGGGAAGGGATATTGGAAGGAAATTGGCCGTGGACCTATTGAAAGGAACCGTCCCGGCATTTGCCTGGTGGTGAAAATGGGAAACCACGAAAACCATTTTCAGGACAGCTGAGGTGGAATTCGAACCCACGCTCTCCCGATGCCAGCGAGGCACGAGGTAGCGCGTTAGCATGTATCAAATGCACATATCTGAGGTTAACCATCTGTCCTCTGTGCGACTGCGCAATCGGTGCTCACCGGCCAAAAACCGTGGTGCGAACTGTACAGTGTCTTACACGGTGGCTTCGGTGGCGTAGTTGGTAGCAAGCTGAGCTTCTATGCCCAAGGTTCAAACCCATCCGAAGTCGCCGGATTTTTAAGAGCGTTTAAATCCTTCAGTATGCCTTCCTTCGGAGGGGAAGTAAAGCCGGCGGGCCCATGTCATAGATTTATGGCATGATAAAGATCCTTCCACTAATTACACCTGTGTGAAGCTAAATTATAGGTTATCTTTGACTAACGCTCTTAGGTTCCAACGTTCGTCGCCAGGAGCCGACTGCGGTGGCATCTAGTAACTAATTGGTCGTTTACGGTGGCGTTTGGTAGCAAAATTTCGAACTACTTGAAAATCGAATGTATGCAGTCCATACTTAAATAAAAAAAACAGGTAACACACACTAATACAGCCATCACAATTAACACCGGTTATCAGACAGATTCTACACACACCCAAAGTACACGGAGCTACATGACCGCGTTGTCGCAACCCCTAAACTGAGGAACAACCAACACTTTGGAACCTTGTGTCCTACATTTCATCAGAATAATCTAATAATCCTAGGGGCAGATGATAACAATATTTCACCCTTCTTTCCACTTCGTGGTTTAGTGACAAGCACTCTTCCCTATCACCGTGGAGGTCGGAGTTCGATTCCCACCTCTGCCAAGAAATTCAATTCTGGTCTGAGGGCTGCAACGAGGTTTAAGTTACTAACCCTCGAAAGGCACAACTTATAATAGGTGGTTTCAACTTACACCTCAGCCACCCTGAAAGTGGGTTTCCGTGGCCCCCCTCCCCCTCCCCCCCCACGCTTCTAATCCAGGCGAATGCTGGGATGGTTTCTAAATTAAGGCAACGGCTGCCTCCTATCCAAATCCTGGCCTCAATTGCAAGCACAATTAGTACAGCCATTACAATGACACAAGTTATCAGACAGATTATACCCACACCGAAGTATACGAGGCTACATGATCACAATGATGCAATGCCCTCAAAGGAATCAACAACAATAATAACGTTTCTCAATTCAAATTGACGATTATTGACACCGTTATCCACGTGTCTCTAGCAGACTTAAAATTTGTTCAGCTGAATATTCTCTGGATCAACTCTACGTCCAGATCTACCTTCCTCTTGGTTCAAAACACACTAACTTTGAGATTTCGATTGTCATTGATGTTTGTGAACATTAATGTTCAATTAACTCCAGATTCAATCGTTAAACACTATATCATAATACTGAGGATGGCTAAACTATCTCCTCTGCATTACTAATTACATCGTGTGGTTCACAATGTGTGAGATGTGTGTGATGTTATATTGAATGAGTCCCAGCCGATTTTGGTTTAACTTCCAAGAACTGTGTTCCCAGCCTGGCCTCCTACGGACAACTCTTGATCACTTACATCGAAGGTAACAAGTCAAGCCTGGGTGGGTGAACGCATTTTCAGGATGGGCAACTGTGTAACTGACGGGAATTTGATATGTGTTTCCCCCATATACAAGGTTGATGTTTTTAGCCTACTTATGAGATCGATCCGGGAAAGTGTCTGTCTGGCTGTGTGTGTGTGTCCCTGCTATCAAATCCTAAACGGCTGCAGCTATTGAAACAAAATTTGGTATGAGTAAAGATATATGCCTGAATATCTCAATGCCGTATTTGAAAATGATGCCAGTGCTACCAACTGCAGAAAAATCGCAATTGATATTTGAGCTCCATGTTGCATATCTTGGAAGGTATCCATGGGAGCTATTTCAAAAATGGCACACGTATAGGTAATACTATTTCAAAAAGATGGTGTATTGGCTTTCACGGCCGGTGAATTAAAACTCAGCAATTCTTCTAGGTTTGTGCCGTGTCTTGTGTGGCAAGACACGGCACAAACCTAGAAGAATTGCTGAGTTTTAATAATATTTCAGTTTAATTTCCAGGAGGCCATATATGACAGTGTTCCCAAAATGATTCTAAGACTGCTGATAGGTCCAATTTTTAAATGCATATAACGTCTACACTATCAATTGGTATTCAACCCAACATCGTATGTGCTATGTGTACATACACAGATATGACTGAGCATATTCTTAAGGGCCACCAGGGCTACCAACTGTTAATGAATGCTCTCAATTCCCTTTATCAAAATACCAATATTCAGAAAGTATGCAAGCCAACAGCTCTAAACTCTGCACACGTATAATACCTGACATTTTATATTAATTTTTATTTTTATTAATTTGGAGTAACTAATAAACGTCAGTGCTACCAACATGATTCTAAGCCTGCTGATAGGTCCAATTTTAAATACATGTAACTTCTATACTATCATTTGGATTTCAACCAAATTTCGTATGTGCAATGCGTACCACAACCGATATGACTATGCGTCTTCTTAAGAGCAACCAGCGCTGCCAACTGTCAATAAAGCTGTCTCTATTTTTGTTACCCTGATATCAATATATCAGAAAGTATGCAAGCCAATAGCTCCAAACTTTGCACACGTATAGTACCTGGCATTCTAGATTAATTTGGAGTAACTAATATACGTCAGTGCTGCCAACATGATTTTAAGCCTGCTGATAGGTCCAATTTTAATATGCATGTAACTTCTATACTAACTAATGGATTTCATTCAAAATTGGCACAACAATAGATCATATTATTTCAGATCATTTCTGGCCAACACATGAATGGCATTGTTGCCAACATGATTTTGCGCACGCTGATAGATCCAATGTCTAACTGCATGTAACGTCCATGCTATCCATTGGACTTCAACCAAATTTTGTATTCTGTACCTTAAGAGATGGAACTGGAAGGAAGGAAGGAAGCTTGTAGTTTAACGTGACCGTTAATCTTGAGATCATGAGCCACGGGACCTCCTTTTTACGTGGAATCCGAACCACAGGACATGGCATTTCACTTCGAAAATCTCACATGCATTGACCGGAACTAAGAATATATTAAGTACCAGGGCTGCCAACTGTAGTGCTCTATTAGGCTACATTATACCATGTATATTTTGAACTAATTAGAAATTTCGATATTACCAACTTAATTTCGTCATTATTCTAGATAGGTCTATATAGATTGGCATGAATCTTAAATTTTAAGAAAAGTAGGCTCTTTATTTCGTCACGGAACTTCTTGTTTTATCTCTATTTGGGGCTTGGAACATCTTGGTCATCAGCTCCGTGTATTAAGGTGTATATTGAATATGTCTGATATCCTGTGTTTGTATGGTGACTGTAGTAGTGTGTGTGTGACTATAATTGTTATGGTCGGGAATGGCGTAAATGCCCTGGGACTTGAATTAAGGTCTGAACTATCCCGACATTTGCCTGCAGGGAATGTCGAAAAACATGGAGAAAACCTCACTCAGAATAATCGTTCTCAGCGTCGGGTTTCGAACCTCCCATCTCCGGACTTGCTGCAGCTCCCCATCGCGGTACTTAGCTCCTGAATTTGGGGAGGAAGTATGAAAGCAAAATGTTGTTTGAGTCTTCAGTCTTTCGACTGGTTTGATGCAGCCCTCCATGCTTCCCCGTCCTGACCTAATCGTTTCATCTCGACATAGCTACCACACCCTACATTCGAGGCAATCTGTTATATATATTCTAACCTTGGTCTACCCCTACAGTTCTTATCCTCGACCCTTCCTTCTATAACTAGTATGTGCATAATTAGTATGTGTCCTACCAACCTATCTCTCCTCTTCATTAGTAGTTTCCAGAAACATCCGTCCTCTTCCCCTCTTTTTAATACCTCTTCATTTGTTGCTCTATCTATCCATCTGATATTCATCATTCACCTGTAACACCACATTTCAAAAGCTTCAATCCTCCTCTTTTCTGCAGCGCCAACAGTCCACTATGTCTCACGCCCCAAATGAATCAACTACAACATCTTCCTCAACGTGACTGTACCTATACAGTATGTTACGAAAGACAAATGACGTCAATGATGCGTCCCTTAAAACAACAATCGTTGTTGTTGATTGATTTAGGGGCTTTGCGACATCGTGACCATGTAGCCCCGTGTAATGGGTGTGTACACTATGTTTGATAAACTGTGGTATTAGTGTGTGTCTTTATAATTTAGTTGAGGATTCGGTTGGAGGCGGCCGTGGCCTTAATTTAGGAACCATTTCGGCATTTTGGTGGTTGGTTGGTTCTTAAGTTTAGGGGCTGCGACAACGCGGTCATGTAGCCCCGTGTACTTTGGGTGTATGTAGAATCTGTCTGATAACCGGTGTTAATTGTGATGACTGTATTAGTGTGTGTTATCTGTTTTTTAATTTAAGTACTGCAACGTACAATTTTTCAAATAGTTCCTACTTTTTCCGCCATGCGCCACCGTCAAGGACTACTAGGCCAAGTTCAGAACTTAGGTACTAGACGCCACCGCAGTCGGCTCTTGGCAACGAACGTAGAAACCTAAGAGCGTTGTTTACATTCTTAACCTATCCAATTTAGCTTCACACAGGTGCAATTAGTGGAAGGTTCTTTAACATGCCATAAATCTATGACATGGGACCACCGGCTTTACTTCCCCTCCGAAGGAAGTCATACTGAGGGATTTTTAACGCTGTTAAAAAATCCGACGGCTTCGGCCGGGTTTGAACCAGCTATCTTGGGCATAGAAGCTCAGCATGCTACCGACTACGCCACCGAAGTCGCCGTTTCCGGCATTTTCCAGGAGTGAAAATGGGAAACCACGGAAAACCACTTCCAGGATGGCTGACGTGAGATTCGAACCCACCATTTCTCAGTTTTGCCTCACAGCCCTCAAACAAGAATTAAATAAATGCATGGTGCGCTTATTACACGAGTAAAGAGCAGCAGTTTAGTAGCTTCCTGGTATTGGTCATACGGTAGTTTATTAACAACATAGTAGCGTACGTAACGAGGATGTAATCACTGGGAATGACCATCAAGTCTGGTTTCTTTCATACAATACAACCAAATAATTGTGGTAATGAGTCGAAACAGGAAGTCATTTTTCATGATAGGAGTCAGTTGTTTATGATTCTTTAGAGGCTTTGCGACATCGGTTGGTTTGTTCTTAAGTTTAGGGGCTGCGACAACGCGGTCATGTAGCCCCGGATACTTTGGGTGTGTGTAGAATCTGTCTGATAACCGGTGTTAATTGTGATGACTGTATTAGTGTGTGTTATCTGTTTTTTTAATTTAAGTACAGACTGTAATTTTTCAAATAGTTCCTACTTTTGCTGCCAAGCGCCACCGTCAACGACTACTAGGCCATGTTCAGAACTTAGCTACTAGACGCCTCCGCAGTCGGCTCTTGGCAACATCGATGTCATGTAGCCCTGTGTAGGCTACCTGAGTGTGTGTTGAAGTTTTCTGATAACCAGTGTTACTTATTTTGTTTAGCGTATGGCTCTTAGTGCCGGGAGTGTCCGAGCACATGTTCGGCTCGGCAGTGGCTGTAGCTGCTTCAATGCGGACACCCATGGGGTGAGCTACAAATTACGTTCAATTTCAAGTAGTTCCAAATTTTACTACCAGATGTCACTGACACCTAGTGGTGAACGTTGGAACTTTGATAGAGCATTTCAACAAAATCTAATCTGCAAATTTAGCTTCACACTAGTTTTAGTGGAAGGTTCTTTTACATGCCATAAATCGATCACATAGGACCGCCAGATTTTATTTCCCCTCCGAAGGAAGGCATATTGAAGGATTTAAACGCTCTTAAAAATCCGACGACTTCGGCCGGGTTTGAACCCGCGATCTTGGGCATAGAAGCTCAGCCTGTTATGCGACTACGCCACCGAAGCCGCTACCAGTGTCACTGCCATGTCTGCACTAGTGTGTGTACTTTTAATCAACGTAAGATTTGGGTAGGAAGCGGCCGTGGCCTTAGGTTAGGTACCATCCCGGTATTTGCTTGAATTAGAAGTGGTAAACCACGGAAAACCACTTCCCGGATAGCTGAGGTAGGAATAGAACCCACATTTTCTAAGTTTTGCCTCGCGAGACTGAGTATACTCCGTTCCAGCCCTCAGAACACAATTACATTTCTTGGCGGAGATGGGAATTTAATCTGGACCTCCGCGGTGACAGCCAAGAATGCTAGCCACGATGTAACGAGATGGATATGGTAGGAGTCTGCTGAAAGCTTCTGGGTCGTGTTATGTGAGGGAATCGCGGGCAGACGCCTAACCAGAATTTATCAATAGAAGGGTGCTCATATCGTTATAAGGAGGAGCGTGTTCAGGCAGCGGTCAAGCTCTTTGCCTCTCACCAAGGTAGACCGGGTCAATACATGTGAGGTTTTCCTAATTTTTAGATATGCTTAGATTTATTTTATTCGTGTCAAAAGCACTTACAATGGATGAAGTTAATATGGACATTAAAAAAAATCGAGTTTACCCTCCTGGTTGGTGGAACCCACGGACTCAGCGAGGGAACTCACCACTTCCGCCTCTACGGGCAGTGTCCTAGAGCTGGGAACATCTGATCGGAGTGGATACAACTGAGGAGGTCTCACCTGCAAAGCGAACAGGGTCCTTATGAAGGATGGGAAGAGAGGGGAAGATTGGGATGGATAGGCAAGGAAGCGAGAAGGAGGCGGCCGTGGCCTTGCAGTAGGTACCATCCCGGCATTTGCCCGAAGACGAAGTGGGAAACCACGGAAAACCACTTCGAGGATGGCTGAGGTGGGAATCAAACCCCCCTCTACTCATTTGGGCCACCCGAGGCTGAGTAGACCCCGTTCCAGTCCTCATACCACTTTTCAAATTTCGTGGCAGAGCCGGGAATCGAACCAAGGACTTCCGGGGTGGCAGCTATCCATGCTGACCGCTACGCTACGGAGGCGACATAATATGAACAATAATGAATAATATGTACATGAACATATTCACATTACTTGACAGTTCATTTACACTGCCGACGCCCAGAAGTTAGCAACCTCTATTGCATTATTTGGTGTTGCACGTACCAAGTATTCCAATGAGCAAGTTGTTGGGCAATGGCACCACTTGAGCAGGTGGGAGGAAGTCTGCATTACACCACTTTCACACAGCGGCGACTCCACATTGAAACCCCATTTCATTAAATTACTCTTGCATCTAGTAACTTCTGACCGTAGTCTGTTAAGCGATCTCCATGTGATCCATTTCTCTGTGTAACCTGCGGGTAACTTTTCACATGGTGAGAGCCAACCCTCAGGGCTGTTAAGCCTTGCACGCCATAGATCAGTTCGGGATTGCTGTGGTGTCCCGACAAGTGCCTCTGTTGTTCTGAGGAAGCTTTTCCTTGATTTTAGTCGGGGGTTTGCTGGTTGGTATCCATATAAAGGCACCTTTGCCGCTACTTCTCTACGGATATCAGGAGGTGCAATACCAGCAAGGCTGTAGAGAGCTTGTCCAGAGCAGAGTTGCCAACCTCTCAAACCTCAAAATCCCAACTTCCCACTCAGAATGTCCCTTTTCACTAGAAAATATCCCACGTAAAAATTTATTTTGTTCAAAACAAATGTATAATGAATAAAATATGTGCTCTAGAATCTCGATAATGTGTTTCTAATTGCAGTAACATATGCGCTAAAATGATTTTAACGAAACTCGAAACTGTCTTGTAAACTATCGTTATCATACACTTAAACATTCACTTAATACACGATTTTATTAAATTAAAGATTGAGATGTTTATCTTTCCCCGTAGGACTATAAGTATTTGAATTAAAAAAAAATGAAGATTTCACAAAAACACAAAACATAAGTTTTAATCTCCAAAAACACACAAAACAGTCTGTTAACGCACAAGCGGCAGTTGGCCATTGTAATGTAATACTATACTTCCTTGACAAGTATATTTTTATTCTAGTGGTATGTCTGAATAGTATCTACTAGCATTATCCGTCGCGGCTTCGCCCGCGAATATTCTAGTTGTAAAGAGTACACTTAGCAAAATATCAATCATGAATGCTATGACTGATTTATCGTTGGTATGAATAATCAGACTTCATCAATTCAGCTACTGGTGCAGTGTTTAGGGCTTTGTCATTCCTTCATAGGTATATCAGAGCGAAGTTAGTTTTATGGGAATATCACAGACACTGTTAATTTAAGGGCCTTAGAATGTGGTTTTCGGAGACCCTTTATAGTCGGGTGAAAAAGACCTTTCGTACCACACTCACACGTGAAAATTGCGTGAAGAAATTCTAGAGTGCCCTTTGACCCCCTTAAGCGCATTATACTGTATGTATTGATGAATTTTACAGCTTAATTTGGTTCAGTGATAACCTTATAACCGTCTGGAAACGTTCACAGTAATGTAATAATTGGAATTGCATTGCGTCTTACAGAAATAGATGGACCTGTGAGATTCTGTTACCATGGTTACCGTGTTGCATTCTTTCATTATTTCATTGTAAGTATACATGTTTTAAGGTATTTATTTAATTGTGAGGCATTTAAAGAGTAAGTGAGAGCGTTTCGCTTACGCATTGGGTTATGCTGAACCTGTAGGTACCCCATATGTGTAGGTTGGTGTTAATGGGACCTTATTTTCGGTACAATACTGGAATGGGACCTTAGCAGATTTGCAGGTTTGCTGTGCAAACGAAGGTTTTATGCATTAAGGGCAGCTCAGCTGGTGATATACGACATCGGCTAAGTATCCCAAATACACCTCACTTTTTTGCAAAGAAATCCCTTTATCCCTTTCCTAAAAATATTTGTCTAAATATCCCACAATTTGGGACCAATCCCACGGGTGGCATCACTGGTCCAGAGGATTGAAAGTGCTCTAAGCTACATTTTTGAAACTCTGCAGACTTAAAATAACACAAATTGTTGTCTGTAGCAGTGTGATTAACGCCTTAAGGTCTAAGGTCTAAAGGTGATGGTTCATGCTCGTGAGATTATCGGTCACGTAAAACTATAACCTTCCTTGCTTTCATATCGTTATATGGCGTACGGCTTCAGTTGTTGTTGCTTCATTTAGTCTAAAATAATATCTTGATCATCGTACTAAGAAGGTCTGATTGTGTGAGTCTGTAAACCTGCGTTATTTTGTGGATGGGGGAAATCTGGCTCATTATACTGTTACGTGCCACCCCCTAGTGGCACTTTTGTTAACTGGATTACGGTGGGTTGAAGCACAACACAGATTGTTCCTTTAAAGAAATAATTAACTTTATTGCGGCCAGAAAGATACACCACTCAACAGCAAATACAAGCAATTAGAACCTTACTCCAGTTTCCTCAAGTCTCTTCCTCAAGGAGCGCTCTTGCCCCTTTCACTTGTCAACAAACCACAGAAGTTAATCCGTCCTAATGAGTCTGGTGCCCTTGACAGAAACTACCTGCACCTCTCCCTTATGTACACAAACTACAGTTACTTACGATAACCTGCTACACACTGCTTCGCTGCCACGCGCTGGGAAACAATGTCACTGGATTTCGTAACTCGCACGGCACTCCGCCACAATACCTCCGTCGCTCAGTGAAATCACACTCGCTCAAATCACAGGCAGTCCCCTGTATGCTTCTCACTCCCTCGCTGTCAAGAGAATCGGCTTCACTAGGGGTTTCGCAAGTCACCACACTTCTGTCGCTCAGGATAAACGCTCGCACTAGCTCCTAAAACACAAACACACTGCTTGACAGGTCGCTCTTATATAGCAGGCCGGTGACTCAATAAATGCTTCTAGACCCATCCAGGGTTCACGGCTTCTCGAGGTTTCCATCGCTGGCTGGGTCACGAATATTCTGGACCATCCCTTTGTCCTAGTAGTCCTGTTGCATAGAGCACACGCAATACACTGAGGCAGAGCACAGCCCAGCCCAGGGGCAGTTGTGACTCATGCGGCGAGCGATGAAACAAACTCACAGCCGTAAAACCACCTCCTTCCTAAAAGGCTGATCGTCCCGATCAATCATTGATCCGTCTGTGTCCCTCCGTAGGCTGCCAGGCGATCTCGATGCACGATCTTTATCTTCGCCCTCGGGCTCCGCAGGATCCTGTAGACGACATCGTTGATCCGTTTCACGACTCAGTACGGGTCCTCCCAGGACTTCTGCAGTTTGGGTGACAGGCCTATCTTCCGTAATGGATTGAAGAGCCAGACCAGGTCGTCCTCGTGGAATCCGCCGGCATCCGTCTGTTGGTCGTATCGGGTCTTCATTCGGTCGGTCTCGATCCGCAGTTTCCTCCTCGCGAACGCGTGCACGTCCTCCAGTTGGTCGACCAGTTCTTGACAATACTGGCTTACCGGGATCGGATCATTCCCAGGTCGGCCGAAGGCAAGATCGACAGGTAGACGGAGTTCCCTCCCAAACATGGCCCGGGCTGGTGTGCACCCGGTGGCTTCATGCACGGCGGCGCGGTAGGCCAGGAGAAATAGTGGAAGATGTTTGTCCCAATCCCTCTGGTGCTCGCTGACAACTATTCGGAGATGGTTCTCGATGGTGCGATTGAATCGCTCTACCATCCCGTCGGACTGAGGGTGTAGCGGCGTTGTCCTTGTCTTCCGGATTCCCAGCAGCTGGCATAGGTTCTGGAACACCTGAGACTCGAAGTTCCTCCCTTGGTCGGAGTGCAGCTCCAGGGGTACTCCGTACCGGCTGACGAATTCCTTCACCAGGGTCTCTGCGATCGTCGCGGCTTCTTGGTTAGGGAGCGCATACGCTTCCGGCCATTTGGTAAAGTAGTCGCTGACGACCAATATGTAGCGGTTCCCTGCCTCGCTTAACGGGAATGGCCCAACAACATCGATGGCCACTCTCTCCATGGGGCCGCCCACGTTGTAGGTCTTCAGTGGACCCCGTCGTCTTCCTCCTGGGCCCTTGCTGGCTGCGCAATCCTGGCACCTCGCGCAGTGGTTCTCCACGTCAGTTCGGCATCCGATCCAGTAGAACCGCTCTCTCAGCTTCTCCAGGGTCTTCTTTATCCCTAGGTGTCCACCAGATGATCCTTCATGGACTTCCTTCAGGACTTCCTCCGTCATAGCCTTTGGAACGACGACTTGTTCCCGAGATGTCTTCCCGTCGGTGCTCTCCCAGGCGCGGCAGATTAGGCCATCCCTTACAATCAGCGAGTCCCACTGCGCCCAGTAGGACTTAAAGTTTGGGCTGCAGTCACTCACAATGTTCCACCCGGGTCTAGGGTCACAGGCCCTCTTCCATTCGGCTATCAGTCCCAGGTCATCATCTTCTGCTTGTGCCCGCGTGAAAGATTCGCGGCTCCAGTTCCCTTGAAGTTCCACAGTAGTCCGTCGGCACTGCATCCCGGCGTTCTCCTCCCTCCTAGTACAAAAGGTGCAGTCTTCGGGGCACGGTCTTCGTGACAGGGCGTCGGCATTAGAATGCAGTTGGCCTTTCCTGTGCTGGATCTCGAAGTTGTACTGTTGAAGCCTCTCTAACCACCGCGCGAGTTGACCATCGGGCTGTTTGAAGTTCAGGAGCCACCGCAGGGATGCATGGTCGGTCCCGATGAGAAATTCTTGCCCGTACAGGTATTTGTGGAAGTGTTCGATGGTCTTCACGATGGCGAGCAGTTCCTTCCTGGTGACGCAGTAGTTCCTCTCTGGCTTTGACAAGGCTTTGCTGAAGTAGGCCACTACTCTCTCCTCGCCGTCCACTATTTGCGACAGGATTCCCCCTATACCAAAAGTCGCTGGCATCGGTATCGATGATTAACCTCGTTCCAGGTCTGGGGTAGGCCAGAATAGGCGCGGTGCACAGAGCCTGCTTGAGTTGTTAGAAGGCACTGTGGCATTCTGCTGTCCATGTGAAGAGTTGGTCCTTCTCAGTCAGTCGATGCAGTGGTTTGGCGATGTCGGCGAATCCTCTCACGAAGCGACGGTAATAAGTGCAGAGTCCCAGGAAGCTTCGTAGTTGGGACTTATCCTTCGGAACTGGCCACTCCCTCACAGCTGCGGTCTTTTCTGGGTCGATGCGCACCCCTTCCTCGGAGACAATATGCCCAAGGTACTGGACCTGTTTCTGGAAGAGCTGACACTTCTTGGGGCTCAACTTCAGCTGGGCAGCCCGTAGCTTCATCAAGATCTCCTTCAGGTTGCTGTAGTGCTCCTCGAAGCTTTTTGCCAGAACGATGACGTCGTCTAGGTAGACCAGGCAGGTCTTCCAGTGTAGTCCCCTCAGAATGGACTCCATTAGCCTTTCGACGGTCGCAGGGGCGTTGCACAGACCAAATGGCATGACGGTGAACTGCCAGAACCCGCTGCCCACAGAGAACGCCGTTTTCTCGCGGTACTTAGGGTGGACCTCCACCTGCCAGTAGGCACTCTTCAAATCCAAGGTGGAGAACCATCTTGATCCTGATTTGGTGTCCAGCGTGTCGTCGATCCGGGGTAGAGGGTAGCTTTCCTTCTTCGTGACGTCGTTCACCCGCCTGTAGTCCACGCAGAACCTGGTGGAACCGTCCTTCTTCTTCACAAGCACGACCAGAGAACTCCAAGGACTATGTGATGGCTCGATCACACCTTGCTCCTTCATCTCTTCTACCATCCGGTCGACTTCGGCTTGCTTGGCGAGCGGGACACGTCGGAATGGGGTCCTAATCGGTGCGCTGTCCCCTACGTCGATTCTGTGCTGGACCAAGCTTGTCCTGCCGAAGTCTTTGCTCCCCACGGAGATGACGTCCTGGAATTCGCGTAGCAGGTCCTGAAGTTGGCGTGATTGTTCCTCGTCTAAATGGTCCTGGGATCCTTGGTACAGCTTCTGTAGTTCTTCTGGCAGTGAGCGTCTTCTTCGGTTGTCCGTCTGCAGGTGTCCGTCCGTCGTATCTATGATGCGGGCAATCCAGGTAACGGGCTCGCAGACTCCTAGGTTGGTGTCCCGGTGAACCGTAATGTCGTAGTCGTTCAGGTTGGACAGGCGGACATCGTGTTGATGAGGGTCTTGACAACTAGCAATCCTTTTGTCTGCATGTCCTCATATTTTGGCTCGATGACAGCCGCCACTCCCTCAGCAGTTCCGTCGACAATTACGGTAGCGCTGACCTCCGTCCTGGCAGGAACGATGACGTCCTCTCTCAGCCTTACTCGTCGTGCAGCGACGGCCTCGTGTGCAGGTTGCAAAGCAAGTTCCTCACCTCCTAAATGCAGAGTGTTGGTACTCAGGTCCAAGATGATGTTGTTCTGGTCCAGGAAGTTCAGTCCGATGATCACTTCCTTTGATACGTCAGCCACAAGCACTGGATGCTTCACCGACCGTCGACCAATGACGAGCTCCAGTGATGCTTCGCCATGTACCGGTGCGGTCTCTCCGGTCGCGGTTATTAGCTGGAGGTTCCTTTGTGAGGGTTGCACTCTCCACTTCGGGATCACGGTGGGATTGACGATGGTCCTCGACGCTCCCGTGTCGATCAGCATGGGCCAGTTCACTCCGTTGACAACTCCGTCGACCATCAGGCTGCTATTATCCCTCCGTAACTTCGTCACACGCACTTGGACTGCCGGGGCTTCACGACTGTCACAAGCCAACCTTTGCCCCCCAAGGCTGGCTAATACTCGTTTCCCTGGGCCGCGCGGTTTTCAGACGACTGATTTCCCGTCGGATACCCTCGGCGGCGGCGATCACCGCAGTCCTTGCTCAGGTGGCCTTTCTTACCGCAGGTCCAGCAGGTCGGTAGTCCTCTTCCGGTCCTCCTCTCCGGTTGTCTTCCGGCTGTGGCGTTGCTGGTAGTACTGCGACTATCGAAGAAACGGCTTAGTGCCTCCATCCATTCGTCTGCCAGGGGCTTGGTCTCGTTGGTTTTTGCTGGTTCGTCGACGTCCACTTGACGCACCTGCGTGTGCATTCTAGATGCCTGTTTTGCCGTCATGAATTCAAGTGCGTGGCTCAGCGCATCTGCCAGGGTCTTATTGCGCGCGAGTCGCAGCGCCTGTTGAGTGTCCGAGTCCCGTAGCCCGTCGGTGAAGGTCTGCGTCGCAATCTGTTCCAGAAAGTCGGCCGGCGCTGTTGGATAGGCGAGCCTTACGAGGCGTGCGATGTCCATCTCGAACTCCTGCAGGGTTTCCACGTTCTTCTGTACCCGGGTCCGGAGCTGCATCTGGTAGGCCTGCTGAAGATGGCTATCTCCATATCGGGACTCCATGTGGGCGATCAGTGAAGCGTAGTCTTGGGATCCAGTCGGGGTGGCCTGAAGGACGTTAAGGGCGTCACCTCTCAGCGCTACAATGAGAGCTGTAGCCTTTTCTGTGTTGTTCCAGTTATTTATGGAACAGGCCGCCTCGAACTGACGTAAATAGGTGCTCCACGGGACCTTTCCGTTGAAGGTTGGGGGCGTCACTCTGCTATGTCCCGTTCCTGATATTCCCGGTGTAACGGTGGGCGGGCGTTGGCACAGCTCGGCAACTTCCTCTTGTAGAGCGTTGAATTTCTCTTCCACCCCCGTCAGTGGGCGTTGGCGCAGCTCGTCAACTTCCTTTTATAAGGCGTTGAATTTCTCCTCCACCCCCATCAGCGGGCGTTGGAGCAGCTCGGCAACTTCCAATTGTAAGGCGTCGAACTTCTTTTCCACTGCTGCGACTTCCTCACGTAGGCTTTGTTCTAATTTCCTTTGGCTCTCCTCTAATTTCGTCAGCAGACACTGTTCCAGATTTTTCTGGCCATCCAGAAATTTGGCGGTTAGGTCCTCTGCTGACTTATTCTGGCCGTCCTTAAGGTCCTCTGCTAACTTCTTCTGGCCGTCCTCCATCTTCTTCTGGCCGTCCTCCATCTTCTTCTGGCCGTCTTCCATCTTCTTCTGGCCATCTTCCATCTTCTTCTGGCCGGCCTCCATTTTGATTTCCATGCCACTTAACTTTTCTAGCAATGCTGCCAATTGCGCCTCCATTTTAGTTGTTTGTCTTGTAAAGGGCATGCACTCACAGGAAAATTAGAGAAAATGACCTGCTCGGGTTTTGAAACCACGACCGTCAGGTGTTGTGCTTGAGTTCGTAATCCGACTTCTGACACCAGTTGTTACGTGCCACCCCCTAGTGGCACTTTTGTTAACTGGATTACGGTGGGTTGAAGCACAACACAGATTGTTCCTTTAAAGAAATAATTAACTTTATTGCGGCCAGAAAGATACACCACTCAACAGCAAATACAAGCAATTAGAACCTTACTCCAGTTTCCACAAGTCTCTTCCTTAAGGAGCGCTCTTGCCCCTTTCACTTGCCAACAAACCACAGAAGTTAATCCGTCCTAATGAGTCTGGTGCCCTTGACAGAAACTACCTGCACCTCTTTCTTATGTACACAAACTACAGTTACTTACGATAACCTGCTACACGCTGCTTCGCTGCCACGCGCTGGGAAACAATGTCACTGGATTTCGTAACTCGCACGGCACTCCGCCACAATACCTCCGTCGCTCAGTGAAATCACACTCGCTCAAAACACAGGCAGTCCCCTGTATGCTACTCACTCCCTCGCTGTCAAGAGAATCGGCTTCACCAGGGGTTTCGCAAGTCACCACACTTCTGTCGCTCAGGATAAACGCTCGCACTAGCTCCTAAAACACAAACACACTGCTTGACAGGTCGCTCTTATATAGCAGGCCGGTGACTCAATAAATGCTTCTAGACCCATCCAGGGTTCACGGCTTCTCGAGGTTTCCAACGCTGGCTGTGTCACGAATATTCTGGACCATCCCTTTGTCCTAGTAGTCCTGTTGCATAAGGCGCACGCAATACACTGAGGCAGAGCACAGCCCAGCCCTGGGGCAGTTGTGACTCATGCGGCGAGCGATGAAACAAACTCACAGCCGTAACAATACATTTCCCTATTCGAATTTTAAAGCACTCATGCTACCTTTAATTCGTAGCATAGCAAAGAAAATGTGTTGGAAAGAAACTTTCATTCGTCGTTCTCAAACATCAATCAAAGCTTTGCTGTTACTGCACGTCTGAATACCTGTTTTCCTCATCCTTAACTGACATTTGAGGAGTTGTGTGGCCTTAAATGACCAGTTAATTTAAGGTGACTACATACTGCGTATCCCAAAAACGTTACTTCCATAATTTTTAGATACTTATTTTCTAATTTAGATTAAAATACTTGGTATTTCACAAATGATAATATTTCTGACCCTCAAAGCATAAAATAAAACACTATTATTCGTTTCGTGTAACATAAATTATAATTGAATATGTAACATATGATTTGATTTAAATTTCCAGGTCACATGCTTAACCTTGCGCGAGAAGACACGTTATGTGGTGGTACATCAATAACCTCTGTAGTCGCCACGATTTTGAATGCTATCAAATAAACGTGCATGCACTGTGTCGTATAGGTGCCGTGGCGTGGAATTCCACGCCTGTTGCACTTGGTAAGTCAAATCAGCAACAGTTAATGCTGGCATTGGATGACGCTGGATTTGTCATCCCGTAATATTCCATACGTGTTCAATGGGTGAAGGGTCTGGTGATCTCGATGGCCAAGGCAATCGGTTGACACACTATAGAGCACAATGGGTGACAGCAGTGGTATGAGGACGAGCGCTATCATGTTGAAGATCACGCCCTTGAATACTGCAAATTAATGGCAACATAACTGGTTCAGTCACCAGTCTGACTTACAAATGTGCTGCCAAGGTTCTTGGGATATACGAGTAGACGAGAATGCTCCTTCTGTTATAAGAAATCGCTCATCAGACCATACAGATGTGTACAACTTATTAGGCTCAAGTAAAAAAGAGCGGCTTCAGTGGCGTAGTTGGTAGCATGCTGAGCTTCTAGGGCCAAGGTCGCGGGTTCAAACCCTGCCGAAGTCATTGGATTTTTAAGAGAGTTAAAAATCCCTCAGTATGCTTTCCTTCGGAGGGGAAGTAAAGCCGGCAGTCCCATGTCATAGATGTATGGCATGTAAAAGAATCTTCCACTAATTACACTTGACTAACGCTCTTAGGTTCCAACGTTCGACGCCAGGAGCTGACTGCGGTGGCATCTAGTAACCAAGTTCTGAACTAGTTTTCGTTGACGGTGGCGTTTGGTAGCAAAAGTAGGAACTACTTAAAAATTGAATGTATGCAGTCCTTACTTGAATTTAAAAAAGTCCTCTCGGCACGCCGGAAGGTGGAGGTAGATTTCACCGGACAAACTTGGGGATAGGCGAAATTCGGCAGAATATGCAGGTTTTCGTAGAAGGATCAGACCTCCTTTATTGCGAGAAAGTATTTTATAATTGGAGCATAATTAACTTTGATTTTCGTCATTTTATGCATATTTTAAACATTTTATTGTCTTATGGGGACGGTAACTTTCTTGTCATTTGGGGTCCATTTTTATACTTGTGGTCACACTGTCCTTATGCAAGGTTTCGACACTGATGTGTAACTATGTAACGGTCTGTTACTTCTTCACGCAAAATTATATCTCCCGCAGAGATTTTGGCTGGTTGCTCAGTTTAGGGGCTGCGACAACGCGGTCATATAACCCCGTGTACTTTGGGTGAGTGTAGAATCTGTCTGATAAACGGTGTGAATGTGTGATGGCTGTATTAGTCTGTAATTCAGGTAAGGACTGCAGACGGTCAATTTCAAGCAGTAGTTCCTAATGTTGCTACCAGATACTACCGTCAACGACACCTAGCTGTGGACTTATAAAAAAGAGTAAGGTGACAATCATTTAAGAAGAGTAGCAATGAAGATATAACAGGAAATGTGGAGTAAGAAGGATTGAAGAAAGATTTATAGGACGTTGAAAACCTAAATTGTGTAATGTATGTAAAAAAGCCCTTCTTTGGGTTTCATAAAGTGAACATTGAAAGATTGATTGTTCCGATTTCCTGTTTACAATAACAAACGGGTGAACTACGGAGATTACTATGATATGAGCCATGTACAGTATACTGGAGTAAGGGCATTGTTCCGTCCCCAGTCACGGCATCATAGATACGCTTGGTGTCTCTGTGTCGTGAGGCAAGAGTCACGGCACATTAGACGGTTTGGTGCCTTTTTTGTATCGTAGCAGCAGGCTGTGGGCTTGTGATACAAATTCTCGACAATGTATATAATGGCTCTGTGATTAATACGAGTGGTACAATTTTGATGTGTGTTTCATTTGATGTGAAGGGTGAGTGTTTTAAATGATTAAATGTTAAATGTATGATATGCATCAACACATGGCCTATACCGGACCGGATACGAAAACCAAAACTGTCCATGGAAATACAGTACCGTACTTAAAAGTCCACATTGATGACATCATCTGCCAGTTCCAGTATCGATATTCCATCACCAGAGGTTAAGTAAATAATTAATTCGGTGATTAAATACAAGTTGCTCAGGCCTCCTTTTCTTTACAATCATCCTATTAATAATGGATCCTGCCACGAAACAGAAACTGATCAAGTAGAGGGCACGGCTAAGAGCTCAGCTTACACGCATGCAGACATTCGTAGAAAATCTAGCTGACCAGCAGCGATCTAATTTGCATGAAATTAAATTGAGATATGACGATATGGTTTCTATAATGTCAAAGTTTGACGATGTTCAGTCTGAACTAGAACTAGGAGATACCGAAAATGAGCAAGTAAATGAACAAGCTAGATTGGAATTTGAAACAAAATACTATAAGATTAAGGGTGCCATGGGTAACATAATCACTAATATTGAAGAGGCATCACATCATTCAGACAGAACCCAAGCAGGCACTATGTCAGGGTTGAAACTTCCGTCAATAAATATTCCTAATTTTGATGGGAAGTATGAAAACTGGCTCTCATTTTCAGACAGCCTCAAGGTTATGGTGCATAACAATGACCAGGTACCGGTTGTTCAAAATTTTCATTATCTCGTGTCAGTTCTCAAGGGGCCGGCTAGCCAATTAATACAAAACCTTCCTATAACTGAAGTGAACTATAAGATAGCCTAGAAAATGCTGCAGGACAGATTAGAGAATAAGAGGCTTATAGCAGCCACGCATGTTAAGAAGCTCTTAAGCCTAAAACCAGTTACTAGTGAAACTGCTAAAGAACTCGTAAGGTATTCAAATACATTCAACAGTCATTTAAACGCACTTATAGCCTTGGAACTTACCATTCCACTGCACGAAGTAATACTGACTCAAGTGTATGCTCAAGGACTTGATATCAGTACTAGGCGAGACTGGGAATTATCGCATGTAGAGACTAACCCTCTGTCCCTCAATGACTTATTATCATTTGTGGAACATAAACGACAAGCACTAGAGAACTTACCAAGCACATAACACACCACTCTAGTGCCCAGACAGCAATTTGAGCGGCGTAAAGTCAAATCACAAGAAGACACTCCAGCACGTTATTCTTATATCACGACCAACCACATCAAATGTACCTATTGTCAGGACAATCATAGTATTCACAAGTGTGAAACATTTGCAGATCTCAGCCTAGGGGAAAGGTTTCAAATCGTTAAGGAAAGAGGTCTTTGCTATAATTGCTTGCGCACTGAGCATTCATCCAGAGACTGCAAATCACGTGGTTATAAGTTGTGCAACAAAAAGCACCACACATCATTACACAAGCAAAATGAAGGTACTCTGTCAGGTAGAGATGGTGGCTCAAGTCAACACCCAGGGGCTTCTAACTCAACAAACACATACTGCAACGTAGGAGATCGACACTCGGCTAGGGTGATGTTGTCTACTGCCTTTGTAAGAGTCATGGATTTTGACGGGAAACTGCATGTATGTAGAGCATTGTTGGATAGTGGCAGCCAGACAAATCTCTGTACGGAAGGTCTTGTTCAGAGATTACGCCTAAGCAGTGGTTTAGTTGGACCGGAACGGGCCGGAACGTCGTTTCGGAAAATATCTTCCCGCTTTAGAATGACGTAACAATTTTACATTCAGTGAGAAAATCGTTTATAATCTATACATAGCGCTAAAACGTCACGGGTGTACTCTAGCAGACTAATATCGAACCTTACGGTTTTATGTTCATAAAATACGGTCGCTTTTACACTCCTGGGCGATTTTCTGGTTCTCTAAGGTTGGCTACATTGCTATTGGATACGGAGAGCGGGAAGTGAGCACAACAACTTTCTTCCGCTCGTTATGTTTGTGTGAATCCAAGTTTTATTTTATGTTTTGCTCGATGTGTTGCTGTGAAGCAGATATTACGGAATCTCTCTGCAGTTAATGAACATCAGTAGCCCCGTAGTACCTTTCAAGTTTTCCAGTGACTGTGAAAGTGAGTTATGAGTCACAACTTGTGACAATGAGTTTACTTAAGTGGCTGGGTTCAAAAAAAAACGTGCTGGGGATGAAGATGAAGAATCAAAGAATACTAAAAAGGTGTGTGATGGCTCAAGTAAAAACGAAACTGAATGGAGTTCCGAGAACATTAGTTTCATTAAAGACGTGATTATAGAGATAGACCCTGGGTTAAATGTTGCTGAAACGTGTGATGCAGATTCAAGGAAGAATGTAGGTTATGGTTCTACACCTTCTACCATCGACTGTGAAATTCAAGGACCCACCTACCGAAAACAAGATTTTCCAGACTGTTGGAACGAGTCTCAGTACCGTTATTTTTTGTCAGAGAACGAGTGGTTATTTGCAGGAAATAAAAATTTAGGCTGCAATATATGTAAAGAGGAAAGTAAATTAGGATTAGGAGTTTCTAAAGGGGCAGGACTTAAGCTAATGAAAGTATGGGTAGAATGCAAGATTCATCCCAACGGAAATAATATTAATCAACAACAAACAAGCCTTAGGAAAAAAATATTTGAGCAAAAAAATTCAGAATCTCACAAAAAAGCCATGTTACAAAAATCAGAATCCAATAAAAAGATATTTGAAAGTTGCTTGGACACTATGAATGTCAAACACCTAGAAACCACCGTTCGAATATTTCGAACAGCATACTCAATTGCGAAAAGAAATAGATCCTTCGTAGACCTACAGGCTTATGTAGAACTTCAACAATTAAATGGTTTAGATGTGGGACGAGTTCTTCATACAAATTTTAGTTGTGCTAATATTATTGAACACATTTCACAGGAAATGAGAAATAAAATAGCAAAATCTATAACAGAAAATCAGTATTATGATTGACGAGTCAACAACAGTTAGTGTAAAATCTGTGTTAGCATTATGTTTGAGATGTGCTCTTTCAGATAACTCTGAAATTGTTTCCTTTTTCTGGGACTTGATAGAACTTGAATCAACTACAGCAGATGATATTACTCGAGAGATATTGAAGAATCTTTCTTCATATGGGATGAATGAAAATTTTCTGGCAGAACATTTAGTTGGTCTAGCATGTGATGGGGCCTCTGTAATGTTAGGTAGAAAAAATGGAGTTGGAGCACACTTTTTAAAGTTATTTCCAGATATAGTAATCTGGCACTGTTTAAACCATCGCTTGGAATTGGCCGTTTCTGATACAAGGAATGAAGTTACAGGTGTTAACCATTTCCATTCTTTCTTTGAAAATGGTATTCTTTATACAGCATGTCTCCCAAAAATCAAAGGGAACTCAACATTTGTGCTGCTTCACTGGAACAAAGAGTTAAGAAGATTGGGAAAATATTTACAATACGATGGGTAGTTTCAAGCCATAGAACTGTAAAAGCTGTCTGGGAAAACTACAGTGCTCTAGTAAAACATTTTAGTGAGGCCAAAAATGACCACCAGAGAGACTCCAAATAAAGAGCAAAATTCCAAGGTCTAGAAAATATGTTAACTTGTGTAGAATTTCTAGAAAATATTGCAATTATGTATGATGCTCTTGTTGAGTTAGCTGATTTGTCATTAGAGTTGCAGAAAAGAGAGACAAGTCTGACAGAGGCTCAAAATGCAATCAAGCGCACTATAAAAGTGTTTGAATCTATGTATAACTCAGCTTCTGGGGAATACTACAGAACAGTTCTTAAAGCAGCAGAAAACAAAAAGTTTAGAAACATAGGATTACATGATTCTAAAAAAGTTGTAACAATTGACAGAAAGCAGTTTTTCAGAAGTCTTGTGAACAATTTAAATAACAGGCTTATGGAAAATGTGTCCACATCATCTCATCTTGGTTCCAGCTCTAGTCAACAGAGACATGCGAGAATGACAAAAGTTATCAGTGATTCAAAGGTATTATACAAAAATAATTGGCCCTCCACTTCTACTTTGGATATCTGCTATGGTGATGAGAGTGTCGGCAACCTTTGTGACTTTTTCCACATGTCAGACAAGAGGAGGTACATCAATGCTTTTTGAAAGTATGTCGAGACCAAGGAAATTCCAGTGGAGCTGATGCCTTTAATCAAAACTGTACAGACCATTCCCATCTCTTCAGCAGAAGCTGAAAGAGCTTTCAGTACCATGAATGAGATCCACACCGAAAAGAGAAATAGGCTGCTGGCTGAAAGATCAAGCGGACTTATTTTCATAAGCAGCGTAGGACCTCCTGTGCATTTATTTAACCCACAACCATATGTCAAGTCATGGCTACGAAAGGGGAGACGTTCAGCTGATGAAACAACTTGTCGGAAACACAAGGCCGCTGATTTTGACACCCAATACGAGTCCATTTGGAAATTGTTGAATTAATAAGGTGAGTTCCTGTAAATATTTTTTTCCAACTAAATCACTGCGCCTAAGAAAATACAAAAACCCTATACCAATTAGTGGAATAAATAACTCTCGTTCACAATCTAAGCACAGTGTACAGTTACTGCTGCAATCCACTGTGAGTGACTTCACAATTAATATGTCATGCTCTATCCTTCCACGAGTTACAGGGGGCATGCCTAGCAGCTTTATTCAACACGATCATTGGGACTTGCCCACTGATGTAACACTTGCTGACCCTAAGTTTTTTCAGCCAGGAAACATAGAATTATTAATCGGCGCAGAGCATTTCCTTTCATTACTGAAGCCTGGTTATCGTACACGATCACCAAATTATCCAGTCCTCCAAGAGACTGAATTTGGATGGATTATTTCAGGACGATTTCGACCACAGGGAGAAGAATGCTTAGGAGTAGCCTCATGTTTTTTGCAGATAGAAGACAACTTAGATGCCCAGTTACAACGGTTCTGGGAAATAGAGGATCTCTCTTCCCCAATCAAAACTCAGGAAGAAAAAGACTGCGAAAAACATTTCACAGATAACACTACGAGGGATGAATCTGGTAGATTTGTAGTTCGCTTGCCTCTTAAGCAAAAGCCTGAAGTATTAGGAGACTCATTTAGTCAGGCTATGTCAAGGTTAACTCAACTAGAGCGGCGCTTTAGCAAACAGCCCGCACTAAAGCAAGACTACTGTAACTTTCTGCATGAATATGAAATGTTAGGGCACATGGTGAAAATAAATAACTCTTTGACGTTAGGTAATGACAGTGGATGCTATTATTTGCCACATCATCCTGTTTTTAAGCCGTGTAGCACTACAACCAAAACTAGGGTTGTTTTTGACGCATACGCAAAATCATCAAAAGGTTTATCTCTCAATGACATACTAATGGTTGGGCCCACAGTTCAAGAGGATCTGTCCTCCATTATTCTCAGATTCAGAACTCATACTTTCGCCTTCATTGCCGATATTGCCAAGATGTATCGACAAGTCAAGGTGCATGTTGGTGACAGAAAGTTACAACGGATTATGTGGAGAGAATGTCCAGAAGAGCCACCTAGTTGCTATGAACTAATTACCGTAACATATTGCACAGCTGCTGCTCCTTTTCTCGCCACGAGATGCCTGCAAAACTCGCTGAAGTAGAAGAATCAAGGTTTCCTAGAGCAGCACAAGTTCTCCGCAGGGATTTTTATGTTGATGACCTAGTTAGTGGTTGTAATGACCTTCAGGATGCTCTACAGCTCCAGTCTGAAATCATAACATTGTTGGAGAGTGGAGGCTTCCCTCTCAGAAAATGGTGTGCCAATCACCCAGCACTACTGACAGCAGTTTCAGTAGAGAATAGAGAAACTCTGCTGCCTCTTAATCTAGACCAAGGTAGCAGTGTGAAATCTTTAGGCTTATTATGGCAACCATTATCAGATCAATTCCTGATTTCTGGTAATCTGTGTTGCAGTTCGGATCGTGCTGATTCCACTGTCACAAAGCGCAAGATCTTGTCAGTCATTGCTTCTATTTTTGATCCCATTGGTTTGGTCAGTCCAGTGGTGATATCCTTAAGATCTTCATGCAAAAATTATGGTTGATCACACTAAATTGGGATGATGAACTCCCGTCTGAACAAGTTGTAGATTGGGAACGGCTTCATTCTCAACTCCCTGCAGTCAAGGAATTTAAGGTGAAACGATTAGTCACTTGTAAAGGACCCCCTTCAGAATTTCAGATTCATGGATTTGCCGATGCCTCGGAACGAGCGTATGGGGCTTGTATTTATGTACGGTCTGTCGACAAGGAAGGGAGGACGTTTGTCAATTTGTTATGCTCCAAGTCCAGAGTAGCCCCTATAAAGAGACTGACGCTGCCTAGACTTGAACTGTGCGGAGCATTGTTGCTCGCACAACTGGTACACAAAACACTGCCAGTATTGTCATTCCAAGTCAGCAAGGTGTTCCTGTGGACAGACTCTACCATTGTTCTGTCCTGGATCGCATCCCCTGCTACGCGGTGGAAGACATTTGTGGCCAACAGGGTTTCTTCAATTCAAGAATATACTCACAAGGCAGAATGTAGACACATTCCAACCCATGACAACCCAGCAGACTTAATATCGAGAGGCGTTGCTCCAGAACGACTACAAGACATGGAGCTCTGGTGGAATGGTCCGATTTGGCTACCCGAACCCATTGATTTTTGGCATGTGAAAAGTATCTCCCATTTACAGAAGGATGAATTACCTGAATCTCGAGATACCCATTCTGCGGTCATCTTAGTAAATACCGAAGCAGTTGCATTTATGCACAAATACTCACCGTTGTCTCGACTGACTCGAGTGACTGCTTATTGCCTACGATTCATGCACAATGCTGCCAACCCACAGGAGAAAAATACAGGAATACTTACTGTACACGAACTTCAGTCGGCGTTATACACCTGTATTAAAATCTCACAACAAGAGTGTTATAATAAGGAGATAGTTGACCTTCAAGCTATACGCTGCGTTTCAAAGAAGAGCAAGATTGCAGATCTGCACCCTTTCTTAAACAACCTGGGAATGCTGAGAGTAGGTGGACGGCTTGAAAACTCAAACCTGCCATATAGTTCTAAGCATCAGCTTATTCTTCCACCACAGCACACTCTGACGAAACTTGTGGTTATGGGGGAACACATTCGGCTTTTACATGCAGCTACACAACTCACCATTTCGTCCCTACGTGAAATATATTGGATCCCTACCGCCAAAGCAGTTGTGCGGAAAGTCATTCACGCATGTTTGAAGTTTTTTAGATTCAAAGCAATTACGTGTGAACAGCTGATGGGACAACTTGCTGTGACCAGAGTGCAAGAGAGCCGACCATTCCTAAATGTAGGCGTCGACTACACCGGGCCATTTCTCGTCAGGACAGGAAAGGTGAGAAGCAAGCTTACAGTCAAGAGTTACATTGCACTATTCATCTGTCTAGCCACCAAGGCACTTCACCTGGAAGTAGTGAGTGATCTTTCTACTGATGGATTCTTGGCTGCCTTGATGAGGTTCATAGCACGGCGAGGCAAGAGTTCTATTATTTATAGTGATAGTGGCACAAACTTTGTTGGTGCCAACAAGAAACTGCAAGATTTACGCAAATTGTTATTATCAAGTACCTTCTGTGAAGAAATCAAGAACTCTTTAGCCATGGAAGGCATAACATGGCAGTTAATACCTCCAAGCTCTCCACACTTCGGCGTACTCTGGGAAGCCGCTGTTAAGTCGATGAAATACCACAAGGAGAGTTGCCGGAAATGCATTAATGACCTTCGAAGAGCTCTGTACTCTTGTCACACAGATCGAAGCATGCCTCAACTCTCGCCCAATGACCGCTTTATCAAATGACCCAGATGATCTTAGCTACCTTTCACCTGCTCATTTCCTAATAGGTGCTCCTCTTACCACTATACCCGAACCTGAGTTGACTGACCTGCCTATGAGTAGACTATCTCGTTGGCAACAGATCCAGTCAATGCAGCAACAATTGTGGAGACGGTGGTCGGCTGATTACTTAAACTCTCTGCAACAAAGGAAGAAGTGGGTCTGCTCCAAGACCAACCTAATTCCTGGGACTGTCGTTCTGCTGAAGGAGGACAACCTTCCTCCTCTTTGTTGGAAGTTGGCTGTCGTAGAGTGTGTTCACCCTGGGAAGGATGGATTTGCGCGGGTAGCTACAATTAAGACTGGTAACGGCTCCTTCAAGCGACTGATACAAAAATTTATTGTACTTCCTATCGAGAATTGACATTCAATGATTTCGTGGGATATACTGCACAGCGATTCTTCAATTTGTTCTTTATTCATCTTGTAATGTATTTAACTTTATTTGTGTAATTGTTATTGTGTCTTGTTTATATTTGTTATAGTGCTTTCAATTTCTGTAATTTCTATTGAATCAAGTGATTCAACGGCGGGGAGCATGTTCCGTCTCCAGTCACGGCATCATAGATACGCTTGGTGTCTCTGTGTCGTGAGGCAAGAGTCACGGCACCTTAGACGGTTTGGTTCCTTTTTGTATCGTAGCAGCAGGCTGTGGGCTTGTGATACAAATTCTCGACAATGTATATAATGGCTCTGTGATTAATACGAGTGGTACAATTTTGATGTGTGTTTCATTTGATGTGAAGGGTGAGAATTTTAAATGATTAAATGTTAAATGTATGATATGCATCAACAGGCATGATTGAAGCGTAGACGTATGATGGTTATGATGTGTCGGCGATTGTATTTACCTGTAAAAAAAACAGGGGAGTCGTGGGATCGTAGATTGGATGCAATAATATTTCGCTTTCAAACTCTGAATACTCTTGCCATCGTCGTGTCCAGTCGCCATTGAGTTGCGTTTTAATGATAGGTAGAAAAACTGTGAAAGGTATTATGATATTCATGGCTGGACCAGGACATGAAGCAGCTCCCTTAGCAGATCTATCAACACATTCATTACCTGGAATATGAGAGTGACCCGGTAACCAAGAAAAAACAATCTAAGATCCGAATTGTGTTAATTATATTCCAAATATACCAATTGTCAATGCGAACTATGTTTTGTAAAGCCTGTAATATACTTTGAGAATCAGTAACAATAAGTGCGCGAGGAATACTTTGCCTTTTAATAAAAAATAACGCTAAAAAACTAGATGCCACCGCAACCAGCAACTCGCAACGAACGTTCGAACTTCCCCTCCAAAGAAAAGCATACTGAGGGATTTTTTACGCTCTTAGAAAATCCAACGACTTCGGCCGGCTTTGAACCCGCGACCTTGGGCATAGAAGTTCAGCATGCTACCAGTTACGTCACCGAAGCCGCTTCACACTTAGTCAGATGGAAATCTGAATCTGATCTCGTGCAAGTGCGTTGTCATGGCAACGTCTGATGGCTCATCCCTCATCAATTTAGTAGTGTTGCCATGGCAACCTCTGATAGCTCTTGGCATTTTCTTATAATTCCGAAATCATTTTTCTCATCCCTTGGCGTAATGGTGGGTCATATCAAAAATTCTTTCAGACAAAAGTTTTAGGTAATTATTAGGGGAATAGTGTCCATTTTGTACGGTTTTGATATTGTGCCTATTGAGAGAGATATGATTAATGTTTCCAGAAAAACCCACTTTTTCCCACCCCTTTGGTCAATGGTTGGTGCTATAAAAAAACCTCTTCAAACATAAATTTTTGGGCTTTATTCGACACATAGTATGAACTTTGAACGGATTCGATATTTCACATATTGAGAGAGTTATAGCAATATTTCACTTTTTCGATTAAAGCCCCCCATTTTCACCCCCTTCGACCGATTTAGCCCAGTAACGAAATCGACCGAGATTTTATAGGTATACATATTCGGTAAAAAATTCAAAGTGATTGGAGCAAAATTACGGCAGTTATCGTGCCCACAAGAAATCGGCCGGCTTTGAACCCGCGACCTTGAGCATAGAAGTTCAGCATGCTACCAGTTACGTCACCGAAGCCGCTTCACACTTAGTCAGATGGAAATCTGAATCTGATCTCGTGCAAGTGCGTTGTCATGGCAACGTCTGATGGCTCATCCCTCATCAATTTAGTAGTGTTGCCATGGCAACCTCTGATTGCTCTTGGCATTTTCTTATAATTCCGAAATCATTTTTCTCATCTCTTGGCGTAATTATGGGTGATATCAAAAATTCTTTCAGACAAAAGTTTTAGGTAATTATTAGGGGAATATTGTCCATTTTGTACGGTTTTGATATTGTGCCTATTAAGAGAGATATGATTAATGTTTCCTGAAAAACCCACTTTTTCCCACCCCATTGGTCAATGGTTCGTGCTATAAAAAAAACTCTTCAAATATAAATTTTTGGGCTTTATTTGACACATAGTATGAACTTTGATCGGATTCGATATTTCACATATTAAGAGAGTTATAGCAATATTTCACTTTTTCGAAAAAAGCCCCCCATTTGCACCCCCTTCGACCGATTTATCCGAGTAACGAACTCGACCGAGATTTTATAGGCATACATATTCGGTAAAATATTCAAAGGGATTGGAGAAAAATTACGGCAGTTATCGTGTCCACAAGAAACTGATATATATATATATATTTAACCCTTGTAAAGAGGCATATGGGACTCAGTTTCGGGGGGTGTAACAGGCCATTTCGTAAAGTTGTTGTTAAGCGCTTCTTATAACATGCAGGGTAATATATAACAAAATAACATGCAGGAAAAAGCGAATACCAGGATTAAAACATATGAATTAAATAACAGATCAACAATTTACACTATTTACAATAAAACAAAACAAGGTCTCCAAAATGACTCCCACTTGAATTAATAAAAAAAATTGCCAAATTAGGCCTGATCTCAGGAGAGATCATAAACATCTGGACCAAATGTCCCAAATACTACAATGACATGTGCGTGTGAGGCTTTTCTACATGCGACACGATGTGTACAAATTAAATGCGAGATTCGTTACCATCCAGTAAACCTTCAGGGGACGAATCTGCATTGTCTTAGAGCTAGACAGACACGAGGAACCAACTAAACACTAATTGAACTAATTCGACACTTCCTACACTAAATAAGACAACAATAATTTCCGCGTGAAATTGGAATCAAAGAACTGCCGTAGCAAACAACATTAACGCCTAAAACTAGGACTTTTCAAATCAACACAATTAAATTAACACGTGGCCAATCAATAAAAATACACATATGGCCGCTTGCCATTTTTACAAGAAAATACTAAAATACACCCAACGGTGTCACAACAAACAAAATCTAACACTACAAACAAATGAAATGAGTCACAGAAATCACTAGGCTCAAAGCAAACATTTACATCATAAAACAAAATTTCATTTCATACGATATGCGGTAATTCGTAACGGACATGGTGAACTCCCAATTAAAAATTATGATCCAATGACCATTTAAAAGAACAGGTTTGTTACAGAGAGCTTACAGGGGTCAGTCGGTCAGCTGGACTGCCTAAACGATGAATCACCAGACATAGACGGGCCCAAAGTGGAATCTGCACACCTGTCAACCCACGTGTCAATAACCTCGACCTGACGTGGCACCGGTTCGAGTCTCGAAGAAGTGTGCTCCCAAAAAAAAACACCACATAATATACGTGTGTGTGTCAAAATAAAATATCTTAGCATTTCCCACGGAAATCCAAGAATCAGCACTGGACAAGGTACAGTAGCCTCTGAGAGCGCTCTGCCTTTCCATTAAAATACAACCACAATATTTGAGGGCGGTAGGCACATTCTACCCCTCATCACGAAGAATCAATACACACACTTTGACACAATACACACACAGAATGACACGTATGGGTTTGACAGAAACCTGAAATAAATGACATAAAATATTTTCCACCAATTTTCGCTCCCAATCTAGTCCGTGACTAAAGAACCTGAAATGGACTAAAAAAAACTCTAAAATATAGAACTAAGATGTTCTACAGTGACATCTTAATTTGTTGCGCTCGGCAACCCTAGTATGAATAAAAACCTGTTCGTGAAACATCTAACAACTCTTACCCCCCTTTTCCTACTAAAAAAAATTAACTTGAATAAAGGCACCACTTATCGACCGTGACGAGTTTCGCATTCGCATGAATAAAATCAAATACACACGCCGTGCATACTAATAATGACTCATAAGAAAAATATATATAATCAAACAAACATTTTGGCCACGTGCCAACGTACATTTAAATATAACAGTGTCGGCGCACAAAAATATCTAAATACAAGAAAAACAATGAATAAAATATTTACAACGTTCCCGCGTCTAATCTAGCTACATATTGAATAAATCAATGGTTTGTACATCACCGTGCAGCTTGTAGAACTCAACCTCCCTCCCAAGGCATTTCCCTACGGGAAATCTACTCGTCCATCGACGACATATTGGTAGAGGCGTAGCACTTCATTCCACCAATCGACCTTCCAGGAGACATCTTGGCGTTGCTTCTTGGAAAGAAATGTTCAAAGTTATTAGTTTGCCTAGCTAGAATCGCTATGAGCTACAGACTTTCACTCACAATAAAGTCCTAGGCGATTACTCAACGTAGAACTGGCCCTATCTCAGCATTTGCTAATATCACACGCACATATACGTCACACAAGATATAACACATAATTTTACAGAAAATTACACTCTTCGTTCACCACGCAACTGGCTTTTAACGAGTCTCTCAAATTATGTCTACCGCGTAGCGCTTATCTCGACTAGAGATCTCCCTCCGCTAAGCGTGCACTCTGCTCCCAGAGCATACAATAAAATGTTCTTTCAAACAGACGTGAAGTATGCTCACTAGAGCCTGATAAAATCGTTACTCAAACTGGCGTGGACGATACTCACCAGAGCTCGATAAAGTTGTGTCTCAAACAGCTCATCACCGATCAATTTATCAGAAACTGACAGAAAGGGGTGGAGTGGGGGCAATCTGTGAAAATAATCTGTAGTTTTCAACTCACAGACTTGGGACTAGTATCAATCTTCTTCTTTTCATCCAAACGTCTCAACGGACTTATGCGGAATTATATCGCATCGGCGGTTCTTCATACACATGTTTTAGCGCCCTTTTTTAAGGTACGCGACCCACCGCGTGGTTTAGGCGTCCTCTCTCCTGATTTGCTGATTCAATCGTGTATCGGTTGGAACTTCTCTTCTGGCACGCCCATAATGACGCCGACTGGGGTGCGCGTTCATACTGAATTTGTCCTTGAACTCGGCTTAGCTGGTCATCGTCAGGAATAACTACCACGCTACTCCTGTTGCAATAGTTGCGACACACTACCTGTCTCCCCTTTGTCAATTTCCAACATGTTCTGCCTGGGCATCAGTAATAATAATAATAAAAATCATGAAGACTTATTGATCGGCAAATCAATAAGGGTTCAATATATACCTAAATTATATATAAACTTTTGAACTGAAATTTTCCGGAACTCGAAACATGGTACCGATTGCAATAGTTAGCTTTCTAATGAAATCTACCTAACAGGTAACACACACTAATACAGCCATCACAATTAACACCGGTTATCTGACAGATTCTACACACACCCAAAGTAAACGGGGCTACATGACCACGTTGTCACAGCCCCTAAACTGAGGAACCAACTATAAACTAAAGAATTTAAATCAGTCACAAATCTTTATTCAATTTTTTCATTATTTTTTTATGGACTTACAACGTTTCCCATGAGTAATTACATCTGAAAATGTTTGATATTGGAGATTCTGAGGACACCTGAGCAGGGTCTGCTTTTTTTTTCTTTTTTCATTGACTTTGGAATGCATCCTATAAATCAGATGATTTCAATCCGTTGTCCACGAATCTTTGAATATTTCGAGAGTGGACAATCAGTAATACAAGACTTCCAATTTCTCCGGCCTAAATTCACAGGAAAACTGAAATAAAGTAATCAAAACAAAACGAATGGCCTTCTGCATTAACAAAGCTTATACTTTAGGCAGTGATCTTCAACCCGCGGCCCACCACGTATATTTTAGAGCTGGTAATAATCGATTTTCAATTAATCGATTAATAATCGATTAATCGATTAAATTGAAATTAATCGGAATCTATTAATCGATTAATCGAAGCTTCTTAAACCCGATTAATCGATTAACCGAATAATCGATTCACCGAAAAATCGATTAACTGATAGTAGACACGAGATAATAAAATAAGTTTTGAAAATGGTTTAAATGAGAAGAGGCAGCTTCGGTGGCGTAGTTGGTAGCATGCTGAGCTTCTATGCCCAAGATAGCGGGTTCAAACCCGGCCGAAGCCGTCGGATTTTTTAAGAGCGTTAAAAATCCCTCAGTATGCCTTCCTTCGGAGGGGAAGTAAAGCCGGCGGTCCCATGTCATAGATTTATGGCATGTTAAAGATCTTTCCACTAATTACACCTGTGTGAAACTAAATTGGATAGGTTAAGAATGTAAACAACGCTCTTAGGTTGCTACGTTCGTTGCCAAGAGCCGACTGCGGTGGCGTCTAATAGCTAGTTCTGAACTAGGCCTAGTAGTCGTTGAGGGTGGCGCTTGGCGGCAAAAGTAGGAACTATTTGAAAATTCAAAGTTGCAGTCCCTACTTGAATTAAAAAACAGAAACACACACTAATACAGTCATCACAATTAACACCGGTTATCAGACAGATTCTACACACACCCAAAGTACACGGGGCTACATGACCGCGTTGTCGCAGCCCCTAAACTAAGGAACCAACCAACCAACCTAAATGAGAAGTCATCGCTTAAATTGAGTTAGGCTTATTTTCGGAATGATGTATAGAAATCTATAAAAGTTAAATTTTGCGTAAAGATACGTGTCCTTCCTTGTTTATGTTAACAATAACCAAATAACAGTCAGTGGCCGTGGAAGGACAAACATCAATCAAATTGGGAAGGGTTTCAGGAAAAGAAAACGAGGAGTTTTCAGCAAAGCTTTTGAATCTTGTTCAATTTTTGTTGGGAAGGCTGTTTACAATTTAGGACAGGAACATTTTTGTTTTATTCTGGTTTAGCCTAATTTCCACAAAGACCTGTAGGTTGTAACTCTTCAGGCGGTCAACTTGAATTTGCCCAAAGACTGGGCGGAGTCCAATGCATAAACTATATGAATTATAAGTAAATAACACTCCCAGGAACATTACATGTGTTAGTTATGATCGCTATTACAATCACTATCACTATTACGTCGCCACACTCGAATGCTCCGAGTGGGTAAGAGATTTCACGAGCCCTTCATCCAGGAAAGCCACCAACAGCAATGAGGTTCAGTCATGTTTTGGGGTGGAATCATGTTCGGTTGACGTACGCCTCTAATTCCTATCCACGGTAACATGACTGGTCTGGTGTATAGAGACACCATCGTTACAGCATTTGCTGCCACAATGGATGAGGGCTTTATACTAGTGGACTATAATGCTCGTGCCCATCGAGCTAGGGTGGCCAATCAGTTCCTTCAGATGCATGCCATACAGAGAATGGAGTGGCCTACCTATTCTTCGGACATAAAGTGTAATGAACATGCCTGGAACGAGCCCAAGAGGGCAATTTCGCACCGTCCCAATCCTCCAACAAACATAGAGCAACTGATTGAAGCTGCTTTCCAAGAGTGGGGGAATCTGCCCCAAACCACGTTGTATTCATTGGTGCTCAGTATGCCTCGTCATCTGCAAGCATGGATTAGAGCTCGTGGTGGCCATACATGGTATTGATATGCCCCTACATGAAAAGGACGGTTGTGTGCTCATTGTCAGTTCCACATTATCACTTTTGTTATTCGTCGTGTGTTTCTGTCTCTTTTGCAAAGCAGATTGTGTGTGGTTTTTCTTAGTATGTGCCCTATATTGTGTATAATATGATAACATACACATAGCAAAATAAACAAGTTAATGAATCACATTATGCGAGACCTTTTTTGAGCATTGTATAAGTTTAGTTTGTTTAATAAGGGTTTGTGAATTATTTGTGAGTATTATAATCGTGTATACAAATAAGATTAACACAATATAATAAATAAAATAAATTTTGAGCATGCACTTGAATTCTACACACATCAAAAAAAGTTTTGCATCACCTCGGTTCCAAGAGTTCCGGAACCGTTAAATACAAAGGGAATAGAGATCAACACAAACAACATTTCAGCTCGTTTTATTGCTCATGAGACCCACACATTGCATGTTGTACCATCATACAGCTAGACTTTCAGCATTTGTGGTCCAGATTGCAGTACACACCACTACCTCTAATACCCAGTAGCACGTCCTCTTGCATTGATGCATGCCTGTATTCGCCGTGGCATACTATCCACAAGTTCATCAAGACACTGTTGGTCCAAATTGTCCCACTCCTCAACGACAATTCGGCGTAAATCTCTCAGAGTGGTTGGTGGGTCAAGACGTCCATAAACAGCCCTTTTCAACATATCCCAGGCATGTTCGATAGGGTTCATGTCTGGCGAACATGCTGGCCACTGTAGTCGAGCGATGTCGTTATCTTGAAGGAACGCATTCACAAGATGTGCACGATGAGGTCGAGAATTGTCGTCCATGAAGACAAATGCCTCTCCAATATTCTGCCGATATGGTTGCACTATGGGTCGGAGGATGTCATTCAGGTATCGTAAAGCCGTTTCGGAGCCTTCCATGACCACCAGTGGCGTACGTCGGCCCCACATAATGCCACCCCAAAACATCAGGGAACCACCACCTTGCTGCACTCGCTGGACAGTGTGTCTAAGACGTTCAGCCTGACCAGGGTGCCTCCAAACACGTCTCCGACGATTGTCTGGTTGAAGGCATATGCGACACTCATCGGTGAAGAGAACGTGATGCCAATTCCGTGGGGTCCATTCAGCATGTTGTTGGGCCCATCTGTACCGCGCTGCATGGTGTCGGGGTTGCAAAGCTGGACATCGCCATGGACGTCGGGAGTGAAGTTGCGCATCATGCAGCCTATTGCGCACAGTTTGAGTTGAAACACGACGTCCTGTGGCTGAACGAAACGCATTATTCAACATGGTGGCATTGCTGTCAGGGTTCCTCCGAGCGGCAATCCGTAAGTAGCGGTCATCCACTACAGTAGTAGCCCTTGGGCGGCCTGAGCGAGGCCTGTCATCGACAGTTCCTGTATCTCTGTACCTCCTCCATGTCCGAACAACATCGCTTTGGTTCACTCTGAGACGCCTGGAAACTTCCCTTGTTGAGAGCCCTTCTTGACACAAAGTAACAATGCGGACGCGATCGAACTGCGGTATTGACCTTCTAGGCATGGTAGAACTACAGACAACATGAGCAGCGTACCTTCGTCCTGGTGGAATGACTGGAACTGATCGGCTGTCGTACCCCCTCCGTCTAATAGGCCCTGCTCATGCATGGTTGTTTACATCTTTGAGCAGTTTTAGTGACATCTATGAACAGTCAAAGGGACTGTATCTTGGATACAATATACACAGTCAACGTCTATATGCCGGAGATCTGGGAACCGAGGTGATGCAAAACTTTTTTTGATGTGTGTATTATGCATAAGTTTACATATCTCAGCGGAGCCTGGGTCGTACAGTTGTTTACGCTTTAGCCTGCCTACTCCCGCCGGGCTCATTGTGATCATAACTAATACGTGTAATTTTTCAAGGAGTTCATTTACTTATTACTCATATTTTATATACATTGCACCCGGCACAGTCAATGGACAAATTCATGTTGACCGACTGAAGAATTACAACTGACAGTTTTTGTATAGTTGTTTGTTTGAGTCTTCAGTCTTTTGACTGGTTTGATGCAGATCTCCATGCCTCCCTGTCCTGAGCTAATAGTTTCATCTCTACATAGCTACCACACCCTACATCCGAGGCAATCTCTTTAACATATTCTAACCTTGGTCTACCCCTACAGTTCTTGTCCTCGACCCTTCCTTCCATAACTAAGCTTGCTATTCCTGGGTGTCTTAGTATGTGTCCTACCAATCTATCTCTTCTCTTCATTAGCAGTCACCAGAAACATCTCTCCTCTCCCACTCGTCTTAATACCTCTTCGTTTGTAACCCTATCTACCCATCTGATCTTCATCATTCTCTTGTAACACCACATTTCAAATGCTTCAATTCTCCTCTTTTCTGCTGCACCAATAGTCCAAGTTTCACTTCCATAGAGCGCCACGCTCCAGACAAAGGCTTTCAAAAATGACATCCTAATACCTAAATCTATATTCGATGTCAACAGATTCCTTTTTTGTAGAAAGGCTTTCCTTGCCTGAGCCAACTTACTTATTATATCCTCTTTGCTTCGTCCATCACTGGTTATTATGCTTCCTAAGTAACAGAAGTCTCCTACTTCCTTCAGCTTTTCACCTGCCAATTTGATCTCCATAGAGGTTTCTGATTTATTTCGGCTGCATTCCAGTATTTTTGTTTTACATTTATTAATTTTCATCATGAAGTCCTTCCGTAAGACGGAATCCATACCATTCAAAAACTCATTCAAATCCTCAGGCTTGTCGCCAAGATGACGATGTCATCAGCAAATCTCAGAGTTGAAATTATTTCTCCTTGAATCTTCACTCCCACTTTAAATTTTTCTCCGATTTCCTTCATTGCTTGTTCAATGTAAAGATTGAAAAGTATGGGTGATAAGTTGCAGCCTTGCCTTACACCTTTCATAATACAAGCTTCTCTCTCATATCCTTCAGCTCGAATGACTGCTGTCTGGTTTCTGTATAGATTGTATATCACCCTCCTATCCCTGTACTTTATTCCAATAGATTTCAAAATGTCAAACAATTTAGTCCAATCAACGTTATCAAAAGCCTTTTCTAAGTCTACAAATGCCATGAACGTACTCTTATCTTTCCTTATTCTACCTTCCAAAATCAGCCTAAGACTTAGAACAGCTTCCCTTGTTCCTTCATTTCTCCTGAAACCAAACTGGTCTTCACCCAACTCCGTTTCTATCTGGCTTTCAATCCTCTTGTAAATTATTCTAGACAGGATCTTTGAAGCATGAGTAATCAAGCTGATTGTACGGTAATCTTCACATCTGTCAGCTCCCACTTTCTTTGGTATAGGGATGATAACATTCTTCTTGAAATCAGGGGGTACCTCACCTGTCTCATAAATCCTACACACCAAGTGAAATAACCTGATCAGACCTTCATCTCCTATGCAGCGTAGCAACTCAATCGGTATATCATCTATGCCTGGTGCTTTGTTCCTGCCTAAGTGCTCTAATGCTCTGTCAAATTCTGATCTCAATATTTAATCTCCTTTTGCATCCTCATCAATTTCCTCCTCCCTTTCCATTACATGATTCTCAATCTCCTTTCCCTTATACAAGCACTCTATGTAAGCTTTCCATCTCTCAACCTTTTCTTCCCTATCTGTTAGAGGCTTTCCATTTGTGTCCCTAATATTACAGCACTTAGTCTTCTTTTCCCCAAAAGTATTCTTAATCCTTCGATAAGCTGTGTCTACTTTTCCTAATTTCAGACACTTTTCTATACCTGTACATTTCTCTTTCAACCATTCTTCTTTCGCTTCCTTGCACTTCTTGTTAACCTCATTTCTCAGACGTCTGTATTCTGCTTTCCCCTCTTCATCTCTTAGATTCTTGTGTCTCCGCCTTTCATCCATCAATTCTAGTATATCCTGAGTGATCCACGGTTTTCTACCTATTCTTTCTTTCCTACCAATGTTTTCTTCTGCCGATTTTGTTATTTCATTCTTCAAAAGTGCCCATTCGTCTGCAATTGAAGTTTGTTTAGGGGTTTTGATTAGTCCTTCCTTTATACTCTTCTTGAATCTTTCGTTCACATCCTTTACTTTCAGTCTGTCTATTGCCCACCTTTTTGGCTTTTGACTTTTCTTCAGTTTCTTCAACTTTAATCTGCATTTCATTACAACCAGATTGTGGTCAGAGTTTGTCAGCACCAGGATATGTTTTACAATCCAAAATCTGGTTTCGAAACCTCTGCTTGACCATAATGAAGTCGATTTGGTAACGCCCTGTATCTCCTGGTCTCATCCATGTGTATATTCTTCTATTGTGGTTATTGAATAAGGTGTTAGCTATGACCAACTCATGTTCGGTGCAGAATTCCATCAGCCTGCTTCCTCGATCATTCCTTTCACCTAATCCAAAATCTCCTACTATCTTCCCTTCCCTCCCTTTTCCTACCACAGCATTCCAATCTCCCATTACTATAACATTTTCATCACCTTTGATATACCTCAGAATGTCATCTATTTCTTCGTAGACCTTTTCAACATCCTCATCATCGGCTTGACTGGTAGGCATATAGACTTGTACCACTGTGGTGCAGGTAGGTTTAGTATTGATTTTTGCTACAATAATCCGTTCACTGTATTGCTCATAATATTCCACCCGCTGTCCAAGTTTCCTACTCAATATGAGACCACTCCTGCTTGGCCATTGTTTGATTTAGTGCTAATGACCCTATAGTCTCCTGACCAAAAGTCCTGTTCTTCCTGCCAGCGGGGGCGTGGTGGCGCAGCGGTCAAGCTGTATGTCTCTCATCAAGGCGGACCGGGTTCGATTCCCGGTCAATGCATGTGAGATTTTCGATGTGAAATGCCATGTCCTGTGGTTCGGATTCCACGTAAAAAGGAGGTCCCGTGGCTCATGATCGCGAGATTAACTGTCACGTTAAACTACAAGCTTCCTTTTTCCTTCCTGCCAGCGCATTTCACTAATCCCAACCAAATCCAACCTCAACCTATCCATTTCCCTTTCTAAGTTTTCTAACTTTCCACTTCCTAGCAGACTTCTAACATTCCACGCTCCGATCCGTAGAATGTCAGATTTCCTCTTTGTCACTTCTGTGATGTTAACCCCATCTCGAGTAGTCCCCACCCGGAGATCCGAACGGGGGACTAGTTTACCTCCGGATTGAAATTTTACAAGGGAGGAGGCCATCATCACATTTAATTATGCATAGAGAGGTGCATATCCTCGGAAATAGCATTACGGCTGTAGTTTCCCGTTGCTTTCAGCCGTGCAGCAGAACGCAGTGTAGCAATTAGTTGGCTTATATTATCAATAAGCCAACTAATGGCTTTGTATAGACAACACTGAAACAATGGCTTCAACAGTTCACAAACAAGATGCATTATTTAACAAGAAGTTCCGTGATGAACTAAAGAGCCTACTTTTCTTAAAATTTAAGATTCATGCCAATAATTAATCTATATGGATCTATCTAGAATAATGACGAAATTAAGTTGGTAATATCGAAATTTCTAATTAGTTCGAAATACTGTATACCTGGCATAATGTAGCCTAATAGAGAACTACAGTTGGCAGACCTCGTGACTGAATATATTCTTAGTTCCATCTCTTAAGGTACAGAATACAAAATTTGGTTAAGTCCAATGGATAGTATGGACGTTACATGCAGTTAAACATTGGATCTAACAGCGCGCGTAAAATCATGTTGGCAACAATGGGATACATGTATTGGTCAGAAATAATCAGAAATAATCAGAAATAATATGATCTATTGTTGTGTTAATTTAGAATGAAATCCATTAGTTAGTATAGAAGTTACATGCATTTTAAAACCTGACCTATCAGCAGGCTTAGAATCATGTTGGCAGCACTGGCGTAGGCCTATATTAGTTACTCCAAATTAATCTAGAATGCCAGTACATGTGCAAAGTTTAGAGCTATTGGCTTCCATACTTTCTGATATATTGATACATAATTGATACCTTGACTTAACCTGAAGTTATGCATTGAGCTAACCTCATTGCTATTTGAAGTTGTTCCTTCCACGCTCGTCTAATTCGTTTGCAGGCATTTGATTTTGGACCTGTTGAGCATAAGGCATCTTCATTGGTTGTGTCCATATGGTGAAGTATTGTGATTTTTGCCAATTCAAGCTTCGACCAGTGTTTTGGAGCGGATTTACGAGTTAACTGTCCACTGATTCTCTGTGTTTTGATGGCTGAATATCATCGCTGTTACATATATGTTTTTAGTTTTGCTCAACAATTTCCTGTGACCTACTTATATGGTGCACCATATTAAGTTAAATAGCTATTTATTTTTTGAGTGCTACGCTATCTTATATCTTTCTTCGGATATTTGTCTTGGCTGATGAAGGGGATAAAAGCAATTAATCCCCGAAACATGTACCAGGAGCAAGTGTAATTATAATTAATTTTCGTTTATGTATTGACTAAGGCGGATATACAATTTGTTGTTAAAACTATATTGATATTAGGGTAACAAAAATAGAGACCGTATTTATTAACAGTTGGCAGCCCTGGTTACTATTAAGAATCGGCATAGTCATATCTGTTATGGTACACATAGCACACACGAAATTTGGTTGAAATCCAAATGATAGTATAGAAGTTACATGTATTTAAAGCTGGACCTCTCAGCAGGCTTAGAATCATGTTGGTAGCACTGACGTATATAAGTTACTCCAAATTAATATAGAATGTCAGGTACTATACGTGTGCATAGTTTAAAGCTGTCGGCTTGCATACTTTCTGATATATGGGTATTTGGATAAAACAAATTGAGAGCATTTATTAACAGTTGGCAGCCCTGGTCGCTCTTAAGAGTACACTCAGTCATATCTGTTTATGTACACATGGCACATACGAAATTTGGTTGAAATCCAATTGATATTGTAGAAGTTATATGCATTTAAAATTTGGACCTATCATCAGGCTTATAATCATTTTGGCAACACTGCCATGTATGGCCTCCTGGAAATTAAACTGCAATGTCATTGTCTATACGTGTGCCAGTTTTGAAATAGCTCCCATTCATACCTTCCAAGATATCCAACATGGAGCTCAAATTTCAATTGCGATTTTTCCAGCAGTTGGTAGCACTGACATCATTTTCAAATATGGCCGTGAGATATTCAGGTAGAGATCTTTACTCCTACCAAATTTTGTTTCGATTGGTGCAGCCGTTTAGGAGTTAATAGGGGGGACCCCCACACAGCCCGACAGACAGACAGACAGACAGAAGGACAGACAGACAGACAGACACACATTTGCCCGATCTCATAAGTCTACTTTTTCCTCATTTTTTCAAAATGTGAAAAGTAGGCTATAAATAAATGTGACAATATATTTCAAAAATTGGTGCAAAAATACTAGCAAGTACTCATTTTCTGGGACGAGGCAGCTCCACTTTGCAGTCACAATGTTTCCAGCGGGGAATATCAAGTATTTTGTCGCTAGTTTAGCGGGCCTTTGATATATTGTTTATTCATTTTTCGTTTTCCACCTGTGAAAAAGGGTGGGTATGCAAGACAGGCGGTGAATTCCCAAGATAGACGTCCAGCTCGTCTTTTGCAATGATTGCAATATTTACGCTACATGTACAAGATTTTCTATTTTTACCATGAGATCATTGAGTTTTTATCGAACTTGCCTAAGTGTTGACTTTAGACATACCTTCATTCGCAAGACGTCACATTTGTATCTTTGGAGTCGAATGTTAATGTTTTTCGGACGGTCAAAGACCTTTTACATGAGATTAATAAATACAATTAGATGACCAGTTTCGATCGTCAAGCGATTATCAGATCTTTACACTTCGGCTATTAATCTGTGTCAACAAGTATGGGTTATGATATTTACAATACATACACTTTTTTTTAGTTGCAGTAGCAATTAATCTAGCACAAATAGTAAAGATATGTTATTTTTTGTTGAGATACTGATAGTTGTGATTGATCTTCAAGTTTGCTTACTTAGTGCCATTATGTGATTGTTATTAAATGGTCAGGTTATTGTTTCAGTATAATCGTCCTCACGCTGTGCACAAAAACGGACCACACATCGCTCAAACTGCGAAGTGCACCATTTAATAACTATCAGTATCTCAACAAAAAAGCTCATATCTTTAGTTTGGTAGTTTAATTGCTACTACAAATAAATAAGTGTATACATTAGTGAGAGGCATGCTGCATGCTGCCGCCTAAGCCACGGAGGCTACCATGTAAGTAATTATGATTATTAAATACGTAGAAAAGTGTAAGTGTGTTGAACAAGTTGGGCACTATACTGCTGCTAGCGCCAGTGTCTTACTCGACACGATGCAATACACAGCTCCATCAGCCGCCACTCGGCCTCTGCGAGTTCCTGTTCTATAGGGAGGGCCCTCTCTGTACAGTATCAAAACAATTCCTGAAAGGTCCAAATTAGAAACCGACTGTGCAGATTTAGAAAGAAGTGTAACTGATGGGGGAAAAAATGTGACATATCTGGTTGTGAATTGGTTGAGGAACTTTTACACTTAAATCTATTGTTGAAAGAGTTTGAATCAGTAGAACCCGTAAATGCTTTTCAACTTATTAAACAAAATGGTTGGCAGGATATATTCCCAAATATGTGGACAGCACTTCGAATTTTGCTAACCATACTTGTAACTGTCGTTAAAGGAGAACCAAGTTTCAGTAAATTAAAACTTACAAATACTTATTTACATTCAACCATGTTTTGTTTTCTTAGATAATAATCATACTTAACCAGACTGTCAAATCTGGCAATTTTATGTATAGAAAATATTGCCCAGCGGCTTCGGCGGCGTAGTCGGTAGCATGCTGAACTGCTATGCCCAAGATAGCGGGTTCAACCCCTGCCGAAGTCGTCGGATTTTTTAATAGCGTTAAAAATCCTTCAGTGTGCCTTCCTTCGGAGGGGAAGTAAAACCGGCGGTCCCATGTCAAAGATTTATGGCATGTAAAAGATCCTTTCACAGACTAAACTTGTATAAAGCAAAATTTGTTAGGTTAGATTTCGTCAGAACGCTCTATCAAAGTTCCAACGTTCACCACTAGGTATCATTGATATGTGGTGGCGAAAGTTGGAACTACTTGAAATTGAACGGAACTTGTGCTTGTAGCTCACCCTTTAGGGTGTCCGCTGGAAGCAGCTACAGACACAGGCGAGCCGAACATGTCCTCGGACACTCCCGGCACTAAAAGCCATACGATAAATAATAATTGCCCAGGACTTTCAAAATTAATTTTAAAAATTGCAAACGCAAATGCGAGGAAGGCGATAATCTAGATGATTTAGGTATTTCTTTTTCTTAATTTGTTTCGAATTCAAATTAATTTACACTGTAAATTGACGTCTGTCTGTCTGCGACATAGCAGTTGAAATAAACCTCTTCAAAAAAACATTTATTTTTTCTGTTATTGTTTCTCATCTTCACTACTGCAATACTAATCTTTCAGAGGTCTGAGTTACAAATAATGTTAGCTTGTCTCTACAGAGGAGGCGAGGGGGGGAGGGAGATTCCGCACCTCCTGAAAACCTTGCTAGGGCTGCCTCTGTCTGTTGGGAGGATTTTGGATCTAACTTTGCTGTATTACTGATTTACCAGTCTAGTATGTTACTATCAGATCTCCTGAAAAATGGGTGTAACCTGGCATACACCCTTATTCCACCCATTCCCTCAGCTATTAATATTATAAGATGGTGCAGCAGTCAAACTGCTTGCCTTCCCCTTATTCCTTGTAGGATTTTCGAAGTGAAATGTCACTTCCTGCAGTTCGGGTTCCATGTATAACAGACGTCCTATGGCTTATGATCACAAGATTAAATCACTGAAAATACAAGGTTCAAATTTTATTATGAGAAGAAAAGGAAGAGGTAGACAACCATCATAACATCCACCAAGTATATGGCATGACCACACATGTGAACATTGGTAAACAAAACTGAAAGTAGAAGAGTAGGACAAGCAAGAAAATCAAGAGATTCCAAACTGGACAAAGAGAGCAAGAGGAACTGGCTAGGATTGTACAAAATCATGAAGAATGCATAGCACAAGGGAATATTTTAACTTAGCGGAGAATATATCATAATATCTCGGGGAACATATTAATACTTTCTTGTTTACTGTTTTCACCTAATTCAGAAGAGAATATTGTCTACAAATTATCAGTTTTGTAATTAATAAACCAGATATTCATGGTCGAATGTTACAGTACAGATTTAAAATGTAACCAACACACTACACATGACCAAAAAACCTTAGTGACATCTACTCCACAAGTATTTGGTTTTACCAGTAGCAGATGTGTTCAATAAGAACATGACCCGTTTTTCTATAGTTGTCCCATTGGGGGAAGTACGAGTAGATGGACAAATTGCAGATCTTCACTGAGAAGGAAGTTATTGTTGTTTTAAGGAGCAGAACAGCAAGGTCATCTGCCCCTGATGAGAAGGAAGATACAACTGAATGTTGTCATTGTTGATTAGCAACTAGAAGAGGCAACTCTTCCACCCTTGTTTGCCTAATAGCCTACTAATTTTAATTAGGTCCAGCCAGTCAATGCAATGATTATTTCTTAGTAATTAAACATTTTAAAACAAATAGACAGACCCAATTCCATGGTTCAAATTCCGGTTACTCCATGTGAGATCTGTGCTGGACAGAACGGAGGCAGGCAGGTTTTTCTCCGGGTACTCCGGTGTTCCCTGTCAAAATTGCATTCCGGCAACACTCTCCACTATCATTTCATTTCATCTGTCATTCATTTAATCATTGCCCCAGAGGAGCGCGTCAGGCCTCGGCAGCCGGCACGGTTCATATCCTCGCCGCTGGATGGGGGGCTTCATTCATTCCATTCCTGACCCGGTCGGAGACTGGAAGCAGGCTGTGGATTTTTTTCAGACAGACCCAATCCGACCTTATATTAATTAAGGTAAAGAAAAAATTGTAAGTCAATATAAATACGTCTGGGAAGCCTGGCTCTCCCTGTCACAAGCCAGGACAAAATGGTGAGTGATAGAGGAGTAACACCTCTTTAAAAAACCTAGGTCCAGTTGACCCAGCTGGTAGTACCTTGTGAGGGTCCCTTGCCAGGGTTACGGTGAAGTCCTCAACGGTTTTGATAGTGGAGCAGATGTACTGCGGAACAGTGTCAATGGCGGAAGAGGCCTCCTTGTACTCAGGAGATTACGAGTAAAAGGTATATGGCATACATATATCAGAAGAAAATCCAGAAGTGTCTGTCTCATATTGAGCGACTTCCTGGTTGGTGTCTGTTCACCATTTAAGGTGCGACCACATTTTATACATATTACCTTCAAAAGTAAGAGCTGAATCCAATTAGCCTCGGCTAATCTCCTAACATATAATCAATATGGAAAGGAAAACCTTATGTAACAAAATTTCCCCAGGGAGACAATCTCCCATCATACCCAACGGTACGATGCTCAGTGATCATTCGGATTCTGGGGGATCACAAAGTAAGGTGTGTAATGTTTTGGGTGAGTCGGAGCACCCTGTAAGTCACGTAAACAAGATTCGCTTCAAACAACTAAATTTCATAGCAACTTTAATTGTTCAATCTTTGATGAAATTGGGGAAATTGAAAACAATTACCGATTTTCTTAATAAAAAAAAACATCTTGATAACAGCCATACAGGAAACTCGATATGTGGATAATGAGCCGTTCAAATCAAATGGCTACAGTCCCCCAGGGGCTCACATCTTGTGACCCCAGCTGAGTCCGGCATTGCTTCCACTTACTTGTGCCGGACTCCTCTCTGTCTTCTTTCCTGTCAACCTCCCTTGGTCAACTCTTGTTCTTTTCCGACCCCGACGGTATTAGGGTATCCGAGGCCTAGGGAGTCTTTCACTATCCCGCCTTAATTGGCCCATGTCTCATCTTTCCTGATCCCTCCTTCTTCGAGGGGTCAGACCTCTTGTTTTCCTTTCATTATATTTCCTTTTCTCTTTAAGATTCCTGCACTGTTTTTGTTACTTGGTTCCCCGTATATCTTAATTCTCTTTAGCGATTTTTTGTAGGTATTTTTAATCTGCGTTGCAGTTTGTAAGTTTTTTCGAACTAAATTACCTCTCGCGATTTTTTTCAACCTCAATTGCATTTTGTAAAGATTGACAATCTAAATTGCTTTTTAGTAAGAATTTCAATGTAGGTTTTAGGACATTTTAGTGAGTAGCAATGTCACATTGCTGGAGCTCTTTGCTCTCAAAGATATAATACTTCAGTAGTTGCTTGTACAACATCAAATAAATACTCCAATGATCGAAGAGTTTTTTCTTTTTATAACTCACTGAACAGGCTCCCTTTGTGGGAGAAAAGTGAAAATGCGATCGGTTAATCGTGTTGACGTCATTCATGCCACGAGCCCATAAATGGTAATCTTTTTTTTTCTCTCATCGCGTCAGTAATTTTGTCCACATGTGTATATAAATTCTGGTTATGCCGACTTCTAAACTCACCATACTCTTTAACAGGACCTATGAGGACCTATGATATATGCCATTGTTCTATTAGACTGTGGTGTGTGAGTGTGTCTGGTAGCAGTTGCATTGTTTATTAGTTCTAGTTCATTGTTTCAGTAGACTGTGATGTGTGAGGGTGCATGTGAGTGTGCCTGGTGACAGACTGTTTTAGTGGTAGTATTTGTCGTTGGTGGAACTTTAGTATTTTTTTCGTTAGTAGAATTTTGGTATTTAATTGTTAGTACGGTAGAAGGTTAGTATTTTTGTTTAGTAGAATTGCTCTTTACTTATTCTGAAAGGGAGTAGCAGCCTTTCAGAATAAATCAATTCTTTACTAGTCTTATAGACGGTTAAGATATTGATAATATAAGCCAACTAATGGCTACACTGCGTCCTGCTGCACGGCTGAAAGCAACGGGAAACTACAGCCGTATGCTATTCCCGAGGATATGCACCTCTCTATGCATAATTACATGTGATGATGGCCTCCTCCCTTGTAAAATTTCAATCCGGAGGTAAACTAGTCCCCCGTTTGGATCTCCGGGTGGGGACTATTCGAGAGGGGGTTAACATCACAGAAGTGACAAAGAGGAAATCTGACATTCTACGGATCGGAGCGTGGAATGTTAGAAGTCTGCTAGGAAGTGGAAGGTTAGAAAACTTAGAAAGGGAAATGGATAGGTTGAGGTTGGGTTTGGTTGGGATTAGTGAAATGCGCTGGCAGGAAGAACAGGACGTTTGGTCAGGAGACTATAGGGTCATTAGCACTAAATCAAACAATGGCCAAGCAGGGGTTGGCCTCATATTGAGTAGGAAACTTGGACAGCGGGTGGAATATTATGAACAATATAGTGAACGGATTATTGTAGCAAAAATCAATACTAAACCTACCTGCACCACAGTGGTACAAGTCTATATGCCTACCAGTCAAGCTGATGATGAGGATGTTGAAAAGGTCTACCAAGAAATAGACGAAATTCTGAGGTATATCAAGGGTGATGAAAATGTTATAGTAATGGGAGATTGGAATGCTGTGGTAGGAAAAGGGAGAGAAGGGAAAATAGTAGGAGATTTCGGATTAGGTGAAAGGAATGATCGAGGAAGCAGGCTGGTAGAATTCTGCACCGAACATGAGTTGGTCATAGCTAACACCTTATTCAATAACCACAGTAGAAGAATATACACATGGATGAGACCAGGAGATACAGGGCGTTACCAAATCGACTTCATTATGGTCAAGCAGAGGTTTCGAAACCAGATTTTGGATTGTAAAGCATATCCTGGTGCTGACATAAACTCTGACCACAATCTGGTCGTAATGAAATGCAGATTAAAGTTGAAGAAACTGAAGAAAAGTCAAAAGCCAAAAAGGTGGGCAATAGACAGACTGAAAGAGAAGGATGTAAACGAAAGATTCAAGAAGAGTATAAAGGAAGGACTAATGAAAAACCCTAAACGAACTTCAATTGCAGACGAATGGGCACTTTTGAAGAATGAAATAATAAAATCCGCAGAAGAAAACATTGGTAGGAAAGAAAGAATAGGTAGAAAACCGTGGATCACACAGGATATACTAGAATTGATGGATGAAAGGCGGAAACACAAGAATGTAAGAGATGAGAAGGGGAAAGCAGAATACAGACGTCTGAGAAATGAGGTTAACAAGAAGTGCAAGGAAGCGAAAGAAGAATGGTTGAAAGAGAAATGTGCAGGTATAGAAAATTGTCTGAAATTAGGTAAAGTAGACACAGCTTATCGAAGGATTAAGAATACTTTTGGGGAAAAGAAGACTAAGTGCTGTAATATTAAGGACACAAATGGAAAGTCTCTAACTGATAGGGAAGAAAAGGTTGAGAGATGGAAAGCATACATAGAGTGCTTGTATAAGGGAAAGGAGATTGAGATTCATGTAATGGAAAGGGAGGAGGAAATTGATGAGGATGCAAAAGGAGATTTAATATTGAGATCAGAATTTGACAGAGCATTATAGGACTTAGGCAGGAACAAAGCACCAGCCATAGATGATATACCGATTGAGTTGCTACGCTGCATAGGAGATGAAGGTCTGATCAGGTTATTTCACTTGGTGTGTAGGATTTATGAGACAGGTGATGTACCCCCTAATTTCAAGAAGAATGTAATCATCCCAAACCAAAGAAAGTGGGAGCTGTCAGATGTGAAGATTACCGTACAATCCGCTTGATTACTCATGCTTCAAAGATCCTGTCTAGGATAATTTACAAGAGGATTGAAAGCCAGATAGAAACGGAGTTGGGTGAAGACCAGTTTGGTTTCAGGAGAAATGTAGGAACAAGGGAAGCTGTACTAAGTCTTAGGCTGATTTTGGAAGGTAGAATAAGGAAAGATAAGAGAACGTTCATGGCTTTTGTAGACTTAGAAAAGGCTTTTGATAACGTTGATTGGACTAAATTGTTTGACATTTTGAAATCGATTGGAATAAAGTACAGAGATAGGAGGGTGATATACAATCTATACAGAAACCAGACAGCAGTCATTCGAGTTGACGGACATGAGAGAGAGAAGCTGGTATTCAAAAAGGTGTAAGGCAAGGCTGCAACTTATCACCCATACTTTTCAATCTTTACATTGAACAAGCAATGAAGGAAATTAGAGAAAAATTTAAAGTGGGAGTGAAGATTCAAGGAGAAATAATTTCAACTCTGAGATTTGCTGATGACATCGTCCTCTTGGCCGACAAGCCTGAGGATTTGAATGAGTTTTTGAATGGTATGGACTCCGTCTTACAGAAAGAATTCATGATGAAAATTAATAAATGTAAAACAAAAATACTGGAATGCAGCCGAAATAAATCAGAAACCTCTATGGAGATCAAATTGGCAGGTGAAAAGCTGAAGGAAGTAGAAGACTTCTGTTACTTAGGAAGTATAATAACCAGTGATGGACGAAGCAAAGAGGATATAAAAAGTAGGTTGGCTCAGGCAAAGAAAGCTTTTCTACAAAAAAGGAAACTGCTGACATCGAATATAGATTTAGGTATTAGGAAGTCATTTTTGAAAGCCTTTGTCTGGAGCGTGGCGCTCTATGGAAGTGAAACTTGGACTATTGGTGCAGCAGAAAAGAGGAGAATAGAAGCATTTGAAATGTGGTGTTACAGGAGAATGATGAAGATCAGATGGGTAGATAGGGTTACAAACGAAGAGGTATTAAGACGAGTGGGAGAGGAGAGATGTTTCTGGCGACTGCTAATGAAGAGAAGAGATAGGTTGGTAGGACACATACTAAGACACCCAGGAATAGCAAGCTTAGTTATGGAAGGAAGGGTCGAGGACAAGAACTGTAGGGGTAGACCAAGGTTAGAATATGTTAAACAGATTGCCTCAGATGTAGGGTGTGGTATTTATGTAGAGATGAAACGATTAGCTCAGGACAGGGAGGCATGGAGAGCTGCATCAAACCAGTCAAAAGACTGAAGACCCAAACAACAACAACATTGTAATTACCATTGCATACTTCTCCATATACAGTAGATTTAAAAGCCTACGTGTAAATGATCTGGTGATGATCACTTGACGATCGAAACTAGTTATCCAAGTGTATTTATTAACATCATGTAGTATTTTTTCAGGATTAGCGAACAAATTTTGATTTCTAAGGCAAGCCTGAAAAAGGGCTTCCAACACGTTAATCCTTGGAGTGAAGTTAAATGAAACCTCAAAGTAGGCGTTGAGCAGTGGCTAGCATTCTTAGCTGTCACCACAGAGGTTTGGGTTCGATTCCTGGCTCTGCCAAGAAATTTATTTCTGGTGTGGGGGCTGGAACGTGTACACTCAGCCTCGTGAGGCAAAACTGATAAGAGGAGGGTTTGATTCTTACCTCAGTCATCCTGGAAATGATTTTCCATGTTTTCTCATTTCTATTCCAGGCAAATGCCGGGATGGTACCTAATTCAATGCCACGGTCGGTTCCAACCCATATTCTACCTGAATTACAAATACACACACTGGTACAGACATCGCAGTGACACATGTTATCAGACAAGTCTTAAACACACCCCAGTACGCGGGGATACGTGACCACGATGTTGCAAGGCCCCAAAAAGAATCAAAAACATCTCCTATCATGGGACTGCCCTGGCTAACCATGTCGAGTGATTGCATTAAGAAACCAAGTTGTGTCGTAGTTGGTTGATTCTGTGAGATCGTAGTTAAAAATGCGAAATACATTGATTAATCGGCAAAACAAATCAAAAACCGATTAATCGATTAATCGATTATTCATATAACCGATTAATCGATTTTTCTGAAAACAGATTAATCGATTAATTGATTAATCGATTAATCGTTATTTATGCTAATTAATCGATTATTCGGTTTCGATTAATTGATTAATCGAAATCTGAAATTAATCGATTAAAGGTAACAGCCCTACTGTGCCCGTTTAGATCGGAGTCCGCACGACCACATATGCGTTTTACCAATAATCAGTCAGCACGAGAGTCAAAATATCCCGGAGCGCCAGATGGGTTAAAGCTAATCGCAAAAACGACATCAAATAAAAAAATGCTTAACTGATTTTTGGCTCAATGCAACAATAAGAATAGAAGGAGATTCAACTGGGTATAACACATCAAGTAAAATTATCTCAGTTTATTTTGAATTTAAAATTGACTGCAAAAATGCTCAAAGCAGCATCATTCACGTGTGGCGACCCACACTCCTATTTACACAATATACAGAAATTTTCCAAACACATTTGACAATTATTTTTTGGAAACACAAGTCTGATTGTTAGTCCTGTAGACTGTGTTCCAAAATTATTTATGATTAAATCCAGTTCAAATTTAATTGTCTCTACTGGAAAAATCGTAGTTCACTGTTTGAATTTTTACATAATATTAACACTCGTAGAGTAAATGTTCATAGAATTTTTTTAACTTTCACTTATTTTTCCAGTTTCAAAAATATATTGTCAAAAAATATTATTATTTCTGAATCAACACAAATTATTTACACATATTAATAACATCATCTGAAAAGTATTTGACCATTGAGCATAGCATCGAAGAACTGTGCGAAGCACAACAAAAATTAATTGTTCTTCCGACATTAAACATTTCGAGAAGTGACTCGATTATGAACTTCAAGTTCCAAACAAAATATATGATTTCTGAATCATCAACTTGATCAATAAATTGTTGAACCATTCAACTATTCAATTTTCCACTTGGAATCATTATTATAAAAAATATTTATATTCATGGCCATTTTAGTAATTTTCACAACTTGCAATTCTTCGACAGAATGCGGAAATAAGAATTGTAGCTTCATAATAAATTCATTTAGTTCATGGCACTAGGATTGAAAATATCCTTCAAATTATTCGTGGTTAAAGAATTATTTTTAATTGGCAGTGGCCCATTCTTTTATTTGTGTAAGAACACAATATTACAACAACAACGGCAAAGGTCTTCCTCTGAAGAAGAATAAACTACTATCATGACAAATCCGGGTTCTAGCAAAATCAAAGTCTAAATGGAATTCGTAAACAAGGTTGAAAATAAGAACTGATGGTTTCTAAGAAATAACCTTCGGATCATTCATACGACGAAATGTGTAGTTCCAATACTCCTTCTATAAACCTGAGCCATCGAACCTGCTATTTGATTGATGCTCGAAAAAACCTCTTCATTCCTGCGACTTAAACATGCGCACCTGGGAATGGCATTTCAACTACTCCACACATAAATTTTCTTCCCAAAATTTATACAATAAATCAAGCCTCTGCTTGTTATCAACACTGGAAGATTAATAAACTTACAAGTTTATTTTATTTTACCATTCAGTTCAACCCGTGAATTTACCATACTTATGAAAATCTTTATTTCACTTTGGAGTGTATTTACGTCATGATTTTATATAAATACAAAAATATCCTATTTTATACAAATATCATTTGCTTCCCGTTTCATGCCTCTCCGTGTTATCTGAAAAATATACTTTGCTCATTGCAAATATCAACTGTTCAACCAGAACTGAAATGTTGGTTGAATGCGGGCTTTCGCTAACCACTCTCCTTCGGAAAATCTCCTGTTCCAGACTAGAAATGATTAAATTACTTCATAGGCTCTCTATCAATACATATGATTATTATAAAATATAATATCCAAGAATTATTTAGAAAAATTATGAAAATTATTATTATTATTATTAGTGGATTATTATTATTAATATTTGTTATATTATTTTAAATATGTTTAATTATCATCTCATTATGTGAGAATCCACATGTTCGAATCTTCGAATATGGAAAAAATATCCATTCCTCAACAAAAATAATTTAACTCAACCATTACATCGACGGTTTTCCGTGATCTCCCTAAAATATGAAATATTCAAATAAATGCTCGATATGCTCGGTCATCGATCCTAAACTGTTCTGAGTGCTGAAAATGCTCAGAATAACTCTAACAAGTCTTGCGTAAATCATTGCAAGATTTAAATACGAAGAAAAATAAATAAATGTGTTGGTCATCTGCAGAAAAATAGTTTGTTCCAATTAGCTAGGCATAATATAATTCAAATGTGGCTTACATTTCTTGATGGTCTTGAAGCGTAGTGAACCTGGTCTGTACCAGATTTATCCATAGACATGCCCTATCGGATAAGCATGTATAATCCTTGTATCGGCCGCCATTATATACCCACAATCCGTCTAGTAAGACATAGTGGTAATATCTCTTGACGTTTGAAGTAACTGTTGATCCATTTTAATATTGGCTTCTGTTAACTCCATAACAGTTTGCTTAAATGGGGTCAGATCTAAGTGATCTATTCTTAAATATGTCAGTTGTAACATAACTCACGGTAATCTTTTCAGTACAAGAAAACACTGACAATCTAACCAATCAACGGCTGTTCTGAAGATCGTTGCCTGGGCATGGTTTCACACCATCTACCATGCGCGAAGCAACATGTAGTTTCCCTGCGTAGACTAATGAACACCACCGTGATAGACTGGTCTTCAATGTACTGATAGATCGAAGTGGTTATTAAGTTACAAATATGAAAACTGACTGAAATGGACTTAAATATCCAAGTATTAGGTTATTACTGGACTGTGACAAAGTATTAATTCTAGACAAAGTCTAGCATATGTCCATGTAGAAATAAAAATATTTCTACCAGTGTCTGTAGAAAAAAATCAATCACCTCAGTGATTCTCCTTGCCGGAAACTTACTAAGTTCCAACTCGTAGCGCAGCACTTTTGTGACTATCACAACTTTGAAAATAACTTCTGCGTAGATCCGGCAACCATGTGCCTTGGCTCAGCGTAGCGGCACCTTGCTAGGCAAGTGCTTGTGTTGAAGTGAGCTCCTGATGCCTGCGACAGCCGGCTTTTATTCAAAACTGTCAGGGTCACGCTGCATCAGCTGATATCTGGAAATCCTCATATCTCTGGTATCCCTGGTCCGATTTACTTGATACTAATTGCATTCTCTTTCATTTGGCCGTGCCAGTAATCTGATCCAAGTCTCAAGTCTCTACTCCATGGCTAACTATTTAATCAATAAATAGCCTCGACCTCTGCTATTACTCGCTACGTCACTTGACATGCTCTTAGCGGTATATTCTTTCCAATTCCTTCTCGAAGCAATGTAGCGCGATATTCAAATATCTCAACTTTCAAAAGCGGCTGTAGCCTTTCCCTTGATATCTAGGTGTCTGAATCTTGGAATACCCATTCCTAGAGTTGGGCACATCCACCCCACACCTAGCAAAAAATAAAAATTGAAAAATTTTTATTTTTCCTATCTACACATTAAATCATCTGGTTCTTGAATAGTAAATCTTCAAATTCGATGCATTATAAGTTCCCACGATGTTACCAGTTCGTGTATTAGCGATTTCATAGCTTCCATTGTTGTTTACTTCCACAATACGATAGGGTCCAGCGTAAAGGCTTGCAAACTTCGAGTACACTCGATTTTGCACGTCAGATGGTGTAGGTCTTTTCACTAAAACAAGAGTTCCTACACGCAAGGGTCTGCGAAAACGCTTTCCTCTCACTCTGCGCTCTCTTTTCTCAGCTTGGCTCCTCAACTTGTCTAAAGCTAGAGTTTCCCTCATCTGACGACTTGGTTCAATCTCAGGTGGAATAGAGATGATTCGATCCCATAATCTTGTTGGTTTAATTCCATGATGAAGCAACATGGGAATCTGTCCAGTACTCTCATGAATTGTAGAGTTGATGGATTCGGATGCTAAAGAGAGAACATCCATCCATTTCCAATGCTGATTTGGACAATAGAGGCGGCAAAATTTTGCTATTTCAGCCATCACGCGTTCTGCTGGATTGCTCTCTGGATGTCTGATAGAAAAAAACAATTGTCTAATCCCAAGATTATTCATGACGGTTCGAAATTCTAAAGATGTAAATTGAGGTCCACGATCTGATAAAAGAATTCCGGTTTGCCTGCTTCCGGAATTACGTTGTCTCTAATTCTCTTCGCACAATATTTTGCGTTTGCCTTCTGGATTGGATGTAACATAGTGTATTTGCTGAAAACCACCATGGTCACCAGAATATATCGGTTACCTCTTTTAGACTTTGGGAGAGGACCATATAAATCAGTCGCGAAGATTTCGCAAGGCTTAGAAGGAATAATAGGCCTTGGTAATTCTCTCAATAATCTGGAATTATGTTTACTCCTTTGGCATAAGTCGCATTCTCGAATAGTGTTTCTGACAGTTTGTCGCATTCGCTCCCACGAAAATTTCTCTTGAATCATGTTGACCGTCTTATCTACTCCAGCATGACCTGCGATTCGATGTGCCATCCAGATAATGGGTTTTTGCATTCGTGGAGGTATCACTACTCTCAGCTTCGTATGGTCGGGATCTGCAAACTTGTAGATTAAACCATCTAACATCATAAAATCTCTTGAAATTCTTTCAGTTTCCACAAAATCATCATCATTTGGATCCATGTCTCCCTGTAGAAAACGAAAAATGTTTCTAAAACGTCGGTCTCTCCTCTGGGATAAATGCAACAATCTTAACCTTCTCAAGATATCTTCATCCTCTTGCGTCATTTCTTCCATAATTTTCAATTATTATTCAAAACTTAGGGGTATACAATATTGGCAAACACAAGCTTATAACTAGAACAAGAAATATGAATAGCTAATTGGAATACTCTAATAAAATGAGATTTGTCCTAATGTCGACGTGATGGAAAAACAAAATTCTCTACTTTTACGAATTACATTTACCACAATATCACAAGAAAAATATGCAAGTTCTCAAATATCCTCCACCTGGATTCTAATAATGCGCATGTCCAGTCATCGAACGTTTACTACTGAATTTACTTGACGCCCTAATGGTTAAGCCATTATCAAAAATAATCAAACCCATTCTAATTATTAACCAAGTTAAATTTTTAATTTTCCCCACTAATTGGGTTTCCTACTAATTTATTCATCCAAACCAGACATCTCTCAATTCCCAAAATATTTCTATAAAAATTATCACAATTTAAATCGGCATGCGATTGACCTTGTCTAACTCGAGCCCCACGTTCGAAGCCATTTCTCTCTCTATCTTATTTTATGTGCCCGTTGAGACCGGAGTCCGCACGACCACATATGCGTTTTACCAATAATCAGTCAGCACGAGAGTCAAAATATCCCGGAGCGCCAGATGGGTTAAAGCTAATCGCAAAAACGACATCAAATAAAAAAAATGCTTTACTGATTTTTGGCTCAATGCAACAATAAGGATAGAAGGAGATTCAACTGGGTATAACACATCAAGTAAAATTATCTCAGTTTATTTTGAATTTAAAATTGACTGCAAAAATGCTCAAAGCAGCATCATTCACGTGTGGCGACCCACACTCCTATTTACACAATATACAGAAATTTTCCAAACACATTTGACAATTATTTTTTGGAAACACAAGTCTGATTGTTAGTCCTGTAGACTGTGTTCCAAAATTATTTATGATTAAATCCAGTTCAAATTTAATTGTCTCTACTAGAAATATCGTAGTTCACTGTTTGAATTTTTACATAATATTAACACTCGTAGAATAAATGTTCATAGAATTTTTTTAACTTTCACTTATTTTTCCAGTTTCAAAAATATATTGTCAAAAAATATTATTATTTCTGAATCAACACAAATTATTTACACATATTAATAACATCATCTGAAAAGTATTTTACCATTGAGCATAGCATCGAAGAACTGTGCGAAGCACAACAAAAATTAATTGTTCTTCCGACATTAAACATTTCGAGAAGTGACTCGATTATGAACTTCAAGTTCCAAACAAAATATATGATTTCTGAATCATCAACTTGATCAATAAATTGTTGAACCATTCAACTATTCAATTTTCCACTTGGAATCATTATTATAAAAATATTTATATTCATGGCCATTTTAGTAATTTTCACAACTTGCAATTCTTCGAAAGAATGCGGAAATAAGAATTGTAGCTTCATAATAAATTCATTTAGTTCATGGCACTAGGATTGAAAATATCCTTCAAATTATTCGTGGTTAAAGAATTATTTTTAATTGGCAGTGGCCCATTCTATTATTTGTGTAAGAACACAATATTACAACAACAACGGCAAAGGTCTTCCTCTGAAGAAGAATAAACTACTATCATGACAAATCCGGGTTCTAGCAAAATCAAAGTCTAAATGGAATTCGTAAACAAGGTTGAAAATAAGAACTGATGGTTTCTAAGAAATAACCTTCGGGTCATTCATACGACGAAATGTGTAGTTCCAATACTCCTTCTATAAACCTGAGCCATCGAACCTGCTATTTGATTGATGCTCGAAAAAACCTCTTCATTCCTGCGACTTAAACATGCGCACCTGGGAATGGCATTTCAACTACTCCACACATAAATTTTCTTCCCAAAATTTATACAATAAATCAAGCCTCTGCTTGTTATCAACACTGGAAGATTAATAAACTTACAAGTTTATATTATTTTACCATTCAGTACAACCCGTGAATTTACCATACTTATGAAAATCTTTATTTCACTTTCGAGTGTATTTACGTCATGATTTTATATAAATACAAAAATATCCTATTTGATACAAATATCATTTGCTTCCCGTTTCATGCCTCTCCGTGTTATCTGAAAAATATACTTTGCTCATTGCAAATATCAACTGTTCAACCAGAACTGAAATGTTGGTTGAATGCGGGCTTTCGCTAACCACTCTCCTTCGGAAAATCTCCTGTTCCAGACTAGAAATGATTAAATTACTTCATAGGCTCTCTCTCAATACATATGATTATTATAAAATATAATATCCAAGAATTATTTAGAAAAATTATGAAAATTATTATTATTATTATTATTAGTGGATTATTATTATTATTATTATTTGTTATATTATTTTAAATATGTTTAATTATCATCTCATTATGTGAGAATCCACATGTTCGAATCTTCGAATATGGAAAAAATATCCATTCCTCAACAAAAATAATTTAACTCAACCATTACATCGACGGTTTTCCGTGATCTCCCTAAAATATGAAATATTCAAATAAATGCTCGATATGCTCGGTCATCGATCCTAAACTGTTCTGAGTGCTGAAAATGCTCAGAATAACTCTAACAAGTCTTGCGTAAATCATTGCAAGATTTAAATACGAAGAAAAATAAATAAATGTGTTGGTCATCTGCAGAAAAATAGTTTGTTCCAATTAGCTAGGCATAATATAATTCAAATGTGGCTTACATTTCTTGATGGTCTTGAAGCGTAGTGAACCTGGTCTGTACCAGATTTATCCATAGACATGCCCTATCGGACAAGCATGTATAATCCTTGTATCGGCCGCCATTATATACCCACAATCCGTCTAGTAAGACATAGTGGTAATATCTCTTGACGTTTGAAGTAACTGTTGATCCATTTTAATATTGGCTTCTGTTAACTCCATAACAGTTTGCTTAAATGGGGTCAGATCTAAGTGATCTATTCTTAAATATGTCAGTTGTAACATAACTCACGGTAATCTTTTCAGTACAAGAAAACACTGACAATCTAACCAATCAACGGCTGTTCTGAAGATCGTTCCCAGGGCATGGTTTCACACCATCTACTATGCGCGAAGAAACATGTAATTTCCCTGCGTAGACTAATGAACACCACCGTGATAGACTGGTCTTCAATGTACTGATAGATCGAAGTGGTTATTAAGTTACAAATATGAAAACTGACTGAAATGGACTTAAATATCCAAGTATTAGGTTATTACTGGACTGTGACAAAGTATTAATTCTAGACAAAGTCTAGCATATGTCCATGTAGAAATAAAAATATTTCTACCAGTGTCTGTAGAAAAAAATCAATCACCTCAGTGATTCTCCTTGCCGGAAACTTACTAAGTTCCAACTCGTAGCGCAGCACTTTTGTGACTATCACAACTTTGAAAATAACTTCTGCGTAGATCCGGCAACCATGTGCCTTGGCTCAGCGTAGCGGCACCTTGCTAGGCAAGTGCTTGTGTTGAAGTGAGCTCCTGATGCCTGCGCCAGCCGGCTTTTATTCAAAACTGTCAGGGTCACGCTGCATCAGCTGATATCTGGAAATCCTCATATATCTGGTATCCCTGGTCCGATTTACTTGATACTAATTGCATTCTCTTTCATTTGGCCGTGCCAGTAATCTGATCCAAGTCTCAAGTCTCTACTCCATGGTTAACTATTCAATCAATAAATAGCCTCGACCTCTGCTATTACTCGCTACGTCACTTGACATGCTCTTAGCGGTATATTCTTTCCAATTCCTTCTCGAAGCAATGTAGCGCGATATTCAAATATCTCAACTTTCAAAAGCGGCTGTAGCCTTTCCCTTGATGTCTAGGTGTCTGAATCTTGGAATACCCATTCCTAGAGTTGGGCACACTACAGCGGCGCGCAAAATATTTAGTTTCAATAATTCACATTTGATGGTATTTCGATAGCCACAACAGTGTTATGTTCATGTACCGATGATAAAAAGAACAAGGAGCTCAGGAGATGTCATCATTTTGTTGATTTTTAAATGTTATCATACTTCGTAGGCCGTAGTAGGGAATTTTGTAACCGGCGAAGCAAGTGTGGCAACCCTGTGACGAACGGAAAATTGCTATTTTGTGCTCCATTTGGTGAGAATGTGGGAGACTATCCCGGAAACATACAAATGGAAGTTATTGATTTTCAGTGTAATAGCGATTTACAGGAGTTACTTTAAAATTTTGGACTTTTGGAGTTTTACTCATTGTGTGTTGAAAAAGATCAATTTCCAACAATCTGATCTCATGCTCTGTCGACAGCATCCCTTTTTGGCAGCACTTACATCTGTGAGCAGCTATTTTCCAAAATGGAGAATGTGAAGTCAAAATTGGGGAATCGTGTTTATGATACTCATTTAGAGAACACTCTTCCAATTGCTTCATCCAAAATAAATGCCAATGTTGACAGATTAGTGAAAGTGAAACAGTGTCAGATTTCTCTTTGAACTAAAAAAATATACCATTTTGAAATTTTTAATTTAGTTTTGTATTTTGTAACATATTTTAATATTGATTTCACTGTAATTTTAAAACAAAATAAAAACTTATTTTAAAAAATGATGTTTTTTCTTCCAAATTGAAAGACAATATATATGTATAGATATATAATAAGATTAATGCGGCCCTCGAGGCCTTTCATAACAAAAATTTGACACTTCATTAAAATAAGGTTGGAGACCACTCACTTCTTGAGAGGAAACTGTAAACAATCAGTTTACTGTCTGATTCTTTATAGAAATGTTATTAAGACTATTGATTAAACATTTGAAATAGTTTCAGCGCCTTGCAAAACATTTCTTCTGCATTATGTCACAGAACGTACAAAGTAAATGTTGCAAAACTGCCATCCAGTATAATAATTTGCACACCTCTGTAACTCCTGGTAGCTGAGTCCGGCATTGCTTCCACTTACTTGTGCCGGGCTCCTCTCCGTCTTCTTTCCTGTCGACCTCACTTGGTCAACTCTTGTTCTCTTCCGACACCGACGGTATAAGGGTATCCGAGGCCGAGGGAGTCTCTTCCTTTCCCGCCTTGAGGGGGCACATACAGCTTGTTGGTTGGTTGGTTCTTAAGTTTAGGGGCTGCGACAACGCGGTCATGTAGCCCCGTGTACTTTGGGTGTGTGTAGAATATGTCTGATAACCGGTGTTAATTGTGATGTCTGTATTAGTGTGTGTTAACTGTTTTTTTTTTAAATTTAAGTACAGACTGCAACTTAGAATTTTTCAAATAGTTACTACTTTTGCCGCCAAGCGCCACCGTCAACGACTACTAGGCCAAGTTCAGAACTTAGCTACTAGACGTCACCACAGTCGGCTCTTGGCAACGAGCGTAGATACCTAAGAGCGTTGTTTACAATCTTAACCTATCCAATTTACCTTCACACAGGTGTAATTAGTGGAAGGTTCTTTAACATGCCATACATCTATGACATGGGACCGCCGGATTTACTTCCCCTCCGAAGGAAGGCATACTGAGGGATTTTTAACTCTCATAAAAAATCCGACGGCTTCGGCCGGGTTTGAACCCACTATCTAGGACATAGAAGCTCAGCATGCTACCGACTACGCCACCGAAGCCGCTGAACACACATACAGCTTAAGGAGCCACAACAATAACGATGTTAATATTATAACTGTGCCTGTCATAAATCTTGTACAACAATGATATACATTTCCAAGGAAACACACACACCTTGCTATTAGAAGCAAAGTTAAACATTTCTAAATTCAAATGTTAATTATTTTTATCAATTTTTTCAAAATTGGTCGTTGTTTTGTGCTGACCTTCACCGTTTCCCTGATATCTCCCGTGTTTATAGGAATTTTTGGTGTTTTCTTTTTTTAAATGTTTGTGTTAAACCTTCTGCTACAAAATGAAACTCACTCAAAACCGTTGTGGCTTTAATTAGTCTTTCTATGAAACGTTAACATTTATTTTTTAGTTTGCTCAGAATAAAAATGGAAATAATGACGCTTAATTAATTAATAATGTGAAAATATTCGAGATTTATTTTGTAGCAGAAGGTTTAACACCCACATTAAAAAAGAAAACTCCAACAATTGCTATGAACACGGGAGATATCAGGGAAACGGTGAAGGTCAGCACAAAACAACAACCAATTTTGAAAAAATTGATAAAAATAATTAACATTTGAATTTGAAAATGTTTAACTTTGCTTCTAATAGCAAGGTGTGTGTGTTTCCTTGGAAATGTATATCATTGTTGTACAAGATTTATGACAGGCACAGTTAAAATATTAAAATCGTTATTGTTGTGGCTCCTTAAGCTGTACGTGCCCCCTTAATTGGCCCTTGTCTCATCATTTCTGATACCCTCCTTCTTCGAGAGGTCAGCCTTCATTTTATTTTCATGTTATCTCCTGCCTTCTGCTCAAGGCCCTCAAGGAGGCAGGGTGTAAGTAGCCCCACCACTTCTGGTGCACCCTGGATATTGCTACACCCTCAGGGCCTCATGGTTGGTGAGTTCGGGAGTTGGTGACCCCGAGGGATTCCTGAGCTGGGCCCGGTTTTCCCCCTTTTATCCATTACCTCTGGGGCGGACCCTCTCCTCTTTCACTTTCCTATCTGCCTTTCATGGCTCTCCTTCCTTCCTTCCTTCTAAGTCCCTCAATCCGCATTCTTCGAGGGTTGAGAGCATTTCTTTTCCACCTGTCCTTTATTTGCCTTATTCTCCTTTTGTTTTCCATTTCTTCTTCTAGTATATAAGTTAGTCCTTAGTTTTAGTTATAGTTTAGATTTCATTTTCATCTTCACGATCAGCCAAACCATTAGGGGCCGATAACCTAGATGTTAGGCACCTTAAAACAACAATTGTCATCATCATCATCATAACTCCTGATGTAGGGCCAGTGTCGCAGACAGAACCAAGTGCTCACCTGGCCTCCTCCTTACCAACATACAGCCATCACTGGCACCAAGACAGAAACTGCTCTCATCGGAGAACACAACAGATCACCATTTGATACCGCTGAAGTAGCATATGGCAGTGATTCGAAGTTAGAGGTATGAAGGCTACAGGACTTTTGGCTCGGAATTTTCCCTCAAGTAATCGATTTGTTACAGTATCATTCTGGTGCTAACTGTTGCTCTAATGGTTGCCTCTGATGCAGTACGATCCACATCAGTCATGCGGAGATTACGGGGTTTTTCTCTCTCCGTAGTGGCCCGTGTGCGGCCTTCTTGCGACAGTGCATTCCCGTGACCATTGTTGCCAATATCGATGCACTGTTGATACAGCCCTTGCAATTCTTTATGCAATATCGCGGAAAGAACATTCATCTCCATAATAACGGCACTCTTGATCCCTGAACGTACTTAAATGTCATCAAAAGTTCTAATAAATATATCAGTTGTGGTTTTGGATGTCGAAATTAGTCGAAAATTATACAACACACGCCTAATGTTGGCAGTTCCTTATTTTTCAAATTTCTTAACGTTTGTTCAAAAATAACGGTACTTGTTGTCCCGAAACGTACTTATATGCCCTCAGACGTTCAAATAAATTTTTCAATTGTCTTCAGGAGGTCGGAATTAGTCGAAAACAACACAACGCACCACACATTTAACAAATTTAATTTTTTCGTGTGTTTTTAACGCTTGTTCAACAAGTAGTTCCGCGAAGAAATAAATAGCCTATTTTCATATATCCTACTAATGTTAATTGCCTCTATCAACATACAAATTGTTAGTTTGATTGCAGTAATAGATTCGTAGATATTGAGAACCGTCTAAATATTCTGGATGGTCACCATGTTGGATTTTTATATTATAGGCCTTAGATTTATGTACTATTACATGAAGATTATTGTGTAGGGTGTTTTATTCAAACTTTATTCCTATGATTAGGAGACAAGAAATAAAAGCGGGATTTTAAAATTTTGCTCAGCCGCCATCTTGTGGTTATGAAAATAATTTAATGAATTAGATGCCGGTCGATTAAAATATGTATAAGGATATACCGCATCGAATTTCACTGCGCTCGGATGGTTAAAACGCAAGAAACTTCCATTTGAATATTTAAATTACGCGTCGCCGCCATGTTGGATTTGTGCTCGCCAGGTTATTGAACGTCCCATAGGTGAACTTATGCTTATAGCATCTATACACTTACAAAATTTCAGTTTGATTGCTGTAGTAGATTAATAGATATTGAGAACCGTCTAAATATTCCTGATGGTCGCCATGTTGGATTTTAATATATGTAGGCCATAGAGTTATGTACTATTAGGTGATGATTATTGTGTACGTTCATTATGCAAATATTGATTTCGATCGCATGATTAGAACACAAGAAATAAAAAAACTTAATTTTCGAAATTCGCACAGCCGCCATGTTGAGGTTATATAAACAACTGAACTAAATTAGATACCAGTGCATTACAATGTGTATAAACATTAGCTGTACGAAGTATCATTGCGTTTGGATCATTATATCGCGAGAAAGGTCTATTTAAAAATTTCAAATTCGCTTGGCCGCCATGTTCGTTTTGTAGTTGACCGGTTTTTCAAAGACTCATGGATGAACTTCCAGTAGTGCCCTTTATCTCCGTACAAAATATCATGGTGATATCGGTAATAGTTTAAGAGATATTGATTGCCAGTGAAATATTTCGCACAGCCGCCATCTTGAGGTTATGTAAACAATTGAACAAAGTTAGATGTCGGTGCATTACAATGTATAAACATATACTGTACCAAGTTCCATTGCGTGTGGTTGGTTAAATCGCGAGAAATGTCTATTTAAAAGTCGCAAATTCGCTTGGCCGCCATGTTGGTTTTGTAGCTACCAGGTTTTCAAAAGTCACATAGGTGAACTTGTAGTAGTTTCCTTTATCACCGTACAGAATTCCAGCGTGATATCGGTAATAGTTCCGGATATATTGAATGCTGGTGAAATATTTCGCACAGCCGCCATGTTGGATTGGTGAGACGTAACAAAATTTAAAGGGCACGGTCGGGGTCGCGCGGAATAGTACTATGAACTTGCCGAGTTTCATTGAAATCGCTCCAGCCGTTTAGATTTTATTAGGGGGGGGGGGGACACACAAAAAGTAATAATAATAATAATGTTATTGGTTTTACGTCCCTTTTAACTACACTGTCTTTTAGAGACGCCGGGGTGCCGGAATTTTGCCCCGAAGGGGATCTTTAACGTGCCAGTAAATTTACTGACACGGCTCCCTCGCATTTGCGCACCCTCAAATGCCAGCTGACTGCGCCAGGATACGAACCTGCAACCTTGGGCCCAGCAAGCGAGAACGTTACCCCTGAGCCACGCAGCCAGCGGAGACACACAAAAAGCCTCACACACACACACACACACACACACACACACACACAGACACACGGACAAAAGGTGATCTCATAAGCCTATTTTTTTTTCAAAAATGAAAATAGGCTAAAAATGGCCGCCATCTTGGATCCTAAGGGACATTTTGGGTGCTTCCCCTTTTAGAATCATCAAACATAGTGCTACCGACAAGCCTGTCATGTGGCGTGGTATAGAAACTACAGTATTTGCAGTATGGAAATACGTACCGCACCCACTATCTCGGAGCCCTATTATACGGCCTCGTTCAAACTCAGTAAGCTGCTGATACTGCCTTCTTCGTCTCCTTAAAGGCAGGTTTGACTCACATCTACCTTCCAACGTCAACATCGGGCGATGACTAACGCGCATGAAGTGTACGGCACGTACAGTATTTAAAGCAAACATGCTTTGAAAGGACATAGTGGCGCCAGGGGCGTATATAGAAAAAAAAAAATCGGGGGAGGGGGGGGGGGGCTGACTATCCTGCAAAATTGTGATTTTATATAGCCTACAATTGTATGACTACCCCTTATTATTCCCGTTTTTATATAGCCTACAATTATTACAAAAAAAGTTGTAAAATACAAGACAACACACAAATAAAATTTTATACTTAATGATGATGATGATGATAATTAGTGTTTTAAGGGGCCTAACATCTAGGTTATCGCCCCCATATACTTAATGGACTTTCTATTATGATCTCTGGAGTATGAATGGCATATATCTAAATATTTGTTAATTTACTAAGCAGAAAGGTAAACAGTTTCTTCTTACATGTATTTCTCAAAAAACATACTGTGAAATTCACAGCTTTACCTCACAAGTTTGAGTGCACCCCATTCCAACCCTCAGACTAGAATTAAAATTTCTTGGCGGAGCCGGGAATCGAATTCGGACCTCCGGGGCGGCAGCGAAGAATGCTACCCACTACACCACGAGTTAGTATAATTTCAATTTTATTATTGTTTACAACTTAGCCGATAAGTTAAGATTAGGGTACAACCAAATTTACAATTATGTTATGCTCTTACCAAAGTAGCACTTTCTTAATTTTTATTGGCTTTTCTTCGGGGGGGGGGGGGGGGGGGGGGCTGGAGCCCCTTCAGCACCCCCCTCGCTCTTCATCAACTAGCGCGCAAATTTGAATAGACGTCATCAAATTCAAAGACATTTGCCATATTAGCATAGAATTTTTGACATGTCGCCTCCGTAGCGTAGCGGTCAGCATGATTAGCTGCCGCCCCGGAGGTCCTGGGTTCGATTCCCCCTCAGCCATCCTCGAAGTGGTTTTCCATGGTTTCCCACTTCGTCTTCGGGAAAATGCCGGGATGGTCCCTACCGTAAGGCCACGGCCGCCTCCTTCCCTCTTCCTAGCCTATCCATCCCAATCTTCCCCTCCCTTCCCTCATGAGGCCCCTGTTCGCTTTGCAGGTGAGGCCGTCTGGGCGAGGCGCTAATCCCACCTCACCAGTTGTATCCCTTCCGATTAGATGTTCCCAGCTCTAGGACACTGCCTGGATAGGCGGTAGGGGTGAGTTCCCTCGCTGAGTCCCTGGGAGCCACCACCCTGGAGGGTAAACACGATAAAAAAAAAAAAAAGATTTTTTTGACATCCGTATTGACAGATATACTAGAGTTCTCAAAAATTGTTGAATAGACTACAATCAATACATAACTAAAACATATCTATTGTTATATCATGGATGGCTGGTTCCTCAGTTTAGGGGCTGCGAGATCGCGGTCATGTACTTTGGGTGTGAGTAGAATCTGTCTGATGACCGGTGATAATTGTGATGGCTGCATTAGTGTGTGTCATCTGCGATTCAGGTAAGGACAGAAGACGATCAATTTCAAGTAGTTCCTACTTTTCCTAATTAATGCTACCGTCAACGACACCTAGCTGCGAACTTTGGCTGCTAGATGCCATCGCAACCGGCACTTGGCGGCGAACGTTGGAACTTAATAGAGCGTTAATCAAATCTAACCTAAAAATTTAGTTTCACACAATTGTGGTTAGAGGAAGGTTCTTTTACATGCCATAAATCTATGATATGGGCCCGCCGGATTTACTGACCCTTCGATGGAAGGCATAAGCTACCGAGGGATTTTAATGCTCTTAAAAATCCGACGACTTCGGTCGGGTTTGAACCCGCGATCTTGGGCATAGAAGCTTAGCATTCTACCAACTAGGCTACCGAAGCCGCCTATTCTTATATCAAAGGAACATGTTTCTACCTACCAATGAGGTCCTCTTCAGCCAACATCAAGAATATACAGTATAACATATTAGTCTATTGTTATATCTAAGTCTACTAACTAATGGCGGATTAGGAAGAAGTTCTATATTAAATAATACATGTATAATTAATTGTTTAAGAACGTTAAAAATCCCTCAGTATGCCTTCCTTCGGAGGGTAAGTAAAACCGGCGGTCCCATGTCCTAGATTTATGGAATGTTAAAGAACCTTCCACTAATTACACCTGTATGAAGCTAAATTATATATAGATTAAAGATTTGACTAACGTTCTTAGGTTCCTACGTTCGTCGTCAAAGCCGACTGCGGTGGCATCTGGTAACTAAGTTGTGAACTAGTTGCTCTTTGATGGTGGCGTTTGGCGGTAAAAGTAGGAACTACTTGAAGAATTCAATGTCTGCAGTCCTTACTTGAATTAAAACTGATACACACACTAATATAGTCATCACTAGGGCTCGGATTCGAGCATATTTGCATATTCTTTTCCTGAATAGTACACATTGAAAGAAGCCTTTCGGTGGTATTTTTCACCTCTCTGGGACCAACAGAATTGAAATTTATCGAGCATATAAATGCATAAAACCGCGGTTTTCAGAATAGAAGCATATAAATAATGCATATTCTTGTGATTTTCGTCTAAATAGTTGTTTTTCTTCGAAATCGGGCCTGACCATCCTTAAGGTTCGAAAAGAAATAATTATTAAAAAGCCTGCCTGGTGCGAATAATAGAACCGCAGGTTTATAACCTTTAGTGAGGTCGTTATCGTCATTGAAACTTTTTTTGACTGATTTAAGAAAATCATTCAAAATTGAAAACATAGAAAAAATTCTTGTTGTACAGACCAATGCAGATCTACTTCATTGACTCGCCTAATTGTGAACATTTTGTAAATTGACTTTTAAACTATAACTTTTATAAGAAAACTTCTCTTATGTATATATTTGAAAAACTTGAATGCGAGTATATTGCTGTGTATCATACATACAATTAGAAAATAAAGCTCGTATATAAAGGTATGTTATTGGTTTTTTCGTTTCGCTTTCCTTTCTATAGTTTTTAACGGTGTTTTTCGAGCATATTTTGCATATTGAACTGCATATAATGGGTTGTTCGAGCATATATATCGAGCATAAAACACATGGTTTTCGAGCATATCAGGAGATGTTATCGAGCATATCGATCCGAGCCCCAGTCATCACAATTAACACCGGTTATCAGACAGATTCTACACACACCCAAAGTACACAGGGCTACATGACCGCGTTGTCGCAGCCCCTAAACTGAGGAACCAACCATAATTAAATGTAAAACAACGTAATGAAATGGATATCCTTATAAAACGAGTAAAATATAATATAGGGTTCCTCAGGAAAATCCAAATCAGGTATGTAGAATATCAAATACAGGGTCTTTCATATAAAGTAAGAACGGCAAGCGGTAGTGTTGTTATTCGCTGCTGCGGTGGCCTTGGCCGAGGTTGTGGCACGCCATGGCCCCCTGCTGTACTATTGAAACCGCGCGCATAGTACATATGAGGGTTGTTTTCTTTTTCAAGTTCCGATGGACTGAATAAGAATAACAGATTGACATAACAAGCTGATTTCACTACTAAATGTTTGATTGTTTCATGTCTCAACATAATCGCCAAAACGATTGAAACATTTGTCGTATCGTTACGCCAGCTTTCCAATGCCCTAGGCAAAATACAGGGTCTTTCATATAAAATAAGAGCGCCAAGCGGCGGCTTTGTTAACCGCTGCTGCGGTCACCTTGGCCGAGCTTTTGGCGCGCCAAGGCCCCCTGCTTTAAGCGTGTGTACAATCCTATATGATGCAGTGGCCTTGCTAGCGTGTGTACAATGCTGAAATCTTACTTTAGTTAGTTATTGTTGATGAAACCGAAACCCCTACTTGTGCTAATTTTGTGAGTGATTTATTCGGAGACCGTTCAAGATTCTCGCCAATGTCATCTAGCTCATCCTCTGTTAAAACTGTTCGTGTGCGGGCATGTTTTTTATTGAGCACCGAGCTAGTATTGTCAAACTTATTTGCAATTACGTGAATCTGTGCTAGTGAAGGTGGCACTTCATCAGGAAATTGTTGAACAAATGCATCACGTACCCGCCGAGCCGACGCGTACTTAAAATAAGTTTTACATAAAAAATACGATGTTGCAATGATAACTGTCTTACCATGTTAGCACTTGAGGTTTAGACTGGCGACTGAACAACTGCACGCTTATTGCAAGGTCAAGTTTGGTAATGTCAATCTGTTATTTTTATACGGTCCAACGGAACTTGGAAAAAAAAAAAAAAAACAGCCATCGTATGTACTATGCACACGCTTTCAATACTATAGGGGTTTCGGTTTCATCAACAATAACTAACTAACTAAAGTAAGATTTCAGCATTGTACACACGCTAGCAAGGCCGCTGCATCCTATAGGATTGTACACACGCTTAAAGCAGGGGGCCTTGGCGCGCCACAAACTCGGCCAAGGTGACCGCAGCAGCGGTTAACAAAGCCGCCACTTGGCGCTCTTATTTTATATGAAAGACCCTGTATTCTGCCGCCACTGAGATGGGTACGTCTGGACAGTCTCCTGAAATTTTCCTTTTTGACGAGGCGTTGCTACCCAACCATACATTCAATTCTCGAAAAAGGTGAAAATCATTCAGTGCTGGTTCGGATGGTCCAAAACTTCACACTTGAATTCTTTGAAAAAGTCTATCGTAACGTTTCACAGTGCGTGAATGATTTTCAACTTTTTCGAGAATTGAAAGCTGGTGTGACGATACGACAAATGTTTCAATCGTTTTGACGATTATGTTGAGACATAAGAATAAAACAAGCAAACATTTAGTAGTAAAATCTGTTTGTTATGTCAATCTGTTATTTTTATACAGTCGTTCGTAACATTAAAAAGAAAACAGCCCTCGTATGTACTATGCGCGCGCTTTCAATAGCACAGCAGGGGGCCATGGCGCGCCACAAGCTCGACCAAGGCCACCCCAGCAGCGGATAACAAAACTGCCGCTTGCCGTTCTTACTTTATATGAAAGACCCTGTACAGTACGTTGCTAAAACTGCGAGAGCAAATTGAATAATTTACAATGTTAACATATCTCTAAGGCTGTCCCAGTGTGTGACGTGGATACATTTTCAGGTGCGAACCCGTAGGTATTTTAGAGTTGGATTTGTCTTTGTCCTTGTTTTTTTGTTTGTTTTTGTCTTTTTAGCGTTTGTCTTTTAGTGTCCGAGGACATGTTCGGCTCGCCAGAGTTTGTAGCTGCTTCTATGCGGACACCCACGGGGTGAGCTACAAGTACCGTCGCGTATGGTGAAGTGTTGTCTGGGGAGGAAAGTTGGAATGTGAGGACGAGGAGTTGGAAGGTAGCGGCTGTGGCCTATAGTTAGGGACCAACCCCGACATTTGCCTGGAAGAAAAATGGGTTACCTCAGAAGACCAACTTCAAGGTTGCTGGTGGAGGGTTTCAAACCTCTTCGCCTCCCGGATGCGAGCGACTGCCTGCAGCTACGCCGTAACGACCACGGCTAATTCACCTGGTTGTCTCTGGTAAATTATCTACAAACAACTAAGTAATTAACGAAACTTTCTTGTTTGGAATGCTATCTGACGTGCCAATGCTGCAAGAAGATTTAAGCCAAATAAAGTATGAAGTAATAATTCTGAAGAATATTAACACAAAAATTTTCGATGCTGGAAAGTAAGGTATGATATGGACGATAGATATCGAAAAGCAATTTAACATTTCTTGGCAACATTTCGAAGGAATAACTACCAACTATTACATATGATAAAATACATATATGAAACGCTTTTAGCTCATTTCTATTTCTTGGTAGACATTATATCATAGATTAACCCAACTACACAATAGGTCTCACGGTTGGCACCTGTAAACGTATAGCCTACGCACCATACGTCGCGATAACCTCAAACATCTACATTAAAGATCCTACAGTAATCGGGGTCTTCTTGCAGAATTGGTGATCAAACATGTCCTACAGTGGGCCCTATATAAATGTACCTTGTGGTGATTCATCCTCTAGAATAAAACGTAATTTCTTGAGGTGTGAAGGAATTTCCCATTTCTGCCACACTTTTGAGGATATTGAGTACTTTTTTTTAAAAAATAAGGCAACAAACATTGGAGAACTAATAAGAGCCAATCGCTTCACACACACTCCTTTCTACTGTAATTCGTGCTGTATCAAACGTTCAAGAAATATGTTCAGGTGGGGCCAAAATGCAATAAAACCCCTCAATTTATTGCAGAAGTGTTCTGTGAAATGTATGCTCGTTAGTGTATGAATCCCCTAAAGCGGGGAGTGTCCTGTATTCTACTCCTTGGGCCATATCCGCTCAGTGAACGTTGCAAATCATGTTGGCAACAGTTCTGAAGAGATCTTCGCTTGTCATCCCATAGCTCTGCCTCATAAGTAGAGCCCGGATGTTGATGGCGTAGAAAAGTTCAAAACATGCACTTAAAATTGTCTAAAATGACTGTAATAAATGACCTAAAAATTCGAAAAATGTACTATAAAAAGGAGAAAATGATCTTATACTAATAAACTCACCAATATTTCAAAAATTCTAAAACTGCACTATAGGATGGAAAAAATGATTTTATAATAATAAACTCACCAATATTTCAAAAATGACATCTTAAGATCAAACTGAAAAGTCAATCAAAATAGATTTCTAGCACTTAACAAAAGGTTTATGTTCACTTTATTAGTCTGAGTTGCACTGCACTGATGTCAAATGTAAATGATCTGCGGTTATCAGCCAACAAGTTTATATAGGCTATCTCGAAAAGTTGCGTTCAATATCAACTGATGTGATCGGAAGTGAGGAAGGTCGTTTGCTGCTAAATCCTCCTCAATCCCATCCATGCAGTAGTTTTCACCAGAAAGAATGTCTGAGATTTTGCAGAATGTTTTATATCCGGTGTTTTTGTCCAGCACTTGTTTCAGTTTTGATGCAATAACCGCAGCAATTTCGCCACGATTGTTGCTAAGACTAGTTTCCACCCGGTTGATTAAGGCAAGGAAATCAATATTTCAATATTTTAAATTATCTTGAATCAGCTACTAGCTTCTTCTTAACTCTGGGACACGTAACTCCCTCATATAACGCCGTGACATGACAAAATTGGAAAAAAAAACCTCCAAAGGCTAATTTCTCTAAAATAAGACCAAAAAACCTACCAAACTTAAAAAAATGCTCTTAAAATGGAAAAATAGGAAAAAAAAATGCAAAAAGATGCAAAATAAAAATGACATATTTGCATACGGGATGGCCCGTCCGGAGTTTCTATGTACTTCAGCATTGTTTTCGACAGCTCAGTAGAAAGATGACATGTCATCAACATCCGGGCCCTACTCATAAGCATCAGCCAGGATATTTGTCGTCTCCCGTTACTTACTTTCCAGCTACAGTATTTGCACTTGTAGGATGAGCTCGAGAAGGCTACAGTACGTGTTTCTGGATGACTCATTAGGCGATCGATGTACTTGAGTTTCCGGATACTTATCATCTTATATCAGGAGCTCCCTGGTACGTGCGCAACGCTCAACTCCACGCTGATTACCAGCTCCCGGTAATCAGGGTCTGTTAGGTAGTCAGCCCGAAGGCTGGTTGGATCCTCAAAAAGTACCGCCGTTAGGTAGCGCTATATTGAGGCGTACTAGGCAAGGTGAGGAGAGAGGTAGTTTGCAATTGCTTCGCTCACCGAGTCAGAACAGCAGTACCCTATGAGTAGAACCTTTCACAGCATCCACAGGCACTGACTGTGCTCTGAATGGCATTACTAAGCACCACCCATACCTCAGTAGCTTCCGTATAATCACAGCCATGAGTGAGACTGAGACATCGGTGAAAAGCCACATTTTACTCTAGCTGTAGCCGCATTAAAAAGCAGGCAGCCCAACTTTATAAAACATCAACACAAAACATCATCCCTCTAGTGAACAGGTTGGGTGATTACCAAGCAACCGGGTGCCGGTACAAACGGCCCCGAATTATTATTGAACAAATCTAGCTTATCGATCTCTTTCCAAGAAACCTTCAACTCTTCTAAATATGCTTACCTAAGCACCTACTTTTACTTTCTTTCCCTCTCAAATTAAGAACTTAACAAGTTCCCCCTGACACCAGGCCACATCTTAGTCAGCTATTACACTCCAGGTAATCACCCAACACCCCATAACCATGCTGTTTGGACAAAACCGTTTAATAGACATTGCACTTAAGGCCCCTCATCCTGACAGGTTACAATTGTAGAGCGCTAAGGAATATATAGAAGAACTGTTTGAAGTTGATAGGAAAGAACCTTATGCTAGTGAAGATATAGATGTCGAAAATGGACCACATATAACAAAAACATGCTATCAAGTTGTCTAAAAATAATAAAGCCCCTGGTCCTGATCTCGTAACAGCTGACATACTGAAACTCATTAATGAAGAACATTTAGATGTCTTAGTAGATTTGTATAATTCAATCTACAACACAGGAGTCATTCCTCATGAATGGCTACAGTCTATATTTGTTACATTGCCGAAAAAGGCAAATGCCCGTCAATGCAGCGATCATAGAACAATCATTCTCATGAGTCATACTCTTAAAATATTTCAAAAAGTTATCCATCGAAGGTTCTTCAAAAAATTGGAACAGGATATCAGTGAAACACAATTTGGTTTCAGAAATGCACTAGGAACAAGAGAAGCCCTGTTTACCTTCAATGTGTTGGCACAGTGATGTTTAGATGTGAATCAATCTATTGAACCCGAGGAGGTTATGCTGACTGGAATCGAACGTGGTTCTCAGAGACTGTGATCTCAGTATAAAGGTTCCACCAGGGAACGAACCCGAAGTCTGTGGAGGGAGTTTCATTGTAAAAACCCCTAGAGAGAAGTGTATATTAAATCACTGGTGTGATTTCAGTTGCAGTGACATTATTTACAAAAATAATGAAGGGAAATCGAGCAGAATACTGCATTATTAGACTACTTGGTGTAGGCTATATGGGGCTTGGAGCACTGCTAGTGCAGAGTTGACGTTTTTACAAATTAGCCCAGAATTGTGGGAGGTGTTCAGTGGAGCCACGTCCATCTCTCTGACCTCGTTATGTCGTCTGGGAGAGGGTGAGGGCCTGAATAATGACCCAGTTCTTCCCCGACGGAGAATAGCATTGAGTTTGGTGGGGAGAGATAGCCAGGAAAATCATTGATTACTCGCGATTGGAGTAACGGATTGACTTGAGAGTTGTCCACAGGTGAATCTTTTGCCAAAAGGCTAATTTTAGAGCCTTTAATCTGCGTAATTGGTGCATATTTAATGGAGCGCGGAAGGATGGAAAGCTCCCGTTGTTCGCGGCGAGTTTTGAGAAGGTTGCCTGGGATTCCCAGTAAGATAGCGTCCCCAAGCCATGGAGAAAGGAATTAATATTAATTAAGTGGACGAGCGATTCTTCTGCACGCAGGTAGTTCTGGGATCTGTGATGACAAAGGAACCCGATGATCATGGTTTCGAGACCAGAATCACGCTGTGAGAGGAGCCGAGATGACGCGGGAAAATTTCGCCCTACTTTTCGTGGGAATCCAATATAAGGGAGTCGACCCTTGACGGAGCGCTCAGTTTGCAGTCAGTCTTACTCAGTCCAACGCAGTCATCATGCCAGGCGCACGCCAGTATTGCAGCCAGTCTTAACGCAGGTTACAAAGTTGGACATAGTTTGTCACCGAGAGTTGAAAATAGTCATCGCTACACAGTTTTGTAAACAGTATGAACAATGTGTGTTCATTTAGGAAGCAACGGGTGAAATAAGTTGCAGAACTATTGTAAATAATAATCTATGTAAAGTTATGCACAGTGTTAGCGCAATGTGTAAAATATTGACTGATCGTATATGTGTAATTACGATGGAATGCGCTAAAAGAAACGTTACGGAGCAGTTGGTAATGTCATAAGTATACCAAATAACCACGCTCAGGACGGTAGTTAGCATATCTATGCGACGCAGGAAGCTTACCGTAGGAGTATGTATAAAAACTGTTGGTGAATTCCGAGGGCAGGTAAACCAGACTTTCAATCAGGAGTTGGTAGGAGCACGGGAGATGCCGTCGACACCTGCAATTTTGATATCTTTGCTAGGGAATTTCAAGCAATGAAAAGTGTACACAGTGACGTGTGTTGTGTATAAAGCATATGTAAAATATCTTTTAAAGTAGTGGTTTTATAAGTGTTATAAAGTGTCACATGTTTGGGAGCAATAGCTTCCTTATAGAAATGCAAAGTGCCGTATGGTTAACGGAAGTTGTGTGTTATAAAATGCGTGTATTCAAGATGAAAATGTCGCGTTAAACCTGCATATGGCAGGCGACTTGGAAGAATATGATTGGTTGGAGCCACCATAAGGAGCCTATAGAGAGATGTGAGTACCCCACAAATTATGTTTAATTAATGAACATAGGACACTGCATGTTGGTGATTTCAGTAAAGATGCCAGTAAAAATCAGATTAGGAGGGAGATCCTCCGGGTTTAATTATTATTGTGTTGATTTTCATAAAGTTGAGATGTTAATGTGCATCAATAAGTGGATTATTCATTACCACTATTAATTAAGATGGCAATCAGTTATGTAAATGTTACGAGCACAGTTGTTCGAGTTTTAAGATGATTGGTTGTGTCGGATTTTGGTAAATTATGTCAGAAATATAATAATAATACTAAGGAATGATTTTGGTAAAATATGTCAGAAATCATAATAATAATAAGGAATGATTTTGGTAAATTATGTCAGTGAGAATAATAATAATTATGAATATCAAAGGTATTAATGAACGCATCAGGAAATTATTGTAAACAGGAAATAATTTACGCTATTTGCAAGACTTATTGATCCAAGCAGTAAGATTATACAGTAAGATTACATTACGGGATTAAAGAAAGAGTTTGATATCAGAATATTGTATTAATGGGAATATAATTATACCAGGAATGGAAGAGCTTTTAGTGAATTGAATTTGCAGCTTATGTGAGAAGCTTATAGAGTAAATGACAGATTTCTCTTAATATTATAGGACGAAGTCGTAACATTAGGTAAAGGAGCCAGGTGGTCTATTCTACGTATGAAATCTCCTATGCCGGGGGCATAGCGGAGATATACTTTGTGCCAGAGTTTTAGTGTTGGACCCTAACTCTGATGAAGGATGTGAATGTTCCGGGTTGGAATCCCGTGATTAGGTGCGAGGAAAACGAGGACACCTCGACGCTCTAATGATTCCCCGTGAACTTATTATTGTGAGTGATTCGGCTTGTTGAAGCGAACCTCATACCGGCAGCATTGGGCTGACCGCATATTATTTAAGACACCGGTTGCCAAATAGACCAATGTTATACGAACATCGTACCTTCATGTTGAATGGACCTGTTTGGTGCCAGTAATTATTTTATCCTCGGGGTAGGAATAAATATAAAGCTCATTCACTACCTGTGTGCATAATATTCAATTAAAATCCATTGAGATATGTGTGCCATTGGGAGCACAGTATTGTCTTGTAAAATCTTACAATGCTTTGGAAGTAAGCCTTCAGACATAAAAGCGAGGGTCGAGCTAATTGGTGGAACCCCATTCCACATTCTATTGTATACCGACCGCTCGAGGAGAGGGTCTGGGGACGGTCAAGGCGAACCGTGAAGGCAAGTTGAAAGGAACAGATTTTAGACCCTGTTAATGACTTGAAATAAAATATTGTCATGTTGAGTAATGAAGCAATGTGGTTTGAGAACACGTTGATAATTATATATTACCCTGATGGTTCATGATTTTAGCTATCTAACGAATGGTTAGACGTTGCATTTATACTGTCACTGACAACTTTTTCTGAAGTTGGTTACCAGATTCCACAGGCTACGCGCGCAAGGTAGTTTGATTATACCATCCGACACAACAATAACATAACGTTTTTATATGAAATCACAAAACGGCATGCAGTGGAACTATATAAACAGTGGAACTATATAAACAGTGGAACTATATAAACAGTGGAACTATATAAATAGTGGAGTAGGGGTAGCTTACATAAATATGGTGTTCCACGTAGTTTGCTGTGCAACACCAGAATAGGCTAATGCATGTGAAGCATTTGGTGGGAAAAGAAAGATCAAAACACACACGGTACACGTAATTGTCAAATTAAGAAGGTTTTTATGAATCAGTAATGTTGTGATATTACAGAAGTCACATTGTATGACAGTAGTGTCAATGTACAGTTTGTTTCTGAAGTTGTACGTGCATCAGCGCACTAGAATACCTGTGTGATGTTCACATAAGGGTAAAGGTTTGTGGTATGATATGATTTATTATGATTATATTATGTTCATATTGGTGGATTGTGGAAAGTAATTTTTGTTTGCTTTTATTTTATGGTTATGGGGATTGTTTTATTTGTTAAAGCCATGATTTTATTTACTGAATTAAAGTTTTAGAATAGAGTTGTGCCTTATCATTGTAGAGTTGATACCTCTTAGCCTCAAATCCAAAGTATGCAACTGCTCAGTGGGAGGACGGTACACCCTCGAGTCCTGAAGCTAGCTGGAGGCAGAAGCATATTTTCCATCGAGATTATACGCATGGGTACACTATGTATGTCTGCTTTTTGGATTATAATAAAGCTTTCGATATAGTCTAAGTTCGTCATGATTGCCTCATCCAAATGCTCCAGAAGAAGAACTTGGATGTGAAGGACATTAGAATCATCAGCAATAGTTATTACGAACAGACTGCGGTCATAAAGGAAGGCAGGGAGCTATCCGAAGAGGTGGAAATAAAACGTGGTGTTAGACAAGATTGTGTCTTGTCTCCTATGATGTTTAATCAATACTCAGAAGAAATATTACAAGCAGCTTTAGAGGAAGAAACAGCAGGAATTAAAGTTAATGGAAAAATAATAAACAACTTAAGATTTGCAGATGACACGTTGTTATTCGCGGAAGGTCTACAAGATTTACAGCGACTGACTAACAAAGTCGTGGAGGCAAGTGAACAATGGGGATTAACACTTAATGTCAGTAAGACACGTTTATGGTAGTATCACGAACGCAACATCAATAGAGCTTGATAATCAATGGGGAGACAGTACATCAAGTGACAAAGTACAAGTATTTAGGAACAAATGTGAGCTGTTTCATTGACTGTACTGAGGAGATAAAGTCCAGGATCGGTCAAGCCAGAAATTCATTCAATAAAATGAAGAGAGTGTTCTGTAGCAGAGACCTGAATTTACATCTAAAAATTAGACTTCTTCTCCACCTTGTTCTATGGAGTTGAGACCTGGACCATACAGAAACGAGAAATGGACAGATTGGAGGCATTTGAGCTATGGACGTACGGAAGGATACTGAGGCTGAGTTGGAAAGAAAATGTCACCAACGATGAGGTGATGAGGCGGATGGGAAAGAGAAAGGAAATATTAAATACTGTCAAAATTAGAATACTGCAGTATCTGGGTCATGTGATGAGAGGAGAGAAATGTCATCTGCTGCAGCTGGTCATTCAAGGGAAGTTACAAGGCAAAAGAAGACCAGGAAGAAGACGCATTTCTTGGATCTATAATCTGAAAACTTGGTTCAATTGTTCCACTATTGAGCTGTTTCGTGCTGTATCATCTAAAGTAAGAGTCTCTATGATGGTTGCCAACCTCCTGAGAGGAGATGGCACATAAAGAAGAAGAAGAAGCCAGCAATCGTCTTATATCATTTCGAACATCATCAGGACTAGAGCATGTTTGTATAGTTCTCTCACATTCATCGTTTACGACCGGCGACTCTAACATTTAGGCAGTACCACGCGCCAAACACTGCTGAACAATAGCCGACGGTTCGTGACCAATAGCAAACTTGCTCTGTCACTCCACATAGAGTCCCGAGTCCCCTGGCTGCGGGCTCGCTTGTCAGGTGTCCAGTCTTGCACAGTTGCATGTAGTTCTGTCCAACCTCGCTGCTTGCTCTCATTGTCAGTGGCTACGGTGGAGAGTTGACAACGCTATGCCTCGAGTTGGGAAAGCCTCGGCTCCACGCAGACATGGAATATAAACATGGCCACCCAGCTAGGTTTCAAAAGCGAGCCAGTCGTTAATGTCCAGCTATGTGGCTAATTGGTTAGCGTGCTAGGCTTTGACCCGAAGGGTTCCGGATTCGATTCCCGGCCTGGCCGTGGGGATTCTAATCTTATGTGGTTAATTCCTCTGACTCGGGGACTGTTTGTGACGTATTCATGTAAAAAACAAACAAAATTAGAATTAAAGAAAAGGAAAATGTCAAAAGTAAACAATAAAAAAGAGATTTAAACAAGTAGTTCCGTGAAGAACTATACAGCCTATTTTCATATATCCTACTTATGCTAATTGCCTTTATCAACAAACTAAATTTCAGTTTGATTGCTGTAATAGATTCGTAGATATTGAGAACCGTCTATATATTTCGGATGGTCGCCATGCTGGACTTTTATATAAGAGTTATATACTGTTACATGAAGATTATTGTGTACGTGTAGTACTCAAACTTCAATCACATGATTAGGACACAAGAAGTAAAAACGAGATTTTCAAATTTCACACAGCTGCCATCTTGTGTTTTTTTTTGTCGTGTAGCCTCCTGAGAGGCCGAGTGCAGGTCTTTCCAGTCGACGCCCGTGGGCGACCTGCGTGTCGGGATGAGAGATGGAATGGATGAAGATGAATGAAACTGGGCAAGGATGTGGAAGGAAGCGGCCGTGGCCTGTCAGAAGGTACTGTCCCAGCATTTGCCTGGTGTTGAAAATGGGAAACCACGGAAAACCACTTCAAGGACAGCCGACGGTGGGGCTCGAACCCACGCGTCTACCGAGTCAGCAGAGAGCTTGGCCCCATGACCTAACGCTGCGCTTTAGCCCGCGTAGCCACTACTGTCGGTTTATGGAAACAATTGAAATAGATTAGATGCTAGTAGATTAACGTTTGTATAAGGATTTACTGTACCAAGTTTCACTGCACTTGGAGGGTTAAATTGCGAGAAACGACCATGTGAATATTTATACTTCGCGTCGCCACCATGTTGGATTTGTGATCACCATGTTATTGACAGTCCTATAGGGGAACTTATGTTCATAACCCCTATGAATATAAAAAAGAATCAGTTTGATTGCTGTAGTAGATTCGTAGATATTGATAACCGTCTAAATATAGTGGATGGTCGCCATGATGGATTGTTATATGTATAGGCCATAGAGTCATGTACCTTTAAAGAAAAAAATATTGCGTAGGTTCATTATTCAAACTTTCACTTTGATCGCATGATTACGACACAAGAAACAAAAACTTAATTTAAAAAATTAGCACAGCCTATTTAAAAGTCGCAAATTCGCGTGGCCGCCATGTTAGTTTTGTAGTTACCAGTTTTTCAAAAGTCAAATAGGTGAACTTCTAGTAGTTCCCTTTATCACCGTAAAAAAATTCCAGGGTGATATCGGGAATAGTTTCGGAGATATTGAATGCTGGTGAAATATTTCGCACAGCCGCCATGTTGGATTGGTGAGACGTAACAAAATTTGAAGGGCACGGTTGGGGTCGTCCGGAATAGTGCTATGGACTTACCGAGTTTCATTGAAATCGCTCCAGTCGTTTAGATTTTATTAGGGGGGGGCACACACACACACACACACACACGAATATCACACACACACACACGCGGACAAAAGGTGATCTCATAAGCCTATTTTTTAGAATTGAAAATAGGCTAAAAATGTTTTTTTTAAGTTATCGAGGAAAGTAATAGAACTTTATCTCGAAGTTGTGTAGCTCGTTTATCATCACCTGGTAAGAGTTACATCGGAACGCCGCTAGGTCGCAGCAGGGGATCTCCCGCTCGGTTCTATCTGATCGGTTATCTTAGCAAGGGTATTTACGTCTTCATTTCTGTCCGTCCGTCAGAAGAGCTCATCGCATGTAAATGAACAGTTTCTCTGATCTAGAACAGTATTTCTCTATCTTAAAACATGGCCCGATAATTTCGTGGAAAGATTCTGAAGCCCAGCCTTAGGGTAAATAGCCTAACACCTCATTAGTGCAGCAATGTTCTTATTCTGAGAAAAAAAATCAGATCTTACTAACTTAAAATCTGGAGAAATTTTCTTATTCAGAGAAAAATTTTACAGATTGAACTGATCAAATGTTCCACGTCTTTCAATGCGAGAGATAAATATATTCAAATTAATAATACAGTATGTCGTTCGACTTTCGGACAAGGTTGACTAATAGTTGATCAATGTAGAGAGGTTACTAATGACGAAATCACTCAGGTGCTGATCAAACAAGGTGCGATAGTCTAGCCACAGCTAAGATAATCCTGTCACCAGTCTCCCAAGCAAACACTTTTTGTTAAACCTACAGCACAGGTATGTCAACGACGGGAAAGAAAAGCTTATTACACTGGTCAACAATGATTTTGTTAAATAAATAATTTCTGGTGTTTCTTATATATTGCCATCTGCTGATTCCAAAAATGAAGTCAGAAATTTGCCATCACCCACCATTTTTTAGCCTATTTTCATTTTATGAAAAAAAAAGCCTTATTAGATAACATTTTGCCTGTGTGTCTGTGTGTGCCTGTGTGATTCGTGTGTATGCACCCCCCCCTAATAACTTCTAAACGGCTGGAGCGATTTCAATGAAACTCGGTGAGATCATACCACCATTCTGCCCGACCCCGACCATGCCCTTCAAATTTTATTGTGTCTCACCAATCCAACATGGCGGCTGTGCGAAATATTTCACCAGCATTCAGTATCTCCGAAACTATTACAGATATCACCCTGAATTTTTGTACGGTGATAAAGGGCACTACTAGACCTTCACCTATGAGACTTTCAAACACCTGGTCACTTCAAAACTAACATGGCTGCCAAGCGAATTTGAGACTTTTAAATAGACTTTCCTCGCGATTTAACTATCCAAATGTAATGAAACTTGGTACAGCAAATGTTTATACGCATTGTAATGCACTGGTGTCTAATTTAGTTCAATTGTTTACATAACCTCAAAATGGCGGCTGTGCGAAATATTTCACTGGCATTCTATATCTCCGAAACTATTACAGATACCACCGTGAAATTTTGTACGGTGATGAAGGGAACTGCTAAAAGTTTATCTATGTAACTTTCAAACACCTGTAAGTACAAAACGAACATGGCGGCCAACGAAGTTGAAACATTTTTATAGACTTTACTCGTGATTTAACCATCTGAGCGCAGTGAAATGTGGTGCAATAAATGATTATACATATTGTAATGCACTGGCATCTAATTTAGTTCAATTGTTTACATAACCTCATGATGGAGTCTGTGCGAAATTTTAAAATTAAGTTTTTATTTCTTGTGTCGTAATCATAGGATCGAAGTGAATGTTTGAATAATGAAGCTACGCAATAATTTTCCTTTAATGGTACTTTCATGACCTATATATATAACAATCCAAAATGGCGAGCATCCGAAATATTTTGACGGTTCTCAATATCTACGAATCTGTTACAGCAATCAACTGATATTTTTTATGTTCATAGAGGCTATGAACATAAGTTCACCTATAGGACTTTCAGTGACCGGGTGAGCACAAATCCAACATGGCGGCGACGCGAAGTATAAATATTTAAATGTACGTTTATCGCGATTTAACCATCCGAGTGCAGTGAAACTTTGCACGTTAAATGCTTACACCAATGTTAATCCACTGGCATCTAATTTATTTCAATTGCTTTCATAACCACAATATGGCAGCTGTGCGAAATTTTAAAATCTCGTATTTACTTCCTGTGTCCTAATCATGCGATTGAAATTTGAATACCATACGTACACAATAATCTTCATGCAATAGTACATAAATGAAATTCCAACCTGGCGACCATCTGAAATATTTAGACGGTTCTCAATATCTACGAATCTATCACAACAGTCAAACTGAAATTTTGTATCTTGATAGAGGCAATTAACATGAGTGGGATATATGAAAATAGGCTGTATAGTTCTTCATGGAATTAGGCTACTTGTTTTAAATTTTGAAAATATTTTTTCCTGTTTATTAGCATTTGTGGTATATAACATGCTGATTATACGGATTAGTTTACATTTACATTATTTCATTCCATTATCTCAACAATTGACTTGTAACTTTTGGTGATTGTTACCTGTGAATTCATAAATAGCAACAATGACATTTCCCTCACAGAACTGAGATTGTAAAGTAAAGTTCCCAGTTGAATAGACGCTTTCTTTGAAGAAAGAAGTTAATCCTGTGCTGTCTTCCGTTGTCAATTGAATTGTGATAGAAGTGTATATATCGTACTAATAAAACTAACAATTCTCCGTTTTATCTATGGAATGTTTTCATTGTATGTATTTGATAAGTGCGTAATATTTGTTTATGTCTTAATGCATATTTGGGCTGAGGAAGCACTAACGTTTGAGCGAAACATGTACCCAATTGTATAAATAGACTATTAATATTGTATTGAAAAGACGGAGAATTGTTAGTTTTATTAGTAAACATATTCAATACGGACCTGAAAATGGATAATATTATTCTGGTGTATATATCGTACCAATTAGTGCATTAGAAAGTACTTAGTGTATACGAAACATGTCTTAATTACTGTCTTAATGATAGAAACAAATTCTGTTACGTGTGTGGTGAGCTCACTTTACAAGCGGAGAGGCGAAATTTTACTCCTTTAGTTACATGTGCTTAGGACTGTTATTTTAAAACCAAAATAGACCAGAACAAGACATGGGCCCCAGAAATCTGTTGTGCCAAATGTGTAACACTATTAACTATTAAAAGGATCATATGCCTTTCGCAGTCCCTATGATATGGCGCGAACCTAAGGATCATTTGACAGACTGCTACTTCTGCTTGACAAATATATCTGGGATAAGTTCGACGTCCAAACACACTGTTAAATATCCATCTTTCGATTATTATTATTATTTTTAAAACGTTTTGGTCGTCTATGGACCACGTTATTTCAACTGCCTTTTCCCTCGTTCTTTCACATTGGCCCAGTATTCGCGCATTCTTCTTCGGTGAGCTTCCCTTCGTTCTTCGGTCCACTTCTTGTCGGTTTTCAATATAGGTTTTGGCTGAAAACTCAGTATCTCCCCAAGTTTCTTCTTCAAGGAGTCACGTTCCAAGATGTCCTCATGTGATATCCCCAGTTCTTGTAGGTATTTTTCCACCTCTGTAAACCAGATCCCTTTGGTTTTCTTTCCCACAAAGTAGGCACAGAATCGATTGGACAATCTTCCGGAGTTCATTCGTGTTAAATGGCCATAAAAGGAGAGCCTTCTTTTGCGAATGGTGTCCGTTATTATTATTATTATTATTAATGGCTACTGGAAGCCTCCGTGGCTTAGGCGGCAGCACGCCGGCCTCTCACCGCTGGGTCCGTGGTTCAAATCCCGGTCACTCCATGTGAGATCTGTGCTGGACAAAACGGAGGCAGACGGGTTTTTCTCCGGGTACTCCGGTTTTCCCTGTCAACATTTCATTCCAGCAACACTCTCCACTATCATTTCATTTCATCTGACATTCATTTAATCATTGCCCCAGAGGAGTGCGTCAGGCCTCGGCAGCCGGCACAGTTCATATCCTCGCCGCTAGATGGGGGCTTCATTCATTCCATTCCTGACCCGGTCGGAGACTGGAAGCAGGCTGTGGATTTTCATTTTCATTAATGGCTACTGAATGGTCCTCGGTTATGTGCACGACTATAGAGCAGTCCTGCAAAGGAGACCTGTTCTCTTACCAGCTCGGGGCCGTCCTTAAGGAAGGGAATTATTAGGAATCACACATACAAGAACACAGTGCTGACGAGTAGCGATAAAACTATGTGGTTGTGCTTTCTTTTGTCTCAGCGCTGGCTCAAGTGGTTGAAAGTGAGCTGTTGATGTCCAGGGTAGTCACGAGTAGGGTTAAACTATGCGACTGAATGTTTTCTGTCTCGACACGGGCTCACATAATTCAAAGGGAGCTAACCATGTCCACAGTACTCATGAATAAGGAAAAACTATACAACTGTGTGTTTTTTTTTGTCTCGGTACGGGCACACATGATTCAAAGGAAGCTAACCGATAATGCACAGGCCTATTGTATCATGACAACAAAATTTATCGAAATAAATTATGATTCTAATACATACTGTAGGCCGCATAGTTGATAACTTATGACTGAAACCCAAGAAATATTTTAAAAAAACTTCCATTGAGGATGAGTTAGATATTAAAATTAATAAAGCAATCGACGTCTTGAACCAAAGAAGGTATAGCCTACCAGGCTGTTCCAAATCATCGAGTTTGAGTATGCGTACACGCGAGTATTCAGCAGTGGTGCACGGAGCACGGTTGGAGAGGGACTGGGGGTCATAGCCAATACGTCACTGGGCGAAGGTCATAACACAAGTCGATGCGCTTCCTGCCAGTCTTGATGTATCAACCGCGTAGTGACGGCAGCCCCCACACCAGAGCTGTATTGCATGTTGCAGGTTTACTCACGCTAGGCGGTGAGTATTCATCTGCTCACTGGCTAGCAGCTCGGCTGGTACAACCTGTAATAGTCAGAATGACAGTTCATTACTACTTGAATTGGAATTATAGCTTTTGCATGAAGATACAATTACACCTAATGTTGCGTTAATAAAAAAAATTACTTCTTTTATAATAATAGCAAAATTTAGTATAGAATCTTTCAAAATAAATTGCAGTAAATTTGCAAATACAGTAATATATTGCCCCTGTCAACCGACGATGTAGCTAAGAGTGCTAAGGCTGGATGTTTCGAATCCCATCGTTGGCCCTCCTTGAAATGGTTTTCGGTGCTTTCACATTTCCAACTTAAGAGAAATGCAGGCAAGGCACCTTCTAATAAACCATGGCCCAGTTTCAATCATCTTCATACATTTTCTCTCTCATTAACTCCTCTAATGAGTAAGCGAATATAATAACCATAATAATTACAATTAATATTCCATATTGACTTACAATATACTATGTGGAGCTTTGAAGCCCTCATTTACTTTTCCTATACACACTATATCTACGTAGTATAAAAAGCCCCCGATTCTTGGATGTACCGGGTAATCTCGAGAACCAATGGATGGATTTTGATTCGGTTTTCACCATTCTGTAAAGGATTTCTGGAGGAAGGTTTCTGTAAGAGAACATGCCTATCAGTAACGATTTCAGTGAATCAAGTCGAAGAATAACCTACCGGCCGTGCGTCTTTTAAGCTTACGCTGGGTAAACCGTTAAAAATACCTACAGTATATATTTTGAGTGTAAAAAATGTTCAGCATGAAAAGTTGTACAAAAAAGTCCACGACAGCATATCTCTATCGTTAATACATCGCTCACTATAAGTGTTTTTACGTTTTAATTTTTTCTAACAATCTCCATTCAGTGGAAACTTAAATTGAGTGGTCTAGATGCAAAACTCACAATCTCCACTGTTGTTCGAAATTCATTTAGCAAGGCATTCTTATTCTTCGCTCCAAACTACACACGACTATCATAGTGCCGAAAAGCCAAACTCACAATATCCAATGGTTTTCAAATGCCAAGAAAAACTAAATTTTGATGCAAAACTATCATTCTCCACACTGTTTAGTTGCAAAGAGCACATTCTCCCTGTTGGCCAATCATAAGACAGCTTCTGGTCATGTGACTTTCTACAGCGGCAATCCAATATTATTATTATTATTGTGTGTTTAACTCGTAACCTCTACATAATAAATAAATAATATGTGCATTCCAACAATGCAATTGGTTTCATTTGTCTAAATGTTTCACAAACTTGGCCAACTTGTCCATTGTTTTGTCTGAAGTAATTCATTTTGTTTAGTGTCAAAAGTAACATTCTTCAATTTGTTCAGACACAAAACTCACAGTCTCCGATGTTTGGATGCAAAAGTCACATTCTCCAAAATTAAAACCTATTTCTCAGATAAATTAATATAAATAATGAAACATAGTTTATACAAGAAGGTTTAATTAAGTATAGCCTGCAACAAAAGAAAAGTCTCTTAGTGATTCCATTAGTTACATACATTTAAGAAGTTCTTTTTTTTTTTTTTTTTTGTTCCTGTAAAATTAGAAAAAGTGGAGAATGTGAGTTTTGCATCTAGAACCATCAATTACTAACTTAGGAGCGATTTAACGAGCTAGCGATTGAGCCTATCACCCCAGCTTCGGCCAGCATCAAACTGTCGAGTCGTATGGAGTTAAGACTTCAGAGAAGAGTATATGAGATTGGAGTTTCGCTGTTCACCTCGGCTTTTCTGAATTGCGTCTGGAACCTGCCGTCCATGCGCCTTTTAAGCTTACGCTGGGTAAACCGTTAAATATACCGAAGACGGGTTGGGTTGCAAGTCAATTTATATTTTTCAGCCGGTCAACAAGCTTTTGCTGAATTAGATTAGTTGGGGGTATATAACACACTATTCCTGAAAAACATTTACATGTGTATTGTCTGGTGCAAGCTAGTCAAGTGTGAACATCTGTGCGACGACTGTGCTTGAAAAGGATACTCTAACGGATAAGTGCGCATGCTCTATTTCTATTAAATTGTTGTTACTTTCCCTCGTATTAGTCTGTAGTCACATTGAGGGAAAATGAATAGGGGTCAGTATCGTTTGCGGGATGCGCTTGCAGTGCATTAGCAATATACGGGATGCATGCAGAGAAATATCGACATTCCTGATAACACACGTTAGTTGGGCTGCATAGAACAATATTATTAGGGGCAGTTGATTCACCTGGTAATACTGGTGTATCATAAAAACACAAATTATAACAGCTGTAAGATAACGATGCTACTACCCTACCAGCGAATTGTTACCGGTGACGAAAATCGGAACTGACGCGCTCCGCCCGGCCACACGCCTGCGATAGACGTGCATTCGTCGCCAGCGAAACCTCATCGCATGCCATTTGTGTGCATGATTCGTGTTGGGTCGTGCGCTGTGCGGTGTGTTCTCATTGTATGACTGTACATGCGTTCCCCCTCTTGCGCCGGAACCGCTCGCGGCAGCCATAACGAGGCGAGCTGACGTAATGTATACACAACAGCCGCGCACCACGTCTAGCGGTAACAATTCCTTGGTAGGGTAGTACCTAGTAGAAGCAAAAATGTTTAGTAAACATTGGTCCGCAAATGTGTCGCATGCGAGATAATTTAGATTTGTGGTAACCAGCGACCATTGATCACTACTAGGTGATCGTGTTACTGGGACGTACATTTTACCAAACCAAGTCAATGGCGTACTAGGACGACACGTTGAAGACTTCTTTTATATACAAGTGAGTACACTGCAGTCATTGTAACATGTACCGACAGTAGTGGCTACGCTGGCTAAAGCGCGGCGTTAGGTCACGGGGCCAAGCTCTCTGCTGACTCGGTAGACGCGTGGGTTCGAGCCCCACCGTCGGCTGTCCTTGAAATGATTTTCCGTGGTTCCCCATTTTCAACACCAGGCAAATGCTGGGACAGTACCTTCTGACATGCCACGGCCGCTTCCTTCCACATCCTTGCTCAGTTTTATTCATCTTCATCCATTCCATCTCTCATCCTGACGCGCAGGTCGCCCACGGGCGTCGAATAGAAAGACCTGCACTCGGCCTCTCAGGAGGCTACACGACAAAAAAAAATGTAACATGTAACTATACCATACTAAGCAAAATTTTTTTCTCATTCATTGCAAACAACTATAGTTCTACCAAAGTATCTAATAACGTTGTCTTGTTGTCTTTTCCTCACTAGGATCACGTTTACACACAATCAAGTCAGCGGTGGCAGGTAACCACCAATTATCTCGTCAACGGCTCGTTTGCGGACCCATGTTTACTGAGACTTTTTTGCTTCTAGCAACGGGTACTTACAGTTGTTTCAATTCGCGCTATTAATTATGATACACCCTTTATACAGGGTGTTACAGGAGGAACAGTAAATATTTTAGGAGGTGGTAGTATAGATGAATTGCAATAAACAATTCCATATAACATGTGTCCCAGTTTTATTGCGTACCGAGATACAGACATGTAACCAGAGCAGTTGTCATTTCATGTGTTGGTACACATAGACTTTTTGCACGTATCTGTGTTCCATGTAGAAGAGTATGGCGGGCGTTACGTACGCACGGTTTGCATCCGTGTCATTACCAGCCCGATCAACACCTTCGAGCAGGAGATGCAGATAGACGATTGGGATTTTGTCGTTGGATACTTGCAAATAGTCAAGTAATCCCATTATTGTAATCTTCACTGATTAAGCCACGTTCACTCGTGACGGCATCAATAACACTCATAATGAACATCAGAAGAAAACCCACATGCCATTGTGGACACACATCTTCAGGAACGCTTCTCTGTAAATGTAGGTTGATTGACAATCAGTTCATTGGGCTTGTTCTGTTGCCGCATCGTCTAATAGGACCCCATTATATTCACTTTCTTGAAAATGAACTTCCAGCATTATTGGAAGAGATTCCTTTGGCTATAAGAATGCGTATGTTCTTCCAGCATGACGGAGGTCCTGCACATTCTAGACGTCTGGCGATACAACATCTAAACCTAACATTCCCCGGAAGATGGATCGGGAGATACAGGCCCGTTTCTTGGCCACCAAGGTCCCCGGACCTTACCCCTTTCGATTTTTGCCGTGGGGATGGTTGGAAAACGAAGACTAAAATAAAAAAGTTAACACAAGAGCTGAGTTGGTCGTTCGGATTATGCATAGTGCAGCACTCCTCAAAGAACGCCAAGACGCCCTCCAAAGAGATACACGGGGTGTTATCAAGAGAAGTGCAAGATGCATTGGTGGTGGAATTTTTGAAAATCAACTTTGAACGTCCTCATTTGCATTGTCTTTACATTTGTTTGGGTTAAATACTACCAGCTGTATCTCTGTATGCAATACGAATGGAACACATGTTATATGATTTTTTAAATTGCAATTCTTCTATACTACCACCTCCTAATATATTTACTATTCTTCCTGAAACACCCTGTCGCCCAGGGGCTCACATCTAGTGGGACGTGGGTTGGCGACCACGGAACCCCAGCTGAGTCCGTCATGCTTCCACTTACTTGTGCCGGGCTCCACTCCGTCTTCTTTCCTCCCGTGGCTTATAATCACAAGATTCACGGTCACGTAAAACTACAATCTTCCTTCCTTCTTCTTTCCTGTCGACCTCACTTGGTCAACTCTTGTTCTCTTCCGACCACGACGGTATTAGGGTAACCGAGGCCTAGGGAGTCTCTTCCTTTCCCGCCTTAATTGGCCCTTGTCTCATCTTTTCTGATACCCTCCTTCTGTGAGGGGTCAGCCTTCTTTTTCTTTTCCTGTTATCTCCTGTCTTCTGCTCAAGGTCCTGAAGGAGGCAGGGTGTATGTAGCCCCATCACTTCTGGTGCACCCTGGATATTGCTACACCCTCAGGGGCTCACGGCTGGTGAGTTCGGGAGTTGGTGACCCCGAGGGATTCCTGAGCTGGGTCCGGTTTCCCCCTTTTGTTCCTTACCTGTGGGGAGAACCCTCTCCTCTTTCACTTTCCTATCTGCCTTTCATGGCTCTCCTTCCTTCCAAGTCCCTCAATCCGCATTCATCGAGGGTTGAGGGCATTTCTTTTCCTCCTGTCCTTTATTTGCCTTATTCTCCTTTTGTTTTCCATTTCTTCTTTTCGTATATAAGTTCGTAGTCAGATTTTAGTTATAGTTTGCATTTCATTTTCATCTTCACGATCACCCAAACCATTAGGGGCCGATAACCCCGATGTTAGGCCCCTTAAAACAACAATTATCATCATCATCATCATCATGAAACACCCTGTATAGTGTACCCCAGGTCAATCTAATTGGGCAAAGCGTGTTGACCGACTGAAAAATATAAATTGTTAGTGTGTATAGGCAATACTAAAAAAAAAGGATTCAAATCTTCACATAGTAGATTGCAGTATATTGCAAGTCAATACGGAATATTAATTGTAATTATTATGGTTAATGTCTTCGTTTACTCATTAGAGGAGTTAATGCGAGAGAAAATGTATGAAGATGATTAAAACTCACCTGAAGTCTATTAGAAAGTACTTTCCCAACATTACTCTTAAGTTGGAAAATGTGAAAGCACGGAACACCATTTCAAGCATGGCCGACGATGGGATTCGAAACATCCAGCCTTAGCGCCCTTTTAGCTACCTCGTCGGTTGACAAGGGCAATCAATATATTATTTCCAAATTTACTGAAATTTATTTTGAAACGTTCTATATTTACTGTAATTCTTATTTTGCTCGATACATTAGATGTAATTCTATTTTTATCCAAAAGCTATAATTCCAATTGAAATAGCAATGAACAGTAATTCTAAGCATAATTGAAATGTAATGTTTTTCAGTCGGTCAACACGAATGTACTCAACTTCAATGGAGCGGCTTTGGTGGCATAGTTGGTAGCATGCTGAGCTTCTATGCCCAAGGTCGTGGGTTCAAACCCGGCCGAAGTCGTCGGATTTTTAAAAGCGTTAAAGATCCCTCAGTATGCGTTCCTTCGGGGGGGGGGGGGGGGGGGGGGGGGAGAGCAAAGCCGGCGGTCCCAAGTCATAGATTTATGGCAAGATAATGAACCTTCCACTACCCACAGTTATGGAAGGAAAAAAATGTGTACGTTAGTTTGATAATGATTTATTAGTTCCAACGTTAGCAACCAGGTGGTGACTGCGATGTAATTTAGTAGTCACGTCCGCAGCTAGCTGTCGTGGACGGTAGCATTTGGTGGCAAAAGTACGAACTACTTGAAAATATTAATCGTCTGCAGTCCTTCTACCTGAATCACAGATAGCACACACTTATACAGTCATCACAATTAACACCAGTTATCAGACAAATTCTACACACACCCAAAGTACACGGGGCTATATGACCGCGTTGTAGCAGCCCCTTAACTAAGGAACCAACCAACTGCAATGGGTAGTTCCCTAATTCTGAAAAAACAAAACAAAAACAAAAAATATATATAACATGAGACTAATAAATACGATATTTACAATATACGTATTACTGGGTGAGCAGAATAATGCGGAACCGCTGCAGCCTGAGCGCGGCAATTTCTGAGTAAGTTGGTCGGCCGGTGACGCAATACAGTGTACTCAAAGACGAGCCACCGCGCGAGGTTAGTCATTGTTGAACGTTTGCGCCAATAATACGCGATAATGTGTTGACTGTGTGCAGGCTGCACTACCGCGGGGCTGGTTCCGCTTTATGTTGTTCACCGAGTAGATAAATCTTGGAAATACGCCTTAAGGTCAGTATACACTTGCGCGCCACGCCGCTCGCGCGCAGCAAGTTCGCTAGATTAGTACGGGGTTTCGAAGCTACGCGCGCGTGGCGCACCACGATCCATCTCCTGTCGGTTTCCTCCACGCGCACTTTGAGTGTTCGCAGATGAGATTTAGACGGGATTGTGAGAAGGTCGTTGTTTCTCGCGCGCATCTGATTGCAATATTTGTGCGTTTTGAGTGGTTATAATCTGTGATAAAACTGATCGATGCTTATCGCAAAAAGCCTCTTCTGTGGGATCCTCAACATAAGGATCATTTAAAAAAACCATTAGACTAAAAGCAGATGCGAGAGGGAAATAGGAGCTAAGCTGGGTATATCTGCGGACCAATGCAAGAAGAAGGTGATATCTTTGCTGTCTTCCTACCGGATTGAGAAAAGTAAAATACAGTAAATCGCAGGGCGGAAATACGTATCTTCTTTGGAAATGTGGGGTCCAATCTTCTGCAGCAGATTCTCACAGTCAGAAGGTGACATTCGAGTAAAATTCTTATACTGGCCGCTTATTTCTTGTGACTTCAAGTCCATCATTAGCTCCGAGCCATTCTTTTTTTTTAAACAGATCAGTTTGCCACCAACGTCGTCGTCGTTTCTTTTTCCTTTTGCACAAACTTGCCGTTAAAAAATCCGCACCACTCATCACCGCAATCGCGTGGTTTTCCTCGTACGGCGGAGACATGATTATATTTACCACACTCCAAACTGACTAGTGAATGTTCGTGGGTTTCCCAAGGATCGTGGGAGGTTCGTCTAAATAATAATTCTGGACGAGCAACACACGCGCGGCGCACGCACAGCGCGTAGTGCGCGGCGCGCAAGAGTATACCCCACCTTTACAATACTCGTTTAATTGAATTTTTGTGTCATTAATTGAATTTCTGTGTCATTAAACGAGTATTGAAGGGCGTATTTTCAAGCTTTATCTAGTAACCTTAAATAAGGTTGGCGTCAGTAATTGTATCAGGCCATAAAAACTATTATTATTATTATATATGAATCGCAGCCAATGGCCATAAGCTTGGTATTTTTGATTGAACGCCCGACGGCTCCCAACATGTTCAATTTCAAGTAGTTCCAACGTTGGCTACTAGATGCTACTGTCACTAACACCTAGTGGCGAACGTTGGAACTTGAGAGAGCGTTTCGAACTAGCTAAATATAACCTACAAATTTTGCTACACACTACCAATTGCAGTGGTAGGTTCTTTTACGTCCCATAAATCTATGACATGGGACCGCCGGCTTTACTTCCCCTCCGAAGGAAAGCATACTGAAGGATTTTTAACGCTCTTAAAAATCCGACGACATCAGCCGGGTTTTTTGAACCCGCGATCTTGGGCATAGCAGTTCAGCATGCTACCAACTACGCCACCGAAGCCACCTGTTATCCCATCGAAATTCATCTCACCTCATCCCCGACCCAATAAAAACGGGAATAATAGGGGGAGAAAACGATGTTCTTGCTGGAGAGGAAAAACTGGACAACTCTATTCAACACCTCTAATCAAATTTTCCTGGCAAAAGGCCTGCTTGTAGTGTGAGCAGTGCCGGATTTCGGTAAAATGAGGCCCAAGTCCCTCAGATTTTTGGGGCCCCTTAATTTTTTAAAGATAATTTTTATTTTTTAGCACCTGTACGTTTAATAAAGTATATACAAGAGTTCTTTTTCTCAGATGAATAATACAATTTTTATTAAATCATACATAGGCCTACATATTATACCCATGTGAGTAATTTCCATGGAAAATATGCTTCTGCCTCCAGCCAGCATCAGTTCTCAGGCGTGTACCGTCCACCCTCTGAGCAGTTGCATATTTTGATCTGAGACTAAAAAGGTATCAACTCTACAATGATAAAGCACAACTCTATTCTAAAGACTTTAATTCAGTTCTAAATCATGGCTTCAAACACATAAAAACACAATCCCAACAATACCATACAAAACAAAGCAAAATTACTCCTACAATCCACTAATTATTCACATTTTATCCTTTCAAATCCAGATGATTATTCATACTTTACCCTGAGATTGACATAAAAATTCATCTCAAGTGCTCTAATGCACATTTAAATTACACAAAAACTGTACTTATAATCTTATGTCACTTGTCGTGACCTCTTTCATTTCACAAGCTTAATTGTTTACTCTCAACACATCTTAATTTACATTATGTGTACCTTTGTGTTTTGTATCTCTTTTCCCACCAAAATGCTTTACCATGCATTAGCCAATTTATGGGTTACACAAATTTACTTGCAACTCCACAATTCTATGTAATTATACCCGTTCTGGAGTTCTACAGTCCCCTTTTCTACAGTTCCACTATATGCCGTTGTGATTTCAATTTCAAAGATTCCGTTACCGCTGTGTCGGATGGTACATTATGCTACCCTTGCGTGGGCGTAGCCTAAGGCATCTGGTATTGACCTCCAGAGCTAAGTAACACTGTCAGTAAAAAATGTAACTTCCAACAACTCATAAGTTTGCCAAGTATTACGTTATAAGAACGATCCTTAATTAACAATGTGTTTCAAACCACACAAATTCATTATACAATACAACAATGACTCTTTCATTACAAACAGGGTTTCAAAATCTGTCCCTTCTAAATGTCAACCTTCAATGGTCGTTTAAAAGTCTTCCCCTCGGAGCGACTGGTATACAATGGGACTGATTCAGGCGGTCACAACATGTGCGCTGTCCCTTCCTCTCCTTCTTGCTTTTATCCCCAAGCAGTAACAAGGTTTTAAATACAATAGTGCCGTCTCAATGACCCACATATCCCATATGATTTCAACTAAATGGTATGCAAGTTAGGTTATGGTCGTGTTTAAATATTTATTCCTAACCTTAGGATATTAATAACTGGCCTCAATAGGTCCATTTCATTATATGAAGGAGCGAGATTCATCAATCACTGGTCGAACTGGCTAGCCGGTATCTCATTAAATGCTACGGTCAGGCACAACCTGCCGCCAATTAAATTCGCTTCCCAGGAGCTGAATTAATTCATTAACAAGTTCTCGGACGACATCAGGTATCATGCAGAGGTTTCCATTGTTATCCTCTCATACACCACAGGATTCGAGCCCGGAACATTCCATATCCATCCTCAGAGTTAGGGTACATCACTAAATACACTCTGGCAAATAATAAATATCTCTGTACGCCCTAGGATATACGAGATTTCACACGTCGAATAGATTACCTGGCTTCCCTGACCATGTGCTATGATCTCGTCCTTTAATTAGTAAGATAAATCTATCAATTATTCTACAAGCTTATTCACAAGCTGCAAATTCAATTCACTATTAAACTCTTCCATTCCCTAGATTCTTGCATATTTTATTCCCATTATCACAATATACTCTGATATTAAATTGCTTTTCTTAGCCCTTCATGTATAATATTACTGCTTGGATAGATACATATTCCAATTATCATATATTTTGCTTACAACCATTTTTCCCTGATGTGTATTCGTTTATTCTTTTTATTATTATTATTACTGACATGAATTACAATAACCCGACACAACGTAACCATTTTAATAACCCAACATCCGTGTTCGTTACGTTAAGTTTTTATATAACTGAATTGCCATTTTACAATAGTGGTAACGATTTATCCACTCAATGATGTACAAAAACATCTCAACTTTACTAAAATCAACACAACAATACTACCTTGAGGTTCTCCCTCCTAAAATTGACTCTTATTGGCATATTTTATAATTTTGAAATCACACAACACACAGTGGACTATAACTGCTATAAAATCACGGTTTTTGGGTACTTACATCGGCTAGTCTGGTGGCTCCAACCACGCATTTCTTCCAGTAATGCCTGCCATTTTCATAATTAGCAAGGCATTCTTACACTGATAACACACATTTTTAACAACTTTTGCCTTACAAGACACACGCACTTTTCCTTTCCATATTGAAGCTATTGCTTCCTTATACGCACAACACTTTATAGCACTTGTTACAATATTAATTTTAAAGATACTTAACAGATCATCACTACACTCACACGCTCATTATTTACATTTCTTACTGGTTGACTTTCCCTGGCAAGATATCAGAAATGCAGACGTTGAAGCTCCTCCTCGCTGCTATCCGCATCCTGATTGAAAGTCTCGATTATCTGCCTACGGATTCCTATCGGTTCACCCAAACTGTCTATCAATCTCTATCCTTCGATGAACTTCCTGCTATCGCATAAATATGCTTGCATATCGGCCTGAGCGTTAATTATTGGTATTCTTATGGAATTTCACCAATCGCATAATAAAGTTTATCTCTGTGCAGCCCGGCATACTAAGATATGTATAACCAATAGTTTACATACAGCGCTCAACCATTTTACATTGTACTTGTACAAATTATCACTCTCAATTGTCCTACCTTGTATATTACATGGTACCTTTCCTATGTGCACAATAACATTCGCTCGTAATGCCGACTATACAAATATGGCACGACTGTCCTTAATAAATGGTATTAATGAATGTCTTACTGCGCGGCTCTTCATGTTGAAGTCCGAGCATCCCTTCTCGACTTCGGTAATGCGCACTTCGCACTAGACTGCGGTTCAACTGATTACATTACTCGATATTAACTCATGACTTAGTGCATGATTATATGTTGCTGCACTTAGAATGTTAGAGTCCGCGCCTTTCTTCTCTGAGCTAGGGTGACGTGCTCTCCGCTCTCAAGTATTGTTCGACTGACTCCCTCTGTCATGGGTCCACCCCTTATATCCGTTTGGAGAGAAAAAGTAGATCGAGAATTCCCCTGCAGTGACAACTTCTCTCACAGTCTGATTCTGGTCTTGAATTAACGTTTATATGGTTCCTTTTTCCTCGCTGGTCACAGATCTGTATGCGTGCTCGAGGATCGATCGGCCAATTAATTAATATTAATTGCCTTTGCCATGGCGTGCCCAAGCGGCGTCATCTAAAAATATCAGAAACCATGGTTATATCTTTCCGCTAACCTCCAAATACTGTGTTTCAGCGCGCTCCATTAAATCTGCCTCGATTTCAATGTTTAATGGCTTGATAATTAGCCTCCCGGCTAAACATTCACATAGGTGTAAACCTCATGTCACTGCGTTGCTCCAATCACGAGTAATCATTAAATTTCGCTGGTATCTCCTCACACCACCAGCCTTTCCATTCTGAAACGGGGAATAACTTGATAATAAATTAGCCTCCTGACCTGCTCCAGACGACTTAAGTAGGTCACATAGAGTGACACGGCTCCAAGAATCTCCGCCCCTTTTCCAGAGTCATTAGACAAACGTCAAGCGCTCCAACTTCTGTGCTCAAGTCCAGAATAGTATGCCTCATACAGCTCAATAATGCCGTATTCTACTAATATTCCCTGCATTATATTAATAAATAATGTCAGCATTAGTTCATATCACAACAGTGATTTAATATGTACTTTCTCTAGGGGTTTTTATAACTTAAACTCCCTCAAAAGATCTCGTGTTCATTCCTTGCCGGAACCTTTATTCTGAGCTCAACTATCTCTGAGATCCACGTTCGACACCAGTCAGCCTAACCCCGTTGGGTTCAATATATACATACATTTCAATTGAAACGATCATCGTTATTTGAAAACATTTCAGATGAGTTGATGAACAATTTAACAAATCATACTATTTTTTACTTTTGTAAAATGTAATCAATTTTTTTCTGTTTTTTTTCGGTCAATGAAATCTTCTACAATGTCATAAAAATCAATTTCCCGCAGAACATCTGACTCGATATACATTAGACTTAGCATGTCTAATCGTTCCTGTGACATGATACTTCTTAGCGCACTTTTGATCCGTTTCAATTTTGAAATCGAGCGCTCCGCTGAACAATTCTTTATCATGAGCGTCAGGAAAATGCGAAAAGCATTTTCAACGTTCGGAAAAACAGACTCAAGCTTGTATCGAATAAGAATTTCGTCAAGTTCAGAATACTTACTTACTTAATTCTTGCCGCTCCTTCCGGAGCATAGGGACTTGGCGAAATTTCTCCACGCAGTACGGTTCCTGGCCATTCTCTTCACTTGACTCCAGTTCTTGTCCACCTCTGCAATTTCATTTTCGATCGTCCTCTTCCTGGTCTTCTTAGGTCGACCTCGCTTCCTGGCGCCTTGAGGATTCCAGTCTAGCGCCGCCCTCTCAATAGCTCCGTCCGGCTTTCTTAGTGTGTGACCAATCCAGCACCATTTCCTCTCCTTGATCTGGATGCTAATCGGTTGTTGATTGTCCAAAGATCTTCATTTGAGATTATGTCCGGCCACCTCACATTCATGATGCGACGCAGACATCTGTTAATGAACACCTGTAGCTGGTTGTTGATCTGTTTTGTGACTTTCCATGTTTCACAGCCGTAGAGAAGAATCGACTTTACGTTGCTATTGAAAAGGCGGAGCTTGGTCTTCCTGGAAATGTTTCTATTTCTCCAGATGGGGTAGAGCTGGACAAAGGCACCATTTTCCTTCCTGATACGGCTTCGAACATCTTCGTCTGCTCCCCCATCATTTGTGACTATACTTCCAAGATAGAGGAAGGACTCAACTCGCTCAATTTCCTTTACGTTGACTGTCAAACTAGTCGTGATGTCAGGATTTATCCTCATCTCTTTGGTCTTGTTGGTGACTGTTGATCATCAGTCCTGCACGTTCTGCTTCTCTCTGCAACCTCCCCAGCTTATCTTCTACGTCTCGGTACCGTTGTGCCATAAGACAAATGTCGTCTGCGAAATCCAGATCTTCAAGCCTGTCATTTATACCCCATTGAATACCCCTCTTACGTCCTCCCATTACCTTCTTCATCACACTATCCAGGACCAACAGGAACAGAGTGGGGGAAAGGACACACCCCAGTCTCACTCCGGAACTGACCTTTATCTTTTCTGTTAATTTGCCTCCGTGAAGAACCTGGCACTCGTACCCTTCGTACATCTCTTCCATGATTCTGATGATCTTTGTTGGAATTTTATATTCCTCGAGGGTCTTCCACATGATTCTTTGATTTACGGAGTCGAAGGCTTTCTCGAGGTCAACCAATGTGAGGTAAAGGGTATTCCGCCACTCCACACTCTGCTCCAGGATGATTCGGAGGGTGTTGATGAGATCCACACAGCTGCGATGTTGTCGAAATCCAGCCTGTTCCTTCCGAAGCGTTTTTTCTACGCAGTCTTTTATACGATTCAGGATGACTCTCGCCAGCACTTTGCTTGGAATGGACAGCAAGGTGATACCCCTCCAGTTGTTACAGTTTGTGGTGTCCCCTTTCTTCGGCAACTTGACTATCAACCCCTTCTTCCAGTCGGTTGGTATTTTCTCCTCCTTCCAGATCTTCTCCAACAGCAGGTGCAGCAGATCGATTGTAATATCCAGGTCTGCTTTCAGTACTTCCGCTGGGATATTATCCAGACCTGGTGCCTTCCCGCATTTCATCTGCTTCAACGCTGTCCGTATTTCGCCCCGAGTTGGGGAGTCGAGGCTGATGCTTGGGTCACTTTCTGCTTCCTCTTCATCTTCTCCTCGCTGCATACTTTCTGGTCCCCTATCTCTATTAAGAACCTCCGCAAAGTGTTCTCTCCATCTTGTCAGCTGCTGTTCACACGTCGTGAGGATCTCGCCCGTCTTTCTCTTCACAGGCCTAGTTTTATTAAAACCTTTCTTCGAAAGCACCTTTGTGAAGCCATAGAGCTCCTTAACGTCCCCCCTTCTTGCCGCTTCTTCTGCTTTCTCCGCCTGCTCATCAATCCATCTCCTATGATCCTTCCGTACACTCCTCTTTACCTCCCTGTTTGCTGTTGAATACTTTGCTTGTGTGAGAGCCTTCTGCTGCCTAGTCTTGCAGGTATTGAGCTTGGCCTTAATCTCCTTCCTATAATTTATCTTGTCCCAGGTCTGATCAGATATCCATTCTTTCCGCAGGTAGTTCTTGTACCCGAGCTGCATCTCACTGCTTTCCACGAAGATATTCTTTACCTCGCTCCACACAGTCTCCACGTCCTTCTCTGTCTCGGAGTCCAACACCTGGAATTTATTTCTGAGCTCCAGTTTAAATTGGTCCAATCTCTGCTGGTTCTTTAGCTTGCCCACATCAAACTTGTTGTGCCAAGTGTTAAACTTTCGGCGGACTGCGACGATCTTCATGCGGAAGTTGGCAACCACAAGATGATGGTCACTACCAACGTCCGCTCCTCTCTTGTTCCTAACATCTTCCAAGCTTCTTCTGAACCTCCTGCTCACCGCGATGTGATCAATTTGATTTTCTGTGACTTGATCAGGAGACACCCAGGTGACCTTGTGGCACCGCCTATGAGGAAATACCGTGCCACCCATCACCAAATCCTGACTGGCGCAATATTCCGTAAATTTCTCCCCATTGTCATTCATCTCACCAAGGCCATGTTTACCCATGATCAGCTCCAACCCCTCATTGTTTGAGCCCACCTTCGCGTTGAAGTCTCCCATAACAATAAGAATGCCCTTCTTATTTGTTTGTCTTGTGATATCTCGCAGCATTTGGTTGAATTCTTCCTTCTTCTCTGGCTCCGATTGTTCTGTAGGCGCATAGAATTGGATGATGATCACATTCCTGATCTTTGTCTTGAACCTAGCAAACATGAGCCTTCTAGAAATTTGCTTCCACTCCATAAGGCTTCTCTCTGCATTTCTGTCGAGCAGCAACCCCACTCCATCCCTGTGTTCTTCATCATCGCCCCCAGAATAGAGAAATGTAATTCCATCTGTTGTCTGTATTTCACCAAATCCTGGCCACCTCACTTCACTCAATCCTAGGATATCCAGCCCATAGTTCTCCATCTCCCGTGTCACTTGTTTCAGTCTAGTTTTCTCCATCAAGGTCCTCACATTCCAGAAACCGATTTTCGTAGTCCTCTTCATGCCAAAAGTCGTCATCAGGTTGTCCGTCCGGTTTTGTAATTTCGCTTCAGTTTCCGTAATCAGTTTATTTAAGAGGAGCGAGTGATTAACCCACTGCCTCCGAGTGCCTTGGAGGGGCTGCCACCTTAAGCCTGAGGCACCAGGCTGATTTTCTGTCAGGGTTTCTTCCCTTAGCCTTTGAAGAACCAACTCGAAACTACAAGGCAGCAGTTGTTTCACCAGAGCCCCGTTAGCCGTAATTTCTTCAGGGTTCCTGTAGGGCCTTCACAGCTACCGTAGCGGTCTTGAGGCACACAAAGTCCCCACTGTACTTCACCCCTACAGGCAATCCCCTACTTAATTACGTTGCCCATCTCCCAAGACGAGGACGAGGGGTTGGATTTGTGGGAGACAAGTTCAGAATGAGTAAACGAAATTTTTTAAGGACATTGTTTTTTAATATAATGCTGGAACTATCTCAGTTCCGGATAACATTTTTAGCCTATTTTCAATTTTGAAAAAATAGGCTTATGAGATCACCTTTTGTCCGCGTGTGTGTGCGTGTGTGTGAGAGAGGGGTGTGTGTGTGTGTGTGTGTGTGTCCCTATTAGATTTAAACGGCTGGAGCGATTTCAATGAAACTCGGTAAGTTCATAGCGCTATTTTCGGCGACCTCGACCGTGCCCTTCAAATTTTGTTACGTCTCACCAATCCTACATGGCGGCTGTGCGAAATATTTCACTAGCATTCAATATCTCCGAAACTATTACCGATATCGCCCTGAAATTGTGTACGGTGATAAAGGGCACTACTAGAAGTTCACCTATGAGACTTTCAAAAACCTGGTGACTACAAAACCAACATGGCGGCCAAGCGAATTTGAGACATTTAAATAGACTTTTCTCGCGATTTAACTATCTAAACGTAATGAAACTTGGTACAGAAATTGTTTATACACATTGTAATGCACTGGAGTCTAATTTAGTTCAATTGTTTACATAACCTCAAAATGGCGGTTGTGCGAAATATTTCACTGGCATTCTATATCTCCGAAAATATTACAGATATCACCCTGCAATTTTGTACGGTGATAAAGGGTACTGATACAAGTTTACCTATGTATAGTTCATAAACCTGTAAAGTACAAAACGAACATGGCGACCAAGCGAATTTGAAATAATTTAATAGACTTTTCTCGTGATTTAACTCTCTGAGCGCAGTGAAATGTGGTACAGTAAATGATTTTGCAGATTGTAATGCACTGCCATCTAATTTAATTCAATTGTTTACATAACCTCAAGATGGCGGCTGTGCGAACTTTTAAAATTAAGTTTTTATTTCATGTGTCGTAATCATGCGATCGAAGTGGAAGTTTGAATAATGAACCTAGGCAATAATTGTCCTTGAATGGTACATAACTCTATGGCCTATACATATAACAATCCTAAATGGCGAGCTTCCGAAATATTTAGACGGTTCTCAATATCTATGAATCTTTTACAGCAACCAAACTGAAATTTTTAAGTTCATAGAGACTATGAACATATGTTCACCTATTGGACTTTCAGTAACCTGGTGAGCTCAAATCCAACATGGCGGCGACGCGAAGTATAAATATTTAAATGGACGTTTCTCGCGAATTAACTATCCGAGTGCCGTGAAACGTAGCACGTTAAATGCTTATAAAAATGTTGATCCACTGGCATCCAATTTATTTCAATTGTTTGCATAATCACAAGATGGCTGCTGTGCGTAATTTTAAAATCTCGTTTTTACTTCTTGTTTTCTAATCATGCGATGGAAGTTTGAATACCACTAGTACACAATAACCTTAATGTAATAGTACAAAAATAAAAATCCAACCTGGCGACCATCTGAAATATTTAGACGGTTCTCAATATCTACGAATCTGTTACAGCAATTAAACTGAAATTTTGTATGTTGATAGAGGCAATTAACATGAGCAGGATATATGAAAATAGGCTGTATAGTTCTTCACGGAACTACTTGTTCTAAATCTTAGGAATAAAATTGAACTAAATTAGAAATTTCTTGGGGGCCCCAGATAATTGGGGGCCCTAGGCCTGGGCCTAGTCGGGCCTAATGGGTAATCCAGCACTGAGTGTGAACCCTCCCTGTCTTGGTCCATCATTCTCCCACACACAGTCACCCTGACCGGAACACGCTGATGACAATAAGTGACGTAACTCACAATTACTTCCGACGTGCTCTGAGTAGCGACCTACACGGGCAGTAGGACTGCGAACGCTGACTCGAGCAGTGCCGGTATCGTATCGCCATGATCGACAATCTGTGGGAAAGTGAGTACCAATCTTATCATTATTTCAACATAATGTTTACTTTCAGGTTTGTCGTAACCCATTTGTGGTACTAGTGACTCTTCCTTCATACGCCATCCTATAGATTCTTAGTCGTATAAATAACATTCTTGCTAAGGATTTCACTCATAACAATTTGGGGAAAATTAACTTAACATTTGTTCTTTTTATCTATGGTTTGTAACACGTCATAATCAGGGTATTTTTGAAAATACTCGAAGAATAAACCTTTTTACAGTAATCAGACGTTTTTAAAATAACCGAAATTTAAAATTTTATCATGAACTTTCTTTTAAAATTATATTATTTGCGAATGTTATACGGTAAGTACAACCATCTACAGGACACAGATAATACCTAGGTGCACTAATAATGTTATTTTTTTACGTCCTTTTAATATCTGCGGCTTTTGGAGACGCCGGGGTGCCGGAATATTGCCCTGAAGGGTATCTTTTACGTGCCAGTAAATCTACTGACACTACTCCCTCGCATTTACGCATCTTCAAACGCCAGCTGACTGTGCCAGGATTCAATCCTGCAACCTGGGCCACAGCAAGTAAGAACGTTACCGCTGAGCCATGCAGGAGACAGACATTTTGAAGATACCCAAAATATATTTCATGGTATTCACAGTGCAAATATGGAATTCCACGCCATTTGAATTGCTGCGATTTGGAGCAACGTCTTTTATTTTCTACTAACCACCTCGTGGTGTAGCGGTTAGCATTGTTGGCTGTCTCCCTGGAGGTCCAGGTTTGATTGCCGGCTCTGCTAAGAAATATTAATTCTGGTCTGAAGGCTGGAACGAGGTACACTCAGCCTCGTGAGGCAAAAATGAGAAGAGGAGTGTTCGATTCCTACCTCAGCCATTCTGGAAGTGGGTTTTCCGTGGTTTCGCCAATTCTATTTCAGGTAAATGCGGGGATGGTTCCTAACTTGAAGCCATGGATACCTCGTTCCAAATCTTCAACTGAATTACAAATACAGACAAAATACAATCAGCACAATAACACATGTTATCAGACGTATTCCACACAGCCAATTACATGGGGTTGAATGACCACGATGTCACAAGTCCTTAAATGAATCAACAACAACATCTTCTTCAACGTGACTGTACAGTATGTTACGATGGGCAAATTACATCGATGACGCGTCCCTTAAAAAACAATCGTTGTTGTTGGTTGGTTGGTTCTTAAGTTTAGGGGCTGCGACAACGCGGTCATGTTGCCGCGTGTACTTCGGGTGTGTGTAGAATCTGTCTGATAACCGGTGTTAATTGTAATGACTGTATTAGTGTATGTTATCTGTTTTTTAATTTAAGTACAGACTGCAACTTCGAATTTATCAATTAGTTCCTACTTTTGCCGCCAAGCGCCACCGTCAACGACTACTAGGCCAAGTTCAGAACTTAGCTACTAGACGCCACCGCAGTCGGCTCTTGGCAACGAACGTAGAAACCTAAGAGCGTTGTTTACATTTTTAACCTATCCAATTTAGCTTCACACAGGTGTAATTAGTGGAAGGTTCTTAAACATGCCATAAATCTATGACATGGGGCCGTCGGCTTTACTTCCCCTCCGAAGGAAGGCATACTGAGGGATTTTTAACGCTCTTAAAAAATCCGACGGCTTCGGCCGGGTTTGAACCCGCTATCATGGGCATAGAAGCTCAGCATGCTACCGACTACGCCACCGAAGCCGCCAATCATTGTTGTTGATTGATTTAGTTGCTTTGTGACATCGTGGTCATGTAGCCCAGTGTACTTGGCTGTGTGGAATATGTCTGATAACCTGTGTTATTGTGATGACTGTATTAGTGTTTGTATTTGTAATTCAGATGAAGATTGGGAAGGAGGCGACCATGGACTTATGTTATTACCCATTTAAGATTTGATTGCCGCTGATCGTGGCAGCGGCAGTGTTTGTTGTTTATTATAGCAGCTGCCCTGCACAGTGAAGCGGGGAACACAGCGATGACAGAATGCATTCTACACATAAGTCAAGCAGCATTGTGTGTCACAGGAGCTCATGTCACCACGGACTGTTAAACGATGCCTGAGGCTATTGGAACTGAGTCATATCTTACTGTCATCGCGGCAGGAGTTGGCAGTTGAACACGCTCTGACGGGGTGCTGGGGTCTTGCAGTACGCATGCGCGGTCCACCTATTACAAACTTAAATATATCGCCCCCCCCCCCCCCCCCCCCCCGCATGCCAATGGTTATCATTGCAGACACGGAGTCAGTGAAAGAAGGAATGTGCTGAGTGAGTGAAGCAAGTAGTGACCAACTGAATGTTTTTGGAATGCGTGATACGCAGTGAGCGGGAAGACCTCCGCAGTTCAAACCCAACTGCCATCTCCTGGCGCGATATCAGTACTGTACTCGCACAACTGTATCTGTTAATGAAGCAGGCTGACGTGTGACACAAGTCAACAAAGAATAGTTCCCATCTCGACCGCCGGCAATCAATTTGTGAAAGGGAAATAGAAACCATCTCAGCATTTGCCTGGAGTAATAATAATAATATCGTATAGCCTCGGGTGCCGGGTACAAGCTTTGTAATTTGACACCCAAAGGGTAGCTTGCATGTCGAATTTCGTTGTTCCTTTAATCACTATGTAAGTCAAGGAGGTTAGATATCTAAGCTCCTTGAACACTATAGCGCTTTCTAGCAGAGAAATGAGGAACTTTTTGATGGCGGAAACTCCCGAGATTAATTTTGCCATTATGAACTCGGCCTACTGAATTCAAATGGGTTCTTTGACATGCCAACATCGTATGACATACGTGTCGTATTTTTGCCGTCTTAAAAATAATAATCACTTACCACGGCCAGGAGCGAACCAGCAATCTTGGGGTTAGCAGAAAGACACGCTATCCACTCACCCACCGTGGCAGGCTAGGTTAGAATTGCTAACGCTCTATTAGTTCCAAAGTTTGCCGCCAGGGGCTGACTGCGAAGCCATCTAGTAGGCAAGTCCGCAAGCTAGGTGTCGTGGACGGTAGCATTTCGTAGCATAAGTAGGAACTGCGTGAAATTATTGTCTGCAGTCCTTACTTGAATTAAAACAGATAACACACACTAATACAGCCATCACAATTAACACCGGTTATCAGACAGGTTCTAAACACACCCTACTGTAAGTACACGGGGCTACAAGACCACGTTGTCGCAGCCCCTAAACTGAGGAACCAACCAACCAACCAACGAGGGGCAGATGACCTCGCTGTTCCGCCCCTTAGAACCTCAATAACTAACTGTCTAGTTGTTAGCTGCTCCCTTTGAATTATGTACTGTGTGTACGAGATATGTGCACCAGCGACACCTTTTATCTTTGCTCCGAACACCTGATCGGTTCCCAGTCATATACTGTACTACTCCGCCCCATCCGAACACATCAACACATTTTATCATTAGTCTACTTTTCACATTTTGCAAAAATGAGGAAAAAGTAGTCTTATGAGATCGATCCGGGAAAATGTGTGTCTGTCTGTCTGTGTGTGTGTCCCCCCCCCCCCCCTATCAACTCCTAAACGGCTGGAGCAATCGAAATAAAATTTGGTAGGAGTAAAGATCTATACCTGAATATCTCACGGCCATATTTGAAAATGATGTCAGTGCTACCAACTGCTGAAAAATCGCAATTGAAATTTGAGCTACATGTTGGATATCTTGGAAGGTATGAATGTGAGCTATTTCAAAATCGGCACACATATAGATAATGATATTGCAGTTTAATTTCCAGAAGGCCATATATGGCAGTGTTGCCAAAATCATTATAAGCCTACTGATAGGTCCAATATTTAAATGCATATAACTTCTACACTATCAATTGGAATTCAACCAAATTTCGTATGTTGTATGTGTATATAACCAGATATGACTGAACGTATTCTTATGAACCACCAGTGCTGCCAACTGTTAAAAAATGCTCTTAATTTCTTTTATCCAAATACCAATATATATGAGAAAGTATGCAAGCCGACAGCTTTAAACTATGCACACGTATAGTACATGACATTCTATATTAATTTGGAGTAACTTATATACGTCAGTGCTACCAACATGATTCTAAGCCTGCTGGGAGGTCCAACTTTAAATACATGTAACTTCCATACTATCATTTGGATTTCAACCAAATTTCGTATGTGCTATGTGTACCAAAACAGCTATGAGTATGCGTATTCTTAAGAGCAACCAGGGCTGCCAACTGTTAATAAATGCAGTCTTTATTTTTGTTACCCTAATATCAATATATCAGAAAGAATGCAAGCCAATAGCTCTAAACTTTGCACACGTATAGTACCTGGCATTCTAGATTACTTTGGAGTAACTAATATACGTCAGTGCTGCCAACATGATTCTAAGCCTGCTGATAGGTCCAATTTTAAAATGCATGTAACTTCTATACTAACTAATGGATTTCATTCAAAATTGGCACAACAATAGATCATATTATTTCTGACCAATACATGCATGACACTGTTGCCAACATGATTTTACGCGCGCTGTTAGATCCAATGTTTAACTGCATGTAACGTCCATGCTATTCATTGGACTCCAACCAAATTTTGTATTCTGTACCTTAAGAGATGGAACTAAGAATATATTCAGTCATCAGGGCTGCCAACTGTAGTGCTCTATTAGGCTACATTATGCCAGGTATACAGTATTTCGAACTAATTAGAAATTTCGATATTACCAACTTAATTTTGTCATTATTCTAGATAGATCCATATCGATTAATCATTGGCATGAATCTTAAATTTTAAGAAAAGTAGGCTCTTTAGTTCGTCACGGAACTTTTTGTTTATATATGGAAGGAAAGCTCCAGCCAGGGGCTGCTTGTCTCCAATTACCCTTGTAGTTGGACGTCTTGGATGGAGTGCTCGCTGGATATCTTTCTGACTGTACCCATTGGCGCGTAGGGCCTCGTTGAGGTGTTTAATTTCTTGGTTTAGGCACTGCTTTTCACAAATTCTTTTCGCGCGGTCAGCCAGTGTTTTTATCACTCCGTAGGCTTATTACTGTCGTGGGTGGTGGTTGGACGTCTTACGTAAATATCGGTCAGTATGGGTCGGCTTATGGTAAACTGTATGTCCCAAGGTTAGATCAGCGGTCTTCGTTACCATAACGTCGAGAAAAGCGATTTTCTGTTCATTCTCTAACTCCATGGTAAACTGTTAAGATGTAGTAAAAACAGATTTAATTGATCTTTACCATGGCCCCATATTATAAAAGTATCGTCCACGTATCATAGCCACACCTTAGGTTTCAAAGGTGCGGTATCGAGTGCTATTTGTTCAAATTTTTCCATGAAGAAATTCGCGATCACCGGATTCAAGGGACTGCCCATGGCGACCCCATCAATTTGTTCATAGAAATCACCTTTCCACAGGCAGTAGCTAGCGGTGAGGCAGTGGCGGAATAAGGCGGCGATATAATCTGGAAAAATCCATGCGATGTACTCCAGGGCTGCCAAGTTTATTAAAATGAAAAGGCCACTAACTTCAGATCGAGCTCATAGAATATATGATCGAACTGAATGTTCGCTGTTACCTGAACTCATAAGCTTCGCACGTAAGGGGCTCGCTACTACAGATCAGGCACTCTTGCAGCTGCACTACCGCATCAGCACCACACTCGCATATCAGGACTGGGAAAATGTAGATCGTATCACCTTCTATTCTATGCGTTCAACATTTGAACAGTCTAGCATCCGGCAGAAGAAAAAGTATGAGCGGTTACAGAGAGACCAACCCGCGCCCGTACCTGTGCCTACGCTGGACATCTCACGGACAATTGTTAACCTGACCAATCGCCACCTGTCAGAGGGGGAAATCTCTATACTAGCGAAAGGAGGAAATTACGCAGTGACCCCTCCTTCGATTCCCGTGGAAGACATTGTCGCCAATATTGAAGCGGCAATCCGTGAGCTACCATCTGAACAAGCAGATGAAATTCCTCATGAAGCCTCACGTATAATTAAGAAGGCACCGGCACCGCAGAGTAACCTCACACCTCAGGAGAGGAAGGCTATAAAGACTCTCAATATGGACGAGAGCCGGCAGGGGTTTATACAATCCCGTGTGATTGTGGCCAAGTATATATTGGAACAACGAAAAGAAGTATTGACACTCGCCTCAAGGAACACGAACAACACAGCCGGCTGGGACAAACAGATAAATCCACTGTTGCAGCACACTCCCTACTCGCAGGTCACGACATAAGATATGGAGACACCGAAGTTCTGTCCACCACTGTGTCTTATGTCAGGCTACAAAGGGAGGCCATTGAAATCCTGAAGCATACGAACAGCTTCAATCTTAAGGAGGAAGCAGAACGTGTGAACAGAGCTTGGCTTCCAGTCCTTAATCCCCTCATTGACTGTCGTAGACGAGAAGAGCAGCCCTGTCCTTGATGCATTACTTTTATGTGGTACGCCTTTGCTATGGTAGCCTCTATGTGAGGTTAGTTGACTATTTATATATGTTCTGTTTACTTGTTTTACCTCGCTTAATGTAACCTATGAACCTGCTGAACGCAGTTTCCAGTGAAACGTCTGGACAACAAAATGTCTTTAGAACACGGCGTATGAGCCCGCGAATCCGAATACCTTAATGTCTTTCTATCGTAAGTGTTAATCTAATAACTGCTGCGTTTCAAATCTAATTATACTAGTCAAGTGACCGCGCATGTAGCAGTGCTAAAATTACCGATCTTACAAATGTGATCATTTAAGAGAATATCTGATTACTGGACCCAACTAATATCCTTCTGTAATTAAAATACATCAAATCAATATACTAATTTGTTCATAATGCTTATAAATAGCTGAAGATCAGGGTATATATTGGTCCCCGGGAGAATTACAGACGCATACAATGGCGCCATCTGTACAGCTGTAGAGCGCGAGCGCACGTCTATAGCAGGCAGGGCCGGGCGTGCGTGATCGTGAAGCGGTGTGGTGTGGGGAAGGGAAGCGATTATGGGAAGCACATTCGTGGACGAACAGCTTGACGGCTGAGCCACCATGCCCCAGCAATCAGTTTTATCATCCAATACAACTGCAATACAATATCTCCAACATTACAATCACAATTGATTCGTTTAGCATGGGAATGCAAATACCCATTCCCGGCAGAGTTACCACTACTTTATTTACAACCCACGTCAGGGACGTATATAAGGGGGGTGCTGAGGGGGCTCCAGCCCCCCCCCCCCGAAAAAAGCCAATAAAAATTAAGAAAGTAGATTTGTAGATTTGGTTGTACCCTAATCTTAACTCATTGGCTAAGTTATAAACAATATTAAGATTGAAATTAGACTAACTGGTGGTGCAGTGGCTAGCATTCTTGGCCCAGAGGTCCGAATTCGATTCCCGGCTCTGTCAAGAAATTTTAATTCTAGCCTGAGGGCTGGAACGGGCTACACTCAGCCTTGTGAGGCAAAACTGTGAATTCCACAGTACGGTACTCCTGGGAAATAAATTTTCAAATTGTAAAAAAAAGCTGTTTACCTTTCTGCTTAGTAAATTGACAAAAATTTAGATATTTGCGATTCATACTCCTTAGATTGCAATAGAAAATTCATTAAGTAATTTTTTTTATTTGTCTTTTGTGTTGTATTTTACAACTTTTTTTGTATTGCCAGTAATTGTGGGCAATATAAACTTTGAACCTTAGGCCTATCTAAAATAATTACACAACGTTATATGCTCTAATTAATATATTGGTTGATATTTCTCGGTATTTTGCAGTGACAATCCCCTAAGAAAACTCACAATTTTCCAGGATAGCAACCCCCCCCCCCGAAAATAATTGTATATACGCCCCTGACCCACGTATATACGAAGGTCCTTGTTTGGCGGGTTACAGTATCCTCAAGAGGCCGGTGGCTTTGTTAAGGCCAGTGGTTCTAAACCCGTAGAAGTCTGCGGACCACTCGGCCTGAAATTGAATCATGTACGGACCCCAATCCCTCCCCCCCCACCCCGCCCACCCTCTCCTTTCCGCTCGGTTGTTGGATAGTTTTGTGGGAGTGATTTTGAAAATTGGGGACGGAAGTGGATCAGAACGATCGAGCTGGCAGTGGTGGATCAAACGGAAGTATGCACTGCCCGCTCGATCGATCAAACGGAAGTGTACTAGCTGGCAGTGGTGGACAACCGAAGTATGCACTGCCCGCTCGATCTATCAAACGGAAGCGTACTACCTGGCAGTGGTGGACAACGGAAGTATGCACTGCCCGCTCGATCGATCAAACGGAAGTGTACTAGCTGGCAGTGGTGGACAACGGAAGTATGCACTGCCCGCTCGATCGATCGAATGGAAGTGAGCCCTAGCTGGCAGTGGTGGATCGAACGGAAGTATAAGACGCACTGCCAACTCGATCGATCGATCCAGCTGGCACTGGTAAGAGAAACAACCAGCGCGCGGTGTCGAAAATTGATACAATGACGCACTCTCGGCCATGTGGAATGAATATGACATACTGAATGGAAACCGCTCATGCGAACTCTGGTGTCAAGTGATTTAAACAAATGACATGGTACATGTTCGAAGTCTTCGTATCAGTATTTAAATGGTAAAATGCCTTAATATCAAACATTGTAAATAGTCGGCATTGCATTGGCATAAGGCATTTTAAACTCAATGTCACTCAGGAACATTATCGAAACAAGCAAAATATAAATGAAACTTAATTCCATAATGCAGTATTATTGGAACGTGGAAATATGTCACCATCTTGTGCACAATATTTGCGTAGTCGAAATAGCTGTGGGGTAATTGCGTATGACTGTGAATCTTGAGATCTTGTGATCGAATCCTGGGTGGGATAGATATTTTTGCTACCAGCTTATCATTTTAAACGATATTTATCATATCAATATGACTCATTTTAACAGAATCCATATGAAATTACGGGTTGGTCTGTGAATCAAGAGGACCTGTTTATAAGGAATTTAAGGTTATGAGCGGTGTCGCGTCTATTAATCTAGTTGATCCATATCGTATTCTTTATTTAGGCTAGTGCTGGTGGAAGCTACAATACATCTACTAAAATGAGTTCCGTATTATAAACTACAATATCTGTAAAACACTCCCTTTTACAATAGATTAATATTTGTGCCAATAATACTATAAAATACGGGTGTATCAACAATTTCACGTGAGGTTTCTTCTATGTCTGATGTTACTCATCATATGCGACTACTGTAAGGCTCGTAATTTTTAGCCTACTTTCGATTTTTGCAAAAAATGAAAGTAGACATGAGATCAACACAGGGCGAAAAAAAGTGTGTCTGTCTCTGTGTGTGTATGTGTGTGTGTGTGTGAATCTGTGTGTGTGTGTGTGAGTGTGTGTACTCTGAATGTCTGTCCCCCCCCCCCTATCAATTCGAACACGGTGAAAGCGAATTCAACGAAATTTGGTACAAAGGTAGCACTAGCAAAGGACACCTCAGTGACATGTTTTATATCGCCGCCATCTTGACGGAAACGTAATGGCGGCCACACAAATGTTTAAAGCTTAAATCAAATTACGACTAAACTAATCATCCGATCTCTACCAAATTTTGCAACAACATACCTTTATGGAGGGAGCATCCTTTGACCAATCTAATATGTCATTAGCCTAATAGTTTGCGGATGGCGGCCATCTTTGTGTGAAAATCGATTCCCCCTATTAATTCGAACACGGTGAAACCGAATGGAACGAAATTTGGTACAAAGGTAGCACTAGCAAAGGGTACCTCAGTGGCATGTTTTATATCTCCGCCATCTTGACGGAAACGTAATGGCGGCCACACAAATGTTCAAAGCTGAAATCAAATTACCATTAACCTAATCATCCGATCTCTACCAAATTTTGCAACAACATACCTTTATAGAGGGAGCATCCTTTGACCAAACTAATAGGTCATTAGCCTAATAGTTTGCGGATGGCGGCCATATTTGTGTGAAAATCGATTCCCCCTAACAATTCGAACACGGTGAAACTGAATGGAACGAAATTTGGTACAGAGGTAGCACTAGAAAAGGCCACCTCAGTGTCATGTTTTATATCACCGCCATCGTGACGGAAACGTAATCGCGGCCACCCAAATGTTAAAAGTTAAAATGTAATTACGACCAACCTAATAATCTAGTCTCTACCAAATTTTGCAACAACAAATCTTTATGTGGGAAGCATATTCTGACCAAACTGCAAGATCATCAGCCCAATAGTTTGAAGATGGTGGCCAAGTAGGTGTGCAAATCGATTCCCCCTATCAATTCAAACACGGTGAAACCGAATTGAACGAAATTTGGTACAGAGGTAGCACTAGCAAAGGGCACCTCAGTGTCATGTATTATATCGCCGCCATCATGACGGAAACGGAATGACGGCCACCCAAATGTTAAAAGCTTAAATCAAATTACGACCATCCTAATAATTTGATCTCTACCAGATTTTGCAACAACATGCCTTTTTGTGGAAAGCATCTTATGACTGACTACAAGGTCATCAGCCCAATAGTTTGCAAATAGCGGCCCTGTATGTGTGCAAATACATTCCCCATATCAATTCAAACACGGTGAAACCGATTTGAATGAAATTTGGTACAGAGGTAGCACTAGCAAAGGGCACCTCATATTCATGTTTAATATCCCTATAGCACGTTGTATTTCAACAAGCTACTACAACCAACATTCAATTATACTCCTTGAAAAGACAAAGAGTTACTACAATACCCTGCATTTAGGAGAAAGTAGGCTATATGTTCTTTACTGAACATCTTGTTTTAAATGATCTTGTCGACTTCGTCGTTACGCTGGGGTCTGGCGTTTCATTACGGTGACGGGACGAAATGTACCCAGATGCACTGAGGTGTGTGACGTCATAGTACCGCTTGGTGCATGAGTACCCCGACAATCTCTACTTCGTTAGTATAAGACAAAACTCCCCGATTCTTGGATGTCACGGGTAATCTCGAGAACCACTGGATGGATTTTGATGCGGTTTTCACCATTCTGTAAAGGAAATCACGAGGAAAGGTTCTGTAGAAAATAATTTATGTATGATCAAAGGAAGCCAAGCAGTAACGATTTCAGTGAAAAAGTCGAAAGCAAACTTGGCGTCCGTGCGCTTCTTAAGCTTACGCTGGTCAAACCGTTAAAAATATCAATATACTATGAGCGTAAGAATTGGTCAGCATGAAAAGTTCTACAAAAAAGTCCGAGATAGCATATCTCTATCTTCAATACATCGCCCACTATAAGTGTTTTTAGACTGGATGGAAGGGGCAAGTCCCCGCGCGCTGCACCTTGCTTTGCCCTTGGTTTGCACTTGCCGTTCGCGAGTAATTTGAAACAAGATAAGCAAGATAAGTATTATGCAGATAATTTTCTAACATGTCAAGAGTCTCTGGCTTCGTGCGAAGCGAGAAGCCTCCAGCCTTTCTAGCATTTTTCAGTATTTGTAGCATTTAAAATGATACAAAGTCTAGTCTTTCAGACTGACTGTCACTTTTCTCCCGCTCAAGAGTTGATGTTGAACGAATTATGGGCTTTGCGACATCGTGCTCATGTAGCCCCGTGTACTTGGGTGAGTGCGGAATTTGTCTGATAACCGGTGTTATTGTGATGTCTGTATTAGTGTGTGTATTTGAATTCAGATGAGGATTGGGAAGGAGGCGGCCGTAGTCTTATGTTAGGAACCATCCGTCCATCTCTCCATCATCACTAGGAACTCCGTTGGATTGCTAGGTAAACTCTCAGAAGACACTCCTGAACTATACGGGGAAAAGTCTGTATTTCAGCGCCACAATCACAACCAGGAAAATATACTCTCTTCCACTTGTGCAGAAAATCGGCACATCAACCAGTGTTGGTTCTAATTCGATTAAGCACCGACCAGACACTTGTTCTTTCTTGAACTCATTTTGATACTTAACAAGAAGTTCCGTGACGAACTAAAGAGCCTACTTTTCTTAAAATTAAGATTCATGCCAATGATTAATCTACAGTATATGAACCTATCTAGAATAAAGATGAAATTAAGTTGGTAATATCGAAATGTCTAATTAGTTCGAAATATACCTGGTATAATGTAGCCTAATAGAGCACTACAGTTGGCAGCCCTGGTGACTGAATATATTCTTAGTTCCATCTCGTAGGGTACAGAATACAAAATTTGGTTGAAGTCCAATGGACGTTACATGCAGTTATACATTGGATCTGTCAGCACGCGTAAAAACATGTTGGCAACAATGTCATGCGTGTGCTGGTCAGAAATAATGTGAAATATTATGATATCTTGTTGTGCCAATTTTGGATGAAATCCATTTGTTAGTATAGAAGTTACAAGTATTTTAAAATTAACCTATCAGCAGACATAGCATCATGTTGGCAGCACTGACTTATATTAATTACTCCAATTATATTAATACGTCGGCAAAGTATAGAGCTGCTGGCTTGCATACTTTCTGATATATTGATATTAGGGTAAAGAAATATAGACAGCATTTATTAACAGTTGGCAGCCCTGATTGCTCTTAGGAATACTTATGGTCATATCTGTAATGTTACACATAGCACATACGAAATTTGGTTGAAATCCAACTGATAGTATAAAAGTTACATGTATTAACAAGAAGTTCCGTGACGAACTAAAGAGCCTACTTTTCTTAAAATTTAAGATTCATGCCAACGATTAATCTATAAGGATCTATCTAGAATAATGACGAAATTAAATTGGTAATATCGAAATTTCTAATTAGTTCGAAATACTGTATACCTGGCATAATATAGCCTAATAGAGAACTACAGTTGGCAGCCCTGGTGACTGAATATATTCTTAGATCCATCTTTTAAGGTACAGAATACAAAATTTGGTTGAAGTACAATGGATACCATGGACGTTACATGCAGTTAAACATTGGATCTAACAGCGCACGTAAAATCATGTTGGCAGCAATGTCATGCATGTATGGTCAGCAAAAAATCTGAAATAATATGATCTATTGTTGTGCCAATTTTGAATGAAATCCATTAGTTAGTATAGAAATTACATGAATTTTAGAATTGGACCTATCAGCAGGTTTAGAATCATATTGGGAGCACTGACGTATACTAGTTACTCCAAACTGATCTAGAATGCCAGGTACTATACGTGTGCAAAGTTTAGAGCTATTGGCTTGCATACTTTCTGATATATTGATATTAGGGTAACAAAAATAGAGACAGTATTTATTAACAGTTGGCAGCCCTAGTTACTCTTAGGAATCGGCATAGTCATATCTGTTATGGTACATATAGCACACACGAATTTTGTTTGAAATCCAAATGATAGTATAGAAGTTACATGTATTTAAATTTGGACCTCTCAGCAGGCTTAGAATCATGTTGGTAGCACTGACGTATATAAGTTACTCCAAATTAATATAGAATATCAGGTACTATTCGTGTGCATAGTTTAAAGCTGTCGGCTTACATAATTTCTGATACATGGGTATTTGGATTTAAAAAAATCAGAGTATTTACTAACTGTTGGTAGCCCTGGTGGCTCTTAAGAATACGCTCAGTCATATCTGTTTATGTACTCATAGCACAAACAAAATTTGGTTGTAATCCAATTGATGGTGTAGAAGTTATATGCATTTAAAATTTGGACCTATCAGCAGATTTATAATCATTTTGGCAACACTGCCATGTATGGCCTCCTGGAAATTAAACTGCAATATCATTATCTATACGTGTGCCAATTTTGAAATAGCTCCCATTCATACCTTCCAAGATATCCAACATGGAACTCAAATTTCAAATGCGAATTTTCAAAAGTTGGTAGTACTGACATAATTTTCAAATACGGCCGAGAGATATTCAGGTATAGATCTTTACTCCTACCAAATTTTGTTTCGATTGCTGCAGCCGTTTATGAGTTGATAGGGGGGACACACACACAGCCAGCCAGACAGACAGAAGGACAGACAGACAGACAGACAGACAGACACACATTTGCCCGATCTCATAAGTCTACTTTTTCCTCATTTTTGCAAAATTAATCAAAAATGTCAGGTACTATACGTGTGCATAGTTTAAGGCTGTCAGCTTGCATACTTTCTGATATATTGGTATATGATTATAAAAAGAGAGAGAGCAATTATTAACAGTTGGCAGCCCTGGAGGTTCTTAAGAATACGCTCAGTCATATGTGTTTATGTACACACATTACATAAAAAATTTGGTTGAAATCCAATTGATAGTGTAGGAGTTATATGCATTAAAGAATTGGACCTATCAGAAGGCTTAACATTATTTTGGCAACACTGTCATGTATGGCCTCCTAGAAATTAAACTGAAATAGTAGCATCTACATGTGTGCCAGTTTTGGAATAACTCCCATGCATACTTTCCCAGATATCCAACATGGAGCTCAAATTTCTAGTGCATTTCTTCAGCAGTTGGTAGCACTGACATCATATTCAAATATGGGCTTGAGATATTCCAGTATACATCTTTATTCATACTAAATTTGGTTTCGATTGCTGCAGCCGTTTAGGGGTTGATAGGGGGGTGGGGGGGGGGGGTGGGGGTGGCACACACACAGCCAGACAGACAGGACAGAAGGACAGACAGACAGACAGAGAGACAGAAGGGCAGACAGACACACATTTTCCCGGATCGATCTCTTGCCTACTTTTTCCTCATTTTTGCAAAATGTGAAAAGTAGGCTAAAAATTACACAGTTCTTTTCCTGGATCCTTCCTACCAAATCTAAGTTTGCTATTCCTGGGTGTCTTAGTATGTGTCCTACCAACCTATCTCTTCTCTTCATTAGCAGTCGCCATAAACATCTCTCCTATCCCACTCGTTTTAATACCTCTTCATTTGTTACTCTACCTAACCATCTGATCTTCATCATTTTCCTGTAACACCACATTTCAAATGCTTTGAATCCTTTCTTCCTCCAACAGTCCAAGTTTCACTTCCATGAAGTGCCATGCTCCAGACAAAGGTTTTCGATGTCAACAGCTTCCTTTTCTGCAGAAATACTTTCCTTGCCCGAGCCAACCTACTTTCTATTGAACCCATGTACCATTGGCTCAAAAGGGGTCGAATCCATGTATTTGTGAAAGGAATGAAAGAAACATACAGTCTCTAAGGGAAGAGAGAGAGAGATTTCAAGCAAAGATTCTAGCATAACGTTGCGCAAGCAGCTGGACCCAGGTGTTCAGAAGATGAGATCATGCCTCCTGACTCATGACTCATGGATATTAATAGACTGAATGGAAAGTTTCGGCTGTAAGAGAGAGAAGCACGACTCGGAAATTAAGTGTACCTTGCAGTAAACCGGCAACAGCGTAACTGTGCCAGAAGAAGAAGAATTAAATTTAACCCATTTGCAAGAATAAAAGTAAGTATATAAATACAGTACTGTGAATCATTTCGGATTAGAGATTTTGTGTAAAGAAAAAGCTTTTAATAATTGCACAGGAGAACAGTGCAAATGCAGCATACGTCATCGGGGAATTACCGAGACCAAAGGAGTGGGGAATTTAAAAAATCAACAGCACTACCCACGCAGCTGAAGACTAAAAATTAATTAATATCTCAGAAATGCACGATCGATTCTTATGCACAATGAGATCATTTGACGTTTGGAAGACGAGCTTTCTGGAGATATAATTTTTATAATTGTGCAACCATTATTTCAAAAGTTGGTTACGAAAAAGACTAGGATTTTATTTATTTTTGACTGAATAGTATAAAAGTCCAGGCCAAGCCAGACCAATCACGCAGTATTCCGACAGTCCGTGAGGGGGCGTCACGCTGTAACACATCGAAGGCAGTTTACCAGTACTCCTTGAGGGGAGATGTTACATCCGATAGTCCATGGGACGTGAAGCTACATCGCACCGAAGACAGCATACAAGCTTTCCTTGAGGGGAGAACGCTGTATCACATCGCATAGACAATATCCGACAGCTAAGGGCGTCGCGGTATCAATAACTTACGTGATCCGTAAGGGTTGCAAAGAAGTAATATTACAGTATCGCCGTGTTGAAAATTAGGAAAATCCTAGTTACAGGATTTAGGTCCGACAGTATAAAGTTTACCGTGAAAAGTTCATAAATTACAGTCGAAGCAGGCTGCGAACTTAGAACCCGGGCGATAGGTCTTAAAGTAAACAACCAAAAGTATCATAACGTACGGAAGTACCGTAACAGCGAGATAAACATTTTATCAAATTTCAAGAACCCGAGCAGGGACAGACAGAATAAGGTTCGCAAAGTATTCTAGAAGATTAGAAGTTCGAGAACCGAATAAGCGAAGAAGAGAAGGAAACTATAGACATTGTTTCAAGGAAGCAGATGAACTATTAAAAGGCGCTAAGTTACAAGAAGTATTAGTTGCTAAAAATCCATAGGTCACCGATAGATTATCGAGGGGACCGTGAACAGAACAGACTTTCGCTAAGATCAATAAATAGGATCTAGAAAGGAGCCATTCGAGTTAATAAGAATAGCAGATCGTCAGGAACGGGATTCGAAGGAGAATTATTCCGGGGAAGAAGTAGATGATTCGAGACTTTCATATTCTGCAGGATAGGAAGCCGACATTGAATAAATTTCACCCTTGGAGACGGGAGGTTAAGAAGTCACGTGTGATAGGCTTAAATAGCGGCCTAGTGATCAGAATTTGTGAAGTGTAAATATATCAAGATTTTGTGTTAAAAGTAATATATTTTCAGTGTTTTTATTGTGTGTTCTAAACGGATACACCAGTGTATTTAAAATGTTATCAGTGTTAAATGTATACGTGTTAAATATGTGTCAAGATATGTCTGTACATGCAATGAATTTGTACAAGATGGAGTAATTTAAAAGAGTGGGCAAAATGACGCATCGCACGAGAAGGAAGGTCAGGGAACGACCTAAATCATGTGAGTAAAGATTTTCAATATGTTTTGGTGTCGGGGAAGTGTTGTGTACAAATCCACCGGAGTTTTGAGTAAAAGGGATGTTTCTAAATCACTAATAACAGAATAAGAGCGCGGTCTGAACAAATAAAATTTGAGAAATTATAAATAATTATGTGAAAGAATAAATCCTGTAGAGGATATGTATGGAATAAAATGTCAGTGTATTGGACGAATGTTATAAAGCAAGCGTACTAATAAATAAATAATAATAATAATAATAAAGGAAATATAAATAAAGATCAAATTGAATGATATGAAAATAAGAGCGTTGGAGCTTGAATAAAAGTATAAGACATGATGTTAATGCATGTTATTAAAATAGAGCGATTATTGTCAAGGGAAAAGATTAATATAAAAATTGAGATATGTATCAATGGTTAATATGGAATTTATCAGTTCTTTGGAAGACGCTAGGCCGGAAAATAATGTATAGCGCAATGGAGCGTAATTAAAATAAAATGTCACGATAGGAATGCGTAGAATTTAAATGTACTTGGTAAATTACTTATGAGGGGTAGTTGATTGCGGTGAATTGAGCTAGGTTGTAAGTCCTCCAATAGTGACGTAGATCACGAGGCCATGTGTGTGTTATTATATTGTAATAGGGAGCAAATGTATGGTATTATGAGCGTAGGTCATGTAGGCCACGGCCGACCCTAAATCGCATTTTTGTATAAGTCCTCCAATGTGGAAATGGTTCCCGAGGCATGTTAAGAGAGTCGAACTCAGACTCATTTTTTTGTTGAAGCCCCTAAGTATTCGTCGTAGAATGTGTATTACTCTTCCCAATCAATGAGGACCCTTCATAATTAATAAACGCCAAGGTTACGAAAGTGGTTTATGAACCTAATAAAGTTGTTGAAAGTAAAATACGAGAAGTAAAATGCCAGGTCTCCCCAGAGAACTGAAAAGAAAGAAAGATTTGTTTTAAAAGCATTGAGGATCGCTACCACACGTAGGCTAGACGGGACGTTACCCTCAGCCATAAATCTCGCTCAAGTATACGGTCAGACCCTAGTAGGAGGAGGGTCGGTGAAGGCCGTCTGAAAGAAGTAATAAATACACCGTGAGTGTTTAAAAGTTGTTAATGACCCGGGATTTGAACCGAGGTTCATGTAGATGAAATTATCGCTTGCCAGTTCAGATCGTAGTTTTCTTATGTGATAATGGTCTTATAAGACAAATAAATGAATAGAAATCCCTATTGTAATGTTGTATGGACGTAGGATTCCACGAGTTTAATGAAGATAACTAGATTCCGGGAGTAATCATAGTTTTTGACTTTGTCAAGTAATCTCTATAACTCTGGAGTACACAAGTATTTTCCCGATCACTATGGTGAATTTGTAAAACTTGAGAGAGATGGTAATGTTGAAGAACATGTGAAATGCCCAAATATTTAAGTAGAGAATTAACATGTATTTTAAATGTAATCATATATTTGTTTTGATGATAAGAAAATATAAAAATAGTTATTGAGGTGTACAAAAGAACGACACCGTTATTATTGGAAAGTATCGAGCCAAAGGAGCTCGTGGTATTATGGAACTTTAAGATAGATACTTTTTGGAAGTAAAAATAATTATGAGTTGTTGGCTTAAAGGAAACCATGTGTTTTAATATAATATTTGTGTAATTCTTATGTTATTCCTTGTTCACTTTGAACAAGTAGAATGATTTTGGTCAGTAGTTTATTTGTTTTATTGTTTGTAGCGCCATAATTTTGGTTAATTCATCATCATCATCATCTTGTACAGTTTCCAGCCCCAGGCTGGGTCTGTTTGGAACATAAACCTCGCCACTTATTTCTTTCTTCCCACCATCTCTCCGCTGTCACTCTGGTCCAGTTCTCGCCTCTCTTCTTGACACATTCCTCCACTCCTTTCAGCCATCGATCTCTTGGTCTTCCCCTTGGTCGTTTCTTCTGCATCTGCATCTCATGTATCCTCTTGGGAATCTTCTTCTCATCCATTCTCTTTAAGTGTCCATACCACCTCAGTCTTGATGTCTCAATCCTACCTTGCAAGGGCTCCTCTTTCACCATTTCCCTGACCTTTTCATTCCTCACCCTGTCTCTTCTTGTTACTCCGATCCTACTTCGCAGGAACTTCATATCACCTGCCTGTATTCTGCTTATGTCTCTTTTCTTCATTGTCCACGTTTCTGAAGCATAGGTCAGTATCGGGATATAGTAGCTTCTGTATAACACTTCCTTGCTTTTTTGTGGGACATCTTCATTCCACACTAAGCTCCTAATGCTTCTCAGAAATGCTTCTGCCTGTCTGCCACGTTCCGTAATCTCTTTGTCATTTCTCCCATTTTCCTCCACTATACTTCCCAAGTACTTGAGACTTTCCACCTTCTTCAGCTGTCCACCTCCAAGTGTTATCCCACTCATTGGTCTGTCCTTTTTCCTGGTCGTTAACAGGATCTCACATTTACTGATGTTGAACTTCCATCCGTACTCTCCCACTGTTTCTTCCCAAGCCTTCAGTTGCTCCTGGATTTCCTCCTCCTTGTTTCCCCAGACCATGAGATCATCTGCAAACACCATTGCCTTCATCTTATCTTCTCCTATCTTTCCTGCTATCCGTGTCATTACCTCGTCCATAACCACAATAAAGAGAAGGGGTGACAGCGCACTACCCTGTTTCAGGCCACTCATTTGTCTGAACCAGTCTGTTCTTTCCCCTCCAACTTTCACACAACTCACACTTCCACAATACATCTCCTTCACTCTGCCTACAGTCTCTTTTTCCACTCCCATGTTTTCCATTGCTTTCCAAACCTTCTCCCTACACACACTATCATAGGCCTTTTCGATGTCCAGGAAGGCCATCAACAGATCCTCTCCAAATTCGTAGTGGTGTTCCTGGAGCTGTCTCACTGAAAATATGAGATCCACTGTTGATCTCCCAGGTCTGAATCCATACTGTTCCTCTCTCAATTTTCTCTCCACTTTGGCTCGTATTCTACTTTCTAATATCTTTTCATATATCTTGGCACAGTGAGGTATGAGTGTGACTCCCCTGTAATTTCTGCACTCCTTTCTGCTTCCTTTCTTAAATATTGGGACAATTAATCCTTTCTTCCAATCTTCTGGGGTCTTTTTCTCCTTCCATATCACCCTCATCACACGGTACAGCCACTGTTTCCCAACCTCCCCTGCTGCCTTCACCATTTCAACACTCACTTCATCCACACCTGGTGCCCTTCCTCCTTTCATCTTGTCTATAGCCATTTCCAGTTCTCTCCAAGTCAGGTCCTTTTCCATTCCTGTGTTGTCTTCTCCATCTTCCAATACATTGTCTTCCTCCCTATGACAATTTGGATTCAGCAAATCCTCAAAGTACTCTTTCCACACTGTCTTGAGTGTCTCTTTGTTGTGTACCTCAGTTCCGTTTTTGTCCATCATTACCACATCCTCTCGCAGACCTCTTCTCTTACTTTTGACCATCCCATAAAGTACTTTCTTATTTCCTCTGCTGTCTTCCTCCATCATCTCTGTCCACTTTACCATCCACTTCTTCCTCTCCTCTGCGACAATCTTGTTTGCTTCTTTCTTCTTTATCTTATAATCTTCCCTTGCCAGATCAGTTCTTTCCTGGAACCACACTCTGAAAGCCTTGTTCTTCCTTCCCACAGCTTCTTTTACTCTCTCATTCCACCATGGTGTCTCTTTACACCGCTTTCTGTTGCTTGTTCTTCCACATACTGCCACTGCAGCTTCCACCATTGTGTTTTTGAGTTGCTTCCATTCCTCTTCCCCTGTTTTAGGATTGTCTGTTGGCATCTTTTCCCTTATTATCTTCTGGAATTCTTCCTTGACTTCATTTTCCTTGAGTTTCCATACGTTGATTCTCCTTTCCTGGTACTCTGTCCTCTTGCTATCCTTAACAACTCCCAGGTTCATTACGAGTATTCTGTGGTCGCTATCTAAAGCCTCTGATGGTATTACCTTTATATCTCTGACACTTCTCTTCATTTCCCAGTCGTACAGCTTGTAATCTACCAAAGATTTCTTTGTTAAATCACTGCTGTACCACGTTACCTTGTGGTTAATTAAATGTGTTAAAATAGGAGTTGATTTTGTTGTTATTTTTGCAAGTGTATCCTCTATTTAATCCAAAATGTGTAAGTCACAGAGTGGGAGAACATACTACAACCCCGAAAATTCCGAATTGAGCAATGCTGGCATACTGTGATTTGCATATTTCTTGCTGAAAGGGCACACTATATCCTCTTTGCTTGTACAATGTATTTATGAATTACTACCAACCCGCCCCGGCTTCGCCCCGTATCTTCAACGGATTACCCAGCGTAACCTTTAAAGGCGCAGGGATGACAAAATTCAGAAAAGCCGAGCTGAACAGCGAAACTCCAAACATATAGCCTACTCTTCTCTGAAGTCTTAACTCGGCATGACTCGACAGTTTGGTGCTGGCCAAAGCTGGGGTTAGGCTCTCTCGCTAGCTCATAAACTAGCTCCTAAGCTAATAATTTAAATTTCCACTGAATTGAGATTGTTGGAAGAAATGAAAACCTAAACACACTTATAGTTGGCGATGTATTAAATATAGGGATATGCTATCGCGGACTCTTTTGTAGAATTTTTCGTGCTGAACAATACTTTCACTCATAGTATAAGAGTATAGATACTTTTAACGGTTTACACAGCGTATTAAAAAGGCGCGGACGGCAGGTCTATCTTCGACTCAATTCGCTGAAGTCGTTACTGCTCGGCTTCCTTTCGTCACAAATGAATGATTTTCTACAGAAACCTTCCTCGAGAAATCCTTTACAGAATGTTGAAAACCGCATCAAAATCAATCCAGTGGTTCTCGAGATTACCCGTTACAACTAGGAATCGGGGATTTTGTTTTACACTATGTACGGAAATACAGTAAATATCTTATTGGAGGTCTCATTCAGATTTGATACATATCAACAATTTAGAAAACGCTATTTCGATGTCCATTATTGAGGATTGGCCATGGATTTTAGTCAGAAACGTAACCTAGATCTACCATTGGGAGGGGGATCTGTAATTTGGGGAATTGCAGGACATAGTAATATGAAGCAACTCCGCTATCTCTCACTCAAGAAGATTTTAGAGTAGGTACCCATAGAATTTCCTAGTACCTTATTATTACTAGGGCTCAGATTTTTAGGTAAATATTTTTTTATGTAAATACATATTTTAAGCATTTTTTCTATAAATACATAAATTCCTGCTTCTCACTTATTAGCACATAAAAAGACATCATATTTACATTTTTAAATCAGTATGCTACATCTTTCATTTTATTGCATTATTGTTCTGTGTTACATCAACGGGGAAGAACCTGTGAGCTATCTAATCTTCATGCAGAGCGCATGTCAGCTTGCAACTGTGTTATTCTTAACTTGTCGCCCCGTGGCTCTCACTGTGGAATCCGGGGATTTTCTTGTCCATCCACGTGCTAGACCTCCCCCTACCCCAGCTACCTGGAACCAGTGTCACTCACATGCAGTTCATTTCTCGCACTGTGAATTGTAAGGCAGTTCTACGATGCCTAAAATTAAAACAACTTCAAGTTATCGTCTGTTGCTGAATTTAAGGATAATTTGACTTCTGATGGGGGCGTTTTGTTCTGCCAACCATGTGTGAAAGCAATCAAAGCTGAACAGCGATCTCAAGTTAAACAACACCTCAAGGGCAAGAAACATATTGACGCAGTTCGCACCTTCAGAAGTGTTTCGTGATAATCGTCGGTCGTTTGTGATGGACAACCTGAAGATGTATCTCGTTGTATATTTTAATGCTTCAGCAGTCAGTGAGACATATAATAAATTGCATTTGCGAGTACTGCATATTAATAAACTAAATTATAATTAAATATTTTTCCTTTTTTTGGTCACATATTTCAGGTATTTTAAATACATAAAAAATACATATTTTCCCGATTTTTAGCACCTAAACATCCGAGCCCTAGTTATTACTATTACTATCGTACATTCCCTTTTTAGAGAGCGTGTGAACTTGAACAATATTCAAGACAACCCAGTCTAGCGGCGACGTTGTTCCCAAATCCTCTTCACTCGTGTACTATGTTCTTTCTTCCGTTCGTCCGTCCACTTTTTCCCTGGCCTCGTTGGTAGCACTTCTTTATCAAACTTGTTTCGTTGTGTTTTTTTTTCTTTTTCTGAATTTAACCCGTTCATTCATGTTGTACCGGGTGAGTTAGCCGAGGTCGTTACGGCATGACTGCTGGCAGTCGCTCACATACGGGAGGCGAGGAGGTTCGAATCCCCCCGCCGGCAACCTTGAAGATGGTCTTCTGTGGTTTCCCATCTTCCTTCCAGGCAAATGCCGGGGTTGGTCCCTAACTATAGGCCACAGCCGCTACCTTTGGGTAGTTTATTGGCTGAGGAATAACCCACCCACCAAGGGAAGATGATTAAGAGAAGGAAGTAGATTTTGGATTGGAGAAAAAGGATAGAAAAATAGGAGGAGAGTCCCACAAAAGTTATGAATTTGACTTTCAATACATTTAGAAGCGGTTGCCACCGCAAATCCGTGCTCGGATACCTAAAGTGGGTACGAGCTTGGTCGAAGCTGACGGGAACCGCAGCTAAGACTTGGGCAGTTTGCCAGAGAAAGGCTTTAGTGTATTTCCTTCCAAGCACGAATAAAAGTACTATAGGGAAGGGTGATGGTCTGGCCAGACAGATAGTAAAAGCTTTATTGAGTATGAACGAGGGCATAAACCTAGGAAGAGCTAGGAAAGCCAGGATCCTGCCTAACTGTAGTATCAGAGAAATGATGAATCCAAAAACAAATATTTAATTTATTTAACAATTCAGGAGAAATTAATATTTTTGACAATTAAATATTTTGCAATCTTGTTAACAATTTGGGGTCGCAGACCTCCAACAACATGTAGAAATTGCTCCAGGCAAATAATAATTTTTAAGGTTTTAAACCTGGTACTAAAATCTTGGTAAGATTTTTAAAAAGGCAATGAAATGATTAAAGTTTAAACATTAAATTGAGTACAAGGAGTGTACTATAGGAAATTTCTGAACGAATATTCTAGAGAGAATAACAAATTCGAAAATAACAACAAGGAAAACATAAAGCATAAAATAGAAGTTACTACAACTTCTTATATTTAAACAGAATTACTTTATGAGAATTATACAAAAGAGGGCAGGTCACTTACTGTGAAACCTGAAGAGATAATCAAAAGGAAGGTTCTCGACCTCCTATATTTTAGATAGGAATCAAGAGCCAAATGGGGCAGTTTCCATTTAGTGAGACCTAAAAAATAACTCACACAAGAGTTGAAAGAATTGTTTTCCCTGATTTGAAGGGAGAAACAATGTAAGTTTGAAACGTGTATAAAACACGTAATTATACAGCAATTACTTAATGATAAACAAGCAAAATGGAAGGGCACTTCACAGAGTGACACCTTATTGAAACAGACCTGAATTTAAAGTTTATTACAGATTGTTAGTAAGAGGTTTAGGAAAGAGAAATAGGGATGGAGGAAAAATGTTCATGGCCGTATTTAATATAACCGGACGATCGCGACGCGGTAGAAACGTGGAGCAAGCACTGATTATCACTGTAGTCTATAAAGATGGATGCAAAGTTCACTATAGAAACACTGAAGTTTATGAGAAAGAAAGTTATTGCAATTATGGAAATAACTGATTGCACTATATAGGTGAGAGTCTATTTCTTGAACCAGTTGTGATTTACAATTAAATGTACCATAAAACATTCCAGTAGTTCCAGCGGTGGAAGAAAGTTAGCTATTGCAAAAATTTGTAAGGAAGATTCCTCATTTTAAATATTATTGTCACAAGTGAGTGAAAAATACTTGACGGCAAGACTCGCAGATAGAGTACAAGATCTCGAAGGTTCCAGAACGACCTTAGTAAAATGGGGTTGAGAAAGTCCAACGGAGGAACTAGCTTGATGAATTATAGACAGCGGGTATTAGATAATATCCCACGTAGTGAGAGGATTTCTCATTTAAATAGCTTAAGAAAAGCTCTTTTTTAGTAAGGTTGGCTTATACAAGCGAAAGCTCAACATGGCAAATCCCACGAAGAATGTTTTTTGCCCCAAAATAAATACTTTCACACTGTCTATAAAAGTATCATTAAAAGCACGTGGAAGTTAAAACCATGAAGATGAGGTTAAAACTTTTAAAATGGTACTTATCTTGATTTCATGTTGAAGGCGAAGTTCTGTATGATGATAATTACTTTGCCAACATGGCGTAGAAGAGAGTATGCCTCTTGGTTTGAGGAGGCTAGCTCGAGTGGAGCTTTGACTGATCGAGTCAACTGCCGACTGAGAAGTGAGAGCTGCTCAACGGAGCACGGAGAGACCAAGGAAGGGGAAAAGAGTGGGGGGTAGGAGACAAAAGGAGAACATATAAGCATTGCCAACTTTAAAACAAAAAATTGATCTCTTGCTGAGCCGGTCTTCAAAGAGTTGACAACAGATGATACTAGCGCAGCATGGTGAGTAAAGAAGTAGACGTAGTCCTCTTGCTCCAGGAGAAAATAGCTGGCGATGGTAACAGGATCTGGTAGCCAAATGGATATGGAATTCCTCTTGCGCGAGGAAGAGTTGAAGAGCTTCAGAGATTCGTTGTTATATGACGCTAGGTGGGTCACAGAATATATATCTGGAACAGACTCATACAAAATATAAGCGACCTGAACCCCTAAGAGAGAACAGAAGATCACTGTTGGTGTCTGACAAAGAGGAAGGAAAGAACATGCAAAAACATTGAAAATTATAATCTCAGGTACCGTGTATTCCAAGAATGCACCAACCTTCCAACTCCTCACCCTTCCATTCCAATTTTCCTCCCCAACGGTACTTGTAGCTCACCCATTGGGTGTCCGTCTCGAAGTAGCTACAAAACTGGCGAGCCGAACATGTCCTTGGACACTCCCGGCAATAAAAGCCATACGCTAAAAAATCATGTTGTGCATCGTGATGTTTAGCTGCTTAAGGTCTTCTTCAGTATCCTGTATTCAATTGGATTTGTTTTTACTGTTGAGGGTGATGTTGAAAATTTGTTTTCTAATTCTGTGCCAACTTCCTCCATGTCTTTTTTCGTTTCTTCTACCAACATTGTAGTCGCCTTTAGTTTGGTGATGTAATTAAAGATCCTATTCGTTATTCGATTCTCATCCATTTTTATGAGGTATCCATACAACTTCAGTTTCCTCTTACGAATGGTGCGTCCGTGATCTTCTCTCCCTGTCTATATAGATCCTTAATTTCTCCTCTTCTGCTTGTAACACCGTTTCGCTTTTCAGGCCCTAGTATCTTTCGAAAGATTTTTATCATTTCAAATGATCTTGTCGACTTCATCGTTATGCTTTGGTCTACCGTTATGCGTTACGGTTACGGCGTGTATGACATCATCATGTTGTTCAGTGCATATGCACCGAGTCTGAGTTTACTCCTGGGGTCTGGCGTTATGTGATACGGAGACGGCGAGTGCGTGACGTCGTGCAGCAGAGTGCACCTCCCGCTCTCCGTTCTCCGCGCGGGAAGCCTAAGTTAATGGGTAATGGAGTCTGTTGAAAGAGTCCTGGGGCTTCGAGCGAAGCGAGAAGCCCTCTTGAGCCTTTCCAACAGGTGTAGCATTTGTAGCATGCGTCATTTGAAATGATATAAAGTCTAGTCTCTCAGACTGACTGTATCTTTTCTCACTCTCTTCCTTAATTCCTCAATTTCGCCATTTTTGTTCAATATCAGGGATTCGGAACTGTATGGGCCTTCCGGATGGACAACCGTGGTATAGTGTCGTATCTTCGCCCGTTAAGATATTATAGACCTCTTATTGTATCTATATTGTACAAATCTATAGGCTAGCTCCATCAACCTGGCTCGACCTTTATTTGACTTCTTATCAAATCCATTATTATTATTATTATTATTATTATTATTATTAATTAAAACTAGATTACGAAAGTTTGATGCTTTTCAGTCGGTCAACATGATTTTCCCCAAAAGAGATGGGTTATTCCCTAATCCTGAAAAAATTAGCCTACATGGGATTAACAAATGCACTTGGATGACCAGTTTCGGTCGTCAAGCGATCATCATCAGATCCATTACACTTAAGCCTTAAAATTTATGTCTGAAAGTATGGGTGAAACTATTTACAATATGTACATTTATTTAGTTGCAGTATGGGTTGAGATAATTCAACTCGTCAATAAGTGTTAGTTGTGGTCTATGTGATGTTTTGTTAAAATACTAGAATTGCTGATTGACCTCCAAACTTGCTTGTTTGGAGTTAATATGTGATTGTAGTTAAATGGTCAATACAGGTTGTATTTTACTGGCTACTTATATCATAGTGTCTTGGGCTGTCCTAGTGAGAGCAGCTATCTTGGTCACTATCTACTCTTAACTGGGGTGTGGATGAGTCAGTTGGTCACTAGTCGTGGCCGAGTGAGGTACGTGTGTGCGCGCTGTGTGACCGCATTGGAAGAGTGTACGTTTCCTAATACCGGTGCTTCCGATAGTTCCACGGGTGTACTGACCTTCCGTTTGTCATTCGGACAATACTTTTTCAAGTAGTGTTCCAGATAGGACAACAAAACCAGAAACCCAGAAAACCCCGCTGAAAATCATGTCCGGATACCAGAGGAAAAACACCGTACGCTGCCAATGGGACAGGCAGAGTTCTCGCCCCACACCAGGAGAAATTCACCGCTAAATTAGCGATACCCTCCGGTTGACTGTCGACCAAGTAGAAGCCATCCAGTTAAATGCGCAAGAAAAAACCATGTACATCAAGGTAATCAGCATATCTACTTATCAGAAATTGCTAAATACTTTTGCAGATCCTATTAAATTTCAGTATGACTCAGGCGAAATGACAAATGTTAAGCTCTCCACAGCGGATTCCAATTTTACCACAGTGCGTATATTTAATGTCCCACTCGAAGTTCCCCCTGAAATTTTCAAATCCGTCCTGTCGAAATATGGCACTGTGAGTGACGTCAGGAAAGAACAATGGTCTTCTGCTTATCAGTTCCCGGTGTATAATGGAATACGTGCAGTCACTATGGAAATCAAACAAGATATCCCCTCCACTGAGACTTTTGGTGGCCATTCTGGCTATATATCGTATAATGGACAGAAACAGACCTGTTTAATTTGCAATGCTAACACACTTCTACGTATCAACTGCCCAAAGAAAATGATTCCCCTCGGTATAACTCCTACACAACAACGACCTGTCCAATACTCGGAAGTTGTGACACAGCAAACGTCACATGAAAACATGCTTATTGATCAGTCAGCTGGGACAACACCAGAAGTGGCCTCGGACACACATGACGCAGAACTGGTACCTTGCACTGACCAGATCAGCGAGCCACAGAGTGCCCCTGTGCTATCGGCAACCTGTATCGCAGCCTTAGAACCAACTATGCCGTCACTACAGGCTGCCACATAAATTTTGTCTTCACTGCCCCCACCTTCTCTGGTACCTACCGACTCACTTAAGCAGGTTGATCGGGGATCCGAGAACGTATCTAAGAAGATTAAAACAAATGCCTCGATTGCCGTACCAGCCCCGAAGAATCAAACTGGCTCTACAAACGTTCCCGCAGCTGTGAAAAAAAAAATCTTCATTCTACGTCATCTAGGGACCCACGAACGCTCTCAAACGCTGACAGCCGGCCTATGAATGGCAGTCATAAGGAACTATCTCAACCTAATTTGACATAGTGCACCAGTATATTTCTCACCTGCGTCTTTTTTCTTTTTTCTTTTTTTTCTCGAGTCCACCTTCCAGTATGTCTAGGACAGCTTTTATACTTCTCTTAATGGCGCAATTTCTCACTGTGGCCACTGTGAATATTAATGTAATAGAATGCCCTCTGAAATTTCAACTGTTGGAGAGATTCCTTCGAGATGCAGACATTGACATTGCCTTCATTCAAGAAGTTGCAATACCCTGTTTGCCCATATCTGCCTTCTACAAACAATACATCAATACCGGTAATACGAATAGAGGGACCGGATTCCTCATAAGACATGATATCCCACTCGAAGGTGTGCTATGTCATCCATCAGGACGCATAATATCTGGACACATAAACAATACCACCCTGATAAATGTATATGCCCCATCCGGGTCCAATAAACGTGTGGAACGGAAAATGTTCTTTCAACAGAGTATACTGCCTCATCTGCACGACGTTAAGGAAAAACTTATTCTTGCAGGGGATTTCAATTGTATTCAACGCCCAGAGGATTCCACTAGTCCATACCAAGGTGTCAACCCGGCTCTCAGGACCCTTCTTACCTCCCTACACCTCATTGATGCTGTGGATAGTTTAAGGGTGCCCCTGCCCCATTACACCTGTATAAGTCACAACTCCTCATCACGAATTGACCGCATCTACTTTTCACAGGAACTTATCCAGCCTAGACGATATGAAGTGATACCTGCCAGTTTCACTAACCATCATGCTGTCGTATGTACAATCTCTTACCCCCATCCCATATTTCACATAGGAAGAGGTTATTGGAATCTGAATTGCTCGCTGTTACTGGAGGAGGAATGCCAAGATATTTTCAGACAATACTGGACTCGATGGGTCCAACAAAAATGCAAATTTGATGATGATGATGATAATTGTTGTTTTAAGGGGCCTAACATCGAGGTTATCGGCCCCTAAATGCAAATTTCGCGACTGCGCAGACTGGTGGGATATTTTAGTTAAACCAGGGATCCGCCGCGTCTTTAAGAACATATCCTACCAACGAGGTCGGGAAAGACGGGATACAGTTGAATTTTACTATCGAGTTCTTCGCCAGCTCCATCAAAGATCTGATGCTGGGGAGCGTATATATGACCAGATTCGGGAAGTTAAAACCAAGCTCCTGTCTCTACAGCAACGAACGCTCGCTCATATAAACGTGGCTTTAAAAGATCGTACAGTGCTCCCGGACGAAAGTGCAAGTGTATACCATATCGCCAAAGGACAACGTGAGCGGCAACGTAAATATATCCACCGCCTCCGCACCAGTACTGGAAGTGTCGTCACCTCCCCTGACGCTATACATAGTGAAATATCATTATTTTATCAACGGTTCTACGCTAAGGCTCCAATTGATCCACAGCAGGTGACCCTATTGCTTTCATCTTGCAGTACCCAACTACCTCCGGACAACAAAACTCTGCTCAGCGCGGATATTACGGATGAAGAGATTCACTCTGTGGTTAAGCACCTCCCAAACAACCGCTCACCTGGCATTGATGGACTGCCATATGAAATGTATAAACACTTCTGGCCTCTCATTGGCAAAGAATTTTGTCATGTCCTGCGTACCATTCTCCAACGTCGTGCTCTTTGTCAATCACATCACGAGGGTACCATAGTCCTCATACCAAAAACATCCTCTCCCATGGCAGTTGGTGACTTCCGACCAGTTACTCTGCTCTGCAGTGATTATAAAGTCCTTACCAAAGTCCTTGCATGCCGATTGAAGACTGTTCTACATGATATCATTGGTGATGAACAATGTTGCAGTATTCCTGGAAGAACTCTGTTAACAAACTTAGCGATACTACGGGACCTACACCTAAAAGCCAAAATGCTCCCCACTGAGCCAATGAGTTTCCTCACCTTAGATCTTGATAAAGCTTTCGACCGCATCAGTCATGAATACTTGTACATGGTCTTGCAACACTTTGAATTTCCTGAAATCCTTATTGACTACATTCGTATGATAAATTGTAATGCTACGTCTCGAGTGCTCGTCAACGGTTTTCTTTCCCCTCTGATTCCAATACAACGATCAGTTAGGCAAGGATGTCCCCTTTCCATGCTACTTTTTGTCATTGGCCTTGAACCGTTCATTCGGACTACCCAGGTGAAGCTACAGGGTTACAAACTGTCCACACATGTTTTTGGCATGTGCGCCTATGCTGAGGACGTATCAATATTGATCCGCAATAATGAAGACATCTCCCACATCGATAGCGTCCTTCAGCTCTACCATATCGCCTCTGGAGCTCAATCGAACCCCCAGAAAACGGCTTTGCTTCCGCTCAATACTAACTCAGTGATTACCCAACAGCCCTGGTTCCGGATAGTAAATGAGGTGAAAATTCTTGGCATTACCTGGAAGCAATCGCTTCTGGACACAGTGCAAGCAAACTGGACTAAGGTCATTGCCAAAGTTAGGGGAGTACTGATCCAATTTGGTCAAAGAAACCTCAATATAGTGCAACGGGTCATGGTCCTCGACGTGTTTGCGCTCTCTAAAATATGGTATGTCGCACAACTTTTCCCACTTCCCAAAATGTTTGAGAGCCAAAAAATATACAGGTTGGTTTATATGGCAAGGATTTTTGTTCCGAGTACAACGGGAACAGTTGTATCTCCCATCCCGGCAAGGCGGGTTAGGGCTAACAGCTTATGGCATGAAATGCCGTGCACTCCTCTGCAAGAACGATATCACCATTCTTTCCCAACATGACACTTTTACGAAAGCGCTATACAAAGATATTCGAAACACAGCCCGTGGTTGTGATAGAGCTTTGCCGAAGATATTTAGGGACCATCAACAGCACCTTCTGGAAACTGTTCGCCAATTGCCTTCAGGGACTGTTCCAACGACGAAAAGTATTTATAACATGTTGCGGCAAGTGGTACACTCCAAACCGCGAATCGAGGCCACCACCCTCTACGTCCATTGGCCCACTGTTTGGAAAAATTTTGGGGCTATGACCATTTCTTCTGCTGTACACTCCCAGGTTTTTATCTTCCTCAACGATCTTATCCCAACCGCTCTACGGCGATATACCATCCGTCTTGAAGCTTACCCATGGTGTACTATATGTGGTCAAACTGATACGGCGATACACCGCTTCACATCATGCACGCGAGTTGCCTCCACGTGGCTGTGGTGTAAGGGAAAAGTATGTCAACTATTAAATGTGCCCACGGATGACCTTGATGACAGGAAGTTGATTCGTTTGTCGGTGACCGCCTTCCCCCAAATTAAACAGACTGCCATTGTGTGGATAATGGGCCAATATGTACACTTCGTGATGGACAATGATCAACATTTCTCGTTCCTGGATCTCAGGTATCACCTGCAGAAAGAGCGTTGGAAGCTTAGTGAAAGTGGACAATTGTACGATAAATATGGACACTATCTGGATTTCTTGTGATGTAATAGTATGGTATTTATCATATCTGAAAATTCTGTAATTCTGTAAAGAGCTAAAAAAAAAAAAAAAAAGTCAACCTTGGTCTATTAACCCCAAGATTGCAGGTTCGCTCCTGGCCGTGGCAAGTGGTGGTTTTTTTTTCAAGGCGGCATAAATACGACACCATGTCATACAATGTTTGGCATGTCAAAGAAGCCATTTGAATTCAGCAGGCCGTGTTCATAATGCCAAAATTAATCTCGGGATTTACCGCCAACACAAAGTTCCTCATTTCTCTACTAGAAAGCGCTATAGTGTTCAAGGAGCTTAGATATCTAACCTCCTTGACTTTCATAGTGCTTCAAGGAACAACGAAATCCGACATGCAAGCTACCCTTTGGGTGTCAAATAAAAAAACTTGCACTCGGCATCCGAGGCCATACGATTTCATTATTATTATTACTGGGGTGTATTTGTTAATCTCATGTAATGTTTTTCGGGATTAGGGAATAATCCGTCTCTTTTGGGAAAAGTTCTGTTGACCGACTGAAAAGCATCCAACATCGTGTTCTAAGGCAACACTGAAAATCGCTTCGAACACCATTATAAAAACTAGATTAATTTATATACAACTTCCCTCCCGCTTAGAAGAGAAGGAAAGTTAATAGGGATTTAAAATTATCTGGTGCTAGACTGAGTTTGAAAATAGCTGTATTTAACGAGGAGAAAGCTAGATTGGCAACCCTGGGAGAACGGAGTTATGCGAGGCCATGAAGTCGTGTATAATCTCAATGGGAGCCGGACCGAAAGGCAACAACAACACATCACCAAGCAGGTGAAGCAGACACAAATCACAACCACACCGATTTCTCACAAAGCATGCGTTATAGAATCATCTGCAAGTGCCATTATCTATGGAGCGTTCAAGAAGTAACGAGCCGGAGGCTGTAATGCACAAACCGGTGGCGACATCGGCTAATCGTGGCGTGTGTAACGAGGTGTGGTTCCGACCAGAGCGTGAAAGGTCACAGCTCGTCGCTAGAGGGCTGGCGTGCACGTCACGTGACGATACAAAGCGAGCAGCAGCATGCATCAATCGTCCAACGCTGCCAGTCGCATTGCAAACAGTGACATGGAGGCGTCAAACGATGAGCAAAGAGGTGTTGTTCGGTTTCTGACAGCGAAAGGAGTAGGGGGAATGGACATTCATCGCCGAATGTCACATGTGCACGGCGAACATTGCATGTCCCTTGCAAGGGTCAAGGCGTGGCACAAGCGCTTCAGGGAAGGACGGGTGTCGTTAGCCTATGATGCCCGGTCTGGGGCACCCCCTTGCATTACCGATGACAACGTCCAGCTGGTTGATGAACTCATTACCCAGGACCGCCGAGTGACAGTGATCGCCATAGCCGCAGTGGTCGGATTGAGCGTCGGAGGTGTGCACATCATCATGAAGGAACGACTGCACTTGCGAAAAGTGTGGCCCCAATGGGTGCTCCACAGTCTTCAACACAAGAGCGCATGTCGAATGGCCTACTGTCTTGGTCTTGGTTGGACGATTGATGCATGCTGGTGCTTGCATTGAATCGTCACGTGACGTGCACGCGCCCTCTAGCGACCAGCTGTGACCTTCCACGCTCTGGTCGGAACCACACCTCATTACACACGCCACGATTAGCCGATGTCGTCACCGGTTTGCGCATTACAGACTCCGGCTCGTTACGTTTTGATCGCACCTTATATTATGTAACAAATATTTATTTAGCTTACTAAATATTATCACTTCCTGCTTCTTTTTTTAATTTAACCCCCAGTAACACCCCCGTGGCTACGCCACTGATATTAGTTAAAGTAACACCACAAAACTGAAAAAGTAAACAAGAGAAATGAGTGTGTTCCAGTTTTGAAGAAGATAAATTGGAGTGGGATGTCAGCAAAGACAAAATATGGCTAACTACCTGTGGTGTCCTGGTGACGTGATGAACTGCTGGGCAACAAAAGAATGTATGTCCCTTTATCATGCAGCATACCACATCACCTGGATGTAATTAATTGCATAAGAGGGATTAGCATCACCATTTTTCACTGTATGGAAAGTAACAGGACAAAAAAAGTTTGACACTGCTCTATGGTCGAGCGTGTTGTGCAGGACATGCTTCATATAATAGTCCGCCTCGTTGCGTAGTGGCTAGCATTCGTGCCTGTCACCGCAGAGGCCGGGGTTTGGTTTCCAGCTCTGCCAAGGAATATAATTCTGGTCTGAGGGCTGGAACGGGATACACTCAGCCTCATGAGGCAAAACAGAAAAGAGGTGGGTTCAATTTCTACCTCAGCCATCCTGGAAGTAGTTTACCACTTCCACTCCAGGCCGGGATGGTACCTACCGAAAGGCCACGGCCGATTCCTACCTCAATTACACATACACACACTAGCACAGACATTACAGTGACACAGGTAATCAGACGAACTAAAGTCTTAGAACTACCAACAAGTCCTAATGAAACTTCAGAGACAATATCCAATTATGTTTCCGAGACTTTTAAGAAGCATAATATTTCTGCTAAATGCGTTGCTTTTAGTGGAGACAATGCAAATGTAAATTTTGGAGGGGTTAATCGTCGAGAAGGCAAAAACCTATTTTCAGCACTTAAAAGTAAATTAAATGAACATATAATCGGGGTTGGATGCCCAGCACATGTACTGCATAATTGTTTGCAACAAGGTGCTGATGTACTGCCAGTTGATGTAGAGAGTATAATTTTAAAAGTCTTCAATTATTTCCATATTTATACAATTCACACTGAACAACTCAAAGAATCCTGCGAGTTTGTTGAAATAAATTATGAACAGCTTTTGTGTCACAGCAAAACAAGGTGTTTAAGTTTGTTTCCTGCAGCAGAAAGAATGCTAAAACTGTTTGCAGCTCTAAAGTCGTACTTTCTTTCTCAGCCTTCAAATTCTGTTCCTGCTATAAGTAGGTCCTATTTTGAAAACGAGTTTTCTGAGCTTTACCTGTGGTTTGTTCATTCCACTATGCACATTTTTCACAACAAAATTTCATAGATTGAAAAAGAAACGCTCTCTATAGCAGAAGTTTGTGACATATAAGGTTCAGCTCTGGCCACTCTGAATGATAGGATGGAAAATAAATTCATACCTCTCAAAGTCAAAAAGTCTCTGAAATCCCTCACTGAAAATGGCTTCGAAAGAGAATGCATTGCATTTGTAGAACATGTTGTCGTTTTTTATGAAACGTGCATTCAATACCTGTTAAAGTGGTGTAACCCTATGATGGAAGAATTTAAATGTTTCCAGTGGATGAAGCTTCATAGTAGGGAATACATTAAGTGTGAAGATGTTCTTCCTTGTCTCGAGTATTTGCAATCTAAAGGTGTGGAGATAGACGATTCTAAACTTTTGACCAATTTTGCAATGTTCAGAATTGCACTAGGAGTTCCAAAATTGATAAACATACAACATTACATACGCGGTGGTGTGAGTTTTTAAAATATAGCCCTGACATTGAAACATTTAGAGAGCTGCTTAAAATGTGTCAGTTTTATTTCGCTATTCCAGGTTGCAATGCAACCGTTGAAAGAGTATTTCCCCTGATAAATACACAGTGGTCAGAAGAAAGAAACCGTTTGCTGACCGAGTCGGTTAAGAGTAGGCTACTATAATAGTGAAGTACAACTTTCAAAACATGTCATTTGGAGAGTTTTACAATTATTTATTACAAGAAAATAATTCATCTTTGCTGTTGAAAGTGGGTGCAGTCGATATGTACCAGCTTAAAATAGCTACAACTTCAGCATATTCATCAACATTACAGTTAAAAGGTATGTAATACTAAATTGTGCATGTAAATATTAAAATTCCCTTTTGTCCTCCATTTTTAGAACATTTTTATGAAAAGTCCTCCTTTTATTAAGAGTCTGTCCTCCATTTGAAAATTTAGAGTTGGTCATCCTATATAAACATGCCCAGACGGGTTTTGTACATAAGGAGTTGAGCTGGTCGGCTCGGGAACAGTCGTTCAAGCGGAGGAGAGGTCAGCAGCAGCCTATTATATCTCCTGCAGTCACCCGCCGTGACCCGCAGTGTTTCTTCATCGGAGTATGCCTAAAGTACCAGCAGTTAAGGACACGGCAGCCAAAGGAACAGCCAAGAAGAATACACCATCAGGTTCTAAACAGCCTAGTGTAACTCAACACTTCCAAGAAACCAAGACACCTAAGAATAAGTCTCCGCCAAAGCTAAGAGGGCCAAGGCTTCCAAGACGGCGCAGACAGAGCTTCGGTCGCGTACGCCATCGCCCCAGAAGGGTTCTACAGCGTCCACTTCCTCAACACAAACTTCACGAGAAAACTCTCCGGCTTCTACAATTGTAAATCCTACCATGACTACGGATAAGAAGTTGGACGACCTCATGGCCATGATGCAGAGAATGAACAATCGCCTGACTTTTTCAGAGCAGAATGGGCCAGAAGAAGCTCCAGACGAAGAAGACGACGAGGTGTACGAGCCCGAACAACATCAGCGTCAACATCCATGGAGGACGCTAGCACCACATGACTACACACGCGGCCTTCCATTACCAAACGAGCAACGCGTGTGGACCTTAGCAGAAACATTGAGGCAGCAATTGCTGCTCATTCCTGCCGGACGGGATCACCACGACGTCCAGACGATGCTCTACTTGATGATCCTTTGGCCTCACATGGACGAGGGTCAGAGGAAATACGCCTTCAATCGGGCCAATCTCCTCTACGCCGTGATTACCAAGGGGTGGAACTTCGCTCTCCAGGTCGACAGTTTAGGAGCCGACGAGATCCTAGCTCTTCCTCCCAACTTTCAGTATATCCAGCCAGTCCGTCAGCCCGCGGTCTCCCGGAGAAGGTGTGATGTGACTCTTGTGCGGAGTGAGATGAGCAAGATCACAAGTGTGGACTATGTGTGGACATCTTTGATTTCGTAAAGGGTCTTTGTATTGTTCTTGTTCTGAATTTGTGCTATGTTTGTTCTATTTCACACCTTGTGTTGCATCTGTAAATTTTAATAATAATAAAGTATTGGGCCCTCAGCCCGACCGCTCCTTCGCTGGGCGGCTGTGCCCGTGCCGATCGGCTTCGCCCTTTGTACATGCCCAGCCGGGTTTTGTATATAAGGAGCGGAGCTGGTCGGCTCGGGAGCAGTCGTTCAAGCGGAGGAGAGGTCAGATGTCTAATTTTTGAAATAATATTACAAGTAGGATGTGCACAACTTGTAAAAGGCCACTCGATGGTGACACCCTCCTCAAGGTCATGATATACAGTACAGTACAGTACAGGGAAATGGCTCTGTAACAAAGGCCCAATGCTGAAGGTAAAAAATATATATGTACAATATATTGCTCAGGGTACACCCACATAGACAGCCCAGTTTGTACTGTGTGCTCCGAGCGAGAGCATTTTGTTACCTAAGCAGAACAACAGGGCAATTTACAGTATATCCAAGAGGTCGCAGGGCAGAAATAATCTTACCGGTAACCGAAACCATGTTCAAACACGATTTCTGGTGGCGTGGTTACTCAATACAGAATTCAGATTTGGTCCAATTTCCTCATAAAGGCGTAGCGCTCACTGTGCACCAGTCGTCCTCGCACCATTAGTTTAGGGGATAGGGACTACCCTAATATCAGTTGGAGTGAAATATTTGTCCCTGGTCATGCATGAGGTGCAGGGCTTTCACTCACTCGTCCCAAAATAGTGAAATAGTGAGTAATTTTTCTTCAAAGAAAGTGGAAAAAAGGTGAGTTTTTGTATGAAAAAGTGAGTAAATAGTGAGTAAATTCATAGCATTATTCGCATTTATGGCCGTGTATCTGGTTCATAATTTTAACGTTTGTTCATATTTGTAGGCGCAATTAGGGGGGAGGGAGGGGGCTTGGGTGGTTAAGCTCCCCAAAACCAACCATAGCCCCCCAAAAATGTGACAAAACTATATTGAAATAGACAAAATTTTTATGAATGTGTATCTGAAAAACAAATTAGCCCCCCCAAAAATGTCAACCAAATTGCACCTATGTTAATATCTGTGAGTACTGTTTGTGATTTTTCATGTAGTTAGAGGACACTTGGAAATAATAGATAATCAATGCAACACTCAAGAAATTTAAATCGCAAAACAAAAATATAAATGTGAACTTTTGTTAAAAAACGCTTTTTTAAAATTTTCGGCGATCGCTGCATGGCTCCGGCTGTGGTATTGCACTATGGAAGCTTTCATGCTTTCTGGCCGCCTGGCTCGCTGCCGACAACGCGCTCAGGCACCGGTGGCAGAAATATGAACTACCCATTCATGGATATATTTTGGGTGGTTTCTAGCAATATGATTGTGCATGAGACCATTTTCAACACTGAATGTGACCATTTTTGTAATAAAAAGTGAGAATAGTGAGTAATTTCATCAAATAGTGAGAAAAGTGAGGCTGCTTTGAAAATAGTGAATAATAGTCAGAAAAGTGAGTCGCTGGAAGCCCTGATGAGGTGTTCAAGCTTGGCTGATCAGGTATGTTTCTTTTCTCTTTCAGACTCTGGATTTGTTTATTTGTAATTCGGAACACAAACAAATCTATTTTGAACGTTTCTTTCGACAATCAAGAAGCAGATTATATTTCACTTTGACAACCAGGCGACCTCAAAATATGCCCATTGATTTTACAAAAATCAATCCTTGGACACCTCTTAAATTGATTGGTTACCCCGAATAAATATCTGGTTCGTTGGTTCCTCAGTTCAGGGGCTGCGACAACGCGGTCATGTAGTCCCGTGTACTTTAGGTATGTGTAGAATCTGTCTAACCGGTGTTAATTGTGATGACTGTATTAGTGTGTGTTATCTGTTTTCAATTCAAGTGAGGACTGCAGACATTGGAATTTTTCAAGTAGTTGCAACTTTTGCCACCAAACGCCACCGTCAACGACTACTAGGTCAGAACTTGATTACCAGATGCCACCGCAGTCGGCTCTCGGTGACGAACGTCGGAACCTAAGAGCGTTTGTCGAATGTTTAACCTATATTATAATTTAGCTTCACACAGGTGTAATTAGTGGAAGGTTCTTTAACATGCCTCAAATCTATGACTTGGTACCGCCGGCTTTACTTCCCCTCCGAAGGAAGGCATACTGAAGGATTTTTAACTCTCTTAAAAAAATCCGACGACTTCGGCCCGCGATCTTGGGCATAGAAGGTCAGCATGCTACCAACTACACCACCGAAGCCACAAGAATAAATATCTAACCCTCAAATAGAAAATTATTGGCGAAGGAAAAAAGAGACATAGATTTTGATTTAAATGAATGAATATCCACAGCCTGCTTCCAGTCTCCGACCGGGTCGGGGATGGAATGAATGAAGCCCCCATCTAGCGGTGAGGATATGAACTGTGCCGGCTGCCAAAGCCTGTCGCACTCCTCTGAGCCAATGATTAAATATATGACAGATGAAATGAAATGATAGTGGAGAGTGCTGCTGGAATGAAAGTTTGACAGGGTAAACCGGAGTACCCGGAGAAAAACCTGCCTGCCTCCGTTTTGTCCAGCATAGATCTCACATGGAGTGAACGGGATTTGAACCACGGACCCAGCGGTGAGAGGGCGGCGTGCTGCCGCCTAAGCAACGGAGGCTTCAATTTTGATTTTAATTTCAGAAGTAAATCATTCGTTTTTCAATCTTCTAAGCAATATAAAACAAATGTAGGTCACACTTCTACACATAGATCATGATTCCACTGGAAGCTCAACTTTCCATTTCGTGTGGGTTAGATCCGTATTCGGAGTAACCATTGAATTGTAAATTAACCATTCGGATGCCACAATTGCCTTCATTTACATGTTAATTAACCACAAACTATGTTTCAAAATATTGGGTTTAAAGTTATGTTGGTGCAGCAGAATAGAAGCAATTGAAATGTGGTGTTACATGAGAATGATGAAGAGAAGTACGTATATCCTTTTTTCTGGGGGGATTGACTATCCTGGAAAATTGTGAGTATTCTCAGGGGATTGTCACCGCAAAATGCCCAGAAATATCAACCAATATCTTAGAGCATATAACTTTGTGCAATTATTTTAGACAATTCTAAGTTTATATAGCCTAAAATTAGTGGCAATATAAAATAGTTGTAAAATACAACACAACACACAAAATTCTACACTTAATGAATTTTCTATTACGGCCTATTAAGTATATGGCAAATATCTAACTTATTAAGAAGAAAGGGAAGGTAAAGAGGTGGGTTTTGTTTTCTTTTTTACAATTTGACAATTTATTTCTCAAAAGTACCGTACTGTGGAATTCTCAGTTTACGAGACTGAGTGTACTCCGTTCCAGCCCTCAGATAAGAATTAAAATTTCGTGGTAGAGCCGGGAATCGAATTTGGACCTCCGGGGCGGCAGCTAAGAATGCTAGTCACTAAACCACGAACGAGGTAGTCAAATTTCAATCTTAATATTGTTTATAACTTATCCAATATGTTATGATTCCGATACAACCAAATTTACATTTTTTTCATGATTTTACCATAGTAACATTTTCGTCATTTTTATTGTTTTCTTTTCAGGGGGAGGGGGAGGGGCACTGGAGCCTCCTCAGCTCCTCCTTTATATACGCCCCTTGATGAAGATCAGATGGGTAGATAGAGTAACAAATGAAGATGTATCGAGACGAGTGGGAGAGGAGAGATGTCTCTGGTGACTGCTAATGAAGAGAAGAGATAGGTTGATAGGACAGGTACTAATACACCCAGGAATAGCAAACATAAAGACGGAAGGAAGGATCGAGGATAAGAACTATAGGGGTGGTGGACCAAGGTTAGAGTATGTTAAACAGATTGCCTCAGATATAGGATGTGCTATGTAGAGATGAAACAATTAATCAGGTGGAATGTAGAGCTTCATCTTATCAGTCAAAACCTGAAGGCTTAAACAACGACTGGAAGATCAAATCGAAGAGACGCAATACGAAGCATATGCAGATTGCTGTGTGTTGTGTTTTTGTGACGTGAGGTGCGATAGTATTTCAGCTGCGCAGGCAAAACGTTGCGTTTTGTATGAGCGAAAAGTGTGAAAGTAATTTCCTGTGTTACCGTACTCACAATGCCGGCCGCAATGAGCCGTGTCCAGCAGTGGCCTTGTAGAATTCATAGATTGGGTGTTTGGATTAATATGTTGTGGCTGCTATATTTCGAGCTATATACTGTACTAGCAACCCACCCCGGCTTCGCCCGGGAACAGTTATGAATGCAAGGTGATAGGCTACTTTTAACCGAGGTCTTATAAGATTTCCTTGTATACGACTTTAATCGTTTTCCCTCCAGCAGTGAACACAAAAGCTAGCTCGTAAACTGTCTCGAAGCTAGTAATTGAATGGAAATTGTTGCAGGAAATGAACACGTAAAATCACTTTAGTGGGCGATGTATTGAAGATAGAGATATGCTCTCGCACACTTTTTTGTAGAACTTTTCATGCTGAACAATTGTTACACTCATAGTATAATGATATTTTTAACGGTTTGTCCAGCGCAAGCGTAGAAAGCGAACGGACGCCTGTTTTTTTTTTCGACTTTTTCACTGAAATTGTTACTGCTGGGCTCCCTTTGGTATAAATAAATTATTTTCTACAGAAACATTCCTCGAGTTATCCTTCACAGAACTGTGAAAACCCTCATCGAAATCCATCCAGTGGTTCTCGAGATTACCCGCGACATTCAAGAATTGGGGACTCAGTTTTATACTAAGTAATATTGGTTATCAACTTATCAATCTCAGGCACTTGAGTGTCAGGCCACTATGTGGTGCAGTGGCTAGCATTCTTAACTGTCACCCCTGAGGTACGGACTCAATTATCGTCTCCGCCAATAATAATAATAATAATAATAATAATAATATCGTATGGCCTCGGATGCCGGGTGCAAGCTTTGTAATTTGACACCCAGAGGGTAGCTTGCATGTCGAATTTCGTTGTTCCTTGAATCACTATGAAAGTCAAGGAGGTTTGATATCTAAGCTCCTTGAACACCATAGCGCTTTCTAGTAGAGAAATGAGGAACTTTGTGTTGGCGGAAACTCCCGAGATTAATTTTGCCATTATGAACTCGGCCTACTGAATTCAAATGGGTTCTTTGACATGCCAACATCGTATGACATGCGTGTCGTATTATTGCCGCCTTAAAAAAAACACTTACCACGGCCAGGAGCGAACCTGCAATCTTGGGGTTAGTAGACCGACACGCTATCCACTCACCCACCGTGGCAAGCTCCGCCAAGAATGTAACTCTGTTATGAAGGCTGAAACGGGGAACACCCAGTCTCCTGCGGTATAACTGACAAGTGGCAGGTTCGATTCCCATCTCAGTCATCCTGGAAGTGGTTTAACGTGGTTCTACTCCAGGCAAATGACTTAAGGCCACGGTCGCCTCCTTCCCAATCCTATCCCCAATTTATAAATACTCTAGTACTGCCATCACAATAGCACAGTTTACCACACAAATTCTACACGGGACTATATGTCCACAATGTCCCAGTCCCTAAAATAAGCAACAACAACAATTAATTTTGTCTTCTAATATGTAAATTAGTGACAAGTTAGTACAGTAGTTGGTAGCTGGTAGTTGGTAGCATGCTGAGCTTCTATGCCTAAGATCGCGGGTTCTAACCCGGCCGAAGTCGTCGGATTTTTTAAGAGCGTTGAAAAATCCCTCAGTAACCTTCCCTCGGAGGGGGAGTACCCGGTCCCATGGCATAGATTTATAGCATGAAAAGGAACCTTCCACTAACTACAATTGTATGAAGCCAAAATTTGTAGGTTAGAATTGATAACGCTATATTAGTTCCAACGTTCGCCGCCAGGAGCTGACTGCAACGACATCTAGTAGCCATGTCCGCAAGTAGGAACGAATTGAAATTATCGCCTACAGTCCTTACTTGAATTAAAAACAGATAACACCCACTAATACAGTCATCACAATTAACACCGGTTATCAGACAGATTCTACACACACTCAGAGTACACGGGGCTACATGACCGCGTTGTCGCAGCCCCTAAACTAAGGAACCAACCAACCAGACGCCATACTGACTCCTCCACTAACTTCCAAGGGCCAAGATATAATTAACTAATCAAACCAGAGGCCTGCACTTGTGAATAAATTATGCGCAAATTTTCGTTCATGACTAGCCGGCGCCGGGCGCGGGTTCGGACTCCGCTCCGTTTGCTCGTGGATTCTATTCTCCTTTCGACACTACTTATGATGATGATGATGATGATGATGATAATTGTTGTTTTAAGGGGCCTAACATCTTGGTTATCGGCCCCTAATGGTTTGGGTGATAATGAATTATGAAAATGAAATGTAAACTATAACTAAAACTAACTACTAACTTATATACTAGAAGAAGAAATGGAAAACAAAAGGAGAATAAGGCAAATAAAGGACATGAGGAAACGAAATGCCCTCAACCCTCGAAGAATGCGGATTGAGGGACTTGGAAGGAAGGAGGGCCATGAAAGGCAGATAGGGAAGTGAAGGAGGAGACGGTCCGCCCCAGAGGAAATTGATAAAAGGGGAAAACCAGACCCAGCTCAGGAATCCCTCGGGGTCGCCAATTCCCGAACTCACCAGCCGTGAGCCCCTGAGGGTGTAGCAATATCCAGGGTGCTACATACACCCTGCCTCCTTGAGGGCCTTGAGCAGAAGGCAGGAGATAACATGAAAAGAAAAAGAAGGCTGACCCTTCGCAGATGGAGGGAATCGGAAAAGATGAGACAAGGGCCATTTAAGGCGGGAAAGGAAGAGACTCCCTAGGCCTCGGATACCCTAATACCGTCTGGGTTGGAAGAGAACAAGAGTTGACCAAGTGAGGTCGACAAGAAAGAAGACGGAGAGGAGCCCATCACAGGTAAGTGGAAGCAATGCCGGATTCAGCTGGGGCCCCGTGGTCGCCACGTCCCACTAGATATGAGCCCCTGGGGGGAGACACTACTTACCTGTGTGGAAAACGTTCTTCAAAATGAAATATACAAACAATATTTACAGATCCAAATTAACTGATGGACATATGAAGTCACTGCTGATAATTTCCACTAGTAAACTTGATTCATTGCTGTAAAGAATAACAAAATTCGACATGCGTCAAATAACAAAGATTGCACCCGGCTCCTGAGGCCATACGATATTATTATTACTATTATTATTATTTACCTTTATTATCTGTTGACAACTCTTCATAAGCCAGGGATGATCATGCCGTGCACAATTTAACATAGATCGCTGCTCGTGTGAGGTAGAAACAACATGCTTAGCGTTGCTCGTCCGTGGCTGGTTTTCTCTTCCATTTTGCAATCTGATTTTATAAAACCTCTTCAAAATACAAAAGTTACTCTTGACTAACGGACCCATGCGACGACACTTTCTCCAATATGTTTATAATGAGAGACTCAAGGAGAAAGGTTGTTATGTTTTTAATTCAACTAAATGATTATAGAACACTATTCTCATTTCAGTTTGAATTCCAAGTTCTACGATCCCTAACTTAAGAAGGCAATCACTGAAAATGGTATCATCATAACACTCGCCGGTTATTCGATATTCCATTGATTTACTGTTTCTGAAATCCATGCAAAATGATACAGGAAATACCTCAGAATGTTAAAATGACATGAAACTGGCGTCACAGCGGCTAAAATGTGAAGTGGACAGCAATGATGAAGCGTATTTTCCTACAACAACTGAATCTGCAAATCGCAACTTCGTATATTTTTTTAAAGTCATTTTTTAGAGAAATTATAGATATTTTTTGAAATTAAAATGCAATTCGTCACTGCTAATGTCTATTGGAATGCTCATTTGTGACATCGGTCGCTTGTGAGCGCCTCAGGAGGGATCTATGCTACTGAAATAATATATTTATATGATAAAGCTGAAGAGTTTGTTTGTTTTGTGTGTTTAAACGCGCTAATCTCTGGAACTACCAGTCGGATTCGAATAATTCTTTTTGTATATGATAGCCAGATTCAAGAGGAATAGTTTAGGCTGTGCAGCATTAGGCTACACCTCTCAGGTAACCTTAAAGACTGATTTTTGTTCATTAAGTTGGAAGAACGAGAGCTCTCGAACAGCCTCAATAATACCTAAGTGTATTGTTGCCTGGCAATGCGGGCTGCATCACGTAGCCACTACCAGTGTTCTGGTGCAGAATTGCAGTCACGGGGAGTAAATAGTGCAAAAAGATTTCTTAGGCCCCTTAAAACAGTTATCATCATGCCAATAGTATGCCTCTGTATAAGGGCGATGGTGTTGGTGCAGTATACTGAGTTTATCAGCTGCAATAAGCGTTGGTGCTTTCCTATCCTTATCCTTGAGCGCTCCAGTTCTGTAGTAGTATTCATTATCTCCATAAAACAAATAAATCCACCGCGCGAAGCCGGGCACTTCCTCTAGTACAGAGGTTCCCATTAGGTGGTCCGCGGACCCCCAGGGGTTGGCGAGGGGGACCGCGAAGAAACGTCAAGAAATAACGCAATAATGAACATGGAAAGTGGAGAAAGTACAAAGAGTTCCTTAAAAATAATAATTATGCGTTGCCATCCACAGCATAAGTGGCGCACTCATATGTACCGCAGCTTTTCAGGTTTCCCGCTAGAAATCGTTCTGCTCCTCAGCCATTTTGTGTTTTTACATATTTACATGAGTTTTGAAAGTTGAAACTTTCGATTGTTTCAATAGTTAAAACTCCATTCAAAATGGATCGTTGGTTGAAGAGTGGATCTTTAAAGTGAAGTAGGCTCTCTGCTACAGATAGTGACAAAGAGGAATCTGTGGTAATAAATATACAGGGTGTATCTTAATTATACCGACAAAAATTCAGGGACGCTCTGCGTGTTATGTAAAAGACGATGCCGCAATCAGATTGGCAGAGAAAATTTTTCCCTCCGAAAAAATGAGGTTACTTCGTTACTTCCCGGCGCGCGATTCAAATCTACGAACTCGCCGTATTTGCTGAGCTAGAGAGCAAGCCGCTGGCCACCGCTGTGCTTCAAGCAAGGGAAGGGAGTGTGATAGAAGGTGACAGAGATATGCTGGCGGGCATGCGCAAGTTTCCTCGATCGCCTCGGCTTGCCGCATGCCCGCCAGCATATCTCTGTCTCCTTCTATCACACTCCCTTCCCTTGCCTGAAGCACAGCAGTGGTCAGCGGCTTGCTGCCTGGCTTAGCAAATACGGCGAGTTCGTAGATTTGAATCGCGCGCCCGGAAGTAACAAAGTAACCTCATTTTCTCGGAGGGAAAAATTTTCTCCGCCAATCCGATTGCGGCATCGTCTTTTACATAACACTCAGAGCGTCCCTGTTTTTTTTTTTTTTTTGTCGGTATAGTTAAGATACACCCTGTAGAAGTGAATGGGCCGCCTGCTGCCTTTCTTGAGCCTAGCCATTCAAAGAGTAAGTCTACTGTGAAATGTAGGCAATACGACATAAAATATTTGGAAATAGGCTTTACGTATTGTGGACCTGAAGATTGTCCTATGCCTCAATGCGTGATATGCTATTTAACCCTTGCCAACGAGAGTATGAAACTTGCAAACCAAAAATCCCGCAGTATGCCTTCCTTCCGAGGAGAGCAGGGGGTCCGTGCTTACTTAACGATCGCTTTAGGGGCTCCGAGAAAAATTCCTAATGGGAACCTCTGCTCTAGTAATATTGTGATTTGAGCGATTCCACTTACCGAATTTTCTAGATGATTGTAAGAGCAGTTTGTAGATATTCCACAATTCCGGTAAGTCTCCATTTCAGATCATTAAACACTCATTATCAGCAGACAAACACTGGTATTGTAGGTTGCAGTTCTTGCTTTTTAGCATCATCACAGCAGAGTACTCGAGCTGTGCGCGGATAAACAAAACGTTATCCTCATCCGCCTCGCATCCACACAACTGTTAACCGCATCCACCCCGCATCCGCATGACCATTTTTCGCATTCCACGTTTGTTATCCAAATTTACTGGCATTACAATGATATTTTTAATTAGATAAAGCATACATTACTAAAGCAACATGTTTATACATTTGAGGAAAAGGGCGTTTGCTTAGGCTTTGTATGTCATGTGCTATGTCTAAAATTAATGTTATACAACCAGAATTGCAACCCATTCCTGTTCGGAGTGTTAATTAAGCTTAATGACATAATTTGAATGAGATTAGCTTTAATCCTTAGCCGGCCACGTGGTGTTGGGGTAGTGCGCCTGCCTCTCACACGGAGGCCCCGGGTTCGATTCCCGGCTCCATCAGGGATTATAGAAACTGACGTGACGTCTGGAACGGGGTGCACTCAGCCTCGTGAGGACAATTGACTAGCTGTCTGACGGTGAGGCAGCGCCCCGATCACGAAATCCATGATTAACGGCCGAGGGGAACCGATGCGCTGATCACGCTTCACCCCAATATCTGCAGGCCAAATGGCTTGGCAGCGGTCGCTTGGTAGGCCTAGGCCCTTCATTGGCTGTAGTGCCAGGGGTTATTGATTTATTATTATATAGGGTAATTGTTTGTTGATCGGATCGTCATTTCTTAGTCTTGCAACATTGTAGATATTAAAATAAATAGTTTTATGTCTTGGGTGCCTAATGCTATAGTATTCATCATTAACAGTTGCGACACTTTCTGAGTTTTGCCGTGCTTGTTGTCTTTGGAGGACAGGGGCCGTTTGAAATCGCTCCAGCCAGTTAGAAGTTATTAGGGGACACACACACAGACAGAAGGTGATCTTATAGGCTAGGCCTATTTTTTCATAAATGAAAATAGGCTAAAAAGTAATAAAGGACGGGAGGAAAAATGCTCTCAACCCTCTAAGAACGAGGACTGAGGGACTTGGAAAGAAGTAGAGCCATGAAAGGCAGATAGAAAAGGGGAAAGAGAAGAGAGTTCTCTCCAAAGTCAGGGGAAAAAGGGAGAAACGGACCCTGATTCGGAATCCCTCGGAGTCACCAACTCTCGAACTCAACAGTCGTGAGCCCTTGAGGGTGTAGCACTATCCAGGGTGCACCATAAGTGGTTGGGCTAAACACTCCCTGCCACCTTTAGGGTCTTGAGCAGAAGGCAGGAGATATCGTGAAGAGAAACAAGTAGTTCCGTGAAGAACTATAGAGCCTATTTTCATATATCCTACTTATGTTAATTGCCACTAACAACATACAAAATTTCAGTTTGATTGCTGTAATAGATTCGATGATATTGAGAACCGACTAAATATTTCGGATGGTCGACATGTTGGACTATATATATGTAGGTCCTAGAGTTATGTACTGTTACATGAAGATTATTCTGTACGTGTAGCATTCAAACTTCAATCGCATGATTAGGACACAAGAAGAAACAACGAGATTTTAAAATTTCGCACAGCTGCCATCTTTTGGTTATGGGAACAATTGAAAAAAATTAGATGCCAGTGGATTAACATTCGTATAAGGATTTACTGTACCAAGATTCACTGCACTCGGATGGTTAAATTGCAAGAAACATCTTTGTGAATATTTATACTTCGCGTCGCCGCCATGTTGGATTTGTGCTCACCAGGTTATTGAAAGTCCTATGGGTGAACTTATGTTCATAGCCCCTATGAACATAAAAATATTCAGTTTGATTGCTATAATAGATTCGTAGATATTCAGAGCCGTGTAAATATTTCGGATGGTCGCCATGTTGGATTGTTAAATGTATAGGCCATAGAGTCATGTACCATTAAAGGAAAATTATTGCGTAGGTTCATTATTCAAACTTTCACTTCGATCGCATGATTACTACACAAGAAATGAAAACTTAATTTTAAAATTTGCACAGCCGCCATCTTGAGGTTATGTAAACAATTGTAATAAATTAGATACCAGTACATTACAATGTGTATAAACATTTCCCGTACCAAGTTTCATTGCGTTTGGAACATTAAATCACGAGAAAGGTTTATTTAAATTTTCAAATTCGCTTGGCCACCATGTTTATTTTGTAGTTAACCGGTTTTTAAAAGTCTTATACATGTAGATGAACTTCCAGTAGTGCCCTTTATCTCCGTACAAAATTTCAGGGTGATACCGCTAATAGTTTGAGAGATATGAAATGCCGTTGAAATATTTCGCACATTCGCCATTTTGTGGTTATGTAAACAATTGAACGAAGTTAGACGTCAGTGCATTACGATGTGTATAGACATATACTGTACCAAGTTATATTGCGTTGGTTGGTTAAATCGCGAGTAACGTCTATTTAAAAGTCGCGAATTCGCGTGGCCGCCATGTTGGTTTTGTAGTTACCAGTTTTTCAAGAGTCACATAGGTGAACTTTTAGTAGTTCCCTTTATCACCGTAAAAAATTCCAGGGTGATATAGTTAATAGTTTCGGAGATATTGAATGCTGGTGTAATATTTCGCACAGCCGCCATGTTGGATTGGTGAGACGTAACAAAATTTGAAGGGCACGGTCGGGGTCGACCGGAATAGTGCTATGAACTTACCGAGTTTCATTGAAATCGCTCCAGCCGTTTAGAATTTATTACGGGACACACACACACACCTCACACACACACACACACACACACACACACACACACACACACACGGACAAAAGGTGATCTCATAAGCCTATTTTTTTTCAAAATTGAAAATAGGCTAAAAAGGAGGAATGACCACACGATGAATGAGGGTATCAGGAAATATGAGTCAAGGACTAAAAAGGTGGGGGTGCTTTCGCTCCAAGGGCAGGAGCTGGCGACTTACGGCTTATGTCACTACGGCTTTCTAAGAATATATACAAATCCCTAGATTTAGTGACTTGTCACTGAAGTTGGCAACATTGAAGGAGGGCAACTGGTGAGGAAAACACGGAACCAACTGCTAGGGGGTGCTCTCACTCCAAGGGCAGGAGCTGGAAACTTACGTCTTACGTCACTCCGACTTTTTAAGGATGATATGTAAAACTCCCTAGATTTTGAGACTTGTCACTGAAGTTGGCAACAGTGAAGGAGGGCAACTGGTGGGGAAAGCACGGAAATATATGCAAAGGGGTGTTCCCACTCCAAGGGTAGGAGCTGGAGACTTACGTCTTACGTCACTCCGGCTTTCTAAGGATGATATGTAAAACTCCCTAGATTTTGAGACTTGTCACTGAATTTGGCAACAGTGAAGGAGGGCAACTGGTGGGGAAAACACGGAAACATCTGCAAAGGGGTGTTCCCACTCCAAGGGTAGGAGCTGGAGACTTACATCTTACGTCACTCCGGCTTTCTAAGGATGATATGTAAATCTCCCTAGATTTAGAGACTTGTCACTGAAGTTGGCAACTGTGAAGGAGGGCAACTGGTGGGGGAAGCACGGAAATATCTGCAAAGGTGTGTTCCCGCTCCAAGGGTAGGAGCTGGAGACTTACGGTTTACGTCACTCCGGCTTTCTAAGGATGATATGTAAAACTCCCTGGATTTCGAGACTTGTCACTGAAGTTGGCAACAGTGAAGGGGGGGGAAGCACGGAAACATCTGCAAGGGGGTGTTCCCGCTCCAAGGCTAGGAACTGGAGACTTACGGCTTACGTCACTCCGGCTTTCTAAGGATGATATGTAAAACTCCCTTGATTTAGATATTTATCACTGAAGTTGGCAACAGTGAAGGAGGGCAACTGGTGGGGAAAACATGGAACCAACGACTAGGGGGTGCTCCCGCTCCACGGACAGGGACAGGGACTGGAGACTTACGGCTTACGTCACACCGGCTTTCTAAGGATGAAATGTAAAAACCCCTAGATTTAGCGACTTGCCACTTAAGTTGGAAACACAAGATCATTATATTGTGGCGAGTTTCTATGACCTCCCACTTCCTCGTATTTTCAAGCCATGCATTAGAATACCAGTGAAATTATAGCTGTTTAGCTACCCTGACGACCGAGACAACATAACGACGTCTTGCCTAACAAGGAAAACGCTTGGTAACAATCCATATCAACGATGCTGACGTCATACACACAATTGATTATGATAATGATATGTCGTGTGGGAAAAACAACCTCTTGCCTGTAAGGAGGGTGTGGATATGGTAGTCCTAGGATGGAGGCAAGGAGCGTAATACAGCTCGACAGTTGGGCTGTGCATATCCTTCGAATATGCGCCCAGTCCAAATGTTCAAACATTGCATATATCGGATTCGTTCAAACATTCGAAGTACTCTAGTATTTCCAATAGTCGATTATTAAATAAATCAAACAGTTCAAATATTTGAATTGTTCGAAAACGATAAGTACCCGAAAATAACAGGAATTTGTGTAAAGAAATACGTCCAGTGAACGAGTTGTTCAAAGCAGGGGCGTATCCAATAGGTCCAATAGGTCGGATCGCACCCGGCACCCGAGGACATACGATATCATTATTCTTTAGCCTATTTTTCACATTTTGCAAAAATGAGGGAAAAGTACACTAAGAGATCGATCCGGGCAAATGTGTGTCTGTCTGTCCTTGGTCTGTGTGCCCCCACCCATCAACTCCTAAACGGCTGCAGCAATCAAGACTAAATTTGGTATGAGTAAAGATCTATACCTGAATATATCAAGCCCATATTTGAAAATGACGTCAGTGCTACCAACTGCTGAAAAACCGCAATTGAAATGTGAGCTCCATATTGGATAAATTGGAAATATGCATATGAGCTATTCCAAAACTGGCACACATATAGATAATGATATTTCAGTTAAATTTCCAGGAGGCCATACATGGCAGTGTTGCCAAAATGATTCTAAGCCTGCTGATAGGTCAAATTTTTAAATGCATATAACTTCCACACTATCGATTGGATTTCAACCAAATTTCGTATGTACTATGCATACATAAGCAGATATGACTGAGCGTATTCTTAAGAGCCACCAGGGATGCCAACTGTTAATAAATGATCCCCCTATTTTTTTAAATCCAAATACTAATATATAAGAAAGTGTGCTAGCCAACAGCTTTAAACTACGCACACGTATAGTACCTGATATTCTAGATTAATTTGGAGTAAGTCATATACGTCAGTGCTACCAACATGAGTCTAAGCCTGCTGATAGGACCAATTTTTAAATACATTTAACTACTATACTATTAGTTGGATTCCAACCAAATTTCGTATATGTTATGTGTACTATAGTCCATAACATATATGACTGTGCGTGTTCTTAAGAGCAACGAGGGCTGCCAACTGTTAATGAATGTTGTGTCTATTATTTTACCCTAATATCAATATATCAGAAAGTATGCAAGCCAACAGCTCTAAACTTTGCACACGTATAGTACCTGATATTCTAGAGTCATTTGGAGTAACTAATATATGTCAGTGTTGCCAACATGATTCTAAGCCTGCTGATAAGTCCAACTTTAAAATACATGTAACTTCAATACTAACAAATGGATTTCATCCAATGTTAACACAACAAGAGATATTTCAGATTATTTCTGACCAACATACGCATGACATTGTTGCCAACATGATTTGAAGCGCTGATAGATCCAATGTCTAACTGCATGTAACGTCCATGCTATCCATTGGACTTCAACCAAATTTTGTATTCTGTACCTTAAGAGATAGAACCAAGAATATATTCAGTCATCAGGGCTGCCAACTGTAGTGCTCTATTAGGCTACATTACACCAGGTGTATTTCGAACTAATTAGAAATGTCGATATTACCAAGTTAATTTCGTCATTATTCTAGATAGATCCATATAGATTAATCATTGGCATGAATCTTAAATTTTAAGGAAAGTAGGCTCTTTAGTTCGTCACGGAACATCTTGTTCTCCTTGTTTTATATGGTGTTGGAGTAGAGAGCTTGCTTCTCAACCGGAGGCCCCGGGTTAGATTCCCAGCTCCGTCAGGGATTTTAGAAACTGACGTGAGGGCTGGAGCGGGGTGCACTCAGCCTCGTGAGGACAATTTAGTAGCTTAATTTTTTTATTTATCGTATGGCTTTTAGTGCCGGGAGTGTCCGAGGACATGTTCGGCTCGCCAGAGTCTGTAGCTGCTCCCAGCGGACACCCTAAAGGGTGAGCCAAAAGTTCCGTTCAATTTCAAGTAGTTCCAACTTTCGCCACCAGATAGCAATGATACCTAGTGGTGAACGTTGGAACTTGGATAGAGCGTTCTGACGAAATCTAACCTAACAAATTTTGCTTCACACAAGTTTAGTCTGCGAAAGGATCTTTTGAAAATGAAAATCCACAGCCTGCTTCCAGTCTCCGACCGGGTCAGGAATGGAATGAATGAAGCCCCCATCTAGCGGCGAGGATATGAACGTGCCGGCTGCCGAGGCCTGACGCACTCCTATGGGGCAATGATTAAATGAATGACAGATGAAATGAAATGATAGTGGAGAGTGTTGCTGGAATGAAATTGTGACAGGGAAAACCGGAGTACCCGGAGAAAAACCTGTCTGCCTCCGTTTTGTCCAGCACAGATCTCACATGGAGTGACCGGGATTTGAACCACGGACCCAGCGGTGAGAGGCCGGCGTGCTGCCGCCTAAGGCACGGAGGCTTGCGAAAGGATCTTTTACATGCCATAAATCTATGACATGGGACCGCCGGCTTTACTTCCCCTCCGAAGGAAGGCATACTGAAGGATTTTTAACGCTCTTAAAAAATCCGACGACTTCGACCGGGTTTGAACCCGCTATCTTGGGCACAGCAGTTCAGCATGCTACCGACTACGCCACCGAAGCCGCTATTTAGTAGCTGTCTGACAGTCACGAAAACCAAGATTAACGGCCGAGGGGAACCGATGCAGCGGTCGCTTGGTAGGCCTAGGCACTTCAAGGGCTGTTGTGTCAGGGGTTATTATTATAAATAAATACTCGAACATTTGAATGATTTGACTTGATCGCCGATTCATTCAATTAATGACTGAATAGTTGGGTTATTGCACTAATGCGAATATTTCCAAATTTACATTTTCGAATAGGGTGGAAATTCCAATAATTCCAATAGTCTATTCGCAAATGTGATTATTTCAAATGTTCGAATGCGCGAATAATTCAAATATTCAAACTATTCGTTTGTTCGAATCAAATATTTGTAATCGAAATTATTCTAACAACTAGCAACCCGCCCCGGCTTCACCCGGTATCTTTAACGGATTACCTAGCGTAAGCTTAAAAGGCGCACGGGCAGCAGGTCCCAGACCCAATTCAGAAAAGCCGAGGTGAAGCGGCTTCGGTGGCGTAGTTGGTAGCATGCTGAGCTTCTATGCCCAAGATCGCGGGTTCAAACCCGGCCGAAGCCGTCGGATTTGTAAGAGCGTTAAAAATCCCTCAGTATGCCTTCGTTCGGAGGGGAAGTAAAGCCGGCGGTCCCATGTCATAGATTTATGGCATGTTAAAGAACCTTCCACTAATTACACCTGTGTGAAGCTAAATTGTATAGGTTAAGAATGTAAACAACGCTCTTAGGTTAATACATTCGTTACCAAGAGCCGACTGCGGTGGCGTCTAGTAGCTAAGTACTGAACTAGGCCTAGTAGTCGTTGACGGTGGCGTTTGGTGGCAAAAGTAGGAACTATTTGAAAAATTCAAAGTTTCAGTCCTTATTTGAATTAAAATAACAGATACGCACACTAATAAAGCCATCACAATTAACAACGGTTATCAGACAGATTCTACACACACCCAAAGTACACGGGGCTACATAACCGCGTTGTCGCAGCCCCTAAACTGAGGAACCAACCAACCAACCAACCAACCAACCTACCAAAAGCCGAGATGAAAAGCGAAACTCCAAACACATAGGGCTATACTCTTCTCTCAAGTCTTAACTCAACACGACACGACAGTTTGATTCTGGGTGAAGCTGGGATGATAGGCTCACTCGCTAGCTTGTAAAATCGCCCAGAAGCTAGAAATTTAAATTTCCACTGAATGGAGATTGTTGGAAGAAATAAAAATGAAAAAGCACTTATAGTGGGCGATGTATAAAATATAGAGATATGCTGTCGGGGACATTTTTGTAGAACGTTTTATGCGGAACAATTCATAGACTCATAGTATATAGATATTTTTAACGATTTTCCCAGCGTAAGTTTAATAGGCGCACGGACGACAGGTTTTTCTTCGACTTGATTTACTGAAATCGTTACTGCTCGGCTTTCTTTGGCCATAAATTATTGTTTTTCTGCAGAAACCTTCCTTGAGAAATCCTTCACAGAATGGAGAAAACCGTATTAAAATCCATCCAGTGGTTCTCGAGATTACCCCTTATATCGAAGAATCGGGGACTTAGTTTTATAAATGCGACGGCAAATCACTGTCTATAACAACACGCACAAGGTTTCCCTTTTGATTGGTAGGGAATAGCCCTCACGGAATTTATTAGCACTCTGAAACTATATCCACAAGAGACAAAGTCAACATCCTGGCGTAGTGATTAGCATTCTTGGATGTCACCACGGAAGTCCGGATTCGATTACCGGCTCTGGCAATAAATTTAATTCTGGTCTGAAGGATTGAACGTGGCACACTCAGCCTCTTGAGACAGAATAGAGAAGAGGTGGGTTTGATTCCCACCTCACTGTCAATTCTAACTCTTCAGTCGGTCAACATGCATTTGACCAATGACTGGGCGGAGGTACAATGTACCCTACTGTGTATATACAGGGCGCCAGGAAATGTTATCCGCAGTGCCTACAAACGTCTGCGATAGCTAGCATCAGGGGCGAACCTAGGGGAGGGCGACCGCCTATGGCCCCGTGGTCCGGGGAGCCCCACGCAAGGGATTTTTTAAAAATGTAATTAATTAAATACCTCCCTTGACCATATAGCAAGTTTAGATTTCAGTGAAATAATAGAAGACTTCAGCCGAAAAAGAAAAGTCGCAAAGTAATATTTTAATATTTCATAGTTAACATAATCTTCTTCAAGGGGAGTTAAAGGGTTCTGTCGTATTATTAAACAAGTAGTTCCGTGAAGAACTATACAGCCTATTTTCATATATCCTACTTATGTTAATTGCCACTATCAACATACAAAATTTCAGTTTGATCGCTGTAATAGATTCGTAGATATTGAGAACCGACTAAATATTTCGGATGGTCGCCATGTTGGACTTTATTTACGTAGGTCCTAGATTTATGTACTGTTACATGAAGATTATTGTGTACGTGTAGCATTCAAACTTCAATCGCATGATTAGGACACAAGAAGTAAAAACTAGATTTTAAAATTTCGCACAGCTGCCATCTTGTGGTTTTGGAAACAATTGAAATAAATTAGATGCCAGTGGATTAACATTCATATAAGGATTTACTGTACCAAGTTTCACTGCACTCGGATGGTTAAATTGCGAGAAACGTCCATGTGAATATTTATAATTCGCGTCACCGCCATGTTGGATTTGTGATCACCAGGTTATTGAAAGTCCTATAGGTGAACTTATGTTCATAGCCCCTATGAACATAATAATATTCAGTTTGATTGCTGTAATAGATTCGTAGATATTCATAGCTGTCTAAAAATTTCGGATTGCCGCCATGTTGGATTGTTAAATGTATAGGCCATAGAGTCATGTACCATTAAAGGAAAATTATTGCGTAGGTTCATTATTCAAACTTCCACTTCGATAGCATAATTACGACACAAGAAATAAAAACTTAATTTTAAAATTCGCACAGCCACCATCTTGAGGTTATGTAAACAATTGAAATAAATTAGATACCAGTGCATTACAATGTGTATAAACATTTCTGTACCAAGTTTCAATGCGTTCGGAACATTGGATCGCGAGAAAGGTCTATTTAAAATTTTCAAATTCGCTTGGCCGCCATGTTCGTTTTGTAGTTAACCGGTTTTCGAAAATCTTATAGGTGAACTTCCAGCGTTGCCCTTTATCTCCGTACAAAATTTCAGGGTGATACCGATAGTAGTATCAGAGATATAGAATGCCGGTGAAATATTTCGCTCAGCCGCCATCTTGTGGTTATGTAAACAATTGAACGATGTTGGATGTCAGTGCATTACAAAGTTTATAAACGTATACCGTACCAAATTTTATTGCGTTTGGTTGGTTAAATCGTGAGAAACGTCTATTTAAAAGTCGCAACTTCGCTTGGCCGCCATGTTGGGTTTGTAGTTACCAGTTTTTCAAGAGTCACAAAGGTGAACTTCTAGTAGTTCCCTTTATCACCGTAAAAAATGCAAGGGTGATATCGGTAATAGTTTCGGAGATATTGAATGCTGGTGAAATATTTCGCACAGCCGCCATGTTGGATTGGTGAGACGTAACAAAATTTGAAGGGCGCGGTCGGGGTCGCCCGGAATAGTTCTATGAACTTACCGAGTTTCATTGAAATCGCTCCAGCCGTTTAGAATTTATTAGAGGGACACACATACACACCTCATACACACACACACACACACACACTCGCACACACACACACACGGACAAAAGGTGATCTCATAAGCCTATTTTTTCAAAATTGAAAATAGGCTAAAATGTACTGTAGTGTATTCAAAATATTGTAACTATTCTTTATTTTATTATTATTACCAAACTACTTTCAATTTGATTTGTTTTTTTTTCTTCAAATTTCCTATTGTTGTGGGCCCCACCTTATCATATTGCCCAGGGGTCCGCAAAGCCTAGATCCGTCACTGGCTAGCATCAGTAGTTACGTTGGCAGCACGACTGTCCTTTGTATTGAAACAAACAGTAAACCTTGTACTCACCACAGCCATTCATAACAGATGCTAGAAGTGCTGATGACACACACGCTCGCTTATTGCAATACACAATGACGATTTTGAAAGCCTACAGCCCACATGTGTGGGATTCACCCTGTCAAGGACATTCAAATTTGATACATATCAACAATTTAGAAAACGCTATCCTGGCGCGCTGTATAATATAGGCCTGTAAATAATAGATAACAAAATAACTCTCCTGGATAGAATTAGGCCTACATGTATTAGTTATGGTTACAATTATAATGGGTAAATTTTAGGATTTTACATTCCTACCTCAGCCAACCTAGACGTGGTTTACAGTGGTTTCCCACTTCTACTCCAGGAAAATACCCACATGGTTCCAATCAGTAGGCCACGACCGCGTCCTACCGAAATCCTATCTCCAATTACAAATTAATCAACACAGCAACAACAACAACAAAGGGCACGGCCGAGTGTTTAAACTTCAGCAAATCGTTTACTGTAGGTATTTTCGGTGAGTCTGTTGCGGGATTTCACCTAATTGCACCAAGTCAGCCTCATCAGCATTCAGTATCTCCGAAATTATTACAGATATCACCCTGAAATTTTGTACGATGATAAAGGGTACTACTAGAAGTTCACCTATGAGGCCTTCAAAGACCTGGTAACTACAAAACCAACATGGCGGCCAAGCAAAGTTGAGACACTTAAATAGACTTTTCTCGCGATTTAACCATTCAAACGTAATGAAACTTGGTACAGCAAATGTTTATACACATTATAATGCACTGGCGTATAATTTAGTTCAATTGTTTACATAACCTCGAAATGGCGGCTGTGCGAAATATTTCACTGGCATTCTATATCTCCGAAACTATTACATATATCACCGTGAAATTTTGTACGGAGATAAAGGGCACTGCTGCAAGTTCACCAATGTAACATTCAAACACCTGTAAAGTACAAAACTAACATGGCGGCCAAGCGAAGTTGAAACATATTAATAGACTTTTCTAGTGATTTAACCATCTGAGCGCAGTGAAATGCAGTACAGTAAATGATTATACATATTGTAATGCATGACATCTAATTTAGTTCAATTGTTTACATAACCTCATGATGAAGGCTGTGCGAAATTTTAAAATTAAATTTTTATTTCTTAAGTCGTAATCATGCGATCGAATTGAAAGTTTGAATAATGAAGCAACGCAATAATTTCCATTTAATGGTACATAACTCTATGGCCTATACATATAACAATCGAAAATGGCGACCATCTGAAATATTTAGACGGTTCTCCATATCTACGAATCTATCACAACAATCAAACTGAAATTTTGTATGTTGATAGAGACAGTTAACATGAGTAGGATATATGAAAATAGGCTGTATAGTTCTTCACGGAACTACTTGTTGAGACTTGGGATATCTTGCTCATCAGCCCCGGGTACTAGGCTAGGGTATGTGTAGAACGTGTCTCATAGCCTGTATTTCCGTGATGACTGTAGTAGTGTGTGTAGCTGTATTAGGGACAGGGATGGGATGGGCAGAGGCGGCACCACCAATATTTTCAGGTGGTGCGTGATCTCTTTGTGGCGAAATGTAGAGACTAAAATAACAAACATTTGTTTACGTTATTAATGACTATTATTTTAATATTAAAAATAATATTCCTAGAATGCTCCTAAAATATTATTTAACTAACGGATCCGTGCGAGAACTCTCGCTTAATGGGCTGTGTGTGCCCCATGAGTACAGACTACCCGCCCGAGTCTAGTGCTATGCGGGCTCTACGCGATTCAGTTATTCTAGGGGCTATCGTCTTGTTTATTTGTTTAAAAGCACTGTATAAACAAATAAATACATTTCCGTTGACTTTTCAAGAAATACAAGATTTTTCCTGTACTACTGAGACGATTTGGAAGATTTTGGTACAAACCACACCTTCTAACTCCCTCTGGTTTTGGAACTTGAGTTTTGCGAAACATACACCTTAGCGCATTATATAATAAGATATTAAACAATATTGTTCGCTTATAGTCGCGCTTAGACCAGGCTAGACACGATTATAATCCATACAAAAATAAATATGTCTAATACGATGTTACTAATATCTTACATTACATAACAACACTTAGTATAGTAGTAACGTTCTAACAGTAAGTTAAGTTTCAATTTCACTCGTAGCTTGCAACATTATCCACATGCACCCGCACGCAAACGAACGGCAAGATAACGGGCCCGGACAGAACCTTTGATAACTTTCTTCGGCTTTTCCCAATTAATTGGGGTCGCCGGAGCCAACCAGACTCATTTTGTTTTTGGCCGAGGATTTAAGGCCGGATGCCCTTCCTGACACCACGTGATTTTTCAGTTGTAAATTCCACCTCTCTGTCACCGGGATTCGAACTCCGGCCGCCCGGGTGAAGAGACGAGCAGCTAAGCCACTGCGCCATCACGCTCCCCGCTTACAAAGTGAAATTGAGATTCAAAATACTCACAAAATGCAATTGAGATTCAAAAAACTCACAAAATGCAAATAAGATTCAAAATACTTCGTACTTAGCTTACAAAATACTTAGCCTACAAAATGCCCAGCCTACAGAATGCTATTTCGATTGAAAATACTTACAAAATGCAATTGAAATTCATAATACTCACAAAACCGGCCGCGGTGGTCGCGAGGGCTAACGCTCTACCTCGTGTCTCGCTGGCATCGCGAGATTGTGGGTTCGAATCCCACCTCGGCAGTCCCGAAGATGGTTTTCGTGGTTTCCCATTTTCACTACCTGGCAAATGCCAGGTCAGTTCCTTCAATAGGTCCACGGCCGATTTGCTTTCATAATCCCTTCTCTGACCCGTCCTGAAAAGAAAAATACATGGCCATTGGCTGCATTAAGAAAATTATTATATTACTCACAAAAATGGAGCCCCTACAAAGACATACTAAAAAGCAATTTAGATTGTCAGTCCTTACAAAATGCAATTGAGGTTGAAAATACTCGCAAAATGCAATCTAGATTGAAAATACTTAGATTCTAAAAATTCACAAAATGTAATTTAGATAGCCTACACAAAAACAGTGCGGGAATCTTGAAGAGGAAAGGAAATACAATGAAAAGAAAAGAAGGCTGATCCCTAGAAGAATGAGGGATCAGCAAAAATGAGAGAAGGGCCAATTAAGGCGGGAAAGGAAGAGACTCCCTAGGCCTCGGATACTCTAATACGGACAGAAGCTTAGATGTATAGAAAAAATGCACGCACCCCAGCTCCCTTAGGTCTATACTGTATATAGAATTAATTTTGACGGGTAGGGCTAAGTACAGTAGTAGGCTAATAAGGTATTTTTTTTGCGCTGTCAAACTACCTATCGTATTTTCTGCGCCTCCATATGACAGCGCCCAGTGCGGTCGCACCGTTCGCACCACCCCAGGGCCGCTCCTGGAGATGTGTGCCGCGGAACTTGAAATAAAGTACCATCCCAGTATTTCGCTAGAGGGAGTGTGGGAAAATCCGGGGGGAAATCACACTCATGACAGCCGCTGACAGCGTTAAGATTCGAAACTTAAATGTCTAAAATTAGGGAAGAAGATGGTAGTGGCCGCAAGATTGCCAGAGACGTATCGTAAGCGATGGCAAGGGATCACTAAGGAGGCATCCTTAGACGGAATTAGTTAACCTCCTGGCATTTTGGCTGTCTCCGCGAAGGTCCGGGTTCAATTCCCAGCTCTGACAAGAATCGAAATTTGATGTTTTTCAGTCGGTCAACACGATTGTACCCAATTGTAATGGGTTGTTCTCTAACCCTGAAAGAAATGTACATGAGATTAATAAATACACTTGGATGGCCAGTTTCGATCGTCAAGCGATCATCAACAGATCCATTCCACGTAGACTATTAAATCTATATCTAAAATTAGGGCAGAAGGTGGTCGTGGCCTTAGGTTAGGAACCAAACTAGCATTTGCCTGGATTAGAAGTATGGAATCACAAAAAATACACATTTAAAATGGCTGATGTGGGAATCGAACCAACCTCTTCACAGTTTTGTCTCACGAGGTTGAGTGTACCTCGTTCCAGCCGTCAATCCAGCAACTGATTTCTTGGCAGAGTTGAGAATCGAACCCAGGGCCACTATATTAGCCATTACCAGTACATCGCGAGCAAAATTCATGTGATGGACATTTCAATTTTCTTCTTTTTTAACGGGAGGGGGAGGGGGGGGGGGGCGTTACCCCTGACGGAAACGCTGCTTAGAGCCTTCTGTGACACCAGCCATTGCCTCTGCTTGTAGACTTCGAACGACAAGGAATGCTGAGAATCTTCTGTTTAAACTCACTTAAGCTATTAGGGGATCACTAAGTAGGAAATAGTGAAATTGCTGCCGATTATATTAACGCCTGCGCAGTAGCGTTTAATGCAGCCGCCAAGAAGACACCAAAATAGACGAAGGATGACGCGGCGATCAATGGCGAACTCCCAAAACAGACGGCTAGTTCCCATTTGTAGCCGCTAGAGTGCATGCGCGATCGTGTGCCGGAGGATGAGTTGAGAGAGTACTCCCCATCAGCTGTCCAGAGTACAAGTCACAATCGATAGTGTGTACGTCGATCTCATCTGGTGACTGTGAGTTCAAAAGCAGCTGAAGTGTGTATCTAAGTGGCCTATTTTAACTGTTTAGTGTGAAGGTGTGCTGCTATGCTTCGCGAGTGTGATCGGTCAGAAGGATCAGTGTGCTACTGCACACCGAAAAGAAATGCGTTAGTGAATGGAGCACCTGAAACTGGAGGCAGCGTGGTACATCCGAAGAAAGAACCACCAATAATAGTGATGACACATGAGAACCAGACAGTGAATTGCAGACAATGTCACACCGACACCTCTTCATGGACATGTAAGATTATTATATTTATTCTTAAAGGAAATTATATATACAGTTTAATTAATTTTCTTATTGAAAATCTTGGGCGTCGGCAGAGTATTTTTCTAGGAGAGTGCATGTATACCTATACGTGGAGTGGGGTGAGGAGGGGCACAGAGTGCGTAAATATTAAATATGAGAGTAGGGATGATTTTAATTTAAAATCATATATATTATTTCAGTAGTATAGATCCCTCCTGCGGCGCTCACAAGCGACCGATCGTGATAAATGAGCATTCAAATGAAAGAGAATAGACATTAGCAGTGACGCATTGCACTCTAATTTCATAAATATCTATATCTTTTTTAAAGATGACTTTAAAAATACTGTACGAAGTGTGCGATTTGCAGATATTGTTGCTGCAGGAATATACGCTCCATAATTGCTGTCCACTTCACATTTTGGCCACTGTGACGCCTGTTTCATGTAATTTTAACATTCTGAGGTCCTTCCTTTATCATTTTGCCTGGATTTCAGAAACAGTAATTTAAAGGAATGAGTACTCAAATCGTATAATTTCATAAATATCGAATAACCGGTGAGTGTTACGTCTAAGCTGTCAATCAATGGACTCAGCACACAAATGACATTAGCAGTGAAGAATTGCATTCTAATTTCATAAATATCAATTTTTGTAAAAAGTGTGCAATTTGCAAATACTGTTGCTGTCTGAAAATACGTGACATCATTGCTGTTCAGTTCGCATTTTGGCCGTAGGGACGCCTGAAACGTAAATAGTGTTCTATAATCATTTGGTTGAAATAAAAACATAACTACCTTTCTCCCTAAGTCTCTCATTATAAACATATTGGGGAAAGTGTGGTTTATGAACATGCGAGATTTCTCGCACGGATCCGCTAGTCATATTAATTACTGTAAGTGCCATTGCATTATTCCCACAGGTTGTTTTCATGGAAGTATGCAGAGTGTGTATGTATGTCTACCCCTTATTATTCCCGTTTTCCAACGGGGTCGGGGATGAGATACGAAGGTAGTCTTTGTAGTGGATGGTTTTTACGGCCGGATGCCCTTCCTGACGCCAACCTCATGAGAGGAGTTAATGAGAGATGAAATGAATTATGGTGAATGAAACTGGGCAAGGATGTGGAAGGAAGCAGCCGTGGCCTGTCAGAAGGTACCGTACCAGCATTTTCCTGGAGTTGAAAATAGGAAACCACGGAAAACCATTTCAAGGACCACCAACGGTGGGGCTCGAACCTACGTCTACCGAGTCCGCGGGGGAGCTTGGCCCCATGGCCTAGCGCTGCGCTCTAGCGAACGTAGCTACCGCTGTCGGTGGAAGTATGCAGAGTAAAATACATTATTTTCAGTAATACGTGTTTTTGTTGTTTATGATGGGCAAAGAATTCTCTCCTGAGAAATGTTAGTGACGGAGGATTTTGTGGATAAAATATTCGGTGTAAATGAAAAACTCCTAGCAATTGTGCGGTTTTGCACCCAGGAGAGGCAAGAAATACTACAGTACTTACACTACACTACTAATAATAATATTGAAGGAAGATTGTAGTTTCAAATAACAGTTAATCTCGAGATCCTAGGCCACGGGACCTTCTATTTACGTGGAATCTGAACCACCCGACGTGAAATTTCACCTCGAAAATCCGACATACATCAACTGGAAATTAAAGCTGGTCCGTCTTGGTAGGTGGGAAGCATCTTGCCTGCTGCGCCAATCCACCCTTCAATAATAATGATAATAATAATAATTATTATTATTATTATGTCGCCTCCGTACCGTAGCGGTCAGCATGGTTAGCTGCCGCCCCGGAGGTCCTGGGTTCGATTCCCGGCTCTGCCACGGAATTTGAAAAGTGGTATGAGGACTGGAACGGGGTCTACTCAGCCTCGGGTGGTCCAAATGAGTAAAGGGGGTTCGATTCCCACCTCAGCCATCCTCGAAGATTTCCCTGGTTTCCCACTTCGTATTCGGGCAAATGCCGGGATGTTACCTACTGCAAGGCCACGGCCGCCTCCTTCCCTCTTCCTTAGCTATTCATCCCAATCTTCCCTTCCCTTTCCATCCCTCATGAGGCCCCTGTTCGCTTTGCAGGTGAGGCCACCTGGGCGAAGTGCTGATCACACCTCCCCAGTCTTAGCCAATCCGACCAAGTGTTCCCAGCTCTAGGGAAAGGTGGTAGTGGTGAGTTCCCTCGCTGAGTCCGTGGGAACCATCAACCTGGACGGTAAAATTGATATTAATAATTTGAATTTTTTCTTTCGTGTGACCTCCTGAGAGGCCGAGTGCAGATATTTCTAGTCGACGCCCGTGGGTGTCCTGCACGTCGGGATGAGAGATGGAATGGATGAATATAAGTGAAACTGGGGAAGGATGTGGAAGGAAGCGGCCGTGGCCTGTCAGAAGGTACTGTCCCAGCATTTGCCTGGTGTTGAAAATGGGAAACCACGTAAAACCATTTCAAGGACGGCCGACGGTGGGGCTCGACCCCACGCGTCTACCCAGTCAGCAGAGAGTTCGGCCCCATGACCTAATGCTGCGCTTTAGGCAGCGTAGCCACTGCTGTCGGTTATTATTATTATTATTATTATTATGTGACATGAAAATGACCATATTAGCCATGTTGCTTATTGACGAAGTATAATTAGTCCTGAAGATTAGAAACCTTGAGTCAATATTAATGTGTACTGGTTTCAGCCACATTGTGGCCTTCCTCAGCGCAAATGATAATGTGAAGATAAAAGCAAGATCTACAGATTGGATTTTTTTAAATCCAATAAACAGATTGGAAGATTAGATTTTTTTTCATCCAATCTACAGATTGGAATAATTATCTCAACGATAGGCTATCATTCCACAGCTTCTTTACATTCGTACTTGATTATAGCCATTCTGACAAATTCAGTCTTAACCTAAATTTTCTGTCTTCATAACATCCACATCGCTGTTCCTTCTTCAAGCTGGTTTTAAGTTATGTGAAGATTTATTCTTTCGCATTACATATTTTTGTAACAGATCTCTTTCTTTAAATTTTAGTGTATGTGTTTTTTAGCTTTTAGACGATTAATTTTTTAGAAATAGTTTTCAGAACAATCTTCCTTTATGGTAAATATTTTCATATACTGTAAGTCTTGCTTTTATCTTCGGCCGTCCTTGAAATGGTTTTACGTGGCCTTGCAGTAGGTAACATCCCGGCATTTGCCCGAATACGAAGTGGGAAACCAGGGAAATCTTCGAGGATGGCTGAGGTGGGAATCGAACCCCCTTTACTCATTTGGACCACCCGAGGCTGAGTAGACCCCGTTCCAGTTCTCATACCACTTTTCAAATTTCGTGGCAGAGCCAGGAATCGAACCCAGGACCTCCGGGGCGGCAACTAACCATGCTCTTCAATGAAGTTTCTTTTTCTGTATATGTTCCTTTAATGATATTTGTTGAGCTTCTTTTTGTTGAGAATGGAATGGGTTATGTTGCATGATATGTTGGTTATGAAATCTTGTTGGAAAAGGATGAAGATTATATGTAAATGAGTAGATATATGAGAGGGCTTGGATGCAAATGTTATGATGAAGTATTATGTGGTGAAGATATGAGATAGGATGGACTTTTTGAAAAATGATTTGATGAATGGAAATGTGTTGATTCTACCATGGATATGGTTATGTCTTGTTGTTGATGAAATTTATGGTTATGAAATGTTTTCCATTTTGTGCTACACAACCACCACCCCAAATAAAATAAAAAGAATAGTTACAACATAATTATTTGCGCTGAGGAGGGCCACAACGCACAGTGGGTCAAAATCGAAACCTAGGGGGACAAAATTATTTTTACGTTTTAATCATGAATTTAGAGTGAAAGCAACGTATATAATTTGTTTACTTCATAATAAACATCAGTTAAGACCTTTTTAAGCTACGTCTACACATGCAAGAAATTGTCTATGACTAGGAGTTGGATAGGGAATTCAATTATCTTTTTAGAGCAATTTTCTACCCCTAATTTACTTTTAACGAAGTCACAAAGTTCCACTTTTGACATAATCGTCGAACCCAGTTCTTCAAACAGTTGTAAACGTGTGAGAACTGGTTGCGCGGCATCTTCTAAAACGTAAGAAAGCTAAGTAAGTTGCAGAAAGATGCAAAAAATCTTATAACAGGCGTAAACTACAAGATTTTATCTACATTTTAACATTAAATAGAAAGTGACGCAGAGTGACGCGACATACTAAAAATCTAAGTGAAAATATAATTTTAAAATAATAGTTAAATATTATATAATGCAAATATAGCTATAACTACGTAACAATTACGCCCATTAATAACTGAAACGCGTTAAAAAGATCATACCTTCAGCTGAATGTTCCATCTTAAAGCATCACACTAACCACAAAGATAACCAAACCACAGCCACTTACATTCACCCTCCAATTCAGACTGCTCGAACAGTGGTGGCACATTTACACTAAGATGTGTTTATATCCCAGAATAGTGAGCGGCAATTATATGAGAATGCTGTAGAAGTAATAAATTTTGATTTTTTAACTATGAAAATAAATAAATAAATAAATAACCGATACAATAAAAAGTACACATTAATATTGACTCAATGTTTTTAATCTTCAGAACTTATTATTGTTATTATTATGATGTTATGAGTTTAACAGCTGTGGGTTTAGAGTAGGCTTAAGGGTATTGAAGTTTTCCCTGGAGGGGTTTGTAGCGTACCGATGAATCGACCGACAATTAAATGCCATCGAAGGCCAAATCTTAACTGACTGTGTCCTTCACCAAGCACCTCCAGTATACAGCTTCCACAATAATTCGAAATGGCCGCAAGCACTATGTATGTTGAACTTCCAGTGCGAGAGTCTTCTTTTCACTTTCACTGACATTGAATAGTCCGCTATTATATTCTTCTTCTTCTTCTTCTTGTTCCATATAGGCCAACTACGGACCACGATATTCAACTATTTTGCTTGGAGTGGGTCTTAATGTTTGCCCAGTAGTCACGCATCCTCTAGCTATTCTTGTTCTTTTCTCTCCTTTGTCCAGAGGGCACCTGTCTTCTTCCTTGTTTTTTTTTCCTGGAACTTTAATTGCTTTAATTTACTCCTGTCCTTTTCCGTAACACCCAGTTCCAGAAGATCTTTGTGCACTTCTATCAGCCATGGTGACTTGGTCTTCCTTCTTTGCCAGTATGTGAGTAGCTGGTTGGTCAGCCTGGTTGGATGCATCCTGGAGACATGTCCATAAAATGTTAGACGTCTCTTCCTGGCCACGTCTGTAATTCTTTCAGAGTAACTATAGAGCACCTGGTTGGGTCGTCTTATGTATTTACTCCCTTCCTTGATTGGTCCCAATATCTTCCTCATTATCTTCCTCTCGTGGATTTCTAGTTTGTCCGTGAGTCCTTTCCTGTTTAATGTGAGGCATTCGGAGGCATATAAAGCTTCAGGGTGAATGACCGTATGATAGTGCTTCATTTTGGTGTTGCGGAAGAGACACTTCTTATTGTAGATGTTCTTAGTCAGTCGGTATGACAGTTCTAGCTTATTTACTCGAGTTGATAATGCTGTTCCTTCGTTCTGGTATTGAGCGTTCAACCTATGAAATAAGGAATAGAAAGTTGATATTTCATGGATTTCGCCTTTTACAAGAATGCTACAAAACTTCGAAACAGAAAGCACCTCAGTGTGCGTTTTGCATTTCCAAACATCAGTCTTTCTTATACCTCTTGGACCACGACGTTGTTTATCTGGTGTAAGTAAAATAAGTTATGTGAAAATATTATGTGGAGTTGCTATCTAGTAATTACATGGACATACTCGTATTATGAGTTAAATGGACCCATTTAAGTACGAAAATGCGAATTTTGAGAAAAATATAATTTGTATAATATTTACACATGAGTTACAGTAACTCAACTTTTCTGCTTTAATATTATTATCAGTGATTTAAGCCCACTAAGGACCGCTTATGACCAGTGCTTCTGCGACGCTTTCTTTGTTTTCCAATATCTCCTCAGTCCAGCCAATAACTTGTCCTTCCTCTCCTGTGTGAGGGGTGGTCGGGTCTGAATTACTTTGTGAGGTGGGAACCAAGAATTAAAACTATCACAAAATTTGGAACGGTCAAGAATATCACAGTTTAGAATCCCAGCTTTATTCAAGTCTAGTTTCACTTCATTAATCCACAAGCTAACAGGCTTGTAGCCATTAATCAAGTTGAAGATCTTCTTGGTGATTCTATCGTTCCCCATCTGGAAGAGGTGCCCGTAGAGTTTCATATTTATATTAAACGAACAATTATTTACAATTATTATATACAGTACTTACGTACCGGTCTTGGATTTTGAGATGGAACCGCATGAAATATCTCTTTCATGTACTGTAATTCGTGAAATAGGTTAATAGAAAAATACATCTTCACACTAGTCTACGTTTTATGCCCTGAATTACGCTAATTGGCCTCATTTTTCATGTATTATAGAGACAATTTCGGACCGAAACCGTCCAATTGTTTATGGATTATCTTTCTTTGGGCAAACATTTTATCGTCAATTTAAAAGGAGATGCCAGAATACTAAATATAATAAACAGCATGCATTATAGTGAGTAAAATAACTGTGTAGAAAAACTATCTCAAGATGTCATGTATAAGTTATGACGTGTGTGCAGTTATACATTGTCCCGCATGGAGAAGCGCCATCTTTATCACAAGCGGCTTCGGTGGCGTAGTTGGTAGCATGCTGAGATTCTATGCCCAAGATCGCGGGTTCAAACCCGGCCGAAGTCGTCGGATTTTTTACGAGCGTTAAAAATCCCTCAGTATGCCTTCCTTTGGAGGGGAAGTAAAGCCGGCGGTCCCATGTCATAGATTCATTGCATGAAAAGTAACCTTTCACTAACTACTGTACGCTTGTGGAAGCTAAAATGTGTAAGTTAGTTTGATAACGCTATATTAGTTCCAACGTTCGCCAGGTGCTGACTGCGATGGCATTTAGTAGCCAAGTCCGCAGCTAGGTGTCGTGGATGGTAGCATTTGGTAGCAAAAGTAGGAACTACTTGAAAAAATTGATCATCTGCAGTCCTTCTACCTGAATAACAGATAACACACACACTAATACAGCCATCACTATTAACACCGGTTATCAGACAGATTCTACACACACCCAAAGTACACGGGGCTACATGACTGCGTTGTCGCAGCCCCTAAACTAAGGAACCAACCAACCAATTATCTTTCTCACAATCGTAGATAATTTTCAAACACGATTTGCAGTGAAATAATTGGAAATTATGCAGCACCTAGAGACAAGAAAGTTAACTCACATTTCGCGTCATTAATACATAATTAATACATAATTAATAAACATACATAGAACATTGTCACTGTACACAACTTTAGATCACTTAATTCTTGAACCTAATATTAAAATGTTGGAATCCATTTATTCAGGGTTGCCTAAGCATAATATTACATGAATTATTTATACACTTTTAACACACTTCTCGAGCAAATTGGTTGGTTGGTTCCTCAGTTTAGGGGCTGCGACAACGTGTAATTTGGGTGTATGTAGAATCTGTCTGATAACCAGTGTTAATATTGCGTTGGCTGTATTAGTGTGTGTTACCTGTTTTTAATTCAAGTAAGGACTGCAGACAATCGATTTTTAAGTATCTTATAGTTCCAACTTTTGCTACCAAACGCCACCGTCAACGACCAACTAGTTCTGAACTTGGTTACTAGATGCTACCGCAGTCGGCTCCTGGCAACGAACGTAGAAACCTAAGAGCGTTGTTTACATTCTTAACCTATCCAATTTAGCTTCACACAGGTGCAATTAGTGGACGGATCTTTAACATGCCATAAATCTATGACATGGGACCGCCGGCTTTATTTCCCCTCCGAAGGAAGGCATACTGAGTTTCTTAACGCTCTTAAAAATCCGACTACTTTGGCCGGGCTTGAACCTGCGACCTTGGGCTTAGAAGCTCAGCATGCTACTAATCACGCCACCGAAGCCACCGAAGCATTCAGGTAACATTTCTATCAGGTATTAGAGTTTTTTTTGTCGTGTAGCCTCCTGAGAGGCCGAGTGCAGGTCTTTCTAGTCGACGCCCGTGGGCGACCTGCGCGTCGGGATGAGAGATGGAATGGATGAAGATGAATGAAACTGGGCAAGGATGTGGAAGGAAGCGGCCGTGGCCTATCAGAAGGTACTGTCCCAGCATTTGCCTGGTGATGAAAATGGGAAACCACGGAAAAACATTTCAAGTACAGCCGACGGTGCGGCTCGGACCCACGCGTCTACCGAGTCAGCAGAGAGCTTGGCCCCTTGACCTAACGCAGCGCTTTAGCCCGCGTAGCCACTACTGTCGGTAGGTATTAGAGTGTCAACATATTTCTCACCCCCGTCCAATGGTTAGAGGTGGACGGATTGAGTATCTCAATAATTAGGTAAGCCGTACCAGTACAAAGGATATCGTACCAGAGGTGCCACGGTGGGTGAGTGATCAACGTGTCGGTCTACTAACCCCAAGCTTGCAGGTTCGCTCCTGGCCATGGTAAGTGATTTTTGAACGGCGGCAAAAATTACGACACCAAGTCATACGATGTTGGCATGTCAAAGAACCCATTTGAATTCAGTAGGCCGTGTTCATGATGGCAAAATTAATCTCGGGAGTTTCCGCCAACACAAAGTTCCTCATTTCTCTACTAGAAGCGCTATAGTGTTCAGATATCTAACCTCCTTGACTTTCATAGTGCTTCGAGGAACAACGAAATTCGACATGCAAGCTACCCTTTGGGTGTCAAATAACAAAGCTTGCGAGGCCATACGTTATTATTATTATTTCCTTCTCCGTTACGGTCTTCTAAGGACCACGAGCCAATTTCAATGTTTAGTCCTTTGGTGTTCTTTCTTCTTCCTCCAGGTCTCGTTCTTCTTCCTCCAGGACTCCTTCATCTTCACAATATGCATCTTCTTTCTCTCTTCGGACCATTTTGAGCCTCTTTTCTTTTCCTTCCTTCCTTCCTTGGAACCCTTCCATTCCCAACACTTTTTTTCCTAATCAGTTCCTTCTCTATTGCATCTTCTTCTCTTATATTATTTCTTTCCAAATCCTTTTTAACTTCTTGAATCCAAGTTGTTATTAATTTCTTGTTCCAAAGATATTTAAATATCTGTTTGGTTAACCAGTTGTCATTCATTCTATATAAATGTCCAAAAAATAGCAATCGCCTCTTTTTTTATTGTCTGTTATGTTTTCAATGTTGCGGTATATTTCATCATTACTTCCTAATTTCCAGAATTCTGTAATTCTTAATGGACCTAATATTTTCCGTACAATTCGTCTTTCTAATACTTCCAATTAATCCAACTTATAATTCAGTGCTAGACATTCACTTGCGTATAAACATTCTGGCTTGATTACTGTTCTATAGTGCAGTATTTTCAAGTTTCTAGATAAACATTTTTTGTTTTATTATTATTACTATTATTATTATTATACCAGAGGATGGGATAGTTCAGGGTAAGGCCGTACCAGTACGAAGGGTATCATACCAGAGGTTGGGATAGTTCAGGGTAGAGTGTGTAAGGCGGGAGAACATCGCTCCCTGTTGCAATAGACGGCGCCAAGCCAGGGCAGGAGGGGGTGGGGGTGGGGTGGACGTCATTTCATTGTCAGGGCCTCCTACGGTGCTGGCGCCAATCTCGGCGCGACGATTGTCTTGGTCTTTAAAACTGATGAAGTTGATAATAATAATAATTGTTGTTTTAATGGGCCTAACTTCTGGGGTATCGGCCCCAGGTCCTTAAAACTACCTTATTTCGATCGAAACGATAGAACGGAGAAAAGTTGCAATAAAAGGCACAAAAATAATTTCTTTATTACTTTAAAGATATAACGTTTTTCTAGTGATTATGGTCAGCAAGTTAGAGCAGATTCCATTATCAGTCGTTATCAGCCAAATATTCATTTGTATGCATTTATTTATCTCCGTCGCGTCAGTACAGTTTTAAAGCAAGTATCAGTTTTCTTATAGCTATGTGGTTTATTGAGACATCTGTCGTAAAATGATAAGTCAATAATAATAATAATAATAATAATAATAATAATAATAATAATAATAGTAATAATAGTACAGAAGACCACGAATTATACAAGCACGTGGAGAAGATCAGTGACACGATTCGAAAAAGAAGGATTGCCTTTTACAGCCACGTGACACGAATGAGCCCAGGCAGGATATCAAAACGGATATTGACGTACTTTCAAGATAAGAAAACCAAAGGGGCATGGTTCACGGAAGTTGAGAAAGGTCTACGTGAAACGGAAATTTCCCCTAATGATATCCAGGGGCGTGTTCCACTTCAGGAAAAACTACGTATGCACAAAGGTTTCCAGGAAAAGCCGAAGCAGAAGACAGGGAAAGCGTGGTCCCAAGAGAGAAAAGAACAACACCGGAGGCGAATGCGGGAACACTGGGCGGTAGTTAGAGCTCGGAAGAAGAGTCAGTTGAACTGACTTGGTCCCTAGTTGGCTGAATCGAAGAAAGATGAAGAAGAAGTACTACTAATATCAAAGTTTAACTGACAAGAAGAACCAACACAAGTACTTGATTGTCATAGCTGTTCAGAATGAGAGGCTGCAATTTTGAAGATCTGCACATCGTTAGAGGATATTTGAATATATACTAGGATTTTCTTGGACCCTCTTGTGAAAAGGAGACGTGGAAAATGACATTACTGGAAAAAACTGTCAAACGTCTATGTTATAGAATTTGAAAATGTATGCTACAGACTTTTCAAAGTGAGACTTTACTCTTTTTATGTTCGACGATGTCGAAATGTAAACATTCTGTGTCAGAAAACTGTATCATAATGAGGCTCATTATAACACTATTTTTCATTATGAAACAGTTTCTCCCACCAATCAGAGCTCAAGAAACAGTTGTGTGACCAATTAGGTAAGGATACCTTCGCGCATACGATCAAAATCCAACATATTTCTGTGTTGGCAAGCAAAGTGAATGGTCTCTGTTTTCGGAGTGCCTTGACCACGCATGTGCTCTGTTCAGTCAGCAAACCACCCAGCGCGCTCTGTTCACTAACTGAATTAATGGAATCCCACAGATATTTATGAATATTTATGTTAAAACATATAATAAAGTTATAATTATCGTCGAACATAAACAGTCGTATGCAACTCGCCTATAATGGTAATTAAGACACTCGTATGGAAATTATAAAACTTGCATACGCTCGTTTTATAAACATACTCGTGTCTTAATTATTGCCATTATAGGCTCGTTGCATTATGTATTATTATTGCACGTAAGGTACCGGTATGAGTAATGCTACCAACTGTAAGTTGAGTAAATAAAGACATAATAATAATTACAAGCTGGTTACCTACTTCGTATCGTTAAAAATTTACTTGTGTGTACTTGAGTAAATAAACTCTGAATCGAAGGCGAAAATTTACCAGCAAGAAGCTTGGGCAAGGGTGAACATATGCAACCTGCCATGTATATATGTTCACCAGGCGGGATGTGGCGGCGCCTGCGACTCAAATGAAACTTAAGTTTCGTGCCACCATATTGAAACTGGGAAAAGAATTCAAAACGGCAACAGTCCTATGTTAATGCAAATTTAAGCTAAATCAGTTGAGTAGTTCTTGTGTAAGAGAGTAACAGACAGACATACAGACAGATAAACACCACTTCTTCTTCTTCTCCTTAAGACGCCGTCTCTAAACGAAGGTTGGCGATCCATGACCTTGACATTGCAGCATGAATTGCTTCCTCTGATGTACATATGTGCCATCTTCTAATGTCCTTCAACCATGAATGTCTGCGTCTCCCAACGGATCTTTTTCCTTGTATCTTTCCTTCAACAATTAGCTGTAATAATTTGTGCCTCTCGTTTCGCATGATGTGACATAGGTGTTGTGTCTTTCTTTGCTTTATAACATGTAGCAGTTCTTTCTGCTTTTTTTAAATCCTATATAGGACCTCGACATTTGAAATTTTCAATATCCAAGGTATGCGCAGGAGACGGCGATATAGATACATTTCAAAGGCATCGATTCTTTTTTCAATAGAAGGATCCATGGTCCAGCATTCGCAACCATATAGAAGAATAGAACACCACTAGTATTTTTTAATAATCCTGTGGCCTTAGATCCTAGGTGTCTTGTGTGGGGTTTCGCGTAGAAACACCAAGATAAACCAAGAAAAATAGGCTGAGTTTTAATTCCTTGGTCGTGAAAGCCACAAACCATATTTTTGGAAGCCTTTATAAGGAGGTGAAAGGCTGCTTGAGCTTTTAGCTCTCGCAGTAAAGCGGGAGGTAGTGCACAGTTCGCTACTCCTGTGGGGGTCCGGGCACGGACACTAAGAGTCCGCTGATGAGCCTATCTTGGAGTTCATAGGTGAAACCACCACACAAGACACGGCATAAACCTAGAAAAATTGATGAGTTTTAGACTAAAATTGTTCTTTAAAAATCTTGATGTGGTCTTTCTATGAGATGAAAAAACTCCTTGCTGAGTAGAGAATAGGTTGGAATGTTTATTGTAATATCCTCTGCTCCAGTGCGATATGGAAATTGCTTGACTAATAACTGTTGTGTTGTATTCTATGGTTGACATTGACATATTGTTACGGCTGCGCGGTTGCTTCATCACCTCGCTGCGTGATTCACATCCCGCCTCGGGCTACCCCGTGCCCCTGTGTTAACCAGTGTTTTGCGCAACAAGAAGACAGGCAGTAACAAAGAGACCGTCTCGAACCTTCGCGGCCCGCCCGGTAATGGAATTCTCGAGTAACCGTGAATCCTGGTCTACTCTGGAAACATCCACTGAGTCAACAGCGACCTGGCCAGCGAGGGACGGACAGTGTGTTTTGGGAGTGTGTTTTCCAGTGCGATATAGGTGTTACAGTGACGTGCGAATTGCGAAACAGTGTGTATTCAAGAACAGTGACTGACAGACTGTGGCTTGTGAACTTGAGGAAGAGTTGTTCTTATTTCTAGCGAGGACACCGGCCTCATTAGTGAGGGATTAACTGCATGAGCAAGTGAAAGGGTGAGTGTCCTCTACAAGTGGAAAGTAATAGTGACTAGTAGTCTTTTATGAAGTGAGACTCAGTGTGCCTATTGTGTAGTGTATATTTCTGACCTGCAATAAAGCTAATGTTTCTTTAAAGGACCATTTGTGCTGTTCTTTACCTACTGTGATCCAATTAACGAACTTGCTACTAGAGGTAGCACGTATCAATATGTTATTGTATGCTTTGGTTTTCATTAGTAATTTTCATGGAAAATAATGCAAGACATTCTTATATAGTTAAGTTGTTGTTGAGATCTGTTTTTAAATATATGTTTTATGAAAAAGTTAATAGGAAAGACCAAGTTTAAATTTTGTTTTCAAAAGCTTTGCTCGTAGTTTTCCATTAGTTTTTTTTTTCTATTCTTCTTTGAAAAACTGAAGAAGGCGGAAACTGGAATCGGTCTGAGCTGAAAAGCATTAATTCAAAAATGGTAAATTTTTAAAGAATTAGTTTTCTGAAGTATTGACCCAAGGGCCTTGGAACAGCATAGTCAAGAATTAAGTCAGCTTTCTGTTTAAGCTACACACAAAACATTTTCATCTATACCAGCAGGAGAAAAAGCACGGAAACTCACTGGCGAGGCAATATCCATCACAAAGCAATTTGTTTTGTGGGTTTAAGCCATAAACCACTGCTACATGATGTGCGATCAGAGAAGTCAGTGACTTGCTCCTTTCAGCGCCATATTCCGTACTTAATGTTGGCCGCAAGCGTGTTACAGTGCTATAGCAAATTACATTTGTACAGGGTTTAGGTCGTTTTTATGTTACAAATCCATTTTAAAATAAAATGGCATTTGAAATATTCATTCAGGATGGCTTTATGCTGCACTAAACTGACCACGGAGCGGAAAGGCATTAAGTCACGTTTACAAAATTGATTAGAAAGATATGTTTATTAAATTGAAATTAATATTCCGCTATCACAAATATAACCTGAATAGTTGCTTCACAACATAGATGACTAATATAGTGTGCCCGTTAAGTTCTGTTCTATCAATGACGTTTTATCTGTCTCCTGAAAAGCACCGACCGACTCAATGAATGTGTGAGTTTGAGTCTTCAGTCTTTTGACTGGTTTAATGCAGCTCCCCATGCCTCCCTGTCCTTAGTTAATCGTTTCATCTCTACATAGTTACCAAACCCTAATCCGAGGCAATCTGTTTAACATATTCTAACCTTGGTCTAACCCTACAGTTCTTGTCCTCGACCCTTCCTTCCATAACTACGCTTGCTATTTCTGGGTGTCTTAATATGTGTCCTACCAACCTATCTCTTTTCTTCATTAGCAGTCGCCAGAAACATATCTCCTCTCCCACTAGTCTTAATACCTCTTCGTTTGTAACCCTATCTACCCATCTGATTTTCATCATTCTCCTGTAACACCACATTTCAAACGCTTCAATTCTCCTCTTTTCTGCTGCTCCAACAGTTAAAGTTTCACTTCCTTAGAGTGCCTCGCTCCAGACAAAGGCCTTCAAAATGACTTCCTAACACCTAAATGTATATTCGATGTCAACAGATTCCTTTTCTGTAGAAATGCTTTCCTTGCCTGAGCTAACCTACTTTTTATATACTCTTTGCTTCGTCCATCACTGATTATTTTGCTTCCTAAGTAACAGAAGTCTCCCACTTCCTTTAGTTTTTCACTAATTTGCCAATTTGATGTCCATAAAGGATTCTGATTTATTTCGGCTGCATTCCAATATTTTTGTTTAACATTTATTATATATTAATTTAAAAAGTTTATTGACTAAGGTGTATTATATTTATTAAATACCTGTGGGTATTTTTAGGTAGATTTCATTAGAAAGCTAACTATTGCAATGGGTCCCATGTTTCGAATTCCGGAAAATTTCGACATATCTTCGCGTTTCACATCCCCCAGACCCCAAAACCACCGTCATTTCAAAAGTTTATACATAATTTATGTATGTATATATATATGTATATCTATATGTATATCAGTTTCTTGTCGACACGATAACTGTCGTAATTTTGCTCCAATCACTTTGAATTTTTTACATAATATGTATACCCTTAAAATCTCGGTCGAGTTCGTTAATGGGCAAAATAGGTCAAAGGGGGTGAAAATGGGAGGCTTTTTTCGAAAAAGTGAAATATCTCTATAACTCTCTTAATATCTGAAATATTGAATCCATTTAAAGTTCATACTATGTGTCGGACAAGGCCCTAAAATTTATGTTTGAAAAGTTTTTTGATAGCACCAACCATTGACCAAAGGGGTGGGAAAAAGTGGGTTTTTCGGGAAACATTAATCATATCTCTGTTAATAGGCACAGTATCAAAACCGTACAAAATGGACAATACTCCTCCAATAATTACCTAAAACTTTTGTCTGAAAGAATTTTTGATATGACCCACCATTACGCCACGGGGTGAGCAAAATGATTTAAATTATAAGAAAATGCCAAGTGCCAAGAGAGGTTGCCATGACAACTTTACTTTTAATTGATAAGCGATGAGCCATCAGCAGTTGCTATGACAACGCCACTGCACGAGATAACATTCAGTTTTCCATCTGTCTGTGGGAAGCGACTTCGGTATCGGAACTGGTAGCATGCTGAACTTCTATGCCCAAGGTCGCGGGTTCAAACCCGGCTGAAGTCGTCGGATTTACAAAGAGCGCTAAAAAACCCTGAGTTTGCTTTCCTTCGGAGGAGAAGTTCCAACGTTCGTTGCGAATTGATGGTTCCGGTGGCATCTAGTAGCCAAGTTCACAGATAGGTGTCGTTGATGGTAGTATTTTAGGTAGATTTCATTAGCTAACTATTGCAATGGGTACCATGTTTCGATTTCCGGAAAATTTCGACATATCTTCGCGTTTCACATCCCCCAGACCCCAAAACCACCGTCAGTTCAAAAGTTTATATATATATATATGTATATCAGTTTCTTGTGGACACGATAACTGCCGTAATTTTGCACCAATCACTTTGAATTTTTTACCGAATATGTATACCCATAAAATCTCGGTCGAGTTCGTTACTGGGCTAAATCGGTCGAAGGGGATGAAAATGGGGGACTTTTTCGAAAATATGAAATATTGCTATAACTCTCTTAATATGTGAAATATCGAATCCGATCAAAGTTCATACTATGTGCCGGATAAAGCTCAAACATTTATGTTTGAAGAGTTTTTTTTATAGCACCAACCATTGACCAAAGGGGTGGGAAAAAGTGGGTTTTTCGGGAAACATTAATCATATCTCTCTTAATAGGCACAATATCAAAACCGTACAAAATGGACAATATTCCCCTAATAATTACCTAAAACTTTTGTCTGAAAGAATTTTTGATATGACCCACCATTACGCCAAGGGATGAGAAAAATGATTTCGGAATTATAAGAAAATACCAAGAGCTATCAGTGGTTGCCATGGCAACACTACTAAATTGATGAGGGATGAGCCATCAGACGTTGCCTTGACAACGCACTTGCGCGAGATCAGATTCAGATTTCCATCTGACTAAGTGTGAAGCGGCTTCGGTGACGTAACTGGTAGCATGCCCAAGGTCGCGGGTTCAAAGCCGGCCAAAGTCGTCGGATTTTCTAAGAGCGCTAAAAATCCCTCAGTATGCTTTCCTTTGGAGGGGAGGTTCCAACGTTCGTTGCGAGTTGCTGATTGCGGTGGCATCTAGTAGCCAAGTTCACAGCTAGGTGTCGTTGACGGTAGTATCTGGTAGCAACATTAGGAACTACTGCTTGAAATTGAGCGTCTGCATTGCTTACCTGAATTACAGACTAATACAGCCATCACAATTCACACCGTTTATCAGACAGATTCTACACTCACCCAAAGTACACGGGGTTACATGACCGCGTTGTCGCAGCCCCTAAACTGAGGAACCAACCAACATCTCTGCGGGAGATATAATTTTGCGTGAAGAAGTAACAGACCGTTACATAGTTACACATCAGTGTCGAAACCTTGCATAAGGACAGTGTGACCACAAGTATAAAAATGGACTCCAAATGACAAGAAGGTTACCGTCATCATAAGACAATAAAATGTTTAAAATATGCATAAAATGACGAAAAACAAAGTTAATTAATCTCCAATTATAAAATACTTTCACGCAATAAATGAGGTCTGATCCTTCTACGAAAACCTGCATATTCTGCCTATTTTCGCCTATCCCCAAGTTTGTCCGGTGAAATCTACCTCCGCCTTCCGGCGTGCCGAGATGACTTTTTATCATTTAAAATGATCTTGTCGACTTCGTCGTTACGCTGGGGTCTGGCGTTACGTTACCGTGACGGGACGAAATGTACCCAGATGCACTGAGGTGTGTGACGTCATAGTACCGCTTGGTGCATGTGTTCCCCGACAATCTCTACTTCGTTAGTATAGCCTAAGACAAAATTCCCCGATTCTTGGATGTCACGGGTAATCTCGAGAACAACTGGATGGATTTTGATGCGGTTTTCAGCATTCTGTAAAGGATATCTCGAGGAAAGATTCTGTAGATAATAATTTACAGGTATGTATGATCATAGGAAGCCAAGCAGTAACGATTTCAGTGAATAAGACGAAAACAAACTTGGCGTCCGTGCGCTTCTTAAGCTTACGCTGGGCAAACCGTTAAAAAAATCAATATACTATGAGCGTAAGAATTGGTCAGCATGAACAGTTCTTCAAGAACGTCCGCGAGAGCATATCTCTATCTTCAATACATCGCCCATTATAAGTGTTTTTAGACTGGATGGAAGGGGCACGTCCCCGTGCGCTTGACCTTGCTTTGCCCTTGGTTTGCACTTGCCGTTCGCGAGTAATTTGAAACAAGATAAGCAAGATAAGTATTATGCAGATAATTTTCTAACATTTCAGCCTTTCTAGCATTTTTCAACATTTGTAGCATTTAAAATGATACAAAGTCTAGTCTTTCAGACTGACTGTCACTTTTTTAGATTGATTGTCAATAAGGAAGTAAAAATATATGATTGTGTTCATAACATTACGTAGCCTATTGTTGTCCTAAACCATTTTATAATTCCAGTTGTTAACGTGGGATAACATTCATTACAAAATGATGAAAAATATCGTCAATTCCATCTCTCAAACAGGTTCATTATTTACTTACTGCTAATTACTTAATCTTCAAAATCATTATTTTTATTACGGTATTGTATTTTCAATTTTGAGGAACAAATAATAATTCAGTAATAATGTTAACTCAATTTAAAAGTAACGTAGTATAATACTCTACCATTACTTAATTCTGTCAAGATTACTAACCTTCAAACTATACTTGCTAACATCCACCAAAATGCTCACATAATGTGGGAAAATATCTGTCATCAACTCAACTGAAATTTCCTAACGAACGTCTACCATCACACATGAGGAACTGGGTTAAAGTACTGTATAGCCCGAGATACGTAAGTCTCTAAGGGAATTTTTAGTGTAGTCGATGACGTCACGGAAGTTGATGTTCGTTTGTTTGATGTTGTGCATTGAATTTCCGCCCTATTACTCAGTTGCATGAGGTTTCAAATAATGCGCCGATACATGCGGATGTGCGAGGTTTGCTTGTGTGTTACGAATGATCATAAATTATGCATTTTAGTTGATCAATGTGAAAAGTTCCGCTACACCCTTCTAAAGTTATGGTGAGACGAAGCACTTGGTCGCTACTTGGATAGACGAAGCGAATGGTCGCTACATAGTTAGACGACGGTCTGGGTGAAACTATTGGTCGCTACTAGGTTAGACGACGGTCTTGGCGAAACCATTGGTCGCTACTTGGTAAGACGACGTTCTGGGCGAAACCATTGGTCGCTACTAGGTTAGACGACGGTCTGGGCGAAACCATTGGTCGTCAGCATTTTTATTCGTTTCCAATTATAAGCACTCTACTTGTGCTTCTCTGCAATCACTGTCAGAAAGACTACAGGTGGGCAAGCAGTCGGAGTGAAATGCGTTTGGCTGGCTGTATGGCTCAGCGGTAACGTTCTTGCCTGCTGTGCCCAAGGTTGCGGTATCGAATCATGGCACAGTCAGATGACATTTGAGGGTGAACAAATTCCGTATCAGCAGATTGTTGTTGTTTGTTGATTTATTTAGGGGCTTTGCGACATCGTGGTCTTTTAGCCCCGTGTAGGCTATTTGGTCGGGTGTGGAATTTGTCTGATAACCGATCTTATTGTGTGTTAGTGTGTATATTTGTAAGTCAAGTGAGGTTTGGGAAGGAGACGGCCCTGGACTTAAGTTAGAAACCATCCCGGCATTTGACTGGAGTAGAAGTGGGAAACCACAGAAAACTACTTCCAAGATGGCCGAAAGGGAATCAAACCCATCTCTTCTCAGTCTTATCTCACGTGGCTGAGAGTACCCAGTTCCAGCCCTCAGACTATAATTAAAATTTCATGGCAGTGCCGGGATTCGAACCTGAGCCTCCGAGGTGAGAGCCACGAATGCTAGCCCCTACCCATCGAAGCAGATTGTCAGTGAATTTACAGGCACGTTAAAGATTCCGTTCGGGGAATATTTCTGGCATCCAGGCGTCTCTAAAAGCCTCAGTAGGACGTAAGACGTAAAACCAATAACATTACACACACAAGTACACGAAGCTAAATGACCACAATGTCCAAGTCCCTTAAAAGAAACAATAAGGACAACTATTTGTTATGTTTGAGGGGCTTGTGCATCATGGTCTGAGTGCGATTTTTACTTGTGGCGGAACCTCAAACAAAAGGTATACAGAAACATTCCGCGTACTGTGGAGGCTTTCGAGAACGAAATTGCTGCTCCGATACGAAAAAGACCCACTGATAGTCAGTGTGAAAGACTAGACTTTATATCATTTTAAATGCTACAAATGCTGCGTGAACTCAAAGTCCGTTAGAAAAAAAAGCAGCAAGTGCAAAGGAGGTAGCTGGCTGGATAACGTCACGCTCATCGGAGCGCGCGGGGAAAGGAGAAAGCCCAATCAGTACTATGACGTCACACACCTCAGTGCATTCTCGGTACATTTCGTCCCGTCACCGTAACGTAACGCCAGACCTCAGCGAAGTCGACATAATCATTTAAAATGATGATATCAGCGAGGATGATTTACAGTGAGTGAGCTTCTATGCCCAAGATCGCGGGTTCAAACCCGGCCGAAGTCATCGGATTTTTTAAGAAAGTTAAAAATCCCTCAGTATGCCTTCCTTCAGAGGGGAAGTAAAGCCGGCGGTCCCATGTCGTAGATTTGTGGCATGTTAAGGAACCTTCCACTAATTACACCCGTGTGAAGCTAAATTATAAATAGGCCTAGGTTAAACATTTGACTAACGTTCTTAGGTGCCTACGTTCGTCGCCAAGAGCTGACTGCGGTGGCATCTGCTAACCAAGTTCTGAACTAGTTGGTCGTTGACGGTGGCGTTTGGCGGCAAAAATAGGAACTACTTGAAAAATTCAATATCTGCAGTCCTTACTTGAATTAAAACAGATACACACACTAATACAGTCATCACAATTAACTCCGGTTATCAGACAGATTCTACACACACCCAAAGTACACGGGGCTACATGACCGCGTTGTCGCAGCCCATAAACTGAGGAACCAACCAACCAAACTGAGGAACCAACCAAACACTTGGCGCAACGTGTGTTTAGAAAATGAATGACAGGACTTTCAGCAACTACTCTGAAATTCATGTAATTAATGATGTTTATTAATTATGTTAAAAAGTGTAAATGCGTTAAACTAGTTGTGAGCTACGCAGCTGCTAGCGGTAGTGCCTTGCTCAATATGCGGCTAGGCACAGCGGCCTGGCCGGCACACGGTGCCAGCGAGGTTCAGTTCTCAGGTTCAGGGCCTCACTGTAATTATTTTCTGCCTTACCAGATCATGACTACGGTCAAATATAGTGGCCGGCTTACGACCATTATAGTTTTACTTTGACAGGCTGCTGATTTAACCTTAGGTGAAGAGGTATCCTGCTAATCAATTAGTTCGATTGTACAACACTAGGCCTACTGTGCAAGCTGAAGGAAGTTCTTGAATCATTTCCGATATGATTAGGTTTCCTGCTAATCAATTACGCCGATTGTACGACACTAGGCCCTTTGTGTAGGCTGAAGGAAGTTCTTGAATCATTTCCGGTGTGATTGATTTCCCCATTAAGTGATTTGCGAATGTTTCCCCACATAACTGTCTACTTTATTTCTTCATCACGCTCCATGTTAATAGCCTGTTTTTCCTCATGCATTTTCCTCTTCCTCATTTAGTGTGTGGAAAGGAAGATCAGGGATCTAACTTAATTACTAGATGAAGAAATGTATGAAAAACGAAGAGAAATAATAAAAAGGAGGAAAAGAAATGTCCTCAATCCATGTAGAATGAGGACTGAGGGACTTGGAAGGAAGGAGAGCCATGAAAGGCAGATAGGAAAGGGAAAGAGGAAAGGGCCCACCCCAAAGTCAGTGGAAAAAGGGGAAAAATGGACCCAGCTCAGGAATCCCTTGGGGTCGCTAATTCCCAACTCACCAGCCGTGAGCCCTTGATGGAGTAGCACTATCCAGGGTGCACCAGAAGTGGTAGGGCTACACACACCCTGACTCCTTGAGGGCCTTGGGCAGAAGGCAGGAGATATTATCATGAAAAGAAAATGAAGGCTGAATCCTCGAAGAATGAGAGTATCAGGAAAGATGAGACACGAGCCAATTAAGACGGTAAAGTGAAAGACTCCGTGGGTCTCGGATGCACTAATACCGTCGGGGTCGGAAGTGTTGACCAAGGGAGACCGACAGGAAATATAACTGAAGGGAGCCCAGCAAAAGGAAGTGGAAGCAATGCTGGACTCAGCTGGGGGTCCTGTGGTCGCCAACCCACGTCCCACAAGTTGTGAGCCCCTGGAGAGTGGTGGGGGTGCACGATTCCACCCATTATGGGTTTCTGGAAGGGGAGGGGGATGTGTGAACAAGTGCACATCATGCATTCAAAACCTCGTAGTGTAGCAGCTGTCCGATACCCGGCTGTGCCAAGAATTTTAAATATGCTCTGAGGGCTCGTGGCGCCAAATTGAGAAGAGGTAGGTTCGATTATCAAGTTGACCATCCTAAAAAAGGATTTCCGTGGTTTCTCCATTTCTATTCCAGGTAAATGCCGTGTTGGTTATTAATTTTAGGCAACGTCCGTTTCCATCCCACTCGTTGTCTCAATTACAAATACACACTAAATACAGATACCACAATAACACAGGTTATGAGACAAGTTCTAAACACAAAGCTATTCCACGGGATTGAAATGACCACAATGCCCAAGCCCTTAAATGAAACAACAACAACAAAAAACGTATTATAGCTGGTTTATTACAAACAGCTACTACGGTAATAAGCCAGATAAAAAGGAGTGTGACTTGGGCATTTCTATATTTTCCTGTATGTTTTTTTTTACGTTTCACCAGAATTTCAATCGTCACTCCATTTTATTAACAACATTTTTCTAGTGTTAAAAAAATTAATTTTTATGTAAAATATTTTTCTTCTTATTTAATTCAAATTTTGTAACGATATTAATTTCATTTTAGAGTATTAATGTTAAACTAATAACGCTGAAGAAGATATCATTGATACGAGGGCTGTTTTTTTTTCTTCATGTTACGAAGGATTGTATGGAAATAACTGATTGACATACCAAACTGATTTCACTACTAAATGTTTGTTTGTTTCATTCTTATGTCTCAACATAATCGCCAAAACGATTGAAACATTTGTCGTACCGTTACACCAGCTTCCCAATGCCCTTGGCAAAAAATCCTGCCGCTACTGAGGTGGGCACGTCTGGACAGTCTCCTTAAGTGTTTCCTTTTTGGCGAGGCGATGCTGCCCAAACATACCTTCAATTCTCGAAAAAGGTGAAAATCATTCAGTGCTGGTTTGGACTAAACGGCAGATGGTCCGAAACTTCACACTTTAATTCTTTGAAAACGTCTATCGTAACTTTGGTACAGTGCGGATGGGAATGATTTTCACCTTTTTCGAGAATGGAAGGTATGGTTAGGCGGAACGCCTCGCCATAAAGGAAACACTCCAGGAGACTCTCCAGACGTACCAACCTCAGTGGCGGCTGAATTTTTTGCCAAGGGCATTGGAAAGCTGGTGTAACGATACGACAAATGTTTCAATCGTTTGGGCGATTATGTTCAGACACAGGAATAAAACAAGCAAACATTTAGTAGTGAAATCAGTTTGGCATTGAACCCTTTACCCTATGTTGGTTAAATGATTCTACTATTTTATTTCTTCAATTAATAAATATTTCAACCAGCATCATGAAAGTAGCCAGACAGCGATGAGGAAATTTCAAGCATTTGTTGGAGACAGTAGGGACATACCTGCATCAGTTTAACAAAAGGCTAAGTACTTGAGCTATGAAAAGAAATAGCAGAGCGATGTATCATAAGGACAGGTGTGGCTGCCTCAATTTTAGAAGCGACGCGCGTTGAGACATGGTTCTGGTATGTTCATTGTGATATTCGCGCCCAGAAGAAATATGATGCAGTAACGTGAATGGCTGATGAAGAAAATAGACACTCCCAAGACGCCAAGATCTACTAGAAACCGCCAAATTACAGAAAAATGGAGAACCAATGAGAAGAGAATGCCTACTTGCGCGCCAACTCCGGCTGGGGTACGCGGCGGCTAGCATTCACGCGGGAAATCGCCTAGACAAAATCTCTACGATCGATTCTAGGATTAATGGGCATATTCTTGACCTGTGCAATATTACGAGTTCAGTGATATCTATTTCATTCCTGTACCACAATTATTTCGAGAAATTTTTACATAAAATCCCCCTCCATCTAGACCCAAGGGCCAGTTCATTTATAAGTGTGTCGAAGAGCCAAGACATTGACTTTCATTCCGTGTGTCTAGGAGACATTATTATTATTCTGTTCGTCTGAAGAGATAGACTTGTATTTGTGTCGAGGACACAAGATATTCATTGTAAAGTGGTAAATTCAGTGATAGATAGTCATAGTACTATAGTTATAGGGACAGTATCGTCGAGAATTCGCCAACGAACAGTGACAGGGAATTTAGTACCTGAACAAGCGAATTTAGTAGTCAGGCATAAAGTGTATAATAACCTAAATTTTGTATCAGCGCAAGGATGACATCGATGAATGCAGAAGAAGTGTGGAAGTCTCAACAGTCCGTCCAGATGGCTGCTATGAGATAAAGAACCATCCAGTTGGGGAATGGCGTCTGATGTTCTTTGACGGGTGACTACAACAAGAGATGAGAACAAAATAATATTTTATTATTTAATAAATTAACTTATGGTTTATGGGACATATTTTTTGTAAATACTTTGCTTGTGTGATTAATGTAGTATATTTAGTTTTGATCTGACACACTTTTGTTTGGAAGCAGCTCGCACAATTGTAGTTAATGGAAGGTTCTTTTCTTTGTGTTGTGTTAACTAACGTAGCTATGTGAACGGCCGTGTTCGCCTAGGTTACGAAGTGCGGTTAAAAACGTCTCTCGGAGATATGTCGTGTTTCAGAAGTAGGACTGAATTAATATAATTATATAGTAGATTGGAGGGTAATTAAAAATGTTATTGAAAATTATTATTGATCAGATTCAGTGTGATTATTGCCCTTGGAGCAATGTAATTTGTGACGAAGAGTACTCAGCTCTATCGTAGGTTTTAAATATTGTGTTAAATGTTTGCGAGCTCTAATTCAGCAGACCCATGTGAAAGGCGTTATGTCAGTCCCAGATGTGTGTACTGTGAGTATTTTTTTGTGGTATTACAAGCGGGAATTTCAGCAGAGACTGATTTCTGTCAGCTTGGTACCAGATTCATATTGTATCCTTGCGAGGACAATTATGGATATGTGATTATTGTCTGACCATATGTTGAGTGGGAGGAGATGTTAGCGGCTGTTGATTCCTTGAGATAACAGTTCAGCTGGTCGGCTATTTATATACACTGGATGGGGGACATGACTGGTATTGTGGAAGGGGTGAGTTGTTGTCACAAGGGCTGGCTGAGTTTCGCAAGCAGAGCTCATTAGTGGAGTGCACGTCTGGCTCCCAATTACTTGAAAATAAATATAAATGTGAGAAACTGATCAATGGTAAAATTGTTTAAATAAATGGGAGTTGCCTACGAAACACGATAATCTTCGAAGCGTATCTTTAACATGCAGTTTTGTTAATATAAAGTTATCTTAACCACTCAGGTTGTTTGTTGTTGTTGGTTTATGCTTTGTTTATTTTTCCATGTCAGTGGCCCGTGAGTCACGTGCGGCGCTGTTTTTCCTTGTTGTTGAGTATCTGGCCATTGTGGCAGCTCATTTGGTTAAGTGTGTCACCACACTAATAAGGGTCTCAGAGAGATGCCTGTAAATAGTAGAGTTGTAATATGTGTGTCAGAGTTAGATTTAAGGATTTTTATTAATGTTATGCCCATAGCCATAAAAGTTGATTTACGAGGTGATTGTTCGTGAGCACCGTGGCTGTTAACCCGTTGTGAACGAATGATCATCCAAGTACTCATTTCCCGTAGATAGTCACCACGCGAACATAAATTCATATGCAAGATAGTGGAACTTGGATCCACATTTTATTAGAAAAGGGGAGATCTGTCTGACTCCTCAAAGTGATAAATATTCCTGTCAGGGGAAATTCAGGGAGGATTTGTTTATTTTATTGTTTGTTTTATTCTTTTATGCACAAATTAGTTATTAAATCTTGTTGTTATCTTACGTTTTGTCTCCTTTCTTTCTTAGTTATAGTTTTCATCCTATAACCCTTGCCTCAGAAAAGCACGTAGTTTGGCGGACGTAAACACCACACTATGAACTGAACGCGACCCCTTGATCTAAGATTCTTACATAAAACACTGCTATTCTGAAGGGTTCATAGGTGAAAACTGGCGGCCAACGGTGGGGCTATTCACTGTGGTGTAACGGGGAGATTACACATGTCAATAGTGGCGCATTTGAGTAAAACTGGCATGCCGCAAGTGCAGGCAGATATGACAGTATTTAATCACCGGGAAGTGATATTTTATTAAAAGTAGTTGAGGCGAAGTGGATACCGCCAAATGTGTGAAAGATAAATTAAAATCAGGAGTTTGCAAAGTAAAATACGGTTCACGTTGTTGTCTTTTAAATTAAAGTAAAATTAAGATGTGATACCGGGCGCCCAATGATAAAGTTAAAACTAGATTTGTGTAGAAAGTCAAACTCATGGAAATATTAGGAGGCTGTAGCCTAAAATGACAATTAATACTTTGTTAATTAGTCAGTGTTAATATCAGATCAGGATAACTGTTTAATGACTAAATATGTGCTTGGGGTTAAAATTAAATTGAGTAAAACTAGAACTACTCAGAGATGCAATCAACTAATGGGATTTAAGGTAAAAATAAATGAACTGAGTAGGATAAAGAAATTAAATGTGCATTGGATTTATGTGCGTGTCAAAGGGCATTGGCGTATGCCATTTCCCATATGTCTCATATAAATTATAAAACATGGCAACGGTGGCGCAGATCCAGGAGATCATTGAAAGTGCAGCAAGGAGAACACAGGAATTGTTGGATACTAAACTAGCAGAACAGAGTCAATCTATAAACACTAGTATGTTAGAGCAAAGTGAAGCGTTGAATACTAAACTGTCAGAACAAAGTGAATCGCTGAACACGAAGTTATCTGAACAAATAAACACCAGTATGTTAGAGCAAAGTGAAGCGTTGAATACAAAATTATCTGAACAAATAAACACTAGTCTGTCAGAACAAAGTGAATCGCTAAATACTAAACTGTTAGAGCAAAGTGAATCGCTAAATACGAAAATGTCAGAACAAAGTAAATCGCTAAATACTAAACTGTTAGAACAAAGTGAATCATTGCGGACACAGTTAAATAACAGTAGAATTGAGCAAAATGAATATCAGGCGGAACAAGCTAGGTTATTAAAGAGTGAAATTAATGACACTATAAATTCACAGTTAGAGGCGCAAAATAATAAAAACACGAACCAATTAGCTTCGTTAACCGCAGAGATGAAAGAGCACACAAACCAACAGATGATATTACTGGCCCTTGATGTAAGCAAAAATAATGAGAAACAATTAGAGCAGATTAAAAAAATGGAGAGAATTTTTGATAAAAAACTTAGCATTCTCGATGAAACGGTGTTAGCTAAATTAGAGCAGATTGAAATAGCATGCACAATGAATACAAGCGAGGTCAAAATAGCTCAAGATAAGTTGGAAGGACGATTTAAGGAGATGGAGAAAAGTGGCAGGGTCATTCAACAACAAATATCAGCAGTAGATGAGAACATATCAGGCATAATTAAAGATATGGACCGTCTCGAGATAAAATCAGCGGAACAGTGGAAAAGCCTAGAAACGGAACAAGAACAATTTAAGAGTACATTAGACGAAAGGCTGAGCCAGATAGAAAACAATCAGGATGAAAATAAGAGCCAAATTGAAGAAAAAATAAGCACGATTAAAGAACAGATCAGGAAAGATTGGAAGAAAATGAATATTGATTCTAGAGAGGAAAGATCCACTATTCTTAAAACAGTAGGCGAAAACCACACGCGTATTCAAGCTTTGGAGCAAGAGGTAAAAGATAGACTTAAAGAGCAGACAGACAGGATCATTAAAGCCGAACTTCGCTCATTAGAACAATCGTCTATATTTAAAACGGGAGCATTGAAAGACAAGCAGGATGACTCACATAGTCCCCAACCCAGCATAGCAGGAAGTCAGACTCAAGCAGAGAGCCCATTAACAACAAACACGGAAGGATTTCGCAAGAACGTAGATAGGAGCTCAACACCACAGGACGGTCATCAGCCCACACAACTTATTCAAGTAATTCGCTCAAATGACTACAAGCCGCAGAAATACACCGAAAATTCAGGGGTAACACCTAAGGCCTTTATCAAAGAGATTGAAGACCATTTCAATGACACTGGGGTACCTGAAGCACGTAGATTGAGAATGATGGAGATATTTTTATCAGGGAATGTTCTCACCTGGTTTTTAAGTTTCAAATATACATTTGGAACCATGTCAGACTTTAACTTAGCGTTTCTGCGCAAATACTGGTCTCCCGCCATACAACAGAGTTTAAGAATGGAGCTTTACTCTAGAAAATACCAAACTACCCAGCAGACAAAATACTCAGATTTCTTTAACATGCAAATGCTAAAATTTCGCGATCTGGATTACCCATTAAACGAATCAGATTTGGTGATGACAATAGCAAGGCAAATGCCAGTTAATGTACAGCAAGTGCTAGTCGCAGCAAACGTCAGTACGGCCCTACATGCAGAGCAGATATTACGGCAAATAGATGAGACCACATCTCATAGTCATTTTAGAGGAGGAAGACAACTGGAATTAGTCAACACTACAGAGGTCGTAAAGACAAAACAGGGAAATACTAAAACGCAGGGTACTAATACGAGCACCTCCACACCTAGGCGAAACCAGGAAGAAGGGGAAAACAGACCATATCAGCGTAACGAAAATTACTACAACAATAGATACCAGGGCAACAATAGATACCAACAGAGAGGATATCAACAATGGCGTGATAATCGAAGGAATGACAGGCCTTATGGAAGATACGGTGATTATAATGCCAATCAACGATGGAAAGGAAGGAGAGATCAAAATCAAGGAGATCAACGTAACTATCGAGATGACTGGGATGATAGGCACGCTCAATCACAAAATTACTTAGAGGAGTTACACGCTAATCAAGGTGGAGAACTAGGAAGATGGGAAAAGGCCATTGGGAACAGAAAGAACCCAGATACACATACTGAGGAAGCTGGAAGTCTACTGAGACAAGAGGAATATCAAGGACATGAGCGACAGAAGGATGATGGGAGTCGAAATGGAGCTAAAAAAATGTTAATTTTGGATCAAGGAGACAGTCTCAAAACACAACAGTCGGAAGTTGAAGATGGATGGATAGTAGCGAACATACAAGAATGGATTGCTTTACCAGAAGATTGCCTGGAGGAGACGGTGAAACCACGGAACGATGAAATTAGGCAATTACCCATTATTTACGCAAGGATTGGTGGAATCAATATAAGATGTTTATTGGATACGGGGTCACAGATCAGTCTAGTATCGGAGGCCTTGGTTCGAGAGTTGGGACGGACTCAGAATATTCCTGTAATTCCGGTACCACAGCTCAAAGTGAGGGGTGTTATTCCTGAACGCACCGTTACTTGTAAACGTCAGGCATACTTAGAGCTGAATATATTGGAACACACTTTTGGGCAAACATTCATTATCATGGCAAAGATGAATTTCAATATAATTCTTGGTGCAAATTTCATTTGTGACTATCAAGCAGTGATAGATTTACACAAGAATACAGTCAGTTTTAGAGAATATGACCAGCTGAAAAACGTGGGATTGCATATGGATGAAATCACTACCGGAAGAGATATAAATTCTTGGGCATTGGAAGCAATATCAGAAGAGACGGAAGAGGAGGTACGAAAGGCGGAAGATAACATCGTAGAAGGGGCTGTTGTGGAACTAGATGAGGAGATAGAATCCTAGGAGATATGGTCTTTATTAACAGAAGGAGATAACAGTGATGCACAATTTGAAGAGTTACTACAGGAGCGGCTCAATGACATTCAACTTGGGGATGAACACAGAAAACAGTTGGAAGAGGTTTTAAGGAAGCACAAATCAGTATTTGATACAGTACCTTTAAACATATTAAATTTCAAGTACTCTATGCAAGTCGAGGACTGGTCACCTTTCAAAAGCAGATTGTACCCAATTCCTGAAAAATATCGTGGTCAAGTTAAAATCATTATAGATGAGATGTTAGAAGCTGGAGTGATAAGGAAGACACCTACACCTTATCTAAATGCAATTTTGGCAGTCACAAAACCAAATGGATCTATTAGACTTTGTTTAGATGCCAGAAATCTCAACATGAGACTCATTTTTCCTGAGTATGACAGAGCGCCAATTATCAGAGACGTATTAAAAGGCTTTAAAAACAAGAGCATTTATTCATCAGTCGATCTGACGAGCTCGTTCCACCATCTTGAGTTGGATGAGAAGTCTCAGCTTCTAACTGGCTTCTTATTCGATAACCAGACATTTTGTTTCGTCAGAATGCCTTTTGGAGTCAAAACAGCGGGCTGTGCTTTAATCCGAGCACTGGACCGGAACCTAACCGAGGAAGTAAAGGAGATGACGGTGCGATACATTGACGACATTCTGTTGGCATCCGACAACATTGAAACTCACATGGAAAATTTAGATAAAGTATTGGGCAACTTAAATGCTTCGAATTTCAAAGTAAACCTGAAGAAATCGCATTTCTTCAAGAGCGAGATCTTATATTTGGGTCACGTCATTGACAAGGAGGGAGTGATGCCAAACCCAGCTAAGATTGATGCGATAAAGAATTTCCCTACACCAACGAGAGTCAAGCACATTCGGGCTTTCTTAGGCGTTACGGGATTCTTTAAAGAAAACTGTCCAGGTTATACGGAGACTAAAACTCCAATGCAAGAAATGTTAAAGAAAAATAACAAATGGTCATGGAACGCGGAATGTGAGAAGGCATTCCAAGCAACAAAACAGCTATTGGAAAACTGCATTAAATTAGGATATCCAGATTTCAAGCTCAAATTTATAATCCAAGCGGATGCTTCACTAATTGGGATAGGTGCTATGCTCTACCAAGAGGATCCAGCGAACCTGCAGCACAAAACATATTTGGCATTTGTCAGCCGAAAATTGCGTAAGCACGAGCGAAATTATACTGTAACCGAGCTAGAATTGTTGGCCATCCTTCATGCGCTCCAACAATGGAAACGAATAATATATGGTTACCCTATTGTTGTCAGAACCGACCACAAGGCACTAACATTCTTGTTTAAGACGTCAATGGCAAGCGAACGTGTGACACGTTGGTCTATATACATTCAGCAGTTCAGCATTGAAATTGAACATTGTCCAGGGAAGATGAACGTGATACCGGATGCACTCAGCAGGAACCCAGAGCCTGATAATGAAGAAACAGCGATGGTACAACACTTGGAGTTAACACCGAAGGACCGGGAATTCTTGGAGGAGTTACGTGATATACAGCGAGAACAGGAAGCGGAACCATGGATGATGCTATTAATTAAATACTTCAAAAAGCAACTACCTACAGGAACACCTGCATTTCGAGAAGCGAAAGCCAAAGAAGGAAGATATGTTTATGTCAACAATTTGCTACACAAATGGGTAGATAATGACCACACCAAGTTACGCATATTAGTACCTGCATCGTTACAACGAGGATTGACATGGCATACGCACGAAAGTTACGGTCACGTGGGCTTAGACAAGTGCGAAGCGACAATAGGAGAGACATTTACATGGCCACGTATGAGAACAACTATATGTGACGTTATTACAACTTGTGACCCGTGTCAGAGAACAAAGCCAAATAATTATTTACTGAGGCAATATCCTAGACCATTGCTACCTCAAAAACCATGTGAGCTACTGGCGATGGACTGTCTTGGTCCAATTCCGAAGGGAAGGAGAAGTTGCCTTCATTTGCTAGTGTGCATTGATGTATTTTCTAAGTTTGTAGTACTATGCCCTATTCAGAAAACAACATCGAAGCAGGTACTCAGTCGCATTCGTAATAGAGTTATTCCAACCCTTGGAAAACCAGAGTTTATATTATCAGATCACGGCAGTTATTTCACAAGCGCCGAATTCAAGAAAGGAATGGAAGACATGGGTATAAAACATGTTTTAAGCAGTATCCGACATGCCCAAGCAAATCCAAGCGAGAGAGTAATTAAATCTGTAACTGCATATTTGAGAATCTTCATTCCGAACGAACACCACAAATGGGTCGATAAAATTAAGGACGTAGAGACATGCATGAATTCTACCAGGCACGAGTCAACAGGACAAATCCCTATGGTCCTACACAAGAACGAGTATCCAGTAAGAACGTGGAAAAGCATCATTAACTGTCCACAAGATCCCATGATAGCACCAGACCTGAGAATTGAAAGAACGAGAGAATACATGAGGAAACAAGCAGACCGCAGATTACGGCGAGTAAGAAATAAGAGGTTTCAAGGTGATCTTGAAGTCAACCAGCTCGTTTTGAAAAAACGACCTGCTATATCGGACCCAGAAAAGAAAATCTTTAGTAAATTCTGCGAAAAATTCATAGGACCCTATTCTATCGTAAGAAACCTTGGAAATAATGCTTACAGAGTGAAAGAATTGAGCACAGGAACAATGTCAGTTTACAACGCTGCCAACCTAAAGAAATATCGTCGAAGTGAACCATGGTAGCGCCGAAAATATGACGCTGTTTGAATATACGGACGTCCTACTATCAACAAAGTCAACGGGGAGCAATTGACTACGGCACGTGATGAAGGAGGAAGTAGACTTGTTGTTGACAAACATTAACGAGGCAAGTAAGGTGTTGCCGCAGGCATCGAGCGTCACGCAAGATTGGAAGGGGAAGAGACAAGCAGGATATGAAAACGAGTAAATGCCATTGAAGACAGGAGCGCCTAGACCAAGTAAGAAAAAGGGGTGATTCTGGAAATAAAACAAATTGGCCTACGGAAGTATTGTAAAATTGTCGACTTTATTCCTAAGTTCGAAATTTTGTGAGTGGGAGAGTTGTGAACCCTTTACCCTTTGTTGGTTAAATGATTCTACTATTTTATTTCTTCAATTAATAAATATTTCAACCAGCATCATGAAAGTAGTCAGACAGCGATGAGGAAATTTCAAGCATTTGTTGGAGACAGTAGGGACATACCTGCATCAGTTTAACAAAAGGTTAAGTACTTGAGCTATGAAAAGAAATAGCAGAGCGATGTATCATAAGGACAGGTGTGGCTGCCTCAATTTTAGAAGCGTCGCGCGGTGAGACATGGTTCTGGTATGTTCATTGTGATATTCGCGCCCAGAAGAAATATGATGCAGTAACGTGAATGGCTGATGAAGAAAATAGACACTCCCAAGACGCCAAGATCTACTAGAAACCGCCAAATTACAGAAAAATGGAGAACCAATGAGAAGAGAATGCCTACTTGCGCGCCAACTCCGGCTGGGGTACGCGGCGGCTAGCATTCACGCGGGAAATCGCCTAGACAAAATCTCTACGATCGATTCTAGGATTAATGGGCATATTCTTGACCTGTGCAATATTACGAGTTCAGTGATATCTATTTCATTCCTGTACCACAATTATTTCGAGAAATTTTTACATAAAATCCCCCTCCATCTAGACCCAAGGGCCAGTTCATTTATAAGTGTGTCGAAGAGCCAAGACATTGACTTTCATTCCGTGTGTCTAGGAGACATTATTATTATTCTGTTCGTCTGAAGAGATAGACTTGTATTTGTGTCGAGGACACAAGATATTCATTGTAAAGTGGTAAATTCAGTGATAGATAGTCATAGTACTATAGTTATAGGGACAGTATCGTCGAGAATTCGCCAACGAACAGTGACAGGGAATTTAGTACCTGAACAAGCGAATTTAGTAGTCAGGCATAAAGTGTATAATAACCTAAATTTTGTATCAGCGCAAGGATGACATCGATGAATGCAGAAGAAGTGTGGAAGTCTCAACAGTCCGTCCAGATGGCTGCTATGAGATAAAGAACCATCCAGTTGGGGAATGGCGTCTGATGTTCTTTGACGGGTGACTACAACAAGAGATGAGAACAAAATAATATTTTATTATTTAATAAATTAACTTATGGTTTATGGGACATATTTTTTGTAAATACTTTGCTTGTGTGATTAATGTAGTATATTTAGTTTTGATCTGACACACTTTTGTTTGGAAGCAGCTCGCACAATTGTAGTTAATGGAAGGTTCTTTTCTTTGTGTTGTGTTAACTAACGTAGCTATGTGAACGGCCGTGTTCGCCTAGGTTACGAAGTGCGGTTAAAAACGTCTCTCGGAGATATGTCGTGTTTCAGAAGTAGGACTGAATTAATATAATTATATAGTAGATTGGAGGGTAATTAAAAATGTTATTGAAAATTATTATTGATCAGATTCAGTGTGATTATTGCCTTTGGAGCAATGTAATTTGTGACGAAGAGTACTCAGCTCTATCGTAGGTTTTAAATATTGTGTTAAATGTTTGCGAGCTCTAATTCAGCAGACCCATGTGAAAGGCGTTATGTCAGTCCCAGATGTGTGTACTGTGAGTATTTTTTTGTGGTATTACAAGCGGGAATTTCAGCAGAGACTGATTTCTGTCAGCTTGGTACCAGATTCATATTGTATCCTTGCGAGGACAATTATGGATATGTGATTATTGTCTGACCATATGTTGAGTGGGAGGAGATGTTAGCGGCTGTTGATTCCTTGAGATAACAGTTCAGCTGGTCGGCTATTTATATACACTGGATGGGGGACATGACTGGTATTGTGGAAGGGGTGAGTTGTTGTCACAAGGGCTGGCTGAGTTTCGCAAGCAGAGCTCATTAGTGGAGTGCACGTCTGGCTCCCAATTACTTGAAAATAAATATAAATGTGAGAAACTGATCAATGGTAAAATTGTTTAAATAAATGGGAGTTGCCTACGAAACACGATAATCTTCGAAGCGTATCTTTAACATGCAGTTTTGTTAATATAAAGTTATCTTAACCACTCAGGTTGTTTGTTGTTGTTGGTTTATGCTTTGTTTATTTTTCCATGTCAGTGGCCCGTGAGTCACGTGCGGCGCTGTTTTTCCTTGTTGTTGAGTATCTGGCCATTGTGGCAGCTCATTTGGTTAAGTGTGTCACCACACTAATAAGGGTCTCAGAGAGATGCCTGTAAATAGTAGAGTTGTAATATGTGTGTCAGAGTTAGATTTAAGGATTTTTATTAATGTTATGCCCATAGCCATAAAAGTTGATTTACGAGGTGATTGTTCGTGAGCACCGTGGCTGTTAACCCGTTGTGAACGAATGATCATCCAAGTACTCATTTCTCGTAGATAGTCACCACGCGAACATAAATTCATATGCAAGATAGTGGAACTTGGATCCACATTTTATTAGAAAAGGGGAGATCTGTCTGACTCCTCAAAGTGATAAATATTCCTGTCAGGGGAAATTCAGGGAGGATTTGTTTATTTTATTGTTTGTTTTATTCTTTTATGCACAAATTAGTTATTAAATCTTGTTGTTATCTTACGTTTTGTCTCCTTTCTTTCTTAGTTATAGTTTTCATCCTATAACCCTTGCCTCAGAAAAGCACGTAGTTTGGCGGACGTAAACACCACACTATGAACTGAACGCGACCCCTTGATCTAAGATTCTTACATAAAACACTGCTATTCTGAAGGGTTCAGTATGTCAGTCTGTTATCTTTATATAGTCCATCGTAACATGAAGCAAGAAGTTCCGTGACGAACTAAAGAGCCTACTTTTCTTAAAATTTAAGATTCATGCCAATGATTAATCTATATGGATCTATCTAGAATGATGAAATTAAGTTGGTAGGCCTAATATCGAAATTTCTAATTACTTCGAAATACTGTATACCTGGCATGATGTAGCCTAATAGAGAATTACTGTTGGCAGCCCTGGTGACTGAATATATTCTTAGTTCCATCTCTTAAGGTACAGAATACAAAATTTGGTTGAAGTCCAATGGATAGCATGGACGTTACATGCAGTTAAACATTGGATCTAACAGCGCGCGTTGGCAACAATGGCATACATGTATTGGTCAGATATAATCTGAAATAATATGATCTATTGTTGTGTCAATTTTTAATGAAATCCATTAGGTAGTATAGAAGTTACATGCATTTTAAAATTGGACCTATCAGCAGGCTTAGAATCATGTTGGCAGCACTGGCGTAGGCCTATATTAGTTACTCCAAATTAATCTAGAATGCCAGGTACTATAAGTGTGCAAAGTTTAGAGCTATTGTCTTGCATACTTTCTGATATATTGATATTAGGATAACAAAAATAGAGACAGTATTTATTAACAGTTGGCAGCCCTGATTACTCTTAAGAATCGACATAGTCATATCTGTTATGGTACATATAGTACACACGAAATTTGGTTCAAATCCAAATTATAGTATAGAAGTTACATGTATTTAAAGTTGGACCTCTTAGCAGGCTTAGAATCATGTTGGTAGCACTGATGTATATAAGTTCCTCCAAATTATTATAGAATGTCAGGTACTATACGTGTGCATAGTTTAAAGCTGTCGGCTTGCATACTTTCTGATATATGGGTATTTGGATTTTAAAAAAATCAGAGCATTTATTAACAGTTGGCAGCCCTCGTGGCTCTTAAGAATATGCTCAGTCATATCTGTTTATGTACACATAGCACAGACGAAATTTTGTTAAAATCCAATTGATAGTATAGAAGTTATATGCATTCAAAATTTGGAGCTATCAGCAGGCTTATAATCATTTTGGTAACACTGCCATGTATGGCCTCCTGGAAATTAAACTGCAATATTAGTATCTATAAGTGTGCCAATTTTTAAATGGCTCCCATTCATACCTTTTAAGATATCCAACATGGAGCTCAAATTTCAATTGCTATTTTTCAGCAGTTGGTAGCACTGACATCATTTTCAAATATGGCCGTGAGATATTCAGGTATAGATCTTTACTCCTACCAAATTTTGTTCCGATTGCTGCAGCCGTTTAGGAGTTGATAGGGGACACACACACACAGCCAGCCAGACAGACAGACAGACAGACAGACACACATTTTCCCGATCTCATAAGTCTACTTTTTCCTCATTTTTGCAAAATGTGAAAAGTAGGCTAAAAAACATCCCTCGTATATCGAAACATGTACATATAAAATATAATTAAATATTATTTCACAGTATTGACAAGGCAGATTACATGAGACATATATTTTACCATTAGTCAATACTGATAAACTGTTACCAATCTAACATGGTAAACATACAATCATTTTATTTAAAAAAAAGTAGAGAATTAAAAGGTCCTACGCATGAGGCGATTGAGATGATAGATTCTGAAGGTTTCGAGTCACGTGTCACACAAAGCTACTGTAAGTACCATACAAAGGGAGCACAAACACACGGATGGACATTTGTTCCACTTCATGCTTTATTTGAATACAACCTGTTGCACTGATGTGTGACACATGTGTGAAGGCCATTAACATGTCCCACTCACGCAACAGGTGATATCAAATACACGCTGGTTTCTTGTCTGATCATTTTGTATGGAGCTTGTTTTTGATTGTTCTCATCACCTTTCTAGCGCGAAAACATTATTCCATTTCCTGCCACACGTAAAAGCAACATTAACACTTTATTAGCCTATGTTTAGATTGTGTAAAATTCAATGATAGACTTCCATAATTCAAATACTGCAGTATTAGTTTTAAGAGAGAATGATATTATTATTATTTTTGTTGTTAATAATAATATTGATGTTATTAATAATAATACTGTAATTTTTTACATCGTTATGCCCGTCCAAAGAGCGCAATTGAACCTATCCAGCTGATCTTACTTTCTTGTTTTCCCAAAATCTGCTCATATTCTTGCTATGGCTCTTTCTGCGTTCCTCCGTCCAGGTTCTGTTGATGCTTGTCGACTAGTTCTCTAAATTTATATCTTTCCAGTACCACATCACTTGAGATGTTTATTTCTTGAAAGTCTTTTTCAACTTCAAACAGCAAGCTCTTCTTAGCTTTCATTGAGAGAGTAAGATTTAGAATCATTTTAGTCAGCCTGTGATCACTCATTCTTAGAATATGCCCATGAAATTTCAAACGTCATTTCCTGAATGTGTCCGAGATTTTCTCTGAATGCTGACAAAGCTCGTGGGATTTCTTTTTCATCCAAATTCCCTCAGTACAAACTGGACCAAAAGTTTTCATATATTATTATTATTATTATTATTATTATTAATAATACTGCAATAATAAGAATGCTGAAATAATAATAATAAATTTATTTTGTCCTGTGCTTGCCAGACGTCTGGTTTGCCTTCAAGACGAAGTGTACCGTTTACAATTGGTGTTTGTAAAAAGATTTTATTAAAACATTTAAGAATTTAAGAAATAATTGTTAATTCTCTTCAGTGACGGTGATTACGGAAGATGGATCTTTTAGGACTCCTGAGCCGAGGGAGAAAGCTTCCAAAAAGTAGGGAGGCGTCGGGTCGCGGGATGATTCACGCGCTCCCACCATCAATCCAATGACCGTCATTATTTAATCACATTGCATTATGCCCAGTAATAAGGAATTGTAGGTCCATATATTTGCAGTTTTTCTACGTCCACATTATTGTAGTTCTTTCACAATAAATTCAGGAAAATGAATATTCACCATACTTTTATGAACTTGTATCATAACTACTCCTCATCAGCATTTTATAGCAAGAGAAATAAAGAGCGAAAAATCAGCAATCAAAAATTGGATTCATAAATTCACTAGAATAAAAAACCGTCTGTTTATTACATAGACTCAGCTTCAGCCACCGAGAAGAGAAGGGTTCACGGAAACGCGTCAAAGACGTCCTAAAATACAATTTAACCAAATGACAAATCGACACGGATAAATGGGAGGCTATGGCATCAAATCGTCAGGTATGGCGTCGCATCGTCCATCAAGGTCCACTATGTTTCGAACAACATCGGCGCAGCCGTGAGACTGAAAAGTACAATGCGAGGAAAGAGCTTTACAGGAGGATCAACCATCAAAAGCTAGTGGCTGCTCCGAACAACGTGAGTCACTACTGTGGGAGAGTTTGTGTTTCCAGGATTGGGCTATATAGTCATCTAAGAACTCACCTTTAGAAGACAATCTTACTCGAAAACGAGTGATAGCCTATTATCATTATTTATTACATTCCCAAATGGCAAGATACCTTACTTGTGATAATTAAGACTTTCTGTGAAGTACTGTAGCCTACATGAACATGGTTAGGTATAGAACAAAACATCGAATTTTCCTAGTGGAAACTTATCTTCTCAAGACGATGTTTGCAGTAAATTTGATCCTAAGTTTCAGAGCCGTGGATGTCTACTTGTGGGGGAACCTCAAGCAGAATGTATACCGGAACAATTCACGTACTCTGGAGGGTCTTGAGAACAAAATAACTGCACTGATACAAAATAGGCCTATCAGGGAGGATGAATTACAGTGAGTGTACCAAAACTTCCTACGTAGGTGCAACGTGTGTTTACAAATTGAAGGACAGCAGCATTTTTAGCAACTACTCTGAAATGTATGTAAGTAATTGTAATTATTAAATACGTTAAAATGTGTAAATGTGTTAAACTAGTTGAGCACTACGCTGCTGCTAGCGCCAATGCCTTGCAATACACAGTGCTCCTGCCGCCATACGGCCTCTGCGAGTCTCCGTTCTACAGGGAGGGCTCTCACTGTTTATCTCCGAAAGGGTTAAACTGTTGTTTTCAACCTGGGCTTCAAAGGGTTAAACAAAGACAAATATAAAATACTATATAATAGTGTTGAGGTAGCGCGCCTGCCTCTCACCCGGAGGCCCCGGGTTCGATTCCTGGCTCCGTCAGGGATTTTAGAAACTGACGTGAGGATTGGAACGGGGTGCACTCAGACTGGTGAGGACAATTGAGTAGCTGTCTGACAGTGAGGCAGCGCCCCGATCATGAAAACCAAGATTAACGGCCGAGGGGACCCGATGCGCTGATCACGCGTCATCCCAATATCTGCAAGCCAAATGGCTGGGCAGCGGTCGCTTGGTAGGCCTTAGCCCGTCATGGGCTGGTTAGTGCCAGGGGTTATATAATATGCATGAAATGATTTATTACACAAATGAAAATATATAGAATATAAAAATAGCATATATTTCTCTTTCAATTTACTTTTTGGTGTCTGATCTCTTAAGTCATATCAGAATACAAACGCTTCATGTTAAGAACTAGAATGCAGTGTTAGATTACTTGAACACTGGTCAATGGAGCTCGGCTTTAACACAGCTAGTCCAACTTTGTAATATACGCGAAACACGGAACGGAATTAGCATTGCGTTCCTTAACATCCTTCGTGTCAAGGTCTTTATAGCCGCAATATGAAGTTATATGACCGGTCAAATCGATGAGTGCTTCAAGGATTCGCTGATACCATCCCGATGACCGTCAATATCCCTTCTTAATATACAGTACGATGCTCAGTAAACTTAGAAGAAAGAACATCCTCTCAATTTTACATCCTAATAGAAAACTAACATAAAATGTATATTGGCTTTCACGGCCAGTGAATAAAAACTCAGCAATTATTCTAGGTTTGTGCCGTGTCTTGTGGTGGGGTTTCGCCTAGGACACCATGCTGGCTCATCGGCGGGCTCTTCGTATCCCCACCCGGACCCCCACAGGAGTAGCGAACTGCGCGCTACCTCCCTTTATATGAAGTGCCCCTGCATCACTTTACTGCGAAAAGTAAAAGCTCAAGCAGCCTTAACCTCCCTATGAAGGCTTCCAAAAAGATGGTAGCCTATATTGGCTTTCACGGCCAGAGAATTAAAACTCAGCAATTCTTCTAGGTGTATTAAGGCTGCTTGAGATTATAGCTCTCACAGTAAAGTGGTGCAGTTGCACTTCATATAAAGGGAGGTAGCGCACAGTTCGCTACTCCTGTGGGGGTCCGGGCGGGGACACCAAGAGCCCGCTGATGAGCCAGCTTGTTGTCCTAGGCGAAACCCCACACAAGACACGGCACAAACCTAGAAGAATTGCTGGAAGTGTATTACTTGCTACTTAAGAATTTCGATAAGTTATGTGAAAAATAATAATAATAGTACAGAAGGCGTCACAACCACGAATTGCATAAGCACGTGGAGAAGATCAGTGACACGATTCGAAAAAGAAGGATTGCCTTTTATAGCCACGTGACACGAATGAGCCCAGGCAGGATATCAAAACGGATATTGACGTACTTTCAAGATAAGAAAGCCAAAGGGGCATGGTTTACGGAAGTTGAGGAAGATCTACGTGAAATGGAAATTTCTCCTAAAGATATCCAGTAGCGTGTTCCACTTCAGGAAAAACTACGTACACACAAAGGTTTCCAGAAAAAGCCGAAGCTGAAGACAGGGAAGGCGTGGTCCCAAGAGAGAAAAGAACAACACCGGAGACGAATGCGGGAACAATGGGCGGTAGTTAGAGCTCGGAAGAAGAGACAGTTGAACTGACGTGTTCCCTAGTTGGACGAATCGAAGAAAGAAAGAAAGAAAGAAAGAAAGAAAGAAAGAAGAAGAATAGTAATAATAATAGTGAGGTTTGTTGTGTGCGCGAAGTGCAACTCAACAAGATGCCAACGATGGAGTAGCCGTGCACGTTAAATCACGCACCAGGACCGTGATGAGACCCAGCAACAAGTTCGAAGGTCGGAGGTTTCCAATCCCGGCGCTGACAGTGGCTATCCCGAGTGTGGTTTTCCCCGTTTTTTCCACACTCCCTCCAGGTAAATGCCGGAATAATACCATATTTCAACTCTCGGGACGCCTACCCCGTCCTTGTCCCGAATTACATTTGATGTGTAGGCTGTATCTCTAAATGTAATACTTAAAGAAGTGTTCAGTTTTCCACGTAGTTTTTGGATAATATTCCATAACCTTTTGACATCTTTAACAGAATGGAGAATAATAATGTTTCCAAAGTTCAAATTTTTCTTTTTCTTTATTTTTAGAGGGGAGGGGGTGGGCGTAGTCAGAGTGCATGTATATTCTGTGCTGTTTTTTTAAAACTATCGTTGATTCTGTAGATTAATTTCCTTTTGATTATTAGTACCAACGAGTTACGTGTGTTTCTGTAATAGTGAAAGACGACGGAACTATCAATTTGCTAGAGGAATGCAGCTCTCGTCTAACGCAGCATTGAGCGGTGGTCGCGCCAAGACCGTTGACCAGTGGCGGCCGGTGGCATAAAAGCTGGGTGTGGCTCCAACATTTCCAATCTCGCATTTTATATGGGAAATTTATACAAGTAACAAAAATGTATTAACGCTAGATAGTCTAAGAAACTACACTTCCCCGAAGGTTAAGCCTCTCAATCTTCGGAATAATAAACATTCTCAACATAAGAACATGACAACCAAAAAGTATGCACAGCAACGAAAATTGTTACAACTAACAAAGACGTGCAGCATATTCATAAATTAGTTCAATTTTTCGAACATTCCTTTACTTACGAACAAATGAAAGAAGAGCCTAATTATACATGTTGCGTATTCGAACTCACAGAAATATAAGTTCCAAACAAATTTCACCCTCAACAGTTGGTAACACATAGACACCACGAGAGACTCGGTTATCGATTACTCGATCTCACGAGAGCCTACATACAGTACATTGTTGCGCACTGATATGTACATTGTTTGCTTTTCTGATAATAAATTGTCATGTGGTTGATCGGTTCGTGGAATTGTCAGTCTTAGAAAATACGAAACTTAGAAAACACAAAAATACAGAACTATTATGGTTACTTAAACTTACACAAAAATACAGAACTATTATGGTTACTTAAACTTATCTCACTTGAATTGGACATTTGCCCTCCTGTTTCTCATCGATGCAAACTTGTTAGTCACTCGTTGGTTGAAGTCTGGAATCTCCATCACAAGATCTCTTTCAATAGAAATCATCGCCAATGCCGATAATCTTTCCTGGGTCATGGAGTTCCTTAAGAATGTCTTTATTCTTTTTAAGGTGGAAAAGCACCTTTCTGCTTCAACAGACGTCATAGGAATAGTCAGTATTAACTTCAACAGTTTCAAACTCTCGGTGAACGTTTTCCCTAGGTTGTTGGTTATTATAAACTCCGTTAGACTAACAGCGCCCGACAATGATCTAAATTCTTGTGCTAAATAGATGCAAGATAGTTCATGGCGTAGTTTCACTTTGTCCAAAAATGTATACACTAAACATACTGCCTTTAAGATATCTTCTGGAAACTTGGAAGAATACAAGGGGAACTTCTCTGGGAAAAACAGTGATGAAGCTACAAGATGACCTTAGAAGCTAAAACGATCTTTAGCCTGGGAATTTATCACATCGCACACTTCTATTGCTTCTCTTTTCCACTCAGTCTTGTCCACTTTCCTCTTCTTCGATGAGCAATCAATAGGTTTATTAGTACTGGTTAGATCAATGTCTTCTCGGATCTTGGTGATATTTATTTCAAATGCTTTAATAGCCTTATGCGCAGAATACACATCAATGTCTCCGTGTTGTAGCTGACTGAAGAGAATTTCGACTAGTGGCATAACTTTATGGAAGAATTCCAGCCAATAATTGAAACTAGAACTGGAAAGTACCTTTTTATGACCAAGAGCCTGGCAAATTGTAGTTTCACTCATTACAGTGTCGCCTTCCAATATCTCGTTCATACACTCGATGATTTCTTTCTTGCGCTCATAAATTGTGTTAACGCATCTTGATTGAAAATTCCACCTAGTAGGACAAGCGCGTGGCAAACGCTTCTTCACTATATCATCGAGTATCGTGGTCCGCTGTGGGCTGTTGGAAAAGAATGCACATATTCCTTGCAAACTTGAAAAAAAAAAAAAACACATTGCAGTTGATTGATGCCGCCTTGCTCATTACAAGATTAACTTGATGGGCATAGCAGTGCACATATTCTGCATAAGGATAGGATTTTTTCACTATAGCTTGAACCCCACCAGAGGAACCAGACATCACGTGCGCTCCGTCATACGTCTGTGCAATCAACTTTTGCGGAGTTTCATTCAATTTCTGCTTTTCTAATTCTTCCAATAAACACTCTGCTAATGTATGTGCATCATGTTTCGAGTGAGAAAGGAAACTCCAAAACCATTCTACTGGTTTGCCTCTTACTACGTAACGGTACACAACAGCCATCTGAAATATGTTTGAAATATCACTAGTTTCATCTGCTATAATGGCTAAAAATTCAGATTCCTTTATTGGCTTTGATATTTCTTCCTGGCAAACCTCCAAAATAATCTGTAAAAGTTCATTTTGGATTGTTTTGGACGTTCCTTTGAATATAGTTGCCCTTTCCAAATGACCTTTCAACACAGCATCCAACTCAGCGCTAAAATTAATTAGTCCTCTGAAAACACCTGGATTTGTTGATGTTTCACTTTCATCATGACCACGCAAGGCCAGCTCGAAAGAGCCACAGAAACGAATACAGTTTATTATAATATTTAACACATACCTATTGTGCCTAACTTCTTCGTTATATTCCGCAATTTTCCTTCTGTAGGCACTGTCTAATTGTGCAGCTACGATAACAGTTCCAAAAAGCGTCAAATTCAAACAGTTTTGTATGTGAACAGCTGAAGATTCATGTTTCTTTATTTTAGTACTTATGTGATTAATGTCCGTAACTCCTATTTTGGTCCACGCGGATTCTCCACCAAACAACAGACATGGGAAACAAAATACAGCGTTTTTAATATCGCATCCGCATAACCAATCATTATTGTCATAAATATCTCTTTTAAATACCCTCTTATACTGCCGATTTCCAGTTTTGATATTTTGGACAATACTTAAATCCGGCAATGGTCTACCGAGTGTTTTTACTGTAAGTTTATCCTCATCAGTAAGCAGAGAAAACTGTCTCACTAGTAAATTACTTACACTATTCATTTTCATTCACATTCCACAGTACATTTTAGTCCTTGAAAAATTAATGTTTGAAACTAAACATTTATCTACAATAATATACGACGCGCAGGTCGCCCACGGGCGTCAGCTAGAAAGACCTGCACTCGGCCCCTCCGGAGGTCACACGATCATCATCATCATACAATAATATACTAACTTACAAGATACGGTACACAGATGATAAATGTGTGTTGTATATCGGGAAGTGGCGTGAACCCATAGGCAAACTAAACAAAACGCCGAATTTCGCTAGGCTAGAAATTTGGTAGTGAACACAAAGGCCTACTCACAGTCAAGAGTCAACCAAATAATAATGCACAGTAGAGTATCTGCCAGGAACCAAAACACTCAATCAACTAAATACAAAATTATAATCGCAACTCAAAACATGCAAGAACAAGAGTGGTAAAATTAAACCGCTACAGTAACACCAACAATACGTCGCAAAATACTTCAGCCACTTATCAACTTATAGCAATGGTGGCGTCCTTAGACTCGCTTTACAGTACAATTGACAAAAATATTAAATGAAATTATGATGCGAAAACATCTAAAATAATTGAGAGTGTCCCAAACCAATGTTTGCCTTTGAAACTCCGATATTGGTACTGTTGTGGGTGGTCTGAGTGGTGTAGCATACCCTAGTGGTGTGGAAAAGAGACTACCGTCACAAGATAAGAGAAAGGTGGGTGGGATGTTTCCATTTGCGCACAGTGGTGCAATCTAACGGGGCCATTTGGAATTGAGTATTGTCAGGAGGCTGGCAGCTACTTCGCAACTCCCTACGACCCATCCTGGCCGGCATGCTTTGTACAGGCTTGGCCTCGTCCAGCCTCGTCCCTGTACGCCGCGCTGTCTGCTTGGGAGTTGCCACAAGAGAGTTAACCCCCTGGAGTTTGATTTGAAGGCGGGAGCTTGCCGGTAGCTTTAAAAGGTGCAGTGTGAAGCATTAGGATGAATAATAACAAAAGATCGTTTAATTTGACACATTTTCGAATACGTTAGATATAATAAACTAAAACATTAAGGGTAAAAAATGTCGGAACTAGGGTTAAGATTAGTGGGAGTTGTGCAACACTGCAACCATGTCAGGAGCCGCCACTGCCGTTGACAGCGAAAAAGTGCCTGACCTCAGAGTAACACTTTGCAGGGGCGGAGGGCCAGAAACAAACCTGTTTTCTCGGGTTAGGAGGCCAATCCGACCCCAGGTTCCCTATCTCAAATTGATCCTATGTCCATTCCCTACACGCACCTTAAGAGTACTCAAGTACATAAATGACACCCGGTATATATTATATAATGTACATGTTTCGACCTGACATTGAGGTCTTCTTCAGCTCAATTAAGATTGCAGTCAATAAAGAATAAAATAAAATAGATGTACTTAAGTCCCCCGCCGGTACTGCCACCTTGAAGAAGGCAATTTGTTATTGCCGGGTGTTTTGGGGGCTTGCGAGCTCAAATGATCTGCAGAGCTATGCCAGCGGGAGCTTAAGCTCCTGGTAGGGTCACCCAAGCTGGACAGGTCTAAAGTGATGAGCCAGACTAAGAGCGGTGCCCTGGTCCTCCAGGTTGGGGGTTGGGCGTGGGGCTAACAACCCCACACTGTAAAACCTCAAAAGTTACGAAACTCTCAACGAAGCCTCGGAATTTGGACGGAATTAACGATGGTGAACCTGGAAAATGTTTAAGGACGAGGAAAAAGGATATGACTTTGACAATGGCAACATGGAACGTACGAACGATGTTGCAGATAGGAAAAATGGCAGAAGTAGCTGAGGAAGTTTTGAAGTATGGAATGGATATAGTAGCGATACAGGAAGTGAGATGGAGGGGAAACGGTAGGATTGACAAGAAGGACTGTACAATGTTATACAGTGGTCCTGAAGTAAGAACTGGTCAGTGTGGAACAGGCTTTATCATTAATTCAAAGATAAAAAGAAGTCTTCTTGGATTTGAGCCTCTAGGAGATAGAATGTGTAAAATGAGACTAAAGGGACGATTCAGGAATCTGACACTTTAATCAGCGTATGCACCTACAGAAGACGATAGTGAAGAGAAGAAAAATGCATTCTATGACCAGTTGGAAAAGGAATGTAGTATGATACCAAAATATGATGTGATAATACTTCTTGGGGACTTCAATGCCAAAATAGGTAGAGAGGACTTCTTGCAGTATGTAGCAGGGAAACATTCTTTACATACTAATACTAGTGAAAATGGGAAGCTTCTATGCCAATTTGCAGATAGTAATAGAATGGTAATCAAAAGTACTTGTTTTAAACATAAGGACATACACAAAGGAACCTGGAAAATGCCAGGCAGAGTGGTAAACCAAATTGACCATGTCTTGATTTCAAGAAGACATGCATCTTCAATGATTGACGTCAGATCTGCAAGGGGCCCCAACTGTGATTCGGATCATTTTTTGGTGAAAGCTCTGTTTAGAGAACGAATTGCGAATGTAGAATGTGACAGAGGAATTAAGAGGATACAGTGGGACGTGGAAAAGTTTCAGCAAACACAAATTGTTAAGCAATATGCGGACACACTGAACAAGAAGTTGGAAGAGAGATTAAAGAATATGAATGAGGATGACACTGTAGAGAGGAGATGGACTGGAATAAAGAAAGCATTGGAAGAGACTGTGAAAGAAACTATTGGGGAGAAGAAGAGGAACAGGAATGAAGAATGGTTTGATGATGAATGTAGGAAATATATAGAGCAGAAGAATGCAGACAGATTGATTATGATTCAAAGAGAGACAAGATGGAATTGTGAAAGATATAAAGAAAGTAGAAGAACAGCAAATAGAGTTCTGAAAAGGAAGAAGAGAATGTATCTAAGAAGACAAATGGAAAGAATTGAAGAATTGAACAGCCAGAATGAAAGTAAGAAATTGTACCAAGCAACGAAACGAATGACAAAGGAATTTCAACCACGGGAGAACTCGTGTAAAGATAAAGATGGAAAAGTAATTGGAGAGGAAGAGAGAGTTCTTGAAAGATGGGCGGAGCACTTTAAAGATACGTTAAATATAGAACGTAAGGACGAGATGAATGAGAGACAGATCTACATGAATGTAGAGCCACAGGTCACTAAACCATCCATAGATGAAGTTATGGAGGCAGTGAAGCGTCAACGAAATGGAAGAGCACCAGGAGAGGATCAGATCATAGCGGAGGTAATAAAGAATGGAGGACAAGGGATTGTTAGGAACCTACATGAACTGATTGGGGAGATATGGGAAAGAGAGATAATGCCTCAGGATTGGAAGGTTGGCCTTATCTGTCCCATCTTCAAGAAAGGTGATAAGTTACAATGTGGCAATTATAGAGGGATAACATTACTAAGTGTTGTATATAAGATATTCTCAAGTATATTGCAAAGGAGACTGAGTGACTACGCTGAAGAAATACTGGACGAGAACCAGTGTGGATTCCGGCCAGGAAGGGGAACTACTGACCAAATATTTATTATGAGACAATCTATGGAGAAATGCTATGAATATGGGGTTGATCTGCATTTGCTATTCATTGATTTCCAACAGGCGTTTGATAGCATTGATAGAACGAAGATGTTGAACGCCCTAGAAGCATGTGGAGTGCCAAAGAAGTTGATCAGTCTAGTAGCAATGACAATGGAAGGATCGCAGGCCAAGGTTTATGTAGGAGGCAAAACTAGCAGGAATTTTGAGGTGAATACCGGAGTGAGGCAAGGAGATTCATTGTCTGCAGTGTTATTCAACTTGACACTGAATGAAGTTATGAAAGAACTGGATTAGGGAGGGACGATAATAAGCAAGTCCAAGCAGGCGTATGCATATGCGGATGACATTGTGTTGATGGCACGGAACTGGGAATCTCTTAAAGAAATGTTCAAGATTCTGGAGGAGAAGAGTGGAAAGATGGGAATGAGAATTAATGAAAGGAAAACGAAATATATGAAAATGTCAGCGGGGAAAGATAGAAGAGCAAGAGAAAATGTAGAAATTGGTCAGTATAAGTTTGAGAATGTAAAATGCTTCAGTTACCTTGGTACTATACTAAATTGTGAGAATTCTGTATCAGAGGACATTCATAAACGGATCATGAATGGAAACAGGGCTTACTATGCTAACACTAAGCTCTTAAAATCAAAACTGTTAAGTCGGAACTTGAAAGTTAAACTCTACAAGACCCTTATTAGACCAGTGGTGACCTATGGATCTGAGACGTGGACAATGTCAACAAATGATGAGAATGATCTCAAAATTTTTGAAAGGAAAGTTTTAAGAAGGATATATGGCCCGGTAAAGGAGGATGAAGGGTGGCGAATCAGGACAAACAAAGAAATTGAAGAGATAATCAAAGGTGAAGATATTGTGAAATTTATTAAGCCCCGACGTCTGGATTGGCTTGGTCATGTAGAGAGGATGAGTGAAGAAAGAACACCAAGGAAGATATTACATGGAACTGTGGAAGGGAAGAGGAGACGTGGACGACCGCGCAAAAGATGGCTACAAGACTTAGGAGAAGACCTGAGAACTATGAGGGTTGGAAGATGGTGGGAGAAAACTCATAGAAGGGACGAATGGCAAGGAATCGTGAGAGAGGCCAAAGCCTATCCCAGGCTGTAGCGCCGAGGAAGAAGAAGAAAGAAACTTAAGTCTAATGTATTTTGATGTGAAAAATGTTTATGAGATCAATTGTAATTAAAAGAATGAAACATTATAATAAAATGGATATCCTTGTTGTTGTTTGAGTCTTCAGTCTTTTGACTGGTTTGATGCAGCCCTCCACGTCTCCCTGTCCTGAGCTAATCGTTTCATCTCTACATAGCTACCACACCCTACGTCCGACACAATCTGTTTAACATATTCTAACCTTGGTCTACCACCACAGTTCCTGTCCTCGACCCTTCCTCTCATAACTAAGCTTGCTATTCCTGGGTGTCTTAGTATGTGTCCTACCAACCTATCTCTTCTCTTCATTAGCAGTTGCCAGAAACATCTCTCCTCTCCCACTCTTCTTAATACCTCTTCGTTTGTAACTCTATCTACCCATCTGATCTTCATCATTCTCCTGTAACACCACATTTCAAACGCTTCAATTCTCCTCTTTTTTGCTGCACCAATAGTCCAAGTTTCACTTCCATAAAGTGCCACGCTCCAGACAAAGGCCTTCAAAAATGACTTCCTAACACCTAAATCTATATTCGATGTCAACTGGTTCCTTTTCTGTAGAAATGCTTTCCTTGCCTGAGCTAACCTACTTTTTATATCCTCTTTGCTTCGTCCATCACTGGTTATTTTGCATCCTAAGTAACAGAAGTATCCTACTTCCTCTAGTTTTTCACCTGCCAATTTGATGTCCATAGAGGATTCTGATTTATTTCGGCTGCATTCCAATATTTTTGTTTTACATTTATTAATTTTCATCATGAATTCTTTCCTCAAGACGGAGTCCATACCATTCAAAAACTCATTCAAATCCTCAGGCATGTCGGGCAAGATGATTATGTCATCGGAAAATCTCAGAGTTGAAATTATTTCTCCTTGAATCTTCACTCCCACTTTAAATTGAAATGAACTAAATCTTCTTCCCAAATATGGAGTGAGCATTTTGTATCAGGCGCCAACCAGTTTGTGCGTCGTTTCAATTGTCAACCTAATTGATTGAAAATTATTATGTCAGAGAAGATTCTTATTTATATGATAGAAAAGAACTAGCCTGCATATGAATTGCGACAAATATCTACTTAATTAAATATTAGTATTACCTACCGTGTTGTGTAGATGGAATACATCAGTAGGATGACTAATTCACATAGGATCGCGAGTGAATACCAATATGTACATTTATACGTATGCTATATATTATAGATAAGTGGCAATTCTGAATTCAACTAAATGTTTTTATAATGAAATGGTAACCTTGCAAACAAATTTTGTCTCCAATAACTCCACGTATGTAGCAAACAATATTGGTTCATGTATGAATCTTCTTTAAGGGTATACGGAAAGCCCTATCTTAACAATGCTAAAGTTGTGGCATTTTAAGGCACATTTTCTCAGGGACTATACAAGATAAAGAGTTGATTTTTTATATGTTATAAACTAATGTGTTGGCATAGTACTGAAACTATTTTCTTAAAAAAAGGTACTGTTTAGAAAATATGGATTTTTAAAATAATGCAAATTTTTGTGTGCAAATTTTCTCATGAATATTTTTCAAAATAACCCAGAAATTTAAAAATATGCTTGTTTTTACAGTTTCAGATAGCATAGAATACTCATACAAAGGAGTCCTGAAAATTTCACAATATTAGCACTATTGGTTCCGGAGATAATGTACCTTTTGCAGGAAAAAAATGAACTTGTGGGAAACCGACTTCAAAGTTTCAACATTAGTGCATTCCTGGACTCTCTACTGCATGAATTATTAGCCTACTTTTCACATTTTGCAAAAATGAGGAAAAAGTAGACTTATGAGATCGGGCAAATGTCTGTCTGTCTGTCTGTCTGTCTGTCTGTCCTTCTGTCTGTCTGTCTGTCTGGCTGTGTGTGTGTCCCCCCCCCCTATCAACTCCTAAACGGCTGCAGCAATCGAAACAAAATTTGGTAGGAGTAAAGATCTATACCTGAATATCTCACGGCCATATTTGAAAATGATGTCAGTGCTACCAACTGCTAAAAAATCGCAATTGAAATTTGAACTCCATGTTGGATATCTTGGAAAGTATGAATGGGAGCTATTTCAAAATTGGCACACGTACTGATCATAATATTTCAGTTTAATTTCCAGGAGGCCAAACATGGCAGTGTTGCCAAAATGATTATAAGCCTCCTGATAGGTCCAATTTTAAAATGCATATAACTTCTACACTATCAAGCGGAATTCAACCAAATTTCGTATGTTGTATGTGTACATAACCAGATATGACTGAGCGTATTCTTAAGACCTACGAGGGCTGCCAACTGTTAATAAATGCTCCTAATTTATTTTATCCAAATACCAATATATCAGAAAGTATGCAAGCCGACAGCTTTAAACTATGCAAAATTATAGTACCTGATATTCTATATTAATTTGGAGTAATTTATATACGTCAGTGCTACCAACATGATTCTACGCCTGCTGACAGGTCCAACTTTAAATACATGTAACTTCCATACTATCATTTGGATTTCAACCAAATTTCGTATGTGCTATGTGTACCATAACAGATATGACTATGCGTATTCTAAGGAGCAACCAGGGCTGCCAACTGTTAATATGTGCTGTCCCTATTTTTGTTACCCTAATATCAATATATCAGAAAGTATGCAAGCCAATAGCTCTAAACTTTGCACACGTATAGTACCTGGCATTCTAGACGAATTTGGAGTAACTAATATACGTCAGTGCTGCCAACATGATTCTAAGCCTGCTGATAGGTCCAATTTTAAAATGCATGTAACTTCTATACTAACTAATGGATTTCATTCAAAATTGGCACAACAATAGATCATATTATTTCAGATTATTTCTGACCAATACATGCATGACATTGTTGCCAACATGATTTTACGTGCGCTGTTAGATCCAATGTTTAACTGCATGTAACGTCCATGCTATCCTGTGGACTTCAACCAAATTTTTTATTTAGTACCGTAAGAGACGGAACTAAGAATATATTCAGTCATCAGGGCTGCCAACTGTAGTGCTCTATTAGGATACATTATGCCAGGTATACAGTATTTCGAACTACTTGGAAATTTCGATATTAGCATCTTAATTTCGTCATTATTCTAGATAGGTTCATATTCTGTAGAATAATCATTGGCATGAAAAGTAGGCTGTATAGTCCTTAACGGAACTTCTTGTTTTTCATTATTGCCTTTGGTGTACAAAATTTCAAGCTTCAATATTCAATTGGCGTTTAGTGTCTTAGATTTACCAACAATTCTTAATTGGCGCTAAAACCTTAACACTCGTATGTGATGTGGAATGCCATAATGGAATATATATATGATCTTTTGCGATTCCTACGCTAAGCTTTTAACTCTCGAAGACCGAACATTACAGCCTACTGGCCATGGGTACGTATTGCAATGCGCAAGTATACTAACTTGTCTTTGAGGTTGAGCCAAATGTTCTCCAGAAGCCTGTGGTAACTGGGTGGGGAAGGCCCACGGCAAATAAACGGTGGTACAACTGTGAATGGAGAAAAAATGGATAAATAAAGTGACATGTTGTGATTTATGAGGAGGTTTGAAATGCATTTACCATATGTTCTACTTCAATTTCTTAAATTTAATGTTTTGTAAGGATATACACGAATTTATTGTTATTTATTTATTTATTCGTTAATTCCCCATAAGGAGAGCGTTACAACACAATCAATTTTCATGTTTCATTCTGGACCTTTCTTCTTTTTTCCCAAAATCCTCTCATATACACACTATGTTTCCTCTTTCTCTCTTCTGTCCACCCCTTTGCTGGTTGTCTCTCTTTGGGAGTTTGCTCAAACTTCTGTAGTCTAAGTTTTTCTCTGTATTTGCTCCTGTCTGCCATGTCTTCTGTAGAGAACGTATTTATTGTTATTATTATTATTATTTGCCTACATTCTCCTTTAAGGAGAGCGTTAAAACACAAAATTTAGCTTTTGGTGGTAGCTCTTTTCTTCTTTTTATCTTCCCAAAAGCCTTTCATCCGTTCACTGTGTGCCTTCTTCTCTTCATCTGTCCATTTACGCCGATTTCTTTTGGGTTGTGATCTAAATTCAAATTTCTGGTTTTTGATTTTTTCTCTTCAAATGCTGCGGTTGTGAATGTCTTATATGGTGATATGTAATTGTTGTAAGTCTTCCATAGATTTTTTGTACCAAGAAGTGCCCAATTTCGACGCGAAATGATGTTGAATATTCTTTTAGTCAGTCTGGTGTCGTTCATTCTGGCGATAGGCTATGTGTAAAGAACGTCATTCTGCGTTTTCTGATGAGTGTCGTGATAGATTCAGTATTTCTGTATAATTCTTCCGTGCGTCTTTTTTGCCAGAAATTAACACTGAAAACGGCGCCGTAAATTTTTCTCATAATTTTCCTTTCTTGTTTTTCGACGTCTTTAATTTCAGTCATGCCCTTGGTGCTTATGGTTTCTGATGCGTATATGGCTTCCGGCAAGACTACCGTTTTATAATGTTGGTCGTTTGTGCGATCTATGGACCACGATGTTCTTGTATTTTTTCTTCTTTCGAATAACCCATTTGGAGGGTACGATGAATCAACTTTGGCTATTTTTTTAAGTGTATTCCATTTCCTTTGCTTCCAAATTTCCTTCATCTTTCCAGAGTGTCGTTCCTTCTCTTCATGAGCCCACTTTGGTCTAGTTGTTAATTTCTTTCTCTCCTGAAATCCTGCCATTTGAGTAATTTCTCGAAAGAGTGTTCTGTTTTCTATTGTATCTGCTTTAAATCTAGCGTATTTCATATCTTTTTCAATTTCGACGAACCATATGGGTTTTGATTTGTAACTATTATTATTTATTTATTTAATTATTTAATTCATTCATTCATTCAATTTATTTATTTATTTATTTATTTATTTAAACATAACGTCGCTTTAAGGTGCAAAAGTCGTTATAGCCTACTTCGTTATGAGAAACGCGAAGGGTAGCCAAAGAAATGTCTCACAAATGTTTTGTTAGATCAATTTTGGAATGCATCACAAGTGTGTGGGAGCCCTATCAATCAACTCTAACGAACAAATTGGAGATGGTGCAAAGGAAAGCTGCAATATTTATACTTGGCAAATTCTCCCAAACTGACAGTGTCTCTGACAGGTTAAAGTCATTGGGATGGGAATTGCTTCACAACAGAAGACATAAAAGAAAACTCCAGGAGATGTACAAAGCATATATAGGAGAACCGACATTGAATGAATAGCGAAACAGGATGCATGAGCCAGATTAGGCCTATATGGGTAGGAGAGATCACACTTACAAAATTAGGCCCAAAATTCAAAAAATAAATTAAGCTAATTATTCATGCTACATTTTCTCTGTCCTCTTTTACGGTTGAGAAAGTTAGATTTCGGACCCAAATACTGAGAAACGGATTGAGGCATTTGGAATGTATCTGTACAGACGTGTCCTACGTATATCATGGGTACCGAAGTTTCGAAAACGAGGTCCTTCGTTGGATGGAAAAGCAAAGAGAACTAGTGCCTATAATAAAACAATAAAAAGCAAGATACTTGGGACATGTTATGAGAGGCGAAAAATACCGGTTACTACAACTGATTATCGAAGGGAAAATTCATCGAAAAAGGTATATTGGAAGACAAAGACACTCGAAGCTGAAGGATATCCGAAGATGGCTTTCTTGCACTTCACAAGAGGCCTTTCATGCAGCAATGTCAAGATCAACCTCCTTTCGGAGATGACGTCTAGAAGCGAAGAAGAAGAAGAAGTAGTAGAAGAAGAAGAAGAAGATGATGATGATAATTGTTGTTTTAAGGGGCCTAACATCTAGGTTTTCGGCCCCTAATGGTCTGGGCGATAGTGAAAATGACAATGAAATGGAAGCCATAACGAAAACCAACGTAGATTAAAAATACGTACAAAAATGGAACTTAGATTGAAAAGACTCACAAAATGTAGAGTGGAACTACTTACAAAAGGTAATTTAGATGGAAAATATTCACAAAAACAATTTAGATTGAAAAATTACGCACAAAATATAGTGTGGCCGTATATTCAAGAAGAGACCTCTCGGATATCCGAAGCAAAGCTGGATTGTAGATATTGACTGCACCGGCTAATTTACTAATCAAAAATCCACTCCGACATGATCCTCGAGTACATACGCAGAAGTAAATACGATGAAACTGTGAATTATACATTGCGCCCGTTGACACATGTTTGCTCAGATAACAAAGACTAAAACTTATGCTGGAATGTAACTGAACATACCCTGCGAGCGGCGGAAAGAAGCTCAAGCAATATCGCTTATGATCATATTTTTATATATTTTGGACATTCCAAAAATCAATTATAATTATAACCAAGTAATTCTGCATATTTGAAGTACAGCATACTTCCTAAATCAATGAAACTATCAAGTTACGCGGCTAGCTCATATCCTAAGAGCACGCCATATTTGGTAACACCAGTTCCTATTTGTCTTTGGATGAGGCAACATCGATGTGCATGTTGGAGCACAAGTGAAAGTACGTCCGTGAAGGGAAACCATGTGGCACGAAAAATCAGTGGATATTTTTCTAATGGATAGTAGTCATCATGGCATTATTTAACAATTTAAAGATTGGAGACATTCATCATTACATAAACTGTGAAATATTTTCATTCTCCGAGGTGAAATGATGGACTTGTGTGTAAAGCAAACTTTATGACCGCATGGTCACACACACACACTTCAGTGTTACATAAACTGTGTAATTAATTACCTGTACAAAATCTACGAGTACAATCTTTGTTTGCCGGATGGGCAGTATTTTGGTTTAATATTTTATGTTAATATTTTCTGTAAATATCAGTGCAATAGTCACGAGTGAGTGTCGCACAAGCGACAAGACTAGAGCCAGTGGCGGAGTGAAAATGGGCAATTTTTTTACCGCATATTAGCTTCAGTGCGCGCAAGTTTTCGTTAATTATGTGCTACGTTATTACCAACGCTAACATTACAATCATGCTAAACCATCAGATCTTCAAATACAACCCCAACCACGCTATGCCAATCGATTTCAAAATCATGCGTGGGGAATTAGCAGCGGATGATGTCCAAATACAATGAGAAGATAATCTAAGGCCATACACGAGACCGCATATAACATCTCATGGTGGGTCTCGAACCAAGTGACGCTGCATCTGTAAGTCAGATCAAGTATTTGTAGCGTATTGTAATGAGTTGGAAACAGTAGATTAGTTTAATTTGGTTTCATTTATTTAAGTGCACAATGCAGGTAGTTAATTATAAGACGCGTGTGGAAAGTAATAGTTTTATTAAACATTTATAGACGCCAGGAAGGCTGTATTTCCAATGCTCATTTCGTATCATTTCAAAACAGTTATTATCAACTTTTATTTTGTCAAGCTGATGACAAATAAACTAGTTTGGCAGATGTTAAATCGAGGCCAAGGTTACGAGCCAAACCCACTACACAGCACACTCGATTCTAGGCAATGCATCAGTATAGTGTTTTAGAAGGCTGTGAGATTCTTAACATTATTACAAGTGGAATGCAGAGTTCCGTTATTCACATTTGTTGGCCAGATCAATACTTGAAAACAGGTTTATTTCTTTAAGAGAAGCCACGCAGGCAATGAATGCAACTGTATTTCGTAACCAAATGAACGCAGGTTTGACCTTATTCGGGGAAGAGGCAATTTTATAAATGCTCACACACACTTTTAGCTTGTATCAGAAGCCTTCATGTTTATTTAAAGCGTTGTCAGGATGTGTTTTCTGTACACATAATCTTTATTACCAGCACTTCAAACGTGTATCAATTAGGAATCCACACTTTTGTAAATTAACGTTATGAGAGTATCATATGAGTCGTGACGGTGGATTAATACCTCCGACATTGTTATTGTGATTATACCGGTGGTAATGAACTATTTGAAGTCGAACCAAACCGAGGGCGCCTGGATCAATGAATCCGAAATAAGAGTAAAGTAATTGGTGAGGACATAGGATGTCTAATAATTATGAAATATTGGTGAAGACACAGGGTGTCTAGTAAACTATTAAACTATTGAGTTATTTTGCTTAAGTTGGATACACACGTTACTTAAATACACTGAACGCTTTTAAAGGTCCATAAACTGAACAACAATACTGTCAGGGATAAATAATTGTGTGAAGCTTTAATAATCAAAAATAGGGTTTTGAAAACTAACGAATCTTATAATTCCCCCTGTGTCTATATAAAGTTTCTAAACATTAAAAATAAACTATTTTCTGGACCAAATGTTAACACTTAGATATTGTTAAGCTATTTTAGATACATTTTGATACATTTTCACATGAATAGTCGACAACTAATTGGTGATGTGATACCAGAAGCACACACGTCAGATTAGTAGCAATATGAGTCGATGTAATTGTTTAATTACTATCGCATTTGCAGGCTTTCCTATATTTTTCTACTTTCTTAACGCTTTGACACTATGACCGTTTGTTACAAACAGTAACAAATTGAGTACGCAGGCAGTGCCAATTGCACAACCATAGGAGTGCTGAATTATCGTATGCATTTGTGTTGTATTAGCATAGCATTTTTATTTATTCAGCAACATTGTGCACATAGCTTGATTTTCTTAGTAATAAACGCATCTCGTTTATTAATTAATGATATTTAGGACTAGCTAAACACTTAACTCTAAAGATAAATGTTAGAGATGGCACCATCATAGCATAGGACAAATTTTCCCCTTGCTTCTAAATGTAAATGTTCTAGTATTTGTAAACAAGTAAATGTCTGGCTTTGCTGTAGATTCTTTTGATGTCTGATCCTCCCGTAGTCATTTCGATGTAATTGCTTAGGGCCGATTATACGTGCCATTCTCTTAGCTTGTTCATTTTAGTCGAATTTTGTATTAGGACCATGAGAGTAATTTAGATCTTGTTTAGGACTTTTTTATATTTTCTTTCAGGGCAGAATAGTATCGGACTAGCCGTTATGCAACTCTCATGCTAGGCTAGGGATCTATTCTGAATAAAATTTATTTGTGATATTAACATAAGACTGACCTCTCTTTTCTTTTTTAGTTTTGTTATCGATGCATTCCTCTGAGCTGCTTAAAGATCGAACCTCACTAATTACCGACACCCCCGAGTGCAGACTTTGTGCTACACCAGCCTATGAATGTATCGTCCCCTATACTTGCGTGTTAACTGGAAGAGGGTCTCGGAAGTGTCATTTGAAACCGGTGGCTCCCCGAAACCTTCGGCCAGCGGGCACAATATATACACTTAGCTCAAGGCGAGCACCTACCTTGGGTTCTCTCTCGGGGTTTACGTAGTAAGCTTCAGACCTATAATGGGGTTTTCACAGTGTCATCTCTTTATATCTAAAATAAATCATGCTAACACGACGTCTAACAACGAACTAAACAATTTGATAACATAAGTAAACTAATTCTAAACACACAAACAATTAATTAATAAATACACACTCATTCACTCCTCTCCTCATCTACGCCACTGAAAAGCCGTGTTTCTAGAACACCGGGACATAAATTTTGGTCGGCCTAAGCCTTTTCTACAAGTTAAAACAATTAACCGAGTCTGGCATGCTCTGCATTCTTCTACCATGCTATTAGGGACACCTGCGCTCTCTCGGCGCGTGCCTGAGTCATGTGACAACATTATATAATAAAACAGTTGCTTTACCAGTCCACCGGCTGATTTCATTCAAGAATAAAGTGTTGACAACAACTCTCCCCATTTGTGGGCTGCATAGGCCTTGGGCGATAGAACGAGTTCTCCAAGCGAAACTTGCGTTCGAATGCACTCGGCCAAGAATACACATCTCTGTTGCGATATGACAGCTTCAAAATCTCATTCACTCTTAGCAAAATTGCAAATATTACATCCATTCCTTGCTCGAAATCCTTAAAACTTTCACACTACATAACGTTCATACTCTCGCATCGTGTTAACCCGACGGAGTTGTCTTCATCCATACTGAACAATAAGAAATACTCATTCAAAACATATCGACTTTCACACTAAGCACATTTCAAAAACATTAGATAAATTATTATTAACATATCCTTCCCTTGATTAACTAATTATATAAAACCTTTTACAGTATGAATCTGAGTTACAATTAATAGCGTGGGATATTATAACGATAAAATGTTATCTATATACACAAAAGAGCGTCAGCTCTGATCTCACATTAAAGCTTACCACAACTTAATGGGATCCTTACAATCTTCCTCAACTTTTAAAATACTACTGCACAATTGCCATTGTTGGTTTATAGTCATATTTAGTCGGATACGCTCTACCAACTAAAGAAAAATATACGCATTTACATAATCGTGTTTAGTAAAAATTAATAATAAGAATACGTATCCGTTTTCTCGTCTTAATTTCTGGACAACCCTATCGTCTCCACATATCCAAGCCGTGTATAAAATCAAGAGTTCTACAAAACTCACATCCTATGCCATAATGCCAAATATTCTTGCCCATGCAACGACTTTAATACAATGCGGTAAATACCTCGCAAACGACTCCTCGTATACCATCTGTACACGGAAATACAAACACTTTAATACACATAAAGGTTATCATCTTCTCTTCCACAAAACTAGCATTCATTGAAATGGGCATACTCCTCAGCGTTGCCATACCAACCGCTGGTATATCAAACAATTACATCTGTTGTTAATACATTACTTTTATACATGCCAACGACTTTTGGACAAAGCGTGTGAGACCTCCTTGTATTTACTTTCAAAACGATACTGGGATATCTCCAAACTGTTGCGTATACATTTAATAAAAAATACTATACTGTCTCTCCATACTCCTCTGGTTTCAACTTCACAGATGAAGGAATATCACGTCTACAATATGACGTTATATTACCCATTGTGAATAAATAACTACAAGTGTTATTTCTGTAAGTCCGATAAATATCAATCTCGACGGGGTAATCTAGCTAGGAATTCCCTACCGTCGAATGATAATAATCTTCCAAGAAGATTCAACTCTCAAATAAATTTAAATGACTGAAAGATCATAGCTTTCTCCAATAAAATATACAGTTTGTCAAATTCGGTATGTGTCTCCATTCTATACAAGAATCTCAATCAGTTCTTATGACTTTCATCGATTTCATAACAAATGTTTCTTTCCAACTCGATGCTAAGTTCATAACGATGCTGTGATATTTCACAATATATCACTAATTCTTTCTTCTGTTCTACAAGTTTCTTCTCAACAAATAAGAGGCCCAAATTAAATTAATAAAATAATTTAATTGACATCATAGACGAAAATGTCTATCACCTGAATTCAAAATGAATTCATAAAAGTCAAAAATATGTTTACTGTTCTTCAATGAAAATTACTGGAATGCTGATTCCTTAAACAAGCTAAAATATCTCAGTTCAGAAAATGGATCGTAGTAAAACCATGTCGGAAAATGATCACCACAAATGATCTCGTAGAATAAAATGTTGTTACATGGAATACATAATGTGTCGAAATATGGATAAAGGAATTTCTCGAGAATGTCACCATAATGCTCTAACTACACATTAATAAACACTGCTACCTTGACTGTAGATCTCGAAGTTCAAGTTAAGTATTAGACAATACTCTGTTGTTTCATCCTTCAAGGAATTAGGTTGGACCCTAGTTCGTCCCCTCGAACTTACGACCTCGGTCAAGGGAAGGTTCCCTCTTCCGGAAAACATCAAGCTCCATCTGGGATCGAACTGCGAACTCCCATCCTTCATCTTCTTTGTTGCCGGGATAGCCCTGGCATATTGAAAATCTTCTTGTCTCTTCGTTCTCCGTCTTGATACAGCTTCATTATATTATCGAGTAGTGTTGAAAGTTCAGCTTCATATTCCGAAGTAAATTCGAAATGGAGGTCATGGACCTCACTCGTATGTAAAATATTCATTGAGATGGACTATGAATATTTTTATGTAGTCTCTGATGTTAAGTCCAAGCTCATGTATGACGCTAATGTACTAGAATGTGGTTGTACATAACGTCTCTTGCTTGCTCGAAAAGTAGACAATCATGAACAATCTCCTTATCGAAGCTCCATTGTTGAATATACTACTCTGTCTTGAATGTATTCCTGGCGCACATACTTTCTTATTCCGTTATCTCAATCAGTTCATAAATGACTTCACTTGTTGAATATGCTCAGTCATCATACTTGTGTAACAATATAGTTCCCCAATAATAATGTCAATCACTGTTACTCACGTGAATCTGTGAACACGGTTCTTTATTCGCTGCAGTCTGGCCTGAACTAAAATGCTTTACTGCGCTGGATTCCGTTACCTTTCTATTTCATTTCTAAAATGTCTGTAGTTCTCAAAATCTTCCTTTAATCGCACTGAAAATTTATAACACGCTTCTATGTGTTCTGCACTAGAGACTGTAGTTAAAATATTTGCTCTAATATCAAATAGTCAAGGAAGCCTCCGTGGCTTAGGCGGCAGCACGCCGGCCTCTCACCGCTGGGTCTGTGGTTCAAATCCCGGTCACTCCATGTGAGATCTGTGCTGGACAAAACGGAGGCAGACAGGTTTTTCTCCGGGTACTCCGGTTTTCCCTGTCAAAATTTCATTCCAGCAACACTCTCCACTATCATTTCATTTCATCTGTCATTCATTTAATCATTGCCCCAGAGGAGTGCGACAGGCTTCGGCAGCCGGCACATTTCATATCCTTGCCGCTGGATGGGGGCTTCATTCATTCCATTCCTGACCCGGTCGGAGACTGGAAGCAGGCTGTGGATTTTCATTTTCATCAAATAGTCAAAAGTTATTGAGGTATGAACACTCCTCTCAATTTCACCTAAATCGCAAGCACGGCGATCTCCACTAGCTAGCCTCTATCTGCGCTGTCTCCACGAGTCAACCACTCTCGGACTCGGCTAAGACCTTCGGGACTGCTACTCTCCCTGATTACACGTCTGTACACCTCAAACTTCGCAGGAACAGGAGCCCTGATGCCTTGCGTCTCCCCTTCAAGACACCAGATCTAGCCGCCATTTTTCGTCCCCTTGAAAAATTTAGCGCACACTAGAAAAATGCTTATTTTGACGTATTTCGACCTCCCGTCGATTTCCAAAATATTTCTAATATTTTCTTATAATTTTCTTCATATTATCAATCCATAAAATAACTCTCTTGGGGCCTAAATGTGATAGTTCTCCATAAAATTTAGTTGAAGTAACTCCCGTCTTCTCTAAGACTTCTCCTTATTGGCTGTGGGCTCATATCCAATCCTATATAATTTATAACAATATCTAAACATTTTCTGAGATTATTCGCTGTTGCTAGGTCAATTCTAAGCTTCTAGAACCTTCGATTGCGCAATAATATCACAAGACGGAGTCTCCCTCCTTGCTCAACGTAGCAACACGACTGGTTTGTGCCAAGTTCCAGCATTGATATTGCTTGGTTCAATTTTATCATAGGCTTCAAAATAATCCCATTTTCATCCCAAATAATTCATTTTTCGTGGGCAGTAGTTTAGGTTCAAAATACTTACAAAATGCAATGTAGATTCGAAATACTCACAAAATTTAATTGAAATTCAGAATACTTACAAATTGCAATTGAAATTGAAAATTTTTACAAAATGCAATTTAGATTGAAAATACTTACAAAATGGAGTTTAGATCGAAAGTACTTACAAAATGGAGTTTAGATCGAAAGTACTTACAAAATTCAATGCAGATTGAAAATACTTACAAAAGGTAATTTTGATGGCAAAAGACTTAAAAATGTAATTTAGACAATCGGGGAGCCAATTCACAAAATAGTGCGCGAATCTAAGAGAAAATAAAATATAATGGAAAGAAAAAGAAGGCTGATCCCTGGAAGAATGAGGGATCAGGAAAGATGAGACAAGGGCCAATTAAGGCGGGAAAGGAAGAGACTCCCTAAGCCTCGGATACCCTAATACCGTCGGGGTCGGAAGAGAACAAGGGTTGACCAAGACAGATCGACAGGAAAGAAGACCGAGAGGAGCCCGGCACAAGTAAAGGGGAGCAATGCCGAACTCAGCTGGGGTCCCGTGGTCGCCAACCCACGTCCTACAAGTTGTGAGCCCCTGGGGGAAAAGAAGAAGAATATGAAGAGGAAGCAGAAGAAGAAGAAGCATTCTTTTATGAACAGGAGTATTGAAATATGGAATGTGTTGTCTGAAGAAGTCTTAGAACCTTTTTCTAACAGTTTAAAAGCTTTCAAGAAGAAAATGAATATTGTATTCAGGGAACATAGAGTCATTATGGAGAGAAATTGAGATATCTGTAAATATCTTGTTACCGCCAGGTTTTGTCTAACTGTAACAGTACCTATTAATAAATCTCTACTTAATATAAAACCAAGTCCCTGATTCATGGATGTCACGTGTTATCTCGAGAACCACTGGATGGATTTTGATGCGGTTTTCATCATTCTGTAAAGGATATCTCGAGGAAGGTTCCTGTAGAAAATAATTTATTTATGATCAAAGGAAGCCAAGCAGTAACGATTTCAGTGAAAAAGTAAAAAGAAAAACAACTGGCGTCCGTGTGCTTTTTAAGCTTACACTGGGCAAACCGTTAAAAATATAAATATACCTATACTATGAGTGTAAGAATTGTTCAGCTTGAAAAGTTCTACAAAAATGTCCGGGAGAGCATATCTCTTATCATCAATACATCGTCCACTATAAGTGTTTTTAGACTGGACGGAAGCACCTGGCAATTCTTAAATTACGTCTGAACAAAATTCGTTGCACATGATAATATAGGCTAATTAATAGTCCAGTCAGTGATTTTAACCCATCGTGCCGAGACGTAAAACGGATATAGGTCGTAGTTCATTGACATCGAAAAAATAAGGCGCTTATCACGCAATGCATTCATAACTGTTCCCGGGCGAAGCCGGTGCGGGTTGCTAGTAGGCTAAATAATAAATATGCTTTATAAATATTTTTACTCTAAGTTTTAATTAGAATAGATTTTGCCATAGATAGGCCTATAAGCTGAATAAGACTCCATTGAAGGGTCGAAACCTGTACTTTAATTCAAAACATGTTTCATAAATTGTATTGATATACGTATTATTTTAAGGGAATCTATAAATCAATATGGAAATATACCTTGCATTACCTATCATGGTAATTGTTATTGCTTGATATCAATACCAAAATTTATTTATTTGATTTATCGTATGGTGTTTAGTGCCGGGAGTGTCCGAGGACATGTTCGGCTTGCCAGAGGCAGCACCTGCTTCAAGCGGACACCCATAGGGTGAGCTACAAGATCCATTCAATTTCAAGTAGTTCCAACTTTCGCTACCAGACGTCACTGATACCTAGCAGTGAACGTTGGAACTTTGATAGAGCATTCCAACGAAATCTAACTTAGAAATTTAGCTTCACACAAGTTTAGTCTGTGGAAGTATCTATTACATGCCATAAATCTATGACATGGGACCGCCGGATTTACTTGCCCACCGAAGGAAGGCATACTGAAGGATTTTTCACGCTCTTAAAAAATCCGACTTCGGCTGGGTTTGAACCCACAATCTTGGGCACAGCAGTTCAGCATGCTACCAATTACGCCACCGAAGCCGCTAAAATATCAAAATGCTACACACTGACTAATATTATGGATCTCGACATGTACTATGGGACATGAAAGAAAATAGCAAAAGCCATTGTTTCGCTTTCAGTAGAAGCAGAAATAAGATCTTTAGCAGCCAACCCTGGTGCAAGTGATTTATATGAGAACGGCACGGCTGGCAGCAAAAGCTTGAATCTCTCGTCAATACTGAGCGGCAAAGACCTCCGCTTCATGGCACAGGTTCAAGTGCAGAGTTGTAGTAACTATAGTAGCGATCAGCTGGTAGCTTCGCATGACGCTTTATAATAAACCTGCTACTTCCTACTTCATACAAACTTTTATCTCCAAATCACAAGAATTAACATAACCTTGGAGGGTGGCGTAAGGGAGAGGGTTGTGTCCAATTTGCACTCAGTTAAACTTGCGATCACTCCAGAAACAGAAGAAATATTGTTGTTATTATTTTGTTTGAGGAGCTCAGACATCGTGGTCATTTAGCCCGTGCACTTGGATGTGTGATTAATTTTGTCTCATACTCTGTGTTATTGTAATGCCTAAATTAGTGTGTGCATTTGTAATTCAGGAGAGGATAAGGAAGGAGGCGGCCGTGGCCTTAAGTTAGGAACCAACCCGACATTTGCCTAAAAGAGAAGTAGAAATCCTCAGAACACCACTTCCAAGTTGGCTGAGGTAGCAATGGAACCCACATGTTCTCAGTTATGCCTCACGAGGCTGAGTGTACCTCGTTCCGGCTCTCTGATCAGAATTAAATTTCTTGGCAAAGCCGGGAATCGAACCCAGACCTCCGGGGTGGCAACCAAGAATGCTAGCCGCTACACCACAAGATGGACAATAACAGAAGAAAACCAAGTAGTTCAGTGAAGAACTATACAGCCTATTTTCATATATCCTACTTCACTTTGATTGCTGTAATAGATTCGTAGATATTGAGAACCGTCTAAATATTTTGAAGGTCGCCATGTTGGATTTTTATATGTAGGTCTTGGAGTTATTTACTATTATGCATACATGAATATTATTGTGTAGGTATAGTATTCAAACTTCTGGCATGATTAGGACACAAGAAATTAAAACGACATTTTAACATTTCGCACAGCTGCTATCTTGTGGTTATGAAATTAATTGAAATAAATTAGATGCCAGTGGATTCAAATTTGTGTAAGCATTTACCGTGCCAAGTTTCATTGCGCTCAGATAGTTAAATCGCGAGAAACGTCCATTTAAATATTTATTTTTCGCGTCGCCGCCATGTTGGATTTGTTGGTTATTGAAAGTCCCATTGGTGAACTTGCGTTCGTAGCCTCTATCAACACACAACATTTCAGTTTGCTGTCATAGATTAATATATATTGAGAACCGTCTAAATATTTCGGATGGTCGCCATAGAGTTATGTACTATTAGATGACGACTATTGCGTAGATTCATTATTCAAACGTTCACCTTGATCGCATGACTAATACACAAGAAATGAAAACTTAATTTTAAAATTTCGCACAGCCACCATCTTGAGGTTATGTAAACAATATTGAACTGAATTATATGCCAGTGCGTTACAATGTGTATGAACATTTGCTGTACCATATTTCACTGGGCTCAGATGGATAAATCACGTGAAAAGTTTATTAAAATGTTTCAACTTCGCTTGGCCACTATGCTCGTTTTGTACTTAACAGGTTTTTGAAAGTTACATAGATAAACTTGTGGCAGTGCCCTTTATCACCGTACAAAATTTCAGGGTGATATCAGTAATAGCGTCGTAGGTACAGAATGCCGGTGAAATATTTCGCACATTCACCATTTTGGAAGGTGAGACGTAATAAAATTTCAAGGGCATGGTCAGAGTCGGCCAAAATGACCTCACCTTCCAAGTAGATCCAGAATGCCGGTGAAATATTTCGCACTTTCGCCATTTTGGAAGGTGAGACGTAATAAAATTTCAAGGGCATGGCCAGAGTCGGCCAAAATGACCTCACCTTCAATTGAATCGCTGTAGCCGTTTAGATTTTATAAGGGTGGACGCACACACACACACATACACACACACGGGCAAAAGGTGATCTCATAAGCCCATTTATTTTTTCACAAATGAAAATAAGCTAATAACAATGCGAAGAAAGACTAGTTTGTGTCTTACTTGTGATCACTCCAGAAACAGAAGAAATGAAAAATGAGATGAATGACTACTTTGTGTCCCGCAAGATCACTGTAAAATTATGAGGCGTCTACCCGGGCTTTCTTACTTTTATGGAGTTTGGGAATGCTAATCAGGGCGTACTTCAGTTGAGTCGTTTAGCACTAAAACCAGTCAAGTTCACTGTTTCGAGGCACTGAAGCAATCTTTGCGATTGATTTCCTTCATTACACAGGGGTGAATCACTCTTTGAATCAAATATACAAAAACAATATATGTTGTAACAACCTGGAAATAAGAATCAAAGCAACCCTTATTCGCAGATGGATTTAGATGGTTTTGAAACTGAACAAATCACTTGTAGTACGCATACTTTAAATGACAGTGTGGATTTGAACTGTTTTTTAATGTAATATTAGTCTAATATGCTGGATGCAGATCCCAAATTTCCATCCCTGTGTGCCGACCGCTTCTTTATGTTGTTTTTTTCTTTTTAGCGTACGGCTTTTAGTGCCGGGAGTGTCCGACGACATGTTCGGCTCGCCAGTTTTGTAGCTGCTTCAAGACGGACACCCAGTGGGTGAGCTACAAGTACCGTTGGGGAGGAAAGTTGGGATGTAAGGACGAGGAGTTGTAAGGTAGCGGCTGTGCCCTATAGTTAGGGACCAACCCCGGCATTTGCCTGGAAGGAAGATGGGAAACCACAGAAGACCATCTTCAAGGTTGCCGGCGGGGGGATTCGAACCTCCTCGCCTCCCGGATGTGAGCGACTGCCAGCAGTCATGCCGTAACGACCACGGCTAACTCACCCGGTTTCTTTATGTTAATGACGCCTTACATACAACAACAGATCTAACCTGAGGCTTTCGCCCCCAGATTCCATTCCTGACCCGGTCGGAGACTGGAAGCAGGCTGTGGATTTTCATTCATGCAACTGGCCTAGAATGGTAATTAAGACACTCGTATGAAAATAATAAATCTCGCTACGCTCGTTTTATAAACATACTCATGTCTTATTATTGCCATTATATACTCGTTGCATAATGTACTATTTTAGCAAGTTTTCTTTTTGTTATGAACTCAAACGACCTATTTTTGGTTCTTTTCGAAAATCCGGACATTTTAATAATTCGGACAAGGTCCGGTTACAATTAATCCGGATTATCAACAATCTACTGCACATGCAACACGATTGTTCGTTTATAGTCGGAATTGAGCTTGAGAGAATTGCGTGTTAGCTTCAGTCTTACTCAAATTGTCTACTAATGAATGTAACACATTGGAATGTGGCTCAAAGCCAAACGTTAACGTAAACAACCAGTGGAACCCTCAGGGGGTGTGGCACTAAACCGTGCCTAGAAACACTCAATTGAGACACACCCGCCCGGGATCTGCGGCCATCTCCTGTAGAGTCTACTCTAAGTGGGCCGAGGAGTGTCATGCTACATGAATCAGGACTTGGCACAGATATCACAAGAACACATGTTGAGAAGCACGTCCTCAGATAAATTTGGCATCTAGTTGCACAATAGTGTGCCGTCTGGAGTTGGCACTAGTATGACAGTGAATGCGTCGCAAATATGAATCGTATAGCATTGCCAGTTGATTTCACTGAAATAGTCAATAATAAGATATTACGATATTGCTTCGCAGGCATTACTTTTCATGGTTTAACTCTAAAGATCCTTTAAATAAATAATAACCGGAACATAGAAAGAATCTCAGAGACTATGTGGAAGAGGAGGCTGACATTCTTCCGACATCTATACAAAATGAACAAACATAGAGTAACCAACCATTATTTTTTTTTAGCGTATGGCTTTTATGCCGGGAGTGTCCGAGGACATGTTCGGCTCGCCAGTTTTGTAGCTACGTCGAGACGGACACCCAAGGGGTGAGCTACAAGTACCGTTGGGGAGGAATGTTTGGATGTAAGGACGAGGAGTTGGAAGGTAGCGGCTGTGGCCTAGAGTGAGGGACCATCCCCGGCATTTGCCTGGAAGGAACATGGGAAACCACAGAAGACCATCTTCAAGGTTGCCGGCGGGGGGATTCGAACCTCCTCGCCTCCCGGATGTGAGCGACTGCCAGCAGTCATGCCGCAACGACCACGGCTAACTCACCCGGTACCAACCAAATATTCGACTATCTCTGGAAGAAAAAGTCCACTACAACGTGGACTAAGGAAGTTAGGAAAGATATAGGAAAGTTGAACATCACAGAGTCTCAAATGCTAGAAAGAAATGAATTTAAGAGTAACGTGAAAAATCTGGTAAGGTTTCAAGATGAAGGAAGACCTAAGAGAACTGGACGAACTTGGACAGAAGATCAAAGGAAAGTTGTTGTTGCGTGATCCTAAGTCGTTAATTCCCTTGAAATAAAACCTCTGCTGCCTTTAACCCTGGAACAGTACAGTGGGGCACTCAATGCCCCAGATAATTTTCGTTCCCTGATTACTTTATGTTGGTACGCCTGATAAGCGGCCACCTCGTGTGAATTTTACTTGACTTTGACTGTCTTACAGCCAATGTGTACTTCATTGCAGTGACAGCTATTTATACCCAAAGCAGTGTCTCCAGGGCATTGAGTGCTCCATCTACCCACGATCAACGGACACCAAGACCACTGTGGTGTGCTCAGAATGCAAGAGGTTTGTGCGCAAACATCATAGTTTGGTGTTTTGTAGTGAATGTGAGAAGTGAAAATGGTCATTATGATTATGATGACCAAGGAACGAATAACTACAATAACATTGAAATATTGCTAATATTTTTTGTTTTCTATTATATTCACATAGTTATTTTCATTTTACAGCCCTAATAGTTAAAGTAGACTGTTCTACAGGGGTGATTTTACTCATTTGTAATTGCAGTTATTAGTAATACATAATTTTAATGCATCAGAGTTGTGTTTCTGTCCTGGGGTACTCAGTGCCCCAGGATACCATTACTGTTTCTGGAGAATAAGGGTACTGTTCCAGGGTTAAAACTCTCCTTAAAAAAATATTTGTACGCTTTGGAGACGACACAACCCACATGGGTACTCCATTTCATATCATTCCTTACATGGATGCCGAAGTATTTGCACGAGTCTTCTTCTACAAGTATTTCCGAGCCGATATTATATTGAAAATATGCGCCAAATAGAATGGCATACATTCTAGCAAAAGAAAGATTTTTCCTCGAGGATAAAGGAATTCCTACCAAGTACACGCTCTTATACAGAAGTAACGGAAAGAAGGAAACAGAAGGAGAAAGAGATAGATAATGGATTTTTTGGAACAGATGCCATGTTAAATACACAATGGACCAACCCCAATCAAACGCAAAGGTACACAATCATAGGGCTCGCGATTCATGGTTTCCACCATAAAATGTATGTAAATACTAAATATCACCAAGCAGATGACTAATGCGTGTGTAAAATATGTGGTGGAAGGTGTGAACTTTATCACTTCAAGAAATGTAAAAGTTGGACAGGATCTCTTAATGACCTCATAAATACAAGCAAATGGACAGTACAATTTTATGTAAATATGTAACCTAATATTGCCAAACCTTTCCCGGCCATTTGGTTGCAATAAGTTTATTATTATATTGAAAATCATGCCTTCGCCCTCTTCCTATTCTCATGAGACTACATTTACTTGTTCATTTTGTTGTCAGGATACAGGATGTTTGTGATGTCCTCATCTTCATCATGATGCTCAGGTAGCTTACAGTCGTCAAAATTGAAAGATCTGCACCATATGAACCCGTAGGCCACAATTCCTTTCCTGTGAGGAAGTCCAGTTTCCATGTTGTAAGTCTTAAGATGATTGTGCTGCGTAGGAAAATAGCCATTGTCGTTAATAAGTTCGCTGCTTTCAAGGAACGCCCTAAAATTAGTGTCACCTCTGAGATACGCCCTCTGGTATTTCCTCTCTTTATTCTTTCTCTTAACCATCATATGTGAAACGAGGAGATGTCTGGCAATAATTCCACAGCATTAAACAAATAGTTTTGACTATCGACCTTTTTTATTTAACATGCAGAGCCGGATCTACTTACAAATAGAGCAAGCAGTTGCACATCATATAAAAATAATAATTAAATGCATGCGCTGTTGTTCGTGGATGCTTTGTGACCTTTCTGTGCAGGGGCATATTCAAATTCTCGTGTATGTAATCTGTAAATGCCTTTCCACCTGAAACTTAAGTAAGCTGTGACCACCCCCTGTGGTATTTGCTTGCTTGTGCCTGTAAAATGTATTTAAGTACAAAATAATTATAATGTAGGCCTATGTTCAATTCTATAAGCAATTTTTTAACTTTCATTTGTATTTGTACAGAAAGTCATTGTATTATAATTTTTTGAAGTAAATATGGAAACATATTCTCGTATGGGGGACAGGGTTTTGTCCTTGAGAGTCCCGCAGTACCAAAATCCAGCCGTGTTATGATTTTGGGCTGGAGGTCTATCTAGAATTAGCGTGGTCAGATTTCTGAATCGAAGTGGCCATGGTAACACTTAGATCACATTTTGTTAAAGCGTGGACGATACTTATGGACGAATAAAAACATATTAACCCTTTTACTGCCAGGGGGCCGATATATCGGCCGACGGAGGTTTTGCTAAAAATGCTACGGGCTTATTTATCGGCCCTGTTTTCATAATTTTTAGCATACTTTTCACATTTTGCAAAAATTAGGAAAAAGTAGACTTATAAGATCGATCTGGGAAAATGTATGTCTGTCTGGCTGGCTGTGTGTGTGTCCCCCCTCCCCTATCAACTCCTAAACGGCTGGAGAAATCGAAACCAAGTTTAGTATGAGTAAAGATGTATACCGGGATATCTCACGTCCATATTTGAAAATGATGTCAGTGCTACCAACTGCTGAAAAAACACACTAGAAATTTGAGCTCCATGTTGGATATCTTGGAAGGTATGAATGGGAGCTATTCCAAAATTGGCACACATGTAGATAACACTATTTCCGTTAAATTTCCAGGAGACCATGCATGACAGTGTTGCCAAAATAATTTTAAGCCTTCTGATAGGTCCAATTTTTAAATGCCTATAACTTCTACACTATCAATTGGATTTCAACCAAATTTTGTATGTAATATGTGTACATAATCAGATATGACTGAGCATATTCTCAAGAGCCACCAGGGCTGCCAACTTGTTAATAATTGCTCTCCCTATTCTTTTATCCAAATACCAATATATCAGAAAGTATGCAAGCCGACAGCTTTAAACTATGCACACGTATAGTACCTGACATTTTAGATTGATTTTGGAGTAACTTATATACTTCTACCAACATGATTCTAAGCCTGCTGATAGGGTCAATTTATAAATGCATGTAACTTCTATACTATCAGTTGGATTTCAACCAAATTTCGTATGTGCTATGTGTAACATAAGAGATATGACTATAAGTATTCTTAAGAGCAATCAGGGCTGCCAACTGTCAATAAATGCTGTCTATATTTTTTACCCTAATATCAATATATCAGGAAGTATGTAAGCCAACAGCCCCATACTTTGCACACGTATAGCACCTGACATTCTAGATTAATTTAGAATAATAAATATAAGTCAGTGCTGCCAACATGAGTATATGCCTGCAGAAAGGTCCAATTTTAAAATACATGTAACTTCTATACTAACAAATGGATTTCGTCTAAAATTGGCACAACAAGATATCATAATATTTCAGATTAGGCTATTTCTGACCAGCACACGCATGACATTGTTGCCAACATGCTTTTAAGCGTGATGATAGATCCAATGTCTACCTGCATGTAACGTCCATTGGACTTCAACCAATTTTTTTATTCTGTACCTTAAGAGATGGAACAAGAATATATTCAGTCACCAGGGCTGCCAACTGTAATGCTCTATAAGGCTACATTATACCAGATATATTTCGAACTAATTGGACATTTTAATATTACCAACTTAATTTCGTCATTATTCTAGATAGGTTCATATACTGTAGATTAATCATTGGCATGAAACTTAATTTTAAGAAAAGTAGGCTCTTTAGTCCGTCACGGAACTTCTTGTTTATTACACACATCAAAAAATTTTGCATCACACTTGTTTGCCATGATTCAGTGCGTATGTGGGATTGTGGGTGAGGTTATTACAAAAGAGACGGCATTCTGATAAATATCCCGCAGACTTTATTCATGTGTGAAAAGAAAATTACAAACTTATACGTACAGGAAGACATTTGGCCTATTAAACAGGGACTGATGTGTGTTGTGATCTTGCCATCCTGTGATGTGTCAATAAGGAACATGGCCATCCCGGACGTCTAGCAGGGGTCATATTCGCCGTGGCATACCACAGATCAAGTTATCCAGGACATCTTGAGGCAGGCGATCCCACTCTTCGACGGTGGCCTCCATGAGTTCTTGGCGAGTTATGGGAGGGCGTGGACGCTGAGCAATAACAGGCTTCAGCATATCCCAGGCATGTTCGATACAGTTCATGTCCGGCAACATCGCAGGCCATTCTATTCGTGCAATGGCGAACTCCTGGAGGAAGTTTTGTACCACCGCCGCCGCTTATGTGGCAAGTATATGCAAAACTTTTTTTGATGTGTGTATTATTTCCAGCCACACGGTGCAGTCACTATTGTAACCAAGACAACGCGGGAATCGTTCTCTCTCTGAATATATCGATGTTTAAATCAGCTGACTTCCCACCCGTGTTATCTTTTGAACAAGTTTTTGTTTACGTTCGCTCTCGGAGATAATTAAGATACACGGAAATAACGATGACTAGCTCTTTGAAGGAAGAGGAAATAGATAATGTTTTAACGCTTAGTTTTCCACTAATGACAACGACATAGAAAAAAATCCCATTTGAATTTGAAAATAATTTTAAATTATTTTTAATGCAAAGAAATAACATTTAGGAACTAAGATACCAGCTTCAGGAAAGACTTGTAATTTCACTTAACATTGCATTTTTAACATAACCATTCATGGAAAGTTTGGCAACAGAAGGGTTGATAATTTTATGTTTATATTCTGTAACGCATGGGGATCGTGATGGCGCAGTGGCTTAGCTGCTCGTCTTTCACCCGGACGGCCCGGGTTCGAATCCCGGTGACAGAAAAACCACGTGGTGTCAGGAAGGGCATCCGGCCTTAAATCCCCGGCCAAACCTAAAATGAACCTGGTTGGCTCCGGCGATCCCATTTAATTGGGAAAAGCCGAAGATAGATTTTTTTTATTCTGTAACGCCATGTCATTGGACACAACGGCGCACATTTGTCGCCAATCACTAGGGATGGACACTGGCGTAACGTGATATGGTTGAACGAATCAAGATTTCAATTGCACCATCCCGATGGGAGGCACCGTGTGTGGCGCAGACCACATGAATCGAAGGATCCTGCCTGCCTCGAAGGTTGGTCCAGGGAAGTGGTGTCTCTGTTATGGTCTGGGGTGCATGTTCCTGGTATGGAAAGGGCCCACTAGTTGTTCTGGAAGAGATTTGGAATGATCTGCGATCTGTTGAGCTGCCAGAGGCCCCACGTGACTGTCCATACAACTTTGTACGTTTTTCTGTCTGCTTCCTGCAAACTACGTGCCTAGTTTTTGGGAAGAGCAGGGGTAAATAGTGCAAGCGCACTAATTGCGGGCGCGAATTGTAAGAAATGTCCTTAAATTCCTGGAGAGTTAAGTCGAAGAGATAATAGTATGGAGAACACAAGAACCTCGTTTAACCGGACTAGGGGAAACGGGAGGTAATCTGGATGATTGAACATCCGGATAATCTGGAAACAAACTAATAAATGATAGTAAGCTACTAATCTATGCAAGCCTTTATTTTGACACTAACAAGAATTTAAAAAGAAAACACTTTTTCGGCACACAAACTCAATCCAGTGCGTGCAGTGCTCACTTCAATTTACTGAAATAGTGTGCAAGTTTCTTTTGTTTCAAATTTGGTATAAACATTGAAATCTAGAAACGCAGTAGATACCGTTCTGTTGGGATTGTTGGTGGTTAAGAGTACACTATTATTCGAAGGACACGCACATTTTCATGGTGAAAAAATATATATATATATAATACAGTAAATAAAATATAATTCCGGATAAACCGGAAATCCGAATTAAAGAGGGCAGTATAAACAAGGGTTTTGTGTACTTGGGATTTCCGCGCTTAACGCTGGCGATGTGATGAGGAGATGATAAACACGTGTAAACGCCAGGGACAATGCATCCTGTGGAACGGGGCAAACGCAGGTCGCTCAGGACAACGGATATGTCGACTTAATTCCGTGATCGAATACTTCTTTGACTTTTAATTAGCTATTAAATCCAAAATCTTCAAAATATGCATTATGCATAAGACCAAAACATGCAAACATGCACGGAACATGCATTTACATGGAAATCTGGGCTCTATATATTATTACTATCATTTATTTTTTTAAATTTGAATTGAACTACTATGGACTACGGAGTAACAATCAAAATCAATATTTCGTTCTAGATCGTCTGCCAGCTTTGATGTCCTGCCAGTATCTTTTGAGCCCATCACTCAGCGCCTTCTTCCGATCTTCTGAAAGAGGTCCCCTCCGTCTCTTGGGTTCTGCCCCTAACTTAAATTCCTGGTAATTTTCGATTAGGTGTCTGAATTCACACCTCTTCATAATTTTGCAGTCCGGAATACCAATTTCTATAAGGTCTTTGTTACATTATTCCAGCAGTGCCAATTTTTACCTCATTGGTTTCACGAATTTCCAAATTCTTTTTCTTAAACAATCGTTGGACATTCTGAAAATGTGTCCATAGAACAACAACCTTTTCCTTTTTATTGTTGACGTGACTGGTTCTATCTTTCTATATACAGTAACACTTCGTATTACTATCATTATTATCATCATTATTGTTATTTTTATTATGTGACACGCTACTGCTAATAACAGAATTGTTGCGAATGATGTTACTTCAATACGACTTATGAAAGTTGTCTGGCACTACTCACGCTGCAGGCGATTGAGATGTCAGCTGAGATGTTGGCAAGGTAGAACTAGTTTAAAAATACCAACTGAATTTAAATGGTGTTGCCCTATGTTGGACATTTCACTCTCCTCCGGCTTGTACTACAAGAGTGCAGTTAAAATCAATAGAATATCTTTGGCTGGATAACCACGGTGTTCCACCCCTCAATATAGCAATCATCGACACCAATCCCCTTTTTGCGGGTTCAGGTATGAGGTGAGACTACTTTGTATGCTGGAAATTTGGGGTCATAGACCCTTCCCAACGCCCACGAATTCAGAAGAGTTAATGGGTGATGAAATGAAGGTGAGTGAAACTGGACAGGGAGGAGGAAGGAGGCAACCGTGGCCTATTAGAACCTCGGCATTTGCCTAGAGTTGAGAAGGAGTAACTACGGGAAACCATCTCAAGGATGGCAGACTGTGGGTTTCAAAACTAGTTTAGAGGCTGATGACCTCCCTGTTCCTTCCATTACACAACAATAACTAACTCTTCATAGAGCCGTCATAGTCTGCCTCCATGCACAGTACTTGCGCTAAAATTGAAAATCTCACATGCTTTGGCCGGGATTCGAACGTGGTTCACATTGGTGAGAGGTCAACAGCTTGACCGCTGCGCGACCACGCCCCTCAATAACATGAAGATAAGGTAGCGGCTAGCGTTCTTGGCTGTCGCCCCGGAGGTTCGGGTTCGAGGGTTGTGGTGTGAGGGCTGGAACGGATTATATTCAGTCTCGTGAGGCAAAGCTGAGAAGAGAAGGGTTCTATTCTCACCTCAGTCATCCTAGAAATGGTTTTCCATGAACTCCCTCCCACTTTTACTCCAAGCAAATGCCGGGATGATTCTTAACTGAAGGCCACGACCACCTCCTTCCCAATCCTATCACCAATTTACAAATACACACAATAGTACAGGTTATCACACAAATTCCACACACACCCAATTAGCTACATGTGGCTACATGACCACGATATCGCATCCCCTAAAATAAGCAACAACAACAAAGGTACATCACAGAATTTGCGTAGTGAATAAAAAAAGTGGAATTCTTCACTACACGGAACAGCATAGAACTTTGGATATATTTACGACTTTCTGTCATTTGAGCTTCTTACAATACTTCAAAGGCTTTCTGTATTTCTGCACCGTGTCGATGAGAAATATTATTGAAACTCATTTTCTTCCTTCACTGCACGTTTCTTTTCGCGATAACGTTTACTCTTTGCAGCGTTCAGCATTATACGAAACAAATGAATTCGTAATGCAATACACAATACGTAGAGCCCTCCGCGGATTAAAAAAAACCTTATGCGCATCCGCCCCCAACCGCACGACAGTTATCCACATTTGGCCCGCATCCACACGGCTGTTATCCGCATCCACCCTGCATTCGCACGATTGTTATCCGCATCAGCCCCGCAACCGCACAACTTTTATCCGCATCCGCACGTTTATCCGAATCTACTGGCATTCCAATGAAAATGAAAATCCACAGCCTGCATCCAGTCTCCGACCGGGTCAGGAATGGAAATGAATGAAGCCCCCATCTAGCGGCGAGGATATGAATTGTGCCGGCTGCCGAGGCCTGAATGACAGATGAAATGAAATAATAGTGGAGAGTGTTGCTGGAATGAAATTTTGACAGGGAAAACCGGAGTACCCGGAGAAAAACCTGTCTGCCTCCGTTTTGTCCAGCACAGATCTCACATGGAGTGACCGGGATTTGAACCACGGACCCAGCGGTGAGAGGCCGGCGTGCTGCCGCCTAAGCCACGGAGGATTGTACTGGCATTCCAATAATAGTTTTAATTAGATAGAGCATTAAAGCAACACATTTAGACATTTGAGGAGAAAGTCGTTCCCCTAGGCTGTGTGTGTGTCATGTGCTATGTTTAACATGAATGTTATACATCCAGAATTCCAACCCTGTACAGTTCGGAGTGTTAATTGTGCCTAATGACATAATTTGAATGAGATTAGCGTAAATCATCATCTTACATGTGTCAAGAAAAAAAAAACATAACGGAAAAATAGAAGTCATAAACATCCGGGTCTTAGTAATGATATTAAATACGCTCGGATTGTTTTCTAAAAATTATCCGCAAATTTTCTCCAACATTATCCGCAGCTTATCCGCTATCCGCACAGCCATGCAAACTATATCCGCATGGCGAAAAATTTTGTGGATATCCGCGGTTTATCCGTGGATATCCACATCCGCGCAGAGCTTTGACAATACGTAACTAAGAGCTTGTGTTCTTATAGCACTACTGACCTCCATAGGGCGGAGATAATGTCGAGGGAGCACTCAGTTCTCCCAGCAACAATCCACAGTTCTACTCCTCCAGGCAAGCAACTCAACATCCTTTAATGTCAGATTGGTTGGTTGGTTCTTTAGTTTAAGGCCTGCGACAACGCGGTCATGTAACCCCGTGTACTTTGGGTGTGTGTAGAATCTGTCCGATAACCGGTGTTAATTGTGATGACTGTATTACTGTATGTTATCTGATTTTTAATTCAAGTAAGGACTGCAGACTTTTGAATTTTTCAAATAGTTCCTACTTTTGCCGCCAAACGCCACCATCAACGACGACTAGTTCAGAAGTTAGCTACCAGACGCCACTGCAGTTGGCTCTTGGCAACGAACGTAGGAACCTAAGAGCGTTGTTTACATTCTTAACCTATGCAATTTAGCTTCACACAGGTGTAATTACTGTAGTGGAAGGTTCTTTAACATGCCATAAATCTATGACGTGGGACCGCCGGATTTACTTCCCGTCCGAAGGAAGGCATACTGAGGGATTTGTAACGCTCTTAAAAATCCGACGACTTCGGCTGGATTTGAACCCGCGATCTTGGGCATAGAAGCTCAGCATGCTACCGACTACGCCACCGAAGCTGCCTTTAATGTCATGGACTGGTACCCGGTTCACAACTAAATCTTACTGTTAGTGTGTTAATGTCATTTTTGTTGTTTTCTTCTCTTTTCCAAACTTAAAGGACACATTAAACGTTTCTTACGAGGTGCCAGCATGATGGTTGGTTGGTTCCTTAGTTCCGGCGCTGCGACAACGCGGTCAGGTAGCCCCGTGTACTTTGGGTGATAACCGGTGTTAATTGTGATGGCTGTATTAGTGTGTGTTTATCTGTTTTAATTCAAGTAAGGACTGTAGACGAGAATTTCAAGGAGTTCCTACCTTCGCTACCAAATGCTACCGTCCACGACACCCAGCTGTAAACTTGGCTACCACTAGATGACATCGCAACCAGCACCTGGTGACGAACATTGGAACTTAAGACCATTAATTCAAACCTAACCTACAAATTTTGCTTCACACAAGTTTAGTTATTGGAAGGTTATTTTACATGCCATAAATCTATGACATGGGCCCACCGGCTATAGGCTACTTCCTCTCCGAAGGAAGGCATACTGAGGGATTTTTAAAGCTCTTAAAAATCTGACGACTTCGCCTGGGTTTGAACCCGCAACCTTGGGCATAGACACTCAGTATGCTACCAATTACGCTACCGAGGCTGACAACCAGCATGATGGCGGTAGACTGATGACTGTTCACCGGAAACTCAACCATATCCGGTCGATTAGATTATCACATGACCTTTTCTACCACTACAAGCGCTAATGTGAGTCAATGAAACACAACCATATCCAGTCGATTAGATTATCAGTTGACCTTTTCTACCACTAGAAGCGCTAATCTGAGTCAATGTAACTCAACCATATCCGGTTAATTTAATTATCAGTTTACCTTTTCTACCACTACAAGCGCTCATGCAAGTCAATGAAACTCAACCATATCCGGTCGATTAGATTATCAGTTTAACATTTCTACCACTAAAAGTACTAATGTGAGTCAATGAAACTCAACCATATCCTGTCGATTAGATTAGCAGTTTGCCTTCTCCACCACAACGAGTGCTAATGTGAGTCAATGAAACTCAACCATATCCGGTCGATTAGATTAGCAGTTTGCCTTCTCCACCACAACGAGTGCTAATATGAGTCAATGAAACTCAACCATATCCGGTCGATTAGATTAGCAGTTTGCCTTCTCCACCACAACGAGTGCTAATGTGAGTCAATGAAACTCAACCATATCTGATCGATTAGATCATCAGTTTACCTTTTCTACCACTACAAGTACTAATGTGAGTCAATGAAACTCAACCATATCCGGTCGATTAGATTAGCAGTTTGCCTTCTCCACCACAACGACTGCTGATGTGAGTCAATGAAACTCAACCATATCTGATCGATTAGATCATCAGTTTACCTTTTCTACCACTACAAGTACTAATGTGAGTCAATGAAACTCAACCATATCCGGTCGATTAGATTAGCAGTTTGCCTTCTCCACCACAACGAGTGCTAATGTGAGTCAATGAAACTCAACCATATCTGATCGATTAGATCATCAGTTTACCTTTTCTACCACTACAAGTACTAATGTGAGTCAAAGAAACTCAACCATATCCGGTCGATTAGATTAGCAGTTTGCCTTCTCCACCACAACGACTGCTAATATGAGTCAATGAAACTCAACCATATCTGATCGATTAGATCATCAGTTTACCTTTTCTACCACTACAAGTACTAATGTGAGTCAATGAAACTCAACCATATCCGGTCGATTAGATTAGCAGTTTGCCTTCTCCACCACAACGAGTGCTAATATGAGTCAATGAAACTCAACCATATCTGATCGATTAGATCATCAGTTTACCTTTTCTACCACTACAAGTACTAATGTGAGTCAATGAAACTCAACCATATCCGGTCGATTAGATTAGCAGTTTGCCTTCTCCACCACAACGACTGCTAATGTGAGTCAATGAAAATCAACCATATCTGGTCGATTAGATTAGCAGTTTGCCTTCTCCACCACAACGAGTGCTAATGTGAGTCAATGAAACTCAACCATATCCGGTCGATTAGATTAGCAGTTTGCCTTCTCCACCACAACGAGTGCTAATGTGAGTCAATGAAACTCAACCATATCTGATCGATTAGATCATCAGTTTACCTTTTCTACCACTACAAGTACTAATGTGAGTCAATGAAACTCAACCATATCCGGTCGATTAGCTTAGCAGTTTGCCTTCTCCACCACAACGACTGCTAATATGAGTCAATGAAACTCAACCATATCTGATCGATTAGATCATCAGTTTACCTTTTCTACCACTACAAGTACTAATATGTGTCAATGAAACTCAACCATATCCGGTCGATTAGATTAGCAGTTTGCCTTCTCCACCACAACGAGTGCTAATATGAGTCAATGAAACTCAACCATATCTGATCGATTAGATCATCAGTTTACCTTTTATACCACTACAAGTACTAATGTGAGTCAATGAAACTCAACCATATCTGGTCGATTAGATTAGCAGTTTGCCTTCTCCACCACAACGAGTGCTAATGTGAGTCAATGAAACTCAACCATATCTGATCGATTAGATCATCAGTTTACCTTTTCTACCACTACAAGTACTAATGTGAGTCAATGAAACTCAACCATATCCGGTCGATTAGATTAGCAGTTTACCTTTTCTACCACTACAAGTACTAATGTGAGTCAATGAAACTCAACCATATCCGGTCGATTAGATTAGCAGTTTACCTTTTCTACCACTACAAGTACTAATGTGAGTCAATGAAACTCAACCATATCCGGTCGATTAGATTAGCAGTTTACCTTTTCTACCACTACAAGTACTAATATGAGTCAATGAAACTCAACCATATCCGGTCGATTAGATTAGCAGTTTACCTTTTCTACCACTACAAGTACTAATATGAGTCAATGAAACTCAACCATATCCGGTCGATTAGATTAGCAGTTTGCCTTCTCCACCACAACGACTGCTAATATGAGTCAATGAAACTCAACCATATCTGATCGATTAGATCATCAGTTTACCTTTTATACCACTACAAGTACTAACGTGAGTCAATGAAACTCAACCATATCCGGTCGATTAGATTAGCAGTTTGCCTTCTCCACCACAACGACTGCTAATATGAGTCAATGAAACTCAACCATATCTGATCGATTAGATCATCAGTTTACCTTTTCTACCACTACAAGTACTAATGTGAGTCAATGAAACTCAACCATATCCGGTCGATTAGATTAGCAGTTTGCCTTCTCCACCACAACGAGTGCTAATATGAGTCAATGAAACTCAACCATATCTGATCGATTAGATCATCAGTTTACCTTTTCTACCACTACAAGTACTAATGTGAGTCAATGAAACTCAACCATATCCGGTCGATTAGATTAGCAGTTTGCCTTCTCCACCACAACGACTGCTAATGTGAGTCAATGAAACTCAACCATATCTGGTCGATTAGATTAGCAGTTTGCCTTCTCCACCACAACGAGTGCTAATGTGAGTCAATGAAACTCAACCATATCCGGTCGATTAGATTAGCAGTTTGCCTTCTCCACCACAACGAGTGCTAATGTGAGTCAATGAAACTCAACCATATCTGATCGATTAGATCATCAGTTTACCTTTTCTACCACTACAAGTACTAATGTGAGTCAATGAAACTCAACCATATCCGGTCGATTAGCTTAGCAGTTTGCCTTCTCCACCACAACGACTGCTAATATGAGTCAATGAAACTCAACCATATCTGATCGATTAGATCATCAGTTTACCTTTTCTACCACTACAAGTACTAATATGTGTCAATGAAACTCAACCATATCCGGTCGATTAGATTAGCAGTTTGCCTTCTCCACCACAACGAGTGCTAATATGAGTCAATGAAACTCAACCATATCTGATCGATTAGATCATCAGTTTACCTTTTATACCACTACAAGTACTAATGTGAGTCAATGAAACTCAACCATATCTGGTCGATTAGATTAGCAGTTTGCCTTCTCCACCACAACGAGTGCTAATGTGAGTCAATGAAACTCAACCATATCTGATCGATTAGATCATCAGTTTACCTTTTCTACCACTACAAGTACTAATGTGAGTCAATGAAACTCAACCATATCCGGTCGATTAGATTAGCAGTTTACCTTTTCTACCACTACAAGTACTAATGTGAGTCAATGAAACTCAACCATATCCGGTCGATTAGATTAGCAGTTTACCTTTTCTACCACTACAAGTACTAATGTGAGTCAATGAAACTCAACCATATCCGGTCGATTAGATTAGCAGTTTACCTTTTCTACCACTACAAGTACTAATATGAGTCAATGAAACTCAACCATATCCGGTCGATTAGATTAGCAGTTTACCTTTTCTACCACTACAAGTACTAATATGAGTCAATGAAACTCAACCATATCCGGTCGATTAGATTAGCAGTTTGCCTTCTCCACCACAACGACTGCTAATATGAGTCAATGAAACTCAACCATATCTGATCGATTAGATCATCAGTTTACCTTTTATACCACTACAAGTACTAACGTGAGTCAATGAAACTCAACCATATCCGGTCGATTAGATTAGCAGTTTGCCTTCTCCACCACAACGACTGCTAATATGAGTCAATGAAACTCAACCATATCTGATCGATTAGATCATCAGTTTACCTTTTCTACCACTACAAGTACTAATGTGAGTCAATGAAACTCAACCATATCCGGTCGATTAGATTAGCAGTTTGCCTTCTCCACCACAACGAGTGCTAGTGTGAGCCAATGCAGAGTTTCACTTAAGCCCTTATAACTACTTCCGATGTGAGGACTTTTCAAAAATTCAAAAAGCGCCTGAGGGTATTGAACCAAGGAACATATTAACAAAATAATTATTTAAATAAGTTAATTTGGCTAAGATTTGAATAATAAAGAAAACTAGTAAAGGACCAAGCGATTTTAGTCAGTTTTTCCGGAACTGCATTGAGGCCGTAAGTGATCTTCAAAATTTGGTTATCTAGTTTGATAGAGCTCTCCATGACTCACAATTTGAATCCTCTCCGGGCCCTTTATCCCTTCAATGTTTTGCACAATCGATGAAATTGCTTAGTTATTAAACCATGCAAATTTGCTTCTTTCTGGGCAGTAACATGTGACAATGATTTCTGAATTAAAATATTTTTAGATTGTGGGAAAAAAGTGATAATGTTAGACAAAACAATTGCTTGGAAAGAGCCCAATTGGCTTGAAATAATTGCATAAAATAGTAAATTATGCAACGAGCCTATAATGGCAATAATTAAGACACGAGTATGTTTATAAAACTCGCTACGCTCGTTTTATAATTTCCATACGAGTGTCTTAACTACCATTAAAGGCGAGCTGCATACGACTGTTTATGTTCGACGATAATTATAACTTTATTATATGTTTTAACATAAATATTCATAGATATCTGTCGATTTTCTGTCGGTTGACATCTTCTTCATGGAAATTGCGTAGGCTCAGTATTTAATATCTCTACCCAATAACGAATCCCAAAGCTTTGAAACATTGTTTATTCTGAAGTTGCACCAACAGATAGCGCACAGATACTATGTATGATCATTTTGTTATTTTGGTCAAACAAAAAATTGGCTGTTACAAACGCTTTAAAATTAAAATTTATCGTATTATCAACTAGTTATTCTTCAAATTCGATGCGTATAGAATGTCAACGGAAGGCAAATCAATGTAGTCCCAAATAGAACAGTAGCGGTATCTGGCGGAAAAGTTTCGCATAAGAAATCCATTTACTGAACAGGAAGCTGGATTATAATTTCCGTGAAGCTAATGTCACATGACTGCTTCCTCCATGACGTTATGGTGTGTTTATGTCAACAACTGCATTCACTAAAATTGTCGGCGAAATCTCATGAATGTGTTGAAATTGGAGTTGCGGATATTAAGGTACCGTGCTATTTCTTTTGCAGTATTGCCCAGTTCGTTTCAGCATTGTAACTACAATGGTTGATCCAATATATGCTTCACTGTAGACTTTCAAATGATGTAATTCATGTCCGACATGTTGGATTTTCAGTGCATGTCAGACGCTATCCTTCCCTAATTGGTCAATGAATGAAAATATTGAGCTCTGATTGGTTGGAAAAACTGTGTTATAATGAGAAGTAGTACATTAATGACATACATTATGATACAGTTTTCCGACATATAATACTTACATATCGACATCGATGAACATAAAATATTAAATAGTTCAAATCTCAATATCTCAAGAAGCACACACAACGAACAAGTAGGCTATTAGAAGAACATTTATATTTAATTTTAACGTATAAACTATCCTTTTAGTTGAACTGATTACAAATTCTTTTTGATTTTATGTCTTCACAGCAACTTGACACTTTTATAAGACTTTTAAGAGATAATTTACATTTTTTGGTTATATTATTGATTAAATTAAAAGCCTCCGTGGCTTAGGCGGCAGCACGCCGGCCTCTCACCGCTGGGTCCATGGTTCAAATCCCGGTCACTCCATGTGAGATCTGTGCTGGACAAAATGCAGGCAGACAGGTTTTTCTCCGGGTACTCCGGTTTTCCCTGTCAAAACTTCATTCCAGCAACACTCTCCACTATCATTTCATTTCATCTGTCATTCATTTAATCATTGCCCCAGAGGAGTGCGTCAGGCCTCGGCAGCCGGCACAGTTCATATCCTCGCCGCTAGATGGGGGCTTCATTCATTCCATTCCTGACCCGGTCGGAGACTGGAAGCAGGCTGTGGATTTTCATTTTTTTTATTGATTAAATTACATTGTAACAGATCTGAATTCGATAGTTTTGGAATATTTTAAGAGAATCTCTAAATTACCAGATATAGTTAGAGCCCTGCGCGGATAAACAAAACGTTATTCACATCCGCCCCGCATCCACATCCGCACGGCTTTTATCCGCATACGCACGGATTTTATCCGCATACACACGGCTTTTATCCGCATACACACGGCTTTTATCCGCATACACACTGTTGTCATTGAATCTACTGGCATTACAATAATATTTTTAATTAGATAACACATGAAGCAACACATTTGGATATTTGAGGAGAAAGTCGTTCCCTTAGGCTTTGTGTGTCCTGTGCTATGTTTAAAATGAATGTAATACAGCCAGAATTGCAACCTTTTTCAGTTCGGAGTGTTAATTTTGCTTAATGACATAATTTGAATGATATTACCTTAATAAATCATCTTAAATTTGTCATGAAAAAGAAAACATAACTGAAATATATCTGTCATAACATCCGGGACGGATTGTAATCCAATAACTATCCGCAAATTTACTCCAAACATTATCCGCCGCTTATCCGCATTCCACACAGCCATGCAAACTATATCCGCATGGCGAAAGTTTGCGAATATCCACGGGTTTATCCGCAGATATCAGCATTCGCGGAGAGCTTTAGCCTACATATAGTTTCAATTACTCGCAACTTTATATTTTTCAATAGTTTTCGTCCACACAACTTGCTGACGATGATCATACTGTGGTCGAAACTAGTCCTGTTTTACTAAACAATTTATATTAGAATATTTATTGAATATTTGCGGTTTTATTTAATACCATTTAGATTTCAAGTATAGTTAATGAATTTAGGAAATTTATTTTTTAAAATTCTAATTATTCGGCCACGTCTGTAACTTGCTACAGAGGCGCGAAGTCCCGCAGGAAATACGATAATAGCCTCGGAGATTTGCTGGAGTTTAATTAAAAGGAAGGAAGATTGGAGTTTCGCGTGACCGTGGATCTCGTGATTATGAGCCACGGGACCTCCTTTTTACGTGGAATCCGAACCAAAGAACATGGCATTTCACTTCGAAAATCTCACATGTATTCACCGAGAATCGAACCCAGTCCACCTTGGTGAGAGGCCAACAGCTTGACAGCTGCGCCTTCTCGCCCCCTGGAGTTTTTATTATAATAGGCTACAGTTAAAATATTATTTTACATATGACAGCTTTCAGCTATTAGACGTACCGTCTGACCTTGGAGCGGCTCTCCAGGGAAGGAAAAACCCGTCTGGACATTTTGAAGTAGAGAATAAAACCCGTCAACTCTACTTATCATCTTATATATAAAAGTGAAAGTCTGTATGTGGGTGGGTGTGTTAGTTCACTATACAAATCTACACCGTTCCACCAATCTCAACCAAATTTTGCGTTCACATTGCTCAATTCCAAAAAGAATCTACTGGCTACATGAATTTTCGATAGTCTTTCCCATTCTTCTGATTTCGGCCTTTCGGCACTCGGGCCTTGGCTAATATAGGTAAAATATCGAGGTTGTCATATAAAGACCTGACACAGCTCATTTTACGCCCCTCGATCCGAATAAACAATAGGCCTACTCTGGTTTGAATAGCATACGTATATTTAACTTTATCTTCCAATTAAACATCATTTCCTTTCAAGAAGGTTGGTGCAACATTTTTATTAAAATAAGAGATTTATATAAGATATGACGATAACTATGTGAACACTGCTATAAGACGTCTTAATTACCCCATTAAAACAAAGGTAATCACTATCATGGATGTAATTGTGAGACTACGTTACGAGGAATTGTGCATATTGCCCACTTCCCTTTTTTATATTGTTGCATTCTGTACCTCGTTATTGTACTCCACAGTACTTTTAGACTAAGTTTACAGTGAGTTAATATTGCACTCGAGTAACATTAGAGCCGACGAGAACTACAGAGTCTTTCATATAAAGTAAGAACGGCAAGCGGCAGTTTTGTTATTCGCTGCTGCGGTGGCCTTGGTCGAGCTTGTGGCGCGCCACGGCCCCCTACTTTAGGCTTGCGTACAATCCTGTAAGAAATATCACCATATAAAAGATGCTGGAAGTGTCGTCCTTCCTGGGTTATACCGGCATTCTATCTGGTAACACACATTCTGGCTGACGCGAGTGAGTTCTGCAACTGTAACGTTTCTGATTATTAATTTTATGATTTTATTGAGCACTGAGTCAGTAGTGTCAAACTTATTTACAATTACGTGAATCAGTGCTATTGAAGGTGGCACTTGATCAGGAAATTGCTGAACAAATGCATCACGTACCCGCCGAGCCGACTCGTACTTGAAATAAGTTTTACATACAAAAATACGATGTTGGAATCATAACTGTCTCATGTTAACATCTGAGGTTCAGACTGGCGACTGAACACCTGCACGTTTATTGCAAGGTCGAGTACAGTATATACTATGCGCGCGCTTTCAATACTACAGCAGGGGGCCGTGTTACGCCACAAGCTCGGCCTAGGCCACTGCAGCAGTGGATAACAAAGCCGCCGCTCACCGTTCTTACTTTAAAATCACTTTGGGGCAAAGTGAATATACTCGGGGAAATATATTGGCACGTATCTTTGTATAACATATAAAAACACCTCCCGGGCAACGCCGGATACAGCAGCTAGTACAGTTCACGCCACAGTGCCAATTTATTGCGGAATACATTATAGCGGTAAAGCGAGAGAAAGAGGTTTTGTCGAACACACAATTATTTTCCTTTGTTGAAGGTGTGCTTTCAATTCCCGCGCGGTGTTTACTGAAAGAGGTAGGCTTACTATTCGCACGTACACAACAAGCTGAGGAAACGTTAATTGAAAGTTAAATATTTTATAATGATTAGAATAATAATAATAATGTTATTGGTTTTACGTCCCTTTTAACTACACTGGCTTTTAGAGACGCCGGGGTGCCGGAATTTTGCCCCGAAGGGGATTTTTAACGTTCCAGTAAATCTACTGACACGGCTCCCTCGCATTTGCGCACCCTCAAATGCCAGCTGACTGCGCCAGGTTTCGAACCTGCAACCTTGGGATCAGCAAGCGAGAACGTTACCCCTGAGCCACGCAGCCAGACAGTATAATGATTAGAAATCTTATAGAATAAATTGGAATTAAACTTAAAAGAAAAAGGGGTAAAGGGGATTATGGGTATGTTTGGGGGGGGGGGGGGGAGGATAATGGTGCCAAAAAAAGGGGAAAAGGTGCGTGAAAAATGCCTCTTTTCGCAACTAGAAAAGGAAATTTCACATTGTGATACTCGTATCTTTCCGAACAGCTATAATTTACCCTAAGAAAAAAGGTGCGCACCTAAAAATCCTAACCCTGGTTATAACATAATTAGCCTTCCTAAGAATGTAAGTGTGAACCACTGCTGGTGTGTCCCCAAGTTGTGTAGATGGAAATTAGAGAATATCGCCACGTTTGAGACTGAAAATGTGTGAGATAAAACTGAAAATATTCTACTTCAGCCATCTGAAACTGAGATCGCCATTTTGTTTCTTAACACGACCCGCATCTCTGGACCTGTAGAGGGCTAATATTCGTTCACTCCGCGGCGTAGCCGTACGCGTTAAAACCAGTCACCACAAGCATGTTGGGGAGCAGCATCAAATCCGGAGATTGGAGGTTCGAATCCTGACACTAGCAGTAGCTATCCTGAATGTGGAATTTCCCCAGGTTTTTTCACAATCTCTCCTAGCAAATGCTGGGCTAGTACCTAATTTCATGTTGAAGGGCACCTACCCCATCCCTGATCCTGTGAATTACAGCTACACACACTACTACAGTCACCGTAGAAAAGCAGGCTACTTGAAAAATTGAGCACACAGCCAAGTACACGAGGCTGATGACCAAGCTATACCAATCCCCTTATCCAAATTAACAACAAACAATATTCCTTCACTTTTAACGAAAAAATTAGCTATTGGTTTGGGGCATAAAAAATATCTTCTTTCATTCACCCGACATAAAATGTATTAATTTAGTGTTAGTTATTGTTACTTTAAGGGGTGGAACTACGAGGTAATCTGCCCCTTGATTTAGTGTCGTAAATAATCAGATAACACCCTGTGCCCTTGGACCACCAGTACGGTATGTATATGCATATGTATCCCTTGTTATTCCCGTTTTTGACGGAGTCGGGGATGTGATACAATGAAAGTCTGTGTGGTGGTTTTTACGGCCCGATGCCCTTCCTGACACCAATCTCATAAGAGAAGCTGTCGATTAACGTATATAACCCTGATGGGTGTATTTCATTATGAAATTACCTTCTTTCCAGTTAGAAGCTTTCGATATCTTGCTGAAATAATAATAATATCGTATGGCCTCGGGTGCCTGGTGCAAGCTTTGCTATTTGACACCCAGAGGGTAGCTTGCATGTCGAATTTCGTAGTTCCTTGACTATGAAAGTCAAGGAGCCTAGATGTTAGATATCTAATCTCCTTGAACACAATAGCGCTTTCTAGTAGAGAAATGAGGAACTTTGTGCTGGCGGAAACTCCCGAGATTAATTTTGCCATTATGAACTCGGCCTACTGAATTCAAATGGGTTCTTTGACATGCCAACATCGTATGACATGCGTATCGTATTTTTGCCGCCTTTCAAAAATCACTTACCACGGTCAGGGGCGAACCTGCAATCTTGGGGTTAGTAGACCGACACGCTATCCACTCACCCACCGTGGCAAGCCTTGCTGAAATGATTGGAATTGATTAAGTTAAGTAGGCTATTAAGAGAATTACTAATGCAATAGAAGATCTTAAGACGACATTAAGGTAAACATTTGATGACGGATAGCTGACATTATCCACTAATGTCCGTCTCGATCGTTACCAGCACTAATCTCTCTTAACTCTTTATTGGCTCCATACAAAATGCCCAAGGTCGCGGGTTCAAACCCGGCCGAAGTCATCGGAATTTTTAAGGGCGTTAAAATTCCTCCTTATGCCTTCCTTCGGAAGAGAAGTAAAGCCGGGGGTCCCATGTCATAGATTTATGTCATGAAAAAGAACCTTCCACTAAGTACACTTGTGAAAAGCCAAAATTTGTAGGTTAAGTTTGATTAATGCTCTTAAGGTCCAAGGTTCGTTAGCGGGCACTGATTGCGATGACATCTAGTTGTAGGCAAGTTCACAGATAGGTGTCTTGGTCGGTAGCATTTGGTAGCGAAAGTAGGAACTACATGAAATTATCGTCTCCAGTCCTTACTTGAATTAATAACAGATAACACACACTAATACAGTCATCACAATTAACACCGGTTATCAGACATTTTCTACACACTCCCAAAGTACACGGGGCTACAAGACCGCGTTGTTAGTTGGCTTGATGAATTTTTCCTTCTTCTCCCAAAATCTCATCATGAACTCACAGTGTTTCTCTTGCGGTCTTCTGTCCATCTTGTACCAGTACTGCTGCTATATTTCACCCTAAATGTGTGCTTATTCACAGAGGTTCTGAATAGTTCTTTGTTTTTCATTATGTTCTTCCCGATGTTCATCTCATTCAGGTCCCCCATTCTTTCCTCCAGCCAATTTATCCTCGATTTTTTTTGAATGAATTACATTGAATAATATTTTTGTTAGTCTATTGTTGTTCACCCTAAACATATGCCCAAAACATTTCCAACGTCTCCTGCGTACAGTGTTTTGTAACTGTCTGTGAGACTATAGAGGTCTGTAGTTCACCTCTTGATCCAAATTCCATTTTCTTGTGTAGGGCCGAATATTTTTTCTAAGAATTTGCATTATTGCTTATCAATGTCTGCAATTTTCGAATAACCTCCTAAAGTTATAGTTTCTGATACATGTACCGACCTCGTCCCCAAAGTTCATTGGAGAACGAAGATAGTAACTGGCCTTTTCTCCAATGATTTAAATGCACTGCTACAGCACGTGTCAGGGTTGTCCAGGACAGGGCTCCAGACAAGGAAAAGGCGTGAGGTTCGCGCCTTGATGATGAAATAGATGCAGAGTAACGGCTGACCCGTTACAATAGCCTACATACGGAGCTTCTGGGAGGACAACGGTTTTATAACTTATCAATTTTGCATTACGTAACAGTACTGTTTTATTGTAGTGAATCCACTTTAGAGTGAATGCCGTTTGACGTCTTGAGGTTCTTTCTGTGTTGGCCAAACTGTCCAATCCTGATGATAGAATTATTTCTCCTAGGTATTTAAACGAGGATATCTGTGATATCGTCCCATATGCTATTGCAATTTTATTTTACTTGCACTTTTGCCGAAAATTCCCCATATACTTGGCTTTCTCAAATGATATCTGAAGGCCTGCCAGTGATGCTATACTATGTAACCTCTCGATAGCTTCCCTGGGGTGCTTATTTTACTTATTTTACTTGCTTGGACCAAGTCATTAGATTTAGTTTTTCTCTTTATGGTTAGCCCTGATTTGTCATAACGTAATTTGCTCTTGTTTTAATAGTGCTGTAGGCCGATTGCGCAATCCATTTTATATGACACCATCGTTTCATTTAAAGAGTCAGGAGTGCTTTCATTTTGTTAATTTTATGTAATTACTGTTGTTTAATTTTTAGTTTCACTTTTGGAAAGGGTAAATAATTATTTTACGTCCTTTGATTATTTGTCGGGGAGGGGGGTGATTTTGGCTTGTAACTCGGCTTCGGCCGCCATTGTGTAAGTATTACTTCAACGCCTGGACAGAGCGGTCGTCTCTTGGGAGGTGCTCCCCTTTCTTAATCACTTTACTCTTATTATTGCTACATTTCTTTGGACCTCGTGCCTTATGTTAATTAACTCCTTTATTTTCTTGTCTGGATAAGGGTTATTTCATTTAACGTGTTTTTTTTTTCACATTTTGTAATCTTCGTAACTTGGACCACGTGTGTGAATCCCGACTGACTGTGATCAGTTCCTAATTACCTTCACGTTGTAATATTCACCCCTGTGTCGAGGGACCTTACTACTTCGGTCACTTGGACCACATTGTGCTAATTTTACATCTGGGATGTAAGATAATTTTCCTCCCGGAGACCTTATGTTAGGCTAAGTGTGTTTTTGGGTTATTATACTTGTTTTTTTAATTCAGAATATATTGTTACCTTTCTTTTACTTTGATTAGCTCAGGACAGGGAGGCATGGAGAGCTGCATCAAACCAGTCAAAAGACTGAAGACTCAGACAACAACAACTTTGAATCTTGTTTCTCCTTCGCGAACACATAGCCTTTTGAGTCTGGCCCACACGCTCACTCCCCAATCTAGTCTTGTTGACCTTTTCGTCAGGGATTCTACCGGGCGTCAGGGACCGACACCGTGGCCTGCTCGTTCTCTCGATCTCAATTTCTACTTATGGGGTCATTTAAAAGCCATTGTGTATGCCACACCCATTCATAACGTGGACATGCTGCGTCAGCGAATAGAGCAAGGATGTCAGCAGATACTACAGACCCCGGGAATATGGGAGCGTGTGAGACTGTCAATGATGAGGCGCATAGACGCCGGTATTACAGCTCGTGGTAGCCATTTTGAGCATCTTCTGTAGAGAACTGGAAGTAGTAACGCGCACTTGATCAACACAAATGACCAACATGCAAAGTGAAGCGGTCTGTGTTATGGACACCACAAACAATAACAGTAAGAATTTTTGTTGGTGAGTCTGGTTTGTGGGAGTCTTCTTCCTCTTTATATTTTTTATATTTGTTATTTTTTTAGCGTATGGCTTTTAGTGCCGGGAATGTCCGAGGATATGTTTGACTCGCCAGAGTTTGTAGCTGCTTCTAGTCGGACACTCATGGGGTGAGCTAAAAGTACTGTCGCGTGTGGAGTGTTGTCTGGGGAGGAAAGTTTGAATTTAAGGACGAGGAGTTGGAAGGTAGCGGCTGTGGCCTATAGTTAGGGACCAACCCCGTCATTTGCCTGGAGGGAAGATGGGAAACCACAGAAAACCATCTTCATGGTTGCCAGCGGGGGGATTCGAACCTCCTCGCCTCCCGGATGTGAGCGGCAGCCTGCAGCCACGCCGTAACGACCACGGCTAACTCACCCGCTGGGAGTCTGCTGATGTGGCCGTAAAATTTCAGTCGACTCGGTCTGATCAAAACACAGCAATTTTTCTAGGTTTGTGCTGTGTCTTGTGTAGGGTTTCGCCTAGGACACCAAGTTGGCTCATCAGCAGGCTCTGGGTGTCCTCGCCCGGACCCCCACACGAGTAGTGAACTGCGCTACCTCCCTTTATATAAAGTGCTCTTGCACATCTTCACTCGTTGCCCTTTAGTGAGCGTAGCCACTGCTGTCGGTAAATTCTCAAGTGAAACGGGTCTTGTGGCGGTCTTAATCAATTTGAAGTAGCCTATCGTTGTTAAAGTCGTCTCTATAATTGATGCGTTTGAAACTTGGTCCCGCTGCGAAACTCCCTGCCCTATTGGAAGTCTTCTGTTAACTCAATTACTATATGATTGATCTTGATGCTCTTATGAACTTGTTAACGTCGTTTGGTTCGAAAAATGCAATGTATATTTAATATTCCCATTTTCACCACCAGGCAAATACCGGGACAGTTCCTGTCAATAGTCCACGGCTGATTTCCTTCTAAAATCCCTTCCCTGACACGTCCTGAAAATAACTAAATGGCCATTGGCTGCAATAATAACATTATCATTATTATTATAACAATCATTTCAGCACATAAGTGGCACAAATCTGCATAGACTTGTTTGCAACCAGGCGCGGGGTGAAGGCGGAGGGGGGGAGGGGTCACGGGGGTCATGACCCCCCCCCCCCCCCAAGACAAAAGAGACCAATTTTTTTGCAAACTCAGAAAACGAAAACACAATAACCAGGCAAATAAAACTTAACTATTTTAACTGAAAAACAGTTTTTTCATTTTATTCAAAACTGAAAATATCTTTATTGCAATTATTATGTTCTGTTACAACTGTACATATTTACAACTTCATACCTGTTATATAAATACTATTATTTATATAACAAAATCAACTCGTCTATTTTGTTTAGCAAACCTTGTGATTACCGAATCGATGTCTATAGTGATGTCACGATGAATGTGCAGCAATGCACGGATAGGAATTTGGGGCTTTTTTGCACCAAAAGTTTTGCCGACGTCCAAACTGCAAGCTTGGTTGGCAATTTAAGCTGTGACTTTCTCCCTTTGTCGGTAGCAACTCGACTTGCCGAAACTGTAACGTACCTTGATACTTTTCTCGAAGCTCGATGTAAAAGTCGCAAAACACGCCTTGCAATTTGTACGAATATTTTTGGTGCGCTAAACGCATCAAATTTCTATCCATGTAGCTTGTAAAACAATTGGTCTGGTTTTGTAAGTTTGGTTATTTTGTGATTGCGTTGTTAGTGATACCATTTTTCTTAACAATTTTGATTCTGTGACCCCCACCCCCCAAAGCCAAACTCTAGATCCGCGCCTGTTTGCAACTTCTTTTAGGGTGGCACATTGAGAAACGAGCGAACTATCCAACAGGTCTCCAGGTCTTCTGCATGATATGTAGACCAAAATGTATTCCCAATATTTTAAGATTGGGCGGCTTCGGTGGCGAAGTTGGTAGCATCCTCTGCTTCTATGCCCACGGACGTGGGTTCAAACCCGGCTGAAGTCGTCGGATATTTTAACAGCGTTAAAAATCCCACAGTATGCCTTCCTTCGGAGGGGAAGTAAAGCCGGCGGTCCCATGTCATAGATTTATGCCATGTTAAAGAACCTTCCACTAATTACACCTGTGTGAAGCTAAATTATAGGTTAAACACTTGACAGACGCTCTTAGGTTCCAACGTTCATCACTAGGAGCCGACTGCGGTGGCATCTGGTAACCAATCTCTGAGCTAGTAGTCGTTGACGGTGGCATTTGGCAGCAAGAAGAAGGAACTACTTGAAAACATTCAATGTCTGCAGCCCTTACTTGAATTGGAAACAGATAACACACACTAATACAGCCATCACAATTAACACCGGTTATCAGACAGATTCTACACACACGCAAAGTACACGGGGCTACATGACCGCGTTGTCGCAGCCCCTAAACTGAAGAACCAACCAACCATATTTCTAGATTGCGAGTCAATGATTTAGGGTTGATAAATTATTATTATTATTTTATTGTTAATACGTGTATTTAATAATAATATTATTATTAATCAACAAAGTTGGCCGAGAGCGCTAGCGCACTATCTCGTGGCTCGCTAGCATCGGGAGTGCGAGGGTTCGAATACCACCTCGGCCGTCATTACCGTAAAAACGTAACATGTACCGTGTTAAAACTCAGCAATTCTTCTAGGTTTGTGCCGTGTTACTCCCCAATCTTGCCAATACCATGTAAGTGTTTTATGATCCAAGAAAAATAGCTACCACTTTAAACCAATGTAGGTTGTGTTATGCATTGTAATTTGGTTAGCGATACGAGCACTGGCTGAGAGTAGACTCATACTGGAAATGAAATCCTCCACGGCAGAGCGGGGATTAAAACCCAGGCTGTCACTGTGGAAATCTGATGGATGAGAGTGACAAGACTCGTGGGGGCGAAACAGTTTGAAGTGTCTGTCTTACTTATGTCTTGGCGCCGTGTTGACTGCTTTCTCTTGGGAACTTTAACATAATTAGCAGAGTCACGAAGAAAGTCATGGAGATCTCATTTCATTACGGTGCTAAACTCTTCCTGCACTATACACTTAATTAATTAGAGCAGTTGCCACATCTCTATTTTAGAATGAAATCCTCAGCCTGCTTCCAGTCGACCTAACGGGTCAAGGAATGGAATGAATGAAGCCCCCATCTAGCAGCGAGGATATGAACTGTGCCGGCTGCCGAAGCCTGTCCCACTCCCCTGAGGCAATGATTAAATGAATGACAGATGAAATGAAATGATAGTGGAGAGTGTTGCTGGAATGAAATTGTGACAGGGAAGACTGGATTACCCAGTGAAAAACCTGTCCAGCACAAATCTCACATGGAGTGACCGGGATTTGATCCACGGACCCAGCGGTGAGAGGCCGGCGTGCTGCCACGTAAGCCACGGAGACCCTGCCACCTCTCTATTGTAAAAGTGCATACGTTTGAATCGCAGCTTTGCGATCTCAGTGATCATGTATGTTGTTTAATTTCAGGGGCTTAGACATCGCTGTCATTTCAGCCCTGTGTACTCAGGTATGTGCAACATTTGTCTGATAACCTGTGTTATTGTGGTGTCTGTGATAATATGTGTATTTGTAATTCGGGCGAGGATTGGGAAGGAGGTGGCCGTTGTCTTAAGTTAAGAACCACCCCGGCATGTGCCTGGAGTAGAAGTGGAAAACCACGGAAAGTCACTTCCTTGATGACTGAGGTCAGAATCGAACTCTCCTCCTCTCACTTTTGCCTCACGAGGCTGAGTGTACCCCGTTCCAGCCCTCAGACCGATTTAAATTTCTTGTCAGAGCCGGGAATCCAACCTGGACCTCCGGTGAGACTGCCAAGAATGCTAGCCACTACACCAGGTGGTGGTCAGTGGTCTTGTAGTCCCGTGTACTTGGGTGTGTGTCTGTGGAATCTGTCTGATATCACTGTGATGGCTGTATATTTGTAATTGAGGCTAGAATTTGGGAAGAGCCGGCCGTGGCCATAAGTTGGGAACCATTCCGGCATTTGCTTGGAGTGGAAGTGGAAAATCACGGTAAACCAGTAAATGAGATAAAAATACTCAGTTCAAATATTGAAATATCAAAACGTTCCATAGGTAAAACACTGCGCTGATGCGGATATCCGCAAATTTTTTTGCTGTGCGGATAGCGGATAATCTGCAGATAATGTTTCAAGTAAATTTTCGGCTAGCTTTTAGAATACAATCCGAACTTGTTGAATATCATTACTGAGACCCGGATGTTTATAAGATGACATATCATATTTTTTTCGTTAAGGTTTTTCCATGACAAAATATGTAAGATGATTATTTATGCTAATCTCATTCAAATTACGTCATCTCGACTTGTATAAAACAAAGTCCCCGATTCTTGGATGTCACGGATAATCTCGAGAACCTCTGGATGGATTTTGATGCGGTTTTCACCATTCTGTAAAGGATATCTCGAGGAAGGTTTCTGTATGAAATAATTTATTTATGACCAAAGGAAGCCAAGCAGTAATGATTTCAGTGAACAAGTCGAAAAAAAAACTGGCGTCCGTGCGGTTTTGAAGCTTACGCTGGGCAAACCGTTAAAAATATCTAGGCTATATATTATGAGTGTAAGAATTGTTCAGCATGAAAAGTTCTACAAAGAAGTCCGTGAGAGCATATCTCTATCTTCAATACATCGCCCACTATAAGAGTTTTTACGTTTTCATTTCTTCCAACAATCTTCACTCAATTACTGAGGCGAGAGTTTACGAGCTAGCTAGAGGCGAGCCTATCACCCCATATACAGCCAGCAGCAAACTTTCGAGTCATGATGAGTTAAGACTTCAGAGAAGAGTGGTTGTGTTTGTAGTTTCCCTTGAAGTGCAACTCTGGTTTTCTTCAGTTCATTGACATAGAAAATAAAGCGCTTATCACGTAATGCGTTCATAACTGTTCCCGGGCGAAGACGGGGCGTGTTGCTAGTTAAGCATAATTCACACTCCGAAGGGTTGCAATTCTGGCTGTATAACATTCATTTTAAACATAGCACTTGACATAGAAAGCCTAAACGAACGACTTTCTCCTCAAATGTGTATATGTGTTGCTTTAATTAAACATAATATAGTAATGCCAGTAGATTCGGATGCGGGGCGGATGCGGATAACAGTCGTGCAGATGCAAGGTCGATGCGGATAACGTTTTGTTTATCCGCGGAGGGCTCTATAGGCCTTGTCACACAAAGAAAACAAAAGTGCCATGACAACTGGACGATAACAAGTCCCATGACCTGAGATGACACGTATTGAAGTTAATTTTATCCCCACTGGACTGTTATTTGGTCCGGGATATCAAGAAGGCGTTTTGTAAATAATCGTCTCCTTACAATTCTTGTCGTCTGATGGGGCTGTGTCAATGTTACACGCTAGCTTCAGTCACGCAATGTTACGTCTCTGCCCCCACTGCACTGTCGACATTCCAAATGAAATTAAACGCTGCTGAGTTGAAGTTTATCGCCTTACAGCGAGTTAATTTTATTTCGCTTAACAGTTTGTTCAAGAATGAGAGAGAGATAGGAGATATCTAGCGGACACACTTAATTAACTTTTATGTTCGACGATGTCGAAATGTAAATATTATACATGTATGTCAGAAAACTGTATCATAATGAGGGTCATTATAACACTATTTTTCATTATGAAACAGTTTCTCCCACCAATCAGAGCTCAAGAAACAGTTGTGTGACCAATTAGGTAAGGATAACATCGCACCTGCGCTGACTTCCACGGTCTCCTGTGGCTCGTGTCATAGTGGGGTATTTGAGGAGGCCATGGTCAAATACAACGTATTCTCTGCTTCCCATGCGCTGTTCAGTACAGTACATAAAACCGGCGAAATCTCGACAGATATTTGTGAATATTTATGTTCGAACATAAAATAGTTATAATTATCGTCGAACATAAATAGTCGTATGCAACTCGCCTATAATGGCAATGATTAAGACGCGAGTATGTTTATAAAACGGGCGAAGCGAGTTTTATAACTTCCATACGAGTGTCCACCAAGATATAATGGCTCTACCAAGAATTTTAATTCCGGTCTAATTCAATTCTCGTTGGTTGGTACCTCAGTTTAGGGGCTACGACAACGCAGTCATGTAGCCCCGTGTACTTTGGGTGTGAGTGGAATCTGGCTGATAACCGGTGTTAATTGTGATGGCTGTATTAGTGTGTGTTATCTGTAATTCAGGTAAGGACTGCAGCCGATCAATTTCAATTTGTCCCTACTTTTGCTACCAAATGCTACCGTCAACGACACCTGATTGTGAGCTTGGCTACTAGATACCACCGCAACTGGCACCTGGCAAAGAAGGTTGGAACTTATAGAGCGTTAATCAAATCTAAACTACAAATTTAGCTTCACGCAATTGTAGTTAGTTGAAGGTTGTTTTACATGCCATAAATCTATGGTATGGGCCCGCCGGCTTTACTTCCCTTCCGAAGGAAAGCATACTGAGGTATTTTAACGCTCTTAAAAATTCCGACGACTTCGGCTGGGCATAGAAGCTCAGCATGCTACCAACTACGCCACCGAAGCTTCTAATTCAATTCTGTTGGGAGACTGGAATGGAGTGAGGCACATCTGAGAAGAGGTTGGTCGATTCCCATCTCAGTCATCCTAGAAGTAGTTACCCGTGTTTTCCCACTTCTCCTCAAGGCAAGAATGCATGCTGGACAGGTCACAAAGAAAACTTCTGTGATCGTATTTCATTCGCAAATTCTGTTGGGTGATCACTATAAAGTGCGAAATTGTACATAAAACGTTTGCGCCACGGTTTTTGGCCGGTATCTTAGTGGGCTCGCGCATTGTACAGGCCGGACGTTTGTTTTAGACGATTGCCCTTGACATTGAAGCCTGCGGGTGAGCCTGTACACAGTCACTCTCTCACCGTATCGCTTCACATTTGTCACCACCGATCTGATGTAATGGAATTCCAGACTTGAGCACGTGGCGACACCGACTTACAGACAGTACAGTCAACGTCGAAGTATTGTGTAACGCGGAAGTACACGTTACGTATTTACGTACAAAAGGTCATTATATTTACCAATGACTGTACTTCAGTAGGAGTGTGAGACAGCTTTGTCAATCATCGGACCGCATGGGGCAGCTGATAACAACACAGGTACTGCAGTAACTCGCCTCCAGGCTTCCATTACGATTTTCACTCGTCTAAAACAAACGTCCGGCCTGTAGCGAGTTTAGTACTAGCAGCTGACACGAGATGCTGAGAGCACGTGTTCCTCTGGTAGTTTGGAGTCCCGCCGGCTGGTTGGAATTGTTGATGTGTAACAGCTTTCCACTCGATAGCTGAATAATTTGTGGGAGTGATTTTGAAAAATGGGACGGAAGCGGATCAGACGGAAGTGTGTAAGACGCACTGCCAGCTGGATCGCATTGCTGAACACTTTCATTCTGACGGTAAAAGCTCATGCGAACTCTGGTGTCAACTGATTGAAACAAAGCACATGCCACATGTTCGAAGTCTTCGTATCAGTATTTAAATGATAAAATGCTTTAATTTGAAACATTGTAAGTAGTCGGCATTGCCGGTATTATGTTTCTGCACAATGGCTATTCAAATATTAACCCACATAACGGTAATGCAGTCATCAATATAATATAATCGTTGTGTTTATACGAGAACTGAGCAAGCCTTCATGTGCTATTGCTGAATACATTCTCTTTACTCACAAAATGGCCTGTTCATAAGGCATTTTATAATCGTTCTCACGCAGGAACATTATCGAAACACGCAAAATATAAATGAAACTTTATTCCGTAATGCAGTATTATTGGAACGTGAAATAAGTCACCATCTTGTGCTTAATATTCGCTTGGTCAAAATAGCCGTGGGGCTAGCGGCTTTGAATGTGAAACTAGAGATCTCGGGTTCGAATCCCGGACGGGTTAGACATTTTTGCTACCAGATTATCATTTTAAACGATATTTATCATATCAATATGACTCATTTTAACATAATCCATATGAAATTACGTATTGGTCTGTGAATCAAGAGGTCCGGGAACTGGGCAAGTCTTCCATGATCTACTGCTGTGCACATTGAATTTACTCGCAAGTTGGCCTATTTATAGGGTATTTAAGGTTATGAGCGGTGTCGCGTCTATTAATCTAGTTGATCCATATCGTATTCTTTATTTAGGGTAGTACAGGTGGAAGCTACAAAACCTCTAATAAAATGAGTTCCGTATTATAAACTACAATATCTGTAAAACACGTCCTTTTACAATAGATTAATATTTGTGCCAATAACATTATAAAATACCGGTGTATCAATAATTTGCCGTCCTTGAAATGGTTTTCCGTGGTTTCCCATTTTCAACTCCAGGAAAATGCTGGGACGGTACCTTCTGACAGGCCACGGCCGCTTCCTTCCACATTCTTACCCAGTATCATTTCCATCATTCATTTCATCTCTCATTAACTCCTCTCGTGAGGTTGGCGTCAGGAAGGGCATCCTGCCGTAAAAATCATCCGCCACAAAGACTTCCATCGCATCTCATCCCCGACCCTGTAGGAAAACGGGAATAATAAGGGGTAGACATACAATACCGGTGTATCAACAATTTCATGTGAGGTTTCTTCTGTCAGATGTTACACATGAAATGCGACTACTGTAAGGCTCGTAAAGTTTTTATTATTCTCAGTCAATCATTTCGACCACTACTAAAAATGAAATAGTCACCATACCCAGCAAACGATACGAGTGTACGATGATTCAGTTGACATGCGTAATAAACCTCTCAACATGAACCTCTTATTTCACAGGTTAGGCCGGAGTTTGACAGACGGAGCAATCAGCTGCTGAGATAAGCGAACAGCTGACATGTCACGCATCCCGTGTAGCTCAATGCATCACCAAGTTCTTCGTCACAGAGTTATGACTTATGAATGTTATTGCAAGTGATAAGAGACATACTGTACTGTAGGCAGCTTCATAAATTATTGGACTGCCCTCCATCCTATATCTGTTGGACGTCAGGGGCGTATATACAATTTTTTTCGGGGGGTGCAGACTATCCTGGAAAATTGTGAGTATTATCAGGGGATTGTCATCGCAAAATACCCAGAAATATCAACCAATATCTTAGAGCACTCAACTTTGTGTAAATATATTAGGTAAGAGTTAATTGTAAAATTCTAAGTTTATATAGCCTACAATATTAGTGTCAATACAGAAAATGTTTAAAATACAACACAACACACAAACACAATTTTATACTTAGTTAATTTTCAATTATGGCCTATGGATAGAGATTGGAATTTTTCGGTGATTTCAGAGTGAAGAAAGCTGTATTTTAAAGTGGCAAATTTGGTGGTTTCAAGTGCACTTTTCGGTACTTTCAAAATCATAAATTTTAGGCGGATTTTTTTAAATATCATGGATAACATGCATAACATAACACATTTCAGTCATCCTTCAAAGTATACTTCAGTGAAGAGATCCAAATTCTCTTGTGACAAACGGTGACGCATATCACTTAACGTGCTAGTGTAAACTGAAAAACAAAAGTTCACAGTGTTTGAACAGGGGATCCAAATGGTTTTCAACAAAGATTATGAGAACTTTGGAAATACAAATGTCATTCCTTGCAAAACTCCAACAGTGTCTGTCTTGGTCCTGTCATGCATCTGCTTCTTGATTAAAGTTTGCAGTTCTTTGTATCCTCTTAACACCTCACTTTCTTCCAGTGTTCCACAGAACGGCAACTTCTTAATTTTCTTTGCAGTGTCCTCATTGATGTTCATTGGCACTATTTCTGCTGGATCAAACGCACACATTTGTAAATCCTGTTCCCAGGGTCAACGGATCTCAAGCTGATTAATTTTCCAAGAGCATGGGACCCAGCATTTACTAAAACAGAATTTATTTTCCCTCTTTTTAGCACATTTCCACAACCCTCCAACTGCTCCTTAATGTTGGTACCGTACTTTCCAGAAACAGCTGAATTCTCCGTAGATGTCCATCAAGAAGGTGAACAGTTGGATGTGGCCTTCTAATAAGGGGATGAGTTCAGTGATGTCTGTGCCAAATTCTTTGAATCTCAAGTATTTCGTCAGGTGAAACATTGTTGAGAAAATCAACACCAGAGTTATCAGTCCCTACTACTTCACTCATAAATTGCACACTACAGAATGAAACCAAGAAGACCACCTGGTTAATACTGGTTCAGAAAACAGTGGCACATTTTGATCTGGATACTCATGTCTGAAAGGCGGACTATATGACGCCATGCGTCGCGTAGGTACTAGGATGAAGGAGCAGATGACCTTGCTGTTCCGGTCCTTAAAACCTCAATAACTAAGTACTGTTGACTAACTAGGATGACTTCCCAGATTGTTAGAGATCGCTGTATGCAGAAAGTGAGGCCCGCTATCTACCGTTAAGTTTCCAATCTTTCCGTTTGTTGGATGCTCTCCATGCAGTCATGTCATGGGAGAAAATTACCGCTACTACACTCGCACAAAAACAAGAGTTTGTCAGCTTCTGTGACCACGATATTTTAAACGGGCAAGGTGGTCTCACTACGATGACATTAGGGCAAAACCTGGATGAATGGCAAGATGCAGAAGAAAGTGACATCCAGTAGTTAGACTTCGTTAAAGACAATCATGGTTTCAGACATGAGGATATTGTTTGGAATTTGACTGTCAGTGAGGTAAACTGGGATCCAGTACATATAGAATGCAGGAGTGATGCAAAGAAAATCCCTAAAGTTCCCACAGTCAAGCTAGTGTGTCTATAGTCACACTTATCTCTTATATAGAAAATCAAGATGAATTTTCGTTCTCATACATTGTTTTCTTCAGAATTGTACAATCTAAAATTAGAAAAAATAAATCATCTAAGAAACAAAAAGTGATGAGTCATTTTTCTTAGTTTTTAATATTGGTAAAATCCACATACTGTGTCTTACTATACTATGTTATAAAGTTTTTTTTGCGTGTTTATAAAATACATTTCAATATTTTTAACCAATAGTTTTCTCTTCACAAGGCTTAAAAACATTACTGTAGATAATTCGCAGTTTTCAATATTTCGCGGAAATTCGTGCATTAATTGCCGCGAATTATCGGAAGTGCACTCTAAAAAAGCTAAAATTCGCGGTTTCATGCGAAATTCATGCATAATTCGCGAAATTCGCGACATTTCGCGACTTTAAAAACCATTTTGTTTGCCATTTTTAGGGTTATAAAAACACATTACCATCTGTGTATTACTTCATTTAATAATTCGCGAAATTCGCGATCGCGAAATTTTCCTATCCCTACCTATGGAGTATGAATGGCAAATATCTAAATATTTGTCAATTTATTAAGCAGAAAGGTAAACAGTTTTTTTTACAAATAAAATTGATAATTTATTTCTCCAAGGTACCGTACTGTGGAATTCTCAGTTTTGCCTCACAAGGCTGAGTGTACCCCGTTCCAACCCACAGACCAGAATTAAAATTTCTTGGCAGAGCCAGGAATTGAATTCGAACCTCCGGGTGGCAGCCAAGAATGCTAGCCGCTACACCACGAGGTAAATTAATTATGATCTTAATATTGTTTATAACTTAACCAATAAGTTAAGATTAGGGTACAACCAAATTTACAATTATTTTATGCTCTTACCAAAGCAACACACTCTTAATTTTTATTGAGTTTTTTTTTTTTTTGGGGGGGGGGGGTGGAACCCCCACAGATCTCCCCTTATATACGGCCCTGTTGGACGTAAATATGAAACGCGCCAGGTTCGTATAACCATCCTTTCTAGTAAAACCTCATGAGTTTGGCTGTGAAGATTTTTTTGCCACGAAGTTTTGATTGAATAGGTGGCATTTCTCTCAACCCACTACGCACAACACGCACACAAGATATTGGAAGTAACGATAACAGCCTACTATTTCATACATTCGTCATCGGCAGAGAACACGCAGCACGATGACACAGCCTAGCTTTCAGCGTAACTTACAACTCACGTATCAATTGCAGTGGCATTGATGTAACTACTCCCCACAACATCAGGGGCGGATTTGAAGTGCAGAGGGGGGAGGAGTAGTTTTTAAATTTTGGATATTAATTCAAAACTTTTAGGTAACTTCTATTAAAAACCTGGAAACACATCATGCAATTTCTTAGTTTTTCACTAAACATGGAATTCGAAGCTAGAAACGTTTGAATATTTTGTTTGATCTTGGTGTTATACAATGGAAATATACTTAAGCTTCTGAGGAAAACCTTAGGTTTACACAAATTCTTTCACACTTAAATACTCGAAGCAAAAATGCAAATTTTACAATATTTCGAAAATTGTGTTTGAAAGAATACTAAAAATTCTTAACAGCTCTCTAAAACAATGGTTTTAAACCATTCGTATTAAAGGCTATGACAGTAAATTGAAGGACTTTCAAAATTAAAATAATTTAGAACACAATAAATATTTGACTTAAAATGACTATTATTATTAGCCTATTATTAGCGTATGATGTCACAATTGACAATCGGGTCACAAAATACATAAATATATATAAGAAAACAAAGAAATGTGAATAAGGCTTCGGCAATGTGGTAGCCTCTCACAGACGTTTGTCCATTCTCTCCATCCAAGTGAGTGCGTCTGGGGACGATGTAGGTCTTCGATTGATCCAGAGAATGCTCGCAAAGGGCAGTCCTTCACTATGTGCATGATGGTTTGCACTTCAGAACCAGTCACAAGCAGGAGACTTCAGCCAACCCCACTGGCGGAGAACAGAAGCACTTCTTCCAACACCACAGCGTATCCTGTTAAGTTTGGTCCAAATGGAGCGAGTGAGATTGAACACAGCCAGTTATATTGTTGGTTCTTTGATAGAAATGCCAGACGGGTGTGATTGAGACCATTCTTGATTTCATGCCTCCTTAGGTCTGAAATGCATGGTAGCTAATTCTTTGGCTGTCCTCCAAGCAGATTCCCGGGACTTCAGTCTCGTTACGGCTTTTTCGTCTATGTCTTGATGGATGGGAAGAGAGCTGTTCATCAGAATCCTCGACCATAAACTAGCAAGGGATCTTTTCCGACTGATGTAAGGAGGTTCGATGTTGCTCAGATCCGGTAACCACTGGTGTAATGTACCAGATATAACTCTCATTGAGTGACTTAAGATGACTAATATCAGGCTAATTTATCCCAATTCACAACAAAGTTTCGTAACGTTTTTCAACCTTCCTTTATTTAAAATTGTTAACGTTTATTTTTACTCCATAATATCACAAAATGTTACTCAAACGGCCCATAACTCACTAATTTGGGCCTGAATTGAGCAACATTTTCTGGGGGGAACCCGGACCCCCCTCTACGCTGCACCCTTCCTCATAATCTTCGCTTATATTCGCCTCTGTCCAAGATAAATAATCTGTTCGGGGAGTGACTTCATCAGCAGGGCCGGCGAGAGGCCGGTGTAGGGGGTGCTACAGCACCGGGGCCCGGCCCGGGCCCAATGATGTGATGTAAATTTTTGTGGTTGGTACAGAATTCTAGGCCTACCTCATCCAGTTTCAACCGGGAAACTGTAAATATATGTGGCTATTAAGTTAGCTAGATTTTTTATTTATACCACACAAATCACAAAACAAACTTAAGTTGCAAGCTTACTGTTCTAAAAATTGATGTTGGCAATGCTGCACAACAGTTTAAGAAGCGCGTGCGCGAGGATTCCCGCACCAAAGAAGGGTTTTCCCCACTGTCCCCGCACTGGTCACACTGTGCTGCGTAAATAATGCTTTGTCACCCACTGTCAGTCGATTGTCAAATCCTTGATTCGCCACGGTTTGTGTGATTTGTATAAGTCAGTTTTAATGGTGTCTGTGTGAAATATTGTTCGATTACGGATTACAATTTAGAATGCGTAAAGTGTGTTTTTATTGAAACTTACTATGAGTTGCAATTACAAACACAAATCATGTGCTCAAAAAAGGAAGGAAAGAGAAGACAGGGGGTTGAAGGAAATAGCATCGAAGGAAGGCCAGCTATCGCTTGGACAGTTTTTAAAAGAGAAATGGCAAAATACTATGCCATAATAGTATGATCGTTTCTCATTATCAGAATACCGGGTGAGTTAGCCGTGGTCGTTACGGCATGACTGCTGGCAGTCGCTCAATTCCGGGAGGTGAGGAGGTTCGAATCCCCCCGCCGGCAACCTTGAAGATGGTATTCTGTGTTTTCCCATCTTCCATCCAGGCAAATGCCGGGGTTGGTCCCTAACTATAGGCCACAGCCGCTACCTTCCAACTCCTCGACCTCCCATTCCAACTTTCCTCCCCAACGGTACCTGTAGCTCACCCATTGGGTGTCCGTCTTGAAGCAGCTACAAAAACTGGCGAGCCGAACATGTCCTCGGACACTCCCGGCACTAAAAGCCATACGCTAAAAAAAAGTTGATGCAACACCAGATTCTGCACATGTTGAACAGACTGCGTTTCTTTTGAGATACGTTTATTTGACTGAAAATGAAACTCAGCCTCACCAAGTCGAAGAAAGGCTACTGTGCTTTACCAACTGCACCAAAAAGAGTGGAGAAGACATTGCAGAGCTTATTTTAGATAAGCTAAAGGAGTTTGACATCCCATTAAAAGACTATAGGGGTCAAGGCTACGACAATCGGAGTAACATGAAAGGAGCTCAGGCAAGAATTCTGTCTGCTAACAGTGAAGCAGTTTACTCTGCTTGCACTTGTCATTCCTTGAATCTGTGTGGAGAACAAGCAGCGGAGAGCTGTGTGGCTGCAGTAACATTCTTTGGAGCTGTTCAAAAATTGTTTAACATATTTAGATCTAGCCCCCAAAGATGGGACATTTTGAAAGGAAAGATACCAAGCTCCCTTCACTCGTGTCGAAGACTCGCTGGTCTGCTAGAGTAGACAGCGTTAAACCAGTCGCAGCTCTCTTTCCAGGGATAATAGAAGCACTGGAGGCATTGACTGAACTAAGCATAACTTCTAAATATCGACGAGACCTGGAGGGATTGAAAACATATTTCAAAACCTTTAACTGCCTTCTTCTTGCGTCTATTTGGTTCAATGTAAGAATACATCATATATATTATATATATTTATTATTCATTATATACCATATATTTGTTTAGAAAAGAGGCGTGTAGCTATGGTAGTCAAAATACCTGCGGGATAAATGGTCTTAACTACCAAAGAATATATTATATATTTTCCTGGTGTAGTACAGTAGTACGGTATTTCTTTGACCTACAAGGATATTTCAGGCCACATAAAAATCATAAAAAACAAACAGCTGTCACAAGGAATTTTTCTTTCTTTCTGCCTTTCTTTCTTTCTTTCTTTCTTTCTTTCTTTCCTTCTTTCTTTCGAGTTTTAAAATCAATAGACATTGGAGTTCTTCAACACCGAGATGAAACTATGGATGTAGCGACAAGGAACTTAGGTTCTCTGATAGAGACTTGAAAACAATACGTTGTGAAGGGTGGGACCGTATATTTAGTGAAGTTGAAGTAGTGGCTAAAAATATAGAATGGCCCCAACCACTTGAAGAGACGAAAGAAAAGAAAGAGGGAAGGTGATGAAGAGGATGACAGTCATGAAGACAGTAATGATGCAAAAACTAATTTCAGAAATGATGTGTTCAATGTAATTCTGGACAGTATCATAGGGGACATGACAGTGCGGTTTCGATCAGTACAATCTCTTTGCAGCGGGTTTTCTGTTTTGTAGCAATGCAATGAAATGGCAGATTAATTAATTTCGGAAAAATCAGCTAAGCTTGTAAGGCGCTAACTAATGACATAGGAAACGACCTGTCTGATGAATTATAAAACTTGAAATTAATTTACCAAGCTAACTTTGGTAACAAAACTCTTACGCCCTTGGACCTTCTCAATAAAGTTATAACTTTAAATTTGGAAATCATACTTCCTAATCTTAATGTAGCATCGATAGGGGCCGATAACCTAGATGTTAGGCCCCTTAAAACAACAATTATCATCATCATCATCATGTAGCATCGATTTAAAAAGAATGGATGGATTTTTAAGTTTAAAAAATTTAGTTATATGAACTGCATTGTTTTTCAAGTGAATGGGTTACTGTTTATTTGGTAGTGAGAATTAGTAAAACGAATTGGAATGCTTACATGACTTGACATTTAAACTTTACAAAAATATGGTTTAAAATCGGTAATGCATTTTATGGAGAGTTATAAATATATGTGTATGTATAATACACTAAATACATGGCTGAGATTAGTGAATTTGCACAAAAATGCATAAATGGCAGGGGCCCGAAATACCTCCAGCACCGGGGCCCGTGGCCGCTCTCTCCGGCCCTGTTCATCAGTACGATAGCGTAGTGACTAGCACTCTTTTCTGTCACCACTGAGGCCCGGGTTCGATTCCTGACTCTGACAAAAAAAAATGGTATGAGCGCTGGAACAGGATTTACTCAGCCTCATGTGGTAGAACTGAGAAGAAGTGTGTTCGATTCCTACCTCAGCCATAACCAGAAGTGTTTATTCGTGACTTTCCTCTTCTAGTCCAGACGAATACCAGATTGGTATTGACCACGGACACCTCCTGCACAAATCCTGGCCCCCAATTATAAATACACATACCAATAAAGTCAACACAATAACACAGGTTATCATACAGATTACTACACACACAAGTACACGGGATTACGTACATAACGACGATGTCACAAATCCCTTAAATGAATCAACAACAACAATTCTCTTGTAATCCAATTTAACCCTTAGTACAGAAATAAACTTGGCAGAGCCCGGAATCCAACCCAGATCCCAGGGATAAGCCACCGGTGTTACCTGTTTGTCGTTTAATTTGGTGGTGTAGGCTCCATTGATATGTTCGCGTTCGCTGCCGATCTGATAGCTTGCTAGTTGAGCCAGTGGCCACTAGAGTGCAGGACCATGCCACTGTGGTAGTCGTCTTAGCGGTCTCTACCGGCGCATCAGAAAAGTAAGTGATCATTACTACTGGCGGCAATCGATGTCATATTCTTTGATCTGTGTTTTATTGTCTTGTTAGTTATTATACGGACAAAGATTGATTAGAGCTCTCTGCGTGATGTGGTAATTCAATAGTAATGAACCATTGCATCATTTCATTGCTTGGGTGATAAGCGTGTAATTTATCAGTGACTTGTGTTGCGGCATTAAGGGAATCGGGTAGTGTAGATTAACCAACAATTTAACTAATAAAACCTTCATTGTAAGTTGGTGTGGTGATTGAAATCAGAAATATAGCATTTTGATTTCTGCATTTAGCATTTTGTAGCATCAATACAATTTCAATTTAGCATTTTATAGCATTAATAAATTTTCATTTTAGCACTTTGTAGCATTAATGCATTTTCAATTTAGCATTTTGTAGCATTAATACAATTTCAATTTAGCATTTTGTAGCATTAATAAATTTTCATTTTAGCACTTTGTAGCATTAATGCATTTTCAATTTAGCATTTTGTAGCATTAATACATTCGGTTTTCATTTTGTAGCATTAATACAATTTCAATTTCGCATTTTGTAGCATTAATACAATTTCACTTTAGCATTTTGTAGCATTAATACATTTTTTCATTTTGTAGCATCAATACAATTTCAATTTCGCATTTTGTAGCATTAATACATTCGGTTTTCGTTTTGTAGCATTAATACAATTTCAATTTAGCATTTTGTAGCATTAATACATTCGTTTTTCGTTTTGTAGCATTAATACCATTTCAATTTAGCATTTTGTAGCATTAATACATTTTCATTTTAGCACTTTGTAGCATTAATGCATTTTCAATTTAGCATTTTGTAGCATTAATACATTCGGTTTTCATTTTGTAGCATTAATACAATTTCAATTTCGCATTTTGTAGCATTAATACAATTTCAATTTAGCATTTTGTAGCATTAATACATTTTTTCATTTTGTAGCATCAATACAATTTCAATTTCGCATTTTGTAGCATTAATACATTCGGTTTTCGTTTTGTAGCATTAATACAATTTCAATTTAGCATTTTGTAGCATTAATACATTTTCAATTTCGCATTTTGTAGCATTAATACATTCGGTTTTCGTTTTGTAGCATTAATACCATTTCAATTTAGCATTTTGTAGCATTAATACATTTTCATTTTAGCGCTTTGTAGCATTAATGCATTTTCAATTTAGCATTTTGTAGCATTAATACATTCGGTTTTCATTTTGTAGCATTAATACAATTTCAATTTCGCATTTTGTAGCATTAATACAATTTCAATTTAGCATTTTGTAGCATTAATACATTTTTTCATTTTGTAGCATTAATACAATTTCAATTTAGCATTTTGTAGCATTAATACATTCGGTTTTCATTTTGTAGCATTAATACAATTTCAATTTAGCATTTTGTAGCATTAATACATTTTTAGATTGTAATTCATCTAGTTGCTAACCATATTTTAAATAATAAATAAACCAGTCATTAGACGTTGTACCAAAATTTAAGTATTTAGGTATGACTCCTCAGACATATTTCAGAACTCATGTAAAAGCAAACCGCAGCAATACGAACTATATACACCATTCAGCATCCACAACAACTTTCAATAACAACTGCAATGTTACGTTTTAAAACAGCCATTACGCCAATAGTAACTTATGGGATCGATACAAACTCACTCCCAACGATCTAATAACAATAGAGAATGTAAAGTCTCGTTATATGAAGCGAGTCCTAGACATTGGGGAAGTAGACTATAGAGTTGGGAGAATATTGACTGAAAGTCATAGATAGCTATAACGAATTTATTAAACATAGGGTGAGGGGAGTGACGTCTTGCGACCTTTCAAACAGTGAAATAGAAAGGGGAGGTTCTTGGTTTAACTCAGTGAAGTTAACAGAAACTAAGTCCGACTTGCAACATGAGCTCACTGGCTTGTAGATCGTCATCAGTGTTGCCAAATCTTGAAAAGGGAAAGAACTAAACCCTGCGCTTTAAAACACCAGAAAGGCACCAGCTGGACTCTATGATTCAAAACACTAGGAAAGCTCCAAAAAATATAAATATATAAACGGATTTTCTCTTAACTTACTTTTCTTTCATTACAAATCTCCTTCTTCTCTTTTGGAGCCTGCTACCGCTATTAATCTTTAGAGCAGGAAGGTGTAGCTCTGCATACTTCCAATTTTGGCCACTATATCGTGCAGCCTACTATAAAACTACTAGGCATCTAACAAACAGCGACCGTGAGTTTGAGATAGATTTACAATAGTGACTATGGTTGCGTAAGAGCCTTCGCATGAAACTGGGAAATCCCCTGGCAGCTGGAAAGAAAATAGAGGATAGGCAAATCCTTTGTACAAGTGCACTAGCACTGAGCCCTGCATGTTGCGCTTATTTAGCATTTATGCACGAGAATGAGAATTTAAGGGACTTCCCCTGCTGGAGTGTTGACCTTGACACATGTAAGACTGAACTTTGATTTACTTTATTAAAATTATTACATGACTTTCAGGATTTACTTATTAGTCATAGGAGACAATTTCATGGAAAAATCCGTTAAGCACCAGATTTGGCACTGGTTTTATTGAAATAACACCAGTATTTCGCTATGGCACTATATGAAAAATTTTGGCACCAGATGAACTTCAGAAACACCAGATCTGTTGCTAAAAACACCAAATTGGCAACACTGATCGTCATGGGCGATGTTGGCGTAGCTATCTCGTTCCTGAAGTTGACATCTCGGGTGGTCTTTCATCGTTCCAGGTAGCAATCCTACCTAGCAACGCTATCTCATCACTAATTGAATAGACGCTATCGCCTAGTTGAGTGAAATAGAATTGTTTGATACTCAGCACATTGCTGCAAATATCCTATTTAAGTCTCTACATGTTGTAGGAAAACAAGAATATATTGTTCCCCGAGCCCCCACTGGTAACCCAATAACTTCTACATCTTGAAGGCAGTATTTCTCTTTGTAGAAAGGGACTGTAGTCTCGTAAATTTCCTTCTTTTCATTATTGACTTCATCTGGCTGCTCGGCATGTGTTTGAAAACGCACGGTTGAATTCCTTCATTTTATCTTCCTTGTAGGCTATGATATCAATGCACCGGGTACTGCCTTGCGTGGCTAGCTCTGAAACTTCTTCATGCACCACGAAGCCAACATCCCTCAGACTCTCCGCAAGGATGGATCTCACTGAGTGAAGTCTTGAGTCACTTAGAACCTCACCATCTCAAGTGCAGAACCCAAGTACTCTCGGGCCCAAGCTCCATGAACCTGAGAGGAATATGGATGACAGACTTGCTGGGTTCCCGGTCCGTGCGTAGTAACAGAACCAAATATTTTTGTCGGTGACTCACTCAATCATTCGCAAGACCACAGTGGTTTGAACAACGGCCCTATGTTAGCAGTATTGGAATAGACCAGATAAGACGGCGGGCTGTTGTCAGGCCCTTCCCGCCTGCCCCATCCCCTCACCCCGCAAGTTCACAGAGCTTGGACTCGAGCAGTACACGAGGGAGAGTTTCAACCTCGTTGCCACAGCGGCGACAACGGTTATGTGGACGAAATTCGTGATGTTGTTTTAGTCTTTGTGCAACCTTTTGCAGGTGAGAGTTCACATGTTCAGAGGTATAATGCTTACATTTCTTCGTTTATATGTCCCTTTTTGACGTGTAACATCTTTCAACTCGGTTGCTGTACCGTATATTTTGTTGTGGGGGTGATTCTGAAAAATGAAACGGAAATGGGACGATGAAACGGAAATGGGACGGCAATGCAACGGAATTAATGAGCGCGTGCCGTGGTGGAGATTGGAAATGTGTAAGAGGAAACATCGCATACGGTTTATCTCAAGGTTTGGAGGCCCCATTATAGATATTCCTGCAATAAATCATCTTCAAGTTGTCGTTGTTTGGTGTGAAAATATTCATTATATCATATTTGCTGAAAACCGGTCAGGATTTGGCACTGCAGTTTTACAAGTAGTTATTTCAATGACCAACAGAGTTCACTGTTAACAGTGGATAACATGTCACATGTTACACATCATATGCGACTTCTGTAAGGCTGAAATTGGTTCTTATCGTGTGATATAAATATTTCCGGGAGGGCGCCAATTCATAGATAGAATAGCCTACTATGAATATTCTTTTAATAGAGACACGAGATCTCATTCATCTCAGGAATGGTGTGTTTATAACACCAACCAGGACACTAGAGTAAACAAGGCTGCAACATAACAATAAATCATCGGAATGCTACTTACTATTTAGTGGTCTAAAGGGATGTATATTTAAATTGCTCCTGTAATGTAGTCACAATGATATAATTTCCAACTTGTATCATTAGTCTTTTTATCCTTTATTAAATTTTACTCCCGTGGAAGAGCTATAGATGAAGTCGTAATACTAGTATATAACTAATACGACGTATTAAATAAGACAGATTAATCCTGTATATTCTCCTTCGCGTCTTTTTTCATACAATTACTTTTCTTTTATAATCTCCAATAACCTCCAATCACTTTTTATTTATCAATGCTCACTTCCCATTGTCTAAACTCATCTCTGTTATCGTCAGAGTTGACACTCTCGTTTCACTAGTTCATGTTTCCTCCACTCAAGCGCACCAACGCCACCTCCAAAGAACACTAATCATTTTTATATAAACGTATCACGGCCTATATGGTCTCAGTAAACGTTACAAGGCTCGTAATTTTTTGTTCTTTCTTCGGCTTTTCCCAATTAATTGAGGTCGCCGGAGCCAACCAGGATTAATTTGGTTTTGGCCGTGGATTTAAAGCCGGATGCCCTTCCTGACGCCACGTGATTTTTCAGGTAAAAATTCCACCCAGCTGTCACCGGGATTCGGACTCCGGACGTCTGGGTGAAAGACGAGTAGCTAAGCCACTCCGCCATCACGCTACCCCGTTTATATGTCCCTTTATCTTTAAAATTGTAATCTTCGACAAAAACGCGATTCATAATGGTAATTATGGCCTGGTTATTGTTTCTATTTTGTTTTTAACGCGGTGATATATAAGAGAGGAACTTGTGTATTTCTATCAGCTGAAAGGGGGGTTAACATATTCTGTGGAAAATATCCACAACTGACCCTTCAATGACGGTACAACAGCTACTATTAATGAAAACATCGATAGAGCCCTGCGCGGATAATCGAATCGTTATCCGCATCCACCCCGCAACCGCCCCACATCCGCACGACATTTTTCTGCATCCACACATTTGTTATCTGAATCCGCTGGCATTACAATAATATTATTAATTTCTTAGATAAAGCATAAAGTTTTAAAGCAGGACATTTAGACATTTGCGAAGATATTCGTTCCCCTAGGCTGTGTGTGAATCGCAAGACAATGTTGACTGAGTTTTGTCCCTCTGAGTAACGGCAAGTGAAACAGCTGGTGGCTAATTATAGCCAGGGGCGGATCCAGGCCTTGCGGGGCCCTGGGCGATATGATAAGTTGGGGCTCACAACAATAGCGAAAAAAAATTAAAAAAAATATATCAAATAGAAAGTAGTTTTGAAATAATAATAAAATAAAGAATAGTTACAATATTTTGAATACACCACAGTACATCTTTTAATAATATGAAAGAAACCTTTAAGTCCCCTTGAAGAAGATTATGTAAACTATGAAATATTACTTTGCCACTTTTTTTCGGCTGAAGTCTTCTATTATTTCACTGAAATCTAAACTTGCTAAACGGTCAAGGGAGGTCATAGCTGCACTAAAAAAATGAATTATAAATTCGTTTGAAAAGTTTGAGAAGTATAATTAATTAATTAATTAATTAAATTTTAAAAATCCGTGGCGCGGGGCCCCCAGGACCGCGGGGCCCTGGTCGGTCGCCCTCCTCGCCCTCCCCTAGATCCGCCCCTGATTATAGCACTTACTTAGTCGTCGGATATACACACGCAGACAGGCGCAGGTTTAAGGACTTTCTTTTTTGCATAAGTCAACACTAATTGAGGGTATTTCCATAACTGACTACTCTCACTTCTCTATTATTCTCGTACAATCCAAGCGAAAGCAAATGGGGAAATAACAAGAAACGTGAAAGACGCAAATCTTAGCAAAAAATAAAATTATGTTTAAAAAATCCATTTCAACATTGTATTCTAAAAACAATCCGCAAATTTATTCTAAAATATTATCCGCTATCCGCATCCACGCAGGGCTTTGAACATCGATAGTTGTTGCGTCGCATAATGTTGGTTGCCCTGTAGCACTGTTAACGTTCCAGTTCATCGAGCGGCCACTAGGGAGCTATATAGCTGCACTCGCTGGCGACTCTGGCGGTGAATCCTTTAACGACATGTACCGGTGTACAGCAGACTTGGCTTGACGCGCCAATTCATTAGGCCACACACCATGCAATACGACCAGCTATAAAACAACGGCGTGAAGTGATCATGATTCTCTCCGAGTTTAATTATTATTCTCGTATATGGAACATTCACCACAATATATTAACTGACACTATGGGGCTACTGTAATTGTGCAGAGCGGTGGATCAAACTTGGTCTGACATATACTACATGTGGTTGCGTATCCATAGCTCCAGTGATGAATTCACGGGGTGGTCCAGTAGCAATCCCCTCTCCCGAAATTCCAAATCAATTTTATGTGTATATACCAGGTGAATCAGCTGCCCCTAATAATATTGTCTATGCAGCCCAAGTAGCATTGTTATCAGGAAGGTCGATATTTCTCTGCTTGCATCCCGCATGGTACTAATGCACTGCAAGAATATCCTGCAAACAATACTGAACACTATTATTTTCCCACGATGTGACTACATATTACTACGAGGTAAAAATAATAGTGTTCAGTATCGTGTGCGAGATAGGCTTGCAGTGCATTAGTATCACACGGGATGCAGGCAGAGAAATATCGACCTTCCTGACAACACGCGTTAGTTGGGCTGCATAAAACAATATTATTAAGGGCAGCTGATTCACCTGGTATATATATATTTCTAACTGAAAGTCAAAATAATGAATGAATTTAAATTATTATCGTTTATTTAATCGGCCACAGTGGCCGAGAGTGCCAACGTGCTAACTCGTGCCTCGCTGTGATCATGAGAGCGTGGGGTCGATTCCCACCTCGGCCGTCCTGGAAATGTTTCTTTTTGTTTCCCATTAACACAACCAGGACAACGCCGGGACAGTTCCTTTCAAATGGTCCACGGGCGATTTCCTTTCAAAATCTCTCCCCTGACCAATTAGCCCAGGCTAATTTGAGACTTTTTATTTGCATTTTACTCAGAAACTATTAACAGGGTTTAATCGAATTTTTTCAGAGATGTTCTTCAAGACGCTCTCTTAACTTTGACACAGGTATTTTGAAAATAAATGTATTTTTGAATTTTCAATAATCCTTTTAAAATTTCTTAATTTTTAGCTGCTTTTTCATGAACATTTTCATCTGTCAAAATTAAACTAAAACAAATTTTGATAAACGGTCGGGCTGAAATATCACACAAATAAGGAGAGCAAACTCTAAGCGGGAGCTGATGATTGCCATAAAATGTAGGAAAATTGCATAGCTGGGTCAAGTGTTACGTGGTGAAAAATACGCAATATTAAACCTCATTTTAAATTGACGGGCATCAAAGAGAGGGCAGGAAATGGACGTCTTGTCTTCGGAAACTTCAAGAGTGGACTGGCACAAGAATTATTTAACAACTAGACCTATACTGTGTAGCGGATGATAGACGAAGACTATCCATATTGATCGCCATCGTCCGGGAGACTGGGCAGGGCATATAGATAAAGAAAAAGAAAAATAAGAAGGAATTACATCTAAAATGTCGGTTTTCTATGTTGAAGAGTTTCAGAAAATATGGACGTTTTATACCTAAACAATTATTTTACTGAGAAATTGGAATCAAACGATTTTTCCGGTTTTTAGAACATACTAGTACCATAGGATTCCTCTTCTTCCCTTTGAAGCACTACCATGTATTTTGTGTGTTGTTCGATGTAACTTTGCCTTTGCTTCTAACGCAGCCTCTTCCTAAATTTTGTTTTGTTTCTATCGTCTAATAGAAACAAGAATAAAAATGTAATTTGGTGGGTTTATTAATAATACTCACAATTCTAGGCAAGAAGCCTCTCAGGAGTGAGATAAGAAATGATCCCCTTGAGGCAAGCAACTCAATGTTGAAAACATTCTTATTATTTATTTATTTATTTATTTATTTATCTATCGTATGGCTTTTAGTACCGGGAGTGTCCGAGGACATGTTCGGCTTGCCAGAGGTCGTAGCTGCTTCAAGCGGACACCCATAGAGTGAGCTACAAGTTCCGTTCAATTTCAACTAGTTCCAACTTTCGCTACCAGATATCAATGATACCTAGTGGTGAACTTTGGAACTTTGATAGAGCGTTACAACGAAATATAACCTAGAAATTTAGCTCCACACAAGTTTAGTCTGTGGAAGGATCTTTTACATGCCAAAAATCTATGACATGGGACCGCCGGCTTTACTTCCCCTCCGAAGGAAGGCATACTGAAGGGGTTTAACGCTCTTAAAAAATCTGATGACTTCGGCCTGGTTTGATCCCGCTATCTTGGGAACAGCAGTTCAGCATGCTACCAACTACGCCACCGACGCCGATAAAACATCCTTTAATACCATAGTCTAGCCCAGGCCACGCCAACGCGAGCACTAGTGCTTTTCCTCTCCCTCCCCTCTTTCTCCAGTCAGACTTGGATGATGAGCAATGGATCGCTGACCTCTCTTTCATGAAAGATATCACTGGGTCTTTAAATGCTTTAAATATCTCGTTGCAAGGCAAAAATTAATTATTCAGTACTATTATTAATTGAGAAAGCCTTCGTGGCTTACGCGGCAGCACGCCGGCCTCTCACCGCTGGGTCCGTGGTTCAAATCCCGGTCACTCCATGTGAGATTTGTGCTGGACAAAGTGGAGGCAGACAGTTTTTTTCTCCGGGTACTTCGGTTTTCCCTGTCACAATTTCATTCCAGCAAAACTCTCCACTATCATTTCATTTCATTTCATCTGCCATTGATTTAATCATTGCCCCAGGGGAGTGCGAAAGGCTTCAGCAGCCGGGACAGTTCATATCCTCGCCGCTAGATGGGGGCTTCATTCATTCCATTCCCTGACCCGGTCGGTCGACTGGAAGCAGGCTGTAGATTTTCATTATTTATTGAAAATATAGCGCACAAATTGTGCATAGGGTTAATAAATTTGAATATACATTAGTGTTTTCACCTTCCACCTTCACAAAATATCACAATGGAAGGTCCCCGGTTCGTACATGTGATTACGTGGTACCGACTACATTGTTTACCACATAATTTACAAAAACAGGTTACGTCTATGTCATGAAAGTACTCGGTGACACACAGTTTATGGTGGTACCCGTGTACTGCCATCGAGTTAACGAAGTGTCGTAGGTCTTGATTGGTGTCAGTTCATACCCTATTCGTCATGGCTTCCGTTATGTAAAATTCGAGGCAGATTTCATCCCTCTTCTTCACTCTCTCATGCATTAGTCTTTTCCAGGCGTCCGTAGATGGTAGTCGTCTCTTCATCCGTAGGTCCTCAATGAAGAAGTTCTCCTTGGCAAGTTCGTACACTAGTCTAGATTTTGCATATTTTGATAATCCCAGGGTTGCTTTTAGAAAGCGGGACTTCACTGCCTTGAGCGTCCTCACGTCCGCCAGGGTCAGTTTCTCCCAGATGATTTCTATCCCGTATGTGGCGATGGGCGCTATTTTCACGTCGAATAATCTCATAGCTGTTCCCAAAGAGAGCTTCGTGAGTGATTTAATGTCATATATGGCTTTAGTTGCCGCCGTTGCACGAGACTTTATGTGGACTCTGTAGTACTATGTGTGACCGCATTGAAAGTTTCAAATTGCAGCCTGTGCTTTTTAAAAGTCAGCTTCAAGAAGGAAATTGGGACAGTTTTCCCTCTCTAAAATCCTTGAATCCCGAGGATTCATGTCCTTGCTCTGAAATTTGTTGCTATGTTCAGAACAACGTTCGTTTGTGAACAAATGTTTACAATTATGAATATTGACAAAACAAAAACAAGTTTGTGTGATGCTTCCTTGGAAGCTATACTTCGGATTGCAACTGCCAAAACGATTATTCCAAATATCGGAAAATTAGTGGCTTCAAAGCGATGCAGAGGATAAACAAAGAATGTTGAAAATTAGTGCAAAATCAGGAGCGCAATAAACTATTTTTTCTGTCTGTACACAAAATTGGCATTATAATTATTATTTTTATAATCGTTTCGGTCGTCTATGGACTACGTTATTTCAACTGCCTTCTCTCTCGTTCTTTCACATTGGCACAGTATTCACGCATTCTTCTTTGGCGAGCTTCCTTTCGTTCTTCGATCCACTTCTTGCCAGTTTTCAATATAGGTTTTGGCTGAAAACTCTGTATCTCCCCAAGTTTCTTCTTCAAAGAGTCACGTTCCGAGATGTCCTCGTGTGATATCCCCAGTTCTTGTAGGTCTTTTTCCACCTCTGTAAACCAAATCCCTTTGGTTTTCTTTCCCACAAAGTAGGCACAGATTCGATTGGACAGTCTTCCGGAGTTCATTCGTGTTAAATGGTCATAAAAGGAGAGTCTTCTTTTGCGAACGGTGTCCGTTATTTTCTCCACATGCAGATACTGTTCATCGTTGTGTCGTCTTCTATACTCTCCTCGTTCCTTGACCGTGCCCAAGATCTTTCTCGGAATCTTCCTCTCTTTGGCTTCGAGTTGTTCTGCCAGGCCTTACTTATTCCTCGCCAGGCATTCTGATGCATATAATGCATCCGGGCGAATATCGGTAACGTAGTGCCTCAGTTTGGCCTTGAAGGACATTGATCGTGTTTTGTAAATGTATTTGGTTAAATGGTAAGCCATTTCCATTTTGTTAATCCGTGCCACAAAAGCTTCCTTCTCACGAACGTTGGGCTCAATCAATTCACCCAGGTATGTGAATTTCTCTACCTGTGTTATTTGTCCTCCATTCACCATAAGTTCTCTGGGTTCTGACTTGATGTTCGTTATAAACTGCGTTTTCTTAAACGAAATCTGAAGACCTGCCTTTGTTGCTTGTACCTGTAATTGATTGATTTTTTGTGTGGCCGTGTCAAGAGAATTAGAGAAAATTGCAACATTATCTGCGAAAGCTAAACAGTCGATTGTCAAGTTTATGTTCTTACAACCTAGTCTGACCCCATTCTCTACACCATCCTTACACAATTCATTACGCCTTTCTCGAATAACTTTCTCAAGAACACAGTTGAATATCAGAGGCGGGAGCCCATCTCCCTGTCCGTATTTCGAAGGATTCAGAAATCTCTCCCCTGAATTTCACTTTGGAAGCTGTATCCAACAGGGATTGGTGAATGATTTCTTGTCTTATTATCTAAACCAAATTCTCCTGAAACCTGGATCAGAGTACTTCAATCCAGCGAGTTGTAAGCCTTCTTGAAATCAACAAATGTCACAACAAATTTCTTACTTCTCAGATTCATGTACGATGGAAATGATTTTAGATTCATGATTTGCTCAACACAAGAGCGCCCCTTTCGAAATCCACCTTGGTATTCGCCCAGTTGTTGATCGAGTTGTGCTTCCGCTCTCGTTTGAAGCGCTTTCGCGAGAATCTTGTATGTTATCGAGAGGAGTGTTATGCCACGATAGTTGTTTACGTCTGCTTTATCACCTTTCTTGTGCAGGGGGTGAATCAGGGCCGATGTCCAATCACTGGGCAGTTTCTCTGTTTCCCAAATCTCCCGGATGATATCCGTTAGCTTGTCGATTGGTTTTTCACCTGCGTATTTCCAGAGTTCGGCAACTATTGAATCCTCACCTGGTGCTTTATTGTTCTTAAGTGAGTGAATGATCTGCTTGATTTCTTCCCTAGTTGGTGGACTTGAGTCTGGATTGAGGAGCATATTTTTGTGAAAGGAAAATTTCGATGTTGGAGCCTCACAATTGAGAAGGGACTCAAAGTATTTCGCCAGGATCTGACAGTTTTCTTTGTCATTGTAAGCAACTTTCCCATCGGGATTCCTAAAGTGAAGACTGGGTGGTGTGTATTTACTGAGATTTTGCTTGAAGGTTTTATAGAAATCACGGGTGTTGATCTTTTTGAAATCTTGGTCTATCTGTGCCAACTGATTTTTGTGGAATGCTCGTTTTATCCCGCGTATGGTTTTTCAGTCTGATTTCTCACGACCAGGAATCTCTCTCTGTTTTCTTAATTCTTCTGTTTATTCCAGCCAGGCAAGCCACCTTTGGTGATTGGCATCGTCACATTCATTAGTCCACCAAGGATGCCTCCTCGACTTTGTCAGTAGGATGGTTTCCTGTGCCGTTTCAATTATTGCTTCTTTGAGTTGTTCCCAATTCTGTGGCTGAAGTGCTTCAAGTTTCTGACTGAATTCGCTTTGTGTTCTCAATTTTTCCACATCAAACCTGTTGATCTTTCTCTCCTGAAATGTCTTGGTGGATCTTGGAAAAAGTTTTAATTTTATCTTTGAAAGATAGTGATCAGAGTCAAGATTATTATTATTATTCGTTTTCTTACCGGTACTCCGCCTGGCGCGCGCTGATTTGCCAGCCCCATTTACCAAATAACAACAACGCGACTCTCGCCTCGCTAAGCGCTCCCACTACACTTTTCTCTCCTACAGCAGAGCATCGGTGCTTTTACTGGCGCCGGACGGTGCTCGCGAAGCACCTGAGTGGCGTGGCCTGGACTAGACCTTCCAAGAACACTATTCCTTTAGGGGATATGGACTTGAGAATTTACGTACCATCAACCTCTAAGGATACATGAGCTAGAGATTTTAGGTAAATAAAATATATGTAGATTAAGGCTTTCACGGCCCGGATATAATAAAATATAATCAAGTATCCTCAGGATGGGCAATCAGAGACTGACCGAAAGGATTCTTAACCTTGCTCTGTCAATGAAAGTTAAAAACACCTGGCTGCTTGAAGTTGGAAGAGATCTTCAGGAAATCGGCATTACAGATGACATTGTAATAAACAGAGCATAGTTCAGAGAATTAGTCGATAATCACCGCTTTGCAGACCATCCAAGCACTATCACCATCAAAACCTGGTCAGAAGATCGCAAGAGAAGACACAGCGAGAAGTTGAAGAGATTTTGGGAGATGAGAAAGGCAATGCCATCAGCTAAATAAGTTCAATCGCGCTCCTTAGTCGGGAATGACGAAGAAAGAAAGAAAGAAAGAAAGAAAGAAAAATAAAGTTTGAAAGTACATTCCTTGTTCCTAAATATCCTTTTCTTATTCATCGAATGTTTATTTAGGCATTTTGAATCCGGTCGATTAGATTATCAGTTTGCCTTTCCTACCACTAAGCGCGCTAGTGCGAGTTAGTGCAGAGTTTCACTTAAGCCCTTATAACTACTTCCGGTGTGAAGATTTTACAAAAAGTCAAAATACGCCTGAGGGTAATGAAACAAAGAACACATTAAATAAATAATTATATGTTAACAAGTTAATTTGGCTAGGATTTGAAGAAAAACGAAAACGAGGCTTTTGTTCCTGAAGTGCATTTAGGCCAGAATTGATTTTAGAAATTTGTATTTTTAATATGATAGGGTTCTCTCAATAATGGCGGTAGCTATGTAGAGAAGTTGTTTTAGTAATTATTTAAACCAATTTCTCCTCCACCCCCACCCGCCTCGGGACCACAGCCCATGAACGGCCTTGGCCTACCAAGCAACCGCTGCCCAGCCATTTGACCTAGCTTACAGCGTCGATTACCCTCGGCTATTAATCTTAGTCTCCGTGACCGGGACACTACCAGACCGTCAGACAGATACTCAATTGCCCTCACGAGGCTGAATGCACCCCGTTCCAGCCATCACGTCAGTTTCTAAAATCCTTGATGGAGCCGGGAATCGAACGTGGGGCCTTCGGGTGAGAGGCAGGCGCACTACCTCGACGCTACGGAGCCGCCATTCAAACCAATGTTGTGTTTCTTAAAAATAAATTATATTAAAAACGCGCTTTTATGTGACGTTTCCTAAATAAAAAAAAGTCACTATAGATTAACAATATCATTTGTTTCGTTATTGGTATTTTAATTTTGCAAGAAATATACATTAAAATAGGCCGTCCATGATTCTTTACAAAATAAGTGTGACTTCATAAAGAAGTGGCTAAATACACGTGGTCTAGACGGAGCAGTAAGTTAATTGCCAGTTATTCGAAGCTCAACGATCCTCCTCACCGTATGGTGTTAATAGTCAATGAATTATATTTTATGATGTGCCCCGGGGTTAACCTCATTTATTCATTGATTCAATCATGGGTCATTAGATATGGAGACATACATTTCACAATGGGAAAACCTCTTGCCAGCCGCATTCCATCTGGCACTGCCTTCTCCCTCTCTCCTCGTTTGAATAGTCATTCAGGATAAACTTGGAGGAATGGCTAACTGTGCGGTGCGGTGCCATTTGCGACGAACGACCTCCTAGAGAAGGAAGAACTAGTTTTGACTGTTGAGTCACAGTGCCGTTAGCGTGTAAAGGAATGCCGCCTTGTATTTAAGTAACATACGATGTGAAGATTTGATGAAGCGAGTAAAATTGATAGAATATCCAGGGCGAATAGAGTAATAAGTGGCGGAACTCCGGTAGTTGACCGTTTCCGCCGCTAGATGGTACTAGCGTTCCTTGGCCTGGACGTGCAGGTGGACGGTCAGTCTGGTTCGTTGTTTATTAAAAGAAGTATTGCACTAAATACGAAGCAAGTTGTGAATGACAGAAAAAAATCTTCAAGGAAATACGAACATATTAAAAAAACTGTCCAGAAGACACTAAAATACATTTCTAAGAAGAGTAGAGCTTACCTCTAAACAGAAGAGATCTTCATTATTTTTCTCGCTGATTTTGAAGATGATCTGGATCTCAGTTCCCTGGACATTTCTTTCGCCCGGAAAATGAACTTTATTCGCCCTGGAATATCTGTGCAGCACTGCGAGTGTAAATTTTTTAGATAAAAAATTTACCACTATATTCAATTCCTCTGTTTTGTTGACACACAACCACATCACTATCCCGTCTTTGTTTTGCATTAGTCTCGCCCATAGCTAGGAGTATATCCTTCGTTTATAAGGCAAGGTTTACCTCTATTGGTTGAAATAAACACCAAAATTAACCGGACTGAACCTAAGTTAAGAATGACGAGTTGACGCAGAGGGAATATGAACTGGACTGAACCTAGCCACAGACCACGAAGAAACCTTGATTTGCAGATGACACTCAAACTTATATTAGCCGATGACGCGGTGGCTGCTGATCTCGTCATCCGCTTTATAAGTGAGAGTGGGTTAGGGCCAGCAATCTAAATTTTCCAGTGAACATTGACTCAACGACTTGTTCGTTTTTGAATGCTGAATTTTTGTTTTTCTGTATTTTTGTTTATATTATAATTATTAGTTTTATTTAACTATATTGTTTTATTAATTTTCGGTCTTTTCAAATTTAGTGTCCACCTCCAAATTTGTATACTTTAATCTGTGTTAATAGGGGCAGATGGCCTCGTAGTTCCACGTCTTAAAACAACAATAACTAACTAGACACAGACCGAATGACGAGTTATCAAACCCACCATACTGACTGCACTCACGAGGAGGGTTTTCCCACAATACTAGAAGCTGTCAAATATATTGAACATTCGGTCGCTAACGGGAAACGCAGAACTATTTTATAGCTCGTCGCAAATAGGACACTTCATGACCCGTCGCAAACGGGAAGACAACTACTGTACTTTTATCTTACAACACATCATATCTTTTGAGATGCTTGAAGCCATGATAAATGGTTGAAATCTATAAAAATGCAGTCTTTCCACCCTCCTTCTCTCCTCACCAACAGACAGTACTTCATTTCTATCTAGTCTATACGAGGTGTTTTCAAAATGTATGCTCAGAGCATCAAAATGATGAAAGCTTCCTCAGACTGCCATTTTATCATGAAGCGTTGTTGTTTCATTTGAGGGGCTTGAACATCGTGGTCATTTATCCCCATGTACTTTGGTGTGTATAGAATTTGTTTTATAACCTGTATTATTGTGATGGGAGCCTCCGTGGCTTAGGCGGCAGCACGCCGGCCTCTCACCGCTGAGTCCGTGGTTCAAATCCCGGTCACTCCATGTGAGATCTGTGCTGGACAGAACGGAGGCAGACAGGTTTTTCTCCGGGTACTCCGGTTTTCCCTGTCAAAATTTCATTCCAGCAACACTCTCCACTATCATTTCATTTCATCTATCATTCATTTAATCATTGCCCCAGAGGAGTGCGTCAGGCCTCGGCAGCCGGCACAGTTCATATCCTCGCCGCTAGATAGGGGCTTCATTCATTCCATTCCTGACCCGGTCGGAGACTGGAAGCAGGCTGTGGATTTTTTCATTATTGTGATGGCTGTAGTAGTGTGTGTATTTGTAATTCAGGTGATGATTGGCCTCAAGTTAGGAACCATCCCGGCATTTGGCTGCAGTAGAAGTGGCAAACCACGGGAAACCACTTCCATATTGGCTGGGGAGGGAAACGAATCTACCTCTTGTCAGTTTTGCCTCACGAGGCTTGCTGTACCACGTTCCTGCCCTCAGAACAGAGTTACATTTCTTGGCAAATCCGGGAATCGAACCCGGACCTAAGAGGTGACAGCTAAGAATGATAATCGCTACACCACTGCAGTAGGAAAAGACAACTTGAACCAAATTTAGCGTTTTGAGGCATCTATGATTTGCAGCTTTTTTTTTTGTGGCAAATTTGGTTGGTTATCGTGTTGGAAGCCATTTTTCAGTGTTGCCTTAGTAATCGAAATTTAATGTTTTTCAGTCTTTATTAATCTCATATATACGGTATATTCTGGATTAGGGAAACACCCATAACAATTGGATACAATTGTGTTCACAGACTGTAAACATTACATTTAGAAAATTGGTTGGATAAAAGAATTATGTGCCATATAACATACAATTTCATATGGGACATTATCATGTAGGCCTACTTGACAAAATACACGGAAATATACATATACTGACAATGTATTTTGTAATGCAATATCAGAATTTTGTTCTTTATCTGCAGATGAAAACGTCCAATCACAGTCAATCCAAAATGGAGACTTTTTAACCAAAAAATATATAGTTTCAAATAATTCTCTTATTACTGCGAAAAAATGACCAAGTAATATTTTCAAGAGATATAAAAAGATTAAAAAAACGCACTTATTTAGCGATAAAGCGATGGTTTCGCATATTGAGCCAATTTCACTTTTTATCACAAATTCAAAATGACTAAAATTCGTATTGATATTGTAACTTTCAGTCGGCCAACACAATATATATATATATATATATTAACTTATATAATTATCTTACAAGCTGTACCCAGCATGCGTTGCAGTGCCAATGAAAGAATGTGTTGGCGTTTTAAGTTAATTTTGTTTCTTGAAGTGCTTTTAGATACACAATATTTTTTACAATTTCCGTTAACTGCCTCTAAACTATCGTAAAATGAATTAACTAAATTAGAAACATACGTGGGAGCGTGCACAACAACTTACCAAAGTTTCATTGCAATCGGATGAATGACAAATGAACGCATACGGGATTTTGTTTAAACGATTCGTGCGCTGTCACTCATTTGTTGAATCTACTCGTACGATACCTATTGTAAAAAGGATGTACTGAGCATGAAACCTTCTCTGGAGTGTACTTAACGATTCACCAAAGTTCCATCGCAATCGGATGAAAGGTACATGAACGCATACGGGACTTCCTTGATATTTTAGGTTATTTGTCACATATTCCAGTAATTGGAATTATTTTGTGTTGTTGACCGATTGAAACTTGTAATATGAATTTTTAATAAGGCAACTCTGTTTTTTAAATTCGTTTGTACAAGTCTTAAATCTTGAAGATACCAATAGACAGTGGACAAATTACGCATCTATCATTATTGCTAAAAATGAACCCAACTCCCACCAAAGTATAGAACGGTTTAATGATGCCTCCTATCGGTTACAAGGTTTGAGGACGGATTGTTTGATGGCAAATAATGGTGTGATCATTTCCAATGAAAAAAGCGAGTCATGTGGAGAGCTCTTAGTGTTGATATGTGCCATTTCTTTTGGCAACATTAGCGAGATAAGATGCTAGAAGACTAATAGTTACATCAAGCCCAGCTGTCTGGCGCTGCAATGAAGTGTAATCTATCTTAGCATGTCGCCCTCATGAGCTGTAACCTAGTTATTTATCTCGGCCCCAACAGAAGAAATAAGACAGGTCGGACCGCAGGTCAACAAGAACGACACTCCATCAATCTACCTCGCTCGCCATTCAACACAAACACACACTTAATGTACAATATCTATTCTCTTCTCTAGTATTTGCTATCACACCGTGGTAAGTTGGAAATATCAGTTAATGAAAAATGGAAACCCCTTTAACCAAATAATAGATACACCCAAGTACATTGAGTTAAATTGATCACAATGTCGCAAAGCCTTTAAATGTATTGTGTCAGGTACAGCTTATGACTTTCAAAAAATCAATTTTTCAAAATATTTTTTTATTTTATGCTCCTATCCTTTAGCAACAGTTTGGTGCAAGAGATATGTCATTATGCGCCATAGTTTTTGAGTTATGATTTAAAAGGCAAATCCCTGCACCCAATGACCGTCCTGGGTAATGGTATGTAAGATTTATGCACAAATGTTTATCGCTCATATTTTCAGACTTTTGTTTTTGACAACTCAAAAACCAATTGACATACACTAATGAATTTTTTGAGTATTTCTGCTTCCTATATCTATTAAATGCAGTAAATTAATGTCTCTCTCTAAGATAGTTTCATTAAAAAAATAGCAAAAATTTTGACATTTTATTTTCAATACAAAAGTAAAAATATTTTTGTGAAGATATGTTGCTGAAAGTACTTGCATTTCTAGAAGAATATCTTTGTAGAGACTTGAAGCCTTTCTTTCAGTGTTGCCTGTACAAAATTGTCATTTGTAGCACTTCAGTCGGTCATCTCGATTATGCCCAATGAATGGGCGGGGTACAAGATACAAATATAAAAACAAGATGTTCAGTAAAGAACGTATAGCCTACTTTCTCCTAAATGCATGGGTATTGTTATAACTCTTTGTCCTTTTCAAGGAGTATAATTGAATGTTGGTTGTAGTAGCTTGTTGAAATACAACGTGCTATAGGGATATTAAACATGAATATGAGGTGCCCTTTGCTAGTGCTACCTCTGTAAAAAAATTCATTCAATTCGGTTTCACCGTGTGTGCATTGATATGGGGAATGGATTTGCACACATACATGGCCGCTATTTGCAAACTATTGGGCTGATGACCTTGTAGTCAGTCATAAGATGCTTTCCACAAAAAGGCATGTTGTTGCAAAATCTGGTAGAGATCAAATGATTAGGATGGTCGTAATTTGATTTAAGCTTTGAACATTTGTGTGGCCGCCATTACGTTTCCGTCAAGATGGCGGCGATATAAAACATGACACTGAGGTGCCCTTTGCTAGTACTACCTCTGTACCAAATTTCGTTCCATACGGTTTCACCGTGTTCGAATTAATAGGGGGAATCGATTTTCACACAAAGATGGCCACCATCCGCAAACTATTAGGCTGATGACATATTAGTTTGGTCATAGGATGCTCCCCCTATAAAGGTATGTTGTTGCAAAATTTGGTAGAGATTGGATGATTAGGTTAATCGTAATTTGATTTAAGCTTTGAACATTTGTGTGGCCGCCAGTACGTTTCCGTCAATATGTCGGCGATATAAAACATGACACTGAGGTGCCCTTTGCAAGTGCAACCTCTGTACCAAATTTTGTTTCATTTGGTTTCACCGTGTTCGAATTAATAGGGGTAATCGATTTTGACACAAAGATGGCCGCCATCCGCAAACTATTAGGCTAATGACCTATTAGATTGGTCAAAGGATGCTCCCTCCATAAAGGTATGTTGTTGCAAAATTTGGTAGAGATCGGATGATTATGTTAGTCGTAATTTGATTTAAGCATTGAACATTTGTATGGCCGCCATTACGTTTCTGTCAAGATGGCGGCGATATAAGGCATGACACTGAGGTGCCCTTTCCTAGTGCTACCTCTGTACCAAATTTCGTTCCATTCGGTTTCACCGTGTTTGAATTAATAGGGGGAATCGATTTTGACACAAAGGTGGCCGCCATCCGCAAACTATTAGGCTGATGACCTATTAATTTGGTCAGAGCATGCTTCCTCCATAAAGGTATGTTGTTGCAAAATTTGGTAGAGATCAGATGGTTAGGTTAGTCGTAATTTGATTTAAGCTTTGAACATTTGTGTGGCCGCCATTACGTTTCCGTCAAGATGGAGGCGATATAAAACATGACACTGAGGTGCCCTTTGCTAGTACTACCTCTGTACCAAATTTCGTTCCATTCGGTTTCACCGTGTTCGAATTAATAGGGGGAATCGATTTTCACACAAAGATGGCCGCCGTCCGCAAACTATTAGGCTAATGACCTATTAGATTGGTCAAAGGATGCTCCCTCCATAAAGGTATGTTGTTGCAAAATTTGGTAGAGATCGGATGATTAGGTTAGTCATAATTTGATTTAAGCTTTGAACATTTGTGTGGCCGCCATTACGTTTCCGTCAAGATGGCGGTGATATAAAACATGGCACTGAGGTGTCCTTTGCAAGTGCTACCTTTGTACCAAATTTCGTTCAATTCGCGTTCACCGTGTTCGAATTGATAGGGGGGGGGGCAGACATTCAGAGTACACACACTCACACACACACACACAGACTCACACACACACAGACTCACACACACACACACTCACACACACACACTCACACACACACACACACACACACACAGACAGACACACTTTTTCGCCCTGTGTTGATCTCATAAGTCTACTTTCATTTTTTGCAAAAATCGAAAGTAGGCTAATACAGTATTAGTTCATTGTCACTACTGTATTAATAGTGACAATTGACTAAATTAATACATGTAATTTTTTATATTTATACTGTTTATCATGTTGACCGACTGAAGAGCAACAAATGACAACCGTTATTTAACCAAATTATTTATAAGGATATCCATTTATTTTATTTTAATATTGTATAAACGTTGAAGAAGATATCAACCTATATCGAAACATGTACTAACATTTGAATAGAATTTGTATTGATTAGCGGAGCATTTTAATTAATTATTAATCAATACAGCGATTTTCTTACATTTTCTTAAAACGATTGTGGTTTAAACGTACCTGAAATATTTTAATAAAAATCTATGTATTTATTTACCTTAAGATAACCTATACAGATATGAAAATGAATCGTTACCAGGCTGCTATATCATTCACTAGCATTAGTTCCCGGCTTCGCCCGGTAGATTTATTTGTTTTATGGATGATAATGAATACTACTACAGAACTGGAGCACTCTAGGATAAGGATAGGAAAGCACCAACGCTTATTGCAGCTGATAACCTCAGTATACTGCACCAACACCATCGCATACTATTATCATGATGATAACTGTTTTAAGGGGGCTAAGAAATCTTTTTGCACTAATTACTCCCCGTGACTGTAATTTATAAGCAGCTCGCAATTCTGCACGAGAACATTGGTAGGGGCGACGTGATGCAGCCCGCATTGCCAGGCAAAAATAGACCTAGGTATTATTGAAGCTATCCGGGAGCGCTTGTTCTTCCGACTTACTGAATAAAAATCAATTTTTGAGGTTACCTGAGAGGTGTAGCCTAAAGCTACATAGCCTAAACTATTACTCTTGAATGTGGCTATCATATACAAAAATAATGTTTCGAATCCGACTGGTAGTTCCAGAGATTAGCGCGTTTAAGCACACCAACAAACAAACTCTTCAGCCTTATTGTATTAGTATAGATTTCTCTGTTGAGAAACTAATATAGGCCTAGCACATTATTCTAATAATGATGATAGCAAACACTCGTCTCGAGTAGGTTGGCCTTCCAATGCTAAATGACTCTTCATCGATGAGTCCGGAGGTGACTAAAAAGCCCAATGCGGGAGAGACACCGTTTCCCGCAGTGATGACAGGTAGTATCAGGTCCAGGTGAGACATCCGCATTCATTCCCTTTCTTCTAATGAACACTCTGTTCTTTCTGCGCTGCCTCCGATCTTCTATCATACGTCGGCGGTTTTCTTCAAAACGTATCGCACCACGATGAACAATTGATCTCCAGGATGAGCGATCAAGAGCTAAGGTCTCCCAGTTGTTGATATCAATATGGCAAATTTGCATATTAGCCTTTAGTACGTCTTTGAATCGCTTCCTCGGACCTCCCACACAGCGCTTGCCCTCAGTTAGTTCAGAGCAAAACACTTGCTTGGGAATGCGATTATTGGGCATGCGGATTACGTGTCCTGTCCATTGCAGCTGACGTTTTAAAAGCATGGCTTCAACACTGGTAGTCTGTGCTTCTTCGAGAATGCTGGTGTTTGTGCGTTTGTCTTGCCATGTCACACGAAGAATTTTCCTCAAACAACGCTGGTGATATTGCTCCAGCTTTTTAAAATGACGTCTGTAGCATGTCCAGGATTCAGATCCGTAAAGTAAGGTGGGAACTACAACTGAGTTGTACACAAGGATCTTCGTTGCAGCATTGATATCATGGTTGTCAAAAACTCTAGACCTCAATCTTGCAAAGGATGCCCCAGCACGGTTAATCCTGTGTTGGATTTCGGAATCCATATTTGCACTTGATGACGGGGTGCTGCCAAGATAAGAAAAGGTGTTAACTTCTTGAAGCTTCGCTCCGTCGATGGTGACATTGATGTTTCTTTGTCCTTGTCCAGGGGCTGGTTGGTAGAGGACTTGGGTTTTACTGGAGTTAAGTTTCAGCCCAATCTTTTCGTATGCTGAAGAAAAAGCATTCAGGATTTTCCTAAGTTCGTCCTCTGATTGAGCTACTACTGCATTATCATCAGCGTTCTGTAACTCAACCAATGCAGCAGGAGATGTTCGAGTCCTTGCCTTTAGACGGCTCAAATTAAAGATCTTCCCATCCATCCTGTAAGTTATCTGTATACCTGTAGGAAGATCATCTTTGACTAACTGCATGACAGTGGCAACGTACAGAGAAAACAATGTCGGGGCAATCACACAGCCTTGTTTAACACCGGTATTTATATGAAATGGTTCTCCAATAGAGTCGTTACCAATGACATTTGCCTTCATATCAGTGTGGAGTAGTCTTAAGATGGTAATAAATTTCAGTGGAAAACCATACAATGCTAAAATCTTCCACAAGGCTTCACGGTTTACCGAGTCAAATGCCTTACTGAGGTCTATAAAGGCAATATAAAGAGGTCTATTTTGCTCTCTACATTTCTCCTGAAGCTGACGAACAGTGAATATCATATCTGCAGTTCCTCTAGAAGGCCTGAAACTACATTGGCTCTCTGGGAGTATTTTCTCCACCAGGGATAGAATACGATTCGCCAAATAACGAGCAATAAGCTTTCCAAGGCATGATAACAAAGATATACCACGATAGTTGTTGCAGTCTGCACGATCACCTTTCTTAAATATGGGAACTATCAGACTATCTCTGAAATCAGCAGGCATTTTTTCAGTTCTCCAAATTTTAATGATAAGATCATGTATGTGGCTTATGAGTTCCTCACCTCCTTCTTTGAGAGCTTCCACCAGTATTCCATCACATCCAGTGGCTTTGTGTCGCTTTGCTTGATTAATAGCACACTGAACCTCATCTAGTGTTGGCAGGGTACCGAGTTCTTCCTTGATGGGTGCTTGTTGTAATATATCATACACCTGCTCATCAATAACTGAGTCCTGGTTCAAGAGGTCTTCAAAATGCTCCTTCCACCTATTCATGATGGAGTATTGATCTTTTAGAAGCGTGCTTTTGTCACTGGACCAAAGTGGATTTCTACCAAACGTGGAGGGGCCATAAATCGCTTTTGTGGCTTGGAAGAACTGTCGCGAATCTTTGTCGGCTAGATATTGCAGCTGTTTAGCTTTGGATGTCCACCATGCATTTTTGAGCGCTCGAGTTCCTCTTTGGACATTTGCCTTCGCAAGACAAAATGCTTCTTTCTTAGTACGGGAGTTCATATCTTTTCTCCAAGTTTGCAAGGCTTTTCTCTTTTCTGAGATTAATGCTTCAATTTCTTCATCATTTTCATCAAACCAGTCTTGATGTTTCCTGGTCTTATATCCCAGCGTTTCCTTGCAAGCATTCTGAATAGCGGTCTTCAGACTCTCCCAGTGCAGTGTTACATCTGGATGGTATTCCTGTGGCAGTGTCTGGCTAAGCAACTCTTTATATTGGGAGATATGCTCTGACTTACCAAACTTCTCGGTATCAAAAATATGCCTACAGCTCTTCTGTTGCTTCCTCCTCTGTGGATAATGGTATACGCATAACTGATCTGATAAGCCGGTGATCTGTCCAACAGTCATCGGCTCCTGTCATTGCTTTGGTGATAAGAACATCTCGTAAATCTTTCTTGCGTACAATCACATAGTCAATAAGATGCCAGTGCTTCGATCTAGGGTGCTGCCATGATGTTTTAAAGCGATTCTTTTGGCGAAAGATAGTATTGGTGATTACCAATTCATGTTCAGTGCATTTGGAGAGCAGTCTGATACCATTGGAGTTTTCGCTCCCAACTCCCTCCTTACCAATGACACCATTCCAAACATTGTAGTCCCTGCCCACTCTAGCGTTAAAATCTCCGAGTAAGATGATCCTATCTTCACGGTTGATGTTTGATAGGACGGTATCCAGATCTGAATAGAACCTTTCCTTAATGTCATCATCAGCATCTAGTGTGGGGGCGTATGCGCTGATCACCGTGGCATGCTGGTTGTTATATAACCGAAGTCTTAGTGTCATGAGGCGTTCATTTTACCCAGTTGGAAGATCTGACAGATCCTTGAGAAGCTTGCTCTTAATGGCAAAGCCAACTCCATGTATTCTGTGTTCGTCCTCACGTTTACCCTTCCAAAAGAAGCTGTACCCTGCACCTTGCTCATTCAACTGACCTTCCTCAGCAAGACGGGTCTCCTGAAGTGCTGCTATGTCAATGTCATATCTCCGTAGCTCTCTACCCACAATAGCTGTTCTCCTTTCAGGTCTCTCATTTGCGGGGTCATCAGTGAGTGTTCTTACATTCCAGGTTGCAAAATAAAATTTGTTACTTATACATTTTCGACCGCATGGAGGTGACACCTTTGGACGCGGCTATCCAATCGGTAGTATAAGTGGCTGACTATGTTTAGGGCACCTTTTCTAGCCCCTTCCCCATGTGGGGTGAGCAGAGTGGACCCTAAATAGGACTGCTCAATCGTAGTTGCAGCGGCCGAATTGCTCTACAGCCACAACCCTAAGCAAGACGACCGATCACACATCTACCACCTACGTGCCAAGTTATCACTAGAGGCTCCCAGACATCACAATCCTGCCCCCGTCGCAACTTCTTGATCGCCGCAGGACTTTGAAGAAAGTCAAATGTTGTTGGAAGACTGCTGTGCGTGAAATCTTTTAACGTGAGAATGTTGCTGCACATCAACAAACGCACATTCCTTGATGACTTTGGAAAGATGTTCAATGGCAAGCAAATGCAAGACGATTGAATAAATCCTAGTCACTGCAGCCTTCATCCGCCATTCCAGCCAAGGAGGGACTCATTGCCCTTATGCCTGGTCCGCCGTTGAGGACTTTCTATGCCGTTGACCACAGGTGGTTCATCCGCCTTTAGGGAAAGTTTCCTGCCCCAAGGGCAAGAGAGTGCCCTAACCACTACCAGAAAATTCGCCTCTCTAGGGAGCCGGTGGCATGATAGTGGGGGACTCCTTATCCCGGGAGTCACTCGGTCGTCAGAGCCTCGTTAGTCTAAAGCAGGGTGCACCACGTGCAGGTGAGGTTGACATTTGAGTAGAAAGCCTACCCCTTACACCCCAACCTACCCCTTACACCACGTCTGTAGGTTGGCAACACTGCTGGGGAAGAAGAAGTAAAGCTATATCCCACAGCTCATAATGGCATTGCAAAGGTATAATGCCACCCCCATGTTTCTTTGTTATACTTCTTTCATGTAAGCCATGATGGATTTTGTGTCGATGTGAGCGCTAATGTATATGGCATAATGATCTGAGCGTTGTGGTAACGACACACTCCCTGCATAATTCATAAGGGATCAGTTGTTACGTGAAATATCCAGACGTTACTCGTGGCAGAATATATGAAACCTCGTTATTATATCTCCCTCAGAGCAGGGGGGTATATAAGGGAGGAGCTGTGGGGGCTCCATCAACCCCCCCAACCCCCCCCCCCCCCGCGCGAAAAGGCCAATAAAAGTTAAGTGTGTTGGTAAAAGCATAAAATACAGTAATTGTAAATTTGGTTGTACCCTAATCTTAACTTATTGGCTAAATTATAAACAATATTAAGATTGAAATTAGACTACCTCGTGGTGTAGAATTCGATTCCCAGTTCTGGTAAGAAATTTTAATTCTGGTCTGAGGGCTGGAACGGGGTACACTCAGCCTTGTGAGGGAAAACTGAGAATTCCACACAACGGTACTTTTGAGAAATAAATGATCAATCTGTAAAACAAAAACTGTTTACCTTTCTGCTTAGTAAATTGACGAATATTTAGATATTTGCCATTCACACTCCATAGGCCATAATAGAGAATTCATTAAGTATACAATTTTATTTGTGTGTTGTGTTGTATTTTATAACATTTTTTTGTTATGCCACTAATTGTAGGCTATATAAACCTAGAATTTTACAATTAAGTCTTATCTAAAATAATAACACAAAGTTATATGCACTATGATATTGGTTGATATTTCTGGGTATTTTGCGGTGACAATCCCCTGAGAATACTTACAATTTTCCAGGATCGTCAGCCCCCCCCCCGAAAAATGTGTATATACGCCCCTGCCTCAGAGACAGGCTATTGATGAAACAGAACATGAATTGAGTGGTGGAATCCATTTTTATGTAAATTGAAAACCACAGCTATGATTGATTATTTAAATTTGATGTTCCACAACAGCACGCTGCTTCAGCTACCTCCAGTGCTCTAGGGGTACACTTTGACACTTCCATCCCAAACGCTCTTGCTTTGATTCCAGGCTCTACCCAGGGCTGGATTTACCAATAGGCCCCATAGGCCCCAGCCTAGGGGCGCACCGTGCTGAGGGGCTCAAAATTAATCAGCAATATTTATTTTGTCAGAAAATTTTTATAAAAATATTAGCCTATTGACTACAATACACGTATTTCGTATAATTTTATGATTTAAATTAAACTTTCCAAAATTTTGACACTTTTTCAATTTATATTGTGGCCATCATTTTCCAACAAATGTTTTGCATCGGCAGATTTTTCGACTTCAGATTTAGAACAGGATTGTTTTATGATTTATTAGGGGAAAAAAAGCGAAGCGAAGCTTGTAGTTTGGTTGGTTGGTTGGTTCCTTAGTTTAGGGGCTGCGACAACGCGATCATGTAGCCCCGTGTACTTTGGGTGTGTGTAGAATCTGTCTGATAACCGGTGTTAATTGTGATGACTGTATTAGTGTGTGTATCTGTTTTTTTAATTCAAGTAGGGACTGCAACTTTGAATTTTCAAATAGTTCCTACTTTTGCCACCAAACGCCACCGTCAACGACTACTAGGCCTAGTTCAGAACTAGCTACTAGACGCCACCGCAGTCGGCTCTTGGCAACGAACGTATCAACCTAAGAGCGTTGTTTACATTCTTAACCTATCCAATTTAGTTTCACACAGGTGTAATTAGTGGAAAGATCTTTAACATGCCATAAATCTATGACATGGGACCGCCGGCTTTACTTCCCCTCCGAAGGAAGAGCTTGTAGTTTAACGTGGCTGTTAATATCGCGATCATGAGCCACGGGACCTCCTTTTTACGTGGAATCCGAACCACAGGCCATGGCATTTCACTTCGAAAATCTCACATGCTTTGACCGGGAATCGAACCCGGTCCGCCTTGGTGAGAGGCATATAGCTTGACCGCTGCGCCACCACGGCCCCTATTAGGAGAAAATTTAAGTGTTGAATATTAATATCAGTTTAATTTGATAAATTCATTATGCAAAGTTGTAGATTGTATGATGTAGTGTATATGTGTATCTGAATATCCGTTAGTGTATAATGACAATGAGACTTAAAAGGTTTAAACTTATTTTAATATCTCGTTGGCCTATTTATCTCTTCTCTATATACTGTATATAAAAATGAAAGTTTGTCTGTTTTTTCTGAATTTCCACGGAAATTTGCGATATTTGCACGTTTCAGGCTGTTTTATGACGGATGCGAGCAAAAATAAATTTTTTGTCTGTCTGTTTGTGTGTCTGTGTGTCTGTCTGTCTGTGTGTCTGTGGACAACTTCTACGAGTCCTTATAACTTGAGAACGGCTGGGTGGATCAACGTAAAATTTGATACAGATATCCAAAAGAGGCACCACACTAATCATTGATGTAACTCTTCTCCGTACCTCTCATAAAAGGGGCCCTACCCCCTTAAAATACATGCTGAAATAGGCGTAGAAGGGTGAAACAAAGCTCATTTTCAGCCCCTCAATGTGACAAACGAAACTCGGAGGCCCTAGGGCCCCCGAAAACCACATTTTAAGGCCCTAAAACCAACAGTTTTTGAGATATTCCCAGAAAACTAATTTCACTTAATAAATTAATGAAAGAACTAGTTGAAACCCGTCAAAAATGACGGTCAATAGAAAAATATTTACTGAAGAATTTTCTTATGTAGGCCTACTGTATATTCTTTGTACGATGATTTATTGGCTCTATTGAAACTATAAGGGCGTCAAAAGATTGCGCTCTCAACATTGCAAAATACTGCTGGCCATGACTGAAAAATTGATGAGGCAAATTGAGACCTATACGTTCCAGAGTTTTCCCTTGAGCTTCATTGATTGTGACAGAGTATGCCAAATAAATTGGAAAATATTGCCTCTTAAAACAAAATGATAGTGTTTTATCGGATGCTGTTAAATCAAGTAGAAGGATTAGACCTCTCTGCCTAATTTTAACTGCACTTATTATTTCCAAATCCAAGCAATATGGTTGCATTTAGGAGCCCTTGGGAAACGTTCAGATTTCTAAGCAGCATAACGGTTCAAGCGTTTGGAATATGTGGAGGCAAGTCATTTATTTCCAAGGAATTCAAGAACTCTGAGGAGTCTAATAAAACTGGCCGCAAACCGTCACATATAATTTTGGAATATAACGAAGAAATGCGATGATGTGCACCTCCATACATCTTAGAACAATGTGGACCGTATGGGTGTGGCACAGTAACATTGGCACCAAATGAAACGAAGGACATAGCATTGTACTGCCGATTAGTCTCTCTGAAATTCCTTGAGATATCATCTCCAGTGAAAAATAATTGTTGCAGCATGTCAAATGTTTTATATTTAGTCAGATTAATTTTACATTACAACAGCAAAGGTCAAAGTAACCAAGTGAAGATTTCTCTCAAGAGAAATACAGTGCAGAACAATGTTTAAATTTGTTCGTCAAGGACCCTACAGTGTAACGGTATAGTATCTGGAATTGTACCTGAAATGCCGTATTCATATTGGAGTTTAAAAGTGGCTTCGTATTTTTCTCCGATTTCCCACTTGTTTGCGGCTAATGTTCTATTTCGTAAAATGGGTTTATTTATAGCAGCATTTCTCCCCAAATTAACGTCATAGCTTATTAAATAACACTATAGTGACCTGCATCAACGCAGCTGCCAAATATTAAATAGAAAATAATAACTTACTTCCATTGCCAAAATCAACTGCGTGGTTAGACTCATTGTTATGTACTCTAAAAAAATAATCAATAAACAACAATATTCACTTATACAACTAAGTTCAGAGACTTCCATTCTCAAGTTGGTTGCTGATGAGAATGCGATGAGACTGATCGCCAATAATAAAATCCTTGCAATTTTTGCAATTTGCTTGCAAACGCAACTCAGGATGACGAACTTCATTTTGAAATAAACAGAATGAAACTGCTCTAAATAATCAATTTCCATCACCTGTTGAAGGTACAATACTTTGCATTTCCATGACAGTAAATTATGCAAGGGAGCATAGAATCACTTCGCCACTACTGGAATGAGCATGGACTCACTTCGCCAGCCACCGTAATGGAGGGAGTTTTAGAATTATATGTTCAGTGTTTTTCAAAGATCGTATTAACACAGGGAAGCCCAGTCTTAAGGCTACATTCTGAGCTATCGCCCCAGATTCCAGGTTCGATCCCTGCTCTGCCAAGAAATTTAATTCTGGTCTGAGGACTGGAACGGGGCGCACTCTTGAGGCAAACCTAAGAAGAGCAAAATTTTATTCCCATCTCAACAACCTTGGATGTGGTTTTCCGTGGTTTCCCACTTCCACTCCAGGCAAATACCGGGATAGTTCCTAACTTAAAGCCTCAGTCGTCAACTCTCCATTCCCCATACTAATTACAAATGCACACATCAATACAGCCATCACATTAACACAGGTTATCAGAGAAAGGTTTACACTCACACACCAAAGTAGACGGGGCTGAGTGACCACGATGTCTGAGTCCATCAAATGAATTATGTTCGACAATTTTCTCTCAAGGCGAAGCGATTGTGCCGATATTTATATAATAATTTAAAAGTATCTGGGAACGTAAATCATGGAGAATTCCTTACCTTACGGGAATAATAAACGTAGCCCAACATATGTTTAGACAATGTAATACCAATTGCAAGATAGAATAATTGGGAAATAGAATTACATGTATGAGGTGGGAATCAAACTCCTTCGACGATGCATAATCAATTTCGTTGTCCACAATGTTAGCCGCTGAGCCACCCAGACAACGAAATTAGAGTGCAATATTAAGAGACGTAAACAACAAACGCACTTAACTGCCAGTTACAGTTCATCAATATTTCCCTTATTTCATGATTCTCAACTCCCTATTCCCCTTACTAATTACAAATGCACACATCAATACAGCCATCACATTAACACAGGTTATCAGAGAAAGGTTTACACTCACACACCAAAGTAGACAGGGCTGAGTGACCACGATGTCTGAGTCCATCAAATGAATTATGTTCGACAATTTTCTCTCAAGGCTAAGCGATTGTGCCGATTTTCATTTTCAATTTAAAAGTATCTGGCAACGTAAATCATGGAGAATTTCTTACCTTACGGGAATAATAAACGTAACATATGTTTAGACAATGTAATACCAATTGCAAGATAGAATAATTGGGAAATAAAATTACATGTCTGAGGTGGGAATCAAACTCCTTCGACGATGCATAATCAATTTCGTTGTCCACAATGTTAGCCGCTGAGCCACCCAGACAACGAAATTAGAGTGCAATATTAAGTGACGTAAACAACAAACGCACTCAACTGCCAGTTACAGTTCATCAATATTTCCCTTATTTCATGATTCTATTCCAGTATATATCGGGATACAACATAAGCGATATTTCCCTTTTCAATTCTCATAAACAAAGATCACACTACGATACGGTGGATCTTTTATCCGCCATTTCTCTCATGAAGAAACGCAATTGTGGCAACGCGCAATTGCCACATATATTACCTTTTTCTTTAAACATATAAAAATATACCGTAACATATATTTTCCTTTTAAAGACACACTGCAAATCTGCATGCCAAGAGCTTTCGTTAGAATGCCATACGAAGCCAATCGGTTAAGTCGTTTTCAAAATCTCGTGTGTACAAAAAATACCTTACTGTTTTAAATATATACTAGCTGAAACCCGTCAAAAATGACGGTCAATAGAAAAATATTTACTGAAGCATTTTCTTATGTAGGCCTACTGTATATTCTTTGTACGATGATTTTTTGGCTCTATTGAAACTATAAGGGCGTCAAAAGATTGCACTCTCAACATTGCAAAATACTGCTGGCCATGACTGAAAAATTGATGAGGCAAATTGAGACCTATACGTTCCAGAGTTTTCCCTTGAGCTTCATTGATTGTGACAGAGTATGCCAAATAAATTGGAAAATATTGCCTCTTAAAACAAAATGATAGTGTTTTATCGGATGCTGTTAAATCAAGTAGAAGGATTCAACCTCTCTGCCTAATTTTAACTGCACTTATTATTTCCAAATCCAAGCAATATGGTTGCATTTAGGAGCCCTTGGGAAACGTTCAGATTTCTAAGCAGCATAACGGTTCAAGCGTTTGGAATATGTGGAGGCAAGTCATTTAGTTCCAAGGAATTCAAGAACTCTGAGGAGTCTAATAAAACTGGCCGCAAACCGTCACATATAATTTTGGAATATAACGAAGAAATGCGATGATGTGCACCTCCATACATCTTAAAACAATGTGGACCGTATGGGTGTGGCACAGTAACATTGGCACCAAATGAAACGAAGGACATAGCATTGTACTGCCGATTAGTCTCTCTGAAATTCCTTGAGATATCATCTCCAGTGAAAAATAATTGTTGCAGCATGTCAAATGTTTTATATTTAGTCAGATTAATTTTACATTACAACAGCAAAGCTCAAAGTAACCAAGTGAAGATTTCTCTCAAGAGAAATACAGTGCAGAACAATGTTTAAATTTGTTCGTCAAGGACCCTACACTGTAACGGTATAGTATCTGGAATTGTATCTGAAATGCCGTATTCATATTGGAGTTTAAAAGTGGCTTCGTATTTTTCTCCGATTTCCCACTTGTTTGCGGCTAATGTTCTATTTCGTAAAATGGGTTTATTTATAGCAGCATTTCTCCCCAAATTAACGTCATAGCTTATTAAATAACACTATAGTGGCCTGCATCAACGCAGCTGCCAAATATTAAATAGCAAATAATAACTTACTTCCATTGCCAAAATCAACTGCGTGGTTAGACTCATTGTTATGTACTCTAAAAAAATAATCAATAAACAACAATATTCACTTATACAACTAAGTTCAGAGACTTCCATTCTCAAGTTGGTTGCTGATGAGAATGCGATGAGACTGATCGCCAATAATAAAATCCTTGCAATTTTTGCAATTTGCTTGCAAACGCAACTCAGGATGACGAACTTCATTTTGAAATAAACAGAATGAAACTGCTCTAAATAATCAATTTCCATCACCTGTTGAAGGTACAATACTTTGCATTTCCATGACAGTAAATTATGCAAGGGAGCATAGAATCACTTCGCCACTACTGGAATGAGCATGGACTCACTTCGCCAGCCACCGTAATGGAGGGAGTTTTAGAATTATATGTTCAGTGTTTTTCAAAGATCGTATTAACACAGGAAAGCCCAGTCTTAAGGCTACATTCTGAGCTATCGCCCCAGATTCCAGGTTCGATCCCTGCTCTGCCAAGAAATTTAATTCTGGTCTGAGGGCTGGAACGGGGCGCACTCTTGAGGCAAACCTAAGAAGAGCAAAATTTGATTCCCATCTCAACAACCTTGGATGTGGTTTTCCGTAGTTTCCCACTTCCACTCCAGGCAAATACCGGGATAGTTCCTAACTTAAAGCCTCAGTCGTCAACTCTCCATTCCCCATACTAATTACAAATGCACACATCAATACAGCCATCACATTAACACAGGTTATCAGAGAAAGGTTTACACTCACACACCAAAGTAGACGGGGCTGAGTGACCACGATGTCTGAGTCCATCAAATGAATTATGTTCGACAATTTTCTCTCAAGGCGAAGCGATTGTGCCGATATTTATTTAATAATTTAAAAGTATCTGGGAACGTAAATCATGGAGAATTCCTTACCTTACGGGAATAATAAACGTAGCCTAACATATGTTTAGACAATGTAATACCAATTGCAAGATAGAATAATTGGGAAATAGAATTACATGTCTGAGGTGGGAATCAAACTCCTTCGACGATGCATAATCAATTTCGTTGTCCACAATGTTAGCCGCTGAGCCACCCAGACAACGAAATTCGAGTGCAATATTAAGAGACGTAAACAACAAACGCACTTAACTGCCAGTTACAGTTCATCAATATTTCCCTTATTTCATGATTCTCAACTCCCTATTCCCCATACTAATTACAAATGCACACATCAATACAGCCATCACATTAACACAGGTTATCAGAGAAAGGTTTACACTCACACACCAAAGTAGACAGGGCTGAGTGACCACGATGTCTGAGTCCATCAAATGAATTATGTTCGACAATTTTCTCTCAAGGCGAAGCGATTGTGCCGATTTTCATTTTCAATTTAAAAGTATCTGGCAACGTAAATCATGGAGAATTTCTTACCTTACGGGAATAATAAACGTAACATATGTTTAGACAATGTAATACCAATTGCAAGATAGAATAATTGGGAAATAGAATTACATGTCTGAGGTGGGAATCAAACTCCTTCGACGATGCATAATCAATTTCGTTGTCCACAATGTTAGCCGCTGAGCCACCCAGACAACGAAATTAGAGTGCAATATTAAGTGACGTAAACAACAAACGCACTCAACTGCCAGTTACAGTTCATCAATATTTCCCTTATTTCATGATTCTATTCCAGTATATATCGGGATACAACATAAGCGATATTTCCCTTTTCAATTCTCATAAACAAAGATCACACTACGATACGGTGGATCTTTTATCCGCCATTTCTCTCAGGAAGAAACGCAATTGTGGCAACGCGCAATTGCCACATATAATACCTTTTTCCTTAAACATATAAAAATATACCGTAACATATATTTTCCTTTTAAAGACACACTGCAAATCTGCATGCCAAGAGCTTTCGTTAGAATGCCATACGAAGCCAATCGGTTAAGTCGTTTTCAAAATCTCGTGTGTACAAAAAATACATTAGTGTTTTAAATATATACTAGCTGAAACCCGTCAAAAATGACGGTCAATAGAAAAATATTTACTGAAGCATTTTCTTATGTAGGCCTACTGTATATTCTTTGTACGATGATTTTTTGGCTCTATTGAAACTATAAGGGCGTCAAAAGATTGCACTCTCAACATTGCAAAATACTGCTGGCCATGACTGAAAAATTGATGAGGCAAATTGAGACCTATACGTTCCAGAGTTTTCCCTTGAGCTTCATTGATTGTGACAGAGTATGCCAAATAAATTGGAAAATATTGCCTCTTAAAACAAAATGATAGTGTTTTATCGGATGCTGTTAAATCAAGTAGAAGGATTCAACCTCTCTGCCTAATTTTAACTGCACTTATTATTTCCAAATCCAAGCAATATGGTTGCATTTAGGAGCCCTTGGGAAACGTTCAGATTTCTAAGCAGCATAACGGTTCAAGCGTTTGGAATATGTGGAGGCAAGTCATTTAGTTCCAAGGAATTCAAGAACTCTGAGGAGTCTAATAAAACTGGCCGCAAACCGTCACATATAATTTTGGAATATAACGAAGAAATGCGATGATGTGCACCTCCATACATCTTAAAACAATGTGGACCGTATGGGTGTGGCACAGTAACATTGGCACCAAATGAAACGAAGGACATAGCATTGTACTGCCGATTAGTCTCTCTGAAATTCCTTGAGATATCATCTCCAGTGAAAAATAATTGTTGCAGCATGTCAAATGTTTTATATTTAGTCAGATTAATTTTACATTACAACAGCAAAGCTCAAAGTAACCAAGTGAAGATTTCTCTCAAGAGAAATACAGTGCAGAACAATGTTTAAATTTGTTCGTCAAGGACCCTACACTGTAACGGTATAGTATCTGGAATTGTATCTGAAATGCCGTATTCATATTGGAGTTTAAAAGTGGCTTCGTATTTTTCTCCGATTTCCCACTTGTTTGCGGCTAATGTTCTATTTCGTAAAATGGGTTTATTTATAGCAGCATTTCTCCCCAAATTAACGTCATAGCTTATTAAATAACACTATAGTGGCCTGCATCAACGCAGCTGCCAAATATTAAATAGCAAATAATAACTTACTTCCATTGCCAAAATCAACTGCGTGGTTAGACTCATTGTTATGTACTCTAAAAAAATAATCAATAAACAACAATATTCACTTATACAACTAAGTTCAGAGACTTCCATTCTCAAGTTGGTTGCTGATGAGAATGCGATGAGACTGATCGCCAATAATAAAATCCTTGCAATTTTTGCAATTTGCTTGCAAACGCAACTCAGGATGACGAACTTCATTTTGAAATAAACAGAATGAAACTGCTCTAAATAATCAATTTCCATCACCTGTTGAAGGTACAATACTTTGCATTTCCATGACAGTAAATTATGCAAGGGAGCATAGAATCACTTCGCCACTACTGGAATGAGCATGGACTCACTTCGCCAGCCACCGTAATGGAGGGAGTTTTAGAATTATATGTTCAGTGTTTTTCAAAGATCGTATTAACACAGGAAAGCCCAGTCTTAAGGCTACATTCTGAGCTATCGCCCCAGATTCCAGGTTCGATCCCTGCTCTGCCAAGAAATTTAATTCTGGTCTGAGGGCTGGAACGGGGCGCACTCTTGAGGCAAACCTAAGAAGAGCAAAATTTGATTCCCATCTCAACAACCTTGGATGTGGTTTTCCGTAGTTTCCCACTTCCACTCCAGGCAAATACCGGGATAGTTCCTAACTTAAAGCCTCAGTCGTCAACTCTCCATTCCCCATACTAATTACAAATGCACACATCAATACAGCCATCACATTAACACAGGTTATCAGAGAAAGGTTTACACTCACACACCAAAGTAGACGGGGCTGAGTGACCACGATGTCTGAGTCCATCAAATGAATTATGTTCGACAATTTTCTCTCAAGGCGAAGCGATTGTGCCGATATTTATTTAATAATTTAAAAGTATCTGGGAACGTAAATCATGGAGAATTCCTTACCTTACGGGAATAATAAACGTAGCCTAACATATGTTTAGACAATGTAATACCAATTGCAAGATAGAATAATTGGGAAATAGAATTACATGTCTGAGGTGGGAATCAAACTCCTTCGACGATGCATAATCAATTTCGTTGTCCACAATGTTAGCCGCTGAGCCACCCAGACAACGAAATTCGAGTGCAATATTAAGAGACGTAAACAACAAACGCACTTAACTGCCAGTTACAGTTCATCAATATTTCCCTTATTTCATGATTCTCAACTCCCTATTCCCCATACTAATTACAAATGCACACATCAATACAGCCATCACATTAACACAGGTTATCAGAGAAAGGTTTACACTCACACACCAAAGTAGACAGGGCTGAGTGACTACGATGTCTGAGTCCATCAAATGAATTATGTTCGACAATTTTCTCTCAAGGCGAAGCGATTGTGCCGATTTTCATTTTCAATTTAAAAGTATCTGGCAACGTAAATCATGGAGAATTTCTTACCTTACGGGAATAATAAACGTAACATATGTTTAGACAATGTAATACCAATTGCAAGATAGAATAATTGGGAAATAGAATTACATGTCTGAGGTGGGAATCAAACTCCTTCGACGATGCATAATCAATTTCGTTGTCCACAATGTTAGCCGCTGAGCCACCCAGACAACGAAATTAGAGTGCAATATTAAGTGACGTAAACAACAAACGCACTCAACTGCCAGTTACAGTTCATCAATATTTCCCTTATTTCATGATTCTATTCCAGTATATATCGGGATACAACATAAGCGATATTTCCCTTTTCAATTCTCATAAACAAAGATCACACTACGATACGGTGGATCTTTTATCCGCCATTTCTCTCAGGAAGAAACGCAATTGTGGCAACGCGCAATTGCCACATATAATACCTTTTTCCTTAAACATATAAAAATATACCGTAACATATATTTTCCTTTTAAAGACACACTGCAAATCTGCATGCCAAGAGCTTTCGTTAGAATGCCATACGAAGCCAATCGGTTAAGTCGTTTTCAAAATCTCGTGTGTACAAAAAATACATTAGTGTTTTAAATATATATGGCAACAGAGAATTCGTTACTTTACAGGAATGATAAAAGTGAAATATGTTTCTACACTCTAATACCAATCGTAGGAAGGAAGAAAACAAAAAAAAAAAACATATCCGAGGTGGGAATCGAACCCTCTCGACCATGCAAAGGATGGCAACAGAGAATTCGTTACTTTACGGGAATGAAAAAGTGAAATATATCTCTACAATGTAATACCAATCGTAGGAAGGAAGAAAATGAAAATAAATAAACGTATCCGAGGTGGGAATCGAACCCTCTCGACCATGCAAAGGATGGCAACAGAGAATTCGTTACTTTACGGGAATGATAAAAGTGAAATATGTTTCTACAATGTAATACCAATCGTAGGAAGGAAGAAAACGAAAATAAAAAAAACATAACCGAGGTGGGAATCGAACCCTCTCGATGGGAACAGAGAATTCGTTACTTGACGGGAATGATAAAAGTGAAATATGTTTCTACAATGCAACACCAATCGTAGGAAGGAAGAAAACGAAAATAAAAAAACATATCCGAAGTGGGATCGAACCCTCTCGATCATGCATAATACAAATTTCTGGCCAGTAACCTTATCCCCTCGGCCAACCAGACAACTATGTGACACTGCAGTATTAAGTTATCTAACCAGTATACACACTCAACCTGCACTTTATGTCCTTCAATTCGTGGTTTATTTAATATAATTCTATTTCAATGCATATTGTAAAAACATAACTAACATTATTGGAGACCCTTTTTAATTCTCATAAACAAAGATCTCAGTTAGACGCGACCGGAATCGCCATTTTCCTTGTTGAGAAAGGCCATTGTGCGCATGCGCGAGAGTGTCAAATATTACATATTTCTTTAATCATTTAAAAATATACCGTAACATATATTTTCCTTTTAAAGAAACTCTGCAAATCTGCATGCCAAGAGCTTTCTACAATGCAATACCAATCGTAGGAAGGAAGAAAATGAAAATAAAAAAACATATCCGAGGTGGGAATCGAACCCTCTCGATCATGCATAATACAAATTTCTGGCCAGTAACCTTATCCCCTTAGCCATCCAGACAACTATGTTTCACTCCAGTATTAAGCTATCTAACCAGTATACACACTCAACCTGCAGTTTATGTCTTTCAATTCGTGGTTTATTTAATATAATTCTATTTCAATGCACATTGTAATAACATAACTAACATTATTGGAGATCCTTTTTAATTCTCATGAACAAAGATCTCAGTTAGACGCGACCGGAATCGCCATTTTCCTTGTTGAGAAAGGCCATTGTGCGCATGCGCGGGAGTGACAAATATTACATATTTCTTTAATCATTTAAAAATATACCGTAACATATATTTTCCTTTTAAAGAAACTCTGCAAATCTGCATGCCAAGAGCTTTCGTTAGAATGTCTTACGAAGCCAATCGGTTAAGTCGTTTTCACAATCTCGTGTATACAAAAAAAACAGCTTAGTGTTTTAAATATATAGATGGCAACAGAGAATTCGTTACTTTACAGGAATGATAAAAGTGAAATATGTTTCTACACTCTAATACCAATCGTAGGAAGGAAGAAAACAAAAAAAAAACATATCCGAGGTGGGAATCGAACCCTCTCGACCATGCAAAGGATGGCAACAGAGAATTCGTTACTTTACGGGAATGAAAAAGTGAAATATATCTCTACAATGTAATACCAATCGTAGGAAGGAAGAAAATGAAAATAAATAAACGTATCCGAGGTGGGAATCGAACCCTCTCGACCATGCAAAGGATGGCAACAGAGAATTCGTTACTTTACGGGAATGATAAAAGTGAAATATGTTTCTACAATGTAATACCAATCGTAGGAAGGAAGAAAACGAAAATAAAAAAACATAACCGAGGTGGGAATCGAACCCTCTCGATGGGAACAGAGAATTCGTTACTTGACGGGAATGATAAAAGTGAAATATGTTTCTACAATGCAATACCAATCGTAGGAAGGAAGAAAACGAAAATAAAAAAACATATCCGAAGTGGGATCGAACCCTCTCGATCATGCATAATACAAATTTCTGGCCAGTAACCTTATCCCCTCGGCCAACCAGACAACTATGTGACACTGCAGTATTAAGTTATCTAACCAGTATACACACTCAACCTGCAGTTTATGTCTTTCAATTCGTGGTTTATTTAATATAATTCTATTTCAATGCACATTGTAATAACATAACTAACATTATTGGAGATCCTTTTTAATTCTCATGAACAAAGATCTCAGTTAGACGCGACCGGAATCGCCATTTTCCTTGTTGAGAAAGGCCATTGTGCGCATGCGCGGGAGTGACAAATATTACATATTTCTTTAATCATTTAAAAATATACCGTAACATATATTTTCCTTTTAAAGAAACTCTGCAAATCTGCATGCCAAGAGCTTTCGTTAGAATGTCTTACGAAGCCAATCGGTTAAGTCGTTTTCACAATCTCGTGTGTACAAAAAACAGCTTAGTGTTTTAAATATATAGACTAGTTGAAACCCGTCAAAAATGACGGTCAATAGAAAAATATTTACTGAAGAATTTTCTTATGTAGGCCTACTGTATATTCTTTGTACGATGATTTATTGGCTCTATTGAAACTATAAGGGCGTCAAAAGATTGCGCTCTCAACATTGCAAAATACTGCTGGCCATGACTGAAAAATTGATGAGGCAAATTGAGACCTATACGTTCCAGAGTTTTCCCTTGAGCTTCATTGATTGTGACAGAGTATGCCAAATAAATTGGAAAATATTGCCTCTTAAAACAAAATGATAGTGTTTTATCGGATGCTGTTAAATCAAGTAGAAGGATTAGACCTCTCTGCCTAATTTTAACTGCACTTATTATTTCCAAATCCAAGCAATATGGTTGCATTTAGGAGCCCTTGGGAAACGTTCAGATTTCTAAGCAGCATAACGGTTCAAGCGTTTGGAATATGTGGAGGCAAGTCATTTATTTCCAAGGAATTCAAGAACTCTGAGGAGTCTAATAAAACTGGCCGCAAACCGTCACATATAATTTTGGAATATAACGAAGAAATGCGATGATGTGCACCTCCATACATCTTAGAACAATGTGGACCGTATGGGTGTGGCACAGTAACATTGGCACCAAATGAAACGAAGGACATAGCATTGTACTGCCGATTAGTCTCTCTGAAATTCCTTGAGATATCATCTCCAGTGAAAAATAATTGTTGCAGCATGTCAAATGTTTTATATTTAGTCAGATTAATTTTACATTACAACAGCAAAGGTCAAAGTAACCAAGTGAAGATTTCTCTCAAGAGAAATACAGTGCAGAACAATGTTTAAATTTGTTCGTCAAGGACCCTACAGTGTAACGGTATAGTATCTGGAATTGTACCTGAAATGCCGTATTCATATTGGAGTTTAAAAGTGGCTTCGTATTTTTCTCCGATTTCCCACTTGTTTGCGGCTAATGTTCTATTTCGTAAAATGGGTTTATTTATAGCAGCATTTCTCCCCAAATTAACGTCATAGCTTATTAAATAACACTATAGTGACCTGCATCAACGCAGCTGCCAAATATTAAATAGAAAATAATAACTTACTTCCATTGCCAAAATCAACTGCGTGGTTAGACTCATTGTTATGTACTCTAAAAAATAATCAATAAACAACAATATTCACTTATACAACTAAGTTCAGAGACTTCCATTCTCAAGTTGGTTGCTGATGAGAATGCGATGAGACTGATCGCCAATAATAAAATCCTTGCAATTTTTGCAATTTGCTTGCAAACGCAACTCAGGATGACGAACTTCATTTTGAAATAAACAGAATGAAACTGCTCTAAATAATCAATTTCCATCACCTGTTGAAGGTACAATACTTTGCATTTCCATGACAGTAAATTATGCAAGGGAGCATAGAATCACTTCGCCACTACTGGAATGAGCATGGACTCACTTCGCCAGCCACCGTAATGGAGGGAGTTTTAGAATTATATGTTCAGTGTTTTTCAAAGATCGTATTAACACAGGGAAGCCCAGTCTTAAGGCTACATTCTGAGCTATCGCCCCAGATTCCAGGTTCGATCCCTGCTCTGCCAAGAAATTTAATTCTGGTCTGAGGACTGGAACGGGGCGCACTCTTGAGGCAAACCTAAGAAGAGCAAAATTTTATTCCCATCTCAACAACCTTGGATGTGGTTTTCCGTGGTTTCCCACTTCCACTCCAGGCAAATACCGGGATAGTTCCTAACTTAAAGCCTCAGTCGTCAACTCTCCATTCCCCATACTAATTACAAATGCACACATCAATACAGCCATCACATTAACACAGGTTATCAGAGAAAGGTTTACACTCACACACCAAAGTAGACGGGGCTGAGTGACCACGATGTCTGAGTCCATCAAATGAATTATGTTCGACAATTTTCTCTCAAGGCGAAGCGATTGTGCCGATATTTATATAATAATTTAAAAGTATCTGGGAACGTAAATCATGGAGAATTCCTTACCTTACGGGAATAATAAACGTAGCCCAACATATGTTTAGACAATGTAATACCAATTGCAAGATAGAATAATTGGGAAATAGAATTACATGTATGAGGTGGGAATCAAACTCCTTCGACGATGCATAATCAATTTCGTTGTCCACAATGTTAGCCGCTGAGCCACCCAGACAACGAAATTAGAGTGCAATATTAAGAGACGTAAACAACAAACGCACTTAACTGCCAGTTACAGTTCATCAATATTTCCCTTATTTCATGATTCTCAACTCCCTATTCCCCTTACTAATTACAAATGCACACATCAATACAGCCATCACATTAACACAGGTTATCAGAGAAAGGTTTACACTCACACACCAAAGTAGACAGGGCTGAGTGACCACGATGTCTGAGTCCATCAAATGAATTATGTTCGACAATTTTCTCTCAAGGCTAAGCGATTGTGCCGATTTTCATTTTCAATTTAAAAGTATCTGGCAACGTAAATCATGGAGAATTTCTTACCTTACGGGAATAATAAACGTAACATATGTTTAGACAATGTAATACCAATTGCAAGATAGAATAATTGGGAAATAAAATTACATGTCTGAGGTGGGAATCAAACTCCTTCGACGATGCATAATCAATTTCGTTGTCCACAATGTTAGCCGCTGAGCCACCCAGACAACGAAATTAGAGTGCAATATTAAGTGACGTAAACAACAAACGCACTCAACTGCCAGTTACAGTTCATCAATATTTCCCTTATTTCATGATTCTATTCCAGTATATATCGGGATACAACATAAGCGATATTTCCCTTTTCAATTCTCATAAACAAAGATCACACTACGATACGGTGGATCTTTTATCCGCCATTTCTCTCATGAAGAAACGCAATTGTGGCAACGCGCAATTGCCACATATATTACCTTTTTCTTTAAACATATAAAAATATACCGTAACATATATTTTCCTTTTAAAGACACACTGCAAATCTGCATGCCAAGAGCTTTCGTTAGAATGCCATACGAAGCCAATCGGTTAAGTCGTTTTCAAAATCTCGTGTGTACAAAAAATACCTTAGTGTTTTAAATATATATATGACAACAGAGAATTCGTTACTTTACAGGAATTATAAAAGTGAAATATGTTTCTACACTGTAATACCAATCGTAGGAAGGAAGAAAACAAAAAAAAAAAAACATATCCGAGGTGGGAATCGAAACCTCTCGACCATGCAAAGGATGGCAACAGAGAATTCGTTACTTTACGGGAATGAAAAAGTGAAATATATCTCTACAATGTAATACCAATCGTAGGAAGGAAGAAAATGAAAATTAAAAAAACGTATCCGAGGTGGGAATCGAACCCTCTCGACCATGCAAAGGATGGCAACAGAGAATTCGTTACTTTACGGGAATGATAAAAGTGAAATATGTTTCTACAATGTAATACCAATCGTAGGAAGTAAGAAAACGAAAATAAAAAAAACATAACCGAGGTGGGAATCGAACCCTCTCGATGGGAACAGAGAATTCGTTACTTGACGGGAATGATAAAAGTGAAATATGTTTCTACAATGCAATACCAATCGTAGGAAGGAAGAAAACGAAAATAAAAAAACATATCCGAAGTGGGATCGAACCCTCTCGATCATGCATAATACAAATTTCTGGCCAGTAACCTTATCCCCTTGGCCAACCAGACAACTATGTGACAGTGCAGTATTAAGCTATCTAACCAGTATACACACTCAACCTGCACTTTATGTCCTTCAATTCGTGGTTTATTTAATATAATTCTATTTCAATGCATATTGTAAAAACATAACTAACATTATTGCAGACCCTTTTTGATTCTCATAAACAAAGATCTCAGTTAGACGCGACCGGAATCGCCATTTTCCTTGTTGAGAAAGGCCATTGTGCGCATGCGCGGGAGTGTCAAATATTACATATTTCTTTAATCATTTAAAAATATACCGTAACATATATTTTTCTTTTAAAGAAACTCTGCAAATCTGCATGCCAAGAGCTTTCTACAATGCAATACCAATCGTAGGAAGGAAGAACATGAAAATAAAAAAACATATCCGAGGTGGGAATCGAACCCTCTCGATCATGCATATTACAAATTTCAGGCCAGTAACCTTATCCCCTTAGCCATCCAGACAACTATGTTTCACTCCAGTATTAAGCTATCTAACCAGTATACACACTCAACCTGCAGTTTATGTCTTTCAATTCGTGGTTTATTTAATATAATTCTATTTCAATGCACATTGTAATAACATAACTAACATTATTGGAGATCCTTTTTAATTCTCATGAACAAAGATCTCAGTTAGACGCGACCGGAATCGCCATTTTCCTTGTTGAGAAAGGCCATTGTGCGCATGCGCGGGAGTGACAAATATTACATATTTCTTTAATCATTTAAAAATATACCGTAACATATATTTTCCTTTTAAAGAAACTCTGCAAATCTGCATGCCAAGAGCTTTCGTTAGAATGTCTTACGAAGCCAATCGGTTAAGTCGTTTTCACAATCTCGTGTGTACAAAAAACAGCTTAGTGTTTTAAATATATAGACTAGCTGAAACCCGTCAAAAATGACGGTCAATAGAAAAATATTTACTGAAGCATTTTCTTATGTAGGCCTACTGTATATTCTTTGTACGATGATTTTTTGGCTCTATTGAAACTATAAGGGCGTCAAAAGATTGCACTCTCAACATTGCAAAATACTGCTGGCCATGACTGAAAAATTGATGAGGCAAATTGAGACCTATACGTTCCAGAGTTTTCCCTTGAGCTTCATTGATTGTGACAGAGTATGCCAAATAAATTGGAAAATATTGCCTCTTAAAACAAAATGATAGTGTTTTATCGGATGCTGTTAAATCAAGTAGAAGGATTCAACCTCTCTGCCTAATTTTAACTGCACTTATTATTTCCAAATCCAAGCAATATGGTTGCATTTAGGAGCCCTTGGGAAACGTTCAGATTTCTAAGCAGCATAACGGTTCAAGCGTTTGGAATATGTGGAGGCAAGTCATTTAGTTCCAAGGAATTCAAGAACTCTGAGGAGTCTAATAAAACTGGCCGCAAACCGTCACATATAATTTTGGAATATAACGAAGAAATGCGATGATGTGCACCTCCATACATCTTAAAACAATGTGGACCGTATGGGTGTGGCACAGTAACATTGGCACCAAATGAAACGAAGGACATAGCATTGTACTGCCGATTAGTCTCTCTGAAATTCCTTGAGATATCATCTCCAGTGAAAAATAATTGTTGCAGCATGTCAAATGTTTTATATTTAGTCAGATTAATTTTACATTACAACAGCAAAGCTCAAAGTAACCAAGTGAAGATTTCTCTCAAGAGAAATACAGTGCAGAACAATGTTTAAATTTGTTCGTCAAGGACCCTACACTGTAACGGTATAGTATCTGGAATTGTATCTGAAATGCCGTATTCATATTGGAGTTTAAAAGTGGCTTCGTATTTTTCTCCGATTTCCCACTTGTTTGCGGCTAATGTTCTATTTCGTAAAATGGGTTTATTTATAGCAGCATTTCTCCCCAAATTAACGTCATAGCTTATTAAATAACACTATAGTGGCCTGCATCAACGCAGCTGCCAAATATTAAATAGCAAATAATAACTTACTTCCATTGCCAAAATCAACTGCGTGGTTAGACTCATTGTTATGTACTCTAAAAAAAATAATCAATAAACAACAATATTCACCTATACAACTAAGTTCAGAGACTTCCATTCTCAAGTTGGTTGCTGATGAGAATGCGATGAGACTGATCGCCAATAATAAAATCCTTGCAATTTTTGCAATTTGCTTGCAAACGCAACTCAGGATGACGAACTTCATTTTGAAATAAACAGAATGAAACTGCTCTAAATAATCAATTTCCATCACCTGTTGAAGGTACAATACTTTGCATTTCCATGACAGTAAATTATGCAAGGGAGCATAGAATCACTTCGCCACTACTGGAATGAGCATGGACTCACTTCGCCAGCCACCGTAATGGAGGGAGTTTTAGAATTATATGTTCAGTGTTTTTCAAAGATCGTATTAACACAGGGAAGCCCAGTCTTAAGGCTACATTCTGAGCTATCGCCCCAGATTCCAGGTTCGATCCCTGCTCTGCCAAGAAATTTAATTCTGGTCTGAGGGCTGGAACGGGGCGCACTCTTGAGGCAAACCTAAGAAGAGCAAAATTTGATTCCCATCTCAACAACCTTGGATGTGGTTTTCCGTAGTTTCCCACTTCCACTCCAGGCAAATACCGGGATAGTTCCTAACTTAAAGCCTCAGTCGTCAACTCTCCATTCCCCATACTAATTACAAATGCACACATCAATACAGCCATCACATTAACACAGGTTATCAGAGAAAGGTTTACACTCACACACCAAAGTAGACGGGGCTGAGTGACCACGATGTCTGAGTCCATCAAATGAATTATGTTCGACAATTTTCTCTCAAGGCGAAGCGATTGTGCCGATATTTATTTAATAATTTAAAAGTATCTGGGAACGTAAATCATGGAGAATTCCTTACCTTACGGGAATAATAAACGTAGCCTAACATATGTTTAGACAATGTAATACCAATTGCAAGATAGAATAATTGGGAAATAGAATTACATGTCTGAGGTGGGAATCAAACTCCTTCGACGATGCATAATCAATTTCGTTGTCCACAATGTTAGCCGCTGAGCCACCCAGACAACGAAATTCGAGTGCAATATTAAGAGACGTAAACAACAAACGCACTTAACTGCCAGTTACAGTTCATCAATATTTCCCTTATTTCATGATTCTCAACTCCCTATTCCCCATACTAATTACAAATGCACACATCAATACAGCCATCACATTAACACAGGTTATCAGAGAAAGGTTTACACTCACACACCAAAGTAGACAGGGCTGAGTGACCACGATGTCTGAGTCCATCAAATGAATTATGTTCGACAATTTTCTCTCAAGGCGAAGCGATTGTGCCGATTTTCATTTTCAATTTAAAAGTATCTGGCAACGTAAATCATGGAGAATTTCTTACCTTACGGGAATAATAAACGTAACATATGTTTAGACAATGTAATACCAATTGCAAGATAGAATAATTGGGAAATAGAATTACATGTCTGAGGTGGGAATCAAACTCCTTCGACGATGCATAATCAATTTCGTTGTCCACAATGTTAGCCGCTGAGCCACCCAGACAACGAAATTAGAGTGCAATATTAAGTGACGTAAACAACAAACGCACTCAACTGCCAGTTACAGTTCATCAATATTTCCCTTATTTCATGATTCTATTCCAGTATATATCGGGATACAACATAAGCGATATTTCCCTTTTCAATTCTCATAAACAAAGATCACACTACGATACGGTGGATCTTTTATCCGCCATTTCTCTCAGGAAGAAACGCAATTGTGGCAACGCGCAATTGCCACATATAATACCTTTTTCCTTAAACATATAAAAATATACCGTAACATATATTTTCCTTTTAAAGACACACTGCAAATCTGCATGCCAAGAGCTTTCGTTAGAATGCCATACGAAGCCAATCGGTTAAGTCGTTTTCAAAATCTCGTGTGTACAAAAAATACATTAGTGTTTTAAATATATATGGCAACAGAGAATTCGTTACTTTACAGGAATGATAAAAGTGAAATATGTTTCTACACTCTAATACCAATCGTAGGAAGGAAGAAAACAAAAAAAAAACATATCCGAGGTGGGAATCGAACCCTCTCGACCATGCAAAGGATGGCAACAGAGAATTCGTTACTTTACGGGAATGAAAAAGTGAAATATATCTCTACAATGTAATACCAATCGTAGGAAGGAAGAAAATGAAAATAAATAAACGTATCCGAGGTGGGAATCGAACCCTCTCGACCATGCAAAGGATGGCAACAGAGAATTCGTTACTTTACGGGAATGATAAAAGTGAAATATGTTTCTACAATGTAATACCAATCGTAGGAAGGAAGAAAACGAAAATAAAAAAACATAACCGAGGTGGGAATCGAACCCTCTCGATGGGAACAGAGAATTCGTTACTTGACGGGAATGATAAAAGTGAAATATGTTTCTACAATGCAATACCAATCGTAGGAAGGAAGAAAACGAAAATAAAAAAACATATCCGAAGTGGGATCGAACCCTCTCGATCATGCATAATACAAATTTCTGGCCAGTAACCTTATCCCCTCGGCCAACCAGACAACTATGTGACACTGCAGTATTAAGTTATCTAACCAGTATACACACTCAACCTGCACTTTATGTCCTTCAATTCGTGGTTTATTTAATATAATTCTATTTCAATGCATATTGTAAAAACATAACTAACATTATTGGAGACCCTTTTTAATTCTCATAAACAAAGATCTCAGTTAGACGCGACCGGAATCGCCATTTTCCTTGTTGAGAAAGGCCATTGTGCGCATGCGCGAGAGTGTCAAATATTACATATTTCTTTAATCATTTAAAAATATACCGTAACATATATTTTCCTTTTAAAGAAACTCTGCAAATCTGCATGCCAAGAGCTTTCTACAATGCAATACCAATCGTAGGAAGGAAGAAAATGAAAATAAAAAAACATATCCGAGGTGGGAATCGAACCCTCTCGATCATGCATAATACAAATTTCTGGCCAGTAACCTTATCCCCTCAGCCATCCAGACATCTATGTTTCACTCCAGTATTAAGCTATCTAACCAGTATACACACTCAACCTGCAGTTTATGTCTTTCAATTCGTGGTTTATTTAATATAATTCTATTTCAATGCACATTGTAATAACTTAACTAACATTATTGGAGATCCTTTTTAATTCTCATGAACAAAGATCTCAGTTAGACGCGACCGGAATCGCCATTTTCCTTGTTGAGAAAGGCCATTGTGCGCATGCGCGGGAGTGACAAATATTACATATTTCTTTAATCATTTAAAAATATACCGTAACATATATTTTCCTTTTAAAGAAACTCTGCAAATCTGCATGCCAAGAGCTTTCGTTAGAATGTCTTACGAAGCCAATCGGTTAAGTCGTTTTCACAATCTCGTGTGTACAAAAAACAGCTTAGTGTTTTAAATATATAGATAGATAGATGGCAACAGAGAATTCGTTACTTTACAGGAATGATAAAAGTGAAATATGTTTCTACACTCTAATACCAATCGTAGGAAGGAAGAAAACAAAAAAAAAAAACATATCCGAGGTGGGAATCGAACCCTCTCGACCATGCAAAGGATGGCAACAGAGAATTCGTTACTTTACGGGAATGAAAAAGTGAAATATATCTCTACAATGTAATACCAATCGTAGGAAGGAAGAAAATGAAAATAAATAAACGTATCCGAGGTGGGAATCGAACCCTCTCGACCATGCAAAGGATGGCAACAGAGAATTCGTTACTTTACGGGAATGATAAAAGTGAAATATGTTTCTACAATGTAATACCAATCGTAGGAAGGAAGAAAACGAAAATAAAAAAACATAACCGAGGTGGGAATCGAACCCTCTCGATGGGAACAGAGAATTCGTTACTTGACGGGAATGATAAAAGTGAAATATGTTTCTACAATGCAATACCAATCGTAGGAAGGAAGAAAACGAAAATAAAAAAACATATCCGAAGTGGGATCGAACCCTCTCGATCATGCATAATACAAATTTCTGGCCAGTAACCTTATCCCCTCGGCCAACCAGACAACTATGTGACACAGCAGTATTAAGTTATCTAACCAGTATACACACTCAACCTGCACTTTATGTCCTTCAATTCGTGGTTTATTTAATATAATTCTATTTCAATGCATATTGTAAAAACATAACTAACATTATTGGAGACCCTTTTTAATTCTCATAAACAAAGATCTCAGTTAGACGCGACCGGAATCGCCATTTTCCTTGTTGAAAAAGGCCATTGTGCGCATGCGCGAGAGTGTCAAATATTACATATTTCTTTAATCATTTAAAAATATACCGTAACATATATTTTCCTTTTAAAGAAACTCTGCAAATCTGCATGCCAAGAGCTTTCTACAATGCAATACCAATCGTAGGAAGGAAGAAAATGAAAATAAAAAAACATAACCGAGGTGGGAATCGAACCCTCTCGATCATGCATAATACAAATTTCAGGCCAGTAACCTTATCCCCTTAGCCATCCAGACAACTATGTTTCACTCCAGTATTAAGCTATCTAACCAGTATACACACTCAACCTGCAGTTTATGTCTTTCAATTCGTGGTTTATTTAATATAATTCTATTTCAATGCACATTGTAATAACATAACTAACATTATTGGAGATGCTTTTTAATTCTCATGAACAAAGATCTCAGTTAGACGCGACCGGAATCGCCATTTTCCTTGTTGAGAAAGGCCATTGTGCGCATGCGCGGGAGTGACAAATATTACATATTTCTTTAATCATTTAAAAATATACCGTAACATATATTTTCCTTTTAAAGAAACTCTGCAAATCTGCATGCCAAGAGCTTTCGTTAGAATGTCTTACGAAGCCAATCGGTTAAGTCGTTTTCACAATCTCGTGTGTACAAAAAACAGCTTAGTGTTTTAAATATATAGATGCATGGCGGTAACCATGGCAACTGAATCTCAGAGGTCCATCTATTTCTGTAAGGCGCAATGCAATTCCATTTATTACATTACTGTGAAGGTTTGCAAACGGCTATAAGGTTATAATGGATTCAAATTAAGCTGAAATATTCATTAATACATACAATGCGCTTAAGGGGTCAAGGGGTAATCTAGAATTTTTTCACGCGATTTACACGTGCAGGTGTGGTACGGAAGGTCTATTATATCCCTTCTCTATTATATAAAAATGAATGTTTGTCTGATTTTTCGGCTTTTCTACGAAAATGTGACATATTTGCCCGTTTCAGACTCTTTTGTGACTGATGCACGCAAAAATATATTTTTGTCTGTCTGTCTGTGGACAATTTTTTGTGTCCTTATAACTCGAGAACGGCTGGGTGGATTAACGTAAAATTTGATACAGATATCCATCAGAGGCACGACACTAATCATTGATGTAACTCTTCTCCGTACCTCTCATAACAGGGGGTCTACCCCCTTAAAATACATGCTGAAATAAGCGTGAGACAAAGCTCATTTTCAGCCCCTCAATGTGAGAAACGAAACTCGGGGGCCCTAAGGACCCCGAAAACCACATTTTAAGGCCCTAAAACCAACAGTTTTTGAGATATTCCCAAAAACTAATTTCACTTAATAAATTAATGAGGGAATGCATGCCGGTAACATTGGCAACAGAGGTCCATCTATTTCTGTAAGACGCAATGCAATTCCATTTATTACATTACTGTGAAGGTTTGCAAACGGCTATAAGGTTATAACGGATCCAAATTAAGCTGAAATATTCATCAATACATATAATGCGCTTAAGGGGTCAAGGGGTAATCTAGAATTTTTTAACGCGATTTATACGTGCGGGTATGGTCCGGAAGGTCTATTATATCCCTAACCCTATTTTGTTATATTATTATTATTAGTATTATTCTTTTAATTATTATCATTATTATGGCGTACAACGAAGAGACAAATCTCATTTTCAAACCCTTGGGGTCAGAAACAAAACTCGGGGCCCCTCAAGAGCCGTAAAGGGTCCCCGAAAACTATATTTTAAGGCTCTAAACCCAACAGTTTCTTAGATATTCCCTAATTTCATTTAATAAACTAAAGAAGGAATGCAAGCCACTAACCATGACAACAGTATCTCAAGAGGTGGCATCCAACTTTCCATCTATTTCTGGAATAAGTATTGCCACTCCATTTATTACATTTCTGTGAAAGGTTGCAAATGGAGTACTCTAGATTTTTTTCACACGACTTACACGTACGATATGTCGTACAGAAGGTCTATTATATCTCCAAACATCAACATTATTTTCAAAAATTCCTGAATAGAAATAGTAGACTGTTTTTTGCTGATTTTAGGAACTTGGGCCATTGGAGGCTAAAAATACTGAATTTTCATGCACCACAAGCCTTTATAATTTATAAAAGGGGTCTTCCTGTAGTTGGGCACTTGGCACAACGGTTAGGGTCAGTTCGTATGTGACGTGTATTGCGATTCTTCTACGAAGTTTTCAATTTTATTTTCACGCCAGGAAGAACACGTTAGGTAAATTTAGTTTGAGAGCACATTTTAACTAATAATTTTTCTTTGCCAACAAACAGGTTCCAAGCCCCTAAACATTGCAACAGTAGCTCAATTGATAACATCTGGTTATTAATACCGAAGACCGTTCGAAGAATGGGTACTTCTGCTAGTAGTTTACAATTTAGAGACAGTTGATTCCCTCATTATTTTAATTTATTTAATTGATTTTACTTCACGATACCGATACATTAAAATAAAAATTTCCTTCACAAAGACCTTTCCGAGTTATGAAGAGGGGGCGGCAAAAAACCACGGGCCTAGGAGCGCATAAAATCTAAATCCGGCCTTGGCTCTACGAATATTTTTTTCAATAAGTGAAGATCGCTTTGAAGCCATTATTCAGTGTTGCCATATTAACAACTGATTATATAATACGCTAAGGTGTATGTTTCACAAAACTCAAGCTCCTAAACCAGAGGGAGTTAGAAGGTGTGATTCGTACCAAAATCTTCCAAATCGTTTCAATAGTACAGGAAAAATCTTGAATTTCTTGAGAGGTCAACGGAAATAGATTTATTTGTTTATAAATTGCTTTTAAACAAATAAACAAAACGATTGCCCCTGGGAGAAGTGTAGCGCGTACAGCCCGCATAACACTAGGGCAGGCGGGTAGTCTATACACATGGGGCGCACACAACCCATTATGCGAGAGATCTCGCACGGGTCCGCTAGTTAAACCTAAACCTCCGCCCTTATAGGGCTGGTAACAGAGAACTTGTCTCTCTATTTCCCATTATACAGTAGCAGTCTCAAAATAAAACAAGATGTTCAGTAAAGAACATATAGCCTACTTTCTCCTAAATGCATGGGTATTGTTATAACTCTTTGTCCTTTTCAAGGAGTATGATTGAATGTTGGTTGTAGGAGCTTGTTGAAATACAACGTGCTATAGGGATATTAAACATGAATATGAGGTGCCCTTTGCTAGTGCTACCTCTGTACCAAATTTCGTTCAATTCGGTTTCACCGTGTTTGAATTGATAGGGGGAATCGATTTGCACACATACTTCGCCACCATCTGCAAACTATTGGGCTGATATTCTTGCAGTTTGGTCAGAAAATGTTTCCCACATAAAGATATGGTGTTGCAAAATTAGGTAGAGACTAGATTATTAGGTTGGTCGTAATTACATTTTAGCTTTTAACATTTGGGTGGCCGCGATTACGTTTCCATCAAGATAGCGGTGATATAAAACTTGACACTGAGGTGCCCTTTGCTAGTGCTACCTCTATACCAAATTTCGTTCCATTTGGTTTCAGCGTGTTTGAATTAATAGGGGGAATCGATTCTGACACAAATATGGCCGCCATCCGCAAACTATTAGGCGAATGACCTATTAGATTGATCAAAGGATGCTCCCTCCATAAAGGTATGTAGTTGCAAAATTTGGTAGAGATGGATGATTAGGTTAATCGTAATTTGATTTAAGCTTTGAACATTCGTGTGGCCTCCATTACGTTTCAGTCAAGATGGCGGCGATATAAAACATGACACTCAGGTGCCCTTTGCTAGTACTACCTCTGTACCAAATTTCGTTCCATTCGGTTCCACCGTGTTCGAATTAATAGGGGGAATCAATTTTGACATAAAGATGGCCTCCATCCGCAAACTATTAGGTGAATGACCTATTAGATTGGTCAAAGGATGCTCCCTCCATAAAGGTATGTAGTTGCAAAATTTGGTAGCGATCGGATGATTAGGTTAATCGTAATTTGATTTAAGCTTTGAACATTCGTGTGGCCGCCATTACGTTTCAGTCAAGATGGCGGCGATATAAAACATGACACTGAGGTGCCCTTTGATAGTGCTACCTCTGTACCAAATTTCGTTCCATTCGGTTCCACCGTGTTCGAATTAATAGGGGAATCAATTTTGACATAAAGATGGCCGCCATCCGCAAACTATCAGGTGAATGACCTATTAGATTGGTCAAAGGATGCTCCCTCCATAAAGGTATGCAGTTGCAAAATTTGGTAGAGATCGGATGATTAGGTTAATCGTAATTTGATTTAAGCTTTGAACATTTGTGTGGCCGCCATTACGTTTCCGTCAAGATGGCGGCGATATAAAACATGACACTGAGTTGCCTTTTGTTAGTACTACCTCTGTACCAAATTTCGTTCCATTCGGTTGCACCGTGTTCGAATTAATAGGGGGAATCGATTTTCACACAAAGATGGCCGCCATCCGCAAACTATTACGCTGATGACCTATTGGTTTGGTCAAAGGATGCTCCCCCCATAAAGGTATGTTGTTGCAAAATTTGGTAGAGATCGGATGATTAGGTTAATCGTAATTTGATTTAAGCTTTGAACATTCGTGTGGCCTCCATTACGTTTCAGTCAAGATGGCGGCGATATAAAACATGACACTGAGGTGCCCTTTGCTAGTACTACCTCTGTACCAAATTTCGTTCCATTCGGTTCCACCGTGTTCGAATTAATAGGGGGAATCAATTTTGACATAAAGATGGCCTCCATCCGCAAACTATTAGGTGAATGACCTATTAGATTGGTCAAAGGATGCTCCCTCCATAAAGGTATGTAGTTGCAAAATTTGGTAGCGATCGGATGATTAGGTTAATCGTAATTTGATTTAAGCTTTGAACATTCGTGTGGCCGCCATTACGTTTCAGTCAAGATGGCGGCGATATAAAACATGACACTGAGGTGCCCTTTGCTAGTGCTACCTCTGTACCAAATTTCGTTCCATTCGGTTCCACCGTGTTCGAATTAATAGGGGAATCAATTTTGACATAAAGATGGCCGCCATCCGCAAACTATCAGGTGAATGACCTATTAGATTGGTCAAAGGATGCTCCCTCCATAAAGGTATGTAGTTGCAAAATTTGGTAGAGATCGGATGATTAAGTTAATCGTAATTTGATTTAAGCTTTGAACATTTGTGTGGCCGCCATTACGTTTCCGTCAAGATGGCGGCGATATAAAACATGACACTGAGGTGCCTTTTGTTAGTACTACCTCTGTACCAAATTTCGTTCCATTCGGTTGCACCGTGTTCGAATTAATAGGGGGAATCGATTTTCACACAAAGATGGCCGCCATCCGCAAACTATTACGCTGATGACCTATTGGTTTGGTCAAAGGATGCTCCCCCCATAAAGGTATGTTGTTGCAAAATTTGGTAGAGATCGGATGATTAGGTTAATCGTAATTTGATTTAAGCTTTGAACATTTGTGTGGCCGCCATTACGTTTCCGTCAAGATGGCGGCGATATAAAACATGACACTGTGGTGCCTTTTGTTAGTACTACCTCTGTACCAAATTTCGTTCCATTCGGTTGCACCGTGTTCGAATTAATAGGGGGAATCGATTTTCACACAAAGATGGCCGCCATCCGCAAACTATTACGCTGATGACCTATTGGTTTGGTCAAAGGATGCTCCCCCCATAAAGGTATGTCGTTGAAAAATTTGGTAGAGATCGGATGATTAGGTTAGTCGTAATTTGATTTAAGCTTTGAACATTTGTGTGGCCGCCATTACGTTTCCGTCAAGATGGCGGCGATATAAAACATGACACTGAGGTGTCCTTTGCTAGTGCTACCTTTGTACCAAATTTCGTTCAATTCGCATTCACCGTGTTCGAATTGATAGGGGGGGACAGACATTCAGAGTACACACACTCTCACACACACACACACACACACAGACACACACACACACACACACACAGACAGACACACTTTTTTTCGCCCTGTGTTGATCTCATAAGTCTACTTTCATTTTTTGCAAAAATCGAAAGTAGGCTAAAAATACCCCTGTTACAACAACGCCATCAGGTTATTAACCCCAGTAGATTTGTGCCCGCCAGTCAATAATAATAGGTATAAGCTGTATCCATTTCAATTTTCACGGAAGGTAATAATGTCCATCTATTAATTGGCGGCTGTAATCAATATAACTACCACATCAGGTGTTCTAACACTTCTAGCATAGAGCACCATTACCTGATAGAATAGCAATCATCACTATCATGCCTAATAATTCCTTTCCATTTACGGGTCGAGGTAATTGGGCGAAGTTTTTCGTGGTCTAGACTCTAGGGCAGTGAGTGGATTACAAATATTTTCATTTGCTCACCCCTTAAGTACAGTATATTACAGTTACATCGGTAATAGTAATAATAATAATAATAAGAATATACTTAATTCTGCCATCTGTGTATTAATATAATTGTGAATATATCGATGCGCCAAGGTCACATTTCACTCTTTACTAAAACTGAAATGGAAATGGGGCGGCGGCGTGATGGTGCAGTGGTCAAGTTGCTTGCCACTCATCGAGGTGGACCGGGCTCGATTCCCAAATAATGCATGTGAGACCTTCGAAGTGAAATATCACGTCCTGTGGTTCTGATTCGACGTATAAATGGAGGTCGCGTAGCTCATGATCACGAACCGTCACGTGAAACTACAAGCTTCCTTCCATTTAAAATTGAAATATCTTGAAAATAAATATTGTGCTACGGAGACGTTTCTTTGGCTCGAGACCATACAGTAGGCACGTTATACATTATCCATTGGGTCCCAACTTATCTGATTGTGTCATCTGTGTATTGTTTGCCACGGTGGGCGAGTGGTTAACATGTCGGTCTACTAACCCCAAGCTTGCAGGTTCGCTCCTGACCGTGGTAAGTGATTTTTGAAAGGCGGCAAAAATTTACGACACGCATGTCATACGATGTTGGCATGTCAAAGAACCCATTTAAATTCAGTAGGCCGTGTTTATAATGGCAAAATTAATCTCGGGATTTTCCGCCAACTTAAGTTCCTCATTTCTCTACTAGAAAGCACTATAGTGTTCAAGGAGCTTTGATATCTAACCTCCTTGACTTTCATAGTGCTTCAAGGAACAACGAAATTCGACACGCAAGGTACCCTCTGGGTGTCAAATAACAAAGCTTGCACCCGGCACCGAGGCCATACGATATTAATTTATATCTGTAAATTAAAATAATGGTGAGTATTCCATGGTCATTTTTCTGATCAACTAACTTACTACTCTCAAGCAGTGTGGCAATACACCGTTTGAAAGGTGTACGCAGGGGAGTCAGAGTCTGGTGCCCGTAAACCGGGCTCCTTTACTCAGTTGGGAAGGAATTTAGTTTTGTGGGGCGGTAATAATAGTAAATTAGTAAAATTACCTCTGACTAAAGTAATCAAAAACTTTTTGCCAGAGAATTTGTCGCGCGGTGGTGCAATTAGTAAAATAATGTATAAGGGTGCTGTGCATAAGGGGGATTTGAGAGTAGAAGCCCGTTTCATCCCGATGCTGTTGGTTGTTAAATGTAATAACTAGCTCGTTCTCTCGCCATTGTTAATTTTTAGCCTACTTTTCAAATTTTGCAAAAATTATGAAAAAGTAGACTTATGAGATTGATCCGGGGAAATGTCTGTCTGTCTAGCTGGCTGGCTGTGTGTGTGTGAGCCCCCCCCCCTCTATCAACTCCTAAACGGCTCCTGCAATCGAAACAAAATTTGGTAGGAGTAAAGATCTATACCTGAATATCTCAATGCCGTATTTGAAAATGATGTCGGTGCTATCAACTGTTGAAAACATGCATTGCATTTGAAATTTGAGATCCATGTTGGATATCTTGGATGGTATGAATGGGAGCTATTTCAAAATTGGCACACGTATAGATAATAATATTTCAGTTTAATTTCCAGGAGGCCATACATGGCAGTGTTGCCAAAATGATTATAGGCCTGCTGATAGGTCCAATTTTTATATGCTTATAACTTCTACACTATCAATTGGAATTCAACCAAATTTCGTATGTGCTATGCGTACATAAATATATATATGACTGAGCGTATTCTTAATAACCCCCAGGGCTGCCAATAGTTAATAAATGCTCTCAATTTTTTCCATCCAAATGCCAATATATCAGAAGGTATGCAAGCCGAGAGCTTTAAACTATGCACGCGTATAGTACTTGACATTCTAAATTAATTTGGAGTAACTTATGTATACGTCAGTGCTACCAACATGATTATAAGCCTGCTGAGATGTCCAACTTTAAATACATGTAACTTCTATACTATCATTTGGATTTCAACCAAATTTCGTATGTGCTATGTGTACCATAACAGATATGACTATGCGTATTCTTAAGAGCAACCAGGGCTGCCAACTGTTAATAAATGCTGTCTTTTTTTTACCCTAATATCAATATATCAGAAAGTATGCAAGCCAATAGCTCTAAACCTTGCACACGTATAGTACCTGGCATTCTAGATTAATTTGGAGTAACTAATATACGTCAGTGCTGCCAACATGATTCTAAGCCTGCTGATAGGTCCAATTTTAAAATTATTCAGATTATTTCTGACCAATACATCCATGACATTGTTGCCAACATGTTGCCAACATGTTGCGCTGTTAGATCCAATGTTTAACTACAAGTAACGTCCATGCTATCCATTGGACTTCAACCAAATTTTGCTTTCAGTAACTTAAGAGATGGGACTAAGAATATTTTCAGTCACCAGGGCTGCCAACTGTAGTGCTCTATTAGGCTACATTATGCAAGGTATAGAGTATTTCGAACTAATTGGAAATTTCGAAATTACCAACTTAATTTCGTCATTATTCATTGGCATGAATGTTACATTTTAAGAAAAGTCACGGAACTTCTTGTTGGGTGAGAGATTGTTGCTGTGTTTTTTAAAATTTGCAGCAGCTTCATATTGTAAGTGAAAATAGTGGGTTTGCTTTAATAGTGCTTGGACGAGACGAAAAAATAGACCTATAGTAGGTTAGGCGTTGTATGGCAATTATATTGCAATAAAAAGGCTTCAGCTCCCGCCTTTTGTAATTTAAATTAATGTAATGAATATGTGGGCTGTGTGCTGGTCATAGTGAAGGGAGGAGCGAGTCAAGTGTTCTATAACATGCATACGCCCTGGAAATAGATAGCCTGCCCTGCTGCAACATGCAAGCGCTGGCTAGACTTTCGTTTCAGCGTTCGTCCTGATACGTTATGTTTTTTTTCTCAAAACGATGATTCATATGACTAGTAGGAGGCGATTTTCAATTACAGATGCTACAAAAATGAAAGATGACGGTAACTGTCTGTTCAGGCTATTACCATAAAGGCAAATGTTGAGTAGTGCTATAGGATTGATGAAATGAATGCTGTGGAGAAGCATGGGTCTTCTGGTAACATTGACAATAAATCACGCAAGAAATACTTCATCCCGTGCTCGTTAAATGGTGCACCACAGCCGCGTGGGTAGCTGTAGCAAGCCTCCAGACAAAAACCGGGGTAGTACCTTCCTTCAAGTCCCAGGCCACGTACCCCATCCCTGTCCCTATCAGCCTACAGTTACTTCCACTACTACAATCATCACAGAAATATAGGTTATCAGATAAGATCAACACGGGGCAGATGACCAAGATGTCCCAAGCCCCTCATATTAACTGTCAAATTGTCAGGAAATTAGGAGCGATGAGTATAGTGATAAATGGACCACCACGCAACGAGTGGCTAAACTTATAAGCTATGGGATATTACCATGGTTGAGGTGGAGTAATATGTGTGTACAGTTTATATTCCGAAAACAAACATGAATTAATGGGGCACTTCCAGACGTCCTAAAACAAACAAACAAACAAACAAACCAATAAACCCCTTGACACTACAGCCTTCCATGTTGCCTATCTCCTACGACGTGATGTGAGGTTCGCCATATGGGAGACTTGCGCCAATTGATAACAATTGATTCCACAGGCTTTATATAAAGCCCTGCATGAATAAACCCGCGAATATCCGCAACATTTTTCTGCGTACAGATATAGTTCGGTTGGTTGGTTCCATGGTTTAGGGGCTGCGACAACGCGGTCATGTAGCCCCGTGTACTTTGGGTGTGTGTAGAATCTGTCTGATAACCGGTGTCAATTGTGATGACTGTATTAGTGTGTGTATCTGTTTTTTTAAATTCAAGTAAGGACTGCAACTTTGAATTTTTCAAAATAGTTCCTACTTTTGCCGCCAAACGCCACCGTCAACGACTACTAGGCTTAGTTCAGAACTTAGCTACTAGACGCCACCGCAGTCGGCTCTTGGCAACGAACTTAGCAAACTAAGAGCGTTGTTTACATTCTTAACCTATACAATTTAGTTTCACACAGGTGTAATTAGTGGAAAGTTCTTTAACATGTCATAAATCTATGACATGGGACCGCCGGTTTTACTTCCGCTCCGAACGAAGGCATACTGAGGGATTTTTAACGTTCTTAAATAATCCGATTGCTTCGGCCGGATTTGAACCCGCTATCTTGGGCATAGAAGCTCAGCATGCTACCGACTACGCCACCGAAGCCGCCAGATTTAGGTTGCATGGCTGTGCGGATAGCGGATAAGCTACGGATAATGTTCAGAGTAAATTTGCGGATTGTTCTTTAAAATGCAATGTTGAACTGGATTTAAAAATAATAATTTTAGTTTTTGCTCAGATCTGCGTCTTTCACGTTTCTTGTCATTTCCCTATTTGCTTTCGCTTGGATTGTATGAGGAGTGAGAGAAGCCAGTCATGGAAATACCCTCAATTAGTGTTGACTTATGCCAAAAATAAGAACCTTTATACCTGCGCTTGCCTGCCTCCGACGACTAAGTGCTATAATGAACTTGCCGTTACTCAGAGGGACAAAACTCAGTCAACATTGTCTTGCGATTCACACATAGCCTAGGGGAACAAATTTCTCCTCAACTGTCTAAATGTGTTGCTTTAATACTGTATGCTTCCAAATATTAATGTCAGCGAATTCGGATAACAAACGTGCTGATGCGGATAAAAGTCGTGCGGATGTGGGGCATATACGGATACCAGTAATGCGGATTCGGGGCGGATGCGGATAACGTTTTGTTTATCCGCGAAGGGCTCTAGCTATATGCCAGCTATAAACATTAAAACCCCATAAGTCCAAACAATACGCCATTATTATTATTATTATCTCAAAACTGTTTTCAAGTCAAAATTTTAATTTCCTTCAACAACCGTTCCTATGATACTGCTTTCTTATTTGTCTCCCCGGCTCTGACAAGAAATTTTAATTCTGGTCAGAGAGCTGGGACGGGGTACACTCAACTTCGTGAGGCAAAACTAATTAGTGGAGGGTTCGTTACCCACCTCAACCATCCTGGAAGTAGGTTTCCGTAGTTTCCCCTCACTTCTACTCCAGGCAAATGCTGTGATGGTTCCTAACGTAGGGCCACGGCCGCCTCCTTCCCTATCCTATCCACGATTTACAAATACTCACAGTACTACAGTCATTATAATTACTATAACACAGATTAATCACGCAAATTCCGCACACACTGGCCTATAGGCTATAACCACGACGTCGCAGCCCTCAAAATAAGCAACAACAACTACAGACCTCCAAAGAAAGCCATTTTGATTTTTTGGGGGGATTGAAACCCCCTCCAATGAAACGTTGCAGTTCTTTTATTCGATGGGTTTGGGCATCGTGGTTATTTAGCCCCGTGTGCTTGGGTGTGTAAGGAAAGATAGAAAGTTTACGTTAGTTATAGAGACAATATTTCTCGCAGCCAAACCCAGCTGCATAGCCCCGTGGTGTTGGGGTAGCATGCCTGCCTCACAACCGGAGGCATTGAGTTCGATTCCTGGCTACGTCAGAGATTTTAGAAACTGACGTGATGGCTGGAACGGGGTGCAATCAGCCTCGTGATGACAATTGGGTAGTGAGGAAGGTCGCCGGTCATGGAAACTAACATTAACGTCTGAGGGGATCCGAAGCGCTGACCACGCCTCACCCCATAATCTGCAGGCCAAATGGCTGGGCAGCGGTCGCTTGGTAGACCTAGACCTTTCTTGGGATGTAGTGTTACGAGATTGAACCCAGCTGCAACACCGTCTTACGAGTGTATGGATGATCCAGGAAACGCTCAAGACAGAGAGCTGAATACGTCATTTCACAGACACGCTGACGTCACAGCCAATGTTCTAATAAGGATTAGCATGTTTGTTTCATTGGTCCTTGGCGGCTCTTGAAAGGCTGTTATATCGGTCACGCTATTCAACTCCCATTTGTTGGCACACACCTGTCTATTATAGGCCTACATCTCATTACAACTCGTTAGTCACTTGTGGAGCCTTCTCGCAGTCCCTGACTGGCTCTCTAAAGGCCCCTACACACGTCTTGACACGACTACCCTACCCGACCCGATCGTCGCACAGTGGGTCAAAATCGAAATCTAGGCGGACAAAATTATTTTTAGGTTTTAATCATTAATTTAGATGAAAGCAACGTATATAATTTGTTTACTTCATAATAAGCATCAGTTAAGACCTTTTTAAGCTACGTCTACACATGCAAGAAATTGTCTATGCCTAGGAGTTGGATAGAGCATTCAGTTATCTCTTCAGAACAATTTTCTACTCCTAACTTACTTTTAACAAAATCATAAAGTTCCACTTTTGACATAATCATCGAACCCAGTGCTTCAAACAGTTGTAATCGTGTGAGAACTGGTCGCGCGGCATCTTCTAAAACGTAAAATAACTAAGTTGCAAAAAGATGCAAATATCTTATAACAGGCGTAAATTACAAGACTTTATCTACATTTTAACATTAAGTAGAAAGTGACGCAGAGTGACGCGACATACTAAAAAACTAAGTGAAAATAAAATTTTAATAATAATAGTTAAATCTTATATATAAAAGAGAAAGTCTGTATGTATGTATGTGGGTGGGTGGGTTGGTTCCGTATACAAATCTACACCGTTTCACCAATCTCAACCAAATTTTGCATACACATAGTTTAGGACCCAGAAGGAACCGCTGGCTACATGAATTTTCGATAGACTTTCTCATTATTCTGATTTCGGCACTTTGCACTCAAGCACAGGCTAATCAAATCATAAAATATACTCATGAAGAAATGGCAAGGCAGATAGTTTCCATGGCAACATAGCTCAAGTCGAGACACGGCCGACTAGATGCCATTTGCGCTCTGCACTACCGGTATAGAAAATGAGGATCTTTACTTGAAATCCCGTTAGTTACTCAACTGCTCACAAAGCACTGTCAACCGAGTATAGCATAACAAAGACTTGACACTATCTACTAGATATTTGTCAAGTACCACTCACACACTCACTCACACATTCATCACGAAATCTCAGAAACAACCCAACGGATTGGAATAAAATTTGGTATGCAGCTTCCTCAAGGACCGAAAACGCCCACTAAGAAAGAATTTTTGGGTATTCAGGTTCTAAAGGGGTGTTAAGGGGGTAGACCTGCATTTCATTGAATAGCAATATCTCCCGATTGGTTTCATTGGGGGATGTGATACTGGGCATATAAACTCATCATTAAAAATAAGAAGACACGGGTCTGAGTGTTTTTCGATGTGGTGTATATTATGAGGTGTAAGGGGAGAAAAGTGGGGGTTGAAAGATTCCTAACGGAACCTGTATCTCTTAAACGACATAGGCGAGGAGTTTGAAACTCAGCGGAAAAAAATCAGCAAAAAATAAGTAAATAGGTGTTTGACTTTTTTTTCATAAATCCAATTTAAGGGGCCCATGGGGAGGGGTGAAATTCTGGGTAAAAAAACAGGAAAGAAAGTGTCCTAACCGATTGACTCACTCGCTCTTCAAACTCAGGGGGAAAAACTGCTTAAAAATAAGTATATGTGAGTTAGACAGTTTTTTGATAAATCAAATTTAAGGGGTTCATCGGGAGGGGTGAAATTCTGAAGAAAAAAAATGAAAGAAAATGTCATGACTCACTCACCCATCATCGCCCAGCCAAAAATATTGAAGTTGGAAACATGCCATTTTCGGGATATGTTCGTTGTATGTCAAAACCATACACTAAGGGAGGATTTTTGAATATTCAGGTTCTAAAGGGGTCTTAAGGGGGTTAAACCTTCATTTCATTGAATAACAATATCTCACGAGTGGTTTCATGTGTGGATGTGATACTCGGCATATAAACTAATAATTAAAAATAAGCAAACATGTGGCTAAGGGTTTTTCGATGTGGTGTATTACTATGAGGTGAAAGGGGTGAAAATTGGGGGTTGAAGGATTCCTAACGAAGCGTGTAGGCCTATCTCCTAAACGACATAGGCGAGAAATTTGAAACTCAGTGAAAAAAAATCAGCTTAAAAAATAAGTAAATCGGTGTTCCACCGTTTTTTCATAAATTAATTTAAGGAGCCAATGGGGCGGGGTGAAATTCTGGGGGAGGGAAAGGAGAGAAAGTGTCCTAACTGACTGACTAACTCACTCACTCATCAAACTCAGGGGAAAAAGACAGCTTAAAAATAAGTTAATAGGTGTTCAAGCTTTTTTTCATCAATCCAATTTAAGGGGCCCATGGGGATGGGTGAGATTCTGGTAAAAATAATTGAAAGAAAATGTCCTGTCTGACTCACTCACTCATCACGCCCAGCGAAAACTATTAAAGTTAGAAACATGAAATTTTGGGAATATGTTCGCTGTATGTCGAAAACGTCAACTAATGAATGATTTTTGTTATTCGGGTTTTAAAGAGGTGTTAAGGGGGTAAACGTGCATTTCATTGAATAACGATATCTCATGAGTTGTTTCTTTGGGGATGTGATATTCGGTATATAACTAATCATTAAAATAATCAGACAAATGTCTAAAGGTTTATCGATGTGGTGTATATTATGAGGTGAAAGGGGTGAAAATTGGGGGTTGTGGGATTCTTAACAGAGCGTGTATCTCTTAAACGACATAGGCGAGAAGTTTGAAATTCGTCGGGAAAAGACAGCTTAGAATATAAGTAAATAGGTGTTCGACCGTTTTTTCATAAATCCAATTTAAGGGGCCCTTGGAGAGGGGTGAAATTCTGGGGGAATAAACAGGAAAGAACGTGTCCTAACTCACTCACTCATCAAACTCAGGGGGGAAGAACAGCTCAAAAATAAGTAAATAGGTGTTCGACCGTTTTTTTTTCATAAATCCAATTTAAGGTGTTCATAAGAGGGGTGAAATTCTGAAAAATAATTGAAAGAAAATGTCCTGACTTACTCACTCACTCATCATCCCCCAGCCAAAATTATTGAAGTTAGAAACATGACATTAAGGGGCTATGTTCGTTGTATGTCGAAAACGTCCACTAAGGAAGGAATTTTGGATATTCAGGTTCTAAAGGGGTGTTGAGGGGGTAGACCTGCATTTAATTCAATAACAATATCTACCGATTGGTTTCCTTTGGGATGGGATACAAGGCATATAAACTCATCATTAAGAATAAGAACACACATGTCTGAGGGTTTTTCGGTGTGGTGTATATTATGAGGTGTTTGTGTGAAAAGTGAGTGTTGAAGGATTCTTAACGGAGCAAGTATCTCTTAAAAGACAGAGGCAAAAAGTAAGAATCTCAGGGAGAAAAATCAGATTGAAAAAGTAGTAAATAGGTGTTCGATCGTTTTTTCATAAATCCAATTTAAGGGCCTCATGGGGAGAGATGAAATTCTGGGGAAAGAAGTCCACTAAGGAAGGATTTTTGGATATTCACTCATCATTCCCCAGCAAACCTATTGCAGTTAGAAACTTGAAATTTTGGGGATATGTTCGTTGTATGTCGAAAAAGTCCTCTAAGGATGGATTTTTGGATATTCATGTTCTGAAGGGGTGTTAAGGGGGTTAAACTTGCATTTCATTGAATAACAATATCTCACGAGTTGTTTCATTTGGGGATGTGATATTCGGCCTATAAACTAAGCATTCAAAATAAGCAGACATATGTCAAAGGATTTATCGATATGGTGTATATTATGAGGTGAAAGGGGAGAAAATTGGGGGTTGAAGGATTCTTAACGGAGCGTGTACTGTATCTCTTATTCAACATAGGCGATAAGTTTGAAATTCAGCGGAAAACGCAGCTTAAAAATAAGTAAATAGGTGTTCGACCATTTCTTCATAAATCCAATTTAAGGGGCCCATGGGGAGGAGTGAAATTCCGGGGTAAAAACATGAAAGAAAGTGTCCTAACTGATTGAATTACTTACTCACTCATCAAACTCAGGGGGGAAACAACTTTAAATAAGTAAATAGGTGTTCGACCGTTTTTTTTTTCATAAATCCAATTTAAGGGGTTCATGGGGAGGGGTGAAATTCTCAAAAATAAATGAAAGAAAATATCCTGACTGACTCACTCATCATCGCCCAACCAAAATTATTGAAGTTACAAACATGAAATTTTGGGGGTAAGTTCTTTGTATGAGGAAAACGTCCACTAAGGAAAGAGTTTTGGATATTCATTTTCTAAAGAGGTGTTAAGGGGGTAAACGTGCATTTCATTGAATAACAATATCTCACGAGTGGTTTCATTTGGGGATGTGATACTTGGCATATATACTAATCATTAAAAATAAGCTGACATATGTCTAATGGTTTTTCGATGTGGTGTATATTATGAGGTGAAAGGGATGAAAAGTGGGGGTTGAAAGAGTCCTAACGGAGCGTGTATATCTTAAACGACATAGGCGAGGAGTTTGATTTTCTCCGAGTTTCAATCAGCTTAAAAATAAATAAATAAATGAATAAATAATTAAAATAAGTAGGTGTTCGACCGTTTTTTTTTTTCATAAATCCAATGGGGAGGGGTGAAATTCTGGAAGGAAAACGTCCACTAAGGAAGGATTTTTGGATGTTCACTCTCTTCGATCAATCAAAACTATTAAAGTTAGAAGAAGGGGATATGTTTGTTGTGTGTCGAAAAAGTCTACTAAGGAGGGATTTTTGGATATTCTGGTTCTAAAGGGGTGTTAAGGGGGTTAAACCTGCATGTCATTGAATTACAATATGACACGACTATGACGCGAGCGAAGCGAGGCTAAAAATGAGATGGTGTGTGTCTGTGTATTACTCAATCCCGCAAGAACCACTGGTCCGACTTACATGAATTTTACATGGAAGTAGTTGATTTACCTGGTTAACATATAGACTACTTTTGATTTCAATACTTTGCACTATTTTTAGATGGCGACCATTTTAGTGACGTCACTATACCCTTTGGTTTCAATTTTTCATATTTCCATTTCAAATAAAAAGTGAACGCTAAGAAATACCAAACTTTTGATGGCATATACGTGGTTTAAAATTACATTTTCTATCCGAAAGGTATCTCCAACGGTTAGCGAGTAAAACCTAAATTTGTGCTATAAAACACGGTCAACGCCGAACGGTGTAGTTGGCCAGAATGTTCCATCCTTAATCTCCCTCTGTGCAGCACCTCGCCTATCCCCTGTTTTTACTGTCACTTTCACATTTTAATTTATTTATGACGCGTAGCGAAGCACGGGTACTTCAGCTAGTATTATATAATGCAAATATAACTAAAATTTCGTAACAATTACGACCATTAATAACTGAAACACGTTACAAAGATCATACATTCAGTTGCATGTTCCATCTTAAAGCATCACGCTAACCACAAAGACAACCAAACCACAGCCACTTACATTCACCCTCCAATTCAGACTGCTCGAACAGTGGGCAACAGGTTTACACAAAGATGCGTTTATATCCCAGAATTGTGAGTGGCAATTATATGAGAATGCTGTAGAAGTAATACATTTTGATTTTTTAGCCTACTTTTCACATTTTGCAAAAATGAGGAAAAAGTAGACTTATGAGATCGGGCAAATGTGTGTCTGTCTGTCTGTCCTTCTGTCTGTCTGGCTGTATGTGTGTGTCCCCCTATCAACTCCTAAACGGCTGGAGCAATCGAAACAAAATTTGGTAGGAGTAAAGATCTATACCTGAATATCTCACGGCCATATTTGAAATTGATGTCAGTGCTACCAACTGCTGAAAAATCGCAATTGAAATTTGAGCTCAATGTTGGATATCTTTGAAGGTAAGAATGGGAGTTATTTCAAAATTGGTACACGTATAGATAATAATATTGCAGTTTAATTTCCAGGAGGCCATACATGGCAGTGATGCCAAAATGATTATAAGCCTGCTGATAGGTCCAAATTTTAAATGCATATAACTTCTACACTATCAATTGGATTTCAACCAAATTTCGTATGTGCTATGTGTACATGAACAGATATGACTGAGCGTATTCCTACGAGCCACCAGGGCTGCCAACTGTTAATAAATATACGACAGTGCTACCAACATGAGAAATCCAACTTTAAATACATGTAACTTCTATACTATCATTTGGATTTCAACCAAATTTCGTATGTGCTATATGTACCAAAACAGATATGACTATGCCGATTCTTAAGAGCAACCAGGGCTGCCAACTGTTAATAAATACTGTCTCCATTTTTGTTACCCTAATATATCAGAAAGTATGCAAGCCAATAGCTCTAAACTATGCACACGTATAGTACCTGGCATTCTAGATTAATCTGGAGTAACTAATATACGTCAGTGCTGCCAACATGATTCTAAGCCTGATGATAGGTCCAATTTTAAAATGCATGTAACTTCTAGACTAACTAATGGATTTCATTCAAAATTGACACATCAATAGATCATATTATTTCAGATTATTTCTGACCAATACATGTATGTCAGTGTTGCCAACATGATTTAACGCGCGCTGTTAGATCCAATGTTTAAGCATGTTACGTCCATGCTATCCATTGGACTTCAACCAAATTTTGTATTCTGTACCTTAAGAGATGGAACTAAGAATATATTCAGTCACCAGGGCAGCCAACTGTAGTTCTGTATTTGGCTAAATTATGCCAGGTATACAGTATTTCGAACTAATTAGAAATTTCGATATTGCCAACTTAATTTCGTCATTGTTCTACCGGTAGATAGATCCATATTGATTAATCATTGGCATGAATCTTAAATTTTAGGAAAAGTAGGCTCTTTAGTTCGTAACGGAACTTCTTGTTAATTATGAAAATAAATAATTTTGTCCTCCTAGATTTCGATTTTGACCCACTGTCGGTCGTGTCGGGACCTTTCCTACACACTTCTCGACACGACTCCCCCAAACAAAGGGGAGCTACCACCACCAGTCTAGTTTAGAACAAGCGCTTGTGGTGCTAAAGTGTTCTAAAATGGCTCCGTATTTAACACGAAACCAAAGATAGGTGTAGCTTTGCGCGCAGTAATTATTTCAGATGATGAACGAAGAATGAAAATAAGAGTGTGGTCCAAGACGTGGTTGCAGAAGAGGAAATCTACTTTCCTTCCACGCTTCTCTTCTGTAAGCGGCTCCCATGTTTTCCATTTTTTTTATAACTCCCACTGTAGCATGAGGTGTTATTTTTTAAAAATAAATTTCCTGCAGTAAACTGTAGCATTCATTTCTCTCGTCTCAGTTCGAATAACTCTCATCTTCGACGTCCCATAAATACTGGCACTCCCTCCAACATTCGAGGAACTCGACCATAGTCAATTTTTCCGCATCCATGTTCGCCAAATGTTAATCGATGAATGAGTCTGAAGGGTCGGTTGGGTAGTGACTGCCGACATAGAGAATGGTGGGATTTAGGGCGGTTGGATGGTTCTCCAGACACGACCACCCTAATCTTGGGTCTGACAGTTTTCACCACCCGACAAGCCTACACACGATCCAACGGTCGGGTCAACCACCCTAGATTAGGATGGTCGTGTTAGGACGTGTGTAGGGCCCTTTTTATCGTCGGAAAGTTGGAGGTTTCAACTGAAGTCTCTATTAACCGTTGAGAACTGGCATCAAAAATATAACACGATAATAATGATATTGGTTTTACGTCCCTTTTAACTACTGTGGCTTTAAGAGAACTGGTGCCTGGTTATTTTGACCCATAGTGTGTCACTCCCTTTTTTTCGTAGTCGTACGGATTTTGATGAAGTAATTTTACACCTGGTGTCTTTCAATGAACTATTTCTAATATAAAATAAGGTTTATTTATATTTTTCAGATTTAACATGCAGAAATATGACAATAATTTTCCTAACAGTATAATTTTTTTTTTTTTTTTAGCGTATGGCTTTTAGTGCCGGGAGTGTCCGAGGACATGTTCGGCTCGCCAGTTTTGTAGCTGCTTCGAGACGGACACCCAATGGGTGAGCTACAAGTACCGTTGGGGAGGAAAGTTGGAAGGGAGGGTCGAGGAGTTGGAAGGTAGCGGCTGTGGCCTATAGTTAGGGACCAACCCCGGCATTTGCCTGGAAGGAAGATGGGAAACCACAGAAGACCATCTTCAAGGTTGCCGGCGGGGGGATTCGAACCTCCTCGCCTCCCGGATGTGAGCGACTGCCAACAGTCATGCCGCAACGACCTCGGCTAACTCACCCGGTAACAGTATAATTAATTGACCTTGATAGTAGCGTGGCAATCATCTCGATTTTTTTGAACAAAGGACCTGATGACCAAGGTGTCCCTAGACCCTAAATATGGATCAAAAAGAACGTGAACTATGTGATTGTGCTGCACCAAAATAGTTGTTTTTTTTTCTCTCATTTATTAAAGATTGTCCCGTCTAACGTAAGCAGAAAATTGTCACGCGAGGACAATCTGACCCAACCGTAAATAATATAGAAATAACTTGAGTGTTTAAAAAGCTATGGACATACTGTATGTCTTTTGTAAGGTGAAGGTCAAGGCTAGGATGGAAGGTACAGTAAGCGGCAGCAAATGAGGGTTGACCAAAACGAAAATATAGAGCATTATTTAATAAGCCTTGGGTTAAAAATACCCATGCGCCAGTCCTCGTGGGTTAATGAAGTATAAGAAAGAAGATTGTAGTTTTACGTGATTGTTAATCTCGAGATCATGAGCCACGGGACCTCCTTTTTACGTGGAATCCGAACCACAGGACATGGCATTACGGTTAATAAAGTATGGTTTCTGTGTAAACATTTTGGAATAATTTCAGCTAAAAATTTGTATTTATTCCAGATGAGGCTAAACTTTGTATTCATTTTATATGCTATTCTTGTGTTTCTGTGGACTGTATTACTAATGCTACGTCTGAGTGCTGCCCACGCCATCTGTAGTTCTTTATTAGTACCTTGCTTGGCTTAGTTTGTCTTAATCAGGCAATGCCCTAACCTGTGAAAATGTATGCTAATGGTTCATCACAATCTCAACTGTTAACGACCAAACTCTTCCCCGGCTCGCATAAACTAATGAGTCTTCCTTAAGAGCAAGAGGCCTATTGGGGTGTCTTAAACTCTTTAACAATGCCTAACCTAGTCCTTGGTTTATTGAGAATATGGCACAAAGTATATCCTTCCCGCTTAGCATTTTTAACTTCATTATTGATGATTAACCCCTATTTTAATTCATTGCCAGGGTTATTTCGTTATTTAGTTGAAAAATAATCCATATGGTTCCACCTAGTCAATACTTATAAAATTCTTTTTATTTTAAAATAGTGTAGAATTGTTTTGAGTCATTTTGACCTCATCTTCAGCACTTAACATAATAATGTGAAACATTTCCAAGACATGCCCATTTTACAATTTATAAATCCTTTTAAAATTGGTTGGTTGGTTCCTCAGTTTAGGGGCTGCGACAACGTGGTCATGTAGCCCCGTGTATTTTGGGTGTGTGTAGAATCTGTCTGATAACCGGTGTTAATTTTGATGACTGTATTAGTGTGTGTTATCTGTTTTCAATTCAAATGAAGACTGCAGACATTCAATTTTTTCAAGTAGTTTCTACTTTTGCCGCCAAACGCCACCGTCAACGACTACTAGTTCATAACTTGATTACCAGATACCACCGCAGTCGGCTCCTGGTGACGAACGTCGGAACCTAAGAGCCTTTGTCGAATGTTTAACCTATATTATAATTTAGCTTCGCACAGGTGTAATTAGTGGAAGGTTCTTTAACATGCCATAAATCTATGACATGGGACCGCCGACTTTACTTCCCCTCCAAAGGAAGGCATACTGAGGAATTTTAACGCTCTTAAAAATCCGACGAATTCGGCCGGGTTTGAACCCGCGATCTTGGGCATAGAAGTTCAGCATGCTACCAACTACGCCACCGAAGCCGCCTTTTAGGAAGATTTCATTAGAAAGCTAGCTATTGCAATGGGTACCATGTTTCGACTTCCGGAAAATTTCGACATATCTTCGCGTTTCACATCCCCCAGACCCCAAAACCACCGTCAGTTCAAAAGTTTATATATAATTTATGTATGTATATATATCAGTTTCTTGTGGACACGATAACTGCCGTAATTTTGCACCAATCACTTTGAATTTTTTACCGAATATGTATACCTACAAAATCTCGGTCGAGTTCGTTACTGGGCTAAATCGGTCGAAGGGGGTGAAAATGGGGGGCTTTTTTTTCGAAAAAGTGAAATATTGCTATAACTCTCTTAATATGTGAAATATCGAATCCGTTCAAAGTTCATACTATGTGTCGGATAAAGCCCAAAAAATTATGTTTGAAGAGTTTTTTTTTTATAGCATCAACCATTGACCAAAGGGGTGGGAAAAAGTGGGTTTTTCGGGAAACATTAATCATATCTCTCTTAATAGGCACAATATCAAAACCGTACAAAATGGACAATATTCCCCTAATAATTACCTAAAACTTTGACTAAAATAATTTTTGATATGACCCACCATTACGCCAAGGGATGAGAAAAATGATTTCGGAATTATAAGAAAATGCCAAGAGCTATCAGAGGTTGCCATGGCAACACTACTAAATTGATGAGGGATGAGCCATCAGACGTTGCCATGACAACGCACTTGCACGAGATCAGAATCAGATTTCCATCTGACTAAGTGTGAAGCGGCATCGGTGACGTAACTGGTAGCATGCTGAACTTCTATTCCCAAGGTCGCGGGTTCAAAGCCGGCCAAAGTTGTCGGATTTTATAAGAGCGCTAAAAATCCCTCAGTATGCTTTCCTTTGGAGGGGAAGTTCCAACATTCGTTGCGAGTTGCTGGTTGCGGTGGCATCTAGTAGCCAAATTCACAGCTAGGTGTCGTTGACGGTAGTATCTGGTAGCAACATTAGGAACTACTGCTTGAAATTGACCGTCTACAGTCCTTACCTGAATTACAGACTAATACAGCCATCACAACTCACACCGTTTATAAGACAGATTCTACACTCACCCAAAGTACACGGGGTTACATGACCACGTTGTCGCTGCCCCTAAACTGAGGAACCAACCAAAATCTCTGCGGGAGATATAATTTTGCGTGAAGAAGTAACAGACGGTTACATAGTTACACATCAGTGTCGAAACCTTGCATAAGGACAGTGTGACGACAAGTATACAAATGGACCCCAAATGACAAGAAGGTTACCGTCCCCATAAGACAATAAAATGTTTAAAATATGCATAAAATGACGAAAAACATAGTTAATTAAGCTCCAATTATAAAATACTTTCTCGCAATAAATGAGGTCTGATCCTTCTACGAAAACCTGCATATTCTGCCTATTTTCGCCTATCCCCAAGTTTGTCCGGTGAAATATACCTCCGCCTTCCGGCGTGCCGAGAGGACTTTTTATTATATAAGATTAAAATACATTCAGGTTTAAATTCCCGTTGAGAACTACGTAGTACTGCATTAAAAATTAATTGGTATTCTGCCCAAAGGCAGGTCCGAGCCTTCGAAGAGGCTTCCCCCAGCCGGAGTATACGTGCGGAAGTGTGGCCAGTGCCTTATGTCGGCCAACAGCGCACAGTACCTAGAACTGGCATACCATCCAAGTTCCGACTACGCCCAATGTTGCTTAACTGCGGAGTTCTCATAGGATCCGGTGTTTCAACATGGCCAGGCCGTTGGCCAGTACTGTATAAGGTAAAATATTAGTTTCTTTCTTGTGTAGTATATAACAATGTGGAACCTCAATTTGACAGTGAATACGTCAAAGCGGAACTACGGTCTTGTTGTGCTAGTGACAGCTCAAAAATGATATTTAGTGGTGTGTGAAGGAGACTTGTTCCTTATCCACTCCTGACAAATATATGATATGTTGGATATAAGTCAGCCGTGTTTGCAACACGCTACACATCTCTACTCACGGTGATAGATAATGAAATCATTAAAGAATGGAATATGTTAAGTGCTGAACATGAAGTCAAAATGACTTGAAACAATTGTGTCATCCAGTTGCAAATCTCGTTTAATCCACTTGTGAATAAGAATCTGTTTCATGAGAAACGTTTCTCTAGCCTTTGCCTCGTGTATCTTTTGTGTTAGTTGTTTCCTACTTTTTGCTTTGTTTTTTTTTTGTTTCTGGTTTTGTGTTTGCTTTGTGCTTTTGCTTTTGAATTTTACTTTTTGCATTTCTTTCTTGGTTTTGTATTTGCTTTCTGCTTTTGCTTTTGTGAATTTTGCTTTTTTGCTTTATGTTTCTTATTTTTTGTTTTCTGCATTTGCTTTTGTTTTTGAATTTTGCTTCGTCTTTTTTGTTTTGTTTTCTTTGTTTGTTTTCTGCCTTAGCTGTTTTTGAATTTTGCTTTTTGCTTTGTGTTTCTTTTTTATGCTTTTGTTTTGCCTTTTGCTTCGTGTTTTTTGATTTTGGTTTTGTGTTTGTTTTCTGGAAAATCAAAATAGACTCAAAAACAAAATAAAACAAAACAAAGAAAATAAAAAACTATTTAAAACAAAATAAAACGAAATAAAGTAAAATAAAACAAAATAAGAAAACAAAAAAATGAAATTAAACAAAACAAAATAATTAAATAAATAGTTTTACGACATGATCCTTATTCACAAGTGGATTAAACGAGTTTTGCAACTGGACGACTCAATTGTACACTATTTAAAAATAAAAAGAATTTTGTAAGTATTGACTAGGTGGAACCATATGGATTAGTTTCAAACTAAATTTGTAAGTCAATACCGAACAACAAAAAAACAGCATCTTTTTGGAAGCCTTCATAGGGAGGTTCAGGCTGCTTGAGCTTTTAGTTCTCGCAGTCGAGTGGTGCAGTTGCACTCTACAGTATATAAAGGAAGGTAGCGCGCAGTTCGTTACTCCTGTGGGGGTCTGGGCGGGGACACCAAGAGCCCGCCGATGAGCCAGCTTGGTGTCCTAGGCGAAACCCCACACAAGACACGGCACAAACCTAGAAGAATTGCTGAGTTTTAATTCACCGGCCGTGAAAGCCAATATACAAAAAAAAAACAATATTATAAAAGAACCAATTTAACTGTACAAACAGACAGAGACGATTACAAACAACATAAGGAAAAGAAGGGCAAAATTTTATGGACATATACAGTACATAGGATGACCCAAGACAGACTGACCAAGAACATTTTTAATATAGTTACGAATAGCACACTAGAAACCAATTGGGTAAAGGAAACCGCGGAAGACCTCAAGAAACTAAACATCTCTACAGAAGACATGGCCAACAGGAGCACATACAGAGAAAAACTTAGATAACAGAAGTTTGAGCAAGGTTTGAGAGGTTTTTGGGTAAAAGAAGAAAGGGCCAGAATAAAACATGAAAATTGATTGTGTTGTAACGCTCTCTTTATGGGGAATTAACGAATAAATAAATAAATAAATAAAAGAACCAATTACTGCCTGTTTTAAAGCTTATCTTCTTTCGTTATGTTGCTTCCCTTTTATTGTCGTGAGTGTCGCCTAATAGTGTGAATAGGGGCTAACTCTCTAAGGTGTGTTATTTAGAATATCTGGGTTGTTAACATTAGGTAAATGGATTTCTATGTCTTCCTTTATGTCAAGTTCCCTACTATTTGTTTCGCAATGTATGATTGTTATGTCTGCTTCTACATTTTGAACACAGGAAAGCAATTAAACACAGGAACTCGGCAGTATACGAACACATGTATGACACCGGACATAGCTTCACGGGTGAAGTGAGATTCGAACTCACACTGTCTCGATGCCAGCGAGGCACGAGCTAGTACCAGCGCTCTCGGCCAACGTGGCTAGTATCACAAATTATCTATGATTATTTTTGCTCCAACACACTGAAGTCAGGCCGATGACCTCGGGAGATAAGCAGTGCATTTAGAGATCGGTGTGCAGTGGGCTTATCTATAGTCTGTCAAGTGGGGGACCAATGCCACTCAAAATGTTGCTGTTGGTGCATTTAAGAGCTTTGTGGCATCATGGTCTTGTCAAACACTCTTCAAATAGAATCTCTACTTAGTATAAAACATAGTCACCGGTTCTTGGATGTTCCGGGTAATCTCAAGAACCACTCGATGGATTTTGATGCGGTTTTCACTGTTCTGTAAAGGATATCTCTAAGACAGTTTTTGTAGAAAATAATTTATTTATGATCAAAGGAAGCCGAGCAGTAACGATTTCAGTGAATAAGTCCAAAAAAGAACTGGCGTCCGTGGGCTTTTTAAGCTTACGCTTTGCAAACCGATAAAAATATCTATATACTATGAGTGTAAGAATTGTTCAGCATGAAAAGTTCTACAAAAAAAATCCATGACAGCATATCTCTACCTTCAATACATCGCCCACTATAAGCGTTTTTACTTTTTCATTTCTTCCAACAATCTCTATTTAATTACTAGCTTAGAGACAGTTTACGAGCTAACTGGCTGGCGAACGAGCCTTTTACCCCAGACACTGTCGAGCCGTGTCAAGTTAAGACTTCAGAGAACAGTGGCTGTGTTTGGAGTTTCCCGGGAAGTGCAACTCGGCTTTTCTTTAATTCGCCTGTGAACTTATCATTCCGAAGAATACACAGTCAAGTTATTGGACGGAAGGGGGATTTGTGTTTCATGCACCACGGCATTCTCAAATTATGTCTGACAATAGTTCGTTGCAGTAGCGGATCCAGACCGCGGGGCCCTGGGCGGTTGCCCTCCTCGCCCTCCCCTAGATCCGCCCCTGGTTCGTTGCACATGCATCTCCATGATAATATAATTAATAGTCCAGTCAGTGATTTTAACCCATCATGCTGAGACGCAAAACGGATATTGGACGTAGTTCGTTGAAAATGAAAAAAAAAAAAAAAAATACGCTTATCACGTAACAATGAAACTGGGCAACATATAATTTCACGATTGTCATAAGAGAGAGAAAGAAAGAATTCACAAAGTCAAAGGGAGTCATCCCCAAAGTTCCTTTGACACAGGGAAGAACTGTTCATAGTTTGTGGTCCGATATAGAGAATTCTGCTATGAATTATGATTCTTCCATAAAGTATATAAATAATGATGCTACAGCTTCCGGGCGAAGCTGGGGCGGGTTGCTACGGCTTCGGTGGCGTAGTTGGTAGCATGCTGGACTGCTTGTAGGGTTTGTATAGGCAACAGTGAAATAATGGCTTCAAAACTTTACGACTGACTCCATTGCATATCGCGCGTTCAAACCCGGCCGAAGTCATCGGAAAATCCTTCAGTATGCCTTACTTCGGTGTGAGGGGTGGGGGAGTAAAGCCGGTGGGTTCATGTCATACATTTATGGCATATAAGGAACATACCACTATAATCAAGGAGTAATAAGGAGAGGCCCTAACGGTCAGGAAGTGAAGCCACAAGACATATGCTCATCATATGCTCGAAACATTGCGTTAGGCTCATAGGAATAGCATGGGATGGTGTGACATACGTTCTAAAAAGTGGTGATGTTTCGCGTGTGGGTTGAAATGTCGACGTGTGAGGCATATAATTGCGTAAACAGAACTCTCACCTGCCAAAGTAATGTCATTTCACAAGTAAATGCACTTTATTTGCCATTTATTGTGTTAAGTTTTCATCCTTAGAGTATCCACCTTATGGTACCGTACTGCTCTAGTATTATTCGTTAAATATTCAAATAGTAACATATGTGTCCACCAATATAAGTATTTCGATTGCTAGGAATTAATTACGGATATTTTCCTTCGTTTCTTACTGGAAATAGTTTCTGCTTTTCAATTTATTAATGAACGGCACGGTATTATAGTAATCTAATTACTCCAATCTATTTTAACGTGGCTTGAGCTCTAGATTTATTGCTCGTGTGTGTTAGAGGATTGATACGCCATTATTTGCATATTTTAGCGTGTTAATCTCAAACCTCAGCTTAGACCTTGTTTATTTTGTTACCGGAACTGAACTGGCCTATTTGTTAAAAACATCGTGCAATAAAAACAATATAATACATTCATTTCCCAAGTGCTATACAATATTTTAGATCGGTGTATTGTTCTAGTTTATGTTGTGAAATTTAAGGTTTTACGGCAGTTTACGTGATTTTCGAGTGCGACGAAAAGTATTGTGACTGCCGTACACTTCACGCTAGCGAGCAAAGATCAACAAATATTCCTTACAACTTCATACAGCATATCTTACAACTTCGTACTATACCTGCACACGAATCTTTTACTGGTAATCATACTTAAATCCCACTAATAAATAAGTCTACGGTACTGTAGGCTCAATTTACCGCTGGAGCCAGACTAGTATTGGGGCGTGATCAGAGCTTCAACTCTCCGCATGCTATACCGATACTATAATACGATTGGTACCATGTAGCCAAAATGTGCAGGTTATTTGGTTAAGTTCCACCGTTCGCCACTGGGTGTCGTGACAGTGGCGTCTGGTAGCCAAAGTTGGAACTACTTGGAATTGAACTTGTTGAGGAGCCTACGGGCGTTCAATTAAAATGCCCTGCTATTGCCATTGGATGCAATTCAAATATAATATAATTAGTTATAATCACAATTTTGATTGGGCAATTTTAGGTTTAATTGTTTCGACATTCAAGCGGGCATCATCAGATACTGATCACTGTGTTGAAGTTGAAATTTACACACAAATATTATCTAGCGACATTATGTATAGCGCGTTTGGTTGGTGTTTATATTACGTTTCGCAGTTTGAAACTCATTATATAAGGTTAGTCTGTTTTATTAGGATTGGTGAAGTTTGTATGACTATTATGCACGTGTATACAGTTAGAACAGCGCAGTATAATTCATAAAAGTAGACACGTAATAACGTAACACCTGTACAATCAACAGCTCCGCTCAGATAAGTAACAATATACATACTAGAATTCAATTTCATGCTCAAATTTTCTTCAAACTGTGAATCGTAATATAAACATCAACTGAACGCGCTGCACTTATTTGTAGTTAGATAACATTGAATATAAATTTAAACCTCAACACAGTGATCAGGATCTGATGATGACCACTTGAAGGTCGACACGCGTAATACTAAAATTGCCCCATTACAATAGTGATCATAACTACTGGCGAGTTTGAAGGTTGTTTGTGAAGTAACCAATAAATAGCCCTACATAAAATACAATAACATCATCACTTTTGTCGTTCTTTTTACGTTAGTTCATGTAGGTTTGGAATTTTTAATTTATATTTTAATATTTTTTTTATCGCAGTTGGAACTCAAAAAGTGCCCGTTTTTAAGCGTGTTTCAACCATGCATCACATTTAAGAATTATTATCTCTCAAACCCGTCATCAGATCGAATCCAAATTTTAACACAATATACATTGGAATATTGTATAACTGGTTTATTAATGTCAAAATTTTGTGTATCCAAGAAAGAAAGTTGTTATCATTTTTGTAAGGTAACTTTTCCTCGGTTCGGGGTGGTTGGAAAATGTAGTTCTTGGTCGCGTTGTAATCCTTATACATCAAAAAGGTATGCTGTATGACTGTAAAATACGTAAATTAATTCACTTATTTTATATCGGTTTGTATTTGTACGGGGAAATAAGACATGGTTCACCAGCTAGCCGCTCCGGGGAATGCTGTGCAGCGTTGCTGAGATGGAGCGAGGCGCGCCATGACGCGTGATTTATGGTAATATACAAAGGGAGTACTATATTGTTTTACACTTAATTTTTTTTCCACCCAAATGAAATAGTCCACCTTCTCAACATAATCTCCTTGTAACTTTATGCACTTTTGCCATCGATGTGTCAGTCTCTCCAGACCTTCCTGAAACCATTCGGAGTGCTGCGTATCCATGTTTTGACAGCTGTATCCAGTTTTGCAAAATCCGAAAAACGGCGACCATGGAATGGAAGCATATGGGCAATCCGCCGCCAAAGAAATGCCGAACATTGCCATCAGTTGGCAAGCGAATAGCGACAGTGTTCTGGGACACCAAGGGCATCATCCTCATTGACTGGCTAGAATTGGGGGCTACGATTAACAGTGCAGCATATGTGGAAATCCTTAATCGTTTACGTCGTGCCATTCAAACTAAACGGCCAGGAAAATGAGCTAAATGTGCGCTTCTGCAACATGACAATGCCCGCCCCCACACTATCTAAGAGACCACCATTGATCAAATGGGATTCACGGTGCTGCCACACCCAAGTGATTATCTCCTGTTCGGGAACATGAAACCTCTGCGTGGTCGCTGTCAAGGCATGGGTACGCTGCACTCCGAAAGAATCGTTTCAGGAAGGTTTGAAGAGAAGGTCTGAAGGACTGACACGTCGATCGCAAAAGTGCATAAGTTACAAGGAGATTATGTTGAGAAGGTGGAGGTAACAACTGATGTGTAATGTATTTCATTTGGGTAGAAAAAAATTAAAGTGTAAAGCAATATAGAAAGCTCCTCGTAAAAGGTTTCAAAGCGGTGAAATGAAATGTTCCAAGCGGCGAAATAAAATATCCATAGCGGTGAAATAAAATTAAAAAGCGAGGTGTGAGTGTGCTTAATAACTACGGTCCAGTGCACGGATTTAATTAAATAATGAACACTATAGAAACATTTGCAGGAATAACAATTAATTCTAGGTTTGTTTGTTTGGCAGGTTGATTTTGTTTTCGAAAGAACTTAACTCGAATGAATTATATTTTATGTGTTTAATACCTATCCTAACATTTACTGCACACAAGAACCTCGTTTGTCTGGCCCTCATTAATCCGGATCTCCGGTTTATACGATCGAAAATAATAATAAAACAAATATTTTACAGTATTTCTTTTACGGGATCGACTCTTTTTGAATGTCTTTACCGCCAAGGATAGATCAGGACAGGAATTAGAAGCAATTCGGCCACTGTGTATCAAAGGTACCGTCCCGGCATTCGCCTGGAATTGAGAACTGATTTTAATAAAACGTCTTCGTGATCGTGCTGCGCGGAAACGCTATACAATTGTATAACATAAAAAACTCACACTTAAAATAAAGTCATAAATGAAAGAAAAGTGTTCTTATTCTACTTTTCACATTTTGCAAAAATGAGGAAAAAGTAGACTTATGAGATCGGGCAAATGTGTGTCTGTCTGTCTGTCTGTCCTTCTGTCTGTCTGTCTGTCTGTCTGTCTGGCTGTGTGTGTGTGTGTGTGTGTGTGTCCCCTATCAACTCCTAAACGGGTACAGCAATCGAAACAAAATTTGTTACGAGTGAAGATCTTTACCTGAATATCTCACGGCCATATTTGAAAATGATGTCAGTGCTACTAACTGCTGAAAAATCGCAATTGAAATTTGAGCTCCATGTTGGATATCTTGGAAGGTATGAATGGGAGCTATTTCAAAATTGGCACACGTATAGATAATAATATTGCAGTTTAATTTCCAGGAGGCCATACATGGCAGTGTAGCCAAAATGATTATAAGCCTGCTGATAGGTCCAAATTTTAAATGCTTATAACTTCTACACTATCAATTGGATTTCAACCAAATTTTTGTATGTGCTATGTGTACATAAACAGATACGACTGAGCGTATTCTTAAAAGCCACCAGGGCTGCCAACTGTTAATAAATGCTGTCAATTTTGTAATCCATATACCCATATATCAGAAAGTATGCAAGCCGACAGCTTTAAACTATGTACACGAATAGTACCTGACATTATATATTAATTTGGCGTAACTTATATACGTCAGTGCTACCAACATGATTGTAAGCCTGCTGAGAGGTCCAACTTTAATACATGTTACTTCTCTCTACTATCATTTGGATTTCAACCAAATTTTGTGTGTGCTATGTCTACCATAACAGATATGACTATGCCGATTCTTAAGAATAACCAGGGCTGCCAACTGTTAATAAATACTGTCTCTATTTTTGTTACCCTAATATCAATACATCAGAAAGTATGCAAGCCAATAGCTCTAAACTTTGCATACGTATAGTACCTGGCATTCTAGATTAATTTGGAGTAACTAATATACGTCAGTGCTGCCATCATGATTCTATGCCTGCTGATAGGTCCAATTTTAAAATGCATGTAACTTCTATACTAACTAATGGATTTCGTTCAAAATTGACACAACAATAGATCATATTATTTCAGATTATTTCTGACCAATACATGTATGTCATTGTTGCCAACATGATTTTACGCACGCTGTTAGATCCAATGTTTAACTTTATGTAACGTCCATCCTATCCATTGGACTTCATCCAAATTTTGTATTCTGTACCTTAAGAGATGGAACTAAGAATATATTCTGTCACCAGGGCCGCCAACTGTAGTTCTCTATTAGGCTACGTTATGCCAGGTATACAGTATTTTGAACTAATTAGAAATTTTGATTTTACCAACTTAATTTCGTCATTATTCTAGATAGATCCATATAGATTAATCATTGGCATAAATCTTAAATTTTAAGAAAAGTAGGCTCTTTAGTTAGTCACGGAACTTCTGTTAACTTATGTTAATAGATTATATAACATGTATTTGTTTTTTTGCGGATTATCCGTATTTCCGATAATCCAGATCAGTTCTGGTCCCATTTTATCCGGATAAACGAGGTTCTTGTGTACTTCAAGAAAATTTAATATTCTTCATGACTAATAGGCCTTATCTCACTAACTCGTGAAACTTACAGTATATTATCTCCAAAATATAAGCAGAGTAATGTTTACATGGTTTCAGGACTTCAACTAATCAAGCTCGAGAAGGGACTTGATCCTGTGTCATAGGAAAATTTAAGATTTCTTATTTTCTATACAAGGACTGATGAATGGTATTACCCATTTAACATTTGATTGCCGCTGAGGATGGCTGCGCCACTGTTTGTTGATTATTGTTGCAGGAGCCCCGCGGGGTACAGCGGAGGACAGAATGAGGTCTGCACATAAGTCAAGCAGCATTGCGTCAGATAAACGTCTCAGGAGCTCATGTCACCACGGACAGTTGTTAAACGATGACCAGGGTATAGGATCTGAGTCATATCCTACTCGCGCAACTGTACCTGTCAACGAAGCAGGCTGACGTGTGACACAAGTAAATAAAGAATAGTTCCCATCTCGACCGCCGGCAATCAATTCGTGAAAGAGTACTACGTAAGGTATTTTAAGTAAATTAAAAAAATCTTATTGCCAGCATGTCGTTGGTATTTAGCATTTTAGGGTCAAAATAACACATTTCGCAAAATGACTTTATTTTGCGATATTTCGCGGCTTCAATGTCGAAAACAAATGGCATATTTCGGGTAAATATATCGTTGTGATAACATATATTATATATTTTGCGGATATCGTTAAGACCATAAATCCGGGACTTAAATCTTAACTAATACATGTAAATTTAATTCGAGGAGTATTATTTACATATTATTCATAAATACTACATACATTGTATTACGGCCATTGATTGGGCAAATTCGTGTTGACCGACTGAAGAGTTACAACTGACAGTTTAGTTAGTTATTGAGGTATTAAGTGGCGGAACTACAAGGTCATCTGCCCCTAACAGACAGTTTGTATAGACTACACTGAAATAATGGTTTCAAACCTTTACTACCGACTCCATTGTATATTTTAGTGAAAGGTGACACCCATTGAAATTTGAAAATATGCTTTAATCTGCTCTTTTCTTGAGTGGCCATTTCTTTCTTTTGATTCAACAGGGTTGGCAATACTGACTGGAAGTTTTGCCCCTCTCCCTGGCTGCTGTATAGTCAAAAAATCTATAGCCTACAATAATGGTGTTGTCGACAGGCCACTCCTCACTAGAGCCTGACGTAATAAGAGATAAGATACGGCAGATATTCCCAGAATCTTTGTCGAGTACGCAAGAAGTGTGACCTTTTACTGATCTGATACACGACTGCTAACACAATATCGTAATTGTAGGAGATATTGTTTCAATTCCACAACACATACTACTTGTGTTTGTTACCCCATATTCGGATTAGCTATTTGTGAAATCGGAGCTTCCAGGGAAATTTCATGTTCCAGAGATCTGCGGTAGTGTGAAAAATTCACTGTTTCGTTCGGAGAAACTGCATTGCGCTGTACGACACCTTGCACGTCGTACGCCACTATCAGCTTCACCTTTACCTCCATTTTTAGCCTACTTTCGATTTTTGCAAAAAATGAAAGTAGACTTATGAGAATAACACAGGGTCAAAAATTGCGTGTCTGTCTGTGTGTCTGTAAGTGTGTATGTGTGTATACTCTGTATATCTGTCCCCCCTATCAATTCAAACACGGTGAAACCGAATTGAATGAAATTTGGTACAGAGGTAGCACTATCAAAGGGCAGCTCAGTGTCATGTTTTATATCGCCGCCATCTTGACGGAAACGTAATGGCGGCCACCCAAATGCTCGAAGCTTAAATCTAATTACGACTAACCTAATCATCTGATCTCTAACAAATTTTGCAACAACATACCTTCATGTGGAGGGGGTATTTTAACCAAACTACAAGGTCTTCAGCCCAATAGTTGTTTACCAAGTATTATCGTAGCGCATCCGTGGCGTGATGGTAGCGATTTGGACTCATAGTTTGGGGGTTCGTGGATCAAATCTCTGCAGGTTCAATTTTTTTACTTCGTCTTTTTGGTATTTATTGATTTAAAACTACTCACACGTTATAATGTTAAGCATATATAGTGTATATTTGCAATCGAAAATATTATGTAATTATATACTTATAACACCACATATTTCAACAATCGAATACAGCGATTAATATCCATTGACCTTGATCCGCGGTAGAGTCAATTGTTGTTGTTGTTGATGATAATTCTTTAGGGGTTTTGCGGCATCATGATCTTGTAGCCCCGGTTACATGGGTGTGTGTAGAAGTTGTCTGATAACCTGTGTCGCTGTGATGTCTGTAGGCTTACTAGTGTGTGTACTTTTATAGGAGGAAGGATTTGGGTATAAAGCTGTTGTTGTTGTTGTTTCTTTTTCATTTGAGATGCATGCACATCATAGGCATTTCGCCCCGCGTATTTGGGTGAGTGTTGAATTTTGTCTGATAACCTGAGTTATTGTGATGGCTGTATTAGTGTGTGTGTTTATAATTCAGGTGAAGATTCAATCAATCCACGTTTAATATCCTTATAGCACGTTGTATTTCAACAAGCTTCTACAACCAACATTCAATTATACTCCTTGAAAAGAACAAAGAGTTATAACTAGGGGGCGGATTTCTATGACCAAAAAATGTACGGTATGAAATATGTATGCATTTATGACCTAAAAACATAACAAGTAGTTCCGTGAAGAACTATACAGCCTATTTTCATATATCCTACTTATGTTAACTGCCTCTATCAATAATTAAAAAAATCAGTTTGATTGTTGAGATAGATTCGTAGATATTGACAACCGTCTAAATATTTTAGATGGTCGCCAGGTTGGATTTTTCTTTATGTACTATTAAATGAAGATTATTGTGTACGTGTGGTATTCAAACTTCAATCGCATGATTAGGACACAAGAAGAAAAAACGAGATTTTTAAATTTCGCACAGCTGCCAACTTGTGGTTATGAAAACAATTGAAATAAATTAGATGCCAGTGAATTAACATTTGTATAAGCATTTAACTTGGATGGTTAAATATTTATACTTTGCGTCGCCATGTTGGATTTGTGCTCACCAGGTTACTGAAAGTCCTATAGGTGAACTTATGTTCATAGCCTCTATGAACATAAAAAATATCAGTTTGATTGCTGTAGAAGATTCGTAGATATTGAGAACCGTCAACATATTTCGGAAGGCCATTTTGGATTGTTATATGTATAGGCCGTAGAGTTATGTATCATTAAAGGATAATTATCGAGGGGCTTCACTATTCAAACTTTCACTTCGATCGCATGATTACGACACAAGAAATAATAACTTAATTTTAAAATTTCGCACAGCTGCCATCTTGAGGTTATGTAAACAATTAAACTAAATTCGATGGCAGTGCATTACAATATGTAAAATCATTTACTGTACTACATTTCACTGCGCTCAGATGGTTAAATCACGAGAAAAGTCTGTTAAAATGTTTCAACATCGCTTGGCCGCCATGTTCGTTTTGTACTGTGCAGATTTTTGAATGTTACATAGATAAACTTGTACTAGAGCCCTATATCATCGTACAAAATTTCAGGGTGATATCTGTAATAGTTTCGGAGATATAGAATGCCAATGAAATATTTCGCACAACCGCCATTTTGAGGTTATGTAAACAATTGAACTAAATTAGACGCCAATGCATTATAATGTGTATAAATATTTGCTCTACCAAGTTTCATTACGTTTGGATGGTTAAATCGCGAGAAAAGTCTATTTAAAAGTCTCAAATTCGCTTGGCAGCCATGTTGGTTTTGTAGTTACCAGGTTTTTGAAGGTTTCTTAGGTGAACGTATAGTAGTGCCCTTTGTCACCGTAAAAGCTTTCAAGGTGTTATCTGTAATAGTTTCGGAGATACTGAATGCTGGTGAAATAATTCACACAGCCGCCATGTTGGATTGGTAAGACACAAAACAAATTGAAGGAAACGGTCGAGGTCGGCCAGAATGGAGCTATGATGTTACCGAGTTTCATTGAAATCGCTCCAGCCGTTCAAAAGTTATTAGGGGGGGACACACACACACACCTCTCACACACACACACACGCACACGCACACACACACGGACAAAAGGAGATCTCATAAGCCTATTTTTTCAAAATTGAAAATAGGCTAAAAATATGACCTATAAAATTCAAAATATGACTTAATGAATAACAGCTACGTTAAATAGAAACACATTTACTACGATTGCTACAGGCTGCAATCAATTAAGAGTTCTAAAAGTTTTAATTCTTCGAAAATTTTAACCCAAAATCAACTAAAATGAATATTTCACGAACTCGTTAAGGTTACACTGCATACTCCTAGGCAAGGACGGACTCTGTGGAAGACATAAAAAACTACAGTTACTTTCACTGTTCAATATTCAATCAGTTTTAATTTATACACAAAACATATGTTATTTGAATGAAACTTTCATACATGATCTAGTCTCCATTAATCAGATTGTTGCAATTTATGACCACCTGCATCTGAAGATTGTTGAATGAATATCGCTGAGTATCGTCTTGTAGCGAGAAAAAGTTCTTTCGACATCACACGATTTAACGGGAGCGTACTTGAATAGAGTTAAATCACTTGGAAAAAAATCCTGGAAATCTGCAGATGAAGGGTTTCTACAAAGAATGTCACTTATTCCACGCAGGTACACAAGTCCAGTACAGTTTCTAATTTTCTACACACCCTAGATGCTATTGTTCCTTTCGCATGCTTCAATTCCTGTTCAATGCACTTTACAACATCCAGTGCATCGCTTAGTTCTGCACCAGATACTTCCAGTTGCGTGATTGCTCCAGATAAAGAATTACAATTGGACTTATGTAAGCCAGGTCCCTTTTTAATGTAGTGCTTGAAAATAAATCTTGAGGGATTTTTATGGAGGACGATTCTGCAGGATCAAAAGACTTCACTATTTCTCCACGACATCTAAGTTGTTGCAATAGTACACTGCGGAATCAAGCCAAGGCCCCCATCGCGTTATAACTGGCTGTGGAGGTAGCGGTAGTGAAGGTGCTTCTCCTTGAAATTTCTGAACGCGAAGTGGAGCTTTGACAAACACTTTCTTACAGTTCGATATTAATTTATCAACTTCAGGGTAGCTACTTCTAACTTCTTCAGCTGCCCTATGCAAGGCATGTGCAAGACATGTCACATGTATCATTTTCGGGTATAGCATTTTAAGTCCCTTGGCTGCCTTCACCATATATGGAGCAGCGTCAGTTATAAATAGAAAAATGTGTTCTCTCTTTGCCCCGTTTGGTCACAACAGATTCATTGAATTGTCGAAGAGAACTGCAATGGTGGAATGGTTTGTCTTCTCTAGCACTTCACATGTGAGGAGGAACGTATCTCCAGGCCGGTCTTCCTTCATCGTGCCAACTATCACATTTGCTACACATCTTCCAGCCACATCTGTGGTCTCGTCTATTGAAACCCATATCTTACTGTCTCCCACGCCACGCCTTATTATATCCAACATATCTTCATAACAAGGGGTCAGATAGTCCTTCCTGAGAGTAGATTCGTTGGGAACAGGATGCTTTGTATATTCTTCGAGAAACTGTCTGAAGCTTCGGCTGTTAAGTTTCTTTAAAGGAATATTATACGAAACCATCATCTTGCAGAGATCTTGTGAAAATTGTGAACACTGTGAACTTGATGTCGAGGTTTTGAATAGCAGACGTTGCCTATTTTTGAGTGCAGAATAACTAGTTACACAATTCTTATGTTTTGCAGTATTATAGTGTTGTAGCACAGATAAGCGTTTTTCGGCAGTAACTTTTACCTCACACAATTTACAGAATAATATCACTCCATCCGTACTGAATATGTTTTCACCGAACTCGCGAACAAAACTTCGTAGCTTCCCATAAATTGAGACTTTCGTTTTAGGCATATTGAAAGGAACTGAATGACTGAAGCTCCCTAATGAGTGACCAAGGTCATTCAGTGTGTTGAAGGTGGAAGAGGGAAGGGCGAAGGAGAGAGATAAGAACGATGACAAATAACTGCGGAATTACCTCTGCTTCCGTGTAAACAATAGCCCGGTTTCCAGGAATTCACCCAGCTAGCAAACAATAGCTCCTACCTGTTAGAAACATTCCATACACTACTTTAGAATGGTTCTTCAGTAGTATATTCCAGTCCATCCTGAACAATAATTTCTATTGCTTATTCTGATTTTTATAAAACGAAATTCAAATGCAAATTACCAAAATATGCCGATTATAATGATATTTTGTTCAAAATATGCCATAAAAATTCAGAAAGCCTAAATATGCAATTATATGCCCAATAAAACCTGTTTAATTTTGATTATCATGCTTGTAAACGTGTTGAAAATACAAGACTATAAGATATAATGTTAAGGGAAAAAATATGACTTCTCATAGAAATCCGCCCCCTAGTTATAACTATGCCCATGAATTTAGGAGAAAGTAGGCTATATATTCTTTACTGGACATCTTGTTCCCATTGACTTGCACTTGCCCACTGTCACAATGCTACTCCTGTGAGGGAATTGTTGGCACGGTGGAGGTGAGAGGTCCTGGATCCCCCACCTTGTTCACCGGACATCACTCCCTATGACTTTGATCGTCTCCCCCAACCTCAAGGGAAGCCTTAAGGGGTAGGAAGGTCCGTCATAGACATCAACAAAGGCTACACTACTACAGACACTGCCGATACACAGATAATATCAGATATATTGAACACACAACAGAGTACTCGGGGGGTGATGACCAAGATGTCCAAAGCCCCTAAAGCGAATTAACAACTAAAAGCTATCCTGCTTGTATAATAGAAAACTCTAATGTTCATGGAGATGTCACAAATACCGAGTCTCCGAGCATATGAGTTTGATATTCTAATTCCCAACTTCGATTCGAACCACCCTTCGGGCCAAAACTTAGCGTTCTAGTCAATTATCTTGTCTTCTTAGAATTCTTAATTATCCACGAGGCCAGACATCACTTGAAATAAAAGCGCATATTAGGCAATCGAAATAACCAACCATTACTTAATCCATGACCATTATACAGGGTCTTCATATTTGCTTGGCAAGGACATTCTCGCTCACGCGCTCCGCCAGTGACAGCTCAGCTGCCGGCAACCACGCGCGCATATGTATGGCAGAGTACGGTGCATACAATTAGTATCATGCATTTTTACTCACAATGTTTACAGTAGATGCTTAAAATGTTTCCCATCCACTGCCAAACATAATCGGCATCTCCTTATGAAGTTGCCGATTACTCCGGTTAATTTAGCTTCAGTAAGGAAATAACGACCTTTACGTCTATCTTTATTGTTTACTGAACCTGTACGTTTGAATCTCTCAGCCAGTTGTTTTATTGTGATTGTGTATAGTGCAGTAATGCCTTACAGTATGTGAAATATTCGTTACTTGAACGTGTATATCTGCACAATACGTACATAAAGTGCAGGAAATCGTGCGCTAGAACAAGACAAAAGTTTCGAGTGAAATTTCCAGGGAGACCCATTCCTGTAAATCGGACAATAAAACAACTGGCTAAGAGATTAGAATATACAGGTTCAGTAAACAATAAAAATAGACTTAAAGGTAGTTATTTCCTTACTGAAGCTAATTTAACCGGAGTAACCGGAAATTTCATAAGGAGTTGCCGATTACGAATGGGAGTGGATGGGGAGCATTTTCAGCACCTACTGCAAACATGGTGAGTAACAAGTAGTTCCGTGAAGAACTATACAGCCTATTTTCATATATCCTACTTATGTTAATTGCCACTATCAACATACACAATTTCTGTTTGATTGCTGTAATAGATTCGTAGATATTAAGAACCGACTAAATATTTCGGATGGTCGCCATGTTGGATTTTATATATGTAGGTCCTAGAGTTATGTACTGTTACATGCAGATTATTGTGAACGTGTAGTATTCAAACTTCAATCGCAAAATTAGGACACAAGAAAAAACAAGGAGATTTTAAAATTTTTCACAGCTGCCATCTTGAGGTTATGGAAACATTTGAAATAAATTAGATGCCAGTGGATTAACATTCGTATAAGGATTTACTGTACCAAGTTTCACTGCACTCGGATGGTTAAATTGCGAGAAACGTCCATGTGAATATTTATAATTCGCGTCACCGCCATGTTGGATTTGTGATCACCAGGTTATTTAAAGTCCTATAGGTGAACTTAAGTTCATAGCCCCTATGGACATTAAAAAATGCAGTTTGATTGCAAAAAATAGATTCGTAGATATTCAGTATCGTCTAAATATTTCGGATGGTCACCATGTTGGATTGTTAAATGTATAGGCCATAGAGTCATGTACCATTAAAGGAAAATTATTGCGTAGGTTCATTATTCAAACTTTCACTTCGATCGCATGACTACATCACAAGAAATAAAAACTTAATTTTAAAATTCGCACTGCCGCCATCTTGAGGTTATGTAAACAATTGAACTAAATTAGATACCAGTGGATTACAATGTGTATAAATACACACATCAAAAAAAGTTTTGCATCACCTCGGTTCCAAGAGTTCCGGAACCGTTAAATACAAAGGGAATAGAGATCAACACAAACAACATTTCAGCTCGTTTTATTGCTCATGAGACCCACACATTGCATGTTGTACCATCATACAGCTAGACTTTCAGCATTTGTGGTCCAGATTGCAGTACACACCACTACCTCTAATACCCAGTAGCACGTCCTCTTGCATTGATGCATGCCTGTATTCGCCGTGGCATACTATCCACAAGTTCATCAAGACACTGTTGGTCCAAATTGTCCCACTCCTCAACGACAATTCGGCGTAAATCTCTCAGAGTGGTTGGTGGGTCAAGACGTCCATAAACAGCCCTTTTCAACATATCCCAGGCATGTTCGATAGGGTTCATGTCTGGCGAACATGCTGGCCACTGTAGTCGAGCGATGTCGTTATCTTGAAGGAACGCATTCACAAGATGTGCACGATGAGGTCGAGAATTGTCGTCCATGAAGACAAATGCCTCTCCAATATTCTGCCGATATGGTTGCACTATGGGTCGGAGGATGTCATTCAGGTATCGTAAAGCCGTTTCGGAGCCTTCCATGACCACCAGTGGCGTACGTCGGCCCCACATAATGCCACCCCAAAACATCAGGGAACCACCACCTTGCTGCACTCGCTGGACAGTGTGTCTAAGACGTTCAGCCTGACCAGGGTGCCTCCAAACACGTCTCCGACGATTGTCTGGTTGAAGGCATATGCGACACTCATCGGTGAAGAGAACGTGATGCCAATTCCGTGGGGTCCATTCAGCATGTTGTTGGGCCCATCTGTACCGCGCTGCATGGTGTCGGGGTTGCAAAGCTGGACCTCGCCATGGACGTCGGGAGTGAAGTTGCGCATCATGCAGCCTATTGCGCACAGTTTGAGTTGAAACACGACGTCCTGTGGCTGAACGAAACGCATTATTCAACATGGTGGCATTGCTGTCAGGGTTCCTCCGAGCGGCAATCCGTAAGTAGCGGTCATCCACTACAGTAGTAGCCCTTGGGCGGCCTGAGCGAGGCCTGTCATCGACAGTTCCTGTATCTCTGTACCTCCTCCATGTCCGAACAACATCACTTTGGTTCACTCTGAGACGCCTGGAAACTTCCCTTGTTGAGAGCCCTTCTTGACACAAAGTAACAATGCGGACGCGATCGAACTGCGGTATTGACCTTCTAGGAATGGTAGAACTACAGACAACATGGGCAGCGTACCTTCGTCCTGGTGGAATGACTGGAACTGATCGGCTGTCGTACCCCCTCCGTCTAATAGGCCCTGCTCATGCATGGTTGTTTACATCTTTGAGCAGTTTTAGTGACATCTATGAACAGTCAAAGGGACTGTATCTTGGATACAATATACACAGTCAACGTCTATATGCCGGAGATCTGGGAACCGAGGTGATGCAAAACTTTTTTTGATGTGTGTATTTCCTGTACCAGGTTTCAGTGCGCTTGGAACATTAAATCGCGAGAAAGGTCTATTTAAAATTTTCAAATTCGCTTGGCCGCCATGTTCGTTGTGTAGTTAACCGGTTTTTTAAAGTCTTATAGATGGACTTCCAGTAGTGCCCTTTATCTCCGTACAAAATTTTAGGGAGATACCGCTAATAGTTTCAGAGATATAGAATGCCGGTGAAATATTTCGCACATCCACCATCTTGTGATTATGTAAACAATTGAACGAAGTTAGATGTCGGTGCATTACAATGTATATAAACATATACTGTACCAAGTTTCATTGCGTTTGGTTGGTCAAATCACGAGAAACGTCTATTTAAAAGTCGCAAATTCGCTTGGCCGCCATGTTGGTTTTGTAGTTACCAGGTTTTCAAAAGTCACATAAGTGAACTTATAGCAGTTCCCTCTATCACCATAGAAAATGTCAGGGTAATATCGGTAATAGTTTCGGAGATATTGAATGCTGGTGAAATATTTCGCACAGCCGCCATGTTGGATTGATGAGTCGTAACAAAATTTGAAGGGCACGGTCGAGGTCGCCGAGAATAGTGCTATGAACTTTCCGAGTTTCATTGAAATCGCTCCTACCGTTTAGATTTTATTAGGGGGGGACACACACACGAATCACACACACACACGCACACGCACACACACACGGACAAAAGGTGATCTCATAAGCCTATTTTTTCAAAATTGAAAATAGGCTAAAAATGCATGATACTGATTTTAAGCAGCGTATTCTGCCGTACATATGCGCGCGCGGTTGCCGGCAACTGAGCCGTCACTGGCGGAGCGCGTGAGCGAGAATGTCCTTGCCAAGCAAATATGAAGACCCTGTAGCTGTGTTACATCACCAATACATATTAAGAATTTCCATAGCTGTTTATTAAAGATTTCTCACGCTGGTACAGATTCGTCACGAATTCAATTTACAATTTGAGGGAAGAAGGTGCGAGGGGAGAGAAACAAAGATACTTTCCTCACACTAACATGGAATTTGTGCACAGGAAATACAAGGGAATCCAACTCCGCATACTTATAGATAGTGATTCAAGGTGAAGGTTAAGATTAGACATTACGTAAGCAGTACACTTGTTGAGTTATTTTAACTAATTCACTCCGCAGCCAAGCATTAAACCGTGACTCTCTAGGAAGTGAAGGCGAATCCCTAGTTAAGGCATTATGTCGGCTTCATGCACTTCATGGTGGATGCAACTTAAACGATTTCCAACCAGAAGCTTGCTACAGTTTTTTTTTTTTTTTTTTCGTTTCACTTGCCGCGAATCCAGTGAATATAATTCCACTTAAGTTACTACTAAGGAATTCAATGTGGGTTACGTTTTAATAAAATAAATATCCTGCAGTTTTCTGAAAATATTGCTTGTACAGAATGTTACGAACATTAGTGGATAGCTTAAATCAAGGAATTCTCCTTGATGATGGGGACGGAACCTAACACATAAGAGCAACGGTCCGCAAGGCCGGAAGGAATGTGCATGCGTCGGACATCTAACCCCTCTGCCTAACTCTTTTACACGGGGCGTGGTGGCTCAGCGGTCTAGCTGTATGCCTCTCACCAAGGCGGTCCGGGTTCGATTCCCGGTCAATGCATGTGAGATTTTCGAAGTGAAATGCCATGTCATGTGGTTCGGATTCCACGTAAAAAGGAGGTCCCGTGTCTATTGATAGCGAGATTAACGATCACGTTAAACTACAAGATTCACGGTCACGTAAAAACTACAATCTTCTTCTAACTCTTTTACAACACACGACGCAATAGCTGCAGGCCTCTATTTGTCAGCGAGTCAACTTCCTCCATGGTGTACATCTTTCTCTAAATCATAAGTTTCAACTCTTACTATGAATATTTTAACACATCTTCATACTTTATACGTATTAATAAATTTAAAATTAAAGTACTATTCTTCCCTCCATCAAGTTTTCTTGCATTGGATTTGATTTGAAACGCTGTCCCTCGCAAGCAACATGTGTTCAAAATTGGAGGTAAGGTATTTTTGGTTTAGAATTTGTGGTAGAATACGTCCTTGAAAAGTAATAAATATTTCTATGATGATGATGATGATGATGATAATGATGATAATTTTTATAACAACACATTGCTGGTAGGGCGTGGTTGCGCAGCGGTCTAACTGTTTGCCTCTCACCAAGGCGGACCTGGTTCGATTCCCGGTCAATACAGTGAGATTTTCGAAGTGAAATGCTATGTCCTGTGGTTCGGATTCCACGTAAAAAGGAGGTCCCGTGTCTATTGATAGCGAGATTAACGATCACGTTAAACTACAAGCTTCCTTTATATTGCTGGCACAATACAACATAACTATACGATCTTCAGGGAGGGAACCAAAGCATAGTTACTGAAATAGCCATTTCTAAGCTGGAAAATTGAGAAATCGCTACCCATTAACTTCCGAACGATTCGGGTTGTTGAGAACTACCTTCTGCAGTATTTTTTACAGTTGAGTATCCAGATTCCGTTCTTTAAGGCCTTGGAGCAAGGTACTTGGAGATTACGCCCGTACTTTAGACAATGAAAAGTATGGTCTTTACCCGTTCTACATGCAACTGTCTTTTGATAGGGCCGAGGTACTCACTATATTTGCGCTTTTTATTATTATTATTATTATTATTATTATTATTATTATTATTATTATTATTATTACGGAAATCGAGTAAATAACTACATATTAACCACCAAGCTCAGGAGAAATATCAACAATTAGCTGAATACGCAGACCACATACTTTGTTAGGTAATAATGAAGGGAGAGAAGCGTACTAGACTCGAGGAACGTCAGCTAACAATCTCCTGATCTCGCTGAAACTTTGTATGAATGTTGAGCATATCATCAGGAAAACATCTAGGAGGCTCTGTATCCAAATTTACTTGAGCTTTTTTTTCTCGAGAAGGAGAAGTTGTATGCATTATTATTTATTATAGGCCTATATGTGCGAGATTTGTGGATACCCAAGCGAATGGGCTTGTCGATTCCTAATCCTCTCCAACCAATCCAGTTACCTAAACCCAGTGCTGGATTACCCATTAGGCCCGACTAAGCCCAGACCTAGGGCCCCCAATTATCTGGGGCCCCAAGCAATTTCTAATTTAGTTCAATTTTATTCCGAAGATTTAGATTTTTTTTTAAATCCAGAACTGAGACAGTTTCATTATATTAAATTACAATGTCCTTTAAAAACTGAGTTCACTCATTCTGAACTTCTCGAAATTCTTATTCGAGACAAGCTTGAGTCTGTTTTCCCGTACGTTGAAATTGCTTTTCGCAGTTTCCTGACCCTCATGTTAACGAATTGTTCTGCGGAGCGCTCGTTTTCAAAATTGAAACGGATCAAAAGTGCGCTACGAAGTATCATGTCATAAGAACGATTAGGCATGCTAAGTTTAATGTGTATCGAGTCAGATGTTCTGCGGGAAATTGATTTTGATGACATTCTAGAAGATTTCATTAACCGAAAAAAAAATGATTACATTTTACAGAAGTAAAAAAAAATAGTATGATTTGTTAAATTGTTCATCAAATCATCTGAAATGTTTTCAAATAACGATGATCGATTTAATTGAAATGTATGCCTATGTATGATTTAATAAAAAGTGTATTATTCATCTTGATAAAAATAACTCTTGTATATACTTTGTTAAATATACAGGTGCTAAAAAATAAAAAATATTTGAAACAAGTAGTTCCGTGAAGAACTATACAGCCTATTTTCATACATCCCACTCATGTCAATTTCCTCTATCAACATACAAAATTTCTGTTTGTTTGTTGTGATAGATTCGTAGATATTGAGAACCGTCTACATATTTCAGATGATCGACAGGTTGGATTCTTATTTATGTACTATTACATGAAGATTATTGTGTACGTGTGGTATTCATACTTCAATCGCATGATTAGGACAAAGAAGTCAAAACGAGATCTTAAAATTTCGCTCAGCTGCCATCTTGTGGTCATCAAAACAATTGAAATAAATTATATGCCAGTGGATTAACATTTGTATAATCATTTATCGTGCAAAGTTTCACTGCACTCGGATGGTTAAATCACGAGAAACGTCCATTTAAGTATTTATACTTCGCGTCGCCGCCATGTTGGATTTGTGCTCACCAGGTTACTGAAAGACCTATAGGTGAACTTATGTTCATAGCCTCTATGAACATAAAAATGTTCAGTGTGATTGCTGTAAAGGATTCGTAGATATTGAGAACCGCCGAAATATTTCTGATGGTCGCCATTTTGGATTGTTATATGTATAAGCCATAGAGTTATGTACCATTTAAGGAAAAATATTGCGTATCTTCGTTATTCAAACTTTCACTTCGATCGCATGATTACGACACAAGAAATAAAATCTTAATTTTAAAATTTCGCACAGCCGCCATCTTGAGGTTATGTAAACAATTGAACTAAATTAGATGCCAGTGCATTGCAATATGTATAATCATTTACTGTACCACATTTCACTACGCTCAGATGGTTAAATCAAGCGAAAAGTCTATTCAAATGTTTCAACTTCGTTTGGCCGCCATCTTCGTTTTGTACTTTACAGATTTTTGAAAGTTACATAGATAAACTTGTAGGAGTGCTCTTTATTACCGTTCAAAATTGCAGAGTGATATCTGTAATGGTTTCGGAGATATAGAATGCCAGTGGAATTTTTTGCAGAGCCGCCATTTTGAGGTTATGAAACAATTGAACTAAATTAGACGCCAGTGCATTATAATGTGTATAAACATTTGCTGTACCAAGTTTCATTACGTTTGGATGGTTAAATTGCGAGAAAAGCCTATTTAAAAGTCTCAAATTCGCTTGACCGCCATGTTGTTTTTTATTTACCAGGTTTTTGAACGTCTCATAGGTGAACTTCTAGTAGTGCCCTTTATCCTCTTACAAAATGCAGGGTGATATCGGTAATAGTTTCGGAGATACTGAATGCTGTTGAAATATTTCGCACAGCCGCCATGTTGGATGGGTGCGACAGAATAAAATTTGAAGAGCACGGTCGAGGTCAGTCAGAATGGTGCTATGATCTTACCGAGTTTCACTGAAATCGCTCCAGCCGTTTAGATTTTATTAAGGGAGAACACACACACGAATCACACACACACACGCACGCACACACAGACACACGGACAAACGGTGATCTCAGAAGCCTATTTTTTCACAAAATGAAAATACGCTAAAAAATAAAGGTGTCCCAAAAATCTGAGGGACTTCGGCCTCATTTTACCTTAATCCGGCACTGCCTAAACCATTCCCTCAGCAGTTTGCCTATGGAGAGAGGGCGTGTGGTACGTGATGCCACACATCTGGCAACGATCCTTACAGGTTAGAGGGGAGTGCATTAATGGTCTATGGAGGTGCAGTGGTTCTACAGTAAATGGTTTAGTGGTTATGCATATGTCACCACGACACAGAGCTCCTTCTACAGCCCCTTCGTATACCAAAGTATACGAGGCTGATATCTGCCAAGCCCATATACGAACAACATGAACAAAAATTAGAATCTGGAAGAAAAATTCGTTCCCGACAATTCGTCTTAAGAATTTAGGACTACACAATTCGTAGTTGGTAAGATTAGAAGACTATAGATGAAGCCCTGCGCGGATGAGGATATAGTTAGCATGGCTGTGCGGATAGCGGATAAGCTGTGGATAATGTTTGGAGTAAATATTCGGATAATGTTTAGAATATAATCTGAACTTGTTAAATATCATTAATAGGACCCGGATGTTTATCACATATATTTTAGCCTAAAATTTTATAGTTTTTATAGTTTTATAGTTTAACCATAGTTTACAACCATATAATCTCTCTAAAGTACAATCTCCGGATAGCCATCACCATTTAGCATTTCACCTAACATATATACTGCATTTAGCATACACTGACAGTTGCAGTACCAATACTGCAACTAAATAATGTACATATTGTAAATATTTTCACCTGTATTTCAAACATAGATTTTATAGCCTAAGTGTATTGGATCTGATGATGATCGCTTGACGATCGAAACTGGTCATCCTAGTGTTTTATTAATCTCATGTAATTTATTTCAGGATTAGGGCATAACCCATCTCTTTTGGGTACATTCGTGTTGACCGACTGAAAAGCACTAAACTCTTGTTTACTAAGGCAACACTGAAAATATGGCTTCAAACACCACAATATAAAACTATTATTGTAATGCCAGTAGATTCGGATAAACGTGCGTTTGCGGATAAAAGTCGTGTGGTTGCGGGGCGGATGTGGGTAACAATCGTGCGGATGCGGATAACAGCCGTGCGGATGCGGGACGGATGTGGATAACAGCCGTGTGGATGCGGGGCGGATGCGGATAAGGTTATGTTTATCCGCGCAAGGCTCTGACTATAGGCCTACATGACGCGTATATGGTTATGCTTTCCACGATTGAAAGAGAAGAAGATGACTTCGATGTTACACACCTAAAGCGACAATTACCACACCAGTCGAGTACTCTAACCGGGGCACCTAACATCGTTTTGAAATGGAAACAACCATGAGCTTTCAAAGTGTCGGTGTTGGAATTGCAAGATGGTCGACTAACGGCAGTACTTTTAGCACCAGATATTACTATAGTATTTCCGTTTGGCCATGATACCCAGAGGATTAAGGGACTTCACGGAACTCAACTGACGTCACTGACACACCCTCCCGACCTGATCGCCGGACCGACCGGTGGCGAAAACTGACCCTCCCACTGGCGCTGTCCCACAGGATAAACACTTTTTATTTCAAGTTTAAATTTACAATTTTCAAGTTTTTTGAATTCTACATAAAATTCTAAAGAAAGTGAGTCCAAACGCGACTGAAATGCTTCTTATCCACGGTTTCAAGTTTTCTTTATTCGTTTGAAATGCTGTAGTTACAATACAATCATAAATGACATGCAATAAACGACAGTTTAAGAAGTAAGAAGTCACTCGGACTGATGCTCATTCTAGTACTTTCCACTCTGGATTTGGACTTATTTTCTTTAGAATTTTATGTAGAATTCAAAAAAAAATTGAGAATTGTATAAACCTGAAAGAAGAAAAGTTTTAGTGTTGTGGGACAGCGCCTGTAGGTGAGTCATTGTTCGCCACCGGTCGGTCCGGCGAGTGGGTCGAGAGGGTGAGTGAGTGACGTCAGTTGAGTTCCGAGAAGTCCCTCAATCCTCTGGGTATCATGGCCAAACGGAAATACTATAACATTGGATTCATAATCAAGGATGCCAGAGTTTGGCCAAAGGGTCGATATCAAAATGAATTACATCAGTATGTAGTTAGAGACAGCCACTTCTTGCTGCCTGACAATTTAATTTCTGTAGTTTTTGGTTGTAATTACCTAATCTTCTATCAACCATTTGTCTCTTTAAATATATTCGAAGAGTATAAGTCTCTGTTAGTCGCTTCATTGTTGACCTGATGCTCATTCGAGTACTTTTCACTTAGGATTTCTGCTCATTGTTTGTACTGGTTGAAATTAATGGTGAGTGGGAGTGTAACTTACATCCGCTGAGACTGTTGCGTGATGGAGTGACAAAGAAATTTGTCTGTAGGCTGAAGATCTCCGTCTCTTGTAGTCTGGCTTGATCTACCAATCTGCGACTCTCATGCAACATGATAATGTGGTTAACCTCTCATCAGCCTTAGAACAGAGATTCCGATTGTTGGTTGGCTAAGGGCCAGTTATTATATGATAATAGAGGTAGATACCCTCGATGTTAGACTCCTTAAGAATACAATTATCATCATCATAATTGAGTAGCCTCCGTGGCTTATTCGGCAGCACGCCGGCCTCTCACCGCTGGGTCCGTGGTTCAAATCCCGGTCACTCCATGTGAGATTTGTGCTGGACAAAGCGGGGGCAGACAGGTTTTTCTCCGGGTCCTCCGGTTTTCCCGGTCACAATTTCATTCCAGCAACACTCTCCACTATTATTTCATTTCATCTGTGACAGGCTTCGGCAGCTGGCACAGTTCATATCCTCGCCGCTAGATGGGGGCTTCATTCATTCCATTCCCTGACCCGGTCGGTCGACTGGAAGCAGGCTGTGGATTTTCAACATCATTGTATGAATCAGTGCTGGGAGTACATGTAGCTGCGTTACTAATAGACGAACCACTAATGTTTCCGCCAACCAGGGAATAGTTGATGTTATTATTGCTTATTTTATGGGCTGGGACATCGTGGTCAAATAGCCCCGTATACTTGGATGTGCGGAATTTGTGTGATAACTTGTGTTATTGTAAAGTCAATAATAGTGTGTGTATTTGTAAATTGGATGATAGGATTGGAAATCAGGCGGCCGTGGTATTAATTTAGGAACCATCCAAGCATTTGCCTGGAGTAGAAGTGGGGAAACCATGGAAAACCACTTACAGGATGGCTGAGTTTGGAATCGAACACACCTCTTCTCTGGTTTGCCTCACGAGGCTGAGTGCACCCCGTTTATTTATTTTTTATTTATTTTAGCCTCTTTTCATTTATGTAAAAATAGGGTTATGAGATAGGGCTGTTACTTTTAATCGATTAATTTCAGATTTCGATTAATCGTTTAATCGAAACCGAATAATCGATTAATTGTTGCAAATAACGATTAATCGATTAATCAATTAGTCGATTAATCGATTAATTGGTTTTCAGAAAAATCGATTAATCGATTAATCGGTTATTCGAATAATCGATTAATCGGTTTTTGATCTGTTTTGTCGAATAATCAATGTATTTCGCACTTTTAACTACGCTCTGACAGAATCAACAAACTATGACACAACTTGGTTTCTTAATGCAATCACTCGACCTCTTTAGCCGAGGCAGTCCCATGATGGATTATGTTTCTGATTCTTTTAGGGGCTTTGCAACATCGTGGTCACGTATCCCCGTGTACTGGGGTGTGTTTAAGACTTGTCTGATAACATGTATCACTGCGATGCCTGTATCAGTGTGTGTATTTGTAATTCAGGTAGAATATGGGTAGGAACCGACCGTGGCCTTAAATTAGGTACCATCCCAGCATTTGCCTGGAGTAGAAATGAGAAACCATGGAAAATTACTTCCAGAATGACTGAGGTATGAATCAAACCCGCCTCTTATCAGTTTGGCCTCACGAGGCTGAGTGTACCACGTTCCAGCCCCCACACCAGAATTAAATTTCTTGGCAGAGCCGGGAAACGAACCCAGACTTCTGTGGTCACAGCCAATAATGCTAGCCACTGCTCAACGCCCGCTTTGAGGTTTCATTTAACTTCACTCCAAGGATTAACGTGTTGGAAGCCCTTTTTCAGGCTTTCCTTAGAAATCGAAATTTGTTCACTACTCCTGAAAAAATACTATATGATGTTAAATAAATACACTTGGATGACTAGTTTTGATCGTCAAGTGATCATCAGCAGATCATTTACACGTAGGCTATTAAATCTACTGTATATGGAGAAGTATGGAATGTATTTGCAGTAGCAATTAAACTAGCAAACTAGTCAAGATATGTGCTTTTTGTTGAGATACTGATAGTTATTAAAAGGGGGAGTTAGCAGTTTGAGCGATGTGTGGTCCGTTTTTGTGCACAGCGTGTGGACGATTTTGCTGACACAATAACCTGACCATTTAATAACAATCACATAATGGCACTAAGCAAGCACACTTGAAGATCAATCACAACTATCAGTATCTCAACACAAAATAACATAACTTGACTATTTGTGCTATATTAATTACTACTGCAACTAAATAAGTGTATGAATTGTAAATATCATAACCCATACTTGTAGACACAGATTAATAGCCGAAGTGTAAAGGATCTGATGAACGTTTGACGATCGAAACTGGTCATCCAATTGTATTTATTAATCTCATGTAAAAAGTATTTATCAGGATTAGGGAATTACCCATTAGTTAATTGGGTATTGACCGTCCGAAAAACATTAAATTTCGACTCCAAAGATACAAATGTGGCGTCTTACGAACGTAGGTATGTCTAAAGTCAACACTTAGGCATGTTCGATAAAAACTCAACGATCTTATGGTAGGGCAGTTATAAAAAGCACGGTAAAAATAGGAAATCTTGTAGATGTAGCGTAAATATTGTAATCATTGCAAAAGACGAGCTGGACGTCTATCTTGGGAATTCACCGCCTGACTTGCATATTCACCCTTTTTCTCAGGTGGAAAATTAATAAACAATATATCCAAGGCCCGCTAAACTAGCGACAAAATACTTGTTATTCCCCGCGACCTCCTGCAGCGCTGAAGGAGTATTTTCAATTGCTGGAAAGCAGAGCTGCCTCGCCCCAGAAAATGAGTAGGCTAGGCTACTTGCTAGTATTTTTGCACCAAAACAGACCGTCAATTGAAATATATTGTCACATTAATTTTTAAATAATGCATCTTGATTGTGAACTGTTGAAGCCATTCTTTCAGTGTTGCCTATACAAAAACTGTCCGTTGTTACTCTTCAGTCGGTCAACATGAATTTGTCCAATGGCTGTGCGGGGTGCAATGTATAAATAATATGAGTAATAAGTAAATAAACTTCTTGTAAAAATACATGTATTAGTTATGATCACAATGACCCCAGCGAGAGTAGGCAGGCTAAAGCGTAACAACTGTACGACCAAAGCTCCGCTGAGATATGTAACCTTATGCATATTAGCATTCAAGTGAATGCTCTATTTTATTTTATTTATTACAAGCTGTACCCGGCATGCGTTGCAATGCCAATCAAAGAAAGTGTTGGCGTTGAAATTCTGTTTCTTGAAGTGCTTTTGGATACACAACATGTTTTTCAATTTCCGTTAACTGCCTCTAAGCTATCGTAAAATGGATTTTCTAATTTAGAATCTTTCGTGGGAGCGTGCACAACAACTTTCAAAAGTTTCATCGCAATAGGATGAATGGCATATGAACGTATACGGGATTTTGTTTGAACGATTCGTGCGCTGTCACTCATTTGTTGATTCTACTCGTACGCTACCTATTGAGAATTGGATTTACTAAGTCGAAACCCTATCCTGGCGTGTACACAATAACTCATCAAGGTTTCATCACAATCGAAGAAGGTTTTATGAACGCATAGGGAATTTTGTTGAAACGCTTCGCGCGTCGTCACCCATTTGTTGCATATACTCGTGCGCTACCTATTGAGAAATGTATTACTAAGTCAAAGCCCTTCCCTGGCGTGTACACGATAACTCATCAAGGTTTCATCGCAATCGAAGAAGGTTATATGAACGCAATAGAGGATTTTGTTCAAACGCTTCGCGCGTCGTCACCCATTTGTTGCATCTACTCTTGCGCTACTTATTGTGAAATGGATTTACTAAGTCGAAACCCTTCCCTGGCGTGTACACAATAACTGATCAATGTTTCATCGCAATCGGATGAATAGTATATGAACGCATACCGGATTTTGTTTAAACGATTCGCGCCCCGTCACCCATTTGTTGAATCTACTCGTGCGCTACTTACTGTAAAATGTATTTAGTAAGGTAGAAACCGACACGTAAGTGCCCACAACATCTCACCCAAGTTTCATCGCTATCAGGCTAATGGGATATGAAAACATAGGGGACTGTATTGAAACGCTCCGCGTGTCGTCGTTCATTTGTCGAATCTACTCGTGTGCTACCTACTGTGAAATGTATTTACTAAGCCAGAAACCTTCCTTGGAGTGTCCACCATATTTCACCCAAGTTTCACCGCTAACGGCAGAATGGTACATGACCTTATACGGGACTTTGTTGAAACGCTTCGTGCGTCGTCCCTCATTTGTTGAATCAACTTGTGCGCTGCATATTTTATAGGGGATTTACTAAGCCAGAAATTTTCCATGGCGTGTACACAACATCTCACCCAAGTTTCATAGCTACGGACGAATGGTACATGTATGCATACGGGACTTGGTTGAAACGCTTCGCGTGTCGTCGCTTATTTGTTGATTCTACTCTTGCGCTACATATTGTAATATGGATGTACTCAGCCAGAAACCTTCCCTGGAGTGTACATAACATCTCACCCAAGTTTAATCGCAATCGGATGAATGGTATGTGAACGTATACGGGACGTTGTCGAAACGCTTCGCGCGTAGTCACTCATTTGTTGAACATAAACGTGCGCTTCGTATTGTAAAATGGATTTACTTAGCCAGAAACCTTTCCTGGAGTGTACACAACAATTCACCAACCATTTATCACTATCAGACGAATGGTATATGACTTTATACGGGACTTTGTTGAAACGCTTCGCGTGTCATCGCTCATTTGTTGAATCTACTGGTGCGCTACCTATTGTAAAATGTATGTACTAAGCCAGAAACCTTCCCTGGAGTGTACACAACATCTCTCCCAAGTTTCATCGCTATCGGATGAATGGTATATGAAATTATATGGGACTTTGTTGAAACGCTTCGCGCGTCGTCGCTCATTTGTTTATTCTACTCGTGCTCTACCTATTTTTAAAGGGATTTACTAATCTAGAAACCTTCCCTGGAGTGCATACAAAATCTCAGCCTAGTTTCATCGCTATCGGACGAATGATATATGAACGCAAACGTGACTTTGTTGAAATGCTTCGCGCGTCGTAGCTCATTTGTTGAATCTACTCGTGCGCTGCCTATTGTAAAGTGGATGTACTAAGCCAGAAAATTTCCCTGCAGTGTACACAACATTTCACGCAAGTTTCATAGCTATCGGACGAATGGTATATGAATGCATACGGGACTTTGTTGAAACGCTTGGCGTGTCGTCGCTCATTTGTTGAATCTACTCGTACGCTATCTACTGTGAAATGTATTCACTAATTTTGAAACCTTCACGTAAGTGTACACAACATCTCATCCGATTTTTATCGCAATCGGACGAATGGTATATGAACACATACGGGACTTTGTTGAAATGATTCGCGCATCGTCGCTCATTTGTTGAATCTACGCGTGCGCTACCTATTGTAAAATGGATTTACTAAGTCAGAAACCTTCCTTGGAGTGTACTCAACATCTCACCCAAGTTTCATCGCAATCGGTTGAGTGGTATATGAATGCATAGGAGACATACACACACACCCACAGACAAACTATCACGTAAGATTGATTTTTATATATATAGATATTGTCTTATTCTTATTTGTATACACGATCATAATACTCATAAGTAATTCACAAACCTTTATTAAACTAACTAAACTTATACAATGCTCAAGAAAGGTTTCGCATATTGTGATTTAGTAACTTGTTGGTTTTTTTGCTATGTGTATGTTATCATATTATGTACAATATAGGGTACATACAAAGAAAAACAACACACAATCTGCTTTGCAAAAGAGACAGAAACACAGAACGAATAACAAAAGTGATAATGTGGAACTGAGCATACGACCGTCCTTTTCATGTTGGGGCATATCAATACCATGTATGGCCACCACGAGCTCTAATCCATGCTTGCAGATGACGAGGCATACTGACCACCAACGAATCCAACGTGGTTTGGGGCAGATTGCCCCACTCTTGGACAGCAGCTTCAATCAGTTGCTCTTTGTTTGTTGGAGGATTGGGACGGTGCGAAATTACCCTCTTGGGCTCTTTCCATGCATGTTCAATTCAGTTTATGTCCGCAGAATAGGCAGGCCACTCCATTCTCTGCATGGCATGCATCTGAAGGAACTGATTGACCACCCTAGCTCGATGGGCACGAGCATTATAGTCCACTAGTGTAAAGCCCTCACCCATTGTGGCAGCAAATCCGGTAACTACAGGTTCATGGATGCTGTCTCTATACACCAGACCAGTCATGTTACCGTGGATAGGAAATAAAGACGTACGTCGACCGATCATGATTCCACCCCAAAACATGACTGAACCTCCTTGCTGTTGGTGGCTTTCCTGGATGAAGGGCTCGTGAAATCGCTTACCCACTCGGAGCATTCGAGTGTGGCGACGTAATAGTGATAGTTATTGTAATAGTGACAATAACTAACACATGTAATGTTCCCAGGATGTTATTTACTTATAATTCATCTATTTTATACATTGGACTCCGCCCAGTCTTTGAGCAATTTCAAGTTGACTGACTGAAGAGTTACAACCGACAGGTCTTTGTGAAAATCAGGCTAAACCCGAATAAAACAAAAATGTACCTGTCCTAAATTGCAAACAGCCTTCCCAACAAAAATTGAGCAAGATTCAAAAGCTTTGCTGAAAACACCTCGTTTTTTTTTTCCTGAAACCCTTCCCAATTTTATTGATGTTTGTCCTTCCACGGTCACTGACTGTTATTTGGTTATTGTTAATATAAACAAGGAAGGACACTTATCTTTACGCAAAATTTAACTGTTATAGATTTCTATACATCATTCCGAAAATAAGCGTAACTCAACTTAAGCGATGACTTCTCATTTAAACCATTTTTAAAACTTATTTTCTTATCTCGTGTCTACTAATCAATTAATCGATTTTTTGGTTAATAGATTAATCAATTAATAGGTTAATCGATCAATCGGTTAATCGATTAATCGGTCATTCGGTTAATCGATTTTAAGAATGATCGATTAATCGTTTCCGATTAATTTCAAATTAATCGATTAATCGGTTATTAATCGATTAATTGAAAATCGATTATTAACAGCTCTATTATGAGATCACCGTTTGTCCGTGTGTGTGTGCGTCCCCTAATAAAATATACACGGCTGGAGCGATTTAAATGAAACTCAGAAAGGACATAGTATTATTTTGTTCATCACCAACAATACCCTTCAAATCTCATTACGTCTCACCAATCCAACATGGCGGCTGTGCAAAATATTTCACTGGTATTCTATATCTCCGAAAGTATTGCTGATATCTACCTGAAATTTTGTACGGTGATAAAGGGCACTACTAGAAGTTCACATATGTAACTTTCAAAGATCTGAGTACAAAACGATCATGGCGACGCCAAGCAAAGTTGAAACATTTAAATAGACTTTTCTCACGAATTAACAATCCGAGCGCAATGAAACACGGCACAGCAAATGTTTATACACATTTTAATGCACTGACATTTAATATAGTTTAATTGTTTACATAACCTCAAGATGGCGGCTGTGCAAAATGTTAAAAATAGGTTTTTATTTCTTGTGACCTAATCATACGACCGAAGTCAACGTTTGAATAATGAACCTAAGCAATAATCGTCATATAATAATACATAACTATATGGCCTACATATATAAAAATCCAACATGGCGACCATCCAAAATAATTAAACGGTTCTCAATATCTACTAATCTATGACAGTAATCAAACTGAAATTTTGTGTGTTGATAAAGGCTATGCTCATAAGTGTGTTTAAGGGGCTTTCAATAACCTGGTGTGCACAAATTCAGCATGGCGGTGACGCGAAATTTAAAATTTAAATGGATGTTTCTTGCGATTTAACCATCCGAGCGCAGTGAAATTTGGTACGGTAAATGCTTATACTAATTCTAATCCACTGACATCTAATTTGTTTCAATTGTTTTCATAACCACAAGATGGTGGCTGAGCCAAATTTAAAATCTCGTTTTTATAATGAATAGCATCTGTCACTTTGTTGAAAATAAACATTGTATACCTGCTGCTGTAGTGTTGATTGTGGCGTAGTTATGGGCAGTTGTAATGGAACTCTCTAATCTTGCGGGTTGAACAATGCTCACTGACACTGTGCTCCAGTCTTCTGGATATTATTATTATTATTATTATTATTATCATTTTAAATGATTATGTCGACTTCGCTGGGGGTCTGGCGTTACGTTACGGTGGCGGGACGAAATGTACCGAGAATGCAATGAGGTGTGTGACGTCATAGTACTGCTTGAGCTTCCTACTTTCCCCGCGCGCTCCGTTGAGCGTGACATCATCCAGCCAGCTACCTCCTTTGACCTTGGTTTGCACTTGCTTTCTTTATTTTTTAATTTTTTATTTGCCATCGGACATTGAGTTCACGCAGCATTTGTAGCATTTAAAATGATATAAAGTCTAATCTTTCAGACTGACTATCAGTGTTTTATTAATATATATATATATACTAACTGACCCGGCAGACGTTGTCCTGCCAATCAAAGAAAGTGTTGTAACATTGTTTCTTGAAGTGCTTTTGGATACACAATATTTTTTCAATTTCTGTTAACTGCCTCTAAACTATCGTGAAATGAATTAACTAATCTAGAAACATTCGTGAGAGCGTGCACAACAACTCTCCAAAGTTTCATCGCAATTGGATAAATGGCATATAACGCATACGGGATTTTGTTTAAATGATTCGTGCGCAGTCACTCATTTGTTGAATCTACTCGTGCTCTACCAACTGTGAAATGGATTTACTAAGTTAGAAAGCTTCACGTAAGTGTACACAACAACTCATCAAAGTTTCCTCGCAATCGATGAATAGTAGATGAACGCATACGGGATTTTGTTGGAACGCTTCGCGCGTCGTCACTCAATTGTTACATCTACTCGTGCGCTACCAATATTGTAAAATGGATTTACCAAGTTGAACAACTTCCCTGGCGTGTACACAACAACTCATCAATGTTTCATCGGAATCGGATGAATGACATATGAACGAATACGGGATTTTCTTTAAACGATTCGCATGCCATCACTCATTTGTTGAATCTATTCATGTGCTACTTATTAAATACTGGATTTACTAAGCCAGAAACTTTCCTGGAGTGTACACAACAATTCACCAAAGTTTCATCGCAATCGGATAAATGGTATATGAACACCTACATACAGGACTTTGTTGAAACGATTCTCGCGCCATCGCACATTTGTTGAATCTACTCGTGCGCTACCTATTGTAAAATGAATGTACTGAGCCAGAAACCTTTATGAAGTGTACACAACATTTCACCAAAGTTTCATCGCAATCGGATAAATGGTATATGGACGCATACGCTACTTTGTTGAAATGATTCGCGTGCCGTCACTCATTTGTTGAATCTACACGTGCGCTACCTATTGTAAAATGGATTTATTAAGCCAGAAACTTTCCGTAGGGTGTACTCAACATATTACCCAAGTTTCATCGTAATCGGACGAATGGTATTTGAACGCATACGGGACCTTATTGAAACGCTGCGCGCGTCGTCGCTCATTTGTTGAATGCACTCGTGCGCAACCTCCTGTGAAATAGATTTACTAAGTTAGAAACCCTCACCTAAGTGTGCACAATATCTCACCATAGTTTCATTGCAATCGGATGAATGGTATATGAACGCATACGTGACTTAGTTTAAACGTTCGCGCGTCGTCGCTCATTTGTTGAATCTACTCGTGCGCTATCTATGGTAAAATGGATTTACTAATCCATAAGCCTTCACTGGAGTGTACACAATATCTCACCCAAGTTTCATTGCGATCGGACGAATGGTATTTGAACGCATACGGTACCTTGTTGAAACGCTTCGCACGTCGTCGCTCATTTGTTGAATCTACTCGTGCGCAACCTCCTGTGAAATGGATTTACTAAGTTAGAAACCTTCAGGTAAGTGTACACAACAACTCATCAAAGTTTCATCTCAATCGATGAATGGTATATAAACTTATACGGGATTTTGTTGAAACGCTTCGTGCGTCGTCGCTCATTTGTTGAATCTAGTCGTGCGCTATCTATTGTAAAATAATTTACTAAGCCAAACACCTTCCCTGGAGTACACTTAACATCTCACCCTAGTTTCATCGCAATGGGATGAACGGTATATGAACGCATACGTGACTTTGAAACGCTCCAACGTGCAGAGACAAACAGTAGAATTCGACATCACTGCCACCTTTGGTATAAAACACAACTTTCCGCCACGGGCGGTGTGTATGTTATGGCGGTAGTTGCACAGGTTGCGACCAGGTGGCTCTAACGTGCAGAGACAAACCGTCCAAAGACATCAGCTTTCACCAAGGCCAAGGTTAGTGGTTTCCATGACGACTGTTTTTGACTGTTTACTGTGGTTCTAAAATTGTGTGTAAATTGTGGTTCTAAAATTGTGTTCATTCCACCTACCGGGTCAGATTGTGAATCTAAACCATACATGGACCCACCCTAATATACATACCAAATTCCATCAAAATCGGTTCAGTCGTTTAGGAGGAGTTCAGTCACATACACACGTGTCGAAGAATTATATATATAAAGATATATATATATTTAGCGTATGGCTTTTATTGCCGGGAGTGTCCGAGGACATGTTCGGCTCGCCTGTTTTGTAGCTGCTTCGAGGCGGACACCCAATGGGTGAGCTCACGTACCGTCGTGTGTGGAGTGTTGTCTGGGGAGGACAGTTTGAATGTAAGGACAAGGAGTTGGAAGGTAGCGGCTGTGGCCTATAGTTAGGGACCAACCCCGGCATTTGCCTGGAAGGAAGATGGGAAACCACAGAAGACCATCTTCAAGGTTGCCGGCGGGGGGATTCGAACCTTCTCGCCTCCCGGATGTGAGCGACTGCCAGCAGTCATGCCGTAACGACCACGGCTAACTCACCCGGTATATTAATAATAATAACGTGGCTTTGAGGACGACCTGAAAGCCACATAGTTACGTGAAAACATAAATCCAGTGCCTGAGCGTGGCAGCTGTATACAAGGACCGCCACTCCATACCACTCTACCTGAGCCAATAAGGAGAGAGCTCATTACAATATTAGAACCAAGATGCCAAGGACAAGCACAAATATGAGCCTAAGATCTCATTTAAGGTGCAAGCTGCGACTGGGGAGGAATTTTAGATTATGATCATCTCTATGCTCGTCACGACTGTTCTTTAGTACACATCGAACCAGTGGACTTCATCCATATAATGTAGTTGTGCACAGTCTCTGTCAGGAGTCAACTTTGATCACCTCATGAAATAGCGTACTGGCTAGCATTCTTGACTGTCACCTCTGAGATCCAGGTTAGTTTCCCGACTCTGCAAAGAAATATAATTCTGGTCTGAGGGCTGAAATTGGTTACACTCAACCACGTGAGTCAGAACTGAGATGAGATGGGTTTGATCTTAGAAGTGGTTTTCCATGGTTTCCCACTTCAACTTCAGACAAATGCCGGGGTGGTTTCTAACTTGAGACCGCGGTAGCCTCCTTCCCAAGCTTCACCTCGATTACAATTACACACACTAATAAAGACATCACTTATCAGATAAATTTTACACACACTCAACACGTGACCATGACCGGCATTTGCTTGGTGGTGAAAATGGGAAACCACGAAAACGAACTGAGGTGTGATTCAAACCCTTGTCCTCCCGATGCCAGTGAGGTATGAGGTAGCACGTTAACGCTCTAGCCACCGTGGCCGTTAGCTCTGAAAATAAGTAAGTTATAAGTGACGTAAAACCAATAACAATATTATTATTATTATTATTATTATTATTATTAACCGAATGAATAACAACAAGATATGAAAATTATTATTATTACGTTATCACCTGCTTTGTCCAAGGTTGCAGGATCGAATCCTGGCGCAGTCAGTATTTGAGGGTGCTCAAATGCGAGGGAGCTGGGTCAGTAGATATACTGGCACGTTAGAAATCCCGTATAGGGCTAAATTTTGGCACCCTGGCGCGCGTCTCTAAAAGCCGCAGTAGTTAAATGGGATGTAAAACCAATAACACTATGTTATGAAAATGATGACTAGATATTTCACTGCCTAGGTTGTCAAAACTTGACAAATTATTTGTCTAGTTCCTCCGTTACCATGCACGAGATGACGAAGTTTATAATACCTTGTCACTCGGGTTATTGGAAACAGAATTCAGTTTTCATTTCTTTACTCACATTCCTTTCACGCTATATTTAAAATTGATTTAAGGGACACTTTAAAATTTTCCTGCAGTGAGTACGGAATTTGCTAGAAAATCCACCCCCTTAGTTGGCCGCTTTAAACACTGAATCCTCTCGAATCTCTAGACTGCAACTACTAAAATCTGTTGCTGCTACCACCTGGGTCTCATGGGTTACGTTAGTGACATTTGCCAAGCTGCATACAACTTCATTCTACTGTTATAAATACGGCAGTGACGCATGTAAAAATGGCAGGAGCATTAATTTATTGAAATGCACCCGGGAACATTTCCAACTTTCTGCATTCTTGTTATTTCTTTATAGTTTTTAGTTGTCCATTGACCTTTAATCTTGGAGTTGAAAGTAGCTCAAACTGGCCATCTGCATCACGAAAGCACTACATTTTGGCATCAGTTATCTGATTATACAAGAGTGAATAGGCCTACGTAGGCATAACTGAAAATTCAGTTTTGACAAGCCATTGGCTGCATTAATAAAATTATAAAAATGTTGTAATGTGGAATTGTAATTTTCGGGCTCAACACCAGCTTGTCTAAGCGCCGGGGTTACAGTTCTGCTGACCTCTACCCCCCACTTCCGGAGGGCATTCACTGGATCGTTCTTTCACTTACACAGCAGACGTCTCCTTCTCCCTGAGGTGAACGTGTGTACGGAGTATCAATATTACAAAGCGACCGAAAACGATCGACGGTTCATAAATAATCTGTTGGAGGTTGTTTTCCCCTCCCATCTAGTACGACCTTGCGATAGAGACGATAGAGTCCCCCCTCCTTCTAGCCATCGTCATCCTGCCCTCTGTCCCCCACTCGAGCACACAAAGTTGATCAGAACGTGCGTGCCGCCAAGTCACTTCTTACACGTGCGTCGTGCTTCTTACCACCGCTAGGACTTACCACACACCATGGCACGAGACAGAGGTAAGTCACTAACTACTGTATTACTTGTCCAGCAGTTTGCTAACAACTGCAATATGACGTAAAATTCTGAAAAAAACCTTTTTAAATAGGGGTCATTCATAAAATACGTTCGCTTGAACGAGGGGATCCCTACAAGAATGTGACGAAAGATTACGATAATTTGCGGGGGAGATGGAAGGGGGTAGGGGAGGTATTTATAAAGAGATGTACGTTCACCAGTTTTTTTTAGGTTATTACACGATTTGCCAAATCCAAATGTAAGTTATTTTTTGGCACTTTCCATTTACGTTTTTTTTAAATAAAAATAACCTCTTTTGTAAGTTGATTTGTGGAAGGAGAAACTTATCATGTGTGGTATTCACGCGATTTCAGAAATACATATATCTCTTGCCTTGGGTGCTGGAGCACCCGGACTAATACAACTTCCCCAATTTGAGAATAATTAATTTGAGATTGCCGACTATTGTGGCCTCTGGTATAGAGCTAGTTTTAATTTTGCAACAACTTTTTAAATACGGCATTCAGTTTGAAATATTGGATTATGAATTTCAAATTCTTTATTATTATTAATATTAGGTTTATTTATTTTTAATTGTTATCAATACTAGTAATTTAGTTTTATATTGTTAGGTATAACGTGTATTTTATTATTATAATTTATTTATTAGTATTGTATAATTTCTGTTTAGTTGGTGTTACTGTTCTAAATTTGATATTATTGTAAGATATTTCATAACAAGTTAGTATTGTCTTATTTCTATACATTACATAAATTTGTTTCTTAAATTACACATAACAACCACCAAGTGTGGCTTGTAACATTTATATAGCAGTTAGAGATTGATTTCTCTCTTTTATTTTTATATAGGCTATATATTACATTGAGAAAAAAAAAGGGGGGGTAATTTATTTTGGACTTTCAAGACGGGGGTGGGAGGTGGGGACATGGTATTGAGAATTGTTACGACGTGTTGCGCGTTGTAACAACGGGAATAACATTATAAGGCATTTTTGCGAACGCACAGTAATTTATGGATGACCGCATAGTGGAGTAGTGGATTTTGCCGGGGCTCATGTAAAACTGCAAATACCGTAGGTAAATATAGCCTAATTTCATTGATTTAAAAGTGATTTTAAATCCATACTATTTTATTCAATTTCAACTTTTTAAGTACTGTTGTTGCTTTATGTATGTACTAGGGATAATTTGGTCATTAATTTCGTGAACTCGTTTGTATGTGGAATTTGCCTGATAACGTTTGCTTTTGTGATGACTGCTGTAACGTGTGTAATGGCTGGGGTATGTGTCCGACCTTCTGAAATAAAGTGACATCCCCACATTTATCGCAAGTGAATGTGAAATAACAAACTGGGAAGAAGCATATTGAGGATGACCTTTCACCACGCATGGAGTTAAACTCTTCCATTTCAGAACGCGTTGCTATCAAGCCTTGATTACGTTAGCGGGTATTACGTCAATTACGATCACTACGTACTCGTTAGCGATTCTATTTTGAATATAAAGAAAATATGAAAAGACGGACATATATCTACCAGTTTCAACAATGGATTGTTTGCTGCAATTAAGGCTTCACACAGGTCTTGAGAAAATTCACTAAGTTTGGTTGCAGGACAACGAATAGCATTATTAACAAGGCCTGAAATGTTTCTTTCTTCATTTTTTATGACATTTCGCTTATGTTTGTCGGTTTCCAAATGTTGAGTGACTGAAAACTCTCTAGAAACTTCCTACATTTTTTTCACAAATTTTACAATAAAGGACACTATCGTCGGTAGAAAAAATGTCACTTCCAAATGATTTTACAAAATTTCGTAACCTAACAACCTCGTTAGCTTTTATTAGAGCCATAACTCCGTGCTTGCTGTGGTTGACGGTAAGCAGCTTGTCAGTTCACTGAAGGTCGGAATTATGGAATTTGAGATACTGTAATAGGTCCAGGTAATATTTCTGGAAATTCGTGATCATTCATAAGCTGAACCCCTACTGTGAAATGGTCGTAAAGTGAAAGGAACAAAGGTATTTCAGTTGTTGGAGAAACTGGTTCTTCCTCACAGACAGTGCAAACTACTTATTAGCAGATGATACGAATACTCTGGGTGATTTAAGGGAAGTGAAAGCAACATTCTCGATAACAAGGATATGTTCAGGTTTTGACTAACCAACCACGAGATTCTCGAGTCTGAATCAAAATATACGACTTTAAGAAAATAAAGTAACAAAAAGCGCTTCAAAACAATTAAATAGAAAAAGGAGAAAAATAACCAAAATATGCATAATATGTAAACAATATGATTTTGCATGAACATCAGGGCCTTACTAATGATTTGGGAACGGATAGAACGTCACGTAATAAAATTTTGAAAAACGGATATTTTTTGAAATTGTTGAAGCATTTAATATTGGTTCCTTTTAACACATGTGCCTGTAACTCCAAATAGATAGAATATCGTCCTTTATAAAGTAATTTTTAAAGTGTAATTGTTTAATGTAAAAACACCCGTATGGCCATGAACAATTTCTCACTCTACAGAGTGGTTTACCAGCCCCTTATTATTTACTTTTATGAAACCCAACTAACATTACATTTCTTCCAGTGGTTGATATTGCTCTCCGGTTACGAACCATCGAATAATAGTGGCCCTTTTGAGGTCAAATAAAAATTCACTGTAAACGGCATTAAACAAAAAGAGTACCAGACTGGGTGTCGAACCTACTAACAGCAGTGACGTGTGGTTTAGTAACTTAGCTACTGAGAGCTGTGGTGCAAACCTGGCGTGTATTGAATCTATTCGTAGCCCTTATAGGCACTTCCTGTCCAAACGTAAGGTACTGTTATTCGCAACTGTCATCGTTTTAAACTTGCATTATAATTGAGGTCATTTAAACAACATAGCCGCGGAAGATTTCTACTACAGTATATTCTCATCGGCATACTAGTACTAAGGCCGTAAAGGAGCAGATACTAACGCTTTCAAGATGGCTATGATATACGCGTTAGTTGGGTTGTCTAACATCAACAAAATAAGGGGCTGGTGGAGCACTCTGTACAGTAGATAGGCACCTTATCGTATCTTACCGGTACCTTATCTTGTTGTTGTCTATAGCCGATTAACGTTAATGCAGTACTTTGAAGTCAAGAGTTATGATTTCAACACTTCTGCAAAGTTGTTCCATTATCGCCTGGAATATGAACATTTGGTAACACGGTCAATATCCAGGTCATCTCTTGAATGTTAGGTTTCTTGGGTCTGATTTACGTTTCATACATTTTTTATGGTTTGCATAGTTACTTTCCGTTTTCTTAAAATAGTACATTATGCAACGAGCCTATAATGGCAATAATTAATACACGAGTATGTTTATAAAACGAGCGTATGCGAGTTTTATAATTTTCATACGAGTTGCATACGACTGTTTATGTTCTACGATAATTATTATAACTATTTTATGTTCGAACATAAATATTCATAAATATCTGTCGAGATTTCGCCAGTTTTATGTACTGAACAGAGCGCATGGGACTCAGAGAATGCCATGTATTTGACCATGGCCTCCTCGATCAACCCACTTTGACACTAGGCAACGAAGTGAAATTTAAATTAGAAGGCCTAGGAACTCAGCGCGGGTATGATGCTAACCTTATCTAATTGGTCAAACAACTGTTTCTTGAGCTGTGATTGGTGGGAAAAACTGTTTCATAATGAAAAATAGTGTTATAATGACCATCATTATGATACAGTTCTCTGACATATAATAGTCAGGGTCAAACATAATACGGTATTATGATTCTATTTATTTATTTATTTATTTATTTATTTCATAAATATAGATTTTTGTAAGAAGTGTGCGATTTGCAAATACTGTTGCTTTTTTTTATTTTATTTATCGTATGGCTTTTAGTGCCGGGAGTGCCCGAGGACATGTTCGGCTCGCCAGAGTCTGTAACTGCTTCCAGCGGACACCCAGAGGGTGATCTACACGTTCCGTTCAATTTCAAGTAGTTCCAACTTTCGCTACCAGATGTCAATGATACCCAGTGGTGAAGGTTGGAACTTTGATAGAGCGTTCCAACGAAATCTAACCTAGATATTTAGCTCCACACAAGTTTAGTCTGTGGAAGGATCTTTTACATGCCATAAATCTATGACATGGGACCGCAGGCTTTACTTCCCCTCTGAAGAAAGGCATACTGAAGGATTTTTAACTCTCTTAAAAAATCCGACGACTTCGGTCGGGTATGAACCCGCTATCTTGGGCACAGCAGTTTAGCATGCTACCGACTACGCCACAAAAGCCGCAGAATTCTGATGAGGACGAATTTCGAAAAAGAAAAAGAAAAGACGTAATGTGAAGGTATTTTCAAGGTGAAACAGGCTTAAGGGTGTAATGTTTCGCTAGTCCTTTATATTTGGGAATCCAGAGGCTTGAAGTTGGCTGCCCGTGCTCGGAATAGAAGCCGCTAAATGTTATCTCTCACAGACAGTGACTGTGCTTCTTCATCTCCCCTTTCAAGGAGCTCTGAGTATATCCCTGAATCCCACATTGCGAGGAACATACATATTTGAACGAATAGAAACATGCCAATGACATTGGCAGGCAGCTGATGGCAGATAACTTAATTAAATAGTTCGGCTGTTTGCAAACCAACAAATTAAGTGAGAATTTGTTAGAATTGAACATAATAACTTCGTAAAAAGGACACTTATTTTAACTTAAAACAATTTCAAAAGAATAATCTTCTTCTTTCTCCGAATCTGGTCACCTATTGACCGAGTGGCTTCGGTGGCGTAGTTGGTAGCATGCTGAGCTTCTATGCCCAAGATCGCGGGTTCAAAACCGGCCAAAGTCGTCGGATTTTTTAGGAACGTTAAAAATCCCTCAAAATGCCTTCCTTCGGAGGGGAAGTAAAACCGGCGGTCCCATGTCATAGATTTATGGCATGTTAAAGAACCTTCCACTAATTACACCTGTGTGAAGCTAAATTATATATAGGTTAAACATTTGACTAACGTTCTTAGGTTCCTACGTTCGTCGTCAAGAGCCGACTGTGGTGGCATCTGGTAACTACGTCCTGAACTAGTTGGTCTTTGACGGTGGCGTTTGGCGGCAAAAGTAGGAACTACTTGGAAAAATTGAATGTCTACAGTCCTTACTCGAATTAAAAGAGATACACACGCGAATACATTCATCACAATTAACACCGGTTATCAAACAGAATCTACACACACCCAAAAGTACACGGGGCTACATGACCGCGTTGTTGCGGCCCCTAAACTGAAGAACGAACCAACCAACCACCAACCAACTATTGACCGCATGAAACTAAAGGCTTCTTGGCTATTATTCCGTTCTCTTCACAAAACCTCTTCATTCTTCTCATCTTTCTCTCCTCGTTGGAAATAATCCTTACAGGTTTCTTATGTAGTGGTTCCTCTTCTTCATTCACTCTTCCTCTGAACGTAATTCTATGAAGAATTATCTCTGGGGTAATTCCTACTTCTGCTGCATCCCTCTTGACCTCATCTACCCACTTAGAGGAGGCCTGAAGCGTACAAACCTTATGAGTTATAGACAAGAAAAATCATAATATCGATTTATTTTTTACAAATTTGTGTAGGTCTTTAGAAACTGAAGCAGGTTGAGGAACGGGTCTGATTTATTTGCTAGGTCCTATTAAGAGGATTTTGTATTACATTGTTTTAAAAAGGGAAATAATAAAGAAGAAGATCTAATAATATCTGTAGTTCCAATTAAAATGTTAAAATAATACTATTAATAAGGTATAATAGTACATTATGCTACGAGCCTATAATGGCAATAATTAAGACACGAGTATGTTTATAAAACGAGCGTCTTATTTACCATTATAGGCGAGTTGCATACGACCGTTTATGTTCGACGATAATTATAACTATTTTATATTCGAACATAAATATTCATAAATATCTGTCGAGATTTCACCAGTTTTATGTTCTGAATAGAGCGCATGTGACGCAGAGAATACCTTGTATTTGACCATGGCCTCCTGGAATACCTCACTATGATACTCGCCACGCAGTGAAATTTGAAATAGTGGGCCATGTAACTGAGCGCACGTGCGATGCTATCCTCACCTAATTGGTCACACAACTGTTTCTTGAGCTCTGATTGGTGGGAGAAACTGTATCATAATGAAAACTCATTATAGTACAGTTTTCTGACATATAATATTTACATTTCGCTAGGGACGAACATAAAATACATATTATGAACGACATAAAATAATGTAAATACAATTGCAATGTTTGTTATCACAAGATGTTTCATTCTATGGGCTTGGCATCGTCTCGTGTACTTACGTGTGTAGCCTATATATACGATGAACAATTTGTTTGATAACCTGCATTATTGTGGTGTCTGTAGTAGCGTGTGTGTAATTCAAGTGAGGATTTTGGAGGATGTGACCATGGTATTAAGTTAGGAACCATCCCGGAATTTGTCGGGTGTTCAAGTGGGAAACCACGGAAAACCACCTCCATGAAGGCTGAGGAGGGAATCGAACCCACATCTTCTCAGTTTCGTCTCACGAGGTCTCACCCTCAGACAGGAATTACATTTCTTGGTAGAGCCGGGAATCGAACCCGGATCTCAGAGGTTACAGCCAAGAATGCTAGCCACTGTACTACCAGGTCGACGTTATGAAATTAGTATTACATAAAAAATTCCTAATCACTAATATCCCATCTTAAATAACAATAAAACTATTATATTAAAAATTAATTTTTTAGTCCTAAGAATGAAAATAAATGGCTGATATTGCTATGGTGTTTATCGTCTTAGTAGAAATTCATAATTTTTTACAAGTTGCAAAAAATGGAGAAGAAGTTATTTTTGCCCGTGCCTCCACTAATAATCCCATCCCTTTGTAAAAAGTAGAGCATAGCAGAAGCAATATCTTACTTGGTCACCTTGGTAACAAGATGAAATAATAACGTGGGAGAAGAAGGAAGCATGAAACAGCACGTGGGAGACAGCTGTTGTTAAATTTATTACTTTACGCCAAGTCATTACCAAGATCTCTACAGCAATGAATGTGCAGTACTATCCTTGAACGTAATCAGCAATCAGTTTTTTTTTTACGAGGGAAGTGGAAAAATCTTGCATTAGACCTTGAGAAGGGTCCGCACTCCTCAAGAGTGTGGGATTCTTACCCACTAAAAATCCACACCCTGTCCTCTTGACAAAACCCATCCCGGGACCACTTTCGTATTACTTCAGGATGGAGCAATTTTCTTTGCTTCACAAGCACTATCTTACTTCTCAATTCATAGCCCGCGGATCGCAGACTTAATCAATTAAATCGAACGAGTCCCCATCCGACTTCTTCTGACGAAGGACCGCCTCAACGAAGAAAGCGACCGTATCCCAGCTGAGCTCGTTCCTCAGCATAATTCCAACTATATTGTCCGGCGTTATTGGACCAACCTCAGCTTCAAGTCGTTTTTCCGCTGCCCAACGAGCGCAGACGAAGAACGTATGATATACGTCATCTCGCAGTAAATACATACTGGACTCCTTACTTTGGTCATACGATGAAGGTAACACCGAAAGTAGCCATGACCTGTCTGAGTCAGAAAGTAATTCATTTCTCCATGTTTTCTACTTGTCCACTCGACCAGACTCAGTATCAGCCGAGCTGTCCATCTTCCTCTGAGATCGTCATTCCACCTCTGCTGCCAAAGCTCCATCTTGCGTGCTACGGCTTCCTTCCGGGCTTGAGCCTTGCCCAGTTCTACTCGTCGGAAGTATACGGCTTTACGTTCTTGCGCGAGTAAGTCTATTGGCGCAACACCTGAGACAACCAGAACTGCAGGTTCCGAAACTGTACGGCAAGCACACGCAACCCTCAGAGCTCCTCTCCTCCGAATTGCAGCTAGGCGTTTCCTATACTTCTCTATCCTCAGCGAATCAGACCAAATCTCCGCCCCATACAGGAGAATAGACCAGCAATCAGTAATAATAATGATAATAATAATAATTAGCTTCTTAAGATTGAAAGGAGGATATTGAGGATGATTTACGGCCCAAAAGTGGTACAGGGAACCTACAGACTAAGATCCAACAAGGAGATATAATTATGAAAGGGTGAAAGACCTGGAATCAACAATTAGGAAAAGACGTTTACGTTTCTATGGACATATGGTTAGAATGGATCCAACAAGAATAAATAAACTAATTTTTGATAAAATATATAATCTGAAAAGCCAAGGGGGGTTACACCAAGCAGATGAAGGAAGAACTCCGGAGGCTAGGAATTACAGATGACGACTGTCGAGACAGAACACAATTCAGGGAAATATAGTACTTTCGAACATAAAGGTTCTTGTGGGAGAAAAGAGAGAACGCAGGGGAGGAAGATGGACCGGAGAGAGAAAGGAGCAACACTCTGAAAGAATGAAGGAAGTGTAGAGGAAGAGAAAGGGAGAAAGAACTATGAGAAGGAAATGAAATTATATTTGCGTGGTCCTTAGTTTTGGCCGGTTCGCATAACGTAATATTAATAATAATAATAATAACAATAATAATAATTTAATTTTTACTTTAATTTATTTATTAAATACTATTTATGTTACATTATTGTGATATGTCTCACGAATCTGATGACAGTACAGAATATCTGTGAGACATATTAATTGTTATTTACAACATATATATATATATATATATATATATATATATATTATATTTCAATACAAGAGTGCATGCATTTCTTTCTTGTAATGTTAATGATAATGATAAAATATTAATGTAAATAATTAGAGACACAAAAAGTTACACTATGGTAGTTGAAAATGAGAATCCACAGCCTGGTTCCAGTCTCTGACCGGGTCAGGAATGGAATGAATGAAGCCCCCATCTAGCAGCGAGGATATGAACTGTGCCGGCTGCCAAGGCCTGACGCACTCCTCTGGGGCAATGATTAAATGAATGACAGATGAAATGAAATGATAGTGGAGAGTGTTGCTGGAATGAAATTGTGACAGGGAAAACCGGAGTACCCGGAGAAAAACCTGTCTGCCTCAGTTTTGTCCAGCACAGATCTCACATGGAGTGACCGGGATTTGAACCACAGACCCAGCGGTGAGAGGCCGGCGTGCTGCCGCCTAAGCCACGGAGGCTCATACTATGGTAGTTATATTAATAAATTTATGTTATGAGTTAATGTTTGGTTAAGTAATATTTTTAATGCGACTTATAGCTACTGTAGTTGTTTGCTGTTAATATTCGTCAGTCCAGGTGGTAGTTCATTAAGTAGTGATGGTAAGAGATAATTTAGTCTCTGGAAACCATAGCTATTTATACATAAAGGTTTTACATGTTTAGTACTTGTTATGGCTCTTGTTTGTATGTTGTGAGAGACCTTATGCCTGAATCTTGGATCATAGTAGTAGATATTCAGTACAGTAATTTGAAACAACTCTTTAATATTAAAATAAGGGATATCAGTGAAATATTTAAAGAACCTGTTTTGGCTATCTTGAAGATTATTAATTAAAGTTGTGTTTTGACTTCCCCAAGCTGCTATAGCATATATTAATTTGCTTTCAATCAGAGCACTATAAATTGTTTTGTAAGTTTCCTATCTACATAAAATCGGAGATTGTAGAAGGTGTAGAGGTTTGCTCTTAGTTTTTTTTAAATTATGTTTACTGTGTGTGTGTTCATTTTAAAGTGTTCATCAAGGGTAATTCCTAGGTATTTTTCTGTCGAAGTACTATCTATGAAGGTGTTACATTTGCAACCTGCCAGGATGTTTTGGTGTATGCATGATATGCTGTGATGCGTTAGTTTGTATTTTTCTTGTGTGAAGTGATCAACTCTGATGTGCATTATTTTAGATTTGGTTGTATTTATATACAAATTATTGTCATGACACCATCTTGTGATGTTATTGAAGTCTTCCAAATGCTGTTTTAGAGTCTTCATGTATGGTATATATAGTGGTGTCATCAGTATAAATAAATATTTTACTGTGTTTAATGTCTTCATTCATGTCGTTTACGAACAGGTTATATAGCGTAGGTGAAATAATGCTGCTTTGAGGGATACCTTGTGTTCCTTCTACTGCGTCACTGATAGTGTTATTGACCATAACTGCCATTTCCCTGTTTTTCAGATAGCTTTCAAATAGTTTGTAAGTCGTGCCTCTTATTCCAATATCGTGTAATTTAGCAAGTAGTTTATTGTGATTTATTGTGTCAAATGCTTTAGAAAAGTCAAGAAAAAGTACCATTATGTGATTGTTCTTATTTAAGGCATTATTTATTACATTGGCAAATTCAGCCAGGAGTAGTTCAGTACTTTTTCCCTTCCTAAAACCGTATAGGTGTCCCTTTAAAATATAATATTTATTTAGGAAATTCTTCAATCTCTTATCCAAGTATTTTTCCATTATTTTGTAATAATAATAATAATAATAATAATAATAATAATAATGATAATACAGGATCGACTCCAGTTCAGAACATTAATCAATAACCATCAATTCTCTGAGAAAATTACTTCCAGGGTCATGAAATCATAGATGGGCCTAACGACGTAATAATAATAATAATAATAATAATAATAATAATAATAATAATAATAATAATCCTCAGAATTAACTTAAATTGGCTAATCAAATAGATCTTTGACTACTTCCGTAACAAAAGAACCAAACCACTTTGGTTTAAGGAAACGGAGAAAGACTTAATATAACTCCATATCACAGAAAATATGCTCATGGATAAAACAGCCAAAACCATACCCAAGGACACGAAACAACGGTTCCAGGTCAAAGTCAAACCCAAGAGAAAGATCCAAATCTCTGATGAAGAAAGGAAAGCCAGATCACAAAGAATGAGGCAATACTGAGCTTATTTATTTAGCGTATGATGCTTACAAGACAGTACTGTAATTAATAAATATAAATTTTCAAATAAACAATTTACAGCATTAGGACCCTTCATATATGGGCTGCCAGGTCTTGAATCCATTCAAGAGCTTGTGGAGTGGCTGCATGGAGCTCTTCTAAGGTCCCAGAGTACATATATAGAGGGCATTTCTGCACGACATGCTTGATGGTTTGCACTCCATATCCACAATCACAAAGAGGCGAGTCTATCCAACCCCACTGATGTAAGGCTGCTCTAGTTCGAGCAGTGCCACATCGAATTCTGTTCAGACGGGACCAGACAGCTCGAGGGAGATGGAATCCAGGTAGTTTGATGGTAGGATCAAGTACTTCAATTAGGCCACGAGGTGGAGAGGTAGACCATTCAACTTTCCATGAATTTCGGGGGTTGAATGGAGCTGAAGTAAGTTCCATAGCCGTCTTGTAGGCTGGTTTCCGTGATTTCAACCTGGATGTGGAAGGTTGATTGACGTCTTGGTGGATTGGGAGAACTTCATTATTCATAATTCTGCGCCACAGGCGGAAAAGAACTTGCTGTCTCCTGATGTGAGGAGGAACAATATTACACAGTACAGGTAGCCACTGTGAGGGAGTGCAATGCAGAGTGCCAGAGATATTCCGCATTGTCTGCCGGAGTTGAATATCAACCAGTTGGCAATGGGAGCTGTTCAACCATACACCTGCACAGTATTCAGCTGGAGAGTAAACGACAGCCAAAGCAGTAGTCCTGAGTGTGTTGGCATCAGCGCCCCATGATGTACCAGCTAACCTACTTAGTAAGTTATTACGGCTTTTTAATTTTGCTGCTGTTTTTGCAATATGCTGTCTGAAAGTTAAGGCCCTGTCCAATATCACTCCTAAATACTTAGGGGAGCTGTTGTACTTCAGATATTGGTTCTCGAACTTCACTCTAGGTTGGTAGTTTGCCTGTAGGTTGTTAAGGTGAAATGTGGTTACCTCAGATTTAGAAGGACTTGGTTGAAGCCGCCACTTTTTGAAATAAACATTCATCTTCTTAAGGTCTTCACTCAGTAAATCCTCTGCTTCATCAAAAGTGGTGCACTGACTGTAAGATTTATATCGTCCGCATGGATGAATTTACGGGATACCGTTTCTGGCAGATCATGAATGAATAAGTTAAATAGCATAGGGGATAAAACTGAACCCTGAGGTAGACCATTATTGAGTGTATGGAACCTGCTTCTGGCACTTTCATTGTGAACTTGGAATAGTCCATTACTTAACATGTTGCTGATGAGAGTCACTCTTTTAAGACAAGGGACTGACTTTATGAGTTTGAGGAGAAGTCCTTTTCTACAGACAGTATCGTACGCCGCTGAGAGGTCCAGAAAGGCAGAAACACTTTTAAGTTTCTTCTCAAAGCCAATTTCTAGATATGTAGTTATGGCAAGGACTTGATCAGAGCAGTCTCGTTTTGGGCGGAATCCAGCTTGTTCAACAGGAATCTCTTGCTCAATTGCAGGAGCAATTCTATTCAGTAACAGTCTTTCAAGTAATTTGTAGGTGACACTGAGTAAGGCAATTGGCCTGTGACTTTGGGGTAGCTTTGGATCTTTTCCTGGCTTCAGTATTGCAATTATTTTGGTCTTCTTGAAAGACGGTGGAAGACGTCCTGATTGTAGAATGGAACTGAAAAAGTTTGCAAGCCATCGTTTGGTAGCTGGACCACATTTCTTGAGAAACTCCGGATACACCCCATCAAATCCCGCTGCTTTTCCAGTCTGGAGGGCATCCATACCATGTTGTATCTCTTCTAATGAGAATGGTCGCGAATAAAACAAGTTAGGTTGGACTTCACGTTTTAACTTGTTGAATTCCAATCGGACCTGTCTACTAAACCTCTTGTCTCTCTCTGTTCTGGATGTAGAAATTAGGTGGTCAGCTATGGATTCTACGTTGATAGCGGAATGCTTTCTTGTGGGTAAGGATGTTGAATCCAGTTTTCGTATTAGTGACCATGCTTTCCTGCTTGAGAGGGTGAAATTCAAGTTTTCAACAGTCTTGTACCATTTCTCTCTTCTAGCATTGTCCAAGGATGTTAGTAATTCAGCAGCTTTCTCATGACTACTGTTCCGTTCAAATTCATTGCATAAGCGCGTTGTTTCTTCATTCCATCCAGGGACATAATCTTTACGGAAACCTCTAGGAATGCTTCGTTTAGCAGCAGATTTGATTAATCCAACAAACCGGCCATAGTTCTCAGGGAATGGTTGCGCCCATCTAATGTTGGCATCAGTGTAACTGGCGTACAAATCCCAGTCAGCTTTCTGGAAGTTCCATCGAGGGTGGGGTGTTGATCTAATAACAGGGATATTAATACCAATGTTATAAATTATTGGTATATGCTGACTACGTGGAAATTCATTCAGAACGTGCCTTTGTATTCGCGGTGTTGGTATCATTAGGCTATTGGAGACAAAACATCGATCAGGAGAGTAATCCTGGTTCCATCGAGCAGAATGGAAGGTGCCTCGATCTTTAGCATCATATATCAGTGTGAGATTATTTACATTAATCCATTCAAATAACTTGTCACAATTATCATCATTTTTCACATACCCCAGGAAGTATGTTGGCTGTTGAAATCGCCAAGTATTATACTATCCTCTGCAGAAACTAGTGCAATTTGATCTGTCCAGCGGACTGATGGGGGCTTATAGATGTTCGTGATGGTAACACCCTGAATCCTGATAGAAGCTGAGTAAGCATTTGGGCGTATATCAGAAGGCAATATCGTATAGTCTTCAATGTCACTCTTTACAGAGATGGCAATGCCATATTTTGGATGATGAAGTTCCGTCGCTATTTTGTATCCAGGAATTTTTCCTCTGTTAGACATCTGAGTACCATCTTCAGTGTGTGTTTCTTGTAGAGCCAATACATCTACACAATGGTCCCTATGTATCCTAGATAAATACTCGCACTTAGCTCTACTGATTCCCTCAATATTAAGTTGACAGATCGTTAGCTGAGGGCCCAGGGTCCTGGTATTGAATGCCGAGTCCTTACAAGGACTTTTCGTATCAATTTTACTGTCATGGCCATGAGGCCCCATGGGGCAGTACGGCGACATCTTATCACTGTTGCTTTCTTAGCACCAACCAGGGGTCACGTGTAGGGTAATTTAAGGTTTCACCTACGGACATGAAGCAACGATCGACTGACCTACAAGGAAATTACAGAACATTAAAAACTGATTGATTTAATGTTCCCCAAAGCTGGGTGAAACGAATAATAATAATAATAATAATAATAATAATAATAATAATAATAATAATAATAATTTCCATTCAGTGTATACTTCAGGGTAAAATTGAAGGACGGCGTGGACCAGGAAGGAGACGAATAACTTGGATGGATAATTTAAAAACGTGGTTTGGGCTGTCTTCCACGGAACTCTTCAGGATTGCACAGGATAAGAAGGTGTTAGCCATGGCGGTAGCCAACGTCCGTATCGGATAAGGTAGAAGAAGAAGAAGAAGAAGACGTATGCCATTATGCTCTGTTACAAGACACGGACTATATGACATCTCCGAGTAATAAGTCATCCCTATGACATTTTAAACGTTAAGATGTTATTGTTGGTGATTCATTTAGGCACACCACTATTCTTAGACAGAATTATTATTATTATTATTATTATTATTATTATTATTATTATTTATCACCTATCCTCCCAACTTGGCTCCATGCACGGACTATGCAAAGGATCATTCCTCTACCGCCACAAGGACAGTGTCTTGGAACTGAACACACTTTGTCAGCAAATACAACTGGCGATGGTGATAGGTCGATTGCCCAGGCGACCGGTAACTTGTGTTTAATTATGGATCAGGGAGGGAATTTTGGAAGCAAGTCAGCCATGGACTTGCTGAATAGAACCATCCGGGCATTTACTGTACCTGGTGGTGAAAATGGGAAATATCGAAAACCATTTTCACGACGGCTCAGGTGGGTTTCGAACTCATGCTCTCCCGATGCCAGCGAGGCACGAGCTAGCGCGTCACCGTGACTAGGTATATTATTATTATTAATAATAATTGTTATTATTATTATTATTTATCGCAAGCCTCCGTGGCTCAGGCGGCAGCACGCCGGCCTCTCACCGCTGGGTCCGTGGTTCAAATCCCTGTCACTCCATGTGAGATCTGTGCTGGACAAAACGGAGGCAGACAGGTTTTTCTCCGGGTACTCCGGTTTTCCCTGTCAAAATTTCATTCCAGCAACACTCTCCACTATCATTTCATTTCATCTGTCATTCATTATCATTGCCCCAGAGGAGTGCGTCAGGCCTCGGCAGCCGGCACAGTTCATATCCTCGCCGCTAGATGGGGGCTTCATTCATTCCATTCCTGACCCGGTCGGAGACTGGAAGCAGGCTGTGGATTTTCATTTCATTATTATTTATCGCTTATCCTCCCAACTCGGCTTCATGCACGGACTCTGCAAGGGATCATTCTTCTACGGTGTGTGGGAGCTAAACACACTTTGTCAGCAGATACAATTAATATTAATAATATATATATATATATTTTGTCGTGTGGCCCCCTGAGAGGCCGAGTGCAGGTCTTTCTAGTCGACGCCCGTGGGCGACCTGCGCGTCGGGATGAGAGATGGAATGGATGAAGATGAACGAAACTGGGCTAGGATGTGGAAGGAAGTGGCCGTGGCCTGTCAGAAGGTACCGTCCCAGCATTTGCCTGGTGTTGAAAATAGGAAACCACGGAAATCCATTTCAAGGACGGCCGACGGTGGGGCTCAAACCCACGCGTCTACCGAGTCAGCAGACAGCTTGGCCCCATGACCTACCGCTGCGCTGTAGCCAGCGTAGCCACTGCTGTCGGTAATAATAATAATAATAATAATAATAATAATAATAATAATAATAATACTTCGTCTAAGGGGTATAACAACCGGCTTATCTGGCCCATATAGTTCTTTAACTCATAAAGCATGTGTTCAGTTAGGACTGTAGAGTAATAGCTCAGTTGATAGCCTACTGACGTCTTTGTTAAAGTTTAATTTTTACGCCAGGAATTTGAAGCCATTCAGAAAAACGTTTCAGATTATATCTTCACTTTTAAAACAGAATCATGAATATTATTGGTCCATGGAAGGACAGGATATGTGCTTGCGAAATACATCAGCAGGAAGTTCATCTTTCGAACGTTATCATCAAGACCAGACGGAAATACAGCGAAGTCCTCTGATATGCTTTGCTTGTTCCCGGTTAACTCGTGGTGCAGTGGCCATTACTCTTGGCCATCACTCCTCTGGTCCGGGTTTGATTTCGGGCTCTGCCAACGAATTTAATTCTGTGTGAGGCTTGAATGGGGTAAAACTGACGAGAGGTGTAATCGATTCCCACCTCGACCGTGGTTTCTACTCTAGGCAAATGCTCAGGTAATAATAATAATAATAATAATAATAATATCGTATAGCCTCAGGTACCGGGTGGAAGCTTTGTTATTTGACGCCTAGAGGGTAGCTTGCATGTCAAATTTCTCCTTGGAGCGCTATGAAAGTGAAGGAGGTTAGATATCTAAGCTCCTTGAACACTATAGCGCTTTCTAGTAGAGAAAGGAGGAACTTTTGTGTTGGCGGAAAATCCCGAGATTAATTTTGCCTACACGGCCTACTGAATTCAAACGGGTTCTTTAACATGCCAACAACGTATGACATGCGTGTGGTGATTTTTGCCGCCTTTCAAAATTCACTTACCATGGCCAGAAGTGAACCTGCAAGCTTGGGGTTGGTAGTCCGACACTATAACCTCTCACCCACCATGGCAAGCAATGCTCAGATGTTTCCTAACTAAAGGCCACGGACGCTTACTTCCTAATCTTGACATAGATTACAAATACACACACTACAACGACACAGTCAGTTATTAAGGTTTTCAGGGGAGTAACTATGAGGTCATCTGCCCCTAAACACAACGACACAGATTCTTCTTCTTATTATTATTATTCCTCTACTACACACCCGAGTGTTCGGACATGAATTGACGACGATGTCAATCTCCTAAATCAGGCTGTTCCAAATCCACGTGATTGAGTATGTGTACACGCGAGTACTCAGCAGTGATGTTCGGAGCACGGTTGGAGAGGGACTGGGGGTGATAGCCAATACGTCACTGGGCGAAGGTCATAACACAAGTCCATGCACTTCCTGCCGGTCTTGATGCATCAACCCCACAGCAGAGCTGTAATGCATGTTGCAGGTTTACTCACGCAAGGCGGCGAGTACCCCGCTGCTCACCGGCGAGTTGCTCGGCTGGAACAGCCTGCCCTAAATCAAAACAACAACAACAGCTTGTCCTCTGACGCCTATAAGAATTGCTGTTCTTTCCTTTTTTTTTTACCAAACCTAATACTCTTAAACTCTGAAAGTTACCAGTTCTGTATACCGTGAAGTCTGATGATAACCTGTGTTATTGTAGTTGTGGTGTCTGTACTGGTCTGAGGGCTGGAACGAATGTGCATTCAGTCTCGTGAGGCAGAAATGTGAAGAGGTGGGTTCGGTTTCTACCTCAGGCATCCTAGAAGTGGTGTTCCCAGGTCTCCCCACTTCTATTCCAGGCAAACGCCGAGATGGTACCTAACTTAAGGCCACGGCTGCTTCCTCCCCTAATCCTACATCAATACAAACAGTTGTTAACAAATTAGTCTGTTTGTGTATTTGTTGTGGTCCACTAGAGTCATGTATGCTTTGTTTGGTATCATTTTTCTTGTAATCTCTTCATAGTATAAAATTAAGTCCCCGATTCTTGGATGTAACGGGTAATCTCCAGAACCACTAGATGGAATTTGATGCGGTTTTCACCATTCTGTAAAGGATTTCACGAGGAGGGTTCCTGTAGAGATACATTCATTTATGTCCAAAGGAAACAGAGCAGTAACGATTTCAGTGAAACAAGTAGACGAAAAACCTGTCGTCCGTGCACCTCTTAAGCTTACGCTAGGTAGACCGTTCAAAATATCTACGAACTACGAGTGTAAGAATTGTTCAGCTTTAAAGGTTCTACAAAAACTCCCCGATAGTATATCCCTATTTTTAATACATCACCTACTATAAATGTTTTTACGTTTTCATGTCTTCCAACAATCTCCATTCAGTAGAAATTTAAATTACTATCACCCCAGCTTCGAACAGCATCATACTGTCGACTCTCGTCGAGTTAAGACTTCAGATAAGAGTGTATGTGTTTGGAGTTTCGCTGTTCACCTCCGCTTTTCTGAATTGCGTCTGGGACCTGCCGTCCGTGCGCCATTAAAGTTTACGCTGGGTAAACCGTTACAGATGCCGTGCGAAGCCGGGGCGGGTTGCTAGTAGAATAATAAAATAAAGCAATGAGGTTCTGCGCTCCACCGACCATCTTACAATTACGAATTAAAAAGTCCTCTCGGCACGCCGGAAGGCGGAGGTAGATTTCACCGGACAAACTTGGGGATAGGCGAAAATAGGCAGAATATGCAGATTTTCGTAGAAGGATCAGACCTCATTTAATGCGAGATGGTATTTTATAATTGGAGCTTAATTAACTTTGTTTTTCGTCATTTTATGCTTATTTTAAACATTTTATTGTCTTATGGGAACGGTAACCTTCTTGTCATTTGGGGTCCATTTTTATACTTGTGGTCACACTGTCCTTATGCTAGGTTTCGACACTGATGTGCAACTATGTAACGGTCTGTTACTTCTTCACGCAAAATTATATCTACCGCAGAGATTTTGGTTGGTTCCTCAGTTTAGGGGCTGCGACAACGCGGTCATGTAACCCCGTGTACTTTGGGATGGCTGTATTAGTCTGTAATTCAGGTAAGGACTGCAGACGGTCAATTTCAAGCAGTAGTTACTAATGTTGCTACCAGGTACTACCGTCAACGACACCTAGCTGTGAACTTGGCTACTAGATGCCACCGCAACCAGCAACTCTCAACGAACGTTGGAACTTCCCCTCCAAAGGAAAGCATACTGAGGGATTTTTGGCGCTCTTAGAAAATCCGACGACTTCGGCCGGCTTTGAACTCGCGACCTTGGGCATAAACATTCAGCATGCTACCAGTTACGTCACCGAAGCCGCTTCACACTTAGATGGAAATCTGAATCTGATCTCGTGCAAGTGCGTTATCTTGGCAACGTCTGATGGCTCATCCCTCATCAATTTAGTAGTGTTGCCATGGCAACCACTGATAGGTCTTGGCATTTTCTTATAATTCCGAAATTATTTTTCTCATCCCTTGGCATAATGGTGGGTTATATCAAAAATTCTTTCAGACAAAAGTTTTAGGTAATTATTATGGGAATATTGTCCATTTTGTACGGTTTTGATATTGTGCCTATTAAGAGAGATATGATTAATGTTTCCCGAAAAACCCACTTTTTCCCACCCCTTTGGTCAATGGTTGGTGCTATAAAAAAAACTCTTCAAACATACATTTTTGGGCTTTATCCGACACATAGTATGAATGTTGAACGGATTCGATATTTCACATATTAAGAGAGTTATAGCAATATTTCACTTTTTCGAAAAAAAAAGCCCCCCATTTTCACCCCCCAACGACCGATTTAGCCCAGTAACGAACTCGACCGAGATTTTATAGGTATACGTATTCGGTAAAAAATTCAAAGTGATTGGTACAAAATTACGGCAGTTATCGTGTCCACAATAAACTGATATACATATACATACATAAATTATATATAACTTTTGAACTGACGGTGGTTTTGGGGCCTGGGGATGTGAAACGCGAAGATATGTCGAAATTTTCCGGAAGTCGAAACATGGTACCCATTGCAATAGTTAGCTTTCTAACGAAATCTACCTCTGGTTGGTTCCTCACTTTAGGGGCTGCGACAACGCGGTCATCTAACCCCGTGTACTTTGGGTGAGTGTAGAATCTGTCTGATACACGGTGTGAATTGTAATGGCTGTATTAGTCTTAATTCATGTAAGTACTGCAGACGGTCAATTTCAAGCAGTAGTTCCTAATGTTGCTACCAGGTACAACCGTCAACGACACCTAGCTGTGAACTTGGCTACTAGATGCCACCCCAACCATCAACTCGCAACGAACGTTGGAACTTCCCCTCCAAAGGAAAGCATACTGAGGGATTCTAGTGCTCTTAGAAAATCCGACGACTTCGGCCGGCTTTGAAACCGCGACATTGGGCATAGACATTCAGCATGCTACCAGTTACGTCACCGAAGCCGCTTCCCACTTTATCAGGCGGCTTTGGTGGCGTAGTCGGTAAAATGCTGAGCTTCTATGCCCAAGATACCGGGTTCAAACCCGGCCGAAGCCGTCGGATTTTTTAAGAGCGTTAAATATCCCTCAGTATGCCTTCCTTCGGAGGGGAAGTAAAGCCGGCGGTCCCATGTCATAGATTTATGGCATGTTAAAGATCCTTCCACTAATTGCACCTGTGTGAAGCTAAATTGGATAGGTTAAGAATGTATACAACGCTCTTAGGTTTCTATGTTCGTTGCCAAGAGCCGACTGCGGCGGCGTCTAGTAGCTCAGTTCTGAACTTGGCCTCGTAGTCGTTGACAGTGGCGCTTGGCGGCAAAAGTAGGAACTATCTGAAAAATTGTTAGTTGCAGTACTTAAATTAACAAACAGATAACACACACTAATACAGTCATCACAATTAACACCGGTTATCAGACAGATTCTACACACACCCAAAGTACACGGGGCTACATGACCGCGTTGTCGCAGCCCCTAAACTTAAGAACCAACCAACCAACCACTTAATCAGATGGAAATACTGAATCTGATCTCGTGCAAGTGCGTTGTCATGGCAACGTCTGATGGTCCATGCCTCATCAATTTAGTAGTGTTGCCATGGCAACCACTGATAGCTCTTGGCATTTTCTTATAATTCCGAAATCATTTTTCTCGTCCCTTGGCGTAATGGTGGGTCATATCAAAAATTCTTTCAGACAAAAGTTTTAGGTAATTATTAGGGGAATATTGTCCATTTTGTACGGTTTTTATATTGTGCCTATTAAGAGAGATATGATTAATGTTTCCCGAAAAACTCACTTTTTTCCACCCCTTTGGTCAATGGTTGGTGCTATCAAAAATCTTATTTGACATAAATTTTTGGCACTTATCCGACACATATTATGAACTTTGAATGGATTCGATATTGCACGTATTAAGAGAGTTATAGCGAAATTTCACTTTTTCGAAAAAAGCCCCCCATTTTCACCCCCTTCGACCGATTTAGCCCAGTAACGAACTCGACCGAGATTTTATAGGTATACATCTTCGGTAAAAAATTCGAAGTAATTGGTGCAAAATTACGGCAGTTATCGTGTCCACAAGAAACTGATATACATATATATATACATATATATATATATACATAAATTATATATAAACTTTTGAACTGACGGTGGTTTTGGGGTCTGGGGGATGTGAAACGCGAAGATATGTCGAAATTTTCCGGAAGTCGAAACATGGGACCCATTGCAATAGTTAGCTTTCTAATGAAATCTACCTAAAATCATGACTTGTGATGTATAAAATTGAAATAATTAGATAGCTCACCATGGCCTTGAGCTTACCGGTGGACTTCAGCCAGAAAGGTTAAAAGGTTATGTTTGAACTGCGGGCGCAGTTTTAGGACATCATGTGAAAGGAGCATCCGTTTCAGACAAATCTGCAATATAGCAAAATATGCCCTGTCATCAGGCAGTGACGTCATGGTCAACTACGTTTCAGTACACGGTTAGCATCATCACTCTGGAATCATAAGGGAAAGAAAGGAAGCTTGTAACTTTACGTGATGTTAATCTCACGATCATGAGCCACGTGACCTCATTTTTACGTGGAATCCGAACCACAGGACATGGCATTTCACTTTGGAACTCACACATGCTTTGACCGGGAATCAAACCCAGTTCGCCGTGGTGAGAGTTATTGTCGACCAAAGTATTATGTGCACTCGAGTTTGAAGGTTGTTTGTGAAGTAACCAATATGCCTAAATAAAATCCAATAACATCATCATTTTCGTCGTTCTATTTTACGTTAGTTCACGTAGGTTTGGAATTTGTAATTTATATTTTAATGTTTCTTTTCGCAGTCGGAACCCAAAAAGGGCCCATTTTAAGCATGTTTCAACCATGCGTCACATTTAAGAATTATTATCTCAAAAACCCGTCATTAGATCTAATCCAAATTTTAACACAATATACAATGGAATGTTGTATCATTGGTTTATTAATTTCAAAACTTTGTGTCTCCAAGAAACAATGTTGTTATCATTTTTGTAAGGTAACTTTTTCTCGGCCCGGGGTGGTTGAAAAATGTAGTTCTTGGTCGCGTTGTAATCATTATACATCAAAAGGTTATGCTGTATGACTGTGAAATACGTAAATTTTATATCGGTTTGTATTTGTACGGGGAAATAATACATCGTTCGCCAGCTAGCCGCTCTGGGGAAAGCTGTACAGCGTTGCCGAGATGGAACCCATCACTCGTCATGGCGCGCTTCGCTCAGAAGTGATGGGCTCCATCTCAGCAACGCTGTACAGCTTTCCCCGGAGCGGCTAGCTAGTGAACCATGTCTTATATTCCCGTACAAATACAAACCGATATAAAATTAGTGAACTAATTTACGTATTTCACAGGCATACAGCATAACTTTTTGATGTATAAGGATTACAACGCGACCAAGAACTACATTTTCCAACCACCCCGGGCCGAGAAATAGTTACCATACAAAAATGATAACAACTTTCTTTCTTGGACACACAAAATTTTGAAACTAATAATCCAGTTATACAACATTCCAATGTATACTGTGTTAAAACTTGGATTCGATCAGACGACGGGTGTTTGGGATAATAATATTCTTAAATGTGACGCATGGTTGAAACACGCTTAAAAACGGGCCCTTTCTTGTGATCCAACTGCGATACAAAATATTAAAATATAAATTAAAAACTCCAAACCTTCATGAACTAACGTAAAATAGAACGACAAAAATGATGATGTTATTGGATTTTATGTAGGTCTATTGGTTACTTCACAAACAACCTTCAAACTCGAGTGCACATAATACTTTGGTCGACAGTAGTAGAAATGCGAATAAATTTCAATATATTCAGTAGGATTACTGAATGGCAGTCGATTGTCAATATTACGAATTAGTTAGGTTGGTTGGTTTCTCAGTTTAGGGGCTTCGACACGCGGTCTTGTAGCCCCAGGTACTTTGGGTGTGCGTAGAATCTGTCTGATAAAACCGGTGTTAATTTTGTTGACTGTATTAGTGTGTGTTATCTATTTTTAATTCAAGTAAAGACAACAGACGATAATTTCAAGTAGTTCCTACTTTCGCGCCAAATGCTATCGTCCACGACACCTAGTGTGAACTTGGCTACTACTAGATGCCATCGCAACCAGTACCGACAGTAGTGGCTACGCTGACTAAAGCGCAGTGTTAGGTCATGGGGCCAAGCTCTCTGCTGACTCGGTATACGCGTGGGTTCGAGCCCCACCGTCGGCCGTCCGTGAAATGGTTTTCCGTGGTTTCCCATTTTCAACACCAGGAAAATGCTGGGACGGTACCTTCTGACAGGCCACGGCCGCTTCCTTCCACATCCTTCTACAATTTCATTCACCTTAATCAATTCCAACTCTCATCCCGACGCGCAGGTCGCCCACGGGCGTCGAATAGAAAGACCTGCACTAGGTCTCTGAGGAGACCACACGAAAAAAAAAATCGCAATCAGTGCCCGGTGACGAACGTTGGATCTTCAGAGCATTAACCTACAAATTTTGCTTCACTCAAGTTTAGTTAGTGGAAGGTTCTTTAACATGCCATAAATCTGACATGGGCTTTACTTCTCCTCCGATGGAAGGCATACTGAGGGATTTTAACGCTCTTAAAAATCTGATTCACCGGGTTTGAACTCGCTGCACGAATTATTTAATTTAACATAATAAATAATAATAATAATGTTATTTGTTTTACGTCCCTTTTAACTACTATGGCTTTTAGAGACGCCGAGGTGCCAGAGTTTGGCCCCGAAGGGGATCTTTAACGTACCAGTGAATCGACTGACACGGCTCCCTCGCATTTGCGCACCCTCAAATTCAAGCTGATTGCGCCACGATTCGATGCTGCAACCTTGGGCACAGCAAGCGAGAACATACCGCTGAGCCACGCAGCCAGCCTCTAATTACCAAATATGGACTCAATTCACATATTGGTTCGTGGTTGACCACACTAAAAGCAGTTCTAGAACTCCTCATCAAAATGTCAAACAGCGTACAAATGATTTCTCACTTGAATACACCGTACACACTAGCCTCCCCAATCGTGATTAGTAGTCCGAGAGGGTAGTAGTATGTACACTGCACGATTGGTTTAATCGTGATTTGCCACGCCAGTAATCGCTGTCGGGTCAATCTTGTTTCCACAACAATATAATCACGTTGAGGTCGGCTATATTGTGGATTATTGCTTAGTTGAACTTAGTATTAAATCGAATTTTAATTTTATTTAGGCGTATATTGATTTATTGATTTTATTTCATGGCTACAGTTAGAGCGTTGAAGCTACTTTTCACTGTTGCTTTATTGATAATTCACATTACAACTTTTCATTCGGTCAACACGAATTTTGCTAATGACGGGCGAGGGGGGGGGGGGGGGGGGGTACAATGTCTTATAATACGTGAATAACACTCCTGGAAAAATTACATGTATTAGTTAATCATCACTATTGCCCCATTATAATACATTGTACCCCGCCCAGTCGTTGGGCAAATTACTATTGACCGACTGAAGAGCTACAAATAACTATTTTCAGTCGGTCAACACAATGTAATCCTAATTACTGGGACATTGGAAAAATAACCTGAATATTATATACAGGCTGCGTGCAATGCCAATCAAAGAAAATGTTGGCGTTGTAGTTTTGTTTCTTGAAGTGCTTTTGGATACACAATATTTTTTAAATTTCCGTTAACTGCCTCTAAACTATCGTGAAATGGGATTTACTAATCTAGAAACATTCGTGGGAGCGTGCTCAACAACTCACCAGAGTTTCATCGCAATCGGATGAATGGCATATGACGCATACGGGATTTTGTTCAAATGATTCGTGCATCGTCGCTCATTTGTTGAATCGATTCGTGCGCTACCTATTGTAAAATGGATTTACTGAGCCAAAAGCCTTCCCTGGAGTGTACACAATATCTCACCCAAGTTTCTTCGCTATCGGACGAATGGAATATTAACGCATTCGGGACTTTGTTGAAACCTCTCGCGCGTCGTTGCTCATTTGTTGAAGTTTGATCGTGATCGGACGAATGGTATTTGAACGCATACGGGACTTTGTTGAAACGCTTCGCGCGTCGTCGCTCATTTGTGTTTTGGATTACAGTAGAGGAAGAAAACTAAGGGATGACATGTTTCGCTCATCAAGTGAGCATCATCAGATCCAAATCCATACAAGACAAAATAGCTATACGAAACACTACCAAACCTACAACGACACCCTCTAACAATCATTGCCCTCCAAAAACAAGACAAAATCGTCAATACCGGTAACTCAGAAAGTGTGGTAATTATTACTGGTTAAATACTAAATCATTTAAGCATCAGAAGAAATAACTATTCATATACGGTACCTACTATGTTGCAAGACTGAAAAATGACAATCTCATCAACAGTCTCATTCCACCAACTAATCTATGAAGGTGTAGCTACTATCAGGGCCACTGAGAAGGTTTAAGGGCCCCTATGCAATTTTATTCTCGGTCCCCCCTTGAAATACTTTTAGTTATCCACTACTAGTTATTCCGGAAAGGCAATGCCATTTTGAAAAAAGCATCTGATGCACAGTCATAATTTAAAACAAGATGTTCAGTAAAGAACATAATAGCCTATTTTCTTCTAAATGCATGGGCATAGTTATAACCCTTTGTCCTTTTCAAGGAGTATATTGATGATGGTTGTCGTAGCTTATTGAGATATAACGTGGTGTATGGATATTATATGTTGATTGATTTAATCCTCACCTGAATTATATATACACACACACTCGAATACAACCTTCACAATAACACAGGTTATCAGATAAAATGCAACACTCACCCAAGTACACGGGGATAAATGACCATGATGTCCAAGCCTCTCAATTGAAACATCAACAACAGCTTCTTACCCAAATCCTTCTTCGTATGAAAGTACACACACTAGTACAGACATCACGGTGACACAGTTCATCAGGCAACTTCTACACACACCCAAGTACACGGGGCTACATGGCCACGATTCAGCAAAGCCCCTAAAGAATCAACAACAACAACAACAACAACAGTCTACCGCGGATGAAAGACAGCTTCCTACAAAAAATGTACCTCATTTACAAGTACACACACTAGTACAGACATCACAGTGACACATGTTTTTAGACAACTTCTACACACACCCAAGTACACGGGGATACATGACCATGATGCCGCAGAGACCCTAAATAATCAACAACAACAACAGTCTGTACTGCAGATCAAAGACAGCGAATTTTAACCGCTGAAGTAGAGTGTTGAAATATGTGGTGTTATAAGTATATACAGGATAATAGATTCGATTGCAAATACACACTATATATGCTTAACATTCTAACGTGTGAGTAGTTATAAATCAATAAATACAAAATATCAGGTAAAAAAATTGAGCCCGCTTTGATTCGATCCACGAACCTTGAGGTTGAGGGTTAAAGACTCTAGCCCGCTACTAAACGTAGCCAAGGCTTGTAATGCGTTAACAACTGGTTTGGTATAACTGTAGGCTATAGCATATTTCCATATTTTGTCTTCGGAAGAACGATTTCATTAGCGTTTTCTGCCGTTTTTATAAACCATTTGATACGAAATTTGTATTATTTTGTTCCTTACATTCCTACAAGGATTTGGACTAAGCTAGCCATAGCGGCCATTTTGACCTATAGGGGTGGCACGGCCCAGCACGTTACTGCACGGTCAGCCTGAACTATTAGTCACTACTGCGGAATAATATTCTATTTTTAAAATGTTAATATCCTACAGATCACCTCCTTGAGGACAGTTTAAACCACCATCTGTACGATAAGCGGATTTAAGTGAGGCAGAACCTTGTTGAATCGTATGTTACGCTTAGGCTATTATAATATTGCATGATTCATACATCCGCCATCTTGAAACTATTTAGATGATGACCGTGTAGTTTGGCCAAAGGACGTTTCCCACATTAAGGTATACTAGCGGACCCGTGCGAGAAATCTCGCATGTTCATAAGTCACACTTTCCCCAATAGGTTTATAATGAGAGACCTCAGGAGAAAGGTTGTTATGTTATTATTTCAATCAAATGATTATAGAACACCATTTTTATTTCAGTTAGAATTCCAAGCTGTACGTTCTGTAACTTAAGAAGGCAATCACTGAAAATTCTATCATCATAACACTCACCAGTTATTCGATATTTATGAAAGCATCTTGGTCAAGATTTCGTGCTTTATCTTGTTGGCTTAGAAGCCTCCTTCTCCCTTATCAGGACGGTCAGGACAGCCCTCGTTGGAAAACTTCTTCACGCCTCGTTCACAGTGAGGCTTCCTTGTTCCTAAGTGCAACGATCTGCGCCGAACTCCTTTGCACGTTACCTACAGGGGTGCTTTCCTTGTTCTGTGAGTAGCGCTCAACGCTAAACTCCATTGCACGTTACCTACAGGGGTGCTTTCCTTGTTCTGTGTGTAGCGCTCAACGCTAAACTCCATTGCACGTTACCTACAGGGGTGCTTTCGCTTTCCCGAGTGGAGAGTCAGCATGAGAGCGTGCTGTGGCTGGTTTCTTTATTTGATATTTATGAAATTAAAATGCAATTCGTCACTGTTGATTCCATTTCTGTGCTGAGTTTATTGATTGAGAGCTTAGCCGTAACATTCACTGGTTATTCGGTACATTTCAGTCAGAACTGCAAGTTGTACGTTCCGTAACCTAAGAAGGCAATCACTGAAAATTGGATCATCATAACACTCATCGGTTATTCGATATTTATGAAATTATACGATTTGAGTACCCAATCCATTGATTTAGTAATTCTGAAAACCATGGGAAATGATAGAAGAAAAACCTGTAAAATAATTAATGTTTAATAGTTCTAAGGTTTTAGACGCCGTAACATACGCCGGTTATACGATTTAGAGTACTCAATCCATTGATTTACTGTTTCTGAAAACCATGCGAAATGATCGGTATTTATGAAATTAGAATGCAGAAGAAAAACCTGTAAAATAAATTAACGTTTAATAGTTTTAAAGGTTTAGACGACAACTCATAATTGCAGCATGTTAGAGCATCAGTATTTGCAAATCGCACACTTCTTACAAAAAATGATATTTATGAAATTAGAATGCAATTCTTCACTGCTAATTTATGAGGCCTATATGATGATGATGATGATGGTTATGATGATGATAGATTTAAGGTTGTAGACGACAACTCTAGCATGATACAGCAACAGTATTTGCAAAAAGGCACACTTCTTACAAAATCGATATTTATGGAATCAGAATGCAGGAGAAAAACCTGTACCCAATCCATTGATTTACTGATTCTGAAAATCAGATAGAAGAAAAACTGTTAGAGAATTAACGTTCAATGTTTTAAGGTTTTAGACGACAACTCAGAAATGCAGCATGTTGAGCAACAGTAAGTTTGTACAAAGCACAATTCTTACAAAAATCAATATTTATGGAATTAGAATGCAGAAGAAAATCCTGAATCGCGGCATATTAACAAACCTGGAATATAATAAATCCATTGTTTAGACGGATGAGCGTAAATCATATTTGTGCTGAGTCCATTGATTGAAAGCTTAGAACTAACACTCGCCGGTTATTCGATTTGAGTAGCCAATCCATTGATTTTGTACTGATTCTGAAAACGTACACATACTGTTTCCGAAATCGATGCAAAATGATAAAGGAAAGACCTCAGAATGTTAAATTACATAAAAAAAGGAGTCACAGCGGCCAAAATGTGAAGTGGACAGCAATTATGGAGCGTATCTTCCTGCAGCAACCGTAACTGCAAATCGCACACTTCGTACAGTTTTTAAAAGTCATTTTTTTTTAAAGAAATTATAGATATTTATGAAATTAGAGTGCATTGAGTCACTGGTAATGTATATTCTCTTTCATTTGAATGCTCATTTTTCACGATCGGTCTCTTGTGAGCGCCGCAGGAGGGATGCATACTACTGAAATAATATATATGTTTGTTGCAAAATTTGGTAGAGACGGATGATTAGGTTAGTCGTAATTTGATTTAACTTAAGCTTAGAACATTAGGGTGAGCGCCATTTCTTTTTTGTTACGATGGTGGCGATATATTACATGACAATTACTTGTACTTTGCTAGTGCTACCTCTGTACCAATGTTGGTTTGATTTGGTTTCGTCGTGTTTGAATTGTTAGGGGAAATCGGCATGCACACATATACGGCCCCCATCTTCAAACCTTCAAACCTTGTAGTTTAGGAAAAGACGCTTCCCACATTAAAGTATATTGTTGCAAACTTTGGTAGAGATAAGATGATTAGGTTAGTCGTAATTGAGGCAAGCTTTGAACATTTGAGTGGCCACCATTCCGTTTCCGGATAAATACAGGATTAACAGCTGGATGCTCTTAATTAATTTAATTTGATTAACAATTCTTTTACTGGTTGTATCACGACACGGTTTAAATTATTGTATCATGTTGCGTATTTTTAATAAATTCAAACTGTTTCCTTCACAACGTAGACACATTGACAGACTGCTCTTTCGCCTATGTGTGCGTGCGTGCCCTGCTTCCGGGTTCGGGTTGTTTCTTAACTGTGGCGAGAAATATCAACGGAAAAGACCGGAAGTGTCCATATTGATTGATACTATACTGTGGAAAGGATGGAACCTGAGGTCAGCAAGAAACAGAAATTTACATTGAAGTTCTCACACGTTCCGCTATCGACTCTCGCGCCTTCAATATTTCGCTTTCCGTTAGCCGCGTACCGCGCGAATGGAAATGATGTGCTCTTCAGTGGTGATGCCAGTTGTTCTTATAAGGGGCGGAACATCGTAACTATGTGTTCCTATCACAGCTGGTAATAAGAGGTGTTCGGTTAATAGATGCATAATGGAATAATTTGAAATTAATCGTAAACGATCAATCGACTGAATTAAACGAATAATATTGGTTGGTTCCTCAGTTTAGGAGCTGCGACAACGCGGTCATGTAGGCCCGTGTACTTTGGGTGTGTGTAGAATCTGTCTGGTAACCGGTGTTAATTTTGATGGCTGTATTAGTGTGTGTTATCTGCTTTCAATTCAAGCTAGGACTGCAGACTTTTGAATTTTTCAAATAGTTCCTACTTTTGCCGCCAAACACCACCGTCAACGACTACTAGTTCAGAACTTAGCTACCAAAGGCCACCGCAGTCGGCTCTTGGCAACGATCGTAGGAACCTAAGAGCGTTGTTTACATTCTTAACGTATAAAATTTAGCTTCACACAGGTGTAATTAGTGGAAGGTTCTTTAACATGCCATAAATCTATGACATGGGACCGTCGGCTTTACTTCCCCTCCGAAAGAAGGCACACTGAGGGATTTTTAACGCTCTTAAAAAATCCGACGACTTCGGCCGGAGGATTCTACTGAATGTCTGGGATGAGAACTTCAGTGACTCAGAAACCCAGGTATTTAAATTCCTGTACCTGTTCAACTTGGTTGTCATAGATGTTTAAATGGCCATGTATGTTGCCATTTCTGCTCATGACCATGACCTTTGATTTCTCGCTCTTGAATTTAAGGCCAAGAACATCAACGTTTACTTCTAATGCAAATACAAATACACCGTAAATAAAGCAAGCCTGGCATTTCCGTGTAAGAAAGAAGGACACCGGCCTCGCTGACATCGGGAGAGCGTGGGTTCGAATTCCACCTCGGCCGTCCTAAAAACGGTTTTCGTGGTTTCTCATATTAGCCACCAGGCAAATGCCGGGATGGTTCCATTTAACAGGTCCACGGCCGACTTCCATCCAAAATCCCTTCCTTAATTAGAGTTAGTGATCGACCTGTCACCATTCCACGTTGTATTTGCTGACAAAGTGTGAGAGGCAAGCAGTGTGTTTATGTGATGACTGTGGTAGTGTGTAACTCTAGGGTATTAGGGTCGTTAGGAAGGTGTTCCGGGACTTGAAAGAAGGTTCTATTCCGGCATTTTCTTGGAGGGAGTGAGGAAAAACCCGGGAGATAGTTATCTCCAGATGTGCTCCGGTTGCGATGAGTAGTTCTTCCACTGAGGCCTTAAATGTAAGACGTATTTTACCGCCATTAAATCTATGAGTTCCTTAGACAGCTGTGGAGAAGCAAGCTAACCTTCTGACGATATTATCGCACACCATACCACTGATGTGCGCCTACCTCCTGTAATATGAATATGACTTGGTCAACAGTGCGTAGGTTCAAGGATAGACATACATTCTTATGCTAAGTCGAGTGGCAGCTGGCGACCAACACTTATTGAAACCGGTCTGCTGAACAGTTACACGTTCATTATTAGCAATTAGTAGGTAAATGGGATATTAGAGCACCGCAGCTTCGGTCTTTCGACGAGCCAAAAATAGAAATATTATTCTATCATTTTCATTTGATTCGTCCAGTTGCAAAACTCGTTTAATCAACTTGTGAACAAGGATCATGTCTTAAAACTCTTTATTTAATTATTTTATTTTACTTTGTTTTATATTATTTTGTTTTTCTTTGTTCAATTTAATTTTAGTATGTTTTGTTTTTTTATTTTGTTGTGTTTTATTTTAAATTGTTTTGTTTATTTTGTATTGTTTTTATTTTGTTTTATTACTATTTAAAAAAATCGTTTTGTTTATTTGTTTTATTTTATTTTGCATTTAAATTGATTTTATTTTGTTTCTTTTTGATGTGTAACATCTTTCCGCTCGGTTGCTGGATAGTTTTGTGGGAGTGATTTTGAAAATTGGGGACGGAAGTGGATCGGAACGATCGAGCTGGCAGTGGTGGATCAAACGGAAGTATGCACTGCCCACTCGATCGATCGAACGGAAGTGTACTATCTGGCAGTGGTGGACAACGGAAGTATGCACCGCCCGCTCGATCGATCAAACGGAAGTGTAGTAGCTGGCAGTGGTGGACAACGGAAGTATGCACTGCCCGCTCGATCGATCGAATGGAAGTGTGCCCTAGATGGCAGTGGTGGATCGAACGGAAGTATAAGACGCACTGCCAACTCGATCGATCGATCCAGCTGGCACTGGTAAGAGAAACAATCAGCGCGCGGTGTCGAAAATTGATACCAAGACGCACTCTCGGCCATGTGGAATGTATATGACATACTGAACGGAAAACGCTCATGCGAACTCTGGTGTCAAGTGATTTAAACAAATGACATGGTACATGTTCGAAGTCTTCGTATCAGTATTTAAATGGTAAAATGCCTTAATATCAAACATTGTAAGTAGTCGGCATTGCATTGGCATAAGGCATTTTAAACTCAATGTCACTCAGGAACATTATCGAAACAAGCAAAATATCAATGAAACTTAATTCCGTAATGCAGTATTATTGGAACGTGGAAATAAGTCACCATATTGTGCACAATATTTGCGTAGTCGAAATACCCGTGGGGTTAATGCGTATGACTGTGAATCTAGAGATCTTGGGTTCGAATCCTGGGCGGAGTAGATATTTTTGCCACCAGATTATCATTTTAAACGATATTTTTCATATCAATATGACTCATTTTAACAGAATCCATATGAAATTACGTGTTGGTCTGTGAAACAAGAGGACCTGTTTTTAAGGTTATGAGCGGTGTCGCGTCTATTAAACTAGTTGATCCATATCGTATTCTTTATTTAGGCTAGAGCTGGTGGAAGCTACAAATCATCTAATAAAATGAGTTCCGTTTTATAAACTACAATATCTGTAAAACACTCCCTTTTACAATAGATTAATATTTGTGCCAATAATACTATAAAATTCCGGTGTATCAACAATTTCACGTGAGGTTTCTTCTATGTCAGATGTTACCCATCATATGCGACTACTGTAAGGCTCGTATTTTTTTTATTTTGTTTTGTTTTGTTTTATTTTGATTTTCCAGAAAACAAACTCAAAACAAAACAAAAAAATCACGAAGCAAAAAGCAAAATTCAAAACAAAAGCAAAAGCAGAAAACAAAAATCAAGAAACACAGAGCAAAACGCAAAATTCAAAAAAGGCAAAGCAGAAAACAAACACAAAACCAAAACCAAGAAAGAAAAGCAAAAACTAAAATTCAAAAGCAAAAGCACAAAGCAAACACAAAACCAAAAACCAAAAACACAAAGCCAAAAGTAGACAACAACAAACACAAAAGATACGTGAGGCAAAGTCCAGAGAAACGTTTCTCATGAAAATGATTCTAATTGACAAGTGGATTAAACGGGTTTTTCAACTCGACGACTTTTTTAAGACTGTTTCGCCTTTCAGCGTCCAGTCCAGCCTGTCAGCCTCTGTTTGCAAACAAATCGCCTCAATGATCCCCTGTTGTTTTTGTTTGAGTCTTCAGTCTTTTGACTGGTTTGATGCAGCCCACCATGCCTCCCCGTCCTGAGCTAATCGTTTCATCTCTACATAGATACCAGACCCTAACATCCGAGGCAATCTGTTTAACATATTCTAACCTTGGTCTACCCCTACAGTTCTTGTCCTCTACCATTCCTTCCATAACTAACCTTGCTATTTCCGGGTGTCTTAGTATGTGTCCTAACAACCTATCTCTTCTCATTGGGGACCCTGCAACAAGAAAATTATTAATTACAAGGCCCATCCAGAAATTAATTTTCCCTATTTTTTAAAATAAGAAACATAACTTAGTTACATGAAAAACTTTATTGGCAACTGATACAGCAAAGTTTCAGCTATATTTCGACATAATCACCACCAGAATTGTGACAGAAGTCCGCCGCCTGGGAATGGAACCAGCATGTGACTTTTGTCTTCAACTCTTCGTCAATGTGAAAATGCTGACCTGAGGGCAGGAACTTCTTGAGGTGCAAGAAAAGTAGGAAATTGCTGGGTGCAAGATCAGGACAGTACGGTGAATGATAAAAGAGCTCCCAATCAACTCCTGCAGAACAGTTTGCAGAGAAGTCTTCACTTTTTCGAAATATCCCGGTGGTAGCTCCCTGGATCCTTTATCCAGAGTAACTTACTGCTTCATAACCTCAGAACCCCTCGTGCTTCAGAGCTCCAGGACTCCTAAATGTAGGTATTACGACATTATAAAGATATAGAGTTATAGCAAATGAAAGATCCAGGCTTTCTATCACATGGAAGAGATCCAGGATTAAAACCCTAGTTATCTTCTCAAGGATGGTGGGAGTGGATTGTGATTACAACTATACTTGAGCATGGCTCGTGTTATCTCAAGACAACTGTGTAAACCCTCCAATCTCAGTGGTACTGTCCTCCCAGACAAACAAACCCAAATTGTTATCAGATATCAGGTCCGATTGATTAACCTGTCACATGTACATCTACTGTCTCACTTCCTATTCTGCCGATAAGATCATAATCTACAGCATTTCTCAAACCAGTGGCGTACCCAGCGTGGAGAAAGGGGTATTGAGGAGACTGCAGCCCGCTCCAAAGTGCTACAGAAATCATTTCAAGTTATGGTGTTGGAGAACCAATACTGTAGCAGTATTTATGTTCAACGATGTCGAAATGTAAACGTTATGTGTCAGAAAACTGTATCATAATGAGGCTCATTATAACACTGTTTTTCATTATGAAACAGTTTCTCCAGCCAATCAGAGCTCATGCATTGACCAATTAGGTAAGGATGCCTTGGCACATGCGCTCAAAATCCAACATGTCGGACATAAACACAGCATCTTTGTATATAAATTACTGACATGGAATACGCACTGTCCATATGTTCGCGTAAATAAACTGGCGAATATGAGACAAGAAATAGCACTGTATCTTAATATCCCCAAGTCCAATTTTTACGCAGCGCATTGCTTTCAAATGACTTCGGTGACAATATTAGCGAATGATATAGAGCTGGACGGCAGGCCGGAAACATATGGCCTGCATATGGCATTGCAAGCACACAGAGCGCATGCGTCGGTCAGTCTGAGAACTTGAAATACAGAGATATCATACCGAGCGCTTGCACTCCGACCACAACATTCAAGTGGCTGACTCTCAACAGATATTCATGAATATTTATGTTAAAACATATAATAAAGTTATAATTATCGTCGAACATAAATAGTCGTATGCAACTCGCCTATAATGGTAATTAAGACACTCGTATGGAAATTATAAAACTCGCTTACGCTCGTTTTATAAATATACTCGTGCCTTAATTATTGCCATTATAGGCTCGTTGCATAATGTACTAATGTAGCTATATTATGGACAGGTGCCCCGGGATTTGTAATAGAGCTGGTAATTAGTGATTTAAAATTAATTGCAAACAATTAATCGATTAAAAGACTGACCGTTCTATCGATTAATCGACTAACCAAATAATCGATTACTTCACTAGTGAACACGATATAAGAAAAGAAGTTTAAATGAGAGGTCATCTATTTTGAGTTACACTTATTTTCGGAATGATGTATAGAAATATATAAAAGTTACCGTTTGCCTAAGTGTCCTTACTTGTTTATGTTATCAATAACCAAATAAGAGCCAGTGACAGTGGAAGGACAAACACCAATCAAATTGGGAAGGGTTTCTAAAAACGAAAACGAAGAGTTTTCAGCAATGATTTTGAATTCTTGTTCAATAATTACAATTTAGGATAGGAACCTTACTTTTACTTTGTTTTAGCCTAGTTTTCACAAAGAAGGTAGGCTAGATTATTTAAAAATATAAGATACAATATATTTTAACAACATTTCTGATTTGATTCTGTGAGAGCGTACTGGAAGGAGCGAAGTACATCGATAAAAAAAAGACCAATGTATTAATCGATTATCGCAAGTCGATTAATCGACATTAGTAGCAATTAATCGATTTTTCTGCATCTATTAATCGGTCATTTGATAACTGAAATTAATCAATAAAAAGTTTCAGCCCTACTTTGTAATAAGGTACTATAAAGACATTTGCCTGGAGGGATTGGGGGGAAACCCACACTCAAGATTGCCGGTGTCAGCACAGAGATCTGAATGGGTACGTCATGGCATAACAAGAATAGAGCCCTGTTTCTATTCCAAAGTGTATTTGTTATTATTTTCAATCAGCTCATAAAGACATCAATAGACTATACAAGATATATTCCTTATCACCTAGGCTTACAGGATTGAGCCGCGGCGTATATCGGTTATTATTTCCCGACACCGCTTGCCACGGTGGGTGAGTGGTCACGTGTCGGACTACCAACCCCAAGCTTGCAGGTTCGCTCCTGGCCGTGGTAAGAGATTTTTGAAAGGCGCAAAAATCACGACTTGCATGACATACGTTGTTGGCATGTTAATGAACCCATTTGAATTCAGCAGGCCGTGTTCATAATGGCAAAGTTAATCTCGGGGTTTTCCGCCAACACAAAGTTCCTCCATTCTCTACTAGAAAGCGCTATAGTGTCAAGGAGCTTAGATATCTAACCTCCTTGACTTTCATAGCGTTCCATGGAACGACGAAATTCGACATGCAAGCTGCCCTCTGGGTGTCAAATAACAAAGCTTGCACCTGGCACCCGAGTTAGTTATTTAGTTATTGTTGTTTTAAGGGGTGGAACTACGAGGTCATCTGCCCCTCTGGCACCCGAGGCCATACGGTATTATTATTATTTATTTCCCGGCACCGGCCGCGAAAGTCTACGATCTAAAGATGTATTCCTGCTTAATCGATTTTGTTGCTGACAAATTATCTGGTTACGTGACAAGCATTCCCTTACATGGGACGGATCAAGGATATCTATCACCTGTTTGTGGTTTCTCAAGGACCGCAGCCTCTCCAATCTACTGATCTCGCAGTGGAGGAATTTCACCCTTCAAGGAATGAGAAAGAAGAAGAATATGACTCTCAACGAGAAATTGACAATTACTATTCAATGACGTTTTATGAATTACCGCGTTCTGTGCATCAATTTGAGAAGTCATGGGAGGGTCGAGACAAGAAAATAACCATGTCTGAAAATAACCTTTATTGACAACGTTTAAGAGAAAATTATAAGAGCGAGATCTTTAGTCAATAAATATTATTATTCTTATAGAACCGGTTTCAGCCACATTATGACCTTCAACAGCACAAGAAGTAACATTATGTAAAGAAACAAGTATTATGTTGCAACTCAAAGAAAGGATATCCGATCATTAGTATCAAACATTTTTTTTTCGTGTGGCCTCATGAGAGGCCGAGTGCAGGTCTTTCTGGCAAGGATGTGGAAGGAATCAGCCGTGGCCTATCAGAAGGTACCGTCCCAGCATTTTCCTGGTGTTGAAAATGGGAAACCACGGAAACCATTTCAAGGACGGCCGACGGTGGGGCTCGAACCCACGCGTCTACCGAGTCATCAGAGAGCTTGGTCCCATGACCTAACGCTGCGCTTTAGCCAGCTGAGCCACTACTGTCGGTCAGAATCAAACAATGATGTCTTAGGGCTATTGAGGAGGAAAAACGATTCAATTGGTTGGGAGTCTATTAATTGTTAAAATTAACTTACAATTAAAGAGGTGAAAACAAACCATTTATCTAAAACCTTTTACTGTCTAAATACATAACAAGAAGTTCCGTGACGAACTAAAGAGCCTACTTTTCTTAAAATTTAAGATCCATGCCAATGATTAATCTATATGGATCTATCTAGAATAATGACGAAATTAAGTTGCTAATATCGAAATTTCTAATTTGTTATAAATACTGTATACCTGGTTTTATGTAGCCTAATAGAGCACTACAGTTGGCAGCCCTGGTGACTGAATATATTCTTAGTTCCATCTCTTAAGGTACAGAATACAACATTTGGTTGAAGTCCAATGAATAGCATGGACGTTACATGCAGTTAAACATTGGATCAGACAGCGCGCGTAAAATCATGTTGGCAACAATGTCATGCATGTATTGGTCAGAAATAATCTGAAATAATATGATCTATTGTTGTGCCAATTTTGAATGAAATCCATTAGTTAGTATAGAAGTTACATGCATTTTAAAATTGGATATATCAGCAGGCTTAGAATCATGTTGGCAGCACTGACGTATATTTGTTACTCCAAATTCATCTAGAATGCCAGGTACTATGCGTGTGCAAAGTTTAGAGCTATTGGCTTGCATACTTTCTCATATATTGATATTAGGGTAACAAAAATAGAGGCAGCACATATTAACATTTGGCAGCCCTGGTTGCTCTTAAGAATACGCATAGTCATATCTGTTATGGTACACATAGCACATACGAAATTTGGTTGAAATCCAAATGATAGTATGGAAGTTACATGTATTAAAATTTGGCCTCTCAGCAGGCTTAGAATCATGTTGGTAGCTCTGACGTATATAAGTTACTCCAAATTAATATAGAATGTCAGGTACTATACGTGTGCATAGTTTAAAGCTGCCGGCTTGCATACTTTCTGATATATTGGTATTTGGATAAAATAAATTAAGAGCATTTTTTAACAGTTGGCACTCCTGGTGGGTCTTAAGAATACGCTCAGTCATATCTGGTTATGTACACATACAACGTACGAAATTTGGTTGATTTCCAATTGATAGTGTAGAAGTTATATGCATTTAAAAATTTGACCTATCAGCAGGCTTATAATCATTTTGGCAACACTGCCATGTATGGCCTCCTGGAAATTAAACTGCAATATTATTATCTATACGTGTGCCAATTTTGAAATAGCTCCTTTTCATACCTTCCAAGATATCCAACATGGAGCTCAAATTTCAATTGCGATTTTTTAGCAGTTGGTAGCACCGACTTCATTTTCAAATATGGCCGTGAGATATTCAGGTATAGATCTTTACTCCTACCAAATTTTGTTTCGATTGCTCCAGCCATTTAGGAGACGATAGGGGACACACACACACACACACACACACACACACACAGCCAGACAGACAGACAGAAAGACAGACAGAAGGACGGACAGACAGACAGACATTTGCCCGATCTCATAAGTCTACTTTTTCCTCATTAAATGTGAAAAGTAGGCTAAAAATATAACCAAAACTGTTACAAATTTGATTAATTACTGTGGATGGAGTTGGCTGGTTGGTTCCTTATTTTAGGGGCTGTGACAACGCGGTCATGTAGCTCCGTGAACTTTGGGTGTGTGTAGAATCTGTCTGATTAGATGCCTGTATTAGTGTGTGTTATCTGTAATTCAAGTATGGACAAAAGACGATCATTTTCAAGTAGTTCCTACTGTTTCTACCTAATGCTGCCGTCAACTACACCTAGCCGCGAAATTGGCTACTAGATGACACCGCAACCAGCACCTCGTGGTGAACGTTGGAACTTAGAGAGCGTTAATCTAATCTAACCCTACTTCCCCTCCGAAGGAAGGCATACTGCGGGATTTTTAACGCTCTTAAAATCCGACGACTTCGGCCGGGTTTGAACCCGCGATTTTGGGCATTGAAGCTCAGCTTGATACCAACTACGCCACTGGAGCCGCCTTGTAGATAAAATTCTATCGAATTATGAAATAATAATAAAAGGATAAAGATATAAATTCTATTTAAAAAAAATACTTCTAGAAATTGCAGGAAATGTTGAATCTAATGTTTTCAAACCGTCTGTGTTGCCCTACTCACATGCGACTAAACCATAGATCTCTCAGTTACTCTTACCCTATAGTACTTTTACTATTGTAAGCACTTTATACTACCTCGTGGCGTAGTAACTAGCATTCATGGCTGTCGTCGAAGAAGTAGTGACGATTCTCGGCTCTTCCAAGAAATATAATTCTAATCTGAGGTCTGGAACGGGGTACACTTAGCCTCGTGAGGCAGAATTGAGAAGAGGTGGGGTCGATTACTACCTCAACCATCCTCGAAGTGGTTTTCCGTGGTTTCCCACTCCTACTTCAAGCAAATGATAGGACGGTTCCTAAATTCAAGACACGACTGCCTTCTACTCAAATATTAGCCCCAGTTACAAACACACACACTAGTACAGACTTCACAATGGCGCGGGTTATGTGACATAATCTACCCATAGCCCAATAACTACGATGTCCTGAAGTCCCTACATGGATGAACAGAAACAACAACACAATCAGTAGTTCATTCTTTAACATAATCTGCGGCTTCGGTGGCGTAGTCGGTAGCATGCTGAACTGCTATGCCCAAGATAGCGGGTTCAAACCCGGCCGAAGTCGTCGGATTTTTTAAGAGCGTTAAAATCCTTCAGTATGCCTTCCTTCGGAGAGGAAGTAAAGCCGGCGGTCCCATGTCATAGATTTATGGCATGTAAAAGATCCTTCCACAGACTAAACTTGTGTAAAGCAAAATTTGTTAGGTTAGATTTCGTCAGAACGCTCTATCAAAGTTCCAACGTTCACCACTAGGTATCATTGATATCTGGTGGCGAAAGTTGGAACTACTTGAAATTGAACGGAACTCGTAGCTCACCCTTTAGGGTATCCGCTGGAAGCAGCTACAGAATCAAGCGAGCCGAACATGTCCTCCGACACTCCCGGCACTAAAATCCATACGATAAATAAATAACATAATCTGTCTACAACCTTACCGTACTAACAGTCGCACAACAGGGCATGTTTGCATGTCAAACATAGTGTGAACGTGGGGCAGGAGTTGCAATTGGAAGGAGGAACTTACACGTTAATTGTTTTAGGAAAGCATTCGGGAACTAGTTCCTTCTTGAATTGGGAAACTTTAACTGGAATTAGTTCCTTCTCGGATTGGGAAACTTGAACTGGAACTACTTCCTTCTTTGATTGGGAAACTTTAACTGAAATTAGATCCTTCTTGGATTGGGAAACATTAACTGGAATTAGTTCCTTGTTGGATTGGGAAACATTAACTGGAATTTGTTCGTTCTCGGATTAGGAAACTTTAACAGGAATTAGTTCCTTCTTTGATTGGGAAACTTAAAGAGGAATTAGTTCCTTCTCGGATGAGGAAACTTTAACTGGAATTAGTTCCTTCTCTGATTAGTAAACATTAACTGGAATTAGTTCCTTCTTGGATTAGGAAAATTTAACTGGAATTAGTTCCTTCTCGGATAAGTAAAATTTAACTGGAATTAGTTCCTTCCCGGATTAGGGCACTTTAACTGGAATTAGTTCCTTCTCGGATAAGGAAACTTTTACTGGAATTAGTTCCTTCTCGGATTAGGAAACTTTAACTGGAATTAGTTTCTTCTTCGATTGGGAAACATTAATTGGAATTAGTTCCTTCTTGGATTGGAAAAATTTAACTGGAATTTGTTCCTTCTCGGATTAGGAAACTTCAACTGGAATTAGTTCCTTCTCGGATTGGGAAACTTTAACTGGAATTAGTTCCTTCTTGGATTGGGAAACTTCGACTGGAATTAGTTCGTTCTTGGACTGGGAAACTTTAACTGGAATTAGTTCCTTCTTGGATTGGGAAACTTTAACTGGAATTAGTTCCTTCTTGGATTGGGAAACTTTGACTGGAATTAGTTCGTTCTTGGATTGGGAATCATTAACTGGAATAAGTCCCCTCTAGAATTGGGAAACTTTAACTGGAATTAGTTCTTTGTTGGATTAGGAAGCTTTAACTGGAATTAGTTTCTTCTTGGATTGGGAAACTTTAACTGGAACTAGTTCCTTCTCGGATTGGAAAACTTTAACTGGAATTAGTTCCTTCTTGGATTCGGAAACTTTAACTGGAATTAGTTCCTTCTTGGATTAGGAAACTTTAACTGGAATTAGTTCCTTGTTGGATTGGGAATTTTTTAATGGAATTAGTTCCTTGTTGGATTGGGAAACTTTTAATGGAATTAGTTCCTTGTTGGATTGGGAAACTTTAACTAGAACTAGTTCCTTCTTGGATTGGGAAACTTTAACTGGAACTAGTTCCTTCTTGGATTGGGAAACTTTTAATGGAATTAGTTCCTTGATGGATTGGGAAACTTTTAATGGAATTAGTTCCTTGTTGGATTGGGAAACTTTAACTAGAACTAGTTCCTTCTCGGATTGGGAAACTTTAACTGGAACTAGTTCCTTCTTGGATTGGGAAACTTTTAATGGAATTAGTTCCTTGTTGGATTGGAAAACTTTAACTGGTACTAGTTCCATCTCGGATTGGGAAACTTTAACTGGTACTAGTTCCTTCTCGGATTGGTAAACTTTAACTGGAACTTGTTCCTTCTCGGATTGGGAAAATTTAACTGGAACTAGTTCTTTCTTGGATTGGGAAACTTTTAATGGGATTAGTTCCTTGTTGGATTGGAAAACTTTAACTGGTACTAGTTCCATCTCGGATTGGGAAACTTTAACTGGTACTAGTTCCTTCTCGGATTGGTAAACTTTAACTGTAACTTGTTCCTTCTTGGATTGGGATATTTTAATGGAACTAGTTCCTTCTTGGATTGGGAAACTTTCAATGGAATTAGTTCCTTGTTGGATTGGAAAACTTTAACTGGTACTAGTTCCATCTCGGATTGAGAAACTTTAACTGGTACTAGTTCCATCTCGGATTGGGAAACTTTAACTGGTAGGCCTACTAGTTCCTTCTCGGATTGGTAAACTTTAACTGGAACTTGTTCCTTCTCGGATTGGGAAACTTTAACTGGAACTAGTTCCTTCTTGGATTGGGAAACTTTTAATGGAATTAGTTCCTTGTTGGATTGGAAAACTTTAACTGGTACTAGTTCCATCTCGGATTGGGAAACTTTAACTCGTACTAGTTCCTTCTCGGATTGGTAAACTTTAACTGGAACTTGTTCTTTCTTGGATTGGGAAATTTTAATGGAACTAGTTCCTTCTTGGATTGGGAAACTTCAACTGGAACTAGTGTATTTCCACTGTCTGCACATCTGTGTTATTTAGTGTCCCCTGTCCCCTGTCCCCTTACATCTCGTTTTGCTCCCATACCTAGATGCGTTATTTGTGGGCGAAGGTATGACTGGTGGCAATGACCCAATCGACCCCAGTTCTTAAAATACAGCAGTCATTGTGTCCCCATTGTTTATATTGCCTGCTTGTTATTCGGTTCTCACAATAGTGGTCGACGTGCGGATCTATTTCCTGACCCATGCCCGCAATTATCAGGGAACCTCACCCTTTACTGGACTGGATATTTTGTGGCCATGAGCTCGTTACACACATAGATTCGATTCCCATTGTTGGCCAGCCTGAAATTTGCTTTCCGTGTTTTCCCAGTTCAAATCGAAACTGGGGTGGATACGTATTCACCAAAAAGTATGTTTTGTTGTTGTTACTTATTTTAGGGTCTGTGGCATAGTAGTCATATAGCCCCGTGTATCTGGATGTGTGTAATTTGTGTGATAACCTGTGTTATTGTGATGACTGTACTAGTGTGTGAATTTGCAAATTGGGGATAGGATTGGGAAGGAAGCAGCCGTGGATTTACGTTAGGAACCATCCCAGCATTTTTCTGGAGTAGAATTTGGGGGAAAACAAGGAACACCACTTCCAGGATGGCCGAGGTGGGAATCGAACACTCCTCTTCTCAGTGTTGCCTCATGAACGTGAGTGTAGCCCGTTTCAGCCCTCATACCAGAATGTCTTTTTGGCAGAGCCGGGAATCGAATGTGGAACTTCGGGGCGACAGCAATAACGCTAGCCACTACACCACAAGGTGGTCTACCGACAAATGAAACGTACGTTTCATACGGTAATCATAGTAAATAGATTTTTCTAATGACAGAAAGAATATATATGTGTCAATTTTGGAAAAAATACGTTGGTTGGTATGGACGTTACATGCGTTTAAAGATTGAACATATCAGCACGCGTAGACTCATATTAGCAGGACTCTGGTAAATCACTTACTGAAAATTAATCTACATTGTAGTTGGTATACGTTTGCAAAGTTTAGAACTTTTGGCCTTCATATTTTCTGATTTACTGTATTGAGACTAGGATGAAAAATGTGCCTAAACGAGCAACAGCATGCATCAATCGTCCAACGCCGCCAGTCGCATTGCAAACAGTGACATGGGGGCGTCAAACGAAGAGCAAAGAGGTGTTGTTCGGTTTCTGACAGCGAAAGGAGTAGGGCGAACGGACATCCATCGCCGAATGTCACAAGTGTACGGCGAACATTGCATATCCCTCGCAAGGGTCAAGGCGTGGCACAAGCGCTTCAGGGAAGGATGGGTGTCGTTAGCCGATGATGCCCCTGCATTACCGATGACAACGTCCAGCTGGTAGATGCACTCATTACCCAGGACCGCCGAGTGACAGTGAACGCCATAGCTGCCGTAGTCGGATTGAGCGTCGGAAGTGTGCACACCATCATGAAGGAACGACTGCACTTGCGGAAAGTGTGTGCCCAATGGGTGCCCCACAGTCTTCAACCACACCAGGAAACATTTCGAACGGTCTACTTTCTTGGTCTTGGTTGGACGATTGATGCATGCTGCTGCTCGCTTTGTATCGTCACGTGACGTGCACGCGTGCCCTTTAGCGACGGGCTGTGACCTTCCACGCTCTGGTCGGTACCACACCTCGTTACACACGCCACGATTAGCCGGTGTCGTCACCGGTTTGCGCATTCCAGCCTCCGGCTCGTTACGTTTTGAACGCACCTTATAAAAGAAAGTAAATTGAAGTGTATGAGGCCTAGTTCTATTAAAGAATGCTTTCCAGTCGGTCCACATGAACTGTGTCCAATTACATTAGGCGGGAAAACAAGTATTTTTATGCCCTAACATGAAAATTATTAAATAAGATATTTAACACAAAATAACACGCTTTTATGTACAAAAATAGGGAGTGCTTAATTGGACGACATGTTTCGAACGTCAAGCGTTCATCTTCAGATCTTGTTCACTTAGGCTTAATTGGACGACATGTTTCGAACGTCAAGCGTTCATCTTCAGATCTTGTTCACTTAGGCTTAATTGGACGACATGTTTCGAACGTCAAGCGTTCATCCTCAGATCTTGTTCACTTAGGCTTAATTGGACGACATGTTTCGAACGTCAAGCGTTCATCCTCAGTTCTTGTTCACTTAGGCTTAATTGGACGACATGTTTCGAACGTCAAGCGTTCATCCTCAGATCTTGTTCACTTAGGCTTAATTGGACGACATGTTTCGAACGTCAAGCGTTCATCCTCAGATCTTGTTCACTTAGGCTTAATTGGACGACAGGTTTCGAACGTCAAGCGTTCATCCTCAGATCTGGTTCACTTAGGCTTAATTGGATGACATGTTTCGAACGTCAAGCGTTCATCCTCAGATCTTGTTCACTTAGGCTTAATTGGACGACATGTTTCGAACGTCAAGCGTTCATCCTCAGATCTTGTTCACTTAGGCTTAATTGGACGACATGTTTCGAACGTCAAGCGTTCATCCTCAGATCTTGTTCACTTAGGCTTAATTGGACGACATGTTTCGAACGTCAAGCGTTCATCCTCAGATCTTGTTCACTTAGGCTTAATTGGACGACATGTTTCGAACGTCAAGCGTTCATCCTCAGATCTTGTTCACTTAGGCTTAATTGGACGACATGTTTCGAACGTCAAGCGTTCATCCTCAGATCTTGTTCACTTAGGCTTAATTGGACGACAGGTTTCGAACGTCAAGCGTTCATCCTCAGATCTGGTTCACTTAGGCTTAATTGGACGACATGTTTCGAACGTCAAGCGTTCATCCTCAGATCTTGTTCACTTAGGCTTAATTGGACGACATGTTTCGAACGTCAAGCGTTCATCCTCAGATCTTGTTCACTTAGGCTTAATTGGACGACATGTTTCGAACGTCAAGCGTTCATCCTCAGATCTTGTTCACTTAGGCTTAATTGGACGACATGTTTCGAACGTCAAGCGTTCATCCTCAGATCTTGTTCACTTAGGCTTAATTGGACGACATGTTTCGAACGTCAAGCGTTCATCCTCAGATCTTGTTCACTTAGGCTTAATTGGACGACAGGTTTCGAACGTCAAGCGTTCATCCTCAGATCTTGTTCACTTAGGCTTAATTGGACGACATGTTTCGAACGTCAAGCGTTCATCCTCAGATCTTGTTCACTTAGGCTTAATTGGACGACATGTTTCGAACGTCAAGCGTTCATCCTCAGATCTTGTTCACTTAGGCTTAATTGGACGACATGTTTCGAACGTCAAGCGTTCATCCTCAGATCTTGTTCACTTAGGCTTAATTGGACGACATGTTTCGAACGTCAAGCGTTCATCCTCAGATCTTGTTCACTTAGGCTTAATTGGACGACATGTTTCGAACGTCAAGCGTTCATCCTCAGATCTTGTTCACTTAGGCTAATTGGTGTATGATGTTTATGAATTATACTTGTGTACAAATATAACAATGTTTAGATAACATAAGTTAGTAAAGACTTGTGTAACGCGTCAAACTTATTTACAGACAGTATAGTTCACTTCCATAGTTGCTTGCCAGTGAGTTGCTGGGTGAGTGGTCAACGTGTCGGTCTACTAACCCCAAGATTGCAGGTTCGCTCCTGGCCGTGGTAAGTGATTTTTTTTTGAAAGGCGGCAAAAATTACGACACCATGTCATACGATGTTGGCATGTCAAAGAACCCATTTGAATTCAGCAGGCCGTGTTCATAATGGCAAAATCAATCTCGGGAGTTTCCGCCAACACAAAGTTCCTCATTTCTCTACTAGAAAGCGCTATAGTGTTCAAGGAGCTTAAATATCTAACCTCCTTGACTTTCATAGTGCTTCAAGGAACAACGAAAATCGACATGCTAGCTACTCTTTGGGTGTCAAATAACAAAGCTTGCAGCCGACACCCGAGGCCATACGATATTAAAATTAAACTTCTATAGTTGTTGTGTTATTATTTATTTATTTATTTATTTATTTACAGCGTATTTTCCCAATATTGGAAAGCGTTAAGCAATTTGACTCAATTCTTGACGTTCTTCTTATCTTGCCAATATTGTTTCATTCTGTTGGAGAATGCCAATTTTCTTTCGTCAGACCATCGAGGTCTGTAAGGTGTAGGGTTTGGTTGCTCTGGTTGGACTTCCCAGTTGTTCACTTTGTTACGGAAGGAGTCTCTGTCTGATGTGTCGGTAAGTTAGCAGTTCGCATGTCTTTTTGTACTTCTTTCATCCATGGTGTTGTACTTTTGAGTGATGATATGTAATCTAGTATTCTTTTGCTTAGTCGTGTATTCGGCAGTCTACTTATGTGCCCGAATAATTTCAATCGTCTTTTTCTGAAGTCGACTTCGATGTTATAGTATTTTTCAGTTGCGTTATTATTATTATTATTATTATTATTATTAATAACTAGCAAACCGCCCCGGCTTCGTCCGGCATCTTGAACGGTTTATTCAGCGTAAGCTTAAAAGGCGCACGGTCGGCAGGTCCCACACACAATTCAGAAAAGCCGAGGTGAACAGTAAAACTCCAAAAGCATTATATTCTTCTCTGAAGTTTTAACTCGTCACATCTCGACAGTTTGATGCTGGCAGAAGCTGGGGTGATTGGCTCGCTCGCTAGGTCGTAAACTCACTCCGCAACTAGTAATTTAAATTTCCACTGAATGGAGCGTGTTGGAAGAAATGAAAACGTAAACACACTTACAGTGGGCGATGTATTAAAGATAGAGATATGCTGACATATTCATACCGTGAACATTTTAGGTAGATCAATGCTGTAATTTCTGAGATATTTGCATAAAAATGAAAGTTGTAAGAAATAATGGCGGAACTCGTTTAGCATACGGTGCCCTTCGCCATCAAAATCCGGTTTTTTTTTCTGTAGAAATGACTAATGTTTCTAAGATACAGAAGTTGAATATTTTATCGCTAAAAGTGTGTTCTTATTTTGGTCGTTACGGCACTTACCGGGTCCAATTGTGAATCTAAACCATACAGGAATTCACTCAAACATACATTTAAAAATCATCAAATATGGTCCAGTCGTTTAGGAGGAATTTAGTGACATACACACGTACAGATGAATTATATATATATAGATTAGCAGAAGTACCCATTCTTCGAACGGTCTTCGGTATTAATAACCAGATGTTATCAATTGAGCTACTGTTGCAATGTTTAGGGTCTTGGAACCTGTTTGTTGGCAAAGAAAAGTTACTAGTTAAAATGTGCTCTCAAACTAAATTTACCTAACGTGATCTTCCTGGCGTGAAAATAAAATTGAAAACCTCGTAGACGAATCGCAATACACGTCACATACGAACTGACCCTAACCGTTGTGTCAAGTGCCCAACTACAGGAAGACCCCTTTTATAAATTATAAAGGCTTGTGGTGCATGAAAAATCAGTTTTTTAGCCTCCAATGGCCCAAATTCCTAAAATCAGCAAAAAACAGTCTACTATTTCAAATCAGGAATTTTTGAAAATAATGTTGCTGTTTGGAGATATAATAGACTTTCTGTACGACATATCGCACGTGTAAGTCGTGTGAAAAATATCTAGGGTACTCCTTGAACCCCTTAAGCGCATTGATGAATTTTACAGTTTTAGTTGGTTCCGTGATAACCTTATAGCCATTTGCAACCTATCACAGAAATGTAATAAATGGAGTGTCATTACTTATTCCAGAAATAGATGGAAAGTTGGATGCCACCTCTTGAGATACTGTTGTCATGGTTAGTGGCTTGCATTCCTTCTTTAGTTTATTAAATGAAATTAGTTTTCTTGGAATATCTAAGAAACTGTTGGGTTTATAGCCTTAAAATATAGTTTTCGGGGACCCTTTACGGCTCTTGAGAGGCCCCGAGTTTTGTTTCTGACCCCAAGGGTTTGAAAATGAGCTTTCTCTCTTCGTTGTACGCCATAATAATGATAATAATTAAAATAATAATAATAATAATAATATAACAATATAGGGATAGGGATATAATAGACCTTCCGGACCATACCCGCACGTGTAAATCGCGTTAAAAATTCTAGATTGCCCCTTGCCCCTTAAGCGCATTATATGTATTGGTGAATATTTCATCTTAATTTGGATCCGTTATACCCCTATTGCCGTTTGCAAACCTTCACAGTAATGTAGTAAATGGAATTGCATTGCGTCTTACAGAAATAGATGGACCTCTGAGATTCTGTTGCCATTGTTACCGGCATGTATTCCTTAATTAATTTATTAAGTGAAATTAGTTTTTTGGGAATATCTCAAAAACTGTTGGTTTTAGGGCCTTAAAATGTGGTTTTCGGGGTCCTTTTAGGGCCCCCGAGTTTCGTTTCTCATATTGAGGGGCTGAAAATGAGCTTTGTCTCACGCTTATTTCAGCATGTATTTTAAGGGGGTAGACCCCCTGTTATAGGAGGTACGGAGAAGAGTTACATCAAAGATTAGTGTCGTGCCTCTGATGGATATCTGTATCAAATTTTACGTTAATCCACCCAGGCGTTCTCGAGTTATAAGGACACAAAAAATTGTCCACAGACAAACAGACAGACTGACAAAAATATATTTTTGCGTGCATCCGTCACAAAACAGTCTGAAACGGGCAAATATGTCAAATTTCCGTAGAAATGCTGAGAAATCAGACAAACATTAATTTTTATATAATACAAGCTGTACCCGGCATGCGTTGCAATGCCAATCAAAGAAAGTGTTGGCGTTGAAATTCTGTTTCTTGAAGTGCTTTTGGATACACAACATGTTAACTGCCTCTAAGCTATCATAAAATGGATTTTCTAATTTAGAACCATTCGTGGGAGCGTGCACAACAACTTTCAAAAAGTTTCATCGCTGTCACTCATTTGTTGAATCTAATCGTACGCTACCTATTGTGAAATGGATTTACTAAGTCGAAACCCTTCCCTGGCGTGTACACAATGACTCATCAATGATTCATCGCAATCGGATGAATGGTATATGCACGTATAGGGGTTTTTGTTTAAACGATTCGTGCGCTGTCACTCATTTGTTGAATCTACTCGTGCGCTACCTATTGAGAAATGTATTACAAAGTCGAAGCCCTTCCCTGGCGTGTACACAATAACTCATCAAGGTTTCATCGCAATCGAAGAATGTTATATGAACGCAATAGGGAATTTTGTTGAAACGCTTCGCGCGTCGTCACCCATTTGTTGCATCTACTCTTGCGCTACTTATTGTGAAGTGGATTTACTAAGTCCCCTTCCCTGGCGGGTACAAAATAACTGATCAATGTTTCATCGCAATCGGATGAATAGTATATGAACGCATACCTGATTTTGTTTAAACGATTCGCACTCCGTCACTCATTTGTTGAATCTACTCGTGTGCTACCTACTGTAAAATGTATTTACTAAGTTAAAAACCGTCACGTAAGTGTCCACAACATCTCACCTAAGTTTCATCGCTATCGTCGTTCATTTTTCGAATCTACTCGTGTGCTACCTACTGTGAAATGTATTTACTAAGCCAGAAACCTTACTTGGAGTGTCAACCATATTTCACGCAAGTTTCACCGCTAACGGCAGAATGGTATATGACCTTATACGGGACTTTGTTGAAACGCTTCGCGCGTCGTCCCTCATTTGTTGAATCAACTTGTGCGCTGCATATTGTATAGGGGATTTACTAAGCCAGAAATTTTCCATGACGTGTACACAACATCTCACCCAAGTTTCATAGGTACGGACGAATGGTACATGTATGCATACGGGACTTGGTTGAAACGCTTCGCGTGTCGTCGCTCATTTGTTGATTCTACTCTTGCGCTACATATTGTAATATGGATGTACTCAGCCAGAAACCTTCCCTGGAGTGTACACAACATCTCACCCAAGTTTCATCGCAATCGGATGAATGGTATGTGAACGTATACGGGACGTTGTCGAAACGCTTCGCGCGTAGTCACTCATTTGTTGAACATAAACGTGCGCTTCGTATTGTAAAATGGATTTACTTAGCCAGAAACCTTTCCTGGAGTGTACACAACAATTCACCAAACATTTATCACTATCAGACGAATGGTATATGACTTTATACGGGACTTTGTTGAAACGCTTCGCGTGTCATCGCTCATTTGTTGAATCTACTGGTGCGCTACCTATTGTAAAATGTATGTACTAAGCCAGAAACCTTCCCTGGAGTGTACACAGCATCTCACCCAAGTTTCATCGCTATCGGATGAATGGTATATGAAATTAAATGGGACTTTGTTGAAACGCTTCGCGCGCCGTTGCTCATTTGTTGATTCTACTCGTGCTCTACCTATTTTTAAAGGGATTTACTAAGCTAGAAACCTTCCCTGGAGTGCACACAAAATCTCAGCCTAGTTTCATCGCTATCGGACGAATGGTATATGAACGCAAACGTGACTTTGTTGAAATGCTTCGCGCGTCGTAGCTCATTTGTTGAATCTACTCGTGCGCTGCCTATTGTAAAGTGGATGTACTAAGCCAGAAAATTTCCCTGCAGTGTACACAATATTTTACGCAAATTTCATAGCTATCGGACGAATGGTATATGAATGCATACGGGACTTTGTTGAAACGCTTTGCGTGTCGTCGCTCATTTGTTGAATCTACTCGTGCGCTATCTACTGTGAAATGTATTCACTAATTTTGAAACGTTCACGTAAGTGTACACAACATCTCACCCAAGTTTCATCGCTATCGGACGAATGGTATATGAACACATACGGGACTTTGTTGAAATGCTTCGCGCATCGTCGCTCATTTGTTGAATCTACGCGTGCGCTACCTATTGTAAAATGGATTTACTAAGTCAGAAACCTTCCTTGGAGTGTACTCAACATCTCACCCAAGTTTCATTGCATTCGGACGAATGGTATATGAACGCATAGGAGACATACATACCCACCCACAGATAAACTATCACGTTACATTGATTTTTATATATATAGATAGAAGGGATATAATAGACCTTCCGTACCACACCCGCACGTGTAAATCGCGTGAAAAAATTCTCGAGTACCCCTTGACTCCTTAAGCGCATTGTATGTATTAATGAATATTTCAGCTTAATTTGGATCCATTATAACCTTATAGCCGTTTGCACACCTTCACAGTAATGTAATAAATGGAATTGCATTGCGTCTTACAGAAATAGATGGACCTCTGAGATTCAGTTGCCATGGTTACCGGCATGCATTCTTTCATTAATTTATTAAGTGAAATTAGTTTTCTGGGAATATCTCAAAAACTGTTCGTTTTAGGGCCTTAAAATGTGGTTTTTGGGGTTCTTTTAGGGCCCCCGAGTTTCGTTTCTCACATTGAGGGGCTGACAATGAGCTTTGTCTCACCCTTCTACGCTTATTTCAGCATGTATTTCAAGGGGGTAGGCCCCCTGTTATGAGAGGTACGGAGAAGAGTTACATCAATGATTAGTGTGGTGCCTCTGATGGATATCTGTATCAAATTTTACGTTGATCCACCCAGCCGTTCTCAAGTTATAAGGACTCGAAGACAAACAGACAGACAGACAGACAAAAAAATATTTTTGCGCGCATCCGTCTTAAAACAGCCTGAAACGCGCAAATATCGCAAATTTCCGTGGAAATTCAGAAAAAACAGACAAACTTTCATTTAAATATATATAGAGATATATAGAAAGATGAGCCTCCGTGGCTTAGGCGGCAGCGCGCTGGGCTCTCACCGCTGGGTCCGTGGTTCAAATCCCGGTCACCCCATGTGAGATTTGTGCTGGACAAAGTGGAGGCCGACAGGTATTTCTGCGGGTACTCCGATTTTCCCTGTCACAAATTTAATTCCAGCAACACTCTCCACTGTCATTTAATTTTATCTGTCATTCATTTAATCATTGCCCCAGGGGAGTGCGACAGGCTTCGGCAGCCGGCACAGTTCATATCCTCGCCAGTAGATAGGGGGCTTCATTCATTCCATTCCCTGACCCGGTCGGTCGACTGGAAGCAAGTTGAGGATTTTCATGTTCATGTATATATAGAAAGATATACACAGAGTGGCCAAAAGACACGGGAAAATGTGCCTTGTATGACTCCTGAGCGTTGCGGCTTATAAAGCTGCGGTGAGGCTGAGCAGTCAGGCACAGACACGAGTGAAGTGAAGATAACAACACGTCGCGAGATATTCGACTTTGAACGTGGGATAATCATCATCGCATGGCGCATGGGTCATAGTATTTCGGAGATTACACGCGTATTTGCGTTTCCGAGGTCAACAGTGTCGAAGGTGGGTCTACAATATCGCAGAGATAATGTTACCATCCGCGTAAACCACCGCACAGGACAACACTGCACAGTGGGTCAAAATCGAAATCTAGGAGGACAAAATTATTTATTTTCATAATTGAAAAATCAAAATTTCTTACTTCTACAGCATTCTCATGTAATGGCCACTCACTATTCTGGGATATAAACGCATCTTAGTGTAAATCTGTCACCTCTGTTCGAGCAGTCTGAATTGGAGGGTGAATGTAGGTGGCTGTGGTTTCGCTATCTTTGTGGTTAGTGTGATGCTTTAAGATGGAACATGCAGCTGAAGGTATGATCTTTGTAACGAGTTTCAGTTATTAATGGGCGTAATTGTTACGTAATTTTAGCTATATTTGCATTATATAATATTTAACTATTATTTGTAAAATTATATTTTCACTTAGATATTTAGTATGTTGCGTCACTCTGCGTCACTTTCTGCTTAATGTTAAAATGTAGATAAAGTCTTGTAGTTCACGCCTGTTATACAATTTTTTGCAACTTACTTAGTTATTTTACGTTTTAGAAGATGCCGCGCCTCCAGTTCTCACACGTCTACAACTGTTTAAAGCACTGGGTTCAACAATTATGTCAAAAGTGGAACTTTGTGACTTTGTTAAAGGTAAATTTGGGTTAGAAAATTATAAAAGAGATAACTGAATGCTCTATCCAACTCCTAGTCATAGACAATTTCTTGCATGTGTAGATGTAGCTTAAAAAGGTCTTAACTGATGTTCATTATGAAGTAAACAAATTATAGCCTATAAGCTGCTTTCACTCTAAATTCATAATTAAACGTAAACATAATTTTGTCCCCCTAGATTTCGACTTTGACCCACTGTGCGATGGTGTTTAACCCGCGTGGACGGGCGCGGGGGTATTATTGAGCCGAGGCTTAAATAATGCTCTATATTTTCGTTTTGGCTTGCCATCTTTTCCTGTCGCTTACAGTGCCTTCCTTCCTAACCTTATACAGGGTGGTCGAAATAAAACCGGCCCGGAATTTTTGTTATGATTTTTTATTCATACCGTATTTAAAACTGAGCATGATGAAACAGAGTGGTTCTCTATTAGTAAAGGTGTGCGACAAGGCTGTATACTTTCACCTTACTTATTCAATCTGTATGCTGAGTAGATTATGATGAAATCTGGATTTGATGAGTCACCTCATGGTTTTAAGATTCGTGGATTGAATATAAACAACTTGAGGTATGCAGATGACACCACTTTGGTTGCTGAAAGCAAGGCAGAGCTCGAGGATATAATTATGAAAGTTAAAGAACAGAGTGAAACCATGGGCTTGTACTTGAATATCAACAAGACAAAATTAATGACAACAGGTTTACCATCAATCATTATGATAGATGATAAGATAATCACAGAGGTGAATAGTTTCTGTGTGTTGGGATCAACTATTAGTAGTAGTGGCTCAAGCAGTCAAGAGATTCGCCGAAGACTTGCCCTAGGAAGAGCATCTTTTAAAGGCCTGGATAAGATCTTCAGGTGTTCCGATGTTTCTTTGCCTACTAAAATTAGAATGATTAAGGCACTAGTCTTTCCCAAACCTACATATGGTTCCGAAAGCTGGACCATAAGGAAACGAGATAGGAAGTATATTGATGCTTTTGAGCTCTGGTGTTGGAGAAGGATACTGCGTATTCCTTGGTCAGCCAAGAAGACAAATGTATGGGTGATTCAAAAAATCAAACCAGACCTGTCTCTTGAAGCATTAATAACACGATTACAGCTGTTATATATTGGACACATTATGAGGCGTTCTGATTCGTTGGAAAATACAATTATGGAAGGGTCTCGGAGACGTGGGTGGCCAGTATTGAGATGGATCGACTCCATCAAATCTAACATGAATATGTCACTGAAGGATCTGAAGTATTGTATGGCTGAAGACCGAATCATATGGAAACAGTCGATCCATGCAGTCGCAAGGAGTCGACGCGACTTGATGGCACCTGATCATCATCATCATCATTTACAATGAGCTTGCCACGGTGGGTGAGTGGTTAACGTGTCGGATTACCAACCCCAAATTTGCAGGTTCGCCCCTGGCCGTGGTAAATGATTTTTGAAAGGCGACAAAAATCACGACATGGATGTCATACGTTGTTGGCATGTTAAAGAACGCATTTGAATTCAGTAGGCCGTGTTCAATGGCAAAATTAATCTCGGGATCTTCCACCAACACAAAGTTCCTCCATTCTCTACTAGAGAGCGCTGTAATGTCAAGGAGCTTAGATATCTAACCTCCTTGACTTTCATAGCGTTCAAATGAACGACGAAATTCGACATGCAAGCTGCCCTCTGGGTGTCAATTAACAAAGCTCGCATCCGGCACCCGAGGCCATACGACATTATTATTATTATTATTATTATTTACAATATTGCCAGTTGTTACTGAACATCACAGTAAATGCTAGAAATGGTCACCGTTGACGGCGATGCAGCGCTGTGCTCGATTTATCACTGTGAGACACGCGTAGCAGCTCTTCCTGCGAGATAGCAGCAATAGCGTTTTCAATATTCTACTGTAGCTCTTCCAGTGTTTGAGGATGATCTGCGTACACCTGGCCCTTCAATTTGCTCCACAGGTATAAATTACAGGGATAGAGATCATGCGAACAAGGTGGCCAGGAGATTACACTGCCTCTGCTTATTGTCCTTTCCTCACCGAATACCTCATGCACCCGTGTAAAGGTTGTGAAGGCGGTGTGTGCTGTTGCTCCGTCTTGCTGAAGACCTGCATTAAACCTTCTGCTGGAGGCCAGTCTCAAACTCTTGCGAAAACAGTTCGGCACACGTGTTCCACGAATTGTGTTTCACATAACACTCGACAATGAATACGCATTATTTTTGTTATTGTTATAAGGACTGCAGACAATAAATTCAAGTTATTCTTACTTTCGCTACAAATTGCTACCGTCCACGACACCTAGCTGTGAACTTAGCTACTACTAGATGCCATAGCAACCAGCGCCCGGTGACGAACGTTGGAACTTAAGAGCATTTATCAAACCTAACCTACAAATTTTGGCTTCACACAAGTGTAGTTAGTGGAAGGTTCTTTTTATGCCATAAATCTATGACATGGGCCGCTCTTAAAAATCCGATGAATTCGGCCGGGTTTGAACCCGCGACCTTGGGCATAGAAGCTCAGCATGCTACCAACTAGGCCACCGAAGCCGCCTCATTTCTATGTAATCTATTTATAATTCTGGTTCTTGGTTTCTCTCTTATTTCCTCATTGACACCTCTCCTTACAATTTACTCTTGTAACTTGTAGACTATTCATGGCCTGAGCTACTAAATATTGAAATATTCTCAAGGTTGGGAGTGAGGCTTGTCCAAGTGCCTGTATCTCCCCTGGTTCATTGATGCTTCCTTGTTTTGCTGCCAGACCACACCTGGTGTAGCGGCTAGCGTTCTTGGCTGTCGCACCGAAGGTCTGGGGTCAATTCCTGGCTCTGCCAAGAAATGTAATACCCGTCTGGGGGCAGGAACGGGGTATATTCAGCCTCGTGACGTAAAACTGAGAAGAGGCGGGTTGGATTTACACCTCGGCCATCCTGGAAGTAGTTTTCCGTTGTTTACCCCACTTCTACTCAAGGCAAACGCCGGGATTGTTCCTTACTAACGGCCATGGACGCCTCCTTTCCAATCCTATCCCCAATTTACAAATACAGACACTAGTACAGCCATCAAAATAGCATAGGTTACCACACAAGTTCCAATCACACTAAAATACACGGGGCTGTATGATCACGATGTCTCAGCCCCTAAAATAAGCAATAACAACAACTGATAAAACATTTAACATATTCCCCCTTTATCAGCCGAGGGCGTGGTGGCGCTGTGCTCAAGCTGCTTGCCTCTCACCAAGGCGGACCACGTCCTGCGGTTCGGATTCCACGTTAAAATGAGGTCCAGTGGCTCATGATCTCAAGATCAACGGTCACATTAAACTATAAGCTTCCTTCCTTCCCTTTATCAGTAGTCAATGTATGTCTACCCCTTATTATTCCCGTTTTTCCAATGGGGTCGGGGATGAGATGCGATGGAAGTCTTCGTGGCGGATGGTTTTTATGGTCGGTTGCCCTTCCTGACGCCAACCTCATGAGAGGAGTTGGTTGGTTGGTTCTTCAGTTTAGGGGCTGCGACAACGCGGTCATGTAGCCCCGTGTACTTTGGGTGTGTGTAGAATCTGTCTGATAACCGGTGTCAATTGTGATGACTGTATTAGTGTGTGTTATCTGTTTTTTAATTCAAGTAAGGACTGCAGACTTTGAATTTTTCAAATAGTTCCTACTTTTGCCGCCAAACGCCACAGTCAACGACTACTAGTTCAGAACTTGGCTACTAGACGCCACCGCGGTCGGCTCCTGGCGACGAACGTAGGAACCTAAGAGCGTTGTTTACATTCTTAACCTATAATTTAGCTTACAGAGGTGTAATTAGTGAAAGGTTCTTTAACATGGCATAAATCTATGACACGGGACCGCCGGCTTTACTTTCCCTCCGTAGGAAGGCATACTGAGAGGAGTTAATGAGATATGACATGAATGATGGTAAATGATACTGGGCAAGGCGGCCGTGGCCTGTCAGAAGGTACCGTCCCAGCATTTGCCTGGAGTTGAAAATGGGAAACCACGGAAAGACATTTCAAGGACGGTCGATGGTGGGGCTCGAATTCACGCCTCTACCGAGTCAGCAGAGAGCTTGGCCCCGTGACCTAACGCTGCACTTTAGCGAGCGTAGCTACCACTGTCGGTCTTCCTTTTATCAGTGAATAACATTAATGCAAGTAAATTCTTTTATGGAATAGTGTATAGCAGAGATCAGAGAGGATGAACAAATGTGAGCAGAAAGAAAGAAGAAATTCAGCAAGAATTGAAGTATTGATTTAACGTGCTCTGTAAAAGTGCTATTCTATTAAATAGGAATAGAGTACGCGGCTTCGGTGGCGTAGTTGGTAGCATGCTGAGCTTCTATATCCAAGATCGTGGGTTCAAACCTGACCGACCTCGTCAGATTTTTTACGAACGTTAAAAATCCCTCAGTATGCCTTCCTTCGGAGCGGAAAGAAAGCCGGCGGTCCCACGTCATAGATTTATGGCATGTTAAAGAACCTTCCATTAAATACACCTGTGGAAGCTAAATTATAGGTTAAACCTTTGACAAACGCTCTTAGGTTCCGACGTTCGTCAGGAGGCAACTGCGATGGCATCTGGTAATCAAGTTCTGAACTAGTAGTCGTTGACAGTGGTGTTTGGCGGCAAAAGTAGGAACTACTTGAAAGAAATCCAATGTCTGCAGTCCTTACTTGAATTGAATACAGATAACACACACTAATACAGTCATCACAATTAACAACGGTTATCAGACAGATTCTATACACACCCAAAGTACACGGGGCTACATGACCGCGTTGTCGCAGCCCCTAAACTGAGGAACCAACCAACTAGAAATACAGTATAGTTATTCCGCCTAATCTAATTGCGCACAGAGCGTGTTGACCGACTAAAAAGTAAAAATTAACAGATTGTGATCTCTGAAAGCGAACAAGTGTTTCAGCAGACATCACTTGTGTCACACACCTGCAGTGCCAAGGCTGTGTGCTGCTGACCTTGTTCACAGCTGCGACGTGAAGGTATCTCTGTACTCATGCCATACATCTTATATACAAGGAGGTGTTCCGAAAACACGTTTCACTATTTTAATTTCATAATAATAATAACAATAATAATAATAACATTATTATTATTGGTCTTGGGTGCCGGGTGCAAGCTTTGTAATTTGCCACCCAAAGGGTAGCTTGCATGTCGAATTTCATTCTTCCTTGAAGCACTATGAAAGTCAAGGAAGTTAGATAAGCTCCTTGAACACTATAGCGCTTTCTAGTAGAGAAATGAGGAACTTTGTGTTGGAGGAAACTCCCGGGATTTATTTTGTCATTATGAACACGGCCTACTGAATTCAAATGGGTTCTTTGACATGCCAACATTTCAAAAAATCACTTACCACGGCCAGGAACGAACCTGCAAGCTTGGGATTAGTAGACCGACACGTTAACCACTCACCCACCGTGGCAAGCTTTAATTTCATAGGAAAGCTGTATTAAAAAGTGAGAGCAGACATTGCCATGACAAAGGACAATTTGCCCTGAATTCTCGAAGGGTAGAGAGATAGCAGAGAAGCACTTCTTCCTCGTTCCAACGAAAGTTGGAGTACGGCGTCATGCGTCCAAAACCTGAATTCATGATCAACGTTGCTGCACTGTCTTTTGGTGCTTCTGTCTCTGAAACAAATTTTGCTACTTGTTCACGCTAGCTACCATTAATCAAGAATACTACAGTAATTGACAAAAATATTAAGGGGTTTGAAGCCATTATTCAGTGTTGCCTTAGTAAACAAAAGTTTAATAAATGTATTAATCTCATGTTTTTTTTTCAGGATTAGGTTATAACCCAACTCTTTTGGGTACATTCGTGTTGACCGACTGAAAAGCACCAAACTTTTGTTATGGCAAAAACATCTAACTGTCCTCGTTTTAACCTGCCACTGGTCATTATTTGAGACGCGTCATAGTATTAGAGATACGGTACGTCATACAGACCTAAATGTAAAAAAATAAGTGTTACATAAGAATTGACAATACGACATATTATTAAAATCTGTCCAACAAGAGAAGGGTTCTGCGAGAAAGCGCTACTGTCGCTGAACAGTGTTGGCGAATTGCGCCAGCTAATCTTCTGAGTTGATCTTTTTTATATTGCCATTTCATCGCTAGGTCCTTTCACGCCACTTGCTCCAGGCCAAGTTCTGGTTCTTCCGCTGAAATCATCCTACCTTCCGTCCCCCTCTACTACCATTGTGAAAACCCAAAACCGAAGATATTCTTACTTGTTCTTGCAGAATGACCGACTGGCTGTTTAATTTCCTATCAACACTCTGTTATGCAGGGCTGTGCATGTACAATTGGGATCTAGCACAAAACATTGAAACATATGTATTAATTATTTAATTGTGACATATCGTATTCTTTGGATAAAACTCTTACACATAGTTATTACCATAACTTGAATGCTGGGTCATATAGGTTATGTGACTTTGGTAATTGACACCCCTGGGATGGTCAAACTGAGAAACACTTCCCCTCCAACTGTCTCTATAACGAAAGTTTGGAACATGTAAACAGTATGGTTATGTAAATAATTCATGTTTTTTGGGCTATTGCCGCGTGAAATTAAATTAGAGCCATACATTTCAGAGAAACCTTGCCTCCTTTTTCAATGGAATCAAACATGAATTATTTATATAGTAATCCGGGCCGTAAAAGCCTTAATCTACATATAGTATGGTATGTGTTGGCTGCAGAGTGGGGGAAGAGAGGGAAGTTGCCAATGAGCATTACAGGCGCAATCGGACTGTGAATTATCGAAGGAGCAGATCACACGGGCGTTAAAAGTCTGTCCGATGTTATCAGTGTAATTAACTTGCGCAATTATACTGCGGCCCTTACTGAACAGTCGACTATTCCTATTGGAGAGTGGTCTGTTGATATAGTAGCACGCGCCCAGTTGCTATTGTGAATTCCAAGTGTACCCTGCATTAGTTGCGCTCTGAAATATTTTCATATCGTGTTATTATTCATTCGGTTATTCGTTATATATCTAGTTAAATGATTGGTTAATAATAATAATAATAATAATAATAATAATAATAGTAGTAGTAATAATAATGTTCTTGGTTATACGTCTTCAAGATCTATTGGGGTAAGTGCTCACGAGAATTAAAGATAGACCCATCAGACTGGAAATTAACATATCCTTCTGATGGGGTTATTTATATTTTTACATACTTGTCAAAAATACGCTGAACGTGTTAAGAAGATTTCAACTGCTTTCCTGAGTTTTTATTGATACAAACAAAATTCAAAGGATTGTTATCCAGATTTTTTCCATCACTTTAAGAATTTTCTTTCTGTGTATAGTTTATTGACATTCTGGTTTTATCAGTTCTACAGTTTTATCCAGTAAATTATGTTTTTAAGGAAAAAAGATTGTTGTAATAGAAATAAGGCTTTTTAATAAATGTATTTTATGTTCCAAGATATTGTAAGACTTTTTTTCCTTAGCGTATGGCTTTTAGCGCCGGGAGGGTCCGAGGACATGTTCGGCACGCCAGATTATTTTTGTAGCTGCTTATACGCGGACACCCATGGGGTGAGCTACATGTCCCGCCAAGTGTGGAGTGTTGTCTGGGGAGGAAAGTTTTGAATGTAAGGACCAGGAGTGGGAAGGTAGTGGCTGTGGCCTATAGTGAGGGACCAACCCCGGCATTTGCCTGGAATGAAGATGGGAAACCACAGAAGACCATCTTCAAGGTTGCCGGCGGGGGGATTCGAACCTCCTCGCCTCCCGGATGTGAGCGACTGCCTGCAGCCACGCCGTAACGACCACGGCTAACTCACCCGGTATTGTAAGACTGAAGAAGGCACATAGCCGAAACATGTATCGTTAATGTAGGGTAGTCTAGGTGAAGTTATTGTATTAAAAAAGTCATCTCGGCACGCCGGAAGGCGGAGGTAGATTTCACCGGACAAACTTGGTGATAGGCGAAAACAGGCAGGATATGCAGGTTTTCGTAGAAGGATCAGACCTCATTTATTGCGAGAAGATATTTTATAATTGGAGCTTAATTAACTTTGTTTTTCGTCATTTTATGCTTATTTTAAACATTTTATTGTCTTATGGGAACGGTAACCTTCTTGTCATTTGGGGTCCATTTTTATACTTGTGGTCACACTGTCCTTATGCAAGGTTTCGACACTGATGTGTGACTATGTAACGGTCTGTTACTTCTTCACGCAAAAATATATCTCCCGCAGAGATTTTGGTTGGTTCCTCAGTTTAGGGGCTGCGACAACGCGGTCATGTAACCCCGTGTACTTAGGGATGGCTGTATTAGTCTTAATTCAGGTAAGGACTGCAGACGGTCAATTTCAAGCAGTAGTTCCTAATGTTGCTACCAGGTACTACCGTCAACGACACCTAGCTGTGAACTTGGCTACTAGATGCCACCGCAACCAGCAACTCACAACTAACGTTGGAACTTCCCCTTCAAAGGAAAGCATACTGAGGGATTTTTAGCGCTCTTAGAAAATCCGACGACTTCGGCCGGCTTTGAACTCGCGACCTTGGGCATAGACATTCAGCATGCTACCAGTTACGTCACCGAAGCCGCTTCACACTTAGTCAGATGAAAATCTGAATCTGATCTCGTGCAAGTGCGTTGTCACGGAAACAATGATGGCTCATCCCTCATCAATTTAGTAGTGTTGCCATGGCAACCACTGATAGCTCTTGGCATTTTCTTATAATTCCGAAATCATTTTTCTCATCCCTTGGCATAATGGTGGGTCATATCAAAAATTCTTTCAGACAAACGTTTTAGGTAATTATTAGGGGAATATTGTCCATTTTGTACGGGTTTGATATTGTGCCTATTAAGAGAGATATGATTAATGTTTCCCGAAAAAAAACACTTTTTCCCACCCCTTTGGTCAATGGTTGGTGCTAAAAAAACTCTTCAAACATAAATTTTTGGGCATTATCCGACACATAGTATGAACGTTGAACGGATTCGATATGTCACATATTAAGAGAGTTATAGCAATATTTCACTTTTTCGAGAAAAGCCCCCCATTTTCACCCCCTTCGACTGATTTAGCCCAGTAACGATCTCGACCGAAATTTTATAGGTATACATATTCGGTAAAAAATTCAAAGTGATTGGGGCAAAATTACGGCAGTTATCGTGTCCACATGAAACTGATATATATATATATATATATATATATATACATACTGTGCCCTTTTAGCAAGAAATATGCAAATCACAGTATGCCAGCATTGCTCAATTCGGGATTTTTCGGGGCTGCAGTAAGTTCTCCCACTCTGTGACTTACATATTTTGGATTAAATAGAGGATACACTTGCAAAAATAACAACAAAATCAACTCCTATTTTAACACATTTAATTAATAAAAATTATGGCGCTACAAACAATAAAACAAATAAACTACTGACCAATATCATTCTACTTGTCCAAAGTGAACAAGGAATAGCATAAAAATAAAACAAATATTCTCTTTAAACACATGGTTTTCTTTAAAACCAACAATTCACGATTATTTTCACTTCCATAAAGTACCTATCTTAAAGTTCCATATAACTACGTGCTTCTTTGGCTCGATACATTCCCATAATAATGGTGTCATATCTTTGTACACCTCAAGAACTATTTTTATCCTTTCTTATCATCAAAACAAATATATAATTACATTTAGAATTACATGTTAATTATCTACCTCAATCTTTGGGTATTTGACATATTCTCAGTATTTACTATCTCTCTCAAGTTTGCAAATTCACTACGGTGATCGGGAAAATACCTGTGTACTCCAGAGTCATAAAGATTACTTGACAAAGTCAAAAACTATGATTACTCCCGAAATCTAGTTATCTTCACAAAACTCGTGGATTCCTTATTTTCCATACAACATTACAATAGGGATTTTTATTTAATTCATTTGTCTTATAAGACCATTATCACATAAGAAAACTACGATCTGAACTGGCAAGCGATAATATCAATCTACAAGGACCTCGGTTCAACGCCCGGGTCATTAACAACTTTAAACACTCACGGTGTATTTATCACTTCTTGCAAGACGATCTTTACCCACCCTCGTACTATGAGGGTCCGGCCATTATACTCGAGCGTGATTTATGACAGGGAGAGCGGCTCTCTGCCTAGCCTATGGTTGGAGCTCTCTTCAATGCTTTTAAAACAAACCTTCACATTATTTTCAGTTCTATGGAGAGACCTGGCATTTTAACTTCTCTTTACACTTTCAACAATATTCTTTGGCTCATAAACCATTCTCGTAACCTTGGCATTTATTAATTATGACGGGTCCTCATTGATTGGGAAGAGTAATACACATTCGACGACGAATAATAAGGGGCTTTAACAAACAGAGGATTCTAGGTTCGAATCTCTTAACATGCCTCGGGAACCATTTCCACATTGGAGGACTTATACAAAATGCGATTTAGGGTCAGCCTTAGCTTACAGGACCTACGCTCAATAATACCATACATTTGCTCCCTTTATATAATAACACACACATGGCCTCGTGATCTACGTCACAATTAGAGGACTTACAACATATCTCAATTCAATACAATCAACTACCCCTCATAAGTAATTTACCAAGTACATTAAAATTCTACGCATTCCTAGCGTGACTTTTTATTTAATTGCATTCCATTACGCTACACATTACTTTACGGCCCAATGTCTTCCAACGAACTGATAAATTTCATAGTAACAATTGATACATATCTCAATTCTTATATTTATCTTTTCCATTGACAATAAATCGCTCCATTTTTAAGAACATGCATTCACATCATGTCTTATACATTTGTTAAGGCTCCAACGCTCTATATTTTTATATCATTCAATTTAATCTTTATTTAGATTTCTTTACCTTGTTATTCACATCATGTCTTCATTCCTTACAAAAGCTCAAAAGCTATTTCTTTCATATAATTCAAATTTACTTTTATGTAAATATCTTTGTTATAATTATTATTATTACGCTTGCTTTTATAACATTCGTCAAATACACTGACATTTTATTCCATGCATTTCCTCTACAGGATTTATTATTTCACACAATCATTTATTATTTCTTAAAACTTTATTTTTGTTCAGATCGCGTTCTTATTTAGTTATTATTTATTTAAAAACATCCCTTTTACTCAAAACTCCGGTGGAATTGTACACAAAAATTTTCCGACACCCAAAACATAATGAAAATCTTTACTCACATGTCTAAGGTCGTTTTCTGACCTTTATTCTCGTTCGATGTGACATTTTGGCCCACCTTCTTGACTTACTCCATATTGTACAAACTCATCTCATGTACAGACATTTCTTGACACATATTCAATACATTTAACACTGACAACATTTTTAATACACTGGTGTATCCGTTTTGAACACACAATAAAACACTAAAAAATATATTACTTTTAACACACACTCTTGATATATTTACACTTCACAACTTTTGATCACTAGGCCGTCTTTTTCTAGCCTATCACACGTGACCTCTTAATCTCCCGTCTCCAAGGGTGAAATTTATTCAATGTCGGCTTCCTATCCTGCAGAATACGAAAGTCTCGAATCATCTACTACTTCCCTGGAATAACAATTCTTCGAATCCTGTTCCTGATGATCGGCTATTTCTCTAGCTTGAACGGCTCCCCTTTTAGATCTGATTTATCGATCCTAGCGGAAGTCTGTTCTGATCGAGGTCCCCTCGATAACCTATCGGTGACCTATGGATTTTTTAGCAACTAATACTTCTCGAGTCTTAGTGCTTTAGAATAGTTCGTCTGCTTTCTTGAAAACAATGTCTATAGTTTCCGTTCTTCTTTGTTTATCCGGTTCTCGCACTGCTAATTTTCTGGAATACGTTGCGAACCTTACTCTGTTTTTCCCTGTTCGGGTTCTTTAAAATTGATAAACTGTTTATCTCGCTGTTCCGGTACTTCCATACGTTATGATACTTTTGGTCGTTTACTGAAAGACCTATCGCCTGAATCCTAAATTCGCAGCCTGCTTTAACTGTATTTTTGGAACTTTTACGGTAAACTTTTGCCCTGTCGGACCTAAATCCTGTAACTAGGATTTTCCTAATTTTTCAACACGGCGATACTTTAATACTTCTTCTTTGCAACTCCTTCCGGAGGCACGCAAGTTACTGATACTTCGACGCCCGTGGCTGTCGGATATTAATTCTGCGGTGTAATACAGCGTTTCTCCCCTCAAGGAGTACTGGTAAACTGCCTTCGATGTCTGATACAGCGTAACGTCCCCCTCACGGGCTCTTGAATACTGCATGAACTGATACAGCGTAACGCCTCCCTGGGCTATCGTAGACTGCATATACTGATACAGCGTGACGTTCCCCTCACGGGCTCTCGTAGACTGCATATACTGATACAGCGTGACGTTCCCCTCACGGGCTCTCGTAGACTGCATATACTGATACAGCGTGACGTTCCCCTCACGGGCTCTCGTAGACTGCATATACTGATACAGCGTGACGTTCCCCTCACGGGCTCTCGTAGACTGCATATACTGATACAGCGTGACATTCCCCTCACGGGCTCTCGTAGACTGCATGATTGGCTTGGTGAGGCCAGGAGTTTTATACCTTTTCGTCAATAAAAGATAAAATCCTAGTCCTTTTCGTGACCAACTTTTGAACTAATTGTCGCACAATTATAAAAATTATATCTCCAGAAAGCTCGTCTTCCAAACGTAAAATAATCTTCCTGTGCATGGAAACCGATCGTGCATTTCCGAGATATTAATTAATTCTTCGTCCTCAACTGTGTGGGTGGTGCTGTTCATTTTTAATTCTCCCACTCCTTGGGTCCCGGTGAATTCCCAATGACGTATACTTGCGTTTGCAGTTTTCTCCTGGACTATTATTAAAGGGTTTTTCTTTACACAAAAATCTTTAATCCGAAATGATTCACCGTACTGTATCTGTTTACTTATTTTTATACTCGTAAACGGGTTAAATTTAATTATTCTTGTTCTGACTCAGCAGCGAGTTTGCCGTTTTTCTGCAACGTAAGAGCAATTTCCGAGTCAAGCTTCTTCGTCTTACAGTCCAAACTTTCCACTCGTTCTAATAATATCCATGACTGGCTCCTTATAAATGTCAAGAGGCGTGAGCTCATCTTAGGAACACCTGGTCCCAACGCTTGCACAATGTTAGGCTATAATCCTGGCTTGAAATCTCTCTCCGTTCCCTTAGAGACTGTATGATTCTTTCATTCCTTTCTCAAAATACATGGATTCGACTCCCTTTGAAGCCTATGGTACATGGGTTCAATACATACATAAATTATATATAAACTTTTGAACTGACGGTGGTTTGGGGGTCTGGGGGATGTGAAACGCGAAGATATGTCGAAATTTTCCGTAAGTCGAAACATGGTACCCATTGAAATAGTTAGCTTTCTAATGAAATCTACCTCTGGTTGGTTCCTCAGTTTAGGGGCTGCGACAACGCGGTCATCTAACCCCGTGTACTTTGGGTGAGTGTAGAATCTGTCTGATAAACGGTGTGAATTGTAATGGCTGTATTTGTCTTAATTCAGGTAAGGACTGCAGACGGTCAATTTCAAGCCGTAGTTCCTAATGTTGCTACCAGGTACTACCGTCAACGACACCTAGCTGTGAACTTGGCTACTAGATGCCATCCCAACCAGCAACTCGCAACGAACGTTGGAACTTCCCCTCCAAAGGAAAGCATACTGAGGGATTTTAGCGCTCTTAGAAAATCCGACGACTTCGGCCGGCTTTGAAACCGCGACCTTGGGCATAGACATTCAGCATGCTACCAGTTACGTCACCGAAGCCGCTTCACACTTAGTCAGATGGAAATACTGAATCTGATCTCGTGCAAGTGCGTTGTCACGGAAACAATGATGGCTCATCCCTCATCAATTTAGTAGTGTTGCCATGGCAACCTCTGATAGCTCTTGGCATTTTCTTATAATTCCGAAATCATTTTTCTCATCCCTTGGCGTAATGGTGGGTCATATCAAAAATTCTTTCAGACAAATGTTTTAGGTAATTATTAGGGGAATATTGTCCATTTTGTACGGTTTTGATATTGTGTCTATTAAGAGAGATATGATTAATGTTTCCCGAAAAAAAAACACTTTTTCCCACCCCTTTGGTCAATGGTTGGTGCTATAAAAAAAACTCTTCAAACATAAATGTTTGGGCTTTAACAGTCACATAGTATGAACGTTGAACGGATTCGATATGCCACATATTAAGAGAGTTATAGCAATATTTCACTTTTTCGAAAAAAGACGTCCATTTTCACCCCCTTCGACCGATTTAGTCCAGTAACGAACTCGACCGATATTTTATAGGTATACATATTCAGTAAAAAATTCAAAGTGATTGGTGCAAAATTATGGCAGTTATCGTGTCCACAAGAAACTGATATACATATATATACATATATATATATATACATACATAAATTATATATAAACTTTTGAACTGACGGTGGTTTTGGGGTCTGGGGGATGTGAAACGCGAAGATATGTCGAAATTTTCCGGAAGTCGAAACATGGGACCCATTGCAATAGTTAGCTTTCTAATGAAATCTACCTAAAAGTGGACAAATATATTTAAAGATCCACTGCGATAATCAGAACTCCTTCTGTTCAATATTCCATCCTGTACAAGCTGTACGGCATTTGTCCAGTCCTCGGGTCGAACCTCGGCGAAGTAAAAGGAAACGAAACGAAACGAAACGAAACAATGACATTGAAAAAAACTCCGACACATACAGTGGTTAACAAGCGACTGAGTGAATGAACGAACAATGCGCTGGCAACGTGTTACTCTAGTTGTCAAAATGTAGCCAATAAGAGCCCTCGGTGGCCATTTTATATTGCTCTCGCCAAATGCTTCAGGTTCTTTATTTCGAATACAGCGTTTAGATACTACATTGTTGGCATACGTTGTAACCATCAATCAACCTCTAAATTGCAGCAAGCCAATGTTGCAAAGTATAAGAATGGAACACCAAGGCGTTAGTATAATTAAAGTAGCGATAGGTTTGAAGCCATTTTCAGTGTTGCCTTATTGTTAATGCTGTAACTTTCAGTCGGTCAACGCAAAATAATTCCAATTACTAGAATATTTGAAAAAATAACACTTTATAGTCCATAACAATATATCTTAATAACATGTAATTTATTTCAGGATATATTTTCCCCTCATTCCAGTAATTAGAATTACTAGCGGACCCGTGCGAGAAATCTCGCATGTTCATAAACCACACGTTTCCCAATGGGGGGACCTACACCTTTAAGGATCCGAAAATCATGAATATTTCACTTTTTTATTCCTCAGCAACAGAAAGTACTAAAGAATTGTAATTTGTTCTGCCAATCACACTATGCTTTGCCAATATGTTCGTGTATTTACAAGTCATATGGCGAATGCATTTCCGCAAATTAGGCATTTAAAATGGCGGCTGCATATTGTACACTGATCCACCGTTTCCCTAATATTTTACACAAATATCATTGTTTTTCAAAAATTCTTTCTTCATTGTATTTACTAATACGGTAGCTAGAGATTGACCTAGAATCATTGGAATATATAAAGAAAACATTTTTTTAAAGCTTATATTAAAGTGTAACTTTTTTTGCAATTTTTCTCACTGAATATTTTTTTAAACCGAAACTATGACATGTACAACAACAGTTCTAGGTCATATTGTTCTTACCTATAAGATACACATGTATACCAAATTTCACTTCACTATCTTGAAAACTCTGGCATTTACTAAGGAAACGGATTTGAAAATCCAAAGTTTCGGGAAACGAGCAACAAAGTTATCACTGTGTAGGAAAACTTCCTAAACTCCCCTGCACGTTTTTGGTCATAACATCAAAAGTATTATACATATCAAAGAAATTGTTGCAGTGATTTGAAGAGGAAGAATCAATAAACGTAGAAAAGTATAAATTGAAAAATGACAAATTTTCATTCTTAAAGGTGTAGGTCCCCCCTTAAGAAGAATGGTTGTTATATTTTATTTCAACCAAATGATTATAGAACACTATTTACATTTCAGTTAGAATTTTAAGTTCTACGTTCCCTAACTTAAGAAGGCAATCACTGTAAATTGGATCATCATAATACTCACCGGTTATTCGAAATTTATGAAATTATACGATTTGAGTAGTCATTCCTTTGATTTATTGTTTCTGAAATCAATGCAAAATGATGAAGGGAAGACCTCAGAATGTTAAAATTACATGAAACAGGCGTCACAGCGGCCTAACTGTGAAGTGGACAGCAATTATGGAGCCTTTTTTTCCTACAACAACAGTATCTGCAAATCGCACACTACGCACTTGTTTTTAAAAGTCAATTTTGAAAGAAATTACAGATATTACTGTTAGTACAGGGGTGTGCAAATTATTAGCATCAAATAAAGAATGTAAATCAGTCACAATTTTTTATTCAAAATCATTTTATTGACCATCTGCTGGCATCTTTTGTAACCCAACTCAGTAATGTTTTCTCCCTTATCGACTTACACCTTTTCCCATAAGAAATTGAGTCTGGAAACTTTCAGAATTGGGTATTCCGAGGGATACCTGAGCTTGGCCGGTTTTAAATTTTTTCATTGACTTTGGAATATACCCTCTAAGTCAGGTGATTTCAATCCATAGTTCATGAATCTTTGAATAGTTCAAGAGCAGATGATCAGTAAAATTACTCCAAAACCCTCAGCTCTAAATTCACACGAAACGTAAAGTGAAGTAATCAGAACAAAACGTGTGGCATTTTGCAATAGCAAAGCTTCTCTGTTTGTGTAAATTCTAAAAAAAAAAAAAAACACTGATAGTCAGTCTGAAAGACTAGACTTTATATCATTTTAAATGCTACAAAAGCTGCGTGAACTCAAAGTCCGTTAGAAAAAAATAATTTAAAAAAGCAAGTGCAAACCAAAGTCAAAGGACACCGGAGCGCGCGGGGAAAGGAGGAAGCACAAGCAGTACTATGACGTCACACACCTCAGTGCATTCTCGGTACATTTCGTCCCGTCACCGTAACGTAACGCCAGACCCCAGCGAAGTTAATTATTTAAAATGATAATAAAAATCATTTTACTTTGAGTTTCTTAAGAGAAAATATAATTAATACTCTTGGTTAAACATTGGAAGTAATTTCACCGCCTTGTTAACATATTTAGTGCATTGAGCCGTGAAATGTATACGTGATATTTTGGGAAACTGGTGTTGAGTCTTATAATTTGCACACCTCTCTATAATTGGCAACATAACAACAGGTTACTCTCTAATAGGAGTAATCGACTGTTTATCGATAGTGGCGCTTTCTCGCAGATCACTTCTCTTGTTCTAAATACTGTAATATAGACGTGCTCGAGCTCACACATGACTCACGAAGTGTTGAGATATCGGAAGGTGTCGGCAAAATAGATGCCGAGACAGTTCACCCCTGTACACATGACTGTTAGAATGGCAATAAACTTCGTACACTTGAGGTGGTACAAATGCGAGGGTAATGACTTCCAATTCAGGATCATCCCAGAATCCCGCCACTGAGGTGTTTGTTTTTCCCCAAGCTTTTCCACATTCCCTCCAGGCAAATGCAGAGATAGTACTATATGTAAAATCCAGGGGCAACTAACCCATTCACGGCTCTTATAATTACAGCCACACACTACCGTCATCACAGGTTACCACACAAATTGAACACAAGTCCAAGTACACGGGGCTAATGACAAAAGATGTCCCAAAATACTAACCCGATTTACCAACCTAATCATCGGGGATTATTGGATTTTTTGCAAATATTTCGTAAGAAATAATCAATGGTATTTCGAGCTAATTTCAACCAATTATTTCCTGACTCCCGTATTTTCACAAATAAAATTACGTTTCCAAAAATTTTATGTTATCGTTAATACTAAAAAATCACACACCTACACGGCGCCCCTTATTAACAAATGACCACCTCATGGTTCTTGGCTGTCGCTCCAGAGGTCCGGATTCTATTCCCGGCTCTGCCAAGACATTTTAATTCTGGTGTGTGGGCTGGAACGGGGTACATTTAGCCTAAAACCCAAATCAAAATTAAAATACTCTCTCTCTCTCTATACTGTCAACACAGGAACACATACCAAAGTGCACGGGCTGATAACCAAAAGGTCCCAAGCCCCTAAAATGAAGCAACCACCAGCAACAAAGCTTTGGTGGCGTAGCTGTTAGCATGTTGATCAGCTATGCCCAAGATCGCGGGTTCAAACCCGGCCTGAGTCGCCTTTCTTCGGAGGGGAAATAAAGCCAGCGGACCCATGTCATAGATTTATGACATGTAAAAGAACCTACCACTGCAATTGGTAGCGTGTAGCCAAAAATGTAGGTTATTTGGTTAGAAACGCTCTGTCAAGTTCCTAAGTTCACCACTAGGTGTCAGTGACAGTGGCATTTGGTAGCCAAAGTTGGAACTAATTGAAATTTGAACTTGCTGGGAGCCTACAGGCGTTCAATTAAAGTACCCTGCTATGGCCATTGACTGCAATAATGACTGTCCTATCAGCTATTTATTTCTCCATGTGATGGTATTAAAAGAATACAAGATGTGATTTATTTTTATTTGTAGATCATTTCTTTCATTTGCACGTCGAGAATGAGTTGGCAACTCTGTCTGATTTAACTGCCTACCTCTCTCCCAGACTCCGTAATGCTGCGTCATCTGTGAAAATGTCAGCCATGAAATTGCAAATTACCTTGCATAAAATGTTGGTAAATAGAATGCAATGGGTTTTAGTACGCCGTAGGAGTAGAAAGTGGAGTCACTTCTACTAATGTATTTCTTACGAAAATTGTCGTCACGCCTCTAAGGTATTATTTTATTTATATTTTATTTTTTATATGTATTTAAGTCTGTTGTTTGAAAATCAAAGGTTCGAATCATGGTGTTAACATTTGTCATATTGAACGTCACTTCTATTCCGACTCACTCAGACAAATTAAAAAAAAAAAAAATAGTCCCCATAAATTCAATTAAACACATTATAAATATCAACAATATCATACAGTACTAACATAATCTATACTAATATAATAAAGCTGAAGAGTTTGTATGTTTGCTTGTGTGTTTAAACGCGCTAATCTCTGGAACTACCAGTCGGATTCGAAAAATTATTTTTGTATATGATAGCCTGATTCAAGAGGAATAGTTTAGACTATGTAGCGTTAGGCTACACCTCTCAGGTAACCTTAAATATTGATTTTTGTTCAGTAAGTCGGAAGAACAAGCGCTCCAGAACGGCTTCAGTAATACCGAAGTCTATTGTTGCCTGGTAATGTGGGCTGCATCACGTCGCCCCTACCAGTGTTCTGGTGCAGAATTGCGAGCTGCTTAATTGCAGTCATGGGGTGTAATTAGTGCAAAAAGATTTCTTAGGCCCCTTAAAACATTTATCATCATTACAATAGTATGCCTCTGAAAGCCTCCGTGGCTTAGGCGGCAGCACGCCGGCCTCTCACCGCTGGGTCCGTGGTTCAAATCCCGGTCACTCCATGTGAGATCTGTGCTGGACAAAACGGAGGCAGACAGATTTTTCTCCGGGTACTCCGGTTTTCCCTGTCAAAATTTCATTCCAGCAACACTCTCCACTATCATTTCATTTCATCTGTCATTCATTTAATCATTTGCCCCAGAGGAGTGCGTCAGGCCTCGGCAGCCGGCACAGTCCATATCCTTGCCGCTAGATGGGGGCTTCATTCATTCCATTCCTGACCCGGTCGGAGACTGGAAGCAGGCTGTGGATTTTCTTCTTTTCTCAATAGTATGCCTCTGTATAAGGGCGATGGTGTTGGTGCAGTATACTGAGATTATCAGCTGCAATAAGCGTTGGTGCTTTCCGATCCTTATCCTGGAGCGCTCCAGTTCTGTAAAACAAATAAATCCATTGGGCGAAGCCGGGCTCTACTGCTAGTAGGTTATAACTTATAAGAATATCCAACAATTTTTATTGTCAAAATCGACAGCAAAGACCAGTTTATGAAGTGATGTTAGTAGTTAAAAATAATGCCGTTGTTGTTGATTTATTTAGGGGCTTTGCGAGATGGTGTTATTGTAGCCCCGAGTCCATGTGAAACTTGTCTGGCAATCTGTATTATTTGTGATGGCTGACTTCGTAATGGGGGCTGGAAATGTGTTGGGGTAAGAAGTGGCCGAGCCGCCAAGTTAAGTTTCATCCCGGCCTGGAGTAGAAGTGAGAAACCACGGAAAACCACCTCCTGGATGGCTGAGGTGGGATTCAGAACCCACCTCTTCTCAGTTTTGCCTCATGAGACTGTTACACTATTCCAGCCCTCAGATTAGAATTACATTTCTTGGCAGAGCCGGGAATCGAACCTGGACCTCTGGGGCGGCAGCGAAGCATGCTTGCCGCTACACTACAAGGTGTTCGAATTTTACTACCCGACTCTCGCATTCGGGGTTAAATTTACTGTAGTTACCCCTATGACGCTAAGAGAATAACTACAGTATCTAGTTTAGTAATATTTCAGACAGAGGTCACGTGACTAAGGTGTTACTTCTGAATTGGAGGAGGGTTTCATTTGTCCTATAGGCTGACTGCGTGGCCTAGCGGTAACGTTCTCGGTTGCTAAGCCAAAGGTTGCAGGATCGAATCCTGGCGCAGCCAGTTCGCATTTGAGGGTGCACAAATGCGAGGGAGCCGTGCCAGTAGATTTACTGGCACGTTGAAGATCCCCTTCGGGGCAAAATTCCGGCACTCCGGCGTCTCTAAAAGCCGCTGTAGTTAAAAGGGACATAAAACCAATACTATTATTAGTTCATTTGTCCTATGGATGTGCAAAACATATCCAACTAAGATGGTATATTGGCTTTCATGGCCAGTGAATTAAAACTCAGCAATTTGTCTAGGTTTTTGCTGTACACATTGTATATCCAATAAGATTACAGTACATAGCAAGCACTGAGCCGGTTGATACGGATAATCGAAGACCAGGTAGATGGAGGCCTACTTGCTGAATGTACAATTTTGTAGTCAGATTCCTCCAGGATGAGGAATGTGAATGCCCCGAGGAAGAGTGTTTCATCTGGCTGTCTTGCCACTCCATTTCTTTGCAGAGTTGGGTGCTGAACTGCAGCCATTCATAATACACGATGGTGGCACCCCAGAGCACTCGAATAGATTGTTAGGCTCGATAGCTCTGCTCCTGGGGTGTTATTGTTGCTGCGGGTGTGTCTGCTGTTGTTCCTCCTGCTGCGTTACCTGCTGGTGTAAGTAGGCCTAAAGGCGCGTATAAAAAATGTTGCTTCTCGCGTTCAGCTTCGTGATGTCATATTAGCAATAATTATCAGCTTTGCAGTTTTCGTGTCTGGTGGTGGTTGTGGTCGGTAATTGTTACGTGGTGATATAACCTTAATCATATCTGTTATCTTTCCTTATTGACGTTTTATCTACAAACGCTGTAGTTCCCTCGCTAAAAGAAACAGAAATCCCGAAAAGATCAAGTTTAAACCATCCGAGAGAGAATCATATAAACTTAATTATATCAGGAGCTGTAGAAAAAGCAGACGTCCTCATCTTCACAGACGGATCGAAAACACAAAACCATGTTGGAGCAGGAATGGTAGTCGAGAAAAACTCAAAATAAATCTGTACTGTATTGGTATAAGAAGGTTAGATATTAATTGCTCAGTTTTCCAAGCGGAATTAATGGGCATCATCATGGCAGTTGGATTGAACTACAGAGCTGCAATCATTGCTATAGCCAACAGAAAAAATACCCATCCTCTCGCCACTGTAATAAGAGACAAAATTATTGCCCTCTACAAGTTGAACAAGGATACTTTTCAATGTATTAACCCAGATAACCCTGAATATTTTTTTCGTAAAAATTTTTGTTTGTTCCATGAAGATCTTTTGTTGAAGTTGTGAGGAGGCCAGAAAAAGAGGTTTTAATTGCATACCATGCCTAGTTTGCCAGAAATCAGACATCCTTCCAGAAGGACGTCAGGGATATTCACGATCAAAATTAATTCATAAGAAATATTTGTGAATTAATTCATAATATTCAATGAGTAAAATATTTTATTGCATAAAATATAATAAAATGTTATTTTACACTAGAACTATTTAAGAAAACATCAATGAATGGTTACACCTTTGTATGCAATACTAAAAAGCAAGAAACATGCGAAGCACAGTCCCATTTTATGCACCTTTTGGTGCATATATTTCGAGCAGTGTTTGTAATGAAGTTGTTTTTCTTCTTGTTTGTGTAGCCATCTGTGGGAAGGTCTGACACGTAATGATGTATTCCATCGTAACGGACATCCGTTTTCCATCTTTTAGATGGACGTTCTTGGAAGAGCTCACTCTTCTATTGGATGCCAAGATAGATCTAGTTATACTCCCAAAGTGCAAGTGGTCAAGTTTCCCATCATCTTTGTGATACAGCTGCCAAGCATTTGGCTCTGCCAAGTCTATAGTACGTGCTATTATGGGAAAATACCACATTTTCCCTCTGATTGACACTCTATAAAGTGACATATTTTCAACAGTTCGATCAATCCCACCCATTCCGTTTATAAGGGGAAAACAAGCTTGGTTGAGGTACGGTGACTATTGTTCTCTGCTGGCGGGAAAATAGAGATACCTTACTCAAGGGGCTGACCTTGTCAAAGTTAGAGCACTTAGCTCATAATTGTTCCATTTACACTCCGCAGGTTTGGAGCGTTTGCGAGTTCTCATAATTTCTTACATTTACCTTGATTTTCTTGATTCGAGCAGCTTGGCAAACTTAAAACAAGAAATGAACATGATTTATATCCTTTTTGGTATAAAGTGATATCTACTATGCAAAAATTTAGTATTTTCTGCATATAAAAATTACAAGGATGTATTATAAAGACAGTACACTCATTGCAGTTGGGAACCTGGAAGATGATCAAGTGTAGGAAAATCTTCCGCCCCTGAGTCCTCATCTGTGATGTTTCCAGTAGGAGGAATTGCTGTTAGTCAAATCGCTCAAGTTCAGGGGTGTCATTCTTTCCAATAATCGCTAGGAGTTCTCTCAGAGTAAGAACCTTGCTAAAACAAAAATACATTGTATTTCGCTGACGTCCTTCTGGAAGGATCCGCAGTTTTAGGTAATAATAACTTCAACTAATATTGTTACAGCGAACAAAAACATCATCACATATGTCGAACAACTTCCATAAAGTTGGTGTGACAATATTTTTTAATCATCCAGGCATAACTGTGGTCATAATACTTACCCTTCTACAATGATGTCAGTCAATTCTTCCATCACAGAAACATCGGTTCACCTTTAACGCTATTGTTGCTAACAAAGAGTGTGTACTGCAGTGCATTCGGTCACAAACTGATGACAAGTAATTGGCAGGAATGTAAATACACGCATACGGGCAGATAGCTACTTGCTTTTACCACTAGAGCACACCGAGTTTGAATTATTCGTTTTCCTTCTGGAAGGACGTCAGGGATATCTGGGTTAAAAGACACACAGGACCCTGGGGGATTGCTACCAGCCATAGAACTGCAATAGATTATAAATCACCACCCCTAAACCAGGCAAAAAAGTACTAACTGAGCATTATGCAAATATCTGGAACTCCATATATACCAATTCAGGAGACTCCTTACATACAAAATTATTCCTTCCTAATATACCACACAAACCTTCCTCATCTCTCTGGCCCACCTTCATAACCACCCAGTTTATCACAAATAATGGTCGCTTCAAATCCTCTCTTCATAAAATGAACATTATTGATTCACCAATTTGCAGTTGCCAGGAAAAAATCTCAACAGACGGCTCGTCACCCGTTGACTGAATGCACCACGTAGGCCTACTCGGGAGAACAACCAACTGTACTACGATCATTACCACTGCATACTATTGTGAAACACCGCTCGAAATCTGTCGAAATACGAGAATTTATAAAAAAAAATCTTCCACTCACTTCAATAATTCATGTTAATTTTGCATTTAAAATTGTAAATATCCCGTGATATATCCGTAGGTGAAACATGTGTTGTAACTATATTAAATAAATTAAAATTAAAAATCTGAATTAAATACCAATGGGTATTTAATGATGATTATGATGATAATTCTTGTAATAACGGGCCTAACATCTAGGTTATCGGCCCCTAATGGTTTGGGTGATAGTGAAAGATGAGATGAGAATGAAAACTATAACTAATACTAACTACAGACTTACATACTAGAAGAAGAAATGGTAGGCAAATAAAGGATAAGGCAAATAAAGGACAGGAAGAAAAGAAATGCCCTCAACCCTCGAAGAATGAGGATTGAGGGACTTGTAGGGAAGGAGAGCCATGAAAGGCAGATAGGAAAGGGGGAAGGAGGAGAGGGTCCACCCTAAAGTCAGTGGAAAAAGGGGAAAAAACGGACCAACTCAGGAATCTCTCGGGATCTCCAACTCCCGAACTCACCAGCCGTGAGCCCCTGAGGGTGTAGCAATATCCAGGGCGCACCAGAAGTGGTGGGGCTAAATACACCCTGCCTCCGAGGGCCTTGAGCAGAAGGCAGGAGATAACATGAAAATAAAAAGAAGGCTGACCCCTCGCTGAAGGAGGGTATCAGGAAAGATGAGACAAGGGCGGGAAAGGTAGAGACTCCCTAGGTCTTGGATACCCTAATAGCGTCGGGGTCGGATGAGAACAAGAGTTGACTAAGAGAGGTCGACAGGAACGAAGACGGAGAGGAGCCCGGCACAAGTAAGTGGAAGTAATGCCGGACTCAGCTGGGGTCCCGTGGTTGCCAAGCCACGTTCCACTAGTTGTGAGCCCCTGGAGGTAGGTGTATTTAATAAATGTATTACACCTTAGTCAATAATAATGAAATAATATAATATATTAATTAATGAAATGTAGGTACCAGTTTGAGCCGTATCACGCCTTCTCCAGCGTTAAAGAAACTAATGTATTTACGAGCAAAGCATTGTTATTAATATATTACTTGGGTTTTCTATAAAAAAAATATAAAATTAGTTTTAAAAAGGATGATTACAGTTTTACGTGACCGTTAATCTCGAGATCATGAGCCACGGTACCCCCTTTTTACGTCGAATCCGAACCACAGGACATGGCATTTCACTTTGAAAATCTCACATGCATTGACCGGGAATCGAACCCGGTACGCGTGGTGAGAGGCCTACAGCTTGATCACTGCGCCACCACGCACCCCAATAGTTAAAAACAAATCTGTAACAATATATGTTAATAAAATAATTTTGCGAAAATTACCTATAACTAAATAGCCTAGTTGGTATTAGTATATTCCTATACGTCTAAAATGCCGGCCCCGTGGTGTTAGGGTAGCGTGCCTGCCTCTCATCTGGAGGCCCCGGGTTTGATTTCCGGCAACGTCAGGGATTTTAAAAACTGACGTGAAGGCTGGAACGGCGTGCACTTAGCCTCGTGAGAGAAAATGAGTAGCTGTCTGATATTGAAGCAGTGCCCTGGTCATGAAAACCAAGATTAACGGCCGAGGGAACCCGATGCGCTGACCACGCGTCACTCCAATATTGGCAGGGCAGCGGTCACTTGGTAGGCCTAGGCCCTTCAAGGTCTGTAGTGTCAGGAGTTATTATTTTGTTGGTTGGTTGGTTCCTCAGTTTAGGGGCTGCGACAACGCGGTGATGTAGCCCCGTGTACTTTGGGTGTGTGTAGAATTTGTCTGATTACCGGTGTTAATTGTGATGGCTGTATTAGTGTGTGTTATCTGCTTTTAATTCAAGTAAGGACTGCAAATATTCTATTTTCAAGTAGTTCCTACTTTTGCTCTAAGCCTCCGTGGCTTAGGCGGCAGCACGCCGGCCTCTCACCGCTGGATCCGTGGTTCAAATCCCGGTCACACTCCATGTGAGATCTGTGCTGGACAAAACGGAGGCAGACAGGTTTTTCTCCGGGTACTCCGGTTTTCCCTGTCAAAATTTCATTCGAGCAACACTCTCCACTATCATTTCATTTCATCTGTCATTCATTTAATCATTGTCCCAGAGGAGTGCGACAGGCTTCGGCAGCCGGCACATTTCATATCCTCACCGCTAAATGGGGGCTTCATTCATTCCATTCATGACCCGGTCGGAGACTGGAAGCAGGCTGTGGATTTTCATTTTCCTACTTTAGCTACCAAACGCCAGTGTCAACGACAACTAGTTCTGAAGTTGGTTACTGGATGCCACCGCAGTCGGCTCCTGGCGACGAACGTTGGAACCTAAGAGCGTTAGTCAAATATAACCTATAATTTAGCTTTACACAAGTGTAGTTAGTGGAAGGTTCTTTAACATGCCATAAATCTATGACATGACCGCCGGTTTTACCTCCCCTCCAAAGGAAGGCATACTGAGGGATTTTTAACGCTCTTAAAAAATCCGACGACTTCGGTCGGGTTTGAACCCGCGATCTTGGGCATAGAAGCTCAGCTATACAGTTTTAGAAAGGGAATTAATTCATTTTTCTGTTGAGTTCCGTTATTCGCAGGGTTGCAGACTAGGACACTCGAGAGTAATGAATATTCCCTGTATTTATTTCTCTGAGGTTTAAGTAATCCACTTAAACGAGAGGCAGGTTTTATTGCTGTAATTAATACGTGTGTCTCACTTCGAGTCCTAAATGTTAAAACAACTCCTCACTGCTCAAGCAGGAATGAATATTCATACAGGATTTTACTTTTTGTTTATATAAGCTGGATCGATGTTTTTATAAGTCTCTGATGATGCAGCCCAAATTAACTCATATAAAAGCTTTCAAATCTTACTTCTAAACACTGAATTGGCCTACTTAACATTATACGGCAATTCCAGCAACACACTTGATCATACTGAGTATTTTGACTCTACTCTCGCTCTGCCCTGCGAGAATTCAGGACAAATTGTCCTTTGTCATGACGATATTGTGTGTTCTCACTTTTTTAATACAGCTTTCCCATGAAATTATACCTTGCCACGGTGGGTGAGTGGTTAACGTGTCGGTCTACTAACCCCAAACCGGGTGAGTTAGCCGAGGTCGTTAAGGCGTGGCTGCTGACAGTCGATCATATCCGGAAAGCGAGGAGGTTCGAATCCTCCCGCCGGCAACCTTGAAGATGGTCTTCTGTGGTTTCCCATCTTCCTTCCAGGCAAATGCCGGGGTTGGTCCCTAACTATAGGCCACAGCCGCTACCTTCCAACTCCTCGTCCTTACATTGAAACTTTCCTCCCCAGACAACACTCCACACGTGACGGTACTTGTAGCTCACCCCATGGGTGTCCGCCTAGAAGCAGCTACAAACTGGCGAGCCGAACATGTCCTCGAACACTCCAGGCACTAAAAGCCATACGCTAAAAAAAACTAATCCCAAGCTTGCAGGTTCGCTCCTGGCCGTGGTAAGTGATTTTTGAAAGGCGGCAAAAAATACGACACCATGTCATACGATGTTGGCATGTCAAAGAACCCATTTGAATTCAGTAGGCCGTGTTCATAATGGCAAAATTAATCTCGGGAGTTTCCGCCAACACAAAGTTCCTCATTTCTCTACTAAAAAGCGCTATAGTGTTCAAGGAGCTTAGATATCTAAGCTCTAAGCTCATTGACTTTCATAGTGCTTCAAGGAACAACGAAATTCGGCATGCAAGCTACCCTTTGGGTGTCAAAAACAAAGCTTGCACCCGGCACCCGAGGCCATACGATATTATTATTATTATTATTATTATTATTATTATTATTATTATTTGAGGGGCTTGGACATCGTTGTCATTCAGTCCCGTGTACTTGGGTGTGTGTAGATTTTGTCTGATAATCTATGAATTGTGGTGTCTGCAGTACTATGTGTATATGTAATTCAGGTGAGGATTGGGAAGGCGGCGGCCGCGGTCTTAAGTTAGGAACCATCCCGGCATTTGTCTGGAGTGGAAGTGAGAATCCACGGAAAACCACTTCCAGGATGGCTGACATGGGAATCGAACCCAATTCTCTTCTCAATTTTGTCTCACAAGGCTGAGTGTACCCCATTCCAGTCCTCAGACCAGAATTGAATTTCTTGGCTTAACCGGGGATCAAACTCGAACCCACGGGGCGACAGCCAAGAACGCTAACCGCTATACCAAGATGTAAAAGGTGCGTTCGGAAAGTAACGAGCCGGAGCCTGTAATGCCCAAACCGGTGACGACATCGGCTAATCGTGGCGTGTGTAAGGAGGTGTGGTTCCGACCAGAGCGTGGGAGGTCACAGCCCGTCGCTAGAGGGCACGCAAGCACGTCACGTGAGATACAAAGCGAGCAGCAGCATGCAACAACTGTTGAGGACAACATTCGCCATTTAAAAAGTGAATCCCCGCATCATCCATGTCCTGTCCTAAGGCGGTTGAGTATTGACCATACCTTGCGAGGTTGATCAAACCAAGGAACTGTCTCACTGATGCATGGCATTGCCTGGCATGTAGCTGGAGCATTTTGGGTCCATTCGGTGGTGTCGAATCCGATGAGGTTGCTGAAAAGTGCAAGAGCTGGATGTCTCGAACGGGGTCTGTTGTTCCTGAGGTCTGGAATGTGAGAGTGTACCGTTAGTCCAGGGTTCGCTAATATCTTGTTGTATTTTCTAATCAAAGCTACTTTCCTTCGCAGATTAGGGGGTGGAATCAGGGGTATACATGTACGTAAACTATAAATGTAAATACATAATATCATCTGAAGGTGCAATAGTATAAAACCAGGTCCGTAGCCTGAATGAGGAAGGTGTTATTGACGGTGCTTTAACAATGTTTATGTTCCCACGATCGCGAGTTTGATTCTAGTCAGGGTATTAGGATTTTCGTCTATTGTTCGTACATTTTTTTGGTGCTTTGCTCGCTCCCCAAAGCACCCCAGGAAACTGAAACGTTATAGTTTTTACAGTATTGATGTCCCTGAGTCTCTGGCATTGTGTTCCTTCCTTCACTTATTTGTACATTTATTTATTTATTTATTTATTTATTTATTTATTTATTTATTTAGCGTATGGCTTTTAGTGCCGGGAGTGCCCGATGACATGTTCGGCTCGCCAGAGGTTGTAGCTGCTTCTATGTGGACACCCATGTGGTTATTTATTTATTTATTTATTTATTTATTTATTTATTTATTTATTTATTTATTTATTTATTTATTTAGCTTATGGCTTTTAGTGCCGGGGTGTCCGAGGACATGTTCGACTCGCCAGAGCCTTTGATTGGTTCCTCAGTTTAGGGGCTGCGACAACGCGGTCATGTAGTCCCGTGTACTTTGGGTGTGTGAAGAATCTGTCTGATAACCGGTGTTAATAGTGATGACTGTATTAGTGTGTGTTATCTGTTTTCAATTCAAGTGAGGACTGCAGACATTGAATTTTTTCAAGTAGTTCCTACTTTTGCCACCAAACGCGACCGTCAACGACTACTAGTTCAGAACTTGATTACCAGATGTAATCGCAGTCGGCTCCTGGCGACGAACGTCGGAACCTAAGAGCGTTTGTCGAAAGTTTAACCTATATTATAATTTAGCTTCACACAGGTGTAATTAGTGGAAGGTTCTTTAACATACCATAAATCTATGACATGGGACAGCCGGCTTTACTTCCCCTCCGAAGGAAGGCATACTGAGGGATTTTTAACGCTCTTAAAAATCCGACGACTTTGGCCGGGTTTGAACCCGCGATCTTGGGCATAGAAGCTCAGCATTCGCCAGGGGTTGCAGCTGCTTCTTTGTGGACACCCATGGGGTTATTTATTTATTTATTTATTTATTTATTTATCGTTTGGCTTTTAGTGCCGGGAGTGTCCGAGGACATGTTCGACTCGCCAGAGGCTGTAGCTGCTTCAAGCGGACACTCATAGGGTGAGCTACAAGTTCCGTTCAATTTCAAGTAGTTCCAGCTTTCGCTACTAGTTGTCACTGACATCTAGTGGTGAACGTTGGAACTTTGATAGAGCATTTCAACGAAATCTAACCTAAAAATTTAGCTTCACACAAGTTTAATTAGTGGAAGGATCTCTTACATGCCCGAGGGCGTTGTGGCGCAGCGGTCAAGCTGTTGGCCTCTCACCAAGGTGGACTGGGTTCGATTCCCGGTCAATACATGTGAGATTTTCGAAGTGAAATGCCATGTCCTGTGGTTCGCATTCCACGTAAAAAGGAGGTCCCGTGGCCAATAATCACAAGATTCACGGTCACGTAAAACTACAATCTTCCTTTTTTTTTCCTTACATGCCATAAATCTATGACATGGGACCACCGGCTTTACTTACCCTCCGAAGGAAAGCATACTGAAGGAACGCTCTTAAAAATCCGACGACTTCAGCTGGGTTCGAACCCGCGATCTTGGGCACAGCAGTTCAGCGTGCTACCAACTACGCCACCGAAGCCGTGACGAAATCAGAAATATTACGTATTTCTTTGTGTAATTACGTAAAAGAGGCAGTGGGAGGGTTGTCGATGCTGTAATTACGCGTTATTACATGGGGTAGGGGGTGAAAATCGATCAAATAGTGAATACGGCATGTGAGGACGGCTGTAAGTTACTTGGTACTAGGGAGCTGTGTAAAGTAGCTCCTGAAAGTGTTTCCTTTAGACCGATTGAAAAGAATCAGTTGAAGTTTGTCAGTTATTGTAGACTTGACTGAGTTGTGGAGATAACCTACCCGAGGTCAAACATAAACACGCTCTGTTTCTCGTGTAATGATAAAGGCTCTAGCTAACATGCTGTCAACATGTGTTACTGCTCTGGGTCAAGACTGCGGTCAAGGAAGGCGCTTGTTCGCCAGTATATTTAGCACTAACGTTATTTTTAGTATTCACGGGACCACCTCATGGAGTAGCTGTCCTCACAGAGGTCCGGGTTCGATTCCCGGCTCCGCCAAAAAATGTAATTCTGGTCTGAGTACTGTAACGGGGTCAACTTAGCCTCATGATCCAAAACTGTAAAGGGTGGTTTCGATTCTCACCTCAGTCATCGTGGAAGTGGTTTTCCGTGGTATCTCACTTCTACTCCAGGCAAATGCCGGGTTGGTTCTTAACTTAAAGCCACAACTGCCTCCTACCCATTCCTCCCATGAATTACAGTACAAATACACATACTACCATATATACAAGTTATCAGACGAATTCTACACACACACGAGTACACGGGGCCAAATGACCACGATATCAAGGCCCCTCAAATGAACAATAACAACAACAACAACAACAGTTTTCACTGCCATCCAATTTCCCACACTTAGGTAGGCTTAATTTATTTTGTTGATTCATTTAAGAGCATTACGACATTGTCGTCATGTACTTGGGTGTGTGTGTTAACCTGTGTCATAATGATGGCTGTATTAGTACGTGTGTATGTTATTGGGGCAGGGAAAGGAGAAAAAACGGAGGAAGATTGAACATTTACGTGATCATTTATCTTGAGATAAGGAGCTACGGAATCTCCTTTTTTGCGTGGAATCCGAAACACAGCTCGTGAGATTTCACTTTGAAAATCCCACATGCATTGGGACAGGGATTTATGTAGGAGGTGGCCGTGTCATTAAATGGGTAGATGACCACAGAATCATCCCGGCATTTGCATTGAATAGAAGTGATAAAACTACGGAAAACCACTTCTAGGATAGTTGAGATGGGAATCGAACCCCCATCCCTGTCTTTCTCAGACGTGGCTCACGAGGTTGAGTGACCCCCGATCCACCCCTCTGACCAGAATTAAATTGTTTAGCACTGCCGGGAATTGAACCCGAACCTTCGCGGTGATAGTCAAGAAAGGCAGTCACTACGGCACGCGGTGAACCTGGATATTTTTAGACATTATAGTTTAATTTATTTCCAAATGAGAACGTAGTACCTGGTGGCAAAATTACAATGGTTGGTTGGTTGGTTCCTCAGTTTAGAGGCTGCGACAACGCGGTCATGTAGCCCCGTGTACTTTGGGTGTGTATACTGTAGAATCTGGCTGATAACTGGTGTTAATTGTGATGGCTGTATTAGTGTGTATCATCATCATCATCATCATCATCATCATCATCATCATCATCATATACGGTATATTATTTCAGTAGTATGGATCCCTCCTGCGGCGGTCACAAGCAACCGATCGTGACAAATGAGCATTCAAATGAAAGAGAATCGACATTAGTAGTGACTTATTGCACTTATTTCATAAATATCTATAACATCTTTAAGAAATTACTTTTAAAAATGTGCGAAATGTGCGATTTGCAGATACTGTTGCTGTAGAAAAATACGCTCCATAATTGCTGTCCAGTTCACATTTTGGCTGCTGTGATGACTGTTTCATGTCATTTTAACATTTTGAGGTCTTTCCTTCATAATTTTGCATAGATTTCAGAAACAGTAAATCAAAGGAATGAGCAGGCTACTCAAATCGTATAATTTCATAAATATCGAATAATCGGTGAGTGTTATGATGATCCAATTTTCAGTCATTGCCTTCGTAAGTTAGGGAAAGTAGAACTTGGAATTCTAACTGAAATGTAAATAGTGTTCTATAATCATTTGGTTGAAATAAAAACATAACTACCTTTCTCCCTACGTCTCTCATTATAAACCTATTGGGAAAAGTGTGATTTATGAACATGCGAGATTTCTCGTACGGGTCCGCCAGTCTGTTTTTAATTCAACTAAGGACTGCATACATTCGATTTTTCAAGTAGTTCCAACTTTTGCTACCAAACCCCACCGTCAACGACCAACTAGTTTTGAACTTTGTTACTGGGTGCCACCGCAGTCGGCTCCTGGAGACGAAAGTTAGAACCTAAGAGCGTTAGTCAAAAATAACCTTTAATTTAGCTTCACACAGGTTTAATTAGTGGAAGGTTCTTTATCATGTCATAAATCTATGACATGGGATCGCCGGTTTTACTCCCCTCCGAAGGAAGGTATACTGAGGGATTTTAACGCTCTTAAAAAATCCGACGACTTGGGCCGGGTTTCAACCCGCGACCTTGAAAAATTACAATAAAACACATTTTCCCCCCAAGAGGTCATAACTAGTGAGACGTGGGTTGGCAACCACGGGGCCCCAGCTAAACCCAGTAGGCTATGGCATCCAGTTACTTGTGTCGAGATTAACTCCTACATCTTTCCTCCAGCGTGTACAGCGCCGCGCAGAAAGGCTAATAGCTCGTTATTCCCCTTCCCCTTTGTCAAAATTTCCATCTATAGAGGCAACAGCCAAACCAATTGATCTAATTTTTCTTAAAAAATCCCTTACAGGTTCCATTAATATTGACCCTTTTTGCCGACTGTCATTGGCATATCGCTCAGTTCGGAGAGGACGAGGTGTAACCCTCGTTCCGCCCTTCGCACGTAGCAATGCTTACCTGACAGGTTTCTACGGCCGCTCTGCGTGGTTATGGAACGCGCTGCCAGGGGATGCCAAGATCCTGCCTCTTAGGAAATTCAAACCGTACGTAAAAAGGTACATCGTATAAATAAACGTATATATGAGTGATTGTCTCGCTGAATGAATGAGTATCTGAATGGAATGAATGAATGTATGGAGTGATTGAGGTTATGAAAGTGCGTGCGTGAGAGAGTGAGTGAACAGGAAAATGTACTATGTCAATATTCTAAATATGTAAATACTGCAAATATCTTTGTAAAACTTGTAAATATTGTTAAAACAAATGTAAGTTAGATGTAAGCTGTGCCTGTGGAGCATGAAATACAGTATGTATGTGGGGCTTGCCCTTTTTTACTAGGCCTTCCATACTTCGTGTACGATTTATGGTAAATAAATAATAATAATAATAATAATCTCCCCGAGCCTTGAAATGAGGTATCGTTCCGGCACTTGAGGGGGTGGGGGTGGGGTGGGGGTGGTAATGGGGGGAGGGTGGAGGGGGTGGATGTGTGAGGTAGGTGACCCGCACCTTGAAATTAGGTATCGTACCGGCACTTGAGGGGATGATGTGCGGAAACACCCAGGGTAGAATCAAATTCTGTCAAATTCTAGTGTTCGGTATTGCAGCTTCCCTTTTAGTTGTGATGCATAGCCTAGCTTCGGGGTACCCACCGATGAGTATTGTTTAGTGTAGTAAAATATAAATGCAGACTCGTGAAGGTGAATGTACACAAGCTACCAGCTGGTAGGGGATATCCGGTAGCACACAGCCATAGGCGATGTAGGAGTATAATTTGCACATAATGATGTCAGGACTTGGTAAAATGTGTACCTTCAGCTGAGTGAAAAACATTAGGAATTCACAATAAGATAATCAGTGATGGAAAGTAATTGATTAAAAGTTATCTGATAACAGTATTTAATATTCGTTACTGTTTGGAAAATGTAATTTTTGTTCGTAATTTAGTTGCTTTTATCGCTTATTCTCCCAGCTCGGCTTCACCCAGGGATTCAGCGAGGGATCATTCCTCTACCATCGTCAGGACAGTGCCTTGAAGCTGAACACACTTTATCAGCAGATACAACCGGGGATGGCGACTGGCTGATCCGCTAACTTAGGGCGAAGTAAGGCAAGATCAGGCAAGATATTTTAGAAGGAAGTCGGCAGTGGACCTGATGAAAGGAAACGTTCTGGCATTTGCCTGGTGGTGAAAATGGGAAACTATGAAATCCATCTTCAGGGCGGTCGAGATGGGATACGATCGCACGCTCTCCTGATGGAAAGAATTATAATCGTTACATTGTATTAATCCCTTTTCGTGCCCCTGTGGAGCGTCTTTTTAGTAAGAGCAGGCTATAGATCTTGTTCATCCAAGAGATAGAGGCTAAGCTATTATAAATTTAAACACCAGTTATGTTGTAAAGCATATGGTTAATTATTTGCATAGTAACCAGCAATAATTTCTTGATTTGGTGCTAGTTTTTAACATTATGTTTTCTTTTCTGTATTAGGTTTAATGGGCAGCTTTCATTGTAAAATTAATTAAGTATCTCCCGGTCACTCCTCAAAAGTAATTTTTTAGTACCGGTACCACCATTTTGTGAAGCAATTATAATTATAATTTTGCAAGGCCTAACTTCTTATATAAAAAGTAATTTGTAATATATATAATCAAGTGAAATGCTTCTTAGGTTATTGTAATTCATTCCATTTATTTTTCCCATCACGGTAATGGATTGAAGTATTGTAGATTTATTTTATATCGTAGGCTATGTTAGGATAACACAGTAAATAACAGTAGGTTACTGACGCGTGTAAACTGCTTGCAAAACACCACGTGTAGTTTCGTTCGCGGGTCTCCCGCTAGAGGGCAGGACGTCTGCAAAGGCGCCCTTCCCGCCCGACGAGTCTCGAGCGCCTCCTCCCGCGACCGGCAAAACGCTCGTGTAGACAGACCAATTCATTACTGTAGATTCTGTCCGATGGCGCGGTAGAAGGCGGGCGAAACGCGGCGTTTTACCCGCTCGTGTAGAATGGCCCTAAGGGACAGCGCTAGGGCTGCGCGTGCAGTTGCACGAAGTCCAGAGATCGCAAGTTAGAATCTCGACGTTGACAGCGGCTATCCTGAGTGTGTTTTTTCCCCGTTTTTTTTCACACTCCCACCAGGGAAATGACAGGATAGTACCTTACTTCAAGTCCCGGGGCACTTACCTCATCCCTGTCCCGAATACAGTATTTTACACACACTACTAAGGCCATCACGGAAACATCGCTTATCAGACACGTTCAACACACACTCAACTACACGAGGATGATGACCAAGATGTTCCAAGCCCCTGAAATGAATTAACAGCAACGTAACTACCTGTAACCTCGTAGACGAATGGGTTTGAACCTCACTGTCGGCCGTGGTTAATATTTCTGGTTTCCTATTTATAACTCAAGGACCTATGGGTACTTCGTATTAGGTCAAAGCCGCTTTCTCTTAAGTTACTGACCAAATTTCATCATCTTCACTTACCTCATCTTTATGATTAGGTTGGCGTCTAGAAGGGTATCCGGATATAAAAACCAAACACCTCATCTCTAACCTTATTGAAACGGGAATAATGTACGCACTTATGCTTACCTACCCCGTATTATTCCCACTGGGAATAAAAAACGTACGTATCCCGTTGAGAATAATGTAGCCCTACGTACGTATAGGTCTAATTCCCATTGGGAGTAAATAACTTACGTATCCCATCGGGGAAAATGTATTTAGACCATAACTGAATTCTGCGACAAATTACTTAATAACTTTCATTGCATTTTTAGGCATTGGAGGTGTGCATGTCGTTAACGAAACCGTGAAATGGACGAGGGAAAATCTAACAAAATATGTCCTTAATTTATGAGGACAGACTATTAGCAAATGAATTAGGCCCTCCAAAACCAGATCTGTGCATTAATCCGGTCTCTAAAGATAGTCTAAAAACAGAACATATAACAGGACTTTTGCACATCTACTCCTTATAGGCCTAATTCCCATTGGGAATAAAGTAGCCCTACGTACGTGTGCATATCTACCCTTTGTTATTCCCATTGGGAATAAAAACGTAGCCTACGTACCCCGTTGGGAATAATGTAGCCCTACGTACGTATGGATATCTACCCCTTATGCATCATCAAGGCGGACTGGGTTCAATTCCCGGTCAATGCATGTGAGATTTCCCGTGGTTCATAATCGCGAGATTTAGGGTCACATAAAACTATAGCCCTCATTCCTTTCCTTCCTTATTCCCGTTGGGAATAAGAAACGAACGTATATAGGTTATAGGTCTACCTAATACCAAGCTAAGAAGAGCTATGCTTTTGAATTCCTGAAATCAGGACAGTGCAAGTGAATGAATTACTCACCCACGTTGCAATATTCTTCCTTAAGTTACTGTCATCATATTATTAGACAGGGTCTACGTCCATTCTTAAACTTCTCCAATAGGTGACCCTCTGCATGTGATTGAAAGCTGAATTAGACCTTCGAACGGTTAATGATACATACATTATACTGGTGAAGTTAAAGCTAAGCGATAGGAGGAAACAAAACATTATTGATGGAAACAAATAACCACAAATGTGTGGAGGAATGGGTGGGGGGTGATTATTCAGGAACATGTAGACAATTATTGTGACCAGGATCTGCGGTTAGAACTCACCTCCCGCAATATGGTTAGCTCGTAATCATATGTAATTCAAGGCTGGCTATTTACAGCATTCGTAACGTCTAATCGTGTATATCAGTGTGACGCAGCCTTTCATTACTTGACTTTTTATGATGGGGTGAGGACCATGCCTTTTATTATGGATTTGAAGGGTAGGGGAAGAAAGACTTTACAGGAAATAACATAAAAAGTTGATCTTGCCTATTGTATATTTACTCACTTGGCACAGATTAAAATTAGGAGAGTAAATGAGAGAAGATACGCACAACTTTTCTGGCACAAGTTTCTCAGTGCCACTTTAAGCTCTGTCGGGGAAGTCTTGAGGCTCTATTCTGATAATGATTGTTGTTTTGGGGTGGAAAAGCAAGGTAATCCGCTCCTAGAATTGATTCCAGGAAATCACTGTCAGTTCTGCTTTACGGGGCTAAGTGTACCCCGTTCCACCCCTCAGATGGCAGAGGCGGTAATCAAACCCTGACCTCCGTGGTGACAGTCAAGAATTCTAGCCACTACGCCAGGAGGTGAGCTCGGGATTTTGTATACTCAGTCCAGACAAAAGCAGGTATTGTACCTTACTTCAATACAGGGCAGCTTCCCCAATAATTACAGTCAGGTACAAACAAAGGACGATTGTAGTTTTACGTGACCGTTAATCGCGAGATCATAAGCCACGGGACCTCCGTTTTACGTGGAATCCGAACCACAGGACGTGGCATGTCACTTTGAAAATCTCACATGCATTGACCGGGATTCGAACCCGGTCTGCCGTGGTGAGAGACCAACAGATTGACCGCTGCGCCACCACGCCCCCACGCACAAACAGTAACCACAAAAACACAGGTTATCATACAAAGCCAATATACGCCCCATCTGATGACCAAGAGGCAACCAATCGACCGGCCATCTTGGAAGTGGTTTTTCATGGTTTATCACATCTAATCCAGGAAAATGCTGGGTTGGTACCTAAATTAAGGACATAAACGCGTCCTACTCAAATCCTAGCTCCAATGATTACAACACAATTTCAAAACTATCACAACGGCACAGGTTATTAGACAGATTCAACATACACTGAAGTACACGGGGCTACTTGCCCATGATATTGCAATGCCCCTAAATAACAACAACAACACAAAATCCCGAAGATAGTAGCACACACACTATGGTCATTATTACGCCGTGATTCACTTCGGATTTTCAAACAAACAACTGACGTAGAACATGTTTAAACAATTATGATCGGTTGGTTCCTCAGTTTATGGGCTGCGACAACGCGGTCATGTAGCCCCGTGTACTTTGGATGTGTGTAGAATCTGTCTGATAACCGGTGCCAATTGTGATGGCTGTAATTCAGGTGAGGACTGCAGACGAACAATTTCAAGTAGTTCCTACTTTTGCTAAAGAAATGGCACCGTCAACGACACTTATCTGCAAACTTGGCTATTGGATGCCATCGCAAACACACCTGTCGGTGAATGTTGGAACTTAATAAAGCGATAATCAAATCTAACCTACGAATTAGGCTTCACGCAAGTTTAGTTAGTGAAAGGTTCTTTTACAGCCATAAATCTATGACATGGGCCCGCCGGCTTTACTTCCCATTCGAAGGAAGGTATACTGAGGGATTTTTAACACTCTTAAAAATCCGACGATTTCAGCCGGGTTTGAACCGGCGATCTTGGACATAGAAGCCCAGCATGCTACCAACTACGCCACCAAAGCCACCTTAGACACTTATACAGGTGTCCATGAAGGAGAGCTAAAGTAATAATAATAAGAGGAAGAAGAAGAGGAAACAATAGTATTTTTATTATTATTAATAATATTATATTAATTGAACTGTTGACAGTATAATTATTGCCAGATCTGCGATTGAAAACACACCGTCTGCAAAATATTCATGTGTTTGTTGTCGTTGTTTCATTTGAGGGTCTTTGACGTGGTGGTCATTTAGTCCCGAGTACTTGGGTGAGTATGGAATTTTATCTGATAACCTGTGTAATTTTAATAGGTGTATTAGTGTGTGTAATTCAAATGGCGATTGGGAAGGAGGCGGCCATGACATTAAGTAAGGAACCATGGAGGCATTCCCCTGGAGTAGAAGTGAGGAACCACGGAGACCCACTTCCTGGGTGACTGAGGTGAGAATCGAACTCATCTCTTCTCAGTTTTGTAATCATATGTAACAAAACTGCTGTTGTTAGTTCGTTTTAGGAGCCTCGGAAATCTTGGCAAACACCGCCATGTATTAGGATGCGAGTTCAATTTGTCTGATAACCTATGTTTTTGTGGTGACTAAAGAAGTGCGTTTAACTGTAATTTAAGTGCCGAGGATATGCTAGGTACCCCGTGACTATTCTAGCATTTGCCTGGAAATACGGGGAAACCACGGTGTCAGCGCAGGGATTTGAACTTCTGATCTGCGGACTTGTTACAGCTCCCCAGTGTTGTCGTGATGAGCGATTTAACACGCACGGCTACGCCGCACGTTGGTTAACGTTGTACATGATTTACTCGCCAGATAACTGTTGGCTGAAATAAGAAAGTTGCTAGTTTAAAAACATGCAGCCTATTACATTCCAATCAGTGGTGTTACGGGTTATCTGTTTACAGAAATCACTCTAATCACGTCCATAAAACTGATTGATACAGCGCGATTGGAGTGTTATCAGACTAGTGATATGCCATTTAGTTGATTAGTGTCTCTGGTCCTCATTTCGAGATTCGAACTGCCAAATATAAACGTTTTGTCAGCATTCCCTCGGGCTTGTTAGCCACAAATATGTGTTCGAGGGATTGAAAACGAAACGCATGTTCACCAGGATAAACTAATTTTGTGTAATGATGTGGAAACAACACTGTGAGTGTTCTGTCCTAGAGTAGATTTCATATCGTTAATTTGGATGGCTAAATTCCTTGACCTGGTATTTATTTCTTGCTTGTTTATAGATAACATAATGTGAAAACAATTCAGTGATCAAAAAATTTAATACAAGCTCATCAAATTCAAAGAATTAATCTTCAGACTAATAATTTGTAAGTGATTCTACATCAGTAATGAGGTTGTCTGGCCAGCCTTTAGACATTCTGCAATTTCAGATAAGTCTCAACATACTATTTTCAACACATTAATAGCTAGTTCACAAAATCCATTTGATTTCTAAATACACGTTGCACCGACGTAGGACGTTTTGGTACACTCACTGTGATTCATCCTTCCTGATATTTGTAATGAGTGCAGTTATTTCGTTCTCGTGAGCCACCAGAGTACGCGGATTGTTTCTGTGTACCTTTTGTTTGAGATTCCCCTACAAGTTAAAAATCGCATGGCGCTGAAACTTACAAACAAATTTACTGCAAATTTCTTCTTGAGAAGATAAGTTTTCACTAGAAAAATTCGACGTTCTGTTCAATACCTAACCATGTTCACGGGATACGAGGTAGGCTACAGTAGTCTACCTGGCAGCAAGCCTTACTTAACACCATTAAGGTATCTTGCCAGCTGCGTATGTAATAAATTCTATGACAGCATCCAGGGCTTCTTGTCCCGCTGTATTAATCGGTACATGCTATAAATCTCGCAGTGAGATTGCAATCTGTTCGCCGCACGGCCTCTGCTAGGCTCCGTTCTGGCTTCACTGAAGGCTATTATTTGTATGAATCATTGTAAGTACTTACAGACTATTATTAATCATCCAGTTTATTATTTATTTATTTATTTATTTATTTATTTATCGTATGGCTTTTAGTGCCGGGAGTGTTCGAGGACATGTTCGGCTCGCCAGAGGCTGTAGCTGCTTCCAGCGGACACCCGTACGGTGAGCTACAAATTCCGTTCAATTCCAAGTAGTTCCAACTTTCGCTACCAGGAGTCACTGATACCTAATGGTGAACGTTGGAACTTTGATAGAGCGTTCCAACGAAATCTAACATAGAAATTCAGCTTTACACAAGTTTAGTCTGTGGAAGGATCTTTTACATGCCATGGGACCGCCGGCTTTACTTCCCCTCCGAAGGAAGACAAACTGAAGGATTCTTATATCGCAAAAATTTAAAAAAAGCTCTGCAATAACCAATCTACACACATCAAAAAAAGTTTTGCATCACCTCGGTTCCCAGATCTCCGGCATATAGACGTTGACTGTGTATATTGTATCCAAGATACAGTCCCTTTGACTGTTCATAGATGTCACTAAAACTGCTCAAAGATGTAAACAACCATGCATGAGCAGGGCCTATTAGACGGAGGGGGTACGACAGCCGATCAGTTCCAGTCATTCCACCAGGACGAAGGTACGCTGCTCATGTTGTCTGTAGTTCTACCATGCCTAGAAGGTCAATACCGCAGTTCGATCGCGTCCGCATTGTTACTTTGTGTCAAGAAGGGCTCTCAACAAGGGAAGTTTCCAGGCGCCTCAGAGTGAACCAAAGCGATGTTGTTCGGACATGGAGGAGGTACAGAGATACAGGAACTGTCGATGACAGGCCTCGCTCAGGCCGCCCAAGGGCTACTACTGTAGTGGATGACCGCTACCAAATAGCTTAATATGATAATAGTGGAAACTCTCGCAACTTAACACGCGTAGCAGCGGCGACAGCCCACAGTGCTACCATCTAGCGGTTCGAATAGTCAACTACTCGAACGAACTATTGAAGAGTAACACTATTCGACTACGAAAACGCAAAGAAATACAGATTTTAAGGCCTTTGCGTACTAATTGTTGTATAATATAAGGAAGGGAGATGGATGTTGATCCGAAAGGGGCAGTATTAAGAATGACATACGTGTATATTCACATTAAAACATTTGATCGTCAATTCATGACAGCAGTGCGATAGCCTACAGATGGTTATGATGATGAAGTTTTAAGCAGCCTACAGATTTTCCAAAAGTTAATTACACGTGTAATATCTTATTGAGCTTGATATTTTTAGTGATATTTTTCACTGATGAATCACTTGTTCTATTCACTTATGCCTTAATAAGGACTTTGGGATATTTGTCAGTCAGTAATTTCATACAGCTGTCACAGATACCTTCCCTAGAGTCATTAGGCCTAATTGATAGAAAACAACCAGTTAATTTGCTTTTTATCCCATGAGTGTTTTCTGACAAAAAATGGCAAAAACTATTTTCAAATGCCTCTGACATTTTGGCAGGCAACTTTCCACCACACACATTTGGAAATAGCATTTTGGAATTATCATCATACTTCTTCATTTCTATGTGCAAATTTCCCATACTAGAATCATTATCATAAGATGATATTACATTCCTACACTCAGCATGGGAAACTTGCTACAGGCCCAGCCCATGACATAGTGGTCAGCATTTTCTTGAATTACATCATAGTCATGATCATTTACCTTATCACTTAGGTCACACTCTTCACTGACATTTGCTTCAAAATTACTCTTCATCACATCATTATGAGTCAATAGAAAGTTTGCAGCATCGGATTCACAATTACTGTCGACAGAAGCACAAAGTAATTGATTTACCATAACACTTTTTATGGCACTGCGAAATTTGGTTGCATCTGGGGTTACATTGTTGCCCCCTTTTGATCTAATGATTGAAAAAATGTTTTCAATGCAATCCTGTGTGATCCTCCTAGTTAGCAAATACCGGAAATCATAATCATTGTGTAATTCTGACCACAATAGTTTCAATGCAGAAATATTGTCTACCCAACCCTGAATGCAAAGAGGGCCTTTGCGGTTATTCAGTACTTCCAGTTTTTTGAGACAGTCACAAATTTCATTCAGGTTTTGCATATGCCTTGATTCATTGCTTAAAGGTTTCCTATACTCCTTGGGGCTACTGACAGTGGAAGAATTAAAAATATCACACAATGTGTCACACATTTCAATAAACTCTGCAGTGTGTGCAGCACTCAATGGCAAAGAATTGAATGGTACATGAACTAGTATTCCTGAAGCTACCGAATGACTGAGAACCCTGGTAGCTAAACATACCCTCATATTTGAAAAAGGGGGAAGTGTGATACATTTCTTTGTTAACTTTGGAGCCAACCTTGGAATCATTTTGGAGTCCTTAGCATAAAATTATTGGGGCGTGGTGGCGCAGCGGTCAAGCAGTATGCCTCTCACCAAGGCGGTCCGGGCTCGATTCCCGGTCACTGCATGTGAGATTTTCGATGTGAAATGCCATGTCCTGTGGCTCGGATTCCACGTAAAACGGAGGTCCCGTGGCTTATGATCGCGAGATTAACGGTCACGTTAAACTACAAGCTTCCTTCCTTTTCCATAAAATTATCTTATGTGAGACCAACTTCATTTAGTCTTTCTTTCACCAGTAGTTTGTCATTTTCCTGGACAGCACTTTCTGTTGGTAAATCATCTGGAATTTCTGGGGTAGACTCACACTCTCGTTTTCTTTTTTTTTTTCGGGCTGCATCTCAAGTGTGTCTGTTTGACATTGTGGCACTGCAGTGAGGGCACTGCACCAGGCCAGATTCTGTAACAAATATGATTCTTTAATCATCAGGGGCATTCACTAGTGAAAAAGTTGAAATATGGCCTATGTTGATGAGAACTTGAAATTCCAACAGTTAAAAAAAGTCCATAAGTAATACAAGAACAAATTATATACCCTTGACTTAAGAGATTCTTGTTTCTGAAATCCTTTCCCGTAAAGTGGTCCGAACACACTACATAACTTTTATTTATTCAAACGTTCTGGTCCTTTTGTCCTCAGAATTTCATCTGCTCTTCACAACCCACTGAGCACACCTGGAAAAGGATTAAATGGATAGGTTTAATCACAACAATGTTTTAAAGAAAGTATGGTATGTTCAGATTAATAAAAATAAAATACAGGTACCCGTAAACATTAGTAGGTATACTCACAGCTGTTTGTTTTTTGGAAATCTGTAAAATGACTTGGGATCACTTTGTATTTTATAATTAAAACACCCATACATACTACAAATAACTCCTTTTTCCAGCCATTACCAAAACTGTGGCACATAACAGCACAAAACAATACTATTTTAATAACAAAAGTAATACTTCGAATGTACTTCACTTAAACTTGCCAGCTGATTGAACTCAACCAGGTAGTTGACTGCGCGAACCGCCAGATAGCGCGCAGGATCGATGTCGCCAGTTTCTCGCAGGAGTTTCCACTATTATCATATTAAGCTATTTGCCGCTACTTACGGATTGCCGCTCGGAGGAACCCTGACAGCAATGCCACCATGTTGAATAATGCGTTTCGTTCAGCCACAGGACGTCGTGTTTCAACTCAAACTGTGCGCAATAGGCTGCATGATGCGCAACTTCACTCCCGACGTCCATGGCGAGGTCCAGCTTTGCAACCCCGACACCATGCAGCGCGGTACAGATGGGCCCAACAACATGCTGAATGGATCCCACGGAATTGGCATCACGTTCTCTTCACCGATGAGTGTCGCATATGCCTTCAACCAGACAATCGTCGGAGACGTGTTTGGAGGCACCCTGGTCAGGCTGAACGTCTTAGACACACTGTCCAGCGAGTGCAGCAAGGTGGTGGTTCCCTGATGTTTTGGGGTGGCATTATGTGGGGCCGACGTACGCCACTGGTGGTCATGGAAGGCTCCGAAACGGCTTTACGATACCTGAATGACATCCTCCGACCCATAGTGCAACCATATCGGCAGAATATTGGAGAGGCATTTGTCTTCATGGACGACAATTCTCGACCTCATCGTGCACATCTTGTGAATGCGTTCCTTCAAGATAACGACATCGCTCGACTACAGTGGCCAGCATGTTCGCCAGACATGAACCCTATCGAACATGCCTGGGATATGTTGAAAAGGGCTGTTTATGGACGTCTTGACCCACCAACCACTCTGAGAGATTTACGCCGAATTGTCGTTGAGGAGTGGGACAATTTGGACCAACAGTGTCTTGATGAACTTGTGGATAGTATGCCACGGCGAATACAGGCATGCATCAATGCAAGAGGACGTGCTACTGGGTATTAGAGGTAGTGGTGTGTACTGCAATCTGGACCACAAATGCTGAAAGTCTAGCTGTATGATGGTACAACATGCAATGTGTGGGTCTCATGAGCAATAAAACGAGCTGAAATGTTGTTTGTGTTGATCTCTATTCCCTTTGTATTTAACGGTTCCGGAACTCTTGGAACCGAGGTGATGCAAAACTTTTTTTGATGTGTGTAGTTTGATTTACTAGTGAGCTTACTCAAAGCTTATAGAGTAGCACTCAAACACGGCGTAAACCCAGGAGATTTGGTGAAGTTAAAGATACGGTATAATGTTATTTCCTATGTACTTATCACTTGTTTAACACTACAGTGACCTTGCTTACATAGTGCGAGTTAATTAAGATACTGGTTTATCTATTTCATGAAACTGGACTAGCGGGAGCCAAATCCGTGACGACAGTCCCTCCAATCAGATTGCCTAAGACCGTTTGTGAAGTGAGGAGGCTGCGTAGCCCAGTCGATAGGGGCACTGAGATTCTAACTGAAGGCTGTGGTGGTGTAGGAGTAAAGGTGCTTTCCTATCAATGCATGTGAGATTTTTGAAGTGAAATAGCACGACCTGTGTTACGGATTTCCACATAAAAATGGACGTACCGTGGTTTATGATAGCGAGATTAACGGTCACGTAAAACTACAAGCTTCTTTCATTCCAACAGAAAGGGAGTGGATTTTACACACGCGACCATCACCGTAGTCTTTTGCCACCAAAATTCTACCGCTCAGCCATAACGAGGTTTTCTTGTCAGCTCCCTCTCCCTGAACTCCAGAGGTCTTCACTGTTCTCGTCTGGTTTAAAGGGATTGCGGACTCTGGCAATAATATAGTTGTCACATCATTTATCAGTCCGCCTCGTTGCGTAGTGGCTAGCATTCTTGCCTTACGCCGCGGAGGCTCGGGTTCTATTCCCAGCTCTTCCAAGAAATGTAATTCTGATCTGAGGGCTGCACCGGGATACACTCAGCCTCGTGAGGCAAAATTGAGAAGAGGCGGGTTTGATTCCTTCCTCAGTCATCCTGGATATCGTTTTCCGTGGTTTGACACTTCTACTCCAGGCAAATGCCGAGATGGCACCTAACTTAAGGCCACGGCCGCTTTCTACCAAAATCCTACATCAATTACTCACAATAGAATCAGACATCACAGTTACACAGGTTATCAGACAAAATTCTACACACTCACACCCTAGAAAACGAGGCTACGTGACCATGATGTTGCAAAGCCCCTAAAAGAATCAACAACCCCTCGAGGCCTCTGTTATAGCCTATATTAAATACCGAAATTGATCTTCGTCTTCTATTTCATTGTCTTGGTTGTGGCTCAGCGGAAATGTGCGCAAATGTGAGGGAGCCGTGTCAGTAGATTTACTGGAACGTTAATGATCCCAAAGCCGAGATAATCTCTGATTTCACCACTGAACTTCTACAGTTCGATCTTGGGCAACTTCATCTGAATCGGTTGCAGAATATCAAGAGAAATTGGACCAGGTACGCGTAAAGATGAAGGCGTACAGTTTGAGCCATTCACAGGTAACACTTAACGTGGCTATTTGATCCGTCAGTTCTTACCCAATCTGTAGAACGAATGAGGGTGCATGCTCTTTTTCAAAATCTGACTCTGTATTCTTATCATCTTTCACGAATGCAGTAAAAGTATACTCATCAAGTTCACATAGCTTACTAAAAATGACCAAAATATGAAATCTATTTTCCACAACTTCTTCTTTGGGGACTTGCTCACCCAGTTCGCGTATGAAAGCATCGTAATTCTTTGTGAATATTGTTCTGACTGGGCTCGTTTCTTGATATAGCTTGCCATTATCGTACACAATAATAAATATTCAACTAGAACTTGTAATAAAACTGAAGAAGATGAGAACATGGATTCTACACTCGCCCCTAGATAGGCCTATATGATTTTCATACCTTATATGCTATTCTGGGATTCATTACCAATTGACATTACTACCCATTATCACTACTGCACTGAAAATATGTGCTAAATAATTACATAAACATGTGTCGTTAGTCTTTATTTCTTGCTCATTCAATTGTCAATGCTTGTCGTTGATTAACAGCTACAGAGAGAGGCTCGTGAGGTTTCTTCAACTGTTAACGAGACATAGCCTACGCAGTACATTGATGTCACATTACTGCAGCCAACATGTGAGATAGGATTGGTCTTTATACAGAACATTGATGCGCGAGTGCTCACACTGTGCGTGACAAAACCCAGGAGTGCGAGCCGGGCTACGGTTGGTTGGTTCCTTAGTTTAGGGGCTGCGACAACGCGGCCATGTAGCCCCGTGTACTGTGGGTGTGTGTAGAATCTGTCTGATAACCAGTGTTGTGATGTCTCTATTAGTGTGTGTTATCTGTTTTTAATTCAATAAGGACTGCAGACATTGAATTTCAAGTAGTTGCTACTTTTGCCGCCAAACGCCACCGTCAACAACTACTAGTTCAGAACTTGGCTACTAGACGCCACCGCAGTCGGCTACTGGCGACGAACGTAGGAACTTTAAGAGCATTGTTTAACCTATAAGTTAATTTAACTTCACACAGGTGTAATTAGTGGAAGGTTCTTTAACATGCCATAAATCTATCACATGGGACCGCCGGCTTTACTTCCCCTCCGAAAGAAGGCATACTGAGGGATTTTTAACGCTCTTAAAAAACTCCGACGACTTCGGCCGCGCTACCTAGTAATAATTGGTCTCGGAAAACGCCATGTTTTCATGTTGTAAGGTGTGGGCTGCAGTACCGTATGCGTAGGGTTGGCAATATTCTAGTTGTCCCTTAATTCACCCGGATAATGGCGAACACAACTGAAAATTTACTATATAAGTCATGATCTAAAGCAGGGATGATTGGTGGGTTATAGACAGCGGAGGAGAAAACATCTATTATTACATCAATTCCACAATATTATTATTCATTCCCAAATATATTTCGGCTAATATCACGGCTAATTTCAGTAGTGTAAGAAGTTCTCATCCCCTTTAGTGTTACTGAACTTACCGATGTTTGCACTACTATCACGTCGGGGTCACCAGATATGTTGGAACGTCGATTCATCACTTCCCTGTCTGACTTTACACAATTCGCCATTGTTTTCTCATATTTATAATCATAACAGTCCATCCACTCACAATTCCACTGGATTCCAACCACACTTTACTAAACAAAAATGAAACCAATGAGAAAATAAAAACTAATTCCAAAGAATTAAGTCACACTGTCTCAATCTGATTTACCAATGGGTTTACCACAGTTCAAGCCTCACAAGGCGCTATTTTACGTCCACTGTCCGCAAGAAGAAGTAGTCATCGGATTTTTAAGAGCGTTAAAAATCCCTCAGTATGCCTTCCTTCAGAGGGGAAGTAAAGCCGACGGTCCCATGTCATAGATTTATGGCATGTTAAAGAACCTTCCACTAATTACACCTGTGTGAAGCTAAATTATAGGTTAAACATTTGACTAACGCTGTTAGGTTCCGACGTTTATCTCCAGGAGCCGACTGCGGTGGCATCTGGTAACCAAGTTCTGAACTAGTAGTCGTTGACGGTGGCGTTTGGTGGCAAAAACAGGAACTAGTTGAAAAATTCAATGTCTGCAGTCCTTACTTGAATTGAAAACAGATAGCACACACAGTAATACAGTCATCACAATTAACACTGGTTATTAGACAGATTCTACACATACCCAAAGTACACGGGGCTACATGACCGCGTTGTCGCAGCCCCTAAACTAAGGAACCAACCAACCAACCAACCAACCAACCAACAGTCCGCTAGGTGCTAGTGTGGTGTTCATTTTAACTAGTATCTCTAATAGCATTCCATTTAGCGCAAGTTTTAAAATTCCTTCAGTATGCCTTCCTTCTGAGGGGAAGTAAAGCCGACGGTCCCATGTCATAGATTTATGGCATGTAAATGATCCTTCCACTGACTAAACTTGTGTGAAGTTAAATTTGTTAGGTTAGATTTCGTCAGAACGCTCTATCAAAGATCCAACGTTCACGTCTAGGTATCATTGATATCTGGTGGCGAAAGTTGGAACTACTTGAAATAGAACGGAACTTGGAGCTCCACCTAAGGGTGTCCTCTGGAAGCAAGTACAGACTCAGGCGAGCCGAACATGTCCTCGGACACTCCCGGCACTAAAAGCCATACGATAAATAATAAAATAGCGCGATTGTGTGCTAAGCAACGAACATCCCCTACTTGACGATCTTCCCGACAGTAACGCTGAGCAGCCAGGAGGGATGCAATCCGATCCAGCTGGCAGTGGTACCATGTGGAATGTATATAACATACGGATTACTTCAAGGTTTGGAGGCGCCATTACAGATATTTCTACAAGGAATCATCATCAAGTTATCGTTCTTTGGTGTAAACATAATCATTAAATCATATTTGCTGAAAACAATTATGATTTATTAAGAGTCTGTTTTTCAATCTCTGGATAAAAGTGATGGGCATCCACTCGCTGATTAACTTTCCTCAAGACTTTCATACTGAACGGTAAACGCTCATGCGAACTCTGGTGTCAACTCATTGAAATACAAACCACATATCTTCGTATCAATATTTAAATGATGTTATGCTTTTATATGAAACATTGTAACTTGTCGGCAAGGCCGGTATTATGTTTCTGCACAATGGCTATTCAGATATTAACCCACATTGCGGTAATGCATTGATCTATGTAATATATATCGATGATTTTATACGGGAACTGAGCTAGCCTTTCATGGACCACTATAGGAATTCCCTTTACTGTCAAGTAGGCGTATTCATAAGTAATTTAAAACTCAATTCCACGCAGGAACATTATCGAAAAAAAAATGGAGCATAAAAAATACTTCCATATTATTACCGGGACTTGAAAATGAGTACCTGTCTTGTACTCCAAATATCTGTGGTGTTAATGGCTGCGTGGATAACATCTTGGTCTGTGAATCATGAGGTCTCAGGTTCGAACCCCAGTCCCATCAATAATTTTTGCTTCCGGATTATCGATTTGAACGATATATATCACAACATTATGCGTCATTTTAAAAGAATCTACATGAAATTACGATTTATCTAATTTTAATTACAAATAGTTTGCATCAAGGAGGAGTTGGGAAATTTGGTACCTTAGTTTAGGGGCTGAGACAACGCGGTCATGTAGCACCTTGGGAAATTTGATTGTATTGAACATTATTTCTAGTAGTCTATAGATAGGCTAGAGACTATGATTTCATTCCTCCTCTTAATTTACAATATAATAATTATGTGATGTTTGTTCATACAAGTGTGACAGTAGCATATCTCCAATTCAATCTAGACATTCATCATAGTACCAGAATGAAAACGGAGCGCAAATTAACATTTTAAGAATGTCCACGCTATGTAGTATACGAGTAGGATAACATGTCAGATGTTAAGGCTAGTCCACACCAAAGTTAATGAACAATGTTCATGAACAATGTTAATGAACAATGTTATTGAAAACATTTCTCAACATGTTTACTAAACATTTGTTAAGAAACTTCTTCAACATTATGTCCACACCTAATAAACTTTTGTTAACAAACATCTTCAACATTAAATAAACTGTTTGTGAGGTTATAATGGATAGGGTCAGGAAGAAGAAAGTACTTGCAGCTGCATCTTTCATTATTTTAGTGCGGACAAAATTAGAGAAAAGCGCAGACGCAAGGTGTGAAAAAGAAAAATATTGGAAAGGCGTTTAGAATTAAGTTAATTAATATTCTCATGTGCTTCCTGGTATTTCATAATTCCGCGCAATATACGAGTCGCTTGCGATTCGATAGTCGATTATAGAGAAGTAAAAGAGCATCGTATTCCGCCCTACGAATTTACAACCTTAATTGCGTCTTTGCGCATGCGCGAACCAAAATGTTAACGAAAACACGAAAAGTTAATGAAAAGTTTCATTCACAAAAGTTAAAGATATTTTGTTCATGAACATGCTAGAAAAGTTAACGAACACGCTATTTTGTTAATGAACAGTCAAAAATGTTCATGAACATTGTTCATGAACAGTGTTCATTAACAAAGTTAACGAAAACATCTTGGTGTGGACGTACCTTATTACACATCATATGCGACTACACAACAAGTAACTTATATACATTTCCAAGGAAACACACACATCTTGCTATTAGAAACAAAGAATTTAATCTTCAAAATTCAAATTGTAACTATCTCTATCCATTTTTATTGTTTTTTAATTGTGTCTATACAGTTTTCTGAAATAATTATCCAGTCAAAAACCAAGTTGACCTTGATTTACAACTAATGTTCCACAGTTCTAAAAATTATGTTATATATTCGACTTTTCCCCCGATCAGAGGTTTCGGTACGGCGTACCGGTGCGTTCCGTCACAAATCTAGCCCTGATTACTTCTATATCACAAATCACTATTGTTCAACATTCGCACTATAATGCACTGTACCTACAAATCCCTGCGAATAGCTCTGCATTTGACCTTGTGAGCTCAGCGGTAGGAGAGGGGCGTGGTGCGCTGCGGGGATCGTGCCGATTACTTCCCTTTCTGAGAACATTGACGCACGTGACAGTAGCATGTTCCTTCGGACATTCTAGACCTCGGATTTTTAGGTACCAAAATGTACTGTTATAGGCACCTAAAATAGGCCTTTAAACTGGTAAATTAGGCTCCAACATATTAATATTAGGCACAACAAATTTTATATTAGGCTGCATCCTATTCATATTCGGTAGTAAAAAAATTTAAAAAAAGAGTGATCAGAAACTTAATTTTACTTTTACTTTAGGAGGTAATTTGACCTCACACGTTGATTCCAGTTCTTGCGTCAAAAGTTGAACATCTTTCTTATTGGGACTCAGAAGTTAGTTTTATTGGTAGTCTTAGATAATTCATTTGTTTTGGCCCTGAAAATGATTTCTTAATTTCCAATAATGTCGTTTCAAAGCTTGGTTTTCATGCTCAAGTACCTGCATCTTTATTTTTAGTGCACCAATTTCCAACTCGGTTCTCTTCCTGTTCCGTCGTACTTGCTTCAGTTTGCTCCTTTCTTTAATGAGAAAGAATCTTGTAGGTGCCCCATTTAATTGTGATAATTAACTAATACATGTATCTTTTTCCAGATGTGTATTAACATATTTATATCCTGTACCCCGCCCATTCATTGGGCACAATCGTGTTGCCCGACAGACAAAAGACAAATGGTGTAAACAAGTTGAAAGCATTGTTGTTGCCTGGAATATCAGTCTAAGCAATCATAACTGGAACATTGGACTGCTGACTGAAGATCCACTACTGGTCATCTACGATAGGTCTGAGCGTTGCAATCCTGGTAAATTATGGGATTGTTGGCCGACATTTTGTCTGTTTAGTGTCGCTGGAGCCTCAGTACAGGGCCGTCTCAAATCATGAGAATTCGATGGACTACTGTCGACCAAAGTATTATGTGCACTCGAGTTTGAAGGTTGTTTGTGAAGTAACCAATAGACCTATATAAAATCCAATAACATCATCATTTTCGTCGTTCTATTGCACGTTGACGCATGTAGGTTTGGAATTTTTAATTTACATTTTAATATTTTTTGTCGCAGTTGGAGCACAAAAAGTGCACGTTTTTAAGCGTGTTTCAACCATGCGTCACATTTAAGAATTATTATCTCAAAAACCCGTCATCAGATAGAATCCAAATTTTAACACAATATACATTGGAATGTTGTATAACTGATTTATTAATTTCAAAAATTTGCGTGTCCAAGAAAAAAAGTTGTTATCATTTTTGTAAGGTAACTTTTTCTCGGCTCGGGGTGGTTGGAAAATGTAGTTCTTGTTTGCGATGTAATCCTTATACATCAAAACGTTATGCTATATGACTGTGAAATACGTAAATTAACTCACTTATTTTATATTGGTTTGTATTTGTAGGCGGAAATAACACATCGTTCACCAGCTACCCGCTTCCGGAAAAGCTGTACAGCGTTGCCGAAATGGAGCCCATCACGCATCATGGCGAGCCTCGCTCGGAAGTGATGGGCTCCATCACAGAACGACGAAAATGATGATGTTATTGGATTTTATGTAGGTCTATTGGTTACTTCACAAACAACCTTCAAACTCGAGTACACATAATACTTTGGTCGACAGTAGGGATGGTGCTGGGATGTGTTTTGTTCCTCCTATTGTTATCCCACACTCTCATATTTCTCCGCACTTTTCTTTGTTTCGTTGGATTCATGTCTGAGTTTTTTCGTCGCTGGAAATTCCTAAAAATCGAAATAATAGAAAATAAATAAAATAAAACAGAAAAATAATGTACAGTACGGTATATTGTACGTAGGTATATGCAACTATAAAATAGGTGTATTGGTAGGTGTAGCTACCTCCGAAAATGCGTGAGTTTGTATTCTCTTTCCTATTATAAATCTTCTTTTCTCTTCTTACCGTATCGTTTACATCTCTCTGCATTGGATATGGCCTAATGCATGAAAAAAATGTAATGAGTAGTTATTTTATTAATTAAAAAAGAAAATATCTTCTAGCCCATCTACCAAGAGCCGATGGAGCCCGTGTTGTTTGCACATTCCCATTTTTCTCGCGATGCCGATCACGACGATAAATCACATGACATAATATTGATTTTCCACCAAGGAAGTGCTACTTGTTAGTTATTGGTTGGACATTATTTGCCGCCATTTTATTTTCTACATCAAGTTCTGAGGATTTGCTACTGTGCACCCCTGACGTTGTGCTACGTTAATACTATTAATACAAAAGATCGATGTCCATCTGAATGAAAGTATGAGGGTCATAACAGGTACTTTGAGATGCACCCCAACTCCCTGGTTACACACTATCAGTGACATATCACCTCCAGAACTAAGACTACAGGAAGCAACAGTACGTGAGTGAAGAAAGCTACATCAACAAAATCACCCACAGGATCTCCCAATTCATGAAGTGCTTAATGATCTTTCCTCCAGTCGTCTTAGATCAAGGAACCCAATATGGCATAACATACCTGACATTAATTCCATGGAACAATGGCACCAAAACTGGAAGTCTGCTCCTGTGATACGTCAAGGTATTCTAGATCCTACTATAAGACTTCCGGGATTTAATCTGAAGAGAAACCAGTGGCTAAAGTTAAATCGCCTAAGAACAGGTCACGCCAGATGTAACGCCATGCTACATAAATGGAGACTTCATGATTCTCCTGCCTGTGACTGCGGAGCTCCTCTTCAAACCGTAGAGCATATTATTCAAGAATGTCCGCTGAGGAAGTATGCTGGATCATCACAAGATGTTGTTTCTGCTGCACCTCCCCTTCTGGACTGTCTTCAACACTTGGGTATCTCGTTGTGAATGCGAACGCAACCTATGTTCTAATGATGTATATATTGTGCATGTGATTTACTTATTTATATACAGTGAAACCTGTATAAAAGACCACCCCTATTAAAAGATCACCCCTCTTAAAGACCGATTTTTCTTGAAACCGATTTAAACCTCATAAGGTCAATGTATTTGTTACCTCTATTCAAGGACCACCCATCTCCCCAACCAAAGACCAGGTATTTGCTCAGTCTGACCTCTTTCAAAAGACCACTTCTCGTCTGCCTTCCCATTGTAGATGATGAGGGTGAGGATGTAAACAATGGTTCTGTTGGCGCAGAACTGCATCAGCATACAATGTCATTAAAATATGAGTTATATAACGTGTAAAAAAATACAAAAAACGGCTCTCCTAGAATATTGTTCGAACCCAGAACAAATTAATGGACTTTCGAACTCACTCAGAGATATTCTAGAAATTGAAATTGTTTTAAAAAAAAAGATGCGCTAATCTGAAACAGAGATCAATTCGTGACTTTTTTAAATGACAGAGCTCAGAAAATAACTAATTGTAATTAATTTGTACTAAATGTGAACCAACGCAGATAAATTGTAATCAAGTATGTGTTCTAACTGTACTTTATTAATAATGCAATATACAATTATTTTTAATGCCTACCCCTATTAAGAGACCACCCCTCTAAAAGACCAAATTTCCCTGGAACCGTCACTGGTCTCTTAATAGAGGTTTCATTGTATACATTTATTATATTGTAATTCATCTAGTTGCTAGCCATACGATAAATAAATAAATAATACTATTAATTTCTCCACAGGTCTAAAGAATGCGTTCCGTCGCAGTGAGAGTGGCTCCCTCTTCGGCCAGCACTCGTTTGTGCAAGCTATGATCATCGGGGTGGCGGAGCTCATGGGAACCGGTTTCTTAGTCTTCCTCGGCTGCATGGGTGAAAGAGAGTTTTCCTCCGGTGACATTAAAACTTCGAATGGTCTTCTGCACATCGCTTTCGGATTCGGGTTGGCCGTAGCTGCCATCATCCAGGTAAGACAAAAGTCTATTACTATGATCAGTTATTCAGGTTGCGAAGTGAATAAGGAAGTGACCACCTCGAGGTGTAGTGGCTTTCACCCCTGAGTCGGGGTTCCAATTCGATTACATCTACAAATATCATAAAAATATGATAAAGCATCTGTAAAATTTTGGTTGGTTCCTCAGTTTAGGGGCTGCGACAACGCGGTCATGTAGCCCTGTGTACGTAGGGTGTGTTTAGAATCTGTCTGATAACTGGTAATAATTGTGATGGCTGTATTAGTGTGTGTATCTGTTTTAATTCAATTAAGGACTGCAAACATTTAATTTTTCTTTGCCGCCAAACGTCACCGTCAACGACCAACTAGTTCAGAACTTAGTTACCAGATGCCACCCCAGTCGGCTCTTGACGACGAACTTAGGAACCTAAGAACGTTTGTCAAATGTTTAACCTATATGTAATTTAGCTTCACACAGGTGTAATTAGTGGAAGGACCTTTAACATGCCATATGGCATGGGACCGCCGGCTTTACTTCCCCTCCGAAGCAAGGCATACTGTGGGATTTTTAACGTTCTTAAAAAATCCGACGACTTAGGCCGGGTTTGAACCCGCGATCTTGGGAATAGAAGCTCAGCATGCTATCAACTACGCCATCGAAACCGCCTTGTAAAAATTTTAACAAAGTATCTGGTTTTCTCTTCTCGTCAGACGGACTGAGGATTAAATATACAAACTAAATACCCCTTTAGATGAACTTTGATTAGTATATTTCACAAGCTGCCAGTCGGTCTAAATAAGACATAGATCTGGGTCCGACACTCTACTCAATAAAATATTCGTGGCATGCGAGCGATAACACACACGGCTATTGAGGAAAGTGGTCCAATGCGGTCCAACCATTCATCTCAAATGCCAAGGTGAGAGCTATCTAAATAAAAGGAATCAAACTCAAACGGATGACACAGAGATAACTTATTTACGTAAATGACATAATAGTACATTATGCAACGAGCCTATGAAAAATCCACAGCCTGCTTCCAGTCTCCGACCGGGTCAGGAATGGAATGAATGAAGCCCCCATCTTGCGGCGAGGATATGAACTGTGCCGGCTGCCGAGGCCTGACGCACTCCTCTGGGGCAATGATTAAATGAATGACAGATGAAATGAAATGATAGTGGAGAGTGTTGCTGGAATGAAATTTTGACAGGGAAAACCGGAGTACCCGGAGAAAAACCTGTCTGCCTCCGTTCTGTCCAGCACAGATCTCACATGGAGTGACCGGGATTTGAACCACGGACCCAGCGGTGAGAGGCCAGCGTGCTGCCGCCTAAGCCACGGAGGCTTTCTCAACGAGCCTATAATGGCAATAATTAAGACACGATTATGTTTATAAAATTAGCGTATGCGAGTTTTGTAATTTCAATACGAGTGTCTTAATTACCATTATAGGCGAGTTGCATACGACTGTTTATGTTCGACGATAATTATTATAACTATTTTATGTTCGAACATAAATATCTATCGAGATTTCGCCAGTTTTATGTACTGAACAGAGCGCATGGGACGCAGAGAATACCTTGTATTTGACCATGGCCTCCTCGATTACCCCACTATGACACTAGGCCACGCAGTGAAATTTAAATTCGAAGGCCTTGGAACTCAGCGCAGGTGCGATGCTATCCTTACCTAATTAGTCAAACAACTGTTTCTTGAGCTCTGATTGGTGGGAGAAACTGTCCCATAATGAAAACTTGTACTATAATGAGCCTCATTATAGTACAGTGTTTTCTGACATATACTATTTACATTTCGACATGGTCGAACATAAACATATTTATGAGCCAGTTTAATAACATTATGTGCTTCCAGACTTAACTTACGGTTAACGAAACACTTGGGCTACCGTAAGCCGAAGGTAAAGGGGTGGGGAGGAGGGCTGGCAGGGGTGCGGTCAGCAATGTCCTCGCTACTTCTGCACTCCAGTTTCCTCCCCGGAAAACCGTGAAACAATGACAAAAATGGCGCTATGACATAAGGCATACTCGTACATAAATGCAGCAACATCCAACTTCGGCTTTCCTTCAGCCTGCACAAACAATTCACTTATTACTATGGCGATACACATTATACGCACGCGGAGGCAGTACGGGAAGGCGTGAGACGGGAAAGCGAGCGAGAGGGACAAACACACAGTCTTCCCCCACCATCGCTACAAGGCAGTTCACGTGAGAAGCACGCCGGCGTGCTGTGTGGACACCTCTGGCATAGGGGATACTGAACATATCTCAATTTGCACGGTTGCTACTGATGTACTGCTGGAGTCATACCTATGAAACTTTTATAACGCGTACATTAAACCTCAAGGGGAAAATGCTCAGCGATTTGTGGGTGAAATATATGTTTGTGAACATTGTGGAAGAGTTTGTGGCTGCAGAATTGGTCTACACAGTCATCAGATGACGCACAGACATTGAAGTCTTATAGTCCAAAAGAAGACGTCATACTCGTTTGCGAGTGATAGCTTATCATTATCAAAACTCATAAGCTAACAGCATAGCTATCATAGCATAACATTATGATCATTGTTTACTCTACTGCCCTCGTAGTTGTGTTACAGTGTCAAGCAAGTCTAGTGCATAGTCATTCCTTGGGGATGGGAGCGCGAAGCGCGACCAAGCAACCCAAGGGATGGTGGCAAGGGACTGGTGCTCCTAATGGTGCTCCTTTTACCCTTACAGTAGTAGCATTATAAAATAAATTTAAATTTGCTTAAATTTTATCGCCTCGTTTGAAATTGAGGAGAGAAAATTTATCTTTTATTTTTACGTTATATTTGAGTAGTCGATATGATTTGATAAGTAAAACTAGACTTTGCCTGCATGTTTAAGTATTTGGCCCGGCCATGGCTAGGCCCATAATATCTGGACATATGAGTCGAATAGACCGCCCAGCGACTGTTCATTTTGGTATCAGCAGCAGCTTCAGTATTTAATACGTATATTGATTTTAATAATAAGAGTGTTTTAAGTTGTCGAAATAATTTTGAAAAGAAGAGGATGATAGAATGACGGCTAGTGGGCTGATTTTGGTAGTATGAAGAAAGTTAAAGTCCGTAGTGGGTTGGCGTTATTTAAATAATATGTAGAAATAATAAAAATAAGACTCGTTTGCTTGGAAAGGAGTGAAATTATGTTTTAAGTAGGGTTTGCAGCTGGAGTTTGAAGTGAATTGTCATTGTAGATGTAGATGCGTTGTGATTGGTTAGAAAGTGAAATGGGGCTCTGAGATTGGTTACTGGTAGTTAAAAAAAAATATGCATGTTTTAGTAGCGAACCTCACAGCTAAAGCATATGCACATCTGGTATTAATATTAATCACAATTATTAAACTCGAATATTTTCCACAACAATGGAAAGTTGCAAAAATAATAGTTTTCCCAAAAGCAGGTAAAAACAGAAGATATCCTGAAAATTACCGGCCCATAAGCCTTTTAAGTATCATTTCACAATTATTTGAAAAAAATATTATTCAAACAAATTATAGCACAAGTAAATGAACGCCTCATTAGTCAACAATTTGGCTTCAGAGCCGGACATTCCACTACTCACCAGCTGTTGCGAGTCTCTGAATATATAACGCATGGTTATAACAATAACCAAGGCACGTTAGCACTATTCCTTGACTATCAAGAAGTTTTTGACCGAGTAATACACACTACTTTTATACATAAACTCATTAACTTCAATATTCCAGCCACATACATTAAATTAATAAACCAATACCTCACAAACAGAAAATTCTACATAAGTATAAACAACATTAAATCCACAACTAAACAAATACAGGCGAGCGTGCCCCAAGGCAGCATCCTGGGCCCGATCCTGTTTTTAATATACAGTAATGATATTCCAAAACCACTTAACACTTTAACTGCTATATTCGCGGACGACACGGCAATTATGGTCAAATCAAGAGATCCCGAACTAGCAAGGAGACACCTCCAAAACCATATAACACAGCTTGAACTATGGCTAATTCAAAATAAAATAAAAGTCAATATTGCCAAAACACAAGCTGTATACTTCACGTGGAGACACAAGCAACCTGTGGTCCATTACAATTATTTAATACTGACATGGCCTACACTAATAACTATAAATACCTAGGAATCACTCTGGATCCTAAATTAATACTACAATGACACACAGACAACACTGTTCATAAGGCTAAAGCCCAAATTAAAACACTTTACCCACTAATTCATTCTTCATCACACCTTTCCAGCAAAAATGTCACTCTAATGTATAAAGCGCTTATATTACGACGTATTCTCACCTATGCATAACCAGCCATAGGTTTTCAGTCCGTCTCCAAACTAAAAAAATTACAAGTCATACAAAACTGGCTAGTAAGACTCGCCACAAAGCCCAAAAAAGACGAAAGGCGCAAAACCACTCATTATAAACATAAACAAACAAAGACACCGTAACTTCTGGACTATTTCACACGATTAATAACAAAATTCTACCAGAAAGCAGCTATAAATCCAAATTTCCTCATCAGGCAATTAGGAGCATACCAGGTAGACCCATTGCAACGTTCTAAACGACGACCAAAGTACATTCTTACCATACGAAGACAGCTCGAATATCCTGCCATATAAAAAACTCAATCCATTAACAAAATCCCTAAACATTCAAGCCCTGACACAAGTGGGATAAATTACCTCCAGAAATCTAAACAGTGCTAGAATAAATCATAACTACCCTCCATCCAAAGCCCTGAACTCCGAAGGAACCCTTAAACAAAATCCAGAGTAACGTGTCGTCCCTGCTCGGGGGAAGGCCACGGTCAACTCCGCCCGAGATGGTGCGCCATGCGCTCTGTAATAACATCATTACCTATTTAAGGAACAAATATACATCCCCTACATCACTACCATGGAGAAGGGCCGTTTTTTATACACCCGCAGAGTCCCTTCCCCCCCCCCCCTAATCTTTATTAGCCACAAACACACCCAACTGCACTACCGGGTGAGTTAGCCGTGGTCGTTACGGCATGACTGTTGGCAGTCGCTCACATCCGGGAGGCGAGGAGGTTCGAATCCCCCCGCCGGCAACCTTGAAGATGGTCTTCTGTGGTTTCCCATCTTCCTTCCAGGCAAATGCCGGGGTTGGTCCCTAACTATAGGCCACAGCCGCTACCTTCCAACTCCTCGACCTTCCCTTCCAACTTTCCTCCCCCACGGTACTTGTAGCTCACCCATTGGGTGTCCGTCTCGAAGCAGCTACAAAACTGGCGAGCCGAACATGTCCTCTAACACTCCCGGCACAAAAAGCCATACGCTAAAAAAAAACTGCACTGGAGCGTATTTCAAGAATCGAACTCAGTACACACAAGGATGCCCAGTCTGGCGGGGCCAATCCCAGTGATTGGCCTGCGCTATACTGGCTACCGCGCCACGATAAATCCATAAACTAATAATTTACACTACTACCAGACCAAATTAACAATATTTAATCATAATACAGCAATATTTCTACATACAAGTACATTTAAATCGTCATTTAGACAACAACCAATCAGATCATATCTCCAGCCAATCAGCGCACAGCACTACCAAATTCAAACTCCCCGCTCCAGTGACAGACTTTACACCACAATAACACTAGACATAAACGCTTCTCACCATTATCAAACATATGAGGTGGTAGCTGAGGCCTTTATAAAGCAATTCATTGCTACAAAACAATGCCAAACCTACTACAGGTCTTTATTTTTCAACTTTCCTAAAGCACTACTTAACTTCCACCTACTCAAGGTCTGCAATATTTTTCACATTAAATTACGAAGCTGCTGCATAAATTAAAACCATACGCACACTGCAAATTCACACACGGCTAAACCATAGTGAGCGAAGCGAGAATAATAACAACTACAGCATCGGCAGGAGTGTGTACTGGTCAACAATGGCCAACAGACACATCCTGACCCGCCCTTAAGCTGAAACTGACTACTACTCTCTTTTTCATTTGCACTGCACCTAAATAATTAATTAATTGCCCCAGTAAGTAATGAATTAAATAAACTATATATTATCCTTGCACAATTAAAAAACCAATGCACTGTAAATACTCTGTCATTTATTAGACTATAGCCAGAGGCAAAGTACTCAATGCACTATTATTATTATTACCCTCCAACATTTCTCCCTCAAACTAGACTGAAAGAAGCCCGGTTTACGGGCACCAGACTCTTAATTTCTTCCTGCATTCGCCTGTCAAGGTGATATGCTGTCACCGCCTGAGAGTAGTAGCGAAAAGTAAATGTTCTGTGTTTCTAGTACTTGTAAAATGAGTAGTATTTTATAATAAATGAGTTATTTTACTGTAATTTAATGATTAAATGTATAACATGTTGTGTATTAGTGTCTGTTTGGGGAGGAATGAAGTCGAAATAAAGCCAGCCGAGTGCAGAACTGAGAATTTGTGATGGTTACGTTTGGGAGTTAAGCATCATAGGCCTAATTGTTACAGTGTCCGTATTCTGTATATTATGTCGATGTTTCTTGCTCTGCAGATCATCGGCCACATCAGCCACGCACACATCAATCCCGCCGTGACGGTCTGCTCACTTCTACTGGGACACATCAACGTTCTAACATCGCTTGTGTACGTAGTGTCGCAGCTCATAGGTGCAGTTCTTGGCTATGTGCTTGTCTGGGTAAGTCTCACAGTTTACTTACAAGGTCATTCTGGAGTTAGGTATACCAACAAGATGAGAAAAATGGTACTAATGCTCATACAAGGTGTATTCAAGTTCTAAGGTCTCCGATTTTTTTTTTTCACAAAATAGTCACACAAAACATTTCAAAACTTCTGTTATTTTGACCACGAGAAAATCGCTGATGCAATAGCTGCATGACTGGAGAATGTGTAAGCACGGAGAGTGTCTTTCATCGTTGGAAAAATCCAAAGAAACGCTAGGAGCCAGGTCAGATGAGTAGGGTATGAGAGCACGCGTACAGCCTTTCCCGACCCGCAATGCTGGAAGGTACTTGAACTTCAAAACATCTTGGTAGCTCGCACCTGTCATCGTAGTGGCCTCTGGATTGTAAGTAAGGATTATACTGTCCCTGATCGAAAATAAGGCTACCAACGTTTTTTTAAGGACTTGCGCTTACCCGAAATGTTTTGGGACTTACCCTTCCTTTCCCCCCAAATTCTCTTAATCCTTGAATAAGCTGAATCTACTATTCCTAATTTCAAACATTCTATTCTTGCACATTTCTCTTTCAGCCTCTTTCGCTTCCTTGCATCTCTTCTTTCCCTAATTTTTCAGACTTCTATAAACTGCCTCCCCACTTTCCTTTATTGTACTCATGTTCTTCCGTCTATTATCCATAAGTTCTAGTTTATTTAGAACGATCTGCTTATTCTTTCCTTTCATCCTTTCTTCCTATATTCTGAAGATTTCTTTCTTTCTCCAGAAAACACATTCCTTTGCATTGAAGTTCATTCAGGGTTCTTCATCAGTTCTTCATCTATACTCCTCTTGAACCTTTCGTTCACATATTCTTCTTTTAGTTCGACTATTAACCACATTTTTAATTTTTGACTTTTCACCAGTTCCTTCGGCTTTAATCTGCATTTCATAATAGCCAGATAGTGGTCTGATTTCATGTCGGCCACGGAATATGTTTTGCAATCCAAACTCTCTTTTTGGAATCTATGCTTGACCATAATGAAGTCAATTTGTAATTATTCTCTATCTCCTGGTCTCATCCATGTGTTATGGTTGATGAATGATGGCGTTAGCAACAACCAACTTGCGCTCGGTGCAGAAATCTATCAGCCGGCTTCCTCCATCGTTCCTTTCGCCTAGTTCAAATTCCCTTACATTCTTTTCTTCTCTAACTTTTTCTACCACAACATTCCAATCTCCTATTACTATAACATTGTTATCACAATTGACATTCCTCTCAATTTCTATTTCTTCGTAGACCTTTTCGATGTCCTCATCTGCTTGACAGTGAGGCATATAGATGTGTACGATTATACTCTCGTGAACTTAGGTTTCGTATCTATTTTAGTTACAATGATACTTTCTCTATATAGATCATGATATTCCACCTGCTGTACGAGTTTCCTAGTCAATATGATACCTAACCCCACGTAACCCTTGTTTCATTAGGTGTTAATGATCATGTGGTTTCCTGACAGGAAGTGTTAAGTTTCCTATTAGCGTACTTCACTAATATCTTGCTACGGTGGGTGAGTGGTTATCGTATTGGACAGTAGACAGTCAGATTTTCTCTTTGTCACCAAGCACCTCGCTAGAATTCCGCACCCGGTGATCCAATCCAATAGGAGGTCATCGTCACTTATATTTATAATGCATAGGGAGATGCATATTCTCGAGAAGAGCCTAACGGTGGTAGTTTCTCGTTGCCTTAAACCGTGCAGCTAATGTTACCAATGACTTCACAGTCTGTGGAATAGGTAAGTATTGACTAATTCTAAAATATTGCTACTCTCCTTCAGAATAATATAATAAAACCGATCTACTACCAATTAATTAGAACTAGTAATAATCTATACAATGAAAAATACCAACTCATTAACTACATGAAGCACGGCAACAGATGGACATCACATGGCGAGGTGAGCGACTGAAACATTGCCCAACACCAGTTTACCTAGGTGTCACACTAGACCGTGCTCTAACCTACAGACAGCAATGTCTGAACACGAAACAGAAGGTCAGTGCTCGCAATGGCATATTCAAGAAGCTGATCGGCAGCACCTGGGGAGCCAGCCCGCACAATCTGAGGACTTCCGGACTTGCACTGTGTGTGTCAGCCGCTGAGTATGCCGCTCCTGTGTGGAACGCTTCAGCACATGCTAAGCAGGTTGATACTGCTGTCAACGACACTGCAAGGATAATCTCGGGATGCCTGAAACCAACACCAGTGCACAAACTATACCCTATTGTTGGAATAGCCCCACCCAACATCCGGAGGGCCACTGCTGCGGACGCCGAGAGAACAAAGCAGGAGAATGACCATCGACATCCACTATATGGTCACCAGGCAGCAAGGTCTCTCCTCAGATCCCGCGAGAGTTTCTTTGCTAGGACTACACCGCTGGAGAGAACACCAGAGACAACTCGTCTTAACAGATGGAGGAGCTCACTGCCCACAGTAATGACACCAAAGGAAGAACTGGCTCCTGGCGCCGACTTACCTTATCCTGTGAGGAGGTCCCTCAACCTCTTAAGAGTGGGTGTCCCTCGATGCAAGACCAACCTGCAAAAATGGGGTATCCTTCCAGCAGACGCAGACACCTCTTGTGAATGTGGAGCTGAACAAGACCCAAGCCACCTACTTACCTGCCCCCTCCTGGACAACCCATGCACAATGGAAGATGTTTTTAGAGGAAGTAACAAGGCCATCACAGCTGCAATTTTTTGGAAATGTTGACCGGACACGGAAATGATGATGAATGATTACATTGTTATTATTATTATTATTATTGAAAATGATTTGTAAGAAATCAAAGTTCTATGAATCTCACATATACTGTACTGTTATTCGTATAAATAACAGCCAAATATTGTAAATGAGTACACTTGCATGGATTCCCCCCCACCACAAGACAAATGTCAACTAAATAGACAATGTAACAGTTGGTAGCCATACACACATGGACCCTCCCCTACCACAGATCAAATGACCAATGAACCACAACTTAAAATGAACTATTGTAACTTTTGCTGGACGATAGGTACATATACTTTATTGCCATTAACTGCAATTGTATAGAATAGACTATGCCAATATTATAAGATTAGTTTTAACTTACATTACGTTTAAATGCTTGTTACGAATTTAAGTTACATTGCGTTCTTCTGTATAAGGAACACAATTTTTATTTTACAATTTTTAGTCAGATTTTTACAATACTTTTCCTAGAAATTCTTCTATTAGGGGCGTGATGGTACAGTGGTGAAACTGCTTGCCTCTCACCAAGGCAGACCGGGTTTGATTCCCGGCCAATGTGGTTCGTATTCAACGTAAAAATAGAGGTCCCGTGGCTCATGATCGCGAGATTAAGAGTCACGTAACCTAAAACTACAAGCTTTCTTCCTTAAATACATCTATTGTGTAAGGACATTCATTTTAAGCCATTTTGATAAGACTATTTTCCATTTTTATATTATTTAGATTTTTTATTGGGCATGGAGTTTGATTAAAAAGTTTTATTTGTTGATACTAGTGACTTTATATTAATGCTCAGACGTGGGTTTGGGGGTATATAAATCATGCTTTCCCCAGGTATTATCATAATGTAAGGTAGAAAAGATATAAAAGTAAGACAGGTCTTCTTTTACATACATAATATTAGCATGACTAATAAAGACAAGGTATAGTTAGAATTCCATATTTTATAAAACTCAATGTACAAGAGTCAAGGTATTTAATACCTGATATGAGTCTGATAATTTTCTTTTGAAAAATAAATACCTTGTTCGAATAACTGTCCGCGCTAATCCCAGATAGTCTCTCAGCCCCAAAATAAATGCCCTTTAACACCACCATCCACCAATAATATTGTAGCCATGCTACAGTAGGTGAAATAGGAACAGTGTTCATTCTAAAAAAAAATTCGTAGTGATAGAAACTAATACTACTAATTAAACTAATAAGGAAATATTAAGTGCTCATTATTTACTTCTGTTTCTTGTATGGCCATTGCCTATAGTCAATAAATAATTAAATTGGAATTTCTGATTCTAGTACCGTATAATTATTGTGTATTACGAAATACTGATGGAAATTACCACAAGCTGTTGTTAGTAAGATGAATGTTGCTCTGTTTGCAGGTAGTCACTCCGAATGAATATTGGCCTTCTTGCTGCTTCTGTATGAACAAGCCGAAGCCGCACGTCACCGGATTCCAGGCGTTTTTGGTTGAGTTGATGATCACGGCGGTTCTCATTCTCGTGGTGTGTGGTGTCTGGGACAAACGGAACGCTGACAAACTGGACTCAGCATCGCTCAAGTTCGGCTTCGCCGTCGCGGGTCTCGCCATGGTTGGGGTACGTATCATTGAGGATTGTGAACCACGGCCTTCTAGACACCTTCAAGGTAGCCTTTACATTTGTCGTGGTACATATTTTGTGAACACAACTCCAGCACTTCACCACATGACGTGTTTTCCGTCACTGAGTTCTGTGCCCCCTATTGGAGGGCTTTGTATAGTAAAAACATGGAAGTGTATCTCCATCTGTCACGTAGGCAATGTAAATTTCGTAGTATTTTTACTTGAATGGTAAGAGCAATTTGTGGTTAGCAGAATTGCGTGATTACATATACATTTTCTGTTGTCATGTTCCGTGTGTCTTGAAGCATGGTAAATTTTACAAGAAATGCATATCTGGAATAGGGATATCTGATGCGAAACTTATCTGCCAGATGTTATGACTGTTTTATGTGGGACTCCATTGATTTGCCTTCCGTTGACATTCTATAGAGCTTACACTTAAACTTGGCATAGAACGCGCCACCAGCGAATGGTTATGCATAAACAGCTTCCGGTTTAGTAGTCAAGTATGGATGTAATGGGGACTGTGAACTGCAATTTTTCTTGCATGTAACTGAGAAAATTATTGTTCTTAGGAGGAATAAAAGTTGTAAAATGCACGAAGAATGATATGATCTTCAGCTGTGTGCAATGGCAAAGATCTGCATGTGTTTAACACTCGTAATCTCTAAATGTTGCACATTTTCCCGTCAATTTACAAAAGATTATGTTTAAAACTTCCTTAAGATCGTGACGAAGGAAGTTGGTTGGTTGGTTCGTCAGTTTAGGAGCTGCGACAACGCGGTCATGTAGCCCCGTGTACTTTGGGCGTGTGTAGAATCTGTCTGATAATATAAATATAACCCCTGGCACTACGGCCCGTTAAGGGCCTAGGCCTACCAAGTGATCGCTGCCCAGCCATTTGGCCTGCAGATATTGGGGTAAGGCGTGATCAGCGCATCGGGTCCCCTCGGCCGTTAATCTTGGTTTTCGTGATCGGGGCGCTGCCTCACTGTCAGACAGCTACTCAATTGTCCTCACGAGGCTGAGTGTACCCCTTCCATCCCTCACGTCAGTTTCTGAAATCCCTGATGGGGCTGTGAATCGAATCCGGGGCCTCTGGGTGAGAGGCAGGCACGCTACCCCAACACCACGGGGCCGGCAGAATGTGTCTGATAACCGGTGTTAATTGTGATGACTGTATTAGTGTGTGTTATCTGTTTTCAATTCAAGTAAGAGAAAGCAATTTACAGCAGTAAAACAGGAAAAGCAGCAGGATTAGATGACATCACAATAGATCAGATCAAATATTTCGGTTCAGTAACGAAAGAATTGCAACTGAATCTCTTTAACATCTGCTTTGCATCCATGAAAATTCCAATAATATGGAGGAAATCTCAGGTGGTTGCAATTCTGTAACCGGGCAAAGAATCATCTGACCCTAAATATTTCACACCAATTTCCATACTCTGTCATCTGTACAAAATAATGGAGATAATGTTACTTAACCGTATGATGGGAGTAGAATATCAACACCTTATCCCTCAACAAGCTCGCTTTCGTCCCTGGTTCTGCATCTAACTCAGTATATTGAGGACGGGTTTAAGATAAAGAAAATAACTGGTGTGGCCTTCGTTGATCTCTCAGCTGCTTACGACACGGTGCACCATCGGACACTTCTGTACAAGCTCTATAGAATACTCGGAGACATCAAGATAACCAAGATGATTGTTACTTTGCAAGAAAACAGACGTTTTTGTTGTTGAATTCCAAGGACGTCGGAGCAGATGGAGGAATCAAAGGAATGGCCTCCCTCAAGGCAGTGTACTGGCACCTACCCTGTTCAACATCTACACAAATGACCAGCCGCTGCCGGTAGGCACCCGAAGCTGGTGATCTTGCCCTCGCCACCCAAACTGGCAGTTTTGATGAAGCAGAAATTTCTTTAACTTATGCTCTGGAAGAACTTGGAACATATTATGATGCAAATCAACTTAGACCCAGCCCAGCTAAGACTCAAATCTGCGCCACGCTCAGGTGGTTCTAAAGCTTAGAATCCTCTGGAAAGGGAAACTATTGAACACTGCTTTATTCCCAAATAGCTATGAGTTACTCTGTACCACAGGTTAACCTATAAGAAACACTGACAAAATATGAAGCAAAATATATCTGCTAGAAACAATATTCTGCGAAAACTGTCAGGAACCAGCTGGGGAATGCAGCCACAAACTCTCAGAACATCAGGTCTGGCCCTATGCTACTCCGCAGGAGAATATGCCTTCCCAGTTTGGTACAAGTCCGTTCATGCAAAGCTTTCAATGATACCTCCAGAATCATCACTGGCTGCCTGAAACCCACCCCCATCGAAAAGACTCACTATTGAGCTGGTATTGCTCCTGGTGAGATCCGTAAGGAGGTAGCAGCAAACAGGGAAAAACTCCAAGATCAACATCAGAAACTCATCCCCTTTACAGGTACCTTCCAAATCCAACGAGGCTGAAATCAAGGAAGAGCTTCCTCAATTCATCTGTCAACCTTGAAGGGAAAGCAGAAGCTACAAGAGCCAGACTGTGGAAAGAAAAAACTGAATAACTCTCTAACTGGATGAAGCCAAAGGAAAGTCTCTCAAGACTGGTCAAATTGGAAGGCCCTAAATAAACTTCGTACAGGAGTTGCAAGAACAAGGGTGAATCTTCAGAAGTGGGGTTTCTCATCCAACACATCTCTCTGTGATTGTGGAGGGCAACAGACGACTCAGCATCTTTGTCAGTGCTCCTTGTACCCTTCAACTTGTACTAAGAATTACCTAATTGCAGCCATTCCCAATGCCATCGACGTCGCCCAGAACTGGACAGCTAACATCTAGCTGCTAGCCTGCCTGCCCTTACCTTGTTTCTTTTATTTTTAATATGAGTGTACCTAAATATGAATATATGTCATGTAAAGAAGGTGCCTCTGACACGAATAAAAAAAGACCAGTCATTTTTATTAGCATTGTAATTTAGCAGCCTTGTACTGTAAGTCGAGGTAGCATCTTCTTCTTCTTCTTCTTCTTCTTCTTCTTCTTCTTGGTCGTAGTTCGATTTTGAACGTCGTGACCCTTCACGCAATTCTGTTAACAATAACCCGCCAGCATTAATTTTTGAAGTGGCAGATTAGTCAGAGACTCTTTATCTGGTCAAGGTACCGGTTCGGGGCACGTCCCCTCAGCCTTTTTCCGTGAACTTTACCCTAGATGGCGTGCTTTAGGAGCAATCCTTGGCTCCTTCCGAATAAATACATTTGTTCTTCTTGCTATCCACGATATTCGTAGCATTCTTCGATAGCTCGTCATCTCGAAGGCTTCGATTCTCCTACGGCATGCAGCATTTATGGTCCAGGACTCACAGCCATACGTGACGATAGGAAATACCGAAGATTGAACCAGTCGCTTCTTTGTTTCCTTGGTAATATGATGATCTTACCATATTCTTGTTAGACTAGACTGGGCTTTCTTAGCCATACCTATTCTTCTTTTAATTTCTCCTTCACAGTTTCCCTTAGTGGAAATGCGAACTCCTAGGTAGGCTATTTCTTCATTGAAATCAATATCTCGTTTTAGCTGGAAGGGACGAGGTAATGCACGCTGTCTGTCCACTACCATCAAGTAACACTTGGATCGATTTAGTGTAAGGCCTGCTTCTTCACTAAACCTCAGTGCGTTGTAAAAGTTCTGCCACCTCTTCCTCCAAACTAGCCAGCAGCACATTATCATCTGCATACCGGAGGTTGGAGATGGTCTTGCCACATATTTGAACCCCACCTTTCGAATCCTCGGTGGATTTTCTGATGATCCATTCTCCATAGATGTTGAATAGGATTGGTGACAAAACACATCCCTGTCTGACGCATATTTCGACCTTAAAGGACTCTGATAACTTCCCATCGATTCTAACGTATGACTTCTTGTTGGTGTATAATGATTTCATCAGTTGTATAAGATGACTTGGTACTGCCATTTCCTCAAACACTTGCCAAAGAAGGTTCAAGTTAACATTATCGAAAGCTTTAGTGTAATCAAGGAAACAGAATATTTCAGGCACATTGAGCTCGTAGAATTTATTACCTGTTCTCTTGTTCCTTTTCCTGGAACGAAGCCTGCTTGCTCTGGGGGTATTTGTGGAAGGAGATAGTACTTCAAGCGCCCTAACATAACCTTGCTGGCGTGGTTTATTAGCGAGATGGTTCTGTAATTCGCACAATGCTGTTTTGATCCCTTTTTGTGTAAAGGGATATATACTGATTCTTTCCACTCATTTGGCCAGTTGCAAGTGATCCATATTTTATTGCAGATCTGTAGCAATATGCCAATCCCACATTCCCGTGCTGCTTTGATCAATTTTGCCACTATTCCTTCCATCTGACCTAGCCGATTTGTTATTAGCAAGCCTCCGTAAATCCGCTTCCACTTCACACCTTAAGACCAACGGTTCTCTCTGTTGTTCTGCCTTCTCTGAACCTCCTGTATTACGATCTGCATTGCCTTCCATAAGGGTTGCGCAATACTGACGCCATCTATTTAGAATAGCTTTAGTGTCGTCAGTCAGTAATCTACCTGTAGCCTACTATCTTCGACTGGTAAATGGCATGGTTTGAAGTTTCTTATCAAGAGTTTTACCTTTCTGAATAGATTTCTGGGCTCATTCTGGTTCATATGGGCTTCAACCTCCTCACAGAGGGATGCGATATAAGCATTGCGGTAACATACTTGAGAGATCAGTTTTCACTTCTTTATTTCTGTAAGTCAGTTTACCATTTAAAAAATGTACATTTCCTAATACTGTATGTGATTAGAGAGAGAAGGCCGACAGCAGTAGTTATACTCACTAAGGCGCAGAGCTAGGCCATGGGGCCAAGCTATCTGCAGACTTGGTAGACGTGCGTTCGAACCCAAACGTCGGACGTCCTTGAAATGGTTTTCAGTGGTTTATCATTTCTCCAGGCAAATGCTGGGACGGTACCTATCTTAAGGTCACAGCCGCTTCCTGCCCAAATCCTACCTCAATTACAAATCCACATTAGCACAGACATCACAGTGACACAGGTTATCAGACAATATTCTACACACACATCTAAGTACATGGGGCTATTTGATCACGATGTTGCAAAGCCCCTAAAACAGTCAACAACAAGTAGTTCCGTGAAGAACTATACAGCCTATTTTCATATATCCTACTTATGTTAATTGCCTGTATCAACATCCAAAATTTCAGTTTATTGCTGTAATAAATTCGTAGATATTGAGAACCGACTAAATATTTCGGATGGTCGCCATGTTGGATTTTATATATGTAGGTCCTAGAGTTATGTACTGTTACATGAAAATTATTGTGTACGTGTAGCATTCAAACTTCAATCGCTTGATTAGGACACAAGAAGTAACAAGGAGATTTTAAAATTTCGCACAGCTGCCATCTTGTCATTATGGAAACAATTGAAATAAATTAGATGCCAGTGGATTAAGATTCGTATAAGGATTTACTGTACCAAGTTTCACTGCACTTGGATGGTTAAATTGCGAGAAACATCCATGTGAATATTTATACTTCGCATCGCCGCCATGTTGGATTTGTGATCATGAGGTTATTAAAAGTCCTATAGGTGAACTAAAGTTCATAGCCCCTATGAACATAAAAAAATTCAGTTTGATTGCTATAATAGATTCGTAGATATTCAGAGCCGTCTAAATATTTCGGATAGTCGCCATGTTGGATTGTTAAATGTATAGGCCATAGAGTCATGTACCATTAAAGGAAAATTATTGCGTAGGTTCATTATTCAAACTTTCACATCGATGGCATGATTACGACACTAGAAATAAAAACTTAATTTTAAAATTCGCAAAGCCGCCATCTTGAGGTTATGTACACAATTGAACTAAATTAGATACCAGTGTAATACAATGTGTATAAACATTTCCTGTGCCAGATTTCCTTGCCGTTGGAACATTAAATCGCGAGAAAGGTGTATTTAAAATTTTCAAATTCGCTTGGCCGCCATGTTCGTTTTGTAGTTAACCGGTGTTTGAATGTCTTATAGATGAACTTCCAGTAGTGCCCTTTATCTCCATACAAAATTTCAGGGTGATACCGCTAATAGTTACAGAAATATAGAATGCCGGTGAAATATTTCGCACATCCGCTATCTTGTGGTTATGTAAACAATTGAACCAAGTTAGATGTCGGTGCATTACAATGTGTATAAACATATACTGTACCAAGTTTTATAGCGTTTGGTTGGTTAAATCGCGAGAAACGTCTTTTTAAAAGTCGCAAATTCGCGTGGCCACCATGTTGGTTTTGTAGTTACCAGTTTTTCAAAAGTCACATAGGTGAACTTCTAGTAGTTCCCTTTATCACCGTAAAAATTCCAGGGTGATATCGGGAATAGTTTCAGAGATATTGAATGCTGGTGAAATATTTCGCACAGCCGCCATGTTGGATTGGTGAGACGTAACAAAATTTGAAGGGCACGGTCGGGGTTGTCCGGAATAGTGCTATGAACTTACCGAGTTTCATTGAAATCGCTCCAGCCGTTTAGAAGTTATTATGGGGGGAATACACACTCCTCTCTCTCACACACACACACACACACACGCACACAAACACGGACAAAAGGTGATCTCATAAGCCTATTTTTTTTTCTAAATTGAAAATAGGCTAATAAATCGAGTCTATGTAGGATTTGTCTGATTGATATCTGTCGCAGGGCTCACGATGAGAAACGTATTTGCGATGTTTGATTAAACATCTTGAACCTCTTCAACGAGTTTGCACTATAATAAATATTTCTGACAACTGATTCTGAAGGAAGTGTTACGAAGTTATTTCAGTTCACAAGTCTAGTACGATGAACAAATGCACAGTGGAGCGGTATACTGGTGTTTTGGATTATTTAATACCGCCATCTGGTATGAGAAATACCGCTATACCGCTCAGGTTTAAAAGCTGATGAATGGGAAGTTGTTTATTTCACCAACAAGAACACTCGTCAAACACAAAATATCATTGTCCATCTCATATTATTCCCGTTTTCAACGGAGTCGGGGATGAGATGCGATGAAAGTCTATGTGGTGGATGGGTTTTACGGCCAGATGCTCTTCCTGACGCCAACCTCACGAGAGGAGTTAATGAGAGTTGAAATGAATGAGGATGAATGAAACTGGGCAAGGATGTGGAAGGAAGCGGCCTTGGCCTGTCAGAAGGTACCGTACCAACATTTGCCTGGAGTTGAAAATGGGGAAACCACGGAAAACTATTTGAAGGACGATCGACGGTGGGGCCTGAGCCTACTGTACGTCTACCGAGTCCACAGAGAGCTTGAAACACGAAATATCATTACGGTGTGTTTATTAAATTACACGATACTTACTACTTTGTGGCTCATTTCCATTATATAAGGGAGTTTGTTATAAAAAATATTTGCACCAATATTTTTTATTGAATTTATAAAAGATTTATTCTTACTTAAAAAGGAAATAAAAATGGAACACATTACAGGTAAATAAACAAATGAAAGCGAAACCTGGTATAAAAACCGATTCATCTTCTTCTTCTTCTTCTTCTTCTTCTTCTTCGCGAATGGGTCACTTAGGACCCCGCGGAATCAACATTTTCTGAGCTTTCCTCCTTGCCCAATAGTTCTTCATTTTCACTGATTGCTGTAATTTCTGTTCCTCCGATCAGGTACGTCGCTGTGGTTTCTTCTCATCTTCCTCAAATCTCCTTGTGTGAACAATTTTCCGGATCATATTTCTATCTTGTAAATTTGTTTATACTTGTTTATACCATTTTGGTCTTGTGCGTTTGATTTGCAGAAATTTGTGGATTCGATAAGTGAGTCTGTTAGGATTCATTCTTTCCAAATGGCTTAGAAACTGAATTCGTCGCAATCTCTTTGTATCAGTTAATCAGTTATTTAAAATAAACGTTGAAATATTTCTCAAGAAACCGTTTATTTAATTTGTTTGTATGTAAAGCCTTATCAACACATAGTATTTTACATGCCTGAATCGTTTAAATCTTTAGTGTTATCCACGACGTCACGGACGCAGCCATTTTGTGACTAGATAATGTATCGCGATCTATACTACACCCGCCTTAGTTGCAAATACACACACTGGAACGGTCTTCTCAATGTCATAGGTTATCAGATTCCACACACACACAAGTACACGGGGCTACTCGACGACGATATCGCAAAGCTCCTAAATGAATAAACAAGATAAACATGTGAACACACCTTTAGAACCGTCTACCGATGTGCGTCTTTTCCATTTTGTTTGAAATTCCGTACGTATTTGAAAGCTGCTGCTTCTTTTCTTTAATAACCTGGTCTAATCCGCAAGCAGATGAACTGCTGCAGACTGAACAAACTTAAGTGTGGGTAACCTCTCTATCAGAGTGTCCCTAATGAATTGTGGTTTACGTCGCGAGATTTATCGACACCTGGTCTCAGCATAACCACACTTCTTGCTGACAGAATCCATAAAGACTTAATCGCAACGTTCGGGTTCTATCTATTTGACATAAAATATCTCCTTTATTCTACTTGCTGATGCCGACTGTGCCAGTGATATCTTTTGCCATAAAAATGAAATATTCATTCAATACTTTAAGAATTCCATTAATTCCCGTAGAACGTTTAGTGGGGTCAGCGGAGATGTCGCTGTATTTTCCCGATTTACTGCTCTGTCGGGCGCAGCCATATGTGCTAGTTTTATTGGTAATTTTGTACAGTGCTGCAAACTTGCGGACAGGGTATTGGTGATATCTATATAATTCGCACTGCAGTCTTCTCATAGTAGAGCCCAGTGGCGGCTAGTGACCCTCCAAAGTAGTGTGCCCAAGAAAACAACAGTAGCTGTGAACGTTTCCGTTTCAATAAAAATAAATGACCAAGAGGCAGTAGCGGTTCGTTACTCTGTCGACTGCAGGTTCAATATAGAAGAACTTTCGCTACACGTATCTGGGTTTAAATCTCCTGAAGATTTAATCAACTCACGTTTCATAAAAATATGATGATAATTGTTATTTTAAGGAGTCTAACATGTAGATTATCGGTTCCTAATGGGATGGGTGATACGATGATGCGGAAAGTCACAAATAAAAATAAAACTAATGACATACACCTAACTTACGTACTAGAAGAAAAAAAGAGATGTCAAAAAGCAAGAAAGGAAAGAAACCACACGCAAAGGAACTAAAGGATTTTGTGAAAGAACCGGGTACCTCTATGTTTAGGCCAACCTGAGTTACACATAGATCCTGAGGAAAGGAACATTTTCTTTCGTTTGGTGTAGGAACCAAATTGTACCATAGAAAAACCACGCAGTTGTGGAGTGAAATCACATCTGTTATGTATTTGGTGGAGGAATAAAAAGAAGGTAGCTCCAGGAATTTGTGGTGGTTCCGATTACTTAGAATAAGATTTTAAACTTTAAACTTAATAAAACTGATTAGGCTATCCTAAACAAGCACAAAGGGACTCAGTGAAGTCTTCTTAAATATTGTCTTTAAGGATACTGTGTACTCTTGAACATGTGAATTGTGCACAGTATCAGGCATCGTTACAAGAAGCATTTTCTCGCGTTGAAGCCAGGCCATGGTTAAGACTCTCGTTACTGAAAAATGCAAGTTATTCTGAACTGGATGATAACCATATGAGGATATTATGAGGTTAGAAAATTTGGACAATTAATACAAATAATAACGAAAGAATATTCAGAAAAAGGTAACATCCCTTTATTGAGGAACACGTATCTCAGTTGTCTTTCAACCAAACGCCCTCTAAGTGTTTTTCACAAACTGAGAATAGCTAACTTCATAATGTTAACCTATAATAATTTTCATCAGATATTAGCAAGCCGTGGTCTTAAGTTAGGAGCTATCCCGACATTTGCCTGGAGTAGAAGTGGGAAACCACGGCAAACCACTTGCAAGATGGTTGAAATGGGAATCGAACTCTCCTTCCTGTCAGAAGGTACTGTCGCAGTATTTGCTTGGAGATGAAAATGGGGGAAACCACGGAAAGAACATTTGAAGGACGGCCGACGGTGGGGCTCGAATTCCACGTCTACCGAGCCCGCAGAGAGCTTGGCCCTCTCCTATGGTTTTGTTCTTCTTACTCTGATAGGCCACCTTGTGGTGTAGCGGCTAGAATTCTTGGCTGTCTTCCCAGAGGTCCGGGTTTGATTCCAAGGAATTTTAATTCTGGTGTAAGAGCTTGAACTTTCAGTCTCGTGAGGAAGAATGTCTAGAATGAACCAGGAGAATTTTAATGTGAATTCATGGAACCATTAACGGGTGAGTTAGCCGAGGTCGTTACGGCGTGGCTGCTGGCAGTCGCTCATATCCGGGAGGCGAGGAGATTCAAATCCCCCCGCCGGCAACCTTGAAGATGGTTTTCTGTGGTTTCCCATCTTCCTTCCAGGCAAATGACGGGGTTGGTCCCTAACTATAGGCCACAGCCGCTACCTTCCAACTCCTCGTCCTTACATTCAAACTTTCCTCCCCAGACAACACTCCATTCGCGAAGGTCCTTGTAGCTCACCCCATGGGTGTCCGCCTAGAAGCAGCTACAAACTGGCGAGCCGAACATGTCCTCGGACACTCCCGGCACTAAAAGCCATACCCAAAAAAATGGAACCATTTTTAATTGCAAATTTCATACTCTTTATTTATCTTGTAGCCTTCTTTCTGTGTATAACGTTCTTTGTGGAGCAGTTATGATGATAATGATGAAACTTGGCAAGTCCATAGTAGTACGTTAAATAAAACCTGTCCTGGATTTTATTAGGAGACGAATTAGTACTTTATTGTACTTAATAATATCTAACCATGCAGTATTTTCATTTCGGAATTTACCACATAAACTTCTAGAAAATATAAAGACCTAAGTAGCATGACCACATAAAAATTAGGGCGATTTCAGAAATTGTGTATGTGAAGAAAATACTGACAAAGTATGAGACCAAATACAGAAAGTTTAATTTGCAACACATGGTTAAGGTCGGAAATATTTTTTTCATTAGTGCACATAAATGATTCGATACGGCACAAGGACATGGCCGTACAATTACTGAGAAAGGGAAGGTGATGGTGCAGTTGCTTAGAGGCTTGTCTTTCACCCGGACGGCGGGGCTCGAATCCTGGTGACAGTGGGGTGGAATTTTCCCCTGAAAAATCATGTGGCGTCAGGAAGGGCATCCGACCTTAAATCCCGGCCAAAACCTAAATGAGTCAGCTTGACTTTGGGAACCCCAATTAAATGGGATAAGCCAAAGAAAGTTATGCATGGGAATATATGTTGGTTCTACCAAGTGCAATCATCAACATTAAGTTTTGTGAGCAATTGTTATTTCTTCTTCTGCGTGAATGGGTCTCCTAGGACCACGCGGAATCAACACTTACAGGCCTTGATGTTTGCACAATAACTCTTCATGCGCAACTATTGAGCGAGTCTTCGTTGCTGCGACCAGACGTGTCTGGTAGGTCTTCTCTCTTCTCCCTCAAAACCCCGTGTATGAGTATTTTTCCTAATTTCCTCTCGATCCTTGAGATTGGGAAAACCTAATTCAGCCAAGTCCTTTTCCGCCTGTTTGTACCAATTGGACCTTGTTGCCTTTTTCTGCAAAAACGTATAGATGGTGTTAACCTAGTTGGGTCCATTCTGTCCAAATGTCCCATGAATTGGATCCTTCTCATACGGATTGTGTCTGTGATTTTAGTATTTTTTAGATAGACGTCAGCATCAGGTTTCGGAAGGTGAATTCCATCATTGATTCTTGGTCCCAACATTTTTCGCATGATTTTGCGTTCCTTAATCTTCAATTGATTTCTCAGTGTTTTATGTTGTAGATTGTCTCGACTGCTATAATAATGCATACATATATATTATTATTTAGTGCATTTTAAATAAATTTTTAGATTATTAACTTCCGAGGTCTAATTGATCGGTTTTGACTGATTGCAGGGACACTACAGCAGTTCAAGCATGAACCCTGCGCGTAGTTTCGGACCAGCCTTGTGGAACATGGACTTTGAGCATCATTGGGTGAGTATGGTCCAAGCGTCACCTAACCATCTGTTCCCTGTCACTAAAGTATGGTAATTCATAGTAATTTTCTTGCTGTTTTGTTGAATCAAGGTTGCATTTACTGATGATCCTCATGATTCAAGCTCACCAAGTATCCAGACACTAAAAACGGGCACTTATAGGCCTAATATAACTTGACTATATTTCAGCATTAGATGATAGTCTTGTAAGTTATGTCGTCGATTTAATAATAACTTTCAGTAGGTTAACACGATTTATGGGAAGTACGAGATTCCACCTGAAAATTACACATTATTTGCTCAGATTACAGCGTGCGGTTCGTCAAACGATCATCGTCAGATCTTGTACCATACAAGATAAAATTGCTGTGGGAAGAACTATTAAAACCCGCAATGTTAATCCGAAACAGTCTCGGCCTGCCAACACAAATCAGCTAAGTGATGCTATGGAATACTCCAGCATGAAGTCCCCGAAATAGATCTACTTATCTCAATATTCTCAAGATTATGAAGATTGACAAGAAGTAGGCCTAACCATAAAATATACAGCATATTAATAGCAACATATTCCACGGTGATGATATTAAATAAATACGACTAATAAGATTATTAATAATAAGGTTAATAAAATAAATAAATAAATACACAACAAATATGCTGTCTGTAACTAAACTGACTTGAAAATGTGCTCTCTGTAACTAAACTGGCACGACAATGTGCTGTCTGTAACCAAACTGGTGCGACAATGTGCTCTCTGTAACTAAACTGACGCGAAAATGTGCTGTCTGTAACCAAACTGAAGCGAAAATGTGCTCTCTGTAACTAAACTGGCGCGACAATGTGCTGTCTGTAACCAAACTGACGCGAAAATGTGCGCTCTGTAACTAAACTGGCACGACAATGTGCTGTCTGTAACCAAACTTACGCGAAAATGTGCGCTCTGTAACTAAACTGGCACGAAAATGTGCTGCCTGTAACCAAACTGACGCGAAAATGTGCGCTCTGTAACTAAACTGGCACGACAATGTGCTGTCTGTAACCAAACTTACGCGAAAATGTGCGCTCTGTAACTAAACTGGCACTAAAATGTGCTGCCTGTAACCAAACTGACGCGAAAATGTGCTCTCTGTAACTAAACTGGCAGGACAATGTGCTGTCTGTAACCAAACTGACGTGAAAATATGCTCTCTGTAAATAAACTCACGCGACAATGTGCTGTCTGTAACCAAACTGACGTGACAATGTGCTCTCTGTAAATAAACTGGCACGACAATGTGCTGTCTGTAACTAAACTGACGCGACAATGTGTTGTCTGTAACTAAACTCACGCGACAATGAGCTGTCTGTAACCAAACTGACGTGACAATGTGCTCTCTGTAACTAAACTGGCTCGACAATGTGCTATCTGTAACTAAACTCACGCGACAATGTGTTGTCTGTAACTAATCTCACGCGAAAATGTGCTGTCTGTAACTAAACTGGCACGACCCTGTAACTAAACTCACGCGACAATGTGCTGTCTGTAGCTAATCTCACGTGACAATGTGCTGTCTGTAACTAAACTGGCACCACAATATGCTGTCTGTAACTAAACTGACGTGACAATGCGCTCTCTGTAAGTAAACTGGCACTACAATGTGCTCTCTGTAACTAAACTCACGCGATAATGTGCTGTCTGTGACCAAACTGACGCGAAAATGTGCTCTCTGTAACTAAACTTGCGCGACAATGTGATGTCTGTAATTAAACTGACGTGACAATGTGCTCTCTGTAGCTAAACTCACGCGATAATGTGCTGTCTGTAACCAAACTGACGCGAAAATGTGCTCTCTGTAACTAAACTGGCGCGACAATGTGCTGTCTGTAATTAAACTGACGTGACAATGTGCTCTCTGTAACTAAACTCACGCGATAATGTGCTGTCTCTAACCAAACTGACGCGACAATGTGTTGTCTGTAACCAAACTGACGTGACAATGTGTTGTCTGCAACCAAACTGACGTGACAATGTGCTCTCTGTAACTAAACTGGCACGACTCTGTAACTAAACTCACGCGACAATGTGCTGTCTGTAACTAAACTGGCAAGACTCTGTAACTAAACTCATGCGACAATATGCTGTCTGTAACTAAACTGACGTGAAAATGTGCTCTCTGTAACTAAAATGGCACGACTCTGTAACTAAACTCACACGATAATGTGCTCTCTGTAACTAAACTGGCACGACAATATGCTGTCTGTAACTAAACTCACGTGACAATGCGCTGTCTGTAACTAAACTGACGCGAAAATGTGCTCTCTGTAACTAAACTGACGCGAAAATGTGCTCTCTGTAACTAAACGTGCACGACTCTGTAACTAAACTCAAGCGACAATGTGCTGTCTGTAACTAAACTGGCACGATTCTGTAACTAAATTCACGCGACAATGTGCTGTCTGTAACTAAACTGACGCGAAAATGTGCTCTCTGTAACTAAACTGGCACGACTCTGTAACTAAACTCACGCGACAATGTGCTGTCTTTAACTAAACTGGCACGACTCTGTAACTAAACTCACGCGACAATATGCTGTCTTTAACTAAACTGACGTGAAAATGTGCTCTCTGTAACTAACAGGGCACGACTCTGTAACTAAACTCACGCGACAATGTGCTGTCTGTAACTAAACTGGCACGACAATATGCTGTCTGTAACTAAACTCACGTGACAATGCGCTGTCTGTAACTAAACTGACGCGAAAATGTACTGTCTAGAACTAAACTGATTCGACAATGAGCTGTCTGTAACTAAACTGGCACGACTCTGTAACTAAACTCACGCGACAATGTGCTGTCTGTAACTAAAATGACGCGAAAATGTGCTCTCTGTAACTAAACTGGCACGACTCTGTAACTAAACTCACGCGACAATGTGCTGTCTGTAACCGAACTGACGTGACAATGTGCTCTCTGTATCTGACACGACAATATGCCGTCTGTAACTAAACTCACGCGACAATGTGCTGTCTAGAATTAAACTGATTCGACAATGTGCCCTCTGTAACTAAACTGATGAGATAATGTGCTCTCTGTAACTAAACTGACGCGACAATGCGCTGCCTAGAACTGAACTGACTGACGCGACTATGTGCCCTCTGTAACTAAACTGATGAGATAATGTGCTCTCTGTAACTAAACTGACGCTACAATGCGCTGTCTAGAACTGAACTGACTCGACTATGTGTCCTCTGTAACTAAACTGACGCGACATTGTGCTTTCAGTAATTAAACTGACGTGATAATGTGCTGTCAGTAACTAAACTGATGAGATAATGTGCTGTCTGTAACTAAACTGATGAGATAATGTGCTGTCTGTAAATAATCTGACGCGACGTTTAAACGCGACAATATACTCTGTAATGAAACTGTCGGTGAGATCAGAAAGCGGCAACAACTCAATGAAAGTGCTGTGAGCTTAACTCAATCATATGCAATTTCTCATTTAAAATCGATGCCAATACTGAATCAGCCAGAAATGGCGGATGCTCCGTGTTGAACATAGGGGAATATAACCTACTTGTCTACCATATTATGAAGGAAGTAAAAGAGAATCTACTGTAAGGCTACATAAAAATACTGGAAGAATGGAAATAAAGAAATTATAAAGTAAAAAGAGCAATCAAATTGGACTCTTAGTACTAATGAAATTAACCAAAGCCAGTAAGTTGAACACGGAGTCTCTCAGCGCCTCCAGCGGTTTGGGCCGATATGAGATTCTATCGAGATCATAGTTCAGTATGGAAGTTACATACTGTTGCTTCAGTACAGTAATCGGTGAAACTTTCGAATTAGAACCTTAGAATGACACAGGTTGCACTGTAAAAGTACATAAATGTTCGTGATAAAGTGTAAGTACGAGGGATATAATTTAATCTTCGAGATATCGAAAAATGCGAGTTTTAGAATTTTGACTCAAAGAGAAAATTATACGTGTAAATTATAGGAAGTTTGTACCGGAAGTAAGTCGTTACTATGAGTTATCGAAAGTTCGAGCACCGTAATAGATATTCGATATATCGAGGTTCGATTGTAAATCTATCCACGATAAAGTAACCCCGTTCCCTTACCTGTTTATTTTCCTGCGTGCTGTAATTTCATCTGAAAACGTCTTATTTTGTTTTTCTCGTTTAATTTTCACCATCTTTGTTTCAGGTGTACTGGGCAGGTCCTTTACTAGGAAGCGTTCTGGCCACCTTGTTGTACAAGCAATTGTTCGCCCCCGGGCCAGAGACGGACGAGGATGAGGATCATGATGTGCCATTAACCGCAGTCAACAGCGCCGGCAAGAAGACCGGCTCTAACAAATCTATACACGCTTCCAAAGAAGACTTAGCGCTTTGAAAACAAGACAACAACCTTGCGCGCATTTACCTGAACAATGGAATTTTATACACCGTGCATATTTTGGACAGTATGGGACGCTGTCAGAGTGAAGTGTTAAGGCTTAGTTACATCATGCTATATGCTTCGTTTCTTACCACCATAATGTAGGATTCAATTTGTATATAAGTTTTGAAAACGTGTCTGTTAACCTGAATCTATAGAAGCACAAATCCCGATTATCTGACATCCAATTAACCAACTATCCGGATTATCCGAATCGAAAATGAAAATAAATATCGTTGTTGTTATTATCTAATTTGAGGGTCTGTATTTAACGAACACAATCATAAACTAGGCTACGTCATTTTCCCGTTTTATTACCTTCATTTTAATATTGATTTATTGACGGTAAATGACCGTACTATCGAACTTAAGGCACGCGGAAGTGCCGTGTGTTCGTTATATCGCGGAAATAGAATGTTTCCGGGTTGTCCGAATGTTTGTTCAACCGAATGACTCTCGGTCCCAGCAAGTACGGATAATCGAGATTTTAGTGTATGTGTATTTCGAAATGTTTATTGTTGTTGTTTATTCGTATTAGGGGCTTGGGGCATCTATGGTAATCAGCCCCGTGTACATGGGTGTTTGTTGACTGTGCCTAATACCCTGTGTTTCTATGATTACTGTAGTAGTGTGTGTAACTCTATGAGGGTCGGGGATGGGATAGATGCCTCAGCAATTAACACCGTTTATCAGACAGATTCTACACACACCCAAAGTACACGGGATTACATGACCGCGTTGTCGCAGCCCCTAAACTGAATAACCAACCAACACTTAAAAGGGTATGATTTGAAGATGAGACCAAAATTGGGATTCTCGAATCTAGGTAGCTTTGTTAACTCTAATGTAATTTTAATAAATCTTAGAAAGTGTAAATGGGTATATTATAGTTTCAGAATCCTGCATTATGATGTAAGAAAAATGTTTGCGATGTTATGTTCATGATTAGAAAGTAATCAAGAAGCAAGAGACTAGATCCTAAGACTGACACCAAAGAGAGATTGTTTTCATACTAACAGCCGTTGGGTTTCTTTTGTTTCCAAAATGTTCGTCATAATAATTGTTGTAGTTAAAAAAAAAATCTGTTACAGCATACAACCTCTGACCGAAAAGATCGGTGAATGGATTGTTGGCTTACCTGAAACAGCAGGTACTGTCCTTCGAAGTAATCTCCATGGATGGTTATGCACTTCTGAAAATGTCTGTACAAGTCCTGGAAGCTCTTTAGGGATAGCCTTCAGATGGGTCGTCACATTACGTTGGATGTCCGAAATGTCCGAAAACCTCTGGCCCTTGAGTGCTATTCGGTGACCCTGGACCTGGACCCCACCACTCCATACTTTGACGGTTGACTTCGGGGTCGTACGTCAGACACCAGGTCTCGTCGCCCGTGGCAATGGTTTTCAGAGCCATTCCATTCCACAGAATATTCACCCTTCTCACTGCCACCTGCCGAACAGGTGGGCATGGTAGGTTGCATAAATTCATCCTTCTAAACACGCACTGTGTCAAACATGTCTCACACCGCCAATGTTGCCAGGTCGACCGTTCTGGCTTTATTCACCAAAAGCAACGTGACGAGGCTTTTTAACACCATCGCAAAGGACGCCCTCTTGCAAAGTTTCCAGGACATGTATCGCCGATCTCAGCATTACATAGTTACGGGAGGGACTATTTCGAAGGACAGTAGGGTCACTGTCGTGCATTGTTCATCTATGTTGATAGCACAGGGCTATTCACCGAACTTAATTGTCACAGGTTGTATTATTTTGAAAGTGTGTTACGTTTGAGACGCAATATTGTTATGAAATATTTTTAATATAGACCTAGATAAATGACTAGACCAGACATTATTATTGTTATGTGTTTTAATTATGCTCCTAGTTTCCTTGATGGGATCAATATTGTTCCCAAGATTGTGGATTCAATTCATTGCCGAATAGGTTGGATTCTTGAAGTCGCGCCAGTTTCCTCGCGTAGCGGCTAGCATTCTCGGCTATCGTCCCGGAGTTCCGGGTTCGATTCCCGGCTCTGCCAAAACATTCTGGTCAGAGACAAAACTGAGAAGTGAGTCGTCCAGCTGCAAAACTCGTTTAATCTACTTGTGAATAAGGATCATGTCGTAAAATTATTTATTTAATTATTTAATTTTATTTTACTTGATTTAATTTTATTTTGTTTTGTTTAATTTAATTTTGTTTTGTAAAATTTTATTTCGTTTTATTGTGTTTTAAATTGTTTTATTTATTTATGTGTTTTATTTTTGGTTTTGTTTTGTTTATTTTGTTTTATTTTATTTTGTTTTGTTTCATTTTGATTTTGTTTTCTTTATCTTGTTTTATTTTATTTTGTTATGTTATGTTTTATTTTGATTTTCCAAAAAAAAAAAAAACATAAAAGCAAAAACACGAAGTAAAAAGCAAAATTCAAAAACAAAAGCAGAACACAAAAAACAAGAAACACAAAGCAAAAAAGCAAAATTTTAAAAAAGCAAAAGCAGAAAACAAACACAAAACCAAAACCAAGAAAGAAAAGCAAAAAGTAAAATTCAAAAGCAAAAGCACAAAGCAAACACACAACCAAAAACCAAAAAAACAAAGCAAAAAGTTGGAAACAACAAACACAAAGTATACGTGATGCAAAGTCCAGAGAAACGTTTCTCACGAAAATGATTCTTATTCACAAGGGGATTAAACGAGGTTGGCAACTGGACGACTCAAGTGGTAGCCTATGTTTGATTCCCATTTCAACTTTCAGTCGGTCAACACAAAATAATTCCAATTATTGGAGTATGTGAGAAAATAACCTGAAATAAATTGCATGTGGTTAAGATAATACATATTGTTATGGACTATTGAAAAAAGATAAAACTAAGGGATGACAAGTTTCACTCGTCAAGTGAGCATCACCAGATCCATATTTACAAAACAAATGGCTCTACAAAACACCTCCAAACTCACAGTGACACACACTGACAGTCTCTGCCCTCCAAAGACAAACAAATAAAAACCTGCCAGACAAGTACAGTAATTAACCCTCGGATACTGGCGCGGGCTACAGATGTAGCCCAGTGATTTATTTTGTTGTAGCGCAGACGCAGGGGCGGAACGTCATTAAGGGCCGAGAGGGCCCTGCCCACCCTGGGCCGTCAGGCCGTACTGCACGAAATTGTTTTATTAATGTCTTATAAAATTAGTTTAAATTACAGATATTCTGCTTAAAATAAGTGGTTTTCCCTTCAGTATACATAACTCATCCCAAGCTTAAGTTCCTGACAGTCTCGTACGGTGTATTGTAATAGCGAGGGCCGCTGCGCAGAACCTTCCATGTTAAGTATATGGGGTAATGGGCCCGGTGACCTAACAGTGGACATAGCACTGTCTTGCACGCGAATTCTTGTGGGCTATGAAAGGCTTTTCCTGTCTTCTCAAGGGCCTGGAGAATTGGCCAATAACATTGCTCTAGAATGAAATAGAAGATATCTCTATTTCTGTCTTCTTCTGTCTCTGTTTGAAACCGGCTTAAGGGGATCGGTTAGCCCCATGCCATGCGCAGGTAGACCCCTAATAGCCATTGTTCACAGCCTGTTGAAACACAAACACCAATGTGATCGAAAAATTTGCTTAATCCAAGCACAGGAAAGGAGAATATATTTACAAATAAGGAGCCAGGTGAGTACAGTTATTAATATTTGTTTCAAATGTTGTGTGGAATTCTGATAATGGGAATATTGGCAACAATAAATGGCATATTATAAAACAATGTTTAAAATAAAATGAACCAACAATAATATCATCTGGCCTACCCTAAAATTACAGTCAGGAGCCGCCCCTGGCGCAGGGTAAGTTCTTTGCTAGGAATATTGAGAATCTCTGTAGCTGCCTATTGATGCTGTATTTAACAGACGGGTGTGTTTCCGACTGAACTAATTGCACCAAACTGACACCAGATGCATTATAAGTCGTCTGGGCTACAATTGTAGCATCGCTGTTTCGGAATTGAGCGTACACAGGAAACGTTGCCTTACAGGAGGTGGCCATGGAGATGACTTTCAAATCAGTCAGTGTTGAGATGAAAGTAGAGATAGGTTGAGAGTAGTGCAAATAAAGTGGCTGTTGCTTCTGGTGTGGACGAGGATGGGATAAATCAACAAGGAACGGATGCGCAAAGTGCAATAAAAATCTTCTCGTATCATTGTGACCATTTCCACTGAAGGCTTGGCTGATACATTTGTGTGAGCCTGGTTATGGATTTCCTGGGCTATAGATTGTAGCCAAAAGGGCAAACATAAAATCCAAAAATTTGAGAAAAAAATAAATGAAAATACTGAAATTGTTCATAATAAGTGCTGATTTTCTAAAGAAAATATCTAACCTAGTATTACAGTATTTTTGTTTAATTCCAATTCAAATATGCTCTAATGTAAGTATTTAGGTATACATAAAAATAATTTAACAGTTCTAGTTCTATTAAATTTATTTCTGTTGGAGTTTTACCGAAGATGTACAGCAAAATCGAATTTTCTTCTTAGGTTTGTATTTTCTCTCCATTTGAAAATAAAAGCCTACATATAATCCTCAGATTTAGCTTAGAATACTTCTATATACTACTATTTATCATATTATTAAAACTGACCACCAAAAATAACGTGTGCAAGTCCATCAGATCAAATAACTGAATGGGCTACATAATGAAGCCCGCGCGATTAACGCTGTATCTATTACTAGCGCGAGTGTCCGAGGGTTAAGTGTGGTAATTATTACTAATAAATATTAAAGCAATAAGCACCCGAAAAAGAACAATATTTCAATGTTGCAAAACTTAGTAATGACGACCCGATCAACAAAACAGTCTTCTACCCCCAGCTACTATTTCTGTGATACACTTGAGCAATACGCCCTAAACTAGTATAGAATATGAAGACCACGGAAAGAACGGGGAAAGTCCATTTTATTCGGAAATGTGTTAATGGTGCATTCTGGTGGCCAGCCATCGTAACTACAGATCAGTTGAAATTAATTTCCAATGAAGCTGTAAGTCACCGAGACACAGAGGTTTCTATTGTTAGTGGAAACGGAAAGCACGTCCCATATCCTCCCACTTTTTCATAATTTAACTTTAGTTGCTATTTGTATTACATGCACTTCCTTTCTTCTTCATCTGCTTTTACGGCCTCATTGGACCACTTCAGTCAATCATTTCTTGGTCCTCTTCTTTAGTAAGTTTTCTTTCCGAGTTGTCCAGTAGCTTTTCATTCGCTCTGATCTTCTCAGGCGTTCCTCATCTGTCAATACCCTTTTTATTGTATTATGTTTGTCTATTTTTGCCTGAAATCTTATTTTTATATCTTCCAGTTTTTTATTTGTTTTGTTTTGTTTTGCGAGTCATCCAAGGTTATTTCTAATTCTTTCATATCTTCTCTAATTTCCTTAATCCATCCTACTTGTTGTTTCTTATTCCAAAGTTTCACTACAATTTTTCTAGATAACCTGGTTTCTGGTTTCCTCATGATGTGACAAAAAAAATCCGTTCTTCCGAATAGTATCAGTGATGGGTTCCAGTTCTCTGTATACCACTTCATTTGGTACAATCTGCCATTGTCCATCTTTATGATATTTTTTATTTATGCATGTTCTAGCTATTCTACTTTCTACTTTTAAAATTTTGTCGATTCTGTTTTTCTGAGTAACTTTAAAAAGAGTTTCGCTTCCATACGTCACCTCTGGTTGAACCACCGTCTTGTAATGTTTTAATTTTGTTGCGATTGATAGACATTGATAGACTGTAACTTTTTACCAGCCCTTCTTGGGCGACTGATTTAAAACTTCCCAAAATCATCCTCCTATTTTTGATCGGAAGTACTTCATCATATACCACACAATTGAAATGGCAGGGTCGTGGAGTGTTGGACACACATTTGGTCAACCTAACTGGTATCATTTGGGCGTTCAACTATTAGGTGTAATTCCCTATAAAGAAAACTAATTATAACCTTCAAAATATGTGTATTAATATCAACTTTAAACATATGGCGGGGACTCTCGTCGAACAGACTATGGTTTACTATCTTCTCTCCTCGGCAATGACGAAAACATGTGACCCAAAATGAATGTTGGAATATAAAGATGTTTGTTACTCACTCATCGACGATCTAGCAGATAATCTACGAGACATGCTCGATAGATCAGTTCTCCCCAGCATTTCTAAGATTTTCCACACGTGGTTTGAGGTTAGAGATGTTTACTGGTTTACATAGCCACATCTCTGCGAGAGAAATGAATGTGCTTCCGTACCCAACTTGAATTGTGCTAACAGAGATAACATCGTTGTGATATGTAGCCGTTTCGAGTACATTCACAAGCCATGCTTTCAACAAAACTGTTTCTCCAAATAGGCCTACGCCAAATTACGAGAACGCGACCTTTCCAATCAGACGCTACAATAGAAGTGAAGCCCCGCTATACACGAAAATCCCACCTCTCATCTTATAAACACATGTTTTCGTCTTTCTCCGCCAGGGTCATGATACCCTCCAACCCATACAAAATACACCAATAATCTCGAACCCATGTATATTTCTTACAACTCGTGGCGCGAAACTCTTCTCTGACGTCAGAACCTTACACAATTTACACAAAGCTTTCTTCAAGACAAGGGAAGTTATTCTCGGCCCAATCTAAATTTGGCCTAGAGTTTCCTGCTGTTGCAACATCTTGTAGCTTACCTACACAATCCACTGTCTTGTATACTGACATCTCCCATACAAATTAAATGAAATATTCCTGACTGAGTCCCCGAGATACACAAGATATATATACACTAAATAAAATGAAATTCTACAACCTAAATGATGATGATGAACAAGACAAGAAATGGTATGAACAAATTACCCTAACCTGACTTCTCTTGCAGTCAACCAAATAAGGGTTTGGGAACATTGTGACCGGAACAGTCACAATACGCCCCCATGTGATTCACACGGGTGAAACAAGTGTGGATCACAAACACTCAAACAAGCAACGCACTGAAAACACAAAGAATTACACTATTACATAAATAAACCCTGGAAGACATATATACATACACACTTGTCAAATTTTCACACATTCTCACTCTCTCGAATGTCTTATTGTGTCCATTTCCTAGCCTCACTGATTTCTCTCAAGTGTCTTAGGTCTACCACTTCATTTTCTTCGTCTCATCATGAGACCCTATCGCTTCACAAGCCATGGTATTTGCCTGCACAGGCCTTATCATACCATCTATCCATCTAACACTCGATGCCACTTTGCTGGTTAGCATTCTTCGTCACATCTCTTGAGTTTTGTCATGCCATCACGTTATGTTGACTGATTCTCTAAGAGTCCATGCCATATTATTTTACAGAGTGATATCTACGGAGATTCCTAATATTATGTGTACTGACAGACTTACCATCCTGGTCCGTTAAACTATAGGCACACTCACCAATACGTTTAACCACCTTAAAAGGCCCCTGAAATAGATGAAAAAACTTCCCTATCTCCTTATCTACAGCTGAAGACGGATATGGAACCCTCAGAAGCACCTGATCTCCTACTTCAAAAGAATCAAACTTTACCCGCTTCTGCTGGCGCCTACGCTTATTCCCTGCCTTGATTAAGTTGTCCCTAGCCAGCTGGATACAAACATCCTTCCCAATCTCCTCTCCCGTGACCAAACCTAGCATTCTAGCAAGCTCATTGGTAGGCTTCCTACCATACTGAATTTCATAGGGAGTGCATTTTACACTCTCATGGAACGTACTATTGAACCATCGTTCAATATCTCCTAACTTGGAGAACCACGCATTGTGGCGATTGCTCACATAGGTGCGAAATACTCTCCCTAATTCTCTCATAACTCGTTCGGACAAATTCCCTTGAGGATATCGAATAGATGAGAATATGTGCTTGATACCCAATTCACTCAACTTGGTTTTCCAGATCTTTGAGGTGAATTGACTACCGTGGTCTGATAGTATCCTGAGAGGCACCCCAAACTCAGGTACATACTTATCAGTGATCTGTAGGACACAACCCTTCCCGGTCGCTTTTCTCAGGGGATACAGTTTGACGAGTTTACTGAATGCGTCAACAACCACGAAGATATACTGATATCCAAACTGAGCTTTAACCAATGGACCATACAGATCGACACAGAGTAAATCCCTTGGTTTTTCTGTGATCACCATTTGCCGAGGTCCCTCAAGAAACCTCGTTGGGCATTTACACCGTTGACACGAGTCACAACTTGCCAGAACTTTCCTAATCTGCCTTCCCATGTTCTTCCAAATGAAATGCTGCTGAACAGCAAAAAGAACCTTGCTTGATCCAAAATGCCCTAAAGCCTTGTGATGATACCAAATCATCGTTACCTGCAATGAGCTTGGCACACACACTCTCCAGGCACCTTCATGGCACAGCCTAGCCAAGAAACCACACTCCAACTTGTACCAATACTTTCCAACCTTAATTCTACTATCCACATCCATACCTCTCAACTGAGTCAAGATATCACCTAAGACCTCATCCTTCTCCTGCTCTACAAGCAGATTCCTTAAGCAGCGTATCTCATAATCACACTCGCTTACCTTGGTTACGCAGATAACAACACCTTCCTGTACCTCCAGTACCTGATGACCCTCATCACCCCCAATGTTTCTACTCATGAAGTCAGCCACAATGTTCTCAGTACCCTTAATATGCCTTACCTCAAAGTTATATTCACTTATAGCCAATATCCACCTTGACATCCTGTTCGAAGTGAGCTTGCAGGATCCAATAAAAAGTAATGCATGATGGTCAGTCAGTATCTGCAACTTACTGCCCAACACATAACTCCTAAACTTCCCTAGAGAGTATACGATTGCTAACATCTCTATTTCAGTAATTGTATATCTCTTCTCCGCCATGCTTAGCCCTCTGCTTGCTAATGAGACAATCCCTAGATTGCCCTCACTATCCTCCTGACACAAAATGCCTGAGATGCCTTGCATGCTCGCATCAGTCATCAAAATGTAGGGACAATCCAGACGAGGATACCTAAGCATGACAGTCTCTACAAAGCCTCTCTTCAACTCCTTAAAAGCCTCATCGTGCACCTGGGTCCATACCCACTTAGTACCCTGCTTCAGCAATTCCCTAAACGGTTCTACAAGACAGGAATATTTAACTACGAATCTACGAAAATAATTGAAAACCCCTAATATTGACCTCAATTGTTTGGCGTTACGTGGTGTAGCAGTGTTGTGAATCTTGTCTAATCGTGACTGTTCGGGAGACACCCCTTGTGTTGTGATAGTATGCCCTAAAAATGTGATTGATGTTGTGCAAAACAGAGACTTCTTAAGTTTAATTGTAAATCCCCCGTCCCTTAATTTCCCCAAAACAATGTCTAAGTGATCCAGGTGTTCCTTTAATGTGTAAGATGCAACAATTAAATCATCTATGTACATTGTCACAAACTCGTGTGTGTCCCTCCCTAACACTAGATTTAAGGCCCTAATCAACGCTGAACTGCTGGTCTTTGTTCCGAAAGGAACGACCCTGAATTGGTACAAACCACTCTTAAAGCTAAACGCAGTCAACTTCCTGTCCTGTTCTCTCAACGGTACCTGCCAAAATGATGCACTCAGATCCATAGTGGAAAACCATTGCTTACCATTGAATTTCTGAACCAGTTCCTCAACACATTCTGGCCTCTGTTGGTCCCCAGATATCCTACAATTGAGCTGCCTGGCATCAATACACAACCTGACCGAGCCATCACTCTTCCCAACCACAACTAAGGGATTCAGATATGCACTAGTTGAAGGCTCAATAATACCCTGATTCAGCATAATGCCTATTTCTTTCTCCACAGCATCAGCAAATTTGTGAGGTATCGGGTACTTGGGTCCTGAAAATGGAGAATGATCTACAATTTCGAACTGATGCGTATAGACATGTGTTAGCCCTGGCTTGTCACTGAAAACTTCTTGGTTTAGCTCTAAAACCTCTAACAACTTATCCCTCTCCTCAACACTTAAACCACTCTTATCCACAGCCTGCTGGAGTTGATCACACTTATCACCCTCCACAGCAATGTGACATAAATCCACAACTTCCTCCTCATCGTCAGCCTTACCTTCTGCCATATCCCCTACAGTGACCTCAGTAACACATGCCTTTACTGTCTTATCTACACTCTTGCATTTCATTCTCATCTCCTGGCTTATATTCCCCCTCACAAAGTTGATGACACCCCGGTCAAAATCAATAACAGCACTATGCTCGTTAAGCCAGTCTATCCCCAAAATCATTTCATAAATTAGGTTAGGAATTACCAAGCAAGTCTTGTGGTCAACTTCATTACCAAACCTCATGGGCAACAATACCTGCTTTCCCACTCTTTGGGATTTATTACCAACAGCAGTTACCACATATGTCGACTTAACTGGAATTTCTTCCAACTTACCACCGTCCTTGATTAAAGTATCATAAAATCCCTTACTGATGACACTTCTCTCACTCCCCGAATCCACCAATGCCTGCACTCTCTTACCTAGTATGCTCAACTCAACAGTTGACATAAAAGCCTCCTTCTCCCCGATACATGAGAACTCCTGCTGGTCAGCTAGCAGATCCTCCCGACTCATAGGCATAAAATCCTCCTCACCCACAATAACACACTGCTTGACTTCATTTCTTACGGACTGCCTGACTGACCTCCCTGCACAGCCCGTTCGGAGTTTAAAGCTCCTTGACCACCTTGTTCTTGTCTCCTCTGGTTCACCTGTACTCTTTCGTTACCACCTTCCTGACGCCCCCCACCTCTCTGATAGTTACCTTCCTGTCGCTGTGAATTATCCTGACGCCCCCCACCTCTCTGATAGTTTTCCTGCCTCTGCTGATAATCTCTTTGCTCCTGATTAAATCTACCCCTATTAAACTCCTGATTATTCCCCCTATTGCCCCTAAATTCCTGTTTGACCTCTGGCCTCTCCATGTGCTGCTTGCCTAAAACGTCAAAGCTCGTAAGAAGCTCTTCCAACTCTTCTACCGTCCTTACCTTCTGCATACAAGCTGCCTCCTGAATTCTAGGTGGGAAGTGCTTCAACATGACCCTAACCACATCACTGTCAGAGGTCAGCCCATCCAAATTCTTCCAAATAAGTACATGTGCCAAAAAATATTCTGTCAGGGATACCCCTTCTCTCTCCTTATATTTCCCAAAAGTTAATTTTTCCCTTTCCCTGGACTGTACCCCCTCCCCCCAGAACTTAGCTTTGAATTTATCCCTGAATTCCCTTAAACTATTCATGTTAGGCCTGTATATTTGGAACCATGCTTTCACATCCCCTTGAAATGAGTTAGACAAGATCTCCAACACTGTTTCCCATTCGACAACCCCGTCTTCTAGATCCTTGCTGAATTTCTTCTCAATGGTTTTTAAAAACTCCATAGGGTTGAACTGCCTTGAGTTAAATTGTGGCAGACCAGGGTCCCTGAGTAGCAAACTAGATGGCATCACAACCCTTTGACTCATCGGTCGCTCTTTCAACTCTCTCCTGACCTTTATCAGCTCTTCCTGCAGCTTTTCGTTTTTCTCGGTCAATGCCACCTGCTTCCCTCTCAGACCCTCAATCTCTCCCAACTTATTTTCAACGGCACCTACTCTATCTAAATATTCCCTCTTATTCCCACTTACAGTGTTGCATATCTCATCACACTTTCCCGTTACATTCTGTACTTCTGCCCTTGAACTAGCTATCTCTGACTTAATTTTCGTTATTTCCACATCTTGCTGGTTCTGATGGCCTTCCATTCCTTCTAGCCTACTTGTGATCCCAGCCTGATTCCCCTGCATTTCTGCCCTGATTTCCTCTCCCTGTTTGCTAATTTTCCCACTTAATTCCAGGTTCATACTCTCCATTCTACTATTAAGGACAGACTTATGGTCCCGTATTTCTTTGCTGAGACTCTCTATCCTTGTGTTCGTGGCCCTGTTGCTCTCCTGAATTTCCTTACTTACAAATTCCTTCACTTCTACTATCTGTTTGGTCACTGACTCTACCTTCTCATTTACAGAGCCTACCTGCTCCTTAATTTCCTTACTCATAGATTCTCCTTGCTTCTTAATCTCTTTTATTTCACTCAGTAGCATTTGGATCAAACTATCGTTCATAACCCCCCCATTTACATTTAAGTTACTACCTTCAGCGATCAGCTGCGACTCAGTAGTAACAATGGTAACATATGTTCCCACTGTCTTTTCCACATCTTCCTCACTGCCACTTCCCCCAGTTTCCTGATTACCTGACATTTTACTGTTTGATTTACACACAACCCTTGACCTTAATTCTAAATTGTCTGATGTGGACATACCCCTTAAAACAAAACAAATTACTGTGAACCCTAATACTCCTAAGGTGTCTATCGGCTGTGTGCATATGTGCCCTAATGATACCTGCTAGGTTTCCCTACTCTTGCCCCACGTTGAGGTGCTATGTTGTTACTTTTTACCAGCCCTTCTTGGGCGACTGATTTAAAACTTCCCAAAATCATCCTCCTATTTTTGATCGGAAGTACTTCATCATATACCACACAATTGAAATGGCAGGGTCGTGGAGTGTTGGACACACATTTGGTCAACCTAACTGGTATCATTTGGGCGTTCAACTATTAGGTGTAATTCCCTATAAAGAAAACTAATTATAACCTTCAAAATATGTGTATTAATATCAACTTTAAACATATGGCGGGGACTCTCGTCGAACAGACTATGGTTTACTATCTTCTCTCCTCGGCAATGACGAAAACATGTGACCCAAAATGAATGTTGGAATATAAAGATGTTTGTTACTCACTCATCGACGATCTAGCAGATAATCTACGAGACATGCTCGATAGATCAGTTCTCCCCAGCATTTCTAAGATTTTCCACACGTGGTTTGAGGTTAGAGATGTTTACTGGTTTACATAGCCACATCTCTGCGAGAGAAATGAATGTGCTTCCGTACCCAACTTGAATTGTGCTAACAGAGATAACATCGCTGTGATATGTAGCCGTTTCGAGTACATTCACAAGCCATGCTTTCAACAAAACTGTTTCTCCAAATAGGCCTACGCCAAATTACGAGAACGCGACCTTTCCAATCAGACGCTACAATAGAAGTGAAGCCCCGCTATACACGAAAATCCCACCTCTCATCTTATAAACACATGTTTTCGTCTTTCTCCGCCAGGGTCATGATACCCTCCAACCCATACAAAATACACCAATAATCTCGAACCCATGTATATTTCTTACAACTCGTGGCGCGAAACTCTTCTCTGACGTCAGAACCTTACACAATTTACACAAAGCTTTCTTCAAGACAAGGGAAGTTATTCTCGGCCCAATCTAAATTTGGCCTAGAGTTTCCTGCTGTTGCAACATCTTGTAGCTTACCTACACAATCCGCTGTCTTGTATACTGACATCTCCCATACAAATTAAATGAAATATTCCTGACTGAGTCCCCGAGATACACAAGATATATATACACTAAATAAAATGAAATTCTACAACCTAAATGATGATGATGAACAAGACAAGAAATGGTATGAACAAATTACCCTAACCTGACTTCTCTTGCAGTCAACCAAATAAGGGTTTGGGAACATTGTGACCGGAACAGTCACAAGACCATGTTAATTTTTGGGCTTTTATCATTTTATTAGTTCTTTCTTGCCATGCAGGTTTCTCATTCTAGTTTATTTATTTATTTATTTATTTAATAATTATTAGATACAACCATGAATAGGTCATTTTACACTAATATTTTAACAATTTCAAATAATATTAATAAAAACAACAACAACAACAATAACAGGTAACAAATGGCAGTGATGGCAGCAAGGGATAAATCTCGGGAAAGACGTAGGGAATGATTGGAGTAGTGGGTGATTAGGAGGGTGAGGGGGTAGGGATTGAGGATGAAAGGGATCTTCTAATGTTATGTTTGAATATTCTATAGGGAGGGAATATGTCAATATTTGGAAGGGAGTTGCTAAGGGTTGGCAGACGGTGGAAAATAGAGCGCTTCTGTACTTCAAGACGTGGGCGAGGTATGTGGTGTAAATGGTTCTGACGTGTTGAACGGGAGGGAACATGGAGTGGGAAGTAGCTTAGTAGCATGTTACATTTTGTGTAACCATTCATAATTTTATGTAGGAAACACAAGTCAGTAAATTGTAGAAGGCTTTTCAGGTCGAGTACATTGAGCTGATTTAAAATATCGGATTTGGCAAAGTGCCTTAGTGAAGGATTGCGAGCTTTGACTATTGATATGAAGAAATTAAAGACACTGTTCAATTTAGAAATATTGGTTATAGCCGAGGTAGACCAAATTGGAGAAGAGAAATCTAGGATAGGGAGAACATATGTGGTGAAGTACAATTTAAGTGCAGTGAGGTCTTTAATTTCTGTGAATCTGTATAGAATGCCGAGACTGCGCATTGCGCGAGATTTGATGTGGTCAATGTGGGGAGAGAATGTCAGTTTATCATCGTGGATAATACCTAAATCTCTTACCCGAGAAGCCGTATCCAATTTATTTCCACAAATTTTATAGTCCACCTGATTTCCAGATTTCAGTAGTGAAAAAGACACACTGAAGCACTTTTTGGGATTTGGAGATAACCTTCATTTGTTGAACCAATCAGTACATGCATTCACTGCTTCCTGGAGCTCAGCGCGGTCGTCAGAACTGGAAATTTTTCTGAATATCTTGAGGTCATCAGCGTACAGAAGAATGGAACACGGAGAATTTTGCACGCATGTGTTTATATCATCCATATACAGCACGAAGAGAAGAGGTCCCAGGATACTGCCCTGAGTTACTCCTGATAAGACTGGGAGCCAGGATGATACAAACCCTGGAAGCACTACCCGTTGTTGCCTATTGGACAGGAAACTTTGTATTAGGGACAGGAAGGATCCATGTACGTTGTATCGTGAAGCAAGCTTGTGGAGGAGAAGGAAATGGTTCACGGAATCAAATGCTTTGGCCAGGTCAACGTAGATTACATCTAGCTGAGATTTTTGATCAATTGCAGAAATTATGTGATGGTTCAGAACAGTCAGATTTGTTAAACATGATTTTCCAGGGACGAAGCCATGATGTTCTTCTGAGAGGTGAGGTGAGGCAATGTATTATTCTTTCGAATACTGAAGAGAGTATAGGGACGATAGATATAGGTCTGTATGAGGAAATTTCATGCTTGCTGCCTGATTTAAAGACAGGTGTGACGTCAGCTCTTTTCCATGAGTCAGGAAAAGTGCCGGATGTCATGCACCAGTTGAGTATTATGGACAAGGGGATGCTGAGAGATTACAGGTGTTTTTCAGGAATATAGGGCTTATGTCTGATGGCCCGGTAGATCGGTTTGCGGGCAGACTTTTCAAGATATTTTGGATTTCATCGGGGGTCGTTGAAATTTGAGACAGTGAATCAGAACATACCCTAGTAGTTGAGGGGGACTGGGGATTGGTACGGGAACTGAGAAGGTTGAGTAAAAATATTCATTGAAATCAGTGGACCTCAACTCAAATGGGATTTCTTCATTATGGAGGTTTAGGTTAAGTGGAATTCTAGGAGTCTTTCTACGGGATGATATAAGTGTCCAGAACTTCTTCGGGTTATTCTTGAGATTTCCTGTTATAGAAGAAATGTAGCGGTTGTAATCTTCTGTCATATGAACTCTTGAAATTTTCCGTAGGTGAGTAAAAACATTGCGTGTATGAGGATTAGGAACTGATTTCCACAGTGACCATGCACGAGTTTTGTTTTGGAGAAAGAGTTTGGTGATTTCTCTCAGCCAGTGCGGATATTTGTTGGATTTGGGAACGGAGAAAGGCACACGTTGTTTAATGGCCGAGTAGAGTAAATCCTCAAACAAGGCCACTGCGCTATTTACATCTCTCTCAGCTCTTAGCAGGCACCAGGGAAGAGATGATAAATCTTGATTGACAGCTTGCCAGTCGACCTTTCTCCAGAGAGGGAATGTTTTGTTCTTGGCGGGTGGGCTGTTTTTATGTCTGCAGGCTGGGGCGGGAAGGGAGGCTTCTATTGAACTGTGGTCAGTGTTCAGGATATTTCTTCCAACTGCCACGGTGACATCACGCAGTGTTGACAATATGAGGTCCAGTGTTTCAGATTTCCTTGTGGGGTATAGATTGAACTGTTTCAGATGAAGACCGTTTATAAAATTAGATAAGATGAAAGTATCAATTTGGGGAGAGTTTATGGTACCATTGTCTATTGATGTCCAGGAGATATGTGAATTAAAATCACCTAGTAACACTATTTCATTTTCTTGGTTGAGGGCAAGAACAGTAGAGTTGAAACATTCTTCTAAGGTGTCAATTTTGCTGGTAGGTGGGCGGTAGAAGCAACCTACGAGTAAATTCTTCCTTTTTGGGATATTAATCTCGACCCATATGATTTCGCAGGAAGTTCCTAAGCCAGGCCGATGTTTTGCCTTCAGTTTGTTATGAACTGCGATTGCAACACCGCCACCGCTTGAGGACCTATCGCGCCGAAACACATTGAACTCAGATGAAAACGGAAGTTCCCCACATGAGACAAAGTCTGACAACCATGTTTCTGAGAGGCAGAGGATATCAAATTGGTTAATTTCTATTGAATTTGCTATAAAGTCGGTTAGTTTATTTTTGATGCTCTGTGCATTCTGATAATAGAGGCTAAGGGGTCCTGGGTTTAAGTGAATGTCACCTGATAGTAGAAGTAGTATGAAGTACACTGCACTGGAGGAAGCACGGCAACCTTGTACTGGTCCACGAGGTGTGGCGTTAACATGGCGGAGCACTGGTAGGTTACAAGCTGCCGCGGTTGAGAAAGTAAAGTGTGTATCTGCACAGAACCACTGAATTTCCTGGTCACACGACACATCACTACGATTGGAAATGTTTTTAGATACAGTTGCGCACCATATAGTACACTTGCACACGCAAATTACCACTAAAATACAGTAATATGCAAGAGCTGCTAACACAAGAGATCGCTCACTTGCCGCCATCTTGCCACTTACTTGTAAGTTATAATTTCTCCTGCTTCACTATTTAAACTTTCTTGTTATTTACTTTTATGTGATTGATTACAAGTGGATTTGCTACCATTATCTCTGTCTTTTCAAATGATATCCGAAGTCCAATTTTTTGAGTTATATTTTGTAGGCTTTTTATTTGATTTCTGGCTTCTTGAATATTATTAGCCAGTAACGCTAAGTCGTCTGAAAATCCCACTTCCTTTATAAGAAATAAATTTGGCAAAATAACTATATTGCTTACCCCCAATTGGGGTGTTTTTGTTTTAGTGTTGAAAGTTTAAATTGGCCCTCCTGAAATACAGGGTGCTTCAAAAAAATGTATACACACTTTGAACTTCCATAGAAAATTTATTTACCGTTCTACAAAGTTAAATTTCAGGAAATTAGAAAGCTGAAAGTCCAATGTAAATGAAACATAAATAACAAATGTTAATACTGTTCAAATTGGCGACCTGCAGCATCAATACAATTCTGAGTACGAGTCACCACTGATTCTGTACATCGTATCAAAACGTCCAATGAGATTTCTCTACACACGGCTTGAATCTCATTCCAAAGAATGTCTAGGTTACGTGGTTTACGTTTGTACACCTCATCTTTTACTGTGCCCCATAAGAAGAAATCCAGTGGTGTAAGGTCCGGAGAGCGTGCTGGAAACTCGATTGGCCCCCTGCGTCCTATCCACTGGCCCGGCAAATTTTGATCCAGGTAAGCTCGTACGTCCCTGTGATAGTGCGGCGGGGCACCATCCTGTTGAAAATAAAAATTATCATTACCGTATAATGCACGAATGGCAGGAAATATGGAATCAGCAAGCATTGTTAGGTAAGTTATACCAGTTACAGTGCCTTCAAATCGAAAAGGTCCAATGAGTCCCCTTGAAGACAAACCGCACCACACATTTACACCAGGCAAATTTACAGCTTTTTCAATTGTAATGTGAGGATTTTCTTCACCCCAGTAAACACAATTGTGCGTATTGACAGTTCCATTAAGTTTGAATTGGGCTTCATCCGACCAAATGATGCTACCCATAAATCCCGGTTCACGTATCACCATCTCCTGAACCCATTCACAAAATTGCAACCTTCGATCTGGATCGTCGTCACTTAGCTGTTGCACCAGCCTTGGAATGTAAACACGATACTTGCCTCTCTTCAGAATGCGTAGCACGCTGCTAGCACTTACATCACTTTCACGTGCCCCTTGCCTTGAAGATTTGTTAGGAGAGCGTTGAAACAGTTCCAAGACTGCCGTTGATGACTCATCACTTGTAGCTGTTCGAGGTCGACCTGAATGACCTTTATGCACATCACACACTGTTCCATGAACTTCGAATTTGTCTCGTATGCGTGTAATTGTTAATCTTGAAGGTGGTTCTGTATCATACTCCCTTCTCCACTGTCTTTGAACTTCATTTACATTCTCAAACTTTTACTACCACTTGATAACCTGCTTACGTTCTTCAAAACTCAAACGTACGTCCGCCATGTTGATATTACAAATTCCAACTGACAATATAACATAGAGGGACGATTATGCTGCCACCTGGCGAAGAAATATAACATTAGCCTTGTAGAGCGGGAAAACTACGATAGTTTAAAGTGTGTATACATTTCTTTGAAGCACCCTGTATTTACATAATGTGACTTACCCCGTTCTTCCCGTAGAGTTTTCAATTGCAAACTACTGTAATATACGGAAATGACCTACCAGTACTCTGCTGTGATGATGGTAAAGGACTACACTGCTGTGCAAAACTTAAGGACGAACTATTGCATGTTGTGACACTGCCAGTAACAAAGCCACTGCTATAGTGTGTTCAGGGCCGGATTTAGATTATATGCGCTCCTAGGAGCGAGAAGGGAGAATTTAGACCTCAGAAAGGTCTTTGTGAAGGTAATTTTTATTTTATTCTAATATATCGTGAAGTAAAATCAATTAAATAAATTAAAATAAATTTGTATATATAAACTATAAATAAATGGGCCAACTAAGTTAGATACTAAAATAAGTTTAAACCATTTAAGACTCATTATTCATTTACAGATATTCAGATATAGACTATATATACACTACATCATATAACCTACAAATATGCATAATGAATTATTCAAACTGAAATTATTATTCAAGACTTAAATGTTCCCCTAATAAATCATAAAACATTCCTGTTCTAAATATGAAGTCGAAAAATCTTCTGTTGCAAAACATTTGTAGGAAAATGGTGACCACAATATAAAGTGTCAACATTTTGGAAAGTTTAATTTAAATCCTAAAATTATATGAAATACGTGTATTGTAGTTTATAACATGTTATGGAAATTTCCTGGCAAAAAAATAAAAATAAAAATAAATGGATTAATTTTGCGCCCCTCAGCATGGTGCGCCCCTAAGATGAGGCCAATGAGGCCTATTGGTATATCCATCCCTGAGTGTGGTACGGAAGGCAACTGAAAGGAATATTCGATATGACTAACAAAAACGCCACTTTTGTACAGATACAATGCACGTAAGTCTCTGTGACCCATGATGGTCCTCGGGACATCACAAAAGAAGGGACATGGTTCTTAAAAGGGTGTGTGACTGATCACTAGGGACCGGACTTGCATGCACTGAAAACGATTAAAATAAGCATGCAATTATGCACTAAAAATGTAGAAAATATGCACTTAACAATAAGTCAATCTTCTTCACTCACTTTATACATGTATCATTCACTGAAGAAAAAAGCATCACAATTGATAATTGCAAGTTTTTCAATGTTTTCAGGGGCAAATTACGTCTATTTTAATAGTTTTCAGTGCATAAATGTCCGGTCCCTAGCCATCAGTTGATTAATCACTATTACCTGACACCCACTGTTTTAATGAATACTTTCTGCTGCTCTTCTCTTTAGGCATTGTGAGTTAAGAATATGCAGACTAAGAATAAAGTAACACATTAACTCAAGAAACTCCTCACAAAACTAACCCCGGGCTACTGGCTGTCGAGAGGGTGAAGGAATGTCCCACCCCATTCCCTTCTTCAAATAACCAGGCAGAATCTTGCGTGAAATATTAGTTACAGTATTAATCTGTTGCTCAGAAAGTTGTTTACAAGGGATGACCAACACGCAGGCGAAACCCATTTTGTTCAAGATGTTTAAAATTATACTTAATTTCAAATGTATATGCTAAAATATGCTGTTATGTTCACAATATGCAATAAATCCAATGAATCCACAAAATATGCATTTGCATGCATTTGCATATGCGCATATGCATTTTCAAAATATTCGGTCCCTAGCTGATCACCACGGACGACCATGCATGCTCTGCAACGTGTTCCCATGCTGGCCACAAGATTGGTAAGGAGTTCTAGATATGATACGTGGGTTAATCTATCTCGTCCTTAAGTTTTGCATATCAGTGTATAACTACAGCATACGGTAGAGTGTGTGTGTCTACTAACTACTAATGTGTTGAGAGATCTGATGTGAATACTTATCTGAATATTGTGGAATGTCTATAGACTCAGACAGCCACTTTTTATATGAGTCGTCCAGTTGCAAAACTCGTTTAATCCACTTGTGAATAAGGATCATGTCGTAAAATTATTTATTTAATTATTTTATTTTATTTCGTTTTATTTTGTTATAAATTGTTTTGATTATTTTTTAAATTTTATTTTGTTTTGTTTTATTTTGATTTTGATTTGTTTATTTTGTTTTATTTTCTTCTTCTTTCATTTCACCCTCTTTGGGGTACGTTGAATCAATCATTTCCCTGTACGCTGTTCGTTCCGTAGAGCCCAGTACTTCTTCAGTCTTTCCGATCTTCTTTTCCTCTCTTCTTCCGACATAATGGGTTTGGATTTTAGTGTAGCTCTGTCTTGGAACCTTATATTTTCGTCTTTAGTAATTAATTTGGCTGTTCGATCGAGTAATGACGTTTCTGTCATTTTCAATTCTACTAGGTCTTTTTCAATTTCTCTAAACCAGTTGGACTTTGTATTACGATTACGGAAAAAGTCAAAGATTTGTTTCGTTAATCCATTAGAATCCATTCTCAGAAGATGACCGTAAAAATTTGTCCTCCTTTTTCGCATGGCATCTGATAGTTTTTCAATTTTCTGGTAGAGAGTTTCAGTCCTAATGTACTGTATATAATCTTGTTATCTTGAAATTTTGGTCCTATAATTTTTCTTAAAAGTTCCTTTTCCTTCAGCTCGAGTTTCTCCATTTGGCCCTTAAAATTTATAGTTAGTGTTTCTGCTACTTACAGTGCTTCTCGCTTAATCACTGTCTTGTAATGTTTAATTTTGGACACCCTTGAAAGGGATTTTTAGCCTACTTTTCACATTTTGCAAAAATGAGGAAAAAGTAGTCTTATGAGATCAATCCGGGAAAATGTGTGTCTGTCTGTCTGTCCTTCTGTCTGTCTGTCTGTCTGGCTGTGTGTGTCCCCCCTATCAACTCCTAAACGGCTGGAGCAATCGAAATAAAATTTGGTACGAGTCAAGATCTATACCTGAATATCTCACGGCCATATTTGAAAATGATGTCAGTGCTACCAACTGCTGAAAAATCGCAATTGAAATTTGAGCTCCATGTTGGATATCTTGGAAGGTATGAATGGGAGCTATTTCAAAATCGGCACACATATAGATAATAATATTGCAGTTTAATTTCCAGAAGGCCATATATGGCAGTGTTGCCAAAATGATTATAAGCCTACTGATAGGTCCAATATTTAAATGCATATAACTTCTACACTATCAATTGGAATTCAACCAAATTTCGTATGTTGTATGTGTATATAATCAGATATGACTGAAAGTATTCTTATGAACCATCAGTGCTGCCAACTGTTAAAAAATGCTCTTAATTTCTTTTATCCAAATACCAATATATATGAGAAAGTATGCAAGCCGACAGCTTTAAACTATGCACACGTATAGTACATGACATTCTATATTAATTTGGAGTAACATATACGTCAGTGCTACCAACATGATTCTAAGCCTGCTGAGAGGTACAACTTTAAATACATGTAACTTCCATACTATCATTTGGTTTTCAACCAAATTTCGTATGTGCTATGTGTACCACAACAGCTATGACTATGCGTATTCGTAAGAGCAACCAGGACTGCCAACTGTTAATAAATGCTGTCTCTATTTTTGTTACCCTAATATCAATATATCAGAAAGAATGCAAGCCAATAGCTCTAAACTTTGCACACGTATAGTACCTGGCATTCTAGATTACTTTGGAGTAACTAATATACGTCAGTGCTGCCAACATGATTCTAAGCCTGCTGATAGGTCCAATTTTAAAATGCATGTAACTTCTATACTAACTAATGGATTTCATTCAAAATTGGTACAACAATAGATCATATTATTTCAGATTATTTCTGACCAATACATGCATGACACTGTTGCCAACATGATTTTACGCGCGCTGTTAGATCCAATATTTAACTGCATGTAACGTCCATGCTATTCATTGGACTCCAACCAAATTTTGTATTCTGTACCTTAAGAGATGGAACTAAGAATATATTCAGTCACCAGGGCTGCCAACTGTAGTGCTCTATTAGGCTACATTATGCCAGGTATACAGTATTTCGAACTAATTAGAAATTTCGATATTACCAACTTAATTTCGTCATTATTCTAGATAGATCCATATCGATTAATCATTGGCATGAATCTTATATTTTAAGAAAAGTAGGCTCTTTAGTTCGTCACGGAACTTCTTGTTATTGTATGTATCTTTTGTTAATTGGAAGGCCAGTTCAAGCTTATTTTTCCTGGAACCATTCTCCGAGATATTTTATTTTATTTTGTTGTATTTTGCTTTTCCAGAAAACAAACACAAAACTAAAAACACGAAGCAAAAATCAAAATTCAAAAACAAAAGCAAAAGCAGAAAACAAAAACAAGAAACAGAAAGCAAAAAGCAAAATTCAAAAAAGCACAGGCAGAAAACAAAAGACAAGACATAGAAAGCAGAAAGCAAAAAGCAAAAGCAGAAAACAAACACAAAACCAAAACCAAGAAAGAAGAGCAAAATGTAAAATTCAAAAGCAAAAGCACAAAGCAAACACGAAACCAAAAACCAAAAACACAAAGCAAAAAGAAAAAAGTAGAAAGCAACAAACACAAAAGATACGTGAGGCAAAGTCTAGAGAAACGTTTCTCATGAAAATGATTCTTATTCACAAGTGGATTAAACGAGTTTTGTAACTGGACGACTCATATAGTAAACTATTTATTTATGTTCGACCCTGATGTCAGAAATCTGTACTATAATGAGGCTCATTATAACACTATTTTTCATTATGAAACAGTTTCTCCCACCAATCAGAGCTCAAGAAACAGTTGTTTGACCAATTAGATAATTAGATGCGCTGAGTTCCACAGCCTTCTAATTTAAATTTCACTGCCTGGCCTAGTGTCTTAGTAGGGTAATCGAGGAGGCCATGGTCAAATACAAGGCATCCTCTGCGCCTCATGCGCTCTGTTCAGTACATAAAACTGGCGAAATCTCGACAGATATTTATGAATATTTATGTTCGAACATAAAATAGTTATAATAATTATCGTCGAACATAAACAGTCGTATGCAACTCGCCTATAATGGTAATTAAGACACTCGTATGGAAATTATAAAACTCGCATACGCTAGTTTTATAAACATACTCGTGTCTTAATTATTGTCATTATAGGCTCGTTGCATAATGTACTATTAGCGTATGGCTCTCAGTGCCGGGAGCGTCCTAGGACATGTTTGGCTCGCCAGAGGCTGTAGCTGCACCCAAGGGGTGAGCTACAAGTTCCGTTCAATTTCAAGTAGTTCCAAATTTTGCTACCAGATGTCACTGACACCTATTGGTGAACATTGGGACTTTGATAGAGCGTTTCAATGAAATCTAAACTAGAAATTTAGCTTCAAACAAGTTTAGTTTGTGGAAGGACTTTTACATGCCATAAATCTATGACATAGGACCGCCGGCTTTACTTCCCCTCCGAAGGAAGACATACTGAAGGATTTTAAAACTCTTAAAAAATTCGATGACTTCTCCCGGATTTGAACCCGCGATCTTGGGATCAGCAGTTCACTATGCTAGTAAACTACTAAAATATTACTTTGTAACTTTGAATGGCATGAATTTGCTTTTATAAATAGGGCTGTGTTTTAAGTAAGGGCCGTTTTTTTTAAATTAACCGAACATTTTATTTTGAAACCACATTTATTTTTAGGTCTTACATACCTTCCTCTATTTTTCTACATAGTTGCCTTGCTTATTTAGGCACTTGTCATACCTTAAAACTAAGTTCTGAAAACCGTCTGCATAAAAGTTTGCCGCTTGCTGTGACAACCAAGAATTCACGGCTGTTTTCATTTCTTCATCGTCAGCGAAGCCCTTCCCACCAAGATGACGTTTCAGAGAGGTAGGAATCTGTGATCACAGATGGTCGACCTGAGCGTTCATCGTCATGAACATTTTCACGGCCACTTTTGAACTCGAGTACCCATTTTCGCACTTTACCTTCCGTCATTGCATTATCATTATCACAAAGCTGACGATGAATGTCTGCAGCCGACATGTTTCTTGCACTTAAAAAACGTATCACAGATCGTACCTCACACGCGGCGGTCGAATCAATAACCTTGAACATTGTAAATATGCACAGTTCAGCGTACAGGTTAGCTACACAGCTGCAACATACGCCTGCTTGTTCGCAAAGGATGCCGGGAGGTAGCGCGCATGCTTGTTGCGGCGTGCGCACTATATACGGGCTAAAAAAAAGCGGCCCTTACTTAAAAAACAGCCTTTCATCTCTTGAGACGTTTTCAGTTGGAATAGGAAAATAGTAGAAATAGTAGCTACACCATCATCGATTAGTTGGGGGGAGGGGGGTTGGGGTGGAAGACTTTTGAATTAACAACATCATCTTGCAGGAAAGTAATGAGTAAAGCCCGGAAGTTCATGCACTATAAAATCAATAAATATGCATGCAAAAATGCACTAATGACTGGTCAAATATGCATCACGTTTCAAACAAGTAGTTCCGTGAAGAACTATACAGCCTATTTTCATATATCCTACTCAAGTTAATTGCCTCTATCAACATACAAACTTTCAGTTTGTTGTGATAGATTCGTAGATATTGAGAACCGTCTAAATATTATTTCATATGGTCGCCAGGCTAGATTTTTATTCATGTACTATTACATGAAGATTATTGTGTACATGTGGTATTCAAACTTCAATCGCATGATTAGGACACAAGAAGTAAAAACGAGATTTAAAATTTCGCACAGCTGCCATCTTGTGGTTATGAAAACAATTGAAATAAATTAGATGCCAGTGGATTAACATTTGTATAAGCTTTTAACGTGCAAAGATTCACTGCACTCGGATGGTTGAATCGCGGTAAATGTCAATTTAAATATTTATACTTCGCGTCGCCGCCATGTTGGATTTGTGTTCACCAGGCTACTGAAAGACATAGAGGTGAACTTATGTTCATAGCCTATATGAACATAAAAATTTTCAGTTTGATTGCATTTAAAGATTCGTAGATATTGAGAACCGTCAAAAAATTTTGGATGCTCGCCATTTTGGATTGTTACATGTATAGGCCATAGAGTTATGTACCATTAAAGGAAAATTATTGCGTAGATTCATTATTGAAACTTTCACTTCGATCGCATGATTACGACACAAGAAATAGAAACTTAATTTTAAAATTTCGCACAGCCGCCATCTTGAGGTTATGTAAACAATTGAACTAAAGTAGATGCCAGTGCATTACAATATGTATATTGATTTATTGCACCACATTTCACTGCGCTCAGATGGTTAAACAACGAGCAAAGTCTATTAAAATGTTTCAAATTTGCTTGGCCGCCATATTCGTTTTGTACTTTACAGGTTTTTGAAGGTTACATAGATAAACCTGTAGCAGTGCCCTTTATCACCGTACAAAATTTCAGGGTGATATCATAAATAGTTTCGGAGATATTGAATGCCAGTGAAATATTTCGCACAGCCACCATTTTGAGGTTATGTAAACAATTGAACTAAATTAGACGCCAGTGCATTTCAATGTGTATAAATATTTGCTGTACCATGTTTCATTACGTTTGAATGGTTAAATCGCGAGAAAAGTCTATTTAAAAGTCTCAATTCGCTTGGCCGCCATGCTGGTATTGTAGTTACCAGGATTTCAAACGTCTCATAGGTGAACTACTATTAGTTCCCTTTATCACCGTACCAAATTTCAGGGTGATATCTTTAATAGTTTCGGAGATACTGAATGCTGGTGAAATATTTCTCACAGCCGCCAAGTAGGATTGGTGAGACACAAGAAAATTTGAAGGACACGGTCGGGGTCGGCCAGAATGGTTTTACCGAGTTTCATTGAATTCGCTCCTGCCGTTTAGAATTTATTAGGGGCGGGGGGGCACACACACACACGGATAAAAGGTGACCTCATAAGCCTATTTTTAGCCTACTTTCGATTTTTGCAAAAAATGAAACTAGACTTATGAGATCACTACAGGGCAAAAAAAAATGTGTGTCTGTCTGTGTGTGTGTGTGTATGTGTGTGTGTGAGTCTGTGTGTGTGTGTGTGAGTGTGTGTACTCTGAATGTCTGTCCCCCCTATCAATTCGAACACGGTGAAACCAAATTGAACGAAATTTGGTACAGAGGTAGAACAAGCAAAGAGCACCTCAGTGTCATGTTTTATATCGCCGCCATCTTTACCAAAACTGAATGGCGGCCACTCAAACGGTCAAAACGTAAAATCAAATAGCGGATAACCAAATCATCCGATATCTACCAAATTTGGTAACAACATACCTTCATATAGGACGCGTCTTGTGACCAAACTGCAAGGTCATCCGCCATACCATTTCAGAATGGCGGCCGTGCGAATTATGCAAACTTTATAATCGATATCATGGGACCCACCAGTTCCGATTATCGAGCCGAGAATCGTTTTAACTGTTCTAAAGGAAGAGGCACGTTCGAAATTAACAATTTATTTTGTAATACTATAGTGCAGACGTGATTTTAAAAAGCTGAGTCGTCTCGGTTATTTGACAAGATGGCAGCGGATATCTTGTGCCTGACTTATATTTCACTAATTTGAGTATTGCATGCAATATAGCGTACTGATACAAAATAAATAAACTTTGTATGAAATGCTTTATATATAAATAATATATTCCACTGATGAAATCGTTTAGTATAAATCATTATTTGCTAACAAGTTCTATGTAAGTCATTTTATATAGTACGTTGTTCGTTGGCACAAATGGCTCAGTGGTCAATTGGTCACTAGTCGTGGCCGAGTGAGGTGAGTGTGTGCGCGCTGTGTGACCGCATTGGAAGAGTGTACGTTTCCTAATACCGGTGCTTCCGATAGTTCCACGGGTGTACTGACCTTCCGTGTGTCATTCGGACAATACTTTTTCAAGTAGTGTTCCAGATAGGACAACAAAACCTGGAACCCAGAAAACCCCGCTGAAAATCATGTCCGGATACCAGAGGAAAAACAACGTACGCTGTCAATGGGACAGGCAGAGTTCTCGCCCTACACCAGGAGAAATTCACCGCTGGATTAGCGATACCCTCTGGTTGACTGTCGACCAAGTAGAAGCCATCCAGTTAAATGCGCAAGAAAGAACCATGTACATCAAGGTAATCAGCATATCTACTTATCAGAAATTGCTAAATACTTTTGCAGCTCCTATTAAATTTCAGTATGACTCAGGCGAAATGACTAATGTTAAGCTCTCCACAGCGGATTAAAATTTTACCACAGTGCGTATATTTAATTTCCCACTCGAAGTTCCCCGTGAAATTTTCAAATCTGTCCTGTCGAAATATGGCACTGTGAGTGACGTCAGGAAAGAACAATGGTCTTCTGCTTATCAGTTCCCGGTATATAATGGAATACGTGCAGTCACTATGGAAATCAAACAAGATATCCCCTCCACTGAGACTTTTGGTGGCCATTCCGGCTATATATCGTATAATGGACAGAAACAGACCTGTTTAGTTTGCAATGCTAACACACATCTACGTATCAACTGCCCAAAGAAAATGATTCCCCTCGGTATAACTCCTACACAACAACGACGTGTCCAATACTCGGATGTTGTGACACAGCAAACGTCACATGAAAACATGCTTATTGATCAGTCAGCTGGGACACCAGCAGAAGTGGCCTCGGACACACATGACGCAGAACACGAACCTTGCACTGACCAGATCAGCGAGCCACAGAGTGCCCCTGTGCTATCGGCAACCTGTATGGCAGCCTTAGAACCAACTCTGCCGTCACTACAGGCTGCCACAGAAATTTTGTCTTCACTGCCCCTACCTTCTCTGGTACCTACCGACTCACTTCAGCAGGTTGATCGGGGATCTGAGAACATATCTAAGAAGATTAGAACAAATGCCTCGATTGCCGTACCAGCCCCGAAGAATCAAACTGGTTCTACAAACGTTCCCGCAGCTGTGAAAAAGAAACAAAATCTTCATTCTACGTCATCTAGGGACCCACGAACGCTCTCAAACGCTGACAGCCGGCCTATGAATGGCAGTCATAAGGCACTATCTCAACCTAATTTGACATAGTGCACCAGTATATTTCTCACCCGTGTCTTTTTTTTCTCGAGTCCACCTTCCAGTATGTCTAGCACAGCTTTTATACTTCTCTTAATGGCGCAATTTCTCACTGTGGCCACTGTGAATATCAATGTAATAGAATGCCCTCTGAAATTTCAACTGTTGGAGAGATTCCTTCGAGATGCAGACATTGACATTGCTTTCATTCAAGAAGTTGCTATACCCTGTCTGCCCATATCTGCCTTCTACAAACAATACATCAATACCGATACTACGAATAGAGGGACCGGATTCCTCATAAGACATGATATCTCACTCAAAGGTGTGCTATGTCATCCATCAGGACGCATAATATCTGGACACATAAACAATACCACCCTGATAAATGTATATGCCCCATCCGGGTCCAATAAACGTGTGGAACGGAAAATGTTCTTTCAACAGAGTATACTGCCTCATCTGCACGTGACCTCCCTACACCTCATTGATGCTGTGGATAGTTTAAGGGTGCCCCTGCCCCATTTCACCTGTATAAGTCACAACTCCTCATCACGAATTGACCGCATCTACTTTTCCCAGGAACTTATCCAGCCTAGACGATATGAAGTGATACCTGCCAGTTTCACTAACCATCATGCAGTCGTATGTACAATCTCTTACCCCCATCCCATATTTCACATAGGAAGAGGTTATTGGAAACTGAATTGCTCGCTGTTACTGGAGGAGGAATGCCAAGATATTTTCAGACAACACTGGACTCGATGGGTCCAACAAAAATGCAACTTTCGCGACTGTGCAGACTGGTGGGATATTTTAGTTAAACCAGGGATCCGCCGCGTCTTTAAGAACATATCCTACCAACGAGGTCGGGAAATACGGGATACAGTTGAATTTTACTACCGAGTTCTTCGCCAGCTCCAGCAAAGATCTGATGCTGGGGAGCGTATGTATGACCAGATTCGGGAAGTTAAAACCAAGCTCCTGTCTCTACAGCAACGAACGCTCGCTCATATAAACGTGGCTTTAAAAGATCGTACAGTGCTCCCGGACGAAAGTGCAAGTGTATACCATATCGCCAAAGGACAACGTGAGCGGCAACGTAAATATATCTACCGCCTCCGCACCAGTACTGGAAGTGTCGTCACCTCCCCTGACGCTATACGTAGTGAAATATCATTATTTTATCAACGGTTCTACGCTAAGGCTCCAATTGATCCACAGCAGGTGACCCTATTGCTGACATCTTGCAGTACCCAACTATCTCCGGACAACAAAACTCTGCTCAGCGCGGATATTACGGATGAAGAGATTCACTCTGTGGTTAAGCACCTCCCAAATAACCGCTCACCTGGCATTGATGGACTGCCATATGAAATGTATAAACACTTCTGGCCTCTCATTGGCAAAGAATTTTGTCATGTCCTGCGTACCATTCTCCAACGTCGTGCTCTTTGTCAGTCACATCACGAAGGTACCATAGTCCTCATACCAAAAACATCCTCTCCCATGGCAGTTGGTGACTTCCGACCAGTTACTCTGCTCTGCAGTGATTATAAAGTCCTTACCAAAGTACTTGCATGCCGATTGAAGACTGTTCTACATGATATCATTGGTGATGAACAATGTTGCAGTATTCCTGGAAGAACTCTGTTAACAAACTAAGCGATACTACGGGACCTACACCTAAAAGCCGAAATGCTCCCCACTGAGCCAATGAGTTTTCTCACCTTAGATCTTGATAAAGCTTTCGACCGCATCAGTCATGAATACTTGTACATGGTCTTGCAGCACTTTGAATTTCCTGCAATCCTTATTGACTACATTCGTATGATAAATTGTAATGCTACGTCTCGAGTGCTCGTCAACGGTTTTCTTTCCCCTCTGATTCCAATACAACGATCAGTTAGGCAAGGATGTCCCCTTTCCATGCTACTTTTTGTCATTGGCCTTGAACCGTTCATTCGGACTACCCAGGTGAAGCTACAGGGTTATAAACTGTCCACACATGTTTTTGGCATATGCGCCTATGCTGATGACGTATCCATATTGATCCGCAATAATGAAGACATCTCCCACATCGATAGCGTCCTTCAGCTCTACAATATCGCCTCTGGAGCACAATCGAACCCCCAGAAAACTGCTTTGCTTCCGCTCAATACTAACTCAGTGATTACCCAACAGCCCTGGTTCCGGATAGTAAATGAGGTGAAAATTCTTGGCATTACCTGGAAGCAATCGCTTCTGGACACAGTGCAAGCAAACTGGACTAAGGTCATTGCCAAAGTTAGGGGAGTGCTGATCCAATTTGGTCTAAGAAACCTCAATATAGTGCAACGGGTCATGGTCCTCAACGTGTTTGCGCTCTCTAAAATATGGTATGTCGCACAACTTTTCCCACTTCCCAAAATGTTTGAGAGCCAATTGTCAAAATATACAGGTTGGTTTATATGGCAAGGATTTTTGTTTCGAGTACAACGGGAACAGTTGTATCTCCCATCCCGGCAAGGCGGGCTAGGGCTAACAGCTCATGGCATGAAATGCCGTGCACTCCTCTGCAAGAACGATATCACCATCCTTTCCCAACATGACACTTTTACGAAAGCGCTATACAAAGATATTCGAAACACAGCCGGTGGTTGTGATAGAGCTTTGCCGAAGATATTTAGGGACCATCAACAGCACCTTCTGGAAACTGTTCGCCAAATGCCTTCAGGGACTGTTCCAACGACGAAAAGTATTTATAACATGTTGCGGCAAGTGGTACACTCCAAACCGCGAATCGAGGCCACCACCCTCTACGTCCATTGGCCCACTGTTTGGAAAAAAATTGGGGCTATGGCCATTTCTTCTGCTGTACACTCCCAGGTTTTTATCTTCCTCAACGATCTCATCCCAACGGCTCTACGGCGATATACCATCCGTCTTGAAGCTTACCCATGGTGTACTATATGTGGTCAAACTGATACGGCGATACACCGCTTCACATCATGCACGCGAGTTGCCTCCACGTGGCTGTGGTGTAAGGGAAAAGTATGTCAACTATTAAATGTGCCCATGGATGACTTTGATGACAGGAAGTTGATTCGTTTGTCGGTGACCGCCTTCCCCCAAATTAAACAGACTGCCATTGTGTGGATAATGGGCCAATATGTACACTTCGTCATGGACAATGAGCAACATTTCTCGTTCCTGGATCTCAGGTATCACCTGCAGAAAGAGCGTTGGAAGCTTAGTGAAAGTGGACAATTGTACGATAAATATGGACACTATCTGGATTTTCTTGTGATGTAATAGTATGGTATTTATCATATCTGAAAATTCTGTAATTCTGTAGAAAGCTAAAAAAAAGTGGTAAAGCGTTGGCCTATCGCTCATATGCCTATGGTTCAAACTCCATCAGAGATAGGTTTTTTGCTTGAAATTTTATATATTTATTGTTTTGTAATGACTCAGACGTTTTAAAATTAAGCGTTATATTGTGTATATTATGGTGGAAAATATTATATATTTAATTAAACATAATTCGCCAGCAGATTTGCTCGAGACATCTAGCAGCCAATAAGGTAACTGCACGCCGACCAGATTTTATTGAAAAGTTTATTCTTATGGCCGCTAGAATGCACTCGCCCTGTTAGGATTATATTGTTCGATACTTCTCCACTAGATGTCACGACTGGTCTACGTGGGACTCAATTGATTACTATACCATTGGCATTCTATGCGCATCGAATTTGAAGAATGACAAGATGATACTACGATACATTTTTACTTTTTATTTTAAAGGGTTTGTAACAGCATATTGTGCGTTATTTGAAAATGTTATTTGAAGTAAAGAACAAAACGATTTCACATAGTAACTGAATTCTAGCCGTTGGTGCTAGTTCAGGTTATTAATTAATACTTTTATTTCAGGCAAATAGCAATCGAAAATATCCACATAGTTTGTATACACACGTCTCTGTAGGGTCATGGAGAGATTTGTTAATTCAATTAGGGTTGTGAAAGCCATGCACAACCAGACGTGTAAAGACATGCCTAAACTCAAAGTTGGATGTTGCCCACGGCAGGTCGGTTATGTAATAATAATAATAATAATAATAATGATAATAATAATACTAATAATAATAATAATGTTATTGGTTTTACGTCCATTTTAACTACTGCTGCTTTTAGAGACGCCGGGATGCCGGAATTTTGGCCCGAAGGGGATCTTTAACGTGCCAGTAAATGTACTGACACGGCTCCCTCGCATTTGTGCACCCTCAAATGCCAGCTGACTGCGCCAGGATACGAACCTGCAACCTAGGGCCCAGCAAGCGAGAACGTTACCGCTGAGCCACGCAGCCAGTCCGGTCGATTATGTCTCCAGATCCATAACATTCTTGAGGTATTTCTTATCTTTCTCTCTTTCTTTTGCTTGTTTCTTTCTTTCTTTCTTTCTTTCTTTCTTTCTTTCTTCAATGATGGTAGCAGTTTTTATCTAGGCTGTGGCGTTTGGTAGAGGTAAATATACTGACCGGTAAAAAAAGTGGAACACTTCAATATTTTATGTAATTTCTTAATTTATTCCACTAAAATGTATCGGTTTTCCAATATTTGCATTATTCATGTAAATGTTAGATAGTTGGCTACAGAAAATACTGAAACATGTTTTACAACACGCTTTAATTCACAAATTTCGTTACATTTCACAAATCTAACAATTTTCTATTTTTTACTAATGTTCTTTTGGGCTGGTTTTTTGGCCAAACAAAACAGTGTTAATGTTTGCAGTGCACTGCACGGGAACACTGGTCACTAAAACGAGTGTTTCCACCCTTAGCGTCCATGACAGCTTGTTAGGCTCATCGAAGATTGGGGGTAATTGGTGGTAATAAACCACCCTAAGAAATGTCAATTTCTATTCACGGATGTTTCAGATGTGTGTCCTAATGCGTGAAAAGCTTTTAAAATGTGATTACATCTTTTTCATGGCTAATTTTATAATTTTTAAATTACTGTTCCACTTTTTTTGCCGATCAGTATTATCTAAGGTCTTCAACCAAGAAAATTTTCTATTATACTCTTTGATAATAACAACGAGTTATAACTATACTCATTCATTTAGGAGAAAGTAGGCTATATGTTCTTTACTGAACATCTTGTTTTTTCATAAAATGAAAATAGGCTAAAAATATGCAATATGAAATAACTCACTCCGATTTCTTTAACGTTTCTATTTATTTACTAGCAGTAGTGCCCGGCTTTGCCCGGTGGATTTATTTGTTTTATGAATGATAATCAAATCTACTACAGAACTGGCACATGAAACTTACAATGAAATGAAAATCCACAGCCTGCTTCCAGTCTCCGACCGGGTCAGGAATGGAATGAATGAAGCCCCCATCTAGCGGCGAGAATATGGACTGTGCCGGCTGCCGAGGCCTGACGCACTCCTCTGGGGCAATGATTAAATGAATGACAGATGAAGTGAAATGATAGTGGAGAGTGGCGCTGGAATGAAATTTTGACAGGGAAAATCGGAGTACTCGGAGAAAATTCTGTCTGCCTCCGTTTTGTCCAGCACAGATCTCACATTGAGTGACCGGGATTTGAACCACGGACCCAGCGGTGAAAGGCCGGCGTGCTGCCGCCTAAGCCACGGAGTCTTCCACATGAAACTTAAAATAACAGAAAAAAAATATACCTTTTTGTGGCGGTGGTAGTAGTGGGGGTGATAAGTACTACTGTATAATAACCGTAACATTCAGGTCATTTTCCCGTAATGATAATGATAATAATGAATAGGGAAACGGCTATTTACTAACTACAGCACTGACACATGTAATTTACAAACGAATTGAAAAATATGCATAGAAAGAGGAGAAGAGAAATAAAAGACACTGCCTAGGATCTATATCGCATTGGCTGTTAGAAAAGTAGAGACCAATAGTGCCGTCTTTTGTCGCATAGCGCCATAGGAAAATAATCATAGCACTTTGGAAAATTTCGGCTGTCCGAGCTCCTGAGATATCAATTGAGTCATTTATCGCCACATAGTGCTCAAGGAAAAGGATCGGAATAAATGAAAGTAAATTTGAAAGCACCAACGCTTACTGCAGCTGATAACCTCAATGTAGTGCACTAACAGCATCGCACTTATAGCCTAAAGAGGCATAATATTTTCATGATGATAACTGTTTTAAGGCGCCTAAGAAATCATTTTGCACTAATTACTTCCCGTGACTGCAATTTATAAGCAGCGCATGATGTAACTAATTTCGCAATTCTGCACCAGAACACAGGTAGGGGCGACTTGATGCAGCCCGCATTGCCAGCCAATGCTTACAGTTACACTTCCGGTACTACGGACATGAATAGTTCTGGGGCCTTAAAACGTGCTTTTCAAGTTCATTTTGTCTGTTATTCTAAATTTAGGGAATGGAGAGGGTTGTCCAAAATATCAAGTGGACAGTGTTACCAGCGGGTTCTCAAAGGGTATGTATGTACAATTCGGTGCAGTTAAGTGAAACGGTGTAGATTGGTGCTAAAGGGCCTAAATGCAAGGAATGGAGTGGTCTGTCTGAAATTTAAAGTGGACAGTGTTCCCCGCAGGGTTCCAAAGGGTAAGTATGTAAAATTTGGTTCAGATCGGTGAAACTGTGTTGATTTGTGCCAAAGTGCCTAATTGCGGGGAATGGAGTGGCCTGTCCGAATTTTCGAATCGACAGTGTTACTCGTTGGGTTCCAAAGGGTAAGTATGTTTAATTTTGTTCAGATAGGTGTAACGGTGTATATTTTTTGCCAAATGGCCTAAATGCAGGGAATGGAGTGGTCTGTCCGAAATTGAAAGTGCAAAGTGTTACTCGCATGGTTCCAAAGGGTAAGTATACAAATTTTGGCTCAGATCGTGAAACGGTGTAGATTTGAGCCAAAGGGTCTAGAAGCAGGGAATGGAGTGGTTTGTCCGCAATTTCAAGTGGACAGTGTTACCCGCAGGTTTCCAAAGGGTAAGTATACAAATTTGGGTTCAGATCGGTGAAACGGTGTAGATTTGTATAAATAACAGACAGACAAACATTGAGCTTTATATACTGGATATAGATATAAAGAATATGTGAAAAATTGACATATAACTACACCTTTTTTTTAAAGAACTCAACAAAGAAACAGGTCTGTTTTTGTTGTTTGAGTCTTCAGTATTTCGACTGATTTGATGCAGCTCTCCATGCCTCCTTGTCCTGAGCAAATCGTTTCATCTCTACATAGCTACCACACCGTACATCCGAGGCAATCTGTTTAACATACTCTAACCTTGGTCTACCCGTACAGTTCTTGTCCTCGACCCTTCCTTCCATAACTAAGCTTGCTATTCCTGGGTGTCTTAGTATGTGTCCTACCAACCTATGTCTTCTTTTCATTAGCAGTCGCCAGAAACATCTCTCCTCTCCCACTAGTCTTAATACCTCTTCGTTTTTAACCCTATCTACCACGGCGTTCTTATGTTCCAGGCGGGAGCGGTACCCCCACTCTGCCACCGGCGAGTGACGTTAGAAGTCTCAGCTGGCCTGCGGACAGCACGCTAGTCATACGGCAGAGAGATGCATTCATGTAATTAAATCGGGTTTGTTTACAGAGGAAATTGGGATGGACTTCCGAATTTCACCACATTCCTTCCTTAGTGATCGATGAATTGTGTGAGACGTTTTCCGCTGTTACTACGGGTGATTAAAGCAAATGACTGCCATGCAAGTCAGCCCAGAGCTGTATACAAAAAGAGCATGCTGGAAACTAATGTTTGATTGCACTACAAGTAGGCGGTTTTTGTATCTTCTACAGAACACAATAATTAGTTGAATATATTTAAGTGAGAATATCATCTGTTTATGTACTTTAACAAGCAGAAATTTTATTACTCATCGGTTTTGTCCAACCACTAATGAATGTCACTTGACAGCATACAGATAACAGTACGGAGAAAGGAATTTGCATCCCTTCCTGAAGCTTTCAAGCAGACCAATGACATCCTCGAACAGCTTGGCGTCACCGGTAACAAAGTACAAGGAATCTGCTCACGTGTACTAAAAGATTCTCTTCACATACTTCCTAACTTTATTCTGGCAGGAAGAAATCCGGGAAACTGGAGCTGAAGATGATGATAGTGATGATGAGAGCGAATTAATAAAGACGAGCTGTTTTTGTTTTCTTACAATACAAAATGTTTGACAATTTCGTTACCCTTTGAGCGCCGCGTGCTATTACGGTTTGCCTACCGCTGAGCGCCAAGGCCAGTTTTCGTTTTTTGCAAGCTTTTGTTTGATCACTCATAGTTCAGCTGTTATTATAGGTAGAAACTTGAAATTTTCATTATTTCTTTACTAATATGATGGCCTATACGAATAAAGCCTTACTCAGTTCATTTATGACCATTTGTAAACATTTGGCAGCCAGAACCCAAAAATATTAATTAAAAATAAAACAAAACCAAAGTTTAGCAATAAAATTTTGGTAGAACAAAAATATTTTATACATCGCGAACCTACTTATTGAATAGTACGACTTATTATGAAGCTATATTGAAAATTTTATTCATTTTGAACCTAAAATAAATCTGTAATAAAAATAATTAATTTACATATTCAAATGAGCCAAAAATACAACACAAGTCTTATTACATTCGTTTGGTTTATATGTCAATACTTACGGAATACAATACAAACTTCTTTTACATAACACTTACATAACATATTACAAATAATAATAATAACAATAATAGTAATAACAATGATAATACTGATAATAATAAAAATAATAATAATAATAATAACCAAAAAATATTCTTCAATCATATTACGAATAGTGTTCTAACTAACAGGAGATCGGCTCATTTTCACAGCAATAAAAAAATGAACAAGTAAAAGATCGAGAGCAACTAGACACAGAGCGGACAACGTGCAAAGCAAGACTGTTACTGTTGATGCCGCGCCACGTAAAGCGCGCCAAAAAATATGCCTGCTGATTGGACTAATATACTGAAACAATTGCATTAAAATTAAAAGAGGCTTTTTATTGCAAAAACAGTAAGTCTTTAACTAACTATATTGAGAAATTCTGAAAGGAAATGACTGTAACTATTAATAATAAAAAATAAATACTGACCGTCCTTTTGAAAGGACGTTGGCATTTTTCAGATGAAAACCAAACGGGCTTTCAAAAGGACGTTGGCGCTTAGAGGGTTAACAAGAAGTTCCGTGAAGAACTATACAGCCTACTTTTCATGCCAATGATTATTCTACAGAATATGAACCTATCTGGAATAATGACGAAATTAAGTTGCTAATATCGAAATTTCCAATTAGTTCGAAATACTGTATACCTGGCATAATGTATCCTAATAGAGCACTACAGTTGGCAGCCCTGATGACTGAATATATTCTTAGTTCCATCTCTGAAGGTACAAAATACAAAATTTGGTTGAAGTCCAATGAATAGCATGGACGTTACATGCAGGAAACATTGGATCTAACAGCGCACATAAAATCATGTTGGCAACAATGTCATGCATGTATTGGTCAGAAATAATCTGAAATAATATGATCAATTGTTGTGCCAATTTTGAATGAAATCTATTAGTTAGTATAGAAGTTACATGCATTTTAAAATTGGACCTATCAGCAGGCTTAGAATCATGTTGGCAGCACTGACGTATATTAGTTACTCCAAATTCGTCTAGAATGCCATGTACTATACGTGTGCAAAGTTTAGAGCTATTGGCTTGCATACTTTCTGATATATTGATATTAGGGTAACAAAAATAGGGACAGCACGTATTAACAGTTGGCAGCCCTGGTTGCTCCTTAGAATACGCATAGTCATATCTGTTATGGTACACATAGCACGTACGAAATTTGGATGAAATCCAAATGATAGTATGGAAGTTACATGTATTTAAAGTTGTACCTGTCAGCAGGCTTAGAATCATGTTGGTAGCAGTGACGTATATAAATTACTCCAAATTAATATAGAATGTCAGGTACTATACGTGTGCATAGTTTAAAGCTGTCGGCTTGCATACTTTGTGATATATTGGTATTTGGATAAAATAAATTAGGAGCACTTATTAACAGTTGGCAGCCCTGGTAGGTCTTAAGGATACGCTCAGTCATATCTGGTTATGTACACATACACCATACGAAATTTGGTTGAATTCGAATTAATAGTGTAGAAGTTATATGCATTTAAAAATTGGACCTATCTGGAGGCTTATAATCATTTTGGTAACACTGCCATGTTTGGTCTCCTGGAAATTAAACTGAAATATTATGATCTGTACGTGTGCCAATTTTGAAATAGCTCCCATTCATACTTTCCAAGATATCCAACATGGAGCTCAAATTTCAATTGCGATTTTTAGCAGTTGGTAGCACTGACATCATTTTTAAATATGGCCGTGAGATATTCAGGTATAGATCTTTACTCCTGCCAAATTTTGTTTCGATTGCTGCAGCCGTTTAGGAGTTGATAGGGGGGGACACACACACAGCCAGAGAGACAGACAGACAGAAGGACAGACAGACAGACAGACAGACACACATTTGCCCGATCTCATAAGTCTACTTTTTCCCCATTTTTGCAAAATGTGAAAAGTAGGCTAAAAATGCCTGCTTGAAGAAAGCTCGACTCAGCACTCTCCTTTTTAGTGTTCTTGATTACACTGGAGGAAACGTAGACCACTAATCGAAATGAAGTAAATTTCAGAATATGGCTCAACACACACACACACACACGCGCCCGCGCGAAAATAATCATGTTTATCTAATCAATCTGTACAGAATATTCAATTTATTTCAACTTTGTGGTTTAATCACTTTAAAGTGTTCAATTTTATTGTTATTTTCAGGGGCTTTTATAAAGAAACTTTATCACATCTTGCTTTCTTGTAATTAGACAGGATAATGTTACAAAGTATAGAAATAATACGATCAGTAATTTTCATAATCGGAGTACCGCACACACATGTACGCTCCAACATTTGTCTCAGGCCCACGTCTTCGTTGACAACAAGTTTGATAAAAGGACATAAAATAGAATAATGCCTTTTACATCGCTTTAAAATCTTCGTTTCGTATTAGCCCGATACCATAACTTGCATCGATCGAAATGCATATTTTCCTATGCTGATTACTGTACTTGATGGTAGAGTTAAACCACTCCTGTTTATCTCCTCAAAGTAAGTATCCTCCCTATTTTCACCAATTATGAGATCTCTGCAGTTTTTGCATTCTAATTTGGCCGCTGTCTTAAAACATGCGTAGCCACAAACAAATAGCAGAGCAGAAGTGTCAACATCACTGTTTACCATACATAAGAGAGAATTGCTCGGATAAAAAATTAACTTGCCCAGAAATTCCCTCTTCTCCACTATCCAATAAAGTTTCTTGAATGACATCCAGCAATTTCAAGACATTGGCCACTTAATTTTCCAAGCTGGTTTGGAATCTCTTCTCAGTAAGATACTGTAACAAATTGAACAGTGTTCTCCAACTCTTCACAGCTGTTTCACTTCCCAACACTGAAGAAAGTCCTGTAGAAGACAATTGCAAATTGTTAAAGAAAGCCGAAACAAGTAAATGATTATCTACATTAAAATCAAAATTCATAGATTCAAAATTGAATCTATATACAACCAATCTATCATCAAAAATATTGAAATTAATATCTGAGTCCCCTTTCACTTTAGTGCTAATATCTGCTAATCGTTTCTCCAGAGAATTGCATAAACTCTCGAAACTGATTATAACATCGTCCCATTCTGCCGCAGCAACAGCACTTTCTTGAGCATGTTTCTTCCTGACTTCGATTTCTCTTCTCCTCTCTTCTGGATGTTTCCACTTAATTTCACTTTCCTTTGTCAAGTATTTCGGCAACCCTTCAAAAATAGTTGGACAAGAACCTTTAACTAGCTTGGGATGATCGTATTTATACACTCGTTTCTGTCCATTAGAATCATATTCATTCTGTAAAATAATGCAGTCCGGTTGAAAATGTTTAATACACACAACACTGATCTCCGAAGGTGTCCAGTCCTTCCTCGGGATGATTCTCATCCACCGATTTCTCAAGTTTACTTCCCTGGTAAAAGGGAAACAGTTCACGTAGGCGGTTTCAACTCCACGAACCTGAAAATTACCCCTACATCCTGGTACACAGCACCTTCGTGGCATTGTGTATACATTTAAAATATACCACGTGTGGCACGGGTATATTTATCGCTTGTTATTGGACAACAGGAACAGCAATATAATGTGAAATGTCACCCTCGAAACATGGAAACAATGACCACATCACTGCGCGCCAAAAAGACTGAGCATCTGTTTGCTGTCTGGAGTAAGACCCATGACTTCACAGCCCCGCCGGTAGTGTTCCCGTCTGTTAACTTAAGATCGCCGTGCTATCTACCCATCTGATCTTCATCATTCTCCTGTAACAGCACATTTCAAACGCTTCAATTCTCCTCTTTTCTGCTGCAACAATAGTTCAAGTTTCACTTCCATAGAGTACCACGCTCCAGTCAAAGGCCTTCAAAATGACTTTCTAATACCTAAATATATATTCGATGTCAACAGATACCTTTTCTGTAGAAATGCTTTCCTTGCCTGAGCTCACCTACTTTTTATATCCTCTTTGCTTCGTCCATCACTGGTTATCTTGCTTCCTAAGTAACAGAAGTCTCCTACTTCCTTTAGTTTTTCACCTGCCAATTTGATATCCATAAAGTGTTCTGATTTATTTCGGCTGCATTCCAATATTTTTGTTTTACATTTATTAATTTTCATCTTTAATTCTTTCCTCAAGACGGAGTCCATACCTTTCAGAAACGCATTCAAATCCTCAGGCGTGACGGCCAAGATGACTATGGTATGGGCAAATCTCTGAGTTGAAATTATTTCTCCGTGAATCTTCACTCCCACTTTACATTTTTCTCCAATTTCCTTCATTGCTTGTTCAATGTAAAGATTGAAAAGTATGGGTGATAAGTTGCAGCCTTGCCTTACACCTTTCTGAATACGAGCTTCTCTCTCATGTTCTTCAGCTCGAACGACTGCTTTCTGGTTTCAGTATAGATTGTAGATCACCCTCCTATCCCTGTACTTTACTCCAATCGTTTTCAAAATATCAAACAATTTAGTCCAATAAACGCAATCAAATGCCTTTTCTAAGTCTGCAAATGCCATGAACGTTCTCTAATCTTTCCTTATTCTACCTTCCAAAATCAGCCTGAGACTTAGTACAGCTTCCCTTGTTCATACATTTCTTCTGAAACCAAACTGGTCTTCACCCAACTCCGTTTCTATCTGGCTTTCCATCCTCTTGTAAATTATTCCAGACAGGATCTTTGAAGCATGAGTAATCAAGCTGATTGTACGGTAATCTTCACATCTGTCAGCTCCCACTTTCTTCGGTATAGGGATGATAATATTCTTCTTGAAATCAGAGGGTACCTCACCTGTCTCATAAATCCTACACACCAAGTGATATAACCTGATCAGACCTTCATCTCCTATGCAGCGTAGCAACTCAATCGGTATATCATCTATGCCTGGTGCTTTGTTTCTGCTTAAGTCTTCCAATGCTCTGTCAAATTCTGATCTCAATATTAAATCTCCTTTTGCATCCTCATCAATTTCCTCCTCCCTTTCCATTACATGATTCTCAATCCCCTTTCCCTTATACAGGGTGCGGCAGAAATAACTGACGAATTTCAAACGTAAATAACACAGCAACGCAACACGATATTCACAAATTTATTGCGCAGTTTAAAAGAGCAATGTTTGCCATTTGCAGCATATACACTTACACACTAGGTTTTGAAAATAAGGTCATCCAAATGTCGACCGCCCATTTCGATGCACTTCTGAAGCCTCTCCCTGAAGTTCCGCATGACCCTCCTAGTCATGTCTAGTGGTATTGTCTCGATTTCCTCACGGATAGCAACTTTCAGGTCGTGTAGTGTTCACGTTGGAAGACGTGAGCCTTTAGGTATCCCCAGGGAAAGAAATCGCAAGGGGCGAGATCAGAGGAACGGGCTGGCCATGGAACGTCACCCCGTAAGGAGATTAAACGTTCTGGAAACATCTCTCTGAGGAGATTGCGAAAAGACATGTCTCACTGCACGGATCTTCTCTGGTGTTCTAATGCTACGAGGCCTACTAGGCGGTTTCGTTTTAACACTTGAACCAGTTTCTCTCAAATTATTCACCCATACCAGAATGGTATTTCTGCTTTGACCTTTCGCATGTCTATGTAACCGAAAGTGTCTACGAAATAGACGCTGTGTTGTGGTAACAGACTCATCATTTTTGAAGTATACGTTTCAATCACGAAACCTCGCTGTTCACCACTCCACGCCATGCTAGCGACTGACTATCCCTGACAAGGCGATGCACGTGTTCTCCCAGGCCGCGCGCACAGCGACAATAACACCTGCTTAAGGCTGTGCTACGGGTTCTACTGTCAATTGCTGGACAAGAGATAGCAGCACTGCTGCCTCTCGCCTGCTACAGCCAGTGCACTACACTTCCCCTACTCCCCTCCACTAAGCCTCATTCGCGTACTTTGCACAACACCCTCCCCTCCTCCGTTGTATACCTCGGTTCCGAGTCACACAGATCTGCTTTCCGAGTCGTACGCTTATTTTCAGCCTTGTGCCTTGCCATCGTCCAGCCGAATAAAAGAGGCCGGCGTGTTACTGTATGATTATAAGAATTACAACTCAAAATAAGTGTTTCTATGGATCATAAACAATTTTATTGTGCGTTGACAAAACTTCAAAACTGTCTCTATGAAATGTAAAACATTAAAAAATAAAAAATAAAAACGACAATAATGTACCGACTCAACAGATGGTGATTTATATAAACAAAACGGCTCTTCATTCAGTAATGAAATTCAAAGTTTACGTATGCAAAATTTTATAAGTATAATGAATGTTTAACATTCTGTAAACCAAAAACACACTTATAGTATTATGAGCAAATATACAATTTATTGCTATAAATGTAAACTTCTTGTTCTGTGTGAAGGTGTCCGATTGCTTCCTCTTCTTTCGTTTGTTGGTATCTGCGGCCTTATTTAGTCGTTGAACCTCGAGCGCAAAGGAGGGACCTTGGATTTTTATGCCTCGTGCCTCGAACAACTCAACTGACTAAAAGTTTTGACAAAATGCATTCCTTATAAAATCGTACCAGTTTTCGAAGCATTTTTGTTTGCCATAACAATCCATCCTTTTCTATCCTTTCAACGAAGATTTCTCCATTCTTAGTATATACTACAAAATTGCACCTTTTTCTCCTGTTGATATTCAATCGACTTTGAATCTGGAGGAAGTAGCTGTGGCTTCGCTTCAATTGCAATTTTACTCCTGGCATTGTTTTTAGTCACCTCTTCTCTGAAATACGATTCAGTGACGGAGGCAAGGTATTTGATTTCTACAACGCCATTGCAAGCAACCAAACCATCACGACTGGCTCATAAGAATGAATGTCTTGATCCAAGAAGAATCCACTCTCGGAGACAATATTGCCAGTACTGTGTTAATACATTTCCACAACAGCGTCCTTATTTCTCTTCCAAATGGGACGGCAACTGAGGTGAAATTTTTATCCTACATTTCACATTTTGCAAAAATGAGGAAAAAGTAGACTTATGAGATCGATCCGGGCAAATATGTGTCTGTCTGTCTGTCTGTCTGTGTGTCTCCCCGCTATCAACTCCTAATCGGCTGCAGCAATCGAAACCAAATTAGATATGAGTCAAGACCTATACCAGAATATCTCAAGCCCATATTTGAAAATTGTCAGTGCTACCAATTGCTGAAAAAACACAATTGAAATTTGAGCTCCATGTTTGATATCTTGGAAAGTATGCATAGGAGCTATTTCATAATTGGCACACATATAGATAATAATAATTCAGTTTAATTTCAAGGAGGCCACGTATGGCAGTGTTGCCAAAATGATTCTAAGCCTGCTGATAGGTCCAATTTTTAATGCATATAACTTCTACACTATCAATTGTATTTCAACCAAATTTCGTATGTATTATGTGTAGGTAAACGGATATAACGGAGCATATTCTTAAGAGCCACCAGGGCTGCCAACTGTTATTAAATTCTCTCTCTATTTATTTTATCCAAATACCAATATATCAGAAAGTATGCAAACCGACAGCCTTAAACTATGCACACTGGCATTCTAGAATAATTTGGTGTAACTAATATACGTCAGTTCTACCAACATGATTCTAAGCCTGCTGATAGGACCAATGTTTAATTACATGTAACTTCTATACTATCAATTGGATTTCAACCAAATTTCATATGTGCTATGTGTACTATAACTGATATGACTATGCGTATGCTCAAGAGCAACCAGGGCTGCCAACTGTTAATAAATGCTGTCTCTATTTTTTACCCTAATATCAATGTATCAGAAAGTATGCAAGCCAACTTCTCTAAACTTTGCACACGTATAGTACCTGACATTCTAGATTAATTTGGAGTAACTAATATACGTCAGTGCTGCCAACATGATTATAAGTCAGCTGATAGGTCCAATCTTGAAATATATGTAACTTCTTTACTAACAAATGGATTTCAACCAAAATTGGCACAATTAGTGATCATAATATTTCAGATTATTTCTGACCACACATGCTTGACATTGTTGCCAACATGAATTTAACGCGCGCTGATAGATCCAATGTCCAACTGCATGTAACGTCCTTGCTATCCATTGGACTTCAACGAAATTGTGTATTCTGTACATTAAGTTATGGAACTAAGAATATATTCAGTCTCCAGGGCTGCTAACTGTAGAGCTCTATTAGGCTACACTATACCAGGTATATTTCGAACAAATTAGAAATTTCGATATTACCAACATAATTTCGTCATTGTTCTAGATAGGTTCATATAGATTAATCATTGGCATGAATCTTAAATTTTAAGAAAAGTAGGCTCTTTAGTTCGTCTCGGAACTTCTTGTTAGGATGCGAAATTGGTTTGACAAGATTGTGGCAAGGAGTATGAGGTAAACGTTCAACGAAGGGACCAATCCTGGAAGCTGACAAGTGATTCACTCTATTGTTCCTCAATTTCAGTGATTCTTTCTAACACTCCATAAAGGCTTTACTGCCACTTGACCTAACTATTCTAATTTATCTCCAAATTCCTACCGTGATATTTTTTACTCTATTATTTCTTTGGTCCTGTTCGTTTCGATTATATAAGTAGTTCTCTTCTCCAGGATTACTCGCTAGGAGCCATTTTTTGTAAGCCTTCTTTTAATTTCACAAGCAGACATCACTATGTCATTTCATCAGTATTTTCACTTGTTCCTGTCTTTACACACGGTTGTCCCAACACATAGGACTACCTTTGCTACTGATAGTACTGCATCCCTGTATCTTGACTAGTCTGTCTAATGTCCTGCAATTCTTTACCATCTACTCTTTGGAATTAATCCATATTATATTTTTGCCTAAGTTCCTTATCCTGGAAATTTTAAACCCTAATCCGTCTGCAAACAGCCCTCACTTTCTGCACTTTAGGTCTTACTATGCTCAGTTCACAGTAGAACAGTTTGTGGTCTGTTTCATTGAAGAAAAAAAAAACGGAATACCCTTCAGTTACTTATCAATTTACCAAATTCAAAGTCAGTAATGATATTGTCTATTACTCACCTGGTTCCTCTACCCTCCCTTGTGTATCTGTGAATCTCCTTATGCTTCGAGAATGAGTTCGCCACAGACAACATCATGCTAGCACAGAAGTCCAATAAACATTTTCCATTGGTGTTTGCTTCCCTATCCTCACTCCACTTACCCATAACCTTTTCATACTCCTCAATTCCATTTATATGCTAGCATTGAAAACCCCCATCAGTACTACACTATCCTTACTGTTAACTCTCACTACTACATCACTCAGTGCCTTATAAAGTCTATTTCATCCTGATCCGCCCCTTCTCATGGAGTGTACACTGAAACAATCCTGACCGATTTCTTGACATTTCCAAATCCATCCACATTAATCGTTCATTTACGTACGTACCGGTACCTTACATAAATTATGCGAAGCTCCAAGGTTTTCTGGACATACAGCCTTACTCCCCACTTTGTCCTGCATCGTTTTACACCTGACAGGTGTTCCTTGGATCTCCTCTCTCCCTTTCTGAACTTCACTAATCCCTAGAATATTCAATCCCATCCTACTTGCTGACTCAGTTAGCTCTGCTTTCCTCTTTCCATAACCACCCTCGATATTAAAAGCACCCTATCGAATACCAGTTCGATTGCCTGTTCGTTTCCAAGGAGTCCCTAATCTATCAGATGAGAGTGGGACTCCATCTCCCCCATAGGTTCGAGGCTTAATCAAGACCTTTTTGGCACGTTTAGAGATTACAATTGAAGCGAGTTGCTAGCATAACTTACGCAGGGCCCCTGAGTTTCACCCCAGGAAACAAACAAGTAAGTTGTTGATCATAAGGAGGGCCACGACACAAAATATGCCCAAGATACCGACTCCTTTTCGATAGTAACTGGTATCCTGTCAGAACCACTTACCAGACCACTTAGCCATTGCCCATGGTTCACGAACTAGGACGTGACTACACCATAAACCATATAAAAGAACAACAGAATATGTAGCATTTTATGTCCAATCGATTGATGCACTATTGAATAAAATCGAATCATACATTAAAAGATTGTAGGTATTTATCTAAATTTAACGGGGGGAAAAATAAGTACTATGTAACAGTTATATTACTCATATTTTATTCAGAATAACTAAACATATAGACAGCAAATAAAGGGCTTAAGACCCATCTTTATGGGAACTTATTTCTTCATTTTGACACAGAATAGTTTCCCTAAGTTTGGCTAGACCATTTTGAAGCACCCTATGTACAGTATGTTAATTTACTATAAATTTTGAAGGATGGTGTTTTCGTGGCATTGTTGAATAATGTGTGAATATTAAAAAATGATACAGGATATCTTTTGTCGGAATAAACTGCTGCTCTTTAAATCACAAAACACAAACACAGAATTAGGAAACGGGCAAGGGGGCGAGATGTCTTCTTCTAGCACTTTCTCAAGACTAGTCTACTGCAGTCTGACTGGAAGAGTCATCGACTCGGCGCGCATGAGAGATTTTCCTTTGCGTTGCACGGTAAGTAGAATGGAATGCTGCGTAAGGGAAGGAGAACTCAGAATGGGAGGTGCGATGCTGGGTATTAGGGAGGGGGAATGAGGCTCGGTGCTTGTGCGTGCAACTGTTAGTGCGGGTAGCCTATCGTGTAGCCTGCGTAGCTACCGTTTTGTCGATTTGAAAAGTACATACGTCACGGTTATATCAATAAACCGTTTCTTTCATCAAACATTCGAACTGCTCAGAATTAGGGCCTCTACAAATTGAATAAGTTTGAAGTCAATATAGATATTTTTTTAAAATAAAAAAGGCTATTGAAAGATGATCCTTCTATGAAAAATGTTGAATTTCGAAATACAAATAGTTTACAATGAAGCTACTATTACAAGGGTTATTGCACAGAAATTTAGAAATTCTCCGGTTATTAGTTTTGTCGTGACGTATGTACCTTTAACCCTCAAAGTAGACACTTTGAAGCCATGCCCTGAACAAACGAACAGTCCATATTTTACAAAAGTGGCATATAACAAGTCCCAAAGACCTATATAACAGATTAAGAAGAAAAAATTAAATAAAATCAATATTCTATTTTTCGGTAGCACAGCCTTAAGCGCTGAGACCAATACAGGTGTTAGATCTGCCGCTCCAATCTATGTAACATAAATGGCAATCACTGCTCTTTTAAACTGCGCAATAAATGTGTACAAACACTCTATGTAAGCTTTCCATCTCTCAACCTTTTCTTCCCTATTTGTTAGAGGCTTTCCATTTGTGTCCTTAATATTACAGCACTTAGTCTTCGTTTCCACAAAAGTATTTTTAATCCTTCGATAAGCTGTGTATACTTTTCCTAATTTCAGACAATTTTCTATACCTGCACATTTCTCTTTCAACCATTCTTCTTTCGCTTCCTTGCACTTCTTGTTAACCTCATTTCTCAGACGTCTGTATTCTGCTTTCCCCTTTTCATCTCTTACATTCTTGTGTTTTCGCCTTTCATCCATCAATTCTAGTACATCCCGAGTGATCCACGGTTTTCTACCTATTCTTTCTTTCCTACCAATGTTTTCTTCTGCGGATTTTGTTATTTCATTCTTCAAAAGTGCCCATTCGTCTGCAATTGATTTTTTTTTTCGGTTTTCATTAGTGCTTCCTTTATACTCTTCTTGAATCTTTCGTGCATTACAATGGGTATAAACATTTGCTGTATCAAGTTTCATTGCGTTTTTCTGGTTAAATTGCAAGAAAAATCTATTTAAAAGTATACATTTAGCTTGGCCGCCATGTTTGTTTTGTAATTAACAGGTTTTTGAAAGATCTTAAAGGTGACCTTTAAGTAGTGCCCTTAATCACCGTACAAAATTACTGCGTGATATCAGTAAAAGTTTCGGAGATATAGAATGCCGGTGAAATATTTCGCACAGCCGCCATGTTGGATTGGTGAGACGTAATGAAATCTGAAGGGCACGGTCGGGGTCAGCCGAAATATTACTATATCTTTACTATATCTTTACCTCATATCAGTTGGCAGTCAAAGTGAAAGGTCGTGTTTTTCCCGAGCTCTCAGGTGTGCTGAAATGGGTTGTTCTCTGGAGTGTTATCGGGCGAGGATCGAGCTGTGGTATGCGAAGGGTAGTCGGGATTTCCGGTGTTTGTGTGTGCGTACGGGATCTAGTAACTTGTGGTTTATAGCCCTAGTGATAGCTGCGTTGTTAGTTATTGGTGGAGTGGAAGTGAATCCAGGGCCTGTTACTCCAAATGTGTATCAGGCAAATGATCCAGTGGCATCTTTAAAGTGTTCGACTTGCAGTAAAACATTGAAGAATGGTGTTGAGTGTGGACTATGTGAGAAATGGTTTCACTTCGGCTGTATTAAGGTCAAGAAGGAGGATTGTGATGTCGGAAATTGGTTTTGTAAAGTATGTGATACGCCGGACAGTTTGAGGGTGCAAATCAAAGCAAGGGATCAAATAATACAGGAACTTAGAGCAAAGCTTCGTGAATCAGAAGAAACGGTGAAGGATGTGACTGAACGGCTTTCTACTGGGATCAGTGTGGAAGAGGGCGTGCAGGAGCAAACTGAGGATGACGTTATCATAATGGGTGATTCTATGATACGATGGAGTGCGAATATCTCGAGGAAATCAGGTGCGAAAGTGCGGTGTTACCCGGGGATTAAGATTGACCAGCTTGCCCAACAAGTGGAAGAAGCAAATGTAGAGGACTGTGACAAAGTTAAAGTGTTGTTGCTCCATGTTGGGACGAACGATTTGAAGAAGAGGGCCACAGCTGATTACATCATGGGGGAGCTCTACGAACTAGGCAGAAAAGCTAAAAGCAAGTTTAGAAATGCAAAAATTATTATGAGTGGCATTGTTCGGCGGGGAGATGTTCCGTTGAGGCGAGTTAAGACTGTAAATGACCGCATGGACTGGGTATGTGCACAACTGGGATTAGTGTACGTAGAAGCTGACTGCTGGATTGGTGGCCGTGACTTCGCCCGAGACGGGCTGCATCTAAATCGACGGGGCACTTTCAATCTAGGGAGCCTACATGACAGGGTCATCGGTTCGTGCCGGCTTTTGTGAGGAGGAGCAGGTCCAGAGGTTGCCAGCCGATGGGAACAGAAGGAGCTATTTCGAGATATTTGCTGCGGAGGTAAGACTCTAAGATTACTGCAGGTTAATTGTCAGATTTTAGGAAATAAATTAATTGAATTTTGGAATCTTGTAGAGACGTATTCTCCGGACATTGTCATTGCAACTGTATCTTGGTTATATGAGGACATAAATAGTGCCGAAATAATTCAAGGGACCTACGAGATGTACAGAAGGGATCGGGGGAAGCGAGGTGGTGGGCTATTTATTTGTGTGCGCAAAAATATAGCTAGTTTCTTAAAGTGGGCTGATATGGATAATGAAATGTTATGTGTACAAATTTCGGATAAAGGAAATAAATTCCCTCTTCAGGTGATAGGGGCGTATAGAGCACCGAAAGATAACCTTTCTCTCCTCGAAAAACTGTATGATAAAACTTGTCCGGGTAATGCTACGAAAAAGAGCATAATAATTGCTGGAGATTTAAACCTCCCCAAAGTAGACTGGTCTGGTGAGTCAACTAGCTGTGGTCAGGCTCAGAGCGCTGCAAATAAATTCATAAGGGAGGGGGGGATTTTCCCAAGTAGTTGACTTCCCAACTAGAGACAATAATACCTTAGATGTTTATCTCGTAAGGCCTGTAGAGCTGTATATTAACTGTCTGAAAGTACCAGGAATTAGTGACCATTCTGGGGTTGAATTAAATATTAGATATGGTGACATTACAAAATTAGACTCTGATGTAGCAAGAAAGATCATCTTCCAGTATCGCAGGGCGGATCAGGGCAAGTTTCAGGGGTACAGTGCACTCTCGGTAATTCGCGGTAATTAATGCACGAAATTCCGCGAATTATTGAAAACCGCGAATTATCCGCAGTTATTTTTGTTAAGCCTAGTAAAAACAAAACTATTGATTAAAATATTGAAATATGCTTGAAACGCAAAATAATAATTAAAACACTTGTTTGTAGTGACTTATAAGACATGCTAGGCTAGAGGCAGGCCTATGTGGATTATGCCTACAATATATATATATATATATAAGTCATCCCGTTTTGTTTCTTAGATCGTTTATTCTAATTTTCGAGTGCACATTTCCGAAGAAAACGTTATAAGAGAACGAAAATTCATTTCGTTTTTCTATATAAGAGATAAGTGTGACTAGATTCTGTTGGAAACTTTCGGGATTTCCGTTGCATCACTCCCGCACTCGATATCAACTGGATCTCAGTTTTCCTCACCAACAGTCAAACTCCGTGCTATTTCATCTTTGCTTTCATGTCTTAAATCATAATCGTCTTTATCGGCGTCTAACTTGCCCGTTCGAAATATCGTCGTTACAGATGTCGGCAAGAGCTTGCTTTTGTAGCGGTTTTTTTCTCTCTTATGACTGGTCGACTGCATGAAGAGCATCCAACAAACACGCTCTCGGTCTCGCGAAAGTTTACGTCATTACGCAATAATCTCTGTTTACAATACGCTGTCCGCGTATCCACCCTTCACAACTCACAGGTCAGCGACCTTGGAGTGTGGCTGTTGGGAAAGGGAGGGTAGGTTCCCAGTGAAAGCGCATTCCTCTTGTATTGTTTGGGCTTCGAAGATAAAGGAAATCTATGCTATGGTACCACTCGCGGCAACCTGCTCGTATGTTTCGAACATCGCGCAAGTAGGCCTTCTGTTCCATCACAGAGAAACGCAGTTCAGTCTTCTCGAATGTTAATGATTTCGTCTTTACGCATTGCGTCGCACGAAAATTCTTTTAAATGACCGACAGATTGCTTTACTTAGCATGATGATTAGTTGCCGTGAGAATTTATATTTAAAATATATTTGGAGACCCGCGAATTAACCGCAAAGCGAATTATCCGCACGCGAATTATCGGGAGTGCACTGTATTTGAATGAGCTATTTGTAGGATGGGCATCGGAAGGAAATCACATTAATATCCTGTGGACTAACTTTTTGAAAATTTTAAATAGCGCTGTTGATAAATTTGTCCCATTTAAATTGCTGAAACAAAACCCAGATCCTGAGTATTACACACGAGAAATTAGGAGTCTAAAACGGAAAATTAGGAAATTATACAATAAAAGACATGATAGTGACAAGTATATGTTGAAATTTAAGTCCTTATCAAGAGAGCTCATCTTAAAAAAGAGGGCTGCTCATGACAGTTATATGCAAGGTTTACTTGGTTCGGGAGGTGATGGGTGGAAATAAATTTACAGTTATGTTAGGAGAAGAAAGGGAAATTCAAATAATTTGTCGATGATAATGTCCGGTGACGGTAAATTAATTACTGAGAAACAGGCCATTGCTAATGAATTAAATGTCTTTTACGGTAGTGTGTTCAATAAATCCAATAGCTGTGTGTTGGACCTTAACGACGAATCAGGGGCTCCCCTGTTCCAAATAAACCAGTCAGCAATTGTAAAGCTAATACAAAAACTACGTTTCAATGTATCAAAGGGTCCTGATAATATTGTTAGTGAAGTACTTAAACTAGGAGGTAGGGCCGTGGCACGATACTTGGAGGTGATGTTTAATGTGTCCATAAACAATGCGCAAATCCCAGATGACTGGAAAAGAGCTACGGTAGTCCCAATATTTAAGGGAGGGAGCAGACTTGAATTGGGCAACTACAGGCCGGTTAGCCTTACGTCCGTCGTTTGTAAACAGATGGAGCATATAATTTGCGACTACTTGAGGGAACAGTGGGAAACATTATCATGGTTTAATGATAGGCAACATGGATTTCGGAAAGGTTACTCATGCGAGAGTCAGATGCTATCACTTTTTCAAGACATTAGCGAATCGTTAGACCATGGAGTTTCAGTCGACGCCGTGGTTATAGATTTTACGAAGGCATTTGATGTTGTTCCGCAAGACATGCTACTCCATAAATTAGCTTCAACGAAGATTGATAGAAGAGTAATTTTATGGATCCAAGAATTTTTGACGGGTCGTTCCCAGAAAGTGAAAGTCGAAGGCATATTCTCGGATGAAATTACCGTAACGTCGGGTATCCCTCAGGGCAGCGTAATCGGAACTTTGTTATTTTTGGCGTTTATAAATGACTTACCAAATGGGATTCGCAGTGACTGTCGATTGTTTGCGGATGATTGTGTAATATATCGAAAGATACATGACTCACAAGACAATGCAGTGCTTCAAGAGGACCTGAACCTGGTCTATAAGTGGGCGATTGTAAATAAAATGAAAATAAACACAAGAAAATGTAGTCTCTTAAAAATAGGGAAAGTGCGAAGGCAGGATTTTCAATATAACATTGGCTCGGAAATACTTGTAGAAGAAGATTCTTTCAAATATTTGGGCGTTCACGTAAGGAATGATATGAAATGGAGTAGTCATGTAGGATGTGTAGTTTCAAAAGCTTACAAATCCCTGCACTTTGTAATGAGGGTATTAAAAGGAAGTAGTACCTCTGCTAAAGAATTAGGCTATTTGTCACTTGTAAGACCTATTCTGGAATATGCCTCGGCGGTTTGGGATCCATATCAAGTAGGGCTCATCAATGAATTGGAAATGGTACAAAGAAAGGCCGCTAGATTTGTGCTCAGTGACTTTAATCCCCGGAGCAGTGTGAGCCGTATGTTAAAGAAACTGGAGGCTAGGAGGATGAAATCTAGACTCTGCGCTATGTACAACACGTATACAAATCAACCAGCATGGGGTGAGCTTAGCAAACGATTGGGAAAGCCCACTTACATGGGTAGGAGCGATCATCCTTTCAAAGTTAAGGGCCGACCACAGCGAACAAATTATGGTAAATATTCTTTGGTAAACCGTGCCATTGATAACTGGAACTCTCTACCTGCCGCAGTCTTAGAGCCTTTTCCCAAACATATAGGTGTGTTTAAGAAAAGACTGACTATTTGTGTAAATACTCCAGTTTAATTGTTGTATAATTGTTATTGAATTGTTATGTACAATTATTTTTTTGTTATGTATATACAATTTGCCACCGGGGGACACCCCCCCCCCCATTGCAAATAAATGAATGAATATGAATATGAGTTTCATTGAAGTCGCCCCAGCCGTTTAGAACTAATTAGGGGACACACACACACATACACACACACATACACACACACGGACTTAAGGTGATCTCATATGCCTATTTGTTTCATAAAATGAAAATAGGCTAAAAATGTGGTAAAATCGTTTCGAAGCGGACAATTAATACTTTATTTTTGCTTAGTTATAATAATATTTCTTAAACAAAACACGTACAGGCCTTTACAATACGGTGATTTTCACAAGTTTCATTCTTAGCGTAGAAAGTTAGTGAGTTTGTCCTAGCTTGGCAGTTGAGTATATGATACTGTGTCCACATATGGTGCGCAGATTCTGTGATAAAACCCGTTGGCCGAGTTCCTCGTGAAAACGTGTCGTAGCGCGAAGTTTGCCTTCTTCCACTCTTCTGTTTCCATGTTTCTGTTTTCTTAATTATGAAACCACCCAAACATAAGAATGTAATAACTAGGGACCGGATTTTGTTGGTTTTTAAAATTGACATTCAAGGTTTTCAAAACCATAAAATTGTTAATTTTAGGTTTTTAATAGGTAGTCTAGAATAGGTTTTTACAATAGGTTCATATGTTTTAAGTGTATCAAAAGTTGACATAAATTACGCAAAGCATAAATTTAATGCATAATTGTTAGTAGACAATCTGATTGCAAGGAAAGTGTAGATATTATATATAATGATACGTCTTTTATCGAATTATTGTCATCGAGAACTGTACACTTTTAGGCAATATTTGCTCTCCTTAAATATGTTAATTATTCAAATCCAATAAAACCAACGATATCAGAGGTGATTTTCACACACTAGCTTGTTCAATTAATTTCATTTATTTAGAATATAGGATTCTTGGAAATAATAAGAGATGTAATCCCATTGTCCTGGCGGTAAATAACCAAGCGATAATATATATGTTGAAAAGTGCTGAAATATTTGATTTTTCCGGTAGGTAGGATTTCTTTCAATCAACTGGAGATAGGAATAAACACTATCTTCACATTCACTTTTAAAAATTATGGACAAAAATACAAATATACTAAAATAAATGGAACAAAACTGCAATTAGGTATTTTTAGGTTCTCGCATAACATTTAGGTTTTAGACACTACAGAATTAATTTTGAGTGTGATTCGGAAAAGTATTTAGAAGTATGGAAAAGATAGGTAAAGGCCTAAGAACCCTGTCCCCAATAAAAACTATGTGGAATTTATTTTTCCCTGATAGTATAAGGTAGTTTCTCTGTTGCTGGAATGCTAATGTTTGTACAACTCAATTGTCTACAATAATAAAAAGGAATATAATAATAGTAAAATACACTGATCAACTAGGAAGACATCCAAATAAAATCGCTGTAGATTCTTTAGCTTTTGCGGATGACATTGCATTACTTACTGACTCACTGGATACTGCCCAAGAACTAATTAGAGAGTTGCAAAAACAGGCAGCCAAAGTTGGACTACAAATATCATTTGAAAAAACTAAGTTCATGACAAACATCACCGATGCCCCGAAAAGTATCTATATTCATGACAGTTCAGTATGTAAAACAAATTCCTTTAAATACCTGGGAGAGTGGATAATGAATGACTCACAGGAAAAAGACAGCAATAGAAACGCGTATGCATAAATTACAAAGGTGTTTTCATTTGACAATATATATATAATTTAAAAAAACTTATCCTGGAACAATAAATTAAGGCATTATCAAACAGTGGTCAGACCAGAAACTCTGTATGCAGCAGAAACACTTAAATTAACAAGATTTGGTGATTTAGACAAATTAGAGAAGACTGAAAGACGAATTCTGAGAAAAATACTGGGAGCTAAACGAAATAATAACGCAGAATATAGGTTACGACCAAATAGAGAGTTATATTTGAAATGTGAAAAATTAACTGATGTAATGAGAAAGAGAAGATTACAGTTTTTTGGGCACATCTATAGAATGGAAAATAGTAGACTAACTAAACAGATCTTCAACTTACTGACTAGTTACAAATCCAAACCCACATGGTTCATTGAAATTGACAAAGATTTGACAAACGCCAAAATTCAGACAGACACAATAGCAAACAGATCACACTTCAGAGAAGCTATTCAAAAGGCAAAATTTCAAGAAAGGAAGAAACAAACAACTGGCAGAAAGTGGACTCAGGAGGAGAAAGATCGTCAGTCTAGAAGGATGAAAGAAATTTGGAAACAACGGAAATTGAATACAATGGACAATAGCCAAAGTTGATTCATCGTACCCTCCAAATGGGTTATTCGAAAGAAGAAGAAGAAGAAAATACAGTAATAATAATCATTATACGTCTAATAATTATGAAAATAATAACATAACATTCTAATAATAACAATAATAATAATAAGTTTTTCGTTGTCCTCTTGGAGTGACGATGTGGGTAAGACATATAGCCTTATTTTGAAAGCACAGAAAAACAACCTACTGTAATGTTTTTAGGACACTAAATCATTGTTAATGATATGCAAGCTGACCAGAATTATATTAAACTATATTTATAAGCTATTTAAATATAACAATAATATTAATAAAATAGTAAATCATTCCTGTATCCCAAATATATTTTGATCAACCTATCACAACGAGGGGACGGAGTCGCGCATCTTCTTTTGGGGGTACAGGATCTCTACATTAGCCGAAACACAAGGCCGGCGTGCTGTGAGGTCGAGCGGGAAATAGGGATTGTGAGGTGGGAAGAAATGAGAGTAATTGCATGCGCCGTGTTTGGATGTGATTTGACCACTAAAGCTGTGGTCCCAATAAAATAATAGCTACATCGCACCGCTCTTACTTGACTTGGAGACGTCATGAGCAGTCTTGTAACAATACAAACCCGTTAAATGTGTACCGTTCCGTTCCGTCTGTTTGTTCCGTTTTTATAAGTAGAACGTTCCGAACTGTAACGTATCGGATATCCCTCTGTTCATTTCGGTACGAGACAACGTAACGTTCCACCCAGCTCCAATATGCTGTATCAGTACAGGCTCGGCTAACGTTCCACTGTTCCAGATACCAAGTATTGCTTCAGACTCCGTTCCGCTCCAGGGCGGTAACGTTACGCCTGGAACAGACAGTGGTAACGTTACAACTTGGAAATAGCCTTGGAGATAACGGAATTTATCCGTTCCACATTGACAGGAGTTCCGTTCCGCGTTACGTTCTGTTCCGGGTCCCTGGTTTGGGGCGCAATTGCCTATAACAGGCGATCGCGCCTCGTACGTCTTGCGGGCAATCTGGGCAGGGACCGCTACATGAAGGAATTTTTACAGCCCGCGGCACTGCCCCTCTTGCAGGCCGTTCCACAGGCCATAATTCAGCAGGACAATGCCCGCCCACATGTGGCGAGTAATGTGCAAGCCTTCATCGCAGAACGACGGATACCTCTGCTTCCCCAGCCTGCCCGTTCGCCTGACATGTCGCCCATCAAACATGTCTGGGATATGGTCGGTCGGCAACTTGTTCTTACAGGTCCACATGCCGCGACTGTTGATGCTTTGCGGACGCGACTACAAACTGCGTGGAACGGTATTCCCCAGCAGCGTATTCAAGCGCTGTATGGTTCCATGCCACGACGTCTAGCGGCTCTGAGTGCAGCACGTGGTGGCGCGACGCCGTACTGAAGATCGACCGTCGGCGTGCATGGACTGGACTGTCCTTCTAATCAGTAATGTATTGTCATGTCCCTAATCTGTGGTATAAAGTGCAATGTGGTCACATCTCTTGTTCTTGGTGTTTCACGTTCTACAAACAGTACTGTATATATACATATCCATGTACACAGGGATAAAATGGACACCATGATGTCCAAGCCCCTCAAATGAAAGAAAGCTCTGTAACTTGCGACTTTGCCTGCATACCACTATGTAGCTTCAGCCATTACAGTACATTAGGAATATAGTCAGCGAGTTTCACTCTGCTCTTACAACTGATTAAGATCATTTAAATTCATCATCTTATATATTAAAATAGTTTTCAAAAAATTCACCCTTTACTAAAACTGAAATATCTCGGGAAGTATTTGCGCTACGACGACGTTTGTTGTCTTAAAATGTAATGCCCGTCAAGCACCGTCGATTGATACCCACCTTACTTGATTATATCATTCGAGTATGAAAATAATTGCGAATATTACTTCCTTCAAGGTCTCACGAAAATAGAATCGAATGACTTGACGGACATATTGTCGCTAGGCGACAACGACTAACAATGTATCATGATATTCAACGCCGCCCCAATAATAAATCTAACTTGATATTAACAGAGATTTCGCTAATTACGTATGATATCGTTAACTTCTACCTGCTCCACTCGAGCGCTAATGTCGAATGTATCCATACATGATATCGTTAACTTCTACCTGTTTCACTCGGGCGCTAATGTCGCATATAGGCCTATCCATACAATAAGCAGAAGGGGATTCTGTGCACATTATTTAATTAAAAATTCTCAAAGAATGGATTACTTTGAGACTGAAATGCTCATGCACAATCAGAAGTTATTTTGCTAATGACACTGTCATGTCAACATCTCTTTGAATGACAACAAATACTGTACACGAAAAACAGCTAATTTCACGAAGAGGCCGCTACAGTCGAATGTTGGAACCGCCATGTTGTATTGTGTATCCGATCTTTCTGTTATATAGTCTTTGGTCTCACCAGCTACAAACTGTCTTCTTTTCGTTTCATCATTCGTCCTTATAGGTGTGTGCTCAATCAATACAATGAATCATATTATGATGAATGAGAGGCGACACTCAATTACAAATGTTATAAAGATTAAAGGTGACGGTAATTGTCTGTTCAGGTCATTGGCGTATTGGGAGTACAACAATCAGAGTGTATTTACACAGTTTAGAAAGCGAATTGTAAAACATGTTACAGACAAGTGGAATAATTATTCTCCCTTTATTGTTGACAACAGCGATATGTACGAAACTGCTATCAATACGAGTGATGATTGCAATATGTATATGTCTATGAATGGTGTTCATGGAAGTCATGTTGAGTTAGTTGCCGCTGCTCAAGTTTACAAAATGGATATTTATTCGTGGATTACTACTATTGTATGGAAGGTGAGCGGTTAAAATATATACGTCATCAACAAACGAAGTTCCGAGTTGATACATATGCCGGTTTAGCAGACGCCTTGCATGTACGAGCAAAAAATGAAAATCTCAGATTCGGTCGTATTGTAGTTTTGCCATCTTCTTTTACAGGTAGCCCAAAGAAAATATTGCAAAATTATCAGGATGCGATGGCGATAGTGAGGAAGTTTCATTTCGTTCACCTATAATGCGGGCTGGCCGGAAATACTTAACAACATTCATTCTGGGAAACGGCTAATAATAGGGCTGATATTGAAGTGAGAGTTTTCCATTGCAAAGTAAAGGAATTGCTACGATTGATTAACGTTAAGGAAATTTTCGGTAAAAGCATATCTATATAAAGTGGAATATCAAAAACGAGGTCTCCCGCACATCCATTTACTCTTAACATTAACGGAAGATTGTAAGTTCCGAGAAATTTCTGACATTGTCAGTGTGGTGTCAGCCGAAATACCAGATCTCGAGGATGAAGCGCTATACGAGTTGGTAAGGCGTCATATGGTACATGGTCCTCGCGGATCTTTGAATCCTTCTTCAGTCTGCATGAAAGATGGCGTATGTAAGAAAGATTTCCCTGAACAGTTTCAGGAAGAGACCATAGATAATGCCAATGGTTATCCTTCGTATAGGAGAAGAAGTAATGGACGGATTATTATAAAAACAATTCGAGGCATTGACATTGAAATTGATAGTCGATTAATTGTTCCCCACAATCCATTTATTTTACTTTACTTGCAAGCTCATATTAATGTTGAAATATGCTCAAGTGTTCGGAGTGTTAAATGCATCCAAAAGTATCTTATATATTAAAATCCACAAGTATGTGTATAAAGGTCATGACTGCTGCATTGTTACAATATGTCCTGAAGGCGAAACGGTGAACTACGAAGAAATTACTTCTTGATATTTTGGTCCAACAGAAGCCGCATTCAGGATATTTTCATTTCACATGCATGAACAGTCAATTTCTATCGTGCGATTACCAGTTCACTTGCCAAACTTGCAAAATATCTATTTTAAAATTGATAACGCTCCTGATATTTTACTTCAAGCACAGTTGCGCAACACGGAATTACAAGCGTGGTTCAAGTTAAATCAAGATTCGCAAGCCAGAAGTCCATATATATATCCTGAAACACCAGTACATTACGTCTGGAATAAGAGCAACTGCCAGTGGCAAAAAAGAAAAAAAATGTATCAAAAACTATAGGCAGAATGTATAATGTTTCGCCTACAAAAACAGAAAGGTATTATTTACGCCTGTCATTGCTTCACGTCATAGGTGCTACCAGCTTCCATTTTTTTTTTTTTTTTTTTTAGCGTATGGCTTTTTTTTTTTAGTGCCGGGAGTGTCCGAGGACATGTTCGGCTCGCCAGTTTGTAGCTGCTTCGAGACGGACACCCAATGGGTGAGCTACAAGTACCGTTGGTGAGGGAAGGAGGGAAGTTGGATTGTAAGGACGAGGAGTTGGAAGGTAGCGGCTGTGGCCTATAGTTAGGGACCAACCCCGGCATTTGCCTGGAAGGAAGATGGGAAACCACAGAATACCATCTTCAAGGTTGCCGGCGGGGGGATTCGAACCTCCTCGCCTCCCGGATGTGAGCGACTGCCATCAGTCATGCCGTAACCACCACGGCTAACTCACCCGGTACCAGCTTCCATGATCTACGTACATACAAAGCAGTTTTCTATTCTACTTTTAAAGAAACAGCTAAGGAGCGAGGTTTGCTGATTGACGATTCTGAATGGCAGCGTTGTTTGGCAGCAGCATCACAATTTCAGATGCCTTCTCAGTTACGACAACTGTTTTCTTACGTATGTATCTTTCAGACCCCTTCAACTGTAAGATAGTTATGGGACATTTTCAAGAATTCATTATCAGAAGATTATCTGCAGTTTCACGAACCTAACATAGCATATCAGTTCACTCTTATACATATTTCTAATACATTAAACCTCCACGGTCTTCCCATTACTTCTCTAGAATTGCCAGCTATTATTAATAATTTCCCTCAGACAAATTTACCAATGAATTATCCAAAACTTAATGAGGATCAATTAAGTCGGATGATAAACCAAGCAAATGGAAACCAAACGGCTATAACTACAGAAATGTTGGGATTAGTACATGTATTATTTATTTATCGTATGGCTTTTAGTGCCGGGAGTGTCCGAGGACATGTTCGGCTCGCCTGAGTCTGTAGCTGCTTCCAGCGGATACCCTAAAGGGTGAGCTACAAGTTCCGTTCAATTTCAAGTAGTTCCAACTTGCGCCACCAGATATCATGATACCTGGTGGTGAACGTTGGAACTTTGATAGAGCGTTCTGACGAAATCTAACCTAACAAATTTTGCTTTGCACAAGTTTAGTCTGTGAAAGGATCTTTTACATGCCATAAATCTATGACATGGGACCGCCGGATTTACTTCCCCTCCGAAGGAAGGCATACTGAAGGTTTTTTAACGCTCTTAAAAAATCCGACGACTTCGGCCGGGTTTGAACCCGCTATCTTGGGAACAGCAGTTCAGCATGCTACCGACTACGCCACCGAAGCCGCTGGGATTAGTACAAAAAAAAAACAGCAATGAAAGGATGAGTAATGCATATTTCATTGGCGGTCCAGGGGGCACCGGGAAAACATTTCTTTACCAATGCTTGATTCACAGTTGCACAAATTTGGGGTTAAATGTAGTTTCTGTTGCATGGACTGGAATTGAAGCAAGGGGCGCACTGTACACAGCCAGTTCAAGTTACCCCTACATTTACATGAAAGTTCTGTATCAGGAATAAAAGTTAACAGCAAGGAAGCTTTTTATATTCGTTCAGCAAAACATATCATCTGGGATGAAGCCCCTATGGCTAATAAGCACGCGTTGATGTGTGTAAATCGGTTGCTCAAGGACATCATGAATAACGACGTGCCTTTCGGAGGAAAAAATATCATCTTAGGTGGAGATTTTAGGCAGGTATTGCCTGTTGTGCCTCACGCATCTAAAGCAGCATCAGTCTAAATGTCAGTAAGGTTCTCTCCTTTGTGGCCATTATTCAAAATTTTTAAACTCAACAAAAATATGCGGGCGGATACAGATCAACGTGACTTTGCAAACTTCTTGATACAAATTGGTAACGGTGAATACGCTCACGTCGATGGAGAAAATTCGGAATTAGTCCCACCCTGAAAAATATTTCACGCTTTTCAAAAATAGCGATTTTAGCACCTAAAAATTAACACAGTAAAGAAATCAATGACAAAGTTTTAGACCTAAGCCCAGGATCATCGAGAACTTACATCAGTGTGAATAATTTGATTACTGAAAATGAGAGTGAACTTCTACAATTCCCAATAGAATTTTTAGACAGCATAGGCGTAAGTGGATTGCCACCTCATATCCTTCGACTAAAAGAAGGCTCAATTGTGATTTTTTTTGAGAAATATTAATGTTACCCAAGGTCTGTTGAACGGTACTAGACTGTTGGTTTGGAAGATGCATGACAATTGCTTACACCTGGAAATTATTACTGGCGTAAATGTTGGAAACAATGTCCTACTCCCTCGCCTTGACCTTACGCCATCAGATACTTCTATGGCATTTTCCTTCAAAGGAGGCAGTTTCCAGTACGTTTGGCTTTTTGTATAACTATCAATAAAGCTCAAGGTCAAACACTAGATCAAGTAGGCATTTATTTACCTCAACCGGTGTTTAGCCACGGACAACTATACTGTGTGTCGCACTATCGCGAGCAAAATCCTTTCATGACGTCAAAGTTCAAATACAACCAAAAGGCAAGCGAACAGCAAATGTCGAATGAAAGGAAGTACTTTTAGAATTTTGAAACGAATGTTGTGGAGGAGCACAGACCTCAGCAAACGGGGCACAGATTAAATAACAATTATACAAGGACGTCCGCATCCCTAATACGATAACTGTCTGTGGTAATGGTAAAAGAAATTACTATTGTCCTACATCGGTGATTACTATCCTACATCCTGTTATTTCATTCCCTCAGTTATATAACAAAGATATACTCAATCAAATTTACATCTTAATAAATATTAATTCCTTCTGTGTGAGTTATCTTTTCATTTCTCATCAATCGCCTTTACTTACTATTCTATACGTAGGGGTGGAGGCGATAACTGTCTTTACAGATATGTGCAAATTATTAGATTCGATGTAAGTTTTCCAAAATTGAATTTTTACTTTTCACGGTTTAATGCACTAAGTATGTTTACAAGGCGATGAAATCACTCCAAATGTTTAACCAAGACTTTTAATTATATTTTCATTTAAGAAACTCAAATTAAAATGATTTTTTAGAATTTCCACTAACAGAGGAGCCTTGCAAATGCAAAATGCCACACGTTTCGTTTTTATTACTTCACTCTACTTTACGTGCGAATTTAGAGCGGAGGGATTATGAGTCTTTTAACTGATGAACGCTATTGAACTATTCAAAGGTACATGAACTATGCATTGAAATCACCTGACTTGAATTCTAAAGTCAATGAAAAATTGAAAATGGACCCAGCTCAGATATCCCTCGGAATCCAATAATCTGAAAGTTTCCAGACCCTATTCCTTATGGGAAAAGGTGTAATTCCACGGGAGGGGAAACACTACTAAGTAGGACAACAAAATAAAAGAAGTTGGTCAATAAAATGATTTTGAATAAAAGTAATTATGACTAAATACAATTATTTATTTAATTCTATTAATTTGCACACCTCTATTATATGTTAACCAAGAGTTACATCTCTACATTCAAATATAAGAGACCCATCTTTTATTTTAAATGTATACCATTGTTCATAAGTAGACGAAACACCAACTTGTACCGCTGTAGCCTTAAATCGTGTGGATATCTCTTTCTACTTAGTATAAAACTAAGTTCCCAATTCTTGGATGTAACGGGTAATCTCGAGAGCAACTTGATGGATTTTGATGCGGTTTTCACCATTCTGTAAAGGATTTCTCGATGAAGGATTAGTTAGAAGAACATTTATTTATGACCAAAAGAAGCCGAACATTTACGATTTCAGTGAATTGAGTTGAAGAAAAACCTAACGTCCATGTGTCTTTTAAGCTTACACTGGGTAACCCGTTAAAATATCGATATTCTCTGAGAATTGTTCAGCATGAAGAGTTCTGCAAGGAAGTCCGCGACAGCTCCCACATCGACCACTGTAAGTGTTTTTACGTTTTCATTTCTTCCAATAATCTCCATTCAGTGGAAATTTAAATTACTAGCTTCAGAGTGAGTTTACGAGCTTGCGAGCGACCTATCACCCTAGCTTCAGCCAGCATCAAACTGCCGAGTCTTGTCGAGTTAATTCTTCAGAGAAGAGTATAGCTTATGTGTTTGGAGTTAGCTGTTCACCTCGGCTTTTCAGAATTGCGTCTGGAACCTGACGTCCGTGCGCCTTTTAAGCTTACGCAGAGTAAACAGTGGGACACACACACAGAGAACAGGCAGACACCCACACATTTGGTCTCATAAGTCTACTTCATCATTTACCCAAAAGCGACGGTACCGTAAATGTCCGTTCAGGTTACTAGCATGAAGACATGCAAATGTCATATGTACAGAAGTGCTGTAGGATTGTTGAAGTGAATGCTGCGGAGCAGCATGGGTCTCCTAGTTACCCCCTAAAAGCGAGGCTTATCAATATCAACTTTTATTTTTAAACACACAAACCTACTATACTGTAGGTCTATCTACCACTTCATACTATAAAACATCCACCCACTAGAGGTATGACTTCCTATCATAAAGCTTACAGTTACAACTTCAAAACCTTCATATTCTAATATTATTATTATCAATCTGAAGCGGCTGCTGCTGTCACACCACGGCCGGGAGGGCATGTGGTGTGCGATGGTCGAGTGAACGAAACGGAAATCTGTACTAACACCTTTATACAACGTATAATAAATTAATTATTTGAAACAACTTAACATTTAAAATATTAAATATTACAAACTACTTTCACTTCGTCAACTACTACTCTCAGACTGGGACAAGCATAGCCACCTTGACAGGTGTATGCAGGACGAAAAATTTAGAGTCTGGTGCCCATGAACCGGGCTCCTTTCACTCTAGTTTGATGGTAAGAAGTGTAGAGGTAATGATAATAATACTTGATTTAGAATTCACCTCTGGCTTTAGTCTAATGAGTGACTTATGGCCAGAGTATTTACTGTGAGTGATTTGAATTTTGCTAGGATAATATATTGTTGGTTTAATTAATTAATTACTAGTGCAATTAATCAATTTTTAGGGGCAGTGCAAGATGAAATAGAGAGTAGCAGAACTGTTTCAGCTAAGTTCGGATCAGGATGTGCCTGTTGGCCATTGTGGGCCACTGCCCACTCCTGCCGATGCTGTAGGTGTTATAATTTTCGTTACGCTCGCCATGGTTCAACTGTATGTGATATTGCAGTGTGTGTAAGGGTATTAATTTGTGCAGCAGCATCGTAAATTAGTATGAAAATGTAGACCTTAAGTAGGTAGAAGTTAGGTACCTTAGGCTAAAGCTTACCAACTTGAAATCACGTCAGGAGCCTCCAGGGAGACCGCCGGTCGCTTTGCGACCGACAGCTGCCTTGGCGGGCACCTCTATTTTATAAACTAAAATTATATTACTACAAATCAACCTTTAGAAATTCAAATTTAACATCCTCATTCAATTTATACACTTGGCTAAGGAGCGCATAGTCGCACCGCGTACCAGGCCCACACGCCGCTGGCTCGCTCGCTTAGCCAGCGGCTAATTTAAATGATTACAGTCAGCGAGTTTCATTCGGGCCTGACCTGCTATGGTGGAGACCAGGGGCGATGCGTCACTAAGGGCCACCCACCAAGGGCAGTTAGTCCTATTGCACAAATTTTTGTTTAATTTATGTCTTTAAAAACTACTTAAAATTGCAGATATTCTTCTTAAAATCAGTGATTTTCCTTTCTCAGTAGGCTATACATAACTCATCACTAGCTTAAGATCCTGACAGTTTCGTACGGTGTATTGTAATAAATAGGGCCGCTCTACAGAACCTTCCGTGTAAAGTACACACATCAAAAAAAGTTTTGCATCACCTCGGTTCCAAGAGTTCCGGAACCTTTAAATACAAAGGGAATAGAGATCAACACAAACAACATTTCAGCTCGTTTTATTGCTCATGAGACCCACACATTGCATGTTGTACCATCATACAGCTAGACTTTCAGCATTTGTGGTCCAGATTGCAGTACACACCACTACCTCTAATACCCAGTAGCACGTCCTCTTGCATTGATGCATGCCTGTATTCGCCGTGGCATACTATCCACAAGTTCATCAAGACACTGTTGGTCCAAATTGTCCCACTCCTCAACGACAATTCGGCGTAAATCTCTCAGAGTGGTTGGTGGGTCAAGACGTCCATAAACAGCCCTTTTCAACATATCCCAGGCATGTTCGATAGGGTTCATGTCTGGCGAACATGCTGGCCACTGTAGTCGAGCGATGTCGTTATCTTGAAGGAACGCATTCACAAGATGTGCACGATGAGGTCGAGAATTGTCGTCCATGAAGACAAATGCCTCTCCAATATTCTGCCGATATGGTTGCACTATGGGTCGGAGGATGTCATTCAGGTATCGTAAAGCCGTTTCGGAGCCTTCCATGACCACCAGTGGCGTACGTCGGCCCCACATAATGCCACCCCAAAACATCAGGGAACCACCACCTTGCTGCACTCGCTGGACAGTGTGTCTAAGACGTTCAGCCTGACCAGGGTGCCTCCAAACACGTCTCCGACGATTGTCTGGTTGAAGGCATATGCGACACTCATCGGTGAAGAGAACGTGATGCCAATTCCGTGGGGTCCATTCAGCATGTTGTTGGGCCCATCTGTACCGCGCTGCATGGTGTCGGGGTTGCAAAGCTGGACCTCGCCATGGACGTCGGGAGTGAAGTTGCGCATCATGCAGCCTATTGCGCACAGTTTGAGTTGAAACACGACGTCCTGTGGCTGAACGAAACGCATTATTCAACATGGTGGCATTGCTGTCAGGGTTCCTCCGAGCGGCAATCCGTAAGTAGCGGTCATCCACTACAGTAGTAGCCCTTGGGCGGCCTGAGCGAGGCCTGTCATCGACAGTTCCTGTATCTCTGTACCTCCTCCATGTCCGAACAACATCGCTTTGGTTCACTCTGAGACGCCTGGAAACTTCCCTTGTTGAGAGCCCTTCTTGACACAAAGTAACAATGCGGACGCGATCGAACTGCGGTATTGACCTTCTAGGCATGGTAGAACTACAGACAACATGAGCAGCGTACCTTCGTCCTGGTGGAATGACTGGAACTGATCGGCTGTCGTACCCCCTCCGTCTAATAGGCCCTGCTCATGCATGGTTGTTTACATCTTTGAGCAGTTTTAGTGACATCTATGAACAGTCAAAGGGACTGTATCTTGGATACAATATACACAGTCAACGTCTATATGCCGAAGATCTGGGAACCGAGGTGATGCAAAACTTTTTTTGATGTGTGTATATAGACTGAGGTGCCGTTTGAGAAACCAGTGGACATAGCACTGTGTTGAACGTGAATTGTTCTGTGCTATGAATGGATCTTCCTTTCTCTTCAAGGCCTGGAAAATTGGCACCTAGATTTGCGTTGGAGTGAAATTGATTATCTCTCCATTTCATTTCCTGTTTCTGTCTCTGTTTGAAGATGAAACAGGATTACGGGAGATGAGTCCACGCCACGCCCTTAAACAGGTACTAAACATTGCTCACAGCTTGCTGATTTTACACAAAAACAAGATGTTCAGTAAAGAACATATAGCCTACTTTCTCCTAAATGCATGGGCATTGTTATAACTCTTTGTCCTTTTCAAGGAGTGTAATTGAATGTTGGTTGTAGTAGCTTGTTCAAATACAACGTGCTATACGGATATTAAACATGAATATGAGGTGTTCTTTGCTAGTGCTACCGCTGTACCAAATTGTGTTCAATTCGGTTTCCCCATGTTTGAATAGATAGGGGAATCGATTTTCACACATACATGGCCGCCATCCGCAAAGTATTGGGCTGATGACCTTGTAGTTTGGTCGAAAGATTGTTCATACATAAAGGTATAATGTTACAGCATTTGGTAGAGATCAGATGAAAAGGTTGGTCGTAATTTGATTTAACCTTTTAACATTTGGGTGACCGCCATTATGTTTTAGTCAAGATGGCGGTGATATAAAAATGACATTGAGGTGCTCTTTGCTAGTTCTACCTCTGTACCAAATTTCGTTCAATTCGGTTTCACCGTGTTCGAATTGATAGTGGGGGACAGATTTTCAGAGTGCACACAATCACACACACAGACGGACAGACACTCAAATTTTGGCCCCGTGTAGATCTCATAAGTGTACATTCATTTTTAGCCTAATTTCGATTTTTGCAAAAAATGAAAGTAGACTTAAGAGATCAACACAGGGCGAAAAAAGTGTGTCTGTCTGTGTGTGTGTGTGTATGTGTGTGTGTGAGTCTGTGTGTGTGTATGTGTGTGTGTGAGTCTGTGTGTGGGTGTGTCTGTGTGTGTGTGTCTGTGTGTGTGTGAGTGTGTGTACTCTGAATGTCTGACCCCCTATCAATTCGAACACGGTGAATGCGAATTGAACGAAATTTGGTACAAAGGTAGCACTAGCAAAGGACACCTCAGTGTCATGTTTTATATCGCCGCCATCTTGACGGAAACGTAATGGCGGCCACACAAATGTTCAAAGCTTAAATCAAATTACGATTAACCTAATCATCCGATCTCTACCAAATTTTGCAACATACCCTTATAGAGGAAGCATCCTTTGACCAAATGAATAGGTCATTAGCCTAATAGTTTGCGGATGGCGGCCATCTTTGTGTGAAAATCATTTCCCCCTATTAATTCAAACACGGTGAAACCGAATGGAACGAAATTTGCTACAGAGGTAGCACTAGCAAAGGGCATCTCAGTGTCATGTTTTATATCGCCGACATATTGACAGAAACGTAATGGCGGCCACACAAATGTTCAAAGCTTATGTTACATTACGACTAACATAACCATCCGATCTCTACCAAACTTTGCAACAACATACCTTTATGGAGGGAGCATCCTTTGACCAATCTAATAGGTTATTAGCCTAATAGTTTGCGGATGGCGGCCATCTTTATGTCAAAATTGATTCCCCTATAAATTCGAACACGGTGGAACCGAATGGAACGAAATTTGGTACAGAGGTAGCACTAGCAAAGGGCACCTCAGTGTCATGTTTTATATCGTCGCCATCTTGACTGAAACGTAATGGCGGCCACACGACTGTTCAAAGCTTAAATCAAATTACGATTAACCTAATCATCCGATCTCTACCAAATATTGCAACTACATACCTTTATGGGGGGAGCATCCTTTGACCAAACTAATAGGTCATCAGCGTAATAGTTTGCGGATGGTGGCCATCTTTGTGTGAAAATACATTCCCCCTATTAATTCGAACACGGTGCAACCGAATGGAACGAAATTTGGTACAGAGGTAGTACTAACAAAAGGCACCTCAGTGTCACGTTTTATATCGCCGCCATCTTGACGGAAACGTAAAGGCGGCCACACAAATGTTCAAAGCTTAAATCAAATTACGATTAACCTAATCATCCGATCTCTACCAAAATTTGCAACAACATACCCTTATAGAGGAAGCATCCTTTGATCAAATGAATAGGTCAGTAGCCTAATAGTTTTGCGGATGGCGGCCATCTTTGTGTGAAAATCAATTCCCCCTATTAATCCAAACACGGTGAAACCGAATGGAACGAAATTTGGTACAGAGGTAGCACTAGCAAAGGGCATCTCAGTGTCATGTTTTATATCGACGCCATATTGACAGAAACGTAATGGCGGCCACAGAAATGTTCAAAGCTTAAGTTAAATTACGACTAACCTAATCATCCGATCTCTACCAAATGTTGCAACTGCATACCTTTATGGAGGGAGCATCCTTTGACCAAACTAATAGGTCATCAGCGTAATAGTTTGCGGATGGTGGCCATCTTTGTGTGAAATCTATTCCCCCTATTCATTCGAACAAGGTGCAACCGAATGGAACGAAATTTGGTACAGAGGTAGTACTAACAAAAGGCACCTCAGTGTCATGTTTTATATTGCCGCCATCTTGACGGAAACGTAATGGCGGCCACACAAATGTTCAAATCTTAAATCACATTACGACTAACCTAATCATCCGATCTCTACCAAATTTTGCAACAACATACCTATATGGGGGGAGCATCGTTTGACGAAACTAATAGGTCATCAGCGTAATAGTTTGCGGATGGCGGCCATCTTTGTGTGAAAATCGATTCCCCATATTTATTCAAACATGGTGCAACCGAATGGAACGAAATTTGGTACAGAGGTTGTACTAACAAAAGGCACCTCAGTGTCATGTTTTATATCGCCGCCATCTTGACGGGAACGTATTGGCGGCCACACAAATGTTCAAAGCTTAAATCAAATTAAGATTAACCTAATCATCCGATCTCTACCAAATTTTGCAACAACATACCCTTATAGAGGAAGCATCCTTTGACCAAATGAATAGGTCATTAGCCTAATAGTTTGCGGATGGCGGCCATCTTTGTGTGAAAATCAATTCCCCCTATTAATTCAAACACGGTGAAACCGAATGGAACGAAATTTGGTACAGAGGTAGCACTGGGAAAGGGCATCTCAGTATCATGTTTTATATCGCCGACATATTGACAGAAACGTAATGTCGGCCACACAGATGTTCAAAGCTTAAGTTAAATTACGACTAACATAACCATCCGATCTCTACCAAACTTTGCAACAACATACCTTTATGGAGGGAGCATCATTTGACCAATCTAATAGGTTATTAGCCTAATAGTTTGCGGATGGCGGCCATCTTTATGTCAAAATTGATTCCCCCTATTAATTCGAACACGGTGGAACCGAATGGAACGAAATGTGGTACAGTGGTAGCACTAGCAAAGGGCACCTCAGTGTCATGTTTTATATCGCCGCCATCTTGACTGAAACGTAATGGCGGCCACACGAATGTTCAAAGCTTAAATCAAATTACGATTAACCTAATCATCCGATCTCTACCAAATTTTGCAACTACATACCTTTATGGAGGGAGCATCCTTTGACCAATCTAATAGGTCATTCGCCGAATAGTTTGTGGTTGGCGGCCATCTTTATGTCAAAATTGATTCTCCCTATTAATTCGAACACGGTGGAACCGAATGAACGAAATTTGGTACAGAAGTAGCACTAGCAAAGGGCACCTCAGTGTCATGTTTTATATCACCGCTATCTTGACGGAAACGTAATCGCGGCCACCCAAATGTTAAAAGCTAAAATGTAATTACGACCAACCTAATAATCTAGTCTCTACCAAATTTTGCAACACCATATCTTTATGTGGGAAACATATTCTGACCAAACTGCAAGAACATCTGCCCAATAGTTTGCAGATGGTGGCCAAGTATGTGTGCAAATCGATTCCCCCTATCAATTCAAACACGGTGAAACCGAATTGAACGAAATTTGGTACAGAGGTAGCACTAGCAAAGGGCACCTCATATTCATGTTTAATATCCCTATTGCGCGTTGTATTTCAACAAGCTACTACAACCAACATTCAATCATACTCCTTGAAAAGGACAAAGAGTTATAACAATACCCATGCATTTAGGAGAAAGTAGGCTATATGTTCTTTACTGAACATCTTTTTTTTTTTTTTTTGCAAAAATCGAAAGTAGGCATATACGGTATTTATGCGTTTTCAGTCATCTGGTGTTCCCAGTACAGTACACGTGCGTTAGAATCTGTCTGATAACCGGTGTTAATTGTGATGGCTGTATTAGTGTGTGTTATCTATTTTAATTCAAGTAAGGACTGTCTGTTAGGTAGGTAATCAGCCCGAAGGCTGGTTGGATCCTCAGAAAGTACCGCCGTTAGGTTATGTGGGTAGATACCAACAAAAACTCAAGGCAGCGCTATATTAATCGTACTTGGCAAGATGAGGAGTGAGGTAGTTTGTCATTCCTTTCCTCACTGAGTCAGAACAGCATAACTAACCCTATGAGTAGAACTTTCGCAGCATCCACAGGCACTGACTGTGCCCTGAATGGCATTACTAAGCACCACCCATACCTCAGTAGCTTCCATATAATCACAGCTACGAGTGAGCCTGAGACAATAATTTCAACTAGTTACTACTTTTGCAACGAAATGCTACCGTCCACGACACCTAGCTTGCGGACTTGGCTACTAGATGGTATTGTAGTCAGCACCTGGCGGCGAACGTTGGAACCTTGATAGAGAATTTCAACGAAATCTAACCTGGAAATTTAGCTTCACACAAGTGTAGTTAGTGGAAGGTTCTTTTTCATGCCATAAATCTATGACATGGGACCGCCGGCTTCACTTCCCCTCCGAAGTAAGGCATACTGAATGAAGTTAATTTTTATAAATTAATGTGTTTTTTTAACTTTTGTGGTAGGCCTACGGCACGTAGTTATTTAATAGGCTGATTGTGTGTAATATGAAAAAAATACGGAAGTGGAATTTTTCAAAAAAAAATCATTTTCTTCCATACATCTGAACGCAAAGTTAAAACAAGTAGTTCCGTGAAGAACTAAATAGCCTATGTTCATATATCCTACTAATAATAATTGCCTCCATCAACATGCAAATTGCCAGTTTGATTGCTGTAATAGATTCGAAGATATTGAGAACCGACTAAATATTTCGGATGATCGCCATGTTGGATTTTATATATGTAGGTCCTAGAGTTATGTACTTTTACATGAAGATCGTTGTGTACGTGTAGTATTCAAATTTCAATCACATGATTAGGACACAAGAAGTAGCAAGGAGATTTTAACATTTCGCACAGCTGCCATCTTGTGGTTATGGAAACAATTGAAATAAATTAGATGCCAGTGGATTAATATTCGTATAAGGATTTACTGTACCAAGTTTCACTGCACTCGGATGGTTAAGTTGCGAGAAACGTCCATGCGAATATTTATATTTCGTGTCACCGCCATGTTGGATTTGTGATCACCAGGTTATTGAAAGTCCTATAAGTGAACTTAAGTTCATACCCCTATGAACATTAAAAAAATCAGTTTGATTGCTATAATAGATTCGTAGATATTCAGAGCCGTCGAAATATTTCGGTTGTTCGCCATGTTTGATTGTTAAATGTATAGGCCATAGAGTCATGGACCATTAAGGGGCGCTAAAGTCAGCCGGCCGGCCGTTCGTAGCAGGCTCTGCTTATAACATTGAGTGAGAGTTAAAATCTACGTTTTAAATAGGTCAATGGCTGAAATTAAACAAAACTTCACTTTCAAATCACGTAAATACCTTCAATAGCACGTATTAAACTTTTCAAATGAGATTTCATTGATAATAACATTTTGTATCATTAAAACTGAGAAGAAATTTTCCCATAAGACAAGGCCTTTTTTTTTCCACAGATTTCACTTCAGAAATTAACAAGAAGTTCCGTTAAGAACTATACAGCCTACTTTTCATGCCAATGATTATTCTACAGAATATGAACCTATCTAGAATAATGACGAAATTAAGTTGGTAATATCGAAATATCTAATTAGTTCAAAATATACCTGGTATAATGTAGCCTAATAGAGCACTACAGTTGGCAGCCCTGGTGACTGAATATACTCTTAGTTCCATCTCTTAAGGTACAGAATACAAAATTTGGTTGAAGTCCAATGGACGTTACTTGCAGTTAGACACTGGATCTATCGGCACGCGTAAAAGCATGTTGCCAACAATACCATGCGTGTGCTGGTCAGAAATAATCTGAAATATTATGATATCTTGTTGTGCCAATTTTGGATGAAATCCATTTGTTAGTATAGAAGTTACATGTATTTTAAAATTGGACATATCAGCAGGCATAGAATCATGTTGTCAGCACTGCCTTGTATTAATTACTCCAAATTAATCTAGAATGTCAGGTGCTATACGTGTGCAAAGTATAGAGCTGTTGGCTTGCATACTTTCTGATATATTGATATTAGGGTAAAAAAAAATATAGACAGCATTTATTAACAGTTGGCAGCCCTGATTGCACTGAAGAATACTTATAGTCATATCTGATATGTTACACATAGCACATGCGAAATTTGGATGACATCCTACTGATAGTATAGAAGTTACATGTATTTAAAAATTGGCCCTAACAGCAGGCTTAGAATCATGTTGGTAGAACTGACGTATATAAGTTACTCCAAAATTAATCAAACATGTCAGGTACTATACGTGTGCATAGTTTAAAGCTGTCGGCTTGCACACATTCTGATATATTGGTATTTGGATAAAAAAAAATAGAGAGAGCAATTATTAACAGTTGGCAGCCCTGGTGGCTCTTACGAATACGCTCAGTCATATCTGTTTATGTACAGATATTACATATAAAATTTGGTTGAAATCCAGTTGATAGTGTAGAAGTTATATGCATTTAAACATTGGACTTATCAGAAGGCTTAAAATTATTTTGGCAACACTGTCATGGTTGGCCTCCTGGAAATTAAACTGAAATAGTATTATCTACATGTGTGCCAATTTTGGAATAGCTCCTATGCATACCTTGCAAGATATCCAACATGGAGCTCAAATTTCTAGTGCGTTTTTTCAGCAGTTGGTAGCACTGACATCATTTTCAAATATGGACGTGAGCTATTCCGGTGCACATCTTTACTCATACTAAATTTGGTTTTGATTGCTGCAGCCGTTTAGGAGTTGATAGGGGGGGACACACACACAGCCAGACAGACAGACAGAAGGACAGACAGACAGACAGACAGACACACATTTGCCCGATCTCATAAGACTACTTTTTCCTCATTTTTGCAAAATGTGAAAAGTAGGCTAAAAATCAATGTGAATGTCAAATTGATGAAAAGTTACATGGTTGTAAAGGGTATTTGTTTAAGAATGCTTCTATAGAGATGAATCTAGCTTTTCTCCTGCGTGTTTCTATAAAAGAAGCAGTTTTTTAATGCCCTACACTTTCAGTCGTAATGCCGCTGCCGTAGAAGTTCGCTACTTAGCCGTAATAGCGCAGGCGTAATGGGTCGGTAAGGCAGTGTGACGAGTTATTTTTAGCGCTGAGAACAAGACTTACAGCTGATGTATTGTGTTCATTGAAGACGATTCTACTGTGTTTACTTTCATTTTTTAAACGAACTGTTAGTAGGTTAACCTTCTGTATACAGTGTTATTAATTCAACGAGTTTAAGTATAATTTATTGTGAAATATTTTTTATCATACACTTATTAATTAAAAGTACAGAGTCCTACTTTTTTTATCCATCTAGCAAGTTCGTTATTGTTGTTTTTAAGGGGCGGAACTGCGTGGTCATCTACCCCTGTCCATCTAGCAACATAGCAGCGCTATATCTCTCGCAATGAGTCACCCGGCTACGCATGCATTTTGCCGCTGCGCGGCTATGTCGCTAGACCGAAAAAAGTACCCTGTATAAAAATCATATCTATTGTGCCCAATCGGACACGGCAGACTGGCATCGAACTCGGGTCTTATCAGAGAAGACCAGGCCCGTGATTCTGCCTAGAGTCGAACCAATGATCTCTGAGGGGGAACAGCTATAGGGAACCCGAAGAGCAATGTGTTATATAATGACATATAATATTGTAGCATGATTTCACGGCTAGAATGTGAATATCATAGCTGTTTAAGATGAATAATTATAATAAAATGCAAGCATATGTAAGATTTGGAAGCATAGAAGTATGAAGGCAAGCCAGCTTGACATTTGACTAATCGCAGCCAACAGAGGGGCGTGGATCAGTGACGCCGAAGGGACTCATTTCGTCTGGACCGCTAGGACAGCTCGAAATTAATGACTCTGGGGTTGACCGGCAGACAACGTTTGAGACTGCAGTGGGGGTAATTGTCCACGGAAATTAATTGATTGCAGCCAATTGGAGCATCGAAATGGAGTAAAATGTACACCCAGGTGAATATATTCTAGGAGAGATAATTTAGGAGTGGTTTCACGCCTAAATTAAAGCCTATATCTCTAAATAAGCCTGTGAACACAGAGCCTACGCGTGAGAGGAATGATTTGGAGACCCACACGAGGGGATTTACCATGGTGGCGTCATGACGCTATGGAAGAAGGCAATTAATTGTAATTAATTGGCCGAAGCGATCGCTTGCACGCGAGTGATTATGGGACTTCCACACCTAGACAAACGAGGTGTATACGTCATTTTGGCTGGAAATGCATTCTTTCAAGAAAGAAGTCGTTCCCGTATCTCCAGTGGACTACATTTTACGAGAAACCTTTATATAGGGGGAGCAGCTAGTTCGTCTTTAGTTGCTCTGCAGTTCTTCTCCAGTTCGTCTTGAATCAACACGTAACTAATGAGCTGCCAGAAAGTGCGCGAAATGTTAGAGTATCGACGCTCATGTAAATTTGAAGAACAATGGAATCGCATCATACAGCATCTTAATAGTAATCATGAATAGCGTAAGATTTAATCTACAGCAGATATTTATCCATTATCATACGCAAATATAAGTTCGCTACAGCGTAGGAATAAATTAGGATGTTTTTGGACATTAAATATACCAGGAGGTATTGTCATAGTTGTAAATGACATATTATCGACAGGATCACTACAATTATGGGAGCCTGGAAGGCATCAGCAATAAACTTGACAGTGAACTGAACAGTATTGAAGGTAACGAGAATCGAACGCACGCACACGCAGATAGACTTTCACGGAGACCAGCGGTTGTCGTAGCTGCATCGCATCTCTGCGGTCAGGCGTTAGGAGGAGTCCAATTAAGGATCCACATGTGAAATAGTGCGAAAAGTGTATATAAGTTTTATTACAGTGATTTCAAAAGTGTTTATGTGTATTGTGAAAAATATGTATTGTGTTAAAGTGAGAAAAGCCACTGATAAAAATATGATTATCATGTGTGAAGTATGTGATAGCATGTGTCGTGTGAGATATAGCATGATGGCTTAAACCAAGCATCATGGTAGGCTCGTGGCTGGTGTGCTGGAATAATCCAGCGAAAATGAAAAGTGAGTACAAATTTACAATGTTAATCTAATTAGATAGTTCACCATACAACGAAGCATCACTTTAAGACTAAGATGTAACAGTCACTTATGTACGAGCTTTCACCACTCGTATTCTGATAGAGTATGGCTTGGAAGGTGATTTGTTTAGGGCCATTCAGGCCTAAGATAGTGATGAATGTAACGGTAACGTTAAATTAATCAAAATAATAATAATCTGGGGTCGGTAACAGTAACAAGTAAAGTAATAGGAATTTCTGGCCTAAAGAACGTTCAAAAATGTGCCATGTCTAATATAAAGATACTGTATTTGGTAAACAGTAGGAAAGTAACATAAAATATATTGAGATACGAGAATTTTTCAGTGTCAGTGAATAATTGAATGAATATTTGATATGGTCAATTCTTAGGAGTGTATTTGAGAACCATTAAAGTAATGTAAGCCAGTAATTTTATACTTGTTTTTGGAGCTATTTAAAGCTTTGGCTTAAGAGTAATTGCAGAGAGGACGTGAGTACTTTAATGATTGAATCATCTATGAGAAGTATTGTTTGAGCCGCATACAGCGAGCAAGTAACGTAGAATCAAGTGATTTACGTCAATAAAGTTGCGGGGACCACTCTAACATAGCTTGCACGTTAGGTGAAAGGTTGGCTAATCTACGAGATAGTATTGCCGTTGGAGCATACTTATATTATTCGCAGCGAATTGGAACGGAGCTTGTCTGTATCCATCGCTTGCAGGAATATAGCCACGAGGGATGCTCTTCGAGACCCCGTGAGCTCATGTATTAATTGATCTGCCCTGAGAGGAGAATCATGTTCGTCGTATAGGAAACGCAGATTTCCTTATTATTGTAGGCAGCTGCTGATGAGAAATCTTGTATTCTCAATCGTGATGCGCGCCCGAAGCCACTAGTATTCGCCACAGAACGGCAAGGCTATTTCAGGATCCATCCCCAGCCATGAATGTTAAGTAGGAGCCGAGTTGAGCCCATTACACTATAAATATAGGTGGTAAATAATTAGAATGACTCAATTACTAGAGACAACACTCAGGGTAACTCCATTGTATTGCAATTGTAAACAAAGATGTCCTTGCTAGCAGCCAAGGGGGGTGGTAGGTATGCCACTAGGACGGCGGCCATCTTGCGCGGCCAGCTGGAACTAATTTTATTGCCTGCTTGAAAGGGAGGTCTGGTGACCTGCTCCCTTTATTTTAGAAGCATAGTGGGACAATGAAGAATCTCGATATTTCGAAATGTAATTAAGATATGATTGTTGTGATGATGCCAATTGATTTAAATGATGTGTTTCAGCACACATAGCCTGGTCGGATCATTGTGATCGGATAATATTTGGCCCAGTTATTCTCTGAGGAGGAACGCTGCACCAAATAATTATAGGCATCTTTTTAAAGTGCATTTTTGCCCAGTTCACACTAATTTATGCAAACGGGTAGATGATTTCAATGACATGATACGGTTGTAACGATAATAATTTCGACCAGACCCAGAAAATCGTTGTATGGTGAAACTATAAACATTTCTATCCATGTGTATTTTGGATGGGAAAACGTACCACTTTTAGCGTTTCATATTGATGGGAAAAAGGAAGACGATTCACACGACACAAAATTTGTTAATTAAGGCATAAGATAATGAATTTATGTTAATGAAAGTAAATGCCCGTGAGAAACGGATTCATGTATAATTATTACAGAATTGATGTCATTTAAAAGTGATATTGTGACTTTTGTGTTGTGATGCTCCAGTTGTTAAATTGTTCCACATAAAAACACTATGGACGCTCGTAGAGTCTGAAAGTATCAATGATAGGATGCTAGAAATATATTTGAGTGCAGTGAAGCACTAATTGATAAGAGACTCACAAATAACCTTGATTTTCATTGTGGGAAGTAAATGTAAATTATCCTTTGCTTGTATTTTGTTGTATAGCCATGACTTTATATCAGTAAATGTTTTATTTAGGAATATGTTGTTTCTTTCATGTAGAGTAGTTACCTGACGGACTCAAATCCTGAGCATGTGGTCGTATGGTGGGCAGGAACGTCCCATACCTCGAAAGACCGTGAGTTAGCTGGGATACGAACACATGTTCCATATGATGACAATTGTGATTTCACAGTATTGTCCTACAATAATACTCTGGTAGTTTCTTATATTTTAACTAATTATGTAGGCTACCTACAGTACAGTATAAGATAAGCGTAGCACTAACAAGATGTTCAGTAAAGAACATAGAGCCTACTTCCTCCTAAATGCAGGGGTATTGTTTTAACCCTGTGTCCTTTTCAAGGAGTATAATTGAATGTTGGTTGTAGTAGCTTGTTGAATTACAACGTGTTATACGGATATTAAACATGAATATGAGGTGCCCGTTGATAGTGCTACCTCTGTACAAAATTTCATTCAATTCGATTTCACCGTATTTGAATTGATATGGTGAATCGATATGCACACATACCTGGCCGCTATCTGCAAACTATTGGGCTGATGACCTTGTAGTTCAGTCAAAAGATGCTTCCCACAAATGGTATGTTGTTGCAAAATTTGGTAGAGATCAAATAATTAGTTTGGTCGTAATTTGGTTTAAGTTTTTATCATTTGGGTGGCCGCCATTCCGTTTCCGTCAAATCGGTCGCGATATAAAACATGACCCTGAGATGCCCTTTGCTAGTGCTACCTCTGTACCAAATTTCGTTCAATTCGGTTTTACCGCGTTTGAATTGATAGTGGGCATCGAATTGCACACATAGGCCTACATGGCCGCCATATGCAAACTATAGGACTGAATACCTTGTAGCTTGGTCAAAGAACGCTTCAATCATAAAGATATGTTGTTGCAATATTTGGTAGAAATCAGATGATTAGGTTGGTCGTAATTTAATTTAAGCTCTAGACATTTGTGTGGCCGCCATTACGTTTCCGTCAAGATGGCGGCGATATAAAACTTACCACTGAGTTGCCTTTTGCAAGTTTACCTCTGTACCAAATTTCGTTCAATTCGGTTTCACGGTGTTTGAATTGACAGAGGGAATCGATTTGCAAACATACATGGCCACTATATGCAAACTATTAGGCTGATGATCTTGTCGTTTAGTCAAAAGACGCTCGTCATATAGGTATATATTATTGCAAAATTTGGTACAGATCGGATGATTTGGTTAGTCGTAATTTGATTTAAGCTTTTGACATTTGGGTGGCCGCCATTACGTTTTTGTCAAGATGGCGGCGACATAGAACATGACACTGATGTACCCTTTGCTAGTGCTAATTCTGTACCAAATTTCGTTCAATTGGGTTCCACCGTGTTTGAATTGATGGGGAGAATCGATTTGCACACATACATGGCCACCATCTGCAAACTATTAGACTGATTACCTTGTCGATTAGTCAAAAGACGCTCGTGATATAGGTATATGTTGTTGCAAAGTTTGGTAGAGATCGGATGATTAGGTTAGTCGTAATTTGATTTAAGCTTTGAACATTTGGGTGGCCGCCATTACGTTTCCGTGAAGATGGCGGCGATATAAAACTTGGCACTGAGGTGCCCTTTGCTAGTGCTACCTCGGTACCAAATTTCATTCCATTCGGATTCACCGTGTTCGAATTGATAGGGAGGGGGGGGGGGGCAGACATTCAGAGTACACACACTCACACTCACACACACACACACACACACACACACACACACACACACACAGACACAGACAGACACACAATTTTTCGCCCTGTATTGATCTCATAAGTCTACTTTCATTTTTTGCAAAAATCGAAAGTAGGCTAAAAATATGAGGAAACTCATGACGAGAAAAAGCTACTCATGGAACGGAGTGACATCATAGCGGCGAGAACTGTATTTTTGAGGGTACCGGTACCGTAATGTACGAGATCGGTGAATCAGGGACATAAGTTACTGCATTTATTACCTTGATGAAGCGTAATGTAAGTCAAAACTATACACGGTCAATGTGCAGGAAAATGAGCGACGTTTCCGGAGGACTGGAAGTTTTGGTTAGGTCGGTCGGCTCGAAATGCAACGCCAGTAGTCGCGTGGATTACAATCGTAGGCCAATTTTTAATGCGTATTTCATTTGTTCTTTTTTTGTTTTGTTTTAAAATTTTTATTTTCGATTTTATAAGAAGGATGGAGTGTGCTGAATATACGAATCATAGACAAATACCATGGAGGAAAGAACCGGAAGGAGATGCCTTCGCTGCGCTGCCTAGTGCAATATAATGTTTTGTTGTTTGAGTGTTCAGTCTTTCGACTGGTTTGATGCAGCTCTCCATGCTCTCCTGTCCTGAGATATAATATAATATTAATAAGCTCAACCTGCAACAGAATTGCATGGATACAACTTACAACGGTTCAGCTTCAATTGATATTTTAACTTTAAAGTATGGTAAATAATAGGCCTACTATATTTTTATGCTTCATGGTGTGTTCTGTTTAGTCGATTCGTTCCACCATAGGCACTACACGCCATTATTAGGAAAAACTCCGACATAACCATGCACAATTCTCTGCCGCATACAAGTCACAGAACACTAGATTACAACCACTTTGGACTCAGCGCTTTGCTTCACTGACACGAGCTCTGGGCAACTCCTCTCTTTCTTTCCTCCATGACAAATACATGAAATACCAAATATTTTGACACAACATGAAAACTTACCTAATTCAAACTTTTGAAAGAAATTTGGCAGTTTCCCGTATTGAGTAAAAACATGAAATATTTGCGAACAGATGAGTATTTTTCTACAATTAAGTGTTCCTTAATATATTCAGTTTCCCATTTATATACAATGCTATACAAGCATGGGCACCCGCAGGATTTCTTTCCGGGGGGTAGGGAGGCAAGTTGTATTTTTCATTTCTTTACACCTGTCACTAGCTGATGACGATACGTACCTCCGCCCCGCAATTTAGTTTCATTTCGTACTTGCTTCGTGTTATTCATTATTTGGCTACTCTAAAACCGTCGGGTACATATCTTCATGGCTTGAATGGGAGGAGTTTTTTTCTTTCTTTTGTAAATCATCGTCGTAATGTTCATTTCTTAAGAACAAGTAAAATAAAAATCAAGCAGTTCATTAAAATGGTAATGTTAATCCAGTTCACCGGATATTTTCAAATAATCCAAAATTACTAAGTTAATTATCCCTACATCTAAATCAGTTAACTATCAGTATCCTCAATTTATAAAATAAACTGGTGTGACAATGAACAGTCGAAATATTCTCGGGATTCCAGGCAGGGCCTATGGCCCCTTCTTTCCCCTCCCCTACGGGCGCCCATGAGTAAAGCCCTACGCGGATGCGGATATCCGCAACATTTTCTCCACACATATGTAGTTTGCATGGCTGTGCGGATAGCGGATAAGCTGCGGATAATGTTTCGAGTAAATTCGCGGATAGCTTTTAGAATACAATCCGAACTTGTTGAATTTCATTACTAGGACCCGGATGTCTATGAGATGACATATTTTTTTCCGTTGTGTTATTTTCATGAGAAATGTAAGATGATTATTTAAGCTAATCTCATTAAAATTAAGTCATTAAGCATAATTAACACTCCGAACTGAAAGGGTTGCAATTCTGGCTGTGAAACATTCATTTTAAACATAGCACTTGACATACAAAGCCTAAAGGAACGACTTTCTTCTCAAATGTGTAAATGTGTTGCTTTAATGCGTTATGCTTTATCTAATTAAAAATATTATAGTAATGCCAGTAGATTCGGATAACAAACGTGCGGATGCGGGACGGATGCGGATAACAGTCGTGCGGATGCGGATAACAGTCGTGCGGATGCGGGACGGATGCGGATAACGCTTTGTTTACCGCGGAGGGCTCGACCCACGAGTTCAAGCGTAGTTCCGCAAATAGTCGCGTGGAATACAATTGACTATTTGGTACACCACTGGCACGCTATATAATGGCAATTAATGTAATATTTCACGGTGATTGTAATGGGAAGAACTTCTTGGAAAGGTACTGAACAGAATGTACCAAAATCTAGTGTGTTATGTTCGTAGATATAAAACAAATGAACCTTGATTACAATAGTAATCTACGCGACCAAAGGAGGCTTAGTATCGAACTCTGAGAATTGCCGTTCAGAAGAGACACGCTCGTTTTAAACAAAGATTTACTGAATAATTACTGCCAGACCTCCGTCCACATTCAGTTATTATGGGCAATGTGAGCATTCTCTCAGTGCAAATTAACAAAGCTCCGTCCTCGAATAACGGAGAGGCTTACATTATCGAGTGGTTGTATTCTAATGATATTCCCCACAACCCATCACAAACCAGAGTGGAATCGTTACTTCACAAATCCGCTCATTGTACGTACAAAATTGATGAAATAGCAAGACAACGCGCACACAGGTCCGACGAGAAGGAGAGACAAATAGGGCTACAGCCCTGGGGCCCGAGCGTACTGAAGGGCCCGAAAGAGAAAATCACGGCTCCTTAATTGCTATATCAGTCTTTTAAATAAGTCCAAGCAAACTCATGAAAGGTAAAGTGAGTAAACTTTAAAACAATGGTGATTCTTGGGCCGTTGTAGAGCGAAAACCTTGGGTCCAATTCAAGTTATTTCTAAAGAACTGTTATTTACCTAGGTATATACTGTAGTTTATTGGCAGCAGATAAAATTTCAAGCGTTACAGTGCTAAAGGTAACTTAAAAAATGTAAGCACGCTACAAAATGTAAAAGTACAAAATTCACGAATGAATATAAAATGAGATTATATCCCCGCAAAAGGCCTTGTTGGTGAAAAATCAATAAGTTGAATAGCTTTCCTTTCCCATATAATTTCACATAACCAAATATTGAAATTTTAATTTATTTTGAGAAAAAGCATGAATATTAAGATTTCACGGAAATAACTCAAATGTGGGGTGGCAGTCAATACCGTGGTGCCCAAGATCGCTCTCTATCGTCGCGGTCCTGCGTGGACATTGTGTAGTTTTGGTACAACCCAATTGTGGGCGCACGTGAAATCTTATGTTGCAAGAAAAAAACAATACGTTCCGAATAACAGACGTTGAGAGAATTACGGACGAAACGACGATTGACAGCATCACAACATGCGCTTGGGCAGGTTGCGTAAGTCCTGCCGAAAGACTGAGGGAAGAAAACTGAGTAGTCGGCTGAGTGGAGGTTGAATGCTTACTGACTTGCTTCATAGCAATTAGCAACACTGCGCGAAGAGCAGTCTGGCGACATCGCAGTGAGTGTCTCTGTCTCTTTATGTCCAAAACGCTCTCTCTCTCACCTGCTACCGTACGCGCTCTACTCTGTAGCATGGTTGGTAATGCAGATTACGCGACAATAGCGCTCACCTCTCAGGTGGCCATTTCTGGAAATAAAAGGTGATCCACGACCCAAGTTTCGCTCCCTCTTAAAGGAAAATTATTGCGTAGGTTCATTATTCAAACTTTCACTTCGATCGCATGATTACGACACAAGAAATGAAAACTTAATTTTAAAATTCGCACAGCCGCCATCTTGAGTTTATGTAAACAATTGAACTAAATTAGATACCAGTGCATTACAATGTGTTTAAACATTTCCTGTACCAGATTTCATTGCGTTTGAAACATTAAATCGCGAGAAACGTCTATTTAAAATTTACAAATTCGCTAGGCCGCCATGATCGTTTTGTAGTTAACCGGTTTTTGAAAGTCTTATAGATGAACTTCCAGTAGTGCCCTTTAACTCCGTACAAAATTTCAGGGTAATACCGCTAATAGTTTCAGAGATGTAGAATGCCGGTGAAATATTTCGTACATCCGCCATCTTGTCGTTATGTAAACAATTGAACGATGTTAGATGTCGGTGCATTACAATGTGTATAGACATAAACTGTACCAAGTTTTATTGCGTTTGGTTGGTTAAATCGCGAGAAACGTCTATTTAAATGTCGCAAATTCGCGTGGCCGCCATGTTGGTTTAGTAGTTTCCAGTTTTTCAAAAGTCACATAGGTGAACTTCTAGTAGTTCCCTTTATCATCGTAAAAATTCCAGGGTGATATCGGGAAAAGTTTCGGAGATATTGAATGCTGGTGAAATATTTCACACAGCCGCCATGTTGGAAAGGTGAGACGTAACAAAATTTGAAGGGCACGGTCGGGGTGGTCCGGAAAAGTGCTATGAACTTACCGTGTTTCATTGAAATCGCTCCAGCCGTTTAGATTTTATTACACACACACACACACGGACAAAAGGTGATCTCATAAGCCTATTTTTTCAAAATTGAAAATAGGCTAAAAATGGACCCAATCAACCAAGGTGATAGATAAATTTGCTTCATGCAAGCACAGGAGAGGAGAATATATTTACAAATAAGGAACCATGTGAGTACAGTATGCATGATCTATTTATTAAAATTTGTTTCAAATGTTGTGTTGTGTGCAATTATGATAGGCTATTGGCAACAATAATTGTCAAATATAAAACTATGTTTAATATAAAAAACAATAATATAATCAGGCCCACCTTAAAATTGAAGTAAGGAGCCGCCCCTGGTGGAGACTCTGAATGTATTTCTGTTTTTTTACAGTAATATGTATTAACGTAAAAATTAGTTACCGTACGGTATTCCGACATAGCCTCCTCCATTTTTACAACAAAGAAGGACATATCCTGGGACTGGCTGTTTCGAATCCACGAGTATGAGTATGCGTACACGCGAGTACTCAGCAGTGATATTCGGAGTATGGTTGGAGAAAAGCTAAGCCAGCACGCCCCCATACAGTTGGAGAGGGGGTGATAGCCAATACGTCACTAGGTGAATGTCATGACACAAGTCCATGTGCTTCCTGCCAGTCTTGATGTATCCACCGCGCAGTGACGGCAGCCCCCACACTAGAACTGTATTCCATGTTGCAGGTTTACTCACGCAAGGCGGCGAGTACTCCTCTGCTCACTGGCGAGCAGCTCTGCTGGAACAGCCTGTCCTAGGATGTCAGCACCCTGCGGGGTATAACAGTCATGTCAGCCACAACAGTATATATGGTGCTCGAACACTAAGTTTTATGTTTTACCGATATGCTATTCACCTTTATGTTCATATTGGATTCCAGCAATGTTTGCTAGATGCTTGTAAAACAGTTTGATGTCCTGGTCCAGCTTGTAAAATGTTGAACCGAGATGAAGAGCACCATGTCCATAAACCAAGCTCAACAATACCTTCACACCATGTGAAGAGAGCCCAACCACATTCAGCGATTTGTTTAGTTAAACTATACTCATGAAACAGCAACGAAAAATGTCACCTAATTTTCCCCTATGGTAATTGATACCACATTTGTGTTGGACAGATTTAATTGAAACTCTCCACTCTTGTGTTGTTTGAGTCTTCAGTCTTTTGACTGGTTGGATGCAGCAATCCATGCCTCCCTGTCCTGAGCTAATCGCTTCATCTCTACATAGCTACCACACCCTACATCCGAGGCAATCTGTTTAACATATTCTAACCTTGGTCTACCCCTACAGTTCTTGACCTCGACCCTTCCTTCCATAACTAAGCTTGCTATTCCTAGGTGTCTTAGTATGTGTCCTACCAACCTATCTCTTCTCTTGATTATCAGTCGCCAGAAACATCTCTCCTCACCGACTAGTCTTAATACCTCTTCGTTTGTAACCCTATCCACCCGTCTGATCTTCATCATTCTCCTGTAACACCACATTTCAAACGCTTCAATTCTCCTCTTTTCTGCTGCACCAATAGTCCAAGTTTCACCTCCATATAGTGCCACACTCCAGACAATGGCTTTCAAAAATTACTTCCTAATACCTAAATCTATATTCGACGTCAACATATTTCTTTTTTGTAGAAATACTTTCCTTGCCTGAGCCTACCTACTTTTTATATCCTCTTTGCTTCGCCCATACACGTAAATATGTGTATATGCGGTATATTTGTTATGGCAAAACAGCCCTATTAATATATCAACAATCCCACAAGAGCCGTCGTACGCACGACTGTACGTAACTAGTCAGCGTGGTCCGAACATCGTCCGCTCCCGGAGCGCAATGACTGGATGGCCCTGGTCTAGACAAAAGCCATTGGTCTGGAATTTACAAATATTTCGGTAGTACCGGTGTTGGCAATATTGTATTTGACGACAATTCACGCGCATAATGGGGAACACAGCTGGCATTTTACTATATAAGTCGTGATCTAAAAAGGGAACGTGGGAGGGTTATAGACAGAGGAGGAGTAAAACACCTATTACTACGTCATTTCCTGATATATTTTTCATTTGAAAAGATATTTAGGCTAATTTCAATCATCATCTTCCTAGCATTAATCCCGCTTTATTGCAGGGTCTGCTTTTCAGCACTTTTTCTTCCATACTGCTCGATCTTGAGCGTCTCTAGTTGTGGCATTCACTAGTTGCATGTCCTCCCGCATAGTATCCAGCCAGCGCTTTCTCGGTCGCCCTCGTGGTCGCCGGCCTTCTGGACTGATGTCAAGTGCAGTTCTCGCGACTGAAGAGTGATTGTTACGCAGTACATGACCATACCAACGCAGACGGCTCTCCCGCATTTTTTCAGGGATTGGAGCCACACCAAATGTAGCTCGAACATTGTCATTCCTGATGCGATCCAGTCTAGTAAGTCCCTGTGTCCAGCGAATCATCTTCATCTCCATGACATGTAGTTGTTGTTCATGTATCTTCGTTACTGGCCAGTATTCAGTACCGTACAGTGCTACTGGTCGAACGATGGTTCTGTAAATTTTCGACTTCAGATATAGTGGCACAATCCGGTCAAAAAGGACTCCAGTAATTTGGCGCCATATCAGCCATGCAGGTTGACTCTGTTTCGGACATCTGGGAGTGTTTGGCCATCTGAACAGATTAGCGTACCCAAGTATTTGAATACAGATGATTTTCGGAGTTCAGTGCCATCAATGTGAATAGATCCTTCACTTGGTACTCCACACTCCATATACTCTGTCTTCCCAATATTAAGTCGTAGGCCAAGGGTGTCTAGTGCAGTTTTCCAACATTGCACATGTTGTTCCAATTCTTGGCGAGACTTGCAGGCTACAATGATATCGTCAGCATAGAGCAAGGTCCAGGAATGTGGTTGCAGTAGTCTGCTGCGATGGTGTCGAGACAGATGATGAACAGGAGCAGGGACAAAGCTGACCCCTGATGAACACCAACTCTGATGGGAAAAGTTGCGGCTAATTTCAATATTTTAGAAAATTTCATCGTACGTTGACGTCTCATTCACCGTTACTTATTACTTCATTATATCATTTCATACTAACTGCTATGAAGCCGTGCATTGATGAACATGCTAAAGCCATTGGTCTACTGAGGGTAGGCACGAAGGATATTAAAACCATTGGTCTACTGAGGGTAGGCACGAAGGATATTAAAACCATTGGTCTCTCAAGCTTCAAACATGGGCAGCGTGTAGAACATAGGCCAAAGCAAAGCGTGCTTGCTATTCTCACCACAGGTTTGTCATTAGTTAGTTATTGTTGATTTAAGTGGCGAAACAGGGAAGTCATCTGCCCCTCCCCATAGGTGTGAATTATTGATACCCAAACCACTGTCGTCAAAAAATTAATGATGTTATACTGATGGAGATGTTGATTCCTTTCATCAATCGATTAAACGATTGACGGTAGTAAGGCGTATTTCATGTCCAATTATTTTGGTGCAAATTTTTAACGAAGAAATAGAAATATTTGATAAAAAGGGAGGAAAATTCCCTTGAATTGGGTTTAGAAATACTTTTCTTGATATTCGGATAGTGGAACGTGATTACAGCTACTCAACGGGAAAACCCTACCTGAAGTAATGGTCGGGAAATAATCCAGAGATGATTTAGCAATAGATGTTTACTCCTCCGCTGACTATAACCTAACCGCCGTCCCAAATTCAATCACGACTTATACAGGGTGTACCAAAAATGTACGGCAAAATATGCAGGACACATTTCTCACACATAGACAAAGAAATTACGGTATGTTATATGAACATGGGTCAGGAAACGCTTTGTTTCCATGTTACAACTCATTTTCTTCAACTCATTAATCATGGGAAACACACAAGAACAGAACGTTAGATTCGTGGGAAACATGCACTCTTGGTTACGTCTGGTTACATTGTCATTATCGAAGGTGCACCACCTGTGTTTTTTTACATGGCCCTGTTGCCATGTGACTTATGGCATTGCTTGTTTACAGCTGTGCGACAAAACATGCGCTTCATGCACAATGGAGCACCTCCTCATTTTAGTGTTAATGTCCGCCGGCTTCTAAATAACAGATTCGGTGATAGATGGATAGGTACAGGTGAACTAATTGCCTGGCCTCCACGCTCTCCGGACCATAACCCACTGGACTTTTATTTGTGGGGTCATTTGAAAACTCTTGTGTATCAAACCCCAGTACAAGATGTTCGGAGTCTCCGTGCTCGTATTATAAAAGGCTGCAAAACCATACGTAATACTCCAGGGATACATCAGCGCTTCCAAGATTCACTACGATGGCGGGTTGATGCATGTATCAATGCACACGGAAGGCATATTGAACATCTCCTGTGAGCAAGAGTTGCATGTGGCATGCTGGTACGTTCTGTTCTTGTGGGTTTTCCATGATTAATGAGTTGGAAACAATGAGGTGTAACATGGTAACAAAGCGTTTCCGGACCCATGTTCATATAACATAATTTTTTCGTCTACGTGTGAGGAATGTGTCCTGCATTTTGTGCCGCACATTTTTGTTATACCCTGTATAGATTCTTAGCAACATGTACAGTATTGCCAACCCCATGCATTCGGTACTAACTTATTTCTTATCGGGTATCGTGAAACAAAAGAGCGCCGTCAAGTTTATGTGAAAGTGCGCCAAGTTTCATTTCAGTGGTGAATACTGTTCAACATACAAAACAAGCCTTACGCACCAGACCTCCTTGTTTGTAGTGCAATCAGTAATTTTTGTCCACCCCCTAGGGGATCACATCTAGTGGGACGTGGGTTGGCGACCACAGGACCCCAGCTGAGTCTGGCATTGCTTCCACTTACTTATGCCGGGCTCCTCTCCGTCTTCTTTCCTGTCGACCTCTCTTGGTCAACTCATGATCTCTTCCGACCCCGACGGTATTAGGGTATCCGAGGTCTAGGGAGTCTCTTCCTTTCCCGCCTTAATTGGCCCTTGTCTCATCTTTTCTGATACCCTCAAACTTCGAGGGGTCAGCCTTCATTTTCTTTTCAGGTTATCTCCTGCCTTCTGCACAAGGCCCTCAAGGAGGCAGGGTGTATGTAGCCCCACCACTTCAGGTGCACCCTGGAAAGTGCTACACCCTCAAAGGCTCACGGCTGATGAGTTCGGGAGTTGGCGATCCCGAGGGATTCCTGAGTTGGGTCCGTTTTGCTCCCTTTTTCCTCTGACCTTGGGGCGGGCTCTCTCCTCTTTCCCTTTCCTATCTGCCTTTCATGGCTCTCCTTCCTTCCAAGTCTCTCAATACTCATTCTTCGAGGGTTGAGGGCATTTGTTTTTCTTCCTGTCCTTTATTTGCTTGTCAGTTTATTTTGTTTACTATTTCTTCTTCTAGTATGTAAGTTTGTAGTTAGTATTAGTTATAGTTTTCATTCTCATCTCATCTTTCACTATCACCCAACCCATTAGCGGCCGATAACCTAGATGTTAGGCCCCTTAAAACAACAAGTATATCATCATCATCATCATCAATTTTTGTCCAGACAGTCATCTAGCCAAGTAGCGACCAATGGTTTCGTCCAGACAGTCGTCTAACCAAGTAGTGACCAATGGTTTCGTCCTGACACCCATTTTAGTTCTGGTGTATTTTGTATCGGACATGATGGCACCAGTGATATGACGTGATATGACGTCAATGTGTGCGCAGCAAGCATGGCTACCGTGGTTGACCGACATTCTCGTAATTTCTCGATAAATGAAACGCTTCGGAGGGCTTTCGCTACTGCAAAATTCCCGTCAATTCTTGAACCATCTGGAATTTGCAGAGACGAAGGTCGCCGCCCTGAAGGGATGACCATAATTCCGTGGTCGAATGGCAAATGCCTAGTTTGGGATTCAACGTGCTCAGATACGTTGGCTCCTTCCTATATCTCATCATCGTCAAAAGAAGCAGGATCTGTAGCTGAGATCGCCGTCACACGGAAGCATAACAAATATAGGAAGATGATGGAGGACTATATTTTTGTGGCCTTTGCTGTGGAGAAAATGGGCCCTTGGAGTGAGGACGCAATTAATCTAGTAAACAAGCTAGGAAGAGTAATAGGGGGAGTCTCTGGTGATCCTCGTTCCAAAACCTATTTGACGCAGAGAATCGGCATACCAATTCAAAAAGGAAACGCAGCCTGTGTTATGGGAACTATTCCACATAGCACTTCAATGGACGAAATATTTTATTTGTTATAGTCAATTTAATACGGATGTTTTATTTCAAGAGTGTATTGAACTGGCTGATTAATGTAAAATGTGCCTGTTTGTGTAGCTGTAGAAATAAAATTATTATCCTTTCAAAATCCCTATATATCTTATATATAAAAGTGAAAGTCTGTGTGTATGTGGGTGGGTTGGTTCCGTTTACAAATCTACACCGTTTCACCAATCTCAACCAAATTTTGCATACACATAGTTTAGGACCCTGAAGGAACCGCTGGCTACATGAATTTTCGATAGTCTTTCTCATTCTTCTGATTTCGGCCCTTTTGCACTCAAGCACAGGCTAATCAAATCATAAAATATACTCACGAACGAATGGCAAGGCAGATAGTTTCCAAGGCAACATAGCTCAAGTCGAGACACGGCCGAATGGATCCGAGTTGCGCTCTGCACTACCGGTATAGAAAATGAGGATCTTTACTTGAAATTAGAGATGGGCAGCAGTCGACTGAAAACAGTCGAATTAGTCGATAGTTAAAACAATCGACTTATTCGACTGCTTTTAAAAAACAGTCGAATGAATTCAACGACTACTCACCGTATCATAAACAAGTCGTTTGCAAACGACTGATCCCAAAGCTATCGTTGGAAATCATTCGAATGAAACAAGTCGTTGGCAAACGACTACTTCCAAGCGAATGGAATCATTCCAATGAAAGTAGTCGATGTAAACGACTGATCCCAAAGCAATCGTTGGAAATCATTCGAATGAAACAATTCGTTGGCAAACGACTACTTCCAAGCGAATGGAATCATTCGAATAAAAGTAGTCGTTGTAAACGACTGATCCCAAAGCAATCGTTGGAAATCATTCGAATGAAACAAGTCGTTGGCAAACGACTAATTCCAAGCGAATGGAATCATTCGAATTTAAGTAGACGTTCTAATCAAACGACTTCTTCAGGACAACTTCATTCTACAATTGATTGTGCTGTATGTTTATTGTAGAGCTTTAATTAATAAGTTAAGTATACTGTTTTAGATCCCTTAGTTGGGGGTAGTTAGATCTAAAACGTATGTGTTAATGTACCAATTTATAAGGTGATGCCTAGGAGGGGGTAGCTTCCCGTAGCTGGGTAAGCTGACCAGTGTAGAGTGTTGTTTAGTGTTAGGATGCTAGGGGGTGCTCTTATAAAGACGTAAGTGTATTTCAGGGGATGAACCTCTGTGTAAAGGTTAATGTACTAGCCTCTCAGCTGGTTGGAGAGAGTTATATAACCGACGTGCGTGCGTCAGCTATGTTGGCGGCTCGCTGCTTGGGCAGTCGGGCCGCTGCGGGAAGTACAATGAAGCTTGAGCTAGCAACTAATTGGCTACTATTGTCACGGTGCGTCGTGACGGGAAACAGGAAGGGCGTTAGGACGTAACGAGGCGTGTAATTAGTAAGACAAGTGTAGTGTACTGACCAAGTATTTATTGGTCAGTGAATATGGAATTGTAAGTCCCTTTTAGGGGAATGTAATAAATGTTATAAGTTTAAGTGTACAAGTTTGTGGGGTAGGTTACAAAATATAGGATCTCTGAACACTTCACTGATGCTCACCTGGTGATAGAAGCTTGCAGCAGAGCCTTCGGCGACACACGGTATGACAGATAATAGAGAGAGCTGTCCTCCTTAAGGCCTTCCTCTTTATAGGTTTTGCTGTTATACTGTCAGCATTCCATTGGCATAGCTGCCCCAGTTAGTTATAGTGTAGATGTTTATAGTGTGATGCAAGTGTTTGGCAAGCCTTCCAAGCTGGTCGGCCGCCCGTGCTGTGTAAGAGATACTGTTCTGGACTTATGAGATTTGCCAGTTAGGGGTGGTTTTAATAGATGATGGAGGGTGGCTTCCAGGGGGTGCAGCCCCCTGGGGGCCTGTACAAGCCTCTTCCTCTGTTTAGTTCGCGTCCCCGCGAACGGGAACGGAACGTGGAGTTGGGGTGTCGATGTAGTAGGTCGTAGTGGCATCTTCCTTGTATCTGATCTTCGTTTCTTCTGTTCCGTGTAGAGGCTTGTGATGTCGTGTTGGTGTAGCGATGTCGTGTAGGCGTGAGATCAGCTCGTGTTCAGAGGGGTGGGTTTTGGGATATACATATACATTTGACATTTTAAAACAGTGCATGAGAAAAAAAAATGGCATTTGCAATATATAAAAAGTTCCAAAAAAATATATGGTTTTAAACATTATGTAATATATTGTTGTGCAGGGAGGAAAAAACCCAGGGCCGGACGGTTGATTGTGCCGTCCGGCTCTATCTTGGGGAAAAAATTGCTCCCTGCAATGTGAAAGATGGAAGAAATAGAAAAAATAGGTGTTCCAGGGTATAAGTTAAAGGAAATATTTAAAATATATTTATTGAGTTGGGATAAAACGGAACACCTTCACAAATTTGGGCGTTAGAAGAAAGAAAATGAAAGAAACAAATCATAATCATTGTGTACATGTGATATTAATGTAGAGAGTATACTGTTTAATATGTAACTTTGATATGCGCATATATTAAGATTTATGAATACCATTTATCCCCTCCGCAGACAATGTGGGGGTGCGAAGTATTTATACATTTATAGAAGAATAACTGCCCGTGGGCGCATTACTTTGTGCCAATTTACAATTTACAATTATCTTACGGACTAACTAAGCGCGCTAAATTTCTGTTACTCTAATCTATGTGGTACCTTATCATCATTTCTAACAAACTTATGCTAATAGCGTTGCCCCCTGTGGGTGGGCGCGACTATCATGGCGACACAACCCGTCCTGTACATGAGGAGTCCGCGTTGTGTGGCCGTATGTCACCTCTCATATTAGGTGAGATATTCATTAAACGTTGATCCGACCTGCGGTAGGATATATCCCACAGGCATATCTCCCCCGTGGTGCGGATTTATTACCTGTAAGCAAAATTTTTTGAGGTGTGTAGAGGGGGGGGGGGGGGGATTGTGTGTGTGAGTGGGGGTTAGCAAGACGTGTATGGGCGTGGGCAAAATATTTACAGAGGGCTATATACAATGTCGCCACCTGTTGGTAAAGAAAATAAATTATTGGACATATAGGTATATGTATAGGGTGTTTACCCTTGTCATCCTGTGTATTGGCCTGTAAAACATGACAGTATGAGCATGGTGCTCAACACGTGGTTGCTACATGGTAGCGGTTGCCTGTACCCAGTGGTCGGTTGTCGGCGCTGGACCGATACCTGGCGGGGTGCAAGAAAATATAACATGATATGTAAGCACAGTATAATAATGCTATTGCCGTATAAAATCTGGAGAGTGCCCATATTGGCGCCACTCTCTATGCTGACAAAAATAAATGTCCATAATGATGGAGCACCCTATATTGGGAGCGGGTGTCCCACGTTGGAGCTCATGGCTGTAAAGCAAGCATATATATGATTAATATCACTGTCCATATGTATGTTTACTCCTGTCTACCAACGTGATAGTGTACTCCTGTCGCTCAACTAACCTTATGTCTATTTATAACCTACTCCTAGGTATATATAAAAAGTGGCTCCAAATATTGCCTTAACCTAGTGTTGTCATCTTAATACTATTTATCTTAATATGTTGCCGGGCTTACCCCGGTAGCGGAATTTTAGTTACCGGGTGCCGAGATATTTAGCCTAAATCTGACTTATTCTAGTGTGTTATCGGGCTTACCCTGATGACGGGTTTGTTCGTCATCAGGTGCCGAAATATTTTACCTTAGTCTATTGTTAACCTATGTGTTATCGGGCTTACCCTGATGACGGGTTTGTCGGTCATCAGGTGCCGAGATCGTTACCTTAATTATGGTAAGTAAAAACAAGATGTTCAGTAAAGAACATATAGCCTACTTTCTCCTAAATGCATGGGTATTGTTATAACTCTATGTCCTTTTCAAGGAGTATGATTGAATGTTGGTTGTAGTAGCTTGTTGAAATACAACGTGCTATAGGGATATTAAACATGAATATGAGGTGCCCTTGGCTAGTGCTACCTCTGTACCAAATTTCGTTCAATTCGGTTTCACCGTGTTTGAATTGATAAGGGGAATCGATTTGCACACATACTTGGCCACCATCTGCAAACTATTGGGCTTATGTTCTTGCAGTTTGGTCTGAATATGTTTCCCACATAAAGATATGGTGTTGCAAAATTTGGTAGAGACTAGATTATTAGGTTGGTCGTAATTACATTTTAGCTTTTAACATTTGGGTGGCCGCGAATACGTTTCCGTCAAGATAGCGGTGATATAAAACATGACACTGAGGTGCCCTTTGCTAGTGCTACCTCTGTACCAAATTTCGTTCCATTCGGTTTCACCGTGTTCGAATTGATAAGGGGAATCGATTTTCACACAAAGATGGCCGCCATCCCCAAAATATTAGGCTGATGACCCATTAGTTTGGTCAAAGGATGCTCCCTCCATAAAGGTATGTTGTTGCTAAATTTGCTAGAGATCGGATGATTAGGCTATTCGTAATTTGATTTAAGCTTTGAATATTTGTGTGGCCACCATTACGTTTCCGTCAAGATGGCATGCGGTATAAATCATGACACTGAGGTGCCCTTTGCTAGTGCTACCTCAGTACCAAATTTCGTTCATTCGGTTCCACCGTGTTCGACTTAATAAGGGGAATCAATTTTGACATAAAGATGGCCGCCATCCGCAAACTATTATGCTAATGGCCTATTAGATTGGTCAAAGGATGCTCCCTCCATAAAGGTATGTTGTTGCAAAGTTTGGTATAGATCGGATGGTTATGTTAGTCGTAATTTGATTTAAGCTTTAAACATTTGTGTGGCCGCCATTACGTTTCTGTCAATATGGCGGTGATATAAATCATGAAACTGAGATGCCCTTTGCTAGTGCTATCTCTGTACCAAATTTCGTTCCATTCGGTTCCATGTGTTCGAATTAATAGGGGGAATCGATTTTGACACAATGATGGCCGCCATCCGCAAACTATTAGGCGAATGACCTATTAGATTGGTCAAAGGATGCTCCCTCCATAAAGGTATGCAGTTGCAAAATTTGGTAGAGATCGGATGATTAGGTTAATCGTAATTTGATTTAAGCTTTGAACATTCGTGTGGCCGCCATTACGTTTCAGTCAAGATGGCGGCGATATAAAACATGACACTGAGGTGCCCTTTGCTAGTGCTACCTCTCTACCAAATTTCGTTCCATTCGGTTCCACCGTGTTCGAATTATTAGGGGGAATCAATTTTGACATAAAGATGGCCGCCACCCGCAAACTATTAGGCTAATAACCTATTAGATTGGTCAAAGTATGCTCCCTCCATAAAGGAATGTTGTTGCAAAGTTTGGTAGAGATCGGATGGTTAAGTTAGTCGTAATTTAACTTAAGCTTTGAACATTTGTGTGGCCGCCATTACGTTTCTGTCAATATGGCGGCGATATAAAACATGACACTGAGATGCCCTTTGCTAGTGCTACCTCTGTACCAAATTTCGTTCCATTCGGTTTCACCGTGCTTGAATTAATAGGGGGAATTGATTTTCACACAAAGATGGCCGCCATCCGCAAACTATTAGGCTAATGACCTAGTCATTTGGTCAAAGGATGCTTCGTCTATAAAGGTATGTTGTTGCAAAATTTGGTAGAGATCGGATGATTAGGTTAATCGTAATTTGATTTAAGCTTTGAACATTTGCGTGGCCGCCATTACGTTTCCGTCAAGATGGCGGCGATATAAAACATGACACTGAGGTGCCTTTTGTTAGTACTACCTCTGTACCAAATTTCGTTCCATTCGGTTGCACCGTGTTCGAATTAATAGGGGGAATCGATTTTCACACAAAGATGGCCGCCATCCGCAAACTATTACGCTGATGACCTATTAGTTTGGTCAAAGGATGCTCCCCCCACAAAGGTATGTTTTTGCAAAATTTGGTAGAGATCGGATGATTAGGTTTGTCGTAATTTGATTTAAGCTTTGAACATTTGTGTGGCCGCCATTAAGTTTCCGTCAAGATGGCGGCGATATAAAACATGACACTGAGGTGCCTTTTTTAGTACTACCTCTGTACCAAATTTCGTTCCTTTCGGTTGCACCGTGTTCGAATTAATAGGGGGAATCGATTTTCACACAAAGATGGCCGCCATCCGCAAACTATTACGCTGATGGCCTATGGGTTTGGTCAAAGGATGCTCCCCCCAGAAAGGTATGTTGTTGCAAAATTTGGTAGAGATCTGATGATTAGGTTAGTCGTAATTTGATTTAAGCTTTGAACATTTGTGTGGCCGCCATTACGTTTCCGTCAAGATGGCGGCGATATAAAACATGACACTGAGGTGTCCTTTGCTAGTGCTACCTTTGTACCAAATTTCGTTCAATTCGCATTCACCGTGTTCGAATTGATAGGGGGGGACAGACATTCAGAGTACACAGACTCACACACACACAGACACACACACACAGACACACACACAGACTCACACACACACATACACACACACAGACAGACACACTTTTTTCGCCCTGTGTTGATCTCATAAGTCTACTTTCATTTTTTGCAAAAATCGAAAGTAGGCTAAAAATGGTTGCTATTATTAAGCCGAATGGGTGGCCTTACTCTATTGCCGAAATATGCTGTGCTATTATTTAGCAACAGCGGTTAGTAAATTTGCTTAATCCTGAGTTGCGTGTCAAATGCAACTGTCTTACAGCTAAAATTTTGACCAGAGCGATCGCCCGGGGCAGTTTTACCTCCCCAGGTCACCACCCGCACGTATCCTAGAAACACCGGTTGTCTCTAGAATCGCCGGATTCCGCTCCCTTAATACTAGTTGTCGACGCTTATGCTAATGATTACTAACTAGTATTAATATAGTCGCAGGCGGCTTACGGTGCCTCTATGCAAACCGCCTCGCCCGCTGTATTTGCCTGCTCATTGCCGTTGCCTTTGCATATGTTGTCGTTGTTGGGTCTGCCCACTTTGACCCCTGTGAGAGCTCGCCATGCTTCTCATTTAATGCCCTTGGCTGCCCGCTGCGTCACCATTTATGTGGGCATTTGACATCGTCCAATGGCATAGTATCATCTTCGCCCTTATTGGCAGTAATAGTATCCTCCGGGAATGTAGCGTCCGGCTCCTCTTCGCCTATATTGGCAGCACTAATATCCTCCGGGAATGTAGCGTCCGGCTCCTCTTCGCCTATATTGGCAGCAATAATATCCTCCGGGAATGTAGCGTCCGGCTCCTCTTCGCCTATATTGGCAGCAATAATGCTTCACTCCTGTGCATAGGAGTCTTGCTTCTCGCTCTAGAAGCCCTACTTACTTATATTTAACTAAAAGTCTAGTCCTAGTTTGGTCGTCCCTAGGGTCAACTCCTGAGTCCGGCGTGGAGCTGGCTATTTCTCCCACCATCCTCAGAAAGTCACCCCTGCAGGTCTTGGCTTCGACGACCGTGGCACATAGTGGGTGTAACATCTCTTCGTCCTAGTGGCAGGCTAGGCACACCTAGGATTACGAAGTTTGCCCGTGCCAGGCCATGAATGCCTCAACCTTACGTAGTTCGTCTTTTTGGTCTAGTCGTTAAGTTAACTAGGGCCATTGAGCTGTTGAGCCAACTGGGGTAAGGGTCATCATCACCTTCCCCAGGTCTGCTCCAGTGTGGTGCCTCTGGCCTTCTGCTTATGTCGTTATCACCAATCAGTGTGTTATCAGATTCCTTTTTTATGTAAAAATATAAGTGTGCTGTGTAAGTAATTTATTGTGTATACAATGTAAAATTTTTCAAGTGTTTCGGGGCTGTAGAAACTTCTAAGTGCATAGACTACTTCAGGTCTACTGTTGCTACGTCGGATTTCCAGCGATAATGCTCTGTTAACTTTCATGGAGGCGTTAGTAGGGTTTATGGCGTTAGGTTCCCTGTTATTAGGATCCGGGGGTATTATTCGTTGAATAGGCTTGAAGCAAGGTAGGAGGGGGTTGCGCATCTTTGGGCTTCATGTAAATGGTGGCCTAAAGCCGGTGATGCTACCAGGATGCTTCTACAATGAGTGGACGGGGGTAGGTATTTCCCGGGATTGCAAAAATTTTAACAAAGTGTCATGCAGGTTTAATAATAATAACCCTTGGTATATGGACGGGATATTCCATGCATGTGTCTGGATATGAGGCGTACCCGCACTCATGTAAGGATAGGTATCGGTCAGTGTAAAATAATATGTCCCTTTCATGCGGGATTATTTAATTAAAAAAAAAGAATGGTTAGCATATACATTTGGCCTCATCTCTTACTTAGAGATGCGCATTACGCTTAATTGTCGTTTTTCCGACACCCCCCTAATATTCAGGTGTTAGCATTGAGATCCAGGGCGTAGTAAGCCCTCTCTTTAAACGCATGAAGTCTATCAACCCCGATGTATATTTTGTCATGTAGTGTAGCTGTTTTTATCGTGTCTGTATGTCTGTGTTGGTTAATGTTGTAATTGGGACGGTTATGGAAGGGGAGTAAGGTAGTAAAATGGTAGCCTGTGGGTGGTATATTGGTAATCCCGCTGGGATTATCCACCTATGCTCCTGTCATCCTCCCTTGGTCCATGTCTGCTTTCTATCCGCTTCCTGGGATAGTAAAGTGTGGTGACGCTGTGACGTCACGGCCTAAACTGGTCTCCCATTTGTAGTGTTAATGTGCAAGTGATCGTAGTGTGCCTGGCCATGTCCTGATCGCCTGTAATGATTTTTTAGAAATAAAGTCGAGAAAAGAAGTTATTAGGGGGGAGGTCTTGTTCCCTCAGAGCCCCTGTCTGTATTCGCCCCTGATTAGTGAGCGCGTGTGTATGGGACTATGTTCCGCTACATCATGCGGGCGGGAGGCTTGTTATCGGCTAAGTCCTATCGTGTATCGCGTGTCTGAGTGTCAGATGGCGCGTGCAACTTGTCAACATCTTTGTAGATATGTCCCTGTGGCCCTAAGATAAGTCCGGCTTATTATGTCTGTACGTTGCTAAATGTCACAACTGTTGTAACAGTGCTGAATAATGTATGGCATTATAATTGGTTTGTGTTTGTGATTTCATGGTCACTTCCGATATAACAATAGAGTCTGTCGCCAGCAGTGTTGCAATGCGGCGGAATCTGCAAGTCAGTATTTTCGTCATGTTATGCTCTCATTTGTTTGTCTACATGAAGTCTCTGATATTGCGTATGTCGGCTGTCGGAACGTGACTTTTCGCCAGTATGTGAGTGTTGTCACTGTTTGGGATTCCGGGAGTGCCAATGAGTCAATTCATCCTATTTTTGCTAGCACTGTTGTGTGGACACTATTCCATAAGACTTTTTGCCTTATGAAATTTCTATACCTGTGTCTGGGAAATCTATTTCCTATGTCTGGTGTAATCGAAATTTTTGCATGGTGTTTGGCCGGAGGAAATGTGGTATTACCTGTTTATGTACTTGTATGGGCCAATTTCGGTCTAATTGGGAGTCTGGATAGTTGTTTTCCACGGTGTCCTATTTTTATTGGGCATTTGGACCCGCAATTTCATGTAATTCTCTGTGTTTCGTGTCTGCGTTGTCTGTTGGTTTTGAGCGCCCCTTGTATGTCTTTGGATTGTGTTTTTCGTACCAAAAATACCATTGGTTAGTTAGTTTTTGGCACGAGTGTGTTGTGTGGTCGTGAGTTCGGACCCGCCTTGGTTGAAGGTCCTGGTGTTACTATTTTTTGTACCGTGTATACTATGGCACACGCATCGTGTATTTAAGGAATGCGGATAAAAATACGCCTTGGCGTGAGAAGTTTGGGTCTTTTTGAATTCTCCTCGTAGTGTAATTTTGGAAGTTGTGGGGTTCTGGACTTGGCGTGAATGAATGTGTATGTCCCAGTTCAGCCTGGAGTGCTCCTAGTCTGTCTGTGCCAGCAAAGGTCGCCCACGCGGAGTGTGTTATCGCTGAGTGCGACAGTATTGAATTACAATGGCGTGTGCACTCACTTGTTACTTGTCTGGCTCTGTTCATGTTTCCAGCACGTGTATATGTGTGAATTTGATTGCCCGTTCTCTTGTTGTGATCATGGCTTTCCGCCATGTAAAAGAATCTTCCACTGAATACATTCGTGTTCCCAAGTTTTGTGTTAATGTAGCGTGGGTCGAATATATCCCTATTAGTGGTACCAAATGTCGTTATGCCTGTGTGTCACTGGCCACTAGTCGCGTGTTTGGTGACTAGGTGTCGGATGTGATTTTATTGTCTTCCGCGTATGAATATCTGTTAGTGTACCTGTCCCTTACTTCCCTATCCTGCAACTGGATAGCTACCCGACCTTACATTCCTGGTATTCAGGAAGTTGCGGGTTCAAGACCGTCTTTAACCAGGGTAATTATTTCTAGTGCCTTTTTAGGCTGTGTCTCCGGGCCAGTTGTGTTAGCGTATTAACTTAATATGTGGCAATGTGAATTGGCTGTGTGCCATCCAAAAATATGTAGGCTTTCCCAAAGTCTGGGATTTTCACCCTATGGTGTTTGTGTTTTAGCTTGCGTGTTTGTTATGGAGGTGAGAAAAAGTCATGTTGTAGGCAGTGTAATGTGTCACGTATGCCTATGGATTAAATACATACAGTTCCACTTGGCTAACTTTCCTTTCTCGGGATTAGTGAAAGAGGCAAATGAAAAAAATAAGTTATGCAACGCTCCGAATTAAGAGAGCACTTTGAAAAGAGTAGAGAAAATATATTATATCCCGTCTGCGCAATGCTTTATGCTTATCAAAGCGGGTTGCCAGGCAGCGGTAATCTGTAAAGATTGTGTCGTAAATAGTGCAAAAATGTTTAAAAAATGAAAAGTAGGACCTGAGTGTACTATTCACCTATTTGGTGACGTTAGTACGACAGTAATCTAGTTACGTTTCAGGGGAATCTACCACTTTTGAAAAATAGTTTGAGATTCTTATTCTTGCTACAATTAGGGCTCTCGCCCGTCACAAGAGAATCTATCAAACTGTGGGACCGGAACATAGAACATTTAGTCATTTCTACCTAGAAAGACCCGCCTAAGCTCTATGCTGTGATTTGTTGCTTAAGCTGTGTTCGGAATAGCTCTTTCCGGCCTTAAGCCGCGTGGCTCGCCTAATTGGCTTCCGGTCGGCTTTGCATATTAAGACTTTGCATTGCCCTAAATATGTCTTTACTTAATCACGATTGTGAACCATTGATGGCCTAAAATAAAAATGCTAGGGGCAAAGGAAAAAAACTAAGAAGGATTTTGAGTTATACCCTCTTGATCTAGCCATGTTCCACTGTATATACATGGGAAAAAATGTGCAGTTTATGTTTGTGAGTCTCGGTGTGTCTATTATCGTATTTCTCACGTGTAAACGAGCCTACGTGTATCTATAATAGTGGTGCAAGTGATATTGGTTTATTTTGTACTCCTGGTGAAAGTCGTTATCCCCGTCCGAGCGTCCTTGCTCGGAAAGGTGAATACTTTCGCCCTGTTACTAGGGCAGAGGCCCCTGAAATCCATTGAGGCGCTTCTTTGCTATTTTTCGGAGGAGTTTGTAGCAAAGTAAGCCTGGGCCTACTTTCACCGTAGCGCCTGGCTGTTGGTCTGAGTGTGCCTGTGTTCGAGGGACTAATTGCGCTCTGCGCTACCCTAGTAGAGTTTACGGGGGTGTGTGTATTTTTGCCTGACCGGTCTCGTGGGGTAGGTAATAAGATATTTCTTATACCCCGTGTACTGTGTGTTAGCGCCTGGTCAGAGTGTGCGGGTGTGTGTTGTGCACCCTGAGGGCCTGAAGGCAATACCCTCTTATGCATTCGCACCTGTGGTACAAATGCTGGTGCCCGCTTCCGTTCTGGCAAACTTGCCCTTTGAACTAGCGGCAAAGGCCGTTTGATTGCCTGTGTTTGCCCTGGCGATGTAGTGGCGTGTAGTCTGACCGCTTTCTGGCCTATGGCCACGGTAGACTCCTGCCCTTGTGTTTGCCTATTTGTGTAGGTGTGTGTAGGCTTAATGTGCTGTAGGTCAGGCTGTACGTCCTCAGCCCATGACGTGGTTACCTCCCGTTTTCTCCCTGTTATGTCATGTGTACCAGAGAGTCCTGGCATCAACTCCCTCTCGTTCGTCCGTTCCGCGGGGGTTGGCGTAGGTTCTGCTCCTCGGTTTGGCAAAATTGCCTTCCGAGCCGGAGCTAAAGGACGTGTATTTATGTAACTTGGGACCCGCAGTGTGTTGGAGCCTAACCTGGCCGTCTTCTGGACTGTGGCCACGGTGAACTCCTTACCATGTGTGGCAGTACGTGGCGAGAGGGACATCCTCGCAAATTGCGGCGTTAGCGTATCTACGCTTATGTCCTCTCTCGGCTGGGCTTGTGGCCCTACCATGAACTCAAAAATGGCCTTGTTAGCTTGGAGCTCGCGGTACTCGTCCCAAATTTGGGTGTACTGCCTGTTGAGGCTCATGGCCTGCTCAGCGGCTTTTGTGCCATTAGTCCCTATGCGTTGGTGTTCCCTGATGAGTGTTTCCCATTGCTGGAACATGAACTCGTGTCGGCAGTGTAGTTGCCAGTGTGCCTTAATGATTTGTGTACGGAGGGTGGGGATTTTCGCCCGAATCTTGCGATTCTTAGCGCTGCGGAGTGGCCGGACAAGTGCTCTTATAATCCGCATATACTGGGCGTGCAGGAGCTGCTGAAACCTTCTGAGGTAGTCCTGCCTAGTTTCAAAGACTTTGTGCCAGGCAATTAATTCCTGGTACTCCCCAATGCTCCTCAGCACAGCTAGGTGGTATAGGGGGGCCATGCTGAATGAAGTGTATGCGTCGTCTAATAAATAAAAAAAACTGTGCGTGTTTGGCAGTGTATCTTGTGTCTCTCTGATTCTTTCTGGGGGCTGGGGGGTTGGTTTAACAAGAATTTCCCCTGTGTTGGTAGTGCGGAGCAAAAATGATGCTTTCCGTCTGAGGAAAAAAAAAATTCAGTCTCGCTTGGCTGTATGCGGTACGGGCCGTTTTGACCACGAGAACTCGTTGTATGAGCCCTATTTTACTGTGCGTGGTACCTGGCCTCCACCAATCCGTTTTAGATCCCTTAGTTGGGGGTAGTTAGATCTAAAACGTATGTGTTAATGTACCAATTTATAAGGTGATGCCTAGGAGGGGGTAGCTTCCCGTAGCTGGGTAAGCTGACCAGTGTAGAGTGTTGTTTAGTGTTAGGATGCTAGGGGGTGCTCTTATAAAGACGTAAGTGTATTTCAGGGGATGAACCTCCGTGTACAGGTTAATGTACTAGCCTCTCAGCTGGTTGGAGAGAGTTATATAACCGACGTGCGTGCGTCAGCTATGTTGGCGGCTCGCTGCTTGGGCAGTCGGGCCGCTGCGGGAAGTACAATGAAGCTTGAGCTAGCAACTAATTGGCTACTATTGTCACGGTGCGTCGTGACGGGAAACAGGAAGGGCGTTAGGACGTAACGAGGCGTGTAATTAGTAAGACAAGTGTAGTGTACTGACCAAGTATTTATTGGTCAGTGAATATGGAATTGTAAGTCCCTTTTAGGGGAATGTAATAAATGTTATAAGTTTAAGTGTACAAGTTTGTGGGGTAGGTTACAAAATATAGGATCTCTGAACACTTCACTGATGCTCACCTGGTGATAGCAGCTTGCAGCAGAGCCTTCGGCGACACACGGTATGACAGATAATAGAGAGAGCTGTCCTCCTTAAGGCCTTCCTCGTTATAGGTTTTGCTGTTGTACTGTCAGCATTCCATTGGCATAGCTGCCCCAGTTAGTTATAGTGTAGGTGTTTATAGTGTGATGCAAGTGTTTGGCAAGCCTTCCAAGCTGGTCGGCCGCCCGTGCTGTGTAAGAGATACTGTTCTGGACTTATGAGATTTGCCAGTTAGGGGTGGTTTTAATAGATGATGGAGGGTGGCTTCCAGGGGGTGCAGCCCCCTGGGGGCCTGTACAATACCTTTAGGTGCCTATAGTTTTATACAGTTCGTTGATTCTTTCAATGAAATAGCCTAAATCCAATTGTCCAAGTTATTGGACAATTCAATATTGTCATTCAATATTTAGGTTATGTTTGAACTCCAGATACCGGTTTTGTGGCACATCATCCCAGGCAAGCCAGTAAATACCTTTGCCTCCCAGTCAGATGGATCATTTAGCCGTAATTTTGAATTAGAGTAAGCTTGTAGTATGCGTGGTCAGATTTAGACAATAGCCTACTCCATGAAGGGGTCATGGCTACGCCTTCTATGTTTGTTTAATGAATAGAGTAACTGAAATGAGGGATATATACTGATTTTAAGATTTGTGGAATGAGTTTATGATTTTTTTAATAGAATTTAATGAAGTCTTCAGTAAAGTTGAAGGAGACATGATCGTGTTTAGACAATAGCCTACTCCATGAAGGGGTCATGACTATGCCTTCTATGTCTGTTTAAGGTGTAGTGTGGCTGAAATGAGGGAGGTTTACTGATTTTGGTGTTTGTGGAGTAGTCTTTTCGTTTATAATTTAGGTTTTTGTGAAGCTTGTTGCGGAGTTGTTTTATGGATTTTATTGCTCTGCAAATGAAGTGTATTAGGGGGTTCTGGGTTTGGTTTAGCTGTAGTTTACAGGGTTATGGCTGAGAGTTGTTTTAACAGGCCTAACAACTGTGTCAGAGCAGTGGCGTGCTGTGTGGGAGGGGGGAAGGGGTTAGTGGATAAGACATGAGGGCAGGGATGGAAGAGTTGTAGCGTTGTCTGTGGTTAAACTGCCGTTGCCTTATGGCTGATTTTATGTACTGACATCCATCATAAGATAGAGTGGTGATGTGAATCTCTACATCTATTGCAGCGGGTACTGTGAGGACAGCTTGACCGTACGCACAAATTGATTCTGGTCGTCAATTGTTTGGAGATGGGCAGCACCGCAGCAGTCGACTGAAAAATGTTAAATCCATCGACTTGTTTGCTTTTAAAAAACAGTCGAATGAATTCAACGACTACTCACCGTAAAATAAACAAGTCGTTTGCAAACGACATATCCCAATTGTGTTTTAACTTTAACATGTAGAACGCGCTCGGATAGGTTTACGTTCTGGTCGTCAATTGTTTCAGCACATGGATAGCGCGCGCATTAAAAAAACTTAGTATTTACATTGTTGCCAACATCTCCACTGAATGTTCGCCCTCGTTGCTGTTCTAAAGTGTTCTATTTTCGTGTGTATTTACTGTAGGCCGTAATTTTCTTGTTCAAGTCGTATTTCAGCTCTACGGGAATCAGGGAAAGAAGTCCACTAAGGAAGGATTTTTGGATATTCACTCATCATCCCCCAGCAAACCTATTGCAGTTAGAAACTTGAAATTTTGGGGATATGTTCGTTGTATGTCGAAAAAAGTCCACTAAGGATGGATTTTCTGATATTCATGTTGTGAAGGGGTGTTAAGGGGGTTAAACTTGCATTTCATTGAATAACAATATCTCACGAGTTGTTTCGTTTGGGGATGTGATATTCGGCATATAAACTAAGCATTCAAAATAAGCAGACATATGTCTAAGGGTTTATCGATATGGTGTATATTATGAGGTTAAAGGGGCGAAAATTGGGGGTTGAAGGATTCTTAACGGAGCGTGTACTGTATCTCTTATTCAACATAGGCGATAAGTGTGAAATTCAGCGGAAAAAGCAGCTTAAAAATAAGTAAATAAGTGTTCGACCATTTCTTCATAAATCCAATTTAAGGGGCCCATGGGGAGGAGTGAAATTCGGGGGGAAAAACAGGAAAGAAAGTGTCCTAACTGATTGACTCACGTACTCACTCATCATACTCAGGGGGAAAACAGCTTTAAATAAGTAAATAAGTGTTCGACCATTTTTTTTTCATAAATCCAACTTAAGGGGTTCATGGGGAGGGGTGAAATTCTCAAAAATAATTGAAAGAAAATGTTCAGACTGACTCACTCACTCATCATCGCCCAGCCAAAATTATTGAAGTTTGAAACATGAAATTTTGGGGATAAGTTCGTTGTATGTCGAAAACGTCCACTAAGGAAAGAGTTTTGGATATTCAGGTTATAAAAAGGTGTTAAGGGGGTAAACGTGCATTTCATTGAATAACAATATCTCATGAGTGGTTTCATTTGGGGATGTGATACTTGGCATATATACTAATCATTAAAAATAAGCTGACACCTGCCTAATGGCTTTTCGATGTGGTGTATATTATGAGGTGAAAGGGATGAAAAGTGGGGGTTGAAGGATTCCTAACGGAGCGTGTATCTCTTAAACGACATGGGCGAGGAGTTTGATTTTCTCCGAGTTTCAATCAGTTTAAAAATAAATAAATGAATAAATAATTAAAATAAGTAGGTGTTCGACCGTTTTTTTTCATAAATCCAATTTAAGGGGCCTATTGGGAGGGGTGAAATTCAGGAAGAAAAACGTCCACTAAGGAAGGATTTTTGGATGTTAACTCTCATCGACCAATCAAAACTATTAAAGTTAGAAGAAGGGGATATGTTTGTTGTGTGTCGAAAAAGTCTACTAAAGAGGTTTTTAGGGTATTCAGGTTCTAAAGGGGTGTTAACGGGGTTAAACCTGCATGTCATTGAATAACAATATGACACGACTATGACGCGAGCGAAGCGAGGCTAAAAATGAGATGGTGTGTGTCTGTGTATTACTCAATCTCGCAAGAATCACTGGTCTGACTTACATGAATTTTTCATGGAAGTAGCTGATTTACCTGGTTAACATATAGGCTACTTTTGATTTTAATACTTTGCACTATTTAAAGATGGCGACCATTTTAGTGACGTCACTACACCCTTTGGTTTCAAACTTTCATATTTCCATTTCAAATAAAAAGTGAACGCTAAGAAATAGCAAACATTGGTGGCATATACGAGGTTTAAAATTTCATTTTCTATCCGAAAGGTATCCAACGGTTAGCGAGTAGAACCTAAATTTGTGCTATAAAATACGGTCAACGCCGAACGGTGTAGTTGGACAAAATGTTCCATCCTTAATCTCCCTCTGCGCAGCACCTCGCCTATCCCCTGTTTTAACTGTCACCTTCACATTGTAATTTATTTATGACTCGTAGCGAAGCACGGGTACTTCAGCTAGTATATAATATTATAATTGTGAAAATCTGTGTGTCCGTGTGTGTGTGTGTGTTTGTTTGTTACCTCTTGACACTAAAACGGCTGGACGGATTTGGATGAAATTTGAAATGGAGACAGCTTATACCATGTGATAACATATAGGCTGCCTTTCGTCCGGAAATAAATCATTGTTCCCGTGGAACGGGCAACATAACTGAAAAGTCACCAAAAATACTCAACCAGGACAAAATATCGAAGTTGTCGCATAAAGACCGGACAAAGCTCATTTTACGCCCCTCGATGCAAGAGGTATGTCCCCACGGGACACCGAAAACCACTTTTAAGGCCCTAAAACCAACAGTTTCAAAGATATTCGCAGAGAACTATCTTCGCTCTAATTGATGAACTAATCGCAAGTCCGTTTCCATGGCAACACTACCTCAAGGTATAACATCCGATTTTCTATATATCCCTGTAGGAGGCAATGCCAATCCATTTATTATCTTTTTCAAGATATATATAAACACAATAAGAACAGTTTTACGCACCTGAGTCTCGTCCGGAGGCCCGGGTTCCATTCCCGGCTCCGTCAGGGATTTTAGACACTGACGTGAGGGCTGCAACGGGCTGCACTCAGATTCGTGAGGACAATTGAGTTGCTGTGAGGCAGCGCTCCGGTCACGAAGAACAAGATTAACGGCTGAGGGGACACTATGCACTGACCACGCGTCACCACAATATCTGCAGGCCAAATGGCTGGGAAGCGGTCGCATTATAGGCCAAGGCCCTTCATGGGCTGTAGTGCCAGGGGTAAAAAAATTAGGGGAAGCACCTTCTAATACCACCTTTAATTTTTAAACACTACAGTAGCGGCTATTAAATAAAGGTAGCGATATAGCTACGTTCAATTTCATAAACACTGGGCTCACAAATCCTGTATAGGTAAGTACAAATATCAGTCTGGTCATTATTTCAGTAGCAACGAAGCTCTGAGGCGGATATTGTCGTTTCCTTAACACTTAAGGCATCCCGCCGTATTATACCTCAATGTGCACTTACAAAATTGTGAACCAGTCTATTTTACAGAAAAGAATTTCTACTAGCGAGTATCCACTCCGGCAAAAACCACACTCACTACCTTTTCCAAAATTTACACAAGACATGATTTTTAAAGCACTCTTCTGTACGTTGAGGTACATAGACATACCACGTGGAAAGATACAATAAAATGTTGACAAATCTCAGTGCAAGGAACTGCTGTCCAGAATAGGCTTTCGGTTCAGGTTATGCGGCCCATGTTCGTAACATGGAATGTTTTCCTTTGACAATGCATCTGCACTATGTGCGAGGGCAACGCATTTCAAAGATCTCTAAAAACACAATAATCAGGAAATTGGAGAACAATTTAAAGTCGGAGTGAAGATTCAAGGAGAAATAATTTCATCTCTGAGATTTGCTGATGACATCGTCATCTTGGCCAATACGCCAGAAGATTTGAACGAGTTTTTGAATGGTAAGGACTCCGTTTTGACGATGAATTCATGATGAAAATCAATAAATGTAAAACAAAATTATTGGAATGCAGCCGAAATAAATCAGAAACCTCTATGGAAATCAAATTGGCAGGTGAAACGCTACGAGAAGAAGGAGACTTCTGTTACCGGTACTTAGGAAGCAAAATAACCAGTAATGGACGAAGCAAAGAGGATATAAAAAGCAGGTTGGCTCAGGCAAGGAAAGCATTTCTACAGAAAAGGAATCTGTTGACATCGAATATACATTTAGGTATTATGATGTAATTTTTTAAAGCTTTTGTCTGGAGCGTGACACTATAATGAAGTGAAACTTGGACTATTGGTGCTGCAGAAAAGAGGAGAATTGAAGCGTTTGAAATGTGGTGTTACGGGAGAATGATGAAGATCAGATGGGTAGTTGGGGTAACAAATGAAGAGCTATTAAGACGAGTGGGAGAGGAGAGATGTTTCTGGCGACTGCTAATGAAGAGAAGAGATAGGTTGGTAGGACACATACTAAGACACCCAGGAATAGTGAGCTTAGTTATGGATGGGAGGGTCAAGGACAAGAACTGTAGGGGTAGACCAGGGTTATACAGATTGCCTCAGATGTAGGGTGCGGTAGCTATGTAGAGATGAAACGATTAGCTCAGGAGAGTGAGGCATGGATGGCTGCATCAAACCAGTCAAAAAACTGAAGACTCAAACAACAACAATCGGGAATTTTAATTACTTAGAGAGGCATGTGAGGCAAAAGGGTTGTTGGAGAATTTCAATCCCTGGGATGTAACACTGGAAGAGACTGCATAATGTACATCAGCGGCCAAGATGAGAGATATTTTACTATAGGTCTATTAATCGCGACATGTTGACGTTCAAATCATCAATAAGTGTGGCAAAATAATACCAAGAATTGCTTAAGGAAAAATACTTTTAATTCCCCATATTCCGATAGATTTGCCATTCCAGGTGTACGTTTAGAGAAAACCATTTTTTCCCACGCGCAACTGTATGTGGCGTGCTCGCGATTATCCGGACAACAAAATCGTTATGTCTCAGCAGAAGATGGCAAAACCAAAACCAAAATTTTCAAATGTGTTCACATAATGTAACATTGTACTCTGCAGACTTTCACAACTCTATAAAATTCCCACTTTTGCTGCTCATATCAATATACTGTATTTATCAGAATTTTCAGAATTAGAATCGACCCACCTGCAGCCGCGATTGCTGTAATAGAATAAACCCATTATCAGCAATAACGCATCGTCCCCATTGTCTTGATCGCGAGCGAAGCCGCGGGTACCTGCTAGTATATTATAATTGTGAAAATCTGTGTGTGTGTCTGTGTGTTAGTTTGTTACCTCTTCACACTAAAACGGCTGGACGGATTTGGATGAAATTTGAAATGGAGACAGCTTATACCCTGGGATAACATATAGGCTGCCTTTCATCCGGAAATAAAATATTGTTACCGTGGAACGGGCAACATAACTGAAAAGTCACCAAAAATACCCAACCGGGACAAAATATCGAATTTGTAGCATAAAAACCGAACAAAGCTCATTTTACGCCCCTCAATGCGAAAAACAATACTCGGTATGTCCCTATGGGACACCGAAAACCACATTTTAAGGCCCTAAAACCAACAGTTTCAAAGATATTCGCAGGAAACTATCTTCACTCTGATAAACTCATGAACTAATGGCAACAACTGAACATCAAGGTATGACATCCGATTTTCTATATATCCCTGTAGGAGGCAATGCCAATCAATTTATTATCTTTTTCAAGATATATATATAAACACGCAATAAGAACAGGGTAGCGCGCCTGTCTCTCATCCGGAGGCCCCGGGTTCGATTCCCGGCTCCGTCAGAGATTTTAGACACTGACGTGAGGGCTGCAACGGAGTTCACTCAGCTTCGTGAGAACAATTGAGTAGCTGTCAGATTGAGACGCAGCGCCCCGGTTACGAAGAACAATATTAACGGCCGAGGGGACACGATGCACTGACCACGCGTCACCGCAATATATGCAGGCCAAATGGTTGGGAAGCGGTCGCATGATAGGCATAGGCCCTTCATGGACTGCAGTGCCAGGGGTTAACAAAAATAGGGAAAGCGCCTTCTAATACCACTTTTAATTTTTAAACACTACAGTAGCGGCTACTAAATAAAGGTAGCGATATAGCTACGTTCAATTTCATAAACACTGGGCTCACAAATCCCGTATAGTTAAGTACAAATATCAGTCTGGTCGTTATTTCAGTAGTAACGAAGCTCTGTGGCGGCTATTGCCGTTTCCGTAACACTTAAGGCATCCAGCCGTCACATACCTCAATGTGCACTTAAAAAATTGTGAACCAGTCTATTTTACTGAAATGAATTTCTACGAGCGAGTATTCACTCCGGCAATAACCACACTCACTATCTTTTCCAAAATTTACACAAGTCATGTTTTGTAAAGCACTCTTCTGTATGTTGAGGTACAGAGATATACCACATGGAATGATACAATAAAATGTTGGCAAATCTGAGTTCAAGGAACTGCTGTTCAGAATAGGCTTTCGATACAGGTTATGCGGCCCATGTTCGTAACATGGAATGTTTTCCTTTGACAATGCATCTACAACATGTGCGAGGGCAACGCATTTCAAAGATCTCTAAAAACACAATAATCAGGATATTGGAGAAAAATTTAAAGTGGGAGCGAAGATTCAAGGAGAAATAATTTCATCTTTGAGATTTGCTGATGACATCGTCATCTTGGCCGATACGCCAGAGGATTTGAACGAGTTTTTGAATGGTATGGACACCGTCTTGAGGAAAGATTTCATGATGGTCAATAAATGTAAAACAAAATTATTGGAATGCAGCCGAAATAAATTAGAAACCTCTATGGACATCAAATTGGTAGGTGAAACGCTACGGGAAGTAGGAGACTTCTGTTACTTAGGAAGCAAAATATCCAGTGATGGACGTAGCAAAGAGGATATAAAAAGAAGGATGGCTCAGGCAAGGAAAGCATTTTTACATAAGAGCAATCTGTTGACATCGAATATACATTTAGGTATTAGGAAGTCATTTTTGAAAGGTTTTGTCTGGGACGTGATACTATAAGGAAGTGAAACTTGGACTAATGGTACAGCAGAAAAGAGGAGAATTGAAGCGTTTGAAATGTGGTGTTACAGGAGAATGATGAAGATCAGATGGGTAGATTTTTTTTTCGTGTGGTGTCCTCAGAGACCTAGTGCAGGTTTTTTCTATTCGACGCCCTTGGGCGACCTGCGCGTCGGGATGAGAGATGGAATTGATTAAGGTGAATGAAATTGGAGAAGGATGTGGAAGGAAGCGGCCGTGGCCTGTCAGAAGGTACCGTCCCAGCATTTGCCTGGTGTTGAAAATGGGAAACCACGGAAAACCATTTCAAGGACGGCCGACGGTGGGGCTCGAACCCACGCGTCTACCGAGTCAGCAGAGAGCTTGGCCCCATGACCTAACACTGCGCTTTAGCCAGCGTAGCCACTGCTGTCGGTAGATGGGTAGATAGGGTAACAAATGAAGATGTATTAAGACGAGTGGGAGAGATGTTTCTTGCGACTGCTAATGAAGAGAAGAGATAGGTTGAGGGACACAATTAAGACATCCAAGAACAGCAAGCTTAGTTATGGATGGGAGGGTCGAGGACAAGAACTGTAGGGGTAGACCAGGGTTAAACAGATTGCCTCGGATGTATGGTGTGGTAGCTATGTAGATATGAAACGATTAGCTCAGGAGAGGGAGGCATGGATGGCTGCATCAAACCAGTCAAAAAACTGAAGACTCAAACAACAACAACAATCAGGAATTTAATTACTTAGAGAGGCATGCGAGGCAAAAGGGTTGTTGGAGAATTTCAATCCCTGGGATGTAACACTGGAAGAGACTGCATAATGTACATCAGCGGCCAATGCGAGAGATATTTTACTATAGGTCTATTAATAGCGACATGCTGTTGTTCATATCATCAATAAGTGTGGCAAAATTACACCCAGAATAACTGAAGGAAAAATACTTTTAATTCTTCATATTCCGATAGATTTCCCATTCCAGTGTGAATCTTCCCTCTTCAAACAATTAACAAAGCGCAAAGACACACACTTAACAGTAGCAGGTGTACATTTAGACAAAACCATTTTTTTCCATGGGCAACTGTATGTGGCGTGCTCACGAGTATCCGGACAACAAAATCGTTATGTCTCAGCAGAAGATGGCAAAACCAAAAACGTAATTTTAAAATGTGTTCTCATAATGTAACATCGTACCTTGCAGACATTCACAACTCTATAAAATTCCCACTTTGCTGCTGTAGACGCGATTGCTGTAATATAATAGACCAATTGTCTGCAATAATGCATCGTCCCCTTTGTCTTGATCGCGAGCGAAGCCGCGGGTGCCTGCTAGTATATAATATAACAAATATTTCCAGTGCAGCAATGATAATTGACAGTAATTTCCCCCCCAGGGGCTCACATCTAGTGGGAAGTGGGTTGGCGACCACGGGGCCCCAGCTGAGTCCGGCATTGCTTCCACTTACTTGTGCCGGGCTCCTCTCTTTCTTCTTTCCTGTCGACCTCCCTTGGTCAACTCTTGTTCTCTTCCGACCCCGACGGTATTAGGTTATCCGAGGCCTAGGGAGTCTTTCACTTTCCCGCCTTAATTGGCCCTTGTCTCATCTTTTCTGATTCCCTCCTTCTGTGAGGGGTCAGCCTTCTTTTTCTTTTCATGTTATCTCCTGCCTTGTGCTCAAGGCCCTCAAGGAGGCAGGGTGTATGTAGCCCCACCACTTTTGGTGCACCCTAGATAATGCTACACACTCAGGGGCTCACAGCTGGTGAGTTCGGGAGTTGGCGATCCCGAGGGATTCCTGAGCTGGGTCAGTTTTCCCCTTTTATCCCTTACCTGTGGGGCAGACCCTCTCCTCTTTCACTTTCCTATCTGCCTTTCATGGCCCTGTTTCCTTCCAAGTCCCTCAATCCGCATTCTTCGTGGGTTGAGGGCATTTCTTTTCCTCCTGTCCATTTTTTGCCTTATTCTCCTTTAGTTTTCCATGCCTTCTTCTAGTATGTAGGTTAGTAGTTTTAGTTTTAAGTTTGCATTTCATTTTCATCTTCACGATCACCCAAACCATCAGGGGCCGATAACCTAGATGTTAGGCCCCTTAAAATAACAATTATCATCATCATCAACAGTAATTTCAATTCCTAATGGCCCCCAGAAAGGTATGTGAATCATGAATCATGTATCTTCAATAATCTGCCATATAAAAGTGTAAAAACCAAAAGCTTTAAAATTTGGAATACCCCGCTATGGCCATTGGCTGCAATTCAAATATAATAAAAGGACGATTAGGCTAATGCACATGAGTTTTATCATTTCAAATGGTCTTGTCGACTTCATCGTTATGCTTTGGTCTAACGTTATGCGTCACGGTTACGGCGTGTATGACGTCATCATGTTGTTCAGTGCATATGCACCGAGTCTGAGTTTACTCCTGGGGTCTGGCGTTATGCGAACGGAGACGGCGAGTGAGTGACGCCATGCAGACCCCGCGCGGGAAGCTTAAGTTAAAGGGTAATGGAGTCTGTTGAGTCTGAGTTTACTCCTTGGGTCTGGCGTTATGCGAACGGAGACGGCGAGTGCGTGACGTCATGCAGCAGAGTGCACGGGAAGCCTAAGTTAATGGGTAATGGAGTCTGTTGAAAGAGTCCTGGGGCTTCGAGTGAAGCGAGAAGCCCTCCTGAGCCTTTCTAACATGTGTAGCTTTTGTAGCATGCGTCATTTGAAATGATATAAAGTCTAGTCTTTCAGACTGACTGTATCTTTTTTCTACTTCGAGAATCGCTTCAGTGTTGATACGCATTTGGGAGATTCTGCAAACTATTTCCTGAATGTAAACTGGAAAATAATCCGAAACGAAACACCTCCATCGCTAGACAGGACCTTCTCTATCGTCAACAGTGGTTCTCTCCATCAACAGTATGGCACGCGAAGACAAATTTTGATTTATTGTCTGTTAATGTACACTTCTCAAATTATTTAGCTTAATAGGATTCACGCTATGGCATGTTTGTGTTGACGTAATGCTCTCTCTCTCCTCCTCCCCCTCCAATCCTCCTCAAAAGAAAAAAAAGAGACATACTGGACTTTATATCATTTTAAATGCTAGCAGGCGAGTACCAAGAAGGCAGCGCGAGAACAGAGTTTCTAGATTCTATTTTGTTTCTTCACTGCCTACTTGATTGTTCTCTCCTCCAGGGGCTCACATCTGGTGGGCGTGGGTTGGCGACCACGGAGCCCCAGCTGAGTCCGGCATTGCTTCCACTTACTTGTGCCGGGCTCCTCTCCGTGTTCTTTCCTGTCGACCTCCCTTGGTCAACTCTTGTTCTCTTCTGACCCCGACGGTATTAGGGTATCCGAGGCCTAGGGAGTCTCTTCCTTTCCCGCCTTAATTGGCCCTTGTCTCATCTTTTCTGATACCCTCCATCTGCGAGGGGTCAGCCTTCTCTTTCTCTTCCTTTTACCTCCTGCCTTGTGCTCTAGGCCCTCAAAGAGGCCGGGTGTATGTAGCCCCACCACTTCTGGAGCACCCTAGATAATGGTACACCCTCAGGGGCTCACGGCTGGTGAGTTTGGGAGTTGGCGAACCCGAGGGATTCCTGAGCTGGGTCCGATTTCCCCTTTCGTCCCTTACCTTTGGGGCGGACCCTCTCCTCTTTCACTTTCCTATATGCCTTTCATGGCTCTCCTTCCTTCCAAGTCCCTCAATCCGCCTTCTCCGAGGGTTGAGGGCATTTCTTTTCCTTCTGTCCTTTTATTTGCCTTATTCTCCTTTAGTTTTCCATTTCTTCTTCTAGTATGTAGGTTATTAGTTTTAGTTTTAAGTTTGCTTTTCATTTTCATCTTCACGATCACCCAAACAATCAGGGGCCGATTACCTAGATGTTAGGCCCCTTAAAACAACAATTATCATCATCATGATTGTTCTCACACTGCCTTCTTGAAACTCTGTTCTCGCACTGCCTTCTTGGTACTCGGCTGCTACATCGTACTATGACGTCACACACCTCAGTGCATTCTCGGTACGTTTCGTGACGTTGCCGTAACGACGAAGTCGACTACTGTATATCATTTAAAATGATAAAAAGATAAGTTCTACAAACAAATCACTCTAGACCTGTGTCTTGTAATGGTACTGGTATGTGTCAGAATAGCCACGATTGAGGCCGACCACATATAAATATTTACATAAAGTGTGTAGCCTGTACATCTGTTCTCCTTTGTCTCATGAACATGTAAACCTTGAGGTTTTAAGCAACATTAACCCTAAAACATTAGTAGGAGTGACAATAGAACAGTACCTTCAAATTTGGTGCTGTATGGCAGCATCAATGGAACGTGCGATCCTTCTCAACATTTTTAACACTAATATTGTTAACTATACACGCACTGAATTCATTTCAAAACACACGATCACACACAACGCCACTTGACTGCCCGGCGAACACTCAACGGAGCTGTCCGTACGCTTCACCTGGTTCGTACTGGGGGCCATGGTCAAAGCAGTGAAGAAGATACTTCACTCGCAACTTACACCTCATCAAGAAATAAATTATGCATCATCCGTGACACTGTTTGATGGCAATCATTATGCTTGTAATTTAGTGGAGTATGTTAGTTAGTTCTTGTTGTTTTAAAGGGTGTAACTACGAGGTCATCTGCCCCTGAAGTGGAGTATGTTATTGATCCGTTTTAGGGGCTTGGGTTGCCTCAGTCATCAGATCTATATACTCGGACGTGTGCTAAACTTGTATAACCCGTGTATTAGTTGTGATTTTAATCGTGTGTGTAATAGTAATAGTAGGATAACGGCTAACGTACTTCGCTATCTCCACGGAGGCCCGGGTTCGATTCCCGGCTCTGCCAAGAAAATTAATTCTGATCTGAGGGCTGGAATGGGGTACTCGTGAGGTAAAACTGAGAAAAGGCGGGCTCGATTCCCACTCAGCGTTTCAGAAGTTGCTTTCTGTGGTTTCTCACGTCTACTCCAGGTAAATACCGGGATGGTTCCTAAATTAAGGCCACAGCTAGTTCCTTCTCAATCCTTATCTGATTTACATGAGCTCGGCTGTGGAGGGTAAGAGAGGCAGAAGCAAATGCGGTGGTTAGATTCAGTGTTGTACGATTTCAAAGTGAGGGCTGTGGAATCAGAGGATGCCGTAGTGTTAATTGCAAATAGGGGATCATGGAGGTGACTTGTTCGCAAACACCCCCCAGGGGCTCACTTCTAGTGGGACCTGCGGTGGCGAACACGGGGCCCCAGCTAAGTCTGGCATTGCTTCCACGTACTTGTGCCGGGCTCCTCTCCGTGTTCTTGCCTGTCGACCTCACTTGGTCAACTCTTGTTCTCTTTCGACCCCGACGGTATTAGGGTATCCGAGGCCTAGGGAGTCTCTTCTTTTCCCGCCTTAATTGGCCCTTGTCTCACCTTATCTGATACCCTCCTTCTGCGAGGAGTCAGCCTGTTCTTTTATTTTCCTCCTGCCTTGTGCTGAAGGCCCTTAAGGAGGCGGGGTGTATGTAGCCCCACCACTTCTGGTGCACCCTAGATATTGCTACACCCTCAGAGGCTCACGGCTGGTGATTTCGGGAGTTGTTGACCCCGAGGGATTCCTGAGCTGGGTCTGGTTTTCCCCCTTTTATCCATTACCTGTGGGGCGGACCCTCTCCTCTTTATCTTTCCAATCTGCCTTTTATGGCTCTCCTTCCTTCCCAGTCCCTCAATCCGCATTCTTCGAGGGTTGAGGGCATTCCTTTTCCTCCTGTCCTTTATTTGCCTTATTCTCCTTTTGTTTTCCATTTCTTCTTCTAGTATATAAGTTAGTAGTTAGTTTTAGTTATAGTTAACATTTCATTATCATATGCACGATCACCCAAACCATTAGGGGCCGATAACCAAGATGTTAGGCCCCTTAAAACAACAATTATCATCATCATCATCATCATATTCGCAAACAGAGGCCTGCAGACTAGACTGGACGCTGAGATGAAAAACAGTCTTAAATGAAAAGGTATGTATGTTTAACATTATTCGCAAATTATCCAACAAACCGTCTACCTTGACAGGGCTTTGCCCTTGTCCACTTTGCAGAAACGAAGGGACGCTACCCCTATACTTTCGCTCACTTCCTCATTAAAGTAGGCCCAATCTAGACTTCCCCAGAATTGAGCAATAGTACATTATGCAACAAGCCTATAATAGCAATAATTAAGACACGAGTAGACTATGTTTAAAAACGAGTGTCTTAATTACCATTATAGCGGCTTCGGTGGCGTAGTTGGTAGCATGCCGAACTGCTGTGACCAAGATAGCGGGTTCAACCCCGCCCGAAGTCGTCAGATTTTTAAGAGCGTTAAAAATCCTTCAGTAGGCCTTCCTTTGGAGGGGACGTAAAGCTGGCGGTCCCATGTCATAGATTTATGGCATGTAAAAGATCCTTCCACAGACTAAACATGTGTGAAGCTGAATTGTTAGGTTAGATTTCGTCGGAACGCTCTATTAAAATTCCAACGTTCACCACTAGGTATCATTGATATCTGGTGGCGAAAGTTGGAACTACTTGAAATTTAATGGAACTTGTAGCTCACCCTAAGTGTTTCCGCTGGAAGCAACTACAGACTCAGGCGAGCCGAACATGTCCTCGGACACTCCCGGCACTAAAAGCCATACGATAAATAAAAAATAAATAATAAATTACCATTATAGACGAGTTGTATACGACTGTTTATGTTCGACGATATTATAACTTTATTTTGTGTTCAAACATAAATATAATAAATATCTGTCGAGATTCCGCCAGCTTCGTTTACTGAACAGAGCGCATGGGATGCAGAGAATACCTTCTATTTGAACATGGCCTCATCCAATACCCCACTATGACACTAGCCACGCATTGACATTTAATATAGGAGGCCACGGAAGTCAGCGCAGGTGCGACGCGTTCCTTAGCTAATTGGTCAAACAGCTGTATCGTAATGAAAATCTTGAACTCTGATTGGTGGAGAACCTGTGTCATAATGATACTTGAACTATAATGAGATAGATAAATAGAGTAACAAATGAAGAGGTGACGAATGAGGGAGGAGATGTTACTGGTAAATACTAAAGAAGAGAAGAGATAGGTTGGTAGGGCACATACTAACGCAGCTAGAAGTAGTTGGTTAGTTAGTGGGGTGGAACAGTGAGGACATCTACCCCTATCCAGAAATAGCAATCTTAGTTATGGAAGGAGGAGTCGAGGACAAGAACTGTAGGGATATGGCAAGGTTAGAGTATGTTAAACTGATTGCCTCGGATGAAAGGTGTGGTAGCTATTTAGAGATGAAACGATTAGCTCAGGAAAGGATAGTACAGGGAGACTTGAAGAGGTGCAACAAACTAGTCTAAAAACTGAAGACTCAAATACACACGAACTCGGTTTTCACTTGCGTCAACCCTCGTCATCCAACCTACAACAGGCTGACTCTAAAATGAGATTAACCCTTATGTTTGCTGTGAAATGACAGCAAACACGAGTATACGTGCGGGTGGTCGCCATATTTGATTAAACACTACAGAGCTAATTGTAGTTAACATATTGGCTCCTAAATAGTTGGTGCGTGAACTAGAGGGCCAATTCCCTTCACAATCATGTGAGCACGTCTCCCCCGACATATGCAGTCAGTAATAATGAAAGTTATTGCGCATGCCCACCCTCCGGAAATGATCTCATCAAAGACTGTGCATATCGGTGGAAGGAAAACAAATGAGACCTTGTTTGGTGGATAATGAGGCTGATTGAAGCCGTCGCCTCCGGGAATCGAGTAGCAAATGATGTTATCGAAAATTGTGTTAACACACACACACTTGCATGTAGCCGTGTTTCAATTTCATTGCCTAGAGAGGTTTACCTTGGAAATGCATGAGTGGATTCAGTTATAGCTTTTGATAATTTGCTGTTGAATTGCTTTTGAATACCAGTGGGTGAGTTATTTTGATTCTATAAGGCGTGATCAAAAAGTTTCCGTTTGATGGCCGTACAGTGTAGAATCGGTATGCCAGTCAGTCATCCCACTGCTGATGGTGGCTTCGGTGGCGTAGTTGGTAGCGTGCTGAGTTTCTATGCCCAAGATCGCGGGTTCAAACCCGGCAGAATTCGTCGGATTTTTTAAGAGCGAATAAAATCCCTCAGTATGCCTTCCTTCGGAGAGGAAGTAAAGCCGGCGGTCCCATGTCATAGATTTATGGCATTTTAAAGAACCTTCCACTAATTATACCTGTGTGAAGCTGAATTATATATAGGTTAAACATTCGACAAACGCTCTTAGATTCCGACGTTCTTCGCCAGGAGCCGAATGCGGTGGCATCTGGTAATCAAGCTCTGAACTAGTAGTCGTTAACAGTGGCGTTTGGCGGCAAAAGTATGAACTAATTGAAAAAAATTCAATGTCTGCAGTTCTCACTTGAATTGAAAACAGATAACACACACTAATACGGTCATCACAATTAACACCGGTCATCAGACAGATTCTAAACACACCCAAAGTACACGGGGCTACATGACCGCGTTGTCGCAGCCCCTAAACTGAGGAACCAACCAACCAACCATCCCACTGATGCACCAGGTTGAAGATCCCGGTGTAGTACAACACTGTGTCCTGCTGCGTGAATACGACCGTAACCACCAGCCGTACAAACTGGTCCGACAGGAATCATCGACCCTTAAGGCCTTTTTTTAAGGGACCGAAGCATGGGGAGAGATCAGGACTATAGGGTGGCCCTCGAGTGTCTCCCACTTGAGTTGCTATATCTTCTGCGTGGGGGCACATACAGCTTAACGAGCCAGAACAATAACGATTTTAATATTACAACTGCGCCTGTCATAAATCGTGTACAAGAATAATTATAATTTAAATCGGAACTATTTTCTTCCATTTTTCAAAATGTGGTTCTTGTTTTGTGATGTTTTTCACCGTTTCCCTCTTATCCCCCATGTTGATAGGAATTTTTGGACTTTTGCTTTTTTTAAATGGGTGCTAAACCTCCAGCTACAAAATGAATCTCGCATATTTTCACATTATTAATTAATTAATTAAGCGTCATTATTTCCAATGAAGCAACAGCACCCCTTGTCGCAGATTTCCCCGACGTTTCGCCTTAATTGCACGCCGTAATTTCTCCAGTGTTGCCTCCTAGATCAACCGGCGTCTTATGTCGAAATGCGACCAGGACCTTTCAACAAGGTAGTTTACGACAGACATGCTGTCCCATACACATTCGTCATTCTACGATGGTTGTCCACCGGTGTTTGTCCTTCGGTAGCCAAGAAAAGAACATCAGCATGTTGGTCCTGTTCGGACGCATTTAGTACTAACTTCGGCATAGTTCCGGTTGCCGTATTTAACGCACACACCTCGGGAAGACACGACTGCCTCACCAATCCCTTGCCTACGTGTCCGTGCTTATACAGGGTCTTTCATATAAAGTAAGAACGCCAAGCGGCGGGTTTGTTATCCGCTACTGTGGTGGCCTTGGCCTAGCTTGTGGCGCACCGTTGCCCCCTGCTTTAAGCGTGAGTACAATCCTATATGAAATATTACCATATAAAAGATGCTGGAAATGTCGTCCTTCCTGGGTTGTACAGGCATTGTATCTGGTAATCCACATTCTGACCGACACGTGTGAGTTCTGCCACTGCCTTGTTTCTTCTTCTTCTTCTTCTTCTTCTTCTTCTTCTTCTTCTTCTTCTCTTTACTTCATTCCCACTCCTATGTGGGGTCGATGTTTCTGACAGTTCTCCTCCATTTAACCCGGTTATGCACATCCTCTTCTGACAACTGTTTTTCTCTGAGGTCCTCCCGTACACAATCCATCCATCTTCGTTTAGGTCTGCCTCGCATTCTCACTCCCTGTATTTGCATGTCTAGCATCTTCCTCCCCACGTAGGATTCCTCCCTTGTTCTCACATGCCCATACCATTGAAGTCGCTTTTCTTGTATCTTCTTAGATATTTCCACAACCTTCAATGTTCCTCTTATTTTGGCATTTTCCACTCTATCACGCTAAGTCACTCCACTCATCCACCTGCGCATTTTCATTTCCGTGACGTCAAGCCCGTTTGTGTGCGTTTTGCGTGCAGGCCATGTTTCAGAGCCATACAGCAATGCAGGTTTTACGACAGTTTTATATATTTTCCCCTTAACCTTAGGCTTGATCCTGCGGTCACAGAGCACTCCTGACATTTTCCTCCAGTTCATCCATCCTACCTGAATCCTGTGTGACACTTCCACATCCAGATTTCCATCTCCAGTCACCACCGAACCCAGGTATTTAACTCGTCCACTCTATTTAACGTTTCCCGTTGCATTCTGATCTCACAGTCTTGATCTGTATTGAACCTCATATACTCCGTCTTCTTCCTGCTAATCCTAGGTCCTCTGTCTCCCAACGCTGCCCTCCAATGTTCCAGTTTTTCCTCTATGACATCTTTGGTGGTACTACACAACACAATGTCGTCTGCAAACATCATGAACTAGGGGGATTGGTCTCTTAATCCACAAGACATTTCGTCCAGAATTAGGTCAAACAGATATGGACTTAAAGCCGAACCTTGGTGTAAACCTACTCGAACCGGAATCCAATCTGTAAGTCCAACGCTGCTCCTAACCTGTGTTCTTGCTTCTTTGTACATCTCATGAACCAACTGCACGTACTTCTCTGGGACTCCCTTCGCTCGTAAACATCTCCAGACTTCTCCCCGGGGCACCCGGTCATATGCTTTCTCTAGGTCCATGAATGCGAAGTGTAACCCCTTCTGTCGTCTGTGGTCCCTTTTCCTGGCATGACGCCGAATTGTTCCTCGCCAATGCTAGTCTCATCCCGGATCCTCTTGTCTATCACTCTTTCCCAGATTTTCACGGTATGGGACATTAACTTATTGGCGCTGTAGTTAGCACAGTCCTGAATACCCCTTCTCTGCCACTGCATTGTTTCTGATCTTTTATTTTATGCGTTTTATTGAGCACTGAGCCCGTAGTGTCAAATTTATTTTCAATTGCGAGAATCTGTGCTAGTGAAGGTGGCACTTCATCAGGAAATTGCTGTACAAATGCGTCACGTAACCGCCGAGCCGACTCTTACTTAAAATAAGTTTTACATACCAAAATACGATTTTGTAATGATAACTGTCTCACCATGTTAGCATCTGAGGTTCGGACTGGCGACTGAACACCTGCAGGCTTATTGCAAGGTCAGTATATACTATACGCGCGTTTTCAACACTACAGCAGGGGACCGTGGCTGAATTAAAACCAGACGGTACATCTGTTTGATGTCCGCTATAACAGCTATGGGAAATAATCGAAAGTTTAAGAGTATAGCAGATAAATCTGACTGAATAGCGGGACCAGAGTAAAGAGTATCGTTAAGACTGTTGCCATTAACGTCAGGTGATGACACATTAAAAACTACTCGGATTTTATCCTTTACAAGAGGGTTTTTCTATACGGGATGATGATTTAAGAAAACCGCTTCAATTGGGGGGTGCAATTCGTCATCAGATTTGCTGACAACTTCCATATGATCTGAGCTTTCATACTCATCCATGAACTCTGTGTACTGTTGTTTAACGAGGGGTTCTTTCTTGAATTTGCTCTCGATAGCAAAGAGAGCTTTTCGAGCTTTAGGTTGAGAATTAATAAATTTGGGGGGATTGAGTAATCTTGGTATCTGAACAATGAACCGGCCTTCAGGAGAACGAGTGGTAGTGTTCAAGAAAAGTTGCTCACAGAATTCGTTTTCTGAAGAGGTTACGTTAGGAGAATCACCGCTTTCAGGCCTCCAGAACTGTTCCAAATCAGTATTAGCGAAATAACATTGCAATACGGGTTGGGGAGAATAATGAGGAAGTTGACCAGTAACGATCCATCCAAAGTTAGTGTCTCTGGCAACCACGTTGGAAGATAAATTACGAATTTGTTTACGAAGTCCATTCCAGAAAACATTGGCACTAAAGAGTATGTCAGTGGGGCTTTGTACATTGAACAGAGGATCGGCTAACCTTAAATGAGAAGGAATATTCAGACCTGTGATATCGATGGAGTGACTAGGAGTATCCTCTCCGATACTGTTGAGGATGAGGCAATTACGTTTTAAAAAGGTATTTCTGTGACAAGTGTCTCTTATGGTTAGTTTAGGATACTGTAAAGCTTGTGATTTTTAGTTGTTTATGCCTGATACATTAATGGAAGTAGGGTTTACAGGTAGACCTAAATCTTTGATTAATGAATTAGAAACGAAATCATGGGTTGCCGCCGAATCAAGAAGACCGCATGCACAGACCCAGTTGCCAAAATTATCCTGGACTTCGATTTGGACAGAGGACAATAGTACTTGGGCACTAGCGTATGGACTTGGCATTTTGAATGTAAGATGAAGCATTAGAACTGCTAGCATTGTCACTTTTCTAAGAATTAGATGCGGCTGATGACCTTGCTTGATCATGACGATGCAGTAAAGTGTGATGAGCTTTTTTTTACAATGAAAACAAAGTCTGGTGGACTTGCAATTAGAAGCAGAATGCTTAGGTGAAAGGCAGTTGAAGCAATGTTAATTCTGGGAAACTAATTTTCTTCTGTCGTCGACTGACAGTTCTTTAAAGGATTTACATAGATATAAGGCGTGGGAATCTTTGCAAAATTTGCACTTGAATGGTTCATTTAAACTCTTACGGGGTTCGCTTTGAGTGTTTAAAGCGAGAGAACTAGCAATACGGCGTTCACTAGACCTAGTTGGGTAACCAGTGGCGTTTGACTTAAGTTTAGAAGAGCTAGACCCAGGTTTTTGGGTGCTAGACGCTACGTGTTCATTTTTGGATTTAAGGGACAGTAATTCAAATTTAGAACTAGGAGAAGAGGGTTCACTTTGATTAGCTAGTGCAGTTAAGAGTTGGCATCTAGCATTTATGAAGGTGACTAAATGCTCGTAAGAGTAATCGTCGTCTTTGGAAAGTTCGATTTCCCAAGCTTTGAGGGTAGCAACATCGACTTTAGAAACCACTAAATGTATTAGAAAAGTGTCCCAGTGGTCAGTGGGTTGATATTATTGGGATAAAGCTTTTACGTGAAGCTGTATCGTGTCAATGAGGGTACGCAGGCTAGTGACATCATTGTGCTGTGGCGCAGGCAAATAGAATAGAGCCTTCATGTGGCGTTGAATACGTAGCCGTAAATTACCGTATCTTTCCTTCAACAAGTTAAAGGCAATGGGGTAGTTTCAGCACTTAATGGGAGCGCTTCAAATAAATGTAGGGCTTGACCGCGGAGAATGGACCGCAAATAATGAAACTTGTAGATTACTTGAATGTCTTCACTGTCATGAACAAGAGAGCAAAATAGTTCATAGAAAGAATTCCAAGTAGATTCGTCTCCAGAGAAGTGAGACAAATTAATCTTAGGTGGAACTGGTTTGGGCTTGTGAGTGCCCTCACGAGAAGAGGTTTGTTGTTCGTGAAGGGAACCAAGAACAGAACCGTCTTTTTTTCTGTTCTTCTTCGAGTTGGCGAATTATTTTAAAAGCAGAACCTATACCTTCATAGTGTTGATTTTCTACTTCTACTCGATCATCAGTTTGATTGAGCATGCAAGTTTCGATTTCAGTTTGAATACTGCAATAATTCTCATAAGAACGTTCATAATATTTTACGCGATGTCTAAACAAATCTAATTGAGTTTCTGAAGGATCTAGCTCTGTGATGTATTTTGTGAATCGGGTAATTTGCCCTTTATAAGTTGCTCGTTTGGAAGTAAGTCTCTCATCCCTGCCGTCCTTATCTTTATCTGTGGAAGGCATGGTGAAATGGATAAATTGAAGTATAACTTACGAAACTGTGGAGTTTTGGAAAAGCTGTCAAACTGGCGGCAGCAAATAAGTTGAAAGGGAGAGACGCACCAAAGGAGACAGAAGAAACTTCCTTCCCCCTCACCAGCTTTTCAATGCGAAGTTATAGCTGAAAGGATCAAAGTAGATATTAATAATTTGCAAAATATTGACAAATGGACTCACCCGGTTTTCGGCACAAAAGTTTGGGTAGATTATTAGCTTGGGAATAATCATACCCCCAAGGGAAGATGAAGAAGAAAAAGAAGTGGTTTTCCGACCGGACAAAAAGGATGGAGAGATAGGACGAGAGTCCAACAAACTTATAAAAATAAATTTAAAGAGCAATTGTTAACAAATGTCACCGCAAAGCCCGTGAAATGACTTAAGTGAGTGCGGACCTGAACACAGCTAACGGGAAACGCAGCTGGAGCTTGGGCTATTTGCAGGCGAGAGGTGATAGTACCTTCCCTTCCAAGCCAAGATTTGGCTACTATGGGGAAGGGTGGTGATCTGGCAAGGAAAGAAATGATGAGTTTACTATGTATCCCTTCAAAGGAGTTTGGTTTAAACAAATATTTTGAAGAAGGCAAATAATTTGAATTAGCCGTGATATTTTAGTTCTTGAAACTGTAGGATTTCCAACGAGAGACCGAATGTTTCCAGGAAGAGGAGCAATGAAGCAATTATACCTTCGGGAATAATTTGGTAAGAGCACCAATAGTTGCATTAAAAATGGCTAAGCTTTTACCCAGCAAAGCGCCGACTAAAAGTTTAGACAATGAGAAAAACTTAAATTTTGAAAACGAACCACAAGTTTAGAGACAATCTCAACAAGCAGGAAGCTTGCATAGCTAGCTTTACTTGCCGTGTTGGCTCAATAGAATTAGCTATTAAAGCTAAGAGAGGCTTTAATAAGTATGTGACTAAGAGTTCTTGCTCAAATGCAACAAATCTTGGAACCGTTGTTAATTTGATTAGTGAGTTCTTTAAATAGGGCATAAGCATATAGGAAGAGTCGGAGAGGATAGGATCTTGCCTAATCGTTATTCTGGTGTGAAGTAGAAATGGAAAAATATAAATTTCTTTTCATTAACAATGAGTGGAGATATAATTTTTGGTAACATAAAAAGTACAATTTGAATTTTTAGCTTTTGAAATCTCAGACCTCGAGAATGTGGAAGTTTGCACTTGGCAATTAACAACTTTTTGGTTTGGAACCTTTTATAAGCACTACAATCTGTATAAGATTTTAAAATGGTGCTAAGATTAACAAATTGAAAATTTAGAGACAATTAACGCAATTAAAGTTTAACAAATAGGGCAGGTCCAGTATGTGTACTTTAAGAATTCCTATTTGGGAATAACAACTTCGAAATTATAACAAAAAAGTGAGAGAAATTAAATAGAAGTTTCTATAACTTCTTATATTTATACAGTTATTACGATTATGGTTTATACAAATAGGGCAGGTCAATTATTGTGAAACCTGAAGAGAAAAATTAAGAAGATGTTTCTAGGACTTCTATGTTTAAACAGGATCACGAGGAAAAATTGGGCAAGTTACCCTTTCGTGAAACTTAGAGAGAAAAGTTATGCCACTCACGTGTGAGTAGAAATAATTGAATTCCCCAGTTAAAAAGGGAGCAACAATATACTTTAAAATGTGTACTAGACACAACATTTTACAGAGTTTAGATATGATAAACGGAACAAAGATGGGAGGGCACTTGCTATCAAATGACACCTCATTGCAACAATCCTAAATTTAAAAATTAACCTAATTTGTTAGTAAAGGGTGGTTGTGGAAGAGGAAATAGGAACTTTTAGGAGAAAGTTCTTGGCCGTATTTATTTTTCTCGGACGAGCGCGACGCGGATGAAAAGTTGAACGAGCACTGTTTTCACTATAGTCTATTGACGTGGTTGATAAGTTCACTATTGTAGTACAGAAAGTTTATAGAAAGGAAAGTTATTGCAGTTATGTAAATAACTAGTTGAATTTTGGTTTGAGAGAGTCTATTGCGTTGAAAAATTTGTAGGTTATAGTTGGATGCAGCGGACTATTTCCCACGAAGGAAGACAAATTAGGTGTTGATCAGCGGTTCATAAAGACAATTCCTCAGTTCGAAAAAGAATTTCCATGTGTGAGTGGAAAATACTCGAAGGTTTAGCTTATAGATGAATTGTTTGGCGTGGAAAATTCCAAAACAACATAACGGTTGAATTGGGCAAATAACGTCCAGCGGTGGAAAAAGCTAAGTTTTCTATAGACAGTGGGTAATTTAATGATGTCCCATGTTGTGAGATAATATCTCAGTTAATATGTATAAGAAATGCTGCTTCATTTTATAAGATTAGCTTAGACAGACAAAGCCCAACATCGAAAATCCCGCGAAGATGGTTATTGCCCCACATTTCGCAATTTCACACTGTCTATAAAATGGCGGTTGAAAAGCATATAGCTATTTAAAAGCAATTAAAATATGTTGAAGAACGTTGAACTAGCACTTAGCTCATTTCTGTTGAACGGCGATTCTCCTGGTGACCGTTGGTCTGGAATTGACAACATGGCGACTAATTTAAAATATGTCTCTCAAGGAGAGGAGACGAGCCTAATTTAGGCTCCAACTGTAAGCTTTGACGTCCGAAGCACTAGTGAGGACCGCTCAGCGAAGCGCGGAGGGACCAAGGAGGGAAAAGAGTGGGGGTAGGAGACAAAGGAATATACATAAGAATGACAAACATTACAAAAATTAAGTATCTTGGTGAAATGGTCTTCAATGAGTTGATAGCAGGCGTCACTAGCGATGCCTGGAGGATGGGATGTAGACGAAGTCCTCTTCAGCATGGAGATGTTATTTTGCGATAACGACGAACCCTGGTGGTTTGACTTGTCAAGAAGTCCTCTTGAGAGTGGAAATGTTGAGGGACTTCATTGGTTAGCCGTTAGATGCCACTAGGTTGATCATGGAAGATATATATCTATAACAGACTTACAAAAGAAGTAAGAAAGGTGCACAAATAAAGAAAATCAAGAAATCACTGTTGGTGTTTGCGAAAAAAGGAATGAATGAATTAAATTAAAGAGCAGCGAATGCTAACTCTGTCATACCGTGTATTCCAAAGAATACACCAAGCTGGGAGGGGAAAACACCAACAGAGAACAAGAAACACAATGTTAAAGATATAAAGGTAGGGGGGCAATGAAAGACAGAGGTCTTGTAATGTGCCCATTTGTGGTCAAGATCTTGGCTACCCTAACTCTCCCATCCCTTTCCGGGTAACACTCGGTCACTCTACCGGAGATCCAGACCAAGGGAGGGGAAGCATCTTTAACAAGGACCAAGTCCCCCACTTTAATGTCAGGATTAGAAAGAAACCACTTCTGTCTCCGTTGCATGGAAGTTAAGTATTCCAATGTCCACCTCTTCCAGAAAGAATTGCGAAGAGCTTCAAGTTTACGCCAAACAATAAGCAGGTTAGAGTCTCTATAAGAGTTGGGAAGGGGAGGAGTGGAGGAAAGAGGAGTGCCTACAAGAAAGTGACCAGGTGTCAATGGAAGCGAATCATCAGGGTCAGTAGAAAGCGGTGTCAGAGGACGAGAATTACCAACACCTTCAATCAGAGAGTTAAATTCCTCATAAATTAGGATGCGATTGCCTAACACCTTTTTTAGATGACGTTTGGTCAGCTTGACACAGGATTCCCACCTACCACTATGATGAGAGGCGTAGGGAGGTATAAACCGCCATTTGAAACCCTTTGAGTAGGAAAAATTAGAATTCTGTTCCATGGCAGGAGAAGATGTAAGAGCTTTCTTCCACAAGGAAGCTGCGCCTTGAAAAGTGGAGGCGTTATCGGAGAACATCTCAGAGGGAACGCCACGCCAAGCAGTGAAGCGAGAGACGGCTGACAAAAAGTAAGAAGTAGAGGCATTTGTTACTAGTTCCAGATGAATCGCGCCAGTAACCATGCAATCGAAAAGAGAAACATAGAGTTTTCCAAACAATTTGCGTTTAGCTTCAGGGGAATTGCATTGATATTGAAACGGACCCATATAGTCCACACCAGTAAAAGCAAAAGGACGCATAGGAGAAGAGCGGAAAGAGGGTAGATCGCAATTAATTGAGTATTGACTTTAGGTTTCGCTTTAAAGCAAGGAATGCATTTGTGAATTACAGAGGAAAGTTCATGAACTCCATTTATGTACTTTTCCCATAAGAAGCAAAGCAGTGTGCATGTACCAACGTGCAGGTTACGATAATGAAAGTCACGTATGATTAAGAAAGTTACGTGATGCTTAGAGGGCAAAATAACATGATTCTTTTTGTCTTCAGAAAGTGAAGAATGCGAAAGCCTACCACCTACCCTGAGTAACCCATTGTCATCAAGGAAGGGGGCTAAAGCGCGAAGACGACTAGATTTAGGAAGATCTTTCTTAGCTGAGAGCAAAGACAATTCAAAAGAAAAGGCCTCTTGCTGAGTTAGCTGCAAAACTTTAATAGTAGCGAGATTTAATTCGTGATTGGTCAGATGCAGTTTAGGAAGAACAGGTTGATGAACAACAAGATATTTCCATCTGAGTAGATAGGCAAAAACTCGAATGAGTTTATGAAAAGAAGAATAACGTGCCAACAAGGGAAACGAAGCGTTGGAAACAAGACACGAAGCAGTAGATTTAGATACTTTAGCGTCAGGCAAGTTGGAGTTTGTGACTGGAGGTTTAGAAGGCCAACAAGAAGAGTCTTCAATTAACCACGGGGGCCCATACCAGCACACCTGAGATGCTGCCAATTGAGAGGGTAAACAACCACGTGAGATGTTGTCAGCGGGGTTATCAGCGCTGGGCACATGTTTCCATTGACATCCAGAGGAAAGGGTTTGAATTCTAGAAACTCTGTTAGCAACAAAGGTTTGACAGAGGGTGGGTTTTTTGCGATCCAAGAAAGAGTAATCATGGAATCGCTCCACAAATAGGTTTGCGAAAATTCGACTTTTAAAACTTTCTGCAGTTTTTTGGCAAGTTCAGCGGCCATGAGTGCAGCTTGCAGTTCAAGCCGAGGCAAAGTAATAGTTTTAACAGGAGCAACTTTAGACTTAGAGTAAACAAGGTTGGAAATGAAGATTCATTTAGTGAATTGCGATAAACCAAATATGCACAGCAACCGTAAGCTCTCTCGGAGCTGTCGGCAAACACATGAAGGAAGAAAGATGATTTAGGATGAGCGTTAATTAAATTTCTTGAATTTCAATGAGCGAAAAATCAAGCAAACTTTTACGAAAAGAAAGCCATCTATTAAGAAAAGATAGGGGAACAGTTTCGTCCCATTCACATTTGAGCGACCATAGCCCTTGCATGAAAAGCTTGGCTATAACAATAACCGGAGCAAGGAATTGAAGTGGATGTTTTTTTTTGTAATTTCAGAGAGAATTTGCCTTTTTGTGTTAGGGAGCTCTTTGGAAAGCGAGACTTTGTAGATGAGAGTATCAGTGCGAGTGCACCAGTGAACTCCAAGAGTTTTTATGGATTCAGGATCGCCGCAGATTTTGACGGAAGAGGGGTCTACATCTTCTATGGGAAACTGGGCAAGACACTCATGAGAGTTGGAATTCCACTTATGAAGTGGGAATCCTCCATTCTTCAACAATGCCTGAAGTTCTAGTGGCACGAAAGAAGCTTCCTCAAGAGTCGGGAAGGACTGGAGATAATCGTCTACATAATAAGATGTAGTTAGTGCTTCAGAAGCTTTAGAATCAAACAAATGACCATCTTGTGAGGCTAACATATGTAGGGATCGGATAGCTAGGAAAGCGGAAGGTTTTAAGCCATAAGTGACCGTCTTTAAGGGAATATTTTAATGGGCTTGCTGATTTCGTCGCGCCTCAAGATTCTTTGGAGATCTGGTTGTTCGGGCTGAATTAAAACCTGACGGTACATCTGTTTGATGTCCGCTATAACAGCTATGGGAAATAATCGAAAGTTTAAGAGTATGGCAGATAAAACAGACTGAATAGCGGGACCAGAGTAAAGAGTATCGTTAAGACTGTTGCCATTAACGTCAGGTGATGACCCATTAAAAACGACTCGGATTTTCCTTTACAAGATGGGTTTTCCACACGGGATGATGATTTAAGAAAACCGTTTCAATTGGGGTGGGGGGGGGGGGGATGCAATTCGTCATTAGATTTGCTGACAACTTCCATATGATCTGAGCTTTCATACTCATCCATGAACTCTGTGTACTGTTGTTTAACGAGGGGTTCTTTCTTGTATTTCCTCTCGATAGCAAAGAGAGCTTTTCGAGCTTTAGGTTGAGAATTAATAAGTTTGGGGGGATTGAGTAATCTTGGCATCTGAACAGTGAACCGGCCTTCAGGAGAACGAGTGGTAGTGTTCAGGAAAGGTTGCTCACAGAATTCGTTTTCTGAAGAGGTTACGTTAGGAGAATCAATGCTTTCAAGCCTCCAGAACTGTTCCAAATCAGTATTAGCGAAATAACATTGCGATACGGGTTGGGGAGAATAATGAGGAAGTTGACCAGTAACGATCCATCCAAAATTAGTGTCTCTGGCAACCACGTTTGAAGATAACTTACGAATTTGTTTACGAAGGCAGTTCCAGAAAAAATTTGGCACTAAAGTGTATGCCAATGGGGCCTTGTACATTGAACAGAGGATCGGCTAACCTTAAATGAGAAGGAATATTCAGACCTGAGATATCGATGGAGTGGCTAGGAGTATCCTCTCCGATACTGTAGAGGATGAGACAATTAAGTTTTAGAAAGTTATTTCTGTGACAAGTGTCTCTTATGGTTAGTATAGAAAACAGTAAAGCTTGTGATTTTTAGCTGTTTATGCCTGACATATTAATGGAAATAGGGTTTACAGGTAGGCCTAGTTCTTTGATTAATGAATTAGAAACCAAACCAAATCTACTTGTTAATTGTCACTTTAACTCAGAGAGTCATATCGTGACATACAGACAATAAACACATATATAACATAAATTTACAGTATGGCGTTAAATAATTAAACCAAATGTTCATTCGGCATTTCATAGCTTCCACGTTATTTCAAAACTTAGTAATGATTTGCAGTAGTTATCTTCATTCACAATATCACTGGGCAACTTTTCTGATGGAGACTGCACAAAGTTCTTTCTTAATCATAAATGTGGACACAGTGTTCTTCATTTTTAGACAGTTCTCCATGGGAGACACATCACAGAAAGAATTACTTTTATTTCCCTATCGAGCCCTTACTGACTGTAAGAGTCTGATAAGTTTTGTAGTAAGGAAAAAAAAAACATCAAACTCACAAGAAAAATCTACAGACAGCAAAATGTGGCTGTACTGTAGTAATCGTATAGGCTACCTAGTTAATACAGATAGGCTCTCCTAGGCTTTAACAAGATTTATAGCTTAGGAAGCCGTCTCCTGTACTTGAATGCTTAATTTATATGCATCTTTGTTCTGAATCTCATCCGACGCTTTCTTATTCCACATTGCCCTGATGGTATTAAAATATTTTGCTAATTGACCTGCTATCCCCCATTCCTTTTTTAGTAATTTAATTAAAGTGTGATACTCATTTTCATTTTCTATTCCGTTTAGATCTGCTTGGTCAACAAACTTTGCTCTTATCATTTTAATTTCCTTGCATTCCCTGATCAGGTGCGCTGCACCCATAACCTTCCCACAAAACAGGCAAATGTCCTCTTTTCCCACTTCTCTCAACGCTTTGTTCTTATACACCCCCATTAACCACCAAATTATCCCTCTCATTTCTCTTTTCATTAGGCATTGAGGCTTTATGCTCATAAAGTTACTTATTTCGCAGAACTCCGTTAAGGTTCTCCTACTGGTGCACTCTTCTCTTAGCACCTGCAACTCTACGTCATTAACCCTTCTACACACTTTTTTGCACACCCTACCTTCCTCTCTTTGTAAGTCCCTATCCCATAGATAACCCATTCCTAATCTTTCCAGTACACTTCTTACCCCGTCCACCCAGTAACCCTCTTGCTGATGCTTCATTTGGTGCAGGTAGGCTACCTTAAGCATTCCCCCCCCCCTCCACCTGCTTTTAAACGAATCCAAGACTTTATGACCTTTTTTATGATATGTTGTCTAATGCTTACATCCTCACACAACATTCTCGCTCCACAATTCGCCGTGCAACTAGGTAGCCCCAAAATTATCTTGGCAAACCTACTTACAATACTGTCCAGGGTTTTCGTTCCTTCCTCTAAACCCCATACTTCCACTCCATAGAGTGCTCTTGAAACGATGAGTGCGTTGATCACATTCTTATACACTTTGTAGTCAAGATTCGGTAACCTACGCTCTAACACTTTAACATTCGCCAATGCCGCTAGCCCTTTCGAATTTGCCCTTTTAATTTGTTCGGTCCATTTACCATTGCTCGCCAATATCGTCCCTAGATACTCAAGTTTTTTCACCGTCTCTAACTGCGACCCATACATGACCCACTTTTCGTTCTTAGCCAGTTTAACTCCCTTTTTGCAGACCATAACTTTGGTCTTACTCGGGTTAATTTTTAAGTTCCAGTCCTCACAATATCTCACAATATCGTCAATACTATATTGCATATTATAGGGTGTTAGAGCAAGCAGAAGGATGTCATCAGCAAAAGCTAGGCCCGGGATATCATAATTGTCCAAGCAAGGGTTGGACCGTTGCTCAAAGCCCTTTGAATCGAAAATATCGTTGATAAATAGCAAAAAAAAGCACCGGGGATAATTTGCATCCCTGTTTTAATCCTATATTAGACGTTATCTCTCCTACAATTACATCATCTTTAGTATTAATTGCACACTTCACTTCGGAATACACATTCTCAATTGCTCGTATCATTTTATGTGACACCCCGATTTCTCCCAGCTTAGCCATGACAGCTCCCCTGCTCACTGAATCAAACGCCTTCTCCAAATCAATAGCTGTGATATACAGCTTACCTCTTTTCCTTCTTATGTACTTGTCCATCACCATTTTAACCACCATTATATTGTCACTGGTTCTCATCCCTTTTCTGAACCCTGTCTGGAGTCTCGAGAACACCGAACAGCCCTCTGCCCATGCTATTAAACGCTTGGATAAGACCCCGGTGTACATTTTGCTCAAATTATCAAGCAAAGTTATGCCTCTATAGTTGCCTGGGTCTAGTTTGTCCCCACGCTTCTTATATATTGGACAAATTATCCCCTCCTGCCACGCCCTCGGAAATCTACTTCCTTCAAAGATTTTGTTAAAGATTTTTACCAAGCTATCCATCATGAACCTATTGTTACTCAATTCTTGCCAAAATTCATTTGTTATCCCCGAAATAGCACCTGACTTCCCTCCCTTACTTTTTGCTATTACTTTCTTAATTTCCTCTATCGATATTACTTGGTCCAGCATAGGCAGAGTGGCCTCCAGCCCCATCGGGACGCCAAACTCATCCCTCTTCCTCCAATTATCTTCAGCATTTAACAGATTCTCATAATATGCAATCCATACTTCATCACTAATAGAGCTCCCCCTACAGTAAGAATTTATCCTGCTCCACACTTTGCTACAGTCGTTAGCTTTAGAATCCTTATTTAGTGCTGTAGCTTCCTTACCCTGCCATTCATCTTTCATTTTGCTGAGCAGTTCCCTATATTCTTTCCTTAGACGACAAAATTCTACTCTCATCGTATCATCCCCTCCTCTCTTGTATAACTTCAGTGCCCTAATAACTTCGGTTTTCTTCCTTCTACAAGATTCATCGTACCATCCTTTAATTCTCCCTAATTTTCCTCTAGCCTTCACGCGCATTTTCCGCCCGGCCATCATAATTGCATTCTCAATCATACGTATTACCCCTTCAATTTCATCATTACTGATCATTAAACTTATCCCTACCTTTATCACCTCAAAATTTTCTCCCTGGAAGTAGTTCTGGAACTCTCTGCAGTTTTCCTCCCTCCATCTGAATCTATTTACTTTTCTCTCTATAGCTTTAACTTGTGGGTTCCCTTTTGATTTTGATTTTGTCACCGCTCCCTGCATGTTGACGACAATTGGTAGGTGGTGTGATTCCGCCCATTCTTCAACAGTGAACCTCTTAATTAGGGCTAGTGCTCCTCTGGAACATATTGCTAAATCTATTACACTTCCTCCAATCTCAGTTATATACGTCAGGTTACCTTCTTCATCCACCACACAGACACCATTTAATATATATAGCTCTTCTGCACCACATAGTTCCAAAATCTTTTCTCCGTTCTTATTACATTCCTTGTCTTTGCTGTGCCTATCCCCACATACGGCCTCGGCAACCCCTTTGCTGTAAAGGGGCTTTCTGACTGCAACCCTCGCATTGAAGTCCCCTAAAAGCACAATATCTGCCTCTTCATATATATTTTGAATTCTGTTTATTTCAATAGCTAACTCATCGATAAAGCTTTCTCTTGCATACGGGGAATTCTCCGGAGGGTTGTAGACAAAGCCGAAACATACCGTTCCTTTCCCCCTCCCCCTAATATCTGATTTTACCCACACTACTTCTTCCAGTTCTGAACTAATAAATTCTGATAATTCCCTCACCTCTTCTTTAATTAAAACAACAATCCCCCCCGGGAACCTACCTGTACGAGCTTTCCTAATCTTAGGTTTTGTATATACACACATCAAAAAAAGTTTTGCATCACCTCGGTTCCAAGAGTTCCGGAACCGTTAAATACAAAGGGAATAGAGATCAACACAAACAACATTTCAGCTCGTTTTATTGCTCATGAGACCCACACATTGCATGTTGTACCATCATACAGCTAGACTTTCAGCATTTGTGGTCCAGATTGCAGTACACACCACTACCTCTAATACCCAGTAGCACGTCCTCTTGCATTGATGCATGCCTGTATTCGCCGTGGCATACTATCCACAAGTTCATCAAGACACTGTTGGTCCAAATTGTCCCACTCCTCAACGACAATTCGGCGTAAATCTCTCAGAGTGGTTGGTGGGTCAAGACGTCCATAAACAGCCCTTTTCAACATATCCCAGGCATGTTCGATAGGGTTCATGTCTGGCGAACATGCTGGCCACTGTAGTCGAGCGATGTCGTTATCTTGAAGGAACGCATTCACAAGATGTGCACGATGAGGTCGAGAATTGTCGTCCATGAAGACAAATGCCTCTCCAATATTCTGCCGATATGGTTGCACTATGGGTCGGAGGATGTCATTCAGGTATCGTAAAGCCGTTTTGGAGCCTTCCATGACCACCAGTGGCGTACGTCGGCCCCACATAATGCCACCCCAAAACATCAGGGAACCACCACCTTGCTGCACTCGCTGGACAGTGTGTCTAAGACGTTCAGCCTGACCAGGGTGCCTCCAAACACGTCTCCGACGATTGTCTGGTTGAAGGCATATGCGACACTCATCGGTGAAGAGAACGTGATGCCAATTCCGTGGGGTCCATTCAGCATGTTGTTGGGCCCATCTGTACCGCGCTGCATGGTGTCGGGGTTGCAAAGCTGGACCTCGCCATGGACGTCGGGAGTGAAGTTGCGCATCATGCAGCCTATTGCGCACAGTTTGAGTTGAAACACGACGTCCTGTGGCTGAACGAAACGCATTATTCAACATGGTGGCATTGCTGTCAGGGTTCCTCCGAGCGGCAATCCGTAAGTAGCGGTCATCCACTACAGTAGTAGCCCTTGGGCGGCCTGAGCGAGGCCTGTCATCGACAGTTCCTGTATCTCTGTACCTCCTCCATGTCCGAACAACATCGCTTTGGTTCACTCTGAGACGCCTGGAAACTTCCCTTGTTGAGAGCCCTTCTTGACACAAAGTAACAATGCGGACGCGATCGAACTGCGGTATTGACCTTCTAGGCATGGTAGAACTACAGACAACATGAGCAGCGTACCTTCGTCCTGGTGGAATGACTGGAACTGATCGGCTGTCGTACCCCCTCCGTCTAATAGGCCCTGCTCATGCATGGTTGTTTACATCTTTGAGCAGTTTTAGTGACATCTATGAACAGTCAAAGGGACTGTATCTTGGATACAATATACACAGTCAACGTCTATATGCCGGAGATCTGGGAACCGAGGTGATGCAAAACTTTTTTTGATGTGTGTATATTGAAGCCATCTATTTTAACCTCGCAACCTACAGGGAGCCAATTCTCAACAAATCCTACAATCTGCATATCTTCTGTTAGGGTCAAAACTACATCGTTCCCTCTCTTATTTAAAAAACTCTCTATATTTACGCTAGCAATATTCCAGTTTAGTTATTTTTTACCCCTACCCTCTTCGCTGGCGGTAGCTTTACTTCTAGTAATTCTAGCTTTCTCTTGCTATAGTATACTGCCACCTGGAGAAAAAATGACCTCCTTCTCCACATTGAACTGCTCTGTCAAGGTTTTCTTGCCCCATAGTTCTTTTAGACTAGTAACTCGTTGTTTGACAGTCTCACCTTTCTGCAAACCACGCACTTGTCCGGTGTTCCTGGCGCTGACGTTAGTCGTTCCTGCTCGTGCCACTTCCGTGTTGGACTTGGAGGTCGATGCTCTCTGTTGAATCATCACCGCACTTCCCTCTGAACCGACAGCTGCTTCCACCTGGTTGCTAGGTCTAACTGTCTCCTGTTGTTGTTGCTTCTCCATATCCTGGAGTTGCGCCACTGTCCAAATCCGATCCCAGTTGTTGCCGCTAACCGCCAGTCTATTGCCTTTTACATAAGCCTTGAGACCAGAGCTCCTTGCCTTCCTTAAATGAAACTGCAAGGTCCGTTGCTCGCTTGCCTCTTCTTTACTCATTTCTCTCCTTACCTATATCCTCTCCCCTTTCAGGTTCTTTGTGTTCGCCAGAATTCTGTGAGCCATCAGCGAAGAAACTAATGACACTTTCACGGGCCTCGTGCCCCTTCCCCGGCCTATCCTGGTCACATTGTCAATCTCTGAGACTCCAATGTTTATCCGCATGCCTTCACTAATCACTCGGAGCACCTTGGATGTTAGATCCTCAGTGCTTTCCTTGGCATCTTCCTTTATTCCGTAAATGAAGACGTTTTTCTTTCTCTCATCCAGCTTGGACATCCTTAATTCATTTACCTCCACCTCTAATATCTTCACCTTTTCTCTAAGGTCTTTTATCTCTCTACTATACTCGGTCAGCCTTTCTGTCACTATTCCCATCTCTTCTCTTATACATGTCTTCATCTCCTTAAATTCCTTACATTGCTCACGAAGAATGTCCCGGATCTGGTCATTTTGTGACACTTCCTTTACAATTTCCCTTTTTTTTCCATTTCTTGCCATCCAAGCTGACCAGGCCCTGGGTTTGACTCCACTCCTCCAATTAATAGTAGCGTCGCCACAACCAGCGCTACCATCCCCATCGCCAAAACCCCTATCTGTTCAGTAACGTTGCCCGCTATCACCTTCCCGACACCGAAATCGCACTTCACTCTAGCCTGCCAGCGGCCGATGACCGACCGGTACTGCTGAATAGCGATTCCCATTCTTCCTTACACTTCACTGCACGTCTATTCACCTTGCTTGCTTGGTTGAAACTGATGAATTAGAAACGAAATCATGGGTTGCCGCCGAATCAAGAAGACCGCATGCACAGACCCAGTTGCCAAAATTATTCTGGACTTCGATTTGGACAGTGGACAATAGTACTTGGGCACAAGCGTATGGACTTGGCATTTTGAATGTAAGATGAAGCATTAGAACTGCTAGCATTGTCACTTTTCTGAGAAGTAGATGCGGCTGATGACCTTGCTTGATCATGACGATGCAGTAAAGTGTGATGAGCTTTTTTTTACAATGAAAACAAAGTCTGGAGGACTTGTAATTAGAAGCAGAATGCTTAGGTGAAAGGCAGTTGAAGCAATGTTTATTCTGGGAAACTAATTTTCTTCTGTCGTCGACTGACAGTTCTTTAAAGGATTTACATAGATATAAGGCGTGGGAATCTTTGCAAAGTATGCACTTGAATGGTTCATTTAAACTCTTACGGGGTTCGCTTTGAGTGTTTAAAGCGAGAGAACTAGCAATACGGCGTTCACTAGACCTAGTTGGGTAACCAGTGGCGTTTGTCTTAAGTTTAGAAGAGCTAGACCCAGGTTTTTGGGTGCTAGACGCTACGTGTTCATTTTTGGATTTAAGGGACAGTAATTCAAATTTAGAACTAGGAGAAGAGGGTTCACTTTGATTAGCTAGTGCAGTTAAGAGTTGGCATCTAGCATTTATGAAGGTGACTAAATGCTCGTAAGAGTAATCGTCGTCTTTGGAAAGTTCGATTTCCCAAGCTTTGAGGGTAGCAACATCGACTTTAGAAACCACTAAATGTATTAGAAAAGTGTCCCAGTGGTCAGTGGGTTGATCTAATTGGGATAAAGCTTTTACTTGAAGCTGTGTCGTGTCAATGAGGGTACGCAGGCTAGTGACGCCATTGTGCTGTGACGCAGGCAAATTGAATAGAGCCTTCATGTGGCGTTGAATACGTAGCCGTAAATTACCGTATCTTTCCTTCAACAAGTTAAAGGCAATGGGGTAGTTTTCAGCACTTAATGGGAGCGCTTCAACTAAATGTAGGGCTTGACCGCGGAGAATGGACCCCAAATAATGAAACTTGTAGATGACTTGAATGTCTTCATTGTCATGAACAAGAGAGCAAAATATTTCATAGAACGAATTCCAAGTAGATTCGTCTCCTGAGAAGTGAGGCAAATTAATCTTAGGTAGAACTGGTTTGGGCTTGTGAGTGCCCTCAGGAGAAGAGGTTTGTTGTTCGTGAAGAGCACCAATAGTTGCATTTAAGAATGGCAACGCTTTTACCCAGCAAAGCGCCGACTAAAAGTTTAGACAATGAGAAAAACTTAAATTTTGAAAACGAACCACAAGTTTAGAGACAATCTCAACAAGCAGGAAGCTTGCAGAGATGGCTTTACTTGCCTTGCTGGCTCATTCGAATTAGCTATTAAGGCTACGGGAGGCTTTAATAAGTTTGTGACTAAGAGTTCTTGCTCAAATGCAACAAATAGTGGAACCGTTGTTAATTTGATTTGTGAGTTCCTTAAAGAGGGCATAAGCCTATAGGAAGAGTCGGGGATGATAGGATCTTGCCTAATCGTTATTCTGGTGTGAAGTAGAAATCGAAATTTATTTAATTTAACAACTAGCTGTAACCGGCATGCGTTGCAATGCAAATCAAAGAAAGTGTTGGCGTTGTAACTTTGTTTGATGAAGTGCTTTTGGATTCCCAATATTTATTTATTTTCCGTTAACCACCTCTGAACTATTGTAAAACTTATTTTCTATCTCAGGAAAAATCATGGGACCGTGCTCAACAACTCACCATAGTTTCATCGCAATGACATGAATGGTATATTAACGCATACGGGACTTTGTTGAAACGATTCGAGCGCCATCACCCATTTGTTGATTATACTCGTTCGCTACCTATTGTAAAATGGATTTAGTAAGTCGAAAACCTTCCCTGGCCTGTTCACAACTCATGAACGTTTCATCGCAATCGGATGAATGGCATATGAACGCATATGGGATTTTGTTAAAACGATTCACGCACCTTCACTCATTTGTTGAATCTCCTTGTGCGCCACCCATTGAAAAACGGATTTACTAATTCATACACCTTCACAGGACTGTACTCAACTCACCAACGTTTTATCACAATCGGATGAATGGTATATGAACGCATACGGGACTTGGTTGAAACGATTCACGCGCTGTCGCTCATTAGTTGAAGCTACTCGTGTGCTACCAATTGTAAAATGGATTTACTAAATCAGAAATCTTTACGGGAGTGGAAACAACATTTCTCTAAATTTCTTCGCAATCGCATGAATGGTATATGAACGCATACGGGACTCTCTTGAAACGCTTCGCGCGTCTTCACTCATTTGTTGATTCTACTTGTGAGCTACCTATTGTAAAATGGACTTACTAAGCCTGAAACTTTCCCTGGAGTGTACACAACAAGTCACCCAAGTTTAGACGCTATTGGACGAATGGTATATGGACGCATACGGGACTATGCTGAACTACTTCGCGCGGCGTCGCTCATTTGTTTAATCTACTTGTGCGATACCTATTGTAAAGTGGATTTACTAACCCATAAAGCTTCCATGAAGTGTAAACAACATCTCACCAAGTTTCATCGCTATCAGACGAATAGTATATGAACGCATAAGGGACTTTGTTGAAACGCTTCGCGCGTCGTCGCTCATTTGTTGAAACTACTCGTGCGCTACCTATTATAACATGGATTTGCTAAGCCAGAAACCTTGCCTGAAGTGTACACACCTCTCACCCAAGTTTCATCGCTATCGGACGAATGGTATGTGGAAAAGGGTGGGGTTGCACCCTTTTAGGGATTTCGAAAGGATGTAGGGTTTCGGACACAAGGATTGAATGTTAGGTGATGGAAGAGACCAAAGATTAAGATTTTCCTTTGCGTTTAATAAATCTTTAAATAGCATATGAAATTATTTCGAAAAAATATAGTTTAAGAATTAACAATAAGAATAAGAATGCAAATTTGCTAGTTTCTCCAGGAAACGAAAAAGGTTAACAAAATTCCCTTATGAGGGATTTAACTTTATATTGTTAATTAAAAGAAACATAACTTAAAATACATAAAAGAGGAACCCTTAATGATTAACCATGATGAATCTAGGTGTCTACCAGTATATGATACCACCTTCAATGAGGTGAAAATACATAACCCTTTCGTGTTAGGCCAGCAAACCCTTGGCTGGAAACAGTTGGTTTGTCCGCAAGGGACTGATGACCAAGGTTGCGGGTAGATTGTCCACACAGAGCTGATGATTGAAGTAACAGTTCTATTTGCCCGCACAGGGCTGATGATCGAGGTTAATGCGCACACACTCCAGAGGCGCGGGTTCTGAGCCAAGGTTTTGGCGATGTTTATTAGTGCTGACGAGAGTTGACCAGCAGTGAGATGTTTCTTGGTAATAACATCTCCGCTGGTTCGAGAAGTTGCTTTTTAATTAGGCTGACTTTAAACTGAGTACAGCGTTGTAGAAAATGCCCAGCCGCCAACTGGAGCAAAGGTTGGCCTGGAGCCTGACCCCGTGTTGTCGTGAAGCAGGGCCTCTGGCAAGGCCGTGTGACTCCAGAGGGTAATGACCCCCAGCAAGCTTGTAGCAGCAAGTGACCGATGATGGAGAGTCGACCCATAGGCCGGTAGACCTAAGGTTATATAGTGGTGGTGACGTCATTGGAAGATGCGGATAGCCGACCAGCGGGGGAAGGCAGGCGACCAATCAACTCATAGACAAAGAAGGGACGTGCGAACGGCAGCTGGGGCAGCTCAGTGATTTTTTGACAGTTCGTGAGAGAGGAACACTAAAAACACACTTCAGAATAGGTGAGTAATGATACATAAATAATTGTCAAACATGAATATAATTAAAATATTAGTTGTACTTAAAGAATAAATATACAAAAACCGCGCTCACTCTGCAATTACGGCTAAGTAGAAAAGTGGGGCAGAACTAAAACAAATGTTTTAAACCATACGGGAAACTAACACTAACAAAAACTATTCGCAAGGCGAACAGTATGTGAACGCATACAGAACTTTGTTGTAACGCTTCACCCGTCGTCGCTCATTTGTTGTATCTCCTCGTGCGCTACCTATTGTTAAGTGGATTTACTAAGCCAGAAACCTTACCTGAAGTGTACAGAATATCTCACCCAAGTTTCATCGCAATGGGATGAATGGTATATGAACGAATGTGGGACTTTCTTGAAACAAACGCACGCCATTTTGTTGAAGCTACTCACGCGCCATCTATTGTAAATTGGATTTACTACGCCTATAACTTTTCCGGGACTGTGCACAGCAACTCACCAAAATTTGATCGCAATCGGATGAATTGTATATGAACGCATCGCCATTACGCATTTGTTTAAACTATTCGCGCGCTATCTATTTTGAAATGGATTAATTTTGCCTATAAACCTCCCGGATGTGTGTACAACAACTCACCAAAATTTGATCGCAATCGGATGAATGGTTTATGAACGCATAGAAGAAGAACAGACAGACATTCCTTTATATATATATAAGATGAGTGGAGATATAATTTTTGGTAACATAAAAAGTACAATTTGAATTTTTAACTTTTGAAGTCTCAGACCTCGAGAATGTGGAAGTTTGCACTTGGCAATTAACAATTTTTTGGTTTGGAACCTTTCATAAGCACTAATATCTGCATAAGATTTTAAAATGGTGCTAAGATTAACAAATTGAAAATTTAGAGACAATTACCGCAATTAAAGTTTAACAAATAGGGCAGGTCCAGTATGTGTACTTTAAGAATTCCTATATGGGAATCTTAAGAGTATGAACAAATAACAACTTCGAAATTATAACAAAAGAAGAGAGAGAAATTAAATAGAAGTTTCTAAAACTTCTTATATTTATACAGTAATTACGATTATGGTTTATACAAATAGGGCAGGTCACTTATTGTGAAACCTGAAGAGAAAAATTAAGAAGAAGTTTCTAAGACTTCTATGTTTAAACAGGATCACGAGGAAAATTAGAGCAAGTTACCCTTTCGTGAAACTTAGAGAGAAAATTTAAGCCACTGACGTGTGAGTAGAAATAATTGAATTCCCCAGTTAAAAAGGGAGCAACAATACACTTTAAAATGTGTACTAGACACAACATTTTACAGAGTTAAGTTATGATAAACGGAACAAAGATGGGAGGGCACTTGCTATCAAATGACACCTCATTGCAAGCCTAAATTTAAGAATTAACCTAATTTGTTAGTAAAGGGTGGTTGTGGAAGAGGAAATAGGAACTTTTAGGAGAAAGTTCTTGGCCGTATTTATTTTTCTCGGACGAGCGCGACGCGGATGAAAAGTTGAACGAGCACTGTTTTCACTATAGTCTATTGACGTGGTTGAAAAGTTCACTATTGTAGCACAGAAAGTTTATAGAAAGGAAAGTTATTGCAGTTATGTAAATAACTAGTTGAAATTTTGGTTTGAGAGAGTCTATTGCGTTGACAAATTTGTAGGTTATAGTTGAATGCAGCGGACAATTTCTCACGAAGGAAGACAAACTAGCTGTTGATCCGCGGTTCATAAAGAAAATTCCTTAGTTCGAAAAAGGATTTCCATATGTGAGTGGAAAATACTCGAAGGTTTAGCTTATAGATGAATTGTTTGGCGTGGAAAATTCCAGAACAATCATAACGGTTGAATTGGGCAAATAAAGTCCAGCGGTGGAAAAAGATAAGTTTTCTATAGGCAGTGGATAATTTAATGATGTGTCACGTTGTGAGAAAATATCTCAGTTAATATGTATAAGAAATGCTGATTCATTTTATAAGATTAGCTTAGATAGACAAAGCCCAACATCGAAAATCCCGCGAAGATGGTTATTGTCCCACATTTCGCAATTTCACACTGTCAATAAAATGGCGGTTAAAAAGCATATAGCTATTTAAAAGCAATTAAAATGTGTTGAAGAACGTTGAAGTAGTACTTTGCTCATTTCTGTTGAACGTCGATTCTCCTGGTGACCGTTGGTCTGGAATTCACAACATGGCGACTAATTTAAAATATGTCTCTCTAGGAGAGGAGACGAGCCTTAGTTAGGCTCCAACTGTAAGCTTTGACGTCCGAAGCACTAGTGAGGACCGCTCAGCGAAGCGCGGAGGGAGGGAAGGAGGGAAAAGAGTGGGGGTAGGGGACAAACGAATATACATAAGAATGACAAACATTACAAAAATTAAGTATCTTGATGAAATGGTCTTCAATGAGTTGATAGCAGGCGTCACTAGCGAAGCCTGGAGGATGGGATGTAGACGAAGTCCTCTTCAGCATGGAGATGTTATTTTGCGATAACGACGAACCCTGGTGGTTTGACTTGTAAAGAAGTCCTCTTGAGAGTGGAAATGTTGAAGGACTTCATTGGTTAGCTGCTAGATGCCACTAGGTTGATCATGGAATATATATATCTATAACAGACTTACAAAAGAAGTAAGAAAGGTGCACAAATAAAGAAAATCAAGAAATCACTGTTGGTGTTTGCGAAAAAAGGAAGCAATGAATTAAAGCAAAGAGCAGCGAAAGCTAACTCTGTCATACCGTGTATTCCAAAGAATACACCGCGCCGAAAATGGATTAACAACTTATTCAATAAATGGCAGTCCATAGATATTGCCATCGTCGCCCTGGAGGTTTGAATTCGATTCCAGGCTCTGCCAAGAAATTTTAATTCTGGTGTGAGGGCTGGAACGAGGTGCACTCAGCCTCGTGGGGCAAAACTGCGAAGAGAAGGGTTCAATTCCCATCTCATCCATCCTGGAAGTGGTTTTTCGTAGTTTACCCTCACTTGTACTTTAGGCAAATGCTGGGATGGGTCCTAACTTAAAGAAACTGTACGGTCCGCTGATATAATAGAATTCAAGTGTATTCTCTAATTTTATTTTCATTTTATGTATTACATTGTGTTGTACTATATTCATGGGCGGATCTAGGGAAGGGCGAGGAGGGCGACCGCCCAGGGCCCTTCGCATGGATTTTTTTTTAATTTAATTAATTAATTATACTTGTCAAACTTTTAGATTTCAGTAAATAATAGAAGACTTCAGCCGGAAAAAGGTGACAAAGTAATATTTTAGTTTACATAATCTTCTTCAAGGGGACTTAAAGGTTTCTTTCATATTATAAAAAAATTGTACTGTAGTGTATTCAAAATATTGTAACTATTCTTTATTTTATTATTATTAAAAACTACTTTCCATTTGTTTTTGTTTTTTAAATTTCCTATTGTTGTGGGTCCCACCTTATCATATCGTCCAGGGCCCCGGAAGGCCTGGATACGCCACTGACTAAATTGTATACACGTGCATAATACTCATACGTAATTGACAAACCCTTATAAAACAATAATGAAATAATAATGTTATTGGTTTTACGTCCTTTTTAACTACACTGGCTTTTAGAGACGCCGGGGTGCCGGAATTTTGCCCCGAAGGGGATCTTTAACGTGCCAGTAAATCTACTGACACGGCTCCCTCGCATTTGCGCATCCTCAAATGGCAGCTGACTGCGCCAGGTTTCGAATGTGCAACCTTGGGCTCAGCAAGCGAGAACGTTACCCCTGAGCCACGCAGCCAGACAACCTTATAAAACAAAGTACCCTTATAACGAGATTCAAACTGTGAATTGTAATATAATAGTACATTATGCAACTAGCCTATAATGGCATTAATGTAAATTCTATGTAAATTATAAAACTCGCTAACGCTCGTTTTATAAACATACTCGTGTCTTAATTACCATTATAGGCGAGTTGCATACGACTGTTTATGTTCGACGATAATTATAAATTTATTATATGTTTTTACATGAATATTCATAAATATCTGTTGAGATTCAGTCACTAGAATGTTGTGATCGGAGTGAGAGTGCTGGATAGGATATCTCTGTGTTCCAAGCTCTCTGACCGACCGACGCATGCGCTCTGTGTGCTTGGCAGTTTTTTTACGCAAACATATGGACGGTGCACTTTCGGTTATTTATACAGACATGTTGGATTTTGAGCGCATGCGCGAAGGTATCCTTACCTAATTGGTCACACAACTGATTCTTGAGCTCTGATTGGTGGAAGAAACTGTTGCATATTGAAAAATAGTGTTATAATGAGCCACATTATGATACAGTTTTCTGACACATATTGTTTACATTTCGACATCGTCAAACATAAACACCAATTAAACGCACTACGAAAAAAAGTGTAGTTAGATAATATATTTTTGTATAAATGTAAACGTCAACACAATGATCAGGGTCTGATGATGACCACTTGAAGTTCGAAACACGTAATACTAAAATTGCCGCATTATAATAGTGATCATAACTAATATATGTGATTATTTCCGGGAGAGTTATTTACATATTATATACATACTAGCAGGTACCCGCGGCTTCGCCCGCGATCAAGACAATGGGGACGATGCATTATTGCTGATAATTGGTCTATTCTATTACAGCAATCGCGGCTATAGGTGTGTCCATTCTAATTCTGAATATTCTGATACATACAGTATATTGATATGATCAGCAAAGTGGGAATTTTATCGAGTTGTGAACGTCTGCAGGGTTCGTTGTTACATTATGTTAACACATTTTAAAATTACGTTTATGGTTTTGTCATCTTCTGCTGAGACATAACGATTTTGTTGTTCGGATGCTCGCGAGCACGCCACATACAGTTGGCCATGGGAAAAAATTGTTTTGTCTAAATTTATTTATTTATCGTATGGCTTTTTAGTGCCGGGAGTGTCCGAGGATATGTTCGGCTCGCCTGAGTCTGTAGCTGCTTCCAGCGGACACCCTAAAGGGAGAGCTACAAGTTCCGTTCAATTTCAAGTAGTTCCAACTTTCGCCACCAGATATCAATGATACCTAGTGGTGAACGTTGGAACTTTGATAGAGCGTTCTGACGAAATCTAACCTAACAAATTTTTCTTTACACAAGTTTAGTCTGTGAAAGGATTTTTTACATGCCATAAATCTATGACATGGGACCGCCGGCTTTACTTCCCCTCCGAAGGAAGGCATACTGAAGGATTTTCAACGCTCTTAAAAAATCCGACGACTTCGGCCGGGTTTGAACCCGCTATCTTGGGCATAGCAGTTCAGCATGCTACCGACTACGCCACCGAAGCCGCTTTTGTCTAAATGTACACGTGCTACTGTTAAGTGTGTGTCATTGCGCTTTGTTAAAGAAAGAAATTGCGAATATTGTTTGAAGAGGGAACTGCACTCTTGCACACTGGAATGGCAAATCTATCGGAATATGGGGAATTAAATGTATTCGTACTTAAGCTATTCTGGATGTAATTTGGCCATACTAATTGATGATTTGAACGTAAACATATCCCTATTAATAGATCTATAGTTAAATATCGCTCACCTTGGCCGCTGATGTACATTATGCAGTCTCTTCCAGTGTTACATCCCAGGGATTGAAATTCTCCAACGACCCTTCTGCCCCACATGCCTCTCTAAGTAATTAAAATTCCTGATTGATGTTGTTTGAGTCTTCAGTTTTTTAACTGGTTTGATGCAGCCTTCCATGTATCCCTATCCTGAGCTAATCGTTTCATTTCTACATAGCTACCACACCCTACATCCGAGGCAATCTGTTTAACCCTGGTTTACCCCTACAGTTCTAGTCTGCGACCCTCCCATCCATAACTACTGTCGACCAAACTATTATGTGTACTCGAGTTTGAAGTTTGTTTGTGAAGTAACCGATAGACCTATATAAAATCTAATCACATCATCATTTTCGTCGTTCTGCGATAAAAAATATTAAAATATAAATTAAAAATTCCAAACCTACATGAACTAACGTAAAATCGAACGTCGAAAATGATGATGTCATTGTATTTTATGAAGGTATATTGGCTACTTCACAAACAACCTTCAAACTCGAGTGCACATAATATTTTGGTCGACAGTAAGCTTGCTATTCCTGGGTGTCATAATATGTGTCCTACCCTCCTATCTCTTCTCTTCATCAGCAGTCGCCAGAAACATCTCTCCTCTCCCACTCGTCTTAATACCTCTTCATTTGTTACCCTAACTACCCATCTGATCATCATTCTCCCTTATCACCACATTTCAAAAGCTTCAATTCTCCTCTTTTCTGCTGCACCATTAGTCCATTAGTACAACTCAGCAACTTTTCTAGGTTTAAGCCGTGCCTTGTGCGGGGATTCAATGGCCGTGAAAGACAAAACAACAACTTTATTGAAATAAGTTTGCCCCATTCCTCAGTAAGAGTAATTAAGAAACAATAATAATTAACGTGACAGCCGGTAGAATACGACACATTCGACTGTGAATCAACGTTGCAGATCATGGTTAAAAACGAAAAAGAGCAGATCAAAATTGGCAAACAAAAATATTCAGTTAAGAAAAAACAAATCAAAATCACGATCGTATCCGAGCCCCAAAAGCAACCTCTATATAAAAAATATATCTCATTTTACGCATATCAATGCGAGGAGCAACGTTCGTGGTTAGAGGTGGGAACCGAACCCAGTGTTTTAAGGCCCTTAAACGAACGGTTTTCGAGATATTGCCAGAAAACTATCCCCGGTCTGCGAAATTTCAGCGGTTGCCATAGTAACGTTGATCTGTTTCTCAGAGGGAACACAGTTATTTGGGAATATCTCCGAAACCGTTCATTTTAGGAACTTAAAAAGTGTGTTTCGGGGTCCCTACAGGACCTCCGAGTATTGTTTCTCGTATGTGGCGGCTTAAAATGAGCTAAATGCGAACATTTTACCGACTGTCCTTGCTCAGTGCCAAAGGGCCGAAAAAAGTCACTTACAAATTGAATTTTCAAAAACCGTTTCTTATTGGGCCTCTACATACTCGGATCAACCAACATGCAAAATTTCAGCTTTCTAGGTCTAGTGGTTTGAGCCCTGCGTCGATGAGTCAATTTTGGATTGTCAATGCCAAAGGGCCGAAAAAAGTCACTTACAAATTGAATTTTCAAAAACCGTTTCTTAGTGAGCCTCGGCATACTTGGATCAACCAACATGCAAAATTTCAGCTTCCTAGGTCTAGTGGTTTGAGCCCTGCGGTGATGAGTCTGTTTTGGATTATATATAAGAGATTGTATCCCACCTAATCATTGGGAAAATTCGTGTTGACTGACAGTAGTAACTAGGGCTCGGATTTTTAGGTGCTAAAATCGGGAAAATATTTATTGTATTAAAAATACCTGATATAGGCTTCCCTGACCTGTGTTCAAGAGCGAATGTGACAAAAAACATATGTAATTATTAGTTTATTAATGTGAATATAAACAATATGCAGTACTCACGAATGCAATTTATTCTATGTCTCACTGACTGCTGAAGCATTACAATACACAACGAGATACATCTACAGGTTGTCCATCACAAATAACTGACGATTATCGCGAAATACTTATTCTGAAGGCGCGAAACTGTGGCAATATGTTTCTTGCCCGCGAGGTGTTGTGTAACTTGAGATTGCTGTTCCGCCTTGATTGCTTTCCCACATGGTTGGTAGAGCAGAACTCCCCCATTAGAAGTAAAATTCTCTTTAAATTCTGCAACAGACGATAACTTGTAGTTGTTTTTACTTTAGGCATCGTTGAACGGCAGTGCCAGAAATGAACTGCATGTGAGTGGCACTGGTTCCAGGTAGCTGGGGGGGGGGGGGGACGTCTAGCACGTGGTGCAATATGTTGTTGTTGTTTGAGTCTTCAGTCTTTTGACTGGTTTGATGCAGCCCTCCATGCCTCCCTGTCCTGAGCTAATCGTTTCATCTCTACATAACTACCACACCCTACATCCGAGGCAATCTGTTTAACATATTCCAACCTTGGTCTACCCCTTACAGTTCTTGTCCTCGACCCTTCCTTCCATAACTAAGCTTGCTATTCCTGGGTGTCTTAGTATGTGTCCTACCAACCTATCTCTTCTCTTCATTAGCAGTCGCCAGAAACATCTATCCTCTCCCACTCGTCTTAATACCTCTATGTTTGTAACCCTATCTACCCATCTGATCTTCATCATTCTCCTGTAACACCACATTTCAAAAGCTTCAATTCTCCTCTTTTCTGCTGCACCAATAGTCCAACTTTCACTTCCATAGAGCGCCACGCTCCAGACAAAGGCTTTCAGAAATGACTTCCTAATACCTAAATCTATATTCGATGTCAGCAGATTCCTTTTTTGTAGAAAAGCTTTCTTTGCCTGAGCCAACCTACTTTTTATATCCTCTTTGCTTCGTCCATCACTGGTTATTCTACTTCCTAAGTAACAGAAGTCTTCAAATTCCTTCAGCTTTTCACCTGTCAATTTGATCTCCATAGAGGTTTCTGATTTATTTCGGCTGCATTCCAGTATTTTTGTTTTACATTTATTAATTTTCATCATGAATTCTTTCTGTAAGACGGAGTCCATACCATTCAAAAACTCATTCAAATCCTCAGGCTTGTCGGCCAAGAGGACGATGTCATCAGCAAATCTCAGAGTTGAAATTATTTCTCCTTGAATCTTCACTCCCACTTTAAATTTTTCTCTAATTTCCTTCATAGCTTGTTCAATGTAAAGATTGAAAAGTATGGGTGATAAGTTGCAGCCTTGCCTTACACCTTTCTGAACACCAGCTTCTCTCTCATGTCCTTCAACTCGAATGACTGCTGTCTGGTTTCTGTATAGATTGTATATCACCCTCCTATCTCTGTACTTTATTCCAATCGATTTCAAAATGTCAAACAATTTAGTCCAATCAACGTTATCAAAAGCCTTTTCTAAGTCTACAAAAGCCATGAACGTTCTCTTATCTTTCCTTATTCTACCTTCCAAAATCAGCATAAGACTTAGTACAGCTTCCCTTGTTCCTACATTTCTCGTGAAACCAAACTGGTCTTCACCCAACTCCGTTTCTATCTGGCTTTCAATCCTCTTGTAAATTATCCTAGACAGGATCTTTGAAGCATGAGTAATCAAGCTGATTGTACGGTAATCTTCACATCTAACAGCTCCCACTTTCTTTGGTATAGGGATGATTACATTCTTCTTGAAATCAGGGGGTACCTCACCTGTCTCATAAATCCTACACACCAAGTGAAATAACCTGATCAGACCTTCATCTCCTATGCAGCGTAGCAACTCAATCGGTATATCATCTATGCCTGGTGCTTTGTTCCTGCTTAAGTCTTCCAAAGCTCTATCAAATTCTGATCTCAATATTAAATCTCCTTTCGCATCCTCATCAATTTCCTCCTCCCTTTCCATTACGTGATTCTCAATCTCCTTTCCCTTATACAAACTCTCTATGTAAGCTTTCCATCTCTCAACCATTTCTTCCCTATCTGTTAGAGGCTTTCCATTTGTGTCCTTAATATTACAGCACTTAGTCTTCTTTTCCCCAAATGTATTCTTAATCCTTCGATAAGCTGTGTCTACTTTACCTAATTTCAGACAATTTTCTATACCTGCACATTTCTATTTCAACCATTCTTCTTTCGCTTCCTTGCACTTCTTGTTAACCTCATTTCTCAGACGTCTGTATTCTGCTTTCCCCTTCTCATCTCTTACATTCTTGTGTTTCCGCCTTTCATCCATCAATTCTAGTATATCCTGAGTGATCCACGGTTTTCTACCTATTCTTTCTTTCCTACCAATGTTTTCTTCTGCGGATTTTTTTATTTCATTCTTCAAAAGTGCCCATTCGTCTGCAATTGAAGTTTGTTTAGGGTTTTTCATTAGTCCTTCCTTTATACTCTTCTTGAATCTTTCGTTTACATCCTTCTCTTTCAGTCTGTCTATTGCCCACCTTTTTGGCTTTTGACTTTTCTTCAGTTTCTTCAACTTTAATCTGCTTTTCATTACGACCAGATTGTGGTCAGAGTTTATGTCAGCACCAGGATATGCTTTACTATCCAAAATCTTGTTTCGAAACCTCTGCTTGACCATAATGAAGTCGATTTGGTAACGCCCTGTATCTCCTGGTCTCATCCATGTGTATATTCTTCTATTGTGGTTATTGAATAAGGTGTTAGCTATGACCAACTCATGCTCGGTGCAGAATTCTACCAGCCTGCTTTCTCGATCATTCCTTTCACCTAATCCGAAATCTCCTAATATTTTCCCTTCTCTCCCTTTTCCTACCACAGCATTCCAATCTCCCATTACTATAACATTTTCTTCACCCTTGATATACTTAAGAATTTCGTCTATTTCTTCGTAGACCTTTTCAACATCCTCATCATCAGCTTGACTGGTAGGCATATAGACTTGTACCACTGTGGTGCAGGTAGGTTTAGTATTGATTTTTGCTACAATAATCCGTTCACTATATTGTTCATAATATTCCACCCGCTGTCCAAGTTTCCTACTCAATATGAGGCCAACCCCTGCTTGGCCATTGTTTGATTTAGTGCTAATGACCCTATAGTCTCCTGACCAAAAGTCCTGTTCTTCCTGCCAGCGCATTTCACTAATCCCAACCAAATCCAACCTCAACCTAACCATTTCCCTTTCTAAGTTTTCTAACCTTCCACTTCCTAGCAGACTTCTAACATTCCACGCTCCGATCCGTAGAATGTCAGATTTCCTCTTTGTCACTTCTGTGATGTTAACCCCCTCTCGAGTAGTCCCCACCCGGAGATCCGAACGGGGGACTAGTTTACCTCCGGATTGAAATTTTACAAGGGAGGAGGCCATCATCACATGTAATTATGCATAGAGAGGTGCATATCCTCGGGAATAGCATACGGCTGTAGTTTCCCGTTGCTTTCAGCCGTGCAGCAGGACGCAGTGTAGCCATTATTTGGCTTATATTATCAATATCTTAACCGTCTATAAGACTAGTAAAGAATTGATTTATTCTGAAAGGCTGCTACTCCCTTTCAGAAAAAGTAAAGAGCAATTCTACTAAACAAAAATACTAACCTTCTACCGTACTAACAATTAAATACCAAAATTCTACTAACGAAAAAAATACTAAAGTTCCACCAACAACAAATACTACCACTAAAACAGTCTGTCACCAGGCACACTCACATGCACCCTCACACATCACAGTCTACTGAAACAATGAACTAGAACTAATAAACAATGCAACTGCTACCAGACACACTCACACACCACAGTCTAATAGAACAATGACATATATCTAATAGACAAACTAACTACCTACTTACAACTAAAACTAACTACATACGTACTGTACTGATATTTGAATTGACAAAGCGACGGTAATAAGTGCAGAGTCCCAGGAAGCTTCGTAGTTGGGACTTGTCCTTAGGAACTGGCCACTCCCTCACAGCTGCGGTCTTTTCTGGGTCGGTGCGCACCCCTTCCTCGGAGACAATATGCCCAAGGTACTGGACCTGCTTCTGGAAGAGCCGACACTTCTTGGGGCTCAACTTCAGCTGGGCAGCCCGTAGCTTAATCAAGATCTCCTTCAGGTTGCTATAGTGCTCCTCGAAGCTTTTTCCCAGAACGATGACGTGGTCTAGGTAGACCAGACAGGTCTTCCAGTGTAGTCCTCTCAGAATGGACTCCATTAGCCTTTCGAAGGTTGGCTATGGACAATGAAATCACAGGCTTCCACAGTGAGAGGCACAGGGCGGCAAGTTAAGAATAACACAGTTGCAAGCTGAAATACGTTCTGCATGAACATTAGATAGCACACAGGTTCTTCCCTGTTGAAGTAACACGGAACAATAAAGCAATAAACTGAAAGATCTATCAAACTGACTTTTAAAGAAATGTAAATATTATGTATTTTTATGTGCTAATAAGTGGAAAGCAGGAATTTATGTTGCTCCGGTTGACGCATGTTTGCACAGCTAACACAAACCAAGATCCATGCCGAAAAGTAACTGAACATACCCTGCGAGCGGCGGGAAGAAGCCGAAGCAATATCGCTTATAATAACATATTTCCGCACTTTCAACATTCCATAAATCTACAATAATTTAATCAACGTAATTCTGCTTATTTAAAATACGGTATACATCGTAGATGAGCGAGACCGTCAACTTACGCGGCTAACTTATGTCCTGAGTGGACGCCATATTTTGTGAAGACAGTACCTACTTGTCGTTTGTTGAAGGAACACCTATGTGCATGTAAAGCACGAGTAAGGATACGTGCCAAGAACGGAACCCATGTGCTATGGAAAATCCGAGTGTATTTGTCGAATGGACAGCCATCAGGGCATAATCCACTAATCAAATAATTGTAGACAGTTAGTAACATTTAATCAGTGAAATATTTTGATCCACGAAGTGAAAATTATGGAAGCGTGCTACTAAAACTTTAAGACCACATGGTCGCATCCAAGTGTATTATAAAACTGTGAATTGATAAACTGTGAAAATCCACAAGTATATTTTATGTTTTGCCGGATGGACAGTGATTTTGGTTTATATTTTTGTGCAAATATTAGTGAAAGTAGCGAGTGAATATCGCTCAAGCGGTAATTTAACGCCAGTGGCGGAGTGGAGAAATGGGCAATGTATTTCCGCACCTTAGCATCAGTGAGTACAAGTTTCCTTTAACATGTGTAATATTATCACCAACGGCAACATTGTGATCCTACTGAAACATGAAATTTTGGAATATAACCCCTACCACGCAAGGCAGATGGATAACTAAATCATGCGTGGGGTATTGGCAGCGGAAGGTGACCGGAAACAATGAGAAATAATTTAAGACCATAAAGGAGACCGCTTACAACTTCTCATGGCGGGTCTCGAACCGACGGTCGCTGCATCTGTAAGTCAGATCATGTATCAGTAGCGTAATTGTAATGATTTGGAAACACTAGATTTAATTTTAGTATGGTTTCATTTTACAGTGCACAACGCAGGTAGCTATTATAAGACCACGTGTGGAAAGTTACAGTTTTGTAAACAATTTATAAACGCCAGGAAGGCAGATTTTTCAATGTCCATTTCGTATCATTTCAAAACAGTTATTATCAACTTTTATTTTGTCAAGCTGATGACAAAGCAACTAGTTTTGGCAGATGTTAAAACAAGGCCAATGTTACATATACAAGCCAAACCACTACTCAGCACACTAGATCGTAGGCAGTCATTACTTATTTAGAATGCTGTGAAATTCCTAGTAGTATTATAAGCGGAATGCAGAGTTCCGTTATTTGTTTGTCAGATCAATACTTGAAAACAGGTTTATTTCTTTACGAGAAGCCAGACAGGCAATGAATGCAACAGTATTTTGTAACCAGAGAACATAGGTTCGACCTCAATCAGTGAAGAGGCAATTTAATGAATGCACAATCTCACACTTTAGTTTGTATCGGAATCCTTCATGTTAATTCATAGCGTTGTTAGAATGTGTTTTCTACACACATAACCTTTATGACCAGTATTTAAAACATATTGAACCCTTCTTGATCATCGATAAATAAGTATTCATATTTATTATTATTATTACTACGGCCCAGGCAGCACTTAAGGAAGTCGACTTGGATATAAGGGAGGCCAGCATTTCGTAATGAATGCAACAGGAGGTGAGCTGGTAGCTATTCTTGGGGAACGGCCAGAATTAGTCGAGTTCAAGGCCAAATTGTGCAACTACTGTACCAAAATTGGAGGCATAAAGGAAGAATCACGAGGTACTCGCAACGAACATACGATTGAATCAGCCAATCGCAAGAGACCAAGCCATGACCACGAGGTGGACAGCGTCAGTAGTAAAAAGCCCGCGGAAGTGTGTATCTAAAGAACCGCCGAACGGATTAATCTCCGCTCGAGTAATTTGAGACGTTTGATTTATTTGGAGAATAATGACACTAGTCCCATCTTTGTGAGACAAAAACTCTGGAAGTTTTTATCCGACTCCACCCCACTCCTCCGCCCCTGTCAGTTTCTAATAAATAGTTTGGCCTGACGCCACTCGAAGTCATTCTTTGTGGAGCCGTGAGGGGCTTACTTCACGACAGTTTGTATTGTGATTTTGACGCTCGAATTATCTAAGTTATTCTTTTTGGAGCCTTCAGAGGCCTACTCCACGCCAGTTTGTATTGTGATTTGTACGCTCTAAAATTAGTGAAGTCAATTTATTTTGTGAGCTCTGAGGAGCTAATGTCACAGCGATTGCAGTATCGAATTTTAAAACTCGAACACATTCGTTTAAATTCTGGAATCAACTTTATTTTGTGAGCTAAATATTTCACGCCAGTGCGTGATAACTTGTAACATTCAGTTAAAGACGACGAGTTCAGCTCTAAGGGGGAAGTATTGTATCACCCTAGTTAGCGCTCACCGGAGCCGAAGTCCACAGTACAGGACGGAAATACCGAGCGAGATAGCGACTGCTAGTGCAGCCAGGACCTTGAACTTGTTAACGAGCCAGTGGCGCGGTCTCGAGATGTATATTTTATGTATAAATTGCAGTGTATTTTATATGTGTTTTTATGGTGCGTGTGTGCGATATATTTAGGGCCAGTCTTCGCTATTAATCGCATTAGGACATTTGTGGGTGAATTGAGTAGCCTGCAAGCGTTTATAGATAGGTAAAATAATTAACATTGAACTTTTCTGCCAAGGAGTCGATACCAAGATGATCAGCACGTGGTTTGAAGTTGGGATGAGCTTCAACAAATCAACGCAGACGACTACTATGGAGTGCTAATTTGTCCATAGGGCGATGGGATGAGGAAGATGTCCTTAGTTCTACAAGCAGAAGCGGTGATGTACTAAAATTGGATTATTTCAATTATGTAGTTAGATTTGGCCGGGGAACTTTGTAAATAGTCATGTTTTCTTTTCTTGTTGTTTCGAGTTTTTCTTGCACCGACACTATATGTTTAAATGTCCGTTGGCGCGTGGCCAAAGTGTTTTGTTTGATATTTTGTTTTTCCTTGAGTCATATGTAATGTGCGCGGCGTGCGTGCGTGATTTTTATCCTTGCAAATGCGGAACCCGTTACATTCGATAAATGGTGCTTTATTAACGTTAATATTTGAAATAGGAATGGGAGGAAATTATTGTAAGATATTTGATGAACAGGTTATTATTCATATTAGGGTTGCCAAGCACACCAACTTAAACGTAATTTGTAGAACACCTTCGTTCTAATTTTGATAGATTTTTCTTGAGTCCTTTTCAGGTGACTAGTCACGGCATAGAACGGTGGCGTCAGCATGTGGATATCATTTGTGTCTTTTTATTTCAGGGTCTGTCAAAACCCATACGTGTGATTCTGTGTGTGTTAATGTGTCTAGTGTGTGTTGATTCTACGTGAGGAGGGGGTAGTTGTCCTACCGCTCTCATATTTTTTTTGCTGCTGTTGTATTTTTGATGGAAAGACAGGGTGCTCTTGGGAGACTGCTGATTCTTGTCCATATATTTTTCTGACACACACACGTATTATTGTGCTTTGGGGCACACTTCTTCGAGATTCGACCCCATGTTCTGGGAGGTCGAGATTATTGACACGTGGGTTGACAGACATGCAGAGTTCCACATACCGCCCGTTTTGCCTGTGACTTATTTTGATAGGCAGTCCTGTTTGTCCGACTGATCCCTGTAAGCTTTCATGTAGCAAACCTGTTCATTGTGATGGTGATTTTTAAAGCCATAATTAATTGGGGAGTTCGCCATGTGTGTAACGGATTGTTGTACGTTGTATGGGTAAAATATTGTATAATTAACGTAAATGTTGGCTGTGTGCCTATTGCTTTGTTTATGACTCGATTCATGTAATTTCGTGTGTCACACCCGTGTGGTGTAGTGGTAGAGTATTTGTAAATTTTGACAGCGGTCATTTGTGTATTTTTTTTATTGGTCACGTGTTAATGTACTCGTGTTGATTTGTGTGAGAAGTCCTAAGTTTTTAGGCAGTAAATGTTGCTACGGCAATTTTGATTCCAATTTCACACGGAAATTTTGTGTTTGTTTATAGTAGATTTAGGAAGTGTCGGTTTAATTTTAAGTAGTGTAGTTGTGTTCCGCCGTGTCGGTCTAGCTCTAAGAAATGTGGATTCGTTGTCTGAAGGATTATTCTGGATGATAACAAATCACGCATTCAAAGTACACATCGTGATGCATGTAGAACGGCATACGCACATATATGGTCACTTTTGTATTTTATCTTAGGGACACTTGGTCCAGGTAATTAATCTCTCCAGAGATATCGCCTAGTTTTTGGCATTTTTATTAAATGGGAGTCAGTTGGGAGTTTTTGTTGTTAATTGTTTATGTGTAAATATGGTGATTTGTTATTAAATTCAGTTGTTTTAACCCTGGCTTCACTCTTTCCTGCATGTTATTTTGTTATATGTTACCCTGCAAGTTAATGAAGCGCCCTGACAGCAACTTACGAATATGAACCGTTACACCCCCCGAAACTGAGTCTCATATGCTTCTTTGCAAGGGTTCATAAAACAAAAATGGCTGCCCAAGTGGGGTTGTTGTTGTTGTTGCTTCGCTGATCTCATATTTATTTCGTTGAGAAATGATGCCAGGTCAAGCGGACATGTAAATTCAGTAAATTGAGGCGATGTTGTACCGCCATGTGCATTAGTAAAATCACTGAGTTCCTAAAGTTAGAGATATTGAACAAGGTTAGAATTTGATATTGTATTTGCTATCAACTTGTTCTGGCGCCCACATTAAAATTAGAAATTTGCATTATTAATGAACTCAGTCAAAGCAGGAAGGTGTTGCCTTATATTTGACATTTAATTGACTTCGGTTAATTGGTGTTTCGTAAATTCTGTTGGTTAGGAATTTAAAAGCAGATCACTAGGGGTTATTTTGTTGTTTGGGAATAAGTGTCATTGTATTCAGTAAATTTTGTTACTGAAATTTTCATTAAATTAGAGCCAGTAATATTTAAATGTGTGACATGTATGTGTGTATAGGGCTGAAACCTTGGCCCATAACCCTGTTTTTCTCTGAATATATTTTTGTGTGTGATATGGCGAGTGTTGATGAGATTAAGGCATTGTTAGAACAGATGTCCGTGAAGACGGAGAAACAATTGAAAGAACAATTAGGAGCTCAGCGTGAGCATAGTGAAAAACAATTAGAACAGATGTCCGTGAAGACGGAAAAACAATTAGAACACATGTCGATCCAAATGTCCGCGAAAACGGAGGAACAATTAGTGCAGATGTCCGCGAAAACGGAAAAACAATTAGAAGCTCAGCGGGAGCATAATGATAAACAATTAAATGACATTACGGTCCAGTTACAAGCGCAGAAGATAGACTGTGAAAAACAATTACTTGATATGAGCGGTAATATTTCGGTCCAGTTAGAAGTCCAGAAATTAGACACGGACAAACAATTCAATGAACTAAACCACAAATTGTCACAACAGGCGGTAACACAAATAGCACAAACCGAACAATTAGGAAAAATCACTAATGACATTAATCAGAGCGTTAAAAAAGTAGAGAAACTGGCAGGCGAGGTCGCGGAAAACAACATCAAACAGTTAGGCGAAATTAAGAAATTGGAGGTGAAATTTGATAACAAATTAGTACAATTTGACGAGATGGTGGCAGATAAACTCAAGCAGTTAGAGGCAGCATGTGTCAGTAACACCGCGGGAATGAAGAAAACCCAAGAGAAACTACAGCAGCAAATTAATTCGGTAGACAGCAACGTGCTGGAATTAATAAAGGAAATTGATAAAGTCGAGGTTAAGGCTGAAACCGAACGGATACACTTGCGGGAGAATTTAGAGGAGCAATTAGGCAGAACACAAGAGATCATAAGAAAAGAGATGGAAGGCCAGCTAATAAACACACAAGAGGTCAAAAGACAAGAAGTAGGAGAACAGCTCGTCAAGACTCAGGATAATTTGGAAGGCCAACTTGTAAAAACGCAAGAACAGATACGTGAAGAGCTAGAGAAAAATCAGGAAAGGAACGAGGAGAAAATAAATAGCTTGAAAAGTAGGATCCGGCGAGATTGGGACCAGCAGGCTCATGCGAATAAGGAAGACAGGCTGGCAGTTTTAAAGCGAATACAGGCACTGGAGGAAAATGTAAAGTCAAAATTACAGGAACACTCGGAATTAATCATAAAAAACGAGATTAGATCTTTAGAGAATGCGACATTATTTTCAACCGAAAATATACCGGAAAAGCAAACAAGTATTGGAAGTCCTGCAGGTTTGAAGTTGGCTGAGGACACGAGTCGGGGTCAAAGTCCCAGACTAACGACTAATGCATTCCAGCAGTACAGGGGGAGACTTCAACACCGCAACCGAACTTGGCACCAGCCCAAGTCATCCAAGTCATTCGGGGTAATGATTTTAAGCCCGATAAGTTTAAGGAACATTCAGGAACTACTCCCAAAGCATTTCTACGACAATTAACTGATTACTTTAATGACCAGCACATCGGCCCTGAGAAACAATTAAGAATGGTGGAGAAATTTTTAGAAGGACCTAGCCTAACCTGGTTTTTAAGTTTCAAGTACACGTTCACAGACATGGCTCAATTCCGCGAGGCATTTTTGAAGAAGTTTTGGAGCCCTTCGTTACAACAGGGGTTGAGAATGGACCTGTACACGCGCAAATATCATAGTACACATCCAACCCGTTTTTCAGAATTCTTCAGTCAGCAATTGGTGAAATTCAGAGACTTTGACGACCCGCCTAGCGAGCAAAATATGGTTCTAACCATCGGGAAACAACTCCCAATGCACATCCAACAATTATTAGTCGCAGGAAACATTCAGACCGCAGTCCAAGCCGACGAATTACTCAGACACTTAGACGAGACGAGTATGGTAAGCCCACAGACAGGAAGAAGGAATTTGGAATGTGTCAACACGGCAGAGGTAGTTCAGGGACTCCAAAATAACCACAGCCAGGGGAACCAAACTAAGACACAGTCCACAGGGACACAATTCACGCCAAGAAGACAAGATTTTGACGGCCGAAACCAGTTCCATAACAACAATCAGAATTATCAGAATAACCGCGGGAGGTACAATCAGAATAACCAAAATCAAAATAATCAGTGGACGTACCAGCGGGAGTACACAAATTGGAGGGGAAACCAGAGACAAGGTAGACCTTACCAAAGAAATGGAGATGGTAGATGGAATAACAGCAGGGACTATCGCCAAGAAAATAGAGGAGATTATAGGAACAACTGGGACGAGCGATATATTGAATCCCGTAAATACTTGGATCAATTAAGTACTGAAGAAGCGGAGAAGGAGAAGTGGGGGCGTGCCATGGCGAACAGACAGAGCCCAGACAACCATCAAGGAGAGGGGGCAGAGAGTTTATTGAGGCAACAGGAGCGACAGAATGACAACCGGCGAAACACAACTAATTGGTCCCGGGATAAAAAAAAAACCAAATGAACTGAAAGGAGACAGGCTAAAAATGGAGGTCACCAGGGAGCAAGAAGAGATGATAGTGGCCAATATAGAAGAGTGGGTAGCATTCCCGGACGACTGCCTGGAGGAAGTGGTGAAGAACCGTGAAAATGTTATCAGACAGCTACCAATTATTTACGTGCATATTGGAGGCATGAGGGTGAGATGTTTGATTGATACAGGTAGCCAGGTGAGCTTAGTCACTGAAATTTTGATAAAGGAAATAGCAAGAAAACAGACTGTTCCTATTATGCCGGTACCGCTAATGAAAGTCAGAGGTGTCATTCCTGACAAAACTATGAATTGTAAACAGCAAGCATTTCTAGATCTGGAAATATTGAACCATACTTTTTCACAAACATTCATTGTTATTCCAAAGATGAACTACAATATAATTTTAGGAGCCAACTTCATCTGCGATTTTCATGCTGTAATTGATTTACATAACAACACTGTAAGCTTCAAACAAGTAGAAGGATTGAATCATGTGGGTTTAAATATGGAAGAGAATCCGTTGGAGAGAGAGGCCAATACTTGGGTTGTTGAGGAATGCACTAATGAGGCCGGAGATAAGATCTTGATGGGAGAGCAAGTCAGCCAGACAGCAGTGCTAGAAATTGACAGCCGAGATATTTCGCAGGAACTTTGGGTGCATTTGGCGGAAGAAGAAATTAGCGGAACCAAATTCGAAATTCTACTTCAGGAGCGACTTAAGGAGGCCATCGTAGGGGAATCTGATAGAAGAAGACTGGAGGAAATTTTAAGATTACATAAAGGAGCTTTTGACACCGTACCTGGGAAAGTTTTAAATTTTCAATATGCGATGCAGGTAACAGATTGGACCCCATTTAAAAGTAAATTGTACCCGATCCCAGAGAAGCACTTTTCTCAGGTGAAGGACATTATTACTAACTTATTAGATTCTGGCATGATAAGGAAAGCGGCAACCCCTTACCTGAACGCAATATTGGCTGGGACCAAGCCAAACGGATCAATTAGGCTATGCCTAGACGCGCGAGTTTTGAACAGCAAACTGCTAGTTGAGCACGACCAAGCACCTAGGATCAAAGATGTTTTGAAAGGCTTCCGTGGGAAGAAGATATACTCAAGTGTTGATTTGACGAATAGTTTCCACCATCTTGAACTTGAAGAAAAATCCCAACTGTTGACGGGATTTTTATTCGATAATCAAAGTTATATCTGGTGTCGAATGCCCTTTGGCGTGAAAACTGCGGGATGTGCACTCATTAGAGCACTCGATAGAAATCTGACTGAGGAGGTCAAGAACTTCACCACGAGATATGTTGACGACATATTAATCGCTTCTGAGACAATGGAAGAACACTTGATAAATTTAAATAAACTGCTGGACAACTTGAGAACCATGAACTTCAAGATCAACCTAAAAAGTCACATTCTGGCCAGAGCGAGATTTTATATTTGGGGCATATAATTGATGTCGAGGGCGTGCGGCCTAATCCAGCCAAGATTGATGCTATTAAGAAATTTCCCACACCTACCAAAGTCAAACACGTGAGAGCGTTTTTGGGAGTGACAGGCTTCTTCAAAGAAAATTGCCCTGGTTACACAGAAACAGTAGCGCCTATGCAGGAGATGTTGAAGAAAGCAAATCGATGGTCGTGGAACGAGGAGTGCGACAGGTCTTTTAAAGCAACGAAGGATTTATTGGAAAACTGTGTGAAACTTGGATATCCGGATTTTAAGAAGCAATTTATCATTCAAGCAGATGCTTCGTTAATTGGGATTGGTGCTATGCTGTACCAAGAGGACGCTGAAGAACCCAAGAAGAAATCCTATTTGGCATTTACGAGTCGTAAATTACGGAAACATGAGAGGAACTACACCGTTACGGAACTTGAGCTACTAGCGATTCTATATTCTCTTCAACAGTGGCGTAAGATGATCTATGGTTATTCCATCATTGTTAGAACCGACCACCATGCACTGACATTTTTATTCAAGACAACAATAGCAAGTGAGAGAGTCACGCGCTGGTCCATCTACATACAGCAGTTTGACATCACAATAGAGCATTGTCCTGGGAAAATGAACGTCATACCAGATGCCTTGAGTAGAAATCCTGAGGACGGAAACGAAGTAACAGCGGAAGTTCACAATATTACCTTGACACCTAAGGCTCGTGAGTTTTTGGCAAGATTGAAGGATATTCGGAAGGAGCAAGAGGCAGACCCATGGATGATGATGATGATAAAATTCTATAGGAAGGAGTTACAACCAAATTCACCGGAGTACCGAGAAGCCAGTGCTAAACAAGCGAGATTTCACTACTTAAATAACTTGTTACATAAGTACGTGGATGAGCATCATACTAAACTGCGGATCTTAGTTCCAGCATCATTACAGAGGGGATTAACTTGGCATGTTCACGAGAGCCTAGCACATATCGGCACGGATAAGACTGAAGCTACGATAGGGGAGACCTTTACTTGGCCCAAGATGAGATTCACCATTGTTGAAGTAATTAGAACGTGTGACGCTTGTCAGCGCACAAAGCCGAACAACTTTATTCTGAAACAACCTCCAAGACCACTATTACCGCAGAAACCATGCGAGATGCTCGCGATTGATTGCTTTGGTCCTTTAGTAAAAGGAAAGCGTGGATGCCGACATCTCCTGGTGTGTCTCGACGTGTTTTCGAAGATGGTCAAGCTATGTCCTATTCAGAAGACGACATCCAGACAAGTCCTCAGTCGAATTAAGAACAAAGTCATTCCGATGCTTGGGAAGCCGGAATCCATTCTATCAGATCACGGTACCTATTTCACAAGCAATGTTTTTAGGCAAGGTTTGGAGAGCCTAGGAATAAAACACGTATTTTCAAGCATTCGTCATCCTTGTGGAAATCCGAGCGAGAGAACAATTCGCTGTGTTGCTAAGTACTACAGAGTAATGATTCCTAACGAACACAATAAATGGGTAGACAGAGTAGGTGAAATTAAGATGTGCATGAACACTACTAAGCACGAGTCGACGGGTCAAGTCCCACTGATTGTACACCACAACAGATTGCCAGAAAGAACTTGGGACAAGATCATTCCTTGCCCAAGGGATCCATTATTAGCGCATGATTTGCGAATCCAGCGGACGAGAGAGCACATGAGGAACCAAGCGGACCGAAGGCTGAGACGGTACCGAGGAAAGAAGTTTCACCGAGAGTTACAAGAACAACAATTAGTGCTGGTTCGTAGACCACCGATCTCCGACCCTAAGAACAAAGTCTTCGCCAAATTCTGTCCGAAGTTCATTGGCCCGTTCCGGGTAATTAAGAATCTGGGTAACAATGCCTACAGATTAGAAGAAGTGAGCACTGGTGCAAAATCTGTTTTTAATAGCGCAAATTTGAAACCGTACTACAGAAGGGAACCATTTGATGATTAGGAAAGATGATATGTGCAGAATCTGTATTGCAAAAATTTTATTTTGAGAGCCAACACTCAAATCTACGGGGAGCGCCTGAGTACGCACTTTGTTTGTAAACAACGAGCAGCTGAGACGACGGGAGTGGCAACTACTTGAGGAGAAGGGTGAGACCTAGTGAAAATATGAATGACATTCCAGCGAGAAGGGAGCACACTAATTGAGTCAGAGGGGCATACACTCGAGCAGCTGAGTGAGATTTAAAAAGATGTGTTGTTACTACAGTGGATTTTGTTTTTGAAATCCAAACCAATAAATTGTTTGGAATTTCAAAACCTTGCTGAGGATAAATGAACCCTTATTGATCTTCGATAAATAAGTATTCATATTTATTATTATTATTACTACGGCCCAGGCAGCACTTAAGGAAGTCGACTTGGATATAAGGGAGGCCAGCATTTCGTAATGATTGCAACAGGAGGTGAGCTGGTAGCTATTCTTGGGGAACGGCCAGAATTAGTCGAGTTCAAGGCCAAATTGTGCAACTCCTGTACCAAAATTGGAGGCATAAAGGAAGAATCACGAGGTACTCGCAACGAACATACGATTGAATCAGCCAATAGCAAGAGACCAAGCCATGACCACGAGGAGGACAGCGTCAGTAGTAAAAAGCCCGCGGAAGTGTGTATCTAAAGAACCGCCGAACGGATTAATCTCCGCTCGAGTAATTTGAGACGTTTGATTTATTTGGAGAAGAATGACACTAGTCCCATCTTTGTGAGACAAAAACTCTGGAAGTTTCTATCCGACTCCACCCCACTCCTCCGTCCCTGTCAGTTTCTAATAAATAGTTTGGCCTGACGCCACTCGAAGTCATTCTTTGTGGAGCCGTGAGGGGCTTACTTCACGACAGTTTGTATTGTGATTTTGACGCTCGAATTATCTAAGTTATTCTTTTTGGAGCCTTCAGAGGCCTACTCCTCGCCAGTTTGTATTGTGATTTTTACGCTCTAAAATTAGTGAAGTTAATTTATTTTGTGAGCTCTGAGGAGCTAATGTCACAGCGATTGCAGTATCGAATTTTAAAGCTCGAACACATTCGTTTAAATTCTGGAATCAACTTTATTTTGTGAGCTAAATATTTCACGCCAGTGCGTGATAACTTGTAACATTCAGTTAAAGACGTCGAGTTCAGCTCTAAGGGGGAAGTATTGTATCACCCTAGTTAGCGCTCACCGGAGCCGAAGTCCACAGTACAGGACGGAAATTCCGAGCGAGATAGCGACTGCTAGTGCAGCCAGGACCTTGAACTTGTTAACGAGCCAGTGGCGCGGTCTCGAGATGTATATTTTATGTATAAATTGCAGTGTATTTTATATGTGTTTTTATGGTGCGTGTGTGCGATATATTTAGGGCCAGTCTTCGCTATTAATCGCATTAGGACATTTGTGGGTGAATTGAGTAGCCTGCAAGCGATTATAGATAGGTAAAATAATTAACATTGAACTTTTCTGCCAAGGAGTCGATACCAAGATGATCAGCACGTGGTTTGAAGTTGGGATGAGCTTCAACAAATCAACGCAGACGACTACTATGGAGTGCTAATTTGTCCATAGGGCGATGGGTTGAGGAGGATGTCCTTAGTTCTACAAGCAGAAGCGGTGATGTACTAAAATTGGGTTATTTCAATTATGTAGTTAGATTTGGCCGGGGAACTTTGTAAATAGTCATGTTTTCTTTTCTTGTTGTTTAGAGTTTTTCTTGCACCGACACTATATGTTTAAATGTCCGTTGGCGCGTGGCCAAAGTGTTTTGTTTGATATTTTGTTTTTCCTTGAGTCATATGTAATGTGCGCGGCGTGCGTGCGTGATTTTCATCCTTGCAAATGCGGAACCCGTTACATTCGATAAATGGTGCTTTATTAACGTTAATATATGAAATAGGAATGGGAGGAAATTATTGTAAGATATTTGCTGAACAGGTTATTATTCATATTAGGGTTGCCAAGCGCACCAACTTAAAAGTAATTTGTAGAACACCTTCGTTCTAATTTTGATAGATTTTTCTTGAGTCCTTTTCAGGTGACTAGTCACGGCATAGAACGGTGGCGTCAGCATGTGGATATCATTTGTGTCTTTTTATTTCAGGGTCTGTCAAAACCCATACGTGTGATTCTGTGTGTGGTAATGTGTCTAGTGTGTGTTGATTCTACGTGAGGAGGGGGTAGTTGTCCTACCGCTCTCATATTTTTTTTTGCTGCTGTTGTATTTTTGATGGAAAGACAGGGTGCTCTAGGGAGACTGCTGATTCTTGTCCATATATTTTTCTGACACACACACGTATTATTGTGCCTGGGGCACACTTCTTCGAGATTCGACCCCATGTTCTGGGAGGTCGAGGTTATTGACACGTGGGTTGACAGACATGCAGAGTTCCACATACCGCCCGTTTTGCCTGTGACTTATTTTGATAGGCAGTCCTGTTTGTCCGACTGATCCCTGTAAGCTTTCATGTAGCAAACCTGTTCATTGTGATGGTGATTTTTAAAGCCATAATTAATTGGGGAGTTCGCCATGTGTGTAACGGATTGTTGTACGTTGTATGGGTAAAATATTGTATAATTAACGTAAATGTTGGCTGTGTGCCTATTGCTTTGTTTATGACTCGATTCATGTAATTTTGTGTGTCACACCCGTGTGGTGTAGTGGTAGAGTATTTGTAAATTTTGACAGCGGTCATTTGTGTATTTTTTCTATTGGTCACGTGTTAATGTAGGTACTCGTGTTGATTTTTGTGAGAAGTCCAAAGTTTTTAGGCAGTAAATGTTGCTACGGCAATTTTGATTCCAATTTCACACGGAAATTTTGTTTTTGTTTATAGTAGATTTAGGAAGTGTCGGTTTAATTTTAAGTAGTGTAGTTGTGTTCCCCCGTGTCGGTCTAGCTCTAAGAAATGTGGATTCGTTGTCTGAAGGATTATTCTGGATGATAACAAATCACGCATTCAAAGTACACATCGTGATGCATGTAGAACGGCATACGCACATATATGGTCACTTTTGTATTTTATCTTAGGGACACTTGGTCCAGGTAATTAATCTCTCCAGAGATATCGCCTAGTTTTTGGCATTTTTATTAAATGGGAGTCAGTTGGGAGTTTTTTGTTGTTAATTGTTTATGTGTAAATATGGTGATTTGTTATTAAATTCAGTTGTTTTAACCCTGGCTTCACTCTTTCCTGTATGTTATTTTGTTATATGTTACCCTGCAAGTTAATGAAGCGCCCTGACAGCAACTTACGAATATGAACCGTTACACCCCCCGAAACTGAGTCTCATATGCTTCTTTGCAAGAGTTCAATATATAATGCAGGGATCCACACTTATTGTAATTAACATTATTATGGTATTAATGACGTGAGTCGTGATGGTGGATTTTTACCTCCGACATGTTATTGTGGTTATTCAGGTGGTAACGAGCTACTGCAGTCGTACCTAACCGATGTTGCCAGGATTGATGAATCCGTAATTGTAAGAGTGAGACACAGGGTGTCTAATAATAATAATGAAGTATTGGTGGAGACACTGGGTGTCTAATAATAATAATGAAGTATGGTGGAGACACAGGGAGTCTATTAAACTATTTAGTTATTATGCATTACTTGGATACACACGTTACCTGAGTACACTGAACGTTATTTATAGGTCCATAAACTGAACACCTATACTGTGAGGAATAAATAATTGTGTGAAGCTTTAATAATCAAAGATGGGATTTTGTGACAATAAACTAATCTCATAATTCCCCCTGAACTTAAATAAAGATAATAAATACTAAAAATGTTTGGCACTTAGTTATTGTTAAGTTATTTTAGATACATTTTGATACATTTTTACATGAATAGTCGACGACAACCAATTGGTGATGTGATAACTGTAGCACACACATCAGATTGGTAGCAATATGAGTAGATGTAATTGTTTAATTACCATCGCATTTGCGGGCTTTCCCATTTTTTCTACTTTCTTAACACGTCGAAACTATGACCATTTGTTACAAACAGTAACAAATTGAGTACGCAGGCAGTGACAATTGCACAACCATAGGAGTGCTGAATTATCGTATCCATTTGTGTTGTACTAGCATAGCTTTTTTTTATTCAGCTACGTTGTGCACATAGCTTGATTTTCTTTGTAATAAACGTGTCTCGTTTATTAATCAATGATATTTAGGACTAGCTAAACACTTAAATCTAAAGATAAATGTTAGAGATGGCACCATCATAGCATAGGACAAATATTCCCCTTGCTATTAAATGTAAATGTTTCTAGTATTTTTAAACAAGTAAATGTCATGCTTTTCAGTAGATTCTTTGATGTTTGATCCTCCCGTAGTCATTTTCGATGTAATTGCTTAGGACTGATCTTACGTGCCATTCTCTTAATTTGTTCGTGCTTAGTCGAATTTTGCTTAGGACCATGAGAGAAATTTAGATCTTGATTAGGACTTTTTTTATATTTCCTTTCAGGGCAGAATAGTATCGGACTAGCCGTTTGCAACTCTCATGCTAGGCTAGGGATCTATTCTGAATAAATGTATTCGTGATTTTAACATAAGACTGTCCTCTCTTTTCTTGTATAGTGTTGCTACCGATGCATTCCTCTGAGCTGGTTAAAGATCGAACCTCACCAATTCCCGGTACCCCCCCGTGTGCAGACTTTTGTGCAACACCAGCCTATGAATGTGTCGTCTCCTATACTTGTGTGTTAACTGGAAGAGGGTCACGGAAGGGTCATTTGAAACCGGTGGCTCCGCGAAACCTTCGGCCAGCGGGCACAATGTATTTATAGGAAAAAAATGCCTAATATATGTATTTACATTTAAAAACATATTTATTTACCTAAAAATCCGATCCCTAGTCATAACTTAAGGCCAGGGCCGTCTCCTTCCCATCACTATCCTCAATATACGAATACACACACAAAAGTACTGTCATCACACAAATCCCACACACACAAAGACAGAGGTGTGCAAATTTTTAGAATCAAATAAAGAATTTTAATGTCACAATTTTTCATTCAAAATCATTTTATTGACCAACTCTTGTTACCCTACTTAGTAATGTTTTCTCCCCAATCGACTTACACTTTTTCCCATAGAAATTGTGTCTGGAAACTGTCAGAATTGGGTATTCCGAGGGATACCTGAGCTTGGCCCGTTTTCTTATTTTTCATTGACTTTGGAATATAGCCTCTATGTCAGGTAATTTCAATCCACAGTTCATGAATCTTTGGATAGTTAAAGAGTGGATCGTCGGTAAAATGACTTCAAAACCCTCAGCTTTAATTCACATGAAAAGTAGAGTGAAGTAATCAAAACAAAACGTTTGGGATTTGGCAGTAGCAAAGCTCCTCTGTTAATGGAAGTTCTAAGAAAACTTTACGAGGCTTACAGTAGTCGCATATGATGTGTAACATCTGACATAAAAGAAACCTCACGTGGAATTGTTGATACACAGGCATTTTATAATATTATTGGCACAAATATTAATCTATTGTAAAAGAGAGTGTTTTACAGATATTGTAGTATATAATACGGAACTCATTTTATTAGATGATTTGTAGGTTCCACCAGTACTAGCTTAAATAAAGATTACGATATGGATCAACTAGATACATAGACGCGACACCGCTCGCGCTCATAACCTTAAATTCCTTATAAATAGGCCAACTTGCGAGTAAATGCAATGTGCACAGCAGTAGATCATGAAAGGCTTGCTCAGTTCCCGGACCTCTTGATTCACAGACCAACACATAATTTCATATGGATTCTGTTAAAATGAGTCATATTGATATGATTAGCAGCTGAGTATCAAGAAGGCAGTGCGAGAACAATCAAGAAGGCAGTGCGAGGGTAGAAATATCAAGTAGGAAAAGAAAAAAAAGAGTCTTGGAATTGTTATGTATTATTAGTGTGTAAATAAAAAAGATTTTTGTGTGTTGATGAATGTCCAGGAGGGATACGATCCAGCTGGCAGTGCGTCTTACACTCTTCCGTCCCATTTTTCAAAATCACTCCCACAAAAATATCCAGCAACCGAGTGGAAAGATGTTACACATCAAAAAATCATTTTATTTTGAGTTTCTTAAAAGAAATTATAAATAAGACTCTTGGTTAAACATTGGAAGTAATTTCACCGCCTTGTAATCGTATTTCGTTCATTCAGACGTGAAATGCATACGTGTTATTTTGGGAAACTGGCGTCGAATCTGATAATTTGCACACCTCTGTACACGGGGCTATATAACCGCTATGTCTCAGTCGCTAAAATAATAATAATAATAATAATAATAATAATAATAATAATAATAATAATAAGAACAACAACAAACAGTTCCACGGATGATGCACATTTTCTTCAAAGATGAGGTGTAAATTGCGAGTGAAGTAGCCTATCTTCATTGCCTTCACTGCTTTGACCCTGGCCTCCAGTACCCACCACGTGAAGCGTACGGAGTTGTCTATTGAGTATTCGCCGGGCAGTCAAGTGGCGTTGTGTGTGATCGTGTGTTTTAAAATGTATTCAGTGCCTGAATAGTTCCATCAATGCTGCCCTACACCAAATTTGAAGGTACTGTCTTATAGACCTTACTGCTTATGTTGTTGGGTTAATGTTGCTTAAAATTTCAAGGTTAACATGTTCATTGGATAAAGCAGGACATAATATGCATGATATTGCGTACAAGTAATGTATGTATTCAGCCTATTTACTTGCAATCAGCGTCGATCATGGCCATTCACACAAATAGCATTACCGTTAGCAGGCACAGATCTTCAATGATTGGTTGTTAGAATTTATTTTCTTGCTCCGAATATCTGTCTGTTAGGTAGTGAACCCATGTGCCATAGGGTCCATGGAAGGTCGAACCCATGTCCTTAAGGAAGAAATGAAAGAAACGTATAGTTTCCTAAAGGAACGGAGAGAGATTTTAAGCCAGGATTATAGCTTAACATTGTGCAAGCGACTAGGGACAGATGTTCCTTAGATGAGATCACCCCACTCGACATTCAAGAGAGGGCTGGTCACGAGTATTAATAACTGAATGGAAATTTCCACCGTGTTAGACAAGGAAGCCTGAATCGGAATTCGAGCTGACGTTGCTGGAAATTGACAACGCCGCTTATGCGCCAGAAGAGGAATAATTAAAATTAACACGTTTACGAGCATAATAATGAGTAAACAAGCACAGTACAGTGAATCATTTTGAATGAGAGATTTTTCAGTAAAGAGAAACCATTTAATAATTGCGCAGAAAAAAACTGCCGACGTAAGACGACGTCATTGGGGAAGTACCTAAGCCTCTGTGGAGGGGAGAGAGCAAAAGAAATGCAACACCCACACAATTGAGGACGAGAAATTAATTAATATCTCCGAATTGCACGATCGATTCTTAGGTGCAATAAGATCATTTGACATTGAGAAGAAGAGCTTTCGGAAGGTATAATTTTTATATTTGTGGCACCATTATTTTAGAAGTTGACCACAGAAAAGGCTAGAGTCTTATTTTTTTGTAGTAAAACAGTATAAAGCTTCGGGCGTTTCCAAGCCAATCATGCAGTCATACGAGCACTCCGTGAGGGGAAGTGCTGCACCACGACGGAGAAGTAGTCATTCCGACAGTCCGTGAGGGGACGTAACTCTGCGTTACATCGAAAACAGCTACCAGTACTCCTTGAGGGGAGAAACGTTGTGTTACACCGCAGAAGTAAGATCCGATAGCCACAGGCGTCGCAGTATTAACGACTTGCTTGCCTCCATAAGGAGTGGTCAAGACGAAATTTTAAAGTATCGCCGTAGTGAAATATTAGGAAAATCCTAATTATAGGATTTAGGCCCGACTGTATACAAGTTAAAGTGAAAATTCATAAGATATAGTCAGAGCAGGCTGCGAACATCGGACTTAAAGGCGATAGGTCGTTAAATATACGAATGAATAGATCATAACGTACGGAAGTATCGTACCAGACAGATAAACTGTTATTTAAACTGAAGAACCCTAAAAGGGAAGAACAGAATAAGGTTCGAAACGTAGGAGTGTTAAAACAGTTCAAATAAAGACGATAGGAGACTATAAACATTATCTCCAGAAAGCAGGCGAACTATTCTAAAAATACTAGAATTGAGAAGTGCTAGCTGCTATAAACTAAATCTATAGGTCTTAGAGGAGACCTCGATCCGTATAGACTTTCGTTAGGATCGATAGACAGATCTACAAAGAAGCCGTTCAAGCTAGATAAATAGCCGGTCATCCAGGATAGGAGTAGCAGAATTGGACTCCAGGGAACAGTAGATGTTTCGAGACTTTCGCATTCTGCAGGATAGGAAGCCGACATCGAATAAATTTCACCCTTGGAAACAGGAATTTAAGAAGATCACGTGTGATAGGCTCAGAAATACGGCCTAGTGATCGAGAATTGTGAAGTGTAAAATAATCAAGATTGTGTGTTAAATTAATATTTTTAGTGTTTATTATGTGTTCAAAGGGGACACATCAGTATATAAAAATGTCGTCAATGTTAAGTGTTTTAAATATATGTCAAAAAGTGTTTTTACGTAAGATGAATTTCTTTAATATGGAGTAAAAGTTCAAAGTGGGCCCAAAAATGAAGCACCGCACCAGATTTAAGATCATAGGATGATCTGGAAAACATGTGAGTACTAAATTCATTTTATTTTGGTGTCGGAAATTATTTGTGTAAAAACCCACCGGAGTTTTTGAGTAAAAGGGATGTGTTTTAATAAATAAATACTGAATAATCAAGAACACGGTCTGAACGATAATAAAAAAAATGAGAAATTATAAATAATTATGTAAAGAATAAATCCCGTAGAGGAAATATGTGAATAAAGGGTTAATGTATTTAACAAATGTCATAAGAGCAAGCGAAATATCATTAATTATCATGAAAGACATTGAAATAAAGTAAAGTTGAGATATGAAAGAAATAGCTTTTGAGCTTGTATAAAGAATAAAGATAATAATAATTAAATATGGAAATGTTAAATAAAAATCAAATAAATTGATATGAACATAAGAACGTTAAGCCTTAACGTATGTGTAAGAGATGAGGTTTAATGGAATATTTTAAAACAGGGAGCGATTTATCGACAACGGAAAGATTAATATGTGAATTAAAATAATATGAATTGTTACTAAAGAGATTTTATCAGTTCTTGGGAAGACATTTTCGGCTTAAAATAATGCATAGCGCATAATGAGCGCAAATATAATATTAAAGTGTCACGCTAGGAACGCGTAGTGGTTAAAATACTTGGTACATTACTTATGGAGGGTAGTTGGTTGCAGTGAATTGATAATTGTATAAGTCCTCTATTTGTGACATAGTATCACGAGGCATTGTGTATGTATTTAAAAAAGGGAGCTAATATATGGTATTATTGAGCGTATGTCATATGGGCCACGGCCGACTCTAAATCGCATTTTGTATAAGTCCTCTGTAAGGGATTGGATCCCGAGGCACGTGAAGAGATTCGAATGCAGAATCCTCTTATGATAAAAGCCCCTTAAATTCTCCGTCGTCGTATGTGTATTAATCTTCCCAATCAATGAGGACCCTCTCATAATTAATAAATGCCAAGGATACGAAAATGGTCTTTGAACCAAAGAATAGTTGTTTGAATGTATACGGTACAGTAAAGCCCGGTCTCCCCAGAACTGGATATAATGGGAAGGTTTGTTTTGAAAGCCTTGGAAATAAGCTACTAACGTTGGGTCAGACAGGATGTCGCCGTCACCCTACGTGTCATAAATCGCACCCCAAGTAGTAGAGTCTAGCTCTCTTAAAGCGAGAGGGAACAGAGACCGTCTCGTAAGCTATTGTAAAGAGAAATGAGTACACCAGGAGTGTTTAAAGTTGTTAACGACCCGGGCGATGAACCGAGGTCCTAGGAGATGGATATTTTCGTTTGCCTGTTCAGATCGTAGTTTCTTATATGATAATGGTCTACTAAGACATAAGAGATAAATAACAATCCCTATTGTAATAATGTATGGACGTGGGATTCCACGAGTTGATTGAAGGCAACTGAGTTCGGGAGTAACTATAGTTTTTTGACTGTGTCAAGTACCTTCACGCTCTGGAGTACACAATTGATTTTCTGATTACCTTAATATATTTGTGAAATAAAGAGAGATGATAACAACTGAATGTGTGGACATGCCCAAAATAGTGAGTTAGATAATTAACATAGATTTTAAATGTAATTATATATTTGTTTTTGAGAAATCAGAAAATATAAAAGATAGTGTTTGAGGTGTACAAGAATGACACCATAATAATGTAAATGCATGGAGCCAAAGAGCTCGGATTTATGTAAACTTAATGTTAGTGCTTTATGGAAGTGAGACTAAGTAAGAATTGTTGGTTTATGTGGAAACCACAGGTTTTGAATACAATATTTGGTTATATTTGTGATTCCTTGTTCATTTGGAATAAGCAGTTGATTATTGGGTCAGTAATTAAATTGTTAAAGTGTTTGTAGCGCCATTAATTTTATTAATTAAATGTGTTTAAATAGGAGTTGATTTTGTTGTTATTTTTGCAAGTGTATCCTCTAATTGATCCAAAATATGTGAGTCACAGAGTGGGGGAACTTACCGCTGCCCCGAAATCCCGAATTGAGCTACGCTGGTATACTGTGATTGGCATATTTCTTGCTAAATGGGCACAGTAGTCAGCCCGAAGGCTGGTTGGATCCTCAAAAATTACCGCCGTTACGTTATGTGAGTAGATACCCACAAAAACCCAAGGCAGCGCTATTTTGAGGCGTTCTAGGCAAGAAGAGGAGTGAGGTAGTTTGCCATTGCTTTCCTCACTGAGTCAGAACAGTAGTCCTAACCCTATGAATTGAACCTTTCACAGCATTCACAGGCACTGACTGTGCCCTGAATGTCATTACTAAGCACCACCCATACCTCAGTAGCATCCATATAATCACAGCCATGAGTGAGACTGAGACATCGGTGAAAAGCCACCTTTTACTCTAGCCTGTGCCAACTGACAAATGCAAAAGTACTGTATTCATCAAGAGATGGCGAAAGAAAGGCCAAATCGGGAGAATAATTATTAATTCTGGAGAACACCTACTCCTGGATTTTACACTTCTACCTGGCAGATTATTGGAGATTCACACACCTTTCTCGGAGTCATTAGGAATTACAATTACTGTCGTGTATCACTGCTGCACTTGATTTATATTATTTATCGGGTGGCTTTTAGTGCCGAGAGTGTCCAAGGACATGTTTGGCTCGCTGATTCTACCGAACACTCATAGGGTGAGCTTGACGCTCAGTTATGTTAGTTAGTTATTGTTGCCTTAAGAGGCGTAACTACGAGGTCATCCGTTTAATTTCAAGTAGTTCCAACCTTTGCTACCAGATGTCACTGATACCTAGTGGTGCACTGGATATACAGAATTTGTTATATTACGTAAATACATGATTTAATTTCTTGCTCATTCAACGACGGCAGCCATGTTTAAGGGGCTAATATGTCTGATACAAAATACGCCACTCGACACACATAATGTTGTAATTATGTGAAAAGCAATAAAATACACCATGCGACACCCGTAACGTTGTAATTATGTGAAAAATCAATAATTGGCAAAACCATTGGTCTGGATGAAAATTATTATTATTATTATTATTATTATTATTATTATTTATTTACCAAAAATTGTGCCTACAATTTATGGACGGCAGATAGGGAAAGGGCAAGCCCCACATACACAGAAGTGTCTCCATCTCCGTTCATTAAATCTAAACAAATCTCAAATGTTACATTATACAATTTACACCTTTACATTTGCTATATACACATAATCTGCTGTACATGACGTCTATATCATACTGTTACGTGCCACCCCCCTAGTGGGAGTTTTGTTAACTGGATGACGGTGGGTACAAAGCACAACACCAATTACTGCTTAAAGAAATAATTAACTTTATTGTGGCCAAAAAGATACACTACTCATCAGTAAATACAAACAATTAGAACCTTACTCCAGTTTCCTCAAGTCTCTTCCTTGAGCGCTCTTGCCCCTTTCACTTGTCAACAAACCACAGAAGTTAAACCGTCTTAATGAGTCCGGTGGCCTTGACAGAAGCTACCTGCTCCTCTTCCTCATGTACAACAAATACAGTTACTTACGATAATCCACTACCCGCTGTTTCGCTGCCCACAAGCTGGGGAAACAATGTCACTGGATTTCGTAACTCGCACGGCACTTCGTCACCACACTTCTGTCGCACTCGCTCAAAAACACCCACCCACAGAAAACTCGGTCCCCTCACTGTTGAAGCCGCTTATATAGCAGGCTGGTGACTCAATGAATTCTAGAATCGTCCAGGGCACACGGCTTCTCGACATTTCCTTCACTGGTTCAGTCACGAATATTCTGGATCATCCCTTTGTCCTCGTAGCCCTGTTGCATAAGGCGCACGCAATTCATGAGGCAGGGCACAGCCCAGCCCTGGGGCAGTTGTGACTCATGCGGCGAGCGATGACACAAACTCACAGCCGTAACACCACCCCCTTCCTAAAAAGGCTGATCGTCCCGATCAATCATTGGTCCTTCTGTGTCCCTCCGTAGGCTGCCAGGCGATCTCGATGCACGATCTTCATCTTCGCCCTCGGGCTCCGCTGGATCCTGTAGACGACATCGTTGATCCGTTTCACGACTCGGTACGGGCCCTCCCAGGACTTCTGCAGTTTGGGTGACAGGCCTTTCTTCCGTAATGGGTTGAAGAGCCAGACCAGGTCGTCCTCGTGGAATCCGCCGGCATCCGTCTGTTGGTCGTATCGGGTCTTCATTCGGTCGGTCTCGATCCGCAGTTTCCTCCTCGCGAACGCGTGCACGTCCTCCAGTTGGTCGACCAGTTCTTGACAATACTGGCTTACCGGGATCGGATCATTCCCAGGTCGACCGAAGGCAAGATCGACAGGTAGGTGGAGCTCCCTCCCAAACATGGCCCGGGCTGGTGTGCACCCGGTGGCTTCGTGCACGGCGGCGCGGTAGGCCAGGAGAAATAGTGGAAGATTTTTGTCTCAATCCCTCTGGTGCTCGCTGACGACTATTCGGAGATGGTTCTCGATGGTGCGATTGAATCGCTCTACCATCCCGTCGGACTGAGGGTCTAGCGGCGTTGTCCTTGTCTTCCGGATTCCCAGCAACCGGCATAGGTTCTGGAACACCTGCGACTCGAAGTTCCTCCCTTGGTCGGAGTGCAGCTCCAGGGGTACTCCGTACCGGCTGACGAATTCCTTCACCAGGGTCTCTGCAATCGTCGCGGCTTCTTGGTTAGGGAGCGCATACGCCTCCGGCCATTTGGTAAAGTAGTCGCTGACGACTAATATGTAGCGGTTCCCTGCCTCGCTTAACGGGAATGGCCCAGCAACATCGATGGCCACTCTCTCCATGGGGCCGCCCACGTTGTAGGTCTTCAGTGGACCCCGTCGTCTTCGTCCTGGGCCCCTGCTGGCTGCGCAATCGTGGCACCTCGCGCAGTGGTTCTCCACGTCTGTTCGGCATCCGATCCAGTAGAACCGCTCTCTCAGCTTCTCCAGGGCCTTCTTTATCCCTAGGTGTCCACCAGATGATCCTCCATGAACTTCCTTCAGGACTTCCTCCGTCATAGCCTTTGGAACGACGACTTGTTCCCGAGATGTCTTCCCGTCGGTGCTCTCCCAGGTACGGCAGATGAGGCCATCCCTTACAATCAGCGAGTCCCACTGTGCCCAGTAGGACTTAAACTTTGGGCTGCAGTCACTCACAATGTTCCACCCGGGTCTGGGGACACAGGCCCTCTTCCATTCGGCTATCAGTCCCAGGTCATCATCTTCTGCTTGTGCCCGCGTGAAAGATTCGCGGCTCCAGCTCCCTTGAAGTTCCACTGTAGTCCTTCGGCACTGTATCCCGGTGTTCTCCTCCCTTCGGGCACAGAAGGTGCAGTCTTCGGGGCACGGTCTTCGTGACAGGGCGTCGGCGTTAGAATGCAGTTGGCCATTCCTGTGCTGAATCTCAAAGTTGTACTGTTGAAGCCTCTCTAACCACCGCGCGAGTTGACCCTCGAGCTGCTTGAAGTTCAGGAGCCACCACAGGGATGCATGGTCGGTCCTGATGAGAAATTCTTGCCCGTACAGGTACTTGTGGAAGTGTTCAATGGTCTTCACGATGGCGAGCAGCTCCTTCCAGGTGACGCAGTAGTTCCTTTCTGGCTTTGACAAGGCCTTGCTGAAGTAGGCCACTACTCTTTCCTCGCCGTCCACTACTTGCGACAGGATTTCCCCTATGCCAAAGTCGCTGGCATCGGTATCGACGATGAACCTTGTTCCAGGTCTGGGGTAGGCCAGAATAGGCGCGGTGCACAGAGCCTGCTTGAGTAGTTCGAAGGCACTGTGGCATTCTGCTGTCCACGTGAAGAGTTGGTCCTTCTCAGTCAGTCGATGTAAAGGTTTGGCGATGTCGGCGAATCCTCTCACGAAGCGACGGTAATAAGTGCAGAGTCCCAGGAAGCTTCGTAGTTGGGACTTGTCCTTCGGAACTGGCCACTCCCTCACAGCTGCGGTCTTCTCTGGGTCGGTGCGCACCCCTTCCTCGGAGACGATATGCCCAAGGTACTGGACCCGCTTCTGGAAGAGCTGACACTTCTTGGGGCTCAACTTCAGTTGGGCAGCCCGTAGCTTCAACAAGATCTCCTTCAGGTTGCTGTAGTGCTCCTCGAAGCTTCTCCCCAGAACGATGACGTCGTCTAGGTAGACCAGGCAGGTCTTCCAGTGTAGTCTCCTCAGAATGGACTCCATTAGCCTTTCGAAGGTCGCAGGGGCGTTGCACAGACCGAATGGCATGACGGTGAACTGCCAGAGCCCGCTGCCTACAGAGAACGCAGTTTTATCGCGGTCCTTAGGGTGGACCTCCACCTGCCAGTAGCCACTCTTCAAATCCAAGGTGGAGTACCATCTCGACCCTGATATGGTGTCCAGGGTGTCGTCGATCCCGGGTAGAGGGTAGCTGTCCTTCTTCGTGACGTCATTCACCCGCCTGTAATCCACGCAGATCCTGGTGGAACCGTCCTTCTTCTTCACTAGCACGACCGGAGAACTCCAAGGACTATGTGATGGCTCGATCACCCCTTGCTCCTTCATCTCTTCTACCATCCGGTCGACTTCGGCTTGCTTGGCAAGCGGACACGTCGGAATGGGGCCCTAATCGGTGCGCTGTCCCCAACGACGATTCTGTGCTGAACCAAGCTTGTCCTGCCGAAGTCTTTGCTCCCCACGGAGAAGACGTCCTGGAATTCGCGTAGCAGGTCCTGAAGTTGGCGTGATTGTTCCTCGTCTAAATGGTCCTGGGATCCTTGGTACAGCTTCTGTAGTTCTTCTGGCAGTGTGCGTCTTCTTCGGTTGTCCGTCTGCAGGTGTCCGTCTGTCGTATCTGTGATGCGGGCAATCCAGGTAACGGGCTCGCAGACTCCTAGGTTGGTGTTCCGGTGAACCGTAATGTCGTAGTCGTTCAGGTGGGACAGGCGGACGTACGGCCGAGACGTCGTGTTGATGAGAGTCTTGGCAACTAGCAATCCTTTTGTCTGGATGTCCTCATATTTTGGCTCGATGACAGCCGCCACTCCCTCAGCAGTTCCGTCGACAATTACGGCAGCGCTGACCTCCGTCCTGGCGGGAACGATGACGTCTTTTCTCAGCCTTACTCGTCGTGCGGTGATGGACTCGTGCGCAGGTTGCAAAGCAAGTTCCTCATTTCCGAAGTGCAGAGTGTTGGTACTCAGGTCCAAGATGCTGTTGTTCTGGTCCAGTAAGTCCAGTCCGATGATCACTTCATTTGATACGTCAGCCACAAGCACTGGATGCTTCACCGCCCGTCGACCAATGACGAACTCCAGTGATGCTTCGCCATGTACCGGTGCAGTCTCTCCAGTCGCCGTTATTAGTTGGAGGTTCCTTTGTGTGGGTTGCACTCTCCACTTCGGGATCACGGTGGGACTGACGATGGTCCTCGATGCTCCCGTGTCGATTAGCATGGGCCAGCTCTCTCCGTTGACGACTCCGTCGACCATCAGGCTGCTATTATCCCTCCGTAACTGCGTCACACGAACTTGGACTGCCGGGGCTTGACGACTGTCACAAGCCAACCTTTGCCCCCCAAGGCTGGCTGATACTTGCTTTCCTGGGCCGCGCGGTTTCCCTACGACTGACTGTTCCGACGGAAACCTTTGGCGGCGGCGATCACCGCAGTCCTTGCTCAGATGGCCTCTCTTACGGCAGGTCCAGCAGGTCGGTAGTCCTCTTCCGGGCCGCCTCTCCGGGTGTCTTCCGGCTGTGTCGTTGCTGGTAGTGCCGCGAATATCGAAGAAACGGCTTAGCGCCTCCATCAATTCGTCGGCCAGGGGCTTGGTCTCGTTGGTTTTTACTGGTTCGTCGACGTCCACTTGACGCACCCGCGCGTGCATTCTAGATGCCTGTTTTGCCGTCTCGAAATCAAGTGCGTGGCTCAGCGCATCTGCCAGGGTCTTATTGCGCGCGAGTCGCAGCGCCTGTTGAGTGTCCGAGTCCCGTAGCCCGTCGGTGAAGGTCTGCGTCGCAATCTGTTCCAGAAAGTCGGATAGGCGAGCCTTACGAGGCGTGCGACGTCCATCTCGAACTCCTGCAGGGTTTCCGCATTCTTCTGTACCCGGGTCCGGAGCTGCATCTGGTAGGCCTGCTGGAGATGGCTATCTCCAAATCGGGACTCCATATGGGCGATCAGTGAAGCGTAGTCCTGGAATCCAGTCGGGATGGCCTGAAGGACGTTAAGGGCGTCGCCTCTCAGCGCTACAATGAGAGCTGTAGCCTTTTCTGTGTTGTTCCAGTTATTTATGGAACAGGCTGCCTCGAACTGACGTAAGTAGGTGCTCCACGGGACCTTTCCGTCGAAGGTTGGGGGCGTCACTCTCCTATGTCCCGTTCCTGATATTCCCGGTGTAACGGTGGGCGGGTGTAGAACGGCAACTTCCTCTCGTAGAGCGTTGAATTCCTCTTCCACCCCGGTCAGTGGGCGTTGGCGCAGCTCGGCAACTTCCTTTTGTAAGGCGTTGAATTTCTCCTTCACCCCCATGAGCGGGCGTTGGCACAGCTCGACAACTTCCACTTGTAAGGCGTTGAATTTCTCCTCCAGCCCCATCAGCGGGCGTTGGCGCAGCTCGGCAACTTCCACTTGTAAGGCGTCGAACTTCTTTTCCACTGCTGCGACTTCCTCACGTAGGCCCTGTTCTAATTTCCTTTGGCTCTCCTCTAATTTCGTCAGCAGACACTCTTCCAGATTTTTCTGGCCATCCAGAAATTTGGTGGTTAGGTCCTCTGCTAACTTATTTTGGCTGTCCTTCAGGTCCTCTGCTAACTTCTTCTGGCCATCCTCCATCTTCTTCTGGCCGTCTTCCATTTTGGCAGTTAGGTCCTTGGTTAAATTCTTCTGGCCGTCTTCCATCTTGGCTTCCATGCCACTTAACTTTTCTAGCAATGCTGCGAATTGCTCTTCCATTTTAGATGTTTGTCTTGTAAAGGCATGCACTCACAGGAAAATTAAAAAAAATGACCTGCTCGGGTTTTGAAACCAGGACCGTCAGGTGTTGTGCTTGTGCTTGAGTTCGTAATCCGGCTTCTGACACCAGTTGTTACGTGGCACCCCCCTAGTGGCACTTTTGTTAACTGGATTACGGTGGGTACAAAGCACAACACCAATTACTGCTTAAAGAAATAATTAACTTTATTGTGGCCAGAAAGATACACTACTCATCAGCAAATACAAACAATTAGAACCTTACTCCAGTTTCCTCAAGTCTCTTCCTTGAGCGCTCTTGCCCCTTTCACTTGTCAACAAACCACAGAAGTTAAACCGTCTTAATGAGTCCGGTGGCCTTGACAGAAGCTACCTGCTCCTCTTCCTCATGTACTACAAATACAGTTACTTACGATAATCCGCTACCCGCTGTTTCGCTGCCCACAAGCTGGGGAAACAATGTCACTGGATTTCGTAACTCGCACGGCACTTCGTCACCACACTTCTGTCGCACTCACTCAAAAACACACACCCACAGAAAACTCGGTCCCCTCACGGTTGAAGCCGCTTATATAGCAGGCTGGTGACTCAATGAATTCTAGAATCGTCCAGGGCACACGGCTTCTCGACATTTCCTTCACTGGTTCAGTCACGAATATTCTGGATCATCCCTTTGTCCTCGTAGCCCTGTTGCATAAGGCGCACGCAATACATGAGGCAGGGCACAGCCCAGCCCTGGGGCAGTTGTGACTCATACGGCGAGCGATGACACAAACTCACAGCCGTAACAATACTATTCATAAATAAAAGGGAAGACACAGGCACGCACGCACACATATACACGTTCACACACGCATACATACATACATACATATATACACGTACACTCCCAATCACTCACAAAGTTACATTATACAGTATATAAATTCAATTTACATGGGGTTTTAGTCCCTTTAGAGCCTTCACTTTGCGGCAAAATTGTCGTGGAGGAAGGTCTTTCGTTTCACGAGGCAGGTCATTCCAAAGTCGAGCAGAGCGATTGTAGAATCCAGATTGATAATCTGTTGTCCTAGCGAATGGAGGAACAAGGGTGACACCTTGTGCTCTACGGACTGAACGATATTATTGATGCGGTACGACCCCCACTGTGCGTGACAAAAATCAGGGGGCCGCACTACCTAACAATTATTGGTCTATGCAAAAAACATTGCTCTGAATGAACATATTAGGCTAGGCAAAAACCAAAGTTGAGTTTTAGTGGATGGACACGGTAGTGATTTAGCTGTTAAATTGTGTCGTGGTAATAACTTTATTTACTTGTTACGCATCTTATAGAATCCCCAATTTTAGATATTGTTATTTTGCATTCAAGCGTTTGACATGTGGTGTTATAGGAAAAGGATGAAGATGGGTAGATAAGGTTACAAATGAAGAGGTATTTAGACGAGTGGGAGAGGAGAGATGTTTCTGGCGACTACTAATGAAGAGAAGAGATAGGGGTGGCGTTCCAGAGGAGAGCCTTTGTATAAAAACTTGTAAGTAATGAAATTGGCGAAAATACCTGTAGTAATGGTATCTGGAGATGATATAGTAATAGATGTTGACTCGTCCGCTGCCGTAGACCCACCAAACCTCCTTAATAGGAGCACGTCTTATATAGTTGAAATTGCCGCTCCGACAGCCATCTTTGTGAATGTTAGTGAAGGAGTCACCAATGCCAACCCCACGCATTCGGTACTATATTGCATCCGGCAGACCAATAGTTTTGCTTAGACCTGTATTTTCATCTAGAAAAATGGTGGTTTGTTAGCGCGGCCTTGTGGGCCACGTTAGCTAATAGATAACACCTCTGGTTTTTGTCACGCACAGTGGGGGAAGTCACGCATCAATAATCTTTATCCAAGCCAATGGCTTTGCCTTTGATTTCATTATTCCTGTTGGCAACGTGCCACGTGGGTATGACGTAGTGTCCGATGTCAATTTCAAATGGCTGACCTTGTTCAAATGAACACGACCAATAATGCTTTATTTACGTTAAAAGTAATTATTTCCGGTGCAGCAGTGGCAATTGAAATTGTGAAAAGACTCCCAACAACTCCAAGAAAGGTATGTAAATCATAAATACTATCTTTTCAATAATCTATCTTGTTAAAAGTTACGAAATGGGACGTTCTCCTACTCTGGAGAAATAATGAGATAGGTTGGTAGAACACTTACTTAGACACCCAGGAATAGCAAACTTAGTTATGCAAGGAAGGGTCAAGGACAAAAGCCGTAGGGGTAGACCAAGTTAAAATATGTTAAACAAATTGGCTCGGATGTAGAGTATGGTAGCTAGAGATGAAACGATTAGCTCAGGACAGGGAGACATGGATAGATGCATCAAACCAGGCAAAAGACTGAAGACTCAAACAACAACATTTTGCAACTCGCACAATCCATGTTCTGGAGATTGGTGCACTTTCACAATAAGTTGGCGGCGCATTTTTGTTTTACGATACTGATTTGAAATAGTACCCTAAGATTGGGGTTGGCAACACTGTACTAGTCCCTAAATCAGGCGTATAATGGCGGACTCAATTGGAATTTAATCTATATAAGTCATGATCAAAATTGGCAAGGTGGGTGGGTTATAGACAGCGGAGGAAAAAACATCTACCTACATCATCTCGAAATTCTTTCCCGACCATTACCACAGGTATTTTTGGCTAATTTAAGTAGTTAAACGAAAGTAACGCTGAATGAAACGTCACTCATTCGATACAAATTTCTAAAGTACTGAAATTAGCTCAAATACCTTTTGCAATAATGAATTATCAGGATATTGTGTCGTAATAGATATCTACTCATTACTAGTGCATGAGACAGGAACCTGACTTTTACAGTTTCACTTACATGGTAAGTGATAATATTTGATTTTCATACCTTTTTAGGGGTTCCACGGGACAATACCTATTGAAATCGTCCTTCATTATGACTAATATACTGGAAATATGTGCTCAATTACGTAATTATGTGCGATTCTTTCCTGTTGAATTTCAAATACGGCGGCCATATTGCTCACTTCAGCTGGGTGAGACATAACGAGATATGACGAGACTTGACGAGACATTGATGCCAGGGCAGTGTGCCCAACATGTAAGATATAAAATACACCACCACTAAGAAATATGGACGCGTTGAGCTGTAACCATTGTCGAAATCATTGATCTGGACGCGTTAGGCTGTAACCATTGTCCGAACCATTGATCTGGAAGCGTTAGGCTGTAACCATTGCCAAAAACCATTGAATTGGACAAAACGAAGGTTAGGTTAGGTTAGGTCCAGTGTAGGTGCGGCCAAAGGCCGCGAGAAGCTAGCGGGGCAAGGTTAAAAAAAAAACATTGATCTGGGCGGATTAGGCTGTAACCATTGTCATAACCATTGGATTGGGCAAAAAGAAGGTTAGGCTAGGTGTAGGTGCGGCCTTTGGTCGCGGGCAGCTAGCGGGACACGGTTGACGAAATACCATTGTGTTGGCGTTCTTTTGTTTTAGAAAACCGCCTAAATTAGTACCGTAGGCGTGGATTGGCACTACTGTTCCAACGCCGAAAATGGATGCCAGAGCTGGAATTTTTGCTATATAAGTCGTGTTATAATTTGGGAGGGTTGGTGGGTTATAGACAGCCGAGGAGTGAACTACATCATTCCCAGATCAATTTTGAATCATTAGAAAGGTTATTTATTGCAAATTACACAAATTATTCCCTCCCCCCTGGGTTCATGTCTCCTGCACTGTTACCATTTACTCCACCGCTGTCCTTTATTTATCACGACTTATATAGTAAAATTCCAGCTGTGTCCACCATTATGCGCGTGAATTATCGTCAAATACAGTATTACCAATACTGCGCTTACGGTACTACTGTGTATATAAACGACCAATGGCTTTTGTCTCGTCTAGACTATTAATTGGTAGGTAGCGCGCCCCTTAGCCATATATACAGTACACCCCTGGGTTTTGTCACGCACAGTGGGAGTACTCACGCATCAATAATCTACGAGTTTATCCAGACCTATTACCTATGGCTTTAGCATAATCTGATTGGTGTATTTCTTATCCCATATGTTGGCAACAGTGGCTGTGTAATGTGGTGTCAATAGAAACATGGCTGCCGTCCCTGGATGTACAAGACATTTTACCGAAAGTAAGACTCATATTTTCGTAATGTAGGTGTTAATTAACGTTAATTTCAATTTGTATTGATTCCCTGAATATGACACAAAATATGAAATTCATTATAATTATTATCAAATTGGTAGTGTAAAAGCTACGTTTCGCTTTCATGCACTATTAATGAGCCAAGTTCCGGCGCATTAAATCGCAATACGTCCATGATGGGGAACTGCATCAAGTCCAAGGATAGGACGTTCGAATCCCAGCGTTGAAAGCGCCTACGTTGAGTGTAGGTTTTCTCTGTGCTTTCCGCACACTCTCTCCAGGAAATTCCCGGGAGAGTGCCTTATTTCAAGACACTAATTATTACTACAGTCATCACAGAAACACCAATCATCAGACAAGTTCAACTCATACCCAAATACACTGGGTTGAAGACCAAGATGTCCCAAGACAAAGGTTTCTGCACCCGAGGGTTTCTAAATTCACAGAAAATAAAAGAAGTGTTATTGATTGTTGTATGCTTCGTGGTGTAATTGATTCCCGTGTTTCCTAGTTGCGTACCAAATTCGAGAATAGGGTGTATCCTCGTTGAGTACCCCCATTATTATTTTATAAGATGCACGACTTGCGTATTCCGAGATATGAGAGTTGAGTCAGACACAGATTACTGGCTACCAAATTTAGTACGATTCGATATTGTTGTTGTTTGAGTCTTCTTTCTTTTGAATGGTTTGGTATAGTCCTCGATGCTTCCCTGTCCTGAGCTAATCGTTTCATCTCTACATAGCTACCACACTCTACATCCGTCGCAATCTGTTTAACATATTCAAACCTTGGTCTAACCTGACAGTTCTTATCCTCGACCCTTCCTTCCATAACTAACTTTGCTATTCCTGGGTGTGTTAGTGTGTGTCCTACCAACCTATCTCTTCTCTTCATTTGCAGTCGCCAGAAAAATCTCTCCTTCCCCAATCGTCTTAATACCTCTTCATTTGTAACCCTATCTACCCATCTGATCTTCATCTTTCTCATTTCAAACGCTTCAATTCTCCTCTTCGATAAGGGTGGCCAACTATATGTGTCACTTCGAATTACAATTTAACATTTATGACAGATATTTACAGTATATGCCATGGCTTTAATATGCTGTATTGTAGTTTGCTTATTTCGCCCTGTTCAAATTTAATTTGCAGAAATTCCTCCTTGTCTAGTGCGGATTTTGTTTCATCTGATGTTTCTGGAATTGACTCTATTCATTGTTATATATGCAGTAGCTTGTGTCCCATTGGCAGCTTCTAATGCGGGCAATACACGCTGAGACATGTATCAAGAGACTGCCTCATAAAACGCGTGTCTGATACCTGTTCTATCTTGTCTAGTGTTGTCACAACAGGTCTCACGTAGTATCATTGCTGGTGGCACGCCTCTCGTCCTGGACAAGAGACCGACAGCGAGGAACACGATACAACACGATACAAGTCTCAACAGGTTTACACGTGTGTAGAGAGGTATCGTGTGTATCACAGTGCTTTTACGGAGTATTTCTTTGAAAAATGACCATGAACGGAGACATTTCTGAACGTGCGTTTTGGAAAAAGTTTGTAAACTCCTACCAAATGTACACATGTCTATGGGATTCCAAAAATGACAATTATTGTGATAGATGTGCCAGAAACAACGAGTAGGAAATGTTGATCACGTTTTGTATGTTTTTGGATTTCAGGGCCTATCAATTCTAACAAAGTATAAAATGTTTGAACATCCATCCTAAAATAATGAAATTAATTGTATAATTGCGCACGAAAGTGCATTTGGAATAAATACATCATAATATCATAAACACTGTCAGATGAGAAGTGAAATAAATAGACTAGCGGTGCATGGTTTCCACCGGTTTCCACCATAAACCGCGCTCGAAACCCGGATCCCACCAACCCACCGATCAGTGCGCGCCCCATATTACATGATCCTTGGTCTGTGCAATGCCTCACGAGATCAATATCATAATTATAAAGGAACTGCGCACAAATGTGTATTACATTTTCGAGTAATCCAATAAGGACAGTGTTCTCTTACATCATCTACTAAAATGATATCGACCACACTGTTTAGCACATAATATGCACACACACTGCTCAGAAGGTCCATGAAAGCCACGCCGCACGCACAGCTTATGATGGAAGCCGTGCACAGCAAGTCTATTCAGAGCACATCTCATTTCATTGTTAGGTTCAGTCCAATTTCTCTGAGACATGGCATCAGTCCCATAGAATTCTATGTTGATTTCCGCTCGCTTTGTTTGTCTCATCCTTAGGAATTCCTGTTCCTGTCCAGTAGAAGGCAATTGTAATCGAGATCTTAAGTCTTCAATAAGAAAAGTTTCCCTGGCAAGTTCATAAACAATAATTAAAGAAATCCTCTGGAGCAGTATCCGCTAACTCAGATAAAAGTGTAACCGGCGAGTACAGTAGTTTTCTCTCTTTGTTACGATTTATAGACCACATACTTAGTTTTATCCTTCGATTTTTCATCAAACACCAAAAACTAACACCACAGGAAGCATTTTGTCTGCCGGAGGATCGGGCGCCTAATTCATTCCACCAAAACTAGCAATAAATCTCGGCGTGTATAGCGCCACGGAGACGAGAGACTGGTATCACGAGTCTGCCTCATGAGACAGTCTCTTGATACATAATCTCCAAGTGTATGACTCGCTTGAAAACTTTCACACGTATGTGTTGTTCGAGTCACGAAAGCGGAGAATTCTGCCCATATTGACGGTGGAAATTTACACTCAGGCGTGATGTTCTGTTCCAAAACATAATCGGAGAAACTGACGTGCCTTAGGATTTATTGTTCAAGACGCACACCACTGTCAGTTGTGACCGTCCAAGATCGTGTACGCAACTTACATGCGCAACTCGGATGTTTACTACTGCACCTGCATTGGATATATCCGCAACTAGTGAGCAGCAGTTGCTTCAATATCACTCCGGATGCTCGGGTTCAATTCTCGGCTGCCCCAGGGGCTCACATGTAGTGGAACGTGGGTTGGCGACCACGGAAACCCTGCTGAGTCCGGCATTGCATCCACTTACTTGTGCCGAGCTCCTCCCTGTCTTATTTCCTGTCGACCTCTCTTGGTCAACTATTGTTCTCTTCCGACCCCGACGGTATTAGGGTATCCGAGGCTTCGGGAGTCTTTTACTTTCCTGCCTCCATTGGCCCTTCTCTCATCTTTCCTTATCCCTCATTCTTCGTGGGATCAGCCTTCTTTTCATTATAATTCCTTTTCTCTTTAAGATTCCCGCCCTGTTTTTATGAATTGGCTCCCGGTGTCTCTAAATTACATTTTGTGAGTTTTTATTTTACTCAACCATATTTTGTAAGTTTTTTTCAATCTACATTGCACTTTGTAAGTATTTTCGATCTAAACTCCATTTTGTAAGTATTTTCAATCTCAATTGCATTTTGTCAGTATAGTATTTTGAATCGCGGGCTTCCACATATTGTGAGTATTTTGAATCTACCATACATTTTGTAAGCATTTTCAAATTTAATTGCATTTTGTAAATATTTTGAATTTCAATAGAACTTTGTGAGTATTTTGAATCTGAACCAGCCTTTTTCAATCTCACTTGCATTGTGTATTTTCAATTCCAGTTGCTTTTTGTAAGTATTTTGAACCTCAATTGCATTTTGTACGTATTTTCAATTTCAATTGCATTTTGTAAATATTTTGAATTTCAATTGCATTTTGTTGAGTATTTCGAATCTACATTGCATTTAGTAAGTGATTTGAACCAAAACTACATTTTGTGCGTATTTTCCTTTTAAATTACCTTTACCTTCCCCCAAGTATTTCCATTCTTCATTTTGTGAGCCATTTCAATCTGAGTTCCATTTTGTAAGTATTTTAAGTCCAGCTTGATTTTCGTTATGGTGTCTATTTCATTGTCATTTTCGCTATCACCCAGACCATTAGGGGCCGATAACCCAGATGTTAGGCCCCTTAAAACGACAATTATCATCATCATCAATTCTCGGCAAGGCCAAGGAAATTTAACTCTGGTGTGAGGAACTGGAATGGTATCAATGACATGCCAGTCACAAAAGTAGTGTTAATTTCGAAGACTTGAACCAGGTCAGTGGGCTACAAGAGTTTACTTCCTTTTTGTATTGAATGCTGACTCGTCGCGTGATGTTTCTGCCCCTCACACACGACAATCCACTATTTCCTTGATCTCTATCTAACATTTTTTTTAAATGTACACTGTAATTATTCAGGAGATAAAAATTTCTCTTGTCATACGGAGTGCAAATACAGTAGTAATCTTTATTCTCCGTTGTTTGTTTCCTTATCTGTTATATTGGAGCTAAGGCATAATGATAGTCGACCCCTTGTACTTGGATGTATGTGGAATTTTTATGATAACCTATGATAACTAGACTAGGTCAAGAGTGAGGTAGTTAACATTTTTTTCTTCACTACAGTACAACAGTAATTATTTATTTTTATTTATCGTATGGCTTTTAGTGCCGGGAGTGTCCGAGGACATGTTAGATTCGCCTTAGTCTGTAGCTGCTTCCAGCGGACACCCTTAGGGTGAGCTACTAGTTCCGTTCAATTTCAAGTATAAGGTGCGTTCAAAAAGTAACGAGCTGGAGGCTGGAATGCGCAAACCGGTGAGGACATCGGCTAATTGTGGCGTATGTAACGAGGTGTGGTTCCGACCAGAGCGTGAAAAGTCACAGCCCGTCGCTAGAGGGCACGCGTGCACGTCACGTGACGATACAAAGCGATCAGCAGCATGCATCAATCGTCCAACGATGCCAGTCGCATTGCAAACAGTGACATGGAGGCGTCAAACGAAGAGCAAAGAGGTGTTGTTCGGTTTCTGACAGCGGAAGGAGTAGGGGGAACGGACATTCATCGCCGAATGTCACAAGTGTACGGCGAACACTGCATTGTCCCTTGCAAGGGTCAAGGCGTGGCACAAGCGCTTCAGGGAAGGACGGGTGTCGTTAGCAGATGATGCCCGTTCTGGGGCACACCTCTGCATTTCCGATGACAACGTCCATCTGGTTGATGCACTCATTACCCAGGACCGCCGAGTGACAGTCAACGCCATAGCCGCCGTGGTCGCTCCACGACAATGCACGACCTCATACGACCAACAGTCACGGCACTCCTGCAGAAATTCAAATGAGAGGTTCTCGGCCACCCTCCATACAGTCCAGACCTCTCTCCCTGTTATTACGCCATGTTTGGTCCCCTGAAAAGTGCCCTGCGGGGCCAACGATTTACCTCGGACGCCGACGTCCAGGTGTACGTGCGGAACTGGTTCACATCGCAGCCCAGGGAATTTTATGCGACAGCCATTCACCGCCTCGTGTCACAGTGGGACAAGTGCCTCAACAGTCAGAGCCAATACTTCTAACATACAGGTAGGCTACTGGTTTCTGTAATTATGCCTACGGCTCGTTACTTTTTGAACGCACCTTATAGTTCCAACTTTCGCTACCAGATATCAATGATACCTAGTGGTGAACGTTGGAAATTTGATAGATCGTTCCGACGAAATCTAACCTAACAATTTAGCTTCACACAAGTTTAGTCTGTGGAAGGATTTTTACATGCCATAAATCTATGACATGTGACCACCGGCTTTACTTCCCCTCCGAAGGAATACATACTGAAGGATTTTTACGCTTTTAAAAAATCCGACGACTTCGTTTATGTTAAACCCGCTATCTTGGGCACAGCAGTTCAGCTTGCTACCAACTACGCCACCGAAGCTGCAACAACACTAATATAAACCTACAAGTAGATCTTCTCGCAGCATCCACAGGCATTAGCTGTGTCCTGATAGCCATTCATTACTTATCTTGCCACAGACGTCAGCAGCTTTGATTCCCACGTTAACTGTCCTAAAGTGTCTTCAACTAGTCGAGATAATGTGCGTAAGCTTGCTACGGTGGGTGAGTGGTTATCGTGTCAGATTACTAACCCCCAAACTTTCAGGTTCGCTCCTGGCCGTGGTAAGTGATTTTTTTTGAAAGGCGGCATGTCATACAATGTTGGCATGTTAAAGAACCCATTTGAATTCAGTATGCCGTGTTTATGTTGGCAAAATTAATCTCGGGATTTTCCGCCAACACTAAGTTCCTCATTTCTCTACTAGAAAGCGCTATAGTGTCAAGGAGTTTAGATATCTAACCTCCTTGACTTTCGTAGTGCTTCAAGGAACAACAAAATTCGACGTGTAAGCTGCCCTCTGGGTGTCAAATAACAAAGCTTGCACCCGGCACCGAGGCCATACGATATTATTATTATTATTATTATTAGTGCTTCTAAATACTTGCACGTGGTCACAGGGAAACACGCCCAGTTCACGTCATCGGCTCTGCCGGACAGGAATAGCTAAGAAGCTCCGAGATCATGTCATGCCTTAGCCCTAGAAAAGACAAGACTTGCTGCACTTATGAGGGAAGTACCCCAGCTCGAACGGCGAAAACCGACTGAAGGTTGGTTTAAAGTATACAGTTATACGTATGTCAATAGCTATCAATGCCATTCATCTGTAAAAGTACGTGTTCCGTCGCCAGCGCCATCTGAGTACGATATGTGATAATGTGATCACCGTGGCATTTGAGTTTGGACTATTGCAATGCGGGAACATTGTAAATAATGGAGTATGTCTACATGTTGCCCTTGTTAAGGGTGCGTACTGTTCCATTCCGCTGTTTTATAATCACTTCATTGAAACTCCAAATTTACACTTCGACGTCCATTGAAGGACAACACAGTATCTTCTATTGTGGGAAAGATGACTATGTCAACACGGTACTGCACGTGTCAAGATTTCTTGTTGCAAGCAAGTGTTCAACCTTTTGCCAGTTGATACTGCACCACATCTGTTTCTTGTTAATATAATGGTCCGAATTGCCTGTTACACGATAGTTTCTGCTGCGAATTGTGTTTCTGCAATCTTTTTGTAATGTTAGCACTTATATGATAAAGGTCTAACCAATTGCTAGGAATGGATTTTCCCTAATATAATGGTCCAAATCGTCTTTTGCACAGTAGTTTTTGCTGCGAATTGTGTTTCTGCAATCTTTGGACCCAGTAACGTCCAAACATTGATTGTACACTAATGCGGGGTTTTACAGATAAATGCCTGTGATGGGTAGTAGAACAGACATATCAACGTTTGTTAAGCGCCCTGCCAGTCGGATTTAGCCGTTCGAGCTGGGGTACTTCCCTCGTTAATGCTGTGATGCACTGCATACTGTTGCCTGTCTTCAGAAGTTAAGAACTAATTAATTAATTAATTAACTAAATACATAAACGAACAATAAATATACCGCGCTGTAGCATGTAACCGATAATTCACATGTAGGCTATACACAGCACTGAAGTTGGTGTACGTTCAACAGGCACAGCTCTATGCACCCCTTGCGGGCAGGCCTGCAATCACGTGAACAACTGTGTTTACTTCCACTATCTCGACTCGGCGAACAGACATTAGAAGTGGTTTGATTTAGTTATTGTTGTTTCAAGGGTTGGAACATCGAGAGGTAATCAGCCTCTCTTAACACAGATAAAATGATGAAAACTTTGATTACACAAGACAACGAACAAAACATTTCGTGTTGAGTCTGTTATTTAATGCATATATTCTGACTGTCTACATCGAACAGTAACCAAAATCGCCATTCATAATTAATACAGTTTTCTCTTGTACTTAATGCAATGATGAATAAATATTTGAAGTTTTGACAGACTTTATAAGGGGTAAGAGAGGGGATATTTAAAGACTTCCTTTTCTTTAATTGTCAGTAGCTAAAATTAAAGCTGGTATTTTCGTCGGGCCAATTAAGAATTTCCACAATTGCTCAACGCCCTGGAAAAACAAGCATGGTACAGCCTTAAAGCTGAGAATTACAAAGAGCTTATTTCCACTATGCTTGAGAACTTAAAACTCATGGGTTGCAGAATGTCCCTTAGTTAGAGTACACATGTTACATGCTCATTTGGACCAATTTAAAGATTATTATTTACTTATTTATCGTATGGCTTTTAGTGCCGGGAGTGTCTGAGGACATGTTCGGCTCGCCTGAGTCTGTAGCTGCTTCCAGCTACGAGTTCCAATTTAAAGGTAACTGGGGGGTATATTCAGAAGAGCAAGGGACGTTTTCACCAAGACGTGATGGTACTATCGAATTTAAGGCGCACATAGGTGACGTATGCTTGCTGTAGGCTATCGCGGAATTAGAATCTTTCCGGTTTGTCCGAATAATCCATTAACCGAATCACCCTCGGTTCCATCAAGTACGGATAATTGGGATTTTGGTGAATTGAAATTATTTCATTCAAACAGAACAAGTCCATGCTAGACTATCTCCGGACTCGTGAAGACGAGTGTGTTGAAATCCCACGGACGACCGTCCTTGGAATGGTTTTCCGCTCCAGGTAAATGGCGGGACGCTACTTTTTAACAGGCCACGGCCGCTTGCTTCCTACTATTTGTCCTGTTTCATCTGTCAGTATTCATTTCATCTCTCATTAAATCATCTAATGAGTTGGTCGGCAGGAAAGGAATCCGGCTGCAGAAAACACCCACCACATAGAAAACTGACCTCACCTAACCTCTCCCCCAGGGGCTCACATCTAGTGGGACGTGGGTTGGCGACCACGGGACCCCAGCTGAGTCCAGCATTGCTTCCACTTACTTGTACCGTGCTCCTCTGCGACTTCTTTCCTGTCGACCTCCCTTGGCCAACTCTTGTTCTTTCCCGACCCCGACGGTATTAGGGTATCCAAGGCCTAGGGAGTCTTTCACTTTCCCGCCTTAATTGGCCCTAGTCTCATCTTTCCTGATCCCTCCTTCTTCGAGGGGTTAGACCTCTTGTTTTCTTTTCATTCTATTTCCTTTTCTCTTTAAGATTCCCGCACTGTTTTTATTAATTGGCTCCCCGTGTATATAAATTCCCCTTAGCGAATTATTTGCATTTTCACTCCATTTTGTAGGTATTTTCATTCTACGTTGTATCTTTTAAGTCTTTTCGATCTAAATTGCATTTTGCGAGTATTTTCTACCTCAATTACATTTTGTAAGGATTGACAATCTAAATTGATTTTTAGTAAGTCTTTCAATATAGGGGCTGGGAGTTTTGTGAGTAGCCTATTTTGAATTTCAATTCCATTTTGTAAGTATTTTCAACCTAAACCGCTTTTTGCAAGTTTTTTCAATCTAAATTGCATTTTGTATGGTGGAAATTTTGTAAGTATTTTGATTCTCAATTGCATTTTGTGGGTATTTTGAATACAAATTACATTTTGTGAGTATTTTCAATCCAAATGAATAGTTTGAATCTACCATACATTTTGTAAGCATTTCCAACTTCAATCGCATTTTGTAAGCATTTTGAATTTCAATTGCACTTTGTGAGTACAAATGGGCGTTTATCAATCTAAATTGCATTGCGTATTTTCAATTTCAATTGCATTTTGTAAGTATTTTGAAACTCAATTATATTTTGAAAGTATTTCGACTCTACATTGCATTTTGTATGTATTTTGAAACTAAATTACAATTTGTTCGTATGTTTTTCAATCTATTCCTTTTGTGAGTATTTCCTTCTAAATTCCCTTTTGCATTATCACTCTCCATTTTGTGAGTCGTTAAAATCTGAGTTCCATTTTGTAAGTATTTTCAGTCTCCCTTAACTTTCGTTCTGGTTTCCATTTCATTGTCATTTTCACTATCACCCAGACCATTAAGGGCCGATAACCCAGATGTTAGGCCCCTTAAAACAACAATTAACATAATCATCACCTAACAACATTCCAGACACCCTGTAAAACACGATAACAAATGATGAGTAGAAATACCTACGCTCATGATTCATTCACAGTAATGTTGCAACAGTAAAAGACACAAGATTTGTTGCTCTAACTTGGTAATTACATAAAGGAACTCACGTGAAATCGTTACCATTTCTCCTTATTACTCTCCAGTTACATACACATTTCACACATTCTCCCAGATCTCAGATTTACAACCCGCCGCCTTATTGGATTAACTCGGCCCACTTTATGTAGCCTGCTGTTATTTTATATTTCTGAGCAGTGCTTGTTTTGTCAAAAAGGAGGTTCCGGTACTGTGTGTGGGCTTTTGGGTGGCGGCGGGAGGGGGGGTGAGGGGCTTTATGGAATATTGAAATATAAAGTTCTACGAACGATATTTTTACACTTTTCTGAACACTATAGAAATTAATCAGTGGACAAAATAGCAATCTAATTATGATTACCGTTTTAAATTAAATTGAGACTGCTGCAGCAACACTTTTCTTACCATAGCCGTAGGCCTACGGTATATTAAATTTTAATGTACGCCAACTAGGCTCCCATTCAAACAATACACATTATTTCAATTTAATATTTTTACGTAATTAAAACAATTAAATACATTCGGTTCGGAAATATCACATGTTCACCAACAATCACTTATTTCTTGTTTTATGATGTTGTCTTTCCTGTTTTCTGAAATAATTATCCACAATTCTAGAAATTATGTAGGCTAATATATTCGAATTTTCCCCCGATCAGAGGTTTCGGTACGGCGTAACGGTGCGTACCGTCACAAATCTAACCCCGTTTCTGAACAAACTTTTTTGCCTCAACTGCAACAATAGGAAATGTACTAGCCCTCTCCATGTTTGCAGTTGTTTTTATTTTTTAGCTCTCGTCGGGTTGAGTGGCGCAATCGGTTAAGTGTTGTTAGTATTGAAAACCCAAAAATGCAAGTTCGACCGTCTAAGTCCGATGCCAGTGGCATATAGGCTAATATTGCTAAGATATGACGGTCTTGTATCTCTAACTTACTGGCACATTTAAAACTCATCTGGGATTAATTCCGGAAAACTGGCATCTTTCAACAGAAAACCAATCAAATGGAACGTTAAACCCATAGAATTAATAATAATAATAATAATAATAATAATAATAATAATAACAATAATAATAATAATAAAGAAGTAGACGAATAGGAATGACGCGCGTGACATCCCGTTGTTGTTTCCGATGATTTATTCAGTGGCTTTGCGACATCTTGGTCATGTAGCCTCGTGCACTTTGGTGTGGGTGGAGTATGTCTGATAATATGACCTCTGGCATTGTGATGCCTGTACTAGTGTGTATGTATTTGTAATAGGGGATAGGATTTGTGTATGAGGAACTATCCCAGCATTCGCTTGGAGTAGACGTCGCGATGGTTGAAGTGGGAATCGAAAACACTTCTTCTCTGTTCTGTGGGTTTTGTAGGTATTTTCAATCTGCGTTGCATTTTGTAAGTCTTTTCGATCTAAATTGCATTTTGAGAGTGTTTTCAGCCTCCATTGCATTTTGTAAGGATTGACAATCTAAATTGCTTTTTAGTAAGTCTTTCAATATAGGGTCTGGGACTTTTGTGAGTATTTTGAATTTCAATTGCATTTTGTAAGTATTTTCAACCTAAACCGCTTTTGGCGAGTATTTTAAATCTAAATTGCATTTTGTATGGTCGCCATTTTGCAAGTATTTTGATTTTCAATTGCATTTTGTGGGTATTTTGAATCTAAATTACATATTGTAAGTATTTTCAATCTAAATTGCATTTTGTAAGTATTGTCTATCCAATTGAGTAGTTTGAATCTATCGTACATTTTGTAAGCATTTTGAATTTCAATTGCACTTTGTGAATATTTTGGATTTGAAATGAGAGTTTTTCAATCTAAGTTGCATTGTGTATTTTCAATTTCATTTTGTAAGTATTTTGAACCTCAATTGCATTTTGTACGTATTTTCAATCTCATTTGTATTTTGAAATATTTTGAATATCAATTGCATTTTGTAAATATTTCGACTCTACATTGCATTTTGTACTTATTTTGAACCTAAACTACATTTTGGGCGTATTTTTCAATCTATTCCTTTTGTGAGTATTTTCGTTCTAAATTCCCTTTTGTAAGTATTACCACTCTCCATTTTGTGAGTAGTTTCAATGAGTTTCCTTTTTGTAAGTATTTTACGTCTCACTTAATTTTCGTTCTGGTTTCCACCTCATTGTCATTTTCGCTGTCACCAAGACCATTAGGGGCCGATAACCTAGCCCCTTAAAACAACAATCATCATCATCATCATCATTATCATCACATCAGAATTCAATTTCTTGGCAGAGCCGGGAATCAAACTCTTATCTCCGTGGTAACTGCCAAGAGCGCTAGTTACTACGCCACGAGGTGGTCGCTATCATCCAGAGCGACCAGTATTTATGTGATGACTGTACAGTATTAGTGTGTGTAACTGTATTAGGGACAGGAAAGGGGTAGGTGGCCCAGGAATTGAAGTACAGTATATATACCTGGAGGGAGTGTGGGAAAACCACACTCAGGATAGCTACTGTCGCCAATTTAAACTTGACACCCGTAGGAGACAGGCGCGTCGGTACGAAGATGGACTCCGCAGAGTAGCCAACCTCTCAAACTTGAACATCACAACTTCCCACTCAGAATGTCCCTTCTCACTAGAAAATATCCCACGTAAAATTTATTTTCTTCAAAACAAATGTATAATGAATAAAAAATTTGCTCTAGTGTCTCGATAATGTGTTTCTAATTGCAGTAACATATGCGCTAAAATTGATTTTAACGAAACACAAAACTGTCTTTTCATACACTTAAACATTCACTCAATACACCCCCCACGGTCTCATATCTAGTGGGATGAGGATTGGCGTCCACGGGGCCCCAGCTGAGTCCGGCATTGCTTCCACTTACTTGTGGCGGGCCCCTCTCCGTCTTCTTTCCTGTCGACCTCACTTGGTCAACTCTTGTTCTCTTCCGACCCCGACGGTATTAGGGTATCCGAGGCCTAGGAAGTCTCTTCCTTTCCCGCCTCAATTCGCCCTTGTCTCATCTCTTCTGATACCCTCCTTCTGCGAGGGTTCAGCCTTCTTTTTCTCTTCATGTTATCTCCGGCCTTCAGCACAAGGCCCTCAAGGAGGCAGGGTGTATGTAGCCCCACCACTTCTGGTGCACCCTGGATATTGCTACACCCCCAAGGGCTCACGGCTGGTGAGTTTGGCAGGTGGCGACCCCGAGGGATTCCTGAGCTGGGTCCGGTTTTCTCCCTTTTATCCATACCTCTGGGGCGGACCCTCTCCTCTTTCACTTTCCTATCTGCCTTTCATTGCTCTCCATTCTTCCAAGTCCCTCAATCCGCATTCTTCGAGAGTTAAGGGCATTTCTTTTCCTCCTGTCCTTTATTTGCCTTATTCTCCTTTTGTTTTCCATTTCTTCTTCTAGTTTATAAGTTAGAAGTTAGTTTTAGTTATAGTTGACATTTGATTTTCATATTCATGATCACCCAAATCATTAGGGGCCGATAACCTAGATGTTAGGCCCCTAAAACAACAATTATCATCATCATCATCATCATCATCACTTAATATACGATTTTATTGAATTAAAGATCGAGATGTTTATCTTTCCCTGTAGCCTATAAGTCTTTGATTAAAAAAATGAAGATTTCACAAAAACACAAAACATAAGTTTTAATCTCCAAAAACACACAAAACTGTCTGTTATCGCACAAACGGCAGTTGGCGAATATTCACCCTTGTAATACTATACTTCCGTCACAGGTTTATTTTTATTCTATTGGTATGTATGAATCGTAACTATTGTGCACGTTTGCTGAGAAAACGAAGCTTTTATGTATTAATGGTAGCTCAGCTGGTAATATATGATATCGTCCAAATATCCCAAATTCACCTCACTTTTTGCACAAAAAAATCCCTTTATCCCTTTCCTAAAAATATTTGTCTAAATGTCCCATGGGTTGGCATCACTGAGATGCAGTGGATGACGGAAGAAGGAAGCGTATATTTTTACTTGACCGTCTATCACACAATCATAAGTCACGTGACCTCCTTTCTCCGTGAAATAAGAACCACCGGACGTGGTATCTCTCTCCGAAAATCACATAATTGACCCTTTAAAGGTAACGGTGCACTATATTGCGTGTCGGCATTCAAATTTGCATACAGGTATCTTTGTTTCTGTATGTCTTTGGACAATGATTGAAAAACGGATAACTCCTGGCATCTGTTGGCTATTTTCTGAAGCCATTGAATTGTTGATATCGCCACGAGGAGCGCTAGAAAGAATATGTTTCCAAGTGGATGCATTCAGCTGTAGCGAGTGAAACCACGGCCGACTGAATACGAGCTGCGCTCTATACCGGCCTTGACATTCCCAGTCAGAACCCATGTATAACATGTAATTGGAAAGTTTCTACTCGTTGCCGGTAGAGCGCACTCCCCTCCCATTATAGGCGCGATAAGGAATAAGCTGTACAGTACGTATATTAAATGTGTAATCTCAAGAACCACTGGATGGATTTTGATGCTGCTTTCACCATTCTGTAAAGGTGATCTCGAGGAAGGTTTGTGTAGAAAATAATTTATTTATGATCAAAGGGAGCCAAGCAGTAACGATTTCAGTGAAAAGGTCGAAAAAATAGCCTGGCGTCCGTGAGCTTTTTAAGCTTACGCTGGGCGAACCGTTAAAAATATCATTATATTATGAGTGTAAGAATTGTTCAGCGTGAGAAATTCTACAAAAAAGTCCGCGAGAGCATATCTCTATCTTCGATACATCGCCCACTATAAGTGTTTTTAGTTTGGACGGGAGGGACATTTGGGTTGCACCTCGCCATTCTTAAATTACGTCTGACAGGAATTCCTTGCACATTCATAACTGTTCCCGGGCGAAGCCGGGGCGGGTTGCTAGTGACACTATATAATTAATATCATTATAATTTCCGCATTATCAAAATTAAAATTATATCACAAAATAAAATAGCGTGCTAATAAATCTAAGATAAATTAGACATACCTTGCACCTTCTTCGGGTACAAGGACACTACTCCAACACCGTCTCATTAAAAGGAAAGAGAGGATCAAAATTACAGCCGGGAACAAGTAGCAGCTAATCGTGTGTTGTGTTTTGTGCTAAGAGATCTTTCGACAAATTATCAGATACCGTGTGCCTTCTTTTTCACGAAGCAGCTGTCTGGACGGGACTTACATAAACTCCTGCTGGACGTTATTCTCGAGGTTGAATAATGCGGTTTCATAATTATAATAACTGTCTCTGATAATCACAAAACTAACACCACAATGATGAGGCATTTAGGGGGAGGGAATTTGCAACCAATGGTCAATCACCCATACGACGAGTCTAGGAATGTATTCCCTAGTTTTGATCATTCTCACATTCTAAAAAAAAACACATTAGAACGCAGTTTCTGTAACGAGAGATGACTGATGGTACTGGAATAATTTCAGGGAAATACTTGTCATTACTATACACAATGCAAAAGGGTGAGATCGTCAAACCGGTCAGACACCTCACTAAAAAACACATCGAACCCACTAAATTTGAAAAAATGAATGTTCGGCGTGCCAAGGAAGTGTTCTCGTCAGAAGTTATTGGCGCCATTAGTACACTAAAAGAAAATATAGGCATGCACCCGGAAGCGTACACATTCATGGACGCAGAAGCAACCATTTTTTTTTGAAAAACGTTAATAAATGGTTCGCTATGCATGACGTAAGCATCACATATCATCATATTCAGTCTAGAAATCCAGATAAAGGGCATTTTTTCTCATTAAATGTCAGTCGCCTAAACTGGCTAGAGGAATATTTTCTTTCTTACCTTGAAACTTTGAAAGCTGCTAGTAACGCTGCTAGAAAGGACTTCCTGAGTTCTGAGACTTACGAAGCTACCTATACAATTAATCACGGATTCAGCTGTCCAGTGCATAAGGTATCTTCTAAAAATGGGTAGAGGAAAGTCGCCAAATATGGGGAGTTTTTTTTTATAGGGCTCACATTAGACATAAGAAGGAACGGAATAATTTTGGTTTTCTCACCAATGTAAACCTCAGGCGATATACTATGTATATTACAAATATGGGCATGTTTGGTGTTGTAATACCCTCTGATATTATTGTTAACTTTAAAAGTGCACTTTCCTCGTATTAGGCAACCGGGTTTCGTAATATGGGGAGGTGAGAAACCTCACGGTTATTATTTATAATAGGTACACTGAATAGTATACCCTACTAATTAAAGCATTAATTCTGACATATCTTTTTCGTGTGGCCTCCTGAGAGGCCGAGTGCAGGTCTTTCTAGTCGACGCCCGTGGGCGACCTGCGCGTCAGGATGAGAGATGGAATGGATGAAGATGAATGAAACTGGGCAAGGATGTGGAAGGAAGCGGCCGTGGCCTGTTAGAAGGTACCGTCCCAGCATTTGCCTGGTGTTGAAAAATGGGAAACCACGAAAAATCATTTCAAGGACGGCCGACGGTGGGGCTCGAACACACGCGTCTACCGAGTCAGCAGAGAGCTTGGCCCCATGGCCTAACGCTGCGCTTTAGCCAGCGTAGCCACTACTGTCGGTAATTCTGACAATGTAATGAAATCATGAACACAAATAGTACAAAAATACAAAAATGAATATTTTAAGTAAATAACAGTCCAAGTTTCCTGTTGCCGAACTTCCAAACCGTTCAGCAGAAAAATGCATAAACTTTAATGAAAACCGAGTGATTCTGATCGAATTCAACTGTAACGAGGTGCAAGGTATGTCTAATTTCTCTTAGATTTATTAGCACGCTATTTTATTTTGTGATATAATTTGCATTTTGATATTGTGGAAATTATAATGATAATATAATAGTGTCACTAGCAACCCGCCCCGGCTTCGCCCGGGAACAGTTATGAATGTGCAAGGAATTCCTGTCAGACGTAATTTAAGAATGGCGAGGTGCAAGCCAAATCCCCCTCCCGTCCAAACTAAAAACACTTATAGTGGGCGATGTATCGAAGATAGAGATATGCTCACGCGGACTTTTTTGTACAATTTTTCATGCTGAACAATTCTTACACTCATAGTATATTGATATTTTTAACGGTTTGTCCAGCGTAAGCTTAAAAAGCGTACGGACGTCAAGTTCTTTCTTCGACCTATTCACTGAAATCTAAAATCGTTACTGCTTGGCTCCCTTTGATCATAAATAAATTATTTTCTACAGAAATCTTCCTCGATATTACCTGTACAGAATGGTGAAAGCCGCATCAAAATCCATCCAGTGGTTCTCGAGATTACCCGTGATATCCAAGAATCGGGGACTTTGTTTTACACTAAGTAGAGATAAATCTTAGTCGTGCAATGCTTGGTGAACAGCGCTGTGTGAGCAGTTGAGTAACTAACAAGATTTCATGAAAAAGGTCTCGTTGTCTAGGCCGGTGTGAAACGCTCTTAGTTCAACATGGCTGCTCAAGATCGAGCTGAAAATTACTGAGAATGATTTTTCCTAATTTTTGTGTGTAAACTAGGTTTTTGATGCTTTGTTAACGTACTGTGATAAATGTATTTGGTACATTCAAACAGAAAGCATGTTGAAGGTTGTTTTATAATCCTGCACGAAACCGAAGTTTTCGGCTACGCAGTGAGCTAATAAAACTGACTCTCAAACCGTTAACCCTTTATCGAAAGATATCCGATAGGCAAGAAGCTTGACCTTCGCGCCACCATGCTTACGTGGATGTTAGAGACGTCATCGATGATAATTTATTTTAGGGGATTGGGACATCTTGGTCATCAGCCCCGTGTAGTTGTCTCGGGACTTGAAGTAAGATACTATCATGTTATTTGCCTGGAGGAAGTGTGGAAAAACTCGGGAAAAAATCACACTCAAGATAGCCACTGCCAGCGCCGAGATTCAAACCTGCGATCTCCAGACCTGCTGCAGGTATCCTCACGGCCGTGGTGCACGATTTAAGCAGCACAGCTACGCTGCGGTACAACAGAGATGTCACAAACACTCAGTCCTCGATCTAGAGGAATTAATCATACGATGTTCATAATCCACAATCCTTCCGGAATTTGAATCTGGTGCCTTTGGAAACAAAGACTACCGTTCTATCCACTTGGTCACGATGGTTGACATCTCTGAGATAATGCTACCAATTTTGGTATCTTATGTTGAGCAGAAGAGTCCTGGTTAATGCATGTGGGATTTACAAGGTGTAATATAACGTCTGGTGGTTCAGATGCCACGTAAAATGAATTCACGTGGCTTATGATCACGAGATTAACTGATGGTTAACGGTCGATTAGCCCCGTGTACTTTGGGTGTAGAATCTGTCTGATAACCGGTGTTAATTGTGATGGCTGTATTAGTGTGTGTTATCTGTTTTTAATTCAAGTGAGGACTGCAGACATTCAATTTTCAAGTAGTTCCTACTTTTGCTACCAAATGCCACCGTCAACGACAACTAGTTCTGAAATTGGTTACTAGATGTCACTGCTGTCGGCTCCTGGCGACGAACATTGGAACCTAAGAGCGTTGATCTCTAACCTCTAATTTAGATTCACACAAGTGTAATTAGTGGAAGGTTCTTTTACATGCCATAAACCTATGACATGGAACCGCCGGCTTTACTTTCCCTCCGAAGGAAGGCATACTGAGTGATTTTAACACTCTTAAAAAATCCGACGACTTCGACCGGGTTTGAACCCGCGACCTTGGGCATAGAAGCTCAGCATGCTACCAACTACGCCACCGAAGCCACCGAGATTAACTGTCATGTGAAACTACAGGCTTCCTTCCTATCAGTGCTGGTAAAAATTCTCGCATCACCTTCTACCTCATGGTGTTGTGGCTATCATTCTCGGCTGTCGTCCCGAAGGTTCAGGTTCGATTCCAGGCTCTGCCAAGAAAATTATTCTCGTCTTTGGGCTGGAAAGGCGCCCACTCGGGCTTGTGAGGAAAAACTGAGAATAGGTGGTTCCGATTCCAACCTCAGCCATCCTGGAAGCGGTTTTCCGTGGATTACCCACTTCTAATGCTCGATTTTAACCTCCGTGGACCTGACAGGAATGTGGAGCGTTGACGTTTATGATGATGTTGAGCCGGCTTCCCAGTCCGGTCCTTGCGTAGTAACAGAACCAAATACATAGGTCGGTGACTCACTCACTCGTTCGCTACACCACAATGGTTTGAGCAAAGATCCTATGTTAGCAGTATTGGAATAGATGGGAATACCAGGTAAAGCGGCGGGCTGTTGACAAGCTTCTCACGTCTCGCCTGCTCCTTCCCTGCCTCTGCTCTTCACCCCGCAAGTTCATAGAGCTTAGACCCGAGCAGTACTCGAGTCAAATACCAGGACGGTTCATAAATTAAGGCCGCGGCTGCTTCCTACCCTATCTTAACCTGAATTACAAATACACACACTACTACAGACATCACAATAACACATGTTATTATACACATGCTATACTCAAACCCAAGTACAGAGGGTTAAATGACCACGATGCCCACGCCCCTTAAATAAAACAACAACAAACACAACATATCCGTGTGAATGTATCTTACGCTGAGGCAACCGGGTGAACAAGCAAACATATCAGTCCTTTTCTCTAGCGCTAGGCTTACACACACCTCTGCTCATATTGCAGGGAATTAGTTGATGGAAACTGTTCCATTTTAATGTGAAAATATTGGCAAATAAATAAAAAGTTTTTTTCAGTCGGTCAACACAAATTGTCCCCAAATACATTAGGCGGAGAAACATGTATTTAAACACCCCTAACCTGAAAGAGATATTACATGAGATATGTATTACAACTAGTCAAAATTTGTTATTTTTGGTTGAGATGCTGATAGTTTGCTTGCTTAGTGTGATTGTTATTAATTGGTCAGGTTATTGTGGATTGAGCACTTATCTGTTTGAGATATGTGTGGTCCGAATCCGCAATTACGTGCTGAGTGCGACCGTGCCGGATGCGACCCAGTAAAAATCGTGCCAGTAGCGACCCTGCTAGTAGCTTACAGTGCCCCATGCGACCCATTGTTCGAGAGAAGAATTGAAGATCTTATTTCCAAAGTGACGTAAATCCATGAAATGCAAAACTTCAGAAATCGCGTTTTATTCTTCTTCATATAATTAAATTCAGATATGATTATGAATATAATGCAATTTCATTGGTTACTTTTATGCACATCCTGACACTGTGTTTTAAAAATCTCCTATCAATGGAAATGGTGGTGGTAATCGTCTCCTGTAAGTTGGAGTTAGGACGTTTTGGAAATAAATCATATATTGACATACACTTTGAGTGGCATTTATGAACATTTAAATGGTTTAAACACTACAAACACAAACTGTTGCTATACACATTCTTCAAAGTTAGCCATGGGCTTGATTTATCGCGTGATATCACGTGATGTCCAGAGAGTCATCGGATTGGTCAACATGGATATAAGACACTTTGGAAATAAATACACGTTGGAGTTAGGTCACTTATCAAATAAACTTAGTTCTTAGATCTCTGTTAATTTGGGATATACGACGTATTGCGACTTAAAACCTTTGCTATACGTTGAGAGAACCTATAAACTTGCTTATGAAGGAAAATACTGAAAAACCGTCAATTTTGGATTTACGTTACTTGGGAAATAAGCTCTTCAATTTTTACGGCGCCTAACCTAACCTATCCTGTGCGGAATTTTAGCAGAGACAGATATGTTAGAAATTTCCAGATTCCACCGATACATCAGTGCTTGCTTGGGTCACTAGTGGCACGATGACAAATTGGTGGGTCGCTTGAGGCACGGGTCGCAACCGGCACGAAACCCGCATTTGCCACTTACCAGATCCGCCTGCCTGCACAGAACTCGTTCTCAACAAAAAAAAAAAAAAAAAAAACTATTTGTGCTAGTTGAATCACTACCACAACTAAATAAGTGTATGTATTGTAAATATCATAACCCATACTTGTCAGATTTAATAACCTAAGTGTAAAGGATCTGATGATGAACGCTTGACGATCGAAATTGGTCATCCAAGAGTGTTTATTAATTTCATGTAATTCTTTTTCAGGATTAGGGAACCACCCATTACAATTCGGAACAATCGTGTTGGCCGAATGAAAAGCATTAAATTTCGATTTCTAAGGCAACACTGTAAAATGGTTTCCAACACGATAAATTAAATCAAGCAATAGAAGAGTGGAGCCTCCGTGGCTTAGGCGGCAGCACGCCGGCCTCTCACCACTGGGTCCGTGGTTCAAATCCCGATCACTCCAGGAGAGATTTGTGCTGGACAAAGCGGAGGCAGACAGGTTTTTCTCCGGGTACTCCGGTTTTCCCTGTCACAATTTCATTCCAGCAACACTCTCCACTATCATTTCATTTCATCAGTCATTCATTTCATCCATGCCCCAAAGGAGTGCGACAGGCTTCGGCAGCCGGCACAGTTCATATCCTCGCCGCCAGATGGGTCTTCATTCATTCATTCCATTCCCTGATCCGGTCGGTCGACTGGAAGCAGGTTGTGGATTTTCAATAGAAGAGTGATTAAATAATCCATAAATTATTATTTCAATAATATGTAATTCAAAACTCTTATGTTATAATATTCGCCAAATCAATACTTAAAAATCACTTAATTGTCTATATTTTACAGACTGTGTGTACATGTTACAAAACTCATTGAAACATGTACACTTAACATGAAGTATAACATAAATTTCTCGCCAAATCAATACTTTTTACTTACTTAAAAATTCTATAGGTACATGTTTCGAAAACACACAATGTTTTCTTCCTCAGCCCACTTATTGGTGTTAAACATCATAAAACATCGAAAACCTCACTAAATAACAAAAACACAGTTCACATTTCTTCTCTTGTTCTTCCTTTGTTAGGCCTGTGTCATTCGTCAGCAGATTAATTTACAAGTTGAAAAACAGACCCTTAACAAAATTAGTTAGAGAGGACACAACAAAGAAAGCACTTGCCACCTTCACCTACGTAAATCGAAGCATTTACACAGTAACCAACATCCTAAAGAAACACAATATGAACGTCGCCTTTAAAACCAATAATTCTAATTTCAACAAATTTTTCAACTCCAATAAAGTCAACAGTAGTGATAAACATTTAAAATCGGGAGTTTATGAGCTCAGATGTAATTTTTGCAATTCAAATTACGCGGGACAGACGGGTAGGAGCATACGTACTCGTTATGCTGAGCATGTTTCGGCCACAAAACACAGGAAGTTTTCAGCCATGGCGGTACACATGGAAGAAACAGGACATAAGTTCACGGACATAAATAATGACGTCAACATTTTGCATTACGCATCGAAGGGCAGCTATATGAATATTTTGGAAAATATTCATATCATTACTTATCAGAGGTCAAAGGAATGCAATAATCTAAACGAGGTTAATTTTGAAACGAATGAATTGTTAGATTTATTAGCAGATTATTTAAATAATAATAAAAAACGCAAACCACCTCCTCAACCCCCACCGCAATAGTTTAATTCCAACATACATTCCTGACTCGATTTATTTTCATGACGCCACACCCAATTACCTTCCTGGGTGCTGGTTAGTTGTTTTCTCCGCTTTTGGCAAGGTTATACGACACTTGTGTGCATTTCAGCAACCCACGTTGAAACTAGCAATGAGTAAATGTGTCAATGTGTCAATATTCATTACTTCAACTAAAAGTGTTTATTCCGTGAGTGACATTAATGTGTCGAATGACACAGGCCTAACAAAGGAAGAACAAGAGAAGAAATGTGAACTGTGTTTTTGTTATTTAGTGAGGTTATCGATGTTTTATGATGTTTAACACCAATAAGTGGGCTGAGGAAGAAAACATTGTGTGTTTTCGAAACATGTACCTATAGAATTTTTAAGTAAGTAAAAAGTATTGATTTGGCAAGAAATTTATGTTATACTTCATGTTAACATGGTCAATACGGAACCTGGAATGAGTGCAATTAAACATGTACACTTAGTCTGTAAAATATAGACAAAGAAGTTTTTTGAGTATTGATATGGCGAATATTATAATATAAAAGTCATTAATTATTCTATCAAAACGGATTTACACAATTTGCTATTATGGCAATCATTTTCACTTATTAATAATATCTAAATTAAGAAATATTTTTTTCAAAGACAGAATAGTGAAAAATGAACGTTGATGCAATAAATATATCCACATCGGCGTATTAAAACTAAATACAGTAATTAATTAATTAATTAAATTGTTCTGCCAATCAGTACCAATTCTATTGAAATATTAGCACATGTTTCAATCCATCCATGGGTCAGCAAAATTAGAATCAAACCTTTAAGAAGCTAATCTATAAAACTAAGTGTTGAGAAATGAAATTAACTAAAAGATGAAGTGAAGAAACTGGAAAACATTGAATAAGAACGATGAAATATAAACTAAAAAAATTAAAAGAATACATATTTAAAATCTAATGGATAAGTATTTGTGTTAGATGTAAAATTATAGAATCAATTTGAAATAAAATGGATAGGCCTATCCTTACAAATAATGTGATTAAAAAAGGTTCTAAATATTAAAATATAATTTTCAAAAACACTGTGGAGATGCTGTTTCCAAACTGGTCAATGGAGCCATCCATGATGGATGGTTGTGATGTTGAAAAATCTGACGGAATTGAGATTTCCACTCTCGACATCTACTACGAGGCACGTCCAGAAAGTAAGCTCCGTTTGGTAATTAAATTAAATTGTGTACAGATACAGAAAAAATATTTATTGCACAACATTCTACACCTCTTAAACTACTTTTCCACATAACTGCCGAACTTTTGCAGGCATTTGTCATAGCGTGGCACAAGTTTTTGGATACCTCTTCATAGAAGTTTGCCGCCGACCCGTAAACGAGAGTGAAGACTCCCCTTAAGATATCCTACTGTTTGGTCATTACTGTTAGGCAAATTGCGTGCTTACCAGGAGAACTGCGTATGTTTAGGAGTTCTCCTGACCACATACGCAATTTGCCTAACAGTGATGGCCAAACAGAAGGATATCTTAAGGGGAGTCTTCACTCTCGTTTACGGGTCGGCGGCAAACTTCTATGAAGAAGGTATCCAAAAACTTGTGCCACGCTATGACAAATGCCTGCAAAAGTTCGGCAGTTATGTGGAAAAGTAGTTTAAGAGGTGTAGAATGTTGTGCAATAAATATTTTTTCTGTATCTGTACACAATTCAATTTTATTACCAAACGGAGCTTACTTTCTGAACGTACCTCGTATATCAAATTTGAAGCCACAATTGCCGGCCTATTCTCGTTGTAGTCGTTCATAAAATAGACTACTTATTTAGGCCTACCTCATACGGTATAAGTAATAAATTATACGTTAATCAATACGGCAATTTTCTTACTTTTTCCCAAAATGATAGAGGGTTTTGCTTTTTAAATATAGTAAGTCATATGAAAATACTTTAAAATTGAAATACTGTATGAACCATGTCAGTTCCCTTTTCTGTAACTCTGATGTGGCGCGGCAAATAAATTCCCATTGCGTGTCATCAAATGACTGCATGGCATTCGATCGTGAAGGTTATTTCCGACCAATATCGATCCATACTACTCCAGTCAAGTGAGCATCGATTCCTACTTATCGCAGTAATCTTAATTCTAATTCCGTACACTCATGTATATGGTTAACATGTATTTCGCACGGTGTCATCAGAAAGACAGTTTGGATACATCCGTACTTGTGATGCTATTCACTTTAGTTATTAATTAAGATGGCTATGTTTTAGGACTACCTGTAGTTAGCGTGGATTGACAACAAACCAACATGAATATCCGGCAGTTGCCAAGGCAACAGTACTATAATTACAGTACTGTACTATTATTAAATGTCAGTACACCTTTCGGTCGCGAGGTGGTTCGAACTTGTAGTGTAGGACTAAAAGCATAAACACAAGTCATCCCAACCTCAAAAGTCAAAATTTTCACTATACAGTACCAATACATCGTGTCCACAATATTGGGATTTCCCACGTCGAAATGTTTTCAAGAAATATTTTTCCTGGGCAGATCTGTTTTCTTAAAGTTATTATTATTAGTGTATTTTTTAACTATTTAGATACTTAACGTTTCTAGAAATGTTAGTATCACACAGACTTGCAACTTCATTTTATATTAATTAAAATCACTGACAAACGTCATAATGTGACCGAAACGGTACATTGAATTACATAAATAATAATTTTATTGACTTAAGGTATTATTTTTCATCATCTACTAAAAGTCCCTAAAGTCTATTAAACGTCGTTCAAAGTTTCGATTTTTTCCTCTACTGTGTGCCAGTGTCATTTAAAATTTTAAAAAGTCCTCTCGGCACGCCGGAAGGCGGAGGTAGATTTCACCGGACAAACTTGGGGATAGGCGAAAATAGGCAGAATATGCAGGTTTTCGTAGAAGGATCAGACCTCATTTATTGCGAGAAGGTATTTTATAATTGGAGCTTAATTAACTTTGTTTTTCGTCATTTTATGCTTATTTTAAACATTTTATTGTCTTATGGGAACGGTAACCTTCTTGTCATTTGGGGTCCATTTTTAGCCTATTTTCAATTTTGAAAAAATAGGCTTATGAGATCAACTTTTGTCCGTGTGTGTGTGCGTGTGTGTGTGTGTGTGTGTGTGTGTGATTCGTGTGTGTGTCCCCCCCCCCCCTAATAAAATCTAAACGGCAGGAGCGATTTCAATGAAACTCGGAAAGTTCATAGCACTATTCCCAACGACCTCGACCGTTCCCTTCAAATTTTGTTACGACTCACCAATCCAACATGGCGGCTGTGCGAAATATTTCACCAGCATTCAATATCCCCGAAACTATTACCGATATTACCCTGACATTTTCTATGGTGATAGAGGGAACTACTATAAGTTCACTTATGTGACTTTTGAAAACATGGTAACTACAAAACCAACATGGCGGCCAAGCGAATTTGCGACTTTTAAATAGACGTTTCTCGCGATTTGACCAACCAAACGCAATGAAACTTGGTACAGTATATGTTTATATACATTGTAATGCACCGACATCTAACTTCATTCAATTGTTTACATAATCACAAGATGGCGGATGTGCGAAATATTTCACCGGCATTCTATATCTCTGAAACTGTTAGCTGTATCTCCCTAAAATTTTGTACGGAGATAAAGGCCACTACTGGAAGTCCATCTATAAGATTTTCAAAAACCGGTTAACTTCAAAACGAACATGGCGGCCAAGCGAATTTGAACATTTGTAATAGACCTTTCTCGCGATTTAATGTTCCATGCGCACTGAAACCTGGTACAGGAAATATTTATACACATTGTAATCCACTGGTATCTAATTTAGCTCAATTGTTTACATAACCTCAAGATGGCGGCAGTGCGAATTTTAAAATTAAGTTTTTATTTCTTGTGATGTAGTCATGCGATCGAAGTGAAAGTTTGAATAATGAACCTACGCAATAATTTTCCTTTAATGGTACATGACTCTATGGCCTATACATTTAACAATCCAACATGGCGACCATCCGAAATATTTAGACGATACTGAATATCTACGAATCTATTTAACAATCAAACTGCATTTCTAATGTTCATAGGGGGCTATGAACTTAAGTTCACCTATAGGACTTTAAATAACCTGGTGATCACAAATCCAACATGGCGGTGACGCGAATTATAAATATTCACATGGACGTTTCTCGCAATTTAACCATCCACGTGCAGTGAAACTTGGTACAGTAAATCTTTATCCGAATGTTAATCCACTGGCATCTAATTTATTTCAATTGTTTCCATAACCTCAAGATGGCAGCTGTGAAAATTTTTAAATCTCCTTGTTTTTTCTTGTGTTCTAATTATGCGATTGAAGTCTGAATGCTACACGTACACAATAATCTGCATGTAACAGTACATAACTCTAGGACCTACATATATAAAATCAAACATGGCGACCATCCAAAATATTTAGTCGGTTCTCAATATCTACGAATCTATTATAGCAATCAGACTGAAATTGTGTATGTTGATAGAGGCAATTAACATTAGTAGGATATATGAAAATAGGCTGTATAGTTCTTCACGGAACTACTTGTTATACTTGTGGTCACACTGTCCTTATGCAAGGTTTCGACACTGATGTGTAACTATGTAACGGTCTGTTACTTCTTCACGCAAAATTATATCTCCCGCAGAGATTTTGGTTGGTTCCTCAGTTTAGGGGCTGCAACAACGCGGTCATGTAACCCCGTGTACTTAGGGATGGCTGTATTAGTCTGTAATTCAGGTAAGGACTGCAGACGGTCAATTTCAAGCAGTAGTTCCTAATGTTGCTACCAGGTACTAATGTCAACGACACCTACCTGTGAACTTGGCTACTAGATGCCACCGCAGCCAGCAACTCGCAACGAACGTTGGAACTTCCCCTCCAAAGGAAAGCATACTGAGGGATTTTTAGCGCTCTTAGAAAATCCGACGACTTCGGCCGGCTTTGAACTCGCGACCTTGGGCATAGACATTCAGCATGCTTGCTACCAGTTACGTCGCCGAAGCCGCTTCACACTTAGTCAGATGGAATTCTGAATATGATCTCGTGCAAAGTGCGTTATCTTGGCAACGTCTGATGGCTCATCCCTCATCAATTTAGTAGTGTTGCCATGGCAACCACTGATAGCTCTTGGCATTTTCTTATAATTCCGAAATCATTTTTCTCATCCCTTGGCATAATGATGGGTCATATCAAAAATTGTTTCAGACAAAATTTTAGGTAATTATTAGGGGAATATTGTCCATTTTGTAAGGTTTTGATATTGTGCCTATTAAGAGAGATATGATTAATGTTTCCCGAAAAACCCACTTTCCCCCCCCCCCCTTTGGTCAATGGTTGGTGCTATAAAAAAAATTCTTCAAACATAAATTTTTGGGCTTTATCCGACACATAGTATGAACGTTGAACGGATTCGATATTTCACATATTAAGAGAGTTATAGCAATATTTCACTTTTTCGAAAAAAGCCCCCCATTTTCACACCCTTCGACCGATTTAGCCCAGTAACGAACTCGACCGAGATTTTATAGGTATACATATTCGGTAAAATATTCAAAGTGATTGGTGCAAAATTACGGCAGTTATCGTGTCCACAAGAAACTGATATGCATATATATATATATATAGTCTACACATATACATACATAAATTATATATAAACATTTGAACTGACGGTGGTTTTGGGGTCTGGGGGATGTGAAACGCGAAGATATGTCGAAATTTTCCAGAAGTCAAAACATGGTACCCATTGCAATAGTTAGCTTTCTAATGAAATCTACCTCTGGTTGGTTCCTCAGTTTAGGGGCTGCGACAACGCGGTCATCTAACCCCGTGTACTTTGGGTGAGTGTAGAATCTGTCTGATAAACGGTGTGAATTGTAATGGCCGTAGTAGTCTTAATTCAGGTAAGGACTGCAGACGGTCAATTTCAAGCAGTAGATCCTAATGTTGCTACCAGGTACTACCGTCGACGACACCTAGCTGTGAACTTGGCTACTAGATGCCACCCCAACCAGCAACTCGCAACGAACGTTGGAACTTCCCCTCCAAAGGAAAGCATACTGAGGGATTTTAGCTCTCTTAGAAAATCCGACGACTTCGGCCGGCTTTGAAACCGCGACCTTGGGCATAGACATTCTGCATGCTACCAGTTACGTCACCGAAGGCGCTTCCCACTTAGATGAAAATACTGAATCTGATCTCGTGCAAGTGCGGTGTCATGGCAACGTCTGATGGCTCATCCCTCATCAATTTAGTAGTGTTGCCATGGCAACCTCTGATAGCTCTTGGCATTTTCTTATAATTCCGAAATCATTTTTCTCATCCCTTGGCATAATGGTGGGTCATATCAAAAATTCTTTCAGACAAAAGTTTTAGGTAATTATTAGGGGAATATTGTCCATTTCGTACGGTTTTGATATTGTGCCTATTAGGAGAGATATGATTAATGTTTCCCGAAAAACCCACTTTTTCCCACCCCTTTGGTCAATGGTTGGTGATATAAAAAAACTCTTCAAACATAAATTTTTGGGCTTTATCCGACACATAGTATGAACGTTGAACGGATTCGATATTTCACATATTAAGAGAGTTATAGCGAAATTTCACTTTTTCGAAAAAAGCCCCCCATTTTCACCCCCTTCTACCGATTTAGCCCAGTAACGAACTCGACCGAGTTTATAGGTATACATATTCGGTAAAAAGTGATTGGTGAAAAATTACGGCAGTTATCGTGTCCACAAGAAACTAATATATATATACTTTTGAACTGACGGTGGTTTTGGGGTCTGGGGGATGTGAAACGCGAAGATATGTCGAAATTTTCCGGAAGTCGAAACATGGTAGCCTACCCATTGAAATAGTTAGCTTTCTAATGAAATCTATCTCTGGTAGGTTCCTCAGTTTAGGGGCTGCGACAACGCGGTCATCTAACCCCGTGTACTTAGGGTGAGTGTAGAATCTGTCTGATAAACGGTGTGAATTGTAATGGATGTATTAGTCTGTAATTCAGGTAAGGACTGCAGACGGTCAATTTCAAGCAGTAGTTCCTAATGTTGCTACCAGGTACTACCGTCAATGACACCTAGCTGTGAACTTGGCTACTAGATGCCACCCCAACCAGCAACTCGTAACGAACGTTGGAACTTCCCCTCCAAAGGAAAGCATACTGAGGGATTTTAGCGCTCTTAGAAAATCCGACGACTTCGGCCGGCTTTGAAACCGCGACCTTGGGCATAGACATTCTGCATGCTACCAGTTACGTCACCGAAGCCGCTTCCCACTTACTCAGATGTCAAAGTCAACCCCTGGCACCATCCAGCCCATGACGGGCTAAGGCCGACCAAGCGACCACTGCCCAGCCATTTGGCCTGCAGATATTGGGGTGACGCGTGATCAGCGCGTCGGGTCCCCTCGGCCGTTAATATTGGTATTCGTGATCGGGGTGCTGTCTCACTGTCAGACAGCTACTCAATTGTCCTCACGAGGCTGAGTGCACCCCGTTCCAACCCTCACGTCAGTTTTAAAATCCCTGACGGAGCCGGGGATCGAACCCGGGGCCTCCGGGTGAGAGGCAGGCGCGCTACCCCAACACCACGGGGCCGGCTTAGTCAGATGGAAATACTGAATCTGATCTCGTGCAAGTGCGTTGTCATGGCAACGGCTCATCCCTCATCAATTTAGTAGTGTTGCCATGGCAACCTCTGATAGCTCTTGGCATTTTCTTATAATTCCGAAATCATTTTTCTCATCCCTTGGCGTAATGGTGGGTCATATCAAAAATTCTTTCAGACAAAAGTTTTAGGTAATTATTAGGGGAATATTGTCCATTTTGTACGGTTTTGATATTGTGCCTATTAAGAGAGATATGATTAATGTTTCCCGAAAAACCCACTTTTTTCCACCCCATTGGTCGATGGTTGGTGCTATAAAAAAACTTATTTGAAATAAATTGTTGGCACTTATCCGAAACATATTATGAACTTTGAATGGATTCGACATTTCACGTATTGAGAGAGTTATAGCGAAATTTCAATTTTTCGAAAAAAGCCCCCCATTTTCACCCCCTTCGACCGATTTTGCCCATTAACGAACTCGACCGAGATTTTATAGGGATACATATTATGTAAAAAATTCAAAGTGATTGGTGCAAAATTACGGCAGTTATCGTGTCCACAAGAAACTGATATACATATATACATATATATATATATATATATATATATATACATACATAAATTATATATAAACTTTTGAACTGACGGTGGTTTTGGGGTCTGGGGGATGTGAAACGCGAAGATATGTCGAAATATTCCGGAAGTCGAAACATGGGACCCATTGCAATAGTTAGCTTTCTAATGAAATCTACCTAAAATCAGTGCTAAAAACATAAAATTTTACTGTCAACAAAAAATTTAAAAAAAGTTGCTATGTTTCCTTCTTTCCAAAACGTTATATTAGGTGTGCGAGTGAACTAGGCCTATATGGTTACCAAGAAAACAAAGCTCTTAAAATGGGCCATTACTATTAATTACATCGGATGTTGCCTCATATTCATCTTGTTCCATAGAGGCCAACTATGGACCACGACATTCAACTATTGTGTTGGGAGTGCGTCTTGATGTTTGTCCAGTAGTCACGCATCCTCTGACTGTGTTGTTCCTTTCTCTCCTTTGTCCAGAGGCCACCTGTGTTCTTCCTAAGAGAGGTTTGCCCTGGATCTCCATTTGCTTTAGTTTACTCCTGAGAGACGTTCGATATCTTCCTCTTTTGAATTTCAAGTTTGTCCATAAATCCTTTTCTGTTTAATATGAGGCATTCAGAGGCATATACTTCAAGGCTTCAGGGTTGCTGACCGTTTGATAGTGCTTCATTTTGGTGTTGTGGGAGAGGCACTTCTTATTGTAGATGCTCTTCGTCAGTCGGTAGGGCCTATGCCAGTTCTAGTTTATTTACTAGAGTTGATAATGCTGTTTCTTCCGAGAGATTGGATTTCAACCATTCGCCCAAGTACCCATAACCTGCCTAGGGGAGGGAAAACCCTGATAACAAACCTTAACTGCAGTGTCTGATCCGTAGCGGGCGGCTGCAAACAGCGTCTGTTCTCCATGTTAGGAGCGGCTGAAGATGAACACCTGGCTGTAGGATAAAAAGGCACCAACCCATAATATGGAGAAAATACATTTAAAAATTAATGAAAGGCCGTTGCCTGAGGTTCGTCAGGGCATGTCTAGAGCCGGCGATGGACATGACAGCAAGCGAGACGTCGGTGGCAGGGTGCTGATGAGGTGGGCTCCTGTCGCACAAGAAGATACAGCCCAACAACTACAACAAAGCCAAACAACGTCAAGTGCTTTGCCTGCTGAAAGTGCTGTGCCAGAACCACGTCCGGCACTCACCCAAGCAGGCCTGCCAAGAAAGCGCTTAAAATGGTCAATTGCAATGAACGAGACTATAATGCGCATTTATTATTAGGTGACTCGCATTGGAACAGAACTAACAGGATATATGCAGAAATTATTCAAGGAGTTCCATGAAGCATACCCCGAACTACGTGTGACTGAACAGAGAGTGGCGGACCAATATAGGGCGATAGTCCGTAATAATTTAGTGCCAGAAGCAAGACTGAATACAATCAAGCAGGAGGTCAGAAGAGTGTTTGATTGTGAACAAGGAACTAATCTGGAGGGTGAATTGGCACAAGAGCTCCATGAGCAGGAACAACATCAAGAAGAACACATTGAGCCAGTCAGTGGCATACAGCCGGATACACATCATGAAGATGAGTCACATACCAAGATCTTAGCAGATGAAATGATGACGGCAATGGCTCAGTTCAATGGAACAGACGCAATGCATAGACCTGCTTTGCCTCGAGTGAATTCGTCTAGGAAGGTATCAATAATTTTAAATATCATGAATCAAGCTATCTTACCCAAACACTTGATAGATGTGAATGACTTTGAATCTCTTCATACTGTTTTGTACTGTGGAGCCGTCACAGTTATCAGCACTATGGGCATCCAACTGAGAGAAAGGAATAATTCCTGCAGTAAGAAATGTGCTCCTGTTACTCCTAAGTGGGAAAGACGTCTGATAGGCAATATTGACAAATTGCGAACAGATATTGGCCGTTTGACTGAGTTTATCAGAGGAACGCACACAAGAAGACTGGTGAGACTCTGTAAGGCAATAATGAGGCGGTCCAAAATCCACACCGACCGAGATGATCCAAACACAAAAGCCGAACAGTGTTTAGATACACTCAAACAGAAACTTACGTTGGTAGCGAACAGACTTTCAAGATACAGAGCCAGTAGGAAACGGAGACAGGACAACAACTTATTTGTCAAAGGCGAGAAGAAATTATACAGAGCACTGAGCAAAAACCAAGTATCCTAAAATGCTCCTTATCCAACAAAGGAAGAAATTGAAGAGTTTTGGAGCAATCAACTATCCAAAGCCACCAATTTTAACCCAGACTCCCATTGGGTTCAGGAAATAACAGACATCTCTAAAGAATATAATTCGATGCAATATGATCCAATAATATCAACTGAAATTTCTTCCATCATTAAAGGTCTTCCTAACTGGAAAGCACCCGGTTTAGATCAGATACAGAATTACTGGTATAAGAAATTCTGGTGCGTTTACGATCTTCTGTCTACTCTGGTGAATGAAGTTGTTGCTCATCCACAGAAGATGCCAAATTTCCTTACACAAGGTCTAACGCATCTACTTTCGAAAGACCCACAAAATATGCAAGATCCTGGAAAATACCGTCCAATTGCATGCCTTCCCACGATGTATAAGATCATCACGTCCTGTCTTAGTAGGAGGATATATGCCCACTGTGAACAAAATAACGTCCTAGCAACACAACAAAAAGGATGCACGAAAGGGTCCGAAGGGTGTAAAGAAATACTTATCATTGACTCAGTGGTTTCTAACCAGGCCTTTGCCAATAACAGAAATTTATTCACGGCATATATTGACTACAAGAAGGCCTATGATTCCGTGCCCCATGATTGGTTGATCCATATTTTGAAAGTGTATAAGATTGATCCTCAGATTATATATTTCTTGGAACACGCCATGGCAACGTGGCGTACAGTAATGTGCTTTAGTACTACAAATGGCAGTGTTGCAACAAGTATGATCCCAATCCACAAGGGAATATTCCAAGGAGACTCCTTGAGCCCATTATGGTTCTGTCTTGCGATGAATCCACTATCAAACCAACTTAATTCAACAAAATATGGCTTCAGTATCAAGAAGAACTCCAGGGAGCTTGCAAAGCTCAACCATCTCTTGTATATGGATGACCTAAAGCTATATGCTGCCACCAGAGCACAACTAGAGTTTCTGTTGAAGATAGTGGAAACCTTCTCGCAGGATGTGAAAATGGAATTCGGGCTGGAGAAATGTAAGACGCTGAACGTTATGAAAGGCAAGCTGAAGGAAGGAATATATGAAACAGCTCAGGGCCAGCAGATTACAACAATGCTCACTAACGAGACCTACAAGTATCTGGGAATGAAGCAAGCCCGACATATAGAACACTCAGTAGTGAAACAAGATCTGACGAAGGAATTTGACAGAAGAATTAAGCTTGTTTGTAACACCAGCCTCAACAGTAAAAACTTGGTTAAGGCAATCAACGCATATGTTGTCCCTATCCTTAGTTACTCGTTTGGGGCCATCAAGTGGAGTAAAACTGACATTGCAAGTCTAGAACAGAAAATTAGAACATCACTGACCAAATCACGAAAACACCATCCCAGGACATCTGTGGAACGAGTCATGTTACCGAGACATATGGGTGGAAGAGGAATTGTTGATATAAACAACCAAGTAGCTCGACAGATCTATGAGCTAAGAAAATACTTCTGTTCTGTATCGAACCATTCAATTCTGCACAAGGCTGTCACAGAAGCAGATGATTCAACTCCACTACTCTTAAGTCAGGAAGAGACTCAAAATCAGGTGCGCAGTGATTTGGATAGATTCAATGCCTGGTTGTCCAAGCCACTGCACGGAAGACATCCCAATGAAGTCATCCAAACTCACGTCGACAAGCTAGCGTCGAACTTTTGGTTGATTTCTGGGCAGATGTTTCCTGAAACAGAAGGCTTTATGATGGCTATTCAGGACCAGGTTGTCCCCACGAGGAACTACCTTACGTACATTATCAAGGATGCATCTGGGCAAGATGACCATTACAGATACGGTTGCCCAACATCGGAGACTGTTCAGCATATTATATCAGGTTGTCGCCATTTTGCAGGGACAGAATATAGGAGGAGACATGATTTAGTTGCCAAGATAGTTCATCAAGAACTGGCTATACGCCTTCAACTGCTGAGCCAAGAGAAAGTGCCGTACTACAAATATGCTCCTGAAAGTGTACTGGAAAATGACAGCTTTACGTTGTACTGGGATCGTACTGTATTGACAGACCAATCAGCTGTGCACAACAGACCAGATTTGGTTCTTGTTGACAAATGCATGAAGCACACTACCTTCATAGATGTGGCAATCCCAAACAGTGGCAACATGCTAACAAAGCATGTTGAAAAGCTGTCAAAATACACGGAGCTTTCAGAACTGATAACGAAGCAATGGCACATGGCACAAGTCAGGACAGTTCCTATTATCATCTCCAGCACTGGCGTGATTCCCAACAACTTAAAGGAATCGCTCAGTGAGTTGAAATTAGACCCTGGCCTTTTCAAACTGATGCAGAAAACTGTCATACTTTCTACGTGTCGCGTAGTAAGGCTGTTCTTGGGCAATCAGGCCTGAAGGAGTGGGGGAAAAGCGTGAAGCAACTAGCCTACTGAGTGCAGTCACCAAGAATTTGATCCTTATGATATATATGGTATCTGGGATTGTAAATGTTTTCTTTCCAGCAAATATGCTGAGAATGTGTAAGCGCATGAGCAAAATAAATAATAATAATAATAATAATAGACAATAATAATACTAATAATAATAGAGTCGAAGTCGTCCTCTTTCGCTTGTACCAACCACCCGCCCGGCTTAATTGATATGCGGGCTCGACGTGACGCAGTTCTAGCAGGGGCTATCGTCTTATTGATTTGCTTAAATTCACTTTATGTACAAATTGTTGGTATTTATGAAAACAGGGTGAAATTCGTAACTGCTGCGTGTAATTCCCTTTCAAATGAATGCTCATTCGTTACGATCGGTTACTTGTGAGTGCCCCATGTCTATATACCACCCGCCCGGCTTTACTCTTATGCGAACTGGACGCGATATAGTTCTGTGAGGGGATATCGGCTCGTTTATTCGTTTAAACGCAGTTGATAGAGAAATGTATTTCAGTTGACATTTCAAGAAATACAAGATTTTCCCTGTACTATTGAGACGATTGGGAAGATTTTCGTACAAATCGCACCTTCTAAGTCCTTCTAGTTGAAGAGCTTGATTTTTATGAAACATACACCTTCGTCCGGAAACTGAAGGATCATTTATATAATTTAAGGAGGATGCATAATTCTCCTTATCGGACCACAAACCATGAACATTTCTTCCCTGTGTCAAAGGAACATTGGGGATGACTCCCTTTGTCTTTGTGAATTTTTCCGTTCTCTTTATTGTGACAATCGAGAAATTATTTGTCACTCAGTTTCATTGTTACGTGATAGGCGTTTTTTCCGATTTCAATGAACTACGACTTATATCAGTTTTCCGTCTCGGCATAAAATCACTGACTGGACTATTAATTATATTATCATGGAGATAGCATGTGCAACGAATTCTTGTCACACGTAATTTAAGAATGGCGAAGTGCATGAAACACAAATCTCCCTTCCGTCTAATCTAAACTTGACTGTGTATTCCGCGGAACAAAAAGTTCACAGGCGAAGTATACAAAAAGCAGAGTTGCACTACCAGGGAAGCTCCAACACATCCATTCTTCTCTGAAGTCAACTCAACACGACTCGACAGTGTCTGGGGTGATAGACTCGCTCGCCAGCCAGCTAGCTCGTAAACAGTCGCGGAAGCTAGTAATTGAATGGAGATTGTTGGAAGAAATGAAAACAAAAAATCACTAGTAGTGGGCGATGTATTGAAGGTAGAGATATGCCGCCCCGTACTCTTCTGTAGAACGTTTCAAGCTGAACAATTCTTACACTCATAGTATATAGATATTTTTAACGGTTTGCCCAGCGTAAACTTAAAAATCGCACGGACGCAATTTTTTTTTCGACTTTATCACTGAAGTCGTTACTGTTCGGCTTCCTGTGGTTGTAAATAAATTATTTTTTACAGAAACCTTCCTCGAGATATCCTTTACAGAATTATGAAAACCGCATCAAAATCCATCCAGTGGTTTTCGAGATTACCCGTTAGGCCTTCATCGAAGAATCTAAGTAAGTAGAGATATGATAACATTAATTACAATAAATTAAAACATACTGTATATGCAATGTAGGCGCAAATATAAACACACAAGAGATTTTTCTACTGGTCTTCTACCTCCATAGCCACACTCTCAATTTGGTTGATCTTCCAAAGGAGGCTTTTAGATGTGAATTTCACTGACAATTTGAATTAGATCAAGATAAACGGATGTTTTCAATTTTAAAACCTCTCTCCATTACAGTTTTGTGCAGAATGATTTAAGCTATCAAGTTCTTTATTCGACAACCTTCAAAGCCTTCACATCAATAGTGAATCTTTTGCATGGTATTCAAATAAGTCATTTTAATTTAATTTATCGACAATGAAACTTTGAAGAACATTTTTACAGAAGCAGATAATATTTCATTAATTTTGATCTTCAAGGTTTTAATTAACAATATTTTATGGTTTTTCAAATTTTCATTAAATATCCAATGTAACAGATCTGATTTTGAAAAAAGAAAATACAGTATTTTTACCATGATTATAGCCATTCTTCAAATAGTATGAAGATAGAATTCTCGTTCTATGTATACAATTTAGGACAGGTACATTTTTGTTTTACTTTGATTTAGCCTAGTTTTCACAAAGAAGATAAATTATTTAACAAGTAGTTCCGTGAGGAACTAAAGAGCCTACTTTTCTTACAATTTAAGATTCATGCCAATGAATAATCTATGTATCAGAAATGAAATGTTGCATTGGATCTATCAGCGCGCGTAAAATCATGTTGGCAATAATGTCATGTATGTGCTGCTTAAAATTAATCTGAAATATTATGATCTATTATTATCCGAATTCTGGATAAAATCCATTTGTTAATATAGAAGTTGCAGATATTTAGTAATAATAATGAAGATAATTGCTGTTTTAAGGGGCCTAACATCTAGGTTATCGGCCCTGCAGATATTTAAATATTGGACCAATCAGCAGGCTTAGAATCATGTTGGCAGCACTGACATGTATCAGTTATTCTAAATTAATCTAGAATGGCAGGTACTATACGTGTGCTGAGTCTAGAGCTGTTGGTTTGCATAATTCATGATATATTGGTATTAGAAGAAAGAAAATAGGGACATCATTTATGAACAGTTGGCAGCCCTTCTGGATCTCAAGAATACGCATTGTCATATCTGTTATAGTACACAAAGCACATACCAAGTTTAGTTGAAAGCCAATTGATAGTATATAAGTTACATGCATTTAAATGTTGGACCAATCAGCAGGCTTGGAATCATGTTGGCAACACTGTCATATATGGGCTCCTGAACATTAATCTGGTATGTCATTATCTATGAGTGTGCCAAGTTAAGATCAGCTCGCATGGATAACTTCTGAGAAATCCAACATAGAGTTCATATTTCAATTGCGATTTTTCAGCAGTTGGTAGCACTTATTTCATGTTCATATATGGCCGTGAGATATCCAAGTATAGATCTTGACTAATACCGAATTTGGCTTTGATTGCTGCGGCAGTTTAGGAGTTGATAGGGTGATAGTGGGGGGGGGGGGGGATCCACAGGCGACAGAAGAACAGACACAGACAGACAGACAGACAATCGCACATTTGCCTGGATCGATCTCATTAGTCTACTATTTCCTCATTTTTACAAAATGTGAAAAGTAGGCAAACAAGTAGTTCCGTGACGAACTTAAGAGCCTACTTTTCTTAACATTTCAGATTGATGCCAATCTATATAGACCTATCTAGAATAATGACGAAATCAAGTGATATAGTAACTTATTACAGTAGGTAGCCCTGGTGACTCTGAATATATACTTAGTTCCATCTCTTTGCACGTACATAATTTGGCAGAAGTCTAATGGATAGTATGGACGTTACTTGCTGTTTGATATTGGATTTATCAGTGCGCCTGAAAATCATGTTGGGAACAATGTCATGTATGTGATGCTCAGAATTAATCTGAAATTTTACGATCTATTATTGTGCCAATTTTGGATAAAATCCATTTGTTAGTAAAATATAGAAGTTACATGTAATTAAAAATTGAAACTATCAGAAAGCTTAGAATCATGTTGGCAGCACTGAGGTATATTAGTTGATCAAAATTAATCTAGAATGTCAGGTAGTATACGTGTGCAAAGTTTAGAAATGATGACTTGCATACTTTTTCATATATTGATTTTAGGATTAAACAAATAAAAGAGAGCATTTATTAACAGTTGGCAGCCTTGCTTGTTCTTACGAATACGCATAGTCGTAACTGTTATGGTACACAAAGCACATACGAAATGTGGTTGAAATCCATTTGTTAGTATAGAAGTTGTAATATTTAAAAACTGGACCTATCAGCAGGCTTAGAATCGTGTTGTCAACACTGATGAATGTAAGTTACACCAAACTAAGGTAGAATGTCAGGTACTATACGGGTGTAAGTTAAGAGCTGTTGTCTTATATACTTTTTGATATATTGATATTAGGGTTAACATATAGAGCATTTATGAACAGTTGGCAGCCCTGGTGGCTCATTAGATTACGCACATTCATATCTGTTGTAGTACACATAGTGCATACGAAATCTGGTTGAAATCCAATCGATAGTATAGAAGTTACATGCATTTAGAAATTGGACCTATCGGCAGGCTTAGAATCATGTTGGCAATACGGCATGTATGGTCTTCTGAAAATTAATCTGGAAAGCTATGGTCTATATGTGTGCCAATTTTGGAATAGTTCGCATGCATAACTTCTGAGATATCCAACGTAGAACTCAAATTACAATTGCGATTTTTCAGCAGTAGGTAGCACTGACGTCAATTTAAAAGATGGCCGTGAGATATTCAGGTATAGATCTTTGCTCTTACCAAATTCGGTTTCGATAGCTGCAGCCGTTTAGGAGTTGATAGGCGTGGGGGCAGACAGACAGACAGACAGACACACATTTCCCCGGATCGATCTCATAAGTCTACTTTTTCCTCATTTTTGCAAAATGAGAAAAGTAGCCTAATAGTACATTATGCAACGAGCCTATAATGGCTATAATTAAGACACGAGTATTTTTTTATAAAACGAGCGTATGCGAGTTTTATAATTTCCATACGAGTGTCTTAATTACCATTATAGGCGAGTTGCATACGACTGTTTATGTTCGACGATAATTATAACTTTATTATATGTTTTAACATAGGCCTAAATATTCATAAATATCTGTTGAGAGTCAGCTACTGGAATTTTGTGATCGCAGAGCGAGCGTTGGGTGTTATATCTCTGCCTTTCAAGAGCTTTGAACGACCGACGCATGCGCTCTGTGTGTTTGCAATGCCATATGCAAACCATATGTTTGCATCTGCCGTCCCTCAGTAATATTGTCACCGGTGTCAGTTGAAGACAATGCGCTGTGTAGAAATTAGTGTTGGTGATTTTAAGGTACAGTGCTATTTCTTGTCTCATATTCGCCAGTTTATTTACGCGAACATATGGACGGTGGGTATTCCATGTCGGTAATTTATTATAGTTCGATGTTGTGTTTATGTCCGACATGTTGGATTTTGAGCGCATGCGCGAAGTTATCGTTACCTAATTGGTCAATGAACGAGCTCTGATTGGCTGGAGAAACTGTATCATAATGGAAAACAGTGTTATAATGACCATCATTATGATACAGTTATCTGACACATAATAGTGAGGGTCGAACATAAAATATATGATAGAATTTATTTTCATAAATTAAATGTTTTGCTTCTGTGAGAGAGTAGTGAAAGGAGCGACCCCCACAGGAGGGAGGTGAAAAGGTTGCTTGAGCTTTTAGCTCTCGCAGTTAAGAAACGCACGTTCTTTTTATAAGAAGTGAGGTAGTGCACAGTTCGCTACTCCTGTGGGGGTCCGGGCGCGGACGCAAAGAGACCGCTGATGAGCCAGCTTGGTTTTCCGAGGCGAATCCCCACACAAGACACGGCATAAACCTTGACAAATTGCTGAGTTTCAATATATTAATCGTTTAAACGACCAATCAATTAATCGATTAAATGCTCGATGGATTAATCGTTATTTGTAGCAATTAATCGGTTTCTGTGCTTCGATTAATCGATTATTCGTTAGCAAAAAGAAATCGATTAAACTTACCAGCCAGTACTGAACATAAATTTGTGGTTGGAGTAGAACAAAAGTTTACCATATTACTGTAGATAAGACGATGACATGTGGGATCCGTGGTCATCACAGAGGCCTCCTCGGTTGTGAACCACTGAAGGAACCATGCTCACGCGTCCTATAACACACATATGAGTCGTCCAGTTGCAAAACTCGTTTAATCCACTTGTGATTGAGAATCATTTTCATGAGAAACGTTTCTCTGGACTTTGCCTCACGTATCTTTTTTGTTTGTTGTTTTCTACTTTTTGCGTTGTATTTTTGATTTTTGGTTTTGTGTTTGCTTTGTGCTTTTGCTTTTGAATTTGACCTTTTGCTTGTCTTTCTTCGTTTTGTGTTTGTTTTCTGCGTTTGCTTTTTTGATTTTTACTTTTACCTTTATGTTTCTTGTTTTTTGTTTTCTGCTGTTGCTTTTGTTTTTGAATTTCTCTTTTTGCTTTGACTTTTTTGTTATGGTTTTGTGTTTTTTATCTACTTTATGCTTTTTTGAATTTTGCTTTTAGCTTTAGTTCCTTGTTTTTTGTTTTCTGCTTTCGCTTTTGTTTTTGAATTTTGCTTCGTCTTTTTGGTTTTGTTTATGTGTTCGTTTTCTGCTTTTGCTCTTTTTGAATTTTGCTTTATGCTTTGTGTTTCTTTTTTGTTTTGTTTTCTGCTTTTGCTTTTGTGTTTGAATTTTGCCTTTATGCTTCGTGTTTATTGTTATTGGTTTTGTGTTTGTTTTCTGGAAAATCAAAATAAAACAAAACAAAATATAATAAATTAAAACAAAATAAAATAATAAAATACATAATTTTGCGACATGCTTCTTATTCACAAGTGGAAACGAGTTTTGCAACTGGACGACTCATATGGCCTCGCTGTCCGAAATTTCACGTGGACGTGCTGTTTTGCTCACGTGAGTGCTAAAAAAATACTTGTATGTTGGATATTGCCTGTTCTAACTCGGCACTACTTACGTGATCTCAGCTGTGATACTTGTTCCTAACTGGCTGGTTAATTTGCTGAAGTGGATAGTAGACAGTTACGTTAGTTAAATGTTGTTTTAAGGGGCGGAACAGCGAGGTCAGCAGCCCCTTGGATCGTAGACAGCTTTGCTATGGTGGTATGGTTGGTTCCTCAGTTTAGGGGCTGCGACTACGTGGTCATATAGCCCCGTATACTTTGGGTGTGTGTAGAATCTGTCTGATAACCGGTGTTAATTGTGATGGCTGTATTAGTGTGTGTTTTCTGCAATTCAGGTAATGACTGCAGACGATCAATTTCAATTAGTACCTACTTTTGCCACCAAATGCTACCGTCAACGACACCTAGCTGTGAACTTGGCTACTAGATGCCACCACAACCAGCACCAGGTGACAACGTTGGAACTTAGAGTATTACTCAAATATAACCTACAAATTTTAGCTTCACACAAGTGTAGTTAGTTGAAGGTTCTTTTACATGCCATAAATCTATGACGTGGGCCCGCCGGCCTTACTTCCCCTCTGAAGGAGGGCATACTGAGGGATTTTTAACTCTCTTAAAAAGTCCGACGACTTGAGCCGAGTTTGAGCCCGCGATCTTACGCATAGAATGTCAGCATGCTATGCTACGAAGGTAGAGGGGAAGTGTGTGTCATACTGACATACCTCTGCACGCGTGGAAGGGCTCTTCACGTGAGCAAATTCCTTGGCCGGCCCTGATTTAATTTAATTACTGATTTTAAATTTAATTGGTATTCTGCCCGAAGGCAGGTCCGATCCTCGGAAGAGGCTACTCCCAGCCGTAGTTTACTTGCGGTAGGGTGGCCAGGGCCTTTCCGCTCCTCCTTATGTTGGCCAACAGCGCGCAGTGCCTAGAACTGGCATGCCATCCATGTTCCGACTGCACCCAATGTTGGTTAACTGCGATCCGGGATCCGGTGTTTCAACACGGCTAGTCCGTTGGCAATTACTGATTACTGTTATTTAATTACCAAATTAGTTTTTTTTTTAAGAATCGACCTTCAGAAATGATCGTGGTAAATTGATGTAATAGAAACATTCGGGTCTAAGTGCCACATACTATTTGATTGGCTGTTCAGTCTTGCATTTGTTCAATTCTCCAAATGCAGTGCTTCAAGCACTGTGCAAGTTTTGTAACTAAAGGAAAGCCTCTGCCGCCGAATTTGATAAAAACATAATTAATGTTTGTTTACGTAATTATGAACACTCACCTACATTGAGCGTGCTCTTAATATGGACAGCTTATCAGTGATCGGCCTGTGTTTTCTTAGTTAGGACAAGAGAATGTTAGTGCTCGTGTGTGGCTATAAACTGTCAAATTATTGACCATCAAGACACAAAGCGCCATACGTACAGCAAGTGATGGCAGATAAACATGCAAGCCCATGCAATGGGCTATTGAACATCAGGCTGTGCTCAGTCCTACGCAGTGTCTTCCACCAGTCACACTTCAGTGAGCATAAGCACTCAAATTATTTCGTAGACATGAAGACTTTAGGTATAGCATCTGTCGTGATACAGTTTTCGGTATTTGTGGTGCAAGATATGCTGGGAGAAACATGGAGCGTGATCAAGAATTATGAATGGGCTTCATTGTGCTATCAATATCAGACCGGTGTTTTGTGATGAAGTTTCTGCCCAATCATTTCTAGTAAAGGAAGTTCACGTTACCTACTAAGAACTCCAGGAGATGTGGAAACAACTGTATTAGTTACCACCCTATGGACGGATTGATTATTATAATAATAATCGTATTGCCTTCCATCTGTGGATTGGCATAGTATACTAATGACAGTATAAATCCCTCAAAATGATCGTGTCTCCAGAATATAATAGTATATTTGACTGTAGAGTAAATGGATCCTTCTATGGTAATAGCAACGTTTGGAAACTTTCCATACAACATTTGAACACCTCATGTTAAAGAATAAGTACTTTAAAATGAATCTTTATTCTTCTATAAGGCCGCTACTTCTACTTTCTAAAGTATTTGGTCTTGCACCATATACCTTTCGTGATTCAAGCGAAGGAAACTTGAGGATTTCTCGATATCAATCGTCAAAACGCGGATCTGTTTATTCCTTCATATTATTTGTAGTGATACTATTATTTCTCGGGCTCGACTTTGTTTATTTTGCAAACGATTTGAGTGAACATTTCCCCCTGACTATGTTTATCCCATACGTGCTAGCATCATGCTCCGCGTACGCTACCACTCTGGCGTCCATTGGTATGTTTGCGTTCGGAAACCAGAACAGTGTAATTCGCATCCTGCTTGCTTTAGAACATATTGACAAAGGACTGCACAGTGTAACCCATCCTTTCCATAGAAATTGTCGGAAGAAAAGCATCATGGCAATCATCGGACTGCTGGTGTACGTGTTTTCCATATGTGTCGCTCAAGTGCTGCTCTGGGACGATGCGAACCCCATCAGAGAGTTCATAGCTATTTTTATTGGTTGCCTAGTGGAGTTGCAGTTCTCATGTTTGGTGATTTTACTAAAGAATAAATTTCAAGTTCTAAATAAAGAGCTCCTTCGTATATTTGGAGACCATGAGAATATATTCAGAGAGTCTGACTCGAATTTATCACATTTCAATAAGAAAATAGCCAATTTTATAGAAGTGAAAGAAATGATTACGGTCTCATCTATCAGAGGGCAGCTGAATAACTCTTCCAGATTGACTGAATTATGCAGGACGCACATGGTGCTCTGTCACATTGGGTCCCTGATAAACTCGGCTTATGGAGTACCTGTGTTACTGCTGTTATTGCAAATATTAGTCAGTATTGTAGGTTTTACCTTCTATAACATTACGAAAATATCAAATAGTGAAATGTCAACTGTAATCATTTTAGACTGTCTACTGGTTTTGAGTCTATTGATCGTGGCAGTGTTTCAATTGTTACTGATCACGATTCCTTGTCAGTCAGCCACAAGCGAAGCCAATCGTACTGCGCTGCTGGTTCGTCATCTCATCCTGTGTCACCCTCAAAACACCAGACTTCACATGTTCTCCCAGCAGCTTCTGCACGTCAAGCTGGAGTTATCAGCTTGCTCTCTGGTCGTGCTAGATAGTACATTACTAGCAGCTGTTGCGGCCGCCTCTACAACATATACTATCATTCTGCTTCAGTTCAGAGCATCTGGAGTCAAGTAGCTTAGTGTTACGTCACTTACTTTGCAGTTCATAACTTGCGAACTACTTGTGCTGGATTGGATTGTGCGTTGATAGCGTCTATCCCCAGCTTTTCAATTCTGAACAATGTATTTTAAGACTGGTAAAACTAGTTGTCTGGGCTCATTCATCACAGTGTAATGGAGTTTGACCACGTCAGACAAGATAGAAAAATGTGTTCATACATCCGTTACCTTGAGTACTCGCTGATCGACTCGAAGACTTGTGTCTATTCACAATTGAACCAAGTTTCGGGTATAATCGTCGGTTCGGCCATATTCGGGTCTTCTCCTTTACCTTGAGTACTCGCTGCTTGACTCGAAGACTAGTGTCTATTCACGAATGGACAAAGCTTCGGGTACAATCGTCGGTTCGGCCATATTCGTGTCTTCTCCTGTATCTTGAGTATTCGTTGCTTGACTCCAAGACTTGTATTAATTGACAATTGCACAACGCTTCGGGTATAATCATCGGGCTGGCTATATTCGTGTTTCCTGCTTGATGGTGAGCACTCGCTGATCGACACATAAGATTTGTGTCAACTCTGGAACAACACTTCGGGTACCATATTCGGCTCGGCTGTATTCGTACCTAGTGTCTCAGAACCCTGTGGCCGGGTATGAGGATCATACGAGAGGCAACAGAGGAGTCAAACGACAAGTATACTTGGCTTTGTCATTAGTGATCTGGAGATCTTAATTTTTTCCAGTTCACCTAAGCAAGTTCGTATCATTATAGAAACGGGCTGTTATTCAACCCGACAATATTGGTTGGTTGAAATACAACGCAGTGTACTAGAAACTTACGCTAGTTACAAGCATTAGGGATAGCTATTTTGTACTTCTACTGTACAATACAAAATAATATGAAAGAACATTTATTGTAGTTTAGTGCTTTATGCCTCGAATTACTCGTACTTTAACTGACGTCATTCCTACATCTTAAGGTCACCACATACTCTTAAACGATGAAGAAGTCTATTTTTGTGGCATCACTTTATTAAGTATTTTCTGGGATTAATCTAAAGCTATGATTCTTGTCACATATAAGAAGCGGTATATTCTGAGCTGTTTTTACCATGTAGTGCTACTTTGCTTTTATAGGATGTGTGAAATGAATACAAATTTGCACAGATACATTTTCAAAAAAATGTTGTATAAGTTGCTTCAGGTACACATTTCTCAGTTGTTTTTCAATCAAATATTCTCAAATTTTGTTCACATACCTGGAATGGATCATGGCAGATGAGTAACCACTTTGTTTCATTATTATGGAGACAGAATGTAAGAAAGAAAATTAGAACTCATTCTTTTTAAATTTATTCAAAAATATGTATCAATGTTGCTCTTCCCAATCCATGCCTACTTTGTTTTGGAAGTGAAAATAGGTTAATATTCAAGTACTCCATTAGGCAAGTTAATGTAAAAAATAGCCCTCTATCTTAAATGGTTTCCTAGTTATTGGTACCTAAACATAAAAAATGAGTATTAACGGAAAACAGCTGGCAAAGTTAAAAGTGTATAATTCAAAGCATGCGACGCTAATTGTAAAAAACGAATTTAAGGTAGTTGTAGACATAAAAACCCCAACAAACTATATATATTTGGATTCAGAAAAGAATGAAGAATTTTATGGCGCCAAAATAAAAAAATCCTTAACGGCTAGCACATTCATGGTTATCAGTCCCGTATACATAAATGTGTGTGGGTGATAATGTGAGTTCAGCAACAATGTGAGCAGTAACGGTAATTGTTTGGCACTTGTGGATTGGAACTGGTACTACAAACATAAGATCGTAATATAGAATTGATACGTCAACAAGTAGTTCCGTGAAGAACTATACAGCCTATTTTCATATATCCTACTCATGTTAGCTGCCACTATCAACATACACAATTTCAGTTTGATTGCTGTAATAGATTCGTAGATATTGAGAACCGACTAAATATTTCGGATGGTCGCCATGTTGGATTTTATATATGTAGGTCCTAGAGTTATGTACTGTTACATGCAGATTATTGTGAACGTGTAGTATTCAAACTTCAATCGCATAATTAGGACACAAGAACAAACAAGGGGATTTTAAAATTTTTCACAGCTGCCATCTTGAGGTTATGGAAACAATTGAAATAAATTAGATGCCAGTGGATTAACATTCGGATAAAGATTTACTGTACCAAGTTTCACTGCACGTGGATGGTTAAATTGCGAGAAACGTCCATGTGAATATTTATAATTCGCGTCACCGCCATGTTGGATTTGTGATCACCAGGTTATTTAAAGTCCTATAGGTGAACTTAAGTTCATAGCCCCCTATGAACATTAGAAATGCAGTTTGATTGTTAAATAGATTCGTAGATATTCAGTATCGTCTAAATATTTCGGATGGTCGCCATGTTGGATTGTTAAATGTATAGGCCATAGAGTCATGTACCATTAAAGGAAAATTATTGCGTAGGTTCATTATTCAAACTTTCACTTCGATCGCATGACTACATCACAAGAAATAAAAAATTAATTTTAAAATTCGCACTGCCACCATCTTGAGGTTATGTAAACAATTGAACTAAATTAGATACCAGTGGATTACAATGTGTATAAATATTTCCTGTACCAGGTTTCAGTGCGCTTGGAACATTAAATCGCGAGAAAGGTCTATTTAAAACTTTCAAAATTCGCTTGGCCGCCATGTTCGTTTTGTAATTAACCGGTTTTTGAAAGTCTTATAGATGGACTTCCAGTAGTGCCCTTTATCTCCGTACAAAATTTTAGGGAGATACCGCTAATAGTTTCAGAGATAATGCCGGTGAAATATTTCGCACATCCGCCATCTTGTGATTATGCAAACAATTGAACGAAGTTAGATGTCGGTGCATTACAATGTATATAAACATATACTGTACCAAGTTTCATTGCGTTTGGTTGGTCAAATCGCGATAAACGTCTATTTAAAAGTCGCAAATTCGCTTGGCCTCCATGTTGGTTTTGTAGTTACCAGGTTTTCAAAAGTCACATAAGTGAACTTATAGTAGTTCCCTCTATCACCATAGAAAATGTCAGGGTAATATCGGTAATAGTTTCGGAGATATTGAATGCTGGTGAAATATTTCGCACAGCCGCCATGTTGGATTGGTGAGTCGTAACAAAATTTGAAGGGCACGGTCGAGGTCGCCGGGAATAGTGCTATGAACTTTCCGAGTTTCATTGAAATCGCTCCTGCCGTTTAGATTTTATTAGGGGGGGGGGGACACACACACACGAATCACACACACACACACACACGGACAAAAGGTGATCTCATAAGCCTATTTTTTCAAAATTGAAAATAGGCTAAAAATCATGTGCTAGTATGTGTACTTCACTCACACGATGTTCAATCGAAAACTGTCTCTGTCCATTAAAAGTTGTTCAAATGTGATTGTAAAGCTGGTATCATCTGTTACTTAAGTTTGCTAGCAATGGAAACTTTAAAGAGAGTAAAATTCAAGGGTAGGTAGTGAATATATAATTCATACAAATTTGGTACAATTTTTAGCCTATTTTCCTTTATGAAAAAAAAAATACGCTTTTGAGATCATTATTTGCCCGTGAGTGTGTGCGTATGTATGAGAGTGTCCAAAATCGCTGGAGCGATTACTATGATACTCGGTAATGTCATATTACTATTTTGTCCGATTCCGACCGTGCCCCACAAATATTATTATGTCTCACCAATCCAACATGGCGGCTGTGCGAAATATTTAACCAGCACTCTATATCTCCGAAAGTATTACTAATACGACCCTGTAATTTCGTATGGTGATAAAGGGTTGTACCCGAAGTTTACCTATGTGACTTTCAAAAACGTGTTACGTACAAAACGGAAATGGCGGCCAAGCGCAGTTGAAACATTTAAATATACTTTTCTCGCGATTTAATCATCCGAGTGCAGTGAAACATGGGTCAGCAAATGTTTCTACACATTGTAATGCACTGACATCTAATTTAGTTCATTTGTTTACATAACCTCAAGTTGGCAGCTGTGGGGAATTCCAAAAATTAGTTTTTATTTCTTGTATCCTAATCATGCGATTGAAGTCAACGTTTGAATAATGAACCTAAGAAATAATCGTCATCCAATAGTACATAACTCTATAGCCTGCATGGATTAAAATCCAACATGGTGACCATCCGAAATATTTAGATGATCCTCAATATCTGATAATCTATGACAGCAATCAAACTGAGATTACGTATATATGTTGATAAAGGCTATGAACATACGTTCGCCTATGGGATTTTCAATAACCTAGTGAGCTTAAATCCAACATGGTGGCGATGCGAAATTTAAAGATTTAAATGGCCATTTATCGCGATTTGACCATCAGAGTGCAGTGAAACTTGGTACGGAAAATGCTTATACAAATTTGAATCCACGAACATCTAATTTATATCATTTATTTTCATAACCACAATATGGCGGCCGTGCGAAATTTTAAAATCTTTTTTTCTTGTGTCCTAATCATGCGATTGAATTTTGAATAATACGCCTACGGAAAAATTTCCATGTGATAGTAGACTACATGACTGTATGGCATATATAACAAGAAGTTCCGTGACGAACTAAAGAGCCTACTTTTCTGAAAATTAAAGGTCCATGGCAATGATTAATCTATATGTATCTATCTAGAATAATGACGAAATTAAGTTGGTAATATAGAAATTTCGAATTATTTCGAAATACTGTATACCTGGCATGAAAATGAAAATCCACAGCCTGCTTCCAGTCTCCGACCGGGTCAGGAATGGAATGAGTGAAGCCCCTATCTAGCGGCGAGGATGTGAACTGTGCCGGCTGCCGAGGCCTGACGCACTCCTCTGGGGCAATGATTAAATGAATGACAGATGAAATGAAATGATAGTGGAGAGTGTTGCTGGAATGAAATTTTGACAGGGAAAACCGGAGTACCCGGAGAAAAACCTGTCTGCCCCCGTTTTGTCCAGCACAGATCTCACATGGAGTGACCGGGATTTGAACCACGGATCCAGCGGTGAGAGGCCGGCGTGCTGCCGCCTGAGCCACGGAGGCTTCGTATACCTGGCATAATGTAGCCTAATAGAGAACTACAGTTGGCAGCCCTGGTGACTGAATATATTCTTAGTTCCATCTCTTAAGGTACAGAATACAAAATTTGGTTGAATTCCAATGAATAGCATGGACGTTACATGCAGTTAAACATTGGATCTAACAGCGCGCCTAAAATTATGTTGGAAACAATGACATACATGTATTGGTCAGAAATAATCTGAAATAATATGATCTATTGTTGTGTCAATTTTGAATAAAATCCATTAGTTAGTATAGAAGTTACATGCATTTTAAAATTGGACCTATCATCAGGCTTAGAATCATGTTGGCAGCACTGACGTTTATCAGTTACTCCAAATTAATCTAGAATGTCAGGTACTATACGTGTGCAAAGTTTAGAGCTGTTGGCTTGCATACTTTCTGATATATTGATATTAAGAAAAACGAATAGAGACAGCATTTATTAACAGTTGGCAGCCCTGGTTGCTCCTAAGAATGCGCATAGTAATATCTGTTATGGTACATATTACACATAAGAAATTTGATTGAAATCCAATTGATAGTATAGAAGTTACATGTATTTAAAGTCGGATCTATCAGCAGGCTTAGAATCATGTTGGTAGCACTGATGTATATAAGTTACTCCAAATTAATATAGAATGTCAGGTACTATACGTGTTTAGAGTTTAAAGCTGTCGGCTTGCAAACTTTCTGATATATGGGTATTTGGATAAAAAAAAGAGAGCATTTATTAACAGTTGGCAGCCTTGATGGCTCTTAAGAATGCACTCAGTCATATCTCTTTATGTACGCATAGCACATACGAAATTTGGTTGAAATCCAATTGATAGTGTAGAAGTTATATGCATTTAAAATTTGGACTTATCAGCAGGCTTATAATCATTTTGGCAACACTGCCACGTATGGCCTCCTGGAAATTAAACTGCAATATTATTATCTATACGTGTGCCAAATTTGAAATAGCTCCCATTCATACCTTCCAAGATATCCAAAATGGAGCTCAAATTTCAATTGCGATTTTTCAGCAGATGGTAGCACTGACATCATTTCCAAATATGGCCGTGAGATATTCAGGTGTAGATCTTTACTGCTACTAAATTTTGTTTCGATTGCTGCAGCCGTTTAGGAGTTGATAGGGGGGACACACACACAGCCAGCCAGACAGACAGACAGACAGAAGGATAGACAGACAGACAGACAGACAGACAGATAGACACACATTTGCCCGATCTCATAAGTCTACTTTTTCCTCATTTTTGCAAAATGTGAAAAGTAGGCTAAAAATCCAACATGGCGAACATCCAAAATATATATACGGTTCTCAGCAGTGGCGGCTCTTAGATGAGAAAGTAGGTGAAGAGCCAAACTCAATTTCAGCGGTACAGCGTTTGTGAATATTAACATATTTCTTTTCGTATTTGAATGCTTAAATATCTGCTAAAAAGCTAATACTTAACCAAATATATATTACTGGTACTAAATAGTCAAACTCACCAATTTTAGGTAGATTTCATTAGAAAGCTAACTATTGCAATGGGTACCATGTTTCGACATCCGGAAAATTTCGACATATCTTCGCGTTTCCCATCCCCCAGACCCCAAAACCACCGTCAGTTCAAAAGTTTATATATAATACAAGCTGACCCGGCAGACGTTGTCCTGCCAATCAAAGAAAGTGTCGTAACTTTGTTTCATGAAGTGCTTTTGGATAGACAATATTTTTTTCAATTTCTGTTAACTGCCTCTAAACTATCGTGAATTGAATTAACTAATCTAGAAACATTCGTGGGAGTGTGAACAACAACTCTCCAAAGTTTCATCGCAATCGGATAAATGGCATATAACGCATACGGGATTTTGTTTAAATGATTCGTGCGCTGTCACTTATTTGTTGAATCCACTCCTGCTCTACCAACTGTGAAATGGATTTACTAAGTTAGAAAGCTTCACGTAAGTGTACACAACAACTCATCAAAGTCTCATCGCAATCGATGAATAGTATATGAACGCATACAGGATTTTGTTGGAACACTTCGCGCGTCGTCACTCATTAGTTACATCTACTCGTGCGCTACCAATATTGTAAAATGGATTTACCAAGTTGAACACCTTCCCTGGCGTGTACACAACAACTCTTCAAAGTTTCATCGGAATCGGATGAATGACATATGAACGCATAAGGGATTTTCTTTAAACGATTCGCTTGCCGTCACTCATTTTTTGAATCTACACATGCGCTACCTATTGTAAAATAGATTTACTAAGCCTGAAACCTTCTCTGGAGTGTACTCAATGATTCACCAAGGTTTCATCGCAATCTGATGAATGATATATGACCGCATACGGGACATTCTGGAAACGATTCGCGCGCCGTCGCTCATTTGTTGAATCTACTCGAGCGCTACTAATTAAAAACTGGATTTACTAAGACAGAAACCTTTCCTGGACTGTACACAACAATTCACCAAAGGTTCATCGCAATCGGATAAATGGTATATGAACGCATACAGGACTTTGTTGAAACGATTAGCGTGCCATCGCATATTTGTTGAATGTACTCGTGCGCTACCTATTGTAAAATGAATTTACTAAGCCAGAAACCTTTACTGAAGTGTACACAACAATTCACCAAAGTTTCATCGCAATCGGATAAATGGTAGGCCTATATGGAGGCATACGGTACTTAGTAAAATACATTCACGTGCCGTCACTCATTTGTTGAATCTACTCGTGCGATGCCTATTGTAAAATGGATTTATTAAGCCAGAAACCTTCCGTAGGGTGTACACAACATCTCACCCAAGTTTCATCGTAATCGGATGAATGGTACATGGACGCATACGGGACTTTGTTTAAACGTTCGCGCGTCGTCGCTCATTTGTTGAATCTACTCGTGAGCTATCAATTGTAAAATCGATTTACTAATCCGGAAGCCTCCCCTGGAGGATACACAAAATATCACCCAAGTTTCATCGCTATCGGACGAATGGTATTTGAACGCATACGGGACTTTGTTGAAACGCTTCGCACGTCGTTACTCATTTGTTGAATCTACTCGAGCGCAACCTCCTGTGAAATGGATTACTAAGTTAGAAGCCTTCACTTAAGTGTACACAACAACTCATCAAAGTTTCATCTCCAACAATGAAAGGAATATAAACTTATACGGGACTTTGTTGAAATGCTTCGGGCATCGCCACTCATTTGTTGAATCTAGTCGTGCGCTACCTATTGTGAAATTTATTTACTAAGCCAGAAGCCTTCCCTGGAGTGTACACAACATCTCACCCAAGTTTCATCGCTATCGGACGAATGGTATTTGAACGCATACGGGACCTTTTTGAAACGCTTCGCGCGTCGTTGCTCATTTCTTGAATAAATTCGTGCGCTATCTATTGTAAAATGGATTTACTAAGCCAAACACCTACCCTGGAGCTCACACAACATCTCACCCAAGTTTCATCGCTATCGGACGAATGGTATTTGAACGCAACGGGACTTTGTTGAAACGCTTCGCACGTCGTCGCTCATTTGTTGAATCTACTCGTGCGCAACCTCCTGTGAAATGGATTACTAAGTTAGAAGCCTTCACTTAAGTGTACACAACAACTCATCAAAGTTTCATCTCCAACAATGAATGGAATATAAACTTATCCGGGATTTTGTTGAAATGCTTCGCGCATCGTCACTCATTTGTTGAATCTAGTCGTGCGCTACCTATTGTGAAATTTATTTGCTAAGCTAGAAGCCTTCCCTGGAGTGTACACAACATCTCACCCTAATTTCATCGCTATCGGACGAATGGTATTTGAACACATACGGGACCTTTTTCAAACGCATCGCGCGTCGTCGGTTATTTCTTGAATCTATTCATGCGCTATCTATTGTAAAATGGACTTACTAAGCCAAACACCTTCCCTGGAGCTTACTCAACATATCACCCAAGTTTCATCGCAATCGGATGAATGGTATATGAACGCTTACGGGACTTGGAAACGCTCTAACGTGCAGAGTCAAACAGTAGAATTCGACATCACTGCCACCTTTGGTATAAAACACAACTTTCCGCCACGGGCGAAGTGTATGCAATGGCGGTAGTTCCACAGGTTGCGACCAGGTGGCTCTCACGTGCAGAGAAAAACCGTCCAAAGACATCAGCTTTAGTCAAGGCCAAGGCTAATGGTTTCCATGACGACTGTTTTGACTGTATATTGAGGTTCTAAAATTGTGTGTAAATTGTGGTTCTAAAATTGTGTTCATTGCACCTACCGGGTCAGATTGTGAATCTAAACCATACATGGACCCACCCTAATATACATACCAAATTCCATCAAAATCGGTTCAGTCGTTTAGGAGGAGTTCAGTCACATACACACGTGTCGAAGAATTATATTTATAAAGACAAGCTGACCCGGCAGACGTTGTCCTGCCATTCAAAGAAAGTGTTGTAACTTTGTTTCTTGAAGTGCTTTTTATACACAATAATTTTTTCAATTTCTTTTAACTGCCTCTAAACTATCGTGAATTGAATTAACTAATTTAGAAACATTCGTTGGAGCGTGCACAACAACTCTCCAAAGTTTCATCAAAAACGGATAAATGGCATTTAACGCATACCGGATTTGGTTTAAATGATTCGTGCGCTGTCACTCATTTGTTGAATCTACTCGTGCTCTACCAACTGTGAAATGGATTTACTAAGTTATAAAGCTTCACGTAAGTGTACACAACAACTCATCAAAGTGTCATCGCATTCGATGAATAGTATATGAACGCATACAGGATTTTGTAGGAACGCTTCGCGCGTCGTCACTCATTTGTTGAACATAGTCGTGCGCTACCTAATGTGAAATTGATTTACTAAGCCAGAAGCCTTCCCTGGAGTGTACATAACATCTCACCCAAGTTTCATCGCTATCAGACGAATGGTATTTGAACGCATACGGGACCTTTTTGAAACGCTTCGCGCGTCTTCGTTCATTTGTTGAACCTATTCGTGCGCTATCTATTGTAAAATGGATTTACTAAGCCAAACACCTTCCCTGGAGCTCACTCAACATATCACCCGAGTTTCATGTCAATCGGGTGAACGGTATATGAATGCATACGGGACTTTGAAACGCTCTAACGTGCAGAGACAAACAGTAGAATTCGACATCACTGCCACCTTTGGTATAAAACACAACTTTTCGCCACGGGCGGAGTGTATGCAATGGCGGTAGTTGCACAGGTTGCGACCAGGTGGCTCTAACGTGCAGAGACAAACCGTCCAAAGACATCAGCTTTCACGAAGGCCAAGGCTAGTGGTTTCCATGACGACTGTCTTTGACTGTATATTGTGGTTCTAAAATAGTGAGTAAATTGTGGTTCTAAAATTGTGTTCATTCCACCTACCGGGTCAGATTGTGAATCTAAACCATACATCGACCCACCCTAATATACATACCAAATTCCATCAAAATCGGTTCAGTCGTTTAGGAGGAGTTCAATCACATACACACGTGTCGAAGAATTATATATATAAAGATATATATATATATCAGTTTCTTGTGGACACGATAACTACCGCAATTTTGCACCAATCACTTTGAATTTTTTACATAATATGTATCCCGATAAAATCTCGGACGAGTTCGTTAATGGGCAAAATCGGTCGAAAGGGGCAAAACTGGGGGGCTTTTTTTCGAAAAAGTGAAATATCACTATAACTCTCTTAATATGTGAACTATCGAATCCCTTCAAAGTTCATATTATGTGCCGGGCAAGTGCCAAAATTTATGTTCAAAAAGTTTTTTGATAGCACCAACCATTGGCCAATGGGGTGAGAAAAATGGAGTTTTTCGGGAAACATTAATCATTTCTCTCTTAATAGGCACAATATCAAAACCGTAATAAATGGACGATATTCCCCTAATAATTACCTAAAACTTTTGTCTGAAAGAATTTTCGATACAACCCACCATTACGCCAAGGGATGAGAAAAATGATTTCGGAATTAGAAGTAAATGCCAAGAGCCATCAGAGGTTACCATGACAACGCTTCTAAATTAATGAGGGATGAACTATCAGAGGTCACATTCAATTTCCATCTGACTATGTGGGAAGCGGCTTCGGTGACGTAGCCTAGCTGGTAGCATGCTGAACTTATATGCCCAAGTTCGCGGGTTCAAAGCCGGCCGAAGTCGTCGGATTTTTAAAGAGCGCTGAAAATCCCTCAGTATGCTTTCCTTCAGAGGGGAAGTCCAACGTTCGTTGCAAGTTACTGGTTGCGGTGGCATGTAGTAGCCAAGTTCACAGCTGGGTGTTTTTGACGGTATATTTGGTACCAACATTAGGAACTACTACTTGAAATTGACCGTCTGCAGTCCTTACCTGAATTACAGACTAATACAGCCATCGCACTTAACACTGTTTATCAGACAGATTCTACACACACCCAAAGTACACGGGGTTACATGACCGCGTTGTCGCAACCCTAAACTGAGGAATCAACCAACATCTCTGCGGGAGATAAAATTTGACGTGAAGAAGTAACAGACAGTTAGATAGTTACACATCAGTTCCAAACCTTGCATAAGGACGGTGTGACCACAAGTATAACAAGATGTTCAGTAAAGAACATATAGCCTACTTTCTCCTAAATGTATGAGAATAGTTATAACTCGTTATTATCAAAGGGTATAATAGATCCATTTCTTCGTTGAAGACCTTAGAAACTATTTATCTCTGCCAAACGCCACAACATAGAAAAAAATACTACCATCAAAGATAGATAAGAATTATCTCAAGAATGTTATGGATCTGGAGACATAATCGACCGGACTGGCTGCGTGATTCAGCAGTAACGTTCTCGCTTGCTGGGCCCTAGGTTGCAGGTTCGTATCCTGGCGCAGTCAACTGGCATTAGAGGGTGCTCAAATGCGAGGGAGTCGTGCCAGTAGATTTACTGGCACGTTAAAGATCCCCTTCGGGCCAAAATTCCGGCACCCTGGAGTATCTAAAAGCAGCAGTAGTTAAAAGGGACGTAAAACAAATAACATTATTATTATTGTTATTATTACGGGGGTAGCGTGATGGCGTAGTGGCTTAGCTGCTCGTCTTTCACCCGGACGGCCGGGAATCGAATCGCGGTGACAGCTGGGCGAAATTTTCACCTGAAAAATCACGTGGCGTCAGGAAGGGCATCCGGTCTTAAATCCCCGGCCAAAACCAAAATGAGCCGGGTTGGCTCCGGCGACCCCAATTAATTGGGATAAGCCGTAGAGAATGATGATGATGATTATTGTTATTATTACATAATCGACCTGCCGTGGGCAACATCCAACTTTGAGTTGAGGCAAGTCTTTACACGTCTGGTTGTGCATGGCTTTCATAACCCTAATTGAATTAACAAATCTTTCCATGACCCTACAGAGACGTGTGTATACAAACTATGTGGATATTTTCGATTGTTATTTGCCTGAAATAAAAGTAGTAATTAATAACCTGAACTAGCACCAACGGCTAGAATTCCTAACTATGTGAAATCGTTTTGTTCTTTACTTCAAATAACATTTTCAAATATCGCACAATAGGCTGTTACAAACCCTTTAAAATAAAAAGTACACAATGGAGCAAGCGCCATCGATCAAGTGTTCTACAGGGGAAAAGCGATTCGCATAGTGAAACAAGAAGGATTATGGGCATCGGGTGCTTCTCCAATTCGAAAACACATCCCCGTGCACACTGAGATAGAAATAGCGTCACAGACTGCAATAGCATATCGATTTCCAGAGCAACTCCCTTCTAGGAACCTAGATCAGACAAAATTGCAGGACATAACATGTATTGAAGAAGCAAAAGCCCTCATCGCTCAGGATCAAATAGATGACGCGGCGCAGTGTGTTAGCTTGTTAATCAGCAAAGCCTTCGTCTACAGAAGAAAGAGACATGCACAAAAATGGTTCGATAGTGAGTGCTACATTACTCGGAAAATTACACTACAATCGTTGTACAAAGCAAAGTGCACAAACCACAAAGCTGATTTGGAGTATTACGCTACGAGGAGGAAAGAGTATAAACTACTACTTCATACTAAAAGAACCGAGCACATTGAAGCCGAAGCAAGGGAAACAGCGGAACTAGCAAGATCAGATCCCTACATAGCTCTAAGAAAGAGGCAAGCTCCTAAGGCAAGAGAAATACCAATAGAGACATGGGCGGAACATTTCTCTGGGATCCTCAACAAGAATGGAACATTGGAAGAACACCAAGTCTCTGCTACAAATTGCATAGCTGATGATTTCCTCCAAATAACCACATATGAAATACAAACTAATATCACGTCATCTAAGAAGGGTAAGGCGGCAGGACCTGACAAGATATTCCTGTAAGCTGGAGAACGGCCCAAATGACAATTCTGTACAAGGGGAAAGGAAACACTGAAGATCCCAACTCTTACAGAGGAATAGTACTAGAGCCCACGATATTCAAGATTTTCTCTAAAATTTTAACAAAAAGACTAGCCAAGGAGGTGGATATGTACATACCAGATTGTCAATTCGGCTTTCGAGAAGGACGGAGTACTCTACAAGCAGTGGCATTACTACAAGAAGAAGTGGAACAGGCTCTGAGGCATAAGTAAGGGAAATTTCACGTGGTCTTCATAGACTATCGTAAAGCTTTTGACTTGATAGACAGGAATATCCTCATAAATAAACTTAAAGGGATGCTAGGAAACTCTAACCCCCTAGCGAGAATAGTTGAGGTAATCCTAGCATACAACTATGTCATTTTAAATGACGGTGTAGTTCTGTCTGAAAAGGTCCGTCAGACAAATGGCGTACTTCAGGGCGATCCTATGAGTCCCCTACTTTTTAACATCTTGACAGCTGACATTATTAACACCGTCCAAGACTACCCAACAGTGAAACTTATCATGTACGCCGACGACATGGCTCTAGGTTCACATTGCATAAGTGATCTGCGTGCCGCTCTTCAGAAACTTGAATTATGGGCTGACGAAAACAGTTTAGTGATCAACAAAGAAAAAACAGTGCAAATGACTTTTAGAAAAGGAGGCAAACTGGCGTTGGATGATCATTTAACTCTGCAAGGAGATATGCTAAGAGTAGTAAATAATTTCCGGTATTTAGGAATATATCTACGACACTGTCGTCCTACAGGATACACACTCAGGAAAGGGCTTCAGCAGCTACGAAAGCCACTCATCGAATTAAAAATATCCGACAACTTTCTTTGCCCACTGCAATGTCATTGTTCAAAACAGTAATAACTCCAATTGCCTCATATGGAATAGAATTAATATGGGATAAGCTTTCGAGTAGCGATTTCAAACGTTTAGAAAGTGTTAAATCACGATATCTGAAGAGTGCTTTGGGAGTTGGGATTTATGCACCCTCAAGGATTGTATACGAATTAGCCAGGGAAAGCTTCTTCTTGGAAGACCTGAGACTGCAATTCACGCTGCCATCTACCGGCCCTTACCAAGCGCATCTCCAACTGCGGCGGAGGAAGAGAAATGACATTGACCCTGATTTTTATAGCACTAGTGCAATGATGGATAGGCAATGGACGGAGGCAGGACAGGATCTAAGACATGTGGTAACGAGACTTGCAACTCATGGTTTTCACCATAAGATCTGCTTAACTCAGGGTTTTCACCAGCCAGATGATGATTGCGTATGTTCGTTGTGTGACAAGAGATGTGACCGTTATCACTTAACTAAGTGTGTAAAAAGAACTAAATCCATCAGAGACTACAGTGAAAACTAAATAGCATTGTAAGATCAAATTGTATTTAGAATTATATTTTCGTGTATTATGTAGGTTAAGTAATGCTCTTTCGAGCGCATCTTATTAAATTATATTATAAAATAAAAAGTAAACATTTATCGTAGTATCATCTTGCCATTCTTCAAGTTCGATGCGCATAGAATGCCAATGGTATACGGTACTAACCAATGGAGTCCCACGTAGACCAGTCGTGACATCTAGTGGAGAAGTATCGAACAATATATCCCTAACTGGGCGAGTGCATTCTAGTGGACATAAGAAGAAACATTTCAATAAAATCTTGAAGTTAATAAGTAGGCCGACGTGCATTTACCTTTTCGGCTGCTAGACGTCTCGAGCAAATCTGCTGGTGAATTATGTTTTAATTAAATATATATTTTCCACCGTAATATGCACAATAAAACGCTTAATTTTAAAACGTCTGAATCATTACAAGACAATAAATATATAAAATTTCAAGCAAAAAAAAAAAAAACTCGGATGGGGTTTGAACCATAGGCATATGAGTGATAGGCCAACGCTTTACCACGGAGCCATTTGTGCCAACGAACATCACTCTATATAAAATGACTTACATATAACTTGTTAGCAAATAATGATTTAGACTAAACGATTTCATCAGTGGAGTATATTATTTATATATAAAGCATTTCATACAAAGTTTATTTATTTTGTATCAGTACGCTATATTGCATGCAATACTCAAATTAGTGAAATATAAGTCAGGCACAAGATATCCGCTGCCATCTTGTCTTCTTACCGAGACGGCTCAGCTTTTTAAAATCCCTTCTGCACTATAGTATTGCAAAATAAACTTTTAATTTCGAACGTGCCTCTCCCTTTAGAACAGTTAAATCGTTTCTCGGCTCGATAATCGGAACTGGTGGGTCCCATGATATGAATTAATAAGTTTGCATAATTCGCACGGCCACCATCCTGAAATGGTACGGCGGATGACCTTGTAGTTTGGTCACAAGACGCGTCCTATATGAAGGTATGTTGTTACCAAATTTAGTAGAGATCAAATAATTTGGTTAGTCGCTATTTGATTTTACGTTTTGAACGTTTGAGTGGCCGCCATTCAGTTTTGGTAAAGATGGCGGCGATATAAAACATGACACTGAGGTGCCCTTTGCTTGTTCTACCTCTGTACCAAATTTTGTTCAATTCGGTTTCACCGTGTTCGAATTGATAGGGGGGGACAGACATTCAGAGTACACACACTCACACACACTCACACACACACACACACACACAGACTCACACACACACACACACACAGACTCACACACACACACACACACGCACACATACACACACAGACAGACACCCAATTTTTGGCCCTGTAGTGATCTCATAAGTCTACTTTCATTTTTTGCAAAAATCGAAAATAAGCTAAAAAAGGACCCCAAATGACAAGAAGGTTACCGTCCCCCTAACACAATAAAATGTTAAAAATATGCATAGTAAGACGAAAGAAAAGTTAATTGGGCTCCAATTACATTGTAAAATACTTTCTCGCAATAAATGAGGTCTGATCCTTCTACGAAAACCAGCATATTTTGCCTATTATAGCCTATCCCCTAGGTTGCCCGGTGAAATCTACCTCCGCCTTCCGGCGTGCCGAGAGGAATTTTTTTATAGATTAAATCAATCCTCCTTGCCTTAAGGTTGGCAAACTTATCTATGATGTCCTCGTAGAAGGGCTGGTCTTCAATTAGTTTCAGCAACAATTCACGGTGTATGGTGATGACAGCCAATGATGTAAGTCTGGACTGAGATATTGTATTTCTTGTAAAAGTTTTTAGTCTTTTCAAACAAGAAAACCTACGTTCCACTGGTGCACTAGTAGAAGGAATTGTCAGTACCAAAAAAAAGTTTGTGTGTCTCTTCAAAAATATCTTTATTTTCATGAAGATCGTGAAGTATTTCTCCCGATTTTTTTCCTTTGTAGGATTCGTCAGCATAAAAGAGTGATAGTTCATTTCTTAAACGTGGGGTATTCGTGAATATTTGTGGATGGCATTGTTGTAAGTTCTGCAGGGATGTGACAGGAAAATGTTTATTATGCAGCTCAAACTTGTTCGAGTCTATAAGACCTAGGAATTGTAATTTATCACAATCATGAAATCGTACTTGAATCTCCATCAAAATAGTTTAATGATTTCGTAATACAAAATACGATATTCTCGACACACATCTTCCATTGTCAAGTCATTACGCCCCCTACGAATGTTTATGTTTGTCAGCTGCTTACTTTTCTCAATACGTTCACCAAAATAAATTTCGTTCCTCTTATTTGCTAGTAAAACTTGCGTGTCTTTAACCTAGGTTACACAATAATTAATATCCAAAGATTTTTTCAGCAATATGTCAAATAGAGCATCTGTCAAACCAACAAGATGTTCAGTAAAGAACATATAGCCTACTTTCTCCTAAATGCATGGGTATTGTTATAACTCTTTGTCCATTTCAAGGAGTATAATTGAATGTTGGTTGTAGTAGCTTGTTGAAATACAACGTGCTATAAAACATGAATATGAGGTGCCTTTTGCTAGTGCTACCTGTGTAAAAAATTTCATTCAATTCGGTTTCACCGTGTTTGAATTGATATGGGGAATGGATTTGAACACATACATGGCCGCTATTTGCAAACTATTGGGCTGATGACCTTGTAGCCAGTCATTAGATGCTTTACACAAAAGGCATGTTGTTGCAAAATCTGGTAGAGATCAAATTATTAGGATGGTCGTAATTTGATTTAAGCTTTTAACATTTGGGTGGCCGTCATTCCGTTTCCGTCAAGATGGCGGCGATATAAAACATGACACTGAGGTTCCCTTTGCTAGTGCTACCTCTGTACCAAATTTCGTTCAATTTGGTTTCATCGTGTTTGAATTGATAGGGGGAATCGATTTGCACACATACTTGGCCACCATCTGCAAACTATTGGGCTGATGATCTTGCAGTTTGGTCAGAATATGCTTCCCACATAAAGATATGTTGTTGCAAAATTTGGTAGAGACTAGATTATTAGGTTGGTCGTAATTACATTTTAGCTTTTAACATTTGGGTGGCCGCGATTACGTTTCTGTCAAGATGGCGGTGATATAAAACATGCCACTGAGGTGCCCTTTACTAGTGCTACTTCTGTACCAAATTTCGTTCCATTCGGTTTCACCGTGTTCGAATTGATAGGGGGAATTGATTTTCACAGAAAGATGGCCGCCATCCGCAAAATATTAGGCTAATGACCTATTAGTTTGGTCAAAGGATGCTCCCTCCAGAAAGGTATGTTGTTGCAAAATTTGGTAGAGATCGGATGATTAGGTTAATCGTAATTTGATTTAAACTTTGAACATTTGTGTGGCCGCCATTACGTTTCCGTCAAGATGGTGGCAATATAAAACATGACACTAAGGTGCCCTTTTCTAGTGCTACCTCTGTACCAAATTTCGTTCCATTCGGTTTCACCGTGTTGGAATTTATAGGGGGAATCGATTTTGACACAGAGATGGCCGCCATCCGCAAACTATTAGGCTAATGACCTATTAGATTGGTCAAAGGATGCTCCCTCTATAAAGGTATTGAGCCCGAATAGCTCATGCTGGTGATAGCTTGTACACGAACCATGGAATTTATAATGCTCAAGAATTGTGAAAGCACCCACAGCAGCATGCCACTACATAGATGTTCTTTTGAGTTCATTAAGAAGTGAATAAAATTACCCTACATGATCAAAGAAGTTCTCTTTGATGTGCAACCTGAATTTAAAATAATCAGTCATTCAGCTTAACTAGCCACATTTTTCATGGGCTAATAACATTTTATTTATGGTTTACGCCAAAGGTATAACACCGCCGATACGCGGAAGGAATGAACTTAGACGCTAAATGACTCGGAAGTGATCGAACTGAGCACACCTACTTCCGTGAAGGAATGACTTGAATCCGCGCTTGCAAGGCGAGCGGATGTGAAATTGTGAAGGTCCCTGTGACCAAGTCTAACGTATCATTGACGTTTAAATTGTGTAAGTGAACACGTCTAAAAGTATTAATTATAGCACGAAGTGTGCTGGTGACGCGAGAAGTTCGTCCAAGATTGTGAATCTGATAATATTTCTATTAAGTGAAGTGTTGACCACATGGTTACAGCGTGCTTCGAATGGCTGACCTGTGACAAATAAGTTGTGTACCAGTAAACCCCGAGTGGGGAATCTGGTCGTCATATTCAACAGATACAGTGAAATATTTACAAGCCGTGCAAAGGCTGACTGTAAAACAAATAAGATTAAGCCGATATTCTTCGATATAATATCTAAAGCGTGTGAAGTTGTCTAGCTTCAGTGGAAAGACACGTGCCCAGTTTCAAAGCCAGTTTACATGTTTTAGCAGACAATGCCATTTTAAATATAGTCTGCTGGTGGAAAAAGGTGGAAAATCTGTGAATTTTAACACGCTTGAAGCTGTGTCCATTTTTATACAAATTTCAACGACTCTACAAGATGCCTTCATTTCACCACGTGCTGAGGCATAATAATAAATGTATTTTACGGTAGTGTGTTCAATAAATCCAATAGCTGTGTGTTGGACCTTAACGACGAATCAGGGGCTCCCCTTTTCCAAATAAACCAGTCAGCAATTGTAAAGCTAATACAAAAACTAAGTTTCAATATATCAAAGGGTCCTGATAATATTGTTAGTGAAGTACTTAAACTAGGAGGTAGGGCCGTGGCACGATACTTGGAGGTGATGTTTAATGTGTCCATAAACAATGCGCAAATCCCAGATGACTGGAAAAGAGCTACGGTAGTCCCAATATTTAAGGGAGGGAGCAGACTTGAATTGGGCAACTACAAGCCGGTTAGCCTTACATCCATCGTTTGCAAACAGATGGAGCATCTCATTTGCGACTACTTGAGGGAACAGTGGGAAACATTATCATGGTTTAATGATAGGCAACATGGATTTCGGAAAGGTTACTCATGCGAGAGTCAGATGCTATCACTTTTTCAAGACATTAGCGAATCGTTAGACCATGGAGTTTCAGTCGACGCCGTGGTTATAGATTTTGCGAAGGCATTTGATGTCGTGCCGCATGACATGCTACTCCATAAATTAGCTTCGACGAAGATTGATAGAAGAGTGATTTTATGGATCCAAGAATTTTTGACGGGTCGTTCCCAGAAAGTGAAAGTCGAAGGCATATTCTCGGATGAAATTACCGTAAGGTCGGGTATCCCTCAGGGCAGCGTAATCGGAACTTTGTTATTTTTGGCGTTTATAAATGACTTACCAAATGGGATTCGCAGTGACTGTCGATTGTTTGCGGATGATTGTGTAATATATCGAAAGATACATGACAAGACAATGCAGTGCTTCAAGAGGACCTGAACCTGGTGTATAAGTGGGCGATTGTAAATAAAATGAAAATAAGCACAAGAAAATGCAGTCTCTTAAGAATAGGGAAAGTGCGAAGGCAGGATTTTCAATATAACATTGGCTCGGAAATACTTGTAGAAGATGATTCTTGCAAATATTTGGGCGTTCACGTAAGGAATGATATGAAATGGAGTAGTCCTGTAGGATGTGTAGTTTCAAAAGCTTACAAATCCCTGCACTTTGTAATGAGGGTATTAAAAGGAAATAGTACCTCTGCTAAAGAATTAGGCTATTTGTCACTTGTAAGACCTATTCTGGAATATGCCTCGGCAGTTTGGGGTCCATATCAAGTAGGGCTCATCAATGAGTTGGAAATGGTACAAAGAAAGGCCGCTAGATTTGTGCTCAGTGACTTTAATCCCAGGAGCAGTGTGAGCCGTATGTTAAAGAAACTTGGGTGGGAATCACTGGAGGCTAGGAGGATGAAATCTAGACTCTGCGCTATGTACAACACGTATACAAATCAACCAGCATGGGGTGAGCTTAGCAAACGATTGGGAAAGCCCACTTACATGGGTAGGAGCGATCATCCTTTCAAAGTTAAGGGCCGACCACAGCGAACAATTTATGGTAAATATTCTTTTGTAAACCGTGCCATTGATAACTGGAACTCTCTACCTGCCGCAGTCTTAGAGCCTTTTCGCAAACATATAGGTGTGTTTAAGAAAAGACTGACTATTTGTGTAAATACTCCAGTTTAATTGTTGTATAATTGCTATTGAATTGTTATGTATAATTATTTATCTGTTATGTTTATACAATTTGCCACCGGGGGACACACCCCCCATTGCAAATGAATGAATGAATGAATGAATGAATGAATGAATGAATCCCATATCTAAGAAGAAGAGGGCTATGGCTTAAATATCCGAATGGGAGGAACGCTGAACACCTAAGCCACACTACAACCATGGATGACCACCCGAGGATAACCATGCTCGTGGCCACGCAGAGAAGATATTTGTGGTTTGGCTGGATGAAAGGCAAAATCCTCAATCCTCGTGTCTGGATAATTATCTGCAATAGCTGTGAGTCATGATTTCCTAATCTATTTTGTACGGTGGATGGTCATGGGTGGATTAGTCTGTAGCATCCGTAACTCATTGTCAGTCATCAAGGTAGGCTTCTTTCATTCTTTTTGACCACCTCCTTAAGGTGATTTTCACGCTTCTGAATGCTTCTCTTTGCATTTCGTTAATCGACACTGAGTTAGTCACCAGATTGTGTGTGTCCACACGGTGCGATATTGTTATTAGAAGGTAATTCCGCATGACGGAACATCAATTTAGTCATTTTTAATTCAGCTCCAGCTGATATTTGGTTAAAGTTTTTGAAGTCCCCATTTTCTATTATTTTAGTACGCCACTGACGTCTTTATTTAACTTTATAGTGTATCGTTTAGGTATGGAAGGGATCCAGCCTTTTGTTATTGTAATGTACATTTTTAAAGAGTGAGCAGTTTGCCACTAGAATTCAGATAATTCACATCGCTGTACATGAGTCAAGTAATGTTATGAACTTACTCATAAAGTTTATGTTACACGATTCGTATAATTTCGTTTAGTTCCACCTAAGGTTAAGGTATGAACCAGTATTTCATATCACTCTACTTGTAATTGATTCATCTTTAACGTTATAATAACCTCCTTTACATGTGTATAATCCTTTAGAGTGATTGCTAAGAACACTCAGTCTACATTTACTGTGCTTTAATGTGTTGAAAGATCAGTGATAGACATTCTCTTTGAGATTCACTGACGCGCTCTGATGCTTAGTGCTAAGCGCTGGGAGCACAATGACAGGTGTTTGCCCAGTCCACGCCAATGACATTGCCCAAGGTTACTTACGATCTCTTTTGTGAGACAATTGACTATCGACTTCATTTTTATTTTCTTTATTTCTAGACCTTGCAAGCAATGTTCTTATGGGCTATGCTTTGATTATGCTCATGCTATTGACCTTGATTCAGTATCGATTTTTGTAAAGCTGTTCTGGTACAGGTGTACTGATAAGTAATGCTAAATTTTTAATATACTCGCAGGTATTTGTGAGCGAGCCCCAATATGTTTTGTCATGATTTATAATGGATTTGAGCAACCATTTGATAAGTTGGACCCTTAAGGCTATTATGTATTCTCACTTGTAAGTGAATGATTATTTACCGTGTTTTTAATACACGCACGGTTGGTTACCACGTTTATTAGAGAAAGCCGGCCAGATCTATGTTACAGAACAAGTTTGGACCGAGGAGGAAAAGGTATGATCTCTTTCGAGTACCGATTGTGTTATTGTTAACGTGCGAGCCACCTATTCTTTGTTGAGGTGTACCACGTGTTGGTAGCACGCTCTTGCGACGCCTTGCATTTGGTCAACTATCTTAATAATCAATGGACTCATAAATCTACGACACTAAACTTAGGACTAAATCATGAATCATCAATTTATTTCCTAAACCGGCGATGCTAATAATACAGTTAAACCTTAATCGTTGTTAAATTTTGATCTTGTACTTGTAGTCTAGCAGACCAATGCATTGCGCCTTCGTTGATTCTTACTGGTAAGTTTAAAGCTAACACTGATAGACTTTGACAGAGATCGCACGAACCCAAAGTTCAGAACTCGTGGGGCGTGACCCGATCAGGGGAATGCTGTTCTTGCACAGTTTGATTCTTAAGTTTAGACACACTGATAGATGACGGTGGACAACAAACAGTTGTTCATCTGTTGCAAGCAGGATTAATAAGATGATTATTTGTGTGTATAACTTATTTATTACTGATGTGTTCCCCACTATTACCCTACTGTCTCTTGTAAGATAAAACATCTTTGTTGTTTGTATATAATTGTACCAGTGTACTGTAAGATGATGACTGACAATAATTAATTTTTGTATAGAGTGTGTATCACGGACGTCTGTTGCCGTTGATCAGATTAAAGCACGAGTAGTTCAAATAATTATAGTATAAATGTAAATATGGGATGGTACCAGTCCTTTAACTTTGCTGTCCTGTTTGACATGTTTTGATGCCATGATGCCTTCTTCCTAGAAGCATCAGTTTGTTTGTATAACGATTTTTCTTGCGGTTCCATTTCCCTAGTTTTGCATTGTTTTGCTGTATTTAGGACCTGTCGAGGGGATTCTACGTTAATTTTAGGAGTTGTTAATTTTTTTCTTTGCTTTTTAGCTACGGAATAGCCGTTTTATCAAACCCTCCGACCGTGGGACAGGGGTTTGACCTTCCAAAAAATCCAACCATGAGTATGTCTTAAGTTTGGATTTTAATTATTTAGTAGTTTTGACCTTTTGGGGGTGCATTTTCCTTGGGCGTCTATGACATTCACTGTGATGGGAACCTGATCCTTAGGGAAGCAGAGTCTTGTGCCGGCTAGTCCCAAGAAGTGCATTCCGATCCTCTCCGGCAATGTGTCTCGAGGTAGAAGTCATCTGGGAGGCCACGTTACGGTTGGTGGTAACCAGATAACCTCGTCCAACGGGCACAGTATGTTGTTGCAAAATTTGGTAGAGATCGGATGATTATGTTAGTCGTAATTTGATTTAAGCTTTGAACATTTGTGTGGCCGCCATTACGTTTCTGTCAAGATGGCGGCGATATAAAACATGACACTGAGGTGCCCTTTGCTCGTGCTACCTCTGTACCAAATTTAGTTCCATTCGGTTTCACCATGTTTGAATTAATAGGGGGAATCGATTTTGACACAAAGATGGCCGCCATACGCAAACTATTAGGCTAATGACCTATTAATTTTGTCAAAGGATGCTCCCTCCATAAAGGTATGTTGTTGAAAAAATTGGTAGAGAATGGATGATTAGGTTAGTCGCAATTTGATTTAAGCTTTGAACAATTGTGTGGCCGCCATTACGTTTCAGTTAAGATGGCGGCGATATAAAACATGACACTGAGGTGTTCTTTGCTAGTGATACCTTTGTACCAAATTTCGTTCAATTCGCGTTCACCGTGTTCGAATTGATAGGGGGGGGGGCAGACATTCAGAGTACACACACTCACACACACACACACACAGACTCACACACACACACACATACACACACACAGACAGACACACTTTTTTTTCGCCCTGTGTTGATCTCATAAGTCTACTTTCATTTTTTGCAAAAATCGAAAGTAGGCTAAAAATATCGTTGAATACTAATGCCAGCAAAGCAAATTCAAAATCATTGAACTCGTTCAGGAATCCTTTACACGACCTAATCGTATTTTCCTCACTTGTTTCGTCATTCATACGTTGCTCAAACACCTGTTTCAAACTGTCCCATTCATCTACAATAACATTTAGAAGTCTTGAGTTGGACGACCAACGAGTTTCCGCAGCAGTAGGAATTCTTTTGACTGCATTAGACACAAGAGCGTGTGATCTTTTCGCTGAGTGGTGAAAAAAATGCTGGGATTCAACTTACATTTGCAAAAAATATCCTACATTTGGAAATCTTCTTACAACTCTGTTGTAGTACCAAATTGAGACGATGAGCCATGCAATGAACAAGACAACTTGAGGTGCCTTATCTTTAACCCTTTTTTGAACCCATTTAAATTCCCTGACATTACAGCAGCACCATCGTAACACTGTGCAACTAATTTACTTTCATAAGAAAATTCTTTCGAAATGCCATCCATCAACTCAAACAAATTTTCAGCTGATCTATCCTCACTCACATCATAAAATCCCAAAAATCTTTTCACTGGGATACTCTCATTATTCACAAATCTAACAGTAATAGAACACTGTGATTTTTGACAAATGTCTGTGGTATCATCGACTTGGATTGAAAAGAATGGAACATTGTTAAGAGGGGGCGAAACGTGGGTCGGAAATCGCCTTTTATTTCCAGAAATTGCCACCTGAGAGGTGAGCGCTATTGTCGCGTAATCTGCATTACCGACCATACTACAGAGGGGAGCGCGTATGGTGGCAGGTGAGAGAGAGCGCTTTGGACATAAAGAGACAGAGACACTCACTGCGATGTCGCCAGACTGCTCGTCCCGCAGTGTTGCTAATTGCTATGAAGCAAGTCAGTAAGCATTCAACCTCCACTCAGCCGGCTTCTCAGTTTTCTTCCCTCAGTCTTTCGGCAGGACTTACGCAACCTGCCCAAGCGGATGTTGCGATGCTGTCAATCGTCACTTCGTCCGTAATTCTAAACGACTGCTATTCGGAACGTATTGTTTTTTTCTTGCAACATAAGATTTCACGTGCGCCCACAATTGGGTTGTACCAAAACTACACAATGTCCACGCAGGGCCGCGACGATAGAGAGTGATCTTGGGCCCCACGGTATTGACTGCCACCCCACATTTGAGTTCTTTCCGTGAAATCCTAATATTCATGTTTTTTCTTAAAATAAATTAAAATTTCAATATTTGGTTATGTGAAATTATATCGGAAAGGGAAGCTATTCAACTTATTGAATTTTCACCAACCAGGCCTTTTGCGCAGTGCCGGATTTCTGCCTAGGCCTACAAGGCCCCGGCCTAGGGGCCCAGCCAGCCTAGGGGCCCCGGTGGGGGAATTTTATCTGCTTATGAGGAGTTAAGTAAAAAGTTTGACTTTCTTACGAAACTACATCGTTTGGAATCTAAAGACATTCGTGAAGGAGCCAGAAACCTTATAACTTTTTATCCGGGGGACTTGGATAGGACTTTGGAAAACGAGTGTCTACACCTGCAAGCTCATTTGTCGTCGAATGATGAAGTTATGGAGTTATCGTCACTGAAGCTATACACATATCGGAAAAAGGCTTTTTCGACATTTATCCAAACGTAGGAATTGCGCTTCGAATGCTGTTGTGTACACCATCGTCAAACTGCTCAGTAGAACGGTCGATTTCAGCGCTTAAGAGAGTAAAGGATTGCTTAAGATCTAACATAGGAGAGACCAGGCTCAATTCACTCTCTGTAATGTACATAGAGTCAGAAATAATGCAGTCAATTGACTATGATGACGTCATTCATTCTTTTGCACAGAAGAATGTTTGTCGTTTGATTCTATACATTTTATAGAATAACGTAACAATAGTAACATAGACTGTATTATTCTCATGTTTATTAGAGTCATTTAAGTCGATTAAAAATTATATGTTCTGTACTAGTGCATTAATTTGATAAATTTCCAAAATAGCTTCGAGATGGTGGGGGGCCCAAATGCCAAGTGCCTAGGGGCCCTGGATCTCTAAGTCCGGGCCTGCTTTTGCAGGGACATAATCTCATTTTATATTCATTCGTGAATTTTGTACTTTTAAATTTCGTAGCGTGCTTACATTTTCTAAGTTGCCTTTAGCACTGTAACGCTTGAAATTTTACCTGCTACCAATAGACCACAGTATATACCTAGGTAAATAACAGTTCTTTAGAAATAACTGAAATTGGACCCAAAGTTTTCGCTCTACAACGGCCAAAGAATCACCATTGTTTTAAAGTTTACTCACTTTACCTTTCAAGAGTTTGCTTGGACTTATTTAAACGACTGATATAGCAATTAAGAAGCCGTAGTTTTCTCTTTCGGGCCCTTCAGTACGCTCGGGCCCCAGGGCTGTAGCCCCATTTGCCCCTCCTTCTCGTCGGACCTGTGTCCGCGTTGTCTTGCTATTTCATCAATTTCGTACGTACAATGAGCGGATTTGTGAAGTAACAATTCCACTCTGCTTTTTGATGGGTTGTGGGGAATATCATTAGAAGACAACCACTCGATAATGTAAGCCTCTCTGTTATTCGAGGTCGGAGCTTTGTTAATTTGCACTGAGAAAATGCTCACATTGTCCATAATAACTGAATGTGGACGGAGGTCTGGCAGTAATTATTCAGTAAACCTTAGTTTAAAACGAGCGTTTCTCTCCTGAACGGCAATGGTCAGATTTCTGAGAGTTCGATACTTGGTCGCGTAGATTACTATTGTAATCAAGGTTCATTTGTTTTATATCTACGAATATAATACACTATATTTTCGTACATTCTGTTCAGTACCTTTCCAAGAAGTTCTTCCCATTACAATCACCGTGAAATATTACATCAATTGCCATTATATAGCGTGCCAGTGGTGTACCAAATAGTCAATTGTATTCCACTCGACTATTTGCGGAACTACGCTTGAACTCACGGGTAGAGCCATCCGCGGATAAACAAAGCGTTATCCGCATCCGTCCCGCATCCGCACGACTGTTATCCGCATCCGCACGACTGCTATCCGCATCCGCCCCGCAACCGCACGTTTGTTATCCGAATCTACTGGCATTACTATAATATTTTTAATTAGATAAAGCATAACGCATTAAAGCAACACATTTACACATTTGAGAAGAAAGTCGTTCCTTTAGGCTTTGTATGTCAAGTTCTATGTTTGAAATGAATGTTTCACAGCCAGAATTGCAACCCTTTTCAGTTCGGAGTGTTAATTATGCTTAATGACTTAATTTGAATGATATTAGCTTAAGTAATCATCTTACATTTCTCATGAAAATAACATAACGGAAAAAAAATATGTCATCTCATAGACATCCGGGTCCTAGTAATGAAATTCAACAAGTTCGGATCGTATTCTAAAAGCTATCCGCAAATTTACTCGAAACATTATCCGCAGCTTATCCGCTATCCGCACAGCCATGCAAACTACATATGTGTGGAGAAAATGTTGCGGATATCCGCATCCGCGTAGGGCTTTTACTCATGGGCGCCCGTAGGGGAGGGGAAAGAAGGGGCCATGGGCCCGGCCTGGAATCTCGAGAATATTTCGACTGTTCATTGTCACACCAGTTTATTTCATAAATTGAGGATACTGATAGTTAACTGATTTAGATGTAGGGATAATTCCACAGTTTTAATTAACTAAGTAATTTGTGATTATTTGAAAATATCTCCAGTTATTTACAAAATCGACGAACTGGATTAACATTACTATTTTAATGATCTGCTCGATTTTTATTTTACTTGTTCTTAAGAAATGAACATTATGACGATGATTCACAAAAGAAAGAAAAAAACTCCCATTCATGCCATGAAGATATGTACCCGACGGTTTTAGAGCAGTCAAATAATGAATAACACGAAGCAAGTAAGAAATGAAACTAAATTGCGGGGCGGAGGTACGTATCATCATCAGCTAGTGACAGGTAGGTAAAGAAATGAAAAATACAACTTGCCTCCCTCCTCCCGGAAAGAAATCCTGCGGGTGCCCATGCTTGTATAGCAATGTATAGAATTGGGCAACTGAATATATTAAGGAACACTTAATTGTAGAAAAATACTCATCTGTTCGCAAATATTTCATGTTTTTACTCAATACGGGAAACTGCCAAATTTCTTTCAAATTTAGAATTAGATAAGTTTTCATGTTGTGTCAAAATATTTGGTATTTCATGTATTTGTGATGGAGGAAAGAAAGAGAGAATTTGCCAGAGCTCGTGCCAGTGAAGCAAAGCGCTGAGTCCTAAGTGGGCGTAACCTAGTGTTCTGAGACTTTTATGCGGTAGAGCATTGTGCATAGTTATTTCGGAGTTTTTTTCTTCCTAATAATGGCGTGTAGTGCCTATGGTGGTACGAATCGACAGAACAGAACAGACCAGGAAGCATAAAAATATAGTAGGCCTGTTATTTACCATACTTGAAAGTTACAATATAAATTGAAGTTGAACCGTTGTAAGTTGTATCCATGCAATTCTGTTGCAGGTTGAGTTTATTAATGTTATATTATATCTCAGGACAGGAAATCATGGAGTGCTGCATCAAACCAGTCGAAAGACTGAAGACTCAAAATAACAAAACATTATATTGCACTAGCCAGCGCAGCGAAGGCATCTCCTTCCGGTTCTTTCCTCTATGGTATTTGTCTATGATTAGTATATTCATCACACTCCATCCTTCTTATAAAATCGAAAATCAAAATTTTAAACAAAAAAAAGAACAAATGAAATACCCATTAAAATTGGCCTACGATTGTAATCCACGCGACTACTGACGTTGCATTTCGAGCCGACCATCCTAACCAAAACTTCCAGTCCTCCGGAAACGTCGCTCATTTTCCAGCACATTGACCTTGTATAGTTTTGACTTACATTACGCTTCATCAAGGTAATAAATGCAGTAACTTATGTCCCTGATTCACCGATCTCATACATTACGGTACCGGTACCCTGAAAAATACAGTTCTCGCCGCTATGATGTCACTCCTTTCCATGAGTAGCTTTTTCTCGTCATGAGTTTCCTCATATTTTAGTGCTACGCTTATCTTATACTGTACTGTAGGTTCATAATTAGTTAAAATATAAGAAACTACCAGAGTATTAGTGTAGGACAATACTGTGAAAACACAATACATATGATTTTTATACAGGGTACTTTTTCGGTCTAGCGACATAGCAGCGCAGCGGCAAAATGCATGCGTAGCCGGGTTACTCATTGCGAGAGATATAGCGCTGCTATGTTGCTACATGGACAGGGGTAGATGACCACGCCGTTCCGCCCCTTAAAAACAACAATAACGAACTTGCTAGATGGATAAAAAAGAAGGACCCTGTACTTTTAATTAATAAGTGTATGATAAAAATGTTTCACAATTAATTATACTTAAACCCGTTGAATTAATAACACTTTATACAGAAGATTAACCTACTAACAGTTCGTTTAAAAACGAAAGTAAACACAGTAGAATCATATTCAATGAACACAATACATCAGCTGTAAGTCTTGTTCTCAGCGCTAAAAATAACTCGTCACTCTGCCTTACCGACCCATTACGCCTGCGCTCTTGCGGCCAAGTAGCGAACTTCTACGGCAGCGGCATTACGACTGAACGTGTAGGGCATTAAAAACTGCTTGTTTTATAGAAACACGCAGGAGAAAAGCAAGATTCATCTCTATAGAAGCATTCTTAAACAAATACCCTTTACAACCATGGAACTTTTCATCACTTTTGACAGTCACATTGATTTTTAATTTCTGAAGTAAAATCGGTGAAAAAAAGGCCTTGCCTTATGGGAAAACTGCTTCTCAGTTTCAATGATACAAAATGTTATTATCAATGAAATCTCATTTGAGAAGTTAAATACGTGCTATTGAAGGTATTTACGTGATTTGAAAGTGAAGTTTTGTTTAATTTCGGCCATTGACCTATTTAAAACGTAGATTTTAACTCTCTCTCAATGCTATAAGCAGAGCCTGCCACGAGCGGCCGGCCGGCTGACTTTAGCGCCCTCTTAAGTTCATTCTTGATATAATCTCTGATGTACTCTGATAATACATCAGTTATTTCATTTTGTATACTTTTTTAGTTACCAGCGAACACACTTTGAATTTTCTGTTAATGATTTTGAAGTTCTAAGGGCTTTTCAGATATCAGTATCTTCAATAATTCCTTAAAGTTCCCACGGTTTAAAGAGGTCTCACTCTCGTCATGACCTCAAAAAGGGAGTTCCTGTAAACTTAAGAATTGATCAACTCGAATCACAAGCCTCAGTATCTGCCTATTTAAAGTCACATTCTCATTATATCTAAGTACACATAGTCTTGCGTTTTCTCTCAAAGCGTCAGACATTGTGTTTGTGTTCCTTTCGAATGTTCTAAGTTGTAACTGGCACTTCATATGTTCCTCACTGTCTTTGTGTTTGTTCAACCCGCGCGTGATCTTTGGAAATCACCGAAACCTTGTGTATTCCAGACACCACATTTGTTAATAAAAACATGTGAGATTTTCGAAGTGAAATGCCATGTCCTGTGGTTCGGATTCCACGTAAAGAGGAGGTCCCGTGGCTCATGATCTCAAGATTAACGGTCACGTTAAACTACAAGCTTCCTTCCTTCCTTGTTAATAAAAAGTTGGCAAGGCTAACAGAACAGCTTTTTAAGAATAAAACCACTGCACAACCATGTGAACTGTTCGAACCAAGATCCCTTACAATGAAGGCTGTAAGGCGGTTTTCTTGATTTCTTTTTTAGTGCACAGTTCTATTAATTCCGTTGGACGTCCACAATTTAATAAATCCCTCTAAGTCTTCGTCTTTCCACCTACTTAAGGGAGTTTCTAATAAAATTAATACCGTGTCTTTCAATGGAAACATTACGGTATACACTAAAAGCCACCACCTTTCATCAACACAAGGGTATGTAACGTATTAAGTAAATACTATTCATCGGAAATATAAACCCAAACTTCCACGTACCAGAAAGACAAGCCTGACGCGATGCCAACTTTCACCAACTATACTAGACGAAGTACCTTGCAGAGGCAGCAAATTCTTCACTTGTCCGTACGATCCCTCTCTGTATAACGGCATGTAATGACTTCACCACTGAGTTACGTTACCATGGCAACTAGACGAAGTTGCTGATATTACAAGTTACTTCGTCATCTGCAGGTCTCTTTCCACGCTACGACGTTAATACCATCTAGCGACAGCGTGTTCAACTGACACAAAGACCGCATACAGGGCAAGGCCACAGATTAACTACTACTGGGCAAGGCTGGGGCAAGGGCAATCTGACCATGCAGTGCCATCTAACAATGGAGTGTAGAAATTATAGTACTCTACATTGAACGGTGGCTAGGTTATAATTTAAATAAGATAACAATGTTTATTTTACGAAATGGCTAGTGAAGAGGGTCTTCACCCTCTTCACCTGAATAGTCGCTACTGCCGTGCAAGGGGCAAGGTGAAGCAGTCCTGGCGAGAAATATACTCGTGCTGGCGAAGCGCAGTATCATCCTGCCCATTTATGAGCAGTGCAGCACGATAGCACTGCAGCGCTTAGTCGCACAAGTACTGTTCATTCGACCGGGTACTGCAGTACGTTTAGTACTGATCGCAGAGCCTGGACACTAGAGGCACACTAGAGCCAACATTTTGTCATATGCGTGTGGTCTGCCGTGCTCATGACGTCTTTTGTGCATGGGGAGGACAATAATAGCATAGTGGAAGAGTCACACATTAATGAAATACGCCGAGACGTATAAAACATGATATCTGGACGTAAATGAACCAGATCAGCATTAAGGATACAGGAATTTGCATACTTTTTGGGTGATGCAGCAGGTGCAGCGAGATGTAATAATCCTAAAAATGGAATCAAGCATATTGGTAATCATGCATAAGGCAGTAACAGGGGACGGTATAGAATCAGGAGAGTTAAAATACATGTTTAACCTATTTCCATTTTATGAAAAAATAGGCTTATGAGATCACCTTTTGATCGCGTGTGAGTGTGTGTGTGTGTGTGTGTGTGTGTGTGGTGTGTGTGTGTATGTCCCCGTAATAAATTCCAAACGGCTAGAGCGATTTCAACGAAACTCAGTAAGGTCATAGCAACATTTCGGCCGACCCCTACCGTGCCCTTCAAATTGTATTACGTCTCACCAATCCAACTTGGCGACCATCCGAAATATTTAGACAGTTCTCAATATCTATGAATCGTTTACAGCAATCAAACTTAATTTTTTATGTTCATATAGGCTATGAACATAAGTTCATCTATAGGTATTTCAGTAACCTGGGGAGCACAAATCCAACATGGCGGCGACGCGAATTATACATATTTAAATGGACGTTTCTCGCGATTTAACCATCCAAGTCATCCGAGTGCAGTGAAACATTGTACGTTAAGTGCTTATACAAATGTCAATCGACTCGCATCTAATTTATTTCAATTGTTTTCATAACCACAAGATGGCGGCTGTATTTTTTAAAAATCTCGTTTTTACTTCTTGTGTCCTAATCATGCAATTGAAGTTTGAATACCACACGTACACAATTATCTCCATGTATTAGTACATCAATAAAAATCCAACATGGCGACCATCTGAAATATTTAGACGGTTCTCAATATCTACGAATCTATTACAACAATGAAACTGAAATTTTGTATGTTGATAGAGGCAATTAACATGATTAGGATATATGAAAATAAGCTGCATAATTCTTCACGGCACTACTTGTTTAAGTTGTTGGCATAATGCCACAAACCAGCCGAGGTAGCTAAACACGTTAACGTGCGTGGACAGACTACTTCGAACTCGAAAGACCACCCACAGTCACCTCATTAATTTCATTTGTCATTAACCCCTCTCATGAAATTGGCGTCATGAAGGGCATCTAACCGTAAAATAATTCCCACAAGGAAACTGTCTCACTACATCCCCTACCTCATAGCAACCGGAATAATTATGGGTAGAACCAAAAGAACTACATTAGGACTATAAACCTGTATTTCAATCACAAGATTCTAAATTCACCAACTGACTAGATTGATGCTGTTCAGGGATATGAGAGTTCGAGAAACATGCGTTAGTAAATGTATTAGGATTTTAAAATTAAAAATATTCCGTCGCGATGTAAGGTAATTTATATTCTTATTTTCAACATCGCCTGAAACAATACCTCATGGAATTTACCTGCGCATAAGATATACGGCAAAATAAGCCAGTTCACATGAAATCCTTCTAACTTTTGAAGTTTTAGGATAATTTTCAATATTTCAACAGTATTGTACAATACCCAAGGGGTATGCACCCCTTAGAGATCATCCCCCCCATCATCTGTCTAAATCTCATAAAAGGCAACCCTTTAAAAGCCTACCCAATATCCATCAATACTATAAGGGCAGCTGGCTACTCCATAAAGCAGCTCAACCCTTGCGTAATTATGACACACAGCGACATACTACAAACTGGTTCAACTATGCCACAACGCGCTGACAGAACAGAGGCTAAAGGTATAAAAGGTGCCTTAAGTGGGTCACGAGAATCTCTCCATCACCAGTGCTTCGACGAGACAGCCGGAGGCTAACGACAGTGTCAACCGAGGTGAGTCAGTCAGTCAGTGTTCAGAATCCTACTTTTGTAACCTAACACCCACAGTTTGTACTCACATTATAACATCACAAGATCCCTTAAAAGGGACTAACAGTTACTCATTGCTGACCAATAAACACTTGGTCAGTCTCTTACACTTGCATTACTGATCTACACTCTTCTTCACGTCCCCACGTCCTTCCTTACTCCCGTCACAGTCGGACGTGACACACCGTAGTAATAACGCCAACTCAGACGTCCTTGTATTCCTCACAGCGGCTAGCGTGCTCAATTGAAGCGCGTGCCGAACCGCTGACACTAGCAAGGTGATTATATAATAAGTAGCCGGCTGGGCGACTAGTACATCGACCCGCGTGCTAAGGCTACATCCCTTAAACCACATTTACAGTCTTTATAGGAGCGCCCCCTAGTTCCTAGCACACCACAACACACTACACTGGTCAGCTTGCCCTGTCAAGGGGAGCTACCCTTCTTTAGGCACAAACTCATAAATTAGTACAGCAACTCTCCCTTTTAGATCCACCCCCAAATAAGGGATCTAAAACAGTATGGAGACCAAGAGTGCTAGGCCCTATTCATTGTAAAACAGTTTTGCTCTGAAAATTACAAAATATGTTGTCTGTCTTTCTACCAGCTTGTCGGTATTTATTTCGGTGGAGCTCTTAAAACTGTCTTGTCTGTTCGTTTTTGGAATTACTCGACTCTAGGGTTATGGTATGCGAACCTTCTTCCTAACTTACCAGGGGCTATGTAATGCCTAAAATACTAAGAAATGTGTACTGTTATAGTTCGCGTAGTGTAGAAATTACATGGTATCGTGCAATTGATTGCGCTGACAATGGAAGAGACCACCCTGTAGTGCAGCGGCTAACATTCTTGGCTGACGTCTCGGTGGTCAGGGTTTGATACCCTGCCTTGCCAAGAAATTTAATTTCGGTTTTAGGTACTGAAATGGTATCGATGATACGTAAATCATCCAAGCGGTGTTCATTTCGAGGACTTGCACCAGGCCAGTGAGTATGAGTTTCCTTTCCTCTACATTCTTATTCTGCAATTCGAACATTGATATGGGAACTCGAAGAGCAAATCAGTTCGTCGAATTGTTATAAGAGTTTCCGTAAAATATTCTCAAAGCCCTCATGAGTTAATCCAATTGCATATGCAAATGTAATCCACATATCGCATTGGAGACATTTGATTTTCATTGCATTCTAAGTTCTGGGCATAGGAAAACCTCGAAACTAATTTTGCAATTTTAAGTGAATGAACTTCCAAAGTATAGTTATCATCATGTAAGGAGACTATGCCACATATATACGGAGAGTGCAAGAATTGCTTGAAGGCATGGTGACATAGTGCGTAATTTGTGTTTGTACAACGAAGGAGTTTGTCAGGACGTTGATGATGATGATGATGTTGATAAAGAAGATGGTGATAACGATGAAGGATCCAAGGGAATATAAATAGCCGGCACTTAAGACTGAAGCAAGTCTATGGAAAACACAAAATGAACTTAAAGGTGAATTGCGAAAGTACAGAAACTGTCTAATCACCATAGCTTATGGAGATCGACTAATTCAGAAGGAGTAATGAAAGGGAGTAGCCTAGCACAAATAGGTGGAAGCAAAGGTTGCTCATGTGAGAGTCCTCCATGGGCGTTGCCAGGACTCTGCATGCTGCAAACACTATGGAGTGCCTGATATCCTAGCTCACGTTCAAAAAACATAATTAAGAAGGGGATTCTCTACAAACATTGGGAATCACCGAAATAGATCTAAGATGAAGCTGAAACTTTTAGAAATGTTACTTGATCCATGTTTTTGTGTCTTCCTCGTGTTAGAAGCAAAAATACAATGGCCATAATAATTGTTATTGGCCATAAGAAGGATACAAGATTTACACTGAACCCCGCGTTCAGATGTGAAGTAACCATCGGCATAACAAGACAAGTCGTTTAAAGCAAGCGATAGGCTTCAAAGAGAAGTGTAAACTTGTGGTACGTTTCGAATAAATCACTTATAAAGTTTGAGTATGGCTAAGTATAAATTACCTAATTTTGCTATCAATGAATCCATTCAACAATACAGAATTCATCGTCAATGTACTCGGGAACAGTATGAGACTTAGTCTTTTGGCACCCAATATCATTTTATTGCTAATAATAATAGTTTAATAATAATAATAAAAGTAATAATAATAACAATAATAATAATAATAATAATAATAATAATAATATGAAGAAAAGAGAAGAATGGCTTTGAGCAACCCTCCGGGATAGGCTGGCCGCGCACACCTGAACTGACGAGTTCCAGCATAGACAGGGCTGACAGTGTCCGCCTGGGTCATGCGGCCCTAAAAACACTTGCCTGGCTCGTAGGGTACTACACCACACTATACACAGCTCGCTCGCACACGTAGCTAGTGGGAGGTGGGGAGAACCAAGGACATGACGTCGCGCATTTGTGGCTTACTTCGTAGACTGTCCCTAAGGGTGCAGCAGGATAGAACATACTACGCAGGGCTTTGGTGGACAACAAACAGACATGAATATCCGGTGGCTGCCAAGGCAACAGTGTTCCTCATCAAGGACAATTAGTTAGTTATTTTTGTTTTAAAGGGCGGAACTACGAGGTCATCTGCCCCGTCAAGGACAATGATTCTAGTTCAGTAAAGACATCTACAGTGAGACCCCTGATATCCGAACTAATTGGGGTAGTGGCCTGTTCGGATATCAATTTGTTCGGATTAGCCGAAACTATCCATAAACATAATAACCAGCCCTCATTACGGTATAGGACTGAACATTGAGTGAGGCAGGCTAGTGACAGTGAGGAAGAAAAATCTTCGACAGAATTGTGATTTATACTGAAGCTGTATCTGCTCTTGACATCGCATTGCGCTTTGTAGAACAACACGCAGCAGCCACGCCAAACGATGTCCTGTTCATGCGACGCTGGCACGCAATTGCCTTCGCGGGAAGGTTTTCGTCACTTCGACAATTGAAGATAACTGATTTCAAGTGAAAGATTTAGTGATATTTTGTGCGTTTCTATAGTTATTTCATTGCTTTTGCAATTACAATAACCAACTTTTCCGTTGTTCAATTCTAGATGAGATAAGTATGTAGGCACATTTCCACTATGCTTACTGTACTTCTTTGTACATTTTTCAACTAAATACGAAGTACGTCTAGAAAGTAAGTTCCGTTTGGTAATAACATTAAATTGTGTACAGATACAGAAAAATTATTTATTGCACAAAATTCGACAACCCTTAAACTACTTTTCCACATAACTGCCGAAATGTTGCAGGCATTTGTCGTAGCGTGGCACGAGTTTTTGTATACCTTCTTCATAGACGTGTGCCGCCTGTGTCTTCAACTAGTTGTACGTTCCGCTGCAGCGCAGTTCCGCATCCATCTTTGGTTACAGAAGAACTGGTTCACGCGATTGATGACAAGATCCGCAGGTTTACAATTAGCGCTCTCGCTATGGAATTTCCCCAAATGTCACGATCACTAATTCATGAAATTGTTACCGAAAAACTGAACTTTCGTAAACTTTGCCGACGGTGGGTACCAAAGATTCTTACGGAGCATCACAAAACAAAACGGATGGGTAGTGCACTTCAGTTTTTGACCCGTTACAATGAAGGCGGCGAAGAATTTCTGACACAGATAGCCACAGGAGATGAAATTTGGGTTTCTTACGACACCCCTGAAAGAAAGCGGCAATCAATGGAATGGAGGCACACTTCATCCCCAGCAAAGGTTAAGCCGAAACAAATCTTGACACCTCGGAAAATGATGTGCACAGTGTTCTGGGACTGGAAAGGCATCTTACTCATTGATTTCTTACCGCGTGGTCAAACAATCAACGCAGATGCTTACTGCGAGACACTTAGGAAATTGCGCAGCGCAATACAGAATAAGCGCCGAGGGTTGCAGTCAAAAGGCGTTGTTTTTCTTCACGACAACGCACGACCACACACTGCAAATGTGACGAAAAACCTCCTACAGGGATTTGGCTGGGACGTGTTTGACCAACCTCCGTACAGCCCTGACCTCGCTCCTAGCGACTTTCATCTGTTCACACATCTCAAGTCTTTCCTTGGCGGTCAACACTTCAACAATGACGACGAGCTGAAAGAAGATGTTTCCAACTGGTTGAAGACACAGGCGGCTAACTTCTATGAAGAAGGTATCCAAAAACTTGTGTCACGCTATGACAAATGCCTGCGAAAGTTCGGCAGTTATGTGAAAAAGTAGTTTAAGAGGTGTAGAATGTTGTGCAATAAATAATTTTTCTGTATCTGTACACAATTTAATTTTATTATCCAACGGAACTTACTTTCTGGACGTGCCTCATATGTAAAATAAGGTTATAATGTAGCATTATAATGTTTTATGACCACCATGGCTCATGATTGCATGATTAACGGTCACGTAAAACTAAAAGCTTCCTTGTTTTATGACTAAGTAAATAAGTTTCTATTTTTATCGTGGGGTTTTCAAACTTATAATTGTCGAAAAAAACTTGTTCGGATTACCCGGGATTTCAGATTTCTGGGGTTCGGATTGGAGGGGTTTCACTGTACTAGTACGCCTTTCGGTCACGAGATGGTGTGAACTTGTAGTGTAGGACTAAAATCATATGAAAATAACACAAGTCATCCCAACCTCGAAAGTCAAAATTTTCACTATACAGTAGACTACCAATACATCATGTCCACAATATTGAAATTTCCCACGTCGAAATGTTTTCAAGAAATATTTTTTCCACATTAACCAAAATTGTAATGGGACTGGTTTATTTCTGTGTATTTTTAACTATTTAGAATAGATAGTTAACATTTTTCGAAATACTTTTGAACATAACCTTTTTACAAATTTTAGTATCACACAGACTTGCAACTTCATTTTATATTAATTAAATTTTCTGACAAAGGTCATAATGTGACCGAAACCGGTACATTGAATTACATAAATAATAATTTTATTGACTTAAGGTATTATTAGGTCGTTATCTACTAAAATTCCCTGAAGTCTACTAAAAGTCGTACAAAGTTTCGATGTTTTTCTTTTAGTGTCTGCCAGTGTAATTTAACATTTTAAAAATTAGTGCTACAAACATAAACTTTTACTGTCAAAAAAAGTTGCTATGTTTTTATCTTTCGAAAAGGTTAAATTAGGTGCACGAGTGAACTAGGCCTATATGGTTACCAAGGCAAGAAGGCTCTTAAAATGGGGCATTGCTATTAATGACATCGGATGTTGCCTCATCTTCATCTTGTTACATAGAGGCCAACTATGGACCACGACATTCAACTATTGTGTTTGGAGTGCGTCTTGATGTTTGCCCAGTAGTCACGCATTCTCTGGCTGTGTTGTTCCTTTCTCTCCTTTGTCCAGAGGCCACCTGTGTTCTTCCTTGGATCTTCATTTGATTTAGTTTACTCCTAAAAGTCGTTCGATGGTTTATGTCCTTTTCTGTAACTCCCAGCTCCAGCAGATCTCTGTCCACTTCTATCAGCCACGGTGACTTAAGTCTTCCTTCTTTGCCAATATATGAGAAGCTGGTTGGTCAGCCTAGTGGGATGCATCCTGGAGAAGTGTCCATAAAATGCTAGACATCTCTTCCTGGCCACGTCTGTAATTTTTAGCCTATTTTCAATTTTGAAAAAATAGGCTTATGAGATCACCTTTTGTCCGTGTGTGTGTGCGCGCGCGCGTGTGTGTGTGTGTGTGTGTGTGAGGTGTGTGTGTGTGTCCCCGTAATAAAACCTAAACGGCTGGAGCGATTTCAATGAAACTCGGTAAGTTCATAGCGCTATTCCCTGCGACCTCGACCGTGCCCTTCAAACCTTGTTACGTCTCACCAATGCAACATGGCGGCTGAGCGAAATATTTCACTAGCATTCAATATCTCCGAAACTATTATCGATATCGCCATGAAATTGTGTACGGTGATAAAGGGCACTACTAGAAGTTCACCTATGAGACTTTCCAAAACCTGGTGACTACAAAACCAACATGGCGGTCAAGCGAAATTGAGACTTTTAAATAGACATTTCTCGCGATTTAACTATCCAAACGTAATGAAACTTGGTACAACAAATGTTTATACACATTGTAATGCACTGGAGTCTAATTTTATTCAATTGTTTACATAACCTAAAAATGGCGGCTGTGCGAAATATTTCACTGACATTCTATATCTCCGAAACTATTACAGATATCATCATGCAATTTTGTACGGTGATAAAGGGTACTGATACAAGTTTACTTATGTATATTTCATAAACCTGTAAAGTACAAAACGAACATGGCGACCAAGCGAATTCGAAATATTTTAATAGACTTTTCTCGTGATTTAACTCTCTGAGCGCAGTGAAATGTGGTACAGTAAATGATTTTGCAGATTGTAATGCACTGCCATCTAATTTAATTCAATTCTTTACATAACCTCAAGATGGCGGCTGTGCGAAATTTTAAAATTAAGTTTTTATTCTTGTGTCGTAATCATGCGATCGAAGTGAAAGTTTGAATAATGAAGCTAGGCATTAATTGTCCTTGAATGGTACATAACTCTATGGCCTATACATATAACAATCCTAAATGGCGAGCTTCCGAAATATTTAGACGGTTCTCAATATCTGTGAATCTTTTACAGCAACCAAACTGATTTTTTTAATGTTCATAGAGACTATGACCATATGTTCACCTATAGGACTTTCAGTAACCTGGTGAGCACAAATCCAACATGGCGGCGACGCGAAGTATAAATATTTAAATGGACGTTTCTCGCGATTTATCTATCCGAGTGCCGTGAAACGTTGCACGTTAAATGCTTATACAAATGTTGATCCACTGGCATGTAATTTATTTCAATTGTTTGCATAATCACAAGATGGCTGGTGTGCGTACTTTTAAAATCTCGTTTTTACTTTTTGTGTTCTAATCATGCGATTGAAGTTTGAATACCACACGTACACAATAATCTTAATGTAATAGTACAAAAATAAAAATCCATCCTGGCGACCATATGAAATATTTAGACGGTTCTCAATATCTACGAATCTGTTACAGCAATTAAACTGAAATTTTGTATGTTGATAGAGACAATTAACATGAGCAGGGTATATGAAAATAGGCTGTATAGTTCTTCACGGAACTACTTGTTTTGGTACCTATCGAGCTCCTGATTGAGTCGTCTTTTGTATTCACTCCCTTCCTTGACTGGTCCCAATATCTTCCTCTCTTGAATTTCAAGTTTGTCCGTGAATCCTTTCCTATTTAATATGAAGCATTCAGAGGCATATACCGTAAGGCTTCAGGGTGGACGACTGTCGGATAGCGCTTCATTTTGTTGTTGCGGGAGAAGCACTTTTTATTGTAGGTGCTCATCGTCAGTCGGTATGCCAGGTCTACTTTATTGACTCGAGTTGATAATGCTGTTCCTTCCGAGAGAATGGATTCCAACCATTCACCTCATATACCTCAGGTCGACAGAAGATGATGCCAGCTTGGGAGATACGTTTATGAAGGTATGTTGATGAACTGAGAGTAAATATCGGAAGAATGCATCAGTATGTTGCAGGCAATAGAAGTAAGAAGGTTGTTCAATGTATTCAAATGTTGAGCCATACGAAAAGTAAACATGCAAAGTACAATACTCCGAACCGTGGCCCCCTTGAGATTCTAGATACACTAAAACAACAGCTTGAGGCAAAGGCACAGAGATTACTTCAATATAAAGAATCGAACAAACGAAAGCATCAAAACAAGCTATTTGTTACCAATGAGAATCGGTCGTATAGGAATCTTGACGATCCTGGAACACAAATGGGCAGTTCACCGCAAAATGTAGAGGTAGAGAACTTCTGGTCTTCCCTATGGTCGAATGCTGGAGATGATATCAGCAGCGCTAAATGTATTAAGGTGGAGGAGGAAAGAATGTTAGAAATTGACACGATGAGTGACTCTTCTGTATCAACTGAAGATGTGACCCGTGTGGTTAAGAAGACCCAAAATTGGAAAGCGGCTGGACAAGACAACATCCACAACTATTGGATCTCATGAGCATCTTGCCCACTGCTACACAGATTTCATCCGAATTCCACAGCTTATCTCCTCTTACATGATGCGAGGGAAAACATCCCTTCTGTCAAAAGGTGATAGAACCAATGACCCTTCCAAATGTCGACCTATTACCTGTCTCTGCCCCCTGTATAAGATATTTACATTTTGCATTTCTCGTAAGATTTATGAACACATAAATCTTCATAACAACCTGGCTGAGGAGCAGAAGGGGTGCATGAAGAAGTCTCAAGGTTGAAAAAGAGCAACTTGTAATCGATGCAGTTACTATGGAACTAGCAGGAAAGATGATGCGTAACCTCTACATGACCTTTATTGATTACAAGAAAGCTGAAGATATATAAAGTTGATCCTGCCATCCTTATAAGTCTGCAGCATATGATGTCCCATTAGGAGACCAATTTATTAATGCATAATGGAGACACATGTATGGAATCAGGATTTATTCAAATCAAAAGAGGTATCTTAAGGGTGACAGCTTGAACCCTCTTTGGTTCTGTCTGGCGCTCAATCCACTATCATTATTGCTGAACAATGTAAAGTGTGGTATTCCAATGACGCACCATGGTATAGTGAAATACAACATTTCTCATTTGATGTACATTCATGACATTAAACTATATGCATACTCTGAGAAACACATCGACAATATGATTGCAATAACTGCTTCATTTTCTTCTGATATTGGAATGTCCTTCGGATTACATAAGTGTCGCACCCTCGCAATTCGGCATGGAAAATTAGAGGCACGAGCAGTTCAACTTGATGACTGTTGTTTCATAAAGCCTATGGAAGGTAATGAGACATACAAGTATCTTGGTCTCCTGCAATCTAATCGAATTTATCATAAAGGTATTAAAGATAGAACCGTACCTATCTACAATCAACGCATTAACAAGATTTTAAAATCAAAGTTGAATGGAAAGAACACCTTTAAGGCTATTAACACCTATGCTATTCCTGCTCTGACATACACCTTCAGTATTATCAAATGGTCGCAGACTGGCTTGGAGAACATCCTAATTAGGACACGTACTATCTTAACAAAACACAGATGTCTTCACCCTAAGTCAGCTGTTCAGCAATTGACAATCCCGCATCAAAGAGGTGGATGAGGGCTCACGGACATTATCCAATTACGTGCAAGACAAGAGATATTTTCTGGGCAGACATGACTCTCCCATACACCAAGCCGCTGTGAAGGCAGATGACAAGTACAAATCGCTTGATCTTCTTCACGTAAGGGATATAGTTTGCCACTGGTGACGAATGATCAGCCATCATGCCTCTGCACGGTCGTCATCCGCATGATCTCAACCAAAAACATGTCGACATTGATGCGTCGAACAGCTGGTTGACTCATGCGGACCTATTCACTGAGACTGAAGGATTCATGGTTGTAATCCAGGATCAAGTTTTGGCTACCAAAAACTATCTCAAATATATAGTTAAGGCAAATATTCAGGATGATAAATCCCAAAGATGCCAACTAGGGACGGAAACTATTCAACTTACCATACGAGGCTGCCAGGCAATCTCCTGTACTGATTACTTGAAAAGGCACAACCAAGTGGCCAAAATAATTCACCTACACTTCGCTCAAAAGCACTTATTATCTGACAATACTTTGCCTTACTATCAGTATATTCCTGACGCAATTTGGAAAATCCTATTCACAAGTTATGGGACCGGTCAGTTATTACTGATAAAACCATACCAGCAAACCGGCCAGATATCGTTCTTGTGGACAAGGTGCAGAAGAGAACCTTCCTCGTTGATATTGCAGTGCCCAATTCCCATAATCTGCAACAAACCTGCTGTGAGAAGATCACCAAGTATCTGACCTTGGCTGAGGAAATACGGCAAAAGTGGATACTGGAAAGTGTAGTGGTTCTGCCCATAGTCATTTCTTCTACCGGCATCTTACCTAAATCATTGGCTCACAATCTTGAAATATTGGGAATACATCCTGGACTACATATCACCATGCAGAAGGCCGTCATTTTGGAGACCTGTTCCATTGTTTGCTCGTTTCTTAATGTGCCACCCTAAAATAAGTTGTCATACTGTCTTGCAATCAAGCTGACGATAAGTTGATTTGTCCCACTTGTGCGGTGAAACGAATGTGATTGCAAAAATAAAAATAATATTAGAAGCAGCAGTCATCCTCTTCCGTGTGTACAAACCACCGATCGACTTTATTGATATGCGGGCTCGACGTGACACAGTTCTGCCAGGGGCTAAATTCATTTTTTAAACACATTGTCAGTATTTATGAAATCGGAGTATAATTGGTCACTGCTGCGGGTAATTCCCTTTCACTTGAATGCTCATTCATTATGATCGGTTATTCGTTAATGCCCCATGTATACCATACACCAACCGCCTGGCTTTACTGTTATGCGAGCTGGACGCGACATAGTTCTGGCAGGGGCTGTCTTCACGTTTATTCTTTTAAACGCAGTTTATAAACAAATATATTTTCGTTGACTTTTCAAGAACTGAAAGATTTTTTCCTGTATTATTGAGACGATTTGGATGATTTTGATACAAATCCCTCTAGTTGAAGAGCTTCAGTTTTGTGAAACATTTACACCTTAGCTTCGTCCGGAAACTGAAGCATCATTCATATAATTTATGGAAAAAGCATAATTCATAACAGATTCTCTTTATCGGACCACAAACCATGAACATTTCTTCCCTGTGTCAAAGGATCTTAGGGGATGATTCCTTTTGTCTTTGTGAATTCTTTCTTTCTCTTTCTAGTGACAATCGAGAAATTATTTGTTGCTCAGTTTTATTGTTACGTGATAAGCATAGGTTTTCGATTTCAATGAACTACGACCTATATCAGTTTTCTGTCTCGGCATAAAATCACTGACTGGACTATTAATTATATTATCATGGAGATAGCATGTGCAACGAATTCTTGTCAGCCGTAATTTAAGAATGGCGAGGTGCATGAAACACAAATCTCCCTTCCGTCTAATCTAAACGTGGCTGTGTATTCTGCGGAAGAAAAGTTCATAGGCGAAGTAACGAAAAGCAGAGTTGCACTTCCAGGGAAGCTCCAACACATCCACTCTTCTCTGAAGTCTTAACTCACACGACTCGACAGTGTCTGTGGTGATAGACTCGCTCTCCAGCCAGCTAGCTCGTAAACTGTCGCGGAAGCTAGTAATTGAATGGAAATTGTTGAAGGAAATGAAAACATAAAACCACTTACAGTGGGCGATGTATTGAAGATAGAGATAAGCTTTCCAGGACTTTTCTGTAGAACATTTCATGCTAAACAATTCTTTCAATCATAGTACCAGTATATAGATATTTTTAACGGTTTGCCTAGCGTAATCTTAAAATGCGCATGGATGCCCGTTTTTTGTTTTGACCTTTTCACTGAAATCGTTACTGTTCGGCTTCCTTTGGTCTTAAATAAATTATCTTCTACAGAAATCGTCCTCGAAGTATCCTTTACAGCAGGGGTGCCCAACTTTTTTTTTAAACTAAGGGCACACTGTAAAAAGTTGGGGGACATTACGGGCCAATAACACTCCGGGGGGTTTGAGGGGCATAGAATTAAAAAAAAACATAGTTGCAATGTGGTGAGTTTTGTGGCTGTCTGAGCTTAGTTTCCTTAGTATTGTTGCCACTTTCTATATTTTTTGTAGGGGATAAAATAATAAAACACTTTTTTTAAATAAATCCCATTAAAATACGTGAAGTACAATACACTCATACAGCATGAATGACAAGGAGTGAGTATTTATGTTTATTTGACACAATTAATAATCAAATTATGAAATAAAATTCATGATAATTTAGTTTAGTGCGACGACTGGAACTTGTTTCAAAGTTTTGGCGACACGGCACGGGCCGGACAAAATAGTCTCGCGGGCCCTAGGTTGGGCAGTCCTGCTTTACAGAATGATGAAACACTCATCAAAATCCCTCTAAAAGTTCTCGAGATTATCCGTTAAATCCAAGAATCGGGGACTTTGTTTTATACTAAGTAGAGATATGATAATAATTACAATAAATTAAAACCTACTGTATATACAATTTAGGCGCAAAATTAAATACACAAGGGACTTTTTTCCAAGCACAACGTAATCAATGTATATTAATAAAGTACTCTTGACTATCAGTTATTTGATTTACTATAGCCAGAAATAATTATCCAACATCTTTATTATTATTATTACCCTCCAAACTTTCTTCCTTCACAACAGAGGAAAAGGAGCCCGGTTTACGGGCACCAGTCTCTGACTTTTTCTTCTAGCGTTCACCTTTTAAAGGTGCTATGCTTGTCACTGCATAAGAGTAGTAGTACTACCGGTTTTCTACTTACATAGCCACACTCTCAATTTGGTCTATCTTTCAAAGGAGGCTTTTAGGTGTGAATTTCACTGACAATTTGAATTGGATCAAGATAAAGGGATGTTTTCAGTTTGAAAACCTCTCTCCGTTACAGTTTTGTGCAGAATGATTTAAGCTATCAAGTTCTATTTACGACAACCTTCAAAACCTTCCATAGTTTCAACCAAACTTCGTATGTGCTTTGTGTACTGTAACAGATATGACAATGCGTATTCTTGAGATCCAGAAGGGCTGCCAAATGTTTATAAATGCTGTCCCTATTTTCTTTCTTCTAATACCAATATATCATGAATTACGCAAACCAACAGCTCTAAACTCTGCACACGTATATTACCTGACATTCTAGATTAATTTAGAATAACTGATATGTCAGTGGTGCCAACATGATTCTAAGCCTGCTGATAGGTTCACAGGCGACAGACAGACATACAGACAGACAGACAGACAGGCACACATTTTCCCGGATTGATCTCATTAGTCTACTTTTTCCTAATTTTTAGCCTATTCTCATTTTATGAAAAAAAAAAAAGGCTTATGAGATCACCTTTTTCCGTGTGTGCGTATGTGTGTGTGTGTGTGTGTGTGTGTGTCCCTAATGACTTCTAAACGGCTGAGAGATTTCAATGAAACTCGGTAAGTTCATTCGGTACCACCCCGACCGTGCCCTTCAAGTTTTGTTATGTCTCACCAATACAACATGGCGGCTGCGCGAAGTATTTCACCTGCATTCAATATCTTCCAAACTATTACCAATATAACCCTGAAATTTTGTATGGTGCTCAAGGGCACTACTAGAAGTTCACCTATGAGACTTTCAAACACCTGGTAACTACAAAACCAACATGGTGGCCAAGCGAATTTGAGACTTTTAAATAGACTTTTCTCGCGATTCAACCACTCAAACGCATTGAGACTTGGTACATCAAATGTTGATAGACATTGTAATGCACTGGCATCTAATTTAGTTTTATTGTTTACATAACCTAAAAATGGCGGCTGTGCAAAATATTTCACTGGCATTCTATATCTACGAGACTTATTACTGATATCACCCTGAAATTTTGTCAGGTGATAAAGGACACTACTACAAGTTTATCCATGTAACCTTGTAGTGAATCCATAGTGAATCTTTTGCATGGTATTCAAATAAGTCATTTTAATTTAATTTACCGACAATAACACACTGAAGAACATTTTTACAGAAGAAGATAATATTTCATTAGTTTTGAACTTCAAGGTTTTAATTAACAATATTTTATGTTATTTTTAATTTTCATTAATTATCCAATGTAACAGATCTGATTTTGAAAAAAATTAATATTTTTTCCATGATTATAACCATTCTTCAATTAGTATGAAGATAGAATTTTTGTTCAATATTTACAATTTAGGACAGGTACGTTTTACTTTGCATTAGCCTAGTTTTCACAAAGAAGATAAATTATTTAACAAGTAGTTCCGTGAGGAACTAAAGAGCCTACTTTTCTTAAAATTTAAGATTCATGCCAATGAATAATCCATGTATCAGAAATGAAATGTTGCATTGGATCTATCAACGTGCGTAAAATCATGTTGGCAATAGTGTCATGCATGTGTTGCTTAGAATTAATCTGAAATATTATTGTCCCAATTTTTGATAAAATCCATTTGTTAATATAGATGCTGCAAGTATTTAAAAATTGGGCTTATTATCAGGCTTAGAATCCTGTTGGCAGCACTGCCATGGATCAGATATTCCAAATCAATCTAGAATTTCAGTGCAAAATTTAGAACTGTTGGCTAGCATACATTATGATATATTGGAATTAGCATTTTTTTAAAACTAGAGAGAGCACTTATTAACAGATGGCAGCCCTGATGGCTCTTAAGAATACGTGTAGTCTCATCTGTTACGGTACATAAAGCAAATACGAAATATGGTTCAAATCGATTTGTTAGTATAGACGTTACTTGCATTTAAAATTGAATCTATTAGCAGGCTTAGAATCATGTTGGCACCACTGACATGTATCTGTTATTCTAAATTAATCTAGAATGTCAGGTACTATACGTGTGCAGAGTTTAGAGCTTTTAGTTTACATAATTCATATATATTGGTATTAGAAGAAAGAAAATAGGGACAGCATTTATGAATAGTTGGCAGCCCTTCTGGGTCTCAAGAATACGCATTGTCATAGCTGTTACGTTACACAAAGCACATACGAAGTTTGGTTGAAAGCCAATTGATAGTATATAAGTTACATGCATTTAAATGTTGGACCAATCAGCAGGCTTGGAATCATGTTGGCAACACTGTCATATATGGGCTCCTGAACATTAATCTGGTATGTCATTATCTATGTGTGTGCCAAGTTAAGAACAGCTCGCATGCATAACTTCTGAGAAATCCAACATAGAGCTCAAATTTCAGTTGTGATTTTTCAGCAGTTGGTAGCACTTATTTCATGTTCATATATGGCCATGAGATATTCAAATATAGATCTTGACTCTTACCGAATTTGGCTTTGATAGCTGTGGCAGTTTAGGATTTGATACGGGGGGGACCCACAGCCGACAGAAGAATAGACAGACAAACACCCCTTACTCGGATCGATCTCATTAGTCTACTTTTCCCTCATTTTTAACCTATCTTATATATTAAAATAGTTTTCAAAAAATTTCACCCTTTACTAAAACTGAAATATCTCGGGAAGTATTTGCGCTACGACGTCGTTTGTTGTCTTAAAATGTAATGCCCGTCAAGCACCATCGATTGATACCCACCTTACTTGATTATATCATTCGAGTATTAAAATAATTGCGAATATTAATTCCTTCAAGATCTCACGAAAATAGAATCAAATGACTTGATGGACATATTGTCGCTAGGCGACAACGACTAACACTGTATCATGATATTCAACGCCGCCCCAATAATAAATCTAACTTGATATTAACAGAGAGTTCCCTAATTACGTCATGATATCGTTAACTTCTACCTGCTCCACTCGTGCGCTAATGTCGCATGTATCCATACATGATATCGTTAACTTCTACCAGTTCCACTCGGGTGCTAATGTCGCATGTATCCATACAATAACTAGAAGGGGATTCTGTGCACATAATTTTATTAAAACTTCTCAAAGAATGGATTACTTTGAGACTGAAATGCCCATGCACAATCAGCAGTCATTTTGCTAATGACACTGTCATGTCAACATCTGTTTGAATGACAACAAATACTGTATACGAAAGACAACTAATTTCACGAATATGCCGCTACAGTCGAATGTTGGAACCGCCATTTTGTATTGTGTATCCGATCTTTCTGTTATATAGTCTTTGGTCTCACCAGCTACAAACTGTCTTCTTTTCGTTTCATAATTCGTCCTTATAGGTTGTGTGCTCAATCAATACAATGAATCATATTATGATGAATGAGAGGCGACACTCAATTACAAATGTTATAAAGATTAAAGGTGACGGTTAAAATATACACATCATCAACAAACGAAGATACGAGTTGATACATATGCCGGTTTAGCAGACGCGTTGCATGTACGAGCAGAAAATGAAAATCTCAAAGTCGGTCGTATTGTAGTTTTGCCATCTTCTTTTACAGGTAGCCCAAGGAAAATATTGCAAAATTATCAGGATACGTTGGCGATAGTGAGGAAGTTTGGAAAGCCAGATTTATTCATTACGTTCACCTATAATGCGGGCTGGCCAGAAATACTTAACAGCATTCATCTCTGGGAAACGGCTAATAATAGGCCTGATATTGAAGTGAGAGTTTTCCATTGCAAAGTAAGGGAATTGCTACGATTGATTATTGTTAAGGAAATTTTCGGTAAAAGCATATCTATATACAGTGGAATTTAAAATCGAGGTATCCCGCACGTCCATTTACTCTTAACATTAACGGAAGATTGTAAGTTTAGAGAAATTTCTGACATTGACAGTGTGGTGTCAGCCGAAATACCAGATCTCGAGGATGAAGCGCTATACGAGTTGGTAAGGCGTCATATGGTACATGGTCCTCGCGCATCTTTGAATCCCGCTTCAGTCTGTGTGAAAGATGGCGTATGTAAGAAAGATTTCCCTAAACAGTTTCAGGAAGAGACCAAAGATAATGCCAATGGTTATCCTTCGTATAAGAGAAGAAATAATGGACGGATTATTATAAAAACAATTCGAGCATTGACATTGAAGTCGATAGTCGATTCATTGTTCCCTAAAATCCATTTCTTTTACTTGACGTGCAAGCTCATATTAGTGTTGAAATATGCTCAAATGTTCGGAGTGTTAAATACATCCACAAATATCTTATATATTAAAATCCACAAGTATGTGACTGCTGCATTGTTAAAATATGTCCTGAAGGCGAAACGGTGAACTACGATGAAATTACTTCGTTCCTAAATGCTAGATATGTTGGTCCAACAGAAGCCGCATTCAGGATATTTTCATTTCACATGCATGAACAGTCACATTCCATCGTGCGATTACCAGTTTTACTGCCAAACTTGCAAAATATCTATTTTAAAAATCATAACGCTCCTGATATTTTACTTCAAGCACAGTTGCGCAACACGGAATTACAAGCGTGGTTCAAGTTAAATCAAGATTCGCAAGCCAGAAGTCCGTATATATATCCTGAAACACTAGTACATTACGTCTGGAATAAGAGCAACTGCCAGTGGTAAAAAAGAAAAAAATGTTTCAAAAACTATATGCAGAATGTATAATGTTTCGCTTACAGAAACAGAAAGGTATTATTTACGCCTGTTATTGCTTCACGTCATAGGTGCTACCAGCTTCCAGGATCTGCGAACATACACAGCAGTTGTCTATTCTAATTTTAAAGAAACAGCTAAGGAGCGAGGTTTGCTGATTGACGATTCTGAATGGCAGCGTTGTTTGGCAGAAGCGTCACAATTTCAGATGCCTCCTCAGTTTCGACAACTGTTTTCTTAATATGTATCTTTCAGACCCCTTCAAATGTAAGATAGTTATGGGACATTTTCAAGAATTCATCATCAGAAGATTATCTGCAGTTTCACGAACCTAACATTACATATCAGTTCACTTTTATATATATTTCTAATACATTAAAGCTCCATGGTCTTCCCATTACTTCTCTCGAATTGCCAGCTATTATTGTCAATTTCCCTCAGACAAATTTACCAGTGAATTATCCAAAACTTAATGAGGATCAATTAAGTCGGATGATAAACCAAGCAAATGGAAACCAAACGGCTATAATTACAGAAATTTTCGGGTTAGTACAATACAGCAATGAAAGGATGAGTAATGCATATTTAATTGACGGTCCAGGGGGCACCGGGAAAACATTTCTTTACCAATGCTTGATTCACAGTTGCACAAATTTGGGGTTAAATGTAGTTTCTGTTGCATGGGCTGGTATTGCAGCAATGTTACTACTGTGCACAGCCAGTTCAAGTTACCTCTACATTTACATGAAAGTTCTGTATCAGGAATAACAGTTAACAGCAAGGAAGGAAATTGAAAAACTTAAAACTGACATAAAAAAACTGAGAATGGGAAATTGTAAAATTGACAAATGTGTAAACAACAAAATGAAAAAAAAAAAACGGTTCGGGTAGTGATCATGTTGTACAGTAGCCTATAGGACTAGCATAAGGATAGTTCCATGTGCCCTTATATATACCTTGTGTATGTGCATTAGCCTTTAGATTAGCTTAAGTTAGGTTTGGTAAAGTTAGTTTTGGTGAGGTTAGGTATGTGACCTTGTAGTTTACTCTTTTCGGAAAATGTAAAATGTAAAATCTAAAATCAAAAAATCTTAAATTTGAAATGTAAAATCTAAAAACCTAAAATTTAAAATACAAAAAAGTCAAAAATGTAAAATCTAAAAAATGTAAAATGAAAAATCAAAAATCTAAAATGTTAAAATGTAAAATGTTAAAATGTAAAATCTAAAATCTTTAAATGAGTTTTTTGTGGGTTTGGTTAGGTTAGGTTAGGTTATAACTAAGTTTATTATTTGTGCGTTCTCATTTGCTCTTATTTATTTTTGCTTTGACTTTGAAGTTAGGTTAGGTTAAGTTAGGTTAGGTTAGGTTATTACTTAGTTTATTATGTGTGCTCTCTCATTTGCTCTTATTTTTTTTTGCTCTGACTTTGAAGTTAGGTTAGGTTAGGTTAGGTTAGGTTAGGTTATTACTTAGTTTATTATGTGTGCTCTCACACTAGCTCTTATTTTTTTTTGCTCTGACTTTGAAGTTAGGTTAGGTTAGGTTAAGTTAAGTTAAGTTAAGTTAAGTTAAATTAAGTTAAGTTAAGTTAAGTTAAGTTAGGTTAGGTTAGGTTATAACTTAGTTTATTATGTGTGCTCTCACATTTGCTGTCATATTTGCTCTCACTTTGAAGTTAGGTTAGGTTAGGTTAGGTTATAACTAAGTTTATTATTTGTGCTTTCTCATTTGCTCTTATTTATTTTTGCTTTGACTTTGAAGTTAGGTTAGGTTAAGTTAGGTTAGGTTAGGTTATTACTTAGTTTATTATGTGTGCTCTCACACTTGCTCTTATTTTTTCATTTTTTGCTCTGACTTTGAAGTTAGGTTAGGTTAGGTTAGGTTAGGTTAGGTTATTACTTAGTTTATTATGTGTGCTCTCACACTTGCTCTTATTTTTTTGCTCTGACTTTGAAGTTAGGTTAGGTTAGGTTAGGTTAGGTTAAGTTAAGTTAAGTTAAGTTAAGTTAAGTTAGGTTAGGTTATAACATAGTTTATTATGTGTGCTGTCACATTTGCTGTCATATTTGCTCTCACTTTGAAGTTAGGTTAGGTTAGGTTAGGTTATAACTAAGTTTATTATTTGTGCTCTCTCATTTGCTCTTATTTTTTTGCTCTGACTTTCAAGTTAGGTTAGGTTAAGTTAGGTTAGGTTAGGTGAGGTTATTACTTAGTTTATTATGTGTGCTCTCACATTTGCTCTTATTTTTTTTGCTCTGACTTTGAAGTTAGTTTAGGTTAGGTTAGGTTAAGTTAGGTTAGGTTAGGTTAGGTTAGGTTATAACTTAGTTTATTATGTGTGCTCTCACATTTGCTGTCATATTTGCTCTCACTTTGAGGTTAGGTTAGGTTAGGTTAGGTTAGTTAAGTTAGGTTAGGTCAAGTTGGGTTAGGCAGAATAGCTGAGGTATGAATTAAACCCGCTTTTTCTCACTTTTGCCTCACAAGACCTAGTGTTCCCCATTCCAACCATTGGACGAGAAATTAAATTTCTTGGCAGAGCCAGGACTGAAACCCGGGCTCCGCAGTGACATGCAAAAATGCTAACCACTTCACCTTAAAGTGGATAATTTGAGACTGCTCTTAATGGTACTTGATCAATCAATAATTACCTAATAATAATAATAATAATAATAATAATAATAATAATAATAATAATAATAATAATAATAATAATAATATTCCATTTAGCAACTACACGGCCGACCTCTCCCTGTGACGTCATACACAGTCTCAGGGTGTGGCGGCCATATTGCCCATTAGCCACTGCGCCAGCTCTGACTGCCCCCTCTATTAGAATAACATTGGGCTGGTTACGCGCGGCGGCCATCTTGCCCATTAGCCCCTGCGCCAGAACCGCCCTTTATATCCTACTAGCAAATGTCGAATGGAAGGAAGTAATATTAGAATTTTGAATCGAATGTTGCGGAGGAGCACAGACCTCAGCAAACGGGGCATAGATTAAATAACAATTATACAAGGACGTCCGCATCCCTAATATGATAACTGTCCTGTGGTAAAGGTAAAAAAAAAAAACTATTGTCCTACATCGGTGATTACTATCCTAAATCCTGTTATTTCATTCCCTCAATTCTATAACAAAGATATACTCAATCAAATTTACAGCTTAATAAATATTAATTCCTTCAGTGTGAGTTATCTTTTCATTTCTCATCAATCAACTTTACTTACTATTCTATCGGTAGGGGTGGAGACGATAGCTGTCTTTACAGAGATGTGCAAATTATTAGATTCGATGTCAGTTTTTCAAAATTGCATTTTTACTTTTCACGGTTTAATGCACTGAGTATGTTTACAAGGCGATGAAATTACTTCAAATATTTAACCAAGACTCCTAATTATATTTTCATTTAAGAAACTCAAATTAAAATGATTTTTTAGAATTTCCACTAACAGAGGAGCCTTGCAAATGCAAAATGCCACACGTTTCGTTTTTATTACTTCACTCTACTTTACGTGGGCATTTAGAGCGGAGGGATTTGGGGTCTTTTAACTGATAAACGCTATTGATCTATTCAAAGATTCATGAAATATGCATTGAAATCATCTGACTTGAATTTTAAAGTCAATGAAAAATTGAAAATGGACCCAGCTCAGATATCCCTCGGAATCTAATAATCTGAAAGTTTCCAGACGCAATTCCTTATGGGAAAAGGTGTAATTCCACGGGGGAGGAAACACTACTAAGTAGGACAACAAAAGAAGTGGGTCAATAAAATGATTTCGAATAAAAGTAATAATGACTAATTAAAATTATTTATTTATTTATATTAATTTGCACACCTCTATATGTTAACCAAGAGTTACATCTCTAAATTCAAATATAAGAGACCCATCTTTTATTTTAAATTTATACCATTGTTCATAAGTAGACAAAACACCAAATTGTACCGCTGTAGCCTTAAATTGTGTGGATATCTCTATCTACTTAGTATAAAACAAAGTTCCCAATTCTTGGATGTAACGGGTAATCTCGAGAGCAACTTGATGGATTTTGATGCAGTTTTCACCATTCTGTGAAGGATTTCTCGATGAAGGATTAGGTAGAAAAACATTTATTGATGACCAAAAGAAGCCGAGCATATACGATTTCAGTGAATTGAGATGAAGAAAAACCTAACCTCCATGTGACTTAAAAAAAAACAAGTAGTTCCGTGAAGAACTATACAGCCTATTTTCATATATACTACTTATGTTAACTGCCACTATCAACATACAGAATTTCAGTTTGATTGCTGTAATAGATTCGTAGATAATGAGAACCGACTAAATATTTCGGGTGGTCGCCATGTTAGATTTTATATATGTAGGTACTAGAGTTATGTACTGTTACATGAAAATTATTGTGTGCGTGTAGCATTCAAACTTCAATCGCAAGATTAGGACACAAGAAGTAAAAAAAGAGATTTTAAAATTTCGCTCAGCAGCCATCTTGTGGTTATGGAAACAATTGAAATAAATTAGATGCCAGTGGATTAACATTCGTATAAGGATTTACTGAACCAAGTTTCACTGCACTAGGATGGTTAAATTGCGAGAAACGTCCACGTGATTATTTATACTTCGCGTCGCCGCCATGTTGGATTTGTGATCACCAGGTTATTTAATGTCCTATAGGTGAACTTAAGTTCATTGCCCCAATGAACATTAGAAAAAAATACTTTGATTGCTATAATTGATTCGTAGTTATTCAGAGCCGTCTAAATATTTCAGATGGTCGCCATGTTGGATTGTTAAATGTATAGGCCATAGAGTCATGTACCATTAAAGGAAAAATATTGCGTAGGTTCATTATTCAAACTTTCACTTCGATCGCATGTTTACGACACAAGAAATAAAAACTTAATTTTCGAAATTCGCACAGCCGCCATCTTGAGGTTATGTAAACAATTGAACTAAATTAGATACCAGTGCATTACAATGTGTATAAACATTTCCTGTACCAGATTTCATTGCGTTTGGAACATTAAATCGCGAGAAAGGTCTATTTAAAATTTTCAAATTCGCTTGGCCGCCATGTTCGTTTTGTAGTTAACCGGTTTTTGAAAGTCTTATAGATGAACTTCCAGTAGTGCCCTTTATCTCCGTACAAAATTTCAGGGTGATACCGCTAATAGTTTCAGAGATATAGAATGCCGGTGAAATATTTCGCACATCCGCCATCTTGTGGTTATGTAAACAATTGAACGAAGTTAGATGTCGATGCATTACAATGTGTATACACATTTACTGTAGCAAGTTTTATTGCGTTTGATTGGTTAAATCGCGAGAAACGTCTATTTAAAAATCGCAAATTTTCGTGGCCGCCATGTTGGCTACGTAGTTACCAGTTGTTCAAAGGTTACATAGGTGAACTTATAGTAGTTCCCTTTATCACCGTAAAATTTCCAGTGTGATATCGGGAATAGTTTCGGTGATATTGAATGGTGGTGAAATATTTCGCACAGCCGCCATGTTGGATTGGTGAGACGTAACAAAATTTGAAGGGCACGGTTGGGGTCGCCCGGAATAGTGCTATGAACTTAACGAGTTTCATTGAAATCTCTCCAGCCGTTTAGATTTTATTAGGGGGACACACACACACACCTCACACACACACGGACAAAAGGTGATCTCATAAGCCTATTTTTTCAAAATTGAAAATAGGCTACAAATCGATATTCTCTGAGAATTGTTCAGCATGAAAAGTTCTGCAAGAAAGTCCGCGACAGCTCCCACATCGACCGCTGTAAGTGTTTTTACGTTTTCATTTCTTCCAGCAATCTCCATTCAGTGGAAATTTAAATTACTTGCTTCAGAGTTAGTTTACGAGCTTGCGAGCGACCTATCACCCTAGCTTCATCCAGCATCAAACTGTCGAGTCGTGTCGAGTTAATTCTTCAGACAAGAGTACAGCTTATGTGTTTGGAGTTAGCTGTTCACCTCGGCCTGACGTCCGTGCGCCTTTTAAGCTTACGAAGGGTAAATAGTGGGACACACACACAGAGGACAGGCAGACACCCACACATTAGATCCCATAAGTCTACTTCATCATTTACCCAAATGTGACGGTACCGTCACTAGCATGAAGACATGCAAATGTCATATGGACAGAAGTGCTGTAGCATTGTTGAAGTGAAGGCTGCGGAGCAGCACGGGTCTTCTAGTTTTCATTTTATGAAAAAAATAGGCTTATGAGATCACCTTTTGTCCGTGTGTGTGTGTGTGCTCGTGTGTGTGTGAGGTGTGTGAGGTGTGTGTGTGTTTGTCCCAAATAACTTCTAAACGGCTGGAGCGATTTCAATGAAACTCGGTAAGATCATAGCACTATTCTGGCCAACCCCGACCGTGCCCTTCAAATTTTATTGTATCACCAATCCAACATGGCTGCTGTAAGAAATATTTCACCAGCATTCAGTATCTCCGAAACTATTACCGATATCGCCCTGAAATTGTGTACAGTGATAAAGGGGACTACTAGAAGTTCACCTATATGGCTTTCAAAAACATGGTGACTACAAAACCAACATGGCGGCCAAGCGAAGTTGAGACTTTTAAATAGACTTTTCTCGCGATTTAACTATCTAATTGTAATGAAACTTGGTACAGAAAATGTTTATACAAATTGTAATGCACTAGAGTCTAATTTAGTTCAACTGTTTATATAATCTCAAAATGGTGGCTGTGCGAAATATTTTACTGATATTCTATATCTTCGAAACTATTAAAGATATCATCCTGATATTTTGTACGGTGATAAAGGGTACTGATACAAATGTATCTATCTAACTTTTATGAACCTTCAAAGTACAAGACGAACATGGCAGCCAAGCGAATTTTAAACATTTTAATATACTTTTCTCGTGATTTAACTCTCTGAGCGCAGTGAAATGTGGTACAGTAAATCATTTTACATATTGTAATGCACTGGCATCTAATTTAGTTCAATTGTTTACATAACCTCAAGATGGTGGCTGTGCGTAATTTTAAAATTTAGTTTTTATTTCTTGTGTCGTAATAATGCGATCGAAGTGAAAGTTTGAATAATGAACCTAGGCAAGAATTGTTCTTGAATTGAACATAACTTTAGGTCTATACATATAACAATCCAAAATGGCGAGCATCTGAAATATTTAGACGGTTCTCAATATCTATGAATCTTTTACAGCAATCAAACTGAATTTTTTTATGTTCATAGAGGCTAAGAACATATGTTCACCTATAGGACTTTCAGTACCCTGGTGAGCACAAATCCAACATTTGGGCGACGCGAAGTATACATATTTAAATGGACGTTTCTCGCGAATTAACCATCGGAGTGCAGTGAAACGTTGCACGTTAAATGCTTATACAAATGTTAATCCACTGGCATCTCAATTTATTTCAATTGTTTTCATAACCACAAGATGGCAACTGTGCGAAATTTAAATCTTGTTTTTACCTCTTGTGTCCTAATCATGCGATTGAAGTTTGAATACCACACGTACACAATAGTCTTAATGTAATAGTACAAAAATAAAAATCCAACCTGGTGACCTTCTGAAATATTTAGACGGTTCTCAATATCTACGAATTTATCACAACCTTCAAACTGAAATTTTGTGTGTTGATAGAGGCAATTAACATGAGTTGGATATATGAAAATAGGCTGTATAGTTCTTCACGGAACTACTTGTTAGACAATGTGAAAAGTAGGCTAAAAATATGATACAATTTATTTTCTTAAATTAAATGTTTTTCTTCTGTGAGAGCGTAGTGAAAAGAGCGAAGTTCATATTGATTAATCGACAAAACAATATATCAATTAGATGGTATATAGGCTTCCACGGCCCGTGAATTAAAACTCAGCAATTATTTTTAGGTTTATGCCGTGTCTTGTGTGGGGTTTCGCCTAAGAATACCAAGCGGGCACATCAGCGGGCTCTTGATGTACGCGCCCGGACCCCACAGGAGGGAGGTGAAAGGCTGTTTGAGCTTTTAGCTCTGTCAGTTAAGAAACACACATGCGTTTCATAACAAGGAAGTAGTGCACAGTTCGCTACTCCTATGGGGGTCCGGGCGCGGACACCAAGAGCCCGCTGATGAGCCAGCATGGTTTTCCTTGGCGAAACCCCACACAAGACACGGCATAAACTTGGACAAATTGCTGAGTTTCAATATATCAATTATTTGATCAATCTATTAATCGTTTAAACGATCAATCAATTAATCGATTAAACGCTCGATAGATTAATCGTCATTTGCAGCAATTACTCGATTTTTGTTCTTCGATTATTCGATTCTTCGTTAACAAAAAGAAATCGATTAAACTTACCAGCCAGTACTGAACATAAATTTGTGGTTGGAGTAGAACAAAAGTTTACCATATTACTGTAGATAAGACGATGACATGTGGGATCCGTGGTCGCCACAGAGGTTTCCTCGGTTGTGAACCGCTGAAGGAACCATGCTCACGCGTCCTATAACACACATATGAGTCGTCCAGTTGCAAAACTCGTTTAATCCACTTGTGATTAAGAATCATTTTCATGAGAAACGTTTCTCTAGACTTTGCCTCGCGTATCTTTTGTGTTTGTTGTTTTCTACTTGTTGCGTTGTGTTTTTGATTTTTGGTTTTGTGTTTGCTTTGTGCTTTTGCCTTTGAATTTGACCTTTTGCTTGTCTTTCTTTGTTTTGTGTTTGTTTTCTGCGTTTACTTTTTAGATTTTTATTTTACCTTTATAATTCTTGTTTTTTGTTTTCTGCTTTTGTTTTCGAATTTCTCTTTTTGCTTCGACTTTTTTGTTATGCTTTTGTGTTTGTTTTCTACTATTTGCTTTTTTGAATTTTGCTTTTAGCTTTAGTTCCTTGTTTTTAGTTTTCTGCTTTCGCTTTTGTTTTTGAATTTTGCTTTTTGCTTCGTCTTTTTGTTTTGTTTTTTTGTTTGTTTTCTGCTTTTGCTGTCTTTCAATTTTGCTATTTTATTTGTGTTTCTTTTTTTTTTGTTGGTTTTCTGCTTTTGATTTTGTGCTTGAATTTTGCTTTTTGCTTCGTGATTTTTTGGTTTTGGTTTTGTGTTTGTTTTCTGGAAAATCAAACTAAAACAAAACAAAATAAAACAAAATAAAATAAAATTAAACAAAACAAAATATAATAAATTAAAACAAAATAAAATAATAAAATAAATAATTTTGCGACATGATCCTTATTCACAAGTGGATTAAACGAGTTTTGCAGCTGGACGACTCATATGGCCTCGCTGTCCAAAATTTCACGTGGACGTGCTGTTTTGCTCACGTGAGAGCTAAGAAAATATGTTTGATATTGCCTGTTCTAACTCGGCACTATTTATGTGATCTCAGCTGTGATCAACCTGGGTAGCTTATTCGGTGAAGTGGATAGTAGACAGTTAGGTTAGTTATTTGTTGTTTTAAGGGGCGTAACAGCGAGGACATCTGCCCCTTGGATCGTAGACAGCTTTGCTATGAAGGTATGATTGGTTCCTCAGTTTAGGAGCTGCGACAACGCGCTCATGTAGCCCCGTGTACTTTGGGTGTGTGTAGAATCTGTCAGTTAACCGGTTTTAATTGTGATGGCTATATTAGTGTGTGTATTCTGTGATTCAGGTAAGGACTGCAGACGATCAATTTCAAGTAGCCTAGTAGTTCCCAATTTTGGTACCAAATGCTATCGTCAACGACACCTAGCAGTGAACTTGGCTACTTTTTGCCACTGCGGCCTGCACCTGGTGACAACGTTGGAACTTAGAGCATCAATCAAATATAACCAACAAATTTCAGCTTCACACAAGTGTAGTTTGTTGAAGGTTCTTTTACATGCCATAAATCTATGACGTGGGCCCGCTGGCTCTACTTCCCCTCCGAAGGAAGGCATACTGAGGGATTTTTCACATTCTTAAAAAGTCCGTCGACTTCGGCTGGGTTTGAGCCCGCGATCTTGGGAATAGAAGGTCAGCATGCTACGCTACGAAGGTAGAGGGGAAGTGTGTGGCATAATGACATACCTCTGCACGCGTGGAAGGGCTCTTCACGTGAGCAAATTCCTTGGCCGGCCCTGATTTTATTTAATTACTGATTAATGTGATTTAATTACTAAATTATGTTTTCTTAAAGAATCATCCTTCGGAAATGATCGTGGTAAATGGATGTAATAGAAACATGTGGGCCTAAGTGCCACATAATATTTCATTGGCTGTTCGGTCTTGCATTTGCTCAATGCTACAAATGCAGTGCATCTATCACTGTAAGTTTTGTAACAAAAGGAAAGCCTCTGCCACCGAATTAGATAAAAACATCATTAATGTTTCTTTACGTAATTATGAGCACTCGCCTAGGGACAGCTTATCAGTGATCGGCCTGTGTTTTCTTAGTTAGGACAAGTGAATGTGAGGGCTCGTGTGTGGCTATAAACTGTCAAATTATTGACCACCAAGGCACAAAGCGCCATACGTACAGCAAGTGATGGCAGATAAACATGCAAACCCATGCAACGGGCTATTGAACATCAGTCTGTGCTCAGTCCTACGCCGTGCCTGCCACCTGTCACACTTCAGTGAGCTTAGCACTCAAATAATTTCGTGGACATCAGGACTTAAAGTGATATACTTTGAGTATAGCATCTGTCGTGATACAGTTTTCTGTATTTGTGGTGCAAGATATGCTGGGAGAAACGTGTAGCGTGATCAAGAATTCTAAATGTGCTTCATTGTGCTAACAATATTAGACCAGTGTCTAGTGATGAAGTTTCTGCCCAATCATTTCTAGTAAAGGAAGTTCACGTTACCTACTAAGAACTCCAGGAAATTTGGAAATCTTGTGGACGAATTGATTCTAATAATAATCGCATTGCCTTCTACCTGTGGGTTGGCAAAGTATACTAATAACAGTATAAATCCCGCAAAATGTTCGTGTCCCCAGAAAATAATAGTATATTTGACTGTAGAGTAAATGGATTCTTCTACGGTAGTATCAACGTTTGGAAACTTTCCATACAACATTTGAACACCTCATGAAATAATAAGTACTTTAAAAATGAATCTTTATTCCTCCGTAAGGCCGCTACTTCTACTTTCTAAAGTATTTGGTCTTGCACCATATACCTTCCGTGATTCAAGCGAAGGAAACTTGAGGATTTCTCGATATCAATCTTCAAAACGCGGATCTGTTTATTCCTTCATATTATTTGTAGTGATACTAATATTTCTCGGGCTAGACATTGTTTATTTTGCAAACGATTTGAGTGAACATTTCCCCCTGACTATGTTTATCCCATACGTGCTAGCATCATGCTCCGCGTACGCTACCACTCTGGCGTCCATTGGTATGTTTGCGTTCAGAAATCAGAACAGTGTCATTCGCATCCTGCTTGCTTTAGAACATATCGACAAAGGACTGCACAGTGTAACCCATCCTTTCCATAGAAATTGTCGGAAGAAAAGCATCATGGCAATCATCGGACTGTTGGTGTACGTGTTTTCCATATCTGTCGCTCAAGTGTTGCTCTGGGACGATGCGAACCCCATCAGACAGATCATAGCTATTTTTATTGGTTGCCTAGTGGAGTTGCAGTTCTCATGTTTGGTGATTTTACTCAAGAATAAATTTCAAGTTCTAAATAAAGAGCTCCTTCGTATATTTGGAGACCATGAGAATATATTCAGAGAGTCTGACTCGAATTTATCACATTTCAATAAGAAAATAGCCAATTTTATAGAAGTGAAAGAAATGATTACGGTCTCATCTATCGGAGGGCAGCTGAATAACTCGTCCAGATTGACTGAATTATGCAGGACGCACATGGTGCTCTGTCACATTGGGTCCCTGATAAACTCGGCTTATGGAGTACCTGTGTTACTGTTGTTATTGCAAATATTAGTCAGTATTGTAGGTTTTACCTTCTATAACATTACGAAAATATCAAATAGTGAAATGTCAACTGTAATCATTTTAGACTGTCTACTGGTTTTGAGTCTGTTGATCGTGGCAGTGTTTCAATTGTTACTGATCACGATTCCTTGTCAGTCAGCCACAAGCGAAGCCAATCATACTGCGCTGCTGGTTCGTCATCTCATCCTGTGTCACCCTCAAAACACTAGACTTCACATGTTCTCCCAGCAGCTTCTGCACGTCAAGCTGGAGTTATCAGCTTGCGCTCTGGTCGTGCTAGATAGTACATTACTAGCAGCTGTTGCGGCCGCCTCTACAACATATACTATCATTCTGCTTCAGTTCAGAGCATCTGGAGTCAAGTAGCTTACAGTTACATCACTTACTTTGCAGTTCATAACTTGCGAACTACTTGTGCTGGATTGGATTGTGTGTTAATAGCGTCTATCCCCAGCTTTTCAATTCTGAACGATGTATTTTAAGACTGGTAAAACTAGCTTTCTGGGCTCATTCATCACTAGGGCTCGGATTTTTAGGTAAATAAATATGTTCTGATGTAGACACATATTTTAAGCATATTTTCTATAAATACATAAATTCCCGTTCACTTATTAGCACATAAAATACATAATATTTACATTTTTTAAATCATTTTGCCAGATTTTTCAGTTTATTGCATTTTTCTTATGTGCTACTTCAACCAGTGAGGTATCTAATCTTCATGCAGATCGTATGTCAACTTGCAACTGTGTTATTCTTAACTTGTCACCCCGTGCCACACACTGTGGAAGCCGGGGATTTCCTTGTACATAGCAATTTTGCACCACGTGCTAGACCTAAACCCCCCACCCCCGTCAGCTACCTGGAACAAGTCTCGCTAACATGCAGTTCAATTCTGCCACTGTGAAGTGTAAGGCAGTTTTACGATGCCTAACGTAAAAGCGACTACAAGTTACCGTCTGCAGCAGTATGTTGCAGAATTTAATAGTACATTATGCAACGAGCCTATAATGGCCATCATTAAGACACGAGTATTTTTTATAAAACGAGCGTATGCGAGTTTTATAATTTCCATACGAGTGTCTTAATTACCATTATAGGCGAGTTGCATACGACTGTTTATGTTCGATGGTAATTATAACTTTATTATATGTTTTACCATAAATATTCATAAATATCTGTTCAGTCACTAGAATGTTGTGATCGGGTGCTGCGGTGGGTAGTATATCTCTGTTTCCTAAGCTCTCTATACAACCGACGCATGCGCTCTGTGTGCTACAATGCCATATGTTCAGATCGTGCTCCAGTATTCAGTAAAACTGTCACCGAAGTCGTTTCAAAACCACGCGCTGTGTAGAAATTGATTTTGGGGATATTAAGGTACAGAGCCATTTCTTGTCTCAGTTTATTTACGGGAACATATGGACGGTGCAATTTCGGTAATTTATATAGACATGTTGGATTTTGAACGCATGCGCGAAGGTATCCTTATCTAATTGGTCACACAACTGTTTCTTGAGCTCTGATTGGTGGGAGAAACTGTTTCACAATTAAAAATAGTGTTATAATGAGCCTCATTATGATACAGTTTTCTGACACATAATAGTTAGGGTCGAACATAAAGATAATTTTACTTCAGATGGGGGCGTTCTGTTCTGCCAACCATGTGGGAAAGCAATCAGGCTGAACAGCGATCTCAAGTTGCACAACACCTCAAGGGCAAGAAACATATTGCCGCAGTTTCGCACCTTCTGAAGAAGTGCTTCACGATAATCGTCGTTTTTCTTTTCTTTTGGTGATGGACAACCTGAAATTTATCTCGTTGTGTGTTGTAATTCTTCAGTAGTCGGTGAGACATAGCATAAATGGCATTCGTGAGTACTGCATATTGTATTTATTCACATTAATAAACTAAATTATAATTAAATATATTTACTTTTTTGTCACATATTTCAGGTATTTTTAATACATAAAAAATAAATATTTTCCCGGTTTTTAGCACCTAAAAATCCGAGCCCTATTCATCACAGTGTAATGGAGTTTGACCACGTCAAAAAAGGTAGAAAAATGTGTACATACACACGTTACCTTGAGTACTCGCTGATCGATTCGAAGACTTGTGTCTATTCACAATTGAAGCAAGTTTCGGGTATAATTGTCGGTTCGGCCATATTCGTGTCTTCTCCTTTAACTTGAGTATCCGCTGCTTGACTTGAAGACTTAACAATTCACGTTTGGACAATGCTTTGGGTACAATCGTCAGTTCGGCCATATTCATGTCTTCTCCTTTACCTTGAGTACTCGCTGCTTGACTCGAAGAATAGTGTCTAATCACGAATGGACAAAGCTTCGGGTACAATCGTCGGTTCGGCCATATTCGTGTCTTCTCCTTTATCTTGAGTATTCGCTGCTTGACTCCAAGACTTGTATTAATTGACAATTGCACAACGCTTCAGGTATAATCATCGGGCCGGCTATATTCGTGTTTCCTACTTGATGGTGAGCAATCGCTGATCGACACATAAGATTTGTGTCAACTCTGGAACAACACTTCGGGTACCATCTTCGGCTCGGCTGTATTCGTACCTAGTGTCTCAGAACCCTGTGGCCGGGTATGAGGATCATACGAGAGGCAACTGAGGAGTCAAACGACAAGTATACTTGGCTTTGTCATTAGTGATCTGGAGATCTTAATTTTTTCCAGTTCACCTAAGCAAGTTCGTATCATTATAGAAACGGGCTGTTGTTCAACCCGACAATATTGGTTGGTTGAAATACAACGCAGTGTACTAGAAACTTACGCTAGTTGCAAGCATTAGGGGTACATCTACTGTACAATACAAAACAATATGAAAGAACATTGATTGTAGTGTAGTGCATTATGCCTCGAATTACTCGTACATAAACTGTCGTCATTCTTACATTCTAACGGCTAGCACATTCATGGTTATCAGTCCCGTATACTTATATGTGTGTGGGTGATAATGTGAGTTCAGCAACAATGTGAGCAGTAACGGTAATTGTTTGACACTTGTGGATTGGATCTGGCACTACAAACATAAGATCGTGATATAGAATTGATACGTCAAAAATCGTGTGCTAGTATGTGTACTTCACTCACACGATGTTCAATCATAATCTGTCTCTGTCCATTAAAAGTTTTTCAAATGTGATTGTAAAGCTGGTAAAGCTGGTATAATCTGTTACTTAAGTTTGCTAGCAATGAAAACTTTAAAGTGAGTAAAAATCATGGGTAAGTATTGAATATATAATTCATATAAATTGGTACAATTTTTAGGCTATTTTTAGCCTATTTTCATTTATTAAAAAATAGGCTTATGAGATCACCTTTTGTCCGTGTGTCTGTCTGTGTGTGCGTGTGTGATTCGTGTGTGTGTGTGTGTCCCTCTAATAAAATCTAAATGGCAGGAGCGATATCAATGAAACTCGGTAGGTTCATAGCACTATTCTGGAGGACCCGGACCGTGCCCTTCAAATGTTGTTACGTCTCACCAATCCAACATGGTGGCTGTGCGAAATATTTCACCAGAATTGATTTATCCGAAACTATTACCGATATCATCCTGGAATTTTGAATGGTGATAAAGGGAACAACTAGCAGCTCATCTATGTGACATTGAAAACCTGTTAACTACAAAACCAACATGGTGGCCAAGCGAAATTGCGACATTTAAATAGACGTTTCTTGCAATTTAACCAACCAAACGCAATGAAATTTGGTACTGTATATGTTTATACACATTGTAATGCACCGATATCTAATTTCGTTCAATTGTTTACATAAACTCAAGATGGCGGCTGTGCGAAATATTTCACCGGCATTTAATATCTCTGAAAACATTACCGGTAACACACTGAAATTTTGTACGGAGATAAAGGGCACTACTGGAAGTTCATCTATAAGACATTCAGAAACAGGTTAACTACAAAACGAACATGGCAGCCATGCGAAGTTGAAAGTTTTAAATTGACTATTCTCGCGATTTAATGATCCAAACGCAATGAAACTTGGTACAGCAAATGTTTATACACATTGTAATGCACTTCTATCTAATTAAGTTCAATTGTTTACATAACCTCAAGATGGTGGCTGTGAGAATTTTAAAATTAAGTTTTTATTTCTTGTGTCGTAATCATTCGATCGAAGTGAAAGTTTGTATAATGAACCTACGCAATAATTTTTTTTAATGGTACATGACTCTATGGCCTATACATATAACAATCCAACATGGCGACCATCCGAAATATTTAGACGGTTCTCAATATCTACGAATCTATTACAGCAATCAAACTGAATTTTTGTATGTCCATAGGGGCTATGAACATAAGTTCACCTATAGGACTTTCAATAACCTGGTGTTCTCATATCCAACATGGTGGTGACGCGAATTATAAATATTCACATGGACGTTTCTCGCAATTTAACCATCCGAGTGCAGTAAAACCTGGTACAGTAAATCTTTATACAAATGTTAATCCAATGGCATCTAATTTATTTCAATTGTTTCCATAAGCACAAGATGGCAGCTGTGTGAAATTTCAAAATGTCGTTTTTACTTCTTGTGTCCTAATCATGCCATTGAAGTTGGAATACTACATGTACAAAATAATCTTCAAGTAACAGTAGTTTACATAACTCTAAGACCTACATATATAAAAATCGAACATGGCGACCATCCGAAAAGTTTAGTCGGTTCTCAATATCTACGAATCTATTACAGCAATCAAACTGAAATTTTGTATGTTGATAGAGGCAATTAACATAAGTTGGTTATTTGAAAATAGGCTTTAGTTCTTCACGGAACTACTTGTTTATGAAAAAAATCGCTTTTGAGATCACCATTTGCCCGTGAGTGTGCGCGTATGTATGAGAGTGTCCTATATCGCTGGAGCGATTACTATGATACTCGGTAATGTCATATTACTATTTTGTCAGACTCCAACCTTGCCCCACAAATATTATTATGTCTCAGCAATCCAACATGGCGGCTGTGCGAAATATTTAACCAGCACTCTATATCTCCGAAACTATTACTGATATGGCCCTGTAATTTCGTACGGTGCTAAAGGGTACTACCCGAAGTTTACCTATGTGACTTTCAAAAACGTGTTAAGTACAAAACGGAAATGGTAGCCAAGCGACGTTGAAACATTTACAGTACTCCCCGGGGGCTCACATCTAGTGGGGCGTGGGTTGGCGACCACGGGACCCCAGCTGAGTCCGGCATTGCTTCCACTTACTTGTGCCGGGCTCCTCTCCGTCTTCTTTCCAGTCGACCTCCCTTGGTCAACTCTTGTTCTCTTCCTACCCCGACGGTATTAGGTTATCCGAGGCCTAGGGAGTCTTTCACTTTCCCGCCTTAATTGGCCCTTGTCTCATCATTCCTGATACCCTCCTTCTGTGAGGGGTCAGCCTTCTTTTTCTTTTCCTTTTACCTCCTGCCTTGTGCTCAAGGCCCTTAAGGAGGCAGGGTGTATGTAGCCCCACCACTTCTGGTGCACCGTAGATAATGCTACACCCTCAGGGGCTCACGGCTGTTGAGTTCGGGAGTTGGCGACCCCGAGGGATTCCTGAGCTGAGTCCGTTTTCCCCTTTTGTCCCTTACCTTTGGGGCGGACCTTCTCCTCTCTCCCCTCTCCTCTCCCCTCCTCTCCCCTCCTCTCCTCTCCTCTTTTCATTATATTTACTTTTCTCTTTAAGATTCCCACACTTCTTTTGTTACTTGGTTCACCGTGCATCTAAATTCCCTTTTGCGATTTTTTTAAAGGCATTTTTAATCTACGTTGCATTTTGTATGTTTTTTCGATCTAAATTACATCTCGCGATTGTTTTCAACCTCAATTGCATTTTGTAAAGATTGACAATCTAAATTGCTTTTTTTGGTAAGTCTTTAAATATGGCGGAGGGACCTTTGTGAGTATTTTGAATTTCAATTGCATTTTGTAAGTATTTTCAACCAAAACCGCATTTCACACGAATTTTGAATCTAAATTGCATTTTGATTGGCGAGCATTTTGCACATATTTTGATTCTCAGTTGCATTTTGTGGGTATTTTGAATCTAAATTACATTTTGTCAAGTATTTTCAATCTAAATTGCTTTTTGTAAGTATTGTCAATCGACATGAGTCGTTTGAATCTACCGTACATTTTGTAAGCATTTTCAATTTCAATTGCATTTTGTAAGTGTTTTGAATTTCAATTGCACTTTGTGAATAATTTGGATTGGAACTGGGATAGGGCCTATTTCAATCTGAATTGCATTGTGTATTTTCATTTTCAATTGCATTTTGTAAGTATTTTGAACCTCAATTGCATTTTGTACGTATTTTCGATCTCATTTGCATTTTGTAAGTATTTTGAATTTCAGTTGCATTTTGTAAGTATTTCGACGCTACATTGCATTTTGTACGTATTTTGAATCTAGCCTACGTTTTGTGGGTCTTTTTCAATCTATTCTTTTTGTGCAACTTTTCGTTCTAAATTCCCTTTTGTCAGACCATATTGTGAGTTGCTTCCATCTGAGTTCCTTTCTGTACGTATTTTCCGTCTGAGATAATTTTGTTCTGGTTTCCATTTCATTATCATTTTCGCTATCACTCGGATCTTTAGGGGCCGATAACCTCGATGTTAGGCCCCTTAAAACAACAATTATCATCATCATCATCATCATTGAAACATTTAAATATACTTTTCTCGCAATTTAATCATCCGAGTGCAGTGAAACACGGGTCAGCAAATGTTTATACCTATTGTAATGCACTGACATCTAATTTAGTTCAATTGTTTACATAACCTCAAGTTGGCATCTGTGGGGAATTTCAAAAATAAGTTTTTATTTCTTGTATCCTAATCATACGATCGAAGTCAACGTTTGAATAATGAACCTAAGCAATAATCGTGATCCAATAGTACATAACTCTATGGTCTACATATATTAAAATCCAACATGGCGACCATCCGAAATATTTAGTTGGTCCTCAATATCTGATAATCTATGACAGCAATCGAACTGAAATTATGTATATATGTTGATAAAGGCTATGAACATACGTTCGCCTATGGGATTTTCAATAACCTAGTGAGCTTGAATCCAACATGGTGGCGATGCGAAATTAAAAATTTTGCGATTTAACCATCCGAGTGCAGTGAAACTTGGTACGGTAAATGCTTATACAAATTTGAATCCACTGACATCTAAATTATTTCAATTATTTTCATAACCATAATATGGCGGCCGTGCGAAATTTTAAAATCTTTTTTTTCTCGTGTCCTAATTATGTGATTGAAATTTGAATAATACGCCTACGCAAAATTCTTCATGTAATAGTAGACTACATAACTCTATGGCATATATAAAAATCCAACATGGCAAACATCCAAAATATATAGACGGTTCTCAGTAACTACAAATCTATTACAGCAATCAAACTGAAATTTTGAATGCTGATAGAGGCAATTAACATAACTGGGCTATATGAAAATAGGCTATTTAGTTCATCATGGAACTACTGGTTTTCCTTCATTTAGGAGTAATTTTATGGTATATATTTGAGTTGGAAGCATTAAGATCCCTAAAGGGCTCCGGATTGTCCAAAATCTTCAAAATGTTCAACATTTAGTTTTTGCTCCATATTATTCTACGAACTTTCGGCGTGACAGATTCTTACGATGTATTTGACTTTCCAGCAATAAAAAGGAAACTGATGTGATCAGTAATTAAAAAGCAACATTAAACCATCTGTTTTTATTTGCATCGTTGGAAAGGAAAGGCAAAATTTTGTTTTTCACTGTGTGAAAGAATTATTCTAGATTATTACAAGATAGATACAAGATTCTTCGGAGACATTGTCAGCAATTAGAGCGTGAAATATTATTTATAATACAAAGGTTAACTCAATTTAATAAATAATAATGAAAAATACTACCAATTAACAACAATTAGGCAAAACTCTTGATAAAAGAATCTTATTATAAAGGAAAAACCCTTAATAGACCCTTAAGCTACGGAAAGGCACACATTATGAAAATGGGCAATTCCAGGCGCTATAAAATCAGTATAATTTACTCCAGTTGCAGGAAACATATTTATATATGCAAAGCCTATGATTCTAAAGAAAGGAACGGAAAAGGCAAATAGGCAAATAGGCAAATGCGAGCTCCGGTCATGAGCAACTTGTTCTTTTTAGAGAAGTATGTTTCTTAATTGTGATACTCTGAATACATAATTTCAAACTATAAACTTTTCTTTATTAGCCTATTTTCAATTTTGAAAAAATAGGCTTATGAGATCACCTTTTGTCCGTGTGTCTGTGTGTGCGTGTGCGTGTGTGTGTGTCCCTAATAACTTCTAAACGGCTGGAGCTATTTCAATGAAACTCGGTAGGTTCATAGCACTATTCCGGACGACCCCGACCGTGCCCTTCAAATTTTGTTACGTCTCACAAATCCAACATGGCGGCTATGCGAAATATTTCACCAGCATTCAAAATCTCCGAACCTATTCCCGATATCACCCTGGAATTTATTACGCTGATAAAGAGAACTACTAGAAGTTCACCTATGTGACTTTTGAAAAACTGGTAACTACAAAACCAACATGGCGGCCACGCGATTTTACGACTTTTAAATAGACGTTTCTCGCGATTTAACCAACCAAACGCAATACAACTTGGTACAGTATATGTTTATACACATTGTAATACACCGACATCTAAGTTCGTTCAATTGTTTACATAACCACAAGATGGCTGCTGTGCGAAATATTACACCGGCATTCTATATCTCTGAAACTATTAGCGGTATCACCCTGAAATTTTGTACGGAGATAAAGGGTACTACTAGAAGTTCATCTATAAGACTTTCAAAACCCGGTTAACTACAAAACGAACATGGCGGCCAAGCGAATTTGAAAATTTTAAATAGAGCTTTCCCGCGATTTATTGTTCCAAACGCAATGAAATCTGGTACAGGAAATCTTTATACACATTGTAATGCACTGGTATCTATTTTAGTTCAATTGTTTACATAACCTCAAGATGGCGGCTGTGCGAATGTTAAAATTAATTTTTTATTTCTTGTGTCGTAATCATGCGATCGAAGTGAAAGTTTGAATAAAGAACGTACGCAATAATTTTCCTTTATTGGAACATTTAACTATCCAACATGGCGGCCACCCGAAATATTTAGACGGCTCAGAATATCTACGAATCTACGAGTATTATAGCAAACTGAATTTTTTAATGCTCATAGGGCCTATGAACTGAAGTTCACCTATAGGACTTTAAATAACCTGGTGATCACAAATCTGACATGGCGGCGACGCGAATTATACATATTCACATGGACGTATCTCGCAATTTAACCTTCCGAGTGCAGTGAAACTTGGTACAGTAAATCCTTATCCGAATGTTAAACCACTGGCATCTAATTTATTTCAATTGTTTCCATAACCACAAGATGGCAGCTGTGCGAACTTTTAAAATCTCCTTGCTACTTTTTGCGTCCTTATCATGCGATTGAAGTTTGAACGCTACACTTACACAATAATCTTCATGTAACACTACATAACTCTAGGACCTACATATTTAAAATCCAACATGGCGACCATCCGAAATATTTAGTCGGTTCTCAATATCTACGAATCTACTACACCAATCAAACGGAAATTTTGTATGCTGATAGTGGCAGTTAACATAAATAGGATATATGAAAATAGGCTGTGTAGTTTTCACGGAACTACTTGGTTTTCAACATAGTCTCCTTTCCTTTGGACATATTCTTTCCCACCGTTGTGGAAGTTGGAATTTCACTTTGTGGTCGAGGCCCGTTCCGGCACGCCAATGGCTACAAGACGTAAAACAAGTAGTTCCGTGAAGAACCATACAGTCTATTTTCATATATCCTACTCATGTTAATTGCCTCTATCGACATACAACATTTCAGTCTGAAGGTTGTAATAGATTCGTAGATATTGAGAACCGTCTAAATATTTCAGATGGTCGCCAGGTTGGATTTTTATTTTTGTACTATTACATTAAGATTATTGTGTACGTGTGGTATTCAAACTTCAATCGCATGATTAGGAGACAAGAAGCAAAAACGAGATTTTAAAATTTCGCACAGCTGCCATCTTGTGATTATGCAAACAATTGAAATAAATTAGATGCCAGTGGATTAACATTTCAATAAGCATTTAACGTGCAACGTTTCACTACACTCGGATAGTTAATTCGCGATTAACGTCCATTTAAATATTTATGCTTCACGTCGCCGCCATGTTGGATTTGTGCTCACCACGTTACTGATAGTCCTATAGGTGAAAATATGTTCATAGCCTCCATGTTTCACCCTTCTCCGAACACGGCTAGCAACCAAACAATCATCTCCATAAGCACGCTAAAGTCTCTGGTGTATTTCAGTAACAGAGATTCCTTCTTTAACGAGGAATTATATCATAGGACGTTAACGGAACGAAACATCGATCTCGTCCATTTGAAACTCCTTGCCACGATAGCGTGATAAAAGGTAATGTCGTCTCATTACCAGCACGTGTTCCGGGAAGTCGTTAAATTCCGATGATGTGCATGGTTGTTCTATATTGAACGTTTGTGATTAAAGATAAAATGTTGTTCACGACTTTCTGTGTGGCCTTCGTATATTCAATTATAGTACAGGATTCGGCCCTCAATGGTGTCTTCATCATCTTTTATCTAAGGTAAAGAATCAATTAAAACTTAAAGTTAAAATATTCTTAAAGCTACATAAGCTGTAAATCTAGGTTGTAAATAAATAAATAAATAAATAAATAAATAAATAAATAAATATATATAAATAAATAAATACGTACATAAATAAATGAGTCAATGAATATCCTTACAGAACATGACATTTATAAATTGAAATGAATTCATATATCTTTGAAAATAATTCCAGAAGTTTTCAGTTTTGATATCTGACTCCACATTGTTCTTAAGAATATTTCATTAGTTTTTGACATCTTTAACAGAATTCATAATAATATTGATTTTATGTTCGACGATGTCGAAATGTAAATATTATATGTCAGAAAACTGCATCGTAATGAGGGTCATTATAACACTATTTCTCATTATGAAACAGTTTCTCCCACCTATGAGAGCTCAAGAAACAGTTGTGTGACCAATTAGGTAAGGATAGCATCGCATCTGCGCTGACTTCCACGGCCTTCTATTTTAAATTTAAATGCGTGGCTGGTGTCATAGTGGGGTATTTAAGGAGGCCATGGTGAAATACAAGGTATTCTCTGCGTCCATGCATTCTGTTCAGTACATAAAACTGGCGAAATCTCGACAGATATTTATCAATAATTATTTTCGAACATAAAATAGTTATAATTATCGTCGAACATAAACAGTCGTATTCAACTCGCCTATAATGGTAATAAAGACACTTCGCTCGTTTTATAAACATACTAGTGTCTTAATTATTGTCATTATAGGCTCGTTGCATAATGTACTATAATTTAATTTTTACATTTAATATTTTGTAAGGATATCCATTTATTTATTTATTTATTTATTTATTTATTTCTTCTTCTTTCGTTTCACCCTCTTTGGAGTACGTTGAATCAATCATTTCCCTATACGCTGTTGTTTCCGTAGAGCCCAGTACTTCTTCAGTTTTTCCGATCTTCTTTTCCTCTCTTCTTCCGAGATAATGGGTTTGGATTTTAGTGTAGCTCTGTCTTGGAACCTTATATTTTCGTCTTCAGTAATTAATTTGGCTGTTCGATCGAGTAATGACGTTTCTGTCATTTTCAATTCTCCCAGGTCTTTTTCAATTTCTTTAAACCAGTTGGATTTTGTTTTACGATTACGGAAAAAGTCAAAGATTTGTTTCGTTATCTATTAGAATCCATTCTCAGAAGATGACCTCCTTTTTCGCATGGTATCTGAGGGTTTTTCAATTTTCTGGTAGAGAGTTTCATTTCTAATGTATATAATCTTGTTATCCTAAAATTTTGGTCCTATAATTTTTCTTAAAAATTTCCTTTCCTTCAGATCGTGTTTTTCCATTTGGCCCTTTAAATTTATAGTTAGTGTTTCTGCTGCGTACAGTGCTTGTGGCTTAATCACTGTCTTGTATTGTTTAATTTTGGACCCCCATGAAAGGGATTTTTATTGTATGTATCTTTTGTTAATTGGAAGGCCAGTTCAAGCTTATTTTTCCTGGATTCCGTTGCTTTACGTTCCGCAGCATTTCAACTATTCCATTCTCCGAGATATTTGAATTCTTGTACTATATCAATTTTTTTAATCTATAACTTTGAAGTATTTACGAGGGTGTTTGTTGTTCGTCATGATCTTGTTTTTTTAATTTATTTATTTATTTATTTATTTACAGTTTATTTACAGTTTATTTAGAACCTAGATGCAGTTTTAAGAATATTGTTAGTTTAAATTAGAGTAAGCTGAAGAAGACTCCTCTGAAGGGCCGAAACATACACTATAATTCAATATAATGTTCCATGAATTGTATCGATAGGCGTATTATTTTTAAGAGGAGACTATCAATTCACCAATACACTTCCTTTGTAACATTCTTAAAAGAATAAGCTGTGTACACACTGAAAACTCCGACGCACATCAAGAATATATTATCTCTCCTGTGTAAATAATAGTCCGATATGTTTACTGGATTGACCAACCGTTCAATAAGCAGAGTACATAATTATAATCGATAGGGCAATGCAATCTCTATAATCACGATTTATAGGCACTAAGACAGTTAAAACAGTAGATCCATGAATAATTAAATAGCCTATTTTCATCTATCACTCTAGTGTTTTCATTAAAAATCTTCTGCCTCTTAAAAGGATTTTCCATGTGATATACGACATAGCTTTCGGTTCAGGACCCACAGTATGTCTTCACCAACACCATTACAATGAGAAGTTTTGTGCTAGAATATACTGTATAGCACTTTATATCGGTGATTAATACTCCTCCCGCAAAAAGGCATCTTTCTTTAACGAACGACGGTAATTAAGTTTTAGGAAGGTCAAATACACGGCTTCTGTGATTTTTGAAACTTAAGCTACAGAATTTAGTTCCATTATATAATGATTGTTATTATAGCCCGTCATACTAATCATATTTTCAATCGCCTGAATAAGATACAAGAATTTAAAATAATAAGGATATACAATTTCGAACTGGTGCATCTTAAATTTCCTAAAATAATTCAACATCATTAGATGTCTCTACACCAAGCTCTGAATAAAGATTCGCTGTGTCGAGTTTCATGATTAGAAAATCACTTGGCCGCAATACTGCTTTGTATTTCTCAGAATTTGGAAAGTCACATATTTATCCTTACACAGTCATCTATCACCATAAAGAATAATCACTTTTATTGCTTAAATAGTTTCGAAGATATTGAGAACCGCTGAAGTGTATCGTATGGACGCAATATTGGATTGCTTTATTTATATATATACCTAGGTAAGTTTTACAGAATTATATGCCAGCAGATAAATATTATAATCATGTCTCATTACACCAACTTACATTTCCATCGCTTGTTTAGGACACGAGAAATATAAAGGTAATTTAAAAAAATTTGCACAGCCGTAACTAATAAGTTTCCATAGAAATTGAATTAAATTATACGCCATTGTATGAAGATTTACCGTACTAATCTTCACAGCGCTCGGATAATTATGTCGCGAGAAAAATCCATGTATTTAAATTTGCGCCGCCGCCATGTTGAATTTGTGTTGAGCAGGTTATTGAAAGGCCCATAGATGAACTTACGTTAATAGCCCCTATCTACATACAAAATTACAGTTTGATTGCTATAATAGATAGGCAGTTATTAAGAACTGTATAAATATTTCGGTTGTTAGCCATGTTGGATTGTTCTATATGTAGGCCACAGGGTTATGTACCATTAGGTGAAGATTATTGTGTAGGTTCACTATTCAATGGTTTAGTTCGATATCATGATTAGGACACAACGAATAAAAACTTAATTTTAAAATTTTGCACCACCACTATCTTGATTTATGAGAACAATTGAAATGAATTACATGTCATTAGATTCAATCTTATATAGACATGTAGGGTGTTAGGTTTCACTGAGCTTGGTTGGTTAAATCTCGAGAAAATGCCATCTAAATATTATGTTAACTTTGCTTAGCCGCTAAGTTAGTCCTGTAGCCTACTTATCATTATCTGTCTATATATCTATCCATCGTATGGCTTTTAGTGCCGGGAGTGTCCGAGGACATGTTCGGCTCGCCTGAGTCTGTAGCTGCTTCCAGCGGACAACCTTATTAGGGTGAGCTACATGTTCCGTTCAATTTCAAGTAGTTCCAACTTTCGCTACCAGATATCAATGATACCTAGTGGTGAACGTTGGAACTTTGATAGAGCGTTCCAACGAAATCTAACCTAACAATATAGCTTTACACAAGTTTAGTCTGTGAAAGGATCTTTTACATGCCATACATATATGACATGGGACCGCCGCGCCGGCTTTACTTCCCCTCCGAAGGATGGCATACTGAAGGATTTTTAACATTATGGGATTTGAAGCCATTTTTCAGTGTTGCCTTAGTAAACAAAAGTTTGGTGCTTTTCAGTCGGTCAACACGAATGTACCCAAAAGAGTTGACTAATCCTGAAAAAAATTGAGTCGCGGGTGACTATTCACCGAGTGAACAGCGCGCTGCCGAACTGCACAAGTCTCCAACCAGATAAGTAGCCAGTATAATACTTTACATTCAGAATATACCATTCGAAACAACCACATAGTCATTCCAAAAACAGACAAATTCCGAAGCTCTATCACAACTTAAAGCATCTCACTAAAACATCATATAGACCAGTGTTTCCCAAACCCTTTTGTGTGTGTACCACTTTAAGAAATGGGAATCTCTCGCGTATCACCTAATGGTTGGGAGATATAGTAACTATAACCCCACCATCACTACGTAGTAGATCAAAAGGCGGATTGTGAATTGTGTTTGTAAGAGTTAAAGTTCAAATTATAAAAACTGTGTCCAGTTGTTTTATTATGTATTACAATAAGTATTCAATTCAAACATTCAGAAATGACACTGTACAAATAATATTAATAAAACAACTCTTAATAATTAACATAAAAACCAAAGTTCAACTAACAACTTCCGTGTGAAGGATGAGCTTGAAGATTAGAGGCCAACTTAGGAATGTCTGGTTTAAGATTGCTGAGTTTGAAACGAAGATCGTTTTCCACTGTAAGCAGCCTATTCCGGTATTTATTCTTGAGATAAACAAGCGAAGAAAATGCAGTCTCACACAAGTGCAAAGTAGTGAACGACAGGAAAAATCTAACTGCTTTGTCAGCTATGTCTGCATTGTTTCCATGCCTCTCAACCCAAAAGTTCATAAGAGCCATTTTTGAAAAGGTTTACCTTAGTTCTGAATCACAATTCAATTCATAAAACTGCTCCTTATCTTTGGCCTTAAAGTACTCCGGCAACATATCAATGTTTTATATTCCTAAATTTTATATTTTATATTTTTATATTTTTCGTAACATCACCGCGTACCTCCAGTGGTACGCGTACCACAGTTTGGGAAACGCTGATATAGACTACGACTAGTAAATCCCGACAAGTTACATTACCAATACAGCAACTAAATAAGTGTAAATATTGTAAATATTTTCACCTGTATTTTCAAACATAGATTTATAGCCTAAGTGTAATGGATCTGATGATGATGGCTTGTCGGTTGAAACTGGTCATCCTAGTGTATTTATTAATCTCATGTAATTTTTTTCAGGATTACGGTATAACCCAACTCTTTTGGGTACATTCGTGATGACCGAGTGAAAAGCACCAAACTTTTGTTTTGTCATTAATATTAATATTCTCTGTCGCCATACAAAATTTCAGGGTGATGTCTGTAATAGTTTTGGAGATATAGAATGCCGGTGAAATATTTTGCGCGCCTGCCACGTTGGATTAGCGAAACGTATTACAATTTTGAAGGCCATGGTCTGTGTTGGACAAAATAGTACTATGTCCTTGCCGACTTTCATTGCAGTCGCTCTAGCTGTTTAGATTTCATTAGGAGGGGACACACACACACGGACAAAAGGTGATCTCGTAAGCCAAGTTTTCACATAATTGGGAAGAACGGTCGCCTTTTACTAAAACTGAAATATCGTGTCAGTGATTGTGATATTATGTATAAGGTGCGTTCAAAAAGTAACGAACCAGAGGCTGTAATGCACAAATCGGTGATGACATTGGCTAATCGTGGCGTGTGTAGCGAGGTTTGGTTCCGACCAGAGAGTGGAAGGTCACAGCCCGTCGCTAGAGGACACGCGTGCACGTCACGTGTCAATAGAAATCCAGCAGCAGCATGCATCAATCGTCCAACCAAGACCAAGACAGTAGACCATTCGACATGCTTCCTGGTGTGGTTGAAGACTGTGGGGCATCCATTGGGCACACCCTTTGCGCAAGTGCAGTCGTTCCTTCATGATGGTGTGCACACTTCCGACGCTCAATCCGACCACGGCGGCTATGGCGTTCACTGTCACTCGGCGGTGCTGGGTAATGAGTGCATCAACCAGCTGGACGTTACCATCGGTAATGCAGGGGGGTGCCCCAGACCAGGCATCATCGGCTAACGACGCCCGTCCATCCCTGAATCGCTTGTGCCACTCCTTGACCCTTGCAAGCATCATGCAGTGTTCGCCGTACACTTGTGACATTCGGCGATGAATATCCGTTCCCCCTACTCCTTCCGCTGTCAGAAACCCACCTCTTTGCTCTTCGTTTGACGCCTCCATGTCACTGTTTGCAATGCGACTGACAGCGTTGGATGATTGATGCATGCTGCTGGTCGCTTTGTATCGTCACGTGACGTGCACGCGTGCCCTCTAGCGACGGACTGTGACCTTCCACGCTCTGGTTGGAACCACACCTCGTTACACACGCCACGATTAGCCGATATCGTCACCCGTTTGCGCATTACAGCCTCCGGATCGTTACTTTTTGAACGCACCTTATACATAGGATAAATCCTTCATGTAACATTTCTTTCATGTTAGGGTGTATAAAAACTTGTTTTCCCGCCTACGGTAATGTAATTGGGCACAATTAATTTGTGATGATCGACTGGAAAGCTTTCTATAATACAGGGCGCCAGGAAATGTTCTCCGCAGTGACTACGTGCAGCTGCGAGTGGTTGCGTCATCACTTTAGTTGGCAGCACGGTGTTCTTGATAGGGTGAAGGCCACATGTGTGGGCTCTCGAAATCGTCAGTGTGTATAGTTAGATTATTGGAAGAGTGCAACAGTATGTTACGAATAGCTGTGGTGAGTATAAAGGTTACTGTTTGTTTGTTTGTTTGTTTGTTTTGATACAAGCGACAGCCGTGCTGCCAACGTAACTGGTGACGCTATCTCTCGCAGTAGCAAGTAGGCACTGCGGAGAACCTTCCTTGCTCCCTGTAGAACAAGGCAAAATTGAAAGAAAGAAAAAAAAAGGCTTCTAATTCTTCAATATCACTACAGGGAAGCGATGTTTGAGTGGCCGAAGTCCCAATATAAGTTGTATTCCAGCATTCACTTGTCATAAAAGCGGTAATCCACGAAAAAACACATGGCTGAAGTAGGAATCAAACCTGTCCGCCTCGTGGCACAGAGGCTAGCATTTTTGGCTGTCACCCCTAAAGTTTGGGTTGGATTCCCGGCTATGCCAAAACTATTAATTCTGGTCTGAGGGCGGGAACGCGGTACACTCAGTCTCGTGAGGCAAAACTGAGACGAGTTGGGTTTTATTTCCACCACAGCTAACCTGGAAATGATTTTCCGTCGTTTCCCAATTCTACTCCAGGCAAATGCACCATGGTTCCTAACTTAATGCCTCGGCCGCCTCCTTCCTAATCCTCACCTGAATAACAAATACTCACACTACTACAGGCACCACAATAACTCAGGTTTTTATATACATTCTAAACACACTCACCCAAGTACTCGGGTCTAAATAACAACGATGTCCAAACCCCTAAAATGAAACGATCACCTTTGCAAATTTGCAAAGGAAAATTGTAATGTTGATTGATTTTTGTTTCATTTTAGGGGTTTTTACATCGGGGTCATTTATCCCCGTGTACTTGGGTGAGTGTGAACGTGTTTTGTCTGATAACTTGTGTTATTGTGATGGTTGTATTTTTGTGTGTATTTGTAATTTAGGAGAGGATTGGGAAAGAGATGGTCATGCCCTTAAGTTAGGAACCATCCCGGCATTCCCTGGAGTAGAAGTGGGAAACTACGGAAAACCACTTCCAAGATGGCTGAGGTGGGAATTGAACCCATCTCTCTCCACGTTTGCCTCACAAGGTCTACCTCGTCCCTGATTTACCTCACGAGGATGAGTGTACCCCAATAGCCTTCATATTATACTTAACGTTCTTGGCAGAGTCGGGAATCAAACAAGGATTTTCACGGTAACAGCAAAGAATGCTTTTCACTATGCCATAAGGTGATAAAGGATGATTAGTGATAAATCTTATAATCGTTTATGAAATCATCAAACAATATAACAAGAAAGTTAAAAAAAAATGAGAAGTTGCAATATTTGAGAGCAAACTTATTATCGTAATGACGAACACTATAGAAGTGGGATCAATCACGGCGTCGCCATTGCTTACTTTGATAGAAATTGCATATTCATGCGTGTCTGCACTTATAAGCAGAGTGAAGGTATCTGTCAGAAATCGCAGTCATGCTTCACATAGTTTGTAAGGAGTTCGACATTCAGATAATAGCTTTGCGCTCAAATTTTGTACAAGATTTCCAGGACATGAAGAGAATTTTCGGGGTGCGTCATAATTTGACGTATGAATTAAGTCTGAGCAATTACAATATTGCTGTATAGATTAATAATAGTGAGGCAACATCGTGTAGGAACAGAATGTCAAAGACTGTATCGTCGAACAGGACATAAACATTATGAAGTATGGTAATCATAATTATCATCAGTCTCAGTATCAACCAACCCATACAGTTGCTTACTTATAATTCTTAAATTAAAGTAGCCAGGGGCCATTTATTTCCTTTTCCGGACTGGTCAGGGAAGAGATTTTGGAAGGAAGTTGGCCGTGGACCTATTGAAAGGAACCGTCCCATTTGCCTGGTGGTGAAAATGGGAAACTACGAAAACAATTTTGAGGAAGGCTGAGTTGCGACTCGAACCCACACTCTCCCGAAGCCAGACATAGAGGCGTTTAACCCTCTTGGCAACCGTGACCAGTAGTTGCTAAATTATAGTAAAGTATTTCTACGAAGTGGTAGACAAATTGTTACTGACAAATGCTCAAGGTTGCAGGATCGAATCCTGGTGCAGTCCGTTGGCATTTGTGTGTGCGCAAATGCGAGGGAACCGTGCCAATATATTTACTGGCACGTTATAGATCCCTTTCAGGGCAAACTCCCAGCACCATCGACGTCTCTAAAAGCCTCAGTAGTTAAAACGGACGTTAAACCAATAACATTATTATTATTATTATTATTATTTGATTCGGCCAACTAGGGGCCACGTCAGTTCAACTGTCTCTTCTTCCGTGCTCTAATAACCGCCCAGTGTTCCCGCATTCGTCTCCGGTGTTGTTCTTTTTAGCCTATTTTCAATTTTGAAACAAGATGTTCAGTAAAGAACATATAGCCTACTTTCTCTTAAATGTATGAGTATAGTTATAACTCGTTGTTATTATCAAAGAGTATAATAGAATCATTTCTTGGTTGAAGACCTTAGAAACTATTTACCTCTACCAAACGCCACAACCTAGATAAAAACTGCTACCATCATTGAAGAAAGAAAGAAAGAAAGAAAGAAAGAAAGAAAGATAAGAAATATCTCAAGAATGTTATGGATCTGGAGACATAATCGACCGGACTGGCTGCGTGGCTCAGCGGTAACGTTCTCGCTTGCTGGGCCCTAGGTTGCAGGTTCGTATCCTGGCGAAGTCAGCTGGCATTTGAGGGTGCACAAATGCTAGGGAGCCGTGTCAGTACATTTACTGGCACGTTAAAGATCCCTTTCGGGCCAAAATTCCGGCATCCCGTCGTCTCTAAAAGCAGCAGTAGGTAAAAGGGACGTAAAAGCAATAACATTATTATTATTATTATTATTATTATTACATAATCGACCTGCCGTGGGCAACATCCAACTTTGAGTTGAGGCATGTCTTTACTCGTCTGGTTGTGCATGGCTTTCACAACCCTAATTGAATTAACAAATCTTTCCATGACCCTACCGAGACGTGTGTATACAAACTATGTGGATATTTTCGATTGCTATTTGGCTGCAATAAAAGTATTAATTAATAACCTGAACTAGCACCAACGGCTATAATTCAGTTACTATGTGAAATCGTTTTGTTCTTTACTTCAAATAACATTTTCAAATAACGCACAATAGGCTGTTACAAACCCTTTAAGATAAAAAGTATAAATGTATCGTAGTATCATTCTTCAAAATCGATTCGCATAGAATGCCAATGGTATAGTTATCAATGGAGTCCCACGTTGACCAGTCATGACATCTAGTGGAGAAGTATCGAACAATATAATCCTAACAGGGTGAGTGCATTCTAGCGGCCATGAGAAGAAACTTTTCAATAAAATCTGGTCGGCGTGCTGTTACCTTTTTGGCTGCTAGATGTCTCGAGCAAATCTGCTGGCGAATTATGTTTAAATTAAATATATATATTCCACCATAATATGCACAATATAACACTTAATTTTAAAACGTCTGAGTCATTACAAAACAATAAATATATAAAATTTCAAGCAAATAAAACCTAACTCTGATGGGGGTTTGAACCATAGGCATATGAGCGATAGGCCAACGGTTTACCACTGAGCCAATTGTGCCAACGAACATCGTTCTATATAAAATGACTTATATAGAACTTGTCAACAAATAATGATCTATACTAAACGATTTCATCAGTGGAGTATATTATTTATATATAAAGCATTTCATACAAAGTTTATTTATTTTGTATCAGTACGCTATATTGCATGCAATACTCAAATTAGTGAAATATAAGTCAGGCACAAGATATCCGCTGCCATCAAGTCAAATAACCGAGACGACTCAGCTTTTAAAAATCACGTCTGCACTATAGTATGACAAAATAAACTTTTAATTTCGAACGTGCCTCTTCCTTTAGAACAGTTAAAACGATTCTCGGCTCGATAATCGGAACTGGTGGGTCCCATGATATGGATTAAAAAGTTTGCATAATTCATACGGCCGCCATCCTGAAATGGTATGGCGGATGACCTATAGTTTGGTCACAAGACGCGTCCTATATGAAGTTATGTTGCTACCAAATTTGGTAGATATCGGATGATTTGCTTAGTCGTTATTTGATTTTACGTTTTGACCGTTTGAGTGGCCGCCATTCAGTTTTGGTAAAGATGGCGGCGATATAAAACTAGACACTGAGGTGCCCTTTGCTTGTTCTACCTCTGTACCAAATTTCGTTCAATTCGGTTCCACCGTGTTCGAATTGATAGGGGGAACAGACATTCAGAGTACACACACAGACAGACACACATTTTTGGCCCTGTAGTGATCTCATAAGTCTACTTTAATTTTTTGCAAAAATCGGAAGTAGGCTAAAGATAGGCTTATGAGATCACCTTTTGTCGGTGTGTGTGTGTGTGTGTGTGTCCTTAATAACTTCTAAACGGCTGCAGCGATTTCAATGAAACTCGGTAAGTTCATAGCACTATTCCGGACGACCCCGACCGTGCCCTTCAAATTTTGTTACGTCTCACCTATCCAACATGGCGGCTGTGTGAAATATTTCACCAACATTCAATTTCTCTGAAACCATTAGCGGTATCACCCTGAAATTTTGTCCGGAGATGAAGGGCATTACTGGAAGTTCACCTATAAGACATTAAAAAACCGGTTAACTACAAAACGAACATGGTGGCCAAGCGAATTTGAAAATTTTAATAGACCTTTCTCGCGATTTAATTTTCCAAACGTAATGAAATCTTGTACAGGAAATGTTTATACAAATTGTAATGCACTGGTATCTAATTTAGTTCAATTGTTTACATAACCTCAAGATGGCGGCTGTGCGAATTTTAAAATTAAGTTTTTATTTCTTGTGTCGTAATCATGCGATTGAAGTGAAAGTTTGAATAATGAACCTACGCAATAATTTTCTTATTAATCGTACATGACTCGATGGCCTATACATTTAACAATCCAATATGGCGGCCATCCGAATTATTTAGACGGCTCTGAATATCTGCGAATCTATTATAGCAATCAAACTGATTTTCTTTATGGTCATAGGGGCTATGAACATAGGATCACCTATAGGACTTTAAATAACCTGGTGATCACAAATCCAACATGGCGGCGACGCGAATTATAAATATTCACATGGACGTTTTTCGCAATTTAACCATCCGAGTGCAGTGAAACTTGGTAGAGTAAATACTTATACGAATGTTAATCTACTGGCCGCTAATTTATTTCAATTGTTTTCATAACCACAAGATGGCAGGTGTGTGAAATTTTAAAATCTCCTTGTTACTTCTTGTGTCCTAATCATGCGATTGAAGTTTAAATGCTACACCTACACAATAATCTTCATGTAACAGTATATAACTTTAGGACCAACATATATAAAATCCAACATGGCGACCATTCGAAATATTTAGTCGGTTCTCAATATCTACGAATCTATTACAGCAATCAAACTGAAATTTTGTATGTTGATAGTGGCAGTTATCATAAGTAGGATATATGAAAATAGGCTGTATAGTTCTTCACGGAACTTCTTGTTTTTCTCGTGGGACCACGCTTTCCATGTCTTCAACTTCGGCTTTTCATTGAAACCTTTGTGCATACGTAGTTTTTCCTGAAGTGGAACACGCTCCTGGATATTTCTTAGGGGAAATTTCCATTTCACGTAGATCTTTCTTAACTTCTGTGAACCTTGCCCCTTTGGTTTTCTTATCTTGAAAGTACGTCAATAACCGTTTTGATATCCTGCCTGGGCTCATTCGTGTCACTTGGCTATAAAAGGCAATCCTTCTTTTTTGAATCGTGTCACTGATCATCTCCACGTGCTTATATGTATAATTCGAGGTTGTGACGCCTTCTGTACTCGCTGTTTTCTTTGATTGGACCCAGGATTTTCCACAAAATCTTCCTTTCCTTAGCCTCTAGTTTTTCCATTAGACCTTTCTTGTTTATTATTAGAGTCTCTGCCTCACACAGAGCCTCTGGTCGAATAACAGTGCAGTAATATCTAATTTTGGCGTTTAAGGATATCCATCTCTTATTGTCCCTCCGTGGCTTAGGCGCCAGCACGCCGGCCTCTCACCGCTGGGTCCGTGGTTCAAATCCCGGTCACTCCATGTGAGATCTGTGCTGGACAAAACGGAGGCAGACAGGTTTTTCTCCGGGTACTCCGGTTTTCTCTGTCAACATTTCATTCCAGCAACACTCTCCACTATCATTTCATTTCATATGTCATTCATTTAATCATTGCCCCAGAGGAGTGCGTCAGGCCTCGGCAGCCGGCACAGTTCATATCCTCGCCGCTAGATGGGGGCTTCATTCATTCCATTCCTGACCCGGTCGGAGACTGGAAGCAGGCTGTGGATTTTCATTTCTTCATCTCTTATTGTAGATGTTAGTGATATGCCTTTTCCATTTTATTAATGCGTGACACGAAGGATTCTTTCTCTGATAGGTTAGGCTCTATCCACCGAGGTATTTAAACTTTTCTGCCTTCTGAACTTTTCCTAGTCCAACCTCCAGTTGTCTGGGCGCTGATTTTATGTTTGTCATGAATTGTGTCTTCTCAAAGGAGATTTGCCGCCCAACCAAGTGTCTCCTTTTTGCCGAGGCGTTGCCACCCAACCATACCTTCAATTCTCGAAAAAGGTGAAAATCAATCACAACCTCACTGTGCCAACTTTACGATAGACTTTAAAAATGAATTATAGTGTGAAGGTCTGTACCAGCTGCCGTTTAGTCCAAACCAGCACTGAATGATTTTCACCTTTTTCGAGAATAGAGGGTATGGTTGGGCGACAACGCCTCGCCAAAAAGAAAACACTTCAAGAGACTGTCCAGATGTGCCCACCTCAAATCAGTTTGGTATGTCAATATGTTATTTTTGCTTTGCCATCCGAACTTGAAAAAAATACAACCCTCGTATAATTACGCCAAATGTCCTGTTAAAATCAACCACTTCGCTGGTTAGACTGAAGTTAAAACGTGTTCGTGACCAGATTTGTGCCATTGTTAGGGAGGAGAAAGAAGAGAAAGTGTTAACTTGGCCGGCATACGCCCGTATATTTAATTTCTTAAAATCGGATGTAAAGTGTGCACTGGTGGAAATATAATAGAGAGCAGTCTTAGTACATGGCTGAATGACCAGGTTGTCCCAAGCCTCTAAATGAATCAACAACAACAACAACATATGTTTATTGTTTTAATTAAATCTTTTTAAAGTCAATCTTCTAGGTAATCAGTACCGTATAGGCTACTTATAATGTAATAACCCCTGACACTACAGCCCATGAAGAGCCTAGGCCTACCAAGCGACCGCTGTCCAGCCATTTGGCCTGCAGATATTGCGGTGACGCGTGATCAGCGCATCTGGTCCCCTTGGCCGTTAATCTTGGTTTTCGTGACTGGGGCACTGCCTCACTGTCAGACAGCTACTTAATTGTTCTCACGAGGCTGAGTGCACCCCGATCCAGACCTCACGTCAGTTTCAAAAATCCCTGAAGGAGCCGGGAATCGAACCCGGGGCCTCCGGGTGAGAGACAGGCGCGCTACCCCAACGCCACGGGGCCGGCTGTATAGGCTACTTAAATTTGTTTATAATTTGTCCACCCCGCGGTGTACCAAGACGCGTTATAATATCGTTCACCTCGACTGCGATGGGGAGCTACAACAAATCCGGAGATCGGAGGTTCGAATCCCAGCACTGACACCGACTATCCAGAGTGTGGTTTTCTCTGCGTTTATCCACACTCCCCCCCCAGGAAGAAGCCGGGATAGTGCCTTATGTCAAGTCTCCGTGCACCTACCCTACTCCCGACTCTAATAATTACAGTTACACACACACTACTACAATCACCACAAAAACACAGGTTATAAGACTATTTGAACATACATCCAAGTCCACGGGGATGATGACCGAGAAGTCGCAACTCCATAAAATTAATTAACAATTGAATTCGTCTCAAAATTAGAATATCTGTGATTGTTATTGATTCTTTAGGGGCTTTGTGACATCGTAATCTTGTAGCCCCGTGTATTTGAGTGTGTGAAGAATTTGTCTGATAACCTGTGTCACTGAAATGTCTGTATCCTGTGTCACTGTGATGTCTGTACTAGTGTGTGTATGTGTAATTACGGTAGTATTTGGGTAGGAAGCGGCCGTGGCCTTAAGTTAGGTACCATCCCGGCATTTGGAGTAGAAGTGGGAAACCACGGAAAGCCACTTCCAGGATCGCTAAGGTAGGAATGAATCCCGCCTCTTATCAATTTTACATCACAAGGCTGAGTGTATTCTGTTATAGCCCTCAGACCAGAATTAAATCTTGGCAGAGCCGGGAATCGAACCCGGGCCTCCGCAGTGACAGCCAAGGCTAGCCACTACGCAACGAGGAGACGCATTTCTGTGGTTACAGGGGGTAGAGTGTGTAGTTATAAATAACTATCAAGTTTTAGCATTGGGGTAGGAGTTGAGTTGAAATAAGATACCTAGAGGGCAGTAGCGTAGCCAAGATCGACCAATGGGAGGGGTTATAACAACTGCGGGATAACCGTAAATCGGGGAATTGCTGGATATCTGTAATATGGAGCAACTCGACTATATCACATTCAAGAATTTAACGATCTCCAAATTAGTAGGGGCAGATGACCTCGCTGTTCCTCCCCTTAAAACAACAACAACAACAACAACAACAACAACAAACAATCATCGAAATTACTGTTAATGAACCCATATAATTTTCTAGGTACGCTATTTGTTGAAACATTTTATTTTTAATTAAAACCAAATATTGTTTTGAGCAATTTCCCTCCCGCTAAGGAAAGGAAAAAGATAATTGTCCCGCTTGGCATTATTTAAAATTATTTGGCACTAGGTTCGGCTTGAAATAAGCTATATTTATGGGGGTATAAGCTGGATTGGCAACACTGAGAGGACGTTGTCATGAAGACGTGTGTAGGCTCAAATGAGGAGCCCGGCCGAAAGGCGACAACAGTACATACAAGTAGTAAGAGTTATAGATTCATCAGCATGATATAATTATTTCATTTAAAAATGTGTTTAGCTTATTTTTATTATCAGTTCTCGTTTCATTTTTTGTAAAAAATCCAGAAGGGGGGGGGGGGGGGGGGCGGTTCTAATCTTCAGTAACACCCCCTGGCTACGCCAATGCCAGAGGGAGTGTGGATGACTCCGGTAGAAGAGCTTTCAGCGCCGGGATTCGAACCTTGAATCTGCAACCTTACTGCTGCTGACCATTCCAGAAGCGTGACTTAACACGCTGTCTGGCGGGCTTATTTATAAAACTGATCAGTTATTCGGTGCACATAACTACTTTACATTAAACAAACCCATTAACAGCGGACTGCTTATCTTTGATCAGCCTTCATTTCCCTCACTTTGGGTGAACTATCCTGCTAGGCGTCAGAGTATTGACCACGAAAAGCACTGCGCCATTTTCCAAGTGATGGGAGATACGACGCGACTCACGTAACATGAATTACTTCAACCTGGGTCTTTGGCTAGATGCCATACATACACCTGTGGTGTAAAATAAATCGGTAAATAATTGTACAAGCATTGCTTCAGTGACTTGTTGTGGATTTACACACCGAAATATTTCGTGGTTGGCCTCTGACTGGGATTTAATTTTGTGTTGAAGTTTTTTTGAAAGCCGACGTAGTTCTAGACGCGGTGACGTGTATTTTTTCTGTCCTTCTACAACCTGACTTTCTAGGCGGAGAATCACGCCCATGATTTTTGAATCAGAATATAGGCTCTCGTCCACGGAACCGCCGAGAGAAACTATAATTAGCTGCAAGAGCGAAGAAAACATTCTAATCATTTTTAGACCAGATTGAAATATTTACTCCGTAGATGCTTTATCGTTGTCGTGTTATGGATATTTACCGTGTGAACCAGGTTGAAGATTGACTTAAATGTTGTAAACATATATCAATAATCTCCTGACTGAGTGAAGACTATTTTTCAGTTCATCATTTACAAAATCAATGGTTTATACTCGTATATTAGTCTGCATGAAGGTGTTGCACATGCACCGAAAACATGAACTTTGGTATTGCCAACAAGGATATCATGAATATTGTGGAAACCTGGATCTGGTTGCTATAGCTGTGTCTGCATTATTATGCCACATCAGGCAAATTTAACTGTGGAGTGGGAATCAACTAGGCTAGGACTGAAATGATCCTTTCCTTGCACAACCGTCTATTTGGCTGTCCACTATAAAGAAAATACCTTGCAAGAGTTACTGTAAACATTTTGAAAGGCTCTGGTATATAATCTTCTAAAGAACTAGCATCTGTATTGTAACCCAATTATCAGTGCACAGTACGTGACACTATTAAAGCAGTTGGGTTGACAATGTGGTTGTTGGACACTAGGAACAGTCATCACACATATTAGGTGGTTTGCATCACACCTCATTTTAGACTGTGTTTATTCATCATGGAAGATCCCTCACTTCTTCAAATCGTCCTTAGTTCGACCAATACCACACCACAAGACGATTTAGTGACCTTTATACTCGCCAGCCTTCTTTAGTAACTCGGAGGCAAGTGTTCACTTCCATTCGACAGGGATGTACAACGGGCTAATTTGGGAGATATTCTTAGTTGTTTAGTGAAGCGAAGAGGACTCCTTCTGGATTTGAGACGGGGATATAGGAGTTTTCCATTCAGAAGAAGTTTCTTATTGATCAGGACCTTGACATTCTCCTTCCGAGCTGCCACTTCTCCTCGAGACGAGTTAAAATCGGAAGACAATATAGTTTATTCAAGGCTGTTGTCCCGGAAAATACAGGCATTAATTAGTATAAAAGAAACTGTTGATTTTAAACGATGAATTTGTATTTAACGATAAGGCCAATTTTCTTAATTTCCAAAGTTTTTGGTGTAGCACCATACACGATTACTCGAGAAAACGATGGAAACTTAAAACCGACTCAATACCAACGATCAAGATACAGCTCTGTTCATTCCTTCATAATATTTATTGTGATATTAATATTCCTTGGTCTCGATATTGAATATTTTATTAATGACTTAGGTGAATACATGCAGATTACCGTATTTATCCCATACGTTCTAACCGCGTGCTGTACATACGGTGCTACCTTTTCGGCAATCGCTTTGTGTGGTATAAGAAACCACAATAGCCTCATTCACATTCTAAGTGCTTTAGAGCAGGTCGACAAGGTACTGCGCAGTGTCACACATACATTTTATATCAAGTGTTGGAGAAAGAGCCTGGCGCTAATCATTAGCATGTTAGTGTCAATTTGTGCCATATGTGTCGCTGAAATTGCACTATGGAAAGACCTTAACCCTATTAGACAGATCATAACTTGTCTTATTGGTTGCTTAGTGGAGTTGCAATTTTCGTTCTTCGTACTTTCGCTTAAGGATAGATTTCATCTGTTAAACAAGGACATCCTGGCTGCTTTTGGAGATAAGGAGAACACATTATGTGAATTTGACTTTAGTGTACCCAATGTGCAGGAAAAAAATATGAAGGATTGCATAGAGGTGAAAGAAATCATAGCAGTCTCATCTGGTAAATTACAGGTGGATAACACGTCAAAAGTGACTGAATTGTGTAGAATTCACTTGATGCTCTGTTACATTGGATCCCTGATAAACTCAGGGTATGGACTATTCGTGCTGCTACTGCTATTGCAACTCTTAGTCAGCATAGTGGGCTTCGCTTTCAATGAAATCATTGTTTACTTAAATGGTTTCAAGTCAACTTTCAATATTCTAAACTTCTTTCTGATTCTGATCATCTTAATCCTGTCAGTGTACCAACTGCTTTTGATCACAATTCCCTGTCAGTCAGCGGTGAGTGAAGCTAAGCGAACAGTGATGTTGGTTCAGCATTTGAGATTGTGCTATCCTGAAAACACTGGACTACATATATTTTCTCAGCAGTTGACACTCGTCAAACTGCGATTCTCAACTTGTGGACTGCTTGTGTTGGATAATACATTGCTGGCAGCTTTTGCGGCTCTCTCTACAACGTACACTATTATATTACTTCAGTTTAAGACAGCAGAAATAGACTAGGATGCTATAAATCGTGCTTGCGTTAGATAAAACAGTACATTGATCGCAGCATTTGCGACGTTTCCTTCAACGGACAACAACCATCCGAGTAAACTGTTGGGATAGGACTTACTCGCTCTAGCATCTCTTCCATACCCTCCATTATTGAGATCTGGTCGATGCTCGAGTTTTTCTGCCACACCCTCCATTATTGAGATGTGGTCGGTGCTCGTGCCGTGCAATGACCACGTGGGAGCACTTTTGTACTATTGGCACGCTTTGGCTTTCCAATATAGTTAATTGTACTACTAGGCTTCCTGAATTATTAAATTCCTATGCTTGTGCTTGCAAGAGGAAGCAATATAAAAGAGGTTGGACAGAAAGCGAACATCGCGAGAGTTCCAAACTTGGCACACGCCCTTCATATTTCAGATTCATTTTGAGAAAAACACATATGAAAATGCTGCCAACATAATTATATACATGCTGATAAATTCAGTGTTCTGCATGTAACTTCCATGCCATCCATTGGTTTTCAATAATAACTATAATAATAATAATAATAATAATAATAATAATAATAATAATCTTATTGGATTTACACCCTTCTTAATTACTGTAGCTTCTAGCGACGCCGGTGTGCCGGAAATTTGCCCCGAAGTGGATCTGTAACTTGCAAGTAAATCTACTGACACGGCCACTTCGCATTTTCACACCCTCAACTGCCAACTGACTACGACAGGATTCAATCCTGCAACCTTGGGGACAGCAGCAAGAACGTTCCTGCTGAACCACGCAGCCAGTTAAATATTGGTTTTCAACCAAGTCCTTCATGTGTAACAACTGTGCTTATTTTCAGAATCACCAGGTAGAGAAATATTGTAGAGGGAACGTTGGAATTAGGTGTGACGACCTGGCAAATACAGATCAACCATCATTTATAACTTAACTCATTCTGCAAATCTATTTTCACATCCACATCTCTTCAATTCAAAGCAGTTTTATCAAGACTTTTTCATGTTTTTCTTAACACATTTTTAACAGATCTGGTTTTTGAAATTATACTTTGTGAGATTTTGGAACAAAAGTATTTTTAGTATCCTCTGTTATGGCAAAAGAAAAAAAGTGTATGTTATTGCACATTTACTTCTCCTGACAGAAACCGGTAAAGTTTTAATGTACAATATATTCACTTAAGGTAATAAATAGTTTATTATAACACTCCTTACATGAAAGTTTACAGTGTGACCTTGTTTTCTGTCTAGAACCCACACCTTGTAACCGAAGTGCATGGATTTTCCACTGATGAACTATTTACGTCCGTGTGTCCCATAATATTCTATCATAGCTTCATCAAAGCTGACTTGCTGCTGTGGAATAAAATGCCGAAGAAACTTATGAGATTACGAAATACAATAAAAATGATCAATGGACTAAGTTTTCACATCTTATCTTTTACCTTTCCAAAATTAGTGTCTCTTCTTATAGATCGTTGAACTGCATCATTTATCATGTCATTACCTTGATCCCAGTAGTCTCTGCGTCCTGGAAAGTTGTTATATCATGTCTAGAGCTCGTAATATGCGATGTTCGGTAATCGAATAATTTGAAATTCATCAATCGATTAATATAGGTTACTGACTGTTCAATCGAATAATCGAAGGCAGTAAAGGAAGTTTGTAGTTTTACGTGACCGTTAATCTCGCGATCATGAGCCACGGGACCTCCTTTTTACGTTAAATCCGAACCACAGGACATGGCGTTTTCGTTTGAAAATCTCACACGCATTAACCGGGAATCGAACCTGGTCTGCCGTGGAGAGAGGCCAACAGCTTGACCACTGTGCCACTTCGCTCCCTGGTAAATCAATTAATCGACTGAACGAAGAATCGATTAATTGATTAGTAGAAACAAAATCAGAAAATAAGTTTAAATGAGAGATCATCGCTTAAGTTCAGTTACGGTTATTTTCGGAATGGTGTATGGAAATCTATAAACGGTAGAGATAGGTTGGTAGGACACATACTAAGACACCCAGGAAAATCAAACTTAGTTATGGAAGGAAGGGTCAAGGACAAGAATTGTAGAGGTAGATCAGGGTAAGAATATGTTAAACAGATTGTCTCAGATGTAAGGTGTGGCAGCTATGTAGAGATGAAACGATTAACTCAGGATAGGGAGGCATGGATAACTGGATCAAGCCAGTCAAGACTGAGGATTCTAACACGCAAAGATGGTTCGTGAACGAACACCACTCAATTGAACAGCAACAACAACAACAACAACAATTTTTATCAAAAGAATGATTTGTATTTGAATTGTATTTGAATTGCAGCCAATGACCATATTAGGGCATTTCAATTGAACGCCCGTAGGCTCCCCAACAAGTTCAATTTCAAGTAGTTCCAACTTTGGCTACTAGATGCCACTGTCGCTGTCACCCAGCGGTGAACGTTGAAACTTGGTAGAGCGTTTTTAACCAAATAAACTACAAATTATGCTACACACTAGCAATGTGATAGATTTCTTTACATGCCATAAATCTATGACTTGGGTCCGCCGGCTTTACTTCCCCCCCGAAGGAAGGCATACTGAAAGATTTTAATGCTTTTAAAGATTATTTGTCTTGTGCAGTTAGCATTTTTTAATTATTTCTGTGCGCCTGGGTTACATACTATTCAGACTCAGAGAAACGTAAATGCAGTCCCTAGAGACATCAATAATTTAGACTTTATTAACGTATTCATGAAATATGCTCAACTATTCATAAGCTGCAGTCATGCACGGGATGGGAGTTACCTGGAATAATGAACTGAGTTACCAGACACAGAAACGTAAACAGCAAACTGTTGTTAAATTCAAGACCACTTCGTGGTTCTTGGCTGACCCCCCGGAGGTCTGTGTTCGATTCCCAGCACAGCCAAGAAATTTTAATTCTGGTGCGAGAGCTGGAACGGAATACACACAGCCTTGTGAGGGAAAATTTAGAAGAGGGGGGGGACTGCCAAATTCACCTTTCAGATAGCTCACACAAGGCTTTAAAAATCTTGGCTGAACCGGAAATCGAACGGTTCCGGAGTCTAAATATGTACCTCTAGGTCACAGAAGGCGGTCAAACAGAAAATTAAGTCTGTAAATACTTGTACGTGGTCACAGGGAAACACGCCCAGTACACATCATCGGCTCTGCTGGACAGGGCCAAGAAGCTCGGAAATCATTAGTCATGATGTAGCCCTAGAAAATACAAGACTTGCTGCACTTCGTGCTGCACTGTCATAAACAGTTAAGAAATATATAAGGTGCGTTCAAAAAGTAACGAGCCGGAGGCTGTAATGCACAAACTGGTGACGACATCGGCTAATCGTGGTGTGTGTAACGAGGTGTGGTCCCGACCAAAGCGTGGAAGGTCACAGCCCGTCACTAGAGTGCACGCGTGCACGTCACGTGACGATACAAAGCGAGCAGCAGCATGCATCAATCGTCCAACCAAGACCAAGACAGTAGGCCATTCGACATGCTTCCTGGTGTGGTTGAAGACTGTGGGGCACCCATTGGGCACACACTTTGCGCAAGTGCAGTCGTTCCTTTATGATGGTGTGCACACTTCCGAAGCTCAATCCGACCACGGCGGCTATGGCGTCCACTGTCACTCGGCGGTTCTGGGTAATGAGTGCATCAACCAGCTGGACGTTGTCATCGGTAATGCAGGGCGGTGCCCCAGACCGGGCATTAACCGCTAACGACACCCGTCCTTCCCTGAAGCGCTTGTGCCACGCCTTGCAAGGGGCATGCAGTGTTCGCCGTACACTTGTGACATTCGGCGATGAATGTCCGTTCCCCCTACTCCTTTCGCTGTCAGAAACCGAACAACACCTCTTTGCTCTTCGTTTGACGCCTCCATGTACTGTTTGCGGGCCGATAACCTCGATGTTAGGCCCCTTAAAACAACAATTATTATCATCATCATCATCACTGTTTGCAATGCGACTGTCAGCGTTGGACGATTGATGCATGCTGCTGGTCGCTTTGTATCGTCACGTCACGTGACGTGCACTCGTACCCTCTAGTGACTGGCTGTAACCTTCCACGCTCTGGTTGGAACCACACCTCGTTACACACGCCACGATTAGCCGATGTCGTCACCGGTTTGCGCATTACAGCCTCCGGCTCGTTACTTTTTGAACGCAACTTATATATTTTAATTAATGAAATAAATACATAAACGAACAATAAATAACCCGCGCTGTAGCATGTAACCGATAAGTCACATGTAGGCTGTACACAGCACTGAAGTTGGTGTACGTTCAACAGGCACAGCTCTATGCACCCCTTGCGGGCAGCCCTGCAATCACGTGTACAACTGGGTTTACTTCCACTATCTCGACTCGGTGAACAGACTTCAGTTCTGGCACAAAGGAGGACCATTTTCTGCACCGGGTACATTTAAAATTTACCTCAGCCATCCTGGAAGTGGTTTCCCCACTTCTAATCCAGGCAGATGCTAGAATGGTACCTAACTTCAGGTCACGGTCATAATCTTCCCAATCATATCCCCAATTTATAAATTCTCACACCAGTACATCCATCACATTAACACAAGTTATTACACAAATTACACACACTTAAGATCAGTCCGTTTCTTCCTAAATTTATCACCACTAATATTTGCTTAACTTTTAAATAGAGATGCTCTGGTATGCCCAAGATCGCGGGTTCAAACCCAGTCGAGGTCGTTTTTTTAAGAGGGTTAAACATCCCTCAGTCTGCCTTCCTTCGGAGGGGAAGTAAAGCCGGCGGTCCCCTGTCATAGATTTATGGCATGAGAAAAACCTTCCACTAACTACACTTGTGGAAGCTAAAATGTGTAGGTTAGTTTGATAACGCTATATTAGTTCCAACGTTCGTCACCAGGTGCTGACTGCGATGGCATTTAGTAGCCACATCCGCAACTAGGTGTCGTGGAAGGTAGCATTTGGTAGCAAAAGTAGGAACTACTTGAAAAATTTATCGTCTGCAGTCCTTCTACCTGATAACACACACTAATACAGCCGGGGGCGTGGTGGCTCAGTGGTCTAGCTGAATGCCTCTCACCAAGGTAGTCCGGGTTCGATTCCCGGTCAATGCATGTGAGATTTTCGAAGTGAAATGCCATGTCCTGTGGTTCGGATTCCACGTAAAAAGGAGGTCCCGTGGCTCATGATCTCGAGATTAACGGTCACGTTAAACTACATGCTTTACTAATACAGCCATCAAAATTAACTCCGGGTATCAGACAAATTCTACACTCACCCAAAGTACACGGGGCTACATGACCGCGTTTTCGCAGCCCCTAATCTAAGGAACGAACCAACCAACGAACCAACCAACCGGAGTTGCTGTGTCAGGCTATGGTAGTTTTTAGGTTTTAATTACCAAAACTTCCCAAGAAATCAGTCTACACGGTGCTATATGACGACGATGTCACAGAACCTACAACGAGCACCTCAAAACCTAGTTTTTGATGTGTAACATCTTTCCGCTCGGTTGCTGGATAGTTTTGTGGGAGTGATTTTGAAAATTGCGGACGGAAGTGGATCGGAGCGATCGAGCTGGCAGTGATGGATCGAACGGAAGTATGCACTGCCCGCTCGATCGATCGAACAGAAGTGTACTAGCTGGCATTGGCAGGAAAATGGAAGTATGCACTGCCTGCTCGATCGAATGAATGGAAGTGTGCCCTAGCTGGCAGTGGTGGATCGAACGGAAGTTTAAAGGCGGCTACACACGTTTCGATATAACTGTGCGTTTTAACTGCACCAACCGAACTGCGGAGATTTATATCACGTGTGGAGGATAAATCGTTGCAGTTATTTCGGTTTGCACAGTTCATCGGGGTATAAAGGCGGCTACACACGTTACGATAAAACTGTGCGATTTAACTGCAACGATGAACTGCGCAGTAAAACTGAAAGCCCTAGAGCATCCACACGGTACAGATAACTGCGTCGATCAACAGTTCTCATCAGACATTCATGGCAGCATGTCATCGACGGATAACGACGTACTAGCGGTTTTAGGCCTATGTGTGTGTACAATGAAAAAGCAATAGAAGACACGCAGTGTGTGGTCTAAAGATTGGCTTCTACAGAGAAAGCAATATTCACACGTAAATTTATTAAATGAGTTACGCTTCGTACCGAAAGATTGGCACAATTATTTGCGAATGGATGAGGAGACTTACCTTCACCTTCTATCATTGGTTACTCCATTTATAAAGAAAGAGGATACTGTGATGAGACAAGCTATAACTCCTCATGAGAGATTGTCTGCTACCTTACGATATTTAGCCACAGGTCGGTCATACGAAGATTTGAAATACTCTACAAGAATATCGCCACAGGCTCTCAGTTATAAAGTTCATCGATGTATTCCGGGCTTAAGGGCCGTGTTCCAGGGGCTTGTGACGGTCCCGACGTTTCGCCGAAAACTGCGTCCGGCATTTTCCAGGGTTCCTCTGACTTCGACAGCAGCGAAGCACTCAGTGGAATGGAGTGGCAGATTTTTTTTTTCGGGGGGGCCCCGAAAAGGTACCCGCACCCCCCGCGTGACACCCGACCTTACTACTGGTGCCTCCGACATGCAGTTAGTCTACGATAGTAGAAGAGAAAGCATAGGGGATTGGATAAAAGGAATGTCTTTTAGGACTTAGTGCCTGTCCCATCGCGGTCGCGATTTACCAGGCATAATTGGTAGATGTTAACATAGGTATCGTTTCACCCCATTATATATAGGTGCATGCTGCGGAACGCTGCTCGCTATTGGTACGCCGTGGTGGGGGGGGGGGGGGGCAGTCGCTGATTGGCTGTTGACCGGCCAATGGTTGAAGCGTATTGGAGCCCGGCGTTAGCCGACCTGTCTTAGCGGAGACTGGCAACTGATCTCCCGTTGCATATACTGGTTCGTCGCGGCCACCGTGTCCTCTAGTTTTCAGTGTATTCAGCAGTGGAAACCAGGCTTTGTTGACCCGTTCAGATTCCTCCTTACGGTTGAAGCTGTTGGTATGCTTCAGGATTTCAATGGCTTCCCTTTGTAGCCGGGCGTGGTAGGACACTGTAGTGGACAGTACTTCGGTGTTGCTGTACTGTATATCGTGGCCTGCTTGCAGTGCGTGTTCGGCGACTGACGACTTTTCCGTTTGTCCCAGCCGGCAGTGTCGGTTATGCTCCTTTAATCGGGTGGCGATGCTGCGTTTCGTAGTTCCAATATATACTTGACCGCAGCTGCACGGGATCTTGTAGACACCAGCAGTGGAGAGAGGATGGCGCTTGTCTTTAGCCGATCTCAGCATTTCCTTGATCTTCTTCGTAGGCCTATATATGGTTTTGACTCCATGGGACTCAAGTAGCCTCCCTATTCTATCAGTTACTCTACTGATGTACGGCAGAAAGGCTTTAGCTGCCGGCCGCTCTTCATTTTCCCTGTTAGTTGGACGCCTGGGATGGAGTGCACGCTGTACGTCTTTGTGGCTGAACCCGTTGGCGCGCAGGGCCATGTCGAGGTGGTTGAGCTCTTCGTTCAAGTGCTGTGGTTCACATATTCTCCTCGCACGTTCAGGCAGCGTCTTTATGACTCCGTATTTTTGTCGCGGGTGGTGGTTGGACGACTTCTGTAGATAGCGGTCTGTATGGGTCGGCTTGCGGTACACTGTGTGTCCCAACTTTATGTCGGCTGTCTTCATAACCAGAACATCTAGGAAAGCAGAGCTGTTGTTCACTTTCTACCTCCATAGTGAACTGAATATTCGGGCTGATGCTGTTCAGATGCTGTAGGAACGGCTGTAATTGTTCCTCTCCATGGCTCCAGATTACAAAAGTGTCATCCACGTAGCGAAGCCACACCTTAGGTTTAAGTGGTGCGGTCTCTAGTGCCATTATTTCGAACTTTTCCAAGAAGAAGTTCGTGATCACCGGGCTCAGAGGACTGCCCATGGCGACACCGTCGATTTGTTCATAGTAACTGTCATTCCACAGGAAATAACTTGTGGTGAGGCAATGGCTGAACAAGTTCTTGATGTCCTCGGGAAAAATCTGAGCGATGTGGTCCAGGGCCTCCTTTACTGGTACCTTAGTGAAGAGCGAGACCACGTCGAAGCTGACAAGCAGGTCTCCGGCTTCCAACTGGATGTTTTTCAGCTTTTCTACGAAGTGGCCCGAATCTCTGATGTACGACTCTGTGCCACCGATGTGAGGTTGTAGTAAGGTGGCCAGATATTTCGAGATGTTATATGTAGGTGATCCAATGGCGCTAACAATGGGTCGTAGAGGTACGTCCTCCTTATGTATCTTGGGTAAGCCATACAGCCTAGGTGGTAGAGCTTCACTTCTGGAGGCTTCTCTCTTCTCGTTGTCTGCTAATGAAGAGGCCTTAATAAGGCTGTTGGTCTTGCGAAGAATCCGGTTGGTAGGATCTCTCGGTAGTCTGCGGTAGGTCTCAGGGTCTAACAATTCCGAGATCTTAGTGGTGTAATCATCAGTGGCCATGATGACAGTGGCGTTCCCTTTGTCCGCAGGAAGAATGATGACACTCTCGTCCAAGTTGAGAGTCCTTATGGCCTTCCTCTCTTGAACCGTAAGGTTGCTCTTCGGTGTCTGTGCCTTCCTGAGTATGCGTGAGGCTTCGGGACGAATTTCGTCCGCCTGGTCCGATGGTAAATTGCGAATACTGGCTTCAATATTCGCGACGATGTCCTCCACGGGAATCGAGGGAGGGGTAACGGCAAAGTTCCCTCCTTTAGCCAGTAGAGAAGTTTCGGCTTCTGACAGGCAACGGTTGGTTAGGTTGACGATTGTCCGTGAGGTGTCCAGGGCAGGTGGGTTCTCAAGCGCGGGTCGATTCTCCAGGTATCTCTCAAATTTCCTCTTCTGCCGTTTGGTCGACTGATCGAACGTCGCAATCATGGAACAGTTGGTGACACGGTCTACTTTCTCCCAGTCCTGCGGTGACAGCGTGGCGCTGAGAAAGTAATGTAGGTGTAGAAGTGCCTGGTCGTTGGTAGCCAGGTCCCTGCGTGTGGAGCTGATACGTTCCCGAAGTAGAGAGCGCTCCGTTCGGTCGTAGATCCGGTGTGACTGGGCTGAAATCACCGGTCTCTTCATTCTCAGGAACTTGGGAATGATACCCGAGTCTCTGCATCGCAGAAGAAACGTGAGAGATGACAGGAGCTGCGCCTTCTTCTTCCGAAGTCTCTCGAAGCGACGAGATGAATTAGAAATTTCCTCCCCGTAGAGGCGATTCATGTAAGAATTGAGGCTTTCACGGCCGGCGTTACAAAGTTCATCGATGTATTCCGGGCTTAAGGGCCGTGTTCCAGGGGCTTGTGACGGTCCCGACGTTTCGCCGAAAACTGCGTCCGGCATTTTCCAGGGTTCCTCTGACTTCGACAGCAGCGAAGCACTCAGTGGAATGGAGTGGCAGATCGTTTCACCTCATTATATATAGGTGCATGCTGCGGAACGCTGCTCGCTATTGGTACGCCGTGGTGGGGGAGCAGTCGCTGATTGGCTGTTGACCGGCCAATGGTTGAAGCGTATTGGAGCCCGGCGTTAGCCGACCTGTCTTAGCGGAGACTGGCAACTGATCTCCCGTTGCATATACTGGTTCGTCGCGGCCACCGTGTCCTCTAGTTTTCAGTGTATTCAGCAGTGGAAACCAGGCTTTGTTGACCCGTTCAGATTCCTCCTTACGGTTGAAGCTGTTGGTATGCTTCAGGATTTCAATGGCTTCCCTTTGTAGCCGGGCGTGGTAGGACACTGTAGTGGACAGTACTTCGGTGTTGCTGTACTGTATATCGTGGCCTGCTTGCAGTGCGTGTTCAGCGACTGACGACTTTTCCGTTTGTCCCAGCCGGCAGCTAAAGCCTTTCTGCCGTACATCAGTAGAGTAACTGATAGAATAGGGAGGCTACTGGAGTCCCATGGAGTCAAAACCATATATAGGCCTACGAAGAAGATCAAGGAAATGCTGAGATCGGCTAAAGACAAGCGCCATCCTCGAATGATCGAATTCATTCCGTATATATTAGTCATTATTTGTTTATTCATTATTCATTTGTTGGGTTGTCTTCACCTCGTCACGCGGGGCAGAAAGGCTTTAGCTGCCGGCCGCTCTTCATTTTCCCTGTTAGTTGGACGCCTGGGATGGAGTGCACGCTGTACGTCTTTGTGGCTGAACCCGTTGGTGCGCAGGGCCATGTCGAGGTGGTTGAGCTCTTCGTTCAAGTGCTGTGGTTCACATATTCTCCTCGCACGTTCAGCCAGCGTCTTTATGACTCCGTATTTTTGTCGCGGGTGGTGGTTGGACGACTTCTGTAGATAGCGGTCTGTATGGGTCGGCTTGCGGTACACTGTGTGTCCCAACTTTATGTCGGCTGTCTTCATAACCAGAACATCTCCAAGAAGATTACCAAGGCATTACCGCTGGAAGTCCGACGTGGCGACAGAAGGCCTAAAGTAGTCCATGCATTTAGAAGATTCTACAACCGCAGAACACTTAAACATTTACATCATCACGTCACAGCGTCACCGCACTTCACCATCCCAAGGAGCAGATAGAAAGCAGATAGTGACCAAGTGAGGATGACAGGAGCAGAGATGGATAGTGCCTGCAGGATGGCCAGGACACCACCTACGGGCTACCATTATACCACCCTTTTCCTTCCATAACCTTGTCACTCACAACACTATCCAACACAAACACATAAACACATAAAAACAGCTGTTTGGTAGCTCGTTGCATACCTATTTAATATCTCTGGCCGCCCGCTGCGTTACCATTTAAGCTCTGGAGACTCGCTGTCAGCCATTTATGTGGGCATGGGACATGGTTCGGGAAAAATCGTCCGATAAAATACTATCATCCGGGAATTTAGCGTCCGGGAATCCTCTTCGCCTGTATTGGCATTAATAATAACATCCGGGAATTTAGCGTCCGGGAATCCTCTTCGCCTATATGGGCATTGCTGGGTTTGCCCACTCGAACCCCTCTTGGCAGCTCGCTGCATGCCTATTTAATATCTCTGGCCGCTCGCTGCGTTCCCATTTAAGCTCTGGTGACTCGCTGTCAGCCATTTATGTGGGCACGGAATAGGCGTTAATAGGTTTTTGTGGCGTTGGGTCCCTTGTTATTAGGATCCGGGGGTGTTGTCTGCTGGATGGGCGTAAAGCGTGGTAGGAGAGGGTTGTGCATCGTTGGGCTCCATGTTAATGGTGGCCGGGAGCCGGTGATGCTGCTAGGATGTTTTTACAGTGAGTGGACGGGGTAAATACTTCCCGGGTTTGCAAAAATTTTAAAAATTCCATGCAGGTGTAATAATAATAATAATAACCCTGGTGTGTGGGTAGGATATTCCATGCATGTGGCTGGATATGAGGCGTATCCGCTCTCATTTGTGGATAGGTATAGGCTGAGGTGTAATAATCCTATGCCCCTTGCATGCGGCATTATTTAGTAAAAAAGAGTTGTTAGTTTAAATGCAGCCTCATCTCTTTACATAGAGATGTGCATTACGCTTAATGTCGTTTTCCGACTCACCCCTAATACTCGGGTGTAAGCATTGAGAACCAGTCTATCAACCCCGATGTATATTTTGGCATGTAGTTTAGCTGTTTTTATGTGTTTATGTGTTTGTGTTGGATAGTGTTGTGAGTGACAAGGTTATGGAAGGAAAAGGGTGGTATAATGGTAGCCCGTAGGTGGTGTCCTGGCCATCCTGCAGGCACTATCCATCTCTGCTCCTGTCATCCTCACTTGGTCACTATCTGCTTTCTATCCGCTCCTTGGGATGGTGAATTGCGGTGACGCTGTGACGTCATGGCCTAATCTGGTCTCTCATTTATAGTGTTAAGGTAGCAAGTGATCGTGGGTGTAACTGGTCATGTCCCGATGGCCTATGATGGTTTTTTAAGGATTGAAGAAGAAACGAGGAGAGAAGTAGTTATTGGGGGGGGGGGTGTTCCTTCAGGGAGTCTGTCTGTATTCGCCCCTGATTAGTGTGCGCATGTGGGCAGGAGGTGCCCGTGGCTGTGGTTACTGAGGCTTGCGTGACTGTGGTTGCGTTCCGCTGCAACGCGCTGGCGCGCGTGCCATTATCGGATACGTCTTATCGTGTGTCGTGATGCTAATTGTCAGGCGGCGCGTATAACTTGTTATCGCTCTTGTAAACATGCTCTTGTGTTCCTTATGTTAATATGGCCTACAGTATCTGTGCATTACTAAGTGCCAAGCCTGTCGTAATAACGCGAAATCCTGTGTCAATATCCGTGTGTCTGTATGTTGTTACTGTTGATGGTTTATGCCAGTGTTATCATATTGGCGTGTCACCGGCACGTCTGGGTGCTTTAGGAATGTCTACCGGCAACAATGTTGAAATGCGCTGCGTCCGCAACTCAATGTTTTGTTGTTGTTTTGTTTTCATGTTCTTGTGTACGGGAAGTCCCTGATGTTACGTATTGCGGCTGCCGGAACGTGACTTTTGGCAATGTTCGTGTGTTGACATTGTTGTGCATTCTGGGAGGGCCAGTGTGCTAATCTGTCCGGTTTTTGCTTACCGATGTTGTGTAGACATTTATTCCGCAAGACCTTTGCCTTGTGTACGGTACGGCCCCTATTGGTAGTCCCGGGGTCGCTAATGCCTTGGGTAGGCTGTTGTAGCGAGTACCTTGGAACGAATCTATGTTCCTGTATGTATGGTAAAGAACCTCCCTGTCATTAAAATTGTGTGGCTCAACCGCTTATGTACTTGTATACGGTCCTATTTCCGTCTGAGTGGGAGTGAATTTTCTCCTGTAAATGAGTCTATTCGGTGTCTAGTCGTGCTGGCTGAGTTTTCTGACCTGTCATGATGAAAAAAACCGTGTTTCGTATGTAAGTGATCTTTCGTTGGTCGACACTTATTGTTTTCCACGGTGTCCGCCATTATTGGGCATTCGGACCCGGGATCCCGTGTAATACTCCGTGTTTCATGTCTGCGTTGTCTGTTGAGATTTGAGCGTCCCTAGTGTGGCCCCTGATTGTGTTTTCGCGCCAAAAATACCATTGGTTAGTTTGTTTTTGGCACGCCTGCATCGTGTTATCGTGCGATCGCACCCGCCTTGGTTTAAGGTCCCGGTGTTACAATTTTAGTGCTGTATGTACCATGGCGCGCGTATCGTGTGTTTTAGACACGCAGATGAAAATATGCTTTAGCGTGAATATTTTGTGCCTTTCGCGAAGACCCTCGTACTCTAATTTTGGGAGTTATAGGGTTTTGAAAGTGGCGTGAATGATTATATGTGTAGCCTCCAAAGCGGAAGCGTTTCTAAGCTGTGTGCCGTTTGCAACTGTTGGCTGTCCCATTACGTCTTATCGCTGACGCGCTAGTATCAGGTTACACTGACGTGGGCATTGCTTATTACTTGTCTGGCGATGTGCATATGTCCAGCACGTGTGTGTGAGCTTGGTTGCTCGCTCTCCTGTTGTGAGCATGGCTTTCCGTCATAGAAAAGAACCTTCTGCTATTTATATATATTGTGTCCCCCAAATGTTTTGTTGTTGTATGCTTGGGGGGATATATTCTTGTTAGTGGTGCCTGGATGTCGTTATGTATATGTGTCACCGGGCCGCTAGTTGCGTGTTTGGTGACTAGGTGTCGGAGGTGGTTTCATTATTTTGTGCGTATGAATTCCTGTTTTTGTAACCATCCCTTATTATTCTATCTTTGAATTGGATAGTTACCCGACCTTGCATTCCTGGTATTCAGAAGGTTGCGGGTTCGAGACCGTCTTTGTCCAGGGTAATTATTCCTGGTGCTTTTTAGGCCTGTGTCTCCGGGACAGTTCTGCCAAGTGTTAGGTTCGTATCCCGGTGAGGTCATCGGGGTCCGAAGGCTATTTCTTGGCCTTCTTTCCACGTCTGCCAGTGGAATCATTTCCCTTCCTTTTGACAGTGTTCCCGCCTTTACGTGTAGGTGTCGTTTTGCGGGTGTGATATGCCTTCATACGGCGGGCGTGTATAGTGTCCTTAATGAGTTTTCGTCCATGGCGCACACAGACTATGTAATTTAGGTCAGATACCTTCCTGCAAACTTTGAAGGGACCTGACCAACGTGGCAGGAGGGACTCGGACACATTTTTCTTACGGACGGAATTGGAAACCATAACCAATTGCCCGGGTGTGTATTCCACGGTCTTTCTTTGCCGATCGTACCGTTCTTTTTGTTTTCTCTGTGCCGCGGCTATGTTCTTTCTGGCGTCCATGCGAGCTATCTGCAAGTGCTCTAGACGGGCGGCATTGTCCGGGAGAGTGTCCTGTGGGATGCATATGTTGTCTATGGGACTTCTGGGTGTATATCCGTGCAACAGGAAGTGTGGAGAGTGTTTTGTGGCCGTGGATAGGGAAGTGTTGTAGCTAAATGTAATGGGCTGCAGATAATCATCCCAGTCTGTCCCTGTGTCCCCCGTGAATTTAGCTAGCGCTATTCCAATTATTTTGTTCATACTCTCCGTGAGTCCGTTGGTTTGTGGGGAAAACTCGTGGTCGTGTATGCCCTTATCCTGAGTACCTCCAAAAACTGTTGGAGCACTCTCGAGGTGAAAATGGTACCTCTATCGGACAGTAGGGTTTGGAATAGGCCATATCGTGTGACTATGTCGAATAGGAATTCGACTATGCTGTTCGTGTCTGCTTTGGGAACAGCCTTTGTCATCATATACCGGGTGAGATACTCTGTGGCTGCCAGTATGTATTTATTGCCTTTTTCGTAATGGGGCCTTTAACATCCATCCCGACTCTGTGAAATAGCTCTCCTACGGGAATAGGGTTGAGTAATCCATGAGGCTTGCCAGGCCTTGTTTTGAATCGCTGGCAAGTGTGACATGCCTTTACGAAGGTGTCTATGTCGGCCTTCATGTTTACCCAATAATACTTGTCCCGGATTCTATGGTATGTTTTATGCGTGCCCAAATGTGCCCCTGCCATTGGGCTATTGTGGTGTCCGATCATGATATTCTCTTTCAATGACTCCGGAACCGCTATAGGTGCATTATCGTGCATGGCTGTGGGTTTAAATTTCAGTACCCCGTCTTTGTCTAGGAAAAATCGCCTAGACTTGGAATCCACCTTATCCAAGTTTTTTAGTGCCATTAGAATCTGTTTCAAGTATGGATCACGTTTTTGCTCCTGCTTGATGTTAACCACCGTCAGGGCAAAAGTGGGCATGTCGTCCCATTCGTGGTCCTTACTGTCATCTGGGGGGGTCGGCTACTGGCAGCCTAGACAACCCATCTGCATCTAGGTGTGTAGCGCCTTTCTTGCGCTTGACCAGAAAGTTATATTCATACAGGCGGAATATAAACCTATTGAGCCGCGAATTTGGGTTTTTGAATTTGTCCCAAAAAAGCAGGCTCGCGTGGTCAGTCACTACCGTGAACTGGATACCATAGAGGTATACCCTGAAATAGTTCACTCCCCATGAAAATGCCAGCATTTCCCGCTCTGTGGCAGAGTATCTAGTCTCGACGGCCGTTAGTTTCCTGCTAGCGTAAGCTATGGGCCGTATGCGCCCTTCTGCATCTTCCTGGAATAGGGCCGCCCCCAGTCCGTACTGGCGGGCATCCACGTGTAAAAAGGTGGTCCTATCACTATGGAAGTGTTGCAGAATGGTGGTGAGGTTAATAGTTGCTTCAGTGTGTTGAAGGCATCTATGTGTTCCTGTTTAATGCTGAAGGGCGTTTTTTCACGTGTGAGTTCGGTTAGGGGATGGGCGATGTGTGCGAACCTGTGGATGTACTTCCGGTAATACGAGTCGAGGCCAATAAAACTGCGCAATTGTTTCAAATTTGTGGGCATTGGGATGCCCGTTATTGCGTCAGTCTTCGCTGGGTCGGGAATAATGCCCTCTCTGTTTACAATGTGGCCCAATATGTTAATCTGCTGTCTGGCAAATTGACATTTCGCAGGTTTAAGCCCTAATTTGGCCTCTCTGATCCTTGCGAAAGCCTCCTCCAAATGTACGAGATGCTCGTCAAAGGTGTTGGAGAAGACCGTTATGTCTTCCACGTAGACTAATACTGAACGCCATTTTAGCCCTGAAAATGTCTTATCCACTAGCTTTCTAAGGTCTGGCTGGCGTTACGGAGGCCCATTGGTAACCTTGTATAGGTATATAGACCGTTCTCTGTAACGAACGCCAGCTTGTGCCTATCCGGTTCATAGACGGGGATTGAATAGAATCCACTATAACAATCCATCGAACTGAACCAGCTAGCCCCGCCGAGGGCATCCAAATAGGTGTCGGCCCTTGGAAGTGGATAACTGTCATTTTCGACTAACTTATTGAGCCTACGGTAATCAGTACAGAACCTGTGGGAACCGACCCGTTTCTTGGTAATTAAGACCGGTGCACTGTAATTTGAAATTACCGGGACGATGACCCCCGCCTCGAGCATCTCTGTGATCTGAGTGTCGATGGCGTGTCTCTCCTTCTGACTCACCCTGAAGGGAGGCTGGTGGACTGGCCGGTCACTGGTGAGTGTGACGTGGTGTTCGATAAGGTCTGTCACTGCGAGATCCTTCATCGAATGGGCAAAGATATCCCTATTGGCCTCCAGGAGCTCCGTGAGCCTTTTATTTTGCTCCGGTGTCAGGTCCTGTCTGTGGGTCTGATTGGCCGCCGTATCTGTGTGTGTGTCTGTGTGTTTGCTGATTGTGTGCAGTGTAGAGGCCTGGTGCTCGTGGATTTCTCGCTCCGCTCGAATCCCATCTGTGTTTCTAGTGTATATCATGGGATGTGTGGTGAGCCTCTGGTCATGCTTTAAAAGCATCTTACCGCTAGCAAAATTTATGCTAGCATCATACTTAGCGAGGAAATCCGTGCCAATTATGGCTGACGCAGAAAGATGTTCTATAACGAACATGGGGTGTGTTGTGGCAAAATGGTCTAGCCTGAGATGTATGTTTGCCACCCCCGTATTTTCTAGCGTCTGAGCATTGGCCGCTACCAGCCGGATGTCACCCGCGACACCGTGTATTTGCCCTTCGGTAACGTGTTTTCTGTTTACACAACTTACCGCTGCCCCAGTGTCAATTAGGGCCTGCACCCTGTGGCCATTTATGCTGGCGTGTATCGTGAGTGCCGATACCTGGAGTCCCTTGCCCTGCAAAGATGTGTTGTATAGGGTATATGTTGTTGTTGCTGCCACTGGCGTAACATCTGTGCTGGGAGGGCATGGAGCTGGCCGCTTATCGTACCTGGCACGCTTGGCCTCTCGGCTTACTTCCTGTCTCGAGTACTTTGCCTCGGTCAGCGAAGTGCGCCCACTGAGTACATTGCCTGCTCTCTTAACTGCCCGCGCTGTGAAAATAGAGGGCTTCTGGCGAACGTTTAATGTATTGACCGTTCCCAGTTTTTGTGTAGGTGTGTTGCTGTTTTCTCCCTCCTGGGAAGGTGTGTCTGCAAATGTGACTCTACGTTTGCATTTGTTACCCCGTTTTTTGTTCCAGGCGGTCGCGAGTTCGACTCCTGTTGCTGGCTTCCCTATGCCGAGTGAGCTCGCACCCTGCGCCTGTGTGGGGTCACTTCCCGCCCCGTGTGCTGGTGTAGGGGGTATGGTTTCCTGTTTGGAGGGTGTGGGCTTGCTATTGGTCTGTTCGCACGTGATTGTGAGGGGCGTATAGTGTCCCGCCCTAGGGTTCCCTGTAAACAGTATGTGTAGGTCCCTGTCAAATCCCGCAGTTGTAAATAGCGGGGGCGAGTGCACATCAGTGTATACATGTATGTTTACTTTAAGCACCTTGCCGAGAGCGGTCACCTCTACGGCGCTGGCATAGGTACCGTCCCTACCCATGTATGTTTGGTAGTCCACCCCGGTCTGGAATGGGTTTTCCCGCTCGTCCGATACAAAATCCCGGTACTCTTTCCAGTTGGCCAGGATATGTTGGACCGTTTTCTGTCTGTAGTCCCTATGATGATCCTCGGTGTTCCGGACTAGGAAGCTAATGGCCCTAAACAGACAGTTGCCGTCACCTTGTACGGGGTGTGTCTGGAAACGGCCCGGGGGCGGATCGTCAGCCTTGGCTTTAGCTGGCTGCTTTTTTCCCTTGCTCTTACGAGTCTGTTTAAGCGAGGGGCCTTTCTGGTGTTGTGTTGGGAGAGGAACCTCAGCCGCTTTATCAGCTGGCCGAACCTCCCCGTCTAAGCGTTTTTTTGAAACGTGGGCGTTCGTCTCCCTGTACTGTATGTACCCCCCCCCCTCGGGGTGGCTGCGCCAACTCCCCGCTTGCGGTGTGTAGCTAGGTGTGGGAAGTATTGTCCCCCTGTCTGCTCGGCGGGGTGCCTCATCCCTAAACTCCCTCGGGTGTTCGTCGGGGAGGGGATAGTGTTCCGGGCCCTTTGGGTATGTGTTTCTAGTTTCCCGTCCTTTTGTAGTTTTTTGTCTGGCGGTTATTGGCCGGTGGTTCGCTTTCCTGTCTCCGCCAGGGTGGGGTGTATGTCTGCTGCTGCGGGGGCGGGTTTTCCCGTCGATTCCCCCATTCCCTGTACTGGGAGGGTGCGTACCCCTGTCTGCCTGGGGGTGGGTTCTCCCGGTACTCCCCGTTTCCCCTGTGTTGTGGGGATGCATACTCTTGCCTGCGTGGGGGCGGGTTCTCCCGATAGTCCCCATTTCCCCTATATTGCGGGGCTGCAGAGCCTTGCCTGCGTGGGGTCGGGTTCTCCCGATAATCCCCATTTCCCCTATATTGTGGGGCTGCATAGCTTTGCCTGCTTGGTGGCGGGCTGCTTCGCCGGGGGATGGTGTGTTCGTTCTCTTCGGGGTAGTATTCCGTTGTGTACGGGGATGGTGGTCGCCGTGAGGGGTATGTCGGTTCTTCGTCCACCTATGATACCGGTGAGTACCGCGGAGGGTAGTGTGGCCTGTCCTGTGTGTGTGGTGTTGTTGGCCGCTGTGGAGGGTAGTAAATTTCCTCCCTCCCGTAGTGTCTCCTCTCCGTGTACCCCCTGTCCCTTTCAGGATATAGCGCTCTTCCGTGTCTGTTTGTTCACCCCTAGGCGGTCTGCCGCCTGCTTGGATGGCAGCTATCGTTAATTTTTCCATCCTGTCCACTAATTCATCCATCTTCTGACTAGTGTCGTCCTTTTGTGGATGAAAGTGCTGATTCACGGCTTTCTCCGTAGCTTTTCCGTGATCTTTTTCCCCGCCTCAATTATCTTTATGTTATTCAGCATGTGTTGTACCGTGGGGTTGTTCATGATGCACAACTTGTCCACGATGGATGGTCTGAGGCCCTGCATTAGCAGCTTAACTTTCTGCTTATTTGTCATAGCTGCGTTATATTTATCGCACATTAGCAACTTTGCGTTGACGTACGACTGTGCGCTTTCTTTAGGTCCCTGTGACCTCTGTCGAATTTGGTCATACAGGTCCTCATCATCTGGTATGAGCTGGAATTCACTTATCAACAATAAAGTGATTTCCTCCCATGTGGCATCTTCTAGGGTGTCCTCATGGAGCTCATACCATGTCATGGCCGCCTTCGTGAGGTATGCAGGGAGGAGCCGTTTTCTGACTTCATCGCTCCAGCCATTGATCCGAGCCGTTCTATTGAAGGCCTTGAGGTATTCCTCGGGATCCTGGCCTTCCCCCGTGAACTTTGTGGGGTTGATCATGGGGCATTCTGTGTGTCTGTTCATTTCCTGTTCGACTGTCTCCCGTTGGCTGTGTAGGGATTGTGATCTGTTTATGCTGTTCGCACCGCTATCGTATGACAAGGTGTTTGTGTTGTTTTGAGGTGAATTAGCCTCACTCCCCGTGTACGACACGTGTGTTATGTTACCAGGTGGCTTGTCACCTGATATATCGTCACTGATTGATGGTGTGTTGTCGTACTGTGTGGATTTGACTACGTCCACAGTCCTGTCTAAGTCCTGTTTCACCGTTTCTAAAATAGTGTGTATGTCTAGGACTGCCTCTGTCGTGTGATTGTCTGATTTAACAGTGTCTGTATCTAGTAACTGTGTGATGCGCTCGAGCAGATTATCAGTTTTCTGCTCTGTGATTTGCAGTTGCTGCAACAATAGGGGGTGGAGTGTTGGCAGGCAATCTACTTCACTAGCGCTGGATATTGGTGATTCTTGTCTGTGTTCAGTGGCCTGGGATCGTGTAAAATGTGTGACTTGTGCTGCCGCTGCAGGATGTTGAGCGCGGATCTCTGATGCCTTGAATTCGAGTTCCCTAAGAAGTTGTACTGCAGTCTGGTCAGTTATCAAGTCACTGTTCTTAATTTTTAACTTCGGCAGGAGTGGAGTTGTACTAGCCGACAAATGGTGCGCAAAATCTCTTAGTGTGGTTCTGAACGTGGTCATTTTATTTCCACCGATCTTGCTCTATGGGGAGGGTGGGGGTGGGTGTAGTAATACAAATCCCCGTGTGATAAAGAAAAAGTGTGGGACGTTATCTATGAGAAAAAAAAATTTAGTCTCGCTTGGCTGTGTGCGGTACGGGTCGTTTCTACCACGAGGGCTCGTTGTATGAGTCCTACCCTTATTGTGCGTGGTAGCAGCGCCTCCACCAATATGTTTTAGATCCCTTAGTTGGGGGGTGGTTTGGGATAAAACACTCGTGTCACTGTGATAATTTGGAAGGTAGTTCCTAGGAGAAGGTAGCTTCCCGTAGCTAGGAGAGCTTACCAGTGTAGTGTGTTGTTTAGTGTTTAAACGCTAGGGGGTGTTCCTGCAAAGATGCAAGTGTTGATTAGGGGATGGACCTCTAAATGCAGGCTACTATACCGGCCTGCCAGCTGGACGGGATGGGTAATACAATAGGCGTGCTTACGTCAGCGGCTCGACGTTATGTAGTCGAGTCGCGTGCGGGAAGCACAATGGAGTCTGACCAAGCAATTACTGGCTACTATGGTCACGGTCAATCGTGACGAAGGTCAGGAAGGGTATGAGGATGTAAAGAGGAGTGTAATTGACAATACAAGTGTAATTTACTGACCATGTGTTTATTGGTCAGTGAGTGTGAATTTGTAAGTCCCTCTTGGGGGAATGTAGGCAATTATACAAGTAGAGTGTACAAGATTATGAGTGGGTGTTCACAAAGTAAAGGATTCTGAGCACTTTGCTGAGTCTCACCTGATGATGCACCTGGAGCAGACGTCGGCTAGGGCCTTCGGCTCCAAAAAGGATTCTATTCTTATAGGTCTCGGCGTTGCGTGGTCAGCATTCCGTCGACGTAGCTGCCCCAGTTAGTTGTTGTGTAGATGTTTATGTATGTGTCGCAAGTAGTTGGCTAACCTCCCAAGCTGGGTGGCCGCCTCTTGCTGTGTAAAGGTAATGTTCTGGTCTTATGATGTTGCCAGTTGGGGTGGTTTTAGTAAAAGATGGGGGGTGGCTTTCAGGGAGTACAGCCCCCCGGGCCTGTACAATATCTCATCAGCTCCTGTTGCCGTTATTTTAGATTGTTTAACTTTGTTTAACTCCTTTTTGTAGGTACTTCTAAGATTATTAATCTTTTTGACTAATACTTCTCTGTTGGCTTTGCAGTCAATGGATTTATATTTCTCAATCAACTTATTGTAGGCGGCGTCTTTTGTGTTCCGATCGTCGTAATATTTAGAGTTCGTCTGCCAGAGACGAGATTCATTTCTGTAGCATTCAATGAAAGCTTCCAATTGCTCACGATATCCGCTTCGGTCCTCCTGAGACATGTTGCAAATCACAATAAATTGTAGCACGCACTATCTCATCGAGTGACTCACTTGAACCAATACTCAGACCTTAATGCAGGTATCGAAACTGTGAAAATGGCGTATGTCGAAGCCAGATATATTGCTTGTTCACGTTCGTTGCTGGGATACAATATTAGGTTCGTTTGACGGAAGTTGGGATAAACTATCGCTCATTTGTAACGAAGTTTAACAAGTCCGATGACATGATCATAGCTAATAGATGGGCATTTATCGCCGCCATGTTTTGTCCACATAAATAAGGTGTGTTGCTTGAACTGAGCAATCGGCAGTTGCCACCGTCCACACGTTACGATAAAACTGTGCAAACTCATTCGACACAGTTTTATCGGTTATAAGATCGATCGATCCAGCTGGCACTTGTAAGAGAAATAATCAGCGCGTGGTGTCAGAAATCGATACCATGACGCACTCTCGGCCATGTGGAATGTATATGACATACTGAACGAAAAACGCTCATGCGAACTCTGGTGTCAAGTCATTGAAACAAATGACATGGTACATGTTCGAAGTCTTCGTATCAGTATTTAAATGGCAAAATGCCTTTGTATCAAACATTGTAAGTAGTCGGCATTGCCGGTATTATGTTTCTGCACAATGGCTATTCAAATATTAACCCACATAACGGTAATGCAGTCATCAATATAATATAATCGTTGTGGTTATACGAGAATTGAGCAAGCCTTCATGAACTATTACTCAATACATTCTCTTTACTCACAAGAGGGCCTATTCATAAGGCATTTTGAACTCAATTTCACGCAGGAACATTATCGAAACAAGCAAAATATTAATGAAATTTAATTCCGTAATGCAGTATTATTGGAACGTGGAAATAAGTCACCATCTTGTGCACAGTATTTGCGTAGTCGAAACAGCCGTGGGCTTATTGCGTATGACTGTGAATCTAGAGATCTTGGGTTTGAATCCTGGGCGGGGTAGATATTTTTGCTAACTGATTATCATTTTAAACGATATTTATCATATCAATATGACTCATTTTAACAGAATCCATATGAAATTACGAGTTGGTCTGTGAATCAAGAGGACCTGTTTTTAAGGTTATGAGCGGTGTCTCGTCTATTAATCTAGTTGATCAACATCGTATTCTTTATTTAGGCTAGTGCTGGTGGAAGCTACAAATCATCTAACAAAATGACTTCCGTATTAAAAACTACAATATCTGTAAAACACTCCCTTTTACAATAGATTAATATTTGTGCCAATAATACTATAAAATACCGGTGTATCAACAATTTCACGTGAGGTCAAATGTTACACATCGTATGCGACTACTGTAAGGCTCGTTTTTTTTTCACAGGCATTCGCTTGGAATTTCTCTTGATTCATTTAAAGACAGTGCGACATCGTTTTCATGTAGCCTTGTGTACTTGTGTGTGTAACTTGTCTGATGTGTGTGTAGTTCAGGCTAGGATTCGGAAGGAGACGGTCGTGGTCTTAAGCTAGGAACCATCTGAGCTTTCGCCTTGAGTAGACTTGAGGAAGGGGGGACCTCCGAAATCACCTCTAGGATAGCTCACACCACAAGGGTGCTCTTACGTAGCGAATGACGTAGGTAATACACAGTATAACCTGAAAATATTGCTAAACTGTGCACACTCTGCATTTTAAGAATGATTGGGTTATGGTACTAAGTCTATTCTAAGAATTTAAGAACGAGCCGCTACTGCTGCAGGTATTAAAATAGGCCAAGTTAGAATTTATGAAACTAAGAGAATTGATAGTATGTGTTCAGTACATTGTTATTTCTAGCAATGCAACATTATTAATCAATATTATTACATTGATAAGTACATAGAAGTAGGGAGGAGCATTAATGTGACTCTCTAGATGAATGTGAAGAAAAAACATGAAAATGTTGGTTGGTTGGTTCCTCAGTTTAGGGGCTGCGACAACTCGGTCGTGCAGCCCCGTGTACTATGGGGGGGTGTCGAATTTGTCTGATAACCGATGTTAATTGTGATCGCTGTATTAGTGTGTGTTATCTGTATTACAGGTAAGGACTGCAGACAATCATTTTTTAAGTAGTTCCTACTTTTGCTACCAACTGCTACCGTCAACGACAACTAGTTGTGAACTTGGTTACTAGATGCCACCGCAATCGGCTCCTGGCGAAGCACGAAGGAGCTTAAGGGCGTTAGTGAAATGTAACCTATAATTTAGCTTCGCACAAGTTTAATTAATGGAAGGTTCTTTTACATACCATAAATCTATGACATGGGACCACCAGCTTTACTTCCCCTCCGAAGGAAGGCATAGTGAGGGATTTTTAACGCTGTTAAAAAATCCGACGACTTCAACCGGGTTTGAACCCATGAACTTGGGCATAGAAGCTCAGCATGCTACGAGCTACGCCACCGAAGCCGCCCATGAAAATGTTAAAAATGAAATATATATCAAAAAGAAAACATTTCAAATGAAATCCTATGTCACTCTAGAATTGGGTCACCAGCAGTGGTGTAATTAGAATTTGCCTCTGGATGGGGATGAGCGGAGACAAATCTCAACTTGCGTGTTTGGTTTCGTGCTTGTTGTTTTCTTTCCTTCGTGTTTTTGGTTTCGTGTTTGTTTTCTGCTTTTGCTCTTGTTTTTGATTTTGCTTTTTGTTTTCTGCTTTTGCTTTTGTTTTTGATTTTGCTTTTTGTTTTGCGCTTTTGGTTTTGTATTTGTTGTTTTCTACTTCTTTTTGCTTTGTATTTTTGGTTTAGTGTTTGATTTTTGCTTTTGCTTTGTGATGTTTTTCTGCTTTTGCTTTTTGTTTTTAAATTTGATTTGTGTTTTTGGTTTTGTGTTTGTTGTCTGCTTCTGCTTATGTTTTTGAAATTTTCTTTGTGATTTTGTTTTGGTCATGTATTTCTTTTTTCTTTTCTCTTTGTGTGTGGGGCAAAATAAGACAATCAGTTAAAGCAAACCTACACGTTTTCATGTTTGGTTTCGAAAGCATTTGATATGTTTTATTTACACCTCTCAATGTGCAAACACTAATTTGACTCAAGTTAACATACAGGCCTATGTTCTCAAATGATAAACGTACATAATCCAGTCGTTTGTCTACAATCTGAAAATTGGCTTTATATTAAATAACAATTTCATTAAATTACGTTTTCTTCAATTATTGGCTCTGGGGGGGGATTGATCCCCCTAATCATCACCGTAGTTACACCACTGGTCACCAGTAACCCCACAGTGAGGGAAGATATTCATATACTGAAGAAAATTTCCAGAGTGGTTACCTAGAATATAAATAAAGGCAGTTATGTCATAAGAATGGTTAATTGACGTTTAGTCTAAATGAAATATCAATAGCTACTTTTTAATTTTATTACACCTTAGTGAATAAAATTGAATTAATATCACTTCCGGCCATATTATAGCCATCTTCAGTAATAGCATTTTAAAAACAGAAACTATTGTAATTACGAACAAAGTTTTTGAAATAAATTTTTACTTCGTTTTTTCTGTGAAAAAAATATTTAAAAAATATATTAAATAATAGTTAAAAACTGATGTGTAACAAATGTGGGCTTTCAATTGATGATAATAAAAACATAATTTTGTGAATATAATATATCTAAATAGTTAGTGTTTGTATAGGCTTATTCCTATAAAATAGGCTAAAGCATTATTTTCTTTAAAAAATATCTTGGGAATAAACAGTTTATTTTATAGGAATATACACACATCAAAAAAAGTTTTGCATCACCTCGGTTCCAAGAGTTCCGGAACCTTTAAATACAAAGGGAATAGAGATCAACACAAACAACATTTCAGCTCGTTTTATTGCTCATGAGACCCACACATTGCATGTTGTACCATCATACAGCTAGACTTTCAGCATTTGTGGTCCAGATTGCAGTACACACCACTACCTCTAATACCCAGTAGCACGTCCTCTTGCATTGATGCATGCCTGTATTCGTCGTGGCATACTATCCACAAGTTCATCAAGACACTGTTGGTCCAAATTGTCCCACTCCTCAACGACAATTCGGCGTAAATCTCTCAGAGTGGTTGGTGGGTCAAGACGTCCATAAACAGCCCTTTTCAACATATCCCAGGCATGTTCGATAGGGTTCATGTCTGGCGAACATGCTGGCCACTGTAGTCGAGCGATGTCGTTATCTTGAAGGAACGCATTCACAAGATGTGCACGATGAGGTCGAGAATTGTCGTCCATGAAGACAAATGCCTCTCCAATATTCTGCCGATATGGGTGCACTATGGGTCGGAGGATGTCATTCAGGTATCGTAAAGCCGTTTCGGAGCCTTCCATGACCACCAGTGGCGTACGTCGGCCCCACATAATGCCACCCCAAAACATCAGGGAACCACTACCTTGCTGCACTCGCTGGACAGTGTGTCTAAGACGTTCAGCCTGACCAGGGTGCCTCCAAACACGTCTCCGACGATTGTCTGGTTGAAGGCATATGCGACACTCATCGGTGAAGAGAACGTGATGCCAATTCTGTGGGGTCCATTCAGCATGTTGTTGGGTTCATCTGTACCGCGCTGCATGGTGTCGGGGTTGCAAAGCTGGACCTCGCCATGGACGTCGGGAGTGAAGTTGCGCATCATGCAGCCTATTGCGCACAGTTTGAGTTGAAACACGACGTCCTGTGGCTGAACGAAACGCATTATTCAACATGGTGGCATTGCTGTCAGGGTTCCTCCGAGCGGCAATCCGTAAGTAGCGGTCATCCACTACAGTAGTAGCCCTTGGGCGGCCTGAGCGAGGCCTGTCATCGACAGTTCCTGTATCTCTGTACCTCCTCCATGTCCGAACAACATCGCTTTGGTTCACTCTGAGACGCCTGGAAACTTCCCTTGTTGAGAGCCCTTCTTGACACAAAGTAACAATGCGGACGCGATCGAACTGCGGTATTGACCTTCTAGGCATGGTAGAACTACAGACAACATGAGCAGCGTACCTTCGTCCTGGTGGAATGACTGGAACTGATCGGCTGTCGTACCCCCTCCGTCTAATAGGCGTTGCTCATGCATGGTTGTTTACATCTTTGAGCAGTTTTAGTGACATCTATGAACAGTCAAAGGGACTGTATCTTTGATACAATATACACAGTCAACGTCTAAATGCCGGAGATCTGGGAACCGAGGTGATGCAAAACTTTTTTTGATGTGTGTACAAGCACCAACTATTTAGAAATATTTATTTTATTTATTTAAAAAAATTTAAACGTTTCTCAAGAAACTCTTTACACGTTTTAAGAAACGCGGATCGCGGTTAGTAAGAGAACGTTTACACGTTTTACAAAACGTGGTTAATAAGAAAACGTTTAAACGTCTTACGATACGCCATTAGTAATATAGGTACCTTTAAAAGCCTTCGGACTGACCTGAGATTGAACCCACAATACTGGGCTCAGAATACCAACGCGTAACAACTGCACCACTCAGCCCGTCACAACTACCACATAATGGGGCTTTACTTTTTTAACATACTGTATATTTAGCAGGAGTTTAAACTCGGTTTAGAAGCATGATTTAATAGGAACGCTTAGATTAACATTCTTTGAAATATTAGGCACTTAAATACCGTGCACACCTCACCTGCAGCTTTATGAATTATGAAGGCATTACATATTTAATGGCCACGATAAATACGATAACTCAACATTCAAAGTGATGTATACCTTCACCTCAACCCTGTCCAGATAACAGCGCGAGCTTTCTTCCCCTTTAAAAGTGATATTAGAGTCTTGGTTGTTCTACAAATTGCGTTATTTACGACAAAAGACAAGGCTGTCAAGCGTATAAAAACTGCTTTTATAAAAGCTTTATGTTGATGTTCTGTCCCTTTGTTTGCGGAATGGGGGAGAAGTGGTTCTCTCAATATGGCTGGGGATGGAACGCTCCCTGCGGGGGTGGTGTTTGCTCTGTGGGCGCCAGAGGATGCCGCGTCCATTTTGGCGTCCCCATCACAAGTTCTGTTCGGGGGGCAGAGTGTAGACAGATGGAAAAATACAATTCTGATTAGCATTTCCAACCACAATCTGTTTTTGCTTCTTCAATGGAGTAAGGAATATCCTCACCTTCAATTATTCCCCCCCCCCCCCCCCGCCCAAAGTGTAATATTAATAATTATAAAATAATAATAATAATAATAATAATAATAATAATAATAATAATAATAATAATAATAATAGGAGGATGTATGCTCACTGTGAAAAAATAACATCATAGCAAAACAATAAAAAGGATGCACGAAAGGGTCCAAAGGGTGTAAAGAAATACTTATCATTGACTCAATGGTTTCTAACCAGGCCTTTACCAATTACAGAAATTTATTCACGGCATATATTGACTACAAGATGGCCTATGATTCCGTGCCCCATGATTGGTTGATCCATATTTTGTCAGTGTATAAGATTGATCCTCAGATTATATATTTCTTGGAACACGCCATGGCAACGTGGCGTACAGTAATGTGCCTTAGTACTACAAATGGCAGTATTGCAACCAGTATGATCCCAATCCACAAGGGAATATTCCAAGGAGACTCCTTGAGCCCATTATGGTTCTGTCTTGCGATGAACCCACTATCAAACCAACTTAATTCAACAAAATATGGCTTCAGTATCAAGAAGAACACCAGGAAGCTTGCAAAGCTCAACCATCTCTTGTATATGGATGACCTAAAGCTATATGCTGCCACCAGAGCACAACTAGAGTTTCTGTTGAAGATAGTGGAAACCTTTTCACACGATGTGAAAATGGAATTCGGGCTGGAGAAATGTAAGACGCTGAACGTTATAAAAGGCTAGCTGCAGGAAGGTGTATATGAAACAGCTCAGGACCAGCAGATTGCAACAATGCTCACTAGCGAGACCTACAAGTATCTGGGAATGAAGCAAGCCAGACACATAGAACACTCAGTAGTGAAACAAGATCTGACGAAGGAATTTGTCAGAAGAATTAAGCTTGTTTCAAACACCAGCCTCAACAGTAAAAACTGGTTAAGGCAATCAACGCTTATGCTGTCCCTATCCTTAGTTACTCGTTTGGGGTCATCAAGTGGAGTAAAACTGGCATTGCAAGTTTAGAACAGAAAATTAGAACATCACTGACCAAATCACGAAAACACCATCCCAGGACATCTGTGGAACGAGTCATGTTACCGAGACATATGGGTGGGAGAGGAATTGTTGATATGAACAACTAAGTTGCTCGACAGATCTATGAGCTAAGAAAATACTTCTGTTCTGTATCGAACCATTCGATGGTGCACAAGGCTGTCACAGAAGCAGATGATTCAACTCCACTACTCTTAAGTCAGCAAGAGACTCAAATACAGGTGCGCAGTGATTTGGATAGATTCAATGCCTGGTTGTCCAAGCCATTACACGGAAGACATCCCAATGAAGTCATCCAAACTCACGTCGACAAGCTAGCGTCGAACTTTTGGTTGATTTCTGGGCAGATGTTTCCTGAAACAGAAGGCTTTATGATGGCTATTTAAGACCAGGTTGTCCCCACGAGGAATTACCTAAAGTTCATAATCAAGGATGCATCTGTGCAAGATGACCATTGCAGATACGGTTGCCCAACATCTGAGACTGTTCAGCATATTATATCAGGTTGTCGCCATATTGCAGGGACAGAATATAGGAAGAGACATGATTTTGTTGCCAAGATAGTACATCAAGAATTGGCTATACAACTTCAACTGCTGAGCCAAGAGAAAGTGCCGTACTAAAATATGCTCCTGAAAGTGTACTGGAAAATGACAGCTTTACGTTCTACTGGAATAGTACTGTGTTGACAGACCAATCAGCTGTGCACAACAGACCTGATTTAGTTCTTGTTGACAAATGTATGAAGCACACCACCTTCATGGATGGGGTGATCCCAAACAGTGGCAACATACTAACAAAGCATGTTGAAGAGCTGTCAAAATACACAGAGCTTTCAGAACTGATAACGAAGCAATGGCGCATGGCACAAGTCAGGACAGTTCCTATTATTATCTCCAGCACTGGCGTGATTCCCAACAACTTAAAGGAATCGCTCACGGCGTTGAAATTAGACCCAGGCCTTTTCAAACTGATGCAGAAAACAGTCATACTTTCTACGTGTCGCGTAGTAAGGCTGTTCTTGGGCAATCAGGCCTGAAGCAGTGAGGGAAATATGAAGCTACTATTCAATGCAGTCACCAAGAATTTGCTCCTTGTGATATGTACGGTATCTGGGATTGTAAATGTTTTCTTTCCAACAAATGCTGAGAATGTGTAAGCGCATGCGCAAAATAAATAATAATAATAATGAACGAAAAATGCTAAGGGGAATACTAGGGCCAATACGATAAATTGATGGCACCTATACGAACAGACACAATAGTGAGCTGTACCATTTCCAATAGGAAATAACCACATCGATGAGGAAAAGGCGACTAACCTTTTATGGTCATCTAACCCGCATGGACCCCTGGAGACCCACGAACAGGATGTTCACCACGACAGGTAGAGGCAAGGCCTCCAAGAACAAATGGATCACCACAGTGACACCAGAACTGGAGCAGCTTGAAATTTCTCCCGACACCCCACATGATCAGACCAAATTCCGTCAGATCATTCTTCAAGGGGTATTCCCAGTATCCGTTACCAGCAGGAAGACGACAGGAACAGCGAAGTGAACAGAGGAGAGGAAGTCGGCTCATAGCCGGAGAATGAAAGCCTCCTGGGCTAAGAAGACTCATGTAAAGAGTTAAAGCGAACCTCGTGGTCCTTAGATGGCTAAAATAATAATAATAATAATAATAATAATAATAATAATAATAATAATAACACAGCAAAGAAAATATCTATCGACATTCACCAAACTTCGTCATTACAACACGGTTATTAAACCTGAGGTGCTTTATGGCAGTGAGACATTGACGTTGCACACTAAGGGCGACCGTGAGAAAATCCTCACAGAGGAAAGAAAAATAATACGGAAAATTATTGGACCAAAGCACACAGATGAAGGATACAGGCTTCACTCCGGAGACACCACAGATACATTGCCCAACCTCGCAGCAGACATCAGAGGGAAGCGACTAAAAACTTACGGCCACATCAGCAGACTCCCACAAACCAGACACACCAACAAAATTCTTAGATACATACAGCAGCTCCAGACTACAACACCCTGAATGAAGCAAGAAAAATTGATTTTGAAATAGCAGAGGTTGACCCAGAAGACGTCATAGACAAAAGCGTCTTTTGACACAAGGTATACAAGTGGGAAGTGATGTCAGAGAAAGCAGCACCTACAGCCCAAAGACCAAAGTGGACCGAAGAAAGGAAGAGGGCCTTTAATGCACGAATGAAGGAGTACTGGAAAAACAGGAAGGACAAGTAGTTATGATTGCTTCGCGTGGTCTAATAGGTCTGTAACGTGAAGTAAATAACAATAATAATATTGTGCATAAAAATCAGCTAATGCAGTGAATTGGCAGAAGAAATAAAAGACATGACATCAAGGAAAGACGACTGTTGTACCACTTGTCCTCTCGGCAACAGGTGTCGTAGCAACATCTCTGAAGAGAAACCTGCAAGTATGGGAACTTCCTATCAATACAGTGACACATGTTCAAAAATCTGTCATTCTTGCTCAACAGTTCGAAAGTTTATAAACCTTACCAGCATATAAATGAAATAGAAGATCATTAACTTACAATAAAATGGGGTCTGTGATCGTTTCCCGTCTTCTGTAACAATATGTGTGTATACAAGAGGTTTCTTTTTTGGAGGAGGAGAAATGCAATTACGCATTGTATGTCGGGCTCCTGAGTGCCAGACGACCGTCTAAAACTCCCCCTCCCCCCCTCGTTACTTCTGAACACTAGCCTGGAACCGTTCATCACATTACTTCAGACTAGATCCATTTTATCTTTTCCCGTAGGGCACACTTCCGTAGCGAATTATCTTCAGTGGCGATCTAGATCTGTCTTCTTTGTCCGGACACCTTACCGTGGCACACATTCTCTTGGAGTGTGTGGACCTGGCCGATCTACGAAGGACTCTTAAACTGCCTACCCTCTCCCTTATTCTCCGTGATGACGGGCCGTCAGTAGACCTCGTCATCCGGTTCATGAGGGAGAGTGGTTACTTTGTAAAGTTTTAATGCGAGTTAAGACTTTTAATTCAGGTTAAGACTGTTTTTTTATTGCGTTCATCTATTTTATTGTTCCCTATGACTTATTTGTTTTATTGTTTTTTATCATTCCAAATGATCTTGTCGACTTCATCGTTATGCTTTGGTCTACCGTTATGCGTTACGGTTACGGAGAGGAAATGTACTAAGGTTGCACTGGAGCGTATGACATCATCATGTTGTTCAGTGCATATGCACCGAGTCTGAGTTTACTCCTGGGCTATGGCGTTATGCGATACGGAGACGGAGAGCGCGTGACGTCATGTAGCAGAGTGCACCTCCCGCTCTCCGTTCCCCGTGCGGGAAGCCAAAGTTAATGGGTAATGGAGTCTGTTGAAAGAGTCCTGGGGCTTCGAGCGAAGCGAGAAGCCCTCGTGCCTTCCTATACATGTGTATCATTTGTAGCATGCGTCATTTTAAATGATATAAAGTCTAGTCTTTCAGACTGACAGTAACTTTTACCATCCCACTTTTACTATTTTTATTCAAATAAGGCATCATTGTTGGGGCTCGCTGTCTGTTTTATATAAACCATTATAGTTTCATCTATTGCAGTGTGCTGTTTTTTTTATCTTCATCATTTCATTTCACGCCATTTCATTTCAGTAGGGGCAGATAACCTAGATGTTAGGCCCCTTAAATCAACAATTATCATCATCATCATCACCTGTGTTCGGAGGATATTGTCAACAAAACTTGCTACCAGCTTACAATTTTCTTCATTTTGTAGCAACACCGCAACAATACTGTGAGGAGGTATCTCTACCTTAATGAGCTCTTGAAGAGACTGTTTATTTTGGAGCAACATAATAATTAATAACAATAATAATTAAAGAACCATCGGAGATACATCCTGAATGGGACGAAACTTGATGATAAATGCCGGAGATATGGAATCGCAAATGTTGTTGTTGTTGTTAATTCATGTTATGGGCTTGGGTCACCTTAGTCATCAGCCCCGTGTGGTTGGATGTGTGTTGAAGTTGTCCGATAACCTGTGTTTTTGTAATGTAGTGGTGTGCGTAACTGAATTAGAGACAGGGATGTTGCGGGGACTTCACGTTAGGTAGACTATTATCCCAATATTTGGCTGGAGGGAGCGTGGAAAACCCGGGAAATACCAAAGTCAGGATAGCCGCTGTCAGTGAAGCGCCAGGATTCAACCTACGATCTCCGTGCTTGCTGCAGCTCACCGCGCGGTCGTGGTGAATGATTTAACGAGCACGGCTACGCCACGGACTAAGCCGATAATGAATCAATTGATCAGGTGTTTGGAAGGTGCTGGACTGAATACACCGTTAGACACAATAATGTTGCAATGGTCTTGCACAAACAATTGCCCAAAAAATACAACTTACTATACCTCATCCACGGAATCTGTTAATTAGATTTGCGCCTGACGTCACACGGAGGAAGTGGAAAGAAAATGCGATGGGCGGAGCTTGGCAGCACAGCCATTGCGAGAGTTGGTTGAAGCCAAGGTCGCGCCTCCCTCCTGCGCTAATTATTCAGTGGCCTGTAAGCCGAGTCACTCATGTACGCAGACTACGTGTCTTCACACTGGCACTTCGCGGATTGCTTGGACGGAGTATAGAAGAGAATTCTCAACCTTGTAATCTATACTTTAATGGTCCCCTCCATGTCAGTCAGATTAGGCCATTGATGGCGTGTTTTCCTTTTTACTGTATAAATAATTATGAATTTTATTGTTTGGTCGCTGGTCTAATTGTTTAGCCCATCGATTGTAGATTCAGTGTGATTATGTATTATTATTTTTATCTTTATTTTTCACCGGGTTGTCGTTTATGTTACGGGATACCGGGTAGTTACTTGTACATATTATGACGTCATTTTATGATACTTGGATTTCTCTGTGATATGTAAATTAATCGTTATTTTGTCATTGAATTTACACTGAACACAAATTTGTAAACTGTGAGTTGATTGCTGAAATTTGAGGCAATTTTGGTCGACAACCAGAGGTATTTATAGTAAGTCGCTAATGTGTAAGGGTTTTACCGGACTGTGATTACCAGTCAGAGACGGGAGCCCGGCGTGAGGTTAGTACATGTTCTCTTAGATTGGACAGTGTAATCCTCATTTCGGACAGAGAGCGAAGATGTATTTAATTAAATGGGGAAAGTGAACGACTTGTGAGAGATGATGCGCGCGAGGCACGAACTGGCGGAGGTAGACGAAATAGTGCCCTGTATCGTGTGACTGGTATATTAACTGGAGCTTCTATAGTATTATGGTCTGATCTTTCATTTTTGAGGGTTCGAGCTGTGTTTGCCATTTGTGCTAGTATCAGTAAGAACGATATCTTCGAGTACCGCTGGTGAGCATCTCAGTAGTAACAGCTCTCTTAGAGCAGTGTTCTGGGAGTTGCTAATTATCTTGGAAAATTTGCTTCTTGTTTCCACTTGTGAGACTGTTTGCTGCAAATTGTATATAAATGGAGATCAATATGTGTGTTGTCGGACTAAGTTTCGAATGAATGATCTATAAAGACTTCGGATCAGTGAGTGAGGCTAAGTTATCCTCGTCAGGGGGTGGCGTATATAATTGACTGTCGCGTCAGGGCAATACAGAGATTGTGTTATGAATTTTGAGTCAAAGGACATTCAAGGCAGGCCGTGTCAATGATCGAGTGTTTTCCTGTGGCGAATGTGTATTTGTGCTGTTGAAAACCATCGGATCATTGACGAGCAATCATCAGTCTAGTCATCAGCATCGACCAGCAATAGCCAAATGGAAGGGTAAAGAACAAAACTAAACGTATATATTGAGTAGGTATTTAAAATGTTTATCTATTAGTCAAGTATCGGAATATATTCTTTATAGTAGCGGCATCGGTGGCGTGGTTAGTAGCATGCTGAGCTTCTATGCCCAAGATCGTGGGTTCAAACCCGGCCGAAGTCGTGTTTTTTTTAAGAGCGTCCTTTAGAGGGGAAGTAGAGCTGTCGGGCCTATGTCATAGATTTATGGGGTGTAAAAGAACCTTCAAGTAACTACTATTGTGTGAAGCTAAATGTGTAGGTTAGATTTGATTAACACTCTATTATGTTCCAACGTTCGTCGCCAGGTGCCAGTTGTGATGGCATCTAGTAGCCAAGTTCGCAGCTAAGTGTCATTGATTGTAGCAGTTGGTAGCAAAAGTAGGAACTACTTGAAATTGATCATCTGCAGTCCGTACCTGAATTACTGACAACACACACTTATACAACCATCACAATTAACACCGGCTATCAAGCTTGCCACAGTGGGTAAGCGGTTATCGGGTCGGATTACTAACCCCCAAGCTTGCAGGTTCGCTCCTGGCCTTGGTTTTTGAAAGGCGGCAAAAATTACGACACGCATGCCATACGATGTTGGCAGGTCAAATAACCCATTTGAATTAACTAGGCCGTGTTCATAATGGAAAAATTAATCTCGGGATTTTCCGCCAACCCAAAGTTCCTCATTTCTCTACTAGAAAGCGCTATAGTGTCAAGGAGCTTAGATATCTAATCTCCTTGACTTTCATAGCGCTTCAAGGAACAACAAAAATAATTCGATAATAAAGAAAAATAGACAAAATTTAATTTTTGGATCGTTATTTACTATAAGAAAAAAAAATTTGATTATGCAAGCTGCCCTCTGGGCGTCAAATAACAAAGCTTTCACCCGGCACTTGAGGCCATACGATATTATTATTATTATTATTACTGGTTATCAGACAGATTCTGCACACACCCAGTACACGGGGCTACATGATCGCGTTGTCGCAGCCCCTAAACTAAGGAACCAACCAACCATACATTATAGTAAATGTAATTCAATTTGTTTAGATAGATATCTGTGGTTAGCCTTCCTTCTACGTTTTCAGGAGGTGGGGTCAGAAAATGTAAAAATCGATCCTCTCAGGATCTCCTGCACTCACTCGAAGTACAAGAGGAAATCTCAGCATTGTGTTATTTTTGAAGATGCATTTCCTTTGATTGGTAAAGGTCAATTCAGTAAATTAAATGTTATATATTTTTTTGTAATTAGCAAAATGTGCCAGCTTACTGAAATAATGAGCATCAGAAACTGACAAGTTGATACATGTGAACCGACCAGACACAGCTCTCATTCATAGGAAAAATAAAGTGTTGGATCTGAATGTCAATGCAGTTCCCCTCAATGTAAATGTATCAAAATTCTACGTCCTAAAAATCGATAAAGATATAGATTTAGCAGAAGAAATTAGCAAATGTGGAAAATGGTTTAGGTCAGAAAACTTCCTATGATAATTACGGTTAATGGAATTGTTGCCTTGACCACACATTGCACCTTAATGATCTCCAGATTGAGAGCAGTGTACCATTTATGCAGAAGGCTATCATCCCGGACACGTGTTATATAGAGAGGATTTTTCTGTCATAATGATGAATGGTGATGTGAAAGAGGCTTCTTCCGCCTTTTGCTGGCAGTGTGTACCAATAGCTCGCTGATGAGCCTGACTTGGTGCACCTAGGCGAAACAGCGCAACAGACACAGCAAAAAAAAAGCCTAAAAGAATTCCCAGAGTATAATCAATGGCCGTGAAAGACAATATGGCATCTAATAATAATAATTTACGAGTACCGTATGTATACATATTTCGTTGTTAGTAGAGGAACAGTAAATACATAGATAGCCAGTTGGCTGGCTGCGTGGCTCAGCGGTAACGTTCTCACCTGTTGTTCCCAAGGTTGCAGGATCGAATCCTAGCGCAGCCAGTTGACATTTGAGAGTGCCCAAATGTGAGCGAGCCGTGTCAGTAGATTTACTGTCACGTTAAAGATCCCATTCGGGGTAAAATTCCAGCACCCCGGCGTCTCTAAAAGCCGCAGTTGTTAAAAGGGACGTAAAACCAATAATAAGAAAATAAAATAGAAAACAGTCAGTTACAGGAGCACTCATGTAAAAGACCTGAATGAACCAAATTCAAGAGCTGTGCACATTCGACTGTCTGCCTCAGATGATATATATTTTACACAAGATTCACAGATTGCTGCCATCTATCAAACAAAAAGAGAACTCCATTTCCCTACAGTCTGCAAACAAATTGAAATGGATGCATTTTCTTCCGCTTTGTTGAGCAGCGCGATACCGAACGATGTCATCTATGGAGTCACTGGAGCTACAGACAGACATAACGCCCTTCGTCACGACGCGACGGTCTCTGGATTACCTCATGTGGAAATGCAGTTGATGTACAATTTCTGTCACACAGAATGCACTGACTCTTCAAAATAATAGTTTCCAGTAATATTACCACCGAGATACCCGCAGTACTCGAACCACGTTGATGAAATTCAAATGGTTAAAAATAAATTTCTAACATGCTACCATGCGTCATAGCCGTGTGGGTTCAGTCTCACATCACGACTGCGATGAGGAAGTGCAGGAAGTCTGGAAATCAGTAGTTCGAATCTGGGTGCTGACAGCGACGCGAGATGATACCTTGCTTCAATATAATAACATTATTAATAATATCTGCCTATAGTCAATATGTAACTGTTGCACAACTTGTGCATGTTTCAGTCCTCAGTGGGATCCTCTTCAGCAAGAAATGATTAAACCGAAAATCTAATCCACGATTCTTGGATGTAACGGGTAATCTCGAGAACCACTGGATGGATTTTGATGCGGTTTTCACTATTTTGTAAAGGATTTCTCGAGGAAGGTTTCTGTAGAAAAACATTCATTCGTGACCAAAGAAAGCCGAGCAGTAACGATTTCAGTGAATCGAGTCGAAGAAAGACCTGCCATCCATGCGCCTTTTAAGCTTATGCTGGGTAAACCGTTTAACATATCTATATACTGTGCCCGTTAGACAAGGATTTCGGGGAGCCACCCGTTCCAAATGACCCTTCCGAGATCCTCCTCCAACTAACACACAAGTATGGGGAACGACACACTCATGGGCTGGTTCAGCACAAAAGTCTGCCCTTGGGGGTGTCGAGAATTGGTGAGGTTCTATTCTTAACCAGCTCAGAGGAATGCATCAGCATAAAAACTAAGCAAGAAAGAGGTCAGTCTTAAGTTAAAACCCAATGAATTGATTTATTGCGAACAGATCCCTAGCCTAGCATGAGAGGTGCAAAACGGCTAGTTCGAAACTAATCTGCCCTAAAATAAATATAAAAGAAGGTCCTAACTGTAAATTTAAATTAAGCCTCTCATGATCCTCAATACAAAATGTTAGACGATAACAAACTAACTAGGAGTATGACACGTAAGATTAGCCCTAAGGAATTACATCGAAAATAACTACGGGAGGGTAACCACATCGTTGAATTTACAGCAAAGCAAGACATTTACTTTTTTACAAATACTGGGATTCATTTACATTTACCAGCAAGGGAAAACTATCTTCGCTATGATGGTGTCATCTCCAACATTTACATTTATTTTTAATTGTCTGATCTAGTCCTATCTTAAGTTTTAATACAATACACGAGAGGCGTTTATTACCAATAAAATCAAAGCTATGCACAACGGTTCTAACAAAAACAAAAACAGTTAAGCTAAATACAACACAAATGCTTACACTCCTATAGTTCGTGCAATTGGCACAGCCTACCTGCACGATCTATCACTCTTTGTGACAAACTGTCATAAGTGTGCATGTGTAAAGAAAAGAAAAAAAGAAAAGAAAGAAAGAATAGCCTGCAACTGCAATGGTAATCAAATAAATTACCACGACTCACGTGCCACCTATATAATGCATGGACTATTGTTATCACGTCACCAATTGGCCGTCATCTAAAATTTCAGAAAGTGTCACAAATAGGAAACAACGTTCATCAATATATAAATTCGGTCCACCAAAGTATACTAGGTTTAGTATTCTGTTGTTATTTAGTATAAGGGGATAATTTATGCATGATTTATTATCATAAAAAATCCTGTCACTTGATTATTAACTTTAATTCCTTAATTATTTATATCTCAGTGTTCTTGTTATTTTTACGGGCCATTAAATTCGTTCAGTGTATCCAGGTGTGATCAGTGAATCCATCTCAAATATCTCATAACTTCACTTTCATAAATTCGGTTTCACCTCAATTTTTAGACCCCCTATGTCTTCAACAATAACACGGATTCGTCAATCCAACAACCATCGATCACCACGACATATGAGTGCATTGTTGCCGGGAACATATGGGGGTTCTGTCATTCAGAACATCACTTTATTATTACAACTATTACAAGACTACAATAAGTGTGGAGTCCTGATTTATACACGTTGTGGTAAACACAAATAACAAAGTTTATTATTTTCCAGCTATCAGCTGTTCTAAGGCAAATATAATCATGTCTAATCTCTGTAAAATGTGCTCTACTAACAGCACGCAATAAACTAATCCAAATACTAGCATTGTGCATGTGTTTGATGTGAGACCTCATTTATTACTCAACGTCGGACCAGAGATACTTCGCTTCCAAGTCTTATACAGTTCATTTAATACTAGTCAACTCTGCAGCCGTGATAAAAAAGAAAACGGTACACAAGAAGTTCATTTGTTTTATACACGTGAATAACGGGACCTGGCTTGCTTATAATATAATTGTGGAATGTCACTGCCTTCTAGGTTCCATTAACTGTTACATGAGATTCATACGGCTGTGTAGTCTGACAACTCCCTACACGATTCATAACCTTGGTCTTCTCTACCAGGTGGAAACTCGTTTCATTTTGTTACTTGAATGTGGTAAGCAACTATCCGCTTGCCTGTCTACGAAATGATACGCATTGATTTAACACTACTGCCTGCTCGGCGTATGTAAAACTTTGTAGAAAACTAAACAATTCCACACTTCTTGAAAGTAATAAGAACCTGCCTACATTGTGCATTATGAAACCAACGTATAATTAATCTACGGTTCCAACCCTGTACATAAATTTATGGAAACGATGTTTCACTTAGGGACGCTGCATGTCGTGTTACGAGACTCGCATTGAGATCGTTAGCGGTCTCCGATATCAGCTCATATCACCTCCACATGGCTCATGCTTGTCGATCCATTGTTAGGTTCCCCCATACCATTGCGACTTAGCACATATTAATTCCTCTCATAAAGCGGTCGTGTTCATCCATTGTGTTCCTATACATAGTGAACTCCATGTTTTATCCAATTTGTGGGACAGGGTTTTTCACTGCTTCTAACGTTACACAATATTAGTCATATTTACACTGAGTTTAAGGGTGCGGTTTGAAAAAATGCCCATACACTTTCCGCAACTGATTCTAAATATCACTTGTGTGATATGCTCACACGAATACTGAACGCGTGGTCACAGTTTAGAGTACAAAATTGTTATGGCTTAATATTGCACTGTTATTAGAAATCACTGTTCTGTTCAATTACACACAAAATGTACTTAGCCAACGTGCGTTAACACTCAGCCATGCAGTTGACTGTCACGTTTTCTCAATTATACTGTTCGGACGAAAATAAATCTAATATGGTTATTAATGCTTTTATAACTGCAACTGTGGTAGTTTCCGCTGCAATTAATGCAGGGATGCTTAATAATTATTCGACTAGAGTCGGATTCCGATGTAGCAAGTTGAAAATTATCACTTGCACAAAGCACGCGTCCGTCTCCTCAAGACGCAAGACTAGGAGTGAGTGTGTCCAGTCGGCGGGACTGGCATCGAGCCTCGTGTGCCGCGCAAATTCCACATTTCGCCTTTCTGCGATGTAATAAATATTTTTAATATCACCAAAATTTCACAATTAACTTATAATAATTTTCAGGGTGTCCAAATCATGTATAAATTTTCGATCATAGAATTTTGCTCAATTATTATTTCCCGCTGAGTTCAAAGAGTCAACATTTCTGTACGGTGCATTCAGTGTTGTTTCAATGATACTGCGCCTTCCTCAGATCGTATCGGAGTACAATTACCAAATTGAACATGCGCTATCGGGCGCAATACTGTAGTATGAGTGTAAGAATTGTTCAGCATGAAAAGTGCTACAAAACAGGCATAACTCTATCTTAAATACATCGCCTACTCTAAGTGTTTTTATGTTTTCATTTCTTCCAATAATCTCCATTCAGTGGATATTTAAATTACTCGCTTCGGAGCGAGTTTACGAGCCTATCAACCCCAACTTTGGCCAGTTTTAAACTGTTGAGTCGTGTCGAGTTAAGACTTCAGAGAAGAGTAGACTGTATGAGGGGAGCCGTAAGATAAGGGCGAGCCCGCTACATGTGCATTTGGAGATAATCAGTGTGCAAGGTTCGTGCTCGTGAATTGGATAAGGGCGAGGCTGCAATTTAATGTTCACTTTCCGGACGATAAGGGCGAGGTCGCCAGCATGGGGCATCCTTGCATTATAGAGCATAAAGGCAGCTACCTGATCAATAAATTTAAAAAACTACTCACGGTGGGCTCGCCCTTGTCTTACGGAACGCCTCATATGTGTTTGGAGTTCCGCTGTTCAACTCGGCTTTTCTGAATTGCGAGTGGGACCTGACGTCCGTGAGCCTTTTAAGGGGGGACCTACACCTTTAAGAATCAAAATTTGTCATTTTTCAGTTATTCTTTTTCTACGTTTATTGATCCTCTTCAAATCACTGCAACAATTTCTTTGATATGTATAATACTTTTGAAGTTATGACCAAAAACGTGCAGGGGAGTTTAGGAAGTTTGCCTACACATTGGTAAATTTGTTGCTCGTTTCCCGAAACTTGGATTTTCAAATCCGTTTCCTTAGTAACTGCCAGAGTTTTCAAGATAATGAAGTGAAATTTAGTATACAAGTGTATCTTATAAGGAAGAACAACATGACTTAGAATTGTTGTTGTACATGTCATAGTTTCTGTTAAAAAAATATATTCAGTGGAAAAAATTGCTAGAAAGTTACACTTTAATATAAGCTTTTTAAAAAATATTTTTTCTTTATAGATTCCAATGATTCTAGGTCAATCTCTAGCTACCGTATTAGTAAATACAATAAAAACAAGATTTTTTGAAAAACAATGATATTTGTGTAAAATATTAGGGAAACGGTGGATCAGTGGACAATATGCAGCCGCCATTTTAAATGCCTAATTTGCGGAAATGCATTCGCCATATGACTTGTAAATACACGAACATATTGGCAAAGCATAGTGTGATTGGCAAACCAAATTACAATTCTTTAGTACTTTCTGTTGCAGAGTAATAAAAAAAGTGAAATATACATGATTTTCGGATCCTTAAAGGTGTAGGTCCCCACTTAAGCTTACGCTGAGTAAACCGTTAAAGATACCGGGCAAAGCCGGGGAGGGTTGCTAGTATAAATATAAACTGGAGTTATTCTTATTTTGAACCAACATTTCTTTGTCAACACGGGACTAGTTAGTAGTGTAATGTAGGTGTTTACCTGTTCCCTTGTGGTAAATCGAGAGATGGAATATTGAGAAGAATTGTTATAATTATGTGTAATCCAGTAGCCTATATCAGTGGGATTACTACTGACGTGTATATCCATTCAATTTGGTGCGAGGTTGATACATACGAACGTAAATAACTCTTTATTTCGGGAGGATCAAGATCCCATAATTCAATAGGATCTCGACCGTCTCGTTTTGTAGTGGCTAGCATTCTTAGCTGTCGTCCCAGAGGTTCGGGTACGATTCCCGGCTCTGATAAGAGATTCTAATTCTTGTCAGACGGCTGGAATGAGATCAACTCAGCCTTGTGAGGCAAATCTGAGAAGAGTATGGTTTAATTCCCATCTCTGCCACCTTGGAAGTGTTTATCCGCAGTTTCCCCACTTCTACTCCAGGCAAATGTCGGGATTTTACCTAACATAAGGCCACGACTGTCTGCTTCCATATCCTCATCTGCATTACATATTATACACACACTAATTCAGCCGTCATAATAGCACAGGATATCAGACAAGTTTCTCTCACACACAAGTTCACGGGGCTAAATGACCAGGATGTCGTTGTTGTTGTTGTTGTTGTTGTTGCATTTTGTTAATTGTTTTAGCGGCTTTGCGACATCGTGGTTAAATAGTCCCGTGTATTTGGATGTTGAATTTATCTGATAATCTGTGATGCCAGTACCAGTGTGTACATTTGTAATTGAGGTAGGATTTGGGTAGGAAACGGCCGTGCCTTTAAGTTAAGTGCCATCCTGGCGTTTGCCTGGAGTAGAAGTGGGATACCACGGAAAACCACTTTCAGGATGGCTGAGGTACGAATCAAAACCACTTCTTTACAGATTTGCCTCACGAGGCTGAGTATACCCCGTTCCAGCCCTCAGACTAGAATTACATTTCATGGCAGAACCAAGAATCGATCCCAGGTCTCCGCGGTGACAGCCAAGAACGCTAACCACTACACCACGATGTTACAATGTCCCCAGATCAAACAACAACTACAACTCAAGATAAAACCGTTAGTAATATAAGTACTGTAGATGTAGATATATGGAGCAAAACCAACTCCATACAGGCCATGGAGGCCCTGGGAGTAGTTGAAGGTAGAAGCTTCCACTTTTTGTGACATCAGCACTAGATGGGACGAAGTTGTCAGCTCCATGGTTGATTGGTTGGTTCCTCAGTTTAGAGGCTGCAACAACGCGGTCATGTAGCCCCGTGTACTTTGGGTGTGTGTAGAATGTGTCTGATAACAGGTGTTAATTGTGATGACTGTATTAGTGTGTGTATCTGTCTTTTAATTCTAAATACTGCAACTTTGAATTTTTCAAATAGTTTTTACTTTTGCCGCCAAACGCCACCGTCAACGACTACTAGGCCTAGTTCAGAACTTAGCTACTAGACGCCACCGCAGTCGGCTCTTGGCAAAGGACGTAGGAACCTAAGAGCGTTTTTTACATTCTTAACCTACACAATTTAGCATCACACAGGTGTAATTGTGGAAGGTTCTTTAACATGCCATAAATCTATGACATGAGACCGCCGGCTTTACTTCCCCTCCGTAGGAATGCATTCTGAGGGATTTTAACGCTCTTAAAAATCCAACGGCTTCGGCCGGGTTTGAACCCGCTATCTTGGGCATAGAAGCTCAGCATGCTACCGACTACGCCACCGAAGCCGCTTATCAGCTCCATGCCGGCCGTCTTTGCTCCCAGGATTTACCCCATAGCACAGGAATTTTAGGTTTTAACTTTGAAATTTTTTTAGTAAAGCTGAAAATTGGTACAGTTGTCCTATTTGATGTTCTTAACAACATATTAAAAGTCCCCGGTCTTCCCGTGTCGGCTTCCTGGATTTCCAGCCGTTTGAACTCCTGGAATGCTGTAGAAGTAGGTGGTGTCGCTGAAATGCGCATTATAAGCGAACGATTTGGCGTACAGTGCTCTAACATGGCTTAAATTAAAGGAGAAAAAATAAGCTATAAGTTAATACATGGGTTGGCATGTTAGCGATACTTCTGGTCTAACAGGAAACGAAAAAATGCCGCGAAATTAAAAAAAGTGCCACGTTTTTCCTTTTTTGACGTTTGTTGGCAAACTATCACGAATATCGCAGACAAGTCTTTTATAAAAGTTGTTGACGATAAAATAAGCTTTCATTTGCTGTATTTATAATCGATGTCCGAATAATAGTTGCCGAGCTATAGCGGTGTAAACAAAATATTGTTACGTCATTCTCTTCACCGTCTGCGCTACACACACACTGCGACCGGGACGCGCTCTGATTTTGCATTGTAACATCCGACAGGAGCTTCCTTTCTATATGATAAAAGAAGTGCTTCCCCTCTTTTCAAAATATTTCACGCTTAAACCCACCCCTCTCAACCCCCCCCCCCCCCACACACACACAAATGAAATTTATTCTAATTTTTTTGAGTGTTTTTAAAGAAAAGCATCCTTTTTGTACATCTGCTCCTAATAGTGAAAATAATTCAATTTCGCATTTTGAGCCCGCCCCATCGACATCTCTTCATTCTATAAGGTGTTCTCGGTGCGGGTTTTTTACGTGCTGTATTGAGCTAGGTAAACAAAATTGTTTTAATATGTAAAATATGTAACCATTTGTGACTTGGCGATCATAAATTATTATTTAATGCCATTTTTAGCAGAGCAAATATCTTAAGTAAAAAGTAGTGCGAATATCGGAGTAGATATTTCTGCGAAAAACTAATACAGTTTATTATGTATTATTTATCAAATAATTAAAATAATATTTGTTAGAAACCAATTTGTAAACTAAAGAGAATGTCAATTTTATCACAGCAAAGTAAAATGGTGTAACAACATACTGAAAATAATATATACCTGCAAATATGTACGCAGTGAATGTTGCCGGAATGGGTCGGGCGTTGGCGGCAAAGTGGCCAAATCGAACGAAGCAGTAACTGTCTGTCTTGCGATAGTCCTTCCATACAGGTGCACACGAAGCTCGTTTAGAGAATTGCAGCCCTTTCCGTAGAACAACTCCAGAACAAATTTTTCTCCAGGTATCTTGATATCTTCCTTGGATGCGCCAGGCTGATTGAAAACTTCGACAGTTTTCCGAAGATCTTCGTTGTTTTCTAGAATGCCCCATGGACGCTTCTTCCCTTTGCTAAAAATAGTCGAAGTTGTTTCACATCCGCTCACGGCATGTTCTAATAGCACACAACTTTTCATCTCGCCAATATCTTCCTGAATGTTTGTGATAGGGAAAATCTTTCCAAGAGATTTTGAGTTTCCAGGACTGTAAAAATGGATGTTGTTGTTCTCTCTTCCTTTTGCCAACAACATGCATAGGGCATCAATGCCTGACGCTATAACAGTAACAGCATGATCTTCGGCATCTAGAGACAACGCTACGTCGATAATTAGTGTATCTGCGTCCCCTGTCGCCTGACAAACAGCAACTCCAGCATTTCTAAGCTCCTTTGTCAACGTAGAGATGAACCGTCCCTTGTTTTTGGTGTTACTTAGAAAGTCTGCCTGAGAAGTGGAAACCATTGTGTTGGAATCGAAGACGATGTCTATGGACGTCTGTTTCCCCGCACGGCGTGCCTGCTCCTGGTTCTTCGTGCTTGGAGTCTGATCGTAGTTGCCAAACACAATGGTAAGGTTTGAAGGATAGTTCTTGCTTATGTACAACTTGTAGGACTGGATTATGTCACCAAAAGTTGCAGGTCTTGGCCATACAACGGTATACAAAAGCAGACCTCCATCAACGACTACTTTGCGTTGTTCTTCAAAATCTTTGGGGGCTTCTGAAGATTTAAAAAGGTGTTGAAGTGCTGACTTGGCTGTTTTTCTCAGTAAGGATGAATCGAAGAGAGCTGGAGGCGTCGGTGCAAGCTCGTACTTCAAGAACTCCACGATATCCGCTTCCGATTTCATCACACATATGATTCGCATGAAAAGTTAGTGCGGGTTGACCGGGACGATATCATCAGGAATTTTTAGTTGGCATCCAACAACAGACAAATGGACTACGCGGCTTTTTCTTGCGAGCTTGAGACCCTCAAAACTTTTCCCCACCATTTGTTGTATTGCTTCTTCACCAACTTCTCGAGCCTTGTCGCAGTTGATGCTGTTGTCTGCAACTACGCCAGTGGAAAGCGATTGAAGACTTTCTTTATTTAAATCCCACGGAGAGCGATCTTCTACCCGCGAGAAAACACTTCTGCGTGGCGGTTCTCCAGCTTCCGCGGCGAGTCTCTCAACTCAACGTGCTGTTCCGAGGATTTTGTCCTTATACCAGACACATTTTCTACAGCTTCACAGATCGGGATGCACAGTGGAAATGCCGAGACAAAGTGATCCAGCCTGCTATCGTCCACTTATCGTCCTCTTGTTAAACCTTCACGTGATTTCATAGGCCGCATAAGATCCTGTTCTAGGGCCATATCTGACCATATTCCAGCCCAAAAATCATGCGAGTGTCGGATGGAAAAGTACCCGTTCTTCGTGAAGTTGATGTACTCGTCCACGGGCATCTTCTGATCTAACTTAAACATTTGATGTAGGTACAAGCAGGCTGACTTAGCGTAGTGAATATGCCCTGCGCGTGTAGGTATGGCAACATCTTCGATAAGCAGTACAAATGGAGGTTCCAATTTGATGTTCTTTCTGCCCGAATAAACAGCCGAACGATTTTCACTTGCCTGTAGTACTCCGCCCACAGCTTCGCTGTCCGGCTAGCTTCTGACAGAGTCTTCATCCTGTCTTCCGTGTACTCCATGACCAGAGTTACAACTTGATCTTCGCATACTTCTTGCGGTGTTAGTTTTCCTTCTAAAACCTTTTAAAACACAACAACGCCCATCGGATCGTCGAGTGGCTTCTTACACAAAATGCAGTCTTCAAAACTCATTTTTATGGCAACTCAATAAATAACACTTACGCGGCATAACACACAACGGCCAACGACCAACTGTTTAAAATTTAGAAACAAAAGAAATCAAGAAGCTCCGCCAATTCGACGCATCAATGCTGCGGGCGAACGCGTCAGATGGCCGCTGAGAAACAACGCAAACACGGGCTGATTCAGGTCGCGCGCCATTGTTTAAATCTCCGTAGCACGGCAACTATTATTTGCACATCAATTATGAATACATCAAATGAAAGCTTATTTTGTCGCCAACAACTTTTATAGAATACTTGTCTGTGATATTCGTGATAGTTTGCCAAGAAACGTCAAAAAAGGAAAAACGTGGCACTTCTTTTTTTAATTTCGCGGCATTTTTTCGTTTCCTGTTAGAACGGAAGTATCGCTAACATGCCAACCCATGAATTAACTTATAGCTTATTTTTTCTCCTTTAATTTAAGCCATGTTAGAACACTGTAAGCCAACTCGTTCACTTAGAATGCGCATTCCAGCGACACCACCTACTTTTCCAGCATTCCAGGAGTTCAAACGGCTGGAAATCCAGGAAGCCGACACGGGAAGACCGGGGACTTTTAATATGTTGTTAAGAACATCAAATAGAACAACTGTACCAATTTTCAGCTTTACTAAAAATTTTTCAAGGTTTTGACCGTTTTTAGACTAAAATTCCTGGGCTACCAGTACTCAATTCTGGTGTAGGCCGAGTGAACCGAAAGTGGTAGTTTTGTTTCTAAAATCAACTAGCTGGGTGGGGGATCGAACTAACTCCCTTTCAGCTAGAAGCTTTGCGCCTCTACTGACAGCGCCACGCAGCCCCCTGTAGATATATGAAACTAAATGCTATTGTTCAAATATATAAATTGTAAAACTCAGCAATGTTTCTAGGTTTATGACGTGTCTGAGTTTTAATCACTTGCCGTGAAGCCTTTTGGAAGCCTTCATATGGAGGTAAAAGCTGCCTGAACTTTTAGCTCTCGCAGTTAAGAGGCACAGGTGCACTTCATAAAAAGGGAGGTAGCGCGCAGTTCGCTACTCCTGTGGGGGTCCGGGCACGGATACCAATACGCCGCTGATGAGCCAGCTTGGTGTCCTAGGCGAAACCCCGCACAAGACACTGAATAAACCTTGAAATATTGCTGAGTTTGAATTCACTGTCCGTGAAAGTCAATAGACCATCTTATATTAATTGTAATAAGAAGACTAGTGAGAGGAAGGAATTCTCCAAGTGATGGAATGCCAATTAGGTGGGGAATATACTGGGTGAGCAACATAAAGTGGAACCGGCCCCGCGGCAGCGCAGCCTGCACACAGTAAACACATTGTTGCGTATTATTGGCACAAACGTTCAACAGAGAGTGAAACCTCGCGCGATAGCGTGGCCTTGAGTACACTGTATTGCGTCACCGGCAAACGAAATTCCCGCGCACAGGCTGCAACAGTTCCACTCTATTCTGCTCACCCAGTCTAAGACTACAGAGCACTCGATCATCGCCATGGTTACCAACGGAAGCTTTGATCGGTGAACGTATAGCGCTCCTTAGATTCATCCTTTACATTAAAAAGTTGTTTATTGAGCTTATGAAAAATGTTTCAAATTCACTAAATTTCCCAATTGTTGTATAACTAAAAAGGTTCCACATATTTAGCACCTTCTTATAATTCCGAATACATTTTGCTCATCCCTTGGCGTAAGGGTGGGTCATATTAAAAATTCTATGAAACAAAAGTTCTAGGTAATTTTTAGAGGACTATCGACAATTTAAACGGTTTTGAAATTGTGTCTACAAAGGGAGGTAGGTAATTTCCCCCCCTCAAAACTCCATTTTTCCCACCCCTTTGATCAATGGTTGTTGCTACCAAAAAACTCTAGTTATATAAGTTTTTAGCCCTTAATCGAAGAATAGTACGAACTTTCAATTGATTCGATTAATCACTTACTAATAATGTAATAGCGATATTTCAGATTTTCGAAAATGGCCCCCCATTTCGAGCCCCGTGATCAGATTTTGTCCATAAAAACTAGACGGAGATTGTGAATGGTTATATTTTACGTATACATTTGAAAGTGATTGGTGCAATGTGACTGTAGTTATCCTGCCCACAAGAGAGTAATTTAGTGTACATACAGAGTGTTTTACCAGCCCCTTATTATTTAGTTTTATGAAACCCAACTCACATTACAAATCTCCTGATGGTCGATATTGCTCTGCGCACTGCCTGTGTGACATCAATATAAACTGAGCCAGGGGCCTAGCAAAGGAAAAACGACCGTAATCACTTCCGCGCCAAATACTAAGGACCATTCTACGAATATGTGACTTATTGCTCCCTGAAGAACACACATACATATAATACAATCGAGTTAATAGATTACGCCACGTGATCTGTAATAGTAGAATGTTAAATGAACATTATAAACCATGATTGAAGACTTTGACACGCATACTAACGTTCGAGGTGGAACAGCTTAGTTATCTAGTACCCATGTAGCACGCAATGTGTACGTTGTCTCCGTGGCTGAGGCGGTTCAAGTTCGATCTGACGTGGTATTCCGCTCAGGCTTTGGCAAGGGGTCGGCAAAGGAGTTATCCCCAATAACGTAAACAAATGCCATAACCCTCCTGCTCGCATACCAAGGGCCGGCTAAAATATTTAGGGGATGAAAGGAGTTTCATCTAATGTATTTTTTATACTTTGAAATGAAGTAAAGATTTACTGTATGTGATTTTAAGATGCTGATTTTTCTTATTTTATTAAATTTCCTGTCCATATTTTTATTTAACAACAGTGATTAATATCTAGTGCTTTATATATTATGTTTATATCTGATTTAACGAATGAGCGGACTTGACTTCAGAGCGCTTGACCGATGGCGTGGAGGTGTTCGCAAGACATTGTTGTGCCATTGGTCAACCGCTCTGATGTCAAGTCCGCTCAATCGTTAAATCAGGCATAAAGTGTTTGGCACATTATAACTTATATGGCAGAAAATACAACTGGTTTAAAATTAATCAAAATATTCTTTTAAATAAGTCTGCCAAGTTTTCTATTTTTTCTACAAATTTTATGCATTGTTCTTAACATGTGCATAATTAAATGTTTGTATGTTTTTTTAACCTAGTCAGACATTATAAAATTAAATTAAGATAATAATAGGTGTATAATTTGTACCTAAAAATACTTTCGATATCAGCTGCGGATGCTGAACATACTGTTTTCCAACCTAGAACGGAAAAATCAGCTGCATTCCCACACAACAAATTAGTTATGAATTCTAACTCTTATAGAGCTAGGCTTGTTTACCGTAACAGCTATTCGGATTGAAGATATCGTCTGAACAGCACTTTTTCTATGCAATCATCTCGTCTGTTCTTATCAGTTTACAAATGATAAGAAATTGTTAAATGAGGAGTAGACTAAGTAACAACAAAAAGTTTATCAATTCTACTCTGTTGTGAAATTAGCTGTTCCACTTATTTAGTAAACTTAAAAATGTAAACACTGAAGCAGTGGTTATTGTACTGCTGAAATATAACTGACCACGGTAGGTTATTTTGAGAAGTTATACTTAATTTGTTATCATTATTAGAAGTTATATTAGTTATATTAGAAGCATTGATTGCAATCAATGGTACAAGTGAGCATGGAAGACTTGTGTCGTTCTAAGAATGCATAAGGATAAAGAGACCGCGACCGAGCGGAGTTGGTGGCTACCTGGAGTGCCGAGTGGAATTGTGGTAACCCTGGCTACCTGAGTGGAATTGATGCCCGCCCTTCCTACCGGTTCGAATGCGATTTTAGTCGTAGGGCAATATAAATATTAATGTTCATGTTCAAGGATAAGATTCATTTTCCTTTCTTAGTTGTGATGGCTTTCAAATGTGCAGGTGTTCGCTTAAGCCACGGCCACCTCGATCGTATCACCTAGCCACGTGCGTTTCCACTCCATTCGGAAACATTACGTTATGGAGCTACGACAATTAGGAATATTGTGATGTTCTCGCAGTTATGGTCTGTTCTCAGTGCAACTGCCAAGCCCTCTTACCACTCAAACTATCATATCATTGGCATTTGTAGGTGTTTACTCTGGTACGGTATAATACCCTCATCCACAAATTGGCCTTGCTTTCAAGCTAAGAATCAGATTTTTAAGTAGCTACCATTGGCTGGAAATTACCCAGTGAAATGTTTCGCAAGTGTATTTTCACCATCGTAGCCAATTTTAGGAAAATAATTGCCTCAAAGAATAAAGAGTTACAGGGTGGAGAAGAAGATTCAAAGTTTTCTTTAATTCAAATTCCGCGTCAGTAGGACTAATAGTTCATGAGTGATGAGCCAATGCACATGAGACTTCATTTTGCTGTTCTCAGCGGCGGCAATATTTGAGGTTTCTTTTTAAACTTGAGGGACTTGGACATCGTGATCATCACATTCTTGTGTTCTGGTGAGTGTTTAAAATTGTTTAATAACCTATGTTATTACGGTGTCGGTAGTAGTTTGTGAATTTTAAACTGAAGGTAGAAGTGTTAAGGAGGTGGCAGTGGTCTTACATTTCGAATATAAATAGGAGTAGATGTGGGATACCACGGAAAACCACTTCCAGGATGATTTAGGTTGGTCTCGAGTAGATGATAAATATTAGAAAATCTATTCCACATGCATGCCAGCACACTTAATTTTGTTTGTATAAAAATAATCCTACCTGAAAATTCATTCAGCAGGCGCTCATTCAGTTAGAAGCTTTCGGTTCTGATAATTTCAGTTTCTGAAGGAAGGAAGGAAGATTGTAGCTTTACGTGACCGTGAATCCTGTGATTATGAGCCACGGGACCTCCTTTTTACGTGGAATCCGAACCACAGGACATGGCATTTCACATCGAAAATCTCACATGCAGTGTCCGGGAATCGAACCCGGACCGCCTTGGTGAGAGGCATACAGCTAGACCGCTGAGCCACCACGCCCCTCAATTTCAGTTTCTCTCTTACCATATATTTAGAAATAAAAGTCATGTAAACAATCGAATGATATCAATACGATACGGTTTTCCTCATTAGAGGATGAATTAATACTGTTTTATATTTGTCGAACGTAAGAATGAGGAATGGTTTACATCCCGATGTTACAGTGTTTTGACGCGGCACGTACGGTGGCCTGAGTGAGTCTGATCTTCCCTTTAAACCGAGGTGGTCAGCATTTTGAACACTTGTTACCCTGAATATGCAGGGTACCTTGCTTTCGTTTTACACATCATTATGTCGTCGTACATAAGAGGCTCTAATAGGCTACATCCATTGTAAATGGCATTAAGCGAAAAAAACATGTACCAGCCCGGGGATTGAACCTGCTACCAGGTATCTTGCCTGACGCAACAGCAGGAATGTATGATTTAGCCACCTTAGCTACCGATAGCAATAGCGAATTGCTGGCACGTATTGAATCTATTCTTAGCCCCCATAGACACCTGTCCAAACGTAAGGTGAAGCTGTAATCGTTTGAACCATGCATTAATAGTTGAGGTCATAGCTTGCCACGGTGGGCGAGTGGTTAACGTGTCAGTCTACTAACCCCAAGCTTGCAGGTTCGCTCCTGGCCACGGTAAGTGATTTTTGAAAGGCGGCAAAAATTACGACACGCATGTCATACGATGTTGTGTACCCAACTGTCATCATGTGGAACATGTGTTCGTATCCCAGCTAACTCACGGTCTTTCGAGGTATGGGGCGTTCCTGCCCACCATACGACCACATGCTCAGGATTTGAGTCTACCAGGTAACTACTCTACATGAAATACACAACATATTCCTAAAATAAAATATTTACTGGTATAAAATCATGGCTATACAACAAATACAAATAAAGGACAAATTATATTTAATTCCCACAAATAAAAATAGGGTTATTTTTGTGAGTTTCCTTCTTAAAATAGTGCTACACTGCACTCAAATCTAATTCTAGCATCCTATCATTGATACTTTCAGACTTCCATGGGTTTCCATAGTGTTCATCATGTGACACAATTTTACTTAACTGGAGTATCACAACACAAAAGTCACATATCACATCAAAATGACATTAATAAAACATTAATCCGTTTCTTAAGGCATTTACTTTGATTAGCATAAATTCATTATTTTCTGCTTTAATTAACAATTATTTGTTGTGTCGTGTGAATCATCTTCCTTCTTTCCATCAATATGAAACGCTTAAAAAGTGGTACTTTTCCCTTCCAAAATAGACATGGATAGAAATATTTATAGTTTCACCATACAACGATTCTCTGGGTCTTGTCGGTATTATTATCGTTACAAATGTGTCATGTTCTTAGAAATCACATACCCGTCTGCATAAATTAGCGTGAACTGGCAAAATGCATTCTAATAGGATGCCTAACACTTTATTTGGTTCAGTGTTCCTCCTCCGAGAATAACTGAGCCAAATATTATCCGATTTCTTTGATTCAACAATGTATGTGTGTTGGAACACATCATTTAATTCAATTGGCATCATCATAACACTCATATCATAATTGCATATTGAAATATCGAGATTCTTCAGTGTCCTACTGTGACCCTAATTTAAAGGACTGGCGGACCGATGTCCCCTCTTCCTAGCAGGCAATAAAATTAGTTCCGGCCACTGCACAAGATGGCCGCTCGCCTCAGTGGGCCACCCCACTCCTTCTCATCTGCTGGCAAGGTCATGTTTGTTTACAATTGCAGTACAGCAGAGATACGCTAAGTGTTGTTCCTAAGTAATTGAGTCATTTAATTATTTAACACCTATAATTAGTGCATTGGGCTCAACTCGGCTCCTTATTAACATTCATGGCTGGGGATGATTCCTGTGATAGCCTTGCCGTTCTATGGTGAATACTGGTAGCTTTTGACGCGCATCATAATGAGAACACAGGATTCTCACCAGCAGCTGTCTTAATAACATAAGGAAATCTGCGTTTCCTAAACGACGAATATGATCCTTACCTCTCAGGGTAGATCATTTATACACATGCTCACGGAGTCTCGACGGACATCATTCGTGGCCATAATTCATGCAAGCGATGGATACAGACAGGCCCTGTCCAATTCGCTGCGAATAATAGAGTATGCACAACGGCGATACTAACTCGTAGATCAGCCAACTTCTCACCTAACGCGCAAGCTATACTAGTTTGGTTCCCGCAATTATTTATTTACGTAAATCACTGGATTCTACGTTACTTCTGCACGCTATATGCGGCTTCAAACAATACTTCACATAGATGACTCAATTATTAAGACACCCGCGTTCTCTCAGTAATAACACTTAAGCCAAAGCTTTAAATAGCTCCTAACAACAAGGTATAAATTTACTGGCTTACATTACTTTAATGGTCCTCAAATATAATCCTAAGGATTGACCATATCAAATATTCATTCAACATTTTAATTTGACACTGAAAAACTCTCGTATCTCGCTATATTCCACGTTACTTTCTTACTCTTTACCAAAATACAGTATCTTTATATTAGACATGACACACTTTGAACGTTATTTAGGCCAAAAATGCCTATTACTTTACTGTTGCCGACCCCAGATTATTATTATTATCATTATTCATTTAACGTTACCGTTACATCCATCACTATTTTCGGCCTGAATGGCCCTAAACAAATCACCTTCCAAGCCATACTTTATTCAAGACGAGTGGTGAAAACTCGTTCAATAAGTGACTGTTACATTTTAGTCTCAAAGTGATAAATCGTTATATGGTGAACTATTTAGTTATAATAACATTGTAAATTGGTACTCACTTTTTCTTTTTCGCTGGATGGTACCAGCACCTCAGCTTCAGGCTTACCATGACGCTTGATTTAAGCCATCATGTTATATTTTACACAACACTTAATTTCACACATTTCCCACATGATAAACATACTCTTATCAGTGGCCTCTTTCACTTTTACACAATGCATATTAATCACTATACACATGAACACTTTTAAATCACTATTACACAATTTATGTACACTTATTCACTATTACACAGGTTGATCCTTAATCGGACTCCTACGCCTGATCTCAGAGATGCGATGCAATTACGCCAACCACTGGTCTCCGTGAAAGTTTTACTGCGTTTACGGACGTTCGATCCTCGTCACCTGCAATATCGTTCAGCTCACTGTCAAGATTAAGTGGCGATGCTTCCCAAGCTCCCATCATTGTAGTGATCCTGATGAATGTCATATACAACTCTGACAATACCTCCTGGTATATGTAATGTTCAAAAACATTATAAGTTACTCTTTCGCTGTAGCGAATTTATATTTGTGTCAGATAATAGATAGATATCTGTATTAAATTACTTCGACGCACTTCATGATCATACTTATGAAGCTGTATGACTTGCTTCTATTGTTCTTCAACGGCTGAGCGTTGATACTTTAACATTTCGCGCGCTTACTGGCAGCGTATTAGTTACGTGTATACTTGAGAACGGACTGAAGACAACTCTGGCTTGGTCTGCCTCACTCCTCCTTATAAAGGTTTCTCGTAAAAACTAGTCCACCGGACACATGGGTGCGACTCCTTCCTTGAAATAATACCTTTTCAGCCGAAATGACATATACACCTTGTTTATTTAGGTGTGGAGGTTTCATAAACATTCGCGTGCCGGCGATCGCTTCGGCCAATTAATCACAATTAATTGCCTTAGTCCAGCGCGTCAGGACGCCACCATGGTGATTCCCCCCTGGCTAGTCACCAAATCACTCCTCTCGAGCGTAGGCTCGGTGGTAACGCGCTCATTTAGAGATATAGGCTTTAATTTAGGTGTAAAATCATTCCTAAATTATCTCTCCTTGAATATTTTCACCTGGGTGTACATTTCACTCCATTTCAATGCTCCACTTGGCGGTAATTAATTAATTTCCGTGGGCAGTCATCCCTACCATAGGTTCCATCGTTGTCAGGCGGTGAATACCCGAGTCATTAATTTTAAGCTGTCTCCTCGCTCCAGACGAAAGTAGGTCCCTTGGCGTCTACGATCTCCACCCACTTGCCAACTGTAATTAGTAAAACGTCAACTGGCCTGCTCTCGTTCTTATATGCTTCGAAAACGTATATTTTCTTGCATTTGCTTACAATTCTTCACCTTAAATTGCTATGATATTCACATACAGGTCGTGAAATCATGCTACATTATTATATCTCATTATTTAACACATTGCTCTTCGGGTTCCCTAAAACTGTTCCCCCTCAGAGATCAATGGTTCGATTCCAGTTAGAATCATGTGCCTGGTCTTCTCAGATATGACCTGAGTTCAATGCCAGTCTACTGTGACCGATTGGGCACAGTTGGCATGTCAAAGAACCCATTAGAATTCAGTAGGCCATGTTCATAATGGCAAAATTAATCTCAGGAGTTTCCACTAACACAAAGTTCCTCCTTTCTCTACTAGAAAGCGCTATAGTGTTCAAGGAGCTTAGATATCTAACCTCCTTGACTTTCATAGTGCTTCAAGGAACAACGAAATGTGACAGGCAAGCTATCCTCTGGGTGTGAAATAACAAATCTTGCACCCGGCACCCGAGGCCATACGATATTATTATTATTATTATTATTATTAGTTGAGGTCATTGAAATAACACTACTGCTAATGATTTTTACCAGCCTATATTAGCGAGCATGAACTCAACGGTAAAGTTGTACTAAGGCCATAAAGTAGCAGGTAGTAATGTTTTTACGATGACTATGATATAAGCGTTAGTTGGGTTGCCTTCCCCCCAAAAATATAAGGGGCCAGTGAACCACTCTGTATGTATACTAGTGGGGAGGTTAGGAAAAACCACCGTTCATTTTTTGATAGAAGCATGAGACTTGGCACACTTATGGTTTGGACCCTAAACTTTTGATCTGAGATGGTAGCCACTTCCGGAAGTCGCGCCGAGTGCCTGTTTTGCATGGTTGCCTACCCACCCAGAGTGAACTAAGAAATCAACGCTTAAGTCGATTACAAATACCTGTTTTGCATCGCGATGAATACTATTTGCACTCAGAATCACATGGAAAACGTTGTTAAGACGATTTGGAGTGGAAAGATTTAAATTTGTGGTGTGGTTGCCTACCTACTAGGCGCATCATTCCTAAAGCTGAAAAAACAAGCCACCACATTCTTCAAGCTTTAATTTATTTATTAAAAATGACAAATCATTTTGATTACTTTCGAAAAAGCTAAAAAGAAAGAATAACAAGGCATGAGAAAGCAGAAGGCAGAAGTCAATGTTTTGTAATGCGTTTGGGCATATGCATCAGGCTCGCGAAAACTAATCTTGGAAGCTCAAAAAACTTCCTAAAAAAGGGAAAACATGTATTAAAATAATCTCTTAGCTATTAAGTGGACAGCCATCACCAGAAAATAAAGACGGAAGTAGAAAATAAGCAGAAAATATTACTTAGCACTATGCGTCACAAGAGCACAGTTCCGTGCATTTCAAGTCTCTCCTCCTGCATACACATTGCTAAGGCCTAGTTGCACAACTTTTGCACCCGCAACTGATTAGTTCTAAGCTTGTCTTAGTTACAATGGGGATAGTCTTCCACCGCGGTGTCCATCCTGATGGACTTTCTTCCCAGCCCCAATCTGACGCTGAGGGTAGTTCCTGGATGGGGCTCAGAGATTGTCCCCACACATAAACCCCCTGGTACATGGCACGCCGGATGTGTTGCTCCAGTGCATTCTGCGTTGGAGGAATACTAACCAGAGATCGGTTTTTCTTGGTAAAAAATTCATTTCGGCAGGCATTTACGTTGACAAATGAACTCGACCTACAATGCAATAAAACACAAGTGTTAACGATGAAGTTCAACAAAAACGCATCGGTAACGATTATTAATCAATTTTTCCTACCTGTCATACATAGTGATGACCAACTTTTCCATATAAGGCAGAGCTTCGTTCAAATCGTGTTCCTGAGCTGCCAAAAATCCTTTGGTGGCGTCAGGATAAGCCGTCCATGCTTCAAAGGCACTGCTCTTACTTTTCTTGTAAGCGAGGAAATGGTATCATATCCAGAAAATGCTTGAAATGGGGGTAAAGTTAAAGCCTTGTTACGACCTGCAACAAGTAAAGCATCTTTAGTCACCAGTGCCTTTCCATGTTAACATATGTTTTGTCACCGACAATGGTCCCTACCTAAATTTTGGGCAATTTTATGTGCAGCTACAATCTGGTAGTTCGTCCCCGTGCCAATGTGGATCAAGAGCTCTTCAATATCCGTCAATTTAGGCACAATACTCACGGCCAATACAAGGGCATCGGTGTCCACAGTTCGCACAAGAATTTTCCGGTATCCCTCACTAACACAATCCGCGATGTGAACCATGACCCTTGTGTCTGCCTCTTCATGATTGCATGGAGACAACTTATCCATATCTTCTCGATGAGGCGATGCTAACACAGACGAATCCTGCGCACTGTACATTTCTTTGCCCTTCTCTGTGATCTTTTGTATTTGCGTATTTAGGAATTGGAACAACTCGCATTTGTTTTCGGAGTTACGCAGTAAGTTGGGCAATCCTTTCGGAATGCGTGTTCCAGCTGTGACTCTCGTGCGTATTCCTTCGCCCCGTTCTGCCCTTGTGTGGTTTTTCAGACTATCCTGTATATACTTGTCCCAAATGACATCAACGCGATGAACAGTATTAAGTTCTTTCCTGAGGAATGGCATAAAAATGCTGTCGGCATATTCCTGAATCGTTCCTGACTGTCCGGGATGTAGCATAGGGACTAGGGCAGGTCCATCGATAATTTTTGCTTCTACGGCGGGTACGTCACTGGTGTGGAAACCATGTGAACTTGCAGCCATCAATTATTTCAAAAGATCTGATTTTTGCCCGGTCTTAGTTCGCCGTTTGTGGAGAGAGACGGTGATGTTGGTTGGTTTCATGTGCGTAAAAACTGTCTAGGTCTCCCAATCGGTGCTCACTTGTAGCTATGTATAATTTACTGAAAAGTCTGCAGTCTTTCTTGAGGCCGGCGATTTTTTCTTTTGTCTTGGTCGGCGATGATTTTGAAGCTGACGTAAAAAGAGGGTATTTATTTTGCTCCACGGTGTCTTAACAGTTTTTTCAGCCCGCTGATAAGGCGTTCCTCGACAAATTCTTTGTATTGTTTTTCGCCCAGTGCTTCGATGGTCATTATTGTCGTAACGACTTCAGAGGTTGCGACCCGCTTGCTATCAATATTTGTCTCGAACTCTGTTCCTAAAATTTGCATATCATCGAACGTGGTATTTCGCCTCCAATGCAACTAGATCTGTCACTTCTGATGATTTTGCCATCAGTTTCTTATCAGGAAGAAGTTTTGCGCCATCTACAATGTAATTACTACAGTGCTTGGTTGTAATTTGACAAAGCCGATCGATTTTGCTTCCAGGTAACTCACAAAAAAGCAGGCGTCTTTTTTGAAAGTGGTGTCACTGACAGGACGTGTCTTTACGGGTGAGATATGGGCTGACGTGGGCGCGCCCCGTGAAGCTGCTCTTTTCTGAGCTCCGAGCAACTTTGTCGAATTGTATTTTTAAAAACAGCTCTTGTGCCACGCCGCTCTATTTTTAATCAAAGTTTCTTTTATTCCGCTTCCGTCATTTAAGTTTTCATAATTAAAGTCAGCCACCAAAGCCCCTTCTTCGTAAAAACCGTGTAAATTTATCGCGAGGGTTGCATAACCTTCTTCACTGTAGTTCCCTGCTCGAGTATTTTCGGCTGGATTCTTCAATTTTTCAATTGATGATTCTTCTTGACAAAGAACACATTTTTGCCAATCAATGGGTGGACATGGGACATCGTCAGGGACTTGGTCAGGATTAGCGTTTCGAAACCTTTTGAAGGTACATGGACCAATCACCAAGCCACCACATCCTAAACAAATAACTCGAAACACATAAAATGTAAATAAATGTTAACCTTACCGTTGTTAGAAGTACCTAAAAATCAATGTTTAACTCTAAGTAAACATAACCTATAACACAGGGATGTAACGAATAGTCGAAATAAAAGAGCGACAACAGCTTTAAAAGCAAAGAAAATATTTACCGTGTATCTACTTATCAATATATTCGCATACACAGGATGAATGACGCACAATTATCTCCAAAAAATATGTTCCCCAAACACAGCAAAACAACACAGCACCAGCACCAAGCTTCTGTTACTGACCGCAACAATACACGGCGGTAGCGTCGCGTCGCTTACCCGCGTCAAGCTGCTTAGAGACTAGGAGCATGTGAGGTCACGCGCACTTCTGCATCTCAAATCATCAGCCGCGTCATCTGATTCTCGGTCCCCAATAGAGGCGAGGGTCCATAAGAAATACATTGGCGAGTTTATGAAAATGACAAACGGCATTTGTAATCGACTTAAGCGTAGATTCCGTAGTTCACTCTGGGTGGGTAGGCAACCCTGCATAACAGGCACTCGGCGCGACTTCCGGAAGTGGCTACCATGTCAGATCGAAAGTTTAGGGTCCAAACTATAAGTGTGTCAAGTCTCATGCTTCTATCAAAAAATGAACGGTACCCCATTGATATTCGTCTTAACCTCCCCGCTATACAGTACAGTATAAACTTTTGAACTGACGGTGGTTTTGGGGTTTATGGGCTGTGAATCGCGAATATATGTCGACATATTCCGGAAGTCGCAACATGGTACCCTTGCAATAGTTAGCTTTCTAATGAAATCTACTTCAAATCCAGAGTACGGTAGTTAGTTAGTTAGTTATTGGTGTTCTAAGAAGTGTAAAAGGTATAGAAATTAAGCGCAAAGTTGACAAGTATATGATCCTTGGTTAAAAACCCCCCCAGCATATTGTACATGCACAGCCTGAGGTAATAGTCGGATAATGATCAGTTAGGGTATTGCTATGATACGATGCTCCTTCTGATTGGCCTGTGAATTGAATATTGGCGTAACAGTAATAACGTGGTCGAGATCAAAGAGAGGTGGAGCGCAATAATCCCCTCTGATCTGAGTGAGGTGGAGGGTAAGGGGAACAGCATGGTGCTGGAGGGATGATCTCCAGGGTTCTTCACCTCAGCAAGGAATGACCTCGGAGCACGTTTCCACGCTCAGAGACAATGCCACAGTGTTGCATGCGCATGAGGGAGCAATGTGTTTTAAAGTCTATTCGCCGAGTTGAGACAGTGCAGGTGAATACAACCTCTGACCGAAAAGTTCGGTGAATGGGTCTATATTACGAATGGATTGTTGGCTTACCTGAAACAGCAGTTACTGTCCTTCGAAGTAATCCCCGTGGATGGTTATGCACTTCTGAGAATGTCTGTTCAAGTCTTGGAAACTCTTTAGGGATAGCCTTCAGTTGGGCCGTCACATTACGTTCGATGTCCGAAAACCTTTGACCCTTCAGGGCTTTTCGGTGACCCCGGACCTGGACCCCGCCACTCCAAACTTTGACGCTTGACTTCGGGGTCGTACCTCAAGCACCAGGTCTCGTCGTCCGTGACGATGGTTTTCAGAGCCATTCCATTCTACAGAACATTCACCTTCTCACTGCCTCCCGCCGAACAGGTTTGCATGGTAGGTTGCATAAATGCATCCTTCTCACTGCCACCCGCCGAAGAGGTGTGCATGGAAGGTTGCATAAATGCATCCTTCTAAACACGTACTGTGTCAAACAGGTCTTACACGTTGCGTTGTGTGTCGCCAATGTTGCTAGGTCGATAGTTCTGACTTGATCACCGAACGCAACGTGACGATGATCTTGAACACCATCGCAAAGAACGCCTTCTTGCAAAGTTTCCAGGACATGTATCGCCGATCTCAGCATTGCATAGTTACGGGAGGGACAATTTCGATGGACAGTAGGGTAACTGTCGTGCATTGTTCATCTATGTTGATAGTGCAGGACTATTCACCGAACTTTATTGTCACAGGTTGTACTTGCACGTGATCACCTGGCTGCCCGGACAGAGAAACACGGCCAGTTCACGTGATCGGTTCAGCCGAACAGGCTAGCCAAGATGATCCGTGATAGTTTGTCATGCCGTAACCCTAGAAAAGACAAGCGCACTCGCCCGCTTCACAAGTTAGCGTACGTTCAACAGGCACAACTCTATGCTCCCCTTGCGGGCAGCCCTGCAATCACGCGCACAGCTGTGTTTGCTTCCACTGTCTCGACTCGGCGAACAGACTTCTCTCCCCGAGACCGGTCTGGACATTAATTGACCATATACAGGGTGTAACAAAAAGGTATGGCACAAATTACAGGACACATTCCTCACACGTAGACGAAGAAATTATGTTATATGAACATGGGTCTGGAAACGCTTTGTTTCCATGTTACACCTCATTGTTTCCAACTCATTTATCATGGGAAACATACAAGAACAGAACGTACCAGCATATCACATGCTACTCTTTCTCACATGAGATGTTCAATATGCCCTCCGTGCATCAACCCACCGTCGTAGTGAATCTCGGATGCGCTGCTGTATCCCTGCAGTACTGCGTATGGTTTAGCAGCCTTCCATAAAACGGGCACGGAGACTCTGAACATCTTGTAGTGGGGTTCGATACACAAGAACTTTCAAATGCCCTCCCAAATAAAGTTCAGTGATTTTAGGTCCGGAGAGCGTGGAGGCCAGGCAATTGGTCCACCTCTACCTATCCATTTGTCACCAAATATGTTACTTAGAAGCCGACGGACATTAGCACTAAAATGAGGAGGTGCTCCATCGTGTATGAAATACATGTTTTGTCACACCGCTAAAGGCACATCAGCTAAGTCGCATGGCAACGGGGCTATGAAAAACAAACCACTGGCGGTGCACCTACGATAATGACAACGTAACCAGACGTAACCAAGAGTGTATATTCCCCACGATTCTAACGTTCTATTCTTGTGTGATTCCCATGCGTAATGAGTTGGAGACAATGAGGTTTCACATAGAAACAAAGCGTTTCCGAACCCACGTTCAGATAACATAATTTCTTCGTCTACACGTGAGGAATGTGTCCTGTAATTTGTGCCATACCTTTTTGTAACACTCTGTATATGTTAGAGCTTACCTTGATTACGTTTTTAAGATTTGTTGATGTTAACAGATAAAACCAGTTTGCCATGTCTCGTGTTCTGGTTCCAGGGTTCACTCAAAGTAGTAGGCATCTAAGTGGTGTTGCCGTATGTAACATACTCTTATTTCCCTTTTCCCTTAAACTATGTAGGCCTACATTTTAATGGGTAGTAGTATAGATCGCGATTCCTTACGCAATTCTCCCTGACATAATATTGGCAACGATGACGTCATGGGTGACAATAAAAGTTTAAACGATGCTTAGATAGCTTTAAAGCCATTTCTCAGTGTTGCCGTATTGTCAATTGATATTGTTACTTTTCAGTGTTGATCTACTGGAAAGTTGCAAAGGTCCCATTCCGGTTTTGTACCGAAAATAAGGTCCTGTTAACACCAACCTATACATATGGGGTACCTACAGGTTCCGCATAACCCCATGTGTGTACGAAACGCACTCACTTCCTCTTTAAATACCACACAATAAATTAATACCTTAAAAATGTACATTTACAATGGGAGCACCGTAACCAGGAGAGCCTGCTGCTAGAGCGCAGGGCAGCGTGGCGGCGGCAGCCATCTGGCGGGAGCGCGGCGTACTGCTAGGCGAGCCATAAAGCTACATTCACGTTGCGAAAGCTCGCACGGGCCCACTAGTATCAATTAATCTAAAAACATACATGTTAAATTGCCGGCCCCGTAGCGTTGGGATAGCGTGCCTGCCTCTCACCCGGAGGCCTCGGGTTCGATTCGTTGCTCCGTCGGGGATTTTACAAACTGAAGTGAGGGATGGAGCGGGGTCCACGTAGCCTCGCGGGGACAATTGAGTAGCTGTCTGACAGTGATGCAACGCCCCGCTCACGGAGACCAAGATTAACGGCTGAGGTGACCCAACGCGCTAACCACGTGTCACCCCATAATCTGCAGGCCAAATGGCTGAGCAACGGTCGCTTGGTAGGCCTAGGCCCTTCAAGGCTGTAGAAACACGGGGTGATTTGGGGTGGTTTGTTTACAATATTGAATAATATGTGCTAATAAGGTTTCATATTATAATACTAACCTAATCTGAGATTTAGCCCCAGAACCCCGTGCCTGTAGTACAAGCAATAATTTTCGTTCAGGCACAGGCCCAAATTTGTAGCGGCCAACGGTTTCTTCCACACCGTCGTCTAACCCAGTAGCGACCAATGGTTTCGTTCAGACCGTTGTCTAGCCTAGTAGCGACCAATGATTTCGTCCAGACCATCATCTAACCTGATAGTGACCAATAGGTTCGTCCTGTCAATCGATTATACTATCAGCGGCCAATGATTGTGCCCCGTCCATTGTCTAACCTAGTAGCGACCAATGGTTTTGTCTCGCCATGGCTATGCAAGAGTGTACGAGTAGTGCAACCTTGCAATTAAATTGAGCAACTAAAAGTAATTTTTGATCATTCGTAACTCACAACCAAATCTCGCACTTCAACACATGTAACTGCATCCACATTTAACGACGACACGCATGTCATACGTTGTTGGCATGTTAAAGAACCCATTTGAATTCAGTAGGCCGTGTTCAATGGCAAAATTAATCTCGGGATATTCCGCCAACACAAAGTTCCTCCATTCTCTACTAGAAAGCGCTGTAGTGTTAAGGAGTTTAGATATCTAACCTCCTTGACTTTCATAGCGTTCAAAGGAACGACGAAATTCGACATGCAAGCTACCCTCTGGGTGTCAATTAACAAAGCTTGCACCAGGCACCCGAGGCCACACGATATTATTATTGACGCTCTGTTTGAAATCTCGTACAATAGAATTACATTGGGGCAATTAAAAACACTGCATATAACACACGAACATCAACGTCCGTACGCCATCTGTGATGTCATCGACTACATAAACAAGAAGTTCCGTGACGAACTAAAGAGCCTACTTTCTTAAAATTTAAGACTCATGCCAATGATTAATCTAAATGGATCAATCTAGAATAATGACGAAATTAAGTTGGTAATATCGAAATTTCTAATTAGTTCGAAATACTGTATACCTGGCATAATGTAGCCTAATAGAGAACTACAGTTGGCAGCCCTGGTGACTGAGTATATTCTTAGTTCCATCTCTTAAGGTACAGAATACAAAGTTTGGTTGAAGTCCAATGGATAACATGGACGTTCCATGCAGTTAAACATTGCATCCAACAGCGCGCGTAAAATCAAGTTGGCATCACTGACATACATGTATTGGTCAGAAATAATCTGAAATAATATGATCTATTGTTGTTTCAATTTAGAATGAAATCCATTAGTAGAGAAGTTACATGCATTTTAAAATTGGACCTATCAGCAGGCTTAGAATCATGTTGGCAGCACTGGCGTAGGCCTATATTAGTTACTCCAAATTAATCTAGAATGCCAGGTACTATACGTGCGCAAGTTTAGAGCTATTAGCTTGCATACTTTCTGATATATTGATATTAGGGTAACAAAAATAGAGACAGTATTTATTACCAGTTGGCAGCCCTGGTTGTTCCTAAATATATGCATAGTCATATCAGTTATGGTACACATAACACACACGAAATTTGGTTGAAATCCAAATGATAGTATAGAGGTTACGTGTATTTAATATTGGACCTCTCAGCAGGCTTAGAATCATGTTGGTAGCACTGACGTATATAAGTTACTCCAAATTAATGTAGAATGTCACGTACTATGCGTGCTCATAGTTTAAAGCTGTCTGATTGCATATTTTCTGATATATTGGTATTTGGATAAAAACAATAGGGAATGCATTTATTAACAGTTGTCAGCGCTGGTGGCTCTTAAGAATATTCATATCTGTGTATGTACACATAGTACATACGAAATTTGGTTGAATTCCAATTGATAGTGTAGAAGTTATATGCATTAGAAAATTGGAACTATCAGCAAGCTTATAATCATTTTGGCAACACTGCCATATATGGCCTCCTGGAAATTAAACTACAATATTATTATCTATACGTGTGCCAATTTTGAAATAGCTCCCATTCATACCTTCCAGGATATCCAACATGGAGCTCAAATTTCAATTGCGAATTTTCAGCAGTTGGTAGCACTGACATCATTTTCAAATATGGCCGTGAGATATTCAGGTATAGATCTTTACTCCTACCAAATTTTGTTTCTATTGCTCCAACTGTTTAGGAGTTGATAGGGGGGTGGGGGGGCACACACACAGCCAGACAGACAGAAGGACAGACAGACAGACACATATTTGCCCGATCTCATAAGTCTACTTTTTCCTCATTTTTACAAAATGTGAAAAGTAGGCTAAACAAGAAGTTCCGTGAAGAACTATACAGCCTACTTTTCATGCCAATGATATGATTATTCTACCTATCTAGAATAATGACAAAATTAAGTTGGTAATATCGAAATATCAAATTAGTTCAAAATATACTTGGTATAATGTAGCCTAATAGAGCTCTACATTTGGCAGCCCTGGTGACTGAATATATTCTTAGTTCCATCTCTTAAGGTACAGAATACAAAATTAGGTTGAAGTCCAATGGACGTTACATGCAGTTAGACACTGGATCTATCAGCACGCGTAAAAGCATGTTGCCAACAATACCATGCGTGTGCTGGTCAGAAATAATCTGAAATATTATGATATCTTGTTGTGCCAATTTTGGATGAAATCCATTTGTTAGTATTGAACCCGATGGGGTTATGCTGACTGGAATCGAACATGGTTCTCAGAGACTGTGATCAGTAAAAAGGTTCCGCCAGGAAGCGAACCAGAGATCTGTACAGGGAGTTTCTTGGTAAAAACCCCTCGAAAGAGATGTATATTTAATCACTGGTGTGGTTTTTGATGAAATGGCATTATTTATTAAAATAATGTAGGAAATAATGAGCAGATTATATCATTATAAGACGATTTGGTGTAAGCTATTGGAGGTTTGAAGCACAGAGGAGGGCAGAGCTGACATTTACTAATCGGCCCAGAATTGTGGGTTGGTCCCAGTGGAGCCACGTCCATCTCTGTCACCCCATTATGTCGTCTGGAGCAGGGGAGAGGCCTGAATAATGACACAGTTATTCCCCGACGGAGAATAGATTTAGAGGAGGGGCGGTGAAATGCTCAGAAGAATCATTGATTACTCGCGATTGGAGTAACGAATCGAGATGAGAGTTGCACACAGGTGAATATCTTGGCAAGAAGATAATTTTAGAGTCTTTTACATGCGAAATTGGTGCATATTTAGTGATGTGCGTAAGGACTGTAAAACGACCATTGTTCGCGGATGGATGTGAAGATGTTGACGGGGAGTTCCCGACTAGGTAGCGTCCCACGCCATGGAGAAAGGAATTAATATTAATTAATTGAACGAGCGATTCCTTTGCACACAGATAGTTTTGGGACCTGTGAAGAGAGAGGAACACAATGATCATGGTTTGAAGACCTGAATCATGCTGTGAGAGGAGCGAAGATTACGCGGGAAGATGTTGCTCTACTTTCTGTGGAAATCCGATATAAGGGAGTAGACCCCAGGAGGAGCCCTCACTTGAATCTCAGTCCTACTCTGTTCTCAGTGTTACTCTGTTCTAACTCACTTGAATCTCAGTCCTACTCTGTTCTCAGTGTTACTCTGTTCTAGCTCACTTGAAGTCAGTTGAAGCCCAGTTGTAAGCCAGTCGAGACGCAGCCAAGTTCAGTCTACATGCCGCCAAGCGCAGTTACAGTCAGTTATAGTTTTACTCAATTGTCAATTGTAGCACAATGGCAATAAGTTGCAATCAGTATGCAGCAAATATGCAGCAGTACGAGACAGCGTGTAAGCCGCAGACAGAAGTCTTCAAATAAGTTACGTGCAGTCTTCGAGTGAAACTTCAGTCAGCTACAGCCAGGTGGAAGCCAGTTCGTCAAGGCAAAACGCATGACGATTCTATTCATCGAGACGCCGAACAAAGACTGGTATGTGTAAAAGAAACAGTAAATACGCTTGTATGAATAATAGTCGTGATACAGGCATAATCAGCCGCACGAACTATGACGTGTTCAGTATGAAGCACCGTATAGACTAACGGTAGCAATATTGTATATAATTATTTGTGAAAGTGTTGAACTTTATTAAGCGCACTGTGTATAGTATTAACTAATCGTATATGTGTAACTACGATAGAATGCGCTAAAGAAACTCTACTAAGTGTTTGGTATTGCCATGAGAGTACCAAATGTTAACGCTTACTGTAGGAGTAATGATCGTCACAAAAACTGTTGGAGAGTTCCGAGAGCAGATAACCAGACTTTCAATCAGGAGTTGATAACGTAAGATGCCGTCGACACCTGCAATTTCGATCTCTGCTAGGGAATTTCAGCATTGAAATGTGTATAAAGTGACGAGTGTTCAGTGTAATGTATATGTAAAAATATCATTTAAAGTAGTGTTTGATGAAGTGTTTCACATGTATGAGGAGTGATAACTTCCTGAAAGGTATGCAACGTGTCGTGTTGGTGATAGGAATGTGTAATCAAATGTGTGTAAACAAGAGAAATATGTCGCGTTAAACCCATTATGGCGGGCGACATGGAAGAATATGATTGGTTGGAGCCACCTTAGATGCCTATAGAGATGTAAGTACCCCACAAATTATGGTTATAATTATGTAGAAGTATGGACCGATGCATGTCTGTGATTCCGTAAAGGTATTGTGAATTCCTTATAGATGCCAGTAAAAATCAGTTAGGAGGCTGATCCTCCATGTTTAATCAGTATTGAGTTGATTTTTATAGAGTTGAGATGTTGATTTGCATCATTAAGTGGAGTAGTTATTCCCACTATGAATTAAGAATGGCAATCAGTTATGTAAATGTAACGAACGCGATTGTTCGAGTTTAAAACGTCTAGCTATGTCGGAAATTTTGGTAATTTATATGAGAATAATAATAAATAATGATTTTGGTCATTTATGTCAATGAGATTCATAATAATAATCAAGGATGATTTTGGTCATTTATGTCAGTGAGAAATGATGATAATAATAATAATGGTTATTAATTGTATGAATGAACACATCAGGAAACAAATAAATGGTGTAAGCGAGAATTATTAACGCTAAGTGCAAGGCTTATCAATCTAAGCAGGAAGATGTTACAGTGAGATTACATTTCAGTAATTATGGAAAGAAGCTTTATATCAGAATATTGCATATATTCAGTAATGATACCAGTAATGAAAGAGCTTTTAATGAATTGAATTTGCAGCTTAATTGAGAAGCTTATAGAGTAAATGTTAGATTTCTCTTAATATTAGAGGTCGGAATGTCGTAGCATGGAGCATTAGGGGCCAGATAGTCTATTCTACGTATGAATTCTCCTATGTCGTGGACATTGTTGGAGATATTATTTATGCCAGAGTTTTAGTGAATGGACCCTAACTCTGAAGAAAGGATTGGAATGTGTTCCGGATTGGAATCCTATGATAGAGTCGAGGATAACAAGGACACCTCGCAGCTCTATGATTTCCCGAGAACTTATGATGAGTTATTTACGCTCGTGGGCAGCGAAAACTCAGGGTGACAGTGGTTTTGTGCGCCTATATTATACTTGAGACATCGGTCACCGCCTGGCTCATGCATTACGAACCCCGAACCTTCATGTTGAATGGACCCATGTGAGGCCATTAATTAATCATTATCCTCGACGTAGGAATAATTACAAAAACTCATTCAATACCTGTTGGCATAATAGTCAATTAAGATCCTTTGGGAACATATGTGTCGGTCAGGACACAGTATTTGTCTTGTAAATCTCCACTGCTTAGAGAGAGGGAAGCTTTCAAACTTTTAGAAAGGGCGAGATAATTGGTGGAACGACCCATCCCACTTTCTATTGTGTAGCGATTTCCTTTAGCCGAGGGTCGGTGCCAACCACCCGAACCGCTCAGGCAAGTTATAGAGGGAAGAGATTCTAGACCTTATTAAAATGACATATAATGCAAGATTGTTATGTTGAGTATTAGAGCCATGTGGTTTGTGAACACATGGATAATTATAGTTAATCCTGATGGTTCATTAATTTAGCTATCTGACGAATAGTTACATGATATATTTGTACTGTCACTGGAACCAAGTCATGTAGTTGGTTACTAGATGCCAATCGCCATGAGCGCGAGGCAGTCTATCGTACAATCCGACATAAGCTATAACGTAACGTTTTATATAGGAATCACAGACAGCATGCGGTGAAACCATATAATTGGAGGATGTAGGGGGTAGCTTACATAATTATGGAGTTGCACGTTGATTTTGGTGCAACGTCCAAATAGGTAAATGCATGCAAAGCATTTCATTGGTGAGAAGAAAAATATTAAAACACGCACGGCACACATAATTGTTTAACATAAAGAGATTTAAGGAATAATCCTTGTTGTAATATTAAAGAAGTCACATTGTATGACTGTTATGTTAATGTACATTTGTTTTGAAGTCGTAGGTGCATCAGCGCACTAGTATATCCTTGTGAAGTTCACAGAAGGGTAAAGCATTATGGCTAGATATGACTTTGTTGTGATTTTATATTTGTTTACTTATGGATTGTGGAAGTAAAAATTTTGTTTGCTTTTATTTTATGCTTTTTGGGTATTGTTTTGTGTTTGAAGCCATGATTTATAAATGAATTAAAGTTTTAGAATAGAGTTGTGCCTTATCATTGTAGAGTTGATACCTGTTAGCCTCAAATCCAAAATATGCACTGCAAAATTGGGGTTACCGTACACGCCTGAGAGCTGATGCTAGTTGGAGGCAGATGCATATTATTCAACGAGATTACTCACATGGGTACATGGAAATTGATGTCCTATACTGTGATTTGAGCTAAAGGTACGACTAAAGTCGGTCAGATTTAATGCACACAACTCTATTAAAGTAAGAATTAACGAAGTAGGGTGTGACCGCTCCTAATCCATAGCTAAGTTCCGATACGTATATATAAATTTTGATAGATACCTGTAGACATTATTCTCCATTCATTTATCATGACGCCCATCTGTGGAGTCTATGGTAGTAAAAGCTCTATCATTTATCATGGCGTGGCCCAAGTGGGGCTTTCGGCAGTAAAAACCACTCCCTGAACAGTTTTTATAGTAAATTAGAATATGGCCGATGTCCTACTAATACCACGACTCATATATAATTTATCATGGCGCCCAACGTGGGGCGGTATTAACTCGTTATGGAACCGCCTGCGTCAGTGCAATATGAGCGATTTTGGCATTGCACGAACCGGGCAACGATAGATATATATATAATTTATCATGGCGCCCAACGTGGGGCTTATGGGATTTAGGGAAAACCCATAGATTTTTTATGGTATTTCATGGGGAAAACCATAGTAATTGTTTTGCCTCAAACTGTGTTTGAGTGATTTTTGAATTCAATAGGCTTTTTGAGGTAACGCAGAATCTCTCTATTGAGAAGAGAATGGCCTAAGGGTACTAGCGTTACATACCCAATCCACAATCTACCATAATATTATCAGGTTTTGTACGACTTCACAATATGTGTGCAGTGTTTGATGTTTCTCTTCGAAACGTATCCACATATTTTTCCAGGAAGCCTGCCTGCATATTTAAGTGTGTTATTGTAACATGTCAGGTACGGAGGAGATCTTGCAAGTTATTGCAGGACTGAAACAACATTTTGATGCTGCTAACGAGCAGAACAAACTGGAAACCAAGGCGTTCCAGGATAGTATAAACACTCGGTTAGATGAGAACCAGAGAGAGTTAAATAACAGGTTAGATGCCAATCAGGAGGCAATTAATGCAACTCAGGTTGAAATAAACAACCGTTTAGATGCAAATAAAACTGAAATAAACAGTCGGTTAGATGCAAATAAAGTTGAATATAAAGATGAATTAAACAATAAGTTAGGTCAAATGCAAGAAGTCATTAAGACCGAAGTAACAGATACTGTTGTAAGCATTGTATCGGAAATGCAGGTAAAAACGGACAAACGTTTCGAGGCCATAGAAGCCAAACTTGAGGGTAATTTGCAAGCGTGTAGGCATGCTCAGGAGCAAACCAACAGTAAATTAGAGGCGTTGTCTAACGATATTAAGGATATTCAGATCCAAAATGAGGCGAATCTCGAACGCCAAGCGAAACAGTTCGCAGAGTTTACGAAAACAGTAGACCAGAGATTAGAGGAGAACGACTCCAAATGGGACCAGAAATTGAAAAGCTACGCTAGAGCAATTAACGGTGATCTCAAGAAACAGGACCAGAATATATTAGGTCAATGCCAGGAAATAGGCGAAGTTAAGGCTATCGCGCAGGAAAGTAAGGAGCTGGTAGACAACGTAAAAGGTCAGATGGGTAAAGTTCATAAAGAACTGGACCAAGTTCAGAGTGATATTGTCATAGTCAATAAAAGACAAGAGGAAAATAGAGGCGAGATCACCAAGGTCCGGAATGAATTGTCTAAAGTCAATGGACACATTCAAGATGAAATTAAAGGTCTGAGAGAAGAACTCGAAATAAGAGAAGGCCAGAAAACAGAGGCAAGCGACAAGACCCTTGCTCAAATTAAAGAGGACGTAGAGGATGAAATATCCCATATCAAACAAAGTCTGAAAGAAGACAAGGTGAAAATTTTTCAAGTAGCCGAGGAAAACCGAGATAGGCTTACGAGAATAGAAAAAGAAGTCATCACTCGCCTAGAAAGAGCAGAAATGCGCCATAACCAAATGGAGACTAGGATAATAGCACAGGAGGAGACACTTCTGAAATATCCTAAGTCAAGTGAAGGCAGCATAGAGGATATAAGAAAAACAAGGTGGGCAGACCTAGAAACCCAACCTATAAGCAGAAACGCTGCAGGCGCAGGAGAAAGTCCTTACATGACGCCAGGTGTACCAATTGCGGCATCGACGCCACATGAAAACGCGATGCACACCCAGGTGATAAACGTCATTAGGGCAAGTGAGGAAAAACCTAGGAAGTTTTCAGGTAGTCACTGTAGTATGACACCAAAATATTGGTTAAAGGAAGTGACTGAATATCTCAATGATGCACGAATACCGCAGGAGCGTAGGCTACGTGCTATAGAGAAGTTAACAGAGGGGGAGTGCGCATTATGGTTTCGCAGCTTCCGTTACACTTTTGATACTGTTGAGGAATTCCGCGAGGCATTCTTGAAAAGATATTGGGACGCCGCGACTCAGCAGAATTTACGGCTGGATTTGTATGCCAAAAAGTACAGCACGAACAACCCGACGAAGTACGCAGAATTTTTCATATCGCAGATGTGTCGTTTTAAAGAGCTGGATCAAAAACCTAGTGAACTGGAGCTATGCATTGCTATCGCCAAACAGCTTCCATACGAGATCCAAAGGCTACTAATCTCGGCTAATGCGAAAACGGCTATGGAAATGGAGACAGTTCTAAGGCAACTGGACCTCACCACAGCAAATACTATGCGTCAGAGTCGAACCGTGGAACAAGTCCACGTGACCAACACACAGACTGACCAACAGCAAGCTCCAAGGAACAACAAGGCCACGAGCACAGAAACTTTAGATTCCTATGGACGGCAATGGGAACAGGAACCCAGAAAATGGCAGTCAAGGTACAAAGGAAATGCTAATAAAGCAGGAAGAGGTCGAAGTTCGTGGAATAAACACAATAACAGGGGCAAACCGTACCATAACAATGGAGGTAATAATGGCCAGGAAGGCAATAATAGAAATTGGAGACCCCAAGAGAGAAGAAATAACTTCGATGACGAGGCAGAAGAGCGATATCATGCTTCTTTGCGATACCTCGAAGAAAGGGGAGATGAGCCCCAGAAATCACAAGTCCGCTGGCAAGAAGTCATGCAGAACAGGACATCGCCAGACAGATATGGAGATGGAGCTAAGAGTTTGGAACTACAGCGCAGCGAACAGGAGAGAAGGAACTCCAAAGGGGCGGGCGCTGAAGAAAAAAAAAACGCCAAAATTAGAAGAGCTCGAGACTGATGGATGGAAGTCTATTAACATCATCAATTGGATAGCCAAACCAGAAGAATTGATTGAGGATACAGGAGGACCACAGGTCATGGTCAAGAGAGAATTGCCTATTATAATTGTGAGAGTGGCAGGATTAAAAGTCAGAAGTCTGCTAGACACAGGATCAACAGTGAGCCTGATGACACAAGCTCTATATAATGAAATAGCCCGGAGAGAGAACATTTTGAAGATACCGATCTCCAGTGTCAAAATTAAAGGGGTAATTCCAGACAGAACAATGATATGTAAATACCAGGTATTCCTAGATTTACAGATAGGAGGCTCTATTTTCTCACAGAGTTTTCTGTTAGTAAACAAACTACCTTATAACCTACTTATTGGGGCAGAGTTTATAAGGGAATACAGAGTGATAATTGACCTAGCACAGGACAGGGTTATGTTCCATGTGAATGAAGAAGCTGAAGGCTTAGAGGTCGCACTCAATGAAATTGAACCAGGGTCCAGTGAACAAGTATGGCATACATACAGAGATGTGGCTGATGAAGAAGTATTAGCTATGGAGCAGTTGGAAGCGGAGCTCAAAACACTAGCCACAGACTTGGAAAAAGATCTGGAACCCAAATTGGAAGACTACATTTCGGAGAAGCTAGAAGAAGCGAAAATTGGGCTAAAAGAGAAGGAAAATTTAAAGCAGTTATTGCTGGAACAGAAGGAAGTCTTTGATTCGAGACCTGGTCGGATAAAGAACTTCACTTATGCTTTTCAAGTCAGTGATTGGACACCATTTAGGCAGAAACCCTACCCTATAGCTGAAAAGCATTATGCAAAAGTGAAAGAGGCAATTCAGGAGATGTTGGAGGCCGGTGTTATTGAGAAAACACCTACGCCTTATGTAAGTCCATTGGTAATTGTACCAAAGACAGACGGATCTGTCAGAGTCTGCTTGGACCTGAGACGCTTAAATTTGAGAGTTATTCCGGAATTTGACCAAGTGCCACCTATTAAAGAGATCCTCAGGAAGTTTAAAGGGAAAACTATATTCTCAAATTTGGATATCACATCCAGTTTCCACCATCTTGAATTAGAGAAGAAAACTAGTCTGTTGACAGGATTTATGTTTGATCAACATACATTCACATTTTTAAGGCTACCTTTTGGGTTGAAAACAGCTGGTTCAGCCCTGATAAGAGCGTTAGATCGCAATCTATCAGATGAGGTTAAAGAGAGTACCATCAGATATGTAGACGACATTCTACTCACATCAGAATCTCTGGAGGAGCACACGAGAGACCTGAAGAAGTTGCTAGATGACCTTCGAGAAGCGAATTTTAAGGTCAATATCAAGAAATCGCACTTCTGTCAGAGGGAAGTTAAATTCCTAGGGCATGTTATTGATGCAAATGGAGTGAAGCCTAACCCAGATAAATTGGAGGTAATTCGGAATTTCCCTCGACCCACGAAAGTTAAGCACGTCCGACAGTATTTGGGAGTAATTGGATTCTTTTCGAACCACTGCCCAAACTATACTGCGACAGTAGCACCACTGCAGGACCTATTGAAGAAAGGCGGCAGATGGAATTGGACGGAGCAATGTCAGGAAGCATTCGTGAGGTCAAAACAAATGCTTTTGGAATATGTGAAACTGGGATACCCAGATTATACCCAGAAGTTTATCATACAGACGGATGCATCACTTATTGGGATTGGAGCGATGCTATTCCAGGAAAATGTTGACCAGCCTGAGAAGAAAGTTTTTATCGCCTTTATCAGCAGAAGACTGAGAGCCCATGAGAAAAATTACACGATCACAGAGATAGAATTGCTCGCAATTTTGTACGCGTTGCAATCGTGGCACAAACTCGTGTACGGCTTCTGAATAGTTCTGAGAACAGACCATAAAGCTTTAACATTTTTGTTAAAGACAGATTTGTCTAGTCAGAGATTGACAAGATGGTCCCTGTATATCCAGCAATTTAATGTGGAAATAGAATACTGTCCAGGGAAAGAGAATGTAATACCGGACATATTAAGTCGTTACCCTAGAGAAGAAGAAGTACTAGCGGTCCAGATTGAGAATCGAGATCAGAAGACGTTGGATGACTTAAGGAACATTACCAACCTACAACGCGAAGACCCATGGTTGAAGATGATAATCGATTACTTTGAGGGACGATTAGCAAGGGGAACTGCGATATACAGAGAGGCGGAGGCATTGGCAACAGATTATATATGGTATAATCAGATATTACACAAGTGGGACGATGTGGATCACACACGTAAAAGGATTGTAATTCCTGCATCTTTGCAGAGGAGATTAGTATGGCTAGCCCACAGAGCATTTGGCCATCCGGGGATTGATAAAATCTGTGCTCTGTTGAAGGAAGCATTTACTTGGCCAAAATTGAGAGAAACGGTGAGAAATGCTATTAGAACATGTGATCTTTGCCAAAGGGTAAAGCCGAATCCCTTTTTAATGAGGCAACGACCTATCCCGTTATTACCAGAGAAGCCAAGGCAGCTATTGAGTATCGACAACTTTGGACCATTGCCTAGAGCACGTAGAGGCAATAGACACATTTTTGTAGCCATGGATGTATTTTCGAAAATGGTGGTGTTGTGCCCCATTCAAAAGACAAGTTCAAAACAGGTCTTGAAGCGCCTGAAAGAGAGAGTTATTCCGATTCTTGGGAAGCCGGATAACATTCTCTCGGACCACGGAAGTTGCTTTACTAGTGCAGAATTTCGTCGAGAACTGGAAACTCTAGGAATTAGGCAGATTTTATCTACCATTCGCCATCCTGAGGCAAGTCCCGTTGAAAGAGTAATGAGAGAGATCCAGAAATACATGAAGATCTACTGTTCTGAAGCGAATTGGCGTTGGATTGAATTTCTAGAAGTAATTGAATACTGTGTAAATAATACTGTACATGAGGCGACAGGTCAGGTTCCCGTTACTCTACATCTGGATCAGAGACCAGAGAGACCGTGGAATGGTGTTATTCCATTACCTGTAGACGCACAGCCCGGTAGAGAATTGAGGATCCAACGAACCTTTGAATATCTCAAAGCACAGGCGGAGAGACGTCAGAGAAGGAATCGTGCGAAGAGGTATCATAAACCGCTTCTCGTGGGACAGAAAGTTTTAATTAAGAAACCCGCCAGTTCAGATCCAGAGGCTCGGAAGTATAAGAAGTTTAATTTTTCTTACCACGGCCCGTTCGAGGTGATAAGAGACCTCCAGAACAATGCATACAGGTTAAGGCATTTAGAGAATGGAAACGAGGTCGTTATGAACATAGCCAACTTAAAAATTTATTACTCGCCAGAAGAATTCGATGAACCAGAAGAAGAATTAGTAACGCACACCCAACTCAACGTGGAGAGCGGAGGCAGCCAAGCAGGCAGACCTGAATGTTGGAACGGCGAGACGGGACAAGAAGCAGACAGTTTACCCAGTGTAAGCGGAGAGCAGAAAGAATGCCAGTGTTTGCGAGAATTCTATGAAGAAATGGTCAGGGTAGCCAGAGAGGTTGAGGCTGTAAACGCGACCCTTCGCAGGGAGAATAGACAGCTCAGAAACAAGGCCGAGTGTGGAAGGGGGAACACTACTAACCCACTCGCAGCCAGACAAGGTGAAGGACCCCAGACGTAAACACAGACGGTGGTCGACAGTCAGCTGGTTACTTATATAAGCCACTTGCATTGGACTTTTATAAGTTTTGCAAGGGGAACATGAACCCGATGGGGTTATGCTGACTGGAATCGAACATGGTTCTCAGAGACTGTGATCAGTAAAAAGGTTCCGCCAGGAAGCGAACCAGAGATCTGTACAGGGAGTTTCTTGGTAAAAACCCCTCGAAAGAGATGTATATTTAATCACTGGTGTGGTTTTTGATGAAATGGCATTATTTATTAAAATAATGTAGGAAATAATGAGCAGATTATATCATTATAAGACGATTTGGTGTAAGCTATTGGAGGTTTGAAGCACAGAGGAGGGCAGAGCTGACATTTACTAATCGGCCCAGAATTGTGGGTTGGTCCCAGTGGAGCCACGTCCATCTCTGTCACCCCATTATGTCGTCTGGAGCAGGGGAGAGGCCTGAATAATGACACAGTTATTCCCCGACGGAGAATAGATTTAGAGGAGGGGCGGTGAAATGCTCAGAAGAATCATTGATTACTCGCGATTGGAGTAACGAATCGAGATGAGAGTTGCACACAGGTGAATATCTTGGCAAGAAGATAATTTTAGAGTCTTTTACATGCGAAATTGGTGCATATTTAGTGATGTGCGTAAGGACTGTAAAACGACCATTGTTCGCGGATGGATGTGAAGATGTTGACGGGGAGTTCCCGACTAGGTAGCGTCCCACGCCATGGAGAAAGGAATTAATATTAATTAATTGAACGAGCGATTCCTTTGCACACAGATAGTTTTGGGACCTGTGAAGAGAGAGGAACACAATGATCATGGTTTGAAGACCTGAATCATGCTGTGAGAGGAGCGAAGATTACGCGGGAAGATGTTGCTCTACTTTCTGTGGAAATCCGATATAAGGGAGTAGACCCCAGGAGGAGCCCTCACTTGAATCTCAGTCCTACTCTGTTCTCAGTGTTACTCTGTTCTAACTCACTTGAATCTCAGTCCTACTCTGTTCTCAGTGTTACTCTGTTCTAGCTCACTTGAAGTCAGTTGAAGCCCAGTTGTAAGCCAGTCGAGACGCAGCCAAGTTCAGTCTACATGCCGCCAAGCGCAGTTACAGTCAGTTATAGTTTTACTCAATTGTCAATTGTAGCACAATGGCAATAAGTTGCAATCAGTATGCAGCAAATATGCAGCAGTACGAGACAGCGTGTAAGCCGCAGACAGAAGTCTTCAAATAAGTTACGTGCAGTCTTCGAGTGAAACTTCAGTCAGCTACAGCCAGGTGGAAGCCAGTTCGTCAAGGCAAAACGCATGACGATTCTATTCATCGAGACGCCGAACAAAGACTGGTATGTGTAAAAGAAACAGTAAATACGCTTGTATGAATAATAGTCGTGATACAGGCATAATCAGCCGCACGAACTATGACGTGTTCAGTATGAAGCACCGTATAGACTAACGGTAGCAATATTGTATATAATTATTTGTGAAAGTGTTGAACTTTATTAAGCGCACTGTGTATAGTATTAACTAATCGTATATGTGTAACTACGATAGAATGCGCTAAAGAAACTCTACTAAGTGTTTGGTATTGCCATGAGAGTACCAAATGTTAACGCTTACTGTAGGAGTAATGATCGTCACAAAAACTGTTGGAGAGTTCCGAGAGCAGATAACCAGACTTTCAATCAGGAGTTGATAACGTAAGATGCCGTCGACACCTGCAATTTCGATCTCTGCTAGGGAATTTCAGCATTGAAATGTGTATAAAGTGACGAGTGTTCAGTGTAATGTATATGTAAAAATATCATTTAAAGTAGTGTTTGATGAAGTGTTTCACATGTTTGAGGAGTGATAACTTCCTGAAAGGTATGCAACGTGTCGTGTTGGTGATAGGAATGTGTAATCAAATGTGTGTAAACAAGAGAAATATGTCGCGTTAAACCCATTATGGCGGGCGACATGGAAGAATATGATTGGTTGGAGCCACCTTAGATGCCTATAGAGATGTAAGTACCCCACAAATTATGGTTATAATTATGTAGAAGTATGGACCGATGCATGTCTGTGATTCCGTAAAGGTATTGTGAATTCCTTATAGATGCCAGTAAAAATCAGTTAGGAGGCTGATCCTCCATGTTTAATCAGTATTGAGTTGATTTTTATAGAGTTGAGATGTTGATTTGCATCATTAAGTGGAGTAGTTATTCCCACTATGAATTAAGAATGGCAATCAGTTATGTAAATGTAACGAACGCGATTGTTCGAGTTTAAAACGTCTAGCTATGTCGGAAATTTTGGTAATTTATATGAGAATAATAATAAATAATGATTTTGGTCATTTATGTCAATGAGATTCATAATAATAATCAAGGATGATTTTGGTCATTTATGTCAGTGAGAAATGATGATAATAATAATAATGGTTATTAAGTGTATGAATGAACACATCAGGAAACAAATAAATGGTGTAAGCGAGAATTATTAACGCTAAGTGCAAGGCTTATCAATCTAAGCAGGAAGATGTTACAGTGAGATTACATTTCAGTAATTATGGAAAGAAGCTTTATATCAGAATATTGCATATATTCAGTAATGATACCAGTAATGAAAGAGCTTTTAATGAATTGAATTTGCAGCTTAATTGAGAAGCTTATAGAGTAAATGTTAGATTTCTCTTAATATTAGAGGTCGGAATGTCGTAGCATGGAGCATTAGGGGCCAGATAGTCTATTCTACGTATGAATTCTCCTATGTCGTGGACATTGTTGGAGATATTATTTATGCCAGAGTTTTAGTGAATGGACCCTAACTCTGAAGAAAGGATTGGAATGTGTTCCGGATTGGAATCCTATGATAGAGTCGAGGATAACAAGGACACCTCGCAGCTCTATGATTTCCCGAGAACTTATGATGAGTTATTTACGCTCGTGGGCAGCGAAAACTCAGGGCGACAGTGGTTTTGTGCGCCTATATTATACTTGAGACATCGGTCACCGCCTGGCTCATGCATTACGAACCCCGAACCTTCATGTTGAATGGACCCATGTGAGGCCATTAATTAATCATTACCCTCGACGTAGGAATAATTACAAAAGCTCATTCAATACCTGTTGGCATAATAGTCAATTAAGATCCTTTGGGAACATATGTGTCGGTCAGGACACAGTATTTGTCTTGTAAATCTCCACTGCTTAGAGAGAGGGAAGCTTTCAAACTTTTAGAAAGGGCGAGATAATTGGTGGAACGACCCATCCCACTTTCTATTGTGTAGCGATTTCCTTTAGCCGAGGGTCGGTGCCAACCACCCGAACCGCTCAGGCAAGTTATAGAGGGAAGAGATTCTAGACCTTATTAAAATGACATATAATGCAAGATTGTTATGTTGAGTATTAGAGCCATGTGGTTTGTGAACACATGGATAATTATAGTTAATCCTGATGGTTCATTAATTTAGCTATCTGACGAATAGTTACATGATATATTTGTACTGTCACTGGAACCAAGTCATGTAGTTGGTTACTAGATGCCAATCGCCATGAGCGCGAGGCAGTCTATCGTACAATCCGACATAAGCTATAACGTAACGTTTTATATAGGAATCACAGACAGCATGCGGTGAAACCATATAATTGGAGGATGTAGGGGGTAGCTTACATAATTATGGAGTTGCACGTTGATTTTGGTGCAACGTCCAAATAGGTAAATGCATGCAAAGCATTTCATTGGTGAGAAGAAAAATATTAAAACACGCACGGCACACATAATTGTTTAACATAAAGAGATTTAAGGAATAATCCTTGTTGTAATATTAAAGAAGTCACATTGTATGACTGTTATGTTAATGTACATTTGTTTTGAAGTCGTAGGTGCATCAGCGCACTAGTATATCCTTGTGAAGTTCACAGAAGGGTAAAGCATTATGGCTAGATATGACTTTGTTGTGATTTTATATTTGTTTACTTATGGATTGTGGAAGTAAAAATTTTGTTTGCTTTTATTTTATGCTTTTTGGGTATTGTTTTGTGTTTGAAGCCATGATTTATAAATGAATTAAAGTTTTAGAATAGAGTTGTGCCTTATCATTGTAGAGTTGATACCTGTTAGCCTCAAATCCAAAATATGCACTGCAAAATTGGGGTTACCGTACACGCCTGAGAGCTGATGCTAGTTGGAGGCAGATGCATATTATTCAACGAGATTACTCACATGGGTACAGTATAGAAGTTACATGTATTTTAAAATTGGACATATCAGCAGGCATAGAATCATGTTGGCAGCACTGCCTTGTATTAATTACTCCAAATTAATCTACAATGTCAGGTGCTATACGTGTGCAATGTATAGAGCTGTTGGCTTGCATACTTTCTGATATATTGATATTAGGGGGAAAAATATAGACAGCATTTATTAACAGTTGGCAGCCCTGATTGCTCCTAACAATACTTACAGTCATTCTGTTATGGTACACATAGCACATACGAATTTTGGTTGTAATCCAACTGACAGTATAGAAGTTACATGTATTTAAAAATTGGTACTATCAGCAGGCTTATAATCATGTTGGTAGAACTGACGTATATAAGTTACTCAAAATTAATCTAAAATGTCAGATTATACGTGTGCATAGTTTAAAGCTGTTGGCTTGCATACCTTCTGATATATTGGTATTTGGATAAAAAATAGAGATAGCAATTATTAACAGTTAGCAGCCCTGGTGGCTCTTAAGAATACGCTCAATCATATCTGTTTATATACAGATAGTACATACAAAATTTGGTCGAAATCCAATTGATAGTGTAGAAGTTATATGCATTTAAACATTGGACCTATCAGAAGGCTTAAAATTATTTTGGCAACACTGTCATTGTTGGCCTCCTGGAAATTAAACTGAAATAGTATTATCTGCATGTGTACCAATTTTGGAATAGCTCCCATGCATACCTTGCGAGATATCCAACATGGAGCTCAAATTTCTAGTGCGTTTTTTCAGCAGTTGGTAGCACTGACATCATTTTCAAATATGGACGTGTGATATTCCGGTGCACATCTTTACTCATACTAAATTTGGATTTGATTGCTGCAGCCGTTTAGGAGTTGATAGGGGGGGGGGGGGGACACACACACAGCCAGACAGCCAGACAGACAGACAGACAGACAGACAGAAGGACAGACAGACAGACAGACAGACAGACAGACACACACATTTTCCCGGATCGATCTCATAAGTCTACTTTCTCCTCATTTTTGCAAAATGTGAAAAGTAGGCTAATCATCCCCTAGATACGTATGAATCGCGGTATATGCATGAACATTTTACGGTATGTCTCTCACGACATTCGAACCTCCGGTTTAGAGAACCATTTGTTCAGGACTTTCCACTACTACCCCCCCCCCCTCCCCTTCCCCCCCCCCCCCCCCCCCCAACAACTCTGTATGCTATATGGTAAACATTTTTCTTTTGGTTGGTTTGCTCTCGTGCAGTTTCCATCCTGGTGACCTAAATTCACGTAGATTAGCCTGCAAAAGTTGTTGGGGCCTGTCATAACTAATAACATCACGTATCTTGTAATATTATTACAGTAGAACTTCGTTTATCCGGACGTCAAACAACCGGAACGTCGACTATCCAGACGAGCGGAAAAGAAAAAAAAAGCTTAAGCTAATGTACATGAAGGAAGTTTTACGTCGTTTACTGTTGGCAGAAGATGAGGAGAGAGTGATATCTTTTTCAAAAAAAGCTCGCACTTAAGGACTACTGTTACATGATAGCCGACGGGTGGAACACTTTAACATCACAGAATCTTCGAAATGCATGGAATAAATTGGTAGGAAAAGAAGAGACCGTTAAGACCACAGACACTGTTGATGAAGATTTGGATGAAGTGAAAAATGAGCTATTCCCCCAAGTTGCTGGATTTTCCGACTGTGATAGAGAAGACGCACACGCTTGGTTGGAAAGTGACAGTGACCCAGGTTTTCAAATCTTAGATGATGATGATGATGATGAGTAAATAGCTTCTCTGGTGCAAGAAGTAAGTGAGGATGACGAAAAAGTCGAAAGCCTAGATAAGGAAGATGAAGAAGACCCAAGTCGTGGAGAAGCTTTTACTGCATTAGAACCTGCACTATTGTGGTATGGTTGCACTATGAAATAAACGCATGTTCGATTATCCGGAACACTTTCGGTCCCAATTAGTCCGGATAAACGACGTTCTACTGTATTACTAGCGGACCCATTCGAGAACTCGTTGTCTGTGTTTATAAACCATCCGCCCTTATTGTTACGCGGGTTCGACGCGACAGACCAGGACTATCGCCTTCTTTATGTTTAAATGACTTTATAAACAAATATTTCCGTTGAATTTTCAAGAAATGCAAGATTTTTCATGTACTATTCAGACGATTTGGTAGATGTTGGTACAAACCGCACCTTCGAAGTCCCTCTGGTTTAAGAGCCTGACTTTTGTGAAACATACACCCTGAAGTTTTATATTTATGATGATAATGATGATTATTATTAGGCCATCTAGTCCGCTTCGCTGGGTATTGGCGAGCATTCATGGCTGTCACCATGGAGGCGGGGTTTGATTCCTGGCTCTGCCAAGAAATTTAATTCTGGCCTGAGGGCTGGAACGGGGTACACTCATCCTCGTGAGGCAAAACTGAGAAGAGGCTGGTTTGATTCTTACCTCAGCCATCCTGGTAGTTGTTTTCCGTGGTTTCCCACTTCTGCTCCAGGTCAATGCCGGGATGGTACCTAAGCTAAGGCCACGGCCGCTTCCTACCCAAATCCCACGTTAATCACAAATACACACACTAGTACAGACATCACAATGACCCAGGGTCTCAGACAAAATTTCACACACACACACCAAAGTACACGGGGCTACAAGCCCCTAAAGAAACAAAAACATAATCACTCGTTTTCGAGTAAGACTATCTTTCAAATTTGAGTTGTTAGATGAATGTATTGGACCAACAGCGGTAGCTACTCCCGGTAAAGCGCAGCGTTAGGCCATGGGGCCAAGCTCTCTGCTGACTCGGTAGACGTGGATTCGAGCCCCACAGTCGGCTGTCCTTGAAATAGTTTCCCGTATTTTCCCATTTTCAACTCCAGGCAAATACTGGGGCGCTACCTTCAGACAGGCCACGGCCGCTTCCTTCCACATCCTTGCCCAGTTTCAATCATCTTCATACATTTCATATCTCATTAACTCCTCTCATGAAGTTGGAGTCAGGAAGGGCATCCGTCCATAAAAACATCCGCCACATAGAATTTCATCGCATCTCATCCCCACCCCGTTGGAAACGGGAATAATAAGAGGTAGACATACAGATGGCTGTATAGGCCTGGTCCAATCCTGGAAGCAGAAACTGTTCCATAGTAGTGACACTAAACGTTTATTTTTAGCCTATTTTTCTCATTTTGCAAAAATGAGGAAAAAGTACACTTATGAGATCGATCCGGGAAATTGTGTGCCTGTCTGTCTGTCTCTCTGTATGTCCCCCCCCCCCCCCTTACCAACTCCTAAACGGCTGCAGCTATAGGAACCAAATTTGGTAAGAGTAATGATCTATACATGAATATCGCACGGCCACATTTGAAATTTACGTCAGTGCTACCAACTGCTGAAAAATCGTAATTGAAATTTGAGCTGAACGTTGAAAAGCTCAGAAGTTATGTATGCGAACTATTCCATGCACACATGTAGATAATAACATTCCAGATTCATTTTCAGAAGTCCATACAATGTCAGTGTTGTCAACATAATTCTAAGCTTGCCGATAAGTCCAATTTGTAAATGCACATAACTTCTATACTATTGATTGGATTTCAAACAAATTTCGTATATACTATGTGTACCATAACAGTTATGACTAGCCGTATTCGCAAGAACAAGCATGACTGCCATCTGTTAATGAATGCTCCCTCTATCTGTTTAATTCTAATATCAATGTAACAGAAAGTATGCAAGCTATCAACTCTAAACTTTGCACACGTAGAGTAGCCTACCTGACATTCTAGATTAATTTGGAGTAACTAATATACCTCAGTGCTGCCAACATGATTCTAAGATTTCTTATAGTTTCAATTTTTAATTAGCGGCTTCGGTGGCGTAGTCGGTAGCATGCTGAACTGCTATGCCCAAGATAGCGGGTTCAAACCCGGCCGAAGTCGTCGGATTTTTTAAGAGCGTTAAAAATCCTTCAGTATGCCTTCCTTCGGAGGGGAAGTAAAGCCGGCGGTCCCATGTCATATATTTATGGCATGTAAAAGATCCTTTCACAGACTAAACTTGTGTAAAGCAAAGTTTGTTAGGTTAGATTTCGTCAGAACGCTCTATCAAAGTTCCAACGTTCACCACTAGGTATCATTGATATCTGGTGGTGAAAGTTGGAACTACTTGAAATTGAACGAAACTTGTAGCTCACCCTTTAGGGTATCCGCTGGAAGCAGCTACAGACTCAGGCGAGCCGAACATGTCCTCGGACACTCCCGGCACTAAAAGCCATACGATAAATAAATAAATAATTTTTAATTACATGTAACTTCTACAGTAACAAATGGATTATATACAAAATTGGCACTATAATAGATCGTAATATTTCAGATTAATTCTGAGCATCACATACATTGTTCCCAACATGATTTTACGAGCGCTGATCAATCCAATATCAAAGAGCATGTAACGTCCATACTATCCATTAGACGTCAACCAAATTTTGTATATTTATTCTAAACCTGAATATATTCGGAGTCACCAGGACTGCCAACTGTAGTATGTTACTCTATTAGGCTACACTATTTCTGGTGTATTTCAAACTGCAGTACTTGGAAATGTTAGTATTACCAACTTGAATGCGTCTTTATTCTAGATACGTGTATATAGATTGGCATGAATCTTAAATTTTAAGAAAAGTAGGCACTTCACGGAACTTCTTGTTGTGGAATGGTATCGTGGTATGAAGTTCTCATCCTATGAAACTAATCGTACACTGACACAGGTCGGTACGAAACGGAAGTACTGACTGCACTGTGTTCTTTCCTTACGCATAAACCGGGAGGAAATCGTTGTCGCTGCTATTTCAATGGACTGACTGGCGAACCTGCTGAAAGAAACCAATTGCCGTATTCAAGCAGTACAAACGGAAGCTATTTTAAACGCATAAAAGGAAACTCTTTTTATAATAAAAAAAGAAGAAGAAATACCGCAAGAGACTTCTTCCCTCTCTTTCTTCTTTCGTCTCTTATAGTTTTTATTTTCTTGTTCAACTTTTTTAGAAGTTCAAATTGAAATTGATTGGTTATCTTGAGAATGGTATTCAGTGCGACAACCTCGCCCGGATATTTTATCAGTCGATACATCTTGTCAATATAGCAGAGCAGCATGCAGTATATTAATGAAATATCACATCATCGTCTTGGAAGCCAATTTTCAGAGTTGCCTTAATATTGAAATGTAATGTTTTTCAGTCGGTCAACACGATTGTCTCCCTGATTCTGAAATAAAAAGAACATGCGATTAATAAATTCACTTGGATGACCAGTCATGTGATCATCATCAGATCCAATACACATAGGCAGTTACAGTAGCTCACCCTCGGGTTTTGCTTCGTGCATTTAGTTTGGGGTATCTTATTCGTATCTTATTATATTGGGTTAACATGGGGTTGCAGAGGTGATTTTTATTGTGCCTGTGTGTTTTTGTGTGGACGGATTCATTTTTGGATGGTCCGGACAACCTAGGATCACTGTTTATTAATTATCGGTTTTTGGATATTTGATATTATAAAATACGGGGTTTTGCGATTTATTACGTTTTGGGAATAAGGATATAAGACTGTATTAAGTAGAAGCATTATTTCATTTTGGTTTGGGGTTAATAGCTTTATTTTAACCTAGTAATGTTAAATGTTAGATTTGTGGCTGTACTATAAAGGTACAATGAATTGAGATTTTCAAGTGCAGGATTCGTGACATACCCGGAAAAGACAGGCGGTAATTCGGCTTGTGTGGGATTACCTAGGCTATTTCTGGCATGAACTCCCATGAACTTCGCGTGTGTGACGTCAGTGTGGATTTTGACTGTCCGATGTTTATGTGTTGACGCGGATGTTCCGCTAGGAGCGGACTACGCACAATTTGAGTTCCGGCAAAAACTTTGGGGTTATGGTATCCTTGCGCGAGTGCATATAATGGCGTGTCTGGCGCTCAGAAGGGGTCTTATTGTTTTATCGGCAGAACACTGATCTACTAATGTACCACGCCTAAAGGTTAAATCTGTCTGAAAGATTTCATCGAAGTCATGCGAGGATGGAGAGGGGAACAAGCAGTTCGACAAGTAACAGAAGAAAGTAGAATGAACCAGTCGTAAGGTGTGTAGATGTTTTGTGTGCGGTCGGTTCAGTGTAAATATGATAGGAGGCTGAATGCCTGGGGTCAAACTGACCAGAAGTGTTGTTGCTCTAAGAGCGTAGAAGCAGTGAACAAAAGGTACTGTACAAAGTTTTATTGCAAGTGTATTTTGTGTTGTATATTTTTGTACATATGTGTTAGAACAGCCAATAGATTATTTCGTTAAATTCATGTGTGTTTATATTCCTGTCGTGTATGAACCTGGTACATCAGCAAACGCATGCCAAATGCCCTACTCCTGGGAGAAAGAGTTTTCATAGTCGGGGCAACAGCTATGTATTTATTTTTATTTTATTCAGGAAGACCCATATGGTCAACCTTGGCGCCCATTAAAAGTCGGGAAGTAACGTTAAAATCACTTGTGGCCTGTATTTAAAGGCAGTAAATTCTGTAGGTTTGTAGTAAATGAGGGTAATTAATTGTAAATCAACTCCAGCGAGGAGGATGAGAGTGTTTCAGGCTATTACATCTATGTCTAGATTTAATTATTATGGGTGATAGGATTTGCAATTTGGTTCCTTACTTTAAGGGCTACAACAACGCGGTCATGTAGCCCCGTGTACTTTGGGTGTGTGTAGAATCTGTCTGATAACCGGTGTTAATTATGATGTCTGCATTAGTGTGTGTTATCTGTTTTTAATTCAAGTAAGGACTGCAGACATTGAATTTCAAGTAGTTCCTACTTTTCCTGCCAAACGCCACCGTCAACAACTACTAGTTCGGAACTCGGCTACTAGACGCCACCGCAGTAAACTCCTCGAGACAAACGTGGTAACCCTAACAGCGTTGTTTAATCTATAATGAATTTAGCTTCACACAGGTGTAATTAGTGGAAGGTTTTTTAACATGCCATATCAATGACATGGGACCGCCGGCTTTACTTCCCCTCCGAAGGCATACTGAGGGATTTTTAACGCTCTTAAAAAAATCCGACGACTTCTGCCGGGTTTGAACCCGCGATCTTGGGCATAGAAGCTCAGCATGCTACCAACTACGCCACCGAAGCCGCTGACATGAGATTAATACATTCACTTGGACCAGTCAAGTGATCAACATCAGATCCTATACACATAGTCAATAATAATTAAATTAATTTAATTAAATTAATATAAATAATGTGACTATCTCAGTAATGTAACAAGGTGTTCATTAAAGAACATATTGCCTACTTTCTCCTAAATGCATGGGTATTGTTATAACTTATTGTCCTTTTCAAGGAGTATAATTGAATGTTGGTTGTAGTAGCTTGTTGAAATACAACGTGCTATACGGATATTAAACATGAATAGGAGGTGCCCTTTGCTAGTGCTACCTCTGTACAAAATTTCGTTCAATTCGGTTCCACACTGTTAGAATTGATGTGGTGAATCCATTTGCACACATACATGGCCGCTATCTGCAAACTTTTGGGATGATGACCTTGTAGTTTAGTCAAAAGACACTCGCCATATAAATATATGTTGTTGCAAAATTTGGTAGAGATCGGATGATTAACTTAGTCGTAATTTGATTTATGCTTTGAACCTTTGGGTGGCCGCCATTACGTTTCCGTCAAGATGGTGGCGATATAAATCATGGCACTGGGGTACCCTTTGCTAGTGCTACCTCTGTACCAAATTTCGTTTAATTCGGTTCCACCGTGTTCGAAATGATAGGGGGGGATAGACATTCAGAGTACACACACTCACACACACACAGACAGACATACAATTTTTCGCCCTGTGTTGATCTCATAAGTCTACTTCCATTTTTTGCAAACATCGAAAGTAGGCTAATAAATGGAATTGTATTGCGTCTTACAGCAATAGATGGACCTGTGACGTTTTGTTGCCATGGTTACTGGTTTGCATTCTTTCATTATTGTATTAAATGAAATACGTTTTCTGGGAATATCTCAAAAACTGTTGCTTTTAGTGCCTAAAAAAGATGGTTTCCCTTCGTTTCTCACATTGAGGGGCTGAAAATGAGCTTTGTCTCGCCCTTCTACGCCTATGTCTGCAAGTGTTTTAAGGGGGAAGGCCCCCTGTTATGAGAGGTACAGAGAAGAGTTACATCAATGATTAGTGTCGTGCCTCTGAAGGATATCTGTACCAAATTTTACGTTGATCCACCCAGCCGTTCTGGAGTTATAAGGGAACAAAATTGTCCACCGACAGACAGACATACCGACAGACAGAGAGACTAACATTTTATTTTCGCGCGCAACCGTCATAAAACAATCTGAAACGCAAATTTCCGTAGAAATTCAGAAAAAAACAGAAAAACTTCCATTTTTATATACTCGTATATAGAGATTGTGCACACTCGTTTTGACCGACTATAAACAAAGCGACTAAAAGCGATTCCGCCATTAGATTACTTATTCAACTCTGAAAAATGTGTGAGGATTTCACCACTTCTGCATCTGTGCCTGCCATGAACGCTCTTTGCAGTTAGCAGAGCACATTTTATTGAAACGAACGTTCTACCCGCTTCTGCAGTTACACTGTAAACACTGGGGTGTAAATCAATAAAAGTTGGCTCTGTTCAGGGGTATGATAGCCCTGTGGCCTTAAGGTTTCCCCCCTCCAGTGATGCAACTAACTAGTCTCTTTGATCAGTGAACCGATCGTCTGACACAGTCAAAGGCCATTATTGGCTTCACTGTGTTAACTTTAATACACATTATTGCGTGAGGGCGATTTCATTTACTCGGGAACACTCTATTATGAGATCAATAATGTTTTGATTTGTGTTCTTCACCCTGGTCATGGGGAACTCTGCACCAGCATACAAATATAGGGGGTGGGTGCGAAATCAAAACACACGCAGATAGTCGCGATTTGCCACTGTCTCATGCAGTACAGGCTGTGAGTTACGTTACAGAACCCTCACTAAAATTTGTTATCTTAACCAGCTAACGCGCTATCTCGGGTCTCGCTGGCATCGGGAGAGCATGGGTTCGAATCCCACCTCGGCCCTTCTGAAAATTATGTTCGTGGTTGTCCATTTTCACCACCAGGCAAATGCAGGGACGGTTCCTTTCAATAGGTCCAGGGCGGATATCCTTTCATAATCCATTATCTGACCCGTCCTGAAAAGAAAAACAAGATGTTCAGTAAAGAACATATAGCCTACTTTCTCCTAAATGCATGGGTATTGTTATAACTCTTTGTCCTTTTCAAGGAGATTTTCGAAGTGAAATGCCATGTCCTGTGGTTCGGATTCCACGTAAAAAGGAGGTCCCGTGGCTTATAATCACAAGATTCACGGTCACGTAAAACTACAATCTTCCTTTTTTGATTGAATGTTGGTTGTAGTAGCTTGTTGAAATACAACGTGCTATAGGGATATTAAACATGAATATGAGGTGCCCTTTGCTAATGCTACCTCTGTACCAAATTTCATTCCATTCGGTTTCACCGTGTTTGAATTGATAGGGGGAATCGATTTGCACACATACTTGGCCGCCATCTGCAAACTATTGGGCTGATGTTCTTGCAGTTTGGTCTGAATATGTTTCCCACATAAAGATATGGTGTTGCAAAATTTGGTAGAGACTAGATTATTAGGTTGGTCGTAATTACATTTTAGCTTTTAACATTTGGGTGGCCGCGATTACGTTTCCGTCAAGATAGCGGTGATATAAAACATGACACTGAGGTGCCCTTTGCTAGTGCTACCTCTGTACCAAATTTCGTTCCATTCAGTTTCACCGTGTTCGAATTGATAAGGGGAATCGATTTTCACACAAAGATGGCAGCCATCCGCAAAATATCAGGCTGATGACCTATTAGATTGGTCAAAGGATGCTCCCTCCATAAAGGTATGTTGTTGCTAAATTTGGTAGAGATCGGATGATTAGGCTAATCGAAATTTGATTTAAGCTTTGAACATTTGTGTGGCCGCCATTACGTTTCCGTCAAGATGGCGGCGATATAAAACATGACACTGAGGTGCCATTTGCTAGTGCTACCTCTGTACCAAATTTCGTTCATTCGGTTCCACCGTGTTCGAATTAATAGGGGGAATCAATTTTGACATAAAGATGGCCACCATCCGCAAACTATTAGGCTAATAACCTATTATATTGGTCAAGGGATGCTCCCTCCATAAAGTAATGTTGTTGCAAAGTTTGGTAGAGATCGGATGGTTATGTTAGTCGTAATTTTACTTAAGCTTTAAACATTTGTGTGGCCGCCATTACGTTTCTGTCAATATGGCGGCGATATAAATCATGACACTGAGATGCCCTTTGCCAGTGCTATCTTTGTACCAAATTTCGTTCCATTCGGTTTCACCGTGTTTGAATTAATAGGGGGAATCGATTTTGACACAAAGATGGCCGCCATCCGCAAACTATTATGCGAATGACCTATTAGATTGGTCAAAGAATGCTCCCTCCATAAAGGTATGTAGTTGCAAAATTTGGTAGAGATCGGATGATTAGGTTAATCGTAATTTGATTTAAGCTTTGAACATTCGTGTGGCCACCATTACGTTTCAGTCAAGATGGCGGCGATATAAAACATGACACTGAGGTGCCCTTTGCTAGTGCTACCTCTGTACCAAATTTCGTTCATTCGGTTCCACCGTGTTCGAATTAATAGGGGGAATCAATTTTGACATAAAGATGGCCGCCATCCGCAAACTATTCGGCTAATAACCTATTATATTGGTCAAGGGATGCTCCCTCCATAAAGTAATGTTGTTGCAAAGTTTGGTAGAGATCGGATGGTTATGTTAGTCGTAATTTTACTTAAGCTTTGAACATTTGTGTGGCCGCCATTACGTTTCTGTCAATATGGCGGCGATATATAACATGACACTGAGATGCCCTTTGCTAGTGCTACCTCTGTACCAAATTTCGTTCCATTCGGTTTCACCGTGTTTGAATTAATAGGGGGAATTGATTTTCACACAAAGATGGCCGCCATCCGCAAACTATTAGGCTAATGACCTAGTTATTTGGTCAAAGGATGCTCCCCCCATAAAGGTATGTTGTTGCAAAATTTGGTAGAGATCGGATGATTAGGTTAGTCGTAATTTGATTTAAGCTTAGAACATTCGTGTGGCCACCATTACGTTTCCGTCAAGATGGCGGCGATTTAAAACATGACACTGAGGTGCCGTTTGTTAGTACTACCTCTGTACCAAATTTCGTTCCATTCGGTTCCACCGTGTTCGAATTAATAGGGGGAATCGATTTTCACACAAAGATAGCCGCCATCCGCAAACTATTACGCTGATGACATATTAGTTTGGTCGAAGGATGCTCCCCTCATAAAGGTATGTTGTTGCAAAATTTGGTAGAGATCGGATGATTAGGTTAGTCCTAATTTGATTTAAGCTTTGAACATTTGTGTGGCCGCCATTACGTTTCCGTCAAGATGGCGGCGATATAAAACATGACACTGAGGTGCTTTTTGTTAGTACTACCTCTGTACCAAATTTCGTTCCATTCGGTTGCACCGTGTTCGTATTAATAGGGGGAATCGATTTTCACACAAAGATGGCCGCCATCCGCAAACTATTACGCTGATGGCCTATTGGTTTGGTCAAAGGATGCTCCCCCCATAAAGGTATGTTGTTGCAAAGTTTGGTAGAGATCGGATGATTAGGTTAGTCGTAATTTGATTTAAGCTTAGAACATTTGTGTGGCCGCCATTACGTTTCCGTCAAGATGGCGGCGATATAAAACATGACACTGAGGTGTCCTTTGCTAGTGCTACCTTTGTACCAAATTTCGTTCAATTCGCATTCACCGTGTTCGAATTGATAGGGGGGGACAGACATTCAGAGTACACACACAGACACACACACACACACACACACAGACTCACACACACATACACACACACACACAGACTCACACACACACATACACACACACAGACAGACACACTTTTTCGCCGTGTGTTGATCTCATAAGTCTACTTTCATTTTTTGCAAAAATCGAAAGTAGGCTAATACGTGGCCATTGGCTGCATTAATAAAATTATTATTAGTTATCTTTCTTTCATAAGAAATGAGTAGATTGTGCGCGAGTGGTGGTGATTGGTTCCTCAGTTTAGGGACTGCGACAACGCGGTCATGTATTCCCGTGTACTTTGAGTGTGTGTGTTAGTGAGTGTATCTGTTTTAATTCAAGTAAGGACTGCAGACATTCAATTTTTCCAAGTAGTTCCTACTTTTGCCGCCAAACGCCACCGTCAACGACCTACTAGTTCAGAACATAGTTACCAGATGCCACCGCAGTCGGCTCTTGACGACGAACGTAGGAACCTAAGAACGTTAGTCAAATGTTTAACCTATATATACTTTAGCTTCACACAGGTGTAATTAGTGGAAGGATCTTTAACATGCCATAAATTTATGACATGGGACCGCCGGCTCTGTTTCCCCTGCGAAGGAAGGCATACTGAGGGATTTTTAACGTTCTTAAAAATCCGACGATTTCGGCCGGGTTTGAACCCGCGATCTTGGGCATAAAAGCTCAGCATGCTACCAACTACGCCACCGAAGCCGCTTTTGTGGTGGTGATTGTAGGTCCCTCAACCGGGTGCGCTGGTCGACAAAGTTTTGATTATCTGTAGGCTGCTGGTTTCCTATTGGTTGTTTTTGTCCAACCCCGACCGTCCCTTTCAAATTTTATTACTTCTCACCAATCCAACATGGTGGCTGTGCGAAATATTTAACTCTCTTAACTCTTCCTAAACTCTTACTGATATCAAACTGAAGTTTTGTACGGTGATAAAGGGCTCTACTAGAAGTTCACCTATGTGACTTTTTCAAAATCCTGTTAAGTACAAAACGAACATGGCAGCCAAGCGAATTAGAAACATTTAAATGGACTTTTCTGGCCATTTAATCATCCTAGCGCAATGAAACATGATACAGCAAATGTTTTTACACATTGTAATGCTCTGACATCTAATTTAGTTCAATTGAGTACATAACCTCAAGATGGCGGCTGGGCGGAATTTTAAAATTATTTTTTATTTATTGTGTCCTAATCGTGCTATCGAAGTCAACGTTTGAATAATACACCTACAGAATAAGCTTCATGTAATAGTGCATGACACTAAGACCTACATATATAAAAAACCAACAAGGCGACCATCCGAAATATTTCGACGGTTCTCAATATCTACTAATCTATGACAGCAATTAAACTGAAATCTTGTGTGTTGATAGAGGCAATTAACATAAGTAGGATATATGAAAATAGGCTGTATAGTTCTTCACGGAACTACGTGTTTTCATTGCGAATGGATATCCATTTATTTTTGAAGAAACTTCGCAGTATGGATGGCTACAATGAACCATAGAAGAAAATTGGTATGTTGGGGAGGGGGGGGGGGGGGGACGATGTGTTCCGTGAAGTTGGTAGAGTTATCATGTTACAACAATGGAGTGTGATTTTTGTAATATTTCTGTATAAAATAAGGAACATTCAAAGAACACAACAAAATGTGTTAAATGGGTCAGCGAAGGTGTGGAGATTTCCAATGAGATTTATCATAAGGGGATGAAGTGAAAAAGGTTTTTTACACATGGCCAATGTAAACATTTTATCTATTTCTATTTTGCTATTAAGTTATATCTTATTATTTTAAGATGTATCTAATGTTCTACTCATTTTAGGGAGACGAACTATCAGTGTCCGCCTTAGAATCTAGTTCACACGTTGAAGCCTGTACACTCTGGTTCATTTATATTAATATGTAATGAGCATTTCATATTTCATTTTCAGAACAACATTAAAACAAAAGATAAAACATATTTAAATGAAATGTTTATTCGTTTGGAAGCCTGTAAAAATCTGAAAGAAAAAAAAACTGGTTGACAAAATCATCCACGAGCCCAGTAGTGTGACTCAAATAGGCGCGCTCGATATAGGGTTAAGGCGTGAAACATCTAGGTCGTCTAATTCTAATAAACTAGTGTTAATGAAAATATTAATATGATAAATTTTACAACTAATTCAACTAAGTTAACTAGAAGTAAAAATGGGCAAAAAGTAGGACTAAGGGAAAAGAAAGATAGGAAAAAGAGATTGCCAACAACCCTCGATGAATGAGGATAGAGGTACTTGGAATGAGTAGGGACATGAAAGGCCGATAGGAAAGGGAAAGAGGAGAGGGTCTGCCCTAAATTAAATGGAATGAGTGGGGAAATGGGGCCCAGCTCAGGAAACATAGGAATCGGCCATACAGATGTAATTCAATTTATTGGACTAACAATTGTAAAAGCAGACAAATTGGCAAAAATTAAGGTGAGGATATATTTGGTTAAACACAACGTTTTAGCTGAAAATTCCAAATGTTCATGCGGAAAGCTGACTTTATTTATAGAGATTTCCTCCTCCTTAGGCAAAGCTTTGTGTCCAACTTTAAATACCTGGTTAGTTTTATTGTTTAATTTGTCTCACATGCATCTACGTTCATTCATTCATTCTTTCTTTATTTCTCCGGGGCAATATGTTAATATACATATGGGAGTCGTCAAGACATAAAGTACATAATTACACATAGTATACATAACATACATAATTATACATAATATACATGAAAATGAAAATCTACAGCCTGCTTCCAGTCTCCGACCGGGTCAGGAATGGAATGAATGAAGCCCCCATCTAGCGGCGAGGATATGAACTGTGCCGGCTGCCGAGGCCTGACGCACTCATCTGGGGCAATGATTAAATTAATGGCAGATGAAATGAAATGATAGTGGAGAGTGTTGCTGGAATGAAATGTTGACAGGGAAAACCGGAGTACCCGGAAAAAAAACCTGTCTGCCTCCGTTTTGTCCAGCACAGATCTCACATGGAGTGACCGGGATTTGAATCACGGACCCAGCGGTGAGAGGCCGGCGTGCTGCCGCCTAAGCCACGGAGGCTTCACATAATATACATAAAATATATAATTATACATAAACACATAATTACAGGGGTACAGGTAAACACAATAATCAATATACAAAAACAAACACTTATATCTCTGTGCACATTGCCTCGAATTCTTCTACGGAATATATTGACTTGTCTGTGAGCCTTTTTTAAATTTTAATTTAGTTAGTTAGTTATTTTTGTATAAAGGGGTGGAACTACGAGGTCATCTTCCCCTAAAATGATTAATTTAAATGTGGAAATGGTGCTGACTTTTCTTAGAGTAAGGGGCAACAAGTTAAAATATTTGGAGGCAGTATACAAGGTTTTTTTTTCTTCTGAAAGTTCCTCTATAATATTGACAGTGAACATCAATTCTGCTTCTTGTGTTGTACGAATGTAGATCAGAATTTCTTACAATATTAGCATTTCCAGTTAGAATTTGTCTCTTAAGATACATAGAACAATTGAGCGAGTACAATGTCATAATTCGGAATTTTTTAAAATAGTCCCTACACGATGTTAGAGGGTGCAAACCAAACGTAACACGGATTGCTCTCTTCTGCAGGATAAAAATATTGCTTAAAACTTCTTTTGTTGCACTACCATATAGATTTATACCATATACGTTGTTTCTCATCTGATGCTTTCCTATCCAACATTCCCATATTAACATTGGGCTAATTTACCTGGCTTCCCCAATCCCTATTTAGTAATTTTATTAAAGTGTGTTATTAATTTTCAAATCCTAATCTGTTTATATAGCCCTTATCTACAACCCCCACAGGGGCTAACAACTAGTGGCACGAGGGTAGACAAACACAGGACACCAGCTGAGTTCGGCATTTCTTCCACTCACCTAGGCAACACTGAAAATATAACTTCTATTATGTCAGTATTTCCATTCCTTGACTAACATCTTCATTGGCGCTAGTTCGATTATGAGAATCGTGTTACGAAATGATGTTTATGTTCGACGATGTCGAAATGTAAATATTATATGTCAGAAAACTGTATCATAATGAGGGTCATTATAACACTGTTTGTCATTACGAAACAGTTTCTCCCACCCTTCAGAACTCAGAAACAGTTGTGTGACCAATTAGGTAAGAATAGCATCGCATCTGCGCTCACTTCCACGGCCTCCTATTTTAAATTTCACTGCGTGGCTCGTGTCATGGTGGGGTATTAGAGAAGGCCATGGTCAAATACAAGGTGTTCTCTGCGTCCCAAGCGCTCTGTTCAGTACAGACAACTGGCGAATTCTTGACAGATATTTATGAACATTTATGTTCGAACATAAAGCCTCCGTGGCTTAGGCGGCAGCACGCCGGCCTCTCACCGCTGGTTCCGTGGTTCAAATACCGGTCACTCCATGTGAGATCTGTGCTGGTCAAAACGGAGGCAGACAGGTTTTTCTCCGGGTACTCCGGTTTTCCCTGTCAAAATTTCATTCCAGCAACACTCTCCACTATCATTTCATTTCATATGTCATTCATTTAATCATTGCCCCAGAGGAGTGCGTCAGGCCTCGGCAGCCGGCACAGTTCATATCCTCGCCGCTAGATAGGGGCTCCATTCATTCCATTTCTGACCCGGTCGGAGACTGGAAGCAGGCTGTGGATTTTCATTTTCATGTTCGAACATAAAATAGTTATAATTATCGTTGAACATAAACAGTCATATGCAACTCGCCTATAATGGTAATTAAGACACGAGTATGTTTATAAAACGAGCGAAGCGAGTTTTATAATTTCCATTATAGGCTCGTTGCATAATGCACTGTTTCACAAATAATTATTTGGTTATAAGATGTTAAAGAATACGCCAATCTATACTTATTAAAACATACCGTATATATTTTAAGTATTACTGATGATACATGTGTCAACCTAGAAGATTTTTGAAAAAATATGTTCTAATATGAATGCTGGGTAAGAATAACTATATATATTTAGTCGATTTACCCTCTAGGTTGGTGGCTCCCACGGGCTCAGCGAGGGAACTCACCACTACCGCCGCTACGGGCAATGTCCTGGAGCTTGGAACATTTGGTCAGACTGGATACAACTAGGGAGGTGTGATCAGCACTTCGCCCAGGCGGCCTCACCTGCAAAGCGAACAGGGGCCTCATGAGGTATGGGAAGGGAGGTGAAGATTGGGATGGATAGGCAAGGAAGATGGAAGGAGGCGGCCGTGGCCTACAGTAGGCACCATTCCGCCATTTGCCCGAAGACAAAGTGGGAAACCACGGAAAACGACTTCGAGAATGGCTGAGGTGGGAATCGAACCCCCTCTACTTATTTGGACCACCCGAGGCTGAGTAGACCCCGTTCCAGTCCTCATACCACTTTTCAAATTTCGTGGCAGAGCCGGGAATCGAACCCAGGACCTCCGGGGCAGCAGCTAACCATGCTGACCACTACGCTACTGAGGCGATATAATAAATTTATAATTTAAATAAATAATCAATCGAAATGGATATCCTTACAAACAGAAATAAAAATATTTTTTATACAATTGAATCGGTCGGAGCTGAACAGCAATACGTCTAAAATGTTCATTTTTTTAAAGAATTAGTGTTCGAAGTATTGAACCAAGGACCTTGGAACGGCATAGGAAAGAATTAAGTCAGCCTTCTGTTTAAGCTACACACAAAACATTTTCATCGGGAGAAAAAGCAGGGAAGCTCACTGGCCAGGACAAATCCATCACAAAGCAATTTGTTTTGTGGGTTTAAGCCAGAAACCACTGCTACATGTAGTGCGATCAGAGGAGAAAAGCATAAAGTCATCGATTTGCTGCCTTTCAGCGCCGTATTCAGTACTTACTGTAATGTTGGCCGAACTGCAAGATTCCCGCGTTTTACAGTGCTATTGTAAATTACATTTCTACAGGGTTTAGCTGGTTTTTATGTTACAAATCCAATTTAAAATAATATAATGTGAAATATTCATTCAGGATGTCTTTATGCCGCACTAAACTGACCACGGAGCTGAAAGACTTTAAGTCACGTTTGCAAAATTGATTACAAAAATGTGTTTATCAAATTAAAATTATTATTCAGCTAACACAAATACAACCTCAATAGTTGCTTCACAACATAGATGACTAATATAGTGTGTTCGTTAAGTTCTGTTCTGTCAGTGGCGTTTTATCTGTCTCCTGAAAAGTCGTGAAAACTGACTTAATGCTTTCCAGCGATTCAATTATAATATTGTGTTTCACTAAAAAAAAGTCGTCAGTAGAAATTTGGTGACAACTTATGAAATGATGGAGTAAGCAGTCCCTCCTCGTAAATCACGCAGTAATCAACAATCGACTATTCAAATCCACAAATCAGTACGTGATAGAGAAAATTTGAAGTTATTTATGGCTCAACTAGTACACATACATGTTTTCTAGAACCAACATCTTGCTAAGCTTCCTCAGGGACTGACAACTTAAGGGACGTGGATTAGCAACTACTGAGTCCAGTATTTCTTACACTAACTTGTGCCGCGCTTCTCTCTGTCATCTTTCCTGTCGACCTCCCTTGGTTAGCTCTTGTTCTCTTCACATCTCGGCAGTATTAGGGCATTCGAGGTATAGGGTGTATTTTAATTTTCCGCCTTAATTGGCCCTTGTCTCATCTTTTCTGATACTGTCATTCTTAGAAGCGTTAGACCTCATATTCCTTTTTCATAGTATATCCTGCCATCTGTAAAAGGCCTTTAAGTAGGCAGGGTATGGTGCACCCTGGATAGTGCTATACCCTCAAGAGCTCACAACTGGTGAGGTGGTGTCTCCGAGGGATTCATGAGCTGGGTCCGTATTTACCTTTATCCACAGACTTTGGACGGAATCTCCCCTCTATACCGTTCCCATCTGTCTTTCATGGCTCTACTTTTTTGAGTCATCAGTCCTCCTTCTTCAAGGGTTGATGACATTTCTTTTCCCTGTCGTTTCTTTCCATTTTATTGTGTCTTTTCTTCTTCTAGAACGTAGACAAAGTTAGTTGTAGTTTTTGATTTCATTATCACTTTTCATGTTGTATCATTTGAAGTGCTTAGGCATAGCCCCATGCATTTGAGTGTGAGTGGGATTAGTTAATAATTTGTGTTATTGTGGAAGCTGTATTAGTGTGTGCATTTGTAATTCAGGTGTGGATTGGGAAGGAGGCGGCATTTGCCTGGCGTACAAGTGAGGAACCGACAGATAAATCACTTCCAGGATGGCTGAGGTAGGAATTGAACCCACCTCTTTTAAACCTTCGCCAGGCGCACCCGTTTGTGTCACACGCCCAGGCGCGTGCAGCACTCAATGCGGCATTCACTGTTTGTCCTTTCAACCATAAAATCTTCTCTTTGTGATGTAGGAAAAGGTGCTGAATAAGTAATTTATGTTTTTCCTTTTTTTAAATTAATTTTTTCTTTAAAAAATAGCTTTCTAATGAAATCTACCTAAAACTTAGGTAATTAACATTTTTATAACCCTAAAATTAGTTTAATAATATGTCAATCAATAAACACCCCTGAGCTAGCCGCTACATCTCGAGGTGGTCTATCATTTGCACAATCGCCCAAACCATAAGGGTTCGATAACCAAGAGGTTAAAACTCCTTAAAACAGCAATTATCACATTTGTAAGGGGTGTTAATTCCCAATGTGTGCTATAAAGACTCGTATCAAGTCATTTTTACATGCAGTAGATAATTGTTCAAGAGCCAAATGAGTATTGCGGCAATTTTGAACATAGTGTTCGATTTTCTGTGCATTAGCTATCTTCAGGAAATATCTTCAACCAGCAGTAGACGTAAGACTTCTGAGAAAATACCTTGAATGTAAAGTCCACATCAAAATGGTTTCAATGTGGCATGTTTCTGCTAGGACTGTACATAAAAATTCATCTCTTTCAACCCCGTCCGCTTTCTGAATGGTGCAAGTTGTTTCTTTGTAAACGTTGAGGAGAAGGGCTTTACCTCCTCGCGTCGAATGGGTGGGGGGGGTGGGGGGGGGGGGGGGAGAGGGGGTTAATGTAGGCAATAGGGATATAAAAGGAAAATCTGAGCCTCATAAAGCTTTATTGCCCCGCGGCGAATACATTAGGATCGTCCACGTTCGGATGGAGTCGTCACGGGAAGTGCTGACAGTGGCTTCAAGCAGAACTACCCGAACACATATTCAAGTTCATTTTTGTTGTTGATGATGATTCTATAGGGACTTTGCAACATCGTGGTCATGTAGCCCTGTGTAATTTTTTATTCATTCATTCATTCATTCATTCATTTGCAATTAGGGGTGTGTCCCCTGGTGGAAAATTGAGTGTAGCCTACAAAACAAATAAACAATTATACATAACAATTCCACAACAATTAAACCGGAATATTTTCACAAATCGTCAGTTTTTTCTAAGGAGGAATGTAACCGAAAATGCATAGCTGGCTTTAAAAGTTTACTTAGTTCACAGTATAAAACATAGAACATTGAAACTTTGTGCATTTGTCTAATGGTGTTTGATCTATGACGTAGCACGCAACAGCTGTCTTGGGTGGCAAAATGGCACCAGCACAGTCACTGCAAACATTTTGTTACACCCTCTTATTTAGGTACACTTTACAACATAACTACAAAAGATCCTGGTCTGAGCTTTTGATTAGTTTAAATATATGTCACTATCCATAACCTTATGTAGAAATATCCAAATACCGCGAAAGGTTTTCTTATTTATGGTCATTTGAAATTTGGATTCTATAAACCTCAGTGAAAATATGAAAGAAAATGCATGCACATTCTACAAATGGTTAAATAGAAGCTTAATTGTACACAAATGTGTGTATAATCACTCAATAAACAATTCCTAAAAATGTCAGTTATGTAGCATTTAGGGTTTCAGAAAAAAGTGTACCTATGTAGTGGAAACATTGATATTGAGAAAACAACATTTGAAAGTTGGGTATGTTCTTTTACTCACATTTAAGTAACTTTGTCTATAAACATGCAGCATCAGATATAAATTTATTTTAAAAATACTTCCAGTTGAGAAATGAGCTTGACATTTTTACACAAAGTATAAAAGAGGCCATACATAGGGAAAACACATCTTTCACCTAGGATATATGTTTGAGGATAGGCTCTAAAACTGTGGCAGGTCAAGAGTTCTAGTTGTCAATAGCACGGTTTATAAAATGATATTTACCATAATTTGTACGTTGTGGTCGGCCCTCAACTTTGAAAGCATGATTACTCCTTATCATGTAAGTAGACTTTTCCATACGTTTACTAAGCTCACCCCATGGTGGTTGATTGTATTTGTATCGTGTTATACATAGCGCAGAGACTAGATTTCATCCACCTAGCCTCAAGTGATTCCCACCAAAGTTTCTTTAATATACGGGTCACACTGCATTTAGGATTGAAGTCGCCGAGCACAAATTTAGCGGCCTTTCTTTGTACCATTTCCAACTCATTGATCAGCACTAATTGATACGGAACCCAAACCGACGAGGCGTAGGCATATTCTAGAATAGGTCTTACAAGTGACAGATATCCTAATTCTTTAACACAGGTACTACTTTCTTTTAGTACTCTCATTACAAAGTGCAGAGATTTGTAAGCTCACATCCTACATGGCTCCTCCATTTCAGATCATTCCTTACGTGAACACCCAATTTGCATGAATCTTCTTCTACAAGTATTTCCAAGTCAATGTTATATTGAAAATCTTTTCTTCGCCCTTGGGTGTGTGTAGGAGCTGTCTGATAAACTGTGTCACTGGGATGTCTGTAGTAGTGTGTGTGTTTGTATTTGAGGTAGGATATTGATATGGAGCGGACGTGGCCTTAAGTTAGGTACCATCCCAGCATTTGCCTCGAGTGGAGTGAGAAAACCACGGAAAACACTTCTAGGATGGCACTCACCTCTTCTTCATTTTACCTCTTGAGGGAATTGTACCCCGTTCCAATCCTTAGAACATAACTATATTCTTGGCTGAGTGGTGTATCGAACACAGGACCTTGGATCCAGAGTTTCAACACGTACCCCGAGACCACAGAAGGTGGAATGAAGCACTTCTAAAACAAGCAAGCAGCTCCTACTCACGGCACGTATACTACTGTATTTATGCGTAAAGCTAAATCCCCTATTTACGTTGATGGCGCTTTTAACATCAATTAGAAATGTGGTTTACCATCAAAAATTTAAACGGCTTTCTACTTTGAAGTTCATTTCCACCCATATAGTGTAATAGGGCACCAGTTCAAATGTTCATGATGTGTTCAGGAATGATACCCCTGGCTAATGCGATGATAGTACTTTACCTGTGCTCCCGGGCCACCTAACTTACCACATCTGTGTCCCTAATACAGCTTCACACACTTCTACAGTCATCACATTATTACAGGTTATCAGACAAATTCAGCACACACACAACTACACGCGGCTGATGACCAAGATGTCCCAAGCCCCTATACTGAGTCAACAACAGCAACTCATGAGTGATAGCTCATCTGGTTTTCATTCCGAGTAATATTTTTCATTATCTAATTTCTATATTAAAAATAAAACTGTCAGTCATTCCGAACGTTCTACCTACTGTCGACCAAAATATTATGTGCACTCGAGTTTGAAGGTTGTTTGTGAAGTAACCTATAGACCTACTTAAAATCCAATAATATCATCTTTTTTGTCGTTCTATTTTACGTTAGTTCATGTAGGCTTGGAATTTTAATTTATATCTTTTTTTTATCGCAGTTGGAACACTAAAAGTGCCGTTTCTAAGCGTGTTTCAACCATGCGTCACACTTAAAAATTATTATCTCACAAACCCGTCATCAGATCGAATCCAAATTTCAACACAATATACATTGGAATGTTGTATAACAGGTTTATTAATTTAAAAATTTTGCGTGTCCAAGGAACAATGTTGTTATAATTTTTGTAAGGTAACTATTACTCGGCCCGGGGTGGTTGGAAAATGTAGTTCTTGGTCGCGTTGCAATCCTTATACATCAAAAAGGTATGCTGTATGACTGTGAAATACGTAAATTAATTCAATTATTTTATATCGGTTTGTATTTGTACGGGGAAATAAGACATGGTTCACCAGCTAGCCACTCAGGGGAATGCTGCACAGCGTTGCTGAGATGGAACCCATCAAATTCCGAGCGAGGCGCGCCATGACGCGTAATGGGCTCCATCTTGGCAACGCTGTACAGCTTTCCCCGGAGCGGCTAGCTGGTGAATCATGTCTTATTTCCCCGTACACATACAAACCGATATAAAATAATTGAATTCATTTACGTATTCCACAGTCATACAACATAACGTTTTGATGTATTAGGATTACAACGCGACCAAGAACTACATTTTCCAACGAACCCGAATCGAGAAAAAGTTACCTTACAAAAATGATAACAACTTTGTTTCTTGGACACACAAAATTTTGAAATTAATAAACCAGTTATATAACATTCCAATGTATATTGTGTTAAAATTTGGATTCGATCTGACGACGTGTTTGTGTGAGATAATAGTCTTAAATGTGACGCATGGTTGAAACACTCTTAAAAACGGGCACATTTTGTGTTCCAGCTGCGATAAAAAACATTAAAATGTAAATTAAAAATGCCTAACCTACATGAACTAACGTACAATAGAACGATGAAAATGATGATGTTATTGGATTTTACGTAGGTCTATTGGTTACTTCACAAACAACCTTCACACTCGAGTGCACGCAATATTTTGGTCGACAGTAGTCGATTTGCTTTTTCTTTCTTTAAATGAAAGGTAGAAGTTCTGGGTAACGTTCAACTCAACTGAAATTTATTCAACTCATCTCAAACTATGTACCCATGCTTCCGTCAGCTGCCACCACGTAATGCTAGCGCTCCGCCACAAACCTTAGCAGGCTACGGAGGAACGGACAGTGCGAGTAATATCGACGTTACTGGAATATGTACGAATCAAGAGCCCCACCTTCATAGGTAAGAGTAAAGATGATGATGATGATAAAAAGAAGTCAACCCCTGGCACTATACAGCCCATGACGGCCTAAGGCCGACCAAGCGACCGCTGCCCAGCCATTTGGCTGCAGATATTGGGGTGACGTGTGATCAGTGCGTCGGGTCCCCTCGGCCGTTAATCTTGGTATTCGTGATCGGGGCGCTGGCTCACTGTCAGACAGCTACTCAATTGTCCTCACGAGCCTGAGTGCACCCCGTTCCAACCCTCACGTCAGTTTTAAAATCCCTGACGGAGCCGGGGATCGAACCCGGGGGCTCCGATTGAGAGGCAGGCGTGCTACCCCAACACCACGGGGCCGGTATGATGTTGAAGATGATGATATTTTTTGTTTTAAGGGGTGTAACATCTAGGTTATTTGCTTCAATAAAAGTTAAGAGGAAGGCGTGAATGGCGTTAGGTTTAAGTTTTGTATTTTGTAAAATTTATGATGAGTTCGAAAAACAGATACTGGGGTGTAGTTAAATGTGGGTCTTGGCAGGAAAACCAAACGTGCTCTGCGTTTATGTGAAAAACGACAATGCGAAACGCCCGAAAGAAGCAAAAAACAACATCAACGTCTCTGGAAGGAAGTGTTATGAAATTTGTAGTACCCACATAACGTTAGATTGTCTTCTGTATCTCTACGAGTATCAGTACATTACGTGCAAATAACCATTATTATTTTAGTGGAAACTCAAAACCAGAGCAGTAACCTGGATAGATTACGTAGGCCTATTACTCGTAATGAACTTGATATCTTCGAATCCCAATAACGACCGAGGCTGCCAATCGGCACGGGTTTGTTCAGTTGTTGTAATCACTGAGAAACATCAAATCTTGGATACGTAGAGCGTAGATTATGATTACTTGTTGCCTTAGTAACCATAAACGAGGCTTAGATGACGAAAACTTGTTGCCTTAGTAACTAAACAGGAGGCCTAAATGATGAACACTTGTTACCTTAATAACCATACAGAAGGCCTAGGTGACGAACAGTTGTTTCCTTAGTAAACACACAGAAGGCCTGGATGACGAACACATGTTACCTTAGTAACCATACAGAAGGCCCTTATGACGAATACTTGTTGCCTTTGTAACCATACAGGAGGACTAGATGACGAACACTTGTTCCCTTAGTAACCATACAGGCAGCCTAGATGACGAACACTTGTTGCCTTAGTAACCATACAGGAGGCGAGATGTCAAACACTTGTTGCCATAGTAACCATACAGAAGGCCTAAGTGACGAACACTTGTTGCCTTAGTAACCATACAGAAGGCCTGGATGACGAACACATGTTACCTTAGTAACCATACAGAAGGCCTAGATGGCGAACACGTGTAGCCTTAGTAACCATACAGGCGGCCTAGATGACGAACACTTATTACCTTAGTAACCATACAGAAGGCCTAGATGACGAACACTTGTTACCTTAGTAACCATACAGGCGGCCTAGTTGACGAACACTTGTTACCTTAGTAACCATACAGGCGGCCTAGTTGACGAACACTTGTTGCCTTAGTAACCATACAGGCGGCATAGATAACGAACACTTTTTGCCTTAGTAACCATACTGGCGGCCTAGATGACGAACACTTGTTACTTTAGTAACCTACAGGATGCCTAGATGACAAACACTTGTACTCAGTGGCCTACAGGTGGCCTATATGACGAACATTTGTTACCTTAGTAACCATCCAGTAGGCCTAGATGACGAACACTTGTTGCCTTAGTAACCACACAGGAGGCCTAGATGACGATCATGTGTTACCTTAGTAACCATCAGGAGGCCTAGATGACAAACACTGGTTACCTTAGTAACCATACAGGAGGCCTAGATGACAAACACTTGTTACCTTAGTAACCATACAGAAGGCCTAGAAGACGAACACTTGTTGCCTTAGTAACCATACAGGAGGCCTAGATGACAAACACTTGTTACCTTAGTAACCATACAGAAGGCCTAGAAGACGAACACTTGTTACCTTAGTAACCATAGAGAAGGCCTAGAAGACGAACACTTGTTGCCTTAGTAAACATACAGGAGGCCTAGATGACGAACATTTGTTACCTTAGTAACCATACAGGAGGCCTAGATGACAAACACTTGTTACCCTAGTAACCATACAGGAGGCCTAGAAGACGAACACTTGTTGCCTTAGTAACCATACAGGAGGCCTAGAAGACGAACACTTGTTGCCTTAGTAACCATACAGGAGGCCTAGAAGACGAACACTTGTTACCTTAGTAACCATACAGGAGGCCTAGATGACAAAACCTTGTTACCTTAGTAACCATACAGGAGGCCTAGATGACAAAACCTTGTTACCTTAGTAACCATACAGGAGGTCTAGATGACGAACACTTCTTACCTTAGTAACCATACAGAAGGCCTAGATGACGAATACATGTTGCCATAGTAACCATACAGAAGGCCTAGATGACGAACACTTGTTTCCTTACTAACCATGCAGAAGGCCTAGATGACGAACACGAGTTGCCTTAGTAACCGTACAGGCAGCCTAGATGACGAACACTTGTTGCCTTAGGCCTACTAACCACACATGCGGCCTAGATGACGAACACTTGTTGCCTTAGTAACCACACAGGCGGCCTAGATGACGATCACTTGTTGCCTTAGTAACCTACAGGCAGCCTAGATGACGAACACTTGTTGCCATAGTAACCATACAGGCAGCCAAGATGACGAACACTTGTTACTTTAGTAACCATAGAGACAGCCTAGATGACGAACACTTGTTGCCTTAGTAACCACACAGGCAGCCTAGATGACGAACACTTGTTGCCTTAGTAACCACACAGGCAGCCTAGATGACGAACACTTGTTACCTTAGTAACCATACAGGCGGCCAGGATGACGAACACTTGTTGCCTTAGTAACCACACAGGCAGCCTAGATGACGAACACTTGTTGCCATAGTAACCATACAGGCAGCCTAGATGACGAACACTTGTTACCTTAGTAACCTACAGACGACCTAGATGACGAACACTTGTTGCCTTAATAACCACACAGGCAGCCTAGATGACGAACACTTGTTACTTTAGTAACCTAGAGGCAGCCTAGATGACGAACATTTGTTGCCATAGTAACCATACAGGTAGCCTAGATTACGAACCCTTGTTACTTTAGTTACCATACAGGCAGCCTAGATGACGAACACTTGTTGCCTTAGTAACCATACAGGAGGCCTTGATGACGAACACTTGTTACCTTAACCATACAGGAGGCCTAGATGACGAACACTTGTTGCCATAGTAACCATACAGGCAGCCTAGATGACGAACACTTGCTGCCATAGTAACCATACAGGCAGCCTAGATGACGAACACTTGTTACTTTAGTAACCATAGAGGCAGCCTAGATTACGAACACTTGTTGCCATAGTAACCATACAGGTAGCCTAGATGACGAACACTTGTTGCCTTAGTAACCATACATGCAGCCTAGATGACGAACTTTTGTTGCCATAGTAACCATACAGGTAGCCTAGATGACGAACACTTGTTACCTTAGTTACTATACAGGCAGCCTAGATGACGAACACTTGCTTCCTTAATAGCCCACAGGAGGGCTAGATGACGAAAACGTGTTGCCTTAGTAACCATACAGGAGGCCTAGATGACGAACACTTGTTACCTTAGTAACCATACAGGCAGCCTAGATGACGAACACTTGTTACCTTAGTAACACCGACAGTAGTGGCTATGCTGGCTAAAGCGCAGTGTTAGGTCATGGGGCCAAGCTCTCTGCTGACTCGGTAGACGCGTGGGTTCGAGCCCCACTGTCGGCCGTCCTTGAAATGGTTTTCCATGGTTTCCCATTTTCAACACCAGGCAAATGCTGGGACGGTACCTTCTGACAGGCCACGGCCACTTCCTTCCAAATCCTTGCCCATTCGCCTTCATCCATTCCATCTCTCATCCCGACGCGAAGGTCGCCCACGGGCGTCGACTAGAAAGACCTGCACTCGGCCTCTCAGGAGGTCATACTAAAAAAAAACAAAAAAAAAAAACACCTTAGTAACCATACAGAAGGCCTTGATGACGAACACTTGTTACCTTACCCATACAGTAGGCCTAGATGACGAACACTTGTTGCCATAGTAACCATACAGGCAGCCTAGATGACGAACACTTGTTGCCATAGTAACCATACAGGCAGCCTAGATGACGAACACTTGTTACTTTAGTAACCATAGAGGCAGCCTAGATGACGAAAACTTGTTGCCTTAGTAACCATACCGGCGGCCTGGATGACGAACACTTGTTGCCTTAGTAACCACACAGGCAGCCAAGATGACGAACACTTGTTGCCATAGTAACCATACAGGCAGCCTAGATGACGAACACTTGTTACTTTAGTAACCACAGAGGCAGCCTAGATGACGAACACTTGTTTTCATGGTAACCATACAGGAGGCCTAGATGACGAACACTTGTTACCTTAGTAATCATACAGAAGGCATAGATGACGAACACTTGTTACCTTAGTAACCATACTGGCAGCCTAGATGACGAACACTTGTTACCTTTGTAACCATACAGATGGCCTAGATGACGAACACTTGTTACCTTAACCATACAGGAGGCCTAGATGACGAACACTTGTTGCCTTAGCAACCATACAGGCAGCCGAGATGACGAACACTTGTTACCTTAGTAACCATACAGAAGGCCTTGATGACGAACACTTGTTACCTTAACCATACAGGAGGCCTAGATGACGAACACCTGTTGCCTTAATAACCATACAGGCGGCCTAGATGACGAACACTTGTTGCCTTAGTAACCACACAGGCAGGCTAGATGACGAACACTTGTTACTTTAGTAACCATAGAGGCAGCCTAGATGACGAACACTTGTTGCCATAGTAACCATACAGGCAGCCTAGATGACGAACACTTGTTACTTTAGTAACCATAGAGGCAGCCTAGATGACGAACACTTGTTATCATGGTAACCATACAGGAGGCCTAGATGACGAACACTTGTTACCTTAGTAATTATACAGAAGGCCTAGATGACGAACACTTATTACCTTAGTAACCATATTGGCAGCCTAGATGACGATCACTTGTTACCTTAGTAACCATACAGAAGGCCTAGATGACGAACACTTGTTACCTTAACCATACAGGAGGCCTAGATGACGAACACTTGTTGCCTTAGCAACCATACAGGCAGCCTCGATGACGAACACTTGTTACCTTAGTAACCATACAGGAGGCCTTGATGACGAACACTTGTTACCTTAAACATACAGGAGGCCTGGATGACGAACACTTGTTACCTTAGTAACCATACTGGCAACCTAGATAACGAACACTAGTTACTTTAGTAACCATACAGAAGGCCTAGATGACGAACACTTATTACCTTAACCATACAGGTGGCCTAGATGACGAACACTTATTTCCTTAGTAACCATACAGAAGGCCTAGATGACGAACACTTGTTACCTTAGTAACCATACAGGAGGCCTAGATGACGAACACTTGTTACCTTAGTAACCATACAGAAGGCCTAGATGACGAACACTTGTTACCTTAGCAACCATACAGGCAGCCTAGATAACGAACACTTGTTACCTTAGTAACCATACAGGAGGCCTAGATGACGAACACTTGTTACCTTAGTAACCATACAGGAGACCTAGATGACGAACACTTTTTACCATGGCAACCATCGTGTCGGAAATTTTTCTACGTTAACCACAGTGCGACCCGCTGCCCTAAACATTTATACTATGGTAATTAAGGTTACGACCGCCTCGTACCAAAACTCTAACATCAATTAGAATTACACACAGACTAGTAGAGCCACCGTAACAACACTGTTTATCAGAGAGATTCGACACTAACCAAAGTACACTGGACTATAGGCTATGGCCGCGATATTGCATAGACCCTAAAATAAATCGATGACAATCAAATAGACAGTATTATTCTATTTCGTGGACTTATATCTGAATCATATCACACTAGTACAGGAGTAGCTACACATTACTGGAAACCGTTACTTGATAAGTTATGTAACTGTAACGCCGATACTTTTAACGACTACAAAGTACGGTAACTAAAATGTTGGGGACTTTCTCAGAATGGTGCTATTTGGGGATCATACTAGATGCATGAAACGTACAGAGAATTATAACATATGGATTTGACTGAACAGAACCTTTAACTAAAGCCGGCCAGAGCGAATTATTATTGTTTTTAATTTAGGGCCTGCTGCTTCAAGGTCATCATTCTGGGTACTTACATGACTGTGGAATCTATCTGATAATCTGTGCTATTCAGTGACTTTACTCGTGTGCTAGCTTGAAACTAAGGACTGACATTGGGAAGAAGGCATCCACGATGTAAATTTTATTTATTTTGGGGAAGCAAGGAAAATCACTCTACGAGGGCCGAGAGTAGGATACGAACTTTGCAATTCTTTTGAAAAACCTATTATTTAAATTAATTAGTAAGCTATTTGGTGTCCTTTGGCAAATATAAATCGTTGTTAAATTGCAAAAATATAAAATGAAAAATAGCCACTTTATTTTACACAAAAGTAATTAAAAAGCAATGATGTGTTTCTTCGACCATATTAACTACAGTACAACGTAGTTATTTTTCGTACAAATCAACTTACCCGACCTTGATAAGAAGATTGCACACATTAACTTAATTAACCTGGCTCTGATGATGTTCTCGTAACGAGCTAAAACATGTCTTGCGCCCCTCCCCAGCCCCCCCCCCCCCACTCCCCAATTATTTAATTAGTGAAGTGTAAAATAATATTATTGTATTATAGCATATATATTTATGAATATTATTGAACTAGCTAACTAAGGTGAGTGGTCTAGGCATACACCATGGCTGGACCAGACATATCAGCGTACTAAGATCGGAAGTTCGATTACCTGCGCAGTCGTAGACGTGTAATGGTCTTCATCTTCCACACTCTGTCTTCCTTCTCTATGCAATGAACACTGACACCCAACCATTTGACGGGACATGACGTCGTCTCCATAGACCCCCTGTACAGTAGGTGGCGATGAATGCCTGAGAATCAAGGTCCACGTGCTCTTTTATAGCGCACTGGAGCACGCCCTTCCAATCATGATCACGTTTCCATCCCACGTCATTATACCATACTGGTTTGCACTCGAATTAACTCGGTGAAGCCAATCTGCTGCTTCTCTCTCTGCTTTGGTGTTCAGCGCATGTGCCAGTGACTGTCCCTTGCTATGGTCATTTGTTTTCTGGCTCCCCTGTGTTATAAAATATATTTGGAAGAAAGGTTAGACCTGTTTCTACTTGGCTAGTTCCCAGCACGTTGTATGTATATTATTTCATCATTCTTTCGACGTTGTGTCCTCTGAGTAGCCCTTACTTTTGTATGTTTACTCTTTGGAGTAAGAAACATGTGGAACACACTGAAGAGCTCCATTGTGTTCGCTTGTTAGTCCACGTTTTACCGATAGAGCGCAGCGCACATCACAGCGGGAGCTGGAGTGCTTAGCAAACAGTGAGAGGCTCAAGTCTGGTCCCCTGAGGAACCTTCTCGGACCGAGGAACATAGACACCAGGCCAACGGAAGAGTTTATTGATTAAGGGAATATAACAGCCGCTTGTTTCCTTTCTTTACACTTTTCTTCAACAATCAACCTCAAAGGGCAATCATGGCCACTTAGTGTTATTGATACTGTATGCTGTCTAAGAATCGCAAATACTGACGGAAAACCGTAACTCTTTGCCTTCTTGTTGCGGCTGGCTGCATGGTACAGTGGTAACGTTCTCGCCAGCTGTGACCAAGGGTATGTATGTCTACCCCTTATTATTCCCGTTTCCCACGTGGCGGCTGGTTTTTAAGGCCGGATGCCCTTCCTGACGCAAACCTTATGAGAGGAGTTAATGAGAGATGAAATGAATGAAGATGAATGAAACTGGGCATGGTTGAGGGAGGAAGCGGCCATGGCCTGTCAGAAGGTACCGTCCCAGCATTTGCCTGGAGTTGAAAATGGGAAACCACGGAAAACTATTTCAAGGACGGCTGACGGTGCGGATCGAACCTACGTCTACCGAGACCGTTGAGAGCTTGGCCCCATGGCCTAGCACTGCACTTTAGCGAGCGTAGGTACCACTGTCAAGGCCACCACACACAGAAAGCTAGGCTAAGCTAAGCTAAGCTACGCTGTGTTATGAAAAATATCGCTCTCAATGCATTTAGGTACAGTGACACACACAGGCCGCTATGCTAAGCTATACTATGCAAAGCTAAGCTAAGCTAAGCTAGACAGATCGCTAGGCAGGCGATTTTCTTAGCTGTAGCTGGCCTGGCGCATGCGCTGTTCATTTCGGAACAGTTGATCTGGCGGGCTGTCGCTGACCTTTGAGTTGTGTGCGTAGCCGTGTCGTGTGAGTGTAGTGTAGTGATTCAGGTATTACCGAACTTCGTTTTATTCATACAATGGGTGACAGGCCAAAAGAAGAACGTATAATTGAAGAGGTGAAAAGATATCCCTGACTTCAAATTTCTACAGAGACTTGACAAGAAAGGAAAACTGTTGGTAGGAAATAAAATTCTTCATCATTTCCATTCAGTTCATGAATCAAATGATGGAATTCATCGCGTATTTTTCTTCTTCTCTCAATTTCACGTATCCAGAATCGTCCTCTCTTCCTTCTTCATCTTCGATGACAGCAGCCAATAAAAGGGCCTCCTCTGCAATGACAGTCATCCTTAAACTGCTGCCTAGCTTACTTTAGTTTAGCTTTTTGTTCGTGACATAGCACACCATAGCTTGGCATTGCTTAGCATAGCATAGCGTAGCGTAGCTTAGCTTAGCTTTCTGTGTGTGGTGACCTTCAGTTTGCTATGCTATGCCGGTGCAGTCAACTTACATCTGAAGGTGATGAAATGCGACAAAACCGTGACAGTAGATTAACTGGCAAGATCACCTCGTGGTGTAGCGGCTAGCATTCTTGGCTGTCGCTCCCTGAGACCCGGGCTCGACTACCTGCTCTGCCAAGAAATGTAATCCTGGTTTGAGTGCTGGAATGGGGTACACGCAGCATAATGTGCCAAAACTGAGAAGAGGTGGGTTCGATTCCCACCTCAGCCATCCTAGAAGTGGTTTCTGAGGTTTTCCACTTCTACTCCAGGCAAATTCCGGGATGATTGCTAACGTACTGCCACGGCCACCTCCTTCCCAATCTTCACTTGACTTACAAATACACACACTAATACAGACACCACAATAACATTTCCTTGTATAGTAGGGACTGTACTGTAATCCCTATCAGAAGCTATCGGTAAGGATACGATAACGGTCCTAGTACATAATCTTGCAGAACCCTTGAACGGCCTATGGCTTAAGTCCGTGTCAACAGGTGGGGACACAACAATATTTTATCAAGACATACATTATCTAGCCCTTAGCACTCCATTATTTGTGAACAGTATTTCCTCTTCAGCTCCATTTAAAAATATGCTTGTGGCAGGTCATCAGATCACATGTATGTTTGCGATGTGAATTTAATAGGTTAATGTAATATAATACAATTAATTACTACAATGAACTATAACATAACACAACATATCAGGCACAGTGTTCTGTATTTTACACTCAGGATGTACCTGTAATTAGCTGTAATTAGCGGTAATTGGATAACCTTCTTAACCGGTGGCACTTATGAAGTTCAGGTGGTACGGATATTTTTTCTCGAAATGTGATTTTTTACATCAATTATGGGTAAATCGCTGGTGCTGATCACGAATATACTATTAGTTTTGCACCTTCACCTAACGCCCTCGAGGGACGAGGGTTCGATTTCCCTCCCAGGTACTTAGTCATAAATTCGAATTTGCGGCGTGTAACCCGGAAAGTTACGGTGTTGTGTTCATAAAAATAGTATGGAGACGTTCCTTACATTGGCTGTGCCAAAAGTCTCACCTAACGCTCTTGAGGGTCGAGGGTTCGATTCCCCTCAAAGGTACCAAGTCATAAATTCGAATTTGCGATGAATGGCCCGGAATGGTACGGTATTGCGTTGATATAAATTGTATGAAATCATTTCTTACTTCGGATATGCAAAAGTCATCCGTAGCGCCCTTGAATGTCGGAGTTCGGTTCCCCTCCCAAGTACTGAGTGGAATAATCGAATTCGCGATCTCTGGCCCAGATCGGAACGGTATTGTGTCGATAATATATGATTAGATAAATAATTACCCTTTTATTATGGATCCGCCCAGTCAATACTAATCCGAGTCATTCATCGCAAATTCGAATTTATGACTTGGTACCTATGAGAGGAATCGAACCCTCAACTCTCAAGGGCGTTAGGTGTGACTTTTCGCACAGCCAATGTAAGAAACGTCTCCCTACTATTTTTATGAACACAATACCGTTACATCCCGGGTTACACGCCGCAAATTCGAATTTATGACTGAGTACCTGGGAGGGGGATCGAACCCTCGTCCCTCAAGGGCGTTAGGTGTGGGTGCAAAACTAATAGTATATTCGTGATGAGCACCCTCTATTTAAGCATAATTGATGTAAAAAAATCGCATTTCGAGAAAAATAAATCCGTACCACCTAAACTCCATAAGCGACCATCATTTGAGGTACCAGCACTGTCATTACGAAATGTTTCATCATAAACGAACTCTTCGTCACTAAATTCACTAACACCATCTAATTCTGCATGATCTTCCGAACCTCTTAATTCAGTATCACTATCGCTTAAAATCAACGATACTTTCATCCAAATATCCCGCTATTTGCTTCTCGCGATCTTCTAACGTCGCCATGTTGCTACGCAACAGTTCATTTCAAACTTGCATGGTCTTCAAAATACCTCTCCATACGGCTTGTTTCCAAAGAGAATATAGCGTAACGGTAGTGCATAGTATCGCCAGAAGATGGGAGAAGCCCAGTATTGCTGATATTTTGTTGGGTGTACCTTGGCAGCGAAGTTATAGGCGGAACAAATCGATGTCGGGAGTGACCCGAAAAAGGATCTATGCGAGATATTTTCGTTGTCGGGACTCCCCCGCCGCGTGAGGGCTAAGGGGGTACACGCAGCATAATGAGCCAAAACTGAGAAGAGGTGGGTTCGATTCCCACCTCAGCCATCCTAGAAGTGGTTTCCGAGATTTTCCACTTCTACTCCAGGCAAATTCCGGGATGATTGCTAACGTACTGCCACGGCCACCTCCTTCCCAATCTTCACTTGACTTACAAATACAGACACCACAATAACATTTCCTTGTATAGTAGGGACTGTACTGTAATCCCTATCAGAAGCTATCGGTAAGGATACGATAACGGTCCTAGTACATATTCTTGCAGAATCCTGAACGGCCTATGGCTTAAGTCCGTGTCAACAGGTGGGGACACAACAATATTTTATCAAGACATACATTCTCTAGTTCTGAAAATTCGTTCGATGCGAGTCTATCAACATTCCATTTGCTCTGCTGAAAAATTGACATAATGAGACCCAGATCCCTTTTCCCCTGTGCCCTTCAAATACCAAACACTGAAAGGGAGGCAGTGCTGATGATTAAAGACGTCCTAATCCAACAACAATCCAACATCGTAATCGGAAATAGTTTTATTTCAAGGAATATTGAATAAACACTGATGATGATGATGTTGATAATAATAATAATAATAATAATAATAATAATAATAATAATAATAATAATAATGGTTTTACGTTCCTTGTAACAACTGTGGCTTTTATAGACGCCGGGGTGCCGTAATTTTGCCTCGAAAGGGATCTTTAACGTGCCAGTAAATCTACACTGCTCCCTCGCATTTGCGCACCCTCAAATACCAGCTGACTGCGCCAGGCTACGAACCTGCAACCTTGGGCCCAGCAAGCCAGAACGTTACCGCTGAGCCGCGCAGCCAGTCACTAATAATGAAATCAGTTAAATTAATCGTTGTTGAAGCTGATTCTTTTAGGGGCTTTGCGAAACGTAGTGATGTATCCCCGTGTACTTGGGTGTGTGTAGAAGATGTCTGATAACATATGTCACTTTGATGTTTGTACTACTGTGTGTATTTTTAATCGAGGTAGGATTTGGATAGGAACAGGCCGTGGCCTGAAGTAGGTACCATCCCAACATTTGCCTGGAGTAGAAGTGGGGAATCCATGGAAAACCACATCGAGAATGGCTGAGGTAGGAATTGAACCCTCCTCTTCTCAGTTTTTTGTCACGAGCGTACTACGTTCTACCCCTTATAAACCCAAACCAAACCCCATGAAGGGCCTAGGCATACTAAGCGACCGCTGCCCTGCCATTTGGCCCGCAGGTTATGGGGTGACGCGTGGTCAGCGCGTCGGGTCCCCTCGGCTATTAATCCTGGTCTCCGTGACCGGGGCGCTGTCTCACTGTCAGACAACTAGCCAATTGTCCTCACGAGGCTGAGTGCACCCCGTTCCAGCCCTCACGTCAGTTTCTAAAATCCCCGACGGAGCCGGGAATCGAAACCGGGTGTGAGGCAGGCGTACTATCCCAACGCCACGGCTCCGGCTCTTCCAGCCCTTACACTAGAATTAAATTTCTTGGCAGAGCCGGGAATCAAACCCGGCCCTCCATAGTGACAGTCAAGAATGCTAGCCACCACGCAACGAGGCGGGCTCAAATAACCACGGGCTATTCTGATTCTCCTACAACACAGTAGTTTTCCTTCAACCCTAAAATACTCTACTCCTACACAAATTTCGGTCTCCACCATCTTCCTCGGTTAAGCCTCTGGTAGCCATGCTTCTCTTTACACCATCCATCCATTGCTCTCTTGGTCTACCGCTTTTCCGTTTGCCTTCAGCTTGTCTATGTAACAATAAATTTGGAATTCTTCAATTATGCATCCTTTTCGCAAGTCAAAACCATTGTAATCTTCAACCACTTCTAGTACACTTCTTTTTACCTGCATAATTTCTCTCATTCTCGTATTTCTGATTTCATCCAATCTTGATTTTCTTGCCGCCCTTCTCCAATAATCCATCTCTTGTTACTAATAATTTGTTTGCTTGCTGTCTGTTTAACGTCCAAGTTTGTGCTCCATATAATAAAATACTTTGTACCAATGAACTGAAAATACGTTTCTTAGTGTTGTTTAAGATATTTCTGCTCCATAAAACGGAAATTAATGCTCCAATATTGTTCTCCTAGTGCAACGTATATAGGGGTTGTGGGGTTAATTTGGGGTCGTTTCGTGTTATGCACACAAAGAGAACACAATCAATTCCTGGTAATACATGACTCTGGCTTGGACACACACCTCCTGCAGATTTGCTACCCAAGCAATTCATATCTTTCACTTTACTCTACTTGCCTGCAATGTAATTCTTACTAGCACCATGACGAATAGAAATAAATAGTGTTATCACTCACCGAGTTCAACCGCGCCCCGCTCGGCTAGCGCTAGCGGCGCTGATCCCCAACGCTACACAGTCAGCTGTTCAATAGTGGGATACGCGTTGGGCTACAGAAACCTTTTTACGAAGGCTGCGGTTACGCTGATTACAACAAATTGTGTGTTTAGACTTATGAATAATACTGTCAAAGAGTTAGTATTAATATTCTCTGTCCCCATGTAGAACTATCGTTTGAAACCCTCCGTTAGTCGCGCATTGGTCTGACAGCTCCATGGTTCGTTATATTAGTTTTAATATCAAGCCAACAGTTCAAGTTATGATCTTATCGTCTCGTGACATCTTACACCAAACCTTAGTAAGCATTTTTCTGGAGTTGTGAAATAGCGTGCCTAAAAATAACTTTAACACGTGTAACATTTTGTCAGCGTGAGATTGATAGTACCAGCGCTCCCAATGATGTTACATTCTGTCAGTGAGTGGCAGGTGTGCTGTTATACCGATTATTTGGCTTAGTATGTTGCCTTAGTTAATATCAGTAAGGAGATTGCGCCTTACGAAAACCTAAGGACGCAGATGAAGCGTGTCACCTTCTGCTGAAAGATAACGAATAGCGAGTTCATGATTCAGTAATTTCAAAGGAATCTGTGACTCTGATACTGAAGGCACAGTTAAAACAATATCCGAAGATCAGGAGGACGGTAACGGGAGCGAAGAATTGGATGACCGTTTATTTTATTGGCAGGTTGGCCATTATTATTATTATTATATGTCCGACTCATTCCTGGCCACTTGGCTATCACCACGGAAGACCGGGTTCGATTCCCAGCTCTGCCAATAAATTTAATACTGGTCCGAGGGCTGGAACGTTGTTCACTCAGCCTCGTGAGGCAAAAATGTTAAGAGGCGCGTTCGATTCCTACCTCAGCTATCCTGGAAGTGGATTTCCGTGGTTTCCCACTTCTCCTCCAGGTAAATGCCGGGATGGTACTGTCCCCGTAAATCCGGATAGTAGGCTGTCAGATATCCGCCCCCCTCAATCGGATTGCCAATAATCAAACGCACCGGCACAGCTACATCAATGAAAATGGCACTGACAGATACTACCGAGATTAGAGCACAGCAGTTAACAAGAAAATTATTGTGGAACACACCAAAATATACGGGGGTTCATACTTACCTTTACTTACCTCTTCAAATTAATCTCGGGTATGGGTTGCCAACTGGATCACTTAAAGTATGCCCACACAAAAACCTCCACCATGATATTTAAAATGAACCAAGACGGGAACAAGAAACTTTAAACTGTACAATAATTTATTTCACATAAAGGGAATGATTCTAACAAAATTTCAACAAAATACACGTGGCAATCAGAAGCCATTGTCAATATAATCATGTCCTCCTGTAGGACTTGTAGACGTTACATACAAAATTTTATCTTTCACTTGCTTATAAAGAACGTAATAATAGTAATACACTTGGAATGGATGAGGGAATTGGAACGAGACATGTAGCAATTGTTTTCCTCTTTCATAAACATCACACTTTATTTATAACTGCAAGCCTGTTATGTGGTCGACCTTGGCCTCTAACATACAGTTGTCAGGCCAGCTGCGATCCACCCTACATCAAGTCGCATGCCCACGTCGTCAAGTGAACCCACCTGTCCAGCCAGTGCTAGCATATGCTCGTAACCTCAGAGCCTAGCTCCTTTTCAAACACTTTAAATGTCCTCACCTCAACTCAAATATTAACACGCAAATCTTTTAAATGCTCCAATCAAATGTTACTGGATTGCTCTAATAATCCCAAAACTTGTTTAATTACATAATCCATATGTATCATTAGCGTTCTTTAGAGTATATTAACAAAACTCTTAATGTTTATAACAAATGCTCATTAATTGTTTATAACAATTATAAATTGTTTATAATATTGTCAAACGACAATTCAAAAATCTATACACGCCTCTATTAATTCCTTTCGTTACAAATTATTATTAAAGATATTTACATAATTTATTTACAATATTTATATTATTTATTTTAGAAATACATTAAACCACACGTTTATCCGGTTGATAATTACTCAAATCAGGTTAATATAATCGACCAATGAAGGTTAGTTATATTTAAGCTTATATTCAGGTTTAATAAGTTTTAATAATTATTATTATTATTTGTGACGGTAACCTCCATTCAAAATCGTTATCTCAAATTATTTAACACTCTTGTTAATTATAACAGTAACTTCACATGATTAATTTTCAAAGGACCTGGACAATAAACTCAGCGGAAAAATACTTCGCTTCAAACGCAGAAAATTGCATAAAATAGGCCCAGAATTCATCATATATTTCAATATATATGGCATAAAAATCTTCCACAATATATTCAAAAAACCTCCACTTACTGTGGGAATCTCCTTCACTCATTCAAGGGCATTATTCATCAGCGACTTTTACACGTCCACTGAACTAACGATTATACATCCATAGTTTCACTTCAAAAATTCTTATATTCATTAATTGTTTCAAAACTGTTATTTATTTAACCTTCGTGGGTTTCATTCATGAATCGATATGAAGTAAAAATTTGCCAATCACAAATAAATTTAATAGCAAATACGATTAGACACGCCTCTCTGGTCTATCAAAATTGAGATTAATATCTCCTAAGTAATATAGTATAAAAATACTATCTTCAAACAAAGTTCATCTAAACTGCATAAATAATTGAATAGAATACAATTAGACTTTGGAATGCAAACATTATTGTTCCAATCTAGTATTGAGAAAAATTCCTATCAAATGTTCATTACTATAGTGTATTCAATAAATCGTAATCAAAGTTCATATTTCACAAAATTGTCTGTAATGCAATGGTAATTTCAGAACTGACGATAAATGTCTATGTTGCAATCATGTTCATAAAACGACTAGTATTTCCAAGATCGTCGATACAGAAATAGATTTTAACGCTCTAAAATCTTTTAATTATTCTTCTTTCTTGAGGATGACAGAAAATTGGTCAAAGTAATTTACTGAATAGAATTACTTTAATAAAATGACACGCTGTCTGAATTCAAATCTGCCAAAGAAAATCGTTAACTTTACAGTCAAATCGTGACTATAAAAATATGCAAATTACTGAAAGAATATTAATTGTCAGTCTCAACTGATCCAAAATTATTTAAATATGCCAAAGACCTAACAATATCTTAATAAATCGTAGAAAAAGGCATAAATCATCGAAGTGTACTGAGTACAGAAATATCAAGCAAGAATATGGGGCAAAATATAGGACAGAACATATGAGAAAAATGGTTGCTCAGATATCGCTAAATGACTCAAATAAAACAAGAAACGTTCACGACTACCTTATCTGTTGATTGAAGTTCTAGAGGAAAATCTTCCAAAGAAGACTGGTGATAATTCCATTTCACCAAAAAGATGTGCTCCGACCTCGAACCTGGAACCAGCGCCCTCGGAGAATAGAACTGCTTCCTCCTCCGGAAATTGCACTGCTCCGTGTATACGATAGACATCCTTCTGGCAAAACTCTTCTTTGTGAGCCGGGTCCACCCTGGCCTCTCTTGATAGTTCCCTGAAGTTCTGGTAGAAATTCGCCATGAAGTTTATTGCAGTTATTTCCGCAGAAATATTCATATTTGTGGAGTATGAATATGTTTCCGCTGCCATTTGATATAATTCAGCGTTGGACAACGATGCATGAGTGTAGTTGGATGTTCACTACATGCTCGCTTTTGTAGAAAGACGATTAGCGAAGTTCCATGCTGTTATTTCACTCCATCGATATATGTCCCAATTGCATTAAAGTCTTTAGCCTTCCATCTCCATTTCCGTTATAATAGTTGAAAGAACTGCGATATTATATTGTTCCATGTTAGAATGCAGCGTTATATCATCAAAAGCAATATGTAGTAGCACGGTTGCAATACCAGTGTCAGCCGTAGCGTAAAATGTGATATTTTAAAAGTGCTTCTCAGGTGGCGAGAAAATCACTTTTGTCTGCCGACTTAAAATGCCAATATCTTTCGAATTATAATCTTGAAAATGTTCAACCTTTCTACACACTTTAATATAGTACTGCACAATCGAATTAGCTTAAAGGCATTAGTCAACTCTTGATATATTATCTTGTGGACTTGAAAATGTGTGCGTTTCAACTTCGCCTAGTTTCAAACACCGTAAAATGGAACTGCGGCACGCTCGAAGCTCGTTCGATGCGGTTGGCTTTACCACACGCTAAAGACGACTTGTTTCACATATTCACTCGAAAACGACTATAACATCAGAAATATATATGCGGTATGAGATATATATGCGATATGAGAGCTCCTCTCTGCTGTGCAAGACCTTTTATCAACTTCTTAAGGGGCGTATCCATCCCTTCCATAGCTTGTTTCTCCGTCATTGCTAGAAGTTCTAACTTTGGCTATACTTGACGGATTTTCAAATTTCAAAAACTCAAAAATAATTTCTTCAAAATTCCAAATCAATGCCATAACTGAAGATAGTTTTTCACAATTCTGCATGCCAAAAGTAATTAAATATAGTAGTTTCAGTAATATCCGTCTCCCTCCAAACTATCGTTCATTGGTTCGAGCCGTTTCCTCCAATCGCGTAACTTCTTCCTCAGCACAATTCCATGTTTCCCTGCGACTGCGTCGTAAATCTCAGATCTTTCTCGAACAAAATCATGACGTCACCAAGAATCTCAGCTCAAACAGCCTACTTGCATGAAGTCTGCGTCATCCGTGCTTACGTCATGAATATCCACGTCACAACTATGACAGCCATAACTTTCTTCATATTTTCCAATACAACCGCCGTGGTCTCAATATAATTCAATTTACGGGGGCAGTACCTAACTGAAGGACACGGCCGCTTCCTACCCAAATCCTACCTCAATTCCAAATACACACACTACTACAGACATCATAATGACACAGGTTATCAGACGAATTCTAAACAAACCCAAACACACGGTGCTACGTGACCACGATGTCGTTAAGTCCCTAAAGAATCAACAACTATTATTATTTTAGGCCTATTATTATTGAGATGTTTTTTTTTCGTTTTAGGTAAGGATGGCACGAAATAGAACAAGTAACCATGGAAGGCTGCCTTCATTCCGTATCATACTGGGCGCCTTTCGTGATTTTATATCATTGGATAGATATTTCGGTAATTTTTGAAAACTGTGAGGTACTGATCCTGGTTTTAATTTCCACTTCACGCGAGGAATTTCCACGTTCTCATAGTTCACTACGAAACAGTCCGCCTTTATAATAATTAAATCTTCCGGAAAACGCTCGTCACAGATTCTATTTTTGATCGACAATTGCTTATCTTTCCACGGAATAACTCTCGCCCATCTCGCAAACAGATTTGTTTCTTTTGGCGGTGAGAGAAAATGTCTACCATCAGAATTCTTCGTAACCCGATTTACTTCCAGGAACAAAACATTATGACATTTTCCCGAAACAACAGAAAACTTAGTTGTTTGCACACACAAAGCACTGCACAGACATTCGTAAACTATTACAAAGAAACAAATTCCCTCGAATAATATGACTTCTCGCGCACAGGATATTACAGTACTAACCTCGTGGGCTACTTGTCACACGTGCTTATGGTTCTGCGCGACTTCCGCGCCACACACTGGCTGGACCATGAACTACAATGCTTAAGTAGCGGAGTGATGACACTGTTTATTTCTATTCGTCATGCTAGCACCATTCCAAAACACTTTTCTCAAAGCCTTTCTCCATTCATTATCATAAAAAGAAACCATACCATATCCTCAAGACAACACCAGACCACCATTAAACATAACCCAATCTTCCAAACAACATCCCTTCTCTCCTCTTATCATGACGAATAGAAGGACCTAGTGTGAGGACTCCGCCATTATAGAACGGTAGTTCGTGGTCCCGCTGCTACAGGCACTGCAAGCGATTATGTCCAACACGTGTCCTGTTGTTCCGTCGAACCGGGTCTTAGAAAAGTGCAGGGAAAGCTACTGTGTGAGATATTTGTGTGAATTAATCTGAATTTTCGTTGCTTTCAGTTCTTAAATTCAGTTCATTGTGTCTTGTGTACATCAGCGTTTTATGTACGCCTACTTCAAACATATTTCTTTGTTAATATTATTGTTTTGTGCCATCATCATTCCGAGTCCTGCATCCAAGCAAACTCCACGCCACTGCTCCAAGCTCCGTCTTCCAACGCCAATTGACGAAATCGATGATCCGCCAGCCTTGCTACCAAGCCTAGTCCTCGCTATCGCCTCGACTTCGATATTTCAAGCCATTCCACTACGTTCCTATAGGCTTAATTTGCATCCCCCGTGGTAACAGTGCAGATTAAGTCACTCCTCTACCATTCAAATATCCAACACCATACCCACCCTGTAACCATCCTAGTCAAGCAACTCCTGTCTCCCTCGAGTTTTAATACAAGTTTAGCTCATCGCCTCACCCTACCAAGCAGCCAATAATTAATGATTTAATTAATTATTTCAAGTAACTTCAAATTTCATCAGCGCACTCAACGTCACAGCTCCAACTTTATTTAAACTGGATAACTTTGAGTGACTGGTAAATTTGTTGTTCTCTTTCCTTATTCTCTGGTCGACCAAGGTATTTGACCACTATCTCTCATCACCTCGTACTCATTACACGCACTTACACACTCACGAACACTAACATGTCGCGCACTGACACTCTCGTACATTAACGTACCAGGGCATAACATTCCTGATAACTCAGGACCCTAATGACCCTAAAAGCCCAAATTATACCCCTGTCAATCCAAAAACACTAATTCCGAATGGGCCTACCCAAAAACGAGATGGTACACTCGTTCCACTTAAACCAGCTTCACCAAAATCATATTCCTCTCTCTCTAGCTCACCTCTTCCCTCACCGGGCTCCGTCTCATTCCCGACATTTGATTTCGAGAAAGAGCTGTGGTACGCTTCACCCAATGGCAGTAACCTTCAGACCACGATGGTCCTCATCCACCTACCTATTAGTATTAGCCTTTGTAAATCTGTCAGACAAGCAGTAATTAATGCGCTCAATCCCATAGCCCAATTTATTTCCCTCATTGAGAAATTAGGTAATCACCTCATAGGCATCACTCCCTCTGAGATAGCCATCTCAACTCTGTCACTAGTGCTCTCAAGAGCCGCTCTGCCATTCCCCCATTTTCATTAATTAGATTCAGACCCACAAATTCACCTTCTTTAGTCTCTCAATCTGAGGAAACTAAATTGCCACAACAAGAAACAGTCTGTATAGCCTACTCCAGGAATCTGTGCTTTCCGTAACTTGTAATGGAGACCGTAGTACTTATTTCCATTATATTTTCCATTGTGCCCTGCCGTGTTATTTTAATTGTAATCGCTAATTACTTTTTAAAAGAGTATCAGTTACAAAGTAATTCGTTTCCCTTAGCATTATCCCTAAGACCAGCTGACCGGCAGCGTGGAACTTGCCCACTCTAGCGCTGCCAGGCGGTGCGCGCTTGAACTTGAGGAGTCCTCTCACTTTCTCTTTCATTCGTCATGCTCTTATTTTTACCATCTCCTAAGAAAATCTAAACAGCTTTCTCATTTTTTTTCAATACCTAACCATGGCAACTTATCAGAATGACCAAAGCCTCCTACAACCCATTGCTGGGTCACCACAAAGAATCCAAAATGCAGAAGTGCTAGACTCCTTGCAATGCACCACCGGCAAGAGGTGGCCATGTTTCAAACTATATACTTAAAACAAAGGAACCGTTACAATAGCCACACTTACTCTCTCCTCAATTTCAGATGAAATTGTTCCCCCAGCTTCTATTACTGAATCCAAATATTTAAATTTATTGACTGTTTGAATTTCTGCATTTCCGATCTGTAGTTTTTCACCACCATTATTCTCTAATGTAAAGTATTCCGTTTTGTTGTAATTGCTATTTAGTCCCCACATTTGATATTCCTCAATTAATTTCCTCATCATATAAGAGCTTGCCACGGTTGGTGAGTGGTTAACGTGTCAGTCTACTAACCCTAAGCTTGCAGGGTCGCTCCTGGCCGCGGTAAGTGATTTTTGAAAGGCGGCAAAAATTTACGACACGCATGTAATACGATGTTGGCATGTCAAAGAACCCATTTGAATTCAGTAGGCTTTGTTCATAATAGCAAAATTAATCTTGGGAGTTGCCGCCAACCCAAAGTTCCTCATTTCTCTACTAGAAAGCGCTATAGTGTTCAAGGAGCTTATATATCTAACCTACTGTACTTGACTCTCATAGTACTTCAAGGAACAACGAAATTCGACATGCAAGCTACCCTTTGGGTGTCAAATAACAGAGCTTGCACCCGGCACCGAGGCCATAGGATATTATTATCATATAAGAGGCATCGTCTATATCTTGAGTCAATATCACCTGGTCATCAGCCAAAAGAAGATGATGTAAGTAATACTCCTGGTTCATCTATAATCCCATTGCACAACACACGTGAATAAATATAAATTGGTCTAAAAATACAGGTCATGGTGGTTATATTATGCACGCTATATTTGTTTAGCACGCTAGCCCTCGGCCAGTATTAGTACTGTCTGGCAAGTTCTTGTTTACATAACAATAATCTCATAAAAACAATATTTGTCTCCCACGCTTGCTAGTGTTGGAAAACCAGACCAGCACACGTCCACTATTTACATTCTTGCTTGTATAAGTACATTTTATACTCCCTGTGAGACACAAGACAAGCATGCAAATACTGTACGTTAGCAGATAGATTTTCAATTTTACCGATAGAAAAGACTATAGAAACCTAAAATATTAAATAATTCATGTTTTTTGGGCTAATGCCGTGTGTATTTAGATTAGAACCATACGTTTCGGAGAAACCTTGCCTCCTTTTTCAATGGAATCAAACAATGTGGCCAAAGAAATTATATCAATGAGATTACAAAAATTACAAAAAATATAGATAAATTCCTCGGTTCGTCACCAGAGAGCAGCTGCCAGAAATTACTCTATGGTCCATGGTAGGACGGCGGACAGAGTAGTAAGTAAGGAGAAGGTAAAGGGGTCGGGGTGAAAATATAGAGACTCCTCGAAGAATGAGGATGTCCAAAAGAAAAGGGGAGGGGGGGGGGGGGATGTGGGAGGGTTAGATGGATATAAGGAAACATAAACAAAAGGGAAGTGTATCTGAACGATACCTAACGTCATACAGGCAACGGCGAAAAAACAGATGGAAACTCCTCCAGTGACGATCAAAGGAGAACAAATCCAGGCTCTGTAGCCATAGAGGAAAAAAGTACAATTTGAAACAGATGAAGAACAGAGAGACTTAGAGGAACTATCTTCCTAGATCCTTAATAACTGGTAGCCAAGTGTCTCTGTTAAAATTATTGGGATTTTTACGAATTTCAACTGCCTCCCTTATAATTCTAGACCAGTTGTGCTTAACAAGGCAGTTGAAATTCGTAAAAATCCCAATAATTTTAACAGATACACTGGATATCAGCTAAGTGACACTTGGCTACCAGTTATCAAGGATCTAGGAAGATAGTTCCTCTCAGTCTCTCTGTTCTTCACCTATTTCAAATTGTACTTTTTTCCTCTATGGCTACAGAGCCTGGATTTGTTCTCCTTTGTTCGTCACTGGAGGAGTTTCCATCTGTTTTTTCGCCGTTGCCTGTATGACTTAAGGTATCGTTCAGATACACTTCCCTTTTGTTTATGTTTCCTTATATCCATCTAACCCTCCCACACCCCCCCCCCTCCCCTTTTCTTTTGGACATCCTCATTCTTCGAGGAGTCTCTATATTTTCACCCCGACCCCTTTACCTTCTCCTTACTTACTACTCTGTCCGCCGTCCTACCATGGACCATACAGTAATTTCTGGCAGCTGCTCTCTGGTGACGAACCCAGGAATTTATCTATATTTTTTGTAATTTTTGTAATCTCATTGTTCTTTGGCCACATTGTTTGATTCCATTGAAAAAGGAGGCAAGGTTTCTCCGAAACGTATGGTTCTAATCTAAATACACACGGCATTAGCCAAAAAAAACATGAATTATTTATATAATCCGGGCCGTGAAAGCCTTAATATACACCTAAAATATTGTTTGTTGATTCATTAGGGCTTTGCGACATCGTGGTCATGAAGCCCCGTGTACTTTGGGTGTGTGTAGAATCTGTCTGATAACCGGTGTTAATTGTGATGACTGTATTAGTGTGTGTTATCTGTTTTAATTCAACTAAGGACTGCAGGCAGTAATTTCAAGTAGTTCCTACTTTTGCTACCAAATGCTACCGTCCACGACACCTAGCTTGCGGACTTGGCTACTACATGGCATCGCAGTCAGCAACTGGCGGCGAACGTTGGAACTAATAGAGCGTTATCAATTCTGTTCTACAAATGTTGGCTTCACACAAGTGTAGTTAGTGGAAGGTTCTTTAACATGCCATAAATCTATGGCATGGGACCACCGGCTATACTTCTCCTTCGAAGGAAGGCATACTGAGGGATTATTAACGCTCTTAAAAACTTCGACGACTTCAGCCGGGTTTGAAACCGCGATCTTGGGCATAGAGGCTCAGTATGCTACCAACTACGCCACCGAAGCCGCCCGTTCTTGGGTTTATGTATGTATATTGAGCTTCCATGCCCTTGATCGCGGGTTCAAACCCGGCCGGAGCTGTCGGATTTTTAAGAGCGTTAAAAATCTCTCAGTATGCCTTCCTTCGGAGGGGAAGTAAAGCCGGCAGTCCCATGTCATAGATTTATGGCATGTTAAAGAACCTTCCACTAATTACACCTGTGTGAAGCTAAATTGTATAGGTTAGGAATGTAAGCAACGCTCTTAGGTTTCAATGTTCGTTGCTAAGAGCCGACTGTGGTGGCGTCTAGTAGCTAAGTTCTGAACTAGGCCTAGTAGTCGTTGACGGTGACGTTTGGCGGCAAACGTAGGAACGATTTGAAAAATTCAAAGTTGCAGTCCTTACTTGAATTAAAAAACAGATAACACACTAATACAGCCATTACCATTAACACCGGTTATCAGACAGATTCTACACACACCCAAAGTACACGGGGCTACATGACCGCGTTGTCGCAGCCCCTAAACTGAGGAACCAACCAACTATGTATATATATATATATATATATATATGTATTTGTCTGATAACCTGTGTTATTGTGATGGCTGTACTAGTGTGTGTCTGTAATTGGATTTCGGTAGAAGGCATCCGTGACCTTAATTTATATACCATCCCGGCATTTGTCTGGAGTAGAAGTGGCAAACTACGGAAAACCACTTTCAGGAGGGCTGAGGTGGGAAGAGAACCAACCTCTTCTCAGTTTTGCCCCACGAGCATAAGTTTATTGTTGTTTTATTCGAGGGGCTTGGACATCGTGGTCATTTTCCCACGTGTACTTGGGTGTGCATGGAATGTCTGTCTGACAACCTGTTTTATTGTGATGGCTGTATTAGTGTGTGTTGTAACTCAGATAGGGATTTGGAAGGAGGTCGCCGTGGCCTTAATTCAGGTACTGTCCCGGCATTTGCCTGGAGTAGATGTGGCAAACCGCGGAAAACCCTTTCCAGGAGGGCCAACTTTTCTCAGGTACTCCTCATGAGGCTGAGTGTACCCCGTTTCAGTCCTCAGACCTGAGTTCAATTTCTTGACAGAGCAGGGAATCGAACCCGGACCCCGGGACAACAGCCAAGATTGATAACCGTTACACCAGGAGGTGGTTCAAAAATCTTCAAATCCACCAAGTGCACGGGGCTACATGACTACGATGTCACAAAGCTTCTAAATGAAACATCCACCACCGTTATGAGTCTTTTAGGACCCTTTTCATCAACGTTAATCACCTCTTAATTCATCATTAAAGGTAGAGAGGAATTACAGCGGCTTCGGTGGCGTAGTCGGTAGCATGCTGAGCTTCTATGCCCAAGATAGCGGGTTCAAACCCGGCCGAAGTTTGACGAAGCTACGTGCTGATTACTAATAAGTGACTTGTAAATAAGATAAAATAAAGATCAAAGACGAAGCGACATGCCGATACTATTTTAAGAACTTTGTAAATATAACTCAAAACTGATTATTTTGACGAAGGCACATGCTGATACAGATACTGACAAGGCGAAGGCTGCTTATGGGAGCTACCGGTCCATGGCGTCTGCCCTCCTCTGTTAAAGAACCAATTCATTAAAGAGGACACGCACTCCCGGCTTAAGAGCTTTTTAAGAGCTTTAAAAATCCCTCAGTATGCCTTCCTTCGAAGGGGAAGTAAAGCCGGCGGTCCCATGTCATAGATTTATAGCATGTTAAAGAACCTTCCACTAATTACACCTGTGTGAAGATAAATTGGATAGGTTAAGAATGTAAACAACGCTCTTAGTTTCCTACGTTCGTTGCCAAGAGCCGACTGCAGTGGCGTCTGGTAGCCCGTGTCCTCCCATGAGTTCCGATTCCCACCAGTTCCAAATTCTTCAGCGGATTAGCTATCTGCCAATTTTTTCTTCTTTATTCGTGTCAGAAGTATCGACTTTACACATAGATATTTTAAAATACACGATATATACATTGCTACTATACAATTATACAGATATACACATATAAACAATCCTACTGAGCAACAAAATCGGAAGCTAGATAATTCTTGCCCAGTATTGGGCGACGTCAATAGCATTAGAGGAAGCTGCAACCAAGTCTATCATAGTGCACTTTGAGGGACATAAGACACACTGACATAAATGTTGGATCGTTTGCTGCTTTCCACAATCACAGAGTGATGAGTCGCTTGAGAAACCCCACTTCCGAAGATTTACTTTTGTTCTGCCGACTTCTGTACGGAGTCTGTTAAGGGATTTCCAGGTTGTCCACTTCTCCTGGTGTCCACATGGAAGACTTTCCTTCGGCTCCATCCAGTTGGAGAGATGGCTGGTTCATTCTTTCCACATCTTGATCCTAGCATTCTCCGCTTTCCCCTCAAGGTTAACTGATGTGCGGAGAAAACTTTTTCTGGATTTCAGCCTCCGGGTGGCTGGGTGGTATCCATAGAGGGGATGTGCTTCTGAAGTAAATGATTGGAGCCTTTCTTTGTTAGCTGCTACCTCCCTACGAATCTCATCAGGAGCAATACCAGCTAGAAGTTGGATCTTCTCAATGGGTGTAGGTTTCAGGCATCCAGTAATGATCCTGCAACTTTCGTTGAGAGCGATGTCGACTTGCTTCGCATGGGCTGACCTGTACCAAACCGGGGAGACATATTCACCTGCAGAGTAGCATAAAGCTAGAGCTGATGTTCTGATTGTTTGTGGTTGTGTTCCCCAACTGGTTCCTGACAATTTGCGTAGAATGTTGTTTCTAGCAGCTATCTTTTGTTTTACGTTTTGGCAATGTTTCTTGTATGTTAGTGAGCGGTCCAGCATAACTCCCAAATACTTTGGTGTAAAGCAATGTTCCAGTAAGTTCCCTTTCCAGATAACTTTGAGTTTCTGAGATGCCTGTGCATGCCGCAGATGGAACGCGCAAATTTGGGTCTTAGCTGGATTTGGTTTCAGTTGGTTTTTCTCATAATAGGTACCTAGCTCTTCTAATGCAACAGTTAAAGAGGTCTCTGCTTCATCAAAGGTATTAGTCTGAGTAGTAAGTGCTAGGTCATCGGCATAGATAAAGCTTTTAGTACCTTCTGGCAATGGCTGGTCATTTTTGTAGATGTTGAAAAGAATAGGAGCCAGTACACTGCCTTGAGGGAGTCCATTCCTTTGATTTCTCCATCTACTTCGGCGTCCTTGGAATTCAACAAAAAAGCGACGGTTTTCCAGGAGAGTAGCTATCATCTTGGTTACTTTGATGTCTGTAATCATTCTCTAGAGCTTGTGTAATAATATCCTGTGATTTACCGTATCGTAGGCGGCGGAGAGATCCACAAAAGCCACACCAGTGATCTTCTTCTTCTCAAATCCATCCTCAATGTGTTGAGTTAGATGTAGAACCTGTGCTGTGCAGCTCTTTCCTGGGCGGAAGCCATACTGCTGAGGTATTAGAGCGTGGTCTACTACTCCAATTAGGCGGTTTAACAGCATCCTTTCCATTATTTTGTACAGATGGCAGAGTAAGGAGATTGGTCTGAATTTTTTGGGTCCGAAGGATCCTTTCCAGGTTTCAGAAATGCAATCACTTTGGATTTTCTCCATATTTTAGGAATTTTCAGAGAAGTAAAACAATTGTTGAAGAAGTTCAGAAGCCATCCCTGTGTGGTTGAACTCAAGTGTTTTATTTGCTCTATAGTGATGTCGTCTAATCCTGCCGCTTTTCCATGTTTGGCACGTTGAATAGCTTTCAGTAATTCCTTTATTTCAAATGGCCGGGAAAGGTTACTGGACTTCATTTCTCCATTTTCCAGGATATTGTGTTCCATTTTCCTTATTGGGCGATTGGTTTTCCCATTAGTGACAAGCTGATTTGCGATTTGGTTTGCCGTAACATTTGCATGGACTGGTACCTTGGTTGGATCGTTGCTAAGTCGTTTTAAAGGCTTCCAAGCCTTTCTGCTGTCCCTTGACATATCTGTTTCCTCCATGAGTTTGATCCAAGCATCTTTCTTTGCCTCTGCAATTAAGGAAAGCAGTTTCCTTCCAGCTGACACAGTGTCTTCACTTAGTGGATCTTCCTGAAACAGTGAAATATATGTGTTCATTTGAGCAGCCGTGTCTGAAGTTAGGCCTTGTATATAATTAACTCTGCAGCCTCGTGGTATGGAAACGCGGGAAGCTTCCTTCACTGCTTCAACAAACTGATCATACACCTCTGGTGTTGGCTGGATATCTGATATTATTGTATTAAGAGTTGAGCTGAACTTATGCCAGTCTGCTTTTTTGAAATTATACCTCCTTCGAAATGGAACCTTTGTTGGCCGAATTGCTGAGAAGAGTTGACACATTATGGGTCGGTGTTGGGTATTTGGAACAGGATTACACATTGATTTCACGCATTGTTGTGCCACGTGTTCGCTAGCAAATATGAGGTCTGGGTTGAAGCCTCGTCGCCATCTACTGCTGTTAAAGGATGGAGGTAGTTTGGGGTCATGAACAAGTTGTAATTGGAAATCATCAGCCCATTCTAACACTGCCTCTCCATTATTATCGTCTTCTGTATATCCCCATGCACTGTTATGGCTGTTGAAGTCTCCAACCACAAAGTTTGTCTTTTGATTGTTGTAATTGTTTGGAGTTCGGAAGGAGAAATTCACATTGGGTGGTTTTTAGACACCTGAGATGGTGCAATTGCTGAGTTCCACGGTTATTATCTCGATTTGGTTTTCGGTGGTGACTGCAGCAGACAAAATTTGTAAATCTGGTTTGGCAAAACAGCACTGCCATATTGTCTATGGGGAATTTCGGCCACGAGTCTCATCCCCGCTATTTTAGACCGCCGCAGTTGCTCATCTCTGTGGGTTTCTTGAAGGCATAATATATCACATGCATGTGTTTGACAGAGCTGATGTAACATTCCTTCTTTAGATGTAGACAAGCCTTCAATATTTACAGATATAATGGTTAGTGTTGGTCTTGATAAAGACCGTTCTGTATCGAGCGATATCATGACTGGTAGATACTTCTGGAATTCTGCCAATTCCACTACCTGAGCGAGGTCCCATCAGTTCCGAACACTACTTGAGCGAGTTCCATCTTAGTTTACTACAGCAAGTGTGTATTAATTTGGTTATTACTGAAGCAAGTAAGGTCCATTATTAGCGCCAGCCGGGAGTGCGTGTCCTCTTTAATGAATTGGTTCTTTAACAGAGGAGGGCAGACGCCATGGACCGGTAGCTCCCATAAGCAGCCTTCGCCTTGTCAGTATCTGTATCAGCATGTGCCTTCGTCAAAATAATCAGTTTTGAGTTATATTTACAAAGTTCTTAAAATAGTATCGGCATGTCGCTTCGTCTTTGATCTTTATTTTATCTTATTTACAAGTCACTTATTAGTAATCAGCACGTAGCTTCGTCAAATTGATCTATTAACTGAATTATTTTTCTCTTTATATTCTAATCAATATGCACAGCAAAAGACACAAACACAAATGACATACCTGGTTATAACTTAAGGCCATTAACATTTCTAGGTCGCGTCGTACTATTATTAACCGGTCAAACCTCAGAACTGACAGCTGGGTTTTCCAGAGATATTCGGAACTAGTGGGTCTCATTAGCTTATTTAATCAGGCGTGAATACGCGTTCGGAACTCATGGGACGTTTTTCCTAAGGAATCTGGTTTCGGAACTCATGGGAATGGAACTCGTGGGACGGAACCCTGGTAGCCAAGTTCGGAACTAGTAGTCGTTGATGGTAGCGTTTGGCGGCAAAAGTAGGAAAAATTCAAAAGTCTGCTGTCCTTACTTGAATTAAAATCAGATAACACACACTAATACAGTCATCACAATTAACACCGGTTATCAGAAAGATTCTACACACACCCAAAGTACACGGAGCTACATGCCCGCGTTGTCGCAGCCTCTAAACTTAGGAACCAGCCAACCAGAGAGAAGTTGCAAGACAAGAGGACATGGAACTTTACAAATTGATAACCATATCTTTGAAGAAGTAGACGAGTTCAAATACCTGGGGACACTAATAAACAATAGAAACAAAGAGGAACAAGAGATACAAGCGAGGATTAAAGCTGCATCCAGAGCGTCATATTCAGTTAACAAACTACTCGCAAGAAAATTGTTATCAAGAGGGACAAAAATACGAATATATAATAGTATATTATGCAACGAGCCTAAAAAGACGAGTTGCATACGACAGTTTATGTTCGACGATAATTATAACTTTATTAGCATACTTTTCACATTTTGCAAAAATGAGGAAAAAGTAGACTTATGAGATCGGGCAAATGTGTGTCTGTCTGTCTGTCTGTCCTTCTGTCTGTCTGTCTCTCTGTCCTTCTGTCTGTCTGGCTGTGTGTGTGTCCCCCGCTATCAACTCCTAAACGGCTGCAGCAATCGAAACAAAATTTGGTAGGAGTAAATATCTAGACCTGAATATCTCACGGCCATATTTGAAAATGATGTCAGTGCTACCAACTGCTGAAAAATCGCAATTGAAATTTGAGCTCTATGTTGGATATCTCGGAAGTTATGAATGGGAGCTATTTCAAAATTGGCACACGTATAGATAATAATATTGCAGTTTAATTTCCAGGAGGCCATACATGGCAGTGTTGCCAAAATGATTATAAGCCTGCTGATAGGTCCAATATTTAAATGCATATAACTTCTACACTATCAATTGGAATTCAACCAAATTTCATATGTGCTATGTGTTCATAAACAGATATAACTGAGCGTATTCCTAAGATCCACCAGGGCTGCCAACTGTTAATAAATGCTCTCAATTTATTTTTTCCAAATACCAATATATCAGAAAGTATGCAAGCCGACAACTTTAAACTACGCACACGTATAGTACCTGACATTCTGTAATAATTTGGAGTAACTTATATACGTCAGTGCTACCAACATGATTCTAAGCCTGCTGAGAGGTCCAACTTTAAATACATGTAGCTTCTATACTATCATTTGGATTTCAACCAAAATTTGTATGTGCTATGTGCACCATAACAGATACCATTATGCGTATTCTTAAGAGCAACCAGTGTTGCCAACTGTTAAAAAATGGTGTCTCTCTTTTTGTTTCCCTAATATCAATATATCATAAAATATGCAAGCCAATAGCTCTAAAATTTGCACACGTATAGTAGCTGACATTCTAGATTAATTTGGAGTAATTAATATACGTCAGTGCTGCCAACATGATTCTAAGCCTGCTGATAGGACCAATTTTAAAATGCCTGTAACTTCTATACTAACAAATGGATTTCATTCAAAATTAACACAACAAGAGATCATATTATTGCAGATTATTTCTGACCAATACATGTATGTCATTGTTGCCAACATGATTTTAAGCGCACTGTTAGATCTAATGTTTAACTGCATGTAACGTCCATGCTATCCATTGGACTTCAACCAAATTTTGTATTCTGTACCTTAAGAGATGGAAACAAGAATATATTCAGTCACCAGGGCTGCCAACTGTAGTTATCTATTAGGCTACATTATGCCTGTATACAGTATTTCGAACTAATTAGAAATTTCTATATTACCAATTTAATTTTGCCATTATTCTAGATAGATCCATATAGATTAATCAATGGCATGAATTTTAAATTTTAAGAAAAGTAGGCTCCTTAGTTCGTCACGGAACTTCTTGTTATATGTTTTAACATAAATATTCATACATATCTGTGGGATTCAGTTAGTGAACAGGGCACGCTGGCTTTGCTGACTGAACAGAACGCATACGTGGGTCAAGGCACTCCAAAAGCAGAGACCATTCACTTTGCTTGCCAACACAGAAATATGTTGGATTTTGAGCGCATGCCCGAATGTTTATAAAACGATCGTAAGAGAGTTTTATAATTTGCATACGAGTGTCTTAATTACCATTATAGACGAGTTGCATACGACTGTTTATGTTCGTCGATAATTATAACTTTATTATATGTTTTAACATAAATATTTATAAATATCTGTGGGATTCAGTTACCGATAGTGAACAGAGCGCGCTGGCTTTGCTGAATGAACAGAGCACATGCGTGGGTCAAGGCACTCCAAAAGCAGAGACCATTCACTTTGCTTGCCAACACAGAAATATGTTGGATTATGAGCGCATGCGCGACGGTATCCTTACCTAATTGGTCACACAACTGTTTCTTGAGCTCTGATTGGTGGGAGAAACTGTTTCATAATGAAGAATAGTGTTATAATGAGCCTCATTATGATACAGTTTTCTGACACATAATGTTAACATTTCGACATCATCGAACATAAAATTATAATTAGGCCAGTATTATTATATGGTGTAGAAACATGGAGATTAAGCAAAAGCACAGAGAGAAAATTAAAGGGTTTGAAAGATTTTCGCACCAATTTGTGGGGCAGGTGAGTGGCGAAGGAGATAAAAACAGCAACTAAAGGAGTTGTATAAAGGACCTGAAGCTAAGACAAGAAGGCTGAGATGAGCTGGCTACTGCTCGGTTCCAAGCTCTCAGAACTTGAGGGATGAAGGGCACAGGCAGGGTAGGAGCAGACGTGAATTGAGAAGCCTGTCGACAGCCCGCTGTGTTACCTGACATTCTCGTCTATTCCAATACTGCTAACATAGGGTCTTTTCTGAAACCAGTGTGGTGTTACGAATAAGTCAATGAGCCACCGATCAATGTATTTGGTTCGGTACTATGCACGGACCGAGAAACCTCATCACTCGTCAACTCCATTTCTCATAGTCCGCGATGCAAATTCCTCTCAGGTTCACGCAGCTTAGACTCGAGCAGAACGTGTATAGAAGAAAGAGGGGTCTAGACTGCGAGAAGTGTGTGAGAAAAAGCCAGACGGAAGGAGACCTATAGGCAGACCAAAATGAGATGGAGAGACCAGGTAACCAAGGGCATCCAGCTACTAGAGGGGCGAGAGGAAGATGCAAAGGACAGAACGAGGTGGAGGAGGCTACTTGACGAGGCCAAGAATCGACTGTGGTTTGTGGAACCAGGAGAGTGAGTAAGATTATGTAACTTTGCTCAAGCATTTCAACAAACAGAAACTTACTACTAACAAACAATTGCGTTAAATGGCCAAATCTGACCACTCGGCTCCCTAAGTGGAGGGAAACAGCTGAAATTTACCTCGTGCATCTTGCAATGTCGGAAGAATTCGTTTGTTTCCGAGTTTCACACGAACTTTCATCCATATGAATATAACATAATATGTTTATGACAATGAAATTATAAAAGATCATATATGATACTAATACCAAGACAGAAGATTACGGAAATTTAGAAAAAATAACTTTCCAGAGTGGGATTCGTACTCCTTCCAACTCTGTTTCTTTCCTTAGTTGAGGTGCTGCGACAACGTGTACATGTAGCCCCGTGTACTTGGGTGTGTGTAGAATCTGTCAGATAAAGGGTGTTAATTGTGATGGCTGTATTAGTGTGTGTTATCTGTGAGTGGTCAACGTGTCGGTCTACTAACCCCAAGCTTGCAGGTTCGCTCCTGGCCGTGGTAAGTGATTTTTGAAAGGCGGCAAAAATTACGACACCATGTCATACGATGTTGGCATGCCAAAGAACCCATTTGTATTCAGTAGGCCGTGTTCATAATGGTAAAATTAATCTTGGGAGTTTCCGCCAACACAAAGTTCCTCATTTCTCTACTAGAAAGCGCTATAGTGATCAAGGAGCTTAGATATCTAACCTCCTTGACTTTCATAGTACTTCAAGGAACAATGAAATTCGACATGCAAGCTACCCTTTGGGTGTCAAATAACAAAGCTTGCACCCGGCACCCGAGGCCATTATTATTATTTGTAATTCAGGTAAGGATTGCAGACGATCAATTTCTAATAGTTCCTACTTTTCCTACCAAATGCTACCGTCAACGACACCTAGTCACGAACTTGGCTACTAGATGCCACCGTAACTGGCACCTGGCGGTTAACGTTGGAACTTAATAGAGCGTTAATCAAATCTAATCTACAAATTTAGCTTCTCACAATGTAGTTAGTGGAAGGTTCGTTCTAACTTTGCATAATGAACTCAAGAATCTGCAAAGCAACCTCTTAGGTTACGAAGACAATGGGTAGTGCGTGTCCTATTTACAGAGGTGTGCAAATTATTAGCCTCCAATAAAGAATTAAAATCGTCACAATATTTATTCAAAATCATTTTATTTTATTTTTATTACCCTACTTAGTACTGTTTTCTTCCCTGTGTAGTTACAACTTCACCCTTAAGGAATTGCATCGGCAAATTTTCAAAATTGGAGATTCTAGAGGGCACCTGAGCTCGGTCCATTTTACCTTTTTTCATTTACTTTGGAATGTATCCCTTAAATTAAGTGATTTCAAACCATTGTTCTCAAATCTTTGAATAGTTCAAGAGTGGACAATGGTTGGTTGGTTCTTAAGTTTAGGGGCTGCGACAACGCGGTCATGTAGCCCCGTGTACTTTGGGTGTGAGTAGAATGCCTGATAACTAGTGTTAATTGTGATGACTGTATTAGTGAGTGTTATCTGTTTTTTAATTCAAGTAAGGACTGCAGACGTATGAATTTTTCAAATATTTACTACTTTTGCTGCCAAACGCCACCGCCAACGACTACTAGTTCAGAACTTAGCTACCAGACGCCACCGCAGTCGGCTCTTGGCAACGAACGTAGCAACCTAAGAGCGTTGTTTACATTCTAAACCTATACAATTTAGCTTCACACAGGTGTAATTAGTGGAAGGTTCTTGAGCATGCCATAAATCTATGACATGGGACCACCAGTTTTACTTCCCCTCCGAAAGAAGGCATACTGAGGGATTTTTAACGCTCTTAAAAATCCGACGACTTCGGCCGGATTTGAACCCGCGATCTTGGGCATAGAAGCTCATCACGCTACCGACTACGCCACCGAAGCCGCTCGAGTGGACAATCTTATTATATAATACGTTAAGGTGTATGTTTCACAAAACTCAAGCTCCTAAACTAGAGGGAGTTAGAAGGTGTGGTTTGTACCAAAATCTTCCAAATCGTCTCAATAGTGCAGGAAAAAAATCTTGCATTTCTTGAAAAGTCAACGGAAATATATATTTTTTGTTTATAAAGTGCTTTTAAACAAATAAACAAGACGATAGCCCCTGCCAGAACTGTTGAGCCTACAGCCCGCATAGCACTATATCCGGGCGGGTAGTCTGTAGACATGGGGCGCACACAACCCATTATGCGAGAGTTCTCGCACTGGTCCGCTAGTTGGTAGTAAAATACTTCCAAACTCCCTGGTCTAAATTCACACGAAAACTAGAATTAAGTAATCAAAACGAACCGTGTGACAATCTACATTAACATGGCTCCTCTTATAGTGGAAACTGTAATAAAATATAGTTTACTGACAGATTCTTTAAACAAGAAGTTCCGTGACGAATTAAAGAGCCTAATTTTCTTAAAATTTAAGATTCATGCCATTGACTAATCTATATGGATCTCTCTAGAATAATGATGAAATTAAGTTGGTAATATCGAAATTTCAAATTAGTTCGAAATACTGTATACCTGGCATAATGTAGCCTAATAGAAAACTACAGTTGGCAGCCCTGGTGACTGAATATATTCTTAGTTCCATCTCTTAAGGTACAGAATACAAAATTTGGTTGAAGTCCAATGGATAGCATGGACGTTACATGCAGTTAAACATTGGATATAACATCGTGCGTAAAATCATGTTGGCAACAATGTCATGCATGTATTGGTCAGAAATAATCTGAAATAATACGATCTATTGTTGTGCCAATTTTGAATGAAATCCATTAGTTAGTATAGAAGTTACATGCATTTTAAAATTGGGCCTATCAGCAGGCTTAGAATCATGTTGGCAGCACTGACGTAAATTAGTTTCTCCAAATTAATCTAGAATGTCAGGTACTATACGTGTGCAAAATTTAGAGTGATTGGCTTGCATACTTCCTGATATATTGATATTAGGGTAACAAAAATATAGACAGCATTTATTAACAGTTGGCAGCCATGGTTGCTCTTAAGAATACGCGTAGTCATATCTGTTATGGTACACATAGCACATACTAAATTTGGTTGAAATCCAATTGATAGTATAGAAGGTACGTGTATTTAAAAATTGATCTTATCAGCTGATTTAGAATCATGTTGGTAGCACTGACATATATTAATTGCTCCAAATTAATCTAGAATGTCAGGCACTATACGTGTGCGAAGTTTAAAACTGTTGGCTAGCATACTTTCTGATATATTGGTATTTGGATAAAAAATAGGGAGAGCATTTATTGACAGTTGTCAACCCTGGTTGCTCTTAAGAATACGCTCATTCATATCTGTTTATGTACACATGCCACATACGAAATTTGGTTGAATTCCAATTGATAGTGTAGACGTTATATGCATTTAAATATTGGACCTCTCAGCAGACGTATAATCATTTTGGCAACACTGCCATGTATGGCCTTCAGAAAATTAAACTGAAATATTATTATCTATACGTGTGCCAATTTTGAAATAGCTCCAATTCATAGCTTCCAAGATATCCAACATGAAGCTCAAATTTCAAATGCAATTTTTCATCATTTGGTAGAACCGCCATCATTTTCAAATACGGCAGTGAGATATTCAGGTATAGATCTTTATTCCTACCAAATTTTGTTTCGATTGCTGCAGCCATTTTGGAGTTGATAGGGGGAGACACACATACAGCCAGACAGACAGACAGACAGACAGACAGACAGACAGAAGGACAGACAGACGGACACACATTTGCCTGGATCGATCTCATGTCTACTTTTTCCTTTTTTTGCAAAATGTAAAAAGTAGGTTAAAAATTGTTATTAAGACTATTAATAACATTTGACATAATTTCAGCGCCTTGCAAAACATTTCTACTATATTAAGACACAATACGTAAAAAGTAAATGTTTGAGAACTGCCATCGAGCCTAATAATTTGCACACCTCTGTAGCTGAGTAAACAATGTATGCACACAACTGCCAGTTCTCCTAAATACTTTGTTCATATCATTTTAAACTTTTGCCATGAATAAGGTCACATTATTTAAATTATTCATGGTGGTTCCGTATTGATATGCTAAAATAGTTATCAAAAAGGAGTATACACCCGCCTGAATCAATACTATAAAGAAATTAATTATTAAACTTGTTCTTAGTACATGTTTCGGGGATCAATCAAATTCCATCCCCTTCATCAGCTAAAAACAATCATATTGAAAACAAAATAAAGCGTAGCACTGTAATATGAAAGGTTATTAAACCTAATATGGTGCACCATATACAGTATTTAGGTTATCAAAAATAGAATAAAATGAAGTAGTTGGTGACTGTGATCAGCCTGCAGATGAATCTTCATTAGCAACGAAATCTAACCTGTAAATTTAGCTTCACACAAGGTTAATTTTTGGAAGGTTCGTTTACATGCCATTAATATATGCCATGGGACCGCCGGCTTAAATTCCCCTCCGAAGGAAGGCATAGGCCTACTGAAGGATTTTAAGGCTCGTAAAAAATCCGACGACTTCGGCCGGGTTTTAACCCGCGATCTTGGGCATAGAAGCTCTGCATGCTACCAACTACGCCACCGAAACCGCTAATTCAAAATAGAGTTTTAGCCTTTATACTGTTTTAATATGCATAAATATTAATTACATCCATTATAAATGTTAACTACCAACTGGTGAGCAGTCTTGTGCCAAGGGGACCAACCTCATGCCGTAAATACAATCGTGCTCTAGCAGTTCACAGTGCCATTTTAGCCTATTTTCAATTTTGAAAAAATAGGCTTATGAGATCACCTTTTGTCCGTGTGTGTGTGCGTGTATGTGTGTGTGTGTGTGTGTGAGGCATGTGTGTGTGTGTCCCTAATAACATCTAAACGGCTAGAGCGATTTTAGTGAAACTCGGTAAGTTCATAGCATTAATCCGGGCGACCTCGACCGTGCCCTTCAAATTTTGTTATGTGTCACCAATCCAACATGGCGGCTGTGCGAAATTTTTCACCAGCATTCAGTATCTCCGAAACTATTCCTGACATCTACCTGGAAGTTTTAACGGTGATAAAGGGAACTACTAGAAGTTCACCTATGTGACTTTTGAAAAACTGGTAACTACAAAACCAACATGTCGGCCACGCTAATTTGCGACTTTTAAATAGACGTTTCTCGCGATTTAACCAACCAAACGCAGAAAAACTTGGTACAGTATATGTTTATACACATCGTAACGCACAGACATCTAACTTCGTTCAATTGTTTACATAACCACAAGATGGCGGATGTGCGAAATATTTCACCGGCATTCTATATCGCTGAAACTATTAGCGGTATTGTGCCCGTTTAGACCGGAGTCCGCACGACCACATATGCATTTTACCAATGATCAGTCAGCACGAGAGTTAAAATATCCTGGAGCGCCAGATGGGTTAAAGCAAATCGCAAAAACGACATCAAATTAAAAAATGCTTTACTGATTTTTGGCTCAATGCAACAATAAGGATAGAAGGAGATTTAATTGGGAGAAACACATCTGGTAAAATTATCTCAGTTTATTTTAAAGTTAAAATCTGACTGCAAAAATGCTCAAAGCAGCATCATCCACGTGTGGCGATCCACACTCTTATTTACACACAATATACAGAAATTTTCCAAACACATCTGACAATCTTTCTGGAAACACAAGTCCGATTAATAGTCCTGTGGACTGTGTTCCAAAATTATTAATATTTAATTCCAGTTCAAAATTAATTGTCTATACTGGAGATAACGTAGATCACTGTTTGACTATTTACATGATATTAACACTCGTAGAATAAATGTTTATAGAATTCTTAAACTTTCACTTGTTTTCCAGTTTCAAAAATATATCGTCGAAAATATTATTATCATCATAGAAGCAACACAAATCATTAACACACATTAATAACATCTGAAAAGTATTTGACCATTGAGCATAGTATCGAAGAACTGTGCGAAGCACAACAACAATTAATTGTTCTTCTGACATTTTACATTCGAGAAGTGACTCGATTATGAACTTCAAGTTCCAAACAAAATACATGATTTCTGAATCATCAACTTTATCAATAAATGGTTGAACCATTCAACTATTAGATTTTCCACTTGGAATCATTATGAAAAAAATATTTATATTTGTGGCCATTTCTAGTAACTTTCACAACTTGCAATTCTTCGACAGAATGCGGAAATTAGAATTGTAGTTTTATAATAAATTCATTTAGTTCATGGCACTAGGATTGAAAATATCCTTCAAATTATTCGTGGTTAAAGAATTATTTTTAATTGGCAGTGGCCCATTCTATTATTTGTGTAAGAACACAATATTACAACAACAACAACAACGGCAAAGGTCTTCCTCTGAAGAAGAATAAACTACTATCATGACAAATCCGGGTTCTAGCAAAATCAAAGTCTAAATGGAATTCGTAAACAAGGTTGAAATAAGAACTGATGGTTTCAAAGAAATAACCTTCGGGTTATTCATACGACGAAATGTGTGGCTCCAATACTCCTACTATAAACCTGAGCCATCGAACCTGCTATTTGATTGATGCTCGAAAAAACCTTCATTCCTGCGACTTAACATGCGCACCTGGGAATGGCATTTCAACTACTCCACACACATAAATTATCTTCCCAAGATTTATACAATAAATCAAGCCTCTGCTTGTTATCAACACTGGAAGATTAATAAACTTACAAGTTTATTTTATTTTACCATTCAGTTCAACCCGTGAATTTACCATACTTATGAAAATCTTTATTTCACTTTCGAGTGTATTTACGTCATGATTTTATATAAATACAAAAATATCCTATTTGATACAAATATCATTTGCTTCCCGTTTCATGCCTCTCCGTGTTATCTGAAACATATACTTTGCTCATTGCAAATATCAACTGTTCAACCAGAACTGAAATGTTGGTTGAATGCGGGCTTGCGCTAACCACTCTCCTTCGGAAAATCTCCTGTTCCAAACTAGAAATGATTAAACTACTTCATAGGCTCTTTCTCAATACATATGATTATTATAAAATATAATATCCAAGAATTATTTAGAAAAATTATGAGAATTATTATTATTATTATTATTAGTGGATTATTATTATTATTATTATTTGTATTATTTTAAATATGTTTAATTATCATCTCATTATGTGAGAATCCACATGTTCGAACCTTCGAATATGGAAAAAATATCCATTCCTCAACAAAAATAAATTTAACTTTTACAGTTACATCGGGGGTTTTCCGTGATTTCCTTAAAATATGAAAAATTCAAATAAATGCTCGAAATGCTCGGTCATCGATCCCAAACTGTTCTGAGTGCTGAAAATTCTCCAGAATAACTCTAACAAGTCTTGCGTAAATCATTGCAAGCTTTAAATACGACGAAAAAAATGTGTTTGTCATCTGCAGAAAAAAAAAATAGTTTGTTCCAATTAGCTAGGCATAATATAATTCAATTGTGGCTTACATTTCTTGATGGTCTTGAAGTGTAGCAAACCTGGTCTGTACCAGATTTATCCGTAGACATGCCCTATCGGACAAGCACGTATAATCCTTGTATCGGCCGCCATTGTAGACCCACAAATCGTCTAGTCAGACATAGTGGTAGTATCTTTCGACGTTTGAATAAACTGTGGTTCCATTTTAATATGGGCTTCTATCAAAGCCATAACAGTTTGTTGAAATAGGGTCAGATCTAAGTGATCTCTTCTTAGATATGTCAGTTGTAACATAACTCACTGTAATCTCATCAGTACAAGAAAAACATTGACAGTCTAAGCAATTAACGGCTGTTCTGAAGATCGTTCCCTGGGCATGGTTTATTAATATCACCATCTGCCATGCGCTAAGCAACCTGCAGTTTCCCTTGCGTAGACTAATGAACGCCACCGTTATAGACTAGTCTTCAATGTACTGACAGATCGAAGTGGTTAACTAGTTACAAAAATGAAAACTGACTTGAAATGGATTTAAACATCCAAGTATTAAGTTACTACTGGACTGTGACAAAATACTATTTTCTAGACAAAGTCTAGCATATGTCCTTTTAGAAATATAAATATTTCCACTAATGTCTGTAGAAAAACAATCACCTCAGTGATTCTCCTCACCAGAAACTTACTAAGTTCCAACTCGTTTGCGCAGCACTTCTCGTGACTATCACGACTTGAAAAGAACTTCTGCGTAGATACGGCAACCATGTGCCTTGGCTCAGCGTAGACGCAACTTGCTTGCCAAGTGCTTGTGTTAGAATGAGCTAACTATGCCTCCTCCAGCTGGCTTTTATTCAAAACGGTCAGGGTCACGCGTCATCGCCTGATATCTAGAAATCCTCATATCTCTTGAATCCCTGGTCCGATTTACTTGATACTAATTGCGTTTTCTTTCATTTGGCCGTGCCAGTAATCTGATCCCAGTCTCAAGTCTCTACTCCATAGTTAACTATTTAATCAATAAATAGCCTCCACCTCTGCTATTACTCGCTACGTCACTTGACATCCAACTATCGGTAAAATTCTTCTAAATGCTTCTCGAAGCAATGTAGCGCGATATTCAAATATCTGAACTTTCAAAAGCGGCTACAGCCTTTCCCTTGATATCTAGGTGTCTGAAACTTGGAATACCCATTCCTAGAGTTGGGCACATCCACCCCACACCTAGCAAAAAATAAAAATTGAAAAATTTTTATTTTTCCTATCTACACATTAAATCATCTGGTTCTTGAATAATAGATCTTCAAATTCGATGCATTGTAAGTTCCCACGATGTTACCAGTTCGTGTATTAGCTACTTCATAACTTCCATTATTGTTTACTTCCACAATATTCAAAATCTTCAATTTCACCAGGCTTAATGTCAAAAATATCTTGATACTCTTCCAAAATCTTCCCTAACTCTGGGGACTCCTTCTCAGTGTAGACTTCTCTTCCTTCAGCTTCATGAAAAATCAGAGACCATTGAGCATCTCCCTCGATGTCTTCCTCTTCTTTTCCCTCGAAGTTAATCTCTTCGGTATTCTTGAATCTGATCGTCTCTGTCTTCATATCTATCACTGCTTGATATTTCTGAATGAAATCTGCTCCCAATATCATGTCAAAAGCCATGTCCTTCATTACAACAAATACATGTCGGAAATCATGTCCTCCAATCTTAATACATAAGTATAATTGTGTTTTACACAGAGATATTTTATTGGGTATTATTCCTTGGATCTTAATTCCTGATACTGGAATCTCCTCTAAATTCTCCTTGAGCTTCCACAGAATATAAAGCTTCTCACTCACCAGACAAAGCATAGCCCCAGTATCGATCAAAGTATCGACAGGCATACCAAATACTTCGCATGATATGATTGGCATTCTAATTCTGGTACCCATTTCTTTTCGTTCGTCATTCTGTTGAATTAAGTCATCATCCTCTGCTTGCCATTTAATAATTCTGGAAGTGAAAGTATTCAAAATTCTATCTTCTACTGTGAATTCGAAGTTTTTTTTTTTCATTACCATTCCCCCGGGATTGTTGTGTTCCCGATGGACCTGGTTCGTTGGGCCTCTGCTCCACAAATTGCAGGTTATCTTGGTGTCTTGCTTCCAAATTTTTCCTTGTGTCCTTGTTAAACTCTTCATTGGACTGACGAGTATCTACATTCCCTCTGTTATTGTAGTTATTTCTACCATAATATCTTCTTTCCTGGTACCTTCCTTGAGTATCACGTGGTCTTCTCCATCGAGTATTGTATCGATTACCACCATCTGGTCTCGCATATGGTTTGTAACTGTATCTGTTACTGTACTGGTTCCATCCTCTCTTATTGGAATCTTCCCTCGGCGTTTTCTCTTCTCGCCCCTCTCGAATCTCTCGAGGTGTCTGAGAATAACTATCAGCCATAACAGCATACACAGCGTTGTTACTCTTTACTCCCTTCTGATGGAAGAATTGAGCGTTTGTATGATCCAGCTTCTGTAATACTTCATCAAATTGTTCCATATTATAGATATCAGCAGCGATCAAAGTCCTCTGGACGTCTGCTGGAAACTGACGTATCAATGCAGTAATCAACTCGTTATCTGGCATCGGCGGATCTAAATGTTGAAGTTTAGACAGCTGTCCAGAAAAGTACGTAGAGTATCGAGTAGGTTGTGACGTCGAGAATCTCTTCGAATATAACTCTGCTCTGACTTGCTGTTGGGTTTCCGGGGACCAAAACTTCTTCAATAGCCCACGAGAAAACTCCTCAAAAGTGGTTAGAGTGGATCTAAATGCTCTGAACCACAGAAGTGCAGGACCTTCCAAGAACTTCCCTATCACTCGGATCTGTCTTTCTTTAGGGATCTTAGAATCTTTCAGGTAATCACCTGCTTCTCTCAAAAATTCCACGGGTGTCACAGAATCTCGCCCTGAAAATTTAGAAGGCTTGTCTTCTATATTCTTAAATACAGTTATGGGGTTGGATTGAAATACTGTCCTGACCTCATCCTGTCTATCAGTCTCTCTAGCTCCTCCTAGACTTATCTGTATCTGTTCCTTTCCCCTTACATTTGGCATTTTCAACAGATGATCAGACTGTTTCTCATCCTTTATTTGACTTTTCATAGCCTCAAGTTCCTTCTGGTTTTCTTCTGCCATCTTCTTAATTGCTTCAGTTTCTTTACAATTGTCCTTAACATCATTGGATATCTGGTTCATAACAGCCTCATGACTTTTCAATGACCCTGTCATATCTGATATGTCCTTCTGAGTTGCTTGGATATCTTTGGCAATTACTTCAATATGGGATGACAAAGATTCCCTAATCTCCTTGATTCCCTCTTGATTCTCCAGCTTGAGTGTGTCTTTAATTTCATTGACAACTGTGGTTTTAATTTCAGTTTGCAACTCACTAATCACACCTTCTCTTATTTCTCCCATGACAAGTTCTTTGAATTGTTCCGTTAAACGTTGAACAACTAGAATTCCCATCTCGTTACTCTCCTTCTTCACTCTGACTTCCAGGTTGACCATGTCTTCACCAACTTTCCTAAGACCATGTTCTATCCTATCAGCTAAGCTTTGGGATCGAAGATCGGCATCGCGAAATTTATCGTCCATTAAACTTGCGTTAGTAGCTAATGAAGTTTCGAGCTCATGTGTTTTATCGCATAATTTATTCATTTTACTTTCAAGTGTCATTTTCAAAATTTCAGAATTCTCTTTAAATTTACTTTCCATTGAATTAAATTTACTATTTAAATTTTCTTTCAAGTTCCCTTTTAACCTGCTTTCTAAAGAATCAGAATTTTCTTTAAGTTTATTTTCCAAAGAATCAGAATTTTCTTTAAGTTTATTTTCTAAAGAATCAGAATTTTCTTTAAATTTATTTTTCTAAAGAATCAGAATTTTCCTTCAAGTTATCTTTTAACCTGCTTTCTAACAAATCGGAATTTTCCTTAAGTTTATCGTTTAAACTTTCTTTAAGTTTATCAGAATTTTCTTTAAGTTTCTTTTCCAAAGCCTCAGTATTTTCTTTCATAATGTCTGCTACACGCAGTCCAGCCTCTTTTGAACTCTCCTCCAAACTCCTCATCATCCTCATCATTTCTTCCATAATTTTCAATTATTATTCAAAACGTAGGGGTATACAACAGTGGCAAACACAAGCTTATAACTAGAACAAGAAATATGAATAGCTAATTGGAACACTATAATAAAATGAGATTTGTCCTAATATCGACGTGATGGAAAAACAAAATTCTCTACTTTTACGAATTACATTTACCATAATATCACAAGAAAAATATGCAAGTTCTCAAATATCCTCCACCTGGATTCTAATAATGTGTACATCCAGTCATCGAACGTTTACTACTGAATTTACTTGACGCCCTAATGGTTAAGCCATTATCAAAATTATCAAACCCATTCTAATTATTAACCAAGTTAAATTTTTAATTTTCCCCACTAATTGGGTTTCCTACTAATTTATTCATCCAAACCAGACATCTCTCAACTCCCAAAATATTTCTATAAAAATTATCACAATTTAAAATCGGCGATTAACCATGTCTAAATCGGGCCCCACGTTGGGCGCCATTTCTCTCTCTATCTTATTTTATGTGCCCGTTTAGACCGGACTCCGCACGACCACATATGCATTTTACCAATGATCAGTCAGCACGAGAGTCAAAATATCCCGGAGCGCCAGATGGGTTAAAGCAAATCGCAAAAACGACATCAAATTAAAAAATGCTTTACTGATTTTTGGCTCAATGCAACAATAAGGATAGAAGGAGATTTAATTGGGAGAAACACATCTGGTAAAATTATCTCAGTTTATTTTAAAGTTAAAATCTGACTCTAAAAATGCTCAAAGCAGCATCATCCACGTGTGGCGATCCACACTCTTATTTACACACAATATACAGAAATTTTCCAAACACATCTGACAATCTTTCTGGAAACACAAGTCCGATTAATAGTCCTGTGGACTGTGTTCCAAAATTATTAATATTTAATTCCAGTTCAAAATTAATTGTCTATACTGGAGATAACGTAGATCACTGTTTGACTATTTACATGATATTAACACTCGTAGAATAAATGTTTATAGAATTCTTAAACTTTCACTTGTTTTCCAGTTTCAAAAATATATCGTCGAAAATATTATTATCATCATCGAAGCAACACAAATCATTAACACATATTAATAACATCTGAAAAGTATTTGACCATTGAGCATAGCATAGAAGAACTGTGCGAAGCACAACAACAATTAATTGTTCTTCTGACATTTAACATTCGAGAAGTGACTCGATTATGAACTTCAAGTTCCAAACAAAATACATGATTTCTGAATCATCAACTTTATCAATAAATGGTTGAACCATTCAACTATTAGATTTTCCACGTGGAATCATTATGAAAAAAATATTTATATTTATGGCCATTTCTAGTAACTTTCACAACTTGCAATTCTTCGACAGAATGCGGAAATTAGAATTGTAGTTTTATAATAAATTCATTTAGTTCATGGCACTAGGATTGAAAATATCCTTCAAATTATTCGTGGTTAAAGAATTATTTTTAATTGGCAGTGGCCCATTCTATTATTTGTGTAAGAACACAATATTACAACAACAACAACAACGGCAAAGGTCTTCCTCTGAAGAAGAATAAACTACTATCATGACAAATCCGGGTTCTAGCAAAATCAAAGTCTAAATGGAATTCGTAAACAAGGTTGAAATAAGAACTGATGGTTTCAAAGAAATAACCTTCGGGTTATTCATACGACGAAATGTGTGGCTCCAATACTCCTACTATAAACCTGAGCCATCGAACCTGCTATTTGATTGATGCTCGAAAAAACCTTCATTCCTGCGACTTAACATGCGCACCTGGGAATGGCATTTCAACTACTCCACACACATAAATTATCTTCCCAAAATTTATACAATAAATCAAGCCTCAGCTTGTTATCAACACTGGAAGATTAATAAACTTACAAGTTTATTTTATTTTACCATTCAGGTCAACCCGTGAATTTACCATACTTATGAAAATCTTTATTTCACTTTCGAGTGTATTTACGTCATGATTTTATATAAATACAAAAATATCCTATTTGATACAAATATCATTTGCTTCCCGTTTCATGCCTCTCCGTGTTATCTGAAACATATACTTTGCTCATTGCAAATATCAACTGTTCAACCAGAACTGAAATGTTGGTTGAATGCGGGCTTGCGCTAACCACTCTCCTTCGGAAAATCTCCTGTTCCAAACTAGAAATGATTAAACTACTTCATAGGCTCTTTCTCAATACATATGATTATTAGAAAATATAATATCCAAGAATTATTTAGAAAAATTATAAAAATTATTATTATTATTATTAGTGGATTATTATTATTATTATTATTATTTGTTATATATTTAATTATCATCTCATTATGTGAGAATCCACATGTTCGAACCTTCGAATATGGATAAAATATCCATTCCTCAACAAAAATAAATTATTAACTTTTACAGTTACATCGGCTGATTACCGTGATTTCCCAAAAATATGAAATATTCAAATAAATGCTCGAAATGCTCGGTCATCGATCCCAAACTGTTCTGAGTGCTGAAAATGCTCAGAATAACTCTAACAAGTCTTGCGTAAATCATTGCAAGCTTTAAATACGACGAAAAAAATGTGTTTGTCATCTGCAGAAAAAAAAATAGTTTGTTCCAATTAGCTAGGCATAATATAATTCAAATGTGGCTTACATTTCTTGATGGTCTTGAAGTGTAGCAAACCTGGTCTGTACCAGATTTATCCGTAGACATGCCCTATCGGACAAGCACGTATAATCCTTGTATCGGCCGCCATTGTAGACCCACAAATCGTCTAGTCAGACATAGTGGTAGTATCTTTCGACGTTTGAATAAACTGTGGTTCCATTTTAATATGGGCTTCTATCAAAGCCATAACAGTTTGTTGAAATAGGGTCAGATCTAAGTGATCTCTTCTTAGATATGTCAGTTGTAACATAACTCACTGTAATCTCATCAGTACAAGAAAAACATTGACAGTCTAAGCAATTAACGGCTGTTCTGAAGATCGTTCCCTGGGCATGGTTTATTAATATCACCATCTGCCATGCGCTAAGCAACCTGCAGTTTCCCTTGCGTAGACTAATGAACGCCACCGTTATAGACTAGTCTTCAATGTACTGACAGATCGAAGTGGTTAACTAGTTACAAAAATGAAAACTGACTTGAAATGGATTTAAACATCCAAGTATTAAGTTACTACTGGACTGTGACAAAATACTATTTTCTAGACAAAGTCTAGCATATGTCCTTTTAGAAATATAAATATTTCCACTAATGTCTGTAGAAAAACAATCACCTCAGTGATTCTCCTCACCAGAAACTTACTAAGTTCCAACTCGTTTGCGCAGCACTTCTCGTGACTATCACGACTTGTAAAGAACTTCTGCGTAGATACGGCAACCATGTGCCTTGGCTCAGCGTAGACGCAACTTGCTTGCCAAGTGCTTGTGTTAGAATGAGCTAACCATGCCTCCTCCAGCTGGCTTTTATTCAAAACGGTCAGGGTCACGCGTCATCGCCTGATATCTAGAAATCCTCATATCTCTTGAATCCCTGGTCCGATTTACTTGATACTAATTGCGTTTTCTTTCATTTGGCCGTGCCAGTAATCTGATCCCAGTCTCAAGTCTCTACTCCATAGTTAACTATTTAATCAATAAATAGCCTCCACCTCTGCTATTACTCGCTACGTCACTTGACATCCAACTATCGGTAAAATTCTTCTAAATGCTTCTCGAAGCAATGTAGCGCGATATTCAAATATCTGAACTTTCAAAAGCGGCTACAGCCTTTCCCTTGATATCTAGGTGTCTGAAACTTGGAATACCCATTCCTAGAGTTGGGCACAGTATCACCCTGAAATTTTGTACGGAGATAAAGGGCACTACTGGAAGTTCATCTATAAGACTTTCAAAAACCGGTTAACTACAAAACGAACATGGCGGCCAAGCGAATTTGAAAATTTTAAATAGACCTGTCTCGCTATTTAATATACCAAACGCAATGAAATCTGGTACAGGAAATGTTTATGCACATTGTAATGCACTATCTAATTTACATAACCTCAAGATGGCGGCTGTGCGAATTTTAAAATTATGTTTTAATTTCTTGTGTCGTAATCATGCGATTGAAGTGAAAGTTTGAATAATGAATCTACGCAATAATTTTCCTTTAATGGTACATGACTCTATGGCGTATACATTTAACAATCCAACATGGCGACCATCCGAAACATTTAGACGGCTCTGAATATCTACGAATCTATTATAGCAATCAAACTGATTTTTTTATGTTCATAAGGGTTATGAACTTAAGTTCACCTATAGGACTTTAAATAACCTGGTGATCACAAATCCAACATGGCGGCGACGCGAATTATAAATATTCGCATGGACGTTTCTCGCAATTTGACCATCCGAGTGCAGTGAAACTTGGTACAGTAAATCCTTATACGAATGTTAATCCACTGGCATCTAATTATTTCAATTGTTTCCATAACCACAAGATGGCAGCTGTGCGAAATTTTAAAATCTCCTTGTTAATTCTTGTGTCCTAATCATGCGTACACAATAATCTTCATGTAACAGTACACAACTCTAGGACCTACATATATGAAATCCAACATGGCGACCATCTGAAATATTTAGTCGGTTCTCAATATCTACGAATCTATTACAGCAATCAAACTGAAATTTTGTATGTTGATAGTGGCAGTTAACATAAGTAGGATATATGAATATAGGCTGTATAGTTCTTCACGGAACTACTTGTTTGAAATTCGGCTTATCAAAATCTGTTCCGTAAGTCATTTGTTGTTGTTGTTGCTTATTTTAGGGGCTGCGACATCGCGGTCATGTAGCCCTGAGTAGGCTACTTTGGGGGTGCGTAGAATCTGTATGATAATCGGTGTTAATTGTGATGGCTGTATTAGTGTGTGTTATCCGTATTTCAGGTAAGGACTCCAGACGATCAATTTCAGGTAGTTCCTACTTTTCCTACCAAGTGCTACCGTCCACGACACCTAGCCGCAAACTTGGATTTAGATGCCACCGCGAGTGGCGATCGTTGGAACTTATTTTATTTAGCGTATGGCTACATCACAAAATGTACAGTTAAATAATATTACAATCATAAAGATAATTATAACAGACTACAAACTAATATCAAGTCCATGAATATAGTCCAGTGATCCCTCCGTCATCACCAGGAACTCTGATTGGTCGCCAGCGAAAGCTCTCAAGGGACATTCGTGCACAACATGGAAGACCGTCTGCTTTTCAGCACCACGGTCACAGCTTGGAGACTCTCTTTTCTTCCACTTGTACATAAGGTCTGCACATCTTCCAGTGTTGGTTCTTATTCTATTAAGTACTGACCAGTCCTTGCGTGGTAATTCAAAACCGGATGGCTTCGTTGATATGCACGGCATCTTCAATTGCTCTGCTGTTGCGTTAGTCTGCCATGATTGCCTCCAGCAGTCATCAGTATTAAAGTTGTTGGCATGTAAAGTTCTCGCGGTTTCAAGGGGTGGATGACGAGAGCGAAGCCTTCCTCTTCCGATATTTGGTATGTCTTCATGCACAGCAAGGTGTGGATTTTTGTATAGCTTTTTGTACTCGCGTAATAGTGCATTTTTCCGACTCAGAGATGGAGGTTGTATGTGGCTAAGTATGGGTAGCCAGAAAATCGGCGTAGGTCTGATTGTGCCAGGTATAAGGCGCATTGTATAGTTAAGCTGAGTGTCGATAAGCTTAGTGTGTGTGCTGTTTAGCCAAGCTTGCGAGCAATATTCGGCAACTGGGTAAACCAGACCCAGAGCTGAAGTGCGCAGTGTTGATGCAGAAGATCCCCAAGATGGGCCACACAGTTTTTGAAGGATGTTATTCCGAGTTTTAATTTTGGCAGCTGTTTTTGTTAGGTGTTCCTTAAAACTGAGCGTTCTATCAAATGTTACCCCTAGATATTTCGGGTTCCTATTATGTCTCAACAATTTTCCTTCAAAATGAACAGTGAGCTCTTTGTTGGCCAGCCTGTTGCTTAGGTGGAACGTAGATACTTCTGTCTTCATGGCACTTGGCTGTAACCTTCATTTCCGGAAATATTCTCCAATAGTTGATAAGTCATTGGTCAGTAGGGTTTCAGTTGCTTCCAGTTCTTTATGCCTCGTAGCAAGGGCCCAGTCATCAGCATACCCAAACTTCCTTGACTTTGTTTCAGGCATATCTGATATGTATAGACTGAACAAAAGAGGGGCAAGGACCGATCCTTGTGGCAGGCCATTGTTCAGCTTCATTTGTGAGCTGATGCAGTTGCCCATAATTACTTGGAAACATCGGTTACTGAGCATTTCATTGATGAGATGGCAAATTTTCCTACTTGGTATTACTTGAAGGAGTTTCAGTATGACACCTTGCCTCCGGACAGTGTCGTATGCAGCTGTTAGGTCAATGAATGCTATTGATGTCTTCTCTTTATTATGAAAACCTGCTTCTATGAAGGTTGTTAGAGAAAGGACTTGGTCTGTGCAGCTGCGGTTAGGTCTTAATCCGGCTTGTTCAACCGGTATAGATTTGAAGATCTTGTGACAGATTCTGTTATACAACATTCTTTCCCGTAGCTTATACAACATACTTAGTAATGCTATGGGGCGATAATTTTCTGGCTTGTCATTTGCTTTACCTGGCTCCAATAAGGCTATAACTTTCGCGCGTTTCATTTCATGAGGTATGTTGCCGGTTTGCAGAATATTTGTGAAGAACTTAGCTAGCCACTGTTTCACATACTTGCCACAGTGCACCAGAAATTCAGCGTGAATGCCATCAAAGCCTGGGGCTTTCCCTGGTTTCATTTCTTTATGGCAGTTGCTACTTCTTCGGTGCTGAATGGAAGACAATACTCAGTATCAGCTCTACATTCTGCTTGGAGTACCTTTAATTTCTTCTTGGCTGCAATAGTATGTGTACGTACTTGATGTGATCTGGAAGTGGACACAATGTTTGCTGCAACTTGATTAGGGGTGATAGCATCGTATATGCGGTCTTCTGGGGTACTAGCACCTAGCTTCCTGAGCAAAGACCAAGCTTTCCTACTTGATGTAAGAAAGTCCAGAGATTCGACAGTTTTGGTCCACTTTATTCGTCTTGCTGCGTTGATGTTATTCAGCAATTCATCTGCTATTTCATGCTCGTTAGTTTCACAGAATGCTTTGTATAGGTTTTCACATTTCTCTGTCCATCCGGGAATATACTCCTTACGGAAACCGCGAGGGATACACTTCTTTGCCGTGCTAATTATAGCTTGAACGAACCGCTTGTAGTTTGAACTTACTGGAGGGATCCATCCCACACACTTATCTAGATTTTCTGAGAATATGGTCCAGTTAGCTTTTTGAAAGTTCCATCTGGGCCTGGGAAGCGCTCTTATTAAAGGGATACTGATCCCGAATTCAAGAAAAATTGGGCGATGTTGGCTATGTGGGAAGTCTCCAAGGACCTTTCTTGTTACTGGCAGTGGTCTGCCATTGCAGTCAGACGAGACAAAGCAGAGATCGGGATTGTGGTCAGTGTTCCAGGCACCAGATCTGAAAGTGCCCCGATCCTTAGCATCGAAAACAAGATGTATATCATGCTCTTCAGCCCAGTCCACCAATGCATTTCCATTTTCGTTACTCGGCCTCTATTTCCATTGCTCATGGTGGCTATTGAAGTCTCCCAGATATGTTGTAGAGTGGTTGTAAGTATTAAGCACTTTAGGTGGCCAAACAATGCTTGGAGGCTTATAGACATTTACTACTGTCGTTTCACCTACTTTTGTGACAACTTCTTGAATGCGATCATCATAGCTTGTAGAAATAAGATATGCATTTTCTACATTTTGTCTAACATATGTTGCAACTCCATAAACATTGTCGTAGGTAGCACCTAGCAAGTCATATCCAGGTATTCTTCCCCTTGAACTAAGTTGATCTTCGTTTGCTGCATGGGTTTCTTGAATTGCAACTAGATCAATTTTGTTGTCTGTTAAGATTTTATGCAGCACTTGGCATTTTGCTCTACTGATGCCTTCAATTTTGAGCTGACAAACTCTTAAACATTGTCCTAGCTTTCTAGAGGGATAGTCCTCAAATGAACCCTTTGTCGACTTATTCATGTTCTGATATGTGTTGTAATGTATACCAGGAGATCTCAATGATTGTCTGGTCGCCAGTGTTTTTGTTGCTCGTTTAGCACCACCCAGGGGACACGTGCAGGGTAGATAATGGTTAAACCTGCGGACGTGAGAAACAGCCATCCCCCAATGGACTAATAGAGCGTTAATCAAATCTAACCTACAAATTTAGCTTCACACAATTGTAGTTAGTGGAAAGTTCTTTTACATGCCATAAATCCATGGCCCGGGCCCGATGGCCTTACTTCCCCTCAGAAGGATGGCATAATGAGGGATTTTTAACGCTCTTAAAAATCCGACATTCGGCTGGGTTTGAATCCGCAATCTTGGGCATAGAACAGGCCCATCCAGACAGCGCTCCGGCTGCGCTCTGAGCCAGTGCTCCGAGCGCTTTGGTGGAAGGTAGCTTCACAAGTGGTGGGAGGAGCTTGGCTGGCTGAGCGCGCTGAAGTGTGCAGCCGATCCATCAGTCGCTAGTCTAGTCCAATGCGCTTTGTTGACAACGTGTAAGTAAATCAGTTTCGCAGTGGTCATGACTGAACAGCATACAAGAAAGGAGTGGTGAAGCAGCAGTCTTTAAACCAGAATGGGAAATTTCATTTTTATGTACAGCTTATAAAGGGCATGCCAAATGTTTAGTGTGCAACAGAGATGTAATGTGTTAAAAAGAACACAATTTGTTGATGAATTTTCCTCTCTAATGTGTTCACATTTCAGTTTGGAATAAATCACAATATTCTTTACTTAACACTTGTGTTCGTTTCCTGCACATTCCATACATCGGAGTGGCATTTGATTTGTATATGCGGTATATTTGTTATGGCAAAACAGCCCTATTAATATGTCAACAATCCCACAAGAGCCGTCGGCCGCACGACTGTACGTACGTATCTAGTCAGCGTGGTCCGAACATCGTCCGTCTCCTCGCTGCCACAGTGTAGTGGTGGTAGGGGAAGGAGCGCTAGTCTGACTGCCCAGTGCTCCGGAGCGCAATAACTGGATGGCCCTGGCATAGAAGCTCAGCATGCTACCAACTACACCACCGAAGCTACCGCGCATCCTTCTCTTCTTAGTTTTGCTTCAAGAGGCTGAGTGTACCCCGTTCCAGCCTTCACACCAGAATTAAAATTTCTTGGCTGGGAATCAAACCCGGACCTTGAAGCAAGAGCTAAGAACGATAGCCGTTGTGCCAGTTGCACTGACACACTTCATACACACTTCGGTTATACAAGGTCTTTCACTCAAAGTGCGGTCGGCCCAGCGCTCTAGGTAGAACTGCAGCTATAAAGGTCAGACGAGCATATCGCAGCGCGCTGCTGTCACAGCATATGTCATAATTAAGATAAGGAAGGAAGTGCTGTTGGATTGATGCTTCGGTCTCTCAACCCTAAGCTCAGTGATCTGCCTCTACGGGCCGCGCTGCCGGCCGCACTTTGAGTGAAAGACCCTGTACTTCGTGGACAACACCATATTTGACATCAATCGTCTCTGCACCTACAGAATGAGTAATTAACGAAATTGTGGAACTGTATCTGTAATGAGAAATGATCTGTAATGGAACAATATAATATTATAATTAATTGTATTCTTTTCCCTTGGTTTGGGTGTCCCAATATTAACTGAGGCGATGATGACGGCCGTATTGGGATAGGAAAAAAACATTTAGGCGGTGCGGGGGCTTTTTGATTGTCAACTGTTTTTATTTTTAATATTGATATCTCTGTGATGAAAAATCTTGTTCTTCGATTGTAGTAGATTGTGAATGGGAAGTCTAGAAGAAGTAATATAATTAAAATGTATGTCCCGATATGTTATCTTTCCTCGTCCATCCTTACACATATTGAGAGTTATTTTTGAGATGCTTCACTACGTAAATGGAAATTATATTAGAGTTCGATCATGTAACCGCACATCGTCCGAGAGCAAAAATTAGGAACACAGATTTTGTGATGTACCGGTATGTTCATATTGTTATATAGATTTTCAATATTATATTTCCTGTGGTTCTAAGAATTATTACCATCGTTGAATTGAGTTTTTATTTGGTTAAAGGTAGGTTTTGTAAGATCACCTGTACGAGCGGTGGAGAGGTGACCCGGTTCTGGGCGCGCGGTCCTCTTCTACTTAAGGAGCTAGTCACCATGTCCTTTGCCCTAAAGAAGCTATTGTGTTGAATAACGATTGGTATTTTTAGGGGAAGGGGCGCTGGCCCGTTTGAGATTACCTGGGTTTATCTAGGGGTTTCGTACGGGACAGCCACTATACAACGAGGTGGTCAATACATGACATAATATGTGAAAGCCCCCATCAGTGATCTGTGTGTTGTTATCTGTTAGGTATCTTACCAACTAGCCTTTAGATAGGAGAACATCTAAAAGTGATTCTCTGAGAACTGAACGGTGAATCGGTGCCAAGGGTGTGTTTTAGCTCAATCTTCTCCGGTTTCCATGGCAACGCCACTTGGCGAGAGTTGAAGGTTAAAGCCGACCACGGGCAGAGCCGAGTGAAGTCATCTTAGAATAAGGGAGAGCCTCTTTTATCGTCAGCTGGGACATCGATTCTCACAATGGGCTTGAACTGCCACTTTCAATGCTATAACTGTGATAGCATTCAGAACATAACGTGTCGGTGAAACCACGAGAATGCCAGTAAGATATGAAGAGACGAATCTGAGCCATAAAAGTAGACGAGCAGGCATTACAATTTGACTTTAACATTCTCAATATCATGAGGGGTTTGATAAACTAAATCCAGTCTAATACAAAAGCACATTTTTAGCCTACTTTCGATTTTTGCAAAAAAAATGAAAGTAGACTTATGAGATCAACACAGGGCGAAAAAAGTGTGTCTGTCTGTGTGTGTGTATGTGTGTCTGCATGTGTGTGTGTGTGTCTGTGTGTGAGTCTGTGTGTGTGTGAGTGTGTGTACTCTGAATGTCTGTCCCCCCCCCCCTATCAATTCGAACACGGTGAATGCGAATTGAACGTAATTTGGTACAGAGGTAGTACTAACAAAAGGCACCTCAGTGACATGTTTTATATCGCCGCCATCTTGACGGAAACGTAATGGCGGCCACACAAATGTTCAAAGCTTAAATCAAATTACAACTAACCTAATCATCCGATCTCTACCAAATTTTGCAACAACATACCTTTGTGGGGGGAGCATCCTTTGACCAAACTAATAGGTCATCAGCGTAATAGTTTGCGGATGGCGGCCATCTTTGTGTGAAAATCGATTCCCCCTATTAATTCGAACACGGTGCAACCGAATGGAACGAAATTTGGTACAGAGGTAGTACTAACAAAAGGCACCTCAGTGTCATGTATTATATCGCCGCCATCTTGACGGAAACGTAATGGCGGCCACACAAATGTTCAAAGCTTAAATCAAATTACGATTAACCTAATCATCTGATCTCTACCAAATTTTGTAACAAGATACCCTTATAGAGGAAGCATCCTTTGACCAAATGAATAGGTCATTTGCCTAATAGTTTGCGGATGGCGGCCATCTTTGTGTGAAAATCAATTCCCCCTATTAATTCAAACACGGTGAAACCGAATGGAACGAAATTTGGTACAGAGGTAGTACTAGCAAAGGGCATCTGAGTGTCATGTTTTATATCGCCGCCATATTGACAGAAACGTAATGGTGGCCACACAAATGTTCAAAGCTTATGTTAAATTACGACTAACATAACCATTCGATCTCTACCAAACTTTGCAACAACATACCTTTATGGAGGGAGCATCCTTTGACCAATCTAATAGGTTATTAGCTTAATAGTTTGCGGATGGCGGCCATCTTTATGTCAAAATTGATTCCCCTATTAATTCGAACACGGTGCAACCGAATGGAACGAAATTTGGTACAGTGGTAGTACTAACAAAAGGCACCTCAGTGTCATGTTTTATATCGCCGCCATCTTGACGGAAACGTAATGGCGGCCACACAAATGTTCAAAGCTTAAATCAAATTACGATTAACCTAATCATCCGATCTCTACCAAATTTTGCAACTACATACCTTTATGGAGGGAGCATCCTTTGACCAATCTAATAGGTCATTCGCCTAATAGTTTGCGGATGGCGGCCATCTTTGTGTCAGAATCTTTTCCCCCTATTAATTCAAACACGGTGAAACCGAATGGAACGAAATTTGGTACAGAGATAGCACTAGCAAAGGGCATCTCAGTGTCATGATTAATATCGCCGCCATATTGACAGAAACGTAATGGCGGCCACACAAATGTTTAAAGCTTAAATCAAATTACGACTAACATAACCATCCGATCTCTACCAAACTTTGCAACGACATACCTTTATGGAGGGAGCATCCTTTGACCAATCTAATAGGTCATTAGCCTAATAGTTTGCGGATGGCGGCCATCTTTATGTCAAAATTGATTCCCCTATTAATTCAAACACGGTGGAACCAAATGAACGAAATTTGGTACAGAGGTAGCACTAGCAAAGGGCACCTCAGTGTCATGTTTTATATCACCGCTATCTTGACGGATACGTAATCGCGGCCACCCAAATGTTAAAAGCTAAAATGTAATTACGACCAACCTAATAATCTAGTCTCTACCAAATTTTGCAACACCATATCTTTATGTGGGAAACATATTCTGACCAAACTGCAAGAACATCAGCCCTATAGTTTGCAGATGGTGGCCAAGTATGTGTGCAAATCGATTCCCCCTATCAATTCAAACAATGTGAAACCGAATTGAACGAAATTTGGTACAGAGGTAGCACTAGCAAAGGGCACCTCATATTCATGTTTAATATCCCTATTGCACGTTGTATTTCAACAAGCTACTACAACCAACATTCAATCATACTCCTTGAAAAGGACAATGAGTTATAACAATACCCATGCATTTAGGAGAAAGTAGGCTATATGTTCTTTACTGAACATCTTGTTAAATAATGATGTCCTCTTTGCTTGTGTTGTTAGCTGCTTGTGGTAAATTATCTTCCAAGAAATTCGTTTCTGGCGGAATGAACTCATTGGCATAAATCACTAAAAGGATGTGTATGAAATATTTTTGTAAATAAAGAATGCCTGATGAAGGCATAATAATGCCGAAACATGCATCATGTGTAATTTAGAGTAAAAACTAAAACTAAAGTTAAATTGAAAAGTGGAAATCATAATCAGTAATTGTAGATTTCAATACGGCCCAAAATGGTAATGTATGCGAAAGTCATAGATATATATATAAATCACTAATTTCTTATGAACGCATTATTAATACGATAAATTGGCGTTTCACCTGAGTCTCATTCATGGCTGGGATTATATGGAAGCTACTGAGGTATGAGTGCTGCTGAGTAATGATTAGGGCTCGGATTTTTAGGTTCTGAAAATCGTAAAAATAATTATATTTTATGTATTCAAAATACCTAAAATATGTGACAAAGAAGTAAAAATATCTAATTATAATTTAGTTTATTAATGTGAATACTGTATAAACAATATGCTTTACTCACAAATGTTATGTCTCACTGACTGCTGAAGCATTACAATACACACGAGTACATCTTCAGGTTGTCCATCACAAATGACCGACGATTATCGCGAAACACTTCTTCTGAAGGCGCGAAACTACGACAATATGTTTCTTGCCCTTGAGGTGTTGTGTAACTTGAGATCACTGTTCAGCCTTGATTGCTTTCCCACATGGTTGGCAGAACAGAATCAGAAGTAAAATTATCTTTAAATTCTGCAACAGACGATATCTTGTATTTGTTTTTACTTTAGGCATCGTAGAACTGCCTTACACTTCACAGTGCCAGAAATGAACTGCATGCGAGTGACACTGGTTCCAGGTAGCTGGGGAAGTGGGAGGTCTAGCACGTGTGCAATATGGCAATGGGCATGGATATTCCCGGCTTCCACAGTGAGTGGCACGGGGCGACAAGTTAAGAATAACACAGTTGCAAGCTGACATGTGCTATGCATGGAGATTAGATAGCGCACAGGTTCTTCCCTGTTGAAGTAACACAGAACATAAATGCAATAAACTGAAAGAGCTAGCTAGCATACTGATTTTAAAATATGTAAATATTATGTCTTTTTATGTGCTAATAAGTGAAAATCAGGAATTCATGTATTCATAGAAAAATGCTTAAAATATGTGTTTACATAATAAAATATTTATTTACCTAAAAATCCGAGCCCTAGTAATGATATTTGGGGCGCGCCTAGTGCTGTGAAAGATTCTACTCGTAGGGTTGGTACTGCTGTACCGACTCAGTGAGGAAAGGGATGACAAACTACCTCACTCCTCACCTTGCCCAGTACGCATCATTATAGTGCTCCCTTAGGTTTTTGAGGATCCAACCAGCCTCCGGGCTGACAGACAGAGATTGGTGATTCATTTAGAAGCTTTGCTGCTTCGTGACCATGTAGCTCCATGCACTTAGGAGTGTGAGAGATAAATTTTGTATAATAGCATGTGTTGTTGTGATGTCTGTACTAGTGTGTGTATTTGTAATTGTGACTAGGATTGGGAAGGAGGTGGCCGTGACCTTCGGTTAGAAGTACTGTGGAATTGGGAAAACTGCGCAAAACTATTTCCAGTATGACTGAGGTAGGAATCGAACCTGCATGTTCTCAGTTCTCCCTCAGGTGGTTGAGTGAGCGAAGGGGGGGGGGGCGGTGTTGGCGCAGTGGTCAAGCTGTATGCCTCTCACCAAGGTGGACCGGGTTCGATTCCCGGTCAATGCATGTGAGATTTTCGATGTGAAATGCCATGTCCTGTGGTTCGGATTCCACGTAAAAAAACGGAGGTTCCGTGGCTTATGATCCCAAGATTAACGGTCACGTTAAACTACAAGCTTCCTTTTGGTTGAGTGAGCTCCGTTCCAATCTTGAGACCAGAAATACATTTCTTGGGAGAGCAGGGATTCAACCTGGAAAGTTTTAGAACACTAACACTAAAAAACAATTAATTCTTATAGAACAGAAAAAAGGAACAGCTCAATCCTCAATTCTCCTAATGCAAAGCGGTCCCAGCTAGTAATTAATTTTCATATTACACTGAGTTTTAGCCAGCAATGAAAGGTGAAAAATCATTCTTAAAGAGAAGACAAATGAAAATAATCAAATTTATGGACACTGACAACATGGACGTATGGTGGGGTCACATTTGACCCCAAAGGCGCAGTACGTCAGAAACTGCGGAGGACAATAATACAAACTAGGGGACCCGTGCGAGAACTCTCGCATAATGGGTTGTGTGCGCAACTTGTGTACAGACTACCCGCCTGGCTTTCGTGCTATGCGGGCGGTACGCGATACATTTCTCGCAGGGGCTATCGTCTTGTTAATTTGTTTAAAAGCACTTTATAAACAAATAAATATATTTCTGTTGACTTTTCAAGAAATGCAAGATTTTTCCTGTACCATTGAGACGATTTGGAAGATTTTGGTACAAACCACACCTTCTAACTCCCTCTGGTTTAGGAGCTTGAGTTTTGTGAAACATACACCATAGCATATTATATAATAAGATAATAATAATAATAATAATAATAATAATATAAAGGTAATTTCATTCCCACCCATGAAGGGTGGGCGGGCCCCTGTAAACGGCCACTCCATCTCTTGGGCCAACCCCCCAGGGGCTCACATCTAGTGGGACGTGGGTTGGCTGAGTCCGGGATTGCTTCCACTTACTTGTGCCAGACTTCTCTCCGTCTTCTTTCCTGTTGACCTCCCTTGGTCAACTCTTGTTCCCTTCCGGCCCCGACGGTATTAGGGTATCTGAGGCCTAGGGAGTATCATCCTTTCCCGCCTTAATTGGCCCTTCTCTCGTCTTTCCTGGCCTTCTTTTCTTTTCATTATATTTCCTTTTCTCTTTAAGATTTCCGCCCGTGTATCTAAATTACATTTATGTTCGACCCTGACTATTATATGTCAGAAAACTGTACTATAAGGAGGCTCATTATAACACTGTTTTTCATTATGAAACAGTTTCTCCCACCAATCAGTGCTCAAGAAACGAGTTGTGTGACCAATTAGATAAGAATAGCATCGCACCTGCGCTGAGTTCCAAGGCCTTCTAATTTAAATTTCACTGCGTGGCCTAGTGTCATAGTAGGGTAATCGAGGAGGCCATGGTCAAATAATGGCATTCTCTCGTTCCTATGCACTCTGTTCAGTAGATAAAACAGGCGAAATCTCGACAGATATTTAGGAAAATTTATGTTCGAACATAAAATAGTTATAATAATTATCGTCAAACATAAACAGTCGTATGCAACTCGCCTATAATGGTAATTAAGACACTCGTATGGTAATTATAAAACTCATACGATCGTTTTATAAACATACTCGTGTCTCAATTATTGCCATTATAGGCTCGTTGCATAATGTACTATTTGTGAGTATTGTTTTAGTTCCCTTAGTTGGGGGTAGTTAGATCTAAAACGGATGTGTTATTGTGCTGATTTGGAGAGTGATTCCTAGAGGGGGGGGGGGGTAGCTTCCCGTGGCTGGGTAAGCTGACCAGTGTAGAGTGTTGTTTAGTGTTAGGATGCTAGGGGATGCTCCTATAAAGACGTAAGTGTATTCCAGGGGATGATCCTTTGAGCCAGGTTAATGTACTGGACTCCCAGCTGGTCGAAAGGAATTATATAACAATCCTGCTTGTGTCATCTATGCTGGCGGTTTGCAGCCAGCGGTCGCGTGTGAGAGACACAATAGAACTTGAGCCGGCGATTACAAGCTACTGTTGTCACGCTTACTCGTGGCGGGAGTCAGGAAAGGTGTTAGGACGTAAAGAGGCGTGTAATTAGTAAGACAAGTGTAGTGTACTGACCAAGTATTTATTGGTCAGTGATGTATGAAATTGTAAGTCCCTTTTAGGGGAATGTAATAAATGTTATAAGTTTAAGTGTACAAGTTTGTGGGGTAGGTTACAAAATATAGGATCTCTGAACACTGCTGACTCACCTGATGATAACAGCTAGGGCCTCCGGCGGACACACTGTATGACTGATAATCGAGAGAGAGCTGTCCTCCTTAAGGCCTTCCTCTTATAGGCTTTGGTGTTGTACTGTCAGCATTCCATTGGCATAGATGCCCCAGTTAGTTATAGTGTAGCTGTTTATGGTGTGATGGAAGTGTTTGGCAAGCCTTCCAGGCTGGTTAGCTGCCCTTGCTGTGTGAAAGATGTTGTTCTGGACTTATGAGATTTGCCAGTTAGGGGTGGTTTTAATAGATGATGGAGGGTGGCTGTTCAAGCCTCTTCCTCTGTTTAGTTCGCGTCCCCGCGAACGGGAACGGAACGTGAAGTTGGGGTGTCGTCGTAGTAGGTCGTAGTGGAATCTTCCTTGTGTCTGATCTTCGTTTCTTCTGTTCTGTGTAGAGGTGGTGATGTCGTGTTGATGTAGGTATGTCGTGTAGATGTGAGATCAGTTCGTGTTCAGAGGGGTGGGTTTTGGGATATACATATACATTTGACATTTTAAAACAGTGCACGAGGAAAAAAAATGGAATTTGCAATATATAAAAAGTTCCACAAAAAATACATTGTTTTAAACATTATGTAATATATTGTTGTGCAGGGAGGAAAAAACCCAGGGCTGGACGGTTGATTGTGCCGTCTGCCTCTGTCTTGGGGAAAAAATTGCTCCCTGCAATTTGAAAGATGGAAGAAGTAGAAAAAAATAGGTGTTCCAGGGTATAAGTTAAAGGAAATATTTAAAATATGTTTATTGTGTTGGGATAAAACGGAACACCTTTACAAATTGGGACGTTAGAAGAAAGAAAATGAAAGAACAAATCATAATCATGGTGTACATGTGCTTGACAAGAATATGTGTGTTCACAATGTGTGGCATCATAATTTTGTGTGTAGTGCCTTTGAACAATATAGCCGTATTTTCTGTTACATTATATTACATTATATACTTAAATCTAACTATGTTAATTATTAATTATGCTATACCTAGACGGCCGTGTCTATTGTAACTTGCGTGCACGCTACCTTTTGTATTTAAGTGCCGTCCCACGGCTAATCCTGTCCGGCCGTTTCCCGGTGTAGCTTAGTGGTCGTGCCGCTGATATATACCCTTACTTTTGTGAACCATTCTCTGTGGGCGAATGCTTTCACACTTGACAGTGAGAGTCGCCACCACAGATCGGTTGCGCCCTCATTGCCGTATTTTGCGTCGCATCTTTGACGCCTTGTGTTCTTTGTTTATGTTGATCTGTCAGCAAGCCTGATACCCCACAGGTATCAACCCTGCTGTTCAGATTTCTGGAGTGTAGCTGTAAAAAAATGGAGGTGTATGTGTTGGGTTGTGTGTGAGGATGAATACGAATTGTAAATACAAATTAGTGCGCAAAGGTGGTACACAATAATATATTGGCACAAATAACATGCTGCTGCTGTATGGTAGTGAAATCATAGTCACCAGTGCCATATTCCTGGTGACGACGCCTGAAAAAATGGAGAGGTTAAGAAAACATATGAATATTGCATATCGGCTACTGTGTCAGTGTGTTCACTGGCTGAAGCTCTTTACCCCTGAAAAAAATAGCATGATTAGTGTTAACCTGTGGCCACTATTACTGTCATGTTCTCTTTACACATGATTGTGTTATTTGATGTATGATCGGGCTTACCCTACACGGTGCCGTTATGTTTTTTCTTACTCTCAAAGTGTTTATGTTAGTCTTAATTAACCTAGTTAATCTAACTTAATGTATTATCGGGCTTACCCTGATGACGGATTTGCGTCGCCATCAGGTGCCGAGATTTTATCTTAATCTAACTTATTCTAGTGTGTTATCGGGCTTACCCTGATGACGGATTTGCTTCGCCATCAGGTGCCGAGATCGTTACCTTAATTATGGTAAGTAAAAAAAATGGTTGCTATTATTAAGCCGAATGGGTGGCCTTACTCTATTGCCGAAATATGCTGTGCTATTATTTAGCAACAGCGGTTAGTAAATTTGCTTAATCCTAAGTTGCGTGTCAAATGCAACTGTCTTACAGCTAAAATTTTGACCGGGGCGATCGCCTGAGGCAATTTACTTCCTCAGATCACCACCCGTACGTATTCTAGAAACACCGGTTGTCTCTAGAACCGCCGGATTCCGCCCCCTTAATACTAGTTGTCGACGCTTATGCTAATGATTACTAACTAGTATTAATATAGTCGCAGGCGGCTTACGGTGCCTCTAAGCAAACCGTCTCACCCGCTGTATTTACCTGCTCATTGCCGTTGCCTTTGCATATGTTGTCGTTGTTGGGTCTGCCCACTTTAACCCCTGTGAGTTGCTCGCGATGCCCCTCATTTAATGCCCTTGGCTGCCCGATGCGTCACCATTTATGTGGGCATTGGACATCGTCCAATGGCATAATATCATCTTCGCCCTTATTGGCAGTGATAGTATTCTCTTCGCCTTTGTTGGCAGTAATAATATTCTCTTCGCCCTGATTGGCAACAATAATGCTTCACTCCCGCGCATAGGAGTCTCGCTTCTCGCTGTAGAAGCCCTACGTACTTATATCTAACTAAAAGTCTAGTCCTAGTTGGGTCGTCCCTAGGGTCATCTCCTGAGTCCGGTGTGGAGCTGGCTATTTCTCCCACCATCCTCAGAAAGTCTCCCCTGCAGGTCTTGGCTTCGACGGCCGTGGCACATAGTGGGTGTAAAATCTCTTCGTCCCAGGGGCAGGCTAGGCACACCTAGGATTCCAAAGTTTGCCCGTGCTAGGCCATGAATGCCTCAACCTTACGTGGTTCGTCTTTTTGGTCTAGTCGTTAAGCTGTTGAGCCAACTGGGGTAAGGGTCATCATCACCTTCCCCAGCTCTGCTCCAGTGTGGTACCTCTGGCCTTCTGCTTATGTCGTTATCACCAATCAGCGTGTTATCAGATTCCTTTTGTGTTATATATATATAAAAATATAGTGTAACCTGTAAATAATTTGCTGTGTATAAAATGTAAAATTTTTCAAGTGTTTTGGGGTTGTAGAAACTTCTAAGTGCATAGACTACTTCAGGTCTACTGTGCTAGGTCGGATTTCCAGCTGTAATGCTTTGTTGATTTTCATGGAGGCGTTAGTAGGGTTTATGGCGCTAGGTTCCCTGTTATTAGGATCCGGGGGTATTATTCGTTGAATAGGCTTGAAGCAAGGTAGGAGAGGGTTGCGCAACTTTGGGCTTCATGTAAATGGTGGCCTAAAGCCGGTGATGCTGCTGGGATGCTTCTACAAAGAGTGGACGGGGGTAGGTATTTCCCGGGATTGCAAAAATATAAAAATTCCATGCAGGAATAATACTAATGATAACCCAGGTGTGTGGGTGGGATATTCCATGCATGTATCTGGATATGAGGCGTATCCGCACTCATCTAAGGATAGGTATCGGTCAGTGTAAAATAATATTATGTCCCTTTCATGCGGGATTATTTAATTTAAAAAAAAATGGTTAGTATATGATTTTGGCCTCATCTCTTACTTGGAGATGCGCATTACGCTTAATTGTCGTTTTCCGACACACCCCTAATACTCAGGTGTTAGCATTGATAACCAAGGCGTAGTAAGCCCTCTCTTTAAACGCATGAAGTCTATCAACCCCGATGTATATTTTGTCATGTAATGTAGCTGTTTTTATCGTGTCTGTATGTCTGTGTTGGTTAATGTTGTAATTGGGAAGGTTATGGAAGGGGAGTATTGTAGTAAGATGGTAGCCTGTGGGTGGTATATTGGTAATCCCGCTGTCATCCTCCCTTGGTCCATGTCTGCTTTCTATCCGCTTCTTGGGATAGTAAAGTGTGGTGACGCTGTGACGTCACTGACTAATCTGGTCTTTCATTTGTAGTGTTAATGTAGCAAGTGATCGTGGTGTGCCTGGCCATGTCCTGATAGCCTGTAATGATTTTTTAGAAATAAAATCGAGAAAAGAAGTTATTAGGGGGGGGGGAGGTCTTGTTTCCTCAGAGCCCCTGTCTGTATTTGCCCCTGATTAGTGAGCGCGTATGTATGAGACTATGTTCCGCTACCCCATGCGGGCGGGAGGCCTGTTATCGGCTAAGTCCTATCGTGTATCGCGTGTCTGAGTGTCAGATGGCGCGTGCAACTTGTCAACATCTTTGTAGATATGTCTCTGTGGCCCTAAGATAAGTCCGGCTTATTATGTCTGTACGTTGCTAAATGTCACCACTGTTGTAACAGTGCTGAAAAATGTATGGCATTATAATTGGTCTGTGTTTGTGATTTCATGGTCACTGCCGATATAACAATAGTGTCTGTCGGCAGCAGTGTTGTAATGCGGTGGTCTCTGCAAGTCACTATTTCGTCATGTTATGTTTACATTTGTTTGTGTGCATGAAGTCTCTGACATTGCGTAGGTCGGCTGTCGGAACGTGAATTTTTGCGAACGTCGGCATGTTGTTATTGCTTGAGATTCCGGGAGTGCCAGTGTGCTAATCTGTCCCGCTTTTGTTAATCGATGTTATGTGTACACTGCTTTCGCAAGACTTTGTTTTGTGTAACCATGTGTAATCCATGTCTGGGAAGTCTATTGTGATCCTCTTGGAGGTTACCGATAAAAAAAACCCTGCTGTGTCTATAGGCATGTGTCTGACCCAGTTATTTACTTATCTGTGGCCAACTTCAGTGTAATTGGGCGTCTGGATTTTTGTTTCCCATGGCGTCCAATTTTTGCTGGGATTCGGACCCGTGATCATGTAATTCTCCGTGTTCTATGTCTGCGTTGTGTTTTTGGGATTTAGTTGTCCTCAGTGTGGTTTTCTGATTGTGTCTTTCGTACCAAAAATACCATTGGTTAGTTAGTTTTTGGTACGAGTGTGGTGTGTGGTTATGCGTTCGGACCCGGCTTGCTGTAAGGACCTGTTATGACGATATATATGCCGTATATACCATGGCACATGTATCGTGTATTTGAAATGCGCAGATGAGAATACGCATTCCTGTGAAGAGTTTGTGTGTTTTTGAATTCCCCTCGTAGTGTAATTTGGGGAGTTATAAGGTTTTGGATCTGACGTGAATGATGGCGTTTGTTCCAGTTCAACCTGGAGTGGTCTTAGTCTGTCTGTATGTGTGAAGGTCGCCCAGTCACGAGTGTCTTATCGCTGACGGCGATAGTATTGAATTACAATGGCGTGCGCACTCACTTGTTACTTGTTTTGACAATGCTCCGTGTCCGGCACGTGTGTGTGTCTGGGCCTGAGTGCTATCTCTGTAGTTGCGAGTAGGGCTTTCCGTAATGTAAAAGAACTTCCGCTAAGTACATTTGTGTTCCCAAGTTTTGTGTTAACTGTAAGCGTGGGTCGAGTATATCCCTATTAATGGTACTAAATGTCGTTATGCACGAGTTTCTCCGGGACGCTAGTCGCGTGTTTGGTGACTAGGTGTGGGAGGTGATTTTGTTGTTTTCCGCTTATGAATATCTGTTAGTGGAACTGTCCCTTACTTTCATATCCTGCAACTGGATAGCTACCCGACCTTACATTCCTGGTATTCAGAAGGTTGCGGGTTTGAGACCGTCTTTAACCAGAGTAATTGTTTCTGGTGCCATTCTAGGCTGTGTCTCCTGGACAGTTCTGTTAGCGCATTAACTTGTTATGTGGCAATGTGAATTGGCTGTGTGCCGTCCAAAAATATGTAGGCTTTCCCAAAGTCTGGGATTTTCACCCTATGGTGTTTGTGTTTTAGCTTGCGTGTTGTTATGGAGGTGAGAAAAAGTCATGTTATAGGCAGTGTAATGTGTCACGTATGCCTGTGGATTAAATGCATACAGTTCAACTTGGCTAACTTTCCTTTCTCGGGATTAATGAATGAGGCAGAAAAAAATGAGTTATGCCCCGCTCCGAATTAAGAGAGCACTTAAAAAAAAATAGAGAAACTATATTGTATCTCGCCTGCACACTGCTTTATGCTTATTAAAGCGGGTTGCCAGGCGGTGGTAGTCTGTAAAAATTGTGTCGTAAACAATATCAAAAATGTTTAAAAATGAGAAGTAGGACCTGAGTGTACTATCCACCTATTTGGTGACGTTTGTACTACAGTAATCTAGTTACGTCTCAGGGGAATCTACCATTCTTGAAAAATAGTTTGAGATTCTTAATTCTTGCTACGATTAGGGCTCTCGCCCGTCACAAGAGAATCTATCAAACTGTGGGACCGGAACATAGAACATTTAGTCATTTCTACCTAGAAAGACCCGCCTAAGCTCTATGCTGTGATTTGTTGCTTAAGCTGTGTTCGGAATAGCTCTCTGCGAACCTAAATCACGTGTCCCATTGATTGGCTTCCGCTTGGCTTTGCGTATTAAAAACTTTACGTTATCCAAGTTATAATGTGGACCAACTATGATCAATAACCATTGATGGCCTGAGAAAAAAATGCTAGGGGCCAAAAAATAAAACCAAGAAGAATTTTGAATTATACACTTTTCGTTTAGCCATGTTGCACTGCATATACATGAAAAAATGTGCAGTTTATGTTTGTGAGTCTCTGTGTGTCTATTGTCGTATTTCTCACGTGTAAACGAGCTTACGTGTATCTATAATATTGGTGCAAGTGATATTAGTTTATTTTTGTGTCCCTGGTGGAAGTCGTTATTCCCGTCCGCGCGTCCTTGGTCTGAAAGGTGAATACTTTCGCCCTGTTACTAGGGCATAGGCCCCTGAAACCCATTGAGGCGCTCCTTTGCCATTTTCTGGCGGTTTTTCTAGCAAAGTAAGCCTGGGCCTACTTTCACCGTAGCGTCTGGCTGTTGGCCTGAATGTGGTTGTGTTCGAGGGACTACTTGCGCTCTGCGCTACCCTAGTAGAGTTTACGGGGGTGTGTGTATTTTTGACTGACCGGTCTCGTGGGGTAGGTAATAGGATCTTTCTTATACCCCGTGTACTGTGTTTTAGCGCCTGGTCAGAGTGTGCGGGTGTGTGTTGTGCACCCTGAGGGCCTGAAGGCAACACCCTCTTATGCATTCGCACCTGTGGTACAAATGCTGGTGCCCGCTTTCGTCCTGGCAAAATTGCCCTTTGGACTAGCGGTAAAGGCCGTCTAATTGCCTGTCTCTGCCCTGGCAATGTAGTGGAGTGTAGTCTAACCGATTTCTGGCCTATTGCCACGGTAGACTCCTGCCATTGTGTTTGCCTATTTGTGTAGGTGTATGTGGGCTTAATGTGCTGTAGGGCGGGCTCTACGCCCTCAGCCCATGACATGGTTAACTCCCGTTTACTCCCTGTTATGCCATGTGTGCCGGCTAGTCCTGGCGTCAACTCCCTCTCGTTCGTCCGTTCCGAGGGGGTTGGCCTAGGTTCTGCTCCTCGGTTTGGCAAAGTTGCCTTTCGAGCTGGAGCTGAAGGAGGTGTATTTATGTAACTTGGGTCCCGCAGTGTGTTGGAGCCTAACCTGGCCGTCTTCTGGACTGTGGCCACGGTGACCTCCTTCCCATGTGTGGCAGTGCGTGGCGAGAGGGACATCCTCGCAATTGCCGAGTTAGCGTATTTATGCTTATGTCCTCTCTCGGCTGGGCTGGCGGCCCTGCCATTAACTGAAAAATGGCCTTACTAGCTTGGAGCTCGCGGTACTCGTCCCAAATTTGGGTGTACTGCCTATTGAGGCTCATGACCTGCTGGCGAACTGTTGTGTCAATGTGCTTGTGTCCTGTACAGTTCTGTGGCCGCCAGTTGGAGAAACGCTTGTTCGCGAATGAGCTCTCTGTATTGAGTGTGTAAACTTGTGTAGTGCACCCTCATTCTCTCGAGGGTTGCAGTATCTATTACGGGACCATGTGTGGTGATTAATTGGTCGTATATTCTGTTTCTTTGGATATGGATCCTATTGAGATGTTCATGTATGTGCCTTAAGTGCTTGTGTGCGCATCTCAATCGCGCTGTCCTACCCTCTGACGGAGTGTATGGCTGTTTGCCCTGTATTGCCCCGATTTTTGTTTTGAGTGCCCGTAACTGTGTTTGTCGGCTTTATATGTGCCTCTGGCATCTTAGCAATAATGCTAATAGTATCAACGTACCCCTATTGCCTCTATGGCTTACAATCTCTGTTGCCTCTACATGTGGTGCCATTCTGCGTAAAGGGTGAGTGTAAGGAGAAATGTGTACGCAATTTCTGACTCTTTCCAGGGGGTGGGGGTTGATGTGGGAGAAAAACAAATTCCCTGTGTAACTAGCGGAAAGCAAAAATGATGCTTTCTGTCTGAGAGAAAAAAAAATCTTTCAGTCTCGCTTGGCTGTATGCGGTTCGGACCGTTTTGACCACGAGAACTCGTTGTATGAGCCCTTTGTCTACTGTGCGTGGTACCCGGCCTCCACCAACCTGTTTTAGTTCCCTTAGTTGGGGGTAGTTAGATCTAAAACGGATGTGTTATTGTGCTGATTTGGAGAGTGATTCCTAGAGGGGGGGGGGGCAGCTTTCCGTGGCTGGGTAAGCTGACCAGTGTAGAGTGTTGTTTAGTGTTAGGATGCTAGGGGATGCTCCTATAAAGACGTAAGTGTATTCCAGGGGATGATCCTTTGAGCCAGGTTAATGTACTGGACTCCCAGCTGGTCGAAAGGAATTATATAACAATCCTGCTTGTGTCAGCTATGCTGGCGGTTTGCAGCCAGCGGTCGCGTGTGAGAGACACAATAGAACTTGAGCCGGCGATTACAAGCTACTGTTGTCACGCTTACTCGTGGCGGGAGTCAGGAAAGGTGTTAGGACGTAAAGAGGCGTGTAATTAGTAAGACAAGTGTAGTGTACTGACCAAGTATTTATTGGTCAGTGATGTATGAAATTGTAAGTCCCTTTTAGGGGAATGTAATAAATGTTATAAGTTTAAGTGTACAAGTTTGTGGGGGTAGGTTACAAAATATAGGATCTCTGAACACTGCTGACTCACCTGATGATAACAGCTAGGGCCTCCGGCGGACACACTGTATGACTGATAATCGAGAGAGAGCTGTCCTCCTTAAGGCCTTCCTCTTATAGGCTTTGGTGTTGTACTGTCAGCATTCCATTGGCATAGATGCCCCAGTTAGTTATAGTGTAGCTGTTTATGGTGTGATGCAAGTGTTTGGCAAGCCTTCCAGGCTGGTTAGCTGCTCTTGCTGTGTGAAAGATGTTGTTCTGGACTTATGAGATTTGCCAGTTAGGGGTGGTTTTAATAGATGATGGAGGGTGGCTTCCAGGGGGTGCAGCCCCCTGGGGGCCTGTACAGTATTTTGAATCTCAATCACATTATGTAAGTATTTTCAATCTAAATTGTATTTTGTAAGTATTTTGAATCTGATGGGTAGAGAGTTTCAATCTCAATTGCATTATGGAAGTATTTTCAATTGCATTTTGTAAGTATTTTGAATCTGATGGGTTGAGAGTTTCAATCTAAATTGCATTATGTACGTATTTTGAATCTGATGGGTTGACAGTTTCAATCTAAATTGCATTATGTACGTATTTTCAATTTCAATTGCATATGATAAGTATTTTGAATCTCAATCACATTTTGTAAGCATTTTGAATCTACATTGCATTTTGCAAGTATTTTGAACCTAAACTACATTTTGTGCGTATTTTTCAATCTAAATTACTTTTGTGAGTGTTTTAGTTCGTTATTTATTGTTGTTTTAAGGGGCGGAACTACGAGGTCATCTGCCCCTGTGAGTACTTTCCTTCTAAATAACCTTTTGTATTTCCACTCTACATTTTGTGAGTCGTTTCTATCTGATTTTCATTTTGTAAGTATTTTCAGTCTAACTTAGTTTTCGTTATGGTGTCCATTTCATTTCCATTTTCGCTCTCACCCAGACCATTAGGGGCCGATAACTTAGATGTTAGGCCCCTTAAAACAACAATTATCATCATCATCATCATCATCATGGACCAAAATAATATAATACATTTATCGTATGACATACAGACAACAAGCATGCAAGATAAATATATACACACATAAACATTGATATATACAAATTTACAGCGACACATAACAAGGCAGGCTCATATCTTTAAATCTAAATTCTGTATCCATTGCAGTGCTGTAGGTTTTGCCAACAGGAAGTCATACCGATTACCCTGATATGCTCTTCTATGGCATTCGTGAACAATGTGGTGAACTGACTGTGAAGGAGCACAATACATAGTAAAAGATTACCTTCCCAATAACACTGATGCACAGCCAGTACCCATGCCGATGCTGGAGGAGGTTAGTTAGGCAATTAAAAGGAAGGAAGGAAGGAAGATTGTAGTTTAACGTGACCATGAATCTTGTGATTATGAGCCACGGGACCTCCTTTTTACGTGGAATCCGAACCACAGGACATGGCATTTCACTTCGAAAATCTCACATGCATTGACCGGGAATCGAACCCGGACCGCCTTGGTGAAGGGCATATAGCTAGACCGCTGAGCCACCACGCCCCGCAATTAAAAGCTTGAGGAATAACAAAGACCCATGACGTGATAATATTTCAGCAGTGATGATTAAGTGTGGTGGTGGTCATGTGTCAAAACTGGTACACCAGCTGATTGTGAAGATATGGGAGGAGGAGGTGATGCCAGACCAGTGGAACATGGCCATTATTTGCGCAGTCCATAAGAAGAAAGATAAAACAAAGCATGAAAATTATCGTGGCATAGCACTGGTTAGTGTGGTGTATAAAATCCTAGCCAAGGTAATTGATATGAGACTTACACCTCTTGTGGAAGATTTGAAAAGAGACTTGGAGAATACCAGTGTGGTTTCCGGCAGGGTAGATCGACGACGGACCATATCGTCACAATAAGGCAAGTCATGGAAAAGTGTTACGAATATAATGTGGATGTGCACTAACTATATGTGGATTTCAAACAGGCTTTTGACAATGTGAGAAGGAAAACTCTGCATCAGAACTTGATGGACATGGGATTCCCACCCGAACTAATCAGATTGGTGCAAATGACTCTTACTGGCACAAAATGTCGAGTTAAATTAGTAAGAAGACTTTCAAAAGATTCTGAGGTAAACCAAGGCTGCTGTTCAATATAGTTCAATATAAACCGTAAGAGCCAAAATCTAGCGTATGCTGATGATGTCGGTATGCTGTCACGAAGACAGAAGGATCTTGAAGAAGGGCTGGGACGGTTAGAAATAAGAATCAGAAAAAGTAGGATTACGAGTGAACAACAATAAATCTCAATATTTATTATTATCTAGGAGAAATACTGTTGAGAAAGATGAATATATAAATACAAGCTGATCCGGCAGACGTTGTCCTGCCAATCAAAGAAAGTGTTGTAACTTTGTTTCTTGAAGTGCTTTTGAATACACATTTTTTTTTTCAATTTCTGTTAACTGCCTCTAAACTATCGTGAATTGAATGAACTAATTTTGAAACATTCGTTGGAGCGTGCAAACAACTCTCCAAAGTTTCATCGCAAACGGATAAATGGCATTTAACGCATACGGGATTTGGTTTAAATGATTCGTGCGCTGTCACTCATTTGTGGAATCTACTCGTGCTCTACCAACTGTGAAATGGATTTACTAAGTTAGAAAGCTTCACGTAAGTGTACACAACAACTCATCAAAGTTTCATCGCAATCGATGAATAGTATATGAATGCATACAGGATTTTGTTGGAACGCTTCGCGCGTCGTCACTCATTTGTTACATCTACTCGTGCGCTACCAATATTGTAAAATGGATTTACCAAGTTGAACACCTTCCCTGGCGTGTACACAACAACTCATCAAAGTTTCATCGGAATCGGATGAATGACATATGAACGCATAAGTGATTTTCTTTAAACGATTCGCGTGCCGTCACTCATTTGTTGAATCTACTCATGCGCTACCTATTGTAAAATAGATTTACTAAGCCTGAAACCTTCTCTGGCGTGTACTCAATGATTCACCAAGGTTTGATCGCAATCGGTTGAATGATATATGACCGCATACGGGACATTGTGGAAACGATTCGCGCGCCGTCGCTCATTTGTTGAATCTACTCGTGCGCTACTTATTAAAAACTGGATTTACTAAGACAGAAACATATCCTGGAGTGTACACAACAATTCACCAAAGTTTCATCGCAATCTGATAAATGGTATATGGCCGCATACGGTACTTTGTTGAAATGATTCGCGTGCCGTCACACATTTGTTGAATCTACTCGTGTGCTACCTATTGTAAAATGGATTTATTAAGCCAGAAACCTTCCGTAGGGTGTACACAACATCTCACCCAAGTTTCATCGTAATCGGACGAATGGTATTTGAACGCATACGGGACCTTATTGAAACGCTTCGTGCGTCGTCGCTCATTTGTTGAATCTACTCGTGCGAAACCTCCTGTGAAATGTATTTACTAAGTTAGAAACCCTCACGTAAGTGTACACAACATCTCACCCAAGTTTCATTGCAATCGGATGAATGGTATATGAATGCATACGGGACTTTGATTAAAAGTTCGCGCGTCGTTGCTCATTTGTTGAATCTACTCGTGAGCTACCTATTGTAAAATGGATTTACTAAGTTAGAAACCTTCACGTAAGTGTACACAACATCTCACCCAAGTTTCATCGCTATCGGACGAATGGTATTTGAACGCATACGGGACTTTGTTGAAACGCTTCGCACGTCGCCGCTCATTTGTTGAATCCACTCGTGCGCAACCTCCTGTGAAATGGATTACTAAGTTAGAAGCCATCATTTAAGTGTACTCAACAACTCATCAAAGTTTCATCTCAATCTATGAATGGAATATAAACTTATACGGGATTTTGTTGAAACGCTTCGCGCGTCGTCACTCATTTGTTGAATCTAGTCGTGCGCTACCAAATGTGAAATTGATTTACTAAGCCAGAAGCCTTTCCTGGAGTGTACTCAACATCTCGCCCAAGTTTCATCGCTATCGGACGAAAGGTATTTGAACGCATACGGGACCTTTTTGAAACGCTTCGCGCGTCGTCGCACATTTGTTGAATCTATTCGAGCGCTATCTATTGTAAAATGGATTTACTAAGCCAAACACCTTCCCTGGAGCTCACTCAACATATCACCCAAGTTTCATCGCAATGGGATGATTGGTATATGAACGCAAACGGGACTTTGAAACGCTCTAACGTGCAGAGACAAACAGTAGAATTCGACATCACTGCCACCATTGGTATAAAACACAACTTTTCGCCACGGGCGGAGTGTATGTAATGGCGGTAGTTGCACAGGTTGCGACCAGGTGGCTCTAACGTGCAGAGACAAACCGTCCAAAGACATCAGCTCTCACGAAGGCCAAGGTTAGTGGTTTCCATGACGACTGTTTTTGACTGTATATTGTGGTTCTAAAATTGTGTGTAAATTGTGGTTCTAAAATTGTGTTCATTCCACCTACGGGGTCAGATTGTGAATCTAAACCATACATGGACCCACCCTAATATACATACCAAATTCCATCAAAATCGGTTCAGTCGTTTAGGAGGAGTTCAGTCACATACACACGTGTCGAAGAATTATATATATAAAGATAAGCATGGGTCCTGGTGGAAAATAATTCTATCACCTGAAACCAAAAATGCATGGGTCGAAAAAAAACATCAAAATATCATGTTGGTTTCGGACCCTGAAAGACGTGAAAAATATAATAAAAGTATTAAAAAAAATCTTTTTTGAAATTTCATTCGAATCAATTTTTATGTCATTCCTGGGACTTCGAAAATTCCGACCAAAAAGTACAAAATCATTAATAACTCCGTAAGTATTCGTCGTATGATGAAATAGCAAGAGACAAAAAAGATGTAATGGGTTATTGTCTACAACATAGGCCATGTATAATTTTACACTCAGACATATTACGTCCCCCCCCCATAATTTCAACCCTCCCCATGGGCCCCTTAAATTGGATTTATGAAAAAACGGTCAAACACCTATTTACTTATTTTTTATGCTGATTTTTTCCCGCTGAGTTCCAAACTCCTGGCCTATGTTGTTTAAGGGATACACGCTCCGTTAGGAATCCGTCAACCCCCACTTTTCACCCCTTTCACCTCATAATATACACCACATCGAAAAACCCTCAGACACATGTCTTCTTATTTTTAATGATGAGTGTATATGCCGAGTATCACATCCCCCAATGAAACCAATCGGGAGATATTGCTATTCAATGAAATGCAGGTGTACCCCCTTAACACCCCTTTAGAACCTGAATATCCAAAAATCCTTTCTTTGTGGGCGTTTGCGGCCCTTGAGGAAGCTGCATACCAAACTTCATTCCAATCCGTTCGGTGGTTTCTGAGATTTCGTGATGAATGAATCTGTCAGTCAGTGGTATTTGAGCTTTATATAGTAGATTTATGATTTAAAAAAACGGTCGAAGACCTATTTACTTCTTTTTAAGCTGTTCTTCCCCCCTGAGTTTGATGAGTGAGTGAGTTAATCAGTTAGAACACTATCTTTCCTGTTTTCCCCCCAGAATTTCACCCCTCTCCAAGGGCCCCTTAAATTGGATTTATGAAGAAACGGTCGAACACCTATTTACTTATATTTTAAGCTGTTTTTTTTTCGCTGAATGTCAAACTTCTCGCCTATGTCTTTTAAGAGATACACGCTCCGTTAAAAATCCTTCAACCCCCAATTTTCACCCCTTTCACCTCATAATATACACCACATCGATAAACCCTTAGACATATGTCTGCTTAATTTTAATGATTAGTTTATATGCCGAATATCACATCCCCAAAGAAACAACTCGTGAGATATCGTTAATCAATGAAATGCACGTTTACTCCCTTAACACCTCTTAAGAACCCGAATAAACAAAAATCCTTCATTAGTTGACGTTTGCGACATAGAGCGAAAATATTCCCAAAATTTAACTTTTCCTACTTCAATAGTTTTCGCTGGGCGATGATGAGTGAGTGAGTCAGTCAGGTCATTTTCTTTCAATTATTTTACCGGAATTTTACGCCCTCCCCATGCGCCCCTTTAATTGGATTTATGAAGAAACGCTCGAACACCTATTAACTTATATTTGAAGCTGTCTTTTCCCCCTGAGTTTGATGAGTGAGTGAGTTTGTCAGTCAGTCAGGACACTTTCTCTCCTTTTTTTTCTTCTAGAATTTCACCCCACCCCATTGGCCCCTTAAATTGAATGAATGAAAAAACGGTCGAACACCTATTAACTTATATTTGAAGCTATCTTTTTCCCTTGAGTTTGATGAGTGAGTGAGTGAGTGAGTCAGTCAGGACACTTTCTCTCCTTTTTTTTCTAGAATTTCACCCCACCCCATTGGCCCCTTAAATTGAATTTATGAAAAAACGGTCGAACACCGATCTACTTATTTTTAAGCTGTTTTTTTCGCAGAGTTTCAAACTTCTCGCGTATGTCGTTGAAGAGATACACGCTCCGTTAGGAATCCTTCAACCCTCACTTTTCACCCCTTTCACCTTATAATATACACCACATCGAATAACCCTTAGACACATGTCTGCTTATTTTTAATGATTAGTTTATATGCCGAGTATCACATCCACAAATGCAACCACTCATGAGATATTGTTATTCAATAAAATGCAGGTTTAACCCCATTAAGACACCTTTAGAACCTGAATATCCGAAAATCCTCCCTTAGTGTACGGTTTTGACATACAACGAACATATCCCAAAAATGTCATGTTTCTAACTTCAATAATTTTGGCTGGACGATGAGTGAGTGAGTGAGTGAGTGAGTGAGTCAGGACATTTCCTTTCATTTTTTTTTTTCAGAATTTGTCCCCTCACAATGAACCCCTTAAATTTCATTTATGAAAAATAAACTGTCAAACACTTATTTACTTATATTTAAGCAGTTTTCTCTCCCTGATTTTGAAGAGTGAGTGAGCCAATCAGTTAGGACACTTTCTTTCCGGTCCCCCCCCCCCCCCAGAATTTCACCCCTCCCCATGAACCCCGTAAATTGAATTTAAGAAAAACAAAACGATCGAACATCTATTTACTTATCTTTTAAGCTGATTTTTTCCGCTGAGTTTAAAACTCCTCGCCTATGTCATTTAAGAGATACACGCTCCGTTAGGAATCCTTCAACCCCCGCTTTTCACCCCTTTCACCTCATAATATACACCACATCGAAAAACCCTCAGACACATGTCTTCTTATTTTGTATGTGTTCATATGCCGAGTAACACATCCCCCAATGAAACCAATCGGGAGTTATTGTTATTCAATGAAATGCAGGTTTAACCCCCTTAAGACCCCCTGAATATACGAAAATCCTCCCTTAGTGGACGGTTCCGACATACAATGATCATATTCCCCGAAATGTACTGTGTCTAACTTCAATAATTTTGGCTGGGCAATGGTGAATGAGTCAGGACTTTTTCTCTCAATTTCCTTTTTTTCAGAAATTCACCCGTCCCAAAGAACCCCTTAAATTGGGTTTATGAAAAAGACTGTCGAACACCTATTTACTTATTTTTAAGCAGTTTTTTCCTGAGTTTGATGAGTGAGTCTGTCAGTCAATCAGTTAGGACACTTTCTTTCCTGTTTTTTCCCCCCCAGAATTTCACCCCTCCCTATTGGCCCCTTAAATTGGATTTATGAAAAAACGGTCAAACACCTATTTACTTATTTTTTAAGCTCATTTTTTTCCACTGAGTTTCAAACTCATTGCCTATGTCGTTTAAGAGATACACGCTCCGTTAGGAATCCTTCAACCCCCACTTTTCACCCCTTTCACCTCATAATATACTTCACATCGAAAAACCCTCAGACACGTGTCTTCTTATTTTTAATGATGAGTGTATATGCCGAGTATCACATCTCCCAATGAAACCAATCGGGAGATATTGTTATTCAATGAAATGCAGGTCTATCCCCTTAACACCCCTTTAGAACCTGAATATCCAAAAATCCTTCCTTAGTGCGCGTTTTCGACTTACCACGAACATATCCCCAAAATTTTATGATTCTAACATCAATAGTTTTGGCTGGGCGATGATGAGTCAGTCAGTCAGTCAGTCAGGACACCTGTTTTTATATAAGAGATATACTAATATAATAAAGCTGAAGAGTTTGTATGTTTGTTTTTGTGTTTAAACGCGCTAATCTCTGGAACTGCCAGTCGGATTCGAAAAATTCTTTTTTATATGATAGCCAGATTCAAGAGGAATAGTTTAGGCTATGTTAAATTTCGGACAGACCACTCCATTCCCTGCATTTTGGCCCTTTGGCACAAATGTACACCGTTTCCCCGATCAGAACCAAAATTTGTATACATACCCTTTGGAACCCTGCGAGTAACACTGTCTGCATGAAATTTATGACAGACCGGTCCATTCGCTGCATTTAGGCCCTTTTGCACAAATCTACACCGTTTGACCTATCTGAACCAAAATTTGTATACTTACCCTTCGGAATGCTGCGAGTAACACTGTCCACTTATAATTTTGGACAGACCACTCCATTCCCCGCATTTAGGCCCTTTGGCACAAATATACACTGTTTCACCGATCTGAACCAAAATTTCTATACTTGCACTTTGGAACCCTGCGGGTAACACTATCCTCTTGAAATTTCGAACAGACCAGTCCATTCGCTGCATTTAGGCCCTTTGGCACAAATCTGCACCGTTTCACCGATCTGAACCAAAATTTGTATACTTACCCTTTGGAACCCTGCGGATAACACTGTCCACTTTCAATTTCAGACATACCACTCCATTCCCTGCGTTTAGGCCCTTTGGCACAAATCTACATCGTTTTACCGATCTGAAGCAAAATTTCTATACTTACACTTTGGAACCCTGCGGGTAACAATGTAACGTGTTTTTCGAGGGGTTTTATGCAACTGGTATAAGTCAGTAGGAAGCCATTCTATATTTATTTACGCGGCAAATTGTTCAGCCAAGAGAATTTTTCATGTTAATTTATTATTATTATTATTAATTTATTATAATTATTATTTAGGTATTTTCGGAGCATTTTATAAAAATTATTAGCATTCAGATAGGTTTTCTATGTCTTAGAAAACGCTATCCAGCAAATTATTACGAACGACGATATCATAGAAAATTATCTGATTACGGAATTTTACGGAGTTTTCGTCAGTTAGGGTATATCGAGAGACGTGACTCACTGGGATTTCAAGTACACGCTTAATCTTGTCGAGAAGCATGACGCAATCTTGGGTCGCAAGGTCTAGAAAAGACGAATTGTTGGAACGGAACCCTCCCGCCGAGTGTAATGACCCGGAGGAGGAGAAGATCGCGTGGTGGGTCAGCCAATCAGGGGAGACGACGTAAGCTAGTTGGGACTGAAGAGTGGGGAGCCGGCGTGTGGTTATATCGTTCGACGCGCCGTGAAACAAGGTCTATCTGTGAAATACTTGAGGAGTATGGATGCGCGTGCGTGTCGCTCCGATGTTCAGTGGAGTTAGTGACTATCTGTGAAATACTTGAGGAGTATGGATGCGCGTGCGTGTCGCTCCGATGTTCAATGGAGTTAGTGACTATCTGTGAAATACTTGAGGTGTACGGTCGCAAGTGCGTGTCGCTCCGATGTTCAGTGGAGTTAGCGACGAACTTTTGTAAAACTTGGTTGTACGAGTGTTTGGGTCCGAGGTACGGACCATGGAATTATCTAATCTACCAGAATATCATCAAATTCCGACGGAGATGACGACGTCCAGGAGACTGTGGGAAGCTCACAACATCATCAAGAACGAGGGAAATGCTTTGGCAATTTCCAGTGGTAAGCACCAATGACGCAGAAATACGCAATCTCTCATTTTCTTTGTTTTACATTTCATATTTCAGTAACTTCATAGCTTGGAAATAAGAGTAAAATCAATTTATCAGACTCCGTTTTCACGTAATTTTCTATCGGTAATATTCAAATCACAACGCTCCAATTTAAATTTTATACTTATTATTATTAATTTTGCTATTCTTGTTTTATATAATAAATTCATTTCTTTTACAATGCAATCTTTGCTTTCAGTAGGTAGCATTAGATATAGACCAATTCCTTCTCCTGATACAATTGTTTGTTGGGTTAATGATCAAATCATACCACGATCTGAGTGAATAGAGTCTTGAAGGTGTTCTGCCAGAGCTAGACGTTGTTAAATACAAATTTAGATTTCAACATTGCGTTGAGGTCTTGGCGCCCATTAAAACAACATAGCTTAGGCAAAGGTAAACAGTTACATTTCTCACCCAACAGTTAGGAGCTAGCAAAACGTTTCACTTGTCGCCGACAACTTGGGGCTGAAAACCTAATAACATTTGTGGAAGGAGAAGGGTATATATTTCTGTGCCTGTATTTTGGGGGTTATTTGTCTGTATCAGTGTATATCATTATGGGGGATGAGAAAGAAAGACAGATGAGGTTACGTAGTGGTCATCAACGGGAGAGTGATGATACGAGCAGTATGTCGAGTGATGGTAGTACCGGGGTAGCGGAGGTAAATCCCGATACTGAAACAGGGAGTGTAGGCGGCCAACCAGAATTAAAAACTTTACTTCTCGAGTTTATGTATCAGAACAAAGTTAGTAGTGATGCCTTAAATGCAAAGTTAGAACAGAATAACGCTAAATTAGAACAAAACAGTAGGGAAAATAAAGAAAGTACAGAAGCTTTAAATGCAAAGTTAGAACAGAATAACGCTAAACTAGAACAAAACAGTAGGGAAAATAAAGAAAGTACAGAAGCTTTAAATGCAAAGTTAGAACAGAATAACGCTAAATTAGAACAAAACAGTAAGGAAAATAGAGAGAGTACTGAAACTTTAAATGCTAAATTAGAACAAAACAGTAGGGAAATGAGTGACAAATTCGAACTGATTAGAGGTGAGATCAGGGGGGTGATGGAAGAAAAGGCTAAAGAGATTATTGCAGATGTAGACAGAAAATTAGGAAAAGTACAGGAGGAGTTGGAAATTAGAATCAGTACACAGGCTGAAAATTTAAAAGAACTAGTGCAACTGGAAACACAGCAGGTCAAAAAGCAATTGGGGGGAGAAATTGACAAAATTCAGGTAGCTACTAAAGAGGTTAAGGAACAGCTGGGGGGTAGAATTGAGAAAGTCCACTCACAAATAGTTGCAGAAGTAAATGATTTAAGAGAGAGTAATAAAGACAGCATTAGCAAGATTGAGGAGAAACAAGCAAAGCTATATGATAAAGTAGAAGAATCAGTAGGAAACATTAAATTAACAGTAAACAGTATTGAGAGGAAGGCTGAGGAGAAAATCGCAGAATTAGAATTAAAATTAAAAGCTAGGATCAGGCAAGAAAATAGTCAGAATAGACCAGTTTTTGTGAATAGCACACACAGGGAGGTAGAACTGGGTAAGTTCAGCAATCGACAGGGGTGCCCAAAGGAGTTCATGAACACTATAGAAAATAAATTCGGGGAGAGGTTGGAAAATGGTAGTATTGAGTGGTGCCAGGTAGTTGAAATTTTAGAACAAGTGTTTGTGGGGGAAACGAGGAATTGGTTTGCTGTCTACAGAGACAAGTTTACTGATATGAATGATTTTAAAATGAAATTCTGTGAAAAGTTCTGGAATGAGGTTATTCAGTCGCAGCATCGTGAGGGAGTAGTGTGTGGTAAATATAACCCTAAAGGAAGCTCCACCATGACCGAATACTTTTTAGGGCAGGTATTAGTGTGTAAATATCTGGATGGCTTGAAGGAGGAAAGTGATGTGGTAAGGTTGCTACTTAGGCACTTTCCCTATAGGATCAAGGAGGCTGCTTGTATCCAGAATGTAAAGACTATATCACAAGTAGAAAATTTGTTAAGCACATTTGATGCACTAGGGAGAGGGGGTTATGAGGACAATTTCAATAGGAACCAGGGTAATAATAATAATAGACCTAATGAAGCCAGGCATCAGGAAGTTCAAGGGAACGGTGGCGAAGGGGCCAATGCTCAAAATAGAAATAATAATAATCAGCTAAATCAGAACAGAGGAAATGGCTATGGTAATCAGTATCAAGGGAGGAACAATGATTACAGGGGAAATCAAGGGAGAAACAATGATTTCAGGGGAAATCAAGGGAGAAATTATAATGACAATAATTACAACCAGAATAGGGGTCAAGGAAGAGGACAGCCTTGTGGTAGTAATATACAGCCAAACAATGACAACACAACTCAGAACAACCAGACCAGTGCAGTAGTAACTAGTACTACGGCCAGCTGTAGCGGTTCTTTAAACGCGAACCAGGCTGCGAAGTAAGGTCAGAATCTCAGTCTGTAGCATGCCCTGTCCATACAATTATACAGGAACCCTATGACCTAAATGTAAGAAATGAATTATTACATGAACTAAATGATGAAGGTATTATTCAGGAAGTGGTTAGTAAGAGCCCCATAGTTAAATTTAACGTGTCCGAGGCGTACACAGATGTTTTAATTGATAGTGGTTGTATGAAGAGTTGCATAAGTAGTGCATTTTATGATAAAATGAAAGGAACTGGAGTAAATTTTGAGGAGATGCCAATTAAAAGCACTTTTGTTATCACAGCTGTTGGGAAGAGGTCTAAAGTAATTTCTAAGCAAGTTTTAGTAGACATTAAAATTAATAATCATGTAGAGAAGCAGATTTGCCTTGTAATTCCAAATTTAGTATTCAGTGTTATCTTGGGTTCAGAGTGGCTAAGTAGAGTGTCTGGTAACTTATGTTATGATGTAGGGAGTATGAAATTTAAATGGGGAGATTCTGAAGTAGAAGTAGCGTTCAATGACCATATTCAGAGGAGTAGTATTGTAGGTGTGATTTGTACTTTAAATGAGATATCGCCAGCCGTAGAGCGGGGTTCTCCATGTTTTGTGGGCAGTGTGATTACGAACGGAAGTCTAGAGGACTCGTTACGTGAGGCTGCATTTCAGGGTAATATAGAGGTGGAACAATGTGTTCGGCTCTATGATGTGTTATTGTGTAATAGGAGAGTTTTTGAGGATCGCATTGGTATGGCCAATTGCTATACACATTCATTGAACGTTATTGATAGGTCAGTATTCACAGGACATAGATATCCTGTACCTTTCGCTTATCAGAGTGCAGTTGAGGCACAAATTAATCAGATGCTTGAAGATGGGATTATTGAGCACTCTAACAGTCCATATGTTAATTCTTTGATCACGGTACCCAAGACCGACGGCACTGTTCGTATTTGTTTAGACGCTCGTTTGGTTAACAGTAGAATTAGTTCAGATCAGCTGAAATCTATGTCAATAGAGGAATTAATGCAAACATTTGAGGGGAAGAAGTATTTCACTTGTGTAGATTTGAGTTCCAGTTTTTGGCAAGTGCCACTTATGTACGAAGATAGACCATTTACAGCTTTTAGTCATAAATATAACCTTTATCAATTTTGTAGAACACCTTATGGGTTAAAGAGTAGTTCAGCAGCTTTAATTAGGGCTTTAAACATCGCATTAGGGGATGACACAGGAGAGTTTATAACCATTTACATAGATGATATGGTAATTAGTTCACGCAGTTTTGAGGAGCATCTACGTCATTTAGATATAGTTTTTCAGAAGTTAGATCAGGCAGGGTTCACTTTGAAGCTGTCTAAGTCGTCATTCTGTCAGTCAGAAGTGACATTTTTAGGTCATAGAGTGTCGAGTAGAGGTGTGACACCATAGGAAGGTAGGATTAGCATGTGTGGACAGTAGCAACAGGGCATCGTTACGGATACTGAGAAATAGGTAGGTAGTGCAACGTGATGACGTTCATTTAAGGGAGCCACTGGCAAGGTTGGAAGCAGGTGACGCAGAAACATTTATAGTTTCCAAACGTATTGGCAAAACAGCATATGTGCTGGAGAATAGTGAGGGAAACAGATTATACGGGACGTATAATATACATAGTCTACGAAAATATGTGTCATAAAGCGAGTGTGTTTAGCTGGCGAGCCAGCCTATCAAATGAGTAAGTGTGGTATTTGGTGCGTGGGAGGAGATGGTCTTCCAGGCAGGCGTATCAGAAGTCACACAGGGGGGTAGTATGTAAGTAAATGAGAGTTTTTAAGGTACAGGGAAATATGACGGGATTGTCGGATGCTGTTGAGCACTAAATTGTCTCGATGCACCAAGGCCATTTTGGCAGCGCTGATGGGTTCCCATTTATCTCCAAGAGATGGGGGAGCGCTTGAATAGGGCTTGTTAGCTTAAGGCGTCCACGAGATAAAAGATGGGCCATCAGAATGCGAGACAGTCCTTCATGAAACTCATACATATCAGCACACGTGATTTCTGTTTACGGCCTCGCCATGTAAGATTTGTAAGTGTGTAATTTAAGATAATATGTACAATGGTATTATTTGTGTGAGGAGAAATGGTCTGTGTTGAGAACTAGTATTAAGTAGAATATGGTTAACGGGAACTTAACAAGACAGGGCGATTACGGCACAGAAATATTTGGTGTTATATGTAATGCACATTTACTGTTTTTTTTTTCAGAAGTCAATATTAATTTAATCTACTTCAAAGAGAGATTAAGTATTATGGTCACGAGGCGCTGCCACAATAGTGTGATCGTGTGCTCAGTGATAAGTGGAATTAAATGTCACCATAAGGAGGGGACCTCCAGTGAAATTAGGAAGTTCTAGGGTGATATAATATATCAGAACACCTTCAATGCGTGTGATATGACATCATAAATACATAGTGTTCACACATTAATTATGTCTATTTCTCCAACATAGAGAAATTCGAGAGGCGGAAATATCCGTGGAACACTATTCCATATGTAAAACATTGGACTGGTTGCAAAGTGCAATCCATTGTGACAACAAACTTTGACGCAAAGTGCGTGAAGAAAAAATATGAGTGTATATATCTGTAATTTAGGGTGATTTCATTTATGTAATATGTATTTTGGATGGGGTTTATTAACGTGTCTGGGATAATCGGATAATGGACCGTCGTCACGGTAAATCATCCGATGATCCGAGGCGAATATGTAACGTGTTTTTCGAGGGGTTTTATGCAACTGGTATAAGTCAGTAGGAAGCCATTCTATATTTATTTACGCGGCAAATTGTTCAGCCAAGAGAATTTTTCATGTTAATTTATTATTATTATTATTAATTTATTATAATTATTATTTAGGTATTTTCGGAGCATTTTATAAAAATTATTAGCATTCAGATAGGTTTTCTATGTCTTAGAAAACGCTATCCAGCAAATTATTACGAACGACGATATCATAGAAAATTATCTGATTACGGAATTTTACGGAGTTTTCGTCAGTTAGGGTATATCGAGAGACGTGACTCACTGGGATTTCAAGTACACGCTTAATCTTGTCGAGAAGCATGACGCAATCTTGGGTCGCAAGGTCTAGAAAAGACGAATTGTTGGAACGGAACCCTCCCGCCGAGTGTAATGACCCGGAGGAGGAGAAGATCGCGTGGTGGGTCAGCCAATCAGGGGAGACGACGTAAGCTAGTTGGGACTGAAGAGTGGGGAGCCGGCGTGTGGTTATATCGTTCGACGCGCCGTGAAACAAGGTCTATCTGTGAAATACTTGAGGAGTATGGATGCGCGTGCGTGTCGCTCCGATGTTCAGTGGAGTTAGTGACTATCTGTGAAATACTTGAGGAGTATGGATGCGCGTGCGTGTCGCTCCGATGTTCAATGGAGTTAGTGACTATCTGTGAAATACTTGAGGTGTACGGTCGCAAGTGCGTGTCGCTCCGATGTTCAGTGGAGTTAGCGACGAACTTTTGTAAAACTTGGTTGTACGAGTGTTTGGGTCCGAGGTACGGACCATGGAATTATCTAATCTACCAGAATATCATCAAATTCCGAAGGAGATGACGACGTCCAGGAGACTGTGGGAAGCTCACAACATCATCAAGAACGAGGGAAATGCTTTGGCAATTTCCAGTGGTAAGCGCCAATGACGCAGAAATACGCAATCTCTCATTTTCTTTGTTTTACATTTCATATTTCAGTAACTTCATAGCTTGGAAATAAGAGTAAAATCAATTTATCAGACTCCGTTTTCACGTAATTTTCTATCGGTAATATTCAAATCACAACGCTCCAATTTAAATTTTATACTTATTATTATTAATTTTGCTATTCTTGTTTTATATAATAAATTCATTTCTTTTACAATGCAATCTTTGCTTTCAGTAGGTAGCATTAGATATAGACCAATTCCTTCTCCTGATACAATTGTTTGTTGGGTTAGTGATCAAATCATACCACGATCTGAGTGAATAGAGTCTTGAAGGTGTTCTGCCAGAGCTAGACGTTGTTAAATACAAATTTAGATTTCAACATTGCGTTGAGGTCTTGGCGCCCATTAAAACAACATAGCTTAGGCAAAGGTAAACAGTTACATTTCTCACCCAACAGTTAGGAGCTAGCAAAACGTTTCAACAACACTATCCTCTTGAAATTTCGAACAGACCAGTCCATTCGCTGCATTTAGGCCCATTGGCACAAATCTGCACCGTTTCACCGATCTGAATCAAAATTTGTATACTTACCTTTTGGAACCCTGCGGATAACACTGTCCACTTTCAATTTCAGACATACCACTCCTTTCCCTACAATTAGGCCCTTTGGCAAAAATCTACCCAATTCATGATCTGAAGCAAAATTTGTATACTTACCCTTTGCAACCCTGCAACTTATAATTTCGGACAGACCACTCCATTCCCTGCATTTAGGTCCTTTGGCACATATTTACACCGTTCCATCAATGTGAACCAAAGTTTACATACTTATCCTCTGGAACCCGACGAGTAACACTGTCCACTTCAATTTTCGGACTGAACACTCAATTCCCTGCATTTAGGCCTTGGTCCTTTGGGACAAATCTACACCGTTGCACCGATCTGAACCAAATTTTACATACTTATCCTCTGGAACCCGACGAGTAACACTTTCCACTTTAATTTTCGGACAGACCACTCCATTCCCTGCATTTAGGCCCTTTAGTTCAAATCTGCACCGTTTCACTTAACGGCATTACATTTTACGTACGCTTTGAAAACCTGCTGATATTTTTGAAAACCTTCTCCATTTCCTACGTTTAGAATAACAGACAGCAGGAACTTGAAAACCACGCTTTAAGGCACGAGAACCATTCATGTCCGTAGTAGTGTAATTGTAAGGATATTTTAATAAGTCTATTGTTGGCTGGCAATGTGGGCTGCATCACGCCGCCCCTGCCCGTGTTCTGGTGCAGAATTGCAAAAATAGTTACTTCTTGTGCTGCTTATAAACTGCAGTCACGGGGAGAAATTAGTGCACAATGATTTCTTAGGCCCCTTAAATAGTTATCATAATGAAAATATTATGCCTCTGTATAAGTGCGATGGTTTTGGTGCAGTACATTGAGGTTATCAAATGCAATAAGCGTTGGTGCCTTCAAATTTACCTTCATTTATTCCGATCATCCTTGAGCGCTATGTTGCGATAAATAACACTATTGCTACCTCAGGAGCTTGGGACAGCCGAAGTTTTCCAAAGTGCTCTGATTATTTTTCTATGGAGCTGTGCGACAAATGACGACACTGTTGGTCTCTACATTTCTAACAGCCAATGAGATATAGGTCCTAGGCAGTGCCTTTTATTTCACTTACTTCTCTTTCTACGCATATTTTTCAAATCGTTTTTAAATTGCATGTGTCAGTTCTGTAGTAGTATTCATTATCATCCATAAAACAAATCCACCGGGCGAAGCCGGACACTACTGCTAGTACCATATATTCTTCAGTCGATCAATGGACGCTGCCTCGCTATATATTGGAGGACGCGCACTTATTAAAAATTCCTCGCATAACAGTTCTCGTATATGTATAAACCTAAAGGGGGTGAATTAAGAGGGGTGTGAATGTGTAGATTTTTAGTATGTCGCGTCACTCTGCGTCACTTTCTACTTAATGTTAAAATGTAGATAAAGTCTTGCAGTTTACGCCCGTTATAAGATATTTTGCATCTTTTTGCAACTTACTTAGTTATTTTACGTTTTAGAAGACGCCACGCAACCAGTTCTCACATGTTTACAACTGTTTGAAGCACTGGGTTCGACGATTATGTCAAACGTGGAACTTTGTGACTTTGTTAAAAGTAAATTAGGGGTAGAAAATTGTTCTGAAGAGATAACTGAATGCTCTATCCAACTCCTAGTCATAGACAATTTCTTGCATGTGTAGACGTAGGTTAAAAAGGGCTTAACTGATGTTTATTATGAAGTAAACAAATTATATACGTTGCTTTCACTCTAAATTCATGATTAAAACGTAAAAATAATTTTGTCCCCCTAGATTTCGATTTTGACCCACTGTGCAGTGGTAATGTACGGCTCGGAAACATGGACTATGACCGTGACAGAAGAGGAGCTTTTGAGAAGATGGGAAAGGAAAATACTGAGGAAGATTTATGGAGCAGTGAATGAGGCAGGAAGATGGAGAACACGGGAAAGCAAAGAATTGGAGGAACTATATGGTCATAGACTTAAGATGGCTGCAGGGCCGTGGAGAGCGGCGACGGGCCCTGGGGCTGGAATTTCCCGGGCCCCACTCTATAACCAAACTATGTAAAATTAATTTATAATCCTCGTAAATTTGCTCAAACTGATTTTGCGCAATTTCCTTTTGCACAAAATGTTCATCACGAAATAAATTACAAGAAAATAAAAAAAATAGCAAGCAATAATAATAATAATAATAATAATAATAATAATAATTGCAGCATGCTGAGCTGCTATGCTCAAGTTCGCGGGTTTAAGTCCGGCCGAAGTCGTCGCATTGTTAAGAGCGTTAAAATACTTCAGTATGCCATTATTCGGACTTCGGAGGGGAAGTAAAGCCGGTGGGCCTGTGGTTTAGAAGGCCGTGGATATGAGTTGTGAGTGACACTTCTGGACACTTCTGTCCTCAGTGTGCGCACTTGAATGCAATAACACAGGAGACCGACGCGACAGTCCCGCGACAAAAATCACGCCAGCTGTTGCGACAGCCCGGACACTTTTTTGTCTCATCCAAAGGCTGTCGTTGCACCATCGTACATTCATTTCCATGACAATTGGTAGCGTGTAGCCAAAATTTGTAGGTTATTTCGTTAGAAACACTCTATCAAGTTCCAACGTTCGCCGCTGGGTGTCATTGACTGTGGCGTCTGGTAGCCAAAGTTGGAACTACTTGAATTTGAACTTTTTGAGGAGCCTATGGGCGTTCAATTGAAATGTCCTGATATGACCATTGGTTGCAATAAATACTGTATAATATAGGCCTACTGTATTAATAATATTTCAATTATATTCCACCAGATCCAGGCCATATTTATTATCATAAGCAGAGCGTGAGTTAATAACAATATAAATAAGTTAATTCTAGTATGTAACATTTACAACAGTGAAACTGGAGGAATGCATGCAGAATTATTTGCAAATTCAATGTTTATACCTGACAAGCGCGTACCAATTCATTATTTTCAATTAACAAAAATAAATATCACGAGTAAAGCCATCGAAAACTGGGTAATAATTTTCATTAAATTCACTATATTGTTTTTTTTTTTTTTTTTGTTTTTTTTTTTGCGTTTCACAGGCCTAAATTTGACCCGATGAGGTAACATTGTAAGCATGCAGAGTGTTCAGATTTAACGTTCTGCAGATCCTCTTTGATATCAATAATTTTAGAACTTCAGTGATACTCGTAAAAGCAATATGCTCGTTAGTCATACCCAAATTTGAAAAAAAATGCATTTATCGGACCGTAATTTCATCGCTTTTACAGTACCGTATTTAACTTGGGGAGAAAATTCACATTGGAAAAAGCTGTTGTCCATAAACTCGGAAACAGGTGGGTTCGAATTCCACCGTCGGTGATTCTAAGCTTATTTTCCATGATTCATTGTTTTAACCCTAGACTATAGCCAAAGGCTGTAGTTGCACCATAGTACACTCATTTCCTCCTCAATTAAATCCCCAATTAATTCAAAATATACAGTATGATTAACTTCAGATATAGATTGTCGGACAGAGTTCTACACACACAGTAAGTAGAAAGGACTGATGACCACGACGTCCTAAGACCCAAAAATTTATCAACAGGTAGCTCAGTTCACTGAACTGCATGTTAAAACAGGTGGAAAGTGTATACTGTACTACGGCCTCTGTGGCATATGACGTAATCTCTTTTCATAATGAAAACATGATTTTTACACTAAGTCAAGACGTATTTTAAAATACGTTTTACATATAGGGTTTTTATGTTGACATTCTCAAAACTTGCTGCCCTTCAAGAGCCACGCCCTTGGGTCTAAGTCTAAACACTGTTTAGGTTGAACGGCGATCACACATCATTGTACAATAAACAAAGCAAAATATGTTTTCATAATCACCCACAGGTATACCCATACGTAAGTCAAGTTATTTATTATGTACTATCAGTAGATTGCAGCTGATCAGTGATTGTTTTCACAAAAGAAGAAAATGTGATTTTCAACTATATTTTGTAATTAGCAGTCAGTGACTTTTTATAATTTAATATTGCTTTGCAGTAAGCAAACCTAGAGCCAGGTTCTCCTAAAACTCCCAAATCCTATCTATGACTGGTGACCATCGGGGGCAGTTTTAAGCGAAGATTATGGGAGAGTGGACACACCGGGGATCTGGGGGTATGGAATATCATCAAGCTCAGAGTGGGGTCCGGGGATCCTCCTCCGGAAAATGTTGCGAAAATCAGGTCCAAATCATTGACTTATAGGCTATTTGGGCGATTATTTTTGTGATATTTTGGAGTAAAAGTTTGGTGACCATTGACACTAGTGGCTATGAAAAGACTCTCCGACCTTGAAGTAAAATCTCTCGCACCTTCAAGTAATACTCCGCGGCGTAGCTCACCGATGACCGTGATGGGGGTCTACAGAGAGAGTGCAGATCAGAGGTTCAAATCCCGGTGCTGACAGCGGCTATCCTGAGTATTGTTTTTCACACTCCCTCCAGACAAATGCCGGTATAGTACCTATTTCAAGTCCAGGGACACCTACCCTACTTTTAAACCTAATAATTACAGTAATAGTCGCGGCGAGCAACGCATTCCCACTTTTCCCGGTCGGCAACTAAGAATAGGGCATGCCATTGATCATGTCACAGAGGCAATAGCACAGCTGAGTGTATGCCCTGCTTTTCGTTACTTATTGTTGTTTTATGGGGACGGAACAGCTACGGTAGGTCATCTGTCCTTACCACTGACGTTCCACGAGAGGAATTGGAAAACAAAGTTGAGTGGTTCAGTGCCCTAGCTTAATTGTCATTTTTCTCCTGGTTAACACTACGTCCAGAAAAAAAAACTTGAATGTTACATTAGTTTCAGTCTTTGGATACATTTCCCAACTCTAGTACCAATAGTAATATAGGTTTTCAATAAATCCCGTAATCATAAATAATTTGCGCACGGACCCAAGTTTCTGGGATTGTTGATCGTATTGAATGAACCAATTATAATTATAATTATACTGCACATAAACATGCAGATTATTCAAATATTACCATTGTTTTCTCAATTCAGTATACGAGAAGATGAACAATTTCGCATGTATTTCTTCTATTTACGTTTGACAACGGAATCATCCCACCCTTTCGCAAGGTATTTAGCCAGAAATGATAATTTTTCACATTGTGCGAAAGTGAATTACTAGGGGACGATGACCTCGCTGTTTCGCCCCTTAAATCAACAATAACTATAAAGTGAATTACTATGTGGACGCTACTTTAAAATTTATTTTACTAACCTGTCTGCACGGCATACGATACGACTAGCTACACAATATATTCATTTCAGACACTAACATCTCTAAATATCTAAGCTCGATGTGACGCACCAAACCTGAAACTCTTGAGCTAGTGACCAAACACATCAGGGCAGCCCAGGCTCTCGTGGCCTTGGCGAAATAAGTGAAGGGATGAGAAAGTTATTTGAAGGATTGGTGCATAAGCCGAACAAGCCAAATTTAGACTAATGGAAAGCTCTCTCTGTCTTCAAGTATATTCTGAGAACAATACATAGCGAAGCCCCATCGCCTAAGTTGACCACTTTGAGACAGTTGTTCTTCCCACAAACGCTTTGTAAAGGAAAATATTGCCCACTTGACAGAATAAGTTTCTCAATCCTTGTAACCTTGTTCATTGCATTCCCTAAATGACTGCCAGTAGCAAATTCAAGTCACATAAAGGCAATAATAAAGCAATGCCCGATCGGGTCCATCCTCCTAGGACGCCGGCCCCCCCTGGGAGGGTCGGGCCCCGGGGCACCAGTCCTGACTGACCCCCCCTCTCGTCGGGCCTGGATGGCTGGGGCATGTGGAGAGAATGGCAGGCGATAGTGATTAAAATGTTCTATAGGGGAAATCCAAGTGGGAGAAGATGCAAAGGAAGAGCAAGGAAACGATGGTTGGTTGACGTGGAGGATGGCTTAGGCAAGATGGGAGTAAGAAGATGGAGGAAACGTGCAGAAGATCGTCAGGATTGGGCAACGATTGTTGGAGAGGCCAAGGTTCTATATGGACTGTAGCACCGAGGAGTAAGTAAGTATTACCTTCACAGTTAGAGAATCATCACTGCTGTCTCAGATTGCCTCGAAGCGGAATTGACAAGTGCTGCATTCTTGCGTGTAAACGAACTATTTGCAACTGGCGGGACTTATCTGACAACTGGGGGCTAATTCACAATGGAGTCGCTAAAGTAGTTCATGTAGTGTATTCGTTGCCGATCCCTTCATGTGTTAGGCATTGTGTAACATTTTAGGCTTTCTGAAAGTGAAATCAAGTGAGGACTAGGTTACTAAAAGGTTTGGCATAAAAAGAAGGACATGATTCAGTCAAGTAATAGTGTCGAAGAATTCTGGGTAACACTATAGCAGCCCCAAACAAACTGAAAAATATCTGGTGTATTTTGTATCCCACATGTTGGCAACAGTAATATGGCGTCAATGTATGCGCCTATGTGCGCCTCGGTAACAGTTGAAGAAAACTCATGCGCAACGACAAGCTATGCCAATTGCCGGCATTGAATGAGCAAGAATTGAAAACTAAATACACACATTCGCAAATATTTCCTACTAGCTGAAGTATCCGTGCTTCGTTACGCGTCATAAATAAATTAAAATGTGAAGGTGACAGTTAAAACAGGGGATAGGCGAGGTGCTGCGCAGAGGGAGACTAAGGATGGAACATTTTGTCCAACTACATCGCTCGGCGTTGACCGTGTTTTATACCACAAATTTAGGTTTTACTCGCTAACCGTTGGAGATACCTTTCGGATAGAAAATGAAATTTTAAACCTCGTATATGCCATCAAAAGTTTGCTATTTCTTTGCGTTCTCTTTTTATTTGAAATGGAAATGTGAAAGTTTGAAACCAAAGGGTGTAGTGACGTCACAAAAATGGTCGCCATCTTTAAATAGTGCAAAGTATTGAATTCAAAAGTAACCTACATGTTAACCAGGTAAATCAGCTACTTCCATGAAAAATTCATGTAAATCGGACCAGTGGTACTTGCGTGATTGAGTAATACACAGACACAGACCATCTCATTTTTAGCCTCGCTTCGCTCGCGTCATAGTCGTGTCATATTGTTATTCAATGAAAAGCAGGTTTAACCCCTTTAGAACGTGAATATCCGAAAATGCCTCCTTAGTAGACGTTTTCGACATACAACAAACATATCCACAAAATATCATTCTTCTAACTTTAATAGTTTTGGTTGGTCGATGAGAGTGAACATCCAAAAATCCTTCCTTAGTGGACGTTTTTCTTCCAGAATATCACCCCTCCCCATAGGCCCCTTAAATTGCATTTATGAAAAAACGGTCGAACATCTATTTATTTTATTTATTTATTTATTTATTTATTTTTAAGCTGATTGATTTCCTCCGAGTTTCAAACTCCTCGCCTATGTCGTTTAAGAGATAGCCTACACGCTCCGTTAGGAATCTTTCAACCTCCACTTTTCATCCCTTTCACCTCATAATATACACTACATCGAAAAACCATTAATCATGTGTCAGCTTCTTTTTAATGATTAGTATATATGCCAAGTATCACATCCCCAAATGAAACCACTCGTGAGATACTGTTATTCATTGAAATGCACGTTTACCCCCTTAACACCTCTTTAGAACCTGAATATCCAAAACTCTTTCCTTAGTGGACGTTTTCGACATACAACGAACATTATTTTATGTTTCTAACTTCAATAATTTTGGCTGGTCGATGATGAGTGAGTGAGTGAGTCAGGACATTTTCTTTCATTTATTTTTGATAATTTCACCCCTCTCCATGAACCCCTTAAATTGGATTTATGAAATAAACGGTCGAACACCTATTTATTTGTATTTTAAGCTGTTTTTCCCGCCGAATTTCAAACTTCTCGCCTATGTCGTTTCAGAGATATACGCTCCGTTAAGAATCCCTCAACCCCCAATTTTCACCCCTTTCACCTCATAATATACACCACATCGATAAACCCTTAGACATATGTCTGATTATTTTTAATGATTAGTTTATATACCGAATATCACATCCCCAAAGAAACAACTCATGAGATATCGTTATTCAATTAAATGCACGTCTACCCCTTCGACACCTCTTTAAAACCCGAATAAACAAAAATCATTCCTTAGTTGACGTTTTCGACATACAGCGAACATATTCCCAAAATTTCATGTTTCCAACTTTAATAGATTTCGCTGGGCGTGATGAGTGAGGGAGTCAGACAGGACATTTTCTTTCAATTATTTTTACCAGAATTTCACCCCTCCCCATGGGCCCCTTAAATTGGATTTATGAAAAAACGGTCAAACACATATTTACTTAATTTTTATGCTGATTTTTTTCCGCTGAGTTTCAAACTCCTCGCCTATGTCGTCAAAGAGATACACGCTCCATTAGGAATCTTTCAATCCCCAAATTTCACCCCTTTCACCTCATAATATGCAGCACATCGAAAAACCCTCAGACACGTGTCTTCTTACTTTTTAAAGATGAGTTTATATGCCGTGTTTCACATCCCCCAATGAAACCAATCGGGAGATATTGTTATTCAACGAAATGCAGGTTTAACCCCCTTAAGACCCCTTTAGAACCTGGATATCCGAAAATCCTCCCTTAGTAGATTGTTTTGACATACAATGAACATGTCCCCAAACTGTCATGTTTCTAACTTCAATAATTTTGGCTGGACGATGATGAGTGAGTGAGTGAGTGAATCAGGACATTTTCTTTCCATTTTCGTTTTTCAGAATTTCACCCCTCACCATGAACCCCTTAACCTGATTTATGAAAAAAAACCTGTCGAACAGCTATTTACTTACTTTAAAGCAGTTTTTTCTCCCTGAGTTTGGTGAGTGAGTCAGTCAGTCAATCAGTTAGGACACTTTCGTTCCTGTCCCCCCCCCCAGAATTTCACCCCTCCCCATGGGCCCCTTAAATTGGATTTATGAAAAAACGGTCAAACACATATTAAATTTTTATGTTGATTTTTTTTCGCTGAGTTTCAAACTCCTCGCCTATGTCGTTTAAGAGATACACGCTCCGTTAGGAATGTTTCAATCCCCACTTTTCCCCCCTTTCACCTCATAATATACACCACATCGAAAAACCCTCAGACACGTTTCTTCTTATTTTCAATGATGAGCTTATATGCTGAGTATCACATCCCCCAATGAAACCAATCGGGAGATATTGCTATTCAATGAAATGCAGGTCTACCCCCTAAACACCCCTTTAGAACCTGAATATCCAAAAATCCTCTCGTAGTGGGCATTTACTGCCCTTGAGGAAGCTGCATACCAAATTTCATTCAAATTCGTTCGGTGGTTTCTGAGATTTCGTGATGAATGAATGAATGAGTGAGTGAGTGAGTGAGTGAGTGGAATTTGACAAAATATATAGTAGATAGTGTCAAGTCTTTGTTATGCTAAACTCAGTTGACAGTGCTGTGTGAGCAGTTGAGTAACTAACGGGATTTCAAGTAAAGATCGTTATTTTCTATACCGGTAGTGCAGAGCGCAACTGGCATCCAGTCGGCTGTGACTCGACTTGAGCTATGTTGCCATGGAAACTATCTGCCTTGCCATTCCTTCATGAGTATATTTTATGATTTGATTAGCCTGTGATTGAGTTCAAAAGGGCCGAAATCAGAAGAATGAAAAAGACTATCGAAAATTCATGTAGCCAGCGGTTCCTTCTGGGTCCTAAACGATGTGTATGCAAAATTTGGTTGATATTGGTGGAACGGTGTAGATTTGTATAGGGAACAGACCCACATAAATACAGACTTTCACTTTTATATATAAGATGTAGTAGTGATAATGGACAGTAATTTCAATAGGTAGTGCCTCCCAAAACAGGAAATTATGTATGGAAATCGTATATTTTCCATGTTGTTGTTTGAGTCTTCTGTCCTTTGACTGTTTTCTTGCCTCCCTGTCCTGAGCCAATCATTTCGTCTCTAAATAGCTACCACACCCCACAGCCAAGGAAATCTCTGTTTAACATAATATTATAACCTTGGTTTACCCCTACAATTCTTAGACTCTACCCTTCCTTTCATAACTAAGTTTGCTATTCCTGGGTGACTTAGTATGTGTCCTACCAGCCTCTCACTTCTCTTCATTAGCAGTCGCCAGAAACATCTCTCCTCTCCCACTCGTCTTAATACCAATTCATTTGTTACTCTATCTACCCTTCTGATCTTCATCATTCTCCTGTAACACCACATTTCAAACGCTTCAATTCTCCTCTTCTCTGCTGCGCCAACAGTCCAAGTTTCACTTCCATAGAGCGCCACGCTCCAGACAAAAGCTTTCAAAAATGACTTCCTAATACCTAAATCTATATTCGATGTCAACAGATTCCTTTTCTATACAAATGCTTTACTTGCCTGAGCCAACCTACCTTTTATATCCCGTTTGCTTCGTCCATCACTGGTTATTTGCCTTCCCAAGTAACATCAGTCTCTTGCTTACTTTAGCTTTTCACCTGCCATTTTGACGTCGATAGGGGTTTCTGATTTTTTTCGTCTGTATTCCAATATTTTTGTTTTACATTTATTGATTTTCATCATGAATTGTTTCCTCAAGACAGTCCATACCATTTAAATACTCATTCAAATCCTCTGGAGAGTCAGCTAAGATGAGAATTTCGTCAGCAAATCTGAGTTGAAATTATTTCTCCTTCAATCTTTACTCCAACTATGAATTTTTAGCCTACTTTTCATATTTTGCAAAAATGAGGAAAAAGTAGACTTATGAGATCGATCCGGGAAAATGTGTGTGTGTCTGTATGTCCTTCTGTCTGTCTGGCTGTGTGTGTGTGCCCCCCCCCTATCAACTCCTAAACGGCTGCAGCAATCAAAACCAAATTTAGTATGAGTAAAGATGTGCACCGGAATATCTCGCGTCCATATTTGAAAATGATGTCAGTCCTACCAACTGCTGAAAAAACGCACTAGAAATTTGAGCTCCATGTTGGATATCTTGCAAGGTATGCATGGGAGCTATTCCAAAATTGGCACACATGTAGATAATACTATTTTAGTTTAATTTCCAGGAGGCCATACATGACAGTGTTGCCAAAATAATTTTAAGCCTTCTGATAAGTCCAATGTTTAAATGCATATAACTTCTACACTATCAATGGCAATTCCACCAAATTTTGTATGTAAAATGTGTACATAAACAGATATGTCTGAGCGTATTCTTAACAGCCACCAGGGTTGCCAACTGTTAATAATTGCTTTCTCTTTTTTTTATCCAAATACCAATATATAAGAAAGCATGCAAACCGACAGCTTTAAACTATGCACACGTATAGTACCTGACATTTTAGATTTATTTGGAGTAACTTATATACGTCAGTTCCACCAACATGAGCCTAAGCCTGCTGATAGGACCAATTTTTAAATACATGTAACTTCTATACTATCTGTTGGATTTCAACCAAATTTCGTATGTGCTATGTGTAACACAACAGATATGACTATAAGTATTGTTAAGAGCAATCAGGGCTGCCAACTGTTAATAAATGCTGTCTATTTTTTTTACCCTAATATCAATATAATTATCAGAAAGTATGCAAGCCAACAGCTCTATACTTTGCACACGTATAGCACCTGACTTTCTAGATTAATTTGGAGTAATTAATATAAGTCAGTGCTGCCAACATGATTCTATGCCTGCTGATAGGTCCAATTTTAAAACACATGTAACTTCTATAAAACAAATGGATTTTATCCAAAAATGGCACAACAAGATATCATAACATTTCAGATTATTTCTGACCAGCACACGCATGGTATTGTTGCCAACATGCTTTTAAGCGTGCTGATAGATCCAGTGTCTAACTGCATGTAACGTCCATTGGACTTCAACCAAATTTTGTATTCTGTACCTTAAGAGATGGAAATAAGAATATATTCAGTCTCCAGGGCTGCCAACTGTAGTGCTCTATTAGGCTACATTATACTAGGTATGTTTTGAACTAATTAGATATTTCGATATTACCAACTTAATTTCGTCATTATTCTAGATAGGTTCATATACTGTAGAATAATCATTGGCATGAAAAGTAGGCTGTATAGTTCTTCACGGAACTTCTTGTTCTCTAATGTCCTTCATTGCAAGTGTAATTTTTTTGTTTGGGTCTCCTATAGTCTTAATGGAACCTGTTTTATAGAGCTCTTTGGGTGGAGAGGAGAAGTTGATTTTTGTAAGACCTGTTATAAGCCGTGCATAAATTCCATGAAAGTAAATAAGAAATCCATTTTGAAAATATTTTTGAGCTAATGGGCGTACCGTAGTTCTAAAGTAGAGATAGCGTAGCTACCAAGGTTAAGCCACCGATTATCACATATTGGAATCCTTGTAGAACATCATGCCATACCATGTCTGTTACGTAGTCAGCCCAGAGGCTGATTGGATCCTCGAAGAGTACTGCCATAGGTTGGGTCGGTATGTTCCCACAAAACCGCAATGCAGCACTATACTGAGGCGTACTAGGCAAGATGAGGAGTGAGGTAGTTTGTCATTGCTTTTCTCACTCTCAAGGAGAGGTCGCCATGTGGTTTACTAGAAAATTGTTCAAATTTAGAGGGTTTGCTCTTCATAAAACAATATTGTGCCCCTGTTTGAGCGTTATTGCCAATGAGCCTTAGTGTGTTCAAATTGAACGTTTAAAATCAATCCTCAAACTTTTGTAGTCCTATTCCCGCACACTTACCTGGCTTGTCTCCGTGGCGTAATGGCTAGCGCGTTGGCTTGAGGAATGCAAGTTACTGTGATCGAAACCTACATTGTTCTTTTAAACTAATTTTCTCTATCTTTCTTTGACATTTTTAGCCTACTTTTCACATTTTGCAAAAATGAGGAAAAAGTAGACTTATGAGATCGATCCGGGAAAATGTGTGTCTGTCTGCCTGCCTGTCTGTCTGTCTGTCTGTCTGTCCTTCAGTCTGTCTGTCTGGCAGTGTGTGTGTCTCCCCCTATCAACTCCTAAACGGCTGCAGCAATCGAAACCAAATTTAGTATGAGTAAAGATGTGTACCGGAATATCTCAAGCCCATATTTGAAAATAATGTCAGTGCTACCAACTGCTGAAAAAACGCACTAGAAATTTGAGCTCCATGTTGGATATCTTGTTAGGTATGCACGGGAGCTATTCCATAATTGGCACACATGTAGATAATACCATTTCAGTTTACTGTAATTTCAAGGAGGCCATATATGACAGTGTTGCCAAAATAATTTTAAGCCTTCTGATAGGTCCAATTTTTAAATGCATATAACTTCTACACTATCAATTGGATTTCAACCAAATTTTGTATGTTATATATGTACAAAAATAGAGATGACTGAGTGTAATCTTAAGAGCCACCAGGGTTGCCAACTGTTAATAATTGCTCTCTCTATTTTCTTCATCCAAATACCAATATATCTGAAAGTATGCAAGCCGACTGCTTTAAACTATGCACACGTATAGTACCTGACATTTTAGATTAATTTGGAGCAACTTATATACTTCAGTTCTACCAACATGATTCTAAGCCTGCTGATAGGACCAATTTTTAAATATATGTAACTTCTATACTATCAATTGGATTTCAACCAAATTTCGTATGTGCTATGTGTAACAAAACCGATATGGCTATAAGTATTCTTAAGAGCGATAAGGCCTGCCAACTGTTAATAAATGCTGTCTATATTTTTTACCCTAATATCAATATACCATAAAGTATGCAAGCAAACAGCTCTATACTTTGCACTCTAGATTAATTTGGAGTAATTAATATAAGTCAGTGCTGCCAACATGATTCTATGCTTGCTGATAGTTCCAATTTTAAAATACATGTAACTTCAATACTAACAAATGGATTTCATCCAAATTTGGCACAACAAGATATCATAATATTTCCGATTATTTCTAACCAGCACACGCATGCTATTGTTGCCAACATAATTTTACGCGTGCTGATTGATCCAATGTATTACTGCATGTAACGTCCATTGGACTTCGACCAAATTTTGTATTCTGTACCTTAAGATATGGAACTAGGAATATATTCAGTCACCAGGTCTGTCAACTGTAGTGCTCTATTAGGCTGCATTATACCAGGAATATTTCGAACTAATTAGACATTTCGATATTACCAACTTAATTTCGTCATTATTCTAGATAGGTTCATATACTGTAGAATAATCATTGGCATGAAAAGTAGGCTCTTTAGTTCTTCACGGAACTTCTTGTTATTCTTTTATTTTATGTTTGTGGTACAATATTTAAGTTGGCAGATTATATCAAGTACTTTATTATTTTCTGTTGATTTTTCTCATTTACGTTATTGTTTACATACAGTAAGTTTAGCTTGATGGTGGAGCAGAGTGGAAGAGCTCTTGCGTTTCTGCATTAGACTCGGCGCAGTGCGAATGGACGTAGCGTCACCGGCCACGCTGTATTTAAATTCTAACGAATAAAACTTGCAACACGTTCAAGCGTCACGGACGAATAATGATGTTAAAATATTGTACATAGCTCCAAAACCAAAGAGGCCACAGTAAATACATTATAGAAAACACAAAATACAATAAGGGATATATCAGCAAAAGAAAAATAAAGTGCTGACCAAAGTCTGACTCGAACTCGAAACCTTCAGTTCCCCAAGCCTAAACGCTAGCAACTACGCCACTGAGACAAGCCAGGAACTTCTGCGGGAATAGGACTACAAAAGTTGGAGGATTGATTTTAAACGTTCAATTTTGAACACACTAAGGCCCATTGGCATAAACGCTCGAACAGGGACAAAATATTTTTTATGAAGAGCAAACCCTCCATATTTGAACACTTTTCTAGTAAACCAGATGGCGACCACTCCTTGTGAGTCAGAACAATAGCACTGACCCTATGAGTAGCCTAGAACCTTTCACAGTACACACAGACACTAATGTCGACTTCCGAGCAGGGCGCGCCATGACGCGTGATGGAGCCCATCTTGGCAACGCTGTACAGCTTTCACCGGCATGGCTAACTGGTGAACCAAGTCATAATTCCCCGTACAAATACAAATCGATATAAAATAAGTGAATTAATTCACGTATTTCACAATCATACAGCATACCTTTTTGAAGAATAAGGATTACAACGCGACCAAGAACTACATTTTCAAACCATCCCGAGCCAAGAAAAAGTTACCTTACAAAAATGATAACAACTTTGTTTCTTGGACACAAAAGATTTAAAATTAACAAACCAGGTATACAACATTCCAATGTATATTGTGCTAAAATTTGGATTCGATCTCATGACGGGTTTGTGAGATAATACCTAGGTAATTCTTAAATGTGACGCATGGACGAAACACGCTTAAAAACGGGCACTTTTTGTGTTCCAACTGCGATAAAAATGTTAAAATATAAATAAAAAATTCCAAACCTGCATGAACTAACGTAAAATAGAACGAATAAAATGATGATGTTATTGGATTTTATGTAAGTACTAGCTGAAGTACCCGTGCTTCGCTACGCGTCATAAATAAATTAAAATGTGAAAGTGACAGTTAAAACAGGGGATAGGCGAGGTGCTGAGCAGAGGGAGATTAAGGATGGAACATTTTGTCCAAGTACACCGTTCGGCGTTGACCGTGTTTTATAGCACAAATTTAGGTTTTACTCGCTAACCGTTGGAGATACCTTTCGGATACGAAATGTAATTTTAAACCTCGTATATGCCATCAAAAGTTTGCTATTTCTTAGCGTTCACGTTTTATTTGAAATGGAAATATGAAAGTTTGAAACCAAAGGGTGTAGTGACGTCACTTAAATGGTCGCAATCTTTAAATAGTGCAAAGTATTGAAATTAAAAGTAGCCTATATGTTTACCAGGTAAATCAGCTACTTCCATGTAAAATTCATGTAAGTCGGACCAGTGGTTCTTGCGTGATTGAGTAATACACAGACACACACCATCTCATTTTAAGCCTCGCTTCGCTCGCGTCATAGTCCTTCATATTGTTATTCAATGACATGCAGGTTTAACCCCGTCAACACCCCTTTAGAACCCGAATATCCAAAAATCCCTCCTTAGTAGACTTTTTCGACAAACTTTAATAGTTTTGATTGGTCGATGAGAGTGAACATCCAAAAATCCTTCCTTAGTGGACGTTTTTCTTCCATAATTTCACCCCTCCCCATATGCCCCTTAAATTGGATATATGAAAAAAAAAACGGTCGAACACCTACTTATTTTAATTATTTATTTATTTATTTATTTATTTATTTATTTATTTATTTATTTTTAAGCTGATTGAAACTCGGAGAAAATCAAACTCATCGCCTATGTCGTTTAAGAGATACACGCTCCGTTAGGAATCTTTCAACCCCCACTTTTCATCCCTTTCACCTCATAATATACAACACATCGAAAAACCATTAGACATGTGTCAGCTTATTTTTAATGATTAGTATATATGCCTAGTATCACATCCCCGATAGAAACCACTCAAGAGATATTGTTATTCAATGAAGTGCACGTTTACCCACTTAACACCTCTTTAGAACCGGAATATCCAAAACTCTTTCCTTAGTGGACGTTTTCGACATACAACGAACTTATCCCCAAAATTTCATGTTTCTAACTTCAATAATTGTGGCTGGGCGATGATGAGTGAGTGAGTCAGTCAGGACATTTTCTTTCCTTTATTTTTGATAATTTCACTCCTCCCCATGGGCCCCTTAAATTGGATTTTTGAAGAAATGGTCGAACACCTATTTACTTATTTTTAAGCTGCTTTTTCCGCTGAATTTCAAACTTATCGCCTATGTTGAATAAGAGATACAGTACACGCTCCGTTAAGAATCCCTCAACCACCAATTTTCTCCCCTTTCACCTCATAATATACACCATATCGATAAACCCTTAGACATATGTCTGCTTATTTTGAATGCTTAGGTTATATGCCGAATATCACATCCCCAAATGAAACAACTCGTGAGATATTGTTATTCAATGAAATGCAAGTTTAACCCCCTTAACACCCATTCAGAACATGAATATCCAAAAATCCATCCTTAGTGGACTTTTTCGACATACAACGAACATATCCCCAAAATTTCAAGTTTCTGACTGCAATAGGTTTGCTGGAGGATGATGAGTGAATATCCAAAAATCCTTCCTTAGTGGACTTCTTTCCCCAGAATCTCATCCCTCCCCATGAGCCCCTTAAATTGGATTTATGAAAAAACCAACGAACACCTATTTACTACTTTTTCAATCTGATTTTTCTCCCTGAGATTCTTACTTTTTGCCTCTGTCTTTTAAGAGATACTTGCTCCGTTAAGAATCCTTCAACACTCACTTTTCATACATACACCTCTTAATATACCCCACATCGAAGAACCCTCAGATATGTGTCTTCTTATTCTTAATGATGAGTTTATATGCCTAGTATCCCATCCCAATGGAAACCAATCGGGAGATATTGTTATTCAATTAAATGCAAGACAACCCCCTCAACACCCCTTTAGAACCTGAATATCCAAAATTCCTTCCTTAGTGGACGTTTTCGACATACAACGAACATAGCCCCTTCATGTCATGTTTCTAACTTCAATAATTTTAGCTGGGGGTTGATGAGTGAGTGAGTAAGTCAGGACATTTTCTTTGAATTATTTTTCAGAATTTCACTCCTCTCTTGAACTCCTTAAATTGGATTTAAGAAAAAAAAACGGTCGAACACCTATTTCCTTATTTTTGAGCTATTCTTCCCCCCTGAGTTTGATGAGTGAGTGAGTTAGGACACTTTCTTTCCTGTTTCCCCCCCAGAATTTCACCCCTCTCCAAGGGTCCCTTGAATTGGATTTATAAAAAAACGGTCGAACACCTATTTACTTATATTTTAAGCTGTTTTTCCCGCCGAATTTCAAACTTCTCGCCTATGTCGTTTAAGAGATACACGCTCCGTTAAGAATCCCTCAACCCCCAATTTTCACCCCTTTCACCTCATAATAAACACCACATCGATAAACCCTTAGACATGTGTCTGATTATTTTAATGATTAGCTTATATACCGAATATCACATCCCCAAAGAAACAACTCATGAGATATTGTTAATCAATGAAATGCACGTTTACTCCCTTAACACCTCCTGAAAACCCGAATAACAAAAATCATTCATTAGTTGCCGTTTTCGACATACAGCGAACATATTCACAAAATTTAATGTTTCTAACTTTAATAGTTTTCGCTGGGCGTGATGAGTGAGTGCGTCAGACAGGACATTTTCTTTCAACTATTTTTACCAGAATCTCACCCCCCCCCCCCCATGGGCCCCTTAAATTGGATTGATGAAAAAGCACTTGAACACTTATTAACTTATTTTTTAAGCTGTCTTTTCCCCCTGAGTTTGATGAGTGAGTGAGTTAGTCAGTCAGTTAGGACACTTTCTCTCCTTTTCCCCCCCAGAATTTCACCCCACCCCATTGGCTCCTTAAATTAATTTATGAAAAAAACGGTGGAACATCGATTTACTTATTTTTTTAACTGATTTTTTCCGCTGAGTTTCAAATTTCTCGCCTATGTCGTTTAGGAGATAGGCCTACACGCTTCGTTAGGAATCCTTCAACCCCCAATTTTCTCCCCTTTCACCTCATAATATACACCATATCGATAAACCCTTAGACATATGTCTGCTTATTTTGAATGCTTAGGTTATATGCCGAATATCACATCCCCAAATGAAACAACTCGTGAGATATTGTTATTCAATGAAATGCAAGTTTAACCCCCTTAACACCCCTTCAGAACATGAATATCCAAAAATCCATCCTTAGTGGACTTTTTCGACATACAACGAACATATCCCCAAAATTTCAAGTTTCTGACTGCAATTGGTTTGCTGGAGGATGATGAGTGAATATCCAAAAATCCTTTCTTAGTGGACTTCTTTCCCCAGAATCTCATCCCTCCCCATGAGCCCCTTAAATTGGATTTATGAAAAAACCATCGAACATCTATTTACTACTTTTTCAATCTGATTTTTCTCCCTGAGATTCTTACTTTTTGCCTCTGTCTTTTAAAAGATAATTGCTCCGTTAAGAATCCTTCAACACTCACTTTTCATACATACACCTCTTATTATACACCACATCGAAAAACCCTTAGACACATGTCTGCTTATTTTTAATGATTAGTTTTTTATTCCGAGTATCACATCCACAAATGAAACCACTCGTGAGATATTGTTATTCAATGAAATGCAGGTTTAACCCCCTTAAGACCCCTTTAGAACCTGAATATTCAAAAATCCTCCCTTATAGTAGGGTTTTGACATACAACGAACATATCCCGAAAATGACATGTTTCCAACTTCAATATTTTTGGCTGGGCGATGATGAGTGAGTGAGTGAGTCAGGACATTTTCTTTCATTTTTTTTTCATCAGAATTTCACCCCTCCCGATGAACCCCTTAAATTTGATTTATCAAGAAAACTGTCGAACACATATATACTCATTTTTAAGCAGTTTTCCCCCCTGAGTTTGAAGAGCGAGTGAGTCAATCGATTAGGACACTTTCTCTCCTGTTTTTACCCAGAATTTCACCCCTCCCCATGGGCCCCTTAAATTGGATTTATGAAAAAACGGCCAAACACCTATTTACTTATTTTTAAGCTGATTTTTTTCCGCTGAGTTTCAAACTCCTCGCCTATGTCATTTAAGAGATACAGGCACCGTTAAGAATCTTTCAAACCCCACTTTTCACCCCTTTCACCTCATAATATACACCACATCGAAAAACCCTCAGACACGTGTCTTGTTATTTTTAATGATGAGTTTATATGCCGAGTATCACATCCCCCAATGTAACCAATCGGGAGATATTGCTATTCAATGAAATGCAGGTCTACCCCCTTAACACCCCTTTAGAACCTGAATATCCAGAAATCCTTTCTTAGTGGGCGTTTTCGGCCCTTGAGGAAGCTGCATACTAAATTTATTTCCAATCCGTTGGGTGATTTCTGAGATTTCGTGATGAATGTGTGAGTGAGTGGTATTTGACAAATATATAGTAGAAAGAAGATAGTGTCAAGTCTTTGTTATGCTAAACTCGGTTGATAGTGCTGTGTGAGCACTTGAGTAACTAACGGGATTTCAAGTAAAGATCCTCATTTTCTATACCGGTAGTGCAGAGCACAATTGACATCTAGTCGGCCGTGTCTCGACTTGAGCTATGTTGCCATGGAAACTATCTGCCTTGCCATTCCTTCATGTGTATATTTTATGATTTGATTAGCCTGTGCTTGAGTGCAAAAGGGCCGAAATCAGAAGAATGAGAAAGACTATCGAAAATTCATGTAGCCAGCGGTTCCTTCTGGGTCCTAAACTATGTGTATGCAAAATTTGGTTGAGATTGGTGAAACGGTGTAGATTTGTATACGGAACCAACCCACCCACATACATACATACAGACTTTCACTTTTATATATAAGATATTGGCTACTTCACAAACAACCTTCAAACTCGAGTGCACATAATATTTTGGTCGACAGTAGTTGTATCCTGAAGGCCATTACTCAGCACCACTCATTCCTCAGTAGCTTCCATAGGCTATAATCACAGCCATGAATGAGGCATGTGCCAATAGACAACAGCAAAATAATCTCTACTTGTAGTATAAAACAAAGTCACGGGTTTTCTTGAGAACCACTGGATGAATTTCGATGCGGTTTTCACCATTCTGTAAAGGAAGGTTTTTGATCAAAGGAAGCCAAGCTGTAACGATTTCAGTGGGAAAAAAATAACCTGTCGACCCTACATATTTTAAGGTTACGCTGGGCAAACCGTTAAAAATATCAATATACTATGAATGTAAGAATTGTTCAGCATGAAAATTTCTACAAAAAAGTACCGGAGAGCATATCTCTATATTCTACACATCGCCCACTATAAGTGTTTTTAGATTGGACTGAAGGGGGATTTGTGTTTCATGCACCTCGACATTCATAAATTACGTCTGACAAGAATTCGTTGCACATGCATCTCCATTATAATACGAGGCACGTCCAGAAAGTAAGTTCCGTTTGGTAATAAAATTTAATTGTGTACAGATACAGAAAAAAATGCTTACCAGGAGAACTGCGTATGTTTAGGAGTTCTCCTGACCACATACGCAATTTGCCTAACAGTGGTTGCCAAACGGTAGGATATCTTACAGGGGAGTCTTCACTCTCGTTTACGGTCGGCGGCAAACTTCTATGAAGAAGGTATCCAAAAACTTGTGCCACGCTATGACAAATGCCTGCAAAAGTTCGGCAGTTATGTGGAAATGTAGTTTAAGAGGTGTAGAATGTTGTGCAATAAATAATTTTTCTGTATCTGTACACAATTAAATTTTATTACCAAACGGAACTTACTTTCTGGACGTGCCTCGTATAATTAATAGTCCAGTCAGTGATTTTAACCCATCATGCCGAGACGTAAAACGGATATTGGTCGTAGTTCATTGAGTTCAAAAAAGAAAGCGCTTATCACGTAATGTATTCATAATTTTTTCCGAGCGAAGCCGGGGCGGGTTGCTAGTTTAGTATAAATACCTTAATTTGAACAGCGTATACAATACGAATAATTATGTACTGTACTTAAAGACTGTATAACTCCGACCCTACGGGCAGGTGACATCGTAATTCCGTCCCTTAAAACAACAATCACTAACTATCTCCGGCCCTGTCAGTAACACAGGCAACAATTCGAAGTAACCCAACAATTATTAATCTATACATCACTACTATAATATAAAATTGTCTGTGTGCTGTTGCTTGGTTACTCGTGAAAGTGGATTTACAAATACGAATAAAAACAACTTCAATTTTTTCCAAGAATTAGATAATCATAAGATTTACCAACACTAAGCCATGGGTCTTACACTTTCTAGGATCTACACAGACCTGTTTAGTGCGAAGAGCATGAGTATTTTGATGGTTGGGCTTGATGCTGCTGGAAAGACTACAATATTATACAAGCTAAAGTTGGGAGACGTAGTTTCCACAATTCCGACTCTTGGTTTCAATGTTGAGACAGTTGAATACAACAATGTTTGCTTCAATGTTTGGGACATTGGTGGACAAGATAAGGTGAGACAGTTATGGCGTCATTATTATCAGAATATACAAGGATTAGTTTTCGTTGTCGATTCCAGTGATAGGGCAAGAATTGATGAAACAAGGAAAGAGTTACAGGCTATGCTTAATGAAGATCAACTTCGAGATGCAGTGTTCTTGGTTTACGCAAACAAACAAGATATCCCTAATGCCATGAGTGCAACAGAAGTCACTGAAAGTCTAGGACTCAATGAGATTCGTAATCGACGATGGCATGTTCAACCCTCTTGTGCCACTCGAATCGAGGGCGTGTATGAAGGATTAGACTGGCTGTCAAATGAACTGACGAACAAGTAAAAAGTAAACTTGTGTTTCTGAAAAACTCGAAATACTGTTATAAAGGGAATTTTAAATATATTCCCTTTGTGTTGGGTAGAAGAGGAGCAACTTGGATGATGTTCTGAAGTACAGTACCTTAAACCGTGATATCTTTGAACTTTCCATTTAAATTTTGACTACGTTTATGATATGTGCAAGTATAGTTCCTTCATTAAAAGGTTCCTACAATCTAATGTATGCTTTCCATCTGCATGTGAAGGTAAAAGAACAATTAATTGTGAAGTTTACCAGAACCGGAACCAAACCAGAACATGGTAGATGATTGAACATAAATCATTCACATACATTTCTGGAAATCATTAGGAATTGAAAATACTGTCAAATATCACTACTGCACATTTAAAACAAGTAGTTCCGTGAAGAACTAAAGCCTATTTTCATATATCCTACTAACGTTAATTGCCTCTATCAACATACAAAATTTCAGTTTTATTGCTGTAATAGATTCGTAGATATTGAGAACCGTCTAATATTTCGGTTGGTCGCCATGTTGGATTTTTATATAAAAAACAGGTAGGTTTTAGAATTATGTTCTATTACATGAAGATTATTGTGTAGGTGTAGTATTCAAACTTCAATCGCATGATTAGAACACAAGAAGTGAAAACGAGATATTAAAATATCGTACACCTGCCATCTTGTGTTTATGAAAACGATTGAAATAAATTAGATATCAGTGGATTAGCATTTGTATAAGCATTTACCGCATCAAGGTTCACTGCAATCGGATGCTTAAATCGCGAGAAACATCTATTTAAATATTTATACTTCGCGTCGCCACCATGTTGTATTTGCGCTCACCAGGTTATTGAAAGTATTATAAGTAACGTTATGTTTATAGCTCTATGATCATTAAACAATTCAGTCTGATTGCTGTAAAATATTCGTAGATATTGAAAACCGCCTAAATATTTCGGATGGTCGCCATGTTGGATTGTTATAAGTATAGGCCATAGAGTTATGTACATTTAAAGGAAAATTATTGCTTAGGTTAATTGTTCAAACTTTCACTTCGATGGCATGATTACGATACAAAAAATGAAAACTCAATTTTAAAATTTCGCGCAGCCGCCATCTTGAGATTGTGTAAAATATTGAACTAAATTAGATGCCAGTGCATTGGAATATGTGTGAACATTTACTGTACCATATTTCACTACGCTCAGATGGTTAAATGACGAGAAAAGTCTATTAAAATGTTTCAACTTCGCTTGACCGTCATGTTCGTTTGGAACCTCACAGGTTTTTGAAAGTTACATAGATGAACTTGTAGTAGTGCCCTTTATCACCGTTCAACAAAATTTCAGGGTGATATGAGTAATAGTTTCGGAGATATACTGTAGAATGCCGGTGAAATATTTCGCACGGTCGCCATCTTGAAGTTATGTAACCAATTGAACAAAATTAGATCCTAGTACATTAAAATGCGTATAAACATTTGCTGTACCGAGATTCATTGCGTTTGGATAGTTAAATCGCGAGAAAAGTCTATTTTAAAGTCTCAACTTCGCTTGGCCGCGTTGTTCGTTTTGTAGTTACCAGCGTTTTCCAAGTCTCATAGGTAAACTTCTCGAAGTACCCTTTATGAGCGTACAATATTTCTGGGTGATATCTGTAATAGTTTCGGAGATATTGAATGCTGGCGAAATATTTCGCACAGCCGCCATGTTGGATTGGTGAGACGTAATAAAATTTGCTAGGCACGGTTGTGGTCGGTCGGCCTGAATGGTGCTATGACCTTACTTTTTTTCCCTTGAAATCGCTCTAGCAGTTTAGAAGTTATTAGGGGGAGGGACACACACAAACACACACACATACACACACGGACAAAAGGTCATGAGCCTATATTTTCATTTTATCCATCATTACAAATGGTATTTTGGCTAATATAAGTAGTTCTGTAGAGACAGAAACACAAAAGGAATAACAAAAGTAAAAATTGTGGGACTTGGTACAAAAATCTTTAACATTTTGGGGAATATCAATAGGCTTACCGTGTATGGCCACCACGATCACTATGGGATGCTTGCAGACAACGAGGCATACTGAGAACCAACGAGTCCAACCTGGTTTGGGCTGATTATTCCACTCTTTGATAGCAGCTTAAATCAGTTGCTGAATGTTTGTTGGGACACTGGGAGGGTGCGAAATGTCCTCTTAAGATCTTTCCATGTGGTCTATGTTCAATACAGTTCATGTCCACAGAATGCGCAGGCCACTCCATTCTCCGTGTACCATGCATCTAAAGCAGGGCCATCCAGTCATTGCGCTCGGGGAGCACTGGGCAGTCAGACTAACGCTCCTTCCCCTACCACCACTACACTGTGGCAGCGAGGAGACGGACGATGTTCGGACCTCGCTGACTAGATACGTACGTACAGTCGTGCGACCGACGGCTCTTGTGGGATTGTTGATATATTAATAGGGCTGTTTTGCCATAACAAATATACCGCATATACAAGTCAAATGCCACTCCGATGTATGGAATGTGCAGGAAACGAACACAAGTGTTAAGTAACGAATATTGTGGCGTTTTCTCCAATACCACGGGGTAAGCACCGCTTAACTAGCATATTCTCATAAGAATAAAGTGTATAATATCACTTTCTAACGCGCAAGCAACTGCAAAAACGCCGCTTTGAATGACGTTCCTCGTTCTCTACCGCAGTTCTCCACGATCAGCCAGTACTACTTTGGAGAGCAAGAAGAAAGAGTGCGGCTGGTCGCTATGACAACGGCTTGTTTACCTCCAGGAGCCTTCTGGCCCGGAACACTGCTATGGCCGATGGAGTGGTACACCAAGAACGCCAGGTCGTCCTTGATTGGCTAAGACAGGGGGTGTGGCGTTCCATAACCACAGGGCTGTCGTCGAGACAAGTCAAAGCGGGTAGCAAGGTCTGCTTCGGTTCGGGCGGCTTACCCTAGCGAGCCTGGACACCAGCACTGCTTAAAATTATTTGGCGCGCCTCTCCAGTCCCCACCCTCCATCTGACCATCAGACCCGACCTTTGCTGGGCGCGGTAGTTAAAATTCTTCTTCGTCCGGTTAACTCACAACTCTATGTTTTTGAGTGCAATTAGCAAAATTTAGTATACCGTAACTACTGTTGATATTATTGTGTTGGGAGTGAACAGTGCGTTGGAATCTTCAGAGTGACCCATCAACCCGAAAAGTTCCTCTGATTATCATTCAAATTATATTCAAAGAGTAGGTGAAAAGGATACATAATTTTAAATGTATGTACATCCGTATAATTTGAATAATATTTTAAAGATCTATCACATTATTTTAAAAAATATTTGGTAATTACGTTAGGTAGGGTCTTATCAAATTCTCATTTGTACAAAATTAATTAATGCCACTATTTACTGTACCTTGGCGGATCATTTGTAGCGAAGTTCAATTCTTCTCTCCCTCTTAGCGAATTCATCAATTACATGGTCGTGAAAATCAGTGTTCCCCTGAAGGCTGCACAATAACACCTTTTCAATGGAAAGAAGCGCGAGATGTGAAAGTCCTTCTTGATGCATTGAGTTTCGGGTGAAGGTTTTTATACGTTTCATGGCAGAAAACATTCTTTCCACTGATGCACTAGACGCCGGAATTGTCAGTACTAGTTAAAGAAGGAAGCTTTTAGTTTTACGCGACCATTAATCATGCGATCATGAGACACGGGACCTCCTTTTTACGTGGAATCCGAACCACAGGACATGGAATTTCACTTCGAAATCTCACATGCACTGACTGGGAATCGAACCCGGTCCACCTTGGTGAGAGGCCAACTGCTTGACCGCTGCGCCACCATGCCCCCCTTAGTACTAATTTGCATAGGTTATAGGCCTACGCCCCAATTAAGTCATACAAACTAATGAAGCCGTGAAAGCCTACATCAGTACAATTTGAGTGATATTTGCAAATAAATATTAACTGAACATGCAATCCAATGACATAAGAATATCTATTAGTCTACTAATAGCATGTTTATTATTTTAATGTTCACTTAGGTCTCATAATAGAAAATAATAATAATGTTATTGGTTTTACGTCCCTGTTAACTACTGAGGCTTTTAGAGACGCCGGGTGCCGAAATTTTGACCCGAAGGGAATCTTTAACGTGCCAGTAAATATACTGACACGGCTCAATCGCATTTGCGCACCCTCAAATGCCGACTGGCTGCGACGGCATTCGATCCCGCTATCTTAAGCTCAGCAAGCTAGAACGTTACCACTGAGCCACGCACAATAGAAAATTTACGGGTAATAAGCTAAAAGTTTAGCTCCTTAGGCCAAGAAATGCGAACAACAAAAACACAAATTGCCACACTGTTCAATCGTCAAATGATACACGATAAGAGAAGCCCGCCAACCCTATTGTTGAATAATTTTCTCCGCACTTAATGTACATGGATTGGCATGCCTTAAGTTGAAAAGCGAAAAATGAGCTGTGCTGTATTACAATTCTTTCCATTTTTATTTTTTAAATGTGAAAGACTAATAATTGTGTGTAGAGTAATTGTTGCTACTTGAGATATCAACCTCAACATTGACAAGGGCATAGCTGGAACCGGGTGCTGAAGTTGCTTTATGGTGTAAGCCTATATTTTGAGTCTTCTTCACAGCTTACCCTAGAAAAAATTCCACGCCACGCCACTGGAAATGTGAACATATTAGAGAGGAAAATTGAACCACAAATTGTGTTCTTTTTAACACATTACATCTCTGTTGCACACTAAACATTTGTCATGCCCTTTATAAGCTCTACATAAAAATGAAATTTCCCATTCTGCGTTAAAGACTGCTGCATCGCCACTCCTTTTTTGGTATGCTGTACAGTCATCACCACTGCGAAACTGATTTACTTACACGCTGTCAACAAAGCGCATTGGACTAGACTAGCGACTGATGGATCGGCTGCACAGTTCAGCGCGCTCAGCCAGCCAAGCTCCTCCCACCACTTCTGAAACTACCAACCACCAAAGCGCTTGGGGAGCGCTGTCTGGATGGCCCTGATCTAAATGAACTGACTGACAACCCTAGCTTGATGAGGCGAGCATTATCGCCCACTAGTGTAGAGACCTCACTCACTGTGGCAGCGAATCCTGTAACAACAGATTTGAAGATATTTTGAATGGTGCATTTTGGTAAATTAAAATGAACGATATATTGGCAGAAGTTAAACTGGCAAAAAACTTTGGAGGGTGAATTGATGATTCAGTATTAACTTTTATTGTTATCTCCAACTCAAACTCATTTCTAAAAAAGAATATATTTTTCTTATGTTCTATTGAACCACTATCTTGGTCCCTTGCTATTTAACAAGCCACGAGAGTTATCGAGGGTGACCTTCAATTTAAACATCAAAATCCTTCTGGGGATGCCGTTTCATCTTGAACGATATAAACCCCTAAGTACCAATATTATGTCACCGCAGTCGCCATCACACAAGTTCTTCAAGTGTGTGTTAACTAGCGATCCCCTCCTACAGGGATCTCATTAGAGCAAAGCTGTCACCACACGAACTCTCTCAATAGCATTATTAGCTGTATTCCACCCCCACCATGCTCGCTGTATTTACATGGGGGTTAATCCACGACATCAGCCTCAAGCTACCTTTAGCTTCCGATGTGCAAGTTGGTTCTGTTCAGAGTTCATTACTTTCCCCTTATGAGTTTAGGGAAACAACTTCGTTCATATCCATAGTGAGAAATACTAGCAAGTTTCCTCCACACCCTGCTGAAATGAACAGCGGGAAGTTAGAAGCAAGACAGCATCCCTTCAAGAGAGCTTCATCTCTTGTGGCATTTGAAATATTTCATATAATTGCCCTAAACCTCTACTTAGTATAAAACAAAGTCCCTGAATCTTGGATGTCACGGGTAATCTCGAGAACCACTGGATGAATTCTGGTGTGGTTTTCACCATTTTGTAAAGGATATCCCGAGGAAGGTTTCTGTCGGAAATAATGTATCTATGATCAAATGAAGCCAAGCAGTAACGATTTCAGTGAAAAAGTCGAAAAACCTTGCGCCCGTGCGCTTTTTAAGCTTACGCTGGGCAAACCGTTAAAAATATCTCTACAATATGAATGTAAGAATTGTTTACCATGAGAAGTTCTACAAAAATGCCGGCTCTATCTACAATACATCGCCCACTATAAGTGTATTTATGTTTTAATTTCTTCCAACAATCTCCATTTAATTACTGAGGCGACAGTCTACGAGCTAGCTAGGGGCGAGCCTATGACCCCTGTTACAGCCTAACTAGCGGGCGAGCCTATTACCCCAGATAGAGCCAGAGGCAAACTGTCGAGTCGTGTTGAGTTAAGACTTCAGAGAAGAGTGGTTGTGTTTAGAGTTCACCTGGAAGTGAAACTCGGCTTTTCTTCATTTCGCTTGTAAACTTTTTGTTCCGCAAAATACACAGTCAAGTTAAGATTGCATGGAAGGGGGATTTGTGTTTCATGCACTTCATCATTCTTAAATTACGTCTGACAAAATTTGTTGCACATGCATCTCCACGATAATATAATTAATAGACTAGTCCAGTCAGTGATTTTAACCCATCATGCCAAGACGTAAAACGAAGTTCATTGACATCGAAAAAAAAAGTGCTTATTACTTAATGCATTCATAACTGTTCCCGGGCGAAACCGGGGCGGGTTGCTAGTTGTACAATAAAAAAGGGAATGTCGGGTGCTATCAAGTAGGAGTCCACGTAGCACGACCTGCTTTGGATGAGAGGATGGTGCAACATAGCGGCGAGCAAGAGGGGTAATAATCTCCAACAACAACTTCGTTGGCGGCAAGGCCTGCGGAATTGCATTTCGGACCTTCGACCCGATTGCGTGGAAATGTAGGAACATTACAAAATGTTATTCTAGGCAATGCTGACACCATCACGTGGTTATGAAAGCCGGACGTCCTCGGAAATGGAAAATATCTTACAGCTGTAAATATATTATTTAACTTATTCAAAAGGTCAAAACGGGTTATTATAGATAATTTTCCGTAGAATTCAATTAGACCATCAGTTGGATTTTTACCAATATTATTATATACATTTGGGCCCCATTTTTTCTAAAACCAAAAACATTTAATAACATCAAAACGGTGAGAGATATCAAAATATGATAAGGGGTAGTAAAGTTGCTAATTACTGAGATCTTACACCTGTAGATTTAACTTTTATCCATAGGGCGGACTGTTTCCGAGATATAACGATTCGAAAAAATAGGATGAAATTCATGGCCCCAAAAATAGTAAATGGTGAAGGATATCAAGTATACATTCGGGGTAAAAAGATGCAAATCACTGAGATCTTACACCTGTAGATTTAACTTTTTTGATAAGACCGATGTATTCTGAAATACAACGATTCGAATAAAGGATGAAATTCATGGCTCCAAAAAAAAAAAAAAAAAAAAAATGGTGAGAGATATCAAAAATTCATACGGGTTACAACAGTACCTAATCACTGAGATCTTACACCTGTAGATGTAACTATGTTCGATACGACCAACCGTTTCCCATATATAACGATTCGAAAAAAAAGAATGACATTCAGGGCCCCAGAATGAAAACGGTGGGAGATATTAAAACATCATAACGGGTAAGAAGGTTGCTAATCACTCACATCTTACTCCTGTACATTTAACTTGTTTTGATACGACGAAACGTTTTCGAGGTATATCGATAAAAAAAAAAGGATTTAATTCATGGCTCCTTAAAAAGTTCGGCCCTGCACCGCTTTTAATGCCCAACAACAGGGTTCCTCACAGGCTGCAACCCTTTCGCCGTATCAAATTTCAGCTCTATATCTTGAAACGTGCGAACTGTACTTTGCTAAACGCATAAACGTCACGCACATACGTAAATCTTCAGGGCCCCTAACAACGAAAATGTTGAGGGATATCAAAAAATTGTTAGGGGTAAGAAAGTTGCATACCGCGGAGGTCATACACCTGTATACTTAACTTTTTTCGATATGACCAATCGTTTCCAAAATAAAAGGATGAAATTGAGGGCCCCAAAAGAAGGCCCGTCACTGCACCGATTTTAACGCCTAAGAAAAGGGTTCCTCAAGGACCTAACTCTTTCACCGTACCAAATTTCAGCTCGATATCTTGAATTGCCACCTGTACTTCGGTAAACGGAAAAACGTCACGCACATACGAACATCTTCAGAGCCCCAAACAAACGGTGAGAAATACCAAAAAATTGTTTGATTAAAAAAGATGTATACCGCGGAGATCTTACACCTGCACATTTAACGTTTTTCGATACGACCAACCGTTTCCGAGATATATCGATTCCAACAAAAGGATAAAATTCAAGGCCCCCAAAAAAGGTCCGGCCCTGCACCGATTTTAACGCCAGACAAAAGAGTTCCTCACAGGCCCGATTACTTTCCCCGTACCACTTTTCAGATCGATATCTTGAAAATTGCGACCTGTACGGTGTTAAACGCAAAAACGTCACGCACATACGTACACATTCAGGGCCCCCGAATAAAACAACGGTGAGAGATATCAAAAAATCGTAATGGGTAAAAAAGTTGCATACCGCGGAGATATTACACCTGTGTATTTAACGTTTTTCGTTACGACCAACCGTTTCCGAGATATATTGATTAAAAAAAAGGGATAAGATTCAGGGCCCCGAAAAAGATCCGGCCCTGCAAAGATTTTAACGCCCATCAATAGGATTCCTCACAGGCCCTAACTCTTTCACCGTACCAAATTTCAGCTCGATATCTTGAAAATTGCAACCTGTAGTTTGCTAAACGAAAAAACGTCAAGCACATACGCACATTTTCAAGGTCCATAAAAAGACAACGGTGAGGGATTTTAAAAAATCGTTATGGGTAACAAAGTTGCATACCACGGAGATCTTACACCTGTGTATTTAACTTTTTTCGATACGACCAACCGTTTCCGAGATATATCGATTCCAAAAAATGTTTCAAATTCAGGGCCCCCAAAATAGATCCGGCCCTGCACCTATCTTAACGCCCAACAACAGGATTCCTCATAGGCTCTAGCTCTTTTACCGCTCCAAATTTCAGCTTGATATCTTGAAAATTGCGACCTGTACTTTGCTAAACTCAAAAACGTCACGCATATACGCACATCTTCAGCCCCCCCCCCCCCAAAAAAAAGAAAGCGTTGAGAGATATCAATAAATCGTTATGAGTAAAAAAGATGCATACCGCGGAGATCTTACACCTGTACATTTAACGTTTTTCGATACGACCAACTGTTTCCGAGATATATCGATTCCAAAAAAGTTTGAAATTTAGGGCCCCCAAAATAGATCCGGCCTTGCACCGTTTTTAACGCCCGAAAATAGATTTCCTCACAGGGTCTAACTCTTTCACCGCTCCAAGTTTCAACTCGATATCTTGAAAATTGCGACATGTACTGTGCCCAACTCTAGGAATGGGTATTCCAAGTTTCAGACACCTAGATATCAAGGGAAAGGCTGTAGCCGCTTTTGAAAGTTCAGATATTTGAATATCGCGCTACATTGCTTCGAGAAGCATTTAGAAGAATTTTACCGATAGTTGGATGTCAAGTGACGTAGCGAGTAACAGCAGAGGTGGAGGCTATTTATTGATTAAATAGTTAACTATGGAGTAGAGACTTGAGACTGGGATCAGATTACTGGCACGGCCAAATGAAAGAGAATGCAATTAGTATCAAGTAAATCGGACCAGGGATTCAAGAGATATGAGGATTTCCAGATATCAGGCGATGACGCGTGACCCTGACCGTTTTGAATAAAAGCCAGCTGGAGGAGGCATGGTTAGCTCATTCTAACACAAGCACTTGGCAAGCAAGTTGCATCTACGCTGAGCCAAGGCACATGGTTGCCGCATCTACGCAGAAGTTCTTTTCAAATCGTGATAGTCACGAGAAGTGCTGCGCAAACGAGTTGGAACTTAGTAAGTTTCTGGTGAGGAGAATCACTGAGGTGATTGTTTTTCTACAGACATTGGTGGAAATATTTATATTTCCAAAAGGACATATGCTAGACTTTGTCTAGAAAATAGTATTTTGTCACAGTCCAATAGTAACTTAATACTTGGATGTCAGTTTTCATTTTTCGTAACTAGTTAACCACTTCGATCTGTCAGTACATTGAAGACTAGTCTATAACGGTGGCGTTCAATAGTCTACGCAAGGGAAACTGCAGGTTGCTTAGCGCATGGCAGATGGTGATATTAATAAACCATGCCCAGGGAACGATCTTCAGAACAGCCGTTAATTGCTTAGACTGTCAATGTTTTTCTTGTACTGATGAGATTACAGTGAGTTATGTTACAACTGACATATCTAAGAAGAGATCACTTAGATCTGACCCTATTTCAACAAACTGTTATGGCTTTGATAGAAGCCCATATTAAAATGGAACCACAGTTTATTCAAACGTCGAAAGATACTACCACTATGTCTGACTAGACGATTTGTGGGTCTACAATGGCGGCCGATACAAGGATTATACGTGCTTGTCCGCTAGGGCATGTCTATGGATAAATCTGGTACAGACCAGGTTTACTACACTTCAAGACCATCAAGAAATGTAAGCCACATTTGAATTATCTTATGCCTAGCTAATTGGAACAAACTTTTTTTTCTGCAGATGACCAACACATTTTTTTCGTCGTATTTAAAGCTTGCAATGATTTACGCAAGACTTGTTAAGAGTTATTCTGAGCATTTTCAACACTCAGAACAGTTTAGGATCGATGACCGAGCATTTCGAGCATTTATTTGAATTTTTCATATTTTAAGGAAACCACGGAAAACCCCCGATGTAACTGCAAAAGTTAAATTTATTTTTGTTGAGGAATGGATATTTTTTCCATATTCGAAGGTTCGAACATGTGGATTCTCACATAATGAGATGATAATTAAACATATTTGAAATAATAATAATAATAATAATAATAATCCACTAATAATAATAATAATAATTTTCATAATTTTTCTAAATAATTCTTGGATATTATATTTTCTAATAATCATATGTATTGAGAAAGAGCCTATGAAGTAGTTTAAACATTTCTAGTTTGGAACAGGAGATTTTCCGAAGGAGAGTGGTTAGCGCAAGCCCGCATTCAACCAACATTTCAGTTCTGGTTGAACAGTTGATATTTGCTATGAGCAAAGTATATTTTTCAGATAACACGGAGAGGCATGAAACGGGAAGCAATTGATATTTGTATCAAATAGGATCTTTTTGTATTTATATAAAATCATGACGTAAATACACTCGAAAGTGAAATAAAGCTTTTCATAAGTATGGTAAATTCACGGGTTGAACTGAATGGTAAAATAAAATAAACTTGTAAGTTTATTAATCTTCCAGTGTTGATAACAAGCAGAGGCTTGATTTATTGTATACATTTTGGGAAGAAAATTTATGTGTGTGGAGTAGTTGAAAGGCCATTCCCAGGTGCGCATGTTAAGTCGCAGGAATGAAGAGGTTTTTTCGAGCATCAATCAAATAGCAGGTTCGATGGCTCAGGTTCATAGTAGGAGTATTGGAGCCACACACTTCGTCGTATGAATAACCCGAAGGTTATTTCTTTGAAACCATCAGTTCTTATTTCAACCTTGTTTACGAATTCCATTTAGACTTTGATTTTGCTAGAACCCGGATTTGTCATGATAGTTTATTCTTCTTCAGAGGAAGACCTTTGCCGTTGTTGTTGTAATATTGTGTTCTTACACAAATAATAGAATGGGCCACTGCCAATTTAAAAATAATTCTTTAACCACGACTAATTTGAAGGATATTTTCAATCCTAGTGCCATGAACTAAATGAATTCATTATTGAAACTACAATTCTAATTTCCGCATTCTGTCGAAGAATTGCAAGTTGTAAAAGTTACTAGAAATGGCCATAAATATAAATATTTTTATAATAATGATTCCAAGTGGAAAATCTAATAGTTGAATGGTTCAACCATTTATTGATCAAGTTGATGATTCAGAAATCATGTATTTTGTTTGGAACTTGAAGTTCATAATCGAGTCACTTCTCGAATGTTTAATGTCAGAAGAACGATTAATTGTTGTTGTGCTTCGCACAGTTCTTCGATGCTATGCTCAAGGTCAAATACTTTTCAGATGTTATTAATATGTGTTAATAATTTGTGTTGCTTCGATGATAATAATATTTTCGACGATATATTTTTGAAACTGGAAAAACAAGTGAAAGTTTAAAAATTCTGTGAACATTTATTCTACGAGTGTTAATATCATGTAAATAGTCAAACAGTGATCTACGTTATTTCCAGTATAGACAATTAATTTTGAACTGGAATTAAATATTAATAATTTTGGAACACAGTCCACAGGACTATTAATCGGACTTGTGTTTCCAAAAAGATTGTCAAATGTGTTTGGAAGATTTCTGTATATTGTGTGTAAATAAGAGTGTGGATCGCCACACGTGGATGATGCTGCTTTGAGCATCTTTGCAGTCAGATTTTAACTTTAAATAAACTGAGATAATTTTACCAGATGTGTTTCTCCCAATTAAATCTCCTTCTATCCTTATTGTTGCATTGAGCCAAAAATCAGTAAAGCATTTTTTTAATTTGATGTCGTTTTTGCGATTTGCTTTAACCCATCTGGCGCTCCGGGATATTTTGACTCTCGTGCTGACTGATTATTGGTAAAATGCATATGTGGTCGTGCGGACTCCGGTCTAAACGGGCACATAAAATAAGATAGAGAGAGAAATGGCTTCGAACGTGGGTCCCGATTTAGACATGGTCAATCGCATGCCGATTTGAAATTGTGATAATTTTTATAGAAATATTTTGGGAGTTGAGAGATGTCTGGTTTGGATGAATAAATTAGTAGGAAACCCAATTAGTGGGGAAAATTAAAAATTTAACTTGGTTAATAATTAGGATGGGTTTGATTATTTTTGATAATGGCTTAACCATTAGGGCGTCAAGTAAATTCAGTAGTAAACGTTCGATGACTGGATATACACATTATTAGAATCCAGGTGGAGGATATTTGAGAACTTGCATATTTTTTCTTGTGATATTATGGTAAATGTAATTCGTAAAAGTAGAGAATTTTGTTTTTCCATCACGTCGATATTAGGACAAATCTCATTTTATTATAGTGTTCCAATTAGCTATTCATATTTCTTGTTCTAGTTATAAGCTTGTGTTTGCCACTGTTGTATACCCCTAAGTTTTGAATAATAATTGAAAATTATGGAAGAAATGATGAGGATGATGAGGAGTTTGGAGGAGAGTTCAAAAGAGGCTGGACTGCGTGTAGCAGCCATTATGAAAGAAAATACTGAGGCTTTGGAAAAGAAACTTAAAGAAAATTCTGATAAACTTAAAGAAAGTTTAAACGATAAACTTAAAGAAAATTCAGATTCTTTAGAAAATAAACTTAAAGAAAATTTGAATGATAAACTTAAAGAAAATTCTGACTCTTTAGAAAATAAACTTAAAGAAAATTCTGATTCTTTGGAAAATAAACTTAAAGAAAGTTCTGATTCTTTAAAAGGTAACTTAAAAGAAAGTTTAGAAGGTAAACTCAAAGAAAATTCCGATTTGTTGGAAAGCAGGTTAAAAGATAACTTAAAGGAAAATTTAAATAGCAAATTTAATTCAATGGAAAGTAAATTTAAAGAGAATTCTGAAATTTTGAAAATGACACTTGAAAGTAAAATGAATAAATTATGCGATAAAACACATGAGCTCGAAACTTCATTAGCTACTAACGCAAGTTTAATGGACGAAAAATTTCGCGATGCCGATCTTCGATCTCAAAGCTTAGCTGATAGGATAGAACATGGTCTTAGGAAAGTTGGTGAAGACATGGTCAACTTGGAAGTCAGAGTGAAGAAGGAGAGTAACGAGATGGGAATTTTAGTTGTTCAACGTTTAACGGAACAATTCAAGGAACTTGTCATGGGAGAAATAAGAGAAGGTGTGATTAGTGAATTGCAAACTGAAATCAAAACCACAGTTGTCAATGAAATTAAAGACACACTCAAGCTGGAGAATCAAGAGGGAATCAAGGAGATTAGGGAATCTTTGTCATCCCATATTGAAGTAATTGCCAAGGATATCCAAGCAACTCAGAAGGATATATCAGATATGACAGGGTCATTGAAAAGTCATGAGGCTGTTATGAACCAGATATCCATTGATGTTAAAGACAATTGTAAAGAAACTGAAGCAATTAAGAAGATGGCAGAAGAAAACCAGAAGGAACTTGAGGCTATGAAAAGTCAAATAAAGGATGAGAAACAGTCTGATCATCTGTTGAAAATGCCAAATGTAAGGGGAAAGGAACAGATACAGATTAATCTAGGAGGAGCTAGAGACACGGATAGTCAACGACAGGATGAGGTCAGGACAGTATTTCAATCCAACCCCATAACTGTATTTAAGAACATAGAAGATAAGCCTTCTAAATTTTCAGGGCGAGATTCTGTGACACCCGTGGAATTTTTGAGAGAAGCAGGTGATTACCTGAAAGATTCTAAGATCCCTAAAGAAAGACAGATCCGAGTGATAGGGAAGTTCTTGGAAGGTCCCGCACTTCTTTGGTTTAGAGCATTTAGATCCACTCTAACCACTTTTGAGGAGTTTTCTCGTGGGCTATTGAAGAAGTTTTGGTCCCCGGAAACCCAACAGCAAGTTAGAGCAGAGTTATATTCGAAGAGATTCTCGACGTCACAACCTACTCGATACTCTACGTACTTTTCTGGACAGCTGTCTAAACTCCAACATTTAGATCTGCCGATGCCAGATAACGAGTTGATTACTGCATTGATACGTCAGTTTCCAGCAGACGTCCAGAGGACTTTGATCGCTGCTGATATCTACAATATGGAACAATTTGATGAAGTATTACAGAAGCTGGATCATACAAACGCTCAATTCTTCCATCAGAAGGGAGGAAAAAATAACAACGCTGTGTATGCTGTTATGGCTGATAGTTATTCTCAGACACCTCGAGAGATTCGAGAGGAGCGAGAAGGTAGGTAGATTGTAGTTTTACGTGACCGTGAATCTTGTGATTATGAGCCACGGGACCTCCTTTTTACGTGGAATCCGAACCACAGGACATGGCATTTCACTTCGAAAATCTCACATGCATTGACCGGGAATCGAACCCGGACCGCCTTGGTGAGAGGCATACAGCTAGACCGCTGAGCCACCACGCCACAGGAGCGAGAAGAGAAATCGCCGAGGGAAGATCCAAATAAGAGAGGATGGAACCAGTACAGTAACAGATACAGTTACAAACCATATGCGAGACCGGATGGTGGTAATCAATACAATACTCGATGGAGAAGACCACGAGATAGTCAAGGAAGGTACCAGGAAAGAAGATATTATGGTAGAAATAACTATAACAACAGAGGGAATGTAGATACTCGTCAGTCCAATGAAGAGTTTAACAAGGAGACGAGGAAAAATTTGGAAGCAAGACACCAAGATAACTTGCAATTTGTGGAGCAGAGGCCCAACGAACCAGGTCCATCGGGAACACAACAATCCCGGGGGAATGGTAATAAAAAAAAACAACTTCGAATTCACAGTAGAAGATAGAATTTTGAATACTTTCACTTCCAGAATTATTAAATGGCAAGCAGAGGATGTTGATTTGATTCAACAGAATGACGAACGAAAAGAAATGGGTACCAGAATTAGAATGCCAATTATTTCATGCGAAGTATTCGGTATGCCTGTCGATACTTTGATCGATACTGGGGCTATGCTTTGTCTGGTGAGTGAGAAGATTTATATTCTGTGGAAGCTCAAAGAGAATTTAGAGGAAATTCCAGTATCAGGAATTAAAATCCAAGGAATAATACCCAATAAAATATCTCTGTGTAAAACACAATTATACTTATATATTACGATTGGAGGACATGATTTCCGACATGTATTTGTTGTAATGAAGGACATGGCTTTTGACATGATATTGGGAGCAGATTTCATTCAGAAATATCAAGCAGTGATAGATATGAAGACAGAGACGATCAGATTCAAGAATACCGAAGAGATTAACTTCGAGGGAAAAGAAGAAGAAGACATCGAGGGAGATGCTCAATGGTCTCTGATTTTTCATGAAGCTGAAGGAAGAGAAGTCTACAATGAGAAGGAGTCCCCAGAGCTAGGGAAGATTTTGGAAGAGTATCACGATATTTTTGATATTAAGCCTGGTGAAATTGAAGATTTTGAATATTGTGGAAGTAAACAATAATGGAACCTATGAAGTAGCTAATACACGAACTGGTAACATCGTGGGAACTTATAATGCATCGAATCTGAAGATTTATTATTCAAGAACCAGATGACTTAATGTGTAGATAGGAAAAATAAAAATTTTTCAATTTTTATTTTTTGCTAGGTGTGGGGTGGATGTGCCCAACTCTAGGAATGGGTATTCCAAGTTTCAGACACCTAGATATCAAGGGAAAGGCTGTAGCCGCTTTTGAAAGTTCAGATATTTGAATATCGCGCTACATTGCTTCGAGAAGCATTTAGAAGAATTTTACCGATAGTTGGATGTCAAGTGACGTAGCGAGTAACAGCAGAGGTGGAGGCTATTTATTGATTAAATAGTTAACTATGGAGTAGAGACTTGAGACTGGGATCAGATTACTGGCACGGCCAAATGAAAGAGAATGCAATTAGTATCAAGTAAATCGGACCAGGGATTCAAGAGATATGAGGATTTCCAGATATCAGGCGATGACGCGTGACCCTGACCGTTTTGAATAAAAGCCAGCTGGAGGAGGCATGGTTAGCTCATTCTAACACAAGCACTTGGCAAGCAAGTTGCATCTACGCTGAGCCAAGGCACATGGTTGCCGCATCTACGCAGAAGTTCTTTTCAAATCGTGATAGTCACGAGAAGTGCTGCGCAAACGAGTTGGAACTTAGTAAGTTTCTGGTGAGGAGAATCACTGAGGTGATTGTTTTTTACAGACATTGGTGGAAATATTTATATTTCCTAAAGGACATATGCTAGACTTTGTCTAGAAATAACATTTTGTCACAGTCCAGTAATAACATAATACTTGGATATTTAAATCCATTTCAAGTCAGTTTTCATATTTGTAACTAGTTAGCCACTTCGATCTGTCAGTACACTGAAGACTAGTCTATAACGGTGGCGTTCATTAGTCTACGCAAGGGAAACTGCAAGTTGCTTAGCGCATGGCAGATGGTGATATAATAAACCATGCCCAGGGAACGATCTTCAGAACAGCCGTTAATTGCTTAGACTGTCAGTGTTTTTCTTGTACTGATAAGATTACCGTGAGTTATGTTACAACTGACATATCTAAGAAGAGATCACTTAGATCTGACCCTATTTCAACAAACTGTTATGGCTTTGATAGAAGCCCATATTAAAATGGAACCACAGTTTATTCAAACGTCGAAAGATACTACCACTATGTCTGACTAGACGATTTGTCGGTCTACAATGGCGGCCGATACAAGGATTATACGTGCTTGTCCACTAGGGCATGTCTATGGATAAATCTGGTACAGACCAGGTTTACTACACTTCAAGACCATCAAGAAATGTAAGCCACATTTGAATTATCTTATGCCTAGCTAATTGGAACAAACTTTTTTTTCTGCAGATGACCAACACATTTTTTTCGTCGTATTTAAAGCTTGCAATGATTTACGCAAGACTTGTTAAGAGTTATTCTGAGCATTTTCAACACTCAGAACAGTTTAGGATCGATGACCGAGCATTTCGAGCATTTATTTGAATTTTTCATATTTTAAGGAAACCACGGAAAACCCCCGATGTAACTGTAAAAGTTAAATTTATTTTTGTTGAGGAATGGATATTTTTTCCATATTCGAAGGTTCGAACATGTGGATTCTCACATAATGAGATGATAATTAAACATATTTGAAATAATAATAATAATAATAATCCACTAATAATAATAATAATAATTTTCATAATTTTTCTAAATAATTCTTGGATATTATATTTTCTAATAATCATATGTATTGAGAAAGAGCCTATGAAGTAGTTTAAACATTTCTAGTTTGGAACAGGAGATTTTCCGAAGGAGAGTGGTTAGCGCAAGCCCGCATTCAACCAACATTTCAGTTCTGGTTGAACAGTTGATATTTGCTATGAGCAAAGTATATTTTTCAGATAACACGGAGAGGCATGAAACGGGAAGCAATTGATATTTGTATCAAATAGGATCTTTTTGTATTTATATAAAATCATGACGTAAATACACTCGAAAGTGAAATAAAGCTTTTCATAAGTATGGTACATTCACGGGTTGAACTGAATGGTAATATAAAATAAACTTGTAAGTTTATTAATCTTCCAGTGTTGATAACAAGCAGAGGCTTGATTTATTGTATACATTTTGGGAAGAAAATTTATGTGTGTGGAGTAGTTGAAATGCCATTCCCAGGTGCGCATGTTAAGTCGCAGGAATGAAGAAGTTTTTTCGAGCATCAATCAAATAGCAGGTTCGATGGCTCAGGTTTATAGTAGGAGTATTGGAGCCACACATTTCGTCGTATGAATAACCCGAAGGTTATTTCTTTGAAACCATCAGTTCTTATTTCAACCTTGTTTACGAATTCCATTTAGACTTTGATTTTGCTAGAACCCGGATTTGTCATGATAGTTTATTCTTCTTCAGAGGAAGACCTTTGCCGTTGTTGTTGTAATATTGTGTTCTTACACAAATAATAGAATGGGCCACTGCCAATTTAAAAATAATTCTTTAACCACGAATAATTTGAAGGATATTTTCAATCCTAGTGCCATGAACTAAATGAATTCATTATTGAAACTACAATTCTAATTTCCGCATTCTGTCGAAGAATTGCAAGTTGTAAAAGTTACTAGAAATGGCCATAAATATAAATATTTTTATAATAATGATTCCAAGTGGAAAATCTAATAGTTGAATGGTTCAACCATTTATTGATCAAGTTGATGATTCAGAAATCATGTATTTTGTTTGGAACTTGAAGTTCATAATCGAGTCACTTCTCGAATGTTTAATGTCAGAAGAACGATTAATTGTTGTTGTGCTTCGCACAGTTCTTCGATGCTATGCTCAAGGTCAAATACTTTTCAGATGTTATTAATATGTGTTAATAATTTGTGTTGCTTCGATGATAATAATATTTTCGACGATATATTTTTGAAACTGGAAAAACAAGTGAAAGTTTAAAAATTCTGTGAACATTTATTCTACGAGTGTTAATATCATGTAAATAGTCAAACAGTGATCTACGTTATTTCCAGTATAGACAATTAATTTTGAACTGGAATTAAATATTAATAATTTTGGAACACAGTCCACAGGACTATTAATCGGACTTGTGTTTCCAAAAAGATTGTCAAATGTGTTTGGAAGATTTCTGTATATTGTGTGTAAATAAGAGTGTGGATCGCCACACGTGGATGATGCTGCTTTGAGCATCTTTGCAGTCAGATTTTAACTTTAAATAAACTGAGATAATTTTACCAGATGTGTTTCTCCCAATTAAATCTCCTTCTATCCTTATTGTTGCATTGAGCCAAAAATCAGTAAAGCATTTTTTTAATTTGATGTCGTTTTTGCGATTTGCTTTAACCCATCTGGCGCTCCGGGATATTTTGACTCTCGTGCTGACTGATTATTGGTAAAATGCATATGTGGTAGTGCGGACTCCGGTCTAAACGGGCACATAAAATAAGATAGAGAGAGAAATGGCTTCGAACGTGGGTCCCGATTTAGACATGGTCAATCGCATGCCGATTTGAAATTGTGATAATTTTTATAGAAATATTTTGGGAGTTGAGAGATGTCTGGTTTGGATGAATAAATTAGTAGGAAACCCAATTAGTGGGGAAAATTAAAAATTTAACTTGGTTAATAATTAGGATGGGTTTGATTATTTTTGATAATGGCTTAACCATTAGGGCGTCAAGTAAATTCAGTAGTAAACGTTCGATGACTGGATATACACATTATTAGAATCCAGGTGGAGGATATTTGAGAACTTGCATATTTTTTCTTGTGATATTATGGTAAATGTAATTCGTAAAAGTAGAGAATTTTGTTTTTCCATCACGTCGATATTAGGACAAATCTCATTTTATTATAGTGTTCCAATTAGCTATTCATATTTCTTGTTCTAGTTATAAGCTTGTGTTTGCCACTGTTGTATACCCCTAAGTTTTGAATAATAATTGAAAATTATGGAAGAAATGATGAGGATGATGAGGAGTTTGGAGGAGAGTTCAAAAGAGGCTGGACTGCGTGTAGCAGCCATTATGAAAGAAAATACTGAGGCTTTGGAAAAGAAACTTAAAGAAAATACTGATAAACTTAAAGAAAGTTTAAACGATAAACTTAAAGAAAATTCAGATTCTTTAGAAAATAAACTTAAAGAAAATTTGAATGATAAACTTAAAGAAAATTCTGACTCTTTAGAAAATAAACTTAAAGAAAATTCTGATTCTTTGGAAAATAAACTTAAAGAAAGTTCTGATTCTTTAAAAGGTAACTTAAAAGAAAGTTTAGAAGGTAAACTCAAAGAAAATTCCGATTTGTTGGAAAGCAGGTTAAAAGATAACTTAAAGGAAAATTTAAATAGCAAATTTAATTCAATGGAAAGTAAATTTAAAGAGAATTCTGAAATTTTGAAAATGACACTTGAAAGTAAAATGAATAAATTATGCGATAAAACACATGAGCTCGAAACTTCATTAGCTACTAACGCAAGTTTAATGGACGAAAAATTTCGCGATGCCGATCTTCGATCTCCAAGCTTAGCTGATAGGATAGAACATGGTCTTAGGAAAGTTGGTGAAGACATGGTCAACTTGGAAGTCAGAGTGAAGAAGGAGAGTAACGAGATGGGAATTTTAGTTGTTCAACGTTTAACGGAACAATTCAAGGAACTTGTCATGGGAGAAATAAGAGAAGGTGTGATTAGTGAATTGCAAACTGAAATCAAAACCACAGTTGTCAATGAAATTAAAGACACACTCAAGCTGGAGAATCAAGAGGGAATCAAGGAGATTAGGGAATCTTTGTCATCCCATATTGAAGTAATTGCCAAGGATATCCAAGCAACTCAGAAGGACATATCAGATATGACAGGGTCATTGAAAAGTCATGAGGCTGTTATGAACCAGATATCCATTGATGTTAAAGACAATTGTAAAGAAACTGAAGCAATTAAGAAGATGGCAGAAGAAAACCAGAAGGAACTTGAGGCTATGAAAAGTCAAATAAAGGATGAGAAACAGTCTGATCATCTGTTGAAAATGCCAAATGTAAGGGGAAAGGAACAGATACAGATAAATCTAGGAGGAGCTAGAGACACGGATAGTCAACGACAGGATGAGGTCAGGACAGTATTTCAATCCAACCCCATAACTGTATTTAAGAACATAGAAGATAAGCCTTCTAAATTTTCAGGGCGAGATTCTGTGACACCCGTGGAATTTTTGAGAGAAGCAGGTGATTACCTGAAAGATTCTAAGATCCCTAAAGAAAGACAGATCCGAGTGATAGGGAAGTTCTTGGAAGGTCCCGCACTTCTTTGGTTTAGAGCATTTAGATCCACTCTAACCACTTTTGAGGAGTTTTCTCGTGGGCTATTGAAGAAGTTTTGGTCCCCGGAAACCCAACAGCAAGTTAGAGCAGAGTTATATTCGAAGAGATTCTCGACGTCACAACCTACTCGATACTCTACGTACTTTTCTGGACAGCTGTCTAAACTCCAACATTTAGATCTGCCGATGCCAGATAACGAGTTAATTACTGCATTGATACGTCAGTTTCCAGCAGACGTCCAGAGGACTTTGATCGCTGCTGATATCTACAATATGGAACAATTTGATGAAGTATTACAGAAGCTGGATCATACAAACGCTCAATTCTTCCATCAGAAGGGAGGAAAAAATAACAACGCTGTGTATGCTGTTATGGCTGATAGTTATTCTCAGACACCTCGAGAGATTCGAGAGGAGCGAGAAGGTAGGTAGATTGTAGTTTTACGTGACCGTGAATCTTGTGATTATGAGCCACGGGACCTCCTTTTTACGTGGAATCCGAACCACAGGACATGGCATTTCACTTCGAAAATCTCACATGCATTGACCGGGAATCGAACCCGGACCGCCTTGGTGAGAGGCATACAGCTAGACCGCTGAGCCACCACGCCACAGGAGCGAGAAGAGAAATCGCCGAGGGAAGATCCAAATAAGAGAGGATGGAACCAGTACAGTAACAGATACAGTTACAAACCATATGCGAGACCGGATGGTGGTAATCAATACAATACACGATGGAGAAGACCACGAGATAGTCAAGGAAGGTACCAGGAAAGAAGATATTATGGTAGAAATAACTATAACAACAGAGGGAATGTAGATACTCGTCAGTCCAATGAAGAGTTTAACAAGGAGACGAGGAAAAATTTGGAAGCAAGACACCAAGATAACTTGCAATTTGTGGAGCAGAGGCCCAACGAACCAGGTCCATCGGGAACACAACAATCCCGGGGGAATGGTAATAAAAAAAAAACTTCGAATTCACAGTAGAAGATAGAATTTTGAATACTTTCACTTCCAGAATTATTAGATGGCAAGCAGAGGATGATGATTTGATTCAACAGAATGACGAACGAAAAGAAATGGGTACCAGAAATAGAATGCCAATTATTTCATGCGAAGTATTCGGTATGCCTGTCGATACTTTGATCGATACTGGGGCTATGCTTTGTCTGGTGAGTGAGAAGGTTTATATTCTGTGGAAGCTCAAAGAGAATTTAGAGGAAATTCCAGTATCAGGAATTAAAATCCAAGGAATAATACCCAATAAAATATCTCTGTGTAAAACACAATTATACTTATATATTACGATTGGAGGACATGATTTCCGACATGTATTTGTTGTAATGAAGGACATGGCTTTTGACATGATATTGGGAGCAGATTTCATTCAGAAATATCAAGCAGTGATAGATATGAAGACAGAGACGATCAGATTCAAGAATACCGAAGAGATTAACTTCGAGGGAAAAGAAGAAGAAGACATCGAGGGAGATGCTCAATGGTCTCTGATTTTTCATGAAGCTGAAGGAAGAGAAGTCTACAATGAGAAGGAGTCCCCAGAGCTAGGGAAGATTTTGGAAGAGTATCACGATATTTTTGATATTAAGCCTGGTGAAATTGAAGATTTTGAATATTGTGGAAGTAAACAATAATGGAACCTATGAAGTAGCTAATACACGAACTGGTAACATCGTGGGAACTTATAATGCATCGAATCTGAAGATTTATTATTCAAGAACCAGATGACTTAATGTGTAGATAGGAAAAATAAAAAATTTTCAATTTTTATTTTTTGCTAGGTGTGGGGTGGATGTGCCCAACTCTAGGAATGGGTATTCCAAGTTTCAGACACCTAGATATCAAGGGAAAGGCTGTAGCCGCTTTTGAAAGTTCAGATATTTGAATATCGCGCTACATTGCTTCGAGAAGCATTTAGAAGAATTTTACCGATAGTTGGATGTCAAGTGACGTAGCGAGTAACAGCAGAGGTGGAGGCTATTTATTGATTAAATAGTTAACTATGGAGTAGAGACTTGAGACTGGGATCAGATTACTGGCACGGCCAAATGAAAGAGAATGCAATTAGTATCAAGTAAATCGGACCAGGGATTCAAGAGATATGAGGATTTCCAGATATCAGGCGATGACGCGTGACCCTGACCGTTTTGAATAAAAGCCAGCTGGAGGAGGCATGGTTAGCTCATTCTAACACAAGCACTTGGCAAGCAAGTTGCATCTACGCTTAGCCAAGGCACATGGTTGCCGCATCTACGCAGAAGTTCTTTTCAAATCGTGATAGTCACGAGAAGTGCTGCGCAAACGAGTTGGAACTTAGTAAGTTTCTGGTGAGGAGAATCACTGAGGTGATTGTTTTTTACAGACATTGGTGGAAATATTTATATTTCCTAAAGGACATATGCTAGACTTTGTCTAGAAATAACATTTTGTCACAGTCCAGTAATAACATAATACTTGGATATTTAAATCCATTTCAAGTCAGTTTTCATATTTGTAACTAGTTAGCCACTTCGATCTGTCAGTACACTGAAGACTAGTCTATAACGGTGGCGTTCATTAGTCTACGCAAGGGAAACTGCAAGTTGCTTAGCGCATGGCAGATGGTGATATAATAAACCATGCCCACGGAACGATCTTCAGAACAGCCGTTAATTGCTTAGACTGTCAGTGTTTTTCTTGTACTGATAAGATTACCGTGAGTTATGTTACAACTGACATATCTAAGAAGAGATCACTTAGATCTGACCCTATTTCAACAAACTGTTATGGCTTTGATAGAAGCCCATATTAAAATGGAACCACAGTTTATTCAAACGTCGAAAGATACTACCACTATGTCTGACTAGACGATTTGTCGGTCTACAATGGCGGCCGATACAAGGATTATACGTGCTTGTCCGCTAGGGCATGTCTATGGATAAATCTGGTACAGACCAGGTTTACTACACTTCAAGACCATCAAGAAATGTAAGCCACATTTGAATTATCTTATGCCTAGCTAATTGGAACAAACTTTCTTTTCTGCAGATGACCAACACATTTTTTTCGTCGTATTTAAAGCTTGCAATGATTTACGCAAGACTTGTTAAGAGTTATTCTGAGCATTTTCAACACTCAGAACAGTTTAGGATCGATGACCGAGCATTTCGAGCATTTATTTGAATTTTTCATATTTTAAGGAAACCACGGAAAACCCCCGATGTAACTGTAAAAGTTAAATTTATTTTTGTTGAGGAATGGATATTTTTTCCATATTCGAAGGTTCGAACATGTGGATTCTCACATAATGAGATGATAATTAAACATATTTGAAATAATAATAATAATAATAATAATAATCCACTAATAATAATAATAATAATTTTCATAATTTTTCTAAATAATTCTTGGATATTATATTTTCTAATAATCATATGTATTGAGAAAGAGCCTATGAAGTAGTTTAAACATTTCTAGTTTGGAACAGGAGATTTTCCGAAGGAGAGTGGTTAGCGCAAGCCCGCATTCAACCAACATTTCAGTTCTGGTTGAACAGTTGATATTTGCTATGAGCAAAGTATATTTTTCAGATAACACGGAGAGGCATGAAACGGGAAGCAATTGATATTTGTATCAAATAGGATCTTTTTGTATTTATATAAAATCATGACGTAAATACACTCGAAAGTGAAATAAAGCTTTTCATAAGTATGGTAAATTCACGGGTTGAACTGAATGGTAAAATAAAATAAACTTGTAAGTTTATTAATCTTCCAGTGTTGATAACAAGCAGAGGCTTGATTTATTGTATAAATTTTGGGAAGAAAATTTATGTGTGTGGAGTAGTTGAAATGCCATTCCCAGGTGCGCATGTTAAGTCGCAGGAATGAAGAGGTTTTTTCGAGCATCAATCAAATAGCAGGTTCGATGGCTCAGGTTTATAGTAGGAGTATTGGAGCCACACATTTCGTCGTATGAATAACCCGAAGGTTATTTCTTTGAAACCATCAGTTCTTATTTCAACCTTGTTTACGAATTCCATTTAGACTTTGATTTTGCTAGAACCCGGATTTGTCATGATAGTTTATTCTTCTTCAGAGGAAGACCTTTGCCGTTGTTGTTGTAATATTGTGTTCTTACACAAATAATAGAATGGGCCACTGCCAATTTAAAAATAATTCTTTAACCACGAATAATTTGAAGGATATTTTCAATCCTAGTGCCATGAACTAAATGAATTCATTATTGAAACTACAATTCTAATTTCCGCATTCTGTCGAAGAATTGCAAGTTGTAAAAGTTACTAGAAATGGCCATAAATATAAATATTTTTATAATAATGATTCCAAGTGGAAAATCTAATAGTTGAATGGTTCAACCATTTATTGATCAAGTTGATGATTCAGAAATCATGTATTTTGTTTGGAACTTGAAGTTCATAATCGAGTCACTTCTCGAATGTTTAATGTCAGAAGAACGATTAATTGTTGTTGTGCTTCGCACAGTTCTTCGATGCTATGCTCAAGGTCAAATACTTTTCAGATGTTATTAATATGTGTTAATAATTTGTGTTGCTTCGATGATAATAATATTTTCGACGATATATTTTTGAAACTGGAAAAACAAGTGAAAGTTTAAAAATTCTGTGAACATTTTTTTCTACGAGTGTTAATATCATGTAAATAGTCAAACAGTGATCTACGTTATTTCCAGTATAGACAATTAATTTTGAACTGGAATTAAATATTAATAATTTTGGAACACAGTCCACAGGACTATTAATCGGACTTGTGTTTCCAAAAAGATTGTCAAATGTGTTTGGAAGATTTCTGTATATTGTGTGTAAATAAGAGTGTGGATCGCCACACGTGGATGATGCTGCTTTGAGCATCTTTGCAGTCAGATTTTAACTTTAAATAAACTGAGATAATTTTACCAGATGTGTTTCTCCCAATTAAATCTCCTTCTATCCTTATTGTTGCATTGAGCCAAAAATCAGTAAAGCATTTTTTTTAATTTGATGTCGTTTTTGCGATTTGCTTTAACCCATCTGGCGCTCCGGGATATTTTGACTCTCGTGCTGACTGATTATTGGTAAAATGCATATGTGGTCGTGCGGACTCCGGTCTAAACGGGCACATAAAATAAGATAGAGAGAGAAATGGCTTCGAACGTGGGTCCCGATTTAGACATGGTCAATCGCATGCCGATTTGAAATTGTGATAATTTTTATAGAAATATTTTGGGAGTTGAGAGATGTCTGGTTTGGATGAATAAATTAGTAGGAAACCCAATTAGTGGGGAAAATTAAAAATTTAACTTGGTTAATAATTAGGATGGGTTTGATTATTTTTGATAATGGCTTAACCATTAGGGCGTCAAGTAAATTCAGTAGTAAACGTTCGATGACTGGATATACACATTATTAGAATCCAGGTGGAGGATATTTGAGAACTTGCATATTTTTTCTTGTGATATTATGGTAAATGTAATTCGTAAAAGTAGAGAATTTTGTTTTTCCATCACGTCGATATTAGGACAAATCTCATTTTATTATAGTGTTCCAATTAGCTATTCATATTTCTTGTTCTAGTTATAAGCGTGTGTTTGCCACTGTTGTATACCCCTAAGTTTTGAATAATAATTGAAAATTATGGAAGAAATGATGAGGATGATGAGGAGTTTGGAGGAGAGTTCAAAAGAGGCTGGACTGCGTGTAGCAGCCATTATGAAAGAAAATACTGAGGCTTTGGAAAAGAAACTTAAAGAAAATTCTGATAAACTTAAAGAAAGTTTAAACGATAAACTTAAAGAAAATTCAGATTCTTTAGAAAATAAACTTAAAGAAAATTTGAATGATAAACTTAAAGAAAATTCTGACTCTTTAGAAAATAAACTTAAAGAAAATTCTGATTCTTTGGAAAATAAACTTAAAGAAAGTTCTGATTCTTTAAAAGGTAACTTAAAAGAAAGTTTAGAAGGTAAACTCAAAGAAAATTCCGATTTGTTGGAAAGCAGGTTAAAAGATAACTTAAAGGAAAATTTAAATAGCAAATTTAATTCAATGGAAAGTAAATTTAAAGAGAATTCTGAAATTTTGAAAATGACACTTGAAAGTAAAATGAATAAATTATGCGATAAAACACATGAGCTCGAAACTTCATTAGCTACTAACGCAAGTTTAATGGACGAAAAATTTCGCGATGCCGATCTTCGATCTCCAAGCTTAGCTGATAGGATAGAACATGGTCTTAGGAAAGTTGGTGAAGACATGGTCAACTTGGAAGTCAGAGTGAAGAAGGAGAGTAACGAGATGGGAATTTTAGTTGTTCAACGTTTAACGGAACAATTCAAGGAACTTGTCATGGGAGAAATAAGAGAAGGTGTGATTAGTGAATTGCAAACTGAAATCAAAACCACAGTTGTCAATGAAATTAAAGACACACTCAAGCTGGAGAATCAAGAGGGAATCAAGGAGATTAGGGAATCTTTGTCATCCCATATTGAAGTAATTGCCAAGGATATCCAAGCAACTCAGAAGGACATATCAGATATGACAGGGTCATTGAAAAGTCATGAGGCTGTTATGAACCAGATATCCATTGATGTTAAAGACAATTGTAAAGAAACTGAAGCAATTAAGAAGATGGCAGAAGAAAACCAGAAGGAACTTGAGGCTATGAAAAGTCAAATAAAGGATGAGAAACAGTCTGATCATCTGTTGAAAATGCCAAATGTAAGGGGAAAGGAACAGATACAGATAAATCTAGGAGGAGCTAGAGACACGGATAGTCAACGACAGGATGAGGTCAGGACAGTATTTCAATCCAACCCCATAACTGTATTTAAGAACATAGAAGATAAGCCTTCTAAATTTTCAGGGCGAGATTCTGTGACACCCGTGGAATTTTTGAGAGAAGCAGGTGATTACCTGAAAGATTCTAAGATCCCTAAAGAAAGACAGATCCGAGTGATAGGGAAGTTCTTGGAAGGTCCCGCACTTCTTTGGTTTAGAGCATTTAGATCCACTCTAACCACTTTTGAGGAGTTTTCTCGTGGGCTATTGAAGAAGTTTTGGTCCCCGGAAACCCAACAGCAAGTTAGAGCAGAGTTATATTCGAAGAGATTCTCGACGTCACAACCTACTCGATACTCTACGTACTTTTCTGGACAGCTGTCTAAACTCCAACATTTAGATCTGCCGATGCCAGATAACGAGTTAATTACTGCATTGATACGTCAGTTTCCAGCAGACGTCCAGAGGACTTTGATCGCTGCTGATATCTACAATATGGAACAATTTGATGAAGTATTACAGAAGCTGGATCATACAAACGCTCAATTCTTCCATCAGAAGGGAGGAAAAAATAACAACGCTGTGTATGCTGTTATGGCTGATAGTTATTCTCAGACACCTCGAGAGATTCGAGAGGAGCGAGAAGGTAGGTAGATTGTAGTTTTACGTGACCGTGAATCTTGTGATTATGAGCCACGGGACCTCCTTTTTACGTGGAATCCGAACCACAGGACATGGCATTTCACTTCGAAAATCTCACATGCATTGACCGGGAATCGAACCCGGACCGCCTTGGTGAGAGGCATACAGCTAGACCGCTGAGCCACCACGCCACAGGAGCGAGAAGAGAAATCGCCGAGGGAAGATCCAAATAAGAGAGGATGGAACCAGTACAGTAACAGATACAGTTACAAACCATATGCGAGACCGGATGGTGGTAATCAATACAATACACGATGGAGAAGACCACGAGATAGTCAAGGAAGGTACCAGGAAAGAAGATATTATGGTAGAAATAACTATAACAACAGAGGGAATGTAGATACTCGTCAGTCCAATGAAGAGTTTAACAAGGAGACGAGGAAAAATTTGGAAGCAAGACACCAAGATAACTTGCAATTTGTGGAGCAGAGGCCCAACGAACCAGGTCCATCGGGAACACAACAATCCCGGGGGAATGGTAATAAAAAAAAAACTTCGAATTCACAGTAGAAGATAGAATTTTGAATACTTTCACTTCCAGAATTATTAGATGGCAAGCAGAGGATGATGATTTGATTCAACAGAATGACGAACGAAAAGAAATGGGTACCAGAAATAGAATGCCAATTATTTCATGCGAAGTATTCGGTATGCCTGTCGATACTTTGATCGATACTGGGGCTATGCTTTGTCTGGTGAGTGAGAAGGTTTATATTCTGTGGAAGCTCAAAGAGAATTTAGAGGAAATTCCAGTATCAGGAATTAAAATCCAAGGAATAATACCCAATAAAATATCTCTGTGTAAAACACAATTATACTTATATATTACGATTGGAGGACATGATTTCCGACATGTATTTGTTGTAATGAAGGACATGGCTTTTGACATGATATTGGGAGCAGATTTCATTCAGAAATATCAAGCAGTGATAGATATGAAGACAGAGACGATCAGATTCAAGAATACCGAAGAGATTAACTTCGAGGGAAAAGAAGAAGAAGACATCGAGGGAGATGCTCAATGGTCTCTGATTTTTCATGAAGCTGAAGGAAGAGAAGTCTACAATGAGAAGGAGTCCCCAGAGCTAGGGAAGATTTTGGAAGAGTATCACGATATTTTTGATATTAAGCCTGGTGAAATTGAAGATTTTGAATATTGTGGAAGTAAACAATAATGGAACCTATGAAGTAGCTAATACACGAACTGGTAACATCGTGGGAACTTATAATGCATCGAATCTGAAGATTTATTATTCAAGAACCAGATGACTTAATGTGTAGATAGGAAAAATAAAAAATTTTCAATTTTTATTTTTTGCTAGGTGTGGGGTGGATGTGCCCAACTCTAGGAATGGGTATTCCAAGTTTCAGACACCTAGATATCAAGGGAAAGGCTGTAGCCGCTTTTGAAAGTTCAGATATTTGAATATCGCGCTACATTGCTTCGAGAAGCATTTAGAAGAATTTTACCGATAGTTGGATGTCAAGTGACGTAGCGAGTAACAGCAGAGGTGGAGGCTATTTATTGATTAAATAGTTAACTATGGAGTAGAGACTTGAGACTGGGATCAGATTACTGGCACGGCCAAATGAAAGAGAATGCAATTAGTATCAAGTAAATCGGACCAGGGATTCAAGAGATATGAGGATTTCCAGATATCAGGCGATGACGCGTGACCCTGACCGTTTTGAATAAAAGCCAGCTGGAGGAGGCATGGTTAGCTCATTCTAACACAAGCACTTGGCAAGCAAGTTGCATCTACGCTTAGCCAAGGCACATGGTTGCCGCATCTACGCAGAAGTTCTTTTCAAATCGTGATAGTCACGAGAAGTGCTGCGCAAACGAGTTGGAACTTAGTAAGTTTCTGGTGAGGAGAATCACTGAGGTGATTGTTTTTTACAGACATTGGTGGAAATATTTATATTTCCTAAAGGACATATGCTAGACTTTGTCTAGAAATAACATTTTGTCACAGTCCAGTAATAACATAATACTTGGATATTTAAATCCATTTCAAGTCAGTTTTCATATTTGTAACTAGTTAGCCACTTCGATCTGTCAGTACACTGAAGACTAGTCTATAACGGTGGCGTTCATTAGTCTACGCAAGGGAAACTGCAAGTTGCTTAGCGCATGGCAGATGGTGATATAATAAACCATGCCCACGGAACGATCTTCAGAACAGCCGTTAATTGCTTAGACTGTCAGTGTTTTTCTTGTACTGATAAGATTACCGTGAGTTATGTTACAACTGACATATCTAAGAAGAGATCACTTAGATCTGACCCTATTTCAACAAACTGTTATGGCTTTGATAGAAGCCCATATTAAAATGGAACCACAGTTTATTCAAACGTCGAAAGATACTACCACTATGTCTGACTAGACGATTTGTCGGTCTACAATGGCGGCCGATACAAGGATTATACGTGCTTGTCCGCTAGGGCATGTCTATGGATAAATCTGGTACAGACCAGGTTTACTACACTTCAAGACCATCAAGAAATGTAAGCCACATTTGAATTATCTTATGCCTAGCTAATTGGAACAAACTTTCTTTTCTGCAGATGACCAACACATTTTTTTCGTCGTATTTAAAGCTTGCAATGATTTACGCAAGACTTGTTAAGAGTTATTCTGAGCATTTTCAACACTCAGAACAGTTTAGGATCGATGACCGAGCATTTCGAGCATTTATTTGAATTTTTCATATTTTAAGGAAACCACGGAAAACCCCCGATGTAACTGTAAAAGTTAAATTTATTTTTGTTGAGGAATGGATATTTTTTCCATATTCGAAGGTTCGAACATGTGGATTCTCACATAATGAGATGATAATTAAACATATTTGAAATAATAATAATAATAATAATAATAATCCACTAATAATAATAATAATAATTTTCATAATTTTTCTAAATAATTCTTGGATATTATATTTTCTAATAATCATATGTATTGAGAAAGAGCCTATGAAGTAGTTTAAACATTTCTAGTTTGGAACAGGAGATTTTCCGAAGGAGAGTGGTTAGCGCAAGCCCGCATTCAACCAACATTTCAGTTCTGGTTGAACAGTTGATATTTGCTATGAGCAAAGTATATTTTTCAGATAACACGGAGAGGCATGAAACGGGAAGCAATTGATATTTGTATCAAATAGGATCTTTTTGTATTTATATAAAATCATGACGTAAATACACTCGAAAGTGAAATAAAGCTTTTCATAAGTATGGTAAATTCACGGGTTGAACTGAATGGTAAAATAAAATAAACTTGTAAGTTTATTAATCTTCCAGTGTTGATAACAAGCAGAGGCTTGATTTATTGTATAAATTTTGGGAAGAAAATTTATGTGTGTGGAGTAGTTGAAATGCCATTCCCAGGTGCGCATGTTAAGTCGCAGGAATGAAGAGGTTTTTTCGAGCATCAATCAAATAGCAGGTTCGATGGCTCAGGTTTATAGTAGGAGTATTGGAGCCACACATTTCGTCGTATGAATAACCCGAAGGTTATTTCTTTGAAACCATCAGTTCTTATTTCAACCTTGTTTACGAATTCCATTTAGACTTTGATTTTGCTAGAACCCGGATTTGTCATGATAGTTTATTCTTCTTCAGAGGAAGACCTTTGCCGTTGTTGTTGTAATATTGTGTTCTTACACAAATAATAGAATGGGCCACTGCCAATTTAAAAATAATTCTTTAACCACGAATAATTTGAAGGATATTTTCAATCCTAGTGCCATGAACTAAATGAATTCATTATTGAAACTACAATTCTAATTTCCGCATTCTGTCGAAGAATTGCAAGTTGTAAAAGTTACTAGAAATGGCCATAAATATAAATATTTTTATAATAATGATTCCAAGTGGAAAATCTAATAGTTGAATGGTTCAACCATTTATTGATCAAGTTGATGATTCAGAAATCATGTATTTTGTTTGGAACTTGAAGTTCATAATCGAGTCACTTCTCGAATGTTTAATGTCAGAAGAACGATTAATTGTTGTTGTGCTTCGCACAGTTCTTCGATGCTATGCTCAAGGTCAAATACTTTTCAGATGTTATTAATATGTGTTAATAATTTGTGTTGCTTCGATGATAATAATATTTTCGACGATATATTTTTGAAACTGGAAAAACAAGTGAAAGTTTAAAAATTCTGTGAACATTTTTTTCTACGAGTGTTAATATCATGTAAATAGTCAAACAGTGATCTACGTTATTTCCAGTATAGACAATTAATTTTGAACTGGAATTAAATATTAATAATTTTGGAACACAGTCCACAGGACTATTAATCGGACTTGTGTTTCCAAAAAGATTGTCAAATGTGTTTGGAAGATTTCTGTATATTGTGTGTAAATAAGAGTGTGGATCGCCACACGTGGATGATGCTGCTTTGAGCATCTTTGCAGTCAGATTTTAACTTTAAATAAACTGAGATAATTTTACCAGATGTGTTTCTCCCAATTAAATCTCCTTCTATCCTTATTGTTGCATTGAGCCAAAAATCAGTAAAGCATTTTTTTTAATTTGATGTCGTTTTTGCGATTTGCTTTAACCCATCTGGCGCTCCGGGATATTTTGACTCTCGTGCTGACTGATTATTGGTAAAATGCATATGTGGTCGTGCGGACTCCGGTCTAAACGGGCACATAAAATAAGATAGAGAGAGAAATGGCTTCGAACGTGGGTCCCGATTTAGACATGGTCAATCGCATGCCGATTTGAAATTGTGATAATTTTTATAGAAATATTTTGGGAGTTGAGAGATGTCTGGTTTGGATGAATAAATTAGTAGGAAACCCAATTAGTGGGGAAAATTAAAAATTTAACTTGGTTAATAATTAGGATGGGTTTGATTATTTTTGATAATGGCTTAACCATTAGGGCGTCAAGTAAATTCAGTAGTAAACGTTCGATGACTGGATATACACATTATTAGAATCCAGGTGGAGGATATTTGAGAACTTGCATATTTTTTCTTGTGATATTATGGTAAATGTAATTCGTAAAAGTAGAGAATTTTGTTTTTCCATCACGTCGATATTAGGACAAATCTCATTTTATTATAGTGTTCCAATTAGCTATTCATATTTCTTGTTCTAGTTATAAGCGTGTGTTTGCCACTGTTGTATACCCCTAAGTTTTGAATAATAATTGAAAATTATGGAAGAAATGATGAGGATGATGAGGAGTTTGGAGGAGAGTTCAAAAGAGGCTGGACTGCGTGTAGCAGCCATTATGAAAGAAAATACTGAGGCTTTGGAAAAGAAACTTAAAGAAAATTCTGATAAACTTAAAGAAAGTTTAAACGATAAACTTAAAGAAAATTCAGATTCTTTAGAAAATAAACTTAAAGAAAATTTGAATGATAAACTTAAAGAAAATTCTGACTCTTTAGAAAATAAACTTAAAGAAAATTCTGATTCTTTGGAAAATAAACTTAAAGAAAGTTCTGATTCTTTAAAAGGTAACTTAAAAGAAAGTTTAGAAGGTAAACTCAAAGAAAATTCCGATTTGTTGGAAAGCAGGTTAAAAGATAACTTAAAGGAAAATTTAAATAGCAAATTTAATTCAATGGAAAGTAAATTTAAAGTGAATTCTGAAATTTTGAAAATGACACTTGAAAGTAAAATGAATAAATTATGCGATAAAACACATGAGCTCGAAACTTCATTAGCTACTAACGCAAGTTTAATGGACGAAAAATTTCGCGATGCCGATCTTCGATCTCAAAGCTTAGCTGATAGGATAGAACATGGTCTTAGAAAAGTTGGTGAAGACATGGTCAACTTGGAAGTCAGAGTGAAGAAGGAGAGTAACGAGATGGGAATTTTAGTTGTTCAACGTTTAACGGAACAATTCAAGGAACTTGTCATGGGAGAAATAAGAGAAGGTGTGATTAGTGAATTGCAAACTGAAATCAAAACCACAGTTGTCAATGAAATTAAAGACACACTCAAGCTGGAGAATCAAGAGGGAATCAAGGAGATTAGGGAATCTTTGTCATCCCATATTGAAGTAATTGCCAAGGATATCCAAGCAACTCAGAAGGACATATCAGATATGACAGGGTCATTGAAAAGTCATGAGGCTGTTATGAACCAGATATCCATTGATGTTAAAGACAATTGTAAAGAAACTGAAGCAATTAAGAAGATGGCAGAAGAAAACCAGAAGGAACTTGAGGCTATGAAAAGTCAAATAAAGGATGAGAAACAGTCTGATCATCTGTTGAAAATGCCAAATGTAAGGGGAAAGGAACAGATACAGATAAATCTAGGAGGAGCTAGAGACACGGATAGTCAACGACAGGATGAGGTCAGGACAGTATTTCAATCCAACCCCATAACTGTATTTAAGAACATAGAAGATAAGCCTTCTAAATTTTCAGGGCGAGATTCTGTGACACCCGTGGAATTTTTGAGAGAAGCAGGTGATTACCTGAAAGATTCTAAGATCCCTAAAGAAAGACAGATCCGAGTGATAGGGAAGTTCTTGGAAGGTCCCGCACTTCTTTGGTTTAGAGCATTTAGATCCACTCTAGCCACTTTTGAGGAGTTTTCTCGTGGGCTATTGAAGAAGTTTTGGTCCCCGGAAACCCAACAGCAAGTTAGAGCAGAGTTATATTCGAAGAGATTCTCGACGTCACAACCTACTCGATACTCTACGTACTTTTCTGGACAGCTGTCTAAACTCCAACATTTAGATCTGCCGATGCCAGATAACGAGTTAATTACTGCATTGATACGTCAGTTTCCAGCAGACGTCCAGAGGACTTTGATCGCTGCTGATATCTACAATATGGAACAATTTGATGAAGTATTACAGAAGCTGGATCATACAAACGCTCAATTCTTCCATCAGAAGGGAGGAAAAAATAACAACGCTGTGTATGCTGTTATGGCTGATAGTTATTCTCAGACACCTCGAGAGATTCGAGAGGAGCGAGAAGGTAGGTAGATTGTAGTTTTACGTGACCGTGAATCTTGTGATTATGAGCCACGGGACCTCCTTTTTACGTGGAATCCGAACCACAGGACATGGCATTTCACTTCGAAAATCTCACATGCATTGACCGGGAATCGAACCCGGACCGCCTTGGTGAGAGGCATACAGCTAGACCGCTGAGCCACCACGCCACAGGAGCGAGAAGAGAAATCGCCGAGGGAAGATCCAAATAAGAGAGGATGGAACCAGTACAGTAACAGATACAGTTACAAACCATATGCGAGACCGGATGGTGGTAATCAATACAATACTCGATGGAGAAGACCACGAGATAGTCAAGGAAGGTACCAGGAAAGAAGATATTATGGTAGAAATAACTATAACAACAGAGGGAATGTAGATACTCGTCAGTCCAATGAAGAGTTTAACAAGGAGACGAGGAAAAATTTGGAAGCAAGACACCAAGATAACTTGCAATTTGTGGAGCAGAGGCCCAACGAACCAGGTCCATCGGGAACACAACAATCCCGGGGGAATGGTAATAAAAAAAAAACTTCGAATTCACAGTAGAAGATAGAATTTTGAATACTTTCACTTCCAGAATTATTAAATGGCAAGCAGAGGATGATGATTTGATTCAACAGAATGACGAACGAAAAGAAATGGGTACCAGAATTAGAATGCCAATTATTTCATGCGAAGTATTCGGTATGCCTGTCGATACTTTGATCGATACTGGGGCTATGCTTTGTCTGGTGAGTGAGAAGGTTTATATTCTGTGGAAGCTCAAAGAGAATTTAGAGGAAATTCCAGTATCAGGAATTAAAATCCAAGGAATAATACCCAATAAAATATCTCTGTGTAAAACACAATTATACTTATATATTACGATTGGAGGACATGATTTCCGACATGTATTTGTTGTAATGAAGGACATGGCTTTTGACATGATATTGGGAGCAGATTTCATTCAGAAATATCAAGCAGTGATAGATATGAAGACAGAGACGATCAGATTCAAGAATACCGAAGAGATTAACTTCGAGGGAAAAGAAGAAGAAGACATCGAGGGAGATGCTCAATGGTCTCTGATTTTTCATGAAGCTGAAGGAAGAGAAGTCTACAATGAGAAGGAGTCCCCAGAGCTAGGGAAGATTTTGGAAGAGTATCACGATATTTTTGATATTAAGCCTGGTGAAATTGAAGATTTTGAATATTGTGGAAGTAAACAATAATGGAACCTATGAAGTAGCTAATACACGAACTGGTAACATCGTGGGAACTTATAATGCATCGAATCTGAAGATTTATTATTCAAGAACCAGATGACTTAATGTGTAGATAGGAAAAATAAAAATTTTTCAATTTTTATTTTTTGCTAGGTGTGGGGTGGATGTGCCCAACTCTAGGAATGGGTATTCCAAGTTTCAGACACCTAGATATCAAGGGAAAGGCTGTAGCCGCTTTTGAAAGTTCAGATATTTGAATATCGCGCTACATTGCTTCGAGAAGCATTTAGAAGAATTTTACCGATAGTTGGATGTCAAGTGACGTAGCGAGTAACAGCAGAGGTGGAGGCTATTTATTGATTAAATAGTTAACTATGGAGTAGAGACTTGAGACTGGGATCAGATTACTGGCACGGCCAAATGAAAGAGAATGCAATTAGTATCAAGTAAATCGGACCAGGGATTCAAGAGATATGAGGATTTCCAGATATCAGGCGATGACGCGTGACCCTGACCGTTTTGAATAAAAGCCAGCTGGAGGAGGCATGGTTAGCTCATTCTAACACAAGCACTTGGCAAGCAAGTTGCATCTACGCTTAGCCAAGGCACATGGTTGCCGCATCTACGCAGAAGTTCTTTTCAAATCGTGATAGTCACGAGAAGTGCTGCGCAAACGAGTTGGAACTTAGTAAGTTTCTGGTGAGGAGAATCACTGAGGTGATTGTTTTTTACAGACATTGGTGGAAATATTTATATTTCCTAAAGGACATATGCTAGACTTTGTCTAGAAATAACATTTTGTCACAGTCCAGTAATAACATAATACTTGGATATTTAAATCCATTTCAAGTCAGTTTTCATATTTGTAACTAGTTAGCCACTTCGATCTGTCAGTACACTGAAGACTAGTCTATAACGGTGGCGTTCATTAGTCTACGCAAGGGAAACTGCAAGTTGCTTAGCGCATGGCAGATGGTGATATAATAAACCATGCCCAGGGAACGATCTTCAGAACAGCCGTTAATTGCTTAGACTGTCAGTGTTTTTCTTGTACTGATAAGATTACCGTGAGTTATGTTACAACTGACATATCTAAGAAGAGATCACTTAGATCTGACCCTATTTCAACAAACTGTTAAGGCTTTGATAGAAGCCCATATTAAAATGGAACCACAGTTTATTCAAACGTCGAAAGATACTACCACTATGTCTGACTAGACGATTTGTCGGTCTACAATGGCGGCCGATACAAGGATTATACGTGCTTGTCCGCTAGGGCATGTCTATGGATAAATCTGGTACAGACCAGGTTTACTACACTTCAAGACCATCAAGAAATGTAAGCCACATTTGAATTATCTTATGCCTAGCTAATTGGAACAAACTTTCTTTTCTGCAGATGACCAACACATTTTTTTCGTCGTATTTAAAGCTTGCAATGATTTACGCAAGACTTGTTAAGAGTTATTCTGAGCATTTTCAACACTCAGAACAGTTTAGGATCGATGACCGAGCATTTCGAGCATTTATTTGAATTTTTCATATTTTAAGGAAACCACGGAAAACCCCCGATGTAACTGTAAAAGTTAAATTTATTTTTGTTGAGGAATGGATATTTTTTCCATATTCGAAGGTTCGAACATGTGGATTCTCACATAATGAGATGATAATTAAACATATTTGAAATAATAATAATAATAATAATAATCCACTAATAATAATAATAATAATTTTCATAATTTTTCTAAATAATTCTTGGATATTATATTTTCTAATAATCATATGTATTGAGAAAGAGCCTATGAAGTAGTTTAAACATTTCTAGTTTGGAACAGGAGATTTTCCGAAGGAGAGTGGTTAGCGCAAGCCCGCATTCAACCAACATTTCAGTTCTGGTTGAACAGTTGATATTTGCTATGAGCAAAGTATATTTTTCAGATAACACGGAGAGGCATGAAACGGGAAGCAATTGATATTTGTATCAAATAGGATCTTTTTGTATTTATATAAAATCATGACGTAAATACACTCGAAAGTGAAATAAAGCTTTTCATAAGTATGGTAAATTCACGGGTTGAACTGAATGGTAAAATAAAATAAACTTGTAAGTTTATTAATCTTCCAGTGTTGATAACAAGCAGAGGCTTGATTTATTGTATAAATTTTGGGAAGAAAATTTATGTGTGTGGAGTAGTTGAAATGCCATTCCCAGGTGCGCATGTTAAGTCGCAGGAATGAAGAGGTTTTTTCGAGCATCAATCAAATAGCAGGTTCGATGGCTCAGGTTTATAGTAGGAGTATTGGAGCCACACATTTCGTCGTATGAATAACCCGAAGGTTATTTCTTTGAAACCATCAGTTCTTATTTCAACCTTGTTTACGAATTCCATTTAGACTTTGATTTTGCTAGAACCCGGATTTGTCATGATAGTTTATTCTTCTTCAGAGGAAGACCTTTGCCGTTGTTGTTGTAATATTGTGTTCTTACACAAATAATAGAATGGGCCACTGCCAATTTAAAAATAATTCTTTAACCACGAATAATTTGAAGGATATTTTCAATCCTAGTGCCATGAACTAAATGAATTCATTATTGAAACTACAATTCTAATTTCCGCATTCTGTCGAAGAATTGCAAGTTGTAAAAGTTACTAGAAATGGCCATAAATATAAATATTTTTATAATAATGATTCCAAGTGGAAAATCTAATAGTTGAATGGTTCAACCATTTATTGATCAAGTTGATGATTCAGAAATCATGTATTTTGTTTGGAACTTGAAGTTCATAATCGAGTCACTTCTCGAATGTTTAATGTCAGAAGAACGATTAATTGTTGTTGTGCTTCGCACAGTTCTTCGATGCTATGCTCAAGGTCAAATACTTTTCAGATGTTATTAATATGTGTTAATAATTTGTGTTGCTTCGATGATAATAATATTTTCGACGATATATTTTTGAAACTGGAAAAACAAGTGAAAGTTTAAAAATTCTGTGAACATTTATTCTACGAGTGTTAATATCATGTAAATAGTCAAACAGTGATCTACGTTATTTCCAGTATAGACAATTAATTTTGAACTGGAATTAAATATTAATAATTTTGGAACACAGTCCACAGGACTATTAATCGGACTTGTGTTTCCAAAAAGATTGTCAAATGTGTTTGGAAGATTTCTGTATATTGTGTGTAAATAAGAGTGTGGATCGCCACACGTGGATGATGCTGCTTTGAGCATCTTTGCAGTCAGATTTTAACTTTAAATAAACTGAGATAATTTTACCAGATGTGTTTCTCCCAATTAAATCTCCTTCTATCCTTATTGTTGCATTGAGCCAAAAATCAGTAAAGCATTTTTTTAATTTGATGTCGTTTTTGCGATTTGCTTTAACCCATCTGGCGCTCCGGGATATTTTGACTCTCGTGCTGACTGATTATTGGTAAAATGCATATGTGGTCGTGCGGACTCCGGTCTAAACGGGCACATAAAATAAGATAGAGAGAGAAATGGCTTCGAACGTGGGTCCCGATTTAGACATGGTCAATCGCATGCCGATTTGAAATTGTGATAATTTTTATAGAAATATTTTGGGAGTTGAGAGATGTCTGGTTTGGATGAATAAATTAGTAGGAAACCCAATTAGTGGGGAAAATTAAAAATTTAACTTGGTTAATAATTAGGATGGGTTTGATTATTTTTGATAATGGCTTAACCATTAGGGCGTCAAGTAAATTCAGTAGTAAACGTTCGATGACTGGATATACACATTATTAGAATCCAGGTGGAGGATATTTGAGAACTTGCATATTTTTTCTTGTGATATTATGGTAAATGTAATTCGTAAAAGTAGAGAATTTTGTTTTTCCATCACGTCGATATTAGGACAAATCTCATTTTATTATAGTGTTCCAATTAGCTATTCATATTTCTTGTTCTAGTTATAAGCTTGTGTTTGCCACTGTTGTATACCCCTAAGTTTTGAATAATAATTGAAAATTATGGAAGAAATGATGAGGATGATGAGGAGTTTGGAGGAGAGTTCAAAAGAGGCTGGACTGCGTGTAGCAGCCATTATGAAAGAAAATACTGAGGCTTTGGAAAAGAAACTTAAAGAAAATTCTGATAAACTTAAAGAAAGTTTAAACGATAAACTTAAAGAAAATTCAGATTCTTTAGAAAATAAACTTAAAGAAAATTTGAATGATAAACTTAAATAAAATTCTGACTCTATAGAAAATAAACTTAAAGAAAATTCTGATTCTTTGGAAAATAAACTTAAAGAAAGTTCTGATTCTTTAAAAGGTAACTTAAAAGAAAGTTTAGAAGGTAAACTCAAAGAAAATTCCGATTTGTTGGAAAGCAGGTTAAAAGATAACTTAAAGGAAAATTTAAATAGCAAATTTAATTCAATGGAAAGTAAATTTAAAGAGAATTCTGAAATTTTGAAAATGACACTTGAAAGTAAAATGAATAAATTATGCGATAAAACACATGAGCTCGAAACTTCATTAGCTACTAACGCAAGTTTAATGGACGAAAAATTTCGCGATGCCGATCTTCGATCTCAAAGCTTAGCTGATAGGATAGAACATGGTCTTAGAAAAGTTGGTGAAGACATGGTCAACTTGGAAGTCAGAGTGAAGAAGAAGAGTAACGAGATGGGAATTTTAGTTGTTCAACGTTTAACGGAACAATTCAAGGAACTTGTCATGGGAGAAATAAGAGAAGGTGTGATTAGTGAATTGCAAACTGAAATCAAAACCACAGTTGTCAATGAAATTAAAGACACACTCAAGCTGGAGAATCAAGAGGGAATCAAGGAGATTAGGGAATCTTTGTCATCCCATATTGAAGTAATTGCTGTACCCACAAGTTACCTTCAGAAACACTAAGAGAGAAAACGATAAATAATAACAGAGAGCAACTAGGGTATGTGTGTGGAACGGCTGGACAAATTACCATACCCAGGTTGCATTTAAATTGAGAGAAGAGCACTAAAACTAAACTTGAAGAAAACACGAATCACATTTCATAACATTAAATATAATTGAAGGAAAGAACATCTTACATGCATGTTAAAAAAAAAGATGTAACATAAAAGGTAATAAATAGAACAAACAAATTAAAAATCAAGAAGCAAGGAACCAATAAAATTAAGAAGGAGATGGAATTTAATTACCCAATTTCAATGAAGAAGTCCCATTATGCGAGAACCAATTATACTCTACATCAGTAGAATTAGATTCCGAAAAAAATATACATTAACATCGTATAGGTTCGAAGAATGACAAGTTCAAACCACCAAGAAGATATCTCTTGGAAATTAATAAGATAATTCTTGAAATCTTTTAGTTACTCAGGAGCAAAGGCAAGGTACGTGCGTACGGCATGAAAATCCAATATGACTGACCTCAAGTCGACATGAAAAATTAATTACATTGTTTCCGAGAAAAACGAGATCGGATAACAATCCCGGAGAGTATCCAGGCAACGGACCATGGAAAAAATAAAAATACATATCATAAGTGGTGAAATTTTAAACAGAGTCTTTAAGAGACCACGCTAACGAGACGAGGAAAAGGAAAATTAACTGTTACGAAAAAAAAAATTAAGGTTAGGAAAATTCCTCGCTCAAAACAAAATGAGATCTGAACATTACACAGCACGGCACGTCAGAAAAAAGATAAAACACAACCCTCCCAAAATACATATAAATAAGTGTATTACATCAAGTTAAAAATAAGGTATTGGAACTTTCTCTTCATGCTTAGGCCTACTCGGTTCTACAAACCAAGTGACTTACTAACGGCAAAATAAATGCCAACTGCGCTAAGATAATTATTCAACAGCTCAAGACTGCAACATATAAAATATGTAGAATAACACCAACACAAATACTCGTATCGACGACCAATTCACATTTTCAGGTCACAAATAGTTCCAATAACTTTTAACACAAACAAACCTTAATAAAGAGATGTATTCCTGTAGCCAAACTTCATACATTGCGTTTTCTTCATGTCTACATATTTAATCCGATGACAGAGATTTCTCAACGGAGGGCGGTAAATGTAAATCACGTAGAGACGAAATTATATCGGGGAAAGGAAGTTTACCTGGCCTAAGGCCAGATAATCCCCGTTTTACACCAGAGATTTAGTTCTCACATCTTTCCTTCTTGCAAGAATTCCTTCAACTTCATTTGTTTATCTCAACAACCAGAACAAAATGGCCGCCGTTCGGGCTCGAACGGAGCCGATCGTGAGACCTCGAGTTCTCAAAACTTAAGTGCCAACATTAGCCACACGAGCGAGCCATCGAATGAACGGATGAATGCCGTGAGCTAATTTATTGTTGTTGTGTAGTGTTATTTATTTGTGTAATGGGTAAATGATTTAGGGCCTCGACATACTTCTGGTCATTTATTTATAAGCAGTGTCCTAATGTTAAGGGTGGGTTAAGATTAATTGCTTAAGTGGGCTCGACTGAACGCCTAGGGTCATGTCAGTTTGTTCTTGTTTTTTTGCGTGGCTTCAGTCGAGAAACAACACGTGAACTCATTACGTTTATTAAATGAGACGTATGGGTTACCCTTTCGAGATGATAGAATGTGTGTGCATTGTGTGTACCCGGGACTACAGTGCACCCTCATCTTGTCTTTCGCAAGATAACCGAGTCTCGTACTTCTTCCGGAAAGGGGATTTATTCAGGAAGTAAACGAAGTCATTGATATTTACGTTTCCTTAGTGTGTTGCTGTTCGGTTGAACTAGTCTCGGGTAAAGCGTTTTGTTTTTTGTATTGTATGTCAAGTGTACCTGTAATCTTTCGATGGGGTAATGTCAGGTTTGGATTTGATTGCATTGATGTATGCGTTAGGTTTGCGTTTGTTCTTGGGTTGTATTTCTGTAAGTGACATACTTGTTTAAGGGTAAGGTTTTCTGTTCTGGGGTTTCGTGACATCGTAACTTCCTAGAATATCTCTCCTAACTACGATTTGTAGTTAGCCTGTGGTGGGAAGAAAGATACTATTTGCCCTATTATTAACTTGTTTTTTGCTACCCCCGTTTTAATTTGAGTTTAGCTTTGAACGATCTCTAATCTAGAACACGTTAGGCATCTCGGAATTATTCTCTTTACTACTCGGTTTATTTTTATACTATTGTTTATTTGTTTTTGATAATATGTGTACCTTTATTCCAGACCCATCATCCCTCATTATATCATTTCATGCGCTACTCATGTCCCCTTTGTTATGTGCTTTGCTGTTGTTATTAAATTTGTTCAATCACCACTCGAAAAGTGTAGTCATTGGATGGTCGGTGCTCCATCTAGTTCGGAATGTGTGAAAGAGTTCGATAAGGTCTCTAGGTCCGCGTTCTATAACATCTGCACGCCTCTCAATTGCTCTTAACATGAGACATATGCACCCTAAATATTTTCTTTTTCTGAGGGTCCTTTACAAGTAATGTCACCGGAGTGATAAAACTTATAATTTCACAAGGGCCACGGAATCTTGTGACTAGCTTGCCAGATTCTCTAGAACCAACTTCCTTAACAGAAAAATTCTTGACAAAAACCATGTCCCCAATCTGAAGTGACGTAGGTTTACGTCCTTTATTATACCTCTGCTGTAGTTTCTCGTGTGCCACCTTCATATATGTTTTGGCCTTTTTCCAAATAGAACGTACGTTCTCATTCATGACTTTATCAGGCAACAATTGATTAATAGTCCACAAATTAGATATAGGGGAATTTGGGACGAAGGAGAACATTAAATTGAAAGGGGTGGTACGATGAGATTCATGCACCGCAGTGTTGAACGAATAAGTCAACCAAGGAATGCAACTGTCCCATAATCTATGGTCCTTATGATGGTAAGCAATTAACGCAGCTCGAAGATTCCTGTTCACCCTCTCAGCATACGATCCTTTAGGATAATAGATAGAAGATGTCACATGGGAAATGGATAACTCGAAACAAAAATTGCGGAAAACATGTGATGTAAAGCATTTCGCGTTGTCTGATACCAGAAATTGGCAGGGGCCAAAAACAGCAAAAATATGGTTAAGACATTTAATTACCGTTTCAGTGGTAGCTGAGCGAGTTGGGAACAACCAGTTAAAACGACTGAAGCCATCCGTACAAACCAGTACAAAACGGTTACCCAGCTTCGACAGCGGCATCGGGCCGACAAAATCTACGAACAATCTTTCCATTGGTTTATCGGAAAGTTGAGACGATAACATTCCAACCTTAGTGTTAGGAGATGGTTTTGCCAATTTACATGTTGTACAATTATTTACCAGTCTTCTGATGTCACCATCCATACCCTTCCAGATAAAATTTTGCCTCACCTTTAATCTGGTCTTATATACTCCTAAATGTCCACCGATAGGAGACTCATGAAAGTATTTAAAGATCTCGCCTACTAAAACAGTGGGAAGAACAATCTTAGGTGTTCTATCAGAACGGGCCAAACAACACAAGATTCCATTCCTTAATGAATACGGTTTTGCAACTTCACCAACCTCTAATTTTCTTATAATCTCACTTAGAACTGGATCTTCCTTTTGATATTCAGATACATCCCGAAACAACATGGGACAGTTAGACAGAATTACGTTTGACATGTTATGTTCCAAAATTGCGTTACACTTCACATTTTCCTCAACCTCAACATTAGTGTCACCATACATCCGACTTAAACAATCAGCGATGACATTTTCACTCCCTCGGATGTGACGTACAGAGAACTAAAGGAAGAAATTCGAGTGGCCCAACGAGCTATTCGACCAGTTTTCCTAGGTCTGCCAAGAACCCAACTCAAGGCTTGGTTATCTGTTTCTAACTCGAAGGGTACATGTTCGATATACAACTTGAACTTTTCAAGAGCATCCATGACGGCCAAACCTTCGAGTTCATAAACAGAGTAATTTCTTTCTGCATCATTCAGAGTGCGGGAAGTGTACGCAATAGGTAATCTACCTTTTCCATGGTCTTGTAGTAACACTGCACCAACAGCACTATTGGAGGCATCCGTTTGCACAATAAAGGTTTTGGAGAAATCAGGGATGGACAAAATAGGTGCATTTATCAAAGCTAATTTCAAATCTTCAAATGCTGCTTCTTGCGAAGGACCCCAAACAAAATTAACTCCCTTCTTCCTCAACATATTTATAGGAGCAGCACGCTGAGCGAAATTGTTAATGAACTTACGGAAATAGTTCATCATACCGATGAACCTTGATACACCTTTAACATTCTTAGGGGGCTTAAAGTCACGAATCGCTTGGGTTCTCGAATGATCCACAGAAATTCCAGACGATGTTACGATATGTCCCAAAAATGAAATCTTGGGTTTAGCAAAGGAAACTTTAGATGGTTTTACGGTAAGACCAGCTTTCTTTAGACGAGACATAACCTCACCAATATGTTCCAGATGATCATCAAAGTTCTCACTGAATATGACTACGTCGTCTAAATAATGATACACAAACTTGAACTTGATTCCATCAAATACCATATCTAGCAATCGGCTTAGGATGGCCGCACCCGTGGAGATCCCAAATGGTAAACGGTTAAAATGAAAGAGATTCCAGTCAGTGGAGAAGGCTGTTAGATGTTTAGAATCTTCAGTTAATGGAATCTGAAAGTACGCGCGATTCAGATCTAAAATCGTATACCAGTTAGCACCCCTAAACCATGCAAAGCAAGATCTCAGATCAGGAAGCGGGATGGACTGCTGAATAACCTTTTTATTAAGAGCTCGATAATCAACAACTGGGCGAAATTTACCGTCAGATTTAGGCACCAAGAAAATAGGTGACGAATACGAGGAAGTAGACTTACTAATGATCCCTTCATCTAACATCTCGTCGATTATCTCTTTCAAGATTTTCATCTTGGGAGGGGCTAGTCTATACGGTGGCGAACTGACTGGAATATAATCAGAAACGACAATCTTGTATTCCAATAGATTGGTCACCCCTAACTTATTCGTCAAAACCTCCGGGAAGGATGAACACAGTTCACGAAGTTTATCAGCTTGGTCAGGTTTAAGATTTTCAAAATTAAACTCCTCAATGGTGTCAGAACCAGATATAACTTTGGAGGAATTCACTCCGGAAAAACTAAGACAAGGCTTGAAGTTTAATTTTAAATTAGGCTTAAAACGAAACCAACATGACCTGTTTCTAAGGTCTAGTAACAACCCAACATGAGACAAAAAATCAGCACCCATAATGGCGTCACAAGATAAATTATTTGCAACCCAAAAATCATATCTCCAAGTGAAATTTAAAATGCGGATCTTTAAGTTTACCAATCCTAAAACTTCAAGACTAGAACAGTTCGCTGACACAAAATTGTTCGGTTCTTTAATAAGTTTCCCAAATTTGCATACTGACCTCATATTTTCAAACCAGTTTTTACTTAAAAATGATTTCACACTACCCGAATCGATCAGAGCAGTAACAGGTTCGTTATTTACCCAAATATCAATAAATGGGGAACAATGTTTAGAAACTTCAGAAATGCGACTACATAACCTCACTTTAGGTTTAAGACTTCTGACATCATCAAAATAATTATTTACCTCCATAGAGTTTATTTTAGAACTATTTGACGCATGGCAATCCGAAGAAGTCTCCTTACGATTTAGTCATGGGTTATGTTTAGGTCTCCTCGTACACCATTTAGCAATATGTTGAAATGATCCACAAGTATCACATCTTCTCCTGTTATTCGACGTGCGATTACCCGAATCGAAGGAATTTCTATTTTGGAAACGAGGGCCTTGCGAGCTATCATAACAGATAGGATTTCCAGAATCCTGAGATAGATTAGAATTAAAATTAGGTGGAGGAACATTGGCAACTCTCAAGGAATCGGAATGTTTGATAATACCCGAATTCAACACAAATCTGTTTAAATCAGAGAAATTTACGGGAATACTGCATGTTGTCAAGTATGACCTGCTTTCTGGATTAATCCCTTCCAATATAGAAGCCACAATTTGTTGTTCACTTAATTGTACAGAAAAAACTCTAGCATAAGACTTGATATCAGTTACATAATCATTTAAAGACTCTTCGAATCTCTGAACTCTATAGAAAAAATTATGCATCAGCATACTCAAAGCACGACTAGGAATAAATGAACTTAATATTTCACGATGAAATCGATCAATGGAATAACAACCTTCCATGGCTACAATTAACTTTTCTCTCAATAAACCAGAGGTATAAGGAAAGATCAGGTTGAAAATTTGACTATCAGGACACCCAAATCTTACAGCATTGTCAGCAAGGTCAATAAATTGCTTTAAAAATTTTATTAACAGGTTAGCATCGTTACCGTTGCACATCTCTAGATTTTGGATGCAAGCATTTAAAGGATGAGGTACACTACCAAACTTAATTCCCATTTTAAACTCCCCACGAGTATTATTATTTACATTAGATGACACATGTTCTAAATTAATAGGATTTTCAGAACATAGGGGCGATAATCTTTCATCATTCGACCTAGCATTTGATAAATTACCCCTAACCTGGTTGCTCGCAGCACCAGAAATGGACACATTAGCAAAGGAAACATTTATATCATCAACATTCTCAAGGTTATGACGTGATGAGGTCGACCCTGTTCTGACATTGCTACACTCAGACCTAACCTCAGATATTCTGCACGCACTAGGATAGTTTTCCTGATTATACATAGTTGCAGGTTCACTATGATTCGACAAAGATCCACCAAAACTTCCTAAATTGCTTTCAACACTGATATTATGCAACAATTCGTTCAATCCACTAATAGAAGGAACCCCTTCATTTGCACACACATCAGGGTTAACACTCGCACTCTCACTATTATTTGGGAATAACGCAAAAAAGCAATCAACAAGTTTAGCACGCAGAGAAATTAATTTTAAATGGAATTCAGGATCTCTATCCTGCCAAACTTCTATTAAATCACGAAGGCGATGGTACCAATGTGAACAGCGGACCTTAAATCTGATAAGTCGAGAACTAGACGGAGCACAGTCAGAGTTTAACGAATGAAAAACCACAATTAAACTTTCAACAGATGGTACAATAAGGGACTTACCTAACGTCCAGTCAAATTTCCTCCAGTTTGGTACACGTACAGGATTATCCGAAACTGCATTCAGTAATATCAGATCCTTTTCCCTATTCCCAGAGGAAGTAGAACCTCTAATCAGGAGTTCATAGATAATTTCTTCTTTGGTCAAACTGTAAGCTGCCCTAAGATTCCGTTGCTCCATTTATAGTCGACATGAAACATAAAATCACATAGGATTAATACAAGATTTTTTTCAGAATAAGTAACCCTTTTATGCCTATGCTTTCTCCAAGTCAAACCCAGTACACATTCTCTCAACAAAATACAAGGTGGAAACAAAACCACGCGACTAGGTACCAAAATATGTACCCACAAGTTACCTTCAGAAACACTAAGAGAGAAAACGATAAATAATAACAGAGAGCAACTAGGGTATGTGTGTGGAACGGCTGGACAAATTACCATACCCAGGTTGCATTTAAATTGAGAGAAGAGCACTAAAACTAAACTTGAAGAAAACACGAATCACATTTCATAACATTAAATATAATTGAAGGAAAGAACATCTTACATGCATGTTAAAAAAAAAGATGTAACATAAAAGGTAATAAATAGAACAAACAAATTAAAAATCAAGAAGCAAGGAACCAATAAAATTAAGAAGGAGATGGAATTTAATTACCCAATTTCAATGAAGAAGTCCCATTATGCGAGAACCAATTATACTCTACATCAGTAGAATTAGATTCCGAAAAAAATATACATTAACATCGTATAGGTTCGAAGAATGACAAGTTCAAACCACCAAGAAGATATCTCTTGGAAATTAATAAGATAATTCTTGAAATCTTTTAGTTACTCAGGAGCAAAGGCAAGGTACGTGCGTACGGCATGAAAATCCAATATGACTGACCTCAAGTCGACATGAAAAATTAATTACATTGTTTCCGAGAAAAACGAGATCGGATAACAATCCCGGAGAGTATCCAGGCAACGGACCATGGAAAAAATAAAAATACATATCATAAGTGGTGAAATTTTAAACAGAGTCTTTAAGAGACCACGCTAACGAGACGAGGAAAAGGAAAATTAACTGTTACGAAAAAAAAAATTAAGGTTAGGAAAATTCCTCGCTCAAAACAAAATGAGATCTGAACATTACACAGCACGGCACGTCAGAAAAAAGATAAAACACAACCCTCCCAAAATACATATAAATAAGTGTATTACATCAAGTTAAAAATAAGGTATTGGAACTTTCTCTTCATGCTTAGGCCTACTCGGTTCTACAAACCAAGTGACTTACTAACGGCAAAATAAATGCCAACTGCGCTAAGATAATTATTCAACAGCTCAAGACTGCAACATATAAAATATGTAGAATAACACCAACACAAATACTCGTATCGACGACCAATTCACATTTTCAGGTCACAAATAGTTCCAATAACTTTTAACACAAACAAACCTTAATAAAGAGATGTATTCCTGTAGCCAAACTTCATACATTGCGTTTTCTTCATGTCTACATATTTAATCCGATGACAGAGATTTCTCAACGGAGGGCGGTAAATGTAAATCACGTAGAGACGAAATTATATCGGGGAAAGGAAGTTTACCTGGCCTAAGGCCAGATAATCCCCGTTTTACACCAGAGATTTAGTTCTCACATCTTTCCTTCTTGCAAGAATTCCTTCAACTTCATTTGTTTATCTCAACAACCAGAACAAAATGGCCGCCGTTCGGGCTCGAACGGAGCCGATCGTGAGACCTCGAGTTCTCAAAACTTAAGTGCCAACATTAGCCACACGAGCGAGCCATCGACAAGACAGACACGCTGAAGGTTGCCGGCTCACTAGTTCGGACAGTCACCAATAGATACCGTGAAGATCAAGTTTGCAACAGCAGCCGCCCGCGGATACGACTGGAATGCACGTTAATATTTATTAACGGGTCAATTGCCAAGGATATCCAAGCAACTCAGAAGGACATATCAGATATGACAGGGTCATTGAAAAGTCATGAGGCTGTTATGAACCAGATATCCATTGATGTTAAAGACAATTGTAAAGAAACTGAAGCAATTAAGAAGATGGCAGAAGAAAACCAGAAGGAACTTGAGGCTATGAAAAGTCAAATAAAGGATGAGAAACGTCTGATCATCTGTTGAAAATGCCAAATGTAAGGGGAAAGGAACAGATACAGATAAATCTAGGAGGAGCTAGAGACACGGACAGTCAACGACAGGATGAGGTCAGGACAGTATTTCAATCCAACCCCATAACTGTATTTAAGAACATAGAAGATAAGCCTTCTAAATTTTCAGGGCGAGATTCTGTGACACCCGTGGAATTTTTGAGAGAAGCAGGTGATTACCTGAAAGATTCTAAGATCCCTAAAGAAAGACAGATCCGAGTGATAGGGAAGTTCTTGGAAGGTCCCGCACTTCTTTGGTTTAGAGCATTTAGATCCACTCTAACCACTTTTGAGGAGTTTTCTCGTGGGCTATTGAAGAAGTTTTGGTCCCCGGAAACCCAACAGCAAGTTAGAGCAGAGTTATATTCGAAGAGATTCTCGACGTCACAACCTACTCGATACTCTACGTACTTTTCTGGACAGCTGTCTAAACTCCAACATTTAGATCTGCCGATGCCAGATAACGAGTTAATTACTGCATTGATACGTCAGTTTCCAGCAGACGTCCAGAGGACTTTGATCGCTGCTGATATCTACAATATGGAACAATTTGATGAAGTATTACAGAAGCTGGATCATACAAACGCTCAATTCTTCCATCAGAAGGGAGGAAAAAATAACAACGCTGTGTATGCTGTTATGGCTGATAGTTATTCTCAGACACCTCGAGAGATTCGAGAGGAGCGAGAAGGTAGGTAGATTGTAGTTTTACGTGACCGTGAATCTTGTGATTATGAGCCATGGGACCTCCTTTTTACGTGGAATCCGAACCACAGGACATGGCATTTCACTTCGAAAATCTCACATGCATTGACTGGGAATCGAACCCGGACCGCCTTGGTGAGAGGCATACAGCTAGACCGCTGAGCCACCACGCCACAGGAGCGAGAAGAGAAATCGCCGAGGGAAGATCCAAATAAGAGAGGATGGAACCAGTACAGTAACAGATACAGTTACAAACCATATGCGAGACCGGATGGTGGTAATCAATACAATACTCGATGGAGAAGACCACGAGATAGTCAAGGAAGGTACCAGGAAAGAAGATATTATGGTAGAAATAACTATAACAACAGAGGGAATGTAGATACTCGTCAGTCCAATGAAGAGTTTAACAAGGAGACGAGGAAAAATTTGGAAGCAAGACACCAAGATAACTTGCAATTTGTGGAGCAGAGGCCCAACGAACCAGGTCCATCGGGAACACAACAATCCCGGGGGAATGGTAATAAAAAAAAAACTTCGAATTCACAGTAGAAGATAGAATTTTGAATACTTTCACTTCCAGAATTATTAAATGGCAAGCAGAGGATGATGATTTGATTCAACAGAATGACGAACGAAAAGAAATGGGTACCAGAATTAGAATGCCAATTATTTCATGCGAAGTATTCGGTATGCCTGTCGATACTTTGATCGATACTGGGGCTATGCTTTGTCTGGTGAGTGAGAAGGTTTATATTCTGTGGAAGCTCAAAGAGAATTTAGAGGAAATTCCAGTATCAGGAATTAAAATCCAAGGAATAATACCCAATAAAATATCTCTGTGTAAAACACAATTATACTTATATATTACGATTGGAGGACATGCTTTCCGACATGTATTTGTTGTAATGAAGGACATGGCTTTTGACATGATATTGGGAGCAGATTTCATTCAGAAATATCAAGCAGTGATAGATATGAAGACAGAGACGATCAGATTCAAGAATACCGAAGAGATTAACTTCGAGGGAAAAGAAGAAGAAGACATCGAGGGAGATGCTCAATGGTCTCTGATTTTTCATGAAGCTGAAGGAAGAGAAGTCTACAATGAGAAGGAGTCCCCAGAGCTAGGGAAGATTTTGGAAGAGTATCACGATATTTTTGATATTAAGCCTGGTGAAATTGAAGATTTTGAATATTGTGGAAGTAAACAATAATGGAACCTATGAAGTAGCTAATACACGAACTGGTAACATCGTGGGAACTTATAATGCATCGAATCTGAAGATTTATTATTCAAGAACCAGATGACTTAATGTGTAGATAGGAAAAATAAAAATTTTTCAATTTTTATTTTTTGCTAGGTGTGGGGTGGATGTGCCCAACTCTAGGAATGGGTATTCCAAGTTTCAGACACCTAGATATCAAGGGAAAGGCTGTAGCCGCTTTTGAAAGTTCAGATATTTGAATGTCGCGCTACATTGCTTCGAGAAGCATTTAGAAGAATTTTACCGATAGTTGGATGTCAAGTGACGTAGCGAGTAACAGCAGAGGTGGAGGCTATTTATTGATTAAATAGTTAACTATGGAGTAGAGACTTGAGACTGGGATCAGATTACTGGCACGGCCAAATGAAAGAGAATGCAATTAGTATCAAGTAAATCGGACCAGGGATTCAAGAGATATGAGGATTTCCAGATATCAGGCGATGACGCGTGACCCTGACCGTTTTGAATAAAAGCCAGCTGGAGGAGGCATGGTTAGCTCATTCTAACACAAGCACTTGGCAAGCAAGTTGCATCTACGCTGAGCCAAGGCACATGGTTGCCGCATCTACGCAGAAGTTCTTTTCAAATCGTGATAGTCACGAGAAGTGCTGCGCAAACGAGTTGGAACTTAGTAAGTTTCTGGTGAGGAGAATCACTGAGGTGATTGTTTTTTACAGACATTGGTGGAAATATTTATATTTCCTAAAGGACATATGCTAGACTTTGTCTAGAAATAACATTTTGTCACAGTCCAGTAATAACATAATACTTGGATATTTAAATCCATTTCAAGTCAGTTTTCATATTTGTAACTAGTTAGCCACTTCGATCTGTCAGTACACTGAAGACTAGTCTATAACGGTGGCGTTCATTAGTCTACGCAAGGGAAACTGCAAGTTGCTTAGCGCATGGCAGATGGTGATATAATAAACCATGCCCAGGGAACGATCTTCAGAACAGCCGTTAATTGCTTAGACTGTCAGTGTTTTTCTTGTACTGATAAGATTACCGTGAGTTATGTTACAACTGACATATCTAAGAAGAGATCACTTAGATCTGACCCTATTTCAACAAACTGTTATGGCTTTGATAGAAGCCCATATTAAAATGGAACCACAGTTTATTCAAACGTCGAAAGATACTACCACTATGTCTGACTAGACGATTTGTCGGTCTACAATGGCGGCCGATACAAGGATTATACGTGCTTGTCCGCTAGGGCATGTCTATGGATAAATCTGGTACAGACCAGGTTTACTACACTTCAAGACCATCAAGAAATGTAAGCCACATTTGAATTATCTTATGCCTAGCTAATTGGAACAAACTTTCTTTTCTGCAGATGACCAACACATTTTTTTCGTCGTATTTAAAGCTTGCAATGATTTACGCAAGACTTGTTAAGAGTTATTCTGAGCATTTTCAACACTCAGAACAGTTTAGGATCGATGACCGAGCATTTCGAGCATTTATTTGAATTTTTCATATTTTAAGGAAACCACGGAAAACCCCCGATGTAACTGTAAAAGTTAAATTTATTTTTGTTGAGGAATGGATATTTTTTCCATATTCGAAGGTTCGAACATGTGGATTCTCACATAATGAGATGATAATTAAACATATTTGAAATAATAATACTAATAATAATAATAATCCACTAATAATAATAATAATAATTTTCATAATTTTTCTAAATAATTCTTGGATATTATATTTTCTAATAATCATATGTATTGAGAAAGAGCCTATGAAGTAGTTTAAACATTTCTAGTTTGGAACAGGAGATTTTCCGAAGGAGAGTGGTTAGCGCAAGCCCGCATTCAACCAACATTTCAGTTCTGGTTGAACAGTTGATATTTGCTATGAGCAAAGTATATTTTTCAGATAACACGGAGAGGCATGAAACGGGAAGCAATTGATATTTGTATCAAATAGGATCTTTTTGTATTTATATAAAATCATGACGTAAATACACTCGAAAGTGAAATAAAGCTTTTCATAAGTATGGTAAATTCACGGGTTGAACTGAATGGTAAAATAAAATAAACTTGTAAGTTTATTAATCTTCCAGTGTTGATAACAAGCAGAGGCTTGATTTATTGTATAAATTTTGGGAAGAAAATTTATGTGTGTGGAGTAGTTGAAATGCCATTCCCAGGTGCGCATGTTAAGTCGCAGGAATGAAGAGGTTTTTTCGAGCATCAATCAAATAGCAGGTTCGATGGCTCAGGTTTATAGTAGGAGTATTGGAGCCACACATTTCGTCGTATGAATAACCCGAAGGTTATTTCTTTGAAACCATCAGTTCTTATTTCAACCTTGTTTACGAATTCCATTTAGACTTTGATTTTGCTAGAACCCGGATTTGTCATGATAGTTTATTCTTCTTCAGAGGAAGACCTTTGCCGTTGTTGTTGTAATATTGTGTTCTTACACAAATAATAGAATGGGCCACTGCCAATTTAAAAATAATTCTTTAACCACGAATAATTTGAAGGATATTTTCAATCCTAGTGCCATGAACTAAATGAATTCATTATTGAAACTACAATTCTAATTTCCGCATTCTGTCGAAGAATTGCAAGTTGTAAAAGTTACTAGAAATGGCCATAAATATAAATATTTTTATAATAATGATTCCAAGTGGAAAATCTAATAGTTGAATGGTTCAACCATTTATTGATCAAGTTGATGATTCAGAAATCATGTATTTTGTTTGGAACTTGAAGTTCATAATCGAGTCACTTCTCGAATGTTTAATGTCAGAAGAACGATTAATTGTTGTTGTGCTTCGCACAGTTCTTCGATGCTATGCTCAAGGTCAAATACTTTTCAGATGTTATTAATATGTGTTAATAATTTGTGTTGCTTCGATGATAATAATATTTTCGACGATATATTTTTGAAACTGGAAAAACAAGTGAAAGTTTAAAAATTCTGTGAACATTTATTCTACGAGTGTTAATATCATGTAAATAGTCAAACAGTGATCTACGTTATTTCCAGTATAGACAATTGATTTTGAACTGGAATTAAATATTAATAATTTTGGAACACAGTCCACAGGACTATTAATCGGACTTGTGTTTCCAAAAAGATTGTCAAATGTGTTTGGAAGATTTCTGTATATTGTGTGTAAATAAGAGTGTGGATCGCCACACGTGGATGATGCTGCTTTGAGCATCTTTGCAGTCAGATTTTAACTTTAAATAAACTGAGATAATTTTACCAGATGTGTTTCTCCCAATTAAATCTCCTTCTATCCTTATTGTTGCATTGAGCCAAAAATCAGTAAAGCATTTTTTTAATTTGATGTCGTTTTTGCGATTTGCTTTAACCCATCTGGCGCTCCGGGATATTTTGACTCTCGTGCTGACTGATTATTGGTAAAATGCATATGTGGTCGTGCGGACTCCGGTCTAAACGGGCACAGTACTTCGCTAAACCCAAAAATGTTACACACAATGGACATTTTCAAGGCCCCAAAAAAGAAAACGGTGAGATATATCAAAAAATCGTTATGAATAAAAAAGTTGCATACCGTGGAGATCTTACACCTGTACATTTAACGTATTTGATACGACGAACAGTTTCCGAGATATATCGATTCCAAAAACAAATTGAAATTCAGGGCCCCCAAAAAAGATCCAGCCCTGCACCTATTTTAACGCCCAATAATAGGGTTTCTCACGGTCTCTAACTCTCTCACCCCTCCAAATTTGAGCTTGGTATCTTGATAATTGCGATCTGTACTTTGCTAAACCCAAAAACGTCACACCCAAACGTACACTTTCAGGGCCCCAAAAAAAGAAAACGGTGAGGGATATAAAAAAATCGTTAGGAGTAAAAAAGTTGCATACCGCGGAGATCTTACACCTGTACCTTTGACGTTTTTTGATACGACCAACCGTTTCCGAGATATATCGATTCAAAAAAAGTATGAAATTCAGGGCCCCCAAGAAATTTCCGGCCCTGCACCGATTTTAACGCCCGACAATAGGGTTCCTCACAGGCTCAAGCTCTTTCACCGCTCCAAATTTCAGCTGGGTATCTTGAAAATTGCGACCTGTACATTGCTAAACGCAAAAACGTCACGCACTTACGTACATCTTCAGCCCCCCCCCCCCCAAAAAAAAAAACGGTGAGAGATATCAAAAAATCGTTAGGAGTAAAAAAGTTGCATACCGAAGAGGTCTTACACCTGTACTTTTAACGTTTTTCGATACAACTAACCGTTTCCGAGATATATCGATTCAAAAAAAAAGTATGAAATTCAGGGCCCCAAAAAAGGTTCGGCACTTCACCGATTCTCACGTCCAACATCAGGGTTCCTCACAGACCGCGTCCCTTTCGCCGTACCAAATTTTAGCTTGATATCTTGAAAATTGCGACCTGTACATTGCTAGAAGCTAAAACGTCACACACACGTACATCTTCAGCCCCCCCCCAAAAAGGTGAGAGATATCCAAAAATTGTCATGAGTAAAAAAGTTGCATACAGAGGAGATCTTACACCTGTATATTTAACGTTTTTCGATACGATCAACCGTTTCCGAGATACATCGATTCCAAAAAAAGGGATGAAATTCAGGGCCCCAAAAAAAGGTTTGGCCTGCACCGATTTTAACGCCCAATAACAAGGTTTCTCACGGTCTCTAACTTCCTCACCCCTCCATATTTCAGCTTTGTATCTTGAAAATTGCGATCTGTACTTTGCTAAACCCAAAAACGTCACACCCAAACGTCCACTTTCAGGGCCCCAAAAAAAGAAAACGGTGAGGGATATCGAAAAATCGTTCTGAGTAAAAAAGTTGCATACCGCGGAGATCTTACACCTGTACCTTTAACGTTTTTCGATACGACCAACCGTTTACGAGATATATAGATTCCAAAGAAAAGTTTGAAATTCAGGCTCCCCAAAAAAGATCCCGCCTTGAACCGTTGTTAACGCCCGACAATAGGGTTCCTCACAGGGTCTAACTCTTTCACCGCTCCAAATTTCAGCTCGATATCTTGAAAATTGCGACCTGTACTTCGCTAAACCCAAAAATGTTACGCACAATGGAAATTTTCAAGGCCCCAAGAAAAGAAAACGGTGAGAGATATCAAAAAAAAATTATGAGTAAAAAAGTTGCATACCGAAGACGTCTTACACCTGTACCTTTAACGTTTTTCGATACAACTAACCGTTTCCGGGATATATCGATTCCAAAAAAAAGTATGAAATTCAGGGACTCAAAAAATGTTCGGCCCTTCACCGATTCTACCGTCCAACAACAGGGTTCCTCACAGACCGCGTCCCTTTCGCCGTACCAAATTTTAGCTCGATATCTTGAAAATTGCGACCTGTACATTGCTAGAAGCTAAAACGTCACACACACACACGTACATCTTCAGGGCCCCCAAAAAAGAAAACGGTGTGAGATATCAAAAAAATGTTATGAGTAAAAAAGTTGCATACCGAGGAGATCTTACACCTGTACGTTTAACATTTTTCGATACGACCAACTGTTTCCGAGATATATCGATTCCAAAAAAAAAAAAGTTTGTAATTCAGGGCCCCCTGCACCGATTTTAACGTCCGACAATAGGGTTCCTCACATGCTCTAACTCTTTTACTTCTCCAAATTTCAGCTTGATATCTTGAAAAAATTGCGACCTGTACTTTGCTAAACGCAAAGCGTCACGCACATACGTACAAATTCAGGGCCCCCCCCCAAAATTAAACGGTGATAGATATAAAAAATCGTTACGAGCAAAAAAGTTGCATACTGCGGAGATCTTACACCTGTACATTTAACGTTTTTCGATACTACCAACTGTTTCCGAGATATATTGATTCCAAAAAAAAAAGTTTGAAATTCAGGGCCCCCTGCACCGATTTTAACGTTCGACAATAGGGTTCCTCACATGCTCTAACTCTTTTACTTCTCCAAATTTCAGCCTGATATCTTGAAAAAATTGCGACCTCTACTTTGCTAAACGCAAAACGTCACGCACATACGTACAAATTCAGCCCCCCCCCCCCCAAAATTAAACGGTGATAGATATAAAAAAATCGTTACGAGCAAAAAAATTGCATACCGCGGAGATCTTACACCTGTACATTTAACGTTTTTCGATACGACCAACCGTTTCCGAGATATATCGATTCCAAAAAAAAGTTTGTAATTCAGGGCCCCCCAAAAAGATCCGGCCCTGCACCGATTTTAACGCCGAACAATAGGGTTCCTCACAGGTTCTATCTCTTTCAATGCTCCAAATTTCAGCTTGATACACTGAAGAAAATGGAAATTGCAACACCCGGAAGGAGTGGTGCTACATTGCTGCAATTGAGCATGCAGGACGAGTGTTCGGTTGTGATTCGATGATTACTCTTTCAGGTCCTTCTGACCGCAAGTTTGGACAACAATCAATACAGGATGTGCCCACCACGAGCTGCAATACATTGATGAATTCAGCAAGGCATGGAGTCAATAAGGCCCTGGATCGCTTTCTGAGGAATTGTGGCCCATGCTTGCTACACTGCACGGGTCAGTTGTTCCAGAGTTGTGGGTGGCTGAGGACGGTTGGCTAGTTGTCGACCCATCATGTCCCACACATGCTCAATAGGACTGATGTCCGGGGATCTGGCGGGCCCTTCTAAGGTTGTGATGTCGTGGACAGCTTCTCTGGAGATGCGTGCAGTGTGAGCCCGGGCATTTTCCTGCTGAAACATCCCATTAGCAATGTTCGCCATCATAGGGACAACCACTGGATTGAGTAGCCTATCAACGTACTGTCGAGCAGTCATAGTGCCTTCAAAAAGCACTAATTGTGATTTCACATTAAAGCCGAGAGCTCCCCAGAGCATAATGCATGGTGTTGGCCCTGTGTGCCTCTCGACAATAAGGTCTGGGCGGCCCCTCTCCCCGGTACGTCGGCGCACACGATTCCGGCGATCACAGCGGGCAAGGCAGAAGCGCGATTCATCACTGAAGACGACCCTATGCCATTCGTCGACCCACGTCGATCGTTCTCGACACCAAGCCAGCCTTACACGTCGCTGCTAATACACGGAATCGTAAGCCAGCTGCACGCAGGCGATTACCAACTGTTTGTTGTGTAACGTGGGGTGCCACAGCTGCTCGAATTTGCGCTGCTGTTGCATGGGGTTCCATACGGGCTTTCCGAATGATGCAGCGATCCTCTCTCACAGTTGTCTGTCGCGCTGGGCCTGTGCCAGGTCTACGAGTGTGGGTACCTTAATTTGACCACTGCTGCCATACACGTTGTACCGTAGATGCCTGTCGGCCAACACGTGCAGTGACAGTCCTTAGCGATAATCCAGCCTCACACAGCCCAATTATCCGAGCCCTCTCAAACGGCGACAGTTGTTGATAGCGTGCTCTTCTCTGTAGTCGAGGCATGTTTGACGGGGAACACTTCACTGCACAGACTGCAAGTCAACTACGCTACACCAGAGTCCGTATACTGGAGTTGATTCCTCCGCGACCAATCACGTGGGGAGACCTGTAGCAACAATCCAATGGGTTTGAAACTTTGATCATTTACATAACTACATGGCATCGTTCCATATCTTGAAAATCAACACAAACGACCAATGGCTTCATGGTGTTGCAATTTCCATTTTCTGCAGTGTATCCTGAAAATTGCGACCTGTATTTTGCTAAACCCAAAAATGTCACGCACATACGTACATCTACAGGGCCCCAAAAAATGAAAACGGTGAGAGATATTAAAAAATCGTTATGAGTAAATAAGTTGCATACCGCGAAGATCTTACACTTGTACATAAGGTTTTTCTACATGACCAACCGTTTCCGAGATATATCGATTCCAAGAAAAAAGTTTGAAATTCAGGGTCCCTTAAATGGTCCGGCCCTGCACCGATTCTAACGCCCAACAACAGGGTTCCTCACAGGCCGTGTCCCTTTCGCCGTACCAAATGTCAGGTAGATATCTTGAAAAGTGCGACCAGTACATTTCTAGAGGCTGAAACGTCACGCACACACGTACATTTTCAGGGCCCCAAAAAAAGAAAACGGTGAGAGATATCAAATTATCGTTATGAGTAAAAAAGTTGCACACTGCGGAGATCTTACACCTGTATATTTAACGTTTTTCGATACGACCAACCGTTTCCGAGATATATCGATTCAAAAAAATAGGATGAAATTCAGGGCCCCCAAAAAGGGTCCGGCCCTGCACCGATTTTAACGCCCAACAATAGGGTTCCTCACAGGCCCTAACTCTTTCACCGTACCATATTTCAGCTCGATATCTAGAAAATTGCGACCAGTAATTTGCTAAACGCAAAAACGACACGCACATACGTACGTACATACATACAGACGGGGCTACATGACCATCATTTCGCAAAACCCCTAAAGAATCAACAACAACAACAACAATAGACTCTACCACAGTTCAAGAACAACGAATTTTAATCGTATTATAATATTTTTGATTGCAAATACGCACTATATGTATATGCTTAACATTATAACTTGTGAGTAGTTATAAATCAATAAATACAGAAAAACGAAGTAAAGCAATTGAACCTGATGGGACTTGATCCGCGAACCTACAGACTATGAGTCCAGGTCGACCAGTACGCCAAAGATGCCGTACACTAATACATGATTAACAACTGGTTAAGTATGACTCCATAATATGTTTTTTAAAGCGTATGGCTTTTAGTGCCGGGAGTGTCTGAGGACATGTTCGGCTCGCCAGTTTTGTAGCTGCTTCGAGACGGACACCCAATGGGTGAGCTACAAGTACCGTTGGGGAAGAAAGTTGGAATGTTAAGACGAGGAGTTGGAAGGTAGCGGCTGTGGCCTATAGTTAGGGACCAACCCCGGCATTTGCCTGGAAGGAAGATGGGAAACCACAGAAGACCATCTTCAAGGTTGCCGGCGGGAGAATTCGAACCTCCTCGCCTCCCGGATGTGAGCGACTGCCAGCAGTCATGCCGTAACGACCACGGCTAACTCACCCAGTCCCACAATATGTTGTCTTGCAATAAACGATTTCATTAGCGTTTTTTGCCGTTTATATAAACCTTTTGATGCTAAATATGTATTATTTTGTTCAGTACATTCCTGAAAGGATATACATTTTCGAAGTTACGGAAATATATGGATTTACGAGCAAACAATAGCGGTCATTTAACTGAACGGGACGGCACGGACAAGCACGCTATGGCTCGGTCAGGCTGAATAAACCTCCCGATGTATGATGATCTTATTTGGTAAGGCCAGGCCTTGTTATATCGTAAGTTACTGTTTGGCTATAATACTTTCATGATTATTACAACCGCCATCTTGAAAATGTTTGTCTAATGACCTTGTAGTTTGGGCAAAAGACACTCCTCACATTAAGGCATATTTTTCCATAATTTGGCAGAGATCGTATGATTATGTTAGTCGTAATTTGATTTAAGCTCAGAACATTTGGGTGGACGCCATTTCTTTTTTGTTATGATGGCGGCGATATACAACATGACACTGAGTTGTCCCTTGCTAGTGCTACCTCTGTACCAAAGATGGTTCGATTTGGTTTCGTTATGTTTGAATTGATACGGGGAGACAGACGTACCAAATTACACACACACACACACACACACACACACAATTGGCCCTGCGTAGATCTCATAAGTCTACATTCATCTTTTGCAAAAATCGAAAGTAGGTTAATAAATAAAAGAAAATGTGGTCTCATAATTATAGGGAAAGGGTGAAGGCGAGATTTTCAATATAACATTGGCTCGGAAATACTCGCAGTAGAAGATGCTTGCAAATATTTGGGGGTTCACGTAAGGTTGATATGAAATGGAGTAGTCATGTAGGATGTGTAGTTTCTAAAGCTTACAAATCCCTGCACTTTGCAATGATGGTATTAAGAGCAAGTAGTACCTCAGCTAAATAATTTGGATAGTTGTCACTTGTAAGACCTATTCTGGAATACGCCTCGGCGGTTTGGGATCCATATCAAGTAGGGCTCATCAATGAGTTGGAAATGGTACAAAGAAAGGCCGCTAGAATTGTGCTCAGTGACTTTAATCCCAGGAGCAGTGTGGGTATGTTAAAGAAACTTGGGTGGGCACCACTTGAGGCTAGGGGGATAAAATATAGACTCTGCGCTATGTACACCTCGTATACAAATAAAAATCAACCAGCATGGGGTGAGTTTAGTAAACGTATGGGAAAGCCCACTTACATGATTAGCAGTAATCATCCTTTCAAAGTTAAGGGCCGACCACAACGTACAAATTATGGTAAATATTATTTCGTAAACCATGCCATTGTTAACTGGAACTCTCTACCTGCCGCAGTCTTAGAGCTTTCCCCAAACATACAGGTGTGTTTTAAACAGACTGACGATATCTGTGAATATGCAGCTTAATTGCTATTGAATAGTTGTGTATAATTGTTCATTTGCTATGTATACCCAATTTGCCACCGGGGGACACATCCTCATTTGCAAAAAAAAAAAAAAAAAAAAGATACGTTCTTTACAGTAGTCACATATGATGTATAACATCTGACATGTTTTCCTACTATGAAATAGAGATGAAATGTATGTGAAGTCATCTGACATGTTATCCTACTCGTATACTACACAGCTTGGACATTCTTAAAATGTTAATTTACGCTCCGTTTTCATACTGGTACTATGATGAATGTATAGATTTAATTAGAGATACGCTACTGTCACACTTGTTTGAACAAACATCACACATTATATTGTAAATTGAGAGGAGCAATGAAACCATAGTCTCTAGCCAATCTATAGACTACTAGAAATAATGTTCAATACAATAAAATTTCCCAACTCGTGTTTGGTGCAAACTATTGTAATTAAAATTAGATAAATCGTAATTTCATGTAGATTCTGTTAAAATGACGCATAATGTTATGATATATATCGTTAAAATCGATAATCCGGTAGCAAAAATAATTGCCGGGACTGGGATTCGAACCTGAGACCTTACGATTCGCAGACCAATATGTTATTCACGCAGCCATTAAAACCACAGACATTTGGAGTACAAGACAGGTACTCATTTTCTCGTGCCGGTAATAATATGGAAGTATTTTTTATGCTCCATTAATATTTTGCTTTTTTCCATAATGTTCCTGCGTGGAATTGAGTTTTAAATTAATTATGAATACGCCAACTTGACAGTAAAGGGAATTCCTATAGTGGTCTATGAAAGGCTAGCCCAGTTCCCGTATAAAATCATCGATATATATTACATTGATCAATGCATTACCGCAATGTGGGTTAATATCCGAATAGCCATTGTGCAGAAACATAATACCAGCTTTGCCGACTAGTTACAATGTCTCATATAAAAGCATATCGTCATTTAAATACCGATACGAAGACATGTGGTTTGTGTTTCAATGAATTGACACCAGATTTCGCTTGAGCGTTTACCGTTCAGTATTAAAGTGTTAAGGAAAGTTACTCGGCGAGTGGATGCCCATCACTTTTATCCAGAGATTGAAAAACAGACTCTTAATAAATCATAATTGTTTTCAGCAAATATGATTTAATGAATATTTTTGCACCAAGGAACGACAACTTGATGATGATCTATTGTAGAAATATCTGTAATGGCGCCTCCAAACCTTGAAGTAATTATTTATTTAGCGTATGATGAATACAATATATACAGTACAACTACCATCTCAAGTTCTTAACTAAAGTTCCATGTTTAAAGTTGAGAGCCAGAGAAGGGCTTCGCTTGAGACACAGTGTAAGTCTTCTATAGAGCCTCTGTATGCACGTAAAGGACACTCGAATGTAATGTGGTCCACTGTCTGTTCCTCTTCTCCGCAGTCACATTGAGGTGATGCCTTCCATCCCCATTTGAAGAGAGTGGCTCCACATCTACCTTGGCCGGCCCTAATACGGTTTAGCGTCCTCCACTGTCGTCTGGGAAGGGAAAATCCTTCAGGGCACTTGCAGGGGTTCTTAATGATGTGATGATTTGGTAACGAGGATTGCAGATGCCATTGTTCTTTCCAGGCGTCCGATATATTAAAGGAGGTGTCCTGTAGAATCATTGCAGTACGCCAAGAAGGGTGTCTGGATTTCAGTCGTTTGGTTGGAGAAGCTGCTATATCAGAATGAATAGGGAGGTGAGGATTGTTTTCTATTTTCTTCCATAAGTTAAGCAGTGACTGTGATCTTCTTAGGGATGGAGGTGGTATGTGGCTTAGGGTGGGAAGCCAGTGTGTGTTAGTAGGTCGGATGCACCCTGTAATGATACGCATTGCCTGGTTCAGCTGCGTGTCTACTAGTCCAATGTGAGCACTGTTAAGCCAAGTTGAGCAACAATATTCAGCGACGGAATAAGAAAGTACAAGAGCAGTGGATCTCAGGACTTGAGCATTAGCACCCCAGGATGTACCCGCCAGCTTTTGAAGGATGTTATTCCTGGTCTTGATCTTGGCTGACACATTGCAGAGGTGATTCTTGTAAGTCAACGACCTGTCCAGGGTGACTCCCAAGTATTTTGGGTTACTACAGGATTGTAGATTCTCTCCTCTGAATGGTATGGTTGGTTTGTACCCAGAACTTCTATTCAGCAAGTGGAAGGTAGACAGAACAGTTTTCTGAGGGTTTGGTATAAGGTTGTTCTGACGAAAGTAGCTCTCTAGGATCTTCAAGTCTGATGTAAGCATCGACTCAGGCTCATCGAAGCGTTGGTGTTGGGCGCCCAATGCGATGTCATCTGCATAAATGATTTTTTTTGATTTCGTTGCTGGGATATCATATGAGTACAGGTTGAATAGTAGAGGGGCCAATACAGAGCCCTGAGGGAGTCCACCATTTATCCTATGTACTTTACTCCTGGAGTCTTCTGAAAATATTTGAAAGTACCTATTACTCAGCATGTTACTGAGTAATGTGGTGAGTTTCAGGCAAGGGATGATACTGATAAATTTAAGAAGGAGCTTATCTTGCCACACGGTGTCATATGCAGCTGTCAGATTTAAGAAAACACCCGTGCTTACCATTTTGTTCTCAAAGCCATTTTCAATATGGGTAACTAGTGCTAAAACCTGTTCATCACATCCACGTCCAGGTCTGAATCCAGCCTGCTCGACTGGAATATGCTGATTGATTGTCGCAGAGATCCTGTTATGTATCAGCCTTTCCAGAAGCTTCATTGTGACACTGAGGGATGCTATTGGCCGGTAACTCTCAACTTTTGTGGGGTCCTTAGACGTTTTTAATACAGCTACTATTTTTGTCTTCTTGAAGAGTGAAGGTAGGTGACCTGTCTCTGGGATGTTCGTGAAGAATTTAGTAAGCCATTTGACAGCAGCTGGTCCAAGATGTAGAATGAACTCTGGGTATATACCATCAGCACCTGCCGCTTTCCCAGGTTTTAAACTTTCTATGGCCTGCTTAATTTCTGGTGGTTGAAATGGGACAGAGAATTCAGAGGATCGCAGAGCCAAACGTTTCTTTTCCTTGAAGAGTTGCTTTACGTGTCTTCTATGATGCTTTTCAACTGAAACCTTTGAGGTAGAGATCATATGCTTGGCCATGTCATTTAGACTGATGCTTGTTTTTGGTATAATTTTGCTTTTGGATGTGTCCAATTTCCTGATCAGGCTCCAAGCTTCCCTGCTGGAGTGAGTGAAGTCTAGGGACTTAACAGTTTCTTGCCAAATTCTCTTCCTGTTTTCATCTAGGGATTGTAAAAGTTCAGAAGCCGTATCTGGATCACCATTGGCCTCAAATTCTTTGAAGAGCCTTTCATTCTCCTCGTTCCAGCCGGGGATGTATTGTTTACGATATCCTCTTGGGATACATCGTTTTGCTGCACTTTTAACTACACCGATGAATCTGCTGTAGTTGCTATGGATAGGTCTTATCCATCGCAGGTTGGAGTCAATCTGTTTAGAAAATTCATCCCAATTGGCTTTTTAAAAATTCCATCTCTGTTTCGGGCAGGAGTGAACAATAGCCACAAGCAATCCAGACTGGAGAATTATTGGTCTGTGCTGACTGTGAGGAAATTTGTTGAGCACTGTGCGTCGTATGTTGCTAAGTGGGTGTTGTGACTGCGTTACAAAACAGAGATCCGGGGTGTATTCTTTGTTCCATCGTGCAGAAGAGAAGGAAGCCTTATCCTTGGCATCATAGATAAGTTTAAGGTTTTCCGTTTCCATCCAGTCAGTAAGCTTTTCCCCATTTCTGTCGTTCTTCTTGTATCTCCATAGTATGTGATGGCTGTTAAAGTCCCCTGCAATTATGCTTGGATTTTGCAAAGTTGGAATTGGCGGAGATGGCCAGGGAGTTCCAGGAGGTTTATATACGTTGACTACTGTCAAATCACAGACTTTGATTGAGGTAGTAAATATTTCATTATCTGAGGAAGATGGCAAGACTTGATAGTGTGTGATATCGCTCCTCACATAGGTGGCAATCCCGTACTTCGCATGGTTAATTGCGGACACTAATTTAAATCCTGGAATCTTCCCTCTGGACTGCAGTTGAAGATCATTTTTGGTGTGGGTTTCTTGAAGCAGGATGATGTGAGTCTGATGTTCTTTGAGAACCTTTGGTAGGTGTTCACACTTTGCTCTGCTAATGCCTTCGACGTTAAGCTGGCATATTTTCAATGAAGGGCCAATGTTACGAACTTGAGGGCCCTGAAAAGGGCCTCGAGGTGTGTTTCTCCTCCATATTCCTAGACCGAGAAGTCGATTCCGACAGTTCGGTCTCATCTTATCACTGTTGCTTTCTTAGCACCACCCGGGGGACACGTGTAGGGCAGAGTGCTGGTTAAACCTACGGACGTGAAGCAACGTAGACCCCCAACCTTGAAGTAATCCGTATGTTATATACATTCCACAAGGTACCACTGTAAGCTGGATCGGATAATATCGCATCCCTCCTGGCTGCTAAATCAGCCAAGAGGGATGCGATCTAGCTGGCAGTGAGTCTTACACACTTCTGTCCGATCCACTCCCACAAAAATATCCAGCAAACGAGTGGAAAGAAGTTACACATCAATAAATGAATGAATGAATGAATTAATGAATGAATGAGCAATGACATAAGTTATCAGACTGATTCATCAGCACTAGGCTATATGACCACGAAGTCGCAAGACCCTAAATAAATCAACGATATCATCAATTCGGACCTGCTGCACCTCCCCATCGCGATCGTGGGGCGAGATATAATAAGCTTTGCGCATGCGCCGTGGTGTGTGCTACTGTAGCGTGTTTTATTAGTTATATCATGTTCATATAAATTGAATTCTGTTCCCATGATTTTATAAAATACTCCAATTCCTCAGAAACAGTAGTGAGGTCAGACTACAGCCTCATATTAAATTTAGAGAACAATACACTAAATTAATGAACAATTACCCTATAATTAACAACATTAAAATTCAAAATTAATACAGAAAGTTAGAAAACAATGTTTATTAACAAATACTATTAATTTTCTAGCCCTCCACGATAAACAAAGCCAACTCGTATGAAGTCCAAGAGTTCTCGTACTTTGGAAAGACCAGTTGTACTTAGCAACACGGAGTGATGGGTTACCTCGAAAAGAGATTAATATTCTAAAGAAATTACCAAGAAAAAGAAAAGCATGGCAGTACAGCCAATGAAGGGCCTAGGCCTACCAAGCGACGGCTGCCCAGCCATTTGGCCAGCAGATTATGGGGTGAAACGTCGTCAGAGTGTCGTGTCCCCTCAGCCGTTAATCTTTTTTTCCGTGACCGGGGCGCTGCGCTGCCTCACAGTCAGAAAGCTCCTCAATTTTCCTCAAAAGTCTGAGTGTACCCCTTTCCAGCTCTCACATCAGTTTCTAAAATCCCTTACGGAGCCGGTGATTGAACCCGCGGCCTCCAGTGCGAGGCAGGCACGCTACCCTAACACCAAGGGGCCGTCAAAGATATGAATGGGGTCTATGCTACGAAATAGAATGGGAGTTTCTTGACTTAAACATGTCTGCAATACAATCACCCTACGGTGCAAAGAAGCATGAGTTTATTTTGCTGAATCATTTTGGAGCTTCATGACATCGCGGTCATGTATCCCCGTGTACTTGGGTCTGTGTGGGATTTGATAACCTGCGTTAGTGTTATGCGTCATTTTTCAAAAGAAAACATTATAGTCTTCCTCTTTCTTCCATTACTATGATATATAAGGTGCGTTCAAAAAGTAACAAGCCGGAGGCATAATTACAGAATCCAGTACCTGTATGTTAGAAGTATTGGCCCTGGCTGTTGAGGCACTTGTCCCAGTGTGACACGAGGCGCTGATGGCTGTCACATAAAATTCCCTGGGCTGCGATGTGAACCAGTTCCGCACGTACAGCTGGACGTCGGCGTCCGAGGTGAATCGTTGACCCCGCAGAGCCCTTTTGAGGTGACCAAACATGGTGTCATCACAGGGAGAGAGGTCTGGACAGTATGGAGGGTGGCCCAGAACCTCCCATTTGAATTTCTGCAGGAGTGCCGCGACTGTGTTGCCCGTATGAGGTCGTGCATAGTCGTGGAGCGACCACGGTGGCTATGGCGTTCACTGTCACTCGGCGGTCCTGGGTAATGAGTGCATCAACTAGCTGGACGTTGTCATCGGTAATGTGGGAGGGCGCCCCAGACCGGGCATCATCGTCTAACGACACCAGTCCTTTCCTGAAGCGCTTGTGCCACGCCTTGACACTTGCAAGGGACATGCAGTGTTCGCCGTACACTTGTGACATTCGGCGATGAATGTCCGTTCCCCCTGCTCCTTCCGCTGTCAGAAACCGAACAACACCTCTTTGCTCTTCGATTGACGCCTCCATGTCCCTGTTTGCAATGCGACTGGCAGCGTTGGACGATTGATGCTTGCTGCTGCTCGCTTTGTATCGTCACGTGACGTGCACGCATGCCCTCTAGCGACGGGCTGTGATCTTCCACGCTCTGGTCGGAACCACACCTCGTTACACACGCCACGATTAGCCGATGTAGTCACCGGTTTGCGCATTCCAGCCTCCGGTTCGTTACTTTTTGAACGCATTTTATAGTTATCAATCAATAAATAATTCACATAATCTCGACCGAATTCTATACTTTTTAAACCAATTTTTACAAAATGCATAAATAGCGACATATTGGTTAAGTGTGGCTCATTACCAGAATAGTGCCTAGTAGTTGGAATTTAATTTAAATTAAAGTAAAGTAAAGTGAATGAAGTAAATTTAATATAAAACTCAGCAATTTTTCTAGGTTTATGCCGTGTCTTGTGTGGGGTTTTGCCCAGGAACACAAAGCTGGCTCATCGGCGGGCTCTTGATGTTCCGCCTTTTGATGTACCATCTTTTGGAAGCCTTTATAGGGAGGTCAGGATTGGAAGCGACTTGAAGCGTTTGAGATGTGGGTCTGGCGGAGAATATTACGGGTTAAATGGATTGAAAAGAGGACTAACATCAGCATCCTGCAATAAATTCAAGGGAAAAGAGAACTGTGACCAACAATCCATAAAAGAAAAGCTAAATTCACAGGCCACATCTTATGACATAACGCTTTCCTTACTAATCTCCTAGAAGGAAAGATCACAGGAAAGAAAGGCAGAGGTCGACCGAGAAAATGTTTCCTGCAAGACATCACACTAACTCTTCAATAGGGTTCCTACTGTGAGATGAAACGTGGTGCTGAAGACAGGAGAGCAATGGTTGGGGAGACAAGTCATCACCTTTAGAAGTTGATGATGATGATTATAGGGAGGTAAAATGCTGCTTGAGCTTTTAGCTCTCTCAGTTAGAAGCGCACGTGCGCTTCTTAAGTTCGCTACTCCTGTGGGCGTCCGGGCTCGGAACACCAAGAGCCCGCTGATCAGCCAGCTTGGTGTTCCTGGGTGAAACCCCCACACAAGACATGGTATAAACCTAGAAAAAATGCTGAGTTTTAATTCACTGGCCGTGAAAGCCAATACACCAAATATAATATAGTTAATCGGAGAATTCCAAGTCCATCCCGAAGCTGCCCGATACGTTACTCATCTCTCTCAATTTCCTTCATATTTCATGATTATTAGCCTATTTTCAATTTTGAAAAAATAGGCTTATGAGATCACCTTTTGTCCGTGTGTGTGTGCGTGTGTGTGTGTGTGTGTGTGTGTGTGTGAGGTGTGTGTGTGTGTCCCCTAATAAAATCTAAACGGCTGGAGCGATTTCAATGAAACTCGGTAAGTTCATAGCACTATTCCCGGCGACCTCGACCGTGCCCTTCAAATTTTGTTACGTCTCACCAATCCAACATGGAGGATGTGCGAAATATTTCACTAGCATTCAATATCTCCGAAACTATTACCGATATCGCCCTGAAATTGTGTACGGTGATAAAGGGCACTACTAGATGTTCACCTATGAGACTTTCAAAAACCTGGTGACTACAAAACCAACATGGCGGTCAAGCGAAATTGAGACTTTTAAATAGACATTTCTCGCGATTTAACTATCCATACGTAATGAAACTTGGTACAGCAATTGTTTATACACATTGTAATGCACTGGAGTCTAATTTAGTTCAATTGTTTACATAACCTCAAAATGGCGGCTGTGCGAAATATTTCACTGACATTCTATATCTCCGAAACTATTACAGATATCATCATGCAATTTTGTACGGCGATAAAGATACTGATACAAGTTAACGTATGTATATTTCATAAACCTGTAAAGTACAAAACGAACATGGCGACCAAGCGAATTTGAAATATTTTAATAGACTTTTCTCGTGATTTAACTCTCTGAGCGCAGTGAAATGTGGTACAGTAAATGATTTTGCAGATTGTAATGCACTGCCATCTAATTTAATTCAATTGTTAACATAACCTCAAGATGGCGGCTGTGCGAAATTTTAAAATTAAGTTTTTATTCTTGTGTCGTAATCATGCGATCGAAGTGAAAGTTTGAATAATGAAGCTAGGCAATAATTGTCCTTGTATGGTACATAACTCTATGGCCTATACATATAACAAACCTAAATGGCGAGCTTCCGAAATATTTAGACGGTTCTCAACATCTATGAATCTTTTACAGCAACCAAACTGAATTTTTTAATGTTCATAGAGACTATGAACATATGTTCACCTATAGGACTTTTAGTAAGCTGGTGAGCACAAATCCAACATGGCGGCGACGCAAAGTATAAATATTTAAATGGACGTTTCTCGCGAATTAACTATCCGTGTGCCGTGAAACGTTGCACGTTAAATGCTTATACAAATGTTGATCCACTGGCATGTAATTTATTTCAATTGTTTGCATAATCACAAGATGGCTGGTGTGCGTACTTTTAAAATCTCGTTTTTACTTCTTGTGTTCTAATCATGCGATTGAAGTTTGAATACCACACGTACACAATAGTCTTAATGTAATAGTACAAAAATAAAAATCCATCCTGGCGACCATATGAAATATTTAGACGGTTCTGAATATCTACGAATCTGTTACAGCAATTAAACTGAAATTTTGTATGTTGATAGAGACAATTAGCATGAGCAGGATATATGAAAATAGGCTGTATAGTTCTTCACGGAACTACTTGTTTTTTTAAATCATTTTTCAGTATAAATGTTGATTAACAACATCAATTGTTAACATATAATTTTAAGTAAATATGTATAAACAATTAAGTACATACATAGGATCAGTTTTTAACAATAATTATACAACCGCCTTAATCAATACATAAACGGAAATAATAATAGTTGCTCCTGGTACATGTTTCAGGGATTAATTATCAACATTTTTATCCCCTTCATCAGCCAAAGAAAATTATGAAGTAGCGTGGAACTTAAATATAAATGATTATTAGACTTAATATGGTGCACCATATAAGTAAGTTGTAGAAAAATATTTTAAAGTATAGAGCAAATTAAAAAGTTTGTGACGGTGATAGAATTCAGCCATCAAATATAAACTTTTTAATTTGCTCTATACTTTAAAATATTTTTCTACAACCTACTTATAAGGTGCACAGTATTAAGTCTAATAATCATTTATATTTAAGTGCCACGCTACTTCATAATTTTCTTTGGCTGATGAAGGGGATAACAAATGTTGTTAATTAATCCCTGAAACATGTACCAGGAGCAACTCTAATAATAATTATTTTCGTTTATGTATTGATTAAGGCGGTTGTATAATAATTATTGTTAAAAACTATTTAGTACATCAATGCGGAACCATCATGAGTAATTTATATAGAATACATACGATTGTAAAGAAATTCAAATATTTTGAGGAGGTTAGTTTAAAGTGCCAGCTCCGTGGTGTTGGGGTAGCGCGCCTGCCTTTAACCCGGAGGCCCCGGGTTCGATCCCCGACTCCGTCAGGGATTTTAAAACTGACGTGAGGGTTGGAACGGGGTGCACTCAGCCTCGTGAGGACAATTGAGTAGCTGTCTGACAGTGAGACAGTGCCCCGATCACGAAAACCAAGATTAACGGCCGAGGAGACCCGACGCGCTGATCACGCGTCACCCCAATATCTGCAGGTCAAAGGCTGGGCAGCGGTCGCTTGGTCGGCCTTAGCCCGTCATGGGCTGTATTGTGCCAGGGGTTGTTTGTTTTTTGGAATGATGTAGTATACCGGGAAAGTGAATGGGTAATTGGGGAAAAGGAGAATTGATTTTGTGGTCATATACAAAGGTTAAATAACACCTTTTTGAATATTTTTGGAAAAACAAAATGAAAAATAACGGTTCAAGGAAGTACAAACGGATTTAGATGAATTAAAAATTACATTGCAGCCTCAAGTTCAAGCTCCAGTAATCTTCTAGGGCTGAAATGATGTCAGTAAGTTTCGTCAAAATCGGAGAAATATTTTGTTAGGTAAGGCAATCAAGATTTCTGAGTGCAATGTTGGCACTCCACCGTTGTGTCTATTAAATAATTCATGGCACAGCTCCACAATTCCTAATGCGCCTGCGTACACATTTTAATGATACGTGAATAATTGAAGTCTCCAACCACAGAGATTAAATATTTAACTTCCATGTACTCGTGCGAGAGAGAGAAAGATGACGTCATCAACACAATAATATTCAACACCCAATAATGATATTAATTGCTGATTGCATCTAATTAGGCGGCTTCGGTGGCGTAGTTGGTAGCATACTGATCTTCTATGCCCAAGATCCAGGGTTTAAACCCAGCTGAAGTCGTAGGATTTTTAAGAGAGTTAAAAATCCCTCTATATGCCTTCCGACAGGCCCTTGTCTTAGATGTATGGCATATAAAAGAACCTTCCACTAACTACAATTCTGTGAGGCTAAATTTGTAGGTAAGATTTGATTAACGCTTTATTAAGTTCCAACATTTGCCGCCAGGTGTTCGCTTTCGCGAATGTTTTTTTTGTGGCTATGTTTCCCGCACGGTTTGAAACACTCGTTTAATTTTGCCCCATTATTTTTTCCCGTTATAATTGCAGTATGAACACGGTGTTCTGATTATTTACTTAACTTACGGTTCATTTGAATTGTTGTTCTTTATTATTCTTGTCAACTCACCTTTTTCTGAAGTGTCTTTCTAGACGCACCATACTGTCACACTTTTCCATGAGGTACTGTGCTCATCTCAGCGGCAACCGTCGCAATGTGCTTGGGCTGTGCGCTGATTGGCTGTTTGTCGCCCCGCCTTCATTCTGGATTGTTCGACGCGCTGTCGTCATTTCCACTATAAATTCTCCGCTTCGCCGTTCTGCGGCCTTGTCTACATCCACCTGCTTGAACCAGTCTGACCACGGCTGCCTGCCGTTCCACAGCAAGGCCCTTCTTGGGAAGGCCCTGTTTGTAAACATTGAGTGGCTGGAACCTTGCCAGGCGGCATGCTTCATCGCTCGGACTCTGTCATGCTGGGCGAGGCATGAGTCAACGACCTTCATCGCAGCAACTAAGTCAGCCCGCTAACTCACTACAACTCGGCGATGAGAAACTACAATTGATTGTAAACCGCTAGACAGATCATTACCAAGAGGTCTGTTCCGGCGGGGTGCAATTCGCCAATGGAGCCACCATCCCTCTTTCTCGCAAGGCATGCCGAGGCAGCTTAGAGGAACCCTTCGTTTGGATCACAACCCGCTTCCTGCGGGCCAAATACTAAGTACAAAAGTATCGAATTATTGGTAACGTGAACTACTTTCACTTGGTTTATACATTTTTCAAGGCTAAGCCTTTTTTCTTGCTTCTTGCTTGTTTTTAGATATTTTTCTTAAACATACTTTTTAATCGCCTTTATATGGCCTTTTTATGCATTTTTATTATAATTCTTCTTTATTCTAAGTTTCCTGGAGAAACCTTGCATTTTTTATTAGCTTCTTTTAATTATTCTTCTAAATGAAAATGTTTGTTATTACTTCACAAATCAAATAAATGTATCAAACCTTGGCTATCAATATTTGGTCTCTTCCTCGTCGCTCTATTTAAATTTCACTGTGTGCCCGAATCCCAATCCCCCTTTTCCCAGTTAGGGTGCTAACTACTCACACCCTTTTCCATGGTACCTCAAACCCGGGATCAAACCCAGAACCTTTATTCTGAGACCACAAATTCTATTCCAAAAAAAAAAAAAACAGAACTTGTGTAATCTAATATTTGCCTTATACATTTCAGTATATCGTGGCTAGCGCAGGGGATCTGCGGGAAAGCGGAGACAATCCCAGCTTACTCCATAACTGGTTTCTTTCTGGAAAGCAGGTCCGTCTGGTGCCGCAAGCAGCTTTGGTAGGTGAGTTATTCCAACTTCCCAGCCATGCCAGTAATAATAGACGATAAACTGTTAAACTCTCGGGCGGCCTACAAAGGTCAACTTACCCGTTTTCAAAAATATCTAGCCACTCTACCGAAAGAGGAACAAAATCTTGATATTATATCTCAGCGTTTAAAAGCTTTTGAACAGGCGTACGAGAAATATGATCTCGTGCAACTTGAAATTGAAATCAAAAGTCCAGAACATCAATCAGATAGGGAAGAAGTAGAGAGTAATTACTTTGATACACACGCTCAGGCTGTGGCATTAGTAAGAACTTTGACCCTGGCGTTGAAGGTAGAGGAAACTCAAGGAAGAATTAGCGACCATGGGAATGGTATCAAACCATTGCTACCTAAAATTGAAATTCCGCATTTTTCAGGAAAGGAAGAGATGTGGCAATCATTCTTTGAATTGTTCAGTTCATTAGTACATAATAATGCCACACTTCCGGAAATTCAGAAATTTCATAACTTAAAATCCATTTTGCAGGGGCCACCCCTTCAACTTATAAGAGAACTTCCCTTAACAGGAGAAAACTATAACATTGCTATCGAGCTTCTTAAAGGCCGTTATGGCAATGAAAAATTATGTTTACAGAGGCACATTCAAGCCTTATTTAACCTGCCCGCATTGCGAGCTGGCAGCTTGTCAACACTGCGAGCCTTAAGTGACACGGTCCAACTACACGTCAGAGCATTGGCACGGTTGAATCAACCAGTCGAGCATTGGGATCTATTCTTAGTTCACTTGGTTACTTCTAAATTTGATTCATCAACTTTAAAGGCATGGGAGAGGGAACTAACAAATGACACTTCATATACTTATGGCTCATTGCTTACGTTTATGAATAATAGATGTCAGGTTTTGTCAGCTGTAGCCTGTCATATGTCAGGAAGTGCAGATAACAAATCTAATGTTGTGAAACCAGTCGGTGCCAAAATAAACAAATCTGCTGTCTTTACTGTTCAGCATAACTCAACGGAATGTATTCTCTGTAAAGCACCTCACAGGTTATATTCCTGCGTTGCCTTTAAAGCCCTTTCTACCGATGAAAGACGCAAATTAATAGCTCAAAAAAGATATTGCTATAACTGTTTGTCAACTAGGCATATGGTGCCTGATTGCTTATCTAAAAATACTTGCTCCCATTGCAAGGCTCAACATCATACCTTGCTTCATAGGTTTGAAAAGCCACGTCAGGCTCCTTCCCCTGGATGTTCTAAAGATGCATCCCCAGGAGCTAATGCGCAATCTTATACTCAGAGCTCTAGCTCAATTCGTAGTTCCCAGGTGCTACTATCAACCGTGTTAATAAAAGTTCAAGACTCTTCTGGTAGATGGCTTGAAGCACGTGCCCTATTGGATAATGCCGCCACCCATGACTTCATAAGTGAGCGTCTCATTAAGAAACTTGGTCTTCCCAAGCAACCTACATTAATTCAGGTTACCGGTATTAACAATAGCAATGTTAAATCTTTGCATTTTGTTCGTGTTCACATCAAAGATGCTGTTAATTCTAACACAACATTTCAGTTGAATTGCCTTGCCATTGATACTATTGGCAGTAATAGCCCTAGTACTTCTTTTGAAATTAGAAAATGGCAATTTCCTCATAACATTCAGTTGGCGGACCCAACATTTAATACGAGCGCCCCGGTAGACATACTTCTCAGTGCCCAAGTATTTTGGCAATGTCTCCTTAGCTCTAAGGTTAAAATATCACCTGGAGTGTTTGTTCATCATACCAAGCTAGGTTGGTTAGTAACGGGTCAGGTCCCTCGTAAGTCGTTTCAAAATTTCTCTCAATGTCATTTTGTCAATACAAGTCTCGATTACAACTTAGAAAGATTTTGGAAAATCGAAACTATAGATTCAGTTTCACCTTCCTCGGTTGAAAATGAAATGTGTGAAAAACTGTTTCGCGAAACAACCAAACGCAATTCAGAGGGTAGATTTGTCGTAACAATGCCCCGAGTGGATAATCCACCTCTTTTATTTGAAACACACCCTAGGGCTCTTAGAGCACTCTATGCTGTGGAAAACAAATTTAAACGTGACCCTGTTGTTAAAGCTCAATACTCCACGTTTATGGAGGAATATGAGGCACTTGATCACATGGAGGTTGTTACCAAGAAAGATGAGGCTTCTTATACCCCATCTGAAGTCATTTACCTCAATCATCATCCAGTTTGGAAGAATGAGATTTTAAAGGAAAACATAAGGGTGGTCTTTAATGGCTCTGCTTTGGATGCCAATGGAACTTCTCTGAATGACACATTATTATCAGGCCCTCCTATTCAATCTGACATTTCTTCTGTCTTGATGAATTTTCGCTTGTTCCCTATCGCAGTGATATCTGATATCAAGCAGATGTATAGGCAGATTTTGGTCGATCAACAACAGCGCGACCTTCAGAGAATTCTTTGGCGCGACGAGCCTACTAAACCTGTCAAGATTTTTCGGCTAAAAACCTTAACCTATGGACTAAAGCCCTCTGCTTTTCTAGCCATACGTACGTTGAAATTACTTGCTGAACAGGATGGCCCGTTGTATTCTCCTAAGGCTTCTGAAGTGTTAAAATCATCATTCTACGTTGACGATTTTCTTCATTCATTTGAGTCAGTATCTGAAGCACTACAGGTCTCTAAAGATTTGACAGCTTTGCTTTTGGGAGGCGGATTTTCCTTGTGCAAGTGGAACTCTAATTCGGAAGAATTTCTTTCCAAATTTCCATTAACTTCAGTCTATAACGACTCAGTAGAGCTTCTTCAAGAAAGTAATTCTATCAAAACTCTAGGCATCTATTGGAGTCCTCAAAAGGATTTTTTCTTTTTCAAAATTAATCTCAGTGACATCAAACCGCAAACTAAGCGGCAAATTTTGTCTGAGATTGCAAAAATATTTGATCCTCTCCAATTTTTGGCGCCAATTATCGTCACCGCAAAACTTTTCATGCAAGACCTTTGGTCCTTGAAAACTGGTTGGGATGAACCAGTTCCTTCCGAGTTGCAAAAAAATTGGATTTCTTATAGAAATAGCTTGGAAGATCTCTCCAATGTCATTATCCCGCGAGTGATTATTCCCTTTCCCTCCTGTGGAGGATATGAACTTCACATCTTTGCCGATAGCTCATTGAAAGCTTATGGGTGTTGTGCGTATATTGTTTGCTGCAATTTTGACCAGTCATATTTCTTTTCCAATTTAATTTGCGCTAAGTCAAAGGTGGCTCCTCTTAAATCCTTATCCTTGCCACGACTGGAACTTTGTGCTGCTCTTATGGCGGTTGAATTATCGGTCAAAATCCGCCAATCTTTGAAAATCCGATTTAGCAAAACTTACTTTTGGAGTGACTCAGCCATCACGTTGGCATGGATTGCCAAACCCTCCTCGCATTGGCAGGTGTTTGTAGCTAATAGAGTGTCCAAAATACAACAATTGTCTAACTTTGAACAATGGCATCATGTATCTGGCAAGGAGAATCCTGCAGATGTCATCTCTCGGGGATGTTCCCCTCTTATGTTGGCTAACCTGACATTATACTGGCACGGTCCTTCTTGGCTTCTACAAGAACCTTCCGCTTGGTCAAATTTTCCTCTTTCGGAATTATCAGACTTGCCAGATGTTGGTAAGATTACTGGATCTTCTCTTTTCGCTTCTGACTCTCCCCTTCTTTTGCAGCGATACTCCTCTTTTCATAAATTGGTGAGGGTTATGGCTTATCTCCTTCGATGGAAATATTTTGTGGTAGAACAACCTCTTTTTCCTAAGCCAGGTCTGAATTAGGTTTAGCCACTACAAAAATCTTATGGCTTACTCAACAAGAAATATTCTCTGAAGAATGTCAGGTGTTGTCTCAAGGTCAATCCCTCAAGAAATCGAGTAGGCTTTCCTCACTCGCCCCCTTTTTGGATGCTGATGGTTTATTAAGAGTGGGAGGACGTTTATCTTTGGCTGATCTTTCTGAGGATAAAAAACACCCAATTATTCTTCCTTCAAAGCATCATGTCACTTCTCTAATCATTCGTCAGTATCATTACCAGCATCTTCATGCTGGAACCCGTACATTACTTTCCATCATTCGGGAAAGGTATTGGCCCATAAACGGAGTCCATGAAGTTACCTCTGTTATCCGGAAGTGCATTCCATGTTTTAAATCCAACCCTAAAATTACCACTCAGCTCATGGGTGATCTTCCTAACTTTAGATCTGCGCCTGCTAGACCTTTTGCCTTTACGGGGGTGGATTATTCCGGGCCTTTTGTTTACAGAAAAAATTCTCCTGAGGCCAAAAGATGTATTTGTGGAAAACTCTATATTTCGCTGTTTGTATGTATGGTCACCGGAGCAGTACACTTAGAACTAGTTACCAACGCCTCTACTGCTTATTTTTTGGCAGCTTTTGCCAGATTTTCTGCTCGCCGAGGGCTTCCTTCAGAAGTATTTTCCGACAATGCTAAAAATTTTATCGGAGCTTCTGAGCAAATTAAGAGAGCTCTTACTCAAAATGCAGCGCTGGAAAGGATTACTGATTATGCTCACCAGAGAAATTTCAAGTGGCACTTCATCCCCCCTTATGCGCCCCATCAAGGTGGACGGTGGGAGTCTTGTGTGAAACTCACCAAGAAACACCTTAGACGTGTTTGTGGCCACACCCCCCTATCTCATGAAGAGTTTAACTCCTTAATTATTTTTATTGAGGGCATAATTAATTCTCGTCCTTTATCACCCTTATCTAATGACCCTTCAGATCTTCTACCATTAACGCCGGGCCATTTTCTTATCGGTGGTCCATTGACTGCCTCCCCATCTTTATTATATTCTAATTCTCCATCTTCTTTAGCCATTTCTTGGCGCAAAATTGAAAGTTTGCGCAACAATTTTTGGCGCCGCTGGAGGTTGGAATACCTCGGTTTGCTTCAGCAGCGTGGCAAATGGCGTGTTTCCTGCTCTAACCTTCAGATTGGGGACTTGGTCCTTTTGAAAGACCCTAGTCCCCCTCTTGTCTGGAATTTGGGTAGGATTGTTGAGTGCTTTCCTGGCAGAGATGGTAGGATTCGCGTGGTAAAACTGCAGACTTCTGCTGGCCAGTTTCTCAGGCCAATCACTATGATTGCTCCTTTGCCACGCGAGACCTAACTTCTGCGCCTTCTTACTGCAATTTTTTCTCGCCCCTCCCAGCATGTTCGCTTTCGCGAATGTTTTTTTTGTGGCTATGTTTCCCGCACGGTTTGAAACACTCGTTTAATTTTGCCCCATTATTTTTTCCCGTTATAATTGCAGTATGAACACGGTGTTCTGATTATTTACTTAACTTACGGTTCATTTGAATTGTTGTTCTTTATTATTCTTGTCAACTCACCTTTTTCTGAAGTGTCTTTCTAGACGCACCATACTGTCACACTTTTCCATGAGGTACTGTGCTCATCTCAGCGGCAACCGTCGCAATGTGCTTGGGCTGTGCGCTGATTGGCTGTTTGTCGCCCCGCCTTCATTCTGGATTGTTCGACGCGCTGTCGTCATTTCCACTATAAATTCTCCGCTTCGCCGTTCTGCGGCCTTGTCTACATCCACCTGCTTGAACCAGTCTGACCACGGCTGCCTGCCGTTCCACAGCAAGGCCCTTCTTGGGAAGGCCCTGTTTGTAAACATTGAGTGGCTGGAACCTTGCCAGGCGGCATGCTTCATCGCTCGGACTCTGTCATGCTGGGCGAGGCATGAGTCAACGACCTTCATCGCAGCAACTAAGTCAGCCCGCTAACTCACCACAACTCGGCGATGAGAAACTACAATTGATTGTAAACCGCTAGACAGATCATTACCAAGAGGTCTGTTCCGGCGGGGTGCAATTCGCCAATGGAGCCACCATCCCTCTTTCTCGCAAGGCATGCCGAGGCAGCTTAGAGGAACCCTTCGTTTGGATCACAACCCGCTTCCTGCGGGCCAAATACTAAGTACAAAAGTATCGAATTATTGGTAACGTGAACTACTTTCACTTGGTTTATACATTTTTCAAGGCTAAGCCTTTTTTCTTGCTTCTTGCTTGTTTTTAGATATTTTTCTTAAACATACTTTTTTAATCGCCTTTATATGGCCTTTTTATGCATTTTTATTATAATTCTTCTTTATTCTAAATTTCCTGGAGAAACCTTGCATTTTTTATTAGCTTCTTTTAATTATTCTTCTAAATGAAAATGTTTGTTATTACTTCACAAATCAAATAAATGTATCAAACCTTGGCTATCAATATTTGGTCTCTTCCTCATCGCTCTATTTAAATTTCACTGTGTGCCCGAATCCCAATCCCCCTTTTCCCAGTTAGGGTGCTAACTACTCACACCCTTTTCCACCAGGTACCAGTTGCGGTGGCATCTAGCGGCCAAGTTAACAGCTAGGTGTTGTTGATGGTAGCAATTGGTTGCAAAGGTAGGAACTACTTGAAATTGATCGTCTGCAGGCCTTATCTGAATTACAGATAACACACACTAATACAGCCATCACAATTGTAAGGTGCGTTCAAAAAGTAACGAGCCGGAGGCTGGAATTCGCAAACCGGTGACGACATCGCCTAATCGTGGCGTGTGTAAGGAGGTGTGGTTCTGACCAGAGCGTGGAAGGTCTCTAGAGGGTACGCGTGCACGTCACGGCGATACAATGCGAGCAGCAGCATGCATCAATCGTCCAACGCTGCCAGTAATGCTGACGTTCTTCTTTGATCAAGATGGCCCCCTTCTGATACACTTCATGCCGCACGGGAAAACAGTGAATTCCCAGCGTTACTCGCAAACCTTGACCACCCTTCGCCCAGCGATCGAAACAAAACGACCAGGCAATCTCACCCGTGGGGTTATTCTGCTCCACGACAATGCACGAACTCATACGGCCAACACAGTCGCAGCACTCCTGCAGAAATTCAAATGGGAGGTTCTCCGCCATCCTCCATACAGTCCAGACCTCTGTCCCTGTGATTACGCCATGTTTGGTCCCCTGAAAGGGGCTCTGCGGGGCCAACGATTCACCTCGGACGCCGACGTCCAGCTGTACGTGCGGAACTGGTTCACATCGCAGCCCAGGGGATTTTATGAGACAGCTTTTCACCGCCTCGTGTCACAGTAGGACAAGTGCCTCAACAGCCAGAGCCAATACTTTTAACATACAGGTACTGGTTTCTGTAATTATGCCTCCGGCTCGTTACTTTTTGAACGCACCTTATAATTAACACCAGTTATAGACAGATTCTACACACACCCAAAGTACACGGGGCTACATGACCGCATTGTCGCAGCTCCTGAACTGAGGAACCAACCGACATCTAATTATGAGACACGGAATTCAATAGTTTACACAAGAATGACAGTTAAATTAAAAATAAATACTTATTTCTGTGTGTGTGTGTGGTTTTCTTTTTCGTCAGTGTGTACATTACAGAAATTACTGTTTGCAAATTTCTCGACGGGAAGTTATATGTCTGCGCTCGTATATATTTCATTTTGTGTGTGTGTGTGATGTTTCCATCAGAGCTCAAAGTTACGGCTGAAAAACTCTTGAATTATTCATAACTGACTTACCCTCGTTACGATATCAAACAAGACAGCTCCAGAGAGCGGTTCCCATGGGCTGAGGGAGACTTGTCGTATCGGATCTTGAAAGAGCTGTTGCTTTATTTCAGAGAACTTAGTCATCAACCCGTGTATTGTATGCAGGGCTGTAAAGAGCGACCACGCACCCTTGGACCTGAACTTCAAGGCCACTAATACTTAATTCGTCCCGTGACATTACTGTTGTTATGGTGGTGGTGGTGGTCATGTATCCCCGAATATTTGTGTGTGTGTGTTTGTGGAGAATTTGTCTGATAACCTGTGTACCTTCTGACAGGCAACAGTCGCTTCCTTCCACATCCTCGCTCAATTTTCTTCATCTTCATTAATTTCATCTCATTAACTCCTCTCATGAGGCTTGCGTCAGGAAGGGCATCCGGCCGTAAAACCATGCGTCACATAGAATTTCATCTCATCTCATCCCCAACCCTGTTGGAAACGGGAATAGTACGGGGTAGACATACAACCTGTGTTATTGTAATGGCAGTTTAAGTGTGTGAATTTGTAATTCAGATGAGGATTTGGAAGGAAGCACCCGTGGCCTTAATTTGGGAACCATCCCAGTATTCGCGCTGGAGTGGAAGTTGGGAAACCTCGGAAAACCACTTCCGGGAATGCTGGGGTAGGAATCAACCCCATCTCTTCTCAGTTTTCCCTCACGAGACCGAATGTACCCCGCTCCAGCCTTCAGACCAGAATTAAATTTCTTGGCAGAGCCGGGAATCGAACCGGGGTCTCCGCGGTGACAGCGAATCATGCTAGCCAGTGACATTACTCTGGAAGTATCAAGTACCGGTGTGCATTTAATAAAGTACCCCCTCCCCCCTTATCATCTCCAGAAAAATCTCCGAGTAATTTAGTATTGTGCCCATTCAACAATGAAATAGGCAAATCACAGTTTGCCAGCAATGCTCAATCGGGGGTATCGGGGTTTATGGTTTGTTCTCCCACTCTGTGACTTTCACACTTTGGACTAAGCAAAGGATACACTTCCAAAAATAAAAATCAAATCCTACTATTAAAACATTTAATTATCCAAAAATATGGCGCTACAAAAATTAAACAACTAACAAGTAGTTCCGTGAAGAACTATACAGCCTATTTTCATATAGCCCACTTATTGCAACTATCAACATACACAATTTCAGTTTGATTGCTGTAATAGATTCGTAGATATTGAGAACCGACTAAATAATTCGGATGGTCGCCATGTTGGATTTTATATATGTAAGTCCTAGAGTTATGTACTGTTACATGCAGATTATTGTGTACGTGTAGTATTCAAACTTCAATCGCATAATTAGGACACTAGAAATTACAAGGAGATTTTAAAATTTCGCACAGCTGTCATCTTTAGGTTATGGAAAAAATTGAAATAAATTAGATGCTAGTGGATTACCATTCGTATAAGGATTTACTGTACCAAGTTTCACTGCTCTCGGATGGTTAAATTGCGATAAACGTCCATGTGAATATTTATACTTCGCGTCGCCGTGATGTTGGATTTGCGATCACCAGGTTATTTAAAGTCCTATAAGTGAACTTGAGTTCATAGCCCCTATGAACAATAAAAAATTCAGTTTGATTGCTACAATAGATTCGTAGATATTGAGAGCCGTCTAAATATTTCGGATGGTCGCCATGTTGGATTGATAAATGTATAGGCCATAGAGTCATGTACCATTATAGGAAAATTATTGGGTAGGTTCATTATTCAAACTTTCACTTCGATCGCATGACTACATCACAAGAAATAAAAACTTAATTTTAAAATTCGCACAGCCGCCATCTTGAGGTTATGTAAACAATTGAACTAAATTAGATACCAGTGCATTACAATGTGTATAAATATTTCCTGTGCCAGGTTTCAGTGCGTTTGGAGCATTAAATCGCGAGAAAGGTCTATTTCAAATTTTCAAATTCGCTTGGCCGCCATGTTTGTTTTGTATATAACCGGTTTTTTTATGTCGTATAAATGGACTTTATCTCCGTACAAAACTTCAGGGAGATACCGCTAATAGTTTCAGAGATACAGAATGCCGGTGAAATATTTCGCACATCCGCCATCTTGTGGTTATCTGAACAAATGAACGAAGTTAGTTGTCGGTGCATTACAATGTATATAAACATATACTGTACCAAGTTTCATTGCGTTTGGTTGGATAAATCGCGAGAAACGTCTATTTAAAAGTCGCAACTTCGCTTGGCCGCCATGTTGGTTTTGTAGTTACCAGGTTTTAAAAGAGCACATAAGTGAACTTATAGTAGTTCCCTTTATCACCATACATGATGTCATGGTAATATTGGTAATCGTTTCGGAGAAATTGAATGCTGGTTAAATATTTCGCACAGCCGCCATGTTGGATTGGTGAGTCGTAACAAAATTTGAAGGGCACGGTCGAGGTCGCCCGGAATAGTGCTATGAACTTACCGAGTTTCATTGAAATCGCTCCAGCCGTTTAGATTTTATTAGGGGGGACACACACACGAATCACACACATACGCACACACACACGGACAAAAGGAGATCTCATAAGCCTATTTTTTCAAAATTGAAAATAGGCTAAAAATACTGACACTTGACTTCACACTTGTCCAAAATTGAACAAGGAATTCATATTAAACAATTATAAAATCATAATTACTGGTTTTCCACAAACCAACAAACTTCCACTAAGTTTCACTTCCATATGGTGTCAATTCAAATTCTTTAAAATAGCGAGCTCCAAAATGGCTCGGTAATGTTTACATACACTGTGTTATCAATTTAATACACATCAATAACTATTTACATGAGTATATCTTTTAATCATCATTATCAAAGTATGGCTAATCATCAATTAATTTTGGGCTTTCACAATGCTCACATGTTACCATCCCTCCCTCTCAAGCCATCAACTCACTACCGTGATTGGGAAAAATTTGCGTACTCCCGAGCTTCAGAAGACTACTGAACAAGTCAAACTTAAGATTACTCCCGGAATCTAATGTCTTCAATTGAACTCGTGAATCACTGAATTATTGAACAATAAAGTTAGGGATTTATCATTTTTGTCTTAAAAGACCAGTATATTATAAGAAAGCAACGATCTGAACTCTGCAAGCGATAATAATGGATATAAAGGGACCTCGGTTCAAAGATCAGGTCGTTCAAACAATCTTTAAACACTTCTGTGTATATTATGACTCAGACAGTCCGTCCTAACCTACCGCACTACCAGAGGGTAAGGGTCTAATCTTAACTACTTGGCGTGATTTATTGCAGGGAGAGAAGAGAGCTCACAGTCTCACTTTCACAAGGGACTGGCTACATCAGCTTTCCACACAGCTGTTTCAAATGCAATTCTCTGAATGACAAGGCTTCTAATACAAATTTTTTAACAACATAGGTTCTACAGACCTATTCTCTTAGCTTCGGTATATAATAATTATGAAGTGTCCTCATTAGCGGGTAAGAAAAATTCAATAATACAACCAATATTTAAGGGGCTTCAACACGGATGACTCTGAGTTCGAGCCTTTCAAATGCCTCGGGAGCAGTATCCCAATTTGGAGGACTTATAACATTAGCGACTTAGGGCAGGCCTCGCCTTTTACCAGCGCTCATAATACAACATAAATATCACCCTTTTAACATACAACACACAATGCCTCGTGATCACTATCACAATCACCACGACTAACTGTCCCCCATAATTACTTTTGCCGAACATTTCAACGCATTCCTAGCGTGACAAATTACTTCAATGCGCTACATGGCGCTTATACATTAATTAGCCAAGTTGCCTCAAAGAAATAAATAAATTCAGAATCAACGTTTGATCTACATCTCAAAATATATTACTCTTCTTCCCTTAACAATAATCCTTTTTACCGTAAAGAACATGTTTTCATAACATGTATTAATTCATCTAAAGGAGCTCGGAAGCTACTACTTTCAATATAAAATTCATCACAATATTCATTCATTTGTATTATTATTATTATTATTATTATTATTATTATTATTATTATTATTATAATTATTATTATTACGCTTGCTCTCTCATATTTATATCATTTATCCATTTACACTAATATTTTACTGAATATGTTCCCCAAGGGATTCATTTATATTTCACATATTTATTATATTTCTCTCAAATTAATCGTTCAGATCGCGCAATCATTCTTTCACCTGTTACTAAACTTCCCTGCTCTCTCTCTCTCTCTCTCTCTCTCTCTCTCTCTCTCTCTCATGAGGATTAGACGCAAATCTTCCCAAACACATAATAATGAAAATAGTTACTCACATGACGGTTCGGTCATCGACCGAATTCCCCAGCGATGGAACATTTTCGCCCACCAACTATTTCTTAAGCCATTTTCATGGTTACATTTACACTCAATGACACTTTTTTATCACCACATAAAATATTTACCTTAATCACTTGGAACATAACGAATACCATTTTGTATTCATTTTCACTTAACACAATACAATTCACTAAAATATTACACTCAAAAATTTCACTATATTTACATTACATAACAATTTTTATCACTTGGGCGTTAATTATTCGCCTTACACACGTGATTTCTTTTCCTTTCCCGTTTCCAAGGGTTACACTATAGCACGTCGGCTTCCTAATATGACGAGATGATGGAAAGTCTCGATCGAACGAAACCTCACTGGAACGGCTGATCTTCTAATCCTGGGTTTGACTATCGGCTCCTATAACTTTCCTGCACGATGTCGTATCTTGCTAGACGCTACTTGTTCGTCTAAATAAAAGTCTGTCCTTTATGTATTACTATCTCGATCGCTCGAACTGTTTATCGATGACCTAGTAATTTCTTTGTACTTTCTGTTACTTTGATTTGTAGCTTATTGGAGTACTGTTCATTTGTCTACCTAGACAAAGCCCGGAACTACAATTCCTAATTTTCATCGTCCTGTGCTCTAATCACCTTGATTTCCGGAACACTAGGCGTTATTATTTCGTTGTACCCTAATCAGGTTCCTTAACGTAGATAAACTGTCTATTTCACTTTCCTTGGGTACTTCGAAACCTTATGATGCGTCGGTTCTTTAACTGAACTATTATCTTCGAGTACCTATCGCCTGTTATTTCTCAAGTCCACAGCCTAAACTTTGACTATACTTGTGAACTTTATAAAGTCTGAAGCTTGCCGATATTATTCCTATACTAGAATTCTAATGTGTCTTCCCACGGCGATACTGATGACGATACTGCACGGCCACTCCCATACGGGGTGCTCGTTGGTGAAACAGCGTAACACGACCTCTCGAGGTCTGGTAAAGACTGCATTAACGATGATAGTGACACAGTGTCACGCCCGCAGGCTGACAATAACTGCATGTACTTGATACAGCCGGACGCCCCCTCTCGGGCTCTCGGAATAACTGCATTTGCTGTGATGCAGCACTTCCGTACGAGGTCTGTTGTAAACTGCATGCTCCTCCTGGCACCTCCAGGGTTTATATCCAAATCGGCGGCAAAAAGATAAAATCCGCGTCTTCTCCAGCACTAACTTCTGAAGTAATTGTCGTATAATTTTGAAAAATATATCTCTGGAAAGCTCTTGTTCTAAACGTAAACTGGTTTCTTTGATCATGAAAATCGATCACACAATTCCAAGATATTAAATAATTTGTCTCCTCAGATACGTGGGCGTTGAGGTTTATTTTTCCATCCCTACCAACTCTGGTCTCGGGGAATGACTAACGACGTCATGCTACGTCTGCAGTTCTTTCCAGTGCAAATATTATAAACTTTTTCCCCACACAAAAATCTCTATTCCAGAATGATCAACAATGATGTGATTCTTTCATTAATTAAATGCTTGCAAATGGCTTAATTCTAATTATTTCTCTTCTTGCACCTTTGCGAGGTTGTCATTTTCTAGCTGAGTAAGGTCTATTTCCGAAACCACTTCTCTCTTACTCGCCGTGGAAAGTTTTTATCGTTCTATTTATAATCATGAGCCAGCTCCTATCGATGCTTCAAGCATGATCTCACGTCCGCATGACTCGTGGTCACCCATTCTTGCGCCACATTATAACAGCCCACTTCTTAAAATCTTTTGAAGTCATTCTAAGGACTGTATTATTTCCTCTCTTCTTTTGCAAATAAATTACGGATTCGACGCTTGAACCAATTACAGATGGGTTCAGTATATCTAATTAAATATGAGTTTCTTTGTTCTTGTTATTCAGAGATCTTATAATGTCTCAGTATGCCTTCCTTCGGAGGGGAAGTAAAGCTGGCAGTCCCATGTCATAGATTTATGGCATGTAAAAGATTCTTCCACTAACTAAACTTGTGTGAAGCTAAATTTCTAGGTTAGATTTGATTGCAACGCTCTACCAAAGTTCCAACGTTCACCACTAGGTGTCAGTGACATCTGGTAGTGAAAGTTGGAACTAATTGAAATTTTTACGGAACTTGTAGCTCACCCCATGGGTGTCCGCTTGAAGCAGCTACAGCCTGTGGCGAGCCGAACATGTCCTCGGACACTCCCGTCACTAAAGGCATACGCTAAATAAATAAATAAATAAATAAATAACAACTTTTTTGTCGGTCAACACAATATCATTCTAATTACTGTAACATACGAAAAATAACGTGACAATAATGATTCGTGCTACCCCTAGTAGCAAGTTCGTTAATTGGATCAAAGTAGGTAAAGCACAACACAAATGGTCCTTTAAAGAAATATTAGCTTTATTGCAGGTCAGAAATATACACTACACAATAGGCACACTGAGTTTCACTGCATAAAAGACTACTAGTCACTATTAGTTTCCACTTGTAGAAAACACTCACCCTTTCACTTGCTCATGCAGTTAATCCCTCACTAATGAGGCCGGTGTCCTCGCTAGAAATAACAACAAGTCTTCCTCAAGTTCACAAGCCACAGTCTGACACTCACTGTTCTTGAATACCACACACTGTTTCGCAACTCACACGTCACCGCATTACCTCTTTCGAACAGGTATAAACACACTCACTGACACTGGCCAGGGTCGCTCTTTATATATCGGGGCTGATGACTCACAGATGTTTCTAGAGTGGACCAGAGTTCACAGCTATTCTCAAATCTTCTCGAGATTTCCAACACTAGTTGGGCCACGAACATTCTGGTCCATGCCTTTGTTCTTGCAGCTCCGTTGCGTAAGGCGCTGGTAACACACAGTCAGGGATAGCCTGGGTCGGCCTGAGTCACGCGCTAGGCAACGAAGCTGTCTATCACTCGTAACAATAATTAGATGTGATTTTATGGACTACAGAGAGGAAGAAAACTTAACGAATGACAGATTTCGCTCCTCAATCGAACATCATCAGATCTAAATTTAGAAGACAAAATAGTTCCACAAAACAATATCAAACCTACAATGACAACCACTAACGTCTCTTCCCTCTAAAAATAAGAAACCCGTCAAAAGAAACTGCTCCTATACAGCTAGGTTGGCTTACCACCTCGTGGTGTAACGCCTAGCATTCTTCTTTTCCAGGCTAATGTCGGTTCCAAACTTAAGGCCACGGCCACCTCCTTCCCAATCCTCACCTGAATTACAAATACACGTACAACTACAGCGACAATAATAACATAGGTTATCAGACAAATTCTACACACACCTTAATACACGGGGCTGAATGACCACGATGTGCAGGCCCCTCATCTGTAGTAGCTTGATTAATATAAACTGCCAGAAAGAAAAAAATAGGTCACCCTGTTAGAGGTTACCAATTCACTCAATATTTATTCTGGCAACAGTGCATATGGAGTTCATAAAATGATTAAATATATAGATCAATAGGTCAAGCGGTTCAGAGATACCAGGTATCGACCCATGCTGAAACGCCCATATTAGTACGAGGTGTAGCCTCCACGGGCGGCAATGCAGGCACTGACTCTTGCATCCAGTCGATCATACAGATGGCGAATACTGTCTTGGGGTACGTTATTCCACGCCTGCTCGACCTGTTCACACAGTTCTGTAAGAGTTGTGGGTGGACGAGTCGCATGAGTCACTTGTCGGCCCATCATGTCCCACACGTGTCCGATTGGTGACAAGTCCGGTGATCGTGCTGGCCAGGGAAGTTGCTGCACGTCTTGCAGTGCACGTTCAGTTGAACGGGCAGTGTGTGGGCGAGCATTATCCGGTTGGAACAACACATCCCCTTCCTGTTGCAAGAACGGGTCTAACAACATCCTGCACGTACCGAGCGCTGGTTAGCGTTCCCTCCACAAACACCAAAGGTGAATGAGAGTTGTAGCTTATCGCACCCCAGACCATAAGGCCTGGGGTGGGGCCGGTGTGTCTTGGACGAATGCACTCGACGAGACAGCGCTCACCCGGTCTACGTCGAATGCGCCAACGACCATCACTTGCGTGCAGGCAGAATCTGCTGAATCTTCATCGCTGAAGACCACGGCGCGCCATTAAATCCTCCAAGTGTTCCTCTGACGCCACCAATCGAGCCATGCACGTCGATGCTGTGGCGTGAGTGGAAGACGGGCTAGAGGTGTGCGTGTCCGTAGTCTCACTGCTGGTAACCGGTTCGCAACAGTTCGTGTTGACACTTCTGGGCTCACAAACCCTCGTATCTGTGCTGTGGTAGCTGTACGATCTGCCACTGCTGCCCTTACAATACGACGATCCTGGCGGACGCCTGTGCTGCGTGAACGTCCACAACCTCGTCTACGGGTGTGAGGATGTTCACGTGACCACTGATACCAGCATCGTTGCACAACGGACACAGCACGTCCAACTTGTGTGGCAGTTCTCCGAAAGGGCCATCCCGCCACTCGGAAGGCCTCAATTTGATCCCTTTCCAACTCGCTCAGTTGGCTGTAGGAAGCACGAGTGCGTCTCCGTGGCATTGTACCTGCTTGCTTCACACGTTTGCACTACAATGAGCCGTATGGCTTTTTTTTCTCGGGGGTGGGGGGCGAAAGAGTACCGCACCCTCCGCGTGGCAGCCGACATTTACTACTGCTGCCTCCGACCTGAAATTAAACTACGATAGTAGAAGAGAAAGCATAGGGGTTTGGATATGATAGCCGCTTGGAGAGGCTACCTCTGCCTGTCCCAGTACTATGTACTCTACCAGGCATCATTACGCGGGATTAAGGAACATAAGCGGGTTATGTCTAAGTGTAGGGCCAGGGAAAATCCGCATAGGCAGAAAGGAAAGATTGCCTACACGTAAAACCTGGCGTATTGGAGATAGCCACATGCAAGGATGTGGAAGGATTGGTTGGGTTGTGTTAGTGGAAGAAGGTACAATGCACCAGTTTCACGTCCACTTCTCGCCAGTTCTTCTCCGGGAATCATTTTAACTCGACACTGCTGGAACTAGCGCGGGCCTTTCCGGCTACCGAGCAAGGACAAAAGTGCCTCAACCAACACCAGCGCCATAACCCGATCTCCATGGCGTCCCTGGTACCGAGTCTCCGTGGCCGGAGAGAGAGAGAGAGAGACAGAGAGGGGGGGGGGGGGGTCGCCTGCTGGAGCAGGGGCCCCGCATGCGGTTTATGGGAACGAGCCGCCTTCCACTCTGCTCTTACCATAGACCTGTAGACGGGGCAACTGCGGTGGGATGACGGATGGTCACCCGGCAGTTGGCGCACACCGGCGCATCCCGTGGCGTCGTGCATCCGGTGTGGTGATGGGCACCTGAACACCGATTACATCGAACTGGGGAGTCACAGGACCATTGGGAGTGACCCCACCTCAGGCAGCGGAAACACTGTAATATCTGTTCTGAGTGGGGCCCTATATTACCTGACTGCTGCTTCTGATGGTCCTGGCTGCGGCTGCTGACGTCTCGAGAGCCGTATGGCTGTGAGCTTTCCCTATTAAATGGTAGACACAGATGGCGCTCTGGTAGCTATGCAGCTACGCTATCTGTTGGCGGACGATGTTGAAACCCCTATCAATACATATACTATCCCCCAGGTGGCATCTGCCGTCATCGGATCAATTTACGGCAGTGTATTGTTAACTTACTGTAGAATGATACATTGGACATGGATCACTACCTGCATCCACCAAAGTGTTGCATGCAACAAACAAGTAGTTCCGTGAAGAACTAAGTAGCCTATTTTCATATATCCTTCTTATGTTAATTGCCTCTATCAAATTGAAATATTTAAATTTCGCATCACCGCCATGTTGGATTTGTGCTCAGCAGATTATTGAAAGTCCCATAGGTGAACTAATGTTAATAGCCCTTATCAACATACGAAATTTCAGGATTACTGTCATAGATTAGTAGATATTGAGAATCATCTAAATATTGCGGATGGTCGCCATGTTGGCTTGTTATATGTGTAGTTCATAGAGTTATATATGTAAGCCATGGAGTTATGCACCATTAGATGACAATATTGCGTAGGCTCATTATTCGAACGTCGACTTCGATCGCATGATTAACACACAAGAAATAAAAACTTAATTTTGAAATTTCGCACAGCCGTCATCTTGAGGTTTTGTAAACAATTGAACTAAATTGGATGACAGTGCATTACAATGTGTATAAACATTTGCTGTACCAGGTTTCATTGTGCTCGGATGGTTAAATCGCGAGGAAAGTCTATTTAAATGTTTCAACTTCGCTTGGCCACCATGTTCGCTTTGTACTTAACACCTGTTTGAAAGTTACATAGGCGAACTTTTACTGGTGCCTTTTATTACCGTACAAAATTTTAGGGTTTTATTAGTAATAGTTTCAGAGATATACAATGCCGGTGAAATATTTCACACAGGCGCCATGTTGGATTGGTGCGACGTAATAAAATTTGAAGGGCACGGTTGGGGTTGGACAACATACTACTCTGTCCTTACCGAGTTTCATTGAAATCGCTGCGTGGGGGGCACACACATACGCGCACACACACGGACATAAGAGGTGATCTCATAAGCCTTTTATTGAATGGTAATAGGCTAAAAAAGACTTAATCCTCTGTGAGATTTGACAGCAGAGTTGGGACTGTCTTAGGATTATTATTAATTAGGGTGATAGTGAAGTGTCTTGTGCAGCAAGTAATAACACAGCCGTCACAACCAGTCTCCTCAGAGACAGGCTTGACGACTTTGACAACCGTTGTATTCCCTAATGTAATTATCCAAAATGTCACTCGTCACCCCACAATGCCTTATTTCACTCGCGGGAGGGATAACGCTTGTTAAATGGAAGTTCACCGGGTGTGATTAATACCAGGAGAAGGTTTGTCTGAGTGCTGGATTACGGGGATGTTCATGAACCTGAGTTCACAACCATCCTCCATAGCCGCGTTTGCAAGCCCACTTCACTTATCTTCTGTTCCCCTCCCCAGGGGCTCACATCTAGTGGTACGTGGGTTGGCGACCACGGAGCCCCAGCTGAGTCCGGCATTGATTCCACTTACTTGTGCCGGGCTCCTCTCCGCCTTCTTTCCTGTCGACCTCACTTGGTCAACTCTTGTTCTCTTCCGACCCCGGCGGTATTAGGGTGTCCTAGACCTAGAGATTCCCTTCCTTTCCCCCCTTAATTTGCTCTTGTCTCATATTTTCTGATACCCTCCTTTTGAGAGAGTTCAGCCTTCTTTTTCTTTTCAGGTTATCTCCTGCCTTCTGCTTAAGGCCCTCAAGGAGGCAGGGTGTATGTAGCCCCATCACTTCTGGCGCACCCTGGATATTGCTACACCCTCAGGAACTCACTGCTGGTGAGTTCGAGAGTTAGCGACCCCGAGGGATTCCTGAGCTGGGTCCGGTTTTCCCCCTTTTATCCATTACCTCTGGGGCGGACCCTCGCCTCTTTCACTTTCCTATCTGCCTTTCATGGCGCTCCTTCCTTCCAAGTCCCTCAATCCGCATTCTTAGAGGGTTAAGGGCATTTCTTTTCTTCCTGCCCGTTTTTGCCTTATTCTCCTTTTGTTTTCCATTTCTTCTTCTAGTATATAAGGTAGTAGTTAGTTTTAGTTGTAGTTTACTTTTCATTATCATCTTCACGATCATCCAAACCATTAGGGGCCGATAACCTAGATGTGTGGCCCCTTAAAACAACAATTATCATCATCATCATCATCTTCTGTTCGTTGCTCAGTTTCATTCCTCTTCATTTATTTCATCTGTCATGAAACCTTCTGATGAGGTCATCTGATTCGTGAAATAGACTAAACTCATCCCCAACCTCGCGGAAACGGAAATAATACGGGATATTGATAAATTTAATGATAATAATAATAATAATACGCTGACAAAAAATATTTCGAATTTTTTAGGAGGAGAAAGACAGAGTTCAAATGAGTCGTCCTGTTGCAAAACTCGTTTAATCCACTTGTGAATTAGAATGATGTCGTAAAATTATTTATTTACTTATTTTATTTTATTTTATTTTATTTTACTTTACTTTATTTTATTTTGTTTTATTTCGTTTTGTTTAATTTTATTTTATTTTTTCTTGTTTTATTTTTATTTTGTTTTGTTTTATTTTATTTCGTTTTATTTTTTTAAAATTGTTTTGTTTAATTTTTGTTTTGTTTTTTGTTTTGCTTTGTTTTATTTTATATTTTATTTTGTTTTATTTTATTTTTGTTTTGTTTATTTTGCTTTATTTTATAGTGTTTTATTTTGATTTTCCAGAAAACAAACACAAAAACAAACAAAAACACGAAGCAAAAAGCAAAATTCAAAAACAAAAGCAATTGCAGAAAACAAAAAACTAGAAATACAAAGCAAAATTCAAAAAAGGCAAAATCAGAAAACAAACACAAAACCAAAACCAATAAATAAAGCAAAAAGTAAAATTCAAAAGCAAAAGCACAAAGCAAACACAAATCCAGGAACCAAAAACTTCAAGCAAAAGAAAAAATTAGAAAACAACAAACACAAAAGATACGCGAGGCAAAGTCCAGAGAAACGTTTCACATGAAATTGATTCTTATTCACAAGTGAATTAAACGAGTTTTGCAACTGGACGACTCAAATGGTTTTGAGAAGTGAGAATGGACCTAGCCAAGATAGGGGGACAAGACGACGACTAATTAAATAGTACAGAGGTTTCCAGGAGACGGGGGAGGAGCCAGAGAGAAAGGAAATAACCTTCACAGGGTCTCACAACTTGAGGGACGTCGGTTGGTGATCACGGGACCCCAGCTGAGTCCGGCATTGCTTCCACTTACTTGTGCCGGGCTCCTCTCTGTTATCTTCCCTCTCGATCTCCCTTGGTCAACTATTGTTCTTCTCCAACCCCGACGGTATTAGGATATCCGAGGCCTAGGGAGTCTCTTCCTTTCCTGCCTTAATTGGCCCTTGTCTCATCTTTCCTGATCCCTCATTCTTCCAGCGGTCAGCACTCCTGGTTTCTTTTCACTATAGCTCAAGGCCCTCAAGGAGGCAGGGTATGACTAGCCCCACCACTTATGGTGCACCCTAGATTGTGAGTCTGGGATTTAGTGACCCCGAGGGATTCCTGAGCTGTGTCCAGTTTTTCTCCTTCTTCTTCCATTGTCTTTGGGGTGATCCATCTCCTCTTTACCTTTCCAATCTGCTTTTCCTGTCTCTCCTTTCTTCCAAGTAACTTAATTCTCATTCTTCGAGGGTTGAGGGTATTTCTTTTCCACCTGTCTTTTGTTTCCCTTATTCTTATTTTTTGTTTTCCATTTCTTCTTCTAGTATGTAAGTATGTAGTTAGTTTTAGGTTTAGTTTAATATCATTACATTTTCACTATCACCAGATAACCTAGATGTTAGGCTCCTTAAACAAACAATTATCATAATCATCATCATCAGAAGAGTGAAGTAGGAGAATAGATGAGAAGATACTGGTAGAGAGTCAAGGCAGAGAATGCAAACCATACAGTAAAGTCAGTCAAGTGTGGTCCATAGAAGGTCAAGACGTAAATAAATAAAAATAATAATACGAGGTAGAACAATTTTAAGTGGGAGTGAAGATCCAAGGAGAAATAATTTCATCTCTGAGATTCGCTGATGACATCGTCATCTTGGCCGACACGCCTGAGGATTTGAATGAGTTTTTGAATGTATTCTTACGGAAAGAATACATGATGAAAATTAATAAATGTAATACAAAAATACTGGAATGCAGCCGAAATATATTGTAATGGGTTAACGTTAATAATAAGAAAAGCTCCTCTGTTGGGCGTTATTTGTAATGGTTTTTGTGTTAAATGAATCTTGCTCCACTGTTGGGCGTTATTTGTAACGGTTTATGAGCTTAATGACCCTCGTTGAGGCAGCCATTTGTAATTGTTTATGGGACTTAAACTTGCCTCACTAGTTGGGCGTTAATTGTAATGGTTTTGTGAGAACTGATGAATAATGTTAATAAAAAAGAAGTTAATTATTTAAATAGTCGCCCTTTTGGGTGATCAAAATGAAACATTTAATTGTGTATTAATCTTAATAGTGTATCTGTATTGTTGTCAGCTTCACTAAAAAAGTACATAATGTGTAGTATTATATGTAGCCAAGGGCGCCAGACCATTTATATATCATGATCAAAATAATATATTAAACCTCGGTTAAACAGAGGTAGAGCATCGAAATTCCTATCTCCAGCCGTAGTGAAACTTACGTAATCTAACCTTACGATAATTAGTTCAGGAGTATGGTGTTGCCTTATAGTAATTTCTAGCTACTAAAGGAAACCAGTCAAACATTTGAATTTAAAAATGAATTTATTATATAAAAACAACAAGTGCAAAAAAAAATACTTAAGATAATAATAATAATAAATTTAAATTAAAGAATCTACTGAATTTACTTGTATTATGGGTCTTGATTGGAAATTGGAGTATACAGAGTTAATTGAATAAAATATAGATTGCATTTAATAAGCATGAAAGACTACTGATTTGACTGGAGTAAAACTGTTTAAATCGCTCACCGCATTGAAGATCTTTGTAGTAGGATTGTTGCGTAGAGAGTTCCTGATGTTCCTTAAAGTAATTAATTTATATGTGGATGACGGAATAAATTCCAAAAATCATCCCTGTGACAGTAGCCTCGTACACAACCATGTCACAGTTTGATGAGACATAATGTCCTATCAAATTCACATACTTAAATAGTCAACTGTCTAGTTTAGCACTGTGTTACAGACTCCATCTCGCTACAAGTTCCACTCTTCTCCAGCAATTCAATAATAATAATCCATTTGGGCGGCCGTCATATATATAACGTTCCCAGGCACGCGCCCACCCCCACTTCTGAAGTCGCTAGGCGATATAAGCCCGCCTTTCACATATCAACAATGACAATACTTCATTGTAGCATTTCTCGGGAGGTCCAGCCCACCTTTTGTATAAAGTTGCAAAGGACTCATTCATCGGCCCAGCATTGTTAGTGGCAAGTCTTCATAGAATCTTTTCTTAGAATGATTTGTATACTGGTAGAATACTTGATGTGAAAGACATAAGTGTCTATTTATGTCATTTCCAAGAAGCCGTGGATAAGCCTCCCTTCTGTGAACAACCCTCTTCTTCTCTTGTTCGAATTTTCTTCAGAAATAATATTCAGTCAAGCGTCTAACTTATTTCAAATATAATGTGTATCGCTCCAAGTCCTTTCAATTGCCATAATATTCTACATTACCGCATAATAATAGATATAAACATATTAGTTAACATAATAACTAATAAAAGGTAAAATGTAAACTTTAAAAATATTGATAATAATAATTGAAACGTGGATGGCCAGCGTGGATGGGCCTACTTACCTGTCTTTAGAGGTCCGCATCGCTTCCACAGCAAAATCACCTCCAGATCACATGCCCCAACAGAAGAGCACCCAAAGGGGAAGAAGGAAGGTGGAGAAGGGGACAACGCACAGGCTATTCTACAGACACCCCCCAATAACCAACAGAACTGCTTCCGACGAAATAATGCCACAACAGTTACTTAAAAATTTAAAATAAAAATATAATTGTAAAAATTTAAGGAACACCTCCACCAGAAAACAGAACATGCATCAACCAGCATAATTTACAAAGAAGGCAAGAGACCACTTAACATGCTTGCTTGCAAAGCAAACAAAAGAAAAGAATTAAATTAAAATTAAAATGTTAAAGCCCAAAGATTAAAAAAGGAAATACAGGCATAATTAAATGAGAACGGGCTTGATAATTTACAAGGGAATGCAATACCGATCCGACATGCAGGGATCCAGACCACGCCATAAAACGAAAAATTTAAAATTAAATAAATAAAATAAAATATGATCAATTAAGAAATTCCCGATATTCGTGACTAAGAAAAACACAAGAACATTCACCAAAAACATAAGGTTAAACCAACAAGATTAACAAAAGCATATTAAGCTAACACCACAACACGTTTGAGTTTACCGCTTGATCCAAGAGACTGCACTCGAGACCAGAATGCATTTGGCAAAACAAAAACAAACATGGCCACTAAAAACAGGAGACCGCATGTCCAATCGAATTACGGCAAACAATTAGCATTATTAAATTTTAAAATAAGCAGAAAGAAGGGAAGAAAACAATTACGTCTAAATACTATTAACATGAGGGTGGAGCATCGGATCGTAAAACAGATTAATAATATGCCAATCCCAAGATTGCCAAAAGAAAATAAATAATAATTTAAAACGTAAAATAAACTAGAAATGTGTCTCCAGAAGGTACGAAGAAAAGATAACAAAATTAATATATATCTGGTAACATTATTAAAACATAAAAAAATCAGGCCTACCAGGCGAAACAAAATACAGCATCACAACTTACATGCAAGGCCAATATTGGAGCTCCCATAATAAAATAAAAATAAAATAACAACGTACCTTAACTTTTCTGTGGAGACACAATGAAAATAAAATAATTAACACATTTTGAATATGGCACTAAATTGCCTGAAAATGGCCTACCCAGCCATGCGCCGTTTTGGTATCACAAGCACTGGTCTGCATCGAGATGCGATTTTCATTTCGTACTTCTTCACTGCGAAACGATGAAATAATAGCCTGAAGAGCACAGGCAATTCCCTTCCATCGTATATCCATATTTTGTAAAAGCTAGGGGCCAATGCCCCCTAGCCCACGAAGAGATACTCTGTCACACCAGCTGGCTAGTTGCTTCTTCCACGACAGACAATGAAAATCCTAAGATGGCGGAGAATCCCACGTCAGATACCAAACTGCATTTATGTAAATAGTTATTGTCCAATCAAGGCTTGACACATCAATCAACAATGTGATTATTAAGTCATTAATTTGGCGGTATCATGAATACACAGTCCTTTGTTTCATGACGTAGGAAAAAATAGCCTTCAAACATGACACGAATAGGATAAGTTTATAAGGCACCCCAACACACTCTATCGGAGAAGAAGGAACCACGTGAAGAAACCCCGAAGTCCGACAGCAGCTGCCATCTCGTGTTCACAAACGGAATCAAGTCACCAGGCGGTCGATTCAAAGGTCGTGAATTCACATCCAGGTAGATACATATTTGAAAACGTTGGGACGGGCTCTTGCACGTAACAGTCTCCCTCCCTTAAGCGTGAACACCTTTCACGAATATGCCTAGGCATAGGCAGTACTCCTTAACTAGTCGATTCACCAAGCATGTTTCTAGAAGATAATGTTCACCAGTTAACTCCAATTGATGGACGAAACCGCATCGTTTTGGTTAGGAAGAGTGCAGGGTCAGATTATCAGTGAAGGGATAATTGATCACCTCGCAAACCACTTAGTTAACAGCTTCACTGTGTCCATAAGTCTTCAGAAACGCAGAACACCAGCACCAGCAGTGCTTTCATAGTCCGAGACACGTTAGGTAAATTTTTCAATAAGTCCAATGTAGTTAGCTTTAAACGAAGTAGGTGGAAGCAATGTGCCAGATATCATTCGACGCGTGGGCAGCCATTTACAAAACAGAAGTTAATCTTATTTAAAAAAAAAAGGTTTCCAGAAATTACTAAATCTTACTACATTTTATAAAAGAGAAACAAAGTTGAATTTAAATGAAGAAAATTTTTCTGACCATGCCCTAGTGTGCCCAACTCTAGGAATGGGTATTCCAAGATTCAGACACCTAGATATCAAGGGAAAGGCTGTAGCCGCTTTTGAAAGTTCAGATATTTGAATATCGCGCTACATTGCTTCTCGAAGCATTTGGAAATAATTTACCGATACTTGGATGTCAAGTGACGTTGCGAGTAATAGCAGAGGTCGAGGCTATTTATTGATTAAATAGATAACTATGGAGTAGAGACTTGTGACTGGGATCAGATTACTGGCACTGCCAAATGAAAGAGAATGCAATTAGTATCAAGTAAATCGGACCAGGGATTCAAGAGTTATGAGGATTTCCAGATTACAACGTGATGACGCGTGACCCTGACAGTTTTGAATAAAAGCCAGCTGGCCGAAGCAACTTCAGCTCATTCTAACACAAGCATTTGCCTAGCAAGTTGCTACGACGCTGAGCCAAGGCACATGGTTGCCGGATCTACGCAGAAGTTCTTTTCAAAGTCGTGATAGTCACGAAAGTGCTGCGCTACGAGGTGGAACTTAGTAAGTTTACGGCGAGGAGAATCACTGAGGTGATTGATTTTCTACAGACATTGGTGGAAATATTTATATTTCTACAAGGACATATGCTAGACTTTGTCTAAAAATAGTATTTTGTCACAGTCCAGTAATAACTAATACTTGGATATTTAAATCCATTTGTCAGTTTTCATTTTTTGTAACTAGTTAACCACTTCGATCTGTCAGTACACTGAAGGCTAGTCTATAACGGTGGCGTTCATTAGTCTACGCAAGGGAAACTACAAGTTGCTTAGCGCATGGTAGATGGTGATATAATAAACCATGCCCAGGGAACGATCTTCAGAACAGCCGTTGATTGGTTAGACTGTCAATGTTTTTCTTGTACTGATAAGATTACCGTGAGTTATGTTACAACTGACATATTTAAGAATAGATCACTTAGATCTGACCCTATTTAAACAAAATGTTATGGCTTTGATAGAAGCCCATATTAAAATGGAACAACAGTTAATTCAAACGTCAAGAGATACTACCACTATGTCTGACTAGACGGATTGTGGGTATATAATGGCGGCCGATACAAGGATTGTACATGCTTGTCCGATAGGGCATGTCTACGGATAAATCTGGTACAGACCAGGTTTACTACACTTCAAGACCATCAAGAAATGTAAGCCACATTTGAATTATATTATGCCTAGCTAATTGGAACAAACTATTTTTTTTCTGCAGATGACCAACACATTTTTCTTCTTCGTATTTAAAGCTTGCAATGATTTACGCAACACTTACTAGAGTTATTCTGAGTATTTTCAGCACTCAGAACAGTTTAGGATCGATGACCGAGCATTTCGAGCATTTATTTGAATATTTCATATTTTTGGGAAATCACGGTAATCAGCCGATGTAACTGTAAAAGTTAAATTTATTTTTGTTGAGGAATGGATATTTTTTCCATATTCGAAGATTCGAACATGTGGATTCTCACATAATGAGATGATAATTAAACACATTTAAAATTATATAATTAATAATAATAATAAAAATCCACTAATAATAATAATAATAATTTTCATAATTTTTCTAAATAATTCTTGGATATTATATTTTCTAATAATCATATGTATTGAGAGAGAGCCTATGAAGTAGTTTAATCATTTCTAGTCTGGAACAGGAGATTTTCCGAAGGAGAGTGGTTAGCGCAAGCCCGCTTTCAACCAACATTTCAGTTCTGGTTGAACACTTGATATTTGCATTGAGCAAAGTATATTTTTCAGATAACACGGAGAGGCATGAAACGGGAAGCAAATGATAATTGTATCAAATAGGATATTTTTGTATTTATATAAAATCATGACGTAAATACACTCGAAAGTGAAATAAAGATTTTCATGAGTATGGTAAATTCACGGGTTGAACTGAATGGTAAAATAAAATAAACTTGTAAGTTTATTAATCTTCCAGTGTTGATAACAAGCAGAGGCTTGATTTATTGTATAAATTTTGGGAAGAAAATTTATGTGTGTGGAGTAGTTGAAATGCCATTCCCAGGTGCGCATGTTAAGTCGTAGGAATGAAGAGGTTTTTTCGAGCATCAATCAAATAGCAGGTTCGATGGCTCAGGTTTATAGTAGGAGTATTGGAGCCACACATTTCGTCGTATGAATGACCCGAAGGTTATTTCGTAAAACCATCAGTTCTTATTTCAACCTTGTTTACAAATTCCATTTAGACTTTGATTTTGCTAGAACCCGGATTTGTCATGATAGTAGTTTATTCTTCTTCAGAGGAAGACCTTTGCCGTTGTTGTCGTAATATTGTGTTCTTACACAAATAATAGAATGGGCCACTGCCAATTAAAAATAATTCTTTAACCACGAATAATTTGAAGGATATTTTCAATCCTAGTGCCATGAACTAAATGAATTTATTATGAAACTACAATTCTAATTTCCGCATTCTGTCGAAGAATTGCAAGTTGTGAAAGTTGCTAAAAATGGCCATGAATATAAATATTTTTATAATAATGTTCCCAAGTGGAAAATTGAATAGTTGAATGGTTCAACCATTTATTGATCAAGTTGATGATTCAGAAATCATATATTTTGTTAGGAACTTGAAGTTCATAATCGAGTCACTTCTCGAATGTTAAATGTCAGAAGAACAATTAATTGTTGTTGTGCTTCGCACAGTTCTTCGATGCTATGCTCAAGGTCAAATACTTTTCAGATGTTATTAATATGTATAAATAATTTGTATTGCTTCAATGATAATAATATTTTCGACGATGTATTTTTGAAACTGGAAAAATAAGTGAAAGTTAAAATTCTATGAACATTTATTCTACGAGTGTTAATATCATGTAAATATTCGAACAGTGATCTACGATATTTCCAGTAGAGACAATTAACTTTTAACTGGAATTAATCATTAATAATTTTGGAACACGGTCTACAGGACTATTAATCAGACTTGTGTTTCCAAAAAAAATAATTGTCAAATGTGTTTGGAAAATTTCTGTATATTGTGTGTAAATAAGAGTGTGGGTCGCCACACGTGAGTGATGCTACTTTGAGCATTTTTGCAGTCAATTTTAACTTCAAAATAAACTGAGATAATTTTACAGGATGTGTTACTCCCAATTAAATCTCCTTCTATCCTTATTGTTGCATTGAGCCAAAAATCAGTAAAGCTTTTTTTCTATTTGATGTCGTTTTTGCGATTTGCTTTAACCCATCTGGCGCTCCGGGATATTTTGATTCTCGTGCTGACTGATTATTGGTAAAATGCATATGTGGTCGTGCGGACTCCGGTCTAAACGGGCACACTAGATCCGTGCTTACAAAATTTCATTAACAAGTTTACCTTTTTACAGACTAGAAGTACCTTTCAAGATTACATGAGTTAAACGACTATACATTTAGAAGGAACTACGGTAGAGGAATTACCACTTAAATTCCCAAGGAATCATGTATATAAATTTTACCATGAGTTATGTCTCCCACCGAGTCCAACTTACCATGCTAGCATCTTTTATGAAAGCATCAAAATTGGTTTCAATTTTACAATATACCATAAAAATGGGAATTATCCAACCGTTACAGTTTGTATCCCAGCAGAGTTTTCATATCCAGTTCAAAATTCCAGAAGGAACAGATGCCTGAAGGCTTCAATGAAGGTTAGGGATACTCTACATTATACAAAATAAGTTTACAAAATTTATGGTAGCATTTCCTCATTAGAAACGTCTCCACCTCGTTTAATGTGCGAAAGATGCACTCTGGAAATTTTGTTGGCCATAGGGTAACCGGAGTCAGGAATGTCTCTACATAACATGGGCCTTTAAATCGAGGGGTCAACTTGCTTGAAACTAGATTACTGACGCCCTTGGGCTCGAAATTGCGGACGTACACAACATCACCAATTTCCAAATCAGTTGGCTTGCGACAGGCATTGTGTCGCTTGGCAAGTTGGCCATGTGATACCTTAATATTCTCTCTAGCCTTGTCGAATTTCGCCCTCATATCCTCGGGCGTGAAACTGTCTGGAAGGAGATCGTGCAGGTTCCACAGATTAGACAACGGAGAATTAGCCATAAAGGAAAACATTAACGAACAAGATGTTCAGGAAAGAACATATAGCCTACTTTCTCCTAAATGTATGGGTATAGTTATAACTCTTTGTCTCCTAATTTTTTCCAATTCGAAATGCAAATTGGCACACTGGATTTGAGGAGTGGCGTTCAAATAATTTACCCCAGCATTTTGCAATTTCATCAGTAAACACTCCAAACAACGTAGGTATTCAGTTTATTAACACCTACTACTTACAATAATTTCAACTAGTTGCTCTAAACGTATCACTGGGAGAAACATATTTAATATAACTATTACACAGCTAATTTGTAATCGCGCGCGGCTAACGAGGAAGACAGGCCATGGCGCGTAAACCAAACCCTTCTGTGACGTAGGCAATGTACCGGTACTGCTTGATGATGCCGTGATAATCGCGCCTTATCTTGGGGATGTGTACCCTCTATCGGCAAAAATAATAACCTTCGCAATTATACTGTAGACATGGGTTCACTAACTGGCCGGTAGAGAGCATAGCTCGTATCTAGAAGGCTGTGGTTACCAATAACATAGTTCAAGTAATTACTCCTAGATGTCACTCCGGTGGTGAATGTTGTTTTAATTAAATATATATTTTCCATTTCAAAATGCACCATATAATGCTTTATTTTATAACGTCTCAATACTCAAGAAATAATAAATATAAAAAAATCAAGAAAAAAAGTCCAACTCTGATAGGATTTGAACCACGGCCAGCCTGGTGAAAGACTAACGCGCTGACCACGCAGCCAATCGTGCACACAGTAATAGATCGTTAGGAACCAATACATATACCACGTTATAGCAAATCATGACTTGGACTAAACGATTTCTTTACTGGAGTATATTTTAAACCGAGTTCATTTCATAGAAAGTTCATATATTTGTTACCACTAGCCTATATTGCATGCAACATACTGAAATTAATAAAATATAGGTCCGAACGAGAGATCAGCTGCCATCTTGTCAAATAACCAAAACGACTCAGCTTTTTAAAATCACTTCTAGACTATGATATTAAAATATAAACTTTTAATTTCAAACGGGCCACGTCGTTTCAAACAGATTAAACGATTCTTGGTTCGATAGTCGGAACTGGTGGGTCCCATGTTAAGGATTATAAAGTTTGCATAATTCACACGGCCGCCATTCTGAAATGGTACGGTTGATGACCTCGTAGTTTGGGCACAAGACGCGCCTCATATGAAGGAACGTTGTTACCAAATTTGGTAAAGATCCGAATATTAGTTTGGTTGTAATGCATTATTACGTTTTGACCATTTGAGTGGCCGCCATTACCTTTTGGTAAATATGGCGGCAATATAAAACATGACACTGAGGTGCCCTTTGCCAGTGCTACCTCTGTACCAAATTTCGTTCAATTCGGTTTAACCGTGTTCGAATTGATACGGACAGACATTCAGAGTACACACACTCACATACATACACACACACACAGACTCACACACATACACACACACAGACAGACACACTTTTTTTCGCCCTGTAGTGATCTCATAAGTCTACTTTCATTTTTTGCAAAAATCGAAAGTAGGCTATAAAGGGGTGGCTTGCGTGCTCTCATGCACGGCGGTGTTGAAAGCAAAATTGAGCCAATGCAAATTAGAATCCCACTTGGAATGGTCGACGTGGTGGAAAGCAATCAGAGCAGAACGGAGGTTACGATTGACTCGCTCAGCGAGAGACGGGTTAGGAAAATAGGGAGTGGTGGTTACATGCGAAATAGCATAATCAAATAAGAATTGACGGAACTGATGAGATACAAAGCACTTGGCATTATCTGACACCAGGTACTGACATGGCCCAAAAGACGATAAGATGGAATTAAGACACTTTATGACGGAACTGGTCGTAGCCTGTCTGGTGGGGAAAATCCAACTAAACCGGGTGAAACCGTCAGTGCAAACAAGCGCAAATTGGTTTCCCCGACCAGAGCGAGGTAACGGCCCAACATGGTCGATAAAAAGCCTCTCCATGGGTCTAGATGCCGGCTCAGATGACAACAGGCCAACCTTAGTAGAAACCGGAGGTTTGCTAATACTACATGCAGCACAATTTCTAATGAGCCTCCTGATGTCGCCATCCATACCTTGCCAAATGAAGAACTGTCTGATTTTAGCTCGGGTCTTGAATACTCCTAGGTGGCCACCAATAGGAGATTCGTGATAGTAACGAAAGATTTACGGAATGAGGACCGATGGGAGCACAATTTTAGGTAGACGGTCATGACGAGATGAACAACACAATACACCATCCTTTAGAGAGTATGGCTTGATTACTTCACCAGAATTGATTCGGTCAATTAGGCAAGATAAGGAGGGATTTTCTTTCTGGAATCTCCTCACATCTTCAAAAAGCACAGGGGAATTGCTGAGAACGACATTGACATAATTTACGGGTGATACAAGGTTTACGGGTTCACATCCCTGAATATCCTCTTCGGCTGTTTCCTCATACATGCGGCTTAATGAATCAGCTACCGCATTTTCAGACCCACGAATATGTTGGACTGTGAACTGGAATGACAGAATCCTAGTTGCCCATCTGCCAATCCTACCAGTTTTACGGGGTTTCCCTAAGACCCAGCTCAAGGCTTGGTTATCGGTCTCAAGGAGAAACTTAGTGTGCTCAAGATACATACGGAATTTTACCAGAGCGAACAACACTGCTAAACCCACAAGTTCGTATATGGAATACTTCCTCTCTGCGTCCGTTAAGGTACGAGAAGCGTATGCAATAGGTTGCCTACCCAGATCAGATTCTTGCAGTAGGACACAACCAACACCACGACCAGACGCATCAGTCTGCACAATGAACTGCTTCCCAAAATCCGGAATGGCTAACACAGGGGCGTTAGAGAGCGCAAGCTTAAGATCTCCAAAGGCTGCCTGCTGAGAGGGACCCCACTCAAACTTCACAGCCTTTTTGTGTAATTGATTTAGAGGAGCAGCACGGTCGGCAAAGTTACTGATGAACTTACGGAAGAAGTTCACCATACCAATGTAACGAGCAACACCCTTGGCGTTCTTGGGTGGTTTAAACTCTCTGATGGCCTGCGTACGAGACTGGTCCACGGAGATACCAGATTCAGAAACAATATGGCCCAAGAAGGAAATTTTGGGCTTGGCAAAGGAAACCTTGGACAATTTGACGGTAAGACCAGCGTCACACAATCGATCAAGTACAACTTTCAGATGATCAACGTGTTCCTCGAAGGACTCAGAATAGATCACCACATCGTCAAGATAGTGGTACACAAACTTGAATTTAATTTCTGAAAACACCTTGTCCAGAAGTCTGCTCAACACAGCGGCTCCGGTGGATAGGCCAAACGGGACACGGGCATACTCAAACAGGTTCCAGTCAGTGGAAAAAGCAGTAACGTGCCTGGATTCCGGAGAGAGGGGAATTTGGAAGTAAGAAGAATTTAAATCGAAGATCGTGAACACCTTCGCGTTGCGAAACCAACTAAAGCAAGTAATGAGGTCCGGCAAAGGGATGGATTGCAAAACAACTTTTTGATTAAGAGCCCTATAGTCGACCACCGGCCGAAAACCACCGTTAGGTTTTGGCACAACAAATACAGGGGATGAGTAGGCAGAGATAGAAGGTTGGATTACACCATCTTCCAACATCTTATCGATAATCTTACGAAGTTCAGCCATCTTGGGCGGGGCAAGGCGATACGGGCTGGAACGCACCGGCACAGAATCGGTTAGCTCAATCTTGTATTCCATCAAATGGGTTACACCCAACTTGTCCGTAAATACATCACTATACTCCTGACATAACCTCTTAATGGCATCCTTTTGAAGACTCGTTAGATTTTCCAGATCGAGATCCTCAATAGTCATAGGTTCACTAACAGACTTGACAGCAGGAGAAGATAAAACCGGGTTAAACGATAATTTACTTAGCGGATTAAACTTAAACCATAAGTTGCGAGCACCAAAATCAAGAAGCATACCAACGTGTGACATGAAATTAGCTCCAATGACCACAGAACAAGAAAGATTTCTGGCAACAAAAAATTTTAACTTCCAAGAAAAATTTAGAATATGGATTTTGACTGTCATACTACCCAAAATATTTAAGTTTGAACAATTTGCCGAAATAAAAGATTCATTGTTAGGCTCTAACTCAGGAAATTTGCAAACACTCTTCATAGATAAAACCAGTGCTCGCTTATAAAGGATGCGACACTACCAGAATCAAGCAATGCAGAAACGGGCTCGTCATTAACACAAATTTCAATAAACGTGGATATTCCTTTAGCCACAGGAGAAATTCCAAAATCATTATTCACTCTAAAACGATTACAATTAGATGACGAGGGCACCCGCACCACAGGTTTCACATTATGTTTAGAATTAGGCTGACTTGCCACGACATTGCTCACCGACAGGTTAGGTTGGTCAGCGACATAAGCAGAATTAGCACGTGAAGATTTAGTTTTCAAAGAGTTACCAAGATTTTCATCAGTAGGGCGACCAGAAACTTCACAGGGTTTTCCCAAACTCTCATGCACAGAAATATCCTTAGAAGTAACACCCGAATTGGTCTCCACAACATTTCGTCATTGGCGATACACAACCTGGTTACTCGGACACACCTTCTTAACATGTCCCACGCCACGGCACGTGTGGCACTTAATATTGGGTCTTGGGTGGAACATAACCTTAGGCGGGGGACGAGACAACAAGGAAGGAGGGGGACGAGACATCAAGGAAGGAGGGGGAACATTAGCTACACGAAAGGAATCTGCATGTTTCACAGCCATAGCCTCTATAACGACCTGTTTCAGCTCGACAAATGACGAAGGCCTGGTACACATAGTCATGTATGACCTATATTGAGGCGAAAACCCATTTACAATCGACGACACCAACTGTCGTTCAGTTAAAGGGGATGCAAATACCTGGGCATACACCTTAATGTCACTGACATAGTCGCTAAGTGACTCGTCCAACCTTTGGACACGATACAAGAACCTTTGCTCGAGAGTACTAAGGGCACTCGCAGGGACAAAAAAAAAACCACAACACTTCCCTAATGAACATGGCTAAGGACATGCGGAGGTGGATAGCTTCAATTACCTTATCGCGCAGCATACCGGATGCAACAGGATACAAAAGTTGAAAAATCTGAATTTCCGACATCCCAAAAATCGAGGCATGGTTACCCAATTCGACCACTTGTTTTAAAAATAGGACCACTTGGGTAACGTCATCTAGGTTGAAACTCGTCAACTTAGTTAAGAAACCAGAAATAGGATGAGGAATCGACCCATAATTAACGGTAGGCGAGAATGTAGCATTTGGAAAAGAGACATTGTTACCAAGGTAGCCCGCTCGCACACCCTCTACAGGAGACAAAACATTTACATTGCTAGAGAAAGAACTGGGATGCAATGGGTCGGCAGGACCCAGGAAATCATTAGGTGACCTAACATGAGAAGAATGACCGTATGCAGGGTTAAGTGGTATGGACGAGCCAGAGCCAGACAATAGAGGGGCAGGCAAACCACTACTAGTAATCGATCCCAAAACCTCAGACCTAGTAAACAGAGGTGATTCACGTTCAACCCCAGAAGAACTCTCCAAATTCACAAGGTTATCTCTTAAGTCAATTAAATCGAAAACACTATTATTGTCGGCCATTTTAAAAAACACAGAATGCAGACAGACAATACAGAAGGAAACAAATTTTAGGAATTACGAGGACAGTTTACACTTTCACAACAATACCATAACTACCAATTACCAACACCATAGATTAGGCTGACACTCGAATACCGCCACCATATTATACAAGATCAAACACAATGCTGCCCAGAACTGCATACGTCACCGCCAGCTTGGCTCGAGAACAGGAAGCTAAATTACAAAAATTAGCACAAAACACATGGCGAAGAGCTTCAGACAGGGCTCCAGGATGCCTTCACTCGTATCATGTAGGCTATCAGAATATTACCAAATCCACATTTCCCATGCCAAGAACACATGCCAGCCACTTACCGAGCTTCTTCTTCAGTGGGAATGTTGCATACAAACAGGATAACATACAGCAGCAAACACCTCTCTTTGAACCGGTCACTTACATAACAGCACATGAATATTCAGAGGCAAACATGAAATTAAACAAAGGACGAGGATTAGCTTTACATAACATCAAGTGCACTGGCATGACAGATCCCACCAACAACCGCTCCATCAGCATCAGAAGGGTCCATAAAACGAGCTTGCGGGTATTGAGGAGGGGATAGTTACGGAAGCGAACTCGAGCTCGGTCTGCTACCAAAATGAAACGTGGATGGCCAGCGTGGATGGGCCTACAGAGACCAAGGCCATGATGCAAAACAAGAAATTTAAAATTAAATTAACAAAATAAAATTGGATCAGAAAGTAAATCCATAATTTGCATGACGGAGAAAAACACAAGAACATTCACCAAAAACATAAGGTTAAACCAACAAGATTAACAAAAGCATATTAAGCTAACACCACAACACGTTTGAGTTTACCGCTTGACGCCAAGAGACTGCACTCGAGACCAGAATGCACTTCGGCAAAACAAAAACAAACATGGCCACTAAAAACAGGAGACCGCATGTCCGATCGAATTACGGCAAACAATTAGCATTATTAAATTTTAAAATCAGCAGAAAGAAAGGAAGAAAACAATCACGTCTAAATACTATTAACATGAGGGTGGAGCATCGGATCGTAAAACAGATTAATAATATGCCAATCCCAAGATTGCCAAAAGAAAATAAATAATAATTTAAAACGTAAAATAAACTAGAAATGTGTCTCCAGAAGGTACGAAGAAAAGATAACAAAATTAATATATATCTGGTAACATTATTAAAACATTAAAAAAATTAGACCTACCAGGCGAAACAAAATACAGCATCACAACATACATGCAAGGCCAATATTGGAGCTCCCATAATAAAATAAAAATAAAATAACAACGCACCTTAACTTTTCTGTGGAGACAATGAAAATAAAATAATTAACACATTTTGAATAACATATTATATGGCACTAAATTGCCTGAAAATGGCCTACCCAGCCATGCGCCATTTTGGTATCACAAGCACTGGTCTGCATCGAGATGCGATTTTCATTTCGTACTTCTTCACTGCGAAACGATGAAATAATAGCCTGAAGAGCACAGGCAATTCCCTTCCATCGTATATCCATATTTTGTAAAAGCTAGGGGCCAATGCCCCCTAGCCCACGAAGAGATACTCTGTCACACCAGCTGGCTAGTTGCTTCTTCCACGACAGACAATGAAGATCCTAAGATGGCGGAGAATCCCACGTCAGATACCGAACTGCATTCATGTAAATAGTTATTGTCCAATCAAGGCTTGACACATCAATCAACAATGTGATTATTAAGTCATTAATTTGGCGGTATCATGAATACACAGTCCTTCGTTTCATGACGTAGGAAAAAAATAGCCTTCAAACATGACACGAATAGGATAAGTTTATAAGGCACCCCAACACACTCTATCGGAGAAGAAGGAACCACGTGAAGAAACCCCGAAGTCCGACAGCAGCTGCCATCTCGTGTTCACAAACGGAATCAAGTCACCAGGCGGTCGATTCAAAGGTCGTGAATTCACATCCAGGTAGATACATATTTGAAAACGTTGGGACGGGCTCTTGCACGTAACAATAATAATAATAATAATAATAATAATAATAATAATATTAATAATAAAATATATAAAATTATTTCATTCTGGTCACAAATTGGGACCATCACAATATCAGAAACGTATATGGACATCAAATTGGCAGGGGAAAAGCTGAAGGAAGTAGGAGTCTTCTGTTACTTAGGAAGCAAAATAACAAGTGATGGACGAAGCAAGGAGGATATAAAAAGTAGGTTGGCTCAGGCAAGGAAAGAATTTCTACAAAAAAAAAGGAATTTGTTGATATCGAATATAGATTTAGGTATTAGGAAGTCATTTTTGAAAGGCTTTGTTTGGAGTATGACACTCTATGGAAGTGAAACTTGGACTATTGTTGCAGCAGAAAAGAGGAGATTGAAGCATTTGAAATGTGGAGTTACGGGAGAATGATGAAGATCAGATGGGTAGATAGGGTTACAAACGAAGAGGTATTAAGACGAGTGGGAGAGGAGAGATGTTTCTGGAGACTGCTAATGAAGAGAAGAGATAGGTTGGTAGGACACAGCTAAGACACCCAGGAATAGCAAGCTCAGTTATGGAAGGAAGGGTTGAGGACAAGAACTGTTGGAGTAGACCAAGGTTAGAATATGTTACACAGATTGCCTCGGACGTAGGGTGTGGTAGGTATGTAGGGAAGAAACGATTAGCTCAGGACAGGGAGGCAAGGAGCGCTGCATCAAACCGGTCAAAAGACTGAAGACTCAAACAACAACACGAGGTAGAATGGATGCCTTTTAACTCTAAGAGTAAAAACGCATTCTTTAAAAGAGTTGGAGAGAGAATAGTGATAATAAAAATCATTTCAAGAAGAGGCAAACCACACATCAGTACAGTTTTTTGGCCACATACAGGCTGTTTCTAAATTCTCATTAAAAATTTTGAGGGCTTGTAGTGGGGACCAAGACGGTTACGTTTAGCATAGGAACTTGTGTCCGGAAATGTACCGTCTACCCGCAACCCGAAAAAAACACCAGAGCATATCCGGGGCCCTGTCTCACTGTCAGACAGCTACTCAATTGTCCTCACGAGGCTGAGTGCTCCTTGTTCCAGCCTTCACGTCAGTTTCTAAAGCAGAGAATCGAACCTGGAGCTTCCGGGTGTGAGGTTGGTGCGCTACCCCAACACCACGGGCCAGTAAAGCTAGCTCAAAAGACAGTCAAAGGGAAGAAAACAATGAAAGCTAAATTTCATTGTTTACTAACCCAGGTAAATCCTCCGTGGCTAAGCTGGCAGCACGCCGGCCTCTCAACGCTGGGTCCTTGTTTCAAATCCCGGTCACTCCATGTGAGATCTGTGCTGGACAAAACGGAGGCAGACAGGTTTTTCTCCGGGTACTCCGGTTTTCCCTGTCAACATTTCATTCCATCAACACTCTCCACTATAATTTCATTTCATATGTAATTCATTTAATCATTGCCCCAGAGGAGTGCGTCAGGCCTCGGCAGCCGGCACAGTCCATATCCTCGCCGCTAGATGGGGGCTTCATTCATTCCATTCCTGACCCGGTCGGAGACTGGAAGCAGGCTGTGGATTTTCATTTTTTCACTAACCCTGGTACCACTATACTACAGTCCGCCTCGTTGCGTAGTGGCTAACATTCTTGGCTGTCACCGCGGGTTCGATACCCTGCTTTCCTAAGAAATTAAATTCTGCTCTGAGGGCTGGAGCGGGTTCCACTTAGCCTCGTGAGGCCAAACTGAGAAGAGGAGGGTGAGATTCCTACCACAGCATCCTGATAGTGATATTCCGTTGTTTCCTACTTCTACTCCAGGCAAATGTCGGGATTGTACCTAACTTAGGGCCACGGCCGCTTCCTACCCATATCCTACTTGAATTTCAAATGCACACACTAGTACTGACATTACAAACAAATTATACACACACCCATGTACAGAACATGGGGATACATGACAACGATGTCGCGAAGCTCTTACGGAATCAACAACAACAATATAATTTCTATTCATTCATTTGAAGTATGTTCAAAATAATTCGGAAATCGACATTTTTAATTTCCGTACTTTTCTTCCGGCTCATCTGAGTATTTGAACAGAACCATTCATGCATTCATTTCCATGAATTTGCTACCTGCATTCATCAAGTTGGACTCGTATCTGGAAGTAATTGCTTCGCTGGAGATTTGCTCCGTATCGCCGAGCAATCTGGGGCTTTACATATACGCAGTGGAAATGAATTGAATATCTGTCTGAATCCACCATAAATGTTTAATCAACGTTCATGCATTTGTAATCCAGCTTATGAATATGCGCATACATGCATGACTTACGTCAGCTAGTACGGCTGACATGGACACAGCAGATTAAGTGGAAATGGTTGTAACTACCAAATGTTCTCTCGCTAGACACGTATTGTACTAAACTAAACATTGGAGAGGTCAAATAGCAATCCCGTCAATCTCCAATTTTGGAAGAAATTGATCTGACAGTAGATAAAAATATAGCTTGGGTGGTATATGGTGAAGTTTCAAGGTCACGGTACATAGTGAGTGGTGGTGGTGGGGGGGAGGGGGGTGCTAGAGTTGCGCCGAGTTCAAGACGATTGGATGCACAGATTTTAAGGGAACTGGGAAGTGCCTTTTATAGAAAGAAGAATCTCTTTACATCCAGAAGTATAGACCTGAAAATAAGGAAAAGACACTGGAAGACGTACATGTGGTGTGACTTTGTATGGTTGTGAGACCTGGACAATAGGGAAGTCAGAAGAGAAGATGTTGATGGCTTTTGAGGCTTGGTGCTGGAGAAGAATGCTTAAGATCAGTTGGATACAACATATGACAAATGAAGAGGTATTCAGAAGTGCAGGAGAAAGTTGAAGCTTTATGAAGACTCTGAAAACAAGTTCAAATACGTTGGGACATATTCTCAGACATAATAGCCTGCTATCAAGAGTCATCGAAGGGATGTTAGAAGGGAAAGAGGAAGACCACCACTTGCATACATCACACAGATAATGACAGACACAAACACAAAATCATATCGCGAATTGAAGAGGATGGCGGAGAATAGAGAAGATTGGCGAGTTGCTGCAAACCAGTCCCAGGGCTGTTAATTTAAGAGAGAGGGGAAGCGCGGAATGACCAAAAACAAGATGTTCAGTAAAGAACATATAGCCTACTTTCTCCTAAATGTATGAGTATAGTTATAACTCGTTGTTATTATCAAAGAGTATAATAGAACTATTCTTTGTTGAAGACCTTAGAAACGATTTATCTCTACCAAACGCCACAACCTAGATAAAAACTGCTACCATCATTGAAGAAAGAAAGATAAGAAGTATATCAAGAATGTTATGGATCTGGAGACATAATCGACCGGACTGGCGGCGTGGCTCAGCGGTAACGTTCTCGCTTGCTGGGCCCTAGGTTGCAGGTTCGTATCCTGGCGCAGTCAGCTGGCATTTGAGGGTGCACAAATGCGAGGGAGCCGTGTCAGTACATTTACTGGCACGTTAAAGATCCCCTTCGGGCCAAAATTCCGGCACCCCGGTGTCTCTAAAATCAGCAGTAGTTAAAAGGGATGTAAAACCAATAACATTATTATTATTATTACGACCTGCCGTGGGCAACATCCAACTTTGAGTTGAGGCATGTCTTTACACGTCTGGTTGTGCATGGCTTTCACAACCCTAATTGAATTAACAAATCTTTCCATGACCCTACAGAGACGTGTGTATACAAACTACGTGGATATTTTCGATAATATAATCCTAACAGAGCGAGTGCATTCTAGCGGCCAGAAGAAGAAACTTTTCAATAAAATCTGGAAGTTACCTTTTTGGCAGCTAGATGTCTCGAGTAAATCTGCTGGCGAATTATGTTTTAATTAAATATATATTTTACACCATAATGTGCACAATATAACGCTTAATAACATTTTCAAGTAACGCAAAATAGGCTGTTACAAACCCTTTAAAATAAAAAGTTAAAATGTATCGTAGTATCATCTTGTCATTCTTCAAATTCGATGCGCATAGAATGATAATGGTATAGTAATCAATGGATCCCCACGTAGACTAGTCGTGACATCTATTGGTGAAATATCGAACAATATAATCCTAACAGAGCGAGTGCATTCTAGCGGCCAGAAGAAGAAACTTTTCAATAAAATCTGGAAGTTACCTTTTTGGATAACGAATAGAATAAGAAGTGATATCACTGGCCTAGTACGCGCGGTCCGCCGCAGCGCTGCGCTGGCTCCGATCTGTGATGTAAGTTAGCATTGGCGCTTACGAGACTTTTAAAACCTTGCGACCTGTTTTACATGTTAAAACACCGCAAGATATCCTCATAGGCGCTAATAAGTTCGACATCTCCACTTACTTCTCTGTGCCCAATTATAATTTAATAATAAGTCGTCTCCTGTAATAGTCCAGTTTCCACAATAAGCGAAGACAGAGAGCAAGTTCAAAATGCAATTAGTTTTGCCAGCTATCGGTAATTTTTTTTTAAAAGAACGGAAAAATTAACCTCGCTATCAGAAAGGATTTCTTCACATTGTTACACATTTTACATTCCCTTAACAGACTTGCAACACAGATGAAAAGAAAAAGCCGTACGAACGCAACTTTAAACTTTACCGTAGATTACTATACAATTCAATAATAAGCATAAATTTCACTCCACTAACACCAAAATCAGTAAACTACCATCATTTCAGAAGAACTTAACAGTAAACAGACATAGATGGCATAGTTATGACCCCTTCATAGAGTAGGCTATTGCCTAACACTGATCACGGCTCCTTCAGCATTACGGTACATATATGTTTTTTAACTCATTGCCTTTTTATTCTCATCCCTTTCTTCACAGAAGTAGTCTTTAATGGCATCAAGAGCATTTTTATTTACACCATACCGGACAAATACTTAGGCAAATTAGGAAATATATGTGGAACAGAATAGACTTTCAATCGCCAGTTGGTTCTTGGGAGAAGTACTACTTCCTTCCCTTCTATCACAAATTTGTCAAATTTAACAATTAAATCTTCTGAAAAGTGAGCATCACAGATGTAGGACTTTTCAGTAAGTTCCCTATCCTTCCCTGGTATGGCCCCTTTGCACTTGATAAAACGTTCCTTATCTTTAGGAGGTTTGAAAAACCGTCTGACCTCTTTACAGTCTCCACAGCTAGATCTGCATCCTGGTACAATAGAGCAAGGCATCTTCACTACTCACATTAAGCACTCATGAAAATGTAGGGGCTAAACTGTTGTTTACTTACATTAAATAACAATAAAATTAACACACGAAGATAACGTCAACACACGACAAGAAATTACATTCCATTTCAGTTAATGCTTCCTACAATAGCATTTCAGGTATTAATACTATGAAGTAATAGTGTAAGCACTTGTATATCAATAAACGTTTGCACAGAACACCACCAAAACACTCCGATCGATTAAATACTTAATATATCGCACATAAACACATAAACATATGTGGAAATCAACAATCTCAAATCGACTGTAGCGCTGCGTAGTGGCGAGTGCCAACCCGATCCGTATTCATTACATGCTATTGAGGGAGAAGAGATCACACTTTATATTCTATTCGTTATGCTTAATAACATTTTCAAGTAACGCAAAATAGGCTGTTACAAACCCTTTAAAATAAAAAGTTAAAATGTATCGTAGTATCATCTTGTCATTCTTCAAATTCGATGCGCATAGAATGATAATGGTATAGTAATCAATGGATCCCCACGTAGACTAGTCGTGACATCTATTGGTGAAATATCGAACAATATAATCCTAACAGAGCGAGTGCATTCTAGCGGCCAGAAGAAGAAACTTTTCAATAAAATCTGGAAGTTACCTTTTTGGCAGCTAGATGTCCCGAGTAAATCTGCTGGCGAATTATGTTTTAATTAAATATATATTTTACACCATAATGCGCACAATATAACGCTTAATTTTAAAACATCTGAGTCATTACAAAACAATAAACATATAACATTTCAAGCAAAAAACCTAGCTCTGATCGGGTTTGAACCATAGGCATTTGAGCGACAGGCTAACGCTCTACCACTGAGCTAATTGTGTCAACGAATATCGTTCTATTTAAAATGACTTACATAGAACTTGTTAGCAAATAATGATTTATACTAAACGATTTCATCACTGGAGTATATTATTTATATATAAAGCATTTCATACAAAGTTTATTTATTTTTTATCAGTACGCTATATTGCATGCAATACTCAAATTAGTGAAATATAAGTCCGGCACAAGATATCCGCTGCCATCTTGTCTTATTACTGAATCAGTTCAGCTTTTTAAAATCACGTCTGCACTATAGTATTACAAAATAAACTTTTAATTTCGAACGTGCCTCTTCCTTTAGAACAGTTAAAACGATTCTCGGCTCGATAATCGGAACTGGTGGGTCCCATGATATGGATTATAAAGTTTGCATAATTCGCACGGCCGCCATCCTGAAATGGTATGGCGGACGACCTTGTAATTTGGTCACAAGACGCATCCTATACGAAGGTATGTTGTTACCAAATTTGGTAGAGATCGGATGATTTGATTAGTCGTTATTTGATTTTACGTTTTGAACGTTTGAGTGGCCGCCATTCAGTTTTAGTAAAGATGGCGGCGATATAAAACATGACACTGAGGTGTCCTTTGCTAGTGCTACCTTTGTACCAAATTTCGTTCAATTCGCATTCACCGTGTTCGAATTGATAGGGGGGGGACAGACATTCAGAGTACACACACTCACACACACACAGACACTCACACACACACACACACAGACTCACACACACACATACACACACACACACACACAGACTCACACACACACATACACACACACAGACAGACACACTTTTTTCGCCCTGTGTTGATCTCATAAGTCTACTTTCATTTTTTGCAAAAATCGAAAGTAGGCTAATAGCAATTTTTACTTTTAGGCTCAAACCATTCTCCTTTCTTTTCCGAATTCAGCCTTATATAACACGTTGGCATACGGAGAACAATACGCTTGAAGTTATTACTCGTATCTTAAGGGAAGGATGTAATTTTCATTTTCTCTGGCTGTAAAAATATAACGTGTCAGTCCTGTACAGTATATTTATTTATTTATTTATTTATTTATTATCTATGAATCTACACTACTGTTTGTAGAAAGTGAAACACCAAGAACAAGAGATGTGACCACATTGCACTTTATACCACAGATTAGGGACATGACAATACATTACTGATTAGAAGGACAGTCCAGTCCATGCACGCCGACGGTCGATCTTCAGTACGGCGTCGCGCCACCACGTGCTACACTCAGAGCTGCTAGACGTGGTGGCTTGGAATGATACAGCACTTGAATTCGCTGCTGGGCAATACCGTCCCACGCGGTTTCTAGGCGCGTCCTCAAACCATCAACAGTGGCGGCATGTGAACCTGTACGAACAAGTTGCCGACTGTCCATATTCCAGACATATACGATGGGTGACATGTCAGGCGAACAGACAGGCCAGGGAAGCAGGGGTATCCGTCGTTCTGTGGAGAAGGCTTGCACATTCCTCGCCACATGCGGGCGGGCATTGTCCTGCTGAAATATGGCCTGTGGAACGGCCTGCAAGAGGGGCAGTGCCGCGGGCTGTGAAACTCCCCTGATGTAGCGGTCACTGTTCAGATTGCCCTCAAGACGTACGAGGCGCGATCGCCTGTTATAGGCAATTGCGCCCCAAACCATTACACCCGGTGTTTGTCCGCTATGCCACTCAACAATACAGTCTGCCTAATTGCGTTCTCCACGCCTATGCGGCCATCACTGTAGGACAGGTTGAAGTGGGACTCGTCCGAAAACATTACATTTCGCCACTCAGCCTGCCAGTGTCGGCGTACACGGCCTATTGTAGTCGGAGGCGTCGGTGGTTGCCAGTCAATGGAAGCCGACGTAGTGGCATGCGTGCTACCAATCCAGCCCTCAAAAGACAGCGCCGCACCGTCGACGCAGACATGTCCACCCCTGTTGTAGTGCTCCAACGTCGAGCCAATACGGAGGACAACGCTGTTCTGTCCGATACGGCCATGTGGAGAAGATGGCAGTCGTCTCGCACTGTGGTCTCATTGCGTCGTTCTGTACCCTGTCGTTGCTGTGTACGGCCCTCCTCTCTTCACTGGATCCACATACTCCTTACTGTTGACGCAGCGTGCTCTGTACGAGCTGCAATGTCCCGGAACGACAGATCCACCTCCCGGAGCCCAAGCATTCTGCCCCGTTCAACCGCACTCACATGCTGATAGTCCACCCTGTGATGTCAGCGAGGCATCGTTGCACTTGCTTACACGTTTCCACTTGGTATGACAGCCCCACGCCGACAGAGCTGTGCGGAACACTGACATGTCCGGTCCCTCGACGGAGGGCACTGGAGGGCCAATGTGCACGCCATCTCTCTGCGATTTCAATCACTTAGTATGGTACCACAGGCCTACACGACACCTGTTCTGAGAGTGTCTTCGACCATTTCTTCTGGGTGTTTCACTTTCTACAAACAGTGCTGTATTTATTATTCGATTCGGCCAACTATGGACCACGTAACTTCAACCGCTACTCCCCTGAGCTTTAGTGCTATCCCAGTATTCCCGCATGAATTTTCTGTGAGCCACCTATCTTTCATCAGTCCACTATTTTACTGTTTTCAGCTTTGGCATTTCCGAGAATCGCTGGTGTGTTCCAAGTTTTCTTTGTAGAGGAGCACATTTATTATCATTTTAAACGATCTTGTCGAATTCGTCGTTACACTGGGGTCTGGCGTTACGTTACGGTAGCTGGACGAAATGTACCCAGATGCACTGAGGTGTGTGACGTCTTAGTACCGCTTGGTGCATGTGTTCCCCGACAATCTCTACTTCGTTAATATAAGACAAAAATCCCCGATTCTTGGATGTCACGGGTATTCTCGAGAACCACTGGATGGATTTTAATGCGGTTTTCACCATTCTGTAAAGGATATCTCGAGGAAAGATTCTGTAAAAAATAATTTATGTGTGATGAAAGGAAGCCAAGCAGTAACGATTTCAGTGAAAAAGTCAAAAACAAACTTGGCGTCCGTGCGCCTCTTAAGCTTACGCTGGGCAAACCGTTGAAAATATCAGTATACTATGAGCGCAAGAATTGGCCAGCATGAAAAGTTCTACAAAAAAGTCCGCGAGAGCATATCTCTATCTTCAATACATCGCCCACTATAAGTGTTTTTAGACTGAATGGAAGGGGCACGTCCCCGCGCGCACTGGTGAACGTGACGACATCTCGCGCCCTTGACCTTGCTTTGACCTTGGTTTGCACTTGCCGTTCGCGAGTAATTTGAAACAAGGTAAAGTATTATAAAGCAAGATAAGTATTATGCAGATAATTTTCTAACATGTCAAGAGTCTTTGGTTTCGAGCGAAGCGAGAAGCCCCCATCCTTTCTAGCATTTCTCAGCACTTGTAGCATTTAAAATGATACTAAGTCTAATCTTTCAGACTGACTGTCACTTTATTTATTTATTTATTTATTTGTTTGTTTGTGTGTTTGTTTATTTCTTTATTTTTATATGTATTTGTTTATTTATGTATTAGTTTATTTATTTATTTATTGATTTATTGATTGATTGATTGATTTGACTTTATAGTACAGTTTCATGCTGAGATACAGTACATGAATGCAAATCTCAAAAAACAAATTGGCAATGTTCATAAAATTATTTAATATAAATTCATTACCCACTCCATGCTCTTGCATGACCTGCAGCTCATCACACACATTATTCCGCTAAAATCGACACTGCGTTTCCTGGTGGTCCACGTGTCTCGTTATGGCGGCTTCTTCTCCAGCCTCTGGTTGTGAACTATCTCCATTAAGTCCAATGAATAAACAATGCCACCGCTGATAAATTAGTTAGAAACTCATTATACACTAAAGAAACTCTGTCACAACTGAACTCACGGCACAGTGGGGAGAGAGACTCTTAGAACAACGTGTGGTGTAGTAGAATGTATTCAGTCATACTCAACGACTGCAAGGGAGACTTGCAACTCCAGAGTTCGAGTGTTCGAATCCCAGGGTTTACAGCGGAGATCTTGTGTTTGGTTTTAACCCGGGTTTTTGTAGACTCCTTGTATGCAAATGACGGAATAAACGTTATTTTAAGTTGAGGATTAACTACCCTAAGTTTGACACTGCGGTTGCACACGAATACAGTAGCAAAAGCATCGCAGGATATCATGTTGTTTCATTTAGATGATTGGGCATTGTAGTAATTTCGTCCCTGTGAATTTGGGTGTGAATATAATACACACACATTTCCGAAATATTATTAATAAAAACAAGATGTTCAGTAAAGAACATATAGCCTACTTTCTCCTAAATGCATGGGTATTGTTATAACTCGTTGTCCTTTTCAAGGAGTATGATTGAATGTTGGTTGTAGTAGCTTGTTGAAATACAACGTGCTATAGGGATATTAAACATGAATATGAGGTGCCCTTTGCTAGTGCTACCTCTGTACCAAATTTCGTTCAATTCGGTTTCGCCGTGTTTGAATTGATAGGGGGAATCGATTTGCACACATACTTGGCCACCATCTGCAAACTATTGGGCTGATGTTCTTGCAGTTTGGTCAGAATATGTTTCCCACATAAAGATATGGTGTTGCAAAATTTGGTAGAGACTAGATTATTAGGTTGGTCGTAATTACATTTTAGCTTTTAACATTTGGGTGGCCGCGATTACGTTTCCGTCAAGATAGCGGTGATATAAAACATGACACTGAGGTGCCTCTTGCTAGTGCTACCTCTGTACCAAATTTCGTTCATTCGGTTCCACCGTGTTCGAATTAATAGGGGGAATCAATTTTGACATAAAGATGGCCGCCATCCGCAAACTATTAGGCTAATGACCTATTAGATTGGTCAAAGGATGCTCCCTCCATAAAGGTATGTTGTTGCAAAGTTTGGTAGAGATCGGATGGTTATGTTAGTCGTAATTTGATTTAAGCTTTAAACATTTGTGTGGCCGCCATTACGTTTCTGTCAATATGGCGGCGATATAAATCATGACACTGAGATGCCCTTTGCTAGTGCTATCTCTGTACCAAATTTCGTTCCATTCGGTTTCACCGTGTTTGAATTAATAGGGGGAATCGATTTTGACACAAAGATGGCCGCCATCCGCAAACTATTAAGCGAATGACCTATTAGATTGGCCAAAGGATGCTCCCTCCATAAAGGTATGTAGTTGCAAAATTTGGTAGAGATCGGATGATTAGGTTAATCGTAATTTGATTTAAGCTTTGAACATTCGTGTGGCCGCCATTACGTTTCAGTCAAGATGGCGGCGATATAAAACATGACACTGAGGTGCCCTTTGCTAGTGCTACCTCTGTACCAAATTTCGTTCCATTAGGTTCCTCCGTGTTCGAATTAATAGGGGGAATCAATTTTGACATAAAGATGGCCGCCATCCGCAAACTATTAGGCTAATAACCTATTAGATTGGTCAAATGATGCTCCCTCCAAAAAGGTATGTTGTTGCAAAGTTTGGTAGAGATCGGATGGTTATGTTAGTCGTAATTTAACTTAAGCTTTGAACATTTGTGTGGCCGCCATTACGTTTCTGTCAATATGGCGGCGATATAAAACATGACACTGAGATGCCCTTTGCTAGTGCTACCTCTGTACCAAATTTCGTTCCATTCGGTTTCACCGTGTTTGAATTAATAGGGGGAATTGATTTTCACACAAAGATGGCCGCCATTCGCAAACTATTAGGCTAATGACCTATTCATTTGGTCAAAGGATGCTTCCTCTATAAGGGTATGTTGTTGCCAAATTTGGTAGAGATCGGATGATTAGGTTAATCGTAATTTGATTTAAGCTTTGAACATTTGTGTGGCCGCCATTACGTTTCCGTCAAGATGGCGGCGATATAAAACATGACACTGAGGTGCCTTTTGTTAGTACTACCTCTGTACCAAATTTCGTTCCATTCGGTTGCACCGTGTTCGAATTAATAGGGGGAATCGATTTTCACACAAATATGGCCTGCATCCGCAAACTGTTACTCTGATGACCTATTAGTCTGGTCAAAGGATGCTTCCCCCATAAAGGTATGTTGTTGCAAAATTTGGTAGAGATCGGATGATTAGGTTAGTCGTAATTTGATTTTAGCTTTGAACATTTGTGTGGCCGCCATTACGTTTCCGTCAAGATGGCGGCGATATAAAACATGACACTGAGGTGCCTTTCGTTAGTACTACTTCCGTACCAAATTTCGTTCCATTCGGTTGCACCGTGTTCGAATTAATAGGGGGGATCGATTTTCACTCAAAGATGGCCGCCATCCGTATACTATTACGCTGATGACCTATTAGTTTGGTCAAAGGATGCTCCCCCCATAAAGGTATGTTGTTGCAAAATTTGGTAGAGATCGGATGATTAGGTTAGTCGTAATTTGATTTAAGCTTTGAACATTTGTGAGGCCGCCATTACGTTTCCGTCAAGATGGCGGCGATATAAAACATGACACTGAGGTGTTCTTTGCTAGTGCTACCTTTGTACCAAATTTCGTTCAATTCGCATTCACCGTGTTCGAATTGATAGGGGGGGACAGACATTCAGAGTACACACACTCACACACAGACACACACAGACTCACACACACACATACACACACACAGCCAGACACACTTTTTTCGCCCTGTGTTGATCTCATAAGTCTACTTTCATTTTTTGCAAAATTCGAAAGTAGGCTAAAAAATATGTTCTCAGTTTTGCAACTGTGTTTAAGTACGCAAATTACGTTGACCCACTGGCACGTCTCCTGAAACGACAGGTACCTTACCTAGCAGCTCGATATAATAGCTTCCAGGCAAGAATATAGCCTTCAGATGGTTGGTGGTTAGTTCCTCACTTTAGGGGCTGCGACAACGCGGTCGTGTACCCCAGTGTACTTTGGGTGTGTGTAGAATGTGTCTGATAACCGGTGTTAATTGTGATGGCTGTATTATTGTGTGTTGTCTATAATTCAGGTTTGGACCACAGATGATCAATTTCATGTAGTTCTTACTATTGCTACCAAATGCTACCGTTAATGACACCTAGTCGCGAACTTGGCTACTAGATGCCACCGCAACCAGCACCTGGTGGCGAACGTTGGAAATAATAGAGCGTTAGTCAAATCTAACCTATATATTTTGCTTCATCCAAGTGTAGTTAGTGGAAGGTTCTTTTACATGCCATAAGTCTGTGATATGGGCCCGCTGGCTTTACTTCCCCTGCGAAGGAAGGTATACTGAGGAATTTTTACCGCTCTTAAAAAATCCAACGACTTCGGCCGGGTTAGTACCCATGATCTTGGGCATAGAATCTCAGCATGCTACCAACTACGCCACCGAAACCACCTTTTAGATGGAATATTTCCAGTATACTCAATTAACTCACAGGATGTTAGTTATTAACCCCTGGCACTACAGCCCGTGAAGGGCCTAGGCCTACCAAGCGACCGCTGCCCAGCCATGTGGCCTGCTTATATTGAGGTGACGCGTGATCAGCGCATCGGGTCCCCTCGGCCGGTAATCTTGGTTTTCGTGATCGGGGCTTTGCCTCACTGTCAGACAGCTACTCAATTGTCCTCACGAGGCTCAGTGCACCCCGTTACAGCCCCTCACGTCAGTTTCTAAAATCCCTGATGGAGCCGGGAATCGAACCCGGGGCTTCCCGGTGAGAGGCAGCCGCGCTACCCCAACACCACGGGACCGGCTCACAGGATGTTAGTCACTGGGTAATCGATTGTAAACTTATTGATTAACGAGAGTAAGATTTCTGTGGAATTATATAATTATGAACAACAGCAGAAAGGTTTCTAATCTTAGACCCCACTCTGAACTTTGATTTATTCAGAAAGTAATAACACAAGCCGCCTGATAAGGTAGCTTGTGGCTTCATTCACAATACTGACACAGACCGTCACGCTGCCTGACAGGGGCTATACCAGACAGGAATCGAACTCTTGCACTAACATCTGCATGAGTACATGAGTTTGACCTATTCAAAACTTAAATAAAAGACTAGCATAGTCTAGTCTAGTCTAGTCTTGTCATTTCTTGTAAGATTCAGCTCGCAGTAACGAAACCGTGACCTTAGTGGTAAAATCTTCAAAACTGAGATACGCCGTTAATTCATGACATGCACACATCAATTCCAGTTGTTTTGAATTACAATGGGAGGCAGCTTCGGTGACGTAGTTTGTAGCATGCTGAGTTTCTATGCCCAAGGTTCCGGGTTCAAAAATGTCCGAAGTCGTGGGATTTTTAAGACCGTTTAAAATCCCTCAGTATGCCTTCCTTCGGAGGGGAAGTAAAACCACCGGTCCCAGGTCATAGATTTTATGGCATGTTAAAGAACCTTCCACTAATTACACCTGTGTGAAGCTAAATTGTAGGTTAAACATTTGAATAACGCTCTTAGGTTCTAATGTTCGTCGCCAGGAGCAAACTGCGATGGCATCTAGTAACCAAGTTTAGAACTATTTGGTCGTTAACGGTGGCGTTTGGTAGCAGAAGTTGGAACTATTTGAAAATTAAATGTCTGCAGTCCTTATTTGAATTAAAAAATAGACTGATAGTCAGTCTGAAAGACTGGACTTTATATCATTTTAAATGCTAGCAGCCGAGTACCAAGAAGGCAGTGCGAGAACAGAGTTTCAAGATTCTATTTTGTTTCTTCGCTGCCTACTTGATTGTTCTCGCACTGCCTTCTTGAAACTCTGTTCTCGCACTTCCTTCTTGGTACTAGGTTGCTACATCGTACTATGACGTCACACACCTCAGTGCATTCTCGGTACATTTCGTCCCGTCACCGTAACGTAACGGCAGACCTCAGCGTAACGTCGAAATCGACAAGATCATTTAAAATGATAAAACAGGTAACACACACTAATACATCCATCACAATTAACACCGGTTATCAGACAGATTCTACACACACCCAAAGTACACGGGGCTACATGACCGCGTTGTCGTAGCCCCTAAACTCAGGAACCAACCAACCAACAATAATAAACATTTGCAAGGATCTTGCTATTATAAGCAAAGTTTTAATTTTCAAAATTCAAATCCCAACTAATTATATCCGTTTTTGAAAATTTGGTTCTTGCTTTGTGCTGATCTGCATCGCTTCCCTCATATCTTCCATGTCTTATAGGAACTTTTGATATATTTTTTAGAAGTGGGTGTTATAATTTGGGGTACAAAATGAATCTCCCTCATTTCCATATTATTAATTAATTAAGCGTTATATTTTAATTTCCATTTTGAGCAAACTCAAAAAATTGTTTTAATGTTTTATAGAAAGAGTAATTAAATCCATAGATGTTTGAGTGAGATTAGTTTTGTAGCTGACAGTTTAAAATGAACTTAAAAAGAATAAAAGTCCAAACATTCTTATAAATATAAGAAATATCATGGAAACGATGAAAATCAGCACAAAGCCAGGTCCAAATTTTGAAAAATGAATAAAAATAGGTACGATTTGAATTTTGAAAATTTAATACTTCGTTTCTAATAGCAAGATGTGTGTGTTTCCATGGAAATGTATATAATTGCACAAGATTTATGACAGGCACAGATATAATATTACAATCGTTACTGTTTTGGCTCCTTAAGCCGTATCTTCCCCGTTAATCAAACGTCACTGACATGCAAAAGGGTGAAGAAAAACAACTAATAATTACATAATGCATGCAACATTGTCTGGAATTACATAATTATGATCCAATAACATTAAAATACAGGTAACTTACATGGCGGCATTGCCTCTTTTCATAATCTAACTATTTTTGATATTTCCAGACGTACGGTGTATCTGAACCTATAAATATACCAAACATTATCTGGGACTTTGGTTGGTTGGTTCTTAAGTTTAGGGGCTGCGACTTCGCGGTCATGTAGCCCCGTGTACTCTGGGTGTGTGTAGAATCAGTCTGATAACCAGTGTTAATTGTGATGACTGTATTAGCGTGTGTTATCTGTTTTTTTTTAATTTAAGTTCTGCAACTCAGAATTTTTCAAATAGTTCCTACTTTTGCCGCCAAGTGCCACCGTCAACGATTAATAGGCCAAGTTCAGAACGTAGCTACTAAACACCACCGCAGTCGGCTCTTGGCAACGAACATAGAAACCTAAGAGCGTTTTTTACATTCTTAACCTATCAAACTTAGCTTCACACAGGTGAAATTAGTGGAAGGTTTTTTAACATGCTATAAATCTATGACATGGGACCGCCGGCTTTACTTCCCCTCCGAAGGAAGGCATACTGAGGGATTTTAACGCCCTTAAAAAATCCGACGGTTTCGGCCGGGTTTGAACCCGCTATCTTGGGCATAGAAGCTCAGCATGCTACCGACTACTCCACCGAAGCCGACATCTGGGACTTTCTTTACTGGAATGAAAATATATCATATTCAGTAGGGTACTTTAGGAAATTTATTCATTGGAGGGTCGTAAGGTTAATGTCACTATTCTAATAATATGCCAACCCCTTTATATAGAATTTATAATTTATATGTTATCCTTTGTTCTTGTGGTTATTGTTTTAGAAGATCCGTGTATGCGTTAGTAGATGGCAGTTGTAGACACAGTCTGATATCTTGAATGTGAAATGTTTCACTGGCGAGTTTAATTATTAACACCATGTATTTTGGCACCTCAGTAAATATATACAGTGTGGTCCACCAGCCCCTTATTTTTTTGGAGGAAGGCAACCCAACTAACGCGTATATGACAGTCATCCTAAAAACATTCGTACCTGTTCCTTTACGTCCATTGTACAACTTTACCGTTGAGTACATCCTCGCGAATATAGTAGAAATCAATAGTGACAGTGTTCTTTCAATGACCTCAAATATAATGCATGATTGAAACGATCAGAGCTCCGAATGACACCTTCTTACATTTGGACATGAAGCGTCTATGAATAGGCTCAATACGTGCCAGCAATAAGCCATGGTTCTCGGTAGCTAAGGGGGCTAAATCAAGAAGTGCTGGAGTAGCGTCAACGAAGTCGCATTGTAGTAGGTTCGAACCTTGGACTAGTGCATTTTTTTCTTAATGTCGTTTATTGTGGATGTATTATGGATGCATATCTATCTGTTCCAACGAGTGATTTTTTTATTAGGTCCTGAAAATGACCGTACTTATCCGATGGTACGCAGCTAGATTGGACGACGACATAATGATCTGTAGAACGAAAGCAAGGAAGCCTATCCTGTATATTCAAGGTAGCAAGTGTTCGAAATTTTGACCACCTTTGTTTAAAGGAAAACTCCGACTCACTCAGACGACCCACATAACAAATAGATCTGTTATGTGGGTAGGCTCACGAATAAATACATCAGACCGAAACTATAATTTCTTTCAACGGCGTCTGTGCGAAAAGCGCTTGCTATACACTTACAGTAATAGTTATTTAGTGAGGTTTTAAGGGGCGGAACTACGAGGTCATCTGCCCCCAAACATTCAGTAAATACAGATAATTATAACATTATTGGTTTTACGTCCCTTTTAAGTGCTCTGGCATTTAGATACGCCGGGGTGCCGGATTTTGCTCCGAAGGGGATCTTCAACGTGAAGGTAAATCTACTAACACGGCTCCCTCGCTTTTGCGCACCCTCAAATGCCAGCTGACTGCGCCAGGATAGGAACCTGCAACTTTCGGCACAGCAAGCGAGAACGTTACCGCTGAGCCTCGTATCAAGGCAGTAATTACAGAACGTGTCATATTATGATTCTGGGATAAATATTGAACTATTAAAATTCTAATTATCACGAATAGAGTCGCCTCCGTTGCGTAGTAGTCAGCGTAATTAGCTGCCACCCAGGACGACCTGGGTTCGATTCCCGGCTCTGCCACGAAATTTGAAACGAGATATGAGGACTGGGACGGGATCTACTCAGCCTCGGGAGATCCAAATGAGTAGAGGTGGTTCGATTCCCACCTCAGCCATCCTCAAAGGGGTTTTCCGTGGTTTCCCACTTCGCCTTCGGGCAAATAACGGGATGTTATCTACCGTACGGCCACGGCCGCCTCCTTCCCTCTTCCTTGCCTATCCATCCCGATCGTCCCCTCCCTTCCCATCCCTCAAGAGGATCCTGTTCGCTTTGCAGGTCAGGCCACCTGGGCGAGGTGCTGATTCCATCTCCCCAGTTGTATCCCGCAGACAAGATGTTTCAAGCTCCAGGACACTGCCCATAGAGGTGGCAATGATGGGATCCCTCGCTGAGTCCGTGGGAAAACCTAACCTGGTGGGTAAAATCGACTATAAAAATAATAATTATAACGAATAGTATCCATCCATGGTTTTGAACAGTATTTAGGGAAAATAACCATTTAAATGAGACAAGAAAATAGCTTTCCCTATCGTCTTCGTAGATAATGTGAACAAAACCAAGTTGAAATCTTGCTGTACGAGGCAGGGAGGGTATAATAAAATAGTTAAAAAGAATTTTAAAATTCTGCCGTTGGATATTCTTGAACCCGGGATCTTCGAAAGAGCGAGCGGGCGCAATAACATTTGCACACATTTCCAACACACTCTCGAGGTTTTTGTTGCGCATCTTATTAATACGTAGGCTATGGTAAAATATTCAATTATTACAGTTAGATCCTAAATATTGAATGGAATGCATTCATTCAGTACCTGGCATGTTTTCTAATTTACTTAAAACAAGTTTCGCGACCGCTTTGCGTTAATAAGGAGAAAGAACAGCAAATAATGCCCTCAAATGACAGCCCTTCGGTTTTATTTCATACAACTTAGCGTACAAAATGCCAGCGTGTGATACACTTCGGTCATACAAGCAGGTGTACTGACGAAGAGAACAGAATCATACAGGATTTTGTACCAGCGATCACAGCAGCTTCCTTGCCAGCGAGTGTCGTGTGATACGGGCCTAAAGATATGCTAAGACTTTTTTGTTAAAATTTTATAACAAAACAAGATGTTCGGTAAAGAACGTATAGCCTACTTTCTCCTAAATGCATGGGTATTGTTATAACTCTTTGTCCTTTTCAAGGATTATAATTGATTGTTGGTTGTAGTAGCTTCTTACATACAACGTGCTATACGGATATTATACATGAATATGATGCGCCCTTTGCTAGTGCTATCTCTGTAAAAATTTCATTCAATTCATTTTCACCGTGTTTGAATTGATATGGGGAATCGATTTGCACACATACATGGCCGTTATCTGTAAACTATTGGGCTAATGACCTTGTGGTTCAGTCAAAAGATGCTTCCCACAAAAAGGTATGTTGTTGAAAAATTTGGTAGAGATCAAATTATTAGGTTGGTCGTAATTTGATTTAAGCTTTTAACATTTGGGTGGCCACCATTCCGTTTCCGTCAAGATGGCGGCGATATAAAACATGACACTGAGGTGGCCTTTGCTAGTGCTATCTCTGTACCAAACTTCGTTCCATTCGGTTTCACCGTGTTTTAAAAGATAGGGGGAATCAATTTGAACACATACATGGCCGCTATCCGTACATTATTGGCCTGATGACCTTGTAGTGTGTTGAAAAGAATCTCTATACATAAAGGTATTTTGTTGCAAAATTGGGTAGGGATCAGATTATTAGGTTGGTCGTAATTTGATTCAAGCTTTTAACATAAGGATGGCCGCCATTACGTTTTGATCAAGATAGCGGCGATATAAAACATGACACTGGAGTGCCCTTTGCTAGTGCTACCTCTGTACCAAATTTCGTTCAATTCGGTTTCACCGTGTTTGAATTGATAGTGGGAATCAATTTGCAAACATACATGGCCGCCATCTGCAAACTAATGGGTTGATGACCTTGTAGTTCAGATAAACGACGCTCGCCATACAAGTATATGTTGTTACAAAATTTGGTAGAGATCAAATGATTAAGTTAGTCGTAATTTGATTTAAGCTTGGAACATTTGGGTGGCCACCATTACGTTTCCGTCAAAATGGTGGCGATATAAAACATGACACTAACGTGTTCTACGCTAGTGCTACCTCTGTACCAAATTTCGTTCAATTCGGTTTCACCGTGTTAGAATAGATAGGGGGAATTGATTTGCACACATACATGGCCGCGATATGCAAACTGTTGGGCTGATGATCTTGTAGTTTGGTCAAAATATGCTTCCCAAGTAAAGGTATGTTGTCGCAAAATTTGGTAGAGATCAGATTATAGGTTGGTCGTAATTTATTTAAGCTTTTAACATTTGGGAGGCCGCCATTACGTTTTCATCAAGATGGCGGCGATATAAAACATGACTCTGAGGTGTCCTTTGCTAGTGCTACCTCTGAACCAAATATCGTTCAATTCGGTTTCACCGTGTTTGAAATGATAGGGGGAATCGATTTGCACACATACATGGCCGCCATCAGCAAAATCTTGGGTTGATTACCTTGTAGTTTAGTCAAAAGACGCTTGCCATATAAATATATGTTTTTGCAAAATTTGGTAGAGATCGGATGATTAGGTTATTCGTAATTAGATTTAAGCTTTGAACATTTGGGTGGCCGCCATTACGTTTCCGTCAAGATGGCGGCAATATAAAACATGACACTGAGGTGCCCTTTGCTAGTTCTACCTCTGTACCAAATATCGTTCAATTCGGTTTCACCGTGTTCGAATTGATACGGGGTGGAGGGGGGCGACATTCAGAGTACACACACTCCACACACAGACACGCAGTCACACACACAGACAGACACACAATTTTTGGCCCTGTGTAGATCTCATAAGTCTACTTTCATTTTTTGCAAAAATCGAAAGTATGCTAATAATACCATGGTTCGATGCAAGCACTGGCGATCAGAATATCCTTCGATATGTTGTTGTTGTTTTGTTTCATTTGAGGGGCTAGAATATCGCGGTTATTTAGCCCCGTTTACTTGGATGTGTGTGTAGAATTTGTCTGATAACCCGAGTTATTGCGGGCTTGTAATGATGTGTTTATTTGCAATTAAGGATTGGGAAGGAGGCGGCCGTGGCCTTAAGATAGAATCCGTCCCGGAATTTGGCCGGATTAGAAGTGGGAAACCACGGAAAACCATTTCCGGGGTGGCTGAGGTGGGAATCGAACCCACTTCTTCTCATATTTGCTTCACGAGGCTACGTGTACCCAATTTCAGCCCTCAGACAAGTATTACATTTCTTGGCAGAGCTGGGAATCGAACCCGGACCTCCGGAGCAACACTTCGATATGTTATGTTAATATTCATGCTAGTTTCTTAATTTTATGCCATTGCAGGTCACGTGGCATAACGTACCAATTAGATCGTATTCTCTTTATAAATCATCAAAATTCAACGTACTCTTCACAAAAATACGTCGTAAGGCAATAAATTTGGCAATGTAGTTACAACCCGACTAAAATCGAATGTGGGCTTTCGTTCAAAATAGTATGCCTGCTACTGGATTCGATGCAGCATTCTACCTGCTCGCGCCCAGCACATACGGTCAGGCTTTAACCCTCGCAGCCACGAACACATGGTAGATACATCACGCTAAACGTGCTTTAGTTGCTGTAGCCGTCCCACCTCAAACGTTTAAGTCCATCTCAAAGTCTTCAATCACGGTTTATGGTGTTGATTTAACTTTCTACTAATACAGATCACGTGGCGTAAGCTATTAATTCGATCGTATTACGTGTATGTGTGTTATTTCAAGGAGCAGTAAGTCATATGTTAGTAGAATGGGCCATAGTATTTGGCGGGGAAAAGTTTAAGGTCGGTTTTTCTTTGCTAGACCCATGACCCTATTACATTGCTGTCACACAGTCGCAGCGCAGAGCAATATCGACCATCGGGAGAAATGCGATGTTAGTTGGGTTTCATAAAACTAAATAATAAGGGGCGGGTGGACCACACTGTATATATAAAAGAAAAAGATAGAAATAAAACGTGTGCACTGTGCAGCATTGTGAATTTGCTCCAGAGAGTGCAATGAGAATGCCTACATGTCGCTGCAGGGGCAAGGCATGCTGTACCGCTATGTGCTTAAGTAGGAATGGCTGCCTTACCTAGTACGGCACGGCGATGTTCATGCAGGGTAATGTAATTGTGAGGGAAGCATGGATTGATTAGTTCTTGAAGGTGAGAATCATAGCTAAATACAATTTAATTAATGTAATATTTCTATTATCTAAATCTAGAATGTGTTGCGTATGTTCGATGAATATGTTAAGAAACTATTTGTAGTGGTAAAAGAGATATCAGTTAAATGGCGGTAATGTGTGTATGTCTACCCCGTATTATTCTCATTTCATCGGGATCGGGCTTAAGATGCAATACATTTCTGTGTGATGGGTGGCACTTATGGCCGGATGCCCTTCCAGACACTAACCATATGACAGGAGTTAATGAGAGATGAATGAAGATGAACGAAAATTGGCAAGGAGATGGACGGAAGTGCCTGCAGTTGAAAAGAGGAAAACCTTTTCAAGGACGTCTGACGGTGGGGTTCAAACCCAGTTGTCTCACACGTTCTGAGGTAGCTTGGCCCGACCACCTTGGCTGCAGCTAACCAAGCGTAACTACTGCGATCGGTGATATTGATGATGATACTGACGCCACAATAATCCAGTTCTCAAGCCAGGACAACTGACAACTGACCCAGCCGGTAATTATAGTGTTCTAGCGTCACATCCATTTGGTCACGAAGTTAGACCTCGCTGGGAATGGAACATTTACTGTATATGGTAGTATGCTGATCTTCTATGCCAAAGATCGTGGAATTAAACCCGGCCAAAGTCGTCGGATATTTTAAGAACGTTGAAAATCCCTCAGTATGCCTTCCTTCGGAGGTGAAGTGAAGCCGGCGGTTCCATATTATAGGTTTTATGGCATGTAAAAGAACTATCCACTAATTACACTTGTGTGAAGCAAAATTATAGGTTCGATTAGACTAACGCTCTTCGATTCCAACGTTCGTCGCCAGGAGCCAACTGTGGTGGCATCTAGTAACCAAGTTCAGAACTATTGGTCGTTGATGGTGGCGTTTGGTAGCAAAAGTAGGAACTACTTGAAAATTGAATGTATGTAGTCCTTACTTGAATTAGAAAAAGATAACACTCACTAATACAGTCATCACAATTAACACCGGTTATCAGACCGATTCTACACACACCCAAAGTACACGGGGCTACATGACCACGTTGTTGCAGCCCCTAAACTGAGGAACCAGCCAACATGTACATGATGGTATGAATATGGTACCATTGAATGGTCCAAAGTTAACAGACCATAACGTATTATGTTGGCCAGCTCTTGGTGTAGTGCCTAGCATTCTTAGCTGTCGCCCCCTAGATGTCCAGGTTCAATTCCTAGCTCTGGCAAGACATTTCATTCTGGCTGAATCAGGGTACGGTGACCCTCGTGAGGCAGAACTAACAAGCGAACTCTGATAAGTCTGTCCCGCGATCGGATTGTATGAGGGCAGATCAAAAAATAAGTTGCACTTCCCATTTATGGCCATTTACTAAACCACCTATACAACAGCAACACGCCTATAACGACATACAATATAACGTCACTTTTCCACATAGTTTCCAAGAGACTCCCAGCATTTCTGCGAACGCCCAACCAACTTGTCGATGCCGGATGCATAGAAAGTTCCTCCAGCGTTCTGCAACCACACGGAGACAGCGGCCTTCACCTCCTCATCGATCTGGGTATGTCGACCACCGTTCTGTCTAATGATCGCATTCACACTGTTGACATTTGCACGGTTCCTGGACGTTGCGGGCCTGCCCTCGTGATATTCGTCCGTGATATCCGTGCGTCCGGCTTCGAATTGCTGACACCACTTTACGATCCCTTGCTGGGAAATGGCCCGCTCCCCATACTCAGCACTAATTTCACGAAGAATGTCCGTGTAATTCTTCCTTTTGGCCCGTAGTAATCGGATTGTCGCACGCACCTCATATTTGGAGTGAACGTCCAGTCGACGCGCCATTGCTTTTGGCCGCTAGTCACACCATACAAGACGAGACACCACAGCGAGCTGCCTAACAGATGTGCGGGCAGTGTCTGTCTCTTTCTCCGCTGTTCCCAGGTTTGCGACACACAGCGCACTGCTGCAGCGCGTTAGTGCAACTAACTTTTTGATCCACCTTCGTAATTGATAGAGGATACTCTTGTAAGGTAACTCTATACGTTAGAAGTAAAGAAAAAAAAATCATTGAAAAGACGCCATGATACTTACCCAGAGATAAAAGGAATATTCACAAACGCCCACTAACATATCTTACACTACACTCACTTTCAGTCGGTCAACACTAAATTATTCCAATTACTGGAATATGTGAAACAAGTAGTTCCGTGAAGAGCTAAACAGCCTAATTCCATATATCCTACTTATGTCAATTGCCTCTATCAACATACAATATTTCAGTTTGATTGCTGTAATAGATTCGCAGATATTGAGAACCATCTAAATATCTCGGATGGGCAATGTTGGATTATTATACATGTAGGCCATTTAGAGTTACGTACTATTACATGAAGATTATTACGTAGGTGTAGGCCTATTGTTCAAACTTCAATCGCATGATTAGGACACGAGAAATCAAAACTAGATTTAAAAATTTCACACATCCGCCATCTTGTGGTCATGAAGAGAATTTAAATAAATTAGATGTCAGTGGAATAAAATTTGTATCGTAACCAAGTTTCACTGCGCTCGGGTGGTGGGATCGCAAGAAATGTCAATTTAAATATTTGAATTTCACTTCACCGCCATGTTGGATTTGTGCTCACCAGGTTATTGAAAGTCCCATATGTGAACTTATATTCATAGCCTCTATCAACATATCAAATTTCAGTTCGATTGCTCTAATACATTCGTAGATATTGAGAACCGTCTAAATATTTCAGTTGGTCGCCATTTTAGATTTTTATTTATGTAAGGCATAGAGTTATGTAATATTTGATGACGATTATTGGGTAGGTTCATTATTCAAACGTTGACTGCGATCGCATGATTAGGTCACAAGAAATAAAAACTCAATTTTAAAATTTCACACAGCGGCCATTTTAAGATTATGTAAACAATTGAACCAAATTATATGTCAGTGCATTAAATGAGTACAAATATTTGTTATACCATGTTTCTCTGCGGTCGGAAGGTTAAATCGTAAAAAAAAGTCTATTTAAATGTTTCAACTTCGCTTGGCCGGCATATTCGTTTTGTAGTTAACTTGTTTTTGAAAGTCACATAGGTGAACTTCTAGTAGTGCCTTTTATCACCGTACAACATTTCAGGGTGGTATCAGTAACACTTTCGGAGATATAGAATGCCGGTGAAATATTTTGCACAGCCGCCATGTTGGATTGGTGAGACGTAATACAATGTTAAGGGCATTGTCAGGGTCGCACAAAGTAGTACTATGACCTTACCGAGTTTCATTGAAATCACTCCAACTGGTCGCGCTAGCCGTGAGCGCTAACGCGCTACCTCGTGCCTCGTGTGGGTTCAAACTCCACCTCGGCCGTCCTGAAAATGATTTTCGTTGTTTCCCATTTTCACCACAAGGCAAATGCCGGAACGGTTCCATTCAATAGGTCCACGGCCGATTTCCTTCCAAAATTCCTTCCCTGACCCGTCCTGAAAAATGAAATACATAGCCATTGGCTGCATTAATAAAATTATTGAAATCGCTCCAGCCGTTTTGGTTTTTATTATGGGGACACACACACATACGCGCACACGCACACACATACACATACACGGACAAAAGTTGATCTCATAAGGCTATGTTTTATAAATGTAAATAGGCTAAGAATAACCTGAAATCAGTACGTGTGATTAAGATATATAGCCTATGCGGTATGATGGGGCCGATAACCTCGATGTTAGGCCCCTCAAACAACAATTATCATCATCACCTATACGCTATATATATTATTATGGTGGCGTAGTTGGTAGCATGCTGAGCTTCTATGCTCAATATAGCGGGTTCAAACCCGAAGTCGTCGGATTTTTAAGAGCGTTAAAATCCATCAATATGCCTTCCTTCGGAGGGGAAGTAAAGCCGGCGGTCCCATGTCATAGATTTATGGCATGTAAAAGATCCTTCCATAAACTAAACTTGTGTAAAGCTAAATTTCTAGGTTAGATTTCGTTGGAAGCTCTATCAAAGTTCAAACGTTCACCACTAGGTATCGGTAACATCTGATAGCGAAAGTTGGAACTACTTGAAGTTGAGCGGAACTTGTAGCTCACCCTATGGGTGTCCGCTTTAAGCAGCTACAGCCTCTGGCGAGCCGAACAGGTCCTCGGACACTCCCGGCACTAAAATGCATACGATAAATTAATTGTTATGGACTATTAAAGAAGAAATCTACGGGGTGACATACACACATCAAAAAAAGTTTTGCATCACCTCGGTTTCCAGATCTCCGGCATATAGACGTTGACTGTGTATATTGTATCCAAGATACAGTCCCATTGACTGTTCATAGATGTCACTAAAACTGCTCAAAGATGTAAACAACCATGCATGAGCAGGGCCTATTAGACGGAGGGGGTACGACAGCCGATCAGTTCCAGTCATTCCACCAGGACGAAGGTACGCTGCTCATGTTGTCTGTAGTTCTACCATGCCTAGAAGGTCAATACCGCAGTTCGATCGCGTCCGCATTGTTACTTTGTGTCAAGAAGGGCTCTCAACAAGGGAAGTTTCCAGGCGTCTCAGAGTGAACCAAAGCGATGTTGTTCGGACATGGAGAAGGTACAGAGATACAGGAACTGTCGATGACAGGCCTCGCTCAGGCCGCCCAAGGGCTACTACTGTAGTGGATGACCGCTACTTACGGATTGCCGCTCGGAGGAACCCTGACAGCAATGCCACCATGTTGAATAATGCGTTTCGTTCAGCCACAGGACGTCGTGTTTCAACTCAAACTGTGCGCAATAGGCTGCATGATGCGCAACTTCACTCCCGACGTCCATGGCGAGGTCCAGCTTTGCAACCCCGACACCATGCAGCGCGGTACAGATGGGCCCAACAACATGCTGAATGGACCCCACGGAATTGGCATCACGTTCTCTTCACCGATGAGTGTCGCATATGCCTTCAACCAGACAATCGTCGGAGACGTGTTTGGAGGCACCCTGGTCAGGCTGAACGTCTTAGACACACTGTCCAGCGAGTGCAGCAAGGTGGTGGTTCCCTGATGTTTTGGGGTGGCATTATGTGGGGCCGACGTACGCCAGTGGTGGTCATGGAAGGCTCCGAAACGGCTTTACGATACCTGAATGACATCCTCCGACCCATAGTGCAACCATATCGGCAGAATATTGGAGAGGCATTTGTCTTCATGGACGACAATTCTCGACCTCATCGTGCACATCTTGTGAATGCGTTCCTTCAAGATAACGACATCGCTCGACTACAGTGGCCAGCATGTTCGCCAGACATGAACCCTATCGAACATGCCTGGGATATGTTGAAAAGGGCTGTTTATGGACGTCTTGACCCACCAACCACTCTGAGAGATTTACGCCAAATTGTCGTTGAGGAGTGGGACAATTTGGACCAACAGTGTCTTGATGAACTTGTGGATAGTATGCCACGGCGAATACAGGCATGCATCAATGCAAGAGGACGTGCTACTGGGTATTAGAGGTAGTGGTGTGTACTGCAATCTGGACCACAAATGCTGAAAGTCTAGCTGTATGATGGTACAACTGCAATGTGTGGGTCTCATGAGCAATATTTCGAAGTGAAATGCCATGTCCTGTGGTTCGGATTCCACTTAAAAAGGAGGTCCCGTGGCTCATGATCTCAAGATTAACGGTCACGTTAAACTACAAGCTTCGTTTTTCTCATGAGCAATAAAACGAGCTGAAATGTTGTTTGTGTTGATCTCTATTCCCTTTGTATTTAACGGTTCCGGAACTCTTGGAACCGAGGTGAAGCAAAACGTTTTTTGATGTGTGTATTTTGCTCGTCATATCCAGGTCTACAAGACTCTACGAAACACTACCAAACCCACATTGATACCCAAAGAGAGCCTCTGCCCCCCCAAAACCAAAACTGAAAACGCAAGAAAACGTAGTAAGTGTGGTAATTATCAGTGATAAATATTAAGGCAATAAGCACCCGAAAAAAGAACCATTTGTTTTAATGTTGCAAAATGTAGAAATGGCGATCCCATCAACAAAACAATCCTCCTCTCCCAACTTTAGGTGTAGCTACAATTGCAAAATACTCTAAACTACCATAGAATTGAGGAGCTTGGTATCAATGTTGGACAACTCAATGTTTGTCAGTTTTGAGATTTTGGTTCACTCTTATGTGACGTTTTATCCTAAAAGCGAATCTACAACCCTGTTCCGCAGAAAAAATAGACACAACTTAGGGAGAATAGCATTTATTTGCTGAGTTCAAAATAAAAAACATGGACAATAATTTCCACCTTAGTTTCGTTTCAAAAAATGACAACACCTTCAGTAGCCAATGAGAAGATGGTATTCATTGAATCTGCTCCCACCATGCACTGCAAATCCATCATGGCTGAATGTTAGTACGGGAGAGCGAGGGGTTCTGCCCCCCCCCCCCCCTCCTGCTACTCTCAATGCGAGCCGATAACTCCCGAACCCGTGGTCGGAGATTCACAAATGAGGTGTCGTTGGACTCGAGCTGACGTTTCCTATGGACTACTCATTATATTTAAAAAAAAATTGAAAATTTTTGTTTTCGAAAGTAGGTGATAGTTTGAAAACCAAACATGATAGAATGTTGTGCAATAGCTTAAACGAACGGTATCTATGTCCTTTATTTTGTATAATAAAACGTTTTTATTTTTTACATATTTTTGAGAAAAGTTCAATTTTGAAATTTTTATATTTTGGAAACTAAAGAGTTTACAAAAAAATTTGTTTGACATAAATGAATGGCCCTGATCCCCTCTACCAGCAAAATAAATTTTAAGTCTCTAGAACTAAAACTGTGCAGTAGTGGGAGGTTGTAGGTTCTGCCTTACTCCCTACTTTCATATAAAATTGCGGCGATATCTCCCGAATGCGTGGTCGGATTTTAACGAACGAGGTATTGTTGGCGTTGGGATGACGTTCTCTTGGCTAAGCATGTGTGTTGGTATTTTAAAAAAATGAAAATTTTTGTTTCTTTGGATTGGCACTATTTTGGAAACGGTGAATTGGAAAAAAGTTTGTTTGACGGTAATGAAAGGTGGGTATGCCCTCTAGGTGGACAGCAAGTTTCAAGGGTGTAGGAGGAAAACAATAATAGCCTACATTCTCGCGAACATTGGTGATCATTGGCGAACGGATGGTTGGATTTTAACAAATGAGGTGTCGTTGGACTCGAGCTGTCGTCCTCTTTCCTATAGACCACTCGTTATATTTTTGGTTTTTTTTTGAAAAATGTTGTTTTTAAAAGTAGGCGATAGTTTGAAAACCAAACATGATAGAATGTTGTGTCATAGTTCAAACCAATGGTCTCTATGACCTTTATGTTTTATAATAAAACTTTTTTATATTTTGAGATTTTTTGAAAACCCTAAAATTTTGAAATTTTACTATTTTGGAAACTAACACATTGAAAAAAAATTTTGTTTGACATAAATCAAAGATCCCTATCTCCTCTACAACGAAAATAAATGTCAAGTCTCTAGGATAAAAAAACTATGCATATTTTTTTTTAAATAAAAGCGTGTTTGTTGACAGAGAGCCGGTAGCGCTTGACGTATGTTACAACGAGGCTATGATTGGCCATGGTGGATACTGGAAATGGCTATTTCGACGGGGGCGATGTATGGCAAAACGAGGGGTCGCTTTTCGATATATTTTTTTTTCCTATGACGAATGAATGAAGGCGAATATTTTGAAATGTGACAAGCATGATAAGATTTTTTTCGTTAACAGTGATGAGCGAGATCGCTCTCTGACCCAACAGACGGTTGTAGGATATGACCAAGTGAATCTTAGACTTTGGCGATCTCGGTGACCGTGCCCGGAAGAAATGAATTGCTATTTTGGTGGGATGGCGGGGAAGCTTATGACGGTTAGTTTTGTGATATTTCCTATGACGGATAGAGGTGAATATTTGAAATGTGTTAAGTGTGCTAGGAATTTCTTTACCCCTGAAGAGGATCTTTAACATGCTAGTAAACGGTAATAAGCGAGACTGATGTCTGGCACAGTAAATGGTTTTAGAATATGGAAACCTATAACATTTGCTCGACCAAGTCATGTGCATGTATGCAACGAGCCAAAACGGTAAGGTCATTCGCCTGAAATGTTATAAACTAAATATTGAACTGGGTAAAGTCATGTGATTTAGGATGAAAGTATGTGGTTAACATGATCATGTATTGGGGATGGCCGCTTGCTAGTAATTATTATTATTATTATTATTACAGTAAAATGTTTAATAATAATAAGAAGAAGAAGACACACATGTTTTCAATGCTAACACACACACACAGTCCTGCTCACTGGTGACTGAATATTGTACCTTGCCAGAGGACTCGTGATTGAGACTGCTGATAAGACAAAAAGTGTCTACGTCAGCAGTAAGTGTGATATCAGCTTACTTGCCTCGTGGTGGCTAGCAGGTGTGCTGTTTAAGCAGAGACCGCCATTTTGGTTCTGAAACAGTAGGACTACCGATGTATAAGAGGCAGCCATTTTGGTTCCTTATTAAAAACATGAAACTAGTATAAGGTACACGAATCTTATTCAGATTGAGGATTGTGAAGAGGCGTGGGAACACGTGTGAAAGTGACAACATTTCAAGGCCAAAACCTTGAGAAAATGCAACTCTCTCTGTTGCTAGGCTAACTGATAACGATTGCGTTAGTCATGCACTTGCCATTTTAGCACAAGGACGTATAAAGTAGAGCTCTGAACTGAAATTTGGAAGAAAAATCCTTTTATTTTTTTGGTAAGTACCGATGAATGATTATTTTCATAATGTCATGCTAATGAACCTTAAATTTGTAGTTATTGATTAGATAATTATTGATTTTATAATTTATATGTTTGCAGACAACCGGTATACCTTACATGTCTGAGATACAAGAGACCAGTTTACTTTTGGGCCCACTAGAAGGATACAGTAACAAGCCACTGCAAGTGAAGGTGGGATTCTTCTTTTTAAAATAACTTGTTTCATTTTTGTTTGATATTATTTTATTTTATTTTATGAAATGCATGTCTTAACCGGAATTTAAGTATTTATAACGGTTTATTTTATTTATTTTTAGCCTACTTTTCACATTTTGCAAAAATGAGGAAAAAGTAGACTTATGAGATCGATCCGGGAAAATGTGTGTCTGTCTGTCTGTCTGTCTGTCCTTCTGTCTGTCTGGCTGTGTGTGTGTGTCCACCCCCCCTATCAACTCCTAAACGGCTGCAGCAATCAAAACCAAATTTAGTATGAGTAAAGATGTGCACCGGAATATCTGACGTCCATATTTGAAAATGATATCAGTGCTACCAACTGCTGAAAAAACGCACTAGAAATTTGAGCTCCATGTTGGATATCTTGCAAGGTATGCATGGGAGCTATTCCAAAATTGGCACACATGTAGATAAGAATATTTCAGTTTAATTTCCAGGAGGCCAACCATGACAGTGTTGCCAAACTAATTTTAAGCCTTCTGATAGGTCCAATGTTTAAATGCATATAACTTCTACACTATCAAATGGATTTCAACCAAATTTTGTATGTAATATCTGTACTTAAACAGATATGACTGAGCATATTCTTAAGGCCACCAGGGCTGCCAACTGTTAATAATTGCTCTCTCTATTAGCCTACTTTCGATTTTTGCAAAAAATGAAAGTAGACTTATGAGATCAACACAGGGCGAAAAAAGTGTGTCTGTCTGTGTGTGTGTATGTGTGTGTGTGAGTCTGTGTGTGTGTGTCTGTGTGTCTGTGTGTGTGTGTGTGAGTGTGTGTACTCTGAATGTCTGTCCCCCCCCCCCCTATCAATTCGAACACGGTGAATGCGAATTGAACGAAATTTGGTACAAAGGTAGCACTAGCAAAGGACACTTCAGTGTCATGTTTTATATCGCCGCCATCTTGACGGAAACGTAATGGCGGCCACACAAATGTTCAAAGCTTAAATCAAATTACGACTAACCTAATCATCCGATCTCTACCAAATTTTGCAACAACATACCTTTACGGGGGAGCATCTTTTGACCAAACCAATAGGCCATCAGCGTAATAGTTTGCGGATGGCGGCCATCTTTGCGTGAAAATCGATTCCCCCTATTAATTCGAACACGGTGCAACCGAATGGAACGAAATATGGTACAGAGGTAGTACTAACAAAAGGCACCTCAGTGTCATGTTTTATATCGCCGCCATCTTGACGGAAACGTAATGGCGGCCACACAAATGTTCAAAGCTTAAATCAAATTACGACTAACCTAATCATCCGATCTCTACCAAATTTTGCAACAACATACCTTTGTGGGGGGAGCATCCTTTGACCAATCTAATAGGTCATCAGCTTAATAGTTTGCGGATGGCGGCCATCTTTGTATGAAAATCGATTCCTCATATTAATTCGAACACGGTGCAACCGAATGGAACGAAATTTGGTACAGAGGTATTACTAACAAAAGGCACCTCAGTGTCATGTTTTATATCGCCGCCATCCTGACGGAAACGTAATGGCGGCCACACAAATGTTCATAGCTTAAATCAAATTACGATTAACCTTATCATCCGATCTCTACCAAATTTTGCAACAACATACCTTTATAGAGGAACCATCCTTTGACCAAACGACTAGGTCATTAGCCTGACAGTTTGCGGATGGCGGCCATCTTTGTGTGAAAATCAATTCCCCCTATTAATTCAAACACGGTGAAACCGAATGGAACGAAATTTGGTACAGAGGTAGCACTAGCAAAGGGCATCTCAGTGTCATGTTTTATATCGCCGCCATATTGACAGAAACGTAATGGCGGCCACACAAATGTTCAAAGCTTAAGTTAAATTACGACTAACATAACCATCCGATCTCTACCAAACTTTGCAACAACATTCCTCTATGGAGGGAGCATCCTTTGACCAATCTAGTAAGTTATTAGCTTAATAGTTTGCGGATGGCGGCCATCTTTATGTCAAAATTGATTCCCCCTATTAATTCGAACACGGTGGAACCGAATGGAACGAAATTTGGTACAGAGGTAGCACTAGCAAAGGGCACCTCAGTGTCATGTTTTATATCGCCGCCATCTTGACTGAAACGTAATGGCGGCCACACGAATGTTCAAAACTTAAATCAAATTACGATTAACCTAATCATCCGATCTCTACCAAATTTTGCAACTACATACCTTCATGGAGGGAGCATCCTTTGACCAATCTAATAGGTCATTAGCCTAATAGTTTGCGGAAGGCGGCCATCTTTATGTCAAAATTGATTCCCCCTATTAATTCGAACACGGTGGAACCGAAGGAACGAAATTTGGTACAGAGGTAGCACTAGCAAAGGGCACCTCAGTGTCATGTTTTATATCGCCGCCATATTGACTGAAACGTAATGGCGGCCACACGAATGTTCAAAGCTTAAATCAAATTACGATTAACCTAATCATCCGATCTCTACCAAATTTTGCAACTACATACCTTTATGGAGGGAGCATCCTTTGACCAGTATAATAGGTCATTTGCCTAATAGTTTGCGGATGGCGGCCATCTTTGTGTCAGAATCGATTCCCCCTATTAATTCAAACACGGTGGAACCGAATGGAACGAAATTTGGTACAGAGATAGCACTAGCAAAGGGCATCTCAGTGTCATGATTAATATCGCCGCCATATTGACAGAAACGTAATGGCGGCCACACGAATGTTTAAAGCTTAAATCAAATTACGACTAACATAACCATCCGATCTCTACCAAACTTTGCAACAACATACCTTTATGGAGGGAGCATCCTTTGACCAATCTAATAGGTCATTAGCCTAATAGTTTGCGGAAGGCGGCCATCTTTATGTCAAAATTGATTCCCCCTATTAATTCGAACACGGTGGAACCGAAGGAACGAAATTTGGTACAGAGGTAGCACTAGCAAAGGGCACCTCAGTTTCATGTTTTATATCACCGCTATCTTGACGGAAACGTAATCGCGGCCACCCAAATGTTAAAAGCTAAAATGTAATTACGCCCAACCTAATAATCTAGTCTCTACCAAATTTTGCAACACCATATCTTTATGTGGGAAACATATTCTGACCTAACTGCAAGAACATCAGCCCAATAGTTTGCAGATGGTGGCCAAGTATGTGTGCAAATCGATTCCCCCTATCAATTCAAACACGGTGAAACCGAATTGAACGAAATTTGGTACAGAGGTAGCACTAGCAAAGGGCACCTCATATTCATGTTTAATATCCCTATAGCACGTTGTATTTCAACACGCTACTACAACCAACATTCAATCATACTCTTTGAAAAGGACAAAGAGTTATAACAATACCCATGCATTTAGGAGAAAGTAGGCTATATGTTCTTTACTGAACATCTTGTTTTTTTCATCCAAATACCTATATATCATAAAGTATGCAAGCCAACAGCTTTAAACTACGCACACGTATATTCTGACATTTTAGAATAATTTGTAGTAACTTATATACGTCAGTTCTACCAACATGATTATAAACCTGCTGATAGTACCAATTTTTAAATACATGTACCTTCTATACTATCAGTTGGATTTCAACCAAATTTCGTATGTGCTATGTGTACCATAACAGATATGACTATAAGTATTGTTAAGAGCAATCAGGGCTGCCAACTGTTAATAAATGCTGTCTATATTCTTTTTACCCTAACATAAATATATCAGAAAGTATGCAAGCCAACAGCTCTATACTTTGCACACGTATAGCACCTGACATTCTAGATTAATTTGGAGTAATTAAAACAAGGCAGTGCTGCCAACATGATTCTATGCCTGCTGATATGTCCAATTTTAAAATACATCTAACTTCTATACTAACAAATGGATTTCATCCAAAATTGGCACTACAAGATATCATAATATTTCAGATTATTTCTGACCAGCACACGCATGACATTGTTGGCAACATGCTTTTACGCGTGCTGATAGATCCGATGTCTAACTGCATGTAACGTCCATTGGACTTCAACCAAATTTTGTATTCTGCACCTTAAGAGATGGAACTAAGAATATATTCAGTCACCAGGGCTGCCAACTGTAGTGCTCTATTAGGCTGCATTATACCAGGTATATTTTGAACTAATTAGATATTTCGATATTACCAACTTAATTTCGTCATTATTCTAGATAGGTTCATATTCTGAAGAATAATCATTGGCATGAAAAGTAGGCTGTATAGTTCTTCACGGAACTTCTTGTTAGAAATTTGGAAAGAAAAGCCTTACCACTGTAGCAGTTGCTGATAACCAAAGACGCAGTAGAGTGCAACCATTGTTTCCAGGCAGTGAACTATTGAAAACTCAGGTAAGTCTAACTTAAAAATGCTATGCCATATTACCATTAATGAAAAACCATAGACAAAAAAATATTCATTACCTGTACATGACTGGTACAATGATTGCTTTCTTGAATAATGGCCATGTATTGACAAACGGACCAAGTCTATATTGGATGTTGACTGGGGAAATTACATGGCCATATTGGATATTCTAAAAACAAAAACAAAATTAATTTAATTTATGGGTGGTTCCCTATAGACTCAACAAATATCCACAGGTTTGAACAAGATAATCTGAACAAACTGACATGACATTCATTTTTGTTTATATAATGGTTAAAGGGGGATGTAAATGACTAAAGCTTTATAAAAAGAAAATAAGTGCATGGGTTACTGTTAGTGCCAACATACAGTTTATTTTTAATGGTGTTTTGATATATTAATGTCAATTAACGTTAAAGTTTAATTACAAGTATTGATTGATTGATTGATTGAGTGATGGGTTATTTTTGTTTTGTTTTTAGGTGTGTTCATGCACCATTAACTTAGTGAACAGACAGTGAACAAGCATACATTATGCTTTAAAGTACTCTGTGCTCCTGTACAACGTTAATAAGTTGCAATAAACAAAGTTTTATTATAACACAATGCGTTACTACCAAATACAACAAGTGAGCAAGTTGGTTTACCACGTGGGTTAAATTTAAAATCAGAACATGATCGCTGGTTAACATTTGAATCCTGGCCTGTAGACTTTTTGTCGACACATGAACTTGCAAAAGCCGTTTTTTTTACTTGAACCGAGAAGATGTGGTGCGCTGTGTGTTTTGTCGTATTGAACTTTCACACTGGGAAGAAGGGGATGATCCCTTTAGAGACCATTTGCGATGGTCTCCTTGTTGTCCTTACATGCTTGGAAAACAAGTGGGTAACATACCCGTGTATCCATTTTACCGAACCACAAGACCATTGGCCGCTACTAAACGTTGCTGAATCACAAATCAATAATAATAATAATGATGTATTACCAGCCAGCAACGGTAGTGTCCATATATGTGGTCCGTATGCCATAGACAGTGTTGAATTGGCATGTGCTTTTGAAAAATTGGGAGTTTGCAAGACTAAAGCACTAGCACACCCAGAGTACAGCTCTGATGAAAGACGTTTAGAATCTTATAAAAATGTTTGGCCATTAATATTAAAACACCTTACCAAACAGCTAATTGAAGCTGGATTTTTATACTGGTGAAGGGGAAAAAACAATATGTTTTTATGGTGGATTTGCTTTAAAGGATTGGCAAATGACTGATGACCCTTTTGTGCAACACGCTCGTTGGTTACCTAACTGTAAATACATGGTGTTGCATAAAGGTCAGGAATTTGTGAACACTATTCGTAAAGAAAACGTGATTGCGGCACAAGACATAAAAGTGCCTTTAGAGTTAGAACATGCGGAGCAAATACATGAGGCTAAAAAAAGACTTGTCTCACGAACAGATACAAAAGTGTGACCAACAATTATATAAAATTTGTTATGAAGATGAACTAGGTGTTGTATTTTTGCCTTGTGGACACATGATAGCCTGTGTCAAGTGTGCATTAGAACTCAACACTTGTGCTATATGCAGAAAAGCCTTATCTGGTACAGTTAGGGCATTTCTGGAATAAATAATAAAATTTATCAGCCATGCATAGTTCAAAATCCCTAATTGCACAATATTATTAAAGCTGTTTTACAGTGTAATAGATATGCTTTTCTTTTGTTTATAGACTACTACAATGAATGATTTGAATGCTGTGGGTCAAGCATGTGGCTTAGAGACAAAGAAGCTCAGCGAATTGCCAACGCATATTCCATTCCGCATTATCAAGTTTCAGAAATTGAAAACAGCATTTGGTGATCGTGTACTTTTTGTATGTGAAAACTTTGAGACATTTCTGCCTGCACGGTTTAATGATATGTCGGAGAGTGTTTTTGATGAAGTCAATAATGCTGTGCAACCTGTACACTTAATTTACGAAGGTTTTAAAAACAATAGGTGCATGGTTCGTTTTAATTAAATAAATAAACAAGATGTTCAGTAAAGAACATATAGCCTACTTTCTCCTAAATGCATGGGTATTGTTATAACACTTTGTCCTTTTCAGGGAGTATAATTGAATGTTGGTTGTAGTAGCTTGTTGAAATACAACGTGCTATAGGGATATTAAACATGAATATGAGGTGCCCTTTGCTAGTGCTACCTCTGTACCAAATTTCGTTCAATTCGGTTTCACCGTGTTTGAATTGATAGGGGGAATCGATTTGCACACATACTTGGCCACCATCTGCAAACTATTGGGCTGATGTTCTTGCAGTTTGGTCTGAATATGTTTCCCACAGTAAGATATGGTGTTGCAAAATTTGGTAGAGACTAGATTATTAGGTTGGTCGTAATTACATTTTAGCTTTTAACATTTGGGTGGCCGCGATTACGTTTCCGTCAAGATAGCGGTGATATAAAACATGACAGTGAGGTGCCCTTTGCTAGTGCTACCTCTGTACCAAATTTCGTTCATTCGGTTCCACCGTGTTCGAATTAATAGGGGGAATCGATTTTGACATAAAGATGGCCACCATTCGCAAACTATTAAGCTAATGGCCTATTAGATTGGCCAAAGGATGCTCCCTCCATAAAGGTATGTTGTTGCAAAGTTTGGTAGAGATCGGATGGTTATGTTAGTCGTTATTTGATTTAAGCTTTAAACATTTGTGTGGCCGCCATTACGTTTCTGTCAATATGGCGGCGATATAAATCATGACCGTGAGATGCCCTTTGCTAGTGCTACCTCTGTACCAAATTTAGTTCCATTCGGTTCCACCGTGTTCGAATTAATAGGGGGATCAATGTTGACATAAAGATGGCCGCCACCCGCAAACTATTAGGCTAATAACCTATTAGATTGGTCAAAGGATGCTCCCTCCATAAAGGAATGTTGTTGCAAAGTTTGGTAGAGATCAGAGGGTTATGTTAGTCGTAATTTAACTTAAGCTTTGAACATTTGTGTGGCCGCCATTACGTTTCTGTCAAGATGGCGGCGATATAAAACATGACACTGAGGTGTCCCTTGCTAGTGCTACCTCTGTACCAAATTTCGTTCATTCGGTTCCACCGTGTTCGAATTAATAGGGGGAATCAATTTTGACATAAATATGGCCGCTATCCGCAAACTATTAGGCTAATAACCTAGTAGATTGGTCAAAGGATGCTCCCTCCATAAAGGAATGTTGTTGCAAAGTTTGGTAGAGATCGGATGGTTATGTTAGTCGTAATTTAATTTAAGCTTTGAACATTTGTGTGGCCGCCATTACGTTTGTGTCAATATGGCGGCGATATAAAACATGACACTGAGATGCCCTTTGCTAGTGCTACCTCTGTACCAAATTTCGTTCTATTCGGTTTCACCGTGTTTGAATTAATAGGGGGAATCGATTTTCACACAAAGATGGCCGCCATCCGCAAACTATTACGCTGATGACCTATTAGTTTGGTCAAAGGATGTTCCCTCTATAAAGGTATGCTGTTGCAAAATTTGGTAGAGATCGGATGATTAGGTTAGTCGTAATTTGATTTAAGCTTTGAACATTTGTGTGGCCGCCATTACGTTTCCGTCAAGATGGCGGCGTTATAAAACATGACACTAAGGTGCCTTTTGTTAGTACTACCTCTGTACCAAATTTCGTTCAATTCGCATTCACCGTGTTCGAATTGATAGGGGGGGGGACAAACGTTCAGAGTACACACACTCACACACACACAGACACACACACACACACACAGACACACACACACACAGACTCACACACACACATACACACACACAGACAGACACACTTTTTTCGCCCTGTGTTGATCTCATAAGTCTACTTTCATTTTTTGCAAAAATCGAAATTAGGCTAAAAATGTCAAATAATAATGATAGATATAAGTCATGACAATGGACTGAAAGAAAAATATGTGTATAGAATAATAATGTTTTAGTGTTTAGTATTGTCTTAAAAAATATATTATCATGAATCAAAAAAAATGTATATAAAGTTTTTAAATAAGTGAAAATAATGGTCCAATGTTGTTTTATTTTCTATAGAAGTCAGAATATTTAACATTGCAGAGTATACATGACTATGACAATAAAAAGCACACTTAATACAAGTCTTTGCCTTTACGATAGTGTGTTATAGTTTTAAAAACAAAGCTTGTTGTAGATCTTTTTTCTTCCACGGTGAACAATAGGCATGAAAACGTTATTGTCTCGTTTTGGATCATTATCACTATCATAATCATAAGCAGCATGATCTATATCACTATTATTATTATAATGACTATAATTATCCTCAACATTATCGTCAACATTACTAAAACCAGTTAAATATTCCTGTACCTCTTCCTGTTCCTGTTCCTCTTCCTCTTCCTCTTCCTCTACAGTGTCTGCGTGACTTTTGATAATGTTAAGGGTTTTTAGCCTACTTTCGATTTTTGCAAAAAATGAAAGTAGACTTATGAGATCAACACAGGGCGAAAAAAGTGTGTCTGTCTGTGTGTGTGTATGTGTGTGTGTGAGTCTGTGTGTGTGTGTATGTGTGTGTGTGAGTCTGTGTGTGTGTGTGTGTCTGTGTGTGTGTGTGTGTGTACTCTGAATGTCTGTCCCCCCTATCAATTCGAACACGGTCAAACCGAATTGAACGAAATTTGGTTCAGAGGTAGAACAAGCAAAGGGCACCTCAGTGTCATGTTTTATATCGCCGCCATCTTTACTAAAACTGAATGGCGGCCACTCAAACGTTCAAAACGTAAAATCAAATAACGACTAACCAAATCATCCGATCTCTTCCAAATTTGGTAACAACATACCTTCGTATAGGATGCGTCTTGTGACCAAACTACAAGGTCGTCCGCCATACCATTTTAGGATGGCGGCCGTGCAAATTATGCAAACTTTATAATCCAAATCATGGGACCCACCAGTTCCGATTATCGAGCCGAGAATCGTTATAACTGTTCTAAAGGATGAGGCACGTTCGAAATTAAAAGTTTATTTTGTAATACTATAGTGCAGACGTGATTTTAAGAAGCTGAGCCGATTCAGTAATAAGACAAGATGGCAGCGGATATCTTGTGCCTGACTTATATTTCACTAATTTGAGTATTGCATGCAATATAGCGTACTGATACAAAATAAATAAACTTTGTATGAAATGCTTTATATATAAATAATATACTCCAGTGATGAAATCGTTTAGTATAAATCATTATTTGCTAACAAGTTCTATGTAAGTCATTTTATATAGAACGATATTCGTTGACACAATTAGCTCAGTGGTAGAGCTTTAGCCTATCGGTCAAATGCCTATGGTTCAAACCCGGTCAGAGCTAGGTTTTTTGCTTGAAATGTTATATGTTTATTGTTTTGTATTGACTCAGACGTTTTAAAATTAAGCGTTATATTGTGCATATTATGGTGTAAAATATATATTTAATTAAAACATAATTCGCCAGCAGATTTACTCGAGACATCTAGCTGCCAAAAAGGTAACTGCACGCCGACCTACATATTAACTTCCAGATTTTATTGAAAAGTTTCTTCTTCTGGCCGCTAGAATGCACTCGCTCTGTTAGGATTATATTGTTCGATATTTCACCACTAGATGTCACGACTAGTCTACGTGGGGCTCCATTGATTACTATACCATTGGCATTCTATGCGCATCGAATTTGAAGAATGACAAGATGATACTACGATACATTTTTACTTTTTATTTTAAAGGGTTTGTAACAGCCTTTTTTGCGTTACTTGAAAATGTTATTTGAAGTAAAGAACAAAACGATTTCACATAGTAACTGAATTCAAGCCGTTGGTGTTAGTTCAGGTTATTAATTACTACTTTTATTTCAGGCAAATAGCAATCGAAAATATCCACATAGTTTGTATACACACGTCTCTGTAGGGTCATGGAAAGATTTGTTAATTCAATTAGGGTTGTGAAAGCCATGCACAACCATACGTGTAAAGACATGCCTCAACTCAAAGTTGGATGTTGCCCACGGCAGGTCGTATATGTAATAATAATAATAATAATAATAATAATAATAATAATAATAATAATAATAATAATAATAATAATGTTATTGGTTTTACATCCCTTTTAACTACTGCTGCTTTTAGAGACACCGGGGTGCCGGAATTTTGGCCAGAAGGGGATCTTTAACGTGCCAGTAAATGTACTGACACGGCTCCCTCGCATTTGTGCACCCTCAAATGCCAGCTGACTGCGCCAGGATACGAACCTGCAACCTAGGGCCCAGCAAGCGAGAACGTTACCGCTGAGCCACGCAGCCAGTCCGGTCGATTATGTCTCCAGATCCATAACATTCTTGATATACTTCTTATCTTTCTTTCTTTCTTTATTTCTTTCTTTCTTTCTTTCTTCAATGATGGTAGCAGTTTTTATCTAGGTTGTGGCGTTTGGTAGAGGTAAATCGTTTCTAAGGTTTTCAACAAAGAATAGTTCTATTATACTCTTTGATAATAACAACGAGTTATAACTATACTCATACATTTATGAGAAAGTAGGCTATATGTTCTTTACTGAACATCTTGTTTGAACATTGAATTATTTTCATTAGTTGTATTGTTTTGTAGCACTTGCTTTTTAACATTTTCATGATTTTCTGTTGACAGCAACAGTGTTTCATGCAGTACACTACATTGATGATCACTGACACTTAAAACCTCACTATTTTTACTTTTTAGCTCACTGCGACATTGTTTTGAACGTTGTTTTGAACAACGCCAAATAACAGTTCCATTTTTATTGGTTCGTTTCACAATATATGAATATCCTTTATAGAATGCATGAGGCTTACCATACCTAGTCACAGATACTTCCATATCAACTGTCAAGCATAGACTAAGCTCTAGTAAAGACAACTTGGTAATAAGATCAACAGTTTAATGTGCGAGCAAATATGGGTGCAAATGTGGGAGCAAAAAAAGTGGGAGCAAAAAGTGGGAGAAAAAATTGGGAGCATACAATTGAGAGCAAAAAGTGGGAGCAAAAAAAAGTAGGAGCAAGTATGGGAGCAAATGTGAAAGAAAAAGTGGGAGCAAGTATGGGAGCATATGTGAAAGCAAAAGTGGGAGCAAAAAGTGAGAGAAAAAAAAGTGAGAGCAAAAAGTGTAAGCAAAACTGGAAGCAAATATGAGAGCAAAAAAGTAGGAGCAAGTATGGGAGCAAATGTGAAAGCAAAAGTGGGAGCAAAAAGTGAGAGAAAAAAGTGGGAGCAAAAAGTGTAAGCAAAAGTGGGAGCAAATATGAGAGCAAAAAAAAGTGCGAGTAAATATGGGAGCAAAAAGTGGGAGCAAAATGTGGGAGCAAAAAGAAGTAGGAGCAAGTATGAGGGCAAATGTGAAAGCAAAAGTGGGAGCAATTATGGGAGCTCATGTCAAAGCAAAAAGTGAGAGAAAAAAAGTGAGAGCAAAAAGTGTAAGCTAAAGTGGGAGCAAATATGAGAGCAAAAATTAGGAGCAAGTATGGGAGCAAATGTGAAAGCAAAAGTGGGAGCAAAAAGTGAGAGAAAAAAAAGTGGGAGCAAAAAGTGTAAGCAACAGTGTGAGCAAATATGAGAGCAAGAACAAGTGAGAGCAAATATGGGAGCAAAAAGTGGGAGCGAAATGTGTAAGCAAAAGTGGGAGCAAACAAGTGTGAGCAAATATGGGAGCAGAAAGTGGGAGCAAATGTGAAAGCAAAAGTGGGAGCAAAAAGTAAGAGCAAAAAGAGCGAGCAAAAGTGAGTGCACAAAGTGGGAACAAAATGTGTGAGTATAAAGTGGGGGAAAATGTGGTGCTTTACTAAAACAATCTCCCCTAACCTAACCTAACCTAACTTCACCTAACCTAACTTCACCTAACCTAACTTCACTTAACCTAACTTCACCTAACCTAACCTTCCAACTCTTAGATCAAAAATTAAATTCTGGCCATAGTCGAGTTGGAACCCAAAACCTCTGGGATAACACCCAAGGATACTAGCCACTACACCGCGAGATGGGCAAATTATCATGCAACACAACACAAAAATAAAAGTTTCCTGTAGTGTAACTCATTGGCTGACAACCATAGTTGAGAATTCAAACCCAAGACCTCAGGACTTTTGTTTTGAACATTATCAGAAATATTATTCCATTTACATTTTGCTGTTGCTTATACACACATCAAAAAAAGTTTTGCATCACCTCGGTTCCCAGATCTCCGGCATATAGACGTTGACTGTGTATATTGTATCCAAGATACAGTCCCTTTGACTGTTCATAGATGTCACTAAAACTGCTCAAAGATGTAAACAACCATGCATGAGCAGGGCCTATTAGACGGAGGGGGTACGACAGCCGATCAGTTCCAGTCATTCCACCAGGACGAAGGTACGCTGCTCATGTTGTCTGTAGTTCTACCATGCCTAGAAGGTCAATACCGCAGTTCGATCGCGTCCGCATTGTTACTTTGTGTCAAGAAGGGCTCTCAACAAGGGAAGTTTCCAGGCGTCTCAGAGTGAACCAAAGCGATGTTGTTCGGACATGGAGAAGGTACAGAGATACAGGAACTGTCGATGACAGGCCTCGCTCAGGCCGCCCAAGGGCTACTACTGTAGTGGATGACCGCTACTTACGGATTGCCGCTCGGAGGAACCCTGACAGCAATGCCACCATGTTGAATAATGCGTTTCGTTCAGCCACAGGACGTCGTGTTTCAACTCAAACTGTGCGCAATAGGCTGCATGATGCGCAACTTCACTCCCGACGTCCATGGCGAGGTCCAGCTTTGCAACCCCGACACCATGCAGCGCGGTACAGATGGGCCCAACAACATGCTGAATGGACCCCACGGAATTGGCATCACGTTCTCTTCACCGATGAGTGTCGCATATGCCTTCAACCAGACAATCGTCGGAGACGTGTTTGGAGGCACCCTGGTCAGGCTGAACGTCTTAGACACACTGTCCAGCGAGTGCAGCAAAGTGGTGGTTCCCTGATGTTTTGGGGTGGCATTATGTGGGGCCGACGTACGCCACTGGTGGTCATGGAAGGCTCCGAAACGGCTTTACGATACCTGAATGACATCCTCCGACCCATAGTGCAACCATATCGGCAGAATATTGGAGAGGCATTTGTCTTCATGGACGACAATTCTCGACCTCATCGTGCACATCTTGTGAATGCGTTCCTTCAAGATAACGACATCGCTCGACTACGGTGGCCAGCATGTTCGCCAGACATGAACCCTATCGAACATGCCTGGGATATGTTGAAAAGGGCTGTTTATGGACGTCTTGACCCACCACCCACTCTGAGAGATTTACGCCAAATTGTCGTTGAGGAGTGGGACAATTTGGACCAACAGTGTCTTGATGAACTTGTGGATAGTATGCCACGGCGAATACAGGCATGCATCAATGCAAGAGGACGTGCTACTGGGTATTAGAGGTAGTGGTGTGTACTGCAATCTGGACCACAAATGCTGAAAGTCTAGCTGTATGATGGTACAACATGCAATGTGTGGGTCTCATGAGCAATAAAACGAGCTGAAATGTTGTTTGTGTTGATCTCTATTCCCTTTGTATTTAACGGTTCCGGAACTCTTAGAACCGAGGTGATGCAAAACTTTTTTTGATGTGTGTAGTTATAAGAGTTGGCATTAATATGGGAGCAAAAGTGAAAGCAAAAAAGCGGGTGCAAACATGGCTGGTTGTTGAGACTTTCATATCAACTAATACACATAAATTAAATTTTAGTAATGTGACTTGGCTAATAATAATAATAATAATCATCATCATCATCATCATCATCATCTTGTACAGTTTCCAGCCCCTGGCTGGGTCTGTTTGGAACATAAGCCTCGCCACTAAGTCCTTTCTTCCCACCACCTCTCCGCTGTCACTCTGGTCCAGTCCTCGCCTCTCTTCTTGACACATTCCTCCACTCCTTTCAGCCATCTATCTCTTGGTCTTCCCCTTGGTCGTTTCTTCTGCATCTGCATCTCATGTATCCTCTAGGGAATCTTCTTCTCAACCATTCTCTTTAAGTGTCCATACCACCTCAGTCTTGATGTCTCAATCCTACTTTGCAAGGGCTCCCCTTTCACCATTTCCCTGAACTTTTAATTCCTCACCCTGTCTCTTCTTGTTACTCCGATCCTACTTCGCAGGAACTTCATTTCACCTGCCAGTATTCTGCTTGTGTCTCTTTTCTTCATTGTCCACGTTTATGAAGCATAGGTCAGTATCGGGATATAGTAGCTTCTGTATAACACTTCCTTGCTTTTTTGTGGGACATCTTTTTTCCACACTAAGCTCCTAATGCTTCTCAGAAATGCTTCTGCCTGTCTGCCACGTTCCGTAATCTCTTTGTCATTTCTCCCATTTTCCTCCACTATACTTCCCAAGTACTTGAGACTTTCCACCTTCTTCAGCTGTCCACCTCCAAGTGTTATCCCACTCATTGGTCTGTCCTTTTTCCTGGTCGTTAATAGGATCTCACATTTACTGATGTTGAACTTCCATCCGTACTCTCCCACTGTTTCTTCCCAAGCCTTCAGTTGCTCCTGAATTTCCTCCTCGCTGTTTCCCCAGACCATGAGATTATCTGCAAACACCATTGCTTTCATCTTATGTTCTCCTATCTTTCCTGCTATCCGTGTCATTACCTCGTCCATAACCACAATAAAGAGAAGGGGTGACAGCGCACTACCCTGTTTCAGGCCACTCATTTGTCTGAACCAGTCTGTTCTTTCCCCTCCAACTTTCACACAACTCACACTTCCACAATACATCTCCTTCACTCAGCCTACAGTCCTTTTTTCCACTCCCATGTTTTCCATTGCTTTCCAAAACTTCTCCCTACACACACTATCATAGGCCTTTTCGATGTCCAGGAAGGCCATCAACAAATCCTCTCCAAATTCGTAGTGGTGTTCCTGGAGCTGTCTCACTGAAAATATGAGATCCACTGTTGATCTCCCAGGTCTGAAACCATACTGCTCCTCTCTCAATTTTCTCTCCACTTTGGCTCGTATTCTACTTTCTAATATATTTTCATATATCTTGGCACAGTGAGGTATGAGTGTGACTCCCCTGTAATTTCTGCACTCCTTTCTGCTTCCTTTCTTAAATATTGGGACAATTAATCCTTTCTTCCAATCTTCTGGGGTCTTTTTCTCCTTCCATATCACCCTCATCACACGGTACAGCCACTGTTTCCCAACCTCCCCTGCTGCCTTCACCATTTCAACACTCACTTCATCCACACCCGGTGCCCTTCCTCCTTTCATCTTGTCTATAGCCATCTCCAGTTCTCTCCAATTCAGGTCCTTTTCCATTCCTGTATTGTCTTCTCCATCTTCCAATACATTGTCTTCCTCCCTATGACCATTTGGATTCAGCAAATCCTCAAAGTACTCTTTCCACACTGTCTTGAGTGTTTCTTTGTTGTGTACCTCATTTCCGTTTTTGTCCATCATTACCACATCCTCTCGCAGACCTATTCTCTTACTTTTGACCATCCCATAAAGTACTTTCTTATTTCCTCTGCTGTCTTCCTCCATCATCTCTGTCCACTTTACCATCCACTTCTTCCTCTCCTCTGCGACAATCTTGTTTGCTTCTTTCTTCTTTAACTTATAATCTTCCCTTGCCAGATCAGTTCTTTCCTGGAACCACACTCAGAAAGCCTTGTTCTTCCTTCCCACAGCTTCTTTTACTCTCTCATTCCACCATGGTGTCTATTTACACCGCTTCCTGTTGCTAGTTCTTCCACATACTGCCACTGCAGCTTCCACCATTGTGTTCTTGAATTGCTTCCATTCATCTTCCCCTGTTTTAGGATTGTCTGTTGGCATCCTTTCCCTTATTATCATCTGGAATTCTTCCTTGACTTCCTTTTCCTTGAGTTTCCATACTTTGATTCTCCTTTCCTGGTACTCTGTCCTCTTGCTATCCTTAACAACTCCCAGGTTCATTAAAAGTATTCTGTGGTCGTTATCTAAGGCCTCTGATGGTATTACCTTTATATCTCTGACACTTCTCTTCATTTCCCAGTCGTACAGCATGTAATCTACCAATGATTTCTTTGTTAAATCACTGCTGTACCACGTTACCTTGTGGCTTTCTTTCTTCCGGAACCAGGAGTTGCCTACCACTAAACCGTTTCTCTTGCAAAAATCCAGCAAATTTCTCCCTTCTTCATTCCTGCTACCCCATCCTTCTGCTCCCAATACATTTTCATATCCTTGCCTTTCACTTCCTACATGTGCATTCAAATCTCCCATGACAATGATGCTCTGACCATTCAACAGCTGTTGTAGCTCCTCCTCAAAGACTTCCTTCTCTTGAGCTGTACATCCAACTTGAGGGGCATATACCTGGGCTATCTCCAGGCTTCTTCCCTTTACAGTTACGCTGATCTTCATGATCCTGTCACTTATTCCCTTTACCTCTTCCTTCATTCCATCTCTCACAACTACTCCTACTCTGCTGCTCCTTCCTTCACTGTTCCCACTCCAGTACAACCGGTACCCTTTCCTCAGTTCTCTGCGACCTTCTCCTTTCCATCTTGTTTCTGCCAAGCCCAGTATATCCAGTTTTTTTTCTCTCCATCACATCTACAATCTCCTCCAACTTTCCTGTCAGTGTCTGTATGTTTAATGTCCCAACTCGTAGTCCATTAGCATATCCGGGTCGTCGTCGTTTGCATCCGTCCTTTCCGAGGCCTGTTCCTGTTTTGAAAGGAAATATGATATCCACTACTGGCTTGCTAGGCCTATCGTAGCTTCACCAGAGCCCCGTCATCCGTCACTTTTCAGGGTTCCCATAGAGACTTCACAGCTACCGCAGCGGTCCCGGGGCACACAAAGTCCCCCCTGTACTTCACCTTTACAGGCAATCCCCTACTTCATGCCGTTGCCCATCTCCCACCACGTGGAGGAGGGGTTGGACTTGTGGGAGACAATAATAATAATAATAATAATAATAATAATGATAATAATAATAACAGTTTAAAAATATTCAAGGGGATTGATATTTTTCAGGGTGTAATTTCCAAAGTACTGTCAAGAATAATAATTACATGAACAGATTCCATGAACTCAAGAGTATTTTTAAGGTTAATGATTGGCTAGGAGTGAGATAGAGCTAGCTAACCTAAGTTAACTTCAGCTCACTAAACCTAACCTTGTCACATGACATGTTCTACAAGTATAGACTTGCTTTGAGACTGTCTATGACGTCAGAGATGAATGGAGGTGGGAGGCTGGCAAAAAGGAAAATGTTTTTGTGTAATGTCCAGCCTCCCACCGCCATTCATCTGTGACGTCATAGCCAGTCTCAAAGCAAGTCTATACTTGTAGAACATGTCATGTGACAAGGTTAGGTTTAGTGAGCTGAGGTTAACTTAGGATAGCTAGCTCTATCTCACTCCTAGCCAATCATTAACCTTAAAAGCACTCTTGAGTTCTTGGCGTTGTTAAAAAAATGTTCAATGTCGCAGTGAGCTAAAAAGTAAAAATAGTGAGGTTTTAAGTGTCAGTGATCATCAATGTAGTGTGCTGCATGAAACACTGTTGCTGTCAACAGAAAATCATGAAAATGTTAAAAAGCAAGTGCTACAAAACCATACTACTATTGAAAATAATTCAATGTTCAAAAAAACCTTAACATTGTCAAAAGCTACGCAGATTCTACATGAGGACACTGTAGAGGAAGAGGAAGAGGAAGAATAAGAGGAACAGGAACAGGAAGAGGAACAGGAATCTTTAACTGGTTTTAGTAATGTTGAGGATAATATTGAGGATAATTATAGTAATTATAATAATAATAGTGATATAGATCATGCTGCTTATGATTATGATAGTGATAATGATCCAAAACAAGACAATAACGTTTTCATGCCTATTGTTCACCGTGGAAGAAAAAAGATCTACAACAAGCTGTGTTATTAAAACTATAACACACTATCGTAAGGGCAAAGACTTGTATTAAGTGTGCTTTTTATTGTCATAATCATGTATACTTTGCAATGTTAAATATTCTGACTTCTGTAGAAAATAAAACATCATTGGACCATTATTTTCATTTATTTACAAATTTTACATACATTTTTTTTTGTTTCAAGATAATATTTTTTAAGACAATACTAAACACTAAAATATTATTATTAGTCTATACACATATTTTTCTTTCAGTCCATTGTCATGACTTATATTTTTCATTATTATTTGACATATTTTTAATTTAATTAAAACGAACCATGCACCTATTGTTTTTAAAACCTTCATAAATTAAGTGTACAGGTTGCACAGCATTATTGACTTCATCAAAAACACTCTCCGACATATCATTAAACCGTGTAGGCAGAAATCTCTCAAAGTTTTTACATACACAAAGTACACGATCACCATATTCTGTTTTCAATTTCCGAATCTTGATAATGCGGAATGGAATATGCGTTGGCAATTCGCTGAGCTTCTTTGTGTCTAAGCCACATGCTTGACCCACACAGCATTCAAAACATTCGTTGTAGTAGTCTATAAACAAAAGAAAAGCATATCTATTACACTCTAAAACAGCTTAAATGATATTGTGCAATTATGGATTTTGCACTATGCATGGCTGATAAATTTTACTATTTATGCAAGAAATGCCCTAACTGTAGCAGATACTGCTTTTCTGCATATAGCACAAGGGTTGAGTTCTAATGCACACTTGACACAGGCTATCATGTGTCCACAAGGCACAAATACAACACCTAGTTCATCTTGATAACAAGTTTTACATAATTGTTGGTCACAGTTTTGTATCTGTTCGTGAGACAAGTCTTTTTTTTTCAGCCTCATGTATTTGTTCCGCATGTTCTAACTCTAAAGGCACTTTTATGCCTTGTGCTGCATCACGTTTTCTTTACGAATAGTGTTCACAAATTCCTGACCTTTAAGCAACACCATGTATTCACAGTTAGGTAACCAACGAGCGTGTTGCACAAAAGGGTCATCAGTCATTTGCCAATCCTTTAAAGCAAATCCACAATAAAAACACATTGTTTTATCCCCGTCACCAGTATAAAAATCCAGCTTCACTTAGCTGTTTGGTAAGGTGTTTTAATATTAATGGCCAAACATTTTTATAAGATTCTAAACGTCTTTCAACAGAGCTGTACTCTGGGTGTGCTAGTGCTTTAGTCTTGCAAACTCCCAATTTTTCAAAAGCAAATGCCAATTCAACACTGTCTATGGCATATGGACCACATATATGGACACTACCGTTGTTGGCTGGTAATACATCATTATTATTATTATTTATTTGTGATTCAGCAACGTAAGTAGCGGCCAATGGTCTTGTGGTTCGGTAAAATGAATACACGTGTATGTTACCCACTTGTTTTCCAAGCATGTAAGGACAACAAGGAGACCATCGCAAATGGTCTCTAAAGGGATCATCCCCTTCTTCCCAGTGTGAAAGTTCATTGCGACTAAACACACAGCGCACCGCATCTTCTCGCTTCAAGTAAAAAAAAAAAAAAAGGCTTTTGCAAGTTCATGTGTCGACCAAAAGCCTACAGGCCAGGATTCAAATGTTAACCAGCGATCATGTTCTGATTTTAAATTTAACCCACGTGGTAAACCAACTTGCTCACTTGTTGTATTTGGTACTAACGCAATGTATTATAATAAAACTTTTTTTATTGCAAGTTATTAACGTTGCACAAGAGCACAGAGTACTTTAAAGCATAATGTATGCTTGTTCACCGTCTGTTCACTAGTTAATGACGCATGACCACTCCAAAAAACAAACAAAATAACCCAGCACTCAATCAATCAATCAATCAATCAATCAATACTTGTAATTAGTAGTGGGGTAAGGACAGAGCTGCTCCACTTTTTATTGAGCCACCCTCGTATTTGCCCCGAACTTGATATCTCGCTAACCAAACATGGGATTAGAACATACAGGGTGTCCGAGCACTGCTAGTAATGCCCCCTACTTTCCTATAGCCACTTTATTTGATTAAAAGACCAAAACTAAAAGGTCATTCGCGAGTAGTGGGGTAGTGTTGGTTTCCTGAAGTCGCGCTCGTGCTTGAATATGTATGCCTATGTTGGGAAAGGGTTAGGTGGTGGGGGAGGAGTAGGGTCGAGTGAGGGGTCGTTTAGATGGTATTTTTTCCGCTCTAGATGATGGTGAGGTTATTTTTTAAAAATGGATGGAATTGGGAAACGCCATTTGGGGTAAACATGTTGTTTTTTGACATTTTGGCGATGAATGTTTTTTATACGCATGCGCACTTGGGGATGTTGTAAAAGGGCGGGCTTTTTAAATGATGATTTATAAATGAGTTTTTTAATATGTATTGAAATAAACCCCAAAAAACTAATAGGTCATCGGCTTTTTACTATCTCGCTAACCAATAATCGGATTTAAACCTATGAGGTGTCGTAGGACTCGTGGTGAACTCTCCTTTTCTATCGAAGGGGTATATCCACCCCAAAATTAAAAAACTACCCTTACCCGGGGGATGAAATAGTAATTTATTTTTGTATACCTACGAACTTGGCGGTTTTTGTAAAAGAGCGGGCTTTTTAAATGATGATTTATAAATAAGTGTTTTTAATATGTATTTAAATAAACCAAAAAAAAACTAATAGGTCATTGGCTTTTTACTATTTCGCTAACCAATAATCGGATTTAAACGTATGAGGTGTCGTAGGACTCGTGGTGAACTCCCCTTTTCTATGGACGGGGTATATTCACCCCAAAATAAAAACTACCCTTACCCGGGGGTTGAAATAGTAATATTTTTTGTATGTGTGCGCACGGTCGGCCTTTGTCAAAAGGACCTAACTATACGTTTGTTAATATTTTCTGAACCCCTCATGGGATTTTGCCATAGGCAGTATCCTAACCCTGGGGGTGACACCCCGTTTTTGAATGTAGGATTCATTTTTGTTAAAAGGACCTAACGACACTTTTGTTCATATCTCGCGAACCAATCATGCTAGGGACTTGTATGAGGGGTCCTAGCACTTGGGGCAACATTCCCTGTTTGGGGATGAAACTACCCCCCCAAAATTGAAAAATCCATATCTAGGAAACGAAGAAGCCTAAAATTAGGTGTGATAGCTCAAAAAATAGGGGATGATATGGGCTTTTACCTCGATTGATCATTTCACCCCTAAAACAGTAAATAGTTATGTTATGGGGAAAAAACGTGTTAAACACCTAAAAATGATAAATGAACCTAAGATCTTTTGTTTTTGATGAAAAATAGTAGCGGGGTGAAACTACCCCCCAAAATTGAAAAATCCCTATCTCGGAAACGAAGAATCCTAAAATTAGGTGTGATAGCTTAAAAAATAGGGGATGATATGGGCTTTTACCTCGATTGATCATTTCACCCCTAAAACAGTAAATAGTCATGTTATGGGAAAAAAAACGTGTTAAACTCCTAAAAATGATAAATGAACCTAAGATCTTTTGTTTTTGATGAAAAATAGCAGGGGGATTCAAACAACCCCCAAATTGAAAAATCCATATCTAGGAAACGAAGAATCCTAAAATTAGGTGTAATGGCTTAAAAAATAGGTCATGATATACGCTTTTACCTGGATAGGTCATTTTACCCCTAAAACAGTAAATAGTCATGTTATGAGGAAAAAATGTGTTATACACCTAAAAGCATAAGCATCTTTGTGAAACCATGCTTTAATTGACATGTGTATGGAGGATGATTGTTATTATTATTATTATTATTATTAGGTAATTATGGATTAATGTGTGTATAGATAACTAACCTGTGGGGAGCGTGATGGCGCAGGTGCTTAGCTGCTCGTCTTTACCCGGACGGCTGGGGTTCAAATCCCGGTGCCAGCGGGGGTTGGAATTTTCACCTGAAAAATCACGTGGCGTCAGGAAGAGCATTCGGCCTTAAATCCCCGGCCAAAACCAAAATGAGCCTGGTTGGCTCCGGCGACTTAAAATAATAGGGAAAAGCCGAAGAAAGAAAAAAAGAAGAAGAAAGGTAACTCACTAGTATTAGTAAACATTGGTTGGAGGTGTTGACGAAGTCAGGATGGCCAACCCTTTGCCATGGTTCACGAATGGACCCCAAAAGATTTTACCTGTCAAGACTCAGTATATCCTGTTGCAGCCTTTAGAAAAAAAAACGAATCGGGGCCTCTGTGGTGACAGTGGACTTATATTCATGATGCTTTTTAAACAAACATAGGCTTGCATACTACCACTGGGTTGAATCTGCACAGAGACACTGGCTTTGGTGATAACAGCACAGCGATCTTGTAAGGAAGTTTCATATTACTCATCTGCTTGATAGCGGACGTGCTCTGCACATGACTAGATAGTTGTTAGGTTTGACAAAGGCTTAGTGAAGCTTATTGCAACCTTGAAATGAATGTCATGGTATAGCCGGGGTTGGAAGCCAAGACCTTAGGGTTGACAACCAAGTAGGTTAACCACTACATGGTGAGATGGTCAAATAATAATGTAACAGAACATATAGAAACGTTTTCTATAGCTTAACGAATTGCCATACCATGAGAGGTGTAGGTAATGGAAATTGAATCCTTAGCTGATGATTATACTACTTTCCATGCCCACGTATAAGCTATCATGTTAGAAAAAGAATTGTATGGCTTGTTTTAAATGGAGAATAATTGTGTTTACTATGAAACACAAATCTGAATTTAAAATTAATTTAAAATAATTAATTTAAAATTAGTTTAGTACGCTGAAGTTAAAATGAATAATGATCACGTTACAGACAGCCAGTTTCAAAGCCATGAGAACTAAGTGAACAAAGAATAAAATTCATGAGCCAGTGAGGAATTCAGCATGCTGTCCTTTGGACAAAAGGGAAGCGTTCTACAAATTTAACCACCAAGCTGTCCTATCGACCCTCAATGGTTTGGGTCATCGTAAAGATGAAAATTAAATTTAAGCTATAACTACACTCTTATATACTAGAAGAAGAAATGGAAAACAAAAGGGCAATAGGCCAAATAAAGGACAAAAGGAATAAAAAATGGCCCTCAACCCTCAAGCATAAGGATTGAGGGAGTTGGAAGGAAGGAGAGCCATGAAAGGCAGATAAAAAAAGTATACTAGGAGTGGCTTTGCCCCAGAGGTAATGGATAAAGAGGAGGAAAACTGGACTCTGCTCAGAAATCCCTTGGGGTCACCAACTTCCAAACTGATCAGCCCTTGAGGGTGTAGCCATATGCAGAGTGCACCGCAAGTGGTGGGGCTTCTTGAGGGGGCTTGGGCAAAAGACAGGGAATAACATGAAAATAAAAAAAACAAGGCTGCCTCCTCAGAATATCAGAAAAAATAAATAAACCAGGGCCAATGAAGTTGCAAAAGGAAGAGACTCCCTAGGGCTCGGATACCCTAATCATGTTGAGGTCGGTAGAGAACAAGAGTTGAGCAAGTGTGGTCGACAGGAAATAAGACAGAGAGGAGCCTAGCACAAGTTAGTGGAAGCAATGACTGTCTCAGCTGGGACTCCGTGATCGTCAACCTACATGACACTAGATATAACGCCCAGGGGGGGGGGGGGGAATTAAAGACCTCTATTGTTTTATATCACATGGCATGCCTTATAATGCAATACTGGTCCTAGGGTGTGCAAAATTGTATTAGAAACTCAGCTAATAATAGTGTGCTTGCCCATGTTTATTTTCCCAAGGACTGATAACCATGATTTCCAAGCCCCTAAGTAAGACAAAAAACAAATGATTTTCATTTTCCAATGAGTTGGGGTGAGGTGAGGTGAGTTTTCTATACACCAAACTGATGTGGTTTCCCACTTCTACTCCAGGCAAATGCACATTTGATGTTAAGAATAGTCAAATGGTTTGCAACTGCCCAATGCTAGGACCTGATTAGTGGCTTTTAAAAAAATGGAATGGAATGGAGTACACTTCTCCCAAAACCAACAAGAGGAGTGTTCGATCCCCCACAACAACCATCCATAAAGTCAATATAAATGACTATGCACTTCAGCTCATGACGGTCTCCTCTCTCCAATCCTACCCCTTGGTGGTGAAAGGCACACTCTAATACAACCATCATAGTGACAGGTTATCTGTTAAATACCTAACTATCCCCAGATTTACCTTAAATTTTCCTAAAATCCACTACATTTTCCGAAAATTGACCAAATGACACAACATTCCAGCAAAATTCAACAAATGACTACCAGATTTATTGAAATTCCATTGATTTACCTAAGCATGGTTTAAACCATCTCAAATTCATATAAAATTAGACGAATATAGATGAAAATTCACTAAAATTTACCGAATTTAGCCAAGTGGTGTACAAACCATGAAATTTATCCAATTTTTATTAAAATTGACTACATGTACTCGAAAATTCCATAATATTCCCTTTACATGTATGCTTTTATTGTTGTTGTTTCGTTTACCACACTCCCTGCAGACAAATACCTCAACATGACTTTCTCCTAGAATAGGAGATCCACATTCGACATGATAGCTGAGTTTCATTTTCCCATAAACTTGTCTCTGAGGTGGGTGTCAGGAAAAGGCATCCAGCTGTAAAAACCACACCCTCACGTAGACTTTCATAACCTCTTACGTTGAGGTTTCTTACACTAACGACATTAAATGATTGAACGGTTTCCTTTTCACAATTCCTGTCTATACTTTCCTCTTTAAGGTTGCAAGATGTTTGCAAGATTCCTAAAATGCAATTAAATGTAATAAATACCTTAAGATGGTTTCATTTGTTTAATGATATGGTGTTGATGATGGATATATACGTTAAGACTAATTTTTGTTAGGTCTTGACTGGCCTTGCAATTAGAAATTGACAAACCAAACATGGGTTATCTACCAGGGGAACACTTTGACCACTATGTTGGTTATTGACCAGTAAGTACAGTTCTAGTAATGAAACAGAAATCCAACACAAACAATGAGCGCACAATGCGGCGGAGATTGGTACCACGATGTACTGTTGGTTATGTAGCTATGTGGAATGTACATCACATATGGTTTACTTGAAGGTTTGGAGATTCCATTAAAGATATTTCTACAATAAACCATTTTCAAATGGTCATTCGTTGGTGTGAAAATATTTATTATATGGTATTTTATGAAAACAATTATGATTTATAAAAAATTTATACGTTTACTGTATTCTTATTTAATGTAAGCACTGGAGGCACTATCGACCAAAATACAGCACTATCTGGAATGTATATTGCATACTTGAAGGTTTGGTGATCCCATTAAAGGTATTCCTACAATAAATGATTTTTAAGTTGTCGTTCTATGGCGTGAAAATATTTAATATATGATATTTGCTAAAAGGATTTACCACTGCAATTATTTTACAAGTAGTTATTTTAATGACCAACAGAGTTCACTGTTAAGAAGGTAGAACCCTATGTGGAATGTAGGATAACATGTTATACATGATAGGTGACAACTGTAAGGCTTGTGATTTTTAAGATGCCTTTATCCCTATATTAATCACCCAGTTTGCAATACTGATAACTGCAATGTTTCTGAAAAAAAAAAATTGAAACAAAACAAAAATCAGCATTGAAAAACCAAAAAGTGGTTGAGCATATATTTATAGTGGGGAAAAGAAAAGTTTTGTAAACACTAATGTCCAACAAGACTAATTAAATCAGTAACTGTCAGGGTGGCCGAGTGGTTAAGGCGTTTGACTTAAGTTCAATTTCCAAATATATAAGGAAGCAAGGGTTGGAATCTCTTCCCTGACATAACTATTGCTTGAACATGCAAGAAAACAAGAAATATACACAAACTATGTTTATCAATTTAATCAATTTTTTATAATTTTTTTTACAAGAGATAGACACATAGAATACAGCTCGTTTTTGTTTATCAGTTCTTTTAAACATAACACTTGTTGAAAATTATTTTTTTTAGGGGATGGGGGTGTTGCTACGTTGACCCATCACACAATAATAGCAGCTTTACGAAGTTCATTTTCTATATTTAATAGCTCTTTCTCATAACCAATATGACCAAGCTGTTTACAGGCATGCAAGAGCTGTAGACGTTCGACTAATATATTAGGATCGTTCCATTTGCTATTTTTTATGAATGGTTTCAGAATCTCGGGAAGCAGTTCATCATTATCACCATTAATATGATTATCATCCTCATTATTATAATCATTTTCATAATGATGATCATTATCATCGTTATCATTTCCATGATAATTTCCACCTGTGTCCACAGTCTGTTCAATGGTTTGAGTTGTCTTTGATAGTGTTGAAAGCTTCTTTTTAGATGTGCGAGAATGCTTTAACATTGTTATGTTATTATTACCACTATTACCTTTCCTCACTAACTTTTTGATGGGGTATATTGTCTCTGATAGGGTTGAGGGCTTTTGAGATGTGGGTGCATGTCTGAACATGGGTTTCACAGGAGGTGTTAAAGGTTTCTCATTAAACAACTCGCTAAGAGCATGAGTGCGTTGTAGTGTATTAAACTTGAGGTTAATATTATCTTGAGCAGTACTATCTTTCTCTTGGACTTGGTTTCTTGCTTTGGTTTGGGGTTTCCTTACATTTAGACTAGCGTGATTATTAAGTTTACATTCATGATTGTTTGAAGAAAGTACGTCCAATTCTTTTGTTTTAAGCATTCCTCGACACTGTTTCGATCGTTGCTTTGAACAGCGCCAAATAACAGTTCCATTTTTATTGCTTCGTTTCACAATATATGAATATCCTTTATAGTATGCATAAGGCTTTCCATACCTAGTCACTGATACTTCCATATCAACTGTCAAGCACAAACTAATCTCCAGTAAAGACAACTTGGTAATAACAACAATAGTTTAATGTGGGAGCATATATACATGCAAAAAGTGGGAGCAAAGGTTGGGGGGTAAAAAGTGGGAGCAAAAGTGGTAGCAAATGTGGGAGAAAAAAATAACTGTGAGCAAAAAGTGGGAGCAAATATGGGATCAAATGTGGGAGCAAAGCAAATATAAAAAAAAGTGGGAGCAAATATGCTAACAAATATGTCAACAAATATACCAGCAAAAGTAAATACACAAGTCAAGATAGATTAAAGTGCAAAGAAAATATGGAAGCAAATATGAGAGCAAAAATGGTGTTTTTTCTAAAACAACTAGACATAACAAACTTAGTCATAACCTAACCTCACCTAACCTCACCTAACCTAACCTAACCTAACCTAACCTCACCTCACCTAACTTCACCTAACCTAACCTAACCTAACTTAACTTCACCTAATCTAACTTGACTGAACTTTACCTAACCTAACCCATCATAACTTCACCTAACCTAACTTTACCTAATCTAACTTCACCTAACGTAACTTTCAACTCACAGATCAAAAATAAATTCTAGGCATAGTTGAGTTGGAACCCAAGACTTCAGGGATAACACACAAGTATACTAGCCACTACACCGCAAAATGGGCAAATTATCATGCAACACAACATAAAGTAAAAGTTTCCTGTAGTGTAACTCATTGGCTGTCAACCATAATTTGGGAATTCAAACCCAATACCTCAGGACTTTTGTTTTGAACATTATCAGAAATATTATTCCATTTACATTTTGCTGCTGCTGCTTATAGTTATAAGAGTTGGCATTAATATGGAAAGCAAAAAAAAAAAAAATGTGGGAGCAAAAAGTGGGAGGAAAACGTGTAAGCAGAAGTGGGAGCAAATATGGGAGCAGAAAGTGGGAGCAAATGTGAAAGCAAAAGTGGGAGCAAAAAGAGCAAGCAAAAGTGAGTGCACAAAGTATGAGCAAAATGTGTGAGTAAAAAGTGGGGGGGCAAATGTGGTGTTTTACTAAAACAATCTCCCCTAACCTAAACTAACTTCACCCAACCTAATTTCACCTAACCTAACTTCACCTAACCTAACCTTCCAACTCTCAGATCAAAAATTAAATTCTGGCCATAGTCGAGTTGGAACCCAAAACCTCTGGGATAACACTCAAGTATACTAGCCACTACATCGCGAAATGGGCAAATTATCATGCAACACATCACAAAAATAAAAAGTTTTCTGTAGTGTAACTCATTGGCTGACAATCATAGTTGAGAATTCAAACCCAAGACCTCAGGACTTTTGTTTTGAACATTATCAGAAATATTATTCCATTTACATTTTGCTGTTGCTTATAGTTATAAGAGTTGGCATTAATATGGGAGCAAAAGTAAAAGCAAAAAGTGGGTGCAAGCATGGCTGGTTGTAGAGACTTTCATATCAACAAATACACATAAATTAAATTTTAGTAAAGTGACTTGGCTAATAATAATAATAATATTAACAGTTTAAAAAAAATTCAAGGGGATTGATGTTTTTCAGGATGTAATTTCCAAAGTACTGTCAAGAATAATAATTACATGAACAGATTCCAAGAACTCTAGAGTGCTTTTAAGGTTAATGATTGGCTAGGAGTGAGATAGAGCTAGCTAGCCTAAGTTAACCTCAGCTCAGTAAACCTAACCTTGTCACATGGCATGTTCTACAAGTATAGACTTGCTTTGAGACTGGCTATGACGTCACAGATGAATGGCGGTGGGAGGCTGGCAAAAAGGAAAATGTTTTTGGGTAATAAAAAGTCACGTCCAGCCTCCCACCGCCATTCATCTGTGACGTCATAGCCAGTCTCAAAGCAAGTCTATACTTGTAGAACATGGCATGTGACAAGGTTAGGTTTACTGAGCTGAGGTTAACTTAGGCTAGCTAGCTCTATCTCACTCCTAGCCAATCATTAACCTTAAAAGCACTCTAGAGTTCTTGGAATCTGTTCATGTAATTATTATTCTTGACAGTACTTTGGAAATTACATCCTGAAAAACATCAATCCCCTTGAATTTTTTTTAAACTGTTAATATTATTATTATTATTAGCCAAGTCACTTTACTAAAATTTAATTTATGTGTATTTGTTGATATGAAAGTCTCTACAACCAGCCATGCTTGCACCCACTTTTTGCTTTTACTTTTGCTCCCATATTAATGCCAACTCTTATAACTATAAGCAACAGCAAAATGTAAATGGAATAATATTTCTGATAATGTTCAAAACAAAAGTCCTGAGGTCTTGGGTTTGAATTCTCAACTATGATTGTCAGCCAATGAGTTACACTACAGAAAACTTTTTATTTTTGTGATGTGTTGCATGATAATTTGCCCATTTCGCGATGTAGTGGCTAGTATACTTGAGTGTTATCCCAGAGGTTTTGGGTTCCAACTCGACTATGGCCAGAATTTAATTTTTGATCTGAGAGTTGGAAGGTTAGGTTAGGTGAAGTTAGGTTAGGTGAAATTAGGTTGGGTGAAGTTAGTTTAGGTTAGGGGAGATTGTTTTAGTAAAACACCACATTTGCCCCCCCACTTTTTACTCACACATTTTGCTCATACTTTGTGCACTCACTTTTGCTTGCTCTTTTTGCTCCCACTTTTGCTTTCACATTTGCTCCCACTTTCTGCTCCCATATTTGCTCCCACTTCTGCTTACACGTTTTCCTCCCACTTTTTGCTCCCACATTTTTTTTTTTGCTTTCCATATTAATGCCAACTCTTATAACTATAAGCAGCAGCAGCAAAATGTAAATGGAATAATATTTCTGATAATGTTCAAAACAAAAGTCCTGAGGTCTTGGGTTTGAATTCCCAAACTATGGTTGACAGCCATTGAGTTACACTACAGGAAACTTTTACTTTATGTTGTGTTGCATGATAATTTGCCCATTTTGCGGTGTAGTGGCTAGTATACTTGTGTGTTATCCCTGAAGTCTTGGGTTCCAACTCAACTATGCCTAGAATTTATTTTTGATGTGTGAGTTGAAAGTTAGGTTAGGTGAAGTTAGATTAGGTAAAGTTAGGTTAGGTGAAGTTATGATGGGTTAGGTTAGGTAAAGTTCAGTCAAGTTAGATTAGGTGAAGTTAAGTTAGGTTAGGTTAGGTTAGGTGAAGTTAGGTGAGGTGAGGTTAGGTTAGGTTAGGTTAGGTTAGGTGAGGTTAGGTGAGGTTAGGTTATGACTAAGTTTGTTATGTCTAGTTGTTTTAGAAAAAACACCATTTTTGCTCTCATATTTGCTTCCATATTTTCTTTGCACTTTAATCTATCTTGACTTGTGTATTTACTTTTGCTGGTATATTTGTTGACATATTTGTTAGCATATTTGCTCCCACTTTTTTTTATATTTGCTTTGCTCCCACATTTGATCCCATATTTGCTCCCACTTTTTGCTCACAGTTATTTTTTTCTCCCACATTTGCTACCACTTTTGCTCCCACTTTTTACCCCCCAACCTTTGCTCCCACTTTTTGCATGTATATATGCTCCCACATTAAACTATTGTTGTTATTACCAAGTTGTCTTTACTAGAGATTAGTTTGTGCTTGACAGTTGATATGGAAGTATCAGTGACTAGGTATGGTAAGCCTTATGCATACTATAAAGGATATTCATATATTGTGAAACGAAGCAATAAAAATGGAACTGTTATTTGGCGCTGTTCAAAGCAACGATCGAAACAGTGTCGAGGAATGCTTAAAACAAAAGAATTGGACGTACTTTCTTCAAACAATCATGAATGTAAACTTAATAATCACGCTAGTCTAAATGTAAGGAAACCCCAAACCAAAGCAAGAAACCAAGTCCAAGAGAAAGATAGTACTGCTCAAGATAATATTAACCTCAAGTTTAATACACTACAACGCACTCATGCTCTTAGCGAGTTGTTTAATGAGAAACCTTTAACACCTCCTGTGAAACCCATGTTCAGACATGCACCCACATCTCAAAAGCCCTCAACCCTATCAGAGACAATATACCCCATCAAAAAGTTAGTGAGGAAAGGTAATAGTGGTAATAATAACATAACAATGTTAAAGCATTCTCGCACATCTAAAAAGAAGCTTTCAACACTATCAAAGACAACTCAAACCATTGAACAGACTGTGGACACAGGTGGAAATTATCATGGAAATGATAACGATGATAATGATCATCATTATGAAAATGATTATAATAATGAGGATGATAATCATATTAATGGTGATAATGATGAACTGCTTCCCGAGATTCTGAAACCATTCATAAAAAGTAGCAAATGGAACGATCCTAATATATTAGTCGAACGTCTACAGCTCTTGCATGCCTGTAAACAGCTTGGTCATATTGGTTATGAGAAAGAGCTATTAAATATAGAAAATGAACTTCGTAAAGCTGCTATTATTGTGTGATGGGTCAACGTAGCAACACCCCCATCCCCTAAAAAAAATAATTTTCAACAAGTGTTATGTTTAAAAGAACTGATAAACAAAAACGAGCTGTATTCTATGTGTCTATCTCTTGTAAAAAAAAATATAAAAAATTGATTAAATTGATAAACATAGTTTGTGTATATTTCTTGTTTTCTTGCATGTTCAAGCAATAGTTATGTCAGGGAAGGGATTCGAACCCTTGCTTCCTTATATATTTGGAAATAGAACTTAAGTCAAACGCCTTAACCACTCGGCCACCCTGACAGTTACTGATTTAATTAGTCTTGTTGGACATTAGTGTTTACAAAACTTTTCTTTTCCCCACTATAAATATATGCTCAACCACTTTTTGGTTTTTCAATGCTGATTTTTGTTTTGTTTCAATTTTTTTTTCAGAAACATTGCAGTTATCAGTATTGCAAACTGGGTGATTAATATAGGGATAAAGGCATCTTAAAAATCACAAGCCTTACAGTTGTCACCTATCATGTATAACATGTTATCCTACATTCCACATAGGGTTCTACCTTCTTAACAGTGAACTCTGTTGGTCATTAAAATAACTACTTGTAAAATAATTGCAGTGGTAAATCCTTTTAGCAAATATCATATATTAAATATTTTCACGCCATAGAACGACAACTTAAAAATCATTTATTGTAGGAATACCTTTAATGGGATCACCAAACCTTCAAGTATGCAATATACATTCCAGATAGTGCTGTATTTTGGTCGATAGTGCCTCCAGTGCTTACATTAAATAAGAATACAGTAAACGTATAAATTTTTTATAAATCATAATTGTTTTCATAAAATACCATATAATAAATATTTTCACACCAACGAATGACCATTTGAAAATGGTTTATTGTAGAAATATCTTTAATGGAATCTCCAAACCTTCAAGTAAACCATATGTGATGTACATTCCACATAGCTACATAACCAACAGTACATCGTGGTACCAATCTCCGCCGCATTGTGCGCTCATTGTTTGTGTTGGATTTCTGTTTCATTACTAGAACTGTACTTACTGGTCAATAACCAACATAGTGGTCAAAGTGTTCCCCTGGTAGATAACCCATGTTTGGTTTGTCAATTTCTAATTGCAAGGCCAGTCAAGACCTAACAAAAATTAGTCTTAACGTATATATCCATCATCAACACCATATCATTAAACAAATGAAACCATCTTAAGGTATTTATTACATTTAATTGCATTTTAGGAATCTTGCAAACATCTTGCAACCTTAAAGAGGAAAGTATAGACAGGAATTGTGAAAAGGAAACCGTTCAATCATTTAATGTCGTTAGTGTAAGAAACCTCAACGTAAGAGGTTATGAAAGTCTACGTGAGGGTGTGGTTTTTACAGCTGGATGCCTTTTCCTGACACCCACCTCAGAGACAAGTTTATGGGAAAATGAAACTCAGCTATCATGTCGAATGTGGATCTCCTATTCTAGGAGAAAGTCATGTTGAGGTATTTGTCTGCAGGGAGTGTGGTAAACGAAACAACAACAATAAAAGCATACATGTAAAGGGAATATTATGGAATTTTCGAGTACATGTAGTCAATTTTAATAAAAATTGGATAAATTTCATGGTTTGTACACCACTTGGCTAAATTCGGTAAATTTTAGTGAATTTTCATCTATATTCGTCTAATTTTATATGAATTTGAGATGGTTTAAACCATGCTTAGGTAAATCAATGGAATTTCAATAAATCTGGTAGTCATTTGTTGAATTTTGCTGGAATGTTGTGTCATTTGGTCAATTTTCGGAAAATGTAGTGGATTTTAGGAAAATTTAAGGTAAATCTGGGGATAGTTAGGTATTTAACAGATAACCTGTCACTATGATGGTTGTATTAGAGTGTGCCTTTCACCACCAAGGGGTAGGATTGGAGAGAGGAGACCGTCATGAGCTGAAGTGCATAGTCATTTATATTGACTTTATGGATGGTTGTTGTGGGGGATCGAACACTCCTCTTGTTGGTTTTGGGAGAAGTGTACTCCATTCCATTCCATTTTTTTAAAAGCCACTAATCAGGTCCTAGCATTGGGCAGTTGCAAACCATTTGACTATTCTTAACATCAAATGTGCATTTGCCTGGAGTAGAAGTGGGAAACCACATCAGTTTGGTGTATAGAAAACTCACCTCACCTCACCCCAACTCATTGGAAAATGAAAATCATTTGTTTTTTGTCTTACTTAGGGGCTTGGAAATCATGGTTATCAGTCCTTGGGAAAATAAACATGGGCAAGCACACTATTATTAGCTGAGTTTCTAATACAATTTTGCACACCCTAGGACCAGTATTGCATTATAAGGCATGCCATGTGATATAAAACAATAGAGGTCTTTAATTCCCCCCCCCCCCCCCTGGGCGTTATATCTAGTGTCATGTAGGTTGACGATCACGGAGTCCCAGCTGAGACAGTCATTGCTTCCACTAACTTGTGCTAGGCTCCTCTCTGTCTTATTTCCTGTCGACCACACTTGCTCAACTCTTGTTCTCTACCGACCTCAACATGATTAGGGTATCCGAGCCCTAGGGAGTCTCTTCCTTTTGCAACTTCATTGGCCCTGGTTTATTTATTTTTTCTGATATTCTGAGGAGGCAGCCTTGTTTTTTTTATTTTCATGTTATTCCCTGTCTTTTGCCCAAGCCCCCTCAAGAAGCCCCACCACTTGCGGTGCACTCTGCATATGGCTACACCCTCAAGGGCTGATCAGTTTGGAAGTTGGCGACCCCAAGGGATTTCTGAGCTGAGTCCAGTTTTCCTCCTCTTTATCCATTACCTCTGGGGCAAAGCCACTCCTAGTATACTTTTTTTTATCTACCTTTCATGGCTCTCCTTCCTTCCAACTCCCTCAATCCTTATGCTTGAGGGTTGAGGGCCATTTTTTATTCCTTTTGTCCTTTATTTGGCCTATTGCCCTTTTGTTTTCCATTTCTTCTTCTAGTATATAAGAGTGTAGTTATAGCTTAAATTTAATTTTCATCTTTACGATGACCCAAACCATTGAGGGTCGATAGGACAGCTTGGTGGTTAAATTTGTAGAACGCTTCCCTTTTGTCCAAAGGACAGCATGCTGAATTCCTCACTGGCTCATGAATTTTATTCTTTGTTCACTTAGTTCTCATGGCTTTGAAACTGGCTGTCTGTAACGTGATCATTATTCATTTTAACTTCAGCGTACTAAACTAATTTTAAATTAATTATTTTAAATTAATTTTAAATTCAGATTTGTGTTTCATAGTAAACACAATTATTCTCCATTTAAAACAAGCCATACAATTCTTTTTCTAACATGATAGCTTATACGTGGGCATGGAAAGTAGTATAATCATCAGCTAAGGATTCAATTTCCATTACCTACACCTCTCATGGTATGGCAATTCGTTAAGCTATAGAAAACGTTTCTATATGTTCTGTTACATTATTATTTGACCATCTCACCATGTAGTGGTTAACCTACTTGGTTGTCAACCCTAAGGTCTTGGCTTCCAACCCCGGCTATACCATGACATTCATTTCAAGGTTGCAATAAGCTTCACTAAGCCTTTGTCAAACCTAACAACGATCTAGTCATGTGCAGAGCACGTCCGCTATCAAGCAGATGAGTAATATGAAACTTCCTTACAAGATCGCTGTGCTGTTATCACCAAAGCCAGTGTCTCTGTGCAGATTCAACCCAGTGGTAGTATGCAAGCCTATGTTTGTTTAAAAAGCATCATGAATATAAGTCCACTGTCACCACAGAGGCCCCGATTCGTTTTTTTTTTTCTAAAGGCTGCAACAGGATATACTGAGTCTTGACAGGTAAAACTTTTTGGGGTCCATTCGTGAACCATGGCAAAGGGTTGGCCATCCTGACTTCGTCAACACCTCCAACCAATGTTTACTAATACTAGTGAGTTACCTTTCTTCTTCTTTTTTTCTTTCTTCGGCTTTTCCCTATTATTTTAAGTCGCCGGAGCCAAACAGGCTCATTTTGGTTTTGGCCGGGGATTTAAGGCCGAATGCTCTTCCTGACGCCACGTGATTTTTCAGGTGAAAATTCCAACCCCCGCTGGCACCGGGATTTGAACCCCAGCCGTCCGGGTAAAGACGAGCAGCTAAGCACCTGCGCCATCACGCTCCCCACAGGTTAGTTATCTATACACACATTAATCCATAATTACCTAATAATAATAATAATAATAATAATAACAATCATCCTCCATACACATGTCAATTAAAGCATGGTTTCACAAAGATGCTTATGCTTTTAGGTGTATAACACATTTTTTCCTCATAACATGACTATTTACTGTTTTAGGGGTAAAATGACCTATCCAGGTAAAAGCGTATATCATGACCTATTTTTTAAGCCATTACACCTAATTTTAGGATTCTTCGTTTCCTAGATATGGATTTTTCAATTTGGGGGTTGTTTGAATCCCCCTGCTATTTTTCATCAAAAACAAAAGATCTTAGGTTCATTTATCATTTTTAGGTGTTTAACACGTTTTTTTTCCCATAACATGACTATTTACTGTTTTAGGGGTGAAATGATCAATCGAGGTAAAAGCCCATATCATCCCCTATTTTTTAAGCTATCACACCTAATTTTAGGATTCTTCGTTTCCGAGATAGGGATTTTTCAATTTTGGGGGGTAGTTTCACCCCCCTACTATTTTTCATCAAAAACAAAAGATCTTAGGTTCATTTATCATTTTTAGGTGTTTAACACGTTTTTTCCCCCATAACATAACTATTTACTGTTTTAGGGGTGAAATGATCAATCGAGGTAAAAGCCCATATCATCCCCTGTTTTTTTAAGCTATCACACCTAATTTTAGGATTCTTCGTTTCCGAGATAGGGATTTTTCAATTTTGGGGGGTAGTTTCACCCCCCTGCTATTTTTCATCAAAAACAAAAGATCTTAGGTTCATTTATCATTTTTAGGTGTTTAACACGTTTTTTCCCCCATAACATAACTATTTACTGTTTTAGGGGTGAAATGATCAATCGAGGTAAAAGCCCATATCATCCCCTATTTTTTAAGCTATCACACCTAATTTTAGGATTCTTCGTTTCCGAGATATGGATTTTTCAATTTTGGGGGGTAGTTTCACCCCCCTGCTATTTTTCATCAAAAACAAAAGATCTTATGTTCATTTTTCATTTTTACGTGTTTAACACGTTTTTTTCCCATAACATGACTATTTACTGTTTTAGGAGTGAAATGATCAATCGAGGTAAAAGCCCTAATCATCCCCTATTTTTTAAGTTATCACACCTAATTTTAGGCTTCTTCGTTTTCAAGATAGGGATTTTTCAATTTGGGGGGATGTTTTCACCCCCTGCTATTTTTCATCAAAAACAAAAGATCTTAGGTTCATTTATCATTTTTAGGTGTTTAACACGTTTTTCTCCCATAACATGACTATTTACTGTTTTAGGGGTGAAATGATCAATCGAGGTAAAAGCCTATATCATCCCCTATTTTTTAAGCTATCACACCTAATTTTAGGATTCTTCGTTTCCAAGATATGGATTTTTCAATTTTAGGGGGTAGTTTCACCCCCAAACAGGGGACGTTGCCCCAAGTGCTAGGACCCCTCCTACAAGTCACTAGCATGATTGGTTCGCGAGATATGAACAAAAGTGTAGTTAGGCCCTTTCGACAAAAATGAATCATACATTCAAAAACGGGGCGTCACCCCCAGGGCTAGTATACTGCCTATGGCAAAATCCCATGAGGGGTTCAGAAAATATTAACAAACGTATAGTTAGGTCCTTTTGACAAAAGCCGTCCATGCGCACATACAAAAAAATTACTATTTCACCCCCCGGGTAAGGGTAGTTTTTATTTTAGAGTGAATATACCCCTTCGATAGAAAAGGAGAGTTCACCACGAGTCCTGCGACACCTCATACGTTTAAATCCGATTATTGGTTAGCGAGATAGTCAAAAGCCGATGACCTATTAGTTTTTATGGTTTATTTCAATACATATTAAAAACACTCATTAATAAATCATCATTTAAAAAGCCCGCCCTCTTACAAAACTCCTCAAGTGCGCATGCGTATAAAAAAACATTCATCGCCATAATGTCAAAAAACACACGTTTACCCCAAATGGCCTTTCCAAATTCCATCCATTTTTAAAAAATAACCTCACCATCATCTAGAGCGGAAAAAATACCATCTAAACGACCCCTCACTCGACCCTACTCCTCCCCCACCACCTAACCCATTCCCAACATAGGCATACATATTCAAGCACGAGCGCGACTTCAGGAAACCAACACTACCCCACTACTCGCGAATGACCTTTTAGTTTTGGTCTTTTCATTAAATAAAGAGCCTACAGGAAAGTAGGGGGCATTACTAGCAGTGCTAGGACACCCTGTATGTTCTAATCCCATGTTTGGTTAGCGAGATATCAAGTTCGGGGCAAATACGAGGTGGGTTCAAAAAGAAGTGGTCCAGCTTTCCCCTTACCACACTACTGTAATTAAACTTTAACGTTAATTGACATTAATATATCAACACACCATTAAAAATAAACTGTATGTTGTCACCAACAGTAACCCATGCACTTATTTTTTTTTATAAAGCTTTAGTCATTTACATCCCCCTTTAACCAATATATAAACAACAAGATGTTCGGGAAAGAACATATAGCCTACTTTCTCCTAAATGTATGGGTATAGTTATAACTCTCTGTCCTTATCATCTCCTAATTTCTTCCTATTTGAAGTGCAAATTGGCACACAGGATTTGAACAGTGGCGTTCAAACCATAGTTTATAATTTACCCCAGCATTTTGCAATTTCATCAGCAAACACTCCAAACACCGACTACTTACAATAATTGAAACTTCGTTGCTCTAATAAGGCCCATCTACAATGCGCAGTCGGCAGTCCGTAGTTGGTAGTCGTCGGTCGGCAGTCGCGATCAACTCCGTGTATACTATAGGCACCATACACAACATGAAGTTGCAGTTGGTAGCTGGCAGTTGGCAGTCGCGAATTTTATCCTTGACTGCCAACTACCCGACTGCAGAAATGTAATAGCCAATCAGAGCAGATCAGAAACTGACGTCACGTTGTTGTTCTGTGTCGTATACGAATGATATAGGACTAAGTGAAGTAACTTCGCAACCCGTTAATTTATAGGCTAATCTTAAATACACGGTATAACAAAATAATCCATCTCCAAATCATCCATATTGCAAGTTTTGAGGTTATCAACAACGCCTCTGTGCACAAGGAATAAACGAATGTTACTGTATTATTACTCCTAGCAGTCGTTAAGACTGGGTTCACTAACTGGCCGGTATAGAGCGCTGCTCGAATCTATAGTTTCTGCATAGTACAACTGAAGGCTGGTAGATGTCACTCCGGTGGAGAATGTCGTTTTTTTAATATATAATTTCCATTGCAAAAAGCACCATATAACGCTTTATTTTATAACGTCTCAGTACTCAAGAAACAATGAATATAAAAAAAACAAGCAAAAAAGTTCTACTCTGATAGGATTCGAACCCCGGCCAGCCACATGAGAGACGGGAGCTCTAACCACACAGCCAATCGTACACTCATAACTCACGCGTTATTGATCAAATACATATAACGCACTGTATTAGCAAATAATCACTTGGACTGAAGATTTCTTCACTGGAGTGAATTTCAAACCGAGTTCATTTCATATTAAGTTCATATAATTTTTATCAGTAGGTTATATTGCATGCAACATACTGAAATTAGTAAAATGTAGGTCAGAACGAGAGATCAGCTGCCATCTTGTCAAATAGCCGAGACGATTCAGATTTTTAAAGTCACTTCTAGATTATAATATTACAATATAAACTTTTAATTTCGAACGAACCACGTCGCTTAGAACAGATTAAACGATTCTTGGTTCGATAATCGGAACTGGTGGGTCCCATGTTATGGATTATAAATTTTGCATAATTCACACGGCCGCCATCCTGAAATGGTACGTTTGATGACCTTGTAGTTTTGGCACAAGACGCGTCCCATATGAAGGTAGGTTGTTACCAAATTTGGTAAAGATCCGATGATTAGTTTGGTCGTAATGCATTATTAAGTTTTGACCATTCGATTGGCCTCCATTACCTTTTGGTAAAGATGGCGGCAATATAAAACATGACACTGAGGTGCCCTTTGCCAGTGCTACCTCTGTACCAAATTTCGTTCAATTCGGTTTAACCGTGTTCGAATTGATAGGGGGGGGGACAGACATTCAGAGTACACACACTCACACACACACACACACATACTCAGACTCACACACATACACACACACAGACAGACACACTTTTTTTCGCCCTGTAGTGATCTCATAAGTCTACTTTCATTTTTTGCAAAAATCGAAAGTAGGCTAAAAATGAATGTCATGTCAGTTTGTTCAGATTATCTTGTTCAAACCTGTGGATATTTGTTGAGTCCATAGGGAACCACCCATAAATTAAATTAATTTTGTTTTTGTTTTTAGAAAATCCAATATGGCGTTTCAACAACCAATATAGTCTTGTACCGTTTGTTTAATACATGGCCATTATTCAAGAAAGCAATCATTGTACCAGTCATGTACAGGTAATGAATATTTTTTTGTCTATGGTTTTTCATTTGTGGTAAAATGGCATAGCATTTTTAAGTTAGACTTACCTGAGTTTTCAATAGTTCACTGCCTGGAAACAATGGTTGCACTCTACTGCGTCTTGGGTTATCAGCAACTGCTACAGTGGTAAGGCTTTTCTTTCCAAGTTTCTAAAAATAAATAAAATAAACCGTTATAAATACCTAAATTCAGGTTAATACATGCATTTCATAAAATAAAATTAAATAATATCAAACAAAAAATGAAACAAGTTAGTTTAAAAGAATAATCCCACCTTCACTTGCAGTGGCTTCTTACTGTTTACTTCTACTGGGCCCAAAAGTAAACTGGTTTCTTGTATCTCAGACATGTAAGGTATACCAGTTATCTGCAAACAAATAAATTAAAAAATCAACAATTACCTAATCAATAACTACAAATTTAAGGTTCATTAGCATGACATTATTAAAATAATCATTCATAGGTACTTACCAAAAAAATAAAAGGATTTTTCTTCCAAAGTTCAGATCAGAGCTCTACTTTATACGTCCGTGTGCTAAAATGGCAAGTGCATGACTAACGCAATCGTTATCAGTTAGCCTAGCAACAGAGCGTTTTGGCCTTTAAATGTAGTCTCTTTCACACGTGTTCCCACGCCTCTTCACATTCCTCAATCTTAATAAGGTTCGTGTACCTTATACTAGTTTCATGTTTTTAATAAGGAACCGAAATGGCTGCCTCTTATACATAGGTAGTCCTACTGTCTCAGAACCAAAATGGCGGTCTCTGCTTAAACAGCGCACCTGCTAGCCACCACGAGGCAAGTAAGCTGATATCACACTCCCTGCTGACGAATACATTTTTGTCTTATCAGCAGTCTCTCTCACGAGTCCTCTGGCTAGGTACAATATTCAGTCACCAGTGAGCAGGACTGTGTGTGTGTGTTAGCATTGAAAACATGTGTCTCTTCTTCTTCTTCTTCTTCTTCTTCTTATTATTATTATTATTATTATTATTATTATTATTATTATTATTATTATACATTTTACTGTAGTTATAATAATAATAATTACTAGCAAGCGGCCATCCTCAGTACATGATCATGTTAACCACATACTTTCATCCTAAAACACATGACTTTACCCAGTTCAATATTTAGTTTATAACATTTCAGGCCAATGACCTTACCGTTTTGGCTCTTTGCATACATGCACATGACTTGGTCGAGCAAATGTTATAGGTTTCCGTATTCTAAAACCATTTACTGTGCCAGACATCAGTCTCGCTTAATACCGTTTACTAGCATGTTAAAGATCCCCTTCAGGGGTAAAAAAATTCTTAGCACACTTAACACATTTCAAATATTCACCTCTATCCGTCATAGGAAAGATCACCAAACCAACCGTCATAAGCTTCCCCGCCATCCCACCAAAATAGCAATTCATTTCTTCCGGGCACGGTCACCGAGATCGCCTACGCCTAAGAATCACTTGGCCATGTCCTACAACCGTCTGTTGTGTCAGAGAGCGATCTCGCTCATCACTGTTAACTAAAACGTAAAAATCTTAGCATGCTTGTCACATTTCAAAATATTCGCCTTCATTCATTCGTCTTAGGGAAAAATATCGAAAAGCGATCCCTCGTTTTGCCATACATCGCCCCCGTCGAAATAGCCATTTCCCATATCCACCATGGCCAATCATAGCCTCCTTGTAACATACGTCAAGCGCTACCAGCTCTCTGTCTACAAACACGCTTTTATTAAAAAAAAACCTAAAATTTAAATGCATAGTTTTTTTTGTCCTAGAGACTTGAAATTTATGTTCATGGTAGAGGGGTAGGGATCTTTCATTTATGTCAAACAAATTTTTTTGTCAACGTGTCCAAAATAGTAAAAATTCAAAATTTGAGTGTTTTCAAAATATCTCAAAATATAAAAAAGTTTTATTATTATAAAAAATAAAGGTCATAGAGACCATTGGTTTGAACTACGGCACAACATTCTATCATGTTTGGTTTTCAAACTATCGCCTACTTTTAAAAACAAAATTTTTCAAAAATTTTTTCAAAAATATAACGAGTGGTCTATAGGAAAGAGGACGTCAGCTCGAGTCCAACGACACCTCATTTGTTAAAATCCGACCATCCGTTCGCCAATGATCACCAATGTTTGCGAGAAAGTAGGCTATCATTTTGTTTTCCTCCTATACCCTTGAAACTTGCTGTCCACCTAGACGGCACACCCACCATTCATTAACGTCAAACAAACTTTTTTTTCCAATTCACCGTTTCCAAAATAGTGCCAATCCAAAAAAAATTCAATAAAAAAATTACCAACACACATGCTTAGCCAAAAGAACGTCATCCCAACGCCAACAATACCTCGTTCGTTAAAATCCGACCTCGCGTTCGGGAGATATCTCCTCAAGTTTATATGAAAGTAGGGAGTAAGGCAGAACCTACAACCTCCCACTACCGCACAGTTTTAGTCCTAGAGGCTTGAAATTTAATTTGCGGGTAGTGGGGATCAGGGCCATTCATTTATGTCAAACAATTTTTTTTGTAAACTCTTTAGTTTCCAAAATATAACAAGTAGTTCCGTGAAGAACTATACAGCCTATTTTCATATATCCTGCTCATGTTAATTGCCTCTATCAACATACAAAATTTCAGTTTAATTGCTGTAACAGATTCGTAGATATTGAGAACCGTCTAAATATTTCAGATGGTCGCCAGGTTGGATTTTTATTTTTGTACTATTACATTAAGATTATTGTGTACGTGTGGTATTCAAACTCCAATCGCATGATTAGAACACAAGAAGTAAAAACGAGATTTAAAAATTACGCACAGCAGCCATCTTGTAATTATGCAAACAATTGAAATAAATTAGATGCCAGTGGATCAACATTTGTATAAGCATTTAACGTGCAACGTTTCATGGCACTCGGATAGTTACTTCGCGAGAAACGTCCATTTAAATATTTATAATTCGCGTCGCCGCCATGTTGGATTTGTGCTCACCAGGTTACTGAAAGTCCTATAGGTGAACATATGTTCATAGTCTCTATGAACATTAAAAAAATCAGTTTGTTTGCTCTAAAACATTCATAGATATTGAGAACCGTCTAAATATTTCGGAAGCTCTCCATTTAGGATTGTTATATGTATATGCCATAGAGTTATGTACCATTCAAGGACAATTATTGCCTAGGTTCATTATTCAAACTTTCACTTCGATCGCATGATTACGACACAAGAAATAAAAACTTAATTTTAAAATTTCGCACAGCCGCCATCTTGAGGTTATGTAAACAATTGTATTAAATTAGATGGCAGTGCATTACAATCTGCAAAATCATTTACTGTACCTCATTTCACTGCGCTCAGAGAGTTAAATCACGAGAAAAGTCTATAAAAATATTTCAAATTCGCTTGGTCGCCATGTTCGTTTTGTACTTTACAGGTTTATGAAATATACATAGGTAAACTTGTATCAGTACCCTTTATCAACGTACAAAATTGCAGGGCGATATCTGTAATAGTTTCGGAGATATAGAATGTCAGTGAAATATTTCGCACAGCCGCCATATTGAGGTTATGTAAACAATTGAACTAAATTAGACTTCAGTGCATTACAATGTGTATAAACATTTGCTGTACCAAGTTTCATTACGTTTGGATAGTTAAATCGCGAGAAAAGTCTATTTAAAAGTCTCAAATTCGCTTGGCCTCCATGTTGGTATTGTAGTCACCAGGTTTTTGAAAGTCTCACAGGTGAACTTCTAGTAGTGCCCTTTATCACCGTACACAATTTCAGGGCGATATCGGTAATAGTTTCGGAGATATTGAATGCTAATTAAATATTTCGCACAGCCGCCATGTTGGATTAGTGAGACGTAACAAAATTTGAGGGGCACGGTCGAGGTCGCCGGGAATAGTGCTATGAACTTACCGAGTTTCATTGAAATCGCTCCAGCCGTTTAGATTTTATTAGGGGGGGACACACACACACCTCACACACACACGCGCGCGGACAAAAGGTGATCTCATAAGCCTATTTTTTCAAAATGAAAATAGGCTAAAAATTTCGAAATTGAACTTTTCTCAAAAATATGTAAAAAATAAAAACGTTTCATTATACAAAATAAAGGACATAGAGACCGTTCGTTTAAGCTATTGCACAACATTCTATTATGTTTGGTTTTCAAACTATCACCTACTTTCAAAAACAAAAATTTTCAATCATTTTTTTAAAATATAATGACTGGTCCATAGGAAAGCCCCCGTCAGCTCGAGTCCAACGACACCTCATTTGTGAATCTCCGACAACGGGTTCGGGAGTTATCGGCTCGCATTGTGAGTAGTGGTGGAGGGGGGGGGGGGGGGGCAGAACCCCTCGCTCTCCCCTACTAATGTTTAACCTGTAACGACGCTGGTAATATTTTAAACAGTGGATATTGTGAGTGTGATGAGTTGGAGGGTGCAGATTTTGATGAACTAGTTCTTTCTAAGGTGTAACAAATAACCAAGAATTTCAGTTTTTTCAAAAGGCGTGTCAGTACAATTTGTTCATGTCATATTTAACTATAAGACCGATTTTATATGATTTTGTTTTAATACATTAGACATAATAACACTATTTTAAAACTCCCTAAGTCATTAGAAGTGCAGATGAAGAAAATAAAATAAATTCACTGATATCGATTTCGCAATTGCCTTCAAAAACATACAACTCCATGACTTGGTTTCATACATGGCCAACTTCACTATTTAAATCATAATTATGGCTTAAATATTCATTTTATTTTAATAATGAGTGTGAAAATATGTTGATGTCGCCTACAAGAATGAAATGAAACAAGAAGTTCCATGACGGACTAAAGAGCCTACTTTTTTTAAATTTAAGATTCATGCCAATGATTAATCTATATGGACCTATCTAGAATAATGACGAAATTAAGTTGGTAATATCGAAATTTCTAATTAGTTCGAAATATACCTGGTATAATGTAGCCTAATAGAGGACTACAGTTGGCAGCCCTGTTGACTGAATATATTCTTAGTTCCGTCTCTTAAGGTACAGAATAAACATACAAAATTTTGCTGAAGTCCAATGGGTAGCATGGACGTTACATGCAGTTAATCATTGGATCAATCAGTTCGTTTAAAATCATGTTGGCAACAATGTCATGCATATGCTGGTCAGAATTAATCTGAAATATTATGATCTCTTATTGTGCCAATTTTGGAAGAAATCCATTTGTCAGTATAGGAGTTACATGTATTTTAAAACTGGACATATCGGCAGACTTAGAATCATGTTGGCAGCACTGACGTATATTACTTACCTCAAATTGATCTAGAATGTCAGGTACTATACGTGTGCAAAGTTTAGAGCTGTTTGCTTTCATACTTTCTGATATATTGATACTAGGGTAAAATACAGTAATAGAGACAGAATTTATTAACAGTAGGCAGCCCTGGTTGCTCTTAAGAATATGCACAGTCATATATGTTATGATACACATAGCACATACAAAATTTGGTTGAAATCCAATTGTTAGTGTAGAAGTTATATGCATTTAAACGTTGGACCTATCAGCAGCCTTAGAACCATTTTGGCAACACTGCTATGTATGGCCCCCAGCAAATTAAACTGAAATATTATTATCTATATGTGTGCCAATTTTGGTATAGCTCCCATGCACACCTACCAATATATCCAACATGGAGCTCAAATTTAAATGACGGTTTTTCAGCAGTTGGTAGCACTGACATCATTTTCAAATATGGGCTTGAGGTATTCAGGTATTGCTATTTAATGATACCAAATTTAGTTTCGATTTCTGCAGCCGTTTAGGAGTTGATAGGGGGGGGGACACTCACACAGCCAGCCAGACAGACAGAAGGACAGACAGACAGACACACATTTGCCCGGATCGATCTCATAAGTCTACTTTTTCCTCATTTTTGCAAAATGCGCAAAGTAGGCTAAAAAAATCACCGTGATACTGACAACCATATTGTGGAATTAGTTTTTCACCTCTCCTGGAAAAAAGCAAGCCTCCGTGGCTCAGGCGGCAGCACGCCGGCCTCTCACCGCTGGGTCCGTGGTTCAAATCCCGGTCACTCCATGTGAGATCTGTGCTGGACAAAACGGAGGCAGACAGGTTTTTCTCCGGGTACTCCGGTTTTCCCTGCCACAATTTAATTCCAACAACACTCTCCACTATCATTTCATTTCATCTGTCATTCATTTATTCGTTGCCCCAGAGGAGTGCGTCAGGCCTCGGCAGCCGGCACAGTTCCTATCCTCGCCGCTAGATGGGGGCTTCATTCATTCCATTCCTGACCCGGTCGGAGACTGGAAGCAGGCTGTGGATTTACATTTACTGGAAAAAAGCAAAAGTTGTCGAACATTGATACCAAGCTCCTGTGATGGTAAACTACAGTATACAAAATAGCAATTTTCTCTTATTTATGTGTGAATATTTCTTCTTTTTTGTTTTGTTTTGTTTTGTTTTGGTTTACGGTTTACCTTCCCACGGACTAAGCGAATGATCCCATCTATACCGCCACTGAGGACAGTGTCCTAGAGCTTGAGACTCTGAGTCGGGGGATACAACTTGGGAGTGTGATTAGCACTTTGCCCAGGTGGCCTCAGCTGCAAAGCGAACAGGGGCCTGATGAGGAGATGGGAAGAGTGGGAGGGATAGACAAGGAAGAGGGAAGAAGGCGCCCGTGGCCTTACGTTAGGTATTATCCCGGCATTTTCCCGAAGACGAAGTGGGAAACCATGGAATACCACTTCGAGGATGGCTGAGGAGGGAATCGAGCCCCCTCTACTCATTTGGACCACCTGAGGCTGAGAAGACCCCTTTCTAGTCCTCATACCACTTTAAAAATTCGGGGCAGAGCCGGGAATCGAACCTTGAACCTCTGGGGTGGCAGCTAAGCATTCTGACCACTACGCCACAGAAGCGACTAATGTGTTAATACTTATCTCAAAGGGTGAAAGTTCATTAATAAATCCGCTGTTGGCCGGAATGACCCTCGGTCTGCCTATTATGAACACCTGATACAAAAAATCCAGGTAATTATGAGGAACGAGATTTGTATGTTTGTCTAATTTTCCTTGCGTCAATGCAGACGTGTCGGATGTGCTTGTAAACAAACCCATCATCTGTCTGAGATAGCGCGGTATTGTTACGGATTACAAAGGCACCATGATTGTGGTGTTAATATTTACCCTAGGGAATCTCTTCACTTGACACCTCTCAAATAAGCTTTGCTTCCTCTCCTCTGTTAAATTTGAAATCATTAGCATTTCCTTTGGGATCTGTCATTTGGCGTACAGCACTCTGTGATGTCTAGCAGTCTCGATAGCTGAACCACCTCAGGGCTTCAAACTTGTGCAATATATTCACAGCTCTTGTCGCAACGATAGTGTCCGGAAATGAAAGGGAAATCACATAATTTTAATAAGAAAGGAGTCAAATGACGTATTTGTAAGCTAATGATATAGTAATAGCATGACGAATAGAAGGACCTAGTGTGAGGACTCCGCCATTATAGCACGGTAGTTTGTGGTCCCGCCGCTACAAGCACTGCAAGCGATAATGTCCAACAACGTGTCCTGTTGTTGGGTCGAGCCGGGTCTTAGAAAAGTGCGCGAGAAGTTACTGTATGAGATATTTGTGTGAATTAAATTGAATTTTCTTTGCATTCAGGTCTTAAATTCAGTTCATTGTGTCTTGTGTACATCAGCGTTTTGTGTTGTGAACTTCAAACATATTTCTTATGCGGCTTTGTTAATTTAATAGTTCAACATGCCGTACTGGTTTATGCCTGGCTATAAGTCAGGATATGGTAGAGTAGTTGACGATTTACGATCATTTTCACCACCGAAGAATACAAATCAATTTGAACAAGATGTTCCGTGAAGAACTATACAGCCTACTTTTCATGCCAATGATTATTCTACAGAATATGAATCTATCTAGAATAATGACGAAATTAAGTTGGTAATATCGAAATATCTAATTAGTTCAAAATATACCTGGTATAATGCAGCCTAATAGAGCACTAGAGTTGGCAGCCCTGGTGACTGAATATATTTTTAGTTCCATCTCTTAAGGTACAGAATACAAAATTTGGTTGAAGTCCAATGGACGTTACATGCAGTTAGACACTGGATCTATCAGCACGCGTAAAAGCATGTTGCCAACACTGTCATGCGTGTGCTGGTCAGAAATAATCTGAAATATTATGATATCTTGTTGAGCCAATTTTGGATGAAATCCATTTGTTAGTATAGAAGTTACATGTATTTTAAAATTGGACATATCAGCAGGCATAGAATCATGTTGGCAGCACTGCCTTGTATTAATTACTCCAAATTAATCTAGAATGTCAGGTGCTACACGTATGCAAAGTATAGAGTTGTTGGCTTGCATACTTTCTGATATATTGATATTAGATTAAAAACAATATAGACAGCATTTATTAACCGTTGGCAGCCCTGATTGCTCTTAACAATACTTATAGTCACATCTGTTATGGTACACATAGCACATACGAAATTTGGTTGAAATCCAACTGATAGTATAGAAGTTACATGTATTTAAAAATTGGTACTATCAGCAGGCTTATAATCATGTTGGTAGAACTGACGAATATATGTTACTCCAAATTAATCTAAAATATCAGAATATACGTGTGCATAGCTTAAAGCTGTTGGCTTGCATACTTTCTGATATATTGGTATTTGGATAAAAATAAATAAATAGAGAGAGAGAGAGAGCAATTATTAACAGTTGGCAGCTCTGGTGGCTCTTAGGAATACGCTCAGTCATATCTGTTTATGTATAGATATTACATACAAAATTTGGTTAAAATCCAATTGATAGTGTAGAAGTTATATTCATTTAAACATTGGACCTATCAGAAGGCTTAACATTATTTTAGCAACACTGTCATGGTTGGCCTCCTGGAAATTAAACTGAAATACTCTTATGTACATGTGTGCCAATTTTGGAATAGCTCCCATGCATACCTTCCAAGATATCCAACATGGAGCTCAAATTTCTAGTGCGTTTTTTCAGCAGTTGGTAGCACTGACATTATTTTCAAATATGGACGTGAGATATTCCGGTGCACATCTTTACTCATACTAAATTTGGTTTTGATTGCTGCAGCCGTTTAGGAGTTGATATGGGGGGGACACACACACAGCCAGACAGACAGAAGGACAGACAGACAGACACACATTTTCCCGGATCGATCTCATAAGTCTACTTTTTCCTCAGTTTTGCAAAATGTGAAAAGTAGGCTAAAATAAATGGGCCAGAGCTATTCCACGAAAGGATACGGAGTTAACGCGAAGTATTAGAATTCGTCAAATTCATTTCTCTGATGATTTGATAGTAAAATCAGGTAATTTTATAGTGAATGGTGAAGAAGTGGAAATCTCTCGTGTGTGGTGGAAGTTACGACCTGGAGCAGTGCCTCATTTTCCCCCTAATTTACCGAAGTAGTGAGAATAAGTCCCGTAAAGCTCCCAACAGGAAAAAGAATCTCGACACCACCAGTAAAAGAAGAAAGAAGATTGAAGATGGGAGTGGAGCAACGAATGAGTCATTAAAAGGTCAATCCAGTGATGATAAGAATTTGGGTCATTCTAGTGTACTTACTGATGCTGAAAAGACTATAATATTGTTCAAAAGGCGCCTTAAGAATGCTAACCGTAATTTAATTCGTGTTAGATCCTGCCTTAACTCAGCAAAATCGAGAATTAATTTGCTGGAGAAGCAGGTTCGAAATTCACAGGCATTTAATTACAAAGATAACGATTACAGTGGCGGATCCAGGCCTTGCGAGGCCCTGGGCGATATGATAAGGTGGGGCTCACAACATAAGAAAAAAAATCGAATCAAATGGAAAATAGTTTGGTAATAATAATAATAATAATAATAATAATAATAATAATAATAATAAAATAAAGAATAGTTACAATATTTTGAATACACTACAGTACATTATTTTAATAATATGAAAGAAACCGTTATGTCCCTTTGAATAAGATTATGTAAACAATGAAATATTAAAATATTACTTTGCGACTTTTTTCCCGGCTGAAGTCTTCTATTATTTCACTGAAATCTTAACTTGCTAAACGGTCACGAGAGGACATAGCTACACTGAAGAAAGGAATATGAATTATAAATTAGTTTGAAAAGTATACTTAATTAATTAAATGTAGAAAAATCCATGGCGCGGCCCCCCCCCCCCCCAGGACCGCGGAGCCCTGGGCGGTCGCCCTCCTCGCCCTCTCCTGGATCCGCCCCTGATAACGAACACCTTAGCAAGAAGGAAAAGATGATAATAGACACTATGCTCAAGAAATGCCAGGAAAAATCTCGCAATGGAATGAGGTACAGCAATGAATTCATTTTAGAGTGTTTATTGTTGAGATTAAATCACCGAAAGGATTCCGTCATTGTCGGCGACATAATCTCTTGCCTCTGCCTTCAGAAAGTCACTTGAGAAAACTTTGTAAAGGACTAAAGTGCCCTTATGGAGTTAATGCGCATAGTATAAATGCTATTTCAGACTATTTTAAGGAAGAAAAGAATGATAATTCACGTTACGGTGTTGTAATTTTCGAAGAAGAGAAGCTAAGAGAAGAAATCGAGTTAAATAGCTTTTCTGATAAAGTAGATGGATTAGTTGATTTAGGTGAACACACACCTGACCTCCAGAATAACGTACTTGCAAATCACGCTCTAGTGTTCATGTTCATACCTTTCATGCATATATTGGGTGCAGCCAGTTGCTGTTTATGCAAGCGGAAATGCTACTCCAGGGGACATTCTAGCAAAAATTCTAAGTCAAGGTGATTTTGCAGTTAGAAGAGGCTGGGGCGAGGGTGACTGGCTTTACTTGTGATGGTAGTCAATCAAATAAAAAGGCCAGGAATTCGTTAGGAGTCAGTGGCAAGACAAGCTCTCTACAACCTCACATCCTTAATCCTGCAGATGTTACGAGAAAGATCTGGGCTTTCTCCGACTGTATATTCCAGGAATCTGTGTGTTCCGTAACATGTAATGAAGACCGTAGTTCTTATTTCCGTGAATTATATTTTCCAATGTGCCCTGCCATGCTACTTTAATTGTAACCGCTAATTACTTTTTAAAAGAGTATTAGTTACAAAGTAATTAGTTTCCCTTAGCACCATCCCTAAGACCAGCTGACACCGGCTGTGTGGAACTTGTCCACTCTAGCGCTGCCTGGCGGGGCGCGCTTGAACTTCAGGAGTCTTCTCACTTGTAATAGGATCGCACCATATCCATGAGCTACACAAGTCATTGGACGCGCTAGAGAGGTGGGCAGATGCAAACGAATTGGAGGCGAACACTGAATAAACCGTATGTATGAACTTACGGGAGGGATAAACAATATCCCCATACGACAGAGTGACTTAGAAACAAAGAATTGACTCGTGGTATCAGCAGTTGTTGTTGTTGTAGTAGTTCTTGTTGATCTTCTTTTCTTGTTGTTGTTCTTCTTCTTTTTTTCTTGTTGTTGTTGTTCCTCTATTCTTGTTGTTGTTGTGCTTGTTCTCCTTCTTTTCTTGTTGTTGTTGTTCCTCTATTCTTGTTGTTGTGCTTGTTCTCCTTCTTTTCTTCTTGTTGTTGTTCCTCTATTCTTGTTGTTGTTGTGCTTGTTCTCCTTCTTTTCTTGTTGTTGTTGTGCTTGTTCTCCTTCTTTTCTTGTTGTTGTTGTGCTTGTTCTCCTTCTTTTCTTGTTGTTGTTGTTCCTCTATTCTTGTTGTTGTGCTTGTTCTCCTTCTTTTCTTGTTGTTATTCTACTTCTCTTGTTGTTGATGTTGTTGTTGTTGTGGTTGTTCTCCTTCTTTTCTTGTTGTTGTTGTTCCTCTATTCTTGTTGTTGTTGTGCTTGTTCTCCTTCTTTTCTTGTTGTTATTCTACTTCTCTTGTTGTTGATGTTGTTGTTGTTGTGCTTGTTCTCCTTCTTTTCTTGTTGTTGTTGTTCCTCTATTCTTGTTGTTGTTGTGCTTGTTCTCCTTCTTTTCTTGTTGTTATTCTACTTCTCTTGTTGTTGATTTTGTTGTTGTTGTTGTTGTGCTTGTTCTCCTTCTTTTCTTGTTGTTGTTGTTCCTCTATTCTTGTTGTTGTTGTGCTTGTTCTCCTTCTTTTCTTGTTGTTATTCTACTTCTCTTGTTGTTGATGATGTTGTTGTTGTGCTTGTTCTCCTTCTTTTCTTGTTGTTGTTGTTCCTCTATTCTTGTTGTTGTTGTGCTTGTTCTCCTTCTTTTCTTGTTGTTATTCTACTTCTCTTGTTGTTGATGTTGTTGTTGTTGTTGTTGTTGTTCTTGTTCTCCTTCCTTTCTTGTTGTTATTGTTCTACTTCTTTTCTTGTGGTTATTGTTGTTTTACTTCTTTTCTTGTTGTTGTTGTTGTTCTTGTTCTCCTTCCTTTCTTGTTGCTATTGTTCTCCTTCCTTTCTTATGGTTATTGTTGTTTTACTTCTTTTCTTGTTGTTATTATTGTTGTTTTATTTCTTTTCTTTTTGTTATACTTCTTTTCTTGTTATTGTTGTTCTACTTCTTTTCTTCTTCTTGTTGTTGTTGTTCTCCTTCTTTTCTTGTCGTTGTTCTTCTTTTTCTTGTTGTTGTTCTTCTTCTTTTCTTGTTGTTGTTGTTCTTCTTCTTTTCTTGTTGTTGTTGTTCTTCTTCTTCTTTTCTTGTTGTTCTACTTCTTTTCTTGTTGTTGTTCTTCTTCTTTTCTTGTTGTTGTTCTTATATTCTTATTCTGTCCATTTTGTCTCTCGGCGTCAGATCCGCCAGTTTCTTTCCATTGTTGTTGTTGCTTCAGTTGAGGGGTTGCTACATCGTAGTCATTTCGCCCTGTGTAGTTGAGTGTGTATGTAAGTTTTGTCTTATAACCTCTGTTATTGTGATGGGTATGGGAATTTGTAATTCAGACTGGGGATTGTGAAGGAGGCGGCCGTGGCCTTAAGTTAGGAACTACCGTATACCAGCATTCGCCTGGAGAAGAAGTGGAAAACTGCGAAAAACCACTTCCAGGATGGCTGAGGTGGGAATCGAACCCACCTCTTCTCAGGTTTGCCCCACGAGGGTGAGTGTACTCCGTTCTAGCCCTCAGACCAGAATTACATTTCTTGGCAGGGCCGGGAATCGAACTCGGGCCACAGGGATGGTAGTTAAGAATGCTAGCCGCTACACCATGAGGTGGTGACCTGATAAAAATCTCTCACCACTCCCGTGATGAGGCAAGTTGCACAGAGAGATGTGTGTGTCTCAATCATACAGCAAGTCCGCGGATCTGGAGTTTGAATCCCGGCACTGACAGCGGCTACCCTGAGTGTAATTTGTACCGCCTTTTCCCACAGCCTCTAGGCAAATGTCGAGTTAGTACCTTATTTCAAGTACAGTGCACCTACCTTGCATTGGTAGCTTATTTGTGCTGATTAAAGACTCAATGTAAGCCTGAAACAAGTCCACTCATCCACATTGGCTTTGTTTATTGAATAAATGTTTTAATGTCTGTTAGGTAGTCAGCCCAGAGGCTGGTTGGATCCTCAAAACGGTACAGTAAATACCCACAAAACCTCTAAGCAGCACCATAATGAGGCGTTCTAGGTAAGATGAAGAGTGAGGTAGTTTACCATTGCATTTCTGCACTGAGTCAGAACAATATCATTGATCCTATGAGTGGAGCATTTCACAGTACACACAGGCACTAGTTGTGCCCTGAAGGATATTACTCAGCACCTCCTATACCCCAATAGCCATGAATTAAGGTGCGTTCTTCTTCATTAGCCCTCCAGTACACGAGCTGAGGCTTTTCGGCCGCAGATATGTGTTTTGTGCTACTGTCCTGTGAATAGTTGATTGATGGGCATCTCCTGACACCTTATCCTAGTTCGAGCCTCCAGCATTCGGCTTATTACAACACTCACCTTTCAGTTCGCTATCTGTTGTCCCTGTGGACTGTTGAGTTATCGCGCGATGCTACCCACCGCGGGCGTGCACTGCTGTGCTACACCGTACTGAGATGTGTGTGATAAGTTTTCAGTGACTTGCTCCAATTAACGTATTGCAGTGCTATGAAATGAATCAGAAGAAGTAGAAAGGACAAATTATTGATAGTGTTGAAAAGGAAGAAAGACAGAATGTCGTCTTATTGAAAGAGCAATGCGCTACCCCGAAGAGATATTTTCACGATGACAAACGAATAAAGGATTGAATTGTTATCATCAGAAGAGGAAATTTCAATGACACAGAAGAGAGTCCCCACGACTCGGACACGGAAGTTTCGGCTATTAGTGAGAAGGTGCTGGAACCGAGGATTGTGCCAGAGTTGAGGTGTCCCCTCCCCCTGTCAGTATACAACTTTCCTGTGCATATCTACTTTTAGATTTACCTGTTTAGGTTTATTGCGGTTTTTAGTATATAAAAATGTGTGTATGATTTTAAATGCAGAAGCAGCAATAGTAGCATTGTTATTATAGTAGTGAACTTTGGTTCAATAAATGCTATGTGCTTTAATTCCACGAAAAATAAATGAAACAACAACAAAGAAAGTTAATGCCATTAAAATAAATACTACCAAAATAAGACTGAGTAAAGTAAATTTTGGTATTTTCTACCGCACGCGTGTTCTCGCGTAACAGTACTCCATGCGTGTTCTGGAGGGCTAATTTAGTACATTATGCAACGAGCCTATAATGGTAATAATTAAGACATGAATATGTTTATAGAACGAGCTTAGAGAGTTTTATAATTTCCATACGAGTGTCTTAAGTACCATTATAGGCGAGTTGCATACGACTGTTTATGTTCGACGATAACTATAACTTTATTATATGTTATAACATAAATATTCATACATATCTGTGGGAATAAGTTACTTCAGTTAGTGAACAGGGCGCGCTGGCTTTGCTGACTGAACAGAGCACATGCGTGGGTCAAAGCACTTCGAAAGCAGAGGCCATTTACAGTCGAACTTCCATAAGTCGAACTTCTATATCTCGAATTTTCGATAACTCGAAGTAATTTACATTTCCCGGCGGTATCGTATCTAATTCACATGTTACATTTGTTCTATTATTCGAAGTTCTATTACTCGAATATTTCGATAACTCGAGGAATATTTCATTCCCCAAACGTAAAATATGTTTCTATATCTCGAAGTTGGGGTGAAAATACAATTGCCTTGAAGACAGGAGTTGTGTCTTGGGGCTCGGAATATGAGATTTTTGTTCACCTTGGGTACGGTACTTGGAGAAGTTATTTCTGTCAGTATAGTGTAGTCTGCTACATTCCAGAGCAACCTGAGGGCAAGGAGACGGGTTCGGATAAATGTACACCTCAGACAATAACAGTAAGAGGGAAACTCTGGCTATTTATGGCATGCCCGCACCCTTCGTGTCCTTGGCTGATAAGCCTGGTGAGAGAGCACTGTCCTGTAGTTTCTGACCTACTGTGTAAATCAGTAATGCAAACACCATGGAGAAGAAACGTGTTCTGAAATGTTTAAGTGCAAGTGAAAAATTCAAGTTAATTCACGAATTGGAAAAGGGTGTGAGAAGGAAAAAAGATATTGCGGCAGAATTCGGCATTCCAGCTAACACACTGCCAACGATTATGAAAAATAAAAGACAAGATTGCTAGTGCTATTCAGGAGTCACCTTTTTCATCGGAGAGGAAACGTTTTAAGAGCTCGAGTTACCCTCAGTTGGAGGAAGCTATGTTTTAGTGGGTGAAGTGTATGAGGGACAAAAGCATTCAACTTCAAGGCTCCATACTTCGTGAAAAAAGCACATAAATTTGCTGAGGAGATAGGCGTAGAATCGTTCCAGGCTAGTACAGGATGCCTAGATAAATTTAAACATCGAAATGGAATTGTGCAGAAAGTTATGTCAGGTGAAAGTGCTAGTGTATCTGAGGTTGACTGTGAAGACTATCGACGAGACGTTCTACCAACTCTACTGGCAGATTACGACCCTCGTGATGTTTCCAATGCCGATGAAATTGGTCTGTTTTTTAAATGTTTGCCAGAAAGGACACTCGCATTTAAAGGGGAAACGTGTCATGGTGGGAAAAGAAGCAAGGAATGAGTGACAGTAATGGTTAGAAAACTTCGTGGAGAACCGGGTGTTGCAGAAAAGGAAGCAAAATAAACTGACGGACTTCTTTTCAAAGATTTGAATTTGTAAGTACTGTAAAATGAAAATGTACTAGTAATACTGTATAACTGTGTAGTAGTTTAACAAAATAGACACAATCTAGTTGAATTGATTGAAACTTGTAAATAATTAATACGATAGCATTAAAACCTAGCTGGTAGGCCCATAGGAGAAGTTGTAGTAACAATAATATTAGAAGTCGCAACAGTTGTCTCTTCGTATGTTTATAATACTGTAATGGTATCCCTCCCTACTTTGTATCTTTCTTTTTGAAAAAATAAAATAAAAATTTAAAAAAATCGATATCTCGAAGTAATTTTTATCTCCGAAGGCACTTTGAGATATCGAAGTTCGACTACTTTGCTTGGCAATGCTATTGTTTAGAGCCTGCATGATGACTAGGGCCGCCCATCTCTAGCGTTCACTAATATTGTCACCGAAGTCGTTTGAGAGCAATGCGCTGTGTAGAAGTTGGAGTTGGGGATATTAAGGTACAGTGCTATTTCTTGTCTCATATTCGCCAGTTTATTTACGTGAACATATGGACGGTACACTTTCCATGTGGGTAATTTATATAGTTGGTTGGTTCCTCAGTTTGGGGCTGCGATAACGCGGTCATGTTGCCCCGTGTACTTTGGGTGTGTAGAATCTGTCTGATAACCGGTGTTAATTGTGATGGCTGTATTAGTGTGTGTATCTGATTTTAATAGGGATGTATAGAACTAGCACCGATAGAGCGCACTGCTGTTGGACTGGGTAAGCGCAAGGCGCTCTTCATTTGTCTCCTATGTTCTCATGCCGCTAATATCCACGAATTTAAGTTGTTTAAATTGTTATTTTCGTAACTGCCGAGCAATTGCAGTGTTCCTCTTTGCAAAAATCAGGGAAGCCCGTTTTCGTTTCACCAATTTCCACAAAATAAAGAAATGAGGAAGAAATGGTCACATGCTTTTAGAAGGAAACATTTCGGTGAGAAAAATCTGACCGAATATATTAAAGTGTGTTTCCATCATTTACAACCCGATGACTTCACGAAAACTGTGTTGGATAAATGTGACTTACAATGGAAAGTAATTCCTATTTTGTACCTATAAACTGATTAGATATTTCGATAACATCCACTGAATTTATGCGTTTGTAGGCCTATTTGAAGGTGAGAGAGCAAGATAAAAACCGGGCGCTGTTCTACCGCTTTTTCCGTGGACCACGAACACAACAAAAATAATTATTTAGGAAGAGGCCATATACAAGAAAATTGCCGGATTATCACGATAAACCTACAATATCGGAATCTGCAGAAATCGTCTCCATTGAAGTACGGGAAGAAATCGTCAATATACACGAAGAAATGAAAGCAGCATTTCTGACTCCCATTTTCAAAGACATCAATAGGCTACTCGGTCAAATACTTCAAGAATAAATGTCGCAACATTAACAGTCACAAATGTATTATGGTTGGTTTCTTGAAATCGGAATTAATCGTCAATTTCCATCTGCCTGACGGAGAATGTGGTAGCGACTGACTTCTACATTCTTGAGACATAGTCAGATGAATGGAAACAGTTCGTGGCCCTAAAGCAGGGATTCTCAAACTTTAAAAAAATTGTACTCTCAAGTCCTTTCCCAGGGGTAAGGGAACGATTCTTATTGTGAAATTGACAAAATTACATAAGAATCAAACGTTGCGATGCATTTTCGAGGTACACATTTAATTACCGGTATCAACTTTCTTTGATTATGTTTACCTTAAAACACGACAGTTTCATGTAAGCTATCAACCTAAAAAAATACATGAATCGAAGTCTGTAAGCAGGGGGAGCAAGTGAATATTTAAATCTCAATTTATGATTTAAGTCTTTTGGAGATATATTTATCAATATAGGCCTACAATACTCTAGTAATTGTAATCTTTAGGAGAAAGCATGCTGACTCATACTCATTATTTGATTAATAAAGCGTGTTAGAATTTTGTTAATACCGCTGTAGGCTATTAATTCTTCCTTCCTCCCGCTGGTTTTAGTGCCTCTAGTCCGTAGCTCATTTTGCAGCTGTTTAACGCTTAAACGCTGAAAATCGTTTATCATATATTAGGAGATATACCTATAGAATTAATTAATATAGTCTTGGAGTAAAATTAGAGAATATATAATTTACTTTAGCGTAGAAAACTCGATCACAATTTACACATTCGTCGCAGCTGACTGGGAGAAACATAAGACGATCGCCTTGCGCTTACCCAGTACTACACGTGCGCTATCTGGCGCGAACTTTCTCCCGCTACATCCCTATTCAAGTAAGGACTGCAACTTTGAATTTTTCAAATAGTTCCTACTTTTGCCGCCAAACGCCACCGTCGACGACTACTAGGCCTAGTTCAGAACTTAGCTACTAGACACCACCGCAGTCGGCTCTTGGCAACGAACGTAGAAACCCAAGAGCGTTGTTTACATTCCTAACCAATTCAATCTAGCTTCACACAGGTGTAATTAGTGGAAGTTTCTTTAACATGCCATAACTCTATGACATGGGACCGCCGGCTTTACTTCCCCTCCGAAGGAAGGCATACTGAGGGATTTTTAACGCTCTTAAAAATGCGACGGCTTCAGCCGGGTTTGAACCCGCGACCTTGGGCATAGAAGCTCAGCATGCTACCAACTACGCCACGGAAGCCGCCGTAATTTATGTTGCTAACTTCTGGACGTAGATTCATACATTTCTTGCATATGTCACAGTTGTTTCTTCCTACCGTAAAGGTTCGTGCTGATTTTGTCTTTGTGTTTGGGATTGTAACTGCAATGGTTGATCCTATATCCATTTGAACTTTCAAATCATGTAATTCATGTCCGACATGTTGGATTTTGAGCACGTGCGCGAAGGTATCCTTACCTAATTGGTAAATGAATGAGCTCTGATTGGCTGGAGGAACTGCCTCATAATGAAAAACGGTACTATATGACCATCTTTATGAAACAGTTTTCTGACGTATAATATATACATTTCGACATCGTCGAACATAAACACTTTTAAGGCTAGTACTGACTTGCTGGATCGTATCTCCGTTGCTTGTCAGTGTGGACGGTACCCCTCGTCATCAATATCAATACAATGATACGCAACGACTTGCTAGCTGACTTGGCGGTCTTTCGCCGTCGCATCAAAGAGACGACACACAGTGCAGACGTGGTAGACTGGACGTGCAAGAGTTGCATCACACGGTTCCTACACAGTTTCAGACAAAGGACAGCTGGTTGAGTGCACAGTCATCGTCAGAGTGCGTTATTTCAGTGTTTATATTCGTAATTGAATGGAGTAAGTAATGCGTGACAAATATAATCGATGAGTACAAGAAGAGGGACGTGATATGGAACCCTCAAAACGCAAAACATTTTAATAAAAAATAAAATAAAAAAACAAGAAAAAAAACAAGTAGTTCCGTGAAGAACTAAAGCCTATTTTCATATTTCCTACTTATGTTAATTGCCTCTTTTAACATACAAAATTTCAGTTTGTTTGCTGTAATAGATTCGTAGATATTGAGAACCGACTAAATATTGCGGAAGGTCGGCATGTTGGATTTTTGTATATGTAGGTCTTAGAGTTATGTACTGTTACATGGAGATTATTGTGTACGTGTAGTATTGAAACTTCAATCGCATGATTCGGACACAAGAAGTAAAAACGAGATTTTTAAATTTCGCACAGCTGCCGTCTTGTGGTTATGGAAACCATTGAAAAAAATTAGATGCTAGTGGATTAACATTTGTATAAGGATTTACTGTACTAAGTGTCACTGCACTCGGATGGTTAAATTGCGAGAAACGACCATGTGAATATTTATCGTTCGCGTCGTCGCCATGTTGGATTTGTGATCACCAGATTATTGAAAGTCCTATAGGTGAACTTATGTTCATAGCCCCTATGAACATTAATAAATTCATTTTGATTGTTGTAATCGAATCGTAGATATTGAGATCCATCTAAATTTTTCGGATATCCGCCATGTTGGATTGTTATATGTATAGGCCATAGAATCATGAACCATTAAAGGAAAATTATTGCGTAGGTTCATTATTCTATCTTTCACTTCGATCGCATGATTACGACACAAGAAATAAGAACTTAATTTTAAAATTTGCACAGCCGCCATCTTCAGGTTATGTAAACAATTGAACTAAATTAGATACCAGTGCATTACAATGTGCATAAACATTTCCTCTTCCAAGTTTCATTGAGTTTGGATCATTAAATCGCGAGAAAGATCAATTTAAAATTTTCAACTTCGCTTGGCTGCCATGTTCGTTTTGTAGTTAACCGGTTTTTGAAAGTCTTATAGATGAGGGTGATACCGGTAATAGTTTCAGAGACATAGAATGACGGTGAAATATTTCTCACAGTCGCCATCTTAAGGTTATGTAAACAATTGAACGAAGTTAATTGTCGGTGCATTACAATGTGTATAAACATATACTGTACCAAGTTTTATTGCGTATGGTTGGTTAGATCGCGAGAAACGTCTATTTAAAAGTTGCAACTTCGCTTGGCCGCCATGTTGGTTTTGTAGTTACCAGGTTTTCAAAAGGTCACATAGGTGAACTTCTAGTAGTTTTCTTTATCACCGTAAAATATTCCAGGGTGATATATGTAATAGTTTCGGAGATATTGAATGCTGGTGAAATATTTCGCACAGCCACCATGTTGGATTGGTGAGACGTAACAAAATTTGAAGGACACGGTCGGGGTCGTCCGGAATAGTGCTATGAACTTACCGAGTTTCATAGAAATCTCTCCTTCTGTTTAGATGTTATTAGGGGGAAGACACACAATCACACACGCACACACAGACAGACACACGGACCAAAGGTTCATAAGCCTTTTTTTATAAATGAAAATAGGCTAAAAATGGCATACTTCACTAAGGAGAGAGAAAGAATGAAGATAAAGGAACAAACTTCCCAACTGGCATAGATCTGTGATATCCACAAACGTCGTGATTTCTTGTTTCTGTTCTTTATAGCATAGTGATGATACAGTAGACGTACGCGGCCGCTGCTACCTGCTATTCATCGTTGACTGAAAGCTGGCGTGAAATTGGGAGATTCAGCTCATTTCTTCCCGTTGCATTGATTTGATACGGTACGCATGGATGTTTTTTTTTTTTTCAGTCTTCAGTCTTTTGACTAGTTTGATGCAGTGCTCCATGCCTCCCTGTCCTGAGCTAATCGTTTCATCTCTACATAGCTACCACATCCTATAGTACATCGAGGCAATCTGTTTCTTGGTCTACCCCTACAGTTCTTGTCATCGACCCTTACTTCCATAACTAAGCTTGCTATCCTTTATTAGTAGTCGCCAGAAACATCTCTCCTCTCCCACTCGTCTTAATAGCTCTTCATTTGTTACCCTATCTACCCATCTGCTCTTCATCATTCTCCTGGGGGCAGATGACCTCGTAGTTCTGCTCCTTAAGAAAACAACTAATTCATTCTCCTGTAACATCACATTTCATGGATGATACGGTGGAAGAAAATTCTCGCGTTGCAACGTATTGTACGCTTCGGTGGCGTAGTTGGTAGCATACTGTGCCCAAGATCGCGGTTTCAAACCCGGCCGAAGTCGTTGGATTTTTAAGACCGTTAAAATCCTTCATTATGCCTTCCTTCGGAGGGGAAGTAAAGCTGGCAGTCCCATGTCATAGATTTATGGCATGTAAAAGATCCTTCTACTAACTGAACTCGTGTGAAGCTAAATTTCTAGGATATATTTCGTTGTAACACACTATCAAAGTTCCAACGTTCACCACTAGGTGTCAGTGATACGAGTATCTGGAAGCTAAAGTTGTCACTACTTGAAATTTAACGGAACTTGTAGCTCACCCTATGGGTGTCTGCTTGAAGCAGCTACAGCCTCTGGTGAGCCGAACATGTCCTCGGACACTTCCGGCACTAAATGCCATACGCTAAATAAATAAAATAGTATCACCGGATGATACGCAACGTAGATACGATACGAGTATACGCAACAAGTCTGGACATGCCTAAAGAGTGTCAGTGACGATTCACAATAGACAGATTTAGTCTATCTTTTAAATAACTGCTAATCGGTTTTGAATCCGCTGGCTGCGAGCGAAGCGCGACAATTCGCTACTCTGCCTGGTGTATGTTATTTTAAGGGGGATAAATTGTATTCTTTGTAAATATATAATTTTTTCAATAATATTATAATAAAGATTTTTCGCCGTATATATGGTGGTGAATTATTTTTAAATTGCTGTTATGAAATAAGTGTGGGATTGAAGAAGATTTAATTATTTGCTTTGTTTCGGGGAATAAACAGTTGTCATAGCAGGACAGACTTTGTTAGCCTGGTGGCGTGTCGTCTCAAAACTCACGAGTCTTATAACTCACGAGTCTCAAAATTCACGAATTTCAAGATGAGGATTAGCTAAAGTAGGTTCTAATCGGTTTCTGTACCTGGGCCAGTCTCAAAACTCACGAACCAAGCCATAGCCACCTATAAGGTTATAGGTAGCCATGACCAAGCCAGTTCATTGGGAAAACGTCCATTGTTAGAGCCAGCCAGAGCTGCTTTCCCTCTTGTAAATGACACCTCTCTCATCAAGATGTTGTTGATTCCTTTAGGGGCTTTGTGACATCGTGTTCATGTACTTAGGTGTGCATGGCATTTGTCTGATAACCTGCGTCACTTTGACATCCTCTACAATACAAACGAAATCCCATTCTATAACTGGGTGGCCAAACATGGGTCGAAGGACAGTGTGGTCTCCTGAGTCGTGAGTTTTGAGACTGTTATTATAATGTTCATTCAGCTACTAGTTTAATGTCCTGAGTTTTGACACTATTTGTTACTATTTTTTAGCTCGTGAGTTTTGAGACGTAACCCCTGGTGATGTGGCTTTAAAAAGTAGCGTGCGACATGGCCGGCGTTGGCAACAACTTCCGATACTCAACAACCGATATCTCGTCATATCCACGCACACAAATTATAGTTCCTCTTTAGTCCACCGGAGCGAGCACTAACGAAGATCAGCAAACCTGAGAAACATAATATAAATTCATTCTTTAAAGGCACAGGAAAATAACTCGCATGGAACTAGGAGTTAACAGAATAATAGGTTCCTTATCAATGCATAGTTTATTGAGCAACTGATTGAAAAATTGACGGTAAATTATACTGAAAAATAAAGCTTCTCCTTGAAATTCACGCGAATATTTGACATATGAATCCTAATGTGTGCAATTTGTCGTAGATTATTATAGTTTAGATTTTAAGACAATGTTTAAATTGCTCTGATGCCTTTGCTGATTTTACCTTATCATGTAGTCTACATTTAGTCTGGCTGGCTGCGTGGCTCAGCGGTAACGTTCTCGCTTGCTGGGCCCAAGGTTGCAGGTTCGTATCCTGGCGCAGTCAGCTGGCATTTGAGGGTGCGCAAATGCGAGGGAGCCGTGTCAGTAGATTTACTGGCACGTTAAAGATCCCCTTCGGGGCAAAATTCCGGCACCCCGGCGTCTCTAAATGCCAGAGTAGTTAAAAGGGACGTCAAACCAATAACATTATTTATATATTTAGTCTTGTCAAATTAAGAAATTCTTGCGCCATTTTAGGACATATTTCACAAAGGTTTGAAACTTTGCAATATTGTTTGAGAGGGTCTAATAATGAATATACCAAAAGTCCCCAAAAATGGGGGAGGGAGCGACGAAGGTATGGTGTTTTGGTTTCTTGCTAATATCTCGTAATCTATCGGACCTACGGAAAACATTATTCTTTTCAAATATACAGACAATTAAATTCCCTACAAAACAGGTCCTATTCATTTGTTCTGTAGAGTCCTTACTTGACGCGATAATTGGGTGGGAATATTGGTATGTCATAACAATTACCAGGTATTCGTTGTGGAAGGTACGCGCGTAAACCGAATTAATCAGAGATGTCGGTCTGGCAACAATGGTGGAAGCAGCCCTCTCGAGGATAAACATCGTCCCATTTTCCACAAGCTTGACTCATGGTCCAACTCGACTCGTGTGTTTGATTGTGTACCTACGACCAGGGCTGGATTTACCAATAGGCCCCGGGCTAGGGGCGCACCATGCTGAAGGGCGCAAAATTAATCCGCAAACTTTTTATCATTTCAAATGATCTTGTCGACTTCATCGTTATGCTTTGGTCTACCGTTATGCGTTACGGTCACGGCGTGTATGACATCATCAAGTTGTTCAGTGCATATGCACCGAGTGAGTTTACTCCTGGGGTCTGCCGTTATGCGTTACGGTCACGGCGTGTATGACATCATCAAGTTGTTCAGTGCATATGCACCGAGTGAGTTTACTCCTGGGGTCTGCCGTTATGCGTTACGGTCACGGCGTGTATGACGTCATCATGTTGTTCAGTGCATATGCACCGAGTGAGTTTACTCCTGGGGTCTGCCGTTATGCGTTACGGTCACGGCGTGTATGACATCATCAAGTTGTTCAGTGCATATGCACCGAGTGAGTTTACTCCTGGGGTCTGCCGTTATGCGTTACGGTCACGGCGTGTATGACATCATCAAGTTGTTCAGTGCATATGCACCGAGTGAGTTTACTCCTGGGGTCTGCCGTTATGCGTTACGGTTACGGCGTGTATGACGTCATCATGTTGTTCAGTGCATATGCACCGAGTGAGTTTACTCCTGGGGTCTGCCGTTATGCGTTACGGTCACGGCGTGTATGACATCATCAAGTTGTTCAGTGCATATGCACCGAGTGAGTTTACTCCTGGGGTCTGCCGTTATGCGTTACGGTCACGGCGTGTATGACATCATAAAGTTGTTCAGTGCATATGCACCGAGTGAGTTTACTCCTGGGGTCTGCCGTTATGCGTTACGGTTACGGCGTGTATGACGTCATCATGTTGTTCAGTGCATATGCACCGAGTGAGTTTACTCCTGGGGTCTGCCGTTATGCGTTACGGTCACGGCGTGTATGACATCATCAAGTTGTTCAGTGCATATGCACCGAGTGAGTTTACTCCTGGGGTCTGCCGTTATGCGTTACGGTCACGGCGTGTATGACATCATCAAGTTGTTCAGTGCATATGCACCGAGTGAGTTTACTCCTGGGGTCTGCCGTTATGCGTTACGGTCACGGCGTGTATGACATCATCAAGTTGTTCAGTGCATATGCACCGAGTGAGTTTACTCCTGGGGTCTGCCGTTATGCGTTACGGTCACGTCGTGTATGACATCATCAAGTTGTTCAGTGCATATGCACCGAGTGAGTTTACTCCTGGGGTCTGGCGTTATGCGTTACGGTCACGGCGTGTATGACATCATCAAGTTGTTCAGTGCATATGCACTGAGTGAGTTTACTCCTGGGGTCTGGCGTTATGCGATACGGAGACGGCGAGTGCGTGACGTCATGAAGCAGAGTGCACCTCGCGCTCTCCATTCCCCGCGCGGGAAGCCTAAGTTAAAGGGTAATGGAGTCTGTTGAGTAGCGGCTTCGGTGGCGTAGTTGGTAGCATGCTGAGCTTCTATGCCCAAGATTGCGGGTTCAAATCCAGCCGAAGCCGTCGGATTTTTTCAGAGCGTTAAAAATCCCTCATTATGCCTTCCTTCGGAGAGGAAGTAAAGCCGGTGGTCTCATGTCATAGATTTATGGCATGTTAAAGAACCTTCCACTAATTACAACTGTGTGAAGCTAAATTGTATAGGTTAGGAATGTAATCAACGCGCTTAAGTTTCTACGTTCTTTGCCAAGAGCCGACTGCGGTGGCGTCTAGCAGCTAAGTTCTGAACTAGGCCTAGTAGTCGTTAACGGTGGCGTTTGGCGGCAAAACTAGGAAATATTTGAAAAAATCAAAGTTGCAGTCCTTACTTGAATTAAAAACGGATACACACACTAATACAGCCATCACAGGTAACACAGGTTATCAGACAGATTCTACACACACCCAAAGTACACGGTGCTACATGACCGCGTTGTCGCAGCCCCTAAACTGAGGAACCAACCAACCAGTCTGTTGAGTCTGAGTTTACTCCTGGGGTCTGGCGATATGCGATACGGAGACGATGAGTGTGTGACGTCTTGCAGCAGAGTGCACCTCCCGCTCTCCGTTCCCCGCGCGAAGCCTAAGTTAATGGGTAATGGAGTCTGTTGAAAGAGTCCTGAGCCTTTCTAACATGTGTAGCATTTGCAGCATGCGTCATTTGAAATGATATAAAGTCTAGTCTCTCAGACTGACTGTATTTTTTTGTCAGACAATTTCCATAAAATGTTATAGACTACAATACACGCCTACATGTACATGCTCTCCACGAATCAAAGTGCCGTTCGCCTGCCTCGTATAGGTGACGCTGGACGGGCGAATCTTACGCTTGGCTGTCAGTGTGTCTGTGACTGTGGCTAGGTCGAGCCGCAGCGCATGCGCGTTGTCATTAAATTTTAAGTCTTGAATATTAATATCAGTTTAATTTGAAAAATTCAATATGCATAGATGTAGGTTGTATGCTGTAGTGTATATGTACATGTTAATATCCGTAAGAGCATAATGAGGAGTCCAGGCGCGGATCTAGAGTTGGGTTTGGGGGGGGGGGGGGGGTCAGAGATTCGATCTAGAGTTTGGCTTTGGGGGGGGGGGGGGGTGTAAGAGAATCGAAATTGTAAGAAAAATGGTATCACTAAAAACGCAATCACAAAATAACCAAACGTACAAAACCAGACCAACTTTTTTGCAAGCTTCATGGATAGAAATTTGATGCGTTTAGCGCACGAAAAATATTCGTACAAATTACAACGGCGTGTATTGCGACTTTTACATCGAGCTTCGAGAAAAGGATCAAGGTACGTTACAGTTTCGGCAAGTCGAGTTGATACCGACAAAGGGAGAAAGTCACAGCTTAAATTGCCAACCAAGCTTGCAGTTTGGACGTCGGCAAGAATTTTTGGTGCGAAAAAAGCCCCAGTTTCCTATCCGTGCATTGCTGCACATTCATCGTGATATCACTATAAACATCGATTCGGTAATCACAAGGTTTGCTAAACAAAATAGACGAGTTGATTTTGTTGTATAACTAATAGTTATTATACAAGAGGTTTGAAGTTGTAAATATGTACAGTTGTAACAGAACATAATAATTCCAATAAAGATAATTCAATATTGAATAAAATAAAAAAAAGACTGTTTTTCAGTTAAAATTCGTTAAGTTTTATTTGTCTGGTAATTGTGTTTTCGTTTTTTGAGTTTGCAAAAAAATTTGGTCTCCGTTTGGGGGGGGGGGGGTCATGACCTCCGTGACCCCCCCCCCCCCCCCTTGAATCCGCGCCTGGAGGAGTCTTAAATGGTTTAAACTTATTTTACTGTAATATCTCGATGGACTACATATTTATAGTTTATGTATACCAATTTAGAAGCAGTTGATTCTCTCATTATTTTAATTGATCTTATTTCACGATACAAAATTGCCTTCACAAAGACCTTTCTGAGTTCTAAATTCCCCCTTCTTCACGATGGTATGAAGAGGGGGCGGCAAAAACCCACGGGCCTAGGAGCGCATAAAATCTAAATCTAGCCCTGCCTACGACTTTAACAGTGATCTTCCAGTAATTGTGAAGATGTGTTGACAATTTTACCGTAAGTATTTATAATACTATAATATAATATTATAATCTATCTATATATATAAAGCACAAAGTTTGTCTGTCTGTCTGTCTGTCTGTCTGTCTGTCTGTTATGTATACAAATCTACACCGTTTCACCGATCTGAACCAAAATTTGTATACTTACCCTTTGGAACCCTGCGTGTAACCCTGTCAACATTAAATTTCGGACAGACCACCCCATGCCCTGCATTTAGGCCCTTTTGCACAAATCTACACCGTTTCACCGATCTGAACCAAAAGTTGTATATTTAACCTTTGGAACCCTGCGAGTAACACTGTCCACTTGAAATTTCGGACAGACCACCCCATTCCCTGCATTTAGGCCCTTTGGTCCAAATCCACACCGTTTCACCGATCTCAACCAAAATTTGTATATTTACCCTTTGGAACCCTGCGAGTAACACTGACCACTTAAAATTTCGGACAGACCACCCCATTCCCTGCATTTAGGCCCTTTGGTCCAAATCTACACCGTTTCACCGATCAGAACCAAAATTCGTATTCTTACCCTTTGGTGCCCTGCGAGTAACACTGTCTGCTTGAAATTTCGGACAGACCACGCCATTCCCTGCATTTAGGCCCTTTTTGCACAAATCTACACCGTTTCACCGATCTGAACCAAAATGTGTATACTTACCCTTTGGAACCCTGCGAGTAACACTGTCTGCTTGATATTACGGACAGACCACTCCATTCCCTGCATTTAGGCCCTTTGGCCCAAATCTACACCGTTCCACCGATCTCAACCAAAATTTGTATATTTACCCTTTGGAACACTGCGACTAACACTGTCTGCTTGAAATTGCGGAGAGGCTACTCCATCTCCTGCATTTAGGCCCTTTGGCACAAATCTACACCGTTTCACCGATCTGAACCAAACTTTGTATACTTACCCTTTGGAACCCTGCGAGTAACACTGTCCACTTAAAATTTCGGACAGACCTCCCCATTCCCTGCATTTAGGCACTTTGGCACAAATCTACACCGTTTCACCGATAAGAACCAATATTCGGAAACTCACCCTTTGGTACCCAGCGAGTAACACTGTCCGCTTGAAATTGCGGACAGACCACTCCATTCCCTGCATTTAGGCCCTTTGTCCCAAATCTACACCGTTTCACCGATCTCAACCAAAATTTGTATATTTACCCTTTGGAACACTGCGACTAACACTGTCTGCTTGAAATTGCGGCGAGGCCACTCCATCCCTTGCATTTGGGCTGTTTGGCACAAATCTACACCGTTTCACCGATCTGACCCCAATTTTATATACTTACCCGTAGAACCCGACAAGTAACACTGTTCACTTTAAATTTCGGACAGACCACACTATTCCCTGCTTTTTGGCCCTTTGGCAGAAAACTACACCGTTTCACCGATCTCAACCAGATTTTACATAACTACCCTTTGGAACTCGACGAGTAACACTGTCCACTCGAAATTTCGGACAGACCACTCCATTTCACGCATTTAGGCCCTTTGGCACAAATCTACATCGTTCACCGATCGAAAACAAAATGTGTATACTTACCCTTTGGAACCCGATGAGTAACCCGATGTTCCAAACAGACCCAGCCTGTGGCTGGAAACTGTACAAGATGATGATGATGAGTAACACTGTCCACTTTAAAATTTGGACAGGCCACTCCATTCCCTGCATTTTGGCCCTTGGCACAAAACTACACAGTTTCACCGATCTCAACCATATTTTACATAATTACCGTTTGGAACTCTACGAGTAACACTGTTCACTCGAAATTTCGGATAGACCACTCCATTTCCCGCATTAAGGCCCTTTGGTACAAATCTACATCGTTCACCGATCGAAAACAAAGTGTGTATACTTACTTACCCTTTGGAACCCGATGCGTAACACTGTCCACTTGAAATTTCTGACATAGGCCTACCACTCCATTCCCTGCATGTAGCTCAGGAATTCCTCGGGGTTGCCAGCTTCCTAACTCACCAGTCATGAGCCCTTGAGGGTGTACCAGAAGTGGTGGGTCTACACACACCCTGCCTCTTTGAGGGCCTTGAGCAGAAGACAGGAGATATTATGAAAAGGAAAAGAAGGCAGACCCCTCGAAGAATGAGGGTATCAGGAAAGATGAGACAAAGCCAATTAAGGCGGGAAATTGAAAGACTCCCTAGCCCTCGGATACCCTAATACAGTCTGGGTCGGAAGAGAACAAGAGTTGACCAAGGGAGGCCGACAGGAAAGAAAACTGAAATGAGCCCGGCACCAGGAAGTAGAAGCGATGCCAGACTCAGCTGGGGTTCCATGGTCGCCAACCCACGTCCCACAAGTTGTGAGACCCTGGGGGGGGTCAGTTGTGAGAATAGCTTGCTGATTCATCGCGAGGTGACTTGAGTGTACTTTCCAGGAGCCGCCGTGTTATCTCCTGCTGTCTATGCTGATGCCAGCACAGGGCCGTTGCGAAACAGTGAGTGATTCCCGGTCAATCTGTATAGGACGGGGAACCCCGAACGTGTGTCATCATATTCCGTCATCATCTGCGATCATCTCAGGTTTGTGCAGCTTGGACCTATATTCTTTGTCTTTGCCGAGCAGTACGCTCTTTCACTAGACGCATCCAGTACAGGCCTAAGCCAGAAAATAAGGTTGAGACTTTGGAAGACATCGAAGCTAGACACCTGAATTACCTATATCAGTTTTAAAATAACACCATGTTCGTTTAGTAGTCATTTTTTCATTACCTTATTATTATCATAAGTGCAAATGACCTAGATGTTACGCGCATCATACCAATAATCACCGCCGCATAAAGTCTTTCTCGACTGTGATTTTTAAAATATTTATTTTTGGTTGGTTGGTTGGTTCTTAAGTTTAGGGGCTGCGACAACGCGGTCATGTAGCCCCGTGTACTTTGGGTATGTGTAGAATCTGTCTGATAACCGGTGTTAATTGTGATGACTGTATTAGTGTGTGTTATCTGTTTTTTAATTTAAGTACAAACTGCAACTTAGAATTCTTCAAATAGTTCGTACTTTTGCCGCCAAGCGCCACCGTCAACGACTACTAGGGCAAGTTCGGAACTTAGCTACTAGACGCCACTGCAGTCGGCTCTTGGCAACGGACGTAGACATCTATGCGCGTTGTTTACCTATCCAATTTAGCTTCACACAGGTGTAATTAGTGGAAGGTTCTTTAACATGCCATAAATCTGACATGGGACCGCCGGCTTTACTTCCCCTCCGAAGAAAGGCATACTGTCGGATTTTTAACGCTCTTAAAATATCCGACGGCTTCGGCCGGGTTTGAACCCGCTATCTTGGGCATAGAAGCTCAGCATGCTACCAAATACGCCACCGAAGCTGCCATATAGTTATTTTTATTACAGTACATTGTGTACATTATACGTTGAAGTGTCAATTCAATACCGGTAGTAGTTTCCCTTATCATCCTCATCATAAGAGCAAATGACCTACAGTAGATGTTACGCCCATTACACCATTAATCACCACACACAATAAGTCTTCCTCGCCTGTGAATTTTGAAATATGTATTTCTATTACGGTAGTTTGTAAGTTTGACGTGTCAATTCAACAGTAGTTTTTATTATCATCCTTATCAAAAGGGCAAATGACCTAGATATTACTCCCTCATTGTCTTTGGGGGCAAATGACTTAGATTTTAAGTCCATTATATTTCTATGGAGACCTTAAAACATTATCATCATTCCACCGGGCGAAGCCGGGTACTACTGCTAGTTAATACTATAAATCCACAAAAGACCTGTAGCTAGTGCATGTAGATGTGGATAAGTACATACAGTGAGGGCCCTCTCTGTAGAACCGAGACTGGCAGATGCCGCCAGGCGGCCGGGGCACAGTGCCTAGTCGCGTGCCGAACAAAGCATCGGGCTTAACAGCAGCGTGCGCCCAACTAGTTAAACACATTTACACTTTTAACGTATTTAATAATCATAAATACTTGCATGAATGTCAGAGTAGTTGCTGGAAATGCTGTCCTTCAATTTCCAAACACACGATGTTTTGATACACTCGCTGTAATTCATCCTCACTGATATTTCGTATCATTGCAGTTATTTCGTTCTCGCGAGCTCCAGAGTACGCGGATTCTTCCTGTATACCGATTTTTTGAGGATCTCACACAAGTAAAAATCGGACGGCGCTGAAACTTGTAAACAAATTTATTGCATACTTGTCCTTGAGAAGATAAGTTCCCCCTGTTTTTAGCCTACTTTCGATTTTTGCAAAAAATGAAAGTAGACTTATGAGATCACTACAGGGCCAAAAATTGTGTGTCTGTCTGTGTGTGTGTATGTGTGTGTGAGTCAGTGTGTGTGAGTGTGTGTACTCTGAATGTCTGTCCCCCCCTATCAATTCGAACACGGTGAAACCGAATTGAACGAAATTTGGTACAGAGGTAGAACAAGCAAAGGGCACCTCAGTGTCATGTTTTATATCGCGGCCATCTTTACCAAAACTGAATGGCGGCCACTCAAACGCTCAAAACGTAAAATCAAATAGCGACTAACCAAATTATCCGATCTCTACCAAATTTGGTAATAACATACCTTCATATAGGACGCGTCTTGTGACCAAACTACAAGGTCATCCGCCGTACCATTTCAGGATGGCGGCCGTGCGAATTATGCAAACTTTATAATCCATATCATGGGACCCACCAGTTCCGATTATCGAGCCGAGATTCGATTTAACTGTTCTAAAGGAAGAGGCACGTTCGAAATTAAAAGTTTATTTTGTAATACTATAGTGTAGAAGTGATTTTAAAAAGCTGAGCCGTCTCGGTAAGAAGACAAAATGGCAGCGGATATCTTGTGCCTGACTTATATTTCACTAATTGAGTATTGCATGCAATATAGCGTACTGATACATTATAAATAAACTTTGTATGAAATGCTTTATAAATAAATAATATACTCCACTGATGAAATCGTTTAGTCTAAATCATTATTTGCTAACAAGTTATATGTACGTCATTTTATATAGAACGATGTTCGTCGGCACAAATGGCTCCGTGGTAAAGCGTTAGCCTATCACTCATATGCCTATGGTTCAAACCCCATCAGTGTTATTTTTTGCTTGACATTTTATATATTTATTGTTTTGTAATGATTCAGACGTTTTAAAATTAAGCGTTATATTTTGCATATTACGGTGGAAAATATATATTTAATTAAAACATAATTCACCAGCAGATTTGCTCGAGACATCTAGCAGCCAAACAGGTAACTTCAAGATTTTATTGAAAAGTTTCTTCTTATGGCCACTAGAATGCACTCGCCCTGTTAGGGTTATATTGTTTGATACTTCTCCACTAGATGTCACGACTGGTCTACGTGGGACTCCATTGGTTAGTACCGTATACCATTGGCATTCTATGCACATCGAACTTGAAGAATGGCAAGATAATACTATGATAAATTTTTACTTTTTATTTTAAAGGGTTTGTAACAGCCTATTGTGTGTTATTTGAAAATGTTATTTGAAGTAAAGAACAAAATGATTTCACATAGTAACTGAATTCTAGCCGTTGGTGCTAGTTCAGGTTATTAATTAATACTTTTATTTCAGGCAAATAGCAATCGAAAATATCCACATAGTTTGTATACACGCGTCTCTGTAGGGTCATGGAAAGGTTTGTTAATTCAATTAGGGTTGTGAAAGCCATGCGCAACCAGACGTGTAAATATATGCCTCAAATCAAAGTTGGATGTTGCCCACGGCAGGTCGATTATGTAATAATAAAAATAATAATAATGTTATTTGTTTTACGTCCCTTTTAACTACTGCTGCTTTTAGATACGCCGGGGTGTCGGAATTTTGGCCCGAAGGGGATCTTTAACGTGCCAGTAAATCTACTGACACGGCTCCCTCGCATTTGTGCACCCTCAAATGCCAGCTGACTGCGCCAGGATACGAACCTGCAACCTAGGGCCCAGCAAGCGAGAACGTTACCGATGAGCCACGCAGCCAGTCCGGTCGATTATGTCTCCAGATCCATCACATTCTTGAGATACTTCTTATCTATCTTTCTTCAATGATGGTAGTAGTTTTTTTCTAGGTTGTGGCGTTGGTAGAGGTAAGTAGTTTCTAAGGTCTTCAACCAAGAAATGATTCTATTATACTCTTTGATAATAACAACGAGTTATAACTATACTCATACATTTAGGAGAAAGTAGGCTATATGTTCTTTAGTGAACATCTTGTTTTTTTTCTATGCCTAACCATGTGATACGAGGTAGGCTACAGTATTTCACAGCAAGTCATTATTATCACAACTGTGGAAGGGAGCGAGGAAGGGAGAGACGGAAGAAGGAAGGTAGGTAGTTTAGTTTAGTTTGAAGTTTGATGTTTGAAGTTTGAAGTTTGAAGTTTGAAAGTTTGAAATTTGAAAGTTTGAGTGTTTGATTGTTTGAGTGTTTAGTTTAGTTAAGTAGATTTCATGCCACTGGGCATGATATTTTATCCCTGAAATCGGAGAAGTATTAACTTTGTTGTGGCAGGGAAATGAGTTGTCTCCTGATCTTTGGGGTTGGAACGCAAGCACGATCATACTTGAGTGCCTATCACAACTACCAATCCTGTTGCCCCTGAACGCATATTAAACCTTATCTTCTGTCAGTTTACAACCGGTTGTTGGCGCAAATGTGGCTGCAGAAAAACAGGATTCGCATGTATTGCCACCTGCCACTACTGCCATGGAGACTGCTTTAACAGTACACCACCTGTTGAGGAGGATGCCCTAATGGAAGATGAAATAGACAAATTTTTAAATTCCCAATGAAGCCGGATCACTCAAAATGATTGCGGGCTTGAGTATATTGTCAATTCATCCTCCTCTTCTTCTTCTTCTTCTCCTTTATTTCAAATCACCCATTTTGGGGTACATCGGTTCAATCACTTCTTAGATGATTGTGCTCTCCTTTTCTCCCAATACTTCTTCATTTTGTCTGATCTCCTATTCCTTTCCTCTTCTGATACCTGCATCGGTTTTCTGGTGTCGACTCTAGCTTGGAACTTCTTAGTGCTGTCTTTGGTCTCGGGTTTGCCTGTACTATTCATTAACATGAGTTCAGTAATTTGGAGTTCTCGCGGGTCTCTTTCCACTTCCGTAAACCAATTAAGTTTAACTTCTTTTGGAAAAGAAGACAAAGAATTGATTGATTATTCGGGCAGGATTCATTCAGTATATGTGTCCATAGGGATCAATCCTTCTTGTCCTTATTGTATCTGAAAGTCTCTCCGGCTTTGTATACAGGGTGCCATTCCTATAGAAAACTTGTTTGTTATTTTGAAATTTAGGACCTATGTTCTTCCTCAAAATGTTCCTCTCTTTGATTTCCAATTTTTCCATTTACCCTTTTCTCCTCAAAACTAGTGTATCTGGTGCAAAGAGTACATATGGCCTCATTACTGTATTGTCCATTCATATATGGGAATATTTAATTTTACTCATTTTTTATTTTTGTGTGGTTTTAGTTAATAAAAGTTACTTGAAGTTATTATTCATTATTTAATTAACCTGACCACAACATTAATTAACGCTTGTTTAAGTTTAAGTTAATTAGGTACAACGTAATTGCAGTTGAGCAGCTCTCTGGCACTGATGTGACTTTTGTCAATTTTCTTAAATTTTGAATGTGATTGCCTCGTGACGTGACGTGCCTTATCTCTAGATAAAATGAGTAAAACTTTTTTGTAGAGAATTTAATTGTCTCCGCTCAAACCCCTATCCATGGGGACTTTTAGTATGTACATTAGTAGACCCTCCCAAACAATATTGCGAAGTTTCAAAACTTGGGGAATTATGTCCAGAAAAAAAATCTAATTTGACTGGACTAATTATTTCAGTACCATAGATCGCTATCGGGAATTATACGGAACAGTGACGATTTGCACACTCAGTTCATAAACATCTACATTTAGTTTATAAACAAATGTTTAAACACGATGATAGCCTCTGCCATAACTGTCGCGTCGAACTCTCATACCAGTAAAGTAAAGCCGGGTCCGTACACAGCCAGTCCCTGCCTGAACTGTGTCACGTGTAGCCTTACTTTTGTGGGAGGCTAATGCCTAACTGAAAGCCTCGGCCACCTCCTTCCCAATCGTCATCTGAATTACAACTACACACACATACACACCGAAGTACACGGGGCTACATGACCACGATGTCGCAAAGCCCCTTAATGAATTAACAACAACAGCTTCCATATAATTACAGCCATGAATGATACTGAGATATAGGAGAAAAGCCACATTATACTCTAGCCTGTGCCAACAGGCAAATGTAAAAATACTGCAGGTTAGCTGCGTGGCTCAGCGGTAACGTTTTCGCTCGTTGCACTGTTGTCCTGGCACAGCCATTTGGCATTTTAGGGTGCGCATATGCAAGGAAGCCATGTCCAGAAGATTTACTGGCACGTTAAAGATCCTCTTCAGGGCATAATCCCGGCACCCCGGCGGCTCTAAAAGCCGCAGTTCTTAAAAGGGACGTGAATACAAAGAAAATGAAAATCCACAGCCTGCTTCCAGTCAACCGACCGATCGGGTCAAGGAATGGAATGAATGAAGCCCCCATCTAGCGGATATGAACTGTGCCGGCTGCCGAAGCCTGTTGCACTCCCCTGGGGCAATGTTTAAATGAATGAAAGATGAAACGAAATGAAATGAAAGTGGAGGGTGTTCCTTGAATGACATTTGTGACAGGGAAAACCAGAGTACCCGGAGAAAACCCTGTCTGCCTCCAATTTGTCCAGCACAAATCTCACATGGAATGACCGGGGTTTGAACCACGAATCCAGCGGTGATAGGCTGGCGTGCTGCCGCCTAAGCCACGGAGGCTTCTCGTAAATACAATAACATTTTTAACACAAACATAAAAGTTATTGGGAATGGAAGGACTCCAAGGAAGGCAATATAAGAAAATAGGCTCAAAATGGACGGAAGAGAGAAAGAAGACACACACCGAAAAGATGATGGAGCACTGGAGGAAGAAGAAAGAACAACAAAAGACTAAACATTGAAATTGGTTCGAGGTCCTCAGAAAACCCTAACGAAAAAGAAGAAAGAAGAAAATTACTGCATCCACCAAGAGATGGTATTAACAATACTGTTATTTTCATTCCGCACGTCAGGTAAAACACAAGTTCCCTCCAGAGCGGGCCTGACTTACCGTAAGTATCCTGAAAGTTGGCAGCCTTTGGGAGAGTGGGGCTAAGAGTTCACAGTGTAATTAATATTGCAGGAAGTACATGAGCGAGATTAAAATGGGGGAGACTTTCTGTAATATCATTTCTACTTCCTCCTTCCCTTGTGGCAATATCAACCACGAAACAAGGGATTCATAATTTATGAAGCACATACCAGTTCTCATATTATTAGTGCAAACTTACGACAATGGAATATTAAACATGAAGAGGCGTAGGAATTGTTTCTCCAGCTAACTGGCGAGCAAGGCATGTTTAAAAATATATATATACGTGAAACTGCTCTAGTCAATTACATGCAAGCGCTTCTGCAAATTTAAACTTCAAACGAAAGTAAATATAATTATTTCATATCTTAATATATGTTTCTAACAAGGTACGATGTAACCACTTTAATAGGGCTCTAGTGAGATGAAAGGGTTCTTGTGAACGTTATAAAATAGTATAAAAAGCCACCGGTAGCCTCCAGTATTTTAGATTTTTAAAATTATGCAAGTTATGTAGAAGCTCAGCTCACAGATATATGCTAAATTGTGGAAGTATCTGTCCATCCGTCAGTGCGAAAAAATCATTGACATAATTCCATCTCTTGAGAGTTGGTTGGTTGGTTGGTTCCTCAGTCTAGGGGCTGCGACAACGCGGTCATGTAGCCCCGTGTACTTTGGGTGTGTGTAGAATCTGTCTTGGCAACCGGTGTTAATTGTGATGGCTGTATTAGTGTGTGTATCTGATTTTAATTCAAGTAAGGACTGCAACTTTGAATTTTTCAAATAGTTCCTACTTTTGCCGCCAAACGCCACCGTCAACGACTACGAGGCCTAGTTCAGAACTTAGCTACTAGACACCACCGCAGTCGGCTCTTGGCAACGGACGTAGAAACCTAAGAGCGTTGTTTACATTCCTAACCTATACAATTTAGCTTCACACAGCTGTAATTAGTGGAAGGTTTTTTAACATGCCATAAATCTATGACATGGGACCACCGGCTTTACTTTCCCTCCGAAGGAAGGCATACTGAGGGATTTTTAACGCTCTTAAAAAATCCGACGGCTTCGGCCGGGTTTGAACCCGCGATCTTGGGCATAGAAGCTCAGCATGCTACCAACTACGCCACCGAAGCCGCCCCTCTCTTGAGAGTCCTTATGGGGTTTGAAGTCATTTTTCAGTGTTGCCTTACTAAACAAAAGTTTGGTGCTTTTAGTCGGTCAACACGAACGTATCCAAAAGAGTTGGGTTATACCCTAATCCTGAATAATAATACACTAGGATGACCAGTTCAGATCGTCAACCGATCATCGTGTTACACGCGTGTTGCCAGTGCCCGAGTGAAGTGAACTGCTCGCTGCTGGACTGCACAACACCTCTAACCAGAAAGTAGCCTGTACAATACAGTACAATCAGAATTGACCATTCACAACAACCACATTGTCACTCCAAACAGACACATTCCGGAGTTCTATCACCACTTTAGCATCTCACCAAAACATCATATATAAGGTGCGTTCAAAAAGTAACGAGCCGGAGGCTGGAATGCGCAAACCGGTGACGACATCGGCTAATCGTGGCGTGTGTAACGTGGTGTGGTTCTGACAAGAGCGTGGAAGGTCACAGCCCGTCGCTAGAGGGCACGCGTGCACGTCACGTGACGATACAAAGCGAGCAGCAGCATGCAACAATCGTCCAACGCTGCCAGTAATGCTGACGTTCTTCATTGACCAAGATGGCCCCTTTCTGATACACTTCATGCCGCACGGGACAACAGTGAATGCCCAGCGTTACTCGCAAACCTTGACCATTCTTCGCCAAGCGATCAAAACAAAACGACCAGGCAATCTCACCCGTGGGGTCATTCGGCTCCACGACCTCATACGGCCAACACAGTCGCGGCATTCCTGCAGAAATTCGTCCACCCTCCATACGGTACAGACCTCTCTCCCTGTGATTACGCCATGTTTGGTCCCCTCAAAAGGGCTCTGTGGGGCCAACGATTCACATTGGACGCCGACGTCCAGCTGTGCGTGCGGAACTGGTTCACATCGCAGCCCAGGGAATTTTATGAGACAGCCATTCACCGCCTCGAGTCACAGTGGGACAAGTGCCTCAACAGCCAGGGCCAATACTTCTAACATACAGGTACTGGTTTCTGTAATTATGCCTCCGGCTCGTTACTTTTTGAACGCACCTCATAGAGTACAACTAACAAATACCGCCGAGTTGCATTACCAATATTGTAACTAACTAAGAGTACATGTTGTAAATATTTTCACCCGTATTTTCAAACATAGATTTTATAGCCTAAGTGCAATTGAATGTGATGATGATCGCTTGACGATTGAAACTGGTCATTCCAGTGTATTTATTAATCTCATGTAATTTATTTCAGGATTAGGGCTTAACCCAACTCTTTTGGGCACATTCGTGTTGACCGACTGAAAAGCACCAAACTTTTGTTCTTGTGAGTCTAGTAGAAAATAGCTAACATATTTTCGTCTTAATTGAAAAGTAATATAATATATTAGTTGCCTTCCAATCTCACGGTTTTACAAAGGTTTTCTTAAAACTGGTATGCAATGTATAGGCTTGTGTAATGTTTAATTTTATAAATGTATAATCCCTGATCGAACCGGGAATCGAACCTAGGGCCTCCCGGTAATAGGCAGGCGCGTTACCATGGGGCCGGTTTCCAATGATGTCTATGTGTCGAGTGCTGCCTTCCTCAGTAATGATGAGGCATTCCTTATGGATTGATTTCAAACACAAATATATACAAAAACATTTACAAACAGCTTCCGGATACTATGGTTTCTGAAAAGCTCTCAATGATGATAAATGCCTAGAATGTGGGCCAGAGTTTCTGACTCGCTGCAGTGTCTGAAGTGGGTGTCGTTTTCACTTCGCCCATGATGAGCTCTTACAAGAGCAAAATCGGGTAGGTTAGCCGTGGTCGTTGCAGCGCGGCTGCAGGCAGTCGCTCACATTTAGGAGGCGTAGAGGTTCGAATTCTCCCACCGGCAACCTTGTAGATGGTCTTATGTGGTTCCCCATGATCCTTCTAGGCAAATGCCGGGATTGGTCCCTAACTATAGGCCACACCTGCTACCTTCCAATTCCTCGTCGTTACATTCACACTTTCCGCCACAGACAACACTCCACACGCGACGGTACTTGTAGCTCACCCCATGGATGTCCGCTTAGAAGCAGCTACAAACTCTGGCGAGCCGAACATGTACTCGGGCACTCCCGGTAGTAAAAGCCATCCGCTGAAAAAGAACAGAAAGCTGGAGCAACGGTACATTGCATTTTGAGGGCACTCTCCACTCTCATTTTGCTGGTCCCGTTTTAGTCGCAGGCCTGGATTAATATGTGCTGAAATATTTATTTTTACTAGATATTTTTATTGACGTTTTTTGTCGTTTTTATAGATAAATACATACTCTAGCGCAGGGTTTCCCAAACTTTTTCTGACCCTCGCCCACTTTCATTTCTCATTAAAAAAACGCACAAATCGTTAAATTACCAACACATACATTCAGATACCTACCTATAAGTTGAGAAATGAGGATTTTTACGATCATTTTTCTCTTAATAGGTACATCATGTTTATTTAGATATAGCCTAATTATGTACATTAAACATTTACTAGTAATAGGTCCAAAAAAAAAGGAATAACAATCAATGAAATGAATGAAAGAAAAAATTAAATTAAAACTACATGAATTTTTATATCTAATTAATTAAACAGTCGCCTCCGTAGCGTAGCGGTCAGCATGGTTAGCTGCCGCCCCGGAGGTCCTGGGTTCGATTCCCGGCCCTGCCACGAAATTTGAAAATTGGTATGAGGACTGGAACGGGGTCTCCTCAGCCTCGGGTGGTCCAAATGAGTAGAGGGGGTTCGATTCCCACCTCAGCCATCCTCGAAGTGGTTTTCCGTGGTTTCCCACTTCGTCTTCGGGCAAATGCCGGGATGGTACTGCTCCCGTATCCACGTGGTCTTACCTGGTGAAATCCGAAGAAAATGCAGGATCGTAGAATCTGGAAGCCCCGGCTGAAATTAACCCCCAAGACACCACCACCAAGGATAGACCATGGATAGGAACCACAAAAATTAAAAAGAACGTGATAAGAAGATGTCAGTGTTCTTAAAAAAAATGAAAAATAGCCCAAAGTGAGCTACCAAGACTCTTAAAGATGATTAAATTAATCTAATCTTGGATGCGTTAAAAAGCATCCTAGCTAATAACCCACTGGTTCTCGAAGCACATTCTAATTCGAATAGAAATCACTAAGTCATTCGTATGAATTTTTAAAATTTAACAAAAGTTTATTAACTGAAACCGCAGTGTCGTGAAGTAGGAACTCCACTGAACAAAAGCTTATAATCTTATGCCTCTGCCGAAGCATGAAAAATGTTTAAGTAGCAATCGCCTTAATTAGGCCACACAAACTGCCTATCGTCTTATCATTATGAACGAAGTTCCAAAAAAAAAAAAATATTACCCACAAAATATTCTGATATGATCGTAAACCCTTTTTGACATATTTATAAAAATATTCTATTCAATCGTAGCAATTAATATATACATATTTTACATAATTACATTTTATTTCTGAGATTTAGTTGCGCCTAGAATTATTCATAACGGATCATTTCATGTATTCATATACATTCATTTGGTTTCAATTTTCAAGTCCGTGCCGTCCTAAATGACAAACAATTAAGCTAATCGGACGTCGTATTGTTAATTATGATGATTATATTTCAATTCACTTTCTCACAGATATTAGACTTTCTATCACTCAATATTTTAGTTATAAATAGCCACAAGTTTATACAAGTATTAATATTACAGTCTTTCCAATGAAACTCTATTCTAAGAACAATTGTTACTAAATCTTAACAAATATTAACGATGTTGTTACAATACTTGGTTTCTTAAATGTTGGATTCAAAATTGTACATTAGCTTTCCACTAGCTAAAATCGTGACTTAATTTAACGTTCAAAATAATACACCGTAGTGCACTCAGCAATAGCTCTAAAGCTAATTCAGTGCTGGAAAAATTGATATTGACTATCCACATATGTCAAATATCTCCTATATTGCAATCAAAATACGCAGACAAAATTCCTTTATTACCATATCATCGCTTAACAGCTCTTAATAAATTTCCAAACGTTACGAATATTACACAAGTTTTTATACAATCATGGATAAATATGTTGCTTCAAATTAGCCAAAAGTTAAAGTGTCGAAAATAATCTTTATCAGAACAGTGATAAAATATTGTATTCACAAGTCTAAATAACTGTGTGAGAATTCAAAGTCTGTCATCTCGATTATGACTTACATATATTTTAAACATTTCTCTCCTTACATTACATATCATTAATAATTACATTTTCTCAAACAAAGTATTTCTTTCGTATTTCGCAACTGACCATTGTGAAAAGAACGATTCAGTTTTCGCATAATTGAAAATAATTCCACTGGGGATCCTCCTCAAAGGAAAACACGTCAAAACTACAGCATGGGAAAGAGCCTATCTTGAGAAGGTACAAATTAACCATTAGATTTGAACACTAAACCAAGTTGGAGTTTCCCATAAGAATCCACAAAAATTTAAAAACTGAACGAGCTCACACAGGAAGTCGAAATTAAAAGAATTTAAAAAATCTGTATTACCAGAAATAAATTCGCACAACCGTAAATAATCATACTAGAAATCAGTATGTTCCAAGTCTATGCTCAATCTGCCAAAAATATAGACCTGAATGTCTATCCAAAAACTCGCATGGGCTTTCAAAAATATCGAAGTCAAATTCAAAAAGTCCAGAGAATTTGTTCAAAGTCGAATTCACGTATACGACGGATTATGGGACATCTGCTTGAGCTAGAATTATTCTTATATAATTTTAACGTCGTCTTCTCCCTATAAGTTTTCTCATGTTGTCTTCCCAACAAACTATATTCTTCTATTTTATTTCCAAATTATATCTTAATGAAAGCAAGGTCATGTTCAAAGTAACACTACAATAACTACTAAATTGAACTACAAAGTGAATTATATTCTCGGACAGAAATGATTAAAGAATCACCCTAGCTCTCGTCTGTAATTCTTAGCTACTCTAATCAAAATTGGTGAAAAGGAACATTCAAAGCATGACAAATTCATACTGTCTACTAAAAGAAAACTTCCAGCTATCATGTTGAAGTTCTAGTTGAATGAAGTGAGAATGCTTTAACACATACTCCTGCCTGGGATCGAACCATATCTGCTCAGCTGCACCGATCACGAAACGACTGGATATCAAGAAGGCCCGATTACCATTCGCGAACGAGACGAAGCTAACAGAAGTTCGTTTGACAAATTTCATAGTTCTTTCACTTGCTAGAGAGTACGACAACATGGATGTAGTAAGCCAAGCTGGTTTCATTATGTAGCAGTACAAATTGTCATTCAGAATTTCACAGTCTCTTCAATCTTCTCTTATAAAGCCTTGTACTGTAGTTGCTCATATTGGAATCAAGTAATCATCCTGAGTATTCAACGCTGCTATGTGTTAAATTTCTTGTCTGTGTTTAGCCCATATTCTGCATCTTCATATCGTATCAATATCTCTCTCCTCATATCATTTATGACAATCATGGCTAAAGCTGTTTATTCTGTACTGCAATGTAGAACACGTTGTTGTACCATTGGCTTAAGAAGAAGTTATCATACGTGAATGCAAGTTCACTGTGCTCAAATTGAAGGTTAACACTGTCTGAAACTATAATAAGATCAGACGAAAATCCTATCACGTTATACTGTAACACGTATATGTCGGATCAACTCCACGTTACCGAACAAACACGATTTCACGGCAACGCACGTACATGTGCTCAGACCAGAGAGCTCTGTGACCCTCCTCGCTGAAATTGTATTCACGAATCAACTGTTCGTTTTCTCCCGCAAATCCTACTGTCTCCACGTGATCCACAATGCACCTTGTTCTCTGATCGTCAGTAACTATCGATACATGTATCATTGCCGAGTTTGATAATCACATGTTATAATATTGTATGATTTATACTCATATAAAAGCTCTCAGTTATATTCCTTTAACCACAGGAAGCATTTCCCATTCTTTGTTTCATCCTGCATTGTGTATATTGCTCTACCACAGTGTTCAAAATAACGACAGTGGTGCTGTGTCCATCTTGTATTCAATACAGGTATTAAAAAGTCAAACATGTGGTCGTCGGTCTATACGGCGGGTTGCTAACAGCTCCTAACCTCGCTACAGTGCTACCGCGCACCTGCATTTCAAAAGAATTTCGCAGTACTGCTATCAGTGTTATTGCCAACTTAACCTATATCCAACTAAATACAAAATACGGTCTCAGTACTGTACCCGAAAATCCGGAAAGGAGTATGTTGGAATATCCATTGCCCCAGCTGGATTGCCTATTTCTTACAACACCGGAAAATTACTACATTAGAAATCGCTCCCAACATGACCTTTAGGGATTTACATACAGCAGTTACAAGAATATTGTGGATCAACAACCAACTCCAGGGGGCACACCTACCTTTACTTACCTTCTCGGGGACTGTGAATTCAGCTTCGCCTACAATACATCCACAATACCCTAGTTCTTATATTTAAAATGAATCATACACCAACAACAACAAATAACGAACTGAATAAAATTTATTAACAATGGTGTAAACTAACCTAGTATAAACAAAATAACAATAAACTGATTTAACAATCAAACTAAAATAAAAACACCAATCATTCACACTTCCATTCAACTCCACATCTTACTACAATGCTGTGTAAAAAAAATATGAGCATAAGATTCTTGGCTTGTTTTAGGCCTACACTGCGTAAAATGAAAACGTTTAATGAAGGCTCTTTCATTCGTGGCATTCCTGACACTTGATTTCATTCACTAGCCTGCGTTTGTAGAACGCACGTGCACTGGCCTTGTTTCATCATTGAAACACCAGCATAACGCTGCACTCGGTACTTGCTACAATTTACAAGGCGGTGAGTGTCCACCTGCTTATATTATACCATCGCTCTCCAACTCTAACGGTGCATCATTCTAGCCAGCCCACATTGATACTGCTTTTGAGTGCGTTTATAAAACACGTAAAATTAACATATAGATCTTACAAAAATGCACATAACTTCTATGTTTCTTAAACAATAATACTGAAAATTTTTATACACTCTTTCATTCGCACCCCGAAATTGTTAATGACCAATTCGGTTCGACAATTACTCTTAACAGTGAACAACATTCATACCAAAACATCCGCTCATAAAACACACGCTATTCCACAACAATTGATTAATAAATCCTACTAAATTATTTAACTAATTAAATCATTTCCAAAAATTATTTACATGTAATATGTTCATAATAATATAAATTATTCAGTGTTGCCAACACGTTAATTTCGAGATTCTGGCTTCTCGGTTACAATACAATTCTCAACTCATTATATACACTGGTTTTCCACTTAACCATTCTCTAACGTTCCGTAGTTTTGATATACTGCTTACACATCGTATTATATAAGTTTAATTACATTGCCGGTATAATACAGTCGACTAATTAAAGTTAACTCTACGTAATTACATAACTTCGGGTTTAATAAAATTTAATAATTGTATTATAGACATAAGTAGACATTCGTTCTCAAATTGTATTTCCGCTAAAACCCTTCTGTCAACCCAGCTAAATCGTTACCTCACATGAACTGGACTACTTGTATACAACGGCTCTTATAATGATCCATGCCTTCTTATCAAAGAACAATAATATTTGACTTCCTTTAAAATGCGGAACTCCCTCGTTCGAGCATTTTTAATAGCTCTACAAATCCTCATATAACAGTATATATGGCATAAACAATTATCATCCACCATGTTAAACAATAACCAAAAAGGATGAATTGTTATTAACATACCTTCTGTAGGAACTTCTCTCAAATAATGGCATGACCCTCAGTATCATTCCACATGACTGATGAACTACAATTATACATACTTAAGTTCTTCAAACGAAACTTCCAATTGTAATGAACGATATTAGATAGTCGTGACTAACCTCCTAAAGTCTACTCCACAACAGATAATTAACTGTTAACTCGTCTGTTGCAAATACATGTAATAAAAATAATACTCCTGTCTCATCTCACTTGTCAAGCTATAAATTGTTTATCGTTGTAATATCAGGTCCACAAAATGACGTGATGTTACACAAGTAGTGTAAAATAACACACATGTTGTTTATAGTGTCAAATAGAATTCAATCTTGACCGGGATAAACTAGCTTTGAATTCCTAGCCAAAGATTTGAATAATCTTCTCTCAAAAGGTATTTCCTCTAGCATATTAAATGAACAAAGCTCTCAGCTTTACAAATAATAAAAAGGGTTGTCAATGTCGTAATGTTTTTCAACTCTACACAAAGAATGTTTATAGGGATTAAGACTTCGGTCTTATCACTAGTATTTCTTAGATCGTCGACAGTTTATGTACAATAATGATATAACAATATCATTCGATGTTTCTTCTTTTCTGGATGTTAGATGTTGTTACATTAAAGTGCTCAGATTAAATTTAATAAGAATTTAATTTGAAGCTATGACACAATGTCAGAATACTTGGTTTAAATCCAATTATTAAAATTCGAGAGTCGAAACGACTAGTCTTCTATGAGGCAATATGATTCCTCAAACAAAATTTTAATGTCAGCTCCACAACTGATCCGTAGAACAAAATTGAAAAATAGATGAAAGGCAATCATCTCCTAAATAATCTTGAAGTATAAAAATCTTAGCACACATCTGAAGTGTAAAATACATGAAAACACTGAAATACATGAAATGTGAAATTATGGAAATATGGAATAAGATCGTTGGCTCAGGATGTCACTAATCAAGCTCTATACAATAAATGAGTTACACTGCTACCTTATTTGGACGAAAACTTGAAGATCTATGTAAGTATTCCCACAGTACTTTAGATGTTTCCTCAGTTCAAGATACTGAGATGGATCTGCATTCGAACCTCGGACCTGCGACCTCAGAGATGGGAAACGTCCCTCTCTGGAATTCACCAACATTCATCTGGGCTCGAACGACATCCTTCTGGCAAAATCTTCTGTGTTGCTGGGCTACCCCTAGCATCTTGACAAATCTCTTCTGTAGAGTCTTCATTCTCCGTAGTAAATATGCATCAGCCTCATCATTGGAATATAATTTATAGAAATATTCATATAAATGGTGAATGAAATATTTCCATGGCTAATTCATGTTACATTAGTGTTCGTAGACTGACGAAAATATACAAGATGACCGTACACTACGTCTGTATTCAAGAATACGTTGTCTAACGAAGTTCCATCGTTGTATCTTAACTCCTGTTATCGAATATGTCTCTGGCGCATGACTATTTAGTTCATCATATCAACAATGTTAATTATGTTGAATGAAGACACTTGAAGAATAATGATAGTCATTCTGATAATGTTTATGTGTTGCGCCAACGTTACAGTTCTCCGCTACTGTTCACTTGAACTGCGTTTGCCAACTTCTCGTTGCAATCTAAAATGATGTGCAGCTTTATTTCCAACACATTTGAAAATCTGAATTAACAGGCTTATATTGTCGAAGCGGTAAGTTTTAGAACGCTCGACTTTTCGCAGAATATAGTATGCGACCTGTTCTTTATATATATTCGCTTAGTTATATTCAAATCTCAATTATATAAGAGATATAATTAATTCAATGTTCCTCACAACTTCACATAAAATGGAAGTGCGGTAATCTCCTACGTTCCACCTAGCTATCCTCGCGTCTCCACAAGTCGACAGTCGTCCCACTCGGACAGAGCTTTGGGATCTCCGTTAACCCAGTAATAACACTTCCTCACTCTTCAAAGACTGCTGGAATAAGAACCTCGATCCTTGGATCTCCCCCTCCAAGTCGAAATTTTGGCGGCCATTTCAGTCTCCCACCATAATTTTAGCGCGTAGATTACTAATGCGTCGCCTCCGTAGCGTAGCGGTCAGCATGGTTAGCTGCCGCCCCGGAGGTCCTGGGTTCGATTCCCGGCTCTGCCACGAAATTTGAAAAGTGGTATGAGGACTGGAATGGGGTCTACTCAGCCTCGGGTGGTCCAAATGAGTAGAGGGGGTTCGATTCCCACCTCAGCCATCCTCGAAGTGGTTTTCCGTGGTTTCCCACTTCGTCTTCGGGCAAATGCCGGGATGGTACCTTCTGTAAGGCCACGGCCGCCTCCTTCCCTCTTCCTAGCCTATCCATCCCAGTCTTCCATCCCTTCCCATCCCTCATGAGGCCCCTGTTCGCTTTGCAGGTGAGGCCGCCTGGGCGAAGTACTGATCACACCTCCCCAGTTGTATCCATCCCGTCCAGATGTTCCAAGCTCCAGGACACTGCCCATAGAGGCGGTAGTGGTGAGTTCCCTCGCTGAGTCCGTGGGAACCACCAACCTAGAGGGTAAATTGACTAAATAAAATAAAAAATAAAATAAAAAAATATTACTAATGCTTATTACTGCGTAGAATAACCGATCTGCGGTTTTTAAAGTATCAGACATAATTTCTTTTAATATTCTCTTCATTACCAAATAAGAAAATCTTCTTCTAAGGGCCTAACTGCAATTGAAGTTGATCCCGTCTTCAATAAGACCTCTTCTCATTGGCTCTGGGCTGGGATCCAATAGCATAATTTATAACAATATTTATAATATGAATTTCCAAACTCGCTGTTGCTATGCCAATTATAGCCTTCTAGAAGCGTCTATTGTGCAATATATCACGTGATCGGGCTCTCCCACGGCCTCGAGCTTGTAACACTACCCTCCTGTGTCACACTTCCAGAAATTATATTTGCTGGTTAAATTTTATCATGGGGACGGAAAATACTCTTATTTTGTCCCAAAATAATTCAATTTACTGAGGCAGTACTTTCTGTAAGGCCACGGCCGCCTCCTTCCCTCTTCCTAACCTATCCATCCCAGTCTTCCATCCCTTCCCATCCCTCATGAGGCCCCTGTTCGCTTTGCAGGTGAGGCTGCCTGGGCGAAGTGTTGATCACACCTCCCCAGTTGTATCCATCCCGTCCAGATGTTCCAAGCTCCAGGACACTGCCCATAGAGGCGGTAGTGGTGAGTTCCCTCGCTGAGTCCGTGGGAACCACCAACCTGGAGGGTAAATTGAATAAATAAATAAATAAATAAATAAAATAAAATTAATTAAACAACATGAATACCTATCTATAATTAATGTAATCTGACACTACTGTAGTTGTAAATAGATTAAAGAGGAAACATAATTTGATAATAACTTGTTTGCATTTATAATTTATTCCTTGTTTTTATAAGCAAAAATTCCTCGGTCATATTGTATAGCCCATATAAAAAAATGAATTATTTGACCACCATTTTTTTCAAATCGCCCATCGAATTCACATTCTGTCAGTTTCACCCACTGGCGTGCTAAAATCGCCCACTACTGGTCGAATTCGCCCAGTTTGGGAATCTCTGTTCTAGCGTATTTACTCATAAGTAGGCCTATACCCTACATATTTCATGGCCCCCGGACCAACGGGTTGACAGCCAAGACATTTGGCCACTGCGTCTCGTGATGGTGGCCATGAGTTTTTTTTTTAAAGCACCATTGTTCTGATAAAATCGAATGAGAAATCACATGCAAGCTTCTGTTACATCGCACTTTGGCGTACTTCCGAGATGATGAGTTGTTTCTGATTCATTTAGGTGTATTGTGCCATCGCGGTTATGTAGCTCCGAGTATTTTGCTGTGTGGAATGTGTTTGATAACCTGTGTTACTGTGCTGTCTGTAGAAGTGTGTATTTGTAATTGAGATTGCAATCGGGAAGGAGGCGCCCACGGTCTTAAATTAGTAACCATCTCTACATTCACATGGAGTAGAAGTGGGGAAGAGTTTATCCACACACACACTCTCTCCAGGCAAATGCTGGGATAGTACCTCACTTCAATTCCAGAGGCGCCTAACTCATCGCTGACCCTAATACAGTTACACACACTGTACAGTCATCACAGAAATACAGGTTATCAGACAAGTTCAAAAAACCCAACTATACGGGGCTGATAACCAAGCCACTCAAATGAAATAGCAACAGAGGTGGAGATACCACGGAAAACATGCATCTAGGATGGCTGAGGTTGGAATAGTGTCCCCTCTTCCTAGCCCGGAAGCTGTCCAAGATGAGGCGCCACCACCTAAGAAGCGGAAGAAGAAGAAGAAACAACCCAAGAAGAAGGAGGTACCTCCACCTCCTCTTCGGACGGTGCCAAGACACCAAAGAAGACAACACGGCGTTCCAAGCAGAAAGTGAAAGGTAGTCCTATAAGAAAGTTCCTGAGACCTCCGGCCAAATGGATGGACAATCCGGAGGAATCTGAATGACTATTCTTGTGATGGACAGTGCATGTGTTGAAAAGTGAAGGGTTTGTGTTATGTATTTGTTTTGTATTCGAAGGGTTACTATATATACAGGGTGTCTTTTATGTACCTTTGGAGAATAATAGGTCGTATAGGGGACGGGTATAGAAGTAATTTGAGATAGGGGACTTGGGGTCGGAGCGGCCTCCTTAACCCCTAAAATAAGGGTTGATTCTAGCCCTCCACCCTGTAAGTTAGGCAACCGACCCAAGCCCATATTACCTTTCTCAAGCCTTTAACTCTTGGCATGATCCATTTCACTCTGTGGCGCTGGAGTAATGGATATCGTTGCAGTGCGAAAGGCCGGTAGTCCCAGGTTCGATTCTGGGCTAGGGCAAAAATATTTTTTAAAATGTTGTTTGTCGCATTGTAGTCACATGATACTGTCTGGTGCTACGGCAGAGAAGAGAGTGCAGTCGCACAGTTCTAGAGAACAACAGTCAGGCAGTTGAATAAACTACTACGTTCAGTTTAATTTCGCACGATGTACCTACTTTCTCTTGCAAATCAACGTGATTTAAAAGTAATAACAGACTTAAACAATTTATGCTACGAAGTGCACAAAGAACGGTTTAATTTACCGAAGGTATCAAGCTTAAAAACCTTACACCTAAAGGTTTATAAAGGCTTGGGTAGGTTGCCTAACTTACAGGGTGAAGGGCCAGAATCAACCCTTATTTTAGGGGTTAAGGAGGTCGCTCCGACCCCAAGTTCCCTATCTCAAATTACTTCTATACCCGTCCCCTACACGAACTATCATTCTCCAAAGGTACATAAAAGACACTCTGTAAATATATGTCTATATAAAAAAAAATATTTAAAAAATAAAAATTTAAGTAATGAAGCTTCGGCTTTGGGCCAGCTCATTCTCTCGACGCAGGCTGCGCCCCTAATACACGCCTCTCACCTTTTGGTATATAAGGCGGAGCTGGGGATGTTGTGTCGAGGGAGGGAGCAGCGGAGCACTCAGCAGCGGTCTTAGTTTTACCTCAAGAGGATGAGTTTACCCCATTCCAGCAGGAACTGGTAATACGCGCTGTTCGATTAATCGATTAATAATCGAAAACTGTTAATCGACGGACCATTCAATCGAATAATCGTCAAACGAAAGAATCGATTAATTGATTAGTAGACACGAGATAGAAAACGTAAATAAATGAGAAGTCATCGCTTGAGTTGAGTTACGCTTATTTTCGGAATGATGTACCGGTATAGATATTTATGTTCGACCCTCACTATTATGTGTCAGAAAACTGTATCATAATGATGGTCATTATAACACTGTTTTTCATTATAATACAGTTTCTCCAGCCAATCAGAGCTCGTTCATTGACCAATTAGGTAACGATACCTTCACGCATGCGCTCAAAATCCAACATGTCGGACATAAACACAACATCGAACTATAATAAATTACCGACATGGAATACGCACCGTCCATATGTTCACGTAAATAAACTGGCGAATATGAGACAAGAAATAGCACTGTACCTTAATATCACCACCCCTAATTTATACACAGCGCATTGCCTTGAAACGACTCCGGTAACAATATTACTGAGGGACGGCAGATGTAAACATATGGCCTGCATATGGCATTACAAGCACACAGAGAGCATGCGTCGGTCGTTCAGAGATCTTGAAAGACAGAGATATACCCAGCGCTCGCACTGCGATCACAAAATTAAAGTGGCTGACTCTCAACAGATATTTATGAATATTTATGTTAAAACGTATAATAAAGTTATAATTATCGTCGAACATAAACAGTCGTATGCAACTCGCTTATAATGGTAATTAAGTCACTCGTATGGAAATCATAAAACTCGCATACGCTCGTTTAAAAAAATACTCGTGTCTTAATTATAGCCATTATAGGCTCGTTGCATAATGTACTATTAATTAAAGCAATGCGTCGAACAGGAGTCTAACCACCAAAAACTGTATTATGAGTTAATTGCAAAAACATAGTTAAACGTAATGTAGGTGTAATTTGTGTCATTATGTGCAGATTGGTTGGTTGGTTCCACAGTTTAGGGGCTGCGACAACGCGGTCCTGTAGCCTCGTGTACTTGGGTGTGTGTAGAATCTGTCTGATAACCGGTGTTAAATGTGATGACTGTATTAGTGTGTGTTTCTGTTTCTTAATTCAAGTAACGACTGCATACTTTGAACTTTTCAAGTAGTTCCTACTTTTGCCGCCAAAAGCCACCGTCAACAACTACTAGTTCAGAACTGGGCTACTAGACGCCGCCGCAGTCTGCTCCTGGCGACGAACGTAGGAACCTGAGCGTTGTTTACATTTTGAACCTGATTTAGCTTCACACAGTTGTAATTAGTGGAAGGTTCTTTAACATGCCATAAATCTATGACATAGGACCGCCGGCTTTACTTCCCCTCCGAAGGAAGGCATATTGAGGGATTTTAACGCTCTTAAAAAATCCGACGATTTCGGCCGGGTTTGAACCCGCGATCTTGGGCATAGAAGCTCAGCATGCTACCAACTACGCCACCGAAACCGCTATATGTGCAGATTGATAACGATTATGATGATGACTGGGGCAGTGAAAAAGCCCACGAACTACAGTACGTAGCCTACAAAATAACCTTTAAAAGTGAAGTTACAAGCATGCCAGGAAGAATAAACATCCGCTGTTGACGTCCTTCCAGTCATTCCCTATTTTTTGTTTGTTTTGCGTTTCTAGTTGCATTTTCATGCACTCGGTGTCACAAGCTCCACCATCTTGTACTAAAGTTAGATCCCTATTCCGCGCGAGACGGAAGTTCCCCACCCCTTAGTACCACGACAGGTTCCGAATTCTTCCACATGACCGCGTCACGTTGCAGAAACGTTCATATAGATCCTTATTCCAATGTAACATCATTTTCGGAAAAATGGCGGTTATATCCCTTTTCGGCGCATCGCTTCAATTAATTTGGGCTAAATATAGTCACCAAAGTGCCCTTCCTTGTTTATGTTAAAAATAACCAAATAAGTGACAGTGGAAGGACAAACATCAATAAAATTAGAAAGGATTCGGAAAAAAGAAACCGAAGAATTTTCAGAAAATATTTTGAATCCTTGAGCGATGTGTTGAATTTGGGACAGGAAAACTTTTGTTTTAGTTTGTTTTAGCTTAGTTTTTAGAAAAGAATGTACTTTATTTAAAAATATATGATACAATAAATTTTAATTATCTGTTTTGCTTCTGTGAATCGACCATACAATTATTCGATTATTCGACCAACCGATTAATAGATTAAACGAATAATTGTTTAATCGATTATTCACACAATCGATTAATAATTATTTGTAACAATTAATCAATTCCTCTGCTTCGACTAATCGATTATTTGATCAATAATAATAATATCGTATGGCCTCGGTTGCCGGGTGCAAGCTTTGTAATTTGACACCCAGAGGGTAGCTTGCATGTCGAATTTCATTGTTCCTTGAATAACTATGAAAGTCAAGGAGGTTAGATATCTAAGCTCCTTGAACACTATAGCGCTTTCTAGTAGAGAAATGATGAACTTTGTGTTGGCGGAAACTCCCGAGATTAATTTTGCCATTATGAACACGGACTACTGAATTCAAATGGGTTCTTTGACATGCCAACATCGTATGACATCCGTGTCTTATTTTTGCCGCCTTTCAAAAATTACTTACCACGGCCAGGAGCGAAGCTGCAATCTTGGGGTTAGTAGCCGACACGCTATCCACTCACCCACCGTGGCAAGCTATTTGATCACTGAAAGTACTCAATTAAAAGTACCAACCCTAGTTCCTGTCCTCAGACCAGAATTTAATTCGGCAGCTTCAGTGGCGTAGTCGGTAGCATGCTGGGCTTCCATGCCCAAGGTTGTGGGTTCAAACCCGGTCGATGTCGTCGGATTTTTTAAGAGCGTTAAAAATCCCTCAGTATGTCTTCCTTCGGAGGGGAAGTAAAGCCGGCGGACCCATGGCATGATTTACGGCATGAAAAAGAATCTTCCACTAACTACACTTGTGTGAAACCAAAAATCTCTTGGTTAGATTGATAACGCTGGCTGCGATGGCATCTAGTAGCCAAGTCGGTAGCAAGGTGTCGTGGACGGTAGCAAAAGTAGGAACTGCTTGAAAATTAAACGTTTGCAGTCCTTACCCTGAATTACAGGTAACACACACTTATTCAGCCATCACAATTAACACCGGTTATCAGACAAATTCTACACAAACCCAAAGTACACGGGGCTACATTACCGCGTTGTCGCAGCCCCGAAACTGACTAACCAATCAACCAGAATGTAATTCCTTGACCGAACCTGGAATCGAACCCGCACCACAGAGGTGACATCCCAGAATGTTAGTCACTACGCCACGAGCTGATCACTCGCATGTTGAGGCCAATGTATAATATAGGGTGTGATACACGCACGATGATCTGTTACTGATCGGAAGCTTCGACATTTACTTCTGCATTATTACTCATCTATGAATAAGCCTTCCACAAAGGCCTGCTCACGGCTCTTTTAATGCAGCACTTTGATAAAATTATTGCTAAAAATTGCTTTTAAATATCCACACAGAGAATAGGGGTCGACAGAGAGGACAGGAAGGGATGATTCGATCAAAGGGAGAGTGGAAATTAATTAATATTTCATTTGATATTCCACTATCCCGGGCTAGCCTCCTCATATTTCTTTTATGCTCTTTTCAATGTGATCGTGTCACACGCACTAATTTTTCATGGTCGGAATATTTTGGCAATGAATATTCTGTTGTTCTTTTTTATGTAAAATGGTTGGCTTAAAATATAATTGATGATGAATGGTATTTCCATTGTGTTTTGCTTGCTATTTCAACACTGAAAACAAATTAGTTATATTGTGACTGGCAAGAATACACTGCAAAGAAATCATCCCCTTCAGATGCAGTACTAACGTGGTGGTGAGAATGTTACCGTCCGTTCACAGAAAACGTCAAAAAATTACTTTCTAGTTATATAATACGCAGTGTACTTAACCCAAAACTCTCCACAGTAGTCTATCAATATTGAATCTGCATTCACAGATATTTATTGAACTACAGAAGGCAGTTCTGTTAAACACCTGCCATATTGTTAGGAAGTTACTTGGTGACAATACCCTGGCCGAACACTCAGCAAGGCTCGATGATTCAGATGCAAATTTAGCTCATCCTATAAATGAAGGAGACTCGTGAAGACTGCGGGCACGACATGGATGTGCAGTAATGTGAAGTCTCTGCAAATCTACAAAATTGCCTGAATACAGATGGTTCCTTGCTAAGGCCGAACCAGGCTGTAACATAAAATGAATCCGGTATTTGCCATGATAATGTTGTCAAACAATACACGATAATAATAATAATAATAATAATAATAATAATAATTCCGACCAGTTTAAAGAAATCTCTCACAGATTTGAAGTAGCACCCAAGCCTTTTTAAGCTTATGCAGAAGTTGGTTGGTTGGTCCCGCAGTTTAGGGGCTGCGACAACGCGGCCATGTAGCCCCGTGTACTTTGGGTGTGATAACCGGTGTTAATTGTGATGACTGTATTAGTGTGTTTTATCTGTTTTAATTCAAGTAAGGACTGCTGACTATAATTTCCATAGTACCTACTTTTGCTACCAAATGCTACCTTCCACGACACTTAGCTGCAAACTTGGCTTCTAGATGCCATCGCAACCAGCACCTGGCGACGATTGTTGGAACTAAGAGCATTAATCAAATCTAACCTAAAAATTTTGACTCACACAATTGAAGTTAGTGGAAGGATCTCTTTCATGCCATAAATGTATGACATGGGGTCGCCAACTTTACTTCCCCTCCGAAGGAAGGCATACTGAGGGATTTTAACGGCCTTAAATAATCCGACGGCTTCGGCCGGGTTTGACCCCGCAATCTTGGGCATAGAAGCTCAGCATGCTACCTACTACGCCACCGAAGCCGCCCTTAAGCAGAAGACAGTCATACTTTCAACGTGTCGTATAGTAAGGTTCTTGATTGGTAATCGGGCGCTTGAAGGACTGAGGGAGATGCTTAATGATACTATAAGGTGCGTTCAAAAAGTAACGAGCCAGAGGCATAATTCCAGAAACCAGTACCTGTATGATAGAAGTATTGGCCCCTGGCTGGTGAGGCACTTGTCCCACTGTGACTCGAGGCGATGAATGACTGTCTCATAAAATTCCCTGGGCTGCGATGTGAACCAGTTCCTCACGTACAGCTGGACGTCGGCGTCCGAGGTGAATCGTTGGCCCCGCAGAGCCCTTTTCAGGGGACCAAACATGGCGTAATCAGAGGGAGCGAGGTCAGGACTGTATGGAGGGTAGCCGAGAACCTCCCATTTGAATTTCTGCAGGAGTGCCGCGACTGTGTTAGCCGTATGAGGTCGTGCATTGTCGTGGAGCAGAATGACCCCACAGGTGAGATTGCCTGGTCGTTTTGTTTTGATCGCTTGGCGAAGGGTGGTCAAGATTTGCGAGTAACACTGGGCATTCACTGTTGTCCCGTGCGGCATGAAGTATATCAGAAGGGGGCCATCTTGGTCAAAGAAGAACGTCAGCATTAATGGCAGCGTTGGACGATTGTTGCATGCTGCTGCTCGCTTTGTATCGTCACGTGACGTGCACGTGTGTCCTCTAGCGATGGGGTGTGACCTTCCACGCTCTGGTCAGAACCACACCTCGTTACACAGGCCATGATTAGCCGATGTCGTCACCGGTTTGCGCATTCCAGCCTCCGGCTCGTTACTTTTTGAACGCACCTTATATAATATGCAGTCGCCGAGATATTGAAGAATTTGCTCCTGATGATGAGTATCTCGGATTGTAAATATTCTTTCGAGTAAATATGCTAAGCGCATCTGTAAAATATATAATAATAATAATAATAATAATAAATAATTCTGATGCTTGGAAGAAAGCACGCTCCGAAAGAATGATAACCTGGTGGGCCCTCAAGAGGCAAATAGATGAAATCTCACGGTCTGCAGTAGCCCTAACGATGTAGACTGAAGAGAATAATAATAGCAATGTGAAATGAAGGTTTTTGAGCTATTGGGTCGTGCAGTGCAAATATGTAGATGAACTGAACAATTAAAATGTCTGACAAAAGCTGGACTCGAACCCACGACCTCAGGCTAGTATCCAAAAATTGAACAATTGCACGATCTAAAAGCTGGAATCCTTAGTCTGTCATCAATTTGATCAAGAATTAAAACTTGTGTGGGGTTTCGCCAAGCTGGCTCATCAGTGGGCTCTTGGTGTCCGTGCCCGGATTCCCACAGGAGTAGTGAACTGCGCGCTACCTCCCTCTATATGAAGCGTATCTGCGCCTCTTTACTGCGAGAGTTAAAAGCTCAAGCTGCCTGAACCTCCCTAATGAAGGCTTCCAAAAGATGGAATATTGGCTTTCACGGCCAGTGAATTAAAATTCAGCATTTCTTCTAGGTTTAATTCACTGGCTGTGAAAGCCTAAATACTATCTTTTTGATCAAGAATATTCAACGGGGATCTTCTTTAAAACTCATGGGATAGACACAAACTTACACGAAGAATACCTGCCAGCCAATAGATGGCTTATGACCAATCTCTGTGCTTAAGGTTGTTCAAGACTGAATGAGAAATATGATGAGAACAGCTCAAGTTCCTCCGCTATACTGAGAAACATGGGACCGTGGATATTTATTTATTATCGAATTTGGCCAACTATGGACCGCAAGGAACTCAAGACTTATTGGCTTTCTTTTCCTTCTCTTCCCAGAACTTCTTCATCCTGTCACTTCTTTGTTTTCTCTCCTCCTCGGAAATGATCCGTTTGGGCCTCCTGCATGGTGGTTTCTCTTGAAATGATTTTACTCCGACAACTCGACTGCGGAACTATCTTCTAACGTGGGCCATCGGTGGAGTAATTCCAACTTCCTCTGCATCCCTCTTCACCTCATCTACCCATTTAGATGTGGCATTTAACACCATGATGTAGCTGAAGATCCTTTTGGTCAGCCTGCCTTCATCCATTCGTAGTACCGTCCGTAGAACTGTAGCCTCCGCTTCTTCATTACGCCTGTGATCTTTTCAGTACACTTGTAAAGTTCTTCCATGTCCCATCAGTAGCATTCTGTGGTCCAAGTATTTTTCTCAGAATCTTCCTTCCTTTCTTTTCTAGATCTTGAAGTTCTCCCTTTGTACTTAAAATAATACACTCTGAAGCGTACAATCCTTCAGGTTGTACTACCGATTTGTAGTGTCTCATTTTGGTTTTGTATGATAAAGCTCATTTGTTGCATTTATTCTGTGTTAGTTTGTAGGCCAGGTCCGGTTTTCTGGTTCTTCCTTTGATTGCTTCCTTACCCAGTCCGTTGAGTTGGATCCATTCCCCCAGGTATTTCAACTTCTCTGTCCTCTTAATCTTCTCATGATCTACTTCCATATATTTCTCATTTTGGTGTCTGCACTCCATGGATATGTTATGCTTAGGAATGAGAACATCTTTGCTAATATTTGAAGTAGTGTATTCGATGTCTTATGAACAATTTTCCTATTTTATACATACTGTATATTTTCTTCATATCACTAGGGGACTACTTAATTATTGCAAATGAATAAATTATTATTATTTTATTGTTTGACATCATTATCACGGCACATACCGGCTACATTTTATGTTACAGCCTGGTTTGGCCTTTGCAAGGAACCATCTGTATTCAGGCAATTTTGTAGATTTGCAGAGACTTCACATCACTGTACATCCATGTCGTGCCCGCAGTCTTCACGAGTCTCCTTCATTTATAGGATGAGCTAAATTTCCACCTGAATCATCGAGCCTTGCTGAGTGTTCGACCAGGGTATTGCCACTTCCTGACAATATGGCAGGTGTTTAACAGAACTGTCTTCCGTAGTTCAATATATATCTGCGGATTCAGATTCAATATTGATAGACTACTGTGGAGAGGTTTGGGTATAACACCAGTACACGATACAATTATTGGGATTGTAGTCACCGACTCTAGTTTCCACATCTGCTTCATCTCAATTGCCAGCTCTGAGTACTTAGATATTTTAGTAACAGCTTTTGTTTGTATGTTTCGAGTGTTGGGACATGCGATATCTATCAGTAATCCCTCTCTGTGTTCTTTATTGATGATAATGATATCTGGCTGGTTGTTACTGACTGCAACATCTGTCACAACTCCTCTGTCCCAGTAGAGCTTGTGTGTGGCATTTTCGAGTACTGTAGTTGGTGTGTATTTCCAATTAGGGGACGGAGCTTTGAAGATGTTTGTACTTCAAGGCCAGTTTCTGGTGGATAATATTGGAAAATTGATCGTGTCGATGTTTGTAGTCACTGTTGGCAAGGTGGGAAAAACCTGATATAATGTGTTGAATGGTCTCACTACATTTGCCACAGCGGTGACAGTTCTCACTCTCTGTTGCTGGATCAGTTATTATTATTATTATTATTATCATTAAAGACTGGTGCACAAGATCAGCATGATGTTAAATTCTCAAAGGAACTGAACTCCTCTTCCTCAAACACGAGAGAGGTTTATGATCTCTCACCACCTTAGAGCTATATCACTCTAGTTGAACAGTTCCCAAAATGGTGCCCCGTTTTGTAAGCTCTACAAATTCCACGCCTCATTATTGTTATTAAACAGATTTTTTCAGAGCCTCTTACATTAGTTAGTTATTATTGCTTTAAGGGGCGGAACTACTCGGTCAATCTGCCCCAGCCTCTTACAATAATAATAATTTTATATATCTCTACTTAAAATAAAACAAAGTCCCCAATTCTTGGATGTCACGGGTAATCTCGAGAACCACTGGATGAATATTGATGCGGTATTCACCAATCTGTAAAGGATATCTCGAGAAAAGTTTCCGTAGAAAATAATTTATTTAATATTGAAGGAAGCCAAGCAGTAACGATTTCAGTGAAAAAGGTCGAAAATGAAAACGTGGCGTCCCTGCGCTTTTTAAGCTTACTTTGAGCAAACCGTTAAAAATATCAGTATACTCTGACTGTAAGAATTGTTCAGCATGAAAAGTTCTAAAAAAGAGTCCGCGAGAACATATCTCTATCTTCAATACATCGCCCACTATAAGAGATTTTACGTTTTCATTTCTTCCAACAATCTCCATTCAATTACTGAGGTGACAGTTTACGAGCTAGCACGTAATGCATCCATAACTGTTCCTAGGTGAAGCCCCAGGTTGCTAGTAAGTATATATTTAGTGAATGTAACTGTATTCGGGGTCCTCCGGACTTGTAGTAAGGCACTATCCCGGCATTTATCTGGAGGGAGTGTTGAAAGACCCGATGAAAACCACACTCAGGGTAAAGACTCCCAGCACCGGGTTACGAACCTGCAAACTATCGACTTGCCTCAGCCGGTCCGATTTAGCGAGCAAGGTCACGACGCGGTTGCAACTGAGTCCCCACTGCATTGGCATTTTTGCACCTCAACGCTATTTCTTTCCCCATGCTACCATCCTTAGAGAATGCACTGTAGAATACATGACAAGGTTTCATATTTCAATATAGGCCTATTGGGGAGTTTTGTTTATCGCTTATTCTCCCAGGTGGGCTTCACCCATGGACTCGACGAGGGATCATTCGTCTACCGTCGCAAGGACGGTGTCTGGGAGCTGCACACACTTCATCAGCAGACACAACTGGGGATGGTGACAGGCCAATCGCTCAGGCGACCACTAACTTGGGTCTAATGAAGGAAAGGTCAGGGAAGGGATTTTGGAAGTAAGTCGGTTGTGAACCTGTTGAAAGGATCTCTCCCGGCATTTGCCTGGTGGTGAAAATGGAGAACCACGAAATCCATTTTCAAGACTGCTGAGATGGGATTCGAACCCATGCTCTCCAGATGCCAGTGAGGAACGAGCTAATGTGTTAGTCCTCTCGGCCACCGTGGCCGGTATATTGGGAGTATTAATTTTAATAAGAAAACCTGCAGGGAAACTGTTAAGAATAATCATGATGGTGTGTCATTTAATAAACTAGTTTAAAAAATTAATAAATACAAAATACTGTATTATGTAAACATAACAACAAACAAGAATATAAATTATAATATCACAAAATAAGTACACCATGTCTGATAACCTGTGTTACTGTGTTACTGTATAATGTTAATATAATGTAAGATACAAGAACGGTGATTATTAATAGAATTAATAATGTGGTGTGTGTATTTGTAAATGAGCGTCTTTGAAAACATTGTGATTTGAAATCTGCTCTTTCTTTGGAACAACCTTGTAGGATAATTTCTGTATTTATTTTCATCAGGTTTACAAACGTGTTTCTTTTTACCCCAATTGTCTGCATCCCCTTTTGAAATGTCATACGCCCAACATTAACTGTTCTAGTCTCTTATCAGATTGACGGTGTAGACAAATGGGACAGGATGATATCCGGAGGTTTACGACCGTGGGGAGACGTCAGACCTGATATACCACGGCGATAATAAGATTATCGTTACATACAAAAGCTGTCTACTAGAGAAGCTTCTTACGGTTTTACGTGTTTCCCTGCTCAGATTTTATTTTAGAAGCTCCTGGTGACATGCATTAAAATACATGATGATGATGATGATAATTGTTGTTTTAAGGGGCCTAACATCTAGGTTATCGGCCCCTAATGGTTTGGGTGATCATGAAGAAGATAATGAAATGTAAACTATAACTAAAACTAGCTACTCTCTTATATTCTAGAAGAAGAAATGGAAAACAAAAGGAGAGTAAGGCAAATAAAAGACGAGGAAAAGAAATGCCCTCAACCCTCGAAGAATGCGGATTGAGGGACTTGGAAGGAAGGAGAGCCATAAAAGGCAGATAGGAAAGAGCAAGAGGAGAGGGTCCGCCCCTGAGGTAATGGATAAAAGGGGGAAAACCGGACCCAGCTCAGGAATCCCTCGGGGTCACCAACTCCCGAAGTCGCCAGCCGTGAGCCCCTGAGGGTGTAGCAATATCTAGGGTGCACCAGAAGTGGTGGGGCTTCATACACCCGGCCTCTTTGAGGGCCTTGAACATAAGGCAGGAGATAACATGAAAAGAAAAAGATAATAATAATGTTATTGGTTTTACGTCCCTTTTAACTACACTGGCTTTTAGAACGCCGGGGTGCCGGAATTTTGCCCCGAAGGGGATCTTTAACGTGCCAGTAAATCTACGGACACGGCTCCCTCGCATTTGCGCACCCTCAAATGCCAGCTGACTGCGCCAGGATACGAACCTGCAACCTAAAAGAAAAAGAAGGCTGATCCCTCGCAGAAGGAGGGAGTAGGGGGGTAAGGCCGGTTTAAACGCACAGCCTACTTTCCTGGGAACATTGCCGATATCTCTCGAACGCCTGGTGGGAATTTTACAAATGAGATGTCGTTGTACTCGAGCTGACGGGGGATTTGCTATGGACCTCTCGTTATATATATATATATATATATATATATATATATATATATATATATATTTGAAAATAAACGATAGTTAAAAAACCAAACATGATAGAACGTAGGGCAATAGCTTAAACGAACTATCTTTATGTCCTTTATTAGCCTACTTTTCACATTTTGCAAAAATGAGGAAAAAGTAGACCAATGAGATCGGGCAAATGAGTGTCTGTCTGTCTGTCCTTCTGTCTGTCTGTCTGTCTGTCTGTCTGGCTGGCTGGGTGTGTCCCCCCCTCCTATCAACTCCTAAACGGCTGGAGCAATCGAAACAAAATTTGTTAGGAGTAAAGATCTATACCTGAATATCTCACGGCCATATTTGAAAATGATGTCAGTGCTACCAACTGCTGAAAAATCGAAATTGAAATTTGAGCTCCATGTTGGATATCTTGGAAGGTACGAATGGGAACTATTTCAAAATTGGCACACGTATAGATAATAATATTGCAATTTAATTTCCAGGACGCCATACATGGCCGTGTTGCCAAAATGATTATAAGCTTGCAGAAAAGTCCAATTTTCAAATGCATATAACTTCTACACTATCAATTGGAATTCAACCAAATTTCGTATGTACTATGTGTACATACACAGATATGAATGAGCATATTCTTAAGAGCCACCAGGGCTGCCAACTGTTAATAAATGCACTCCCTATTGTTTTTATCCAAATACCAATATATCAGAAAGTATGCAAGCAGACAGCTTTAAACTATGCACACGCATAGTACCTGACATTTTATATTAATTTGGAGTAACTTATATACGTCAGTACTACCAACATGAGTCTAAGCCTGCTGAGAAGTCCAACTTTAAATACACGTAACTTCTATACTATCATTTGGATTCAACCAAATTTCGTGTGTGTTACGTGTACCATAACAGATATCACTATGCGTATATTTAGGAGCAACCAGGGCTGCCAACTGTTAATAAATACTCTCTCTATTTTTGTTACCCTAATATCAATATATCAGAAAATATGCAAGCCAATAGCTCTAAACTTTGCGCACGTATAGTACCTGGCATTCTAGATTAATTTGGACTAACTAATATAGACCTACGCCAGTGCTGCCAACATGATTCTAAGCCTGCTGATAGGTCCAATTTTAAAATGCATGTAACTGCTCTACTAACTAATGGATTTCATTCTAAATTGACACAACAATAGATCATATTATTTCAGATTATTTCTGACCAATACATGTATGTCATTGATGCCAACATGATTTTACGCGCGCTGTTAGATGCAATGTTTAACTGCATGGAACGTCAATGCTATCCATTGGACTTCAACCAAATTTTGTATTCTGTACCTTAAGAGATGGAACTAAAAATATGCTCAGGGCTGCCAACTGTTGTTCTCTATTAGGCTGCATTATGCCAGGTATACAGTATTTCGAACTAATTAGAAATTTCGATATTACCAACTTAATTTCGTCATTATTCTAGATAGATCCATTTAGATTAATCATTGGCATGAATCTTAAATTTTAAGAAAAGTAGGCTCTTTAGTTCGTCACGGAACTTCTTGTGTTTTATAATAAAACGTTTAAATTTTTTAGATTTTTAGCCTACTTTTCACATTTTGCAAAAATGAGGAAAATGTAGACTTATGAATTTGGGCAAATGTGTGTCTGTCTGTCTGTCCTTCTGTCTGTCTGTCTGTCTGTCTGCTGTCTGGCTGTGTGTGTGTGTCCCCCCTATCAACTCATGAACGGCTGCAGCAATCGAAACAAAATTTGGTAGAAGTTAAGATCTATACCTGAATATCTCACGGCCGTTTTTCAAATGATGTCAGTGCTACCAACTGCTGAAAAATCGCAATTGAAATTTGAGCTCCATGTTGGATATCGTGGAAGGTATGACTGGGAGCTATTTCAAAATTGGCACACGTATTGCAGTTTAATTTCCAGAAGGCCATCCATGGCAGTGTTGCCAAAATGATTATAAGCCTGCTGATAGGTCCAAATCTAATTGCATATAACTTCTACACTATCAATTGGATTTCAACCAAATTTCGTATGTGCTATGTGCACCTAAACAGACAATAATAATAATAATAATAATAATATCGTATGACCTCGGGTGCCTGGTGCAAACTTTGTAATTTGACACCCTGAGTGTAGCTTGCATGTCGAATTTCGTTGTTCCTTGACTATGAAAGTCAAGGAGGTTAGATAACAGATATCTAAGCTCCTTGAACATTATAGTGCTTTCTAGTAGAGGAATGAGGAACTTTGTGTAGGCGGAAATTCCCGAGATTAATTTTGCCATTATGAACTCGGCCTACGGAATTCAAATGGGTTCTTTGACATGCCAACATCGAATGACATGCGTATCGTATTTTTGCCGCCTTTCAAAAATCACTTACCACGGCCGGGGGCGAACCTGCAATCTTGGGGTTAGTAGACCGACACGCTATCCACTCACCCACCGTGGCAAGCTACCTAAACAGATATGACTGAGCGTATTCTTAAGAGCCACCAGGGCTGCCAACTGTTAATAAATGCTCATATTTTTTAAAAATCCAAATACCCATATATCAGAAAGTATGCAGGCCGACAGCTTTAAACTATGCACACGTATAGTACCTGACATTCTATACTAATTTGGAGTAACTTATATACGTCAGTGCTAGCAACATGATTTTAAGCCTGCCGAGAGGTCCAAATTTAAATACATGTAACTTCTATACTATAATTTGGATTTCAACCAAATTTCGTGTGTGCTATGTATACCATAACCGGTATGACTATGCCGATATAAAGAGTAACCAGGGCTGCCAACTGTTAATGAATACTGTCTCTATTTTTGTTACCCTAATATCAATATATCAGAAAGTATGCAAGCCAATAGCTCTAAACATTCCACACGTATAGTACCTGTCATTATAGGTTAATTTTGAGTAACTAATAAACATCAGTGCTGCCAACATGATTCTAAGCCTGCTGATAGTTCCAATTTTAAAATACATGTAACTTCTACACTAACTAATGGATTTCATTCACAATTGGCACACCAATAAATCATATTATTTCAGATTATATCTGACCAATACATGTATGTCATTGTTGCCAACATGATTTTACGAGCGCTGTTAGATCCAATGTTTAACTGCATGTAACGTCCATGCTATCCATTGGACTTCAACCAAGTTTTGTATTCTGTACCTTAAGAGATGGAACTAAGAATATATTCAGTCGCCAGGGCTGCCAACTGTAGTTAGGGAACTATAGGCTATATTGTACCAGGTATACAGTATTTCGAACTAATTAGAAATTTCGATATTACCAACTTAATTTCGTCATTATTCTAGGTAGATCCATTGGCATGCATGTTAAATTTTAAGAAGAGTAGGCTCTTTAGTTCGTCACGGAACTTCTTGTTTGAAAAAAGTTCAATTTTGTAATTTTTATATTTTGGAAACTAAAGAGTTTACAGAAAAAAATGTTTGACATAAATGAATGGCCCTGACCCCCTCTAACTGCTAAATAAGTTTCAAGCCTCTAGGACTAAAACTGTGCAGTAGTGGGGTAAGGACACTTCTACCTATAATCGCGCGTGTGCTTGAATACGTGTGGCTATCTTGGAAAAAGTTGGTGGTGAGGGAGGACTAGGGTCGAGTGAGGGGTCGTTTGGATGGTATTTTTTCCGCTCTATTTGATGGAGAGGTTATTTTTTACAATGGGTGGAATTTAGAAACGCAATTTGAGGTAAACCTGCGTTTTTGACATTTTGGTGATATTTAATGAGCTTGTAAGGCTAGAACGATGTGTTGTTTAGGAACGGGGTGACGTCCTCTATGCTAAGAAAGTGTGTTGATTTTTTTTTAATTTTGAAAATTCTTGATTTTTGGATTGGCGCTATTTTGAAAACGGTGAATTTTGGATAAAGGTTTGTTTGACGTTAATGAAAGGTGGGCATGCCCTCTAGGGTGGCAGCAAGTTTCAAGGGTGTAGGAGGAAAAAATAAATGATAGCCTACTTTCTCGCGAACATTGGTGATAATTGGCGAACGGATGGTCAGATTTTAACAAATGAGGTGTCGTTGGACTCGAGCTGACGTCCTCTTTCCTATAGACCACTCGTTATATTTTTCATTTTTTTTGAAAATTTTTGTTTCTGAAAGTAGGCGATAGTTTGAAAACCAAACATGATAGAACGTTGTACCATGGTTCAAACGAATGGTCTCTACGACCTTTATTTTTTTATTTTTTGATATTTTGTGAAAACACTTAAATTTTGAATTTTTACTATTTTGGAAACTAACAAGTTTACAAATAAGTTTGTTTGACATAAATGAAAGGCCTCTATCCCCTCTACCACAAAAGTAAATGTCAAGTCTCTTGGACAAGACCTAGGCATTTTTTTTTAATAAAAGAATGTTTGTAAACAGAGAGCCGGTAGCGCTTGACGTATGTTACAACGAGGCTATGACTGGCCATGGTGGATACGGGAAATGACTATTTCGACGGGGCGATGTATGGCAAAACGAGGGGTCGCTTTTTGATATTTTCCTATATGACGAACGAATGAAGGCGAATATTTCGAAAATCCCTCATGACGATCTTTAAACATGTTGGTAAACGGTTTGAGGGTAACATGACAAATAATAATAGTGGTATGAGTTGAATGAAAGCGGAAAACGTTTGATAGTTGTCTTTAAGAACTTGCTGGAAGCCTCAACGACAAACAGAAAAAAATTGTTGCGGCTGGCTGGCTGGCCGGCCGACTGAGAGAGCCGGGCTAGCAGAATATATCCTCTTATCATGTTTCAGAAATGTGAGCCAGAGCTGACAACAGGCCAATGGAAAATTACAGTGACGTAGAGGTCACTTGGAGTTCGAACAATATCGCAACGACGTCAGAGAAATAATGAAGTAAGCGAGTATAACTCCTCCATCTACCATTGCCATAGCCAATTGCAGGGCAAGAGCGATGTTAACAGCTGTGGTAAGAGGGAAACAGGGCGAGGAGAGGAGGGCAGGGGGTATTAGAGTGTTGATCATGATATGACACGCAGTCAGTCATTACTGTCTTATACGCTGCAGTGTAAACATAGGCTGTGTCGTATGTGTTTAAAAGTGATTGCATTCGTGTGCTCAACCCCAGTTGGTTACTATATTGGATACATTATATATTTGAGGTAAGTGTTGGAATAACACTGTTAAGTTTATTTTATGCTAATCAATGATTAAATGATTATTGGTTTACCATTTGATTGATGAATTGTTTTTTATTTTGTTTATTTTAGATAATCTATATACCTGTTGAGGGAGAGAGAAACCCTATTCCACTCGAACCTAGGGAAAGGCAAACGCAGGGCTTTTTACAAAGCAAGGTAAGATTTTTTGTTATATATAAAAAACCTGTTTTATTTTTATTTTATTTTATTTATTTTTTGTTTATGAAAGATGCTATTTGAAATAGATATACTCATGGTGGTTTATTTTATTTCTTTTTTTAGTGTGTGTTGGAAAAGGCTTGTCCACTACAGCCACTGCTGAAAACCTGCAATGTGTGTGTTTGGAGCTATTGCTTACCAGGCAGTCTACGGCTGAAAACTCTGGTGAGATTGATCTTTTTATAAAAATCATGTATTTTTTCACTGCAACTGATACATTAACTTGGGAGCCTCTCGAGTCCTGTTTCAAGTCACGTGTGTGCTCTGGCTGCATAGTGAATGTTAGGGAGAGTTTAATCCCAAAAGACTTTATTGAATTATGTTTTGAAATGTTTAAAGAACAAATTTGTACAGCGCAAAGGTTGCATACGGCTTTAAAGGTTAATACACAACTCGTGTGCGATTTCATATATAAAAACAAGGACGGTGGGCATAAAAAGTACATTTTATATTGGCAGTAAAATGCAAGAGCTTTTGATAGCCGATAATCTGAACGAGTGGTATCAAAGCTACTGTATGTGGTGAATACCTTGCTATCAAAATTTGATAAACTGCAACAAGGACCAAGTGGTTTAGCGTTAGACAAAATCCATTACTTGCAAATCAACATTTGTCATTTCAACCCGTTGAATGCTGGGTCTAGACACATTTCTTTACCATCAGCGATTGCCTGTCGGAGAGCGGTGGTAAATATTGAAAATAAAGATGATAAATGTTTCCTCTGGTGTGTGGCTCGATATTTGCAGCCAGCACAACGTGACAGTTGTCGACCAGGAATGTACAAGGCCAAGTTTGATGAATTAAAACAAACATTAAATTTAACTAGAGTATCGTTCCCTATGGACATAACGAAAATCCATAGGATTGAACAAGACAACCAAGACTTTTCGTTCATGGTGTATGGCCTTGATGGTAATGAGATTGTGGGTCCTCTTTGTGCCATAAAAGAACCGAAACGACACCACATTCATCTTTTATATTTGTCTTACGGAGAAGTGAATCACTATTGCCTAATTAAAAGCCTGAGTAGATTGCTAAGCAGTCAAGCGTCCAAAGATCAACATAAGAAACATATTTGTGAGCGTTGCCTGCAATAGTTTAAAGCTTTTGGAACGCCATAGGGTAGATTGCGTTTCTCAGGAAGCGGTGAGACTGATATTGCCACAAGGGGACAAGGCTGTGTTAAAGTTTAAGGACATTCATAAGCGTGACACTGTTCCCTATGTGGTGTATGCAGATTTCGAAGCTCTCATCACACCCATGGCGGGATGTGAACCAGATCCCACCATCAGCTCAACCACACCCATTCAAAAACATGAACCCTTTGCCATAGGATATAATGTGGTGTGTGCCTATGACCCCACACAATCCGTTTACAAATACCTGAGGGGCCAGATTGTGCCAGAATGTTTTTGGATGAACTTGTAAAGTTGGCCGACCATGTACAGGGATTACTGGACCACCCAGTACCCATGAGGCAATCTCCAGAACAGCAGAAGCAGTATGAGCATGCCACGACATGCCATATTTGTGAAAAGTCTATTTTAGGCGGAGAGGAAAAAGTCAGAGACCACTCGCACTTCATGGGAGAGTTTCGTGGAACTGCACACAGTAAATGCAATTTAAACTTTCCAGCTCCTCGTTTTATCAGTGTCTTTTTGCACAATCTGGCGAATTATGACATTCAGTTTTTGATTCGTGAATTGGGTCATGTCAACAAGGGCTCGTTTACCATTATTCCCCAAAACCATGAGCGTTTTAAAGCCCTGACATGGCGGTTGAGCAACTTAAGCATTCGATTTTTGGATTCCTAAGTTTTATGGCATCCTCGCTAGACAGCTTTGTGAATGGCTTGAATGAGGAGGAATTAAAAATACTAGAATGCATTTTAATGATCCTGAGCAATTTCAATTGTGCATTCAGAAAGGTATATTTCTCTGCGATTTCTGCAACAGTTGGGACGTGTTAAAGCAAAGATAACTCCCACCACAAGAGAAATTTTACTCGAAAGTAACACGTAGTACCGTTTCCGATGAAGACTATGCACATGCATGTCAAGTTTGGCGAGTGTTTGACATTAAGACGCTAGGTGAATATGCTATGCATTACAAAAAACTGGATGTATTGCTGCTCACCGATGTGTTTGAAAAATTCCGTGACTTGTGTCAATACATTTATGGTCTTGACCCGGCTCATTATTATACGAGTCCTGGGCTCTCGGATGCCACTTTGAAATACACTCAAGTGGAATTGGATTTACTTACTGATGTAGACATGGTTCTATTTTTTGAAAAGGGCATTCGTGGCGGCTTTGTGTCGCTTAACCAGCGCCATGCCGAAGCGAACAATGTCTACATGCCTGATTATTCACCAGACAAACCAGAATCGTACTTAATATACTATGACGTTAATAATTTGTATGGTTACGCCATGAGTCAGCCTTTGCCCTGTGGAAAGTTTGCTTGGCTGACAGACAAACAAGTGTCACAATTTGATGTGATCAAGGCTAGCCAAGAAACAGGCCGTGGATATGTCTTAGAAGTGGATATTGAATATCCCTCATCCTTTTATGATCAACATGCTGATTTCCCATTCTGCCTAGAGCAAATGGTTCCCTTTGACAGTAAAGTGAAAATTGAAAAACTCATGGGCACACTTTACAATAAAAATCGGTATGTGCTGCATATCCAAATGTTGGTGCAATGCCTCGCCCAAGGCTTGGTGTTGAAGAAAATCCATAGGGGTATTTCTTTTGCTCAAAAATCATGGCTCCAGCCATACATGCAACTCAACACAGAGCACCGACAAATGGCAACGCAGCAGTTTGAAATTATTATTTTTTAATTATTGAACAACTGCATCTATGGCAAGTCCTTGGAAAATGTCCGCAAATACCGTGACATCAAATTGGCCAATGTCTGGGAGGGGCGGTGGGGTGCCCGGCGGTACATTGCCAAGCCAAATTTTAAATCGATCAAAATTATCGATGAGGATTTGGCCACAATTGAATTGAGTAAGACTAGTGTGACAATGGATAAACCTATTTACTTGGGCCAAGTCATTTTAGACTTTTCTAAATCGGCCATGTATCGATTCCACTATGAGTTTGCCAAACACCATTTTGAGGACGTATCTCTTTTGTATATGGATACGGACTCATTCATTTAACACATTCGCCACTGCAACCCCTATGACGTCATGAGGCAGCATAATGACTGGTTCTACACCTCTTCGTATAGCGCTGACAACCTGTTTCAGCTACCCATAAAAAACAAGAAGGAAATGGGCGTTTTAAGAGATGAATGCAGTGATTCCGTTATGACGGAATTCGTAGGTTTGGCCTCGAAAATGTATGCTTATCGCACACTAGACTGTAAGGAAGCCAAAAGAGCAAAAGGTGTAGGTAGGGCAGTGGTAAAATCGCTAATTGTAGACGATTACTTAGCTGTTTTACGCACTGGAAAAGCTATGTCCCATACACAGTGCAGGATAAAATCCAGCAACCATAATTTGTATCCTGTAGAAAAGAGAAAACGCACCCTCGCCTCCATGGAAAACAAACGTGTGTGGGCTGATGACCTGCTCACCAGCCTGCCCTGGGGTTATGATCGCAAGGAGGAGGAGGTGTGATTTCACTGTTTGTTCGTTTAGGGACATTGCTTTTTGTAAATTGTAGATATAGTATTTTGTAAATGTTGATTTTTGTCATTGTAAATAGTAGATTTTGTAAATAGTGGCAACCCACTTGGACCTTTTGCTCTAAAAAAATAGTTCTATGCAACCTTATTTTTTATTTTAAATTTAACAGACTCGGGAATTGGAAAATGGTATATAGTTTGATTCTTTTAAAGCTGTACAGAGTTGTAGTTTTTGTAAATATAAAATAAGTAATATATTTTAAGTAACTTTTTTTGTAATGTAAATCGTAAATGGAAAACTAAAAAAGTTCTTTTGCAATGAGTGTGCATGTGGAGAATGTGCTTTTGGGGATAAATAAAGTGGTTGTGTTTGTTCCCAAAGACAGGTAAGGTTGTGTGAGTAGAGTAAAAGCTGGAGTTTCTATATGACCAGAGCAAACACGGTGAGGAAGGGTGGGTGGGGAGGGGGAAATTGTCACTTATATACTCATTTTGTTGTCAATAGTTTTGTTTTTTCTTTAAAATGTAGCGGTCAATAGACATTACTTTTGTAAAAACAGTCTTACCTGCACTAGTCGTAGACCTCGACGTTTCTCCAAACACTCAGTAACTCACTGCATTATCATCATCATGGTCAAGCACTCGCATTGACATCATTGACAAATCTCAACTTTCGACATACACCAAATGGAAAAATGTGAAAACAGCAAAATGGAAAACCCATGTTTCGATAGAACCAAAATACAAAAAACGAAAAACAGTCATTTAAAAAACTGGAAATGCTCATGTGTGAAATATAAAAATGCAAAAACCTAAAACGGACATTTTTAAAAAGTGTCATCAACAAAATAGAGAATCCATATCATCAAAAACGCAAAACTAGAAACAGACATTTTTAAAAACTGTAAGTTGCAAATTGGCAAATGGCAATGTGTAAAAATGTGAAAATGAAAAATCAGCTCATCAACATTATGATTTTTAAAAATTAAAAAGAACATCGTGCTTTGGTAAATCTTTGTTTTTTATTTCATAACCATAGGGATTGACAAATGAAAATAGAATACGAACACATCTCAATACCTTAATCCTCAATTCCTTAATGTTCGTGTCCATGCATCATCAAATTTCCTTTCATAGCACTCATGACAATCAGGGCTGCCATCCTCTCTCCCATGAGGCATCACAGGATGTGAAACGTTGTTTAAATTTTGTCAATAACAATTTATCTGCCACATGTCTTCAACCAGGATGACTATGGCGATAAGGTAGGTCATGTTCATTGCATGCTTGATCCAAAAGATTAATGAGTACATCACCACGCTGCAAACGTTTTTCAAGATGAGTTCCAGGGCCACAAAAACGATAACCTGGAGGATGGATTTCAAAAGGTAAGTATTGAATCACTTTGTCAATTACGCCATTGCCAGTACAGGTCTGGCATATCCTTTTCCATCGATGGTGAAAAGGTTTGGTCTTCCTCCTCTGTGGACGATGTTTGTGTTTGTTGTTGTTGTTGTTGCTTTTTCTCGCCATGACACCCGTGGAATGATTCAACAAAGTCTTAACACGGACTTTTATGACCGTGGTACAGTTTCACTATCTAACAAGTCGCGCACTGACGAATAGAGGGTATTTTTTCCTTGGCCACTTGCTTATGGTGATCGTAATCCGTACAGGGTTGCAATTGACTCAACACAGGGTCTTGAGTCCATGATTTTGGTACATGTTGCCAGATTTATTTCACCGCGTTGGCGGCCACATAATAAATGATCGACTTGGGCAGCGCTAAGAGTTCCTCTTTGGTAAAACTGTCTAGTGTCTTTTTGCACACAAAAACTTCCCGATGGCTTTGTCTGTAGCATTGCCTTTCTCCATGGTATCACGTGTTGTCGATGTTTATACGTCGCTTGTAGAAATCTCACTGGCGTCATTCACAGGTAAATCTTGATTTATAATTTTATTTAACAACTCCCAGCAGGCATGGGTGGTTAACCAATGAAAGAGATGCCACGCATGTGCTAGGGCTGTATGGGTAATGTTGCCACAAGAACATGTATCCATCAGCGTTTGCAGGGATGGGCAGCCGAAGTCCATGAGGTCGATACATTGACAGTAGGACGCCAAAAATGGTTGCAACCATTCACGTTTTTCATTACCTTTCACAAATACCACATTGGCCGAGGACAAGTGTGCTTTCATGACCACGTCCAAATATTTATAGGAAATGGTTCCTTGATTCCAGTCTAGTTGCCTATAATTTTGAATCTACTGGGTTTGTTTACGTTTTTTTTTCACACAACAAATCAAATGCATGGGGCGGTTTAAATAGCGAATGCGTAGCTTGTGATATCCAAAACGTGGTACAATCGATAATGGTCACTTGTTTAAATATAAATTTGTTGTCACCAATTTTAAACCCTTGGCAATCCACAATGAGTGTGCGCAACATGTTGCTGCTTGCCTGGACCAAGATCAACTGACGACTGACTAACCATTGGCCACTAAGGTGTGACGATGACATGGACTTACCTGCCATGCTAGTTTGAAAAAAAATTGAGATTAGGGAAGGACAGGGGACATGGAAAATAATAATTTAAGAATTACATCATTTTATTATCATAACACGTCTTACAGGCTTTTGTCATTTTAGGATAAGGACGATACCAACTGATACAACAATATAGTTTCTTGTGTCTGTAACGTCCGTAACACCGATGATGTCCCAATGTCTCTAAACTAGGCGTTTTTGACGGTGAGTTGCTCGCCGAAGCACCGTTGACACCATACAGTCCACACGTATCGTAACTTGTTTTTTTCATCACTCAGAGGCACGTGTGAGGGGTAGCTTGAATGACAGGGTATATTTCCCACCTCCATTCTGCACAGGTAGGGGCAGGCAGGTGACCAGCGCTGATGTTCCTGCATGGGTTCATCGCTCTCTTGCCTTTGGTCTATGATGATGGGACAAAAGGCACATTTCACTTCATCTCTTGTTTTTAAATAGTAGAATTCAGCGGTCGCCAAGGCTTGAGGGTTTATGAAAGGAACTGGCCATGTTGCAAAAGTCTTGAAACGCTGTTCCTCAGAGTTTAAATTCATGGATGTGACTTCTCTTGATGCTTTAAAGCAAGACATGACTGAGCGGCTTGACGTGGGTTGACCTGTTATTTATACACTCGTCAATTGGTTGGACAGTGGATAATAGTTGACTTGTTTTTGATGAATAATCAAACAGTAGGCCGTGGTATTGGCTGGTACATTGTCATGCGTTTCAAAATCTAGTCGAATGTCAATATTGGATGGCTTGACAGACTCTTCCAGGTAAGAACAGTCAAAGACAATAAGTGGCGCCCTTGCATTAAACGCCTGGGGTAGCAGCATGGGGCCGTTCTCCTTTTGATAATACGACCATCGAAATTTAGAAAACAAGTCGTACAGGGGGCCAAACTCTTTTTTTTGAAAAATCCAAATTCTGTCCTTCATAGGGAAACACAGCTCCGTAGAGGAAAAGACGTGCATTTCTCAATTGCAGGTGATCAAATTGCGTGGCATCTTTGGTTTGTTGATACTTGCGATTCGTTTGAAAACCCACTATAATGTAGAGAGGTCTCTCTGTATAGCGAGCTGTTTTTACAGACCAACTGTGTGTGTTGGTGGTGGGCAATAGCGGGTACTCATGGAGTGCCCAGCTTCTAAATTCCATGGGTCGAGGCATATTTCTCTTTACCATCTTGAGTATGTCCAGTTTTTTGCTATCGTCAAGGGTCACATGGGACACTTTCCATAGCAAGCGTTGGAGTTGAATTTTTGAATCTATGGGGGCATTGTCAGCTCCCTTGAGTGCATTATTATCACTCCTGTCTCTTACCAGATAAAGCACTTGCCTTGCGTTGACTACAATGCGCTGGTGATCTTCGGCAAAGCCTAAAATCATTTTAAGAGGTAAATATTCAGTAAAGGTTCCATCGGTGTGTACCATCCAGTCATTGATCGAGTCAGGGCACCAACCTGCCATGCACTTTAAGAGGGATATAGTTTTATGACACTGGAAATACCCACATTTCGTGTGCTATCCACCACGATATCGTTAATGACATGACGTACTTCAGAAAACAGAAAGGCCAAACCATGGTTGGCCAACTTGAATGTGGTGGGTGTAGAGCCATCGGCTTTGGTGAGCCGACCTTCGATTTCAATGACACTTTCATGCGGTAGGGTGTAACTATCTTGGTTGTTGATAACAAATTGAATTTCATCATTGTTATTGAGTCCAGGTGTTTGAGCTTGATAGGAATGGAGATCAATTCTTACCACCCCTGGTTGCTCCTCGATGTGGTTCGCTATCTCTAGGATAGAATTCATCATGAGTGTTGGCGTGGTAACCCAAATAATGTAAAATCTGCTTGTCGTTAGATGTTAACGTGTATTCACGTGGCAAGCAACTAACACCATTCCTAGACGGTGTTGTTGCTTTATACACAAACTTCATTGTGGCTTTAGCACCAACTTGTAAGTTACTGGTGTGGTAGAATCTAGATCAATGAGTTGTTGCTCTCTATTGATCAGTCTTAATGTTATATTACTAATACCATTGACAGCTACAGAATGAAAACGCACTACTGGAGGTTTTTCACGAATAATATAGCCATTGGGCGATGTCACTATAAAGTCATAAAGCGAATGCGATGGTTCTTGATTGGTGTACACTTGGCTAATAATATTACACGTCACCGACACATGATGGTCCTCAATGAATTTCTCTTCGTGGTCTGATTCATGTTCTTTTGTTGGGCTCCAACACGCGTGGTTTAAATCCTAGTAATGGACCAATGGAATCGGGGTGTGTTTTAAAGTCAATGTTGAATTTGGAGAAAATACTGTAGCGATGAGTGTTGGTATTTCCTACAAGTTCAAACTTGCGCGATCCATCGAGAAATGACTTTAAACCATATTCATTGTTCAACACCACGTAAATGTGTTCATAAATATCATCGATCGTGTATCCACCAGAGTTCAGGGTGAGCACAGAATCATCATAGAAAAACTTGTTGTTCACATTTTCACGTATGTTGTATATTCGATTGTACGTTTCAAGAGAACCAAGTCATAAACCATAGGGGTTTTCACTCAATTCGATGGGCGGGTAAAAGTCTAGGCTGACTTCAGGTCCACGTCCATGCAGTGTAAACGTTTTACTTTCTGCCGACATACTGTTGGCGTTTTAGCTTATGCTGTGTCTTAAATAAAAAATTAAACACAAACGTCCACACTGTTGGCCGTTAAACGTTTGCTCACGTTTCACATCATAATATATCTTGATCCTGTTTCCAAAATAGGTCACTAGTTCCATGGCCGGGGTTAAATTCCCAAAACTGTCAAAGTACCATACGGTGGATCCCTCTTTGACATAAGCTACATAATGCGTTCCTGGTCCTCGGTGATCATCCAAATTGACAACAGCGCATTCCTGTTCCCAGGGTCGTGGGGGTAATTGGTTTCGCATAAACACACCTCGAAAATGAGAAAGCTTTAGTTGTTTAGCCTTGCTATGGCTGAGTTTTTTTTTTAATATTTTGAAATGGTGAAATCCCAAATCCTTGTTGATAAAAGGCTGGCTTTAAATTGGCATTTCTAGCCCCCATAGCAATCGATTCCATCGTTTCATTGTGTCGCTGACTTTCTTTGAGTTGTTGATTGCCCTGCTGCGCGGCTTTAATGGTTTTCGCCACTGCACTGGCACCGCCCACAATTGAACCCCGAGCAGCCAAACCGGCAAATAATGCAGGTAAAAATCCCGCTCTTTTGGGGACGGGAATCACTCGCCCTTGTTTTGAACCCTGTCGCTGACGTTTTGGAATAACACCTCTCTGTGCTGTTTGAAGGACTTTTCTTATGGTCAACACACTATTTTTATTTTTTTTCTTTCGCGTGGGCTTGTCCACGAATGTCTTAAGCCCAGACTTTGCCAAGGACAGGGTCTTATTTTTAGTCTTTTTAGTGTTTCTCACCACATACCTTTATTTCACCATGATAATGACCAACAACCTTTCACAAGAAAGTTTAAATCACAACTAACGACAGATTGTTATTTCATGGTTGTATATTCCAATTCCACATAAAGTGGGAAATCGTTTAGGGTTTTTCCCGCTTGCTTTTCATCCCATGTCAACAAGAGATGAAAGGATAATTCGTCACCTGCATTGACCATTTCATGGTATGGACCAACATCCTATGACCATTTATCTGTGTTTGTAAATGGTTCTCATCAGGTATGGCATATTTGATGTGAATGGTTCCATCATAGTGTAATCGATAGTGGCTTAAACCCGAAGCAAGCACATAGGTCAGGTGCTGGTCATGGACTAGCAGTAAATGGTTTTTGTCATTCACAGTTTTTTCATTTGTCAGATATACTAAAAATACATATGGGATAAATGTATAAAGCCTTTTCATTTCATAGGTCACGTAACGCTTGGTATAGACATCGTATTCGTCTTGCGGGTCTTCCACGTGAATAATCCGATGGTGATTAGCGCTATAGCCATTCACCGTAAGCTGAGGCACTTTGTCATAAAACTCATACACTTTGTTATCCACATACTTTTTTGTAGTAACGTCTGTAGACATTTGAGGATACTTTACATGGGTTAACCGCTTTCCCTTAAAGTCATAATCTCCCTGTTTAGTGCGTGTCACTTCTGACCTATCCACATAGTGTTTATTAGCGGGATCTGATTCTTTTATAGGATCATGTATGGGGACAGGCCTAGCTTTGGCCATTAACGCACGTCCAAAGACATCCATCGTCAACTTGTAGTACGAGTCTACTGTTTCTATGACAAGACTCGGTGTCCTGTATATAGACAGCCTGCTAGCTTGTCTAAGCCTTAGTTAATATGAAGATTATTAAGCAGCAAGAGTCATTCCCCGTGGGGGACATGGTTTCCCATCCCTGCCCCACATCACGTGAACAACGCCATGGTTCACTGTTTCCATCTTCCATTCGCTGCATCATTGTGGGACCTTCCAGCTGTGGAAAGACCAATCTTTTGCTAACACTCATCATAGTGCCCAATGGTCTGCGTTTTCAAAATATTTATATTTTTGCAAAATCTCTCTACCAACCCCTCTACGTGTTTCTGGATCAAGTCATGTCTGGATTACAAAAAGAGAATATGGGTTATTTCACATTTTCCACGCAAGAAAATGTTATTTCACCGGATGAGGTAAAGCCTGATTTACTCATGGTTTTTGATGATGTATCCACTGAACGTCAAGGCATTATTCAAAGCTATTTCAGCATGGGTCGACACAAACATATCGATTGCTTTTATCATAGACAAACGTATTCTAAAATGTCCAAACATTTGATTCGTGACAATGCCAATGCCATTGTTTTATTTCGCCAGGACGAGAGGAACAGTCGTCACATTTATAATGAACATGTGAATCCGGATATGACCTTTCAAATGTTTACTGAATTGTGTGGCAAGTGCTGGAACACTCAACGTCCTGCCTGTTTAGTGATTGACAAACAAAATGAATTCAACCAAGGACGATATCGCTTAGGGTTTGATCATTTTATTGCTATTTAAGGCCCTGTCTCATTCCCTCTCAAGTCATTTGTCAAGACACCATGGCGTTAGCAGAGAGTCAATTGAAAAAGCATATTATTAGAGCAAAAAATACTATTCGCCAGAAGTTTCGTCAATTGAAACGATCACGTGCAGATCATGCTTTTTTTATTCAACATCATTTACCACCTCCACTAAAAGCCATGTTGAAACCCTCTTTCAAACCATATGAAACGCTACCCACCGTTTCACATGCCACTCAGACGCTGCACGAGGACCCTGAGGAAGAGGAAGCGGAACAGGAACAGGAAGATTGGACTAGTGTTAGCGAAGTTTAGGATGACGAGGAACAAGTGTTTACGCCTCAAAAAAAGACCGCACCCCTTGTCCAGTTTTTGAGAAAAAAGAAATCCTTGGCCATGGTCGAAACACCTTGCCCTTCCAAATCGTCTCCATTTTCACAAGTCTTAGCCACCCCTCAAAATAAAGCTCAACTGAAAAACATTTTAATAAAATATTATGGATCAACACTAGAACCCTATCTCATTGATCTATTTATTGGAAACACAGATACCACGTATGGTCCTCGCTATGAGGATGATAGTTTTAAAATTGGGGATTCATCCATTAAATTTGCTCGTACTAAAGCTGTCATTAAGAACATCAACTATAAATTGACGCCAGGACTGTTAAAGCTGCTCTTTTCTCGAACACCCTCATTCCATGATTATACGTCAGAGGACCTTGGCAAATATAAATCCATTTTATTGGATACCCATGCCCACAAAAGACTGTATGATCCCGCTCAACAAGTGAATGCCAATACATCTCAAAAATATAAAACCATCATTGCAAAAATGTTTCCCACCAGTCAAAGTACTCGTCGTAAAGTGTCCGCTTCGGGAGTGACATTTAAAACATTAAAACCCCTTGTGGATGTTACCTACTGGCACAATCCCAATAAGCTCGTCCAGCGGCTACACTTGTTGCATGCTTCACGTCAAGCCGGCCATACCGGTTACGATTGGGAAATTCAAGAAATTGCACAAGAACTTCGAAATGCCAAAATTATTGTTTAAGCCCTCGCCCATTAAAATGGGCATTGCACACGAGTTGCATTGCCCAGCTAGGCGTCACTATCCGTGACTCAAGGTGATTTCACGAGGTGTGGATGAACTTTGGCAGGCTGACTTGGTTGAAATGATACCCTATGCTGGCGTTAACGACGGTGTACGCTATATGGAGACCATCATTGATGTATATTCCAAAATTGCCTTTGTTGAACCTGTGCGTCGCAAGTCTGGTCCACTAGTTACCAAGGCCTTTCAACATATTATTCAACACTCCAAACGTCAACCTCAGTTGCTACAAACCGACCAGGGAAAATAATTTTTCTACAAGGATTTCTCCAGTTTTCTCAAATCTAAGGATATTCACCATTACACTACGTACAGCAATCTCAAAGCCAGCGTGGTCGAGCGGTTTAACCGAACATTGAAAACCCATATGTGGAAAGCGTTTACCGCTCAGGGCAGTTATCGCTGGTTGGACATGTTACCTGGGCTAGTGTCACGTTACAACGACACCAAACATAGAACCATTGGGACGAAGCCACGTCTCGTGACCAAAAATATCCAGGGACTGAATAAACTGTTTAACCCCATAAAAACAGATCCTAAACGTCACCGACTGAAAATTGGGAATTTTTTTCATGTGAGCAAATTTAAGTCTGCCTTCAATAAGGGCTACACGCCTCAGTGGGGGACTGAACTATTTCGAATTCGTCAAGTCAACTTGGACAGTCCAGTCACTTATTTACTCCAAGACCTCAACCATCAACCCATAAAAGGTAGATTTTATCTCCATGAACTTCAAATACAGCATTTCCTAAACATAATCTTGTGGAAAAAGTGTTGAAACAAAAAGGAAATAAACTATATGTCAAATGGTTAGGATTTCACTCTACGTTTAATTCTTGGATCAATAAATTACATGTTGTGTGAACCTGTGCACTTTTTTATTTTTAAATTTATTTATCTATTTATTGAATCATGATGTACGAGAGCTCTGTGTATGGCGCCCCGTGCTTCATGCATGTCCATAATGTCTCTCTTTCTCTCTACACACTTGTGTCTCACTCCTTCACTCCATGTTGATATACAACTCGTTCAGCTATTGGCTGTCATTGGTTCTCCACTCCTCCCCTCACCTCCCCAGCCCTCTGGTCACGCCCTCTTATCGCTCTGTAGTGGTCACGTGATTTCCTGTTCTCTCTTTGTGTTCACCCTTCCCTCCTTCCCCTTTCCTCTCTGCGGGGCACCTGCCTGCTGCTGCTGCTGCTGCTCGCCTGGCTAGCTGTTATCACCTTTTTATAGAGTTGCCACATGGTTCCAAACTGTTATCATATGACACCAATGTTGTCAGATCTCAACTACATTCCATTCTCTTAGCCAACTAGCCAGGCTCCAAGCTGGCCTCTCGAGCAGACATTCTGTTTTCCCATTCTGGCTGCCAGTCAGACATAGAAAAACAAGTTCTGTTGTTGTCGACTATTTTTATTCGTCTCATAGCATTATGAATTTTGTCTGGTTACTGGTCAGTGTTTACTAACATGTTTTAACGATCGCCATGAAGGATTTTCGAAAATATTCGCCTTCATTCATCTGTCATAGGAAAAAAATATCGAAAAGCGCCCCCTCGTTTTTCCATACATCGCCCGGTCGAAATAGCCATTTCCCGTATCCACCATTGCCAGTCATAGCCTCGTTGTAACATACGTCAAGCGCTACCGGCTCTCTGTCTACAAACACTCATTTATAAAAAAATAATAAAAAAAATGCATAGTTCTTGTCCTAGAGACTTGACATTTATTTTCTTGGTAGAAGGGGTAGAGACCTTTCATTTATGTCAAACAAAGTTATTTATGAACGTATTAGTTTCCAAAATAAAATCAAAATCAAAATTTAAGACTTTTCAAAAAACCTCAAAAAATAAAAATAAAATTATTATAAAAAATAAAGGTCATACAGACCATTCGTTTGAACCATGGCACAACGTTCTATCATGTTTGGGTTTCAAACTATCGCCTACTTTCAAAAACAAAAATTTTCAAAAAAAAATTGAAAAATATAACGTGTGGTCTATAGGAAAGAGAACGTCAGCTCGAGTCCAACGACACCTCATTTGTTAAAATCTGACCATCCGTTCGCCAATTATCACCAATGTTCGCCAGAAAGTAGGCTATAATTTTTACCCCTCCTACACCCTTGAAACTTGCTGCTACCTTAGAGGGCATGCCCACCTTTCATTAACGTCAAACAAACTTTTTTTTTCCAAAATTCACTGTTTTCAAAATAGCGCCAATCCAAAAAACAAATGTTTTCAATTTTTTTTTTAAATTCCAACACACATTCTTAGCCAAGAGAACGTCACCCCGTTCCTAAACAACACATCGTTCTAGCCATACAAGCTCATTAAATATCACCAAAATGTCAAAAACGCACGTTTACCTCAAATTGCGTTTCCAAATTCCACCCACTGTAAACAATAACCTCACCATCAAATAGAGCGGAAAAAGTACCATCTAAACGACCCCTCAATCGACCCTAGTCCTCCCCCACCACCACCTTTTTCCAAGATAGCCATACGTATTCAAGCATACGCGCGATTATAGGTAGAACTGTCCTTACCCCAGTACTGCACAGTTTTAGTCCTAGAGGCTTGAAATTTATTTTGCCGGTAGAGGGGGTCAGGGCCATTCATTTATGTCAAACATTTTTTTTGTTAACTCTTTAGTTTCCAAAATATAAAAATTTCAAAATTGAACTTTTTTCAAAAAACAATTAAAAATTAAAACATTTTATTATAAAAAATAAAGGACATAAAGATAGTTCGTTTCAGCTATTGCCCAACGTTCTACCAAGTTTGGTGTTTTAACTATAGTATATTTTCATCTGCCATCTTGTGGTTATGGAAACAATTGAAATAAATTAGATGCCAGTGGATTAACATTTGTATAAGGATTTACTGTACCAAGTTGTACTGCACTCGGATGGTTAAATTGCGAGAAAAGTCCATGTGAATATTTAAAATTCGCATCGCTGCCATGTTGGATTTGTGATGACCAGGTTATTGAAAGTTCTATAGGTGAACTTATGTTCATAGCCTCTATGAACATAAAACAATTCAGTTTGATTGATGTAATAGATTCGTAGATATTGAGAACCGTCTAAATATTTCGGATTTTGCCATGTTGGATTGCTATATGTATAGGCCATAGAGTCATGTATCATTAAAGAAAAATTATTGCGTAGGTTCATTATTCAAACTTTCACTTCAATCGCATGATTACGACACAAGAAATAAAAACTTAATTTTAAAATTCACACAGCCGCCATCTTGATATTATGAAAACAATTGAACTAAATTAGATATTAGTGCATTGCAATGTGTATAGACATTTGCTGTACCAAGTTTCATTGCGTTTGGATCATTAAATCGCGAGAAATGTCTATTTAAACTTTAAATTTCGCTTGGCCGCCATGCTCATTTCGTAGTTAACCGGTTTCTTAAAAACTCATAGATGAACTTCCAGTAGTGCCCTTTATTTCCGTACAAAATTTCAGGGTGATACCGGTAGTGGTTTCAGAGAAATAGAATGCCGGTGAAATATTTCTCACAACCTCCATCTTGACGTTATGTGAACAATTGAACGAAGTTAGATGTCGGTGTATTACAATGTGTATAACCTTATACTGTACCATGTTTCATTGCATTTGATTGGTTAAATCGCGAGAAACGTCTATTTAAAAATAGCAACTTCGCTTGGCCGCCATTTTGGTTTTGTAGTTACCAGGTTTACAAAAGTCATATAAGTGAACGTGTAGTAGTTCCCTTTATCATTGTACAAAATTCCAGGGTGATATCGGTAATAGTTTCGGAGATATTAAATGCTGGTAAAATATTTCGCACAGCCGTCATGTTGGATTGGGGAGACGTAGCAAAATTTGAAGGGCACGGTCGGGGTCGTCCGGAATAGTGCTAAGAACTTACAAAGTTTCATTGAAATCGCTCCGGCCGTTCAGATTTTATTAGGGGGACACACACACATACACACACACACACGGACAAAAGGTGATCTCATAAGCCCTTTTTTTTTTCATAAATTAAAATAGGCTAAAAATTGATGCCAACAGAAGTGTTGGCTGAACTTCACTTTAGAGGTCATTGGCGGCTTTCGATTCTCTTTCAACGCTTTCTTATGTAATTGTGTGGTTCGTGTAGACTCAGAGAATAGTAAAAGTAACTAAGGACAGATGTTAGTACGCACAGCTTTATCACTTTTTCATAAAATGTCCCGATAATTCACGTGCAAGTCAATATCGCATGACTCAGAGAGGTACAGTATTATGTGTAGTTAATGGTCATGGCATCTTGCCACGGTGGGTGAGTGGTTATCGTGTCAGACTACCAACCCCAAGCTTGCAGGTTCGGTCCTGGAGGCGGTATGTGATTTTTGAAAGGCGACAAAAATCAAGACACGCATGTCATACATTGTTGGCAAGTTAAAGAACCCATTTGAATTCAGAAGGCCGTATTCTGAGTGGCAAAATTAATCTCGGGATTTTCCGCCATTTTCCTCATTTTTCTACTAGAAAGCGTTGTAGTGTCAAGGGACTTAGATATCTAACCTCCTTGAATTTCTAGCGCTCCAAAGGACGACAAAATTCGACAAGAAAGCTGCCTCCTGGGCGCAAATAACAAAGCTTACACCCGGCTCCCGAGGCCATACGGTATTATTATTATTTTCATATTCATCGTAATTTGAGAAATGCGAACGAATACAGCATGGGCTGAATGGCGACAGGTGACAGGAGTTTTATGTGATCGTAAGATTCCTGTACAGCTGAAGTCAAAAGTATATCGCACTGAGATCAGACCTGTAGTATTGTATGGAACTGAGTGTTGGTCAGTAACCAGCAGATGTGAGCAAATGCTGCACTCCATGAAGATGAGAATGCTGCGCTGGTCCAATGGCTAACAAAGACTGGATCATGTCACCAATGTCCATGTAAGAGGCACCCTTGGTGTCGCACCGATCCCTGAAAAGATGCTGGAAGCTCGGTTGCGTTGGCACGGACAAGTACATCTACTACGGAGTTGCGAGGACTCAGTGGCAAAAAGAGCACTACAACTAGATATAGTAGGCAAGCGACCACAAGGAAGGCCCAGGAAGCGGTAGCTTGACCAAATAAAGAGGACATGAGACCAGCCAAATGTTGAGGAGAAAGACGCCGCAGACCGTGCAAGATGGAGGCAATTGTGCAGAAGAGCCGACTCAGTGGGAGGAGGAGGAGGAGGACCCACAGTCAAGACTGACTTACAGCTGGGTTTTGCATATACCAGTTCTAACTCTGCCTGTGTTATTGGAGTGTCTGTAATTGAGAACTAGGATTGGGAAGAAAGCGACAGTGGCGGCGAGTTGGGAACCATCCTGGTATTTGCCTCGAGTTGAAGTGAGAAACCACAGAAAACCACCTCTAGTATGCCTCAGGTGGAACTTGAAACCACATTTTCTCAGTTTTGCCTCATGGGGCTGAGTGTACCTTTGTACTTCCTTGAATTATTCTACTGGCTCTGAAGGAGTGTTCTGTATATTTAAATGTTGCAGGTTTAAGGCAGAGCTCAGAGCCTGCGGTCAGCCAGACGCCAGGCACGCTCCTCCAGTAGACACTGGACATATCAATGATGTATTAGCAGAAGCAGCCAAGTTCCTCCTACACTTTGGTCACATGACGGGATTTCTCGAGAAGAGCGTCATCAACTATTCACGAGTTCTGTGTAACTTTGCTCTTGAACAGGCGCTTACCTAACTTAGGGTTGGCGAGTGGAGCGTCCTCCGCATTGCGCATTCACCATCTCCGGTAGCGACATCACTTGAGTCGTCCAGTTGCAAAACTTGTTTAATCCACTTGTGAATAAGGATCATGTCGTAAAATTATTTATTTAATTATTTTATTTTATTTTATTTCATTTTGTTTTATTTTGAATGTTTTGTGTAATTTAATTTTATTTTGTTTAATTTTGATTTTGTTTTGTTTTGTTTTATTTTATGTCGTTTTATTTTGTTTTAATTTGTTTTATTTAATTTTTTGTTTCGTTTTTTGTTTTGTTTTATTTTGTTTTTAATTTGCTTGTTTGTTTTGTTTTATTTTATTTTGTTTTGTTTTATTTTATTTTGTTTTGTTTTATTTTGATTTTCCAGAAAACAAACATAAAACCATAAACACGAAGCAAAAAAACCCAAAACAAAAGCAAAAGCAGAAAACAAAAAACAAGAAACAGAAAGCAAAAAGCAACATTCAAAAAAGCAAAAGCGGAAAACATACTCAATACCAAAACCAAGAAAGAAAAGCAAAAAGTAAAATTCAAAAACAAAAGCGCAAAGCAAACACAAAACCAAAAACCAAAAACACAAAGCAAAATGAAAAAAAAATAGAAAACAACAAACACAAAAGATACGCGAGGCAAAGTCCAGAGAAACGTTTCTCATGAAAATGATCCTTATTCACAAATGGATTAAACGAGTTTTGCAACTGGACGACTCACTCCAACCAAGTGTGATGTTAAAACCTCACTAATCTGCGGCTTAGCCGTGCGCGTTAATTCACTCACCAAAACTGTACCGGGGAGTTGCCTGCAGCAAGTCTCAAGATTGCAGTTTCCAATCCTAACAATGATAGCGGCTATCCTGCGTTGGGATTTGCCACACTTCCGCCAGGAAAATGCCCCCCAGGTGCTCACGACTTGTGGAACGTGGGTTGGCGACCACGGGGCCCCAGCTGAGTTCGGCATTACTTCCACTTGTGCCGGGCTCCTCTCTGTCGTATTTCCTATCGACCTCCCTTGGTCAACTCTTGTTCTTTTCCGACCCCGACGGTATTAGGGTATCCGAGGCGGAGGGAGTCTTTCACTTTCCCGCCTTGATGGGCCCTTGTCTCATCTTTCCTGATCCCTCATTCTTCGAGGGGTCAAACCTCTTCTGTTCTCCCGTGGGTCATGATGTCAAAATTAACGTTAAACTGCAAGCTTCCTTGCTTCTTCTGTTCTCTTCATATCTCCTGCCTTCTGCTCAAGGCCCTAGAGGAGACAGGGTGATTGTAGCCCCACCACTTCTGGTGCACCCTCGATAGTGCTACACCCTCAAGGGCTCACGGCTGGTGGGTCCGGGAGTTGGTGACCCCAAGGGATTCCTGAGCTGGATCCGGGTTTTCCCCCCTTTTTCCATTGCCTCTGGGGATGAACCTCCCCTCTTTTCCTTTCCTATCTGCCTTTCATGGCTCTCCTTCCTTACAAGTCTCTCAATACTCATTCTTCGAGAGTTGAGGGCATTTCTCTTTCTCCTGTTCTTTTTTTTTGCCTTTGAAGCAAGGAAGGAAGATTGTAGTTTTACGTGACCGTTAATCGTGCGATCATGAGTCACGGGACCTCCTTTTTACGTGGAATCCGACCCGCAGGACTTGGCATTTCACTCGAAAATGCATTGACCGGGAATCGAACCTGGTCCGTCTTTGTGAGAGGCAAACAGCTTGACCACAACGCCACCCTTAGCCCTTGAAGTGCCTTGGCCTAATAAACGACAGCTGACTGGCGGACACGGACACCAAGAGCCCGCTGATAATCCAGCTTGGTGTTCCTAGGTGTAACCCCACACAAGAAACGGGATAAACATAGAAAAAGTGGTCCGTAAATAAACCACACTTTTTATCCAAATTTCGGTCGTGAAATATTGAGATGCGGCTTATTTGCGGTACTTTACAAAAATGATCTTAATGTTAGCACATTCCAACATTGTACAGTACAATTCAAACATAGCACTTACTTCTCATTTGTACATATTGCAACATTAAATCTCAGCAAATTTTCTAGGTTAATGCCGTGTCTTGTGTGGGGATCCGGGCGTGGAATCTCGAGAACCACTGGATGGATTTTGATGCGGTTTTCACCATTTTGTGAAGGATTTCTTGAGGAAAGTATCAGTAGAAAAACATTCACTTATGACCGAAGGAAGCCGAGTCGTAAAGATTTCAGTGAATCGAATAGAAGGAAATCCTGCCGCCTGGGCGCCTTTTAAGCATACGCTGGGTAAACCGTTAAACATATCTCTATACCATGAGTGTAAGCATTGTTCAGCATGAAACGATCTACAACAAGCATATCTCTACCTTTAATAGTCCTACATCGCCCACTATAACTGTTTTTACGTCTGCATTTCTTCCAACAATCTCCATTCAGTGGAAATTTAAAACACTTGCTCCGGAGCAAGTTAACGAGCTAGCGAGCGAGCCTATCACCCCAACTTTGGCCAGCATGAAACTGTCGATTCGTGTCGAGTTAAAACTTCAGAGAAGAGCACATATGTTTGGAGTTTCAGCTTTTCTGAAATGCGTCTGGGATCTGCCGTCCGTGCGCCTTTTAAGTTTACGCTGGGTAAACAGTTAAAGATACCGGGCGAAGCCGGGGCAGGTTGATAGTTTATAATGCAACTTTAAATAGGTTAAATAACCTAATCTAAGCTCAGCTAATGTCGGCGGTAATGCCTAGAGGAATATTTTGACCGTAGGCTGAAAGCAAACGTGTCCATGACAACTGAGGGCAGTCCAATGAAACCAACTCAAACGACCCTCCTGTTTATGGGCAGCACTGACTCAGCATCACCTGGCCGGCTCATGGCTACTAAGCTGCTTGAGTTGTCATCACCAATCAGAGCAAGTCGGTCCACCCGGCGAGGCAAGGTAGACAAATGGTGTAGAAATTACGGAAGAGAGTGGTCAGCGAAAAGAGGATTCCAAGAGCACGGTTGGATTTCTATGGTTAACGGCACCGAACCCTTTGTGCTCACTTTGCTCGTATATATGATGACGGTAGACCTATAGTACGTTAACGTTGGTGGACGAATAGATTCAATGAGCACCAGATTTAACCGCGGAGAACGAATGGCTTTAATGCGCACCAGACCTGTTGACGAATGGTTTCAATGCGCACCAGACTGTCGACGAATGGTTTTAATGTGCACCAGAACGTCGACGAACGGTTTCAATGCGCACCAGACCTGTTGACGAATGGTTCAATGCACACCAGACTGTCGACGAATGGATACAATGCGCACCAGATCTGTTGACGAATGGTTTCAGTGCGCACCAGACTGTCGACGTATGGTTTCAATGCGCACCAGACCTGCTGACGAATGGTTTCAATGCGCACCAGACTGTCGACGAATGGATTTAATGCTCACCATATCTAAATGCTGAGGACAGGAAGAAACGTCACTTGCATGTAGGGTTTATTATCTGGAGGACGTGCTATACGGGTGATGTATGCGCGCTGCACTGCACAGCAGATTATAATGCAGTGAACCCCCTTAAGTTGAGAGATACTTCATGCCTAGTTAGTGGGACCTACTTGTCTCAGTTAATGTTAACTGCTTCTTATCGTTCATATTGTCTGCCTCTTATCATAATCAAGAGTACAAGAGACTCGTAAAAGAGTACAGGGGGTTAACGATGCAGGACAAGGAGCTGGCATTAAGATTAGGAGGGGTAGATAATGAATGGCATCGTTACGTCCATTGTGCTAGTGTTTCTTTCTGGGCAGAGAGGAAGGGGAATTGCCCTCCCCAGACACCCCCAGAGCCTCACAAACAATGGGAAGAAAGGAACCAGTGTTACTCCCAGAAAACATTCCCCTGGAGGCTCGGGTTTCACCACAGGGTGGGTTTGGGTGAGCAGGACCCCTCCTAGCCGTCTCAAGGTACGTATTGGGACTCCGGTCTCAAAGGTCCTGTGTTCCATTCCCGGTTCTGCCGAATAAATCAACTGTGGTCCGAAGGTAGGATCGGGTCACACAGCCTCATGTGGCAAAATTGAGAAGAGGTGAGCTCGATCCCCACAACCTCAGCCATCCTAGAAGTTCTGTGTTTTTTCTTCGGCGAATGCTGGAATAGTCGTTATCTGAAGAATAAATCAACTGTGGTCCGAAGGTAGGATCGGGTCACACAGCCTCATGTGGCAAAATTGAGAAGAGGTGAGCTCGATCCCCACAACCTCAGCCATCCTAGAAGTTCTGTGTTTTTTCTTCGGCGAATGCTGGAATAGTCGTTATCTGAAGCCCATAGTCGTCTGCTTCCAAACCCTTGTTTTCATCAGAAATATATACATTACTACAGACACCATAAAAATACAGGTAATAATAATAACGTACGGCCTCGGATGCCGGGTGCAAGTTTTGTTATTTGACCCCCAAAAGGGAAGCATGCATGTCGAATTTCGTTGTTCCTTGAAGCACTATGAAAGTCAAGGAAGTTAGATATCTTAGCTCCTTGAACACTATAGCGCTTTCTAGTAGATAAATGAGGAACTTTGTGTTGGCGGAAACTCCCGAAATTATTTTTGCCATTATGAACACGGCCTACTGAATTCAAATGGGTTCTTTGACATGCCAACTACGTATGACATGGTGACGTAATTTTTGCCGCCTTTCAAAAATCACTTACCATGGCCAGGAGCGAAGCTGCAAGCTTGGGGTTAGTAGACCGACACGTTGACCACTCACCTGCCGTGGCAAGCATAAAAACAATACAGGTGATCCTTACATACAACCAAAGTACACGGGGATGAATTCACTACGACGTAAAAGCCCCTAAATGAAAACAAGAATAAGACCAACCGCCCCCACCCCTTGAAAGAGTCTTTGCCCAGCCTGTTGCTTTTTAATTAGATTGAGTCCACATCGTTGCGCAGTGGATAGCATTCTTGGCTGACACCGCGGAGGCCGGGATGTGATTCCCGGCTCTGTCAAAAAAATTAATTCTGTTCTGAGGGCTGAAACGTGGTACACTCAGCCTCATAAGTCAAACCTGAAAAGTGGAGAGTGTTCTATTCCTACCTCCGCCATCCTGGAAGTGGTTTTCGTGGTTTTTCACTTCTATTCCAGGCAGTGGTTTTTGTTTTGTTTTTTGTTTTGCGTTGTGTTTTTGTTTTGTGTTTTGTTACGTTTTTGTTTTTTTAGTTTTGTTTACTCTTTGTTTTTGTTGTGTTTTGTTTTGTGTTTTTTCTTCGTTTTTTGTGTGTTTTGTTAGGTTATTTGTTTATTTTTTGATTTTGTAATTTGTGTGCTAATGTTTTTAGCCTACTTTTCACATTTTGCAAAAATGAGGAAAAAGTAGACTTATGAGATCGATCCAGGAGAATGTGTGTGTCTGTCTGTCTGTCTGGCTGTGTGTGTGTGTCCCCCTATCAACTCCTAAACGGCTGCAGCAATCAAAACCAAATTTAGTATGTGTAAAGATGTACACCGGAATATCTCACGTCCATATTTGAAAATAATGTCAGTGCTACCAACTGCTGAAAAAACGCACTAGAAATTTGAGCTCCATGTTGGATATCCTGCAAGGTATACTTGGAAGCTATTCCAAAATTGGCACACATGTAGATAATACTATTTCAGTTTAATTTCCAGGAGGCCATACATGACAGTGTTGCCAAAATAATTTTAAGCCTTCTGATAAGTCCAATGTTTAAATGCATATAACGTCTACACTATCAATTGGATTTCAACCAAATTTTGTATGTAATATCTGTACATAAACAGATATGACTGAGTGTATTCCTAAGAGCCACCAGGGCTGCCAACTGTTAATAATTGCTCTCTCTATTTTTTAAAATCCAAATACCAATATATCGGAAAGTATGCAAGCCGACAGATTTAAACTATGCACACGTATAATCTGACATTTTAGACTAATTTGGAGTAACTTATATACTTCAGTTCTACCAACATGATTATAAGCTTACTTATAGTACCAATTTTTAAATACATGTAAGTTCTATACTATCAGTTGGATTTCAACCAAATTTCGTATATGCAATGTGTAACATAACAGATATGACTATAAGTATTGTTAAGAGCAATCAGGGCTACCAACTGTTAATAAATGCTGTCTATATTATTTTTACCTTAATATCAATATATCAGAAAGTATGCAAGCCAACAGCTCTATATTTTGCACACGTATAGCACCTGACATTCTAGATTAATTTGGAGTAATTAATATAAGTCAGTGCTGCCAACCTGATTCTATGCCTGCTGATAAGACCAATTTTTAAATACATGTAACTTCTATACTAACAAATGGATTTCATCCGAAATTGGCACAACAAGATATCATAATATTTCAGATTATTTCTGACAAGCACACACATGACATTGTTGCCAACATGCTTTTACGCGTGCTGATAGATCCAGTGTCTAACTGCATGTAACGTCCAATGGACTTCAACCAAATTTTGTATTCTGTACCTTAAGAGATGGAACTTAGAATATATTCAGTCACCAGGGCTGCCAACTGTAGTGCTCTATTAGGCTACATTATACCAGGTATATTTTGAAATAATTAGATATTCCTATATTACCAACTTAATTTCGTCATTATTCTAGATAGATTCATATACTGTAGAATAATCATTGGCATGAAAAGTAGGCTGTATAGTTCTTCACGGAACTTCTTGTTTGTTCTGTGTTTTTTTTTTTTTTTTTTGGGTTCTGTTTCGTGTTTTTTTTTTGTGTTGTGGTTTTGTTTTGTGCTTTGGGTATCGTTTCGTTTCATTTCGAAGACTGGATTAATATGCTTGGTGGCAATATTTGAGATATTTAGAGAGATCCAGTTCAGCATTGTCAGTCATGTTGCGTGTAAAGTCTTTCCTATATGAAGTGTTTGAATATGAATCATCGTGCAAATTTCTATATCCTACTGGGACTCGGCACGTAACATCCAACAAGACCTGCTATGCACACACACACACACACACACACACACACAAGAACAGATAGTCTCGAAGTGCTTGCATGATTAGCGGGAATAAATCCATCCCCCGCCAAGATATGCTAACTTCTGGCTCTGTAGCGTAGAGTTACTAATTTCACCGTGAAGTACACGGCTAAATTTCATCTCATAACTTCATAACAACTCCTCCACGTATCGCTGCTGTACGAATGGTTTAGCAATTGAACTTCTAAAGTCTTATTAAGCGTTAAATTTGAATGAATTCTAGAAATTCAATACACAGTGAGTCATATTATAACATGGATGTGCTTTAGGACCGGGGATCTATCAGTGATTATGGAGAGACTTGTACCTTGGACAGTATTTTTTCAGATAGCCATATTTTCTGGTTGTGGTAGCTATTTGTAAGTATTATTTCATCATAACGCAAGCTTACCTATTGCCTACCTTGTGAAAGAATTTGAAAACTCAGCATCTGCAACTTAACCTATAATATTTATAATTACTTTCACGGTTCATGGTACAAGACGGAATTTATGTCTCGTACCTTGGACCGGGTGGTAATGTACCATGGTCCAACAGTGTGTATGCCATGAATGAGTAGGATAATGTTTAAATTCTTTTATTGTATTGATTGATTAGGAGGAACACATTAAATTACATTCTTAAATAGGCAAATACAAATCATAAACAAACAATTTACTAAATTAAACCATAAAACTAAAACAGAAATCACTCTTTATTAGGCTTTGCATTGTTCTTTTTTAATTATTCTACGTTGAAACCTTGAAACCAGTCCTCTCCAAATGAGAACAACTGGCGCCTTCTTTCAGATCCCCCAACGGTTACAGGTTTTGGCAGCTTCGTGATTATATTTTCTTGCTCTATTTCATAAACGTCATCCTTGTTTTTCAGAAAGTTGTTCGTCTTATTCACTCTTTTCAAATATTTCACTTCAACAACATCTCCTTCAATTCCTGTCACTTCTGCGATATAATAGTGCTTGCTTTTCTTTCCCATCATTGACGTTAGCAAAAAATCACCAACATTTGTTCCTACTTCTGCTTCAAAATCGGAGACAGTTTCGTTGGAAACATTAGATAGCTCATCATCTGATTCTGGGATTGAAAAGTCTGATGATGATGATGATGATGATGATGAAGATGATGAAGGAGAATCTCTGGAAACGAGTCTTCTCTTGCTAGGTCTTGCTTTTGTGTTCCGTGCCTTCATAGCTGCTTGCTGCTCTAGTTCAGCCTTTTCAGGAGTGTCAGTCAGAATGCGACACCTACCTCGCCTGCGCCCTCTGTTTGAAGTGGATCTTGGTGCAGCACGAGGATGAGGACGGATCATGTCTGGAGAAATATGGGAGGTGCCTATAGATTTCGATGGTGTAGTCGGGCAGCTTTCAGGAGTAGAGGTAACCTCTTCTGAACTCGGTGGCACAGATGGGGCTGGTCTGTCTGTCACTACAGATGGTATGAATTCATCATCGGTGAAGATGTTTTTATTTAATGGCCAGATACCTGTAGCTTTGAAGCCTGACTGAATGTTCACTGGGTTGAACGCCCTAGGGTAAGCTTTGCCAGATATTTCGGCCACGTCATAAATTGAAATTGGAACTCCGGGATGTGCCAGCATCCACTCTCTACAGGCTGTGTTGTAAAATGTTTTGTATGGACCAAAACAACTGCGGTCCAGTGGCTGTAACTTGTGGCTTGTGTGAGGTGGTAAAGTTAGTAATACAATTCCATTTTCCTTGGCTAGCCTCACAGCTTCGATAGAGCAATGACTCTCGTGGTTGTCTAGAATGACCAAGACTGGGTTGGTTGTAGAGGGTTTGGTGTATTCAATGAAATGCTTCAAATATTGTAAAAAAATTGATGAGTTTGACCAACCACTAGGATGTGCAGTGCCAACAGAGTTAGTTGGACAACCCTTTAGCATATGAGGTTTAAAGTTTACTCTGGGAAAGATAAACATAGGTGGAATACTATTTCCTAATGCACTGATACACGCAATGATGGTTATGTTAGCACCTCTCTCCCCGGAAGTGATACTGCCCACTTGTTTCATTCCCTTGCATGCAATGAGCTTGTCAGGCATATGGACAGTGTTATTTGCAGATTCATCTAGGTTGTAAATTTTATCAGCACTGAATTTAAATTTGTCCATGACTGCATACAGCCTATCAAAAAACAGAGAAACATTGTGTTTGTTGAAGCTTGTTGCACGCGCTAGACTTGTTGCTTCAGGTATACGCAAACTCAAATTACTGTGGCGCCTCATAAACCCATAGTACCATTGTTTGCCAGCCATCTTGGTTTGTTCCCAGATTTCTGGAATTTTTTTCCTGTTTGAAACTGCAAACTCATAGGCAAGCTTCATTAATTCCCGTCGTGACAGTCCATAATTCATTTTAGATGCGATCTGAATGTATTCAACAAGCTCAGATTCTTCATCCTCACTGAACACTTTCTTTACTGCACAATTATCAAACGATTTGTAGATATTTGCATTATTTACAGCTCTTCGTAGTGTTGAACGCGCTATCTGGTAAGTTGTACTTGCGGTTCTTAAATGCATTCCTTTCGTTACCTGTTCCACTGCATCTTTTATTCTATGGAGTTTCTCTTCGCTGAATTTGGGCCTCTTCACCCCAGATTTACTTCTTGGCATCTGAAATTCAAAATTCATACTTCAGCCTAACAACACAATCTCTTAATTTTAGTTTGTAAGTGATATATTGGAAAAGATCTTGTACCTTGGACCGGCTTGTACCATGGACCGGTTCGTGGTCCAAGGTACATGACACGTAGTTGCAAATCAAAACTGTGCAAGGATTCATTATGTGAAGTGAGGTTAGGAATACGACCATCTTAAAAGAATTGTTATATTACATAGATGATATATGCATTATATTACAATTAATAACCGCCAATAATGTACACAAATTACACAACAATAAAAGGATAATTACTTACTCTACGCGGCAACAAACTCTCCTTGCTTCAGACCAACACAATGCGGTTTCCCGAACAAAACAAATGATGACCAAGGAGAAGAGAGCTTGCTGGCCAACATTCCTTGACAAGTCCAAAGAGTATACTCTGCATCTCTAGGAGAAACATACTAAGGTTCATGGTACAAGCCGGTTCAAGGTACAAGACTCTCCCCTAAGGACGAAAACCATCACGGTTATCCGATAGTTACCATGGCAACAAGTGTTCGTTCTCGAGGCGTGTGCATTCTAGTTCAGTAGACATCTACTGTATATGTTGCTAGGACCTTACTCACTATTATTGAAAATCCCGTCACCTTGCGTAGTGGCTAGCATTCTTGGCTCTCACTGCGGAGGCCCGGCTTCGATTCCCGGCTCTGCCAAGAAATTTAATTCTGGTCTGAAGGCTGGAACGGAGTACACTCAGCCTCGTGAGGCAAAACTAAGGAGAGTTGAGTTTGATTCCCACCTCAGACATCCTGAAAGTGGTTTTCCGTGGTTTTCCATTTCAACCCTAGCCCATTGAAAGTCACGTTTGTAAGCCCACTGCGCAGCCGAAAATTTAGGTTTTTGCACATGATTGAAAAACAGCCTTCAACAGGCATTATATTATATTTGATGCACCAAATGAATTTAACACAGTATGTTAACAAAGATGTCGCCTCCGTAGTGTAGTGGTCAGCGTGCTTAGCTGCCACCCCGGAGGTCCGAGGTTCGATTCCCAGTTCTGCCATGAAATTTGAAAAGTGGTATGAGGACAGGAACGGGGTCTACTCAGCCTCGGGTGGTCCAAATGAGTACAGGGGGTTCGATTCCTACCTCAGTGGCTTTCCTTGGTTTCCCACTTCGTCTTCGGGAAAATGCCGGGATGGTACCTCCCACCAGGCCACGGCCACCTCTTTCCCTCTTCCTTGTCTATACCTCCCATTCTTCCCATCCCGTCCCATCCCTCGCTTTGCAGGTAAGGCCGCCTGGGCGAGGCGCTATCCTCCCCAGTTTTATCCCCTGACCCAATGTCAAGCTCCAGGACACTGCCCGTAGAGGCGGTAAAGGTGGGATCCCTCGCTGAGTCCGTGCGAAAAGCCTACCTGGAGGATAAACTGACTACGATAAAAAACGACGAAAAATATGTTAACAAAGAATCAAACAACTAGATTAAGCACAACAATTGGGCAAAATCATTCTCAGTAATGCTCAGCTTGACCGGATGCAGCCAATGTTCATCTGTCGAGCGATTGACTCCCTAAAGCTGAAGACATCCGCTTGAAACCTTTTTTTTTTAGCGCTCTCCGTGGTGATAAAATCAATATAATGACTTCAGAAAATAGCCAACAGATGTCAAGTGCTATCCTTGTTTCAATCGTTGTCCAAAGATATACATAAACAAATATATGTCACTTTAAATTGCGCCGTAACCACAGCGACATTTACCGCTACACGCAATACAGGGCGAGGCATTTTAAACACTCTTTGGAATATTTGGAAAAATACAAATTGGATTAAAAATAAGTTGGAATAAAAGTTGTTCACCTCGAAGAGGGACATCCATTAACATGAATCCCGACCCCCCTGCACCACCCCCGCGGGAGGGAGAGGGGGGGGGGGGTGTAACTTTTAAATCTTAAATAGGAACCCCTATTTTTTGTTGTAGATTTGGATTCTCCATGAAAAAAATGTAACTTTTGTATGAAACATTTCTGTAGTTTCATGATAGATGGCGCTGTAATCGGCAAAAATGACAAGTAGTTCCGTGAAGAACTATACAGCCTATTTTCATATATCCTACTCATGTTAATTCCCTCCATCAACATACAAATTTTCAGGTTGATTGTTGTGATAGATTCGTAGATATTGAGAACCGTCTAAATATTTCGGATGGTCGCCAGGTTGGATTTTTATTTATGTACTATTACATGAAGATTATTGTGTACGTGTGGTATTAAAATTTCAATCGCATGAATAGGGCACAAGAAGTAAAAACGAGATTTTAAAATTTCGCATAGCTGCCATCTTGTGGTTATGAAAAAAATTGAAATAAATTAGATGCCAGTGGTCTCCCACAAATCCAACCCCTCGTCCTCGTCGTGGGAGATGGGCAACGTAATTACGTAGGGGATTGCCCGTAGGGGTGAAGTACAGTGGGGACTTTGTGTGCCTCAAGACCGCTACGGTAGCTGTGAAGGCCCTACAGGAACCCTGAAGAAATTACGGCTAACGGGGCTCTGGTGAAACAACTGCTGCCTTGTAGTTTGGAGTTGGTTCTTCAAAGGCTAAGGGAAGAAACCATGACAGAAAATCAGCCTGGTGCCTCAGGCTTAAGGTGGCAGCCCCTCCAAGGCACTCGGAGGCAGTGGGTTAATCACTCGCTCCTCTTAAATAAACTGATTACGGAAACTGAAGCGAAATTACAAAACCGGACGGATAACCTGATGACGACTTTTGGCATGAAGAGGACTACGAAAATCAGTTTCTGGAATGTGAGGACCTTGATGGAGAAAACCAGACTGAAACAAGTGACACGGGAGATGAAGTTCTATGGGCTGGATATCCTAGGATTGAGTGAAGTGAGGTGGCCAGGATTTGGTGAAATACAGACAACAGATGGAATTACATTTCTCTATTCTGGGGGCGATGATGAAGAACACAGGGATGGAGTGGGGTTGCTGCTCAACAGAAATGCAAAGAGAAGCCTTATGGAGTGGAAGCCAATTTCTAGTAGGCTCATGTTTGCTAGGTTCAAGACAAAGATCAGGAATGTGATCATCATCCAATGCTATGCGCCTACAGAACAATCGGAGCCGGAGAAGAAGGAAGAATTCTACCAAATGCTGCGAGATGTCACAAGACAAACAGGTAAGAAGGACATTCTCATTGTTATGAGAGACTTCAACGCGAAGGTGGGCTCAAACAATGAGGGGTTGGAGCAGATCATGGGTAAACATGGCCTTGGTGAGATGAATGACAATGGGGAGAAATTTACGGAATATTGCGCCAGTCAGGATTTGGTGATGGGTGGCACGTTATTTCCTCATAGGCGGTGCCACAAGGTCACCTGGGTGTCTCCTGATCAAGTCACAGAAAATCAAATTGATGACATCGCGGTGAGCAGGAGGTTCAGAAGAAGCTTGGAAGATGTTAGGAACAAGAGAGGAGTGGACGTTGGTAGTGACCATCATCTTGTGGTTGCCAACTTCCGCATGAAGATCGTCGCAGTCCACCGAAAGTTTAACACTCGGCACAACAAGTTTGATATGGGCAAGCTTAAGAACCAGCAGAGATTGGACCAATTTAAACTGGAGCTCAGAAATAAATTCCAGGTGTTGGACTCCGAGACAGAGAAGGACGTGGAGACTGTGTGGAGCGAGGTAAAGAATATCATCGTGTAAACCAGTGAGATGCAGCTCGGGTACAAGAACTACCTGCGGAAAGAATGGATATCCGATCACACCTGGAACAACATAAATTATAGGAAGGAGATTAAGGCCAAGCTCAACACCTGCAAGACTAGGCAGCAGATGGCTCTCACACAAGCAAAGTATTCAACAGCAAACAGGAAGGTAAAGAGGAGTGTACGGAAGGATCATAGGAGGTGGATTGATGAGCAGGCGGAGAAAGCAGAAGAAGCGGCAAGAAGGGGGGACGTTAAGGAGCTCTATGGCATTACAAAGATGGTTTTGAAGAAAGGTTTTAATAAAACTAGGCCTGTGAAGAGCAAGACGGGCGAGATCCTCACGACGTGTGAACAGCAGCTGACAAGATGGAGAGAACACTTTGCGGAGGTTCTGAATAGAGATAGAGGACCAGAAAGTAAGCAGCGAGGAGAAGATGAAGAGGAAGCAGAAAGTGAACCAAGCATCAGCCTCGACTCCCCAACTCGGGGCGAAATACGGACAGCGTTGAAGCAGATGAAATGCGGGAAGGCACCAGGTCTGGATAATATCCCAGCGGAAGTACTGAAAGCAGACCTGGATATTACGATCGATCTGCTGCACCCGCTGTTGGAGAAGATCTGGAAGGAGGAGAAAATACCAACCGACTGGCAGAAGGGGTTGATAGTCAAGTTGCCGAAGAAAGGGGACACCACAAACTGTAACAACTGGAGGGGTATCACCGTGCTGTCCATTCCAAGCAAAGTGCTGGCGAGAGTCATCCTGAATCGTATAAAAGACTGCGTAGAGAAAAGGCTTCGGAAGGATCAGGCTGGATTTCGACAACATCGCAGCTGTGTGGATCTCATCAACACCCTCCGATTCATCCTGGAGCAGAGTGTGGAGTGGCGGAATACCCTTTACCTCACATTTGTTGACTTCGAGAAAGCCTTCGATTCCGTAAATCAAAGAATCATGTGGAAGACCGTCGAGGAATATAAAATTCCAACAAAGATCATCAGAATCATGGAAGAGATGTACGAAGGGTATGAGTGCCAGGTTCTTCACGAAGGCAAATTAACAGAAAAGATAAAGGTCAGTTCCGGAGTGAGACAGGGGTGTGTCCTTTCCCCCACTTTGTTCCTGTTGGTCCTGGATAGAGTGATGAAGAAGGTAATGGGAGGACGGAAGAGGGGTATTCAATGGGGTATAAATGACAGGCTTGAAGATCTGGATTTCGCAGAAGACATTTGTCTTATGGCACAACGGTACCGAGACTTAGAAGATAAGCTGGGGAGGTTGCAGAGAGAAGCAGAACGTGCAGGACTGATGATCAACACCAACCAGACAAAAAGAGATGAGGATAAATTCTGACATCACGACTAGTTTGACAGTCAACGGAAAGGACGTTGAGCGAGTTGAGTCCTTCCTCTACCTTGGAAGTATAGTCACAAATGATGGGGGAGCAGAGGAAGATGTTCGAAGCCGTATCAGGAAGGCAAATGGTGCATTTGTCCAGCTCTACCCCATCTGGAGGAATAGAAACATTTCCAGAAAGACCAAGCTCCGCCTTTTCAATAGCAACGTAAAGTCAATTCTTCTCTACGGCTGTGAAACATGGAAAGTCACAAAACCGATCAACAACCAGCTACAGGTGTTCATTAACAGATGTCTGCGTCGCATCATGAATGTGAGGTGGCCGGACATAATCTCAAATGAAGATCTTTGGACCATCACCAATCAAAAACCGATTAGCATCCAGTTCAAGGAGAGGAAATGGCGCTGGATTGGTCACACACTAAGGAAGCCGGACGGAGCTATTGAGAGGGTGGCGCTAGACTGGAATCCTCAAGGCTCCAGGAAGCGAGGTCGACCTAAGAAGACCTGGAAGAGGACGATCGAAAATGAAATTGCAGAGGTGGACAAGAACTGGAGTCAAGTGAAGAGAATGGCCAGGAACCGTACAGCGTGGAGAAATTTCGCCAAGGCCCTATGCACCGGAAGGAGCGGCAGGAATTAAGTAAGTAAGTAAGATGCCAGTGGATTAACATTCGTATAAGCATTTAACGTGCAAAGTTTAACTGCACTCGGATGCTTAAATCACGAGAAACGTCCATTTAAATATTTATACTTCGCGTCGCTGCCATGTTGGATTTGTGCTCACCAGGTTACTGAAAGTCCTATTGGTGGACTTATGTTTATAGCCTCTATGAACATTAAAAATATCAGTTTGATTGTGTAAAATATTCGTAGATATTGAGAACCGTCTAAATATTTCGGATGCTCGCCAATTTGGACTGTTATATGTATAGGCCATTGAGTTATGTACCATTAAAGGAAAATTATTGCTTAGCTTCATTATTCAAACTTTAACTTCGATCGTATGATTACGACACAAGAAATGAAAACTTAATTTTAAAATTTCGCACAGGCTCCATCTTGAGGTTATGTAAACAATTAAACTAAATTGGATGCCAGTGCATTACAATATGTATAATCATTTATTGCACCACATTTCACTGCGCTCAGATGGTTAAATCACGAGAAAAGTCTATTAAAATGTTTCAAATCCGCTTGGCCACCATGTTAGTTTTGGACTTTTCAGGTGTTTGAAAGTTACATAGATAAACTTGTAGCAGTGCCCTTTATCACCGTACAAAATTTCACGGTGATATCTGTAATAGTTTCGGAGATATAGAATGCCAGTGAAATATTTCGCACAGCCGCCATTTTCAGGCTATGTAAACAATTGAACTAAATTAGACGCCAGTGCATTACAATGTGTATAAACATTTGCTGTACCAAGTTTCATTAAATTTGGATGGTTAAATCGCGAGAAAAGTCTATTTAAACGTCTCAACTTCGCTTGGCAGCCATGATGGTTTTGTAGTTACCAGGTTTTTGAAAGTTTTTTCATGAAACGAAAATAGGCTAAAAATGAGTTGAAAATTGTTGATAAATGGTAATATCTCAAAAAAATACACATCAGACTGGGAAAAGCAAAGTAAATGTTTTTATATTGTTGTAAATGCTATAATGTGTTACCGTGAACCCTCCCGCAATACACTCTTAGACTACTTATAGCGTTACCAGGAACAACGACGTGGTCGTAGTAGTAATTTGTTCCCTTCGGGGTGCTTGATTTTGGTGATTCTCCTTGCCTCTCGATGTGCTTTATTACTGCGAGTCCCGTTGACTCTCACTATCTCGGGGTGCTTGATTTCTGTGAGTCCCCTTGCCTCTAACTAGGGTGCTTGATTACTGGGAGTTCCCTTGCCTCTCACTATCTCGGGGTGCTTGATGACTGTGAGTCCCCGTGCCTCAAACTATCTCAGGGTGTTCGATTACTGTGAGTCCCCTTGCCACTCACTATCTCGGGGTGCTTGGTTGCAATGAGATTGCCGATTACAGCGCCATCTATCATGAAACGAAAATAATGTTTCATACAGAAGTTACATATTTTTCCACGGAGAATCGAAATCTGCAATCAAAATGAGGAGTTCCTATCTAAGATTTGAAAGTCACCCCCTCCTGCCCCCGGGGGCGATGCAGGGAGGTCGAGCCTTATGTTAATAGATGTCCCCCTTCGAGGTGAACATCTTTTATTCCAACTTATTTTTAATCCGATTTGTATTTTTCTAAATATTTCGAAAAACACGTTCTAATGTCTCACCCTGTATTTGCGCCGTGACCATCAAAAGTCTAGACAAATGTCGGGATGGTTCGTAACTTAAGGCCACGGCCACCTCCTTCCCAAATCTGACCTGAATTACAAATACACACACTACTACAGACTTCGCGGATTATCAGACAAATTCTACACGGGGCTAAATAACCACGATGTCCAATCCCCTCAAACGAAACAACACGATCTCACACAAATACCTGTGCAACCAAAATCAAGTTGAAGTGCTCGATGAATCAAAAACCTCCAATAGTTCAATAATTATTTTTTGTAAACAATAAAAACAACAACAACAAATGGAGACGCAAGTACATTGTACGCAACAACCGGCCGCGGTGGCTGAGAGCACAAAAAGGCGCTACCACTTGCTGGCATCGGGAGAGCGTAGGTTCAAACCCCACTTGAGCAGTCCTGAAAATGGAGTTCGCAGTTTCCTTTTACACCACCAAGCAAATATCGGGGACGTTCCTTTCTATAGGTCCACGGACGATTTCCTTTCAAAATCCCTTCCCTCACCCATCCTGAAAGTAAAATGAACGACCATTTGCTGCATTAATTTAGAAATACTCTCGGCACGCAGGCAGGCGGAGGTGGATTTCACCGGGCAAAGAGTAATATTTCGAATTCACTACATTTTCCAATTGCTGTATGCCTACAAACGTTCTACGTGTTGAGCATACGAGAAGCTCCATCTTATAATTCCGAAAACATTTTGATATTGACGTAACGATGGGTCAGACTATTGTTTTAGGTAATTTTTAGAGGACTATTGACCATCTTCGACGGTTTTCATATTGTGCAATACATTCCTTTCTAAACCTCGATGGACAGGACATGTAGTTCGCATGCCTGAGCCCACCTTCCAAAACAATCTTATATTGACAGCTGAACGTCGGTCAGATAAAGCAGGGTGGGCAACAAAAGTGCTGTGAAGATGTTCTGAAGACCAACTTGAAGAAATGTCAAATTGATACAGTAAACTGGGAAGCTGTCGCATCCTACCGATCAGAGTGGCGCCGCAACGCCCATCAAGGCCACTTGCTCTTCGAACAAGGAGAAGAAGGCTTCAGTCTGAAAAGACAAAATGCCAGAAAAGAGCCCATGAATCGTAGAATGATCAACCCCGAGGATCCATCGGCTGCTCATGAACTTGTGTGCCAATATTGTGGAAGTGTCAGTGGTTTTCGGATTGGACTGTACCGTCACCAAAGAACTCATGAAATATGATTAGGCCTAATATTGGTTTACAGCGAATATTTATACAACTGTAGCTTGGAAGACAACCCTACTTTGATCACAAGTGATAGCCATTTCTTTTTTTATCCATGGTTACCTTACCTTACCTAGATGGCCACTCAAACCTAAGCAGGTTTTTGGCCTCGCCAACAGCACGGCGCCATCTTTCTCGGTCATCCATTATGTCCTCCGTGACTCCGATTTTTCTCATATCTTTTTGAACTTGGTCCCACCAGCGAAGTCTCGGTCGTCCCAATGGTCGCCTTCCTCTGGGTACACCTTCCAAAACTGCCCTTAAATTCAATTCTCTACTTCTTCTATGTACATGACCAGCCCAGCGTAGTCTTTGGCTTTTGGCACGGGCGACGATATCCGGTTCTTTGTAGAGATCCCGCAATTCCTTATTTGTTCTAATTCTCCACTGGCCATTTTCTACTATCGGTCCGAAAATGCGTCGTAGTATTCTATTTTCAAAAGTTACTAATTTCCTTTCAGTTTGCTTGGACAATAACCAGGTTTCTGAGCCATACGTGACAACAGGAAGTATAATGCTTTTATAAATTCTCACTTTAGTTTTTCTAGATATAATTTTACTCTTTAAGAGATTTTGCAGAGACCAGTAGCTTTTGTTGCCACTGAGAATTCTTGGTTTTATTTCTGTTTCTTCCATATTATTCTGGTCTATGATAATTCCCAGATATCTGAACTCAGTACATCTGTGAAAAGCGTATGAAGCAACTGTTAAGGGTTTTTGTACTTGTGCTGCATTCCTTCCTACAACTAGATATTTTGTTTTTTGTTCATTTATCATTAAAACCTACCTCCTTGGCTTCTTCTATAAGGGTTTCTGTGAGTATTTTTAGATCGTATTCGCTTTCTGCCATGAGTGTTATGTCATCAGCATAAGCTAATATGTTTATCTTGGTTCCCACTTCAAGGCCTGGGTGGAGCTGGTTTACTCGTTTCAATGTTTCTTCTAAAGCTAAATTGAATAATAAAGGCGAGAGTCCATCTCCCTGTCTTACTCCAGTGTTGACATTAAATTCTTCGGTATATTCATTATTGATTCTAATTTTGCATTTGGACCCTTCTGTGCACAGTTTTGCCATAGTGATAAGTTTTTCTGGTATTCTATTCCGCTGCATGTATTTCCACATTTGTTTCCTATTGACACTATCGTATGCCTTGTTGAAATCTACAAAAAGAAGATGGGCTGTTTTGTTAAACTCCCAATATTTGGAGATTACTTGCTTTAAGACAAAAATTTGGTCTGTTGTAGATCTTTGGCTTCTAAATCCTGCTTGGTGATCTCCAAGAATTTCTTCTGTATAACATGCTAGTCTGTTGTAGATTATTCTTGAGAATACTTTATATGCGCTGCTTATTAATGATATCCCTCGGTAATTATTGCACTCGAATTTATCTCCCTTTTTGTGAATCGGAACTACTACTGCCATCTTCCATTCTACTGGGATTTCTTCCTTCTCCCAGATTTCTACAATTAAGTTATGTAACCTTTTTAGCAAAGGGCTTCCACCTGCTTTAAGAAGTTCTGCTATTATGTTATCCTCTCCAGGGGCTTTATTGTTTTTTAAACTTTTAACTACCTTTTCAACTTCTTCATAGGTAGGAGGGTTAATCTTTGGCTGGACATTTAGGTACAATTCCTCTTCAATGTTTGTTGCCACTTCTTCACAATTTAAGAGGTCTTCAAAGTATTTTTTCCAAGTTGCTAGCACTTCTGTTTGGTTGCAAACAACATTGCCATTCCTATCTTTTACTCCTACAGATCTTGCCTTGTACCCTTGTTTAAAATATCTGACTAAGCGAAAAAATTCTCTTGTATTATTTTTGTTGCTATCTTCTTCTGCTTTTCTTAGCTGATCTTTCACAAAGTTCCGTTTAGCTGCTCGTAATGTTTTGTTAGTCTCCCTATTTATCTGTTTGTAATGTTGTTTGTTGGTTAGAGTTTGTTTGGTAAGCATCAACTTTTTTGCTCTTAATCTATCGTCTATTAATCTTTGGCAATCCCCATTAAACCAAGGTTTTTTCCCTTTTGTACCCTCTCGATAGCCTACAACTTCTTCGGCGATTGTTGTGATAGAATCCTTTATTTTTTGCCATTTTTCCTCTACCGTTTGTTCTGATTCTTGTTGATCTAAAATTTGGAATCTGTTGGTTAGCTTCAGTTTAAAATCATTTTTTATAGTTTGATCAGTAAGTCTTTTGATATTAATTTTTGGAGCTGTAGTTTGTTTCACTCTTTTGACTATACATAGTTTTTGTCTAAGTTTGAAAATGACTAGGTAGTGATCTGTTCCACATTCTGCACCTCTCCTGCTTCTCACATCTACGATGCTACTTTTGTGTCTACTTTCCACTAAAACATGGTCAATTTGATTTTTTGTTATGCCATTAGGAGAAACCCATGTTGCTTTATGAATATCTTTTCGAGGGAAGTGAGTGGACATAATTTTAAGGTTTTTGGCACTAGCAAAGCTGATTAGCCTTTGTCCATTATCATTGGAGATATTATGAAGGCTGTTGCCTCCTGTGTACTGTTTCCATATTTCTTCATTACCAACTTTTGCATTTGCATCTCCCAAAAACAATTTTATGTCATAGCTGGGTAGGGTTGTCCATGGTTGTGATATCAAAAACCTTTACTGGGATAAGTGTTTGGCTCTTATTCGAAGAATAGTACACATTTTTATGATTTCAAGTTTTCACATACTGTGCCCAACTGGAGTTTGGCCCAAGATATCAAACGCTGGACCTACGAGATAGAAGCATTGCCTAAGTCCATCCGAGGGAGGAATATTGCAGGAAATTACGACACCCGTGTAGGAGTCACATCGCCACAGCTGCGCGATTACAATCCATTAAGGAAGCCATAAAGATTACTAATTAATAATTAGCGTCAAGAAACTATAAACAGATAAGCGAGTTTTTGCGGAATCATGAGTTGACATTGCATCAGGCAGACGTTATTGAAAACCTAAAGTCAAGCACAGTTTTATCAAATTTACGACCGTAGAACTGTCAGAGTTAATGGGATTGGACCTAGTGATTAACGATTATTACGATGATTCAAGCCGGCCACGGAAAAGGCTGAAACCGCGATAAATTCTGATACAGAAGTTTAAGGAGTACCAAACAAGAGCTAATCAGTTTTAGGGGACAACTTAACCAGGAGGAAAGACCGTCCAGAGATATCAAGCGTTAAGAATCATGTAGGGATCATATCTTTTCATAAGTAGGCAGCCATAGATGCTGATACGGATAAAAACTGCAACGTTAACAGTTGCGTCATTGGTAATTAAAGTGCAAGAATATCGAAGTAGAGGGGACCAATCCGCCAGCCCTGTAACGAGGATAATAATATTTTAAATTAATTGGGAATAAACGTATGATTAAAATAATTTCCGCATAGAACCAATGTTAGAATTAGCTCATTCTACGTTTGTATAAAAAGTTTCAAGCAGATAAGGGTTCAAACATAAATAATAGACTCCGCACTTCCGTGAGGAAACTACGTTTTGATAAATCAGTATAAATAAGGGGTGAGACGAAACTCAGTTACTCAGTTCACAACGAACCTTTGACAGATCACGTTGAACGTCATATCCAGCTCGCGTTAAGGCGCGACGCGCTAAATCGGATCAGTCAGACAGTACACCGTGTCCGCCGTGACGGAACATATTGGTCATCTGACATTCAATATTCAATATACGAAAATCCGCCGAAGTACCGCGTCGTTCATCGAAATGTCATTCACTCACTATTCAGTGCTGATAAATGTCACGCTAAAAATCGCGGAGTATAAATTCAGTTTATCGAAAGTGTTCAGAGGGCATAGTGCCGCTTCTAGTAGATAAACAGTACAAGTCAATAAAATAACGAACTTTGGAAAACCGTGATAAATAACGCCAGACTAACAATTTTAAACACAGTTTTATTCGTCAGCACACGAACTATAGCCTATCCAGAGCCAAAAGGGCGTTGCGCAGTGTTAGCCGACGAGTGGAACAGTATTTAAGTACGGCAGAGACAATAAAGAACCCTTATTTCAAAGAAACACGAGTTCGAATCAGTATCACGAAGCTAGGGGATGCACGTAAAATCCAGTTGCCATCCTTCTAGCAGAAAACGTCGTTAAAAACAAGTTATCGTCAGATCAGAATAAACAACGAAGTCGGAAAATAGACTTGGTCAAAGCAGTGTTCGAGAGACTCATTCAGAAATCCTGAGTAGGAGAAAGGAACTGTACGAGCCCTTAGCACGTTAAATGCTGTTTTCTTGGGATCAGCAGCGAAGTGTCAGCCGTATTAGGAAATCACTGAGATATGGTAGTAGGAAGAAAGTGCAGTGAATTATAGTGACGTGTGTAAAAATAGAAGAAAAGGGTATCAATAATTGTAGATTAAGTGATTATTTTTAAAAGTGAAAATGTGTTCTTCTGAAATCCAGTGTGTAATGTATATATGTGATAGGAAGTGTGAAAGGCAAGCGCCATGGAAAATCACAAAGTATGGAGTGGGTGACCCCATTTCAATGTTATAATCACCAGCTGCACATGGGTGAGTAACAAATATTACACTATGAGTGTGTTGCACTATGCATTATTCTAGCGTAAACAAGTGCTTACTGGGGAGTTTTGCCTTGATTCACTAGATAAAATTTGAATTGCACTAAATTACTGATAAATATGTTTGGGATAAAGTTAAAATTTAATCACAAGGATAATCTCGTTGGAAATGCAGAGATAATTGTAGTAATTGAATATAATTTAATCAAAGCCCGCAAATATGAAAAGATTCAATAAATAAATGATTGAAAGAAAGAATCGTGATTGGAGATATAAATGGCTGAAATTTTCGCCGTATAAAGAAATTATAAAGATAAATATGCACCATAATGAGTTATTAAGGGTGAAATAATATTATAATATCAGTGGCCAAATATTTGCCAGATAAATAAATGATAAAGTAATTGAGCGTGATTTAGGAAGTTATCGAGTGTTATGCATTAAAATAAATGGTTAGGAATGAGCATTTGCGTTCCATAAATAAAATAATAATGAAGCATTTTTGAAAAGTTAAAGAGTGAGCTCAAATTATAAGAGAATAATAAGTTGTAATAAATAATAACGCTTTGAGATGATAATAATTTTTGAGAGCCCTAAATTAAATGGTGAAAACGAACACCATGTTTTGAAATAGTAAATTGTTGGCTGTCGTGCCGAAGTGGTAAAGTAAAGGTAATAGGAAGACCCGGAAGTCTTATAGTGGAAATATATAATGAAGGTTAATAAATTAGGGAGATCCAAGCCAAGTTGTAATTGCCGAAAATGGCCAAGTAATAATGAATGAGTTAGCTGCAAGCTATTAATGAATATGTGATCCAGAATATGCCTTGTGTTGGGAGATGGGACAAATGAAAGTAAGCTGAAGCTATGTTGAAATGAAATAAATAAGTAGACGCCGTCGTTGTAATGACAGTAAGTATAATAACCAAAGCAGGCGAGGTATGCTATATATTGTTGTGTTGTATTGTTGCTGAGGCCGGGCTAGGTAAAGGACTTCCCCGAGTCGTTCAAGCCATTGTTGTTAAAATGCGTTATAAGACTGGATGTGTGTATAAATGGGCGACGAGCATGGTGTCTCTGATCATGCCAAATTCTTCGTTGTAATTCCCAGCAGTGCAAATTAAGTGTTATGAAATGGAGCGTCGTATGAAAAGTCGTCGAATTGGAGCGCCGTATATAAGGTTGCTAAAATAATGTGTTGTACATCTCTCCGAACTAGAGCAACAATATTCTGGAAATCACGAAATATAAATAATGTAAATGCAAATAGGAAATAATTTGTTGTTTAGGGATGATATTTAAGGACTTGGATGGCCACGGTTTTAAAACAGTAAACCTTGTAGTGAATGTAGATGGGTCGCTCGCATCGTAAATCTCCAAGTGATTACTGAGGGGAAGGAAGTGACAGCAGACCTGACCTTGCCTCTTGTGAAGGGGAGAGACCACAGATTGTCGTTTGTTGAGTAGGGTTTTAAAAGGTAGGCCTACTAGCGTTAACCAAATGCAACATTAAAGTTTTAATTGAAAGGTGCTAGCGTAAAATAAATTAGATCATTGAGATGCTGGGGTTGATACAATTCTCCCCATTTTTAAGTTTCAAGAAATTAAATAATATTTGACTGACTTAATCAAATATTATTTTTGCTAAATAACCGATTCTTTCTTTATAAATAAATGATACTGACGGGTATGGAAAATGAATAATAAGATTGATAATTCCACAAATGGAAGAAATAGTGCATAGTGTAACAATAAAACACTTCACCATGGCATGAATAGAGAATAAGGGAGTGAGAGTCCGATCCACATTATGACATTGCTTGTATATGAATGTATTGCCTCTTGTAATATCTGAGGCTTGGTGGAAGACAATGGTTTAGTTAAAAAGGTAAAATAGATAATATACAAATGATTATGTGAATAAATAATCCAAATAAGTAATCCAAATACCCACAAGCCTTAGAAGTGAATTTTTACTGAAGGAAGGCTTTCTACTAAAATGAGTAAACTGAAAATTAAGAGAATTAATGGGTATATTAGCTAAGCAAGAAAGTTCAAGTGATTTTAAGTGATTTTGATTTTACTCGAAGAGGACAATTCTGAGTACTGTTTATTTTTAGTGAATTTGGTAGTAAATTTTTATTGATTGTTGCATTTTTTTAAGAAATAAATTGTTTATAACTGTAATGCTGAGTTTTGTCCTAAATCTTGATAACCTTATTGTATCTACATATCAGAGTGTAAGGTCAGTTGTGGGTTGGACGTAACGCGCCCCGACGCCGAGAGCATGGCCTGGGTACTGATTAAACACTCTCCACTAAAGAGGGTACAGGGGACTCTTATATTAGAGGTACTTGATATGTGCACAAGGTTACAAGAAATGTCGGTCCAAGTAACGGTTAAAAGTAAAATGTAAAAGTAAAAGATAGCGACCGCAACCGCCCGCCGAACGTAAATAAATTCAAGGAGATATGCCCCCTGCATAAACTCTTCTTTGGCGCCCAACGTGGGGAAATAAGCAGTAAAAACCACCCCTACGTGGTTTTCCAAAAACTTGTTTTTGCTGTTGTCATGCGGAGGGTGACCAAAAGGTACGACCTCAGAACCAGGAAAGGAGTAAAACTCTCCTTCAGCACCCAAGGCGTGAGGCGGGTTATTTCCAAGGAAACACCAAGGAAAACTCGAGTTTTTCAAGATTTTATTTTAAAAAATTTGAGATTTTAAAAATTTTGAATTTTAAACATCTTGCTTAGACTTTGTTAAGAACTTGAAGGAGGGACGTGCGAACGGATTCGTATACGTACACACCCGTAGGACACTTCACCTCAAAAGGATAAAAAGTGATAGAAGCATGTCGGATAGAACTCAATTCTCATCCCGTGTGCAAGATATATCTTGCATGGCAGTAGTCCATCGTTTCTCAAATAGTTGGAAAAAGAATGGCTATGAGTGAGGAGCTAAAGGGGCTCCTAGAAGGTATAAACAAAACCTTCAGGACCTAGCAGGAATAAATAATAAGCTTCAGGAAAATAAAGAATCTATTAATGATAAATTTAAGGAATATAGGGAAGAAAATAAAAATGACCCAGAAGTTATAAATAATAAGCTTCAGGATTTAGAATTTATAAACAACAAGCTTTAGGAAAACCAAAAGGAAATGCAGGAAAACATTAATAAAGGTAACACCGAGTGTAAAAAGAACTTTGAAAATTTGAACACTCAGGTAAACGCTGAAATTGGTGAGATAAACAAACAAATGGACACCAAACTTGGCAATATAAATACCCAGCTTAGCGAGGTAAATAATAAAGTTGAAGCCGCACAGGCAGAAATAAATGAAAGCATACAGACTCAAATAAAGTCTGTGAATGAAAATATAGATAATGTAAAACAAAATGTAAATCATATCTCAGGTGAGCAGGTAAATGTAAACAAGTGTTTGGATGAGATAAATGAAAAAAATCGATAGGATCAAAGACGAAAGAGAAATCAATTAAAGGATCAGGCCAAAGAGATACGGGAAGATTTTGAAGCCAGGCTAGATGACAAAACGAAAATCATGAATGAAAATTTTAAAGGTTTGAGAGCGGATATGAATGAACGATTTGAGTCAAATATGCGTATATGCGAGGAAGGTAGGCAAGACATAAACGGAAGAATTGAGACTCTGTCAAAAAAGATCACGGAGACAGACGATCAACAACGATCAGATAGAGATAAGATGAGTAAACAAATAGAAGGGATTTACCAACAAATAGATCAAACGTTTGAGGAAAGCGAAAAGGAAAGGGAAAAGGAATTAAGGCAACACAAGGAGGTCATAGGTAAACAAATCAAAACTCAAAATCAAAGGATAGATGAAAAGGGCAAAGAGATAGATAAGAAAGTAGAAATTGAGAAAATCCAGGAAAAGATAGGTCCCATCAAGGCTAGCATAGGGGAGGTCAACAAGAGAATGGAACAAACACAAGGAGACCTAGCTCATATAAAGAAACGCCAAGACGAAGCCCAAGGGGAAGTCAAAACTGTAAAACGAGACGTAAAGGATCTCCGAAAGGATCTTGAGAAATATGTAGATAGCGCGCGAGAAGAAATAGAAACAAGAATACAAGGTGAATTGGATGTTAAAGACCAACAGATCCATGATACAAAGATGGAAATGAATGAAAAATTTGAATTATTCAAGGATGAATATAAAAAAGATGAAATAGGAAGAAGAAGTGAGAACAACGAAGATCATATAGAGAAAATCGCACGAGAATCCTTTGCTAGGCACGAGAGATTAGAAGGTCGTTCTAATCAACAGGATATTGGAACAATGGCCGTGGAAGAAGCCATATTGAGGAATTCAAAATCAGAAAGAGGAATTCAGGAGAATCTTAAGGATAAATGGGGGGATTCAGAAACCCAACACAAATTTAAGAATGTATTCGAGGTAGAGGGTCTGTACCGTACACCCGGACCACCTTTATTCACCTCAACACCTTATACCAATACAATGCAAAACCAGATAATCACGCTAGTTAGACGAGATACCGATAAGCCTGGGAAATATTCAGGGAATAATTCATCAATGACACCAAAATATTGGCTTAGGGAAGTGTCAGAATATTTGAAGGATAATAAGACACCTGCCGAAAGACGGTTGCGTTCCATAGAGAAAATACTAGATGGGGACTGCCTATCGTGGTTTGGAAGTTTCAGGTATACCGTTGACACGGTAGAAGAATTAAGGGAAGCATTTTTGAAAAGGTACTGGGCTGCAGAGGTGCAACAGAATTTAAGGTTAGACCTTTATTCCAAGAAATATAGTACAAGTACTCCAACGAGGTACTCAGAATATTTTACCGCGCAGTTATGTAAATTTCGCGAATTAGATTGTGCGAATATGATTTGTGCTTGGCAATTACAAAGCAGCTTCCATACGAGATACAGAGACTATTGATCTCCTCAAATGCGAAAACGGCAATTGAAGTCGAAAGTGTCCTACGTCAACTAGACATGACGACAGCACACATATCACCACGTCAAAATAGAACGGTGGAACATACACATATGATAAATACTCAGACTGAGACTATTGGAGAGCGTAGGTTGGATAAGTCTTCCAGTACTGAAAGAATGGGAGCAAGAGGAAATGGTTATCGGAGAAATAACTAAGGGAATAACTACCAAAGGGGAAATTATCGACAGAATTATGCGCCACGACAGTATGACCAGAGGGGGTCAGACGGATGAAAACCACCATACGGAAGACCGTACCAGGGAAGAGGTGGAAATAAAGGAAATAATATAAATTATCGGCCAAGGGATCCAGACCCTGACTACGAGGCTGAAATTGAGGAAAGACGGGTCATTACTCAACGCTATTATAATGAAAGGGGTGATGAAGTAGAAAGACAGCCGCATGTCAGCTGGGGGAATGTCATAAAGAATAGGACCTCACCAGATGTTCACAATGAGAGGGGCGCTCAAAGCCTTGAATTACAAAGGCAAAACAGAGAATCCAAGAGAGAGGATCCGGATGAAAAACACCAATTTTCCAAGAACTAAATCTCAGTTACGAGGGAGGTTGGAACGAAATTCAGGTAGTGAATTGGGTCGCTAGGCCAGAAGAACTAATCGAAGAGATCACGGATGGACCAGTAATAGTAAAACCAGAACTACCCATAATTATGATTAGGGTTTAAGGGATTCTAATTCGATGTCTATTAGATACAGGGTCGACTGTAAGTCTTGTGACTGAAATACAGGTAAATGAGCTGGAAAGCAGAGGGAGAGTTTTAAAAATCCCTACATCAGCCGTGAAAATTAAGGGTATTATCCCCGATAAAACACTAGTTTGCAAACACCAGGTATTTTTGGACATAAGAATAGGAAACTTGGAGGTATCGCACAGTTTCTTATTAGTAAGCAAGTTGCCATATAACATGATTTTAGGTATTGAACCCGCTGAGATAAGGTTCATGTGATATTTTTTATAACAGCACATTTATGATGGGATGTAGTACCTTTGAACACACCCAGAAAGCCACGTGGAGCTGAGAGCTCACGCTGTACTCTTTGAACTAGCGGAGAATCGCACTTTTGACTTTGGTGAAGTCGGCTAATTATTTATCTGAGGTCTTATTAATTAATTTTATCTTTCCACAAGACTCAGAATATTCCATTTCGTCATTCAGCATTATTAAAACATTTTGGAGAATGTTATTTTCGTTTAAGGTAAGGTAATATCCTTGCAGATTCGCAAACAGGAATGTAAGTAGTCGCTCAACGACTACGGTTTGACGACCTACTTCCTCGTGTAACCCTGTGCCTTGCACTACGTTTGTAGAATCCGCCCCGTGTAGGCGTGAAGTTACGTCCGTCTTGTTAGACGTAGAAAATATCCGCTGTTTAGCGAGGAAATTGTTATCTGCTATCATCGAGCACGAATACGTTACGATACGAGTGATAAGTAAGAATTGTATAGTGAATTATTTGCACTACATCTGGAAAATCCGCCCTGTGTTGGCGTGAAGTTATAGCCGTCGTGTCAGACGTGGAAAATATCCGATGTTTAGCGTAGAAGTTATCATCGGGTGCCATCGTGCACGAATATTCTATAAATCACTGATATTTATGCACAGTGAACGACAAGAATCATATTGTGATATAATTGGCAAGTATAGTGAAAATTCTAACATTACCGTAACACCACATTTTTGTACCCACGTGTTTGTGGAGGGCCGAGTGCCTGGTGAAAACTATAGAGGTAAACGTGTTGGAATTATTTTAAGCAATTGTGATTATGAAAGTATAACATATTTGAATTGCCACAGTGAATTTTTCAATTACAAAACGACGTACATTTCACGGATGCTACGTGATGTAAAAGTGGCGTCAGTACACGTGAAGAACCATAGAACAGTGCTTGATCACGTATTATTCGATATCTGCGAAGTAAAGGCTGTGTTATCAATTGCAATTAAAGCCTGTAACATTTACTACGAACATTGTGATTTTGAAGTGAAAGAATGATCTACTACACGATTTATTCCACCACCCACGTGATCAGATTATTCTACACCCTGTTTGAGAATAAGATCATGGGCTAATACCATCATGGTGTATCTATTGGAACCAGTGTGATGGTGGAGCTTCCAGAACAGCGAACGAGGAGGAAGGAACCCAGGATGCCATTCCCAGGCAAGTCCAGTACATCCACGAAGTTGACGACAGGGACAGATCGAACCCTGGCCTTTGGGAGAGTCCAGATGGGAGTCCCGATGAGGACGATGCCGTTCCGGAGAGCCAGAGGTGAATTTGTTCAACCCTTGTCGTTGAACAGAGGGCTGAGTGAGAGCTCCTCCATTTCGTGAGTTTTTGTACACCCTTCCTTGTTCTAGTTTCTGGTGGTATAGTAGGTTTAATGTAGTTTGTGAACCAACCGAACTCAGTGACAGCCATTTTTATAGGTAGGGAATGTAACTAGTCTAATTAGATGTCATTTAATTCAGTTAGAGTGAGACACCCTAGGGTCAGACATTTTGGTCAACCCTTGTTGCGGTTAATAGAAATGGATGACGGGAACACTACAATCTGATCTTTATTATATAACCAAGATGTCACAAGTCAAGTAGTAACAATAAAAACAAAATACAATCATAAATCGCAATCCATAGATTGCAACTCTCAAGAGTTGCAACGTCTCAATTCCCTACATCCTCCCCACCCTGGTCAACCTCCAGGGGAATGACCAGCTGAATGGGGCGGGTTATTGTGGTTCCGGTAGTCAACCCCTGGCACTATCCAGCCCATGACGGGCTAAGGCCGACCAAGTTCCGGTAGGGGTACGAAGAACCACCGTCCTGACGACTGCATCTCTACCAACACGGAGCTCCTCAATGCGGGCCTTTGCCCACATGTGCCTCGGCATCTTGTCTTCCTGGAGAAGTGCTAGGTCACCAACCCTTAATTGCAGAACTTTTACCCGTGGTCGACGAACTTCATGGAAATTTCTCAATTCCAGGAGATACTCCTTCGTCCAGCGTTTCCAAAAATCATCCGATACCTTCTGTTGCGCAGCCAGCACTTTGGGCAGATCTTCATTCCCCGCCCTTGCAGGTCCAGTCGGTATCGTGGTGAAGCGCTGTCCAATCAGAAAGTGGGCCGGCGTTAGAACATTTTCTCTGTCTTGGGTGATGGGCCTCGAATTAATGGCGGCTTCGATATTTATCAAAGTGGTGTTCAATGCTTCCTCGCCGATTAATGATTTCCCCAGTACATTTCGCAGACACCGCTTGGTCGTGCCTACCATCCTCTCCCACCATCCTCCCCACCGACGCCCTTGGAGCAATAAATCTCCAGGTGATGTGATGAGCGAAGTACTGATGTGTTGGAGGGGCTGTGAGAGAAGTCCAGATGGACTTGAGTTCTCTGTTGGTCGCGTGAAACGTCTGAGCATTATCAGTATATATCGTGTGTGGTATCCCTCGTCTTCCAACGAACCTCTGAAGTGCCAAGAGGAACGTGTCGGCAGTCATGTCTGAGCACAATTCCAAGTGTAACGCGCAGGTCGTAGTGCAGGTAAAGAGTGCTATGTAACATTTCTTGCTCGTGGTCCCCACCTTCACATAAAGGGGTCCAGCGAAATCAATTCCCGTGACTTCAAAGGGTTTCGTTGGTGTTACCCTTAATTTGGGTTGTGGAGCTTCGATTGCTTGGGCGAAGTGATTTTGCGCCATTTTGCAAGGAAGGCACGTACGTAACACTTTCTTGACTGCCTGTCGTGCTCTGAGCACCCAAAATTCCGTACGTAGTTCTGACAACACAATTCGCACCTCCAAATGGTGAAGTCTGATGTGCGTTTGTCTGATGAGCAATTTTACAAAGTGATGGGTGCCATCCAAGAGTAACGGGTGTTGTAATTCTCTAGATAACTCTGCAAGTTGTAGACGACAACCTAGACGAATGAGTCCGTTCTCCAGAAATGGGTTGAAGCGGGCTATTCTTGATTCCTTTGGCAGAGCTACACCGTCTTTTAGAGCCAGATATTCTGCAGGGAAACACTCCTTTTGTACAGTTTGAATCCTTTATTTGCGTGAGTTTTGAAGCTCTTGTGCTGTTAACTCCCCAGAGAACCGTTCTTTTCTTCGAACATGTTGCAAGAAACGAAGTATCCACGCTGTGATGCGAAGTAACCTCCAGTAGGAACTATATCTGGAAGGATCTAATAGGGGTGAAATTTTCTCAAATTTAAGGATATTGAAGATGGTCTTCTTTTCTTCTGGCAGTTGTACACGGGAGGATAGTTGGCTAGGCCAATGTTCTGGTTGTTGTTGTAGCCAAGGAGGCCCATGCCACCATCCAACAAGTGACTTTATCTGTACCACTGAAAGTCCTCTCGACAAATGATCTGCTGGGTTTTCTCCCCCTGGACAGTACCTCCATTGAGATGGAGTAGTGTAAGATTGGATTTCATTTACCCGGTTGGACACAAATGTCTTCCAGCGATTTGGGTCACTCTGTACCCAACCCAGTGTCACTTTAGCATCTGTCCATAAAGTCGCTGCTGAAGAGCTCAAGTCAGTTGCTTTGCAGAAATAATTTAAGAGTCGCGCTCCCACCAGAGCAGCTAACAGTTCTAGTCTCGCAAGCGTGACCCTTTTCACGGGAGCGAGTCGATTTTTGCTGCAAGCCAAACGGACAGTAACACTATGCCCTTGAGTGGTCCTGACATAACATACTGCGCCATAGGCCCTTTCACTTGCATCGCAGAAGATGTGAATTTCACTGTTGCTTCTTTCGGAAATGCCGATCCATCGAGGAATCTGTAGCTGCGCTAACTGTGAAAGACTCGAAATCCAATGATGCCAACGCACGCCTATATCATGTGGTAAGAGTTCGTCCCATCCAATCCCTTTGCACCAGGTTTCTCGGAACAGTATTTTCCCAATAATCGATACCGGTGTTAAAAGTCCCAAGGGGTCATAAAATCGGGAAATAGTTTTTAACAGTAATCTCTTACTAGCGGGTTCCTGCTTGAGATTATCGGTGATATCATGGTCGTCTATGTAGAAAGTGTCAGTTTCAGTGGACCATTTCACTCCTAATACTTGCGTATTGGTCTCTAGTACCCGACCTTCGGACGTCCAGATGCACTTCAGTTGTTGAGAGTTCGTCGCCCATTTCGCCATGGGCATGTGAATTGTGTTTAGCAGTCCTGTGAGTTCATAATAAAGTTTGATCACTTGGTTCTCAGTTTCACCGCCGGTTACAAAGTCATCCATGTACGTACTACAATCTATAAGGGCGGCAGCATTTGAGAAGGCAGAGTTATGGATATTGGTTAGTTCCCTTAGCGTCACTGAAAGTAAAAATTGACTGCAAGTTAGACCAAAGGGAACGCGAGCAAAACGGTATATTACGACTTCATCTGTTGTTTCGTACACTCCTTCGCCCTTGTCAATCACATCGTACCAGAAGAATCTGGTCAAGTCTCGATCTTTGGAATCGAGTACAAGTTGTAAGAATGCCTGAGAGACATCACCAATGATGGCTACCGGGTAGCTTCTGAATCTGAGGAGAACAGAAAGTATCTCAGGCAGTAAATTTGGCCCCATTTCGAGGGCCTCGTTAAGGGACGGACCACCTCCTTGACGAGAAGATGCATCAAACACAATCCTCCATTTCGTTTTCCCAGATTTACACTTCTTAACTAAATGGTGAGGCAAGTAGAACGTATCACCAGTTGTTTCAGAAGGAGCATGTTCAACATGGCGTTTTATAATATAGTCCATCATCTGTGAATAATAAATCTCCTTCAAAGGTTCATTCGCCTCTAGTCTCTTTTGCGATGCGTTGAATCGTTTTACCGCATTAGCATGGTTGTTGGGCAAGATGATACCTGATTTTCTAGGAAGAGAGACCACACGCCGATGGTCTTTTATTCGGTAAGAATCATGAAATTCCTTAAGTATCGCAGAGTTATTGGAACTGAAATATTTATCCTGACTTTCCCTTATTCCCATTGTTTCCAGATCCCAGAACTGTCTGAGTGTCTCATCTAAAGGTGAGTTTATCTGTTCAGAATGAATATGGTTTACTAGTGATGAATTCAAAGTAATGCCTGATCGATTTCCAGTCAATACCCATCCAAACATGGTTGGTATGAGTACCACGGAGGTGGAAATGCGCACTGGTGAAGTGTCCTTTACGATTTTGCAATAACAATCTCCTCCAATAAGTATTTCGATGGGCAAAGGTTGCTGTGATTCATTCTTTGGGTCAGCCAACTGTAGTTTTTGAGTGTGTGCTAACATATTAACATCATCAGGAACGACCGGATGAGCTGAAAAGGCATGGCTACTCTCAAATGCAGTAATATTTGTAGTCGAGTTTGTCCAGATGCTCTTTATGGAAAACTTAACAAGGTTACGTACACTCCGATTGTTTGGAGACGATTCAAAGGCGCCAATAGTTAAGTCTTGGCAGCCAATAACTTCGAGTTTCAGTTCGTTAACTAGAGACTCAAGGATAAAACTGGATTAACTTGCAGCATCCAGTATGCAACGCGTCTGTTTAGTTCGCCCATTGGGACCCGTAACCCATACTCGCGCGGTCTGCAGGTAAGTAAAGTCGGATGGAAGAGAATTTATCTTGTTAACGGACGCAATGGTTGCTGCTGCATTAGTAGATAAATTTCTACTGCAGACAGATCTGTGATGCAAGGCATTGCAGGAAGAACAGAATGCCTTACCCTTTCGGTTGCAGTTCTTCACGGAGTGTCCGCGGTTCAGGCAAAGAAAGCAACGGTTCGTGTTCCTGAGTTAGGTAAGTCTATCGTTAACGTTAGAAACTGTCTTGCATTCTTGCGCCCAGTGTCCATGGGATTCGTAAAAGACACAAAATGGTTCGGGCGCAACCTTCCTATTGGATTGTGTCTTATTTGAATCAACGTGCAGTGATGCTGTTGTGGGAACATGAGTCGAAGCAGATGTAGATCCACGAATCTTGTGCGTCAACATAGTCCCATCTACTTCTTCTCCCAAGAATTCCATGAGCTTGAGAATATCGCCTTCCGAGATATTTTCCCTCTTCGTCTGAATTATCCAACGGCGACAAATATCAGCGGGAAACGTTCCAAGTATTTTCGGAGCTAGAACTCTCCCGTAGCCGTTTACGTCTTCTCCCCGCGCACGAAGAGCTTGTATGTGTCGATGGCAATCGATGAACGTGTCGTTGAGTGCTTCAGGAGTAGCGAGCTGAATAGGTCTGATCCCCTCTAAGTAGTCTAAGTGCGCCTGTATTATTCTGTTTTTATCGCCATAGCGAGCTTGTAGGATCCGTTTCGTTTGCTCGTATGTATCTGCTATTACGGCGATTCCATCGACTAGCCGCTTCGGCTCGGCTTCCAAGTACCCGCGCAAAAATATGTGTTTATTTATGGTAGGAAGGAAAGTGTCTTTATCAACGGATGACTCGAATTGCTCCCAAAAACGAGGCCAAGTTGCGATGTCACCAGCGAAGGATTCTAGCTTAATTGGCGGGAGTCGAACTGAGTGTGAAGCCTGAATTGGAATAGTAGGTGTAGTTGGCAGTGATTCAGGGATACTTAAATTAGCGGCTGAATTTGACAATTTACTTGTAATTGTTCTCGATGCCCTTGTGATAGCGCGTTTCGCTGAGTCTATATATTCTTCACAACTCTGAACATCAGTATCGTATTCAGTGTCCGATAGTAACTCATGTATAGAATCATCAAGTGTGGTTAAGTTGTTGAGAGTTTCCTGTAGTCTATCTCGGTAGTGCTCCCAGTCTTCGAATGAAGTATTATCAGTGAAACTGTTAATTTCCGTAACAAAGCGTGTTGTATTTGCCCTCTGTCTGGTTCGCTTTCTTCTTAGATTGTGTAAAATTCCATCTGTTTGATCGTTATTGCTCATGTTGTAGGTGTGTTCACGGAAATGTGCAAGGCTAAGAGTTGTCAATCTGTTATCTGAAGTATCGAATGATTTACGGTCAGGTGCTACTAGGATCGCTAGTGTCGACGCTTAGATTGTGCGTTAATTACTATGGTCAGTTTTATATTATCTATGGCCTGCGCTCCAAATTTATAATATCTATGCTTAGCACCAGTTGACACTACAATATGCACGAACGAAACATAATGTTATTACACACATACATAACCAAACAAGAAGTTATTAGGGCATTCAACAGTTATTCGGTTTACAAATGTGTAACTTTGTCACTTATCTGTAGTCGGTTGCGAAGTAGGAAACCTTCCGTCCAGTATAGTTTAATTGCAAGTCTTCCCTCACAGTCTGGAGGTTCCGTAATGCAATTGCAGAGTAAAAACTTACGAGAGGCTTCAATTCCTGCAGTATAGGCCTAACCAGATTATTCCTTAAAAGCACTTGATATCATGCGATATCCCGAGTGTTTACGGCACCAAATGTTGTGGTTAATAGAAATGGATAACGGGAACACTACAATCTGATCTTTATTATCTAACCAAGATGTCACAAGTCAAGTAGTAACAATAAAAAAATACAATCATAAATCGCAATCCATAGATTGCAACTCTCAAGAGTTGCAACGTCTCAATTCCCAACAACCCTGGTGCAGCTTGATGGACGCCGTAGAACGTCAATGCCTATCTTTTGCTAAACGTGACCGTAGTCATTTTAGGCTACTTTGTTTAACCCTATCCGGGGTGTTTTTTCAAGACATTGCTGACTTTAGTTATGTCAATCAGATGCCATGGTTATATTTCTTTAACTGCATTTTTTTTGCAACCAGTCTTTGTTACACCCCTGACTTCGTTAGAGCAGTCGTATCAGTTAGGCAATCGACTGTAATTACCAGTTTTGTAACTGCATTATATTTCATTTGAGATGTTGCTCAGAAGCCATCTGGTCAAGTGTAGACCTTACAAGTAAAAGGAATGTTTCGTTGTCTAGCATCGAACCCAGTTCCCAGCGTATCATTAAGCAGATCCAGAGTGTGGAATCTGCGCCACAATTATTATTTTCTTAGTGTCATGTGAAGACACGTATTTATTTGATGTTGTACAAGCAACTACTGAAGTTTTTTTTATCTTTGTGAGCAAAGAGCTCCAGCAATAGTGACATTGCTACCATTTAAATGTCTTTGGTGTGAAAGACAGAATTATATTATTGTATTCAGATTCTTCGAGGTTTATAACCTACGGTCAAGTTTTTATGATGAGGCCAGTTGTACAGTTTTATTTTGGTTAAATCGACCGGCCTTGATAGTTAGTGCGTGTTGTGTCAGACCGCGCAGGAATGTTGTAGCCTGCAGCGACACAAACTGGTTTGTGACCCAGTGCCCTTGAGAGAACGCTTGTATTGTGAGACAGAATTACTTTGACAGAGGACAGAATGCTTTTAGTATTCTCTCTTCCTTTCATTGCTATTTAGCTCATGGAACCCAGTGTCCAACCTTGTATCTGATCACATGTTTTTATAGATTGTTTTTTGTTAGTTAAGCGCACTTTTGCGTGTACCGTTGTTGACGTGTACAGTTATGTCAGGTTTTCTATAGTACGTTGTAGGCTGCCCTGTTAAAGGAGGTATTTATTGTATGAAGGTATTTGTGTGTACCCTGTCCGGGATTGTTCCCGTTGACCAGATGTTATGGAGGGTGACAGAGTGTGCGGGCCCATCCCAGAGTTATTGAACGCTAGCTTTGCACCGCTGGTAACTTGTGTTATTGTGTGTCCGAGTTGTTATTGCTCGTTGATTGTATTCCGACTTTTGAGTCGAGGCTTTTGGGGGAGATTGATCTCAGTGGAGACACTCCGTGCCCAGGCTATTGTCAGTATTATTCTCCATAAACCAACGATAAACCTAAACCGACATCTTAATAATAAAACGCATAATTTTGGTAAAACAAAAGCTAACTAACGAATTCTTTCTATCTAACTTTGTTCTTTTGCATTTGGAAGCTGCTGACATGGCCGTGCTAATGAAGGTATTTCCTTTTGAGGGAATGACTTAGGACAGCTGACACTTTTGTAGCGACCTGAAGCTTGCTCGAACCTTGAGTTCGTAGCTTGTGGAGCGCAGGCCATGCGATGTTAGACGTAGTCTTAACTACGCAGTCGTCACCGTAACTACACACTTTAGATGACTATGGCTTACAAAGAGTAAACCAAGGTGCAGGCAGGCATTTTAATAAAACTGTTGTCTCTTATTAATTATTTATGATGTACAAGTGTATGAATCCTACATGTTACCTTCTTGTGTGCTGTTAGCACGTAGTTCCTAAGAATAATTTAATGTTTTTTTACATGGCTGTTCACTTAGCTTTGAATTTAATTGTTTTCTGTTACGGACGTCATCGCCGTAAATTTTGTTATTAACTGATAGGACTTAGCTAGATGAATTAACGTTAAATGTAAATGTGGAGATGGTATCATCCTAACTTAGATTTGTTTTGCTACCCTGTTAAATGTAAATTCTGATATTAGCTTGATCTTGTAACTTGACCTAGGGACTTGCGTCGTACCATTTTCGTAGTGTTGCTGTTGTTGCTTTGTTACTGTGAGATAGATCTTTCGCGAGGGTTTTCCGTAACTTCTCAGGTAGGGACCTGCTCTTTATTTTTGATTGTTTATTAGCTTGCGGATTAGCCGATTGAAACCCTCCGAACTACGCTGGGGGCTTGTGAATTTTAACAATAAATTTTCACGGTGTTTTACATAAGTCTGGATGTTTATTTTCTCAGTCTAGTTTTTAAGGTGAACTTTTCCTTAGGCAGTCTATGACCATCGTCACCATGTACCACGGTCCCTGTGGACTACAGATTCTCGTGCCGCTTTGGCCTATTAGGAAGTTCACCTGATCCTCACGGCAGTTATGTCCGACGGGTGAGATGTTAGGGAAGTCATTGCGGTTGTTGGCTATCCTGGCAGCTCCACCGACGGTCTCATAAAATGGCGCCCAACTCATGTGCCGACGATTACGTGGTGACCGTCAGTTCCATGTTATTTAGGAGGATCCTAATGTTGATTAATGGTAAATTGACAGGACTGGGACGAACTAAGAAAGTCGTACTGCAGATCAATTGACCGCATGGCATTCATGTTTGATACAAGTCCATGGGGTGAGGCTTTAGTGTTGGATAAATGATGGATAGGATTTTCTTTGATGATGCCTCATCCTGAGTAAATGTAATACTATGCTTTGCTCGCCGTTGTCTTTGTAAATTTAGAAGCACTTAGTTTGCATACTCCAGCTGTACTCGTGATATTTATATAAATGAAACAAGCTTTATACGACCAAGTAACTAATCATAGCTGTAAGTTCCATTAGAGATTGATCCCTCACTTTCTCAAAATATATTTCTTGTCAATGGATGAGGAAACTATTCGTCTTGTGTTTGGGGAGATGATGGCAGGTGTTAATGCCAACCTCCAGCAGATTACTGCTGATTTAGGTGAAGTCAGAGGTGACTTAGGTCAGAATACCCAAGCTGTCAACAATGTTAGACAGGACTTAGAAGTTATCACCCAGTCAGTTAACAATGTTAGACAAGATTTAGAGGTTAACACTCAATCTATAAATATTGTAAGTGGTCATGTGCACCAAGTCACAGAGTCGATCAATAATGTTAGGGCTGATCTAACACAGTTCAGGGCCGACATGGACGCATATAGAGTCGAAGCTAGGAATGATCTTACGGCAGGTTTAGCAGCTGTTATGGTTGATGTCATACGACACCATCAGGAGGCTAACCAGCGTATAGATTGCTTAACCGACCAGATGAATAGAGCTAGGGAGGATGTGCAGACCCGATTGGAGGAGCACACAGCTCAAATTCAAACGACAATAAACAGAGTGCAGATAGATATGAGAGCCGACCTGGAGCACACTCGAGAAGAATTTGGGACTCGATTGACTCACGTCGAGGGATTTATGGACACCGTGAAAAAGGACATTGTGACCATGAATATTGGACTGATTTTGATGAGAGGTGCAGCAAATGCTGTGAATAACAACGTCAAGACGATCGTCGATGGCATGATAGAGGTCAAGGACGAATTAAACACCAATAGGAGGAATATTACGGAGTTGACAGAAACCGTAGCAGGCCTACGTGAAACAGTTGACGTTCATCGTGAGGAACATAAAATCGATCTCATGTTATTGAGGGGTGACCTCAACGAACACAAGACCACAATGGAGGCTAAGGTAGCCGAGGTCAGAGATGATGTTGGAAAGATCCAAGACAACGTGTCGAAAGTCGAAGGAGAAATCGATTCCTTACAGAAACGATTCGAGGAAGTCGCGGTAACCGAGAGGTTGGACCTTAGCTATAACCTGAGGACGGCAATACGCGAAGTTGACACGAACCTCAAAGGGAAAGTCGATAGGATCGAGCTACAACTTAACGACTTAGGTAACAAAGTCGCAGCTGGGACCATTCCAGGGCTCGAGGTTATAGAAAGACGTCTCGACAGACTTGAGACGCTTCCTAGAGAGAGACACTTACCCTCACAGATGGGAGACTCCCAGGAAACACCAGTATCTCAATCCCCAGGGATGATGTCTACTCATTTCCAACCCAGCGCACCTATAGAACCGCAACCATCTCAATTCACTGGTTCATCGCAAAGTCAAACTTTGAACTTTGACGCCCAACCTTTTCAACCAGCACCCAATCGACTTAGTCATGAAACGAATACACCTACGCATAACTACATGCAGAATTCATTTAGACCCGCGCATACGCAGGGAAATGTAACTATAATCCGTTCGAGAGAGGAGCAACCAGCTCGCTTCTCAGGCACTGGAAGTGGCATTACTCCAGTTGAATTTCTGGCCAACGTAGAAAGCTACTTGAGAGACACCATGGTAACTCCGGAGAGGGAGCTCCGAGTTATAGAGCGTTCGCTTTACGGGCAAGCCAGCACCTGGTTTAGAGCCTTCCGATACTCCTTTGTAGGCTACCAGGATTTCAAAGAAGCCTTGTTAAGAACTTACTGCTCGAGCGACATCCAGCAGAGCATCAGAGCTGAGATGTATACTCGCCGATACAGCTCAAATACTCCAACGCGTTATGCGAACTACTTCGCGACCCAGCTTGCGAAACTTCATTGTCTTCAACCCCCATTGTCTGAGCAAGACCTAGTAAACACCATCGTTTGGCAATACCCTGCAGACGTGCATCGCGTACTGATTGCTGCAGGCGCATCCACTTTTCAGCAGTGTGACCAAATCCTGCGACGGTTGGATGCAAACACAGAACAGTTCCCGACACACCATCAGCAGAAGGCTGACAGGCGCGAGGTGAGACATGTCAACTTAACTACTGTCGACAAAGTGAGCCAGACGCCACAACAGACGCAAACCCAAGAGAGCTCTGGACAACGCAACAATTATAACTATGGTAGGAGGGAATGGGACAACACTCCATATGCTAGAGACCAGCGAGATGACCGTCGTAGTCACTGGAACCGGCGTTTCGACCGAGGGACGAACGACGACCGTCGTCACGAAAACGACCGCCGAGGGAATAATGGTTGAAACCCACAGCACGGAAGTATCCGTAGGGACTACCCATACAGTAGAGGGTATAACAGAGATCGAGACCCCAGAAACCAGCCAGATAGAGATTGGAGAGGAAGAGCACGGGAGAGCCGTGAGTATCTTCAACAACTCAGAGAACTACAAATCCGAGAAGAGGGAGATCAGAACCCGACTTCGAGGGAAACAAGGAAATCGGCGCAGGAAACGGAGCAAAACCAGCCCGGTACTTCTCGCCAGGACAGAAAAAAAAGCCGAAAAATAAATAGATTCTTGCCCGGTTGAGCACAGAGTAACTGCCACCATATTACTCTGGGAGCCAATCCAGGAAGACCTGTTAGACGAACGACGAACGACGAACCACAACTACGAATTGACGCGTCTATCGAAGATTGTAGCTACCCTGAATGGATGCAACGTAGTCATTCTCATCGATACTGGGGCAATGATTAGTGTCATTTCCGCCGATTGCCATGCCAGACTGAAAGCAAACTCTGAGGTGACAGAGCTGCCAGTTTCCGCAGTAAGAGTCACTCATACCTGACCGTGTTGTAACGTGCAAAATCCAGATTCTATGCACTTTGAATATTTCGAGCCACGTGTACTTGCACGAATTTCTTGTGATGAAAGGCTTGCATTATGATGCCATATTAGGTGCATACTTCATTAGGAAGTATGATGGAATCATTGATATGGGACGTAATACGGTAGAGTTTAAACCGAACGAACCCATCCAGATGAACTTAGTTGAAGAAGAACCGGAATTCCTATCCGAAGTCGACCAGATTATCTGAGCATACTCAGAAGTATACAGGGTTTCTGTTTGATCAGACCACCTATGTCTTTCGAAAACTACCCTTTGGATTGAAAAATGCCGGAGCTGCATTAATCAGAGCACTTGATGCGAAGCTGACTCCTGAAGTGTAGCAGAAGGTGATATGTTACGTGGATGACATCATCATAGCTTCGGAAACAGAGGAAGAGCATTTAATGACCTTACGCCTTGTTTTTGAGAATCTTCGACAGGCTAACTTTAAAGTGAAATTTGACAAGTGTCGATTCTTCCAGAGAGAAGTGAAATTTGTGGGACACATAATCAATGGAGAAGGATACAGGCCGAATCCGGCAAAGATCAGAACTGTTGCTGCATTTCCAACGCCAACCCGTGTGAAACACGTGAGACAATTCTTAGGAATTCTCCAATTCTTTGCTGCTCATTGCTGCTCATTGTGAGAAGTACTCTGAGACTGTCGCACCACTGCATGGTTTACTGAAGAAGAACTGCAGATGGGCCTGGAATGATGAGTGCGAGATAGCTTTCAGGAAAGCTAAACAGATGCTAGTTGACTCAATTCAGTTAGAATATCCAGACTATTCCCGGAACTTTATTCTAGAGACTGACGCATCTGCGATTGGAATAGGAGCCATCCTACTGCAGGAAGATGATGAGAAGAAACGTCATTACATCGCTTTCTTAAGTCGACGTTTGAGAGCACATGAATCTCATTATTTCACCACGGAGATTGAAGCACTTGCGATTGTTTACGCACTTGAGTACTGGCAGAAACTTTTGTTAGGCCAGAGGATTATTGTGAGGACCGATCACCATGCGCTGACCTTCATATTACGAACAAGACTGGCAAGCGACAGGATCACACGTTGGACGCTGTTTCTCCAACAGTTTGATTTGGAAATAGATTATCGACCAGGCAGAGAGAATGTGTTGGCCGACATTCTCAGCCGGAATCCTGAAGCCACTGTGAATGCAATATACATCGAGGGAGAATGCGAGGAACACCTTCGCCGACTTCGTCATCTACCTGAAGGACAACGACGTGAAGAGGAACTCAAGCATATTATCCGTTTCCTGGAACGAAGAATGGATCCACAGGATGCTCATTATGCGAGGATTGCTGCTGTTGCAGATGATTATTTGATTTATCATCGTGTCTTGTACAAGTTTGTGGACGAGGACCACACTCAACTGCGTGCCGTTATTCCCAGGAGATACCAAGAATCTGTTATTCTTATGGTTCATCTATCCTTTGGACATGGTGGAACAGACAAGACCATTGCAACCATCAAGGAGTCTTTTACTTGGAAAAGGCTAGGAACCACCGTTAGACAGTGTTTACGTGCTTGCGACGCATGCCAGCGAAACAAGTACACGTCACACTTTTTGAAGGAACCACCTAGACCAATACTCCCAACTCAACCTAGAGAGTTATATGCACAGGACCTTTATGGCCCAATACCTAAGGCCCATCGTGGGAATCGCTACATAGTTGTAACTATTGATGTGTTCACGAAATATACGATGCTTCATCCGATTCAGAAAGCCACCGCACATCAGATTATTCAGAGGATTAGACGACAAGTGATACCGGAGGCAGGAAAGCCACAATTCATGTTGACTGATCACGGATCACAGTACACATCCGCAGAATTTGCTAATGCTATGAACGAGCTGGAAATAGGTCATGTTTTATCATCTATTCGCCATCCAGAGAGCAACCCAGCAGAATGCGTAATGTCTATTATTGCAAAATTCTGTCGATTATATTGCCAGGAAGAACACTGGCGATGGACTGAAGTCCTAGTTATTATGGCAAAATGTATTAATTCAACAGTCCATGAGAGCACTGGTCAAATACCTATGGTTTTGCATTTGAACCAGATGCCAATGAGAATATGGAATCGTGTGATTGTAAATCCACCTTGTTTACAACCATCACATGCCAGCAGACTCTTAGCTGCAAGGGACACATTGGACAGACGAGCTGCCAAACGCTTGAGAAGAACTAGACGCCAGAGATTCAGAGAACCACTAGTCGCGGGAGACCTTATCCTTATAAGGAGACCCGGAATCTCAAGTCCTATAGACCGCATATATGGGAAATTTCTGTCTTTATATTATGGCCCTAGTCGTATCCGACAGCCTTTGAACAATGGAAGTTATGTGATTGAAGACATTAGGACAGGAGAGCGCATTGGAACCTTCAAAGCAGCTAATCTAAAAAAATATCACTTATGAATGAACTTTAAGTCAAATAAAAATGTCGTCCCAACATTTTATTTGAAACGACGGAGAGGCAGTTGAACCCGCTGAGCTAAGGTTCATGTGATATTTTTTATAACAGCACATTTATGATGGGATGTAGTACGTTTGAACACACCCAGAAAGCCACGTGGAGCTGAGAGCTCACGCTGTACTCTTTGAAGTAGCGGAGAATCGCACTTTTGACTTTGGTGAAGTCTGCTAATTATTTATCTGAGGTCTTATTAATTAATTTTATCTTCCCACAAGACTCAGAATATTCCATTTCGTCATTCAGCATTATTAAAACATTTTGGAGAATGTAATTTCGTTTAAGGTAAGGTAATATCCTTGCAGATACACAAACATGAATGTAAGTAGTCGCTCAACGACTACGGTTTGACGACCTACTTCCTCGTGTAACCCTGTGCCTTGCACTACATCTGGAGAATCCGCCCCGTGTAGGCGTGAAGTTACGTCCGTCTTGTTAGACGTAGAAAATATCCGCTGTTTAGCGAGGAAATTGTTATCTGCTATCATCGAGCACGAATACGTTACGATACGAGTGATAAGTAAGAATTGTATAGTGAATTATTTGCACTACATCTGGAAAATCCGCCCTGTGTTGGCGTGAAGTTATAGCCGTCGTGTCAGACGTGGAAAATATCCGGTGTTTAGCGTAGAAGTTATCATCGGGTGCCATCGTGCACGAATATTCTATAAATCACTGTTATTTATGCACAGTGAACAACAAGAATCATATTGTGATATACAGTAATTGGCAAGTAAAGTGAAAATTCTAACATTACCGTAACACCACATTTTTGTACCCACGTGTTTGTGGAGGGCCAAGTGCCTGGTGAAAAATATAGAGGTAAACGTGTTGTAATTATTTTAAGCAATTGTGATTATGAAAGTATAACATATTTGAATTGCCACAGTGAATTTTTCAATTACAAACCGACGTACATTTCACGGATGCTACGTGATGTAAAAGTGGCGTCAGTACACGTGAAGAACCATAGAACAGTGCTTGATCACGTATTATTCGATATCTGCGAAGTAAAGGCTGTGTTATCAATTGCAATTAAAGCCTGTAACATTTACTACGAACATTGTGATTTTGAAGTGAAAGAATGATCTACTACACGATTTATTCCACCACCCACGTGATCAGATTATTCTACACCCTGTTTGAGAATAAGATCATGGGCTAATACCATCATGGTGTATCTATTGGAACCAGTGTGATGGTGGAGCTTCCAGAACAGCGAACGAGGAGGAAGGAACCCAGGATGCCATTCCCAGGCAAGTCCAGAACATCCACGAAGTTGACGACAGGGACAGATCGAACCCTGGCCTTTGGGAGAGTCCAGATGGGAGTCCTGATGAGGACGATGCCGTTCCGGAGAGCCAGAGGTGAATTTGTTCAACCCTTGTCGTTGAACAGAGGGCTGAGTGAGAGCTCCTCCATTTCGTGAGTTTTTGTACATCCTTCCTTGTTCTAGTTTCTGGTGGTATAGTAGGTTTAATGTAGTTTGTGAACCAACCGAACTCAGTGACAGCCATTTTTATAGGTAGGGAATGTAACTAGTCTAATTAGATGTCATTTATTTCAGTTAGAGTGAGACACCCTTGGGTCAGACATTTTGGTCAACCCTGGTGCAGCTTGATGGACGTCGTAGAACATCAATGCCTATCTTTTGCTAAACGTGACCGTAGTTATTTTAGGCTACTTTGTTTAACCCTATCTGGGGTGATTTTTCAAGTCTTTGCTGACTTTAGTTATGGCAATCAGATGCCATGGTTATATTTCTTTAACTGCATTTCTTTGCAACCAGTCTTTGTTACACCCCTGACTTCGTTAGAGCAGTCGTATCAGTTAGGTAATCGACTGTAATTACCAGTTTTGTAACTGCATTATATTTCATTTGAGATGTTGCTCAGAAGCCATCTGGTCAAGTGTAGACCTTACAAGTAAAAGGAATGTTTCGTTGTCTAGCATCGAACCCAGTTCCCAGCGTATCATTAAGCAGATCCAGAGTGTGGAATCTGCGCCACAATTATTATTTTGTTAGTGTCATGTGAAGACACGTATTTATCTGATGTTGTACAAGCAACTACTGAAGTTTTTTTTTATCTTTGTGAGCAAAGAGCTCCAGCAATAGTGACATTGCTACCATTTAAATGTCTTTGGTATGAAAGACGGAATTATATTATTGTATTCAGATTTATAGCGTGCTTTTTATACACGTATTCTTCGAGGTTTATAACCGACGGTAAAGTTTTTATGATGAGGCCAGTTGTACAGTTTTATTTTGGTTAAATCGACCGGCCTTGATAGTTAGTGTGTGTTGTGTCAGACTGCGCAGGAATGTTGTAGCCTGCAGCGACACAAACTGGTTTGTGACCCAGTGCCCTTGAGAGCACGCTTGTATTGTGAGACAGAATTACTTTGACAGAGGACAGAATGCTTTTAGTATTCGCTCTTCCTTTCATTGCTATTTAGCTCATGGAACCCAGTGTCCAACCTTGTATCTGATCACATGTTTTTATAGATTGTTTTTTGTTAGTTAAGCGCAATTTTGCGTGTACCGTTGTTGACGTGTACAGTTATGTCAGGTTTTCTATAGTACGTTGTAGGCTGCCCTGTTAAAGGAGGTATTTATTGTATGAAGGTATTTGCGTGTACCCTGTCCGGGATTGTTCCCGTTGACCAGATGTTATGGAGGGTGACTGAGTGTGCAGGCCCATCCCAGAGTTATTGAACGCGAGCTTTGCGCCGCTGGTAACTTGTGTTATTGTGTGTCCGAGTTGTTATTGCTCGTTGATTGTATTCCGACTTTTGAGTCGAGGCTTTTGGTGGAGATTGATCTCAGTGGAGACACTCTGTGCCCAGGCTTTTGTCAGTATTATTCGCCATAAACCTACGATAAACCTAAACCGACATCTTAATAATAAAACGCATAATTTTGGTAAAACAAAAGCTAACTAACGAATTCTTTCTATCTAACTTTGTTCTTTTGCATTTGGAACCTGCTGACATGGCCGTGCTAATGAAGGTATTTCCTTTTGAGGGAATGACTTAGGACAGCTGACACTATTGTAGCGACCTGAAGCTTGCTCGAACCTTGAGTTCGTAGCTTGTGGAGCGAAGGCCATGCGATGTTAGACGTAGTCTTTACTACGCATTCGCCACCGTAACTACACACATTAGATGACTATGGCTTACAAAGAGTAAACCAAGGTGCAGGCAGGCATTTTAATAAAACTGTTGTCTCTTATTAATTATTTATGATGTACAAGTGTATGAATCCTACATGTTACCTCCTTGTGTGCTGTTAGCACGTAGTTCCTAAGAATAATTAAATGTTTTTTTTACATGGCTGTTCACTTAGCTTTGAATATAAATGTTTTCTCTTACGGACGTCATCGCCGTAAATTTTGTTATTAACTGATAGGACTTAGCTAGATGAATTAACGTTAAATGTAAATGTGGAGATGGTATCATCCTAACTTAGATTTGTTTTGCTACCCTGTTAAATGTAAATTCTGATATTAGCTTGATCTTGTAACTTGACCTAGGGACTTGCGTCGTACCATTTTCCTAGTGTTGCTGTTGTTGCTTTGTTACTGTGAGATAGATCTTTCGCGAGGGTTTTCCGTAACTTCTCAGGTAGGGACCTGCTCTTTATTTTTGATTGTTTATTAGCTTGCGGATTAGCCGATTGAAACCCTCCGAACTAGGCTAGGGGCTTGTGAATTTTAACAATAAATTTTCACGCTGTTTTACATAAGTCTGGATGTTTATTTTCTCAGTCTAGTTTTTAAGGTGAACTTTTCCTTAGGCAGTCTATGACCATCGTCACCATGTACCACGATCACTGTGGACTACAGATTCTCAAGCCGCTTTGGCCTATTAGGAAGTTCACCTGATCCTCACGGCAGTTGTGTCCGACGGGTGAGATGTTAGGGAAGTCATTGCGGTTGTTGGCTATCCTGGCAGCTCCACCGACGGTCTCAGTATTGACTTCATAAGAGAATATAAAGTAAATATTGATTTGTCGCAAAATTGCATACGCTTTCGGGAAGATGATAACGCACAAGGAACAGATGTGGCCTTACAAAATGTTGAGCAAAAATACGATGAACAAACATGGCATATATAGGATGAAAATAATTTAGATATTTCTTGGGAAGGGGTGTTAGCTCTCGAGGAATTAAATACACTCACCGTTGATTTAGAAAAGGAAATGGAGCACGACTTCGATAAATGTGTATTGGAAAAACTGGATGAAGCAAAAATTTCATTGGAGGACAAGGAAATATTGAAGGATATCATTATGAAACAAATAGACGCATTTGATTCTAAACCTGGAAGGATTAAGAACTTTAAATACGCCTTTGAATTAAATGACTGGACTCCCTTTCGCCAATAACCATATCCCATAGCAGAGAAACATTTTAAACAAGCCAAAGAGGCGTTACAAAAATGATGGAAACCGGAGTGATTGAAAAGGTTGCCACACCATATGTAAGTCCGTTGGTAGTAGTAAACAAACCGGATGGTTCGGTACAGGTAAGTCTTGATGCTAGAACCTTAAATCAGAGGATAATTCCTGAAAACGATGCAGCTCCTCCTATAAAGGAAATTTTGAGAAAATTTGAAGGAATGAATGTATTCACAGATGTGGATTTAAGAAATTCTTATCATCATTTGGAATTAGAGGAGAAACAAGTTTACTAACAGGTTTTCAATTCGAACAGCAGACGTTCTGCTGCAGAAGATTCCTTTTGGATTGAAGACCGCTGGATCACCTTTAATACGAGCTTTAGATAGGAATTTGTCAGATGAGGTAAAAGCCTGCACAATTAGGTACGTCGATGACCTTCTTTTAACCTCAGAATCAGTAACAGAGCACATGAAAAATTGAAGGAAATTATTGAGGGATCTACAACAAGCTAATTTCAAAATAAACTTGAAGAAGTCAAATTTCTGTCAGCTCGAAATGACATTTTTGGGTCATGTGATAGACCAGTACGGCGTGAAGCCAAATCCATGTAAACTAGAGGCCATCAAGAATTTTCCACGACCAACTGGGGTCAAAAATGTAAGACAGTTTTTGGGACTAATAGGATTTTTAGTAGCCATTGCCCAGCATACACTAGTACAGTATCTCCACTACAGGATCTTCTTAAAAAGGGAGGAAAATGGAGATGGACAGACGAATGCGAAGATGCATTTAAAAGAGCTAAGAGCATGTTACTAAACTTCGTGAAACTAGGATATCCAGATTTCAATGAGAAATTCATAATACATACAGATGCATCACAGATAGGCATTGGAGCTATGCTATATCAGGAGACCGATCAGCAACCTGGCGGGAGAAATTATTTAGCTTTCACTTCAAGGCGATTGAAACCTCACCAAAAGAACTACACGATCAGTGAAATTGAACTTTTAGCTATACTGCATGCCCTGCAATATTGGCGAAAAATCGTGTATTGATTCCAAATTGTACTTATAACCGATCATAAGCCATTGACCTTCCTAATGAAAACAGATTTATCGAGCCCAAGGCTGAAAAGATGGGCATTGTTCATAGAGCAATACGATGTAGAAATCGAATACTGTCCTGGGAAGGAAAACGTTATCCCAGATTTTTTGAGCAGGAATCCAGAGAATACAGAAACAGTACTAAATATCCCGATAGATGATAAAGATCAAACCACCATAGAAGACTTGAAAAGAATTGGTGAAATGCAAAGACAAGACCCATGGATGAGGATGATGATCTCATACTTCGAGGGGAAGCTTGACAGAACATCACCTGCTTTTGCGGAAGCCGAAGCGATTTCACCTGAGTATCTTTGGTACAATAGGCTTCTTCACAAATATGCGGACGCAGATCACACCCGTTCGAGGATTGTAGTACCTGTAGGATTACAGAGGAAATTAATTTGGTTGTCACACCGAACGTTTGGACACATGGGGGTGGACAAAACACTTAAAATTTTACAAGAAATATTTATATGGCCGAAAATGGGAGGAACAGTGAGATCAGCATTGAAAACATGCGACACCTGTCAATGAGTGAAGTCGAACTCTTTCTTGATGAGGCAAAAACCAATTCCACTTTTACCACAGAGGCCATGCCAAATATTATCGATAGATAATTTCGGACCATTACCGAAAGAAAGGAGAGGCAACAAGCACATCCTTGTATCCACGGATGTATTTACAAACATGGTAGTCCTGTGACCCATACAAAAGACATCGACGAAACAGGTTTTTAAAAGACTAGAGGAGCGCGTGATTCCGATTTTAGGAAAACCCGAAAATCTACTTTCGGATCGCGGAAGCTGTTTCACGAGCGTGGAATTCCGTAAAGAATTAGAAACATTAGGAATTAAACAGATACTCTCTAGTATTCGAATCCCTGAAGCTAACCCGTAGAAAGGGTGATGAGAGAGGTGCAAAATTACTGCAAAATATATTGCTCAGTAGAGAATTGGAAGTGGATCGATATATTGCCGACAATAGAATTTTGTATCAACAATACAATACATGAGGCAACTGGAGAAGTGCCTATCAAAATACATTTAGACCAACGTCCAGAGAGACCGTGGGATCAAATCATACCAGTACCTGTAGATAATCAAGTGGGGAAGAGAGTTGAGAATTCGCAAAACCTACGAACATTTAAAAGTTCAAGCTGATAAACGGCAGCGACGAAATCGCAACAAACGATATCATAGACCATTGGTAGTCGGGGAATTAGCATTGGTGAAACGACCAGCCATATTGGATCCTCAAAATAGGGTATATAAGAAATTTTGGAAATATTACCATGGACCTTTTAGGATCATAAATGAATAAAAGAATGACGCATATAATGTACAACATGAAGAAACAAACCAGAAAATGATAATGAACGCGGCGAATTTAAAGGTGTACCATCCTCCGGAGGAATTTGAGAGAACAGAGAACCAAACCTTAGTAACTGAGATATGTGAGGAGACGGATGAAAGGGAAAGAAGATGGCAACAATTAGATTGCCAGTGTGGACTAAAAGAAATATATGAGGAAATGAAGGAATTAGTGAGATCCTTCGAGGAAGGAAACAGAATAAGAAGAGAATGAAAGGATTAAGAATTTGATAGAAATGACAAATTTAGAGTGAAACGGGTAGGGATAGACCTAACCCAGGTGATAGGAACGATGTTTATACGTGATGAGGATTAAGAAGGAAACGTGATTGATGTTTGAAACGGGTTAAGACGTTTACGTACCCATCTAGTAACTGATACTGAAATAAATATAAAGATTAGGACGTTCGATAAAAATTTTGAGTTTTGAATTACACATTTTTTTGGTGTGACAAATAAATTTCCTCAAGGTTTTCAAATACTTATTCGTCTTTGAAGGAAGGATTTGTGCCCAACTGGAGTTTGGCCCAAGATATCGGACGCTGGACCTACGAGATCGAAGCATTGCCTAAGTCCATCTGAGGGAGGAATATTGCAGGAAATTACGACACCCATGTAGGAGTCACATCGCCACAGCTGCGCGATTACATTCCATTAAGGAAGCAATAAAGATTACTAATTAATAATTAGCGTCAATAAACTATAAACAGATAAGCGAGGTTTTGCGGAATCATGAGTTGATATTGCATCAGGCAGACGTTATTGAAAACCTAAAGTCAAGCACAGTTTTATCAAATTTACGACCGTAGAACTGTCAGAGTTAATAGGATTGAACCTAGTGATTAACGATTATTACGAAGATTCAAGCCGGCCCCGGAAAAGGCTGAAACTGCAATAAATTCTGATACAGAAGTTTAAGGAGTACCAAACAAGAGCTAATCAGTTTTAGGGGACAACTTAACCAAGAGGAAACACCGTCCAGAGATATCAAGCGTTAAGACTCATGTAGGGATCATATCTTTTCATAAGTTGGCAGCCATACTATAGATGCTGATACGGATAAAAACTGTTGCGTCATTGGTAATTAAAGCGCAAGAATATCGAAGTAAAGGAGACCAATCCGCCAGCCCTGCAACGAGGATAATAATCTTTTTAATTGGGAATAAATGTATGATTAAAATAATTTTCGTATAGAAATAATGTTTGAATTAGCTCATTCTACGTTTGTATAAAATGTTTCAAGCAGATAAGGGTTCAAACATAAAGAATAGACTCCGCACTTGAGTGAGGGAACTACATTTTGATAAATCAATATAAATAAGGGGTGAGACGAAACTCAGTTACTCAGTTCACAACGACCCTTTGAGAGGTCACGTTGATCGTCATATCCAGCTCGCGTTAAGGCGCGACGCGCTAAATCGTATCAGTCAGACAGTACACCGTGTCCGCCGTGACGGAACATATTGGTCAACAGACATTCAATATTCAATATACGAAAATCCGCCGAAGTACCGCGTCGTTCATCGAAATGTCATTCACTCACTATTCAGTGCTGATAAATGTCACGCTAAAAATCGCGGAGTATAAATTCAGTTTATCGAAAGTGTTCAGAGGGCAAAGTGCCGCTTCTAGTAGATAAACAGTACAAGTCAATATAATGACGAACTTTGGAAAACCGTGATAAATAACGCCAGACTAACAATTTTAAACACAGTATTATTCGTCAGCACACGAACTATAGCCTATCCAGAGCCAAAAGGGCGTTGCGCAGTGTTAGCCGACGAGTGGAAGAGTAGTCACGAGTTCGAGACTCCAAGAAATCAGTACGGTACGGAAAAGGTTGAGATATTAACGTGACCAGAAAAACAGAGAACAGTATTTAAGTACCGCAGAGACATTAAAGAACTCTTATTTCAAAGAAACACGAGTTCGAATCAGTATCACGAAGCTAGGGGATGCACGTAAAATCCAGTTGCCATCCGTCTAGCAGAAAACGTCGTTAAAAACAAGTTATCGTCAGATCAGAATAAACAACGAAGTCACAAAATAGACTTGGTCAAAGCAGTGTTCGAGAGACTCATTCAGAAATCCGGAGTAGGAGAAAGGAACTGTACGAGCCCTTAGCACGTTCAATGCTGTTTTCTTGGGATCAGCAGCGAAGTGTCAGCCGTATTAGGAAATCACTGAGATATGGTAGTAGGAAGAAAGTGCAGTGAATTATAGTGACGTGTGTAAAAATAGAAGAAAAGGGTATCAATATTTGTAGATTAAGTGATTATTTTTAGCCTACTTTCGATTTTTGCAAAAAATGAAAGTAGACTTATGAGATCAACACAGGGCGAAAAAGTGTGTCTGTCTGTGTGTGAGTCTGTGTGTGTGTGTATGTGTGTGTGTGTGTATGTGTGTGTGTGTGTGAGTCTGTGTGTGTGTGTCTGTGTGTGTGTGTGTGTGAGTGTGTGTATTCTGAATGTCTGTCCCCCCCTATCAATTCGAACACGGTGAAACCGAATTGAACGAAATTTGGTACAAAGGTAGCACTAGCAAAGGACACCTCAGTGGCATGTTTTATATCGCCGCCATCTTTACTAAAACTGAATGGCGGCCACTCAAACGTTCAAAACGTAAAATCAAATAACGACTAACCAAATCATCCGATCTCTACCAAATTTGGTAACAACATACCTTCGTATAGGATGCGTCTTGTGACCAAACTACAAGGTCGTCCGCCATACCATTTCAGGATGGCGGCCGTGCGAATTATGCAAACTTTATAATCCATATCATGGGACCCACCAGTTCCGATTATCGAGCCGAGAATCGTTTTAACTGTTCTAAAAGAAGAGGCACGTTCGAAATTAAAAGTTTATTTTGTAATACTATAGTGCAGACGTGATTTTAAAAAGCTGAGCTGATTCAGTAATAAGACAAGATGGCAGCGGATATCTTGTGCCTGACTTATATTTCACTAATTTGAGTATTGCATGCAATATAGCGTACTGATACAAAATAAATAAACTTTGTATGAAATGCTTTATATATAAATAATTTACTCCCGTGATGAAATCGTTTAGTATAAATCATTATTTGCTAACAAGTTCTATGTAAGTCATTTTATATAGAACGATATTCGTTGACACAATTAGCTCAATGGTAGAGCGTTAGCCTATCGCTCAAATGCCTATGGTTCAAACCCGATCAGAGCTATTTTTTTTTTGTTGCTTGAAATGTTATATGTTTATTGTTTTGTAATGACTCAGATGTTTTAAAATTAAGCGTTATATTGTGCATATTATGGTGTAAAATATATATTTAATTAAAACATAATTCGCCAGCAGATTTACTCGAGACATCTAGCTGCCAAAAAGTAACTGCACGCCGCTACTTATTAACTTCCAGATTTTATTGAAAAGTTTCTTCTTCTGGCCGCTAGAATGCACTCGCTCTGTTAGGATTATATTGTTCGATATTTCACCACTAGATGTCACGACTAGTCTACGTGGGGCTCCATTGATTACTATACCATTGGCATTCTATGCGCATTGAATTTGAAGAATGACAAGATGATACTACGATACATTTTTACTTTTTATTTTAAAGGGTTTGTAACAGCCTATTGTGCGTTATTTGAAAATGTTAATTGAAGTAAAGAACAAAACGATTTCACATAGTATCTGAACTCTACCGTTGGTGCTAGTTCAGGATATTAATTAATACTTTTATTTCAGCCAAATAGCAATCGAAAATATCCACATAGTTGGTATACACACGCCTCTGTAGGGTCATGGAAAGATTTGTTAATTGAATTAGGGTTGTGAAAGTCATACGCAGCCAGACGTGTTAAGACATGCCTCAACTCAAAGTTGGATGTTGCCCGCGTCAGGCCGATTAAGTAATAATAATAATAATAATAATAATAATAATAATAATAATAATAATGTTATTGGTTTTACGTCCCTTTTAACTACTGTTGCTTTTAGAGACGCCGGGGTGCCATAATTTTGTCCCGAAGGGGATCTTTAACGTGCCAGTAAATCTACTAACACGGCTCCCTCGCATTTGTGCACCCTCAAATGCCAGCTGACTGCGCCAGGATACGAACCTGAAACATACGGTCCAGCAAGCGAGAACGTTACCGCTGAGCCACGCCGCCAGTCCGGTCGATTTGTCTGCAGATCCATAACATTCTTTAGATACTTATCTTTCTTTCTTCAATGATGGTAGCAGTTTTTATCTAGGTTGTGGCGTTTGGTAGAGGTAAATCGTTTCTAAGGTCTTCAACAAAGAATAATTCTATTATACTCTTTGATAATAACAACGAGTTATAACTATACTCATACATTTAGGAGAAAGTAGGCTATATGTTCTTTACTGAACATCTTGTTGAAAAGTGAAAATCTGTTCTTCTGAAATCCAGTGTGTAATGTATAAATGTGATAGGAAGTGTCTAAAGGCAAGAGCCATGGAAAATCACAAAGTATGGAGTGGGTGACCCCATTTCAATGTTATAATCACCAGCTGAACATGGGTGAGTAACAAATATTACACTATGAATGTGTTGCACTATGCATTATTCTAGCGTAAACAAGTGCTTATGGGGAGTTTTTCTTGATTCACTAGATAAAATTTGAATTGCACTAAATGACTGATAAATATGTTTGGGATAAAGTTAAAATTTAATCACGAGGATAATCTCGTTGGAAATGCAGAGATATTTGCAGTAATTGAATATAATTTAATCAAAGCCCGCAAATATGAAAAGATTCAATAAATAAATGATTGAAAGAAAGAATCGTGATTGGAGATATAAATGGCTGAAATTTTCGCCATATAAAGAAATTATAAAGATAAATATGCACCATAATGAGTTATTAAGGGTGAAATAATATTATAATATCAGTGGCCAAATATTTGCCAGATAAATAAATGATAAAGTAATTGAGCGTGATTTAGGAAGTTATCGAGTGTTATGCATTAAAATAAATGGTTAGGAATGAGCATTTGCGTTCCATAAATAAAATAACAATGAAGAATTTTTGAAAAGTTAAAGAGTGAGCTTAAATTATAAGAAAATAATAAGTTGTAACAGATAATAACGCATTGAAATGATAATAATTTTTGAGAGCACTAGATTAAATGGTGAAAACGAACACCATTGTTTGAAATAGTAAATTCTTGGCTGTCATGCCGAAGTGGTAAAGTAAAGGTAATAGGATGCCACGGAAGACTTATAGTGGAAATATATAATGAAGGTTAATAAATTAGGGAGATCCAAGCCAAGTTGTAATTGCCAAAAATGGCCAAGTAATAATGAATGTGTTAGCTGCAAGCTATTAATGAATATGTGATCCAGAATATGCCTTGTGTCGGGAGATGGGACAAATGAAAGTAAGTTGAAGCTACGTTGAAATGAAATAAATACGTAGACGCCGTCGTCGTAATGAAAGTAAGTGTAATAGCCAAAGCAGGCGAGGTATGCTATATATTGTTGTGTTGTATTGTTGCTGAGGCCGGGCTAGTTAAAGGATCTCCCCGAGTCGTTCAAGCCATTGTTTTTAAAATGCATTATAAGACCTGATGTGTGTATAAATGGGCGACGAGCATCGTGTCTCTGATCGTACCAAATTCTTCGTTTTAATTCCCAGCAGTGCAAATTAAGTGTTATGAAATGGAGCGTCGTATGAAAAGTCGTCGAATTGGAGCGCCGTATATATGGGTGCTAAAATAATGTGTCGTACATCACTCCGAACTAGAGCAACAATATTCTGGAAATCACAAAATATAAATAATAATGTAAATGCAAATAAGATATAATTTAAAACTCAGCAATTCTTCTAGGTTTGTGCCGTGTCTTGTGTGGGGTTTCGCCTAGGACACCAAGCTAGGCTCATCGGCGGGCTCTTGGTGTCCCTGCCCGGACCCCCACAGGAGTATCGAACTGCGCGATACCTCCCTTTATATAGAGTGCAACTGCACTCCTTGACTGCGAGAACCAAAAGCTCAAGCAGCCATAACCTCCCTATGAAGGCTTCCAAAAAGATGGTGTATTGGCTTTCACGGCCGGTGAATTAAAACTCAGCAATTCTTCTAGGTTTGTGCCGTGTCTTGTGTGGGGTTTCGCCAAGGTTTCCCTTGTATAGGGATGCTATTTAAGGACTTGGATGGCCGCGGTTTTAAATCAGTAAACCTTGTAATGAATGTAGATGGGTCGCACGCATCGTAAATCTCCAAGTAATTACCGAGGGGAAGGAAGTGACAGCAGACCTGACCTTGCCTCTTGTGAAGGGGAGAGACCACAGATTGTCCTTTTGTTGAGTAGGGTTTTAAAAGGTAGGCCTACTAGCGTTACGCAAATGCAACATGAAAGTTTTAATTGAAAGGTGCTAGCGTAAAATAAATTAGATCATTGGATTGCTGCAGTTGATACAATTCTCCCCATTTTTAAGTTTCAAGAAATTAAATAATATTTGACTGACTTAATCAAATATTATTTTTGCTAAATAACCGATTTTTTCTTTATAAATACATGATACTGACGGGCATGGAAAAAGAATAATAAGATTGATAATCCCACAAATGGAAGAAATTGTGCATAGTGTAACAATAAAACACTTCACCATGGCATGAATAGAGAATAAGGGAGTGAGAGTCCGATCCACATTATGACATTGCTTGTATATAAATGTATTGTGTCTTGTAATATCTGAGGCTTGGTGGAAAACAATGGTTTAACTAAGAAAGGTAAAATAGATAATAAACAAATGATTATGTGAATAAACACGACCCTGAAGGGTAGTCAAGTAATCCAAATGCCCACAAGCCTTAGAAGTGAATTTTTACTGAAGGGATAGGAAGGCTTTACGCCAAAATGTGTAAACTGAAAATTAAGAGTATTAATGGGTATATTAGCTAAGCAAGAAAGTTCAAGTGATTTTAAGTGATTTTGATTTTACTCGAAGAGGACAATTCCGAGTACTGTTTATTTTTAGTGAATTTGGTAGTGAATTTTTATTGATTGTTGCATTTTTCTTAGAAATAAATTGTTTATAACTGTAATGCTGAGTTTCTTCCTAAATCTTGATAACCTTATTGTGTCTACATATCTGAGTGTAAGGTCAGTTGTGGGTAGGACGTAACGCGCCCCGAAGCCGAGAGCATGGCCTGGGTACTGATTAAACACTCTCCGCTAAAGCGGTACAATACCAATGTAGCAATATTTAAATTTTCGAAAATTGCCCCTTTATTTCCAACCCACTGGTGTGATCTTCCCCTTTAATGAACTTGACCGAGATTTTGAATGTTTATTTTTTATGTATAAACTTGATAAACGTGATTGGTGAAAAATGACGGTAGTTATTGTGACCACAAGAAAGTGATATGTATTAACTTTGGAACTGATGGTGGTTTAGTGGTCCGGGGGGTGTGAAACGCGAAGATATGTCGAAATTTTCCGGAAGTCGCAACATCGTACTGTACCCGAATTCCGCATAGTCACCACCTATATCCGCTGAGATGGTAAGGATTGCAGAGAGGTCGATACCCAGCTAGATAAATCAACACATCCCTACCAGATGGATAACTAGGAAACTCTCGGTGCATAAGTCAAACGGCAGTACTACTGACTGGTTACATCAAATCCTAAAGATTAAAAGTTTGGTAGGACAAGAATCCTGTATCACGGTCTAAAAGAATAACAGGCACCAGCATCTATTTACTAGTACTCTCGTATGGCGATTATCAAATGAAAAGATATCAGTTTCTATAAAACGGACAAGCATACTAAAAAGAAGTGCTTGCTAGAATGTATTAACAAAAGCTGGACATTACAAGTATGTCCCTGACATAAATACGATAAAATTTCAAATAAAGAAAAATTCAAATTAAATTAAATAGACCTACTAACTGTAGATAATTCCTGTGAAAAAGAAATCCGGACAATGACTATGTCCTCCTTACTCATCTTAAACTTTCATCTCCAAATATTAATTACAATTAAAACCTTTTAAAATTTGTCATGACTTATGACACAGCCTGTAGTTATCAGCTGTTCTTCAAAATGATTCTCTTCAACAAAATACTATTTCCAGTTTCTCTCCCTACTTAATACATTAATATGAACTTCGTGGTTCATTCAACAATACTCAATTAAATTATTAAATTATTAAGAATTATTATTAATATTTGCATATTTTACATTAACGCTTCCAGCACGATATCTGGCTTAGATCTCTTTCAGATCTGCCTGAATCTTTCTCGTTCCTTCATGCTTTATTTAAAAGTCTCTCATTAGATAAATTCACTGTTTACACGTTTTACATCTTGTTTAAATCTTGTCAAATTCAAGTGAACCTTAGTAACAAGCGATGAAGCTAATTATTCCTCTATAATTCCATAATCAATTAATAACTCCAATAGTTTCCTGAATACTATGCAAGACTATCTCTTCTTCTTCTTATATCATGTGCCTTCAAGCGTCGGGGTAGCCTCGTTCTGTCTATCCCTGCCACTCCGATCTATTTTCGCACAATCTCTTCATTTCCAGCATTGTTTTCCCTCGCTTCTGTCCGATTTTCTCAATTCTGTCATCCCAAGTGGTACGGGGTCTTCCTCTTCCTACTCTCCCTTCCACTCGCATTTCAAAAACCTGCTTCGCTTTTCTCTCTTGTTCCATCCTCCTGACATGTCCATACCACTTCAACTGACGTTCCTCAATCACCATACTTATCGCCTTCCTCTCTGATTCTCTCATTCCGGATCCTATCCCTTCTAGTCGTCCCCACTGCTCGCCTTGTATACTTCATTTCAGTGGCAGTGATCTTACTGAGATGCTTGTCTTGCAGTGCTAAACTCTCTGTGCCAAATAGTGTTATCGGGGCTGGAAAAGGGTGTACCTAATGGATGTGGTACATCCTAAGGGATTTAGATAGAATGAGGTTTCGGGCACAAGAGGTGATAATGAAGGACAGTGCGGGAAAAGACCAAAATGTTAAAACTTAGATTTAAATGATATTTATTTAATATAAAGCAAATATATTGCAAGGAATGAATAGTTTCAAGGAAATTGCTTTAAAATTGACAATAAAAAACAGTAACAATTAAACATTACGCGTTTCTCCAGGAAACGTAAATTGAGCTGTAACTAACTTTAAAGGATTAAATATAAAATTACTGAATAAAAGAAGCATAATAATTTAAATTCATCCCAGAGTAGATTTAAAACAAAATACTCTTCTGACGGAAAGAATCCGGGCAGAGTGTATGAAGTGAAAGGGTTACCACCTCTTCTGTTGTGTGATACATCTTCCGAAGGTAGGCCGGCTGCCGGAGGTCATCAGTAGCTGGCGGTAATTTAGTGCGCCCGCTCGGGCTTGTGCGAGGTCAGTCAGGCATACTCCAGGGTTCCGGGTTCGGAACCAGAGTTGATGATGGTAGATTCTCCTTTGGCGATCAGCATAGAGAGGCTCTTGGTAGTAGCTCCCGCGGCTGGTGAAGTTATGTCCTTAGAATCAAGATTTGCAGAGTAGATCCGTGTTGAAGATTTGGTTGAAGTGAAGGCTGATGAGTTTAGACTGCCAGGGCAGGCAGCCAGATCCAGAAGAGAGATTATGCCGGCGGAGAAGAGACTCCGGCAGCAAGAGGTACCCCGAGAGGGCTGTAACCCCGGCAGGTATGTCGTGAGCAGGTGTGATCAGTGGAGAAGAGTGGACAAGAGTAGACACTGTAGGCCGGGAGACCTAAGGCTATATAGCGGTAGTGACGTCAGCGCGCCGAACCTTCTAGCATGAAGGTGTGGCGAGAGAGCAGCCAATCACAGCACAGCCCCATGCACATTGCGAGCGTTACCGCTGGAGAGAGCTCAGTACTCGTGAGAAAATGTGACAGTATGGTACGTCTAGAAAGATACTACAGAAAAAAGGTGAGTTGACATGAATATTACAGAAAAGCAATTAAACTGAAACACCAATATTAAACAAATCAGAACACCGCGTTCAGACTGCAATTCACGAAATTAAAAATAATGGGGCAGAAAAATTGAACGTGTGTTTCACACCGTAAGGGAAACATAGCCAACAAAAAACATTCGCAAAGCGAACATGCTGGGAGGGGCGAGAAAAAATTGCAGCAAGAAACCGCAGAAGTTAGGCCTCGCGTGGCAAAGGAGCAATCATGGTGATGGGCCTAAGAAAATGACCAGCAGAAGTCTGCAGTTTTACCACGCGAACCCTACCATCTCTGCCAGGAAAGCACTCAACAACCCTACCCAAATTCCAAACAAGAGGAGGACTAGGGTCTTTCAAAAGCACCAAGTCCCCCACCTGAAGGTTAGAGCAGGAAACAAGCCATTTACCACGCTGCTGAAGCAAACCGAGGTATTCCAACCTCCAGCGGCGCCAAAAATTATTGCGCAAACTTTCAATTTTGCGCCAAGAAATGGCTAAAGAAGATTGAGAATTAGAATATAACAAAGGTGGGGAGGCAGTCAATGGACCACCGATAAGAAAATGGCCCGGCGTTAATGGTAGAAGATCTGAAGGGTCATTAGATAAGGGTGATAAAGGACGAGAATTAATTATGCCCTCAATAAAAATAATTAAGGAATTAAACTCTTCATGAGAAAGGGGGGTGTGGCCACAAACACGTCTAAGGTGCTTCTTGGTGAGTTTCACACAAGACTCCCACCGTCCACCTTGATGAGGTGCATAAGGGGGGATGAAGTGCCACTTGAAATTTCTCTGGTGAGCATAATCAGTAATCCTTTCCAGCGCTGAATTTTGAGTAAGAGCTCTCTTAATTTGCTCAGAAGCTCCGATAAAATTTTTAGCATTGTCTGAGAATACTTCTGAAGGAAGACCTCGGCGAGCAGAAAATCTGGCAAAAGCTGCCAAAAAATAAGCAGTAGAGGCGTTGGTAACTAGTTCTAAGTGAACTGCTCCGGTGACCATACATACAAACAGCGAAATATAGAGTTTTCCAAAAATACATTTTTTGGCCTCAGGGGAATTTTTTCTGTAAACAAAAGGCCCGGAATAATCCACCCCCGTAAAGGCAAAAGGTCTAGCAGGCGCAGATCTAAAGTTGGGAAGATCACCCATGAGCTGAGTGGTAATTTTAGGGTTGGATTTAAAACATGGAATGCACTTCCGGATAACAGAGGTAACTTCATGGACTCCGTTTATGGGCCAATACCTTTCACGAATGACAGAAAGTAATGTACGAGTTCCAGCATGAAGATGCTGGTAATGATACTGACGAATGATTAGGGAAGTGACATGATGCTTTGAAGGAAGAATAATTGGGTGTTTTTTATCCTCGGAAAGATCAGCCAAAGATAAACGTCCTCCAACTCTTAGTAAACCATCAGTATCCAAAAAAGGGGCGAGTGAGGAAAGCCTACTCGATTTCTTAAGGGATTGACCTTGGGACAACACCTGGCATTCTTCAGAGAATATTTCTTGTTGGGTAAGCCATAAGACCTTTGTAGTGGCTAAACCTAATTCAGAAAGGGTTAAATATGGCTTAGGAAAAAGGGGTTGTTCTACCACAAAATATTTCCATCGAAGGAGATAAGCCATAACCCTCACCAATTTATGGAAAGAGGAATATCGCTGCAAGAGAAGGGGAGAGTCAGAAACGAGAAGAGAAGATCCAGAAATCTTACCAGCATCCGGCAAGTCTGATAACTCCGGAAGAGGAAAATTTGGCCAAGCGGAAGGTTCTTGCAGAAGCCAAGGGGGACCGTGCCAGTATAATGTCAGGTTAGCCAACATAAGAGGGGAACATCCCCGAGAAATGACATCTGCAGGGTTCTCCTTGCCAGATACATGATGCCATTGTTCAAAGTTAGACAATTGTTGAATTTTGGACACTCTATTAGCTACAAACACCTGCCAATGCGAGGGAGGTTTGGCAATCCATGCCAACGTGATGGCTGAGTCACTCCAAAAGTAAGTTTTGATAAATCGGATTTTCAAACATTGGCGGATTTTGACCGATAATTCAACCGCCAGAAGAGCAGCACAAAGTTCCAGTCGTGGCAAGGATAAAGATTTAAGAGGGGCCACCTTTGACTTAGCGCAAATTAAATTGGAAAAGAAATATGACTGGTCAAAATTGCGGCAAACAATATACGCGCAACACCCATAAGCTTTCAATGAGCTATCGGCAAAGATGTGAAGTTCATATCCTCCACAGGAGGGAAAGGGAATAATCACTCGCGGGATAATAACATTGGAGAGATCTTCCAAACTATTTCTATAAGAAATCCAATTTTTTGCAACTCTGAAGGAACTGGTTCATCCCAACCAGTTTTCAAGGACCAAAGGTCCTGCATGAAAAGCTTTGCTGTGACAATAATTGGCGCCAAAAATTGGAGAGGATCAAATATCTTTGCAATCTCAGACAAAATTTGCCGCTTAGTTTGCGGTTTGATGTCACTGAGAGTAATTTTGAAAAAGGAAAAATCCTTTTGAGGACTCCAATAGATGCCTAGAGTTTTGATAGAATTACTTTCTTGAAGAAGCTCTACTGAGTCGTTATAGACTGAAGTTAATGGAAATTTAGAAAGAAATTCTTCCGAATTAGAGTTCCACTTGCACAAGGAAAATCCGCCTCCCAAAAGCAAAGCTGTCAGATCTTTAGAGACCTGCAGTGCTTCAGATACTGACTCAAATGAATGAAGAAAATCGTCAACGTAAAATGATGATTTTAACACTTCAGAAGCCTTAGGAGAATACAACGGGCCATCCTGTTCAGCAAGTAATTTCAACGTACGTATGGCTAAAAAAGCAGAGGGCTTTAGTCCATAGGTTAATGTTTTTAGCCGAAAAATCTTGACAGGTTTAGTAGGCTCGTCGCGCCAAAGAATTCTCTGAAGGTCGCGCTGTTGTTGATGGACCAAAATCTGCCTATACATTTGCTTGATATCAGATATCACTGCTATAGGGAACAAGCGAAAATTCATCAAAACAGAAGAAATGTCAGATTGAATTGGAGGGCCTGATAATAATGTGTCATTCAGAGAAGTTCCATTGGCATCCAATGCAGAGCCATTAAAGACCACTCTTATGTTTTCCTTTAAAATCTCATTCTTCCAAACTGGATGATGATTGAGGTAAATGACTTCAGATGGGGTATAAGAAGCATCATCTTTCTTGGTAACAACCTCCATGTGATCAAGTGCCTCATATTCCTCCATAAATGTGGAGTATTGAGTTTTAACAACAGGGTCACGTTTAAATTTGCTTTCCACAGCATAGAGTGCTCTAAGAGCCCTAGGGTGTGTTTCAAATAAAAGAGGTGGATTATCCACTCGGGGCATTGTTACGACAAATCTACCCTCTGAATTGCGTTTGGTCGTTTCGCGAAACAGTTTTTCACACATTTCATTTTCAACCGAGGAAGGTGAAACTGAATCTATAGTTTCGATTTTCCAAAATCTTTCTAAGTTGTAATCGAGACTTGTATTGACCTGCAGTGCTTCAGATACTGACTCAAATGAATGAAGAAAATCGTCAACGTAAAATGATGATTCTAACACTTCAGAAGCCTTAGGAGAATACAACGGGCCATCCTGTTCAGCAAGTAATTTCAACGTACGTATGGCTAAAAAAGCAGAGGGCTTTAGTCCATAGGTTAATGTTTTTAGCCGAAAAATCTTGACAGGTTTAGTAGGCTCGTCGCGCCAAAGAATTCTCTGAAGGTCGCGCTGTTGTTGATGGACCAAAATCTGCCTATACATTTGCTTGATATCAGATATCACTGCGATAGGGAACAAGCGAAAATTCATCAAAACAGAAGAAATGTCAGATTGAATTGGAGGGCCTGATAATAATGTGTCATTCAGAGAAGTTCCATTGGCATCCAATGCAGAGCCATTAAAGACCACTCTTATGTTTTCCTTTAAAATCTCATTCTTCCAAACTGGATGATGATTGAGGTAAATGACTTCAGATGGGGTATAAGAAGCATCATCTTTCTTGGTAACAACCTCCATGTGATCAAGTGCCTCATATTCCTCCATAAATGTGGAGTATTGAGTTTTAACAACAGGGTCACGTTTAAATTTGCTTTCCACAGCATAGAGTGCTCTAAGAGCCCTAGGGTGTGTTTCAAATAAAAGAGGTGGATTATCCACTCGGGGCATTGTTACGACAAATCTACCCTCTGAATTGCGTTTGGTCGTTTCGCGAAACAGTTTTTCACACATTTCATTTTCAACCGAGGAAGGTGAAACTGAATCTATAGTTTCGATTTTCCAAAATCTTTCTAAGTTGTAATCGAGACTTGTATTGACAAAATGACATTGAGAGAAATTTTGAAATGACTTACGAGGGACTTGACCCGTTACTAACCAACCTAGCTTGGTATGGTGAACAAACACTCCTGGTGATATTTTAACCTTAGAGCTAAGGAGACATTGCCAAAATACTTGGGCACTGAGAAGTATGTCTACCGGAGCGCTCGTATTAAATGTTGGATCTGCCAACTGAATGTTATGAGGAAATTGCCACTTTCTAATTTCAAAAGAATTACTAGGGGTGTTACTGCCAATAGTATCAATGGCAAGGCCATTCAACTGCAATGTTGTGTTACAATTCACAGCATCTTTGATGTGAACACGAACAAAATGCAAAGATTTAACATTGCTATTGTTAATACCGGTAACCTGAATTAATGTAGGTTGCTTGGGAAGACCAAGTTTCTTAATGAGACGCTCACTTATGAAGTCATGGGTGGCGGCATTGTCCAATAAGGCACGTGCTTCAAGCCATCTACCAGAGGAATCTTGAACTTTTAATAACACGGTTGATAGTAGCACCTGGGAACTACGAATTGAGCTAGAGCTCTGAGTATAAGATTGCGCATTAGCTCCTGGGGATGCATCTTTAGAACATCCAGGGAAAGGAGCCTGACGTGGCTTTTCAAACCTATGAAGCAAGGTATGATGTTGAGCCTTGCAATGGGAGCAAGTATTTTTAGATAAGCAATCAGGCACCATATGCCTAGTTGACAAACAGTTGTAGCAATATCTTTTTTGAGCTATTAATTTGCGTCTTTCGTCGGTAGAAAGGGCTTTAAAGGCAACGCAGGAATATAACCTGTGAGGTGCTTTACAGAGAATACAATCCGTTGAATTATGTTGAACAGTAAAGACAGCAGATTTGTTTATTTTAGCACCGACTGGTTTCACAACATTAGATTTGTTATCTGCACTTCCTGACATATGACAGGCTACAGCTGACAAAACCTGACATCTATTATTCATAAACGTAAGCAATGAATCATAGGTATATGACGTGTCATTTGTTAGTTCCCTCTCCCATGCCTTTAAGGTTGATGAATCAAATTTAGAAGTAACCAAGTGAATTAAGAATAGATCCCAATGCTCGACCGGTTGATTCAACCGTGCCAATGCTCTGACATGTAGTTGGACCGTGTCACTTAAGGCTCGCAGTGTTGACAAGCTTTCAGCTCGCAAGGTGGGCAGGCTAAATAAGGCTTGAATATGCCTTTGTAAACATAATTTTTCATTGCCATAACGGCCTTTAAGAAGCTCTATAGCAATGTTATAGTTTTCTCCTGTTAAGGGAAGTTCTCTTATAAGTTGAAGGGGTGGTCCCTGCAAAATGGATTTTAAGTAATGAAATTTCTGAATTTCTGGAAGTGTGGCATTATTATGTACTAATGAACTGAACAATTCAAAGAATGATTGCCACATCTCTTCCTTTCCTGAAAAATGCGGAATTTCAATTTTAGGTAGCAATGGTTTGATACCATTCCCATGGTCGCTAATTCTTCCTTGAGTTTCCTCTACCTTCAACGCCAGGGTCAAAGTTCTAACTAATGCCACGGCCTGAGCATGTGTATCAAAGTAATTACTCTCTACTTCTTCCCTATCTGATTGATGTTCTGGACTTTTGATTTCAATTTCAAGTTGCACGAGATCATATTTCTCGTACGCCTGTTCAAAAGCTTTTAAACGCTGAGATATAATGTCAAGGTTTTGTTCCTCTTTCGGTAGAGTAGCTAAATATTTTTGAAAACGGGTAAGTTGACCTTTGTAGGCCGCCCGAGAGTTTAACAGTTTATCATCAATTATTGGTGGCATGGCTGGAAAAGTTGGAACAACTCACTCACCAAAGCTGCTTGTGGCACCAGACAGACCTGCTCTCCGGAAAGAAACCAGTTGTATAATATACTGGGATTGTTTCCGCCTTCCCGCAGATCTCCCGCGCTAGCCACGATATACTGAAATGTATAAAACAAATATTAGATTGCACCAGTTTTTTTTTTTGAATTGAATTTGTGGTCTCAGAATGAAGGTTCTGGGCTCGATCCGGGGTTGAGGTACCATGGAAAAGGGTGTACCTAATGGATGTGGTACATCCTAAGGGATTTAGATAGAATGAGGTTTCGGGCACAAGAGGTGATAATGAAGGACAGTGCGGGAAAAGACCAAAATGTTAAAACTTAGATTTAAATGATATTTATTTAATATAAAGCAAATATATTGCAAGGAATGAATAGTTTCAAGGAAATTGCTTTAAAATTGACAATAAAAAACAGTAACAATTAAACATAACTCGTTTCTCCAGGAAACGTAAATTGAGCTGTAACTAACTTTAAAGGATTAAATATAAAATTACTGAATAAAAGAAGCATAATAATTTAAATTCAACCCAGAGTAGATTTAAAACAAAATACTCTTCTGACGGAAAGAATCCGGGCAGAGTGTATGAAGTGAAAGGGTTACCACCTCTTCTGTTGTGTGATACAGGAAGTATCAGATCTCCTTAACCATCTTCCGAAGGTAGGCCGGCTGCCGGAGGTCATCAGTAGCTGGCGGTAATTTAGTGCGCCCGCTCGGGCTTGTGCGAGGTCAGTCAGGCATACTCCAGGGTTCCGGGTTCGGAACCAGAGTTGATGATGGTAGATTCTCCTTTGGCGACCAGCATAGAGAGGCTCTTGGTAGTACCTCCCGCGGCTGGTGAAGTTATGTCCTTAGAATCAAGATTTGCAGAGTAGATCCGTGTTGAAGATTTGGTTGAAGTGAAGGCTGATGAGTTTAGACTGCCCGGGCAGGCAGCCAGATCCAGAAGAGAGATTATGCCGGCGGAGAAGAGACTCCGGCAGCAAGAGGTACCCCGAGAGGGCTGTAACCCCGGCAGGTATGTCGTGAGCAGGTGTGATCAGTGGAGAAGAGTGGACAAGAGTAGACACTGTAGGCTGGGAGACCTAAGGCTATATAGCGGTAGTGACGTCAGCGCGCCGAACCTTCTAGCATGAAGGTGTGGCGAGAGAGCAGCCAATCACAGCACAGCCCCATGCACATTGCGAGCGTTACCGCTGGAGAGAGCTCAGTACTCGTGAGAAAATGTGACAGTATGGTACGTCTAGAAAGACACTACAGAAAAAAGGTGAGTTGACATGAATATTACAGAAAAGCAATTAAACTGAAACACCAATATTAAACAAATCAGAACACCGCGTTCAGACTGCAATTCACGAAATTAAAAATAATGGGGCAGAAAAATTGAACGTGTGTTTCACACCGTAAGGGAAACATAGCCAACAAAAACATTCGCAAAGCGAACAGGGGCCATAACCGTATTGTAAATCTGCATTTTGGTTTTGATGCTTATCTCATTCTTCCCTACTATTGTATTATTCATCTGATAGTAAGCTGAGATGGTCTTTTTAGTTCTATTGAGTACCTCTTGCTCTATTTTCCCATCACTACTTAATATGGTGCCAAGATATTCAAAAGTTTCTACTTTTTCGAGAGGTCTTCCTCCACAAATTATGTCAAGTTGTTGTTCCTGTCTGTCCAGTTTTGAGACCCACATTACTTTGCTTTTATCTGTATTCATTACCATTCCTTTCCTTTCCAATTCTTCATACCATTCCACCAATGCCTGCTGAAGTCTTTCTGGTGTATCAGCAATCACTATTATATCATCTGCATAGAGGAGTGCTTGCAAGTATACAGGTCTTAGTCTCCACATACCAAGCTTGGTCCTATGGGTTCGCCACTTACATATTTTTGTTATTTCATCCAGGACGATATTAAACAGAAGAGGGCTGAGGCTATCGCCTTGTTTTACTCCTCTCTCCATTTGGAATACTCCAGACATTTCACCATCTATACGAACTATTCCCACAGGTTGCTGGTATACACTCTTCACAGCATTTAACAGTCTCATTGGTACCTTCTTCGCTGCCAGTGCCTCCCATATGCTCTGCCTCGGCTCAGAGTCAAAAGCTGCCTTCAGGTCTAGAAACGCAAGGTACAGGTCACGGATTATGGTAATGCTCTTCTCTATTACTGTTCTAATTGTGTAGATGTGATCTTGTGTCTGACGTCCTGGCCTAAAAGCTGCCTGATCCTCTTCAATATCATTTTCCACCACATTCCTAAGTCTCCTTTCCAGCACCCGAGTGTAGATCTTGTACGCTACAAATGATAGGCAGATAGCCCTGTAATTATTACAGTCGTAGCTGTTCCCTTTCTTGTGCAACGGGATAATTAGATTCTTCTTCCATTCCTCTGGTATTCTGTTCTCTTCCCACATTCTCCATAACAGCTTAGTAAGTTGCTTCACTACCTCAACACCTCCATATTTCATTAACTCTGGAGCAATTCCATCAGGACCTGCTGCTTTACCAGTCTTAATTTGTTTAATTGCCATTATGACCTCAATTTCTTCTATATTTCCTTCTATTTCTTGATTTTGCACATCTTCATGTGGTCCATAAACAATCCCATCCTCTTGCTCTACCGCATTTTTCTGGAACTTCTCCTCATAGTGTCTTCTCCACACTTGAAGCACTTCTGCCTTCTCTGATACTAGGTTATTCCCATTCTTGATTGTCCTAGTCTGCTTTCCATACTTCCCTCTTATAGACTTTATGGTTTTCCAAAAGCTTCTTGTATTCTTCTCTCTAGCTTTGCTTTCAACCATATTCCCAAACTCTTCCCAAGATTTTCTCTTAGCTTCCTTCACCACTCTTTTCGCTTCATCCCTTCTTCTGATGTATTCTTGCCTGTTTTCTTCCGTAGGACATCCTATATATCTTTTCCATGCTTATTTCTTGCTCTTTACCTTTTCCTTCACTTCTTCATTCCACCAACTTGTTCTTATCTTTCTGGTATCTACCACTGCCTTTCCACACACTTCTTCTGCTGACTTTAGCAACACTGATTTTATGTCATTCCACATGTCATTGATTTCTTCACTTCCGTTAGTTCTTATTTGCATCTTCTTCTTCTTCTTCACTAATTTTGCATACTGGGACCTTTTCTCTTCTTTTTGGAGTTCCTTCAATCGGATCACCTCAAACCTTTTGGTTCTTGGTTGGATTGGCCTCTTGAATCTGGTGAATCTTAGTAACAAGCGATGAAGCTAATTATGGCTCTATAATTCCATAATCAATTAATAAATCCAATAGTTTCCTGAATACTATGCAAGACTATCTCAATAACAATAAGAATCTTTACGTGGATCGTGACATTAATCTTTACAAACATGTTCCTCACAAAAATACATACAGTTTCTCCATACTCTTTACTTCCAACTTGTACAAAACGTTGCTTCGATGCAATATACTTAAATACCTCTTTACTTTGTGAACAAGACTTTCATATAGCGTTTACACTACGCTTATATTCATATAACATTACACTCTTTACGACGATGCAGCACGGCATTACTAATATCAAATACCCATCTGTATACATTCACACAATGTATCAGAATCTGTGACCCTACTGTATATTCCCGCAAATGTGGTATATCTTTCATGCTGCACATTATAAAAATATCCTGCTACCATTATACATTCACTTCGTGCCTTTTAATACATTACTTGTTCCTTTTCACAATATACATATATATCGTTCTCGTGCAACTCTACACTGCCTGTAGTTACATTCTTGCGCTAGTATCTTTCAACTTTCATATTTATCCACGTTACAATGAAATTTATAAATATATACATCTCCTGTGATCATAGTCTGCACATATCCGTTTTATTTAATAAAAATAAAAACATATCCTCCCTTCCTAGATAGCTTTGTAGAATTATCGCTTTTAACGACTACTCTCTTGTAGATATGCATGTTGTTAACAGCTGAAGTGTTTGCCATATGAACTTTCCTAGATGGCATTGGAAATTCATATCGTAGTAATAACGGTGTATTCAGATGGCTGCTGTTCATCTTGCAGTGGAATTCTGTGGTAACCGTGGTTGTCTGGTCCACTCTAGATTCCCTTACATCGAATGTAGACTAGCTTCCCTCCATGATTTAGTTAATCATCATAACTTCCAATGTAGTTTCACAGTATAAATGTCCCCTCCGACTTGAGGTTGATAACATCGTGAAATGTTTCTCAAATTGTAATGAAAATATGCTTGATATAACGCTTAATATGCTGAAGTACTTTTGTAAAATAATGTAGTACTTTGCGTTGAATACTTGTCGTAATTGTAGCCGAAGTTTAATAGAATGTTTCGTTGCTAATAAAACCGTTCTTATTCATTGCGTTGTAGCTTCAAGTTCTCAATATTTCAATCTCGTGTTTCTTCACGGGCGATGTTTGTTCTAGTTGAGTGCTATCGAAGGCTCTCCCTCGGTCATAGTTTCTGCTACCGTTGCTATCAATTTATGTGAAGTGGTTTTTCTCTGGAGCTCTGGTTGACAAGGTCTGGCCTCGATCTGACGAAGTAATAGAATGATCCTTCTTTTCTGCTGCCGCGAGTATCCTGGGTTCAAAATGGCGGTAAACTAGCCTCGCACGCTTCTTAATAACCCTTATTTGCAAGTATCTCCTCTCGTAATCATTAATATTAAATTCTGATTCGGTGAATAAATTTCGTTTCTGATCCTTTTGATAATAGTGTGCTTTAATACTGTATAATTTCCATTTTAAAATATAATGATATTTTTTCCTCATATTAATGGAATTATCTGATTGGTTGATCAGTTGTCAAGCAAATCTCATTGTTGTTATCAAAGTCATTGGTGACGTGCGCCAAATCTTTCTTTCTCTTTCTTTCAAAAGTGGTGTCGCGTGCAACTCTCCTGTTGACACTGCTTGGCTAACAAAAACCTGTCTTAATCGACTCGCTTGTAACTTTGGTCAGATTCCCGCCACTATAAATCTGATTCTCCCCTGTGTTAAAATAAAATTCACAGATATAAATTCATTCTGGCTTGTTATAAAAGCTGTATTTTCCTTCTGCAACTCATATATAGCTTTTATTATCATCACAGAGTAGGCCTACTTGTGTGTATAAAAAGTTGTTCATACTACTTCTTTATTTCTTAGCAAAAATTGTCACACAAGACAGTTTGAATCGCGCCTCATGCATTTTCTTATGGATATTAAATTCGAGTTCAGTACCCATTGCAAAACATTCCTTTCCAATGAAATCGACCTAACAATTAGCCTATACGCGACACGATCACGATCACCTGACTAATAAACTAATAATGTGAGTGCATAAATTGTTGTTGATTTATTTTACTCTCTTGTGACATCTCGGTAATCAGCCCCATTTAGTTGAGTGTGTGTTGTACTTGTCTGATAACCTATAGACTGTTTATGTAATGACTGTAGTAGTGTGTGTAGCTGTATTAGGAACAGGGCTGAGATAAGTGCCCCGGGACTTGAAGTAAGGTAATGTACTTTCCGGACATTTGCCTGGAGGGATGTGGATAAACAAACTCAGGATAGCCGCATTCAGTGCCAGGATTTGAACCTGTGACCTTCGAACTTGCTGCAACTGTCCTCTGTCATGGTGCACGATTTAACTGCAGAAATGTTATCAGTCTTAATGAATATTTTATGAAATAGGATTGCGTTAATCAATAAAATCATTACGAGTACTGATATTATTAGCCAGTTGTATTTATCAGATTTCAAGGCGGCTTCGGTGGCGTAGTCTGTATCATGCTGAACAGCTATGCCCAAGATCGCGGCTTCAAACCCGGTCAAATTCGTCGGATTTTTCAGAGCGTTAAAATCCCTCAGTATACCTTCCTTCGGAGGGGAAGAAAAGCCAGCGGGCCCATGGCATAGGTTTATGGCATGAAAAAGAACCTACCACTACAATATTGGTAGTGTAAAATTTGTAGGTTATTTGGTTTACAAACGCTCTATCAAGTTCCAACGTTCATCACTGGGTGACAGTGGCGTCTGGTAGACAAACTTGGAACTACTTGAAATTAAACTCTCATTCATCTTCGTTCATTTAATCTCCCCTTAGCTCCTCTCGTGAGGTTGCTGTCAGGAAGGGCGTCCGGGCGTAAAAGCCATCAGCCAGATGGAATTTGTAACGCATCTCATCCCCAACCCCGTTGGAAGCGGGATTAATAAGGGGTAGATATGGATAGATTTATCAGTTTTATGAGACAAAGTCCAGATCATTTAAATTTAGTTATGGTAAGACTTGGGACACCATGGCCATTAGCCCCGTGTAGTTAGTTGGGTGTGTGTTGAACTTGCCTGATAACCTGTATTTATGTGATGACTGTAGTGGTATGTGTAGCTGTAATAGGGGCAGGGATGAGGTAGATACTCCAGGACTTGAAGTACTGTAAGGTACTGCTCGGTTCTAAGCTCTATGAACTTGCTGGGTGAGGTGACGCTGGAGGCAGGAAGAGAAATGCCTATCAACAGCCCGCCTTGTTATCTAGAATTTCCTGTCTATTCCAGTAGTGCTAACATACGGCCGTTGTCTAAACCACTGTGGTGTTGCGAATGAGTGAGTGAGTGACGAACCAATATATTTTGGTTCTATTACTACTCACGGACCGGGAACCCCCCACATCTCTCCTCATCGACCGCGATCCACATCCCTCTCAGGTTCACAGAGCTTGGAAATTGTATTTTACCTGGAGGGAGTGGAAATACCTGGAAAAAAAACACTCTCAGAATAGCCACTCTCATCGCCGTGATTCGAACCCGCGACCTCCGGACTTGCAACAGATGCCTTCGTGGTGTAGACATGCTGGTTACATTTAGTAATCTGTCCCTAAAGTTGGAAACACTGCAGTTTGTATGTGTTAGGTAACCTGTTTGAGCTACGGATATCATTCATCCAGGTAACTTCACCAGTCGCTATCTGTGTCATCACACGGTATATCTGTGTCCCGTCACATGGACTGAGAAACGTGATATTACTTTAGAGGAGGTAATCATATGGCACAGTGATTTATTGATTGATTATCAGACCAAAGTGACTGATGGACACATTAGATATTTCATTCGCTGCACTTCAGAATTCCGTTTGCGATTTTGCTAAATGGGGCGATGGCAAGGAAATGTGAAGTGGGAGGAAGGTATTCTGTGACAGAATGGAAATCCCAGGACGGCAGATGCTGCTTCAGCAATACAGGGGCAGTGTTGATGGATGTGACTAGTGTCTAAAGGGACTAACCGTTCCTCAAGCGGGCAGATAACAATCATCTCTACAAAAATCATCTCTATAACAAAGTCACCGGTTCTTGGATGTAACGGATAATCTCGAGAACCATTGGATTGATTTTGATCTGGTTTCACCATTCTGTGAAGGATTTCTCGAGGAAGGTTTCTGTAGAAAAACATTCATTTATGACCAAACCAAGCCGAGCAGTAACGATTTCAATGAATCGAGTAGAAGGAAAACCTGCCACCCATGCGTCATTCAAACTTACACTTGGTAAACCGTTAAAAATATCTATAAACTACCAGTGTAATAATTGTTCAGCATGAAAAGTTCTACAAAAAAGTCCTTGACAGCACATCTCTAATTTAAATACATCGCCAACTATAGGCACAGTGTTTTTACTTTTTTCATTTCTTCCAACAATCTCCATTCAGTGTAAATTTTACATTACTAGCATTGGAGGGAGTTTACGAACTAGCGAGCGAGCATATCACCCCAGCTTCGGCCAGCATCAAACTGTTGAGTCGTGTCGAGTTAAGACTATGTTTGGAGTTTCGCTGTTCACCTCGGCTTTTCTGAATTTCGTCTGGGACCTGCTGTCCGTGCTCCTTTTAAGCTTACGCTGGGTAAACTGTTAAAGATAACGTGCGAAGCCAGGGTGGGTTGCTAGTATTTATATAATACGCCAACTTTTCTTTCAAAAAGGTTATTCTGGTGAGTAGCAGCCTCTCAGAACTAATCAACTCATTACTTGTCCAATACACGGTGAAGACATTAGCCAACTAATGGCTAAGCTACGTTTTGCTGCACGGCTGAAAGCAACGGGAAACTACAGCCGTAATGTTCTTCCCGGGCATATGCGCCTCTCTATATATAATCACGTCTGATGATGTCCTCCTCTCTTGTAAAATTCCATTCCAGATGTAAACTTGTCCCCCATTTGGACTTTGGTTGGGGACTACTCAAGAGAGGGTTAACATCACAGGAGTGACAAAGAGGAAAACTGCGTTCTACGGATCGGAGTGGAATGTTAGAAGTCTGATTGGCAGTGGAAGGTTAGAAAACTTAGAAAAGGAAGTGGATAGGTTGAGGTTGGATTAAGTTGATAGCTTGATAGGACACATACCTACGCACCCAGGAAAAGCAACCTGGTTATGGAAGGAAGGGTTGAGGACAATACCTGTGAGGGTAGACCAAGGTTAGTATATGTGAAACAGATTGTCTCCGATGTAAGGTGTGGTAGCTATATAGAGATGAAACGATTAGCTCCGGACAGGGAGGAATGGAGGGCTGCAACAAGCCAGTGAAAAGACTGAAGACTCAAACACACTTATAACTTGAAAAGGCAGACTTAAGATCTTCTGTTTCTAAAATGTCAGCCCATTCAACAAAGTATGATCATTGTGTGATCGACCTAAATTTTTCTGATCCGTAAAGCGTTTAGCACCGTTATACATCTGGTGTTCAGTGTGCATATCGCTATTTGACCTGCGTCGCATCGAGCCCACATAACATTAAAGTCGGTCGGGCGGTGTATACACATGGGGCACGTACAAGGAACCAATCGTACAAATAACCTGGTACGCAGGCATGACGGTTGACGGAGCTGGACATCCCTGAGGCAGCGGGTATATGCATTCGGTCACGCGACCGTTTTTGAGTGCCTGGGCAGTCCCTGCCAACATGTACGGTACTCGCTACTTCCCATCGATTTATATTAGAGAGTCGCCACATGATTTCGGAGCCTTGCAGTTCAATCTGGTGGCTGATTTTCCGTACTTTGTCCTCTTATAGTACAAAGTTTCAAGATAGGTTTCGACCCATCTTACTTGATACTCCCTTGGTATCGCTCAACTTATAAAATCACAAGAAAAGGTCAGTTTTCATATTGAATGAGTTACAAACATTTTTTAAAAATAAATTGTAGTTGTAATCTCTTAAACATTATTGTAATTGTAACGTCCTAAAAGTAATTGAATTTGAGGTGTTTGGCGCAAAAACCAGTCCAAAAACCAGTTCTGGAATAAAATTATCGTAATAGTAATTGAAGTTTTTTATGACAACCTCATTAGTAACTGTTTACTTGTGACAACTGATATTTAACTTAATAGTGGTTCTTCTACGAAGTACGTCCAGAAAGTAAGTTCCGTTTGGTAATAACATTAAATTGTGTACAGATACAGACAAATTATTTATTGCACAAAATTCTACAACCCTTAAACTACTTTTCCACCTAACTGCCGAAATGTTGCAGGTATTTGTCGTAGCTTGGCACGAGTTTTTGTATACCTTCTTCATAGACGTGTGCCGCCTGTGTCTTCAACTAGTTGTATGTCCACTGCAGCGCAGTTCCGCATATGCGCGGTAGACGCTCTGTATCAAGGAGAAGAAACGTGCGCCATTTGGAGAGCGCTGTCAGCCACGTACGCGTTGTTGTGCATGTTTACTCGTACAATGTCGGTGTTGATTGAAAATCCGGCCGCTTGTGAAATCAGATCTGTGATTCGATTTCTGAATGCTAGGAAAGTGAAACCAACTGAAATTTATCGGCAAATTTGCGAAGTGTATGGACAAAATGCGATGAGTGATTCAATGGTGAGAAGATGGGTCCGACAATTCAATGAAGGACGTTGTGAAGTGCACGATGAAGAACGAAGTGGGCGTCCATCTTTGGTTACAGAAGAACTGGTTCACGCGATTGATGACAAGATCCGGGAAAACCGCAGGTTTACAATTAGTGCTCTCGCTATGGAATTTCCCCAAATCTCACGATCACTAATTCATGAAATTGTTACCGAAAAACTGTACTTTCGTAAACTTTGCCGACGTTGGGTACCAAAGATTCTTACGGAGCAACACAAAACAAAACGGATGGATAGTGCACTTCAGTTTTTGACCCGTTACAATGAAGGCGGCGAAGAATTTCTGACACATATAGTCACAGAAAATGAAACTTGGGTTTCTTACGACACCCCTGAAAGTAAGCAGCAATCAATGGAATGGAGGCACACTTCATCCCCAGCAAAGGTTAAGCCGAAACAAATCTTGACACCTCGGAAAATGATGTGCACAGTGTTCTGGGACTGGAAAGGCATTTTACTCATTGATTTCTCACCGCGTGGTCAAACAATCAACGCAGATGCTTACTGCGAGACACCTAGGAAATTGCGCCGCGCAATACAGAGTAAGCGCCGAGGGTTGCTCTTAAAAGGTGTTGTTTTTCTTCACGACAACGGACGACCATACACTGCAAATGTGACGAAAAAACTCCTACAGGGATTTGGCTGGGACGTGTTTGACCACCCTCAGTACAGCCCTGACCTCGCTCCTAGCGACTTTCATCTGTTCACACATCTCAAGTCTTTCCTTGGCGGTCAACACTTCAACAATGACGAGGAGCTGAAAGAAGATGTCTCCAACTGGTTGAAGCCACAGGCGGCAAACTTCTATGAAGAAGGTGTCCAAAAACTTGTGCCACGCTATGACAAATGCCTGCAAAAGTTCGGCAGTTATGTGGAAAAGTAGTTTAAGAGGTGTAGAATGTTGTGAAATAAATAATTTTTCTGTATCTGTACACAATTTAATTTTATTACCAAACGGAACTTACTTTCTGGACGTGCTTCGTATTTTGATAATTTGTTACGAATCATGAATTAACGTATGTAGGCTACTAAGATTTGTTACAAATATTTCTGTGCTGAAAGGTGTATGACTTTTAGAGTATTGTATGTTTAGTAATGAAATTCAGCATGGATCCACAATTCACCAACTTGATCATTTTACACACATCAAAAAAAGTTTTGCATCACCTCGGTTCCAAGAGTTCCGGAACCGTTAAATACAAAGGGAATAGAGATCAACACAAACAACATTTCAGCTCGTTTTATTGCTCATGAGACCCACACATTGCATGTTGTACCATCATACAGCTAGACTTTCAGCATTTGTGGTCCAGATTGCAGTACACACCACTACCTCTAATACCCAGTAGCACGTCCTCTTGCATTGATGCATGCCTGTATTCGCCGTGGCATACTATCCACAAGTTCATCAAGACACTGTTGGTCCAAATTGTCCCACTCCTCAACGACAATTCGGCGTAAATCTCTCAGAGTGGTTGGTGGGTCAAGACGTCCATAAACAGCCCTTTTCAACATATCCCAGGCATGTTCGATAGGGTTCATGTCTGGCGAACATGCTGGCCACTGTAGTCGAGCGATGTCGTTATCTTGAAGGAACGCATTCACAAGATGTGCACGATGAGGTCGAGAATTGTCGTCCATGAAGACAAATGCCTCTCCAATATTCTGCCGATATGGTTGCACTATGGGTCGGAGGATGTCATTCAGGTATCGTAAAGCCGTTTCGGAGCCTTCCATGACCACCAGTGGCGTACGTCGGCCCCACATAATGCCACCCCAAAACATCAGGGAACCACCACCTTGCTGCACTCGCTGGACAGTGTGTCTAAGACGTTCAGCCTGACCAGGGTGCCTCCAAACACGTCTCCGACGATTGTCTGGTTGAAGGCATATGCGACACTCATCGGTGAAGAGAACGTGATGCCAATTCTGTGGGGTCCATTCAGCATGTTGTTGGGCCCATCTGTACCGCGCTGCATGGTGTCGGGGTTGCAAAGCTGGACCTCGCCATGGACGTCGGGAGTGAAGTTGCGCATCATGCAGCCTATTGCGCACAGTTTGAGTTGAAACACGACGTCCTGTGGCTGAACGAAACGCATTATTCAACATGGTGGCATTGCTGTCAGGGTTCCTCCGAGCGGCAATCCGTAAGTAGCGGTCATCCACTACAGTAGTAGCCCTTGGGCGGCCTGAGCGAGGCCTGTCATCGACAGTTCCTGTATCTCTGTACCTCCTCCATGTCCGAACAACATCGCTTTGGTTCACTCTGAGACGCCTGGAAACTTCCCTTGTTGAGAGCCCTTCTTGACACAAAGTAACAATGCGGACGCGATCTAACTGCGGTATTGACCTTCTAGGCATGGTAGAACTACAGACAACATGAGCAGCGTACCTTCGTCCTGGTGGAATGACTGGAACTGATCGGCTGTCGTACCCCCTCCGTCTAATAGGCCCTGCTCATGCATGGTTGTTTACATCTTTGAGCAGTTTTAGTGACATCTATGAACAGTCAAAGGGACTGTATCTTGGATACAATATACACAGTCAACGTCTATATGCCGGAGATCTGGGAACCGAGGTGATGCAAAACTTTTTTTGATGTGTGTATATAAGACCAAAAGTTTAGAAAACCTATGGCTCTACAGCCCTCTGAGAGCCTTCGTCTACCAAGCGACCCCTGTTTAGCAATATGTACAGTGAGACCTCTATTAAGAGACCAGTGATGGTTCCATGGAAAACTGGTCTTTTAGAGGGGAGGTGTCCTAATAGGGGTAGGCATTAAAAATAATTTTATACTGCATTATTAATAAAGTACAGTTGGAACACTGCATTGGTTCACATTTAGTACAAATTAATTACAATTAGATATTTTCTGAGCTCTGTCTTTTAAAAAGTCACGAATTGATCTCTGTTTCAGATTAGCACATCTTTTTTTTTTTTACAATTTCACTTTCTAGAATATCTCTGAGTGAGTTTGGAAGTCCATTTATTTGTTCTGGATTCGAAAAATCTTCTAGGAGAGCCGTTTTTTGTATTTTTATACGTTACATAACACTTTTTCTAATGACATTGTATGCTGATGCAGTTCTGTGCCAACAGAACCATTGTTTACATCATCATCCTTATCCCCACTCCAATGAGAAGGCAGACGAGAAGTGGTCTTTTAAAAGAGGTCAGACTGAGAAAATGCCTGGTCTTTGGTCGGGGAGAGGGGTGGTCCTTAAATAGAGGTAACAAATTCATTGATCTTATGAGGTTTTAAAATCGATTCCAAGAAAAATCGGTCTTTAAGAGGGGTGGTCTTTTGATGGGGGTGTTTTTTTTAGAGAGGTTTCACTGTATTACAGATTGCGGGGTGAAGAGGGTCAGCGCGTCGTTTTCTCTCGGCCGTTTACGTAGTTTTCCTGATCGGGGTCTCTACCATTCGGATCAGACATTACTTATTTGTCGTAATGGGTCCACCTCGTGGCGTACTGACTAGCATTCATGGACGATACCGTGGAGACCCGGGTTCGATTCCTGGCTCTGCCAAGAAATTTACTACTGTTCTGAGGGGCAAGAACGGGCTTCACTCAGCCTCGTGAGGCTGAAATAAGAAGAGGTGGGTACTAATCTGCGCAGCTCATAAAATCAATGCGCAGCTCAAAATCTAATCTGCACAGTTCAAAAAATCAATGCGCACCTCAAAAACTAATCTGCACAGTTCAAAAAATCAATGCGCACCTCAAAAACTAATCTCCGCAGCTCAAAAATTCAATGCGCAGCTCAATAAACAAATCTGCGCAGTTCAAATAATCAATGCGCACCTCAAAAGCTGATCTGCGCATCTCAAAAAGTCAATGCGCAGCTCAAGAAACTAATCTGCGCAGCTGAAAAAGTCAATGCGCAGCTACTCAGCCATCCTAGAAGTAGCTTTCCGCTTCTACTCCAGGTGAATGCCAGGATGGTACCTAAATTGAGACAACAGCTGCTTCTTACCAATACCCACGCTCTAGTAAAGTCATCATGATAGCACAGATAGACTACAATCAGACATATTCCTCATACAAGTACACGGGTGCATGACCTTACTTCCTCCTTTCCTTCCCTTCCTTAAATTTCTTCTTTCCCTTTATTCATTCATTCCTCCATTCATTCCCTTTATTTTAAATTAATTTCATACCGTATTATTTGTTTTAAGCACCTTCTTTCCCGCCTTAGTTGGATAATATGTGCCCTTAGCAGACTGCTCCTTTCCCTCTCGGTAGTTAAGTCAAATTAGATGGACGCCTTAATAAATGAGTTGGCTGGTGGGTTCCTCAGTTTAGGGGCTGCAACAACACGGTTATGTAGCCCCGTGTACTTTGGGTGTGTGTAGAATCAGTCTGATAACCGGTGTTAATTGTGATGGCTATATTACTGTGTGTTATCTGTCATTCAGGTTTATTTATTTAATCGTATGGTGAATTACATAAAAACAAGTCACAAATCCAACTTCAAGTTTTGGAGCCATTCCACAGTACATTCTCGAAGATGAAACAGATCACTATGGCTCCCGGAGTAGGCGTGTAGAGGGCAGCGCTGGATGATATGGTTCATGGTCTGTTCCTCCTCATTGCATTGACACAATGGGGAATCTATCCAACCCCATTCAGGTAAGGAATGCAGACGATCAATTTCAAGTAGTTCGTACTTTTGCTACCAAATGCTACTGTCAACGGCACCTAGATGCGAACTTGGCTACTCTATGTCATCGCAACTGGCACCCGGCGACGGACATTGGACCTTAATAGAGCGTTAATCAAATCTAACCTACAACTTTACCTTCACAAATATGTACAGTAGTTAGTGGAAGGTTCTTTCACATGCCATAAATCTACGAGTATGACATGGTCCCGCTGGCTTTACTTCCCTTCCCAAGGAAGGCATACTGAAGGATTTTTAACGCTCTTAGAAAATCCGACGACTTCGGCCGGGTTTGAATCCGCGATCTTGGGCATAGAAGCACAGCATGCTACCAACTACTCCGCCGAATCCGCTTTAATAACTGAGTGTGTCAGACTAATTGAACCGTCACTTACATATATAGAACTGATGACCACGGTGTTCAAGCCCCTCGAATGCAACAATAATTATTTGGATCCAGTTTGTACTCTGTGGGTATCTTTCGGAGCTTAACCTATCCCTTCAGAGTTGCCATCTGATTTCACTGACAGCTGTTCACTTCTTGTTGCTCGTGCTGGTGAAGGGAGGATAGGATGCAGCAAGCGTCACAGTGGAGGTAGGGACAATAAACCACTTGAGCGGCCACTTCAAAGAACAGAGGCAAGTGTGGGGACTTGACTCCCCTCATTGGACAAATACGATCCACAAGGCTACCAACTTACACATCATTCAATCTCTCCACAGATTGTCACGGTGGGTGAGTGGTTATCGTGTCGGGTTACCAACCCCCAAGCTTGCAGGTTCGCTCCTGGCCATGGAAAGTGATTTTTCTTTTAAGGCGAAATAAATCACGAAACGCATGTCATACGTTGTTGTCATGTCAAAGACCCCATCTGAATTCAGTAGACTGTGTTCATAATAGCAAAATTAATCTCGGTATTTTCCGCCAACACAAAAAGTTCCTCCATTCTGTACTAGAAAGCGCCCTAGTGACAAGGAGCCCAGATATCTAACCTCCTTGACTTTCATAGCGCTCCAAGGAACAACAAAATTCGACATGCAAGCTGCCCTTTGGGCATCAAATAACAAAGCTTGCACCCGGCACCGAGGCCGTACTGTATTATTATTATTATTAATATTATCTCTCCACAGACAGGGATTTTAAATTTCCATACATTTCCTCATGTTGTGTGACGTTTGCTAAATTCAGGTCAGGTTCTCTCGCCTTTTTAGCCTATTTTCATTTATGAAACGAGTAGTTCCATGAAGAAATAAACAGCCTAGTTTCATATATCCTACTTATATTAATTGCCTATATCAACATACAAATTTTCAGTTTGATTGCTGTGATAGATTCTTAGATACCGGTATTGAGAACCTTCAAAATATTTCGGATGGTCGCCATGTTGGATTTTTATATAGAGGCCTTAGAGTTATGTATTATTACATGAAGATTATTGTGTAAGTGTTTTATTCAAACTTCAATCGCATGATTAGAACACAAGAATTAGAAACAAGATATTAAAATTTCACTCAGCCGCCATCTTGTGGTTATGAAAATAATTTTAGTGAATTAGATGCCAGTGGATTAAAATTTATATACGCATATACCGTGCCAAGTTTCACTGCGCTCGGATGGTTAAATCGCGAGAAACGTCCATTTGAATATTTAAATTTTACGTCGCCGCCATGTTGGATTTGTGCTCACCAGGTCAATGAACGTCCCATAGGTGAGCTTATGTTTATAACCTCTATACACATACAAAATTTCAGTTTGATTGCTGTCATAGATCAATAGATATTGAGAACCGTCTAAATACTTCGGATGGTCGCCATGTTGGATTGTAATATATGTAGGCCATACAGTTATGTACTATTAGATGACGATTATTGTGTACGTTCATTATTCAAACGTTGATTTCGGTCGCATGATTAAAACACATGAAATAAAACCTTAATTATAAAATTTTGCACAGCCGCCATCCTGAGGTTATGTATACAATTGAATTAAATTAGATGTCAGTGCTTTGCAATTTCTATAGTCATTTGCTGTACCAAGTATCACTGCGTTCGGAGGGTTAAATCGCGAGAAACGTCGGGCGGGCATCAATTCCACCCGGGAATTCCAGTCAGGTAGCCAGGGTAACCTCAATTCCACCCAGTCCTCCAAGGGACCCAGAAATGAGTTCCTCAACTCCGTCCAGGCTTTTCCCCATTGACGTAAACAAATGTCATAACCCTCCTGCTCGCATACCAAGGGCCATGTCAAGCACCTTATGCAGCGCATGAGTAGAAAACAAGTAGTTCCGTGAAGAACTATACAGCCTATTTTCATATACCCTACTTATGATAACTGCCACTATCAACATACAAAATTTCAGTTTGATTGTTGTAATAGATTCGTAGATATTGAGTACCGACTAAATATTTCGGATGGTCGCCATGTTGGATTATATATATGTATTTTTTTAAAAGTCGCAAATTTACGTGGCCGCCATGTTGGTTTTGTAGTTACCAGTTTTTCAAAAGTCACATAGGTGAACTTCTAGTAGTTCCCTTTATCACCGTAATAAATTCCAGGGTGATATCTGTAATAGTTTGGGAGATATTGAATGCTGGTGAAATATTTCGCAAAGCCGCCATGTTGGATTGGTGAGACGTAACAAAATTTGAAGGGCACGGTCGAGGTCGCCCGGAATAGTACTATGAACTTACCGAGTTTCATTGAAATCGCTCCAGCTGTGTAAAAGTTATTAGGGGGAGACACACACACACACACACACACACACGGACAAAAGGTGTTCTCATAAGCCTATTTTTTCAAAATTGAAAGTAGGCTAAAAATAGTAAACTTGGCAGACTTATGTAAAAGAATATTATGATATATTTTCAATCACCGCCACCAAGTCCGCTCAATCGTTAAATCAGATATAAACATCATACAAAGAGCTAGATATTAATCACTGTTGTTGAATAAAAATATGGACAGGAAATTTAATAAAATAAGAAAAATCAGCATCTTAAAATCACATAAATCTTTACTTCATTTCAAACTATACAAAAAACATTAGATGAAACTCTTTTCATTCCCTAACTATTGTGTGAGAAACACACTTCACAAGATCTAATATTCTCATTGTTTGGTTGGCGTACTGGACTGCATGAGCTTGTATTCAATGAATTCTTTTCTCACACGACTATTCTTGTCTTTGCTCGACACACACCCGCTGCTGTTAAGTAGAATGTACGTGTCTGTCTGTATCTGATGTAGGCACTAAAAAAAACAAATATATTTGGATGAGGTGTTGTACTTGTGTTGTCGTGTGGAATGCAATATTTGGATGAGGTGTTGTACTTGTGTTGTCGTGCGGAATGCAAGAATACGCTCATGCGCTGCAGAAGGTGTTTGACGTTGACCCGGCCCTTGGTATGCGAGCAAGAGGGTTATGACATTTGTTTACGTAATTGGGGATAACCCCTTTGCCGACCCCTTGTCAAAGCCTGAGCGGAGTTGAGGAACTTATTTTTGGGTCCCTTGGAGGACCGGGTGGAATTGAGGAAAATCGTGCGGAATTGATGTTCGACCGAAACGTCTATTTAAATGTTTCGACTTCGCTTGGCCGGCATGTTCGTTTTGTAGTTACAGGTTTTTGAAAGTCACACAGGTGTTTGTGTAGTAGTGCCCTTTATCACCGTACACAATTTCAGGGTGATATGAGTAATAGTTTCGGAGAAATAGAATGCCGGTGTAATATTTCGCACAGCCGCCATGTAGGATTCGTGAGACGTAATAAAATTTGAAGGGCACGGTCGGGGTCGGCCGGAGTTGTACTATGACCTTACCGTGGTTCATTGCAATCGCTCCAGCCGTTTTAGAAGTTATTATGGGGTACACACACAGGGACGCACACACACAAATACACACATAAATGAAAATAGGCTCAGAATAGGCTTATGAGATCTTTAGTTTATATGGAAATTGAAGCACGCAGAAACAGATGTTCTTAAACCAATAATTGGAGAAATCTATTTAAGCACATCTTGTTTATTTGTTGAAACGCATTTTATAAACAAATAAGTATATTTCCGTTGATATTCCAAGAAATGCAAGATGTTTCCTGTACTATTGAGACGATTTGGAAGATTTTGGTACAAACCGCACCTTCTAACACCCTGTGGTTCATGAGTTTGAGTTTTGTGAAACATACGCCTTTCTGTAGTGTCTGTATAGTATTGTTACGGCTGTGAGTTTGTGTCATCGCTCGCCGCATGATTCACAACTGCCCCAGGGTTGGGCTGTGTGTGCTCTGCCTCAGTGTATTACGTGCGCGTTACGCAACGGGCTGCGAAGTGAAAGGGATGGTCCAGACTATTCGTGACCCAGCCAGTGTTGGAATCCTCGAGAATCCGTGGACCCTGGATGGGTCTAGAAGCATTTATTGAGTCACCAGCCTGCTATATAAGAGCGACATGTCAAGCATTTGTTGTTGTTGTGTTTTACGAGCTACAGTAGTGCGAGCGTTTATCGTGAGCGACAGAAGTTTGGTGACTTGCGAAACCCCTTGTGAAGCCGTTTCTCTTGACAGCGAGGAAGTGAGAAGCATACAGGGGACTGCCTATGTTTTCGTAAGTAACTGTAATTTGTGTACATAGGGGAGAGTTGCATGTAGTTCTGTCAAGGCTATCAGACTCATTAGTGAGAAAATTAACTGTTGACAAGTGAAAGAGGGCAAGGGCTCTCCATAAGCAAGAGACTTGAGGAAACTGGAATAAGGTTCCAATTGCTTGTATTTACTGATGAGTGCTGTATCTTTCTGGCCACAATAAAGTTAATTATTTCATTTAAAGGAACAATCTGTGTTGTGCTTCAACCCACCGTAATCCAGTTAACAAAAAGTGCCACTAGGGGGGTGGCACGTAACAGTATATACGAAGAGTTCGATAACCCAGATGCTAGGCTCCTTAAAACAAGAATTATCATCATCATAATTATATAATAACAACCCGCCCCGGCTTCGCCCGGTATCTTTAACGGTTAAACCCAGCGTAAGCTTAAAAGGCGCACGGACGGCAGGCCACAGACGCAATTCAGAAAAACCGATGTGAGCTGCGAAACTCCAAACACATATATTCTTCTCTGAAGTCTTAACTCGACACGACTCGACAGTTTGTTGCTGGCCGAAGCTGGGGTGATAGGCTCACTCCGAAGCTAGTAATAATATGTCCACTGAATGGCGATTGTTGGAAGAAATGAAAACGTAAAGACACTTACAGTGGACGATGTATTAAAGACAGAGATATGCTGTCATGGACGTTTTTGTAGAACTTTTCATGCTGAACAATTCTTACACTCATAGTAGGCTATAGGCTATAGATATTTTTAACGATTTACGCAGCATAAGCTTAAAAGGCACACGGAGGGCAGGTTTTTCTTCGACTTGATTCACTGAAATCTTTACTGCTCGGCTTCCTTTGGTCATAAATGAATGTTTTTCTACAGAAACCTTCTTCGAGAATTCCTTTACAGAATGGTGAAACGGCATCAGATTCTCGAGATCACCCGTAACATACAAGAATCGGGGCCTTTCTTTATATTATGTAGATAATATTTTTGGTACTGAAGAGTGGACGATTGTTTTATATATTTCGTAATGGTTGTAACCCAAGCTTGTACTTTGTGGCACTAACAAATAATGTTATGTGTAGACGCAGATGTCCACAAGAATAACATAAATGCACCACCACGCATTAAATGGAACTAGAATTCAATCCACAGCAAATGAGCATAATACAATCAACTGCTGACGTACAGCTTAAAGTAGGCTTAAGAGATAACTGTTTGTTTGTATGTTTCACTAATAACTTCTGATTGGTTGTACCTATTTTAACGTAATTAGTACTTCAGTGCAGAATACCAACCGTTCCCAATTTATTTTCGTAATCTATGTCAATCCTGTAATTCTAGTATGGTGCCAGCTGACCATACTGCAATATTCTGCACACCATTATTGAAGTTCTGATATTTTAAACTGACAAAATAACAAAGTACAGGTAATAAGTTCTCTTTAGTTCATCTTGAATTCCGGAGGTCATAGGTTCAAAACCTGGCTCTGACAATAACTGTCCTGAGTATGGCTTCCTCCGAGTTGTTCTACAATCCACCTAACTTTAAGTTCTAGAGAACTTACACTATCGCTAATACAGCTACATGCACTATTACTGTACATTCCCGTTAAAATACGCGTATCAGACAACTTTAGCACACATCCAAGTAAAGGGTGCGGGAGACCAAAATGTCCCACGACCCTAAAATGAATTAAAAATAAATAAACTTTCTTTCTTTCTTTCTTTCTTTCTTTCTTTCTTTCATTCTTTATGTCATTTTTTCATTAATGATATCTTTCTTTCTTTCTTTCTTTCTTTCTTCCTCTTGTTCCTTCTATCGTCCTTTCTTTCTTCCTCTCTTCCTCTTGTTCCTTCTATCGTCCTTTCTTTCTTTCTTTCTTTCTTTCATTCTTTCTTTCATTCATGATTTCTTTCCTTCTTTCTTTCTTTCTTTCTTTCTTTCTTTCTTCCTTTCTTTCTTTCTTCCTCTCTTCCTCTTGTTTCTTCTATCGTCCTTTCTTTCTTTCGTTCTTTCTTTCTTTCTTTCTTTCTTTCTTTCTTTCATTCATGATTTCTTTCCTTCTTTCTTTCTTTCTTCCTTTCTTTCTCTTGTTCCTTCTATCGTCCTTTTTTCGTTTCTTTCTTTCTTCCTTTCTTTCTTTCTTTCTTTCTTTCTTTCTTTCATTCTTTCTCTCTTCCTCTAGTTCATTCTCTCGTCCTTTATTTCAATCTTTCTTCCTCTTGTTCCTTCTCTCGTTATTTATTTTTCTAGTTCTGTCTTTCTTTCTTTCTTTCTTTCTTTCTTTCTTTCTTTCTTTCTTCTCTCTTTCTTTCTTTCTTTCTTTCTTTCTCCCTTCCTTTCTATCTTTTTCTCGTTCTTATTTTCTCCTGCATGGTTGCGCAGCGGTGAAGCTGTTGTCCTCTCACCAAGGTGGACCGGGTTCGATTCGTGGCCAATGCATGTGAGACTTTTAAAGTAAAATGCCATGCCCTGCGGTTCAAATTCCACGTGAAAAGCAGGTCCCGTGGCTCATGATCGCTGAATTAACGGTCACATAAAACTACAAGCTTCCTTCCTTGCTTCCTTCCTTCCTCTCGTTCTTTCTTTATTTCTTTTGTGCTTTCCTTCTGTTTAACATTCTCTTGTTCCTTCCTCCTTTCTTTATTTAAATTTTCTCTCGTTCATACTTTCTTTTAATCTTGATTTCTTTTGTTCATTCTATCTTTCATTCATTCATTCATTCATACCGTCAGTAGTAATAATTTCCTTTATTCCGGTATTAGTCCATGTGCTCTCTCTAGTGAGACGAACTCCATGTCTGAGCTCGACCTCAGGTCTTCGACCCGCTCAGTCGATCAATTGAAACAGATTACCGTTGAGGTCACGTTGCAATAAAATGAATCTGACAGAGAACATCGTAATGAATGTCAATCAATTAGTGAGAAACCCTTAATCATTTTTAGTTTGGAAATAGAGCGATCAACTCGACATCATTCATTAGCGACGCAATCAGCTGACCATGCAATGGAATTACAGGTTTAAATCGGCTGTTGGCTTCCTGAATAAAATATTAAAGCTACATAACTTGATCTGAAAGCTTTTCATTTCCAGTTCGAACAGGTAAATCCAATCACCAGTAATTTTATCTCGTATTTGCATGCAAGGCCTGAATCACGGTCAGTCTGCGCGTTTATCACCTAGCGAGCTTTAATGGGGTGGAAGTAATTGTTGGAGACAAGTCCTACATAAGCATTAGTGGTCCCAGTCTCCTTGTTGGACGGTTTTATTCTTGGTCGATCTGGACGTCATTCCAAGCCTAAGCGACAATGAGGGTTTATACACACTCAGATAGCTTAGAGAAAATGTTTGAGTAGCGACATTGATAAATCGGCCATGACTGTCATAAACAAAATTAATTGCAAATAAATGAACTATATGTATTGTTTTTGTGGCATATTTTAGAGGCTGCGACATCGTGGTCATACAGCCACGTGTATTTGGGTGTGAGTGACATTTGTGCGATTATTAATAATACTAATACACTAATCATAATGTTATTGGTTGTATGCCCCTTTTAACTTCTGCGGCTTTTAGAGACGCTGGGGTGCCAAAATTCTGCCTCGAAGGGGGTCTTTAGTTAGTTGGTTAGTTATTGTTGTTTTAAGGGGCGGAACTACAAGGTCATCTGCCCCAAATGGGATCTGTAACGTGTCAGTTAACCTACTGACACAGTGACTCAGAGACTTGCTCTTTTTTGAAATTCTGTTTCTGGTTTTTCCGTATTGTTAGCCTACTTTTCACATTTTGCAAAAATGAGGAAAAAGTAGACTTATGAGATCGGGCAAATGTCTGTCTGTCCTTCTGTCTGTCTGTCTGTCCTTCTGTCTGTCTGTCTGTCTGTCAGTCCTTCTGTCTGTCTGTCTGGCTGTGTGTGTGTGTCCCCCTATCAACTCCTAAACGGCTGGAGCAATCGAAACAAAATTTGGTAGGATTAAAGATCTATACCTGAATATCTCACAGCCATATTTGAAAATGATGTCAGTGCTACCAACTGCTAAAAAAATCGCAATTGAAATTTGAGCTCCATGATGTATATCTTGGAAGGTATGAATGGGAGCTATTTCAAAATTGGCACACGTATAGATAATAATATTGCAGTTTAATTTCCAGGAGTCCATACATGGCAGTGTTGCCAAAATGATTATAAGCCTGCTGATAGGTCCAAATTTTAAATGCATATAACTTCTGCACTATCAATTGGAATTCAACCAAATTTCGTATGTTATATGTGTACATAACCATATATGACTGAGCGTATTCTTACGACCCACCAGGTCTGTCAACTGTTAATAAATGCTCCTAATTTATTTTATCCAAATACCAATATATCAGAAAGTATGCAAGCCGACAGCTTTAAACTATGCACACGTATAGTACCTGACATTCTATATTAATTTGGAGTAACTTATATACGTCAGTGCTACCAACATGATTCTAAGCCTGCTGATAGGTCCAATTTTAAAATGCATGTAACTTCTATACTAACTAATGGATTTCATTCAAAATTGGCACAACAATAGATCACATTATTTCAGATTATTTCTGACCAATACATGCATGACATTGTTGCCAACATGATTTTACGCGCGCTGTTAGATCCAATGTTTAACTGCATGTAACGTCCATGCTATTCATTGGACTTGAACCAAATTTTGTATTCTGTACCTTAAGAGATGGAACTAAGAATATATTCAGTCATCAGGGCTGCCAACTGTAGTGCCCTGTTAGGCTACATTATGCCAGGTATACAGTATTTCGAATTAATTAGAAATTTCGATATTAGCAACTTAATTTCGTCATTATTCTAGATAGGTTCATATACTATAGAATAATCATTGGCATGAAAAGTAGGCTCTTTAGTTCGTCACGGAATTTCTTGTTATTGTTATAATCAATAAGTTTTATTTAATTATTTTTATTATCTTTTAGGTTTTTCTTAATATTTCGGCTTCCACCTCTCAATCTATATATATATAAAAAACTAAGCTGTGCAATTCATCAATAAGTATAATGCGCTTAAGGGGGTCAAGGGGTACAATAGAATTTATTCACGCGATCTTCACGTGCGGGTGTGGTACGGAAGGTCTTTTTAGCCTATTTTCAATTTTGAAAAAATAGGCTTATGAGATCACCTTTTGTCCGTGTGTGTGCGTGTGTGTGTGAGAGAGAGGTGTGTGTGTGTGTGTCCCCTAATAAAATATAAACGGCTGGAGAGATTTCAATGAAACTCGGTAAGTTCATAGCACTATTCCGGGCGACCCCGACCGTGCCCTTGAAATTTTGTTACGTCTCAACATTCCAATATGGCGGCTGTGCGAATTATTTCACCAGCATTCAATATCTCCGAAACTATTCCCGATATCACCCTGGAATTTCTTACGGTGATGAAGGGAACTACTAAAAGTTCACCTATGTGACTTTTGAAAAACTGGTAACTACAAAACCAACATGGCGGCCACGCGAATTCGCGAATTTTAAATAGACGTTTCTCGCGATTTAACCAACCAAACGCAATAAAACTTGGTACAGTATACTTTTATAAACATTGTAATGTACCGACATGTAACTTCGTTCTATTGTTTACATAACCACAAGATGGCGGATGTGCGAAATATTTCACCTGCATTCTATATCTCTGAAACTATTAGCGGTATCCCCCTGAAATTTTGTACAGAGATAAAGGGCACTACTAGAAGTTCATCTATAAGACTTTCAAAAACCGGTTAACTACAAAACGAACATGGCGGCCATGCGAATTTGAAAATTTTAAATAGACCTTTCTCGCGATTTAATGTTCCAAACCCAATGAAATCTGGTACAGGAAATTTTTATACACATCGTAATGCACTGGTATCTAATTTAGGTCAATTGTTTACATAACCACAAGATGGCGGCTGTGCAAATTTAAAAATTAAGTTTTTATTTCTTGTGTCGTAATCATGCGATCGAAGTGAAAGGTTGAATAATGAACCTACGCAATAATTTTCTTTTAATGGTACATGACTCTATGACCTATACATTTAACAATCCAACATGGCGTCCATCCGGAATTTTTAGATGGCTCTGAATATCTACGAATCTATTATAGCAATCAAACTGTTTTTTTTATGTTCATAAAGGCTTTGAACTTAAGTTCACCTATAGGACTTTAAATAACCTGGTGATTACAAATTTATCATGGCGGCGACGCGAAGTATAAATATGCACATGGACGTTTCTCGCAATTTAACCATCCGAGTGCAGTGAAACTTGGTACAGTAAATCCTTATACGAATGTTAATCCATCGGCATCTAATTTATTCCAATTGTTTCCATAACCACAAGATGGCAGCTGTGCGAAATTTTAAAATCTCCTGGTTAATTCTTGTGTCCTAATCATGCGATTGAAGTTTGAATGCTACACGTACACAATAATCTTCATGTAACAGTACATAACTCTAGGACCTACGTATATAAAATCCAACATGGCGACCATCCGAAATATTTAGTCGGTTCTCAATATCTACGAATCTATTACAGCAATCAAACTGAAATTTCGTATGTTGATAGTGGCAGTTAACATAAGTAGGATATATGAAAATAGGCTGTATAGTTCTTCACGGAACTACTTGTTTTTATCCCTCTCCCTATATTGTGTTTATTAAATTAAGCTCATTTTTTAGCCCCTCGGTGGCAGAAACAAAACTCGAGGGTTCCCGAAAACTACATTTTAAGGCTCTTAAACCAACAGTTTCTGAGATATTCCCAGAAAACTAATTGAATTTAATAAACTAATGACGGAATGCAAGCCGGCAGCAATGACAACAGGTTCTCAAGAGAAGACATCCAACTTTCCATCTAATTCTGTAAAAAGTAATGCCACTCCACTTATTACATTTCTGTGAAAGTTTTCAAATGGCTATAAGGTTATCATGGAACCAACTTAGACTGTAAAATTCATCAATGTGCTTAAGGGGGTCAAGGGGTACCCTAGAATTTTTCACGTGATTTATACGTGTGATATGTCGTACAGAATTATATCTCCAAACAGCAACATCATTTGCAAAAATTCCTGAATTGAAATAGATTTTTTTCGGCTATTAGGAATTTGGGCCATTGGAGGATAAAATAACCTGAATATTCATGCACCACAAGCCTATTTAATTTGTTAAAGGTGTCTTCCTGTGGATGGGGACTTTACACAACGGTGAGGGTCAGTCTTTATGTGAGGTGCATAGCGTTTCGTCTACGAGATTTTCAAATTTATTTTCACGTCAGGAAGTACACGTTAGGTGAATTTAGATTGAGCACAATCATTTTCTTTTCTACAAACGGGTTCATCGTAAGGATGATTTTGTTTGATACTGTGTGGTTGATATATCCATATTCGGACATCTGGGTGATATGTTGTACGTTGGTTGGCTGGTTCCTCAGTTTAGAAGCTGCGACAACGCGTTCATGTAGCCTCGTGTACTTTGAGTGTGTGTAGAATCTGTCTGATTACCGGTGTTAGTTGTGATGGCTGTATTAGTGTGTGTTATCTGTATTTCAGGTAAGGACTGCAGACGATCAATTTCCAGTAGTTCTTTCTTTTGCTACCAAATGCTACCGTCAACGACACCTAGTTGTGACTTGGCTACTAGATGCCACCTCAACCGGCACCTGGTGGCAAACTTTGGAACTAATAGAGCGTTAATCAAATCTAACCAACAAATTTAGCTTCACACAATTGTAGTTAGTGGAAGGTTCTATTACATGACATAAATCTATGACATGGGACCGCCGGTTTTACTACCCCTCCGAAGTAAGGCATACTTTCTGTGTATCTTTATGTACGCTTATAGCTCGTGCTCGAATGTTTGGAGCATCGTAAAATTAGGTATCCATGAGAGTCAATACACCAATCATTTATAAAACTCTTCACCGTACTTCTCATAGAAGGGTTGGTATAGGAAAAAACTTTTCAAAATACATGCTAAAATAGGCGAAATATAAAAATTATCCTAGAAGGACGACAAAAGCATATGTTGCGCTTCTCAATGTGAGACACAAAATTCGGGAGTCTATAAAGAGTCTCCGAGAACCACATTTTAACCCATATATGCCCACCGCCCCATTTTTGGGGCGGTTGTTATTAATAGTTATAAAAAATGAAAACTACTTTTCTGATAGAGTTTGGTGTTGTAGATCAAGTGAATTGGCATTCTTGGATATGATGTAGGTGCCTGTCAACAAACAACTGCTCTCTGAGAACAGTTATACATTGTTGACTACAGTCCATTATCAGTATGCGAAATGTCTTCTCAAAAGAGGTAAGTAATTTAATTATATCTTATTATTTAAGGGTGACAATGTGATTCTATGTTCTTCATAAGTTAGTAAGTGATGCTGTTTTGAAAAATTATCAGTTTACTCTAATTGGAATACTTTAGGGGGCATTTCTTTAAACGCCCCAAAAATGGGGCGGTGGACACAGGCGGGTACACTGTTTATATGCGATATTTTTACAATTATTTTTTAGATGTAATTAAATAATGGTGTCGTATTTGTATATTAATGTATTAAATAGACAGGCTTTTTATTCTAACTGATTAGGTGACCTCCCATAACCTTTTTGTTTTAAATAATTATTATTGGATTTCAATATCATTATACTGTACTATTAGATTTTACATCAAATGCTGATTACCGTATATTTACATATGATTTGTTATGTTTTAGGCTTACTGTTGATGAAATACTGGTAATTCTGGAGCAACCTAATCAGCAATTTGTAAGTGCTACCGTGTATACCAGTCCTCCAGAAAATCACCTCCAGAGTGACGGAGAAAGTGGTGATGAGAATGAACATGGTGACCTGAATAATTTGTCCGGGAATAAACTTCGGGTTGAGGGAGAACTTCGGGCAACTACACTCGCTGACAATGGTCACGAGGAAGTGGAAATAGCAGGTAATGAGGACAGAGATGGCACATTACCCAGTACTTCCAACCAAGTATATCAGATCACGCCTCCAACTACTTCATGTGATAACTCCAGAGCACCATGATCTCGGAAGAAGAAATCATTGCCACCATCACGCAAATGGAAACGCGTAGATTTACCATCCAAATCATAACGTGAATGGGTAAGATCCGCAATCACAAGTGTAGACAAATCTCCAGCAGAACTTTTAGAGATGTTTTGGGATGATCATATAATTGAAACTATTGTAAGAGAATCCAAACGATATGCGATGTTTAATGCCAACCATAATTTTGATGTTCAAACAAGTGATATCAGGTTACTAATTGCTATTTTACTCCTGAGTGGATATATGACTCCCGCTAGGCAGCGCCTCTACTGGGACTCTAGTGTTGATACCTACCATCCCGGAGTTGCAAATTCCATGTCAAGGAACAGATTTGAGGAATTACTTAGCTATTTACACTTTGCAGATAACAACTCCTTGAATACCAATGACAAATTTGCCAAAGTGCGCCGCCACCTTTGGTATCATCTCAATGAGAAGTGGTTACAGTACTTCCCTAAAGATGCCTATTTGAGCATCGTCCATGGTTCCATACTTTGGAAGACATGGAACTAAACAGCACATTCAAAACAAACCTGTAAGATTCGGTTTCAAAGTGTGGTCGATACCTTGTTCAAGCTGAGCCTTATCAGGGTGCCTGCACAGGTAACACACATCCTGAACTGGGTGTCGGGGGCTCAGTGGTTGTAGACTCGGTGAGTAAACTGCCTCAGAGTTCCGGCTACAGTATATTTACAGACAATTATTTTACTTCCCTGCCTCTGCTTTCAAAACTGGCTAGCGATGGCAACGACTGCACTGGAACGATTCGCAACAACCGTATTGAAAAGGCTTCCCTTCAAGATCCAGCTACAGTGACAAATCTACCAAGAGGAAGTTATGACCAAGTTACAGATGTAGAATCAGGAATAACTCTTGTGAGATTCAATGACAATAACGTCGTAACTCTTGAATCTAACAAGATAGGTGTTTTTCCAATGGGTACATGCAGTCCTTGGAGTGGTAAGGAAAAGAGAAGGTTGTCTGTGAGGCAGACAGCAATTGCTGCTCAGTATAATCTTTACATGGAGGGTGTAGACAGGCTGGACCTAAATGTTTCTGCCTATAGACCCGGTATAAGAATGAAGAAATGGTACTGGCAACTTATACTATTTCCCTTGTGCTGCAGTGTCAACAATACATTCCAGTTGTACAGGATGACCCCTGCGGGCATGGCTAGAGGTTCTAATGACTTTCTGGGCTTCATTCGTTATATTGTCCAATGCTACCTTGGAAAATACACAAACCACCTGCCAATGGGTAGACTTTTGAAACCTGTGAAAAGGCATGTGCAATACGAAGTGAGATTGGATGGCGTTGGTGATATAATTATAACCAATCCATCGCAGGTTGGATGTGCAGGAAATGTGATGTCGGTTGCCACGCAACTTGTTTCGAGAAGTTCCACACATGAGTGTTTGTAATAAACATCTGCTGCTGAGTAAACCCCTGCATGGGTGCTGTAGACATGCTAGAACATAATGTCTTTGCTTATAGACATCCTATCAGGATGATGAAGTTTTCCCTGAGTTGCATTTTCAACGTGTATATTTTGGTTCTAATATCTTATTCTTATTGTTTCTTGTTCTGAATAATATTGTATTGCATTTTTATTGTCCTTCTTGTGCAACACTTGACTACATTCAAAAAATAAAATCAAAAGTCAAGCAAAGGTTGTATACATTTACCTGCACCCATCCATGCCCACCGCCCCATTTTTGGGGCGCCATTAATCTCAAGACAGGAACAAAAAGTAAGTATTTTAACAACTTTTACACTATGAGGGGAACCCTTGGATTAATCCATGATAATATGAAAGAAATATGAGAAGGAAAAAAAAGTTGGGCATATATGGGTTAAGGCCCTTAAATTAACAGTGTCTGTGATATTCCCAGAGAACTAACTTGGCTCTGATAAACGTATTGCGTCCGAATTTATTTATGGCTAAGACCATGACAGTCGAGATGAGAACCAAGGCCCGCAAAAATTTGAGAAATGACGGAATGAAATGATTCAGAATAAATAAAATCGAAGATCTAAAGATTTTATATTCAGAATGAGTATTTTATTATGTCAAGCAAGTACTAGTAACATTTATAAAAGGCCGGAAGGAAGGATGGAAATTTAGAAATTATTTAAACAATAAACAGGAGAATTAGAGGAATGGACAGGCCGACATCGCTTGAAGCGCGGATCTCACGTCTGGAGACAGTAGTGTGTCGACACTAGGAAGGAGAGGTAACAACATGTGGCAACAGCATGGGGAGGTCAGCAGTCGCGTCACAGAAGGAGAAGAGTGGGGAGTGACTTGAAGAGAGGTTCTGAGAAAAGCAGGGAATCGCTCGTATTCACTTTATACATTGACCAGGTCGAGGCAAGACCTAGTCTGGGAACAAAACTTCATATAACAGTGCAACGTATATCAAGTGAAGCGCGAGGCTTCAGAAGGCAGTGAAATCAGCGTGAAAGCAGAACTCTTTGGCGTGCAAGCTAACATTGCTAGGCGGACTTGCAGCTATGCACCACACACACACAGTGAGCAAGCAGTTCATTCAAACGGCTCAGTTCACTACAGGAGGACGGAAGTATATCTTTCAGCCACAGTTTAAGACTGATATTTCTACACAACAATAATCTTACTGCAGCCTATTCTTTATACTTAAAGGCAGTATTCGACGGTGGTATTACATTAGAAATACCAGTATTAAAATGCAAGTTACAGTCAGGCAAAGGGGAGATATCATTGGTTCACTCTTTAACCAAATACTGACGTACTGCTAATTGCATTAATGTAGGGAAACAGAAACGCAGTATCTACAATGAAGTCCAAGATATTTCGACATAGATGGAGATCGCGGTAATCCAAGCCACGCGAGACTCTGAAACTATGAATGGAACTACTATACGACAAGAGATTTCACGCACATCTTGAAATACTCTTGCAAACTACAATGGAACGAGATTCGGAGCAAACCAAATGCGCTGGTCAAGCAGCATTGAGAAGAAACATCAAAATTCATCACGATAAGCCGAAGGACGGCCAACGAACCAGGAAGGGACCAGGAGAACGAGGCGAGGTCATCACGCTGTCCATTGACCCAGTTTCGCTGGCTACGTCACGGTCCGACCACAGGTGGGGGCCACAGCTGATTTTGAAGGTCTCGAGTAAAACTTTGCTTCCTTATAGCAAGTACTCCAAGAATCTCGCCGTTCATCATAATGTAGCTGAAGCTGTCAGATTACATAATCCATGTTTGTAGTAGTAGTTTCTTTTCTGTGTTTCATCCTGTGATTGACCAACATATTATTACTATCAATTTTTGTAGATTAGTAAAATCCGTTAAATTCATTTTTATTGCCACTTTTTCATACAGATTTAAGTCACTTTGACGGTTTTTGAGCGAATAATATTTTTTCTCATTGCAGATAGTAGATCGTAAATTCATTAAATAAGCTTTATATATGCGCAACGTTATCTATATCTGTATTAGCCTACTTTCGATTTTTGCAAAAAATGAAAGTAGACTTATGAGATCAACACAGGGCGAAAAAAGTGTGTCTGTCTGTGTGTGTGTATGTGTGTGTGTGAGTCTGTGTGTGTGTGTGTCTGTGTGTCTGTGTGTGTGTGAGTGTGTGTACTCTGAATGTCTGTCCCCCCCCTATCAATTCGAACACGGTGAATGCGAATTGAACGAAATTTGGTACAAAGGTAGCACTAGCAAAGGACACCTCAGTGTCATGTTTTATATCGCCGCCATCTTGACGGAAACGTAATGGCGGCCACACAAATGTTCAAAGCTTAAATCAAATTACGACTAACCTAATCATCCGATCTCTACCAAATTTTGCAACAACATACCTTTATGGGGGGAGCATCCTTTGACCAAATAACTAGGTCATTAGCCTAATAGTTTGCGGATGGCGGCCATCTTTGTGTGAAAATCAATTCCCCCTATTAATTCAAACACGGTGAAACCAAATGGAACGAAATTTGGTACAGAGGTAGCACTAGCAAAGGGCACCTCAGTGTCATGTTTTATATCGCCGCCATCTTGGCAGAAACATAATGGCGGCCACACGAATGTTCAAAGCTTAAATCAAATTACGATTAACCTAATCATCCGATCTCTACCAAATTTTGCAACTACATACCTTTATGGAGGGAGCATCCTTTGACCAATCTAATAGGTTATTAGCCTAATAGTTTGCGGGTGGCGGCCATATTTAAGTCAAAATTGATTCCCCCTATTAATTCGAACACGGTGGAACCGAATGGAACGAAATTTGGTACAGAGGTAGCACTAGCAAAGGGCACCTCAGTGTCATGTTTTATATCGCCACCATCTTGACTGAAACGTAATGGCGGCCACACGAATGTTCAAAGCTTAAATCAAATTACGATTAACCTAATCATCCGATCTCTACCAAATTTTGCAACTGCATACCTTTATGGAGGGAGCATCCTTTGACCAATCTAATAGGTCATTCGCCTAATAGTTTGCGGATGGCGGCCATCTTTGTGTCAAAATCCATTCTCCCTATTAATTCAAACACGGTGAAACCGAATGGAACGAAATTTGGTACAGAGATAGCACTAGCAAAGGGCATCTCAGTGTCATGATTTATATCGCCGCCATATTGACAGAAACGTAATGACGGCCACACAAATGTTCAAAGCTTAAATCAAATTACGATTAGCCTAATCATCCGATCTCTAGCAAATTTAGCAACAACATACCTTTATGGAGGGAGCATCCTTTGACCAAACTAATAGGTCATCAGCCAAATATTTTGCGGATGGCGGCCATCTTTGTGTGAAAATCGATTCCCCTTATCAATTCGAACACGGTGAAACCGAATGGAACGAAATTTGGTACAGAGGTAGCACTAGCAAAGGGCACCTCAGTGTCATGTTTTATATCACCGCTATCTTGACGGAAACGTAATCGCGGCCACCCAAATGTTAAAAGCTAAAATGTAATTACGACCAACCTAATAATCTAGTCTCTACCAAATTTTGCAACACCATATCTTTATGTGGGAAACATATTCAGACCAAACTGCAAGAACATCAGCCCAATAGCTTGCAGATGGTGGCCAAGTATGTGTGCAAATCGATTCCCCCTATCAATTCAAACACGGTGAAACCGAATTGAACGAAATTTGGTACAGAGGTAGCACTAGCAAAGGGCACCTCATATTCATGTTTAATATCCCTATAGCACGTTGTATTTCAACAAGCTACCACAACCAACATTCAATTATACTCCTTGAAAAGGACAAAGAGTTATAACAATACCCATGCATTTAGGAGAAAGTAGGCTATATGTTCTTTACTGAACATCTTGTTTTATAGTGAGATGGAACACGCATTGATAATTCTAAATACAGCACTGTAGGATAAGAAAGTCGGTATTTTCAAGGAAAATACGGGGTTAATCGAAACTTACGATGTTGATTCAAGTTTCAATCCCAATTACAAACTTACAGCGTGCAATTAATGCCTAATTACACGACAATTAATTGTTAATAAATAATAGACTTTAAATAAATACATCAATTTACAATAAATGTCATTTGTAGTAGATAAGGCAGATAGATTTGAAACTATACTGTTAATAAAACAATGGATTAAACTATATTTCCAATTAAGAAATGTCAAGAGAACATTCACGTTGGTGAATGAAGGAAAAAGGAAATGACAGGCGACATTTTATAAGTCGACCGGTGTCTGTAAAATAAGCCATTAAAGAATTAACGGAACTATATTCAGAGTTTTTGAAATACCAGAAGGAGATGATATGTTTGTATTTTTATTTCTTTGAATTCTTGCAGACTAGTCAAATTGTTAGTTACGGTATTATCACAACGAAGTTTATACGTGGATTAAGATAAATAAAATCTTCTTACAAGATACTTAAAAGGCTGTACAGGCGTAGTTGAAATTTGAAATTTTGTAGCACGAGGAATAAATGTATCTGGATAGTAGAAGTTTTGTAAGAGTTGTGCATTATTGATAAAATGCAATCGAAAGGGATGTTATAGTTGAATTCCGTGCAAGGTGATGAACGTAGATGAAATTACGTTTTACTGAATCAGGAGGCATAGTGTAAATGTTTTCCCAGTTTGTTCACAGGTAGTGTGAAAATATTATATTGCATCGAGGCAAGTGTCTGTACAGTATGTTAGAAAACTAGAGCAATTATGTGTGTAATTTTTGAAAGGGAAGTGTTGAATGAAAATAATGCCAAGCACTTTTAAAATCCACTATTTTTACGTAACTGATAGTCTTGCAATGAATTATATTATCGGGATTATCACCAGTTAGGAGATCAGAGCAGTGCTAAACTTTACCATTCGGCACGAATGCTCAATTTTGCAACGACTTTATACTTTAACCTAGGAAGGCGTGGTGATTGTAAAGAAAAATCATGTAGATTTATTAGAAATCGTGATAGAAGGAACATTAAATTAATTTCATGTAAGAAATTATAATTTGTGCTGATCACAAATCGTTGTACATTTGCACATAAGCTTCATAATTAATACTTAATAGTTAACATTTTGTTTTACCATTACAATTTTAGATTTGGAACTACTGTTCCAGAAAATGAAACGCAACTGTATCAACTAGGGTAATGTCTAAGCTAACGTCGTTTCATATCTTTTTTGTGAAAGTTCTGATGAATTTCACAAGGGTTCGAGATTATGTAAATCATTTTCACGTTTATTGAGGTGCACATTTATGCACGAGATTTATTCGAGGGAGGAATAGGGCTCAAATAGAGAGCCGAAATCTCCAAATATATTTCTTTTTCAGGACATAGTTATTGTCAGTTTAATTTTTTTGTGTGTTAAATTTGGTAGTGTCAAGTGGGACACTAGGTCAGATTGTTTTTCGATAGGGACATTTATTGTATCGTTCCTTAGTGAATAAACGGCTGGCACTTTTTAGTGACTCAGTCAATTTTAATTTAACTGATCGCTTACTCATTCTATAGACTTCGTAAATGGCACGGCTGGATAGCTACAGGCGCCCACTATAGTTATATCTTGAACACCCCTCGAGATTGGAGTTTCTCGAATTCACTATTAAATGTAAATAATAGTAGAAGTATGTAGCTGTTCAGGCGGTACTATTTTAAGTATGCACTATGTAATCCTAGAATTCCCAATTCTTACTTAGCAGGCCACGGTAAGATATGTTGAGCTGGGTATTTGTGAGTCTGCAATCCTTTTCATCTCTGCGGATATAGGTGTTGATTGGAGAATTCGGGTGCAGTATGAAGGAATAACAAGCCCCTAACCATTGCAACAGGAGCTCATTATTGATAACGTCTGGTTATTAATACCGAAGACCGTTCGAAGAGCGGGTACTTCTGCTAGTTTAACTATATATTCTAAATTAGTATATTTTAATCTGTGCTAAGAGGGGCAGATGTCCTCGTAGTCCCACCCCTTAAGACAACAATAACATAACAATCTACTGATACCCTCCCATACACACACCCTCAAATGGCAACTGACTGAGCCAGGATTCGATCCTGCAATCTTTGGAACATCAGGCGAGAACGTAACCGCTGAGCCACGCAGCCAGTCTTGTATGATAACCTGTGTTCATGTGTTGGCTGTACTAGTGTGTGTATTTCTAAATTTGGGATAGGATTGGGAAGAAGGTAGCCGTGGCCTTAAGCTAGGCACCATCCTAGCATTTGCCTGGAGTAGAAGTGGGGGAAACCACGGAAAACCACTTTTAGGAAGGCTGAGATAAGAATCAAGCCCATATCTTTTCAGAATTGTCTCACAAAGCTGAGTGTACCTCATTCCAGCCCTCACACCAGAATTGAAATTTCTTGACAGGAGCGGTAATCGAACCCAGACGTCCGAGCTGACAGACAAGAATGCTAGCCGCTACACCACGAGGTGGTCATTTATTTTTAATCAATATTTTAGTTCCTGTATTGTGTGTAAGATAAGTTCTTTGAATGATATTGCTACCGAAAATCACAATAGTTCACAGCAAAACTTGTCAACTTCAACATTAGTGTGCCATAGTTCCGAAGATATGAAATACGTCAGGTGTTAACCTTCTTGGAGTAACACACCCACATTTAAAAGTTAGTAGTTTTTGCTTGACACGTCTATTTGGAGATCCAATTATTACGGGATCTAACCAATTTTTGCAATTGTTGGTAGCACCTAATGATTAAGCTTCAGTTATACTACAACATTGGAATGTTACCTGTAAAATATATATATTTTTATAGAGTTGGCCAGCTTTGCTATGATCCTATGAAGTTAGGCAATACTATAATGAGAGCCTCGATTCAGTTGCCGATTACTTCCCATGCCGTGTGTGGGCATTGGATGTTGCAATAGCGGTCACACGCATATAGCTCGCCCGGTGATATGATGTTCTCAGCTAGTCCTCTTCGAGGCGCAGTGGCTAGCATCCTTGGCTGTCACTCTTGAGGTCCGGGATAGATTCTCAGCTCTGCCAAGACATTTCATTGTGATCTGAGGGCTGGTCAGGGTTACACGGGTAAAATTAGGAAGAGGTGGGTTTGATTCCCACCTCAGCCATCCTGTAGCTAGTTTTTCATGCTTTCCCATTTCTACTCCAGGCAAATGCCGTGATTGCCTCCTTCCCAATCCCCACCTGAATTACATATATACACACTAATACAGTCATTATAATAATACAGGTCATCAGACACACATACACGCACCCAAGTACACGAGGCTGAATGACCATGATGTAGGAGTCCCTCAAATGAGACAACAATAACTCTGGTTCGCATGCACATGGAGGGCAGTCACAAATTCTAAGAGGTTTGCCATTCCTTATTCCACAATGGCGGTTTTTGAAGTTAGAGCTAGTCTATTGTTGTTTTGTTGTATTAACTCCATGCGGTCGTAACAATTGAATAAATAATAATGTGTTAATTTGAATTATTGCAAGTGAAATCTTCTTCTTGTTCCTCAGCCTTTGTCCCGCCTGGCTGCAGGGTCCGCTACATGATTATGCTGTATGCATACATTTCTGTCTCTGATCATGTCTGGGTGAAGATTAACGCGCCTGAGATCTTTGTGAAGCATATTGGCCCATCGTTTCTTCAGTCGTCCGTTTGGTGTTTAGCTGACGACTTGCAGGTTGTACCCAGTCTCTGCAATTGTGTCGCAGACGACCCTCACGCATTTTACTTTGGATGGGTGCGCACCAAACCGCTTTCTGATGTAATTTGAAATATGGCCTAATTTAGTCACACCCGCTGTTCACCTTAACATCTTGGTTTCCATAACGCCAAAACGACGCTCTGCCTCAGATGTAGTTGGCCAGCACTCTCAACCATATAATGCGACAGGGCGGATGACAGTGCGATAGAGTTTGGATATCAAGCGATCTTTCATCCTACGGTCGCAAGTGACACCAGTTGTTGTTCGCCACGTCATAGAGGCAGCACTAATTCTTGCATTGACCTCTTCAAGGCCTCCATCGTTCGTGATGGTAGATCCAAGATATTTGAAAATTAATGTCAGTGAAATCAACCTTCATAAATTCTATTTTCCAATAAAACACGCGCACGGGACATGTACAAGTTCAACAATGTAACGATAGCGCACCGTACCATTTGCTTGCTTGTTTTTCTTCCTTTTCTCTCTTATTTATTTTATCAATATCATAATTCTGCTTTACCTTGTGTCAAATGTAATTGTCAGTTGTTATCAGAGTAGTTTTCGTTCACATCTAAAACGGAAAACAGGTTGAGAAAGTGGATGTTTGAAAGGGAAGCAAGGAGTTGTGTTACAATAACGTCAGATTCAATTGATCATTCAACTTCTATTGATGTGTATCAATCCGATTAAGGTCAATCCTGTGTGTGCCAACTACCAACCTAAAATAGTACGGCTGAAATGGGGTGGATGGCTGAGAAGGTTTTATAACCCAGAGGAAAATAAGCTACTAATAATTAAAATCAAAGGGTGAAATATGAATCTCAAGGAAAGACAGTAGGCTCAATTAATTTAAATAAATCACAATACATTACCACAACAAATTAAACATTAACAAAATTAAACTAAATCGAATGTTTGAAACTAGAAAGGAATTAAAGGTCAAGATTATACTTGCTTAGAAAATTAAAATTTATACGCTCACAAAAGTTACACAATACATATTTATAGGTTACTGACTATTATTCCCACCATGGAAAGTACAACTAGACAACACACAATTACAAGGAAAATCGTCAGTTACCTATTGACACGAACATACCTATATAATCAAAACCAAATGTATGACCTACAAGGTCATACATAAATATGTCGTAGTTATGTCATTACGTCTCATTTCGATGAGACAATTCCAGAAACATAATCTCTGAACAAGTGTTTTCCTTTTAAAACAGTATAATATCAGACCTTACATCGTGTCGTTTCTAGTTCCAATCCATTAATAATCAGATTGCTTTTCAACCGCTAACTGTTGACACAATACTACCGATATCGATCATTCTCGAAAACTCAAAGTCTAAATCGATATAATTCTCAGAAGATCAACCAAGACCGACTACAGTATCTCATAGACTGTTGCATAGATATTTATTCATTTAAGGCCTTTCCAACATCGTGGTCATGTTGTCTCTTGTACTTACTCTAGGTGTGTGTGAACTCTGTCTGATAACCTATGTCATTGTAATGGCTGTAGTAGTGTGTATATTTGTAATTGAAGCTAGTATTTTGAAGAAGGCGGCCGTAGTTTTAAGCTAGGAACCATCTCGACATTTGTTATATAGATATTGTTGTTTTAAGGGGTGGAACTACGATGTCATCTGTCCCTGACATTTGTTAGTTAGTTATTGTTTTAAGGGAGTAGAGGTTAGAAAACACGGAAAATAATCGAGACACAAGGCTCCCTTTACCATCATTTGCATCATATCAAAAGTAGGCTACATATAGGTTATTGTAATTTGAAAGATGACTCACAAATTGTCCAGCTTCTAGTATCCATTTACATTTCTCCTCACATAGATAATCTTATAGAATGCGTTTAAGTCAAACAAATTAGACACTGGTTCACCATTTTCAGTTCGGGCCTTCCCTAACTGTCAAAACGCACACGATTTTTGGCGCTAAAACTTCGAAATCATCCCTGTGTATATTTCTTAATCACTTCTCCTTTACTGTTTGGTCTTTAAGAAATGTAAATATTGAAATAACCTGCAACAGTATCATTCGATCTACAGTTAGCTCGTTACATAGCATGTACGACCCATTCCATGACATATCACAACACTTCGCATTATATGGTACCAGTATTTATCATTTGCAATGTAGGCCTACTACACTACCTACGGTACACCATTAACATGATAAACAGTACGAGATCACACGAGAAATATACCATTTATACGAATCCCTGGCAGTAGAAACCACTGATCAACAATAGTAAACAAACAGCCGTTACTCGATTGCTTCCACTACGATTGCCGCCATTTTTGCCAAATCGATTGTCGTATTACGGTCTGATATATTGTAGTCGGTCTTGGATCAACACGCGGAGAAACAGTTCGAAGGTTTTCCGCTAGATAGAGTCGAGAGCCTTCTTCTCGCTACACGAGATACAGTGAGGTCGTAATTAGAGTCCTCTCCTCGTTACAGTGTGTCGTAATTATATTACGTCTATGTTCTCATATTCAGGTAACAAAGAATGTATGCTGTTTTTGTCGACATTCTTGTTAACTTAAATTACTTAAATGCTGTTACTCCGATGTGGAGCATAGGACACACTAGAGTTCTCCATCTGACTCTGTTCGCTGCTGTTCCCTTGATGTTTGTCGAGGACGTCCCCATGGCTGCCACCTCAGATTCAACGGTTCTTCTCCAGGTTGTTCTTGGTCTCCCCCTTCAGTTTGTTTCCTTGTGGGTTGTGCTGTGGACCTCTTCTGAGTGCATGGCCAATCCATCTCCATTTCCTCTCCTTTATAACCACCTCAGCCGTCCGTTGTTGGGCTTTCTGCCTGAGTTCTTTGACCACCATATTCCCAGTATGGTTCTCAAACATTTATTGATGAAAGTGTGGACCGTCCGTGCAATCTCTTTTGTCACCTTCCACGAGGACGGACTTCACGTTGGAGTCAAAGATATTTATCTTCGTCCTCAGCAAAAATTTCCTAGGCTTCCACACTGGTTGTAGCTGAACGAAGGCCACTTTTGCCTTTATGATCCTATTTTCGACATCCTCTCCTGCTCCTCCATTACTGGGCACAATACTACCAAGGTAGCAAAATCTTTCCACCTGTTCTATTTCTCCTCCCAAGGTAAGTTTTTGGTATTCACCCGGAGCTCTCGTTCTTGCTAACAGTAGTATTGAAACCTTCTCTATTCAGACGACATTTAGAAACTAAACACCTAACCCATACAACTTAGCGGCTCTCGTAGCTCACATATTTGTAAAAGGGTTTCGTGACTGGAAGGTATATGGGAACCCTTACACTAGATGTCCTGACGGTTCGCAGTAGAATGACCAAGCACATACAGTAACTGCACACTCCTCATTGGCACGCATTATTGTTAGAAAATACCATTATGGAAGAGCATTCAGTTAACACGTATACTGGAGTCCATCACAATATTCTACAAATCAAGTTCCAAAACAGGAGTTACCTCTCACATTATTCATAGACTAGCACTCAATGCAGTTCGATAAGAGCTTAATGGGCAAGTCGGTGATTTTACGCTCTATGGATCGAGCATTAAGGAATTTGATAGCTCAACTACTGTACAGTACAGTAATACAAATATTGATCCATATAACTTCCATAGCTATATCAAACAAGTCGCAGTCACTCAAACCGAAGACATGGCCATTATGGCACATGCATGATCGTAACACGTTAACAAGAGTGTAGTGCTTTTCAGTCGGTCAACACGAATGTACCCAAATCCTGAAATAAATTACATGAAATTAATAAATACACTAGGATGACCAGTTTCGATCGTCAAGCGATCATCATCAGATCCATTACACTTAGGCTATAAAATCTATGTTTGAAATTACAGGTGAAAATATTTACAATATGTACAATTATTTAGTTGCAGTATTGGTACTGAAACTGTCAGTGTATACTAAATGCAATATACACACATCAAAAAAAGTTTTGCATCACCTCGGTTCCAAGAGTTCCGGAACCGTTAAATACAAAGGGAATAGAGATCAACACAAACAACATTTCAGCTCGTTTTATTGCTCATGAGACCCACACATTGCATGTTGTACCATCATACAGCTAGACTTTCAGCATTTGTGGTCCAGATTGCAGTACACACCACTACCTCTAATACCCAGTAGCACGTCCTCTTGCATTGATGCATGCCTGTATTCGCCGTGGCATACTATCCACAAGTTCATCAAGACACTGTTGGTCCAAATTGTCCCACTCCTCAACGACAATTCGGCGTAAATCTCTCAGAGTGGTTGGTGGGTCAAGACGTCCATAAACAGCCCTTTTCAACATATCCCAGGCATGTTCGATAGGGTTCATGTCTGGCGAACATGCTGGCCACTGTAGTCGAGCGATGTCGTTATCTTGAAGGAACGCATTCACAAGATGTGCACGATGAGGTCGAGAATTGTCGTCCATGAAGACAAATGCCTCTCCAATATTCTGCCGATATGGTTGCACTATGGGTCGGAGGATGTCATTCAGGTATCGTAAAGCCGTTTCGGAGCCTTCCATGACCACCAGTGGCGTACGTCGGCCCCACATAATGCCACCCCAAAACATCAGGGAACCACCACCTTGCTGCACTCGCTGGACAGTGTGTCTAAGACGTTCAGCCTGACCAGGGTGCCTCCAAACACGTCTCCGACGATTGTCTGGTTGAAGGCATATGCGACACTCATCGGTGAAGAGAACGTGATGCCAATTCCGTGGGGTCCATTCAGCATGTTGTTGGGCCCATCTGTACCGCGCTGCATGGTGTCGGGGTTGCAAAGCTGGACCTCGCCATGGACGTCGGGAGTGAAGTTGCGCATCATGCAGCCTATTGCGCACAGTTTGAGTTGAAACACGACGTCCTGTGGCTGAACGAAACGCATTATTCAACATGGTGGCATTGCTGTCAGGGTTCCTCCGAGCGGCAATCCGTAAGTAGCGGTCATCCACTACAGTAGTAGCCCTTGGGCGGCCTGAGCGAGGCCTGTCATCGACAGTTCCTGTATCTCTGTACCTCCCCCATGTCCGAACAACATCGCTTTGGTTCACTCTGAGACGCCTGGAAACTTCCCTTGTTGAGAGCCCTTCTTGACACAAAGTAACAATGCGGACGCGATCGAACTGCGGTATTGACCTTCTAGGCATGGTAGAACTACAGACAACATGAGCAGCGTACCTTCGTCCTGGTGGAATGACTGGAACTGATCGGCTGTCGTACCCCCTCCGTCTAATAGGCCCTGCTCATGCATGGTTGTTTACATCTTTGAGCAGTTTTAGTGACATCTATGAACAGTCAAAGGGACTGTATCTTGGATACAATATACACAGTCAACGTCTATATGCCGGAGATCTGGGAACCGAGGTGATGCAAAACTTTTTTTGATGTGTGTATATGATGTTAGGTGAAATGCTGAATGGTGATAGATATCCGGAGTTTGTAATTTGGAGTGATTATATGGTTGTAAAAATCAACTATGATTAAACTGTAATATTACAGGCTACTACTCATCTGGTTGCCTTCCTTGCTGGAGCTACGCGCAGTTTTCGTGTTCACTGTTACTCCAGGTGTGTTCGACTGAGATGGGCTGTTATCTCAACGACACTGGTTTTTCCATTTTCTCCCCCCTGTTCATATGTGCTGTGCGATGTGTTTATGTGGGGTGTTGCCAACCTAGATAAAATGTATGTTATTGAATGAGGTGGGTCTACAACTATCAAAGACCGTGGAACATTCCTCGCCACGCGTGGACCATAACCCATTCAAACTAAGCGCTGCCGGGTCTTATGAGGACGTCCCGGCACCTTTAATACTGCCGCGAATATGGGCCTTGATTTATTGCAGAAGAAAAGTACATCTTACTCTTGATCCAGATAACATTTACCTATTAAAACCCCCTAATCCCCCCCCCTTTTTTGTCTGGCTGTATCGCTAAGTAGTGTCTTGTTTCCGACAGGGTGTGTTTTTAGTAGCGTGAAGAGGGGTGAGCTCTCCATGAACGTGTGTTCATTTAGATTGTTGGGATTGTTTCGTTTGTCTAGGTGTATCTCGATTGCTTCCTTTATGTCGATCCGTGATGCATTATTTTTAGGTCCGTCTCCATGTTAGTAAAGCTGTGCCCCGCGTCACACATATGTTCGCATATGGCTGAATGTGTTCCGTATCTTATCGCATTACTGTGTTCATTATAACGTGTGTCTACTCGTCTTCCACTCTGTCCGATGTAATTAGCTTGACAACCGGTGTCTTGGCACGTTATAAAATATACCCCTGACTTTGAATACGGGTCATGTTTACTTAGATTACTATTTTGTAGGTGCCTACCGGTTGTGTTTTTCGTTGTGAAAGCTATTTGTATGCCTTGATTTTTGAATAGATTGGTGATTTTATATGTAGTCGTATGCTCATAGTTGACACGCGCAAATTTTTTCTCATTACTGTCCGGTTTGGGAATAGTTTTATCTTTATTTTTATGTTTGGCTATAATTTGGTTTATTTTGCCTGGTGGGAAATTGTTTTCCTTTGCTATTTGCTTAATGGTTCTAATTTCCTTATTATAGTTGTCTTTTGACATGGGCATGTTTAAAGCCCTGTGCACCATTGAATTGAACCCCGCTAATTTGTGCGTACTGGGGTGATTAGACTGATGTCGATTGCATGCGAGGTTTGTGTGGCTTTCCGAAATATGGAAAATGAAAACTCGTTGTCTTTACGTTCAATACTTATGTCGAGATAATTTATTTTTCGGTCTGTTTCGGATTCCTTAGTGAATTTGATTGAGTGGCGTAGGCTATTAATGGATTGGAGAATTGTTTATTAGCTTGTTATTTCAGTATCGTAGATGCAAATTACATCATCTACGTACATTTTCCATATTACCATTCCATTTGTTGAAGTTTTTTCTAAGAACGCATTGTCTAGTGCATTAATGAATTTGTCAGCGATTAACCCGCTCAGTGGCGATCCCATCGCTAGGCCTTCTCTCTGTGTGTACATTTTTTTGTCGAATTGAAACACGTTTTGGCTGAGAACGACCCTCAGTAATCTCACAGTCTCTTCAGTTTCTTTTGCCAAATTGTTGGATTTTAAGTTGTTTTCGATAGTGTTGATTGCTTCAATAATCGGAATACATTACCTGTTAGTTACACCGAAGGATACTAGCCTCAAGCTAGGTTTCATTCGAAGGGTGTTCAATGCTGTTACTAGTTCTGTTGTGTTATTTACAGAGTTGTTTTTGTCGTGGTAAAGACGGCATTTTAAGATTTTTAGTAACTCTTTGCTGATTTTGTAATTAGGGGCATTCCTACAATTGACTATTGGTCTCATTGGGCACTTCTTTATGTGTATTTTTGGTTGTCCCCTCAATGACGGTATTATCGGGTTCATGTTTATTAGTTTAGATTTTTCAGCTTTGGTCAGTATGTATTCTGTTTCTTTTAGCGCACCTTTTTGTTTGTTTTTGGAATTTGTTGGTAGGGTCTTTTGTTAATTCCTTGATTTCGTTGTTGTTTAAGTATTCGACTGTTTTTTCATTGTATTCTGTTTTGTTCAAAATTAATGTAGTGTTTCCCTTATCTGCTTTTGTGATGATTAAGTCATGTTCTTTTATGTTTTGTTTCAATGACTTTATTTCTTTGAGTTGTTTGTTGTTCTGAATGTTATTGCTTTCGCCCTCTCGTTTGAGGATTTTTTTTTTTTGCTTCGTTGGTGGCAAGATTTTTGGTTAATTTCCTGTTTGCTGCGGGAACCAGTGACTATCTCAATATCTTTGATTAACTGTTTTATATTGTGGTTCGTCTTTGCGTTTGTGCAGTTTTATTCAAACCTTTGTCTAACATATTCATTCCATCTTGAGAAAAGGTTACGTTCGTTCTGTTGTTTACTCTGCAGTGGAAATTGAATTCATTGTTATTCCTGTGTTGTTCATTAGATTGATTGTTCTGTGTTTCTCCTAGTTTTCTTAATTTATTTTCTAGCGTTTCGTGCTTCCTCGTTGCTCTGATTTTGATGGTGTCGTGAGGGTGCTCGGTGAAGCTGTTCCATTGGGATGCGTGCCAGAAGTTACTTATTTCCAATTGAATGTCGTATAATTGTTGGTTAATATTTGCTTTCTTATGTATGCAAATCTTAATTCGTTTTTTATCCAAATCGCTTTGGCTTGTTTAGTTGAAATGGTCGAGGCTGGTGTGATCGGTACGGTTTTTATTGGTACGTATTTAGGGGTGAGATTTAGTTCCATACATTTTTTGTTGAACCAAATTGACTTGTCTAAGTGCATGAGTTTTAGCCTGAGTGATTTGAATCTCTTGGCTTCACCTGTATTTTCAAACATAGCTTTTATAGCCTAAGTCTAATGGATCTGATGATGATCGCTTCACGATTGAAACTGGTCATCCTAGTGTATTTATTAATATCATGTAATTTATTTCAGGATTAGGGCATAACCCAGCTCTTTTGGGTACATTCGTGTTGACCGACTGAAAAGCACTAAACTCTTGTTAACTAAGGCAACACTGAGCAAGTAGTTCCGTGATGAACTATACAGCCTATTTTCATATATCCTACTTATGTTAATTGCCTCTATCTACATACAAAATTTCAGTTTTATTGCAGTAATAGATTCGTAGATATTGAGAACGGACTAAATATTTCGGATGGTCGCCAAGTTGGATTTTATATATGTACCTCCTAGAGTTATGTACTGTTACATGAAGATTATTGTGTACGTGTAGCATTCAAACTTCAATCGCATGATTAGGACACAAGAAGTAACAAGGAGATTTTACAATTTCGCACAGCTGCCATCTTGTGGTTATGGAAACAATTGAAATAAATTAGATGCCAGTGGATTAACATTCGTATAAGGATTTACTGTACCAAGTTTCACTGCACTCGGATGGTTAAATTGCAAGAAACGTCCATGTGAATATTTATATTTCGCGTCGCCACCATGTTGGATTTGTGAGCACCAGGTTATTTGAAGTCCTGTAGGTGAACTTAAGTTCATAGCCCCTATGAACATTATGAAATTCAGTTTGATTGCTATAATATATTCGTAGATATTCAGAGCCGTCTAAATATTTCGGATGGTCGCCATGTTGGATTGTTAAATGTATAGGCCATAGAGTCATGTACCATTAAAGGAAAATTATTGCGTAGGTTCATTATTCTAACTTTCACTTCGATCGCATGATTGCGACACAAGAAATAAAACTTAATTTTTAAATTCGCACAGCCGCCATCTTGTGGTTATGCGAACAATTGACCTAAATTAGATACCAGTGCATTACGATGTGTATAAAAATTTCCTGTAGCAGATTTCATTGCGTTTGGAACATTAAATTTAAAATTTTCAAATTCGCTTGGCCGCCGTGTTCGTTTTGTATTTAATCGGGTTTTGAAAGTCTTATAGATGAAGTTTCATTAGTGTCCTTTATCTCCGTACAAACCTTCAGGGTGATACCGCTAATAGTTTCAGAGATATAGCATGCCGGTGAAATATTTCGCACATCCGCCATCTTGTGGTTATGTAAACAATTGAACCAAGTTAATTGTCGGTGCATTACAATGTATTTAAACATATACTGTACCACGTTTTATTGCGTTTGGTTGGTTACATCGCGAGAAATGTCTATTTAAATTTTCAATTTCGCGTGGCCGCCATGTTGGTTTTGTAGTTACCATTTTTTCAAAAGTCACATAGGTGAACTTATAGTAGTTCCCTTTATCGCCGTAAAAAAAATCCGGGGATGATATCGAGAATAGTTTCGGAGATATTGAATGCTGGTGAAATATTTCGCACAGCCACCATGTTGGATTGGTGAGACGTAAAAAAATTTGAAGGGCACAGTCGGGGTCGTCCAGAATAGTGCTATGAACTTACCGAGTTTTATTGAAATCGCTCCAGCCGTTTAGAAGTTATTAGGGGGACACACACTCACACCTCACACACACACACACACACACACACACACACGCGCGCACGGACAAAAGTTCATCTCATAAGCCTATTTTTTTTTCAAAATTTAAATTAGGCTAAAAAATGGCTTCAAATCCTACAACGTAACACGTTACTTGGATCTATCCAATTCCTCTACATCACACATTTGCCTTCAGTTACTCGTTATTCGTCTCAGGAACTGGAAATTGGAATAATTGTTATCGTGGTGTTAGAAACTGTACAACGCTAAAAACTTTCAAACGTTACATAAGGTAATAACAATTTTGAAAGATTTAAGGATTTACTACATCAACACTCATTGTACTTGCGTTATAGAGGGGCGTGGTAGCACAGCGTTTAAGCTGTTGGCCTCTCACCAAAGTGGACCTGGTTCGATTCCCGGTCAATGCTTGTGAGATTTTTGAAGTGAAATGCCATGTTCTGAGGTTCGGATTTCACGTAAAAAGGAGGTCCCGTGGCTCATGATCGCATGATTAACGGCCAGGTAAAACTAAAAGCTTCCTTTCTTCCTTTACTTGAATTATAATCATTATTCATCAATAATATTACCATTTTTAGCCTCTTTTCATTTTATGAAAAAAAAAAAAAGGCTTATGAGATCACCTTTTGTCCGTGTGTGTATGTGTGTGTGTGTGATGTGTGTGTGAGTCCCTCCCATAATGAATTCTAAACTGCTGGAGCGATTTCAATGAAACTCGGGAAGATCATAGCAAAATTTCGGCCGACCTCGACCGTGCCCTTCAAATATTATTACGTCTCACCAATCCAACATGGAGGCTGTGCGAAATATTTCACCAGCATTCAGTATCTCCGAAACTATTACTGATATCAGTCTGACATTTTGTACGGTGACAAAGGGCACTGCTACATTTTTATATATCTAACATTCAAAAACCTGTAAAGTACAAAACGAACATGGCGGCCAAGCAAATTTGAAACATTTTAATAGACTTTTCTCGCGATTTAACCATCTGAGCGCAGTGAAATGTGGTACAGTAATTTATTATACATATTGTAATGCACTGTCATCTAATTTAGTTCAATTGTATACATAACCTCAAGATGGCGGCTGTGCGAAATTTCATAATTAAGTTTTTATTTCTTGTGTCGTAATCATGCGTTCGAAGTGAAAGATGGAATAACGAAGCTACACAATAATTTTCCTTTAATTGTACACAACTCTATGGCCTATATATATAACAATCCAAAATGGCGGCCATCCGAAATACTTAGACAGTTCTCAATATCTATGAATTTTTTACAGCAATCAAACTGAATTATTTAATGTTCATAGAGGCTAAGAACATAAGTTCACCTATAGGAATTTCAGTAACCTGGTGAGCATAAATCCAACATGGAGGTGACGCGAAGTATAAATATTTAAATGGATGTTTCTCGCGATTTAACCATCCGAGTGCAGTGAAAATTTTACGATAAATGCTTATACAAATGTTAATCCACTGGCATCTAATTCATTTAAATTGTTTTCATAACCATAATATGGCAGCTGTGCGAAAGTTTAATGTCTCAATTTTACTTCTTGTGTCCTAATCATGCAATTGAAGTTTAATAATAATGTTATTGGTTTTACGTCCCTTTTAACTACACTGGCTTTTAGAGACGCTGGGGTGCCGGAATTTTGCCCCGAAGGGGATCTTTAACGTGCCAGTTAATCTACTGACACGGCTCCCTCGCATTTGCGCACCCTCAAATGCCAGCTGACTGCGCCAGGTTTCGAACCTGCAACCTTGGGCTCAGCAAGCGAGAACGTTACCCCTGAGCCACGCAGCCAATTGAAGTTTGAATACCACACGTACACAATAATCTTCATGTAATAGTACATTAATAAAAATCCAACATGGCGACCGTCTGAAATATTTAGATGGTTCTCAATATCTACGAATCTATTACAACAATCAAACTGAAATTTTGTATGTTGATAGAGGCAATTGACATGAGTAGGATATATGAAAATAGGCTCTATAGTTCTTCACGGAACTATCTTGTTACTGTATTTCACTTCACTTCATATATCACTCCAACATTTTTCAAAATACACGGTGACGTTATATAAGCTCATTATCATTCTATTGAACCATTTGTTGAATCACCTTAAAACAATAATTACTTAATATCAGTATACTGTAAATTCATTTACCACTTTGAATTTCCTTAAATGTCAATTCTTAATTACGAATTGTTACATAAAATATTCGTGATCATATTGGGTTGAAAATTATTTGAAATCCACATTAGTGTAATTATTGATCCTTTTGTAAGAATAATGCAATTATTATTATTATTATTATTAATCAAAATTGACCATCAAAACTATAAGTATAAATATTGGTAAGAGTCAAAACAATTCAATCTCTAAAAACCGTAACTTGGCAGACTTTCATGAAGTTCGATCACTCCTACGCCATTGAATGTATATAAAAAATTAATTGAATTCAATAAGAAACCATTAGAAATGACCGACTCAAGAAATAGCTAACAATATCAGATGAATGAAAATCAGAAACTGAAATGATTCGATTTCCTGGAATTATGACCTTAAATGTTATACGAGAAATCTAAGTTCTCCCTAAAAATAAAAAAGGTATTATTATGGAATTCAAAATCACATAATTTTCAAAACTGAGCATTAAATCGACGTGTTATTTAAATCATCATAAATGTCTTCAATTGCAACGTAGCTCATCCTTAACATACATTCAAAATTGTACGTGAATGATTTCAGTACAATGTTCATAAATATCATTCTAATATACATTCTTCTCTTATACGCAATCTTCTTATAGCGCATAATCTTCTCTCAAACGCATAACTTAATCTTCTTAAATATCAAAAATCTTCTTAATTAAATGCCAAATGAATATACTCGAAAATCTAAGTTATCGATTCAAAAGTATCAAAAACACCTTAAGTATAGCGTAAGATGCATTCGTAGTCGAATCAAAATCTTTGGTAAATGAATAGCTAAAAATTACAGAAGCGTCATAACTATATATAATATTATTGTCATTTAGACTTTCACGGCCCGTGTTACTATTCATAATGTTGAATTTTGGCCATGATGTCATGTTCCAAGGAGTGGATGTTCTTGCCCGTATAAAGCAATATCGTCCCAGAATCATCAGGGAGGCGGTTGAAATACGTAAACACCCAGATAATTTCAACCGCGACACCGGCTACAATCTCAGTGAATCCTGGCTACCTATTATCAGAACCCTGAGAAAGTAATTCACTGCTGCTTTCCGTTGTCCCTAACATGGGGCTATAATGGCGTCCATCTTTGGGCAGCTTCTATATGTTCTTCGTTGCTTTCTCTTAGCAACATTGTCGTATTCCAGATTATTCCTGACGATGAAAGACATGGTTTCTTTCGAAACGCGTCGAATTTTAGTATAATAAAACACGGCATAAGCCCAAAATTCAACATTATGAATATATATAATATTGTTCACTTCAACATACTATAAAAAATATGATGAAAAAGGTTACACCCCAAACATATATGTTCTACTGTCTACGTAATATAAATCTCCCCAGCTACCTTGTGATGGCTTCATTTTGAATGTGTATATAAGAATACACGACCATTCCTCCTCCAAACGTCACCTTGGCTCCGAAATGCTATCGACCCTCCTGGCATCAAACTGGGAAAGCGAACTCTGACCTCCCTGCTCATAATTCATCGAACCGTCAATGGAATCTCTCCTGGACAACCCTCGGCTCTTGTTTGACCCGATAATGGACAGCTGCTCTCTTCTTGGTTGAGGATCCCCATTCATAACAGTATTGTTTGTAGAACTTCCTTCGCTAACTTTATGGTCGAACACAGTATATTTCTCATACTGGTTCTTACTGCGTAGTTACTCATGGTATCCACTCTGTTCCATCTGTTGGGGCCGATAACCTAGATGTAAGGCCCCTTAAAACAACATCATGTTCCATCTGTTACGTTCCTTTCGAAATTTAGCACATCATAATAACAAGTTCGTAAAACTGGTTAATAATGCCTCCCGACTCCGGTTTCTATAACATGTTGCTCATAATGTAAAATACTTTCAGTATCAGAATGTTTCTTGATTGCGATGTATAATAAATGAAGTTCCAGTTTCAATAGTAGTTGAATACAGAATAAGTTTTCTGTCTTATATTCACAGAAAAATGACAAAGTCCAGATTGCTTCTCGCCACTACACACGACTCGACGTATATAATACATTGGCGGATCGCACTTTTCGTTCACCGAATCACTCCAGGTCATGTAATGTGTAGCAGTCAAACACGTAAATCCATCTGTCTTCTCTTTTCTCGCCACAAACTTCCCTGTCAACTTAACTTATTAATGCAATTCTTGCTACACAGCGCCTTCTAAGGAGGAAAAACTCAATAGAATTGGCTTCATAATATCATATGTTAATATCTGTAACATATACAAGTTGTCGACCCTCTCTGTATTCTCAGTAATACATTATTAATCACATTCTGCGTTAACAATGCGATATATATCGCCCCCTACCCTCTATGGAATATTGACCTTGGCTCATTCTCTCGCCAGCGCGTTCCATAACCGTAAAAGGTCTGATGACGAGGCCTTCATGTGGGACGGTATCACCTCCCCTAGACCAGCTGAAAACTCGTTTGCGTAATCTCGCGCGTCTAAAAGATCGTAACTCTTGGTAAAAAATATCCAACTCGTAATGCTAAATCTCACCAGGAAAATACTGGTACAGTGCCATCCCGGCATTTTCTCGGAGACGAAGTGGTAAACCACGAAAATCCACTTCGAGGATGGCAGAGGTGGGAGTCGAATCCCCTCTACTCATTAGGACCATCCGAGGCTGAGTAGACCCCGTTCCACTCCTCAGAAAACTTTTCAATTTTCGTGGCATAGCCGGGAATTGAGCCGCGGACCTCCGGGGTGGCAGCTAAACATGGTGATCACTACACCACGGAGGCGACAAATTCTTAAGTTCAATATAATAATTTGCACACCTCTGTAGTATCACTTACACTCATCATTTTGGGGGCGTCTTGAATATTATTATTATTATTATTGTGATTGAATGTTCACGGCAATGGATGTTGCTCATTACACCCCCGCTAGGCAGCCAGTAAGCTAAAGTGTGTCGTGATTGCGCTGGTATTCGTAGCGGGTTGTGCTAGTTAATAGTTTCATAACATATGAGAAGTGTCATGTTCTAAATTTATAGTGGTCCCCCAGTGTGAAGATGCCAGCACATAAAATATTGGGTGTTGTGCATTTAATTAAAATGGCCCACAAAACAGCGAGGCTCGGAGTATAATGGCTCACGGGTCATACTCTGCACCCCAGCCTTGTTTGTCATGGCCAACCCTGCTTTTTGTCTTCTGACGCCAATTGCTCGCTAAAACTGTACAAGTAACATCTTTTATTTTATACCAGCTGTTTTACCCGGCTGTGCCCAGTGAAGTTCAAAGACAAGACAATATTTTGAGTTGTAGTTCCCGTGACATTTTGTGGTTAACAGGCTGAGCAGCGCATTAGTAACGTTCTCTCCTGCTGTTCCCAAGGTTAAAGGATCGAATTCTGACGCAGTCAGTTGACATTTGAGGGTGCACATATGCGAAGGATCCGTATCAATACATTTACTGGGACGTTAAGTATCCCCTTTGGGTCGAAATTCTGGCACCTTGGCGTCTCTAAAAGCCACAGTAGATAAAAGGGACGTAAAACTATTATTATTGTTATTATTATTATTTTTATTGGACTACTAAATTAATACTGGTTGCAACTAAGGAAACATCAGTTGTATTAAATACAATTTGAAAAATAAACACGAAACAATCCATTAAAAAATCTAAAATAACTTATCTATAACATATCACACGATTAAATTGCTTGAATAACAAGAAGTTCCGTGACGAACTAAAGAGCCTACTTTTCTTAAAATTTAAGATTCATGCCAATCTATATAGAGCTATCTAGAATAATGACGAAATTAAGTTGGTAATATCGAAATTTCTAGGCCACAATGTCATGCATGTGTTGGTTAGAAATAATCTGAAATACGAGGCACGTCCAGAAAGTAAGTTCCGTTTGGTAATAAAATTAAATTGTGTACAGATACAGAAAAAAGATTTATTGCACAACATTCTACACGTCTTAAACTACTTTTCCACATAACTGCCGAACTTTTGCAGGCATTTGTCATAGCGTGGCACACGTTTTTGGATACCTTCTTCATAGAAGTTTGCCGCCGACCCGTTAACGAGAGCGAAGACTCTCCTGTAAGATATCCTACCGTTTTGCCACGACTGTTAGGCAAATTGCGTGCTCACCAGGAGAACTGCGTATGTTTAGGAGTTCTCCTGGCCCTATGAATACATAACCACGTTGTCTTAAAGTACAGTGACACAGGCCATCAGACAACTTCTACACAAACCCAAGTACATGGGGCTACATGACCATAATGCCGCAAAGCCCATAAATAATCAAAAACAACAATAGTCTGTACCGCGGATCAAGGAGAACGAATTTTAATCACTGTAGTCGAGAGTTGAAATATCTGGTCTTATAAGTAGACTATATATAATACTAGCAGTAGTGCCCGGCTTCGCCCGGTAGATTTACTTGTTTTATGGATGATAATACAACAGAACTGGCACATGATACTTAAACTAAAAGAAAAAATATATAAATATAACTTTTTGTGGTGGTGGTAGTGGGGGTTATAAGTAGTACAGTATAATGGACATAACATTCAGGTCATTTTCCCATAATGATAATGATAATAATGAATAGGGAGACGGCTATTTATTAACTACAGTACTGACACATGTAATTTACAAACGAATTGCAAAATATGATTAGAATGAGGAGTATGTGAAACAGCAAACACTGCCTAGGGACTATATCTAATTGGCTGTTAGAAAAGTAGAGATCAATAGTGTCGTCTTTTGTCGCACAGTGCTTTAGAAAAAATCTCTATAAGACTACGGAAACATTTTCTTAGATTTGTCACTTTCAATCATTGGGAAACGGCAACATCACTGGGGTAGAAAAGGACGAAGCTTGAAGGACATAGGATTGCGAGTGAGAGGCAAATACTACATTTAATTCCATACTGTCTTTTAAGGCAGAGACGCACTATCGTGAAAGAGCTTATGACGTACTGCTCAGGTCCCAACTGCACGGACCTGAGAGGATCGTACCGGTGAATCACTTACTCTTTCGTAACACGACAGTGGTTTGAGCAATCGGCCCTGTATGAACATCTGCATAGCCAGCAATACCTGATAAGACTGCGGGCTCTGGACAGTCTTGTCACTATTCTCACAAATGCCCCCTCTCCCCCTCCCCCTCCCTCCCCAGGGTCTCACAACTTGTGGGAAGTGGGTTGGTGACCATGGGACCCCAGCTGAGTCCGACATTGCTTCTACTTACAGGTGCCGGGCTCCTTTCATTTCTCTTTCCTGTCGGCCTCCCTTTGTCAACACTTGTTCTCTTCCGACCCCGGCGGTATTAGGATATCCGAGGCCTAGGGAGTCTTTCACTTTCCCGCCTTAATTGGCCCTTGTCTCATCTTTCCTGATACCCTCATTCTTCGAGGGTTCAGCTTTCTTTTTATTTTCATAATATCTCCTGTCTTCTGTTCAAGGCTCTCAAGGAGGCAGGGTGTGTGTAGCCCCACCACTTCTGGTGCACCCTGGATAGTGCTACACCCTCAAGGGCTCATGGCTGGTGAGTTCCGGGAGCTGGCAACCCCGAGGGAGTCCTGAACTGGGTCCGGTTTTACCCCTTTTTACCATTGCCTTTGGGGCGGACCCTCTCTTCTTTCCCCTTCCTATCTGCCTTTTGTGGCTCTCCTTCCTTCCAGGTCCCTCAATTCTCATTTATCCAGGGCTGAGGGAATTTCCTTTCCTCCTGTCTTTTATTTCCCTTATAACTTTATTTTGTCCTTATCTTCTTCTAGCCCGTAAGTTTTGTAGTTAGTTTTAATTGTAGTTTCAATTTCACGATCCGCCAAACCATTAGGGGTCGCTAACCTCGATGTTAGGCCCCTTAAAACAACAATTATTATCATCATCATCATAACTGGCATTTTGCAATTGGGTTATTGTGGTATTTGAAACTTCCTGTTAAGGCTCTCACCCTTTTGTGTTGCATAAATAATTTGTAGGCAGAAACCTTCCCTGCAATCCACACAACAACTCACCCAAGTTTCTTCGCAATCGGATTAATGGTATATGAACGCATAGGGGACATACATACACTACCACTATTGAGCAAGACTTTATGTGGTGAGATGACTACTACTACTGAACTGGTTCATCAAACTTAGAAACTAATAGAAATACATATTTTAAAAATCACAGGCGGGGAAGAGTGTGGTATTGCTTAACTTCTGACCCGATTGGTTCAAGGGCTTAAAACGTGATTTTCTGGTCCCGCACAGTTTCACCGAAGTAATCGCTGGCTTCCAAGGGGTATGTGTACACAATTTGGTGCAGATCGGTGAAACAGTGTAGATTTGTGCCAAATGGACTAAATGCAGGGAACGGAGTGGTCTGTCCGAAATTTAAAGTGGACAGTATAACCCGCAGGGTTCCAAGAGGTAGGTATAAAAACATTTGTTCAGATCAGTGAAACTGTGTAGATTTGCGCCAAGGGGCCTAAATGCAGGGAATGGAGTGGTCTGTCCGAAATTTCAAGTAGTGAGTGTTATTCGTTGGGTTGCAATGGGTAAGTATGCACAATTTGGTACAGATCGCTGAAATGGTGTAGATTTTTGTCAAAAGGCCTAAATGCAGGGAATGGAGTGGTCTGTCCGAAATTTCAAGCAGACAGTGTTACTCTTCGGGTTCCAAAGGGTAAGTATGTAAAATTTGGTTCAGATCGGTGAAACGTTGCAGATTTGTGCCAAAGGGCCTAAATACAGGGAAGGGTGTGGTCTGTCCAAAATTTCAAGCAGATAGTGATACTCGTCGGGTTCTAAAGTGTAAGTATACAGATTTTGATTCAGATCGGCGAAACGGTGTAGATTTTTGACAAAGGGACTAAATGCAGGAAATGGAGTGGTCTGTCTGAAATTTAACGTTGACAGGGTTACGCGCAGGGTTACAAAGGGTAAGTATACAAATTTTGGTTCAGATCGGTGAAACGGTGCAGATTTTTGACGAAGGGCCTAAATGCAGGGATTGGAGTGGTCTGTCCGAAATTTAAAGTGGACAGTGTTACTCGTTGGGTTACAAAGGGTAACTATACAAATTTTGGTTCAGATCGGTGAAACGGTGTAGATTTTTGACAAAGGGCCTACATGCAGGGAATGGAGTGGTCTGTCCGAAATTTAATGTAGACGGGGTTACCCGCAGGGTTCCAAAGTGTAAGTGTACAAATTTTGGTTGAGATCGGTGAAACGGTGTAGATTTGTATAAATAACAGACAAACAGACAGACAGACAAACATTGAGCTTTATATATATAGATTTTCGATTGCAAATATACACTATATACAGTATATGCTTAACATTATTACGTGTGAATAGTTATACTGTAAATCAATAGACGTAAACAATCAAGTAAAAAGTGTTGAGCCCGCTTGGATTCGATTCAAGAACATGTAGGTTAAGAGTAAAAGATGCAACCACTACGCCACACACGCCCAGTACTAAAACTAGGTTAACAACTGGTTTAGTATAACTGTATAGCATATTTTATCTTGGTAAGAACGATTTCATTAACGTTTTCTGCCGTTCTTATAAACCATTTGATACCAAATTTGTATTATTTTGTTCAGTACATTCCTAAAAGGATATCAATCTACTGAAATATGGACTTTATAGAAAATAAAATAAAAAATGGCCTCCAATTTGACCCAACGGGGCGGCGCTGCCCATTACGATACGGTACGGTCAGCCTGAACTATTAGTCACCACTACGGAATATTATTCTATTATAAAATGTTAATATCCTACAGGTCACCTCCTCGAAGACAGTTTAGACCACCCTTTGTACGATAAGCAGATTTCGTGAGGCAGGGCTATTTTGAACCGTAAGTTACGGTTAGGCAATAATAATTGCATGATTCATACATCCACCATCTTGAAACTATTTGGCTGATGACCTTGTAGTTTCGGCAATAGACGCTTCCCACATTAAGGCATATTGTTGAAATATTTGGTAGAGATCAGTTGATTAGGTTAGTCGTAATTTGTTTTAAACTTTGAAAATTAGGGTGGCCGCCATTCCGTTTCCATCAAGATAGCGGCGGTATAAAACATTTCACAGAGGTGTCCTTTGCTAGTGCTACCTCTGTACGAAATTTGGTTCAATTTGGTTTCGTCGTGTTTGAATTGATGGGTGAGGGTGCGCATACCCGATCACACACACACAGACTGACAACTTTTGGCCCGTATAGATTTCATAAGTCTACTTTCACTTTTTGCAAACATCGAAAGTAGGCTAAAAACTAAAACGAAAAAAGCCATCACCGTGGCATCACTGGCCTTGGCCCACCAAACGACTGCTGCCCAGCCATTTGGTCTGCAGAATGTGGGGTGACGCGTGGTCAGCGCATTGCGTCCCCTCTGCCGTTAATCTTGCCTTTTCTAACAGGCCCGTTGCTTCTCAGACATCTTCTCAATTGCCCTCACGGGGCTGCGTGCACCGCGTTCTAGCTTTCAAGTCAGTATCTAAAATCCCTGACCGAGCCGGAAAGCGAACACCACGGGGAGGCAATATTATCATGTACATACGGACACAAGTAGTTCCGTAAAAAAATAAAAAGCCTATTTTCATATATCCTACTTATGTTAATCGCCTCTATCAACACACAAAATGTCAGTTTGATTGCTGTAATAAATTCGTAGATATTGAGAACCATCTCAATATTTTGGATGGTCACCATGTTGGATTATTATACCCTATGTAGGCAATGGCGTCATGCACTATAGAATGAAGATCATTGCGTAAGTTTATTCAATCACATGATAAGGACACGCGAAATAAAAAAAAAGAGAGATTTCAAAATTTCTCTCAGCCACCGTCTTGTGCTTGTGGAAAAAATTGAAATAATTAGAAGTAGGTGGATTAAAATTTGTATAAGCATATGCCGTACCAAATTTCCCTGCGCTTGGGTGGTTAAATCGCGAGAAATGTCCATTTAAATATTTAAATTTCGCGTTGCCACCATGTTGGATTTGTGCTCACTATGTTATTGAAAGTTCCATAGCTGAACTTAAGTTAATAGTCTTTATCAACATACAAAATTTCAGTTTGATTGTTGTAATAGGTTGGTAGATAATGAGAACCGTCCAAATACTTCCGATGGTCGCCATGTTGGATTTTTATACATGTAGGCCGTGGAGTTTCTGTATGTACTATTAGATGACGATCATTGGGTAGGTTCATTATTCAAACGTTGACTTCGATCACATGATTAGGACACAAGAAACAAAAACTTCATTTACAAATTTTGCACAGCTGCCATTTTGAGGTGACGTAAACAATTGAACTAAATTTGATGTCAGTGCATTTCAGCGTGTATAAACATTTGCTGTACCAAGTTTCATTGCACTCGGAAGGTTAACTCGCGAGAAACGTCTATTTAAATGTTTCAACTTTGCTTGGCCACCATGTTTGTTTTGTACTTAACAGGTTTTTAAAAGTCTCATGTGAACTTCTAGTAGTGCCATTTATCACCGTACAAAATTTCAGTGTGATACCAGTAATAGTTTCGGAGATGTAGATTGCCAGTGAAATATGTTGGATTGGCGAGACGTAATGCAATTTGAAGGGCTCGTTCAGGGTCGGACAAAATACGAAGGTGGATCAAAAAGTAAGTTGCACTAACGCGCTGCAGCAGCGCGCTGTGTGTCGCAAATGTGGGCACAGCGGAGAAAGGGACAGACACTGCCCACACATCTGTTAGGCAGGTCACTTTGGTGTCTCGTCTTGTATGGTGTGAATAGCGGCGAAAAGCAATGGCGCGTCGACTGGACTTTCACTCCAAATATGAGATGCGTGCAACAATCCGATTCCTATGGGCCAAAAGGAAGAAATGCACGGACATTCATCGTGGAATTAGTGCTGTGTATGGGGAGCGGGCCATTTCCCGGCAAGGGATCGTAAAGTGGTGTCAGCAATTCGAAGCCGGACGCACGGATATCACGGACGAATATCGCGAGGGCAGGCCCGTAACGTCCAGGACCCGTGCAAATGTCAACAGTGTGAATGCGATCATTAGACAGAACGGTGGTCGACATTCCCAGACCGATGAGGTGGTGAAGGCCCCTGTCTCCGTGTGGTTGCAGAACGCTGGAGGAACTTTCTATGCATCTGGCATCGACAAGTTGGTTGTGCGTTCGCAGAAATGTTTTGAGTCTCTTGGAAACTATGTGGAAAAGTGACGTTACATTGTATGTCGTTATAGACGTGTTGCTGTTGTATAGGTGGTGTAATAAATGACCATAACTGGGAAGTGCAACTTATTTTTTGATCTGCCCTCGTAGTACTGTTTATTGGTTTATTGAAATCACTCCAGCCGTTTAGATTTTATTAGGGGGAGGAGACACACACACACACATGGACAAAAGGTGATCTCATAAGCCTATCTTTTTCTTCATAAATGAAAATAGGCTAAAATACGATGATTAGTTGATACACCCAGTATGGTATTAAAGAAGATGGTGCTAAGCAAACTCGTACCTTATCTGAGGATTAACACATGTTACATCAATCAGCCTGATGGCTCAGGTGGTTTCCCTTCGCCCTTCGACCCTAACATGATATGACAACCATTCCCTTAGGGATTAGATCCTACCCCCCCAACTCAGCTGACACATACCGTAATGCTCCTGAGGCATCTGGGGACAGGACACGTTACCATCAGGCTATTGCTAGACTACCCTCATCACTTTAAGTTGTTGATGTACGCCTCGTCACCCCTGAGGTCTGGGTTCGATTCCTAGCTCTGCTAAGAAATTTAATTCTGATCTGAGGGCTGCAACGTGATACACTCGACATCATGAGGAAATCTGGGACGAGATGGATTCGTTTCCCACCTCAGCCACTCAGGAAGTGATCTTCCATGTGTTTTACGGCTACTTCAGGCAAATACCGGGTTGGCTCCTAACTAAAAGCCACTGCTGCCTCCTTCCCAATCCTTATCTGAATTAAAAGTAGACACAATACAGCAATCACAGTGACACAGGTTAGCAGAAAAAAATCCACACTCACCCAAGTACACAGTGCTAAATAACCACAACGTCGAAGTCCCTCAAATGAATAACAACAATAACAATATCCTGGAAGTGGTTTTCATTGGTTTCCCACTTCTACTGTCACCAAATGTCGGAATGGTTCGTAACTAAAGGCCACGGCCACCTCCTTCCCAATGCTAGTGCCAATTAAAAATACACACACTACGACAGACACCACAATAACACAGGTCATCAGATAGTTTCTGAAGCCGTCAGATTTTTAAGAGCGTTAAAAATCCCTCAGTATGCCTTCCTTCGGAGGGGAAATAAAGCCGTCGGTCCCATGTCATAGATTTATGGTAAGTTAAAGAACCTTCCACTAATTACACCTGTGTGAAGCTAAATTGTATAGGTTAGGAATGTAAACAACGCTCCTAGGTTTCTACGTTCGTTGCCAAGAGCCGACTGCGGTGGCGTCTAGTAGTCTAGTTCTGAACTAGGCCTAGTAGTCGTTGACGGTGGCGTTTGGCGGCAAAAGTACGAACTATTTGAAAAATTCAAAGTTGCAGTCCTTACTTGAATTAAAAAACAGATACACACACTAATACAGCCATCGCATTTAACTCCGGTTATCAGACAGGCTCTACACACACCCAAAGTATCAGGTATCAGGCAAGGCTGCAACTTATCACCCATACTTTTCAATCTTTATATTGAACAAGCAATGAAGGAAATTGGAGAAAAAATTAAAGTGGGAGTGAAGATTCAAGGAGAAATAATTTCTACTCTGAGATTAGCTGATGACATCGTCTTCTTCAAGATGAAAATTAATAAATGTAAAACAAAAATATTGGAATGCAGCCGAATAAATCAGAAACCTCTATGGACATCACATTGGCAGGGGAAAAACTAAAGGGAGTAGGATACTTCTGTTACGTAGGAAGCAACATAACCAGTGATGGACGAAGCAAAGAGGATATAAGATGTAGTTTGGCTCAGGCAAGGAAAGCATTTCTACAGACAAGGAATCTGTTGACATCGAATATAGTTTTAGGCATTAAGAAGTCATTTTTGAAAGCCTTTGTCTGGAGCGGGGCACTCTATGGAAGTGAAACTTGGACTATTGGTGCAGCAGAAAAGAGGAGAATTGAAGCGGTTGAAATGTGGTGTTACAGGTGAATGATGAAGATCAGATGGAGCGTCTTCGGTGGTGTAGTTGGTAGCATGCTGAGCTTCTATGGCCAAGATTGCGGGTTCAAACCCGGTTGAAGTCGTGGGATTTTTAAGAGCGTTAAATATCCCTCAGTATGCCTTCCTTCGGAGGGAAAGTAAAGCCGGCGGTCCCATGTCATAGATTTATGACATGTTAAAGAACCTTCCACTAATTACACCTGTTTGAAGCTAAATTAACTTAAAGGTTAAACAACGCTCTTATGGTTCCTACGTTCGCCGCCAGAAGCCGACTGTGGTGGCGTCTGGTAGCCAAGTTCTGAACTAGTAACGTTGACGGTGGCGTTTGGCGGCAAAAGTAGGAACTACTTGAAATTCAATGTCTGCAGTCCTTACTTGAATTAAAAACAGATCACACACTAATACAGACATCACAATTAACACCGGTTATCAGACAGATTCTACACAGACCCAAAATACATGGGACTACATGACCGCGTTGTCGCAGCCCCTAAACTAAGGAACAAACCCATCAACCAAGATCAGATGGGTAGATAGGGTTACAAATGAAGAGGTATTAACGCGAGTGAGAGAGGAGACATGTCTCTGGTGAATGCTAATGAAGAGAAGAGATAGGTTGGTAGTACACAAACTAAGACACCCAGGAATAGCAAGCTTAGTTCTGGAAGGAAGGGTCGAGGATAAGAACTGTAGGGGTAGACCAAGGTTAGAATATGTTAAACAGATTGCCTCGGATGTAGGGTGTGCTAGCTATGTAGATATGAAACGATTAGCTCAGGACAGGAAGGCATGGAGGGCTGCATCAAACCAGTCAAAAGACTGAAGATTCAAACAACAACAACATCAACAGAAGTGGGAAACCATGGAAACCACTTCTAAGATAGCTGAGGTGAGAGTCGAACCCATCCCTTCTCAGTCTTGCCTCACAAAGTTCAGTATACCCCATTCCAACCCTCAGATCAGAATTGAATTCCTTAGTAGGACCAGGGATAGAACCCATGTCTTTTGGATTCGGAATAACAATAAGTAGACATGGAATGAGATGATGCGGTGTGTACTTTGTTTCACCCATACCTGACTCTTCCTGCTTGGACCCATAGTGTGTAGGAATAAATTTTGGCTATTTCGAATAAGAAAAAGCATCTTGCGTATTAGCGCTGCTCTTTTATCACATGTTATTGTTAGGTTACGGTCTTTCTTTTGTTCAAAAAGAACACCAACTACAGTTTTGTGGTTCTATGCTCCATTTTATTTATTTTCTGACAAGCTAACGTTGGGAGTGCTTTTCATTGTTCTTTCTACAGGTAAACCATTTCTAGTTGAAGCCACTCAACGGTGATTAGGTCCTATAGAGCCTCCACAATGCGAAGATGCTCATTTTTGTGTTTTACTCACTGTTCCAAATTTCCCCACACATTTAGCTACGGGATTAAGATCGGGTGATTTAGTGGGCCAGTCAAAGTACGATGGGTATCTGTATGTTTGACAATTGATATTGCACCTTTACAGTCGCTCAAGACAGTGCAACCCAACTACAGGTATATGCAAAATATATCCTAAAAAAATGCAAGGGATTACATGAATCACTTGTTGTTGAAAGGCACTAATCCCATATTTTTTGATAAATACTTTTTACCACGATTTTGCGTCCTAGAAAGCAAGATGCGTGTTTTGGCGTTGAATGGAACCATGCCTGGCAGCGCTTGTGCTATTACCACAGCCGTCAAGTTAGTTCTTTCGTGTTGAAAGGAACTTAGTCCAGCAGTTAGTGCGATTCAACACGAAGAAAATAACAGTTATTGCATTCATTTTAACTTTTTTCAGGCTTCGGGATACATACGTTCATGTAGCAATGAAGGAAATAAACTAAGAATGTGAATAATATTCCTCGCTGAAGAGTTATGCTCGTTCCATGTTGAAATGAACTAAGTCCAGTTACGTATTTTGCCAATAAAATTGTTAGTAACATACGGAACAATGCTATTTTTTATATCGGCGTTTGTGTGCACTTCTCACATACTACAAACTACGTCTCATATTTCTGTACAAGAGCGATCGCTCTTCAACACAAACAAATATCATTGGCCGCCACTCATATACACAATGAGAATGAAGTAGAGAACACGAAATCTCTCCTCCCGGGCAGAGGGACAATAGTACTTGCTTATGGCACCCCCCCCCCCTCTTGTAGAAATAATAAATTGAAAGAATAAATATGGATATCACAAAATAACAACTACGGATTTGAATGATAGAAAGAAAAGTTATTATATTGAATGAATCAATATATAAATCACTATACGGAAAGTGCTGTGCACTACATGTTCCATTGGCTACCTAGGCTTACTAGTGGTTAGGGTATTATGTATATTCTGATGTACTTCATGTCCCGCAAACTTGCGACATATCTGCTTTATCTCTCAAAGCATCAATTCATGGACACATCTCCATTATTTACAGATACAATTCTTCTCCTTTAATGAATTACAGTCACCAGGACATGTGAAATATCGTCAATTTTTTAACAAAGAAAAACTTCTCTACCAAACAATTATATAAGAAAAGAACTTTTACCAAAGTTTGTATATAGCCAGTCACCGCCACCTAAATCACTGTCGATTTCTAATCAATGCATTTGTTCGACGTTATACCGTGTCGCTCCTAAATGACCTATACATCGTAGTAGGATATGCTTCGTATTGAGCACAAGGCCATCAGACAACAGCCTGGTTTCTTATTTCTATTCCTTAACTCGGCACTTTCCGATTTATTTACATAAGAAGTATAGGATAAGGTTGCCATAATCGCACTGGCTCCTAAATCGCACCACCACGTTTTTCTATTTATCGGTCGTATATATGCACTACTTAGTGGGAGTAAATCGAGCTAGGGAACACTCCCATGATGCCATAGTAGTTTGGTCTCCATTCCTGTGGTAGTTTGTGTTCCAGTAGCGTTGCAAGAAAAGTGACAATTTATATGTAAGATTTGTGATATCTTCATAAGGTTCCTGACGCTCGGGTGAGAAATATTCTTGCATATACTTTTATCTATATATATAAAGCACAAAGTTTGTCTGTCTGTCTGTCTGTCTGTCTGTCTGTTATGTATACAAATCTACACCGTTTCACCGATCTGAACCAAAATTTGTATACTTACCCTTTGGAACCCTGCGGGTAACCCCGTCAACATTAAATTTCGGACAGACCACCCCATGCCCTGCATTTAGGCCCTTTTGCACAAATCTACACCGTTTCACCGATCTGAACCAAAAGTTGTATATTTAACCTTTGGAACCCTGCGGGTAACACTGTCCACTTGAAATTTCGGACAGACCACCCCATTCCCTGCATTTAGGCCCTTTGGTCCAAATCCACACCGTTTCACCGATCTCAACCAAAATTTGTATATTTACCCTTTGGAACCCTGCGAGTACCACTGACCACTTAAAATTTCGGACAGACCACCCCATTTCCTGCATTTAGGCCCTTTGGTCAAAATCTACACCGTTTCACCGATCAGAATCAAAATTCGTATTCTTACCCTTTGGTGCCCTGCGAGTAACAATGTCTGCTTGAAATTGCGGACAGACCACTCCATTCCCTGCATTTAGGCCCTTTGGCCCAAATCTATACCGTTTCACCGATCTCAACCAAAATTTGTATATTTACCCTATGGAACACTGCGACTAACACTGTTTGCTTGAAATTTCGGACAGACCACGCCATTCCCTGCATTTAGGCCCTTTTTGCACAAATCTACACCGTTTCACCGATCTGAACCAAAATGTGTATACTTACCCTTTGGAACCCTGCGAGTAACACTGTCTGCTTGAAATTGCGGACAGGCCATTCCCTGCATTTAGGCCCTTTGGCCCAAATCTACACCGTTCCACCGATCTCAACCAAAATTTGTATATTTACCCTTTGGAACACTGCGACTAACACTGTCTGCTTGAAATTGTGGAGAGGCTACTCCATCCCATGCATTTAGGCCCTTTGGCACAAATCTACACCGTTTCACCGATCTGAACCAAACTTTGTATACTTACCCTTTGGAGCCCTGCGAGTAACACTGTCCACTTAAAATTTCGGACAGACCACCCCATTCCCTGCATTTAGGCATTTTGGCACAAATCTACACCGTTTCACCGATCAGAACCAATATTCGTAAACTTACCCTTTGGTACCCAGCGAGTAACACTGTCTGCTTGAAATTGCGGACAGACCACTCCATTCCCTGCATTTAGGCCCTTTGGCCCAAATCTACACCGTTTCACCGATCTCAACCAAAATTTGTATATTTACCCTTTGGAACACTGCGACTAACACTGTCTGCTTGAAATTGCGGCGAGGCCACTCCATCCCTTGCATTTAGGCTGTTTGGCACAAATCTACACCGTTTCACCGATCTGACCCCAATTTTATATACTTACCCGTAGAACCCGACAAGTAACACTGTTCACTTTAAATTTCGGACAGACCACACTATTCCCTGCTTTTTGGCCCTTTGGCAGAAAACTACACCGTTTCACCGATCTCAACCAGATTTTACATAATTACCCTTTGGAACTCGACGAGTAACACTGTCCACTCGAAATTTCGGACAGACCACTCCATTCCACGCATTTAGGCCCTTTGGCACAAATCTACATCGTTCACCGATCGAAAACAAAATGTGAATACTTACCCTTTGGAACCCGATGAGTAACACTGTTCACTTTAAAATTTGGACAGGCCACTCCATTCCCTGCATTTTGGCCCTTGGCACAAAACTACACCGTTTCACCGATCTCAACCAGATTTTACTTAATTACCGTTTGGAACTCGACGAGTAACACTGTCCACTCGAAATTTCGGACAGACCACTCCATTTCCCGCATTAAGGCCCTTTGGTACAAATCTACATCGTTCACCGATCGAAAACAAAGTGTGTATACTTACCCTTTGGAACCCGATGCGTAACACTGTCCACTTGAAATTTCTGACATACCACTCCATTCCCTGCATGTAGCTCAGGAATTCCTCGGGGTTACCAGCTTCCTAACTCACCAGTCATGAGCCCTTGAGGGTGTACCAGAAGTGGTGGGTCTACACACACCCTGCCTCTTTGAGGGCCTTGAGCAGAAGACAGGAGATATTATGAAAAGGAAAAGAAGGCAGACCCCTCGAAGAATGAGGGTATCAGGAAAGATGAGACAAAGCCAATTAAGGCGGGAAATTGAAAGACTCCCTAGCCCTCGGATACCCTAATACAGTCTGGGTCGGAAGAGAACAAGAGTTGACCAAGGGAGGCCGACAGGAAAGAGAACTGAAATGAGCCCGGCACCAGGAAGTAGAAGCGATGCCAGACTCAGCTGGGGTTCCATGGTCGCCAACCCACGTCCCACAAGTTGTGAGACCCTGGGGGGGGGGGTCAGTTGTGAGAATAGCTTGCTGATTCATCGTGAGGTGACTTGAGAGTACTTTCCAGAGCCCACCGTGTTATCTCCTGCTGTCTATGCTGATGCCAGCACAGGGCCGTTGCGAAACAGTGAGTGATTCCCGGTCAATCTGTATAGGACGGGGAACCCCGAACGGGTGTCATCATATTTCGTCATCATCTGCGATCATCTCAGGTTCGTGCAGCTTGGACCTATATTCTTTGTCTTTGCCGAGCAGTACGCTCTTTCACTAGACGCATCCAGTACAGGCCTAAGCCAGAAAATAAGGTTGAGACTTTGGAAGACATCGAAGCTAGACACCTGAATTACCTATGAGAAGAATCCACAGCCTGCTTCCAGTCTCCGACCGGGTCAGGAATGGAATGAATGAAGCCCCCATCTAGCGGCGAGGATATGAACGTGCCGGCTGCCGAGGCCTGACGCACTCCTCTGGGGCAATGATTAAATGAATGACAGATGAAATGAAATGATAGTGGAGAGTGTTGCTGGAATGAAATTGTGACAGGGAAAACCGGAGTACCCGGAGAAAAACCTGTCTGCCTCCGTTTTGTCCAGCACAGATCTCACATGGAGTGACCGGGATTTGAACCACGGACCCAGCGGTGAGAGGCCAGCGTGCTGCCGCCTAAGCCACGGAGGCTCTGAATTACCTATATCAGTTTTAAAATAACACCATGTTCGTTTAGTAGTCATTTTTTCATTACCTTATTATTATCATCATAAGTGCAAATGACCTAGATGTTACGCGCATCATACCTATAATCACCGCCGCATAAAGTCTTTCTCGACTGTGATTTTTAAAATATTTATTTTTGGTTGGTTGGTTCTTAAGTTTAGGGGCTGCGACAACGCGGTCATGTAGCCCCGTGTACTTTGGGTGTGTGTAGAATCTGTCTGATAACCGGTGTTAATTGTGATGACTGTATTAGTGTGTGTTATCTGTTTTTTAATTTAAGTACAAACTGCAACTTAGAATTCTTCAAATAGTTCGTACTTTTGCCGCCAAGCGCCACCGTCAACGACTACTAGGCCAAGTTCGGAACTTAGCTACTAGACGCCACTGCAGTCGGCTCTTGGCAACGGACGTAGACATCTATGAGCGTTGTTTACCTATCCAATTTAGCTTCACACAGGTGTAATTAGTGGAAGTTTCAATAACATGCCATAAATCTGACATGGGACCGCCGGCTTTACTTCCCCTCCGAAGAAAGGCATACTGACTGATTTTAACGCTCTTAAAATATCCGACGGCTTCGGCCGGGTTTGAACCCGCTATCTTGGGCATAGAAGCTCAGCATGCTACCAAATACGCCACCGAAGCCGCCATATAGTTATTTTTATTACAGTACATTGTGTACATTATACGTTGAAGTGTCAATTCAATACCGGTAGTAGTTTCCCTTATCATCCTCATCATAAGAGCAAATGACCTACAGTAGATGTTACGCCCATTACACCATTAATCACCACACACAATAAGTCTTCCTCGCCTGTGAATTTTGAAATATGTATTTCTATTACGGTAGTTTGTAAGTTTGACGTGTCAATTCAACAGTAGTTTTTATTATCATCCTTATCAAAAGGGCAAATGACCTAGATATTACTCTCTCATTGTCTTTGGGGGCAAATGACTTAGATTTTAAGTCCATTATATTTCTAAGGAGACCTTAAAACATTATCATCATTCCACCGGGCGAAGCCGGGTACTACTGCTAGTTACATATAATTAGGAGACATTTAAGTACAATTTGGCAACGTTATATCAGTGATTCATTCAAATGCTTGGGTTGGAGGATGACAAACTCACAAAATGGCGTGGTTGCCGAAATCGCACCTCTCCTCAGTTGTCTAAATAGCACCGGTGCGATTTAGGAAACCTTACTGGTGCGATTTAGGAATCTTAGGAATGAAAGGCACTTAGGCTAGACATGTTCATACATTTACATTGCATCCTATCCCCAAGTAAAATAAAATAATTTCAACAGTGTCGGTGAAAGTCTGCGTTCCGTAAAGTATAATGTGTTTTTTTTTCTTTCTAGAATTCCATAAATATGGCAGGAAGGCAGTACGGGATATGGTCTCCAAAAATATGGCACGTGCGTTAGTTGAGTTTAAAGAAGGGAAACTAAAATTGAATGAATGTTGTAGTAAATATTAAATACCAAAGAAAACATTTCTAAGGCATGCTAGAGGGGAAGTTATACGGGGAGTTAATCGTGGCTGCAACATGGCGGTGAATGGGAGACAAACAGCGTTGCCACACGAAGCTGAAGAAGAACTCGTTAAAGTCATTTTACAGTTCGAAGAGAGTATGTTCGGTTTTACGATAACTGACGTAAGGAAGTTAGTTTTTCAAATACTTGAGGCTAATCCCCATCTCCATAATCCATTCAACAAAGAGGAAAAGCAGGCTGGAAAGAAATGGTTTTACGCTTTTATGAAACGTCACCCCACACTAAGATTACGACAGCCTAAAAATGTGTCTATTGCTAGGGCTAGAGGTTTCAACAAAGAAAGTGTAAGTTATTTTTTTGATGTTCTGAAAAAGTTGTAGACGAAAATAAACTAAATGCATTGAGAATTTTCAATGTTGATGAGTCAGATTTCTCAACCGTACAAAAGAAATCGCCTAAAATATTGGCACAAAAGGGGAAACATCAAGTGGGTAGTTTTTATAGCGCCGAAAGAGGAACTAACTCCACAATTGTTTGCTGTAAGAGTCTTGATAATGGACAGGTAATCCCATAACATTTTTTTTGTCGTGTGGCCTCCTGAGAGGCCGAGTGCAGGTCTTTCTAGTCGACACCCGTGGGCGACCTGCGCGTCGGGATGAGAAATGGAATGGATGAAGATGAATGAAACTGGGCAAGGATGTGGAAGGAAGCGGCCGTGGCCTATCAGAAGGTACCGTCCCAGCATTTGCCTGATGTTGAAAATTGGAAACCACGGAAAACCATTTCTAGGATGGCCGACGGTGGGGCTTGAACCCATGCGTCTACCGAGTCTACAGAGAGCTTGTCCCCATGACCTAACGCTGCGCTTTAGCCAGCGTAACCACTGCTCTCGGTATCCCATAACAATAGGAGAGCATTAAGAATATTTCTTATGTTATGTTGTGTCATATTTAGTGCAGGAAATAGTGAGTACACTTAAGAGAATACCGTTATCTTGCAAAAGCATATTTTCAACTAAAACCCACATAGTGATATGCACGAGTGCGATTTTGGCAACCTGTGGTGCGATTTAGGAAACAGGTTACCTAAATGGCACCACTTGCAGAGCAATAGAAAAAGTACCAAAATATATAGTGAATATTATAGTACAAATTATTTTAAAATGCTTTTGATAGCCAAAACACACACGGTCATTTATGTACATTTATGTTGCTGAAAAATAGTATTTTATGATTTCTATTACAATTTATATGAAAAGTGGTGCGATTTCGGCAACCTTACCCTACATGACAATTAATGATGAGGAGTGGCTGTGCAGATCCAAGATCTGTCACAGTGTATATCTCAAAACATTAAAAATTGGACTTAATGTCTTTCAACAACGAGCGATTCAAATTTATATATACAATTGTCATGGACTAACGAAGAGGGAGAAAACTACGGGCAGAAGTCCACAAGTATACAGTAGTTTGAATAAACATCTTGCACGACATCGATCAATGACTGATAGCAGAAAGCAATACATGACAGAAGATCTAAAAGGAAGACAGTGTGGAATATTCATATGGTGGGCATAGGTTTTCTACCGTCTAAAAAAGATGATTATGCTTTAGAAGTAGGAAAAAACTTAAAAAGTTTCTTTCCATAAGTTACGTGTTCTTTTTTCTCAGAAACTGCTGAATACAAAAAAAAAAAAATGAAATTAAAGGGATTCTTTCATAAGATATCCATGCTGCATGTCCTCTTGATTTGTCTTAAATAGAATACTAACTACTGATCTTTGATTTATAACCCGCTCCAAAACTTAGTTGCAAAAGCAGTCCAAAATTTAAAAAAACAAACTGTTGTTGTTGTTGTTGTTGTTTTAAGGGGCCTAACATCTGAGTTATCGGCCGAAAAAAATAATCCTAAAGTATGCTACTTACATCAAAGATCTTAGAGTTTATCACTTACTAGGGGATTATAATGTAATAACATGAAAATTAAAGTAATTGCTCCAGGTGTTACAGAGTAAAAAGGACATACTGAGACCGTTGAGTCGAGTCAACAACCACGATGACTTTCCTAACATCCCATAAGTCGAATAAAATTACGGTGAGGATCAGGTGAACTTCCTAATAGGCTAAGCGGCACGATACACTGTAGTCCACGGGGATCGTGGTACATGGTGACGATGGTCATAGACTGCCTAAGGAAAGGTTCACCTCAAAAAACTAGACTGAGAAATTAAACATCCAGACTTAAGTAAAACACCGTGAAAATTTATTAAAATTCACAAGACCCTAGCCTAGTTCGGAGGGTTATAATCGGCTAGTCCGCAAACTAATAAACAAAAGAAAATAAAGAGCAGGTCCCTACCTGAGAAGTTACGGAAAACCCTCGCGAAAGATCTAACTCACAATAATAATGCAACAACAGCAACACTAGGAAAATGGTACGACGCAAGTCCCTAGTTCAAGCTACAAGATTAAGCTAATATCAGAATTTACATTTAACAGGGTAGCAAAATAAATCTAAGTTAGGACGGTACCATTTAGACTTTTACATTTAACGTTAATTCATCTAGCTAAGTCCTATCAATTAACAAAATTTACGGCGATGACGTCCGTAAAAGAAAACAATTACATCCAAAAGCTAAGTGTACAGCCATGAAAAACAAACAATTTAATTATGCTTAATAACTATGTGCTAACAGCACACAATAAGGTAACATGTAGGATTTATACACTTGACATCATAAATAAGTAATGAAATAGACACAGTAGTTTTATTAAAAATTCCTGCCTGCATCTTGGTTTACTCTTTGTAAGCCATAGTTATCTAATGTGTATAATTACGGTGACGAATGCGTAGTTGAGACCACGTCTGACATCGCATGGCCTGAGTTCCACAAGCTACGAACTCTAGGTTCGCGCATGCTTCAGGTCGCTACAAAAATGTCAACTGTCCTAGTCATTTCCACACAAGGAAATTATCTTCAACTGCACGGCTATGTCAACAGTTCCAAATGCAAAGAACAAAGTTAGATAGAAAGAATCGTTAGTTAGCCTTGTTTTACAACAATTATGCGTTTTATTATTAAGATGTCGGTTTATAGGTTTATCGTAGGTTTATGGCGAATAATATTGACAATAGCCTGGACACGGAGTGTCTCCACTGAGATCATTCTCCCCCAAAAAGCCTCGACTTAACAGTCGGAATAAGATCAACGAGCAAAAACAACTCGGACACACAATAACACAGGTTACCAGCGGCGCAATGCTCGCATTCAATAACTCTGGGATAGGCCTGTCCACAACAGTTATCTTCCAATAACATCTAGTCAACGGGAACAGTCCCGGACAAGGCATACTCAAAATACCTTCATACAATAACATCCTGCTATGACAGGGTAGCCATCACCATACTACAGAAAACCTGACATAACTGTACCTGTCAAACGACAGTACACGCAGCAGAGCATTTAACTAACAAAAAACCATCTATAAAACATGTGATCAAATACAAGAGGGGAAACTGATTTCCATAAGCAAAATAGCAATGAAAGGAAATGCGAATACAAATCGTACTCTGTCCTTGTCAAAAGTAGTTTTGTCTCACAATAAAGCAGGCGTGCTTTCAAGGGCACTGGGTTAGATAACCAGTTTATGTGTCTCCAACAGGCTACCACATTCCTGTGTTTGGTTGACACAAAACACACATTATTCAAGGCCGGCGATTTAATCAATATAAAACTATACATCTGGCCTGTTCATAAAAAACTTTACCATAGGTTATGAACCTCTAAAGAGTCCGTGTGTAAAAAACACGCAATAAATCTGAATATAATAATATAATTCCGTCTTTCTACCAAAGACGTCTAAATGAAAGTAATCTTACAATTACTGGAGCTCTTTGCTTTGAAAATACAATTCAGTAGTTGCTAGTACAACATCAAATAAAAACGTGTCTTACATGACACAAGCAAAAATGATAATTGTGGCGCAGATTCACTACAAGGATCCGCTTAATGATACATTGGGAACTGAGTTCGATGCTAGGCAACGAAACATTCCTTCTAGTTGTTAGGTTCAAACTTGACCAAGAATAGCTTCTGAGCTTACTCAAAATGAAATATAATGCATTTACAAAACTGGCAATTACAGTCGAATGCCTAACTGATACGACTGTTCTAACGACAGTCAGGGGTGTAACAAAGGATGGTTGCAAAGAATGCAGTTAATTAATAACCATGGCATCTGATTGCCATAACTAAAGTCAGAAAAAAGACTTGAAAATTACCCCAAGTAGGGTTGAACAAAATAGCCTCAAAATGACTACGGTCAGGTTCAGCAAAAGGTAGGCATTGACGTTCTACGACGTTCATCAAGCTGCACCAGGGCTGACCAAAATGTCTGACCCAAGGGTGTCTCACTATAACTGAAATAAATGACATCTAACTAATCTAGTTACATCCCTACCTAGAAAAATGGCTGACACTGAGTGCGGTTGGTTCACAAACTACATTAAATCTACTATACCACCAGAAACTAGAACAAGAAAGGGGTGTAACGAAAACTCACGAAATGGAGAAGCTCTCACTCAGCCCTCTATTCCACAACAAGGGTTGTACAAAATCCTCTCTGGCTCTCTGGAACGGTATCCTCCTCATCAGGATTCCCATCTGGACTCCTCTAAAGACCAGGGTTCGATTTGTCCCTGTCGACCACTTCGTGGATATGCCTGGAAATGGCATTTTTGGCTCCTTCCTTCTCGTTCGTTGTCCTGGAAGTTCCACCATCATGCTGGTTCCCGTAGAAACATCACCCTCATACCGGGATGGTATTAGCCCATGGTGACTGCTTCAATCATGGTGAAGAAAAGTCCAATCACGTGGATAGTGAAATAAGTTGCGTAATAATTCATCCTCTCACTTTCAAAATTATAATGTTCGTCGTGAATGTTATAGGCTTCAATTGTTGAATACGACACAGCCTTAATTTCGTAGATGTGGATTAGCATGTGAGCTAACACTGTTGTATAATTCTTCACGTGCTAGTGACGCTACCTTTGTATCACGCAGCATCCGTGAATTATACGTCGTTTTAAAATGAAATTTTCACTTTGGCAATTTAAATATATCATACAATTATAATCACACTTATTCAGGATAATTGTAACACTATTACCTATATATTTCCACTAGGCATCTGCCCTCCACCTACGCGTGGATAAAATGTGATGTTACAGCAATGTTGTGCAATACACTATACTTGCCAATTATTATTTCCCAAACTTCTTCTTTGGTTCACTGGCTTCAACAACAGTGAATAATAGTATTAGCGTGCTCGATGGCACCTTATAATCACTTTCAACGCTCAACAGCGGATATTCTTCTACGTCTCGTAGGACAAATGCAATTCCACGCCTACACAAGGCGGATCCTCTAGACGTAGTGCAAGGCACTGGGTGTCTCTTGAAAGTAGGTCGTCAAAACGAAGTCGTTGAGTGACTACTTACGTTCCTTTTTGCGTATCTGCAAGGGTATTACCTTAACTAAAGTAAAAATAAACATTCTCCAAAATGTTTTAATAATGCAGCATGACGAAATGGAATATTCTGAGTCTTGTGGAAAGATAAAATTAATTAATAAGACCTCAGATAAATAATGAGCAGTTCTCACCAAAGTCAAAAGTGCGATTCAACGCTACTTCAAAGAGTATCGCGTGAGCTCTCAGCTCCACGTGGCTTCCTGGGTGTGTTCAAAGGTACAACATCCCATCATAAATGCTCTGTCATTAAAAAAATATCACATGAACCATAGCTCAGCGGGTTCATCTGCCTCTCCGTCGTTTCAAATAAAATGTTGGGATAACATTTTTATTTGCTTTGAAATTCATTCAAGAGTGATATTTTTTAGATTGGCTGCATTAAAGGTTCCAATGATCTCTCCTGTCCTGATGTCTTCTACTACATAACTTCCATTGTTCAAAGGCTGTCGGACACGACTAGGGCCATAATACAAGGATAGAAATTTTCCATATATGCGGTCTATAGGACTAGAAATTCCGGGTCTCCTTATAAGGATAAGGTCTCCTTCTACTAGTGGTTCTCTAAATCTCTGGCGTCTAGTTCTTCTCAAGCGCTTGGCAGCTTGTCTGTCCCTAGTCTCTCTCGCAGCTAAAAGTCTGCTGGCATGTGATGGTTGTAAAGAAGGTGGATTTACAATCACACGATCCCATATTCTCAGCGGCATCTGGTTCAAATGCAAGACCATAGGTATTTGACCAGTGCTCTCATGGACTGTTGAATTAATACATTTTGCCATAATAACAAGGACTTCAGTCCATCGCCAGTGTTCTTCTTGACAATATAATCGACAGAATTTTGCGATAATAGACATCACGCATTCTGCTGGATTGCTCTCCGGATGTCGAATATATGATAAAACATGACCTATTTCAAGCTCATTCATGGCATTGGCAAATTCTGCTGAGGTGTACTGTGATCCGTGATCAGTCAACAGGAATTGTGGCTTTCCTGCCTCCGGTATCACTTGACGTCTAATCCTCTGAATAATCTGATGTGCAGTAGCTTTTTGAATCGGATGAAGCATCGTATATTTCGTGAACACATCAATTGTTACAACGATGTATCGATTCCAACGACGAGCCTTAGGTATTGGGCCATACAGGTCCTGTGCGTATAACTCTCTAGGTTGAGTTGGGAGTATTGGTCTGGGTTGTTCTTTCAATAAGTGTGACGTGTACTTGTTTCGCTGGCATGCGTCGCAAGCACGTAAACACTGTCTGACGGTGGCTCCTAATCCTTTCCATGTAAAAGACTCTTTGATGGTTGCAATGGTTTTGTCTGTTCCACCATGACCAATGGATAAATGTACCATAAGAATAACAGATTCTTGGTATCTCCTAGGAATAACTGCACGCAGTTGAGTGTGGTCCTCGTCTACAAACTTGTATAAGACACGATGATAAATCAAATAATCATCTGCAACAGCAGCAATTCTTGCATAATGATCATCCTGTGGATCCATTCTTCGTTCTAGGAAACGGATAATATGTCTGAGTTCCTCCTCACGTCGTTGTCCTTCAGGTAGATGACGAAGTCGGCGAAGGTGTTCCTCGCATTCTCCCTCGATGTCTATGGCATTAACAGTAGCTTCAGGATTCCGGCTGAGGATGTCGGCCAACACATTCTCTCTGCCTGGTCGATAAACTATTTCCAAATCGAACTGTTGGAGAAACAGCGTCCAACGTGTGATCCTGTAGCTTGTCAGTCTTGTTCTTAAGATGAAGGTCAGTGCATGGTGGTCGGTCCTCACAATAATCCTCTGGCCTAACAGAAGTTTCTGCCAGTATTCAAGTGCGTAAACTATTGCAAGTGCTTCTATCTCGGTCGTGAAGTAGTGAGATTCATGTGCTCTTAAACGTCGGCTTAAGAAAGCGATGTAATGACGTTTCTTCTTATCATCCTCCTGGAGTAAAATAGCTCCTATACCAATGGCAGATGCATCAGTTTCTAGAATAAAGTTCCGAGAATAATCTGGATATTCTAACTGAATTGAGTCCACAAGCATCTGTTTAGCTCTCCTGAAAGCTATCTCGCATTCATCATTCCAGTTCCACCTGCAGTTCTTTTTCAATAATCCTTGCAGTGGTGCAACAGTCTCGGAATACTTCTCACAGTGTGCAGCAAAGAATTGGAGAATTCCTAAGAAATGCCTCTCGTGTTTCACACGGGTTGGCGTTGGAAATGCAACAACAGTTCTAATCTTTGCCGGATTCGGTCTATATCCTTCTCCATTGATTATGTGTCCTACGAATTTCACTTCTTTCTGAAAGAATCGACACTTGTCAAATTTGACCTTAAAGTTAGCCTGTCGAAGATTCTCAAAAACAAGGCGCAAAGTCTTTAAATGCTCTTCTTCTGTTTCTGAAGCTATAATTATGTCATCCACATAACATATTACTCTCTGCTTCACTTCAGGAGTCAGCTTGGCATCAAGTGTTCTGATTAATGCAGCTCCGGCATTTTTCAATCCAAATGGTAGTTTTCGGAAGACATAAGTAGTCTGATCAAAGAGGAATCCAGTATATTTCTGAGTATGCTCAGATAATCTGATATGGTGATAAGACTGAACCAAGTCCAAGGATGAAAATATCCTTTTTCCTTTGAACTTCCTGAGAATGTCCCTAATCTTGGGCGGTCTGTCGTGCTCAGGAGCTAAGCGTTCATTTAAGGCTCTGGCATCAAGACAAAGTCTCAAGCTTCCATCTACCTTAACCACAGGCGTTATGGGATTCAAGAAAGAAGTCGGTGATTTCTTGATTGTGCCTGCTGCTTCCATCTCATGGATCTTCTTAGCAGCTTCTTCGAGATGTTTCTCGGCAATTGGATAGATCTTTTTCTGGAATGGGGAATCATCCAGTAACACTAGATCATACTCGTAGTCTAATATCTCACCAGGTGTGGTGTCGAATATATCCCTGTATTCGTTCAATATTGCCTCAAGATCCTCACGTATGGGTGCTGATAACGATTCTGCCTCTTCGTCGGCATCTAGTGTCTCCTCAATTTCCTTGCCATTTAATTCTTCGACTACGTCGACTTCGGATAGGAATTCCGGTTCTTCTTCAATTAGGTTCAACTGAATGGGTTCGTTCGGCTTGAACTCGACCGTATTCCGTCCCATGTCAATGATTCCATCATATTTTCTAATGAAGTCTGCGCCTAAAATGGCATCATGATGCAGGCCCTTCATTACAAGAAATTCGTGCAAGTACACGTGGCTCGAAATCTTCAGAGTACACAGAATCTGGATTTTGCACGTTACAACGCGGTCAGGTATGACACCTCTGACTCTTACAGCTGAAATTGGCAGCTCTGTCACCTCAGAGTTGGCCTTTAATCTGGCATGGCAATCGGCGGAAATTACACTAATCATCGCCCCAGTATCGATGAGTATGACTACGCTGACTTCATTCAAGGTGGCTACGATCTTGGGTAGACGTGTCAATTCATAATTGTGGTTCGTCGTTCGTCGTTCGTCCAACAAGTCTTCTTGGATTGGCTCCCAGAGTAATATGGTGGCAGATACTCGGTGCTCAACCGAACAAGAATCTATTGATTTTTCGGCGTTTTTTTCTGTCCTGGCGAGAAGTACTGGGCTGGTTCTGCTCCGTCTCCTGCGCCGAATTTCTATTTTCCCTCGAAGTAGGGTTCCGTTCTCCCTCTTCTTGGATCTGCAATTCTCTCAGTTGTTGGAGGTACTCACGGCTCTCCCGTGCTCTTCCTTTCCAATCCCTGTCTGGCTGGTATCTAGGGTCTCGATTTCTGTCGTATCCCCTACTATATCGATAGTCTCTACGGATACTTACGCGTTGTTGATTTCTTCCTTCATTCCCTCAGCGGTTGTTTTCATGACGTCGGTTGTCGTCCGTCCTTCGGTCGAATCGCCGGTTCCAATGACTTCGCCGGTCATCTTGTTGATTTCGAGTATAAGGAGTGTTGTTCCATTCTCTCCTGTTATAACTGTAGTTGTTATCACGTCGACCAGAGTCCTCTGTGGTTTGCGTTTGTTGTGGCGTCTGGCTCACTTTATCAACAGTCGACAGATTTATATGTCTCTCCTCGCGCCTATCAGCCTTCTGCTGACGGTGTGTCGGGAACTGTTCTGTGTTCGCATCCAACCTTCGCAGTATCTGGTCACACTGCTGGAAAGTGGATGCCCCTGCAGCGATCAACACACGTTGTACGTCCGCAGGGTACTGCCAAACAATTGTGTTCACTAAATCTTGTTCAGACAACGGAGGCTGAAGACAACGAAGCTTCGCAAGCTGTATTGCGTAGTAATTCGCATAACGAGTAGATGTATTGGAACTGTACTTTCGAGTGTACATCTCAGCTCGGATGCTCTGCTGGATGTCGCTCGACCAATATGTTCTTAATAATGCTCCCTTAAAGTCCTGGTAGCCTGTAAATGAGTATCTGAATGCTCTGAACCAGGTACTGGCTTGTCCCTCTAGCAGTCGCTCTATAACTCTTAGTTCCCTCTCTGGAGTTACCATAGTATCACGTAAGTAGCTTTCGACATTGGCTAGGAATTCCACTGGAGTAACACCACTTCCAGTTCCTGAGAAGCGAGCTGGTTGCTCCTCTCTTGAACGAATTATGGTGACATTTCCCTGCGTATGCGCGGGTCTGAACGTATTTTGCATGTAACTCTGCGTAGGAGTGTTAGTCTCATGACTAATTCGATTAGATGCTGGTTGAAACGGCTGAGCGTCAAAGTTTAAGGTCTGACCTTGCGCTGAACCAGTGAATTGTGACGGTTGCGATTCCATAGGCGCGCTGGGCTGGAAATGGGTAGGCATCATTCCTCCTGATTGAGATATAGGCGTTTCCTGAGATTCCCCCATCTGTGGGTGTACGTGTCTCTCTCTAGGAATCGTCTCGAGTCTGTCCAGACGTCTTTCTATTACTTCAAGTCCTGGGATGGTTCTGGCTGCGACTTTATTTCCCAAGTCGTTCAATTGCAGCTCGATCCTGTCGACCTTTCCCTTGAGGTTTGTGTCTACCTCGCGTATGGCCGTCCTGAGGTTATAACTGAGGTCTAACCTCTCGGTCACCGCGACTTCCTCAAATCGTCTTTGTAAGGAATCGATCTCTCCTTCAACTCTGGACATATTTTCTTGGATTTTACCCACATCGTCTCTAACCTCGGCTACCTTAGCCTCGACTGTGGTCTTGTGTTCGTTGAGGTCACCTCTCAATAACATGAGGTCAATTTTGTGTTCCTCACGATGAACATCAACTGTCTCACGTAGACTGGCTACGGTTTCCGTCAATTCAGAAATGTTTCTCCTGTTGATGTTGAGTTCTTCTTTAACCTCCATCATGCCATCAACGATAGTCTTCACGTTGTTGTTAACAGCATTGGCAGCTCCTCTCATCAAGATTAAACCAATGTTCATGGTTGCCATGTCCTTTTTCACATAGCCGATAAATCCCTCGACGTGATCTAGTTGAGTCCCGAATTCTTCCCTAGTATGTTCCAGATCTGCTCTCGTGTCTATCTGGACTCTATTCAAGGTTGTCTGAATTTGAGTTGTGTGCTCCTCCAATCGGTTTTGCACATCCTCCCTAGCTCTATTCATCTGGTCGGTTAAGCAATCTACGCGCTGGTTAGCCTCCTGATGGTGTCGTATGACATCAACCCTAACAGCCGCTAAACCTGCCGTCAGATCATTTCTCGCTTCGACCCTATACGCGTCCATGTCTGCCCTGACTTGGGTTAAATCAGTCCTAACATTGTTTACAGACTGGGTGTTAATCTCTAAGTCTAGCCTTACTTGATCCACATGACCACTGACATTCTTTATAGACTGAGTGTTAGCCTCTAAATCTAATCTTACTTGATCTACATGACCACTAACATTGTTGACTTCCTGTCTAACCTGGTCCACATGACAACTGACATTGTTGACTTCCTGTCTTACATTTTTTATAGACTGAGTGTTGATTTCTAGGTCCTGTCTAACTTGATCTACATGACCACTTACAGTATTGACAGCCTGAGTATTCTGACTTAAGTCAGCAGTAATCTGTTGAAGATTGGCATTCACACCTGCCAACATCTCTCCAAACACACGACGAATAGTTTCCTCATCCATAGATAAGAAATATATGAGAAAGTGAGGGATCAATTTCTACTGGAACTTACAGCAATGATTAGTTACTTGGTGGTATAAAGCTTGCTTCATTTATATAAATATCACGAGTACAGCTGGAGTATGCAAACTAAGTGTTTCTACATTTACAAAGACAACGGTGAGCAAAGCAAAGTATTACATTTACTTAGGATGAGGCATCATCAAAGAAAATCCTATCCTTCATTTATCTAACACTAAAGCCTCACCCCATGGACTTCTATCAAACATGAATGCCATGCGGTCAATTGATCTGCAGTACGACTTTCTAAGTTCGTCCCAGTCCTGTCAATTTACCATTAAACACATTAAGATCCTCCAAAATAACATGGTACTGACGGTCACCACGTTAACGTCAGCACATGAGTTGGGCGCCATTTTATGAAGCCCAAGTCCGCCCACAACGTTGTGCGCCATTTTATGGGACCGTTAGTCGAGTCAACAACCACGATGACTTTCCTAACATCCCATAAGTCGAATAAAATTACTGTGAGGATCAGGTGAACTTCCTAATAGGCTAAGCGGCACGAAACACTGTAGTCCACGGGGATCGTGGTACATGGTGACGATGGTCATAGACTGCCTAAGGAAAGGTTCACCTCAAAAAACTAGACTGAGAAATTAAACATCCAGACTTAAGTAAAACACCGTGAAAATTTATTAAAATTCACAAGCCCCTAGCTTAGTTCGGAGGGTTATAATCGGCTAGTCCGCAAACTAATAAACAAAAGAAAATAAAGAGCAGGTCCCTACCTGAGAAGCTACGGAAAACCCTCGCGAAAGATCTAACTCACAATAATAATGCAACAACAGCAACACTAGGAAAATGATACGACGCAAGTCCCTAGTTCAAGTTACAAGATCAAGCTAATATCAGAATTTACATTTAACAGGGTAGCAAAACAAATCTAAGTTATGATGGTACCATTTCGACATTTACATTTAACGTTAATTCATCTAGCTAAGTCCTATCAATTAACAAAATTTACGGCGATGACGTCCGTAAAAGAAAACAATTACATCCAAAAGCTAAGTGTACAGCCATGAAAAACAAACAATTTAATTATGCTTAATAACTATGTGTTAACAGCACACAATAAGGTAACATGTAGGATTTATACACTTGATATCATAAATAAGTAATGAAATAGACACAGTAGTTTTATTAAAAATTCCTGCCTGCACCTTGGTTTACTCTTTGTAAGCCATAGTCATCTAATGTGTATAATTACGGTGACGAATGCGTAGTTGAGACCACGTCTGACATCGCATGGCCTGAGTTCCACAAGCTACGAACTCTAGGTTCGCGCATGCTTCAGGTCGCTACAAAAATGTCAACTGTCCTAGTCATTTCCACACAAGGAAATTATCTTCAACTGCACGGCTATGCCAACAGTTCCAAATGCAAAGAACAAAGTTAGATAGAAAGAATCGTTAGTTAGCCTTGTTTTACAACAATTATGCGTTTTATTATTAAGATGTCGGTTTATAGGTTTATCGTAGGTTTATGGCGAATAACATTGACAATAGCCTGGGCACGGAGTGTCTCCACTGAGATCATTCTCCCCCAAAAAGCCTCGACTCAACAGTCGGAATAAGATCAACGAGCAATAACAACTCGGACACACAATAACACGGGTTACCAGCGGCGCAAAGCTCGCATTCAATAACTCTGGGATAGGCCTGTCCACAACAGTTACCTTCCAATAACATCTAGTCAACGGGAACAGTCCCGGACAAGGCATACTCAAAATACCTTCATAAAATAACATCCTGCTATGACAGGGTAGCCTTCACCATACTATAGAAAACCTGACATAACTGTACCTGTCAAACGACAGTACACTCAGCAGAGCGTTTAACTAACAAAAAACCATCTATAAAACATGTGATCAAATACAAGAGGGGAAACTGATTTCCATAAGCAAAATAGCAATGAAAGGAAATGCGAATACAAATCGTACTCTGTCCTTGTCAAAAGTAGTTTTGTCTCACAATAAAGCAGGCGTGCTTTCAAGGGCACTGGGTTAGATAACCAGTTTATGTGTCTCCAACAGGCTACCACATTCCTGTGTTTGGTTGACACAAAACACACATTATTCAAGGCCGGCGATTTAATCAATATAAAACTATACATCTGGCGTGTTCATAAAAAACTTTACCATAGGTTATGAACCTCTAAAGAGTCCGTGTATAAAAAACACGCAATAAATCTGAATATAATAATATAATTCCGTCTTTCTACCAAAGACGTCTAAATGAAAGTAATCTTACAATTACTGGAGCTCTTTGCTTTGAAAATACAATTCAGTAGTTGCTAGTACAACATCAAATATAAACGTGTCTTACATGACACAAGCAAAAATGATAATTGTGGCGCAGATTCACTACAAGGATCCGCTTAATGATACGTTGGGAACTGAGTTCGATGCTAGGCAACGAAACATTCCTTCTAGTTGTTAGGTTCAAACTTGACCAAGAATAGCTTCTGAGCTTACACAAAATGAAATATAATGCATTTACAAAACTGGCAATTACAGTCGATTGCCTAACTGATACGACTGTTCTAACGACAGTCAGGGGTGTAACAAAGGATGGTTTCAAAGAATGCAGTTAATTAATAACCATGGCATCTGATTGCCATAACTAAAGTCAGCAAAGACTTGAAAATTACCCCAAGTCGGGTTGAACAAAATAGCCTCAAAATGACTACGGTCAGGTTCAGCAAAAGGTAGGCATTGACGTTCTACGACGTTCATCAAGCTGCACCAGGGCTGACCAAAATGTCTGACCCAAGGGTGTCTCACTATAACTGAAATAAATGACATCTAACTAATCTAGTTACATCCCTACCTTGAAAAATGGCTGACATTGAGTGCGGTTGGTTCACAAACTACATTAAATCTACTATACCACCAGAAACTAGAACAAGAAAGGGGTGTAACGAAAACTCACGAAATGGAGAAGCTCTCACTCAGCCCTCTATTCCACAACAAGGGTTGTACAAAATCCTCTCTGGCTCTCTGGAACGGTATCCTCCTCATCAGGATTCCCATCTGGACTCCTCCAAAGACCAGGGTTCGATTTGTCCCTGTCGACCACTTCGTGGATATGCCTGGAAATGGCATTTTTGGCTCCTTCCTTCTCGTTCGTTGTCCTGGAAGTTCCACCATCATGCTGGTTCCCTTAGAAACATCACCCTCATACCGGGATGGTATTAGCCCATGGTGACTGCTTCAATCATGGTGAAGAAAAGTCCAATCACGTGGATAGTGAAATAAGTTGCGTAATAATTCATCCTCTCACTTTCAAAATTATAATGTTCGTCGTGAATGTTATAGGCTTCAATTGTAGATTACGACACAGCCTTAATTTCGTAGATGTGGATTAGCATGTGAGCTAACACTGTTGTATAATTCTGCACGTGCTAGTGACGCTACTTTTGTATCACGCAGCATCCATGAATTATACGTCGTTTTTAAAATGAAATTTTCACTTTGGCAATTTAAATATATCATACAATTATAATCACACTTATTCAGGATAATTGTAACACTATTACCTGTATATTTCCACTAGGCATCTGCCCTCCACATACGCGTGGGTAAAATGTGGTGTTACAGCAATGTTGTGCAATACACTATACTTGCCAATTATTATTTCCCAAACTTCTTCTTTGGTTCACTGGGCTTCAACAACAGTGAATAATAGTATTAGCGTGCTCGATGGCACCTTATAATCACTTTCAACGCTCAACAGCGGATATTCTTCTACGTCTCGTAGGACAAATGCAATTCCACGCCTACACAAGGCGGATCCTCTAGACGTAGTGCAAGGCACTGGGTGTCTCTAGAAAGTAGGTCGTCAAAACGAAGTCGTTGAGCGACTACTTACGTTCCTTTTTGCGTATCTGCAAGGGTATTACCTTACCTAAAGTAAAAATAAACATTCTCCAAAATGTTTTAATAATGCAGCATGACGAAATGGAATATTCTGAGTCTTGCGGAAAGATAAAATTAATTAATAAGACCTCAGATAAATAATGAGCAGTTCTCACCAAAGTCAAAAGTGCGATTCAACGCTACTTCAAAGAGTATCGCGTGAGCTCTCAGCTCCACGTGGCTTCCTGGGTGTGTTCAAAGGTACAACATCCCATCATAAATGCTCGGTCATAAAAAAAATATCACATGAACCATTGCTCAGCGGGTTCAATACCTGTAATGTTTCTTTAATAAGAAACTAGCTGAAGTACCCGTGCTTCGCTACGCGTCATAAATAAATTAAAATGTGAAGGTGACAGTTAAAACAGGGGAAAGGCGAGGTGCTGCGCAGAGGGAGATTAAAGATGGAATATTTTGTCCAACTACACCGCTCGGCGTTGACCGTGTTTTATAGCACAAATTTAGGTTTTACTCGCTAACCGTTGGAGATACCTTTCGGATAGAAAATGTAATTTTAAACCTCGTATATGCCATCAAAAGTTTGCTATTTCTTAGCGTTCTCTTTTTATTTGAAATGGAAATATGAAAGTTTGAAACCAAAGTGTGTAGTGACGTCACTAAAATGGTCGCCATCTTTAAATAGTGCAAAGTATTGAAATCAAAAGTAACCTATATGTTAACCAGGTAAATCAGCTACTTCCATGTAAAATTCATGTAAATCGGACCAGTGGTACTTGCGTGATTGAGTAATGGACAAACACACACATCTCATTTTTAGCCTCGCTTCGCTCGCGTCATTGTCGTGTCATATTGTTATTTAATGAAATACAGGTATATCCCCGTTAACACCCCTTTAGAACCTGATTATCCAAAAATCCCTCGTTAGTAGACGTTTTCGACACACAACAAACTTATCCCCAAAATATAATTCTTCTAACTTTAATAGTTTTGGTTGGTCGATGAGAGTGAACATCCAAAAATCCTTCCATAGTGGACGTTTTTCTTCCAGAATTTCACCCCTCCCCATAGGCCCCTTAAATTGGATTTATGAAAAAAAACGGTCGAACACCTACTTATTTTATTTATATATTTATTTTTAAGCTGATTGATTTCCTCCGAGTTTCAAACTCCTCGCCTATGTCGTTTAAGAGATACACCTTCCGTTAGGAATCTTTCAACCCCCACTTTTCATCCCTTTCACCTCATAATATACATTAAATCGAAAATTCATTAGACATGTGTCAGCTTATTTTTAATGATTAGCATATATGCCAAGTATCACATCCTCAAATGAAACCACTCGTGAGATATTGCTATTCAATGAAATGCACGTTTACCCCCTGAACACCTCTTTAGAACCTGAATATCCATACCCTTACCTTAGTGGATGTTTTGGACATACAACGAACATATCCCCAAACTTTCATGTTTCTAACTTCAATAATTTTGGCTGGGCGATGATGAATGAGTGAGTCAGTCAGGACATTTTCTTTCATTTATTTTTGATAATTTCACCCCTCCCCATGAACCCCTTAAATTGGATTTATGAAACAAACGGTCGAACAACTATTTACTTATTTAAAGCTGTTTTCCACCTGAGTTTGATGAGTGAGTAAGTGAGTCAATTAGTTAGAACATTTTCTATCCTGTTTTTTTCTCCAGAATTTCACCCCTCTACAAGGGCCCCTTAAATTGGATTTATGAAAAAACGGTCGAACACCTACTTACTTGTATTTTAAGCTGTTTATTCCCGCTGAATTTCAAACTTTTCGCCTATGTCGTTTCAGAGATACACGCTACGTTAAGAATCCCTCAACCCCCAATTTTCACCCCTTTCACCTCATAATATACACCACGTCGATAAACCCTTAGACATATGTGTGATTATTTTTAATGGTTAGTTTATATACCGAATATCACATCCCCAAAGAAACAACTCATGAGATATCGTTATTCAATGAAATGCACGTTTACCCCCTTAACACCTCTTCAGAACCCGAATAAACGAAAATCCTTCCTTAGTTTACGTTTTCGGCATACAGCGAACATATTCCCAAAATATCATGTTTCCAACTTTAATAGTTTTCGCTGGGCGTGATGAATGAGTGAGTCAGACAGGACATTTTCTTTCAATTATTTTTACCAGAATTTCCCCCCTCCTCATGGACCCCTTAAATTGGATTGATGAAAAAACGCTTGAACACCTATTAACTTATTTTTAAGCTGTCTTTTTCCCCTGAGTTTGATGAGTGAGTGAGTTAATCAGTCAGTTAGGACACTTTCTCTCCTTTTTCCCCCCAGAATTTCACCCCACCCCATTGGCCCCTTAAATTAATTTATGAAAAAACGGTCGAACACCGATTTACTTACTTTTAGCTGATTTTCTTTCGCTGAGTTTCAAATTTCTCGCCTATGTCGTTTAAGAGATAGGCCTACACGCTCCGTTAGGAATCCTTCAACCCCCAATTTTCACCCCTTTCACCTCATAATAATACACCACATCGAAAAACCCTTAGACACATGTCTGCTTATTTTTAATGATTAGTTTATATGCCGAGTATCACATCCACAAAAGAAAACACTCGTGAGATATTGTTATTCAATGAAATGCAGGTTTAACCCCCTTAAGACCCCTTTAGAACCTGAATATGCAAAAATCCTCCCGTACTGTACGGTTTTGACATACAACGAACATATCCCCAAAATGCCATGTTTCCAACTTCAATATTTTTGGCTGGGCGATGATGAGTGAGTGAATGAGTCAGGACATTTTCTTTCAATCTTTTCTTCTTCAGAATTTCACCACTCCCGATGAACCCCTTCAATTTGATTGATCAAAAAAACTGTCGAAAAGCTATTTACTTACTTTAAAGCAGTTTTTTTTACCCCTGAGTTTGATGAGTGAGTCAGTCAGTCAATCAGATAGGACACTTTCTTTCCTGTCTCCCCCCCCCCCCCAGAATTTCACCCCTCCCCATGGGTCCCTTAAATTGGATAAAAAAAACGGACTATCACATATTTGCTTATTTTTATGCTGATTTTTTTCCGCTAAGTTTCAAACTCCTCGCCTATGTGGTTTAAGAGATACACGCTAAGTTAGGAATCTTTCAATCCCCACTTTTCACCCCTTTCACTTCATAATATACACCACATCGAAAAACCCTCAGACACGTGTCGTCTTACTTTTTAATGATGAGTTTATATGCCGTGTATCACATCCCCCAATGAAACCAATCGGGAGATATTGTTATTCGATGAAATGCAGGTTTAACCCCCTTAAGACCCCTTTAGAACCTGAATATCCAAAAATCCTCTCTCAGCGGGCATTTGCAGCCCTTGAGGAAGCTGCATACCAAATTTCATTGCAATCCGTTCGGTGGTTTCTGAGATTTCGTGATGAATGAATGAGTGAGTGAGTGAGTGGTATTTGACAAATATATAGTAGATAGTGTCAAGTCTTTGTTATGCTAAACTCGGTTGACAGTGCTGTGTGAGCAGTTGAGTAACTAACGGAATTTCAAGTAAAGATCCTCATTTTCTATACCGGTTTCGTTTGACAATGGCAATAGGATCTCAGATACCGGAAGAGCAATTTGGTTTTAGGAGGGGACGATCTGCAACTCAGGCTATACAATGTCTGCAGGCTGACATAGAAGAAGCCCTGAAACCACCCGGGGGAAAACTACATGTGGTATTCTTGGACTATGCAAAGGCCTTTGATACCATCAATAGACAAATGCTAGTAAGGAAATTAGACAACATGATTGGTGAAGGCAACTACTTGGCGAGATTTGTTAGGACCCCGTTGAGCGAAAACTACATCGTTATTTCGGACAACATTTCAACTTCCAAGGAAATACAGCAGACAATTGGAGTACTGCAGGGGGATCCCTTAAGCCCCATCCTCTTCGCTCTTGCTACGGCAGATGCGGTGGAAATATTACCCCCAAATGTAAAAATATACATTTACGCAGACGATATGGCTCTAATTTCAACCAGTGAAAAGGATTTGCAGCAGGCGTTTGACAGAGTTGCGGAGTGGGCGGAAGAGAATGAACTCTATCTGAATGAAAGGAAAACAGTTGCAATGACTTTCAGAAAAGGGGAAGATGAGCGACAATTCTCTACAAAAATAGACCGCTGGAATGTGTTACGCTCTTCAAGTATCTGGGGGTGACGTTCCAGACTCACGGAAACGTCTTCACTATTCACATCAAGGACAGAACAAACGCGGCTATAAAGGCCATGAGTGACATACGACATCTCCGAACACTGTCATTACAGACAGCGATGAGACTTTTCTCGCTGAAGATCATTCCTGTTGTTGCATATGGTTTGGAAAGTATTTGGCATCACCTAAAGTATAAGCACCTCGTAGAGTTGGAGAAGGTGAAAGCTACCTACCTGAAAAGGGTAATGTGTCTTTCGAAATTCACTCTTTCTCGGTTGGTGTGTGAACTCGCGAAAGAGCCTCCTTTTGTTGAAGACCTCAGATTACAGCTGCTCCTGCCATCTACATCGGGTTATGAGAGACTAATGCAGGAAATGAAGTTAAAGAGAGGAAGCATACGGCAGGAATTTTATATCACGGATGCGATGACATCGCGGGATTGGACGAGGGGTTTCTATGAGATGAGACACTTGATAACCAGATTCGCGGTGCATGGATTCCACTTCAGGGTGTGTGCAAACAAAATGTACCATCAGCCGGATTGCTGGTGCGTGTGTGCCCTCTGCGGCAAAGCATGTGACAGATATCATGTAATGCAGTGTGATCAGAGGAAGTTATCTCTGTCACAGTTTTGTACTAGTGATAAGTAATTAATGATGATGATGATGATGTTCGAGGAAAAGATAAGTCACGTTTAATTCAATTGAATATTTTGTGCTTTAATAAAATTTATTATACCGGTAGTGCAGAGCGCAACTGGCATCCAGTCGGCCGTGTCTCGACTTGAGCTTTGTTTCCATGGAAACTATCTGCCTTGCCATTCCTTCATGAGTATATTTTATGATTTGATTAGCCTGTGCTTGAGTGCAAAATGGCCGAAATCAGAAGAATGAGAAATACTATCGAACATTTATGTAGCCAGCGGTTCCTTCTGGGTCCTAAACTATGTGTATGCAAAATTTGGTTGAGATTGGTGGAACGGTGTAGATTTGTATACGGAACAGACCCACCCTCATACATACATACATACAGACTTTCACTTGTATATATAAGATTGAGAATGTTGATACAGCTTCGCAACATTTTTTTTAAAATATGCACGAAAACAGTATTTCATCAGTTGTTATACCCTTAAGATTTGAGCTAAGTTGAAAAATGAAGCCACAGAAATTATTTAAATATGTTCATGCGTTTCTGCATACATCCCCTCCCCCCTCCCCCCCTTAATGCACATTCCAAAATAATTTCAATTTCATCATCCATGAGCTCTTGAAAAAAGGTTCGGCAAACTTTCAACTCATTTCGCCTTGCAACCATTTGATGAACCCATATATTCCGCACACGTCTCTGTTTCCTTCTATAACAGAGCCACAGGGTGATTATATTAGTACAGAAGGCAAGGCAAGTAATAAACAAGCGACCTCCCACTAGCTTCCAAACGAAAATAACCGAATGGAGTGAAATCGGTTGATTGACAAAGTCAGTGGTCCCCTGCCAAATTTGTTTGTTCCTTAACCTATCTCGACGGAGAAATTATTTGTGATCTAGAGGAAACAGGCCATTTTCTTTTATGCGACTGTTACATCATAAAGCCGAAAAGGCAACTTATTGGATTTCTGCGGGATCAATCAGGCTACACTAGTGTTGTATCTTATGTTTCCACGCCACATACAAATCTTTCAACTGTTTCAGGTGTTTCGTGAGTTTAGGTATTAATCGACCCTTCGATTATTCATTTTCAAGAAAATTTTCGATTTATTTTATTGTCTTATTCGATAGTATGTCCTCTCTAGTTTCCAGAAATATATAGTTTATACTACGGTAGTTCTATTGTTGTTTAGCTAATTTCTATTCACTTTAATGATCGGTAAGCACGCTTTTCAGCAGCTGCCACATTAATCTGGCTTTAAAACAGTCTACTCTAGAACTAAAACAATGTAGGAGATACTCACGGGTCGGAGAATGCAGAAGATCGACCTAAAATCCAAAGAAAAGGCAGTTTTTAGGAGTTGAAAAGTAAGACTCCTTACTCTAAATGTGTACCTCAACTTTAAGTTACTATTTCTCTCACTTCATTTTTTCAATATTTGTGTTGAGTTGGGCAGTTAAAATGTCCACTTAGAATGCAGATATTAGTTTCATTTAAAAACTAAAATATAGACAAATAATGCAGCTATGTTGTAAAGCAGAATGAAGCTGTTAAATTGAAATTAGGAGTCGCACCCCCCGCAATTAATTTATTTTTGCAATCAAAATAACGCAAATTGTAAAACAATGCTAATATATTTGCCTCAATCAATGATACAAAACCGATTCTGCTATACACCATTCTGAACATACAGCAGATCAATTTGCACAACAATGACTCAATTAAGTTGAAAAAGAGCAAAGATATCGCGTCCTAGAAATGCACGTTATTTTTGTGATTAATCTTTGAAAAAGACCTCCCAAATTTATTTATTTTTTCTTTTTTGGCAAAATTCCACTAGTTTATAATCTTGGAATCAGTGGTATCAATTTCAAGAGAATAAGATAACTTGTAATGAAATGTCTTCAGTATTGTCGATGAGTACCTTAAGACACAATGTCTCCTTGTTTGTTCTCCTCTCGGCAAGCAGTTAGCTGTGAGGAACATGGAGTGTGATGTAATGCACAAGTACTGTATTTTAACTGTTTCCGTATCGTGTGCTGCAGTGTCTCAACTGCTCCGTTGACGGCTACAGTTGTTTCATGAGTAAGAGACGATTTCTCCTAGTTTGTTAGCGACGTATTTCTCCACACGGCAAGTCGTTGACTCGAAAGAACATGGAGACAGATTTAATGCAAACATTTCAGTAAAAGCTTGCCTACAGTGTGCGCGAGTAAATATCGGTCTGGGGCTGCAATAATGCCATGCCTCAAAAAATACATACTAGAAATGCAACATTTTATACGATCACTACACTGTGTTCAAACGCCTTTTGATAGTAACTTCTTGCTACTTCTCATTTATGAAGCACATTGTAGTGCTGAAAGTGTTACGAGTTTCAACTTTTGTTAGTAAAATTACTTACCTCATTTATGGCATATAATCCCTGTGATTTATCTCCTAAATATACCATCAGCACGACACTATCCTAATTAGGATTGCTCGCTATTCGTTTAACATTTTCTCAACAAAGAATACTATAGGTACTTATACTCAGAAAGCGTACAAACTAACAATAAGCAAAACATGTGTTTTCCTATTTTAAAATATTGCAATCAGTTTATTTCAGTCTCTCTTTTCCCACTATAATTGTATATTTTTGTTGTGTAACATCTTTCCGCTCGGTTACTGGTAGTTTTGTGAGAGTGATTTTGAAAATTGGGGACGGAAGTGAATCGGGCAGAAGTGGATCGAACGGAAGTGGATCCGACGGAAGTGAAGACGCACTGCCAGAAAAATGGGACGGAAGTGAATCGGGCGGAAGTGGATCGGACGGAAGTGAAGACTCACTGCCAGCTGGATGTACAATTGAAAATGTGTGTGTTGGAAACAAGGCAGTGTGTGCTCTGTAGCGCGAGAATGTTATGGCAATACAGTAGGCAGTGCATTTAGCAGGCACTGGTTTGACGAGCACAATGGCAAATGTTTCACTGACTTTCATTTGTCATTGAGCAGTTTATGAAGCTTCACGTTCAAGGTTGAATATCACATGGGGTAGGACAAAGACGACAAATGACATTTAAGTAAGCGGCATTATTGTCAAGCTGTGGGTGAGTAGTCAAATATTAAATGCATAACAGAATGTTGTTATATGAGTGGAATAAAAGCTGTATTTTCATCATATGTGAGACTAGGTCATTTCATGATTGTAGGAAACCATGTTTTGATTGTTTACGACGAACTGTATGAGAGCCTTGAAAATAATGAATGTTATAGTTACTGAGGAATGTGCTCACAGCAGTGGCAGCTGGTGATTTTTCACTTGGTGGTGCCAGCATATTCAAAATTGCAATAAAATCATTCAAAGTTGCAGGTACGGATAGTGCATATTTTATGCAATAAGTTATATGTTTAACATTATTTAACTGTGCTATTGTAGAAGACGTTTTTAATTGAAGTGTCAGCTGAAGTGAATTGAGAAATTGCATAACTACTACAAATATTTTAGTCTCGGAATTTTTCGCCAAAACAAAAGTTCCTCCTTTCTCTACTAGAAAGCGCTAAGGTGTCAAGGAGCTTAGATATCTAACCTCCTTGACTTTCATGGCCCTCCAAGGAACAACAAAAATCCGACAAGCAAGCTGCCCTTTGGGTGTCAAACAACAACGCCTGCACCTGGCACCGAGGTCATACGATATTATATCATACACATATTTTGATCCATATGCATTTTAAATAAAAACCACTTTTAAGAATTATAATTGAACAAACCTCTCAGAAAAATAATTTGAAGAAAACAACATATGCTAGGCCTACTCATCAAAAATATTTGTTCCAAAACCTCGATCGACACCTTCATTTGAATTAATAAGAGCGGTCCTATCGCTAAATGGAGATTGTAACAACTCACTTATTTTATTCATTGTTACACTTCCGAAAGGTGACACAGAGCTCATTGAGATTCCTACGGCTTCGTACTGTACCCTTTTACCTACCAATACCTGTTGAATCCCTGGATAGCAGCTGGATCGTAGAACCTGAAAATGCCCCGGCTCTAAAGACCCCCAAGTTCTACCAACAGACACAGGGATAATAGGGCCACTCGAATACCTAACAGGATGTATTAAGACTGACCAAAGCTCAGAAAAAGAAAAGACTAGCTCAAAACACAACAATTCTTCAAGAGGAAGAAAGAATCTCAAAGGTGTGGTAAACACTAAAATACCTAGCGATGGCCCCCTTAATACACCCTTCCATCACCTCTATAAAGCATCACGCAATAATTAAAACCAAGTAATAAAGAAGTTTATTGTAAGAATAAACAAGGCAGAAAAATATCAATTTTGTCGATACTACGACCAATCAAAAAATCTCATTGATTATACTGGATTGTCTTTCAAAAAAAATTACCCATTATCTCAACTAACTTCTAATTGATTAAAATATAAGGCATATTAATAATAATAATGATCAATTCCATAGGGTAAGCATTTACAAAAGAAAATATTTTAAAACTTGAATACATTAAATTAATTTCGGTTCCTTAACGGAAATAACATCTTATACAAAAATATCCTGATTATAATTAATAATCCTACACGACATCTTCAGTAACATTATATGTTCTTGTTATTAAACGAAGAAATTCATATGGCAAATTTACAGAATATAATTTACACAAAATTCCAGAATAATTTCAATTATTCTCTTCCCACTGACTTGAAGTCACGACATTCATTTCTGCTTAATATTGTTTCATTTCTAGTTTTAGGGTAATTCTGCCGAACAGTTAAGCTAAGCAAAAATTAATCATAAATTCAGCCTTAAATAGTTATCGGTTTCCTTATTAAACATACATCTTATGGCAAAATTGTTATATTAGTTTTACTGGAAATATTTAACTGGATATCCACTCAAGATTCTCAATAATACTGCTCAGAAAAATATTAATCTTCACACAGGCATTTTCACGATAACAGCGATAAAGTCAACTATGACCAAATATTAACCATACTAGGTTAAAAACAACACCTCTCTGGGTTAAAACCCCAATCAATCTAATCCTGATTGGCACACCTGGCTCAATCCTCAACAAGAAAAATATGCTTTACAATGCATTGCATCAATATACTTAAACACAAAGACATTACTCATAGTACATGCCTCTCTAAAGTCGAACATGCACCTATAATAGGAGCCTTACTGTTATAAATCCACAATTATGAAAATCAGCTGTTTAGAGAAAAATCCTGAACTCATGTGCGAAAGAATAATATGATCCTGTAATAGATTACCAACAAAGCCCAGTGGATTTCAGAAATATTCCACCTATCTTGAAAAACTTGCCTTACATTGATGTATTACATGATCCATAATTCTTAAACGTATGACTTATAGTAAGTCGTCCCTGGGATTATCCTCGCAAATTTGGATGTCGTTCAAATACCCTCTTAATAGAGAAAAACAATTGCACTAAAGGCAATGATATCAATTTAATCCAGTGTTAACTTCATAAGAAAAGCAAAGTATAACACTCCCCAACCACACAAACTGAGGTTGTAAAGCGATCTATAAAGATAAATTCAATTTCAAAATAAGATCTTCCTTGAATTTCCCGAACGCGAAAACGTCGATGGATTAGTCCTACAGCATAGATCTGGATTAGCAACAAAGGCTAAGCGACTAATGACCCATTAGGCAATCCATTTCGAAAATCACGCTCAGAAAATACAAGTTAAATCTGTTATAAATTGCAGAAAAAAAATAGTCAAAGGACTCGAAGTAACATTTAGAATAACAGGATCCGAAAACTTCTTAATATCGTAATCAGAATACGAAAAGGAAAATTCCCCTCAAAGAATACGATGATCCAAGCGAAAGTGCTTAAAGAACAATACACTAGAATATGAAAAACTCAACCAAAGTTCTCAAAAGAAAATTGTGTTACTAAAATGTTCTTACACAAGAAAAACTGTAGATCTTCTTCCTACATTTGTTTCTCGACAAATAAGAATGAGCATATTAGTTTAAATACTGTAAAATACTACTGAAATTGTTAATTTATTCATCAAATACACAAAGGATGCACTCAATTTTATGAGTCAAAATCCTGGCATCATAGAAGGTCAGTTTCGAAGTAAACATCGAACCTGCACTTTCTACTCAACCATTTAATCTACAAAATCAAACATGGCAATGTGTGGTAGTTCTAAATGTCCACGCTACGCTACTGTAAGAAGTTGAAGTGATCTGTACCTTTGGCGAATCTAGATGAGGAAAAAAGGATATCGTTGGCCATACTAAGCTCCAGACCAACAGAAAACATGCTGGACTCCAACTGGGTTTCCACAGAACGAACCAAAGTCCTCCTAGGCTCGAACAACACCCGGTCGGTCGAAATAGTTCCAACATATCCTGGCGATATCTTCCCATACATATTCGAATACCGACGGACGGACCGCACACAGTTTATCAACTCGTCACGAAGCGAGGGAGAACTCGAACAGTCACTAAAAAGTTCCAATATATGAACGCGAGTGTGAACAAGTTCACAAGGGTCGACGCGGCCCCTTGCATCACGAGAGTCGCTTGCACACTTCATGCTAAATGAAAGTTGCTGCCAACATGTCCCCGCTGCACCCTGCTAATGCAGTATTCTTAAATCAATCTAGCCTACCATCGTAATGGATATATGCTTCATATTGTTCCTTCCCTCTGACACCTTGCTTAAGAATGTGCTCTTTTCAAAAAGTATAATCACTGTGAAGAGTGAATCAAGTCTAGGCTGCATTTCCACGACGGTTTATATGCAGAGTTTCGTGACACATTACAGCTGAGCTCGCGGTCGGGATTATGAAAGTATCCATCCGCATGGCCCGTTAGTTGCTGTAGATACACGGTCGCAAAGATAAACTATTACATGTTTAAGACCATGTCTGAGCCCTATTAAACACGTGTCTACTTCACGCAGAATGCTGAACGAACTAGCGTATACACTTCAGCACGGTCACACGTTTTTAAAACTCCCGTTAGCTGGCGACTTTACTTTCACTGTTTTCAGGCTCAAACCTGTACGCTGTCAGTTTCTATACTCATTGCTCTCTCCACAAGGTCGTCTTGGCCTCACATCCGCTCCCCCCACTCCTTCACACGTCACGACTCGATACAAAATATATCGCAGTCGAAACGTAATCAGCAGTGAGTTAACAGATCATCTTCTGTTCTTCATACTTTCTTAATAATAGCTTTCTGCCATGGAAATATACACACAGACGTATGTAGCTGCTTACATATAGCGCTAAATATGCTTTAATTTGTATTAATCACTCTCAGGTGAATCGATCGATATAGTGTTAGACACAGTCAACATGGTTATTATCGATGACCTTCGGGTTTCTCGTCGGAAACACGAGCTCTGCCGATCTCTTTCTTGATAGCATGGCTTTTGCTCGCTGTAGACCAGCTGTAATTATAGACTTCAGAGGCTAGTTAGGAAGGTACAGGGTGTTCCCAAAATACTGTAACCATGTCTGTACTTAAGACCTTTATGAATAATGGTGCATTTTCCCTTTGATACCTTAAATAAAAGTCTCCTCAACTTTTATTTACACCATTCCAGGTAATCTCGGCATATGTAGCATTATTCATTCAACACTCAGACTATCTTCTGCACATATCTTTTCAGGTTTTTTGCATTGAAACGACCTATCATTTCTCTTCCATTTAGGCTTACTACCTCATAACAATTGTTTCCGAACGACCTAGCGATATTATAGGGTCCGTGGAAGACATAGGAAAACTTGGTGAATTGCTTCTTAGCCACATCTGCTTTCGTCGGTTTCTTGACGAGAATCATATCGCCTACTCTCATCGGTGGCCGATATCTATTATTTCTGATTCGTTTATGCCGCTTCTCGGCTGCATCCATCAAGCTTTCTCTAGCTGAATTAATTCTTTCTTGGACTGTAGGCTCCCCGTCCTTAGGTAGAAATCTCACGATCTCTGTCCAGGCTCATTCTGGCCTCTTATTATGGTGAACAACCATAGGTATGTCTGATAAGCTCTCATGGAATGTGGAATTCATGCATCTTTCCATGAGTGGGATGAACTTGACCCAGTTCGCATGATCCTCAGGACAGTAAATTCTCGCGAACTTGCTAATTTCTGCCATAACACGTTCCGAGACGTTAGATTCCGGATATCTAACGCTAGAAAACACGTGCTTGACACCAAGCCTAATCATGGCATTCTCAAATTCCATCGAAGTGAATTGAGCTCCATGATCCGATAGGAGAGTTACAGGTTTTCCCGCCTTAGAAAACACACTAATTTCAAGACGGCTAAGGACTTGGGCTGTAGTGGCCCTCTGCATAGGATCGAGGGTCACGTATTTTGAGAATGCATCGATTGTGACTAGGAGAAACTGGTTTCCCCTAGCCCCCTTCGGGCAAGGACCGAAGATATCGCAAGCCATTAGCTCTCTCGACCTTTCTGGAATAATGGCTCGAGGTCTCTCTTTTGATAACGCCGACGGGTGTTTCCCTCGTTGGCACTCCTGGCATGATCTGATAATGGCTGCTATAGTGCCCCGCATCTTGGTCCAGGTGAATGTCTCCAATAACGTTCTGAACGTTTTGTCGACACCCCCATGGCCAATGGTGCAGTGAGCTAACCACACCAACCCATTTATCAGTTTAGGAGGGACTACAATTCTAATTTTCGTCCTCTCTCGGTCAATGTATTTACAAACGACGTCATCACACACCAGGAATTTCTCAGATCGCTTCCTAGTCTGCTCGTAGTCAAGATCGGTATGGTCCATTGCACCTCTCAAAAACCTGTACATATGTCTAGTTGGGGTGTGTCTCTTCTGTGACACCGCTATCTTCTTTAGCTTCTCCAGGGTGAGTTCGTGTTCCCTCTCCAACTGTACAGTGTTAACCTCGATCTTACTAACTGGATTTCTTGAGAGTGCATCCGCGAGCATATTATCCTTTCCAGGCTGATGCACGATGGTGGCATTGAACTGCTGGAGAAACAATGTCCACCTCGTCAATCTGTCACTGGAAAGATCAGTTTGCATCATAAACTGAAGCGCTCTATGATCCGTGATAATGACCACTCGATGTCCTATCAGAAGTTTCTTCCACTTTTGAAGAGCAGATATGAATGCCAAAGCTTCGAGCTCAGAGGTGAAATAATTCTTTTCGTGTTCCTGCAGCTTTCTGCTGTGGAAGTCCAAGTAGTGCTTCCTCCCCTCCTCGTCCTTTTGATAGAGGACAGCACTAATACCAACTTTTGAAGCATCAGACTCGATGTAAAATATCTGATCAAACTCAGGATATTCCAGCTTAACACAATTTTGGAGCATGAGCTTGGCCTCTTCAAATGCCCTATTCGTATCCTCTGTCCATTTCCATTTATTATTTTTCTTTAATGCCTCATACAAAGGGGCCATAGTAGTTGAGTATCCCGGACAGTGGCTACTCAAGAACTGGCACATACCCAGAAACTCACGGAGCTGCTTTACTTTTGCGGGACGAGGGAATCTTGAAATGGCGTCTATCTTCTTCAAGTTTGGGTGATACCCAAACTGATCAATAGTATGGCCAAGGAACTTGATAGATTCATGCATGAATTGACACTTATGCATGTTGACCTTAATATTGGCCTCTCTTAAATTCTTGAATAGCTGTTTCAAGTGCACAAGATGTTCTTGGACATTAGTTTAAGAAATTATCAAGTCATCGATATAGCAAATAACGTTACGTTTCACGCTTTCCGTTAATTTGCTATCTAGAGCTCTGATCAAGGCCGGACCGCTATTCACCATTCCAAAAGGAACGCGACAGAAAACATACGTGGTCTGATCGAATAAGAATCCGGTGTATTGCCGGCTATCTTCCTCCAGCTCTACTTGATAGAAGGAAGCGGTTAGGTCTAGGACGCTGAAACACGCTTTACCTTTGAACTTTTTCAGAAGTTCTCTAATTTTTGGTGGACGGTCAGTTTCTAACATGATTCTCGTGTTGATCTTCCTGGCGTCTAAACAAAGCCTCAGTTGTCCGTTCGCTTTCTTTACCACAGTTATCGGATTCAAATACGAAGAAGCCTGTTTTTTTATTATACCATCTCTCTCCATTTTATCTATGATTTCCTTGACCTCATCATGGTATTTTTCTGGGATAGGATAAAGCTTGGCTTGATAAGGGGATTCATCTATTAGCCTAATCCGGTACTTGAAGTCTCTAATCAAACCAGGTTTATCATCGAAGATGTCCGCAAATTGACAAATCAAGTCGTCAAATTCTTCTTTCACGTTTTTAAATCCCTCGGCTTTCAAGGTATATTGTTCCCTCACTTGCTCAGTTTCTTCAACTACGTGATCCAGGATTTCCATTCTAGGGATATCTCTATTAATTTCGTTTCCATACATTTCTTCCATCACTACATCCTCTGTACTTTCTTCCTTGAATCTTATTATTCCTTTGTCCATGTCGATGATTGCCCTAGCTTGTGTAATAAAATCGATCCCTAGTATGACGTCAAAATTAATATTCTTAACGACTATGAAAATATGTTCGTAACTTCTCTGATTGATCCAGAATTTCATTAGAATCTGCACTTTGCATTTCATAGTTTTATCCTTAAATATCCCACGAATTTTTGTTGGAGATGCTGGAAGCATGGTAAATTGATTTTCTGGTTTCAATCTCTCAAAACAGTCCTCGTCAACTATTGAGATCATAGCACCTGTGTCCATCAAAGCTTTACAATGTTGTAGACCAATTAGTATATCAATAACGGGAAGTTCAACTACCCTTCCTCTCAGTTTCGTTTCTGGTTCAAATAGAAGGTCTTCGTCAGTAGCTTCAAATATTTCAAAAATCGTGATATCAGAGGAATGCGTGGCAACGTCAGTTATTAATTTCGCCCGGAAATTGGCGTTTTTTTTCTAGATCCGGAGCTCTTTCTGAACTCCGACCTTCTCTGCTAGTACTGGGTCGTGACTTATCCGGATTTTCATCCTTTCTTTCCTTCGATTTTCTTCCTTCAACCTCCGTGGACTTATCTCGCCCTCTCTAGAGCTTCTCCTGTTGCACTTTCTTATCGGATGCCTCCGTCCGATAATTGTTGTATCTTGAGTACCCTTGATTTTGTCTCTTATCTCTGTTGTCACGGGTATCCCTATCATTCCTATTATATCTATTATCTCGATTATTTTGATCATATCTGTAGTTCCTGTTATAAGGCGTTTCTCGATAATCATTCCGGTTTCGATCATTATCTCTTCGATAGAAATTTCTCTCCTCGTAGCGACGTTGCCATGGTCTCTCCTGGACGTCCCTACGTTGGTTTTCCCATCTCCTCTCTTGCTGATGGGTATTTCTAATCGGACCCATTCTATCATCTCTTCTTTGCCCAAAACGATCCGTCTGCTGTGTACGGTTCATCATTACCGCGTTTACAACTTTCGATTCCTGCCTGGCATTTTTGACTATGGTAGGTTGCGTCATCATACTCATATGATCTAATCGACGTAACAAGTCATCTAACGACGTTAAAGACGATACTCCGGAAGAAATAATTGATCTCCTTACTTCCGCAGGCAATTGACGTGAGATAGCTTCAAGGAGTTCTTCCTGGGTTAACGGCGGCTGAAGAAAACGGAGTTTTGCTAACTGACACGCAAAGTACTCAGCATAGCTGGTTGGTCCTGTACTGGAGTACTTGCGTAAATAGACTTCCGATCTCACATTTTGTTGGACCTCGATCGACCAAAATCTTTGTATGAAGGCTTCCGAAAACTGTTCAAAATTGTCAAATGTGTAACGAAAAGCCCTGAACCATTGTAACGGAGCATCGGTAAGAAACCTTTCCACCATACGTAGCTCACGCTCACGTGGCACATGTGACTCCAAAAAGTAATCTCTTAATGCCCTGACAAATTCGATTGGTGTCATTCCATCCAAGTTGCTAAACTTCCTAGGTTTGTCATCAAAGTTTCGTATTATGGTTACATTCGGTGTCCTTTCCAATGATTTCGAAGTATAATCACCCACGCCTACGTTGGGGTTCGGAGAACTAAAAGTTTCCCTGCTTGTTCGAATGGGACTCAGATGTTCCATTTGACTGAGCCGAAAGTTGAGTTCGTTGTTGGAAGATTCCTGCATCATCCTTTCCCTACCATCAGGTACTATCACTTCAGGTTGTTCAACTACAACTCGAAAATCGGACTGTAAAAGTGATCGCAATTGATCTTTTAGCGTATCTAAATTGATATGCCCCTCTAGATTAATTTGCTCGAGACCCTTTCTGATTTCATTAATCTCGGAAGTTTTCTTCTCCCTGACCTCATTTAACTCTATCTTACTTTGGTCGACTTTAGTTTCAACACTGTTAATACGTTTCTCTAAATCGGATATGTTATTAACCTGTGTATTTTGAATTCCATCCATTCTTTTGCTTAGATCTTCCCTAACATTTATTATGTCTTTGCTATTAGTTGCAAGACCAGTGGCAAGTTTAGATTCTAACTTAGATTTCTCAACTTTAAAACATTCCTCATTAATTTTCATGATATCTTGACGAAATGTTACAATATTATCACTTATGATCCCTTTCAAATCGATGTCAAAATCATCCCTGAGAAGTTTCGTATGATCAGTGACTTGAGCTCGGAGTGTCCCCATTTCACATTTCAACTGCTCCAGGCTATTCTGGGTCTGATTAGTGTCATGGGAAAACTGTAGCTGAAGTGCTTCTAATTTTTTTTTACTGAGCTTCACACTCTTTTCAAAGTCTAGTCTAATCTCAACTTGAAACTCTTTATTCGATTTTTCTAGCTCCATTAACTTAACCTCCGTCTGATTTTGACTAGATTCGATTTTTCGGACCTCTAGCTCCATTTTATTTTGACTGGATTCTATTAATCCCACATCTGTTCTTAAATCATTGATTTGGGATTGCATAATCCTTACATTAGAGTTTACATCCTTTACTGTTTCCTCAATTCCCCTTTGACTAGTCTGAACATTGTTAAGATCTGTTTGCATTGAAGTTTGACTATTTTGCATTGATGTTTGACTACTTTGCACTGATGTTTGACTAGTTTGGATATTGTTAAGATCTGTTTGCATTGAAGTTTGACTAGTTTGAATTGATGTTTGACTAGTTTGGATTCTTTCTTGGGCAACCTGTACCAAGCCAACATTAGCCCGTAGTGTACTGATATCTAGTTGTGTTTTTCTATTATCGTCCTGGATATCTTCAATATTAGATTCTACACTGGTAACCTTCTTTTCTACCCTTTTAGAACTGTCATTGATAGCCTTCAATGAGGATTGCATAGTATCAATTTCCCCCCTGATACCTTCAGCAACTGCATCCTGATTTTGAATAACAGTTTCAGACATATGGTCTAATGCAGATTTAGTTTGGACCTTAATATTTTCTATGTCCTGATTCAAATTGTCCATTTTATGTTGAATAATTTCAAACATCTTCTTAACGTCACCAACAGTCACCATATTACCTTCAGACATGCTTCACTACACTTCACAAGAAATAAGAATACCACACCAACAAAGCACAGCGAGAACATCTACAAACAACCACCATTTACCATACATGCTCATTCTTATTGTCTGGCGTTACCTTAAAATAAGCTTATGTCTAAACACAAAGTGCCCCATTTGATTTGGGATCGACCATATACAAGTGCGTGTTGGTTTATATCGGTGAAGGTCTATGATTCTACCATAACTTAAATTTTAAATTTACTACAAATACTTCTATTTTTAATGATGTCAGCAATGATCATCAGCCGGAAACAAGTAGAACAAATTATTAACAGAGCGTGTGGCACCACTCCAATACATAAAATATAATAAAAATTAATAATGGTTGCAATACCACTTGTAAGTCAAGTAGCTCGAGTATCCTCGTAATTGCTTTGTTCCATAGGAATTCCAATAGTTCGTGCCAAAATATTGGTTCACCATTATTTTATCGCCTTGATTCATAGTCACACAAGAAACACGGTGTTCCAATTCGCGATCTGTGTTACATGATCATAAAACTAATTTCCACTATGTACTTTCAGTTTAAATTTTGGCAGAATTATGGCATTCAACTCCCTGGTATTCACTCTGGTATTCCAGTTTTTCGAAGCCCCTGAGCTGGGCGCCACCTAATGTACCCTTTTACCTACCAATACCTGTTGAATCCCTGGATAGCAGCTGGATCGTAGAACCTGAAAATGCCCCGGCTCTAAAGACCCCCAAGTTCTACCAACAGACACAGGGATAATAGGGCCACTCGAATACCTAACAGGATGTATTAAGACTGACCAAAGCTCAGAAAAAGTAAAGACTAGCTCAAAACACAAGAATTCTTCAAGAGGAAGAAAGAATCTCAAAGGTGTGGTAAACACTAAAATACCTAGCAATGGCCCCCTTAATACACCCTTCCATCACCTCTATAAAGCATCACGCAATAATTAAAACCAAGTAATAAAGAAGTTTATTGTAAGAATAAACAAGACAGAAAAATATCAATTTTGTCGATACCACGACCAATCAAAAAATCTCATTGATTATACTGGATTGTCTTTCAAAAAAAAGTTACCCATTATCTCAACTAACTTCTAATTGATTAAAATATAAGGCATATTAATAATAATAATGATCAATTCCATAGGGTAAGCATTTACAAAAGAAAATATTTTAAAACTTGAATACATTAAATTAATTTCGGTTCCTTAACGGAAATAACATCTTATACAAAAATATCCTGATTATAATTAATAATCCTACACGACATCTTCAGTAACATTATATGTTCTTGTTATTAAACGAAGAAATTCATATGGCATATTTACAGAATATAATTTACACAAAATTCCAGAATAATTTCAATTTTTCTCTTCCCACTGACTTGATGTCACGACATTCATTTCTGCTTAATATTGTTTCATTTCTACTTTTAGGGTAATTCGGCCGAACAGTTAAGCTAAGCAAAAATTAATCATAAATTCAGCCTTAAATAGTTATCGGTTTCCTTATTAAACATACATCTTATGGCAAAATTGTTATATTAGTTTTACTCGAAATATTTAACCGGATATCCACTCAAGATTCTCAATAATACTGCTCAGAAAAATATTAATCTTCACACAGGCATTTTCACGATAACAGCGATAAAGTCAACTATGACCAAATATTAACCATACTAGGTTAAAAACAACACCTCTCTGGGTTAAAACCCCAATCAATCTAATCCTGATTGGCACACCTGGCTCAATCCTCAACAAGAAAAATATGCTTTACAATGCATTGCATCAATATACTTAAACACAAAGACATTACTCATAGTACATGCCTCTCTAAAGTCGAACATGCACCTATAATAGGAGCCTTACTGTTATAAATCCACAATTATGAAAATCAGCTGTTTAGAGAAAAATCCTGAACTCATGTGCGAAAGAATAATATGATCCTGTAATAGATTACCAACAAAGCCCAGTGGATTTCAGAAATATTCCACCTATCTTGAAAAACTTGCCTTACATTGATGTATTACATGATCCATAATTCTTAAACGTATGACTTATAGTAAGTCGTCCCTGGGATTATCCTCGCAAATTTGGATGTCGTTCAAATACCCTCTTAATAGAGAAAAACTATTGCACTAAAGGCAATGATATCAATTTAATCCAGTGTTAACTTCATAAGAAAAGCAAAGTATAACACTCCCCAACCACACAAACTGAGGTTGTAAAGCGATCTATAAAGATAAATTCAATCTCAAAATAAGATCTTCCTTGAATTTCCCGAACGCGAAAACGTCGATGGATTAGTCCTACAGCATAGATCTGGATTAGCAACAAAGGCTAAGCGACTAATGACCCATTAGGCAATCCATTTCGAAAATCACGCTCAGAAAATACAAGTTAAATCTGTTATAAATTGCAGAAAAAAATAGTCAAAGGACTCGAAGTAACATTTAGAATAACAGGATCCGAAAACTTCTTAATATCGTAATCATAATACGAAAAGGAAAATTCCCCTCAAAGAATACGATGATCCAAGCGAAAGTGCTTAAAGAACAATACACTAGAATATGAAAACCTCAACCTAAGTTCTCAAAAGAAAATTGTGTTACTAAAATGTTCTTACACAAGAAAAAACTGTAGATCTTCTTCCTACATTTGTTTCTCGACAAATAAGAATGAGCATATTAGTTTAAATACTGTAAAATACTACTGAAATTGTTAATTTATTCATCAAATACACAAAGGATGCACTCATTCTTATGAGTCGAAATCCTGGCATCATAGAAGGTCAGTTTCGAAATAAACATCGAACCTGCACTTTCTACTCAACCATTTAATCTACAAAATCAAACATGGCAATGTGTGGTAGTTCTAAATGTCCACGCTACGCTACTGTAACAAGTTGAAGTGATCTGTACCTTTGGCGAATCTAGATGAGGAAAAAAGGATATCGTTGGCCATACTAAGCTCCAGACCAACAGAAAACATGCTGGACTCCAACTGGGTTTCCACAGAACGAACCAAAGTCCTCCTAGGCTCGAACAACACCCGGACGGTCGAAATAGTTCCAACATATCCTGGCGATATCTTCCCATACATATTCGAATACCGACGGACGGACCGCACACAGTTTATCAATTCGTCACGAAGCGAGGGAGAACTCGAACAGTCACTAAAAAGTTCCAATATATGAACGCGAGTGTGAACAAGTTCACAAGGGTCGACGCGGCCCCTTGCATCACGAGAGTCGCTTGCACACTTCATGCTAAATGAAAGTTGCTGCCAACATGTCCCCGCTGCACCCTGCTAATGCAGTATTCTTAAATCAATCTAGCCTACCATCGTAATGGATATATGCTTCATATTGTTCCTTCCCTCTGACACCTTGCTTAAGAATGTGCTCTTTTCAAAAAGTATAATCACTGTGAAGAGTGAATCAAGTCTAGGCTGCATTTCCACGACGGTTTATATGCAGAATTTCGTGACACATTACAGCTGAGCTCGCGGTCGGGATTATGAAAGTATCCATCCGCATGGCCCGTTAGTTGCTGTAGATACACGGTCGCAAAGATAAACTATTACATGTTTAAGACCATGTCTGAGCCCTATTAAACACGTGTCTACTTCACGTAGAATGCTGAACGAACTAGCGTATACACTTCAGCACGGTCACACGTTTTTAAAACTCCCGTTAGCTGGCGACTTTACTTTCACTGTTTTCAGGCTCAAACCTGTACGCTGTCAGTTTCTATACTCATTGCTCTCTCCACGAGGTCGTCTTGGCCTCACATCCGCTCCCCCCACTCCTTCACACGTCACGACTCGATACAAAATATATCGCAGTCGAAACGTAATCAGCAGTGAGTTAACAGATCATCTTCTGTTCTTCATACTTTCTTAATAATAGCTTTCTGCCATGGAAATATACACACAGACGTATGTAGCTGCTTACATATAGCGCTAAATATGCTTTAATTTGTATTAATCACTCTCAGGTGAATCGATCGATATAGTGTTAGACACAGTCAACATGGTTATTATCGATGACCTTCGGGTTTCTCGTCGGAAACACGAGCTCTGCCGATCTCTTTCTTGATAGCATGGCTTTTGCTCGCTGTAGACCAGCTGTAATTATAGACTTCAGAGGCTAGTTAGGAAGTTACAGGGTGTTCCCAAAATACTGTAACCATGTCTGTACTTAAGACCTTTATGAATAATGGTGCAGTACGTTGCGCTCGAGCTATGCGATCTTCAAACATGAAACAAATCAAATTTTATTAAGGAACCTAGCTTGCATGTATCGATTCAAAAAGCACACTTATTAGATTAAAACGGTGTTTATATGGTCAATGCCGCATGATGCTATGCAAGTTTATGTAACATGTCTATATAGGAAACAAGTAGTTCCGTGAAGAACTATACAGCCTATTTTCATATATCCTGCTCAAGTTAATTGCCTCTATCATCATACAAAATTTGAGTTTAATTGCTGTAACAGATTCGTAGATATTGAGAACCGTCTAAATAATTCAGATGGTCGCCAGGTTGGATTTTTATTTTTGTACTATTACATTAAGATTATTGTGTACGGGTGGTATTCAAACTTCAATCGCATGATTAGAACACAAGAAGTAAAAACGAGATTTTAAAATTACGCACAGCAGCCATCTTGTGATTATGCAAACAATTCAAATAAATTAGATGCCAGTGGATCAACATTTGTATAAGCATTTAATGTGCAACGTTTCACGGCACTCGGATAGTTAATTCGCGAGAAACGTCCATTTAAATATTTATACTTCGCGTCGCCGCCATGTTGTATTTGTGCTCACCAGGTTACTGAAAGTCCTATAGGTGAACATATGTTCATAGTCTCTATGAACATAAAAAAATCAGCTTGGTTGCTGTTAAAGATTCATAGATATTGAGAACCGTCTAAATATTTCGGAAGCTCGCCATTTAGGATTATTATATGTATAGGCCATAGAGTTATGTACCATTCAAGGACAATTATTGCCTAGGTTCATTATTCAAACTTTCACTTCGATCGCATGATTATGACACAAGAAATAAAAACTTAATTTTAAAATTTCGCACAGCAGCCATCTTGAGGTTATATAAACAATTGAATTAAATTAGATGGCAGTGCATTACAATCTGCAAAATCATTTACTGTACCACATTTCACTGCGCTCAGAGAGTTAAATCACGAGAAAAGTATATTAAAATATTTCAAATTCGCTTCGTCGCCATGTTCGTTTTGTACTTTACAGGTTTATGAAATGTACATAGGTAAACTTGTGTCAGTACCCTTCATCACCGTACAAAATTGCAGGGTGATATCTGTAATAGTTTCGGAGATATAGAATGTCAGTGAAATATTTCGCACAGCCGCCATTTTGAGGTTATGTAAACAATTGAACTAAATTAGACTCCAGTGCATTACATTGTGTATAAACATTTGCTGTACCAAGTTTCATTACGTTTGGATAGTTAAATCGCGAGAAAAGTCTATTTAAATCTCAATTTCGCTTGACCGCCATGTTGGTTTTGTAGTCACCAGGTTTTTGAAAGTCTCATAGGTGAACTTCTAGTAGTGCCCTTTATCACCGTACACAGTTTCAGGGCGATATCGGTAATAGTTTCGGAGATATTGAATGCTAGTGAAATATTTCGCACAGGCGCCATGTTGGATTGGTGAGAAGTAACAAAATTTGAAGGGCACGGTCGAGGTCGCCGGGAATAGTGCTATGAACTTACCGCGTTTCATTGAAATCGCTCTAGCCGTTTAGATTTTATTAGGGGGGACACACACACACCGCTCTCTCTCACACACACACACACACACTCACACGGACAAAAGGTGATCTCATAAGCCTATTTTTAAAAATTGAAAATAGGCTAAAAATAAGCATGGCTATTGCTAACACACACGTGACCACAGCTTCTTTGTCGCAATGTCAGTTGCTGTCTCAAAATAAATAGGTGAGATGAAATGAACACGATGACCTACCTCTAAGACAACCTTACTTATCGTACTTACGGATTGATTGGAAAGGATATCCCCTGCATCTTTTATATAAAAACAAGTAGTTCCGTGAAGAACTATACAGCCTATTTTCATATATCCTACTTATGTTAATTGCCACTATCAACAAACACAATTTCAGTTTGATTGCTGTAATAGATTCGTAGATATTGAGAACCGACTAAATATTTCGGATGGTCGCCATGTTGGATTTTATATATGTAGGTCCTAGAGTTATGTACGGTTACATGCAGATTATTGTGAACGTGTAGTATTCAAACTTCAATCGCATAGTTAGGACACAAGAAAAAACAAGGAGATTTAAAAAATTTTCACAGCTGCCATCTTGAGGTTATGGAAACAATTGAAATAAATTAGATGCCAGTGGATTAACAATCGTATAAGGATTTACTGTACCAAGTTTCACTGCACGCGGATGGTTAAATTGCGAGAAAGTCCATGTGAATATTTATAATTCGCGTCACCGCCATGTTGGATTTGTGATCACCAGGTTATTTAAAGTCCTATAGGTGAACTTAAGTTCATAGCCCCTATAAACATTAAAAAATGCAGTTTGATTGCTAAAATAGATTCGTAGATATTCAGTATCGTCTAAATATTTCGGTTGGTCGCCATGTTGGATTGTTAAATGTATAGGCCATAGAGTCATGTACCATTAAAGAAAATTATTGCGTAGGTTCATTATTCAAACTTTCACTTCGATCGCATGACTACATCACAATGAATAAAATCTTAATATTAAAATTCGCACTGCCGCCATCTTGAGGTTATGTAAACAATTGAACTAAATTAGATACCAGTGGATTACAATGTGTATAAATATTTCCTGTGCCAGGTTTCAGTGCGCTTGGAATATTAAATTGCGAGAAAGGTCTATTTAAAATTTTCAAATTCGCTTGGCCGCCATGTTCGTTTTGTAGTTAACCGATTTTTGAAAGTCTTATAGATGGACTTCCAGTAGTGCCCTTTTTCTCCGTACAAAATTTCAGGGTTTTACCGCTAATAGTTTCAGAGATATAGAATGCCGGTGAAATAATTCGCACATCCGCCATCTTGTGATTATGTAAATAATTGAAAGAAGTTAGATGTCGGTGCATTACAAAGTATATAAACATACACTGTACCAAGTTTCATTGCGTTTGGTTGGTCAAATCGCGAGAAACGTCTATTTAAAAGTCGCAAATTCGCTTGGCCGCCATGTTGGTTTTTTAGTTACCAGGTTTTCAAAAGTCACATAAGTGAACTTATAGTAGTTCCCTCTATCACCATAGAAAATGTCAGGGTAATATCGGTAATAGTTTCGGAGATATTGAATGCTGGTGAAATATTTCGCACAGCCGCCATGTTGGATTAGTGAGTCGTAACAAAATTTGAAGGGCACGCTCGAGGTCGCCGGGAATAGTGCTATGAACTTTCCAAGTTTCATTGAAATCGCTCCAGCCGTTTAGATTTTATTAGGGGGACACAAACACACGAATCACACACACATCCACGCACACACACACGGACAAAAGGTGATCTCATAAGCCTATTTTTTCAAAATTGAAAATAGGCTAACAAGTGTCCTGACTGACTGACTGACTGACTGACTCATCATCGCCCAGCCAAAACTATTAAAGTTAGAAACATGAAATTTTGGGGATATGTTCGTTGTAAATTGAAAACGCCCACTAAGGAAGGATTTTTGGATATTCAGGTTATAAAGGGGTGTTAAGGGGGTACACCTGCATTTCATTGAATAACAATATCTCCGGCTTGGTTTCATTGAGGGATGTGATACTCGGCATATAAACTCACCATTAAAAATAAGAAGACACGTGTCTGAGGATTTTTCGATGAGGTGTATATTATGAGGTGAAAGGGGTGAAAAGTGGGGGATGAAGGATTCCTAACGAAGCGTGTATCTCTTAAACGACATAAGCGAGGAGTTTGAAACTCAGCAGAAAAAATCAGCTTAAAAATAAGTAAATAGGTGTTTGACCGTTTTTTCATAAATCCAATTTAAGGGGCCCATGCGGAGGGGTGAAATTCTGGGGGAAAAAACAGGTAAGAAAGTGTCCTAACTGATTGACTGACAGACTCACTCATCAAACTCAGGGGGGAAAACTGCTTAAAAATAAGTAAATAGGTGTTCGACAGTTTTTATAAGCCCAATTTAAGGGGATTATGGGGAGGGGTGAAATTCTGAAAAAAGGAAATTGAAAGAAAAGTCCTGACTTACTCACCATCGCCCAACCAAAATTATTGAAGTTAGAAACATAACATTTTTCGGAAATGATCATTGTATGTCAAAACCGTCCACTAAGGGAGAATTTTCTGATATTCAGTTTCTAAAGGGGTCTTAAGGGGGTTAAACCTGCATTTCATTGAATAACAATAACTCACGATTGGTTACATTGGGGGATGTGATACTCGGCAAATAAATAAATCATTAAAAATAAGAAGGCACGTGTCTGAGGGTTTTTCGATTTCGTGTATATTATGAGGTGAAAGGGGTGAAAAGTGAGGGTTGAAGGATTCCTAACGGAGCGTGTATCTCTTAAAAGACATAGGCCAGGAGTTTGAAACTCAGCGGGAAAAAATCAGCTTAAAAGATAAGTAAATAGGAGTTCGACCGTTCTTTTTTTTCATAAAACCAATTTAAGGGGCCCATGGGGAGGGGTAAAATTCGGGGGGGGGGGACAGCAAAGAAAGTGTCCTAACTGATTGACTGACTGACTCACTCCTCAAACTCAGGGACAGAAAACTGCTTAAAATAAGTAAGTAAGTGTTCGACAGGCTTTTCTTCATAAATCAAATTTAAGGGGTTCTTGGGGAGGGGTGAAATTCTGGAAGAAAAATGAAAGAAAATGTCTTCACTCACGCACTCACTCATCATCGCCCAGCCAAAATTATTGAAGTTAGAAACATGAGATTTTGGGGATATGTTCGTTGTTCGTTGTATGTCAAAACCGTACACTAGAGAGGATTTTCGGATATTCAGGTTCTAAAGGGGTCTTAAGGGGGCTAAACCTGCATTTTATTGAATAACAATATCTCACGAGTGGTTTCATTTGAGGATGTGATACTCGGCATATAAACTAATCATTAAAAATAAGCAGACATGTGTGTAAGGGTTTTTCGATGTGGTATCTATTATAAGGTGAAAGGGGTGAAAGGTGGGGGTTGAAGGATTCCTATCGGAGCGTGTATCTCTTAAACGACATAGGCGAGAAGTTTGAAACTCAGCGGGAAAAATTCAGCTTAAAAATAAGTAAATCAGTGTTCGACCGTTTTTTCATAAATTCAATTTAAGGGGCCAATGGGGTGGGATGAAATTCGTGGGAAAAGGAGAGAAAGTGTCCTAACTACTGACTAACTCACTTACTCATCAAACTCAGGGGAAAAAGACAGCTTAAAATTAAGTTAATAGGTGTTCGAGCGTTTCTTCATAAATCCAATTTAAGGGGCCCATGGGGAGGGGTAAATTTGTGGTAAAAATAATTGAAAGAAAATTACCTGACTGACTCACACACTCATCATCGCCCAGCAAAAACTAATGAAGTTGGAAACATTAAAGTTTGGGAATATGTTCGCTGTATGCCGAAAACGTAAACTAAGGAAGGATTTTCGTTTATTCGGGTTCTGAAGAGGTGTTAAGGGGGTAAACGTGCATTTCATTGAATAACGACATCTCATGAGTTGTTTCTTTGGGGATGTGATATTCGGCATATAGACTCATCATCATCATCATCATCTTGTACAGTTTCCATCCCCAGGCTGGGTCTGTTTGGAACATAAGCCTCGCCACTTAGTTCTTTCTTCCCACCACCGCTCCGCTGTCACTCTGGTCCAGTCCTCGCCTCTCTTCTTGACACATTCCTCCAGTCCTTTCAGCCATCTATCTCTTGGTCTTCCCCTTGGTCGTTTCTTCTGCATCTGCATCTCATGTATCCTCTTGGGAATCTTCTTCTCATCCATTCTCTTTAAGTGTCCATACCACCTCAGTCTTGATGTCTCAATCCTACCTTGCAAGGGCTCCTCTTTCACCATTTCCCTGACCTTTTCATTCCTCACCCTGTCTCTTTTTGTTATTCCGATCCTACTTCGCAGGAACTTCATTTCACCTGCCTGTATTCTGCTTATGTCTCTTTTCTTCTTTGTCCACGTTTCTGAAGCATAGGTCAGTATCGGGATATAGTAGCTTCTGTATAACACTTCCTTGCTTTTTTGTGGGACATCTTTATTCCACACTAAGCTCCTAATGCTTCTCAGAAATGCTTCTGCCTGTCTGCCACGTTCCGTAATCTCTTTGTCATTTCTCCCATTTTCCTCCACTATACTTCCCAAGTACTTGAGACTTTCCACCTTCTTCAGCTGTCCACCTCCAAGTGTTATCTCACTCATTGGTCTGTCCTTTTTCCTGGTCGTTAACAGGATCTCACATTTACTGATGTTGAACTTCCATCCGTACTCTCCCACGGTTTCTTCCCAAGCCTTCAGCTGCTCCTGAATTTCCTCCTCCTTGTTTCCCCAGACCATGAGATCATCTGCAAACACCATTGCTTTCATCTTATCTTCTCCTATCTTTCCTGCTATCCGTGTCATTACCTCGTCCATAACCACAATAAAGAGAAGGGGTGACAGCGCACTACCTTGTTTCAGGCCACTCATTTGTCTGAACCAGTCTGTTCTTTCCCCTCCAACTTTCACACAACTCACACTTCCACAATACATCTCCGTAACTCTGCCTACAGTCTCTTTTTCCACTCCCATGTTTTCCATTGCTTTCCAAACCTTCTCCCTACACACACTATCATAGGCCTTTTCGATGTCCAGGAAGGCCATCAGCAGATCCTCTCCAAATTCGTAGTGGTGTTCCTGGAGCTGTCTCACTGAAAATATGAGATCCACTGTTGATCTCCCAGGTCTGAATCCATACTGCTCCTCTCTCAATTTTCTCTCCACTTTGGCTCGTATTCTACTTTCTAATATCTTTTCATATATCTTGGTACAGTGAGGTATGAGTGTGACTCCCCTGTAATTTCTGCACTCCTTTCTGCTTCCTTTCTTAAATATTGGGACAATTAATCCTTTCTTCCAATCTTCTGGGGTCTTTTTCTCCTTCCATATCACCCTCATCACACGGTACAGCCACTGTTTCCCAACCTCCCCTGCTGCCTTCACCATTTCAACACTCACTTCATCCACACCTGGTGCCCTTCCTCCTTTCATCTTGTCTATAGCCATTTCCAGTTCTCTCCAAGTCAGGTCCTTTTCCATTCCTGTGTTATCTCCTCCATCTTCCAATACATTGTCTTCCTCCCTATGACCATTTGGAATCAGCAAATCCTCAAAGTACTCTTTCCACACTGTCTTGGATGCCTCTTTGTTGTGTACCTCATTTCCGTTTTTGTCCATCATTACCACATCCTCTCGCAGACCTCTTCTCTTACTTTTGACCATCCCATAAAGTACTTTCTTATTTCCTCTGCTGTCTTCCTCCATCATCTCTGTCCACTTTACCATCCACTTCTTCCTCTCCTCTGCGACAATCTTGTTTGCTTCTTTCTTCTTTATCTTATAATCTTCCCTTGACAGATCAGTTCTTTCCTGGAACCACACTCTGAAAGCCTTGTTCTTCCTTCCCACAGCTTCTTTTACTCTCTCATTCCACCATGGTGTCTCTTTACACCGCTTTCTGTTGCTTGTTCTTCCACATACTGCCACTGCAGCTTCCACCATTGTGTTTTTGAATTGCTTCCATTCCTCTTCCCCTGTTTTAGGATTGTCTGTTGGCATCCTTTCCCTTATTATCTTCTGGAATTCTTCCTTGACTTCCTTTTCCATGAGTTTCCATACTCTGATTCTCCTTTCCTGGTACTCTGTCCTCTTGCTATCCTTAACAACTCCCAGGTTCATTACAAGTATTCTGTGGTCGCTATCTAAGGCCTCTGATGGTTTTACCTTTATATCTCTGACACTTCTCTTCATTTCCCAGTCGTACTGCATGTAATCTACCAAAGATTTCTTTGTTAAATCACTGCTGTACCACGTTACCTTGTGGCTTTCTTTCTTCCGGAACCAGGAGTTGCCTACCACTAAACCGTTTCTCTTGCAAAAATCCAGCAACCTTCTCCCTTCTTCATTCCTGCTACCCCATCCTTCTGCTCCCAATACATTTTCATATCCTTGCCTTTCACTTCCTACATGTGCATTCAAATCTCCCATGACAATGATGCTCTGCCCATTCAACTGCTGTTGTAGCTCCTCCTCAAAGTCTTCCTTCTCTTGAGCTGTACATCCAACTTGAGGGGCATATACCTGGGCTATCTCCAGGCTTCTTCCCTTTACAGTTACTCTGATCTTCATGATCCTGTCACTTATTCCCTTTACCTCTTCCTTCATTCCATCTCTCACAACTACTCCTACTCCGCTGCTCCTTCCTTCACTGTTCCCACTCCAGTACAACCGGTACCCTTTCCTCAGTTCTCTGCGACCTTCTCATTTCCATCTTGTTTCTGCCAAGCCCAGTACATCCAGTTTTCTTCTCTCCATCACATCTACAATCTCCTCCACTTTTCCTGTCAGTGTCTATATGTTTAATGTCCCAACTCGTAGTCCATTAGCATATCCGGGTCGTCGTCGTTTGCATCCGTCCTTTCCGAGGCCTGTTCCTGGTTTGAAAGCAAATATGATATCCACTACTGGCTTGCTAGGCCTATCGTAGCTTCACCAGAGCCCCGTCAGCTGTCACTTTTCAGGGTTCCCATAGAGCCTTCACAGCTACCGTAGCGGTCCCGGGGCACACAAAGTCCCCACTGTACTTCACCCCTACAGGCAATCCCCTACTTCATGCCATTGCCCGTCTCCCACCACGTGGAGGAGGAGTTGGACTTGTGGGAGAACTAAAACAATGTAGGAGATACTCACGGGTCGGAGAATGCAGAAGATCGACCTAAAATCCAAAGAAAAGGCAGTTTTTAGGAGTTGAAAATAAGACTCCTTACTCTAAATGTGTACCTCAACTTTAAGTTACTATTTCTCTCAGTTCATTTTTTCAATATTTGTGTTGACTTGGGCAGTTAAAATATCCACTTAGAATGCAGATATTAGTTTCATTTAAAAACTAAAATATAGACAAATAATGCAGCTATGTTGTAAAGCAGAATGAAGCTGTTAAATTGAAATTAGGAGTCGCACCCCCCACAATTAATTTATTTTTTCAATCAAAATAACGCAAATTGTAAAACAATGCTAATATATTTGCCTCAATCAATGACACAAAACCGATTCTGCTATACACCATTCTGAACATACAGCAGATCAATTTGCACAACAATGACTCAATTAAGTTGAAAAAGAGCAAAGATATCGCGTCCTAGAAAATAATGCACGTTATTTTTGTGATTAATCTTTGAAAAAGACCTCCCAAATTTATTTATTTTTTCTTTTTTGGCAAAATTCCACTAGTTTATAAGATAACTTGTAATGAAATGTCTTCAGTATTGTCGATGAGTACCTTAAGACACAATGTCTCCTTGTTTGTTCTCCTCTCGGCAAGCAGTTAGCTGTGAGGAACATGGAGTGTGATGTAATGCACAAGTACTCTATTTTAACTGTTTCCGTATCGTGTGCTGCAGTGTCTCAACTGCTCCGTTGACGGCTACAGTTGTTTCATGAGTAAGAGACGATTTCTCCTAGTTTGTTAGCGACGTATTTCTCCACACGGCAAGTCATTGACTCGAAAGAACATGGAGACAGATTTAATGCAAACATTTCAGTAAAAGCTTGCCTACAGTGTGCGCGAGTAAATATCGCTCTGGGGCTGCAATAATGCCATGCCTCAAAAAATACATACTAGAAATGCAACATTTTATACGATCACTACACTGTGTTCAAACGCCTTTTGATAGTAACTTCTTGCTACTTCTCATTTATGAAGCACATTGTAGTGCTGAAAGTGTTACGAGCTTTCAGCTTTTGTTAGTAAAATTACTTACCTCATTTATGGCATATAATCCCTGTGATTTATCTCCTAAATATACCATCAGCACGACACTATCCTAATTAGGATTCCTCGCTATTCGTTTAACATTTTCTCAACAAAGAATACTATAGGTACTTATACTCAGAAAGCGTACAAACTAAAAACAAGCAAAACATGTGTTTTCCTATTTTAAAATATTGCAATCAGTTTATTTCAGTCTCTCTTTTCCCACTACAATTGTATATTTTTGTTGTGTAACATCTTTCCGCTCGGTTACTGGATAGTTTTGTGAGAGTGATTTTGAAAATTGGGGACGGAAGTGAATCGGGCAGAAGTGGATCGAACGGAAGTGGATCCGACGGAAGTGAAGACGCACTGCCAGAAAAATGGGACGGAAGTGAATCGGGCGGAAGTGGATCGAACGGAAGTGGATCGGACGGAAGTGAAGACGCACTGCCAGTTGGATGTACAATTGAAAATGTGTGTGTTGGAAACAAGGCAGTGTGTGCTCTGTAGCGCGAGAATGTTATGGCAATACAGTAGGCAGTGCATTTAGCAGGCACTGGTTTGACGAGCACAATGGCAAATGTTTCACTGACTTTCATTTGTCATTGAGCAGTTTATGAAGCTTCACGTTCAAGGTTGAATATCACATGGGGTAGGACAAAGACGACAAATGACATTTAAGTAAGCGGCATTATTGTCAAGCTGTGGGTGAGTAGTCAAATATTAAATGCATAACAGAATGTTGTTATATGAGTGGAATAAAAGCTGTATTTTCATCATATGTGAGACTAGGTCATTTCATGATTGTAGGAAACCATGTTTTGATTGTTTACGACGAACTGTATGAGAGCCTTGAGAATAATGAATGTTATAGTTACTGAGGAATGTGCTCACAGCAGTGGCGGCTGGTGATTTTTCACTTGGTGGTGCCAGCATATTCAAAATTTGCAATAAAATCATTCAAAGTTGCAGGTACGGATAGTGCATATTTTATGCAATAAGTTATATGTTTAACATTATTTAACTGTGCTATTGTAGAAGACGTTTTTAATTGAAGTGTCAGCTGAAGTGAATTGAGAAATTGCATAACTACTACAAATATTTTAGTCTCGGAATTTTTCGCCAAAACAAAAGTTCCTCCTTTCTCTACTAGAAAGCGCTAAGGTGTCAAGGAGCTTAGATATCTAACCTCCTTGACTTTCATGGCCCTCCAAGGAACAACAAAAATCCGACAAGCAAGCTGCCCTTTGGGTGTCAAACAACAACGCCTGCACCTGGCACCGAGGCCATACGATATTATATCATACACATATTTTGATCCATATGCATTTTAAATAAAAACCACTTTTAAGAATTATAATTGAACAAACCTCTCAGAAAAATAATTTGAAGAAAACAACATATGCTAGGCCTACTCATCAAAAATATTTGTTCCAAAACCTCGATCGACACCTTCATTTGAATTAATAAGAGCGGTCCTATCGCTAAATGGAGATTGTAACAACTCACTTATTTTATTCATTGTTACACTTCCGAAAGGTGACACAGAGCTCATTGAGATTCCTACGGCTTCTTACGTTGCGCTCGAGCTATGCGATCTTCAAACATGAAACAAATCAAATTTTATTAAGGAACCTAGCTTGCATGTATCGATTCAAAAAGCTCACTTATTAGATTAAAACGGTGTTTATATGGTCAATGCCGCATGATGCTATGCAAGTTTATGTAACATGTCTATATAGGAAACAAGTAGTTCCGTGAAGAACTATACAGCCTATTTTCATATATCCTGCTCATGTTAATTGCCTCTATCAACATACAAAATTTCAGTTTAATTGATGTAACAGATTCGTAGATATTGAGAACCGTCTAAATATTTCAGATGGTCGCCAGGTTGGATTTTTATTTTTGTACTATTACATTAAGATTATTGTGTACGGGTGGTATTCAAACTTCAATCGCATGATTAGAACACAAGAAGTAAAAACGAGATTTTAAAATTACGCACAGCAGCCATCTTGTGATTATGCAAACAATTCAAATAAATTAGATGCCAGTGGATCAACATTTGTATAAGCATTTAATGTGCAACGTTTCACGGCACTCGGATAGTTAATTCGCGAGAAACGTCCATTTAAATATTTATACTTCGCGTCGCCGCCATGTTGTATTTGTGCTCACCAGGTTACTGAAAGTCCTATAGGTGAACATATGTTCATAGTCTCTATGAACATAAAAAAATCAGCTTGGTTGCTGTTAAAGATTCATAGATATTGAGAACCGTCTAAATATTTCGGAAGCTCGCCATTTAGGATTATTATATGTATAGGCCATAGAGTTATGTACCATTCAAGGACAATTATTGCCTAGGTTCATTATTCAAACTTTCACTTCGATCGCATGATTATGACACAAGAAATAAAAACTTAATTTTAAAATTTCGCACAGCCGCCATCTTGAGGTTATATAAACAATTGAATTAAATTAGATGGCAGTGCATTACAATCTGCAAAATCATTTACTGTACCACATTTCACTGCGCTCAGAGAGTTAAATCACGAGAAAAGTATATTAAAATATTTCAAATTCGCTTGGTCGCCATGTTCGTTTTGTACTTTACAGGTTTATGAAATGTACATAGGTAAACTTGTATCAGTACCCTTCATCACCGTACAAAATTGCAGGGTGATATCTGTAATAGTTTCGGAGATATAGAATGTCAGTGAAATATTTCGCACAGCCGCCATTTTGAGGTTATGTAAACAATTGAACTAAATTAGACTCCAGTGCATTACATTGTATATAAACATTTGCTGTACCAAGTTTTATTACGTTTGGATAGTTAAATCGCGAGAAAGGTCTATTTAAAGTCTCAACTTCGCTTGACCGCCATGTTGGTTTTGTAGTCACCAGGTTTTCGAAAGTCTCATAGGTGAACTTCTAGTAGTGCCCTTTATAACCGTACACAGTTTCAGGGCGATATCGGTAATAGTTTCGGAGATATTGAATGCTAGTGAAATATTTCGCACAGGCGCCATGTTGGATTGGTGAGAAGTAACAAAATTTGAAGGGCACGGTCGAGGTCGCCGGGAATAGTGCTATGAACTTACCGCGTTTCATTGAAATCGCTCTAGCCGTTTAGATTTTATTAGGGGGGAAACACACACACCTCTCTCTCACACACACACACACTCACACGGACAAAAGGTGATCTCATAAGCCTATTTTTTCAAAATTGAAAATAGGCTAAAAATAAGCATGGCTATTGCTAACACACACGTGACCACAGCTTCTTTGTCGCAATTTCAGTTGCTGTCTCAAAATAAATAGGTGAGATGAAATGAACACGATGACCTACCTCTAAGACAACCTTACTTATCGTACTTACGGATTGATTGGAAAGGATATCCCCTGCATCTTTTATATAAAAACAAGTAGTTCCGTGAAGAACTATACAGCCTATTTTCATATATCCTACTTATGTTAATTGCCACTATCAACAAACACAATTTCAGTTTGATTGCTGCAATAGATTCGTAGATATTGAGAACCGACTAAATATTTCGGATGGTCGCCATGTTGGATTTTATATATGTAGGTCCTAGAGTTATGTACTGTTACATGCAGATTATTGTGAACGTGTAGTATTCAAACTTCAATCGCATAGTTAGGACACAAGAAAAAACAAGGAGATTTAAAAAATTTTCACAGCTGCCATCTTGAGGTTATGGAAACAATTGAAATAAATTAGATGCCAGTGGATTAACATTCGTATAAGGATTTACTGTACCAAGTTTCACTGCACGCGGATGGTTAAATTGCGAGAAAGTCCATGTGAATATTTATAATTCGCGTCACCGCCATGTTGGATTTGTGATCACCAGGTTATTTAAAGTCCTATAGGTGAACTTAAGTTCATAGCTCCTATAAACATTAAAAAATGCAGTTTGATTGCTAAAATAGATTCGTAGATATTCAGTATCGTCTAAATATTTCGGTTGGTCGCCATGTTGGATTGTTAAATGTATAGGCCATAGAGTCATGTACCATTAAAGGAAAATTATTGCGTAGGTTCATTATTCAAACTTTCAATTCGATCGCATGACTACATCACAATGAATAAAATCTTAATATTAAAATTCGCACTGCCGCCATCTTGAGGTTATGTAAACAATTGAACTAAATTAGATACCAGTGGATTACAATGTGTATAAATATTTCCTGTGCCAGGTTTCAGTGCGCTTGGAATATTAAATTGCGAGAAAGGTCTATTAGACATTTTCAAATTCGCTTGGCCGCCATTTTCGTTTTGTAGTTAACCGATTTTTGAAAGTCTTATAGATGGACTTCCAGTAGTGCCCTTTTTCTCCGTACAAAATTTCAGGGTTTTACCGCTAATAGTTTCAGAGATATAGAATGCCAGTGAAATAATTCGCACATCCGCCATCTTGTGATTATGTAAATAATTGAACGAAGTTAGATGTCGGTGCATTACAAAGTATATAAACATATACTGTACCAAGTTTCATTGCGTTTGGTTGGTCAAATCGCGAGAATCGTCTATTTAAAAGTCGCAAATTCGCTTGGCCGCCATGTTAGTTTTGTAGTTACCAGGTTTTCAAAAGTCACATAAGTGAACTTATAGTAGTTCCCTCTATCACCATAGAAAATGTCAGGGTAATATCGGTAATAGTTTCGGAGATATTGAATGCTTGTGAAATATTTCGCACAGCCGCCATGTTGGATTGGTGAGTCGTAACAAAATTTGAAGGGCACGCTCGAGGTCGCCGGGAATAGTGCTATGAACTTTCCAAGTTTCATTGAAATCGCTCCAGCCGTTTAGATTTTATTAGGGGGACACACACACACGAATCACACACACACACACGGACAAAAGGTGATCTCATAAGCCTATTTTTTCAAAATTGAAAATAGTCTAACAAGTGTCCTGACTGACTGACTGACTGACTGACTGACTGACTCATCATCGCCCAGCCAAAACTATTAAAGTTAGAAACATTAAATTTTGGGGATATGTTCGTTGTAAATTGAAAACGCCCACTAAGGAAGGATTTTTGGATATTAAGGTTATAAAGGGGTGTTAAGGGGGTACACCTGCATTTCATTGAATAACAATATCTCCGGCTTGGTTTCATTGAGGGATGTGATACTCGGCATATAAACTCACCATTAAAAATAAGAAGACATGTGTCTGAGGATTTTTCGATGAGGTGTATATTATGAGGTGAAAGGGGTGAAAAGTGGGGGTTGAAGGATTCCTAACGAAGCGTGTATCTCTTAAACGACATAAGCGAGGAGTTTGAAACTCAGCAGAAAAAATCAGCTTAAAAAATAAGTAGATAGGTGTTTGACCGTTTTTTCATAAATCCAATTTAAGGGGCCCATGCGGAGGGGTGAAATTCTGGGGGAAAATAACAGGAAAGAAAGTGTCCTAACTGATTGACTGACAGACTCACTCATCAAACTCAGGGGGGAAAACTGCTTAAAAATAAGTAAATAGGTGTTCGACAGTTTTTATAAGCTCAATTTAAGGGGATTATGGGGAGGGGTGAAATTCTGAAAAAAGGAAATTGAAAGAAAAGTCATGACTTACTCACCATCGCCCAACCAAAATTATTGAAGTTAGAAACATAACATTTTTGGGAAATGATCATTGTATGTCAAAACCGTCCACTAAGGGAGAATTTTCTGATATTCAGTTTCTAAAGGGGTCTTAAGGGGGTTAAACCTGCATTTCATTGAATAACAATAACTCACGATTGGTTACATTGGGGGATGTGATACTCGGCAAATAAATACATCATTAAAAATAAGAAGGCACGTGTCTGAGGGTTTTTCGATTTCGTGTATATTATGAGGTGAAAGGGGTGAAAAGTGAGGGTTGAAGGATTCCTAACGGAGCGTGTATCTCTTAAACGACTTAGGCCAGGAGTTTGAAACTCAGCGGGAAAAAATCAGCTTAAAAGATAAGATAATAGGAGTTCGACCGTTATTTTTTTCATAAAACCAATTTAAGGGGCCCATGGGGAGGGGTAAAATTCGGGGGGGGGGACAGGAAAGAAAGTGTCCTAACTGATTGACTGACTGACTCACTCCTCAAACTCAGGGACAGAAAACTGCTTAAAATAAGTAAGTAAGTGTTCGACAGGTTTTTCTTCATAAATCACATTTAAGGGGTTCATGGGGAGGGGTGAAATTCTGGAAGAAAAATGAAAGAAAATGTCTGCACTCACTCACTCACTCATCATCGTCCAGCCAAAATTATTGAAGTTAGAAACATGAGATTTTGGGGACATGTTCGTTGTTCGTTGTATGTCAAAACCGTACACTAGAGAGGATTTTCGGATATTCAGGTTCTAAAGGGGTCTTAAGGGGGCTAAACCTGCATTTTATTGAATAACAATATCTCACGAGTGGTTTCATTTGAGGATGTGATACTCGGCATATAAACTAATCATTAAAAATAAGCAGACATGTGTGTAAGGGTTTTTCGATGTGGTATCTATTATAAGGTGAAAGGGGTGAAAGGTGGGGGTTGAAGGATTCCTATCGGAGCGTGTATCTCTTGAACGACATAGGCGAGAAGTTTGAAACTCAGCGGGAAAAATTCAGCTTAAAAATAAGTAAATCAGTGTTCGACCGTTTTTTCATAAATTCCATTTAAGGGGCCAATGGGGTGGGATGAAATTCGTGGGAAAAAAAGAGAGAAAGTGTCCTAACTACTGACTAACTCACTTACTCATCAAACTCAGGGGAAAAAGAAAGCTTAAAATTAAGTTAATAGGTGTTCGAGCGTTTCTTCATAAATCCAATTTAAGGGGCCCATGGGGAGGGGTAAATTTGTGGTAAAAATAATTGAAAGAAAATTACCTGACTGACTCACACACTCATCATCGCCCAACAAAAACTAATGAAGTTGGAAACATTAAAGTTTGGGAATATGTTCGCTGTATGCCGAAAACGTAAACTAAGGAAGGATTTTCGTTTATTCGGGTTCTGAAGAGGTGTTAAGGGGGTAAACGTGCATTTCATTGAATAACGATATCTCATGAGTTGTTTCTTTGGGGATGTGATATTCGGCATATAAACTAATCATTAAAAATAAGCAGACATATGTCTAAGGGTTTATCGATGTGGTGTATATTATGAGCTGGAATGGGTGAAAATTGGGTGTTGAAGGATTCTTAACGGAGCGTTTATCTCTTAAACAACATAGGCGAGAAGTTTGAAATTCAGCACAAAAAAAAAAGCTTAAAATATAAGTAAATAGGTGTTCGACCGTTTTTTCATAAATCCAATTATATTGCCCTTGGAGAGGGGTGAAATTCTGGGGAAAAAACAGGAAAGAAAGTGTTCTAACTGATTAACTCACTCACATATCAAACTCAGGGGGGGGGGAAGAACATCTTAAACATAAGTAAAAAGGTGTTCGACCGGTTTTTTATCATAAATCCAATTTAAGAGGTTCATGAGAGGGGTGAAATTATGAAAAATAAATGAACGAAAATGTCCTGACACCCTCACTCACTCACTCATTATCGCCCAGCCAAAATTATTGAAGTTAGAAACATGACATTTTGGGGTTATGTTCGTTGTATGTCGAAAACGTTCACTATGGAAGGATTTTTGGATATTCAGGTTCTAAAGGGGTGTTAAGGGGGTGGACTGCATTTAATTGAATAACAATATCTCCTGATTGGTTTCCTTGGAAGATGCGATAATCGGCATATAAACTCAACATTAAGAATAAGAAGACACATGTCTGAGGGTTTTTCGATGTAGTGTATATTATGAGGTGTATGTGTGAAAAGTGGGGTTGAAGGAATCCTAACTGAGCAAGTATCTCTTAAAAGACAGAGGCATACAGTACGAAACTCAGGGGGAAAATCAGCTTGAAAAATAAGTAAATAGGTGGTCGACCGTTGTTTCATAAATCCAATTTAAGAGGCCCATGGGGAGGGGTGAAATTCTGTGGAAGGAAGTCCACTAAGGAAGGATTTTTGGATATTCACTCATCCCCCAGCCAAATCTATTGCAGTTAGAAACTTAAGAAAATTGGGGGGGGGTATGTTCGTTGAATGTCGAAAACGTCCACTAAGGATGGATTTTAGGATATTCATGTTCTGAAGGGGTGTTAATGGGGTAAAACTTGCATTTCATTGATTAACAATATCTCTCGAGTTGTTTCATTTGGGGATGTGATATTAGGCATATAAATTAATCAATAAAATAAGCAAACATATGTCTAAGGGTTTATCGATATGGTGTATACTATGAGGTGAAAGGGGTAAAAATTGGGGGCTAAGGATTATTAACGGAGCGTGTATATTGAAACGACATAAGCGAGAAGTTTGAAATTCAGCGGAAAAAATCAGCTTAATAAATAAGTAAATAGGTGTTTAAATGTTTTTTTCATAAATCCCATTTAAGGGGTTCATGGGGAGGGGTGAAATTCTCAAGAATAAATGAAAGAAAATGTCCTGACTGACTCGCTCACTCATCATCGCCCAGCCAAAATTATTGAAGTTAGAAACATGATTTTTTTTGGATATGTTCGTTGTATGTCGAAAACGTCCACAAAGGAAAGATTTTTGGATATACAGGTTCTAAAGGGGTGTTAAGGGTGTAAACGTGCATTTCATTGAATAACATCTCACGAGTGGATTCATTTGGGGATGTGACACTTGGCACATAAACTAATCATTAAAAATAAGCTGACACATGTCTAATGTTTTTTCGATGTGGTGTATATTTTGAGTGAAAGGGGTGAAAAGTGGGGGTTGAAGGATTCCTATCGGAGCGTGCATCTCCTAATCGACATAGGCGAGGAGTTTGAAACTTAGAGGAAAACAATCAGCTTAATAATTAATAAATAAATAATTAAATAAATAGGTGTTCGACCGTCTTTTCATAGATCCAATTTTAGGGGCCCTTGGGGAGGGGTGAAATTCTGGAAGAAAAACGTCCAGTAAGGAAGGATTTTTGTATATTCACTCTCATCGACCAACCAAATCTATTAAAGTTAGAAGAATGATATTTTGGGGATATGTTTGTTGTGTGTCGAAAACGTCTAATAAGGAGGGAATTTTGGGTATTCAGGTTCTAAAGGGGTGTGAACGGGGTTAAACCTGCATTTCATTGAATAACAATATGACAAGACTATGACGCGAGCGAAGCCGCGGGTACCAGCTAGTCTAATATAAATGAACACAAAAGCTATTTTACGACGGACACTATTCATACACATTTGCAGTCAAACTTGAGAATTTGTGTTTACGCTTGGGACGTGAAACTGTGCCGCCAAATTAAATTAACGAAACACAGTAAAACTCGTTGAAAAATTCCGAATTTTTACATTACAAAGAGAGAACAAATAATCCCCGTCATCAATATGAGCCTAAAAAAGTTGCTAAATGTCAAACAATAATGAACTAAAACTATTTTGTGGTTTGAATTTATTTAATAGTCAAGACACAGTGATATATCGTCAAGCTGGTACCACTGGAGGTGTGCTGCCATATGCTGTACTCTAGTGGTTGAAAGATAAAGCAGTTCCGCAGTTCTAACGTGTATGTAATGTGTGCTTGTACCTGTGACGTGCTGCTATCTCGTGGATAGAATTGAAGCTCCGCGTCACGAGGCCGTTGGCTCTACCTCAGGGTAATATGCGTCTCAACACAACACAAACAAACTCAAGCCAAACTAGTCCTTATTGCAGTACAGTGTCTGATGCGGTCTGATGTTCGTAGGTAGTGCCGGTTGGCTCTGGCTCAGTAATTCAATAAAGCGCCACCAGAATGCATGTCAGTTTGCGCGCTCGTTCAAATAAATGCAGAATATGTATACAATTTCCTCAAAATGTAAATGTAATATAAACTGTTCTTGAGAGGGAAAAGTCACATATTCTCTCTTCATTACACTGGTGGTGCGATGGCACACGGGCACCACCTCAGGAGCCGCCCCTGGCTCACAGTATTTGAGAGTACTGTCGACGTTGTGTGTCACTAAGATGGTGAAGAAGGAACTTAGACACCTTAAAACATCATCTCCACAGACATCATCCTTTGCAGCTGCCTTCAACCGTGAAGAAATTGACGTAGCAATAAAAGACTTGAAAAGCGGAAAGGCTCCTGGCTTTGATGGCATCCATCCTGAGTTCCTAATTAACCTAGGCCACAATGCTAGGAACTGGCTCGCTAGCTTTTTCAGCGATATCTTGAAACAGGGGGCGATACCTAAAGAATTTAAGAAAAGCAAGATTATTGCCATTTTGAAACCTGGAAAACCAAAAGATCAACCCGGAAATTATAGACCAATAGCTTTACTGAGCTGCTGTTACAAACTCCTAGAACGACTGATTTACAACAGAATCTGCCCTATAATCACCCAACACATTCCTATTGAACAAGCGGGCTTCAGACCAAAACGCAGCTGCTGTGACCAAATTCTTACCCTTACCTCATATATAGAGGCTGGTTTTCAACTGCAACTGAAAACTTCTGTTGCATTTTTAGACCTCTCAGCTGCTTACGATACAGTTTGGAAAGAAGGGTTAATATACAAACTACACCGAGTGATTTCTTGTAAAACAACTGTCAAGCTCATCACGAACATGCTCAGTGACAGGATCTTCCAAGTGATCATGGGAACACAAATAAGCAAGCAAAGGAAACTGAACAACGGTCTTCCACAAGGATCGGTACTAGCTCCACTCCTCTTTAACCTATACATATCAGATCTACCGGAAACTCAGTCAAAGAAGTTCTGCTATGCTGACGATATAGCTCTTGCCACAAGGCACAGCAACATCAATGAATCTGAAAAAACGCTTGGTGAAGACATGGCTATCCTTGAAATGTATTTCATCAAGTGGAGACTTAAGCCAAGCTTAACTAAAACTGAGGTATCCTGTTTTCATCTCAACAACAAAATGGCAAACAATGTAATTCAAGTACCCTTTGGAGGTACTATCCTCAGGAACAACAAATTTCCTAAGTATTTGGGCATTACCCTGGATCGCGCCCTTTCTTTCAGAAAACACCTTGAGAATACAGCAGCTAAAATAAAAAGTCGCAACAACATCCTTGACAAACTTTGTGGCACATCGTGGGGAGCCTCTGCAGAAACCCTAAGGAGTTCTGCTATAAGTCTTGTCTTCTCTGTGGCTGAATATTGTGCTCCAGTATGGATAAATAGTCCTCATGTGAAACTGATTGATACCCAGCTCAACAATACCATGCGGAAGATCAGCGGAGTCATCAGACCCACTCCCTCTTATTGGCTTCCTGTCCTCAGCCACATTATGCCACCTCACCTGCGGAGAAAAGTCGCTCTTCTCAGAGAATATGACAAGATCATGGCTAATTTGGACCTTCCCATTCACGATGACATCCCAGATCTTCAGAGAGGCAGGCTGAAGTCCAGACATCCGCCAATTGTTTTTGCACAGGAACTAACTGAGAACCAGTTTAATCCATTCAACGAATGGAAAGGAGAGTGGACTCTCAATTCTGAACACCTGCTTTGGCCTCTACTTTCCAAAATCAGTCCAGTTCCAGGATTTCACCTCCCAAGGAGGGCATTGACTGCTCTAAATAGGATCCGCACAAATACCGGAATCTGCGCAGAATCCTTGTTCAGATGGGGCAAAGTTCCGTCCCCCCAGTGTGACTGTGGTGCTCCTTCCCAGTCTATACAACACATTGCATTCGAGTGCAGACTGCGGGCCTATGAAGGTGATCCACTGGACTTTATTCAGGCCACACCTTCTGTGATACTGTGGCTGGATAGTTTGGACTTAAAAATATAGATATGTTGCTGTTTCTTGTCATGTGTATTTATGTATATATTGTATATAGTACTTTCTGTCATCTTTCAATCTTGTTTCTGCATGCAAAAGTCATACGATAAATAAATTAATGTAAAAGGAAGGAAGGAAGCTTGTAGTTTGCGTGTCCGTTAATCTCACAATCATGATCCACGGTACCTCACTTTTACGTGGAATGCGAACCACAGGACATGGCATTTCAATTCGAAAATCTCACATTTATTGACCGGGAATCAAACCCGGTCTACCTTGGTGAGAGACTAACAGCTTTACCGCTGCGCCACAAATGTGACAGTAGTATATCTCCAATTCAATCTATACATTCATCATAGTACCAGTATGAAAATGGAGTGTAAATTAACATTTTAAGAACGTCCAAGCTGTGTAGTAACTTATACGAGTAGGATAACATGTCAGATGTTACACATCATATGCGACTACTGTAAGGCTCGAATCTTTTTTAAAATCTTAGAAGTGTATCTTCTCTCAAGTCACTATACTTTAAAGATCTATTTACGGTCGTTATGAAATCGGCCTTTTTAAAATACAGTAAAACTTTAGTGTAAGACTTGCAACTTCATTTGTATTAACTACGTTTTGCAGAAGGTCACAATGTACACTGTACTTAAGAATAATAAATTATTGACTTGCGTATTAATTTTCTAATTTACTAAACTTTGTAAATAAGGATTTTTGGGCAGACATGGTCATTTTCATGTCTTTTCGTACTCGTGTTAGTTAATAATATTTTTCTTAAAAAGTGTTTCAATGTAATCAATGAACCGTTTATATAGGAGCTGTAGACTTATGAAATCAACACAGAGCGAAAAAAAGTGTGTCTGTCTCTGTGTGTGTATGTGTGTGTGAGTCTGTGTGTGTGTGTGTGTATGTGTGTGTGAGTCTGTATGTGTGTGAGTGTGTGTACTCTGAATGTGTGTCCCCCCCTATCAATTCGAACACGGTGAACGCAAATTGAACGAAATTGGGTACAAAGGTACCACTAGCAAAGGACACCTCATTGTCATGTTTTATATCGCTGCCATCTTGACGGAAACGTAATGGCGGCCAACCAAATGTTCAAAGTTTAAATCAAACTAGATGAAACCCGTGAAAACATGACGGACAATGGAAAACAAATTTACTGAAGAAGCTTCTTATATAAGTTACATTCTTTGTACGATTACTTTTTAGCACTATTGCAACTTTAAGGGCGTCAAAAGATAGCACTCTCAGCATTGCAACATATTGCTGGTCATGACTGAAAACGTGATGAGGTCATCATCATCTTGCACAGTTTCCAGCCACTGGCCGGGTCTGTTTGGAACACAAGCCTCTCCAACGTCTTCTGTCTTCCCACCATCTCTCAGCCTCCACCCTTGCCCAGTCTTCTCCTCTCTTCTTCACGCTTTCTTCCACCCCCTTCAGCCACCTGTCTCTCGGTCTCCCTCTTGGTCTCTTTCCTTCCCACTTCGTCTGGTGTATCCTCCTGGGTATCCTCTTCTCCTCCATTCGTTTTACATGTCCATACCATCTAAGTCTAGATTTCTCTATTCCATCCTGTAATGGTTCCTCCTTCATTAATTCTCTGGTCCTCTCATTTCTTATTCTGTCCCTCTTTGTAGCTCCAATACTGCTTCTCAAGAACCTCATCTCACTGGCCTGTATTTTGCTCTTCTCCCTTCCTTTCATAACCCAGGTCTCCGAGGCATAGGGACATAGTACGATATATGATCTACTTGCTGTTCTGAGGGACATCCCTGCTCCATAACATGCTTCTCACACTCCTCCGGAATGCTTCTGCCTGTCTCCCCCGCTCATTTATTTCTCTACCGTTTCTTCCATTCTCTTGTATCAGGCTTCCCAGATACTTGAAACTCTCCACTTTCTTCAGCTGTTCCCCACCAATTGTTATTCCCGTTGTGGTCCTTTCCTTCTTCCTTGTTGTGATCACCATCTCACTCTTATTTATGCTAAATTTCATCCCATATCCTTGTATTATTCCTTCCCACACGTCCAACTGTTCCTGTACCTCCTCCTCCTTGTTTCCACAATCATCAAATCATCCGCAAACACCATTGCTTTCATCTTTCCTTCCCCAATTACTTGTGCCGCTCGGGTCATTATGTCATCCATCACCACAATGAAAAGTAAAGGTGATAGTGCACTTCTTTGTTTCAGGCCGTTTTTCTGTTCCACCCAGTCCGATCTCTCTCCTCCCACTTTCACACAGCTCACGCTTCCCTTGTACATCTCTTTTATCCTCCTTATAGTCCATTTTTCTACTCCTCTATCCTCCAGGGACTTCCATACTTTGTTTCTGCATACACAGTCATATGCTTTCTCAATGTCCAGGAAGGCCATCAGTAGATCTGTTCCATACTCTTAGTGCTGTTCTTGTAACTGACTTACAGCAAAAATCAAATCCACTGTGGACCTTCCTGCTCTGAAGCCATGTTGTTCTTCCCTCATCCCTCCTTCTATCCTTGTCCTAATTCTCCTTTCTAAAACTTTCTCAAACATCTTTGCACAATGACTCATCAGTGTTATTCCCCGATAGTTTTTGCATTCTGTTCTACTAACTTTCTTGAAGATCGGGACAATTATTCCCTTTTTCCAGTCCTCTGGGGTCTTCCTTTCCTTCCATGCTGCCTTCATCACTCGGTACAACCATTGTATCCCCACCTCTCCTGCTGCTCTCACCATCTCCACACTCAACTCATCCACACCCGGTGCCTTCCCTCCTTACATCTTCCTCACTGCATCTTCCACTTCTTTCCATGTTAAGTCCTTTTCTGTTTGCAGTTCATCTACTGTACCTCTTCCCCGATTTCTTCTTCCTCGCCGTGGTTTCCATTTGGGTTCAGGAGTTCTTCAAAATATTCTTTCCACATTTTCTTCAGTTCTTCCCTATTTTCTATCCCTTGTCCCCTTTTGTTCACCATTCTGACATAATCCGTAGGATCCTTCCGCCTCATATTCTTTACCATCCCATACAGGACCTTTTTTGTACCTTCACTATCCTGCTGGTCATGACTTAAAACGTGATGAGGTAAATAGCCCAATACGTTCAAGAGTTTCTCCTTGAGCTTGATTGATTGTGATAAAGTAGGCCGAGCGAATAGGACATTGTTGCCTATTAAAAGAAAATGTACTGTACCTGCAAGTGTTTTATCGGAAGGTGTTAAATCAAGTCGTAGGATTTGATCTCTCTGCCTAATATTACTGCACCTATTATATCCGAATCCAAGCAATTTCTTACATATTTCTTACAATAAATATATTACCATATATGAGTCCTTGGGAAACGTTCAGATTTCTAAGGAGCATAACTATGGCTCAAACGTTCGGAGTATGTGGAGGCGAATCACTTAATTCCAAGGAATTGAAAAATTCAATAATAGGGAAATGAAGTAGCTGGCTTTCATCTTCAGTATCCAATCTGTTAACGCTGATGTATGTGTTTGAACTACTGGATATAAGTTCAATGACTTTTAAATTAATATCATTACATTGTTGCAGCTTGGCAAATATGTTATATTCCATCAGATCAATTTTACCCTCACAACAGTAAAGACCAAAGTAACCACGCATAGATTTTATGCAAGAGAAGTACAATGTAGAACAATGTTTACATTTGATCGTCAAAGACCTTACAGTACACTGTACTGCATAATATCTGGAATTGTTTCTGAAATGGCCTATTTATATTGGATTTTAAATGTGGCTTCGTATTATTCGATAACACTATAGTGTCCTGCAATAACGGAGCCGCTAAATATTACATGGCAAATAATACTTCCATTGCCGAAATCAACTGCGTAGTTAGACTCAGTACTCTAAACAAATAATCATTAAACAATTGTCTTATACAATGAAGTTCAACATGACCGTCCAGAGACTTTCATACTCAAGTTGGTTGGTGAGGAGAATGCGATGAGACTGATCGCTTAAAATAAATTCCTTATAATTGTTCCTGCCAGCGAAATTTTTTGCGATAGCTTGAAAACGCAGCTCAGAATGACGTTCTTCATTTTGTTATAAACAGTACGAAACTGCTCTAAATAAGCAATTTCCATCACCTGTTATAGGTTATGACAGTACATTTTGCAGGGGAACATAGAATCACTTCGCCAACTACTGGAACGACCATAGGCCTATACTCAATACTCACTTCGGCAGTCACCCTAATGGAGGCAGTTTTTGAATTATATGTCCCGTGCAGGTCAAAAATCGTATTAACACATGGAGGCCCACCTATTCTTGTCTATCGCCCCGGAGACCCGGGTTACATTTCCTGCTCTGCCAAGAAATTGAATTCTGGTCTGAGGGCAAAAACGGGGCACATTCAGTCTCTTGAGGTATAACTAAGAAGAGGAAGGTTTAATTCCCACCTCGACAATCTTGGATGTGGTTTTCCGTGGTTTCCCACTTCCACTTAAGGCAAATACCGGGATGGTTCCTAACTTAAGGCCTTGGCCGTCTCCTTGCCATTTACCACCTTAATTACAAATACACACAGTAATGCAGCCATCACAATAATACAGGTTATGAGAGAAAATTTCACACATACACACCCAAGTACACGGGGCTGAGTGACCACGATGTCGGAGCCCTTCAAAAGAATTATGTTTGCCAAGTGTCTCTTATGGCGAAAGCAATTGTGGACACGCGCGAGTGCCTGGAAAACAACTTTTTTCTTTAATAATGTAAGAGTATATCGACGATGCATAATTATAACTTTTAGTCTAGGACGCTAATAACTTGACCACCGAAGCATTGGGAAGAAATTGCAATATTAAGGTACATAAACAACATAGCCTACAAATTCAACTGTCGGTTAATGTTCCTCAAAATTTCCCTTCTTAAATATTCCCCTCCTTTATAATTCTCCATCACGTGAAAACGTGCCATGTCTTGTGTTTTAAATATATCGATGCAATGGTGCTGCCATCTGCTGTCAGTTACTGGAACTATATGGGCGATGTACTGCCATCTGTTGTCAGTTATAGGAACTGATTGCAGATATTTAAACGGCGTACTGAGGACAACAGTTTGCTCTTTTGATCACATGCTGTAATGCAATGGTAAAACGGAAATAAAACGTATTGAGAGGGAATGTAGAAATATGTATCTTTTACAGACATAAAACCTTACTAATACTCCTTGATTAAACAATATTTCAATGGTAAAAAAAAACATAGATCGGCGAGGGCTGGGATCGAACCTGCGAACCTAGGAACCACAGTCTGTCGCCTTAACCACATAGCTACTCGCGCAATCTTGTTCAGCAGCAGACGCAGCCATTCATTATCTTCAAAAGCTGCTGTCTGAAGGAAATAATCCATTTCATTATCCAAATAAATCAATGTTGCACATTCGTATACGTTCATACTGTTATTATATTTTATTGCCAGAACTTGGTTAATGTATGTTTTCAATTACATGGAAGCTTATTAAATAACTTACATTTTAGTGGAATTCTCACCGCCATTTTGTCATGACCTCAGGCGGATTGTGCGCATGCGTGAGGGCCAAGAATTCTGCTATTTTCTATATTAATTCAAAACTATACCGAGAGGGAATGTAGAAATATGTATCTTTAACAGACATAAAACCTTACTAATACTCCTTGATTAAACAATATTTCAGTGGTAAAATATATATATATATATATATCTATCGGCGAGGGCTGGGATCGAACCGGTGATCCTTGGAACCACAGTCTGTCGCCTTAACCACATAGCTACTCGCGCAATCTTGGTCAGTGGCAGACGCAGCCGTTCTTTATCATTAAAAGCCGCTGTCTGAAGGAAATAATCCATTTCATTATCCAAATAAATCAATGTTGCACATTCGTATACGTTCATACTGTTATTATATTTTATTGTCAGAACTTGGTTAATGTATGTTTTCAATTACATGCAAGCTTATTAAAAATAACTTACATTTTAATGGACTTCTCACCGCCATTTTGTCATGACCCCTGGCGGATTGTGCGCATGCGTGAGGGGAAAAAATTCTGCTATTTTCTATATTAATTCAAAAATATACCGTAATATATTTGTTTATTTTATAGACACTCTGCAAATCTAGAGGCCAAGAGCTTTCGTTCGAGTGCTCTACGAAGTAAATCGGTTCTGTCGTTCTCTCAATCTCGTGGTAACAAAAATCACCTTACTGTTTTAAATATATAGATTACGACTAACCTAATCATCCGATCTCTACCAAATTTTGCAACAACATACTTTTATGGGGGGAGCATCCTTTGACCAAGCTAATAGGTCATCAGCCTAATAGTTTGCGGATGGCGGCCATCTTTGTGTCAAAATCGATTCCCCCTATTAATTCAAACACGGTGAAACCGAATGGAACGAAATTTGGTACAGAGGTAGCACTAGCAAAGGGCACCTCACCGTCATGTTTTATATCGCCGCCATCTTGACAGGAACGTAATGGCGGCCACACAAATGTTCAAAGCTTAAATCAAATTACAAATAACATAATCATCCGATCTCTACCAAATTTTGCAACAACATACCTTTTTGGAGGGAGCATCCTTTGACCAATCTAATAGGTCATTAGCCTAATAGTTTTCGGATAAGGGCCATCTTTGTGTCAAAATAGATTCCCCCTATTAATTCAAACACGGTGAAACCGAATGGAACGAAATTTGGTACAGAGGCAGCACTAGTAAAGGGCACCTCAGTGTCATGTTTTATATTGCCGCCATCTTGACAGAAAGGTAATGGCGGCCACACAAATGTTCAAAGCTTAAATCAAATTACGAATAACATAATCATTCGATCTCTACCAAATGTTGCAACAACATACCTTTATGGAGGGAGCATCCTTTGACCAATCTAATAGGTCATTAGCCTAATAGTTTGCGGATGGCGGCCATCTTTGTGTGAAAATCGATTCCCCCTATCAATTCGAACACGGTGAAACCGAATGGAACGAAATTTGGTACAGAGGTAGCACTAGCAAAGGGCACTTCAGTGTCATGTTTTATATCACTGCCATCTTGACGGAAACGTAATCGCGGCCACCCAAATGTTAAAAGCTAAAATGTAATTACGACCAACCTAATAATCTAGTCTCTACCAAATTTTGCAACAACTTATCTTTATGTGGGAAGCATATTATGACCAAACTGCAAGATCATCAGCCCAATAGTTTGCAGATGGTGGCCAAGTATGTGTGCAAATCGATTCCCTCTATCAGTTCAAACAGGGTGAAACCGAATTGAACGAAATTTGGTACAGAGGTAGCACTAGCAAAGGGAACATCAGTGTCATGTTTATATCGCCGCCATCTTGACGGAAACGGAATGACGGCCACCCAAATATTAAAAGCTTAAATCAAATTACGACCATCCTAATAATTTGATCTCTACCAGATTTTGCAACAACATGCCTTTTTGTGGAAAGCATTTTATGACTGACTACAAGGTCATCAGCCCAATAGTTTGCAAATAACGGCCATTTATGTGTGCAAATCCATTCCCCATATCAATTCAAACACGGTGAAACCGAATTGAATGAAATTTTGTACAGAGGTAGCACTAGCAAAGGGCACCTCATATTCATGTTTAATATCCCTATAACACGTTGTATTTCAACAAGCTACTACAACCAACATTCAATTATACTCCTTGAAAAGGACAAAGAGTTATAACAATACCCTTGCATTTAGGAGAAAGTAGGCTATATGTTCTTTACTGAACATCTTGTTGATGGGTAACATCTTTCCGCTCGGTTGCTGGATATTTTTGTGGGAGTGAATTTGAAAAATGGGGACGGAAGTGGATCGAACGGAAGTGTGTAAGACGCACTGCCAGCTGGATCGTATTCCTCCTGGTCATTCATCACCACACAAAAATCTGTTTTATTTACACACTAATAATACATAAGGATTCCAAGACTCTCTTTTTTTTCTTCACTGCCTACTTGATATGTCTACTCTTGCACTGCCTTCTTGATTGTTCTCTCACTGCCTTCTTGATACTCTGCTGCTAATCATATCAATATGACTCATTTCTACTCTCGCACTGCCTTCTTGATTGTTCTCGCACTGCCTTCTTGATACTCAGCTGCTAATCGTATCAATATGACTCATTTTAACAGAATCCATATGAAATTACGAGTTGCTCTGTGACTCAAGTGTTCCGGGAACTGAGCAAGCCTTCCATGATCTACTGCTGTGCACATTGCACTTACTCGCAAGTTGGCCTATTTATAAGGAATTTAAGGTTATGAGCGGTGTCGCGTCTATTAATCTAGTTGATCCATACCGTATTCTTTATTTAGGCTAATGCTAGTGGAAGCTACAAATCATCTAATAAAATGAGTTCCGTATTATAAACTACAATATCTGTAAAACACTCCCTTTTACAATAGATTAATATTTGTGCCAATAATATTATACAATACCGGAGTATCAACAATTTCACGTGAGTTTTCTTCTATGTCAGATGTTACACATCATATGCGACTACTGTAAGGCTCGTATAGTTTTTTTTCAACCTCCGATCACACATCTCAGTAAACAAGAGATATGCGGGAGCCAGGTCCCCTCCACAACCTGTGTCATTGTGGGCTCCAGTGCTCCAGTCATAGCGGAGTTATGCTGAATTATTGAACATGGCCATACCATCGATAGATGAAAATGAAAATCCACAGCCTGCTTCCAGTCTCCGACCGGGTCAGGAATGGAATGAATGAAGCCCCCATCTAGCGGCGAGGATATGAACTGTGCCGGCTGCCGAGGCCTGACGCACTCCCCTGGGGCAATGATTAAATGAATGACAAATGAAATGATAGTGGAGAGTGTTGCTGGAATGAAATTTTGACAGGGAAAACCGGAGTACCCGGAGAAAAACCTGTCTGCCGCCGTTCTGTCCAGCACAGATCTCACATGGAGTGACCGGGATTTGAACCACGGACCCAGCGGTGAGAGGCCGGCGTGCTGCCGCCTAAGCCACGGAGGCTTCACCATCGATAGATAATCCCGCCAAGTATGAGTTGCGAAGTGTGATACGTTTTCTGCAAGGAAAGCAATTCAAAGCAAACTAAAAGGCATACTCTCGTCCAGCGTGGTTTTGATCCATGATAATGCATGGCCGCACTGTGCCAACGTGACGAAAGACCTTCTCAAAGAATTCAATTAGTAAGTTTTGACCATCCACCATTTAGTCCAAACCTCGCGCCGAGTGATTTTCTCCTCCTTCAAGAATTGAAAGTAAGGTTCGGTGACAACGTCTCGCCACCAACGAAGAACTTCAGGAGTCTGTCGAGACGTGCCCACCTCAATGGCGATAGAATTCTTAGAAGAGGGCATTGGAAAGCTGGTGTCACAATGCGATAAATGCCTCAATCGTTTTGGAGATTGTGTTGAAAAATACGTACAAAACAACTAAACATTTAGTAAAAAAATCATTTTGTTACATCAATCTGTCTTTTTTATAGCCCATTGGAGGTTAAAGAAAACAGCCCTCGTAATATGCTGAAGAAGACTACAATGAGATTCAAACTAGTACATTAAACAACTTCTAGTACTTAATATATTGATTTTTGGAGGATCGCTCCTAATACTATTGTGTAATCATTAGTATATTTATCAACAATGACCAATATTGAATTGGATATTATTAATTTCGTATCAATACATACCGTATGTCTATTTCTCAACTTGGCAGACATAAACGTTCTCATATATTTTGTATTCTATACGGAAAATTAAACTGGACCTCAGTTGTCTGACTGAAGAGAACCATAAACGAAGTATTATGCGTAAAACCTCTTCAGTATGGAAATGAGGAGAAAGCATGTGAAGATGAATTTCAAGCAAACTGCTCAAAAGTTCCCGTGACGTTAGTAAATTCCTACATTATCGTTGGTAGTTATGAAAGGAAGATATCGGATTCCATTCTGCACCACGAAGGGTTTTACTCCCCGTAATGGCACGTCAGAACTTACGAGAGAGGGTTATGAGGGCTGTAATTAAGTTGGATGCGGTAACTAAGGTCTCTCTTCACTGCGAGCCATGAAAATTCAGATTAATGTCTGGCTATGTTATTACAGGAGATATCATCGTAACCACTCAGCGATGGTTTTGCATTTTTTGTCACCCTCAGTGGTGGAAGTCTAGTGGTACTTATTGATACTCCAATCTAAAAGATTGCCAAAGGAGAATTAAATATGAAGATGTAGATTAAACAGATCCTCTCATCCTCTTAAGGTTAACTGAGGCAAGGTTGGTTAGATTAGTCCGTCAACGTAATAAGGAAGCCGACTTGAAATATATATTCACAAATTAGCTATTAGAATAATAAAGTGCTGACATTCTTGGCTGTCCCCGCAGAGGCCCGGGTTCGATTTCCGGCTCTGCCAATAAATTTAATTGTGGTCTGAGGGTTGGAACGGAGTACACTCAGCCTCGTGAGGCAAAACTGAGAAGAGGTGGGTTTGATTCCTACCTCAACCATCCTATAAGTGGTTTTCTGTGGTTTCCCACTTCTACTCCAGGCAAATACCAGAAATTTAGCCCCGGACTTCCGGTGCGACAGTCAACAAAGCTAGCCACTACTCCACGAGGAGGTCCGAAGGAACTTTCATTAATTTTTCCATTGATTTTTGGGGCGGGCCTTCTCCTCTTTCCCTTTTCTATCAGCCTTTCATGGCTCTACGTCATTCCGTGTCTCTCAGTCCTCATTCTTCAAGGTTTCAGATCATACCTTCCCCTATCATTTATTTCCCTCATTACGTTTTTTTTGGTTGGCGACCACGGGACCCCAGCTGAGTCTGGCATTGCGTCCACTTACTTGTGCCGGGGTCCTCTCCGTCTTCTTTCCTGTCAACCTCTCTTGGTCAACTCTCGTTCTCTTACGGCCCCGACTGTATTAGGGTATCCGAGGCCTAGGGAGTCACTTCCTTTCCCGCCTTAATTGGCTCTTGTCTCATCTTTCCTGATCCCACATTCTTCTAAGGATCAGCCATCCTATTCTTTTCATTATAGTTCCTTTCCTCTTTGGTCGATCAATTGATTGTTTTGTCGCTCCTTTCATTACGCTCTGACAGAAGCTAAACAGACATTTTATTAATTAAAATACTGTATCTCGTATCATATCATACATTTTTAGACTATTTATCACATTTTGCAAAAATGAGGAAAACGTAGTCTTATGAGATCGATCCGGGCAAATGTCTGTCTGTGTGCCTGTGTGTATGTCCCCCCCCCCCCTCCTCTATCAACTCCTAAACGGCTGCAGCAATCGAATCCAAATTTTGGTATGAGTAAAGATCTATACCTGAATATCACAAGCCCATAGTCGAAAATTGTGTGGAGCTAAATTGTAAGGTTAGATTTCGTCGGAACGCCCTATCAAAGTTCCAACGTTCACCACTAGGTATCATTGATATATGTTGGCGAAAGTTGGAACTACTTGAAATTGAACGGAACTTGTAACTCACCCAAGAGGTGTCCGCTGGAAGCAGCTACAGACTCAGGCGAGCCGAACATGTCCTCGGACACTCCCGGCACTAAAAGCCATACGATAAATAAATAAATAAATAAATAAATAAATCATCATCATCATCATTTATTGCATGTGACAGGCCAATAAGACCCATAGCAGAAAAACAAGGGTATACAATTCTTGATTACAATATAAATAGCAAGCATAACATAATATATAACATACTTCATAACAGGAAGAATGATTTCAGCTTCTCAAATAATAGATGGATATATTAGACCAACGATTTCTATCCCTGGCATCTGTCATACTTGCATCTGGATCCACCTGGTTCAGTGCCAACATAACTTGATCTTTCCATCTTGTTCTTGGTCGACCTCTTGGACGTTTTCCCGTTGGTTGAAAATTGAACACACGGTTCGGGAGAGTACCTTCTGCTCTGATAATGTGTCCTAACCATTGTAATCGTCTTCTCTCTATCTCTCTACTGATTACTGCCTTTTTATAACGTCGATATAACTCCTTACTCCGTATTTCCCAACTGTCAGTTTCTGGGCAGTATTTGGGCCATAGATTTTCCGCAGCATTTTTCTTTCAAATTCACATATACGTTCTTCAAAAGTTCTTGGAGTCGCCCACGTTTCACAACCATACATTAAAACAGGTCGTACTAGGGTCATGTTTAGGTGGATCTTGTTTTCCTGAGATATTAGACGTGACGTGAAAATTCGATTCATGCTATCGGAAACATGAGTAGCGTTGGTGATTCTTTGTCTTATTTCCTTTTCTATTTCACTTTTGTTTGACAATATTGATCCTAAATATTTGAATGATTCAACTGTCTCAAATTTGTGCATTCCAACGTCGATAGCGATCTGAATATTCTGTCGACGTGATATAATCATGTATTTTGTTTTCGATTCATTAACCACTAACCCCATTTTCTTTCCTTCCAGTAGGAATCTTGATGTACCAGTCGTTACCTGATCCAAAGTGTTCCCCATGATCACCACATCATCAGCAAATGCAAGAATTATGTCGGATCCGACCATCTCCATTTCCCTATTCCAACCAGTTCCACGTTTAATCTTTTCCAATGCTATATTGAAAAGGACTGGGGCTAGAGGATCTCCTTGTCTTAGTCCACTTCGAACGCTAAATGATTCTGATACTTGATTTGCAAACCGCACCTGGCAACTAGAGTCAGAGTAACAGGTCTTGATCAACCTTATGTACTTCATTGGAATGCCCATCTCGTGCATAGCCGTCCATAATACTATACGGTTTATACTGGCATAGGCCTGACGAAAATCAATAAAGATTAAATGCAATTCCTTGTCAAATTCGTAGAATTTCTCCATGAGTTGCCTCAATGTAAAGATGTGGTCGATAGTAGACCGACCAGATACAAAACCACATTGGTATGAGCCTATAATGTTTCCTAAAAATGGCTTATGTCGATTCATAAGCAGTGAGGTAAAAATGTTGTATCCTATCTCGAGTAAGACAATCCCTCGGTAGTTAGAAGGTTGTGTGGCATCACCTTTCTTAAAAATGGGGCATATCACGGCTCTTTTCCACTAACTTGGAATAACTTCTTTCCTCCAAATAAATAAATAAATAAATAAATAAATAAAGTAGGCTACAGTGGAGTTTCCCAAAGTGGGGTCCGTGAACCCTCGGGGCTCGCGACAATATTTTGGGGGGTTCGCAGACGCTTTTACAAAAAATAGAGGATACCCAGTTTTTTGTTATCTGAATTGTAATATCTGAAACACCCTTGCCGATAAACGGTGGTGACGAAACAAGTAAAAATTTTGGTAGCTAGTTTGCCACTTATCGTATGGTAGCTGAATTTTAATACTTAGCAGTTGGCAACACTGTCGTGGGCAGCGCCCGCTTCTATATGGGACTTGTCGCTTCTTGCCAGCTTGTCATAGCTTGCTAGCAGCCGTAGAAGCATGTAGGCCCTATATCTATTGCAGTGTGTTATAAGATGGATTATTGGCTTAAGTTTGGTTCTGTAATACGTTCTTCAGAGACTTGAAATGTTGCAGATCCAGGTGGTGTCTGAAGCAACGTTTCTACACAGGTTGAAATTGTTACAAGTGCCAGTGATATCGCAAAAACTGATGAGAATTTTGCGAGTGTTAGTGGTATCACAAACGCAGGTTGAAGTACTGAAAATGTGGCAGGTCCATGTACGTCCAGGTCCAAATACGTAAATATTCTGATACATACATTAATTTGGGGTTTATTTCCATTCAAAAAAGAGAAGTGTTGTGTCCGCAGTGCGTTATTTACTACCAAGTTCTATCCAATGGAAGCATGAAACCAGCAAAACTCTCTCGACATATGGAAACAAGACACCCAGTTAGTGTTAACAAATCCACGAATTCTTTTGAAGCAAAAGCTGAAGTGTTGCGTATCAAACAAAAGTATGCATACCGTCACTGGTGGCAGCAATGAAAGTGCTGTTCGTGCTTCATATGAAGTTTCTCTACTCATCGCTGAAAAGGGGAAACTACACACTATTGGCGAGGAATTAATAAAACCAGCAGCCTTGGCCGTTCTGGGCGAGAACGTTAGTAAGTCTTGGAATTTAATTCCATTATCAAATAATACTGTAAGAAGAAGGATAGATGAAATGGCCGTAAACGTTAGGAAGACATTGATAAACTGATTTATTTAAAATTGTACATTTTTTGCTATCCAGTTAGATGAAAGCACTGAGATTACTAATTATGCAAATTTAATTGTTTTCATGCGATAGGATTATGAAAGTAAATTAAAAGAGGATTTTATTTTTTGTACAAATCTACCATCACATACGATATCAGAAGAAATGTTTAGGATTGTAACTAAGTTTATAACTGACAATGGAATTAATTGGAATAAATGTTGAATTATTCATGTTGAAAATCCACAGCCTGCTTCCAGTCTCCGACCGGGTCAGGAATGGAATGAATGAAGCCCCCATCTAGCGGCGAGGATATGGACTGTGCCGGCTGCCGAGGCCTGACGCACTCCTCTGGGACAATGATTAAATGAATGACAGATGAAATGAAATGATAATGGAGAGTGTTGCTGGAATGAAATTTTGACAGGGAAAACCGGAGTACCCGGAGAAAAACCTATCTGGCTCCGTTTTGTCCAGCACAGATCTCACATGGAGTGACCGGGATTTGAACCACGGACCCAGCGGTGAGAGGCCAGCGTGCTGCCGCCTAAGCCACGGAGGCTTTGAATTATTCATGTTATCATTTTTTTTTCATGTTATAAAATTTTATTTTCACACGGCCCTAAAAACATGAATCATTTAAATAGTAATCCGGGCCGTGAAAGCCTTAATCGACATATTGGAATAAATGTGTTGGTGTTGGCAGTGCTGGAGCAAGAGCGATGTGTGGAAGAAGAAGTGGTCTGATAACTATAATAACATTATTTATTTATTTATTTATTTATTTATTTATTTATTTATTTATTTATCGTATGGCTTTTAGTGCCGGGAGTGTCCGAGGACATGTTCGGCTCACGTGAGTCTGTAGCTGCTTCCAGTGGACATCCTTAGGGTGAGCTACAAGTTCCGTTCAATTTCAAGTAGTTCCAACTTTCGCCACCAGGTATCAATGATACCTAATGGTGAACGTTGGAACTTTGATAGAGCGTTCCGACGAAATTTAACCTAACAATTTAGCTTCACACATGTTTAGTCTGTGGAAGGATCTTTTACATGCCATAATTCTATGACATGGGACCGCCGGCTTTACTTCCCCTCCGATGGATGGCATACTGAAGGATATTTAACGCTCTTAAAAAATCCGCCGACTTCGGCCGGGTTTGAACCCGCTATCTTGGGAACAGCAGTTCAGCATGCTACCAACTACGCCACTGAAGCTGACTATAATAAACAAATGTAGCAGCATTCGTAGTGTGGGTACATTGCTCTATCTACAGAAAGGCTTTAGCAGCAAAGAAGATGACATCAGATTTAAAGAGTTGCCTTGATGAGGCAGTTCGGGTTGTGCATTTTATGAAATCGCGCCCTTTGAATTCTCGGTTATTACACATAATCTGTGAAGAAATGGGAAGTGATCACAAGCAACTGCTTATCCAATCCGAAGTGAGATGGCTTTCCCGAGAAAAGGTACAGAGCAGAATAGTTGAACTGAGGGATGAAGTCAAGGTCTTTCTGCACGATTCCAAGTTTGAACTGAAGGACAGATTCCATGATTTTAACTGGATTTTGAAGTTATCATGTCCTACTGATATCTTCTACCATCTCAATGGACTTAATTTAAGCATGCAAGTTTCTGACATCAACATTTTTCTGGTTCGAGATAAAACTGTGGGAATGATTAAGAATCTGAAGCTGTGGATTCAAAGATTAGACGGTGAAATCTTCGAGCAATTGCCTTTTATGGCAGATTTCATCCAGATGTCAGGAGAAAATGTTCCAAAGGAGATTCTCGGTCTTATTAAGTCACATTTGGAGCAATTCCACATGCAATGAAGGGAGTATTTTCGAGTAACAGACGAAAGGGACATATGGATAAGGAATACAATCGTACTTAACCAACCTGTCTCTCACTCCACAGGAAGAAGATTCATTGGCAGAACTTTCCACTGACAGTCCACTGAAATTGCAGTTTTCGCAATTGCAACTAACAGACTTTTGGTTAAGTGTTACAAATAACTATCCTCAACTCTAAAAAAAAAGCTTTGAAGTGCGTGATAGTGTTCCCCGCTACTTATTTATGTGAAACCGCATTTTCCCATCTCACATGTATTTGAAATCTACGTTGAGATCTACTCTTGAAATTGAGACTAACTTAATGTTGATATTAACAAATGTTAAATCTAACATTGAAGATCTAATTGGTCATAAGCAGCTTCATTGTTTACATTAAATATCACTTTGTGTTTGACAATTATATTATAATTTTCTGTGCGAATGTCTTAAAATATAAACTAATATTGATTCCTTTGAATTAAAAAATAATAAATATATGAATTTTTAATGTTATTGTTTGGTTCATCCCAAAATTGAGAAGGGGTCCTTAAGCTTTATTCCTCTTTCAAGAGGTCCACGGACTGGAGAATTTGGGAACCCCTGGGCTAGAGAAATCTTACCGTCAGATTCCGCCACACATGCCACCCTGTGATGGAAGACTTCGTGCCAGCCCTACTCAGGGTGGCTTAGGTTCCTGGTCGAGGGATTTGCCGCACACGGATTCTCTCGTGTCTGTTTTTCCTCCCCTAGCTACCTTACTTCTTTTGTTTCAGACAAATCTCTTGTTTTTGACGGACAGGGATTCATTCGCTTTCTGTCATGTGCACTATGGTCTAGGGTAAAGAAATAAGGACTGTATGCGGGGGCTGTACGATGCCTTACCATTAGGCACAGATTTAGTTAGTTATTGTTTCTTTAAGGGGCGTAACAGCGTGATCATCTGCCCCTCATCTACAAAGATTACTAGTCATATATATTATTTCAGTAGTATAGATCCCTCCTGCGCCGCTCACAAGCGACTGATCGTGAAAATTGAGCATTCAAATGAAAGGGAATATACATTACCAGACACGCATTGCACTCTAACTTCATAAATATCTATAATTTCTTTAAAAAAAATGACTTAAAAAACTGTACGAAGTGTGCGATTTGCAGATACTGTTGCTGCAGGAAGATACGCTCCATAATTGTTGTCCACTTCACATTATGGCGCTGTGACGCATGTTTCATGTCATTTTTAACATTCTGAGGTCTTTCCTTTATCATTTTGCATGGATTTCATAAACAGTAATTTAAAGGAATGAGTACCTACTCATATCGTATAATTTCATAAATATCGAATTACCGGTGAGTGTTACAGCTAAGCTGTCAATCAATGGACTCAGCACACAAATGACATTAGCAGTGACAAATTGCATTCTAATTTCATAAAAATCAATTTTTGTAAGAAGTGTGCGATTTGCAAATACTGTTCCTGTAGGAAAATACGTGACATCATTGCTGTTCAGTTCGTATTTTGGCCGTAGGGACGCTTGAAACGTAAAGTGTTCTATAATCATTTGGTTCAAATAAAAACATAACCTTTCTCCTCAAGTCTCTTATTATAAACCTATTGGGGAAAGTGTGGCTTATGAACACGCGAGATTTCTCGCATGGGTCCGCTAGTATCTCAAAATAAAGGAATACAAACACCCACAACGTCAACCTATTTGGCATATTACCTGTGTTAAGGATACATACAGGCTGACTCACTCGATTTACTCCAAAATTTGAACCTAAATAATTTTCAGTTTCAGCTTTGCTTCAAGGATATTAACCGTTTGTTATAGACGCCCTAGTGTAAATGGCCAGTTCCATTTTGATCATGCACAATGTAATGGCCACTTTTTCTGATACATTGGGAATTGGGTGTAATAATTTCTCCCAAGTAGACTATTTAAACTTTGTTACTCGTTTGATTTCTCCTTCTTCCAATACAAGTTGATTGAGTGCCGGTTCGATATAGGTTATGAACTCCGTCTTAAAAGGAAATCTGAAGTCCTGCCTTCGCTGGCTTGTGCACTAAGCTGATTTATCTGTTCCGTGGCTGTCTCTACGGAATCCAATGATTCAGAAAAGATTGCAAGATCATCGGAAAGGCTACACAGTCTATTGATAGCTACGCGCACTACGATGCAAGGTCAAAAAGCTAGGATACTTCCAGAATTAGAAAATGGGTGAGTTTGAGTTCCACCGTTCTCTCATTGAATTGTTTCTCCGTCGTTTCTCATTCTCAACTCGTTGCGTAGTAGTTAGCACTTTTGGCTGTCTGCATGGAGGCCAGGGTTCGATCCCAGCTCTGCCAAGAAATTTATTTCTGGTCTGAGGGTTGGAACGGAGTACACTCAGTCTCATTATGTAAAACTGAGAAGAGGTGGGTTCGATTCCTACCTCAGCCATCCTGATAGTGGTTTTCCGTGGTTTCCCACTTCTACTCCAGTCAAATGCCACGTTGGTACTGTACCCGATACCTAGTTGAGGCTATCGGCTACGCCAGCAGACATTAAGCCGTAGTTGAGATTTTGGGAAGAGTTATGAAAAGATAGCGCTCAGATCGAGTCAAGAGGAATGTCAGGATGACGTAGAAGGTCTAGGATTAAGAAGGCTCTGACGGCAGTCAAGCGGATGGAATGATGGATGGAATTACGAAGCTTTATTAAGATCTATGTGGAACATGGTATTTAAACATCTCAGAAGAGAAGATATAACATGCATTATATGTGGTAATAATTTGAAGGAAGTCAGATAACCCTTAAGTTATTTTATAACTTAATAGCCGAGATGATCGGGGTTCGAGATTATATTTGTGACGCAAGAGCACAGAGGTGGGGAGAACGTCACATGACTGCGCCAGGCAGGTAAGGGTAATTGCAGTCCAGAGACAGTCAGTCGAGCTCAGTGAGCCAAGCAGTCAAGATCTGTTAGCAAGAGAGTCCAGTACAGCGAGCAACGCAGTCGAGGTCAGACAGCGAGCTGAGTAGCACACGCCAAGCGCATGGTACAGGTCGCGCAGCGAACAGTCTTGTCACGGAAAGTGAAAGCGACAGTTTTAACTTCACCGAGCAGCGAACGAAAAGTAGGTCAGTGAGCTGGGCGGACATCCGCAGTAGGCAGCGTGAAGACCGGTTACCGAACCAGCTGTACGGGCCCAAGCAAGCATAGGAGGCCGGGGTTTTAGAACAGCATTGCGAGTAGTTGGAGAACTTTATTCCAAGCTGCATTTCAACGCAGAACAGCATAGTAGAGCGACATGGCGAGGCCTGCTTTAGGCGGAGATTATTATAGCATTATGACAGAAGCTGAACTTCATTACAACATTGAGTTGGAACGTTTATTCAGCATTTGAATTATACAAGATAGTTACGAGATACTGCAACTGTGAACTTCGAATGAACATGGTTTTTCTTAATGACATTACGACTATGCATTTCATAACGCATTCCAAGTAACATTAACAATTATAAGCAAACGGAATGTTGTAAGCATATGCACTTCTGAACATTAGCACGTGCATTAATGCAATTATTTCTTATGCAGTGTTATAAATTACCGAGTATGAACACAACTACAGGGTGTTTCATAAACTTAGACACTCTCATATAAAATTTTATTTTATGAAAGTGAGACTTAGCAGTTATTGGAGATTGAACTTTCAACACTCAAACCGAACATTGTATGGAACAGTGGCGTAACGTAGAAGAGGAATAAGGGGTCCGCTGTTTCTATGAACTTTTTCGTGAAGATTTGGACAATATCCGCTATGGATAACCAGAAGTTTATCATGTCGGAGTAAACGCAGACAGAGAGGCGATGGCACCACAGAGCGATGGATTCGATTCCTGACGAGGAGGAGGTCCACCAGCTGATTCACTTGGGAATTTGAAGGCAATCGTCATTGCATGGATGGAATGATATACACGCCGATCTTTCGAGAAATTCATTACATAAGGAAAATCGACGATCTTTGAAATTTAATAACAGCTGATTATGAAAAGGTACTGTAACAGTTATAACTTTCTGATACGATTATTTTCATGAATACTGGGCACACATGTATATTTTTCTAATAGGAGTGATACGATTATTTAGACATGGCTTTGACTTTATATGCTTCGAATTTTGCTAGAATATGGCGTGACCATATGATATGGCAGGCATCATTATACGAAATTCTCACCATTGGTTGGCTTTATTAAGCAGATGTTTGGTCTTTTCGACATTTTTCCAGCGAGGATAGTTTTCATGAATAGTTTTTTTTGTGTAACGAGTATTTCGAACTCGTGATCTGCAATTGATTATCTAAATCACTTCGTCAGTTCATTGCATACTAGCAAGTGAGTATTATTCATCAGTAGGGATTTTTTCCATTGGATTGTTTGGAGATATTAAGATGTTATTCACTTTAGTGAATGAATATCGCTTTTATATGACAACTAGAGACTTGTTGATTCCTATCTGGTACATTCACTCATTTAGTCTTCGAGATGGGGTCTTTAGTATTTATACGATTTTATGGTGGTTACTCATCTTACCCATCGTTTAGGGCACTATCATGTTAGTCGACGGGGCGAGGTCTTTCGTATTTATACGATTGTACGGTGGTTACTCATCTTACTTGCCATTGAGGGACTCATTTTTATCATCCGAGTGTACATGAGATTGTAAGTGAATCAAACAAGAAACTACTAGTCACATATCAGTCGAAATTTTGTTAAATAAAGTACAGATAAATGTCAGCAGGGTTACATTTAGTAATTCTTGTTTGCCAATCCAATATTTTGTTGCTATACTCTTTTGAGAGTACTTTCAGTTTAACAGCTGGTACAGCTAATGCTTTTGATGATTTTTATAATTGTGTTTGATACCTTTGAGAAGGATTTAAAGTAATTGAATCTTGTAAGATGAATCATTAATGGTCAAGATTTATTTTAAGGCAGATCAGTATTGCAGATTTTGATATGAGAGATTATAGCACATTGGTGTTTTTCTGTGATGTGAATTATGAGAATTGTAAGAGAATTTATGCTATTTGAAAGCAGATCTTGAATTACTAAGGTAATATTTTTTCCAATTGTTTAAGAAGTTGTCTAGATGTGATCGGAGTAATTACAGTTATTGTAGATTGTGTGCGTTGATAATTTGAAGCCAGTTATATATTTTTTGTAGATCATGCAATATGGTTAAGTGAAGTTTGTGATAGGCATTTTGTGGAAGTTGCCAAGTGATAGTTGCAATGTGGCTAATGTATTTTGAGGCAGACATGAGGTTGTCGAACCCAGTTTAGCGTAATTGTTGAGATTCATGCTGTATGTGCTGAATATTTATGGAGTTTTGTGGAATAATTGTGGTATTCAAATGTGATATTTGAAGAATTGAGGATAAATAATGTAGTTGTGGATAGTCAGATCCAACGTGATGTCGTGAAGGCAATAATATCTTTTGGCATGATAATTAAATACGAAATATAACTTGGAAGTGATAAAACTGTAAGACAACGTTCTATAACCCATATTAAACAATTTGTTAGGAAATTAAACAAATAAATAAAGTTGATAATACAAGATTTTCTGATAATAATAATTAATGAAATAATAATCTGAAATTTAAGCATATTAATGATCTGACCTAATGAAATAAAAATCAGAATGACTAGATGAAATAATAAAAATCTAAATAACCAGAAGAATAAAATTTAAATAAATTGATAAATTAAGTTTTGGAATAAATCAATGAATTAAATAAATGGATGAATTAGAGATTGAATAAATAAACTGATTTAAATAAATTAATAGACGATTGGATAGATGATGAATAACTGAATTAGAAGGTGATAATTAATTAACGAAGCTGATGATTAATGAATTTATATGGAATTAAATAAATTTAATTGAGATATAATTTAAGAAATTGCAACTTGAGTTGAGGATTTAAATGATTTAATGGTGATGAGTTAATGATTCTGACAGGAATATGTAGAATTTTGAGATGAGAATTAATGAGAGAAATATTTAATTTTGATGATGATGATGATGATGATGATGACCAACAAGCAGTGAATTTTCTGTAATTCACAAACAAGTAATTATTAATGACAATGTAAATAGTGTAAATTAATTATTCGATGTTTAGGAGAATTTACTAACGTATTTAACATATAAATTATGCCATGCAAGCCATAAATTACGTGATATTTAAAATATGTGATTATAATGTGTATGTTTAGACAGATTAATATTTTTTTTCAAATCCACATTTATGATGATAAATTAAAGAGAAATTAGGTCTCAGGTATCACAAATGTCAGTGACGAAAGACATAGTGCTACAGTGATCCTGAGAACCCAAGAGAACTTTAGAGATTTTTCTGTTTTATGTCGATGGAATACTTTTGATTAGAAAAGAGATGGTTCGATTTTTGGACAATGACAATTTAACGTTGGCATTCGACCATACTCTCAGGTAGGATGAATATTTAAAATGTCTGTCTGACTATCAAAGTGAAATAAATTTGTTTTTATCTTAGTTGTGATCTGATGATGGTGTGATTTTCCTTTTTCTTTCCTTGTCTTGATTAAGGCTTAACCGGAAAGGATGTGGTTTGCTAGGAATTCAGTTGATGGCGCCCATTTATATTTGCATTTTTTTTATTAAACTTAAGCCCGTAACGACCCTAGAGATACTTTGTGTCGTGTTACCCACTGCTTTTTCGATAACTCAGCTGAATTTCCGACACATTCCTTATTTGACTAGAGGTTCATTTAACTCCGCTCTGTCCTGGAACTCCAGGAATGCGATGTAATAGCAGATGGGTCATCGCATCCCCAGGACGAACGGGTACAGTACCTAACTTAAGGTTACGGCCGCTTCCTATTCAAAATCCTACTTCAATTACAAATACACACACCCATGCACACAGTGCTACATGCCACGATGTCACAAAGCCCTTAAAAGAATCAACAACACAACAACATTCTCAAATCCTGGAAATATCAGAACCGCACCTTCTAATAGAGCGGAAAGGAAATGGCCACACTATCGAAAGTTAACTCCGACTCAGGACCGCCTCGTCAAGCTGTAAACCCTTTTTCTACCTTACAATAAGCCATGACTGACTGTTTCCTACCAACTTCGAGAAAATGTGCGATTTTAAGTTTAGTGTTGCTTTGATCTGTACATATTTCGTGAATGAACAGTAAGCTGGCTCAGGCAAGGGAAGCATTTCTACAGAAAATGAATCTGTTGACATCGAATATAGATTTAGGTATTAGGAAGTCATTTTTGAAAGCCTTAGTCTGGAGCGTGGTGCTCTATGGAAGTGAAACTTGGACTATTGGTGCAGCAGAAAAGAGGATAATTGAAGCATTTGAAATGTGGTGTTACAGGAGAATGATGATCAGATGGGTAGATAGGGTAACAAACGAATTAGGACGAGTGGGAGAGGAGAGATGTTTTCTGGCGACTGCTATTGAAGAGAAGAGATAGGTCGGTAGAACACATATTAAGACACCCAGGAATAGCAAGCTCAGTTCTGGAAGGAAGGGTCGAGGACAATAAATGTAGGGGTACACCAAGGTTAGAATATGTTTAACAGATTGCCTCGGATGTAGGGTGTGGTAGCTATGCAGTGATGAAATGATTAGCTCAGGACGGGGAGGCATGGAGCGCTGCATGAAACCAGTCAAAAGATTGAAGACTCAAACAGCAACATAGTAGGCTATAAAATATTGTAATTATATTTGAAGAAAAAAGAAAGAAGCTTGTTCGAACTTCCCGATTTCTGGTTATTACTTCACTGGACACATCGTAAGAAAGGCGTTATCTCATTTTTTAAAACTGCCTTTTTAATGAAATCCATCAAATTCATTTCAGAAGACAGTTCTATGAGGCACATATGACCTCGCTGTTTTACGACCATTAAAACGATCATCACTATCTACCATGTATGGCTGAAATGACGCAGTAATTCCCAACTGGCCACACACCAGGATTGTAATTCTCAGAAAAAAGTGAGACTGAAATCCTGAAATCCTCCATAGTAGCCAGGGGTAGCTCACTCCTTTCATCGTATTTTGCTGCTGACAATAACTGAAATGAATAAAGAGCTGCAGCAAACCCAGACAATCTTGGTTAATCACTGATTTCTGCAGAGCCCTGCCTGGTTTCAATTTACCGAGAAAAGTATGGACACTCTACACAAATCACGGACGATGCGCTTGCCACGGTGAGTGAGTGGTTATAGTGTCGGACTACCAGCCCCAATCTTGCAGGTTAGCTCCTGACCGTGGTAAGTGATTTTTGAAAGACGACAAAAATCACGACATGCATGTCATACGTTGTTGGCATGTTAAAGAACCCATTTGAATTCAGTAGGCCGTGTTCATAATGGCAAAATTAATCTCGGGATGTTCCGCCAAAACCAAGTTCCTCCATTCTCTACTAGAAAGCGCTATCGTGTCAAGAAACTTAGATATCTAACCTTGACTTTTATAGCGTTGCAAGGAACGACGAAATTCGACATGCAAGCTGCCCTCTGGGTGTCAAATAACAAAGCTTGCACCTGGCACCCGAGGCCATACGATATCATTATTATTACGGACAATGCAATTTATCGCTGCACAAGTAAGGAAAAACTTAAGCCCGTTTTGCGACTGTGCCGTTGTACCTCCGACCATTCAACTTGTCGCTCTCGAGAGTACAAGGAGGAGGTTTCAAGGAACCATCCAAGACCTACACATTATCTTGTTTGAAGCTATTTTTCAGTGCTGCCTTAGTAATCAAAATTTGATGTTTTTCTATCGGTCAACAGGATTGTACACAATGGTGATGGGTTATTCACTAATCCTGAAGAAAATTACATAGGCCTAAGATTAATATACACAGGTCAAAAAATGTTTTGCCTATTGCATGATGTTGAATTTAATTGCTGTATGACGACATTTTGTCTTTGTACATTGGCTCATGTGTTACCTCTAAGATAACACTTTTGTTTGTTTGTATCGTACACTGATATCGGACTTGGAGTTTGTGCATACAACCTGCACAAATGGGGAAAGCGGCCAAACCCCTGCTGTGATTGTGGTTCATCGAACCAGATCATCAGGCACATTGTGGAAGATTGCAAACTAAGAGCGTACCTAGGTGACCCTAACGACTATTTCAGTGCTACACCATCGAGCCTGGACTGTAGAAAATAGACCGAACATAAGGTTGATATCTGTGCTAGTATGTACATATTATTATTATTATTATTATTATTATTATTATTATTATTATTATTATTATTATTATTATTATTATTATTATTATTATTGTGATTCATGTGTAAAACCATACGCTACATAAAGAAATAAAAACAGTTATCGGATAAAGCACGTGTATTATAAATTTGGTCCACAAATACATAAGCTTTGACCAATGTACATTTGGATGACCAGTTTCGATCGTCAAGCGATTATCATCAAATCCATTACACTTAGGCTATTAAATCTATGTCTAAATGTATGGGTGATTAGTATCTACAATTGTCCTCATGAGGCTGAACGTACCCCGTTCCAGCCCTCACGTCAGTTTCTGAAATCCCTGTCGGAACCGGGAATCGAACCCGGGCCTCCGGTTGAGAGGCAGGCGCATTACCGCAATATTGTATATATTTTACCGTTATTGTTCTATGTTTTTTTTTCAATTTCTTGCGGCAATACATCCTCATTTTTCCATACGAAATAAATAAAATCATCATCATCATCATCATCGAGACAGTTTTATGAGATTGTTTAATTATATCCCAAGTGACTCTTACCGCTGAGAGCTTCTAAAACTAGAGGCGTGCAAGGCTGTAACTTTGTTCTGAGTCAAGTAGTTTTCTTGTGGTAGTGATATTATAAAGTTGTGTGCTCCGTGAAGTTGTGTCTGAACAATAAAATATTAATTTAAATTAAGCAGAAGGAGAAAGGATATTACTCTCGTAAATTAAAAGAACGGGCGAGCGTAGTTGATGAACTCAGATTTTAATGAAGCTTATCACGGCTTGATGATGTGCCGGTACGGCACAGTGCATGTATATTATATGTCGAGTGAACTTACGGTAATGACTAAGAATCTCATTTCTTCGCTCACGAATTACGTATCTTTATGTTCGACGATGTCGAAATGTAAATATTATATGTCAGAAAACTGTATCATACTGAGGGTCATTATAACACTATTTTTCATTATGAAACAGTTTCTCCCACCAATCAGAGCTCAAGAAACAGTTGTGTGACCAATTAGATAAGGATAGCAACGCATCTGCGCTGACCACGGCCTTCTATTTTAAATTTCACTGTGTGGCTAGTGTCATAGTGGGGTATTTGAGGAAGCCATGATCAAATACAAGGTATTCTCTGCGTCCCATGCGCTCTGTTTTGTACATGAAACTGGCGAAATCTCGACAGATATTTATGAATATTTATGTTCGAACATAAAATAGTTATAATTATCGTCGAACATATACAGTCGTATGCAACTCGCCTATAATGGTAACTAAGATATTCGTATGAAAATTATAAAACTCGTGTCTTAATTATTGCCATTATAGCCTCGTTGCATAATGTACTACTGTATTATATAATACTTTTACTAAGATGATTTTTCTAAGGGTACTTTAATTACCAAAGACTTTTCATTTTATTTAGTAACTATCAACCCGCCCCGGCTTCGCCCGGGAACAGTTATGAATGCATTACGTGATAAGCGCTCTTTTTTCGATGTCAATGAACTACGACCTACTGTATAACCGTTTTACGGCCTGATGGGTTGAAATCACTGACTGGACAATTAATTATATTATCATGGAGATACATGTGCAACGAATTCTTGTCAGACGTAATTTAAGAATGGCAAGGTGCATGCAAAACAAATCCCCCTTCCGTCCAATCTTAACTTGACTGTGTATTTTTCGGAACAAAAAGTTCACAGGCAAAATAAAGAAAAGCCGAGTTGCACTTCCAGGGAAACTCCAAACACAACTACTCTTCTCTGAAGTCTTAATTCAAAACGACTCGACAGTTTGCTTCTGGCTGTATCTGGGGTAATAGGCTTGCCCGCTAGCTAGGCGGTAACTGGGGTGATAGGCTCGCCCCTAGCTAGCTCGGAAACCGTCTCCTCAGTAATTGAATGGAGATTGTTGGAAGAAATGCAAAACCACTTATAGTAGATGTATTGGAGATAGTGATATGCACTCGCGGGCTTTCTTTGTAGAAATTTTTATGCTGAACAATTCCTACATTCATAGGATATTGATATTTTTAACGGTTTGCTCAAAAGCTCAAAAAGCGCACGGACGCATGGATTTTTTCTTTTCGATTTTTTTAGCCTACTTTTCACATTTTGCAAAAATGAGGAAAAGTAGTCTTATGAGATCGGGCAAATGTGTGTCTGTCTGTCTGTCTGTCTGTCCTTCTGTCTGTCTGGCTGGCTGTGTGTGTGTCCCCCCCTATCAACTCCTAAACGGCTGCAGCAATCAAATCCAAATTTAGTATGAGTAAAGATGTGCACCGGAATAGCTCACGTCCATATTTGAAAATGATGTCAGTGCTACCAACTGCCGAAAAAACGCACTAGAAATTTGAGCTCCATGTTGGACATCCTGCAAGGAATGCATAGGAGCTATTCCAAAATTGGCACACATGTAGATAATACTATTTCAGTTTAATTTCCAGGAGGCCAACCATGACAGTGTTGCCAAAATAATTTTAAGCCTTCTGATAAGTCCAATGTTTAAATGCATATAACTTCTACACTATCAACTGGATTTCAACCAAATTTTGTATGTAATATCTGTACATAAACAGATATGACTGAGCGTATTCTTAAGAGCCACCAGGGCTGCCAACTGTTAATAATTGCTCTCTCTATTTTTTTATCCAAATACCAATATATCAGAATGTGTGCAAGCCGACAGCTTTAAACTATGCACACGTATATTACCTGACATGTTTGATTAATTTTGGAGTAACTTATATACGTCAGTTCTACTAACATGATTCTAAGCCTGCTGATAGGGCCAATTTTTAAATACATGTAACTTCTATACTATCAGTAGGATTTCATCCAAATTTCGCATGTGCTATGTGTAACATATCAGATATGACTATAAGTATTCTTCAGTGCAATCAGGGCTGACAACTATTAATAAATGCTGTCTATATTTTTAGCCTACTTTCGATTTTTGCAAAAAATGAAAGTAGACTTATGAGATCAACACAGGGCGAAAAAAAAGTGTGTCTGTCTGTGTGTGTGTATGTGTGTGTGTGAGTCTGTGTGTGTGTCTGTGTGTCTGTGTGTGAGTGAGTGTGTGTACTCTGAATGTCTGTCCCCCCCTATCAATTCGAACACGGTGAATGCGAATTGAACGAAATTTGGTACAAAGGTAGCACTAGCAAAGGACACCTCAGTGTCATGTTTTATATCGCCGCCATCTTGACGGAAACGTAATGGCGGCCACACAAATGTTCAAAGCTTAAATCAAATTACGACTAACCTAATCATCCGATCTCTACCAAATTTTGCAACAACATACCTTTATGGGGCAGCATCCTTTGACCAAACTAATAGGTCATCAGCCTAATAGTTTGCGGATGGCGGCCATCTTTGTGTGAAAATCGATTTCCCCTATTATTTCGAACACGGTGAAACCGAATTGAACGAAATTTGGTACAGAGGTAGTACTAGCAAAGGGCACCCCAGTGTCATGTTTTATATCGCCGCCATCTTGACGGAAACGTAATGGCGGCCACACAAATGTTCAAAGCTTAAATCAAATTACGACTAACCTAATCATCCGATCTCTACCAAATTTTGCAACAACATACCTTTATGGGGGGAGCATCCTTTGACCAAACTAATAAGTCATCAACGTAATAGTTTGCGGATGGCGGCCATCTTTGTGTGAAAATCGATTGCCCCTATTAATTCGAACACGGTGCAACCGAATGGAACGAAATTTGGTACAGAGGTAGTACTAACAAAAGGCACCTCAGTGTCATGTTTTATATCGCCGCCATCTTGACAGAAACGTGATGGCGGCCACACAAATGTTCAAAGCTTAAATCAAATTACGATTAACCTAATCATCCGATCTCTACCAAATTTTGCAACAACATACCATTATAGAGGAAGCATCCTTTGACCAAATAACTAGGTCATTAGCCTAATAGTTTGCGGATGGCGGCCATCTTTGTGTGAAAATCAATTCCCCCTATTAATTCAAACACGGTGAAACCAAATGGAACGAAATTTGGTACAGAGGTAGCAATAGCAAAGGGCACCTCAGTGTCATGTTTTATATCGCCGCCATCTTGACAGAAACGTAATGGCGGCCACACGAATGTTCAAAGCTTAAATCAAATTACGATTAACCTAATCATCCGATCTCTACCAAATTTTGCAACTACATACCTTTATGGAGGGAGCATCCTTTGACCAATCTAATAGGTTATTAGCCTAATAGTTTGCGGGTGGCGGCCATCTTTATGTCAAAATTGATTCCCCCTATTAATTCCGAACACGGTGGAACCGAATGGAACGAAATTTGGTACAGAGGTAGCACTAGCAAAGGGCACCTCAGTGTCATGTTTTATAACGCCACCATCTTGACTGAAACGTAATGGCGGCCACACGAATGTTCAATGCTTAAATCAAATTACGATTAACCTAATCATCCGATCTCTACCAAATTTTGCAACTACATACCTTTATGGAGGGAGCATCGTTTGACCAATCTAATAGGTCATTCGCCTAATAGTTTGCGGATGGCGGCCATCTTTGTGTCAAAATCGATTCTCCCTATTAATTCATACACGGTGAAACCGAATGGAACGAAATTTGGTACAGAGATAGCACTAGCAAAGGGCATCTCAGTGTCATGATTTATATCGCCGCCATATTGACAGAAACGTAATGGCGGCCACACAAATGTTCAAAGCTTAAGTCAAATTACGATTAGCCTAATCATCCGATCTCTAGCAAATTTAGCAACAACATACCTTTATGGAGGGAGCATCCTTTGACCAAACTAATATGTCATCAGCCTAATATTTTGCGGATGGCGGCCATCTTTGTGTGAAAATCGATTCCCCTTATCAATTCGAACACGGTGAAACCGAATGGAGCGAAATTTGGTACAGAGGTAGCACTAGCAAAGGGCACCTCAGTGTCATGTTTTATATCACCGCTATCTTGACGGAAACGTAATTGCGGCCACCCAAATATTAAAAGCTAAAATGTAATTACGACCAACCTAATAATATAGTCTCTACCAAATTTTGCAACACCATATCTTTATGTGGGAAACATATTCAGACCAAACTGCAAGAACATCAGCCCAATAGTTTGCAGATGGTGGCCAAGTATGTGTGCAAATCGATTCCCCCTATCAATTCAAACACGGTGAAACCGAATTAAACGAAATTTGGTACAGAGGTAGCACTAGCAAAGGGCACCTCATATTCATGTTTAATATCCCTATAGCACGTTGTATTTCAACAAGCTACTACAACCAACATTCAATCATACTCCTTGAAAAGGACAAAGAGTTATAACAATATCCATGCATTTAGGAGAAAGTAGGCTATATGTTCTTTACTGAACATCTTGTTTACCCTAATATCAATATATCAGAAAGTATGCAAGCCAACAGCTCTATACTTTGCACACGTATAGCACCTAACATTCTAGATTAATTTGGAGTAATTAATACAAGGCAGTGCTGACAACATGATTCTATGCCTGCTGATATGTCCAATTTTAAAATACATGTAACTTCTATACTAACAAATGGATTTCATCCAAAATTGGCACAACAAGATATCATAATATATCAGATTATTTCTCACCAGCACACGCATGGTATTGTTGGCAACATGCTTTTACGCGTGCTGATAGATCCAGTGTCTAACTGCAAGTAACGTCCATTGGACTTCAACCAAATTTTGTATTCTGTACCTTAAGAGATGGAACTATGAATATATTCAGTCACCAGGGCTGCCAACTGTAGTGCTCTATTAGGCTACATTATACCAGGTATATTTTGAACTAATTAGATATTTCGATATTACCAACTTAATTTCGTCATTATTCTAGATAGGTTCATATTCTGTAGAATAATCATTGGCATGAAATGTAGGCTGTATAGTTCTTAACGGAACTTCTTGTTTTCACTGAAATAGTTAGGCCTAATACTTGGCTTGCTTTTATTATAAATAAATTATTTTCTACAAACACCTTCCTCGAGATATCCTTTACGGAACCATCCAGTGGTTCGGGGACTTTGTTTTATAGTAAGTAGATATAGTACTCAACCAGCCACTATGACCGAGGGCATTAACGCACAAACTCGTGCCTCGCTGGCATCGGGAGGGTGTGGGTTCGAATCCCACCTCTGCCATCTGAAATTGGTTTCACCACCAAGCAAATGCCGGAACGGTTCCTTTACATAGGTCGACGGCCAATTTACTTCCAAAATCCCTTCCCTGACTCTTCCCTAATTAGAGCCAAGTCAGTGGTTGCCTGGGCAATCGGCCTTTCAGCATCCCTAGTTGCATCTGCTGACAGTGTTTTCAGCTCCCAGACACCGTACTTGGGACGGTAGAGGAATGATCCCTCGCACAGTCCATGGGTGAAGCCGAGCTGGGAGGGTAAGCGATAAAGAAATAGTAATATTTAATATTGTTTATCATCCCGGCATTTGTGTTGATTGAATATAGAAATCCTGTCAACACGGAGTATTGAATATCGGTACGGTACTTCAAGAGCCAACTACCCAGTTTAATGTTGGCGCGCTTCTTGGATGGCTTGTTTACGGAGGTAGAAAACATAGAAAACATGTTGTACAGTGTTTCACACTAATACAGTCATCACAATTAACACCGGTTATCAGACAGATTCTACACACACCCAAAGTAAACGGGGCTACATGACCGCGTTGTCGCAGCCCCTAAACTAAGGAACCTAACCGTTTATCTCCTTTAGTCATATTTCTGTATATGCATTGCAGCCAATGGCCATAGCGGGGTATTTTGATTGAACGCCTGTGAGCTGCCAACATGTTCAATTTCAAGTAGTTCCTACTTTGGCTACCGTATGCCACTGTCACTGACACCTAGCGGCGAGCGTTGATAGAGCGTTTACACCCAAATATAACCTACAAATTTGGCTACAAACTACCAATTGTAGTGGTAGGTTCTTTTACGTGCCATAAATCTATGGCATCGGCTAGCCGTCTTTACTTCCCCACCGAAGGAAGGCATACTGAAGGATTTTAACGCTCTTAAAAATCCGACGACTTCGGCTGGGTTTGAACGAGTGATCTTGGGCACAGCAGTTCAGCATGTTCCTGACTCTACCACCGAAGCCGCCAATTGTCATATTTTTCTGGGGCTTGATTGCACGTGTTACATGTGTGTGGTCAGATTAGAAAACAACCTGCAAATGCATGAATGCAATTTTTGCAAATTCATTTGAGAAAATTATAGGCAATATGATCGACGATATTTTATTATTAATCGATTAAAATAATCAATTTGTGTAGGATTTAATCTTCAGTGTCGTAGTTGGTAGCATGATGAACTGCTGTGCCCAAGATAGCGGGTTCAAAGCCGGCCGAAGTCGTCAGTTTTTTTAAGAGCGTTAAAAATCCTTCAGTATGCCTTCCTTCGGAGGGGAAGTAAAGCCGGCGGTCCCATGTCATAGATTTATGGCATGTAAAAGATCCTTCCACAGACCAAACTTGTGTGAAGCTAAATTGTTAGATTCATCGGAACCGTCAATCGAAGTTCCAACGTTCACCACTAGGTATCATTGATATCTGGTAGCGAACGTGGAACTACTTGAAAGTGGACGGAATTTGTAGCTCACCCGAAGGGTGTCCGCTGGTAGCAGGTACAGACTCAGGCGAGCCGAACTTGTCCTCGGACACTCCCGGCACTAATAAGCCGTACGATAAATAATAAATTTTACAGAAAATCCAAAAGCTAACTCGTAACCACGGTAGGAGGCTGAATAGTAATAGTAATAATAATAATAATAATAATAATAGTAATAATTATAATAATAATAATAATAGTTTCGTATGGCCCTGGGTGCCGGGTACAAGTTTTGTTATTGGACGCCCAGAGGGCAGCTTGCATGTCGAATTTTTGTCAATCCATGGAGCGCTATGAAAGTGAAGGAGGTTAGATATCTAAGTTCATTAACAGTATAGTGCTTTCTAGTAGCGTAAGGAGGAACTTTGTGTTGGCGGATAATCCCGAGATTTACTTTGCCATTATGAACACGGCCTACTGAATTCAATTGGGTTCTTTAAAATGCCAACAACGTATGACATGCATGCCGAGATTTTTCAAAAATCACTTACCACGGCCAGGAGCGAACCTGCAAACTTGGGGTTGGTGGTCCGACACGATACCCACTCACCCGTCCGTGGCAAGCTAGAGGCTGAATATAACAGTTGTCATTTGTTCAGTTAGTTTAGGGATTTTGTGAGATTGCCGTCATTTAGCCCCGTGTATTCTGGGGTGTGTGGAATTAGTCTGATAGGCTGTATTACTATCATGCCTGTATTAGTAATTCAGGCTCGAAATGTATTGGAGGTGGCTGTGGCGTAAGTAAGATACTATCCCCGTATTCGTCGGGAAAGGTGAGAAACAACGGAAAACCACTTCCAGGATGGCTGAGGTGGGAATCGAACCAAACTCGCTTGACTGAGTTAATCGCGATTCAGCCCTCAGATCAGAATTAAATTTCTTGGCAGAACTAGGTATGCAACCCGGACCTCTGCGGTGTAAGTCAAGAATCCTAGTCATTACACCACGAGGTGTATTTTTATGAGATTATGTTGATTGTTGTAAGTGCTATTCGTTAACATAAGGTGTTTTTCAAGTGATTGAGGGGAAGATAACCTCACTGTTCCGCCCCTTAAAACCTCAACAACTAACTAACTCAAGAGCTTAAATTATAGTTCAAATAATATATATATTCAATGTGAATGATAATACAAGGAGAAGATTTGTTAAAATAATTACTACATAAATAAATAAATATTGTAATTAAGCGTAGGAATAGACAAATGATGATCGTTTCCGTCGGCTTGTCGGATTTTTCTAATCAGTTATTAAATAGGCCCGGAAGCTTTATGAATGTATATTTTGAAGCTCATTTTCCTTGATACACATTCTAAAACATAGCAGAATATTTTGGCATATGTTTGAAATTAATGGTACTTTCATTAGCCTCTAATAAAGTATATTTTTCCTGTGTTTTGGGCATCCTTTCCAAGTTTCTGTTTTCAACTCTCGAAGTTCATCAAGAAATAAATTGATCCATGCACGTAATTTTTAACTTTCTAAAACCATTGTGCGCTTAGAATCTTATGGTGCAAATGTTTTCGTTTGAAGGGGAGATTACAACAAGAAGTGCATTTCGAAGAATGCCATTGCAAAACTGTTGTCAGGCCACCGTTTTTGTACGCCGCAGAGACTTTCCTGATGAACAGGAAAGGTACCATGGATGATCTGGAGAAGGTCGAAAGACGTATCCTCAAGAAAATTCATGGGCCGAGATTGCTTCCAGATTATTTATTTAGCGTATGATGCTTACAAGATAGAAAAGAATTATATACACTATTTACAATACACACTATTCATAGCATTAGGACCATCTCTTCAAATTTGGACAGGAAGGTCTGTAATCCACGCAATTGCATCAGGAGTTGCTGAGTGGAGATCATCCAAGGCGCCGGGATATGAACGCAGAGGGCACTCCTGCACAATATGCTCGATAGTCTGCATTTCAAAACCACAGTCACATCGGGGGGAATCTAGCCAACCCCACTGGTGTAGGGCTGCACCTGTTCGACCAGTACCACATCGGATTCTGTTGAGCCTTGACCAAACTGTCCGAGGAAGATTAAAACCAGCAAGTCTTGTGGTGGGGTCACTGATTTGAAGTAGGCCGCGAGGTGAGGAGTTTCGCCATTCATCTCTCCAGGCATTTCGGAGGTTGAATTCAGTGGACGAAAGATCAATAGCCGTTTTGCATGCTGGCTTTCGGGATTTCAACCTCTTGGTAGAGAGCCGTATGACATCCTGATGAATAGGAAGCTCAGCACTTTCTTTGACCCTGTACCACAGGCGAAACAGAGCTTGCTGTCTCCTTATATGGGTTGGAGCGATATTACAAAGTACAGGTAGCCATGAAACGGTTTTCTTCGCTCCACGTTGAGCGTAAAGTGAAACGGTTTCTATCGCCCTCACTGTTGCGAGACAAATGTAATGGTTTCTTACTAGCTCTGTCTTGCACTTTGAAATATTTACTCTGACTAAGATATGTTGTTTTAATGGGCGCCAAGACCTCAAGGCTATGTTGAAATCTAAATTTATATTTAACAACACCTAGCTCTGGTAGAACACCTTCAAGAATCTTTTCACTCAGATCGTGGTATGATTTGATCATTAACCCAACAAACAATTGTATCAGGAGAAGGAATTGGTCTATATCTAATGCTACCTACTGAAAGCCAAGATTGCATGGTTAAAAGAAATGAATTTATTATATAAAACAAGTATTGCAAAATTAATAATAGACTAATAATAAGTTTGCCGGATAAATTACTGATTTTACTCTTATTCCCAAGCTATGAAGTTACTGAAATACTGAATATTAAACAAAGAGACGAGAGATTGCGTAGTTCTGAGTCATTCGCGCTTACCACTGGAAATTGCCGTAGCATTTCCCTCGTACTGGATGTTGTAGAGAGCTTCCCACAGCCTCCTGGTCGTCGTCAGCTTCTTCGTTAGTTGATGAGATACTTGTAGATATGATAACTTTATGGTCCGAACAACGGAACCAACCACACGTACAACCACACTGGTTAAGTTTGACAAAGATAGTCGACTTGCCTCCACGGCGCGCAAACCATATATGCACTCGTCACATCCCCTCTCTGGACCCCCCTCTTCAAGTCGCCCGGTCTCCTGTGATTGGCTGAGCCACCACGCGATACTTCCCCACCTCCGGGTCCTTACACTCGGCGCGGCGATGATGTCGATTACCGGTCCAGGCCATTTCGCTTTTTCTTGAAGCAGCAACCCAGCTTGCGTCATGCTACTCGACAAGATTAAGCCTGTAGCTGAATTCCCCGTGACTCATCTCTCTCAAAATACCCTAACTGACAAAACTCCGTAAAATTCCGTATTCATATAATTTTCTTACGATAATGTTGTTCGTAATAATTTGCTTGATAGTGTTTTCTGTAACATAGAAAACCTATCTGTATGCTTATAATTTTATAAAAATGTTCCAAAAATATACCTTAATAATAATAATAAGTTAATAATAATAATAAATTAACATTAAAACTTCTTTTGGCTGAACAATTTGCCGCGTAAATAAATATAGAATGACTTCCTACTGACTTATGTCAGTGGCATAAAATCCCCTCGAAAAACACGTTACAGCCACTTGGTAGGGGTGCAACGTAGAGTACTAGAGATGATGCACATTGCCTGGCGGAGTTGTATATCTACGAGTTGGCAGTGAGAGCTGTTCAACCACACGCCTGCACAATATTCAGCTGGAGAATACACGACAGCCAGAGCGGTAGTCCTGAGTGTGCTGGCGTCAGCGCCCCATGATGTTCCAGCTAACCTACTAAGTAGGTTATTGCGACTTTTTAGTTTTGCAGCAGTTTTTTCTGTATGTTGTTGATAAGTCAGTGTCCTGTCCAATGTTATGCCTAGGACATCTGTTGTACTTTAGGTATTGATTCCTAAACCTAACTCTAGGTTGGTAGTTTGCCTCTAGGTTCCAGATGGAACCTGCCGACTGGTTGTGTGTTGTGCTTATCTGATAACATGTGCTTCTGTTGTATTGTGTGTAGCCGTTTTAAGGACAGGGATGGAGTAGGTGCCCCGGGACTTAAAATAAGCTACAGAGGTGTGCAAATTATTAGAATCAAATAAAATAATTTAAATCAGTCACATTGTTTTATTCAGAATCATTTTATTGACCATCTGCTGGCAACTGTTGTTTCCCTACTCAGTAATGTTTTCTCCCCTATCGACTTACACCTTTTCCCATAAGGAATTGTGTCAGGAAACTTTCAGAATTGGGGATTCCGAGGGATACCTGAGCTTGCCCGGTTTTCTATCTTTTCATTGACTTTGGAATGTACCCTCTAAGTCAGTTGATTTCAATCCATAGTTCATGAATCTTTGAATGGTTAATGAGTGCATCATCAGTAAAGAGTCTTCAAAACCCTCAGCTCGAAATTCGCACTATAAGTAGAGTGAAGTAATCAAAACAAAACGTGTGGCATTTTGCAGTAGCAAATCTCCTATGTTTGGAAAATTCTAGAAAATAATTTTTCTTTCAGTTTCTTAAAATAAAATATAATTAAGACTCTTGGTTAAGCATAGGAAGTAATTTCACCACCTTGCAAACATATTTAGTGCATTAAGCCGTGAAAAGTGTAAATGTTATTTTGGGAAATTGGCGTCGAATCTAATAATTTACACACCTCTGTACTATCCCCGGTATTGTTCTGGAGGGAATGTAGAAATCCCAAGGAATACCCACATTCTGGATAGCCACTGTCATCGCCAGAATTCGAACCTCCGTTCTCCCAACTTCCTGCAGCTCTCCATCGTGGATCACGGCCGTGGTAAATGATTAACACCCATGGATTCGTCATATGGTAATGATTAGATTATTTGAATTTACGCTACGGCAGTCACGACGTGCAGTAGGTGCTAGAATACGCGAATGGGGGACGAGATAACCTGGAAAGCCCATACTGTGGCAGAAGGAATAACGATTGTGGTTCCACAATGATCACACTTGTACTTTAAGCCGCGGATATCTACACCCCCACAGTGATGCGATGTGATCGACCCGAGTCAAGGGAATGTAGCTCCAACGCAATCTACATTCTTCTTCTCTCTATATTCCCAACTGTGGAATTTGATTACGAGTTGACAATAAAAGCAGGCCTCAAATTTCCTAGTAAAGGCGAGAGGACATTCCATATTCACACCCTTTACCGAGAGGAGAACGCCTGTTCGTTTCATCCCCTTAGCGCGTCGCGAGCACATTCCATGCCGTGGCTGAATAACAATGCCGTCCTTCCAGCGAGCATTCCACAATATCGTGAGCGTGGCGTTATTTACCAACGTGTGACATGTACCTTGATCGCTAACAGCGTCAGTTATTTAAAGTGCGCTCGATAGACTTGACACGAGCAAGTAAATAATAATGACTTCATAGAGGAGTGAAGTTAAAATATTTCTGAGATGGGTGGTTGCTAATATTCCTCTCCATTGCATTCCCTAGCCTGTTGGCAAGGGAATATCTCGAACGTGAGTTTCAAGAACTCGCTGACACTTTTCACAAATGTTGGACTGATCGCAAAAACTAGCGAACCTGATGTGGGCGGATAACACAAAGTTAAACATATCTACCAACATGTTTGTAAAAATAAGTGCTAATAGAAATTCTTGCAACTCGAGTGTGATTTCTTCGCGAGTTAATAATTACGTAATTAGTAAGACCGGTGGAGAGTATGATGCTTGGTTTCAAGTGCGAAGGAATCACATTTCTTACGTGAATTAAAACTTTTCCGGAATACCGTCACCAATATTACTGTATTACGAGCTCCCCATGACAGATATGGACTATTCTTATTAATTGATTTCTTTTTGGTGTGTAACATCTTCCACTCGGTTGCTGGATATTTTTGTGGGAGTGATTTTGAAAAATGGGACGGAAGAGGATCGGACGGCAGTAGTAAGGGAAACAATGAGCGCTCGGTGTCGGAGATTGGTACCATGACGCACTGTCGGCCATGTGGAATGTATATCACATACGCATTACTTCAAGGTTTGGAGGCACCATTACAGATATTCCTACAATAAATCATCTTGTCGTTCATTGGTGTAAAAATATTCATTATGTCATATTTGCTGAAAACAATTATGATTTATTAAGAGTCTGCTTTTCAATCTCTGGATCAAAGTGATGGGCTTCCACTCCCCGAGTAACTTTGCTCAACACTTTCATAATGAACGGTAAACGTTCATGCGAACTCTGGTGTCAAATGACTGAAACACAAAGCACATGTTCAAAAAAGCACATGTTCGAAGTCTTCGTATCAGTATTTAAATGATGATATGCTTTAATATGAAACATTGTAACTAGTCGGCAAAGCCGGTATTATGTTTCGGCACAATGGCTATTCAGATATTAACCCACATTCCGGTAATGAAGTGATCCGGCCATGTGGAATGTATATCACATACGGATTACTTCAAGGTTTTGAGGCGTCATTACAGGTATTTCTACAATAAATCATCTTCAAGTTGTCGTTCTTTGGTGTACAAATATTCATTATATCATCACTCCCCAAGTAACTTTGCTCAACACTTTCATACTGAACGGTAAACGCTCATGCGAACTCTGGTGTCAATTGATTGAAACACAAAGCACATGATCAAAGTCTTCGTATCAGTATTTAAATGATGATATGCATTAATATGAAACATTGTAACTAGTCGGCAAAGCCGGTATTATGTTTCGGCACAATGGCTATTCAGATATTTACCCACATTGCGGTAATGCAGTGATCCGGCCATGTGGAATGTATATCGCATACGGATTGCTTCAAGGTATGGAGGCACCATTACAGATATTCCTACAATAAATCATCTTCAAGTTGTCGTTCTTTCTTGTAAAAATATTCATTATATCATATTTGCTGAAAACAATTATGATTTATTAAGGGTCTGTTTTTCAATCTCTGGATAAAAGTGATGGGCATCCATTCCCCGAGTAACTTTGGCTAACACTTTCATACTGAACGGTAAACGCTCATGCGAACACTGCTGTCAACTGTTTGAAACAGAATCCACATGTATCAGGTAGATTTCTTTTGCAATGGGTACCATGTTTCGACTTCCGGAAAATTTCGACATATCTTCGCGTTTCACATACCCTAGACCCCAAAACCACCGTCAGTTCAAAAGTTTATTTATAATTTATGTATATATATATCACTTTCTTGTGGACACGATAAATACCGCAATTTTGCAGCAATCACTTTGAAATTTTTACATAATATGTATCCCTATAAAATCTCAGTCGAGTTCGTTAATGGGCACAATCGGTCGACGGGGGAGAAAATGGGGGGCTTTTTTCGAAAAAGTGAAATATCGCTATAACTCTCTTAATATTTGAAATATCGAATCCATTCCAAGTTCATACTATGTGTCGCATAAGACTCAAAAATTTATGTTTGAAAGGTTTTTTGATAGCACTAACCATTGACCAAAGGGGTGGGAAAAAGTGGGTTTTTCGGGAAACATTAATCATATCTCTCTTAATAGGCACAATATCAAAACCGTACAAAATGGACAATATTCCCCTAATAATTACCTAAAACTTTTGTCTGAAAGAATTTTTGATATAACCCACCATTACGCCAAGGGATGAGAAAAATGATTTCAGAATTATAAGAAAACTAGCAGAAGTACCCATTCTTCGAACGGTCGTCGGTATTAATAACCAAACGTAATCAATTGAGCTGCTGTTGCAATGGTTAGGGGCTTGGAACCTGTTTGTCGACAGAGATAAATGATTAGTTGGAATATGCTCTGAAACTAATTTACCTAACGTGTACTTCCTGACGTGAAAATAAAATTGAAAACCTCGTAGACGGAATGCAATTCACGTCACATAAAAATTGACCCACACTGTTGTGTCAAGTGCACATCCAGAGGAAGACCTCTTTAATAAATTATAAAGGCTTTTGGTGCATGAAAATTCAGGTTTTTTAGCCTCCAATGGCCCAAATTCCTAAAAGCAAAAAAGTAAAATAAAAAATAAACTATTTCAATTCAGGAATTTGTGAAAATAATGTTGCTGTTTGAAGATATAAAAGACCTTCTGTACGACACATCGCACGTTTAAGTCTTGTGAAAAAATCCAGGGTACCTCTTCACCCCCTTAAGCGCATTGATGAATTTTACAGTTTTTGTTGGTTCCGTGATAATCTTATAGCCATTTGCAAACTTTCACAGAAATTTAATAAATGGAGTGGCATAACTTCTTGCAGAAATAGATGGAAAGTTGGATGTACCTTTTTGAAACACTGTTGTCATGGTTACTGGCTTGCATTCCTACATTAGTTTATTAAATGAAATTAGTTTTCTGGGAATATCTCAGAAACTCTTGGTTTTAGAGCATTAAAATGTAGTTTCCGGGGACCCTTTACGACTGTTTAGGGGCCCCGAGGTTTTTTTCTGACACCAAGGGGCTGAAAATGAGCGTTGTCTCGTCGTTGTAGGCCGTAGTATCATCATCATCATCCTCTTGCACAGTTTCCAGCCGTTGGCCGGGTCTGTTTGAAACACAGGCCTCTCCAACGTCTTCTGTCTTCCCACCATCTCTCAGCTTCCACCCCTGTCCAGTCTTCTCCTCTTTTCTTCACGCTTTCTTCCATCCCTTTCAGCCACCTGTCTCTCGGTCTTCCTCTCGGTCTCTTTCCTTCCCACTTCGTCTCGTGTATCCTCCTGGGTATCCTCTTATCCTCCATTCGTTTTACATGTCCATGCCATCTAAGTCTAGATTTCTCTATACCATCCCGTAATGGTTCCTCCTTTATTAATTCTCTGGTCCCCTCATTTCTTATTCTGTCCATCATTGTAACTCCAATACTGCTTCTCAAGAAGCTCATCTCACTGGCCTGTATTTTGCTCTTCTCCCTTCCTTTCATAGCCCAGGTCTCCGAGGCATACGTCAGGATAGGGGCATAGTACGTCCGATATATGATCTTTTTTCTTTTCTGTTCTGAGGGACATCCTTGCTCCATAACATGCTTCTCACATTCCTTCGGAATGCTTCTGCCTGTCTCCCCCGCTCATTTTTTCTCTATAGTTTCTTCCATTATCTTGTATCAGGCTTCTCAGATACTTGAAACTCTCCACTTTCTTCAGCTGTTCCCCACCAATTGTTATTCCCGTTGTGGTTCTTTCCTTCTTCCTTGTTGTGATCACCATCTCACTCTTATTTATGCTAAATTTCATCCCATATCCTTGTATTATTCCTTCCCACACGTCCAACTGTTCCTGTACCTCCTCCTCCTTGTTTCCCCAAATCATCAAATCATCCGCTAACACCATAGCTTTCATCTTTCCTTCCCCAATTACTTGTGCCACTCGGGTCATTATGTCATCCATCACCACAATGAAAAGTAACGGTGCCAGTGCACTTCCTTGTTTCAGGCCGTTTCTCTGTTCCACCCAGTCCGATCTCTCTCCTCCCACTTTCACACAGCTCACGCTTCCCTTGTACATCTCCTTTATCCTCCTTATAGTCCATTTTTCTACTCCTCTATCCTCCAGGGACTTCCATACTTTGTTTCTGCATACACTGTCATATGCTTTCTCAATGTCTAGGAAGGCCATCAGTAGATCTGTTCCATACTCACAGTGCTGTTCTTGTAACTGCCTTACAGCAAAAATCAAATCCACTGTGGACCTTCCTGCTCTGAAGCCATGTTGTTCTTCCCTCATCCCTCCTTCTATCCTTGTCCTAATTCTCCTTTCCAGTACTACCTTTGTTGAAGATCGGGACAATTATTCCCTTTTTCCAGTCCTCGGGGGTCTTCCTTTCCGTAGTGTAATAATAATATTAATTATGATAATATAGGGTGGATGTACCATTAATCGACACTGACCGAGTGATCGGCACTTTGGCGATTAAATGCCTATATCAAGGCTTTAACTGAATAGGTTTGCCATCTGCTGGGGTTTTCACAAACTTTAGGTACACATGATTCATTCAAACTCCACTAGAGGCGCTTGTGTCGAAGGTGTTCTGCAACGTTGCCAGTTGAAGTGAACTCGGCTGATGTCACTGTCGTTGCCTAACGTGCTTGTTAAGGAGTAGGACTTCAGTGTTCGTAACATCGGCGTGTTTTGCAATGTAAGTACCGTTGAACTTTGAATTATTATGTTGCGAAACTATGTGTTGCATGAGTCAGAACACATAGAACATGATTTTAATTATTTATATTACATTTTCGGTCCGTGCCGAATACTAGTTCAAAGAAAATCACAGCCGTACCGGTTATCGGTAGGTGTGCCGATAACTAGTGCAACTGAGGCTTCCAGGAAGTACACCTTTTCTTAATATATAACTCCCGCATCATAACCCTCCGTTTGAAATATCAAAAAGAAATACATTGAGAACAGTTGAACTAGTAATCGGCATATACATTCTTCATTCAGTTTCTATTTATAGCTTGATAAAAGAAATGCCGAACACTAGGACATTCATGTGCCGATCATTCGATGTATTTAGAAAATCACGATTTCAGTGAATTTGAAGGAGCCCTAACTAACACTCCAAATGAGATTTCCCATCCAAGTGAGTGTGTGAATACTTCATACTCAGGAGGGACTATTGAAGAATTATCTGGGCACATATCCGATTTAGATAGGGGACTGCTTGAACAGTCGGATAACTTCAACAGAGATTTACCACTTCGAATGACATAGAAGTGCTTGCTTCCAGAGTTTAACTCTGTTAAAGGATGAATCGATCCCTCTGTAACAAATCGTGAAGAATCCAAGTGTCAAGCATCCACGTCAGAAAGTAGATTTATCCCTGTTTCTCGTTTTTTTAATCATAGCAATGGGATAGTATCAGAATCTGCAACCAGTGCAACTCAAGTTTCTGGAGATACATTGAATCATAATTCTCAAGCGGACAATTTGATAGACGATAGACCTACATGTTCAAATCAGGAGACAGCGTCGGATCAAACACTCGATAAGTGCAACACCAGAAATTTCAATGAGTTGGGTTCTAAACACCTGTCTACTCCACCTTCCACGTCTCAGGTAGTTGTGTCTAATTTTAAAAGCATACTTTTCTGGCCAAGAGATCAGCCAGTTCTGAAGAAGAGAAAGAAGGAGAAGATACCAGTAGTAGCAACATCTGTACAATGGATGAGATACTATCAAAAGAAGGAAGATGAAAAAATTAAAAAAAACTGAACTAGAGGAACGTAGAAAGAAAAGGGAGCAAGCAAAATCAAAAAAGGAAGAACAAGGAGAGGAAAAGAAAACTTTGCCTAAAACATCAACTCGTAATAAAAAGGTTCAGGGAGCAAACGATAAGGAAGCTGTACATCAAAATAACGTTCAGAAGGGAAGGAGTAGGGAAAAACCTTCGGATGTTGCAGAGGATTAATGGTATTGCGAAATATGTGAAGAAGACAAAATTTCAGGAAGAGTGCTGCAGAATGAATAGAAAAAGGGGCTCCCATGACATTCACATGCCACAGTTGTGTAAATAAATAAACCTTTCAGTATCAGTGTTTCTTATGGACGAAACGTACGCATAATTATAATATTATGACAAAGGTAAACATTGTTTTGATAGGCTTACTGTACTTAAGACCACAAATCTGTGTTGTAATGAAATGTGTCCTTGTGCGTGTTATTTAATGGTGCTTCAATAGTAAACATACTGTTTCAATTTTTAGGGTGAAATTTTGTATTATTAAGGTAGAAATAAAATCTGTCCTGACTTAACAGCATTTTAGTTGCCACTGCCGATTAATGGTATACTTGAGTGTCGATAACCGGGTCTCAGCTTTTCTTGCGCTGCCGATCATCGGTACACAGGGTGCAACTCGTAAATTAAATTACTTTGAAATTAACGGATTGTACTTGCAAGCACTTGAATATATCCTTTCGAATACAAAGGTATTTATGTGCCATATCAACGTAAGTTGCAACCAGTATTGTAGATATTAAAGACTTTACACATGATGATGTAACGTGGTTCGTCTTAAGGTGCCGATTAATGGTACACTTACCCTAACAATATAGGAATAGGGATATAATAGACCTTCCGTAGCACACCAGCACGCGTAAATCGCGTGAAAAAATTCTAGAGTACCCCTTGACCCCCTTAAGCGCATTATATATATTGATGAATTTTACGTCTTAGTTTGGTTCCGTTATAACCTTCTAGCCGTTTGCAAACTATCTCAGTAATGTAATAAATGGAATTGTATTGCGTCTTATATTACAGCAATAGATTGACCTGTGAATTTCTGTTGCCATGGTTACCGGCTAGCTTCCTTTCATTATTGTATTAAATAGGGCCCCCGAGTTTCGTTTCTCATATTGAGGGACTGAAAATGAGCTTTGTCTCGCCCTTCTACGCCTATTTCAGCATGTATTTTAAGGGGGTAGGCCCCCTTTTATGAGAGGTACAGAGAAGAGTTACATCAATGATTGGTGTCTTGCCTCTGAAGGATATCTGTACCAAATTTTACGTTGATCCACTCAGCCGTTCTAGAGTTATAAGGACACAAAAATTGTCCAAACAAACAGACAGACAGACAGACAAAAATTTCATTTTCGCGCGCATCCGTCATAAAACAGTCTAAAACGCGTAAATAACGCAAATTTCCGTAGAATTCAGAAAAAACAGACAAACTTTCATTCTTATATATAGAGAGATGCCAAGAGCTGTCAGAGGTTGCCATGACAACACTACTAAATTGATGAGGAATGAGCCATCAGACGTTGCCATGACAACACACTTGCACGAGATCACATTCAGTTTTCTATCTGACTAAGTGTGTAGTGGCTTCGGTGACTTAACTGGTAGCATGCTGAACTTCTATGCCCAAGGTCGCGGGTTCAAAGCCGGCCGAAGTCGTCGGATTTTCTAACAGCGCTAAAAATCCCTCAGTATGCTTTCCTTTGCAGGGGACGTTCCAATGTTCATTTCGAGTTGTTGGTTGCGGTGGCATCTAGTAGCCAAGTTCACAGCTAGGTGTCGTTAACGGTAGTATTTGTTAGCAACATTAGGAACTACTGCTTGAAATTGACCGCATGCAGTCCTTACCTCAATTACAGACTAATACAGCCATCACAATTCACACCGTTTATCAGACAGATTCTACACTCACCCTAAGTACACGGAGCTACATGACCGCGTTGTCGCAGCCCCTAAACTGAGGAACCAACCAAAATCTCTGCGTGAGAAAAAATTTTGCGTGAACAAGTAACAGACCGTTAGATAGTTACACATCAGTGTCGAAACCTTGCATAAGGACAGTGTGACCACAAGTATAAAAATGGACCTCAAATTACAAGAATATTACCGTCCCATTAAGACAATAAAATGTTTAATATATGCATAAAATGACGAAAAACAAAGTTAATTAAGCTCCGATTATAAAATACTTTCTCGCAATAAATGAGGTCTGATCCTTCTACGAAAACCTGCATATTCTGGCTATTTTCGCATATCCCCAGGCTTGTCCGGTGAAATCTACCTCCGCCTTCCGGCGTGATGAAAACAATTATGATTTATTAAGGGCCTGTTTTTCAATCTCTGGATAAAAGTGATGGGCATCCATTCCCCGAGTAACTTTGGCTAACACTTTCATACTGAACGGTAAACGCTCATGAGAACACTGCTGTCAACTGTTTGAAACACAATCCACATATATCAGTATTTAAATGATGATATGCTTTAATATGAAACATTATAACTAGTCGGCAAAGCCGGTATTATGTTTCTGAAAAATGGATATTCAGATATTAACCCACATTGCGGTAATGCAGTCATCAATATAATATAAATCGATGTTTTTATACGGAAACTAGGCTAGCCTTTCATAGACCACTATAGGAATTCCCATTACTGTCGTGTAGGCGTATTCATAATTAATTTAAAACTCAATTCCACGCAGGAACATCAACGAAAAAAAGCAAAATATTAATGGAGCATAAAAATTACTTCCATATTATTACCGGCACGTGAAAATAAGAAACTGTCTTGTACTCTAAATTTTTGTGGTTTTAATGGCTGCGTGGATAGCGTCTTGGTCTGCGAATCATGACGTCTCAGGTTCAAACACCAGTCCCGGAAATTATTTTTCTACCAGATTATCCATTTAAACTATATCTATAATAACATTATGCGTCATTTTAACAGAATTTACATGAGATTACGATTTATCTAATTTTAATTACAATAGTTTGCACCAAGCAGGAGTTGGTAAATTTAACTATATTGAACATTATTTCTAGTAGTCTATAGATAGGATAGAGACTATGGTTTCATTCCTCCTCTTAATTTACAATATAATATGTGATGTTTGTTCAAACAAGTGTGACAGTAGCATATCTCCAATTCAATCTATACATTCATCATAGTTCCAGTACAAAAACGTAGCGTAAATTAACATTTTAAGAATGTCCAAGCTGTGCATTATACGAGTAGGCTAACATGTCAGATGACTTCACATACATTTCATCTCAATTTCATAGTAGGATAACATGTCAGATGTTACACATCATATGTGACTACTGTAAGGCTCGAATCTTTTCTTTTTTAAAATTAACTTCATTGGTCACATTGGAACACTTGAGTCGTTACATCCACTTTTCATGGAAGGTTGTACTGTTTGGTTCTTGATGTATTTATGCAATTGTATGTCTATCCCCCCCTCCCAATTATTGCCGTTTCCAAAAGAGTCGGGGATGAGATGCGATGAAATTCTAAGTGGCACATGTTTTTTTACGGCCGGATGCCCTGTCTTACGCCAACCTTATGAGAGTTGAAATGAATGAATATGAATGAAACTGGGCCAGGATGTGGAAGGAAGCGGCGAAGCGCTGTCTGAAGGTACCGTCCTTGGCTGAAAGCATGTGCTTGGAGTTGAAAATGGGAAACCACGGAGAACCATTTCAAGGACGGCCGACGGTGGGGCTCGAAACCACATCTACCGAGTCCACAAATAGCTTGGCTCCATGGCCTAGCGATGCGCTTTAGTGAGCGTAGGCTCTGTCCGTCGATAATTTCCTTATGCAATTAAATATCAGTATTTTACCGTGTTGACAACGTGTCCAATCGCATTCTTCTGTTCGCAGTAAACGCAGTACTTTTATTATTGTTATTATTATTAATAATATTATTATTTATTTCATGTCAGATTTTAATTCGGGAAAAGGTACAGTTTCGTTCGACGAGGATATCCAGATGCTTGATGTAATTGTATGTTCTGAAGGGTGTATTTTATTCAAATTTGTACAATATATAACTTAATTCGTATCGAAGGATTATTATGTCAGGCGGTGTTTGGAGGATCGTAACATAGTCATAATTTTAGGTGGTTTTTGGTAGCTTCAGATTTCGTATGACTCACTGGGCAGGCCCAGGACTCAACGGATTAGCGATTTGGTTTCGCTGATGTCACGTGGTTTCAGCTGGGATGTGTGTACATCGCTGATTGGCTATTACAGAAATTGAATCTGGTGAGACAGACAGTGTTTGGGAGAAGAACAGAGTGGGTGTTCATGAGCTGTAACCATAGCTACTATTGGTTAGCCGGGTAACAGTTTGTCTCGCAGTAAGGATAACATAACGTCACGAGTATATAGCGGATCGTTTTTGTTTGTCAGCCCATGTCCAACTAATCTAACATGCTGATATCTTCAGTCTTGAGGTGTCTTTGTTGGGGAGTAATCAATCCGACTAGGCATTACGCGAACTCGAATGATAAGACTTATTTCTACGGTTGGGACTTAAGGCGAGTACGGCCTTTTTAGTCGAGAACTTCTTAACTTTTGAAGTTCGGCTCTGTTGTCCGTAACTCCACTGTATGTTGACTTCGAGTGCGGCTTTGAAACTATGGACAGCGTGAGAGGCTGTCGGTACTATCGTACTGGTAGTTTGGCGTGTGTGTCATCCGTGGCTCGTTAAATCGTGCACCACGACTGCGCAGGAAGCTGTAGCTAGTCTGTAGATCGTAAGATCGTAGGTTCGAATCCTGGTGCTGGCAGCGGCTATACTGAGTGTGGTTTCTACCCGGGATAGTTCCTTATTCCATGTCTCGGGGCACCTACCCTTTAAATCGTTAAATCATGCACCACGACTGCGCAGACAGCTGCAGCTAGTCTGTTGATCGTAAGATCGTAGGTTTGAATTCCGGCACTGGCAGGGGCTATCCTGAGTGTGGTTTCTCCCTGGGATAGTTCCTTATTCCAAGTCCCGGGGCACACACCCCCTCCATGTCCCTGATACTGCAACACACACTACTACAGGCATCACATATATACAGGTTACCAAACAAATTACACATATCCAACTACATGGGACTGATGATCAAGATGTTCCAAGCCTCTAAACTGAATTAACAAGAGTAGTTTGGCGTGTGAGTTTCAGAACCTGCGACCAAGTTTCCGCACCTCATTGCACAGAATGCTTATTGTTATTCGCCGTTAAAGAAGTGATTGGCACTGAACCTGGCAGCACCAGCGTTTGTTGTTTAATGCAGCAGGAGCCCTAAGGGACGATCAGGAAGGGGCAGCGATGACGGAGTGCCATCTGCACATCAGTAAAGCAGCACTGCGCGTCACAGGAGCTCATGTCACCACGGACAGTTGAACGATGACTGAGGCTACTGGAGCTGAGTCATATCCCACTCGTGCAATTGTACCTCTCAACCAAGCAGGTTGACACCGTGGTACGTGTAAACAAAAATTAGTTCCCACCTCGACCGCCGGCAATAAAATCCTGGAAGGCCAATGCTCTTACATCATCTGGAGCACCACTAGAGAGGAAAATCATAGTTGGATGTGTTAAACATGTATAATTGGAGAAATTGTTTTATCTAATGCCAGTCTTAGTAATATAATCTTTTTTCTATTTGTGTGTGTTTATATAGTAATAATAATGTTATTGGTTTTACGTCCCTTTTAGTTACTGGGACTTTTAGAGACTCCGGGGTGATGGAATTCCCCCCCCCCCCCCCTCCCCCTCGCATTTGCTCACCCTCACATGCCAACTGGCTGCGACAGGATTTGATTCTGCAATCTTGGGTACAGCAGGCAAGAACGTTATCGCTGGGCCTCGTAGCCAGTCTTTGTGTTTATAAGTAGTCTATTAAATGTTTCAACTTCGCTTGGACGCCATGTTCGTTTTGTAGTTAACAGGTTTTTGAAAGTTACATATGTGTACTTCTAGTACAGTAGTATCCTTTATCACGAAAAAAACAAGTAGTTCCGTGAAGAACTATACAGCCTATTTTCATATATCTACTTATGTTAATTGCCACTATCAACATACACAATTTCAGTTTGATTGCTGTAATAGATTCGTAGATATTGAGAACCGACTAAATATTTCGGATGGTCGCCATGTTGAATTTTATATATGTAGGTCCTATAGTTATGTACTGTTACATGAAGATTTCTGTGTACGTGTAGCATTCAAACTTCAATCACATGATTAGGACACAAGAAGTAACAAGGAGATTTTAAAATTTCGCTCAGCTGCCATCTTGTGGTTATGGAAACAATTGAAATAAATTAGATGTCAGTGGATTAACATTCGTATAAAGATTTACTGTACCATGTTTCACTGCACTCAGATGGTTAAATTGCGAGAAACGTTCATGTGAATATGTATACTTCGCGTCGCCGCCATGTTGGATTTGTGATCACCAGGTTATTTAAAGTCCTATAGGTGAACTTAAGTTCATAGCCCCTATGAACATTAAAAAATTCAGTTTGATTCCTATAATAGATTCGTAGATATTCAAAGCCGTCTAAATATTTCAGATGGTTGCCATGTTGGATTTTTGAATGTATTGGGCATAGAGTCATGTACCATTAAAGGTAAATTGTTGCGTAGGTTCATTATTCAAACTTTCACTTCGATCGCATGACTACGACACAAGAAATAAGAACTTAATTTTAAAATTCGCACTGCCGCCATCTTGAGGTTATTTAAACAATTGAACTAAATTAGATACCAGTGGATTACAATGTGTATAAATATTTCCTGTGCCAGGTTTCAGTGCGCTTGGAACATTAAATCGCGAGAAAGGTCTATTTAAAATTTTCAAATTCGCTTGGCCACCATGTTGGTTTTGTAGTTAACCGTTTTTTGAAAGTCTTATAGATGGACCTCCAGTAGTGCCTTTTTTCTCCGTACAAAATTTCAGGGTTTTACCGCTAATAGTTTCAGAGATATAGAATGCCGGTGAAATATTTCGCACATCCGCCATCTTGTGATTATGTAAACAATTGAACGAAGTTAGATGTCGGTGCATTACAATGTATATAATCATATACTGTACCAAGTTTCATTGCGTTTGGTTGGTCAAATCGCGAGAAACTTCTATTTAAATGTCACAAATTCGCTTGGCTGCCATGTTGGTTTTGTAGTTACCAGGTTTTCAAAAGTCACATAAGTGAACTTATAGTAGTTCCCTCTATCACCATAGAAAATGTCAGGGTAATATCGGTAATAGTTTCGGAGATATTGAATGCTGGTGGAATATTTCGCACAACCGCCATGTTGGATTGGTGAGTCCTAACAAAATTTGAAGGGCACGGTCGAGGTCGCCGGGAATAGTGCTATGAACTTTCCGAGTTTCATTGAAATCGCTCCAGCCGTTTAGATTTTATTAGGGGGGGACACACACACGAATCACACACACACGCACACACACACGGACAAAAGGTGATCTCATAAGCCTATTTTTTTAAAATTGAAAATAGGCTAAAAATTCAGGGTGATATGAGTAATAGTCTCGGAGATATAGTATGCCGGTGAAGTATTTCGCACAGGCACCATGTTGGATTGGTGAGACGTAATAAAATTTGAAACGCACGGTCGGGGTTGGCCAAAATGGTGCTATGACCTCACTGAGTTTGATTGACATCTCTCGAGTTGTTTAGATTTTATTACGGGACACACACACACACATACACACACACACACACACACACGGACAAATGGTGATCTCATAAGCCTATTTATTTTTCATCAATGAAAATAGGCTAAACATACCATAATATCATAGGGGTTATAATAATTTTTTATTTTTCTTTGTGTATTTGGTCGTCTGCTCAAATAAATGGACGGATGTTTATTTTAGAAAATTCGAATTATCCCTGCAGACATTCCGTGTAGTGCTAGATTCCTGTTAGGCAATATTGTCCTATTTTAGTAATACTAGCGGACCCATGCGAGAAATCTCGCATGTTCATAAACCACACTTTCCCCAATAGGTTTATAATGTGAGACTTAAGGAGGAAGGTTGTTATGTTTTATTTCAACCAAAATTGCAGCATGCTAGAGCATCAGTATTTGCAAATCGCACAATTCTTACAAAAGTCGATATTTATGACATTAGAATGCAATTCGTCACTGCTAATGTCATTTGTGTGCTAAGTCCATTGATTGACAGCTTAGCTATAACACTCACTGGTTATTCGATATTTAGGAAATTACACGATTTGAGTAGTCTACTTATTCCTTTGATTTACTGTTTCTGAAATCCAAGCAAAATGATATGATAATGATAATGTTAAAATGACATGAAACAGGCGTCACAGCGGCCAAAATGTGAAGTGGACAACAATTATGGAGCGTATTTTCCTCCAGTAACAGAATCTGAAAATCGCACACTTCGTACATTTTTTTAAAGTCATTTTGTAAAGAACTTATATATATTTATGAAATTAGAGTTCAATTCGTCAGTGCTAATGTCAAGTCTCTTTCATTTGAATGTTCATTTGTCACGATCGGTCGCTTGCGACCGCCACATTAGGGATCTATACTACTGAAATAATATATACTAGTGGGCCCGTGCGAGCTTTCGCCACGTGAATGTAGGTTTATGGGGCAGTAGGGAAGAATGTGGGAGAATGAAGTTTTAAATATTGAAGAAATGTATTTATTCTTGCACAGCACCTCTTTGTATACAATATTCGATGTTACAACGAATTCATCGGTTATTGTTTGCTCGGGAGTTTCTTTTACAGCAATTTTTAGCCTACTTTCGATTTTTGCAAAAAATGAAAGTAGACTTATGAGATCAACACAGGGCGAAAAAAGTGTGTCTGTCTGTGTGTGTGTATGTGTGTGTGTGAGTGTGTGTGTGTGTGTGAGTCTGTGTGTGTGTGTGTGAGTGTGTGTACTGTGAATGTCTGTCCCCCCCTATCAATTCGAACACGGTGAATGCGAATTGAACGAAATTTGGTACAAAGGTAGCACTCGCAAAGGACACCTCAGTGTCATGTTTTATATCGCCGCCATCTTTACTAAAACTGAATGGCGGCCACTCAAACGTTCAAAACGTAAAATCAAATAACGACTAACCAAATCATCCGATCTCTACCAAATTTGGTAACAACATACCTTCGTATAGGATGCGTCATGTGACCAAACTACAAGGTCGTCCGCCATACCATTTCAGGATGGCGGCCGTGCGAATTATGCAAACTTTATAATCCATATCATGGGACCCACCAGTTCCGATTATCGAGCCGAGAATCGTTTTAACTGTTCTAAAGGAAGAGGCACGTTCGAAATTAAAAGGTTATTTTGTAATACTATAGTGCAGACGTGATTTTAAAAACCTGAGCCGATTCAGTAATAAGAAAAGATGGCAGCGGATATCTTGTGCCTGACTTATATTTCACTAATTTGAGTATTGCATGCAATATAGCGTACTGATACAAAATAAATAAACTTTGTATGAAATGCTTTATATATAAATAATATACTCCAGTGATGAAATCGTTTAGTATAAATCATTACTTGCTAACAAGTTCTATCTAAGTCATTTCATATAGAACGATATTCGTTGACACAATTAGCTCAGAGTGAGTTGGTCACTAGTCGTGGCCGAGTGAAGTGCGTGTGAGCGCGCTGTGTGACTGCATTGGAAGAGTGTACGTTTCCTAATACCGGTGCTTCCGATAGTTCCACGGGTGAACTGACCTTCCGTGTGTCATTCGGACAATACTGTTACGGCTGTGAGTTTGTGTCATCGCTCGCCGCTTGAGTCACAACTGCCCCAGGGCTGGGCTGCTCGGCCTCAGTGTATTGCGTGTGCCTTATGCAACAGGGCTACTAAGACAAAGGGATAGTCCAGAATATTCGTGACTGGACCAGCGATGGAAACCTCGAGAAGCCGTGAACCCTGGATGGATCTGGAAGCATGTATTGAGTCACCGGCCTGCTATATAAGTGCGACCTGACAAGCAGGGGTTGTTGTTGTGTTTTACGAGCTAGTGTGAGCGTTTATTCTGAGCGACAGAAGTGTGGTGACTTGCGAAACCCCTAGTGTAGCGGCGAAGTGAGGAACATACAGGGGACTGCCGTGTTCTGAGTGAGTGTGCTTTCACTGAGAGTCAGATATTGTGGTGTCGAAATCCAGTGACATTGTTTCTCCCAGCTGGTGAACAGCGCGCAGCAAGTGCTCGTAAGTACTGTAGTAGGCGCACATTAGGAAGAAGTTGCATGTAGTTCTGTCAAGGCCACTAGGCTCATTAGCGGCAGGATTAACTTCTGTGGTTTGTTGACAAGGAAAAGGGCAAGAGCTCTCTACAAGCAAGAGACTTGAGGAAACTGGAGTAAGGTTCCTATTGTCGGTAATTGCTGATGAGTAGTGTAATTTTCTGGCCGCAATAAAGTTAATTACTTCTTTAAGCAGTAATTGGTGTTGTGCTTCCTACCCACCGTAATCCAGTTAACAAAAAGTGCCACTAGGGGGGTGGCACGCAACAACTGGTGTCAGAAGCCGGATTACGAACTCAAGCACAACACCTGACGGTCCTGGTTTCAAAACCCGAGAAGGTCATTTTCTCTAATTTTCTTGTGAGTGCATGCCCTTTACAAGACAAACAACTAAAATGGAGGCGCAATTGGCAGCATTGCTAGAAAAGTTAAATGGCATGGAAACCAAAATGGAGGACGGCCAGAAGAATTTAACCAAGGACCTAACTGCCAAATTAGAAGACGGCCAGAAGAAGCTAGAAGACGGCCAGAAGAAGATGGAAGACGGTCAAAATAAGTTAGCGGAGGACCTGAAGAAGATGGAAGACAGCCAGAAAAGTTTAGCCGAGGACCTAACTTCCAAATTAGAAGACGGTCAGAATAAGCTAGCAGAGGACCTAACCGCCAAATTTCTGGATGGCCAGAAAAATCTGGAAGAGTGTCTGCTGACGAAATTACAGGAAAGTCAAAAGAAATTGGAACAGGGTCTGCGTCAGGAAGTCAACACCGTCTGCCAGGGCCTACGTGAGGAAGTCACAGCAGTCGAAAAGAAGTTCGACGCCTTACAAGAGGAAGTTGCCGAAATGCGCCAACGCCCACTGACGGGGGTGGAAGAAAAATTCAACGTTTACAAAAAGAAATTTCTGAGCTGAACCAACGCCCGTTGACGGGGATGGAAGCGAGATTCAACGCTCTTCAAGAGGAAGTTGCCGAGCTGCGCCGACGCCCGCCCACAGGTACACCGGGAATATCAGGAACGGGACAGAGCAGAGTGACGCCCCCAACCTTCGACGGAAAGGTCCCGTGGAGCACCTATTTACGTCAGTTCGAGGCAGCCTGTTCAATAAACAACTGGAACAGCACGGAAAAGGCTACAGTTCTCATTGTAGCGCTGACAGGGGACGCCCTTAACGTCCTTCAGGCTATCCCGACTGGATCCCAGGACTACGCTTCACTAATCGCCCATATGGAGTCCCGATATGGAGATAGCCATCTTCAGCAGGCCTACCAGATGCAGCTCCGGACCCGGGTACAAAAGAACGCGGAAACCCTGCAGGAGTTCGAGATGGACATCGCACGTCTCGTAAGGCTCGCCTACCCAACAGCGCCGGCAGACTTTCTGGAGCAGATAGCGACGCAGACTTTCACCGACGGGCTACGGGACTCGGACACTCAACAGGCGCTGCGACTAGCGCGCAATAAGACCCTGACAGATGCGCTGAGCCACGCGCTTGAGTTCGAGACGGCAAAACAAGCATCCAGAATGCACGCGCGGGTGCGTCAAGTGGACGTCGACGAACCAGTAAAATCCAACGAGACCAAGCCCCTGGCCGACGAATTAATGGAGGCGCTAAGCCGTTTCTTCAATAGTCGCGGCACCACCAGCAACGACACAGCCGGAAGACAACCGGAGAGGCGGCCCGGAAGAGGACTACCGACTTGCTGGGCCTGCGGTAAGAATGGCCACCTGAGCAAGGACTGCGGTGATCGCCGCCGCCGAGGGTATCCGACGGGAAATCAGTCGTCTGGAAACCGCGCGGCCCAGGGAAACGAGTATTAGCCAGCCTTGGGGGGCAAAGGTTGGCTTGTGACAGTCGTCAAGCCCCAGCAGTCCAAGTGCGTGTGACGAAGTTACGGAGGGACAATAGCAGCCTGATGGTCGACGGAGTCGTCAACGGAGTGAGCTGGCCCATGCTGATCGACACGGGAGCGTCGAGGACCATCGTCAATCCCACCGTGATCCCGATGTGGAGAGTGCAACCCACACAAAGGAACCTCCAGCTAATAACCGCGACCGGAGAGACCGCACCGGTACATGGCGAAGCATCACTGGAGCTCGTCATTGGTCGACGGGTGGTGAAGCATCCAGTGCTTGTGGCTGACGTATCAAACGAAGTGATCATCGGACTGGACTTCCTGGACCAGAACAACATCATCTTGGACTTGAGTACCAACACTCTGCACTTCGGAGGTGAGGAACTTGCTTTGCAACCAGCACAAGAGGCCGTCACCGCACGACGAGTAAGGCTGAGAGAGGACGTCATCGTTCCTGCCAGGACGGAGGTCAGCGCCGCCGTAATTGTCGACGGAACTGCTGAGAGAGTGGCGGCTGTCGTCGAGCCAAAATATGAGGACATCCAGACAAAAGGATTGCTAGTTGCCAAGACCCTCATCAACACGACGCCTCGGCCATACGTCCGCCTGTCCAACCTGAACGACTACGACATTACGGTTCACCGGGACACCAACCTAGGAGTCTGCGAGCCCGTTACCTGGATTGCCCGCACCACAGATACGACAGACGGACACCTGCAGACGGACAACCGAAGAAGACGCACACTGCCAGAAGAACTACAGAAGCTGTACCAAGGATCCCAGGACCATTTAGACGAGGAACAATCACGCCAACTTCAGGACCTGCTACGCGAATTCCAGGATGTCTTATCCGTGGGGAGCAAAGACTTCGGCAGGACAAGCTTGGTTCAGCACAGAATCGACGTTGGGGACAGCGCACCGATTAGGGCCCCATTCCGACGTGTCCCGCTCGCCAAGCAAGCCGAAGTCGACCGGATGGTAGAAGAGATGAAGGAGCAAGGGGTGATCGAGCCATCACATAGTCCTTGGAGTTCTCCGGTCGTGCTAGTGAAGAAGAAGGACGGTTCCACCAGGTTCTGCGTGGATTAGAAGCGGGTGAATGACGTCACGAAGAAGGACAGCTACCCTCTACCCCGGATCGACGACACCCTGGACACCATATCAGGGTCGAGATGGTTCTCCACCTTGGATTTGAAGAGTGGCTACTGGCAGGTGGAGGTCCACCCTAAGGACCGCGAGAAAACTGCGTTCTCCGTGGGCAGCGGGCTCTGGCAGTTCACCGTCATGCCATTCGGTCTGTGCAACGCCCCTGTGACCTTCGAAAGGCTAATGGAGTCCATTCTGAGGGGACTACACTGGATGACCTGCCTGGTCTACCTAGACGACGTCATCGTTCTGGGGAGAAGCTTTGAGGAGCACTACAGCAACCTGAAGGAGAACTTGTTGAAGCTACGGGCTGCCCAGCTGACGTTGAGCCCCAAGAAGTGTCAGCTCTTCCAGAAGCGGGTCCAGTACCTTGGGCATATCGTCTCCGAGGAAGGGGTGCGCACCGACCCAGAGAAGACCGCAGCTGTGAGGGAGTGGCCAGTTCCGAAGGACAAGTCCCAACTACGAAGCTTCCTGGGACTCTGCACTTATTACCGTCGCTTCGTGAGAGGATTCGCCGACATCGCCAAACCTTTACATCGACTGACTGAGAAAGATCAACTCTTCGCGTGGACAGCAGAATGCCACAGTGCCTTCGAACAACTCAAGCAGGCTCTGTGCACCGCGCCTATTCTGGCCTACCCCAGACCTGGAACAAGGTTCATCGTCGATACCGATGCCAGCGACTTTGGCATAGGGGGGATCCTGTCGCAAGTAGTGGACGGCGAGGAAAGAGTAGTGGCCTACTTCAGCAAGTCAAAGCCAGAAAGGAACTACTGCGTCACCAGGAAGGAGCTGCTCGCCATCGTGAAGACCATTGAACACTTCCACAAGTACCTGTACGGGCAAGAATTTCTCATCAGGACCGACCATGCATCCCTGCGGTGGCTCCTGAACTTCAAGCAGCCCGAGGGTCAACTCGCGCGGTGGTTAGAGAGGCTTCAACAGTACAACTTTGAGATTCAGCACAGGAAAGGCCAACTGCATTCTAACGCCGACGCACTGTCACGAAGACCGTGCCCCGAAGACTGCACCTTCTGTACTAGGAGGGAGGAGAACACCGGGATACAGTGCCGAAGGACTACCGTGGAACTTCAAGGGAGCTGGAGCCGCGAATCTTTCACGCGGGCACAAGCAGAAGATGATGACCTGGGACTGATAGCCGAATGGAAGAGGGCCTGTGTCCCCAGACCCGGGTGGAACATTGTGAGTGACTGCAGCCCAAAGTTTATGTCTTACTGGGCCCAGTTGGACTCGCTGATTGTAAGGGATGGCCTCATCTGCCGTACCTGGGAGAGCACCGACGGGAAGACATCTCGGGAACAAGTCGCGTTCCAAAGGCTATGACGGGGGAAGTCCTGAAGGAAGTTCATGGAGGAACATCTGGTGGACACCTAGGGATAAAGAAGACCCTGGAGAAGCTGAGAGCGGTTCTACTGGATCGGATGCCGAACAGACGTGGAGAATCACTGCGCGAGGTGCCACGATTGCGCAGCCAGCATGGGCCCAGGACGAAGACGACGGGGTCCACTGAAGACCTACAACGTGGGCGGCCCCATGGAGAGAGTGGCCATCGATGTTTCTGGGCCATTCCCGTTAAGCGAGGCAGGGAACCGCTACATATTAGTCGTCAGCGACTACTTTACCAAATGGCCGGAGGCGTATGCGCTCCCTAACCAAGAAGCCGCGACAATTGCAGAGACCCTGGTGAAGGAATTCGTCAGCCGGTACGGAGTACCCCTGGAGCTGCACTCCAACCAAGGGAGGAACTTCGAGTCGCAGGTGTTCCAGAACCTATGCCAGCTGCTGGGAATCCGGAAGACAAGGACGACGCCGCTACACCCTCAGTCCGACGGGATGGTAGAGCGATTCAATCGCACCATCGAGAACCAACTCCGAATAGTCGTCAGCGAGCACCAGAGGGATTGGGACAAACATCTTCCACTATTTCTCCTGGCCTACCGCGCCGCCGTGCATGAAGCCACCGGGTGCACACCAGCCCGGGTCATGTTTGGGAGGGAGCTCCGTCTACCCGTCGATCTTGCCTTCGGCCGACCTGGGAATGATCCGATCCCGGTAAGCCAGTATTGTCAAGAACTGGTCGACCAACTGGAGGACGTGCACGCGTTCGCGAGGAGGAAACTGCGGATCGAGACCGACCGAAAGAAGACCCGATACGACCAGCAGACGGATGCCGGCGGATTCCACGAGGACGACCTGGTCTGGCTCTTCAACCCATTACGGAAGAAAGGCCTGTCACCCAAACTTCAGAAGTCCTGGGAGGGCCCGTACCGAGTCGTGAAACGGATCAACGATGTCGTCTACAGGATCCAGCGGAGCCCGAGGGCGAAGATGAAGATCGTGCATCGAGATCGCCTGGCAGCCTACGGAGGGACACAGACGGACCAATGATTGATCGGGACGATCAGCCTTTTTAGGAAGGGGGTGGTGTTACGGCTGTGAGTTTGTGTCATCGCTCGCCGCTTGAGTCACAACTGCCCCAGGGCTGGGCTGCTCGGCCTCAGTGTATTGCATGTGCCTTATGCAACAGGGCTACTAAGACAAAGGGATAGTCCAGAATATTCGTGACTGGACCAGCGATGGAAACCTCGAGAAGCCGTGAACCCTGGATGGACCTGGAAGCATGTATTGAGTCACCGGCCTGCTATATAAGTGCGACCTGACAAGCAGGGGTTGTTGTTGTGTTTTACGAGCTAGTGTGAGCGTTTATTCTGAGCGACAGAAGTGTGGCGACTTGCGAAACCCCTAGTGTAGCGGCGAAGTGAGGAACATACAGGGGACTACCGTGTTCTGAGTGAGTGTGCTTTCACTGAGAGTCAGATATTGTGGTGTCGAAATCCAGTGACATTGTTTCTCCCAGCTGGTGAACAGCGCGCAGCAAGTGCTCGTAAGTACTGTAGTAGGCGCACATTAGGAAGAAGTTGCATGTAGTTCTGTCAAGGCCACTAGGCTCATTAGCGGCAGGATTAACTTCTGTGGTTTGTAGACAAGGAAAAGGGGCAAGAGCTCTCCACAAGCAAGAGACTTGAGGAAACTTGAGTAAGGTTCCTATCGTCTGTAATTGCTGATGAGTAGTGTAATTTTCTGGCCGCAATAAAGCTAATTACTTCTTTAAGCAGTAATTGGTGTTGTGCTTCCTACCCACCGTAATCCAGTTAACAAAAAGTGCCACTAGGGGGGTGGCACGTAGCAATACTTTTTCAAGTAGTGTTCCAGATAGGACAACAAAACCAGAAAACCCAGAAAACCCCGCTGAAAATCATGTCCGGATACCAGAGGAAAAACACCGTACGCTGCCAATGGGACACGCAGAGTTCTCGCGCCACACCAGGAGAAATTCACCGCTGGATTAGCGATACTCTCCGGTTGACTGTCGACCAAGTAGAAGCCATCCAGTTAAATGCGCAAGAAAAAACCATGTACATCAAGGTAATCAGCATATCTACTTATCAGAAATTGTTAAATACTTTTGCAGATCCTATTAAATATCAGTATGTCTCAGGCGAAATGACTAATGTTAAGCTCTCCACAGCGGATTCCAATTTTACCACAGTGCGTATATTTAATGTCCCACTTGAAGTTCCCCCTGAAATTTTCAAATCCGTCCTGTCGAAATATGGCACTGTGAGTGAAGTCAGGAAAGAACAATGGTCTTCTGCTTATCAGTTCCCGGTGTATAATGGAATACGCGCAGTCACTATGGAAATCAAACAAGATATCCCCTCCACTGAGACCTTCGGTGGCCATTCTGGCTACATATCTTATAATGGACAGAAACAGACCTGTTTAGTTTGCAATGCTAACACACATCTACGTATCAACTGCCCACAGAAAATCATTCCCCTCGGTATAACTCCTACACAACAACGACGTGCCCAATACTTGGAAGTTGTGACACAGCAAACGTCACATGAAAACATGCTTATTGATCAGTCAGCTGGGACAACACCAGAAGTGGCCTCGGATACACATGACGCAGAACTGGTACTGTTATTTTAGTTGTAACTACACATTATCTGGGACACTTTATTGAGATTCTAACATTTTCATAACCAACTTTTATTCACAAACAAATATGTTAACACCAATTCACAGAATAGTAAAACCAAAGAGTTTTGTACATAGGAACGAAACGTTACCAACCTTAACATTTACAATTTCCTCAACATACTCCCACCTAATTTACAATTTTCTCAAAATTGGAAATTATCAAAGTGTCAAACAGGTGTACAATCCTTCTCCTCTGTAACATGAAATCAAAGATCTAGTCTTTTAGGAGGGGCCACTTTTCTTCCTGCTCTTGTCCTCAATTCTTCAGGGGATTTGGACACATCCTTGTCATCATCGTCCATGAAGTGGGTTTTTTCTTGGTAACTCTCGGTGCAGGACTGGACCTCCAAGGGGTAGACTCTCTGTATAGGACGTACAACAGTACCACTGCTAGTCTTTAGTTGAACCACCCGGACTCTTCCATCTCGCCCTGGAATGAGCTGCTCAATTCTTGCCAAAGGCCAATCTATTCTCTTCCGATTGTCCGATCCTATTATATCCACCTCTCCAATTATAGGCTTTCTAGTTTCGCGCCGCTTGGTCCAGGTTAACTGCCCCAGATATTCTGATCGGAAGCGTCTTCTTAGCTCTTCTCTCAGTCTTTGCAGATACCGAATTTTCCGAGTGATGCTTGCTGACTCAATGCAGTCCAGGTCAGGAACTCCTGTCTCTCGTACTTCTTGCAGTAGCATGGATGGGGTCAATGGAATAGGATCTCTATTATCTTCTGCCGTATAAGTCAATGGTCTTGCATTAATCACTGCTTCACAGTCAATAAGTATGGTCTGAAGTTCATCCCAAGACAATTAAGCCTTCCCCAATGTCTTCCGTAAAATTTGCTTCACCAGGCTCACCAATCGTTCCCAGAAGCCTCCCCACCACGACGCCGTAGGCGGATTGAACCTCCAAATTATGCGTTCTCCAGTGCTGTAGGTAACGATTTTCTCCCAGTCTAACCTTTCAAGAGCATTACACGTTCCTCGAAAATTTGTTCCATTATCACAGATGATCACTTTAGGTCGACCACGCCGTGCGATAAAACGCCTCAGTGCTCTTATGAATGCTTCAGTTGACAGAGACGGAACTAGTTCCAGATGTACAGCTCGGTAGCAAGCACAAGTGAATAGAGCAACCCATGTCTTCGATGAATCACGAATATACAAGGGTCCTGCAAAATCTATTCCAATGACTTCGAATATGGCCGCATCGTTAACTCGAAGATCTGGCAAAGGAGGAGACTGAGTGTCTAAGTTTTTTGCTTGAAAACGTCGGCAAACAACACATCTCTTGACTGTTCCCTTCGCCAACTGGCGTCCTTTAGGGATCCAGAATCTCTCGCGTAACAAACCTAGGAGAGTTGCTGGACCGGGGTGATTGTTTTTACAATGCACTTCTTCTGCATACCTCTTGACCAACGGATGTTCGGAAGGTAGCACGGCTGGTAGTTTGAACGGACCCTTATCCACACGTTCGACTATCCGTGTCTTGAGTCTAATTATGCCCTTTTGATCTTGGAATACTTCAAAGCTCTTAAGTCTCTGATCGTCTGGGAATTCGAAGGACTCTTTTTGAATGAACAAAACAATTTTGTCTTCGGCTGTAGCCACCTCATTTGTCGATAACGGACCACTTCTTTTAACTTCATTGCGTCGACAGTTGTTGAGAAATCTGTAGATCCATCCCACCATCCGCACAATTTGTTCATATTTACTGAACCGGTGATACAGCCATGTCGTATTATGAGTAATGGCAATAAGGTTATGTTCGTTTACCACTTCATAGCGTATAGAAGATTCAGGCCAGTTTTCTTCTCCTTCAACAAGCCACTTAGGCCCTTCCCACCGTTTGGATTCGATTAGTTGTGCGACAGTACATCCTCTTGAGGGTAGGTCTGCGGGGTTCAAATCCCCTGGTATGTGTCTCCAGCTTCGTGCATCAGTGAGCTCCCTTATCTCCTTCACTCGGTTCCTAACAAATACTGTCTTGTCTCCGTTGCCAAGAATCCAGGCTAGTACAGTACTTGAGTCGGTCCAACAATAAACAGCTACTTCTTTCCAACCTAGACTTTCTTGAACTGATTTCAGCAGACGCGCTCCAATAAGAGTTCCTAATAATTCCACTTGAGGGATGGTCAGGGGCTTAAGCGGTGTTACTCTTGCTTTAGCTACTGCTAACCGAAGATGTGCCTCTCCCTGATAACTGCTCCTGATAAAGACAACAGCTGCATATGCGTTTTGACTTCCATCACAAAATACGTGTAGTGAGATGTCCTCCTCATTGCCAAGGTGACGTATCGCCTCAATTTCTCTTAAGTGAGACAAGTCCTTTAGCCACTTCTCCAACCGCCGTCGAGTATCTTTGTCGATAGGCTCGTCCCATCCCAACTTTCTGGTCCATAACTCTTGAATTAACAGTTTCAGCCTAATCGTTACTGGAATGGTTAGTCCAATCGGATCGAAAATGCGGTGGATTATTGAAAGAATAGTCCTCTTCGTCAAATCTCCTATTTCACACGATCTCTCCCACCAATCCATATTGATCTTCAGAGTATCGTCTTGGCGATTCCACCTAATGCCAAGCAGTGAAGACTCCTGAGAAGATCCGTCTCCGGTTGACTCCCATCCCCGAAGGTCGAACCCGGCCCTCGCCATGATAGTCCTTGAAAGGTAAACGAATTCCTCAACTTCTTCTGCTCGATCGAGGCTTGTCACCAGATTGTCAACATAAAAATTGTTCTTCAATGATGATGCAATTTTAGCCTCCTTTGGATCAGTTGATTCCATATATTTTTCCAGGTGGTAGCCAATTACTGCTCCAAGAAGAAACGGGCTACTGGTAACACCGAACACCACTCTGGCATGACGAAGGACTTGTAGGTCTTTCTCACTATTATTACTATACCACAGGAACTTCAGGTAGTCTCTCTCCTCTGGGTGTACACTTATCTGTAAAAATGCCTTCTTGATATCAGCTGTGATGCCTATCTTTCGTTGCCGAAAACTCAAGAGTAGTTCGGGTATGATTTCAATAAGGTTAGGTCCTTCTTCAAGGCAGTCGTTCAGTGATGGCAAACCTCTCTCCTTCGCCGATGCGTCGAATACGGGACGCACTTTCGTAGTTGTACTATTTTCCTTCAGCACTGGACGGTGAGGAAGATAGTGTCCAGTAGATAGATCCCTCGCCATTTCCACAATGCCTTCTTTCACCCAATCTCGTAAAATAGTGTCATATTCTTCATAGAGACCAGGCTTTGCCTTTAATTTTCGGGTCATTCGAATCAATCTGCCTTCTGCAATCCCTCGATTGGTTGGAAGGTCTGGAGGGGGGCGTGGTGGCTCAGCGGTCTAGCTGAATGCCTCTCACCAAGGCGGTCCGGGTTCGATTCCCGGTCAATGCATGTGAGATTTTCGAAGTGAAATGCCATGTCCTGTGGTTCGGATTCCACGTAAAAAGGAGGTCCCGTGGCTTATAATCACAAGATTCACGGTCACGTAAAACTACAATCTTCTTTTTTGGTTGGAAGGTCTGGAGCATCTCTCCCCCATGGAAGACGTACCTCGTATCTGCCATCTACAAAAGCAACCGTATTTTTGAAATACCTCAGTTGGAACAGATGGATAATTTAATGTTGTTTTTGAAGAGAGAAGTAGAAGGGGAGGAGAGAGTTGCAATGGCAAATAATCAGTCCCTTTCCTACAACCAGGCTAAGAGTCCAGGAAAATCGCATGATATGGACAAAGTTAATTTTGCTTCTGCGATCGATCTTGCCAGTCTGAGCATTGAATCTGACACTCAGAAGTGTGTATTTTGTAAAGGGGTGAATCATTGTTCCACAGAATGTCTCTATGCACAAGAAATGTCCCTTGAAAACCGAAAAGATGTTCTGTATAAAGATAAGCGCTGTTTTTCTTGTACCAAAGCAGGCCATTCTGCACAGCAGTGTCGAGCACGATGTGTTATTTGTCGTGGACGACATGTACCATTATTATGTCCAGCTGTTCAGAAGTATCAAGCAGAAGAGAAAGGTTGTGTTGAGGGGAAGAATTCTGAGATCAAAAGAGAAGAGGTTTCCTTGTTTAATACTTCATCTATTGACAGCAATTTGTCAGTTAGCTCTCAAACGGAGGTCTATCTCCAGACTCTGTTAGTTTACGTTAAGAATGGTGACAAAATCAGGAAGGCCAGGTTACTGATAGACAGTGGATCCCAACGTTCGTATATTTCTAGTAGTTTGGCTGAAGAAATGAACTACTCTCCGATTGGGGAAGAGAGCATTATCCACTATCTTTTTGGTGGTAAGCCAACAGGGGTAGTTAAGCACCGATGTTACAAGGTGCACTTACTCAGCTTGAATAACGACTTTGCATGCAATTTCGTAGCGTTAGACCAAAGGACAATTACAGCTACGATTCCATCAGTAGAAGTCAGGAAAGAAGTGAGAGAACACATTCCGATGTGCAGAGATTCTGTAGCTCCTATTGACATCTTGATAGGTTCTGACATTGCGGGAAAGTTGTGGACAGGTAAAATTAAGACTCTACCTTCTGGACTGGTAGCCATTGAAACCTGTTTAGGATGGACGGTAACGGGGAAGAAGAAGGTAGTAGACACCGTGGGAAAAAAGGAGCTAGCGAAGCATGCAAGTATTGCGAATGCAGTCACTGCACTCAGTATTACTCAGCTACCCGTATCTGATCTGTGGAAAATGGAGACCATTGGGATAACCGATCCTGTAGAGAACACCACAAAGGAGGAGAAGAGGATGTCAGCACTTTGAAATACCTCAACAGGTACCTTACACTGACCAGCTCAGCGAGCCACAGAGTGCCCCTGTGCTATCGGCAACCTGTATCGCAGCCTTAGAACCACTTATGCCGTCACTACCGGCTGCCACAGAAATTTTGTCTTCACTGCCCCCACCTTCTCTGGTACCTACCGACTCACTTAAGCAGGTTGATCGGGGATCCGAGAACGTATCTAAGAAGATTAAAACAAATGCCTCGATTGCCGTACCAGCCCAGAAGAATCAAACTGGCTCAACAAACGTTTCCGCAGCTGTGAAAAAGAAACAAAATCTTCATTCTACGTCATCTAGGGACCCACGAACGCACTCAAACGCTGACAGCCGGCCTATGAATGGCAGTCATAAGGAACTATCTCAACCTAATTTGACATAGTGCACAAGGATAATTCTTACCTGTGTCTTCTTTCTAGTCCACCTTCCAGTATGTCTAGCACAGCTTTTATACTTCTCTTAATGGCGCAATTTCTCACTGTGGCCACTGTGAATACCAATGTAATAGAATGCCCTCTGAAATTTCAACTGTTGGAGAGATTCCTTCGAGATGCAGACATTGACATTGCCTTCATTCAAGAAGTTGCTATACCGTGTTTACCCATATCTGCCTTCTACAAACAATACATCAATACCGGTAATACGAATAGAGGGACCGGATTCCTCATAAGACATGATATCCCACTCGAAGGTGTGCTATGTCATCCATCAGGACGCATAATATCTGGACACATAAACAATACCACCCTGATAAATGTATATGCCCCATCCGGGTCCAATAAACGTGTGGAACGGAAAATGTTCTTTCAACAGATTATACTGCCTCATCAGTAGTGGAGTAGTGGTGCTTCTGCCCCACTTGACACTCCTGTGCCCAACAAACCAACATGGCCGCCGCGTGAGTCCAAGCCAATATCTCGTGAACCCATGGTCGGATTTTAACAAATGACGTGTCATTGGACTCGGGCTGACGTCCTCTTTGCTGTGGACTACTCGTTATATTTTTGAAAAATTTTTTGAAAATTTTTGATTTCAAAAGTTGGTGATAGTTTGAAAACCAAAGATGATAGAACGTTGTGCCATGGCTCAAACGAATGGTCTTTATGACCTTTATTTTTTGTAATAAAACTTTTTTACTTTTATGTTTTTTTGAAAACACTCGAATTTTGAAAATCCCATATTTTGGAAACTAGGAACTCTACAAAAACGTTTATTTGACATAAATGAAAGATCCCTATGCCCTCTACCCCCAAAATAAATTTCAAGTCGCTAGAGCAAAAATTTGTGTTTTGGTAGTAGTGGGGTAAGGGGAAAGCTGCTCCACTTAGCAAGTGGTGAGCCCCTGCGACCTTGGAATGAAAGGAGTGATGCTAGGAGGGCGTGCTTGGATTCGTTTTTTTCGTCTCGTCGTGCTCTTTACGGGAATGTAGGTGTCGAAACGGTGAAAATCTGGACACACAGTCTTTTTGGGGTAAAAACGTGATTTTAAACATTTTGCTATATCTCGCGAACCAAGTATGCTAGAGGCATGTACGACGGGTCCAAGGACTCGGGCCGACGTCCTCTTTGCTATGGACCACACGTTATATTTTTTAAAAAAATTTGGAAACTCGATTTTGGGGTAAACACGTGATTTTTGTGATTTTTGCCGATATCTCATGAACCAATAACGCTAGAGACGTGTACGAGGTGTCCTAGGACTTGGGCTAACGCCCCCTTTCAAATGTGGTAGATATTTTTTTACAAAAAATAATTCACAAAGGGCCTAACGCCATACATGTTGAAAAAACGTTTTCTTTTTCTTTACCTGTTTATAATGTTCATGAAGCGTAGTGGTTGAGAGAGACGATAATGCTGGGTGTGTGTTTCAACGAACCTGTCGCTGACCATGGTGGCTGTGTTCAATAGAACAATCGCTATTTCGGCGGGTCGGTGTATGACAGAGCGAGCGTGCGTTTTTCTGATATTTTACCTTTAACGTGTAAACGGTGATGAGAACTTGGTTCTATGTTGGTCGAAGCGAGTACAGAAAACAAACTTGTTGAGGAGCAGGAGGTGAATGTCATTTGAGCTTATTGGAATGCGCTGATCTGACTTGACAACAGGTGACGCTTGAAGGTGAAATAATCTGACCATTGTGGTGGCAGGGGAGTGTGAAAGGCATGTGAACACATGTGTGAAACCACATGTAGGCTAAACCAGTGACATCCTGTTTTGCTTCGTACGTGACAAAATGCAAGTTCATGTGAAATTTGATCTTCCACAGGTGTTCGCTTGGGTGTTATCTGTCCACGTGCGCGATAACTGTTAACAAGTCACATCCTGTCTTGCTTCGTACGTGACAAAATGCAAGTTCATGTGAAATTTGATTCGCCACAGGTGTTCGCCTGGGACGTTAGCTGTCCACGTGCCTGATAACAGAATGGTCAAAGCGTGGGAAAAAAAGATTATACATGCAACGTAGCATATATAAAGACATGTCGTTATCATTTCCACGCTCACTTAGGTGACTACCTTTGAACACACTGCGTTTATCAGTTTTGGTGTTGGTGGAAAATACTTAACCTTGTTGTGGGGTAGGTATTTATTTATTTATTTATTTATTGATTGATTTTTATATAAATATATGCAATTATTTATTGATTAGGTAATTAATGATTTTATTTATTTATTTGTTTACAGATAACGTGTATAGCCTACCTGTCGTGTGTCTGTGGGAAATATATTAAAGAAAGAGAAAGACAGACAGTTAGAAAAGAAAACCATTTCCATACTAGCCCACGAGACGGGAATATAGCAAAGCATTACACGTCAAGGTGAGATTTGTTTTTTATATATAACCTGTTTGATTTTGTTTTGTTTATGAAAGGCATAAACTATATGGAATGGATATACTTATGGTGGTTTATTTTATTTCTTTTTAGATATTTGGAAAAAAAGGGTTCACTGCTATAGCAAATACAGTTGAAAACCAAGTGGCTTTAGAGTGGAACCATTGTCAAGCAGTCTACAGCTGAAAACTCAGGTGAGAGTGTTCTTTCAAAATAATGTCTTTTACTGCTGCGGATACGTTAACTTGGGAGCCCCTTGAGTCTTGTTTCAAATCGCGTGTGTGCTCTGGCCGCATAGTGAATGTTAGAAAAAGTTTGATTCCCAAAGAATTTTTAGAATCTTGTTTTGAAATTTTTAAAATTGAAATTTGTACAGCGCAAAGGTTGCATACGGCTTTAAAGGTGAATACAGAACTAGTGTGCGATTTCGTATATAAAAAGAAGGACGTGGAGCATAAAGAGACATTCTATATTTGCAGTAAAATGCAAGAGCTATTCATAGCCCATAATTTGGAACAGTGGTATGAAACCCACGTGGTGAATGCCTTGCTGTCAAAATTTGATAAACTGCAACAAGGACCGAGTGGTCTAGCCTTAGACAAAATTCATTATTTACAAATCAACATTTGTCATTTCAACCCGTTGAATGCTGGGTCTAGCTATATTAAATCACCACCAGCCATAGCTTCGAAAAAGGCTGTGGTGAATATTAAGAATCGTGACAATGATTGCTTTCTGTGGGCTGTGGCTGCGTACTTGCAGCCAGCTCAAGATCGTCATGTTAACAGACCAGCAAAGTACAAGGCCAAGTTTGATGAATTAAAACAAACGTTAAATTTAACTCGAGTATCGTTCCCTATGGACTTAACCGAGATCCATAGGTTTGAACAAGACAACCAGGACTTTTCGTTCATGGTGTATGGCCTTGATGGTAATGAGATTGTGGGTCCTCTTTATGCCTCAAAAGAACCAAAACGTCACCACATTCATCTTTTATATCTGTCTGAGGGAGAGGTGAATCACTATTGCCTCATTAAAAGCTTGAGTAGATTGCTAAGCAGACAAGTGTCTAAGCACGCTGGTGTAAAACATATTTGTGATCGATGCTTGCAATATTTTAAAACCCCTACGCTTTTGGAACGTCATAGGGTAGATTGCGTTTCTCAGGAAGCGGTGAGATTGATATTGCCACAAGGGGACAAGGCTGTGTTAAAGTTTAAGGACATTCATAAGCGTGACACTGTTCCCTATGTGGTATATGCAGATTTCGAAGCTCACACTACACCCATGGCGGGATGTGAACCAGATCCCACCATCAGCTCAACCACACCCATTCAAAAACATGAACCTTTTGCCATAGGATTTAATGTGGTGTGTGCCTATGACCCCACACAATCCGTTTACAAATATCGCGAGGGGCCAGATTGTGCCAAATGGTTCTTGGATGAACTTGTCAAGTTGGCCGACCATGTACAGGAATTATTGGACCACCCAGTACCCATGAGCCTATCTCCAGAACAGCAGCAGCAGTATGAGCATGCCATGACATGCCATATTTGCGAAAAGCCACTGATCAGTGCTGAAGACACCGTTCGTGATCACTCACACTTTACGGGGCAGTTTCGTGGAGCTGCGCATAGTAAATGCAATTTGAACTTTCCAGCTCCTCGCTTCATCAGTGTCTTTTTCCACAATCTGGCAAATTATGACATTCAGTTTTTGATTCGTGAATTGGGCCATGTCAACAAGGGCTCGTTTACCATTATTCCCCAAAACCATGAGCGTTTTACGGCCCTGACATGGTGATTGGGCGACTTTAGCATTCGATTTTTGGATTCCTTTAAGTTTATGGCATCCTCGCTAGACAGCCTTGTGAATGGCTTGAATGAGGAGGAATTAAAAAATACTAGAATGCATTTTAATGATCCTGAGCAATTTCAATTGTGCATTCGGAAAGGTATATTCCCGTATGATTTCTGCAATAGCTGGGACGTGTTAAAGCAAAAAAAACTCCCACCACAAGAGAAATTTTACTCGAAACTAACACGCAGTACCGTTTCCGATGAAGACTATGCACATGCATGTCAAGTTTGGCGAGTGTTTGGCATGAACACGTTAAGTGAATATGCTTTACATTACCTAAAACTGGATGTATTGCTGCTCACTGATGTGTTTGAAAAATTCCGTGAGTTGTGTCAACACATTTACGGTCTTGACCCGGCTCACTATTATACGAGTCCTGGACTCTCGTTTGATGCTGCTTTGAAATACACTCAAGTGGAATTGGATTTACTCACTGATGTAGACATGGTTCTATTTTTTGAAAAGGGCATTCGTGGCGGTTTTGTGTCACTTAACCAGCGCCATGCCAAAGCGAACAATGTCTACATGCCTGATTATTCACCAGACAAACCAGAATCGTACTTAATGTACTATGACGTGAATAATTTGTACGGTTACGCCATGAGTCAGCCTTTGCCCTATGGGAAGTTTGCTTGGCTGACAGACAAACAAGTGTCAGAATTTGATGTGATCAAGGCTAGCCAAGAAACAGGCCGTGGATATGTGCTAGAAGTGGATATTGAATATCCCTCATCCCTGTATGATGAACATGCCGATTTCCCATTCTGTCTTGAGCAAATGGTTCCCCCTGACAGTAAAGTGAAAATTGAAAAACTCATGGGCACACTTTACAACAAAAATCGGTATGTGCTACATATCCAAATGTTGGTGCAATGCCTCGCCCAAGGCTTGGTGTTGAAGAAAATCCACAGGGGTATTTCTTTTGCTCAAAAAGCATGGCTTGAGCCATACATGCGACTCAACACAGAGCACCGACAAATGGCAACACAGCAGTTTGAAATTAATTTTTTTAAATTAATGAACAACTGCATCTATGGCAAGTCCATGGAGAATGTCCGCAAATACCGTGACATTAAATTGGTGAATGTCTGGGAGGGGCGGTGGGGTGCCCGGCGGTACATTGCCAAGCCAAATTTCAAATCGATCAAAATTATCGATGAGGATTTGGCTACTATTGAAATGAGTAAGACCAGCGTGACCATGGATAAGCCCATTTACTTGGGTCAAGTCATTTTAGACTTTTCTAAATCGGTCATGTATCGATTCCACTATGAGTTTGCCAAACGCCATTTTGAGGACGTCTCTCTTTTGTATATGGACACGGACTCATTCATTTACCACATTCGCCACTGCAACCCCTATGACGTCATGAGGCAACATAGTGACTGGTTCGACACCTCTTGCTATAGCGCTGACAACGTGTTTCAGCTGCCCATAAAAAACAAGAAGGTAATGGGCGTTTTAAAAGATGAATGCGGTGATTCCATTATGACGGAATTCGTAGGTTTGGCTTCAAAAATGTATGCTTACCGCACACTCGACTGTAAGGAAGCCAAAAGAGCAAAAGGTGTAGGTAGGGCAGTGGTAAAATCGCTACGTGTTGATGACTATCTAGCGGTTTTACGCACGGGCAAAGCTATGTCTCATACACAGTGCAGGATACAATCCAGCAACCATCATCTGTATCTTGTGGAACAGAGAAAACGCACCCTCGCCTCCATAGATAACAAGCGTGTGTGGGCTGATGACCTGCTCACTAGCCTGCCCTGGGGTTATGATCGCAAGGAGGAGGAGGTGTGATTTCACTGTATAATCGTTTATGGGACATAGCTTTATGTAACTTGTAGATTTAGTATTTTGTAAATATTGGTTTCTGTCATTGTAAATAGTAGATTTTGTAAATAGTGGCAAACCACTTGGACCATTTGCTCTTTGAAAAGTTCTATGCAAACTTATTTTTTAAATTTTTTGATTGGTAAATAGTGTGATTCTTTTAACGCTGTACAAAGTTGAGTTTTTTTTGTAAATATGAAATAAGTAAGATTTCTAGTAGCTTTTTTTTCTTTTTTTTGAAATTGTTGGGATGAGTGTGCATGTCGAGAATGTGCTTTTGGGAATAAATAAAGTGGTTGTGTTTGTTCCCAAAGACAGGTGTGAATGTATGAATGGAGAGAGAAAACTGGTGTTATGGTTGACCAGAGCAAACACGGTGAGGTAGAGTGGGTGGGGAGGAGGTAAATGGTCACTTATATACTCATTTTGTTTTCAATAGTTTCGTTTTTTCATTGAAATGTGGCAGACAATAGACATTATTTTGTAAAAACAGTCTTACCTGCAGTAGTCGTAGACCTCGACGTTTCTCCAAACACCCATAAACTCACTGCAGCATCGCCATGGTCATGCACTTGCATCAACATCATTATCAAATATCAACTTTCGACATACACCAAATGGAAAAATGTGAAAACAGCAAAATGGAAAATCTATGTTTCCATATCACCAAAAATGCAAAACTTAAAACGGACATTTTTTAAAAACTAGAAATGGCCATGTGTGAAATTTGAAAATTCAAAAACTTCAAACGGACATTGTTTAAAAAGTGTCATCAGCAAAATGGAAAAATCCATATCATCAAAAACATTAAACCTAAAACGAACGTTTTCAAAAAACTGTAAATTGCAAATTGGTAAAATGACAATGTGTGAAATGTGAAAATGAGAAATCAGCCATCAACATCACGATTTCTTAAAATTAAAAATAACACAACATCGTGCTCTGGCAAACCTTTGTTTTTTATTTCATAACTATAAGGCAATTGACAAATGAAATATAGAATACAAACAAATCCCAATTCCTCACTCCTCAATGTTTATGTCCATGCATCATCAACTTTCCTTTCATAGCACTCATGACAATTAGGGCTGCCATCCTTTCACCCACTGAGGCATCACTGGATGTGAAACGTTGTTTAGCTTTCTTCAATAACAATTTATCTGCCACATGTCTTAAACCAGGATGACTATGGCGGTAAGAAAGGTCATGTTCCTTGCATGCTTGATCCAAAAGATTAATGGGTACATCACCACGTTGTAAACGTTTTTCGAGACGAGTTCCAGGGCCGCAAAAACGATAACCTGGAACATGGATTTCGAAAGGTAAGTATTGAATCACTTTGTCAATGACGCCATTGCCAGTACAGGTCTGGCATATCCTTTTCCATCGATGGTAAAAAGGTTTGGTCTTCCTCCTCTTCTGTGGACGATGTTTGTGTTTGTTGTTGTTGTTGCTTTTTCTCGCCATGACACCCATGGAATGATTCAACAAAGTCTTTACATGGACTTTTATGACCGTGATACAGTTTCACTAGCTGGCAAGTCGCACACTGACGCATAGACGGTATTTTTGCCATGGCCACTTGCTTATGGTGATCGTAATCCGTACAGGGTTGCAATTCACTCAACACAGGGTCTTGAGTCCATGATTTTGGTACATGTTGCCAGATTTCTTTCACTGCATTGGCGGCCACATAATAAATGAACGACTTGGGCAGCGCCAAGAGTTCCTCTTTGGTAAAACTGTCTAGTTTCTTTTTACACACAAAGAACTTGCCGATGGCTTTGTCCGTAGCATTGCCTTTCTCCATGGTATACGTGCTGTAGATGTTTACACGTCGCTTGTAGAAATCTCACTGACGTCATTCTCAGGTAAATCTTGAGTTATAATTTTGTTCAACAACTCCCAGCAGGCATGGGTGGTTAACCAATGAAAGAGATGCCACGCATGTGATAGGGCTGTATGGGTAATGTTGCCACAGGAACAAGTATCCATGAGCGTTTGCAGGGAGGGGCAGCCCAACTCCATGAGGTCGATACATTGACAGTAAGACGCCAAAAATGGTTGCAACCATTGACGTTTTTCATTACCTTTCACAAATACCACATTGGCCGAGGACAAGTGTGCTTTCATGACCACGTCCAAATATTTATAGGAAATGGTTCCCTGATTCCAGTCTAGTTGCCTATGATTTTCAATCCACTGGGTTTGTTTACGGTCTTTTTCACACAATAAATCAAAAGCATGGGGTGGTTTAAATAGCAAATGCGTAGCTTTTGATATCCAAAACGTGGTACAATCGATCATGGCCACTTGTTTAAATATAAATTTGTTGTCACCAATTTTAAACCCTTGGCAATCCACAATGAGTGTGCGCAACATGTTGACGCTTGCCTGGACCAAGGTCAACTGACGACTGACTGACGATCAGGTGTGATCATGACATAGACTTACCTGCCATGCTAGTTTCAAAATTGAGGTTAGGGTAGGACAGTGGGGGCATGCAAAATAAGAATTTAAGAATTACATCATTTTATTATCATAACACGTCTTACAGGCTTTTCTCATTTTAGGATAAGGACGATAGCAACTGATACAACAATATAGTCTCTTGTGTTTGTAACGTCCATAACACCGATGATGTCCCAATGTCTCTAAACTAGGCGTTTTTGATGGTGATCTGCTCACCGAAGCACCATGGATACCATACGGCCCACATGTATCGTAACTTGTTTTTTTTTTCATCACCCAAAGACACAAGCGAGGGATAGCTTGAATGACAGGGTATATTTCCCACTTTCATTCTGCACAGGTAGGGGCAGGTGGGTGACCAGCGCTGATGTTCCTGCATGGGTTCATCACCCTCCTGCCATTGGTCTATGATGATGGGACAAAAGGCACATTTCACTTCATCTCTTGTTTTTAAATAGTAGAATCCAGCGGCCGCCAAGGCTTGAGGGTTTATGAAGGGCACTGGCCACGTGGCAAAAGTCTTGAAACGTTGTTCCTCAGAGTTTAAATTCATGGATGTAACGTCTCTTGAGGCTTTAAAGCAAGACGTGACTGAGCGACTTGACGTGGGTTGAGCTGTTATTTATACACTCGTCACTTGGTTGGACAGTGGATAATAGTTGACTTGTTTGTGATGAATAATCAGACAGTAGGCCGTCGTATTGGCTGGTACATTGTCATGCGTTTCAAAATCTAGTCGAATGTCGATATTGGATGGCTTGACAGACTCTTCCAGGTAAGAACAGTCAAAGACAATCAGTGGTGCTCTTGCCTTAAACGCTTGGGGTAGCAGCATGGGGCCGTTCTGTTTTTGATAATACGACCATTGAAATTTAGAAAACAAGTCGTACAGGGGGCCAAACTTATTTTTTGAAAAATCCAAATCCAGTCCTTCATACGGAAACACAGCTCCGTTGAGGAAAAGACGTGCATTTCTCAATTGCAGGTGATCAAATTGCGTGGCATCTTTGGTTTGTTGATACTTGCGATTCGTTTGAAAACCCACAATCAGGTAGAGAGGTCTCTCTGTATAGCGAGCTGTTTTTACAGACCAACTGTGTGTGTTGGTAGTGGGCAATAGCGGATACTCATGGAGTGCCCAGCTTCTAAATTCCATGGGTAGAGGCATATCTCTCTTTACCATCTTGAGTATGTCCAGTTTTTTGCTATCGTTAAGGGTCACATGAGGCACTTTCCATAGCAAGCGTTGTAGTTGAACTTTTGAATCGATGGGGGCATTGTCAGCTCCCTTGAGTGCATTGTTATCACTCCTGTCTCTCACCAGATAAAGCACTTGCCTTGCGTTGACCACAATGCGTTGGTGATCTTCAGCAAAGCCTAGAATCAGTTTAAGAGGTAAATATCCAGTAAAGGTTCCATCGGTGTGTACCATCCAGTCATTGGTCGAGTCAGGACACCAACCTGCCATGCAAAGTGTTTTACCTTCTTCCTCACTATAAGAGGGGTATAGTTTCATGACACTGGAAATGCCCACATTTCGAGTGCTATCCACCACGATATCGTTAATGACATAACGTACTTCAGAAAACAGAAAGGCCAAACCATGGTTGGCCAACTTGGATGTGGTGGGTGTAGAGCCATCGGCTTTGGTGAGCCGACCTTCAATCTGAATGACACTTTCATGCGGTAGGGTGTAAATATCTTGGTTGTTGATAACAAATTGAATTTCATCATTGTTATTGAGTCCAGGTGTTTGAGCTTGATAGGAATGGAGATCAATTCTTACCACTCCTGGTTGCTCCTCGATGTGGTTCGCTATCTCTAGGATAGAATTCATTATGAGGGTTGACGTGGTAACCCAAATGCTGTAAAATCTGCTTGCCTTGAGATGTTAACGTGTATTCACGTGGCAAACAACTAACACCATTCCTAGACGGTGTTGTTGCTTTATACACAAACTTCATAGTGGCTTTAGCACCAACTTGTAAGTCACTGGTGTGGTAGAATCTAGATCAATGAGTTGTTGATCTCTATTGATCAGTCTTAATGTTATATTACTAATACTATCAACAGCCACAGAATGAAAAAGCACCACTGGAGGGTTTTCACGAATAATATAGCCATTGGGCGATGTCACAATAAAGTCATATAGCGAATGCGATGGTTCTTGATTGGTGTACACTTGGCTAATAATATTACACGTCACCGACACGTGATGGTCCTCAATGAATTTCACTTCATGGTCTGATTCATGTTTTTTGTTGGGCTCCAACACACGTGGTTTAAATCCTAGTAATGGGCCAATGGAATCGGGGTGTGTTTTAAAGTCAATGTTGAATGAGGAGAAAATACTGCAGCGATGAGTGTTGGTATTGTCTACAAGTTCAAACTTGTGCGTTCCGTTGAGAAATGACTTTAAACCATATTGATTGATCAACACCACATAAATGTGTTCATAAATATCATCGATCGTGTATCCACCAGAGGTCAAGGTGAGCACAGAATCATCATAGTAAAACTTGTTGTTCACATTTTCACGTATGTTGTATATTCGATTGTACGTTTCAAGAGAAACAAGTCCTAAACCATAGAGTTTTTCACTCAATTCGATAGGCGGGTAAAAGTCGAGGCTGACTTCAGGTCCACGTCCATGCAATGTAAACGTTTTACTTTCTGCCGACATACTGGTGGCGTTTTTGCTTATGCTGCGTCTTATATAAAAAAATTAAACACAAACGTCCACACTGTTGGCTGTTAAACGTTTGCTCTCGTTTCACATTATAATATATCTTGATCCTGTTTCCAAAATAGGTCACTAGTTCCATGGGCGGGGGCAAATTCCCAAAACTGTCAAAGTACCATACCGTGGATCCCTCTTTGACATAAGCTACATAATGCGTTCCTGGTCCTCGGTGATCATCCAAATTGACAACAGCACATTCCTGTTTCCAGGGTCGTGGGGGTAATTGGTTTCGCATAAACACACCTCGAAAATGAGAAAGCTTTAGTTGTTTAGCATAGCTTTCCACTTGTTAATGCGTCAGGGCATGTCTTGCTATGGCAGAGGTTAAAATTTTTTTTTTTTAATATTTCGAAATGGTGAAATCCCAAATCCTTGTTGATAAAAGGCTTGCTTTAAATTGGCATTTCTAGCCCCCATGGCAATCGCTTCCATCGTTTCATTGTGTCGCTGACTTTCTTTGAGTTGTTGCTTGCCCTGCTGCGCGGCTTTAATGGTTTTCGCCACTGCACTGGCACCGCCCAAAAGTGAACCCAGAGCAGCCAAACCAGCAAATAATGCAGGTAAAAATCCAGCTCGTTTGGGGACGGGAATCACTCGCCCTTGGTTTGAAACCTGTCGCCAACGTTTTGGAATAACATGTCTCTGTGCTGCTCGAAGGGCTTTCCTTATGGTCAATACATTATTTTTTCTTTTTTTCTTTCGCAAGGGCTTGTCCTCGAATGTTGTAAGCCCAGGCTTTGCCAAGGACAAAGTCCTTTTTTTAGTCTTTCTCACTGCATACCTTTGTTTCACCATGATGATAATGACCCACAACCTTTCACAAGAAAGTTTAAATCACAACTAACGTCAGATGGTTATTTCATGGCTGTATATTCCAATTCCACATAAAGTGGGAAATCGTTTATGGTTTTTCCCGCTTGCTTTTCATCCCATGTCAACATGAGATGAAGGGATAATTCGTCCCCTGCATTGACCATTTCATGGTTATGGATCAACATCCTATGACCATTTATCTTTATTTGTAAATGGTTCTTATCAGGTATGGCATATTTGATGTGAATGGTTCCATCATAGTGTAATCGATAGTGGCTTAAACCCGAAGCAAGCACATAGGTCGAGTGCTGATCATGGACTAACGGTAAATGGTTTCTGTCATTCACAGGTTTTTCATTTGTCAGATACACTAAAAATACACATGGGATAAATTTATAAAGCCTTTTCATTTCATGGGTCACGTAACGCTTGGTACAGACATCGTCTTCGTCTTGTGGGTCTTCCACGTGAATAATCCGATGGTGATTAGCGCTATAGCCATTCACCATAAGCTGTGGCACTTTGTCATAAAACTCATACACTTTGTTATCCACATACTTTTTCGTAGTAACGTCTGTAGACACTTGAGGATGTTTTACATGGGTTAACCGCTTTCCCTTAAAGTCATAATCTCCCTGTTTTGTGCGTGGCACTACTGACGTATCCACATAGTGTTTATTAGCAGGATCTGTTTCTTGTTTAGGATCATGTATGGGGACAGGCCTACCTTTGGCCATCAACGCACGTCCAAAGACATCCATCGTCAACCTGTAGTACCAGTCTACTGTTTCTATGACAAGGCTCGGTGTCCTGTATATAGACAGCCTGCTAGCCTGTCTAAGCCTTAGTTGAAATGAAGATTATTAAGCAGCAAGAGTCATTCCCCGTGGGGGACATGGTTTCCCATCTCTGTCCCACATCACGTGAACAACGCCATGGTTCACTGTTTCCATCTTCCATTCGCTGCATCATTGTGGGGCCTTCCGGCTGTGGAAAGACAAATCTTTTGCTAACGCTCATCACAGCGCCCAATGGTCTGCGTTTTCAAAATATTTATATTTTTGCAAAATCTCTCTACCAACCCCTCTACGTGTTTCTGGATCAAGTCATGTCTGGATTACAAAAAGAGAATATGGGTTATTTTACATTTTCCATGCAAGAAAATGTGATTTCACCGGATGAGGTAAAGCCTGATTCACTCATGATTTTCGATGATGTATCCACTGAACGTCAAGGCATCATTCAAAGCTATTTCAGCATGGGTCGTCACAAACATATCGATTGCTTCTATCTTGGACAAACGTATTCAAAAATGTCCAAACAGTTGATTCGTGACAATGCCAATGTCATTGTTTTATTTCGTCAGGACGAGAGGAACAGTCGTCACATTTATAATGAACATGTGAATCCGGATATGACCTTTCAAATGTTTACAGAATTGTGTGCCAAGTGCTGGAACACTCAACGTCATGCCTGTTTAGTGATTGACAAACAAAGTGAACTCAACCAAGGACGGTATCGCTTAGGGTTTGATCATTTTATTGCTATTTAAGGCCTTGTCTCATTCCCCGGCAAGTCATTTGCCAAGACACCATGGCGTTAGCAGAGAGTCAATTGAAAAAGCATATTATTAGAGCAAAAAATACTATTCGCCAAAAGTTTCGTCAATTGAAACAATCACGTGCAAATCATGCTTTGTTTATTCAGCAACATTTAGCACCTCCACTAAAAGCCATGTTGAAACCCTCTTTCAAGCCATCTGAAACGCTACCCACCGTTTCACAAGCCACGCAGACGCTGCACGAGGACCCTGAGGAAGAGGAAGAGGAACAGGAAGATTTGATTAGTGTTAGTGAAGTTGAGGATGAGGAGGAACAAGTGTTTACGCCTCAAAAAAGGCCGCACCCCTTGCAGAGTTTTTGAGAAAAAAGAAATCCTTGGCCATGGTCGAAACACCTTGCCCTTCCAGGGCGTCTCCGTTTTCACAACTCTTGGCCACCCCTCAACATAAAGCTCAACTGAAAACCATTTTAATAAAATATTATGGATCAACATTGGAACCCTATTTCACCGATCTATTTATTGGAAACACAGATACCACGTATGGTGTTCGCTATGAGGATGATAGTTTTAAAATTGGCGATTCATCCATTAAATTTGCTCGTACTAAAGCTGTCATTAAAAACATCAACTATAAATTAACGCCAGGACTGTTAAAGCTGCTCTTTTCTCGGACCCCCTCTTCCCATGATTATACGTCAGAGGATCTTGACAAATATAAATCCATTTTATTGGATACCCATGCTCACAAAAGACAGTATGATCCCACGCAACAAGTGAATGCCAATATATCTCAAAAATATAAAACCATCATTGCAAAAATGTTTCCCACTAGTCAAAGTACTCGTCGTAAAGCGTCCGCTTCGGGAGTGACATTTAAACCATTAAAACCCCTTGTGGATGTTACCTACTGGCACAATCCCAATAAGCTCGTCCAGCGGCTACAGTTGTTGCATGCTTCACGTCAAGCTGGCCACACCGGTCACGATTGGGAAATTCAAGAAATTGAACAAGAACTTCGAAATGCCAAAATTATTGTTTAAGCCCTCACCCATTAAAATGGGTATTGCTCACGAGTTGCATCGCCCAGCTAGGCGTCACTATCCACGACTAAAGGTGATTTCACGAGGTGTGGATGAACTTTGGCAGGCTGACTTGGTTGAAATGATACCCTATGCTGGCGTTAACGACGGTGTACGCTATATGTTGACCGTCATTGATATCTATTCCAAAATGGCCTTTGTTGAACCTGTGCGTCGCAAGTCTGGTCCACTTGTTACCAAGGCCTTTCAACATATTATTCAACACTCCAAACGTCAACCTCAGCTGCTACAAACTGACCAGGGGAAAGAATTTTTCAACAAGGATTTCTCCAGTTTTCTCAAATCTAAGGATATTCACCATTACACCACGTACAGCAACCTCAAAGCCAGTGTGGTCGAGCGGTTCAACCGAACTTTGAAAACCCATATGTGGAAAGCGTTTACCGCTCAGGGCAGTTATCGCTGGTTGGACATGTTACCTGAACTAGTGTCACGTTACAATGACACCAAACATAGAACGATTGGGATCAAGCCACGCCTCGTGACTAAAAATATTCAGCGATTGGATAAACTGTTCAACCCCATAAAAACAGCCGATCCTAAACGTCACCGACTGAACATTGGGGATTTTGTTCGTGTGAGCAAATTTAAGTCTGCCTTCAATAAGGGCTACACGCCTCAGTGGGGGACTGAACTATTTCGAATTCGTCAAGTCAACTTGGACACTCCAGTCACCTATTTACTCGAGGACCTCAACCATCAACCCATAAAAGGTAGATTTTATCTACATGAACTTCAGAAAACAGCATTTCCTCAGCATTATCTTGTGGAAAAAGTGTTGAAACAAAAAGGAAATAAACTCTACGTCAAATGGTTAGGGTTTAACTCTACGTTTAATTCTTGGATCAATAAATTACATGTTGTGTGAACCTGTGTACTTTTTATTTATTCACACATGTTGTACACCACCTATAGCTCTATGTGTACAGCGCTCCGCGCTTCATGCATGTTCATACATGTTTGTCTTTCCCTTTCCTCCTGTGTTCTCTCATACATTACCCCTCCCCTCTCCCTCCCTTCACCTCCCACCACTGCTGTTTGCAGCTCTTGCCTATCTATTGGTTGTGACATCATTCCGACAAGTTGCATCATACTTTTTACTGATTCAGCGATTCCCACGCTTTGAACATTCTCTTATCAGGCACGTGGACAGCTAACGTCCAAGGTGAACACCTGCGGTAGATCAAATTTCACGTCAACTTGCATTTTGTCACGTACGAAGCAAGACAGGATGTAACTTGTTAACAGTTATCGCGCATGTGGACAGATAACGTCCCAAGCGAACACCTGCGGTAGATCAAATTTCACATGAACTTGCATTTTGTCACGTACGAAGCAAAACAGGATGTCACTGGTTTAGCATACATGTGGTTTCACACATGTGTGTGCATGCCTTTCACACTCCCCTGCCACCACAATGGTCAGATTATTTCACCTTCAAGCGTCACCTGTTGTCAAGTCAGATCAGCGCATTCCAATAAGCTCAAATGACATTCACCTCCTGCTCCTCAACAAGTTTGTTTTCTGTACTCGCTTCGACCAACATAGAACCAAGTTCTCATCACCGTTTACACGTTAAAGGTAAAATATCAGAAAAACGCACGCTCGCTCTGTCATACACCGACCCGCCGAAATAGCGATTGTTCTATTGAACACAGCCACCATGGTCAGCGACAGGTTCGTTGAAACACACACCCAGCCTTATCGTCTCTCTCAACCACCACGCTTCATGAACATTATAAACAGGTAAAGAAAAAGAAAACGTTTTTTCAACATGTATGGCGTTAGGCCCTTTGTGAATTATTTTTTGTAAAAAAATATCTACCACATTTGAAAGGGGGCGTTAGCCCAAGTCCTAGGACACCTCGTACACGTCTCTAGCGTTATTGGTTCATGAGATATCGGCAAAAATCACAAAAAAACACGTGTTTACCCCAAAATCGAGTTTCCAAAATTTTTTTAAAAATATAACGTGTGGTCCATAGCAAAGAGGACGTCGGCCCGAGTCCTTGGACCCGTCGTACATGCCTCTAGCATACTTGGTTCGCGAGATATAGCAAAATGTTTAAAATCACGTTTTTACCCCAAAAAGACTGTGTTTCCAGATTTTCACCGTTTCGACACCTACTTTCCCGTAAAGAGCACGACGAGACGAAAAAAACGAATCCAAGCACGCCCTCCTAGCATCACTCCTTTCATTCCAAGGTCGCAGGGACTCACCACTTGCTAAGTGGAGCAGCTTTCCCCTTACCCCACTACTACCAAAACACAAATTTTTGCTCTAGCGACTTGAAATTTATTTTGGGGGTAGAGGGCATAGGGACCTTTCATTTATGTCAAATAAACGTTTTTGTAGAGTTCCTAGTTTCCAAAATATGGGATTTTCAAAATTCGAGTGTTTTCAAAAAAACATAAAAGTAAAAAAGTTTTATTACAAAAAATAAATGTAATAAAGACCATTCGTTTGAGCTATGGCACAACGTTCTATCATCTTTGGTTTTCAAACTATCACCAACTTTTGAAAACAAAAATTTTCAAAAAAATTTTCAAAAATATAACGAGTAGTCCACAGCAAAGAGGACGTCAGCCCGAGTCCAATGACACGTCATTTGTTAAAATCCGACCATGGGTTCACGAGATATAGGCTTGGACTCACGCGGCGGCCATGTTGGTTTGTTGGGCACAGGAGTGTCAAGTGGGGCAGAAGCACCACTACTCCACTACTCTCATCTGCACGACGTTAAGGAAAAACTTATTCTTGCAGGGGATTTCAATTGTATTAAACACCCAGAGGATTCCACTAGTCCATACAAAGGTGTCAACCCGGCTCTCAGGACCCTTCTTACCTCCCTACACCTCATTGATGCTGTGGATAGTTTAAGGGTGCCCCTGCCCCATTACACCTGTATAAGTCACAACTCCTCATCACGAATTGACCGCATCTACTTTTCACAGGAACTTATCCAGCCTAGACGATATGAAGTGATACCTGCCAGTTTCACTAACCATCATGCTATCGTATGTACAATCTCTTACCCCCATCCCATATTTCACATAGGAAGAGGTTATTGGAAACTGAATTGCTCGCTGTTACTGGAGGAGGAATGCCAAGATATTTTCAGACAACACTGGACTCGATGGGTCCAACAAAAATGCAAATTTCGCGACTGCGCAGACTGGTGGGATATTTTGGTTAAACCAGGGATCCGCCGCGTCTTTAAGAACATATCCTACCAACGAGGTCGGGAAAAATGGGATACAGTTGAATTTTACTATCGAGTTCTTCGCCAGCTCCAGCAAAGATCTGATGCTGGGGAGCGTATATATGACCAGATTCGGGAAGTTAAAACCAAGCTTTTGTCTCTACAGCAACGAACGCTCGCTCATATAAACGTGGCTTTAAAAGATCGTACAGTGCTCCCAGACGAAAGTGCAAGTGTATACCATATCGCCAAAGGACAACGTGAGCGGCAACGTAAATATATCCACCGCCTCCGCACCAGTACTGGAAGTGTCGTCACCTCCCCTGACGCTATATGTAGTGAAATATCACTATTTTATCAACGGTTCTACGCTCAGGCTCCAATTGATCCACAGCAGGTGACCCTATTGCTTTCATCTTGCAGTACCCATCTATCTCCGGACAACAAAACTCGGCTCAGCGCGGATGAAGAGATTCACTCTGTGGTTAAGCACCTCCCAAACAACCGCTCACCTGGCATTGATGGACTGCCATATGAAATGTATAAACACTTCTGGCCTCTCATTGGCAAAGAATTTTGTCAAGTCCTGCGTACCATTCTCTTTGTCAATCACATCACGAGGGTACCCTAGTCTTCATACCAAAAACATCCTCTCCCATGGCAGTTGGTGACTTCCGACCAGTTACTCTGCTCTGCAGTGATTATAAAGTCCTTACCAAAGTACTTGCATGCCGATTGAAGACTGTTCTACATGATATCATTGGTGATGAACAATGTTGCAGTATTCCTGGAAGAACTCTGTTAACAAACTTAGCGATACTACGGGACCTACACCTAAAAGCCGAAATGCTCCCCACTGAGCCAATGAGTTTTCTCACCTTGGATCTTGATAAAGCTTTCGATCGCATCAGTCATGAATACTTGTACATGGTCTTGCAGCACTTTGAATTTCCTGCAATCCTTATTGACTACATTCGTATGATAAATTGTAATGCTACGTCTCGAGTGCTCGTCAACGGTTTTCTTTCCCCTCTGATTCCAATACAACGATCAGTTAGGCAAGGATGTCCCCTCTCCATGCTACTTTTTGTCATTGGCCTTGAACCGTTCATTCGGACTACCCAGGTGAAGCTACAGGGTTACAAACTGTCCACACATGTTTTTGGCATGTGCGCCTATGCTGATGACGTATCCATATTGATCCGCAATAATGAAGACATCTCCCACATCGATAGCGTCCTTCAGCTCTACCATATCGCCTCTGGAGCACAATCGAACCCCCAGAAAACTGCTTTGCTTCCGCTCAATAACAACTCAGTGATTACCCAACAGCCCTGGTTCCGGATAGTAAATGAGGTGAAAATTCTTGGCATTACCTGGAAGCAATCGCTTCTGGACACGGTGCAAGCAAACTGGACTAAGGTCATTGCCAAAGTTAGGGGAGTGCTGATCCAATTTGGTCAAAGAAACCTCAATATAGTGCAACGGGTCATAGTCCTCAACGTGTTTGCGCTCTCTAAAATATGGTATGTCGCACAACTTTTCCCACTTCCCAAAATGTTTGAGAGCCAATTGGCAAAATATACAGGTTGGTTTCTATGGCAAAGATTTTTGTTCCGAGTACAACGGGAACAGTTGCATCTCCCATCCCGGCAAGGCGGGCTAGGGCTAACCGCTCATGGCATGAAATGCCGTGCACTCCTCTGCAAGAACGATATCACCATTCTTTCCCAACATGACACTTTTACGAAAGCGCTATACAAAGATATTCGAAACACAGCCCGTGGTTGTGATAGAGCTTTGCCGAAGATATTTAGGGACCATCAACAGCACCTTCTGGAAACTGTTCGCCAAATGCCTTCAGGGACTGTTCCAACGACGAAAAGTTTTTGTAACATGTTGCGGCAAGTAGTACACTCCAAACCGCGAATCGAGGCCACCACCCTCTACGTCCATTGGCCCACTGTTTGGAAAAATTTTGGGGCTATGACCATTTCTTCTGCTGTACACTCCCGGGTTTTTATCTTCCTCAACGATCTCATCCCAACCGCTCTACGGCGATATACCATCCGTCTTGAAGCTTACCCATGGTGTACTATATGTGGTCAAACTGATACGGCGATACACCGCTTCACATCATGCACGCGAGTTGCCTCCACGTGGCTGTGGTGTAAGGGAAACGTATGTCAACTATTAAATGTGCCCACGGATGACCTTGATGACAGGAAGTTGATTCGCTTGTCGGTGACCGCCTTCCCCCAAATTAAACAGACTGCCATTGTGTGGATAATGGGCCAATATGTACACTTCGTGATGGACAATGCTCAACATTACTCGTTCCTGGATCTCAGGTATCACCTGCAGAAAGAGCGTTGGAAGCTTAGTGAAAGTGGACAATTGTACGATAAATATGGACACTATCGTGATTTTCTTGTGATGTAATAGTATGGTATTTATCATATCTGAAAATTCTGTAATTCTGTAAAGAGCTAAAAAAAAAAAAAAAACGTGGTAGAGCGTTAGCCTATCGCTCAATTGCCTATGGTTCAAACCCGATCAGAGCTAGGTTTTTTGCTTGAAATGTTATATGTTTATTGTTTTGTAATGACTCAGATGTTTTAAAATTAAGCGTTATATTGTGCATATTATGGTGTAAAATATATATTTAATTAAAACATAATTCGCCAGCAGATTTACTCGAGACATCTAGCTGCCAAAAAGGTAACTGCACGCCGACCTACTTATTAACTTCCAGATTGTATTGAAAAGTTTCTTCTTCTGGCCGCTAGAATGCACTCGCTCTGTTAGGATTATATTGTTCGATATTTCACCACTAGATGTCACGACTAGTCTACGTGGGGCTCCATTGATTACTATACCATTGGCATTCTATGCGCATCGAATTTGAAGAATGACAAGATGATACTACGATACATTTTTACTTTTTATTTTAAAGGGTTTGTAACAGCCTATTTTGCGTTACTTGAAAATGTTATTTGAAGTAAAGAACAAAACGATTTCACATAGTAACTGAATTCAAGCCGTTGGTGTTAGTTCAGGTTATTAATTACTACTTTTATTTCAGGCAAATAGCAATCGAAAATATCCACATAGTTTGTATACACACGTCTCTGTAGGGTCATGGAAAGATTTGTTAATTCAATTAGGGTTGTGAAAGCCATGCACAACCAGACGTGTAAAGACATGCCTCAACTCAAAGTTGGATGTTGCCCACGGCAGGTCGTATATGTAATAATAATAATAATAATAATGTTATTGGTTTTACATCCCTTTTAACTACTGCTGCTTTTAGAGACACCGGGGTGCCGGAATTTTGGCCCGAAGGGGATCTTTAACGTGCCAGTAAATGTACTGACACGGCTCCCTCGCATTTGTGCACCCTCAAATGCCAGCTGACTGCGCCAGGATACGAACCTGCAACCTAGGGCCCAGCAAGCGAGAACGTTACCGCTGAGCTACGCAGCCAGTCCGGTCGATTATGTCTCCAGATCCATAACATTCTTGATATACTTCTTATCTTTCTTTCTTTCTTTCTTCAATGATGGTAGCAGTTTTTATCTAGGTTGTGGCGTTTGGTAGAGGTAAATCGTTTCTAAGGTCTTCAACAAAGAATAGTTCTATTATACTCTTTGATAATAACAACGAGTTATAACTATACTCATACATTTAGGAGAAAGTAGGCTATATGTTCTTTACTGAACATCTTGTTACAATTGCAAAGGATTGAACCCTAGAGAAAGTCTTGGCGAGACCACACCGGAGCCATCTGCTGAGAGACTCCTCAGCTAGCAGTACGCCGCGCCCCAGCCAGATGGCTGCCGCCGCCGCGCTGCCCTGCGGTCTAGAGGGAGGCTCGCCAGGTTACGGGGCTCCCATTGTAAATGTACATTTTTTAAGGTATTTATTTAATTATGAAGCATTTAAAGAGGAAGCGAGTGCGTTTGGAGCACGCATGGGGTTATGCAGAACCTGTAGGTACCCCTTATGTGTAGGTTGGTGTTAATAGGACCTTATGTTTGGTACAAAACCGGAATGAGACCTTAGCAGAGTAATATAGGGAGGATGATTTGTCCTAGACTGCCTTTTCTTAGCTAGCAGTACGCCGCTCTCCCGCCAGATGGCTGCTGCCCCCGCACTGCCCTGCGCTCTAGCGGCAAGCTCGCCAGGTTACGGTGCTCCCGTTAAAAGCCAAAGGCATTTGATTTCATGCCTGCCCGAGCAGTAGCATTTTGATTAGATTACATTCCGGACAAATTTAACCCATAGATTATTCCAAAATTACCTCCTTAGAAATGACTATCTTGTGTTACAATGTGTGAAAATTTCATTATTATTCTCTTTCAGAAATAAAGTATTTACCAAATAATTAGAAATAAGAAAGAAAGAAAGAAAGAAAGAAAGAAAGAAAGATAAAACATATTTCAAATACTTAGTTCAAACAAACTTCCTTCACATCTTTGGTTTCACTTTTCCAAATAGTGTATAAAGAAAATAGCGGAAACTGTCCATAGTTTCAACTCGTTCTGTTAGCGTGGGAGCGTAATAGTACGTATCAACGAAGAGTTAGGGTTAGCAACCCTGTAAGGACGTTCGTCAAACTATACTTTTTTTCTGCTTTATAAATCTCTGTTTGCAACCTCTGGAACTAGACTTCGTATCTTGTATTGTAACTGCACCAAATTGCTTATAAATACGATATATGTTTGACAACGCCAATTAGCTTAACTCCGAAACACTAGACGATGCGTTATGGCCCAGTGAAACGGTGAGCTTCTGCTATTATCTTCATAGGAGTAGTGTGTTTTGGACAGTTCAGATGCCTCCTCCTCCTCCCCTCCTCCCAAGATGGCGGCAGCCCGATAACTTCCGAACCCGTGGTCGGATTTTGACGAATGAGGTGTCATTGAACTCGGGCTGACACCCCCTTTCCAATGAACAACATATTTCAACCCCAAAAATAAAACCTACCCCTACTAGGGGTGAAATTGAATTTTTTAGAGAATCTCTCCTTCCAATTGCAACATGTGAGAGTTTGAATGCCGATATGGATTTAAACGTTGTTCCACATAAAGTGCATGTGTTTGGTCGATAGTCACTATGAATTAACATGCTTGTTTTTGTTTTTTACGCATGCCCACTCATGGCTTTTGTAAGAGGGTGGGGGAGCGGGTCCCTGTGGACGGGTTATTGTTGACGGGTCATTGTTGGCGGGGTCATGGCTGACGGGTCCTTGTGGACGAGTCCTTGTGGACAAGTCCTTGTTGACAGGTCCTTGTGGACAAGTCCTTCTGGACGAGTCCTTGTTGACAAGTCCTTGTGGACAGGTCCTTGTTGACAGGTCCTTGTGGTCGAGTCCTTGTGGACGAGTCCTAGTCCCTTTAGACTGATCCCTTTGGACCGGTCCCTTTGGCCTGGTTCCTACGGACGAGCCCATGAATTTATTTATATTATGTCACAGGGTTAAAGTACATTTTGCGTGTAAAGCAGTGTGTTGAACTGACGTTGTTCATTGCTACTATAATGGGATAACGATATGAAAGGAAAGTGACGAAATACATGTGAACACGTGTGAGATGACCTTATTACCGTCCTCCATGTGAAACAAGTCACATCCTGTTTTGGTTCATATGTGAGAAAATGCAAGTTCATGTGTAATATGACCTAACACACAAGTGTACACATGTGCACGTGCACGATAAGAGCTAACAAGTCACAACCTGTTTTGACAGTGGTGGGAATAAGGCTAGAGACATGTACGAGTAGTCAAATTACCCCGGCAGACAACCCCTTTCCTATGGATAACTTATTTCCACTTTAAAATAAAATCTACCTCTACTAGAGGGTGAAATAATAATTTTTAGGTAAAAGTCGCTTTCCATGTGCAACATGTGGGAGTTTGTATGCCAATATGAAATTAAACTCGTTCCACATAAAGTGCATGTATACAACTGAATGCCGCTATGATTTATAATTTTTTGTTTTTGTTTTGTTTAACGAATGCGCAATTGTTTTTTGTAAGAGGGCGGGCTTTTTGAATAATGATTTATAGATACGTTTTTTTTTACAAATTAACCAAAGATCCAAAAACTAATAGGTCATCGGCTTTTTAGTATCTTATGAACTAAGAAAGCTAGGGACTTGTATGAGGGGTCGTTGGACTTGGGGTGACGCCCTGATTTTGAATGTATTATTCATTTTTTGTCAAAAGGGCCTAACTGCACTTTCGTTAATATCTCGCTAACTAATAATGACAGAGGGTCAAGTGAGATGTCATAGAACTTAAAATGGCCAACCCCTCCCCATGACTAATGAATTTACCCCAAAATAAAACAGCAAGGTCATTAACCTAAGATTTTATCAACTAATAATCAGAGAGGGACAAGTAAGGTGTCACAAGACTCAGGATGGCCAACCCTTTTCCATGACCAACGAATTTACCCAAAATACCCAAAACAGCATGGTCATTGACCTAAGATTTTATAAACTTATCAGTGAGGTGTCATAGGACTACGAATGGTTAACCCTTTCCCATGACCAATGAATTTACCCCAAAAATCCAAAACAGCAAGGTCATTGACCTGAGATTTTATAAACTAATAATCGGATATCAACATGTGAGGTGTCATAGGACTTAGAATGGTCAACCCTTTCCCATGGCTAATGAATTTACCCAAAAATACCCAATACACCAAGGTCATCGACCTGAGATTTTATAAACTAATAATCGGATATGGACATGTGAAATGTTTACAGTGAGTGATTAAACATAGCTAGGTAGTGATAGAATTATTGTAGGCTACATGTATGGTGACTGACAAATCTGGAACTTGTTTTCAGATCAAACTGCAGTACAGAGAGAGTATAGGTTGTAGGTATGGGATAATAAATGACAAATGGTGTATACGAAATCTGATTTATCGAATCAAGAAATAAGAGTAGACAATATTTAATTGATTGGTTAAAGAGGATAGCTAAAATCCTAAAAGTTGACTATATCGAACTAAACTGATCCAAGCTGAATCAAACCCAACTAAACCGAACTAAACCGAAGCAAACTTAATAAAAAACAAGCCAATGGTTTAAGTGTAAAACTTGTGGGTGAATGTGGTCATTGGTAATGTCAGAAAAAGAAAGGGATAACGCTCTACCTGTAGAGGGTAAGGCAAAGCTAGTGCATAATGCTAATGCACACACACAAGTACATGAAACATACACACAACTAACCTATACTGTTTTTATGGGTTGACTGTTAAAACTTGCTCAGTGGTTACTGGGACAAGATGGTTGCTACACACAACAAGCGTTAAATACTTGAGGCTAATAATCTACACACACACACACACACACACACACACACACTTGTTCTAAACTAAACTGTCTTGCTGACAGTGCTCACACTGTAGGAAGATGACAGAAATGCTTGGCTAACAGAAATACATTCATTTCTGGTTGTCTAATGTTACCAGCTAACCATTTTGTGCTGCAGTGGCGAGCACATGTGCCACTTACACTAGAGATTTTAACTCGATTTCAAGCTCTAAGTCCTAGAACGAATCAAACTAAGAAAAAAAGGGCATGGTGGCGCAGTGGTTAAGCTGTTAGCCTTTCACTAAAGTGGACTAGGGTTTGATTTCAGGTTAATACGCATGTCATAAATATAAAAAAGCAGAGATAATGTTTTAAACCGATTACACTCGTCTCTTTTCAAATTATTACTTGGATTACAAATACAAAGGTGGACTGGGTGTGATATACAGTTAATGCTGCCTATCGCACACTAGCTGTAAGGAAGCCATATGTAGAGCTATATGTAGAGAACTACCTAGCGATTTCATGAACTGGTATAGCTATGTCGCATAAACGGTGCAGGATACAATCCAGCAACTATAATTCGTATCTTGTGGAACAGAGAAAATGCACTTTTACCTTGATGGATAACAAATGTGTGCAGAGCAATGACCTACGCATTAGCCTACCAAGGGGTTATAACCACGAGGAGGAGGTGCGATTTCTATATTTTAGTGTTTAGAGACATGGTTTTTGTAACCAGTAGATTTAATTGATTTAGTATTTTGTAAAAAAATTTTTAATTGTAAATAGTTAATTTTTTGTAAATAGTGGAAACCATTTATTTTTGTGATGGTAAATGTTAAATGTATAATTAAAGTTCTTTGGGATGAATGTGCATGTCAATGACGTGTTTAGGGATAAATAGAGTGGTTGTGTGTTTGTTCTCAAAGACAGGTATGGTTGTGTGGATGTATGACTACACAGAAAGAGAGAGAGATAGAGTAGAAACAGCCTTACCTGCAGTAGTAATAGTAGACCTCTATGTTTTGATTACACATAGACAGACTGTACGATCGCAATGGCCAAGCACTCACTTTAACACCATTTAAAATGAAAAAAATCATGTTTCGCAAATATGAACTTTTGACATAAACCAAATAAAAATAAAATGTGTAAACAACTAATTGGAAAATCCATGTTTCCATATCATGAAATTCAAAAACTTTAAACTGACATTTAAAAGAAATGTAAATTGAAAATTGACAAATTGTAATGAGTGAAATGTGAAAATGAACAAATGGCTATCATTATTTTTAAAAAAATAAAAAAATAGTGCTGTATGGTTGAGGTGTGAATCAAACCCTACTTATTTTGGACCACCGGAGACTGAGTATACATGTTTTAATCCTCATACCACTTTTAAAATTTTGTGTTAAAGCTAGGAATTGAACCCAAGAGCTTGTAGTGGGAGACAAAGGTTAGAATATGTTAAACAGATAGCCTTGAATGTAGGATGTGGTAGCTATATAGAGATGAAACGATTAGCTCGGGACAGATAGGCACTGAGATCTGCATCAAACCAGTCAAAGGACTAAAGACTCAAACAACAACATGTACGTTCACCAAAATAATATTGTGTAACGGTAAATGTTAGTCAACGAACAGTAATGCATTACTAAAACCCATGACACGATACCTAAGACCTTTTCTAAAATGATTTTAAAATGCCTTTAACCCTATATTGAACATCCAGTTCACAAGACTCATAACTGCAATGTTATGGTAAAACAAAACAAAATCTATATTTCAAAACAAGCAAGTGGTTTAGTCAATGTATACTGGAAAAAGTTTTGTAAACACTCAAGTCCTCAAGACCAATTAAATTAGTAACTGTCATGTTGGCCGAGTGGTTAAGGTGTTTGACTTAAGTTCAAATTTCTGTATAAGGAAGCAAGGGTTCAAATCCCTTACCTGACATAACTATTGCCTTAACATGGCTTGGCCACACTGTATTATTATTATGATACTCGGTACACAAACCATAGATATAGTGTATTGTTTAAGGCCACTCTCTTTCTGAACATAGTCAGAGACTGTTGATGGTTAACAATTGTATTAATAGTGGGACATGGGGATAGCAATTAAGAAAAAACAGCCAATACCCATACAATATTTTTATTCATTTAGTTTTTTTACAATAGTTACACACTGAATACAACTTTTTATCTCTTTGCCATTGTTTGATATAGATTTTAAACACAACGCTTGTTGTAGATCCTTTTACAACTTTCTCTAGGTACTCTTGTTCTTAAAAACTGGGGAAGCCGTAATGGTTTTATAGACATTAAACCCTCATCCTCTTCTTTTTCATCATCATCATCATCATCATCATCATCATTATAAATATTATCTTTATAATTATTATAGTCATTGTCACCATCATTATCATCATCATCATCATCATTCTCAACATCACTAGAACTATCCAATTCCTTTTTTTCCTTTTCAAAACGAACCTCTTGAAGAGTCTGTGTTGCTTTTGATAGTGTTACTGTTTTATTGAACGTTGACAACTGTCCTAACATGACTTTTTGAGGAGATAAATGTTTTTTCACAAGGAAGTCACTATGTTGAGTAACACTATGTTTTTGTTGGGCTTGCTTTTTCTTGTTCTTTTGATCATGTTTTGTTAACACTAGTGTTTCATTTGGTATACCACATTGATGAGTACCCACACTTAAGACCTCACCATGTTTACTTTTTAGATGACCTAGACATTTTGTTGATCTTTGTTTTGAGCACTGCCAAAATATGATGCCATTCGCATTTTCTCGCTTATAGTTATAAGAGTACCCATGATACAGGGCACGTGGTTTACCTTTATTGGTTATAGTATATTCCATAGTAGCCACTGACTTGTATAGTCGATCCGCCTACTACAAAGGTCTGAACACTTGTGGTGAAAGAATGATGTTGTGTTGACGTTTTATGCAGGATGATGTTGGTGGCATATGCGGGTGGCTTTTGTGGGTGGCTTATGTTGATGACATGTGTTGTTGGCTGATTTTGGTGGCTTATGTTGATGGTTTGTGGTGGTGGCTTATGTTGATGGTTTATGGTGGTGGCTTATGTCGGTGGCTTATGGTGATGGCTTATGTCGGTGGCTTATGGTGGTGGCTTATGTTGGTGGCTTATGTTGGTGGCTTATGGTGGTGGCTTATGATGGTGGCTTATGGTGGTGGCTTATGGTGGTGGCATATGATGGTGGGTTATGGTGGTGGTTTATGGTGGCTTATGGTGGTGGCTTATGATGGTGGCTTGTGGTGATGGCTTATGGTGGCTTATGGTGGTGACTTATAGTGGTGGCCTATGTTGGTGGCTTATTTTTTGGTGGTTTACGTTAATACCTTATATGTAATGGTTTATTTGACAAGTTATTGATGTCAATGTATTTAGAGGATTTTTCTCTTGGTCTTGGAAAGTATCTCAACCCTTTTTTTATGGTAGAATAATGCTTACCGCCATGTTTGTAAGCAACAACAACACACTAAAATTCCAAGAATCCAAAGTACTCTAAGGTTAATGATTGTCTCTCAACTCCATTCAACGTCTAGTCAAAAACATTATATATTTTTCACATTTTTCAAAAAAGGTAAATTGGAAAAGTAGGCTATATGTTTAAACTAAAAATCATATCAAATCATATGCTAACTTCCAACACCTACGTCTATCCCACTCTCAGTCAAAAAATATAATATTCTTCAAATTTTTTCCAAAACAGTATTTGGAAAGTAGGCCATATTTTGAAAACTAATCATCCTATAAAGTTATATATAGACTCAAACCAATGGCTTTTATATCCTTAATCGTAAGAACAAAATATGGAATTTTTGACATTTTTTCCAAAAATGTTCATTTTAAAACGGGGCTATATTTTGGAAACTAGGAATTTTACAAGAAAGTTTGTTTAACGTAAATGACAGGTATTTACCCCTACTACCAACAAACCAAGTCCCAGGTCTCTGGGACAAAATAAAAAAAAAAGTTCAATTTGGAAAGTAGGCGATATTTTGAAAACTAATCATCCTAAAAAGTCATATATAGACTCAAACCAATGGCTTTTATGTCCTTAATTGGTAGAACAAAACTTAACATTTTTTCAGTTTTTCCAAAAAAGTCCAATTTTCAAAATTGTCTATATTTTGGGAACTAAGAATTTTACAAAAAAGTTCGTTTAACGAAAATGAAAGGTCTTAACCCCCCCCCTCTACACAAAACATTAATTTCAGGTCCCTAGGACAAAAACTGTGCAGTAGTTTTTTTTTTTTTGGGGGGGGGGGTTCTATACCCTCCACCTCCTCACCCTCCACACAAGATGGCGGCCATAGCTTAACTTAACCTAGCCTAACCTAACAAAATGGCGGCCGTAGCTTAACTTAACCTAGCCTAACCTAACTAGATGGAGGCCATAGCCTCACTTAACCTAACCTAACCTAACCTAACTTAACTTAAACCGACGAGGCGCGATCAAAAAATTTTCAAGATGGTGGTCATAGCTTAACTGAACCTAGTCTAACCTAACCTAAACCTACGAGGTGTGATCATAAAGTTCCAAGATGGTGGTCGTAGCTTAACTCAACCTAACCTAACCCTACGAGGTATGATCAAAAAGTTCCAAAATGGCTGCCGTAGCTTAACTTAACCTTCGATTGAATCCTGTTGATTGACCCCTTTTGATTGATCTCTGTTGATGTATCCCTTTGGACTGGTCCCTGTTGACTAGCCCCCTTTGGACGGGTCCTTTTTGAAGGGAGTCATTTTTAACGGGTCCCGGAGGACGGGTCCTTGTTGACGGGTCCCTGTGGGCAGGTCCCCTTTGACATAATTAGGATAAAATGCAAGGGCCAGTCCATAGGGATCAGTCCAAAGGACCTCAGTCCAAAGGACCCGCCCACAGGGACCCGTCAACAAGGACCCGTACTCCGGGACCCGTTAAAAATGACTCCCTTCAAAAAGGACCCGTCCAAAGGGGGCTAGTCAACAGGGACCAGTCCAAAGGGATACATCAACAGAGATCAATCAAAAGGGGTCAATCAACAGGATTCAATCGAAGGTTAAGTTAAGCTACGGCAGCCATTTTGGAACTTTTTGATCATACCTCGTAGGGTTAGGTTAGGTTGAGTTAAGCTACGACCACCATCTTGGAACTTTGTGATCACACCTCGTAGGTTTAGGTTAGGTTAGACTAGGTTCAGTTAAGCTATGACCACCATCTTGAAAATTTTTTGATCGCGCCTCGTCGGTTTAAGTTAAGTTAGGTTAGGTTAGGTTAAGTGAGGCTATGGCCTCCATCTAGTTAGGTTAGGCTAGGTTAAGTTAAGCTACGGCCGCCATTTTGTTAGGTTAGGCTAGGTTAAGTTAAGCTATGGCCGCCATCTTGTGTGGAGGGTGAGGAGGTGGAGGGTATAGAACCCCCCCCCCCAAAAAAAAACTACTGCACAGTTTTTGTCCTAGGGACCTGAAATTTATGTTTTGGGTAGAGGGGGGGGGGTTAAGACCTTTCATTTTCGTTAAACGAACTTTTTTGTAAAATTCTTAGTTCCCAAAATATAGACAATTTTGAAAATTGGACTTTTTTGGAAAAACTGAAAAAATGTTAAGTTTTGTTCTACCAATTAAGGACATAAAAGCCATTGGTTTGAGTCTATATATGACTTTTTAGGATGATTAGTTTTCAAAATATCGCCTACTTTCCAAATTGAACTTTTTTTTTTGGATTTTGTCCCAGAGACCTGGGACTTGGTTTGTGGGTAGCGGGGGTAAATACCTGTCATTTACGTTAAACAAACTTTCTTGTAAAATTCCTAGTTTCCAAAATATAGCCCCGTTTTAAAATGAACATTTTTGGAAAAAATGTCAAAAATTCCATATTTTGTTCTTACGATTAAGGATATAAAAGCCATTGGTTTGAGTCTATATATGACTTTATAGGATGATTAGTTTTCAAAATATGGCCTACTTTCCAAATACTGTTTTGGAAAAAATTCGAAGAATATTATATTTTTTGACTGAGAGTGGGATAGACGTAGGTGTTGGAGTTAGCATATGATTTGATATGATTTTTAGTTTAAACATATAGCCTACTTTTCCAATTTACCTTTTTGAAAAATGTGAAAAATATATAATGTTTTTGACTAGACGTTGAATGGAGTTGAGAGACAATCATTAACCTTAGAGTACTTTGGATTCTTGGAATTTTAGTGTGTTGTTGTTGCTTACAAACATGGCGGTAAACATTATTCTACCATAAAAAAAAGGGTTGAGATACTTTCCAAGACCAAGAGAAAAATCCTCTAAATACATTGACATCAATAACTTGTCAAATAAACCATTACAAATAAGGTATTAACGTAAACCACCAAAAAATAAGCCACCAACATAGGCCACCACTATAAGTCACCACCATAAGCCACCATAAGCCATCACCACAAGCCACCATCATAAGCCACCACCATAAGCCACCATAAACCACCACCATAACCCACCATCATATGCCTCCAACATAAGCCACCACCATAAGCCACCATAATAAGCCACCACCATAAGCCACCAACATAAGCCACCAACATAAGCCACCACCATAAGCCACCGATATAAGCCACCGACATAAGCCACCACCATAAACCATCAACATAAGCCACCACCACAAACCATCAACATAAGCCACCAAAATCAGCCAACAACACATGTCATCAACATAAGCCACCCACAAAAGCCACCCGCATATGCCACCAACATCATCCTGCATAAAACGTCAACACAACATCATTCTTTCACCACAAGTGTTCAGACCTTTGTAGTAGGCGGATCGACTATACAAGTCAGTGGCTACTATGGAATATACTATAACCAATAAAGGTAAACCACGTGCCCTGTATCATGGGTACTCTTATAACTATAAGCGAGAAAATGCGAATGGCATCATATTTTGGCAGTGCTCAAAACAAAGAACAACAAAATGTCTAGGTCATCTAAAAAGTAAACATGGTGAGGTCTTAAGTGTGGGTACTCATCAATGTGGTATACCAAATGAAACACTAGTGTTAACAAAACATGATCAAAAGAACAAGAAAAAGCAAGCCCAACAAAAACATAGTGTTACTCAACATAGTGACTTCCTTGTGAAAAAACATTTATCTCCTCAAAAAGTCATGTTAGGACAGTTGTCAACGTTCAATAAAACCGTAACACTATCAAAAGCAACACAGACTCTTCAAGAGGTTCCTTTTGAAAAGGAAAAAAGGGAATTGGATAGTTCTAGTGATGTTGAGAATGATGATGATGATGATGATAATGATGGTGACAATGACTATAATAATTATAAAGATAATATTTATAATGATGATGATGATGATGATGATGATGATGATGATGAAAAAGAAGAGGATGAGGGTTTAATGTCTATAAAACCATTGCGGCTTCCCCAGTTTTTAAGAACAAGAGTACCTAGAGAAAGTTGTAAAAGGATCTACAACAAGCGTTGTGTTTAAAATCTATATCAAACAATGGCAAAGAGATAAAAAGTTGTATTCAGTGTGTAACTATTGTAAAAAAAACTAAATGAATAAAAATATTGTATGGATATTGGCTGTTTTTTCTTAATTGCTATCCCCATGTCCCACTATTAATACAATTGTTAACCATCAACAGTCTCTGACTATGTTCAGAAAGAGAGTGGCCTTAAACAATACACTATATCTATGGTTTGTGTACCGAGTATCATAATAATAATACAGTGTGGCCAAGCCATGTTAAGGCAATAGTTATGTCAGGTAAGGGATTTGAACCCTTGCTTCCTTATACAGAAATTTGAACTTAAGTCAAACACCTTAACCACTCGGCCAACCTGACAGTTACTAATTTAATTGGTCTTGAGGACTTGAGTGTTTACAAAACTTTTTCCAGTATACATTGACTAAACCACTTGCTTGTTTTGAAATATAGATTTTGTTTTGTTTTACCATAACATTGCAGTTATGAGTCTTGTGAACTGGATGTTCAATATAGGGTTAAAAGCATTTTAAAATCATTTTAGAAAAGCTCTTAGGTATCGTGTCATGGGTTTTAGTAATGCATTACTGTTCGTTGACTAACATTTACCGTTACACAACATTATTTTGGTGAACGTACATGTTGTTGTTTGAGTCTTTAGTCCTTTGACTGGTTTGATGCAGATCTCAGTGCCTATCTGTCCCGAGCTAATCGTTTCATCTCTATATAGCTACCACATCCTACATTCAAGGCTATCTGTTTAACATATTCTAACCTTTGTCTCCCCCTACAAGCTCTTGGGTTCAATTCCTAGCTTTAACACAAAATTTTAAAAGTGGTATGAGGATTAAAACATGTATACTCAGTCTCCGGTGGTCCAAAATAAGTAGGGTTTGATTCACACCTCAACCATACAGCACTATTTTTTTATTTTTTTAAAATAATGATAGCCATTTGTTCATTTTCACATTTCACACATTACAATTTGTCAATTTTCCATTTGCATTTCTTTTAAATGTCAGTTTAAAGTTTTTGAATTTCATGATATGGAAACATGGATTTTCCAATTAGTTGTTTACACATTTTATTTTTATTTGGTTTATGTCAAAAGTTCATATTTGCGAAACATGATTTTTTTCATTTTAAATGGTGTTAAAGTGAGTGCTTGGCCATTGCGATCGTACAGTCTGTCTATGTGTAATCAAAACATAGAGGTCTACTATTACTACTGCAGGTAAGGCTGTTTCTACTCTATCTCTCTCTCTTTCTGTGTAGTCATACATCCACACAACCATACCTGTCTTTGAGAACAAACACACAACCACTCTATTTATCCCTAAACACATCATTGACATGCACATTCATCCCAAAGAACTTTAATTATACATTTAACATTTACCATCACAAAAATAAATGGTTTCCACTATTTACAAAAAATTATCTATTTACAATTAAAAATTTTTTTACAAAATACTAAATCAATTAAATCTACTGGTTACAAAAACCATGTCTCTAAACACTAAAATATAGAAATCGCACCTCCTCCTCGTGGTTATAACCCCTTGGTAGGCTAATGCGTAGGTCATTGCTCTGCACACATTTGTTATCCATCAAGGTAAAAGTGCATTTTCTCTGTTCCACAAGATACGAATTATAGTTGCTGGATTGTATCCTGCACCGTTTATGCGACATAGCTATACCAGTTCATGAAATCGCTAGGTAGTTCTCTACATATAGCTCTACATATGGCTTCCTTACAGCTAGTGTGCGATAGGCAGCATTAACTGTATATCACACCCAGTCCACCTTTGTATTTGTAATCCAAGTAATAATTTGAAAAGAGACGAGTGTAATCGGTTTAAAACATTATCTCTGCTTTTTTTATATTTATGACATGCGTATTAACCTGAAATCAAACCCTAGTCCACTTTAGTGAAAGGCTAACAGCTTAACCACTGCGCCACCATGCCCTTTTTTTCTTAGTTTGATTCGTTCTAGGACTTAGAGCTTGAAATCGAGTTAAAATCTCTAGTGTAAGTGGCACATGTGCTCGCCACTGCAGCACAAAATGGTTAGCTGGTAACATTAGACAACCGGAAATGAATGTATTTCTGTTAGCCAAGCATTTCTGTCATCTTCCTACAGTGTGAGCACTGTCAGCAAGACAGTTTAGTTTAGAACAAGTGTGTGTGTGTGTGTGTGTGTGTGTGTGTGTGTAGATTATTAGCCTCAAGTATTTAACGCTTGTTGTGTGTAGCAACCATCTTGTCCCAGTAACCACTGAGCAAGTTTTAACAGTCAACCCATAAAAACAGTATAGGTTAGTTGTGTGTATGTTTCATGTACTTGTGTGTGTGCATTAGCATTATGCACTAGCTTTGCCTTACCCTCTACAGGTAGAGCGTTATCCCTTTCTTTTTCTGACATTACCAATGACCACATTCACCCACAAGTTTTACACTTAAACCATTGGCTTGTTTTTTATTAAGTTTGCTTCGGTTTAGTTCGGTTTAGTTGGGTTTGATTCAGCTTGGATCAGTTTAGTTCGATATAGTCAACTTTTAGGATTTTAGCTATCCTCTTTAACCAATCAATTAAATATTGTCTACTCTTATTTCTTGATTCGATAAATCAGATTTCGTATACACCATTTGTCATTTATTATCCCATACCTACAACCTATACTCTCTCTGTACTGCAGTTTGATCTGAAAACAAGTTCCAGATTTGTCAGTCACCATACATGAAGCCTACAATAATTCTATCACTACCTAGCTATGTTTAATCACTCACTGTAAACATTTCACATGTCCATATCCGATTATTAGTTTATAAAATCTCAGGTCGATGACCTTGGTGTATTGGGTATTTTTGGGTAAATTCATTAGCCATGGGAAAGGGTTGACCATTCTAAGTCCTATGACACCTCACATGTTGATATCCGATTATTAGTTTATAAAATCTCAGGTCAATGACCTTGCTGTTTTGGATTTTTGGGGTAAATTCATTGGTCATGGGAAAGGGTTAACCATTCGTAGTCCTATGACACCTCACTGATAAGTTTATAAAATCTTAGGTCAATGACCATGCTGTTTTGGGTATTTTGGGTAAATTCGTTGGTCATGGAAAAGGGTTGGCCATCCTGAGTCTTGTGACACCTTACTTGTCCCTCTCTGATTATTAGTTGATAAAATCTTAGGTTAATGACCTTGCTGTTTTATTTTGGGGTAAATTCATTAGTCATGGGGAGGGGTTGGCCATTTTAAGTTCTATGACATCTCACTTGACCCTCTGTCATTATTAGTTAGCGAGATATTAACGAAAGTGCAGTTAGGCCCTTTTGACAAAAAATGAATAATACATTCAAAAACAGGGCGTCACCCCAAGTCCAACGACCCCTCATACAAGTCCCTAGCTTTCTTAGTTCATAAGATACTAAAAAGCCGATGACCTATTAGTTTTTGGATCTTTGGTTAATTTGTAAAAAAAACGTATCTATAAATCATTATTCAAAAAGCCCGCCCTCTTACAAAAAAACAATTGCGCATTCGTTAAACAAAACAAAAACAAAAAATGATAAATCATAGCGGCATTCAGTTGTATACATGCACTTTATGTGGAACGAGTTTAATTTCATATTGGCATACAAACTCCCACATGTTGCACATGGAAAGCGACTTTTACCTAAAAATTATTATTTCACCCTCTAGTAGAGGTAGATTTTATTTTAAAGTGGAAATAAGTTATCCATAGGAAAGGGGTTGTCTGCCGGTATAATTTGACTACTCGTACATGTCTCTAGCCTTATTCCCACCACTGTCAAAACAGGTTGTGACTTGTTAGCTCTTATCGTGCACGTGCACATGTGTACACTTGTGTGTTAGGTCATATTACACATGAACTTGCATTTTCTCACATATGAACCAAAACAGGATGTGACTTGTTTCACAAGGAGGACGGTAATAAGGTCATCTCACACGTGTTCACATGTATTTCGTCACTTTCCTTTCATATCGTTATCCCATTATAGTAGCAATGAACAACGTCAGTTCAACACACTGCTTTACACGCAAAATGTACTTTAACCCTGTGACATAATATAAATAAATTCATGGGCTCGTCCGTAGGAACCAGGCCAAAGGGACCGGTCCAAAGGGATCAGTCTAAAGGGACTAGGACTCGTCCACAAGGACTCGACCACAAGGACCTGTCAACAAGGACCTGTCCACAAGGACTTGTCAACAAGGACTCGTCCAGAAGGACTTGTCCACAAGGACCTGTCAACAAGGACTTGTCCACAAGGACTCGTCCACAAGGACCCGTCAGCCATGACCCCGCCAACAATGACCCGTCAACAATAACCCGTCCACAGGGAACCGCTCCCCCACCCTCTTACAAAAGCCATGAGTGGGCATGCGTAAAAAACAAAAACAAGCATGTTAATTCATAGTGACTATCGACCAAAGACATGCACTTTATGTGGAACAACGTTTAAATCCATATCGGCATTCAAACTCTCACATGTTGCAATTGGAAGGAGAGATTCTCTAAAAAATTCAATTTCACCCCTAGTAGGGGTAGGTTTTATTTTTGGGGTTGAAATATGTTGTCCATTGGAAAGGGGGTGTCAGCCTGAGTTCAATGACACCTCATTCGTCAAAATCCGACCACGGGTTCGGAAGTTATCGGGCTGCCGCCATCTTGGGAGGAGGGGAGGAGGAGGAGGCATCTGAACTGTCCAAAACACACTACTCATAGGCTATTTGATTTTGCTACGTATGAGGAAACCACATAAGGTATTGTTTGTCACAGAGGCTGGTAAAACGCTGCAGACAAGTCGCTGATGTTTCCTAATTGGACTATGCTCCTTCCGGGGCGACACACAAGGCCATCTTGCTTAGGACTGAGCATCGAGTCGTACTTACAGGAAACGTATAAAATATGGAATCGAAATTTAAAAGCTTTGAACATTCCTTTACAATGGTAGTTAAATGTGTTTCTGTTTTTACAGTTTGATATATTTTAAATCTGCTCTTTTTTTAATAATTCCGCAGGTAATCCATATACATACAGTATAATGCATATGTAAATTTAATACCTTTGAATATTATGAATTATTTGGTCTCAGAGAGTCTAATAAATGGGAGGAGTCTGGTAGGTCCTATCAGCAAACAGTGGAATACCGTATAGCTGAAACAATATACCCGAGGAAACGTTAAAAAATATCCATTAACAAAGAACAATGGTTTGGTAACAAAATATCTGCATGGCACATTTCCCTTCAATTATTACATTTGAAAAAGTAATTTGAATGAAATCACTGTGGGGGTAGCTGTTAGTAAAACGTGGACACAATGGACACGTTAATTAGCAAACGAAATGATTAGAAATGATGGACAATTATGGCTGACGGGACATTTACTGGAGGGGTGCGAGGGTGGTGCGAGATTGGAAGCTACACATTTCGTGTCTCCAGCATGTTGATTTACTTTCATACGGTTGAAGCCTCCAGCAATGATTTGCTGTTAGAGGTATTATGAAAAATGGGACAGGGACGCTTGAAAACTTCTCTCGTATTAATCTTTTGAGTCTCAAAATTCCCGTAGCTCTACATCCACAAGTTCATAAATAGCTTGCAAAATAACATAAAAAGAGCTTAAATGGTAGAGGGCAACATTCTCACACAGCGAATTTTGCATAAACAGCAACCCACTATTTTAAATATTTAGTTTTTAACTTGTAACTTGTAACTTGTTACTTGTAATTTGTAATTTTTCTTTTTTCTTTTTTCATTTTTCATTTATCATTTTGTATATTTTTGATGTGTAACATCCTTCCACTCGGTTGCTGGATATTTTTAATGTGTAACATATTTCCATTCGGTTGCTGTATATTTTTTGTGGAGTGATTTTGTAAAAAGGGACGGAAATGGGACGGAAACAATGAGTGCGCGCGGTGGCAGAGATTGGTACAACGGCGTACAGTCTGCCATGTGGCTATGTGGAATGTAAATCGCATATGGTTTACTTCAAGATTCCTACAATAAATCATCTTGAAATTGTCATTCTTTGGTGTGAAAATATTCATTATATCATATTGGTTGAAAACAATTACGATTTATTAAATCGTATTTCTTTTGCTGTAATCTTAATTAATGTAAGCCAAAATGACGGTCAAAATACAGCACTATTATATCATATTTGCTGAAAGGATTTGTCACTGGAGTTTGCAAGTGGTTATTGCAGAAATCCTTCATGTTTGCTGGCACAAGGTAGCACTATGAGTTCATTCTAAAAAAAATTGCAAGTAAGTAATATGGAATTTTTCGAATAAATATTTTAGTGCGGATCTCTTTCATACTTTTAGGTTAATTTCTACAATTTCACATTTCATCTAAGCTAGGGTTGTCCTAGGACTCGGGGTGACACCCACGTTTTCTTATAGCCCCCTTAATTTAACAAAAGGACCCTAAACTAAAGAATCATGGGCTCTTTAATATTTCGCGAACCTATAATGATAGGGACTTGTATGAAGTGTCCTAGGAGTCGGGGTGACGCCCCCGATTTTCTATCCCCTTTTAATTTAACCAAAGGACCCAAAACTAAAGGGTCATCAGCTCTTTAATATTTCGCGAACCAACAATGTTAGGGACTTGTATGAGGTGTTGTAGGACTAGGGATGACGCACATTTTTTCATGATTTTGTGATTTGCAGAGATGGGTAAATCCAGAGCAGAATATATGCGAAATTATCAACAAAAGAAACGTGAGAAGAAATTAAAAACAGAGGGAGGAGTACAGCCGAAAAAAAATTGACTTCATATATATTTCATCTCAATTTCATAGTAGGATAACATGTCAGATGTTACACATCGTATGCGTCTACTGTAGGCTCGTATCTTTCTTTATTTTTATTTTCTTTGATGTATTGATTTTTCTATTATTCTTCTAATTCGCTGTTTTTTCTAATTTTATAATTTTTAAATTTTTCGATTTTAAAATTTTTACATTTTTCATATTATAATTGCCAATGTTTTCATTTTTCTATTTTGATAATTTGTTGACTTTTCTAATTTTCTATTTTTTTCATATGTTTTCTAAATTATTAAATTTTGAGATTTTAACTTTTTTAGGTTCTTACTTTTTTAGTTTTATATTTTTATTTTATTTATTTTTTATATTAAACATAACTTTTGGTATAATACTGAGAATCCAACAATCAATGTATGAAATTAATGTCTACGCAATGTTTAAAAATCCACATACAAGTTTATAAATTAGATTTCTCTCTAAAAAGTTTGAATTTTCGGCTAAGAGCTTAGTATTTATTCCGGACGAGGTGTATACTGTAGTGTTCAAACACAAACTAAGTTTATTTTTTGTGTTTGCCGTCCGTTCTGATTTGGCGTCCGAACTATGGAGCAATTAAAATGAAAATTCGTATTTAAGTAAAATTCGTATATGAAACAAGGCTGCAAATTGTGTATATAACACAGTGGGAAGATGGGGTTAAAAGGAAGCCTCAAATCCTACCAGTAGCAATCATTGTCCACCTCTTGACACGACAAGGGCAGGCGCAAGAAAAATTTCATGGCTCACTCACTTCCACTATAACAGAGAATATCTTGAGGTGAGACGGATACCGGTGAGACGTGGATATGTCACAAGATGGTTCTAATGAATGAGTCTCAATTAAAATCAAAATCAATCAATTTTCTCAGAAACAGTAAAACGTATTGTCATGAAACTTTTAATGGGTGAACGGGTCCATTATATACACAACCGGTGAAATGGTATCATATTATATCTAGTTCAATAAAAATAAAATATATTAAAGAAAGAAAATTCCAAAATTTGGGGCAACAAATAAAAATATAAAAAAATGGCCAAACATTAAAGTAATGAATAAAAGCTTTCACTTACTATGGAAACATATAACTGTACAACATAATGTGTGCCGTATAGTTTCTCTCTTGTGCTCTCCGCCGCATTCTGAGAAATGTGTACCCAAAGGGATTAAAACATTCTCCAATACAACTTTATAGCTAAAAACTTAGCGGCTTCGGTGGCGTAGTTGGTAGCATGCTGAATTGCTGTACCCAAGATCGCGGGTTCAAACCCGGCCGAAGTCGTCGGAATTTTTAGAGCGTTAAAATCCTTCAGTAAAGCTGGCGGTCCCATGTCATAGATTTATGGCATGTGAAAGATTCTTCCACTAACTAAACTTGTATAAAGCTGCATTTCTAGGTTAGATTTCGTTGAAAAGCTCTATCAAAGTTCCAACTTTCACCACTAGGTGGTCAGTGACATCTGGTAGTGGAAGTTGTAACTATTTGAAATTCAACGGAACTTTAGCCTTCCCCATGGGTGTCAGCTTGAAGCAGCTACACCCTCTGGCGAGCCGAACATGTCCTCGGACACTCCCGGCACTAAAAGCCATACGCTAAATAAATAAATAAATAAATAAATAAATAAATAAATAAATAGCTTAACGTTCATTTAATATGAACTGGACGTTTAAATCTCACCAATATCTCATGCCTGGATTAGCGGCTTCGGTGGCGTAGTCGGTAGCATGCTGAGCTTCTATGCCCAAGATAGCGGGTTCAAACCTGGCTGAAGCCGTCGGATTTTTAAGAGCGTATGCCTTCCTTCGGAGGGGAAGTAAAGCCGGCGGTCCCATGTCCTAGATTTATGGCATGTTAAAGAACCTTCCACTAATTGCACCTGTGTGAAGCTAAATTGGATAGGTTAAGAATGTAAACAACGCTCCTAGGTTTCTACGTTCGTTGCCAAGAGCCGACTGCGGTGGCGTCTAGTAGCTAAGTTCTGAACTTGGCCTAGTAGTCGTTGACGGTGCGCTTGGCGGCAAAGTAGGAACTATTCGAAAAATTCTAAGTTGCAGTCTGTACTTAAATTTAAAAAAGATAACACACACTAGTACAGTCATCACAATTAACACCGGTTATCAGACAGATTCTACACACACCCAAAGTACACGGGGCTACATGACCGCGTTGTCGCAGCTCCTAAACTTAAGAACCAACCAACCAACATGCCTGGATTGACGAGAGATCACTAAACGCACGTGTGAATTTTGAATGCCTCGAAATTAATGGTATAGGAGAAAGATGGCTCAAAGCACATTGAATTAATGCGCTCAGTTCTAGAGTGAACTCTGGGAGCGTGATGGCGCAGTGGCTTAGCTGCTCGTCTTTAGCCCGGACGGTCGGGGTTCGAATCCCGGTGACAGCGGGGTGGAATTTTCACCTGAAGAATCACGTGGCGTCAGGAAGGGCATCCGGTCTTAAATCCCCGGCCAAAACCAAAATAACCTGGTTGGCTCCGGCGACCCCAATTAATTGGGAAAAGCCGAAGAACGTTTTTTTTAGTTCTAGTGTGAACTCTACCATGTGTCCTTCATATTACGAACAGGATCATATGAACCGTGGATTTGTACTGTATTTGTTTTGAAGGCTCCTAAACTGCCGCAGCTAGTATCTGCAGACGGACGTGGGAGCTCCATTTGATTGCCGGGCAGGGCGAGTGCAGTCGGAGCCTCCATTAGTAATGAAGAGCCACTGGGGACGTCCTCAAGACGTTAAGGAAGTCATTTAGCCAGCTGATCCAATTGTAAAATTTGAGCCAATTAATGTAAGAGCCTGTCTCATGTGGGACTCCCAACCGCCGACACTGTCGTCGAGTCGATGGAATTAGGCCTGGATAGGACGGACTGTCCCTGGGGCATCTCACTTGGTGACTACACAGCCCCGAGTTAAACTGGTATATCTGCTTCCACTTGGGTCTGTCTGGACCGCTTTCATATTTGGTATCCATACTTACCGAGGCAACCCTTGATTTTGCATTTGAAAATAATAATACTAATTATTATTTTCTCTCTTTCTCCTCAACCTGATGGTTGGTGGGTTGCATGACTGTCTTCGTCCAACTACCTTCTATCTTGAGCCAACTGCTTGATTAGTTGATATGGACGTCGCCCTTTAAGGCCATCGAGGAACCTGCTCTTGGTCATCCTCTTCTAGTCTTGCCTTCCAGTTTCCCTTCAAACAGTGTGGTGCTTCATGATGAATTTCGGAGTAAGCGACCAATCCAAGTAGGCTATATTTTATTTTCATGATCATTTTCCCTAGACTGATTGTTTTTTCAGCTCTCTTGAGCACTTTTTCATTTGTTAGCCTGTCAGTTCAGGTAATTCGCAACATTCGGCACCGACACCACATTTCAACTGCATGTATTCTTTTCTTATTAGTCTTTAATAGAGTCCAGGTGTCAGAGCCATAGGTCGCAATGCTCCAAATAAAGCTCTTAATGAAATGCTTTCTCACTGGTAGGGATATAGCCTTGGAGGCCAATAGGCTTCTTTTTTTTAAAATTAAAAGCTTCTTTAGCCTTGGCTATTCGAGAACGAAGGTCCTTCTCACATCTCCCATTAGAAGCGATGATGCTTCCCAAACAATTGAACTGATTAATTATTATTATTATTATTAATAATACGGAGTAATAGGCTAATAATCATTTGGGTCTGACCGGACCACTTTCAAATTTGCTATCCATACTCTACAAGGCAATCATTGACCTTGTATTTTAATAATAATAATAGTAACGAAAAGAGAAAGGAAGATTTTGAGGAAAATCCTGGGTCCCATCAAAGGGAACAGCGAGTACAGAAGGCGTCACAACCACGAATTATACATCACGTGGAGAAGATAAGTGACACGATTCGAAAAAGGATTGCCTTTTATAGCCACGTGACACGAATGAACCCAGGCAGGATATCAAAACGGATATTGACGTACTTTCAAGATAAGAAAACCAAAGGGGCATTGTTCACGGAAGTTGAGAAAGATCTACGTTAAATGGAAATTTCCCCTAAAGATATCCAGGAGCGTGTTCCACTTCAGGAAATACTACGTACGCACAAGGGTTTCCAGGAAAAGCCAAAGCTGAAGACAGGGAAGGGGTGGTCCCAAGAGAGAAAAGAACAACACCGGAGATGAATGCGGGAACACTGGGTGGTAGATAGAGTTCAGAAGTAGAGACAGTTGAACTGACGTGGTCCCTAGTTGTCGAATCGATGGAAGAAGAAGAAGAAGAAGAAAGAAGAAGAAGAAGAAGGACAAAATAGTGCCTTTCCCAAAACACTAAGATACGTCGCTATGAAACGCTTCTGAAGCAAGTAGTCACGTATGCAGCCGAGACCTTTTCCCTAATTTGCGATAAAGGGCTCCTCGAAGAACTGGAGGAAAAAGAGCGCAGAATCATTAGAGGAATCATGGGATCCAATTACAAGAATGACATCCGCCATAACAGATCCAACAAGGAAGTATATAGTAAAATAGAACGGAGTACAGACACAATCCGTAAAAGACGGCCACCTCAGGCGAATGGACGGCAATATGTTGACAAAGAAGATCTTTCATTTTTTGAATCCAACCACAAAACCACGATACCCTAGTTTAGAAACACCAAAGAAGCCCTCCAAATGCTCCATAATAATCCCGACGACGCGATAGGGTTCTCTTCCGCCAAACAATAGTGACGACGGGGCTTAACCGAGTCTTGCCTCCTAATAGAAGACCGTGGAACGCAAGCAGGCTCATTCCCAAAGAATGAGGGATTTCTGGGCACAAAAGAAGGCCAAAATGTGACAAGACTTAACGTGATCCTAGATGACCCTAGCGAATCATATATAATACTAATACTGTGACCGATCAGGGGGCTAGGGATCGATAGCATGCCGAGTTATCGGAGACCTCAGGATCGATCGCATACCGAGCACGCATAATTTGCGGTGTTCTCAGTGCCGAAATTGCGGGTGAGAGCCATACACAAGGAACACGATAGTGTTTGAACCGAAATGAATACGACATCTGAGTTGCCAGTCCAATATGATGTTAAGAGCAATAATTACTGTACCGCCCATAGCACTGAGAAAAACACGGAGGTTTGGAATACGAGCAGGACAACAACGTAGCCTGACTGGGTGAGGCCCGCATTTCCAAGAATCTTGTGGACAAGAGCTCCTATTGTTTAGCCAACACACTTATTGTGCAGCTGAAGTGCTGGATTTACGACACCCTAGCCTTGATAATCCTCCAGCACTAGAGCCCGCGGAATTAGACAATGTAAAGTAGCGCCGAGATGCTAATTTGAGATCCGCCTATGGAATAATTGTAATAAAGAGGCCCAATCAGAGAAGAGGCTGAGAAATGCATTTCGGAATTTTAATCACGGCCCAAGCCCAAAAACTACCAGAGTTACGGGGATATTACTGAGTCAGCCGCGGAGGAATATTTCCCCCCCTCCACGACACTCAAGACGTGGCGCCAAACGAGGATCTACCCTGTAGCGTCATGATGCAATTTGATTTGAAGAGGTTCCTGCCGATCAATTTCGAATTTAATCCTATGAATATTGCCGTCCTCATCTTGACCTACAAGTTGAACCAAAAATTATTGCGGTGTGACGATTGCCATGGGAGCGCACTTGGCAGAGGTGACAAGTCCATTGTCCCAAAGTTGAGGGTGGATATAGGCACTGAGCGCACACACTAGTCAGTCAGTTTTGCGGCCACACCGGACATAGTCCACGCTGCTCGCGACTTTGATACCGCGTAGCCGAGTGAGAAAACATTTTCTAAGTGATAAACTTTTAACGCCAATCATTCACAGAGGTCATGATAGTTATCGAAGGCGAACACTATTTATACAAATCTATCCAGACGGGTTTGCCACCCACGTCCATTAAAAACTTAACGCCACGCCGTGCGGAGCCGAGAGCGCGGAGCGGCGACCAGCAGCCCATTCGAGACCCGAGCAGAGAACTTTGTGGAGCTAACGAGTTGCAAGCGAGATCGCTGAACCTATAGGCTTGTACTCATCTGTTTCGACGGTCTAGGAAATCGTAGGAAATACCAATCTAGGACTGAACGGGATAGGTGTATGTCGGCCTACTGAGGACCTGCAAGCCCGATTCGCAGTAACGGTACCGCCAGCCACATATCATAACGTTTCGCAGCGAATGAAGCCCGTGGATATAAGTGTAGAAAGTGTCTTATGTGATAGGGTGTGCAAAATAAGTGCATCGATTAGTGTTAACAGTGTATTTATGTGTATGTCATCGCCTTGTAAGATGACCCAGTGGAACGACACCGGATTGATGATGGGCTAAGGGCCTTACGTCGAAGAGGTGACCCAGCAGCCGTCATGGGCCTGTCTACTCCAGGGACAAGTGATGAGTATTAAACTTTCTATATTTGGGGACGTAATGTAGAAAAGGGGACGAGATATTTGTACTGTAGTATTAGCTTTGTTTTGACTTTTGATGTCAATATTTCGTTTAAGACAGGGGCTATTAGTTTTTTTTAGTCAGCATGCCAGTCCTTTTTATTTTGTTTGTCCATCAGTCCTTAAAAATAATGCATGTTTGTTGGTGGATGACGGAGGTGTCTGTAATTTTTATTTGCCAAAGGCATCATAAGTTAAATTGCCATGTGTTTTAGGATGGATTTGTTGTGGCTATATATTCATGTAAGACTAGCTGTAAGTTAAGTGTACGACCTGACAAGTAGATAGGGTAAGAATTTGTTTTTTTTGTGACATTTAGTAACGCCCAGCTAGGTTACACTAGTTTTGCCACTTTAGGAAAATAGGTCAGATGGTTAGCGACCCATGACCCACTTTTCTTTTTTTCCCAGACCGGTTGCGAATTGACCAGTGAATTCCCAGGAGCGGCAAGCAGGACGATGTCTGTCACAGATTTTTTTATGTGTGTGTGCTTTAATTTTTTTCCCGGCAAGGAGCCGTGAGGTTGTATTTGTGTGCATACCGGCCGAATTTTGAGCCCATAAGTGTTTCCGGATTGTATTTCCGATGTAAGTGTTTCCGGATGGTATTCCGAGGTAAGTGTTTCCGGACAGCGTAGTCCGAAGTAATTAGTATGCACACAAAGTACGTTCTGGTTCATCATGTTTGTTTTGTGTACACACACACGCGATATGTTTTTTTCACAGGTTGGAGGAGTGGTGACGTCTCTGGCTTTGGTGCGCAGCCCTGGTCTGATTTAAAATTTATATAAAACCCTGTAAATGTCACAAATCGTAGCATAGCCACTAAGGCGTTTTTAGTAAGAGACCACATTTTAGAATGTGAAGTCATCTGTCCAGCTGGCTCGTGGAAGCGTGCTCGCTACCCATGGGGAGTGTCACCCCGGCTGGTTGGTCAAGGTCGATTAGTTTATCAACACACGGAAGATTGAAGTTAGATTTTAGACAGGAGAGGGGGTTTGTTTATTAGTAGTTAGGCATGCTGGCATTTTCTCTGTTTAAGTGAGCCATTGTTGGGCTATTTTCTTTACGTAAGTTTCTGGTTCGAACCCAGAATGTTTTGTGTTGCATTTGGTGTAGTTACGCTCCCTGTTAATTTGCGTTATCTCGTTGGCCCCAATATTTTCTATATTATTGTCCACCCGATAGGCTGAACGACCAAATGTCAGATGCCTATCAGAAAGAATACTCTCACACTACGTCCAAGTGTATTTACAGATGTGTGTGCCAGTAAGAGGAATCAGAATATTTTATTTTAGTATTTTAAGGGCAACTGCATTTTGTTTGAGACCCTGAATTTGTCGTAGCAGTTGACATTCACCGTAGTAACTTTGCCACCCCTGGCAGTCAGCTGTTAACGTAGTGATGTAATCTTTATTTGCTCACAGCTGAATCAGAATATTTTATTTTAGTATTTTAAGGGCAACTGCATTTTGTTTGAGACCCTGAATTTTTCGTAGCAGTTGACATTCACCGTAGTAACTTTGCCACCCCTGGCAGTCAGCTGTTAACGTAGTGATGTAATCTTTGTTTGCTCACAGCTGGATCAGAATATTTTATTTTAGTATTTTAAGGGCAACTGCATTTTGTTTGAGACCCTGAATTTGTCGTAGCAGTTGACATTCACCGTAGTAACTTGGCCACCCCTCGCAGTCAGCTGTTTACGTAGTGATGTAATCTTTATTTGCTCACAGCTGAATAAGAATATTTTATTTTAGTATTTTAAGGGCAACTGCATTTTGTTTGAGACCCTGAATTTGTCGTAGCAGTTGACATTCACCGTAGTAACTTTGCCACCCCTGGCAGTCAGCTGTTAACGTAGTGATGTAATCTTTGCTTGCTCACAGCTGGATCCAATTAATGTATTTTATTTTCGTTTCTTTTAAGCTGTATTGAGGCCGATGATGAGCTCTGGGAGAGCCGTGTTTTTCGTTTACTATTTTGATTTTGTTATTTTAAACTTAATTTGTTTTTCTCTTCTTATTTGGGTTTAATTTGTAACGTTATTGTAACTTGTTTTTGCTGTTGCATTTATATTTTTGTTCATTTGAGTTAATGTAATTTTTCAAACCGGATTTTTGAGTTCAATAAATTAGATTTTACCTGTTAACTAGTGTACGCCATTTCAGTAGTTTAGCGAACCTGTTTCCTGTTGACCTAGGCCATTAGTGATCATTTAACGAACGTACCGCACCCGAGATTATTATTATTAGTATTATTAATATTTAATTTTTAGGCCTAGAGATACCCAATCGGGTACAATACTACTACTAATAATAATAACTAGCGGACCCATACGAAAAATCTCGCATGTTCATAAGTAACACATTCCCCAATAGGTTTATGATAAGAGACTTAAGGAGAAAGGTTGTTATGTTTTTATTTGAACCAAATGATTATAGAACACTATTTACGTTTCAGGTGTCCCTACGGCCAAAATGCAAACTGAACAACAATGATGTCGCGTATTTTCCTACAGAAACAATATTTGCAAATCACACACTTCTTACAAAAAATGACATTTATGAAATTAGAATGCAATTCGTTATTCCTAATGTAATTTGTGTGCTGAGTCCATTTATTGACAGCTTAGCCGTAACACTCACCAGTTATTCGATATTTATGAAATCTCTGAAATCCATGCAAAATGATAAAGGAAAGACCTCTGAATGTTAAAATGACATTAAACAGTCGTCACAGCGGCTAAAATGTGAATTGGACAGCAATTATGAAGCGTATCTTCCTGCAGCAACAGCATCTGCAAATCGCACACTTCGTACAGTTTTTTAAAAACATTTTTTAAAAGAAAATACAGATATTTATGAAATTAGAGAGCAATGCGTCACTGGTAATGTCTATTCTCTTTCATTTGAATGCTCATTTGTCACGATCGGTCGCTTGTGAGCGCCGCAGGAGGGATCTATACTACTGAAATAATATATAACTTATGATGATGATGATGATAATAATACACCTTACTCAAAAGCACTTTTTATCTAAAAATACTTTGCCTTACTATCCGTATGTTCCTGCCGCCGTTTTGGAAAATCCTAGTCACAAGGTGTTATGGGACCGATCAGTTTATTACTGATAAAACCATACCAGCAAACCGGCCAGATAACGTTCTTGTGGACAAGGTGCAGAAGAGAACCTTCCTAATTGATATTGCAGTGCCCAATTCCCATAATCTGCAACAAACCTGCTGTGAGAAGATCACCAATTATCTGTCCTTGGCTGAGGAAATACGGCAAATGTGGAGACAGGAAAGTGTAGTGGTTCTGCCCATAGTCATTTCTTCTACCGTCATCATCCGTAAATCATTGGCTCGCAATCTTGGGAAGACATCCTAGTCTACAGTACATATCACCAAGCAGAAGGCCATCATCTCGGAAACCTGTTCCATTGTTCGCTCGTTTCTCAATGTGCCACCGTAAAAGGGTTGTATATATATGATTTTATTAAACACAATGTGTACAATCATGTTTTTCACCACTCTGTCATTTCTGCGATTAGAGTTGGAGACCCGCTAACACATTCCACTAAGTGGTATTTGGGGCATGGATTATTGCAATTCTTGCAGACGCAGTCCTCCTTAGGCTCATGAAATGTCTCATATTGACAGATCCTTCCATGGAACCCATGGACAGCGAATCGCGTATACAGATGTCGAAGTTTGAAATTTGGTCCCTTCCAGATATGTCTGCATTGCTTCAGTCGCCACTATTTCTTGGGGTATCTCGTCGGCTTTCTTCCGTCTTGCAAACAAGCCGACGATATGTTGATTTGTCCCACTTATGTGATGATATGAATGTGATTAAAATGATAATAATATTACCATGCTCGCTTAGGTGTAGCGCTTGGTCACGTGAACAAGCTATCTGCGAACTACGGGAACGCTGACACTAAAACAGCCATCAAAACAACACTGGTTATCGGACGAATTCTTCACTCACCTAAGAAACCGGGACTAAATGACCATGATGTCCAATCCCTTCATCTCACCACACGAACAAATTTGGAAGAAAAAAAAAGAGCATTACAGTAGTCGCATCTGACATAGAAGAAACCTCACGTGAAATTGTTGATACACCGGTATTAGGTAGATTTCATTAGAAAGCTAACTATTGCAATGGGTCCCATGTTTCGACTTCCGGAAAATTTCGACATATCTTCGCGTTTCACATCCCCCAGACCCCAAAAGCACCGTCAGTTCAAAAGTTTATATATAATTTATGTATATATATATATATATATATATATATATATATATATATATATATGTATATATGTATATCAGTTTCTTGTGGACACGATAACTGCCGTAATTTTGCACCAATCACTTTGAATTTTTTACATAATATGTATCCCTATAAAATCTCGGTCGAGTTCGTTAATGGGCAAAATCGGTCGAAGGGGGTGAAAATGGGGGGCTTTTTTCGAAAAATTGAAATTTCGCTATAACTCTCTTAATACGTGAAATATCGAATCCATTTAAAGTTCATAATATGTGTAGGATAAGTGCCAACAATTTATGTCAAATAAGTTTTTTGATAGCACCAACCATTGACCAAAGGGGTGGAAAAAAGTGAGTTTTTCGGGAAACATTAATCATATCTCTCTTAATAGGCACAATATCAAAACCGTACAAAATGGACAATATTCCCCTAATAATTACCTAAAACTTTTGTCTGAAAGAATTTTTGATATGACCCACCATTACGCCAAGGGATGAGAGAAATGATTTCGGAATTATAAGAAAGTGCCAAGAGCTATCAGAGGTTGCCATGGCAACACTACTAAATTGATGAGGGATGAGCAGTTGCCATGACAACGCACTTGCACGAGATCAGATTCAGTATTTCCATCTGACTAAGCCGGCCCCTTGGTGTTGGGGTAGCGCGCCTGCCTCTCACCCGGAGTCCCCGGGTTCGATCCCCGGCTCCATCAGGGATTTTAAAACTGACGTGAGGGTTGGAACGGTGTGCACTCAGCCTCGTGAGGACAATTGAGTAGCTGTCTGACAGTGAGACAGCACCCCGATCACGAATACCAATATTAACGGCCGAGGGGACCCGACGCGCTGATCACGCGTCACCCCAATATCTGCAGGCCAAATGGCTGGGCAGCGGTCGCTTGGTCGGCCTTAGCCCGTCATGGGCTGGATGGTGCCAGGGGTTGACTTTGACATCTGACTAAGTGGGAAGCGGCTTCGGTGACGTAACTGGTAGCATGCAGAATGTCTAAGGCCAAGGTCGCGGTTTCAAAGCCGGCCGAAGTCGTCGGATTTTCTAAGAGCGCTAAAATCCCTCAGTATGCTTTCCTTTGGAGGGGAAGTTCCAACGTTCGTTACGAGTTGCTGGTTGGGGTGGCATCTAGTAGCCAAGTTCACAGCTAGGTGTCATTGACGGTAGTACCTGGTTGCAACATTAGGAACTACTGCTTGAAAGTGACCGTCTGCAGTCCTTACCTGAATTACAGACTAATACATCCATTGCAATTCACACCGTTTATCAGACAGGTTCTACACTCACCCAAAGTACACGGGGTTAGATGACCACGTTGTCGCAGCCCCTAAACTGAGGAACCATACAGAGGTAGATTTCATTAGAAAGCTAACTATTGCAATGGGTACCATGTTTCGACTTCCGGAAAATTTCGACATATCTTCCCGTTTCACATCCCCCAGACCCCAAAACCACCGTCAGTTCAAAAGTTTATATATAATTTATGTATGTATATGTGTATATATATATATATATGCATATCAGTTTCTTGTGGACACGATAACTGCCGTAATTTTGCACCAATCACTTTGAATATTTTACCGAATATGTATACCTATAAAATCTCGGTCGAGTTCGTTAATGGGCTAAATCGGTCGAAGGGGGTGAAAATGGGGGGCTTTTTTTTTTCGAAAAAGTGAAATATTGCTATAACTCTCTTAATATATGAAATATCGAATCCGTTCAACGTTCATACTATGTGTCGGATAAAGCCCAAAAATTTATGTTTGAAGAGTTTTTTTTTATATCACCAACCATTGATTGACCAAAGGGGTGGGAAAAAGTGGGTTTTTCGGGAAACATTAATCATATCTCTCTTAATAGGCACAATATCAAAACCGTACGAAATGGACAATATTCCCCTAATAATTACCTAAAACTTTTGTCTGAAAGAATTTTTGATATGACCCACCATTATGCCAAGGGATGAGAAAAATGATTTCGGAATTATAAGAAAATGCCAAGAACTAACAGAGGTTGCAATGGCAACACTACTAAATTGATGAGGGATGAGCCATCAGACGTTGCCATGACAACGCACTTGCACGAGATCAGATTCAGTATTTTCATCTAAGTGGGAAGCGGCTTCGGTGACGTAATTGGTAGCATGCAGAATGTCTATGCCCAAGGTCGCGGTTTCAAAGCCGGCCGAAGTTGTCGGATTTTCTAAGAGAGCTAAAATCCCTCAGTATGCTTTCCTTTGGAGGGGAAGTTCCAACGTTCGTTGCGAGTTGCTGGTTAGGGTGGCATCTAGTAGCCAAGTTCACAACTAGGTGTCGTTGACGGTAGTACCGGGTAGCAACATTAGGAACTACTGCTTGAAATTGACCGTCTGCAGTCCTTACCTGAATTAAGACTACTACAGCCATTACAATTCACACCGTTTATCAGACAGATTCTACACTCACCCAAAGTACACGGTGTTAAATGACCGCGTTGTCGCAGCCCCTAAACTGAGGAACCAACCAGAGGTAGATTTCATTAGAAAGCTAACTATTGCAATGGGTACCATGTTTCGACTTCCGGAAAATTTCGACATATCTTCCCGTTTCACATCCCCCAGACCGCAAAACCACCGTCAGTTCAAAAGTTTATATATAATTTATGTATGTATTGTACCCATGTGAGTAATCTCGTTGGATAATATGCATCCGCCTCCAACTAGCATCAGCTCTCAGGCGTGTACGGTAACCCCAATTTTGCAGTGCATATTTTGGATTTGAGGCTAAAAGGTATCAACTCTACAATGATAAAACACAACTCTATTCTAAAACTTTAATTCATTAAAATAAATCATGGCTTCAAACACAAAACAATACCCAAAAAAGCATGAAATAAAAGCAAACAAAATTTTTACTTCCACAATCCACAAATAAACAAATATGAAATCACAACAAAGTCATAACTAGCCATAATGCTTTACCCTTCTGTGAACTTCACAAGGATATACTAGTGCGCTAATGCACCTACGACTTCAAAACAAATGTACATTAACATAACAGTCATACAATGTGACTTCTCTAATATTACAACAAGGATTATTCCTTAAACCTCTTTATGTTAAACAATTATGTGTGCCGTGCGTGTTTTAATATTTTTCTTCTCACCAATGAAATGCTTTGCATGCATTTACCTATTTGGACGTTGCACCAAAATCACCGTGCAACTCCATAATTATGTAAGCTACCCCCTACATCCTCCAATTATATGGTTTCGCCGCATGCTGTCTGTGATTCCTAGATAAAACGTTACGTTATAGCTTATGTCGGATTGTACGATAGACTACCTCGCGCTCATGGCGATTGGCATCTAGTAACCAACTACATGACTTGGTTCCAGTGACAGTACAAATATATCATGTAACTATTCGTCAGATAGCTAAATTAATGAACCATCAGGATGAACTATAATTATCCATGTGTTCACAAACCACATGGCTATAATACTCAACATAACAATCTCGCATTATATGTCATTTTAACAAGGTCTAGAATCTCTTCCCTTTATAACTTGCCTGAGCGGTTCGAGTGGTTGGCACCGACCCTCGGCTAAAGAAATCGCTACACAATAGAAAGTGGGATGGGTCGTTCCACCAATTATCTCGACCTTTCTAAAAGTTTGAAAGCTTCCCTCTCTAAGCAGTGGAGATTTACAAGACAAATACTGTGTCCTAACCGGCACACATGTTCCCAAAGGATCTTAATTGACTATTATGCCAACAGGTATTGAATGAGCTTTTGTAATTATTCCTACGTCGAGGATAACGATTAATTAATGGCCTCACATGGGTCCATTCAACATGAAGGTTCGGGGTTCGTAATGCATGAGCCTGGCGGTTGACCGATGTCTCAAGTATAATATAGGCGCACAAAACCACTGTCGCCATGAGTTTTCGCTGCCCACGAGCGTAAATAACTCATCATAAGTTCTCGGGAAATCATAGAGCTGCGAGGTGTCCCTGTTTCCTCGACTCTTACAAAGATTCCAGCCCGGAACACATTTCAATCCTTTTCTTCAGAGTTAGGGTCCATTCACTAAAACTCCGGAATAAATAATGTCTCCAACAATGTCCACGACATAGGAGAATTCATACGTAGAATAGACTATCTGGCCCCTAATGCTCCATGCTACGACACACCGACCTCTAATATTAAGAGAAATCTAACATTTACTCTATAAGCTTCTCAATTAAGCTGCAAATTCAATTCACTAAAAGCTCTTTCATTACTGGTATCATTACTGAATATATGCAATATTCTGATATAAAACTTCTTTTCATAATTACTGAAATGTAATCTCACTGTAACATCCTCCTGCTTAGATTGATAAGTCTTGCAATTAGCGTTAATAATTCTCGCTTACAACAATTTATTTGTTTCCTGATGTGTTCATTCATACTCTTAATAACCATTATTATTATTATCATCATTTCTCACTGACATAAACGATCAAAATCGTAATTTACCATTATTATTATAAATCTCATTGACATAAATGACCAAAATCATCATTTATTATTATTCTCATATAAATTACCAAAATTTCCGACATAGCTAGACGTTTTAAACTCGAACAATCGCGTTCGTTACATTTACATAACTGATTGCCATTCTTAATTCATAGTGGGAATAATTACTCCACTTAATGATGCAAATCATCATTTCAACTCTATCAAAATCAACTCAATACTGATTAAACATGGAGGATCAGCCTCCTAACTGACTTTTACTGGCATCTATAAGGAATTCACAATACCTTTACGGAATCACAGACATGCATCGGTCCATACTTCTACATAATTATAACCATAATTTGTGGGGTACTTACATCTCTATAGGCATCTAAGGTGGCTCCAACCAATCATATTCTTCCATGTCGCCCGCCATAATGGGTTTAACGCGACATATTTCTCTTGTTTACACACATTTGATTATACATTTCTATCACCAACACGACACGTTGCATACCTTTCAGGAAGTTATCACTCCCTAAACATGTGAAACACTTCATCAAACACTACTTTAAATGATATTTTTACATATACATTACACTGAACACTCGTCACTTATACACACTTCAATGCTGAGATTCCCTAGCAGAGATCGAAATTGCAGGTGTCGACGGCATCTTACGTTATCAACTCCTGATTGAAAGTCTGGTTATCTGCTCTCGGAACTCTCCAACAGTTTTTGTGACGATCATTACTCCTACAGTAAGCGTTACCATCTGGTACTCTCATGGCAATACCAAACACTTAGTAAAGTTTCTTTCGCGCATTCTATCGTAGTTACACATATACGATTAGTTAATACAATACACACTGCGCTTAATAAAGTTCAACACTTTCACAAATAATTATATACAATAATGCTACCGTTAGTCTATACGGTGCTTCATAACTGAACACGTCATAGTTCGTGCGGCTGATTATGCCTATATCACGACTATTATTCATACAAGCATGTTTACTGTTTCTTTTACACATACCAGTCCTTGTTCGGCGTCTTGATGAATAGAATCGTCATGCGTTTTGCCTTGACGAACTTGCTTCAACCTGGCTGTAGCTGACTGAAGTTTCACTCGAAGACTGCACGTAGCTTATTTGAAGACTTCTGTCTGCGGCTTACACGCTGTCTCGTACTGATGCATATTTGCTGCATACTGATTGCCACTTATTTCCATTGTGCTACAATTGACAATTGAGTAAAACTGTAGCTGGCTGTAACTGCGCTTGGCGGCATGTAGACTGAGCTTGACTGAGTTAGAACAGAGTAACACTGAGAACAGAGTAGGACTGAGTAACACTGAGATTCAAGTGAGAGCTCCTCCTGGGGTCTACTCCCTTATATCGGATTTCCACAGAAAGTAGAGCAACATCTTCCCGCGTAATCTTCGCTCCTCTCACAGCATGATTCAGGTCTTCAAACCATGATCATTGTGTTCCTCTCTCTTCACAGGTCCCAAAACTATCTGTGTGCAAAGGAATCGCTCGTTCAATTAATTAATATTAATTCCTTTCTCCATGGCGTGGGACGCTACCTAGCCGGGAACTCCCCGTCAACATCTTCACATCCCTCCGCGAACAATGGTCGCTTCACAGTCCTTACGCACATCACCAAATATGCACCAATTTCGCAAGTAAAAGACTCTAAAATTATCTTCTTGCCAAGATATTCACCTGTGTGCAACTCTCATCTCGATTCGTTACTCCAATCACGAGTAATCAATGATTTTTCTGGGCATTTCACCGCCCCTCCTCTACATCTATTCTCCGTCGGGGAATAACTGTGTCATTTTTCAGGCCTCTCCCCTGCTCCAGACGACATAATGGGGTGACAGAGATGGACGTGGCTCCACTGGGACCAACCCACAATTCTGGGCCGATTAGTAAATGTCAGCTCTGCCCTCCTCTCTGCTTCAAACCTCCAATAGCTTACACCAAATCGTCTTATAATGATATAATCTGCTCATTATTTCCTACATTATTTTAATAAATAATGCCATTTCATCAAAAATCACACCAGTGATTAAATATACATCTCTTTCGAGGGGTTTTTACCAAGAAACTCCCTGTACAGATCTCTGGTTCGCTTCCTGGCGGAACCTTTTTACTGAGATCACAGTCTCTGAGAACCATGTTCGATTCCAGTCAGCATAACCCCATCGGGTTCATGTTCCCCTTGCAAAACTTATAAAAGTCCAATGCAAGTGGCTTATATAAGTAACCAGCTGACTGTCGACCACCGTCTGTGTTTACGTCTGGGGTCCTTCACCTTGTCTGGCTGCGAGTGGGTTAGTAGTGTTCCCCCTTCCACACTCGGCCTTGTTTCTGAGCTGTCTATTCTCCCTGCGAAGGGTCGCGTTTACAGCCTCAACCTCTCTGGCTATTCTGACCATTTCTTCATAGAATTCTTGCAAACACTGGCATTCTTTCTGCTCTCCGCTTACCCCGGGTAAACTGTCTGCTTCTCGTCCCGTCTCGCCGTTCCAACATTCAGGTCTGCCTGCTTGGCTGCCTCCGCTCTCCACGTTGAGTTGGGTGTGCGTTACTAATTCTTCTTCTGGTTCATCGAATTCTTCTGGCGAGTAATAAATTTTCAAGTTGGCTATGTTCATAACGACCTCGTTTCCATTCTCTAAATGCCTTAACCTGTATGCATTGTTCTGGAGGTCTCTTATCACCTCGAACGGGCCGTGGTAAGAAAAATTAAACTTCTTATACTTCCGTGCCTCTGGATCTGAACTGGCGGGTTTCTTAATTAAAACTTTCTGTCCCACGAGAAGCGGTTTATGATACCTCTTCGCACGATTCCTTCTCTGACGTCTCTCCGCCTGTGCTTTGAGATATTCAAAGGTTCGTTGGATCCTCAATTCTCTACCGGGCTGTGCGTCTACAGGTAATGGAATAACACCATTCCACGGTCTCTCTGGTCTCTGATCCAGATGTAGAGTAACGGGAACCTGACCTGTCGCCTCATGTACAGTATTATTTATACAGTATTCAATGACTTCTAGAAATTCAATCCAACGCCAATTCGCTTCAGAACAGTAGATCTTCATGTATTTCTGGATCTCTCTCATTACTCTTTCAACGGGACTTGCCTCAGGATGGCGAATGGTAGATAAAATCTGCCTAATTCCTAGAGTTTCCAGTTCTCGACGAAATTCTGCACTAGTAAAGCAACTTCCGTGGTCCGAGAGAATGTTATCCGGCTTCCCAAGAATCGGAATAACTCTCTCTTTCAGGCGCTTCAAGACCTGTTTTGAACTTGTCTTTTGAATGGGGCACAACACCACCATTTTCGAAAATACATCCATGGCTACAAAAATGTGTCTATTGCCTCTACGTGCTCTAGGCAATGGTCCAAAGTTGTCGATACTCAATAGCTGCCTTGGCTTCTCTGGTAATAACGGGATAGGTCGTTGCCTCATTAAAAAGGGATTCGGCTTTACCCTTTGGCAAAGATCACATGTTCTAATAGCATTTCTCACCGTTTCTCTCAATTTTGGCCAAGTAAATGCTTCCTTCAACAGAGCACAGATTTTATCAATCCCCGGATGACCAAATGCTCTGTGGGCTAGCCATACTAATCTCCTCTGCAAAGATGCAGGAATTACAATCCTTTGACGTGTGTGATCCACATCGTCCCACTTGTGTAATATCTGATTATACCATACATATTCTGTTGCCAATGCCTCCGCCTCTCTGTATATCGCAGTTCCCCTTGCTAATCGTCCCTCAAAGTAATCGATTATCATCTTCAACCATGGGTCTTCGCGTTGTAGGTTGGTAATGTTCCTTAAGTCATCCAACGTCTTCTGATCTCGATTCTCAATCTGGACCGCTAGTACTTCTTCTTCTCTAGGATAACGACTTAATATGTCCGGTATTACATTCTCTTTCCCTGGACAGTATTCTATTTCCACATCAAATTGCTGGATATACAGGGACCATCTTGTCAATCTCTGACTAGACAAATCTGTCTTTAACAAAAATGTTAAAGCTTTATGGTCTGTTCTCAGAACTATTCGGAAGCCGTACACGAGTTTGTGCCACGATTGCAACGCGTACAAAATTGCGAGCAATTCTATCTCTGTGATCGTGTAATTTTTCTCATGGGCTCTCAGTCTTCTGCTGATAAAGGCGATAAAAACTTTCTTCTCAGGCTGGTCAACATTTTCCTGGAATAACATCGCTCCAATCCCAATAAGTGATGCATCCGTCTGTATGATGAACTTCTGGGTATAATCTGGGTATCCCAGTTTCACATATTCCAAAAGCATTTGTTTTGACCTCACGAATGCTTCCTGACATTGCTCCGTCCAGTTCCATCTGCCGCCTTTCTTCAATAGGTCCTGCAGTGGTGCTACTGTCGCAGTATAGTTTGGGCAGTGGTTCGAAAAGAATCCAATTACTCCCAAATACTGTCGGACGTGCTTAACTTTCGTGGGTCGAGGGAAATTCCGAATTACCTCCAATTTATCTGGATTGGGCTTCACTCCATTTGCATCAATAACATGCCCTAGGAATTTAACTTCCCTCTGACAGAAGTGCGATTTCTTGATATTGACCTTAAAATTAGCCTCTCGAAGGTCATCTAGCAACTTCTTCAGGTCTCTCATGTGCTCCTCCAGAGATTCTGATGTGAGTAGAATGTCGTCTACATATCTGATGGTACTCTCTTTAACCTCATCTGATAGATTGCGATCTAACGCTCTTATCAGGGCTGAACCAGCTGTTTTCAACCCAAAAGGTAGCCTTAAAAATGTGAATGTATGTTGATCAAACATAAATCCTGTCAACAGACTAGTTTTCTTCTCTAATTCAAGATGGTGGAAACTGGATGTGATATCCAAGTTTGAGAATATAGTTTTCCCTTTAAACTTCCTGAGGATCTCTTTAATAGGTGGCACTTGGTCAAATTCCGGAATAACTCTCAAATTTAAGCGTCTCAGGTCCAAGCAGACTCTGACAGATCCGTCTGTCTTTGGTACAATTACCAATGGACTTACATAAGGCGTAGGTGTTTTCTCAATAACACCGGCCTCCAACATCTCCTGAATTGCCTCTTTCACTTTAGCATAATGCTTTTCAGCTATAGGGTAGGGTTTCTGCCTAAATGGTGTCCAATCACTGACTTGAAAAGCATAAGTGAAGTTCTTTATCCGACCAGGTCTCGAATCAAAGACTTCCTTCTGTTCCAGCAATAACTGCTTTAAATTTTCCTTCTCTTTTAGCCCAATTTTCGCTTCTTCTAGCTTCTCCGAAATGTAGTCTTCCAATTTGGGTTCCAGATCTTTTTCCAAGTCTGTGGCTAGTGTTTTGAGCTCCGCTTCTAACTGCTCCATAGCTAACACTTCTTCATCAGCCACATCTCTGTATGTATGCCATACTTGTTCACTGGATCCTGGTTCAATTTCATTGAGTGCGACCTCTAAGCCTTCAGCTTCTTCATTCACATGGAACATAACCCTGTCCTGTGCTAGGTCAATTATCACTCTGTATTCCCTTATAAACTCTGCCCCAATAAGTAGGTTATAAGGTAGTTTGTTTACTAACAGAAAACTCTGTGAGAAAATAGAGCCTCCTATTTGTAAATCTAGGAATACCTGGTATTTACATATCATTGTTCTGTCTGGAATTACCCCTTTAATTTTGACACTGGAGATCGGTATCTTCAAAATGTTCTCTCTCCGGGCTATTTCATTATATAGAGCTTGTGTCATCAGGCTCACTGTTGATCCTGTGTCTAGCAGACTTCTGACTTTTAATCCTGCCACTCTCACAATTATAATAGGCAATTCTCTCTTGACCATGACCTGTGGTCCTCCTGTATCCTCAATCAATTCTTCTGGTTTGGCTATCCAATTGATGATGTTAATAGACTTCCATCCATCAGTCTCGAGCTCTTCTAATTTTGGCGTTTTTTTTTTTTTCTTCAGCGCCCGCCCCTTTGGAGTTCCTTCTCTCCTGTTCGCTGCGCTGTAGTTCCAAACTCTTGGCTCCATCTCCATATCTGTCTGGCGATGTCCTGTTCTGCATGACTTCTTGCCAGCGGACTTGTGCTTTCTGGGGCTCATCTCCCCTTTCTTCGAGGTATCGCAAAGAAGCATGATAACGCTCTTCTGCCTCGTCATCGAAGTTATTTCTTCTCTCTTGGGGTCTCCAATTTCTATTATTGCCTTCCTGGCCATTATTACCTCCATTGTTATGGTACGGTTTGCCCCTGTTATCGTGTTTATTCCACGAACTTCGACCTCTTCCTGCTTTATTAGCATTTCCTTTGTACCTTGACTGCCATTTTCTGGGTTCCTGTTCCCATTGCCGTCCATAGGAATCTAAAGTTTCTGTGCTCGTGGCCTTGTTGTTCCTTGGAGCTTGCTGTTGGTCAGTCTGTGTGTTGGTCACGTGGACTTGTTCCACGGTTCGACTCTGACGCATAGTATTTGCTGTGGTGAGGTCCAGTTGCCTTAGAACTGTCTCCATTTCCATAGCCGTTTTCGCATTAGCCGAGATTAGTAGCCTTTGGATCTCGTATGGAAGCTGTTTGGCGATAGCAATGCATAGCTCCAGTTCACTAGGTTTTTGATCCAGCTCTTTAAAACGACACATCTGCGATATGAAGAATTCTGCGTACTTCGTCGGGTTGTTCGTGCTGTACTTTTTGGCATACAAATCCAGCCGTAAATTCTGCTGAGTCGCGGCGTCCCAATATCTTTTCAAGAATGCCTCGCGGAATTCCTCAACAGTATCAAAAGTGTAACGGAAGCTGCGAAACCATAATGCGCACTCCCCCTCTGTTAACTTCTCTATAGCACGTAGCCTACGCTCCTGCGGTATTCGTGCATCATTGAGATATTCAGTCACTTCCTTTAACCAATATTTTGGTGTCATACTACAGTGACTACCTGAAAACTTCCTAGGTTTTTCTTCGCTTGCCCTAATGACGTTTATCACCTGGGTGTGCATCGCATTTTCATGTGGCGTCGATGCCGCAATTGGTACACCTGGCGTCATGTAAGGACTTTCTCCTGCGCCTGCAGCGTTCCTGCTTATAGGTTGGGTTTCTAGGTCTGCCCACCTTGTTTTTCTTATATCCTCTATGCTGCCTTCACTTGACTTAGGATATTTCAGAAGTGTCTCCTCCTGTGCTATTATCCTAGTCTCCATTTGGTTATGGCGCATTTCTGCTCTTTCTAGGCGAGTAATGACTTCTTTCTCTATTCTTGTAAGCCTATCTCGGTTTTCCTCGGCTACTTGAAAAATTTTCACCTTGTCTTCTTTCAGACTTTGTTTGATATGGGATATTTCATCCTCTACGTCCTCTTTAATTTGAGCAAGGGTCTTGTCGCTTGCCTCTGTTTTCTGGCCTTCTCTTATTTCGAGTTCTTCTCTCAGACCTTTAATTTCATCTTGAATGTGTCCATTGACTTTAGACAATTCATTCCGGACCTTGGTGATCTCGCCTCTGTTTTCCTCTTGTCTTTTATTGACTATGACAATATCACTTTGCACTTGGTCCAGTTCTTTATGAACTTTACCCATCTGACCTTTCACGTTGCCTACCAGCTCCTTATTTTCCTGAGCGATAGCCTTAATTTCGCCTATTTCCTGGCATTGACCTAATATATTCTGGTCCTGTTTCTTGAGGTCACCGTTAATTGCTCTAGCGTAGCTTTTCAATTTCTGATCCCATTTGGAGTCGTTCTCCTCTAATCTCTGGTCTACTGTTTTCGTAAACTCTGCGAACTGTTTCGCTTGGCGTTCGAGATTCGCCTCGTTTTGGATCTGAATATCCTTAATATCGTTAGACAACGCCTCTAATTTACTGTTGGTTTGCTCTTGAGCATGCCTACACGCTTGCAAATTACCCTCAAGTTTGGCTTCTATGGCCTCGAAACGTTTGTCAGTTTTTACCTGCATTTCCGATACAATGCTTACAACAGTATCTGTTACTTCGGTCTTAATAACCTCTTGCATTTGACCTAACTTATTGTTTAATTCAATCTGGTTATTATCCATTGCAACCTGATTTGCATTAATTGCCTCTAATCGATTGTTTATTTCAACCTGAGTTGCATTAATTGCCTCCTGATTGGCATCTAACCTGTTATTTAACTCTCTCTGGTTCTCATCTAACCGAGTGTTTATACTATCCTGGAACGCTTTGGTTTCCAGTTTACTCTGCTCATGAGCAGCGTCAAAATGCTGTTTCAGTCCTGCAATAACTTGCAAGATCTCCTCCGTACCTGGCATTTTACAATAACACACTTAAATATGCAGGCAGGCTTCCTGGAAAAATATGTGGATACGTTTCGAAGAGAAACATCAAACACTGCACACATATTGTGAAGTCGTACAAAACCTGATAATATGGTAGATTGTGGATTGGGTATGTAACGCTCGTACCCTTAGGCCATTCTCTTCTCAATAGAGAGATTCTGCGTTACCTCAAAAAGCCTACTGAATTCAAAAATCACTCAAACACAGTTTGAGGCAAAACAATTACTATGGTTTTCCCCATGAAATACCATAAAAAATCTATGGGTTTTCCCTAAATCCCATAAGTTCCACGTATTCTGGGCGCCATGATAAATTAATAGATCAGTCGTGGTATTAGTAGGACATCGGCCATATTCTAATTTACTATAAAAACTGTTCAGGGAGTGGTTTTTACTGCCGAAAGCCCCACTTGGGCCACGCCATGATAAATTAATAGAGCTTTTACTACCATAGACTCCACAGATGGGCGTCATGATAAATTATATCTGTATCTATCGTTGCCCGGTTCGTGCAATGCCAACATCGCTCATATTGCACTGACGCAGGCGGTTCCATAAAGAGTTAATACCGTCCCACGCTGCTTGGGCCATGATAAATGAGTAGAGAATAAGCACAATCTATCAAAATTTATATATACGTATCGGAACTTAGCTATGGATTAGGAGCGGTCACACCCTACTTCGTTAATTCTTACTTTAATAGAGTTGTGTGCATTAAATCTGACCGACTTTAGTCGTACCTTTAGCTCAAATCACAGTATAGGACATCAATTTCCATGTACCCATGTGAGTAATCTCGTTGGATAATATGCATCCGCCTCCAACTAGCATCAGCTCTCAGGCGTGTACGGTAACCCCAATTTTGCAGTGCATATTTTGGATTTGAGGCTAAAAGGTATCAACTCTACAATGATAAAACACAACTCTATTCTAAAACTTTAATTCATTAAAATAAATCATGGCTTCAAACACAAAACAATACCCAAAAAAGCATAAAATAAAAGCAAACAAAATTTTTACTTCCACAATCCACAAATAAACAAATATGAAATCACAACAAAGTCATAACTAGCCATAATGCTTTACCCTTCTGTGAACTTCACAAGGATATACTAGTGCGCTAATGCACCTACGACTTCAAAACAAATGTACATTAACATAACAGTCATACAATGTGACTTCTCTAATATTACAACAAGGATTATTCCTTAAACCTCTTTATGTTAAACAATTATGTGTGCCGTGCGTGTTTTAATATTTTTCTTCTCACCAATGAAATGCTTTGCATGCATTTACCTATTTGGACGTTGCACCAAAATCACCGTGCAACTCCATAATTATGTAAGCTACCCCCTACATCCTCCAATTATATGGTTTCGCCGCATGCTGTCTGTGATTCCTAGATAAAACGTTACGTTATAGCTTATGTCGGATTGTACGATAGACTACCTCGCGCTCATGGCGATTGGCATCTAGTAACCAACTACATGACTTGGTTCCAGTGACAGTACAAATATATCATGTAACTATTCGTCAGATAGCTAAATTAATGAACCATCAGGATGAACTATAATTATCCATGTGTTCACAAACCACATGGCTATAATACTCAACATAACAATCTCGCATTATATGTCATTTTAACAAGGTCTAGAATCTCTTCCCTTTATAACTTGCCTGAGCGGTTCGAGTGGTTGGCACCGACCCTCGGCTAAAGAAATCGCTACACAATAGAAAGTGGGATGGGTCGTTCCACCAATTATCTCGACCTTTCTAAAAGTTTGAAAGCTTCCCTCTCTAAGCAGTGGAGATTTACAAGACAAATACTGTGTCCTAACCGGCACACATGTTCCCAAAGGATCTTAATTGACTATTATGCCAACAGGTATTGAATGAGCTTTTGTAATTATTCCTACGTCGAGGATAACGATTAATTAATGGCCTCACATGGGTCCATTCAACATGAAGGTTCGGGGTTCGTAATGCATGAGCCTGGCGGTTGACCGATGTCTCAAGTATAATATAGGCGCACAAAACCACTGTCGCCATGAGTTTTCGCTGCCCACGAGCGTAAATAACTCATCATAAGTTCTCGGGAAATCATAGAGCTGCGAGGTGTCCCTGTTTCCTCGACTCTTACAAAGATTCCAGCCCGGAACACATTTCAATCCTTTTCTTCAGAGTTAGGGTCCATTCACTAAAACTCCGGAATAAATAATGTCTCCAACAATGTCCACGACATAGGAGAATTCATACGTAGAATAGACTATCTGGCCCCTAATGCTCCATGCTACGACACACCGACCTCTAATATTAAGAGAAATCTAACATTTACTCTATAAGCTTCTCAATTAAGCTGCAAATTCAATTCACTAAAAGCTCTTTCATTACTGGTATCATTACTGAATATATGCAATATTCTGATATAAAACTTCTTTTCATAATTACTGAAATGTAATCTCACTGTAACATCCTCCTGCTTAGATTGATAAGTCTTGCAATTAGCGTTAATAATTCTCGCTTACAACAATTTATTTGTTTCCTGATGTGTTCATTCATACTCTTAATAACCATTATTATTATTATCATCATTTCTCACTGACATAAACGATCAAAATCGTAATTTACCATTATTATTATAAATCTCATTGACATAAATGACCAAAATCATCATTTATTATTATTCTCATATAAATTACCAAAATTTCCGACATAGCTAGACGTTTTAAACTCGAACAATCGCGTTCGTTACATTTACATAACTGATTGCCATTCTTAATTCATAGTGGGAATAATTACTCCACTTAATGATGCAAATCATCATTTCAACTCTATCAAAATCAACTCAATACTGATTAAACATGGAGGATCAGCCTCCTAACTGACTTTTACTGGCATCTATAAGGAATTCACAATACCTTTACGGAATCACAGACATGCATCGGTCCATACTTCTACATAATTATAACCATAATTTGTGGGGTACTTACATCTCTATAGGCATCTAAGGTGGCTCCAACCAATCATATTCTTCCATGTCGCCCGCCATAATGGGTTTAACGCGACATATTTCTCTTGTTTACACACATTTGATTATACATTTCTATCACCAACACGACACGTTGCATACCTTTCAGGAAGTTATCACTCCCTAAACATGTGAAACACTTCATCAAACACTACTTTAAATGATATTTTTACATATACATTACACTGAACACTCGTCACTTATACACACTTCAATGCTGAGATTCCCTAGCAGAGATCGAAATTGCAGGTGTCGACGGCATCTTACGTTATCAACTCCTGATTGAAAGTCTGGTTATCTGCTCTCGGAACTCTCCAACAGTTTTTGTGACGATCATTACTCCTACAGTAAGCGTTACCATCTGGTACTCTCATGGCAATACCAAACACTTAGTAAAGTTTCTTTCGCGCATTCTATCGTAGTTACACATATACGATTAGTTAATACAATACACACTGCGCTTAATAAAGTTCAACACTTTCACAAATAATTATATACAATAATGCTACCGTTAGTCTATACGGTGCTTCATAACTGAACACGTCATAGTTCGTGCGGCTGATTATGCCTATATCACGACTATTATTCATACAAGCATACTGTTTCTTTTACACATACCAGTCCTTGTTCGGCGTCTTGATGAATAGAATCGTCATGCGTTTTGCCTTGACGAACTTGCTTCAACCTGGCTGTAGCTGACTGAAGTTTCACTCGAAGACTGCACGTAGCTTATTTGAAGACTTCTGTCTGCGGCTTACACGCTGTCTCGTACTGATGCATATTTGCTGCATACTGATTGCCACTTATTTCCATTGTGCTACAATTGACAATTGAGTAAAACTGTAGCTGGCTGTAACTGCGCTTGGCGGCATGTAGACTGAGCTTGACTGAGTTAGAACAGAGTAACACTGAGAACAGAGTAGGACTGAGTAACACTGAGATTCAAGTGAGAGCTCCTCCTGGGGTCTACTCCCTTATATCGGATTTCCACAGAAAGTAGAGCAACATCTTCCCGCGTAATCTTCGCTCCTCTCACAGCATGATTCAGGTCTTCAAACCATGATCATTGTGTTCCTCTCTCTTCACAGGTCCCAAAACTATCTGTGTGCAAAGGAATCGCTCGTTCAATTAATTAATATTAATTCCTTTCTCCATGGCGTGGGACGCTACCTAGCCGGGAACTCCCCGTCAACATCTTCACATCCCTCCGCGAACAATGGTCGCTTCACAGTCCTTACGCACATCACTAAATATGCACCAATTTCGCAAGTAAAAGACTCTAAAATTATCTTCTTGCCAAGATATTCACCTGTGTGCAACTCTCATCTCGATTCGTTACTCCAATCACGAGTAATCAATGATTTTTCTGGGCATTTCACCGCCCCTCCTCTACATCTATTCTCCGTCGTGGAATAACTGTGTCATTTTTCAGGCCTCTCCCCTGCTCCAGACGACATAATGGGGTGACAGAGATGGACGTGGCTCCACTGGGACCAACCCACAATTCTGGGCCGATTAGTAAATGTCAGCTCTGCCCTCCTCTCTGCTTCAAACCTCCAATAGCTTACACCAAATCGTCTTATAATGATATAATCTGCTCATTATTTCCTACATTATTTTAATAAATAATGCCATTTCATCAAAAATCACACCAGTGATTAAATATACATCTCTTTCGAGGGGTTTTTACCAAGAAACTCCCTGTACAGATCTCTGGTTCGCTTCCTGGCGGAACCTTTTTACTGAGATCACAGTCTCTGAGAACCATGTTCGATTCCAGTCAGCATAACCCCATCGGGTTCAGTATATGTGTATATATATATATATATATATATATATATATATATATGCATATCAGTTTCTTGTGGACACGATAACTGCCGTAATTTTGCACCAATCACTTTGAATATTTTACCAAATACGTATACCTATAAAATCTCGGTCGAGTTCGTTAATGGGCTAAATCGGTCGAAGGGGGTGAAAATGGGGGGCTTTTTTTTTCGAAAAAGTGAAATATTGCTATAACTCTCTTAATATGTGAAATATCGAATCCGTTCAACGTTCATACTATGTGTCGGATAAAGCCCAAATATTTATGTTTGAAGAGTTTTTTTATAGCACCAACCATTGACCAAAGGGGTGGGAAAAAGTGGGTTTTTCTGGAAACATTAATCATATCTCTCTTAGTAGGCACAATCTCAAAACCGTACAAAATGGACAATATTCCCCTAATAATTACCTAAAATTTTGTCTTAAAGAATTTTCGATATGACCCACCATTATGCCAAGGGATGAGAAAAATGATTTCGGAATTATAAGAAAATGCCAAGAGCTATCAGTGCTTGCCATGGCAACTCTACTAAATTGATGAGGGATGAGCCATCAGACGTTGCCAAGATAACGCACTTGCACGAGATCATATTCAGAATTCCATCTGACTGTGAAGCGGCTTCGGTGACGTAACTGGTAGCAAGCATGCTGAATGTCTATGCCCAAGGTCGCGAGTTCAAAGCCGGCCGAAGTCGTCGGATTTTCTAAGAGCGCTAAAAATCCCTCAGTATGCTTTCCTTTGGAGGGGAAATTCCAACGTTCGTTGCGAGTAACTGGCTGCGGTGGCATCTAGTAGCCAAGTTCACAGGTAGGTGTCGTTGACGGTAGTACCTGGTAGCAACATTAGGAACTACTGCTTGAAATTGACCGTCTGCAGTCCTTACCTGAATTACAGACTAATACAGCCATCCCTAAGTACACGGGGTTACATGACCGCGTTGTCGCAGCCCCTAAACTGAGGAACCAACCAAAATATCTGCGGGAGATATAATTTTGCCTGAAGAAGTAACAGGCCGTTACATAGTTACACATCAGTGTCGAAACCTTGCATAAGGACAGTGTGACCACAAGTATAAAAATGGACCCCAAATGACAAGAAAGTTATTGTTCCCATAAGACAATAAAATGTTTAAAATAAGCATAAAATGACGAAAAACAAAGTTAATTAAGCTCCAATTATAAAATACCTTCTCGCAATAAATGAGGTCTGATCCTTCTACGAAAACCTGCATATTCTGCCTATTTTCGCCTATCCCCAAGTTTGTCCGGTGAAATCTACCTCCGCCTTCCGGCGTGCCGAGAGGACTTTTTTTTATACTATTATTGGCACAAACATTAATCTATTGTGAAAGGGAGTGTTTTACCGATATTGTAGTTTATAATACGGAACTCATTTTATTAGATGATTTGTAGCTTCCACCAGCACTAGCCTAAATAAAGAATACGATATGGATCAACTAGATTAATAGACGCGACACCGCTCATAACCTTAAATTCCTTATAACACCACGGCTATTTCGAGCACGCAAATATAATGCACAAAATGGTGATATATTTCCACGTTCCAATAATACTGCACTACGGAATTAAGTTTCATTTATATTTTGCTTGTTTCGATAATGTTCCTGCGTAAAATTGAGTTTAAAATGCTTTATGAATAGACCCTCTTGTGAGTCAAGAGTCTGTATTCAGCAATAGTTCCTGAAAGCTTGCCTGGTTCCCTTATAACATGTGCTTCAATCAGTTGACACCAGAGTTCGCATGAGTCTTTACCGTCAGAAATGGTATCAATTTCCGACACCACGCGCTCATTGTTTCCTGGATCTTACCACTGCCAGCTGGAACAATCGATTGATCCAGTTGGCACTGCGTGTTACACTCTTCCGTTCGATCCACCACTGCCAGCTGGATCGTTCCGATCCACTTCCGTCCCATTTTTAAAATCACTCCCACAAAAATTTCCAGCAACCGAGTGAAAAGATGTTACACATCAATAAAACATGCTTCTAATTTAGATTTTTTGAGATATCGCTCATTAGTAGCCTAACTCTAAAACGAATTAACTACAACACATTTGAAAGCATCTTTATTCAAAGTGACTTTCGGCGAAAACGTTCCTTCTAGTCTACTATAAAGCCCTCTTGTGGAGCTCATTCTTGTTAGAGCGAGGGGTTGGTCTCTGCGGTGAGCAGTCCACTGCACCCTTCAAGTGGCAGAAAGTGAAGAGTCAGCAAGCCCCACCACCTCATTAATTAGGATAGAGGTCGCCGCCTCCCCCACCTCTCAAGTTTACGACACAGTCACCACTGAACAGGAAAGACCTATCGATCACTTGTATTACAACAGAATAGATTCAAGACTTTCTCACCCACACCACATGCCACGACTGTAAGAAGCTGATGGTGCGGAGATCAAGGGTTCAAATACAATCGCTAACAGCGACCTTTCTGAATGTTATGATTACTTCAGGCCTTTAGCACACTCCCTCCAGGAAAGTGTTGCGATGGAAGCCCCAACAGCGGCCATTCTGAATGTTATGTATACGAGGATGAGGAGGAGGATGAGGATGAGGATGAGGAGGTATTTTTATGGACACTTATAGTAATAGTTTTCTCCTTTTCCAATCCCTATATCCCTATGTACAGTATATTATAATTGTGAAAGCTTGTTGATTCCTGCCGAGTAACACTGTTCACTTTAAATTTCGGACAGCCCTCTCCATTCCCTACATTTAGGCCATTTGGCACAAATGTACACCGTTTCACCAATCTAAAACAAATTTTACGTACCTAGCCTTTGGATTCCTGCAGGTAGCACTGTCCACTTGAAATTTCGGACAGCAATCTCCATTCCCTACATTTAAGCCCTTTGGCACAAATCTACACCGTTTAACCGAACAGAACCAAATCTTACGAATTATCTATTGGAACACTACGGATTTCACTGATAGCTTATACCCTGGATTAACACATAGGCTCAATGTTCGTAGTTAGGCCCTTTGACACAAATCTACACCGTTTCACCAATCTGGACCAAATTTTACATACCTACCCTCTAAAACCCGGCAAGTAACACTGTCTACTTCAAATTTCAAGCAGCCCTCACAATTTCCTGCATTTAGGCGCTTTGGCACAAATCTACACTGTTTCACCGTTCTGAACCAAAATTTACTTACTTACACTATGGAATCCCAAGAGTAACACTGTGCACTTGAAATTTCGGACAGCCCGCAGCATTCCCTACATTTAAGCCCTTTGGCACAAATATTCATCGTTTCACTGATCTGAACCAAATTTTGGGTACTTACCCTGTGGATTCCTGCGAGTAACACTGTTCACTTGAAATTTCGGACAGCCCTCACTATTCCCTACATTTAGGCCCTTTGGCACACATGTACACCGTTTCACCAATCTAAACCAAATTTTACGTGCTTAGCCTTTGGATTCCTGCAGGTAGCACTGTCCACTTGAAATTTCGGACAGCAATCTCCATTCCCTTCATTTAAGCCCTTTGGCTCAAATCTACACCGTTTAACCGAACAGAACCAAATTTTACGAACTTATCTTTTGGAACACTGCGGATTACACCGATAGCTCATACCTTGGATTAACACATAGGCTGCCTTTCTCCCATAAAGCTCAATGTTCTTAGTTAGGCCTTTTGGCACAAATCTACACCGTTTCATGGATCTGGACCAAATTTTACATAGCCTACTTACCCTCTGAAATCCGACACGTAACACTGTCCACTTCAAATTTCAAGCATCCCTTTCCATTCCCTGCATTTAGGCCTTTTGGCACAAATCTACACCATTTCACCGATCTGAACCAAAATTTTCGTACTTTCACTTTGGAACCCGACGAGTAACACTGTCCACTGCGTAAGAACTGTCTACTACAAAGAATCATGGAAGGAAAATTAGAAGGAAATAGAGGAAGAAGAAGGGTTGGAATGTTAACAGATGTGAAGAGAGGAGGAAGTTACAAGCAAATGAAAGAAGATGTGCAATAGAGCGAGAAATGGAAGACGTGCAGTTGAAACCTGCCTGCGAACAGATCTACTGAAAGAAGATATATTAGCACCAGCAGGAGAACAAGACGCGACCTCCTAGTGTCAATAACGCATTGATGTGGAGTGTAGGGAGATATGGAACTGCGCCCATAATCAGTGGTATTTCCAGATCCTTTTAATTAGGCCGATTAAACTGCGCCCATAGTCAAGTCGGCTGTTAGCCCAAGGCCGGTTTAAGGGGAAGTGACGGACTGTCTCCCACCACCAGCTTCTGCACTACTTAGAATAAGAGGTAGTCCCCCGTCCCGATAAGCAGCTGTACTACGGGCCTCCGGGGGTGGCAGCTAATCACACTAACCACTACACCACAGAGGCGAATAATAATAATAATGCTAATAATAATAATAATAATAATAATGAATATCCACAGCCTTTTTCCAGTCATTAAACCGGGTCAGGATTGGAATGAATGAAGCCCCCATCTAGCGGCGAGGATAGGCATTGTGCCGGCTTCCGAAGCTTACCTCAAACTAGATTATTAAACATTTGCAATAACAAAACTATTTTTAAAATATGGTTAGGTTGTCGAAAACATCCCAATGTACCAGTTAATGCTAATATTGCTAGAGCAAAAATTAAATATTAGTCTGTTTTGAAAACTGTACCTGTCTTATGTATCCCAGGCCAACACTAATCTCTTGTCCGCAATCTTTACAGGGTATATTTTGTTGTTCGCAATCTGGACGTTTTTTGACTTGTTCGCAATCAAGACCCAACCGATTTGAAATGAGTCACTTCAAATTCACACCACTCGACACAACATAATTCGGTAGAGGGGTGGAGGGAGGGACCTACCTGACCGCTCTCAATGGGCGCAATTCCACAGCCTCTTTTCGAAGGCTGAGGCTAATGACGAGGGTCATTAGTGAAGCTTGGGCTCAGTTCCATACAACCCGGAGTGTACATGCTCTTCCTCTTGCCTCACACCAGCCTTAAACCCGCCGATAGACAGATGTTAACAGTTGACAGCGCCCTCGCTTCAGAACGGCGCAGAGACTTATCAGACGGGTAATACTCGTGATTAAGGCTGCTGGAATGGCCGCCAAAACGTCGGGAAACAATCACAGACACATGCCGTGACTCCATCCTGAAAGCATAGATGGTAAACTTGACACTGGCCGCGAAAACCTACGACTTAAGGGGGCTCATACACCGTGAATGCTTGTTTTCGCACACAGTTAACAATTAAATCATAGCTTCACTGATATGTAACATAGAATTATGAAAAGATTCAAAGTTATAGTCAATACGTAGGGCTTTTATTTCATATATAAAGGCGAACGGTATATAAAGTATTGCGTGATTTATTGGTAGGAAAATATTTGTGATTTCTTAAACGTCAGCCCCCAGGGGCTCACTTCTAGTGGAACGTGGGTTGGCGACCACGGGGCCCCAGCTGTGTCCGGCATTGCTTCCACTTTCTTGTGCCGGGATCCTCTCCTTCTTATTTCCTGTCAACCTCACTTGGTCAACACTTGTTCTCTTCCAACCCCGACAGTATTAGGTATCCGAGCCTAGGGAGTCTCTTCCTTTCCCGCCTCAATTGGCCCTTGTCTCATCTTTTCTGATACCCTCCTTCTGGGAGGGGTCAGCATTCTTTCTCTTTTCATGTTATCTCCTGCCTTCTGCTCAAGACCCTCAAGGAGGCAGGGTGTATGTAGCCCCACCACTTCTGGTGCACCCTAGATATTGCTACACCCTCAGGGGTTCACGGCTGGAGAGATCGGGAGTTGGCGACCCCAAGGGATTCTGAGCTGGATCTGGTTTTCCCCCTTTTATCCATTACCTCTGGGGCGGACCCTCTCCTCTTTCACTTTCCTATCTGCCTTTCATGGCTCTCCTTCCTTCCCAGACCCTCAATCCGCATTCTTCGAGGGTTGAGGGCATTTCTTTTCCTCCTGTCCTTTATTTGCTTATTCTCCTTTTGTTTTCCATTTCTTCTTCTAGTAATTAACTTAGTAGTTAGTTTTAGTTATAGTTTACATTTCATTATCATCTTCACGATTACCCAAACAATTAGGGGCCGATAACCTAGATGTTAGGCCCCTTAAAACAACAATTATCATCACCATCGTCTTAAACGTCATGAATCACAAAAAACATGATTTAATAAGAAATACCAGTCTGAATGGTATTATTTTTTTCCTCTAAAAGTATGAACCTCATTCACGAAATTATATTAGAAAATAATTAAGATATAGCCTACTTGGAAAATTTAACAAAAAAAAACTATTTACGAAAGCCAAATTAAATATTTTTTAAAAAGCATACTATTGATAATATAACATTGATAGTGGTTCATCCTCGGTATTCATGTGTTTTCTTTAGGGGAAGTCCGTGTAATTTGGACCACTTAACTTGAAACGTCAATAATTTCTTTGACCGTAATTAAACTTTCTTAAATTTTATGGACGATAATTAGTACAATGTATCAAATGATTCGGTGCAAATAAATGTTAATATTATATCAGCGTATAATATAAAATGTATGTTTTTATCAAAATATAATGTCGTGTAATTCGGACCGGATGGCGTGTAACTTTGACCTGGGCTATATGTAATTTGGACTGGTAAATATAAACACTTGTAAGTTATTTAAGTTATTTATTATGTAATACTAAACAATAAAATACAATACTGCCAATTCTGATTGTCACTTTTGGCATGTAGAACCAAAGGTCCGGGTTCGATTCCTGGCTTTGCCAAGAAATTTTAGATCTGTTCTGAGCGCTGGAACGGGGTATACTCAGCCTTGTGAGGCAAAACTGGGAAGAGGATGGTTTGATTCCCACTTCAGCCATCCTGGAGGTGGTTATCAGTGGTTTCCCGTCTTCTACTCCAGGACAATGCTGGGATGGATCCTAACTAAAGGCCTCGGCCGCCTCATTACCAATCCTATCCCCAGCTTACAAATATCCACACACATGTACAGCCATCACAATAACACATGTTGGCACACAAATTCCACACACACACACAAATACACGGGGCTATATGACCACGATGTCGCAGCCACTAAAATAAGCAACAACGCCAAAGCCCTTTCAGATTATAAAGCAACTTCTTTCAGAATCAGAAATAAAACTATTAAGAAAGTTGTTGTTTCTTATTTCAAGGGCTTTGCAACATCATGGTCATGTGGTCTCGTGTACTTGTGTGAGTGTGGAGTTGTGTGATAACCTGTGTTATTATGTTGCCTGTACTAGTGTATGTATTTGTAAATTGGGGATAGGATTGGGAAGGAGGCGGCCATGGCTCTAAGTTAGGCCCCATCCCAGCAATTGCCTTGTGTAAAACTGGGAAACCACGGAAAATCCCTTTCAAGATAGCTCAAGTGGAAATCGAACCCCGTTCCAGTTCTCCCATCAGAATTGAAATTTCTTGGCAGAGCCAGGAACCGAACCCGGACCTCCGGTGTGACGCCCAAAAATACTGGCCGTTACACCACGAGATGGTCTCTATGAAGAAACGTAATGATTACATTTGTTTCAACGGACCAAATTACATTCTCTCGGGCAGTCCAAATTACACGGCATGCATATATTTAATCAAAATTCAAATAATATGAAAATTATTTAAAATTTGATGAATGAAGGTATGTTAGAACTTACCACGATGTTTGAACAGTACTTGTGAAAGCGACACACACCCATCGTTGAAATAATTACTTCACAACACACTTCCTTATGGTCGTATTATCTTACAAGGAATGTGGTGACATACTTATTGTCCTAATTCCCCCTTAACCTTGAGACCAAGATTAAAATAATTCGCAGGGCGAAAGGAACTCTCAGCAGTCTTGCTGACCTTGCCTGAGAAAGGAGGTGGCCAAACGTGCAAATACCAAAAGTAACATCAGTCCAAATTACACGCCAGTCCAAATTACACCTATATGAAAAAAAAATCAATCCATTCAGACTCATGTTTCTTCTTAAATCGTGTTTTTGTGATTCATGACGTTTAAAAAATCTGAAATATTTTCCTATCAATAAATCACGTAATACTTCATATATTAAATAATATCCCTTGTGTTGACTATACGTTTGTAAGGTCTGATAATTCTATGTTACATATTGGTGAAGCTATGATTTAATTCTTAACTGGGTGCAAGAACTTCCATTGGCGGTGTATGAGTCCCCTTAAATATTTTGAAAAATAAAATCCCAATTATTGTTAAAATAGAGTGACTCCGTATGTTTGAAAATTACGGTACCGTATTCATTTTGTGTCATTAAATTTGCTTGGTTTTGATTGGCCATATTTTGTTCGCATTGGGGCCATATTGAGTTACTTTTAAGGCCTTATTTGCTTTCATATTTCTCTCTTTTTAGGTCCCAAACATCCTAAACCTAATAATCACGCATTCAGCGACCATGCCTCCATGCAGTCACCCCCAGCTGGTGGGTATGATGGTAAGCATGACTTCACACGTGTATCCTGTCTATTGAATTTCACGCAAGTTTGAATCTCACCACATGTGCGTTAAATAACCAACTTTTATTACCATTGATGTTATTTCATTAATCTTTAGCCCCGTCACTCACAGTTATTCATCTATCAGCCTGCATTGTGTGCGAGGAATTAATGTTCGGCTTCTCTTTACAAACCCCCTCGACCTAACCCCGCACATTAAATCGCACACTGCGGCTACAGAAAACTCAGAGATGGAAGGTTCTAATCCCAGCGCTGAAAGTGGCCATCCTGGGTGGACTTATACACATTCCCTCCAGGCAAATACAAGGATAGTTTCATTTTTTAAGTCCCGGGTCACTTACTCCATCCCTGCCCCTTACGCACATCGCTGCAGTAATGACAGAAACACAGGTTATCACACACGTTTTATACACACTCAAGTACACCTGGATGCGAGGGAGCCGTGTCAGTAGATTTACTGCCACGTTCAAGAATCCCTTCAGGGCGAAATTCCGGCACCCTGGCATCTCTAAAAGCCAGATTAGTTAAAAGGGACGCAAAACCAACAACATTGTTATTATAATTAGTACCGGTAAAAAAGTTTAGGAGCACATAAAAAATCATGGAAAGTCTTATATAACCTAAACTGGTGCCACTAGACCTTTATGAAATTTTTACAGAGCTCTTACATTAAACAGAATATATGTGACATGATTTTCAGGAGTCAAGCCATGTTCTGTAGACATTATGAATTTTTATTTATTGGTTGGTCGCACCATACATTTTTAGAGATATAATGATCTGTACACTGAGGGAAGGGTAGTCCCATGAGGAAATGTGCCGTGTATGACTCCTGAGCGTTGCGGCTAGCTGCGGTGGAGCAGAGCAGTCTGTCACTGACACGAGTGTAGTGAAGGTGGCAACACGTCGCAAGTTAACCGACTTTGAACGTGGGATGATCATCGGTGCATGGCGCATGAGTCATAGTATTTCGGGGGTTACACGTGAATTCGGGTTTGTGAGGTAAATAGTGTCAAGAGTGGATCTTCAATATCGCAGTGATAATGTTACCATCCGCATAAACCACCACACGGGGCGACCACAGGGGTTAAACGAACGGATATCACGTCGCCTCAGCAGAATCATATAGGGGAGCTACTGTGAGCCAGATCACCGCCCAGTGAATGTTGGGACGTAAGGAGCCACCTGCACTCCATAGGCTTTACTAGCTGACATCTTCTCATGGGACTATCCATCCCGTGACTTTTGGTCACTCAGTGTATACTGAGTATACTCGCGAGTTACTAGTCACCGAGTGAACACCGCGCTGCCGAACTGAACAAGTCTCCTAACCACAGGAATAGGCTGTTTAATACTTTACATTCAGAATTGACCATTCCCAACAACCACATAGTCATTCCAAAAATAGGCAATTTCCTGAGTTCTATCACAACTTTCAGCATCTCAATAAAACATCATATAGACCACAACTAACATATACCGACAAGTTGCATTACCAATACAGCAACTAAATAAGTGTACATATTGTGAATATTTTCACCTGTATTTTCAGACATACAGCAGATTTTATAGCCTCAGTGTAATGGCTCTGATGATGATCGCTTGACGGTCAAAACTGGTCATCCAAGTGTATTTATTAATCTCATGTAATTTTTTCAGGATTAGGGCATAACCCAACTCTTTTGGGTACATTCGTGTTGACCGACTGATAAGCACCAAATTTTTGTATACTCTAATTGGTTGTACGTATATTTTGTTGTACATTAGGCAGTAGTTGGGGATCATTTCGGTATAAATATACAAATTTGACACTGTCTGACACACTCCGTCTCACCCTTAGCGTTATACAGAACGAAAGTTTCAAATTCTTGACGCTATGCACGGCTAGCAGCAGAATTATTTCACGACTAAACTCCACGCATCAGAAAGGTGGGTACCATTTGTAGAGAAAAGCTGGAGCTATCATAGTAGACAAGCCTGACGGAGTAAACTAGCACAGAAATCTTAAGCCAAGGGTAACAAGAACAAGGAAAATTCGACCATATTGATGCTGATTTAAAAAACTATAAACACGAAATAAATTCCGGTGCCACATAATATTTTCGGAATTCTTGTATTTATACCGAAATGATCTCTCACTGCTAATTAGTCTAGAACACAATATTGGTGGCAATACGGACAACCAATTAGAGGTCATCTGCTCCAACTATAATTAGTTGTATGCATTGATACCAATATTTTGTTGTAGACTTGGCAGTAGTTGGGGGCCATTTTGGTACAAACATAAGAATTTGACAGTCTAACCTACTTTTGTTCCCCCATTAAACACAAAAGAAAAGTTTAAAGTTTTAAATTCTTGACACTAAAAATGTCTATTTTTGGTGCGACTTTCAATAAAAAATTCATCATTTCATTAATACCGGACCTAACTCAATGTAAACAGGCGACATACTCGTATATTCTACACACATCAATACAAGTTTTGCATATTGCTGGCCAACAGTCGTAGTGGTCTCAAACCCATTAGTTGTTCTTGTGTGCGTGTATATCGGCTGTGTACACTCGCCTGTGTCAATGAGGATAGATATGTGCGAGTGTGGAGACAACCCGATGAACGTATTCGTTCATTCATTCATTCATTCATTTATTGTCAATTGGGAGTGTGTCCCCGGTGGCAAATTGGGTATACATAACAAATACATAATTATACTTAACAATTCAATAACAATTAACAATTAAACTGGAGTATTTACACAAGTAGTCAGTCTTTTCTTAAACACACCTATATGTTTGGGGAAATGCTCTAAGACTGCGGCAGGTAGAGAGTTCCCGTTATCAATGGCCCGGTTAACGAAATAATATTTACCATAATTTGTATGCTGTGGTCGGCCCTTAACGTTGAAAGGATGATCGCTCCTACCCATGTAAGTGGGCTTTCCCATACGTTTGCTAAGCTCACCCCATGCTGGTCGATTTCTATACGTATTGTACATAGCGCAGAGTCTAGATTTCATCCTCCTAGCCTCCAGTGATTCCCACCCAAGTTTCTTTAACATACGGCTCACACTGCTCCTGGGATTAAAGTCACTGAGCACATATCTAGCGGCCTTTCTCTGTACCATTTCCAACTCATTGATGAGCCCTACTTGATATGGATCCCAAACCGCCGAGGCGTATTCCAGAATAGGTCTTACAAGTGACAAATATCCTAATTCTTTATCAGAGGTACTACTTCCTTTTAATACCCTCATTACAAAGTGCAGAGATTTGCAAGCTTTAGAAACTACACATCCAACGTGAGTACTCCATTTCATATCATTCCTTACGTTAACGCCCAAATATATGCAAGAGTCTTCTTCTACAAGTATTTCCGAGCCAATGTTACTGTATATTGAAAATATTGCCTTCGCCCTTTCCCTATTTTAATGAGACTACATTTTCTTGTGTTTATTTTCATTTCATTTCCAATCGCCCAATTATAGACCAGTTTCAGGTCGTCTTGAAGTACTGCGTTGTCTTGTGAGTCATGTATATTTCTATATATTACACAATCATCCGCAAACAATCGACAGTAACTACAAATTCCATTTGGCAAGTCATTTATAAACGCCAAAAATAACAAAGTTCCTATTACGCTGCCCTGAGGGATACCCGACGTTACGGTAATTTCATCCGAGAATAGGCCTTCGACTTTTACTTTCTGAGAACGACCCGTCAAAAACTCTTGGATCCATAAAATTACTCTTCTATCAATCTTCGATAGTAGTGGGGCAAGGCCGGTTAACCCCCCCCCCCCCCCCCCCCAATCGCGCTGCCACTCCCTCTTACGTCACATACTAACCCGCAATACATTCAGGGGCAAAGCTGATATCTCGCGAGCCTATGGTCCGACTTTGACATGCGACATATCGTTGGACTCGGGCTAACGCCCTCTTTTCAATGTACCACTCGTCATAATTTTCAAAAAAAATTAAAAATTTCGTTTTTGAAAATAGACAATAGTTTAAAAACCAAGCATGATAGAACGTTGTGCCGTGCTTGAAACGAGTGGTCCTTATGTCCTTTATATTTTATAATAAAACTTTTTTTATTTTTAATGTTTTTTTTTGAAAAAAGTTCAATTTAGAAATTTTTATATTTTGGAAACTAAAGAGTTTACAAAAAAAATTGTTTGATGTAAATGAATGGCCCTGACCCCCTCTACCCCCAAAATAAATTTCAAGCCGCTAGGATTAAAACTGTGCAGTAGTGAGGTGCAGAGAGTTCTGAGTCGCCCCCTACTTTCATATAAACTTTGTCGATATCTCTCGAACGCGTGGTCGGATTTTAACGAACGAGGTATTGTTGGCGTTGGGATGACGTTTTCTTGGCTAGGCAAGTGTGTTGGTATTCTTAAAAAATGTTTTGAAAATTGTTGATTTTTAGATTCGCGCTATTTTGGAAACGGTGAATATTGGGAAAAAGTTTGTTTGACGTTAATAAAAGGTGGGTATGCCCTTTAAGAGGGCAGAAAGTTTCAAGGGTGTAGGAAGAAAATCAAAATGGTCGCCTACTTTCTGGCGAATATTGGGGATCATTGGCGAACGGATAGTCGGATTTTAACAAATGAGATGTCGTTGGACTCGAGTTGACGTCCTCTTTCCTATAGACCACTCGTTATATTTTTCAATTTTTTTTGAAAAATTTTGTTTTCGAAGGTAGGCGATACATTGAAAACCAAACATGATAGAATGTTGTGCCATAGTTCAAACCAATGATCACTATGACCTTTATTTTTTATTAAAAAAACTTTTTTAGCCTATTTTCAATTTTGAAAAAATAGGCTTATGAGATCGCCTTTTGTTCGTGTGTGTGTGCGTGTGTGTGTGATTCGTGTGTGTGTCCCCCCCTAATAAAATCGAAACGGCTGGAGCGATTTCAATGAAACTCGGGAAGTTCATAGCACTATTCCCGGCAACCTCGACCGTGCCCTTCAAATTTTGTTACGTCTCTCCAATCCAACATGGCGGCTGTGCGAAATATTTCACTAGCATTCAATATCTCCGAAACTCTAACCGATATCGCCCTGAAATTTTGTACGGTGATAAAGGGCGCTACTAGAAGTTCACCTATGAGACTTTCAAACACCTGGTGACTACAAAACCAACATGGCGGCCAAGCGAAGTTGAGACATTTAAATAGACTTTTCTCGCGATTTAACTATCTAAATGTAATGAAACTTGGTACAGCAAATGTTTATACACATTGTAATGCACTGGAGTCTAATTTAGTTCAATTGTTTACATAACCTCAAAATGGCGGCTGTGCGAAATATTTCACTGACATTCTATATCTCCGAAACTATTACAGATATCACCCTGCAATTTTGTACGGTGATAAAGGGTACTGATACAGGTATACCTATGTATATTTCATAAACCTGTAAAGTACGAAACGAACATGGCAACCAAGCGAATTTCAAATATTTTAATAGAATTTTCTCGTGATTTAACTCTCTGAGCGCAGTGAAATGTGGTACAGTAATTGATTTTGCAGATTGTAATGCACTGCCATCTAATTTAATTCAATTGCTTACATAACCTCAAGATGGCGGCTGTGCGAAATTTTAAAATTAAGTTTTAATTTCTTTTGTCGTAATCATGCGATCGAAGTGAAAGTTTGAATAATGAACCTAGGCAATAATTGTCCATGAATGGTACATAACTCTATGGCCTATACACATAACACTCCTAAATGGTGAGCTCCCGAAATATTTAGACGGTTCTCAATATCTATGAATCTTTTACAGCAACCAAACTGAATTTTTTTATGTTCATAGAGACTATGAACATATGTTCACCTATAGGACTTTCAGGAACCTGGTGAGCACAAATCCAACATGGCGGCGACGCGAAGTATAAATATTTAAATGGACGTTTCTCGCGAAACAACTATCCGAGTGCCGTGAAACGTTGCACGTTAAATGCTTATACAAATGTTGATCCACTGGCATTTAATTTATTTCAATGATTTGCATTATCACAAGATGGCTGCTGTGCGTAATTTTAAAATCTCGTTTTTACTTCTTGTTGTCTAATCATGCGATTGAAGTTTGAATACCACACGTACACAATAATCTTAATGTAATAGTACAAAAATAAAAATCCAACCTGGCGACCATCTGAAATATTTAGACGGTTCTCAATATCTACGAATCTGTTACAGCAATTATACTGAAATTTTGTATGTTGATTGTGGCAGTTAACATAAGTAGAATATATGAAAATAGGCTGTATAGTTCTTCACGGAACTACTTGTTTATACTTTGAGATTTTTTGAAAACCCTTAAATTTGAATTTTTACTATTTTGGAAACTAACACGTTGACAAATAAGTTTGTTTGACATACATGAAAGGTCCCTACCCCCTCTACCATGAAAATAAATGTCAAGTCTTTAGGACAAAAAAACTAGGCATTTTTATTTTTTTTATATTTATAAAAGCGTATTTGTAGACAGAGAGCCGGTAGCGCTTGACGTATGTTACAACGAGGCTATGATTGGCCATGGTGGATACTGGAAATGGCTATTTCGACAGGGCGATGTATGGCAAAACGAGGGGTCGCTTTTCGATATTTTTTCCTATGACGAATGAATGAAGGCGAATATTTTGAAATGTGACAAGCATTCTAAGATTTTTTACCCATGAAGGGGATATTTAACGTTTTAGTTAACGGTGATGAGCGAGATCGCTCTCTGACACAACAGACGGTTGTAGGATATGACCAAGTGATTCTTAGACGTTGGCGATCTCGGTGACCGTGCCCGGAAGAAATGAATAGCTATTTTGGTGGGATGGCGGGGCCAGCTTATGACGGTTGGTTTTGTGACACTTCCTATGACGGATGGAGGCGAATATTTGAAAATGTGTTAAGTGTGCTAGGATATTTTTAACCCATGAAGGGGATCTTTAGCATGCTAGTAAACGGTAATAAGCGAGACTGCTGTCTGGCACAGTAAATGGTTTTAGAATATGGAAACCTATAACATTTGCTCGACCAAGTCATGTGCATGTACGCAAGGAGACAAAACGGTAAGGTCATTGGCCTGAAATGTTATAAACTAAATATTGAACTGGGTAAAGTCATGTGTTTTGGGGTGAAAGTATGTGGTTAACATGATCATGTATTGAGGATGGCCGCTTGCTAGTAATTATTATTACAGAAAATTTTTAATAATAATAATAATGATAATAATAAGACAAACACATGTTTTGAATGCTAACACGCACACAGTCCAGCTCACTGGAGACTGAATATTGTACCTAGCCAGAGGTCTCGCGAGAGCTGTTGCTGGTGCTGACGAGGCAGGAATTATAACAACTCTAGCCAAAAGAGCGGAACGTATTTGTGAGGCATCAACTCCTCAGGAAGAGTTACATGCCTTACAAACCATGTTTAAGGGTAATGGCTATAATGAATCCACTATATATCGGTCCCTACATCCCAGAAGGAGGGATAGACAACCTTCTCAGAGCTCCGACGTGAGAGGAACTGCTTACCTCCCTTATATTCACAACACCACTGACCGCGTTGCTAAGATTCTCCGCAAGCACAAGATAAAAACAGTTTTCGGCACTATGACGAAAATTGGTCAACGTTTAGCATTAAACAAAGATAAATTGTCCCCAATACTACAACCTGGGGTGTATGAAGTCCCATGTACTTGCGGAAAAGTCTACATTGGACAAACAAAACGGTCCATTGCCACTCGCATCAAAGAGCATCAAAGGAACATCCGTCTAAACCAACCTGACAAATCAGCTATAGCTGAACATGCCCTGTCTTCAGGGCACGATGTATGTTTCAAGGATGCTCATGCGCTTGCCCTTGTTAAGCACAACTGGTCTAGAATTATAAGGGAGGCAGTTGAAATTCGTAAAAATCCCAATAATTTTAACAGAGACACTGGATATCAGCTAAGTGACACTTGGCTACCAGTTATTAAGGATCTAGGGAGATAGTTCCTCTCAGTCTCTCTGTTCTTCACATATTTAAAATTGTACATTTTCCCTCTAGGGCTCAGAGCCTGGATTTGATCTCCTTTGTTCGTCACTGGAGGAGTTTCCATCTGTTTTTTCGCCGTTGACTGTATGACGTTAGGTGTCGTTCAGCTACTATTCCCTTTTGTCTATGTTTCCTTATATCCATCTAACCCTCCCACCTCCCCCCCCCCCCCCTCCTCATTCTTCGAGGAGTTTCTATATTTTCACACCGCCCCCTTTACCTTCTTGTTACTTACTACTCTGTCCGCCGTTCCACCATGGTCCATACAGTTATTTCTGGCAGCTGCTCTCTGGTGACGAACAGAGGAATTTATCTATATTTTTTGTAATCTCATTGATATACTTTCTTTGGCCACATTGTTTATTTCCATTGAAAAAGGAGGCAAGGTTTCTCCGAAATGTATGGTTTATATTAAAAATACCCACGGCATTAGCCCAAAAGCATGAATTATTTATATAATAATCCGGGCCGTGAAAGCCTTAATATGCAAATTAGAAACCTCTATGGGGAGGAAGTTGTTCGACAATCATCTAAATTTAGTAAGTTGAGGCGAAGAAGGACCTCTCTCCTTTCATCGTTGTCCTTCTTTCTTAGATGCAGGGATCATAACATCATTCCCAACTGTGTAAAATTGAAGCAAACTATACACACTCATAAAGCTATGAGAATTTATCAGCGCGCTAGCAAGGCACTCGTTATCGAGAGGATCCAGAACTCTCGTACTGAATTGGACGCAGTTTCCCGTGAGTTATTACACTTACATCTGCTTCTTAGTAGCATTCTCTCAGAGGAATTGTGGCTGTTCTTTTAACGTATCTCCGCTATTCAGGCCGAGAATAATTTTTGTCGGGCTGTAGATAGACAAAGAGCTAAGTTCCTTCGATTGTCCTCGAGACAAACAGCTCCTCGTACGGTTCTTGATACTAGTAAAGTTGTAGTCAATCTTTCTAATACCCCTTTAGATGACTATCAAACAACTTTACTAAGCAGAGGTCTCAACTTTGCTCTCGCACCCTCCAAAATTCCTACAGAGGAGTTGATCACATCCGTTGAGGCTGCCATCTACAATTTACCTCCAGATGAAGCTGAACAAGTTAGACAAGAAAGTGTGAGGATATTAAGATCCTCTAAAGTACCCGCACCCAATTTAACTCGGGGTGAAAGAAAGGCATTGAAGGAACTAAGAAATAATGACACCATTTCTATTCTTCATGCTGACAAGAGAAATGCGACAGTGGTGATGGATACCGTTGAATATAAAAGTAAAATCTCGATTCTGTTATCTGATCCTGTCTACAGACTGTGCACTCGTGATCCAACCACTCGTGTATCCAATGCCACTGCTAAGCTTGTTAAACTGTCATCTATTCCAAAAGAAGAGGGAATATGTCTTATTCCGAGAGATGCTGTTCCTCCGAGATTGTATGGTCTTCCAAAAATCCATAAGCAAGACGTCCCTCTTCGACCAATTGTTAGCACAATAGGTTCTCCAACTTATGCTCTTGCGCAATATCTCAGCAAGTTGCTTCAGCCACACTTGGGGCGCACAGAGTCTTACATTAGGGATTCAACCCATTTCGTCGAAAAATTGTCAATCATCGCCGTTCAACCAAATGCTATTTTGGTGAGTTTTGATGTAGAGTCCTTGTTTACCAGAGTGCCGGTGGACTCGGTCATGTCACTCATCAAGGATTTGTTTCCTGAGGACATTGCCCGATTATTCCTCCACTGCTTGTGTTCCAGCTATTTCTTGTGGGATGGTAAATATTACGAGCAGACTGATGGTGTGGCCATGGGAAGTCCACTCTCGCCTGTCGTGGCAAATTTTTTCATGGAGCATTTTGAGGGGGAGGCTATATCTTCGGCGTCTTTCAAACCAGTGATTTGGTGGAGGTATGTGGATGATACGTTCGTGGTGTGGGAGGAGGGTTCTGAGAAACTGAACCACTATCTGAACCACCTAAATCAGCTGCATCCTTCAATCCACTTCACAATGGAGCTAGAGTCAGGTGGATGCTTACCTTTTTTGGATGTTCTTGTGAGGAGGAAAGCGGATGGCTCCATGGGGCACAGCGTCTACCGTAAGCCAACTCACACTAACCGTTATTTACATGCGGATTCCCACCACCACCCAGCACAAAAACAAGGAATTATAACAACTCTAGCCAAAAGAGCGGAACGTATTTGTGAGGCATCAACTCTTCAGGAAGAATTACATGCCTTACAAACCATGTTTAAGGGTAATGGCTATAATGAATCCACTATATATAGGTCCCTACATCCCAGAAGGAGAGATAGACAACCTTCTCAGAGCTCCGACGTGAGAGGAACTGCTTACCTCCCTTATATTCACAACACCACTGACCGCGTTGCTAAGATTCTCCGCAAGCACAAGATAAAAACAGTTTTTGGCACTATGACGAAAATTGGTCAACGTTTAGCATTAAACAAAGATAAATTGTCCCCAATACTACAACCTGGGATGTATGAAGTCCCCTGTACTTGCGGAAAAGTCTACATTGGACAAACAAAACGGTCCATTGCCACTCGCATCAAAGAGCATCAAAGGAACATCCGTCTAAACCAACCTGACAAATCAGCTATAGCTGAACATGCCCTGTCTTCAGGGCACGATGTATGTTTCAAGGATGCTCATGCGTTTGCCCTTGTTAAGCACAACTGGTCTAGAATTATAAGGAAGGCAGTTGAAATTCGTAAAAATCCCAATAATTTTAACAGAGACACTGGATATCTGCTAAGTGACACTTGGCTACCAGTTATTAAGGATCTAGGGAGATAGTTCCTCTCAGTCTCTTTGTTCTTCACATATTTAAAATTGTACATTTTCCCTCTAGGGCTCAGAGCCTGGATTTGATCTCCTTTGTTCGTCACTGGAGGAGTTTCCATCTGTTTTTACGCCGTTGACTGTATGATGTTAGGTATCGTTCAGCTACTATTCCCTTTTGTCTATGTTTCCTTATATCCATCTAACCCTCCCACCTCCCCCCCCCCCTCCTCATTCTTCGAGGAGTTTCTATATTTTCACACCGCCCCCTTTACCTTCTTGTTACTTACTACTCTGTCCGCCGTTCCACCATGGTCCATACAGTTATTTCTGGCAGCTGCTCTCTGGTGACGAACAGAGGAATTTATCTATATTTTTTGTAATCTCATTGATATACTTTCTTTGGCCACATTGTTTATTTCCATTGAAAAAGGAGGCAAGGTTTCTCCGAAACGTATGGTTTAAATTAAAAATACACACGGCATTAGCCCAAAATCACGAATTATTTATATAAAAAATTCATTACTTGTACATGACTAGGACGATGATTGCTTTCTTGATTAATGACAATGTATTGGCAACCGGTACAAGACCATATTGGTTGTTTACCGGGAAAGTACAAGGCCATATTGGATTTTGTAAAAAACAATATTTTTAATTTAACTGACATGTCGTTCCCTATAATAATAATAATAATAATAATAATAATATAATATTAATAATAATATTAATATCGTATGGCCTCGGGTGCCGGGTGCAATTTTTGTTATTTGACACACAGAGGGTAGCTTGCATGTCGAATTTAGTTGTTCCTTGACTATGAATGTCAAGTAGGTTAGATGTTAGATACCTAATCTCCTTAAACTCTATAGCGCTTTCTAGTGGAAAAATGAGGAATTTTGTACCCTATAAACTCAACGAATATTCACAGGTTTGAACATGATAATCTGAACAAAATGACATGACATTATTATTATTTTTTGTTTATGTATTCGTTAAAGGGGAATGTAAATTACTGCAGCTTTATAGAAAGAAAATAAGTACATGGGTTACTGTTAGTGCCGACATACAGTTTATTATAATTTTTATGGTGTTTTGATATATTAATGCCAATTAACGTTAAAGTTTTATTTACAAGTATTGATCGATTGATTGACTGAGTGATTGGCTATTCTGTTTGCTTTTAGGTGTCGTCATGCGCCATTATCGTAATGAACAGCCAGTGAACAAGCATACATTGTGCTTTAAGGTATTCTGTGCAACGTTAATAACTTACAATAAGAAAAAGTCTTATTATAACACAAGGCGTTAGTACCAAATACAACAAGTGAACAAGTTGGTTTACCACGTGGGTTAAATTTAAAATCAGATCATGATCGTTGGTTAACATTTGAATCCTGGCCTGTAGGCTTTTTGTCGACACATAAACTTGCAAAAGCCGTTTTTTTACTTGAACCGAGAAGATGTGGTGCGCAGTGTGTTTTGTCGTATTGAACTTTCACACTGGGAAGAAGGGGATGATCCCTTTAGAGACCATTTGCGATGGTCTCCTTGTTGTCCTTACATGCTTGGAAATCAAGTGGGTAACATACCCATGTATTCATTTTACCGAACCACAAGACCATTGGCCGCTACTTACGTTGCTGAATCACAAATAAATAATAATAATAATAATGATGTATTACCAGCCAACAACGGTAGTGTCGATATATGTGGTCCATATGCCATAGATAGTGTTGAATTGGCATGTGCTTTTGAAAAATTGGGTGTTTGCAAGACTAAAGCACTAGCACACCCAGAGTATAGCTCTGTTGAAAAACGTTTAGAATCTTATAAAAATGTTTGGCCATTAATATTAAATCACATTACCAAACAGGTAAGTGAAGCTGGATTTTTTTATACAGGTGAAGGGGATAAAACAATATATTTTATTGTGGATTTGTTTAAAGGATTGGTAAATGACTGATGACCCTTTGTGGAACACGCTCGTTGGTTAACTAACTGTAGATACATGGTGTTGCTTAAAGGTCAGGAATTTGTGAACACTATTCGTAAAGAAAACGTGATTGCAGCACAAGACATAAATGTGCCTTTAGAGTCAGAACACGCGGAACAAATACATGAGGCTGAAAAAAGACTTGTCTCACGAACAGATACAAAAGTGTGACCAACTATTATGAAAAATTAGTTATCAAGATGAACTAGGTGTTGTATTTTTGCCTTGTGGACACATGATAGCCTGTGTCAAGTGTGCATTAGAACTTAACACTTGTGCTATATGCAGAAAAGTAGTATCTGCTACAGTTAGGGCATTTCTTGCATAACTAGTATAATTTATTAGCCATGCATAGTGCAAAATCCCTAATTGCACAATATTATTAAAGCTGTTTTAGAGTGTAATAGATTTGCTTTTGTTTTGTTTATAGACTACTACAATGAATGTTTTGAATGCTGTGGGACAATCGTGTGGCTTTGAGACAAAGAAGCTCAGCGAATTGCCAACGCATATTCCATTCCGCGTTATCAAGATTTAGAAATTGAAAACAGCATATTGTGATCGTGTACTTTGTGTATGTGAAAACTTTGAGACATTTCCGCCTATACGGTTTAATGATATGTCGGAGAGTGTTTGTGATGAAGTCAATAATGCTGTGCAATCTGCACACTTAATTTATGAAGGTTTTAAAAACAATAGGTGCATGGTTCGTTTTAATTAAATAAAAAACAAATGTGAATGAATAATGGAAAAATATAAGTGATGACAATAGACTGAAAGAAAAAAATATGTGTATAGAACAATAATGTTTTATTTTTTAGTATTGGCTTTAAAAATATTATGATGAAACAAAAAAAATGTATATAAAGTTTGTAAATAAAAGTAAATAATGGTACAATGCTGTTTTATCTTTTACAAAGTTAGAATATTTAACATTGCAGAGTATACATGATTATGACAATAAATGCATACTTAATACAAGTATTTGCCTTTACGATAGTGTGATATAGTTTTTAAAACAAAACTTGTTGTAGATCTTTTTTCCATGGCGAACAATAGGTATAAAAACGTCATTATCACTATCAAAATGATAAGCAGCATTATGAATACCATTATAATGACCATTATTATCCTCAACATAACTAAAACCAGTCAAATTTTCCTTTACCTCTTCCTGTTCCTCTTCCTGTTCCTGTTCCTCTTCCTCTACAGTGTCCTCGTATAGAGTCTGAGTGGCTTTTGATAATGTTAAGGGTTTTTTGAACATTGAACTATTTTGAGCAGCAATATTATTTTCTTGTACTCAATTTTTAATATTTTCATGATTTTCTGTTGACAGCAACAGTGTTTCATGCAGTACACTACATTGATGATCACTGACACTTAATACCTCACCATTTTTACTTTTTAGCTCACTGCGACATTGTTTCGAACGTTGTTTTAAACAACGCCAAATAACAGTTCCATTTTTATTGGTTCGTTTCACAATATATGAATATCCTTTATAGAATGCATGAGGCTTACCATACCTAGTCACAGATACTTCCATATCAACTGTCAAGCATAGACTAAGCTCTAGTAAAGACAACTTGGTAATAAGAACAATAGTTTAATGTGCGAGCATATATGGGTGCAAATGTGGGAGCAAAAAAGTGGGAGCAAAAAGTGAGAGAAAAAAAGTGGGGGCAAAAAGTGTAAAAGTGGGAGCAAATATGAGAACCAAAAAGTAGGAGCAAGTATGGGAGCAAATGTGAAAGCAAAAGTGGGAGCAAAAAGTGAGAGAAAAAAGTGGGAGCAAAAAGTGTAAGCGACAGTGGGAGCAAATATGTGATAAAAAAGTGTGAGCAAATACGGGAGCAAAAAGTGGGAGCTAAAAGTGTAAGCAAAAGTGGGAGCAAAAATTGGGAGCAAAAAGTGGGAGCAAAAATTGGGAGCAAAAACTGGGATCAAAAAAAGTAGGAGCAAGTATGAGAACAAATGTGAAAGCAAATGTAGGAGCAAGTATGGGAGCAAATGTGAAAGCAAAAGTGGGAGAAAAAGGTGAGAGAAAAAAAGTGAGAGCAAAAAGTGTAAGCAAAATTGGGAGCAAATATGAGAGCAAAAAAGTAGGAGCAAGTATGGGAGCAAATGTGAAAACAAAAGTGAGAGCAAAAAGTGAGAGAAAAAAAGTTGGAGCAAAAAGTGTAAGCAAAAGTGGGAGAAAATATGAGAGCAAAAAAGGTGCGAGCAAATATTGGAATACAAATTGGGGGCAAAAAGTGTAAGCAAAAGTGGGAGCAAACAAGTGTGAGCAAATATGGGAGCAGAAAGTGGGAGCAAATGTGAAAGCAAAAGTGGGAGCAAAAAGTGAGAGCAAAAAGAGCGAGCAAAAGTGAGTGAGTGAAAAGTGGGGGCAAATGTGGTGTTTTACCAAAACAATCTCCCCTTACCTAACCTAACCTAACTTCACCTAAAATAACTTCACCTAACCTAACCTTCCAACTCTCAGATCAAAAATTAAATTCTGTCCATAGTCGAGTTGGAACCCAAAACCTCTGGGATAACACCCAAGTATACTAGCCACTACACCGCGAGATGGGCAAATTATCATGCAACACCACACAAAAATAAAAGTTTCCTGTAGTGTAACTCATTGGCTGACAACCATAGTTGAGAATTCAAACCCAAGACCTCAGGACTTTTGTTTTGAACATTATCCGAAATATTATTCCATTTACATTTTGCTGTTGCTTATAGTTATAAGAGTTGGCATTAATATGGGAGTAAAAGTGAAAGCAAAAAGTGGGTGCAAGCATGGCTGGTTGTTGAGACTTTCATAATTTTAGTAATGTGACTTGGCTAATATTATTATTAATAATAATAATAATAATAATAACAGTTTAAAAAAAATCAAGTGGATTGATATTTTTAGCCTACTTTCAATTTTTGCAAAAAATGAAAGTAGACTTATGAGATCAACACAGGGCGAAAAAAATTGTGTCTGTCTGTGTGTGTGTGTGTCTGTGTGTGTGTGTGAGTGTGTGCACTCTGAATGTCTGCCTACCCCCCCCCCCCCTATCAATTCGAACACGGTGAACGCGAATTGAACGAAATTTGGTACAAAGGAAGCACTAGCAAAGGACACCTCAGTGTCATGTTTTATATCGCCACCATCTTGAAGGAAACGTAATGGCGGCCACACAAATGTTCAAAGTTGAAATCAAATTACGACTAACCGAATCATCGGAGATCTACCAAATTTTGCAACAACATACCTTTATGGGGGGAGCATCCTTTGACCAAACTAATAGGTCATCTGCCTAATAGTTTGCGGATGGCGGCCATCTTTGTGTCAAACTCGATTCCCCCTATTAATTCAAACACGTTGAAACCGAATGGAACGAAATTTGGTACAGAGGTAGCACTAGCAAATGGATCCTCAGTGTCATGTTTTATATCGCCGCCATCTTGAGGGAAACGTAATGGCGGTCACACAAATGTTCAAAGCTTAAATCAAATTACGACTAACCTAATCATCCGATCTCTACCAAATTTTGCATCAACATACCTTTATGTAGGAAGCATCCTTTGACCAAATCAATAGGTCAATAGCCTAATAGTTTGCGGATGGCGGCCATATTTGTGTCAAAATCTATTCCCCCTATTAATTCAAACACGGTGGAACCGAATGGAACGTAATTTGGTACAGAGGTAGCACTAGCAAATGGCACCTCAGTGTCATGTTTTATATCGCCACCATCTTGATAGAAACGTAATGGCGGCCACAAAAATGTTCAAAGCTTAAATCAAATTACGACTAAAATAATCATCACTCTCTACCAAATTTTCCAACAACATACCTTTATGGAGGGAGCATCCTTTGACCAATCTATTAGGTCATTAGCCTAATATTTTGCGGATGGCGGCCATCTTTGTGTGATAATCGATTCCCCCTATCAATTCGAACACGGTGAAACCGAATGGAACGACATTTGGTACAGAGGTAGCACTAGCAATGGGCACCTCAGTGTCATGTTTTATATCACCGCCATCTTGACGGAAACGTAATCGCGGCCACCCAAATGTTAAAAGCTAAAATTTAATTACGACCAACGTAATAATCTAGTCTCTACCAACTTTTGCAACAACATATCTTTTTGTGGGAAGCATATTCTGACCAAACTGCAAGATCATCAGCCCAATAGTTTGCAGATGGTGGCCAAGTATGTGTGCAAATCGGTTCCCCCTATCAATTCGAACACGGTGAAACCGAATGGAACGAAATTTGGTACAGTGGTAGCACTAGCAATGGGCACCTCAGTGTCATGTTTTATATCACCGCCATCTTGACGGAAACGTAATCGCGGCCACCCAAATGTAAAAAGCTAAAATTTAATTACGACCAACGTAATAATCTAGTCTCTACCAAATTTTGCACCAACATATCTTTTTGTGGGAAGCATATTCTGACCAAACTGCAATAGTTTGCAGATGGTGGCCGAGTATGTGTGCAAATTGATTCCCCCTATCAATTCAAACACGGTGAAACCTAATTGAACGAAATTTGGTACAGAGGTAGTACTAGCAAAGGGCACCTCAGTGTCATGCTTTATATCGCCGCCATCTTGACGGAAACGGAATGACTGCCACCCAAATATTAAAAGCTTAAATCAAATTACGACCATCCTAATAATTTGATCTCTACCAGATTTTGCAACAACATGCCTTTTTGTGGAAGGCATCTTATGACTGACTACAAGGTCATCAGCCCAATATTTTGCAAATAGCGGCCATGTATGTGACAAATCCATTCTCCATATCAATTCAAACACGGTGAAACCGAATTGAATGAAAGTTTTTAGCAAAGGGCACCTCATATTCATGTTTAATATCCCTATATAACGTTGTATTTCAACAAGCTACTACAACCAACATTCAATTATACTCCTTGAAAAGGACAAAGTGTTATAACAATACCCATGCATTTAGGAGAAAGTAGGCTATATGTTCTTTACTGAACATCTTGTTCAGGGTGTAATTTCCAAAGTACTGTCAAGAATAATAATTACATGGACAGATTCCAAGAACTCTAGAATGCTATTAAGGTTAATGATTGGCTAGGAGTTAGATAGAGTTAGCTAACCTAAGTTAACCTCAGCTCACTAAACCTAACCTTGTCACATGACATGTTCTACAAGTATAGACTTGCTTTGAGACTGTCTATGACGTCACAGATGAATGGCGGTGGGAGGCAGGACATGACGTTTTATTACACAAAAACATTTTTCTTTTCACTTTTGCTCCCACTTTATTTCTCTCACTTTTTGCTCTCACTTTTGCTTTCACATTTGCTCCCATACTTGCTCCTAATTTTAGCTCTCATATTTGCTCCCACTTTTGCTTACACTTTTTGCCTTCACTTTTTTTCTCTCACTTTTTGCTCCCACTTTTCCTTTCACATTTGCTCCCATACTTGCTCCCACTTTTGTTTTCACATTTGCTCTCATACTTGCTCCTACTTATTTTTGATCCCACTTTTTGCTCCCACATTTTGCTCCCAATTAATGCTCCCACTTTTGCTCCTACTTTTTGCTCCCATTTTTTGCTCCCATATTTGCTCACACTTTGTTTTTGCTCTCATATTTGCTCCCACTTTTTCTTAGACTTTTTGCTCCCACTTTTTTCTCTCACTTTTTGCTCCCACTTTTGCTTTCACATTTGCTACCATACTTGCTCCTACTTTTTTGCTCTCATATATGCTCCCACTTTTGCTTACACTTTTTGCTCCCACTTTTTTTCTCTCACTTTTTGCTCCCACTTTTGCTTTCACATATGCTCCCATACTTGCTCCCACTTTTGCTTTCACATTTGCTCCCATACTTGCTCCTACTTTTTTTTTGCTCCCACTTTTTGCTCTCAATTTTTGCTCCCACATTTTGCTACCACTGTTTGCTCCCAATTTTTGCTCCCACTTTTTGCTCCCACTTTTTTGCTCCCACATTTGCACCCATATATGCTCGCACATTAAACTATTGTTCTTATTACCAACTTGTCTTTACTAGAGCTTAGTCTATGCTTGACAGTTGATATGGAAGTATCTGTGACTAGGTATGGTAAGCCTCATGCATTCTATAATGGATATTCATACATTGCGAAACGAACCAATAAAACTGGAACTGTTATTTGGCGTTGTTTAAAACAACGTTCAAAACAATGTCGCAGTGAGCTAAAAAGTAAAAATAGTGAGGTTTTAAGTGTCAGTGATCATTAATGTAGTGTACTGCATGAAACACTGTTGCTGTCAACAGAAAATCATGAAAATGTTAAAAAGCGAGTACAAGAAAATAATATTGCTGCTCAAAATAGTTCAATGTTCAAAAAACACTTAACATTATCAAAAGACACTCAGACTCTATACGAGGACACTGTAGAGGAAGAGGAACAGGAAGAGGAACAGGAAAATTTGACTGGTTTTAATTATGTTGAGGATAATAATGGTCATTATAATGATAGTCATAATGCTGCTTATCATTATGATAGTTATTGACACACTCCCACCCTTCATTGAACCGTAAATCACACTACAAGACACTACGAAAAGTTTTTTTTTTAAACAACAACAACAAGACGAACTGTGGAAGGGAAGCGACTGGGCCATTTTCAACCACAACCCGAGGTGTCTACCTTGAGAGCTGTCTACAGTAACCCAGACCCAGAAATGATACACACGATTCATATTTTAAAGCAACACCTCTATTCATAAAACAAATTTTACAATAAATATACAATAAACAATTACATGCAGTGTAAATAAAGGAAAAGGTGTGGTACCTGACCTAGGATATAACTTACTTGCATTGTCTCCCAAAATATTTACCTTAGGCCAAAAAATTCATTCACATTAAATTATTATCATTTGACTCGATAACATAAGGAATGAGGCCTAACCAACAAAATTCCGCATAAGCTTGATTATACAACTTTCAGTTAAAGTTGGAAAAAAATCTTCAATAATATTTAATACCCGTCAATCAATAGGTAGTCATAAGACACTATAAATATATTAAATCTTGGATAATTCCTTTCTTAACCTGAGCGAACTCGGAACTAGATCTCAATTCGTCAAACCCTTTTAAACATGGAGCCTCGATTTTCATTTGTCATCTAACAGCTGACAATCATAACAAGTCAATCCAGAACACAACAACCGATAACCAAAAACAGAAGACGAACGCAATGCCATCAAATACGAACCCCAACTCAAATAAAATAAAAGCTTTACATAATTAACACGGACCTCTATTAGGCAAACTAAACGTGGATAAAGAGAAAGATTGCATTTAAAAACCAGAAACGAATATTTAAAAGCTTTATCCACACAGCAAGATGAAAGCCTCCCAACTACGTGAGCCAATCACGTTGGTGACGATAAGATTATAATAACATGCACTAGGTAGATACACATGCACCCCAGAAATATATAATAATCCACTTACTTCTCTCTGGAACATAATACCTTTTACCAAATCTTCACAACTCCATTTAACCACATTTGGCCTCTTACAGAAATCCACGACATATAGGTTTGCTTCCCTTAAAGTTGCCTCAACAACATATATAAACAATAAATAAGGAGCAACTAATATCTTTCTTGTCGACTAGACCACTTAGGTATCCGTTTCAAACCGAAGTACAGACCATCACACACTCCCGGTGTACACGAGAATCAACCTCATTTTTTCTGCCACATTTTTACATGAAAAATAAATTAATTTGAAGAGAAACTATTCCATATCGATTCATATTTTGGTAGTGCCAGTTATGACGAGGTTTACGAAGCAAGACATCCGAATGAGTAGCTAAAACCTACTCAATATTCGTAGACTACATGATGTTATGTCTTTTCCAGATCATGTCCCAACACACAATCCTTATTGCATCGAAAAGTACTAAGCCGTTACTAAGGGAACCCTCATCACTTGGCAAAGAATATCACCATTCTACCCGCGGACAAGGTTACTGTTCTCACCACCAGGTGAACACGACTTAGTTGTAACCTCCACCAAGGCGCAGCTGCCCTCTAGCGTAGATAAAGAGCACTACCACTTCTCATCTCTCAAGAATTTGCATGCAGCCGTCAAAATCATGTGTCCTACAGTCGAGGCGAGTTAGTATCGTTACATAGTCCCTCCCTTCAATCTTGGCGCCGGTAAAGTACCAAGCCAACGTAATTGTCAAACTGAAATTGTACATGCACAAATACCAATCTTCAACAAATATCAACCTTCAATACCCAAATTCATCACTTCAAAACTGGTTTAGTTTTAGGCATGCATTAAATGAGAAGGTAGAAATAAACACTTCTTCACAAGTTCGTTCAAAATCCACCACCACAAGTTTGACTACACACAGGTCGATGATAGTTCATGCAGAAGTCTGCGTAGCTAATGGTACATCCCTTTTCATGCCAAGAAAATTGCATCTTACATGTAACATGATACATCAGATAACTTGTACAGACAATAATACATCATGGTATACATGAAAATCCACAGCCTGCTTCCAGTCTCCGACCGGGTCAGGAATGGAATGAATGAAGCCCCCATCTAGCGGCGAGGATATGAACTGTGCCGGCTGCCGAGGCCTGACGCACTCCTCTGGGGCAATGATTAAATGAACGACAGATGAAATGAAATGATAGTGGAGAGTGTTGCTGGAATGAAATTGTGACAGGGAAAACCGGAGTACCCGGAGAAAAACCTGTCTGCCTCCGTTTTGTCCAGCACAGATCTCACATGGAGTGACCGGGATTTGAACCACGGACCCAGCGGTGAGAGGCCAGCGTGCTGCCGCCTAAGCCACGGAGGCTTCCATGGTATACATAATTCATCATTTCTTTCGAGGATAAGTGCAGATTCGCTTTAGCTTCCAGGTGACAGTTCCACCATCCTGGCCACAGATAGTCTTCACAGTACATCCGAAATCTTCTACGCAGACGTATCAACGATGATAGCAGCTGAAACCAAATTCGACTAGGCGAGTATCGTTTTCATGGAATAGTTTACACAAACGTTTGATATTAAAAAATATAAACAATATTATTACATATATCAAAAATTTTACTAACGCAAAACCTATCTCAGAATATCCACACCTTTTACAAAATATTTAAGTTTACACATATTTTAAATAAACAATTTGAAATGTTGATGAGTACTCAATGCAATAAAGAAAATGTAGAATTGACAAACCAAATTCATAACAATTACAGTGAAGTAAGCAAATCTCAGATGAAATATGAGTTCTTTAGTATCCCCCCCCCCCAAAAAAAAAACAAACTAATATCCCCAAATGAAAATTGGCATAAGTCCCCAATTACACATCTGTCTCAACTCATTTAGGCTACAAGCAAGAAAAATCTACCCAAGAAAACCATTAACAGATTCGAAACCCAAGGGAAAAAGGAAGAAAGACCAAGAAAACAACAATAAACGAAGTATCAACTGACCACACGTGCAGACCTAAGAAAACCCCAACACCTTCACACACACATCTTTGCATAACCTCTAAATTCACCCAAGAAAACAGTTACTACCCACAAATATCCCCAAAATGTTCCACCACAATATAAATAGGAGATCGTTAAAACCGTGACACATTACCACAAATACCCTTTTAAATGAACAATTACCATTCTGCTGTCCCGGATGAGAATTTCAACAAATTCACTTCAACGAAACAACGACCATTACCACATTAAATTCATGACACACACAACTCACCTGTAAGTACCTACTTCCTCAGTTCAACAAGCAATAATAAGTGCACAAGGTCACTACTCGGAGAAACTTTTTTGGAATGGTCAGTAAATACTTACAATTAAATAAATATTCAGCTTATGCCACCTAATATTTGAGTCCCATACCTCCATATACGTTAGGATCTTAAGCTGAACAAGGATATATTACCACAAATACCCTTTAAATAAACAATTTCCTTTATGCTGTCTCGGATGAGAATTTCAACAAATTCACTTCAACGAAACAACGACCATTACCACATTAACTTCATGACACACACAACTCACCTGTAAGTACCTACTTCCTCAGTTCAACAAGAAAAGATAAGTGCACAAGGTCACTACTCGAAGAAACTATTTCGGAATGGTTAGTAAATAATTACTATTAAATACATATTCAGCTTATGCCACCTAATATTTGAGTCCCATACCTCCATATACGTTAGGATCTTAAGCTGAACAAGGATATTTTAACGACCCTATTTATATACTCGGCTACCATTGAAAACATTTAAAATAAAACATAACTTTACCCATAAAAACAAGAAACAATAACAAAATCCCTCCCCAAGTTAAAGGACAAATTAGAGATTCACATTCATACCAACACAATACACTAACGCACAATTATACCACCTTCCTCCAGAACCAGTATACAATTTTGAAGATTCAAATAAAGGTCACTTTACTACAAACACGCACGAAAGCATCATGTAGGTCGTACACGATCTTGAAAATTCAAAATTATTACTGTAACACAAAATGAAATTCCTCTCCGTACCAACAAAATGTCAAAAGCCATTTAGAAAATTCTAACCTTTCGCCTATACACCAACTTGACGCAAAACAATGAGTCACTCTGGTCATACACAATGCAGAAGATTCCAAATAGAGACATTTATACACAATACACACAAATCCATCCATCGCTCATCAAACATACAATTCATACAGAACATACATACATACACGTGTGTGGTTTCCAAAGATCAAACACAATTTTGAAAATACAATACAGTACGTACAAGATCACCACAACATCTTCAGGAATTATGATTCATTCTGGCATCACACCAACGTCTAAGGTGATTATACGACCCACATAAGTCGCACCGCTTACCTCGATATGTATCACTCTCAGCATATCTCCGGTTGGATCGCCCCTGAAAATTATGGTATGGACCAGAAACAGGAACAACATCTTGACATACCTCTCCCTGAAATAAAGCATTATTAAAACCCTGAACAGGTTGTCTTCCTCCAGACTGAACAGCACCCGTCCACTGAAAAACAAGCTGAGAACCAATTTGCCCAAAGGTACCCTGAATAGAAGGACATGGTAGCGATGAATTTGCCATGCGAACAGCATCTGCCTTTTTAAACTTCTCAGCAGTAAGAACAAGATCATAAAACTCCTTATAAGTCTTAGGCCTAGCACACATGGTTAAACACAATCTATAAATGGGGTTAATTCCTTCGACTAATGAGGCAACGATTTGCTCCTCCGACAACTGAACAGCAAATACTTTAGCATAATAGCTAACATCCACAAAATAATCGTTCAGTGTTTCATCCATTCTCTGTCCTCTGAATAAATAGCTCCGATGAAGATCAGACAAGGTGTACGGGGTAATAAAATAATTTAAAACTTCCATTTGAAAATTAATTAATGAATTTCCAGCAGACATGTTATTAATTAAGATCTGTCTAAGCATACCCGAAGTGCAAGGAAACACCATTCTAAATATTTGACGTTCGGACAGTCCAAACACCACAGCACTGTCTTTTAATTCTACAAATTTCCTAAGGAATAGCACTAATAAATCATTCTCCGTACCATTACAGATGTGAAAATTCTTTAAAATCAAGGCTATCGGATTGGGAAACGTAGCAAATCTAACATTGATATCTGACATGACATTTCCAGGGTCACACACTTGAGAAGAATCTCCTAAATTCAAATTATGCTTCATCAAATTATGCTCGACAACATCAGTTACATTAATTAAACTTTCACTGGTTTGTACAGACTTCACACAACGAGAAATTCCAGAAGTTAGATTAATTGAGGCATTCGCACTATTTTCTCTCAATAAGGACCTAGATGACAAGCTGTATTCATTATTTAAATTAGCCTGGTCAATAATAATAGGCCTAGCTGAACATGACATATTTCTCGAAGGCTGACTAGAAGACCCATTCCGATGCTGCATAACAGCAGGATTACTAATTCGTAAATCATTTATAGACAATACAGATTCTACATCTTCAACCAAATTATTATCAACATTCACTTCACACCGTTTACCATTCTCAGAACCTCCACCGATTGATGACGCCAAAGATTCACATTTATAATCACCGGTTACACCAGAAAACATACGTTCGTAAACAAAGGCCAACCGATCACGCAAACTTGACAATTCATTTGCAAATGAAATACCGTCCTCAACTTTTGACCAGACATTAATCAAATCAGCCAATCTCAATAACCAATGTAGAGCACGCCACCTTAATTTATTTCTCTGATATTCAGACGAATCGATAACACCATCCAATGAAGCACAATCTCTTAACAAGTTCGAAACAGATGTAATGACTCTAGACTTAGCCAATTCCCCATATTCACAGTTAATAGGCGGGATATTTAGAGGAGCATCATGTAAAGACCTCAATACAGCCAAGTCAGCTTCTCTATTCCCCTGTGGAATCCTTCCACGAATCAAGATTTCAAACCCCAATACATCTTTCCTCAGATAATATATGTTTGGGAGAACTCGTTTTTCCATTACCAGGTGGGTTTGTATACATGAAACATAGAACACATAAAGATTAGTAACATTTACAGAATACAACACTGATCATAATTTATTTTTGGTATACCACTTCTAGTTCCTAATTCTGAACAACTCTCAAAATAGACATAAATGTGTTAAACACGTAAAACCACGCTCTTGATACAAGTGACACACTCCCACCCTTAATTGGCCCGTAAATCACACTACAAGACACTACCAAAAGTTTTTTAAACAACAACAACAAGACGAACTGTGGAAGGGAAGCGACTGGGCCATTTACAACCACAACCCGAGGTCTCTACCTTGAGAGCTGTCTACAGAATCCCAGACACAGAAATGATACACACGATTCATATTTTAAAACAACACCTCTATTCATAAAACAAATTTTACAATAAATATACAATAAACAATTACATGCAGTGTAAATAAAGGAAAAGGTGTGGTACCTGACCTAGGATATAACTTACTTGCATTGTCTCCCAAAATATTTATCTTAGGCCAAAAAATTCATTCACATTAAATTATTATCAGTTGACTCGATAACATAAGGAAGGAGGAACCAACAAAATTCCGCATAAGCTTGATTATACAACTTTCAGTTAAAGTCGGAAAACAATCTTCAATAATATTTAATACCCGTCAATCAATAGGTAATGTCATAAGACACTAAATATATTAAATCTTGGATAATTCCTTTCTTAACCTGAGCGAACTCGGAACTAGATCTCAATTCGTCAAACCCTTTTAAACATGGAGCCTCGATTTTCATTTGTCATCTAACAGCTGACAATCATAACAAGTTAATCCAGAACACAACAACCGATAACCAAAAACAGAAGACGAACGCAATGCCAGCAAATACGAACCCCAACTCAAATAAAATAAAAGCTGTACATAATGAACACGGACCTCTATTAGGCAAACTAAACGTGAATAAAGAGAAAGATTGCATTTAAAAACCAGAAACGAATATTTAAAAGCTTTATCCACACAGCAAGATGAAAGCCTCACAACTACGTGAGCCAATCACGTTGGTGACGATAAGATTATAATAACATGCACTAGGTAGATACACATGCACCCCAGAAATATATAATAATCCACTTACTTCTCTCTGGAACATAATACCTTTTACCAAATCTTCACAATTCCATTTAACCACATTTGGCCTCTTACAGAAATCCACGACATATAGGTTTGCTTCCCTTAAAGTTGCCTCAACAACATATATAAACAATAAATGAGGAGCAACTAATATTTTTCTTGTCGACTAGACCACTTAGGTATCCGTTTCAAACCGAAGTACAGACCATCACAAACTCCCGGTGTACACGAGAATCAACCTCTTTTTTCTGCCACATTTTTACATGAAAAATAAATTAATTTGAAGAGAAACTATTCCATATCGATTCATATTTTGGTAGTGCCAGTTATGACGAGGTTTACGAAGCAAGACATCCGAATGAGTAGCTAAAAGCTACTCAATATTCGTAGACTACATGATGTTATGTCTTTTCCAGATCATGTCCCAACACACAATACTAATTGCATCGAAAAGTACTAACAGCCGTTACTAAGGGAACCCTCATCACTTGGCAAAGAATATCACCATTCTACCTGCGGACAAGGTTACTGTTCTCACCACCAGGTGAACACGACCTAGTTGTAACCTCCACCAAGGCGCAGCTGCCCTCTAGCGTAGGTAAAGAGCACTACCACTTCTCATCTCCCAAGAATTTGCATGCAGCCGTCAAAATCATGTGTCCTACAGTCGGGGCGAGTTAATATCGTTACAGTTATAATGACGTATTTATACCTATTGTTTGCCGTGGAAAAAAGATCTACAACAAGTTTTGTTTTTAAAACTATATCACACTATCGTAAAGGCAAAGACTTGTATTAAGTATGCATTTATTGTCATAATCATGTATACTCTGCAATGTTAAATATTCTAAATTTGTAAAAATAAAAGATCTTTGTACCATTATTTACATTTATTTACAAACTTTGGTTTCATCATAATATTTTTAAAGGCAATACTAAAAACTAAAACATTATTGTTCTATACACATATTTTTTTCTTTCAGTCTATTGTCATCACTTATATTTTTCCATTATTCATTCACATTTGTTTTTTAATTAATTAAAACGAACCATGCACCTATTGTTTTTAAAATCTTCATAAATTAAGTGTACAGGTTGCACAGCATTATTGACTTCAACACAAACACTCTCCGACATATCATTAAACCGTATAGGCAGAAATGTCTCAAAGTTTTCACATACACAAAGTACACGATCACCATATGCTGTTATCAATTTCCGAATCTTGATAATGCGGAATGGAATATGCGTTGGCAATTCGCTGAGCTCCTTTGTCTCTAAGCCACACGATTGTCCCACAGCATTCAAAACATTCGTTGTACTAGTCTATAAACAAAACAAAAGCATATCTATTACACTCTAAAACAGCTTTAATAATATTGTGCAATTAGGGATTTTGCACTATGCATGGCTAATAAATTATACTAGTTATGCAAGAAATGCCCTAACTGTAACAGATACTACATTTCTGCATAGAGCACAAGTGTTAAGTTCTAAAGCACACTTGACACAGGCTATCATGTGTCCACAAGGCGAAAAAAAACTCCTAGTTCATCTTGATAACTAATTTTACATAATTTTTTGTCACAATTTGGTATCTGTTCGTGAGACAAGTCTTTTTTTTCAGCCTCATGTATTTGCTCCGCGTGTTCTAACTCTAAAGGCACTTTTATGTCTTGTGCTGCAATCACGTTTTCTTTACGAATGTTGTTCACAAATTCCTGACTTTTAAGCAACACCATGTATCTACAGTTAGGTAACCAACGAGCGTGTTCAACAAAAGGGTCATCAGTCATTTGCCAATCCATTAAAGCAAATCCACAATAAAAACATATTGTTTTATCCCCTTCACCTGTAGAAAAAATCCAGCTTCACTTAGCTGTTTGGTTATGTGTTTTAATATTAATGGCCAAACATTTTTATAAGATTCCAAACGTTTTTCAACAGAGCTGTACTCGGGACGTGCTAGTGCTTTAGTCTTGCAAACACCCAATTTTTCAAAAGCACATGCCAATTCAAGACTGTCTATGGCATATGGACCACATATATCGACACTACCGTTGTTGGCTGGTAATACATAATTATTATTATGATTTATTTATGATTCAGCAAGGTAAGTAGCGGCCAATGGTCTTGTCAAAGTCAACAAAGTCAACCCCTGGCACCATCCAGCCCATGACGGGCTAAGGCCGACCAAGCGACCGCTGCCCAGCCATTTGGCCTGCAGATATTGGGGTGACGCGTGATCAGCGCGTCGGGTGCCCTCGGCCGTTAATCTTGGTATTCGTGATCGGGGCGCTGTCTCACTGTCAGACAGCTACTCAATTGTCCTCACGAGGCTGAGTGCACCCCGTTCCAACCCTCACGTCAGTGGTCTTGTGGTTCGGTAAAATGGATACACGGGTATGTTACCCACTTGTTTTCCAAGCATGTAAAGACAACGAGGAGACCATCGCAAATGGTCTCTAAAGGGATCATCCCCTTCATCCCAGTGTGAAGTTCAATACGACAAAACACACAGCGCACCACATCTTCTCGGTTCAAGTAAAAAAAAACGGCTTTTGAAAGTTTATGTGTCGACAAAAAGCCTACAGGCCAGGATTCAAATGTTAACCAACGATCATGTTCTGATTTTAAATTTAACCCACGTGGTAAACCAACTTGATCACTTGTTGTATTTGGTACTAACGCCATGTGTTATAATAAAACTTTTTCTTATTGTAAGTTATTAACGTTGCACAGAGTACTTTAAAGCACAATGTATGCTCGTTCACTGTCTGTTCATTTCGTTAATTTCGTTAATTCAAATAAACTGTATGTCGGCACTAACAGTAACCCATGTACTTATTTTCTTTTTATAAAGTTGCAGTAATTTACATTCCCCTTTAACCAATACATAAACAAAAAATGATAATGTCATGTTATTTTGTTCAGATTATCATGTTCAAACCTGTGAATATTCGTTGAGTTCATAGGGTACAAAGTTCCTCATTTTTCTACTGGAAAGCGCTATAGAGTTTAAGGAGATTAGCTTTCTAACATCTAACCTCCTTGACATTCATAGTCAAGGAACAACTAAATTCAACAGGAAAGCTACCCTCTGTGTGTCAAATAACAAAGCTTGCACCCGGCATCCGAGGCCATAGGATATTAATATTATTATTTATATTATATTATTATTATTATAGGAAACGACATGTCAGTTAAATTAAAATTTTTGTTTTTTACAAAATCCAATATGGCCTTGTACTTTCCCGGTAAACAACCAATATGGTCTTGTACCGGTTGCCAATACATAGTCATTAATCAAGAAAGCAATCATCGTCCTAGTCATGTACAGGTAATGAATTTTTGTCTACGAGTTTTCAGTAGTGGTAAAATGGAATAGCATTTTATGTTAGGCATACCTGAGTTTTAAACATTTCACTGCCTGGAAACAATGGTTGCACTTTACTGCGTCTCGGGTTTTCAGCGACTACACGGCGGTAAGACTTTTATTTCCAAGTTTCTAAAAATAAATAAAATCAACCGTTATAAATACCTAAATTCAGGTTAAAATTCATAAAATAATATATGTAACAAAAAATGAAACAAGTTAGTTTAAAAAAGTAATTCCACCTTCACTTGCAGTGGCTTGTTGCTGTTTACTTTTAGTGGGCTCAAAAGTAAACTGGTTTCTTGTATCTCAGACATGTAAGGTATACCGGTTATCTGCAAACAAATAAATTAAAAAATCAATAATATCCTAATCAATAACTACAAATTTAAGGTTCATTAGCATGACATTATTAAAATAATCATACTTAGGTACTTGCCAAAAAATAAAAGGATTTTTCTTAAACAGCTCTACTGTATACGTCCGTGTGCTAAAATGGCAAGTGCATGACTAACGCAATCGTTATCAGTTAGCCTAGCAACAGAAAAAAATGTATTTTCTCAGCGTTTTGACCATGAATGTTCCCACGCCTCGTCACATTCCTCAATCTGTATAAAATTCGTATACCTTATACTAGTTTTATGTTTTTAATAAAGAAATAAATGGTTGCCTCTTATACATCGGTAGTATGGCTGTCTAGGAACCAAAATGGCGGTTTCTCTCTCTGTTAAATCGCCAGGCCTGCTAGCCACCACGAGGCATGTAAGCTGATATAACACTTCCTGCTGACGTAGACATTCCTGCCTCGTCAGCACCAGCAACAGCTCTCACGAGACCTCTGGCTAGGTACAATATTCAGTCTCCAGTGAGCTGGACTGTGTGCGTGTTAGCATTCAAACATGTGTGTGTCATATTATTATTATTAAACATTTTACTGTAATAATAATTACTAGCAAGCGGCCATCCTCAATACATGATCATGTTAACCACATAATTTCACCCTAAAACACATGACTTTACCCAGTTCAATATTTAGTTTATAACATTTCAGGCCAATGACCTTACCGTTTTTCCTCTTTGCGTTCATGCACATGACATGGTCGAGCAAATGTTGTAGGTTTCAATATACTAAAACCATTTACTGTGCCAGACAGCAGTCTCGCTTATTACCGTTTACTAGCTTGCTAAAGACCCCCTTCAGGGGTTAAAAAAATCCTAGCACACTTAACACATTTTTCCATCCGTCATAGGAAGTGTCACAAAACCAACCGTCGTAAGCTGGCCCTGCCATCCCACCAAAATAGCTATTCATTTCTTCCGGGCACGGTCACCGAGATCGCCAACGTCTAAGAATCACTTGGTCATATCCTACAACCGTCTGTTGTGTTGGAGAGCGATCTCTTTCATCACCGTTAACTAAAACGTTAAAGATCCCCTTCAGGGGTAAAAAATTTTAGCATGCTTGTCACATATCAAAATATTCGCCTTCATTCATTCGTCATAGGAAAAAATATCGAAAAGTGACCCCTCGTTTTGCCATACATCGCTCCGGCGAAATAGCCATTTCCAGTATCCACCATGGCCAATCATAGCCTCGTTGTAACATACGTCAAGCGCTACCGGCTCTCTGTCTACAAATACGCTTTTATAAAAATAAAAAAAATAAAAATGCCTAGTTTCTTGTCCTAAAGACTTGACATTTATTTTCATGGTAGAGGGGGTAGGGACCTTTCATTTATGTCAAACAAACTTATTTGTCAACGTGTTAGTTTCCAAAATAGTAAAAATTCAAAATTTAAGGGTTTTCAAAAAATCTCATAATATAAAAAAGTTTTATTATAAAACAAGATGTTCAGTAAAGAACATATAGCCTACTGTCTCCTAAATGCATGGGTATTGTTATAACTCTTTGCCCTTTTCAAGGAGTATAATTGAATGTTGGTTGTAGTAGCTTGTTGAAATACAACGTGCTATAGGGATATTAAACGTGAATAAGAGGGGCCCTTTGCTAGTGTTACGTCTGTAAAAACGTTCATTCAATTCGGTTTCACCGTGTTTGAATTGATATGGGGAATGGATTTGCACACATACATGGCCGCTCTTTGCGACATATTGGGCTGATGACCGTGTAGTCAGTCATAAGATGCTTTCCACAGAAAGGCATGTTGTTGCAAAATCTGGTAGAGATCAAATTATTAGGATGGTCGTAAATTGATTTAAGCTTTTAACATTTAGGTGGCCGTCATTCCGTTTCCGTCAAGATGGCGGCGATATAAAGCATGACACTGAGGTGCCGTTTGCTAGTGCTACCTCTGTACCAAATTTCGTTCAATTAGGTTTCACCGTGTTTGAATTTATAGGGGGAATCGATTTGCACACATACTTGGCCACCATCTAGAAACTATCGGGCTGATGATCTTGCAGTTTGGTCAGAATATGCTTCCCAGAAAAAGATATATTGTTGAAAAATTTGGTAGAGACTAGAATATTACGTTGGTCGTAATTAAATTTTAGTTTTTAACATTTGGGTGGCCGCGATTACTTTTCCGTCAAGATGGCGGTGATACAAAATATGACACTGAGGTGCCCATTGCTAGTGCTACCTCTGTACCAAATTTCGTTCCATTCGGTTTCACCGTGTTCGAATTGATAGGGGAAATCGATTTTCACACAAAGATGGCCGCCATCCGCAAAATATTAAGCTAATGACCTATTAGTTTGGTCAAAGGATGCTCCCTCCATAAAGGTATGTTGTTGCAAAATTTGGTAGAGATCGGATGATTAGGTTAATCGTATTTTGATTTAAGCTTTTAACATTTGGGTGGCCGTCATTCCGTTTCCGTCAAGATGGCGGCGATATAAAGCATGACACTGAGGTGCCCTTTGCTAGTGCTACCTCTGTACCAAATTTCGTTCAATTAGGTTTCACCGTGTTTGAATTGGTAGGGGGAATCGATTTGCACACATACTTTGCCACCATCTGCAAACTATTGGGCTGATGATCTTGCAGTTTGGTCAGATTATGCTTCCCACAAAAAGATATGTTGTTGCAAAATTTGGTAGAGACTAGATTATTATGTTGGTCGTAATTAAATTTTAGCTTTTAACATTTGGGTGGCCGCGATTACGTTTCCGTCAAGATGGCGGTGATATAAAACTTGACACTAAGGTGCCCATTGCTAGTGCTACCTCTGTACCAAATTTCGTTCCATTCGGTTTCACCGTCTTCGAATTGATAAGGGGAATCGATTTTCACACAAAGATGGCCGCCATCCGCAAACTATTAGGCTAATGACCTATTAGATTGGTCAAAGGATGCTCCCTCCATAAAGGTATGTTGTTGCAAAATTTGGTAGAGAGTGATGATTATGTTAGTCGTAATTTGATTTAAGCTTTGAACATTTGTATGGCCGCCATTACGTTTGTGTCAAGATGGCGGCGATATAAAACATGACACTGAGGTGCCATTTGCTAGTGCTACCTCTGTACCAAATTTCGTTCCATTCGGTTTCACCGTGTGTGAATTAATAGGGGGAATATTATTGATATTATTATTAATATTATATTATTATTATAGGAAACGACATGTCAGTTAAATTAAAATTTTTGTTTTTTACAAAATCCAATATGGCCTTGTACTTTACCGGTAAACAACCAATATGGTCTTGTACCGGTTGCCAATATATAGTCATTAATCAAGAAAGCAATCATCGTCCTAGTCATGAACAGGTAATGAATTCTTGTCTACGAGTTTTCAGTAGTGGTAAAATGGAATAGCATTTTATGTTAGGCTTACCTGAGTTTTAAACATTTCACTGCCTGGAAACAATGGTTGCACTTTACTGCGTCTCGGGTTTTCAGCGACTGCACGGCGGTAAGACTTTTCTTTCCAAGTTTCTAAAAATAAATAAAATCAACCGTTATAAATACCTAAATTCAGGTTAAAATTCATAAAATAATATATGTAACAAAAAATGAAACAAGTTAGTTTAAAAAAATAATCCCACCTTCACTTGCAGTGGCTTGTTGCTGTTTACTTTTAGTGGGCTCAAAAGTAAACTGGTTTCTTGTATCTCAGACATGTAAGGTATACCGGTTATCTGCAAACAAATAAATTAAAAAATCAATAATTTCCTAATCAATAACTACAAATTTAAGGTTCATTAGCATGACATTATTAAAATAATCATACATAGGTACTTACCAAAAAATAAAAGGATTTTTCTTCCACAGCTCTACTGTATACGTCCGTGTGCTAAAATGGCAAGTGCATGACTAACGCAATCGTTATCAGTTAGCCTAGCAACAGAAAAAAAAGTATTTTCTCAGCGTTTTGACCATGAATGTTCCCACGCCTCGTCACATTCCTCAATCTGTATAAAATTCGTATACCTTATACTAGTTTTATGTTTTTAATAAAGTAATAATTTGTTGCCTCTTATACATCGGTAGTATGGCTGTCTAGGAACCAAAATGGCGGTTTCTCTCTCTGTTAAATCGCCAGGCCTGCTAGCCACCACGAGGCATGTAAGCTGATATAACACTTCCTGCTGACGTAGACATTCCTGCCTCGTCAGCACAAGCAACAGCTCTCACGAGACCTCTGGCTAGGTACAATATTCAGTCTCCAGTGAGCTGGACTGTGTGCGTGTTAGCATTCAAACATGTGTGTGTCTTATTATTATTATTAAACATTTTACTGTAATAATAATTACTAGCAAGCGGCCATCCTCAATACATGATCATGTTAACCACATACTTTCACCCTAAAACACATGACTTTACCCAGTTCAATATTTAGTTTATAACATTTCAGGCCAATGACCTTACCGTTTTTTCTCTTTGCGTTCATGCACATGACATGGTGGAGCAAATGTTGTAGGTTTCAATATTCTAAAACCATTTACTGTGCCAGACAGCAGTCTCGCTTATTACCGTTTACTAGCTTGCTAAAGATCCCCTTCAGGGGTAAACAAAAATCCTAGCACACTTAACACATTTTTCCATCCGTCATAGGAAGTGTCACAAAACCAACCGTCATAAAATGGCCCTGCCATCCCACCAAAATAGCTATTCATTTCTTCCGGGCACGGTCACCGAGATCGCCAACGTCTAAGAATCACTTGGTCATATCCTACAACCGTCTGTTGTGTCAGAGAGCGATCTCTCTCATCACCGTTAACTAAAACGTTAAAGATCCCCTTCAGGGGAAAAAATCTTAGCATGCTTGTCACATTTCAAAATATTCGCCTTCATTCATTCGTCATAGGAAAAAATATCGAAAAGTGACCCCTCGTTTTGCCATACATCGCTCCGGCGAAATAGCCATTTCCAGTATCCACCATGGCCAATCATAGCCTCGTTGTAACATACGTCAAGCGCTACCGGCTCTCTGTCTACAAATACGCTTTTATAAAAATAAAAAATGCCTAGTTTCTTGTTCTAAAGACTTGACATTTATTTTCATTGTAGAGGGGGTAGGGACCTTTCATTTATGTCAAACAAACTTATTTGTCAACGTGTTAGTTTCCAAAATAGTAAAAATTCAAAATTTAAGGGTTTTCAAAAAATCTCATAATATAAAAAAGTTTTATTATAAAACCAGATATTCAGTAAAGCACATATAGCCTACTGTCTCCTAAATGCATGGGTATTGTTATAACTCTTTGCCCTTTTCAAGGAGTATAATTGAATGTTGGTTGAAGTAGCTTGTTGAAATACAACGTGCTATAGGGATATTAAACGTGAATATGAGGTGCCCTTTGCTAGTGTTACGTCTGTAAAAACGTTCATTCAATTCGGTTTCACCGTGTTTGAATTGATATGGGGAATGGATTTGCACACATACATGGCCGCTATTTCCGAAATATTGGGCTAATGACCGTGTAGTAAGTCATAAGATGCTTTCCACAGAAAGGCATGTTGTTGCAAAATCTGGTAGAGATCAAATTATTAGGATGGTCGTAATTTGATTTAAGCTTTTAACATTTAGGTGGCCGTCATTCCGTTTCCGTCAAGATGGCGGCGATATAAAGCATGACACTGAGGTGCCCTTTGCTAGTGCTACCTCTGTACCAAATTTCGTTCAATTAGGTTTCACCGTGTTTGAATTTATAGGGGGAATCGATTTGCACACATACTTGGCCACCATCTAGAAACTATCGGGCTGATGATCTTGCAGTTTGGTCAGAATATGCTTCCCAGAAAAAGATATGTTGTTGAAAAATTTGGTAGAGACTAGATTATTACGTTGGTCGTAATTAAATTTTAGCTTTTAACATTTGGGTGGCCGCGATTACTTTTCCGTCAAGATGGCGGTGATACAAAACATTACACTGAGGTGCGCATTGCTAGTGCTACCTCTGTACCAAATTTCGTTCCATTCGGTTTCACCGTGTTCGAATTGATAGGTGAAATCGATTTTCACACAAAGATGGCCGCCATCCGCAAAATATTAAGCTAATGACCTATTAGTTTGGTCAAAGGATGCTCCCTCCATAAAGGTATGTTGTTGCAAAATTTGGTAGAGATCGGATGATTAGGTTAAACGTAATTTGATTTAAGCTTTTAACATTTGGGTGGCCGTCATTCCGTTTCCGTCAAGAAGGCGGCGATATAAAGCATGACACTGAGGTGCCCTTTGCTAGTGCTACCTCTGTACCAAATTTCGTTCAATTAGGTTTCACAGTGTTTGAATTGATAGGGGGAATCGATTTGCACACATACTTTGCCACCATCTGCAAACTATTGGGCTGATGATCTTGCAGTTTGGTCAGAATATGCTTCCCACAAAAAGATATGTTGTTGCAAAATTTGGTAGAGACTAGATTATTATGTTGGTCGTAATTAAATTTTAGCTTTTAACATTTGGGTGGCCGCGATTACGTTTCCGTCAAGATGGCGGTGACATAAAACATGACACTGAGGTGCCCATTGCTAGTGCTACCTCTGTACGAAATTTCGTTCCATTCGGTTTCACCGTATTCGAATTGATAGGGGGAATCGATTTTCACACAAAGATGGCCGCCATCCGCAAACTATTAGGCTAATGACCTATTAGATTGGTCAAAGGATGCTCCCTCCATAAAGGTATGTTGTTGCAAAATTTGGTAGAGAGTGATGATTATGTTAGTCGTAATTTGATTTAAGCTTTGAACATTTGTATGGCCGCCATTACGTTTGTGTCAAGATGGCGGCGATATAAAACATGACACTGAGGTGCCATTTGCTAGTGCTACCTCTGTACCAAATTTCGTTCCATTCGGTTTCACCGTGTGTGAATTAATAGGGGGAATATTATTGATATTATTATTAATATTATATTATTATTATAGGAAACGACATGTCAGTTAAATTAAAATTTTTGTTTTTTACAAAATCCAATATGGCCTTGTACTTTACCGGTAAACAACCAATATGGTCTTGTACCGGTTGCCAATATATAGTCATTAATCAAGAAAGCAATCATCGTCCTAGTCATGAACAGGTAATGAATTCTTGTCTACGAGTTTTCAGTAGTGGTAAAATGGAATAGCATTTTATGTTAGGCTTACCTGAGTTTTAAACATTTCACTGCCTGGAAACAATGGTTGCACTTTACTGCGTCTCGGGTTTTCAGCGACTGCACGGCGGTAAGACTTTTCTTTCCAAGTTTCTAAAAATAAATAAAATCAACCGTTATAAATACCTAAATTCAGGTTAAAATTCATAAAACAATATATGTAACAAAAAATGAAACAAGTTAGTTTAAAAAAATAATCCCACCTTCACTTGCAGTGGCTTGTTGCTGTTTACTTTTAGTGGGCTCAAAAGTAAACTGGTTTCTTGTATCTCAGACATGTAAGGTATACCGGTTATCTGCAAACAAATAAATTAAAAAATCAATAATTTCCTAATCAATAACTACAAATTTAAGGTTCATTAGCATGACATTTTTAAAATAATCATACATAGGTACTTACAAAAAATAAAAGGATTTTTCTTCCACAGCTCTACTGTATACGTCCGTGTGCTGAAATTGCAAGTGCATGACTAACGCAATCGTTATCAGTTAGCCTAGCAACAGAAAAAAATGTATTTTCTCAGCGTTTTGACCATGAATGTTCCCACGCCTCGTCACATTCCTCAATCTGTATAAAATTCGTATACCTTATACTAGTTTTATGTTTTTAATAAAGAAATAAATGGTTGCCTCTTATACATCAGTAGTATGGCTGTCTAGGAACCAAAATGGCGGTTTCTCTCTCTGTTAAATCGCCAGGCCTGCTAGCCACCACGAGGCATGTAAGCTGATATAACACTTCCTGCTGAAGTAGACATTCCTGCCTCGTCAGCACCAGCAACAGCTCTCACGAGACCTCTGGCTAGGTACAATATTCAGTCTCCAGTGAACTGGACTGTGTGCGTGTTAGCATTCAAACATGTGTGTGTCTTATTATTATTATTAAACATTTTACTGTAATAATAATTACTAGCAAGCGGCCATCCTCAATACATGATCATGTTAACCACATACTTTCACCCTAAAACACATGACTTTACCCAGTTCAATATTTAGTTTATAACATTTCAGGCCAATGACCTTACCGTTTTTTCTCTTTGCGTTCATGCACATGACATGGTCGAGCAAATGTTGTAGGTTTCAATATTCTAAAACCATTTACTGTGCCAGACAGCAGTCTCGCTTATTACCGTTTACTAGCTTGCTAAAGATCCCCTTCAGGGGTAAAAAAAATCCTAGCACACTTAACACATTTTTCCATCCTTCATAGGAATTGTCACAAAACCAACCGTCATAAAATGGCCCTGCCATCCCAACAAAATAGCTATTCATTTCTTCCGGGCACGGTCACCGAGATCGCCAACATCTAAGAATCACTTGGTCATATCCTACAACCGTCTGTTGTGTCAGAGAGCGATCTCTCTCATCACCGTTAACTAAAACGTTAAAGATCCCCTTCAGGGGTAAAAAATCTTAGCATGCTTGTCACATTTCAAAATATTCGCCTTCATTCATTCGTCATAGGAAAAATATCGAAAAGTGACCCCTCGTTTTGCCATACATCGCTCCGGCGAAATAGTTATTTCCAGTATCCACCATGGCCAATCATAGCCTCGTTGTAACATACGTCAAGCGCTACCGGCTCTCTGTCTACAAATACGCTTTTATAAAAATAAAAAATGCCTAGTTTCTTGTTCTAAAGACTTGACATTTATTTTCATGGTAGAGGGGGTAGGGACCTTTCATTTATGTCAAACAAACTTATTTGTCGACGTGTTAGTTTCCAAAATAGTAACAATTCAAAATTTAAGGGTTTTCAAAAAATCTCATAATATAAAAAAGTTTTATTATAAAACAAGATGTTCAGTAAAGAACATATAACCTACTGTCTCCTAAATGCATGGGCATTGTTATAACTCTTTGCCCTTTTCAAGGAGTATAATTGAATGTCGGTTGTAGTAGCTTGTTGAAATACAACGTGCTATAGGGATATTAAACGTGAATAAGAGGGGCCCTTTGCTAGTGTTACGTCTGTAAAAACTTTCATTCAATTCGGTTTCACCGTGTTTGAATTGATATGGGGAATGGATTTGCACACATACATGGCCGCTATTTGCGAAATATTGGGCTGATGACCTTCTAGTCAGTCATAAGATGCTTTCCACAGAAAGGCATGTTGTTGCGAAATCTGGTAGAGATCAAATTATTAGGATGGTCGTAATTTGATTTAAGCTTTTAACATTTAGGTGGCCGTCATTCCGTTTCCGTCAAGATGGCGGCGATATAAAGCATGACACTGAGGTGCCCTTTGCTAGTGCTACCTCTGTACGAAATTTCGTTCCATTCGGTTTCACCGTATTCGAATTGATAGGGGGAATCGATTTTCACACAAAGATGGCCGCCATCCGCAAACTATTAGGCTAATGACCTATTAGATTGGTCAAAGGATGCTCCCTCCATAAAGGTATGTTGTTGCAAAATTTGGTAGAGAGTGATGATTATGTTAGTCGTAATTTGATTTAAGCTTTGAACATCTGTATGGCCGCCATTACGTTTCTGTCAAGATGGCGGCGATATAAAGCATGACACTGTGGTGCCCTTTGCTAGTGCTACCTCTGTACCGAATTTCGTTCAATTAGGTTTCACCGTGTTTGAATTGATAGGTGAAATCGATTTTCACACAAAGATGGCCGCCATCCGCAAAATATTAAGCTAATGACCTATTAGTTTGGTCAAAGGATGCTCCCTCCATAAAGGTATGTTGTTGCAAAATTTGGTAGAGATCGGATGAATAGGTTAAACGTAATTTGATTTAAGCTTTTAACATTTGGGTGGCCGTCATTCCGTTTCCGTCAACAAGGCGGCGATATAAAGCATGACACTGAGGTGCCCTTTGCTAGTGCTACCTCTGTACCAAATTTCGTTCAATTAGGTTTCACAGTGTTTGAATTGATAGGGGGAATCGATTTGCACACATACTTTGCCACCATCTGCAAACTATTGGGCTGATGATCTTGCAGTTTGGTCAGAATATGCTTCCCACAAAAAGATATGTTGTTGCAAAATTTGGTAGAGACTAGATTATTATGTTGGTCGTAATTAAATTTTAGCTTTTAACATTTGGGTGGCCGCGATTACGTTTCCGTCAAGATGGCGGTGATATAAAACTTGACACTGAGGTGCCCATTGCTAGTGCTACCTCTGTACGAAATTTCGTTCCATTCGGTTTCACCGTATTCGAATTGATAGGGGGAATCGATTTTCACACAAAGATGGCCGCCATCCGCAAACTATTAGGCTAATGACCTATTAGATTGGTCAAAGGATGCTCCCTCCATAAAGGTATGTTGTTGCAAAATTTGGTAGAGAGTGATGATTATGTTAGTCGTAATTTGATTTAAGCTTTGAACATCTGTATGGCCGCCATTACGTTTCTGTCAAGATGGCGGCGATATAAAACATGTCACTCAGGTGCCATTTGCTAGTGCTACCTCTGTACCAAATTTTGTTCCATTCGGTTTCACCGTGTGTGAATTAATAGGGGGAATATTATTAATATTATTATTAATATAATATTATTATTATTATTATAGGAAACGACATGTCAGTTAAATTAAAATTTTTGTTTTTTACAAAATCCAATATGGCCTTGTACTTAACCTGTAAACAACCAATATGGTCTTGTACCGGTTGCCAATACATAGTCATTAATCAAGAAAGCAATCATCGTCCTAGTCATGTACAGGTAATGAATTTTCGTCTACGAGTTTTCATTAGTGGTAAAATGGAATAGCATTTTATGTTAGGCTTACCTGAGTTATAAACATTTCACTGCCTGGAAACAATGGTTGCACTTTACTGGGGCTCGGGTTTTCAGCGACTGCACGGCGGTAAGACTTTTCTTTCCAAGTTTCTAAAAATAAATAAAATCAACCGTTATAAATACCTAAATTCAGGTTAAAATTCATAAAATAATATATGTAACAAAAAATGAAACAAGTTAGTTTAAAAAAATAATCCCACCTTCACTTGCAGTGGCTTGTTGCTGTTTACTTTTAGTGGGCTCAAAAGTAAACTGGTTTCTTGTATCTCAGACATGTAAGGTATACCGGTTATCTGCAAACAAATAAATTAAAAAATCAATAATTTCCTAATCAATAACTACAAATTTAAGGTTCATTAGCATGACATTATTAAAATAATCATACATAGGTACTTACAAAAAATAAAAGGATTTTTCTTCCACAGCTCTACTGTATACGTCCGTGTGCTGAAATTGCAAGTGCATGACTAACGCAATCGTTATCAGTTAGCCTAGCAACAGAAAAAAATGTATTTTCTCAGCGTTTTGACCATGAATGTTCCCACGCCTCGTCACATTCCTCAATCTGTATAAAATTCGTATACCTTATACTAGTTTTATGTTTTTAATAAAGAAATAAATGGTTGCCTCTTATACATCGGTAGTATGGCTGTCTAGGAACCAAAATGGCGGTTTCTCTCTCTGTTAAATCGCCAGGCCTGCTAGCCACCACGAGGCATGTAAGCTGATATAACACTTCCTGCTGACGTAGATATTCCTGCCTCGTCAGCACCAGCAACAGCTCTCACGAGACCTCTGGCTAGGTACAATATTCAGTCTCCAGTGAACTGGACTGTGTGCGTGTTAGCATTCAAACATGTGTGTGTCTTATTATTATTATTAAACATTTTACTGTAATAATAATTAGTAGCAAGCGGCCATCCTCAATACATGATCATGTTAACCACATACTTTCACCCTAAAACACATGACTTTACCCAGTTCAATATTTAGTTTATAACATTTCAGGCCAATGACCTTACCGTTTTTTCTCTTTGCGTTCATGCACATGACATGGTCGAGCAAATGTTGTAGGTTTCAATATTCTAAAACCATTTACTGTGCCAGACAGCAGTCTCGCTTATTACCGTTTACTAGCTTGCTAAAGATCCCCTTCAGGGGTTAAAAAAATCCTAGCACACTTAACACATTTTTCCATCCTTCATAGGAATTGTCACAAAACCAACCGTCATAAAATGGCCCTGCCATCCCAACAAAATAGCTATTCATTTCTTCCGGGCACGGTCACCGAGATCGCCAACGTCTAAGAATCACTTGGTCATATCCTACAACCGTCTGTTGTGTCAGAGAGCGATCTCTCTCATCACCGTTAACTAAAACGTTAAAGATCCCCTTCAGGGGTAAAAAATCTTAGCATGCTTGTCACATTTCAAAATATTCGCCTTCATTCATTCGTCATAGGAAAAATATCGAAAAGTGACCCCTCGTTTTGCCATACATCGCTCCGGCGAAATAGTTATTTCCAGTATCCACCATGGCCAATCATAGCCTCGTTGTAACATACGTCAAGCGCTACCGGCTCTCTGTCTACAAATACGCTTTTATAAAAATAAAAAATGCCTAGTTTCTTGTTCTAAAGACTTGACATTTATTTTCATGGTAGAGGGGGTAGGGACCTTTCATTTATGTCAAACAAACTTATTTGTCAACGTGTTAGTTTCCAAAATAGTAACAATTCAAAATTTAAGGGTTTTCAAAAAATCTCATAATATAAAAAAGTTTTATTATAAAACAAGATGTTCAGTAAAGAACATATAACCTACTGTCTCCTAAATGCATGGGTATTGTTATAACTCTTTGCCCTTTTCAAGGAGTATAATTGAATGTCGGTTGTAGTAGCTTGTTGAAATACAACGTGCTATAGGGATATTAAACGTGAATAAGAGGGGCCCTTTGCTAGTGTTACGTCTGTAAAAACTTTCATTCAATTCGGTTTCACCGTGTTTGAATTGATATGGGGAATGGATTTGCACACATACCTGGCCGCTATTTGCGAAATATTTGGCTGATGACCTTCTAGTCAGTCATAAGATGCTTTCCACAGAAAGGCATGTTGTTGCGAAATCTGGTAGAGATCAAATTATTAGGATGGTCGTAATTTGATTTAAGCTTTTAACATTTAGGTGGCCGTCATTCCGTTTCCGTCAAGATGGCGGCGATATAAAGCATGACACTGAGGTGCCCTTTGCTAGTGCTACCTCTGTACCAAATTTCGTTCAATTAGGTTTCACCGTGTTTGAATTGATAGGGGGAATCGATTTGCACACATACTTTGCCACCATCTAGAAACTATCGGGCTGATGATTTTGCAGTTTGGTCAGAATATGCTTCCCAGAAAAAGATATGTCGTTGCAAAATTTGGTAGAGACTAGATTATTACGTTGGTCGTAATTATATTTTAGCTTTTAACATTTGGGTGGCCGCGATTACTTTTCCGTCAAGATGGCGGCGATATAAAACATGACACTGAGGTGCCCATTGCTAGTGCTACCTCTGTACCAAATTTCGTTCCATTCGGTTTCACCGTGTTCGAATTGATAGGGGAAATCGATTTTCACACAAAGATGGCCGCCATCCGCAAAATATTAAGCTAATGACCTATTAGTTTGGTCAAAGGATGCTCCCTCCATAAAGGTATGTTGTTGCAAAATTTGGTAGAGATCGGCTGATTAGGTTAATCGTATTTTGATTTAAGCTTTTAACGTTTGGGTGGCCGTCATTCCGTTTCCGTCAAGATGGCGGCGATATAAAGCATGACACGGTGGTGCCCTTTGCTAGTGCTACCTCTGTACCGAATTTCGTTCAATTAGGTTTCACCGTGTTTGAATTGATAGGGGGAATCGATTTGCACACATAATTTGCCACCATCTGCAAACTATTGGGCTGATGATCTTGCAGTTTGGTCAAAATATGCTTCCCACAAAAAGATATGTTGTTGCAAAATTTGGTAGAGACTAGATTATTATGTTGGTCGTAATTAAATTTTAGCTTTTAACATTTGGGTGGCCGCGATTACGTTTCCGTCAAGATGGCGGTGATATAAAACTTGACACTGAGGTGCCCATTGCTAGTGCTACCTCTGTACGAAATTTCGTTCCATTCGGTTTCACCGTATTCGAATTGATAGGGGGAATCGATTTTCACACAAAGATGGCCGCCATCCGCAAACTATTAGGCTAATGACCTATTAGATTGGTCAAAGGATGCTCCCTCCATAAAGGTATGTTGTTGCAAAATTTGGTAGAGAGTGATGATTATGTTAGTCGTAATTTGATTTAAGCTTTGAACATCTGTATGGCCGCCATTACGTTTCTGTCAAGATGGCGGCGATATAAAGCATGACACTGTGGTGCCCTTTGCTAGTGCTACCTCTGTACCGAATTTCGTTCAATTAGGTTTCACCGTGTTTGAATTGATAGGTGAAATCGATTTTCACACAAAGATGGCCGCCATCCGCAAAATATTAAGCTAATGACCTATTAGTTTGGTCGAAGGATGCTCCCTCCATAAAGGTATGTTGTTGCAAAATTTGGTAGAGATCGGATGAATAGGTTAAACGTAATTTGATTTAAGCTTTTAACATTTGGGTGGCCGTCATTCCGTTTCCGTCAAGAAGGCGGCGATATAAAGCATGACACTGAGGTGCCCTTTGCTAGTGCTACCTCTGTACCAAATTTCGTTCAATTAGGTTTCACAGTGTTTGAATTGATAGGGGGAATCGATTTGCACACATACTTTGCCACCATCTGCAAACTATTGGGCTGATGATCTTGCAGTTTGGTCAGAATATGCTTCCCACAAAAAGATATGTTGTTGCAAAATTTGGTAGAGACTAGATTATTATGTTGGTCGTAATTAAATTTTAGCTTTTAACATTTGGGTGGCCGCGATTACGTTTCCGTCAAGATGGCGGTGATATAAAACTTGACACTGAGGTGCCCATTGCTAGTGCTACCTCTGTACGAAATTTCGTTCCATTCGGTTTCACCGTATTCGAATTGATAGGGGGAATCGATTTTCACACAAAGATGGCCGCCATCCGCAAACTATTAGGCTAATGACCTATTAGATTGGTCAAAGGATGCTCCCTCCATAAAGGTATGTTGTTGCAAAATTTGGTAGAGAGTGATGATTATGTTAGTCGTAATTTGATTTAAGCTTTGAACATCTGTATGGCCGCCATTACGTTTCTGTCAAGATGGCGGCGATATAAAACATGACACTGAGGTGCCATTTGCTAGTGCTACCTCTGTACCAAATTTCGTTCCATTCGGTTTCACCGTGTGTGAATTAATAGGGGGAATATTATTAATATTATTATTAATATAATATTATTATTATTATTATTATAGGAAACGACATGTCAGTTAAATTAAAATTTTTGTTTTTTACAAAATCCAATATGGCCTTGTACTTAACCTGTAAACAACCAATATGGTCTTGTACCGGTTGCCAATACATAGTCATTAATCAAGAAAGCAATCATCGTCCTAGTCATGTACAGGTAATGAATTTTCGTCTACGAGTTTTCATTAGTGGTAAAATGGAATAGCATTTTATGTTAGGCTTACCTGAGTTTTAAACATTTCACTGCCTGGAAACAATGGTTGCACTTTACTGGGGCTCGGGTTTTCAGCGACTGCACGGCGGTAAGACTTTTCTTTCCAAGTTTCTAAAAATAAATAAAATCAACCGTTATAAATACCTAAATTCAGGTTAAAATTCATAAAATAATATATGTAACAAAAAATGAAACAAGTTAGTTTAAAAAAATAATCCCACCTTCACTTGCAGTGGCTTGTTGCTGTTTACTTTTAGTGGGCTCAAAAGTAAACTGGTTTCTTGTATCTCAGACATGTAAGGTATACCGGTTATCTGCAAACAAATAAATTAAAAAATCAATAATTTCCTAATCAATAACTACAAATTTAAGGTTCATTAGCATGACATTATTAAAATAATCATACATAGGTACTTACAAAAAATAAAAGGATTTTTCTTCCACAGCTCTACTGTATACGTCCGTGTGCTAAAATGGCAAGTGCATGACTAACGCAATCGTTATCAGTTAGCCTAGCAACAGAAAAAAATGTATTTTCTCAGCGTTTTGACCATGAATGTTCCCACGCCTCGTCACATTCCTCAATCTGTATAAAATTCGTATACCTTATACTAGTTTTATGTTTTTAATAAAGAAATAAATGGTTGCCTCTTATACATCGGTAGTATGGCTGTCTAGGAACCAAAATGGCGGTTTCTCTCTCTGTTAAATCGCCAGGCCTGCTAGCCACCACGAGGCATGTAAGCTGATATAACACTTCCTGCTGACGTAGACATTCCTGCCTCGTCAGCACCAGCAACAGCTCTCACGAGACCTCTGGCTAGGTACAATATTCAGTCTCCAGTGAGCTGGACTGTGTGCGTGTTAGCATTCAAACATGTGTGTGTCTTATTATTATTATTAAACATTTTACTGTAATAATAATTACTAGCAAGCGGCCGTCCTCAATACATGATCATGTTAACCACATACTTTCACCCTAAAACACATGACTTTACCCAGTTCAATATTTAGTTTATAACATTTCAGGCCAATGACCTTACCGTTTTTTCTCTTTGCGTTCATGCACATGACATGGTCGAGCAAATGTTGTAGGTTTCAATATTCTAAAACCAATTACTGTGCCAGACAGCAGTCTCGCTTATTACCGTTTACTAGCTTGCTAAAGATCCCCTTCAGGGGTAAAAAAATCCTAGCACACTTAACACATTTTTCCATCCGTCAAAGGAATTGTCACAAAACCAACCGTCATAAAATGGCCCTGCCATCCCAACAAAATAGCTATTCATTTCTTCCGGGCACGGTCACCGAGATCGCCAACGTCTAAGAATCACTTGGTCATATCCTACAACCGTCTGTTGTGTCAGAGAGCGATCTCTCTCATCACCGTTAACTAAAACGTTAAAGATCCCCTTCAGGGGTAAAAAATCTTAGCATGCTTGTCACATTTCAAAATATTCGCCTTCATTCATTCGTCATAGGAAAAATATCGAAAAGTGACCCCTCGTTTTGCCATACATCGCTCCGGCGAAATAGTTATTTCCAGTATCCACCATGGCCAATCATAGCCTCGTTGTAACATACGTCAAGCGCTACCGGCTCTCTGTCTACAAATACGCTTTTATAAAAATAAAAAATGCCTAGTTTCTTGTTCTAAAGACTTGACATTTATTTTCATGGTAGAGGGGGTAGGGACCTTTCATTTATGTCAAACAAACTTATTTGTCAACGTGTTAGTTTCCAAAATAGTAACAATTCAAAATTTAAGGGTTTTCAAAAAATCTCATAATATAAAAAAGTTTTATTATAAAACAAGATGTTCAGTAAAGAACATATAACCTACTGTCTCCTAAATGCATGGGTATTGTTATAACTCTTTGCCCTTTTCAAGGAGTATAATTGAATGTCGGTTGTAGTAGCTTGTTGAAATACAACGTGCTATAGGGATATTAAACGTGAATAAGAGGGGCCCTTTGCTAGTGTTACGTCTGTAAAAACTTTCATTCAATTCGGTTTCACCGTGTTTGAATTGATATGGGGAATGGATTTGCACACATACATGGCCGCTATTTGCGAAATATTGGGCTGATGACCTTCTAGTCAGTCATAAGATGCTTTCCACAGAAAGGCATGTTGTTGCGAAATCTGGTAGAGATCAAATTATTAGGATGGTCGTAATTTGATTTAAGCTTTTAACATTTAGGTGGCCCTCATTCCGTTTCCGTCAAGATGGCGGCGATATAAAGCATGACACTGAGGTGCCCTTTGCTAGTGCTACCTCTGTACCAAATTTCGTTCAATTAGGTTTCACCGTGTTTGAATTGATAGGGGAATCGATTTGCACACATACTTGGCCACCATCTAGAAACTATCGGGCTGATGATCTTGCAGTTTGGTCAGAATATGCTTCCCAGAAAAAGATATGTCGTTGCAAAATTTGGTAGAGACTAGATTATTACGTTGGTCGTAATTAAATTTTAGCTTTTAACATTTGGGTGGCCGCGATTACTTTTCCGTCAAGATGGCGGTGATATAAAACATGACACTGAGGTGCCCATTGCTAGTGCTACCTCTGTACCAAATTTCGTTCCATTCGGTTTCACCGTGTTCGAATTGATAGGGGAAATCGATTTTCACACAAAGATGGCCGCCATCCGCAAAATATTAAGCTAATGACCTATTAGTTTGGTCAAAGGATGCTCCCTCCATAAAGGTATGTTGTTGCAAAATTTGGTAGAGATCGGCTGATTAGGTTAATCGTATTTTGATTTAAGCTTTTAACATTTGGGTGGCCGTCATTCCGTTTCCGTCAAGATGGCGGCGATATAAAGCATGACACTGTGGTGCCCTTTGCTAGTGCTACCTCTGTACCGAATTTCGTTCAATTAGTTTTCACCGTGTTTGAATTGATAGGGGGAATCGATTTGCACACATACTTTGCCACCATCTGCAAACTATTGGGCTGATGATCTTGCAGTTTGGTCAGAATATGCTTCCCACAAAAAGATATGTTGTTGCAAAATTTGGTAGAGACTAGATTATTATGTTGGTCGTAATTAAATTTTAGCTTTTAACATTTGGGTGGCCGCGATTACGTTTCCGTCAAGATGGCGGTGATATAAAACTTGACACTGAGGTGCCCATTGCTAGTGCTACCTCTGTACGAAATTTCGTTCCATTCGGTTTCACCGTATTCGAATTGATAGGGGGAATCGATTTTCACACAAAGATGGCCGCCATCCGCATACTATTAGGCTAATGACCTATTAGATTGGTCAAAGGATGCTCCCTCCATAAAGGTATGTTGTTGCAAAATTTGGTAGAGAGTGATGATTATGTTAGTCGTAATTTGATTTAAGCTTTGAACATCTGTATGGCCGCCATTACGTTTCTGTCAAGATGGCGGCGATATAAAACATGACACTGAGGTGCCATTTGCTAGTGCTACCTCTGTACCAAATTTTGTTCCATTCGGTTTCACCGTGTGTGAATTAATAGGGGGAAAATTATTAATATTATTATTAATATAATATTATTATTATTATTATAGGAAACGACATGTCAGTTAAATTAAAATTTTTGTTTTTTACAAAATCCAATATGGCCTTGTACTTTACCGGTAAACAACCAATATGGTCTTGTACCGGTTGCCAATACATAGTCATTAATCAAGAAAGCAATCATCGTCCTAGTCATGTACAGGTAATGAATTTTCGTCTACGAGTTTTCATTAGTGTTAAAATGGAATAGCATTTTATGTTAGGCTTACCTGAGTTTTAAACATTTCACTGCCTGGAAACAATGGTTGCACTTTACTGGGGCTCGGGTTTTCAGCGACTGCACGGCGGTAAGACTTTTCTTTCCAAGTTTCTAAAAATAAATAAAATCAACCGTTATAAATACCTAAATTCAGGTTAAAATTCATAAAATAATATATGTAACAAAAAATGAAACAAGTTAGTTTAAAAAAAGTCCTCTCGGCACGCCGGAAGGCGGAGGTAGATTTCACCGGACAAACTTGGGGATAGGCGAAAATAGGCAGAATATGCAGGTTTTCGTAGAAGGATCAGACCTCATTTATTGCGAGAAGGTATTTTATAATTGGAGCTTAATTAACTTTGTTTTTCGTCATTTTATGCTTATTTTAAACATTTTATTGTCTTATGGGAACGGTAACCTTCTTGTCATTTGGGGTCCATTTTTGAGATTGTACTTGTGGTCACACTGTCCTTATGCAAGGTTTCGACACTGATGTGTAACTATTTAACGGTCAGTTACTTCTTCACGCAAAATTATATCTCCCGCAGAGATTTTGGTTGGTTCCTCAGTTTAGGGACTGCGACAACGCTGTCATGTAACCCCGTGTACTTAGGGATGGCTGTATTAGTCTGTAATTCAGGTAAGGACTGCAGACGGTCAATTTCAAGCAGTAGTTCCTAATGTTCCTACCAGGTACTACCGTCAACGACACCTACCTGTGAACTTGGCTACTAGATGCCACCGCAACCAGCAACTCGCAACGAACGTTGGAAAGCATACTGAGGGATTTTTAGCGCTCTTAGAAAATCCGACGTCTTCGGCCGGCTTTGAACTCGCGACCTTGGGCATAGACATTCAGCATGCTTGCTACCAGTTACGTCACCGATGCCGCTTCACACTTAGTCAGATGGAATTCTGAATCTGATCTCGTGCAAGTGCGTTATCTTGGCAACGTCTGATGGCTCATCCCTCATCAATTTAATAGTGTTGCCATGGCAACCACTGATAGCTCTTGGCATTTTCTTATAATTCCGAAATCATTTTTCTCATCCCTTGGCATAATGGTGGGTCATATCAAAAATTCCTTCAGACAATATTTTAGGTAATTATTAGGGGAATATTGTCCATTTTGTACGGTTTTGATATTGTGCCTATTAATAGAGATATGATTAATGTTTCCCGAAAAACCCACTTTTTCCCACCCCTTTGGTCAATGGATGGTGCTATAAAAAAAACCTTCAAACATAAATTTTTGGGCTTTATCCGACACATAGTATGAACGTTGAACAGATTCGATATTTCACATATTAAGAGAGTTATAGCAATATTTCACTTTTTCGAAAAAAAAGCCCCCCATTTTCACCCCCTTCGACCGATTTAGCCCAGTAACGAACTCGACCGAGATTTTATAGGTATACATATTTGGTAAAAAATTCAAAGTGATTGGTGCAAAATTACGGCAGTTATCGTGTCCACAAAAAACTGATATGCATTCTTCTTCTTCTTCTTCGTCTTTTCCCGTTCACGCGGGGTCGACGTTTCTGACAAGTCGTTTCCATTTTCCTCGGTCCCAAATAGTGTTTTCTGTTAACTGCTTCTCCCGGAGATCATCCTGCACGCAGTCCATCCATCTTCTTCTAGGCCTGCCCCTTTCCCTTTTGCCTTCCACCTCCAGACCAAGCACTCGCCTTCCTACATAACTCTCATCCCTGCGCTTAATGTGGCCATACCAGAGCAAGCGTCTTTCTTTCACTTTTTTTGATACTTCAGTCACTTTTACGCTGCCTCGTATGAAGGTGTTTTTGATGTGATCGTTCGTTGTAACACCACACATGCATCTTAGCATCTTCATTTCAGCTACTTCCAGTCGCTTGCACTGTGACTGCACTGTTGGCCAAGTTTCTGCTCCGTATAGCATTGCAGGTCTCACTGCACATTTATAGGCTTTACCCTTTACTTGGATATTCAGTCTCCTGTCACAGAAAATACCAGATAACCTTTTCCAGTTTAACCAGGCAGCCTGGATTCGGTGGGTAATTTCCAGATCTAGATTGCCATCGTTAGATACAGTGGATCCCAGATACTTGAAAGTGTCCCTTGCCTGTAGCTGGCTACCATCCATCTGAATAGTTTCATTTCCAGTTCCTCCAAGGCACAGGTATTCGGTCTTATTCCTACTGATTTTAAGGCCTCTGTCCTCTATGGCTCTTCTCTAGCATTCCAGTTTATATTCAAGCTCTTCCCTGTGTGTGCTACATAAGACAATATCATCTGCAAATAGCATACACCAAGGAGCTGGTTCTCTTAAGTTTTCATATTTATTTATTTATTTATTTATCGTATGGCTTTTAGTGCCGGGAGTGTCCGAGGACATGTTCGGCTCGCCTGAGTCTGTAGCTGCTTCCAACGGATACCCTAAAGGGTAAGCTACATGCTCCGTTCAATTTCAAGTAGTTCCAACTTTCGCCACCAGATATCAATGATACCTAGTGGTGAACGTTGGAACTTTGATAGAGCGTTCTGACGAAATCGAACCTAACAAATTTTGCTTTACACAAGTTTAGTCTGCGAAAGGATCTTTTACATGCCATAAATCTATGACATGGGACCGCCGGCTTTACTTCCCCTCCGAAGGAAGGCATACTGAAGGATTTTTAACGCTCTTAAAAAATCCAACGACTTCGGCCGGGTTTGAACCTGCTATCTTGGGCACAGCAGTTCAGCATGCTACCGACTATGTATATACATATACATACATAAATCTATATATATAAAAATCAATGTTACGTGATAGTTTGTCTGTCTGTGGGTATGTATGTCTCCTATGCGTTCATATACCATTCGTCCGATTGCGATGAAACTTGGGTGAGATGTTGAGTACACTCCAAGGAAGGTTTCTGACTTAGTAAATCCATTTTACAATAGGTAGCGCACGCGTAGATTCAACAAATGAGCGACGATGCGCGAAGCATTTCAACAAAGTCCCGTATGTGTTCATATACCATTCGTTCGATAGCGATGAAACTTGGGTGAGATGTTGAGTACACTCCAAGGAAGGTTTCTGACTTAGTAAATCCATTTTACAATAGGTAGCGCACGCGTAGATTCAACAAATGATCGACGATGTGCGAAGCATTTCAACAATGTCCCGTATGTGTTCATATACCATTCGTCCGATTGCGATGAAACTTGGGTGAGATGTTGAGTACACTCCAAGGAAGGTTTCTGACTTAGTAAATCCATTTTACAATAGGTAGCGCACGCGTAGATTCAACAAATGAGCGACGATGCGCGAAGCATTTCAACAAAGTCACGTTTGCGTTCATATACCATTCGTCCGATAGCGATGAAACTAGGCTGAGATTTTGTGTGCACTCCAGGGAAGGTTTCTAGCTTAGTAAATCCCTTTAAAAATAGGTAGAGCACGAGCAGATTCAACAAATGAGCAACGGCGCGCGAAGCGTTTCAACAAAGTCCCATTTAATTTCATATACCATTCATCCGATAGCGATGAAACTTGGGTGAGATGCTGTGTACACTCCAGGGAAGGTTTCTGGCTTAGTACATACATTTTACAATAGGTAGAGCACCAGTAGATTCAACAAATGAGCGATGACACGCGAAGCGTTTCAACAAAGTCCCGTATAAAGTCATATACCATTCGTCTGATAGTGATAAATGTTTGGTGAATTGTTGTGTACACTCCAGGAAAGGTTTCTGGCTAAGTAAATCCATTTTACAATACGAAGCGCACGTTTATGTTCAACAAATGAGTGACTACGCGCGAAGCGTTTCGACAACGTCCCGTATACGTTCACATACCATTCATCCGATTGCGATGAAACTTGGGTGAGATGTTGTGTACACTCCAGGGAAGGTTTCTGGCTGAGTACATCCATATTACAATATGTAGCGCAAGAGTAGAATCAACAAATGAGCGACGACACGCGAAGCGTTTCAACCAAGTCCCGTATGCATACATGTACCATTCGTCCGTACCTATGAAACTTGGGTGAGATGTTGTGTACACGTCATGGAAAATTTCTGGCTTAGTAAATCCCCTATACAATATGCAGCGCACAAGTTGATTCAACAAATGAGGGACGACGCGCGAAGCGTTTCAACAAAGTCCCGTATAAGGTCATATACCATTCTGCCGTTAGCGGTGAAACTTGGGTGAAATATGGTTGACACTCCAAGGAAGGTTTCTGGCTTAGTAAATACATTTCACAGTAGGTAGCACACGAGTAGATTCGACAAATGAACGACGATAGCGATGAAACTTGGGTGAGATGTTGTGGACACTTACGTGACGGTTTCTAACTTAGTAAATACATTTTACAGTAGGTAGCGCACGAGTAGATTCAACAAATGAGTGACGGAGTGCGAATCGTTTAAACAAAATCAGGTATGCGTTCATATGCTATTCATCCGATTGCGATGAAACATTGATCAGTTATTTTGTACCCGCCAGGGAAGGGGACTTAGTAAATCCATTTCACAATAAGTAGCGCAAGAGTAGATGCAACAAATGGGTGACGACGCGCGAAGCGTTTCAACAAAATTCCCTATTGCGTTCATATAACATTCTTCGATTGCGATGAAACCTTGATGAGTTATTGTGTACACGCCAGGGAAGGGCTTCGACTTAGTAATACATTTCTCAATAGGTAGCGCACGAGTAGATTCAACAAATGAGTGACAGCGCACGAATCTTTTAAACAAAAGCCCCTATACGTGCATATACCATTCATCCGATTGCGATGAATCATTGATGAGTCATTGTGTACACGCCGGGGAAGGGTTTCGACTTAGTAAATCCATTTCACAATAGGTAGCGTACGATTAGATTCAACAAATGAGTGACAGCGATGAAACTTTTTGAAAGTTGTTGTGCACGCTCCCACGAATGGTTCTAAATTAGAAAATCCATTTTATGATAGCTTAAAGGCAGTTAACATGTTGTGTATCCAAAAGCACTTCAAGAAACAGATATTCAACGCCAACACTTTCTTTGATTGGCATTGCAACGCATGCCGGGTACAGCTTGTTATATATAAACTTTTGAACTGACGGTGGTTTTGGGGTCTGGGGGATGTGAAACGCGAAGATATGTCGAAATTTTCCGGAAGCCGAAACATGGTACCCTTTGCAATAGTTAGTTTTCTAATGAAATCTACCTCTGGTTGGTTCCTCAGTTTAAGGGCTGCGACAACGCGGTCATCTAACCCCGTGTACTTTGGGTGAGTGTAGAATCTGTCTGATAAACGGTGTGAATTGTAATGGCTGTAGTAGTCTTAATTCAGGTAAGGACTGCAGACGGTCAATTTCAAGCAGTAGTTCCTAATGTTGCTACCAGGTACTACCGTCAACGACACCTAGCTGTGAACTTGGCTACTAGATGCCACCCCAACCAGCAACTCGCAACGAACGTTGGAACTTCCCCTCCAAAGGAAAGCATACTGAGGGATTTTAGCTCTCTTAGAAAATCCGACGACTTCGGTCGGCTATGAAACCGCGACCTTGGGCATAGACATTCTGCATGCTACCAGTTACGTCACCGAAGCCGCTTCCCACTTAGTCAGATGGAAATACTGAATCTGATCTCGTGCAAGTGCGTTGTCATGGCAACGTCTGATGGCTCTTCCCTAATCAATTTAGTAGTGTTGCCATGGCAACCTCTGATAGCTCTTGGCATTTTCTTATAATTCCGAAATAATTTTTCTCATCCCTTGGCGTAATGGTGGGTCATATCAAAAATTCTTTCAGACAAAAGTTTTAGGTAATTATTAGGGGAATATTGTCCATTTTGTACGGTTTTGATATTGTGCCTATTAAGAGAAATATGATTAATGTTTCCCGAAAAACCCACTTTTTCCCACCCCTTTGGTCAATGGTTGGTGCTATAAAAAAAACACTTCAAACATAAATTTTTGGGCTTTATCCGACACATAGTATGAACGTTGAACGGATTCGATATTTCACATATTAAGAGAGTTATAGCAATATTTCACTTTTTGGAGAAAAAAAAAAGCCCCCCATTTTCACCCCCTTCTACCGATTTAGCCCAGTAACGAACTTGACCGAGATTTTATAGGTATACATATTCGGTAAAAAATTCAAAGTGATTGGTGCAAATTACGGCAGTTATCGTGTCCACAAGAAACTGATATATATATATATATACATATACATACATAAATTATATATAAACTTTTGAACTGACGGTGGTTTTGGTGTCTGGGGGATGTGAAACGGGAAGATATGTCGAAATTTTCCGGAAGTTGAAACATGGTACCCATTGCAATGTTTAGCTTTCTAATGAAATCTACCTCTGGTTGGTTCCTCAGTTTAGGGGCTGCGACAACGTGGTCATCTAACCCCGTGTACTTTGGGTGAGTGTAGAATCTGTCTGATAAACGGTGTGAATTGTAATGGCTGTATTAGTCTGTAATTCAGGTAAGGACTGCAGACGGTCAATTTCAAGCAGTAGTTCCTAATGTTGCTACCACGTACTACCGTCAACGACACCTAGCTGTGAACTTGTCTACTAGATGCCACCCCAACCAGCAATTCGCCACGAACGTTGGAACTTCCCCTCCAAAGGAAAGCATACTGAGGGATTTTAGCTCACGTAGAAAATCCGACGACTTCGGCCGGCTTTGAAACCGCGACCTTGGGCATAGACATTCTGCATGCTACCAGTTACGTCACCGAAGCCGCTTCTCACTTAGTCAGATGTCAAAGTCAACCCCTGGCACCATCCAGCCCATGACGGGCTAAGGCCGACCAAGCGACTGCTGCCCAGCCATTTGGCCTGCAGATATTGGGGTGACGCGTGATCAGCGCGTCGGGTCCCCTCGGCCGTTAATAGTGGTATTCGTGATCGGGGTGCTGTCTCACTGTCAGACAGCTACTCAATTGTCCTCACGAGGCTGAGTGCACCCCGTTCCAACCCTCACGTCAGTTTTAAAATCCCTGACGGAACCGGGGATCGAACCCGGGGCCTCCGGGTGAGACGCAGGCGCGCTACCCCAACACCACGGGGCCGGCTTAGTCAGATGGAAATACTGAATCTGATCTCGTGCAAGTGCGTTGTCATGGCAACGGTTCATCCCTCATCAATTTAAAAGCGTTGTTATGGTAACATCTGATGGCACTTGGCATTTTTTAAAATTCCGAAATCATTTTTCTCATCCCTTGGCGTAATGGTGGGTCATATCAAAAATTCTTTCAGACAAAAGTTTTAGGTAATTATTAGGGGTATATTTTCCATTTCGTACGGTTTTGATATTGTGCCTATTAAGAGAGATATGATTAATGTTTCCCGAAAAACCCACTTTTTTCCACCCCTTTGGTCAATGGTTGGTGCTATCAAAAAACATATTTGACATAAATTTTTGGCACTTACCCGACACATATTATGAACTTTGAATGGATTCTATATTTCATGTATTAAGAGAGTTATAGCGAAATTTCACTTTTCCGAAAAAAGCCCCCCATTTTCACCCCCTTCGACTGATTTTGCCCATTAACGAACTCGACCGAGATTTTATAGGGATACATGTTATGTAAAAAATTCAAAGTTATTGGTGCAAAATTACGGCAGTCATCGTGTCCACAAGAAACTGATATATATATATATATATAGATAGATAGATAGATACATATACAGGGTGTATTTGATATGATGGAAGTCCGTTACACTGGTGATAGAAGAGACTATTCTAAGCTTCCTATGTAAAAAATTTGTCACCTATCTTGAAATTGATAATTAATCATTAAAAACTCAATGTTTTTAGTTATTTCAGAAACTAATCAGGCAGAAAGTGATGCGGCAGGCTGGGGTAAACGAGGCGGAGCCAGGAGAGACGACGCGCGAAGGGGAAGTTGTTACGTAATCGGAGCATTGACCTTACCGGTTGACTTGAGGGGTGGTAGGCTATCAGCTGTTATGAGGAAGAGCTCTACCGTCTCGTAAGAAAATGTGCATTGCCGTTGTTCTTGTTGTTGTTGTTGACAGCGCACGCAATGGCTTGGGACGTTGGGACCGGTTGTATTGTGTAGCCTACTTTGTGAGTGTGGAATTCATTGATTGATGTTCATGTATAAAATAATTTCGATACTCAGCCCTGATGTATCATTGGCGTCCGTGCCGGACCTTCTGTTGACTAGTTTCTGAAAATACTAAAAACATTCACTTAATGAAATGCAGTGTGACGAAATTCCGACATCCCGTAGTCTGTTCAGAACTAGGCATTTAGGACGGAAGTAAAATACTTGATGTTTTGTTTGAGAGGCTTGGCGATTTTGGTCATTTAGCCCCATGTAGCTGGGTGTGGGTAGAATTTGTGTGATAACCTGTGTTTTGTGGTTTCTGTAGTAACTTAATGTGGGTATTTGTAATTCAGGTGAGGATTCGGAAGAAGGCGCCGGCCCTGTGGTGTTGGGGCAGTGCAACTGCCTCTCACCTGGAGGCACTGGGTTCGATTCCTGGCTCCATCAGGGATATTAGAAACTGACGTGAGGGCTGGAACGCAGTGTACTAAGCCTCGTGAGGGCAATTGAGTAGCTGTCTGACAGTGAGGCAGTGCCCGAGTCAGGAAAATCAAGATAAATGGCCGAGGGGACCCGATGCACCGACCACGCGTCACCCTAATATCTGCAGGCCAAATGGCTGTACAGCGGTCGCATGGTAGGCCTAGGCCCTTCATGGGCTGCACTGCCAGCGGTTATGATTATTGAGAAGAAGGCGGCCGTGGCCTTAAGTAAGGAACAATCCCGGCATTTGCCTGGGGTAGAAGTGGGAACCCATGGAAAACTACTTCCAAGATTTAATACTAGTACGGTACCACATGTTCATATTGTGAATTGTCCCATCCCATCTCCAGCCCTCGGGTGGCCATTAACTGGAGAGGGGGGGGGGGGGGAGGGTTGATTTATTGGTCCATCAACAATGTAAATACATATGAAAATACACGAAAATGAAAATAAAATACAAATACATTGTTATAATACAGTGTTATAATAATAATAATAATAGTCTAATAATAATAATAATAAGAGTCAGCATGTGTAGTTCTGGTGGTAGAATGCTAACATTCCCGAGGGTGCGATCTACGTTCAGTCATGTAGTAAATGAATGGGATCTAATACGATCATGCCCATGGATTTCATGGCACATACAAGAGATCCTACGTACATTAAAGTCTGGCAACTCGACATACCAAAAAGAAACATAAAAGAAGTTAGTGTGTCTAAAAGCCCACTATTACTATTATTAGTATTATTAATATGTTTATTACAGTTGTTTCACTATCTTCACACAAAGATAGACCAACAGTTCCTTAAATTAATTTACCAAATCTTTAGGATTTCTACACACATCAAAAAAAGTTTTGCATCACCTCGGTTCCAAGAGTTCCGGAACCTTTAAATACAAAGGGAATAGAGATCAACACAAACAACATTTCAGCTCGTTTTATTGCTCATGAGACCCACACATTGCATGTTGTACCATCATACAGCTAGACTTTCAGCATTTGTGGTCCAGATTGCAGTACACACCACTACCTCTAATACCCAGTAGCACGTCCTCTTGCATTGATGCATGCCTGTATTCGTCGTGGCATACTATCCACAAGTTCATCAAGACACTGTTGGTCCAAATTGTCCCACTCCTCAACGACAATTCGGCGTAAATCTCTCAGAGTGGTTTGTGGGTCAAGACGTCCATAAACAGCCCTTTTCAACATATCCCAGGCATGTTCGATAGGGTTCATGTCTGGCGAACATGCTGGCCACTGTAGTCGAGCGATGTCGTTATCTTGAAGGAACGCATTCACAAGATGTGCACGATGAGGTCGAGAATTGTCGTCCATGAAGACAAATGCCTCTCCAATATTCTGCCGATATGGTTGCACTATGGGTCGGAGGATGTCATTCAGGTATCGTAAAGCCGTTTCGGAGCCTTCCATGACCACCAGTGGCGTACGTCGGCCCCACATAATGCCACCCCAAAACATCAGGGAACCACCACCTTGCTGCACTCGCTGGACAGTGTGTCTAAGACGTTCAGCCTGACCAGGGTGCCTCCAAACACGTCTCCGACGATTGTCTGGTTGAAGGCATATGCGACACTCATCGGTGAAGAGAACGTGATGCCAATTCCGTGGGGTCCATTCAGCATGTTGTTGGGCCCATCTGTACCGCGCTGCATGGTGTCGGGGTTGCAAAGCTGGACCTCGCCATGGACGTCGGGAGTGAAGTTGCGCATCATGCAGCCTATTGCGCACAGTTTGAGTTGAAACACGACGTCCTGTGGCTAAACGAAACGCATTATTCAACATGGTGGCATTGCTGTCAGGGTTCCTCCGAGCGGCAATCCGTAAGTAGCGGTCATCCACTACAGTAGTAGCCCTTGGGCGGCCTGAGCGAGGCCTGTCATCGACAGTTCCTGTATCTCTGTACCTCCTCCATGTCCGAACAACATCGCTTTGGTTCACTCTGAGACGCCTGGAAACTTCCCTTGTTGAGAGCCCTTCTTGACACAAAGTAACAATGCGGACGCGATCGAACTACGGTATTGACCTTCTAGGCATGGTAGAACTACAGACAACATGAGCAGCGTACCTTCGTCCTGGTGGAATGACTGGAACTGATCGGCTGTCGTACCCCCTCCGTCTAATAGGCCCTGCTCATGCATGGTTGTTTACATCTTTGAGCAGTTTTAGTGACATCTATGAACAGTCAAAGGGACTGTATCTTGGATACAATATACACAGTCAACGTCTATATGCCGGAGATCTGGGAACCGAGGTGATGCAAAACTTTTTTTGATGTGTGTATTTTCTACGCATAGTTCATGAAGCTGGCAAAATCCTAGACAGATCCACCATCACTAGTCATGTAGCCACTCCCCATGAAAATGTGAATCAGCTGTTCATAGGCTCGGTATGTGTATTTCAATGTCATTGGCAGACAAGGCGAGGAGGTCACTCAACTGCAGACTCTGGTCAACATTCCTCAGCGTAGGAGGGGAGGGTGACGGGGAGAAGTCAGCTCTGCTGCTGAGGGGAACGAAGTGAAAGACCGTTTCCAAGACATTGACCGACGATTTTTGTGATTTAATTCCACCTACACTAATTAAGATCCGACTTAATTTCATGAAGATATTTGCTTAGAATACCATCTTCTATCACCAGTGTAAAGGACTTCCATCATATCAAATACACCCTGTATACATTAATTATATTTAAACTTTTGAACTGACGGTGGTTTTGGGGTCTGGGGGATGTGAAACGCGAAGATATGTCGAAATTTTCCGGAAGTCGAAACATGGGACCCATTGCAATAGTTAGCTTTCTAATGAAATCTACCTAAAATAATCCCACCTTCACTTGCAGTGGCTTGTTGCTGTTTACTTTTAGTGGGCTCAAAAGTAAACTGGTTTCTTGTATCTCAGACATGTAAGGTATACCGGTTATCTGCAAACAAATAAATTAAAAAATCAATAATTTCCTAATCAATAACTACAAATTTAAGGTTCATTAGTATGACATTATTAAAATAATCATACATAGGTACTTACCAAAAAATAAAAGGATTTTTCTTCCACAGCTCTACTGTATACGTCCGTGTGCTAAAATGGCAAGTGCATGACTAACGCAATCGTTATCAGTTAGCCTAGCAACAGAAAAAAATGTATTTTCTCAGCGTTTTGACCATGAATGTTCCCACGCCTCGTCACATTCCTCAATCTGTATAAAATTCGTATACCTTATACTAGTTTTATGTTTTTAATAAAGAAATAAATGGTTGCCTCTTATACATCGGTAGTATGGCTGTCTAGGAACCAAAATGGCGGTTTCTCTCTCTGTTAAATCGCCAGGCCTGCTAGCCACCACGAGGCAATTAAGCTGATATAACACTTCCTGCTGACGTAGACATTCCTGCCTCAGCACCAGCAACAGCTCTCACGAGACCTCTGGCTAGGTACAATATTCAGTCTCCAGTGAGCTGAACTGTGTGCGTGTTAGCATTCAAACATGTGTGTGTCTTATTATTATTATTAAACATTTTACTGTAATAATAATTACTAGCAAGCGGCCATCCTCAATACATGATCATGTTAACCACATACTTTCACCCTAAAACACATGACTATACCCAGTTCAATATTTAGTTTATAACATTTCAGGCCAATGACCTTACCGTTTTTAGCCTACTTTCGATTTTTGCAAAAAATGAAAGTAGACTTATGAGATCAACAAAGGGCGAGAAAAGTGTGTCTGTCTGTGTGTGTGTATGTGTGTGTGTGAGTCTGTGTGTGTGTGTATGTGTGTGTGTGAGTCTGTGTGTGTGTCTGTGTATGAGTGTGTGTACTCTGAATGTCTGTCCCCCCCCTATCAATTCGAACACGGTGAATGCGAATTGAACGAAATTTGGTACAAAAGTAGCACTAGCAAAGGACACCTCAGTGTCATGTTTTTTTTCGCCGCCATCTTGACGGAAACGTAATGGCGGCCACACAAATGTTCAAAGCTTAAATCAAATTACGACTAACCTAATCATCCGAACTCTACCAAATTTTGCAACAACATACCTTTATGGGGGGAGCATCCTTTGACCAAACCAATAGGTCACCAGCGTAACAGTTTGCGGATGCCGGCCATCTTTGTTTGAATATTGATTCCCCCTATTAATTCGAACACGGTGCAACCGAACGGAACGAAATTTGGTACAGAGGTAGTACTAACAAAAGGCACCTCAGTGTCATGCTTTATATCGCTGCCGTCTTGACGTAAACGTAATGGCGGCCACACAAATGTTCAAAGCTTAAATCAAATTACGACTAACCTAATCATCCGATCTCTACCAAATTTTGCAACAACATACCTTTATGGGGGGAGCATCATTTGACCAATCTAATAGGTCATTCGCCTAATAGTTTGCGGATGGCGGTCATCTTTGTGTCAGAATCGATTCCCCCTATTAATTCAAACACGGTGAAACCGAATGGAACGAAATTTGGTACAGAGGTAGCACTAGCAAAGGGCATCTCAGTGTCATGTATTATATCGCCGCCATCTTGACGGAAACGTAATGGCGGCCACACAAATGTTCAAAGCTTAAATCAAATTACGATTAACCTAATCATCCGATCTTTACCAAATTTTGCAACAACATGCCCTTATAGAGGAAGCATCCTTTGACCAAATGAATAGGTCATAGCCTAATAGTTTGCCGATGGCGGCCATCTTTGTGTGAAAATCAATTCCCCCTATTAATTCAAACACGGTGAAACCGAATGGAACGAAATTTGGTACAGAGGTAGCACTAGCAAAGGGCATCTCAGTGTCATGTATTATATCGCCGCCATATTGACAGAAACGTAATGGCGGCCACACAAATGTTCAAAGCTTAAGTTAAATTACGACTAATATAACCATCCGATCTCTACCAAACTTTGCAACAACATACGTTTATGGGGGGCTCCTTTGACCAATCTAATAGGTTATTAGCCTAATAGTTTGCGGATGGCGGCCATCTTTATGTCAAAATTGATTCCCCTTATTAATTCGAACACGGTGGAACCGAATGGAACGAAATTTGGTACAGAGGTAGCACTAGCAAAGGGCACCTCAGTGTCATGTTTTATATCGCCGCCATCTTGACTGAAACGTAATCGCGGCCACACGAATGTTCAAAGCTTAAATCAAATTACGATTAACCTAATCATCCGATCTCTACCAAATTTTGCAACTACATACCTTTATGGAGGGAGCATCCTTTGACCCATCTAATAGGTCATTCACCTAATAGTTTGCGGATGGCGGCCATATTTATGTCAAAATTGATTCCCCCTATTAATTCGAACACGGTCAAACCGAATGGAACGACATTTGGTACAGAGGTAGCACTAGCAAAGGGCACCTCAGTGTCATTTTTTATATCGCCGCCATCTTGACTGTAACGTAATGGCGGCCACACGAATGTTCAAAGCTTAAATCAAATTACAATTAACCTAATCATCCGATCTCTACCACATTTTGCAACTACATACCTTTATGGAGGGAGCATCCTTTGACCAATCTAGTAGGTCATTCACCTAATAGTTTGCGGATGGCGGCCATCTTTATGTCAAAATTGACTCCCCCAATTAATTCGAACACGGTGAAACCGAATGGAACGAAATTTGGTACAGAGGTAGCACTAGCAAAGGGCACCTCAGTGTCATGTTTTATATCGCCGCCATTTTGACTGAAACGTAATGGCGGCCACACGAATGTTCAAAGCTTAAATCAAATTACGATTAACCTAATCATCCGATCTCTACCAAATTTTGCAACTACATACCTTTATGGAGGGAGCATCATTTGACCAATCTAATAGGTCATTCGCCTAATAGTTTGCGGATGGCGGTCATCTTTGTGTCAGAATGGATTCCCCCTATTAATTCAAACACGGTACAACCGAATGGAACGAAATTTGGTACAGAGGTAGTACTAACAAGAGGCACCTCAGTGTCATATTTTATATCGCCGCCATCTTGAGGGAAACGTAATGGCGGCCACACAAATGTTCATAGCTTAAATCAAATTACGATTAACCTAATCATCCGAACTCTACCAAATATTGCAACAACATACCCTTATAGAGGAAGCATCCTTTGACCAAATGAATAGGTCATTAGCCTAATATTTTGCGGATGGCGGCCATCTTAGTGTGAAAATCAATTCCGCCTATTAATTCAAACACGGTGAAACCGAATGGAACGAAATTTGGTACAGAGGTAGCACTAGCAAAGGGCATCTCAGTGTCATGTTTTATATCGCCGCCATATTGACAGAAACGTAATGGCAACCACACAAATGTTCAAGGCTTAAGTTAAATTACGACTAACATAACCATCCGATCTCTACCAAACTTTGCAACAACATACCGTTATGGAGGGAGCATCCTTTGACCAATCTAATAGGTCATTATCCTAATAGTTTGCGGATGGCGGCCATCTTTATGTCAAAATTGATTCCCCCTATTAATTCGAACACGGTGGAACCGAATGGAACGAAATTTGGTACAGAGCTGGCACTAGCAAAGGGCACCTCAGTGTCATGTTTTATATCACCGTTATCTTGACTGAAACGTAATGGCGGCCACACGAATGTTCAAAGTTTTAAATTAAATTACGATTAACCTAATCATCCGATCTCTACCAAATTTTGCAACTACACACCTTTATGGAGGGAGCATCCTTTGACTAATCTAATAGGTCATTCACCTAATAGTTTGCGGATGGCGGCCATCTTTGTGTCAGAATCGATTCCCCCTATTAATTCAAACACGGTGAAACCGAATGGAACGAAATTTGGTACAGAGATAGCACTAGCAATGGGCATCTCAGTGTCATGATTAATATCGCCGCCATTTTGACAGAAACGTAATGGCGGCCACACAAATGTTTAAAGCTTAAATCAAATTACGACTAACATAACCATCCGATCTCTGCCAAATTTTGCAACTACATACCTTTATGGAGGGAGCATCCATTGACCAATCTAATAGGTCATTCGGCTAATAGTTTGCGGATGGCGCCCATCTTTGTGTCAGAATCGATTCCCCCTATTAATTCAAACACGGTGAAACCGAATGGAACGAAATTTGGTACAGAGGTAGCACTAGCAAAGGGCACCTCAGTGTCATGTTTTATATCACCGCTATCATGACGGAAACGTAATCGCGGCCACCCAAATGTTAAAAGCTAATATGTAATTACGACCAACCTAATAATCTAGTCTCTACCAAATTTTACAACACCATATCTTGATGTGGGAAACATATTCTGACCAAACTGCAAGAACGTTAGCCCAATAGTTTGCGGATGGCGGCCATCTTTATGTCAAAATTGATTCCTCCTATTAATTCGAACACGGTGAAACCGAATTGAACGAAATTTGGTACAGAGGTAGCAGTAGCAAAGGGCACCTCATATTCATGTTTAATATCCCTATAGCACGTTGTGTTTCAACAAGCTACTACAACCAACATTCAATCATACTCCTTGAAAAGGACAAAGAGTTATAACAATGCCTATGCATTTAGGAGAAAGTAGGCTATATGTTCTTTATTGAACATCTTGTTTCTCTTTGCGTTCATGCACATGACATGGTCGAGCAAATGTTGTAGGTTTCAATATTCTAAAACCATTTACTGTGCCAGACAGCAGTCTCGCTTATTACCGTTTACTAGCTTGCTGAAGATCTCCTTCAGGGGTAAAAAGAATCCTAGCACACTTAACACATTTTTCCATCCGTCATAGGAAGTGTCACAAAACCAACCGTCATAAGCTGGCCCTGCCATCCCACCAAAATAGCTATTCATTCCTTCCGGGCACGGTCGCCGAGATCGCCAACGTCTTAGAATCACTTGGTCATATCCTACAACCGTCTGTTGTGTCAGAGAGCGATCTCTCTCATCACCGTTAACTGAAACGTTAAAGATCCACTTCAGGGATAAACAATCTTAGCATGCTTGTCACATTTCAAAATATTCGCCTTCATTCATTCGTCATAGGAAAAAATATCGAAAAGTGACCCCTCGTTTTGCCATATATCACTCCGGCGAAATAGCCATTTCCAGTATCCACCATGGCCAATCATAGCCTCGTTGTAACATACGTCAAGCGCTACCGGCTCTCTGTCTACAAATACGCTTTTATAAAAATAAAAAATAAAAAATGCCTAGTTTTTTGTCCTAAAGACTTGACATTTATTTTCATGGTAGAGGGGGTAGGGACCTTTCATTTATGTCAAACAAACTTATTTGTCAACGTGTTATTTTCCAAAATAGTAACAATTCAAAATTTAAGGGTTTTCAAAAAATCTCATAATATAAAAAAGTTTTATTATAAAACAAGATGTTCAGTAAAGAACATATAGCCTACTGTCTCCTAAATGCATGGGTATTGTTATAACTCTTTGCCCTTTTCAAGGAGTATAATTGAATGTTGGTTGTAGTAGCTTGTTGAAATACAACGTGCTATAGGGATATTAAACGTGAATATGAGGTGCCCTTTGCAAGTGTTACGTCTGTAAAAACTTTCATTCAATTCGGTTTCACCGTGTTTGAATTGATATGGGGAATGGATTTGCACACATACATGGCCGCTATTTGCGAAATATTGGGCTGATGACCTTCTAGTCAGTCATAAGATGCTTTCCACAGAAAGGTATGTTGTTGCAAAATCTGGTAGAGATCAAATTATTAGGATGGTCGTAATTTGATTTAAGCTTTTAACATTTAGGTGGCCGTCATTCCGTTTCCGTCAGGATGGCGGCGATATAAAGCATGACACTGAGGTGCCCTTTGCTAGTGCTACCTCTGTACCAAATTTCGTTCAATTAGGTTTCACCGTGTTTGAATTGATAGGGGGAATCGATTTGCACACATACTTGGCCACCATCTAGAAACTATCGGGCTGATGATCTTGCAGTTTGGTCAGAATATGCTTCCCACAATAAGATATGTTGTTGCACAATTTGGTAGAGACTAGATTATTACGTTGGTCGTAATTAAATTTTAGCTTTTAACATTTGGGTGGCGGCGATTACTTTTCCGTCAAGATGGCGGTGATATAAAACATGACACTGAGGTGCCCATTGCTAGTGCTACCTCTGTACCAAATTTCGTTCCATTCGGTTTCACCGTGTTCGAATTGATAGGGAGAATCGATTTTCACACAAAGATGGCCGCCATCTGCAAACTATTAGGCTAATGACCTATTAGATTGGTCAAAGGATGCTCCCTCCATAAAGGTATGTTGTTGCAAAATTTGGTAGAGAGTGATGATTATGTTAGTCGTAATTTGATTTAAGCTTTGAACATTTGTATGGCCGCCTTTACGTTTCCGTCAAGATGGCGGTGATATAAAGCATGACACTGAGGTGCCCTTTGCTAGTGCTACCTCTGTACCAAATTTCGTTCAATTTGGTTTCACCGTGCTTGAATTGATAGAGGGAATCGATTTGCACACATACTTTGCCACCATCTGCAAACTATTGGGCTGATGATCTTGCAGTTTGGTCAGAATATGCTTCCCACAAAAAGATATGTTGTTGCAAAATTTGGTAGAGACTAGATTATTATGTTGGTCGTAATTAAATTTTAGCTTTTAACATTTGGGTGGCCGCGATTACGTTTCCGTCAAGATGGCGGTGATATAAAACTTAACACTGAGGTGCCCATTGCTAGTGCTACCTCTGTACCAAATTTCGTTCCATTCGGTTTCACCGTATTCGAATTGATAGGGGGAATCGATTTTCACACAAAGATGGCCGCCATCTGCAAACTATTAGGCTAATGACCTATTAGATTGGTCAAAGGATGCTCCCTCCATAAAGGTATGTTGTTGCAAAATTTGGTAGAGAGTGATGATTATGTTAGTCGTAATTTGATTTAAGCTTTGAACATTTGTATGGCCGCCATTACGTTTCCGTCAAGATGGTGGCGATATAAAACATGACACTAAGGTGTCCATTGCTAGTGCTACCTTTGTACCAAATTTGGTTCAATTCGCGTTCACCGTGTTCCATTTGATAGGGGGGGACAGACATTCAGAGTACACAAACTCACACACACACACACACACACAGACTCACACACAGACAGACACACTTTTTTCGCCCTGTGTTGATCTTATAAGTCTACTTTCATTTTTTCCAAAAATCGAAAGTAGCCTAAAAATAAAGGTCATAGTGACCATTGGTTTGAACTATGGCACAACAATCTATCATGTTTGGTTTTCAAACTATCGCTTACTTTCGAAAACAAAATTTTTCTAAAAATTTTTGAAAAATATAACGAGTGGTCTTTAGGAAAGAGGACGTCAGCTCGAGTCCAACGACACCTCATTTGTTAAAATCCGACCATCCGTTCGCCAAAGATCCCCAATGTTCGCGAGAAAGTAGGCTATCATTTTTCTTTTTTTTCTTCCTACACCCTTGAAACTTGCTGTCCTCCTAAAGGGCATACCCACCTTTCATTAACGTCAAACAAACTTTTTCCCAATATTCACCGTTTCCAAAATAGCGCCAATCCAAAAACTAAAAATTTCAAAACATTTAAAAACAAGATGTTCAGTAAAGAACATATAGCCTACTTTCTCCTAAATGTATGAGTATAGTTATTACTCGTTGTTATTATCAAAGAGTATAATAGAACTATTCTTTGTTGAAGACCTTAGAAACGATTTACCTCTACCAAACGCCACAACCTAGATAAAAACTGCTACCATCATTGAAGAAAGAAAGAAAGATAAGAAGTATATCAAGAATGTTATGGATCTGGAGACATAATCGACCGGACTGGCTGCGTGGCTCAGCGGTAACGTTCTCGCTTGCTGGGCCCTAGGTTGCAGGTTCGTATCCTGGCGCAGTCAGCTGGCATTTGAGGGTGCACAAATGCGAGGGAGCCGTGTCAGTACATTTACCGGCACGTTAAAGATCCCCTTCGGGCCAAAATTCCGGCACCCCGGTGTCTCTAAAAGCAGCAGTAGTTAAAAGGGATATTTTTTTTTTTTTTTACGAGGGAAGTGGAAAAATCTTGCATGAGACCTTGAGAAGGGTCCGCACTTCTCAAGAGTGTGGGATTCTTACCCACTAAAAAACCACACCCTGTCCTCTTGACAAAACCCATCCCGGGACCACTTTCGTATTACTTCAGGATGGAGTCATTTTCTTTGCTTCACAAGCACCATCTTACTTCTCCATTCATAGCCCGCGGATCGCAGACTCAATCGACTAAATCGAGCAAGTCCCCATCCGACTTCTTCTGACGAAGGACCACCTCAACAAAGAAAGCGACCTTATCCCAGCTGAGCTCGTTTCTCAGCATAATGCCAACTATATTGTCCGGCGTTATTGGACCAACCTCAGCTTCAAGTTGTTGTTTTTCCGCTGCCCAACAAACGCAGACGAAAAACGTATGATAAACGTCATCTCGTTCGTTCTCGCAGTAAATACAAACTGGACTCCTTACCTTGGCCATACGATGAAGGTAACACCGAAAGTAGCCATGACCTGTCAACATCTGTGTCAGAAAGTAATTTATTTCTCCGTGTTTCCTACTCGTCCACTCGACCAGACTCGGTATCAGCCGAGCTGTCCATCTTCCTCTGAGATCGTCATTCCACCTCTGCTGCCAAAGCTCCATCATGCGTGCTACGGCTACCTTCCGGGCTTGAGCCTTGCCCAGTTCTACTCGTCGGAAGTATACATCTTTACGTTCTTGCGCGAGTAAGTCTATTGGCACAACACCTGAGACAACCAGAACTGCAGGTTCCGAAACTGTACGGTAAGCACACGCCACCCTCAGAGCTCCTCTCCTCTGAATTGCAGCTAGGCGTTTCCTATACTTCTCTATCTTCAGCGAATCAGACCAAATCTCTGCTCCATACAGGAGAATAGACTGCGCTGTGGACAACAGTAGTCGACGTTTGCTTTCTCTAGGACCATGCACATTAGCCATGAGTCTACTAATGGCAGCTGTCACTACTTCCGCCTTGTCTGCTGCCTTCCGTATATGAGACCAGTATGTCAGTTTCGTGTCAAGAGTAAACCCTAAGTACTTCGCAGTGGCTCCAGTTCGAACGACCACCTCTCCAACTTTCATGGGAATTATAGTGTCCATTCTCCTCCTAGTTAACATGACTATTTCAGTTTTCGCCATAGCTAAATTCAGACCATGAGTGTTCATCCAACCACTCACCCGTCGCATTACCTGATTGAGTTTCCACTGAGCCAGAACCGTATCTCGGGCTACAATCACCGCTGCAATATCATCAGCGTACCCAACAAGGAATGTATCTTCGGGCATCTCCATGCGCAGTAAGCCGTCGTACAACATGTTCCACAAATCCGGGCCCAGGGATATAAAACCAATAACATTATTATTATTATTATTATTATTATTATTATTATTATTATTATTATTATTATTATTATTATTATTATTATTACATATACGACCTGCCGTGGGCAACATCCAACTTTGAGTTGAGGCATGTCTTTACACGTCTGGTTGTGCCTGGCCTTCACAACCCTAATTGAATTAACAAATCTTTCCATGACCCTACAGAGACGTGTGTATACAAACTATGTGGATATTTTCGATTGCTATTTGCCTGAAATAAAAGTAGTAATTAATAACCTGAACTAACACTAACGGCTTGAATTCAGTTACTATGTGAAATCGTTTTGTTCTTTACTTCAAATAACATTTTCAAGTAACGCAAAATAGGCTGTTACAAACCCTTTAAAATAAAAAGTAAAAATGTATCGTAATATCATCTTGTCATTCTTCAAATTCGATGCGCATAGAATGCCAATGGTATAGTAATCAATGGATCCCCACGTAGACTAGTCGTGACATCTAGTGGTGAAATATCGAACAATATAATCCTAACAGAGCGAGTGCATTCTAGAGGCCAGAAGAAGAAACTTTTCAATAAAATCTGGAAGTTAATAAGTAGGTCGGCGTGCAGTTACCTTTTTGGCAGCTAGATGTCTCGAGTAAATCTGCTGGCGAATTATGTTTTAATTAAATATATATTTTACACCATAATATGCACAATATAACGCTTAATTTTAAAACATCTGAGTCATTACAAAACAATAAACATATAACATTTCAAGCAAAAAACGTAGCTCTGATCGGGTTTGAACCATAGGCATTTGAGCGATAGCCTAACGCTCTACCACTGAGCTAATTGTGTCAACGAATATTGTTCTATATAAAATGACTTACATAGAACTTGTTAGCAAATAATTATTTATACTAAACGATTTCATCACTGGAGTATATTATTTATATATAAAGCATTTCATACAAAGTTTATTTATTTTGTATCAGTACGCTATATTGCATGCAATACTCAAATTAGTGAAATATAAGTCAGGCACAAGATATCCGCTGCCATCTTGTCTTATTACTGAATCGGCTCAGCTTTCTAAAATCACGTCTGCACTATAGTATTACAAAATAAACTTCTAATTTCGAACGTGCCTCTTCCTTTAGAACAGTTAAAACGATTTCGGCTCGATAATCGGAACTGGTGGGTCCCATGATATGGATTATAAAGTTTGCATAATTCGCACGGCCGACATCCAGAAATGGTATGGCGGACGACCTTGTAGTTTGGTTACAAGACGCATCCTATACGAAGGTATGTTGTTACTAAATTTGGTAGAGATCGGATGATTTGGTTAGTCGTTATTTGATTTTACGTTTTGAACGTTTGAGTGGCCGCCATTCAGTTTTAGTAAAGATGGCGGCGATATAAAACATGACACTGAGGTGTCCTTTGCTAGTGCTACCTTTGTACCAAATTTCGTTCAATTCGCATTCACCGTGTTCGAATTGATAGGGGGGGGGGGACAGACATTCAGAGTACACACACACACAGACACACACACACACAGACTAACACACACACATACACACACACACACACACACACAGACTCACACACACACAGACACACACACACACAGACACACTTTTTTCGCCCTGTGTTGATCTCATAAGTCTACTTTCATTTTTTGCAAAAATCGAAAGTAGGCTAAAAATACCAACACACATGCTTAGCCAAGAGAACGTCATCCCAACGCCAACAATACCTCGTTCGTTAAAATCCGACCACGCGTTCGAGAGATATCGCCAATGTTTATATGAAAGTAGGGGGCGACTCAGAACGCTCTGCACCCTACTACTGCACAGTTTTAGTTCTAGAGACTTGATTTTTTTTTGTGGGGGGGGGGGGGGGTGGTAGACGGGGCAAGCCCATTCATTGATGTCAAACAAAATTTTTGTGTAAACTCTTTAGTTTCCAAAATATAAAAATTTCAAAATTGAACTTTTTTCAAAGAAACAACATTAAAAATAAAAAAAGTTTTATTATAAAATATAAAGGACATAAGGACCATCGTTTCAAGCACGGCACAACGTTCTATCATGTTTCAAAAACAAAATTCTTCAATTTTTTTTGAAAAATATAACGAGTTGTCCATTGAAAAGAGGGCGTCAGCCCGAGTCCAACGATATGCATGTCAAAGACGGACCATAGGCTCGCGAGATATCAGCTTTGCCCCTGAATGTATTGCGGGATAGTATGTGACGTCAGATGGAGAGGTTGTGGGGCGGGTTTAAACCGGCCTTGCCCCACAACTTTCGTTGAAGCTAATGTATGGAGTTGCATGTCGTGCGGTCCGACATCAAATGCCTTCACAAAATCTATAACTACGACGTCGACTGAGACACCATTGTCTAACGATTCGCTAATATCTTGAAAAAGTGATAGCATCTGACTCTCGCATGAGTAACCGAAATCCATGTTGCCTATCATTAAACCATGATAATCCTTCCCACTGTTCCCTCAAGTAGTCGCAAATGAGATGCTCCATCTGTTTACAAACGATGGACGTAACGCTAACCGGCCTCACTTAAATTTTGGGACTACCGTAGCTCTTTTCCAGTCATCTGGGATGTGCGCATTGTTTATGGACACATTAAACATACCTCAAAGTATCGTGCCACGGCCCTACCTTCAAGTTTAAGTACTTCACTAACAATATTATCAGGACCCTTCGACATAATGTTACGTAATTTTTGTATTAGCTTTACAATTGCTGACTGGTTTATTTGGAAAAGGGGAGCCCCTGATTCGTCGTAGGTCCAACACACAGCTATTGGATTTATTGAACACACTACCGTAAAATACATTTAATTCATTAGCAATGGCCTGTTTCTCAGTAATTAATTTACCGTCACCGGACATTATCATAGACAAATTATTTGATTTTCTCTTTCTTCTCCTAACTGTATTTTTTTCCACCCATCGCCCTCGAACCAAGTAAACCTTGCATACAATTGTCATGAACAGCCCTCTTTTTTAAGACGAGCTCTCTTGGTAAGGACTTAAATTTCAACATTTACTTGTCACTATCATATCTTTTATTGTATAATTTCGTAATTTTCCGTTTAAGACTCCTGATTTCCCGTGTGTAATACTCAGGATCTGGGTTTTGTTTCAGTAATTTAAATGGGACAAAGTCATCAATAGCGCTATTTAAAATGTTCAAAAAGTTAGTCCACAGGATATTAATGTGATTTCCTTCCGATGCCCATCCTACAAATAGCTCATTCAAATACCCCTGAAATTTGCCCTGATCCGCCCTGCGATACTGGAATATGTTTTTTTTGCTATATCAGAGTCTAATCTTGTAATGTCACCGTATCTAATATTTAATTCAATCCCAGAATGGCCACTAACACCCGGTACTTTCAGACAGTTAATATACAGCTCTGCAGGCCTTACGAGATAAAAATCTAAGGTATTATTGTCTCTAGTAGGGAAGTCAACTACTTGGGAAAATCCCCCCTTCCTTAAGAATTTGTTTGCAGCGCTCTGAGCTTGACCACAGCTAGTTGACTCACCTGACCAGTCTACTTTGGGGAGGTTTAAATCTCCGGCAATTATTATGCTCTTTTTCATAGCAATACCTGTACAAGTTTTATCATACAGTGTGTCGAGGAGAGAAAAGTTATCTTTCGGTGCTCTATACGCCCCTATCACCTGAAGAGGGAATTTATTTCCTTTATCCGAGATTTGTACACATAAGGTCGTGTCGTGTTTTTCCCGAGCTCTCAGGTGTGCTGAAAACGGTTGTTCTCTGGAGTGTTATCGGGCGAGGATCGGACTGTGGTATGCGAAGGGTAGTCAGGATTTCCGGTGTTTGTGTGTGCGTACGGGACCTAGCAACTTGTGGTTCATAGCCCTAGTGATAGCTGCATTGCTAGTTATTGTTGGAGTGGAAGTGAATCCAGGGCCTGTTACTCCAAATGTGAATCAGGCAAATGATCCAATGGCAGCTTTAAAGTGTTCGACGTGCAGTAAAACATTGAAGAATGGTGTTGAGTGTGGGCTATGTGAGAAATGGTTTCACTTCGGCTGTATTAAGGTCAAGAAGGAGGATTGTGATATCGGAAATTCGTTTTGTAAAGTATGTGATACGCCGGACTGTTTGAGGGTGCAAATCAAAGCAAGGGATCAAATAATACAGGAACTTAGAACAAAGCTTCGTGAATCAGAAGAAACGGTGAAGGATGTGACTGAACGGCTTTCTACTGGGATCAGTGTGGAAGAGGGCGTGCAGGAGAAAACTGAGGATGACGTTATCATAATGGGTGATTCTATGATACGATGGAGTGCGAATATCTCGAGGAAATCAGATGCGAAAGTGCGGTGTTATCCGGGGATTAAAATTGACCAGCTTGCCCAACAAGTGGAAGAATCAAATGTAGAGGACTGTGAAAAAGTTAAAGTGTTGTTGCTACATGTTGGGACGAACGATTTGAAGAAGAGGGCTACAGCTGATTACATCATGGGGGAGCTCTACGAACTAGGCAGAAAAGCTAAAAGCAAATTTAGAAATGCAAAAATTATAATGAGTGGCATTGTTCGGCGGGGAGATGTTCCGTTAAGGCGAGTTAAGACTGTAAATGACCGCATGGACTGGGTATGTGCACAACTGGGATTAGTGAACGTAGAAGCTGACTACTGGATTGGTGGCCATGACTTCGCCCGAGACGGGCTGCATCTAAATCGACGGGGCGCTTTTAACCTAGGGAGCCTACATGACAGGGTCATTGGTTCGTGCCGGCTTTTGTGAGGAGGAGCAGGTCCAGAGGTTGCCAGCCGATGGGAACAGAAGGAGCTATTTCGAGATATTTGCTGCGGAGGTAGGACTCTAAGATTACTGCAGGTTAATTGTCAGAGTTTAGGAAATAAATTAATTGAATTTTGGAATCTTGTAGAGACGTATTCTCCGGACATTGTCATTGCAACTGAATCTTGGTTATATGAGGACGTAAATAGTAGCGAAATAATTCAAGGGACCTACGAAATGTACAGAAGGGATCGGGGGAAGCGAGGTGGTGGGCTATTTATTTGTGTGCGCAAAAATATAGCTAGTTTCTTAAAGTGGGCTGATATGGATCATGAAATGTTATGTGTACAAATTTCGGATAAGGGAAATAAATTCCTTCTTCAGGTGATAGGGGCGTATAGAGCACCGAAAGATAACTTTTCTCTCCTCGAAACACTGTATGATAAAACTTGTACGGGTAATGCTATGAAAAAGAGCATAATAATTGCTGGAGAATTAAACCTCCCCAAAGTAGACTGGTCTGGTGAGTCAACTAGCTGTGGTCAAGCTCAGAGCGCTGCAAATAAATTCTTAAGGGAGGGGGGATTTTCCCAAGTAGTTGACTTCCCAACTAGAGACAATAATACCTTAGATGTTTATCTCGTAAGGCCTGTAGAGCTGTATATTAACTGTCTGGAAGTACCAGGAATTAGTGACCATTCTGGGGTTGAATTAAATATTAGATATGGTGACATTACAAAATTAGACTCTGATGGAGCAAAAAGGATCATGTTCCAGTATCGCAGGGCGGATCAGGGCAAGTTTCAGGGGTATTTGAATGAGCTATTTGTAGGATGGGCATCGGAAGGAAATCACATTAATATCCTATGGACTAACTTTTTGAAAATTTTAAATAGCGCTGTTGATAAATTTGTCCCATTTAAATTGCTGAAACAAAACCCAGATCCTGAGTATTACACACGAGAAATTAGGAGTCTAAAACGGAAAATTAGGAAATTATACAATAAAATACATGATAGTGACAAGTATCTGTTGAAATTTAAGTCCTTATCAAGAGAGCTCGTCTTAAAAAAGAGGGCTGCTCATGACAGTTATATGCAAGGTTTACTTGGTTCGGGAGGTGATGGGTGGAAAAAAAAATACAGTTATGTTAGGAGAAGAAAGGGAAATTCAAACAATTTTTCGATGATAATGTCCGGTGACGGTAAATTAATTACTGAGAAACAGGCCATTGCTAATGAATTAAATGTATTTTACGGTAGTGTGTTCAATAAATCCAATAGCTGTGTGTTGGACCTTAACGACGAATCAGGGGCTCCCCTGTTCCAAATAAACCAGTCAGCAATTGTAAAGCTAATACAAAAACTACGTTTCAATGTATCAAAGGGTCCTGATAATATTGTTAGTGAAGTACTTCAACTAGGAGGTAGGGCCGTGGCACGATACTTTGAGGTGATGTTTAATGTGTCCATAAACAATGCGCAAATCCCAGATGACTGGAAAGAGCTACAGTAGTCCCGATATTTAAGGGAGGGAGCAGACTTGAATTGGGCAACTACAGGCCGGTTAGCCTTACGTCCATCGTTTGTAAACAGATGGTGCATCTCATTTGTGACTACTTGAGGGAACAGTGGGAAACAGTATCATGGTTTAATGATAGGCAACATGGATTTTGGAAAGGTTACTCATGCGAGAGTCAGATGCTATCACTTTTTCAAGACATTAGCGAATCGTTAGACCATGGAGTTTCAGTCGACGCCGTGGTTATAGATTTTGCGAAGGCATTTGATGTCGTGCCGCATGACATGCTAATCCATAAATTACCTTCGACGAAGATTGATAGAAGAGTAATTTTATGGATCCAAGAATTTTTGACGGTTCGTTCCCAGAAAGTGAAAGTCGAAGGCATATTCTCGGATGAAATTACCGTAACGTCGGGTATCCCTCAGGGCAGCGTAATCGGAACTTTGTTATTTTTGGCGTTTATAAATGACTTACCAAATGGGATTTGCAGTGACTGTCGATTGTTTGCGGATGATTGTGTAATATATCGAAAGATACATGACTCACAAGACAATGCAGTTCTTCAAGAGGACCTGAACCTGGTCTATAAGTGGGCGATTGTAAATAAAATGAAAATAAACACAAAAAATGTAGTCTCTTAAAAATAGGGAAAGTGCGAAGGCAGGATTTTCAATATAACATTGGCTCGGAAATACTTGTAGAAGAAGATTCTTGCAAATATTTGGGCGTTCACGTAAGGAATGATATGAAATGGAGTAGATAGATAGATAGATAGATAGATAGATAGATAATGCCTTTATTGGTGGCGAAGTTAGGGCTCAAGGCCCTCTCTTACACTTAACCACTAGAAGAATATACAACTACATGACTTATAATTGCAAATACAAATAGCACAAATAATATTAATAGCTATAAGAATAGTGATAATATGAATAATGGTAGAATAATTGATTTCAAAAATACACAAAGTGAAGTACCCTTAAATGACGTAACTACAGTAATCCGATCATTCATCTCATTCATTCATTCAACATTTATCCAGGAAGTCAGCGGGCTCCACCCAGCAAATACTCGCAGCAAGCCACTTTAAACTTGTGATGAGAGGGATTGTCTCTAATGTTCGCAGGTAGCAAATTCCATGACCTGGACGCAGAGATTATGAACGAGCGGTTGTAAACAGCAGTACGGTTTATATGTATGGCAAGAGAGGAGCCAGATCTCGTATTGTGGTCATGATAGGACGAGAGGTAAGAAAACGGCAAAACAAGATAGTTAGGGGTATTAGTGGAAAGTATTTTGTGCAGTAGTGATAACATGTGGAGTTCACGACGCTGGTGCACTCGAAGCCACGACAGCTCCTTATAATAGGGGGATATATGAACATCATATCGCAGGCCAAAGATATATCTTACACAGTTGTTGGGGCACCGGTCCAGTTTCTTGTTACTGTCGCAAGTTATTTCAGTCAACACAGTGTCACAGTAGTCAAATATAGGTAGTATCAGAGAGCGAATTAGTTGTACTTTAAGTCGAACAGAGAATACATTACCGAACCGTTTCAGAGGATATAAGCATTTATGTACTTTATTACATGTGCTTATCACCTGTTTAGTCCAATTTAAGGTCTCAGTCATAATAATTCCTAAGTTTGTCACTGAAGTAGAGTAGGGTATGATTTTATTGTTTAAAATTATTGGCGAGATGTCACGTTGCTTGAGGGAATATAAGTTTTTACTGGTACCGATAATAATCACTTGAGTTTTATTTGGGTTTATTAATAAACTGTTTTTATAAGCATAGTCACTAAGCTGTTGTAGGTCAGAATTTATTTTAATAATTGCATTATTGATATCACTCGGTTTTGAATGATAGTAGATCTGTACATCATCTGCATACACTTGCAATTTGCAGAAATTAAGGGCTTTTGATATGTCATTTATTTGGATGATAAATAACAGTGGCCCAAGAACCGAACTCTGAGGGACACCGAGGGTCTTACTTTGCCATCCCGAACTCGCATTTCCCACTATCACACGTTGCCGGCGATTTTCGAGGTAAGAGGAAAAGAACCGAAGTGACACACTATTAAAATTTAGTTCTCGAAGCTTCTGCAGTAGCAACTGAGGGTTGACGGTGTCAAAGGCACTACTGAGATCTAATAATGTCAGTACAGTCACGTCCCTTTGGTCCATTGCACATCTGATATCATCTGTCACTCGTAGTAAGGCTGTCGCAGTGCTATGCCCCTTTCTGAAGCCGGATTGGAAGGGGTTGAGTAGGGAATGCTTTGTAAGGTATTCAGTAACTTGTGTATGAACTAGACGTTCAAGTACCTTGGATAATGGTGGTAGGATGGATACTGGACGATAATCTGAAGGAGAATCAAACTTGGAGCTCTTCGGGATAGGTCTAATTAGTGCATCTTTCCGAACATCTGGGAACACTCCGTTTGTCAGGCAGTAGTTAAATATATGAGTTAGTATTGGCAGAACAGCTCCTAAGACATCCTTAATCAGTGATATAGGAATGTCATCATTACCTGTGGCATTGGATGAAATGGAGTATATCACACCTTTAACTTCATTCGAGCTGACATTTCTAAAAGAGAATTGCTCAAAAACAGACTGCTGTTGTAACAAGGGTACCGGTAGTGAACTTTTAGGGAAGGAGGTAGCGGTAGAGGCTACTTTTGGCCGTGCGAAGTGATCATTTAGAGCCTCTAGCGATATGCTTGGTACATGTTGTTCAACTGTCTTACCTACCCCTAACGCACGTAATTTACTCCATTTTTGTCTAGGGCTGTTGGTTTTCATCAGTTCCTGAAAGTATTTATATTTAGAATTTCTAATTAGCTGCTTGGTTCTGTTTCTCAGAATTCTATATCTCTCAAAATCAACTGCATCATGTGTCAGTCTGTATTGTCTGTATAGTTTGTCACGACTGGCCATAGCAGATCTTACCTCAGCCGTTAGCCACGCAGATGAAGAGCGGGTAATTCTTACCCGTTTCTTTGGTGCATGTTTGTCAAATATTTCCAGTACCATTAAATTGAATGTATTTACTTTAGAGTTTATGTTCTGAGAATTACGTATATTATCCCATGGCAAGTTATATGCATCATAGCGTAGTTTATTCTGGTCAATATGTCGTAAGTCTCGTATTGTAATGTAGCGTGGTTTATACTTAGGTATTCGTATAGAATAACATACGTACAATAGATCATGTGAAGAGATGCCAGGAGCAGGGATCTGTCCGTGTTTAATTACTTTCTGAGGTTGGTTTGTCACAAGAAGATCAATTAAGGTATGGCTCGTATGGTCAGAGTAATGAACATGATTAGTAGCGTTCAGGGGTAAAACAGTCATGTTTGTGGCGATAAATAAATTCAGTAGGCTGTTAACTTCACCAGTCTGCTTTAAAAGGTCAGTGTTAAAATCACCCATGATTATAATGTCGTCGTAAGCCGAGGCAAGACCTGCTAATGTATCTTCAAAATCAGCAGTCTGTCTTATTTTAGGTGGCTTGTATACAATCCCTATTAATATCTTTTTATGGCAGTCTAATTCTACAAACATAAATTCTGGTCGCAGTATAAGTGTTGGGTCAGAAGTGGAAATTATCTTACATTTAAGGTCGTTTCTGTAATAAAGTAGAAGCCCGCCACCTATTTTGTCAATACGGTCATGGCGTAATATAGAGTATCCATCAAGGTTAGCTGCAGATGACGGCAAGTCTTTACGCATCCAACTTTCACTGATTCTAATAATATGTACATTGTTTACTTCAAAAATAGCCTCTACCTCCTCCAGATGTGCTAATAATGACTGACCATTTAGGTGGCAACAGTGTAACGATCGCGGGTGACTCTTAAGCTGCTCTTGCAACACAAGTCCCGTTGAAGCTGGTAGGGACGTGAGAGAAGGGGTGGGCGAAGTTAGGGGAGAGGAATGCAGGTCAATGGTATTGCCGTTGTCCTGGTCAACAAACATCTGAAAGTATGCAGTGGGACATAAAATTAAGTAAGAAGTAAAATGAGCTTACCTGAGCAACCTGGTGGGCAGGTCCACTGACTTTCACAAGCACACACGTACACACACACAAATATAAGCTAATTACTATACACATAATTTCTTTCCCAGGTTCACTTGTTCATCCTACTCCCTGCCATGTTGTTTAACTGCATCATCGTGCATATTTGAATTTTGCTTCCATCCTCCCTTAAAACACAAATACGTCCATCTTGAGTCCAGCATTTCTGCAATCCCCATATATCCCGTGCCTGATTTAAGATAGTTTTTCTCACACTTGTGAGTGACTCAGTTAGCATGAGCCCACTGCCCTTAAAAGCTCGCTTCGCACGCCACACACGATCTCGATCATGATACCGAAGAAACTTGATGATAATCGGTCGATTTCCTTGCGAGACCACCTCAGCAGACGTTCGATATCGGCGGCCCAGCCTGTGGCAGCGATCCACATCAAGCAGTGAGATATCAACTAAAAGTTTATTTTTCAGTGTCTCGAGTGCTTTGTTGTAGACGTCTTCAGACGGCTGCTCAGGGACCCCATGCAACAAAAGGCAGTTTCGGCGACTGTACTGTTCAGCCTCATCCAATACCTCGTCTTGTTTATGAAGCCGGTTTTCCAGTTCCTTCAACTCCCCTTTAAGTCTGGAGATGTCATCACTGGCCTGTTTTTTGAACGCCTGGAACTCATCGCCAAGCGCTTGGAGCACGTTTGGTGGGTTGGCGGCACTGACAGCTGAATCCAGACGAGCTTGATATTCTTTCAAGGAATCTTCGAAAGCCGATATCTTCCTAGCTACTTCCTTTAGAGACATCGCGTTTACTTTTTAGTGAAGAGGATGCCTAATAATATAACTTAGATCACACGAATCAGCACTTTCTGCAACTTAACTTTCTATTTAAGCAGGGTGTAGCAAGAGCAACTTCACTCAACCGTCACACTTGCCGCCATCTTGACTTGTAGAAGAAGATTCTTGCAAATATTTGGGCGTTCACGTAAGGAATGATATGAAATGGAGTAGTCATGTAGGATGTGTAGTTTCAAAAGCTTACAAATCCCTGCACTTTGTAATGAGGGTATTAAAAGGAAGTAGTACTTCTGATAAAGAATCAGGCTATTTGTCACTTGTAAGACCTATTCTGGAATATGCCTCGGCGGTTTGGGATCCATATCAAGTAGGGCTCATCAATGAGTTGGAAATGGTACAAAGAAAGGCCGCTAGATTTGTGCTCAGTGACTTTAATCCCAGGAGCAGTGTGAGCCGTATGTTAAAGAAACTTGGGTGGGAATCACTGGAGGCTAGGAGGATGAAATCTAGACTCTGCGCTATGTACAACACGTATACAAATCAACCAGCATGGGGTGAGCTTAGCAAACGATTGGGAAAGCCCACTTACATGGGTAGGAGCGATCATCCTTTCAAAGTTAAGGGCCGACCACAGCGAACAAATTATGGTAAATATTCTTTTGTAAACCGTGCCATTGATAACTGGAACTCTCTACCTGCCGCAGTCTTAGAGCCTTTTCCCAAACATATCGGTGTGTTTAAGAAAAGACTGACTATTTGTGTAAATACTCCAGTTTAATTGTTGTATAATTGTTATTGAATTGTTATGTATAATTATTTATTTGTTATGTATATCCAATTTGCCACCGGGGGACACACCCCCCATTGCAATTAAATGAATGAATGAAATGAATGAATAATCCGTATCAGCCCACTTTAAGAAACTACCGTAGGTATATTTTTGCGCACACAAATAAATTGCCCACCACCTCGCTTCCCCGATCCCTTCTGTACATTTCTTAGGTCCCTTGAATTATTTCGTTACTATTGATGTCCTCATATAACCAAGATTCAGTAGCAATGACAATGTCCGGAGAATATGTCTCTACAAAATTCCAAAATTCAATTAATTTATTTCCTATACTCTGACAATTAACCTGCAGTAATCTTAGAGTCAAATATCCCGAAATAGCTCCTTCTGTTCCAGTCGGCTGGCAACCTCTGGTCCTGCTCCTCCTCACAAAGGCCGGCACGAACCGATGACCCTGTTATGTAGGTTCCCTAGGTTGAAAGCGCACCGCCGATTTAAATGCAGCCCGTCTCGGCCTAAGTCTTGGCCCCCAATCCAGCAGTCAACATCTACGTACACTAATCCCAGTTGTGCACATACCCAGTCCATGCGGTCATTTACAGTCATAACTCGCCTTAACGGAACATCTCCCCGTCGCACAATGCCACTGATTATAATTTTCGTATTCCTAAACTTTCTTTTAGCTTTTCTGCCTAGTTCGTATAGCTCCCCCATGATGTAATCAGCTGTAGCCCTCTTCTTTAAATCGTTCGTCCCAACATGGAGCAACAACACTTGAACTTTTTCGCAATCCTCTGTATTTCCTTCTTCCACTTGTTGGGCAAGCTGGTCAATTTTAATCCCTGGATAACGCCGCACTTTCGTAACTGATTTCCTTGAGATATCCACACTCCACCGTATCATAGAATCACCCATTATCATAACGTCATCCTCAGTTCCCACAGCCTGGTGTGTAGCTTCATCCCCTGGAACACGCTCCGTCATATCCTTTAACGTGTCCTCCGATTCGTTAAGCTTTGCCTTTAAATCCTGTATAATAAGATCCCTGGACTTAATTTGCTGTCTCAAAAATTCCGGATTGTCACAGCTTTTACAGAACCAGTTAAGTGCATCATATTCGTCCTTCTTCACCCGTACACAGCCAAACTGAAAACATGTCTCGCACAAACCACACTTCACGCAGTTTTTCAAAACTTTGCTACACGTAGAACACTTTGCAGACACCTGGGTAACACTAGAAGTAGCAGGACCTGGGTTTACTTCCACTACACCAATAACAAATAACGCCGCTATTACTAGGGCGATGAACAACAAGTTACTCGGACCCGATGTTGCACACATGCACTGGGAGGCCCCGTTCCACTTAACCGTCCTGGCATTCCACGCCCCGATCCTCGCGCGATAACACTCTACCGAGCAGCCCATTATTATCATTTATCATCAAATGGAAAACACGCCCGCTCACTTCAACTGACTTCACTGGACTTCACGACCAATACATCCGAGACCGATACCAACAGGGAGGAGGTGGTGGAATGTCTTGGAGTGGCATTATGTATGGTCTCCGAACCCCTCGTGTACATCCCGGGCCGTATGACAGGCACACGTTACAAGTATACTATCCTGGCACATGTAGTGAACGGTTATGCTGACAATATCGGTCCAAATTTCACTTTCGTGGACGATAACGCCCACCCGCACAGAGCCGGTATTGTCAGTGCCTTTCTTCAGGAGAATGGTATTCACAGAATAGAATTGCCTGCCCACGCTCCAGATCTCAATCGTGTAGAGAAGGCGTGGACACTGCTTAATAAATTAGCCCATCCTCACTGTGCTCCTAGGCAAAACTTCTTTTTGATGTGGGTATTTCAAGTAAAAGCTCACAAGGGAACGGACTGCGGTGTAAAATTGTAATCTGGTTGAAATTTAGTTCACAATATTCTTAAAAAGGTGTACAATGACGTAGTGAAAACCGCACAAGCCACTTTCAATTTTGAACGTCAATGTTGAACGCCGAAAACTTGCCGGGCGACGGCATGAGCGAGGAGGTGGGAAGAGGTAAAGCTGACCTTGAATCTTAGCAGCACGCGATGGCTCGCGGCCACCAGGCAATTTTATTTATGTACAGTATGGCCAAGCGCAAAACATCACATTACGTTGCATTGTATACTCTAATCGAGTGGGTAGAAGAGGGAGGGGAAGGTGGAAGGTGGGGAATGCGACGCAGCACGGCAGGTTGCTGCACAGAGGGTCAAAATCGAAATCTAGGGGGACAAAATTATTTTTACGTTTTAATGATAAATTTACAGTGAAAGCAAGGTGTATAATTTGTTTACTTCATAATAAACATCAGTTAAGACATTTTTAAGCTACGTCTACACATGCAAGAAATTGTCTATGACAAGAAGTTGGATAGAGCATTCAGTTATCTCTTCAGAACAATTTTCTCCCCCTAATTTACTTTTAACAGAGTCACAAAGTTCCACTTTCGACATAACCGTCAAACCCAGTGCTTCAAACAGTTGTAAACGTGTGAGAACTGGTTGCGCGGCATCTTCTAAAACGTAATATAACTAAGTAAGTTGCAAAAAGATGCCAAAAATCTTGTAATAGGCGTAAACTACAAGTCTGTATCTCCATTTTAACATGAAGTAGAAAGTGACGCAGAGTGACGCGACATACTAAAAATCGAAGTGAAAATATAATTTTAAAAATAATAGTTAAATATTATATAATGCAAATATAGCTAAAATTACGTAACAATTACGCCCATTAGTAACTGAAACACGTTGCAAAGATCACACCTTCAGGAGCATGTTCCATCTTAAAGCATCACACTAACCACAAAGACAACCAAACTACAGCCACTAACATTTACCCTCCAATTCAGACTGCTCGAACAGTTGTGAAAGATTTACACTAAGATGCGTTTATATCCCAGAATAGTGAGCGGCAATTATATGAGAATACTGTGGAAGTAATACATTTTGATTTTTTAATTATTTAATTTTAATATCGTATGGCCTCGGGTGCCGGGTGCAAGCTTTGTTATTTGACACCCAGAGGGTAGCTTGCATGTCGAATTTCGTTGTTCCTTGACTATGAAAGTCAAGGAGGTTAGATGTTAGATATCTAATCTCCTTGAACACTATAGCGCTTTCTAGTAGAGAAATGAGGAACTTTGTGTTGGCGGAAACTCCCGAGAATAATTTTGCCAGTATGAACTCGGCCTACTGAATTCAAATGGGTTCTTTAACATGCCAACATCGTATGACATGCGTATCGTATTTTTGCCGCCTTTCAAAAATCCTTACCACGGCCAGGGGCGAACCTGCAATCTTGGGGTTAGTAGACCGACACGCTATCCACTCACCCACCGTGGCAAGCATTTTTTAATTATGAAAATAAATAATTTTGTCCTCCTAGATTTCGATTTTGACCCACTGTGCGCTGCCTGGTGGCCGGGAGCCATCGCATGCTGCGAGGATTCAAGGTGAATCTTCCCACCTCCTCGCTCATGCGGTCACCCGGCAGGTTTTCGGCGTTCAATAATTGGCGTTCAAAATTAAAAGTGGCTCTTGCGGTTGCCACTACGTCATTGTACAACTTTTAATGAATATTGTGTACTAAATTTCAACCAGATGAGAATATTACACCTCAATCCGTTCCCTTGTCAGTGAACAATTTCATCACAAATTTAGGTGCTAGGTGACTTATATACTGTACTTTATTTGGTCCTCACATTTTTTATCGGTACTGTAAGTTGCCGACGAAACTGATAAAGTTGGATGTGCATTTGTAGTTTATGAGAATAATATTGAGGTATTGTCATCACAGTATAAACTATCTTCAAATTGTTCCGTTTATCAGGCAGAACTTTGGGCCATAATTTCTGCAGTCCAATGGTGCAAAAGGAACAACAAGAATGCTCGGATTTTCAGTGATTCCCAAGCTGCCCTAAGGTCAATAAATGACAAGTACAATATGAACCCAGTTGCTGTTACTATCAGAGCAATAGCTCATCAAAACCCCCACATTTGTTTCACCTGGATTCAAGGACATGTCGGAACTCCTGGAAACGAAAGAGCGGATCAACTTGCAAAAACAGCAGCAGCATCTAATATGCAAGCTTCATATGACAAGTCCCCAGTATGTTATGCAAAGAGACAAATTAGAAGTCACATAACAAGTCAGTGGAACAACTACTGGACCCGTTCTACAAAGGGATCTGTCACAAGAAATATATTTTTTTCAGAAGTTCACCATAGGCTCCAGTGTAAGATGTTTGTGCCGAGTTTAGAACTTACTCAATTCTTAACTGGTCACGGGCGTTTTAAAACCTATTTCGAACGTTTCAAAATTAATATTGTAGATGGTTATTCCTGTTTTTGTGATTCTCCTAAAACAATAGATCACCTGTTGTTTGAATGCTCGGTGTTTGGTAAAGCCAGATACAACTTGAACTCTCACTTACATTTCTGCAACTTGAAATTTTCAAAACCACTTTATCATATATTCAAGAAAAAATTTTGTTATAACCAATTTTTAGCTTTTATTCATCTTATTTTTCAAAAAATAATCTCATAATTTATGATGCAATTTATGTTTTCATTTTGTAACAAACTATAACCCTAATGTACTATGTGTAATAGGGTTCCATTTACTGTGATGGACATTCATAATAATAATAAGTTGCAGGTAGAGCTGTAATCTAAATGTAGTAGTTACAGTTCATCGCGCTCCACCACATATCCTTGGTGTGAAGCGACCATGGCGGCAGTGGCGGATCCAGAGGTTCACCTCGGAGGGGGCACTCTGGAATTTCAGAGTAGCTACAGAAAATATGTAATAAAATTACTAAATTTGTATTTAATCTACACACACTACACATAACATCCAACCACCAGATTTTATAATTCTACAAGAAATTCATTATATTAGAATGGTTTATTGGTTTCAGTTTCAAGTCATTGTCATTATGTAAAAAAAACTTTTTAATTCTACAGAATATGTACATTTCCACATTTTAATGCACATTACACAGTCAAATATGTATTAAAAACATTTGCAATCATAGTGACTATCTGAAGACAATATACAAGTCTACTACACAAATGTTACAAGATATGTACATAGTACCAACATTGTCAGTCACTGAGTCATTAGGCCTACTAGTCACATAAATATAAATACAAAAAACAATTGCATTGAATACTGATTGGGATTCTATTTGGTGACTATCCTAGGCAAAATACATGCCTATTACAAAATAAAATCCAGGCGATCATTCGTTTACCTCCTTTAGAGAAACGTTCCAGAACTTTTTGAACGTCAACATTTATATCACGGTGAACAAATAACAGACACGAGCCATTCAAACTTTCCTCTGTCATTCGCGTTCGTAACCATGATTTAACAAGTTGCAGGTTGCTAAAAGATCTCTCTGCACTTGCAACACCGTCGATGTAGCGATTATATTAACAGTGTTGCCATTACGTACTATATGATAACAAACATTGACCACATTCATGAATGCAGGCAATAGAGCAAAGGTTTTACTTGCAGTGCAGTTTGGAGAGATAATCATTTTTATCGGCAATATCAATGTAGCAGACAACTCGTTTTTCGGAGGGGGCACTTGCCCCTGGTGCCCCCGTCTGGATCCGCCACTGCATGGCCTGCACCATGTTCTATTAATCTGCAATCTACAACTTCATTATATTCATTGATTAAAACCTGAAAACTTTGTCGCCGTGAAATTGAACTTCAGAATTGGATTGTGGAAGAAATGAAGATTAGGTATGGTAAGCGTAAGCTCGTACAGTTCCTGTTGTATGATGGAACCACATCTGAGAAAGTTCTCTGTGAAAGTTTTAACAAGTCTAATGGAGTTGGCAGATATAATTATGGCGTCTAAAAACAACAACTATCCAGCGGTACTGAAACTGACAGTGAGGCGGGATTCGAACAAACTTTCGTATAATTGATTAATCAACTTAATGAAGATTTTAAATTAAGAAATAGAAGGGCCGCTCCGTGAATCAGAAGCCACTTTTTCTTCTTCTTGAGTTCAAAGCTTTCTCCGTGAATCAGAGATAGATTGTCTGTCTAATGCCCCAATTTCTTCGGTTCCTTTCACAGACGAGGAAGTAGAGTTGTTGTGCAATTGTTAATTTATTTGGGGGACTTGGAACATCTTGGACATCAGCTCCGTATACATACGTGGCCAAGTTGTTTGGGTCTTCAGTCTTTTGACTGGTTTGATGCAGCACTCCATGCCTCCCTGTCCTGAGCTAATCGTTTCATCTCTACATAGCAGTCACACCCTACATCCGAGGCAATCTGTTTAACATATTCTAACCTTGGTCTACCCCTAAAGTTCTTGTCCTCAACCCTTCCTTCCATAATTAAGCTTGCTATTCCTGGGTGTCTTAGTATGTGTCCTAAAACCTATCTCTTCTCTTCATTAGCAGTAGCCAGAAATATCTCTCCTCTCCCACTCGTCTTAATACCTCTTCGTTTGTAACCCTATCTACCCATCTGATCTTCATAATTCTCCTGTAACACCACATTTCAAACGCTTCAATTCTCCTCTTTTCTGCTGCACCAATAGTCCAAGTTTCAATTCCATAGAGTGCCACGCTCCAGACAAAGGCTTTCAAAAATGACTTCCTAATACCTAGAAGGGCCAAATTATTAGAATAAATATTTATTTTCCTAATTTTATATCTATTGACAACCGTGATGAAGAATTTATTTCCATGTTGTTAGACGTTTTCTTTATTGTCACTTCTGATTGTGCAATTCCTGTTTCTTTTAGGTATTTCAAGTTTCGTGCAATTCTTGTGAACCAGAATGTTGTTACTACGCCACTGTTTTGTGAAGAATAACACACTCTTTCCGCATAATTTCAAGTTATTGTTCATCAGACGACACTAATTTGACACTATTTAGTATTAACAGAACATACAAAATATTTATCTAATTATGAAATGAAGTGCAACACTGACTGCATGTAAATATTTATAATTAAACTAGCTGTACCCGACATGCGTCGCAATGCCAATCAAAGAAAGTGTTGGCATTGTAAATTTGTATGTTGAAGTGCTTTTGGATTCCCAATATTGTTTTCCTTTTTCCATTAACCACCTCTAAACTATTGTAAAATTGATTTGAAAAAATGAAAATCCACAGCCTGCTTCCAGTCTCCGACCGGGTCAGGAATGGAATGAATGAAGCCCCCATCTAGCGGCTAGGATGTGAACTGTGCCGGCTGCCGAGGCCTGACGCACTCCTCTGGGGCAATGATTAAATGAATGACAGATGGAATGAAATGATAGTGGAGAGTGTTGCTGGAATGACATTTTTGACAGGGAAAACCGGAGTACCCGGAGAAAACCCTGTCTGCCTCCGTTTTGTCCAGCACAGATCTCACATGGAGTGACCGGGATTTGAACCACGGACCCAGCGGTGAGAGGCCGGCGTGCTGCCGCCTAAGCCACGGAGGCTTTTTTTGTAAAATTGATTTACCATCTCAAAAAAATCATGGGAGCGTGCTGAACATTTCACCAAATTTTCATCGCAATGAAATGAATGGTATATGAACGCATACGGGACTTTGTTGAAACGATTCGAGCGCCGTCACCCATTTGTTGAATATACCCGTACGCTACCTATTGTAAAATGGATTTACTAACTGAAAACCTTCCCTGACGTGTACACAACAACTCATGAAAGTTTCATCGCAATCGGATGAATGGCATATGAACGCATACGGGGTTTTGCTTAAACGATTCGCGCGACGACACTCATTGTTGAATCTACTTGTGCGCCACCCATTGGAAAACGGATTTACTAATTCATACACCTTCGCAGGACTGTGCTCAACTCCCCAAAGTTTTATGATAATCGGATGAATGTTATATGAACGCATACGGACCTTGGTTGAAACGATTCACGCGCTGTCGCCCGTTAATTGAATCTAATCGTGCGCTACAAATTGTAAAATGGATTTACTAAATCAGAAATCTTTGCGGGAGTGGAAACAACATTTCTCCAAATTTCATTGCAATCGCATGAATGGTATATCAACGCAAACGGATTTTTTTTTAAACAATACGCACGCCGTTATCCATTTGTTGAATCTACTTGTGCGATACCTATTGTAAAGTGGATGTACTAAGCCAGAAACCTTCCCTGAAGTGTACACAACATCTCACCCAAGTTTCATCGCTTTCGGACAAATGGTATATGAACGCATACGGGACTTTGTTGAAACGATTCGCGCGCCTTCGCTCATATGTTGAATCTACTTGAGCGCTACCTAATGTTAAAATGGATTAACTAAGCCTGAAACTACCCTGGAGTGTACACAACAACTCGCCCAAGTTTAGTCGCTATCAGACGAATGGTATATGAACGTATACGGGACTATGTTGAAACACTTCGCGCGTCGTCATTCGTTTGTTTAATCTACTTGTGCGATACCTATTGTAAAGTGAATTTACTAACCCAGAAACCTCCCCTGAAGTGTACACAACATCTCACCCAAGTTTCATCGCTATCAGACGAATAGTATATGAACGCAAACGGGAATTTGTTGAAACGATTCGCCCATCGTCGCTCATTTGTTGAATCTACTCGTGCGCTACCTATCATGACATGGATTTACTAAGACAGAAACCTCGCCTGTAGTGTACACAACCTCTCACCCAAGTTTCATCGCTATCGGACGAATGATATGTGAACGCATACAGGACTTTGTTGAAACGCTTCGCCCGTCGTCGCTCATTTGTTGAATCTACTCCTGCGCTACCTATTGTTAAGTGGATTTACTAAGCCAGACACATTCCCTGAAGTGTACCCAACATCTCACCCAAGTTTCATCACTATCAGACGAAAAGTATATGAACGCATACGGGACTTTGTTAAAACGCTTCGCTCCTCGTCGCTCATTTGTTGAATCTACTCGTGCGCTGCGTATTATAATATGGAATTACAAAGAGAGAAACCTTGACCGTAGTGTACACAACCTCTCACCCAAGTTTCATCGCTACCGGACGAATGGTATGTGAATGCATACAGGACTTTGTTAAAACGCTTCGGCCGTCGTCGCTCATTTGTTGAATCTAATAGTGCACTGCCTATTTTTAAGTCGATTTACTAAACCAGAAACCTTCCCTGAGGTGTACACAACATCTCACCCAAGTTTCATCGCTATCAGACGAATAGTATATGAACGCATACGGGACTTTTTTGAAACGCTTCGCTCGTCGTCGCCCATTTGTTGAATCTACTCGTGCGCTACCTCTTATAACATGGATTTACTAAGCCAGACACAACAACTCACCCAAGTTTAGTCGCTATCGGACGAATGGTAAATGAACGCATACGGGACTATTTTGAAACACTTCGCACGTCGTCGCACATTTGTTGAATCTACTCGTGCGCTACCTATTGTTAAGTGGATTTACTAAGCCAGAAACCTTCCATGAAGTGTACAAAACATCTCACCCAAGTTTCATCACTATCAGACGAATAGTATATGAATGCATACGGGACATAGTTGAAACGCTTCGCTTGTCGTCGCCCATTTGTTGAATTTGCTCGTGCGCTACCTATTATAACATGGAATTACTAAGCCTGAAACCTTGCATGTGGTGTACACAACCTCTCACCCAAGTTTCATCGCTATCGGACGAATGGTATGAGAACGCATACAGACCTTGGTTGAAACGCTTCGGCCGTCGTCGCTCATTTATTGAATCTACTCGTGCGCTACCTAGTGTAAAAAGGATTTACTAAGTCAGAAACCTTTCCTGGAGTGTGCACAACAATACAACCAAAGTTCCATAGCAATCGGATGTATGGTATATGAACGCATGCGGGACTTTGTTTAAGCGATTCGCGTGCCGTCACTCATTAGTTGAATCTACTCGTGCGCTGCGTATTATAATATGGAATTACTAAGAGAGAAACCTTGACCGTAGTGTACACAACCTCTCACCCAAGTTTCATCGCTATCGGACGAATGGTATGTGAATGCATACAGGACTTTTTTAAAACGCTTCGGCCGTCGTCGCTCATTTGTTGAATCTAATCGTGCACTGCCTATTGTTAAGTCGACTTACTAAACTAGAAACCTTCCCTGAGGTGTACACTACATCTCACCCAAGTTTCATCACTATCAGACGAATAGTATATGAAGGCATACGGGACTTTGTTGAAACGCTTCGCTCGTCGTCGCCCATTTGTTGAATCTACTCGTGCGCTACCTCTTATAACATGGATTTACTTAGCCAGACACCTTGCCTGTAGTGTACACAACAACTCACACAAGTTTAGTCGCTATCGGACGAATGGTAAATGAACGCATACGGGACTATTTTGAAACACTTCGCGCGTCGTCGCACATTTGTTGAATCTACTCGTGCGCTACCTATGGTTAAGTGGATTTACTAAGCCAGAAACCTTCCATGAAGTGTACACAACATCTCACCCAAGTTTCATCACTATCAGACGAATAGTATATGAACGCATACGGGACATAGTTGAAACGCTTCGCTCGTCGTCGCTCATTTGTTGAATTTACTCGTGCGCTACCTATTATAACATGGATTTACTAAGCCTGAAACCTTGCCTGTGGTGTACACAACCTCTCACCCAAGTTTCATCGCTATCGGACGAATGGTATGTGAACGCATACAGACCTTGGTTGAAACGCTTCGTGAGTTGTCGCTCATTTATTGAATCTACTCGTGCGCTACCTATTGTAAAAAGGATTTACTAAGTCAGAAACCTTTCCTGGAGTGTGCACAACAATACAACCAAAGTTTCATAGCAATCGGATGTATGGTATATGAACGCATGCGGGACTTTGTTTAAGCGATTCGCGTGCCGTCACTCATTAGTTGAATCTAATCGTGCACTACAACTTTCACATTTATTCACCTTTTAAATCTTCTCTGGACTTCTACAAATAATTCAAGACCAAAATTACCCAAAAAAGTCCAGCCGTTCTCGAGTTTTAGCGAGACTACCGAACAGCAATTCATTTATATATATAAGACTAGCTGTACCCGGCATGCGTTGCAATGCCAATCAAAGAAAGTGTTGGCGTTGTAACTTTGTTTGTTGAAGTGCTCTTGGATTCTCAATATTTATTTATTTTCCGTTAAACACCTCTAAACTATTGTAAAATTGATTTACACTCTCAAAAAAATCATAGGAGCGTGCTCAACAACTCACCAAAGATTCATCGCAATGAAATGAATGGTATATGAAAGCATACGGGACTTTGTTGAAACGATTCGAGCGCCGTCACCCATTTGTTGAATATACTCGTACGATACCTATTGTAAAATGGATTTACAAAGTCGAAAACTTTCCCTCGCGTGTACACAACAAATCATGAACGTTTCATCGCAATTGGATGAATGGCATATGAACGCATACGGGATTTTGTTTAAACGATTCAAGCGCCTTCGGTCATTTGTTGAATCTTCTTGTTCGCCACCCATTGAAAAACGAATTTACTAAATCATACACCTTCGCAGGACTGTACTCAACTCACCAACGTTTTATCACAATCGGATGAATGGTATATGAACGCATACGGGACTAGGTTGAAACGATTCACGCGCTGTCGCTCATTAGTTGAATCTTCTCGTGCGCTACCAATTGTAAAATGGATTTACTAAATCAGAAATCTTTGCGGGAGTGGAAACAACATTTACCTAAATTTCATTGCAATCGCATGAATGGTATATGAACGCATACGATTTTTTTAAACGATACGCGCGCCGTTACTCATTTGTTGAATCTACTCGTGCACTACCTATTGTAAAAAGGATTTACTAAGTCAGAAACATTTCCTGGAGTGTGCACAACAATTCAACCAAAGATTCATAGCAAACGGATGAATGGTATTTGAACGCTACGGGACTTTGTTTAAGCGATTCGCGTGCCGTCGATCATTTGTTGTATCTACTTGTGCGATACCTATTGTAAAGTGGATGTACTAAGCCAGAAACCTTCCCTGGAGTGTACACAACAACCCACCCAAGTTTAGTCGCTATCGGACGAATGGTATATGAACGCATACGGGACTATTCTGAAACACTTCGCGAGTTGTCGCTCATTTGTTGAATCTACTCGTGCGCTACCTATTATAACATGGATTTACTAAGCCAGAAACCTTGCCTGTAGTGTACAACACCTTTCACCCATGTTTCATCGCTATCGGATGAATGCTATGTGAACGCACACGGGACTTTGTTTTAGCGATTCACGTGCCGTCACTCATTTGTTGAATCTACTCGTGCGCTACAAATTACTTATTTATTCACCTTTTAAACCTTCTCTGGACTTCCACAAATAATTCAAGACCAAAATTAGCCAAATCGGTCCAGCCGTTCTCGAGTTTTAGCGAGACTAACGAACAGCAATTCATTTATATATATAGAGAGATAACAGCAATAATACACCTATTTTTCTAATGCAATTGTTGGCAAATTTCGTGGCATACGAAACAATATCAGAGTAATATTTTTAGGCGAAAAGTGCCTAAAATGGAAGGATTCCAAGGCAGGAAGTGAAAGAAAAACGGCTCAAAATGGTCCGAGGAAAGGAAGAGGAAATATCGTGAGATGACGAAGGCATACTGGAGGGTGAAGAAGGAAAAGCAACGGGCAAAGCATTGAAATTGGCTCGTGGTTCCTAGACGAGCGAAACGAAAATAATAATAATAACAATAATAATAACAATAACCAGCATTACCTGTCACGGCTTCGCCCGCGAATATTCTAGTTGTAAAGAGTACAGTTAGCAAAATCTCAATCATGAATGCTATGACTGATTTATCCTTGGTATGAATAATCAGACTTGATCAATTCATGCACTGGTTCAGTGGTTAAGGGTTTGTCATTCCTTCATAGGTATATCAGGGCGAAGTTAGTTTTCTGGGAATATATCAGACACTGTTAATTTAAAGGCCTTTAAATGTGGTTTTCGGAGACCCTTTATTGTCGGGTGAAAAAGACCTTTCGTACCATACTCACACGTGAAAATTGCGTGAAAAACTTCCAGAGTGCCCCTTAACCCCCCATAGCGCATTATACTGTATGTATTGATGAATTTTACAGCTTAATTTTGTTCAGTGATAACCTTATAACCGTCTGGAAACTTTCACAGTAATGTAATAATTGGAATTGTATTGCGTCTTACAGAAATAGATGGTTGGTTTTTAAGTTTAGGGGCTGCGACAACGCGGTCATGAAGCCCTGTGTACTTTGGGTGTGTGTAGAATCCCTCTGATAACCGGTGTTAATTGTGAAGACAGTATTAGTGTGCGTTACCTGAGAGATTCTGTTACCATGGTTACCGTGTTGCATTCTTCCGTTATTTCACGGTGGGTGAGTGGATAGCGTGTCGGTCTACTAACGCCAAGATTGCAGGTTCGCTCCTGGCCATGGTAAGTGATTTTTGAAAGGCGGCAAAAATACGATGTTGGCATGTCAAAGAACCCATTTGAATTCAGTAGGCCGTGTTCATAATGGCTTAATTAATCTCGGGAGTTTCCGCCAACACAAAGTTCCTCATTTCTCTACTAGAAAGCGCTAAAGTGTTCAAGGAGCTTAGATATCTAACCTCCTTGACTTTCATAGTGATTCAAGGAACAACGAAATTCGACATGCAAGTTACCCTCTGGGTGACAAATTACAAAGCTTGCACCAGGAACCCGAGGCCACACGATATTATTATTATTATTATTGTTATTATTATTGCAAATATACATGTTTTAAGGTATTTATTTAATTGTGAGGCATTTAAAGAGTAAGTGAGTGCGTTTCGCTTACGCATTGGGTTATGCTGACCCTGTAGGTACTATCGCCTGCAAAAATAATGGGCCGTATTGCCGTGCGAGAGTTGAGTTTTCGAGCCATTAAGTTGCTATCACTTGGTGTGTTCTCGGGAGGGGAAGGCTGGGAGCCGTGATTGGGCAGCTGTCCTTGTAGATAAGGGTGGAGAGGGTGGGGGAAGTGTGGATTCACCTGCTAATGGCAAGAGGCTTACAGTGGCTCAGTTACACGAGAGCGAATTTGTGTTAAGTTTAAATTTGACTGACAATTTCGGTTGAAATTATTTACTCATTGAAAAAATGCTTTAAGTTAACATTTGACTGACATTTTTGGTTGAAATAATTCACTCATTGAAAAAACGCTTTAAGTTTAAATTTGACTGACATTTTCGGTTAAAATTATTTACTCATTGAAAAAACGCTTTAAGTTTAAATTCGACTGACATTTTTGGTTGAAATAATTCACTCATTGAAAAAACGCTTTAAGTTTAAATTTCACTGACATTTTTGGTTGAAATAATTCACTCTTTGAAAAAAAAACGCTTTAAGTTTAAATTTGACTGACATTTTCGGTTAAAATTATTTACTCATTGAAAAAACGCTTTAAGTTTAAATTCGACTGACATTTTTGGTTGAAATAATTCACTCATTGAAAAAACGCTTTAAGTTTAAATTTCACTGACATTTTTGGTTGAAATAATTCACTCATTGAAAAAAAAACGCTTTAAGTTTAAATTTGACTGACATATTCGGTTAAAATTATTTACTCATTGAAAAAACGCTTTAAGTTTAAATTCGACTGACATTTTTGGTTGAAATAATTCATTCATTGAAAAAACGCTTTAAGTTTAAATTTCACTGACATTTTTGGTTGAAATAATTCACTCATTGAAAAAACGCTTTAAGTTTAAATTTGACTGATATTTTCGGTTGAAATTATTTTCTCATTGAAAAAATCGCTTCAAGTTTAAATTTGACTGACAGTTTTGGTTGAAATAATTTACTCATTGAAGAAATGCTTGAAGTTCAAATTTGACTGACCTTTTTGGTTGAAGTAATTACTCATTAACAAAAATTGTTGACTGACATAAGTTTAATCTGTGATTGCCTGGTATGACCAGTGTTTAGTTTTGTTACTAAATTTCCTGTGAAAATAAACGTCTAAGAGACAAGCATCTCTTCAAGTTCTGTTATTTGATGTAACAAACCTCCTGTTAACGTGAGTGCTTTTAAAATTACTAATGATTTTATGCGCTTTAGTTTGTCTTTTTCTTTTCAAAACGTATTTCTTATTAAGAAAAATGCTTAAAAATATAACTAGTTTAGGACGTTTGCGATTTCCTTCTTTTTCTTCTTATTAAAATGCGTTTGGTCCCTAACTGTGAAAACTCGATTCTCAAAAAAAATTCACACACAGTAAAACTCAACCGTGCCTTTCTAACGAGACTTAACAATTAATGGGTTACTTGGCATTTCAATTTAGATTTATTAACACCAGTAGTGTGTTTTGGCCGGTTCTACAGCCTCCACCTCCACACCCTCCACACAAGATGGCGGCGACGCGATATCTCTCGAACGCATGGTCGGATTTTGACGAATGAGGTGTCATTGAACTCGGGCTGACACCCCCTTGGGACAACATATTTCAACCCCAAAAATAAAATCTACCCTTCTAGAGGGTGAAATTGTAATTTTTTAGAGATTCTCTCTTTCCAATTGCAACATGTGAGAGTTTGAATGCCGATATGGATTTAAACGTTGTTCTACATAAAGTGCATGTGTTCGGTGGATAGCCACTATGAATTAACATGCTTGCTTTCTGTTTTTTACGCATGCCCACTCATGGCTTTTGTAAGAGGGTGGGGGAGCGGATCCCTATGGATGGGTTATTGTTGACGGGTCATTGTTGGCGGGGTCATTGTTGTCGGGTCCTTGTGGACGAGTCCTTGTGGACAAGTCCTTGTTGACAGGTCCTTGTGGACAAGTCCTTGTTGACAGGTCCTTGTGGACAGGTCCTTGTTGACAGGTCCTCGTGGTCGAGTCCTTGTGGACGAGTCCTTTTTGATGAGTCCCTTTTGACTGATCCTTTTGGACCGATCCCATTGGACTGGTCCCTACGGACTAGCCCATGCATTTTTTTAAATTATGTCAAAGGGCCTAACTACATTTTGCGTGTAAAGCAATGTGTTGAACTGACGTTGTTCCCCAGTCTCCACTTCTATAATAGGATAACGATATGAAAGGAAAGTGATGAAATACATGTGAACATACATGTGAACATACAAGGGATCTAACTTGGTGGATGAATGTGTTCTAACGAGTCATTTGTAGTTGAAAGAGAATAATACATGTTCTTAAGATGATAAAACTGAGGAGATGGTATGTGTAGTAAGACGTCTTGTTATATTTCCTGTGTCATATTACAGACATGGTAGAGAGCGCACAGATCTGTTGCTATTACTAACGCTGCAGTAATTTAAAACCGCAAGTGTTCATTAAGACAATGGGTGATGATCATGTAAAGTTAACAGTTATTGGATATTACACAGGTGCTCCTTCCGGTGTCATGTTGCTGACATTGCAGAGAGCGCACACTGCTGTTGCTATGACTGACGCTGCAGTAATTTGAAACCTCAGGTGTTGATCAAGACAATGGGTGATGATCATGCAAAGTCAGCAGTCATTGGATACCACACAGGTGTTCCTAGTGTACTTTGGACTCTCAGCTGTATTGGGAAAGGAATTGCAATGATCTGCAAAAAACTGCTGACACGAGCGATGAGAGTTGATATAAGAGGGGTGTCATATATTTCCCTACTGTCAGTCTTTATTACTCGCTTTGAGTGAACAGTGCTCTATTACTGCTCAAGAGTTGTAAAAAATGCCTTTTTGGTAGAAAATCATTAAATTATTTTGCAAGGTAAGTACTTATTATTAATGGATTGTAGTCTTTTATTACTAATTGATGTTGAAGTTATTGATTGGAATGTATTTATTGATTGATTGATTTGTATACAGATAATTGGGTACCTGTAGGTTACCAGATTCCTACAATCTGTTCATTCAGTGGCAGCAGTTGATAAATTATAAAAAGGTAAGTGCCCCTCTAATAACTTTTAAACAGTTAGAGTGATATTTTCCAATGTTCAGCACTACATGTCAGTGAAAATGGTATATTTGGCAGTCAAAATTTGGAACTACTTGACCATGGAGTGTAAAGCTAATTTTGTAGGTTAGATTTTGATTACCGCTCTATTAAGTCTGAATGTTCATTGCTAGGTGTCAGTGTCAGAGGGAATATTTAAAGACTCAACCTCAGTTCACCTAACATAAACTAACTTTACCTAACTTAACCTTATCATGTGACATGTTTTACATGTTTAAACTTGTTTTAAGACTGGCTATGTCGTCACACTTAGCTCACTTATCTGGTGATCGCTGGTTTCTATCACGTGACATGTTCTACAAGTTTAGACTTGTTTTAAGACTGGCTATGACGTCACACTTAGCTCTCTTAACTGGCAACCGCTGGTTTCTACCACTCTATCAAGTTCTAATGTTCACCGCTAGGTGGCAGTGACAGTGGTATATAGTAACCCCCAGTTAGAACTACATGAAGTTAGACTTGCTAGGAGTTCACAGATGATTGATTTAAATACCCTGCTATAACCATTGACTGGAATATAATTATACTATCTATATTGTACTTTGTTTTATCATTTATTAACATTTATGATTTCTTTCTTTTATAGGTAATTTCGAAAGTGATTATAATGTTCAAGTGTGGTGACTGTAAGAAACAGTTCTCAAGACCTGACAACCTTCAACGACATGCAAATGCTAAACATGACATTAAAATGTTTGTGTGCAGTCATTGTGCTACCACATTTAACAGACAAGATAGTCTTGGATGGCATGTAAATTTAATGCATGTCAGTTCAGCACCTTTTTCATGTTCAGTTTGTGATCTTGGTTTTTCTGCTGTAAAGCGATATCAATCCCACATGGTTGAAGTGCATGGGGAACAACAGGAATTAAAAACTGTAAAACCATCAACTAGCACGGAACCTTTAAATGAATGTGATGCTCAAAAGGGTAAACGTTCTCAAGATTGTGAAAATAGTTGTGCATCAAAAAGAAAGAAGAATGGTGAACCTTCAATAACACATTGTGATGTATGTAATATTGATATACCTTCTTCAATCATTCATGGACATTTACGCAGTATTCAACATAAAAAATAACGCTTGCCATGAAAGAAATTCTGGAAATATTCAACAAACTGGTATTGCATTTAAAAGTCGAATTCCTAGTTATAGACTTTATAGGAAAGAAAAAACTCAAAGTATTGAATCATTTTTTAAAAACTTTCAACCTACTGTGTTTGGCTTGTTAGGTAATGTTTTATTAGAGCATAAAACAATTAAAATGAATTTTGAACTTTTTGGACTCTTTGAAAAAACTGGGAGCGTAGGTGAAATTACGGATATCAAATCTTTTAATACAAAAAACATAATTGTTAGCGAATCAACTAATATTAGTGATATATATCAAAATATTTCATGTGCTATCATTGTGAAGAGTGAAGAGTTCCAGGAAAGGGAGTCAGGCTGAGCGTTGGTTGAAGTACTTTATTTAGAAACCAACATGAATAAATACAACCCCCTTCGAGCATCATCATACATTGATTTGCCAGGATGGATCAAATGAAAGAAAGCTGTTGTGAACGTTATGAATAATGATGACGCATGTTTTGCGTGAGCTGTAACCTCAGCTCTCCATCCAGCAGTGATGAATGAGAATAGAACGTCATCTTATCCTCACTATTCTTCAGTGTTAGATTTAAAAGAAATAGAATTTCCTATGGCGATAAAAGACATTCAACGTTTTGAAGAGCTGAACAATGTAAGTATTAATGTTTATGGAATTGAAAATAAGAGTATAGTTGGTCCTCTGTATTATACTCAGGAAAAAAAGGATGCTCATGTAAATTTACTTTATATAACCGAAGGTGAAAATGCTCACTATTGCTGGATAAAACATTTAAGTAGACTTTTCGGTAGTCAGCTATCAAAAAGAGAACATAAGAAGTGGTTGTGTGAAGGCTGTTTGCTCTATTTTACAAAAGAAGATCAACTAACTCAACATCAAAAATGGGGGTGTAATCATGTTCGTACGGTATTACCGACTCCTAAAAATAACATTCTAAAATTTAAGGATTATGAGAAACAGCTTCGAGTACCATTTGTTATATATGCTGACTTAGAGGCTTTGCTAAAACCATTTAATACATGTTCATCGAATCCAGCCCAACCTTTTACCAACAATACTCACATTCATGAACCTTTTAGCTTTGCATATTATATTAAATGTAGTTATGATGACTCTTTAAATAAGTTTGAGCATTATAGAGGACCTGATGCACCTAAAGTTTTTATGGAAAGGCTTGAGAAAGATGCCATCCGTATATCCTCTATTTTAAATACGATCATTCCAATGGAACCACTAACTTTATTAGAGAAATGAATTTTGAAACTGAAACTAATTGTTTTATATGTGGTGAATGTTTTGTTTATATACAGACAGGGTTCGCGATCATGACCATTTAACAGGACAATATCGTGGTGCTGCTCACCAAGAATGTAATTTAAATTATAGAGTAAGTAAATTCATTCCGGTCATTCTACATAACGGTAGCAAATACGATAACCACTTTATCGTTAAAGAATTTGGAGCTTCAGATGTGAAAATTGATGTGATTGCAAATAATGAGGAACAATACATATCGTTCACAAAATACATCAAAACTGTTAATAAGAAAACGATAAAACTGCGATTTTTAGGTTCATTCCACTTTATGCCGAATAGTCTTGATAAGCTTGCTAGTAATTTAAAATCAGATCAGTTTCATGAAATTCAACGTGTGTTTCCTAAAGAAGATGATTTTATTTTGATTTGTCAAAAGGGTATATTCCCTTACGAATATATTAACTGTGTGGAACGTCTTGAGGAGTGTTCTTTACCACCGAAAGATGCATTTTACAGTTCCTTAAACACAAGTCATATCAGTGATCAGGAATATTTACATGCACAACGTGTTCTGGCACAGTTTGACATTCAAACTTTAGGAGAATTTTCAGACATATATTTGAAGACAGATGTGTTGTTATTAGCAGATGTTTTTGAAAATTTTCGGAATGTTTGTATGAAAACTTATGACCTTGATCCTTGTCAGTATTTCACAGCTCCTGGGTTAAGTTTCAGTTCAATGTTGAAAAAAACGAAAGTAAATTTAGAATTAATGACTGATATAGACATGATCAATTTTATAAAATCATCAATTCGAGGAGGATTAAGTCAATGTAGTGGACGGTACTCTAAAGCGAATAATAAATACATGCCTAGCTACAACCCTTGTGAAGAGTCAAAGTATATTGTCTACCTCGATGCAAATAACCAATATGGTTGGGCTATGAGTCAATATCCACCACTGAAAGATTTTCGCTGGCTGACACAACCTGAAATTGATGTCTTATATGTTGACACTCTTAATGATAACGATGATAAAAGATATATTTTAGAGGTAAATCTTGAGTACCCTAAAGAGTTACATGATGATCATAATGATTTACCATTTTGTCCTGAGAATATGAAATCTCCATACATCACATCACGAACAAAAATGTTAATTGCTAATGTAAATAATAAATGTAAATATGTAATACATTATCGGAACTTGAAACAGTGTCTACAGCATGGATTGAAATTAACTAAAATTCATCGCGTATTGCAATTTCATCAGTCAGCATGACTCAAACCGTATATTGATCTAAACAATAATTTAAGAACACAGTCAACAAACGCGTTTGAAAAAGATTTTTATAAACTCATGAATAATAGTGTTTTTTGGAAAGACTATGGAGAATGTTGATAAACGAGTTGATGTAAAGCTGATAACAAAGTGGGAGAATGATGGTAAAAGGTATGGTGCGAGCAACTTAATAAGCAAGCCTAACTTTCATAGCTGTTCAATTATTCATGAGGATTTAGTTGTAATACAAATGAATCGTCTTAATGTAACTTACAACAAACCCATATATGTGGATTACACCATTCTGGAATTATTAAAAACACGTGTGTATGAATTTCACTATGATTATATAAAGAAAAACTATCTTGATAATGCTAAATTACTCTACACAGACTCAGATTCTTTTATTTATGAGTTTAAAACTGATGATTTTTATGAGGATATCAAAACTGAGCTAAATAGGTTTGATACAAGTGACTATCCCGGGGATAATATTTACCATTTACCTCTAGTAAACAAAAAGGTTCTTGTTAAATTTAAGGATGAATGTGCTGGTGTTATTATAGACACCTTTGTAGGCACAAAATCTAAATCATACAGCTATATGACAATTGATGATGTAGTAGTAAAAAAAATTAAAAGGAGTGAAAAAGAATGTTGTTAGTAAAGAGTTAGATATAAGTGATTATAAAAACTGTGTAGTTAGTAACCCACCTGTATTATATAAGAAAATGAGTGTATTTAGAAGTAAAAATCATCAGCTACATACCAATTTGCTGAACAAAGTTGCTTTAAGTAATGAAGACAACAAACGATTCATTATACCCATCACATTTGATACTCTTGCTTGGGGAAACAGTCGCATTGAAGACTATTACTTTACTTAAGTCTAATGATCACTATATTGTAATATTTGTAGTGTGTTTTATATTAGTAATATTTTTTTGTAAAAAACTGTAAGTAGAATGTCTAATGTTAGGCTACTGTAGTTTAGTAAAAATAAGATAAGTAATACATTTTAGTGTAAAATGTTTGCTTTTGTATATTACGAAAAAGATTTTTTTTAAATGTACAGAATGTGTGAACTAAACAAGGGAAATGTAAAAATGTAAAGTGGAAAATTGTAAATATCCATGTGTGAAAAAGTGAAATAGTTATCACCATTTTAAAATTAAAAGACATTGTGATCTGGTAGACCTTATTTTTATTTCACAACAACAAAAATGTACAGAATGTGTAAACTAAACAAGAAGAATGTAAAAAAATGAAAAGTGGAAATTGTAAATATTCATGTGTGAAAAAATGAAAATAAAGAAATGGCTATCACCATTTTAAAATTAAAAGACATTGTGATCTTGTAAACCTTGTTTTTATTTCACAACATATATGGCTTTACAAAATAGAATACAAAGAAATACCATTTCCTCAATCCTTTTCAATGTTCATGTCCACTCATCATTAACTTCCCTTTTATAGCAGTAATCACAATGAGGGCTGCCAACCTCTCCCCCACTGAGCCATTATAGGATGTCAAACGTTGCTTAGCTTTTCAACGATACTTTATCCACCACACGTATTAAAGCATAATGACTATGACGATAAGAAAGGTCGTGTTCTTTACACGCTTAATCCAAAGAAATAATAGGTATTTACTTAACACAGGGTCTTGAGTCCATGAGTTTGGTACATGTTGCAAGATTTCTTTCACGGCATTGACTGTCACAAAATAAATGAAAACTTGGAGAGCACCAATAATTCATCTTTGGTAAGACTAACCAGGATCTTGAGTCCATGATTTTGGTATAAGTTGCCAGATTTCTTTCACGGCATTGACTGTCACATAATAAATGAACAACTTGGAGAGCACCAATAATTCTTGTTTGGTAAAACTATCTGCATATCAGCCAGCGAAAATCTTTCAGTGGTAGATATTGACTCATAGCCCAACCATATTGGTTATTTGCATCGAGGTAGACAATATACTTTGACTCTTCACAAGGGTTGTAGCTAGGCATGTATTTATTATTCGCTTTAGAGTACCGTCCACTACATTGACTTAATCCACCTCGAATTGATGATTTTATAAAATTGATCATGTCTATATCAGTCATTAATTCTAAATTTACTTTCGTTTTTTTCAACATTGAACTGAAACTTAACCCAGGAGCTGTGAAATACTGACAAGGATCAAGGTCATAAGTTTTCATACAAACATTCCGAAAATTTTCAAAAACATCTGCTAATAACAACACATCTGTCTTCAAATATATGTCTGAAAATTCTCCTAAAGTTTGAATGTCAAACTGTGCCAGAACACGTTGTGCATGTAAATATTCCTGATCACTGATATGACTTGTGTTTAAGGAACTGTAAAATGCATCTTTCGGTGGTAAAGAACACTCCTCAAGACGTTCCACACAGTTAATATATTCGTAAGGGAATATACCCTTTTGACAAATCAAATTAAAATCATCTTCTTTAGGAAACACACGTTGAATTTCATGAAACTGATCTGATTTTAAATTACTAGCAAGCTTATCAAGACTACTCGGCATAAAGCGGAATGAATCTAAAAATCGCAGTTTTATCGTTTTCTTATTGTCAGTTTTGATGTATTTTGTGAACGATATGTATTGTTCCTTATTATTTGCAATCACATCAATTTTCACATCTGAAGCTCCAAATTCTTTAACGATAAAGTGGTTATCGTATTTGCTACCGTTATGTAGAATGACCGGAATGAATTTACTTACACTATAATTTAAATTACATTCTTGGTGAGCAGCACCACGATATTGTCCTGTTAAATGGTCATGATCGCGAACCCTGTTAGTATATAAACATTCACCACATATAAAACAATTAGTTTCAGTTTCAAAATTCATTTGCTCTAATAAAGTTAGTGGTTCCATTGGAATGATCGTATTTAAAATAGAGGATATACGGATGGCATCTTTCTCAAGCCTTTCCATAAGAACTTTAGGTGCATCAGGTCCTCTATAGCTCAAACTTATTTAAAGAGTCATCATAACTACATTTAATATAATATGCAAAGCTAAAAGGTTCATGAATGTGAGTATTGTTGGTAAAAGGTTGGGCTGGATTCGATGAACATGTATTAAATGGTTTTAGCAAAGCCTCTAAGTCAGCATATATAACAAATGGTACTCGAAGCTGTTTCTCATAATCCTTAAATTTTAGAATGTTATTTTTAGGAGCCGGTAATACCGTACGAACATGATTACACCCCCATTTTTGATGTTGAGTTAGTTGATCCTCTTTTGTAAAATAGAGCAAACAGCCTTCACCCAACCACTTCTTATGTTCTCTTTTTGATAGCTGACTACCGACAAGTCTACTTAAATGTTTTATCCAGCAATAGTGAGCGTTTTCACCTTCGGTTATGTAAAGTAAATTTACATGAGCATCCTTTTTTTCCTGAGTTTAATATTGAGGACCAACTATACTCTTATTTTCAATTCCATAAACATTAATACTTACATTGTTCAGCTCTTCAAAACGTTGAATGTCTTTTATTGTCATAGGAAATTCTATTTCTTTTAAATCTAACACTGAAGAATAGTGAGGATAAGATGACGTTCTATTCTCATTCATCACTGCTGGATGGAGAGCTGAGGTTACAGCCCACGCAAAACATGCGTCATCATTATTCATAACGTTCACAACAGCTTTCTTTCGTTTGATCCATCCTGGGAAATCAATGTATGATGATGCTCGAAGGGGGTTGTATTTATTCATGTTGGTTTCTAAATAAAGTACTTCAACCAACGCCCAGCCTGACTCCCTTTCCTGGAACTCTTCACTCTTCACAATGATAGCACATGAAATAATTTGATATATATCACTAATATTAGATGATTCGCTAACAATTATGTTTTTTGTATTAAAAGATTTGATATCCGTAATTTCACCTTCGCTCCCAGATTTTTCAAAGACTCCAAAAAGTTCAAAATTCATTTTAATTCTTTATGCTCTAATAAAAAAATACCTAACAAGCCAAACACAGTAGGTTGAAATTTTTAAAAAATGATTCAATACATTGAGTTTTTTCTTTTCTATAAAGTCTATAACTAGCAATTCAACTTTTAAATGCACTACCAATTTGTTGAATATTTCCAGAATTTCTTTCATGGCAAGCGTTATTTTTATGTTGAATACTGCGTAAATGTCCATGAATGATTGAAGAAGGTATATCAATATTACATACATCACAATGTGTTATTGAAGGTTCACCATTCTTCTTTCTTTTTGTTGCACAACTATTTTCACAATCTCGAGAACGTTTACGCTTTTGAGCATCACATTCATTTAAAGGTTCCGTGCTAGTTGATGGTTTTACAGTTTTTAATTCCTGTTGTTCCCCATGCACTTCAAATATGTGGGATTGATATCGCTTTACAGCAGAAAAACCAAGATCACAAACTGAACATGAAAAAGGTGCTGAACTGACATGCATTAAATTTACATGCCATCCAAGACTATCTTGTCTGTTAAATGTGGTAGCACAATGACTGCACACAAACATTTTAATGTCATGTTTAGCATTTGCATGTCGTTGAAGGTTGTCAGGTCTTGAGAACTGTTTCTTACAGTCACCACACTTGAACATTATAATCACTTTCGAAATTACCTATAAAAGAAAGAAATCATAAATGTTAATAAATGATAAAACAAAGTACAATATAGATAGTTTAATTATATTCCAGTCAATGGTTATAGCAGGGTATTTAAATCAATCATCTGTGAACTCCTAGCAAGTCTAACTTCATGTAGTTCTAACTGGGGGTTACTATATACCACTGTCACTGACACCTAGCGGTGAACAATAGAAATTGATAGAGTGGTAGAAACCAGCGGTCGCCAGTTAAGAGAGCTAAGTGTGACGTCATAGCCAGTCTTAAAACAAGTCTAAACTTGTAGAACATGTCACGTGATAGAAACCAGCGATCACCAGTTAAGTGAGCTAAGTGTGACGTCATAGCCAGTCTTAAAACAAGTCTAAACTTGTAGAACATGTCACGTGATAGAAACCAGCGATCGCCAGTGAAGTGGGCTAAGTGTGACGTCATAGCCAGTCTTAAAACAAGTTTAAACATATAAAACATGTCACATGATAAGGTTAAGTTAGGTAAAGTTAGGTTATGTTAGGTGAACTGAGGTTAAGTCTTTAAATATTCCCTCTGACACTGACACCTAGCAATGAACATTCAGACTTAATAGAGCGGTAATCAAAATCTAACCTACAAAATTAGCTTTACACACCATGGTCAAGTAGTTCCAACTTTTGACTGCCAAATATACCATTTTCACTGACATGTAGTGGTGAACATTGGAAAATATCACTCTAACTGTTTAAAAGTTATTAGAGGGGCACTTACCTTTTTATAATTTATCAACTGCTGCCACTGAATGAACAGATTGTAGGAATCTGGTAACCTACAGGTACCCAATTATCTGTAAACAAATCAATCAGTCAATCAATAAATACATTCCAATCAATAACTTCAACATCAATTAGTAATAAAAGACTACAATCCATTAATAATAAGTACTTACCGTGCAAAATAATTTAATGATTTTCTACCAAAAAGGCTTTTTTTACAACTCTTGAGCAGTAATGGAGCACTGTTCACTCAAAGCGAGTAATAAAGACTGACAGTAGGGAAATATATGACACCCCTCTTATATAAACTCTCATCGCTCGTGTCAGCAGTTTTTTGCAGATCATTGCAATTCCTTTCCCAATACAGCTGAGAATCCAAAGTACACTAGGAACACCTGTGTGGTATCCAATGACTGCTGACTTTGCATGATCATCACCCATTGTCTTGATCAACACCTGAGGTTTCAAATTACTGCAGCGTCAGTCATAGCAACAGCAGTGTGCGCTCTCTGCAATGTCAGCAACATGACACCGGAAGGAACACCTGTGTAATATCCAATAACTGTTAACTTTACATGATCATCACCCATTGTCTTAATGAACACTTGCGGTTTTAAATTACTGCAGCGTTAGTATTAGCAACAGATCTGTGTGCTCTCTACCATGTCTGTAATATGACACAGGAAATATAACAAGACGTCTTACTGCACATACCATCTCCTCAGTTTTAACATCTTAAGAACATGTATTATTCTCTTTCAACTACAAATGACTCGTTAGAACACATCCATCCACCAAGTTAGATCCCTTGTATGTTCACATGTATTTCATCACTTTCCTTTCATATCGTTATCCTATTATAGTAGTGGAGACTGGGGAACAACGTCAGTTCAACACATTGCTTTACACGCAAAATGTAGTTAGGCCCTTTGACATAATTTAAATAAATGCATGGGCTAGTCCGTAGGGACCAGTCCAATGGGATCGGTCCAAAAGGATCAGTCAAAAGGGACTCATCAACAAGGACTCGTCCACAAGGACTCGACTACAAGGACCTGTCAACAAGGACTTGTCCACAAGGACCTGTCAACAAGGACTTGTCCCCAAGGACTCGTCCACAAGGACCCGACAACAATGACCCCGCCAACAATGACCCGTCAACAATAATCCATCCATAGGGATCCAACTCCCCCACCCTCTTACAAAAGCCATGAGTGGGCATGCGTAAAAAACAGAAAACAAGCATGTTAATTCATAGTGGCTATCCACCGTACTGATGCACTTTATGTAGAACAACGTTTAAATCCATATCGGCATTCAAACTCTCACATGTTGCAATTGGAAAGAGAGATTCTCTAAAAAATTACAATTTCACCCCCTAGTAGGGTAGATTTTATTTTTGGGGTTGAAATATGTTGTCCATTGGAAAGGGGGTGTCAGCCCGAGTTCAATGACACCTCATTCGTCAAAATCCGACCATGCGTTCGAGAGATATCGCGTCGCCGCCATCTTGTGTGGAGGGTGTGGAGGTGGAGGCTGTAGAACCGGCCAAAACACACTACTAACACCGTCTCATCTGTAACAATCTTCCAAGCGCGAAACTAAAGAAAACCAAAGTTGACGCTGCGCTCCTGAATGTATTCCCCTCCTCTCCCTCTTTGCCAACAAGGACAGGTGCCTAATCACGGCTCTCAGAATTCTTCGCCCGAGAACGCCCCTAGTGATGCCAACCTGATGGCTCGAAAACTCAACTCCTGCACGGCAAGACGGCCCGTTATTTTTGCAGGCGATAGTACACCATATGTGTAGGTTGGTGTTAATGGGAGATTATTTTCGGTACAAACTGGAATGGGACCTTATCAGAATAATATAGGGAGGGATAATAATAATAATAATAATAAATACAGCCTTTCGATTGCCTAAGGGTAATGACCTCCTGCCTAGACAAGGATTGCATTCCATTACACTCATTAGGTGAGCAGTCGTAAAGACTAATGAGGCACTAAGTTGTGCACTTTTCTTGGCTTAGTCATCTCTGTTCTTATAACTGTTGCTATATCTATTCGTAATCTACTTACAGTACTCTCTATGTTATGTACTCTTGTTCTTACAGGTAAACATTTACAAAATTGGTAACTATCACAAGTAGTGACCTTTATTTGAGAAGAGCTTTCTCTGATCTTCACTTTTATTTATATTTAATAATTCACTAGATTGCACTGAATTGGTCACTTCTTATCTTTGCACGCACTATGTTTTGAAAATGAGTTTTTCTAGGGTCTTCCACCCTAGTCTGTCTCTTGATCTTCTTGTGTACATTGGTTTGGCCATTTTCTTGAAGTTGTCAGCCAAGCGAACCCTCTGTCTTCCTACGTTTCTCCTGTCGTTAGTCTCTTGCTCCATCCTCGCCACGTGGCCCCCACGTTTCCTATTTAGTCTGTCCACTGTGTCAAGGGCGTCCTTTATACCAGTTCTTCTGGGCTAAGTCTCTTCTCGTTCTCGTTTTCGTTCCATCCTATCTGGAATGTTTTTCTCTGCTTCGAAGTTAGTAACCAAGCATCCATAAAGCACTATAATTACACATTTCTCCAAAACTGGTGTCATCAGACTTAGTTAGAGACAACGCCTTACATGTACACCATTAGTGACGCGACAGATCTGTATTCCATCTCTCTCCATGTTTTTGTAGCTTTATAGGGAATAACATTTGCGATATCTGCTCGAATGCGATGGCGTATATCTGGTAGTTCACGAAATGGCGTTTGGTATACTTAACTTTTAGGAAATAATCACGTGGCGTAAGGTCTAGGCTTCTAGAAGAGCCAAAATATCGGATGACTAGATCCACAATCCAGTGCTGTGGAAAGTTATGGTCCAAGAAATATCTCACAATATCCGCATAATAACATGGCGTACCATCTTGTTGGACGATCACACCAGAAGAAAGTTGTGGCAAAGATTATAACTCCAACATGTCTAGGTTCCTTTATGAATTAACGGTACTCTCCGCTCAAAAGAATGATCCTAGGACCTTGTCCTACACACCACACAGTCAAGTTCGTGCTCTACCACGGCGTGAGGGTTTTCCGTTCACTACATTTGGCGGTCGTGTATGTTGACCTTCTTGAAAATGTGGATTGTAGTCTCGTGTGAATATAAGAGTAGGGCCTATATAGAGGAATGCCTCATTTGCGACAATTTTCGCCAGAACTGCTTCCGCGAATGCCTTCCATCGTGGCTTGTCGTCAAGTTTAAGTTTCTGACGAAGCTATTAGGTATATAAAAACAATTTGATTTACTCTATTTGCGGAGAAAATAGCCAAAAATGATCTCTGTTCCCTATGTTTTATTATACATCCCCGCCGGACGCGCTGTAGTGCTCGAACTCACTTTTGCTCTGGGATATTGCAATCTTAGTTTGGTTGGTTGGTTGGTTCCTCAGTTTAGGGGCTGTGACAACGCGGTCATGTAGCCCCGTGTATTTTGGGTGTGAGTAGAATCTGTCTGATAACCGGTGTTAATTGTGATGACTGTATTAGGGTGTCTTATCTGTTTTAATTCAAGTAAGGACTGCAGGCATTGATTTTTCAAGTAGTTCCTAATTACAGGACAGATTCCTCCGAAAATACTAAAACACCGCCAAATTATTTATGCGAGAAGAATTGCTGTATTCAATAAAGGAATTCGTAATGGATTGAAAGGGTGAGTTCCCGTTGGGGGTCATATTGCTCCTAAGTCAATATTAGAAGATAATCTTCTATGTCAACGACCAACGAGTTCAGAAATTAGTTACCAGATGCCACCGCAGTCGGCTCCTAACGACGAACGTAGCAACCTAAGAACGTTAGTCAAATGTTTAACCTATATTAATTTAGCTTCACACAGGTTTAATTAGTGGAAGGTTCTTTAACATGCCATAAATCTATGACATGGGACCGCCGGCTTTACTTCCCCTCCGAAGGAAGGCATACTGAGGGATTTATGACGTTATTAAAAATCCGATGACTTCGGCCGGGTTTGAACCCGCAATCTTGGGCAATCTTAGTGTAAAGACAAGAATGCAAAAATGTTGCGCACAATAAATCTAGGACGGGTTTTACCTACCGTACTTCTGTTAACTTTGGAACAAAGTTTCACCAGTCTATCAAAAAGTTTATTTATAGAAATAAGAATACAAGGAAATTGTGTGTGTTTGAGTCTTCAGGCTTTTGGCTGGTTTGATGCAACTCTCCTTGCCTCTTTGTCCTTAGCTAATCGTTTCATCTCTACTTAGCTACCACACCTTACATCCGAGGCAATCTGTTTAACATATTCTAACCTTGGTCTACCCCTACAGTTCTTATCCTCAACCCTTCCTTCCATAACTAAGTTTGCTATTCCTGGGTGTCTTAGTGAGTTCCCTACCAACCTAACTCTTCCCTTCATTAATAATCGACTGAAACATCTCTCCTCTCCCACTCGTCTTAATACCTCTTCATTTGTTACTTCTGATCTTCATCATTCTCCTGTAACACCACATTCCATACGCTTCTATTCTACCATGTTGTGGCCTCTCACGAAGGTGGACCGGGTTCGATTCCCGGTCAATGCATGTGAGATTTTCGAAGTGAAATGCCATGTCCTGTGGTTCGGATTCCACGTAAAAAGGAGGTCCCGTGGCTCATAATCAGAAGATTCACGGTCACGTAAATTTACAATCTTCCTTCCTTCCTCCTCTTTTGTGCTGCACTAACAGTTCAAGTTTCACTTCCACAAAGTGCCATGCTCCAGACAAAGGCTTTCAAAAATGACTTCCTAATACCTAAATATTATTCGATATCAACACATTTATTTTCTGTTGAAATGCTTTCATAGCCTGAGCCAACCTACTTTATAACCTCTAAGCTTCGTCCATCACTGATTAGTTTGCTTCCTAAGTAACAGAGTTCTCCTACTTCTTTGAGCTATTCAGCTGCTAATTTGATGTCAATAGGGATTTCTGATTTCTATCAGCTACATTTCATTATTTTTGTTTTACATTTATTGCATTTTATCATGAATTATTTCCTCAGGGAAATTAAAGAGCGAGAAATCGGTATTCAAAAAAGTAGCGAGCCTTACAGTAGTCGCATATGATGTGTAACAACTGATATGTTATCCTACTATGAAATTGAGATGATAGGCTATATATATGTGAAGTAAATTTATTCCTCATATTATTAGTCGAATATATTCTAAGCATGGAAATATATGTAATTCTTTATTAAGGGGGCTCATACACCGCCAGTTGCCAAAATTTAAGTTTTATTTTTTTAACGTTTAAATGAAAGACAATACCTTTCTCAATATATCTATTAAGGTGGCTATATACACTATTTTTCTGAAATTTCACATTTTTTAAAATATCCATTTTGTAGGAAATTTCTTCTAGTTTTAGAAAATGTATGGCTCATAAATATACCATTAATCTTTCATGTCAAAATAAATTATTTACTGTAAGAGGGCGCAACCGTTCTGACTGACAGCAGTCATGTCTGGTGTATCAGCAGATCTATAAAATTCCTTTCGAGCCTAAATTGACTTTCTCTTTTTCTATCCCACTGGTTTCGCTCCTGGCCGTGGTAAGTGATTTTTGATAGGCGACAAAAATCACGGCACGCATGTGATTCGTTGTTGGCATATTAATGAACCCATTTGAATTCAGTAGGCCGTGTTCATAGTGGAAAAATTGACTTGCTCTTTCCCTATCCCACTGGTTTCACTCCTGGCCGTGGTAAGTGATTTTGATAGGCGAAAAAAATCACGGCACGCATGTCATTCGTTGTTGTCATGCTAATGAACCCAATGAATTCAGTAGGCCGTGTTCATAGTGGTAAAATCAATCTCGGGATTTTCCGCCAACACAAAGTTCCTCCTTTCTCTACTAGAAAGCGCTATAGTGTCAAGGAGCTTAGATGTCTAACTTCCTTGACTTTCATAGCGTTCCAAGGAACGACAAGTTTCGATATGCAAGCTGCCCTCTGGGCGTCAAATAACAAGATGACGGAGGACCATACAGCTTTCAAGGAAGTATCTGTGTATGTCCCAGGAGGTCTCTGATGTGATCAAAACTGAATGTGAGTGAAGACATGCTAAGTAAACTTTAAAAGCGATTTACTCAATAATTCGTTTCCTGACATTTGAAGTCATTCAAAGTGCTTTAACTTTTGTCACAGAAATGGTATCTGCTTCATTCTTATTTCAAACTAGCAGTAGTACCCGGCTTCGCCCGGTGGAATGATGATAATGTCTCAAAGTATCCTTAGAAATAGAATGGACTTAAAATCTAGGTCATTTGCCCCCAAAGACAATGAGGGCGTAATATCTAGGTCATTTGCCCTTTTGATAAGTATGATGATGAAAACTACTGTTGAATTGACACGTCAAACTTACAAACTACCGTAATAGAAATACATATTTCAAAATTCACTGGTGAAGAACACTTATTTTGTGTGGTGATCAATGGTGTAATGGGCGTAACATCTAGGTCATTTGCCTTTATGATGAGGATGATAAGGGAAACTACTACCTGTATGGAATTGACACTTCAACTTATAATGTACACAATGTACTCTAATAAAAATAAATATTTTAAAAATCACAGTCGAGAAAGATTTTATGCGGCGGTGATTTAGTGGTATGATGCGCGTAAGATCTAGGTCATTTGCACTTAAGATGATAATAATAAGGTAATAAAAAATGACTACTAAACGAACATGGTGTAATTTTAAAACAGATATAGGTAATTCAGATGTGTAGCTTCGATGTCTTCCAAAGTCTCAACCTTATTTTCTGGCTTAGGCCTGTACTCGATGCGTCTATTGAAAGAGCTTATGGCGTACTGCTCGGCAAAGAATATGGGTCCAAGCTGCATGAACCTGAGATGATCGCAGATGATGATGAAATATGATGACATACGTTCGGGGTTCCCAGCCGTATTTAGATTGGCCGGGGAATCACTCACTCTTTCGCATCACCACAGTGGCTTGAGCAACGGCCCTGTGCTGGAATCAGCATAGACAGCAGATAACACGGCGGGCACTGGAAAGTCCTCTCATGTCACCTCGCGATGAATCAGCAAGCTATTCTCACAACTGCCCCCCACCCCAGGGTCTCACAACTTCTGGGACGTGGGTTGGCGACCACGGGACCCCAGCTGAGTCTGGCATCGCTTCTAATTCCTGGTGCTGGGCTCCTTTCAGTTCTCTTTCCTGTCGGCCTCCCTTCGTCAACTCTTGTTCTCTTCCAACCCCGACTGTATTAGGGTATCCGAGGGCTAGGGAGTCTTTCAATTTCCAGCCTTAATTGGCCGTCGTCTCATCTTTCCTGATGCCCTCATTCTTCGAGGGGTCTGCCTTCTTTTCCTTTTCATAATATCTCCTGTCTTCTGCTCAAGGCCCTCAAAGAGGCAGAGAGTGTGTAGCTCCACCACTTCTGGTACACCCTCAAGAGCTCATGGCTGGTGAGTTAGGAAGCTGGCAACCCCGAGGGATTCCTGAGCTAAACGCAGGGAATGGAGTGGTATGTCAGAAATTTCAAGTGGACAATGTTACTCATCGGGTACCAAAGGGTAAGTATGTAAAATTTGGTTCCGATCGGTGAAACCGTGTAGATTTTTGCCAAAGGGCCTAAATGCAGGGAATAGATTGGTCCGTCCGAAATTTCATGTCGACAGTGCAACTCGTCGGGTTCCAAAGGGTAATTATAAACAATTTGGTTCGGATCAGTGAAACGGTGTAGATTTGTCCCAAAAGGCCTAAATGCAGTGAAAGGGGTGGTCTGTCCGAAATTCAAAGTGGACAGTAATACTCGTTGGGTTCCAAAGAGTAAGTATACAAATTTTGGTCCAGATTGGTGAAACGATGTAGCTTTGTTCCAAAGGGTTTAAATACAGGGAATGGAGTGCTCTGTCCGAAAGTTCAAGCAGACAGTGTTACTCGTCAGGTTCCAAAGGGTAAGTAACTTACATAAAGATTGGTTGAGATGGGTGAAAGTATATTGATTTTTGCCAAAGAGCCTAAATGCAGTAAAAGGAATGGTCTATCCGAAATTTCATTTAGAGAGTGTTACACGTCGGGTTCCAAAGTGTAAGCATGTAAAATTTGGTTCAGATCGGTGAAACAGAGTAGATTTTTGCCAAAAGGCCTAAATGCACGAAATGGAGTGGTCTGACCAAAGTTTTAAGTGGACAGTGTTACTCGTCGGGTTCCAAAGGATAAGTATACACATTTAGGTTGAGGTCGGTGAAACGACGTAGATAATTTATGTGCCAAAGGGCCTAAATGCAGGGAATGGAGTCCTCTGACCGAAATTTCGAGTGGACAGTGTTACTCGTCGAGTTCCAAAGGGTAATTATTTGAGATCGGCGAAACAGTGTAGTTTTGTGCCTAAGGGCCAAAAAGCAGGGAATAGTGTGGTCTGTCCAAAATTTTAAGTGAACAGTGTACCTTGTCGGGATCCATAGGGTAAGTATGTCAAATTTGGGTCAGATCGGTGAAACGGTGTAGATTTGTGCCAAACGGCCTAAAAGCAAGGGTTGGAGTGGCCTCTCCGCAATTTCAAGCAGACAGTGTTAGTCGCAGTGTTCCAAAGGGTAAATACACAAATTTTGGTTGAGATCGGTGAAACGGTGTTGATTTGGGCCAAAGGGCTTAAATGCAGGGGATGGAGTAGCCTCTCCGCAATTTTAAGCAGACAGTGTTACTCGCAGGGTTCCAAAGAGTAAGTATACAAATTTTGGTCCAGATCGGTGAAACGGTGTAGATTTGTGCCAAAGGGCCTAAATGCAGTGAGTGGGGTGGTTTGTCTTAAATTTTTAAGTGGACATTGTTACTCGCAAAGTTTCAAAGGGTAAGTGTACAAATTTTGGTTCAGATCGGTGAAACGGCGTAGATTTGGACCAAAGTGCCTAAATGCAGAGAATGGGGGTGGTCTGTCCGAAATTTTAAGTGGACATTGTTACTCGCAGGGTTCCAAAGGGTAAGTATACAAAATTTGGTTGAGATCGGTGAAACGGTGTAAATTTGTGCCAAAGGGCCTAAATGCAGAGAGTGGGGTGGTCTGTCCGAAATTTTAAGTGGACAATGTTACTCGCAGGGTTCCAAAGGGTAAGTATACAAATTTTGGTTGAGTTCGGTGAAACGGAGTAGATTTGTGCCAAAGGGCCTAAATGCAGGGAGTGGGGTGGTCTGTCGGAAATTTTAAGTGGACAGTGTTACTCGCAGGGTACCAAAGGGTAAGAATACGAATTTTGATTCTGATCGGTGAAACGGTGTAGATTTGGACCAAAGGGCCAAAATGCAGGGAATTGGGTGGTGTCCGAAATTGTAAGTAGACAGTGTTACTCGATGATGATGATGATGATGATAATTGTTGTTTTAAGGGGCCTAACATCGAGGTTATCGGCCCCTAGGACAGTGTTACTCGCAGGGTTCCAAAGGGTAAGTATACACATTTTGGTTATGATCGGTGAAACGGTGTAGATTTGTGAAAAAGGGCCTAAATGCAGGGGATGGGCTGGTCTGTCCAAAATTTCAAGTGGACAGGGTTACCCGCAGGGTTCCAAAGGGTAAGTACACAAATTTTGGTTCAGATCGATGGAGTGGTCTGTCCGCAATTTCAAGCAGATAGTGTTACTCGCAGGGTACCAAAGTGTGGGAATACGAATTTTGGTTCTTATCGGTGAAACGGTGTAGATTTGGACCAAAGGGCCTAAATGCAGGGAATGGGGTGGTCAGTCCGAAATTTTAAGTGAACAGTGTTACTCGCAGGGTTCCAAAGGGTAAGTACACAAATTTTGGTTCAGATCGATGGAGTGGTCTGTCCTCAATTTCAAGCAGATAGTGTTACTCGCAGGGTACCAAAGTGTGGGAATACGAATTTTGGTTCTTATCGGTGAAACGGTGTAGATTTGGACCAAAGGGCCTAAATGCAGGGAATGGGGTGGTCAGTCCGAAATTTTAAGCGAACAGTGTTACCCGCAGGTTTCCAAAGTGTAAGTATACAAATTTTGGTTCAGATCGGTGAAACGATGTAGATTTTAGCAAAAGGGCCTAAATGCAGGGAATGGGGTGGTCTGTCCGAAATTTAAAGTTGACAGGGTTACCCGCAAGGTTCCAAAGGGTAAGTATACAAATTTTGATTCAGATTGGTGAAACGGTGTAGATTTGTATACATAACAGACAAACAGACAAACAGACAGACAAACTTTGTGCTTTATATATATAGATTAAAGCTAATACATGTATCTATGTTCCCTACCACTATGAAAATGATATTCATAAAAATGTAATTTTAACAACTTTTTAAACAATTTTGTTAAACAAAATTTCAAGAAACTTAAATTGTAATATAATTTTAAAACCCTTACTTGTGACTAATTCAGTCAAGAGTGGTAGGGAACATTCCCCATGTAAGTTAGATTGTTTTTGTTCAAGGTTCATGGATTTTGGTTAAAATATGTGAGAGATAGTGGACTTTAAGTACCCCTGTGTAAATAGCAACAAATAAATTTTTCATAAACAATTAACATAAAATTTGTGTAAAATGAACTTCAAAATCTCTTAGTTTGATCATGATAAAACAACAGAAAAATTTAACATTGCTAGAGATTATTCTTTTTAAAAATTATTCCTAGTGTATATGACCACCTTAAGTTTTATAAGTAAATTCAGCGTTTAGGCAGAGATGTAGCGTATTACGTGAGACCATGCGCCTATATGTCAATGGAGTGTTTAATATTCAAAGCTGTTTACCCGAAAGGTTGCTCTTTTGGTAGGAAAAACACAATATCTCGTGAACTATCTGATGAAACTGGATGAAACTCGGCAGATACATTCCAACATATGATCTCTAGAGGATGAACCTCATTTAAGAATTTATCTTAAAAATAATTGAAATTTACTTGGAAAATTAAACAAAAAACTGTTAATTTTTCGAAAGACAAATTTGATATTTAAAAAATATATATACTACTTGCAATATAAAATTCATGGTGGTTCATCCTCGCTATTCAAGCGTTTACTTTACATGAAAAAAAATTAATTCCATTCAGCCTGGTATTTCTTGTTTAATCGTATTTTTTGTGATTCACGGAGTTTAAAATATCACGAATATTATCCTTTCAATATATCACGAAATACTTTATATACTGCTCCTCTCTCTAAATTAGATGAAAGCTCTATGTATTTACTATACATATGTCATTTTCATAACTCTATGTTACATATTAGTGAGGCTATGATATGATTCGTAACTGTATGCGGAAATTCCCACTGGCGGTGTATGAACCCTCGGCGCTCAAGTTTAATTCTAGTATTGGTAAATACGCAATAGTAACTTAAATCCTGAAAAAAAAAATGAATCGGGTATGATTGGCAATGATTTTTTATTGAATAACTAGCTGAAGTACCCGTGCTTCGCTACGCGTCATAAATAAAATAAAATGTGAAGGTGACAGTTAAAACAGGGGATAGGCGAGGTGCTTCGCAGAGGGAGATTAAGGATGGAACATTTTGTCCAACTACACCGCTCGGCGTTGACCGTGTTTTATAGCACAAATTTAGGTTTTACTCGCTGACCGTTGGAGATACCTTTCGGACAGGAAATGTAAGTTTAAACCTCGTGTATGCCATCAAAAGTTTGCTATTTCTTAGCGTTCTCTTTTTATTTGAAATGGAAATATGAAAGTTTGAAACCAAAGGGTGTAGTGACGCCACTAAAATGGTCGCCATCTTTAAATAGTGCAAAGTATTAAAAAAAAAGTAACCTATATGTTAACCAGGTAAATCAGCTACTTCCATGTAAAATTCATGTAAATCGGACCAGTGGTACTTGCGTGATTGAGTAATACACAGACACACACCATCTGATTTTTAGCTTCGATTCGCTCGGGTCATAGTCGTGTCATTTTGTTATTCAATGAAATGCAGGTTTAACCCCGTTAACACCCCATTAGAACCTGAATATCCAAAAATCCCTCCTTAGTAGACGTTTTTGACACACAACAAACATATCCCCTAAATATCATTCTGCTAACATTAATAGTTTGGACTGGTCGATGAGAGTGAACATACAAAAATCCTTCCTTAGTGGACGTTTTTCTTCCAGAATATCACCCCTCCACATAGGTCCCTTAAATTAGATTTATGAAAAAACGGCCGAATACCTATTTATTTTATTTTTTATTTATTTTTAAGCTGATTGATTTCCTCCGAGTTTCAAACTCCTCGCCTATGTCGTTTAAGAGATACACGCTCCGTTAAGAATCTTTCAACCCCAACTTTTCATCCCTTTCACCTCATAATATACACTACATCGAAAAACCATTAGACATGTGTCAGCTTATTTTTAATGATTAGTATATATGCCAAGTATCACATCCCCAAATGAAACCACTCGTGAGATATTGTTATTCAATGAAATGCACGTTTACCACCTTAACACCTATTTAGAACCTGAATATTCAAAACTCTCTCCTTAGTGGACGTTTTCGACATACAACGAACATATCCCCAAAATTTCATATTTCTAACTTCAATAATTTTGGCTTGGCGATGATGAGTGAGTGAGTGATTGAGTCAGGACATTTTCTTTCATTTATTTTTGATAATTTCACCCCTCCCCATGAACCCCTTAATTTGGATTTATGAAACAAAAGGTCGAACACCTATTTACTTATTTAAAGCTGTTTTCGCCCTGAGTTTGATGAGTGAGTAAGTGAGTCAATCAGTTAGGACACTTTCTTTCCTGTTTCTTCCCCCAGACTTTCACCCCTCTCCAAGGGCTCCTTAAATTGGATTTATGAAAAAACGGTCAAAAACCTATTTACTTGTATTTTAAGCTGTTTTTCCCGCCGAATTTCAAACTTCTCGCCTATGTAGTTTAAGAGATACACGCTCCGTTAAGAATTCCTCAACCCCCAATTTTCACCCCTTTCACCTCATAATATACACCACATCGATAAACCCTTAGATATATGTCTGATTATTTTTAATGATTAGTTTATATACCGAATATCACATCCCCAAAGAAACAACTCATGAAATATCGTTATTCAATGAAATGCACGTTTACCCCCTTAACATCTCTTTAAAACCCGAATAAACAAAATCATTCCTTAGTTGACGTTTTCGACATACAGCGAACATATTCCCAAAATTTCATTTTTCCAACTTTAATAGTTTTCGCTGGGCGTGATGAGTGAGTGAGTCAGACAGGACATTTTCTTTCAATTTTCTTTTTTCAGAATTTCACCCCTCCCCATGAACCCCTTAAATTTGATTTATGAAAAAAACTGTCGAACAGCTATTTACTTAATTTAAAGCAGTTTTTCCCCCTGAGTTTGACGAGTGAGTCAGTCAGATAATCCGTTAAGATACTTTCTTTCCTGCTCCCCCCCCCAGAATGTGACCCCTCCCCATGGGCCCCTTAAATTGGATTTAGGAATAAACGGTCAAACACATATTTACTTATTTTTTATGCTGATTTTTTTCCCGCTGAGTTTCAAACTCCTCGCCTATGTCGTTCAAGAGATACACGCTCCGTTAGGAATCTTTCTATCCCCACTTTTCACCTCTTTCACCTCATAATATACGCCACATCGAAAAACCCTCAGACTCGTGTCTTCTTATTTTTAATGATGAGTTTATGTGCCGAGTATCACATCCCCCAATGAAACCAATCGGGAGATATTGCTATTCAATGAAATGCAGGTCTACCCCCTTAACACCCCTTTAGAACCTGAATATACAAAAATCCTCTCTTTGTGGGCATTTGCTGTCCTTGGGGAAGCAGCATACCAAATTTCATTCCAATCCGTTTGGTGGTTTCTGAGATTTCGTGATGATTGAATGAGTGAGTGAGTGAGTGAGTGGTATGTGACAAATATATAGTAGAAGATAGTGTCAAGTCTTTGTTAAGCTAAACTCGGTTGACAGTGCTGTGTGAGTAGGTGAGTAACTAACGGGATTTCAAGTAAAGATGCTCATTTTCTATACCGGTAGTGCAGAGCGCAACTGGCATCCAGACGGCCGTGTCTCGACTTTAGCTATGTTGCCATGGAAACTATCTGCCTTGCCATTCCTTAATGAGTATATTTTATGATTTGATTAGCCTGTGCTTGAGTGCAAAAAGGGCCGAAATCAGAAGAATGAGAAAGAGTATCGAAAATTCATGTAGCCAGCGGTTCCTTCTACGTCCTAAACTATGTGTATGCAAAATTTGGTTGAGATTAGTGGAACGGTGTAGATTTGTATACGGAACAGATCCACATACATACATACATACAGACTTTCACTTTTATATATAAGACTAGCTGAAGTACCCGTGCTTCGCTACGCGTCATAAATAAATTAAAATATGAAGGTGACAGTTAAAACAGGGGATAGGCTAGGTGCTGCGCAGAGGGAGATTAAGGATGGAACATTTTGTCCAACTACTCCGCTCGGCGTTGACCGTGTTTTATAGCACAAATTTAGGTTTTACTCGCTAATGGTTGGAGATACCTTTCGGATAGAAAATGTAATTTTTAACCTCGTATATACGCTCTATCAAAGTTCCAACCTTCACCACTAGGTATCATCTGGTGGCGAAAGTTGGAACTACTTGAAATTAAACGGAACTTGTAGGTCACCCTTTAGGGTATCCGCTGGAAGCTGCTACAGATTAAGGAGAGCCGAACATGTCCTCGGACACTCCCGGCACCAAAAGCCATACGATAAATAAATAATAAATCATCAAAAGTTTGCTATTTCTTAGCGTTCTCTTTGTATTTGAAATGGAAATATGAAAGTTTTAAACCAAAGGGTGTAGTGAAGTCACTAAAATGGTCGCCATCTTTAAATAGTACAAAGTATTGAAATCAAAAGTAACCTATATGTTAACCAGGTAAATCAGCTACTTCCATGTAAAATTCATGTAAATCGGACCAGTGGTACTTGCGTGATTGAGTAATACAAAGACGCACATCATCTCATTTTTAGCCTCGCTTCGCTCGCGTCATAGTCGTGTCATATTGTTATTCAATGAAATGCAGGTTTAACCCCATTAACACCCCTTTAGAACCTGAATATCCAAAAATCCCTCCTTGGTAGACGTTTTCGACACACAACAAACATATCCCCAAAATATCATTCTTCTAACTTTAATCGTTTGGGTTGGTCGATGAGAGTGAACATCCAAAAATCCTTCCTTAGGGGACGTTTTCCTTCCAGAATTTCACCCCTCCCCATAGGCCCCTTAAATTGGATTTATGAAAAAACGGTCGAACACATATTTATTTTATTTATTTAATTATTTATTTATTTTTAAGCTGATTGATTTCCTCCGAGTTTCAAACTCCTCGCCTATGTCGTTTAAGAGATACACGGTCCGTTAGGAATCTTTCAATCCCCACTTTTCATCCCTTTCACCTCATAATATACACTACATCGAAAAACCATTAGACATGTGTCAGCTTATTTTTAATGATTAGTATATATGCCAAGTATCACATCCCCAAATGAAACCACTCGTGAGATATTGTTATTCAATGAAATGCACGTTTACCCCCCTTAACACCTATTTAGAACCTGAATATTCAAAACTCTTTCCTTAGTGGACGTTTTCGACATACAACGAACATATCCCCAAAATTTCATGTTTCTAACTTTAATAATTTTGGCTGGGCTATGACGAGTGAGTGAGTCAGTCAGGACATTTCCTTTCATTTATTTTTGATAATTTCACCCCTCCCCATGAACCCCTTAAATTGGATTTATGAAACAAACGGCCGAACACCTATTTACTTATTTAAAGCTGTTTTCCCCCTGAGTTTGATGAGTGAGTAAGTGAGTCAATCACTTAGGACACTTTCTTTCCTGTTTTTTTCCCCCGGAATTTCACCTCTCTCCAAGGGCACCTTAAATTGGATTTATGAAAGAAACAGTCGAACACCTATTTACTTGTATTTTAAGCTGTTCTTTTTCCGCCGAATTTCAAACTTCTCGCCTATGTCCTTTAAGAGATACACGCTCCGTCAAGAATCCCTCAACCCCTAATTTTCACCCCTATCACCTCATAATATACACCACATCGATAAACCCTTAGACATATGTCTGATTATTTTTAATGATTAGTTTATATACCGAATATCACATCCCCTAAGAAACAACTCATGACATATCGTTATTCAATGACATGCACGTTTACCCCCCTTAACATCTTTTTAAAACCCGAATAAACAAAAATCATTCCTTAGTTGACGTTTTCGACATACAGCAAACATATTCCCAAAATTTCATTTTTCCAACTTTAATAGTTTTCGCTGGGCGTGATGAGTGAGTGAGTCAGACAGGACATTTTCTTTCAATTATTTTTACCAGAATTTCACCCCTCCCCATGTGCCCCTTAAATTGGATTGATGAAAAAACGCTTGAACACCTATTAACTTATTTTTAATGCTGTCTTTTTCCCCTGAGTTTGGTGAGTGAGTGAGTTAGTCAGTTAGGACGCTTTCTCTCCTTTTTCCCCCCAGAATTTCACCCCACTCCATTGGCCCCTTAAATTAATTTATGAAAAAAAACGGTCGAACACCGATTTACTTATCTTTTTAGCTGATGATTTTTCGCTGCGTTTCAAATTTCTCGCCTATGTCGTTTGAGAGATAGGCCTACACGCTCCGTTAGGAATCCTCCAACCCCCACTTTTCACCCCTTTCACCTCATAATAATACACCACATCGAAAAACCCTTAGACACATGTCTGCTTAGTTTTAATGATTAGTTTATATGCCGAGTATCACATCCACAAATGAAACCACTCGTGATATATTGTTATTCAATGAAATTCAGGTTTAACCCCCTTAAGACCCCTTTAGAGCCTGAATATCCAAAAATCCTCCCTTAGTGTACGGTTTTGACATACAACGAACATATCCCCAAAATGCCATTTTTCCAACTTCAATATTTTTGGCTGGGCTATGTATGATGAGTGAGTGAATGAGTCAGGACATTTTCTTTCATTTTTTTCCCTTCAGAATTTCACCCCTCCCGATGAACCCCTTCAATTTGATTGATAAAAAACTGTCGATCAGCTATTTACTTACTTTAAAGCAGTTTTTCCCCCTGAATTTGAAGAGTGAGTCAGTCAGTCAATCAGTTAGGACATTTCCTTTCCTGTCCCCCCCCCCCGAATTTCACCCCTCCCCATGGGCCTCTTAAATTGGATTTATGAAAAAACGGTCAAACACATATTTACTTATTTTTATGCTGATTTTTTCCCGCTGAGTTTCAAACTCCTCGCCTATGTCGTTTAAGACATATACGCTCCGTTAGGAATCTTTCAATCCCTACTTTTCACCCCTTTCACCTCATAATATACACCACATCGAAAAACCCTCAGACACTTGTCTTACTTTTTAATGATGAGTTCATATGCCGTGTATCACATCCCCCAATGAAACCAATCGGGAGATATTGTTATTCAATGAATTGCAATATTTAACCCCATTAAGACCCCTTTAGAACCTGAATATCCAAAAATCCTCCCTTAGTAGACTGTTTTGAAATACAATGAACATATCCCCAAACTGTCATGTTTCTAACTTCAATAATTTTGGCTGGGCGATGATGAGTGAGTGAGTGAGTCAGGACATTTTCTTTCAATTTTCTTTTTTCAGAATTCCACCCCTCCCCATGAACCCCTGAAATTTGATTTATGAAAAAAACTGTCGAACAGCTATTTACTTACTTTAAAGCAGTTTTTCCCCCTGAGTTTGATGAGTGAGTCAGTCAGTCAATCAGTTAGGACACTTTCTTTCCTGTTTCTCCCCCCCCCCCTCCAGAATTTCACCCCTCCCGATGGGCCCCTTAAATTGGATTTATGATAAAACGGTCAAACACATATTTACTTATTTTTATGCTGATTTTTTCCCGCTGAGTTTCAAACTCCTCGCCTATGTCGTTTAAGAGATATACGCTCCGTTAGGAATCTTTCAATCCCCACTTTTCACCCCTTTCACCTCATAATATACACCACATCGAAAAACCCTCCGACTCGTGTCTTCTTATTTTTAATGATGAGTTTATGTGCCGAATATCACATCCCCCAATGAAACCAATCGGAAGATATTGCTGTTCAATGAAATGCAGGTCTACCCCCTTAACACCCCTTTAGAACCAGAATATCCAAAAATCCTCTCTTAGTGGGCCCTTGCGGCCCTTGGGGAAGCTGCATACCAAATTTCATTCCAATCCGTTTGATGGTTTCTGAGATTTCGTGATGAATGAATGAGTGAGTGAGTGGTATTTGACAAATATATAGTAGAAGGTAGTGTCAAGTCTTTGTATGCTAAACTCGGTTGACAGTGCTGTGTGAGAAGTTGAGTAACTAACGTGATTTCAAGTAAAGATCCTCATTTTCTATACCGGTAGTGCAGAGCGCAAATGGCATCCAGTCGGCCGTGTCTCGACTTGAGCTATGTTGCCATGGAAACTATCCGCCTTGCCATTCCTTCATGAGTATATTTTATGATTTGATTAGCATGTGCTGGAGTGCAAAAGGGTCGAAATCAGAAGAATGAGAAAGACTATCGAAAATTCATGTAGCCAGCGGTTTCTTCTGGGTCCTAAACTATGTGTATGCAAAATTCGGTTGAGATTGGTGGAACGGTGTAGATTTGTATACGGAACAGATCCACATACATACCCACATACATACAGACTTTCACTTTTATATATAAGATTATATCTTTAATGAAAATTTTATTTTATTAACACAAGGAGTAATAAAATTTATGTATCAAAAATAATTATTCTAGTTCAATTTGGGAAGAGCGGATACAATAGACATATGATAACTAAAATATGTCACTTATACTTGTGATTCCTAAGTATTTGAAAACCGTTGAGAAACAGCGTCAATAACAGGACCAATGATAGTTGTCGAAACGTTTTTATTTGTGTTCATTTCGAGCTTGAGTTCATCATTAAAAAAGCTTTGAGCGTCTCAGCTTCTGGCAAACTGAAGTTTACGTTAAAATCACAACTGAAAAGCATGGGAAGTGAGTGATAGTTTTTTTTAAAGAGCGAACTTTAACCAAAGTCGTTTAACATCTCCAATGTTAGCATTTCTCAACAAGTTTTAAATGACCGTAAGTTCCATTAGATTATCCATTGGATACATCTACGTTCGTTGTAATGATGTATGGCATATCAATCACTAGAGTTAGTTCGTGTGGCAGACCACCTGAATCGAGTATCGACATTTTATGATTTTTCTGCCGAACAAACGCTAATTTTTCTGCGCTGTGGCATCCGGTGGATATGTCATTCACAATGGAATCTATTCTATCTTATGCCCTGTTGAGTATACTCAATTTATATTCATTCACGTCATGATTCTTCCAAAAGAGTCTCACACCATGTGTGCATAGATTATCTGCCTGTTCTTTCGCAACAAATCTAGACTGAATTAATCTCTGCTCGTCGGCTTCCAATTTCTCACCGCACAGCTGATGCGTTCTCCTTCTTTCTTTCCCTTTTTCTTTCTCGTCACACACACGCATACACTATGTTGGCCGACAGTACGTCATGGTACCAATCTCCGCCACCGCGCACGCTCATTGTTTCCTCTATGGTTGGTTGGTTGGTTGGTTCTTAAGTTTAGAGGCTGCGACAACGCGGTCATGTAGCCCCGTGTACTTTGGGTTTGTGTAGAATCTGTCTGATAACCGGTGTTAATTGTGATGACTGTATTAGTGTGTGTATCTGTTTTAATTCAAGTTAGGACTCCAGACGATCAATTTTCAAGAGGTTCCTACTTTTGTCGCCAAAAGCCACCGTCAACGACTACTAGTTCAGAACTTAGCTACCAGACGTCATCGCAGTCGGCTCTTGGCAACAAACATAGGAACCTAAGAGCGTTGTTTACATTCTTAACCTATACAATTTAGCTTCACACAGATATAATTAGTGTAAGGTTCTTTAACATGCCATAAATCTATGACATGGGACTCCCGGCTTTACTTACCCTCCGAAGGAAGACATACTGAGGGATATTAACACTCTTAAAAAATCCGACGACTTCGGCCGGAATTGAATCCGCGATCTTTGGCATAGAAGCTCAGCATGCTACCGACTACACCATTTCCTGTATGTTGGCCGACAGTACATCGTGGTACCAATCTCTGCCAACGCGAGCGCACTCATTGTTTCCTGTAACACAATTTCGTCCCTTTTCCAAAATCACTCCCACAAAAATTATCCAGTAACCGAGAGGAAAGATGTTACTCATCAAAAACATTGCATGCATGAATTCATGCATGGAACCCTCAGGGTTTATGTAGTATATTTTAAGTTAGAATATTCATGTTAACCATCATGTTTGTCTTCGTTTACTATAGTTAATAATAAGTTAAGAATTTTGGTATTAGTTATTATTTCATTTCATTCATTCATTATCAAAATATCATACAGGCCAGATAACCTTGATGTTTCGTCCTTTAAAACAGCAATGATCACCACCATCAGCCAATATATGAAAGTTGCACTTCCTCTATGTCATGGCATAGATCACATTACACCGCAGCACAGAAGCCCTCCGCAACGGATTCGATAATAATTCGATTATGGGCAAAATTGGTTTCCGATAGAGTGTTGTCCAATACGGGTACAATATCGTTAAAGTATCCAACAAAAGAAGAAAGCTTTAAGTAAGTTTCCATGTTGAAATAGAAAAGTTTGTTTTAACTTCTCAATGAATTCTTCCTGTGACACACACTAAGAAAGTGCTGTTCTTGACAGGTTAAAGCTGTAGAAGAGTCGAGAGCTCACGGAATATTCCTTTTAGGAGAGAACTTCTTTCTTAAAAGTTTCAAATAACCCATCTATGGCAAAAAGCGGCGTGGTTAGATACACTGTAGCCAACTGTAGCGGAATTCCACTTTTTTTTTAGCGTATGGCATTTAGTGCCGGGAGTGTCCGAGGACATGTTCGGTTCGCCAGTTTTGTAGCTGCTTCGAGACGGACACCCAAGGGGTGAGCTACAAGTACCGTTGGGGAGGAAAGTTGGAATGGAAGGACGAGGAGTTGGAAGGTAGCGGCTGTGGCCTATAGTTAGGGACCAACCCCGGCATTTGCCTGGAAGGAAGATGGGAAACCACAGAAGACCATCTTCAAGGTTGCCGGCGGGGGGATTCGAACCTCCTCGCCTCCCGGATGTGAGCGACTGCCAGCAGTCATGCCGTAACGACCACGGCTAACTCTCCGGAATTCCACTAAGTGTCGTGGAGTTGAGCCTTTCTGGGGACGAAGCAGAGAACTGAAAATAATGGGAAACGAAGTGACTTGGTGGAAATTTTTGAGCACATAATAAATTGTAATTTCACTCTCTGTCTGAAAAGCTCGGTGAATGGGTCTATATTACGAACGGATTGTTGGCTTACCTGAAACAGCCGGTACTATCCTTCGAAGTAATTCCCGTAGATGGTTATGCACTTCTTAGAATGGCTGTACAAGTACTGGCATAGTCTTCTGAGGGATAGCCTTTAGTTGGGTCATCACATTACGTTGGATGTCCGAAATGTCCGAAAACCTCTGGCCCTTCAGGGATTTTCGGCGCCCCTGAACCCCGATACTCCATACTTTGACGCTTGCCTTTGAGGTCGTACCTCAGGCACCAGGTCTCGTCACCCGTAACGATGGCTTTCAGGACCATTCCATTCCACGGAACATTCACCCTTCTCACTGCCACCCGTCGAACAGGTGTGTGTGTTAGGCTGCATAAATTCACCCTTCTCACTGCCGTCCGTCTATCAGGTGTGCAAGGCAGGTTGCATAAATTCACGCTTCTCTCTTGTTTTCAATTTAGAGTTTTGACGACCTAAACTGTAGGCTATCCACGAATCTGCTATGGTGTCATAGCAGGGGGAGAGGTGATACTCCCACGTGACGTGTCTCAGGTGGCGGATAGGAGGGTCCTCACCGGCTTGCCGGTGGATTTGAGCGAAATAAAATAGCTCTCGCGGACCAAACACAATTAACACTGAATGGTCATCGGTTTGGAGGGCGGAATAGGATGACTGGTAATATCTCAACGGCGGACAAGGCGGAGGAACCATTAGATACCACCTGCTGCCTTGCAGTTAGTAAGGGGACTTACAAAGGCTAGGGGACCCACCCCGATGTTAATGGGCAGCAATCCGGAAGGCTGAAAGGGGCAGACCCCTAGAAGGTTGCGCGTGAGGCCAACGACCTCACTGTGGAAAAACAACTGTTACGAATATCAATCACAAGGAAACCGTACGGAACAACGATGACGACATTTGTGAGTCAAGGACAACGAGCTGAACATAGGAACATGGAATGTACTAAGTCTATATAGGGCGGGTGCGCTAAATAACTTAGTAGAGGTAATGAAGAATTATGGCATGATTATTGTAGTCATTCAAGAAATGTACGGTGGACAGGTACGGATATAGTAAAACAGAAAGATTGTACCATATTTTACAGTGGACATGAGAACAATACCTTTGGAACTGGTGTTATAGTAAGCAATAACATAGTAAATGCAGTGATACGCTTTAGACCAGAGGATGGAAGATCTATATCAGCCTGAAAGGCAAGTTCTTTAACACAACCTTTATATGTGGGCATGCCCCCACAGAGGATGCTGAGGATGGAGAGAAGGATACATTCTATGGAAAACTGGAGAATATATACGATTTGGCACCAAGGCATGATATTAAAATCGTATTGGGAGATATGAATGCTAAAATAGGAAAGGAACAGGAATGTCGAGACATCATTGGACGGAACAGCCTACACGGGAAAAGTAACGAGAACGGACAAAGGCTGATAGACTTTGCCGCGAGCAGAAGGATGATAGTAATTAGTACTCGATTCCCAAGAAAGGACAGTCATAAGGCTACGTGGTGCTCACCGGACGGATTTACTAGGAACCAGATAGATCATATACTAATTGATGCGAGACATGGAACAGATATACAATATGTACGATCATGTAGACGAGCTGATATAGATTCAGATAATTTTCTGGTTAAGTCCTGCTATAAACAACGTATATGCAGAATTAAGAATAGTAGGTCAAGAAGAATGCAGAAATATGACGGACAGAAATTAATCGAAGATAAGAAGATAGCTGACGAATTCTCAGTGACACTAGAAAGAATGATACACAGATACATAAAGGATGCAGAAAATATAAATGAACACTGGAAAAGCATTAAAGAGGCAATTGAGATCACTGCAGAGAACGTAGTGGGATTTAAACAGCCAGAGAGGAGAGACAAATGGTTGGATGCGGAATGTGAGCAGAAGATAAATGCAAGAAACCAAGCAAGAATTAAAATGTTACAAATGGACACAAGAGGTAACAGGAAATTATATACAGAGGCAAGAAGAGGGGCAAAACGTATGTGCTCAAGAAAGAAAAGGGATTGGTAAAGAATACAAATCGAAAAGGTAGAGGAACTAGCAGAGACAAAGGATTATAGACAAATTTATGCACTATTAAGGGAAGAGAAAAGAGGATTCCTGGCCAAATCAGATATGTGTGAAGAGAAATATGGAAATCTCATTATTGAGACCAGAAAGATGCTGGAAAGATGGGGGGAATATTTTCAAGAGTTTCTGAATGGAACAGGAGAGAAAGGAATTACAGAAGAAGAACTTTATATACCAGGACCTGACCCAGAAATACTAGAACCAAGTATGACTGAAACAAAAGAAGTCATTAAGGGAATGAAGAACGGTAAGTCACCCGGAGGGGATAATAAAACTGCAGAGCTACATACCCAACTGCATCAACTGATACTAAGAAGAAGGCAAGAAGAACAGATGCCCGAAGAATGGAAAGTAGCTCTCTTATGCCCAATAAACAAGAAGGTGTCTAAGTTGTGTTGCCCTAACTATAGGGGTATATCACTACTTAACATAGGATATAAAATATTTACAAAAGTCTTAGCAAGGCATATAGAACCATATTATGCAGAAAGGGTATTGGGGGATTACCAAAGTGGTTTTAGACGAAATCGATCCACAACAGATCATATCTTCACACTACGATGTATGCTGGAGAAGTTCTATGTGTACAATATACCTGTCCACCAATTATATATTGATTTCCAGATGGCATATGATTCAGTAGATAGAAGGTATCTATACGAAACTATGGATGAGATGGGAATACCCAGGAAACTTGTACGATTGGTTAAGATGACACTGGATCACTCAAGCTCTAAAATTAAAGCACAAAATGAGCTATCACAGAATTTCAGAGTAAGTAAGGGACTTCGACAAGGAGATTCACTATCGTGTCTACTTTTCAATCTTACCTTAGAACGAGTAGTCTGGAATACTGATGTGAGAGAAAGGGCACTGGCACGATATATACGTGGTAGAAGCCCTATCCAAACAGGAACGCTGTATAACCAGGCAGTGCAATATTTAGCCTACGCTGAGGATATAGTAATCTTAGGAAGGACGGTAAGAGCCATATCCACAGCATACAAAGAACTGGAAGAAGGATCGGGGAAAGCTGGCCTAAATGTCAATGTGGGAAAAACAAAGCACCTGTTATTATCCCGAGAAATGAGAAACGGAGACAACCTAGTGATCAACGGGAATGAATTTGAAAAAGTCACCAATTTCAAATACTTGGGATCTAGACTCACGGAGGATAATAACACAATGGCAGAAATAAAGGGGAGATTAGCATAAGGAAATCATTGTTATTTTAGCCACCTGAAAGTACTTAAGACACGCATGATCTCTCGAAAGATCAAAAAGAGAATATATCGTACAATAATTAGACCAATTGTTACCCATTGTAGTGAAACGTGGGTACTCACTAGAAGAGGAGAGGAAGCATTGGATACATGGGAAAGAAAAATTCATAGAAGAATGTAATGGACCCGTCCAGAAAAATGGAAACTGGCGAGCACGATCTAATAAAGAGATATAGCCTGTATGAGGAACCTCGACTATCAGTGGAACTAAGAAGAGGAAGACTACGATGGGCACGACACCTAGAAAGAATGGAGGAGAAACGGGCGGCTAGCCTGATATTTCATCGACATCCAGAAGGTAGGAGACGGCAGGGTCGACCACGTAAAAGATGGCTGGACGAAGTAGAGGATGATCTACGCCAACTAAGAGTTCGTGGGTAGAGACGGCTCGCCTTGGACCGTAGTAGGGGGATGGTAGGGGTTCTGCCCCCCCCCCCCCACCACTACTCCCAATGCGAGCCGATAACTCCCGAACCCGTGGTCGGAGATTCACGAATGAAGTGTCGTTGGACTCGGGATGACGGGGGCTTTGCTATGGACTACTCGTTATATTTTAGAAAAAAAGTTTGAATTTTTTCGTTTTCGAAAATAGGCTATAGCTTGAAAACCAAACAGGATAGAACGTTGTGCCATGGCTCAAACGAATGGTCTTTATGACCTTTATTTTTTGTAATAAAACTTTTTTATTTTTTATTTTTTTTTGAAAACACTCGAATTTTGAAAATCCTATATTTTGGAAACTAGAAATTATACAAAAAGGTTTGTTTGACGTAAATGAAAGGTCCCTACCCCCTCTACCCCCAAAATAAATTTCAAGTCTCTAGAATGAAAACCTGTAGTAGTGGGATGGTGGGGGAGCTGCTTCCAAAAGCAAGTGGTGAGCCCCTGCGACCTTGGAATGGAAGGAGCCATGCTAGGAGGGCGTGCTTGGATTCGTTTTTTTCGTCTCATTGTGCTCTTTACGGGAATGTAGGTGTCGAAAAGGTGAAAATCTGGAAACACGGTCTTTTTGGGGTAAAACCGCGATTTTGAACTTTTTGCTATATCTCGCGAACTAATCATGCTAGAGGCGTGTACGACGGGTCCAAGGACTCGGGGTGACGTCCTCTTTGCTATATATCACTCGTTGCAATTTTAAAAAAAATTTGTAAACTCGATTTTGGGGTAAACACATGCTTTTTGTGATTTTGCCGATATCTAACGAACCAATAACGTTAGAGGCATGTACGACGGGTCCAAGGACTCGGGGTGACGTCCTCTTTGCTATGGACCACTCGTTGTAATTTAAAAAAAAATGGGAAATGCGATTTTGGGGTAAACACGTGTTTTTTATGATTTTTGCCGATATGTCACGAACCAATAACGCTAGAGACATGTACGAGGTGTCCTAGGACTCGGGCTAACGCCCCCTTTCAAATGTGGTAGCTATTTGTCCAAAAAAAATTCACAAAGGGCCTAACGCCGTACATGTTGAAATAACGTTTTCTTTTTCTTTACCTGTTTATAACGTTTATAAAGCGTGGTGGTTGAGAGAGACGATACGGCTGGGTGTGTGTGTGTGTGTGTGTGTGTTTCAACGAACCTGTCGCTAACCACAAGGACCATGCGTAATAGAACAATCGCTATTTCGGCTGGTCGGTGTATGACAGAGCGAGGGTGCGTTTTTTTAACACTTTTTACCTTTAACGTGTAAACGGTGATGAGAACTTGATTCTATGTTGATCGAAGCGAGTACAGAAAACAAACTTACAGGAGGTGAAGGTCATTTGAGCTTATTGGAAGGCTCCGATCTGACTTGACAACAGGTGACGCTTGAAGGTGAAATAATCTGACCATCGTGGTGGCAGGGGAGTGTGAAAGGCATGCACACACATTTGTGAAACCACATGTACGCTAAACCAGTGACATCCTGTTTTGCTTCGTACGTGACAAAATGCAAGTCCATGTGAAATTTGATCTACCGCAGATGTTCGCTTGGGACGTTATCTGTCCACGTGCATGATAACTGTTAACAAGTCACATCCTGTTTTGCTTCGTACGTGACAAAATGCAAGTTCAGGTGAAATTTGATCCGGCACAGGTGTTCGCTTGGGTGTTATCTGTCCACGTGCACGATAAGAGAATGTTCAAAGCGTGGGAATCGCTGAATCAGTAAAAAGTATGATGCAACTTGTGGGAATGATGTCACAACCAATAGATAGGCAAGAGCTGCAAACAGCAGTGGTGGGAGGTGAAGGGAGGGAGAGGGGAGGGGGTGATGTATGAGAGAACACAGGAGGAAAGGGAAAGACAAACATGTATGAACATGCATGAAGCGCGGAGCGCTGTATACATAGAGCTATAGGTGGTGTACAACATGTGTGAATAAATAAAAAGTACACAGGTTCACACAACATGTAATTTATTGATCCAGGAATTAAACGTAGAGTTAAACCCTAACCATTTGACGTAGAGTTTATTTCCTTTTTGTTTCAACACTTTTTCCACAAGATAATGCTGAGGAAATGCTGTTTTCTGAAGTTCATGGAGATAAAATCTACCTTTATGGGTTGATGGTTGAGGTCCTCGAGTAAATAGGTGACTGGAGTGTCCAAGTTGACTTGACGAATTCGAAATAGTTCAGTCCCCCACTGAGACATGTAGCCCTTATTGAAGGCAGACTTAAATTTGCTCACACGAACAAAATCCCCAATGTTCAGTCGGTGACGTTTAGGTTCGGCTGTTTTTATGGGGTTAAACAGTTTATCCAATCGCTGAATATTTTTAGTCACGAGGCGTGGCTTGGTCCCAATCGTTCTATGTTTGGTGTCAGTGTAACGTGATACTAGCTCAGGTAACATGTCCAACCAGCGATAACTGCCCTGAGCGGTAAACGCTTTCCACATATGGGTTTTCAATGTTCGGTTGAACCGCTCGACCACACTGGCTTTGAGATTGCTGTACGTGGTGTAATGGTGAATATCCTTAGATTTGAGAAAACTGGAGAAATCCTTGTTGAAAAATTCTTTCCCCTGGTCAGTTTGTAGCAACTGAGGTTGACGTTTGGAGTGTTGAATAATATGTTGAAAGGCCTTGGTAACTAGTAGACCAGACTTGCGACGCACAGGTTCAACAAAGGCCATTTTGGAATAGACATCAATGACGGTCAACATATAGCGTACACCGTCGTTAACGCCAGCATAGGGTATCATTTCAACCAAGTCAGCCTGCCAAAGTTCATCCACACCTCGTGAAATCACCTTGAGTCGCGGATAGTGACGCCTAGCTGGGCGATGCAACTCGTGAGCAATACCCATTTTAATGGGTGAGGGCTTAAACAATAATTTTGGCATTTCGAAGTTCTTGTTCAATTTCTTGAATTTCCCAATCGTGACCGGTATGGCCAGCTTGACGTGAGGCATGCAACAACTGTAGCCGCTGGACGAGCTTATTGGGATTGTGCCAGTAGGTAACATCCACAAGGGGTTTTAATGGTTTAAATGTCACTCCCGAAGCGGATGCTTTACGACGAGTACTTTGACTGGTGGGAAACATTTTTGCAATGATGGTTTTATATTTTTGAGATATATTGGCATTCACTTGTTGCGTGGGATCATACTGTCTTTTGTGGGCATGGGTATCCAATAAAATGGATTTATATTTGTCAAGATCCTCTGACGTATAATCATGGGAAGAGGGGGTCCGAGAAAGGAGCAGCTTTAACAGTCCTGGCGTTAATTTATAGTTGATGTTTTTAATGACAGCTTTAGTACGAGCAAATTTAATGGATGAATCGCCAATTTTAAAACTATCATCCTCATAGCGAACACCATACGTGGTATCTGTGTTTCCAATAAATAGATCGGTGAAATAGGGTTCCAATGTTGATCCATAATATTTTATTAAAATGGTTTTCAGTTGAGCTTTATGTTGAGGGGTGGCCAAGAGTTGTGAAAACGGAGACGCCCTGGAAGGGCAAGGTGTTTCGACCATGGCCAAGGATTTCTTTTTTCTCAAAAACTCTGCAAGGGGTGCGGCCTTTTTTTGAGGCGTAAACACTTGTTCCTCCTCATCCTCAACTTCACTAACACTAGTCAAATCTTCCTGTTCCTCTTTCTCTTCCTCAGGGTCCTCGTGCAGCGTCTGCGTGGCTTGTGAAACGGTGGGTAGCGTTTCAGATGGCTTGAAAGAGGGTTTCAACATGGCTTTTAGCGGAGGTGCTAAATGTTGTTGAATAAACAAAGCATGATTGGCACGTGATTGTTTCAATTGACGAAACTTTTGGCGAATAGTATTTTTTGCTCTAATAATATGCTTTTTTAATTGACTCTCTGCTAACGCCATGGTGTCTTGACAAATGACTTGCCGGGGAATGAGACAAGGCCTTAAATAGCAATAAAATGATCAAACCCTAAGCGATACCGTCCTTGGTTGAGTTCACTTTGTTTGTCAATCACTAAACAGGCATGACGTTGAGTGTTCCAGCACTTGGCACACAATTCTGTAAACATTTGAAAGGTCATATCCGGATTCACATGTTCATTATAAATGTGACGAGTGTTCCTCTCATCCTGGCGAAATAAAACAATGACATTGGCATTGTCACGAATCAACTGTTTGGACATTTTAGAATACGTTTGCCCAAGATAGAAGCAATCGATATGTTTGTGTCGACCCATGCTGAAATAGCTTTGAATGATGCCTTGACGTTCAGTGGATACATCATCGAAAATCATGAGTGAATCAGGCTTTACCTCATCCGGTGAAATCACATTTTCTTGCATGGAAAATGTAAAATAACCCATATTCTCTTTTTGTAATCCAGACATGACTTGATCCAGAAACACGTAGAGGGGTTGGTAGAGAGATTTTGCAAAAATATAAATATTTTGAAAACGCAGACCATTGGGCGCTGTAATGAGCGTTAGCAAAAGATTAGTCTTTCCACAGCCGGAAGGCCCCACAATGATGCAGCGAATGGAAGATGGAAACAGTGAACCATGGCGTTGTTCACGTGATGTGGGACAGAGATGGGAAACCATGTCCCCCACGGGGAATGACTCTTGCTGCTTAATAATCTTCATGTCAACTAAGGCTTAGACAGGCTAGCCGGCTGTCTATATACAGGACACCGAACCTTGTCATAGAAACAGTAGACTGGTACTACAGGTTGACGATGGATGTCTTTGGACGTGCGTTGATGGCCAAAGCTAGGCCTGTCCTCATACATGATCCTAAACAGGAAACAGATCCTGCTAATAAACACTATGTGGATAGGTCAGTAGTGCCACGCACAAAACAGGGAGATTATGACTTTAAGGGAAAGCGGTTAACCCATGTAAAACATCCTCAAGTGTCTACAGACGTTACTACGAAAAAGTATGTGGATAACAAAGTGTATGAGTTTTATGACAAAGTGCCACAGCTTATGGTGAATGGCTATAGCGCTAATCACCATCGGATTATTCACGTGGAAGACCCACAAGACGAAGACGATGTTTGTACCAAGCGTTACGTGACCCATGAAATGAAAAGGCTTTATAAATTTATCCCATCTGTGTTTTTAGTGTATCTGACAAATGAAAAACCTGTGAATGACAGAAACCATTTACCGCTAGTCCATGATCAGCACTTGACCTATGTGCTTGCTTCGGGTTTAAGCCACTATCGATTACACTATGATGGAACCATTCACATCAAATATGCCATACCTGATGAGAACCATTTACAAATAAAGATAAATGGTCATAGGATGTTGGTCCATAACCATGAAATGGTCAATGCAGGTGACGAATTATCCTTTTATCTCATGTTGACATGGGATGAAAAGCAAGCGGGAAAAACCATAAACGACTTCCCACTTTATGTGGAATTGGAATATACAGCCATGAAATAACCATCTGACGTTAGTTGTGATTTAAACTTTCGTGTGAAAGGTTGTTGGTCATTATCATCATGGTGAAACAAAGGTATGTGGTGAGAAAGACTAAAAAAAGGACATTGTCCTTGGCAAAGCCAGGGTTTTCATCATTCGAGGACAAGCCCTTGCGAAAGAAAAAAAGAAAAAATAATGTATTGACCATAAGGAAAGCCCTTCGAGCAGCACAGAGACAGGTTATTCCAAAACGTCGGCGACAGGTTTCAAACCAAGGGCGAGTGATTCCAGTCCCCAAACGAGCGGGATTTTTACCTGCATTATTTGCCGGGTTGGCTGCTCTGGGCTCACTTTTGGGCGGTGCCAGTGCAGTGGCGAAAACCATTAAAGCCGCGCAGCAGGGCAAGCAACAACTCAAAGAAAGTCAGCGACACAATGAAACGATGGAAGCGATTGCCATGGGGGCTAGAAATGCCAATTTAAAGCCAGCCTTTTATCAACAAGGATTTGGGATTTCACCATTTCGAAATATTAAAAAAAAAAAAATTTAACCTCTGCCATAGCGAGACATGCCCTGACGCATCAACAAGTGGAAAGCTATGCTAAACAACTAAAGCTTTCTCATTTTCGAGGTGTGTTTATGCGAAACCAATTACCCCCACGACCTTGGAAACAGGAATGTGCTGTTGTCAATTTGGATGATCACCGAGGACCAGGAACGCATTATGTAGCTTATGTCAAAGAGGGATCCACGGTATGGTACTTTGACAGTTTTGGGAATTTGCCCCCGCCCATGGAACTAGTGACCTATTTTGGAAACAGGATCAAGATATATTATAATGTGAAACGAGAGCAAACGTTTAACAGCCAACAGTGTGGACGTTTGTGTTTAATTTTTTTATATAAGACGCAGCATAAGCAAAAACGCCACCAGTATGTCAGCAGAAAGTAAAACGTTTACAGTGCATGGACGTGGACCTGAAGTCAGCCTAGACTTCTACCCGCCTATCGAATTGAGTGAAAAACCCTATGGTTTAGGACTTGTTTCTCTTGAAACATACAATCGAATATACAACATACGTGAAAATGTGAACAACAAGTTTTACTATGATGATTCTGTGCTCACCTTGAACTCTGGTGGATACACGATCGATGATATTTATGAACACATTTATGTGGTGTTGATCAATCAATATGGTTTAAAGTCATTTCTTGACGGAACGCACAAGTTTGAACTTGTAGGCAATACCAACACTCATCGCTGCAGTATTTTCTCCTCATTCAACATTGACTTTAAAACACACCCCGATTCCATTGGTCCATTACTAGGATTTAAACCACGTGTGTTGGAGCCCAACAAAAAACATGAATCAGACCATGAAGTGAAATTCATTGAGGACCATCATGTGTCGGTGACGTGTAATATTATTAGCCAAGTGTATACCAATCAAGAACCATCGCATTCACTTTATGACTTTATTGTGACATCGCCCAATGGCTATATTATTCGTGAAAACCCTCCAGTGGTGCTTTTTCATGCTGTGGCTGTTGATAGTATTAGTAATATAACATTAAGACTGATCAATAGAGATCAACAACTCATTGATCTAGATTCTACCACACCAGTGACTTACAAGTTGGTGCTAAAGCCACTATGAAGTTTGTGTATAAAGCAACAACACCGTCTAGGAATGGTGTTAGTTGTTTGCTACGTGAATACACGTTAACATCTCAGAACAAGCAGATTTTACAGCATTTGGGTTACCACGTCAACCCTCATGATGAATTCTATCCTAGAGATAGCGAACCGCATCGAGGAGCAACCAGGAGTGGTAAGAATTGATCTCCATTCCTATCAAGCTCAAACACCTGGACTCAATAACAATGATGAAATTCAATTTGTTATCAACAACCAAGATATTTACACCCTACCGCATGAAAGTGTCATTCAGATTGAAGGTCGGCTCACCAAAGCCGATGGCTCTACACCTACCACATCCAAGTTGGCCAACCATGGTTTAGCCTTTCTGTTTTCTGAAGTGCGGTATGTCATTAACGATATCGTGGTGGATAGCACTCGAAATGTGGGCATTTCCAGTGTAATGAAACTATACCCCTCTTATAGTGAGGAAGAAGGTAAAACACTTTGCATGGCAGGTTGGTGTCCTGACTCGACCAATGACTGGATGGTACACACCGATGGAACCTTTACTGGATATTTACCTCTTAAACTGATTCTAGGCTTTGCCGAAGATCACCAACGCATTGTGGTCAACGCAAGGCAAGTGCTTTATCTGGTGAGAGACAGGAGTGATAATAATGCACTCAAGGGAGCTGACAATGCCCCCATCGATTCAAAAGTTCAACTACAACGCTTGCTATGGAAAGTGCCTCATGTGACCCTTAACGATAGCAAAAAACTGGACATACTCAAAATGGTAAAGAGAGATATGCCTCTACCCATGGAATTTAGAAGCTGGGCACTCCATGAGTATCCACGATTGCCCACCACCAACACACACAGTTGGTCTGTAAAAACAGCTCGCTATACAGAGAGACCTCTCTACCTGATTGTGGGTTTTCAAACGAATCGCAAGTATCAACAAACCAAAGATGCCACGCAATTTGATCACCTGCAATTGAGAAATGCACGTCTTTTCCTCAACGGAGCTGTGTTTCCCTATGAAGGACTGGATTTGGATTTTTCAAAAAATAAATTTGGCCCCCTGTACGACTTGTTTTCTAAATTTCGATGGTCGTATTATCAAAAAGAGAACGGCCCCATGCTACTACCCCAAGCGTTTAAGGCAAGAGCGCCACTGATTGTCTTTGACTGTTCTTACCTGGAAGAGTCTGTCAAGCCATCCAATATCGACATTCGACTAGACTTTGAAACGCATGACAATGTACCAGCCAATACCACGGCCTACTGTTTGATTATTCACCACAAACAAGTCAACTATTATCCACTATCCAACCAAGTGACGAGTGTATAAATAACAGGTCATCCCACGTCAAGCCGCTCAGTCATGTCTTGCTTTAAAGCCTCAAGAGACGTCACATCCATGAATTTAAACTCTGAGGAACAACGTTTCAAGACGTTTGCCACATGGCCAGTGCCTTTCATAAACCCTCAAGCCTTGGCGGCCGCTGGATTCTACTATTTAAAAACAAGAGATGAAGTGAAATGTGCCTTTTGTCCCATCATCATAGACCAATGGCAGGAGGGCGATGAACCCATGCAGGAACATCAGCGCTGGTCACCCACCTGCCCCTACCTGTGTAGAATGAAAGTGGGAAATATATCCTGTCATTCAAGCTATCCCTCACTTGTGTCTCTGGGTGATGAAAAGAAAACAAGTTACGATACGTGTGGACCGTATGGTATCCATGGTGCTTCGGTGAGCAGCTCACCATCAAAAACGCCTAGTTTAGAGACATTGGGACATCATCGGTGTTATGGACGTTACAAACACAAGAGACTATATTGTTGTATCAGTTGCTATCGTCCTTATCCTAAAATGAGAAAAGCCTGTAAGACGTGTTATGATAATAAAATGATGATGTAATTCTTAAATTCTTATTTTTGCATGTCCCCCTGTCCTACCCTAACCTTAATTTGAAACTAGCATGGCAGGTAAGTCCATGCCATGATCACACCTGATCGTCAGTCAGTCGTCAGTTGAACTTGGTCCAGGCAAGCGTCAACATGTTGCGCACACTCATTGTGGATTGCCAAGGGTTTAAAATTGGTGACAACAAATTTATATTTAAACAAGTGGCCATGATCGATTGTACCACGTTTTGGATATCGCAAGCTACGCATTTGCTATTTAAACCACCCCATGCTTTTGATTTGTTGTGTGAAAAAGACCGTAAACAAACCCAGTGGATTGAAAATCATAGGCAACTAGACTGGAATCAGGGAACCATTTCCTATAAATATTTGGACGTGGTTATGAAAGCACACTTGTCCTCGGCCAATGTGGTATTTGTGAAAGGTAATGAAAAACGTCAATGGTTGCAACCATTTTTGACGTCTTACTGCCAATGTATCGACCTCATGGAGTTGGGCTGCCCCTCCCTGCAAACGCTCATGGATACTTGTTCCTGTGGCAACATTACCCATACAGCCCTATCACATGCGTGGCATCTCTTTCATTGGTTAACCACTCATGCCTGCTGGGAGTTGTTGAACAAAATTATAACTCAAGATTTACCTGTGAATGACGTCAGTGAGATTTCTACAAGCGACGTGTAAACATCTACAGCACGTGATACCATGGAGAAAGGCAATGCTACGGACAAAGCCATCGGCAAGTTCTTTGTGTGCAAAAAGAAACTAGACAGTTTTACCAAAGAGGAACTCTTGGCGCTGCCCAAGTCGTTCATTTATTATGTGGCCGCCAACGCGGTCAAAGAAATCTGGCAACATGTACCAAAATCATGGACTCAAGATCCTGTGTTGAGTGAATTGCAACCCTGTACGGATTACGATCACCATAAGCAAGTGGCCATGGCAAAAATACCGTCTATGCGTCAGTGTGCGACTTGCCAGCTAGTGAAACTGTATCACGGTCATAAAAGTCCGTGTAAAGACTTTGTTGAATCATTCCACGGGTGTCATGGCGAGAAAAAGCAACAACAACAACAACAAACACAAACATCGTCCACAGAGGAGGAGGAAGACCAAACCTTTTTACCATCGATGGAAAAGGATATGCCAGACCTGTACTGGCAATGGCGTCATTGACAAAGTGATTCAATACTTACCTTTCGAAATCCATCTTCCAGGTTATCGTTTTTGTGGCCCTGGAACTCGTCTCGAAAAACGTTTACAACGTGGTGATGTACCCATTAATCTTTTGGATCAAGCATGCAAGGAACATGACCTTTCTTATCGCCATAGTCATCCTGGTTTAAGACATGCGGCAGATAAATTGTTATTGAAGAAAGCTAAACAACGTTTCACATCCAATGATGCCTCAGTGGGTGAAAGAATGGCAGCCCTGATTGTCATGAGTGCTATGAAAGGAAAGTTGATGATGCATGGACATAAACATTGAGGAGTGAGGAATTGGGATTTGTTTGTATTCTATTTTTCTTTTGTCAATTCACTATGACTATGAAATAAAAACAAAAGTTTTCCAGAGCACGATGTTTTGTTATTTTTAATTTTAAGAAATCGTGATGTTGATGGCTGATTTTTTCATTTTACACATTTCACACATGATGAATTCCACACACTGTCATTTATCATTTTGCAATTTACAGTTTTTGAAAACGTTCGTTTCAAGTTTAACGTTTTTGATGATATGGATTTTTCCATTTTGCTGATGACACATTTTAAACAATGTCCGTTTGAAGTTTTTGAATTTTCAAATTTCACACATGGCCATTTCCAGTTTTTAAAAATGTCCGTTTTAAGTTTTGCTGTTTTGGTGATATGGAAACATGGAATTTCCATTTTGCTGTTTTCATATTTTTTCCATTTGGTGTATGTCGAAAGTTGAGATTTGACAATGATGTTGATGCAAGTGCTTGACCATGGCGATGCTGCTATGTGTTTATGGGTGTTTAGAGAAACGTCGAGGTCTACGACTACTGCAGGTAAGACTGTTTTTACAAAAATAATGTCTTTTGACTGCCACATTTCAATGAGAAAAAAAACTATTGACAAAACAAAATAAGTATAAAAGTGACAATTTCCCACACACCCACCCTACCTCACCGTGTTTGCTCTGGTCAACCATATACATCAGCTTTCTCTCTCTACTCATACATTCACACCTGTCTTTGGGAACAAACACAACCACTTTATTTATTCCCAAAAGCACATTCTCGACATGCTCACTCAATCCAAAAGAACTTTTTAGTTTATCATTTACATTACGAAAAATAATTAAATACTAATTATTAAAGTTACTAAAAATCTTACTTATTTCATATTTACATAAAAAACTCAACTTTGTACAGCGTTAAAAGAATCAGACTATTTACCAATCAAAAAATTTAAAAAAAATAAGGTTGCATAGAACTTTTTAAAGAGCAAAAGGTCCAAGTGGGTTGTCACTATTTACAAAATCTACTATTTACAATGACAGAAACCAATATTTACAAAATACTAAATCTACAAGTTACATAAAGCTATGTCCCATAAACGATTAAACAGTGAAATCACACCTCCTCCTCCTTGAGATCATAACCCCAGGGTAGGCTGGTGAGCAGGTCATCAGCCCACACACGTTTGTTATCCATGGAAGCTAGGGTGCGTTTTCTCTGTTCCACAAGATACAAATGATGGTTGCTTGATTGTATCCTGCACTGTGTATGAGACATAGCTTTGCCAGTACGTAAAACCGCTAAGTAATCGTTTACACGTAGCGATTTTACCACTGCTCTACCTACACCTTTTGCTCTTTTGGATTCCTTACAGTCGAGTGTGCGATAAGCATACATTTTCGAAGCCAAACCTACGAATTCCGTCATAATGGAATCACCACATTCATCTTTTAAAACGCCCATTTCCTTCTTGTTTTTTATGGGCAGCTGAAACACGTTGTCAGCGCTATAGCAAGAGGTGTCGAACCAGTCACTATGTTGCCTCATGACGTCATAGGGGTTGCAGTGGCGAATGTGGTAAATGAATGAGTCCGTGTCCATATACAAAAGAGAGACGTCCTCAAAATGGCGTTTGGCAAACTCATAGTGGAATCGATACATGACCGATTTAGAAAAGTCTAAAATGACTTGACCCAAGTAAATGGGTTTATCCATGGTCACGCTGGTCTTACTCATTTCAATAGTAGCCAAATCCTCATCGATAATTTTGATCGATTTGAAATTTGGCTTGGCAATGTACCGCCGGGCACCCCACTGCCCCTCCCAGACATTCACCAATTTAATGTCACGGTATTTGCGGACATTCTCCATGGACTTGCCATAGATGCAGTTGTTCATTAATTTAAAAAAATTAATTTCAAACTGCTGTGTTGCCATTTGTCGGTGCTCTGTGTTGAGTCGCATGTATGGCTCAAGCCATGCTTTTTGAGCAAAAGAAATACCCCTGTGGACTTTCTTCAACACCAAGCCTTGGGCGAGGCATTGCACCAACATTTGGATATGTAGCACATACCGATTTTTGTTGTAAAGTGTGCCCATGAGTTTTTCAGTTTTCACTTTACTGTCAGGGGGAACCATTTGCTCAAGACAGAATGGGAAATCGGCATGTTCATCATACAAGGATGAGGGATATTCAATATCCACTTCTAGCACATATCCACGGCCTGTTTCTTGGCTAGCCTTGATCACATCAAATTCTGACACTTGTTTGTCTGTCAGCCAAGCAAACTTCCCATAGGGCAAAGGCTGACTCATGGCGTAACCGTACAAATTATTCACGTCATAGTACATTAAGTACGATTCTGGTTTGTCTAGTGAATAATCAGACATGTAAACATTGTTTGCTTCAGCATGGCGTTGGTTAAGCGACACAAAGCCGCCACGAATGCCCTTTTCAAAAAATAGAACCATGTCTACGTCAGTGAGTAAATCCAATTCCACTTGAGTGTATTTCAAAGCGGCATCGAACGAGAGCCCAGGACTCGTATAATAGTGAGCCGGGTCAAGACCGTAAATGTGTTGACACAACTCACGGAATTTTTCAAACACATCAGTGAGCAGCAATACATCCAGTTTTAGGTAATGCAAAGCATATTCACTTAGCGTGTTCATGCCAAACACTCGCCAAACTTGACATGCATGTGCATAGTCTTCATCGGAAACGGTACTGCGTGTTAGTTTCGAGTAAAATTTCTCTTGTGGTGGGAGTTTTCTTTGCTTTAACACGTCCCAGCTGTTGCAGAAATCATACGGGAATATACCTTTCCGAATGGACAATTGAAATTGCTCAGGTTCATTAAAATGCATTCTAGTATTTTTTAATTCCTCCTCATTCAAGCCATTCACAAGGCTGTCTAGCGAGGATGCCATAAACTTAAAGGAATCCAAAAATCGAATGCTTAAGTCGCCCAACCTCCATGTCAGGGCTGTAAAACGCTCATGGTTTTGGGGAATAATGGTAAACGAGCCCTTGTTGACATGACCCAATTCACGAATCAAAAACTGAATGTCATAATTCGCCAGATTGTGGAAAAAGACACTGATGAAACGAGGAGCTGGAAAGTTCAAGTTACATTTACTATGCGCAGCTCCACGAAACTCCCCCGTAAAGTGCGAGTGATCACGAACGGTGTCTTCAGCATTGATCAGTGGCTTTTCGCAAATATGGCATGTCATGGCATGCTCATACTGCTGCTGTTGTTCTGGAGATAGGCTCATGGGTACTGGGTGGTCCAGTAATTCCTGTACATCATGAGCCAACTTCACAAGTTCATCCAAGAACCATTTGGCACAATCTGGCCCCTCACGGTATTTGTAAACGGATTGCGTGGGGTCATGGGCACACACCACATTAAATCCAATGGCAAAAGGTTCATGTTTTTGAATGGGTGTGGTTGAGCTGATGGTGGGATCTGGTTCACATCCCGCCATGGGTGTGGTGAGAGCTTCGAAATCTGCATATACCACATAGGGGACAGTGTCACGCTTGTGAATGTCCTTAAACTTTAACACAGCCTTGTCCCCTTGTGGCAATATCAATCTCACTGCTTCCTGAGAAACACAATCTACCCTATGACGTTCTAAGAGCATGGGGGTTGTAAAATATTGCAAGCAACGATCACAAATATGCTTTTTACATTTATATTTAGACATTTGACTGCTTAGCAATCTACTCAGGCTTTTAATTAGGCAATAGTGATTCACCTCTCCGTAAGACTGATATAAAAGATGAATGTGATGTCGTTTCGGTTCTTTTGTAGCATAAAGAGGACCCACAATCTCATCACCATCAAGGCCATACACCATGAACGAAAAGTCCTGGTTATCTTGTTCAAACCTATGGATCTCGGTTAAGTCCATAGGGAACGACACTCTTGTTAAATTTAACGTTTGTTTCAATTCATCAAACTTGGCCTTGTACTTTGCTGGTCTGTTAACATGACGATCTTGAGCTGGCTGCAAATACGCAGCCACAGCCCACAGAAAACATTCATCATCAAAATTTTCAATATTCACCACAGCCTTTTTCGAAGCTATTGCTGGTGGTGTTTTAATATAGCTAGACCCAGCATTCAACGGGTTGAATTGACAAATGTTGATTTGCAAATGATGAATTTTGTCTAAGGCTAGACCACTCGGTCCTTGTTGCAGTTTATCAAATTTTGATAGCAAGGCATTCACCACGTGGGTTTCATACCACTGTTCCAAATTATGGGCTATGAATAGCTCTTGCATTTTACTGCAAATATAAAATGTATCTTTATGCTCTACGTCCTTCTTTTTATATACGAAATCGCACACCAGTTCTGTATTCACCTTTAAAGCCGTATGCAACCTTTGCGCTGTACAAATTTCAATTTTAAAAATTTCAAAACAAGATTCTAAAAATTCTTTGGGAATCAAACTTTTTCTAACATTGACCACGCGGCCAGAGCATACACGTGATTTGAAACAAGACTCAAGGGGCTCCCAAGTTAACGTATTCTCAGCAGTAAAATACATTATTTTGAAAGAACACTCTCACCTGAGTTTTCACCTGTAGACTGCTTGACAATGGTCCCAAACACACACGTTCCTGGTTATTAACAAAGGTCAAGCGTTTTCCAACACTCTAAAAAGAAATAAAATAAACCACCATAAGTATATCCATTCCATATAGTTTATGCATTTCATAAACAAAACAAAATCAAACAGGTTATATTATATAAAAAAACAAATCTCACCTTGACGTGTAATGCTTTTCTATATTCCCGTCTCGTGGGCTAGTGTGGAAATGGTTTTCTTTTCTATCGGTCTGTCTTTCTCTTTCTTTAATATATATTTCCCACAGACACACGACAGATCGGCTATACACGTTATCTGCAAACAAATAAATAAATAAAAATCATTAATTACCTAATCAATAAATAATTGCATGTATTTATATAAAAATCAATAAATATATAAATAAATAAATATATACCTACCCCACAACAAGGTTAAGTATTTTCCACCAACACCAAAACTGATAAACTAGACCAGGGGTTTCTTGCAACGCAGTGTGTTCAAAGGTAGTCACCTAAGTGAGTGTGGAAATGATAACGACATGTCTTTATATATGTTACGTTGCATGTATAATCTTTTTTTTACCCACGCTTTGACCATTCTGTTATCAGACACGTGGACAGCTAACGTCCCAGGCGAACACCTGTGCCGGATCAAATTTCACGTCAACTTGCATTTTGTCACGTACGAAGCAAAACAGGATGTGACTTGTTAACAGTTATCGCGCACGTGGACAGATAACGTCCCAGGTGAACACCTGAGGTAGATCAAATGTCACCTGAACTTGCATTTTGTCACGTACGAAGCAAGACAGGATGTCACTGGTTTAGCCTACATGTGGTTTCACAAATGTGTGTGCATGCCTTTCACACTCCCCTGCCACCACGATGGTCAGATTATTTCACCTTCAAGCGTCACCTGTTGTCAAGTCAGATCGGAGCCTTCCAATAAGCTCAAATGACATTCACCTCCTGTAAGTTTGTTTTCTGTACTCGCTTCGACCAACATAGAACCTAGTTCTCATCACCGTTTACACGTTAAAGGTAAAATATCAGGAAAAACGCACCCTCGCTCTGTCATACACCGACCCGCCGAAATAGCGATTGATCTATTGAACACAGCCACCTTGGTCAGCGACAGGTTCGTTGAAACACACACACACACACACACACACCCAGCCGTATCGTCTCTCTCAACCACCACGCTTTATAAACGTTATAAACAGGTAAAGAAAAAGAAAACGTTATTTCAACATGTACGGCGTTAGGCCCTTTGTGAATTTTTTTTTGGACAAATAGCTACCACATTTGAAAGGGGGCGTTAGCCCGAGTCCTAGGACACCTCGTACATGTCTCTAGCGTTATTGGTTCGTGACATATCGGCAAAAATCATAAAAAACACGTGTTTACCCCAAAATCGCATTTCCCATTTTTTTTTAAATTACAACGAGTGGTCCATAGCAAAGAGGACGTCACCCCGAGTCCTTGGACCCGTCGTACATGCCTCTAACGTTATTGGTTCGTTAGATATCGGCAAAATCACAAAAAGCATGTGTTTACCCCAAAATCGAGTTTACAATTTTTTTTTAAAATTGCAACGAGTGATATATAGCAAAGAGGACGTCACCCCGAGTCCTTGGACCCGTCGTACACGCCTCTAGCATGATTAGTTCGCGAGATATAGCAAAAAGTTCAAAATCGCGGTTTTACCCCAAAAAGACCGTGTTTCCAGATTTTCACCTTTTCGACACCTACATTCCCGTAAAGAGCACAATGAGACGAAAAAAACGAATCCAAGCACGCCCTCCTAGCATGGCTCCTTCCATTCCAAGGTCGCAGGGGCTCACCACTTGCTTTTGGAAGCAGCTCCCCCACCATCCCACTACTACAGGTTTTCATTCTAGAGACTTGAAATTTATTTTGGGGGTAGAGGGGGTAGGGACCTTTCATTTACGTCAAACAAACTTTTTTGTATAATTTCTAGTTTCCAAAATATAGGATTTTCAAAATTCGAGTGTTTTCAAAAAAATATAAAAAATAAAAAAGTTTTATTACAAAAAATAAAGGTCATAAAGACCATTCGTTTGAGCCATGGCACAACGTTCTATCCTGTTTGGTTTTCAAGCTATAGCCTATTTTCGAAAACGAAAAAATTCAAACTTTTTTTCTAAAATATAACGAGTGGTCCATAGCAAAGCCCCCGTCATCCCGAGTCCAACGACACTTCATTCGTGAATCTCCGACCACGGGTTCGGGAGTTATCGGCTCGCATTGGGAGTAGTGGTGGGGGGGGGGGGGGGGGGCAGAACCCCTACCATCCCCCTACTGACCGTAAATCGTGGACAGGTGTGATTGAGAAGGCCCGGGCTCTACAAGAACTGTAGCACCGATGGGTAAGGTAAACTGTAGGCTATTCCTAAAGAAGACTATGCCAAGAGTTTGCACGCCTTGTTCAGTCGTTCTCAGAAGTGCGTAACCATCCACGGGGATTACTTCAAAGGATAGTGACGGCTGTTTCAAGTAAGCCAACAATCCGTTCGTAATATAGACCCATTCACCGAACTTTTCAGACAGAGGGTGTATTTTCTCTGCTAAAATACATTTTAAATGACTTATTCCTTATTCAACATTAAGTTCTAGTGTATCTCCGTCCTCTAATATACAGGGTGTTTGATATTTTACGATGTGGAATTATGCATCAAACAAGACTAAGATGTCTAATAAGCATGGGTCCTACAGGGCCTACTTCCTGAGATCTGAACACTTGCTCATAGGAGGTGCTGATCACCAAATGATCATAGTTGGCACCCCTGGCATGGAATACTGATACGTGGCAAGGAGCAATGGAAACAAAACAACAGTTTATGAATATGAGCTGGATTGTTGTATTCATTCACTCATATACAGTACTAGCAACCCGACCCGGCTTCGCCCGGAAACAGTTATGAATGCATTATGTTATAAGCGCTTCTTTTTGCCAATGTCAACGGACAATGACCAATATCCGTTTTACTTCTCGGCATGATGGGTTAAAATCACTGACTGGACTATTAATTATATTATCATGGAGATGCATGTGCAACTAATACTTGTCAGACGTAATTTAAGAATGGCGAGGTGCATGAAACACAAATCCTCCTTCCGTCCAATCTTAACTTGACTGTGAATTTTGCAGAACCAAAAGTTCATAGGCGAAATGAAGAAAAGCCGAGTAGCACTTCCAGGAAAACTCCAAACACAACCACTCTTCTCTAAAGTTTGTAACTCAACGCGACTCGACAGTTTGCTGATGGCTGTATCTGGGGCAATAAGCTCGTCCTCTAGCTAAGCTGTAACTGGGGTGATAGACTCGCCCCTAGCAAGCTCGTAAACTGTCGCCTCAGTAACTGAATGGAGATCGTTGGAAGAAATGAAAACGTAAAAAACACTTATAGTGGGCGATGTATTGAAGATAAGAGATATGCTCTCCCGGGCTTTTTTGTAGAACTTTTCCTGCTGAACAATTCTTACACTCATAGTATATAGGTATTTTTAATGGTCTGCCCAGCGTAAGCTTAAAAAGAGCACGGACGCCAGTTTTTTTTCCGGCCTTTTCACTGAAATCGTTAGTGCTTGACTTCCTTTGGTCATAAACAAATTATTTTTCACAGAAACCTTCCTCGAGATATCCTTTACAGAATGGTGAAAACCGCATCAAAATCCATTCAGTGGTTCTCGAGATTACCCGTGACATCCAAGAATCTGGGACTTTGTTTTATACCTACTAAGTAGAGATTATACGCCACTCAGTATAATTTAATATAATATAATCCCGCTTCCGTCCAATCTTAAATTGACCGTGAATTTTGCGGAACGAAATGTTCACAGGCGAAATGAGAGTTGCACATCCAGGGAATGGCGAGGTGAATGAAACTCAAATCCCCCTTCCGTCCAATCCTAACTTGACTGTGTTTCACAGGCGAAATGAAGAAAACCCTTGCTGCTGGGTGTGTCTGGGGCAATAGGTTCGCCCGCTAGCTAGGCTGCAACAGGGATGATGGACTCGCCCTTAGCTAGCTCGTCAACTGTCGCCTCAGTAGTTGAATGGACATGGTTGGAAAAAATGTAAACGTAAAAGCACTTATAGTGGGCGATGTATTGAAGATAGACATATGCTCTCCGGGACGTTTTTGTAGAACTTTTCATGCTGAACAATTCTTACACACGTAGTATTTAGATATTTTTAACGGTTTGCCCAGCGTAAGTTTACAAAGCGCTCGGACGCCAGTTTTTTTTTCGACTTTTCCACTGAAATCGTAACTGCTCGGCTTCCTTTGACCATAAATAAATTATTTTCTACAGAAATCATCTTCGAGATATCCTTTACAGAATGGTGAAAACCGCATCAAAATCCATTCCGTGGTTCTAGATTTTATCCGAAACATCCAAGAATCGGGGACTTCGTTTTATACTAAGTAGAGATTTGCAATTGGGGGTGTGTCCCCCGGTGGCAAATTGGGTATACATAACAAATAAAACAAATACGAGCCTTACAGTAGTCGCATATGATGTGTAACATGTGACATGTTATCCTACTATGAGTCTGCCGGTAGAGCAAATCCCTTGTTTACCGTGAACTGTGTTGGTTATTGAAATAACTACTTGTAAAACTCCTGTGCCAAATCCTTTCAGTAAATATGATATAATGAATATTTTCACGACCATTTGAAGATGATTTATTGTTGGAATATATTTAATGGGGCCTCCAAACCTTGAAGTAAACCGTATGCGATTTAAATTCCGAATAGCTACATGGCCGACAGTACGTCGTGGTACTGCGCCCGTAAATTGAATTATTTAGGGACAAAATGAGAGTATTTTCCGTCCCCATGATAAAATTTAACTAGCAAATATAATTTCTGGAAGTGTGACACGAGAGTGTAGCGTTACAAGCTCGAGACTGTGGGAGAGCCTGATCACGTGATAAGTTGCACAATGGACGCTTCTAGAAGGCTATATTTAGCATAGCAACAGCGAGTTTGGAAATTAATATTATAAATATTGTTATAAATTATGCTATTGGATCCCAGTCCGGAGCCAATGAGAACAGGTTTTATTGAAGGCGGGATCAACTTTCATTACACAATATGAGGAAATTATGCATTTAGGCCCTTAGAAGAAGATTTTCTTACTTGGTAATGGAGAGAATATTAAGAGAAATTATGTCTGATACTTTAAAAACCGCAGATCGGTTAATCTTCGCAGTAATAAGCATTAGTAATCTACGCGCTAAAATTATGGTGGGAGATTGATATGGCCGCCAAAAATTCGACTTGGAGAGGGAGATCCAAGGATCGAGGTTCTTATTCCAGCAGACTTTGAAGAGTGAGGAAGTGTTTTTACTGGGTTAACGGAGATCCCAAGGCTTAGTCCGAGTGCCACGACTGTCGACTTGTGTAGACGCGAGGATATCTAGGTGGAACGTTAGAGATCACCGCACTTCCATTCTACGTGAAGTTGCGAGGAACATTGCATTGATTATATCTCATATATAATTGAGATCTGAAGTTAAATAAGCATATATACATAAAGAACAGGTCGCCTACTATATATTTTAAAAAGTCTAGCGCTTTAATATTCACCGGTTCGACAATATCAGCCTGTCAAGTTAGATTTCCAAATGTGTTGGAAATAAAGCTGAATATCATTATAAATTGCAACGTGAAATTGGCGAACGCAGTTCAAGTGAAAAGTGGCGGAGAATTTTTAATATTGGCGCAACACATAAACATTAATAGAATGACTATTATTATTCTTCAAATGTTATCATTCAGCATAATTAATATTGTTGATATTATGAACTAAACAGTCATGCGCCAGAGACATATTCGATAACAGGAGTTAAGATACAACGATGGAGCTTCGTTAGACAACGTATTCTTGAATACAGACGTAGTGTACGGTCCATCTTGTGCATTTTCTTCAGTCTACGAACACTAATATAACATCAATTAGCAATGGAAATATTTCATTCACCATTTATATGAATATTTCCATAATTATATTCCAATGATGAAGCTGATCCATATTTACGACGGAGAATGAAGACTTTACAGAAGAGATTTGTCAAGATGCTAGGGTAGCCGAGCAACACAGAATAATTTGCCAGAAGGATGACGTTCGAGCCCAGGCGAATGTTGGTGAATTCCAGAGCGGGACTTTTCTTATCTCTGAGGTCGCAGATCCGAGGTTCGAATGCAGATCCATCTCAGTGTCTTGTACTGAGGAAACATCTAAAGTATTGTGGCAATACTTACATAGATCTTCAAGATTTCGTCCAAATAAGGTATTAGTGTATCTCAATTGTTATATAGAGCTTGATTAGTAACATTCTGAGCCGGCGATCTGATTCCATATTTTCAGCGATCTTATTCCATATTTTCAGCGATATTATTCCATGGTTTCGGCGATCTTATTCCATATTTTTCTATAGTTTCACATTTCATGTATTTCAGTGCTTTTTGTATTTTACACTTCAGATGTGTGATGAGATTTTTATATTTCAAGATTATTTAGAAGATGATTGCATTTCATCTATTTTTCAATTTTATTCTACGGATCAGTTGTGGAACTGACATTAAAAATTTTGTTTGAAGAATCATATTGCCTCATAGGAGACTAGTCGTTTCGACTCTCGAATTTTAATAATTTCATTTAAACCAAGTATTCTAACATTGTGCCATATCTTCAAATTAAATTCTTATTAAATTTAATTTGAGCACAATAATGTAACAACATATTACTTCAAGAAAAGAAGAAACATCGAATGATATTGTTATATCATTATTGTACATAACTATCGACGATCTAAAAAATACTAGTCGTTTGATAAGACCGAAGTCTTTATCCCTATGAACATTCTTTGTGTAGAGTGGAAAAACATTACGACATTGACAAACCTTTATTATTATTTGTAAAGCTAAGAGCTTTGTTCATTTAATATGTTAGAGGAAATACCTTTTGATAGAAGATTACTCAAATCTTTGGCTAGGAATTCAAAGCTAGTTTATCCCGGTCAAGATTGAATTCTATCTGACACTATAAATAACATGTGTGTTATTTTATCCTATTTGTGCAACATCACGTCATTTGTGGACATGATATTTAACGATAAACAATTTAAAGCTTGACAAGTGAGATGAAACAGGAGTATTATTTTTATTACATGTATTTGCGACAGATGGGTTAACAGTTAATTATCCTGTTGTGGAGTAAACTTTAGCAGGTTAATCACGACTGTCTAATATCGTTAATTACAATTGGAAGTTTCGTTTGAAGAATTTACGTATGTATAATTGTAGTCCAGTAGTCATGTGCAATGATACTGAGGGTCATGCCATTATTTGAGAGAAGTTCCTACATAAGATATGTTAATAACAATTAATCCCTTTTGATTATTGTTTAACATAGTAGATGATAATTGTTTATGCCATATATACTGTTATATGAGGTTTTGTACAGCTATGGAGTGCTCAGGCGAGGGAATTCCGCATTTTAAGGAAGTCAAAGTATTGTTGTTCTTTGATAAAAGGCATGTATCATGATAAGAGCCGTTGCATACAAGTAGTCCAGTCTTTGTGAATTAACGATTTAGCTGTGTTAACAGGAGGGTTTCAGCGGAAATGCAACTTGAGAAAGATTGTCTACTCACGTCTAAAAATACAATTATAAAATTTTATTAAACCCGAAGTGATGTAATTACGTACAGTTTACCTTAATTAGTCGACTGTATTATACCGATAATGTAATGAAACCTATATAAGACGATGTGTAAGCAGTATATTAAAACTACAGAACGTTAGAGAAAGATGGTTATGTGAAAAACCAGTGTATATATTTAGTTAAGGATTATATTGTAACCGAGAAGTTAGAATCTCGAAAGTGTCGCGTTAGCAACACTAGATAACGGATATTATTATAAACATATTACATGTAAATAATTTTTGTGGAAATGATTAAATTAGTTAAATAATTTAATAGGTTTTATTAATCAATTGTTTTGGAACAGTGTGTGTTTATGAGCGGATGTTTTCGGTGTGAATGAATGAATTCATTGTTAAGAGCATATGTGGAACCGAATTGGTCTAGAACAATTACGATGTGCGAATGAAAGTGTGTATACATTTTTTTAGTATGATTGTTTAAGAAACAAAGTAGTTATGTGAACTTTCGTAAGATCTAAATGTTAATTTTTTCGTGTTTTATAAATGAACACACTAGCAGTCTCTGTGGACTAGCGAGAATGATTCACCGTTAGCAGTGGAGAGCAATGACATAATATAAACAGGTGTAGACTCACAGCCTTGTATTTATTGTATAAACCAGTTTCGAGTTCGGCGTGGTGCCGGTGTTTCATTGATGAAACGAAGTTTCTGCACGTGCGTTCTACAACGCAGGCGTGTGAATGAAACCATGTGTCTGGAATGCCATTAAGAGGCTTCATTAATCGTTTTTATTTTTACGCTGTGTAGGCCTAGAACAAGCCAAGATTTTATAATCATAATTTTTAATACAGCATTGTAGTAAGATGTAGAGTTGAAAGGAGGTGTGAATGTTTGCGTGTTTTTAATTTTAATGTCTATTGTTAAATTCGTTTATTGTTATTTTGTTTATAGTAGATTAGTTTACCTAATGTTAATAAATTTTGTTCGAATTGTTTTGCATTGTTGTTGGAGTGTGATTCATATTAATTATAAGGAGCAGAGTATTGTGGATGTAGTGTAGGCGAAGTTGAAGTCCCAGCCCCCGAGGTAAGTAAAGTTGAGTGCCCCGTGTAGTTGGTTGTTGATCCACAATATTCTGGTAACTGCTGTCTGTAAATCCCTAAAGACCATGTTGGAAGCGATTTCTAATGTAGCATTTGCTGGAGCAGTTAGAAATAGGCAATCCAACGGGGGCAATGAATATTCCAACAGGATCCTTTCCGGATTATCGGGTACAGTAGGAATGGCGCCCTATGAACTTTGGGGCTACGAAATTAGCTTCGTAGTGTCTCTAAAGGAAGTTGGTTTGAACATTTCTAGTGAAAGAAATAATAACCAGATTTGTGGGATGTCTTATCCAATTTCGGATGGATGTGAGTGTAATTATATAGGTTTAATTTAAATTAATATTAGGAAGGTTACACTCAGATAAAGATCAGATCTTAGAAACCTGAGTGAGGTGTAGTAGGTAGGCAGTTTCGAAAAACGACCTACGATCTGAATATCTATTTTATTTCACCGGTACATGACGATTGCTAAGGTCATGTGTAAAACTAAAGCTATCTTGTTTTGATGATTGTAACGGTAGAATTTTCTTTGTGGTAGTATATTTAAAGTGAATCACAGGATAACGAACAGTTTGAGTGAGTTTATTCACCATAGGGTGTATAATAAGTTAATGCCAAGGTAATTGTAAGTTACTTTTAGACATTAAGGTGCTCAAAATTATGTATGGAATAGGACGTTGCTCAGATGTTGTGTTTTTTCTCTGTTATTGTTTATGTCTCTACAGCATTATATAAAGGGTTATTGCAATGGCAAGTGAGGATGTAAAGAAAATGTTCGAGGAGTTGCAGCAGAATTTGAAGGAGCAACTGCAGAGCAGTTTAACTGTTGTTGAAGGTAAATTTCAGGAAGCGAAGCAGGACCTAGAACAACTGAAGCGGGAACGAAAGGAGGACCTTAACACAGTGATTGTTAAAGTTGTTGATTCTCTTACAGATAAAGTTGCAGAAAGTGTCAAAGAGAGTTTCAAAACTGAAATTCAGGAAGTTCAGACTTCTTTAGAGGGTTTGCATACTAGTGCCTCTAAAATGGTTGCAAATGTCACGCGATTACAGGCCAGCCCAAAGCAGATACAGGACGATGTAAGTGGTGTACGGATAAATGTCGGAGATGTCCGAACTGATGTTAGTAATGGTAGGTCAGATGTATCTAATGTCCAAAGTAAAGTCGATACAGTCCAAGAAGAGGTATCCAATGTCCAAGCTAAAGTAGATACAGTCCAAACCGATGTCACTAATGATCAGGTTGACATAAAAAATATGCAGTCAGATGTCACTGATGTACAGTCTGACGTAGGTAAAATACAGACAGAAGTCAATACGGTATTTGTAGATGTAACAAAACTCCAGGGGAACATCAATAAGATTAGACAAGAGGTAGAGGCGTCTAAAGAATTGTGTACACAGAATATAACTGCTTTAGCGACACGTTTTGTTAACGATGCGTTAAAAACTACAGCTCCTCTGGTCGAATAAAAAGGTATCGTAGAAACTTTACGAACACAGGTTATTGACCATAATAAAATTCTTAAAGCAGATATTGAGGAGGATATAGCTGCAATGTTAAAATCGAATGTAGTTGTATGGAAAGACGAGTGGAACAAATCTAGTGGGGAACAAGTTAAGCAAATCCAAGATAACATAGAAAAGAAATTAGTCAGTACCCAAGTAGAAATTAATAGAGAGGTTATTGAAGTAAGAACAGATCTAGGTAAATGTATTGATACGCTCACTGAAAATCAAGTAGAAGATAGAACTCAGTCTAGTCAGGATGTGAAAGCTTTGAAATAATCGTTAGAGAGTAAAACTAAAACGATAGAGTAACGATTAAACAAGGTTGTCACTAACGTTAATGCCATGGGTGAGGAGAAAACTAATGAACTAGAAGAATACGTATCCAAGAAGTTACAAAATCTTAATCTAGGAGATGTTGCCAAGCTTGAGACGTATAAGGAAGATTTAAAGACCGAAGTAGGACAACAGCTGAAGAAGATTGTCGCTGAGATAGAAGAAAAGGAAAGGGAGAAGTTAGATTTCGAAGATTCGAGGAATCAGACTAGAAGAAATAGCCTAGAAGTGGAAGAAAGGGAAATTAGGCCGGAATAAAGATTAATCAGGTTTACGGAAGGTTTAGAGGAGAGGAGTAAAGAGCCCGAAAGTTACAATAGAGATTTTCGACAAAACCTTCAGGATTCATATCCGAGAAACGTGACGGTCATAAGGAACTTTGAAGACAAACCGCGCAAGTTCAGCAACCTAGATAGTTTCACACCGATAGAGTACATCAGAAATCTCAAAGATTACTTTATCAAAGCGCATATTCCAAGAGAGAGGGAAATGAAGATCGTAGAACGCTATTTGTCGGATGGGCCCCTTGAATGGTTTAAATCCTTCAGATATACCTTCATGAACTTCGATGAATTCGCAGAAGCACTAATAAAGCGTTTCTGGTCTATTGAAGCACAAAACTCCCTACGCGCAGAAGTATACTCACGGAAATATTCAGGAACTCTTCCTACACGCTACGCAGACTTCTTCACGAGTGAGTTAGCCAGACTCAGATTTCTTCAACCCCCGTTATCTACAGCTCAGTTGATAGATGCGATAGCCCGGATGCTCCCTGTTGAAGTCAGACGTCTAATTATCTCGTCAGGGATCAACTATCTAGCAAGCATGGACGAATTGCTCAGAAAACTCGATTACACGAGCCCTATGCCAAACGTTGTTGCGAAGAATCAAAGGCAAGAGTACAAAGACATTAACACAGTATATCTAGACCAAACACAACAGACAGACAATCCGAAAGAACCAGAAAAGGGAAATATTGGTCCTGAAAGGAATAATTATTTCCGAGATCGTAGACCAGAACCCAGATACAGGAGATTCCGTGGAGGTCGTCCATACCAGCAACAGCAAGGACTTAATTACGATAATAGCAATGGCAACCGTAGAAGTGGTTATTATCATAACAATAATAACTACCGATACAATAATAATGGTTATTATAACAGGAATAACAATAGGAATAACCAGAACTATAATCGTAACAGAAACTCCCAAGATGAAATTATGACGAAGGAGAAGTATGATGAACGTCATAAGGAAGGACAAGAGTATCTCAAGGAGTTGAGAAATAATGAGAATGGTAATGGAAGCAAAAATAAAAGTTTGATTATAGATCCCGGTCCATCTACTAGTCAGAAGGGGAACCATGAGAAGGAGTCTCAAGGACAACAAAAAATCCCAATTTTGAAACGGAATTAGAGGAGACGGGATATACTGCTACACAAAACCAGTATATGATAAACGAAATCTATGGGGTGACAGACTAAGACCTACTCTTCGAGTAGGAGATTGTTAGAGAAGAAAGACCATTCGAGTTACCGATTATATGTGTTAATGTTGATGGACAAATATATAAGTCATTAATGGACCCTGGTGCCATTATGTCTATCATAACGGATGATTGTTATCAGAGATTATCTAAGGGCAAAAAGATGACAGTTTTACCCGCATCTACTGTTAAGGTGCGTGGTATTTTTCAAGACAAAGCGGTAAAATGCAAAATCCAAGTTTTGTTAAACATTGAGATAAATGGAAGCACATATGAACACATTTTCATTGTGGTGAGCAAAATCAATTTTGATATCGTGCTAGGCATTGACTTCATTACTAAAGTTGGAGCAGTAATTGATATGAAAAACCGAGTCATAAAATTGAGTGAAGGGTTAATAAACACAGAAGAGTTAGAAGAACAGGATTCGAATGACAGTCTAGATAAAGATCCTAGGGAAGAAATTATTAACAACATTATTGAAGAGGTAGAAAATGGAAGGGAAATGCCTACTCTCCAAGCAGAAGGGTTTGACGAAATTCAGGATGAATTTGAGGAATTAATTATGGAGTTTAAAGACATTTTTGATGATAAGCCTGGATTGATAAAGGACTACAAGTATAAGATTAGGCTTACGGATGAAACTCCTTATCAGAAGAGGATTTACCCGATACCAGAAAAGTACTATGAAGAAGTACGAGAGATAATCAAGAAAATGGAAGCTGACGGAATTATAAAGAAGCAGGCGTCGTCTTACATCAACCCTATAACTGTAGTCAAGAAAAATAATGGTCAATTACGCCTATGTCTCGACGCCAGGACCATTAACTTAAAGATTTTGCCTGAGGCAGACCGACCGCCTAAAATACGAGATTTGCTCAGAAAGTTCAAAGGAAAAGCATGTTTTAGCGTCCTAGATTTAACTTCTTCGTTTTACCAAATTGAGCTTGAAGAAGAAAGCAAACAGTACACATGATTTCTGTTTGACCAGACGTCCTGGGTATTTCAGAGAATTCCCTTTGGCATGGTCAACAGTGGTCCGGCCCTGATTAGAGCGCTTGATAACAAACTCACCGATGAAGTTAAAAAGAACGTGCTTTGTTATATAGATGATTTAATCATATCTTCACCAAATGTCAAGGAATATCTTATACACTTGCGTAAGCTTTTTGAAAACCTGAGAGACGCAAATATAAAGGTAAACTTCGATAAGTGCCGTTTCATGATCGAAGAAATTAATTTTCTCGGACACACCATTGACCAGCATGGATATCACCCGAACTTACAGAATGTGGAAGCTATTATGAGGTTCCCAAAGCCCACTAAGGTCAAACAAGTGCGAGAATTTGTAGGTGCATACCAATTCATTAGCAGTCATTGTCCAAAGTATTCAGAGATTATGGCACCTCTCTATGACTTGCTAAAGAAAAATAACCGTTGGAAATGGAGTAGTACCGCTGACGACGCGTTTGAGAAAGCTAAGGAGATGTTGAAAAACAACGTGAAATTAGAATATACGGATTTTGAACGAATATTCTACATAGAATCCGATGCATCACGTGTAGGCATTAGTGCAGTCTTATACCAAAAGGACGAAGAAGCAAATAAGCACTACATTGCGTTCACCGGAAGAAAGCTCAAGAAACACGAAGAGAACTACTTCACGACAGAACTAGAGGCGTTAGCTTTCGTGACAGCTCTTCAAGTGTGGAAGAAGATATTAATCGGACACCAGATTATAATTATCACCGACCATAAGGCACTTCAATTTATGCTTCAAACCGATATGTCGAGTGATAGATTGACTCGATGGGCCATTTTCACTCAACAATTTGATGCTACAATAGTCCACCAGCCAGGTAACGACAATTTGTTGGCTGACGCAATATCACGTAACCCAGTTAGAAATTTGCAGAATAACCATGTACAATTGGAGGAAGAAGATCAGGAAACCGTTAGGAGATTAGCCCGAATCGGTGTGTCACAGAAGAGACACGCTCCAATTAGGAAAATGTACAGGTTCCTTAAGGGTTACATGGACACAGCAGATCTAGATTATGCTGCTACTCAAAGGCGATCACGATACTATGTATTGAGCGGAGATCTTGTGTGTAAATACGCAGACTCCGAGCACACTAAGATTCGTATAGTCGTGCCCCCTAATCTTGTCACAAAGTTAGTGTGGTTGGCACACCATTCTATCGGACATGGAGGTTTAGATAAAACCCTCAGTACTCTTAAGGAGAGGTTTGTCTGGACCAACATGAGATCCACTATAGCGAAAATTATAAGATCATGTAATAAATGCCAGAGAGGAAAATTCGCATCAGAATTGTTGAAAGGAAGACCCAGAGCTATGATACCTTCTAAACCACGTGAGCTGATGGCCACGGACATTTTTGGTCCTTGTCCGAAGGGATATCAGGGTAATCAGTTCCTGTTAGTGACTGTTGATGTCTTCACTAAATTCGTTACCATTAATCCCATGCAAAAAGCCAATACCAGAAATGTTTTGAGAAGATTAGAGAATGCTGTGTTTCCGAAGGCTGGGAAACCGGAATATCTCTTATCGGACCATGGAGCGCAGTTCACTTCAGCCGAATTCGCAGCAGACATGGAAAGGTTGGGAATTAAGCACATATTTTCAAGCGTGCGTTATCCAGAGTCAAATTCAAGCGAACGCTATATGGCAGAATTTAGCAAATTCTGCAGAATTTTCTGCCCAAATGATCACCCCTGTTGGGTAAAATACGTGCCAATGATTGAGGATTGTTTGAACTCCACAGTTCAAGAAAGCACGGCAGAAGTTCCTATGATTCTTCACGTAGGAAGGAATCCAGAAAGGCCATGGGACAATGTATTTGATTTCATTCCCAGAGATTCTGATTTAGGAAGACAAGCGAGGATCGATATGGCGAAAGAAGGACTACAGAAAGCAGCAGAGAAGCGCTTGAAACGAAATGCAGGAAAATGTTTCGGTACAACGTTGGAAATTGGAAGTAAGGTCCTATTGCGCAGACCTGTGAAAGCGGACGTGAGCACTAAGATATATCCCAAGTTCGGAGTTATCTTTATTGGCCCGTTCCGCATAACTAATGCTTATGGGAACAACTGTTATGAGTTATTTGACGATGAAAACAACGTTATTCTAGGAAAATTCAACGCTAAAAATTTGAAAAAGTATCATTTAGGGACTAGTGGGTGCAGCAGAAGCAGTATGTGGGAGGACAAGTAGTAAGAAGAGGTGGAAGGAAACACCATGGTGGAATGAGAAGACAAAAGATATAGTAAGGGAAAAGAATAGAGCCTTTAGGAGGTGGTATCAAAATAGGACGGTAGAGACAAGGGAAGAGTACCAGGAAAGAAAGAAGGAGGCGAAGAGAGTGGTGGCTGAGGAGAGAAGGAAGTGGATGGAAGAGTGGACAAAGATGATGGAGGAGGATAGTGAAGGTACAAAAAAGGTCCTGTATGGGATGGTAAAAAATAAGAGGCGGAAGGATCCTACGGATTATGTTAGAATGGTGAACAAAAGGGGACAAGAGATAGAAAATAGGGAAGAACTGAAGAAAATGTGGAAAGAATATTTTGAAGAACTTCTGAACCCAAATGGAAAAGATGGTGAGGAGGAAGAAATCGGGAAAGAGGAAGATGAACTGCAAACAGAAAAGGACTTAACATGGAAAGAAGTGGAAGATGCAGTGAACAAGATGAAAGGAGGGAAGGCACCGGGTGTGGATGAGTTGAGGGTGGAGATGGTGAGAGCAGCAGGAGAGGTGGGGATACAGTGGCTGTACCGAGTGATGAGGACAGCATGGAAGGAAAGGAAGACCCCAGAGGACTGGAAAAAAGGAATCATTGTCCCGATCTTCAAGAAAGGTAGTAGAACAGATTGCAGAAACTATCGGGGAATAACACTGATGAGTCATTGTGCAAAGATCTTCGAGAAAGTTTTGGAAAAGAGAATTAGGACAAGGATAGAAGGAGGGATGAGGGAAGAACAACATGGCTTCAGAGCAGGAAGGTCCACAGTGGATTTGATTTTTGCTGTAAGGCAGTTACAAGAACAGCACTATGAGTATGGAACAGATCTACTGATGGCCTTCCTGGACATTGAGAAAGCATATGACAGTGTATGCAGAAACAAAGTATGGAAGTCCCTGGAGGATAGAGGAGTAGAGAAATGGACTATAAAGAGGATAAAGGAGATGTACAAGGGAAGCGTGAGCTGTGTGAAAGTGGGAGTAGAGAGATCTGACTGGTTGGAACAAAGAAACGGCCTGAAACAAGGAAGTGCACTGTCACCGTTACTTTTCATTGTGGTGATGGATGACATAATGACCCGAGTGGCACAAGTAATTGGGGACGGAAAGATGAAAGCAATGGTGTTTGCAGATGATTTGATGATTTGGGGAAACAAGGAGGAGGAGGTACAGGAACAGTTGGACGTGTGGGAAGGAATAATACAAGGATATGGGATGAAATTTAGCATAAATAAGAGTGAGATGGTGATCACAACAAGGAAGAAGGAAAGAACCACAACGGGAATAACAGTTGGTGGGGAACAGCTGAAGAAAGTGGAGAGTTTCAAGTATCTGGGAAGCCTGATACAAGATAATGGAAGAAACGATAGAGAAATAAATGAGCGGGGGAGGCAGGCAGAAACATTTCGGAGGAGTGTGAGAAGCATGTTATGGAGCAAGGATGTCCCTCAGAACAGCAAAAAGATCATATATCGGACGTACTATGTCCCTATCCTGACGTATGCCTCGGACACCTGGGTTATGAAAGGAAGGGAGAAGAGCAAAATACAGGCCAGTGAGATGAGGTTCTTGAGAAGCAGTATTGGAGCTACAAAGATGGACAGAATAAGAAATGAGAGGACCAGAGAATTAATGAAGGAGGAACCATTACAGGATGGTATAGAGAAATTTAGACTTAGATGGTATGGACATGTAAAACGAATGGAGGAGAAGAGGATACCCAGGAGAGTACATGAGACGAAGTGGGAAGGAAAGAGACCGAGGGGAAGACCGAGAGACAGGTGGCTGAAGGGGGTGGAAGAAAGCGTGAAGAAGAGAGGAGAAGACTGGACAAGGGTGGAGGCTGAGAGATGGTGGGAAGACAGAAGACGTTGGAGAGGCTTGTGTTCCAAACAGACCCGGCAAGTGGCTGGAAACTGTGCAAGATGATGATGATGATCATAAGAAAATAGGCTAAAATAATTCAATATACCAGTTCAAGTGACATATCAAAAGTCTTGAATTAGTATGATTAAAAACAATTTGCAACTGTTTTAACTTGAGATGACGGAGGAATGCCCCCGTAAATTGAATTATTTAGGGACAAAATGAGAGTATTTTCCGTCCCCATGATAAAATTTAACTAGCAAATATAATTTCTGGAAGTGTGACACGAGAGTGTAGTGTTACAAGCTCGAGACTGTGGGAGAGCCTGATCACGTGATAAGTTGCACAATGGACGCCTCTAGAAGGCTATATTTAGCATAGCAACAGCGAGTTTGGAAATTAATATTATAAATATTGTTATAAATTATGCTATTGGATCCCAGTCCAGAGCCAATGAGAACAGGTCTTATTGAAGGCGGGATCATCTTTAATTACACAATATGAGGAAATTATGCATTTAGGCCCTTAGAAGAAGATTTTCATATTTGGTAATGGAGAGAATATTAAGAGAAATTATGTCTGATACTTTAAAAACCGCAGATCGGTTAATCTTCGCAGTAAAAAGAATTAGTAATTTACGCGCTAAAATTATGGTGGGAGATTGATTTGGCCGCCAAAAATTCGACTTGGAGAGGGAGATCCAAGGATCGAGGTTCTTATTCCAGCAGACTTTGAAGAGTGAGGAAGTGTTTTTACTGGGTTAACGGAGATCCCAAGGCTTAGTCCGAGTGCGACGACTGTCGACTTGTGGAGACGCGAGAATAGCTAGGTGGAACGTTAGAGATCACCGCACTTCCATTCTACGTGAAGTTGCGAGGAACATTGCATTGATTATATCTCATATATAATTGAGATCTGAAGTTAAATAAGCATATATACATAAAGAACAGGTCGCCTACTATATATTGTGAAAAGTCTAGCGCTTTAATATTCACCGGTTCGACAATATCAGCCTGTCAAGTTAAGATTTCCAAATGTGTTGGAAATAAAGCTGAATATCATTATAAATTGCAACGTGAAGTTGGCGAACGCAGTTCAAGTGAACAGTGGCGGAGAATTTTCATTATTGGCGCAACACATTAACATTAATAAAATGACTATTATTATTCTTCAAACGTTATCATTCAGCATAATTAATATTGTTGATATGATGAACTAAACAGTCATGCGCCAGAGACATATTCGTTAACAGGAGTTAAGATACAACGATGGAGCTTCGTTAGACAACGTATTCTTGAATACAGACGTAGTGTACGGTCCATCTTTTGCATTTTCGTCAGTCTACGAACACTAATATAACATCAATTAGCAATGGAAATATTTATTTCACCATTTATATGAATATTTCCATAATTATATTCCAATGATGAAGCTGATCCATATTTACGACGGAGAATGAAGACTTTACAGATGAGATTTGTCAAGATGCTAGGGTGGAAGTGCAAAAACAACTAGATGCACTAAACGAAAATATTCAGAAGTATGGCCTGAAAATCAGTATAGAGAAAAGCAAGACCATGGTGATGACAAGAGGGGATAGACAAGGAAAGGGCACTGTGAAAATTGGAAGTCAGAGTTTGGAAATTGTGGACACGTTCAAATACCAAGAAGTGAATTGATGCAAACTGGTAGGTTGGACATGGAGATTGGCAGGAGGGTACAGCAGAGCAATGCATTCTATCAAAGTGTAAGAAAACTTGTTTGGGATAAGGCAGTACCAAGGAAAAGCAAGGAGGTAATGTATAAAATGTACTATGTACCCATATTAACTTACGCAGCTGAGACTTGGACCCTGACGAGCAGGCAAGAGAGTAGAATCCAAGCCAGTGAAATGAAATTCCTACGAAGTATGATAGGAAAGACAAGGAAAGACAGAGTGAGGGATGAAGATGTTAGGAAGGAAGTTGGGATGGGAAAACTAAATGAAAGAATTGAGAAGAATAAACTAAGGTGGTTTGGACATGTAAAGAGGATGGAGGAAAAGAGAATACCAAGACAGATGCTGGAGGCGAAGTGCAAGGGTAAGAGAGCAAGGGGAAGACCTAGAACAAGGTGGATCGATTCAGTGAAGAACAGCGTGAGAAAAAGGAATCTGGACTGGGACAAGATCGTGGAAGAAGAATTGTGGAAGGAAGGAGGAAAGTGGAGAAGTGCCATAAATACCCCGACCCGGCAGGAGCTGAATAAGGGGAAATGATGATGATGATGATGATGATGATGATGCTAGGGTAGCACAGCAACACAGAAGAATTTGCCAGAAGGATGTCGTTCGAGCCCAGGCGAATGTTGGTGAATTCCAGAGAGGGACTTTTCTTATCTCTGAGGTCGCAGATCCGAGGTTCGAATGCAGATCCATCTCAGTGTCTTGTACTGAGAAACATCTAAAGTATTGTGGCAATACTTACATAGATCTTCAAGATTTCGTCCAAATAAGGTATTAGTGTATCTCAATTGTTATATAGAGCTTGATTAGTAACATTCTGAGCCGGCGATCTGATTCCATATTTTCAGCGATATTATTCCATATTTTCAGCGATCTTATTCCATATTTTTCTATAGTTTCATATTTCATGTATTTCAGTGCTTTTTGTATTTTACACTTCAGATGTGTGTTGAGATTTTTATATTTCGTGATTATTTAGAAGATGATTGCATTTCATCTATTTTTCAATTGTATTCTACGGATCAGTTGTGGAACTGACATTAAAATTTTGTTTGAGGAATCATATTGCCTCATAGGAGACTAGTCGTTTCGACTCTCGAATTTTAATAATTTCATTTAAACCAAGTATTCTGACATTGTGTCATAGCTTCAAATTAAATTCTTATTAAATTTAATTCGAGCACTTTAATGTAACAACATATTACTTCAAGAAAAGAAGAAACATCGAATGATATTGCTATATCATTATTGTACATAAACAATCGACGATCTAAGAAATACTAGTCGTTTGATAAGACCGAAGTCTTTATCCCTATGAACGTTCTTTGTGTAGAGTGGAAAAATATTACTACATTGACAAACCTTTATTATTATTTGTAAAGCTAAGAGCTTTGTTCATTTAATATGTTAGAGGAAATACCTTTTGATAGAAGATTATTCAAATCTTTGGCTAGGAATTCAAAGCTAGTTTATCCCGGTCAAGATTGAATTCTATCTGACACTATAAATAACATGTGTGTTATTTTATCCTATTTGTGCAACATCACGTCATTTGTGGACATGATATTACAACGATAAACAATTTAAAGCTTGACAAGTGAGATGAAACAGGAGTATTATTTTTATTACATGTATTTGCGACAGACGAGTTAACAGTTAATTATCTTGTTGTGGAGTAAACTTTAGGAGGTTAATCACGACTGTCTAATATCATTCATTACAATTGGAGGTTTCGTTTGAAGAACTTACGTATGTATAATTGTAGTCCAGTAGTCATGTGCAATGATACTGAGGGTCATGCCATTATTTGAGAGAAGTTCCTACATAAGATATGTTAATAACAATTAATCCCTTTTGATTATTGTTTAACATAGTAGATGATAATTTTTTATGCCATATATACTGTTATATGAGGTTTTGTAGAGCTATGGGGTGCTCAGGCGAGGGAATTCCGCATTTTAAGGAAGTCAAAATATTGTTGTACTTTGATAAAAAGTGCATGTATCATGATAAGAGCCGTTGTATACAAGTAGTCCAGTTTTTGTGAATTAACGATGTAGCTGTGTTAACAGGAGAGTTTCTGTGGAAATGCAACTTGAGAAAGATTGTCTACTCACGTCTATAATACAATTATTAAATTTTATTAAACCCGAAGTGATGTAATTACGTACAGTTTACCTTAATTAGTCGACTGTAGTATGCCGATAATGTAATGAAACCTATATAAGACGATGTGTAAGCAGTATATTAAAACTACAGAACGTTAGAGAAGGATGGTTATGTGAAAAACCAGTGTATATATTTAGTTATGAATTATATTGTAACCGAAAAATTAGAATCTCGAAAGTGTCGCGTTAGCAACACTAGATAACGGATATTATTATAAACATATTACATGTAAATAATTTTTGTGGAAATGATTAAATTAGTTAAATAATTTAATAGGTTTTATTAATCAATTGTTTTGGAACAGTGTGTGTTTATGAGCGGATGTTTTCGGTGTGAATGAATGAATTCATTGTTAAGAGCATATGTGGAACCGAATTGGTCTAGAACAATTACGATGTGCGAATGAAAGTGTGTATACATTTTTTTAGTATGATTGTTTAAGAAACAAAGTAGTTATGTGAACTTTCGTAAGATCTAAATGTTAATTTTTTCGTGTTTTATAAATGAACACACTAGCAGTCTCTGTGCACTAGCGAGAATGATTCACCGTTAGCAGTGGAGAGCAATGACATAATATAAACAGGTGTAGACTCACAGCCTTGTATTTATTGTATAAACCAGTTTCGAGTTCGGCGTGGTGCCGGTGTTTCATTGATGAAACGAAGTTTCTGCACGTGCGTTCTACAACGCAGGCTTGTGAATGAAACCATGTGTCTGGAATGCCATTAAGAGGCTTCATTAAACGTTTTTATTTTACGCTGTGTAGGCCTAGAACAAGCCAAGATTTTATACTCATAATTTTTAATACAGCATTGTAGTAAGATGTAGAGTTGAAAGTAGGTGTGAATGTTTGCGTGTTTTTAATTTTAATGTCTATTGTTAAATTCGTTTATTGTTATTATGTTTATAGTAGATTAGTTTACCCTAGCTTGCCACGGTGGGTGAGTGGTTATAGTGTCGGGCTACCAACCCCAAGAATGCAGGTTCGCTCCTGGCCATGGTAAGTGATTTTTGTATGGCGACAAAAATGACGACACTCATGTCATACGTTGTTGGCATGTTAAAGAACCCATTTGAATTCAGTAGGCCGTGTTCAATGGCAAAATTAATCTCGGGATTTTCCGCCAACACAAAGTTCCTCCATTCTCTACTTGAAAGCGCTGTAGTGTCAAGGAGTTTAGATATCTAACCTCCTTGACTTTCATAGCGTTCAAAGGAACGACAAAATTCGACATGCAAGCTACCCTCTGGGTGTCAATTAACAAAGCTTGCACCAGGCACCCGAGGCCATACGATATTATTATTATTATTAGTTTACCCTATTGTTAATAAATTTTGTTCGGATTGTTTTCCATTGTTGTTGGAGTGTGATTCATTTTAAATATAAGGAGCAGAGTATTGTGGATGTAGTGTAGGCGAAGCTGAAGTCCCAGTCCCCGAGGTAAGTAAAGGTGAGTGCCCCGTGTAGTTGGTTGTTGATCCACAATATTCTGGTATCTGCTGTCTGTAAATCCATAAAGACCATGTTGGAAGCGATTTCTAATGTAGTATTTGCCGGAGCAGTTAGAAATAGGCAATCCAGCGGGGGCAATAAATATTCCAACAGGATCCTTTCCGGATTATCGGGTACAGTGCCAATCTCTGCCACCGCGCGCGCTTATTGTTTCCGTTGCATTGCCGTCCCATTTCCGTTTAATCGTCCTATTTCCGTTTCATTTTTTTTTTACAATCACCCCCACAAAAATATACAGCAACCGAGTGGAAAGATGTTACACATCACTAAACAATTACACATAACACTTCAATAACAATTAAACCGGGGTATTTACACAAATCGCCATTCTGTCATTAAACACACCTATATGTTTGATGGAAGGCTCTAAGACTGTGGCAGGTAGAGGGTTCCAGTTATCAATGGTAAGATTTACGAAGGAATATTTACCGTAATTTGTACGCTGTGGTCGGCCCTTAACTTTGAAAGAATAATCACTCCTACTCTTGTTAGTGGGATTTCCAATACGTTTGCTAAGCTCACCCCATGCTGGTTGATTTCTATACGTGTTGTACACAGCAGAAAGTAAGTTTCGGAAACAATTTGTTTTCAAATATGGTGCATTAATTTTAGATTGACGTTCGTACTTGGGTGTGTGTGGAGTTTGATAACCTGTTTGATTGTAATTGCGGTGTTGCGCGTGTATTTGCAATTGGGGTTGGAATATTTACAAATGACGCCCGTGTTCTTAATTTAGGTATCATATGCGCATTCACCTGAAATAGAAGTGAAAAACTACTTTTGGGTTAGTTGAGGTGGGATTCGAACCCACCTCTTCTCAGTTCTGCTTCACGAGCCTCAGTGTACCCCGTCCCAGCCCACACACCGCAATTACATTTCCTGGCAGAGCCGGAATTCTTTAGGTCATCCCTACCAAAGACCAGAAGAGACAGTGTCAGGAATGAATATGGAAGGAGAGACATGCAGGTGAACTTGATCATGGAGGAAAGGATGAGTGTGTGATTAGATTAAAGTGGTCTGGTCATGTGAAGCGGATGCATCCTACCCGAACTCCAAGCCAGTATTTGGAGATGGAGGTGTCAGGAAGAACACCAATTGGATGTCTTAGGAAGAGAAGGACAGACCCGATTAAGGAAGATCTCATAAGGAGAGGAGTAACATGGGATGCAGTGGGGACAGGAAAGCTAAACCAGGTGAGGACTAATTGGAGGCATATCGTTCACAATGGTTCTACCCGGCTCGCTGGAAGGATATCCTAATGATGATGATGACCTCTGTGGTGACAACCAAAAATGATAATCACTACGTCTGAGAAAGACTTAAGGGTGCCCGCAGGAGGGGGGCAAGGAGGGGCCATGGCACCCCCCAGGAATCCCGAGAATATTTCGATTGTTCATCATCACACCAGTTTATTTCATAAATTGAAGTTAGGATAGTTAACTGATTTAAATGTAGGGATAATTCCACAGTTCTATTTAAATTAGTAATTTTGGATTATATGAAAATATCTCCAGTTATTTACAAAATTGGCGAACTGTATTAACAATACCATTTTAATGAACTGCTTGATTTCTGTCGATACATGGTGATACAAGTACTTTTTACCTGTTTTTTAAGAAATGAACATTATGACGATGATTCACAAAAAAAAGCGAACTTCCATGGACAAAAACTATGAACTAAAAAATCCGATTCCTCCTATTCAGGCCATAAAGATAATGTACCCAACGGCTCCAGAGCAGCCAAATGATGAATATCACGAAGCAAGTAAGAAATTAAATGAAAATTGCAGGGGGGGAAGGGGGGTACGTCTCATCATCGCCTAGTATGCAATAAAATAAATGAAAAATATTTCTTGCCCCTGCCCGAGAAAAATTCTGCGGACGCCCATGGGCAGACTAGGTACTTTTACGTCAGGCTCATCTTCCCAGACACGGACCTGATGACTAACAAGTAGTTCCGTTAAGAACTATACAGCCTATTTTCATATAACCTACTTATGTTAATAGCCTCTATCTACATACAACATTTCAGTTTGATTGCTGTAATAGATTCGTAAATGTTGAGAACCGACTAAATATTTCGGATGGTCGCCATGTTGGATTTTATTAATGTAGGTCCTAGAGTTATGTATTGTTACATGAAGATTATTGTGTAGGTGTAGCATTCAATATTCAATCGCATGATTAGGACACAAGAAGTAACAAGGAGATTTTAAAATTTCGCACAGCTGCCATCTTGTGGTTATGGAAACAATTGAAAAAATTAGATGCCAGTGGATTATCATTCGTATAAGGATTTACTGTACCAAGTTTCACTGCACTCGGATGGTTAAATTGCGAGAAACGACCATGTGAATATTTATACTTCGCGTCGCCACCATGTTGGATTTGCGATCACCAGGTTATTTAAAGTCCTATAGGTGAACTTAAGTTGATAGCCCCTATGAACATAAAAAATTCAGTTTGATTGCTGTAATAGATTCGTAGATATTCAGAGCCGTCTAAATATTTCGGATGGTCGCCATGCTGGATTGATAAATGTATAGGCCATAGAGTCATGTACCATTAAAGGAAAATTATTGCGTAGGTTCATTATTTAAACTTTCACATCGATCGCATGATTACGACTCAAGAAATAAAAACTTAATTTTAAAATTCGCAATGCCGCCATCTTGAGGTTATGTAAACAATTGAACTAAATTAGATACCAGTGCATTACGATGTGTATAAACATTTGCTGTACCAAGTTTTATTGCGTTTGGAACATTAAATCGCGAGAAGGGTCTATATAAAATTTTCAAATTCGCTTGGCCGCCATATTCGTTTTGTAGTTATCCGATTTTTGAAAGTCTTATGGATGAATTTCCAGTAGTGCCCTTTATCTTCGTACAAAATTTCAGGGTGATACCGTTAATAGTTTCAGAGATACAGAATGCCGGTGAAATATTTCGCACAGCCGCCATCTTGAGGTTATGTAAATAATTGAACGAAGTTAGATGTCGTTGCATTACAATGTGTATAAACATATACTTTACCAAGTTGTATTTCGTTTGGTTGGTTAAATCGCGAGAAACGTCTATTTAAATGTCGCAAATTCGCATGGCCGCCATGTTGGTATTGTAGTTACTAGTTTTTCAAAAGTCACATAGGTGAACTTCTAGTAGCTCCCTTTATCACCGTAAAATATTCCAGGGTGATATCGGTAATAGTTTCGGAGATATTGAATGGTGGTGAAATATTTCGCACAGCCGCCATGTTGGATTGGTGAGACGTAACAAAATTTGAGGGGCACGGTCGGGGTCGCCCGGAGTAGTGCTATGAACTAACCGATTTTCATTGAAATCGCTTTAGCCGTTTAGAATTTATTAGGGGGACACACACACACACCTCACACACACACACACGCACACACACACGGACAAAAGGTGATCTCATAAGACTATTTTTTCAAAATTGAAAATAGGCTAAAAATGACGACAAACCCTTGATATATTTTAGCAACAAACAACATCTTCCCAGACGGTCGCGCTGCATCTTTCTTATGTTCATTTCAGACCGGCAGGACTTGGACTTCTTGCTGTGAGTCGCAATAAGATGCGCAGTGGGAGACATTAATAAAAGAACTGGAAGCAAAGTAATTTCAAAGAACCTAACGATATGAAAAAACATCATCTATAAAACAAAATAAATGCGACTGTCTTCTTACAGATGAACGTACAATACTTGAAACCGTGAAGTAAAGACAGAGAACTCGCAAACACAGCACACTTAACCTTTGTGCCACAGGCAAAACAATTCGGAATATATCTGTGATGGATCGTTCAGCGTATCCTAAAGTTAGCTGAAAACATGTTCATATGAGGTTTAGAAGTAAAATTGATAAAACTACTCGGTACTGGTAAATGTTTGGTTCTTAAGGGAGGAGGGGGGGGGGGGGGGGGGGAGGGATACCACTCAAGGACCCAAAAACTTAACGATATTAAATTTATGCCCTGCGTCAAGCATACATATTCTACAACAATTATACACATTTTCTATACAGAAACCAGACAGCAGTCATTCGAGCTGAAGGACATGAGAAAGAAGCTGGTATTCAGAAAGGTGTAAGGCAAGGCTGCAACTTATCACCCATACTTTTCAATCTTTACATTGAACAAGCAATGAAGGAAATTGGAGAAAATTTTTAAGTGGGAGTGAAGATTCAAGAAGAAATAATTTCAAATCTGAGATTTGCCGATGCCATAGTCATCTTGGCCGACACGCCTGAGGATTTGAATGAGTCTTTGAATGGTATAGATTCCGTCTTGAGGAAAGTATTCATGATGAAAATTACTAAATGTAAAACAAAAATATTGGAATGCACCCGAAATAATTCAGAAGCATCTATGGACATCAAATTGGCAGGTGAAAAGTTGAAGGAAGTAGGAGACTTCTGTTAATTAGGAAGCAAAAAAACCATTGAATAACGAAGCAAAGATGATATAAAAAGTAGGTTGGCTCAGGCAAGGAAAGCATTTCTACAAAAAAGGAATATTGCGCATTGGAAAGTTTGTTTCAGGACATAGACCTGCTGAAAAACTGGCAGTCACCAGGAACATCTCTCCTGTCCCACTCGTCTTAACACTTCTTCATTTGTACTCTATCTACCCATCTAATCTTCATCACTCTCCTGTAACACACATTTCAAATTATTTTATTCTCCTCTTCTCTGCACCGCCAACAGTGCAAGTTTCTCTTCCATAGAACGCCACGCTACAGACAAAGACTTTCAAAACTGATTTTCTAATACCTAAATCTATACTCGATGTCAACAGATTCCTTTTCTGCATAAATTCTTCCCTTGCCTGAGCCAACCTATTTTTATATCGGCTTTGCTTCGTTCATCACTGGTTATTTTGCTACCTAACAAGGGAACTGTCCATACGGTCATATCGAAACCGACAATGAAATTTCGCAGAGATGATGAGGAAACCATAAATTGGCGATGTACAAAAAATTAGCTGCCATTTCGAACTGCAAGGTCTCGAAATCTTGATACAAAATCCGTGTGACAACGGAACTACTGAACAACCCTTGCATCTTGCTGGCTCGTGCGGCGCACAGCGGAGTGGAGTTGCAATTGTGCTGGAGAGAGATTTTTTTTTAAAATTTGAATTTATTGTTTCTCTTATACAGGCCACTGAGGCTACAAAGCCTCTTTATGCAGCTCTCTTCATTCAGAGGGCGGTTAAATACATTAGAATAAATGAAGAAAGAAAAAACTTAACCTATACATACAGTTAACAATAGAAGTTCTTGTTATTACATCTGTTCACATTGATCATGATAGAGAGAAAGAACCGGCAGGCTACCACGCGCCAAGGACACTTCATTGTTAGGGAACGAATGTGAAATGAGGTTCATTAATCGCATGATAACAACAGAAATATTTTTGGCACCATGCACAACGAATATGCACTTTGAGACCACATTGTTCTTCACAGTTTTCCTTGCCTATTTGAAGGCAATATTTCGCAGGTACTTCGAACTCGGGAGGTCTCTCCGTTGTGTAATTGGTTGCGAACAGCGAATATTTAACCATGTCCTTGAACCGTGGGGAAGAAAATTGAAAATGAATGAAGTATTGCATTTTCAATGCGCTGTTTCTCTGATATAGACTACATCAAACTGAGCGTCTTCACTATCCGACACAATTTCAGTTAAACGACGATACAAAGCTTTCCATTCCCGGAAGAAAAACTTATCCAAGGGCTGTATTTTCCCTGTAGTGCCGGAAGGAATCTGGAGAATTTCTATACCGTTGCCTGAAAGAATGTCTTCAAGACAGCTTTTATCACTATAAGTAGTCCAGGAATCTAATAGTAGCAAACACTTCTCTTCCGCAAATGGGAAAAAGAAATCTTTAAACCAATATTTTAATTCCCTTTTCCCCATTTTTCCTGATTTTTTAGCTGTTACCGGCATGAAACAATCTTTGTAAACTCTCGGGCCGAATGTTCCAGTTGCCTCCTGTAGTACAATGAATAATTTCGGGAAAAGTGTACCGGCCATATAAATTGTAGGCATAATTGTGTACGAATGGGTGAGTGCATGAACTGATTGAGCAACTGTTTCTGTATGTTTCTCACTAACAAACGATAGAGTCCTTTTCGCTTTCATTTCGCGCACGAAACCACTCTGATCTGTATTGTACATGTATATTGAAGAAGGGGTGTAGTCTAAAAATCGCTCTTTAGCTGCTTCTACAAATTTCTTTGCGACTCGATCTTTTTCGTCTTCTTCTTGCAGAAACGTACGATGTCGCAGCACCTAAAATAAGCAACAACAACAACAACAGAGTTTCTACCTCCCCTGTTTCATTGTCACCATACACTATCACATCACTACCATTGAGCTGTCTGAATAACATGTAGGCCTACTCTATTACCCCTTTATAGGGCTGAACTATTATTAATATATATTATTTGTATTTATTTAATTATTTTATCCTAATTTTAATTTATACATTTTATTTGTGTTATCTTTTTAATTTTTATGTTTATATATTTTTATAATTTTATTTTTGTATAATTTTTATGATCTATTTTTAGCCTACTGTTCACTTTTGCAAAAATGAGGAAAAAGTAGACTTATGAGATCGATCCGGGAAAATGTGGGTCTGTCTGTCTGTCTGTCTGTGTCCCCCCCCCCCCCTATCAACTCCTAAACGGCTGCAGCAATCGAAACCAAATTTATTACGAGTAAAGATGTATACCGGAATATCTCAAGCCCATATTTGAAAATGATGTCATTGCTACCAACTGCTGAAAAAACGCAATAGAAATTTGAGCTCCATGTTGGATATCAAGGAAGGCAAAATTGGCACACATGTAGATAATACTATTTCAGTTTAATTTCCAGGAGGCCATACATGGCAGTGTTGCCAAAATAATTTTAAGCCTTCTGATAGGTCCGATTTTAAATGCATATAACTTCTTCACAATTAATTGGATTTCAACCAAATTTTGTATGTAATATGTGTACATAAACAGATATGACTGAGTGTATTCTTATGAGCAACCAGGATTGCCAACTGTTAATAATTGCTCTCTCTATTTTCTTCATCCAAATACCAATATATCTGAAAGTATGCAAGCCGACAGCTTCAAACTATGCACACGTATAGTACCTGACATTTTCGATTAATTTGGAGTAACTTACATACTTCAGTTCTACCAACATGATTCTAAGCCTGCTGATAGGACCAATTTTTAAATACATGTAACTCCTATACTATGAGTTGGATTTCAACCAAATTTCGTATGTGCTATGTGTAAGATAACACATATGACTATAAGTATTCTTAAGAGCAATCATGGCTGCCAACTGTTAATAAATGCTGTCTGTACTTTTTTACCCTAATATCAATATATCAGAAAGTATGCAAGCCAACTGCTCTATACTTTGCACACGTATAGCATCTGACACTCTAGATTAATTTGGAGTAATTAATACAAGTCAGTGCTGCCAACATGATTCTATGCTTGCTAATAGGTCCAATTTTAAAATACATGTAACTTCTATACTAACAAATGGATTTCATCCAAAATTGGCACAACAAGATATAATATATACGATTATTTCTAATTAGCACACGCATGACATTGTTGCCAACATGCTTTTACGCGTGCTGATAGATCCAGTGTCTAACTGCATGTAACGTCCATTGGACTTCAACCTAATTTTGTATTCTGTACCTTAAGAGATGGAACTAAGAATATGGTCAGTCACCAGGGCTGCCAACTGTAGTGCTCTATTAGGCTACATATTACCAGGAATATTTCGAACTAATTGGACATTTCGATATTACCAACATAATTTCGTCATTATTCTAGATAGGTTCATATACTGTAGAATAATCATTGGCATTAAAAGTAGGCTCTTTAATTCGTCACGGAACTTCTTGTTATAATTCTAATTCTGTAAGCTTATTTTTTTATTTTAAAATGTAAAAGCTTACTTAATTTTGATTGTAATTTTAATTTTTAAGCATATTTATTTTCAATTTTTTTTTATCATATTAAATGTTTACGTTTCAATTTTAATTGTATCTGCAAAGGGAATTAAATTTCATCAAGCAACTTTTCCACGGAACTAACGTAATGCATATTCTAGAACATAAGCCGGATTCATGACTGCTCTCTCAAAGGAACATACAGTATGTTAACTGCCTGGCACAGAGCGCTCAGGGTTACGCGCACGATTCAGCCGGTCACCAGAGCTGTCCATGTCGAGCTATATGCTAGCGCGTGCAATCCTATTAGAAATCTCCGTGCCGATTTCAGGACCTTCCAGTTCGAAATGGCACCTAATTGTTTGTACATCACTAATTTATGGTTTCCTCATCATCTCTACGAAATTTCATTGTCGGTTTCGATATGACCGTATGGACAGTTAGTTCCCTTGTAAGTAACAGAAGTCTCTTATTTCCTTTAGCTTTTCACTTGCCTATTTGACGACCATAGGTGTTTCTAATTTATTTCGGCTCCATTCCACATTTCTTTTACATTACTTGTTGATTTTCATCACGAATTCTTTTCTGAAGACAGAGTCCATAAATGCATTCCAATCCTCTGGTGAATCGGTAAAGATGACAATCTGGGAATTGAAATTATATCTCCTTGAATCTCTATTCATACTTTCACCGTTTCTCTAAAAAAAACAGAATTGCTGATGATAAAAACAATAATTTGTGGCATGTAAAAAACCTACCACTGCAAGTGGTGTTGTGTAGCAAAATTTGCAGGTTATATCTGACTGGTTAGGAAACGCTCTATCAAGTTCCAACATTCGCCGCTAGTGTTAGTGACAGTAGCATCTGGTAGCCAATGATGGAACTACTTGAAATTGAACTTGTTGGGAGCCCTCGGGCGTTCAATCAAAAATACCCAGCTTATGGCCATTGGCTGCGATTCATATATCATAATAATAATAATAAAAACAAGATGTTCAGTAAAGAACATATAGGCTACTTTCTCCTAAATGCATGGGTATTGTTATAACTCTTTGTCCTTTTCAAGGAGTATGATTGAATGTTGGTTGTAGTAGCTTTTTTAAATACAACGTGCTATAGGCCTAGGGATATTAAACATGAATATGAGGTGCCCTTTGCTAGTGCTACCTCTGTACCAAATTTCCTTCATTCGGTTCTACCGTGTTCGAATTAATAGGGGGAATCAATTTTGACATAAAGATGGCCGCCATCCGCAAACTATTAGGCTAATGACCTATTAGATTGGTCAAAGGATGCTCCCTCCATAAAGGTATGTTGTTGCAAAGTTTGGTAGAGATCGGATGGTTATGTTAGTCCGAATTTGATTCAAGCTTTAAACATTTGTGTGGCCGCCATTACGTTTATGTCAATATGGCGGCGATATTAATCATGACACTGAGATGCCCTTTGCTATTGCTATCTCTGTACTAAATTTCGTTCCATTCGGTTTCACCGTGTTTGAATTAATAGGGGGAATCGATTCTGACACAAAGATGGCCGCCATCCGCAAACTATTAGGCGAATGACCTATTAGATTTGTCAAAGGATGCTCCCTCCATAAAGGTATGTAGTTGCAAAATTTGGTACAGATCGGATGATTAGGTTAATCGTAATTTGATTTAAGCTTTGAACATTCGTGTGGCCGCCATTACTTTTCAGTCAAGATGGCGGCGATATAAAATATGACACTGAGGTGCCCTTTGCTAGTGCTACCTCTGTACCAAATTTCGTTCCATTCGGTTCCACCGTGTTCGAATTAATAGGCGGAATCAATTTTGACATAAAGATGGCCGCCATCCTTAAACTGTTAGGCAAATGACCTATTCGTTTGGTCAAAGGATGCTTCCTCTATAAGGGTATGTTGTTGCAAAATTTGGTAGAGATCGGATGATTAGGTTAATCGTAATTTGATTTAAGCTTTGAACATTTGTGTGGCCGCCATTACGTTTCCGTCAAGATGGCGGCGATATAAAACATGACACTGAGGTGCCTTTTGTTAGTACTACCTCTGTACCAAATTTCGTTCCATTCGGTTGCACCGTGTTCGAATTAATAGGGGGAATCGATTTTCACACAAAGATGGCCGCCATCCGCAAACTATTAGGCTGGTGATCTATTAGTTTGGTCAAAGGATCCTCCCCCCGTAAAGGTATGTTGTTGAAAAATTTGGTAGAGATCAAATGATTAGGTTAGTCGTAATTTGATTTAAGCTTTGAACATTTGTGTGGTCGCCATTACGTTTCCGTCAAGATGGCGGCGATATAAAACATGACACTGAGGTGCCTTTTGTTAGTACTACCTCTGTACCAAATTTCGTTCCATTCGGTTGCACCGTGTTCGAATTAATAGGGGGAATCGATTTTCACACAAAGATGGCCGCCATCTGCAAACTATTACGCTGATGACCTATTGGTTTGGTCAAAGGATGCTCCCCCAATAAAGGTATGTTGTTGCAAAATTTGGTAGAGATCGGATGATTAGGTTAGTCGTAATTTGATTTAAGCTTTGAACATTTGTGGGGCCGCCATTGCGTTTCCGTCAAGATGGCGGCGATATAAAACATGATACTGAGGTGTCCTTTGCTAGTGCTACCTTTGTTCCAAATTTCGTTCAATTCGCATTCACCGTGTTCGAATTAATAGGGGGGGGGGGGGACAGACATTCAGAGTACACACACTCACACACAGACACACACACACATCAGATTCACACACACACATACACACACACACACACACACAGACTCTCACACACACATACACACACACAGACAGACACACGTTTTTCGCCCTGTGTTGATCTCATAAGTCTACTTTCATTTTTTGCAAAAATCGAAAGTAGGCTAATAAGCACAAACTAAGAATTCTCCAATCTATAAACTCTTACCATTACACTACAACTCAAGTGAACCACTTTCTCCCGATTTTGGTGATTTCGGAGCAACTTCTTGAAGCTCTTAATAGGGACAGATAACCTCGTAGTTCCGCCCCTTTAAACAATAATAACTAACTAAATAACTTACTAACTAACTAATCTTTTAATATTAGCAGGCAAAGGATTGAAATGTTCCCTGACGCACTGTTCTATTCTACAGGTACTTCGCCCCTTTCCAATGAAGGAATGTTTGCCCCGATTACTATTCCTCTGAATTGCACACTGCAAGAATGACTCCTGAATTCCTTTTTCAACTTCCCGTGAGTATCTTTTCATTTAATTTCCCCTGTGTAAGCTAAGAACATACACAAAAGTATTCTCTTAATTTCATTCCGCCGAAATTTCTCATCTCAAATACGTAACACAGAGTTATTGGCGTTCCTTGCTGCTACTGAACAATAACTTTAAATACATTACACAGAGTTATTGTCGTTCCTCGCTGCTACTGAAGAGTAACTTTAAATACGGTTCGCTACACAGAATTATAGTCGTTCCTCGCTGCTACTGACGAATGACTTTAAATTATGTACGTTTCACAGTGTTATTGTCATTTCTCGTTGCTGCTAAATAAGAATAAGTTAAAATACACCGCACAGGTTTATTATCGTTCCTCGCTGCAACTGAAGAATAACTTTAAATACGCTACGCGATTTATTATCGTTACTCACTGCTGCTACAGAAGAATAAGGTAAAATATGGTGCTTAGAGCTATTGTCGTTCCTCGCTGCTACTGAAGAATAACTTTAAATACGGTACGCTACACGGAATTATTGTCGTCTCTTGCTGCTACTGAGGAATGACATTAAATACGTTACACAGTGCTATTGTCGTTCCTCACTGCTGCTACCGAAGAATACGTTAAAATACACCGCACAGGGTTATTATCGTTCAACGCTGCTACTGAAGAATAACTTTAAATACGCTACGCGGTGTTATTATCGATCCTCACTGCTGCTACAGAAGAATAAGGTAAAATATGGTGCACAGAGCTATTGTCGTTCCTCGCTGCTGCTGAAGAATAACTTTAAATACGGTACGCTACACGGAATTATTGTCGTCTCTTGCTGCTACTGAGGAATGACTTTAAATACGTTACACAGTGCTATTGTCGTTCCTCACTGCTGCTACAGAAGAATAAGTTAAAATACACCGCACATGGTTATTATCGTTCAACGCTGCTACTGAAGAATAACTTTAAATACGCTACGCGGTGTTATTATCGTTCCTCACTGCTGCTACAGAAGAATAAGGTAAAATATGGTGCACAGAGCTATTGTCGTTCCTCCCTGCTACTGAAGAGTAATGTTAAATACGGTTCGCTACACAGAATTATTGTCGTTCCTCGCTGCTACTGAAGAATAACTTTCAGTACACTACGCAGTGTTATTATCGTTCCTCGCTGCTGCTAGAGAAGGATAAGGTAAAATACGCTGCACAGAATTATTGTTGTTCCTCGCTGCTACTGAAGAATAACTTTAAATACGGTACGCAACCCAGATATATAGTCGTTCCTTGCCGCTACTGAAGAATAACTTTAAATACGGTACGCTACACAGTATTATAGTCGTTCCTCGCCACTACTGAAGAATAACTTTAAATACTCCACGCAGTGTTGTTATCGTTCCTCACTGCTGCGACAGAAGAATAAGTTAAAATATGCTGCACAGGTTTTTCGTCGTTCCTCGCTGCAACTGAAGAATAACTTTAAATACGCTACGCAGTGTTATTATCGTTCCTCGCTGCTGCTACCGAATAATAAGGAAAAATACGCTGCACAGAATTTTTGGCGTTCCTCGCTGCTACTGAAGAATAACTTTAAATACGCTACGCTAGACAGAATTATAGTTGTTCCTTGCTGCTACTGGAATGACTGTAAATACTATACGTTAACGTTACACAGTGTTATTGTCGTTCCTTGCCGCTACTGAAGAATAACTTTAAATACGGTACGCTACACAGAACTATAGTCGTTCCACGCTGCTACTGAAGAATGACTGTAAATACTATACGTTACACAGTGTTATAGTCGTTCCTTGCTGCTACTGACGAATAACTTTAAATACGCTATGCAGTGTTATTGTTGTTTCTCCCTGCTGCTACAGAACAGTACGACACTGCACAGTATTGTCTTGCCCGGCTTCTGTTGATGGGTAAGCATCTGATAAGACCAATGCTCACATCAAGGCAGCTCTATTATATGCCTGTGTAACTAATACGGGCTCCAAACCGCATTGTTTGCTAACCTGGTTTCTGCAGCATTCAACTTCAGAATATGCGGGTATCGCTTACTGAGTTAATTGCTCAGCGTAAACCTGCTGCTGTGTATGGGAACAGTAAGCTCTCTAATTAAATGATATTAGATGCTTTAAGATGATCGGATGTGACGTATTTAGAATTCTATAACCCATTAGCACTGAGTTTAACACCCATTTTAAGCGTAACTTATCTTATGTGTGTTTGTGCCTGTCTTTTATCAGGGCTTGGGACACCTTAGCCATGAGTCCCATTAATTCGGATGTGTGTTCAATGTGACTGATAACCTGTGTTTCCTCTGTGACTGTAGTAGTGTGCGTAACTGTAGTAATTATTAGGGTTGGGGTTCTCCTGGACTTGAGGTACTATCCCAGAACTTTTCTGGAGGTACTTTGTAAAAACCTAGGGAAATCCATACTCTGAATAGCCACTGACAACGTGGAGATATCAACCTCCAATATCCGGACTTGCGGTAGCTCCCTGCCAGGGTCATTGTAATTGTTGTTGTTGTTTCATTTCAGGGGCTAGGACATCATGGTCATTTAGCCCCGTGGGGGGGGGGGGGGGGTCGACGTGTCGGTGTACTAACCCCCAAGCTTGCAGGTTAGCTCCTGGCCGTGGTACGTGATTTTTGAAAGGCGGCAAAAATTACGAAACCATGTCATACGATGTTGGCCTGCCAAAGAACCCATTTGAATTCAGTAGGCCGTGTTCATAATGGCAAAATTAATCTCGGGAGTTTCCGACAACACAAAGTTCCCCATTTCTCTACTAGAAAGCTCTATAGTGTTCAAGCAAGATGATCACATAACAACGCGGAAATCAAACCAGAGGCACTATAGTATATGCCTCTGAAACATTGATTTGGACGCTGATCACTAAAGATTTACAAAAATTCCTCTGCACGCCGGAAGGCGGAGGTAGATTTCACCGGGCAGACTAGAGGATAGGCTAAAATAGGCGAAATATGCAGGTTTTCGTAGGTGGAACAGACCTCATTTATTGCGAGAATGTATTTTACAACTGAAGGTTAATTAAACTTTTTTTTCGTATTTCTATGCATATTTTTAACATTTTATTGTCTTATGGGGATGGTAACTTTCTTGGCATATTTGGGGTTCATTTTAATACTTTTGATCACAATGTCCTTATGCAAGGTTTGGAACTGATGTGTAAATATCTAACAGTCTGTTACTTCTTCGCGCAAAATTTTATCTCCCGCAGAGATGTTGGTTGGTTCCTCAGTTTAGGGGCTGCGACAACGTGGTCATGTAACCCCGTGTACATTGGGTGTGCGTAGAGTCTGTCTGATAAACGGTGTTAATTGTGATGACTGTATTAGTCTCTAATTCAGTTAAGGTCTGCAGAAGGTCATTTTTAAGTAGTAGTACCTAATTTTGTTCCAAATACTACCGTCAACGACACCTACTGTGAACTTGGCTGCTAGATTCCACCGCAACCAGCAACTTGCAATGAACGTTGGAACTTCCCCTCCGAAGGAAAGCATTCTGAGGGATTTTTAGCGCTCTTAGAAAATCCGACGACTTTGGCCGGTTTTGAACCAGTGACCTTGGGCATAGAAGTTCAGCATGCTACCAGTTAGCCGCATCCCACATAGTCAGATGGAACAAGAAGTTCCGTGCGGAACTAAAGAGCCTACTTTTCTTAAAATTAAGATTCATGCCAATGATTAATCTACAGTATATGAACCTATTGAACCCTTTTATCCTCTGTTGGATAAATGATTCTATGTTTTATTTCTCCAATTAATAAATATTTCAATCAGCATCATGAAAGTAGCCAGACGGAGATGAGGAAATTTCAAGCATTGGTTGGAGACAGCGGGGACATACCTGAAGCAGGTTGACAATAGGCTAAATATTTTAGCTGTGAAAGGAAATAGCCTAGCGATGTGTAACAAGGACAGGTGTGGGCCACCTCAAATAGAAGCGACGCGCAGTGAGACATGATGCTGGTATGTTCATTGTGATATTCGCGCCTAGAAGAAATATGATGCAGTAATGTGAGTGGCTGATGAGCAGGCTGGACACTCCTACGACGCCAAGATCTGCTATGAACCGCCAAATTACAGAAAATGTTAGAACCAATGAGAGAAGAATGCCTAGTTAACGTGGCAGGTCTAGCGTGGGCACGCTCGGCTAGCATTCACGCGGGAAATCGCCTAGACAAAATCTCTACGATCGATTCTAGGATTAATGAGCATATTCTTGACCTGTGCAATGTTACGAGTTCAGTGATATTTATTTCATGCTTGTACCACAATTATTTCGAGAAATTTTTACATAAATTTCCCCCCCCCCCCCATCGAGACCTAGGGCCAGTTCTTTTATAAGTGGCATGAAGAGCCAAGACATTGACTTCTATTCTGTTCGTCTGAGGACGTAGACTTTTATTCTGTGCGTCTACGGGCGTAGACGTCTTATTACTGTGTTCGTCTGTGGACTGAACGACTTCTATTTTGTGTGTCTTGGACACAGAAGTTATTGTAAAGTGTTAAATTCAGTGATAGATAGTCACAGTAATATATTGTAGGGGCAGTATCGTCGATAATTCGCCAACGAACTGTGACAGGGAAAGTAGTACCTGAACAGCGAATTTAGTAGTCAGATATCATGTGTATAATAATCTAATTTTTGAAGCAGCGCCAGAGATGACACCGACGACTACAGAGGAAGTTTGGAATTCTCAACAATCCGTCCAGGTGGCTGAGATGAGATAGAACCATTCAGTTGGGAAATGGCAGCAGACGTTCGTTGACGGGTGACTACAAGAGAGATGAGTACAAAATAATATTCTTTATTATTTGATAAATTAACTTATGGTTTATGGGACATATTTTTGTAAATACATTGCTTGTGTGATTAACGTAGTATATTTAGTTTTGGTCTGACACACTTTTGTATGGAAGCAGCTCGCACGAATGTAATTAGTGGAAGGTTCTTGTTTTTGTATTGTGTTAACTAACGTAGCTATGTGAACGGCCGTGTTTGCATATGTTACGCAATGCGGTTAAAAACGTCTCTCGGAGATCTGTTGTGTTTCAGAAGTAGGACTGAATTAATGTAATTATACAGTAGATTGGAGGGTAATTAAAATTGTTTAAGATTTATTATTGATCAGATTCAGTGTGACTATTGCCGATTGGAGCAATGTAATTTGTGACGAAGAGTAATCAGCTCTATCGTAGGTTTTAAATATTGTGTTTAATGTTGGTGAGCACCTATTCAGCAGACCTGTGTGAAAAGCGTCATGTCAGTCCCAGATGTGTGTATGTGTGTATTTTTGTGGCATTACAAGCGGGAATTTCAGCTGAGACTGATTTCTGTCAGCTTGGTACCCGGTCCATATTGTATCCTTGCGAGGGCAATTGTGGATATGTGATTATGTCTGACCATATGTTGAGTTGGATGAGATTTTTGTTGCTGTTGATTCCGTGAGGTAACGGAACAGCTGGTCGGCTATTTATATACACTGGACTGGGACACGACAAGTATTTGAGGAAAGGGGGAGATGTTTCACAAGGCTGTCTGAACGTGCAAAGCATGGTCAATAGTGAGGAGTGCTCGTTGGCTCCCTAATTACTTAAATTACAGATAAGAACTGATCAATGGTAAAATAATTGTTAAAATAAACGGGAGTTGCCTACGAATCACGATAATCTCCGACGCGTTACCTTAACATGCAGTTTCGTTCATATAAAGTAATCTTAGCCGGTCAGGCTTTTGTTGTTGTTGGTTTATTCCAGGTTTATTTTCATTTCAGTGACCCGTGAGTCACGTGCAATGCTGTCTTTCCTTGTGTGTATTGAGCAATTGGCCAGTTGGTAGCTCATGTTGTTAAGTGCGTCTTCGCGCTAATGAGGATCTCAGAGAGATTCCTGTAAATAATAGATTTGTAGTGTGTGTCAGCACTATAATTTTTAAGGGTTTTTATTAATGTCATGCCCATATCCATAAACGTTGATTTACGTGATGATTGTTCGTGAGCACCGTGGCTGTTAACCCGTTGTAAACGAACGGTCATCCAAGTACTCATTTTCTCGTAGTTAGTCATCACGCGCACATAAAACTCAAATGCAAGGTAGTGGAACTAGGATCCACAATTTTATTAAAAAGGGGGTGATCCATCTGACTCCTCAAAGTGTTAGATATTCCTGTCAGGGAAAAATTCAGGGAGGATATTTTTAGGTAGATTTCTTTAGAAAGCTAACTATTGCAATGGGTCCCATGTTTCGACTTCCGGAAAATTTCGACACATCTTCGCGTTTCACATCCCCCAGACCCCAAAACCACCGTCAGTTCAAAAGTTTATATATAATTTATGTATATATGTATATATATATATATATATATATATCAGTTTCTTGTGGACACGATAACTGCCGTAATTTTGCACCAATCACTTTGAATGTTTTACAAAATATGTATCCCTATAAAATCTCGGTCGAGTTCGTTAATGGGCAAAATCGGTCAAAGGGGGTAAAAATGGGGGGCTTTTTTCGAAAAAGTGAAATATCGCTATAACTCTCTTAATACATGAAATATCGAATCCCTTCAAAGTTCATAATATGTGTCGGATAAGTGCCAAAAATTTATGTCAAATAAGTTTTTTGATAGCACCAACCATTGACCAAAGGGGTGGGAAAAAGTGGGTTTTTCGGGAAACATTAATCATATCTCTGTTAATAGGCACAATATCAAAACCGCACAAAATGGACAATATTCCTCCAATAATTACCTAAAACTTTTGTCTGAAAGAATTTTTGATATGACCCACCATTACGCCACGGGGTGAACAAAATGATTTAAATTATAAGAAAATGCCAAGTGCCAAGAGAGGTTGCCATGACAACTTTACTTTTAATTGATAAGGATGACCATCAGCAGTTGCTATGACAACGCCACTGCACGAGATCACATTCAGTTTTCATATGTCAGTGGGAAGCGACTTCGGTATCGGAACTGGTAGCATGCTGAACTTCTATGCCCAAGGTCGCGGGTTCAAACCCGGCTGAAGTCGTCGGATTTACTAAGAGCGCTAAAAAACCTGAGTTTGATTTCCTTCGGAGGGGAAGTTCCAACGTTCGTTGCGAGTTGCTGATAGAGGTGGCATCTAGTAGCCAAGTTCACAGCTAGGTGTCGTTGACGGCAGTATTTTAGGTAGATTTCATTAGAAAGCTAACTATTGCAATGGGTACCATGTTTCGATTTCCGGAATATTTCGACATATCTTCGCGTTTCACATCCCCCAGACCCCAAAACCACCGTCAGTTCAAAAGTTTATATATAATTTATGTAATATATGTATATATGTATATCAGTTTCTTGTGGACACGATAACTGCCGTAATTTTGCACCAATCACTTTGAATTTTTTACCGAATATGTATACCCATAAAATCTCGGACGAGTTCGTTACTGGGCTAAATCGGTCGAAGGGGATGAAAATGGGGGACTTTTTTTTTCGAAAAATGAAATATTGCTATAACTCTCTTAATATGTGAAATATCGAATCCGTTCAAAGTTCATACTATGTGTCGGATAAAGCTCAGAAATTTATGTTTGAAACGTTTTTTGATAGCACCAACCATTGACCAAAGGGGTGGGAAAAAGTGGTTTTTTCGGGAAACATTAATCATATCTCTGTTAATAGGCACAATATCAAAACCGTACAAAATGGACAATATTCCCCTAATCATTACCTAAAACGTTTGTCTGAAAGAATTTTTGATATGAGCCACCATTGCGCCAAGGGATGAGAAAAATGATTTCGGAATTATAAGAAAATGCCAAGAGCTATCAGTGGTTGACATGGCAACACTACTAAATTGATGAGGGATGAGCCATCAGACGTTGCCATGACATCTGACTATGTGTGAAGCGGCTTCGGTGACGTAACTGGTAGCATGCTGAACTTCTATGCCCAAGGTCGCGGGTTCAAAGCCGGCCAAAGTTGTCGGATTTTCTAAGAGCGCTAAAAATCCCTCAGTAAGCTTTCCTTTGGAGGGGAAGTTTCAACGTTCGTTGCGAGTTGCTGATTGAGGTGGCATCTAGTAGCCAAGTTCACAGCTGGGTGGCGTTGACATTAGTATCTGGTAGCAACATTAGGAACTACTGCTTGAAATTTAGCGTCTGCATTCCTTACCTGAATTACAGACTAATACAGCTATCACAATTCACACCGTTTATCAGAGAGATTCTACACTCACCCAAAGTACACGGGGTTATATGACCGCGTTGTCGCAGCCCCTAAACTGAGGAACCAACCAACATCTCTGCGGGAGATATAATTTTGCGTGAAGAAGTAACAGACCGTTACATAGTTACACATCAGTGTCGAAACCTTGCATAAGGACAGTGTGACCACAAGTATAACAAGTTGTTCCGTGAAGAACTGTACAGCCTATTTTCATATATCCTGCTCATGTTAATTGCCACTATCAACATACAAAATTTCAGTTTAATTGCTGTAACAGATTCGTAGATATTGAGAACCGCCTAAATATTTCAGATGGTCGCCAGGTTGGATTTTTATTTTTGTACTATTATATTAAGATTATTGTGTAAGAGTGGTATTCAAACTTCAATCGCATGATTACAACACAAGAAGTAAAAACGAGATTTTAAAATTACGCACAGCAGCCATCTTGTGATAATGCAAACAATTGAAATAAATTAGATGCCAGTGGATCAACATTTGTGTAAGCATTTAAAACGTGCAACGTTTCACGGCACTCGGATAGTTAATTCGCGAGAAACGTCCATTTAAATATTTATACTTCGCGTCGCCGCCATGTTGGATTCGTGCTCACCAGGTTACTGAAAGTCCTATAGGTGAACATATGTTCATAGTCTCTATGAACATAAAAATTTCAGTTTGGTTGCTGTAAAAGATTCATATATATTGAGGACCGTCTAAATATTACGGAAGCTTGCTATTTAGGATTGTTATATGTATAGGCCATAGAGTTATGTACCATTCAAGGTCACTTGTTGCCTAGGTTCATTATTCAAACTTTCACTTCGATCGCATGATTACGACACAATAAATATAAACTTAATTTTAAAATTTCGCACAGCCGCCATCTTGAGGTTATGTAAACAATTGAATTAAATTAGATGGCAGTACATTACAATCTGCAAAATCATTTACTGTACCACATTTCACTGCGCTCAGAGAGTTAACTCACGAGAAAAGTCTATTAAAATATTTCAAATTCGCTTGGTCACCATGTTCGTTTTGTACTTTACAGGTTTATGAATTATACATAGGTAAACTTGTATCAGTACCCTTTATCACTGTACAAAATTGCAGGGTGATATCTGTAATAGTTTCGGGGATATAGAATGTCAGTGAAATATTTCGCACAGCCGCCATTTTGAGGTTATGTAAACAATTGAACTAAATTAGACTCCAGTGCATTGCAATGTGTATAAATATTTGCTGTACCAAGTTTCATTACGTTTGGATAGTTAAATCGCGAGAAAAGTCTATTTAAAAGTCTCCAATTCGCTTGGCCGCCATGTTGGTTATGTAGTAATCAGGTTTTTGAAAGTTTCATAGGTGAACTTCTAGTAGTACCCTTTATCACCGTACACAATTTCAGGGCGATATCCGTTATAGTTTCGGAGATACTGAATGCTAGTGAAATATTTCGCACAGCCGCCATGTTGGATTGGTGAGACGTAACAAAATTCGATGGGCACGGTCGACGTCGCCGGGAATAGTGCTATGAACTTACCGAGTTTCACTGAAATCGCTCCAGCCGTTTAGATTTTATTAGGGGACACACACACACACACACACACACCCACACATGGACAAAAGGTGATCTCATAAGCCTATTTTTTCAAAATTGAAAATAGGCTAAAAATGGACTCCAAATGACAAGAAGGTTACCGTCCCCGTAAGACAATAAAATGTTAAAAATATGTTTAAAATGAAGAAAAACAAAGTTAATTAATCTCCAATTATAAAATACTTTCACGCGATAAATGAGGTCTGATCCTTCTACGAAAACCTGCATATTCTGCCTATTTTCGCCTATCTCCAAGTTTGTCCGGTGAAATCTACCTCCGCCTTCCGGCGTGCCGAGAGGACTTTTTTATTATTGTTTGTTTATTTCTTTTATGCACAATTAGTTATTAAATCTTGTTATTATCTTACGTCTTGTCTCCTTACTTTCTTAATTACAGTTTTTATCCTATGACCCTTGCCTCAGTAAAGCATGTTGTTTGGCGGACGTAAACATCACACTATGAACTGAGCGCGACCCCTTGATCAAGATTCTTGCATAAAACACTGCTATTCTGAAGGGTTCATAGGGATAAAACTGGCGCGGCCAAGCGTGGGGACATTTACTGTGGTGTAACGGCGGAGATTACACATGTCAATAGTGGCGTATTTGAGTAAAACTGACATGCCGCAAGTGCAGGCAGATATGACAGTATTTAATCACCGGGAAGTGATATTTTATTAAAAGTAATTGAGGCGAAGTGGATACCGCCAAATGTGTAAAAAAATAAATTAAAATCAGGAGTTTGCAAAGTAAAATACGGTTCACGTTTTTGTCTTTTAAATTAAAGTAAAATTAATATGTGATACCGGGCGCCCAATGATAAAATTAAAACTAGATTTGTTAGAAAGTCAAACTCATGGAAATATTAGGAGGTTTTAGCCTAAAAATGACAATTAATACTTTGTTAATTAGTCAGTGTTAATATCAGTTCAGGATAACAATTTAATGACTAAATATGTGCTTGGGTTTAAAATTAAATTGAGTAAAACTAGAACCACTCAGAGATGCAATTGACTAGTGGGAGTAAATGTAAAATAAATGAACTGAGTTGGATAAAGAAAGTAAATGTGCATTGGATTTTATGTGTGTGTCAAAGGGCATTGCTTTATGCCATTTCCCTAATGTCTCATATAAAGTGTGTATTATGGCAACGGTGGAGCAGATCCAGGAGATCATTGAGAGTGCGGCGAGGAGAACACAGGAATTGTTGGATACTAAATTGGCGGAACAGAGTCAATCTATAAACACTAATATGTTAGAGCAAAGTGAATCATTGCGGACACAATTAAACACTAGTAGGCTAGAACAAAGTGAGTCTATAAACAAATTATCTGAGCAGAGTGAATCGCTAAAAAAGAAACTGTCAGAACAAAGTGAATCGCTCAATACTAAACTGTTAGAGCAAAGTGAATCATTGCGGACACAATTAAACAATAGTAGGCTAGAACAAAGTGAGTCTATAAACAAATTATCTGAGCAGAGTGAATCGCTAAAAACTAAACTGTCAGAACAAAGTGAATCGCTAAATACTAAACTGTTAGAACAAAGTGAACAATTGCGGACACAATTAAATAACAGTAGAATTGAACAAAATGAATATCAGGCGGAACAAGCTAGGTTATTTAAGAGTGAAATTAATGACACTATCAATTCGCAGTTAGAGGCGCAAAATATTAAAAACACGAACCAATTAGCTTCGTTAACCGCAGAAATGAAAGATCACACTAATCAACAGATGGTATTACTGGCCCTAGATGTTAGCAAAAATAATGAGAAACAATTAGAGCAGATTAAAAAATGGAAGATATTTTTGATCAAAAACTTAACATTCTGGATGAAACGGTGTTGGCTAAATTAGAACAAATTGAAATAGCATGCACAATGAATACAAGCGAGGTCAAAATAGCTCAGGATAAGTTGGAAGGACGATTTAAGGAGATGGAGAAAAGCGGCAGGGTCATTCAACAACAATTATCAGCAGTAGATGAAAACATATCCGGCATAATTAAAGATATGGACCGTCTCGAGATAAAATCAGCGGAACAATGGGAAAGCCTTAAAACGGAGCAAGAGCAATTTAAGAGTACATTAGACGAAAGGCTGAGCCAGATAGAAAGTAATCAGGATGACACAAAAAGCCAGATCGAAGGGCAAGTAAGCACGATTAAAGAACAAATAAGGAAAGATTGGAAGAAAATGAATATTGATTCTAAAGAGGAAAGATCCACCATTCTAAAAACAATAGGCGAAAATCACACGCGTATTCAAGCTTTGGAGCAAGAGGTGAAAAATAAACTTAAAGAGCAGACGGATAGGATCATTAAAGCCGAACTCCGCTCATTAGAACAATCATCTATATTTAGAACGGGAACAGTGAAAGACAAGCCGGATAACTCAAATAGTCCAGAGTCCAGCACAGCAGGAAGTCAGACTCAGGCAGACAGCCCATTAACAACAATAACGGAAGGATTTCGTAAGAATGTCGATAGGAGCTCGACACCACAAGACGGTCATCAGGCCACACAACTTATTCAAGTAATTCGCTCCAATGACTACAAACCGCAGAAATACACGGAAAATTCATGGGTGACACCTAAAGCCTTTATCAAAGAGATGGAAGACCATTTCAATGACACTGGGGTACCTGAAGCACGAAGATTAAGGATGACGGAGAGATTTTTATCGGGAAATGTCCTCACATGGTTTTTAAGCTTCAAATATACATTTGGAAACATGTCAGATTTCAACTTAGCGTTTCTGCGCAAATACTGGTCGCCCGCAACACAACAGAGTCTAAGGATGGAGCTTTACTCTAGGAAGTACCAAACCACCCAGCAAACAAAATACTCAGATTTCTTTAACATGCAAATGTTAAAATTTCGTGACCTTGATTACCCATTAAATGAAGCAGATCTGGTGATGACTATAGCGAGACAAATGCCAGTAAACGTACAACAAGTACTAGTCGCAGCGAACGTTAGTACGGCCCTACATGCAGAGCAGATACTACGGAAAATAGATGAGACTACATCTCATAGTCATTATAGAGGAGGAAGGCAGCTGGAGTTAGTCAATACTACAGAGGTCGTCAAACCAAAACAGGCAAACACCAAAACGCAGGGACTAACACAAGCACTTCCACACCTAGGCGAAACCAGGAAGAAGGAGAAAACAGACCATATCAGCGTAACGAAAATCAGTAAAAATAGGTCATACCAAGGTAACAATAGATACCAACAGAGAGGATATCAGCAATGGCGTGAAAATCGAAGGAATGACAGGCCTTATGGAAGATACGGTGATTACAATGCCAATCAACGATGGAAAGGAAGAAGAGACCAAAATCAAGGAGAGCCACGTAACTATCGAGATGACTGGGATGATAGGCACGCTCAATCGCAAAATTACTTAGAGGAGTTACACGCTAGTCAAGGTGGAGAGATAGGAAGATGGGAAAAGGCCATTGGGAACATGAAGAATCCTGATACACATACTGAGGAAGCTGGAAGTCTACTGAGACAACAGGGATATCAAGGACATGAGCGACAGAAGGATGATGGGAGTCGCAATGGAGCTTAAAAAAATGTTAAATTTGGATAAAGGAGACAGGCTACAAACACAACAGTCGGAAGTTGAAGATGGATGGATAGTAGCGAACATACAAGAATGGATTGCTTTGCCAGAAGACTGCCTGGAGGAGACGGTGAAACCACGGAACGATGAAATTAGGCAGTTACCCATTATTTACGCGAGGATTGGTGGAATTAGTATAAGATGTTTATTGGATACGGGGTCACAGATCAGTCTGATATCGGAGGCCTTGGTTCGAGAGTTGGGACGGAGTCAGAATATTCCTGTAATTCCGGTACCACAGCTCAAAGTGAGGGGTGTTATTCCTGAGCGCACCGTCACTTGTAAACGTCAGGCATACTTAGAGCTGAACATATTGGAACACACTTTTGGGCAAACATTCATTATCATGGCAAAGATGAATTTCAATATAATTCTTGGTGCGAATTTCATTTGTGACTATCAAGCAGTGATAGATTTGCACAAGAATACTGTCAGTTTTAGAGAGTATGATCAGCTGAAAAATGTGGGATTGCATATGGATGAAATCACTACCGGAAGAGATGTAAATTCTTGGGCATTGGAAGCAATATCGGAAGAGACGGAAGAGGAGGTACGAAAGGCAGAAGATAACATCATAGAAGGAGCTGTTGTGGAACTAGATGAGGAGAGTGAATCCCAGGAGATATGGTCTTTATTAACAGAAGGAGATAACAGTGATGCACAATTTGAAGAGTTACTACAGGAGCGGCTCAATGACATTCAACTTGGGGGTGAACACAGAAAACAGTTGGAAGAGATATTAAGGAAGCACAAAACAGTATTTGATACAGTACCTGGGAAAATATTAAATTTCAAATATTCTATGCAAGTCGAGGACTGGTCACCTTTCAAAAGCAGATTATACCCAATTCCTGAAAAATATCGTGGTCAAGTTAAGGTCATTATAGATGAGATGTTACAAGCTGGGGTGATAAGGAAGACACCGACACCTTATCTAAATGCGATTTTGGCAGTCACGAAACCAAATGGATCTATTAGACTTTGTTTAGATGCCAGAAATCTTAACACAAGACTCATTTTTCCTGAGTATGACAGAGCGCCAATCATCAGAGACGTACTAAAAGGCTTTAAAAACAAGAGCATTTATTCATCTGTCGATCTGACGAGTTCGTTCCACCATATTGAATTGGATGAGAAGTCACAGCTTCTAACTGGCTTCTTATTCGATAACCAGACGTTTTGCTTCGTTCGAATGCCCTTTGGAGTAAAAACAGCGGGCTGTGCTTTAATCCGAGCCCTGGATCGGAATTTAACCGAGGAAGTTAAGGAGATGACGGTACGCTACATTGATGACATTTTGCTGGCATCCGACAACATTGAAACTCACATGGAAAATTTAGATAAAGTATTAGGCAACCTGAATGCATCTAATTTCAAAGTAAATCTGAAGAAATCGCATTTCTTCAAGAGCGAGATCTTATATTTGGGTCACGTCATTGACAAGGAGGGAGTGAAACCAAACCCAGCTAAGATCGAAGCGATAAAGAATTTCCCTACACCAACGAAAGTCAAGCACATTCGGGCTTTCTTAAGCGTAACGGGATTCTTTAAGGAAAACTGTCCAGGTTATACGGAGACTGTAGCTCCAATGCAGGAAATGTTAAAGAAAAATAATAAATGGTTATGGAAGGCGGAGTGTGAGAAGGCATTCCAAGCAACAAAGCAGCTATTGGAAAACTGCATTAAATTAGGATATCCAGATTTCAAGCACAAATTTATAATCCAAGCGGATGCTTCACTAATTGGTATTGGTGCTATGCTTTACCAAGAGGATCCAGCTAACCTGCAGCACAAAACATATTTGGCATTTGTCAGCCGAAAATTGCGTAAGCACGAGCGCAATTATACGGTAACGGAACTAGAACTGTTGGCCATACTTCATGCGTTACAACAATGGAAACGAATAATTTACGGCTACCCTATTGTTGTCAGGACCGACCACAAGGCACTAACATTCTTGTTTAAGACGTCGATGGCAAGCGAACGTGTGACACGTTGGTCTATATATATTCAGCAGGTCAGCATTGAGATTGAACATTGCCCAGGGAAGATGAACGTGATACCGGATGCACTCAGCAGGAACCCAGAGCCTGATAATGAAGAAACAGCGATGGTACAACACTTGGAGTTAACACCGAAGGACCGGGAATTCTTGGAGGAGTTACGTGAGATACAGCGAGAACAGGAAGCGGAACCATGGATGATGCTTTTAATTCAATACTTCAGAAAGCAACTACCTACAGGAACACCTGCATTTCGAGAAGCGAAAGCCAAAGAAGGAAGATATGTTTAAGTCAACAATTTGCTGCACAAATGGGTAGATAATGACCACACCAAGTTACGCATATTAGTACCTGCATCGTTACAACGAGGATTGACATGGCATACGCACGAAAGTTACGGTCACGTGGGCGTAGATAAGTGCGAAGCGACGATAGGAGAGACATTTACATGGCCACGTATGAGAACAACTATATGTGACGTCATTACAACTTGTGATCCGTGTCAGAGGACAAAGCCCAATAATTACTTAATGAGGCAGTATCCCAGACCATTGCTACCTCAGAAACCATGTGAGCTACTGGCACTCGACTGTTTCGGTCCAATCCCGAAGGGAAGGCGAGGTTGCCGTCATTTGCTAGTGTGCATTGATGTATTTTCTAAATTCGTAGTACTATGCCCTATTCTGAAAACGACATCGAAGCAAGTACTCAGTCGAATTCGAAATAGAGTTATTCCAATCCTTGGAAAACCTGAGTTTATATTATCAGACCATGGCAGTTATTTCACAAGCGCCGAATTCAAGAAAGGTATGGACGATATGGGTATAAAACACGTTTTAAGCAGTATCCGACATGCTCAAGCAAATCCAAGTGAAAGAGCAATTAAGTGTGTAACTTCATATTTGAGGATCTTCATTCCGAACGAACACCACAAATGGGTCGATAAGATTAAGGATGTAGAGACATGCATGAATTCTACCAGGCACGAGTCAACAGGACAAATCCCTATGGTCCTACACAAGAACGAGTATCCAGTAAGAACGTGGAAAAGCATCATTAACTGTCCACAAGATCCAATGATAGCACCTGACTTGCGAATTGAGAGGACGAGAGCCTACATGAGAAAACAAGCAGACCGCAGATTACGGCGAGTAAGAAATAAGAGGTTTCACAGGGATCTTGAAATCAACCAGCTCATTTTGGTGAAACGACCTGCTACATCGGACCCAGAAAAGAAAATCTTCAGTAAATTCTGCGAAAAGTTCATAGGACCCTATTCTATCGTAAGAAACCGTGGAAACAATGCTTACAGAGTGAAAGAATTGAGTACAGGAACAATGTCAGTCTACAACGCTGCCAACCTAAAAAAAGTATCGTCGAAGTGAGCCATGGGAGCGCCAAAATTAATGATGCAGTTTGAATATATGGACGTCATAATATCAACAAAGTGCACGAGGAGCAGTTGAGTACGGCAGGTAAACGAGGAAGTAGAGTGGTTGTTGACAAACATTAACGAGACGAGCAGAGTGTTGCCTCAGGCACCAGAGCGTCATGCAAGCAGACTGAGAGGGGAGATACAAGCAGGAAATGAAAACGAGTAAATGCCATTCAAGACAGGAGCGACTAGACCAGTAATATAAAAGGGGTGATTCCGAAATAAAACAATTTGGCCTACGGAAGTCTTTTAAAAATTGTCGACTTTATTCCTAAGTTCGAAATTTTGTGAGTGGGAGATTTTTGAACCCTTTTATCCTCTGTTGGATAAATGATTCTATGTTTTATTTCTCCAATTAATAAATATTTCAATCAGCATCATGAAAGTAGCCAGACGGAGATGAGGAAATTTCAAGCATTGGTTGGAGACAGCGGGGACATACCTGAAACAGGTTGACAATAGGCTAAATATTTTAGCTGTGAAAGGAAATAGCCTAGCGATGTGTAACAAGGACAGGTGTGGGCCACCTCAAATAGAAGCGACGCGCAGTGAGACATGATGCTGGTATGTTCATTGTGATATTCGCGCCTAGAAGAAATATGATGCAGTAATGTGAGTGGCTGATGAGCAGGCTGGACACTCCTACGACGCCAAGATCTGCTATGAACCGCCAAATTACAGAAAATGTTAGAACCAATGAGAGAAGAATGCCTAGTTAACGCGGCAGGTCTAGCGTGGGCACGCTCGGCTAGCATTCACGCGGGAAATCGCCTAGACAAAATCTCTACGATCGATTCTAGGATTAATGAGCATATTCTTGACCTGTGCAATGTTACGAGTTCAGTGATATTTATTTCATGCCTGTACCACAATTGTTTCGAGAAATTTTTACATAAATCCCCCCCCATCGAGACCTAGGGCCAGTTCTTTTATAAGTGGCATGAAGAGCCAAGACATGGACTTCTATTCTGTTCGTCTGAGGACGTAGACTTTTATTCTGTGCGTCTACGGGCGTAGACGTCTTATTACTGTGTTCGTCTGTGGACTGAACGACTTCTATTTTGTGTGTCTTGGACACAGAAGTTATTGTAAAGTGTTAAATTCAGTGATAGATAGTCACAGTAATATATTGTAGGGGCAGTATCGTCGATAATTCGCCAACGAACTGTGACAGGGAAAGTAGTACCTGAACAGCGAATTTAGTAGTCAGATATCATGTGTATAATAATCTAATTTTTGAAGCAGCGCCAGAGATGACACCGACGACTACAGAGGAAGTTTGGAATTCTCAACAATCCGTCCAGGTGGCTGAGATGAGATAGAACCATTCAGTTGGGAAATGGCAGCAGACGTTCGTTGACGGGTGACTACAAGAGAGATGAGTACAAAATAATATTCTTTATTATTTGATAAATTAACTTATGGTTTATGGGACATATTTTTGTAAATACATTGCTTGTGTGATTAACGTAGTATATTTAGTTTTGGTCTGACACACTTTTGTATGGAAGCAGCTCGCACGAATGTAGTTAGTGGAAGGTTCTTGTTTTTGTATTGTGTTAACTAACGTAGCTATGTGAACGGCCGTGTTTGCATATGTTACGCAATGCGGTTAAAAACGTCTCTCGGAGATCTGTTGTGTTTCAGAAGTAGGACTGAATTAATGTAATTATACAGTAGATTGGAGGGTAATTAAAATTGTTTAAGATTTATTATTGATCAGATTCAGTGTGACTATTGCCGATTGGAGCAATGTAATTTGTGACGAAGAGTAATCAGCTCTATCGTAGGTTTTAAATATTGTGTTTAATGTTGGTGAGCACCTATTCAGCAGACCTGTGTGAAAAGCGTCATGTCAGTCCCAGATGTGTGTATGTGTGTATTTTTGTGGTATTACAAGCGGGAATTTCAGCTGAGACTGATTTCTGTCAGCTTGGTACCCGGTCCATATTGTATCCTTGCGAGGGCAATTGTGGATATGTGATTATGTCTGACCATATGTTGAGTTGGATGAGATTTTTGTTGCTGTTGATTCCGTGAGGTAACGGAACAGCTGGTCGGCTATTTATATACACTGGACTGGGACACGACAAGTATTTGAGGAAAGGGGGGAGATGTTTCACAAGGCTGTCTGAACGTGCAAAGCATGGTCATTAGTGAGGAGTGCTCGTTGGCTCCCTAATTACTTAAATTACAGATAAGAACTGATCAAAGGTAAAAGAATTGTTAAAATAAATGGGAGTTGCCTACGAATCACGATAATCTCCGACGCGTTACCTTAACATGCAGTTTCGTTCATATAAAGTAATCTTAGCCGGTCAGGCTTTTGTTGTTGTTGGTTTATTCCAGGTTTATTTTCATTTCAGTGACCCGTGAGTCACGTGCAATGCTGTCTTTCCTTGTGTGTATTGAGCAATTGGCCAGTTGGTAGCTCATGTTGTTAAGTGCGTCTTCGCGCTAATGAGGATCTCAGAGAGATTCCTGTAAATAATAGATTTGTAGTGTGTGTCAGCACTAGAGTTTTTAAGGGTTTTTATTAATGTCATGCCCATATCCATAAACGTTGATTTACGTGATGATTGTTCGTGAGCACCGTGGCTGTTAACCCGTGGTAAACGAACGGTCATCCAAGTACTCATTTTCTCGTAGTTAGTCATCACGCGCACATAAAACTCAAATGCAAGGTAGTGGAACTAGGATCCACAATTTTATTAAAAAGGGGGTGATCCATCTGACTCCTCAAAGTGTTAGATATTCCTGTCAGGGAAAAATTCAGGGAGGATATTTTTTTATTATTGTTTGTTTATTTCTTTTATGCACAATTAGTTATTAAATCTTGTTATTATCTTACGTCTTGTCTCCTTACTTTCTTAATTACAGTTTTTATCCTATGACCCTTGCCTCAGTAAAGCATGTTGTTTGGCGGACGTAAACATCACACAATGAACTGAGCGCGACCCCTTGATCAAGATTCTTGCATAAAACACTGCTATTCTGAAGGGTTCACTATCTAGAATAATGACGAAATTAAGTTGGTAATATCGGAATGTCTTAATTAGTTCGAAATACTGTATACTAGGCATAATGTAGCCTAATACAGCAATACAGTTGGCCGCCCTGGTGACTGAATATATTCTTAATTCCATCTCTTAATGTACAGAATACAAAATGTGGTTGAAGTCCAAAGGATGTTACATGGAGTTATACATTGGATCTATCAGCACACGTAAAAGCACGTTGGCAACAATGTCATGCGTATGCTGGTCAGAAATAATCGGAAATATTATGATATCTTTTTGTGCCAATTTTGGATGAAATCCATTTTTTAGTATAGAAGTTATATGTATTTTAAAATTGGGGCTATCATCAGGCATAGAATCATGTTGGCATCACTGACTTATATTAATTACTCCAAATTAATCTAGAATGTCAGGTGCTATACGTATGCAAAGTATAGACCTGTTGGCTTGCATACTTTCTGATATATTGATATTAGGGTAAACAAGATATTCAGCAAAGAACATATAGCCTACTTTCTCCTAAATGTATGGGTATATTTATAACTCTTTGTCCTCATCCCTAAAACCACCTCTACCACCATGTAGTGTTTGTTTTCTTTTATATTGATAATTAGCCAGTAAGTGTCAAAAGCAATATTATATACTTTATGATGATTGAATAACAAAACTACTAACTTATTGTAATGCATTCACGTCCGTTAATCTCTATATTAAGCCAGCCTGCAAACTTAAGGATCTATCGTTTTGGGTACCTTCCACTTAAAAAATCCGCGCCAATCACAGTAGGTTGGTGCTGCGACCTAGCAGTGAATTCATATTTATCTAGTACGCCTCTGGGTGTTCAACGAGTAGGCAGTTTAAAGTAGCCAGGAGGGAGGCGATCCAACTGGCAGTGTTTAATGATAGAGCGTACAGTCACTCGTCCTGCTAGAAGGACCTTCCGGAAGTACTTTTGTACACAGCGGTGCGTCCTTCCAGCAGGACTTTGGACCCTTATGGCAAATGTTTGAACTGGCCTTCCAGCAGGACGCGTCCTTCCGGCAGTACTTTGGGTTATCAGAGCGTAATAATATTGCAGTTCTGGTACTAGGCAAACAATAAAAGTCTGTAAATATTCTAAAATATTCAATATGACTCATATTGACTAATACAATAACTGTCTCTTAACAACATATTGACTCTAAAATATATAAACGTATAAAGCATAAACGTGTTTTCTTATAGTACAGAGACTTAATAAATGTATGAGCGACGGCGCGTCCATCACTCGAGAATAAATAAATAAATAAAAAAAAAATAGTTGTGTTTTTGTCAATATCCCACTGCACAGTTGCACAACTACACGTAATTTAAACTACAGTACCATGACATTTACTGATATCATAATTACTAGCAAATAACGAGCGACTCCATGCATCTCCGCTGTTTGGAGCATCGAAATAGGTAGCAAAAACATAAACACAGTCACCATTACGTATAATCGCCGCCATTACTGAACGGTCAGTGCTACCAACTTCAGACTTGCATGCGCTGATTCGTTACATTTCCCTCTATATAATGGAAAAAAGAACGGTCCTGCCAGCAGGACGCTTCGTCCTCATATAAGCAATTGAATTACGTACTCAAATGAGGACCTAACTTCCTGCCGGCAGTGCCTTGTACGTTCTATCATTAAAGGTAATCGGAGCGCGATCGTGGCTAATAGTCGAACTACCAGTATTACAAAATTGCCATACTTTAGGAGGCCAGGTATTGACACAGCGGTATATTTGGAACAATACTACCCACATAACCCACAAGAGGACAGCACCGTACAGAGACATTAAGAAGGCTGTGGTTGATAACAACGTGTATCTAATTCTTCTATTCTCCTTTTCGTAATGTCTTCTGTTTATGTGCAATGCTGGGACTGTGATTTTATTAATAAACGAGTGTATACATTAGCCTCCCCTTTGAGCTAAATGACATTTTATTCAGTATCTGTGAAAAGAGCTTGTGCACATCATTTGTAAAAGAATTCAAGAAACAAAAAGTCAACTGTAGCAGTATTCGATCCCCAGTCAACTGCGTGACAGGCTAACACGCTAGCCCAGAGCTAAACATATCCGTAACATCATGGCGATCTTAACTGATATATTAGATTCAACCTGTTGGCAAATAATGACTTTAAATAAACTATTTCTTCACTGCAGTACATCTTCATTATAGATCATTTCATACAAAGTTTATATTATTGTATCAGTAGGGTATATCGCATACAACATACTAAAACTACTGAAATATAAGACAGGCTCATGAGGACAGCTGCCATCTTGTCGTGTGGCAGATACAGCTCAGCTCTTTTAAGCCAGTCATACAGAATAATATTATAATATTAAATTATAATAAATAACGGATCACGACCTTCAGGATAGCTTAAACCACCCTAGGCTTGATAATCTGAATTGGTGGGTCTTAAGCTATTGATTATAATGGTTGCATAATTCACACGGCCACCATCCTGAAATGGCAAGGACGATGACCTTGAAGTTTGGGTGAAAGACGCGTCCTATATAAAGGTATGTTGTCACCAAATTTGGTAGAGATCGGATGATTAGTTTAGCCGTAATTTGAGTTTACGTTTTGAACGTTTGAGTGGCCGCCATTCAGTTTTGGTAAAGATGGCGGCGATATAAAGTATGACACTGAGGTGCCCTATGCTAGAGCTACCTCTGTACCAAATTTCGTTCAATTCGGTTTCACCGTGTTCGAATTGATAGGGGGGGACAGACATTCAGAGTACACTCACTCACTCACACACACACACACACACAGAGACTCACACACACACATACACACAGACAGACACACAATTTTTCGCCCTGTGTTGATCTCATAAGTCTACTTTCATTTTTTGCAAAAATCGAAAGTAGGCTAAAAATATAGACACCATTTATTAACAGTTGGCAGCCCTAATTGCTCATAAGAATACTTATAGTCATATCTGTTATATTACACATAGCACATACGAAATTTGGTTGAAATCCAACTGACAGTATAGAAGTTACATGTATTTAAAAATTGGTCCTATCAGCAGGCTTAGGATCATGTTGGTAGAACTGACGTATTTAACATACTCCAAATTAATGTAAAATGTCAGGTACTATACGCGTGCATAGTTTAAAGCTGTCGGCTTGCATAATTTCTGATATATTGGTATTTGGATAAAAAGTAGACAGAACAATTATTAACAGTTGGCAGCCCTGGTGGCTCTTAATAATACGCTCAGTCATACCTGCTTATATTACATACATAATTTGGTTGAAATCCAATTGATAGTGTAGATGTTATGTGCATTTAAAAATTGGACCTATCAGAAGGCTTAAAATTGTTTTGGCAACAATGTTATGTATGGCCTCCTGGAATTTAAACTGAAATAGTATTATCTACATGTGTGCCAATTTTGGAATTGCTCCCATGTATGCCTTCCATGATATCCAACATGGAGCTCAAATTTCTAATGCGTTTTTTTAGCAGTTGGTAGCACTGACATCTTTTTCAAATATGGACTTGAGATATTTCGGTATTCATCTTTACTCATACTAAATTTGGTTTCGATTGCTGCAGCCGTTTAGGAGTTGATAAGGGACACACACACACACACACACACAGCCAGCCAGACAGAAGGACAGACAGACAGACACAATTTCCCGGATCGATCACATAAGTCTCTTTTTCCTCATTTTTGCAAAGTGTGAAAAGTAGGCTAAAAATGAATGTGATCTCGTCAATGGCGTTGTCTTGGCAACCTCTGATAGCTCATCCCTGATCAATTTAGAAACGTTGTCATGGTAACCTCTGATGGCACTTGGCATTTTCTTTAATTCCGAAATCATTTTTCTCATCCCTTGGCGTAATGGTGGGTCATATCAAAATTTCTTTCAGACAAAAGTTTTAGGTAATTATTAGGGGAATATTTTCCATTTTGTACGGTTTTGATATTGTGCCTATTAAGAGAGATATGATTAATGTTTCCCGAAAAACCCACTTTTTTCCACCCCTTTGGTCAATGGTTGGTGCTATCCAAAAACTTAATTGACATAAATTTTTGGCACTTATCCGACACATATTATGAACTTTGAATGGATTCGATATTTCATGTATTAAGAGAGTTATAGTGATATTTCACTTTTTCGAAAAAAAAAACCATTTTCACCCCCTTTGACCGATTTTGCCCATTAACGAACTCGACCGATAATTTAATGGGATACGTATTATGTAAAAAATTCAAAGTGATTGGGGCAAAATTACGGCAGTTATCGTGTCCACAAGAAACTGATATATATATATATATATATATATATATATATATATATATACATACATAAATTATATATAAACTTTTGAACTGACGGTGGTTTTGGGGTCTGGGGGATGTGAAACGCGAAGATATGTCGAAATTTTCTGGAAGTCGAAACATGGGACCCATTGCAATAGTTAGCTTTCTAATGAAATCTACCTAAAAACAAGGAGGATAAATCTCGAGGGAAATGTTTTTACCCAGTTTGTACTGAGGGTATTTGGATGAAAAGGAAATCCCAGGATCTTTATCAGCATTCAGAGAAAACCTCACACATTCAAGAAAATACGTTTAACCCTTCGCACTCAAATGTGTTCAGCTGGTCACATTCCTAATCCTTTTTTATATTTTTAATGTTTATAAAATACCTGTTGTGTGCCATCCAATATCTCTTTCAAAGTTTCGTTCGTTAAAATATCTACTGTTGAAAGAGACTAACCCGGTGGCGGTTGGATATGTGTAGTCAAAGTATGCGGGAAATTTATAAAATCAGCATGAGAATGCTTGTAGGTTGCCCAGTCAGACTGTCATTGGCTGATGAACTAGAGACTTTTTCAACTGCAGAATCGATATTTTTGAAGCAACTGATACTCAATTCCTAAATCAAGCTCCGAAAGACAATCATCTTCAATTAAATACAAATCATTTACAATCGCTCTCCCACTGTAGTTCATTTGCGTGCAGCTACTTTCGGCTATAAACACATCACTTTAGGTAGGTTCTGAGAATTGCCTGCCAAACGTATCCTAAGAATTATCTTCAGAAGGCCATGGATTCTCTATTCTCTAAGTTCCATATAGATATTGTCCAAGAATTGCGAACTGCTGTTAAAACTCGCTAATCTCGGAGTAAACATGATGTCGGAACGGTTCCGACATAAGAGCTTAAAAAGTTGAAATTTTATGGGTAAATTCTAGATTTTGGGAGGAGAGGAAGGCAAGATCAGCTAGAAAGGTCTATATGCAATCATGCTCCTAATCCGACTTCGCGATGAAAATATATTTTATTATTATTATTATTATTTTCTTTTCTGCGAGGGACTGTGGAAAATCTCCAAAAGACACTTGTGAAGGGTCCGCACTCCACAGTAGTGTGGGATTTTCACCCACTAAAAACCACACCCCTTTTCCCACGATGTGTTCATCACCCCGGAACCGCTCTCGCATTACTTCAGGGTGATGTCGTGCTTACTTAGCCTTTCACACTTCTTCTTTCTTCATTTCTTCGTAAGGGCGTTCGTACGCTTCCAAATCCCGTTTCTTCTGGCGATGGACATCCTCCACATACACTGCTACATGATCCCATGATTGCTGGTTCCGTAACATCACAGAAATAATATTATCGGGTGTCAATTCTCCCAATTCAGTTTCCACATATTCTCACTTTATCATCCAATGGCCGCACACGGAGAAGCTGTGAAGTACATCATCGGTGTCGTCACAATATATGCATGTTGCACCACTCGCTCCGCCTACTCTATGCAGGAATGTCCGGAAATATCCGTGTCTTGTTAGAAGTTGTGTGAGGTAATAATTGACTTCACCATGGACTCTTTCGACCCAGGTATCCAGGCGTGGTATCAGTCGCTTGGCGTCTTCATCAGCTGATATGAATGAATTAATAAAAGTCAAAGACACAATATAAATGTAGGCTATAGCGTAACACTAATAAGTCCCCTAATAAGTACCATGTCATTAAACCATATATGGTGACAAGGGACTGTTTAGTGTTACTCAATAGCCTACATTTATCTTGTGTACTAGACATTTATTAATTCATTCTTATCGGCTGATGAAGGAGCAAAAAAAAAAAAAAAATAGGCGTCGAAACATGTCTACCAATGACCACACTGTGATCTTTATTTAATGAGACGTATTGATTAGGCGGAACTTTTAACGTATTTATTACTCAAGTTTTTCTGGGGCATAAAAGTGTCTGACCTGTTTAGAAAAGAGCCACGCTGTAATCTATTTGAAATTGCACTGGGAATAGTGGCAGTGTGATGAATAGGTCAGAGCTTATTCGATTATGATGTAGCTGCCTTGAGACGTGCTGGCTGAATCCCCCTTACGAGTCTTCAGCTAACAGAAGATGTGCAATGAAAGGAGGGAGTTAAAGCGGATCAGGGAGAATGGCGAATTAAATTTGAGTTCCTTGAATGCAGTTCCTATTTAATCAAATGAATGGAAGTAGCAGTGTATGCTGAGTACTTGCAGTACAAGTGGCGTGGGATGCAATGAGCACGAGTGCCTATAAAGGAGGGCATGGGGTGGGTAGTTCCCTCCCCATCTAGCTTTGACAACCGCAAGGCTGTTTCATTTCAAGAGAAATGCATTACTGAAAATGTCAACCCCGTATTATTCCCGTTTCTACGGGTCCGAGGGTGTGATTCGATGATTATATCTATACACATAAAGCAAGATGTCCTGACTGACTGACTGACTGACTGATTGATAATCAACGCACTGCAGAAACTACTGGAGATAATTGCATGACACTTTGAAGATATGTTCCTACCATAGTGTAGATGCGCATTAAGAAAGGATTTTTAAAACTTCCGATTTTAAAGGGGTCAAAAGGGGTGAAATGTGATTTTACATTTTCGTATGTCCGTTTTTGTGAAACATATTGTAGATATATTCATTCAAATATTTACTTTCTTATCGCATAAATACTATTTTAAAAGAAGTTTTGATAATTCCGATTTTAAAGGGGGTAAAAAGGGGTGAAATGTGATTTTACATTTCGAAATATCAAATTTGTCGCATAAAGAACGGACGTAGCTCATTTTACGCCCCTCGATCCGTGAAACAATACTCGGTATGTTCCTACGGGACACCGAAAACCACATTTTAAGGCCCTAAAGCCAACAGTTTCAAACATATTCCCAGAAAACTATCTTCTCTCTAATAAACTGATGGACTAATCGCAAGTCCGTATCCATGGCAACGGTTCGCTCTGATAAACTGATGAACTAATCGGAAGTCCGTATCCATGGCAACAGTAGCTCATGACATGACATTCAATTTTCCATCTATCCCTGTAAGAGGCAATGCCAATCCATTTTTAGCCTATTTTCAATTTTGAAAAAATAGGCTTATGAGATCACCTTTTGTCCGTGTGTGTGTGCGTGTGTGTGTGTGTGTGTGTGTGTGCGTGTGTGTGTGATTCGTGTGTGTGTCCCCCCCTAATAAAATCTAAACGGCTGGAGCGATTTCAATGAAACTCGGAAAGTTCATAGCACTATTCCCGGCGACCTCGACCGTGCCCCTCAAATTTTGTTACGACTCACCAATCCAACATGGCGGCTGTGCGAAATATTTCACCAGCATTCAATATCTCCGAAACTATTACCGATATTACCCTGACATTTTCTAGGGTGATAGAGGGAACTACTATAAGTTCACATATGTGACGTTTGAAAACCTGGTAACTACAAAGCCAACATGGCGGCCAAGCGAATTTGCGACTTTTAAATAGACGTTTCTCGCGATTTGACCAACCAAACGCAATGAAACTTGGTACAGAATATGTTTATATACATTGTAATGCACCGACATCTAACTTCGTTCAAATGTTTACATAATCACAAGATGGCGGATGTGCGAAATATTTCACCGGCATTCTATATCTCTGAAACTATTAGCGGTAAAACCTTGAAATTTTGTACGGAGATAAAGGGCACTACTGGAAGTCCATCTATAAGACTTTCAAAAACCGGTTAACTACAAAACGAACATGGCGGCCAAGCGAATTTGAACATTTTAAATAGACCTTTCTCGCGATTTAATGTTCCAAGCGCACTGAAACCTGGCACAGAAAATATTTATACACATTGTAATCCACTGGTATCTAATTTAGTTCAATCGTTTACATAACCTCAAGATGGCGGCAGTGCGAATTTTAAAATTAAGATTTTATTTATTGTGATGTAGTCATGCGATTGAAGTGAAAGTTTGAATAATGAACCTACGCAATAATTTTCCTTTAATGGTACATGACTCTATGGCCTATACATTTAACAATCCAACATGGCGACCATCCGAAATATTTAGACGATACTGAATATCTACGAATCTATTTTAGCAATCAAACTGCACTTTTTAATGTTCATAGGGGCTATGAACATAAGTTCACCTATAGGACTTTAAATAACCTGGTGATCACAAATCCAATATGGCGGTGACGCGAATTATAAATATTCACATGGACGTTTCTCGCAATTTAACCATCCGCGTGCAGTGAAACTTGGTACAGTAAATCCTTATACGAATGTTAATCCACTGGCATCTAATTTATTTCAATTGTTTAGATAACCTCAAGATGGCAGCTGTGAAAAATTTTAAAATCTCCTTGTTTTTTCTTGTGTCCTAACTATGCGATTGAAGTTTGAATACTACACGTTCACAATAATCTGCATGTAACAGTATATAACTCTAGGACCTACATATATAAAATCCAACATGGCGACCATCCGAAATATTTAGTCGGTTCTCAATATCTACGAATCTATTTTTTTTTTAAATCCACAGCCTGCTTCCAGTCTCCGACCGGGTCAGGAATGGAATGAATGAAGCCCCCATCTAAGCGGCGAGGATATGAACTGTGCCGGCTGCCGAAGCCTGACGCACTCCTCTGGGGCAATGATTAAATGAATGACAAATGGAATGAAATGATGGTGGAGAGTGTTGCTGGAATGAAATTTTGACAGGGAAAACCGGAGTACCCGGAGAAAAACCTGTCTGCCTCCGTTTTGTCCAGCACAGATCTCACATGGAGTACGAATCTATTACAGCAATCAAACTGAAATTGTGTATGTTGATAGTGGCAATTAACATAAGTAGGATATATGAAAATAGGCTATATAGTTCTTCACGGAACTACTTGTTTTTATCTAAATAACTGTAGGCTATGTGGCGTGCTCACGAGTATCCAGACAACAAAATCGTTATGTCTCAGCAAAACATACCAAAACCAAAAACGTAATTATTAAAATGCGTTCACATCAGGTAACTTCGTACTCTGTAGACTTTCTCAACTCTATGCAATTCCCATTTTGCGGCTCATACTAATATACTATAGGCATCACAATTTTCCGAATTGAAATAGACCCACCCAGCGGAGAATGCTGTAATAGAATAGACCAATTATCAACAATAATGCATATCCCCCCATTGTCTTCATCGCGTGCGAAGCCGCGGATACCTGCTAGTATATACATAATATAAAACGCTAAGGTATATGCATCATAAAACTAAAGCTCTTAAACCAGAGAGATAGTTAGAAGGTGCGATTTGTACCAAAATCATCCAAATCGTCTCAATAGTACAGGAAAAGTCCTTCATTTCTTGAAAAGTCAACGGAAATATATTTATTTGTTTAAAATGTACGTTTAAACAAAGAAATAAGACGATAGCCCCTGCCAGAACTGTGCCACGACAAGCCCGCATAACAGTAAAGCCAGGCGGGTGATATTCACTTCACACTTGGGGCACTCACAAGTAACAAATGAACATTCAAGAAAAATAAGAGAATTACCCTCAGCAATAACAAATTGCACTCTGACTTCATAAATATCGACAATTTGTATAAAAAGTGAGTTTAAACAAATAAACAAGATGATAGCCCCTGCCAGAACTGTGTCGCTTCGAGACCGCATCCTAATAAAGCCGGGTAGGTGGTTTATACACCTGCGAGAGTTCTCGCATGGATCTGTTAGTACTGTATAATATAAGGTGGTCCTCGTTGCGTAGACCCGGCTCTGCCAAGAAAGTTTGATTTGGATTTGAGGGTTGGAAATGGATGCACTCGCCCTCGAGAGGCAAAACCGATAAGATGCGGGATCGATTCCCAACCTGATTAATCCTGTAGGTGGTTTTCCGTGGTTTCTTCACTTGTACTCCAAGCAAATGATGGGATGGTTCCTAACTTAAGGCTACGGTCATCTCTTCCCCAATCCTATACCCAATAAACACACTTGTACAGCCATCACAATTACATACGTTATCAATCACACAAATTCCATACACACCTAAATACACGGAGCTATATGACCACGATGTCGCAGCCCCTAAAATAAGCAACAACAAACATTAAGGCTACAGGGCAGAAAATGATCAGTGTTCACCAAAAGTGAAAAAAAATGCATATTGCTACCAGTAGTTAATGTAGTTATGCAACTGCATCATCGTGTCAAATATTACAAAGCATACACGATCAGCGTTTGAAAATCACTCCGGAAATGCGGGGGTGGATCGAAAAGTCTTTGCTCTTATTTTTTTAGCAAAAATAAAAAATAAAAAATACATAACTTACCAAGTAATTACAAATATACTGTTGCGGCTCTGAGTTTGTTTCATCGCTCGCTACATGAGTCACAACTGCCCCCGGCCTGGGCTGTGCTCTGCGTCAGTGTATTGCGTGCGCCTTATGCAACAGGACTACTAGGACAAAGGGATGGTCCAGAATATTCGTGACTCAGCCAGCGATGGAAACCTCGAGAAGCCGTGAACCCTGGATGGGTCTAGAAGCATTTAATGAGTCACCGGCCTGCTATATAAGAGCGACCTGTCAAGCAGTGCGTGTGTGTTTTTCGAGCTAGTGCGAGCGTTTCTCCTGAGCGATAGAAGTGTGGTGACGTAACTTGCGAAACCCCTAGTGAAGCTGATTCTCTTGACAGCGAGGGAGTGAGAAGCATACAGGGGACTGCCTGTGTTTTGAGCGAGTGTGATTTCACTGAGCGACAGAGGTATTGTGGCGAAGTGCCGTGCGAGTTACGAAATCCAGTGACATTGTTTCCCAGTTTGTGAACAGCGAAGCAGCGTGTAGCAGGTTATCGTAAGTAACTGTAGTTTGTGTACATAAGGAAGAGGTGCAGGTATTCCATGGGTCTCATTAGTGGAGAATTAGCTGCATGAGTAAGTGAAAGGGGCAAGAGCGCTCAAGGGAGAGATTTGAGGAAACTGGAGTAAGGATCTAATTGCTTGTATTTGCTGTTGCGTGGTGTATCTTTCTGGCCGCAATTAAGTTAATTACTTCTTTAAAGGAACAATCTGTGTTGTGCTTCAACTCACCGTAATCCAGTTAACAAAAGTGCCACTAGGGGGGTGGCACGTAACAACTGGTGTCAGAAGCGGGATTACGAACTCAAACACAAGCACAACACCTGACGGTCCTAGTTTCGAAACCCGAGCAGGTCATTTTTTTTAAATTTGCCTGTGAGTGCATGCCCTCTACAAGACAAGCATCTGAAATAGAACCGCAATTGGCAGCATTGCTTGAAAAGTTAAGCGGCATGGAAACCAAGATGGAAGACGGCCAGAAGTTAGCAGAGGACCTGAAGGACGGCCAGAATAACTTAGCAGAGGACCTAACCGCCAAATTTCTGGATGGCAAGAAAAATCTGGAAGAGGGTCTGCTGACGAAATTAGAGGAGAGCCAAAGGAAATTAGAACAGGGTCTACGTGAGGAAGTCGCAGCAGTGGAAAAGAAGTTCGATGCTTTACAAGAGGAAGTTGCCGAACTGCGCCAACGCCCACTGACGGGGATAGAAGAGAAATTCAACGCTTTAAAAAAGGAAATTGCAGAGCTGAGCCAACGCCCGCCGACGGGGATGGAAGCGAGATTTAACGCTCTTCAAGAGGAAGTTGCCGAGCTGCGCCGACGCCCGTCCACAGGTACACCGGGAATATCAGGAACGGGACAGACCGGAGAGACGCCCCCAACCTTCGACGGAAAGGTCCCATGGAGCACCTATTTACGCCAGTTCAAGGCAGCCTGTTCCATAAACAACTGGAACAGCATGGAAAAGGCAACAGCTCTCATTATAGCGCTGAGGGGGGACGCCCTTAAAGTCCTTCAGGCCATCCCGACTGGATCCCAGGATTATGCTTCAATAATCGCCCATATGGAGTCCCGATATGGAGATAGCCATCTTCAGCAGGCCTATCAGATGCAGCTCCGGACCCGGGTACAAAAGAACGCGGAAACCCTGCAGGAGTTCGAGATGGACATTGCACGCCTCGTAAGGCTCGCATACCCAACAGCGCCGGCCGACTTTCTGGAACAGATAGCGACGCAGACCTTCACTGATGGGCTACGGGACTCGGACACTCGACAGGCGCTGCGACTCGTGCGCAATAAGACCCTGGCAGATGCGCTGAGCCACGCACTTGAGTTCGAGACGGCAAAACAGGCATCTAGAATGCACGCGCGGGTGCGTCAAGTGGACGTCGACGAACCAGTAAAAACCAACGAGACCAAGCCCCTGGCCGACGAATTGATGGAGGCGCTAAGCCGTTTCTTCGATAGTCGCGGCGCCACCAGCAACGACACCGCTGGAAGACAACCGGAGATGCGGCCCGGAAGAGGATTGCCGACCTGCTGGACCTGCGGTAAGAAAGGCCACCTGAGCAAGGACTGCGGTGATCGCCGCCGCCGAGGGTATCCGACGGGAAATCAGTCGTCTGAAAACCGCGGGGCCCAGGGAAACGAGTATTAGCCAGCCTTGGGGGCAAAGGTTGGCTTGTGCAGTCGTCAAGCCCCGGCAGTCCAAGTTCGTGTGACGAAGTTACGGAGGGACAATAGCAGCCTGATGGTCGACGGAGTCATCAAAGGAGTGAGCTGGTCCATGCTGATCGACACGGGAGCGTCGAGGACCATCGTTAATCCCACCGTGATCCCGAGGTGGAGAGTGCAACCCACACAAAGGAACCTCCAACTAATAACCGCGACTGGAGAGACTGCACCGATACATGGCGAGGCATCACTGGAGTTCGTCATTGGTCGACGGGCGGTGAAGCATCCAGTGCTTGTGGCTGACGTATCAAACGAAGTGATCATTGGACTGGACTTTCTGGACCAGAACGACATCATCTTGGACCTGAGTACCAACACTCTGCGCTTCGGAGGTGAGGAACTTGCTTTGCAACCAGCACACGAGGCCGTCACCGCACGACGAGTAAGGCTGAGAGAGGACGTCATCGTTCCCACCAGGACGGAGGTCAGCGCTGCCGTAATTGTCGACGGAACTGCTGAGGGAGTGGCGGCTGTCATCGAGCCAAAATATGAGGACATCCAGACAAAAGGATTGCTAATTGCCAACACCCTCATCAACACGACGTCTGGGTCGTACGTCCGCCTGTCCAACCTGAACGACTACGACATTCCGGTTCACCGCGACACCAATCTAGGAGTCTGCGAGCCCGTTACCTGGATTTCCCGCATCACAGACACGTCAGACAGACAACCGAAGAAGACGCGCCCTGCCAGAAGAACTAAAGAAGCTTTACCAAGGATCCCAGGGCCATTTAGACGAGGAGCAATCACGCCAACTTCAGGACCTGCTACGCGAATTCCAGGATGTCTTCTCCGTGGGGAGCAAAGACTTCGGTAGGACAAGCTTGGTCCAGCAAAGAATCGACGTGGGGATCAGCGCACCGATTAGGGTCCCATTCCGACGTGTCCCGCTCGGCAAGCAAGCTGAAGTCGACCGGATGGTAGAAGAGATGAAGGAGCAAGGTGTGATCGAGCCATCACATAGTCCTTGGAGTTCTCCGGTCGTGCTAGTGAAGAAGAAGCACGGTTCCACCAGGTTCTTCGTGGATTACAGGCGGGTGAATGACGTCACGAAAAAGGACAGCTACCCTCTACCCCGGATCGACGACACTCTGGACACCATATCAGGATCAAGATGGTTCTCCACCTTGGATTTGAAGAGTGGCTACTGGCAGGTGGAGGTCCACCCTAAGGACCGCGAGAAAACTGCGTTCTCTGTGGGCAGCGGGCTCTGGCAGTTCACCGTCATACCATTCGGTCTGTGCAACGCCCCTGCGACCTTCGAAAGGCTAATGGAGTCCATTCTGAGGGAACTACACTGGAAGACCTGCCTGGTCTACCTAGTCGGCGTCATCGTTCGTGGGGAAAGCTTAGAGGAGCACTACAGCAACCTGAAGGAGATCTTGATGAAGCTACGGTCTGCCCAGCTGGAGTTGAGCCCCAAGAAGTGTCAGCTCTTCCAGAAGCAGGTCCAGTACCTAGGACATATCGTCTCCGAGGAAGGGGTGCGCACCGACCCAGAGAAGACCGCAGCTGTGAGGGAGTGGCCAGTTCCGAAGGACAAGTCCCAACCACGAAGCTTCCTGGGACTCTGCACTTATTACCGTCACTTAGTGAGAGGATTCACCGACATCGACTAACCACTGCATCGACTGACTGAGAAGGACCAACTCTTCCCATGGACAGCAGAATGCCACAGTGCCTTCGAACAACTCAAGCAGGCTCTGTGCACCGCACCTATTCTGGCCTACCCCAGACCTGGAACAAGGTTCATCGTCGATACCGATGCCAGCGACTTTGGTATAGGGGGAATCCTGTCGCAAATAGTGGAAGGCGAGGAGAGAGTAGTGGCCTACTTCAGCAAAGCCTTGTCAAAGCCAGAGAGGAACTACTGCGTCACCAGGAAGGAACTGCTCGCCATTGTGAAGACCATTGAACACTTCCACAACTACCTGTACGGACAAGAATTTCTCATCAGGACCGACCATGCATCCCTGCGGTGGCCCCTGAACTTCAAGCAGCCCTAGGATCAACTCGCGCGGTGGTTAGAGAGGCTTCAACAGTACAACTTTGAGATCCAGCACAGGAAAGCCCAACTGCATTCTAATGCCGACGCTCTGTCACGAAGACCGTGCCCCGAAGACTGCAACCTTCTGAAATAGAAGGGAGGAGAACACCGGGATACTGTGCCGACGGACTACTGTGGAACTTCAAGGGAGCTGGAGCCGAGAATCTTTCACGCGGACACAAGCAGAAGATGATCACCTGGGACTGATAGCCGAATGGAAGAGGGCCTGTGTCCCCAGACCCGGGTGGAACATTGTGAGCGACTGCAGTCAAAAGTTCAAGTCCTACTGGGCGCAGTGGGATTCGCTGATTGTAAGGGATGGCCTCATCTGCCGGACCTGGGATAGCACCGACGGGAAGACATCTCGGGAACAAGTCGTCGTACCAAAGGCTATGACGGAGGAAGTCCTGAAGGAAGTTCATGGAGGATCATCTGGTGGACACCTAGGGATAAAGAAGACCCTGGAGAAGCTGAGAGAGCGGTTCTACTGGATCGGATGCCGAACAGACGTGGAGAACCACTGCGCGAGGTGCCACGATTGCGCAGCCAGCAAGGGCCCAGGACGAAGACGACGGGGTCCACTGAAGACCTACAACGTGGGCGGCCCCATGGAGAGAGTGGCCATCGATGTTGCTGGACCATTACCGTTGAGCGAGGCAGGGAACCGCTACATATTGCTCGTCAGCGACTACTTCACCAAATGGCTGGAGGCGCATGCGATCCCTAACCAAGAAGCCGCGACGATCGCAGAGACCCTGGTGAAGGAATTCGTCAGCTGGTACGGAGTACTCCTGGAGCTGCACTCCGATCAAGGGAGGAACTTCGAGTCGCAGGTGTTCCAGAACCTATGCCAGCTGCTGGGAATTCCGAAGACAAGGACGACACCGCTACACCCTCAGTCCGACGGGGTGGTAGAGCGATTCAATCGCACCATCGAGAACCATCTCCGAATAGTCGTCAGCGAACACCAGAGGGATTGGTACAAACGTCTTCCACTATTTCTCCTGGCCTACCGCGCCGCCGTGCATGAAGCCACCGGGTGTACACCAGCCCGGGCCATGTTTGGGAGGGAGCTCCGTCTACCTGTCGATCTTGCCTTCGGCCGACCTGGGAATGATCCGTTCCCGGTAATCCAGTATTGTCAAGAACTGGTCGACCAACTGAAGGACGTGCACGCGTTCTCGAGGAGGAAACTGCGGATCGAGACCGACCGAATGAAGACCCGATACGACCAACAGACGGATGCTGGCGGATTCCACGAGGACGACCTGGTCTGGCTCTTCAACCCATTACGGAAGAAAGGCCTGTCACCCAAACTGCAGAAGTCCTGGTAGGGCCCGTACCGAGTCGTGAAACGGATCAACGATGTCGTCTACAGGATCCAGCGGAGCCCGAGGGCGAAGATGAAGATCGTGCATCGAGATCGCCTGGCAGCCTACGGAGGGACACAGACGGACCAATGATTGATCGGGACGATCAGCCTTTTAGGAAGGGGGTGGTGTTATGGCTGTGAGTTTGTTTCATCGCTCGCCGCATGAGTCACAACTGCCCCCGGGCTGGGCTGTGCTCTGCGTCAGTGTATTGCGTGCGCCTTATGCAACAGGACAAAGGGATGGTCCAGAATATTCGTGACTCAGCCAGCGATGGAAACCTCGAGAAGCCGTGAACCCTGGATGGGTCTAGAAGCATTTATTGAGTCACCGGCCTGCTATATAAGAGCGACCTGTCAAGCAGTGCGTGTGTGTTTTTTGAGCTAGTGCGAGCGTTTCTCCTGAGCGACAGAAGTGTGGTGACGTAACTTGCGAAACCCCTAGTGAAGCTGATTCTCTTGACAGCGAGGGAGTGAGAAGCATACAGGGGACTGCCTGTGTTTTGAGCGAGTGTGATTTCACTGACCGACAGAGGCATTGTGGCGAAGTGCCGTGCGAGTTACGAAATCCAGTGACATTGTTTCCCAGTTTGTGAACAGCGAAGCAGCGTGTAGCAGGTTATCGTAAGTAACTGTAGTTTGTGTACATAAGGAAGAGGTGCAGGTATTCCACGGGTCTCATTAGTGGAGAATTAGCTGCATGACTAAGAGAAAGGGGCAAGAGCGCTCAAGGGAGAAATTTGAGGAAACTGGAGTAAGGTTCTAATTGCTTGTATTTGCTGTTGCGTGGTGTATCTTTCTTGCCGCAATAAAGTTAATTATTTTTTTAAAGGGACAATCTGTGTTGTGCTTCAACCCACCGTAATCTAGTTAACAAAAGTGCCACTAGGGGGGTGGCACGTAACAATACGTACTGTTCTACAGACCTTACACTATTCTTCCGTAGTTGGTAGCATTCTGAGTTTCTATGCCCAAGATCGCGGGTTCAAACCCGGCCGAAGTCGTCGGATTTTTTAAGAGCGTTAAAAATCCCTTAGTATGCCTTCCTTCGGAGTGGAAGTAAAGCCGGCAGTCGCTAGTCATAGATTTACGGCATGTTAAAGAACCTTCCACTAACTACACCTGTGTGAAACTAAATTATATTTAAACATTTGACAATCGCTCTTAGGTTCCTAAGTTCGTCGCCAGGAGCCGACTGCGGTGGCGTCTGGTAACCAAGTTCTGAACTAGTAGTCGTTGACGGTGCCGTCCTGCTGCAGTCCTTCTTGAATTGAAAACAGAAACCCATACTAATACAGCCACCACAATTAACACTGGTTATCAGAATGATTGTACACACACCCAAAGTACACGGGGCTACATGACCGCGTAGTCGCAGCTCCTAAACTAAGGAACCAACCAATCAACACTATTCTAGCACATAGTCTCCACATTTGTTGAGGCATTTGTCCCATCACAGCACTAAATGTGTGATGACCCTGTGGTAGAATTCACCCGGCTGACTGTGGAACCATCGTCGTGCTGCTGTTTTGGCGTCATCGTTGTACGTGAATAGCTGTCCTGCCAGGAACTTCTTCAGTGGATCAAATTCGTGGAAACCACTCGGGACGAGGTCTGAACTGATGGAGGTTGGTCCAGACTCTCCCAGTGAAGTGATCGGAGCTTGTTGCTGATGAAGTTCCTAGCAGGATAGCGATTCACGTGCAACGATGACGCCAAGACGGCACTTCGATGATGGTTCCACAGTCAGCGGACTGAATTCTATCACATGGGCATCTCAAATTTAGCCTAGTGCTGCGATGCGACAAATGTCTGAACAAATGTGGAGACTGTGGAAAAATAGTTTCAGGTATGTACGAGTATATTTGTAATTACCCGTGTGTACTTTTTTGGATAAACAAAAAATTAGGGGCAAAGACTTTTCGATCCACCCTGTTATTTGAACATTGTTTAAAGAATGATCTCCTTCCCAATCCACACTTGAATTACAAATACACACACTAATACAGCCATCACAGTAACACAGCTATCAGACTAGATTCCACACACTCAAATACACGATGACCCAACCCCGCTAATGAAACAACAATAACGTCATAGTAAGAACGATCAGGGTCTCCTTAAAACAACAATCATTATCACCAAAAATGTGTTTTTGTTATTAAATAATATTCTGCAGAATTCAATGAACGTACAGTAGGCCTACACCTTGAAGTGTCGTCAGTCTTTAATTACAAGAAATAAGCAAACTTAATAATAATAATAATAATAATAATAATAATAATAATAATAATAATAATAATGGTCCCAGGAATTAACCTGAGAGGAGTCCTTGTGGCTCAGGGCAAATGGGAGTGAAATGCGTCGTTGCCTGTCATCTGCAATCAGAACATATTGGATTCAGCAAGAGAATCCAACTAGCCTCTTTCACTCCAACTCCAGCACATAACCTACAAGAGGTGCCCATGTTAAGCCGAGCAACTCAGTGGAAGGTTGGGTAACCAATCCCAGCGGGAAACTGGGTCGGTTAGCCGATCAGTGCTGGGGGCTCCAAGGCTCACAACCTTGGTAGTACCCAGGTCGGTGTGAAACATCACTGACCCCAAACTACAGTTTTTCAACTGTTCAAAGCATGGAGGAAAGTTCAGCAAAAGCTACTACCCCAGGTGGTAACCAATCCACCTTCGCCTTGGGCGAAGCATGCAGGCCTTCGGAATCTGGGGAGCCTGCGCCGACATGCATGGAGGTATCGGAGGCTCCAAGAAAGATCCAATACAAACGCCGGAATTTCTTTGCTACCTTTAACACGAATTCCCTTCGGAAGATTGGTAAATTGAAACAACTAACTGATTCCTTATCCCAACATCAAATCCTGATTGCAGCAATTCAAGAAACGAGATTCACAGATGAACAAGCCTTTGAGTCAGAAGGCTACAGAATTGTTAAAGGTAAAACTGGTAAACGTGTAATAAAAACAGTTCCCAACCTTGGCACAGGATTCATCGTCAGTAGGAAGATTTTGGATTCAATCATTGGCTTCAAATCGCCTAGCAGTCGAGTTTCAACTCTCTCCTTCCGGAGCACAAACAAAGTTTATACTGTTGTGAATGTCCATGCGCCAATCAATCAAGCGAATAAGAGAGACCTGGAAGGAACGGATAGATTCTGGGAAGACCTGGAAGATGTTCTCTGTAAGATTCCAGACAAACACACGATTATGCTTCTTGGAGATTTCAATGCACAGCTGGGTAAGGAAAGAAAGTTCCAAAATATTATCGGAAACTATCCAGCTCACCAGAGAACAAATCGCAATGGTGAGAGGCTCGTAGAACTATGTAAGGCTTTCAATCTTGTTATAAAATCCACAGCGTTCAAACACCTTCCCAGAAAACAGAAGACTTGAACATCTCCGAATCCAAATCTCGGCGAATTTCAAATTGATCACGTCGCAATTGCACGTAAAGCTCAGAGAGAAATACAGAATGTGAAGGTTCTAAGAAATGCAAATCTAGATTCAGATCACTATCTATCCAAAATCAAAGTTAAACTGATTCCAAGAAACACCAGAAAGGCCGTCTTAAAAAAGATCAATCGATTTGATACTGAAAAATCTACGATTGTGCCCTGAATTTACTCAAAAACTAGAATCTTAGAATCCCGAAAACTGGGATGAACTACATCAGGCCTTGGTCACAACAGCACAGGAGACAGTTCCACTGACGAAGTCAAAGAAACAAGCGTGGTGGAATAATGCATGTGATTCAGTGGTAAAGCAAAGACAACTTGCTTGGCAGAAATGGAACTCGGGAAAGAACCAAGATAATTGGGAAAACTTCGTGAACGAGAGACAACGCGCTGAAAAAATCATCCGCAATGTAAAATGTGCCTACAACAAGAGCCAACTAACTCAAATTGAGCTGGGCTTTCAGAGGAACAACACAAGGGATTTCTACAGAACCTTCAAACGCAATCCAAGCAAATACAATCCTCCGAGTCTACAGTTCAAAGACTCAAATGGGAGACTAGCTTACAGTGAGAGAGAAAATTGCCAGATTCTAGCGAAATACTTTGAATCCCTCCAAACTCCACTTTCTCATTTGAAGACAACATACAAGTCCACCCAGATTCATCTCCTCCAACGAAAGAAGAAATCAAACAGATTATCCAGTCACTTAAGAACAACAAGGCACCAGGCGAGGACTCGATAATCGCCGAATTGTGGAAGTATGCTGGTGAAAAGATAATTGATAAATTGACTGACATTATCATGGAGATTTGGGAAACTGAGAAACTTCCACGTGACTGGACTTCTGTCTTGATTCATCCCCTGCATAAGAAAGGTGACAAAACGGACATTAACAACTACCACGTCATTTCCCTCCTACTGATAATTTACAAAATTATTTCAAAAGCTCTGCAGATTAGGGCAGAACAACAACTTGATCCACAATTAGGAGAGTACCAAGGAGGGTTCAGGAAAGAGCGCTCATGTGCCGAACAAATTATGAATCTGAAATCCATCCTTTTCTATCTGAAGCAAAGGAACAAGAAATTTGTGGTAACCTTCGTCGACTTCAATTGATAGAATAGCTCTAATTCAAATTCTAAAGGAATTTGGTTTGGATAATAAAACCAGGGCAATCATTCAACAGACCTTAGCTAACACAACCTCCAGAGTTAAGTTCAGAGGAGAAATTTCAGACTCTTTCGAAATTAAGACAGGAGTTAGGCAGGGAGATGGGCTTTCACCCCTGCTTTTCAACTGTGCACTTGAAAAAGTCACCCGCGAGTGGCGCAAAGAAATGAACGATGGGGTCCAAAATGGAGTACGACTGGGTTACAAGAATATTAACCTTTCTATTGATGGCCTAGCTTTTGCAGATGATCTTGCAATTTTCTACGACTCTTTAGACATGGCCACAAAACAAATTAACCAGCTGCAGGTACAGGCAACAAAAGTTGGTCTTCAGATCTCTTTGGAGAAAACACACTTCATAATTAACATCAAACCAGCACCAAGGGAGCTAAAAGTAAACCAGGGGAAAATCAAACGGACAGATAAGTTTAAATATCTTGGCGAGTGGGTAGAACCCAACGTATGTGAGAAAGAAACCTTCACTTCGCGCATGAACAAAATGGAAATGGTGTACCAACTCACCAAGGACGTTTACAACAAAAAGTCAATATCCCTGAACGCAAAACTTAGGCATTATTGCACTGTCATACGACCAGAGGCTCTGTACGCAGCGGAATGCCTCACCATGAACAAGAAAGGCCTGGTAGAAAAATTGGAGATCAAGGAAAGAAAGATCTTGAGGAAAATTCTTGGCCTGATTAAAGACAACGGTGAATATAGACGACGGCATAACTATGAGCTGTATATTCATGTCCAGAAGATCTCTGATGTAATGAGGAAAAGGAGGATTGCATTATATGGCCACTTGCTTAGAATGAAACCCACACGATTGACGAACCAGATCTTTAACTATTTTAAAAATAAGAAGACCAAGCCAGCCTTGTTCGAAGAGGTGGAAAGTGACCTGCAAGAGATGGAAATTACCTGTGGGGATATTCAAGAACGCAATCCCCTCAGGAAGAAACTACACGACCACCAGGGTTTTCAAGAAAAACCGAAGTTGAAGTCGGGAAAGATGTGGACGAAAGAAAGAAAAGAGCAACACCGGCAACGTATGAAGGAACACTGGCCAAAGATCAAAGCCCAGAGAAGCCAGTTGAAATAACGTGGTCCTTAGTTGGCCGATACGATTAAATAATAATAATAATAATAATAATAATAATAATAATAATAATAATAATAATAATATTAATAATTGATTATTATTATTATTATTATTATTATTATTATTATTATTATTATTATTATTATTATTATTATTATTATTATATAGGCCTATATATTGCGTTTAGCTCTATAAGGAGCACGTAGAACCTAGAGTTAGCACTGGTTTTCTTGTTCCTCTTCTCTTCCCAAATCTTCCCCATCCTTTCACTATGTGCCTGTCTTCTTTCTTGTGTCCATGCAGCTTTGAGTTTCAAATTTCGTCCCGTACGGAAATTGGGTGAAAACTTTTACGAATTTACTTTCTGTCTGTATGCAATCCGTGTTGTTGTTAGTGGGTCAATGTTAATTTCAGTGATGTTCTTTTGGGTGTCTGCTAGCCTGCGTAATTTGGTTTGTCAGGTCCATTGACTATGAGGAAGATTTTCTTGGTAGTCGGGAGTTGTCCATTCGATTATTATTATTATTATTATTATTACAAGAGGGCTTGTGCGTAAAATCTCGCATGTGTCAAACCACCCGCCAGGCTTTATTGTTAAGCGGGCTCGACGCGATACAGTTCTGACAGGGGTTATTGTCTTGTTTATCTGTTTAAACGTACTTTATAAACATATACGTATATTTCCGTTGACTTTTCAAGAAATGGAAGATTTTTCTTGTCCTATTGAGACGATTTGGAAGATTTTGGCACAAACCACACCTACTAACTCTGAGAGCTTGAGATTTGTGAAACATTTACAATTTAGCCTTTTTTATATACTCTGAGTGGTCAAAAGTCACAGAAAAGGTAGTCCCGTGAGAAAATGTGCCCGGTATGACTTCTGAGTGTTGTGGCTAGCTGTGGCAGCGCAGAGCAGTTTGTAACAGACACGAGTGTGAAGATAACAACACCTCGCGAGTTAATCGACTTAGAACGTGGAATGGTCATCGGCGCACGGCACATGTGTCATAGTATTTTGGAGATTACATGCGAATTGTCTGAAATTAGGAAAAGTAGACACAGCTTATCGAAGGTTTAACAATAATTTTGGAGAAAAGAAGACTAAGTGCAGTAATATTAAGGACAAAAATGGAATGCCTCTAACCGATAGGGAAGAAAAGGATGAGAGGTGGAAGCTTACATAGAGTGTTCGTATAAGGGAAAGGAGATTGAGAATCATGTAATGGAAAGGGGGGAGGAAATTGATGAGGATGCAAAAGGAGATTTAATATTGAGTTCATAATTTGACAGAGCATTGGAAGACTTAAGCAGGAACAAAGCACCAGGCATAGATGATATACCGATTGAGTTGCTACGCTGCATAGGACATGAAGGACTGATTAGGTTAGTTCACTTGGTGTGTAGGATTTATGAGACAGGTGAGGTACCCTCTGATTTCAAGAAGAATGTTGTCATCCCTATACCGAAGAAAGTGGGAGCTGACAAATGTGAAGATTACCGTACAGTCAGCTTGATTACTCATTCTTCAAAGATTCTGTCAAGAATAATTTGCAAGAGGGTGGAAAGCCAGATTGAAACGGAGTTGGGTGAAGACCAGTTTGGCTTCAGGAGAAATGTAGGAACAAGGGGAGCTGTACTAAATCTTAGGCTGATTTTGTAAGGTAGAATAAGGAAAGATAAGGGAACGTTCATGGCATTTGTAGACATAGAAAAGGTTTTTGATAACGTTGATTGGACTAAATTGTTTGACATTTTGAACACGATTGGAATAAAGTACAGGGATAGGAAGGTGATCTACAATCTATACAGAAACCAGACAGCAGTCATTCGAGCTGAAGGAAATGAGAGAGAAGCTGGTATTCAGAAAGGTGTAAGGAAAGGCTGCAACTCATCACCCATACTTTTCAATCTTTACATTGAACAAGCAATGAAGGAAATTGTAGTAAAATTTAAAGTGGGAGTGAAGATTCAAGGAGAAATAATTTCAACTCTGAGATTGGCTGACGACATAGTCATCTTGGCCGACACGCCTGAGGATTTGCATGAGTTTTTGAATGGTATGGACTCCATCTTGAGGAAAGAATTCATGATGAAAATTAATAAAAGTAAAACAAAATTATTGGACTGCAGCCGAAATAAATCAGAAACCTCTATGGACATCAAATTGGCAGGTGAAACGCTAAGGGAAGTAGGAGGCTACTGTTACTTGGGAAGCAAAATAACCAGTGAAGGACGAAGCAAAGAGGACATAAAAATTAGGTTGGCTCAGGCAAGGAAAGCATTTCTACAGAAAAGGAATCTCTTGACATCGAATATACTGTAGATTTAGGTATTAGGAAGTCATTTTTTGAAAGGTTTGTCTGGAGCGTGGCGCTATAAGGAAGAGGAGAATAGAAGCGTGTGAAATTATGAAGAACAGAAGTAACAAACGAAGAGGTATTAAGACGAGTGGGAGAGGAGAGATGTTTCTGGCGACTGCTAATGAAGAGAAGATATAGGTTCGTAAGACACATACTAAGACACCCAGGAATAGCAAGCTTAGTTATGAAAGGAAGGGTCGAGGACAAGAACTGTAGGTGTAAACCAAGGTTAGAATATGTTAAACAGATTGCCTCGGACGTAGGGTGTGGTAGCTAGGACAGGGAGGCGTGAAGAGCTGCATCAAACCAGTCAAAAACTCAAACAACAACATGCCAATTCGGGTATCCGAGGTCAACAGTGTTGATGGTGTATCTTCAATATCACAGAGATAATGTTACCATCCACGTAGACCACCGCATGGGACGACCACAGGTGTTTAACAAACGGGCAACACGTCGTCTCAGCAGAACCATACGGGGTGATACTGTGAGTCAGATCACCACCCACTTGAATGTTACGAGTCAGGAACCCATTTCTTGTCGAGACGATGCCTCGCCGTATTGCTGCCGTGTTGAGGGCTTGCGGAGGAGCAACTCGTTATTAACATCATATTCCGTGCCTTCCCGTGACGTTTGGCCACTGAGTGTAGGATATGATGTTGTTAAATGAAATTAAAAACAGTCGTTACATTGTGGGTGTAACGACTTTTTATATTTTTATTGCTAAGTAATTCTTATTTATCTAAATTATTTCTTTTCGGTCAGTCAACACGATCGCACCCAATGGTAATGGGTGTTTCTAAAAAAAAAAAAGGAAAAAAAATACCATTTTAGGAAAATGAAAGGAAATTGCCGTATTGATTAATGGATGAAAATTAAAATCCACAGTCTGCTTCCAGTCGACCGACCGGATCAGGGAATGGAATGAATGAAGCCCCCATCTAGCGGCGAGGATAGGAACTGTGCCAGCTGCCAATGCCTGTCGCACTCCCCTGGAGCATTGATTAACTGAATGTCAGATGAAATCAAATGATAGTGGAGAGTGTTGCTGGAAGGGAAGGGTGACAATGAAAACCGGAGTACCCGAAGAAAAACCTGTCTACCTCCGCTTTGTCCAGCACAAATCTCACATAGAGTGACCGGGATTTGAACCACAGACCCAGCGGTGATAGACCATCGTGCTGCCGCCTAAGCCACGGAGGCTTCTGATTAATAGATAATTAATTAAAATACTCCACCAATCAGTACAAATTATATTCAAATGTTAGTACATGTTTCGATCCAACAATGCGATCTTCGGAAAAATTAGAAATACACCTTTAAAAATTAATATAATAAAACGAAGTGTTGAGAAACTAACTAAAATATATGCGGCTGTAATGAAGAAACTGGAAAAACAATGAATAAGAACGATGGAACTATAAACCATCACGGATATATTGACCTGTTTGGAAACAGCATCTCCAGTGCAGTTTTGAAAATATTTAAATATTTAGAACGTTCATTTAAACAAATTATTTATAAGGATATCCATTTTATTTTATTTCAAAATTGATTCTATTATTTTACATCGTACATAAATAGGCTACTTAAGCATCAGATTTTAAATATTTATTGTTGTATTGTGCCCTTTCGTAAAAGAAATATGCAAATCACTATCCAGCTGCTCAGTCTTATCTCTTTGGGGGCATAGAATGTCCTCCCACCGAGTGATTCACACATTATAGGATCAAGCTTAGGATAACACATCACTGAAATGAAATTCAAAATCCTACTAATAAAACTATTTAATTCACAAAATTTGGCGCTACAACAAACAAAAATAACTGAAATCAACATCACACTTGTTCTAATGAACAAGGAATAATTCAAAAAAATCAATAATTTCGGTTCCATTGAACCCCAGAACAAAAATCTCCAAATCAGTTTCACTTCCATTTAGCAACATTAAACTTTCACAAAAACGAGCTCTAAAAGTCTCGGCTAATTTTATTACATAATTCTATGTTTAAGAAACATATTAAATATTCTAAATTTGAATATATTAAAAATTAATTTGTGTTAATTACCATTCAATGGTATCAACAATTACCATTTATTTGGGTACCACATGACATTCGTAACATTCCATCCCTCTCTTCAACACTACCAAAAAATGCATCTGTCTTCGAAAATCTCATGTACCACAAGCGTTGAAGACTACTGATTTAATCAATTCGAAATAGACCCCCAGCTAATTCGATATCCTCAACAATTACTTGGGAACAAATACATTTGTCATGCAACAATGCACAGGGATTTTCATTATTGTCTCAATTGACAATTTCTAATTATTCATGAAGTGCGGATCTTTAATACAACGGCAAGGATAAATGATCAATATAAAACACAGTACAGGTTACCGTTCCATTAAAAGGTTTATTACTTCAGAGTGCAGACAGGGTCTGTCTCTGTCTTAACCTACCCTAACTAACCTCCATTAAGAAAACGCCGAGACATATACGGTTTAATTTATGACCTGGGGGAGAAGTCAATGCTCCCTCCTTCTACAACTGGACTTTAAACCCCGCTTTCGGACAAGCGTGAACAGAACTTGGAAAGGCTACACATCACATTAATATAACATTATTCTGAGGTTCCAAAGACCTATTACTATAGCTCAGGAATGATTATAATTTCGGAGTTTTGGCACTGGGAAGTAAGAATTCAAAACCAATCATAATTAAGGGGCTTCCGACGTAAGAGACATCTGGTTCGATTCTCTGACCTGCCTCTAGGACAATTCCATTCTTGAGGTCTTAGGGCTAATTCAATAGAGCGAGGGTATTTCACCACTCCTCCTGACAATAATAAAAGCAACTGGGAAAAGGTATTCGCACTCAATTCCATGCTTGACAACAATATATAGTACCCTTTTTAAAAGTTTGTCACAGCAAACACATACACAATCGATTACTTCACCCAGCTGGTCCCCGCAATTATAATTCCTGGCATTATCTTCACTGCAATCTTTAGCGTGACCATTTATTATTTAGCGCTCAAACGGCGACAATCAATACATTCGTGATGCCTTCCAAAGTTTAATAATTATTTTCTACGCAATTCATTTTATCTTCGTCCATAATTAACAGATTTTCCTTCTATTCAGTCTCGACTTTTCATTTCCAAGAACACAACTGGTTCTATAATTATTATATTTCTTTAGCACACTACGGCTCATACTTGAATTATTACTTCAACAATTAATTTATTCATTATATTATTCTTATTATTTTAGCACACAACGGCTCATATTTGAATTATTTCCATAACATTTATGTTATATTTTCCTTTTTATATTTATCCTGTTTGCCTTTTAAATAACATTATTCCATTTATATTCACAAGTATTCCACTGAATACGATTTCATTTGATTAACAAGACATTTTAGCAATTTTCATAATAGATTCCGCACTTATTATTTTCACACAGATTTATATCCCTGAATTTTCAATACTGGAGAATACTTTCTCCGTGGTCATCATTTCTACATGAGATTTCCGAATCCAAAACAAATAATAAATTTGGGTGTTACTTACATGGCTTATCCGGCCCCATTGTCCGAATTCCAGTGGAACGACATCCGGCCCACCTCAAATTTCTTACTTCATCATATTAATACACACACTTACACTTATTAATTTGCCCTCTGAATTACACACTTTCAAATTTATATGAGGGTTTTCAAACATTTTCACTACACTAAAAAAAAGATTATAACTTCACTGAATATTATATTTACACACACATAATTTCACTTTTTGGGTAACAAACACACGTGAATTCTTTCTTCACCAAATCCCAGGGGTGCAAATTTCGACGTTGCCTTCCACCTTCTACTCTGAAGTTGACAGTCTCGTACGAAAATGAAACCTCCTTGGATAAAAAGTTCCCTCCTAATTCGGGTGTTTAATTTATCGGCATTTCCTATACTGCACGATAAAGTAGTCTTTTCCGGTTCGCAATTGTCTATCTGGGAAAACGGTATATTTTTACGCTTACCCTGAAGTCGCGATTCTGCACTTCTACAATTGTTTATATGATATTATGCGTCGAAACTCAATTCGGACGGCTATTGTCTTATCTCTGTGGAGTATTTCTATGAAACTCCACGTGGCTACGGATATCTCTTTGTGGATTCCTAATACTATCGCCACTGTGTTACCCTAATCTCCTCAATCAGGAAAATTCCGTATTAGCTAAATGTTTTACCCGACCGTGGTATACTTAACGCACTGGGAAAACGTCTTTAGAGTATCTACTCTTTGCTGAGGTCTCGTATACTTTTGAGATACTATGTTCTCACTTCGAATACTAGTGTCAGGGCTTCAAGTACCCTCGCCGGCTACCGTATATGTTCACACACTGTTTATAGCTTGGCCTATCACCGTAGACTATTATACTTTTCGAAGTTCTAAATTGTACTTTTCCTTTGAAAAGAACTTCAACGATTTAGAGCGCGGCGACACTGAATAAAGCTGGACAGTACTTCGACTTAGAGTACGTCCGCGTCGTGATACAGGTTCGAGTCCTCCTGTGCTGACAGGCAGCACGACCAATACGAGGTCTGTTGATTTACTGCATTTACTGTTGGTACTTGTCGAACAGTATAACTTCACCTGAAGTTCGTAGTATGCTGAATTATCGTTGATCCATCGTGCAGCGCCTCTGCGCTCACGGAAATTGAATTCGATGTGATGCAGCGTGAACCCTCACGGTCTGCCTTAAACTGCATTTGATGTGATGTAGCGTCACGTCCTCTAGACGGACTAAACTGCATGTACTTTGTGATACAGCGTCTCCCCTCAAGGAGTCCTTGTAAACTGCATGCTCTCGCTTGGGCTACAGGCCCTTATATCTGATTCTGGCAAAAATAAATAATTTTTTCTTCTTCCGCACCACCAATTTCCAAAATAATCGTCGTACGATGTTAAAAAAATATCTCTGGAAAGCTGAGGTTTTAAACGTCTCAATGGCATATAAGTTTCCAGGAATCGATCGTACAAATCTTTAATATTAATTTAAATGTTCTCTTCAGATGTGTGGGTAGTTTATTCTTGTTGTCTCCCACCATCAGCTCCTGGTTCGGGAATTCACCAACTACGTAATGATGAGTTTGCATTTCTTTTCTGCCTAACTTCTATGAACTTTATCCACTCTAAAATATCTCATTCCCTGGATAATCATTACTGGTGGAGTCTTTTCTTTACTTTAATGCCTGCAAATGGCTTAATTTCAATTATTTCTCTTATTTCCAGGCCCCTCCTCTCATGCGGTGCTGTCATTTCAATGCTGACTCGGGGCTATTTCCGAAACTTCATTCTCACTCGTACATGGAAGTTTCCATTGATCTAATTTTACCGCGTGCGTAACCCGCTCTACGGTGACTGTTCAAATGACATCACCGGGCAGCTGTGGCCTGGCTATCTGTAGTTGCACAACATGACTCTGCCTCACGCAATCTTATGCAGTATTTGCTTCTCACCTCTTTATAATTCCCTTATAAAGCTTGCATCAATTCTCTCTTTTCTTTGAAATACAAGGATATGAGTTCGATACTGAACCTCTCCCATGGATTCAGTATATCTTTTAGTTTATATTTTCATATTTTTTCATTTTTAACCACTTCGGCTTTTAGAGACGCCGAAAGTTTGACTCGAAGGGGATGTTTAAAGGACCAGTTAATCTATTGACACAGCTCTCTTATATTTTCGCACCCTTAAATGCCAGCTGATTGTGCCAGAATTCGATTCTGCAACCTTGGGACCAGCAGGCGAGCAAGTTACTTCTGCGCCACGCAATCAATCGAGGCTATTTACATAATAAGAGACAGTGGAACTGAGAAATTGGCTGGCAGCGTGGCTCAGCGGTAACGTTCTCGCTTGCTGTGACCAAGGTTGTAGGATCCAATCCTGGCACGTGAGGGAATCGTGTCAATAGATTTACTGGCACGTTTAAGATTCCCTTCGGAGCAAAATGATGGCACACCGGTGTCTCTAAAAGCCGCAGTAGTTTAAAGGGACGCAAAACAATTATTATTATTATTATTCATTATTAAACTGAGAGAAGCCTCCGTGGCTTAGGTGGCAGCACGCCAGCCTCTCACCGCTGGGTCCGTGTTTCAAATCCCGGTCACACCATGTGAGATCTGTGCTGGACAAAACGGAGGCAGACAGGTTTTTCTCCGGGTACTCCGGTTTTCCCTGTCAAAATTTCATTCCAGGAACACTCTCCACTATCATTTCATTTCATCTGTCACTCATTTAATCGTTTCCCCAGAGGAGTGCGTCATGCCTCGGCAGCCGGCACAGTTCATATCCTCGCCGCTAGATGGGGGCTTCATTCATTCCATTCCTGACCCGGTCGGAGAATGGAATCAGGCTGTGGATTTTAATTTCATTAAAAATGAGTATGCAGGTGATATGGGCGGGAAGTCAAGACTAGTCACTGGAGGAGACTCTGAGGGACTGAAAAATCTGGGTATCATTTATTTCCTTGTTACTAGTTTGTGCAATAACGAAGATATCATATTCTCCTCCGAGCACGCGATGTTCTCTGTAGCGGTGATTATGGAGGGAAAGCGCTACTGAGAGAATAGGAGATGGCCGGGCCAAGTGGGGTGGAAGCAAGATAATACGCCAACTTTAATATTTAATAACCTCTAGTAGCCTATAACATGAGATACAGGCCCACGCTATAATAGCTATTCCAAACACTGGGCTTAAGGCAGGGTTGTATATAGAGGGGGACCTGGAATAGCCCTCAAAGAAAAGGGTGTCTCGGGTTCCTCCCGAGGCAACTTATGTATAATTTGGTGCAAAATGATGACTTTTAAGACCCTCTGGCATCACTTTTTATGTTTTATGCGTGGTTAATGTCAAACACAATTAACACCATTTATGTTACTTACTACCCTATTTTCATTAAAGAAAAATTGGCTCCTGAGATCACCTTTTGTCCGTGTATATGTGTTTGCGTATGTCTGTGAGTGCCCCCTAATAAAATCTAAACGGCCGAAGCGATTTCAATGATACTCGGTAAGTGCATACTACTACTTTGTCTGACCTCGACTGTGCCTTTCAAATTTTCATACGTTTCACCAATCCAAAATGGCGATAGCGCGAAATATTTCACTGGTATTCTATATCTCTACAGCAGGAACACCCATCACCCTGAAATCTTGTACGGAGATATAGAGTACTACGAGAAGTTAACCTACGTAACTTTCATAAACCTCTTTAGTACAAAACCAACATGGCGGCCAAGCGAATTTGAAACATTTAAATAGACTTTTCTCGCGATTTAATCATCCGAGCGCAATGAAACGTGGTACAACGAATGTTTATAAATAATACATTGCAATGCATTGACATGGCGGATATGGCAGATATGCGAAATATTTAAATTAAAGTCTTATTTTTTGTGTACCACTCATGCGATCAAAGTGAAAGTTTGAATAATGAACCTACGCAATAATCTTCATCTAAAGGTACATAACTTTATGGCCTACATATATAACAATCCAACACGGCGACCATCCGAAATAATTAGACGGTTCTTAATATGTATGTATGTCTACCCCTTATTATTCCCTTTATTCCTACGGGGCTGGGGATGAGATGCGATCGAAGTCTTTGTGGCGGATGAATTTTACGGCTGGATGCCCTTCCTGACACCAACCTCATGAGAGGAATTAATGAGAGTTTTTTTAGCGTATGGCTTTTAGTGCCGGGAGTGTCCGAGGACATGTTCGGCTCGCCAGTTTTGTAGCTGCTTCGAGACGGACACCCAATGGGTGAGCTACAAGTACCGTGGGGGAGGAAAGTTGGAAAATGGAGATGAAAATGAATGATGGTGAATGAAACTGGGCAAGGATGTGGAAGGAAGCGGCCGTGGCCTGTCAGAAGGTACCGTCCCAGCATTTGCCTGGAGTTGAAAATGGGAAACCACGGAAAACCATGTCAAGGACGGACGACGGTGGGGCTCGAACCCACGCGTCTACCTAGTCAGAAGAGAGCTTGGCCCCATGACCTAACGCAGCGCTTTAGCGAGCGCAGCCACTACTGTCGGTTAGACGGTTCTTAATATAATATCTTCAAATCTATTACAGCAATCAAACTGTCATTTTGTATGTTTTTTTAAAGCTTATGGCTTTTAGTGCCGGGAGTGTCCGAGGACATGTTCGGCTCGCCAGTTTTGTAGCTGCTTCGAGACGGACACCCTATGGGTGAGCTACAAGTACCGTGGGGGAGGAAAGTTGGAAGGGAATGTCGAGGAGTTGGAAGGTAGCGGCTGTGGCCTATAGTTAGGGACCAACCCCGGCATTTGCCTGGAAGGAAGATGGGAAACCACAGAAGACCATCTTCAAGGTTGCCGGTGGGGGGATTCGAATCTCCTCGCCTCCCGGATGTGAGCGACTGCCAACAGTCATGCCGTAACGACCACGGCTAACTCACCCGGTAATTTGTATGTTGATAGATGATATTAACATAAGTTCACCTATGGATGATTCAATAACCTGGTGAGCACAAAACCAACATGGCGGTGACGCGAAATTTAAATATTTAAATGGATTTTTATCGCGAATTTTCATCCGAGTGCTGTGAAACTTGGCACGGTATATTAAACTGGGAATGCAGGTGATATTAATATCCTTAATATACTGTCGTCTAATTTAAGGGAGTTCTATGAGAACTTAAAAATAACGTCAGTGCAATTTTTTTAAATCTCGTTTTCATTTCTCTTGTCTTAAGTAAGACCAGTAGGATAAATAAAAATGTGCTATTTAGTTCTTCACGGAACTACTTGTTATTATTACAATCATTAATACATTAAACTGGGAATGCAGGTATTATTAATATCCTTAATATACTGTCGTCTAATTTAAGGGAGTTCTATGAGAACTTAAAAATAACGTCAGTGCAATTTTTTAAAATCTCGTTTTCATTTCTCTTGTCTTAAGTAAGACCAGTAGGATAAATAAAAATGTGCTATTTAGTTCTTCACGGAACTACTTGTTATTATTACAATCATCTTGCTCACTTGATAGTATTTAGATGAAAAGCGTTAACATTACTATTTTAATTTACAACTCGCCGGCTTAGGACCAGAATAGCGTATGTACAAAAACACTACTTTTCAGGAAGCAAGAAAAACTAACAAAGTTGTTATTAATTGGCATGTAACTGGTTATATATTTTGATTTGGAAGTCGGTGTTTTTTTAATATATTGCTAACATATTTCCAAAGATCATTGTGCAGTTATTTCTTACATGCAGTGTTATAGAATCATGGTATGGATTACTTTACGGTCATTAACAGAGATACGCTATTTTGGCTCTAATGATTTTCTATTGAAATTATTTTACATAAGCTTATGTAGGAGTAAATTTATTTTGAATCATTTAATGACTACAAAGAATTATTTGATTCTATTTCTTAACCTTTAACTGAAGAAGTCAAGTTTGTAGTTTTACGTGACCGTTAATCTCGTAATAATGAGCCACGGGTCCTCCTTTTTACGTGGAATCTGAACCACAGGACATGGTATTTCACTTTGAAAATCTCACATACATTGAACATTTGAATTGCTAAAAGTCTGATAAGGGTATAAAAATGCTCTTCTGGCATTTCAAGGTCCATCTCGCCTAAAAGTCCTTGAAGAGTGTGACAATTTTTTTGTTCTCATATCATCCACCTCCTAATATAGTGGCTAGCAATCTCGGGTTTCGCCCCGGAAGTCCGGGTTGGATTCCCGGCTCTGCTAAGAAGTTTAATTCTGTTCTGAGGGCTGGTACGGAATACACACAGCCTCGTGAGGCAAAAAATAGTGATGGTTCGATTCCCAACACAGCCGTCCTGGAAGTGGTTTACCGTGGTTTCCCACTTCTACTCCAGGCAAATTTCGGGCAGGTTTTTAACTTAAGGCCACGGCCGTCTCCTTCTGAATCCTCCCTCGAATTACAAATACACATTCCAATACCGCCATCACAATAACACAGGTTATGAGCCAAGATTTACACACACATACATGGAGTTGAATGATTACGATATCCAAGCCCTGCAAATAAAGTAACAACTCTTGTCAAAAATGTTGAGAAGTGGTAAATAGAAAATCTTATACAGTAATTATTAATGAAAGTCTTTGAAATAGTTGTTGTTGTTGATTCATTTCGTGGCTTTGCGAAATCGTCGTGATGTAGCCCCGTGTAATTGGGTATGTATAGATTGTTACTGATAACCTGCGTTGTTGTAATGGCTGTATTAGTGTGTGTATATCCCATCATTTGCCTGGAGTAGAAGTGGGGGAAACCACGGAAAACCACTTCTAGGATAGCTGAGGTAAGAATCGAACCCACCCCTTCTCAGTTTTGCCTCACGAGGCTGAATTTACCCCGTTCCAGCTCTAAGACTAGAATTAGATTTCGTGATAGAGTCGGAAATTGAACCCGGACCTCCGGGGCGACAGCCAATGATGCTAGCCGCTACAGCACACGCTGGTCTAGCCAAAAATAGAATCTGTATTTTTTTATTTTTGAGGGGTAGAACAGCGATTAAACACAGATTAAAGGATACAAATTTAGACTGGCTACGTGGCGCAGCTGTGTCCAAGGTTGCAGGATTGAACTATGGCGCAGGGACTTGGCATTTGAGGGTGCTCAAATGCGAGTGAACCGTGTCAGTAGATTTTCTGGCACGTTAAAGATCCACCTCTGGGCAAAATTCTAGCACCCCGGCGTCCATAAAAGCCACAGTAGTTAAAAGGGACGTAAACCCAATGACATTATTATTATTATTTATTCAATTCACCATTACAAACATGGGTTACTCTAAAGCACGGGTTAAACCAAGTGCTTTACAACAATACATAAAAACTATAATACAAACTATAATACATACATATCATGTATATACAAAATATAGAGTTCATTACCACTCATTCACTAGCAAGGAAGGATCGCACTATATTGCATGTGGACAATAGGACAGAATGTTGCATACTCTTGTAGATGGTCGGCGGAAGATCCAATTCCTTCAGACTCTTGTGGAGTGTGTGAGGTATGAGGCCGTTGACTGACAAGATTACAGGCACTGTTCGGACGCAGTTCATCTTCCATATCCTCTTTATTTCCTCTGCAAGCTGTCTATACTTCGTGATTTTTTCATTGTGTTTCCGTTCGATATTGGTGTCGTTGGGGACTGCTATGTCTATTATAAATGTAGTGCCATCAACCTTAATTACTACTATGATGTCTGGTCGATTGTGATCTATTGTTTTATCTGTCACAATACCAGTGTCCCAATATATTTTACACAATTCATTTTCGAGGAGGGATGGAGGATGATACTTGTAGTAAAGGACGTACTCCTCAGTTAATTTATATTTCTTTGCGAGTGCTTGATGAATGATGACTGCAACCTGATTGTGCCGTTTTGTATATTCAACTGATGCTAGTATTGGGCAACCTTCAGTGACATGGTCAATGGTCTCGAGATGAATGGCGCATCGCCTGCATTTGTCTGAAATTACACTGGTATCTTTAGTGATGTATTTCTTGAAATTTTTTGTAGCAATGACTTGACCTTGGAAGGCAATTGCGAATCCCTCTGTTTCTCCAAACAGTCGACCACTTTGTAACCACATACACGATGCGTTTTATCAATACTCTGATGGGAAAGGTTGCTGTAGTATATTCCATGGAGGGTCTTTTCTCCCCATGCCTTTCCTTTTTCATGTAAGTGTAGTGGCTGGCTGATATGATCATCAGAGTTTGTACGAAGGTTCAATACAGTGTGTTTATCAGCAAGTACAATGGCTTTATTATTATTATTATTATTATTATTATTATTATTATTATTATTATTATTATTATTATTATTATTATTTAAACCAGTAATTTTTCTAGGTTTATGCCGTGTCTTTTGCGGGGTTTCGCCTAGGAACACACAGATAGGCCCATCAGCGGGCACTTGGTGTCCGTGCCTGGTCCCCCACAGGAGTAGCGAACTGTGCACTATCTCTTTGTTATGAAGCACACCTGAGCTTCTTAACTGAGGGCGCTAAAAGCTCAAGCAACCATTCACCTTCCAATAAAGGCTTCCCAAATGATGGTATATTGGCTTTCACGGTCAATGAATTAAATCTGATGAGCCTATCTTGGAGATCCTAGGTGAACCCCCGCAAATTTAAATTTAAATTACTGAAACAAAACCCAGATCCTGAGTATTACACACGGAAAATCAGGAGTCTTAAAAGGAAAATTCGGAAATTATACAATAAAAGACATGATAGTGACAAGTATATGTTGAAATTTAAGTCCTTATCAAGAGAGCTCGTCTTAAACAAGTAGTTCCGTGAAGAACTATACAGCCTATTTTCATATATCCTGCTAATGTTAATTGCCTCTATCAACATACAAAATTTCAGTTTAATTGTTGTAACAGATTCGTAGATATTGAGAACCGTCTAAATATTTCAGATGGTCGCCAGGTTGGATTTTTATTTTTTTACTATTACATTAAGATTATTGTGTACGTGTGGTATTCAAACTTCAATCGCATGATTAGAACACAAGAAGTAAAAACGAGATTTTAAAATTACGCACAGCAGCCATCTTGTGATTATGCAAACAATTGAAATAAATTAGATGCCAGTGGATCAACATTTGTATAAGCATTTAACGCGCAACGTTTCACGGCACTCGGATAGTTAATTCGCGAGAAACGTCCATTTAAATATTTATACTTCGCGTCGCCGCCATGTTGGATTTGTGCTCACCAGGTTACTGAAAGTCCTATAGGTGAACATATGTTCATAGTCTCTATGAACATTAAAAAATTCAGTTTGGTTGCTGTAAAAGATTCATAGATATTGAGAACTGTCTAAATATTTCGGAAGCTCGCCATTTAGGATTGATTTATGTATAGGCCATAGAGTTATGTACCAATCAAGGACAATTATTGCCTAGGTTCATTATTCAAAGTTTCACCTCGATCGCATGATTACGACACAAGAAATAAAAACTTAATTTTAAAATTTCGCACAGCCGCCATCTTGAGGTTATGTAAACAATTGAATTAAATTAGATGGCATTGCATTAAAATCTGCAAAATCATTTACTGTACCTCATTTCACTGCGCTCAGAGAGTTAAATCACGAGAAAAGTCTATTAAAACATTTCAAATTCGCTTGGTCGCCATGTTCGTTTTGTACTTTACAGATTTTTGAAATATACCTAGGTAAACTTGTATCAGTACCCTTTATCACCGTACAAAATTGCAGGGTGATAACTGTAATAGTTTCAAAGATATAGAATATCAGTGAAATATTTCGCACAACCGCCATTTTGAGGTTATGTAAACAATTGAACTAAATTAGACTCCAGTGCATTACAATGTGTATAAACATTTGCTGTACCAAGTTTCATTACGTTTGGATAGTTAAATCGCGAGAAAAGTCTATTTAAATGTCTCAACTTCGCTTGACCGCCATGTTGGTTTTGTAGTCACCAAGTTTTTGAAAGTCCCATAGGTAAACTTATAGTAGTGCCCTTTATCACCGTACACAATTTCAGGGCGATATCGATAATAGCTTCGGAGATATTGAATGCTAGTGAAATATTTCGCACAGCCGCCATGTTGGATTGGTGAGATGTAACAAAATTTGAAGGGCACGGTCGAGGTCGCCGGGAATAGTGCTATGAACTTACCAAGTTTCATTGTAATCGCTCCAGCCGTTTAGATTTTATTAGGGACACACACTCACACGCACACACACACGGACAAAAGGTGATCTCATAAGCCTATTTTTTCAAAATTGAAAATAGGCTAAAAAAGAGGGCTGCTCATGACAATTATATGCAAGGTTTACTTGGTTCGGGAGGTGATGGGTGGAAAAAATTAACAGTTATGTTAAGAGAAGAAAGGGAAATTCAAATAATTTGTCGATGATAATGTCCGGTGACGGTAAATTAAGTACTGAGAAGCAGGCCATTGCTAATGAATTAAATGTCTTTTATGGTAGTGTGTTCAATAAATCCAATAGCTGTGTGTTGGACCTTAACGGTGAACCAGGGGCTCCGCTTCTCCAAATAAACCAGTCAGCAATTGTAAAGCTAATACAAAAAATACGTTTCAATATATCGAAGGGTCCTGATAATATTGTTAGTGAAGTACTTAAACTAGGAGGTAGGGCCGTGACACGATACTTAGAGGTGATGTTTAATGTGTCCATACACAATGCGCAAATCCCGGATGACTGGAAAAGAGCTACGGTAGTCCCAATATTTAAGGGAGGGAACAGACTTGAATTGGGCAACTACAGGCCGGTTAGTCTTACGTCCATCGTTTGTAAACAGATGGAGTATCTCATTTGCGACTACTTGAGGGAACAGTGGGAAACATTATCATGGTTTAATGATAGGCAAAATGGATTTTGGAAAGGTTACTCATGCGAGAGTCAGATGCTATCACTTTTTCAAGATATTAGCGAATCGTTAGACGATGGAGTTTCAGTCGACGCCGTAGTTATATATTTTGCGAAGGCATTTGATGTCCTGCCGCATGACATGCTACTCCATAAATTAGCTTCGACGAAGATTGATAGAAGAGTAATTTTATGGATCCAAGAAATTTTGACGGGTCGTTCCCAGAGAGTGAACGTTGAAGGCGATTCTCGGATGAAATTACCGTATCTTCGGGTATCCCTCAGGGCAGCGTAATCGGAACTTTGTTATTTTTGGCGTTTATAAATGACTTACCAAATGGGATTCGCAGTGACTGTCGATTGTTTGCGGATGATTGTGTAATATATCGAAAGATACATGACTCACAAGACAATGCAGTACTTCAAGATGACCTGAACCTGGTCCATAAATGGGCGATTGAAAATAAAATGAAAATAAACACAAGAAAATGTAGTCTAATAAAAATAGGGAAATTGCGAAGGCAAGATTTTCAATATAACATTGGCTCGGAAATACTTGTAGAAGAAGATTCTTGCAAATATTTGGGCGTTCACGTAAGAAATGATATGAAATGGAGTAGTCCTGTAGGATGTGTAGTTTCTAAAGCTTACAAATCCCTGCACTTTGTAATGAGGGTATTAAAAGGAAGTAGTACCTCTGCTAAAAAAATTAGGATATTTGTCACTTGTAAGACCTATTCTGGAATATGCCTCGGCGGTTTGGGATCCATATCAAGTAGGGCTCATAAATGAGTTGGAAATGGTACAAAGAAAGGCCGTTAGATTTGTGATCAGAGACTTTAATCCCAGGAGCAGTGTGAGCCGTATGTTAAAGAAATTTGGGTGGGAATCACTTGAGGCTAGGAGAATGAAATATAGACTCTGCGCTTTGTACAACACGTATACAAATCAACCAGCATGGGGTGAGCTTAGTAAACGTATGGAAAAGCCTACTTACCTGGGTAGGAGCGATCATCCTTTCAAAGTTAACGACCGACCACAGCGAACAAATTATGGTAAATATTCTTTGGTAAACCGTGCCATTGATAATTGGAACTCTCTACCTGCCGCAGTCTTAGAGCCTTTTCCCAAACATATAGGTGTGTTTAATAAAAGACTGACAATTTGTGTAAATACTCCAGTTTAATTTTTAGTGAATTGTTATGTACAGTTATTTATTTGTTATGTATATCTAATTTGCCACCGGGGGACACACCCCCAATTGCAAATAAACGAATGAATGAATGAATGAATGAAAAGACTCGGCATAAACCTAGAAATCTTGGTGAGTTTTTATACCAATCTATTTTTAGGTAGATTTCATTAGAAAGCTAACTATTGCAATGGGTACCATGTTTCAACTTCCGGAAAATTTCGACATATCTTCACGTTTCACATCCCCCAGACCCCAAAACCACCGTCAGTTCAAAAGTTTATATATAATTTATGTATATGTATGTATATCAGTTCCTTGTGGACACGATAACTGCCGTAATTTTGCACCAATCACTTGGAATTTTTTACCGAATATGTATACCTATAAAATCTCGGTCGAGTTCGTTACTGGGCTAAATCGGTCGAAGGGGGTGAAGATGGGGGGCCTTTTTCTAAAAAATGAAATGTTGCTATAACTCTCTTAATATGTGAAATATCGAGTCCGTTCATCGTTCATACTATGTGCCAGATATAGCCCAAACATTTATGTTTGAAGAGTTTTTTATAGCACCAACCATTGACCAAAGGGGTGGGAAAAAGTGAGTTTTTCTGGAAACATCATATCTCTCTTAATAGGCACAATATCAAAACCGTACAAAATGGGCAATATTCCCTTAATAATTACCTAAAACTTTTGTCTGAAAGAATTTTTGATATGACCCATCATTACGCCAAGGGATGATAAAAACAAGAAGTTCCGTGACGAACTAAACAGCCTACTTTTCTTAAAATTTAAGATTCATGCCAATGATTAATCTATATGGATCTATCTCGAATAATGACGAAATTAAGTTGGTAATATCGACATTTCTAATTAGTTCGAAATACTGTATACCTGGCATAATGTAGCCTAATAGAGAACTACAGTTGGCAGCCCTGGGGACTGAATATATTCTTAGTTCCATCTCTTAAGGTACAGAATACAAAATTTGGTTGAACCAGGGCTGCCAACTGTTAATAAATGCTGTCTCTATTTTTGTTACTCTAATATCAATATATCAGAAAGTATGCAAGCCAATAGCTCTAAACTTACATTCTAGATTAACGTGGAATACATTATATATGTCAGTGCTGCCAACATGATTATATGCCTGCTGATATCTCCAATTTTAAAATGCATGTAACTTCTGTACTAACTAATAATTTCATTCAAAATTGGCACAACAATAGATCATATTATTTCAGATTATTTCTGACCAATACATGCATGACATTGTTGCCAATATGATTTTACGCGCGCTGTTAGATCCAATGTTTAACTGCATGTAACGTCCATGCTATCCATTGGACTTCAACTAAATTTTTATTCTGTACCTTTTTTAAGAGATGGAACTAAGAATATATTCAGTCACCAGGGCTGCCAACTGCTCTATTAGGCTACATTATGCCAGGCATACAGTATTTCGAACTAATTAGAAATGTCGCTATTACCAACTTAATTTCGTCATTATTCTAGATAGATCCATATAGATTAAGCTTTGGCATGGACCTTAAATTTTAAGAAAAGTAGGCTCTTTAGTTCTTCACAGAACTTCTCGTCATACTTGTGGTCACACTGTCCTTATGCAAGGTTTCGACACTGATGTGTATCTATGTAACGGTCTGTTACTTCTTCACGCAAAATTATATCTTCCGCAGATATTTTGGTTGGTTCCTCAGTTTAGGGGCTGCGACAACGCGGTCATATAACCCCGTGTACTTTGGAAAGGCTGTATTAGTCTGTAATTCAGGTAAGGACTGCAGACGGTCAATTTCAAGCAATAGTTCCTAATGTCGCTAACAGGTACTACCGTCAACGACACCTAGCTGTGAACTTGGCTACTAGATGCCACCGCAACCAGCAACTCGCAACGAACGTTGGAACATCTCCTCCAAAGGAAAGCATTCTGAGGGATTTTTAGCGCTCTTAGAAAATCCGACGACTTCGGCCAGCTTAGAACTCGCGACCTTGGGCATAGAAATTCAGCATGCTACCAGTTACGTCACCGAGGCGCTACACACTTAGTGAGATGGAAATCTGAATCTGATCTCGTGCAAGTGTGTTGTCATGGCAACGTCTGATGGCTCATCCCTCATCAATTTAGTAGTGTTGCCATGGCAACCTATGATAGCTCTTGGCATTTTCTTATAATTCCGAAATCATTTTTCTCATCCCTTAGCATAATGGTGGGTCATATCAAAAATTATTTCAGATAAAAGTTTTAGGTAATTATTAGGGGAATATTGTCCATTTTGTACGGTTTTGATATTGTGCCTATTAAGAGAGATATGATTAATGTTTCCAGAAAAACCCACTTTTTCCCACCCCTTTGGTCAATGGTTGGTGCTATAAAAAACTCTTCAAACATAAATTTTTGGGCTTTATCCGACACATAGTATGAACGTTGAATGGATTCGATATTTCACATATTAAGAGTTATAGCAATATTTCACTTTTTCGAAAAAAGCCCCCCATTTCCACCCCCTTCGACCGATTTAGCCCAGTAACGAACTCGACCGAGATTTTATAGGTATACATAATCGGTAAAAAATTAAAAGTGATTGGTGAAAAATTACGGCAGTTATCGTGTCCACAAGGAACTGATATACATACATATACATAAATTATATATAAACTTTTGAACTGACGGTGGTTTTGGGGCCTGGGGGATGTGAAACGCGAAGGTATGTCGAAATTTTCTGGAAGTCGAAACATGGTACCCATTGCAATAGTTAGCTTTCTAATGAAATCTACCTCTGGTTGGTTCCTCAGTTTAGGGGCTGCGACAACGCTGTCATCTAACCCCGTGTACTTTGGGTGAGTGTCGAATCTGTCTGATAAACGGTGTTAATTGTAATGGCTGTATTATTCTTAATTCAGGTAAGGACTGCAGACGGTCAATTTCCAGCAGTAGTTCCTAATGTTGCTACCAGGTACTACAGTAACGACACCTAGCTGTGAACTTGGCTACTAGATGCCACCCCAACCAGCAACTCACAACGAACGTTGGAACTTCCCCTCCAAAGGAAAGCATACTGAGGGATTTTAGCGCTCTTCGAAAATCCGACGACTTCGGACGGCTTTGAACCCGCGACCTTGGGCATAGAAGTTCAGCATGATACCAGTTACGTCACCGAAGCCTCTTCACACTTAGTCAGATGGAAATACTGAATCTGATCTCGTGCAAGTGCGTTGTCATGGCAACGTCTGATGGTTCATCCCTCATCAATTTAGTAGTGTTGCCATGGCAACCTATGATAGCTCTTGGCATTTTCTTATAATTCCGAAATCATTTTTCTCATCCCTTGGCGTAATGGTGGATCATATCAAAAATTATTTCAGATAAAAGTTTTAGGTAATTATTAGGGGAATATTGTCCATTTTGTACGGTTTTGATATTGTGCCTATTAAGAGAGATATGATTAATGTTTCCCGAAAAACCCACTTTTTCCCACCCCTTTGGTCAATGGTTGGTGCTATAAAAAAACTCTTCCAACATAAATTTTTGGGCTTTATCCGACACATAGTATGAACGTTGAACGGATTCGATATTTCACATATTAAGAGAGTTATAGCAATAATTCACTTTTTCGAAAAAAAGACCCCCATTTTCATCCCCTACAACCGATTTAGCCCAGTAACGAACTCGACCGGTAAAAAAATTCAAAGTGATTGGTGCAAATTACGGCAGTTATCGTGTCCACAAGGAACTGATATACATACATATACATAAATTATACTGTATATAAACTTTTGAACTGACGGGGGTTTTGGCGTCTGGGGGATGTGAAACGCGAAGATATGTCGAAATTTTCCGGAAGTCGAAACATGATACCCATTGCAATAGTTAGCTTTCTAATGAAATCTACCTCTGGTTGGTTCCTCAGTTTAGGGGCTGCGACAACGCGGTCATCTAACCCCGTATACTTTGGGTGAGTGTCGAATCTGTCTGATAAACGGTGTGAATTGTAATGGCTGTGTTAGTCTTAATTCAGGTAAGGACTGCAGACGGTCAATTTCAAGCAGTAGTTCCTAATGTTGCTACCAGGTACTACAGTCAACGACACCTAGCTGTGAACTTGGCTACTAGATGCCACCCCAACAAGCAACTCACAACGAACGTTGGAACTTCCTCTTCAAAGGAAAGCATACTGAGGGATTTTAGCGCTCTTAGAAAATCCGACGACTTCGGCCGGCTTTGAACCCGCGACCTTGGGCATAGAAGTTCAGCTTGCTACCAGTTACGTCACCGAAGCCGCTTCACACTTAGTCAAATGGAAATACTGAATCTGATCTCGTGCAAGTGCGTTGTCATGGCAACGTCTGATGGCTCATCCCTCATCAATTTATTAGTGTTGCCATGGCATCCTCTGATAGCTCTTGGCATTTTCTTATAATTCCGAAATCATTTTTCTCATCCCATGGCGTAATGGTGGGTCATATCAAAAATTCTTTCAGACAAAAGATTTAGGTAATTATTAAGGGAGTATTGTCCATTTTGTACGGTTTTGATATTGTGCCTATTAAAAGAGATATGATGTTTCCAGAAAAACCCACTTTTTCCCACCCCTTTGGGCATTGGTTGGTGCTATAAAAAACTCTTCCAACATAAATTTTTTGGCTATATCTGACACATAGTATGAACGTTGAACGGATTCGATATTTCACATATTAAGAGAGTTATAGCAATATTTCATTTTTTCGAAAAAAGCCCCCCATATTCATCCCCTTCGTCCGATTTAGCCCAGTAACGAACTCGACCGAGATTTTATAGGTAAATATATTCTGTAAAAGATTGAAAGTGATTGGTGCAAAAAATTACGGTAGTTATCGTGTCCAGAAGAAACTGACATACATATATATATATATTGTACCCAATCGTCATTATATGAAACATGTGTTCGTATCCCAGCTAACTCATGGTCTTACGAGGTATGGGGCGTTCAACCCACTATACATATTCAGGATTTGAGTCAGTCAGGTGACTACTCTACTTGAAAGAAACAACAATTCCTAAGTATAACATTTAATGATAGTAATTCATGGCAATACAGCATAAAACACACAAAAATACTTTACATTTATTTCCCACAACAAAAATCAAAATTATCTGTGAGTCTCTTCTTCTCAAAATCAGTGCTTCACCGCACTCAATTATATCCAAAACATCCTATTATTGATACTCTTTGACATTTGCGAGTTTCCAGATTGTTCTTCATGTGGCACAATTTAACAAAAATTGGAATATCACAACACAATAAACACAAATTATATTTAAATGACATTAAATCCGCAATTATTAAACATTTATCCGTTTTACACGGGACATTTACTTTAAATAACATTAATTCATTAGCTTATGCCTTGTTTAATAAGTGTTGTCTCGTGCGAATCGTATTCTTTTCCCATCAATTTCAAACGCTGAAGTGGTACACTTTTCCCTCCAAAATACACATAGATAGATATTTTTATAGCTTCACCATACAACGATTTTCTGGGTCTGGTCAAAACATTATCGTTACAAACGTGTCATTTCATTCAAATTACGCTACCCGTATGCATAAATTAGTGTGAACTGGGCAAATACACCTTACAAAATGCCTCTATTTATTTGGTGTAGTTAATTCCTTCTCAGAGAATAACTGGGCCAAATGACATCCGATTACTACATTCCAACATTGCATGTGTAGGGAAATACTGCAATTAATTCAATTGATATCATCACATCAAGCATATCTTAATTACTTTTCGAAATATCGAGATTCTTCAGTGTCCCACTACAATTTTAAAATAAAAGGATCAGGTCTATTGACTTCCTTTCCTTGCGAACAATGAATAAGTCATTCCTGGCCTCGGCAAGATGGCCGCCTGGTTTAGTGGACTACCTGCTCCCCCCGTCTGACTTCCCGCAGGGTGAAGTTAATTTCACTGGTGCAGCTGTGCTGGAGGTACCCTGAATGGGTCGTGTCCTTACGAATTGAGTCAATCTAATTATTAGATACCTACATTTAGAGTATATTGGGCTCATCTCGGCTCCTAATTAATATTCATGGCAAGGGATGGATCACGAAATAGCTTTGCCGTTCTGTGGTCGACATCAGTGGCTTTTGCTTGCGTCTCAAGTGAGTTTCACAGTTCTTTCACTGGACGGCATGCATATAACAAGAGGAAATCGACGTTTCCTATACGAAGAACCTTAGTCTTACCTCTAAGGGCAGATCAATTAATATATGGGCTCACCTAGGGTCTCTAACAGTTATCCCTGGTGGCGAAAACTCTGCGAACAGTGGATACAGACAGACTCTGACCCAACTCTGTTGCGAATAACACATGTATGCTCTAAGGCAATACTATATCGTAGATTCGAAGATTAGCCGACTAGATTCGCCAACGCGCAAGCTATTTTCGGATGATCCCCGCAACTTAATGACGTAAATCTCTTGATTCTACGTTACATGCTCGCTGAAATCGGCTCAAACAATATTTCTTACAGATGACTCAATTCTTAAAGCACTCATGTCCTCTATGCAATTACTCATAAGCCAAAGTTCTACGTAGCTCCAAAACAAGTATAAATTTACTGGCATACATTTAACTATCTTAATGGCTCTCAAATACAACCCTGTAGAATATACCATAATAAACATTTATTCAACATTTCAATGACACTGGAAAGCTCTCTTTATCTCGATTTTTACGTTGCTTTCTTACTGTTTACAAAAACACAGTATTCTTACGCTAGACATGACACACTTTGCACGTACTATAGGCCTTATATGCCGATTCATTTATTCATTATTGTTACCGACCCCAGATTATTATTATTATTATTTAACGTTACCGTTACTTTCATCAATGTCTTACGCCTAAATGGCAGTAAATAAATCATCCTCCAAGCCATATTCTACCAAAATACGAGGGATGTGATCTCGTACATAAATGACTGTTAATTCTTAATCTTAGAGTGATGCTTCGTTGTATGGTGAGCTATTAAATCATATCAACATAATAAATTTGTACTCACTTCCTTTTTTGCTGGGTTGGTCCAGCATGCCAGCGACTCGCCCGCCATGATGCTTATTTTAAGCAATCATGATATTATTCACACGACACATTGTATAAACTTTACACATGGTAATTATATTTTTCACTACTGGCATTTTTACTTTGACACAATACACATTATTTTACCATATAAACATAATCACTTTTAAAAATCACTGTAATATAACATTATACACAATTCTCACACCATTTTCACACATGGATCCCTGATTGGATTCCCACTATCGCCTGACCTCAGAGATGCGATGCAGCTAACTCCTGACAACCGCTGTTCTCCCTGAAAGTCTATCTCGCGTGTGTGTGTTCGACTCTCGTCACCTACAGTTTATGTCTCCTCTACTGCAAATTTGTTCAATCCTAGGTCGCGACTACTTGTGACGCCTTCCAGGCTCCCGTAACTGTAGTGATCATTACAATAATATGTAATTTTACCTATGACAACACCTCCTGGTTATGTTCATTGTCTATAAACATCCTAAATTATCTCTACGCTGTACTGAATCTATACTCGCGTATGCTGATGCTTAAACGTCTGCTGTAGATTAAATCTTATACGATGCATAATTACTGTTATGAAGCTGCATGATGCGCTTTCCATTGTTCACCGTTATACATTTGAGCGTTCATACTTTATACATTCGCGCACTTTCTTGCGTGATCCGGCAGCGTGTTACCTCACGGGTTGAGTCAAGACGAACTGACTTCCCTGCTCCAGCTTCTCGTATATAAAGCTTCCTTATGAAAAGTAGTTCACTGGATTTCCAGGAACGACTCTCTTCTTGATATAATACATTTTCAGACAAAGTGATGTATGATCCTTGTTTGTCTATGCGTGGAGGTCCCAAAATCTCTCGCGTGCAGGCAATCGCTTCGGCCAATTAATTATAATTAATTGCTTTCTTCCACGGCGTCATGACGCTACTCCGGAAAATCCCCTCGGCTCCCCTCCAAATCCTTACTCCGTAGCGGATGATGTCTGTGCAGAGGTTCCTTTATAGATGCAGGCTTTAATTTAGGCGTGAGAACACTCCTAAATTATCTTTCCTAGAATACATGCATCTGGGTGTAAGTTTCATCTCAATTCATTGCTCCATTTGGCCGTAATTAATTAATTTCTGAGGGCGACCACCCCCACTCCGCTTCTTTTCCTTGTAAGACTGTGGTTCCCAAAGCCATTAATCTTTTGTCGCTCCCCCAGTGCAGACGAGAATTAGTTCCATGGCGTCACCTAGTACCTCCCCCTTGCTAACCACGATTTTTCAACTGTCAAGTTGGCCCGAATTCTTGAGCTCTTAGCATCTTAAACGTACTTAGGCTTGTATTTTTTGCAATAATCCACCTTAAAAGCTATAATATTCCCGTTCTGGCCGTGAAATCCTGCTGTTAGAATTATATGCAGATATAACTCATTGTTCTTCGGGTTCACTAAGGCTGTTCCCCCTCAGAGATCAATGATTCGATTCCGCGCAGAATCATGGGCCTGGTCTTCTTGTAAAAGACCCCAGTTCGATGCCAGTCAGCCGTGTCCAATTGGGCACAATATATATATATATATATACATAAATTATATATAAACTTTTGAACTGACGGGGGTTTTGGGGTCTGGGGGATGTGAAACGCGAAGATATGTCGAAATTTTCCGGAAGTCGAAACATGGTACCCTTTGCAATAGTTAGCTTTCTAATGAAATCTACCTCTGGTTGGTTCCTCAGTTTAGGGGTTGCGACAACGCGGTCATCTAACCCCGTGTACTTTGGGTGAGTGTAGAATCTGTCTGATAAACGGTGTGAATTGTAATGGCTGTATTATTCTTAATTAAGGTAAGGACTGCAGACGGTCAATTTCAAGCAGTAGTTCCTAATGTTGCTACCAGGTACTACAGTCAACGACACCTAGCTGTAAACTTGGCTACTAGATTCCATTCTAACCAGCAACTCGCAACGAACGTTGGAATTTCCCCTCCAAAGTAAAGCATGCTGAGGGATTTTAGCGCTCTTAGAATATCCGACGACTTCGGTCGGCTTTGAACCCGCGACCTTGGGCATAGAAATTCAGCATGCTACCAGTTACGTCACCGAAGCCGCTTCACACTTAGTCAGATGGAAATACTGAATCTCATCTCGTGCAAGTGCGTTGTCATGGCAACGTCTGATGGCTCATCCCTCATCAATTTAGTAGTGTTGCCATGGCAACCTCTGATAGCGCTTGGCATTTTCTTATAATTCCGAAATCATTTTTCTCATCCCTTGGCATAATGGTGGGTCATATCAAAAATTCTTTCAGACGAAAGTTTTAGGTAATTATTAGGGGAATATTGTCCATTTTGTACGGTTTTGATATTGTGCCTATTAAGAGAGATATGATTAATGTTTCCCGAAAAACCCACTTTTTCCCACCCCTTTGGTCAAAGGTTGGTGCTATAAGAAAAACTCTTCAAACATAATTTTGTGGGATTTTTCCGACACATAGTATGAACGTTGAACGGATTCGATATTTCACATATTAAGAGAGTTATTGCAATATTTCACTTTTTCAAAAAAGCCCCCATTTTCACCCCCCTTCGTCCGATTTAGCCCAGTAACGAACTCGACCGAGATTTTATAAGTATACATATTCGGTAAAAATTCAAAGTGATTGGTGTAAAATTACGGCAGTTATCGTGTCCACAAGAAACTGATATACATATATATATATTGAACCCTTGCAAAGAAGCATATGAGACTCAATTTCGGGGGTGTAACAGTCCATTTCGTAAAGTTGTTGTTAAGTGCTTCTAATAACATGCAGGGTAACATATAACAAAATAACATGCAGGAAACGTGAATACCAGGATTAAAACATATGAATTTAATAACAGATCAACAAATTTACACTATTTACAACAACAACAAGAAACATGGTCTCCCAAATGACACCCATTTGAATTAAATAAAATGCCAAAAAGGCCTGATCTCAGGAGAGATCGTAAACATCTGGACCAAATGTTCCAAAATACTGCAATGATATGTGCGTGTGCGGCTTTTCTACATGCGTTACGATGTGTACAAATTAATGCGAGATTCGTTACCATCCAGTAAACCTTCAGGGGACGAATCTGCATTGCCTTAGAGCTAGACAGACTCTAGGGAACACACTAAACACTAATTAAACTAATCCGACACTTCCTACACTAAATGAGACAAAAATAATTTCCGCGTGAAATTGGAATCAAAGAACTACCGAAGCAAACAACATTAAGGCCTAAAATTAGGACTTTTCAAATCAACACAAGTAAATCAACACGTGACCAATCAAGAAAAATACACATATGGCCGCTTGCCATTTATACAAGAGGAATACAAAATACACCCAACGGTGTCACAACAGACAAAAACATAACAAATGAAATGAGTCACAGAAATCACTAGGCTCAAAGCCAACATTTACATCATAAAAACAAATATTTCATTTCATACGATATGCGGTAATTCGTAACGGACATGGCGAACTCCCAATTTAATTATGATCCAATGACCATTAAAAGAACATGTTTGCTACAGATAGCTTACAGGGGTCAGTCGGTCAGCTGGACTGCCTACACGATGAATCACCAGACATTGACGGACGAAAGGTGGAATCTGCACATCTGTCAACCCACGTGTCAATTACCTCGACCAGCCGTAGCAATGGCTCGAGTCTCGAAGAAGCGTGCTCCCAAAGCACATAATATACGTGTGTGTTTCAAAATAAAATATCTTAGCATTTCCCACGGAAATCCAAGAATTAGCACAGGACAAGGTACAGTAGCCTCGAAGAGCGCTCTGCCTTTCCATAAAAAATACAACCAAAATATTATGAGGGCGGTAGACACATTCTACCCCTCATCACGAAGAATCAATATACACACCTTGACACAATACACACTCCAGAATCACACGTATGGGTTTGACAGAAACCTGAAATAAAGGACACAAAATATTTTCCACCGACTTGCGCTCCCAATCTAGTCCGTGACTAAAGAACCTGAAAAGGAATCTAAAAAAAAACTCAAAAAAATATAGAACTAAGGTGTTCTACAGTGACATCTTAACTTTGTTGCGCTCGACAACCCTAGTATGAATAAAAACCTGTTCGTAAAACATCTAACAACTTTTACCCCCTTCTCCTTCTAAAAATTAATTTGAATAAAAGCACCATTTACCGACCATGACGAATTTCACATTCGCATAAATAAAATCAAAATACACGTGCCGTGCATACTAATAATGACTCATAAGAAAAATATACAATAAGACAAACATTTTGACCACGTGCCAACGTACATTTAAATATAACAGTGTCGGCGCACAAAAATCTAAATACACAAGAAAACCAAGATTAAAATTATTTACAACGTTCCCGCGTCTAATCTAGCTACATATTGAATAAATCAATGGTTTGTACATCACCGTGCAGCTTGTAGAATATCAACCTCCATCCCAATGCATTTCCCCACGGGAAATCTATTCCTTCATCCTCGACGTTCTGGTAGAGGCGTAGCACATCATTCCACCAATCAACCTTCCTGTAGACATCTTGGCGTGGCTTCTTGGAAAGAAATGTTCAAAGTTATTATCCTACCTAGCTACAATCGCTATGAGGTACTGACTTTCACTCAAAATGTCCTGGGCGATTACTCAACGTTGAACTGGCCCTATCTAAGCATTTGCTTACTTCACACACACATATACATCACACAAAACATGACACAAAATTTACAGAAAATATTACAATATTCGTCCACCACGCAACTGGCTTTTAACAAGTCTCACAAATTACGTCTACCTCTTGGCGCTTATCTCGACTAGAGATCTCCCTCCGCTAAGCATGAACTCTGCTCCCAAGAGCGCAAAAAAAATATGTTCGTTCAGACAGACGTGAAGTATGCTCACCATAGCCTGATAAAATCGTGTCTCAATCTGGCGTGAACGATGCTCCTCAGAGCCCGATAAAGTTGTGTGTCAAACTACTCATCACCGATCAATTTATTAGAAACTGACAGAAAGGGGTGGAGTGGGGGCAATTTGTGAAAATAATCTGTAGTTTTCAACTCACAGACTTGGGACTAGTATCAAACATCTTCTTTCTCTTTAAACGTCTCAATGCACTCATGCGGAATCCTATCGCATCGGCGGTTCTTCATACACGTGTTTTCAGGGCATTTTTTATGGTATGCAAATCTCCGCGTGGTTTAGTCGTTCTCTCTCCTGATTCACTGATTCAATCGTGTATCGGTTGGAAATTCATTTCTGGCACGCCCATAATGACGCCGACTTGGATGCGCGTTCAACCTGAATGTGTCCTTGAACTCGGTTTAACCGGTCATCCCCAGGAATAACTACCACGCCACCTCTGTTGCAAGCGTTGCGACACACTACCTGTCTTCCCTTTGTCAATCTCCAACATGTACTGCCTGGATATCAGTAATAATAATAATAAAAATCATGAAGACTTAATGATCGGCAAATCAATAAGGGTTCATTTATCCTCAGCAAGGTTTTGAAATTCGGAGCAAGTGATTGATTTGGATTTTAAAAACATATCCACAGTAGTATAGATAACATACTGAACCCGCTGAGCTATGGTTCATGTGCTATTTTTTATGACAGAACATTTATGATGGGATGTTGTACCTTTGAACACACCCAGGAAGCCACGTGGAGCTGAGAGCTCACGCGATACTCTTTGAAGTAGCGTTGAATCGCACTTTTTACTTTGGTGAGAACTGCTAATTATTTATCTGAGGTCTTATTAATTAATATTGTCCTTTCACAAGACTCAGAATATTCCATTTCGTCATGCTGCATTATTAAAACATTTTTGAGAATGTTATTTTACCTTAAGGTAAGGTAATACCCTTGCATATACGCAAATAGGAACGTAAGTAGTCGCTCAACGACTTCGGTTTGACGACCTACTTCCTTGAGACACCCAGTGCCTTGCACTACGTCTGGAGAATCCGCCCAGTAGAGGCGTGTAATTGCTTTTGTCCTGTAAGACATAGAATAATATCCGCTTGTTAGCGTTGAATTGGTTATCAGGTGCCATCGTGCACTGGCATATTGTAAAATACTGGTATTTATGCACAGTGAGCCACAGAAACATATTGAAGATAATTATTGGCAAGTATTAGTGAATTATATAATTTTACCGGAACACCACATTTTAGTACCCACGTGTTTGTGGAGGGCCAAATGCCTTGTGGAAAATATACAGGTAAATGTGTTGCAACTACATCAAATAAGGGTGATTATAATTGTGTAACATATTTGGATTGCCAGAGTGAAGTTTTTATTTCCAAAACGACGTACATTTTACCGATGCTGCATGATAGAAAAGTAGCGTCATTAGCACGAGTAGAATCATAGAGCAGTGCTAGCTCACGTATCTATTCACATCCACGAAATTAAGGCTGTGTTATCAATTACTATCAAAGCCTACAATACTTAAGACGAACACTATATTTTTGGAAAGTGAAAGAATGAATTTCATAATTTATTTCACCGTCAACGTGACCAGACTATTCCACACCATGCTTGAATCAGTCATCATGGGCTAATACCATCCTGGTATGAGGGTGATATTTCTACGAGAACTAGCATGATGGTGGAGCTTGCAGAACCGAGGACGAGAAGGAAGGAATCCAAGATGCCATTTCCAGGCATATCCAGCATATTCACGGAGTTGTCGACAGGGACGAATCGAACCCTGGTCTTTGGAGGAGTCCAGATGGGAATCCTGATGAGGATAATACCGTTCCAGAGATCCAGAGAGGAATTTGTACAACCCTGGTTATTGAATAGAGGGCTGAGTGATAGCTTCTCCATGTCGTGAGTTTTTGAGCATCCCTTCTCTTGTTCTAGTTCTGGTGGTATATTAGATTTAATGTAGTTTGTGAATCAACCACACTCTGTGTCAGCCATTTTTCTAGGTATGGATTGTATCTAGTTTAATTTAATGTCATTTATTTCAGTATAGTGAGACACCCTTGGGTCTAATATTTTGGTTAACCCTGGTGCAGCTTGATGAACGTCGTAGAACGCCAAAGCCTATCTTTGCTAGATGTGACCGTAGTCATTCGAGGCTATTTTGTCCAACCCTGTTTGGGGTGATTTTTCAAGTCTTTGCTGACTTTAGTTATGACAATCAGATGTCATGGTTATTTCTTTAACTGCATTCTTTGCAACCAGTTTTGATACACCCCTGACTTTCGTTAGAACAGTCGTATCAGTTAGGCAATCGACTGTAATTGCCAGTTTTGTAAATGCATTTTATTTTCATTTTGAATAAGCTCAGAAACTCTTCTTGGTCAAGTTTGAACCTAACAATTAGAAGGAATGTTTCGTTGCCTAGCATCGAACTCAGTTCCCAACGTATCATTAAGCAGATCCTTGTATGGAATCTGCGCCACAATTATCATTTTGCTTGTGTCATGTAAGACACGTTTTTATTTGATGTTGTACTAGCAACTACTGAATTGTACTTTGAGAGCAAAGAGCTCCAGTAATTGTAAGATTACTATCATTTAGACGTCTTTGGTAGAAAGACGGAATTATATTATTCTATTCAGATTTATTGCGTGTTTTTTATACACGGACTCTTTAGAGGTTCATAACCTATGGTAAAGTTTTTTATGAACAGGCCAGATGTATAGTTTTATTTTGATTAAATCGACGGCCTTGAATAATGTGTGTTTTGTGTCGACCGAACGCAGGAATGTGGTAGCCTGCTGGTGACATAAACTGGTTTTGTAATCCAGTGCCCTTGAGAGCACGCTTCATTTGTTTGTGAAACAGGACTACTTTGACAAGAGACAGAATGCTTGTAGTATTCGCTCTTTCTTTCATTGCAACTTAGCTTATGTAACCCAGTTTTCAACCCTGTCTCAGATCACATATCTTATAGATTGCTTTTTGTTAGTTGAGCGCACTTCTTGCGTGTACTGTCTTGACGTGTACAATTAGGTCAGGTTTTCTATAGTGAGTTGCAGGCGACCCTGTTAAATGCAGGAATTTTTTGTATGAAGGTACTTGTGATTACCTTGTCCGGGAGGGTTCCCGTTGACTAGATGTTATTGGAAGGTAACTGTTGTGGACAGGCCTATCCCAGAGTTATTGAATGCGAGCTTTGCGCCGCTGGTAACCCGTGTTATTGTGTGTCCGAGTTGTTATTGCTCGTTGATTTTAATCCGTCTGTTGAGTCGAGGCTTTTTGGTGGAGAATGATCTCAGTGTAGACACTCCGTGCCCGAGCTATAGTCAGTATTATTCGCCATAAACCAACGATAAACCAAAACCGACATCTTAATAATAAAACGCATAACTTTGGTAAAACAAAAGCTAACTAATGAATTCTTTCTATCTAACTTTGTTCTGTTGCATCTTGGAACTGTTGACATAGCCGTGCAGTTGAAGGTAATTTCCTTGTGTGGAAATGACTAGGACAGTTGACACTTTTGTAGCGACCTGAAGCATGCGCAAACCTAGAGTTCGTAGCTTGTGGAGCTCAGGCCATGCGATGTCAGACGTGGTCTCAACTACGCATTCGTCACCGTAATTACACACATTAGATGACTATGGCTTACAAAGAGTAAACCAAGGTGTAGGCAGGAATGTAATAAAAATTTGTGTTTATTTCATTACTTATTTATGATGTATAAGTGTGTAAATCCTACATGTTACCTTATTGTGTGCTGATAGCACGTAGTTATTAAGAATCATTAAATGTTTTTCATGGCTGTACACTTAGATTTGTTGTAATTGTTTACTGTTACGGACGTCATCGCCGTAAATTTTGTTATTAACTGTTAAGACTTAGGTAGATGATTAGCGTTAAATGTAAATGTGGAAATGGTATCATCCTAACTTAGATTTGTTTTGCTACCCTGTTAAATGTAAATTCTGATATTAGCTTAATCTTGTAACTTGAACTAGGGACTTGCGTCGTACCATTTTCCTAGTGTTGCTGTTGTTGCTTTATTATTGTGAGTTAGATCTTTCGCGAGGTTTTTTTTCTGTAACTTCTCAGGTAGGGACCTGCTCTTTATTTTCTTTTGTTCATTAGTTTGCGGACTAGCCGATCATAACCCTCCGAACTAGGCTAGGGGCTTGTGAATTTTAATAAATTTTCACGGTGTTTTACTTAAGTCTGGATGTTTAATTTCTCAGTCTAGTTTTTAAGGTGAACCTTTCCTTAGGCAGTCTATGACCATCGTCACCATGTACCACGATCCAAGTGGACTACAGTGTCTCGTGCCGCTTAGCCTATTAGGAAGTTCACCTGATCCTCACGGTAATTTTATTCGACTTATGGGATGTTAGGAAAGTCATCGTGGTTGTTGACTCGACTAACGGTCTCAATACCTCACTCGTCAGCCTGAGTGTGCATTCCACTGTCCTAATTAGTGTGCGCGCTTCTCGATGCAATGTGCCCGTCTGAGATGTCATTCACCCGTCTCGCTAGACCCCCCCCCCCTCTCTCACTCACACAATTTCAACTTCGGCCAGACCTGCCGTCTTGTTTACAAACAAAGCTCGCTCTCCCAGGTATCACGTAGCCACGTGCATTTGAGTGTGGGTTCTCAAAATAATTTTTGCATTATGATTCTGCATTCCTTGTCCTTATTACTCATCAAATGGTTCCCTTCTGTATTATGGCTTGAGATTAGCACTATTGAAAACAGATTTAGCGCCAGTGCTCAATTCTTCAAGTCGATAAGCATTATTACCCAAATTTTTGTTAATACGGAACGGGCCGATAAATTTTGCACAGAACTTGGCAAATACTTTGTTCTTTGGATCTAATATCGGTGGTCTCCGAACAAGCACTAGTTCCTGTTCCTGAAGTTCACGATGAAATTTCTTCTCTCTGTATCTCCTCAATCTGCGGTCCGCTTGGCTCCTCATGTGTTCTCTGGTTCTCTGAATTCGCAGCTCATGTGTTAATAACGGGTACATTGGGCATGGAATAATCTTATCCCAAGATCTTTCAGGCATCCTGTTGTGGTGTACAACTAGTAGGACTTGACCTGTCGACTCGTGCTTCGTAGTATTCATGCACATCTCGATATCTCCTACTCTGTCGACCCACTTATTATGATCATTTGTAATCATGACGCGGTAATATTTTGCAACACAGCGAATCGTTCTTTCGCTTGGATTCCCACAAGGGTGGCGAATGCTAGATAGAACATGCTTTATTCCTAAGTTCTCTAGACCTTGTCTAAAAACATTGCTTGTAAAATATGTTCCATGGTCCGATAAGATGAATTCCGGCTTCCCAAGCGTCGGAATGATTTTGTTCTGGATTCTGCTAAGGACTTGCTTTGACGTCGTCTTCTGGATTGGACATAATACCACCATCTTGGAAAAGACATCGACACATACAAGGAGCTGTCGGCATCCTCGTTTTCCTTTAACTAGAGGACCGAAACAATCAATAGCGACCAGTTCGCACGGTTTCTGTGGTAATAAAGGTTTTGGAAGCTGTTTCAGTATGAAATTATTGGGCTTAGTACGCTGAGACGCGTCACAAGTCCTAATTACTTCAACAATGGTATATCGCAACTTTGGCCAAGTAAAAGTTTCTCCTATTGTTGCTTCAGTTTTATCAGTGCCGATATGTGCTAAGCTTTCATGGACATGCCACGTCAGTCCTCTTTGTAGCGATGCTGGAACTAGAATTCGAAGTTTGGTGTGATCATCATCCACGAACTTGTGAAGAAGATTATTGAGGTAATGGAATTTCGCTTCCTTTGCACGGGCTTCTCGATATTCAGGTGAATCTGGCTGTAGTTCCTTCTTGTAAAACTTGATCATCATCATCATCCACGGGTCCTTTTCTTGTTCCTTCTGAATTTCTTTCAACGTATCCAAAAATTCACGAGCCTTAGGTGTTAATGCTATGTGTTGTACATCTACTGCTGTCTCGTTCTCATCTTCAGGGTTCCTGCTTAAAGCATCTGGTATGACGTTCATCCTTCCAGGGCAGTGTTCTATGGTGATAGCGAACTGCTGTATATAAATGGACCAACGCGTAACTCTTTCGCTTGCCATCGTTGTTTTGAATAAGAAGGTCAGTGCATGGTGGTCAGTTCTGACAATAATGGAGTACCCGAAGACCATCTTGCGCCATTGTTGCAACGAGTACAAAATTGCTAACAACTCAAGTTCTGTAACAGTGTAGTTTCTCTCGTGCTTCCTAAGTTTACGACTAGTAAATGCCAAATATGACCGATTCTTGGGTTCATCAGCGTCCTCTTGGTAAAGCATGGCGCCGATCCCAATCAACGAAGCGTCTGCCTGGATCACAAATGTCTTCGCGAAGTCTGGGTATCCTAACTTCACACAATTCTCCAGTAGGTCTTTCGTGGCTCTAAAGGACGTGTCGCACTCTTCATTCCATGACCATCGATTAGATTTCTTAAGCATCTCTCGCATCGGTGCTACTGTTTCCGTGTACCCAGGACAATTCTCATTAAAGAAACCTGTCACTCCCAAAAATGCTCTAACATGTTTCACTTTAGTTGGTGTAGGGAATTTCTTAATTGCGTCTATTTTCGCCGGATTTGGCCTCACGCCCTCAACATCAATTATGTGACCCAAATACAGAATCTCGCTCTGGCAAAAGTGCGATTTCTTCAAATTAATTTTGAAATTCGTTGTTCTCAAATTATCCAAAACTTTGTTTAGGTTTTCCAAATGTTCCTCCATTGTTTCCGATGCTATGAGTATGTCATCAACATATCTTGTAGTAAAGCTTTTGACCTCTTCAGATAGATTCCTGTCTAGTGCTCTTATCAATGCACATCCTGCTGTTTTACACCAAGGGGCATGCGAGACCAGATATAGCTTTGGTTATCAAATAAAAACCCCGTCAATAACTGGGATTTTTCCTCAAGTTCCAGGTGGTGGAAACTATTCGTTAAATCGACGCTAGAATAGATCTTATTTCCACGGAAGCTCTTCAATACATCTTTGATCCTTGGCGCTTGGTCGTGCTCGACCAACAGTTTGCTATTTAAAACCCGTGCGTCTAGGCATAATCTGATTGATCCGTTGGGTTTGGCACAGCCAATATTGCATTTAAATATGGGGTTGCTGCTTTTCTAATCATTCCAGAATCTAATAGGTTAGTAATAATGTCCTTGACCTGAGCAAAATGTTTCTCTGGGATCGGGTACAATTTACTCTTAAATGGGGTCCAAACGGTGATTTGCATGGCATACTGAAACTTTAATACTTTTCCAGGGATCGTGTCGAATACTCCCTTATGATGTCTCAAAATCTTCTCTAATTTGCTTCTGTCAGGTTCCCCTAATATTGCCTCCTTAAGTCGCTCCAGAAGTAAAATTTCAAATTTAGACCCGCTAATTTCTTCCTCCGCCAAATGTATCCAAAATTCCTGGGAAATATCTTGACCGTCAATTTCAATAATTGCTGTCTCGCTTACTCGTCCCTCTGTCGAGTCCTTATCTTCGATCGCCTCATTAGTGCATTCTTCAATGACCCAAGTATTCGCCTCTCTCTCTAGTGGACTTGCTTCCATGTTCAGACCAACGTGACTAAGCCCCTCAACTTGTTTAAAACTCACAGTATTATTATGTAGGTCAATTATAGCGTGGAAATCACAAATGAAGTTGGCTCCCAGAATAACATTATAATTAATCTTTGGTATCACGATAAAAGTTCGTGAAAATGTATGGTTTAATATCTCCAGATCTAAATATGCTTGGTGCTTGCAAACTATGGTCTTGTCAGGAATGACCCCTCGGACTTTCATTAATGGTACAGGCATAACTGGAATGGTTTGTTTATTTTCAGTTTCTTTCGATAATGCTTCCGTGACTAAACTCACTTGGCTACCCGTGTCGATAAGGCACCTCACTCTAAGACCTCCAATATGAGCCTAAATAATTGGTAATTGTCTGATTACATTCTCTCGGTCCTTCATCACTTCCTCCAGGCAATCGTCCGGGAATGCTACCCACTCTTCAATATTTGCAACAATCAATTCCTCCCGTTCCCTGGTTTCCTCCGTTCTCAGGCTATCTGGTTTTGATGTGATCGTGATTTTTTTTATCCTGCGACCCATTCATTGAGTTTCGCCGGTTGTCATCGTGTCTCTCCTGCCGACGTAATAAACTTTCCGCTCCCGCATCCTGAAGATTATCTGGACTTTTTCTATTTGCCATCGCACACCCCCACTTCTCTTTCTCTGTTTCTTCTTCTGCATTTAATTCATCCAAATATTTTTGCGACTCAGCGTAACGCTCGTTCCAGTCATTACGATAATCTCCCTGGTTTTCTTGCCGATAATTCCTCTGATTATTCCATCTGCCGTCCCCGTTCCTTTGATATGGTCTACCCTGCCTTTGGTTTCCCCTCCAGTTAGTATATACTCGCTGGTACGCCCTCTGATTGTGATTGTTGTTCTGATTGTTGTAATTATCACGGCGATTTTGGAAGTTCCTATTGTTATTATTATTGTATTGGTTTCGACCGTCGAACTCCTGCCGTCTGGGCGTAAATTGTGTACTAGTGGACTGTGTCTTCGTCTGATAGTTCTGACTTTGACCGTTTTGATACCCCTGAACTATTTCTGCAGTGTTCACGCATTCCATATTCCGCGTCCCGGTCTGCGGACTAACCATACTCGTTTCGTCCAAGTGGCGGAGTATCTCCTCGGCCTGAACTGCGGTTTTGATATTTCCTGCCACTAAAAATTGCTGTATGTTCATCGGAAGCTGCTTGCCGATAGTTAATACCATGTTTTCCTCGGAAGGCGGCTCGTCAAAATCCCGGAATTTTACTAAAAATTTCTCCACTAGACGAAGCTGTTTTGCGGGACTGACGTGTTGGTCCTTAAAATAATCATCCAGCTGGCGCAAAAATGCTTTTGGAGTAGATCCTGAATTTTCCCTGAATTTGTCTGGTTTAAAATTATTTCCCCTAATTACTTGTATGACTTGGGCAGGTGTCACACCAGGTTGTGGAGTTGACGTCTCCCCTCTGTAATTTTGGAATGTGTCGCAAGTTATCTTTGGATTCTGACCTCGGCTCGTATCCTCAGCTAGCTTCGACCCCTTCGGACTTCCAATATTTCCGTGTTTCCCTACTGAATTTTCTGAAGAGAATAAAGTGGCAGTCTCTAAAGATCTTATCTGATTTTTAACGATGAGGTCTGCGTGTTCTTGGAGCTTGGACTTGATACTTTCCTCCAGAGCCTGTAGCCTCTTTAATATAGTCAGCCTATCCCCTTTAGTCTCATTCACCTGCTGATCCCAATCTTTCCAGATTCTACTCTTCAAATTGTTAATTTTTTCTTCGTTGTTTTCCTGATTCTTCTCAAGCTGTTCCCCTATTTGATCTTGTATCAGCTGCAGAGTTTTAATTAATTGTTCTCCCATTTCTTTCTGATTCTTAATTAACTGTTCCTCCATTTCTTCTCGTATTTTCTCTTGATTTTTGCTTAACTGGTCTTCCAGGTTTTCGCGCAAGTGCATCCTTTCTTTCTCTGTTTTTATCTCCAGTTTGTCAAGTTCTTTTATCAATCCTAACACATTGTTGTCGACTGAATTAATCTGCTCTTGTATGTTAATATTCTTCGCCTCTATTCTGTTGAATTGCCCTTGTAATTCGTCCTGCGTGCTATTAATCCCTGCCGTATTGTTCACACATGCTGTCTCGATTTGTTTCAGTTTGGCGGCTACCATTCCATCTAACTGCACTAGTTTGTCGTCAAATTTGGATTCTAGTTTCTTGATTTCGCCTAATTGTCTTGAATTATTTTCTGCCACCTCCCCCGCCACTTTCTCTAATTCTTCTTTAGTACTCTGATTCATTTCAAGGGTTATCCTCTCTAACTCAACTGTTTGTAAAGTTGCCTGCTCCGATAACTTGTGGTTTAGTTCAACTAGCTGTTTATCATTCTGTTCTCGTAATTGAGTAGTTATGTTATTTAATTGTTTATCATTCTGTTCACGCAACTCGTGTAATTGTTTATCGTTATGATCACGCAATTCGTGTAATTGTTTATCGCCATCCAATTTCTGGATTTGCAATTGCACCGTAATGTTACTGTTCACGTTTTGTAATTGTTTATCACTGTGTTCACGCAACTCGTGTAATTGTTTGTCACTCTGTCCACGTAACTCGAGTAATTGTTTATCGCTCTGTTCACTCTGTTCACGTAACTGAGTAGTTATGTTATTTAACTGTTTCTCACTATTTTAATTTATCTCCTCCTTCATGCTCTTTAACTGTTCCTCCGTCTTTGCAGACATTTGCACAGGCATCTGCTCCAACAACACTTTCATCTCCTCGATGCTATCCATCGCAAAACACACAAATATACTCTGAGAAAAATAGGGTCATGCAATGGGATTTCAGTCGTACACACACACATGTCTTGATATTTAAATTTTACATTGATTCTAATTTAAATAACGTTTCAGTAATCAAAATCTTACTGAATAATGACTCTTATTTCTAAACAACAAATAACTCCCTTGTGATCTGCTTTTAAATTCCTAACTAACAGAATTTACGAACAACACTTTAATTAACCGAAGTTAATTAAATGTAAAGTAAGGCAACACCTTCCTGCTTTTGACTGAGTTCACTAAATATGCAAATTTTCTAATTTTAAGCCGGGGGCCAGAACAAGTTATCAACAAACACAATATCAATTTCTAACCTTGTTCAACATTTCTAACTTTAAGAACTCCGTGATTTTACTGATACACATGGCGGTTCAACTTCGCCTCAATTTACTGAATTTACTTTTTGTCCTGCTAACCTGGCATCATTTCTCAGCGAAATAAGTATGAGGTCAACAAATCAACAACAACAAACCCCACTTGGGCAGCCATTTTTGATATATGAACCCTTGCAAAGAAGTATATGAGACTCAATTTCGGGGGTGCAACAGTCCATTTCGTAAAGTTGTTGTTAAGTGCGTCTTATAATATGCAGGGTAACATATAACAAAATAACATGCAGGAAAAAGTGAATACCAGGATTAAAACATATGAATTTAATAACAGATCAACACATTTACACTATTTACAACAACAAAAACAAGGTCTCCCAAATGACACCCATTTGAATTAAATAAAATGCCAAACAGGCCTGATCTCAGGAGAGATCGTAAACATCTGGACCAAATGTCCCAAAATACTGCAATGACATGTGCGTGTGCGGCTTTTCTACATGCGGTACGATGTGTACAAATTAATGCGAGATTCGTTACCATCCAGTAAACCTTCAGGGGACGAATCTGCATTGTCTTAGAGCTAGACAGACACTAGGGAACACACTAAACACTAATTAAACTAATCCGACACTTCCTACACTAAATGAGACAAAAATAATTTCCGCGTGAAATTGGAATCAAAGAACTGCCGAAGCAAACAACATTAACGCCTAAAATTAGGACTTTTCAAATCAACACAAGTAAATCAACACGTGACCAATCAAGAAAAATACACATATGGCCGCTTGCCATTTATACAAGAGGAATACAAAATACACCCAACGGTGTCACAACAGACAAAAACATAACAAATGAAATGAGTCACAGAAATCACTAGGCTCAAAGCCAACATTTACATCATAAAAACAAATATTTCATTTCATACGATATGCGGTAATTCGTAACGGACATGGCGAACTCCCAATTTAATTATGATCCAATGACCATTAAAAGAACATGTTTGCTACAGATAGCTTACAGGGGTCAGTCGGTCAGCTGGACTGCCTACACGATGAATCACCAGACATTGACGGGCGCAAGGTGGAATCTGCACATCTGTCAACCCACGTGTCAATTACCTCGACCTGCCGTAGCAATGGCTCGAGTCTCGAAGAAGCGTGCTCCCAAAGCACATAATATACGTGTGTGTGTCAAAATAAAATATCTTAGCATTTCCCACGGAAATCCAAGAATTAGCACAGGACAAGGTACAGTAGCCTCGAAGAGCGCTCTGCCTTTCCATAAAAAATACAACCACAATATTATGACGGCGGTAGACACATTCTACCCCTCATCACGAAGAATCAATACACACACCTTGACACAATACACACACCAGAATCACACGTATGGGTTTGACAGAAACCTGAATTAAAGGACATAAAATATTTTTCCACCGACCTGCGCTCCCAATCTAGTCCGCGACTAAAGAACCTGAAAAGGAATCTCAAAAAAACTCAAAAAAATATAGAACTAAGGTGTTCAACAGTGACATCTTAACTTGTTGCGCTCGGCAACCCTAGTATGAATAAAAACCTGTTCGTAAAACATTTAACAACTTTTACCCCCTTCTCCTACTAAAATGAATTTGAATAAAAGCACCATTTATCGACCATGACGAATTTCGCATTCGCATAAATAAAATCAAAATACAGGCGCCGTGCATACTAATAATGACTCATAAGAAAAATATACAATCAGACAAACATTTTGGCCACGTGCCAATGTACAATTAAATATAACAGTGTCGGCGCACAAAAATCTAAATACACAATAAAACCAAGAATAAAATTATTTACAACGTTCCCGCGTCTAAACTAGCTACATATTGAATAAATCAATGGTTTGTACATCACCGTGCAGCTTGTAGAATATCAACCTCCATCCCAATGCATTTCCCCCCGGGAAATCTATTCCTTCATCGTCGACGTTCTGGTAGAGGCGTAGCACTTCATTCCACCAATCGACCTTCCTGTAGACAACTTGGCGTGGCTTCTTGGAAAGAAATGTTACAAGTTATTATTCTACGTAGCTAGAATCGCTATGAGCGACTGACATTTACTCAAAATGTCCTGGGCGATTACTCAACGTTGAACTGGCCCTATCTAAGCATTTGCTTACTTCACACGCACATATACATCACACAAAACATAACACAAAATTTACAGAAAATATTACAATCTTCATCCACCACGCAACTGGCTTTTAGCAAGTCTCACAAATTACGTCTACCGCGTAGCGCTTATCTCGACTAGAGATCTCCCTCCGCTAAGCATGAACTCTGCTCCCAGGAGCGCAAAGAAATGTTCGTTCAGACAGACGTGAAGTATGCTCAACAGAGCCTGATAAAATCGTGTCTCAAACTGGCGTGAACGATGCTCCTCAGAGCCCGATATAGTTGTGTTCCAAACTACTCATCACCGATCAATTTATTAGAAACTGACAGAAAGGGGTGGAGTGGGGGCAAATTGTGAAAATAATCTGTAGTTTTCAACTCACAGACTTGGGACTAGTATCAAACTTCTTCTTTCTCTATAAACGTCTCAATGAACTCATGCGGAATCCTATCGCATCGGCGGTTCTTCATACACGTGTTTTCAGCGCTTATTTATGGTACGCAAATCTCCGCGTGGTTTAGGCGTCCTCTCTCCTGATTCGCTGATTCAATCGTGTATCGGTTGGAAATTCATTTCTGACACGCCCATAATGACGCCGACTTGGATGCGCGTTCACCGTTCCTTGAACTCGGCTTAACCGGTCATCCCCAGGAATAACTACCACGCCACCTCTGTTGCAAGCGTTGCGACACACTACCTGTCTTCCCTTTGTCAATCTCCAACATGTACTGCCTGGATATCAGTAATAATAATAATAAAAATCATGAAGACTTATTGATCGGCAACTCAATAAGGGTTCAATATATATATATATATATATATATACATACATAAATTATTTATAAACTTTTGAACTGACGGTGGTTTTGGGGTCTGGGGGATGTGAAACGCGAAGATATGTCGAAATTTTCCGGAAGTCGAAACATGGGACCCATTGCAATAGTTAGCTTTCTAATGAAATCTACCTAAAACAGATAACACACACTAATGCTATCATCACAATTAACACAGGTTATCAGACAGATTCTACACACACCCAAAGTTCACGGGGCTACATGACCGCGTTTTGGCAGCCCCTAAACTTAAGAATCAACCAACCAGATTCAGATTTCCATCAGACTAAGTGTGATGCGGCTTCGGTGACTTAACTGGTAGCATGCTGAACTTCTATTCCCAAGGTCGCGGGTTCATAGCCGGCCAAAGTCGTCGGATTTTTTAAGAGCGCTAAAAATCCCTCAGTATGCTTTCCTTTGGAGGGGAAGTTCCAACGTTCGTTGCGAGTTGATGGTTGCGGTGGCATCTAGTAGCCAAGCTCACAGCTAGGTGTCGTTGACGGTAGTATCTGGTAGCAACATTAGGAACTACTGATTGAAATTCACCATCTGCAGTCCTTACCTGAATTACAGACGAATACAGCCATCACAATTCACACTGTTTATCAGACTGATTCAACACTCACCCAAAGTACACGGGGTTACATGGCCGCGTTGTCACAGCCCCTAAACTGAGGAACCAACCAAATTCTCTGCGGGAGATATAATTTTGCGTGAAGAAGTAACAGACCGTTACATAGTTACACATCAGTGTCGAAACCTCGCATAAGGACTGTGTGACCACAAGTATAAAAATGGAATCCAAATGACAAGAAGGTTACCGTCATCATAAGACAATCATACTAATATATAAAAATGAGATGGTGTGTGTCTGTCTTTCTGTCAGTCTGTCTGTGTGTTACTCAATAACGCAAGAACCACTGGTCCGATTTAAATGAAATTTTGCATGGATGTAGCTGATTTACCATGTTTACATATAGGATTCTTTTAATTTCGATATTTTGCACTATTAAAAAATGGCGACCATCTTAGTGACGTCACTACACCCTTTGGTTTCAAAATTTCATATTTCCATATCAAATAAAAAGAGAACGCTAAGAAATAGCAAACTTTTGATGCATACACAAGATTAAAATTTAATTTTCTATCCAACGGTTAGCGAGTAAAACCTAAATTTGTGCAATAAAACACGGTCAACCCCGAGCGGTGCAGTATCTCTCTACATACATAAAAATTAAAATTTGTATGTTTTTTTTTCGCAATGTCTACGGAAATTTGAGTTATTTACGCGTTTCAGACTGTTGTATTATGGATGGGCGCGAAAATAATTTTTTGGTCTGTCTGTCTGTTTGTTTGTTTGTCTGTGGACACGTTTGTTCCCTTAAAACTCGAGAACGGCTGGGTGTATCAATGTAAAATTTGGTACAGATATCCAAAGGCACGATACTAATCATTGATGTAACCCTTCTCCGTACCTCTCATAAAAGAGGGCCTATCCCCTTAAAATACGTGCTGAAATAGGAGTAGAAGGACGAGACAAAGATCATTTTCAGCCCCTCAATATGAGAGACAAAACTCGGGGGCCCTAATGCGTCCCCGAAATCCACATTTTAAGGTCCTAAATCAACCGTTTTTGAGATATTCCCAGAAAACTAATTTCATTTAATAAACTAACTAGATGAAACCCGTCAAAACATGACGGACAATGGAAAACAAAATTACTGAAGAAGCTTCTTATGTAAGTTACATTCTTTGCACGATTACTTTTTAGCACTATTGCAACTTTAAGGGCGTCAAAAGATAGCACTCTCAGCTTTGCAACATATTGCTGGTCATGACTGAAAACGTGATGAGGTCATCATCATCTTGCACAGTTTCCAGCCACTGGCCGGGTCTGTTTGGAACACAAGCCTCTCCAACGTCTTCTGTCTTCCCACCATCTCTCAGCCTCCACCCTTGTCCAGTCTTCTCCTCTCTTCTTCACGCTTTCTTCCACCCCCTTCAGCCACCTGTCTCTCGGTCTTACTCTTGGTCTCTTTCCTTCCCACTTCGTCTCGTGTATCCTCCTGGGTATTCTCTTCTCCTCCATTCGTTTTACATGTCCATACCATCTAAGTCTAGATTTCTCTATACCATCCTGTAATGGTTCCTCCTTCATTAATTCTCTGGTCCTCTCATTTCTTATTCTGTCCCTCTTTGTAGCTCCAATACTGCTTCTCAAGAACCTCATCTCACTGGCCTGTATTTTGCTCTTCTCCCTTCCTTTCATAACCCAGGCCCCCGAGGCATACGTCAGGATAGGGACATAGTACGTCCGATATATGATCTTTTTGCTGTTCTGAGGGACATCCTTGCTCCATAACATGCTACTCACACTCCTCCGGAATGCTTCTGCCTGTCTCCCCCGCTCATTTATTTCTCTATCGTTTCTTCCATTCTCTTGCATCAGGCTTCCCAGATACTTGAAACTCTCCACTTCCTTCAACTGTTCCCCACCAATTGTTATTTCTGTTGTGGTTCTTTCCTTCTTCCTTGTTGTGATCACCATCTCACTCTTATTTATGCTAAATTTCATCCCATAACCTTGTATTATTCCTTCCCACACGTCCAACTGTTCCTGTACCTCCTCCTCCTTGTTTCCCCAAATCATCAAATCATCTGCAAGCACCATTTCTTTCATCTTTCCTTCCCCAATTACTTGTGCCACTCGGGTCATTATGTCATCCATCACCACAATGAAAAGTAACGGTGACAGTCCACTTCCTTGTTTCAGGCCGTTTCTCTGTTCCAACCAGTCTGATCTCTCTCCTCCCACTTTCACACAGCTCACGCTTCCCTTGTACATCTCCTTTATCCTCCTTATAGTCCATTTTTCTATTCCTCTATCCTCCAGGGACTTTCATACTTTGTTTCTGCATACACTGTCATATGCTTTCTCAATGTTCAGGAAGGCCATCAGTAGATCTGTTCCATACTCATAGTGCTGTTCTTGTAACTGCCTTAGAGCAAAATTCAAACCCACTGTGGACCTTCCTGCTCTGAAGCCATGTTGTTCTCCCCTCATCCCTCCTTCTATCTTTGTCCTAATTCTCCTTTCCAAAACTTTCTCAAACAACTTTGCACAATGACTCATCAGTGTTATTCCCCGATAGTTTCTGCATTCTGTTCTACTACCTTTCTTGAAGATTGGGACAAGTATTCCCTTTTTCCAGTCCTCGAGGGTCTTCCTTTCCTTCCATGCTGTCTTCATCAGTCGGTACAACCATTGTATCCCCACCTCTCCTGCTGCTCTCACCATCTCCACACTCAACTCATCCACACCCGGTGCCTTCCCTCCTTTCATCTTCCTCACTGCATCTTCCACTTCTTTCCATGTTACCATAACTACGGCTCAAACGTTCGGAGTATGTGGAGGCGAATCACTTAATTCCAAGGAATTGAAAAATTCAATAATAGGGAAATGAAGTAGCTGGCTTTCATCTTCAGTATCCAATCTGTTAACGCTGATGTATGTGTTTGAACTACTGGATATAAGTTCAATGACTTTTAAATTAATATCATTACATTGTTGCAGCTTGGCAAATATTTTATATTCCAGCAGATCAATTTTGCCCTCACAACAGTAAAGACTAAAGTAACCACGCAGAGATTTTACGCAAGAGAAATACAATGTAGAACAATGTTTACATTTGATCGTCAAAGACCTTACAGTACACTGTACTGCATAATATCTGGAATTGTTTCTGAAATGGCCTATTTATATTGGATTTTAAATGTGGCTTCGTATTATTCGATAGCACTATAGTGTCCTGCAATAACGGAGCCGCTAAATATTAAATGGCAAATAATACTTCCATTGCCGAAATCAACTGCGTAGTTAGACTCAGTACTCTAAACAAATAGTCATTAAACAATTGTCTTATACAATGAAGTTCAACATGACCGTCCAGAGACTGTCATACTCAAGTTAGTTGGTGAGGAGAATGCGATGAGACTGATCGCTTAAAATAAATTCCTTATAATTGTTCCTGCCAGCGAAATTTTTTGCAATTGGCAACTCCAGCTATCTGATATGACATCTAGCGGTAAAAATGAGAAACATACCAAGTAGGGTACATTTGTCACGTGGTGACTGTTTGTATATGGTTTCTTGTATTGATAAACAGATCGTGGTAAATTGTTCGTGTCTTTATACATAAGTAATAAGTTTTACTCGTTGATAGAGTGAAAAATGAGTAAAAGCAAAGTGTATTGCTCAGTTTACGGCTGTAAGTCGATGTATAAGAGGGCTGCGGATATACGTTTTCATCACTTTCCAAAAGATGCAAATAGCAATAGCCAAAATGTGATGATACCCCCAATACTTAATTATAATACCTTTCCACCCCGGGAAGGATCTAACACTTGTCGAGGTAGACAGACAGAAGACCTGCGACGTAAAGCCAGCGAAGGTTATCCAGTTTAAAAACAGCTGTTACGATGGGCGCGCTGGTAAGATTGAAGTTACTTGAATAATTAATTAAATAATTAATTATTGGCTGCTTGGTAGGGAGAAGGGATGAGTTTAACTTGTATTAAAACTCGGGGGGGGGGGGGGGGCGACAGGAATTGCTTGATTTGGATGGTTAAGAGGTGGGTTTGGTGTTGAATATTTGGATGGTAGCCGAATCACTCATTCTACAGTGTTACCACGGGGAGGCAAATTAGGTCTATATGACTCTTAGTGGAATAGCTCGAATATCCAAGAACTTGGCGATTACGAGGTGTAGGCTTGGCGGATCATCAGTTTGACATCAATTCACGGTATAAGTCGGGGCTTGGAGCAGTGGCGTCTGGTTTGCGTGGATGCTAGTGTCGGAATGATAAAAGTAGCATAGCTTCGGCGTGTTATTTATTTGTTTATGTACCGTATTTCTCTATTTCAATGTCCTCGGCGTTGACTCAGGATCGACATTTAAATCATATTGCGCATAATAGTACCGAAATAATGTCCGAAGTGTAGCCCTGTGTATATTTGAATCAGCTGGTCTACATCAACCATAAAATCTGATGCTTGATAATATGCAATTGACACCAAAAAATCCAGTGGAACACACAAATTAGATCACGTGTATCGCACAGTTATACATATATACAATTAAAAATAACACTGTCATTACTTTAGAGACCACATTTACTGATTATAACCGAAAAATAAAAAGTGTTCCATATCAAACGCGTGTTATTGAGTATTTTAAACCCTACTTATCCAGACCGACTGCAGCGCCCCAAGTGTTAGTTTGAGTTGCCAATAGCTTGAAAACGCAGCTCTTAATGACGTTCTTCATTTTGTTCTAAACAGTACGAAACTGCTCTAAATAAGCAATTTCCATCACCTGTTATAGGTTATGGCAGTACATTTTGCAGGGGAACATCGAATCACTTCGCCAACTACTGGAATGACCATAGGCCTATACTCAATACTCACTTCGAAAGTCACCCTGATGGAGGCAGTTTTTGAATTCTATGTCCCGTGCATGTCAAAAATCGTATTAACACATGGAGGCCCACCTATTCTTGTCTATCGCCCCGGAGACCCGGGTTACATTTCCTGCTCTGCCAAGAAATTTAATTCTGGTCTGAGGGCAAAAACGGGGCACATTCAGTCTCTTGAGGTATAACTAAGAAGAGGAAGGTTTAATTCCCACCTCGACAATCTTGGATGTGGTTTTCCGTGGTTTCCCACTTCCACTTAAGGCAAATACCGGGATGGTTCTTAACTTAAGGCCTTGGCCGTCTCCTTGTCATTTACCACCTTAATTACAAATACACACAGTAATGCAGCCATCACAATAACACAGGTTATCAGAGAAAATTTCACACATACACACCCAAGTACACGGGGATGATTGACCACGATGTCGGAGCACTTCAAACGAATTATATTTGCCAAGTGTCTCTCATGGCGAAAGCAATTGTGGACACGCGCGAGTGCCTGGAAAACTACTTTTTTCTTTAATAATTTAAGAGTATATCGACGATGCATAATTATAACTTTTAGTGTAGGACGCTAATAACTTGACCACCGAAGCATTGGGAAGAAATTGCAATATTAAGGTACATAAACAACCTAGCCTACACATTCAACTGTCGGTTAATGTTCCTCAACATTTCCCTTCTTAAATATTCCCCTCCTTTATAAATTTCCATCACGTGAAAACGTGCCATGTCTTGTGTTGGGCGATGTACTGCCATCTGTTGTCAGTTATAGGAACTGATTGCAGATATTTAAACGGCGTACTGCGGACAACAGTTTGCTCTTCTGATCACATGCTGCAATGCAATGGTAAACGGAAATAAAACGTATTTAGAGGAAATGTAGAAATATGTATCTTTAACAGACATAAAACCTTACTAATACTCCTTGATTAAACAATATTTCAGTGGTAAAAAAAAAATACTGGCGAGGGCTGGGATCGAACTTGTGCTCCTTAGAACAACAGTCAGTCGCCTTAACCACATAGCTATTCGTGCACTCTCATTGAGTAGCAGACAAAAGCATTCACTACATTCAAAAGCCGCTGTCTGAAGGAAATAATCCATTTCGTTATAAAAAAAAATCAATGTTGCACATTCGTATACGTTCATACTGTTATTATATTTTATAGTCATAACTTGGCTAATGTATGATTTCAATTACATGGAAGCTTATTAAATAACTTACATTTTAATGGACTTCTCACCGCCATTTTATCATGAGCTCAGGCGGATTGTGCGCATGCGTGAGGGGTGAGAATTCTGCTATTTTCTATATTAATTTAAAAATATACCGTAATATATTTGTTTACTTTAGAAACACTCTGCAAAACTACAGACCAAGAGCTTTCGTTAGAGTGCTCTACGAAGTAAATCGGTTCTGTCGTTCTCTCAATCTCGTGATGACAAAAATCACCTTACTGTTTTAAATATATAGATGAACGAATACAAGCCGGTAACCATGGCAACAGATTCTGAGAGGTCCATCTATTGCTGTAAGACGCAATGCAATTCCATTAATTACATTGTTGTGAAACTTTGCAAACGGCTAGAAGGTTATCATGAAACCAAATTAAGCTGTAAAATTCATCAATACGTATAATGCGCTAAAGGGGGAAAAGGGGTACACTAGAATTTTTTCACGCGATTTACTCCTGCGGGTGTGGTACGGCAGGTCTATTATATTCCTACCCCTATATTATATTATTATTATTAGTAGTATTATATTATGGCGTACAACGAGGAGACAAAGCCCCTCGGTGCCAGAAACAAAACTTGGGGGCCTCGAAAACTACATTATAAGGCTCTAAAACCAACAGTATCTGAAATATTCCCAGAAAACTAATTTAATTTAACTAACTAATGAAGGAATGGAAATCGGTAACCATGACAACATTATCTCAAGGGGTGGCATCCAACTTTCCACCTATTTCTGTAAGAAGCAATGTCACTCCATTTATACCTTGCCACGGTGGGTGAGTGGATAGCGTGTCGGTCTACTAACCCCAAGATTGCAGGTTCACTCCTGGCCGTGGTACAAGCCGGACGTTTGTTTTAGACGATTGAAAAATCTTAATGGAAGCCTGTAGGCGAGTTACTACAGTACCTGTGTTGTTATCAGCTGCCCCAAGCGCTCCGATGATTGATAAAGCTGTTTCACACTATTGCTGAAATATAGTCACTGGCAAATATAATGACGTTCTGTTCGTAACTACGTAACGTGTACTTCCGTGTCACACAATACTTCGACGTGGACTGTACTGTCTGCTCAAGTCAGGAATTCCATTACATCAGATCAGTGGTGGCAAATGTGAAGTGATAGGGTGAGAGAGTGACTGTGTACAGGCTCACCCGCAGGCTTCAAGGTCAAGGGTAATCGTCTAAAACAAACGTCCGGCCTGTACGTGATTTTTGAAAGGCGGCGAAAATACGACTCGCATGTCATACGATGTTGGCATGTCAATGAACCCATTTGAATTCAGTAGGCCGTGTTCATATAACCTCAGGAGTTCCCGCCAACATAAAATTCCTCATTTCTCTACTAGAAAGCGCTATAGTGTTCAAGGAGCTTAGATATCTACCCTCCTTGACTTTCATAGTGATTCAAGGAACAACGAAATTTCGACATGCAATCTCTGGGTGTCAAATTACGAAGATTGCACCCGGCATCCGAGGCCATACGATATTATTATTAGGCTACTCCATTTATTACATTTCTCTGAAAGTTTGCAAATGGCTATAAGGTTATCGCTGAACAAACGTAGACTGTATAATTCGTCAATGCAATTAAGGGGGTCAAGGGGTAACCTAGAATTTTTTCATGCAATTTCACGTGCGACATATTGTACAGAAAGTCAATTATATCCACAAACAGCAACATTATTTTCAAAAATTCCTGAATTGAATAAGCATTTTTTGCGGCTTTTAGGAATTTGGGCCATTTGAGGTTAAAGAACCTGAATTTTCATGCACCACAAGCCTTTATAATTTATGAAAGAGGTCTTCCTGTGTATGGGGACCTAACACAACGTAGAGGGTCATTTTTTATGTGAGGTTTATTGCGTTTCGTCTACAAGGCTTTCAAATCTATTTCACGTCATGAAGTACACGTTAGGTGAATTTAGTTTGAGAGCACATTTTAACTAATCTTTTTTTTTTGTTGATATACGGGTTCATCGTAAGGATGATTTTGTTTGGTACGTATGGTAGATATACCCATATTTGGATATCTGGGTGATATGTTGTAGACAATAGAATTGTCTGTCTGTCTTTCTGTGTATCTTTATGTACGCCTATAAATCGTGTTCGGATGCTTGGTGCATCGTAAAATTAGGTATGGTAAACATGAGTCAATACACCAATCATTTATAAAACTCCTCACCGTACTTTTCATACAGTAGAAGGGAAAAACTTCTCAAAATACATGCTAAAATAGGCGAAATATAAAAATTATCCTAGAAGGACGATCAAAGCATATGTTGCGCTTCTCAATGTGAGACACAACATTCGCGAGTCTATGAGGGGTCTCCGAAAACCACATTTTAAGGCCCTTAAATTAACAGTGTGTGCGATATTCCCAGAAAACTAACTTCGTTCTGATAAACTTATGAAGGAATGACAAACCTCTAACCATTGCAACAGTAGCTCAATTGATAATGTCTGGTGTTAATATATAACACCGTTCGAAGAACGGGTACTTTTGCTAGTAAGACAATAAAATGTTTAAAATATGCATAAAATGACGAAAAACAAAGTTAATTAATCTCCAATTATAAAATACTTTCTCGCAATAAATGAGGTCTGATCCTTCTACGAAAACCTGCATATTCTGCCTATTTTCGCCTATCCCCAAGTTTGTCCGGTGAAATCTACCTCCGCCTTCCGGCGTGCCGAGAGGACTTTTTTTTACTTGCAAATTGACCACTTAGGATCATGCTACAATTTCTCTAGTTTAGTTGTAATTTCCTCTGCCTCCAGTACTCCATACGATCGCTTTGCTGCTGCCGTTGTTCGGCCGTCGACGCTCTCCCGGTCTTTGTAGCTCGTCTCTCGTCATGAAACCCTTCCAAATTGTGTATACTGTTTCGAAACGTATCCCTTTCCAATCTTTGGGCCTCTGGGATGTTAGATCTTTCTAGGTCTTTCCGAATTTATTTAATCCATGATGAAGTTTTTTTGTTTGTTCCTGAGGTAGTCAAATACCATCTATTATTATTATTATCTTTATGAAAATGAAAATCCACAGCCTGCTTCCAGTCTCCGACCGGGTCAGGAATGGAATGAATGAAGCCCCCAGCTAGCGGCGAGGATATGGACTGTGCCGGCTGCCGAGGCCTGACGCACTCCTCTGGGGCATTGATTAAATGAATGACAGATGAAAAGAAATGAAATGATAGTGGAGAGTGTTGCTGGAATGAAATGTTGACAGGGAAAACCGGAGTACCCGGAGAAAAACCTGTCTGCCTCCGTTTTGTCCAGCACAGATCTCACTTGGAGTGACCGGGATTTGAACCACGGACCCAGCGGTGAGAGGCCGGCGTGCTGCCGCCTAAGCCACGGAGGCTTTTTATTATTATCATTATAATAATAATTATTCTTATTAGAATTATTTTTACTATCATTATTATTATTATTATTAAATTTAGACGTTGACGCTTAAATATAAAAAATCCTAAAAATGATAAACCAAAAATCTAAATTTAACTTATATTGTAATAATAAAACCAAAAATTCAGTTCATTGAGTAAATACTCACTTAAGAATTTAGATCAAAATTGAATCTGTATTGAGATATATTGAGAGTTTCTACGGCTGCTATTGCGTGCTTCATTCAAACAACGGGTAAACGAAGACATGTAATTTCACTAGAATTTCCGGAGGTGGGTCATATCAAATGAAAACAACGATACAATTCTTTCCTCGTCTTCCAGTTTATTGCTGCACACTGCCTCTATTACATTCTCTCGTGCCTTGTCTTGTCTGATTAAACAGCATGCGTGCTTCCTGTGTTCGCTCGCGTGTAGCTCTGTCTTGTAAACTCATTTTCATCCAAACAACAGGATCATTGGCCTCTCTTATTCCATGAGAGTGTTGAAGTTCGTATCCCTCAAGAAATTCAGTATCGCCTATTTATGCGGAATTCATCGCTTTGTTAAAACTCCACAAAGTAGCCGTGCGCTTTATAACTCTCACCACGACGGCCATGGGAGCTGCATAAAGTTTGGAGATGGGAGGTTCGAATTCAGGCACTAACAGAGTACGGTTTGCCACGATTTCTCCACACTCCCTCCTGACAAATGCCGATATGGTATCTTATTTCAAGTCCCGAGGCACCTACTCCATGCCCGACTGCATTATCTTCAGTCCACCTCGTGGTGTATCAACTAGCATTCTTGGCTGTCGCCCCGAAGATTTGGGTACGATTCCCGGCTCTGCCAAGAAATTTAATCCTGGTCTGAGGGCTGGAATGGGGTACATTTAGGCTCGGGAGACCAAACTGAGAAGAGGTCGGTTCGATTCCTACCTCAGCCATCTTGGAAGTGGTTTTCCGTGGTTTCCCCACTTCTATTCCAAGAAAATAACGGGATGGATTCTCATCTAAGGCAACGGCCGCCTCCTTCCCAATCCTCACCTGAATCACAAATACTCAGACTAATACAGCCAGCACAATAACACCAGTTATCAGACAGTTCCACGCGCACCTAAGTACCAGGTGCTACATGACCACGATGTCGTAAAGCCCGGAAATAAACCAACAACAACCCCTGGCACTATACAGCCCATGACGGGCTAAAGCCGACCAAGAGACCGCTGCCCAGCCATTTGGCCTGCAGATATTGGGGTGACGCGTGATCAGCGCGTCGGGTCCCCTCGGCCGTTAATCTTGGTATTCGTGATCGGGGCGCTGTCTCACTGTCAGACAGCTACTCAATTGTCCTCACGAGGCTGAGTGCACCCCGTTCCAACCCTCACGTCAGTTTTAAAATCCCTGACGGAGTCGGGGTTCGAACCCGGGGCCTCCGGGTGAGAGGCAGGCGCGCTACCCCAAATAAACCAACAACAACTGATTTTAATCTCAGCCATCCTGGTAGTGGTTTTACGTTGTTTTCCACCTCTACAACGACAACAACAACAACATCTTTCTTTCATTCTTTCTTTCTTTCTTTCTTTCTTTCTATTTCTCACTGCGGCTTCCGATAGCAATTCCCCGCCCCCTTCCTGCATCCCAGCAGATTCCGGGAGAAAGTACGGTAAAGCATTGTCTGTGAGCTGTACTTGAGACAGTGTGAAGTTGACGTTAGATTCCGAAGGAGTTGAAGAGGGGCTTCATCAGACTTGACTTGTGTACTTGAAGTAGAAGAGTGAGAGCGAAGGAAGAAGAAAGTTTTCTTTGTCTTCCCTCATTTGGTCACCTTAATTGAGTTTGTAATTGATGACTATTTCCAATTTCCGTAGACACCATCCCCACGCTTTTAATCAGAAAGACTGACTGTTTGAATGTAATCATAGCGAACTTGGGCGGAAGTTTCAAGTAAGCTTCTCTCTTCACTTAATCCGATTAGAGCAACTGGAACCTCCCTTCTTCACAGGTCCAGTCAGTTTCTCGGGCGTGAATGTAAATTGCGCCTGCCTCCCTTCTCATAATTAATTATTACAGTAACAAGCCACCTTCAATCATACAGATGACAGGGGACAGGTCGCGTTGGAGGGGTGTTCTTAACACCCCAACCCTCGCTAGGCATTTGTCTTGCCATCAACTTGTTTAACGTTTTCAGCAAACAAGAAAAGGGAAACCTGATGGAACTTCACTGTTTGCGGCCCTTTAAACACGTTTCTGAGACCAGAGTTAACTACAATCAACAATAACACAATTTACACCAACAATGCACATAACCTAATATAAAAAAAAAAGTGACAGTCAGTCTGAAAGACTAGACTTTGTATCATTTTAAATGCTGCAAATGCTGAAAAATGCTAGAAAGACTCTTGACATGTTAGAAAATTATCTGCATAATACTTATCTTGCTTTATAATACTTTACCTTGTTTCAAATTACTCGCGAACGGCCAGTGCAAACCAAGGGCAAAGTAAGGTCAAGCGCGCGGGGGTAGATAGCTGGATGACGTGCCCCTTCCATCCAGTCTAAAAACACTTATAGTGGGAGATGTATTGAAGATAGAGATATGCTCTCGCGGACTTTTTTGTAGTACTTTTCATGCTGACCAATTCTTACGCTCATAGTATACTGATATTTTTAACGGTTTGCCCAGCGTAAGCTTAAGAAGCGCACGGACGCCAAGTTTGTTTTCGACTTTTCCACTGAAATCGTTACTGCTTGGCTTCCTTTGATCATACATAAATTATTTTCTACAGAATCTTTCCTCGAGATATCCTTTGCAGAATGGTGAAAATCGCATCAAAATCCTTCCAGTGGTTCTCGAGATTACCCATGACATCCAAGAATCGGGGATTTTTGCCTTATACTAACGAAGTAGAGATTTTCGGGGAACACATGCACCAAGCGGTACTATGACGTCACACACCTCAGTGCATCTTGGTACATTTCGTCCCGTCACCGTAACGTAACGCCAGACCCCAGCGTAACGACGAAGTCAACAACATCATATAAAATGAATGGTCTCTTACGACCAACAATTCACTACCTCACCGAACTTAAGCTGAAAGTGACTTACTGCTCTTTACCCCACCCCCCTTTTTTTTCTTTTGCAAGTAATCCAACAAAGAAAATCAAGCCTCAACCATTACGCAATTAGCTAAAGCAAAATAAAATATTTGGACTAAGACGCTTTAATGACAATGGCAAATAATTGTAAATTTTAAAATAATTCAAAATCAAAAAAAACAAAATGTAACCCCTCACAATAGAGTAAAAGGAGCCTAGCTAATAGGTATCAGACTTATTTCCCATCTGCTTAACCGTAAGTTAACAGATCTCACTGCATAACAGTAGTAGCAAGTGATGTTCCCAATCTGCATACTGCTGTCCTAGAGATATACTTCTAGATAGGGGAGACTTTACTAACTCTGCAGTACTCGAAATATACATTTTCTGTAGAGATACTTCGGCTCAAGAGACGAGTTGATCTCACCAGTTGTGTAGAGTCAACTATTCAATTTAAAGTGAATTTCAAAACGACAAATTGGGTAGGCTATGTGTAGAATTTGTCGTATTACCTGTGTTATTGCAATAGCTATACAGTAGAGTCTCGTAAACTCGAAACTCGGTAACCCGGCACTCCGGATTCCTCAGCCAACCTGACAGGAGAAAAAAAATCATGATTTTTGTTTGTTTTTGTGTTTCCGCACAGAGGGTTATTATGTTTTCTTTCGTCTTCTCCATCAATGGAATTATCGACAGTTAAATATGACGCGAAACAAGTTGACCTACAGTACATAGTAAAAAGAGTAACGACAACCTGATAAATACAGGTAGGCCTATTGTACAGTACTGTAAATTCACAAACTGTTGGCAGTAAGAAGAAAAACAAACTGTTCTGGCGCAGTGCGTTGAATTTATTTGATGGCGCATTCTCCGCAATTCTCATTCTTCGCCGTCTTCGTAACGAGGCTTCAAGAAACAGGTTTCAAAGCGAAAAGAAAAAGAACATTACTTAAATTTTTGCAAAAAATAAATGGCAATTTTCATTAAGTGAATTACGTGAATTATTTTGTTATGAACAGTGTACATATTATAAAAATAATTTGTAAGCCTAGTTTTTCTAAGTTTTCTTTTATAATTTACAGTAATTGTTTTCCTTGATTTTTATGCAGTACAGTACTGAACTATATATTCAAGTTCTGTAATTGTAGTAGCTTAATCGTTTTAAAACTTGTGTTTCTGTTAAAAACAAATAAATGTACTGCATTGCATTACTTTTGAACCAAAACAAACACGTATTTCTTCTTTTTAACACATTTTCCGATAACCCGGCATTTTCGCGAACTCGGCCACCCTTCGGTCCACATTAGGTCGATTTTGCGAGACTCCATTGTATTAGAGTGTGTATTTCCCAGCATTTGCCTAGAGGTGGTAAAATCATGTAAACCTGTGTTGCATTTTGTTTGTGAAGTAGTTTCTATTCATAAAGAGGTGTGAAAATTATTAGACTCGACGTCAGTTTTCCAAAATTGCATTTTTACTTTTCATGGCTTAATACACTAAATATGTTTGCAAGGAGCTGTAATTACCTCAAATTTTTAACCAAGAGTCTTAATTATATTTTCATTTAAGAAACTCAAAGTAAAATTATTTTTCAGAAATTCCATTAAGAGAGGAACCTTGCTAATGCAAAATGCCACACATTTTGTTTTGATTACTTCGCTCTACTTTTTGTGTGAATTTAGAGCAGAGGGAATTGGGGTCTCTTTACTGATGATCCAATTTTTAAACTATTCCAAGATTCTTGAATCATGGATTGAAATCACCTGACTTGGAGGGTACCATTCTAAAGTCAGCGAAAATACAGAAAACTGACCCAGCTCAGGAATCCCCTATTCCGAAATTTTCAAGACGCTATTCCTTTTCGGAAGAGGTGTAATTCCACGGGGGGGGGGGGACATTACTAAGTAGGGTAACATAATATGCCAGCAGTTGGTCAGTAAATGATTTTGAATTAAAAAATTGCGAATGATTTTAATTCTTTTATTTGATTCTAATAATTTGCCCACTTCGGTAAACTCTCATGTATTTCAGTGATGACGTGGTGGTAGTCTATTACTTTTCGACATACTGTAACCATTCGTCATCATCTGGAACATGTGTTCGTATCCCTGCTAACTCACGGTCTTTCGAGGTATGGGGCGTTCAACCCACTATACGAGCACATATTCAGGATTTGAGTCTGTCAGGTGACTACTCTACTTGAAAGAAACAACATATTCCTAAGTATAACATTTAATGGTAGTAAATCATGGCAAAACAACATAAAACACAAAAAAAAACTTTACATTCATTTCCCACAACAAAAATCAAAATTATCTGTGAGTCTCTTCTCCTCAAGATTGGTGCTCCACCGCACTCAAGTCTATCCTAAACATCCTATTGTTGATAGTCTTTGACATTTGCGAGTGTCCATATTATTCTTCACGTGGCACAATTTAACACAAATTGGAATATCACAACACAACAAACGCAAATTATATTTAAATGACATTAAATATGCAATTATTAAACATTTATCCGTTTTACGCGGAACATTTACTTTAAATAACATTGATTCATTAGCTTATGCCTTGTTTAATAAGTGTTGCCTCGTGCCAATCGTATTACTTTCCTATACGTTTCAAACGCTGAAGTGATACACTTTCCCATCCAAAATACACATAGATATAGATATTTTATAGCTTCACAATACAACGATTTTCTGGGTCAGGTCATAACATTATCGTTACAAGCGTGTCATATCATCAAATTACGCTACCCGTGTGAATAAATTAGTGTGAACTGGGTAAATACTCTTTACAAAAATGCTTCTATTTATTTGGTGCAGTTAATCTCTCCTCAGAGAATAACTGGGCCTAATGTTATCCGATTACTTCATTCCAACACTGCATGTGTATGGAAACAGTGCATCTAATTCAATTGATACCATCATATCAAGCACATCTTAATTACTTTTCGAAATATCGAGATTCTTCAGTGCCCCACTACAATCTTAAAATAAAAGGATCAGGTCTATTGACTTCCTTTCGTGCGAACAATGGGTTAGTCATGGGCCGTCCTCGGCAAGATGGCTGCCGGGTTAGTGGACTATACCTGCTACCCCGCCTGACTCCCCGCACGGTCATGTTCACTCAATGGTGCAGCCGTGCTAGAGGTACCCTGAATGGGTCGTGTCCTTACGAATTGAGCCAATCTTATTATTTAATACCTACATTTAGAGTATTAAATGGGCTCATCTCGGCTCCTAATTACTATTCAAGGCAAGGGATGGATCACGAAATAGCTTTGCCGTTCAGTGGTCGACATCAGTGGCTTAGCGCGCGTCTTAGACGAGTTGCACTGTTATCTCACTGGACGGCATGCAATAACAAGAGGAAATCGACGTTTCCTACACGAAGAACCATTTGTCTTACCTCTAAGGGCAGATCAATTAATATATTGGCCTACCTAGGGTCTCTAGCAGTTATCCCTGGTGGCGAAAACTTTGCGAACAGTGGATACAGACAGACTCTGTCCCAACTCTGTTGCGAATACACATGTATGCTCTAAGGCAATACTATATCGTAGCTTAGAAGATTTTGCCTACTAGATTCGACAACGCGCGAACTATTTTCGGATGATCCCCGCAACTTATTGACGTAAATCTCTTGATTCTACGTTACATGCTCGCTGATCGCGGCTCAAACAATATGTCTTACAGATGACTCAATTCTTAGAGCACTCACGTCCTCTATACGTTTACTCATAAGCCAAAGTTCTACGTATCTCCAAAACAAGTATAAATTTACTGGCATCCATTTGACTATCTTAATGGCTCTCAAATACAACCCTGTAGAATATACCATAATAAAACATTTATTTAACATTTCAATGACACTGAAAAGCTCTCTTTATCTCGATATTTAACTTTCTTTCTTACTTTTTACACTAACACAGCATTCTTACGCTAGATATGACACACTTTGCACGTACTATAGGCCTGACATGCCGATTTATATACTTATTATTGTTACCGACCCCAGATTATTATTATTATTATTATTATTATTATTATTATTTAACGTTACCGTTACTTTCATCAATGTCTTACGCCTAAAAGGGCCGTAAGCAAGTCATCCTCAAAGCCATATTTTTACCAAAATTCGAGGGATGTGATCTCGTACACAAATGACTGTTAATTCTAAATCCCCGAGGGAATGCTTCGTTGTATAGTGAGCTATTAAATCATATCAACATATTAAATTTGTACTCACTTTCATCCTAGCTGGGTTAGTCCAGCATGCCAGCCAGTCGCCTGCCATAATGCTTGTATTAAGCCATCATGATATTTTTCACACGACACATTGCATATACTTTACACATGGTAATAATATTTTTCACTACTGGCATTTTCACTTTAACACAATGCACATTATTTTACCATATAAACATAAACACTTTTGAAGATCACTGTAATATAACTTTTATACATAATTTTCGCACACGGATCCTTGATCGGATTCCCACTACCCCCTGACCTTAGAGATGCGATGCAGCTAACTCCTGACAACCGCTGGTCTCCTTGAAAGTCTATCTTGCGTGTGTGTGTTCGTCTCCCGTCACCTGCAGTTTATGTCTCCTCTACTGCAAAGTTGTTCAATCCTAGGTCACAACTACTTGTGATGCTTCCCAGGCTCCCGTAACTATAGTGTGCATTACAATAGTATGTTTTATTTTACCCATGATAACACTTCCTATGGTTATGCTCATTGTCTGTAAACCTCATCCTAAATTATCTCTACGCTGTACTGATTCTATACTCGCGTATACTGTTGCTTATACGTCTGCTGTAGACTAATTATTATATGATGCAGAATTACCGTTATTAAGCTGTATGATGCGCCTTTCATTGTTCACCGCTAGTATATTTGAGCGTCAATACTTTATAAACTCCGCGCACTTTCTTGCGTGATCCGACAGCGTGTCACCACACGAGTTGAGTCAAGACGAACTGACTTCCCTGCTCCAGCTTCTCCCATATAAAGCTTCCTGATGGAAAGTAGTTCTCCGGATTTCCAGGAGCGACTCTCTTCTTAAAATAATACATTTTCAGACAAAGTGAAGTATGATCCTTATTCGTCTATGCATGGAGGTTCCAAATTCACTCGCGTGCAAGCAATCGCTTCGGCCAATTAATTATAATTAATTGCTTTCTGCCACGGCGTCATGATGCTACCTCTGTTCTTCTCCTCTGGCTCCTTTACAAATCCTGACTCTGCCGCGGATTATGTCTGTGCATAGGTTCCTTTATAGATGCAGGCTTTAATTTAGGCGTGAGAACACTCCTAAATTATCCTTCCTAGAATACATGCATCTGGGTGTAAGTTTCATCTCAATTCATTGCTCCATTTGGCCGTAATTAATTAATTTCTGTGGGCGACCACCCCCACTCCACTGTTTCGCCTTGTTGAAGGGGGATTTTCTTAGTCGTTAATCACGGCCTTCAGCCTCCAGCCACGCCGAAAGTAGTGCATAGGCGCCACGTCTACTCCACCCATTTTCAACTTCGCTTAGTCATACGTCAAGCTGGCTCGCTTTCTCGAGCTCTTAGCATCTTAAACGTACATAGGCTTGTATTTTCTGCAATAATCCACTTTTAAAGCTTTAATATTCCCGTTCTGGCCGTGAAATCATGCTGTTATAATTATATGCAGTTATAACTCATTGTTCCTCGGGTTCACTGTGGCTGTTCCCCCTCAGAGATCAATGATTCGATTCTGCGCGGAATCATGGGCCTGGTCTTCTTTGTGATAAAGACCCCGGTTCGATGCCAGTCAGCCGTGTCTAATTGGGCACTCCTTTCCCCTGCTAAGTTCGAAAAATTCATTTTACAAGTGAATTCTTTCGAGTCTCCAGACTGCGTCGACTCTGTAGACAGTGTTTACGTTAGGCGGTCAGTGCTCCCGGGCAGTGGGTCGTCTCGTTCCCCCACTCCTCTATGTCTGCCGTCTCGTATTCCGTTGTTCTCTTTTCTTAGCAGTTCATTCATCGCTTGGAGCTCTCTTGCTGCTTCCCGTAACTGGTTGTAAAACTCTTCCAACTGACAGCTGCATTCTTCCCTCGCCCCCCTTGGGTCTACGAGCTGGCTGTCTTGTTTCCTTTGACCCTGGTGTAGGCTTTTCTGAGGACTCTCTGCGTGCATATATAATGACTCCCCGTACATTTGGGTGTCTTCTGTGGTTTCATACTCCTCCGGTGGACTATACAATTTGAGGCTGGCAGCATTTACCACTACTTCTCTGCCTGTTTCTTCATCTTTAATTCTGTAGGCATTATCTTGCAGGTCCCTTATAATCAGATAGGGTCCGTGAACCTTGCATTGACTTTCGGGTATCTCCTTCTCCCCGAGTCATAATTGGCTGGTTTTTCTTATGGCTTTATTTCTTGTGGAGTTCTTCTGTCTGTCTTCGTGCTGTTGCATCTCCAGACTCTTGACTCCGTCATCATTCTTATAGATGTCGGGTGACCTTCTATTTTTAATTGCTTCATCTCAATGCACTTGCGATTTTCTGTTATCATCTCCACGCTCCTCCATATATTTTAATGATGCGTGATAACGTTCTTCTGCTTCTTCGTCGAACCCGCGACTCTGTTCTTGGGATCTCCAGTCTCGATTATTCCCATCTCGGCCGTAACTTCTCCTGTTATCAGCTGTTGATTTCTTGTATCGCGCTGATTCCAGGTTTTCCTTCCTTGGTGTCCGCGGTTCGATCTCCCTCTGTACGCTGGCTTCCAATTCTGGTTTTCCCTTTCTTCTCGTTGCCAGTCTGACTTCTCAGTTTCTGTACTAGTAGATTTACTTTTGGTCTGCCCCCTAGTCGGTTCGGTTGGTGCACTAGTCATGTGGACTTGTTCCGTGTTCCGACTCTGCCTCGTATGCTGCGTTGTGGTGAGATCGAGCTGTTTGAGTACTTCCTCCATTTCAATCGCTGTCTTGGCGTTTGCCGAGATTAATAGTCGTTGCACTTCGTATGGTAATTGCTTGGCTATCGCTATACAAAAGTCTAGTTCTCTAGGGGCCTCGTCAAGCTCTTTAATACGGCATAATTGTGCTATAAAGAATTCAGCATATTTCGTTGGATTATTTGTCCTATAGCGTCTGGAGTACAAGTCCAACCATAGATTCTGCTGGATGTTTGCATCCCAGTACCTTCTTAAAAATGCCTGGTGGAATTCTTCTACGGTGTCAAACGTGTAACGAAAACTTCTGAACCATCAGGCGCATTCACCTTCAGTCAGTTTTTCGATAGCTCTTAATCTTCGCTCTGGTGGTACCTTTGAGTCATTTAAGTATTCGGAAAACTCTTTGAGCCAGTATTTGGGTGTCATATTTGAGTTACTCCCAGAATACTTTCTCGGTTTCTCGTCATTTGCCCTTACACCAGTGACTATCTGATTTTGTACAGCATTTTCATGCGGTGTGGACATAGCAATAGGTATACCAGGTGTGGTATACGGGGTGTCACTTGGCATGGCTGTATTTTTCGGAGTGGGCTGTACCTCTATATCTGCCCATCTATTTCTCCTATTTTCATCTATGCTTCCTTCATTAGATCTAGGATATCGCAATATGGACTCCTCATGTGCGATCATTCTGGTTTACATTTGGCTGTGCTTGCTTTCCGCTCTTTATAAACGAGCTAATAATACTTCTCGTTCTATTTTTTTCAGGCGATCACGGTTTTCCTCTGCCATAGAAAATATTTTCTCCTTGTCATCATTAAGGCTCTCTTTTATTTGAGAAATTTCCCCCGCTAAACCTTGTCTTACCTCGGCAAGCGTTTTATCACTGGCTTCATTTATCAAGCCCTCTCGAAGTTCCAACTCTTCTCGTAAACCTGTAACCTCTTTCTGGATGTGACCGTGCATATTGGAGATTTCGGTCCTTATTTTGGTAATTTCTCCCTGGTCCTCATCTTGCCTTTTCTGAATGACTGCTAGATCGTTTTGAGTTTGTTCTAACTCTTTTTGAACTTTTCCAACCTGCGTCTTCATATTTACGATTATTCCCTTATTTTCTTTGGCGGAAGTTTTTATTTCACTGATCTCCTTGCATTGATCAAGGATATTCTGATCCTGCTTCCTTAATGCATCATCTACAGCTTTTGCGTAGCCCACCATACGTTTACTCCATTTCTCGTCGCTATCTTCAAGCCTTTGAACAACGGTCTGTGTGAACGTATTAAACTGCTCTTGCTGCCGCTTAGTGTTCGCTTCGTTCTGATTCTGAATATCTTTAATTTCTACGGACATATCGTTTAGTCTATCATTGACCTCACGTTGCGATTCTCTGCACGCTTGCAGATTATTCTCGAGCTTTACTTCTATTGACTCAAAGCGTTTGTCATTATTTGCTTGCATCTCTGAAACCACGCTAACAATCTTTTTAGTTACCTCTTGTTTAATAGATTCTTAAACATCATCAATTTTTTTATTGACCTCTAATAAATTTGAATCTAATCTTTGACTGACCTCTAACTGGCTAGTCTCTAACTGAGTATTTACCGTAGCCAACATCTGGCTCATTTCATTTTGATTAGCCTCCAACGTATTGTTCATTTGAGTTTGATTAGCATCCAATCTACCCGTTACTTCATCTTGAAATGCCTTAGCATCTTCCCTACTCTTGGCATGAGTAGTATCAAAATGTTCCTTCAACTCTGCGATACATTTTAATATCCCCTCAGTACCAGCCATCCTGTATTTCTTATCTTTGAGATATAGGCAGGCCTTCGCTGTGCATGCTGGTGCGTTATATTGGGAAAAGAATTCCGATGTCGCGAAAACAACAACATTCATTTTAGCACAGTGCTGTGACCACCTATGGAATGGGTTTAGACCCTCGTACCCGTTTGTACATTCACTCGTCTGACAAGAATGTCTAATGTCTGAGTATCACCTAAAAACACTCACAATCGCTCAAACACAGTTTGAGGAAAAATATACTATTATGGTTTTCCCCCATGGAAACCATACTATTATTATGGGGTTTTCTGAATCACATAAGCCTCACGTTTTTCTGGGCGCCATGATAAATAAAAGAGATCATGCACCTATGGTGACCTGTATTTTCAACTGGCCCCACTCACGGGCGACATGATTAATAAAAGAGATCATGCGCCTATGGTGACCTGTACTTTCAACTGGCCTCACTGACGGGCGCCACGATAAATAAAAGAAGGAGGTAGATCATGTGTTTACATTTACATGTAAGCATGTCTTATGGAGGATTATCAAAATTTATTTCAATCGTGAAAGCTTATTAACTTTGGGACGCGGCCTTATTCTAATATACCCTAGGTTTGCCGCTATTCTTGTCTCTACCATTTAATACCTTGGCCGACTTTTAGTAGTACCTGTGACTCAATCCTAGTACAATAACATGTCCTCCATGTACCCATTCGTCATCTGGAACATGTGTTCGTATCCCAGCCCACTATACGAGCACATATTCAGGATTTGAGTCTGTCAGGTGACTACTCTACTTGAAAGAAACAACATATTCCTAAGTATAATATTTAATATTTAAATTAATATAATATTTAATGGTAGTAAATCATGGCAAAACAACATAAAACACAAAAAAATACTTTACATTTATTTCCCACAACAAAAATCAAAATTATCTGTGAGTCTCTTCTCCTCAAGATTAGTGCTCCACCGCACTCAAGTCTATCCTAAACATCCTATTGTTGATATTCTTTGACATTAGCGAGTGTCCATATTGTTCTTCACGTGGCACAATTTAACACAAATTTGAATATCACAACACAACAAACACAAATTATATTTAAATGACATTAAATATGCAATTATTAAACCTTTATCCGTTTTACGCGGAATATTTTCTTTAAATAACATTGATTCATTAGCTTATGCCTTGTTTAATAAGTGTTGTCTCGTGCGAATCGTATTCCTTTCCCATAAGTTTCAAACGCTGAAGTGGTACACTTTCCCAATCAAAATATACATAGATATAGATATTTTATAGCTTCACCATACAACGATATTCTGGGTCTGGTCATAACATTATCGTTACAAACGTGTCATATCATCAAATTACGCTACCCGTGTGAATAAATTAGTGTGAACTGGGTAAATACTCTTTACAAAAATGCTTCTATTTATTCGGTGCAGTTAATCTCTCCTCAGAGAATAACTGGGCCAAATGTTATCCGATTACTTCATTCCAACACTGCATGAGTATGGAAACAGTGCATCTAATTCAATTGATACCATCATATCAAGCACATCTTAATTACTTTTCGAAATATCGAGATTCTTCAGTGTCCCACTACGATCTTAGAACAAAAGGATCAGGTCTATTGACTTCCTTTCGTGCGAACAATGGGTTAGTCATGGGCCGTCCTCGGCAAGATGGCTGCCGGGTTAGTGGACTATACCTGCTACCCCGCCTGACTCCCCGCACGGTCATGTTCACTCAATGGTGCAGCCGTGCTAGAGGTACCCTGAATGGGTCGTGTCCTTACGAATTGAGTCAATCTAATTATTTAATACCTACATTTAGAGTATTTAATGGTCTCATCTCGGCTCCTAATTACTATTCAAGGCAAGGGATGGATCATGAAATAGCTTTGCCGTTCAGTGGTCGACATCAGTGGCTTAGCGCGCGTCTCAGACGAGTTTGACTGTTATCTCACTGGACGGCATGCATATAACAAGAGGAAATCGACGTTTCCTACACGAAGAACCATTTGTCTTACCTCTAAGGGCAGATCAATTAATATATTGGCCTACCTAGGGTCTCTAGCAGTTATCCCTGGTGGCAAAAACTCTGCGAACAGTGGATACAGACAGACTCTGTCCCAACTCTGTTGCGAATACACATGTATGCTCTAAGGCAATACTATATCGTAGCTTCGAAGATTTTGCCTACTAGATTCGACAACGCGCGAACTATTTTCGGATGATCCCCGCAACTTATTGGCGTAAATCTCTTGATTCTACGTTACATGCTCGCTGATCGCGGCTCAATCAATATTTCTTACAGATGACTCAATTCTTAAAGCACTCACGTCCTCTATACATTTACTCATAAGCCAAAGTTCTACGTATCTCCAAAACAAGTATACATTTACTGGCATACATTTGACTATCTTAGTGGCTCTCAAATACAACCCTGTAGAATATACCATAATAAAACATTTATTTAACATTTCAATGACACAGAAAAGCTCTCTTTACCTCGATATTTAACGTTCTTTCTTATTTTTACAATAACACAGTATTCTTACGCTAGATATGACACACTTTGCACGTACTATAGGCCTGATATGCCGATTTATATATTTATTATTGTTACCGACCCCAGATTATTATTATTATTATTATTATTATTATTATTATTATTTAACGTTACCGTTACTTTCATCAATGTCTTACGCCTAAAAGGGCCGTAAGCAAGTCATCCTCAAAGCCATATTTTTACCAAAATACGAGGGATGTGATCTCGTACACAAATGACTGTTAATTCTTAATCGCCGAGGGAATGCTTCGTTGTATGGTGAGCTATTAAATCATATCAACATATTAAATTTGTACTCACTTTCATCCTAGCTGGGTTAGTCCAGCATGCCAGCCAGTCGCCTGCCATAATGCTTGTTTTAAGCCATCATGATATTTTTCACACGACACATTGCATATACTTTACACATGGTAATTATATTTTTCACTACTTGCATTTTCACTTTAACACAATACACATTATTTTACCATATAAACATAAACACTTTTAAAGATCACTGTAATATAACTTTTATACATAATTTTCGCACACGGATCCTTGATCGGATTCCTACTACCCCCTGACCTCAGAGATGCGATGCAGCTAACTCCTGACAACCGCTGGTCTCCTTGAAAGTCTATCTTGCGTGTGTGTGTTCGTCTCCCGTCACCTACAGTTTATGTCTCCTCTACTGCAAAGTTATTCAATCCTAGGTCACAAGTACTTGTGTTGCTTCCCAGGCTCCCGTAAGTATAGTGTGCATTACAATAGTATGTTTTATTTTACCCATGATAACACTTCCTATGGTTATGCTCATTGTCTGTAAACCTCATCCTAAATTATCTCTACGCTGTACTGATTCTATACTCGCGTATACTGTTGCTTATACGTCTGCTGTAGACCAATTATTATATGATGCAGAATTACTGTTATTAAGCTGCATGATGCGCCTTTCATTGTTCACCGCTAGTATATTTGAGCGTCAATACTTTATAAATTCCGCGCACTTTCTTGCGTGATCCGACAGCGTGTCACCACACGAGTTGAGTCAAGACGAACTGACTTCCCTGCTCCAGCTTCTCCCATATAAAGCTTCCTGATGGAAAGTAGTTCTCCGGATTTCCAGGAGCGACTCTCTTCTTAAAATAATACATTTTCAGACAAAGTGAAGTATGATCCTTATTCGTCTATGCATGGAGGTTCCAAATTCACTCGCGTGCAAGCAATCGCTTCGGCCAATTAATTATAATTAATTGCTTTCTGCCACGGCGTCATGATGCTACCTCTGTTCTTCTCCTCTGGCTCCTTTACAAATCCTGACTCTGCCGCGGATTATGTCTGTGCATAGGTTCCTTTATTGATGCAGGCTTTAATTTAGGCGTGAGAACACTCCTAAATTATCTTTCCTAGAATAAATGCATCTGGGTGTAAGTTTCATCTCAATTCATTGCTCCATTTGGCCGTAATTAATTAATTTCTGTGGGCGACCAATCCCACTCCACTGTTTCGCCTTGTTGAAGGGGGATTTTCTTAGTCGTTAATCACGGCCTTCAGCCTTCAGCCACGCCGAAAGTAGTGCATAGGCGCCACGTCTACTCCACCCATTTTCAAGTTCGCTTTGTCAAACTTCAAGCTGGCTCACTTTCTCGAGCTCTTAGCTTCTTAAACGTACATAGGCTTGTATTTTCTGCAATAATCCACCTTTAAAGCTATAATATTCCCATTCTGGCCGTGAAATCATGCTGTTATAATTATATGCATTTATAACTCGTTGTTCCTGGGGTTCACTGTGGCTGTTCCCCCTCAGAGATCAATGATTAGATTCTGCGCGGAATCATGGGCCTGGTCTTCTTTGTGATAAAGACCCCTGTTCGATGCCAGTCAGCCGTGTCTAATTGGGCACAATACAAAGCTCAAGTTTTAGATGTAATTCCTCCTTGTGTGTGTGTTATACTTTAACACGTTTGGTTTTCAAAAATCATAATTTCTATCTACTGAATAAGATACGAGGAGAAATACAAATTAGGTTTAAAAATTTCGAATTGATGCCTTCTTGAATTTTTGAAAATAATTGAACATTAATAGATGTCTCTTCATTGCTTGAGCAGTCTTTTGATTGGTTTGTTGCAGCTCTCCTTGCTTCCCTGTCCTCAGATAATCGTCTCATCTCTACATAGCTACCACACGTTACATCCGTGACAATCTTATTCTAACCTTGGTCTACCCCTACAGTTCCTATTCTAAGCCCTTCCTTCCATAACTAGGTTTGCTATTCCTGGGTGTCTTAGTATATGTCCTTCCAACCTATCTCTTCTCTTCATTAGCAGTCGCCAGAAACATCTCTCCTCTCCTACTTGTCTTAATACCTCTTCATTTGTTACTCTATCTACCCATCTGATCTTCATCACTCGTTATTTTGCTTTCTGCTTCCCTGTCCTGAGTTAATCGTTTCATCTCTACGTAGCTACCACACCCAACATCTGAGACAATCTGTTTAACATATTCTAACCTTGGTCTACCTCTACAATTCTTGTCCTCGACCCTTCCTTCCATAACTAGGTTTGCTATTCCTGGGTGTCCTACCAACCTATCTCATCTCTTCCTTAGCAGTCGCCAGAAACATTTCTCCTCTCCCACTCGTCTTAATACCTCTTTATTTGTTACTACCCATCTGATCTTCATCACTGGTTATTTTGCTTCCTAAGTAGCATAAGTCTCCTATCTCCGTTTGCTTTTCACCTGCCAATTTAACGTTTTAAGGGTTCTGATATCGTTCATTCTTCTGTAAAATCACATTTCAAATGCTCTTATTCTCTTTTTTTTTGCTGTGCCAATAGTCCAAGTTTCACTTCCATTTTATTGCCACGCTACAAAAAATTTCAAAATTGACTTAATAATACCTAAATCTATATTTGATCTCAACAGATTTCTTTTCAATAGAAATGCTTTTTTTTTACCTGAGCCAACCTACGTTTTATATCCTCTTTGGTTCGTCCATCACTGGTAATTTTGCTTCCTAAGTAGCAACAATCTCCTATTTCCTTTTCACCTGCCAATTTGACGCCTTTAGTGGCTTCTGATTTATTTCAGCAGCATTCCAATATTATTGTTTTACATTTATTAATTTTCATCATGAATTCTTTCCTCGAGATGGAGTCCATGCCATTTAAAAATGCATTCAAATCCTTCAAATCCACCTTTTGTATGACCGGCTTCAGTGGCTGGAGTAGTTAAAAGACCGAAAGGGGCGATTAGCATCTTATTATATAATACGCTAAGGTGTATGTTTCACAAAACTCAAGCTCCTAAACCAGAGGGAGTTAGAAGGAGTGGTTTGTACTAAAATCTTCCTAATCGTCTCAATAGTACCGAAAAAAATCTTGTATTTCTTGAAAAGTCAACAGAAATATATTTATTTGTTTATAAAGTGATTTTAAACAAATGAACAAGGCGATAGACCCTGCTAGAACTGTATCGCGTACAGCCCGCATAGCACTAGAGCCTGGCGGGTAGTCTGTACACATGGGGCGCAAATAACCCATTATGCGAGAGTTCTCGCACGGGTCCGCTACTTGTTATTAAGGCGAGAACCACCTCGCTATGGGTGAAAAAATCCGAAATTTACTTTTTATTGGTTTTTAATAATTACTGTGTGGAGATCTCAAATTCGTTGAGAAAATGAAAAAAGTCTTAAAAATGTGCATGTTATGTCACTTTTTGTAAACATGTTACTCTTTGAAAGGGCACGGCCACTTTTTCCTCGGCTCATACTCTTTTGCGGATAATTTCTGAACTACTTGAGGTAAATTTCAGAATGCACTACCATTCCGCTTGGTAAAGATCAATCTTCAGGTTGGTAGCCCTGTCAACCCCCGCCTTAGTTTGTGTTTACATTCCTGAATTGAAAGTCGTGAAGTGGTTGTGAGTTTGGTGTCTTCTGTATTTTTTTTAGCGCAATGGGTCGTTTGAAATCTTTTGGTAAGAGAAAGTCTACGTGAAACCGTTATACAATGAAACTACAATGTGAAAATATCGTTGATGTAGGTGGAATTTCGTCTGTTGAAGAGGTTAGTGTTGTAGGCAACATTGCCACGTGCTCCCCTAGTGACAAGCAATAAGCTGTTAACAATACTAATTCCTCACGTTCATGGAAGAAACTGTTGCCTTTTCAGAATTAGTGGTTGAAGACATGACTAAAAGGGCAAGGAGAATAAAGAGGAATCTTAAAAGGGCTAAGGAAGATGCAGATAATCCAGATTATGATGTTGGAAAGTTCTGAGACCCTTCACAGGTAAGAAATTGCACTGAAAACCTTCAGCATCAATTTTCTCAGTTGTATATTTTTTTGTACGTTGGTACCATTTTTGAGAAAAGTTATTATGCTAGGCCAATGAAATGTTTTCTGTGGTTTAATAAGTCCTCTGTGAATGGTAATAGGAAGGGAATTTTCAGTATGTTACCTAAGAAGAAAGTTATGATTTTTTTTTAAAGAAATTTTTTGGAAAAAGTTTAATGTATTTTTTAAAACTGCATTCTGAATAAACTATTTAGTTTCCATAATAATCCTTCCTATAATTAGAGAAAGGTTCATATAACAATCTCTGAAAATTTCATTGTAATAACCTAAATAAGTTTTGAGTAATCTGTACAAAAAAATTCAACATTTAACATGGGCAAGATAGGGAGGTGGTTCTCACCTTAATGCTTATGAATAAACAAGAAATTGTTTCAAAATACCCTACTTTACATATTGAATTGAGGGCTAAGGGGAATGATTTGTGGGGTTTGTTATCGAACACTCTCTGCTGTACAATCAAGTAGCCGCTTGAACCACACCAGCCACCAGGGAGAGGGATTCCCTGGTGTACTGAATCGAAGACATTGATCAATTGCTTCAACTTCCTAAGCGCTGTTTAGCATTGCCACAACACAGTCGGCCTTATCTACACACTCTCTCTAGACTTGCTCACTAAATTACGATACCATTCAAATACAAGCAATAAGTCACGCTAATTGTGTACATTTGAACTATTTGACAAACATCTACAGTGGCAGATATTCCCTACTGAACAAACAGTGGTGACGGTACAAATAAAGTGAAACGTAGGTTCTTTGGGTGAAGGTTAATTAAATAATAACGTGGCAATTACTAAAATGTAATTGATCTTTGATTTTCTAGCTACTCGCTGGATCAAAGGTATTGTCCGCGCGCCAGGAGAAGTCAGTTGGGTTTGAACTGTAGGTGCCTTCCCGCGTATCGCGTACCACGTATTCCAACAAGTAGTTCCGTGAAGAACTATACAGCCTATTTTCATATATCCTACTTATGTTAATTGCCACTATTTAACATACACAATTTCAGTTTGATTGCTGTAATAGATTCGTAGATATTGAGAACCGACTAAATATTTCGGATGGTCGCCATGTTGGATTTTATATATGTAGGTCCTAGAGTTATGTACTGTTACATGCAGATTATTGTGAACGTGTAGTATTCAAACTTCAATCGCATAATTAGGAAACAAGAAAAAACAAGGTGATTTAAAAATTTTTCACAGCTGCCATCTTGAGGTTATGGAAACAATTGAAATAAATTAGATGCCAGTGGATTAACATTCGGATAAAGATTTACAGTACCAAGTTTCACTGCACGCGGATGGTTAAATTGCGAGAAACGTCCATGTGAATATTTATAATTCGCGTCACCGCCATGTTGGATTTGTGATCACCAGGTTATTTAAAGTCCTATTGGTGAACTTAAGTCCATAGCCCCTATGAACATTAAAAAATGCAGTTTGATTGCTAAAATAGATTCGTAGATATTCAGTATCGTCTAAATATTTCGGATGGTCTCCATGTTGGATTGTTAAATGTATAGGCCATAGAGTCATGTACCATTAAAGGAAAATTATTGCATAGGTTCATTATTCAAACTTTCACTTCGATCGCATGATTACATCACAAGAAATAAAAACTTAATTTTAAAATTCGCACTGCCGCCATCTTGAGGTTATGTAAACAATTGAACTAAATTAGATACCAGTGGATTACAATGTGTATAAATATTTCCTGTACCAGGTTTCAGTGCGCTTGGAACATTAAATCGCGAGAAAGGTCTATTTAAAATGTTCAAATTCGCTTGGCCGCCATGTTCGTTTTGTAGTTAACCGGTTTTTGAAAATCTTATAGATGGACTTCCAGTAGTGCCCTTTATCTCAGTACAAAATTTTAGGGAGATACCGCTAATAGTTTCAGAGATATAGATTGCCGGTGAAATATTTCGCACATCCGCCATCTTGTGATTATGTAAACAATTGAACGAAGTTAGATGTCGGTGCATTACAATGTATATAAATATATACTGTACCAAGTTTCATTGCGTTTGGTTGGTCAAATCGCGAGAAACGTCTATTTAAAAGTCGCAAATTCGCGTGGCCGCCATGTTCGTTTTGTAGTTACCAGGTTTTCAAAAGTCACATAACGGAACTTATAGTAGTTCCCTCTATCGCCATAGAAAATGTCAGGGTAATATCGGTAATAGTTTTGGAGATATTGAATGCTGGTGAAATACTTCGCACAGCCGCCATGTTGGATTGGTGAGTCGTAACAAAATTTGAAGGGCACGGTCGAGGTCGCCGGGAATAGTGCTATGAACTTTCCGAGTTTCATTGAAATCGCTCCTGCCGTTTAGATTTTATTAGGGGGGACACACACACGAATCACACACACACACACACGCACACACACACGGACAAAAGGTGTTCTCATAAGCCTATTTTTTCAAAATTGAAAATAGGCTAAAAACGTCAAGTTGGCCACTACCTGCTACACTCATGCAGCGCTTTTCTTGTACTCCGCCAAGAAACAATAAAAAAATGCCATGGGAATATGTCCACAGCAGGCAAGGGAATATTACACACTTCAAGCCAACTGAACAGCAAGCAGTGCGCCAGTTCTTGCGGGTCAATTTGATGATGATGATAATTGTTGTTTTAAGGGACCTAACATCTAGGTTATCGGCCCCTAATGGTTTGGGTGATCGTGAAGATGAAAATGAAATGTAAACTATAACTAAAACTAACTACTAACTTATATACTAGAAGAAGAAATGGGAAACAAAGGGAGCATAAGGCAAATGAAGGACAGGAGGAAAAGAAATGCCCTCAACCCTCGAAGAATGAGGATTGAGAGACTTGGAAGGAAGGAGAGCCATGAAAGGCAGATAGGAAAGTGAAAGAGGAGAGGCTCCACCCCACAGGTAATGGATAAAAGGGGGAAAACCGGACCCAGCTCAGGAATCCCTCGGGGTCGCCAACTCCCGAACTCACCAGCCGTGAGCCCCTGAGGGTGTAGCAATATCCAGGGTGCACCAGAAGTGGTGGGGCTACATACACCCTGCCTCCTTGAGGGCCTTGAGCAGAAGGCAGGAGATAACATGAAAAGAAAAAGAAGGCTGACCCCTCGCAGAAGGAGGGTATCAGAAAAGATGATACAAGGGCCAATTAAGGCGGGAAAGGAAGATACTCCCTAGGCCTCGGATACCCTAATACCGTCGGGGTCGGAAGAGAACAAGAGTTGACCAAATGAGGTCGACAGGAAAGAAGACGGAGAGGAGCCCGGCACAAGTAAGTGGAAGCAATGCCGGACTCAGCTGGGGCCCCGTGGTCTCCAACCCACGTCCCACTAGATGTGCGCCCCTGGGGGGGGGGTCAATTTGAATGTCACATATATTATTTTTATGAACCTTAAACCGTCCTTTCCAAACAATATTGTGGAAAATAGTATTCGAAATAAACCTTCAGAAAAAGAAACACTTTCACGCGAATGGATAGTTAACAATTATGTCAGTTAGCCTCGGAAACATTGGAACCGAGTATTAAGTATAATTTTTATTTTCAAACCATGTTTTATATGCCTTTGTAATTGCCCAGTGTTCCTGTCTCATATCACGCTTTTTTTTAGCGTATGGCTTTTAGTGCCGAGAGTGTCCGAGGACATGTTCGGCTCGCCAGTTTTGTAGCTGCTATCGAGACGGACACCCAATGGGTGAGCTACAAGTACCGTTGGGGAGGAAAGTTGGGATGTAAGGACGAGGAGTTGGAAGGTAGCGGCTGTGGCCTATAGTTAGGGACCAACCCTGGCATTTGCCTGAAAGGAAGATGGGAAACCACAGAAGACCATCTTCAAGGTTGCCGGCGGGGGGATTCGAACCTCCTCGCCTCCCGGATGTGAGCGACTGTCTGCAGCCCCGCCGTAACGACCACGGCTAACTCACTCAGTTCTTATTGAGGTGTATTTGCATTAAACGAGACCTGCAGACTCATTACAGGTTGTCTCAGATCTACATCGTTTGACAAAATCTACTATCTGGCAGGTATCCCACCTTCAGATATTCGCCGTGAATCACCAGCCAGATTAGAGAAATCTAAGCCTCTGAACCAGCAGACCCATACCTGCCGGTCAAAGAATCAAAATAATCAACAAGAAGTATTTTTCACGCTACTGAAAGCATTGACAGTCTCTCCTCAAGCGTTTGGTAGACTACTTTCCTGGGGTTCCAGATCTAACGACCCCGCAGATGGATGCTACCGTCTGAACACCTGCTCGCTGGATACGAAGAAACTTAGTCAATGTGGAAGACCCTCAACAGACTACGCACTGGAGTATGGAGTTCTAAAACCAACTTGGGGATTTGCCTTTGACTCGTCTTTGTATGAATGCGGTGAGGAACAAACCATGAACCAGCTTCTCGTTTGCAAGTTGTGTCTAATTACATGTTCTCCACAGAACCTGATGGACGGAACTCCTGAAGCTTGCAAGTTAGCAAAATACTGGTCTCACTGTATTTAAATTGAGAATGCGTATGTGTATAGTATAGAATTTAAATAACGTTGCAGTGTATATAGAAATATCAGAGCTACTTATAGTACCAAATGTAATTGTTTTGATTGTTCTATGATTTATGCTATGTGACACTATTAAATATATAAATAAATATATAATAAATAAATAAACTGTCTTGCTTTTGCGGACGATTTAGCATTACTTGAAAATACAATAGAAGAGGCTAAATTTCAAATTGAACAACTAGAAATTATAGCAAAAAAAATGGGATTACAAATTTCATTTGAAAAAACAGAAATGATGCCAACTTTTAAAGTTGATCTAACAGTCGTTCAACTGAACAATAATAAACAGATTAAAATTGTTCAGAAATTCAAATATCTTGGGGAAATAATAACATGGAACACAAATGGAAAAGACGCAATAGAATACAGAACAACTAAATTTAAACAAGCACAAAGACTTACCTGGCCAACCTATAAAAAGAAATCTCTTTCGATAATCGCTTAGCTGAAACACTATAATTCCATAGTTAAACCAGAGGCAACATATGCTAGTGAAACTTTATTCAAATTGAATGTAAAATCTACAACAGACAAATTACAGAAAACTGACAGAAGCATTATTGGAACAATTATTAACAAATCACACCAAGTTGATGGACAGTGGTGATTGTTGCCTAACAACATGCTCTATCGTGAATGGGAATCAATACTAACTACAATGCGTAAAAGAAGAATTTCCTATTTCTGTCACATATCAAGACTGCCAGAAACCAGGATATTGAAACAACTATTTGATTACTTTTTGAAAAATAAAATCGATAATAATTGGTTCAAAGAAATTCAGAATGATTTGGAAGAATTGGGTATAACTCGGTAACAAATCAAAGACAGAGAAGAGAAGAGGATTTTGAAGAACAAAAGCATAAGTCTCAAACTAATAACAGTTGAACGGAAACAATATACTATATCGGACACACAAAGGGCTTCCAGGTCGGAGAGGATGAGTAAGTTCTGGGAGGAAAAAAAGAAGAAATTTACTCAAATGTATTGATTTATGTGCTCCAATGTGGGCGTAAAATATGTAAATAATAAATAAATAAATAAATAAATAAACTGAGGTGCATTGTAAATGTGCGTCAGTCACATATAGAATGGTTCAGTAATCATAATAATAATAATAATAATAATAATAATAATAATAATAATAATAATAATAATTATAATAATAATCTCTATCATCACATTGTCGATATTGCGTTATGCTACGTGGATTCTTATATTGTGATGCAAGGTAGATCTTGATCGTTAACCTTCATCAGTACGTTGCGGTTGCTTCCATTCAATTGCTTCTGAATACTAGGACATCAGTTCCCTGTGACCAGACATCTCTAGATAGGACTGCATAAAGAGTTCGATTGCCCTTTCTCTTGTATCGTGTCCTTGTTTGTGAAACAAGACGTTTCGCTCAAAATGTAATCTATCACAGATGGCGGCGCGTCCGTCGCGTGCTTCATGATGTCACAACGCCGAGATGAATTATGACGGATCTTTTTATCCCCTCACTTTTCAACTTCTTCTACTTGAAGAGAGTCATTGCTGGTGCGATGATCGAGTGGGTGTCGCCCGGCAGGAAATAAATCTCCAGCTGCAATTAGTTTCTTCAGATTGAAGAAACAGTTTTACTCAGTCGTAAGGGCTGGCCAACTCAAGACCAGTTCATTCAAATGTCAAAGAATAAAATGCTTGAGGTAGAAATATTCTGTCTAGTTGTGAGGGCTGTCCAGTATAACAGTTAATTCAAATGCCCTAGAATAAAATGCTTGAGGGAGAAATATTCTATCTAGTTGTGAGGGCTGTCCAGTAGAACAGTTAATTCAAATGCCCGGGAATAAAATGCTTGAGGGAGAAATATTCTGTCTAGTTGTGAGGGCTGTCCAGTAGAACAGTTAATTCAAATGTCCGAGAATAAAATGCTTGAGGGAGAAATATTGTGTCTAGTTGTGAGGGCTGTCCAATAGAACAGTTTATTCAAATGCCCAAGAATGAAATGCTTGAGGGAGAAATAATCTGTCTAGTTATGAGGGCTGTCCAGTATAACAATTCATTCAACTGTCAGAGTGTAAAATGCTTAATGAACAAACATTTTGTCTAGTTTTGAGAGCTGTCCAACACAAGACCAATAGAACAATTCATTCAAATGTCATGGAATTCAATGCTTATGAAGACAGACTAGATACGAAGGATGGCCAACTCAAAATTGGTGGAACAGTTCACTCAAATTGGCAAGGAATTAAATGCTTCAGAAAGAAACATAAGTTTTGAAGGATAGCCAACTCAATATCAGTGGAACAATTCACTCAAATGTCAGGGAATTAAATGCTTAACACTGAAGATACATCCTGATCCAGCAAGTGAGGGATGTCCTATTCAAGAGCAGTTAGTATCAGTTCATACAAAGATCAAGAAATTAGTTTATTAAGAAAGGAAGCTTGTAGTTTAACGTGACCGTTAATCTCGAGATCATGAGCCACGGGACCTCCTTTTTACGTGGAATCCGAACCACAGGACATGGCATTTCACATCGAAAATCTCACATGCATTGACCGGGAATCGAACCCGGACCGCCTTGGTGAAGTTTATTAAGATGGAAGGAACACAGTGATGCAGCGAATGATGGATGACCACTTCAAGGCCGTTTTCCTTGTACCCTTGACCCCTTGACAAAGTGATCTGGCATGAGTAAAGTAATGTTATAGTCTCTGCTATGCCCTCTGCTCCTGATCTAGCTGCGAGGAGTCTCATGGAGACACTTCCCTATGCCTTAAAATTTTACCTAATGAATAGGCAAATAAAAGATAATCCGCCTTAAAGTCAATAATGTACTGAAACTAATTATAATGTAATACCAGTTCCGGTTAATTTGTAACCATCTTCAGCTCTACTAAAAATAAAAATAAAAACTAAGAGCATCAATCTAACATTCACATTCTATGTAAAAAGAGATGAAGACTAGAAGCATGACGAATAGAAGGACCTAGTGTGAGGACTCCGCCATTATAGCACGGTAGTTTGTGGTCCCGCCGCTACAAGCACTGCAAGCGATAATGTCCAACAACGTGTCCTGTTGTTGGGTCGAGCCGGGTCTTAGAAAAGTGCGCGAGAAGTTACTGTGTGAGATGTTTGTGTGAATTAAATTGAATTTTCTTTGCATTCAGTTCTTAAATTCAGTTAATTGTGTCTTGTGTACATCAGCGTTTTGTGTTGTGAACTTCAAACATATTTCTTATGCGGCTTTGTTAATTTAATAGTTCAACATGCCGTACTGGTTTTTGCCTGGCTGTAAGTCAGGATATGGTAGAGTAGTTGACGATATACGATTTTTTTCACCACCGATGAATACAAATCAATTTGAAAAATGGGCCAGAGCTATTCCACGAAAGGATACGGAGTTAACGCAAAGTATTAGAATTTGTCAAATTAATTTCTCTGATGATTTGATAAAATCAGGTAATTTTATAGTGAATGGTGAAGAAGTGGAAATCTCTCGTGTGTGGTGGAAGTTACGACCTGGAACAGTGCCTCGTTTTCCCCCTAATTTACCGAAGTAGTGAGAATAAGTCCCGTAAAGATCCCAACAGGAAAAAGAATCTCGACACCACCAGAAAAAGAAGAAAGAAGATTGAAGATGGGAGTGGAGCAACGAATGAGGCATTAAAAGGTCAATCCAGTGTTGATAAGAATTTGGGTCATTCTAGTGTACTTACTGATGCTGAAAGGACTATAATATTGCTCAAAAGGCGCCTTAAGAATGCTAACCGTAATTTAATTCGCGTTTGATCCTGCCTTAACTCAGCAAAATCGAGAATTAATTTGCTGGAGAAACAGGTTCGAAATTCACAGGCATTTAATTACAAAGATAACGATTACAGTGGCGGATCCAGGCCTTGCGAGGCCCTGGGCGATATGATAAGGTGGGGCCCGTAACAATAGAAAAAAAATCGAATCAAATGGAAAATAGTTTGGTAATAATAATAATAATAAAATAAAGAATAGTTACAATATTTTGAATACACTACAGTACATTATTTTAATAATATGAAAGAAACCTTTATGACCCTTTGAATAAGATTATGTAAACAATGAAATATTAAAATATTACTTTGCGACTTTTTTCCCGGCTGAATTCTTCTATTATTTCACTGAAATCTTAACTTGCTAAACGGTCACGAGAGGTCATAGCTGCACTGAAGAAAGGAATATGAATTATAAATTAGTTTCAAAAGTATACTTAATTAATTAATTAAATGTAGAAAAATCCATGGCGCGGGGCCCCTAGGACCGCGGAGCCCTGGGTGGTCGCCCTCCTCACCCTCCCCTGGATCCGCCCCTGATAACGAACACCTTAGCAAGAAGGAAAAGATGATAATAGACAAAAAGGAAGGAAGGAAGCTTGTAGTTTAACGTGACCGTTAATCTTGAGATCATGAGCCACGGGACCTCCTTTTTTACGTGGAATCCGAGCCACAGGACATGGCATTTCACTTCGAAAATATCACATGCATTGACCGGGAATCGAACTCGGACCGCCTTGGTGAGAGGCATACAGCTAGACCGCTGAGCCACCACGCCTCCTGATAATAGACACTATGCTCAAGAAATGCCAGGAAAAATCTCGCAATGGAATGAGGTACAGCAATGAATTCATTTTAGAGTGTTTATTGTTGAGAATAAAATCACCGAAAGGATTCCGTCATTGTCGGCGACATAATCTCTTGCCTCTGCCTTCAGAAAGTCACTTGAGAAAACTTTGTAAAGGACTAAAGGGTCCTTATGGAGTTTTTTTTCGTGTGGCCTCTTTAGAGGCCGAGTGCAGGTCTTTCTATTCGACGCCCGTGGGCGACCTGCGCGTCGGGATGAGAGATGGAATGGATGAAGATTAATGAAACTGGGCAAGGATGTGGAAGGAAGCGGCCGTGGCCTATCAGAAGGTACCGTCCCAGCATTTGCCTGGTGTTGAAAATGGGGAAACCACGGAAAACCATTTCAAGGACAGCCGACGGAGGGGCTCGAACCCACGCGTCTACCGAGTCAACAGAGAGCTTGGCCCCATGACCTAACGCTCCGCTTTAGCCCGCGTAGCCACTGTTGTCGGTCCTTATGGAGTTAATGCGCATAGTATAAATGCTATTTCAGACTATTTTAAGGAAGAAAAGAATGATAATTCACGTTACGGTGTTGTAATTTTCGAAGAAGAGAAGCTAAGAGAAGAAATCGAGTTAAATAGCTTTTCTGATAAAGTAGATGGATTAGTTGATTTAGGTGAACACACACCTGACCTCCAGAATAACGTACTTGCAAATCACGCTCTAGTGTTCATGTTCGTACCTTTCATGCATATATTGGGTGCAGCTAGTTGCTGTTTATGCAAGCGGAAATGCTACTCCAGGGGACATTCTAGCAAAAATTCTAAGTCTAGGTGATTTTGCAGTTTGAAGAGGCTGGGGCGAGGGTGGCTGGCTTTACTTGTGATCGTAGTCAATCAAATAAAAAGGTCAGGAATTCGTTAGGAGTCAGTGGCAAGACAAGCTCTCTACAACCTCACATCCTTAATCCTGCAGATGTTACGAGAAAGATCTGGGCTTTCTCCGACTGTATATTCCAGGAATCTGTGTGTTCCGTAACATGTAATGAAGACCGTAGTTCTTATTTCCGTGAATTATATTTTCCAATGTGCCCTGCCATGCTATTTTAATTGTAACCGCTAATTACGTTTTAAAACAGTATTAGTTACAAAGTAATTCGTTTCCCTTAGCACCATCCCTAAGACCAGCTGACCCCGGCTGTGTGGAACTTGTCCACTCTAGCGCTGCCTGGTGGGGCACGCTTGAACTTCAGGAGTCTTCTCACTTTCTCCTTCTATTCGTCATGCTAGAAGTATAATATTCACTATAAACATGATTTTCTCAGTAATCATAATCTTCCAATATTAAAAATTCTGTTAAACATTTTGTAAATTATAATCGAAAATACTGCCTAATTAGAATAAATCGTTAAAATATGGAAAAATATATAATGTAAATTTTCTTTCAGAATCAAATCTGTTACAATAATTCCATGATTTCAGTAATAATTCAGTTATTGAATTATTATTGAAATTGTAGAAAACATATAACAAATAGTTCCGTGAAGAACTATATAGCCTATTTTCATATATCCTAATTATGTTAATTGCCTCTATCAACATACAAAGTTTCAGTTTGATTGCTGTAATAGATTCGTCAAAATTGAGAACCGGATGGTCGCCATGTTGGATTCTTATATATGTAGGTCCTAGAGTTATGTACTGTTACATGAAGATTATTGTGTACGTGTGGTATGCACACTTCAATCACATGATTAAAACACAAGAAGTAAAATCGAGATTTTAAAGTTTTGCACAGCTGCCATCTTGTGGTTATGGAAACAATTAAAAAAATTAGATGCCAGTGGATTAATATTTGTATAAGCATTTACTGTACCAAGTGTCACTGCACTCGGATGGTTAAATTGCGAGAAACGACCATGTTAATATTTATACTTCGCGTCGCCGCCATGTTGGATTTGTGATCACCAGGTTATTGAAAATCCTATAGGTGAACTCTTAGAGCATAAATACAATAGAGTGCGCATTGCCACACTGCTCCTGTACTGTGACGTGAAACCAACATCTCGATCAGCTGACTAAAGGTTAAATAGAGGAACTCGTAATGGAAGGTGATAGGAGTAGGTTGGGAAATGAATTTTAACGAGGGTATAAACACACATTTTCTTAATTTATATGACATTGAGAAAAGCATCGCATGTTTCTTTACGTTCCGGAAGGTAGCATAGGTTAAGAATGTAACATATTTGGTGTTAAAAGTGGTTGTCGTGTTTCGTAATACTCATACATCCAGGATCCCCTCTTGTAAATAATTAATAACAAATCCAATTCTGAATTCGGCCTACTGATTTTTTAACAGAATTGCGTTTGTGTAAAAAATGGCTGTCGTGTTCCGTAATACTCTTACATCCAGGATCCCCTCTTGTAAATACTTAATAACAAATCCAACTCTGAATTAGTCCTACTGATTGTTGAACAGAATTGTGTTTGTGTAAAAAGTGGCTGCCGTGTTCCGTAATACTCATACATCCAGGATCCCCTCTTGTAAATAATTAATAACAATTCCAACTCTGAATTCGGCCTACTGATTTTTGAACAGAATTGTGTTTGTGTAAAAAGTGGCTGTCGTGTTCCGTAATACTCATACATCCAGGATCCCCTCTTGTAAATAATTAATAACAAATCCAACTCTGAATTAGGCCTACTGATTTTTGAGCAGAATTGTGTTTGTGTAAAAAGTGGCTCTCGTGTTCCATAATACTCATACATCCAGGATCCCCTCTTGTACATAATTAATAGCAAATCCAACTCTGAATTAGGCCTACTGATTTTTGAGCAGAATTGTGTTTGTGTAAAAAGTGGCTCTCGTGTTCCATAATACTCATACATCCAGGATCCCCTCTTGTAAATAATTAATAACAAATCCAACTCTGAATTAGTCCTACTGATTGTTGAACAGAATTGTGTTTGTGTAAAAAGTGGCTGCCGTGTTCCGTAATACTCATACATCCAGGATCCCCTCTTGTAAATAATTAATAACAATTCCAACTCTGAATTCGGCCTACTGATTTTTGAACAGAATTGTGTTTGTGTAAAAAGTGGCTGTCGTGTTCCGTAATACTCATACATCCAGGATCCCCTCTTGTAAATAATTAATAACAAATCCAACTCTGAATTAGGCCTACTGATTTTTGAGCAGAATTGTGTTTGTGTAAAAAGTGGCTCTCGTGTTCCATAATACTCATACATCCAGGATCCCCTCTTGTAAATAATTAATAGCAAATCCAACTCTGAATTAGGCCTACTGATTTTTGAGCAGAATTGTGTTTGTGTAAAAAGTGGCTCTCGTGTTCCATAATACTCATACATCCAGGATCCCCTCTTGTAAATAATTAATAGCAAATCCAACTCTGAATTAGGCCTACTGATTTTTGAGCAGAATTGTGTTTGTGTAAAAAGTGGCTCTCGTGTTCCATAATATTCATACATCCAGGATCCCCTCTTGTAAATAATTATTAGCAAATCCAACTCTGAATTAGGCCTACTGATTTTTGAGCAGAATTGTGTTTGTGTAAAAAGTGGCTCTCGTGTTCCATAATATTCATACATCCAGGATCCCCTCTTGTAAATAATTAATAGCAAATCCAACTCTGAATTAGGCCTACTGATTTTTGAACAGAATTGTGTTTGTGTAAAAAGTGGCTCTCGTGTTCCATAATATTCATACATCCAGGATCCCCTCTTGTAAATAATTAATAGCAAATCCAACTCTGAATTAGGCCTACTGATTTTTGAGCAGAATTGTGTTTGTGTAAAAAGTGGCTCTCGTGTTCCATAATACTCATACATCCAGGATCCCCTCTTGTAAATAATTAATAGCAAATCCAACTCTGAATTAGGCCTACTGATTTTTGAACAGAATTGTGTTTGTGTAAAAAGTGGCTCTCGTGTTCCATAATATTCATACATCCAGGATCCCCTCTTGTAAATAATTAATAGCAAATCCAACTCTGAATTAGGCCTACTGATTTTTGAGCAGAATTGTGTTTGTGTAAAAAGTGGCTCTCGTGTTCCATAATACTCATACATCCAGGATCCCCTCTTGTAAATAATTAATAGCAAATCCAACTCTGAATTAGGCCTACTGATTTTTGAGCAGAATTGTGTTTGTGTAAAAAGTGGCTCTCGTGTTCCATAATATTCATACATCCAGGATCCCCTCTTGTAAATAATTAATAGCAAATCCAACTCTGAATTAGGCCTACTGATTTTTGAACAGAATTGTGTTTGTGTAGCTGGTCATTTTTGATTGTACGCCCGAGAGCTCCAAACAAGTTCAATCTATTACTACATCATTTCCAAATCTATTTTTCTTCATTACCAATGAATGAAATTTATTGCAGCCAAATAGCCATTGTTACATTCCTAAATATACATTACATTCATAATTATGCAATAATACCAAAATAATTTTAATGTCAAGATATTGTCATTAAGTTTCTTTGCTGTATTCTGTCACTGTTTTAGTTCTCTTCTTGCACTTTTCTATGTGATAACGTTCACAGCTCTCACCACATAGTGTACACTTGCAGTCTTCTTTTACTTCATGGTAGCGTGCCGTCGCACAGAGTTTGTGATGGAACCCATGTACGGCCATTCTTGTTAACGCATGTCGTAGCTCCTGGTTTGGTTCCGTCCATTTCCTCTCCATCATGGCGTCAGTTGTGTAGAATTCCGGCCATATTTCTTCGCACTTCCTTCTTCTTTCCTTCAGAATCTCCGTGCTTTGTCGTGTGGATGGTAATAAATGCCTATGTCTTATGTCCTCGATGTGATATGTTTCCTTTGTAAGTACGTATACCAATCTTGATTGTGTGTTCATCGGGAGACATAGAGCTCTCTTCAGGTATCTTGCTTTGACTTTCTCTATGGTTCTTAAATCTGCTAGTGATAGCGCTTCCCAGACTAGTTCAATCCCATATGTTATTATCGGGCTTATGGCTGCGTGGAATATTTTCATTGCTGATTCTAGTGAGAGTTTGTGGAGATCCTTTATTCCGTAGGTGGCTCTAATAGCCGCTGTCGCTTTTTCTTTGATATGGATTCTGAATGATCTACCTGTCGTTTGAAGTGTGTTGTTGTTGTTTGAGTCTTCAGTCTTTTGACTGGTTTGATGCAGCTCTCCATGCCTCCTGTCCTGAGCTAATCGTTTCATCTCTACATAGCTCCGACACCCTACATCGGAGGCAATCTGTTTAACATATTCTAACCTTGGTCTACCCCTACAGTTTTGAAGTGTGATACCTAAGTATTTATATGCGTGTACTACTTCAAGGTGTCTGCCTTTGAATTTTATTCTTTCATTTTCTACTACTCTTCCGCCTTTTCTGAAGGTTACTTGCATTGTCTTGCTCTCATTTATTTGCAAGGAGTTTTCTTCCGCCCATGTCTCAAGGTTGTTGACAGTCTGTTGAAGACTCGTTAGGCTGGTTGAACCTAAAACCATGTCATCTGCGTACATGTGCAGTGAAGTTTCTTTGTTGTGTTCTATTATTTGTATTATGTCAGATGTCAATATGTTGAAAAGAATGGGGCTGATTGGGTCCCCTTGCATGACTCCGTTTGTCTGTACTATGTCCTTTGAGACTGATATTCCATCGCTTATGTTGACTACGTTGAAGGTCAGTATGTTCCTTAATAGAACAGTGATGCTGTGTTCGTTTCCAATCATATGTGCCAGTTTCTTTAGCAGTTTCTCTCTGCTCACGAGATCGAAAGCCTTTCTGTAGTCGATGAAAACTGTGAAGTATTTCCCCTTCGGATGTCTTAATGCCTGTTCTATCTCTTCTAGTAAATTTCTGATCGCCTGGGTGGTGTTCCGGTGTCGTCTGAAACCGTACTGCTGTTCTGGTATCAGGTGGTCTGTCTCTTTCACCAATCTGTCCGTTATGAGTTTTGAGAATATTTTGAGGTCATTATTTTCCAGGGCGATGCCTCTGTAGGAGTTGGGGTCTGCTGTGTCTCCTTTTCCTTTATATATTACTTTTATGGTAGATCTTCTCCATGCTTTTGGAATTTGTCCTCTTTCCAAGCATTTGTTGAACAATTCTGTCCAAGCCTCTGTGAGCCAATTCTCCGTGGCTTTGATTTGTTCGTTGTAGATCCCATCAGGGCCCGCTGCTTTGTTGTTTTTCGTCTTGATAATTGCGTTTTTAACTTCCTCTTTGGTTAAGATGATGTTCTCAGCTCTGGTTCCAGTGCTTGTGCTTGGGATGGTTTCTGGCGTCGTTCGCTGAACGTTGAGAATGTCAGAGAAGTGGTTTTCCCATGTGTCCATTTGAATTGTTGCGTTAAAGGTACTTCTTTTGTTGGAAAGGGCGATAAATGGATTCTTAATTGCTTCTTCTGCTATGCACGCTGCTTCTTTTTCTGTGTGTTGGTTTTCCTTTTCTATCAGCATTTTCTTGTATATTTTCCTTTCTGTTGAGTATTCTTCGAGAGCTTCTCTTTGATTGCTGTCTCTAGCTCTATGTAGTGCTTGCAAGGTTGTTCTACGTTGTATGTAACATTCTACGTCGAACCACGGCTTAGTCTTTCTTTCTTTGTGTGGTATTGCTGCGGATTTAATGATTTCCTTGATTGCAGTGACAGCCTCGTCCAGGTTGTTTTCACTTATTATGACCCTGGTTTTGGTTATTTCAGTACTCAGATTGTGGAAAGCCTCTGTGTCAATTTTCCTCGTGAGTTTTTGCATTCGGGTGCTTGTTTGAGTTTGTGCACCTGTTTGTCTTAAAGTTAGATGTGTTCTGATTGGTATGTGTTTTCTGAGCGGGGTGTCCGCTGAAGTCCATAGTGCTTCTTGTTTCCCTGGTGTTAAGTCTCTTCCTTTTGTGAAGATTAAATCTATTGCACTTTTGCCGTTGTGTGCGAAGTATGTCATGAGATCTCGCTTGTTCACCAGCTTATAACCCTCCACTTCCATCAGTTCCAGTATTGCTTCGCTCTTTCGTCCTGGTTTATCCAGTCTACAGTTTAAGTCTCCTGCAATTATTATATTTTGCTCTTTCTCGACATATGTAATGATTTTAACTAGCATTTCCGTCGCGTCTTCCAGTGTGGCTTGAGGTTGTATGTATAAGCCTGCGATTGTGATGTGTTTCGTTGTGATGATGACAATGTTTTCTTCTTTGTAAATATTCTTTACTTTGCCAATGCGGTTATTGTATAGGCATGTCACGCCTCCAAAGGGTCTTCCTTTTTCTTTCTGTTGTGCTAGTGCGTGTGTATTGTAATAGCCGGGTATATCCAATGGTTTTGTGAGGAATGTTTCTGTTAAAATGATTATATCTTCGTTAAATATTGCTCGTTGTGTTGAGAGCCGTGTGACGTTTGTCAGTCCTTCTACATTCCATAGCAAGGCTGTTAACTTGGTATCATTGTCTGTACTGGGTCTTTCCGTGGTGTTCGAGGAGTATACTTTCTGTTTGCCTTTGAAGTTATTGCCTTCGAAATCGAAAAGTTCTGTATATTACTCTGTCTGACCAGAGATTCGCCTGCATAACTGACTCCCTTTCCCCTATGGGCACACCGATTTTAAAGGCCTTGTTTGTGCCGCGAGAGGGGAGTTGTTCACAGCTGATTATCGTGTTGATTCCGTTTTGGGTGAGGTGTTCTTTGATATCCTCTTCGGTGGTGTCGGGGTCTAGTCTCCCTACGAAGATCCAGGCTGATTGTGGTGCTGCTCTTAATTTGCCTACTGCAGAACCTCCCATGCCAAGTTGTGGGGGTCTTCTTGGGATGCCGCCTGGTCTTCTCGTCTCTTCTTGTGTTGTGGTGTCATGATTGGTGTTTCTGTTGGGTAATCCTGGCCATTCTTTGTTTGATAATGGCCTTGCTTGGTATTGGTGGTTATTCTTATTTGGTGTTTCTGGTGTGATGGTTAGTGAGTTTGATGGTTGTTCTGTTTCTGTTGTTGCGGTGTTGTCGTGGCTTCTATGGTGGTCTTGTTTCCCTTTTTTTGCTAGTATTTCTGCCTGTATTTTTGCTAATTTCAATACATTACTTTACAACATGTTATCGTACGATTAGCTCTTACTCAGCGTTACCTTCCACTTCAGTATTTTATGAAAGTGAACAAAACATGGGCAAATGGAAATAAGGAAGTCTATTGATTTAGTAAGCGTTGCTTTTTAACAACTATGCATTGCATTTGCTACAAAGGAAAACATTACAAGCAATGAACTGTTTCCTTTTAAATTCCCTTTTCAATGAATCATAGAAACCTTCGCAAAAATAACCCAGAACTTTGAAATTCTACGAAGAATTGACTAATTTAGGGCTGCAATGTATCCTAGAACAATCTGAAAATGTCCTCAACCAAACGCACTGTCCGTACTGAACTCGAATTCAGCCCAACTTAAGACTTTGACTGAGCCGAGGTTCGAACCGACTTGTGAACCATGGGAGAGAAAAATTGGAAATATGGAATTAAAACAATTAAATATTTAAATATGCATTTTGGGAAGTGAATGATGCATAATGAAACTATTTTGGAAAATTTTGGAGCATTTTATGGAATTATTATTTGGAAATATTCTGGTGAATGAGAAACCAGTTTTGGTTAGACATGGCGACAATAACAAATTATGCACACTACCCGTTGATAAGAGGCTAGATCCAGGAGCTTCTATCACGATATTTCAACAGCCAATCAGATTGAGGCACATAAATTTTGTGGGAATCGCTTTTATATAAATTTGGCTTATATACAGCGAAATAAATACTTCTACAGGTGAAGAATACAATATGGAATTTATTTGGTTAAATAGAAATATAAATTATTGGCTATTAGAGAAACTCTGAGTATCTTATATATTAAATCTTATATATTAAAATAGTTTTCAAAAATTTCACCCTTTACTAAAACTGAAATATCTCGGGAGGTATTTGCGCTACGACGACGTTTGTTGTCTTAAAATGTAATGACTGTCACGCACTCTCGATTGATACCCAACTTACTTGATTATATCATCCGTGTATTAACATAATTGCGAATATTATTTCCTCCAAGGTCACACGAAAATAGAATCGAATGTTTTGCATATGAAGGCTTTCACGGCCCGGATTATTATATATATAATTCATTCTTTTGGGCTAATGCCGTGTGTATTTTCAATTTAAACCATACGTTTCGGAGAAACCTTGCCTCCTTTTTCAATGGAAATAAACAATGTGGCCAAAGAAAGTATATCAATGAGATTACAAAAAATATAGATAAATTCCTCTGTTCGTCACCAGAGAGCAGCTGCCAGAAATTACTGTATGGACCATGGTGGAACGGCGGACAGAGTAGTAAGTAACGAGAAGGTAAAGGGGGCGGTGTGAAAATATAGAAACTCCTCGAAGAATGAGGAGGGGGGGGGGGGGGAAGGAGGGTTAGATGGATATAAGGAAACATAAACAAAAGGGAAGTGTATCTGAACGATACCTAACGTCATACAGTCAACGGCGAAAAAACAGATGGAAACTCCTCCAGTGACGAACAAAGGAGATCAAATCCAGGCTCTGAGCCCAGAGGGAAAATGTACAATTTTAAATATGTGAAGAACAGAGAGACTGAGAGGCGGCTTCGGTGGCGTAGTTGGTAGCATGCTGAGCTTCTATGCCCAAGATCGCGGGTTCAAACCCGGCCGAAGCCGTCGGATTTTTTAAGAGCGTTAAAAATCCCTCAGTATGCCTTCCTTCGGAGGGGAAGTAAAGCCGGCGGTCCCATGTCATAGATTTATGGCATGTTAAAGATCTTTCCACTAATTACACCTGTGTGAAACAAAATTGGATAGGTTAAGAATGTAAACAACGCTCTTAGGTTGCTACGTTCGTTGCCAAGAGCCGACTGCGGTGGCGTCTAGTAGCTAGTTCTGAACTAGGCCTAGTAGTCGTTGACGGTGGCGTTTGGCGGCAAAAGTAGGAACTATTTGAAAATTCAAAGTTGCAGTCCCTACTTGAATTAAAAAAACAGATACACACACTAATACAGTCATCACAATTAACACCGGTTATCAGACAGATTCTACACACACCCAAAGTACACGGGGCTACATGACCGCGTTGTCGCAGCCCCTAAACTAAGGAACCAACCAACCAACCAGAGAGACTGAGAGGAACTATCTCCCTAGGTCCTTAATACCTGGTAGCCAAGTGTCACTTAGCTGATATCCAGTGTCTCTGTTAAAATTATTGGGATTTTTACGAATTTCAACTGCCTCCCTTATAATTCTAGACCAGTTGTGCTTAACAAGAGCAAGCGCATGAGCATCCTTGAAACATACATCGTGCCCTGAAGACAGGGCATATTCAGCTATAGCTGATTTGTCAGGTTGGTTTAGACGGATGTTCCTTTGATGCTCTTTGATGCGAGTTGCAATGGACCGTTTTGTTTGTCCAATGTAGACTTTTCCGCAAGTACATGGGACTTCATACACCCCAGGTTGTAGTATTGGGGACAATTTATCTTTGTTTAATGCTAAACGTTGACCAATTTTCGTCATAGTGCCGAAAAATGTTTTTATCTTGTGCTTGCGGAGAATCTTAGCAACGCGGTCAGTGGTGTTGTGAATATAAGGGAGGTAAGCAGTTCCTCTCACGTCGGAGCTCTGAGAAGGTTGTCTATCCCTCCTTCTGGGATGTAGGGACCTATATATAGTGGATTCATTATAGCCATTACCCTTAAACATGGTTTGTAAGGCATGTAACTCTTCCTGAAGAGTTGATGCCTCACAAATACGTTCCGCTCTTTTGGCTAGAGTTGTCATAATTCCTTGTTTTTGTGCTCGGTGGTGGTGGGAGTCCGCCTGTAAATAACGGTTAGTGTGAGTTGGCTTACGGTAGACGCTGTGCCCCATGGAGCCATCCGCTTTCCTTCTCACAAGAACATCCATAAAAGGTAAGCATCCATCTGACTCTAGCTCCATTGTGAAGTGGATTGAAGGATGCAGCTGATTTAGTTGGTTCAGAAAGTGGTTCAGTTTCTCAGAACCCTCCTCCCACACCACGAACGTATCATCCACATACCTCCACCAAATCACAGGTTTGTAAGACGCCGAAGATATAGCCTCCCCCTCAAAATGTTCCATGAAAAAATTTGCCACGACAGGCGACAGTGGACTTCCCATGGCCACACCATCAGTCTGATCGTAATATTTACCATCCCACAAGAAATAACTGGAACACAAGCAGTGGTGGAATAATCGGGCAATGTCCTCAGGAAAGAAATCCTTGATGAGTGACATGACCGAGTCCACCGGCACTCTGGTAAACAAGGACTCTACATCAAAACTCACCAAAATAGCATTTGGTTGAACGGCGATCGTTGACAAATTTTCGACGAAATGGGTTGAATCCCTAATGTAGGACTGTGTGCGCCCCAAGTGCGGCTGAAGCAACTTGCTGAGATATTGCGCAAGAGCATAACTTGGAGAACCTATTGTGCTAACAATTGGTCGAAGAGGGACGTCTTGCTTATGGATTTTTGGAAGACCATACAATCTCGGAGGAACAGCATCTCTCGGAATAAGACATCTTCCCTCTTCTTTTGGAATAGATGACAGTTTAATAAGCTTAGCAGTGGCCTTGGATACACGAGTGGCTGGATCACGAGTGCACAGTCTGTAGACAGGATCAGATAACAGATTCGAGATTTTACTTTTATATTCAACGGTATCCATCACCACTGTCGCATTTCCCTTGTCAGCATGAAGAATAGAAATGGTGTCATTATTTCTTAGTTCCTTCAATGCCTTTCTTTCACCCCGAGTTAAATTGGGTGCGGGTACTTTAGAGGATCTTAATAACCTCACACTTTCTTGTCTAACTTCTTCAGCTTCATCTGGAGGTAAATTGTAGATGGCAGCCTCAACGGATGTGATCAACTCCTCTGTAGGAATTTTGGAGGGTGCGAGAGCAAAGTTGAGACCTCTGCTTAGTAAAGTTGTTTGATAGTCATCTAAAGGGGTATTAGAAAGATTGACTACAACTTTACTAGTATCAAGAACCGTACGAGGAGCTGTTTGTCTCGAGGACAATCGAAGGAACTTAGCTCTTTGTCTATCTACAGCCCGACAAAAATTATTCTCGGCTTGAATAGTGGAGATACGTTCAAAGAACAGCCACAATTCCTCTGAGAGAATGCTACTAAGAAGCAGATGTAAGTGTAATAACTCACGGGAAACTGCGTCCAATTCAGTACGAGAGTTCTGGATCCTCTCGATAACGAGTGCCTTGCTAGCGCGCTGATAAATTCTCATAGCTTTATGAGTGTGTATAGTTTGCTTCAATTTTACACAGTTGGGAATGATGTTATGATCCCTGCATCTAAGAAAGAAGGACAACGATGAAAGGAGAGAGCTCCTTCTTCGCCTCAACTTACTAAATTTAGATGATTGTCGAACAACTTCCTCCCCATAGAGGTTTCTAATTTGCATATTAAGGTTTTCACGGCCCGGATTATTATATATATAATTCATTCTTTAGGGCTAATGCCGTGTGTATTTTCAATTTAAACCATACGTTTCGGAGAAACCTTGCCTCCTTTTTCAATGGAAATAAACAATGTGGCCAAAGAAAGTATATCAATGAGATTACAAAAAATATAGATAAATTCCTCTGTTCGTCACCAGAGAGCAGCTGCCAGAAATTACTGTATGGACCATGGTGGAACGGCGGACAGAGTAGTAAGTAACGAGAAGGTAAAGGGGGCGGTGTGAAAATATAGAAACTCCTCGAAGAATGAGAAGGGGGGGGGGAGGAAGGAGGGTTAGATGGATATAAGGAAACATAAACAAAAGGGAAGTGTATCTGAACGATACCTAACGTCATACAGTCAACGGCGAAAAAACAGATGGAAACTCCTCCAGTGACGAACAAAGGAGATCAAATCCAGGCTCTGAGCCCAGAGGGAAAATGTACAATTTTAAATATGTGAAGAACAGAGAGACTGAGAGGAACTATCTCCATAGGTCCTTAATAACTGGTAGCCAAGTGTCACATAGCTGATATCCAGTGTCTCTGTTAAAATTATTGGGATTTTTACGAATTTCAACTGCCTCCCTTATAATTCTAGACCAGTTGTGCTTAACAAGGGCCAGCGCATGAGCATCCTTGAAACATACATCGTGCCCTGAAGACAGGGCATGTTCAGCTATAGCTGATTTGTCAGGTTGGTTTAGACGGATGTTCCTTTGATGCTCTTTGATGCGAGTTGCAATGGACCGTTTTGTTTGTCCAATGTAGACTTTTCCGCAAGTACATGGGACTTCATACACCCCAGATTGTAGTATTGGGGACAATTTATCTTTGTTTAATGCTAAACGTTGACCAATTTTCGTCATAGTACCGAAAAATGTTTTTATCTTGTGCTTGCGGAGAATCTTAGCAACGCGGTCAGTGGTGTTGTGAATATAAGGGAGGTAAGCAGTTCCTCTCACGTCGGAGCTCTGAGAAGGTTGTCTATCCCTCCTTCTGGGATGTAGGGACCTATATATAGTGGATTCATTATAGCCATTACCCTTAAACATGGTTTGTAAGGCATGTAACTCTTCCTGAAGAGTTGATGCCTCACAAATACGTTCCGCTCTTTTGGCTAGAGTTGTCATAATTCCTTGTTTTTGTGCTGGGTGGCGGTGGGAGTCCGCATGTAAATAACGGTTAGTGTGAGTTGGCTTACGGTAGACGCTGTGCCCCATGGAGCCATCCGCTTTCCTTCTCACAAGGACATCCATAAAAGGTAAGCATCCATCTGACTCTAGCTCCATTGTGAAGTGGATTGAAGGATGCAGCTGATTTAGGTGGTTCAGAAAGTCGTTCAGTTTCTCAGAACCCTCCTCCCACACCACGAACGTATCATCCACTTACCTCCACCAAATCACAGGTTTGTAAGACGCCGAAGATATAGCCTCCCCCTCAAAATGTTCCATGAAAAAATTTGCCACGACAGGCGACAGTGGACTTCCCATGGCCACACCATCAGTCTGCTCGTAATATTTACCATCCCACAAGAAATAACTGGAACACAAGCAGTGGTGGAATAATCGGGCAATGTCCTCAGGAAAGAAATCCTTGATGAGTGACATGACCGAGTCCACCGGCACTCTGGTAAACAAGGACTCTACATCAAAACTCACCAAAATAGCATTTGGTTGAACGGCGATGGTTGAAAATTTTTCGACGAAATGGGTTGAATCCCTAATGTAGGACTGTGTGCGCCCCAAGTGCGGCTGAAGCAACTTGCTGAGATATTGCGCAAGAGCATAACTTGGAGAACCTATTGTGCTAACAATTGGTCGAAGAGGGACGTCTTGCTTATGGATTTTTGGAAGACCATACAATCTCGGAGGAACAGCATCTCTCGGAATAAGACATCTTCCCTCTTCTTTTGGAATAGATGACAGTTTAATAAGCTTAGCAGTGGCCTTGGATACACGAGTGGCTGGATCACGAGTGCACAGTCTGTAGACAGGATAAGATAACAGAATCGAGATTTTACTTTTATATTCAACGGTATCCATCACCACTGTCGCATTTCCCTTGTCAGCATGAAGAATAGAAATGGTGTCATTATTTCTTAGTTCCTTCAATGCCTTTCTTTCACCCCGAGTTAAATTGGGTGCGGGTACTTTAGAGGATCTTAATAACCTCACACTTTCTTGTCTAACTTCTTCAGCTTCATCTGGAGGTAAATTGTAGATGGCAGCCTCAACGGATGTGATCAACTCCTCTGTAGGAATTTTGGAGGGTGCGAGAGCAAAATTGAGACCTCTGCTTAGTAAAGTTGTTTGATAGTCATCTAAAGGGGTATTAGAAAGATTGACTACAACTTTACTAGTATCAAGAACCGTACGAGGAGCTGTTTGTCTCGAGGACAATCGAAGGAACTTAGCTCTTTGTCTATCTACAGCCCGACAAAAATTATTCTCGGCTTGAATAGCGGAGATACGTTCAAAGAACAGCCACAATTCCTCTGATAGAATGCTACTAAGAAGCAGATGTAAGTGTAATAACTCACGGGAAACTGCGTCCAATTCAGTACGAGAGTTCTGGATCCTCTCGATAACGAGTGCCTTGCTAGCGCGCTGATAAATTCTCATAGCTTTATGAGTGTGTATAGTTTGCTTCAATTTTACACAGTTGGGAATGATGTTATGATCCCTGCATCTAAGAAAGAAGGACAACGATGAAAGGAGAGAGCTCCTTCTTCGCCTCAACTTACTAAATTTAGATGATTGTCGAACAACTTCCTCCCCATAGAGGTTTCTAATTTGCATATTAAGGCTTTCACGGCCCGGATTATTATAAATATAATTCATTCTTTTGGGCTAATGCCGGGTGCATTTTCAATTTAAACCATACGTTTCGGAGAAACCTTGCCTCCTTTTTCAATGGAAATAAACAATGTTGCCAAAGAAAGTATATCAATGAAATTACAAAAAATATAGATAAATTCCTCTGTTCGTCACCAGAGAGCAGCTGCCAGAAATTACTGTATGGACCATGGTGGAACGGCGGACAGAGTAGTAAGTAACGAGAAGGTAAAGGGGGCGGTGTGAAAATATAGAAACTCCTCGAAGAATGAGGAGGGGGGCGGGGGAGGAAGGAGGCTTAGATGGATATAAGGAAACATAAACAAAAGGGAAGTGTATCTGAACGATACCTAATGTCATACAGTCAACGGCGAAAAAACAGATGGAAACTCCTCCAGTGACGAACAAAGGAGATCAAATCCAGGCTCTGAGCCCAGAGGGAAAATGTACAATTTTAAATATGTGAAGAACAGAGAGACTGAGAGGAACTATCTCCCTAGGTCCTTAATAACTGGTAGCCAAGTGTCACTTAGCTGATATCCAGTGTCTCTGTTAAAATTATTGGGATTTTTACGAATTTCAACTGCCTCCCTTATAATTCTAGACCAGTTGTGCTTAACAAGGGCAAGCGCATGAGCATCCTTGAAACATACATCGTGCCCTGAAGACAGGGTATGTTCAGCTATAGCTGATTTGTCAGGTTGGTTTAGACGGATGTTCCTTTGATGCTCTTTGATGCGAGTTGCAATGGACCGTTTTGTTTGTCCAATGTAGACTTTTCCGCAAGTACATGGGACTTCATACACCCCAGGTTGTAGTATTGGGGACAATTTATCTTTGTTTAATGCTAAACGTTGACCAATTTTCGTCATAGTGCCGAGAAATGTTTTTATCTTGTGCTTGCGGAGAATCTTAGCAACGCGGTCAGTGGTGTTGTGAATATAAGGGAGGTAAGCAGTTCCTCTCACGTCGGAGCTCTGAGAAGGTTGTCTATCCCTCCTTCTGGGATGTAGGGACCTATATATAGTGGATTCATTATAGAAATTACCCTATACATGGTTTGTAAGGCATGTAACTCTTCCTGAAGAGTTGATGCCTCACAAATACGTTCCGCTCTTTTGGCTAGAGTTGTCATAATTCCTTGTTTTTGTGCTGGGTGGTGGTGGGAGTCCGCATGTAAATAACGGTTAGTGTGAGTTGGCTTACGGTAGACGCTGTGCCCCATGGAGCCATCCGCTTTCCTTCTCACAAGAACATCCATAAAAGGTAAGCATCCATCAGACTCTAGCTCCATTGTGAAGTGGACTGAAGGATGCATCTGATTTAGGTGGTTCAGAAAGTGGTTCAGTTTCTCAGAACCTTCCTCCCACACCACGAACGTATCATCCACATACCTCCACCAAATCACAGGTTTGTAAGACGCCGAAGATATAGCCTCCCCCTCAAAATGTTCCATGAAAAAATTTGCCACGACAGGCGACAGTGGACTTCCCATGGCCACACCATCAGTCTGATCGTAATATTTACCATCCCACAAGAAATAACTGGAACACAAGCAGTGGTGGAATAATCGGGCAATGTCCTCAGGAAAGAAATCCTTGATGAGTGACATGACCGAGTCCACCGGCACTCTGGTAAACAAGGACTCTACATCAAAACTCACCAAAATAGCATTTGGTTGAACGGCGATGGTTGAAAAATTTTTCGACGAAATGGGTTGAATCCCTAATGTAGGACTGTGTGCGCCCCAAGTGCGGCTGAAGCAACTTGCTGAGATATTGCGCAAGAGCATAACTTGGAGAACCTATTGTGCTAACAATTGGTCGAAGAGGGACGTCTTGCTTATGGATTTTTGGAAGACCATACAATCTCGGAGGAACAGCATCTCTCGGAATAAGACATCTTCCCTCTTCTTTTGGAATAGATGACAGTTTAATAAGCATAGCAGTGGCATTGGATACACGAGTGGTTGGATCACGAGTGCTCAGTCTGTAGACAGGATCAGATAACAGAATCGAGATTTTACTTTTATATTCAACGGTATCCATCACCACTGTCGCATTTCCCTTGTCAGCATGAAGAATAGAAATGGTGTCATTATTTCTTAGTTCCTTCAATGCCTTTCTTTCACCCCCGAGTTAAATTGGGTGCGGGTACTTTAGAGGATCTTAATATCCTCACACTTTCTTGTCTAACTTCTTCAGCTTCATCTGGAGGTAAATTGTAGATGGCAGCCTCAACGGATGTGATCAACTCCTCTGTAGGAATTTTGGAGGAGAGCGAGAGCAAAGTTGAGACCTCTGCTTAGTAAAGTTGTTTGATAGTCATCTAAAGGGGTATTAGAAAGATTGACTACAACTTTACTAGTATCAAGAACCGTACGAGGAGCTGTTTGTCTCGAGGACAATCGAAGGAACTTAGCTCTTTGTCTATCTACAGCCCGACAAAAATTATTCTCGGCTTGAATAGCGGAGATACGTTCAAAGAACAGCCACAATTCCTCTGATAGAATGCTACTAAGAAGCGGATGTAAGTGTTATAACTCACGGGAAACTGCGTCCAATTCAGTACGAGAGTTCTGGATCCTCTCGATAACGAGTGCCTTGCTAGCGCGCTGATAAATTCTCATAGCTTTATGAGTGTGTATAGTTTGCTTCAATTTTACACCGTTGGGAATGATGTTATGATCCCTGCATCTAAGAAAGAAGGACAACGATGAAAGGAGAGAGCTCCTTCTTCGCCTCAACTTACTAAATTTAGATGATTGTCGAACAACTTCCTCCCCATAGAGGTTTCTAATTTGCATATTTCTAATATGCAAATTAGAAACCTCTAATTTGCTAAGTTCCTTCGATTGTCCTCAAGACAAACAGCTCCTCGTACGGTTCTTGATACTAGTAAAGTTGTAGTCAATCTTTCTAATACCCCTTTAGATGACTATCAAACAACTTTACTAAGCAGAGGTCTCAACTTTGCTCTCGCACACTCAAAAATTCCTACAGAGGAGTTGATCACATCCGTTGTGGCTGCCATCTACTATTTACCTCCAGATGAAGCTGAAGAAGTTAGACAAGAAAGTGTGAGGATATTAAGATCCTCTAAAGTACCCGCACCCAATTTAACTCGGGGTGAAAGAAAGGCATTGAAGGAACTAAGAAATAATGACACCATTTCTATTCTTCATGCTGACAAGGGAAATGCGACAGTGGTGATGGATACCGTTGAATATAAAAGTAAAATCTCGATTCTGTTATCTGATCCTGTCTACAGACTGTGCACTCGTGATCCAACCACGCGTGTATCCAAGGCCACTGCTAAGCTTATTAAACTGTCATCTATTCCAAAAGAAGAGGGAAGATGTCTTATTCCGAGAGATGCTGTTCATCCGAGATTGTATGGTCTTCCAAAAATCCATAAGCAAGACGTCCCTCTTCGACCAATTGTTAGCACAATAGGTTCTCCAAGTTATGCTCTTGCGCAATATCTCAGCAAGTTGCTTCAGCCGCACTTGGGGCGCACACAGTCCTACATTAGGGATTCAACCCATTTCGTCGAAAAATTGTCAACCATCGCCGTTCAACCAAATGCTATTTTGGTGAGTTTTGATGTAGAGTCCTTGTTTACCAGAGTGCCGGTGGACTCGGTCATGTCACTCATCAAGGATTTCTTTCCTGAGGACATTGCCCGATTATTCCACCACTGCTTGTGTTCCAGTTATTTCTTGTGGGATGGTAAATATTACGAGCAGACTGATGGTGTGGCCATGGGAAGTCCACTGTCGCCTGTCGTGGCAAATTTTTTCATGGAACATTTTGAGGGGGAGGCTATATCTTCGGCGTCTTACAAACCTGTGATTTGGTGGAGGTATGTGGATGATACGTTCGTGGTGTGGGAGGAAGGTCCTGAGAAACTGCACCACTTTCTGAACCCCCTAAATCAGCTGCATCCTTCAATCCACTTCACAATGGAGCTAGAGTCAGATGGATGCTTACCTTTTATGGATGTTCTTGTGAGAAGGAAAGCGGATGGCTCCATGTGGCACAGCGTCTACCGTAAGCCAACTCACACTAACCGTTATTTACATGCGGACTCCCACCACCGCCCAGCACAAAAACAAGGAATTATGACAACTCTAGCCAAAAGAGCGGAACGTATTTGTGAGGCATCAACTCTTCAGGAAGAGTTACATGCCTTACAAACCATGTTTAAGGGTAATGGCTATAATGAATCCACTATATATAGGTCCCTACATCCCAGAAGGAGGGATAGACAACCTTCTCAGAGCTCCGACGTGAGAGGAACTGCTTACCTCCCTTATATTCACAACACCACTGACCGCGTTGCTAAGATTCTCCGCAAGCACAAGATAAAAACATTTTTCGGCACTATGACGAAAATTGGTCAACGTTTAGCATTAAACAAAGATAAATTGTCCCCAATACTACAACCTGGGGTGTATGAAGCCCCATGTACTTGCGGAAAAGTCTACATTGGACAAACAAAACGGTCCATTGCAACTCGCATCAAAGAGCATCAAAGGAACATCCGTCTAAACCAACGTGACAAATCAGCTATAGCTGAACATGCCCTGTCTTCAGGGCACGATGTATGTTTCAAGGATGCTCATGCGCTTGCCCTTGTTAAGCACAACTGGTCTAGAATTATAAGGGAGGCAGTTGAAATTCGTAAAAATCCCAATAATTTTAACAGAGACACTGGATATCAGCTAAGTGACACTTGGCTACCAGTTATTAAGAACCTAGGGAGATAGTTCCTCTCAGTCTCTCTGTTCTTCACATATTTAAAATTGTACATTTTCCCTCTGGGCTCAGAGCCTGGATTTGATCTCCTTTGTTCGTCACTGGAGGAGTTTCCATCTGTTTTTTCGCCGTTGTCTGTATGACGTTAGGTATCGTTCAGATACACTTCCCTTTTGTTTATGTTTCCTTATATCCATCTAACCCTCCTTCCTCCCCCCCCCCCTCCTCATTCTTCGAGGAGTTTCTATATTTTCACATCGCCCCCTTTACCTTCTTGTTACTTACTACTCTGTCCGCCGTTCCACCATGGTCCATACAGTAATTTCTGGCAGCTGCTCTCTGGTGACGAACAGAGGAATTTATCTATATTTTTTGTAATCTCATTGATATACTTTCTTTGGCCACATTGTTTATTTCCATTGAAAAAGGAGGCAAGGTTTCTCCGAAACGTATGGTTTAAATTGAAAATACACACGGCATTAGCCCAAAAGAATGAATTATATATATAGAATCGAATGACTTGACGGACATATTGTCGCTAGGCGACAACGACTAACACTGTATCATGATATTCAACGCCACCCAAATAACAAATCTAACTTGATATTAAAGTCACGATATCGTTAACTTATATCTGCGCTAACGTCGCATGTATCCATACATGATATCGTTAACTTCTACCTGTTCCACTCGGGCGCTAATGCCGCATGTAGCCATACAATAAGCAGAACGGGGATTCTGTGCTCATAATTTAATTAAAACTTCTCAAGGAATGGATTACTTTGAGAATGAAATGCTCATGCACAATCAGCAGCCATTTTGCTAACGACACTGTCATGTCAACATCTCATTGAATGACTACAAATACTGTATACGAAAGACAACTAACTTCACGAAGATGCCGCTACAGTCGAATGTTGGAACCGCCATTTTTTTTGTGTATCCGATCTTTCTGTTATGGTATTTGGTCTCACCAGCTACAAACTGTCTTCTTTTCGTTTCATCATTCGCCCTTATAGGTTGTGTGCTCAATCAAAACAATGAATCATATTATGATGAATGAGAGGCGACACTCAATTACAAATGTTATAAAGATTAAAGGTGACGGCAATTGTCTGTTCAGGTCACTGGCATATTGTGAGTACAACAATCAGAGTTTATATACACAGGTTAGAAAGCGAATTGTAAAACATGTTACAGACAAGTGGAATAATTATTCTTCCTTTATTGTTGGCAACAGCGATATGTACGAAACTGCTATCAATACGAGCGATGATTACAAAATGTATATGTCTATGAATGGTATTCATGGAGGTCATGTTGAGTTAGTTGCCGCTGCTCAAGTTTACAAAATGGATATTTATTCGTGGATTACTACTATTGTATGGAAGGTGAGCGGTTAAAATATATACGTCATCAACAAACGAAGTTCCGAGTTGATACATATGCCGGTTTAACAGACGCCTTGCATGTACGAGCAGAAAATGAAAATCTCAGAGTCGGTCGTATTGAAGTTTTGCCATCTTCTTTTATAGGTAGCCCAAGGAATATGATGCAAAATTATCAGGATGCGATAGCGATAGTGAGGAAGTTTGGAAATCCATATTGATTCATTACGTTCACCTGTTATGTAATGCGGGCTGGCCAAAAATACTTAACAGCATTCATCCTTGGGAAACGGCTAATAATAGGCCTGATATTGTAGTACGAGTTTTACATTGCAAAGTAAAGGAATAGCTACGATTTATTAATGTTAACGAAATTTTCGGTAAAGTAAAAGCATATCTATATAGAGTGGAATTTCAAAAACGAGGTCTCCCGCACATCCATCTACTATTAACATTAACGGAAGATTGTAAGTTTCGAGAAATTTCTGACATTGACAGTGTGGTGTCAGCCGAAATACCATATCTCGAGGATGAAGCGCTATACGAGTTGGTAAGGCGTCATATGGAACATGGTCCTCGCGGATCTTTGGATCCTTCTTCAGTCTGTATGAAAGATGGCGTATGTAAGAAAGATTTCCCAAAACAGTTTCAGGAAGAGACTAAAGATAATGCCTATGGTTATCCTTCGTATAGGAGAAGAAATAATCGATTATTATAAAAACAATTCGAGGCATAGACATTGAAATCGATAGTCGATTCGTTGTTCCCTACAATCCATTTCGTTTACTTTACTTTCAAGCTCATATTAACGTTGAAATATGCTCAAGTGTTCGGAGTGTTAAATACATCCACAGGTATGAGTATAAAGGTCATGACTGCTGCATTGTTAAAATATGTCCTGAAGGCGAAACGGTGATATGTTAGATATGTTGGTCCAACAGAAGCCACATAAAGGATATTTTCATTTCACATGCATGAACAGTCACATTCCATCGTGCGATTACCAGTTCACATGCCAAACTTGCAAAATATCTATTTTAAAAATGATAAGGCTCCTGATATTTTACTTCAAGCACAGTTGCTCAACACGGAATTACAGGCGTGGTTCAAGTTAAATCAAGATTCGCAAGCCAGAAGTCCGAATATACATCCTGAAACACCAGTACATTACGTTTGGAATAAGAGCAACTGCCAATGGCAAAAAAAGGAAAAAATGCTTCAAAAACTATAGGCAGAATGTATAATGTTTCGCCTACAGAAACAGAAAGATTGTTTACACCTGTTATTGCTTCACGTCATAGGTGCTACCAGCTTCCAGGATCTACGAACATACAAAGCCGTTGTCTATTCTACTTTTAAAGATACAGCTAAGGAGCGAGGTTTACTAATTGATGATTCTGAATGGCAGCGTTGTTTGGCAATTTCAGATGCCTTCTCAGTTACGACAACTGTTTTCTTACATATGTATCTTTCAGACCCCTTCAAATGTAAGACAGTTATGGGACATTTTCAAGAATTCATTATCAGAAGATTATCTGCAGTTTCACGAACCTAACATTGCATATCAGTCCACTCTTATAACATATTTCAAATACATTAAAGCTCCATGGTCTTCCCATTACTTCTCTCGAATTGCCAGCTATTATTGATAATTTCCTTCGGACAAATTTACCAATGAATTATCCAAAACTTAATGGGCATCAATTAAGTCGGATGACAAACCAAGCAAATGAAAACCAAACGGCTATAATTACAGAAAATTTGGGGGTTAGTACAAAACACCAATGAAAGGATGAGTAATGCATATTTCATTGACGGTCCAGGGGGCACCGGGAAAAGATTTATTTACCAATGCTTGATTCACAGTTGCACAAATTTGGGGTTAAATGTAGTTTCAGTTGCATGGACTGGTATTGCAACAATGTTACTAACTCAGGGGCGCACTCTACACAGCCAGTTCAAGTTACCTCTACATTTACATGAAAGTTCAGTATCAGGAATAAAAGTTAACAGCAAGGAAGATTTTTATATTCGTTCAGCAAAACTTATAATCTGGGAGGAAGCACCTGTGGCTAATAAGCACGCGTTGTTGTGTGTAAATCAGCTGCTCAAGGACATCATGAATAACGATGTGCCTTTCGGAGGAAAAATTATCATCTTAGGTGGAGATTTTAGGCAGGTTGCCTGTTGTGCTTCACGCATCTAAAGCAGCATCAGTCCAAATGTCAGTAAGGTTCTCCCCTTTGTGGCCTTTATTCAAAAATTTTAAACTCAACAAAAATATGCGAGCGGATACAGATCAACGTAACTTTGCAAACTTCTTGATACAATTTGGTAACGGTGAATACCCTCACGTCGATGGAGAAAATTCAGTATTAATCGACTTACCACCCTCCATCATTGTTAAAACTGATATCATCACTGAAATATATTGAAACGAAGTTTCCACGCTGAAAAATATTTCACGCTTTTCAAAAATAGCTATTTTAGCACCTAGAAATGAACACTGTAAAGAAATCAATGACAAAGTTTTAGAGCTAATCCCAGGATCATCGGGAACTTACATCAGTGTGAATAATTTGATTACTGAAGATGAGAGTGAACTTCTACAATTCCCATCGGAATGTTTAGACAGCATAGACATAAGAGGACTGCCACCTCATATCCTTCAACTAAAAGAAGGCTCAATTGTGATTTTGTTGAGAAATATTAATGTTACCCAAGGTCTGCTGAACGGTACTAGACAGTTGGTTCGGAACATGCATGACAATTGCTTACACCGCGAAATTATTACTGGCGTAAATGTTGGAAACCATGTCCTACTTCCTCCCATTGACCTTACGCCATCAGATACTTCTATGCCATTTTCCTTCAAAAGGAGGCAGTTTCCAGTACGTTTGGCTTTTTGTATAACTATTAATAAAGCTCAAGGTCAAACACTAGATCAAGTAGGCATTTATTTACCTCAACCGGTGTTTAGCCACGGACAACTGTAAGTCGCACTATCGCGAGCAAAGTCCGTTCATGACGTCAAAGTTAAAACAGAACCAAAAGGCAAGTGAACAGCGAATGTCGATGGAAGGAAGTACTAACATATTAGAATGTTGAAACGAATGTTGCAGAGGAGCACAGACCTCGGCAAACTTGGCACAGTTTAAATAACAATTATACAAGGACGTCCGCATCCCTAATACGATAACTGTCCTGTGGTAATGGTAAAATAAAGCGCTATTGTCCTACATTGGTGATTAGTATCCTACATCATGTTATTTCATTCCCTCAGTACTATAACAAAGATATACTCAAACAAATTTACAGCTTAATAAATATTAATTCCTTCTGTGTGAGTTATCTTTTCATTTCTCATCAATCGCCTTTACTTACTATTCTATCTGTAGGGGTGGAGGCGATAGCTGCCTTTACAGAGATGTGCAAATTATTAGCAACGATGTCAGTTTTCAAAAATTGCATTTTTACTTTTCGCGGTTTAATGCACTAAGTATGTTTACAAGGCGATGAAATTACTTCAAATGTTTAACCAAGACTCCTAATTATATTTTCATTTAAGAAACCCAAATTAAAATGATTTTTTAGAATTTCCACTAAGAGAGGAGCCTTGCAAATGTAAAATGCCTCACGTTCCGTTTTTATTACTTCACTCTACTTTACGTGTGAATTTAGAGCGGAGGGATTTGGGGTCTTTTAACTGATGAACGCTATTGAACTATTCAAAGATTCATGAAATATGCATTGAAATCCCCCGACTTGAATTCTAAAGTCAATGAAAAATTGAAAATGGACCCAGCTCAGATATCCCTCGGAATCTAATAATCCGAAAGTTTCCAGACGCAATTCCTTATGAGAAAAGGTGTAATTCCACGGGAGAGGAAACACTACTAAGTAGGACAACAAAAGCAGTTGGAGCGGCTTCGATGGCGTAGTCGGTAGCATGCTGAGCTTCTATGCCCAAGATAGCGGGTTCAAACCCGGCCGAAGCCGTCGGATTTTTTAAGAGCGTTAAAAATCCCTCAGTATGCCTTCCTTCGGAGGGGAAGTAAAGCCGGCGGTCCCATGTCATAGATTTATGGCATGTTAAAGATCTTTCCACTAATTACACCTGTGTGAAACTAAATTGGATAGGTTAAGAATGTAAACAACGCTCTTTGGTTGCTACGTTCGTTGCCAAGAGCCGACTGCGGTGGCGTCTAGTAGCTAGTTCTGAACTAGGCCTAGTAGTCGTTGACGGTGGCGTTTGGCGGCAAAAGTAGGAACTATTTGAAAATTCAATGTTGCAGTCCCTACTTGAAATAAAAAAACAGATACACACACTAATACAGTCATCACAATTAACACCGGTTATCAGACAGATTCTACACTCACCCAAAGTACACGGGGCTACATGACCGCGTTGTCGCAGCCCCTAAACTAAGGAACCAACCAACCAACCAAAAGAAGTTGGTCAATGAAATGATTTTGAATAAAAGTAATTACGACTTATTTATTTATTTTTTATTTATTTATTTATTTATTTATTTATTTATCGTATGGCTTCTAGTGCCGGGAGTGTCCGAGGACATGTTCGGCTCGCCTGAGTCTGTAGCTGCTTCCAGCGGAAGGGTGAGCTACAAGTTCCGTTCAATTTCAAGTAGTTCCAACTTTCGCCACCAGATATCAGTGATACCTAGTGGTGAACGTGGAACTTTGATAGAGCGTTCTGACGAAATCTAACCTAACAATTTTGCTTTACACAAGTTTAGTCTGTGAAAGGATCTTTTACATGCCATAATCTATGGCATGGGACCGCCGGCATTACTTCCCCTCCGAAAGAAGGCATTGAAGGATTTTTAACGCTCTTAAAAAATTCGACGACTTCGGCCGGGTTTTAACCCGCTATCTTGGGCACAGCAGTTCAGCATGCTACCGACTACGCCACCGAAGCCGCTACGACTAATTACAATTATGTATTTAATTCTATTAATTTGCACACCTCTATATGATAACAAAGAGTTACAACTCTAAATTCAAATATAAGAGACCCGTCTTTTATTTTAATTTTATACCATTGTTCATAAGTAGATGAATGAGAGGCGACACTCAATTACAAATATTATAAAGACTAGCAGGTACCCGCGGCTCCACTCGCGATCAAGACAATGGGTCGATGCATTGTTTCTGATAATTGGTCTATTCTATTACAGCAATCGCGGCTACAGGTGCGTCCATTCTAATTCTGAAAATACCGTTACATACAGTATATTGATATGAGCAGCAAAGTGGGAATTTTATAGAGGTGTGAAAGTCTGCAGGGTAAGATGTTACATTATGTGAACACAATTATGTTTTTGGTTTTGCCATCTTCTGCTGAGACATAACGATTTTGTTGTCCGGATACTCGTGAGCACGCCACATACAGTTGCCCATGGGAAAATATGTTTTTGTCTAATTGTACACCTACTACTTTTAAGTGTGTGTCATTGCGCTTTGTTAATACAAATTGCGAATATTGTTTGAAGAGGGAACTGCACTCCTGCACACTGGAATGGCAAATCTATCGGTATATGGGGCATTAAAAGTATTTTTCCTTAAGCTATTCTGGGTGTAGTTTTGCCACACTTATTGATGATTTGTACGTCAACATATCGCTATTAATAGACCTAGAGTAAAATATCTCTCAACTTGTCCGCTGATGTACATTATGCAGTCTCTTCCGGTATTAGGCCTAAATCCCAGGGATTGAAATTCTCCAACAACCCTTTTGCCACACGTGTCTCTCTAAGTAATTAAAATTCCTGATTGTTGTTGTTTGAGTCTTCAGCTTTTTGACTGGTTTGATGCAGCCCTCCATACCTCCCTCTCCTGAGCTAATCGTATCATTTTTACATAGCTACCACACCCTACATCCGAGGCAATCTGTTTAACCCTGGTCTACCCGTATAGTTCTTGTCCTCGACCCCCCCCCCCCCCCATCCATAACTAAGCTTGCTATTCCTGGGTGTCTTAATATGTGTCCTACCAACCTATCTATTCTCTTCATTAGCAGTCGCCAGAAACATCTCTCCTCTTCCACTCGTCTTAATACCTTTCCATTTGTTACCCTATCAACCCATCTGATCTTCGTCATTCTCCTGTAACACCTCATTTCAAACGCTTCAATTCTCCTCTTTTCTGCTGCACCATTAGTCCACGTTTCACTTACTTATAGTGTCACGCTCCAGACAAAAGCTTTCAAAAATGACTTCCTAATACCTAAATGTATATTCGATATCAACAGATTTCTTTTCTGTAGAAATGCTTTCCTTGCCTGAGCCAACCTACTTTTTATATCTTTGCTTCGTCCATCACTGGATATTTTGCATCCTAAGTAACAGAAGTCTCCTACTTCCCGTAGCATTTCACCTGCCAATTTGATGTCCATAGAGATTTTTGAATTATTTCGGTTGCATTCCAATAATTTTGTTTTACATTTATTGATTTTCATCATGAATTGTTTCTTCAAGACGGAGTCCATACCATTCAAAAACTCGTTCAAATCCTCTGGCGTATCGGCCAAGATGACGATGTCATCAGCAAATCTCAGAGATGAAATTATTTCTCCTTGAATCTTCGCTCCCACTTTAAATTTTTCTCCAATTTCCTGATTATTGTGTTTTTAGAGATCTTTGAAATGCTTTGCCATCGCACATGGTGTAGATGCATTGTCAAAGGAAAACATTCCATGTTACGACCATCAGCCACATAACCTGCACCGAAAGCTTCTGCAGATTTAACACAAGGCCTATTCTGAACATTACTTCCTTGAACTCAGATTTGCCAACATTTTATTGTATCTTTCCATGTGGTATATCTCCGTACCTCAACATAAAGAAGAGTGCTTTAAAAATCATGTCTTGTGTACATTTTGGAAAAGGTAGTGAGTGTGTTTTTTACCAGAGTGGATACGCGCTCGAAGAAATTCGTTTGAGTAAAATAGACTGGTTCACAATTTCGTAAGTGCACATTGAGGAATGTGACGCCGGGATGCCTTAAGTGTTACGGAAACGGCAATAGCCGCCACAGAGCTTCGTTGCTAATGATATAACGACCAGACTGATATTTGTACTTAACTGTACCGGATTTGTGAGCCCAGTGTTTATGAAATTGAACGTAGCTATAACGCCACCTTTATTTAGTAGCCTCTACTCTAGGGTTTAAAAAATTTAAGGTGGTATTAGAAGGCGCTTCTCGAATTTTTTACCCCTGGTACTGTGCCCAACTCTAGGAATGGGTATTCCAAGATTCAGACACCTAGATATCAAGGGAAAGGCTACAGCCGCTTTTGAAAGTTGAGATATTTGAATATCGCGCTCCATTGCTTCGAGAAGGAATTGGAAAGAATATACCGATACTAGCATGTCAAGTGACGTAGCGAGTAATAGCAGAGGTCGAGGCTATTTATTGATTAAATAGTTAACCATGGAGTAGAGACTTGAGACTGGGATCAGATTACTGGCATGGCCAAATGAAAGAGAATGCAATTAGTATCAAGTAAATCGGACCAGGGATACCAGAGATATGAGGATTTCCAGATTTCAGCTGATGCGGCCTGACCCTGACAGTTTTGAATAAAAGCCGGCTGGCGCAGGCATGGTTAGCTCACTTCGACACAAGCACTTGCCTAGCAAGGTGCTACTACGCTGAGCCAAGGCACAAGGTTGCCGGATCTACGCAGAAGTTATTTTCAAAGTTGTGATAGTCACAAAAGTGCTGCGCTACGAGGTGGAACTTAGTAAGTTTCCGGCGAGGAGAATCACTAGGTGATTGATTATTTTCTACAGACACTGGTAGAAATATTTTTATTTCTACATGGACATATGCTAGACTTTGTCTAGAATTAGTACTTTGTCACAGTCCAGTAATAACCTAATACTTGGATATTTAAATCCATTTCAGTCAGTTTTCATATTTGTAACTTAATAACCACTCCGATCTATCAGTACATTGAAGACCAGTCTATCACGGTGGTGTTCATTAGCCAACGCAGGGAAACTACATGTTGCTTCGCGCATGGTAGATGGTGTGAAGCCATGCCCAGGGAACGATCTGCAGAACAGCTGTTGATTGGTTAGATTGTCAGTGTCTTCTTGTATTGAAAAGATTACCGTGAGTTACGTTACAACTGACATATTTAAGAATAGATCACTTAGATCTGACCCCATTTAAGCAAACTGTTATGGAGTTAACAGAAGCCAATATTAAAATAGGTCAACAGTTATTCAAACGTCAAGAGATACTACCACTATGTCTTACTAGACGGATTGTGGGTATATAAAGGCGGCCGATACAAGGATTATACGTGCTTGTCCGATAGGGCATGTCTATGGATAAATCTGGTACAAACCAGGTTCGCTACGCTTCAAGACCATCAAGAAATGTAAGCCACATTTTGACTTTATATTATGCCTAGCTAATGGGAACAAACTATTTTTCTTCAGATGACCAACACATTTATTTTTCTTCGTATTTAAATCTTGCAATGATTTACGCAAGACTTGTTAGAGTTATTCTGAGCATTTTCAGCACTCAGAACAGTTTAGGATCGATGACCGAGCATTTCGAGCATTTATTTGAATATTTCATATTTTAGGGATATCACGGAAAACCGTCGATGTAATGGTTGAGTTACATTATTTTTGTTGAGGAATGGATATTTTTTCCATATTCGAAGGTTCGAACATGTGGATTCTCACATAATGAGATGATAATTAAATATATTTAAAATAATATAACTATTAATAATAATAATAATAATCCACTAATAATAATAATAATAATTTTTATAATTTTTCTAAATAATTTTTGGATATTATATTTTCTAATAATCATATGTATTGAGAGAGAGCCTATGAAGTAGTTTAATCATTTCTAGTTTGGAACAGGAGATTTTCCGAAGGAGAGTGGTTAGCGCAAGCCCGCATTCAACCAACATTTCAGTTCTGGTTGAACAGTTGATATTTGCAATGAGCAAAATATATTTTTCAGATAACACGGAGAGGCATGAAACGGGAAGCAAAGGATATTTGTATCAAATAGGATATTTTTGTATTTATATAAAATCATGACGTAAATACACTCGAAAGTGAAATAAAGATTTTCATATGTATGGTAAATTCACGGGTTGAACTGAATGGTAAAATAAAATAAACCTGTCAGTTTATAAATCTTCCAGTGTTGATAACAAGCAGAGGCTTGATTTATTGTATAAATTTTGGGAAGAAAATTTATGTGTGTGGAGTAGTTGAAATGCCATTCCCAGGTGCGCATGTTTAAGTCGCAGGAATGAGGAGATTTTTTCGAGCATCAATCAAATAGCAGGTTCGATGGCTCAGGTTTATAGAAGGAGTATTGGAACTACACATTTCGTCGTATGAATGACCCGAAGGTTATTTCTTAGAAACCATCAGTTCTTATTTCAACCTTGTTTACGAATTCCATTTAGACTTTGATTTTGCTAGAACCCGGATTTGTCATGATAGTAGTTTATTCTTCTTTGCCGTTGTTGTTGGAATATTGTGTTCTTACACAAATAATAGGATGGGCCACTGCCAATTAAAAATAATTCTTTAACCACGAATAATTTGAAGGATAATTTCAATCCTAGTGCCATGAACTAAATGAATTCATTATGAAACTACAATTCTTATTTCCGCATTCTGTCGAAGAATTGCAAGTTGTGAAAATTACTAAAATGGCCATGAATATAAATATTTCTTAATGATGATTCTAAGTGGAAAATTAAATAGTTGAATGGTCCAACAATTTATTGATCAAGTTGATGATTCAGGAATCATATATTTTGTTAGGAACTTGAAGTTCATAATCGAGTCACTTCTGGAAATGTTTAATGTCAGAAGAACAATTAATTTTTGTTGTGCTTCGCACAGTTCTTCGATGCTATGCTCAAGGTCAAATACTTTTCAGATGTTATTAATATGTGTAAATAATTTGTGTTGATTCAATGATAATAATATTTTTGACAATATTTTTTGAAACTGGAAAAATAAGTGAAAGTTAAAATTCTATGAACATTTATTCTACGAGTGTTAATATTATGTGAAAATTCAAACAGTGAACTACGATATTTCCAGTAGAGACAATTAAATTTGAACTGGATTTAATCATTAATTATAAATAATTTTGGAACACAGTCTACAGGACTAACAATCAGACTTGTGTTTCCAAAAAAATAATTGTCAAATGTGTTTGGAAAATTTCTGTATATTGTGTAAATAGGAGTGTGGGTCGCCACACGTGAGTGATGCTGCTTTGAGCATTTTTGCAGTCAATTTTAAATACAAAATAAACTGAGATAATTTTACAGGATGTGTTATACCCAATTGAATCTCCTTCTATCCTTATTGTTGCATTGAGCCAAAAATCAGTAAAGCGTTTTTTTCATTTGATGTCGTTTTAGCGATTTGCTTTAACCCATCTGGCGCCCCGGGATATTTTGACTCTCGTGCTGACTGATTATTGGTAAAATGCATATGTGGTCGTGCGGACTCCGGTCTAAACGGGCACATAAAATAAGATAGAGAGAGAAATGGATTCGAACGTGGGGCCCGAGTTAGACATGGTCAATCGCATGCCGATTTGAATTATGATGATTTTTTCTATAAATATTTTGGGAGTTGAGAAATGTCTGGTTTGGATGAATAAATTAGTAGGAAAACCAATTAGTGGGGAAAATTAAAAATTTAACTGGATTAATAATTAGAATGGGTTTGAATATTTTTATAATGGCTTAACCATTAGGGCGTCAAGTAAATTCAGTAGTAAACGTTCGATGACAGGACATACGCATTATTAGAATCCAGGTGGAGGATATTTGAGAACTTGCATATTTTTCTTGTGATATTGTGGTAAATGTAAGTCGTAAAAGTAGAGAATTTTGTTTTTCCATCACGTCGACATTAGGACAAATCTCATTTTATTAGAGTGTTCCAATTAGCTATTCACATTTCTTGTTCTAGTTATAAGCTTGTGTTTGCCGAAATTGTATACCCCTAAGTTTTGAATAATAATTGAAAATTATGGAATAAATGATGAGGATGATGAGGAGTTTGGAAGAGAGTTCCAAAGAAGCTGGACTGCGTGTAGCAGCCATTATGAAAGAAAATACTGAGGCTTTGGAAAGGAAACTTAAAGAAAATTCTGATTCTTTAGAAAATAAACTTAAAGAAAATTTAAATGATAAACTTAAAGAAAGTTCTGATTCTTTAAAGGGTAACTTGAAAGAAAGTTTAGAGGATAAACTCAAGGAAAATTCTGATTTGTTAGAAAGCAGGTTATAGGATAACTTGAAAGAAAATTTAAATAGTAAATTTAATTCTATGGAAAATAAATTAAAAGAGAATTCCGAAATTTTGAAAATGTCACTTGAGAGTAAAATGTCTAAATTATGCGAAAAAACACATGAGCTCGAAACTTCATTAGCTACTAACGCAAGTTTAATGGACGATAAATTTCGCGATGCCGATCTTAGATCCCAAAGCTTAGCTGATAGGATAGAACATGGTCTTAGGAAAGTTGGTGAAGACATGATCAACCTAGAAGTCAGAGTGAAGAAAGAGAGTAATGAGATGGGAATTCTAGTTGTTCAACGTTTAACAGAACAATTCAAAGAACTTGTAATGGGAGAAATAAGAGAAGGTGTGATTAATGAATTGCAAACTGAAATTAAAACCACAGTTGTCAATGAAATTAAAGACACACTCAAGCTGGAGAACCAAGAGGGAATCAAGGAGATTAGGGAATCTTTGTCATTCCATATTCAAGTAATTTCCAAAGATATCCAAGCAACTCAGAAGGACATATCAGATATGACAGGGTCATTGAAAAGTCATGAGGCTGTGATGAACCAGATATCCACTGATGTTAAGGAGAATTGTAAAGAAACTGATGCAATTAAAAAAATGGCAGAAGAAAACCAAAATGAACTTGAGGCTATGAAAACGCAAATCAAGGACGAGAAACAGTCTGACGATCTGTTGAAAATGCCAAGTGTAAGGGGAAAAGAACAGATACAGATAAATCTAGGAGCAGCAAGAGAAACTGATAGTCAAAGACAGGATGAGGTCAGGACAGTATTTCAATCCAACCCCATAACTGTATACAAGAATGTAGAGGATAAGCCTTCTAAATTTTCAGGGCGAGATTCTGTGACACCTGTGGAATTTTTGAGAGGAGCAGGGGATTACCTGAAAGATTCCAAGATCCCTAAAGAAAGACAGATCCGAGTGATAGGGAAGTTTTTGGAAGGTCCTGCACTTCTTTGGTTTAGAGCTTTTAGATCCACTCTAACCACTTTTGAGGAGTTTTCCCGTGGGTTATTGAAAAAGTTTAGGTCCCCGGAAACCCAACAGCAAGTCAGAGCAGAATTATATTCTAAGAGATTCTCGACGTCACAACCTACTAGATACTCTACGTACTTTTCTGGACAGCTTTCTAAACTGCAACATTTAGATCCGCCGATGCCAGATAACGAATTAATTACTGCATTGATACGTCAGTTTCCAGCAGACGTCCAGAGAACTTTGATCGCTGCTGACATCTATAATATGGAGCAATTTGACGAGGTATTACAGAAGCTGGATCATACGAACGCTCAATTTTTCCATCAGAAGGGAGGAAAGAATAACAACGCTGTGTACGCTGTTATAGCTGATAGTTATTCTCAAACACCTCGAGAGATTCGAGAGGGGCGAGAAGAGAAAACGCCGAGGGAAGAGCCCAATAAAAGAGGATGGAACCAGTACAGTAACAGATACAGTTACAAGCCTTATGCAAGACCGGATAGTGGAAATCGATATAATACTCGATGGAGAAGGCCACGGGATAATCAAGGAAGCTACCAGGAAAGAAGATACTATGGTAGAAACAACTACAATAACAGAGGGAATGTGGATACTCGTCAGTCCAATGAAGAGTTCAATAAGGAGACGAGGAAGAACTTAGAAGCAAGACACCAAGATAACTTACAGTTCTTGGAACAGAAGCACAATGAACCAGGTCCATCGGGAACACAACAATCCCGGGGGAATGGAAACGAAAAAAAAAACAAACTTCGAATTCACAGTAGAAGATAGAATTTTGAACACTTTCACTTCCAGAATTATTAAATGGCAAGCAGAGGATGATGACTTAATTCAACAGAATGATGAACGGAAAGAAATGGGTACGAGAATTAGAATGCCAATCATATCATGCGAAGTATTCGGTATGCCTGTCGATACTTTGATTGATACTGGGGCTATGCTTTGTCTGGTGAGTGAGAAGCTTTATATTCTGTGGAAGCTCAAAGAGAATTTAGAGGAGATTCCAGTATCAGGAATTAAGATCCAAGGAATAATACCCAATAAAATATCTCTGTGTAAAACACAATTATACTTATGTATTACGATTGGAGGACATGATTTCCGACATGTGTTTGTAGTAATGAAGGACATGGCTTTTGACATGATATTGGGAGCGGATTTCATTCAGAAATATCAAGCAGTGATAGACATGAAGACAGAGACAATCAGATTCAAGAATACCGAAGAGATTAACTTCGAGGGAAAAGAAGAGGAAGACATCGAGGGAGATGCTCAATGGTCTCTGATTTTTCATGAAGCTGAAGGAAGAGAAGTCTACACTGAGAAGGTGTCCCCAGAGCTAGGGAAGATTTTGGAAGAGTATCACGATATTTTTGATATTAAACCTGGTGAAATTGAAGATTTTGAAGATTGTGGAAGTAAACAACAATGGAAGCTCTGAAGTCGCCAATACACGAACTGGTAACATCGTGGGAACTTATAATGCATCGAATTTGAAGATTTATTATTCAAGAACCAGATGATTTAATGTGTAGATAGGAAAAATAAAATTTTTTCAATTTTTATTTTTTGCTAGGTGTGGGGTGGATGTGCCCAACTCTAGGAATGGGTATTCCAAGATTCAGACACCTAGATATCAAGGGAAAGGCTACAGCCGCTTTTGAAAGTTGAGATATTTGAATATCGCGCTCCATTGCTTCAAGAAGGAATTGGAAAGAATATACCGATACTAGCATGTCAAGTGACGTAGCGAGTAATAGCAGAGGTCGAGGCTATTTATTGATTAAATAGTTAACCATGGAGTAGAGACTTGAGACTGGGATCAGATTACTGGCACGGCCAAATGAAAGAGAATGCAATTAGTATCAAGTAAATCGGACCAGGGATACCAGAGATATGAGGATTTCCAGATTTCAGCTGATGCGGCCTGACCCTGACAGTTTTGAATAAAAGCCGGCTGGCGCAGGCATGGTTAGCTCACTTCGACACAAGCACTTGCCTAGCAAGGTGCTACTACGCTGAGCCAAGGCACAAGGTTGCCGGATCTACGCAGAAGTTATTTTCAAAGTTGTGATAGTCACAAAAGTGCTGCGCTACGAGGTGGAACTTAGTAAGTTTCCGGCGAGGAGAATCACTAGGTGATTGATTATTTTCTACAGACACTGGTAGAAATATTTTTATTTCTACATGGACATATGCTAGACTTTGTCTAGAATTAGTACTTTGTCACAGTCCAGTAATAACCTAATACTTGGATATTTAAATCCATTTCAGTCAGTTTTCATATTTGTAACTTAATAACCACTCCGATCTATCAGTACATTGAAGACCAGTCTATCACGGTGGTGTTCATTAGCCAACGCAGGGAAACTACATGTTGCTTCGCGCATGGTAGATGGTGTGAAGCCATGCCCAGGGAACGATCTTCAGAACAGCCGTTGATTGGTTAGATTGTCAGTGTCTTCTTGTATTGAAAAGATTACCGTGAGTTACGTTACAACTGACATATTTAAGAATAGATCACTTAGATCTGACCCCATTTAAGCAAACTGTTATGGAGTTAACAGAAGCCAATATTAAAATAGGTCAACAGTTACTTCAAACGTCAAGAGATACTACCACTATGTCTTACTAGACGGATTGTGGGTATATAAAGGCGGCCGATACAAGGATTATACGTGCTTGTCCGATAGGGCATGTCTATGGATAAATCTGGTACAAACCAGGTTCGCTACGCTTCAAGACCATCAAGAAATGTAAGCCACATTTTGACTTTATATTATGCCTAGCTAATGGGAACAAACTATTTTTCTTCAGATGACCAACACATTTATTTTTCTTCGTATTTAAATCTTGCAATGATTTACGCAAGACTTGTTAGAGTTATTCTGAGTATTTTCAGCACTCAGAACAGTTTAGGATCGATGACCGAGCATTTCGAGCATTTATTTGAATATTTCATATTTTAGGGATATCACGGAAAACCGTCGATGTAATGGTTGAGTTACATTATTTTTGTTGAGGAATGGATATTTTTTCCATATTCGAAGGTTCGAACATGTGGATTCTCACATAATGAGATGATAATTAAATATATTTAAAATAATATAACTATTAATAATAATAATAATAATAATAATAATCCACTAATAATAATAATAATAATTTTTATAATTTTTCTAAATAATTTTTGGATATTATATTTTCTAATAATAATATGTATTGAGAGAGAGCCTATGAAGTAGTTTAATCATTTCTAGTTTGAAACAGGAGATTTTCCGAAGGAGAGTCGTTAGCGCAAGCCCGCATTCAACCAACATTTCAGTTCTGGTTGAACAGTTGATATTTGCAATGAGCAAAATATATTTTTCAGATAACACGGAGAGGCATGAAACGGGAAGCAAAGGATATTTGTATCAAATAGGATATTTTTGTATTTATATAAAATCATGACGTAAATACACTCGAAAGTGAAATAAAGATTTTCATATGTATGGTAAATTCACGGGTTGAACTGAATGGTAAAATAAAATAAACTTGTCAGTTTATAAATCTTCCAGTGTTGATAACAAGCAGAGGCTTGATTTATTGTATAAATTTTGGGAAGAAAATTTATGTGTGTGGAGTAGTTGAAATGCCATTCCCAGGTGCGCATGTTTAAGTCGCAGGAATGAGGAGATTTTTTCGAGCATCAATCAAATAGCAGGTTCGATGGCTCAGGTTTATAGGAGGAGTATTGGAACTACACATTTCGTCGTATGAATGACCCGAAGGTTATTTCTTAGAAACCATCAGTTCTTATTTCAACCTTGTTTACGAATTCCATTTAGACTTTGATTTTGCTAGAACCCGGATTTGTCATGATAGTAGTTTATTCTTCTTCAGAGGAAGACCTTTGCCGTTGTTGTTGGAATATTGTGTTCTTACACAAATAATAGGATGGGCCACTGCCAATTAAAAATAATTCTTTAACCACGAATAATTTGAAGGATAATTTCAATCCTAGTGCCATGAACTAAATGAATTCATTATGAAACTACAATTCTTATTTCCGCATTCTGTCGAAGAATTGCAAGTTGTGAAAATTACTAAAATGGCCATGAATATAAATATTTCTTAATGATGATTCTAAGTGGAAAATTAAATAGTTGAATGGTCCAACAATTTATTGATCAAGTTGATGATTCAGAAATCATATATTTTGTTAGGAACTTGAAGTTCATAATCGAGTCACTTCTCGAAATGTTTAATGTCAGAAGAACAATTAATTTTTGTTGTGCTTCGCACAGTTCTTCGATGCTATGCTCAAGGTCAAATACTTTTCAGATGTTATTAATATGTGTACATAATTTGTGTTGATTCAATGATAATAATATTTTTGACAATATTTTTTGAAACTGGAAAAATAAGTGAAAGTTAAAATTCTATGAACATTTATTCTACGAGTGTTAATATTATGTGAAAATTCAAACAGTGAACTACGATATTTCCAGTAGAGACAATTAAATTTGAACTGGATTTAATCATTAATTATAAATAATTTTGGAACACAGTCTACAGGACTAACAATCAGACTTGTGTTTCCAAGAAAATAATTGTCAAATGTGTTTGGAAAATTTCTGTATATTGTGTAAATAGGAGTGTGGGTCGCCACACGTGAGTGATGCTGCTTTGAGCATTTTTGCAGTCAATTTTAAATTCAAATTAAACTGAGATAATTTTACAGGATGTGTTATACCCAATTGAATCTCCTTCTATCCTTATTGTTGCATTGAGCCAAAAATCAGTAAAGCGTTTTTTTCATTTGATGTCGTTTTAGCAATTTGCTTTAACCCATCTGGCGCCCCGGGATATTTTGACTCTCGTGCTGACTGATTATTGGTAAAATGCATATGTGGTCGTGCGGACTCCGGTCTAAACGGGCACATAAAATAAGATAGAGAGAGAAATGGATTCGAACGTGGGGCCCGAGTTAGACATGGTCAATCGCATGCCGATTTGAATTATGATGATTTTTTCTATAAATATTTTGGGAGTTGAGAGATGTCTGGTTTGGATGAATAAATTAGTAGGAAACCCAATTAGTGGGGAAAATTAAAAATTTAACTGGATTAATAATTAGAATGGGTTTGAATATTTTTATAATGGCTTAACCATTAGGGCGTCAAGTAAATTCAGTAGTAAACGTTCGATGACAGGACATACGCATTATTAGAATCCAGGTGGAGGATATTTGAGAACTTGCATATTTTTCTTGTGATATTGTGGTAAATGTAAGTCGTAAAAGTAGAGAATTTTGTTTTTCCATCACGTCGACATTAGGACAAATCTCATTTTATTAGAGTGTTCCAATTAGCTATTCACATTTCTTGTTCTAGTTATAAGCTTGTGTTTGCCAAAATTGTATACCCCTAAGTTTTGAATAATAATTGAAAATTATGGAATAAATGATGAGGATGATGAGGAGTTTGGAAGAGAGTTCCAAAGAAGCTGGACTGCGTGTAGCAGCCATTATGAAAGAAAATACTGAGGCTTTGGAAAGGAAACTTAAAGAAAATTCTGATTCTTTAGAAAATAAACTTAAAGAAAATTTAAATGATAAACTTAAAGAAAGTTCTGATTCTTTAAAGGGTAACTTGAAAGAAAGTTTAGAGGATAAACTCAAGGAAAATTCTGATTTGTTAGAAAGCAGGTTATAGGATAACTTGAAAGAAAATTTAAATAGTAAATTTAATTCTATGGAAAATAAATTTAAAGAGAATTCCGAAATTTTGAAAATGTCACTTGAGAGTAAAATGTCTAAATTATGCGAAAAAACACATGAGCTCGAAACTTCATTAGCTACTAACGCAAGTTTAATGGACGATAAATTTCGCGATGCCGATCTTAGATCCCAAAGCTTAGCTGATAGGATAGAACATGGTCTTAGGAAAGTTGGTGAAGACATGATCAACCTAGAAGTCATAGTGAAGAAAGAGAGTAATGAGATGGGAATTCTTGTTGTTCAACGTTTAACAGAACAATTCAAAGAACTTGTGATGGGAGAAATAAGAGAAGGTGTGATTAATGAATTGCAAACTGAAATTAAAACCACAGTTGTCAATGAAATTAAAGACACACTCAAGCTGGAGAACCAAGAGGGAATCAAGGAGATTAGGGAATCTTTGTCATCCCATATTCAAGTAATTTCCAAAGATATCCAAGCAACTCAGAAGGACATATCAGATATGACAGGGTCATTGAAAAGTCATGAGGCTGTGATGAACCAGATATCCACTGATGTTAAGGAGAATTGTAAAGAAACTGATGCAATTAAAAAAATGGCAGAAGAAACCCAAAATGAACTTGAGGCTATGAAAACGCAAATCAAGGACGAGAAACAGTCTGACGATCTGTTGAAAATGCCAAGTGTAAGGGGAAAAGAACAGATACAGATAAATCTAGGAGCAGCAAGAGAAACTGATAGTCAAAGACAGGATGAGGTCAGGACAGTATTTCAATCCAACCCCATAACTGTATACAAGAATGTAGAGGATAAGCCTTCTAAATTTTCAGGGCGAGATTCTGTGACACCTGTGGAATTTTTGAGAGGAGCAGGGGATTACCTGAAAGATTCCAAGATCCCTAAAGAAAGACAGATCCGAGTGATAGGGAAGTTTTTGGAAGGTCCTGCACTTCTTTGGTTTAGAGCTTTTAGATCCACTCTAACCACTTTTGAGGAGTTTTCCCGTGGGTTATTGAAAAAGTTTAGGTCCCCGGAAACCCAACAGCAAGTCAGAGCAGAATTATATTCTAAGAGATTCTCGACGTCACAACCTACTAGATACTCTACGTACTTTTCTGGACAGCTTTCTAAACTGCAACATTTAGATCCGCCGATGCCAGATAACGAATTAATTACTGCATTGATACGTCAGTTTCCAGCAGACGTCCAGAGAACTTTGATCGCTGCTGACATCTATAATATGGAGCAATTTGACGAGGTATTACAGAAGCTGGATCATACGAACGCTCAATTTTTCCATCAGAAGGGAGGAAAGAATAACAACGCTGTGTACGCTGTTATGGCTGATAGTTATTCTCAAACACCTCGAGAGATTCGAGAGGGGCGAGAAGAGAAAACGCCGAGGGAAGAGCCCAATAAAAGAGGATGGAACCAGTACAGTAACAGATACAGTTACAAGCCTTATGCAAGACCGGATAGTGGAAATCGATATAATACTCGATGGAGAATGCCACGGGATAATCAAGGAAGCTACCAGGAAAGAAGATACTATGGTAGAAACAACTACAATAACAGAGGGAATGTGGATACTCGTCAGTCCAATGAAGAGTTCAATAAGGAGACGAGGAAGAACTTAGAAGCAAGACACCAAGATAACTTACAGTTCTTGGAACAGAAGCACAATGAACCAGGTCCATCGGGAACACAACAATCCCGGGGGAATGGAAACGAAAAAAAAAAAAAACTTCGAATTCACAGTAGAAGATAGAATTTTGAACACTTTCACTTCCAGAATTATTAAATGGCAAGCAGAGGATGATGACTTAATTCAACAGAATGATGAACGGAAAGAAATGGGTACGAGAATTAGAATGCCAATCATATCATGCGAAGTATTCGGTATGCCTGTCGATACTTTGATTGATACTGGGGCTATGCTTTGTCTGGTGAGTGAGAAGCTTTATATTCTGTGGAAGCTCAAAGAGAATTTAGAGGAGATTCCAGTATCAGGAATTAAGATCCAAGGAATAATACCCAATAAAATATCTCTGTGTAAAACACAATTATACTTATGTATTACGATTGGAGGACATGATTTCCGACATGTGTTTGTAGTAATGAAGGACATGGCTTTTGACATGATATTGGGAGCGGATTTCATTCAGAAATATCAAGCAGTGATAGACATGAAGACAGAGACAATCAGATTCAAGAATACCGAAGAGATTAACTTCGAGGGAAAAGAAGAGGAAGACATCGAGGGAGATGCTCAATGGTCTCTGATTTTTCATGAAGCTGAAGGAAGAGAAGTCTACACTGAGAAGGTGTCCCCAGAGCTAGGGAAGATTTTGGAAGAGTATCACGATATTTTTGATATTAAACCTGGTGAAATTGAAGATTTTGAAGATTGTGGAAGTAAACAACAATGGAAGCTCTGAAGTCGCCAATACACGAACTGGTAACATCGTGGGAACTTATAATGCATCGAATTTGAAGATTTATTATTCAAGAACCAGATGATTTAATGTGTAGATAGGAAAAATAAAAAATTTTCAATTTTTATTTTTTGCTAGGTGTGGGGTGGATGTGCCCAACTCTAGGAATGGGTATTCCAAGATTCAGACACCTAGATATCAAGGGAAAGGCTACAGCCGCTTTTGAAAGTTGAGATATTTGAATATCGCGCTCCATTGCTTCAAGTAGGAATTGGAAAGAATATACCGATAGTAGCATGTCAAGTGACGTAGCGAGTAATAGCAGAGGTCGAGGCTATTTATTGATTAAATAGTTAACCATGGAGTAGAGACTTGAGACTGGGATCAGATTACTGGCACGGCCAAATGAAAGAGAATGCAATTAGTATCAAGTAAATCGGACCAGGGATACCAGAGATATGAGGATTTCCAGATTTCAGCTGATGCGGCCTGACCCTGACAGTTTTGAATAAAAGCCGGCTGGCGCAGGCATGGTTAGCTCACTTCGACACAAGCACTTGCCTAGCAAGGTGCTACTACGCTGAGCCAAGGCACAAGGTTGCCGGAACTACGCAGAAGTTATTTTCAAAGTTGTGATAGTCACAAAAGTGCTGCGCTACGAGGTGGAACTTAGTAAGTTTCCGGCGAGGAGAATCACTAGGTGATTGATTATTTTCTACAGACACTGGTAGAAATATTTTTATTTCTACATGGACATATGCTAGACTTTGTCTAGAATTAGTACTTTGTCACAGTCCAGTAATAACCTAATACTTGGATATTTAAATCCATTTCAGTCAGTTTTCATATTTGTAACTTAATAACCACTCCGATCTATCAGTACATTGAAGACCAGTCTATCACGGTGGTGTTCATTAGCCAACGCAGGGAAACTACATGTTGCTTCGCGCATGGTAGATGGTGTGAAGCCATGCCCAGGGAACGATCTTCAGAACAGCCGTTGATTGGTTAGATTGTCAGTGTCTTCTTGTATTGAAAAGATTACCGTGAGTTACGTTACAACTGACATATTTAAGAATAGATCACTTAGATCTGACCCCATTTAAGCAAACTGTTATGGAGTTAACAGAAGCCAATATTAAAATAGGTCAACAGTTACTTCAAACGTCAAGAGATACTACCACTATGTCTTACTAGACGGATTGTGGGTATATAAAGGCGGCCGATACAAGGATTATACGTGCTTGTCCGATAGGGCATGTCTATGGATAAATCTGGTACAAACCAGGTTCGCTACGCTTCAAGACCATCAAGAAATGTAAGCCACATTTTGACTTTATATTATGCCTAGCTAATGGGAACAAACTATTTTTCTTCAGATGACCAACACATTTATTTTTCTTCGTATTTAAATCTTGCAATGATTTACGCAAGACTTGTTAGAGTTATTCTGAGTATTTTCAGCACTCAGAACAGTTTAGGATCGATGACCGAGCATTTCGAGCATTTATTTGAATATTTCATATTTTAGGGATATCACGGAAAACCGTCGATGTAATGGTTGAGTTACATTATTTTTGTTGAGGAATGGATATTTTTTCCATATTCGAAGGTTCGAACATGTGGATTCTCACATAATGAGATGATAATTAAATATATTTAAAATAATATAACTATTAATAATAATAATAATAATAATAATAATCCACTAATAATAATAATAATAATTTTTATAATATTTCTAAATAATTTTTGGATATTATATTTTCTAATAATCATATGTATTGAGAGAGAGCCTATGAAGTAGTTTAATCATTTCTAGTTTGGAACAGGAGATTTTCCGAAGGAGAGTCGTTAGCGCAAGCCCGCATTCAACCAACATTTCAGTTCTGGTTGAACAGTTGATATTTGCAATGAGCAAAATATATTTTTCAGATAACACGGAGAGGCATGAAACGGGAAGCAAAGGATATTTGTATCAAATAGGATATTTTTGTATTTATATAAAATCATGACGTAAATACACTCGAAAGTGAAATAAAGATTTTCATATGTATGGTAAATTCACGGGTTGAACTGAATGGTAAAATAAAATAAACTTGTCAGTTTATAAATCTTCCAGTGTTGATAACAAGCAGAGGCTTGATTTATTGTATAAATTTTGGGAAGAAAATTTATGTGTGTGGAGTAGTTGAAATGCCATTCCCAGGTGCGCATGTTTAAGTCGCAGGAATGAGGAGATTTTTTCGAGCATCAATCAAATAGCAGGTTCGATGGCTCAGGTTTATAGAAGGAGTATTGGAACTACACATTTCGTCGTATGAATGACCCGAAGGTTATTTCTTAGAAACCATCAGTTCTTATTTCAACCTTGTTTACGAATTCCATTTAGACTTTGATTTTGCTAGAACCCGGATTTGTCATGATAGTAGTTTATTCTTCTTTGCCGTTGTTGTTGGAATATTGTGTTCTTACACAAATAATAGGATGGGCCACTGCCAATTAAAAATAATTCTTTAACCACGAATAATTTGAAGGATAATTTCAATCCTAGTGCCATGAACTAAATGAATTCATTATGAAACTACAATTCTTATTTCCGCATTCTGTCGAAAATTGCAAGTTGTGAAAATTACTAAAATGGCCATGAATATAAATATTTCTTAATGATGATTCTAAGTGGAAAATTAAATAGTTGAATGGTCCAACAATTTATTGATCAAGTTGATGATTCAGAAATCATATATTTTGTTAGGAACTTGAAGTTCATAATCGAGTCACTTCTCGAAATGTTTAATGTCAGAAGAACAATTAATTTTTGTTGTGCTTCGCACAGTTCTTCGATGCTATGCTCAAGGTCAAATACTTTTCAGATGTTATTAATATGTGTAAATAATTTGTGTTGATTCAATGATAATAATATTTTTGACAATATTTTTTGAAACTGGAAAAATAAGTGAAAGTTAAAATTCTATGAACATTTATTCTATGAGTGTTAATTGTTGTTAACTAATCTTCAAGTTTCAGTGGAAATAACGAGAGTTTATTAACGAAATAGTAGATCGTATATTTACACGTCCATCACGCTACAAGCAAGACCAACTACTACAAGGCACAAACAACACAAGGAATACTAAAATATAAAATCAATGCTGCCAACTTAAATTGTTAACTACCAACTCCAACACTTCCCCTGGTAGTTAACCTCAAACAATGACAATCCTTTAATTCAACAAAAATACCAAAAAATTCAGTTCCTGTTATAAACTAAACCAAATTGAGGATCTTTATGAAACTCTGGGTCTTTGGCCCATTCAATGACTTCGTAAACAAGTCTGCAACATTATTGTTACTTGGAACATATTCGAAAATAATGTTCCTCTTACTTACATGGTCCCTACAAAACTGATACTTAATATCAAAGTGCTTTGTCAATTCAGAATCACCACTGTTTCTGGTGAGCTTAATGGCACTTTGATTGTCACCTCTGATGACAATTGGTTTAGGCAAAACCGATTCCTGACCCAACTCGTTTATTATTTGTCCTAGCCATAATGCCTCCTTAGCAGCATGGAACATAGAATCATACTCTGACTCGGTTGTAGATGTGGCAACCGTGTTACGTTTCTTTGGTAACCTCGTGTTCCAGCTAATTGGTGCATTTGCTAAGATTGCAACATATCCACTCACAGATTTCCTGTCTTTGGCATTAGCAAAATCTGCATCACAATACATTCGGACATGTACATCAGATTTTTCAAAAAACAATTTTACATTACATGTTTTCTTCAAGTACAACATAATGTGCTTTACATCTTGCCAATCTCTCTTTGTAGGCGAACAATTTTTCTTGCTCACTTTACACACTGCAAAAGTTATGTCTGGCCTAGTCGTTGTAGCCAGATATAGTAACATACCTACTGCTTTTCTGTACTCGTACTCATCATGTATCTCATCACCTGACAATTTTCCGTCATCTCTATTTATTTCTAAAGGAGCTGACCTGCCCTTCCCATCTTCAAGTTTGAATTCTTTCAATACCCTTTTAATGTAGTCAGTTTGATGAGCAGACATTACTCCTTCCCTGTACTCCACATTCATAGAAAGAAAGTTGGTCATATTTCCTAACTTCTTAATCTCCAATCTAATGTCCAACTCTTCTTTGAACCATTCAACCCGTTCTCTTTTTCCCCAGCATGCCAAGTCATCAACATAAACACCAATGAACAGATCCTTATCTTTTTAACAAACACACATGGATCCTTCACCAGAGGTTTCAAACCTAATTCTGACAAATTCATATACAAGGTCGAATGCCATTCCATAGCACTTTGTTTAAGCCCATACAAGCTTTTGAGCAATTTACACACTTTATTTTTATCCACCTCAAAATATTTAGGTTGTTCCATGAAAACTTCCTCATTCAACTCACTGTGTAAATATGCTGTGAGCACATCAATATGTTCCTGAACCCACCCATTAATGACAGTTATGGCCATCATCAGTCGAATCGTTTTTCTTTTAATTACTGGAGCATAAGTTTCATTAAAGTCTACCCCTGGCACTTGGGAAAAACCTTGTGCTACCAATCTCGCCTTAAATCTATTAACAGTGCCATCTGGATTTCTCTTAAGTTTCAAAACCCACTTACAACCCAACACATTTCTACCAGAAGGCCTGTCAACCAAAATAAATGTCCCTTTACGTTGGATACTGTCTAATTCGCTTTTCATTGCATCTCTCCATTCATCAGAGAACTCCCCATTCAATGCCTCACTCACACTCAACGGTTCTTCGATATAATCAGCACCATATACCGACAAATTACAGCAAGAACATTCTTTACGCTTCCTTAACCTTTCACTCCTTCTCAAAACGTTCTCATTATTTTCAGCCTCAAACACATTTTTATCATTCTCTTGGACATTGCTTTCAATCTCAATCTCTGACTCATCACTACAATAATTTCTTATCATAACATCAGTTTGAACATGCTTAATAGTAGGCCTAACCTGTTCTACCATGGGAAATATCCTTTCATCAAATTTTACATGATATCCAATCACAAATGATTTAGTCTCAAGATTAAACAATTTATACCCTTTCACATTGTTTTCATAACCTATGAATACACATCTCACTGCTCGGGGCTGAAATTTACCTACTTTATGAAATAACCAAGCTTTACAACCAAATGCACGTAACCTTGGATATTCTTTTTCAGCACTCTCTCCCTTCCACATTTCATATGGGATCTGATTCCCAATAGCCCTAGATGGACATAGATTCCTAGTAAGGCAAGCAGTGTTGGCCGCTTCAGCCCAAAACGAATCTGACAAACCTGACTGCACTAACAAACACCTTATCTTATCTTCTGCAATCCTATTAAACCTCTCAGCTATACCATTTTGTTCTGGAGTATAAGCTACCGTCTTTCTATGACCTATCCCATTCGCTTTCAAATAGGTCTCGAATTTATTACCACAATATTCACCACCTCCATCTGTTTGAAAGCATTTAAGTTTCAAGTCATGCATTTTTTCTACTTCAGCTTGATACTCCAAAAACTTTGAGAAAGCCTCACCTTTACTTTTCAAGAATTTAACAACTGTAAATCTGGAATAATCATCCACAAAACTCATCATGTATTTATGACCACCATTTGATTTAACAGGAGATGTTAACAAATCACTATGTACCAATTCCAGTGGTTTACTGCATTGGCGTTCACTCTTCTGCGGGAAACTACATCTAGTCATCTTCCCCAGAACACACACATCACAACTCTTATTCTCACTCTTTAAACCTGACAAATATGGAATTTTCTGCATAGCAGCTTCATGTGGATGCCCTAACCTTACATGCCACAAATCTGAACTCACTGCTCGCAAGGCTACAGCTTCAATTTCATCACTGATCTCATCTTCACTGACATCAGCATTCGATATACAAGCTACACTGTGATTAGGTTCCAACAAATACAACCCATTTGATTCTAGACTTGTAAACACGCACTCATCATTATACATACCTTTAGCACCTTCTTTGTTAAAGTGAACAAATACATCATTCTTGGCTAAGCGCCCTACTGAAATCAAATTGAATGCTAAATCTGGAACGTGCAAAACATTTCTCATCTCAAGCACATTACCACCACACTTATCAGATAATGCAAGTTTGACAATACCTTTTCCACTAACTGGGAGTTGCCCTTGTCCAATCTTAACATTGCCCTTACACTCTGAATAGGAGGAAAACAACTCTCTTTTAGACGTCATATGTTCTGACGCTGCCGAGTCAAGGTACCAAACATCAGAACTGTTCATTGACACCATTGCGAACACACTGATACAGGCTATAGTCTTCCCCGTTTTATTGGAATTTCCATTGTCGTCCCTTTTTCCATTATTTGATTTCATTTTGGTACAATCTGATGCCCAATGACCATACTCGTGACAGTTAAAACATTTAACTTCTGGACAAAACTTGCTAATATGCCCTAACCTCTGACATTTGTAACATTTAACACTATTACTATCACCACTTTTTCCACTCGGCACACTATTCTTCTTACTGTTTTTGTACACTAACTTGTCATTCTTGCCTTTCTTGGAGATGAGTGCACTTGATGCGGAAGTCTCCTGCGCGGCTTCTAACTGGGTCCGGCGTCGCTCCTCGTCTAGAAGTCGTCCTTTAACCTTCCGTGTTGTAAGATCCGGCTCCCTCAGTAGATTTTGGACGAAGGTCTCGTACTCCTCCATCGGTAGCCCGACTAGCAGGAAGTTGGCCATCATCTCGTCGTTGAATATTATGCCACCCCTGGCAATTTTTTTGTTCAATCTCTGGATACTGGCCGCATACTCTTGCATCGACATATTTGGGGTCTTCGAAATATTTGTCATTTCTTTCAAGGACTGAAGTGCATTAAACTTGGTAGAAGAGACGTGAATTTCTTCCAGAATTTCCCAAGCATGCTTCGCTCTAATACAATCTTCCACATCTAACAAGAAATCATCCCCAACGGATTTGTATAATACCGACAAAGCTTTCCTATTTAAGCGTGCCTGATCCACATTCAACTCGTTCTCATCGAAGCCTGGTTCAATCGCCACCCAACAGTTCTTATCGATCATATGCGCCTTCACTCTCAGTTTCCAGGCGAAGTAGTTTCCATTTGCTAGCTTTGGAATGGAAACGAGGTCTTTGTCATCTCCGTCAGCCATCTTGGTGCTGTTGCTGTAACGTTCGCCGGTTCAGTCACAAACACTCACAATCTGTTTTTAAAATTCAGATTACATCTCAATCTCAACAATCCGTAATTCACGCTCTGATCTACGTACTTTGCACTGCTCTGGGCTCATAACCTGGTGTTAACTAATCTTCAAGTTTCAGTGGAAATAACGAGAGTTTATTAACGAAATAGTAGATCGTATATTTACACGTCCATCACGCTACAAGCAAGACCAACTACTACAAGGCACAAACAACACAAGGAATACTAAAATATAAAATCAATGCTGCCAACTTAAATTGTTAACTACCAACTCCAACATTAATATTATGTGAAAATTCAAACAGTGAACTACGATATTTCCAGTAGAGACAATTAAATTTGAACTGGATTTAATCATTAATTATAAATAATTTTGGAACACAGTCTACAGGACTAACAATCAGACTTGTGTTTCCAAAAAAATAATAGTCAAATGTGTTTGGAAAATTTCTGTATATTGTGTAAATAGGAGTGTGGGTCGCCACACGTGAGTGATGCTGCTTTGAGCATTTTTGCAGTCAATTTTAAATTCAAAATAAACTGAGATAATTTTACAGGATGTGTTATACCCAATTGAATCTCCTTCTATCCTTATTGTTGCATTGAGCCAAAAATCAGTAAAGCGTTTTTTTTTTTCATTTGATGTCGTTTTAGCGATTTGCTTTAACCCATCTGGCGCCCCGGAATATTTTGACTCTCGTGCTGACTGATTATTGGTAAAATGCATATGTGGTCGTGCGGACTCCGGTCTAAACGGGCACATAAAATAAGATAGAGAGAGAAATGGATTCGAACGTGGGGCCCGAGTTAGACATGGTCAATCGCATGCCGATTTGAATTATGATGATTTTTTCTATAAATATTTTGGGAGTTGAGAGATGTCTGGTTTGGATGAATAAATTAGTAGGAAACCCAATTAGTGGGGAAAATTAAAAATTTAACTGGATTAATAATTAGAATGGGTTTGAATATTTTTATAATGGCTTAACCATTAGGGCGTCAAGTAAATTCATTAGTAAACGTTCGATGACAGGACATACGCATTATTAGAATCCAGGTGGAGGATATTTGAGAACTTGCATATTTTTCTTGTGATATTGTGGTAAATGTAAGTCGTAAAAGTAGAGAATTTTGTTTTTCCATCACGTCGACATTAGGACAAATCTCATTTTATTAGAGTGTTCCAATTAGCTATTCACATTTCTTGTTCTAGTTATAAGCTTGTGTTTGCCAAAATTGTATACCCCTAAGTTTTGAATAATAATTGAAAATTATGGAATAAATGATGAGGATGATGAGGAGTTTGGAAGAGAGTTCCAAAGAAGCTGGACTGCGTGTAGCAGCCATTATGAAAGAAAATACTGAGGCTTTGGAAAGGAAACTTAAAGAAAATTCTGATTCTTTAGAAAATAAACTTAAAGAAAATTTAAATGATAAACTTAAAGAAAATTCTGATTCTTTAAAGGGTAACTTGAAAGAAAGTTTAGAGGATAAACTCAAGGAAAATTCTGATTTGTTAGAAAGCAGGTTATAGGATAACTTGAAAGAAAATTTAAATAGTAAATTTAATTCTATGGAAAATAAATTTAAAGAGAATTCCGAAATTTTGAAAATGTCACTTGAGAGTAAAATGTCTAAATTATGCGAAAAAACACATGAGCTCGAAACTTCATTAGCTACTAACGCAAGTTTAATGGACGATAAATTTCGCGATGCCGATCTTAGATCCCAAAGCTTAGCTGATAGGATAGAACATGGTCTTAGGAAAGTTGGTGAAGACATGATCAACCTAGAAGTCAGAGTGAAGAAAGAGAGTAATGAGATGGGAATTCTAGTTGTTCAACGTTTAACAGAACAATTCAAAGAACTTGTAATGGGAGAAATAAGAGAAGGTGTGATTAATGAATTGCAAACTGAAATTAAAACCACAGTTGTCAATGAAATTAAAGACACACTCAAGCTGGAGAACCAAGAGGGAATCAAGGAGATTAGGGAATCTTTGTCATCCCATATTCAAGTAATTTCCACAGATATCCAAGCAACTCAGAAGGACATATCAGATATGACAGGGTCATTGAAAAGTCATGAGGCTGTGATGAACCAGATATCCACTGATGTTAAGGAGAATTGTAAAGAAACTGATGCAATTAAAAAATGGCAGAAGAAAACCAAAAGGAACTTGAGGCTATGAAAACGCAAATCAAGGACGAGAAACAGTCTGACCATCTGTTGAAAATGCCAAGTGTAAGGGGAAAAGAACAGATACAGATAAATCTAGGAGCAGCAAGAGAAACTGATAGTCAAAGACAGGATGAGGTCAGGACAGTATTTCAATCCAACCCCATAACTGTATACAAGAATGTAGAGGATAAGCCTTCTAAATTTTCAGGGCGAGATTCTGTGACACCTGTGGAATTTTTGAGAGGAGCAGGGGATTACCTGAAAGATTCCAAGATCCCTAAAGAAAGACAGATCCGAGTGGAAGGTCCTGCACTTCTTTGGTTTAGAGCTTTTAGATCCACTCTAACCACTTTTGAGGAGTTTTCCCGTGGGTTATTGAAAAAGTTTAGGTCCCCGGAAACCCAACAGCAAGTCAGAGCAGAATTATATTCTAAGAGATTCTCGACGTCACAACCTACTCGATACTCTACGTACATTTCTGGACAGCTTTCTAAACTGCAACATTTAGATCCGCCGATGCCAGATAACGAATTAATTACTGCATTGATACGTCAGTTTCCAGCAGACGTCCAGAGAACTTTGATCGCTGATGACATCTATAATATGGAGCAATTTGACGAGGTATTACAGAAGCTGGATCATACGAACGCTCAATTTTTCCATCAGAAGGGAGGAAAGAATAACAACGCTGTGTACGCTGTTATGGCTGATAGTTATTCTCAAACACCTCGAGAGATTCGAGAGGGGCGAGAAGAGAAAACGCCGAGGGAAGAGCCCAATAAAAGAGGATGGAACCAGTACAGTAACAGATACAGTTACAAGCCTTATGCAAGACCGGATAGTGGAAATCGATATAATACTCGATGGAGAAGGCCACGGGATAATCAAGGAAGCTACCAGGAAAGAAGATACTATGGTAGAAACAACTACAATAACAGAGGGAATGTGGATACTCGTCAGTCCAATGAAGAGTTCAATAAGGAGACGAGGAAGAACTTAGAAGCAAGACACCAAGATAACTTACAGTTCTTGGAACAGAAGCACAATGAACCAGGTCCATCGGGAACACAACAATCCCGGGGGAATGGAAACGAAAAAAAAAAAAAAAAACTTCGAATTCACAGTAGAAGATAGAATTTTGAACACTTTCACTTCCAGAATTATTAAATGGCAAGCAGAGGATGATGACTTAATTCAACAGAATGATGAACGGAAAGAAATGGGTACGAGAATTAGAATGCCAATCATATCATGCGAAGTATTCGGTATGCCTGTCGATACTTTGATTGATACTGGGGCTATGCTTTGTCTGGTGAGTGAGAAGCTTTATATTCTGTGGAAGCTCGAAGAGAATTTAGAGGAGATTCCAGTATCAGGAATTAAGATCCAAGGAATAATACCCAATAAAATATCTCTGTGTAAAACACAATTATACTTATGTATTACGATTGGAGGACATGATTTCCGACATGTGTTTGTAGTAATGAAGGACATGGCTTTTGACATGATATTGGGAGCGGATTTCATTCAGAAATATCAAGCAGTGATAGACATGAAGACAGAGACGATCAGATTCAAGAATACCGAAGAGATTAACTTCGAGGGAAAAGAAGAGGAAGACATCGAGGGAGATGCTCAATGGTCTCTGATTTTTCATGAAGCTGAAGGAAGAGAAGTCTACACTGAGAAGGTGTCCCCAGAGCTAGGGAAGATTTTGGAAGAGTATCACGATATTTTTGATATTAAACCTGGTGAAATTGAAGATTTTGAAGATTGTGGAAGTAAACAACAATGGAAGCTCTGAAGTCGCCAATACACGAACTGGTAACATCGTGGGAACTTATAATGCATCGAATTTGAAGATTTATTATTCAAGAACCAGATAATTTAATGTGTAGATAGGAAAAATAAAAAATTTTCAATTTTTATTTTTGCTAGGTGTGGGGTGGATGTGCCCAACTCTAGGAATGGGTATTCCAAGATTCAGACACCTAGATATAAAGGGAAAGGCTACAGCCGCTTTTGAAAGTTGAGATATTTGAATATCGCGCTCCATTGCTTCGAGAAGGAATTGGAAAGAATATACCGATACTAGCATGTCAAGTGACGTAGCGAGTAATAGCAGAGGTCGAGGCTATTTATTGATTAAATAGTTAACCATGGAGTAGAGACTTGAGACTGGGATCAGATTACTGGCACGGCCAAATGAAAGAGAATGCAATTAGTATCAAGTAAATCGGACCAGGGATACCAGAGATATGAGGATTTCCAGATTTCAGCTGATGCGGCCTGACCCTGACAGTTTTGAATAAAAGCCGGCTGGCGCAGGCATGGTTAGCTCACTTCGACACAAGCACTTGCCTAGCAAGGTGCTACTACGCTGAGCCAAGGCACAAGGTTGCCGGATCTACGCAGAAGTTATTTTCAAAGTTGTGATAGTCACAAAAGTGCTGCGCTACGAGGTGGAACTTAGTAAGTTTCCGGCGAGGAGAATCACTAGGTGATTGATTATTTTCTACAGACACTGGTAGAAATATTTTTATTTCTACATGGACATATGCTAGACTTTGTGTAGAATTAGTACTTTGTCACAGTCCAGTAATAACCTAATACTTGGATATTTAAATCCATTTCAGTCAGTTTTCATATTTGTAACTTAATAACCACTCCGATCTATCAGTACATTGAAGACCAGTCTATCACGGTGGTGTTCATTAGCCAACGCAGGGAAACTACATGTTGCTTCGCGCATGGTAGATGGTGTGAAGCCATGCCCAGGGAACGATCTTCAGAACAGCCGTTGATTGGTTAGATTGTCAGTGTCTTCTTGTATTGAAAAGATTACCGTGAGTTACGTTACAACTGACATATTTAAGAATAGATCACTTAGATCTGACCCCATTTAAGCAAACTGTTATGGAGTTAACAGAAGCCAATATTAAAATAGGTCAACAGTTACTTCAAACGTCAAGAGATACTACCACTATGTCTTACTAGACGGATTGTGGGTATATAAAGGCGGCCGATACAAGGATTATACGTGCTTGTCCGATAGGGCATGTCTATGGATAAATCTGGTACAAAACAGGTTCGCTACGCTTCAAGACCATCAAGAAATGTAAGCCACATTTTGACTTTATATTATGCCTAGCTAATGGGAACAAACTATTTTTCTTCAGATGACCAACACATTTATTTTTCTTCGTATTTAAATCTTGCAATGATTTACGCAAGACTTGTTAGAGTTATTCTGAGTATTTTCAGCACTCAGAACAGTTTAGGATCGATGACCGAGCATTTCGAGCATTTATTTGAATATTTCATATTTTAGGGATATCACGGAAAACCGTCGATGTAATGGTTGAGTTACATTATTTTTGTTGAGGAATGGATATTTTTTCCATATTCGAAGGTTCGAACATGTGGATTCTCACATAATGAGATGATAATTAAATATATTTAAAATAATATAACTATTAATAATAATAATAATAATAATAATAATCCACTAATAATAATAATAATAATTTTTATAATTTTTCTAAATAATTTTTGGATATTATATTTTCTAATAATCATATGTATTGAGAGAGAGCCTATGAAGTAGTTTAATCATTTCTAGTTTGGAACAGGAGATTTTCCGAAGGAGAGTCGTTAGCGCAAGCCCGCATTCAACCAACATTTCAGTTCTGGTTGAACAGTTGATATTTGCAATGAGCAAAATATATTTTTCAGATAACACGGAGAGGCATGAAACGGGAAGCAAAGGATATTTGTATCAAATAGGATATTTTTGTATTTATATAAAATCATGACGTAAATACACTCGAAAGTGAAATAAAGATTTTCATATGTATGGTAAATTCACGGGTTGAACTGAATGGTAAAATAAAATAAACTTGTCAGTTTATAAATCTTCCAGTGTTGATAACAAGCAGAGGCTTGATTTATTGTATAAATTTTGGGAAGAAAATTTATGTGTGTGGAGTAGTTGAAATGCCATTCCCAGGTGCGCATGTTTAAGTCGCAGGAATGAGGAGATTTTTTCGAGCATCAATCAAATAGCAGGTTCGATGGCTCAGGTTTATAGAAGGAGTATTGGAACTACACATTTCGTCGTATGAATGACCCGAAGGTTATTTCTTAGAAACCATCAGTTCTTATTTCAACCTTGTTTACGAATTCCATTTAGACTTTGATTTTGCTAGAACCCGGATTTGTCATGATAGTAGTTTATTCTTCTTTGCCGTTGTTGTTGGAATATTGTGTTCTTACACAAATAATAGGATGGGCCACTGCCAATTAAAAATAATTCTTTAACCACGAATAATTTGAAGGATAATTTCAATCCTAGTGCCATGAACTAAATGAATTCATTATGAAACTACAATTCTTATTTCCGCATTCTGTCGAAGAATTGCAAGTTGTGAAAATTACTAAAATGGCCATGAATATAAATATTTCTTAATGATGATTCTAAGTGGAAAATCAAATAGTTGAATGGTCCAACAATTTATTGATCAAGTTGATGATTCAGAAATCATATATTTTGTTAGGAACTTGAAGTTCATAATCGAGTCACTTCTCGAAATGTTTAATGTCAGAAGAACAATTAATTTTTGTTGTGCTTCGCACAGTTCTTCGATGCTATGCTCAAGGTCAAATACTTTTCAGATGTTATTAATATGTGTAAATAATTTGTGTTGATTCAATGATAATAATATTTTTTGACAATATTTTTTGAAACTGGAAAAATAAGTGAAAGTTAAACTTCTATGAACATGTATTCTACGAGTGTTAATATTATGTGAAAATTCAAACAGTGAACTACGATATTTCCAGTAGAGACAATTAAATTTGAACTGGATTTAATCATTAATTATAAATAATTTTGGAACACAGTCTACAGGACTAACAATCAGACTTGTGTTTCCAAGAAAATAATTGTCAAATGTGTTTGGAAAATTTCTGTACATTGTGTAAATAGGAGTGTGGGTCGCCACACGTGAGTGATGCTGCTTTGAGCATTTTTGCAGTCAATTTTAAATTCAAAATAAACTGAGATAATTTTACAGGATGTGTTATACCCAATTGAATCTCCTTCTATCCTTATTGTTGCATTGAGCCAAAAATCAGTAAAGCGTTTTTTTCATTTGATGTCGTTTTTGCGATTTGCTTTAACCCATCTGGCGCCCCGGGATATTTTGACTCTCGTGCTGACTGATTATTGGTAAAATGCATATGTGATCGTGCGGACTCCGGTCTAAACGGGCACAGTACTACAGCCCATGAAGGGCCTAGGCCTATCATGCGACCGCTTCCCAGCCATTTGGCCTGCAGATATTGTGGTGACGCGTGGTCAGTGCATCGTGTCCCCTCGGCCGATAATCTTGTTCCTCGTGACCGGGGCGCTGCCTCACTATCAGACAGCTACCCAATTGTCCTCACGAAGCTGAGTGCACCCCGTTGCAGTCCTCACGGCAGTGTCTAAAATCTCTGACGGAGCCGGGAATCCAACCCGGGGCATCCGGATGAGAGGCAGGCGCGCTACCCTGTTCTTATTATATTTGTATATACCTTGAAAAAGACAATAAATGAATTGGCATTTCCTCCTACAGAGATAAATAGAAAATTGGATGTCATACCTTGATGTAGCCTACTGTTGCCATGGAAATGGACTTGCCATTAGTTCATCAGTTTATCAGAGTGAAGATAGCTTTCTGCGAATATCTTTGAAACTGTTGGTTTTAGGGCCTTAAAATGTGGTTTTCGGTGCCGAGTATTGTTTCTCGCATCGAGGGGCATAAAATGAGCTGTGTCCGGTCTCTATGCGACAATTTCGATATTTTATCCCATTTGAGTATTTTTGGTGACTTTTCAGTTATGTTGCCCGTTCCACGGGAACAATGATTTATTTCAGGATGATAGGCAGCCTATATGTTAACCCAGGTTATAAGCTATCTCCCTTTCAAATTTCATCCAAATCCGTCCAGCGATTTTGGTGTCAAGAGGTAACAAACTAACACACAGACACACACACACACATACACACACAGAGATTTTCACAATCTCTATATCTCTATATACAGTATATAAGAATGAAAGTTTGTCTGTTTTTTCTGAATTTCTACGGAAATTTGTGTTATTTACGCGTTTCAGACTGTTTTATGACGGATGCGCCCAAAAATAATTTTTTTGTCTGTCTGTATGTCTGTTTGTCTGTCTGTCTGTGGACAAAGTGGTTGTTCCCTTATAACTCGAGAACGACTGGTTGGATCAACGTAAAATTTGGTACAGATATCCTTCAGAGGCACGACACTAATCATTGATGTAACTCTTCCCTGTAGCTCTCATAAAAGGGGGTCTACCCCCTTAAAATACTAGCTGAAATAGGCGTAGAAGGGCGAGACAAAGCTCATTTTCAGCCCCTCAATGTGAGCCCCCGAAAACCACATTTTACGGCCCTAAAACCAACAGTTCTTGAGATATTCCCAGAAAATTAATTTCATTTAATACAATAATGAAAGAAAGCTACTCGGTAACCATGGCAATAGAAACTCACAGGTCCAATTACTGCTGTAAGTCGCAATACAATTCCATTTATTACATTACTGAGATAGTTTGCAAACGGCTAGCAGGTTATAACGGAACCAAATTAAGCTGTAAAATTCATCAATACATATAATGCGCTTAAGGGGGTCAAGGGGTACTCTAGAATTGTTTCATGCGATTTTCACGTGCTGGTGTGCTACGGAAGGTCTATTATATCCCTATCCCTATATTGTTATATTATTATTATAAATATTATTATTACACTACGGAAAGGAAGACCCCAGAGGACTGGAAAAAAGGAATAATTGTCCCGATCTTCAAGAAAGGTAGTAGAATAGATTGCCGAAACTATCGGGGAATAACACTGATGAGTCACCGTGCAAAGATGTATGAGAAAGTTTTGGAAAGGAGAGTTAGGACAAGGATAGAAGAAGGGATGAGGGAAGAGCAACATGGCTTCAGAGCAGGAAGGTCCACAGTGGATTTGATTTTTGCTGTAAGGCATTTACAAGAACAGCACTATGAGTATGGAACAGATCTACTGATGGCCTTCCTGGACATTTAGAAAGCATATGACAGTGTATGCACAAACAAAGTATGGAAGTCCCTGGAGGATAGAGGAGTAGAAAAATGGACTATAACTAGGATAAAGGAGATGTACAAGGGAAGCGTGTGCTGTGTGAAAGTGGGAGGAGAGAGATTGGACTGGGTGGAACAGAGAAACGGCCTGAAACAAGGAAGTGCACTGGCACCGTTACTTTTCATTGTGGTGATGGATGACATAATGACCCGAGTGGCACAAGTAATTGGGGAAGGAAAGATGGAAGCAATGGTGTAAGCGGATGATTTGATGATTTGGGGAAACAAGGAGGAGGAGGTACAGGAACAGTTGGACGTGTGGGAAGGAATAATACAAGGATATGGGACGAAATTTAGCATAAATAAGAGTGAGATGGTGATCACAACGAGGAAGAAGGAAAGAACCACAAAGGGAATAACAATTGGTGGCGGAGAGCTGAAGAAAGTGGAGATTTGCAAGTATCTGGGAAGCCTGATACAAGATAATGGAAGAAACGATAGAGAAAAAATGAGCGGGGGAGACAGGCAGAAGCATTCCTGAAGAGTGTGAGAAGCATGTTATGGAGCAAGGATGTCCCTCAGAACAGAAAAAGGATCATATATCGTACGTACTATGTCCCTATCCTGACGTATGCCTCGGAGACCTGGGCTATGAAAGGAAGGGAGAAGAGCAAAATACAGGCCAGTGACATGATATTCTTGAGAAGCAGTATTGGAGCTACAAAGGTGGACAGAATAAGAAATGAGAGGACCAGAGAATTAATAAAGGAGGAACCATTACGTGATAGTATAAAGAAATCTAGACTTAGATGGTATGGACATGTAAAACGAATGGAGGATAAGAGGATACCCAAGAGGATACACGAGACGAAGTGGGAAGGAAAGAGACCGAGAGGAAGACCGAGATGAAGACCGAGAGACAGGTGGTTGAAAGGGATGGAAGAAAGCGTGAAGAAGAGAGGAGAAGACTGGAGAGGGGTGGAGGCTGAGAGATGGTGGGAAGACAGAAGACGTTGGAGTGGCCTGTGTTCCAAACAGACCCGGCCAGTGGCTGGAAACTGTGTAAGAGGATGATGATGATGATACTACGGCCTACAACGACGAGACAAAGCTCATTTTCAGCCCCTTGGTGTCAGAAAAAACCTCGGGGCCCCTAAACAGCCGTAAAGGTTCCCCGAAAACTACATTTTAATGCTCTAAAACCAAGAGTTTCTGAGATATTCCCAGAAAACTAATTTCATTTAATAAACTAATGTAGGAATGCAAGCCTGTATCCTTGACAACAGTGTCTCAAAAAGGTACATCCAACTTTCCATTTATTTCTGCAAGATGTAATGCCACTCCATTTATTAAATTTCTGTGAAAATTTGCAAATAGCAATAAGGTTATCACGGAACCAACCAAAATTGTAAATTTCATCAATGCGCTTAAGGGGATCAAGAGGTACCCTCGAATTTTTCACAAGACTTAAACGTGCGATGTGTAGTACAGAAGGTCTATTATATCTTCAAACAGCAACATTATTTTCAAAAATTCCTGAAATGAAATAGTTTTTTTTTGCTTTTCGGAATTTGGGCCATTGGAGGCTAAAAAAACCTGAATTTTCATGCACCACAAGCCTTTATAATTTATTAAAGGGGTCTTCCTCTGGATGCGCACTTGACACAAAAGTGAGGGTCAGTTTTTATGTGACGTGTATTGCGTTTCGTCTACGAGATTTTCAATTTTATTTTCACGTCAGGAAGTACACGTTAGGTAAATTAGTTTCAGAGCATATTTCAACTAATCATTTATCTTTGTCGACACACAGGTTCCAAGCCCCTAACCATTGCAATAGTAGCTCAATTGATTACGTATGGTTATTAATACCGATGACCGTTCGAAGAATGGGTACATCTGCTAGTTATAATATACTGTATATAGGGATATAGGGATTAAAGGTGACGGTAATTGTCTGTTCAGGTCATTGGCATATTGTGAGTACAACAATCAGAGTTTATTTACACAGGTTAGAAAGCGAATTATAAAACATGTTACAGACAAGTGGAATAATTATTCTTCCTTTATTGTTGGCAACAGCGATATGTACGAAACTGCTATCAATACGAGCGATGATTACAAAATGTATATGCCTATGAATGGTGTTCATGGAGGTCATGTTGAGTTAGTTGTCGCTGCTCAAGTTTGCAAAATGGATAGTTATTCGTGGATTACTACTGTCGCATGGAAGGTGACCGGTTAAAATACATACGTCATCAACAAACGAAGTTACGAGTTGATACATATGCCAGTTTAGCAGACGCCTTGCATGTACGAGCAGAAATGGAAATCTCAGAGTCGGTCGTATTGTAGATTTGCCATCTTCTTTTACAGGTAGCCCAAGGAAAATATTGAAAAATTATCAGGATACGATGGCGATAGTGAGGAAGTATGGAAAGCCAGATTTATTCATTACGTTCACCTATAATGCGGGCTGGCCAGAAATACTTAACAGCATTCATCTCTGGGAAACGGCTAATAATAGGCCTGATATTGAAGTGAGAGTTCTCCATTGCAAAGTAAAGGAATTGCTACGATTGGTTAATGTTAAGGAAATTTTCGGTAAAAGCATATCTATAAACAGTGGAATTTCATAAACGAGGTCTCCCGCACATCCATTTACACTTAGCATTAACGGAAGATTGTAAGTTTAGAGAAATTTCTGACATTGACCGTGTGGTGTCAGCCGAAATACCAGATCTCGAGGATGAAGCGCTATACGAGTTGGTAAGGCGTCATATGGTACATGGTCCTCGCGGATCTTTGAATCCTGCTTCAGTCTGTATGAAAGATGGCGTATGTAAGAAAGATTTCCCTAAACAGTTTCAGGAAGAGACCAAAGATAATGCCAATGGTTATCCTTCGTATAGGAGAAGAAATAATGGACGGATTATTATAAAAACAATTCGAGGCATTGACATTGAAGTCGATAGTCGATTCATTGTTCCCTACAATCCATTTCTTTTACTTGACGTGCAAGCTCATATTAATGTTGAAATATGCTCAAGTGTTGGGAGTGTTAAATATCCACAAATATCTTATATATTAAAATCCACAAGTATGTGTATAAAGGCCATGACTGCTGCATTGTTAAAATATGTCCTGAAGGCGAAACTGTGAACTACGATGAAATTACTTCTTTCCTAAATGCTAGATATGTTGGTCCAACAGAAGCCGCATTCAGGATATTTTCATTTCACATGCATGAACAGTCACATTCTATCCTGCGATTACCAGTTCACTTGCAAAACTTGCAAAATATCTATTAGGTAGATTTCATTAGAAAGCTAACTATTGCAATGGGTCCCATGTTTCGACTTCCGGAAAATTTCGACATATCTTCGCGTTTCATATACCCCAGACCCCAAAACCACCGTCAGTTCAAAAGTTTATATATAATTTATGTATGTATATATATATGTATAGATATCAGTTTCTTGTGGACACGATAACTGCCGTAATTTTGCACCAATCACTTTGAATTTTTAAATAGTATGTATCCCCTTAAAATCTCTGTCGAGTTCGTTAATGGGCAAAATCGGTCAAAGGGGGTGAAAATGGGAGGCTTTTTTTCGAAAAAGTGAAATATCGCTATAACTCTCTTAATATCTGAAATATTGAATCTATTGAAAGTTCACACTATGTGTCGGACAAGGCCCTAACATTTTTGTTTGAAAAGTTTTTTGATAGCACCAACCATTGACCAAAGGGGTGGGAAAAAGTCGGGTTTTCGGGAAACATTAATCATATCGCTGTTAATAGGCACAATATCAATATCGTACAAAATGGACAATATTCCTCCAATAATTTCCTAAAAGTTTTGTCTGAAAGAATTTTTGATATGACCCACCATTACGCCACGGGGTGAGCAAAATGATTTAAATTATAAGAAAATGCCAAGTGCCAAGAGAGGTTGCCATGACAACTTTACTTTTAATTGATACAAGCTGTACCCGGCATGCGTTGCAATGCCAATCAAAGAAAGTGTTGGCGTTGAAATTCTGTTTCTTGAAGTGCTTTTGGATACACAACCTGTTTTTTCAATTTCCGATAACTGCCTCTAAGCTATCGTAAAATGGATTTTCTAATTTAGAACCATTCGTGGGGGCGTGCGCAACAACTTTCAAAAGTTTCAACGCAATCGGATGAATGGCATATGAACGTATACGGGATTTTGTTTGAACGATTCATGCGCTGTCACCCATTTGTTGATTCTACTCGTACGCTACCTATTGAGAAATGGATTTACTAAGTCGAAACCCTACCCTGGCGTGTACACAATAACTCATCAGGGTTTCATCACAATCGAAGAAGGTTATATGAACGCATAGGGGATTTTGTTGAAACGCTTCGCGCGTCGTCACCCATTTGTTGCATATACTCGTGCGCTACCTATTGTGAAATGGATTTGCTAAGTCGAAACCCTTCCCTGGCGTTTACACAATAACTCACCAAGGTTTCGTCGCAATCGGATGAATGGTATATGCACGTATATGGGGTTTTGATTAAACTATTCATGCGCTGTCACTCATTTGTTGAATCTACTCGTGCGCTACCTATTGAGAAATGTATTACTAAGTTGAAGCCCTTCCCTGGCGTGAACACAATAACTCATCAAGGTTTCATAGCAATCGAAGAAGGTTACATGAACGCAATAGAGGATTAGGTTGAAACGCTTCGCGCGTCGTCAAACATTTGTTGCACCTACTCTTGCGCTGCTTATTGTGAAATGGATTTACTAAGTCCCTTTCCCTGGCGGGTACACAATAACTCATCAATGTTTCATCGCAATCGGATGAATAGTATATGAACGCATACCGGATTTTGTTTAAACGATTCGCGCCCCGTCACTCATTTGTTGAATCTACTCGTGCGCTACCTACTGTAAAATGTATTTACTAATTTAGAAACCGACACGAAAGTGTCCACAACATCTCACCCAAGTTTCATCGCTATCGGACTAATGGGAAATGAAAACATAGGGGACTGTATTGAAACGCTCCGCGTGTCGTCGTTCATTTGTAGAATCAACTCGTGTGCTACCTGCTGTGAAATGTATTTACTAAGCCAGAAACCTTCCTTGGAGTGTCCACCATATTTCACCCAAGTTTCACCGCTAACGGCAGAATGGTATATGACCTTATACGGAACTTCGTTGAAACGCTTCGCGCGTCGTCCCTCATTTGTTGAATCAACTTGTGCGCTGCATATTGTATACGGGATTTACTAAGCCAGACATTTTCCATGACGTGTACACAACATCTCACACAAGTTTCATAGCTACGGACGAATGGTACATGAATCCATACGGGACTTGGTTGAAACGCTTCTCGTGTCGTCGCTCATTTGTTGATTCTACTTGCGCTACTTATTGTAAAATGGATTTACTTAGCCAGATACCTTTCCTGGAGTGTACACAACAATTCACCAAACATTTATCACTATCAGACGAATGGTATATGACATTATACGGGACTTTGTTGAAACGCTTCGCGTGTCATCGCTAATTTGTTGAATATACTGGTGCGCTACCTGTTGTAAAATTGATGTACTAAGCCAGAAACCTTCCCTAGAGTGTACACAACATCTCACCCAAGTTTCATCGCTATCGGATGAATGGTATATGACCTTATATGGGACTTTGTTGAAACGCTTCGCGCGTCGTCGCTCATTTGAAGATTCTATTCGTGCTCTACCTACTTTTAAAGGAATTTACAGAGCCAGAAATCTTCCCTGGAGTGCACACAAAATCTCAGCCTAGTTTCATCGCTATCGGACGATTGGTATATGAACGCATACGTGACTTGGTTGAAATGCTTCTCGCGTCGTAGCCCATTTGCTGAATCTACTCGTGCGCTGCCTATTGTAAAGTGGATTTACTAAGCCAGAAAATTTCCCTGAAGTGTACACAACATTTTACGCAAGTTTCATAGCTATCGGACGAATGGTATATGAATGCATACAGGACTTTGTTGAAACGCTTTGCGTGTCGTCGCTCATTTGTTGAATCTACTCGTGCGCTATCTACTGTGCAATGTATTCACTAATTTTGAAACCTTCACGTAAGTGTACACAACATCTCACCCAAGTTTCATCGCTATCGGACGAATGGTATATGAACACATACGGGAGTTTTTTGAAACGCTTCGCGCATCGTCGCTCATTTGTTGAATCTACGCGTGCGATATCCATTGTAAAATGGATTTACTAAGTCAGAAACCTTCCATGGAGTGTACTCAACATCACACCCAAGTTTCATCGCAATCGGATGAATGGTATATGAACGCATAGGAGACATACACACCCACAGACAGACAGATAGGCAAACTATCACGTAAAATTGATTTTTATATAGCCTATATACAAGCTGTACCCGGCATGCGTTGCAATGCCAATCAAAGAAAGTGTTGGCGTTGAAATTCTGTTTCTTGAAGTGCTTTTGGATACACAACATGTTAACTGCCTCTAAGCTATCGTAAAATGGATTTTCTAATTTAGAACCATTCGTGGAAGCGTGCACAACAACTTTCAAAAGTGTCATCGCTGTCACTCATTTGTTGAATCTACTCGTACGCTACCTGTTGTGAAATGGATTTACTAAGTCGAAACCCTTCCCTGGCGTGTACACAATAACTCATCAATGATTCATCGCAATCGGATGAATTGTATATGCACGTATACGGGGTTTTGTTTAAACGATTCGTGCGCTGTCACTCATTTGTTGAATCTACTCGTGCGCTACCTATTGAGAAATGTATTACTAAGTCGAAGCCCTTCCCTGGCGTGTACACAATAACTCATCAAGGTTTCATCGCAATCGAAGAATGTTATATGAACGCAATAGGGGATTTTGTTGAAACGCTTCGCGCGTCGTCACCCATTTGTTGCATCTACTTTTGCGCTACTTATTGTGAAATGGATTTACTAAGTCCCCTTCCCTGGCGGGTACACAATAACTGATCAATGTTTCATCGCAATCGGATTAATAGTATATGAACGCATACCGGATTTTGTTTAAACGATTCGCGCTCCGTCACTCATTCGTTGAATCTACTCGTGCGCTACCTACTGTAAAATGCATTTACTAAGTTAGAAACCGTCACGTAAGTGTCCACAACATCTCACCCAAGTTTCATCGCAATCGGACTAATGGGATATGAAGACATAGGGGACTGTATTGAAACGCTCCGCATGTCGTCGTTCATTTGTCGAATCTACTCATGTGCTACCTACTGTGAAATGTATTTACTAAGCCAGAAACCTTCCTTGGAGTGTCCACCATATTTCACCCAAGTTTCTCCGCTAACGGCAGAATGGTATATGACCTTATACGGGACTTTGTTGAAGCGCTTCGCGCGTCGTCCCTCATTTGTTGAATCAACTTGTGCGCTGCATATTGTATAGTGGATTTACTAAGCCAGAAATTTTCCATGACGTGTACACAACATCTCACCCAAGTTTCATAGCTACGGACGAATGGTACATGAATGCATACGGGACTTGGTTGAAACGCTTCGCGTGTCGTCGCTCATTTGTTGATTCTACTCTTGCGCTACATATTGTAATATGGATGTACTCAGCCAGAAACCTTCCCTGGAGTGTACACAACATCTCACCCAAGTTTCATCGCTATCGGATGAATGGTATATGACCTTATATGGGACTTTGTTGAAACACTTCGCGCGTCGTCGCTCATTTGTTGATTCTACTCGTGATCTACCTACTTTTAAAGGGATTTACAAAGGCAGAAACCTTCCCTGGAGTGCACACAAAATCTCAGCCTAGTTTCATCGCTATCGGACGATTGGTATATGAACGCATACGTGACTTTGTCGAAATGCTTCGCGCGTCGTAGTTCATTTGTTGAATCTACTCGTGCGCTGCCTATTGTAAAGTGGATGTACTAAGCCAGAAAATTTCCCTGCAGTGTACACAACATTTTACGCAAGTTTCATAACTATCGGACGAATGGTATATTAATGCATACGGGACTTTGTTGAAACGCATTGCGTGTCGTCGCTCATTTTTTGAATCTACTTGTGCGCTATCTACTGTGAAATGTATTCACTAATTTTGAAACCTTCACGTAAGGGTACACAACATCTCACCCAAGTTTCATCGCTATCGGACGAAAGGTTTATGAACACATACGGGACTTTGTTGAAATGCTTCGCGCGTCGTCGCTCATTTGTTGAATCTACGCGTGCGGTACCTATTGTAAAATGGATTTACTAAGTCAGAAACCTTCCTTGGAGTGTACTCAACATCTCACCCAAGTTTCATCGCAATCGGACGAATGGTATATGAACGCATAGGAGACATACCCACAGACATACCCACAGACAAACTATCATGTTAAATAGTTTTTTATATATATAGACTAGCTGACCCGGCAGACGTTGTCCTGCCAATCAAAGAAAGTGTTGTAACTTTGTTTCTTGAAGTGCTTTTGGATACACAGTATTTTTTTCAATTTCTGTTAACTGCCTATAAACTATCGTGAAATGAATTAACTAATCTAGAAACATTCGTGAGAGCGTGCACAACAACTCTCCAAAGTTTCATCGCAATTGGATAAATGGCATATAACGCATACGGGAATTGGTTTAAATGATTCGTGCGCAGTCACTCATTTGTTGAATCTACTCGTGCTCTACCAACTGTGAAATGGATTTACTAAGTTTGAAAGCTTCACGTAAGTGTACACAACAACTCATCAAAGTTTAATCGCAATCGATGAATAGTATATGAACGCATACGGGATTTTTTTGGAACGCTTCGCGCGTCGTCACTCATTTGTTGCATCTACTCGTGCGCTACCCATATTGTAAAATGGATTTACCAAGTTGAACACCTTCCCTGGCGTGTACATAACAACTCATCAATGTTTTATCGGAATCGGATGAATGACATATGAACGCATACGGGATTTTCTTTAAACGATTCGCATGCCATCACTCATTTGTTGAATCTACTCATGCGCTACTTATTAAAACTGGATTTACTAAGCCAGAAACCTTTCCTGGAATGTACACAACAATTCACCAAAGTTTCATCGCTATCGGATAAATGGTATATGGACGCATACGGTACTTCATTGAAATGATTCGCGTGCCGTCACTCATTTGTGAATCTACTCGTGCGCTACCTGCTGTAAATTGGAATTATTAAGCCAGAAACCTTACGAAGGGTGTACTCAACATCTCACCAAGTTTCATCGTAATCGGACGAATGGTATTTGAACGCATACGGGGCCTTATTGAAACGCTTCGCACGTCGTCGCTCATTTGACGAATGTACTCGTGCGCAACCTCCTGTGAAATTGATTTACTAAGTTAGAGATCCTCACGTAAGTGTACACAATATCTCACCATAGTTTCATTGCAATCGAATGAATGGTATATAAACGCATACGGGACTTAGTTTAAACGTTCGCGCGTCGTCGCACATTTGTTGAATCTACTCGTGCGCTACCTATGGTAAAATGGATTTACTAATCCAGAAGACTCCCCCTGGAGTGTACACAACATCTCACCCAAGTTTCATCGCGATCGGACGAATGGTATTTGAACGCATACGGGACCTTGTTGAAACGCTTCGCACGTCGTCGCTCATTTGTTGAATCTACTCGTGCGCAATCTCCTGTGAAATGGATTTACTAAGTTAGAAATCTTCAGGTAAGTGTACACAACAACTCATCAAAGTTTCATCTCAATCGATGAATGGTATATAAACTTATACGGGATTTTGTTGAAACGCTTCGCGTGTCGTCGCTCATTTGTTGAATATACTCGTGCGCTACCTATTATAAAATGATTTTACTATGCCAAAAGCCTTCCCTGGAGTGTACACAACATCTCACCCAAGTTTCATCGCTATCGGACGAATGGTATTTGAACGCATACGGGACCTTCTTGAAACGCTTCGAGCGTCGTCGCTCATTTGTTGAATCTAGTCGTGTGCTATCTATTGTAAAATAATTTACTAAGCCAAACACCTTCCCTGGAGTACACTCAACATCTCACCCAAGTTTCATCGCAATGGGATGAACGGTATGTGAACGCATACGTGACTTTGAAACGTTCCAACGTGCAGAGACAAAACAGTAGAATTCGACATCACTGCCACCTTTGGTATAAAACACAACTTTCTGCCACGGGCCGAGTGTATGTTATGGCGGTAGTTGCACAGGTTGCGACCAGGTGGCTCTAACGTGCCGAGGCAAACCGTCCAAAGACATCAGCTTTCACCAAGGCCAAGGCTAGTGGTTTCCATGACGACTGTTTTTGACTGTATATTGAGGTTCTAAAATTGTGTGTAAATTGTGGTTCTAAAATTGTGTTCATTCCACCTACCGGGTCAGATTGTGAATCTAAACCATACATGGACCCACCCTAATGTACACACCAAATTTCACCAAATCGGTCCAGTCGTTTAGAAGGAGTTCAGTCACATACACACGTGTCGAAGAATTATATAGCCTATATAAAGATAGAAGGGATGAGCCATCAGCAGTTGCTATGACAACGCCACTGCACGAGATAACATTCAGTTTTCCATCTGTCTGTGGGAAGCATCTTCGGTATCGGAACTGGTAGCATGCTGAACTTCTATGCCCAAGGTCGCGGGTTCAAACCAGACTGAAGTCGTCGGATTTACTAAGAGCGCAAAAAAAACCTGAGTTTGCTTTCCTTCGGAGGGGAAGTTCGAACGTTCGTTGCGAGTTGATGGTTCTGGTGGCATCTAGTAGCCAAGTTCACAGCTTGGTGTCGTTGATGGTAGTATTTTTAATTATGTAGCCTATTTTAGGTAGATTTCGTCAGAAAGCTAACTATTAGAATTTAGGTAGATTTCATCATAAAGCTAACCATTGCAATGGGTGCCATGTTTCGACTTCCGGAAAATTTCCACATATCTTCGCGTTTCACATCCCCCAGACCCCCAAACCACCGTCAGTTCAAAAGTTTATATATATATATTGTGCCCAATCAGTCACGGAAGTCTGGCATCGAACTCAGGTCTCATCAGAGAAGACCAGGCACATGGTTATGCCTAGAGTCGAACCATTGATCTCTGAGGGGGAGCAATTACAGGGAACCCAAAGAGCAATGGGAGGTATACTGACATATAATAATGTAGCGTGATTTCACGATCTATATGTGAATATCATAGCAATTTAAGGGAAGAATTATAGCCAAATGCAAGGAAATATACATTTTCAGAGCATACGAGAATGAGAGGAGGCCAGTTTGAAGTTTTACAAATTACCCTTAGCAAGTGGGCGGAGAACTTAGTGCGCCGAGCGCACTATTTACGTCTGGAGCGGAGAGACAGCTCAAAATTAATGACCCGGGTATTCACCGCTTGACAACGGTGAAACTTAGAGTAGGGATGATGGCTCACGGGAATTAATTAATTACAGCCAAGTGGAGTATTGAAATGCATTGAAATATACACCCAGGTGAATATATTCACGGAGAGGTAATTTAGAAGTGGTTTTTCACCTAAATTAATGCCTATATCTCCAAATGAACGAATTACAACCTAGCTTACGCTCGAGAGCAGTGACTTTGTGACCAGCCAACGGGGAACCACCACAGTAGCGTCCTGACGCGCTGAACTAAGGCAATTAATTGTAATTAATTGGCCGAAGCGATCGCCGGCACGCGAATGTTTTTGAAACTTCCACACCTAAATAAACAAGATGTAGATGTCATTTCGGCTGAAGAGGTATTATTTCAAGAAAGGAGTCGCTATCATGTGTCCAGTGGACTATTTTGTACGAGAAACCTTTATAAGGGAGAGCAGCTCACACCAAGCCAGTTCGCCTAGAGTTATTCTACAGTATACACGTAACTAAGACGCTGCCAGTAAGCACGCCAAATGTTAAAGTATCAACGCTCCGCCGTTGAAGAACAATAGAAGCAAGTTATAAGCTTCATAAGTAATCATGAAGCGCGTCGAAAGTAAATTAATACAGATATTTATCTATTATCTGACGCAAATATAAATTCGCCACAGCGAGAAAAAGGAACTTATAATGTTTTTGAACAGTTCTTATACCGGGAGGTATTGTCAGAATTGTATGACATTATCATCAGAATCACTACAATGATGGGAGCTTGGAAATCATTGCCACCTAATCTGGATAGTGAGCTGAACAAGATTGCAGGGAACGAGGATCGAACGTCCGTAAAACGCTGTTAGATTTTCACGTAGACCAGCGGTTGTCATAATTGCATCGCATCTCTGAGATCAGGCGTAGGAGAAGTCCGATTTAAGGATCAACATGTGAAGTAGTGGATAAGTGTACATAAATTGTGTAATAGTGATTTAAAAGTGTTCATGTGTATAGTGATTAATATGCAGTGTGTAGCAGTGATAGAGGCCACTGATAAAAGTATGTGTATCATGTGGAAAATGTGTGAATCTAAGTGTTGTGTAAAGGATAACATGATGGCTTAAATCAAGCGTCATGGTAGCGCTAAAGCTGAAGCGCTGGCACTATCCACCAAAAAGGAAAAAGTGAGTACCCATTTTATAATGTCATTATAACTAAATAGTTCACCATGTAACGATTTATCACTTGGGGAATAAGATGTAATAGTCACTTACTGAACGAGTTTTCACCACTCGTCTTGAATAAAGTATGGCTTGGAAGGTGATTTGTATAGGGCCATTTAGGTCGAAAATAGTGATGGATGTAACGGTAACGTTAAATGAGTAATAATAATAATAACCTGGGGTCGGCAACAGTAAAGTAATAGGCATTTTTGGCCTAAATAATGTTCAAATAGTGTCATGTCTAATATAAAGATACTGTATTTTGGTAAACAGTAAAAATGTAACGTGGAATATAGCGAATACGAGAGCTTTTTCAGTGTCAGTGAAATTTGAATGAATATTTGATATGGTCAATCCTTAGGATTATGTTTGAGGACCATTAAAGTAAAGTAAGCCAGTAAATTTATTACATTTGTGTTAGGAGCTATTTAAAGCTTTGGCTTAAGTGGTATGACAGAGAGAACGCGGGTGCCTTAATAATGGAGTCATCTATGTGAAGTATTGTTTGAGCCGCATGTATAGCGTGCAGAATTAACGTAGAATCCAGTGATTTACGTAAGATAATTGCGGGGACCAACTAGTATAGCTTGCGCGTTAGGTGAGAAGTTGGCTGAATCTACGAGTAGTATCGCCCTTGAGCATACTGTAGTATACGCAGCGAATTGGACAGAGCCTGTCTGTATCCAACGCTTGCATGAATTATGGCCACTATTGACGTCCATCGAGACGCAGTGGGCATGTGTATCAATGACCTACCCTGAGAGGTAAGGATCATATTCGTCGTTTAGGAACGCAGATTTCCTTATATTTTATTGACAGCTGCTGGTGAAAATCGTGGATTTTCACTATGATGCGCGTCCAAAAGCCACTAATAGTCACCATAGAACGGCAAGGCTATCACTAGAGTTCCATCCCCAGCCATGAATGTTAATTAAGGAGCCAGTTGAGGCCAAGATACTATAAAGATAGGTGTTAAATAATTAAATGACTCAATTATTTAGGAGCCACACTTAGCGTAACTCCAGTACTGCGATTGTAAACAAACTTGACCTTGACACCAGAGATAGAGGTGGGGTTATGGACCACTTCTGCGGCAGCCATCTTGACTAGCCAGCTGGAACGGATTTTATTGCCTGCTGAGGGGGAGGAAGGTCGGTCGACCGGTCCCTTGGAAATTAGAGTCACAATAGGACACTGAGGAATCTCGGTATTTCAATATGCAATTAAGATATGTGTATTATGATTATGCCAATTGAATTGAATGGTGTGTTGCAACTCACATACGTTGTTGGATCATAGAAATCAGATAATATTTGGCTCAGTTATTCTCTGAGGAGGAAAGCTGAACCAAAATAATGTAGGCATCTTCTTTAGAATGCATTTTGCCAGTTCCTGCTAATTTATGCAGACGGGTATGTGTTTTCCCAGAACATGACACATTTGTAACGATGATAAGCCCGACAAGACCCAGAAAATCGTTATATGGTGAAACTATAAAATATTCTATCCATGTTTATTTTGGAAGGGATAAGTACCACTTTTCTTAAAGCGTTCACATGGATGGAAAGAAGGAAGATGATTCACACGACACAACAAATATTTGTTAATGATTGCAGAAAATAATGAATTCATGCTAATCAAGGTAAATGCCGTAAGAAACGGAATAATGTTCTATTAATATCATTTTATGTGATATGTGATTTTTGTGTTATGATACTCCCATTAACTAGAATTTTGTCACATGATGAACACTATGGAAACCCATTGAAGTCTGAAAGTATCATTGACAGGATGCTAGAATTAGATTTGAGTGCAGTGTAGCACTATTTTAAGAAGAAAGCTCACAGAATAACCCTATTTTTATTTGTGGGAATTAAATATAATTTTTCCTTTATTTGTATTTGTTGTATAGCCATGATTTTAGACCAGTAAATAGTTCATTTTAGGAAAATGTTGTGTATTTCCTGTAGAGTAGTTACCTGGTAGACTCAAATCCTGAGCATGTGGTCGTATAGTGGGCAGGAACGTCCCATACCTCGAAAGACCGTGAGTTAGTTGGGATACGAACACATGGTCCACATGATGACAGTTGGGTACAATATATTTATATATATATGTGTGTGTGTGTATATATATATATATATGCATATATATCAGTTACCTGTGGACACGACAACTGCCGTAATTTTGCACCAATCACTTTGAATGTTTTGCATAATATGTATCCCCTTAAAATCTCGGTCGAGTTCGTTAATGGGCAAAATCGGTTGAAAGGGGGGGGGGGGCTTTTTTCGAATAAGTGAAATATCGCTATAACTCTCTTAATACGTGAAATATCGAATCCATTCAAAGTTCATAATATGTGTCGGGTAAGTGCCAAAAATTTATGTTTCAAAAGTTTTTGATAGCACCAAACTTTGACCAAAGGGGTGGAAAAAGTGGGTTTTTTCGGGAAACATTAATCATATCTCTCTTAATAGGCACAATATCAAAACCGTACAAAATGGAAAATATTCCCCTAATAATTACCTAAAACTTTGTCTGAAAGAATTTTTGATCTGACCTACCATTACGCCAAGGGATGAGAAAAATGATTTCGGAATTAAAGAAAATGCCAAGTGCCATCAGAGGTTACCATGACAACGCTTCTTAATTGATGAGGGATGAGCTATCAGAGGTTGCCAAGACAACGCCATCGCACGAGATCACATTCATTTTTCCATCTGACTCTGTGGGAAGCGGCTAAATGGTAGCATGCTGAACTTATAAGCCCAAGGTCGCTGGTTGAAAACCGGCCAAAGTCGTCGGATTTTCTAAGAGCGCTAAAAATCCCTCAGCAAGCTTTCCTTTGGAGGGCAAGTTCCAACGTTCATTGCAAGTTGCTGGTTGCGGTGGCATATAGTAGCCAAGTTCACAGCTAGGTGTCATTGACGTTAGTATATGGTACAAAATTAGGAACTACTACTTAAAATTGACCGTCTGCAGACCTTAACTGAATTACAGACTAATACAGTCATCACAATTAACACCGTTTATCAGATTCTACACACACCCAGTGTACACGGGGTTACATGACCACGTTGTCGCAGCCCCTAAACTGAGGAACCAACAAAAATCTCTGCGGGAGATAAAATTTTGCGTGAAGAAGTAACAGACTGTCAGATAGTTACACATCAGTTCCAAACCTTGCATATGGACAGTGTGATCACAAGTATAACAAGTAGTTCCGTGAAGAACTATACAGCCTATTTTCATATATCCTACTCATATTAATTGTCACTATCAACATACAAAATTTCAGTTTGAATGCTATGTTAGATTCGTAGATACTGAGAACCGACTAAATATTGCAGATGGTAGCCAGGTTGGATTTTTATTTATGTACTATTACATGAAGATTATTGTGTACGTGTGGTTTTCAGACTTCAATCGCATGATTAGGACACAATAAGTAAAAACGAGATTTTAAAATTTCGCACAGCTGCCATCTTGTGGTTATGAAAACAATTGAAATAAATTAGATACCAGTGGATTAACATTTGTATAAGCATTAACGTGCAAAGTTTCACTGCACTCAGATGGTTAAATCGCGAGAAACGTCCATTTAAATATTTATACTTCGCGTCGCCGCCATGTTGGATTTGTGCTCACCAGGTTACTGAAAGTCCTATAGGTGAAATTATGTTCATAGCATCTATGAACATAAAAAGATTCAGTTTGATTGCTGTAAAAGATTCGTAGATATTGAGAACCGTCTAAATATTTCGGATGCTCGCCATTTTGGATTGTTATATGCATATGCCATAGAGTTATTTACCATTAAAGGAACATTATTGCCTAGGTTCATTATTAAAACTTTCACTTCGATCGCATGATTACGACACAAGAAATAAAAACTTAATTTTAAGATTTCGCACAGCCGCCATCTTGATGTTATGTAAACAATTGAACAAAATTAGATGCCAGTGCATTACAATATGTATAACCATTAACTGTACCACATTTCACTGCGCTCAGATGGTTAAATCATAAAAAAAGGGTATTAAAACGTTTCAACTTCGCTTGGCCGCCATGTTCGTCTTGTACTTTACAGGTTTATGAAAGTTACATAGATAAACTTGTAGCAGTGCTCTTTATCACCGTACAAAATGTTAGGTTGATATCATAAATAGCTTCGGAGATACTGAATGGCTGTGAAATATTTCGCACAGCCGCCATTTTGAGGTTATGTAAACAATTGAACGAAGTTAGATGTCGGTGCATTGCAATGTATATAAATATATACTGTGCCAAGTTTCATTGCGTTTGGTTAGTTAAATCGCGAGAAACGTCCATTTAAAAGTTGCAACTTCGCTTGGCCGCCATGTTGGTTTTGTAGAAACCAGGTTTTGAACGGTCACATAAGTGAATTTCTAGTATTGCCCTTTATCACCATACAATATTCCAGGGTGATATCGGTAATAGTTTCGGAGATATTGATTGCTGGTGAAATATTTCGCACAGCCGCCATGTTGGATTGGTGAGACGTAACAAAATTTGAAGGGCACGGTCGAGGTCACCGGGAATAGTGCTATGATCTTACCGAGTTTCATTGACATCTCTCGAACCGTTTAGATTTTATTAGGGGGGGACACACACACGAATCACACACACACACACACACACACGCACACACACACGGACAAAAGGTGATCTCATAAGCCTATTTTTTCAAAATTGAAAATAGGCTAAAAATGAAGCCCAAATGACAAGAAGGTTACCATCAACATAAGACAATAAAATGATAAAAATATGCATACAAAAACGAAAAAAAAAGTTAATTAACCTCCAAATGTAAAATACTTTGTTGCAATCAATGAGGTCTGATCCTCCTACGAAAACCTGCATATTTTGCCTTTTATAGCCAGTAGTGGAGTGGTGGTGCTTCTAACGAGTGTCATGGCCTCCTCGTGAGTCTAAGCCGATAACTCCCGATCCCGTGGTCCGATATTCACGAATAAAGTGTTGTTGGACTCGGGCTGATGGGGGCTTTGCTATGAACCACTCGTTATATTTTTGACAATTTCTTTGAAAATTTTTGTTTTCGAAAGTAGGTGTTGGTTTGAAAACCAAACATGATAGAATGTTGTACCATGGCTCAAACGAATGGTCATTATGACCTTTATTTTCAGTAATAAAACTTTTTTATTTTCTATGTTTTTTTGAAAACACTCAAATTTTGAAATTCCTATATTTTGGAAACTAGGAAGTTTACAAAAACGTTTGTTTGACGTAAATCAATGGTCCCTACCCCCTCGACCCCTAAATTAAATTTCAAGTCTCTAGGATAAAAACCTGACAGTAGTGTGGTAACACGTGTTCTACACTTCTTTTTGAAACCTCCTCGTATTTGCCCCGAACCTGATATCTCGCTAACCAATCATGGGATTTGAATATATAGGGTGTTCTAGCACTCGTAGTGAGGCCCCCTACTTTCCTATAGGCTCTTTATTTAATTAAAAGACCAAAACTGAAAGGTCATTCGCTTTTAATATCTCGCGAACCAATCATGCTAGAGGCGTGTACGAGAGGTCCAAGGACTCGAGCTGACGTCTTATTTGCTATGGACTACTCGTTATATTAAAAAAAAAATGGAAACTCGATTTTGGGGTAAACAAGTGTTTTTTGTGATTTTTGCTGATATCTCACGGACCAATAACGCTAGAGACGTGTACGAGGTGTCCTAGGACTCGGGCTAACGCCCCCTGTTTGAAACTATGTTTCAAATTTTGACAAAGGGCCTAACGACACTTTTGTTGAAAGAAAATATTAATTTTTCTTTACCTGTTTATAATGTTCATGAAGCGTGGTGTTGAGAGAGATGATACTGCTGGGTGTGTGTGTTTCAACGAACCTGTCGCTAACCACAAGGACCATGCTTAATAGAACAATCGCTATTTCGGCGGGTTGATGTATGACAGAGCGAGGGTGCGTTTTTCACACATTTTACCTTTGACGTGTAAACGGTGATGAGAACTTGGTTCTATGTTGGTCGAAGCGAGTACAGAAAACAAACTTGCAGACGAGCAGGAGGTGAATGTCATTTGAGCTTATTGGAAGGCGCTGATCTGACTTGACAACAGGTGCAATGGAAAAATGACAATGACGCTTGAAGGTGAAATAATCTGACCATCGTGGTGGCAGGGAAGAGCGAAAGGCATGTGATCACATGTGAAACCACATGAGGGGTAAACCAGTTACATCCTGTTTGCTTCGTACGTGACAAAATGCAAGTTCATGTGAAATTTGATCTACATCAGGTGTTCACCTTGGGTGTTAGCTGTCCACGTGCACGATAACTGTTAACAAGTCACATCCTGTTTTGCTTCGTACGTGACAAAATGCAAGTTGACGTGAAATTTGATCTGCCACAGGTGTTCACCTTGGACGTTAGCTGTCCACGTGTCCGATAACAGAATGTTCAAAGCGTGGGAATCGCTGAATCAGTAAAAAGTATGATGCAACTTGTGGGAATGATGTCACAACCAATAGATAGGCAAGTGTTGCGAACAGCAGTGGTGGGAGGTGAAGGGGGGGGGGGAGAGGGGGAGGGGTAATTTATGAGAGAACACAGGTGGAAAGAGAAAGAAATATGTGGAGCTGAGGACTGTACAAGTGGTGTACAACATGTGTGAATAAATAAAAGTGCACAGGTTCACACAACATGTAATTTATTGATCCAAGAATTGAACATAGAGTTAAATCCTAACCATTTAACTTATAGTTTATTTCCTTTTTATTTCAACACTTTTTCCACAAGATAATGCTTAGGAAATGCTGTTTTCTGAAGTTCATGGAGATAAAATCTACCTTTTATGAGTTGTTGGTTGAGGTCTTGGAGTATATAGGTGACTGGAGTGTCCAAGTTGACTTGACGAATTCGAAATAGTTCAGTCCCCCACTGAGGCGTGTAGCCCTTATTGAAGGCAGACTTAAATTTCCTCACACGAACAAAATCCCCAATTTTCAGTCGGTGACGTTTAGGATCGGCTGTTTTTATGGGGTTAAACAGTTTATCCAATCGCCGAATATTTTTAGTCACGAGGCGTGGCTTGGTCCCAATCGTTCTACGGTTGGTGTCATTGTAACGTGATACTAGCTCAGGTAACATGTCCAACCAGCGATAACTGCCCTGAGCGGTAAACGCTTTCCACATTTGGGTTTTCAAAGTACGGTTGAACCGATCGACCACACTGGCTTTGAGATTGATGTACGTGGTGTAATGGTGAATATACTTAGATTTGAGAAAACTGGAGAAATCTCTGTTGAAAAATTATTTCCCCTGGTCGGTTTGTAGTAACTGAGGTTGACGTTTGGAGTGTTGAATAATATGTTGAAAGGCCTTGGTAACTAGTGGACCAGACTTGCGACGCACAGGTTCATCAAAGGCCATTTTGGAATAGACATCAATGACGGTCAACATATAGCGTACACAGTCGTTAACGCCAGCATAGGGTATCATTTCAACCAAGTCAGCCTGCCAAAGTTCATCCACACCTCGTGAAATCACCTTGAGCCGTGGATAGTGACGCCTAGCTGGGCGATGCAACTCGTGAGCAATACCCATTTTAATGGGTGAGGGCTTAAACAATAATTTTGGCATTTCGAAGTTCTTGTTCAATTTCTTGAATTTCCCAATCGTGACCGGTATGGCTGGCTTGACGTGAAGCATGCAACAACTGTAGCCGCTGGACAAGCTTATTGGGATTGTGCCAGTAGGTAACATCCACAAGGGGTTTTAATGGTTTAAATATCACTCCCGAAGCGGATGCTTTACGACGAGTACTTTGACTGGTGGTAAACATTTTTGCAATGATGGTTTTATATTTTTGAGATATATTGGCATTCACTTGTTGCGTGGGATCATACTGTCGTTTGTGGGCATGGGTATCCAATAAAATTGATTTATATTTGTCAAGATCCTCTGACGTATAATCATGGGAAGAGGGGGTCCGATAAAAGAGCAGCTTTAACAGTCCTGGATTGAATTTATAATTGATATTTTTAATGACAGCTTTAGTACGAGCAAATTTAATGGATGAATCGCCAATTTTAAAATTATCATTCTCATGGCGAACACCATACGTGGTATCTGTGTTTCCAATAAATAGATCGGAGAAATAGGGTTCCAATGTTGATCCATAATATTTTATTAAAAAGGTTTTCAGTTGAGCTTTATGTTGAGGGGTGGCCAAGAGTTGCGAAAACGGAGACGCTCTGGAAGGGCAAGGTGTTTCGACCATGGCCAAGGATTTCTTTTTTCTCAAAAACTCTGCAAGGGGTGCGGCCTTTTTTGAGGCGTAAACACATGTTCCTCCTCATCCTCAACTTCGCTAACACTAGTCAAATCTTCCTGTTCCTCCTCCTCTTCCTCAGGGTCCTCGTGCAGCGTCTGCGTGGCTTGTGAAACGGTGGGTAGCGTTTCAGATGCCTTGAAGGAGGGTTTCAACATGGCTTTTAGTGGAGGTGCTAAATGTTGTTGAATAAACAAAGCATGATTTGCACGTGATCGTTTCAATTGACGAAACTTTTGGCGAATAGTATTTTTTGCTCTAATAATATGCTTTTTCAATTGACTCTATGCTAACGCCATGGTGTCTTGACAAATGACTTGACGGGGAATGAGACAGGGCCTTAAATAGCAATAAAATGATCAAACCCTAAGCGATACCGTCCTTGGTTGAGTTCACTTTGTTTGTCAATCATTAAACAGGCATGACGATGAGTGTTCCAGCAATTGGCACACAATTCTGTAAACATTTGAAAGGTCATATCCGGATTCACATGTTCATTATAAATGTGACGACTGTTCTTCTTGTCCTGACGAAATAAAACAATGACATTGGCATTGTCACGAATCAACTGTTTGGACATTTTAGAATACGTTTGTCCAAGATAGAAGCAATCGATATGTTTGTGACGACCCATGCTGAAATAGCTTTGAATGATACCTTGACGTTCAGTGGATACATCATCGAAAATCATGACTGAATCGGGCTTTACCTCATCCGGTGAAATCACATTTTCTTGCATGGAAAATGTAAAATAACCCATATTCTCTTTTTGTAATCCAGACATGACTTGATCCAGAAACACGTAGAGGGTTTGGTAGAGAGATTTTGCAAAAATATAAATATTTTGAAAACGCAGACCATTGGGTGCTGTAATGAGCGTTAGCAAAAGATTAGTCTTTCCACAGCCGGAAGGCCCCACAATGATGCAACGAATGGAAGATGGAAACAGTGAACCATGGCGTTGTACACGTGATGTGGGACAGAGATGGGAAACCATGTCCCCCACGGGGAATGACTCTTGCTGCTTAATAATCTTCATTTCAACTAAGACTTAGAGAGGCTAGCAGGCTGTCTATATACAGGACACCGAACCTTGTCATAGAAACAGTAGACTGGTACTACAGGTTGACGAAGGATGTCTTTGGACGTGCGTTGATGGCCAAAGCTAGGCCTGTCCCCATACATGATCCTAAACAAGAAACAGATCCTGCTAATAAACACTATCTGGATAGGTCAGTAGTGCCACGCACAAATCAGGGATATTATGACTTTAAGGGAAAGCGGTTAACCCATGTAAAACATCCTCAAGTGTCTACAGACGTTACTACGAAAAAGTATGTGGATAACAAATTGTATGAGTTTTATGACAAAGTGCCCCAGCTTACGGTGAATGGCTATAGCGCTAATCACCATCGGATTATTCACGTGGAAGACCCACAAGACGAAGACGATGTTTGTACCAAGCGTTACATGACCTATGAAATGAAAAGGCTTTATAAATGTATCCCATCTGTATTTTTAGTGTATCTGACAAATGAAAAACCTGTGAATGACAGAAACCATTTACCGCTAGTCCATGATCAGCACTTGACCTATGTGCTTGCTTCGGGTTTAAGCCACTATCGATTACACTATGATGGAACCATTCACATCAAATATGCCATACCTGATGAGAACCATTTACAAATAAAGATAAATGGTCATAGGATGTTGATCCATAACCATGAAATGGTCAATGCAGGTGACGAATTATCCTTTAATCTCATGTTGACATGGGATGAAAAGCAAGCGGGAAACACCATAAACGATTTCCCACTTTACGTGGAATTGGAATATACAGCCATGAAATAACCATCTGACGTTAGTTGTGATTTAAACTTTCTTGTGAAAGGTTGTTGGTCATTATCATCATGGTGAAACAAAGGTATGCGGTGAGAAAGACTAAAAAAAGGACTTTGTCCTTGGCAAAGCCTGGGCTTAAGACATTCGTGGACAAGCTCTTGCGAAAGAAAAAAAGAAAAAATAGTGTATTGACCATAAGGAAAGCCTTTCGAGCAGCACAGAGACATGTTATTCCAAAACGTCGGCGACAGGTTTCACACCAAGGGCGAGTGATTCCCGTCCCCAAACGAGCGGGATTTTTACCTGCATTATTTGCCGGTTTGGCTGCTCTAGGTTCACTTTTGGGCGTTGCCAGTGCAGTAGCGAAAACCATTAAAGCCGCGCAGCAGGGCAAGCAACAACTCAAAGAAAGTCAGCGACATAACGAAACGATGGAAGCGATTGCCATGGGGGCTAGAAATGCCAATTTAAAGCCAGCCTTTTATCAACAAGAATTTGGGATTTCACCATTTCGAAATATATACAAAAAATAACCTCAGCCATAGCAAGACATGCCCTGACGCATCAACAAGTGGAAAGCTATTCTAAACAACTAAAGCTTTCTCATTTTCGAGGTGTGTTTATGCGAAACCAATTACCCCCACGACCCTGGAAACAGGAATGTGCTGTTGTCAATTTGGATGATCACCGAGGACCAGGAACGCATTATGTAGCTTATGTCAAAGAGGGATCCATTGTATGGTACTTTGACAGTTTTGGGAATTTGCCTACGCCCATGGAACTAGTGACCTATTTTGGAAACAGGATCAAGATATATTATAATGTGAAACGTGAGCAAACGTTTAACAGCCAACAGTGTGGACGTTTGTGCTTAATTTTTTATATAAGACGCAGCATAAGCTAAAACGCCACCAGTATGTCGGCAGAAAGTAAAACATTTACAGTGCATGGACGTGGACCTGAAGTCAGCCTAGACTTTTATCCGTCTATCGAATTGAGTGAAAAACCCTATGGTTTAGGACTTGTTTCTCTTGAAACGTACAATCGAATATATGACATACGTGAAAATGTGAACAACAAGTTTTACTATGATGATTCTGTGCTCACCCTGAACTCTGGTGGATACACGATCGATGATATTTATGAACACATTTATGTGGTGTTCATCAATCAATATGGTTTAAAGTCATTTCTCGATGGAACGCGCAAGTTTGAACTTGTAGGAAATACCAACACTCATCGCTGCAGTATTTTCTCTACATTCAACATTGACTTTAAAACACGCCCCGATTCCGTTGGTCCATTACTAGGATTTAAACCACGTGTGTTGGAACCCAACTAGAAACATGATTCGGACCATGAAGTGAAATTCATTGAGGACCATCATGGGTCGGTGACATGTAATATTATTAGCGAAGTGTACACCAATCAAGAACCATCGCATTCGCTTTATGACTTTATTGTGAGATCGCCCAATGGGTATATTATTCGTGAAAACCCTCCAGTGGTGCTTTTTCATTCTGTGGCTGTCGATAGTATTAGTAATATAACATTAAGACTGATCAATAGAGATCAACAACTCATTGATCTAGATTCTACCACACCAGTGATTTACAAGTTGGTGCTAAAGCCACAATGAAGTTTGTGTATAAAGCAACAACACCGTCTAGGAATGGTGTTAGTTGTTTGCCACGTGAATACACGTTAACATCTGAAGGCAAGCAGATTTTACAGCATTTGGGTTTCCACATCAACCCTCATAATGAATTCTATCCTAGAGACAGCGAACCGCATCGAGGAGCAACCAGGAGTGGTAAGAATTGATCTCCATTCCTATCAAGCACAAACACCTGGTCTCAATAACAATGATGAAATTCAATTTGATATCAACAACCAAGATATTTACAGCCTACCGCATGAAAGTGTCATTCAGATTGAAGGTCGGCTCACCAAAGCCGATGGCTCTACACCCACTACATCCATGTTGGCCAACCATGGTTTGGACTTTCTGTTTTCTGAAGTACGTTACGTGATTAACGATATCGTGGTGGATAGCACTCGAAATGTGGGCATTTCCAGTGTCATGAAAGTGAGGAAGTGAGGAAGAAGGTAAAACACTTTGCATGGCAGGTTGGTGTCCTGACTCGACCAATGACTGGTTGGTACACACCGATGGGACCTTTACTGGATATTTACCTCTTAAACTGATTTTAGGCTTTGCCGAAGATCACCAACGCATTGTGGTCAACGCAAGGCAAGTGCTTTATCTAGTGAGAGACAGGAGTGATAATAATGCACTCAAGGGAGCCGACAATGCCCCCATAGATTCAAAAATTCAACTACAACGCTTGCTATGGAAAGTCCCCCATGTGACCCTTGAAGATAGAAAAAAACTGGACATACTCAAAATGGTAAAGAGAGATATGCCTCTACCCATGGAATTTAGAAGCTGGGCACTCCATGAGTATCCGCTATTGCCCACCACCAACACACACAGTTGGTCTGTAAAACAGCTCTCTATGCAGAGAGACCTCTCTACCTGATCGTAGGTTTTCAAACGAATCGCAAGTATCAACAAACCAAAGATGCCACGCAAATTGATCACCTGCAATTGAGAAATGCACGTCTTTTCCTCAACGGAGCTGTGTTTCCCTATGAAGGACTGGATTTGGATTTTTCAAAAAATTAGTTTGTCCCCCTGTACGACTTGTTTTCTAAATTTCGATGGTCGTATTATCAAAAAGAGAACGGCCCCATGCTACTACCCCAAGCGTTTAAGGCAAGAGCACCACTGATTTTCTTTGACTGTTCTTACCTGGAAGAGTCTGTCAAGCCATCCAATATCGACATTCGACTAGATTTTGAAACGCATGACAATGTACCAGCCAATACCACGGCCTACTGTTTGATTATTCATCACAAACAAGTCAACTGTTATCCACTATCCAACCAAGTGACGAGTGTATAAATAACAGGTCATTCCACGTCAAGCCGCTCAGTCATGTCTTGCTTTAAAGCCTCAAGAGACGTCACATCCATGAATTTAAACTCTGAGGAACAACGTTTCAAGACTTTTGCCACATGGCCAGTGCCCTTCATAAACCCTCAAGCCTTGGCGGCCGCTGTATTCTACTGTTTAAAAGCAAGAGATGAAGTGAAATGTGCCTTTTGTCCCATCATCATAGACCAATGGCAGGAGGTCGATGAACCCATGCAGGAACATCAGCGCTGGTCACCCGCCTGCCCCTACCTGTGTAGAATGGAAGTGGGAAATATACCCTCTCATTCAAGCTATCCCTCACTTGTGTCTCTGAGTGATAAAAAAAACAAGTTACGATACGTGTGGACCGTATGGTGTCCATGGTGCTTCAGTGAGCAGCTCACCATAAAAACGCCTAGTTTAGAGACATTGGGACATCATCGGTGTTATGGACGTTACAAACACAAGAGACTATATTGTTGTATCAGTTGGTATCGTCCTTATCCCAAAATGACAAAAGCATGTAAGATGTGTTATGATAATAAAATGATGTAATGCTTAAATTCTTATTTTTGCATGTCCCCCTGTCCCACCCTAACCTCAATTTGAAAATAGCATGGCAGGTAAGTCCATGTAATGATCACACTTTAGTGGTCGATCGTCAGTCAGTCGTCAGTTGAACTTGGTCCAGGCAAGCGTCAACATGTTGCGCACACTCATTGTGGATTGCCAAGGGTTTAAAATTGGTGACAACAAATGTATATTTAAACAAGTGGCCATTATCGATTGTACCACGTTTTGGATATCGCAAGCTACGCATTTGCTATTTAAACCACCCCATGCTTTTGATTTGTTGTGTGAAAAAGACCGTAAACAAACCCAGTGGATTGAAAATCATAGGCAACTAGACTGGACTCAGGGAACCATTTCCTATAAATATTTGGACGTGGTCATGAAAGCACTTTTGTCCTCGGCCAATGTGGTATTTGTGAAAGGTAATGAAAAACGTCAATGGTTGCAACCATTTTTGGCATCTTACTGCCAATGTATCGACCTCATGAAGTTGGGCTGCCCCTCCCTGCTAACGCTCATGGACACTTGTTCCTGTGGCAACATTACCCGTACAGCCCTATCGCATGCGTGGCATTTCTTTCATTGGTTAACCACCCATGCCTGCTGGGAGTTGTTGAACAAAATTGTAACTCAAGATTTACCTGTGAATGACGCCAGTGAGATTTCTACAAGCGACGTGTAAACATCTACAGCACGTGATACCATGGAGAAAGGCAATGCTACGGACAAAGCCATCGGCAAGTTCTTTGTGTGCAAAAAGAAAATAGACAGTTTTACCAAAGAGGAACTCTTGGCGCTCCCCAAGTCGTTCATTAATTATGTGGCCGCCAACGCAGTGAAAGAAATCTGGCAACATGTACCAAAATCATGGACTCAAGACCCTGTGTTGAGTGAATTGCAACCCTGTACGGATTACGATCACCATAAGCAAGTGGCCATGGTAAAAATACCGTCTATGCGTCAGTGTGCGACTTGCCAGCTAGTGAAACTGTATCACGGTCATAAAAGTCCATGTAAAGACTTTGTTGAATCATTCCACGGGTGTCATGGCGAGGAAAAGCAACAACAACAACAAACACAAACAACGTCCACAGAGGAGGAGGAGGAAGACCAAACCTTTTTACCATCAATGGAAAAGGATATGCCAGACCTGTACTGGCAATGGCGCCATTGACAAAGTGATTCAATACTTACCTTTCGAAATCCATCTTCCAGGTTATCGTTTTTGCGGCCCTGGAACACGTCTCGAAAAACGTTTACAACGTGGTGATGTACCCATTAATCTTTTGGATCAAGCATGCAAGGAACATGATCTTTCTTATCGCCATAGTCATCCTGGTTTAAGACATGTGGCAGATAAATTGTTATTGAAGAAAGCTAAACAACGTTTCACATCCAGTGATGCCTCAGTGGGTGAAAGGATGGCAGCCCTAATTGTCATGTGTGCTATGAAAGGATAGTTGGTCATGCATGGACATAACCATTGAGGAATGGAGGAGTGAGGAATTGGGATTTGTTTGTATTCTATTTTTCTTTTGTTAATCCTCTATGGCTAGGAAATGAAAACAAAGGTTTACCAGAGCACGAAGTTGTGTTATTTTTATTTTTTTGAAATCATGATGTTGATGGCTGATTTTTCATTTTACACATTTCACACATGATGAATTCACACACTTCATTTGTCATTATGCAATTTACAGATTTAAAAAAGTTTGTTTCAAGTTTTGCGTTTTTGATGATATGGATTTTTCCAGTTTGTTGATGACACATTTTAAACAATGTCCGTTTGAAGTTTTTTGAATTTTCAAATTTCACACATGGCCATTTCCAGTTTTTAAAAATGTCCATTTTAAGTTTTGCGTTTTTTTTTTGGTGATATGGAAACATGGATTTTCCATTTGCTGTTTTCACATTTTTCCATTTGGTGTATGTCGAAAGTTGAGATTTGACAATGATGTTGATGCAAGTTCTTGACCATGGCGATGCTGCAATGTGTTTATGGGTGTTTGGAGAAACGTTGAGGTCTACGACTACTGCAGGTAAGACTGTTTTTACAAAAATAAAGTCTTTTGACTGCCCCATTTCAATGAAAAAACGAAACTATTGAAAACAAAATGAGTATATAAGTGATCATTTACCCCCTCCCCACCTACCCACCCTACCTCGCCGTGTTTGCTCTGGTCAACCATACACATCAGCTTTCTCTCTCTCTCTACTCATATATTCACACCTGTCTTTGGGAACAAACACAACCACTTTATTTATTCACAAAAGCACATTCTCGACATGCACACGCATCCCAAAAGAACTTTTTAGTTTACCATTTACATTACGAAAAATAATTAAATACTAGTTATTAAAGTTACTAAAAATCTTACTTATTTCATATTTACAAGAAAAACTCAACTTTGTACATCGTTAAAAGAATCAAACTATTTACCAATAAAAAAATTTAAAATAATAAGGTTGCATAGAACTTTTTTTAAAGAGCAAAAGGTCCAAGTGATGGGCCACTATTTACAAAATCTACTATTTACAATGGCAGAAACCAATATTTACAAAATACTAAATCTACAAGTTACATAAAGCTATGTCCCTAAACGATTAAACTGTGAAATCACACCTCCTCCTCCTTGCGATCATACCCCCAGGGCAAGCTGGTGAGCAGGTCATCAGCCCACACACGTTTTTTATACATGGAGGCGAGGGTGCGTTTTCTCTGTTCCACAAGATACAAATGATGGTTGCTGGATTGTATCCTGCACTGTGTATGAGACATAGTTTTGCCACTGCGTAAAACAGCTAAGTAATCGTCTACACGTAGCGATTTTACCACTGCTCTACCTTCACCTTTTGCTCTTTTGGCTTCCTTACAGTCGAGTGTGCGGTAAGCATACATTTTTGAGGCCAAACCTACGAATTCCGTCATAATGGAATCACCGCATTCATCTTTTAAAACGCCCATTTCCTTCTTGTTTTTTATGGGCAGCTGAAACACGTTATCAGCGCTATAGCATGAGGTGTCGAACCATTCACTATGCTGCCTCATGACGTCATAGGGGTTGCAGTGGCGAATGTGGTAAATGAATGAGTCCGTATCCATATACAAAAGAGAGACGTTCTCAAAATCCTATTTCTTGGCTAGCCATGTTCACATCAAATTCTGACACTTGTTTCTCTGTCAGCCAAGCAAACTTCCCATAGGGCAAAGGCTGACTCATGGCGTAACCGTACAAATTATTCACGTCATAGTACATTAAGTACGATTCTGGTTTGTCTGGTGAATAATCAGGCATGTAGACATTGTTCGCTTCGGCATGGCGCTGGTTAAGTGACACAAAGCCGCCACGAATGCCCTTTTAAAAAAATAGAACCATGTCTACGTCAGTGAGTAAATCCAATTCCACTTGAGTGTATTTTAAAGCGGCATCAAACGAGAGTCCAGGACTCGTATCATAGTGAGCCGGGTCAAGACCGTAAATGTGTTGACACAACTCACGGAATTTTTGAAACACATCGGTGAGCAGCAATACATCCAATTTTAGGTAATGCAAGGTATATTCACTTAGCGTCTTAATGCCAAACACTCGCCAAACTTGAAATGCAATTGCATAGTCTTCATCGGAAACGGTACTGCGTGTTAGTTTCGTGTAAAATTTCTCTTGTGGTGGGAGTTCTCTTTGCTTTAACACGTCGCAGCTGTTGCTGAAATCATACGGGAATATTCTTTTCCGAATGCACAATTGATATTGGTCAGGATCATTAAAATGCATTCTAGTATTTTTTAATTCCTCCTCATTCAAGCCATTCACAAGGCTGTCTAGCGAGGATGCCATAAACTTAAAGGAATCCAAAAATCGAATGCTAAAGTCGCCCAACCACCATGTCAGGGCTGTAAAACGCTCATGGTTTTGGGGAGCCCTTGTTGACATGACCCGATTCACGAATCAAAAACTGAATGTCATAATTCGCCAGATTGTGGAAAAAGACTCTGATGAAACGAGGAGCTGGAAAGTTCAAATTGCATTTACTATGCGCAGCTCCACGAATCTCCCCCGTAAAGTGCGAGTGGTCTCTGACTTTTTCCTCTCCACTTAAAATAGGCTTTTCGCAAATATGGCATGTCATGGCATGCTCATACTGCTGCTGCTGTTCTGGAGATAGGCTCATGGGTACTGGGTGGTCCAGTAATTTCTGTACATCATGAGCCAACTTGACAAGTTCATCCAAGAACCATTTGGCACAATATGGCCCCTCACGGTATTTGTAAACGGTTTGTGTGGGGTCATAGGCACACACCACATTAAATCCAATGGCAAAGGTTTCATGTTTTTGAATGCGTGTGGTTGAGCTAATGGTGGGATCTGGTTCACATTCCGCCATGGGTGTGATGAGAGCTTCAAAATCTGCGTATACCACATGGGGAACAGTGTCACGCTTGTGAATGTCCTTAAACTTTAACACAGCCTTGTCCCCTTGTGGTAACATCAATCTCACCGCTTCCTGAGAAACGCAATCTACCCTATGACGTTTCAAAAGCGTAGGGGTTTTAAAATATTGCAAGCAACGGTCACAAATATGTTCCTTATGTTGATCATTGGATGCTTGACTGCTTAGCAATCTACTCAAGCTTTTAATCAGGCAATAGTGATTCACCTCTCCTACATATAAATATAAAAGATGAATGTGGTGTCGTTTCGGTTCTTTTGTGGCATAAAGAGGACCCACAATCTCATCACCATTAAGGCCATACTGTGCCCGTTTAGACCGGAGTCCGCACGACCACATATGCATTTTACCAATAATCAGTCAGCACGAGAGTCAAAATATTCCGGAGCGCCAAATGGGTTAAAGAAAATCGCAAAAACGACATCAAATAAAAAATGCTTTACTGATTTTTGGCTCAATGCAACAATAAGGATAGAAGGAGATTCAATTGGGTATAACACATCAAGTAAAATTATCTCAGTTTATTTTGAATTTAAAATTGACTGCAAAGATGCTCAAAGCAGCATCACTCACGTGTGGCGATCCACACTCCTATTTACACAATATACAGAAATTTTCCAAACACATTTGACAATTATTTTTTGGAAACACAAGTCTGATTGTTAGTCCTGTAGACTGTGTTCCAAAATTATTTATAATTAATGATTAAATCCAGTTCAAATTTAATTGTCTCTACTGGAAATATCGTAGTTCACTGTTTGAATTTTTACATAATATTAACACTCGTAGAATAAATGTTCATAGAATTTTTAACTTTCACTTATTTTTCCAGTTTCAAAAATATATTGTCGAAAAATATTATTATCATTGAATCAACACAAATTATTTACACATATTAATAACATCTGAAAAGTATTAGACCTTGAGCATAGCATCGAAGAACTTGTGCGAAGCACAACAAAAATTAATGGTTCTTCTGACATTAAACATTCGAGAAGTGACTCGATTATGAACTTCCAAGTTCCTAACAAAATATATGACTTCTGAATCATCAACTTGATCAATAAATTGTTGAACCATTCAACTATTCAATTTTCCACTTGGAATCATTATTATAAAAAATATTTATAATTATGGCCATTTTTAGCAACTTTCACAACTTGCAATTCTTCGACAGAATGCGGAAATAAGAATTGTAGCTTCATAATAAATTCATTCAGTTCATGGCACTAGGATTGAAATTATCCTTCAAATTATTCGTGGTTAAAGAATAATTTTTAATTGGCAGTGGCCCGCTCTATTATTTGTGTAGGAACACAATATTCCAACAACAATGGCAAAAAGGTCTTCCTCTGAAGAAGAATAAACTACTATCATGACAAATCCGGGTTCTAGCAAAATCAAAGTCTAAATGGAATTCGTAAACAAGGTTGAAATAAGAACTGATGGTTTCTAAGAAATAACCTTCGGGTCATTCATACGACGAAATGTGTAGTTCCAATACTCCTACTATAAACCTGAGCCATCGAACCTGCTATTTGATTGATGCTCGAAAAAACCTCCTCATTCCTGCGACTTAAACATGCGCACCTGGGAATGGCATTTCAACTACTCCACACACATAAATTTTATTCCCAAAATTTATACAATAAATCAAGCCTCTGCTTGTTATCAACACTGGAAGATTAATAAACTTACAAGTTTATTTTATTTTACCATTCAGTTCAACCCGTGAATTTACCATACATATGAAAATCTTTATTTCACTTTCGAGTGTATTTACGTCATGATTTTATATAAATACAAAAATATCCTATTTGATACAAATATCAATTGCTTCCCGTTTCATGCCTCTCCGTGTCATCTGAAAAATATACTTTGCTCATTGCAAATATCAACTGTTCAACCAGAACTGACATGTTGGTTGAATGCGGGCTTGCGCTAACCACTCTCCTTCGGAAAATCACCTGTTCCAAACTAGAAATGATTAAACTACTTCATAGGCTCTCTCTCAATACATATGATTATTAGAAAATATAATATCCAAGAATTATTTAGAAAAATTATAAAAATTATTATTATTATCATTAGTGGATTATTATTATTATTATTATTATTATTATTAGTGGATTAATTTAAATATATTTAATTATCATCTCATTATGTGAGAATCCACATGTTCGAACTTTCGAATATGGAAAAAATATCCATTCCTCAACAAAAATAATTATTAACTTTTACAGTTACATCGGCTGATTACCGTGATTTCCCAAAAATATGAAAAATTCAAATAAATGCTCGATATGCTCGGTCATCGATCCTAAACTGTTCTGAGTGCTGAAAATACTCAGTATAACTCTAATATGTCTTGCGTAAATCATTGCAAGATTTAAATACGAAGAAAAATAAATGTGTTGGTCATCTGCAGAAAAATAGTTTGTTCCAATTAGCTAGGCATAATATAATTCAAATGTGGCTTACATTTCTTGATGGTCTTGAAGCGTAGCGAACCTGGTCTGTACCAGATTTATCCATAGACATGCCCTATCGGACAAGCACGTATAATCCTTGTATCGGCCGCCATTATATACCCACAATCCGTCTAGTCAGACATAGTGGTAGTATCTCTTGACGTTTGAATTAACTGTTGTTCCATTTTAATATGGGATTCTATCAAAGCCATAACAGTTTGTTTAAATGGGGTCAGATCTAAGTGATCTATTCTTAGATATGTCAGTTGTAACATAACTCACGGTAATCTTATCAATACAAGAAGACACTGACAGTCTAACCAATCAACGGCTGTTCTGAAGATCGTTCCCTGGGCATGGTTTAACACCATCTACCATGCGCTAAGCAACCTGTAGTTTCCCTTGCGTAGACTAATGAACACCACCGTGACAGACTGGTCTTCAGTGTACTGATAGATCGAAGTGGTTAACAAGTTACCAATATGAAAACTGACTGAAATGGACTTAAACATCCAAGTATTAGGTTATTACTGGACTGTGACAAAGTACTAATTCTAGACAAAGTCTAGCATATGTCCATGTAGAAACCTAAATATTTCCACTAATGTCTGTAGAAAAAAAAATTCAATCACCTCAGTGATTCTCCTCGCCGGAAACTTACTAAGTTCCACTTCGTAGCGCAGCACTTTTTGTGGCTATCACAACTTTGAAAATTACTTCTGCGTAGATCCGGCAACCATGTGCCTTGGCTCAGCGTAGCAGCAACTTGCTCTGCAAGTGCTTGTGTTGAAGTGAGCTAACCATGCCTGCGCCAGCCGGCTTTTATTCAAAACTGCCAGGGTCACGCGTCATCAGCTGATATCTGGAAATCCTCATATCTCTGGTATCCCTGGTCCGATTTACTTGATACTAATCGCATTCTCTTTCATTTGGCCGTGCCAGTAATCTGATCCAAGTCTCAAGTCTCTACTCCATGGTTAACTATTTAATCAATAAATAGCCTCGACCTCTGCTATTACTCGCTACGTCACTTGACATGCAAGTATCGGTAAATTCTTTCCAATTGCTTCGAGAAGCAATGTAGCGCGATATTCAAATATCTCAACTTTCAAAAGCGGCTGTAGCCTTTCCCTTGATATCTAGGTGTCTGAATCTTGGAATACCCATTCCTAGAGTTGGGCACAATACACCATGAACGAAAAGTCATGGTTGTCTTGTTCAAACCTATGGATCTCGGTTAAGTCCATAGGGAACGACACTCGAGTTAAATTTAAAGTTTGTTTCAATTCTTCAAACTTGGCCTTGTACTTTCCTGGTCGAGAACCATTACGATCTTGTGCTGGCTGCAAATACGCGGCCACACACCACAGGAAGCAATTATTGTCATAATTCTTTATATTCACCACAACCTTTTTCAATGCTATTGCTGGTGGTGTTTTAATATAGCTAGACCCAGCATTCAACGGGTTGAATTGACAAATGTTGATTTGCAAATAATGAATTTTGTCTAACGCTAAACAATTGGGTCCTTGTTGCAGTTTATCAAATTTTGATAGCAAGGCATTCACCACATGGCTTTGATACCACTGTTCCAAATTATGGGCTATCAAAGCTCTTGCATTTTACTGCAAATATAGAATGTCTCTTTATGCTCTACGTCCTTCTTTTAGGTAGATTTCTTTAGAAAGCTAACTATTGCAATGGGTCCCATGTTTCGGCTTCCGGAAAATTTCGACATATCTTCGCGTTTCACATCCCCCAGACCCCAAAACCACCGTCAGTTCAAAAGTTTATATATAATTTATGTATATATGTATATATATATATACAGTGTGGTCCACCCGCCCCTTATTTTTTTTGGAGGAAGGCAACCCAACTAACGCGTATATCACAGTCATCCTAAAAACATTAGTACGTCCATTGTACAACTTTACTGTTGAGTACATCCTCGCGAATATAGTAGAAATCAATAGTGGCAGTGTTCTTTCAATGACCTCAAATATAATGCATGATTGAAACGATCAGAGCTCCGAATAACACCTTCTTACGTTTGGACAGGAAGTGTCTACGAATAGATTCAATACATGCCAGCAATACACTATGGTTCTCGGTAGCTATGGTGGCTAAATCAAGAATTGCTAGAGTAGCGTCGACGAAGTCTCATTGTAGTAGGTTCGAATCTTGAACTAGTACATTTTTTTTGCTTTATGTCGTTTATTGTGGATGTATTATGGACGCATATCTATCTGTTCCAACGAGTGATTTTTATTTGGTCCTCAAAAGGACCGTACTTTTCCGATGGTACGCAGCCAGATTGGACGATGACATAACGATCAGTAGAACGAAAGCAAGGTATCCTGTATATTCAAGGTATTAAGTGTTCGAAATTTTGACCACCTTTGTTTAAATGAAAACTCCGACTAAATCAGACGACCCACATAACAAATAGATTTGTTATGTGGGTAGGCTCACGAATAAATACATCAGACCGAAACTATAATTTCTTTCAACGGCTTCTGTGCGAAAAGCGATTGCTATACAATTACAGTAATAGTTAGTTAGTGAGGTTTAAAGGGGCGGAACTACGAGGTCATCTGCCCCAAACATACAGTAAATACAGATAATTATAATGTTATTGGTTTTACGTCCCTTTTAACTACTCTGGCTTTTAGAGACGTAGGGGTGCCGGAATTTTGCTCCGAAGGGTATCTTCAACGTGCCAGTAAATCTACTGACACGGCTCCCTCGCATTTGTGCACCCTCAAAAGCCAGCTGACTGCGCCAGGATACGAACCTGCAACCTTGGGCACAGCAAGCGAGAACGTTACCGCTGAGCCTCGTATCAGGGAAGTAATTACAGAACGTGTCATATTATTATAAATATTGAACTATTAAAATTCTAATTATCACGAATAGAGTCGCCTCCGTTGCGTAGTAGTCAGCGTGATTAGCTGCCACCCCAGACGTCCTGGGTTCGATTCCCGGCTCTGCCACGAAATTTGAAAAGTGGTATGAGGACTGGGACGGGGTCTGCTCAGCCTCGGGTGGTCCAAATAAGTAGAGGGGTTCGATTCCCACCTCACCCATCCTCAAGGTGGTTTTCCGTGGTTTCCCACTTGGCTTTCGGGCAAATACCGGGATGTTACCTACCGTATGGCCACGGCCGCCTCCTTCCCTTTTCCTTGCCTGTCCCTCCCGATCTTCCCCTCCCTTCCCATCCGTCAAGAGGACCCTGTTTGCTTTGCAGGTGAGGCCACCTGGGTGAGGTGCTGATCCCACCTCCCCAGTTGTATCTCCCAGACGAGATGTTTCAAGCTCCAGGACACTGCCCGTAGAGGCGGTAATGATGGGATCCCTCGCCGAGTCCGTGGGAAAACCTAACATGGAGGGTAAAATCGACTAAAAATATAATAATTATAACGAATACTATCCATCCATGGTTTTGAACAGTATTTAGGGAAAATAGCCATTTAAATGAGACAAGAAAATAACTTTCCCTATCGTCTTCGTAGATAATGTGAACAAAACCAAGTTGAAATCTTGCTGTAGGAGGTAGGGAGGGTATAATAAAATAGCTAAAAAGAATTTTAAAAGTCTGCCGTTGGATAGTCTTGAACCCGGGATCTTCGAAAGAGCGAGCGGGCGCAATAACACTTGCACACATTTTCAACACACTCTGGAGGTTTTTGTTGCGCTTCTTATTAACGCGTATGGTAAAACATAAAATTATTACAGTTAGATCTTAAATATTGATTGGAATGCATTCAGTACCAAGCATGTTTTCTAATTTACTTAAAGCAAGTTTCGCGACCGTTTTGCGTTATTTAGGCGAATTAACTACAAATAATGCCCTCAACGACAGCCCTTCGGTTTTATTTCATACAACTTAGCGTACAAAATACTAGCGTGTGATACACTTCGGTAATACAAGCGAGTATACTGACGAAGAGAACAGAATCATACAGGATTTTGTACCAGCGATCACAGCAGCTTCCTTGTCAGCGAGTGTCGTGTGATACAGGCCTAAAGATATGCTAAGACTATTTGTTAAAATTTAATAACAAAACAAGATGTTCGGTAAAGAACGTATAGCCTACTTTCTCCTAAATGAATGGGTATTGTTATAATTCGTTGTCCTTTTCAAGGAGTATAATTGAATGTTAGTTGTAGTAGCTTCTTGAAATACAACGTGCTATACGGATATTATACATGAATATGATGTGCCCTTTGCTAGTGCTACCTCGGTAAAAAAAAAACAACATTCAATTCGGTTTCACCGTGTTTGAATTGATATGGGGAATCGATTTGCACACATACATGGTCGCTATCTGCGAACTATTGGGTTGATGACCTCGTAGTTCAGTCAAGAGATGCTTCCCACAAAAAGGTATGTTGTTGACAAATTTGGTAGAGATCAAATGATTAGGTTGGTCGTAATTTGATTTAAGCTTTTAACATTTCGGTGGCCGCCATTCCGTTTCGGTCAAGATGGCGGCGATATAAAACATGACACTGAGGTGGCCTTTGCTAGTGCTACCTCTTTATCAAACTTCGTTCCATTAGGTTTCACCGTGTTTGAAAGGATAGGGGGAATCGATTTGCACACATACATGGCCGCCATCCGCACATTATTGGCCTGATGACCTTGTAGTGTGGCCAAACGATTTTCTATACATAAAGGTATGTTGTTGTAAAATTTGGTAGAGATCAGATTATTAGGTTGGTCGTAATTTGATTCAAGCTTTTAACATTAGGATGGCCGCCATTAAGTTTTCGTCAAGATGGCGGCAATATAAAACATGGCACTGGAGTGCCCTTCACTAGTGCTATCTCAGTACCAAATTTCGTTCAATTCGGTTTCACCGTGTTTGAATTGATTGGGGGAATCAATTTGCACACATACATGGCCGCCATCTGCACGCTAATTGGATGATGACCTTGTAGTTCAAACAAACGACGCTCGCCATATAAGTATATGTTGTTGCAAAATTTGGTGGAGATCGGATGATTAGGTTAGTCGTAATTTGATTTAAGCTTTGAACATTTTGGAGGCCGCCGTTACGTTTTCGTCAAGATGGTGGCGATATAAAACATAACACTGAGGTGTCCTTCGCTAGTGCTACCCCAGTACCAAATATCGTTCAATTCAGTTTCACCGTGTTTGAATTGATAGGGGGAATCGATTTGCACACATACATGGCCGCCATCTGCCAACTATTGGGCTGATTACCTTGTAATTTAGTCAAAAGACGCTCGCCATATGAATATATGTTGTTGCAAAATTTGGTAGAGATCGGATGATTAGGTAATTCGTAATTTGATTTAAGCTTTGAACATTTGGGTGGCCGCCATTACGTTTCCGTCAAGATGGCGGCGATATAAAACATGACACTGAGGTGCCCTTTGCTAGTTCTACCTCTGTACCAAATTTCGTTCAATTAGGTTTCACCGTGTTCGAATTGATAGGGTGGGGGCAGACATTCAGAGTACATACACTCACACACACACAGACACACAGTCGCACACACACACACTCACACACAGACACACAATTTTTGGCCCTGTGTAGATCTCATAAGTCTTCTTTCATTTTTTGCAAAAATCGAAAGTATGCTAATAATACCATGGGAAATTCTAAGGAATATGTATACTTCGATGCAAGCACTGGCGATCAGAATACCCTTCGATATGTTGTTGTTTTGTTTCATGTGAGGGGCTAGAACATCGCGGTCATTTAGCCCCGTTTACTTGGGAGTGTGTGTAGAATTTGTCTGATAACCTGAGTTATTGCGGGCTTATAATGATGTGTGTATTTGCAATTAAGGATTGGGAAGGAGGCGGCAGTGGCATTAAGATAGAATCCGTCCCGGAATTTGGCCGGAGTAGAAGTGGGAAACCACGGAAATCCATTTCCAGGGTGGCTGAGGTGGGAATCGAACCCACTTCTTCTCATATTTGCTTCACGAGACTACGTGTACCCAATTTCAGCCCTCAGACAAATATTACATTTCTTGGCAAAGCTGGGAATCGAACCCGGACCTCCGGAGCGACACTTCGATATGTTATATTAATATTCATGCCAGTTTTTAAATTTGCTGCCATTACAGGTCACGTGGCATAACGTACCAGTTCGATCGTATTCTCGTAAATAAATCACCAAAATTCAACGTATTCGTCCCAAAAATACGTCGTAAGGCAATAAATGTGGCAATGTAGTTACATTCCCACTAAAATGGAATGTGGGCTTTCGTTCAAAAAAGTATGCCTACTACTGGATTCGAAGCAAAATTCTACCCGCTCGCGCCCATCATGTACGGTCAGGCTTTAAACCTGTTTTTTTTTATTAGCTCTTTACAGAATTACAGAATTTTCAGATATGATAAATACCAGACTAATACATCACAAGAAATCCAGATAGTGTCCATATTTATCGTACAATTGTCCACTTTCACTAAGCTTCCAACGCTCTTTTTGCAGGTGATACCTGAGATCCAGGAAAGAGAAATGTTGATCATTGTCCATCACGAAGTGTACATATTGGCCCATTATCCACACAATGGCAGTCTGTTTAATTTGGGGGAAGGCGGTCACCGACAAACGAACCAACTTCCTGTCATCAAGGTCATCCGAGGGCACATTTAATAGTTGACATACTTTTCCCTTACACCACAGCCACGTGGAGGCAACTCGCGTGCATGATGTGAAGCGGTGTATCGCCGTATCAGTTTGACCACATATAGTACACCATGGGTAAGCTTCAAGATGGATGGTATATCGCCGTAGAGCGGTTGGGATGAGATCGTTGAGGAAGATAAAAACTTGGGAGTGTACAGCAGAAGAAATGGACATAGCCCCAAAATTTTTCCAAACAGTGGGCCAATGGACATAGAGGGTGGTGGCCTCTATTCGCGGTTTGGAGTGTACCACTTGCCGCAACATGTTATAGATACTTTTCGTCGTTGGAACAATCCCTGATGGCAATTGGCGAACAGTTTCCAGAAGGTGCTGTTGATGGTCCCTAAATATCTTCGGCAAAGCTCTATCACAACCACGGGCTGTGTTTCGAATATCTTTGTATAGCGCTTTCGTAAAAGTGTCATGTTGGGAAAGAATGGTGATATCGTTCTTGCAGAGGAGTGCACGGCATTTCATGCCATGAGCTGTTAGCCCTAGCCCGCCTTGCCGGGATGGGAGATACAACTGTTCCCGTTGTACTCTGAACAAAAATCCTTGCCATATAAACCAACCTGTATATTTTGCCAATTGGCTCTCAAACATTTTGGGAAGTGGGAAAAGTTGTGCGACATACCATATTTTAGAGAGCGCAAACACGTTGAGGACCATGACCCGTTGCACTATATTGAGGTTTCTTTGACCAAATTGGATCAGGACTCCCCTAACTTTGGCAATGACCTTAGTCCAGTTAACTTGCACTGTGTCCAGAAGCGATTGCTTCCAGGTAATGCCAAGAATTTTCACCTCATTTACTATCCGGAACCAGGGCTGTGGGGTAATCACTGAGTTAGTATTGAGCGGAAGCAAAGCAGTTTTCTGGGGGTTCGATTGTGCTCCAGAGGCGATATGGTAGAGCTGAAGGACGCTATCGATGTGGGAGATGTCTTCTTCATTGCGGATCAATATTGATACGTCATCAGCATAGGCGCACATTCCAAAAACATGTGTGGACAGTTTGTAACCCTGTAGCTTCACCTGGGTAGTCCGAATGAACGGTTCAAGGCCAATGACAAAAAGTAGCATAGAAAGGGGACATCCTTGCCTAACTGATCGTTGTATTGGAATAAGAGGGGAAAGAAAACCGTTGACGAGCACTCTAGACGTAGCATTACAATTAATCATACGAATGTAGTCAATAAGGATTTCAGGAAATTCGAAGTGTTGCAAGACCATGTACAAGTATTCATGACTGATGCGGTCGAAAGCTTTATCAAGATCTAAGGTGAGAAAACTCATTGGCTCAGTGGGGAGCATTTCGGCTTTTAGGTGTAGGTCCCGTAGTATCGCTAAGTGTGTTAACAGAGTTCTTCCAGGAATACTGCAACATTGCTCATCACCAATGATATCAGGTAGAACAGTCTTCAATCGGCATGCAAGTACTTTGGTAAGGACTTTATAGTCACTGCAGAGCAGAGTAACTGGTCGGAAGTCACCAACTGCCATGGGAGAGGATGTTTTTGGTATGAGGACTATGGTACCCTCGTGATGTGATTGACAAAGAGCACGACGTTGGAGAATGGTACGCAGGACATGACAAAATTCTTTGCCAATGAGAGGCCAGAAGTGTTTATACATTTCATATGGCAGTCCATCAATGCCAGGTGAGCGGTTGTTTGGGAGTCGTTTAACCACAGAGTGAATCTCTTCATCCGTAATATCCGCGCTGAGCAGAGTTTTGTTGTCCGGAGATAGTTTGGTACAGCAAGATGACAGCAATAGGGTCACCTGCTGTGGATCAATGGGAGCCTTAGCGTAGAACCGTTGATAAAATAATGAGATTTCACTACGTATAGCGTCAGGGGAGGTGACGACACTTCCAGTACTGGTGCGGAGGCGGTGGGTATATTTACGTTGCCGCTCACGTTGTCCTTTGGCGATATGGTATACACTTGCACTTTCGTCCGGGAGCGCTGTACGATCTTTTAAAGCCACGTTGATATGAGCGAGCGTCCGTTGCTGTAGAGACAGGAGCTTGGTTTTAACTTCCCGGATCTGGTCATATATACGCTCCCCAGCATCAGATCTTTGCTGGAGCTGGCGAAGAACTCGATAGTAAAATTCAACTGTATCCCGTCTTTCCCGACCTCGTTGGTAAGATATGTTCTTAAAGACGCGGCGGATCCCTGGTTTAACTAAAATATCCCACCAGTCTGTGCAGTCGCGAAATTTGCATTTTTGTTGGACCCATCGAATCCAGTGTTGTCTGAAAATATCTTGGCATTCCTCCTCCAGTAACAGCGAGCAATTCAGCTTCCAATAACCTCTTCCTATGTGAAATATGGGATGGGGGTAAGAGATTGTACATACGACAGCATGATGGTTAGTGAAACTGGCAGGAATCACTTCATATCGTCTAGGCTGGATAAGTTCCTGTGAAAAGTAGATGCGGTCAAGTCGTGATGAGGAGTTGTGACTTATACAGGTGTAATGGGGCAGGGGCACCCTTAAACTATCCACAGCATCAATGAGGTGTAGGGAGGTAAGAAGGGTCCTGAGAGCCGGGTTGACACCTCTGTATGGACTAGTGGAATCCTATGGGCGTTGAATACAATTGAAATCCCCTGCAAGAATAAGTTTTTCCTTAACGTCGTGCAGATGAGGCAGTATACTCTGTTGAAAGAACATTTTCCGTTCCACACGTTTATTAGACCCGGATGGGGCATATACATTTATCAGGGTGGTATTGTTTATGTGTCCAGATATTATGCGTCCTGATGGATGACAATGCACACCTGCGAGTGGGATATCATGTCTTATGAGGAATCCGGTCCCTCTATTCGTAGTACCGGTATTGATGTATTGTTTGTAGAAGGCAGATATGGGTAAACACGGTATAGCAACTTCTTGAATGAAAGCAATGTCAATGTCAGCATCTCGAAGGAATCTCTCCAACAGTTGAAATTTCAGAGGGCATTCTATTACATTGATATTCACAGTGGCCACAGTGAGAAATTGCGCCATTAAGAGAAGTAGAAAAGCTGTGCTAGACATACTGGAAGGTGGACTCGAAGGAAGACACAGGTGAGAATTATCCTGGTGCACTATGTCAAATTAGGTTGAGATAGTTCCTTTTGACTGCCATTCATAGGCCGGCTGTCAGTGGTTGAGAGCGTTCGTGGGTCCCTAGATGACGTAGAAAGAAGATTTTGTTTCTTTTTCACAGCTGCGGAAACGTTTGTGGAGCCAGTTTTATTCTTCGGGGCTGGTACGGCAATCGAGGCATTTGTTTTAATCTTCTTAGAGACGTTCTCGGATCCCCGATCAACATTTTTAAGTGAGTCGGTAGGGACCAGTGAAGTCGGGGGCAGTGAAGACAAAATTTCTGTGGCAGCCTGTAGTAACGGCAGAGTTGGTTCTAAGGCTGCGATACAGGTTGCCGAGAGCACAGGGGCACTCTGTGTCTCGCAGCTCTGGCCAGGGCAAGGTACCAGTTCTGCGTCAGATGTATCCGAGGTCACTCCTGGTGTTGTCTCAGCTGACTGATCAATGAGCATGTTTTCATATGACGTTTGCTGCGTCACAACTTCCGAGTATTGTACACGTCGTTGTTGTGTAGGAGTTATACCGAGGGGAATCATTTTCTTTGGACAGTTAATACGTAGATGTGTGGTAGCATTGCAAATTAAACAGGTCTGTTTCTGTCCATTATACGTTATATAGCCAGAATGGCCACCAAAAGCCTCAGTGGAGGGGATATCTTGCTTGATTTCCATAGTTACGGCACGTATTCCATTATACACCGGGAACTGATAAGCAGAAGACCATTGTTCTTTCCTGACGTCACTCACAGTGCCATATTTCGACAGGACGGATTTGAAAATTTCAGGGGGTACTTCGAGTGGGACATTAAAAATACGCACTGTGGTAAAATTGGAATCCGCTGTGGAGAGCTTAACATTGGTCATTTCGCCTGAATCATACTGAAATTTAATAGGATCTGCAAAAGTATTTAACAATTTCTGATAAATAGATATGGTGATTACCTTGATGTACATGGTTTTTTCGTGCGCATTTAACTGGATGGCTTCTACTTGGTCGACAGTCAACCGGAGGGTATCGCCAATCCAGCGGTGAATTTCTCCTGGTGAGGGGCGAGAACTCTGCCTGTCCCATTGGCAGCGTACGGTGTTTTTTCTCTGGTATCCGGACATGATTTTCAGCGGGGTTTTCTGGGTTTCTGGTTTTGTTGTCCTATCTGGAACACTACTTAAGAAAGTATTGTCCGAATGACACACGGAAGGTCAGTACACACGTGGAACTAAGGAAGCACCGGTATTAGGAACCGTAACCTCTTCCAATGCGGTCACACAGCGCGCACACACGTACCGCACTCGGCCACGACCAGTGACCAACTGTTGAACCTCTCAGCCACCAACACATGGTAGATAGAGCTCGCTAAACGTGGTGTAGTTACTGTAGCCGTCCCACCTCAAACGTTTAAGTCCAGCTCAAAGTCTTCAATCACGATTTATGGTGTTGATTTAACTTTCTACTATTACAGATCACGTGGCGTAAGCTATTAAATCGATCGAATTGCGTGTATGTGTGTTATTTCAAGGCGCAGTGAGTCATATGTTAGTAGAATGGGCCATAGTATTTGGCGGGGAAAAGTTTAAGGTCGGTTTTTCTTTGCTAGACCCATGGCCCAATTACATTGCTGTCGCACAGTCTGAGCGCAGAGCAATATCGACCATCGGGAGAAATGCCGTGTTAGTTGGGTTTCATAAAACTAAATAATAAGGGGCGGGTGGACCACGCTGTATATATATATATCAGTTTCTTGTGGACACGATAACTGCCGTAATTTTGCACCAATCACTTTGAATTTTTTACATAATATGTATCCCTATAAAATCTCGGTCGAGTTCGTTAATGGGCAACATCGGTCAAAGGGGGTAAAAATGGGGGGCTTTTTTCGAAATAGTGAAATATCGCTATAACTCTCTTAATACATGAAATATCGAATCCCTTCCAAGTTCATAATATGTGTCGGATAAGTGCCAAAAATTTATGTCAAATAAGTTTTTTGATAGCACCAACCATTGACCAAAGGGGTGGGAAAAAGTGGGTTTTTCGGGAAACATTAATCATATCTCTGTTAATAGACAGAATATCAAAACCGCACAAAATGGACAATATTCCTCCAATAATTACCTAAAACTTTTGTCTGAAAGAATTTTTGATATGACCCACCATTACGCCACGGGGTGAACAAAATGTTTTAAATTATAAGAAAATGCCAAGTGCCAAGAGAGGTTGCCATGACAACTTTACTTTTAATTGATAAGGGATGACCATCAGCAGTTGCTATGACAACGCCACTGCACGAGATCACATTCAGTTTTCATATGTCAGTGGGAAGCGACTTCGGTATCGGAACTGGTAGCATGCTGAACTTCTATGCCCAAGGTCGCGGGTTCAAACCCGGCTGAAGTCGTCGGATTTACTAAGAGCGCTAAAAAAACTGAGTTTGCTTTCCTTCAGAGGGGAAGTTCCAACGTTCGTTGTGAGTTGCTGATTGAGGTGGCATCTAGTAGCCAAGTTCACAGCTAGGTGTCGTTGACGGCAGTATTTTAGGTAGATTTCATTAGAAAGCTAACTATTGCAATGGGTACCATGTTTCGATTTCCGGAAAATTTCGACATATCTTCGCGTTTCACATCCCCCAGACCCCAAAACCACCGTCAGTTCAAAAGTTTATATATAATTTATGTAATATATGTATATATATGTATATCAGTTTCTTGTGGACACGATAACTGCCGTAATTTTGCACCAATCACTTTGAATTTTTTACCGAATATGTATACCCATAAAATCTCGGACGAGTTCGTTACTGGGCTAAATCGGTCGAAGGGGATGAAAATGGGGGACTTTTTTTTTCGAAAAAATGAAATATTGCTATAACTCTCTTAATATGTGAAATATCGAATCCGTTCAAAGTTCATACTATGTGTCGGATAAAGCTCAGAAATTTATGTTTGAAACGTTTTTTTGATAGCACCAACCATTGACCAAAGGGGTGGGAAAAAGGTTTTTTTTCGGGAAACATTAATCATATCTCTGTTAATAGGCACAATATCAAAACCGTACAAAATGGACAATATTCCCCTAATAATTACCTAAAACGTTTGTCTGAAAGAATTTTTGATATGAGCCACCATTGCGCCAAGGGATGAGAAAAATGATTTCGGAATTATAAGAAAATGCCAAGAGCTATCAGTGGTTGACATGGCAACACTACTAAATTGATGAGGGATGAGCCATCAGACGTTGCCATGACAACGCACTTGCGCGAGATCAGATTCAGATTTCCATCTGACTAAGTGTGAAGCGGCTTCGGTGACGTAACTGGTAGCATGCTGAACTTCTATGCCCAAGGTCGCGGGTTCAAAGCCGGCCAAAGTCGTCGGATTTTCTAAGAGCGCTAAAAATCCCTCAGTAAGCTTTCCTTTGGAGGGGAAGTTCCAACGTTCGTTGCGAGTTGCTGATTGAGGTGGCATCTAGTAGCCAAGTTCACAGCTGGGTGGCGTTGACGTTAGTATCTGGTAGCAACATTAGGAACTACTGCTTGAAATTTAGCGTCTGCATTCCTTACCTGAATTACAGACTAATACCGCCATCACAATTCACACCGTTTATCAGACAGATTCTACACTCACCCAAAGTACACGGGGTTATATGACCGCGTTGTCGCAGCCCCTAAACTGAGGAACCAACCAACATCTCTGCGGGAGATATAATTTTGCGTGAAGAAGTAACAGACCGTTACACAGTTACACATCAGTGTCGAAACCTTCATAAGGACAGTGTGACCACAAGTATAACAAGTAGTTCCGTGAAGAACTGTACAGCCTATTTTCATATATCCTGCTCATGTTAATTGCCTCTATCAACATACAAAATTTCAGTTTAATTGCTGTATCAGATTCGTAGATATTGAGAACCGTCTAAATATTTCAGATGGTCGCCAGGTTGGATTTTTATTTTTGTACTATTATATTAAGATTATTGTGTAAGTGTGGTATTCAAACTTCAATCGCATGATTAGAACACAAGAAGTAAAAACGAGATTTTAAAATTACGCACAGCAGCCATCTTGTGATTATGCAAACAATTGAAATAAATTAGATGCCAGTGGATCAACATTTGTATAAGCATTTAAAACGTGCAACGTTTCACGGCACTCGGATAGTTAATTCGCGAGAAACGTCCATTTAAATATTTATACTTCGCGTCGCCGCCATGTTGGATTCGTGCTCACCAGGTTACTGAAAGTCCTATAGGTGAACATATGTTCATAGTCTCTATGAACATAAAAATTTCAGTTTGGTTGCTGTAAAAGATTCATATATATTGAGAACCGTCTTAATATTACGGAAGCTTGCCATTTAGGATTGTTATATGTATAGGCCATAGAGTTATGTACCATTCAAGGTCAGTTATTGCCTAGGTTCATTATTCAAACTTTCACTTCGATCGCATGATTACGACACAAGAAATAAAAACTTAATTTTAAAATTACGCACAGCCGCCATTTTGAGGTTATGTAAACAATTGAATTAAATTAGATGGCAGTACATTACAATCTGCAAAATCATTTACTGTACCACATTTCACTGCGCTCAGAGAGTTAACTCACGAGAAAAGTCTATTAAAATATTTCAAATTCGCTTGGTCGCCATGTTCGTTTTGTACTTTACAGGTTTATGAATTATACATAGGTAAACTTGTATCAGTACCCTTTATCACCGTACAAAATTGCAGGGTGATATCTGTAATAGTTTCGGGGATATAGAATGTCAGTGAAATATTTCGCACAGCCGCCATTTTGAGGTTATGTAAACAATTGAACTAAATTAGACTCCAGTGCATTGCAATGTGTATAAATATTTGCTGTACCATGTTTCATTACGTTTGGATTGTTAAATCGCGAGAAAAGTCTATTTAAAAGTCTCCACTTCGCTTGGCCGCCATGTTGGTTATGTAGTAACCAGGTTTTTGAAAGTTTCATAGGTGAACTTCTAGTAGTACCCTTTATCACCGTACACAATTTCAGGGCGATATCCGTTATAGTTTCGGAGATACTGAATGCTAGTGAAATATTTCGCACAGCCGCCATGTTGGATTGGTGAGACGTAACAAAATTCGATGGGCACGGTCGACGTCGCCGGGAATAGTGCTATGAACTTACCGAGTTTCACTGAAATCGCTCCAGCCGTTTAGATTTTATTAGGGGGGGACACACACACACCTCACACACACACACACACACACACACACACGGACAAAAGGTGATCTCATAAGCCTTTTTTTTTCAAAATTGAAAATAGGCTAAAAATGGACTCCAAATGACAAGAAGGTTACCGTCCCCGTAAGACAATAAAATGTTTAAAATAAGTTTAAAATGAAGAAAAACAAAGTTAATTAATCTCCAATTATAAAATACTTTCACGCGATAAATGAGGTCTGATCCTTCTACGAAAACCTGCATATTCTGCCTATTTTCGCCTATCTCCAAGTTTGTCCGGTGAAATCTACCTCCGCCTTCCAGCGTGCCGAGAGGACTTTTTTATATATGATATCGCACACCAGTTCTGTATTCACCTTTAAAGCCGTATGCAACCTTTGCGCTGTGCAAATTTCAATTTTGAAAATTTCAAAACAAGATACTAAAAATTCTTTGGGAATCAAACTTTTTCTAACATTGACCACGCGGCCCGAGCACACACGCGATTTGACTCAAGGGGCTCCCAAGTTAACGTATCCGCAGGAGTATAAGACATTATTTTAAAAGAACACTCTCACCTGAGTTTTCAGCTGTAGACTGCTGGACAATGGCCCCAAACAAACACGTTTCTGTTTATCAACAGAGGTCAAGCGTTTTCCAACACTTTAAAAAGAAATAAAATAAACCGCCATAAGTATATCCATTCCATATAGTTAATGCATTTCATAAACAAAACAAAATCAAACAGGTTATAGATTAAAAAAAACAAATCTCACCTTGACGTGTAATGCTTTGCTATATTCCCGTCTCGTGGGCTAGTGTGGAAATGGTTTCCTTTTCTAGCTGTCTGTCTTTCTCTTTCTTTAATATATTTCCCACAGACACACGACAGGTAGGCTATACCAGTTATCTGCCAACAAATAAATTAAAAAATCAATAATTACCTAATCAATAAATAATTGCATGTAAATATATATATAAATCAATAAATGTATAAATGAATAAATATATACCTACCTCACAACAAGGATACGTATTTTCCACCAACACCAAAACTGTTAAACAAGACCAGGGGTTTCACGCAACGCAATGTGTTCAAAGGCTAAGTGAGAGAGGAAATGATAACGACTTGTCTTTATATATGTTACGTTGCATGTATAATCTTTTTTTCCCCCACGCTTTGAACATTCTGTTATCAGGCACGTGGACAGCTAACGTCCAAGGTGAACACCTGTGGCAGATCAAATTTCACATGAACTTGCATTTTGTCACGTACGAAGCAAAACAGGATGTGACTTGTTAACAGTTATCGTGCACGTGGACAGCTAACACCCAAGGTGAACACCTGTGGTAGATCAAATTTCACATGAACTTGCATTTTGTCACGTACGAAGCAAACAGGATGTAACTGGTTTAGCCCTCATGTGGTTTCACATGTGTTCACATGCCTTTCGCTCTTCCCTGCCACCACGATGATCAGATTATTTCACCTTCAAGCGTCATTGTCATTTTTCCATTGCACCTGTTGTCAAGTCAGATCAGCGCCTTCCAATAAGCTCAAATGACATTCACCTCCTGCTCGTCTGCAAGTTTGTTTTCTGTACTCGCTTCGACCAACATAGAACCAAGTTCTCATCACCGTTTACACGTCAAAGGTAAAATGTGTGAAAAAACGCACCCTCGCTCTGTCATACATCAACCCGCCGAAATAGCGATTGTTCTATTAAGCATGGTCCTTGTGGTTAGCGACAGGTTCGTTGAAACACACACACCCAGCAGTATCATCTCTCTCAACACCACGCTTCATGAACATTATAAACAGGTAAAGAAAAATTAATATTTTTTTTCAACAAAAGTGTCGTTAGGCCCTTTGTCAAAATTTCAAACATAGTTTCAAACAGGGGGCGTTAGCCCGAGTCCTAGGACACCTCGTACACGTCTCTAGCGTTATTGGTCCGTGAGATATCAGCAAAAATCACAAAAAACACTTGTTTACCCCAAAATCGAGTTTCCATTTTTTTTTTAATATAACGAGTGGTCCATAGCAAATAAGACGTCAGCCCGAGTCCTTGGACCCCTCGTACACGCCTCTAGCATGATTGGTTCGCGAGATATTAAAAGCGAATGATCTTTCAGTTTTGGTCTTTTAATTAAATAAAGAGCCTATAGGAAAGTAGGGGGCCTTACTACGAGTGCTAGAACACCCTATATGTTCAAATCCCATGATTGGTTAGCGAGATATCAGGTTCGGGGCAAATACGAGGAGGGTTCGAAAAGAAGTGTAAAACCCGTGTTACCACACTACTGTCAGCTTTAATCCTAGAGACTTGAAATATATTTTGGGGATAGAGGGGGTAGGGACCATTGATTTATGTCAAACAAACTTTTTTGTAAAATTCCTAGTTTCCAAAATATAGGATTTTCAAAATTCAAGGTTTTCAAAAAAACATAAAAAGTAAAAAGGTTTTATTACAAAAAATAAAGGTCATAATGACCATTCGTTTGGGCCATGGCACAACTTTCTATCATGTTTGGTTATCAAACTATCGCCAATTTTCGAAAACGAAAAATTTCAATTTTTTTTGAAAAATACAATACATGGTCCATAGGAAAGAAAACGTCAGCCCGAGTCCAACGACACCTCATTCGTGAATCTCCGACCATGCGTTCGAGAGATATTGACAATTATTACATGGCTGAGGCTTAGTTGTGGGGCAAGGAGGGTTCTGGAGTGAAGCAGAATCGGCCTCACTTCACTACTATAGCCTATCCCCTAGTTTTCCTGGTGAAATCTACCTCCGCCTTCCGGCGTGCCGAGAGGAATTTTTAAAAAATTATAACGCTCCTGATATTTTATTTCAAGCACAGTTGCGCAACACGGAATTTCAAGCGTGGTCCAAGTTAAATCAAGATTCGCAAGCCAGAAGTCCGTATATATATATCCTGAAACACCAGTACATTACGTCTGGAATAAGAGCAACTGCCAGTGGCAAAAAAGAATAAAATGTTTCAAAAACTATAGGCAGAATGTATAATGCGTCGCCTACAGACAAGAAAGGTATCATTTACGCCTGTTATTGCTTCACGTCATAAGTGCTACAAGCTTCCAGGATCTAAGAACATACAAAGCAGTTGTCTATTCTACTTTTAAAGAAACAGCTAAGGAGCGAGGTTTGCTGATTGACGATTCTGAATGGTAGCGTTGTTTGGCAGAAGCGTCACAATTTCAGATGCCTTCTCAGTTACAACTGTTTTCTTACATATGTATCTTTCAGACCCCTTCAAATGTAAGATATCTATGGGACATTTTCAAGAATTCATTATCAGAAGATTTTCTGCAGTTTCACGAACCTAACATTGCATATCAATTCACTCTTATACATATTTCTAATACATTAAAGCTCCATGGTCTTCCCATTACTTCTCTAGAATTGCCAGCTATTATTAATAATTTCCCTCAGACAAATTTACCAATGAATTATCCAAAACTTAATGAGGATCAAATAAGTCGGATGATAAACCAAGCAAATGGAAACCAAACGGCTATAATTACAGAAATTTTGGGGTTAGTACAAAACAGCAATGAAAGGATGAGTAATGCATATTTCATTGATGGTCCAGGGGGCACCGGGAAAACATTTCTTCACCAATGTTTGATTCACAGTTGCACAAATTTGGGGTTAAATGTAGTTTCTGTTGCATGGACTGGTATTGCAGCAATGTTACTACTGCACACAGCCAGTTCAAGTTACCTCTACTTTTACATGAAAGTTCTGTATCAGGAATAAAAGTTAACAGCAAAGAAGCTTTTTATATTCGTTCTGCAAAACTTTTCATCTGGGATGAAGCCTCTTTGGCTAATAAGCACGCGTTGATGTGTGTAAATCGGTTGCTCAAGGTCATCATGAATAACGACGTGCCTTTTGGAGGAAAAGTTATCATATTAGGTTGAGATTTTAGGCAGGTATTTCCTGGTGTGCCTCACGCATCTAAAGCAGCATCAGCCCAAATGTCAGTAAGGTTTTCTCCTTTGTGGCCATTATTCAAAATTTTTAAACTCAACAAAAATATGCGAGCGGATACAGATCAACGTGACTTTGCAAACTTCTTCATGCAAATTGGTAACTGTGAATACCCTCACGTCGATGCAGAAAATTCAAAATTAGTCCCACGCTGAAAAATATTTCACGCTTTTCAAAAATAGCGATTTTAGCACCTAAAAATGAACATTGTAAAGAAATCCATGACAAAGTTTTAGACCTAATCCCAGGATTATCGAGAACTTACATCAGTGTGAATAATTTGATTACTGAAGATGAGAGTGAACTTCTACAATTCCCAATAGAATTTTTAGACAGCATAGGCGTAAGTGGATTGCCACCTCATATCCTTCGACTAAAAGAAGGCTCAATTGTGATTTTGTTGAGAAATATTAATGTAACGCAAGGTCTGTTGAACGGTACTAGACTGTTGGTTTGGAAGATGCATGACAATTGCTTACACCTGGAAATTATTACTGGCGTAAATGTTGGAAACAATGTCCTACTCCCTCGCCTTGACCTTACGCCATCAGATACTTCTATACCATTTTCCTTCAAAAGGAGGCTGTTTCCAGTACGTTTGGCTTTTTGTATAACTATCAATAAAGCTCAAGGTCAAACACTTGATCAAGTAGGCATTTATTTACCTCAACCGGTGTTTAGCCACGGACAACTTTACTGTATGCCGCAATATCGCGAGCAATATCCTTTCATGACGTCAAAGTTCAAATAGAACCAAAAGGCAAGCGGACAGCAAATGTCGAATGGAAGGAAGTACTATTAGAATTTTGAAACGAATGTTGCGGAGGAGCACAGACCTCAGCAAACGGGGTACAGATTAAATAACAATTATACAAGGACGTCCGCATCCCTAATATGATAACTGTCCTGTGGTAATGTTAAGAAAAATACTGAACCCTTGCAAAGAAGCTTATGAGACTCAGTTTCGGGGGGTGTAACAGTCCATATCGTAAGTTGTTGTTAAAGCGCTTCATTAACATGCAGGGTAACATATAACAAAATAACATGCAGGAAAAAGTGAAGCCAGGGTTAAAACAAATGAATTTAATAACAAATCACCTAACTATACAAAAGAATTAACAAAACAAACTCCCAAATGACTCCCACAGCATAAAATAAAATATGCCAAAACTAGGCAAAAATCTCTGGAGAGATTAAATACACGGACAAAGTGTCCTTAAGAAAATCAACAATCGTGTCAATGTATGCGCGCGTGTCGTTCTGCATGCTTCACGATGTGTACAATCGAATGCATGATTCGTCATCATCCAGAATACACATTCAGACAACGAATCCACATTGCTTAGAGCTAGACGGACGCGGGGAACAACTATACAACACTTAAAACTAAACCGACACTTCCTATACTTAAAATATACAACACAAAAATTTCCGTGTGAAATTGGAATCAAACTGCCGTAGCAAAAACATTACTGCCTAAAAACTTAGGACTTCTCACACAAATCAACACAAGTAAGTTAACACGTGACCAATAAAAGAAATACACATATGACCGCCGTCAAATTTACAAGTACACTACCACTACACCACACGGGTGTGACATACTAAAATACATGAATTGAGTCATAACACATCACTAGGCTCAAAGCCAACATTTACATTATTACCACAAATATCTATCCATACAACATGCAACAATCCGTCACACACATGGCGAACTCCCCAATTAATTATGGTTCCAAAATGACCATCACAATGAACAGGATTGCTACATGAAGGCTTAAAGGGGCCAGTCGGGACAACAGGACTGCCTATCAAAATAAGTCACCAGGCGAGACGGGCGATTTGTGGAAATCAGCATATCTGTCAACCCTCGTGTGTATCGAAGAAGCGTGCCCCAAAGCACAATAATACGTGTGTGTGTCAGAACTCAATATCCCGGCATTTCCACTAGGAAATCCAAGAAATCAGCATAATGGACAAGGTACAGCGGTCTCCCTAGAGCACCCTGCCTTTCCATCAAAATACAACAACAACAACAAAATACGAGGGCGGTAGAACCTCTACCCCTCTTCACGTAGACTCAACACACACACCTGACACAGTAACTCACACAAAATCACACGTATGGGTTTGACAGACCCTGAAATAAAAAGACATAAATATTTTCCACTTGCTGGCGTCACCGTTCCACGCCGTGACTAATTAACCTGAAAAGGACTCAAAAAAAATCTATCAAATTAGAACGAAGGTGTTCTACAATTACATCTTAAATCGTTGCACTTGGCAACCCTAATATGACTAATAACCTGTTCAGCAAACATCTTACAGTAATTACCTCCCATTCCTATCACAAATATGAACTTTAATAAAGCACCACTTATCGAATGTAACGGGCTTCGTATTTGCATGGATAAACATCACGTACACGCGCCGTGCACATTAAGTATGACTCCAAGAAAAATATAAATATACAACAAACACTTTGGCCACGTGCCAACGTACATTTAAAACAATTAGTGCCGGTACAAAGAAAAACACTCTAAACAAGAAAAGACTAAAATTAACTATTTACAAAGGTTCCCCCGTCAATCTAACTACATAATTGAATAATCAATTGTTGTACGTCACCGTCTCAGCTTGCAGAACATTATGACATCCATCTCAGCCCATTTCCCCTATGGAAAAGTTAGCACTCCATATTCGTCTTCGTTGAAGCGCTGGACGTCATCCCAACTCCTGACCACATGTTGGACATCTTGATGTAGTCTCCTTGGAAGAAAAGTTCAATGATTATAATTCGACCTGGCTATAATCGCTTGTGGGTTACTAAATTCGCCCACAATTAGTCCTATGCGATTAATTACGAAGACTTTCCCTAAATATCGCTCACACACGCGCAATACACACATGAAAAATACACATAAAAATATACATGAAATACACACTTCGAGTCCAACGCCACTGGCTCGACAAACAAGTTACAAAGACTGCCTGACTCACAGTCGCTATCTCGCTCGGTAATCTACTGCTCTGCGCTGCTTTGACCTTCGCTCGGGTGAGCGCTAATTAGAATGTTTACAAGTCTTGTCCCCTAAGAGCTGAAATAGTTGTCTTTAAGATAATATTACAAGTTTCAAATCATCACGCACGCTGGCGTGAATTTAGCTCACAAAGCTCACAAAGCACACAAAGTAATTGACTTCAAATAATTAAGAGCGTTAAAAATTGCTACGCAATCAAGCGTGAATATAGCTCATCAGAGCTCACAAATAAAATAACTTCAAATATATCAGAGCGTTAAAATCGTTATACAAACGGGCGTGAAGTTAGCTCACAGAGCTCACGAACAGAAAGACATCGAACAGCTTCTCGTCGAACAATTTATTAGAAACTGACAGGGTGCGGAAGAGTGGGGTGGATTTAGAAAAAATTTCCAGAGTTTTCATCTCCCACAGATGGGACTAGTATCAATCTTCATCAAATAAATCAAACGTCTCATCGCACTCGTGCGGAGATAATTCCGTTCAGCGGTTCTTTAGATAATCAATTCCGCGCGCTTTTTACCACTGACGCCTTCCATCGCGTGATCTCGGCGTGGTCTCTCCCGATTGGTTGATTCAATCTTAGGTCGGTTGTAAGTAACTCGTGACTACCCCTTTGTGATTCCAATTCTGGTGCAAGTTGTTACACAATTTGGCATTGAACTCTAGTTTACCAGGCCGTTCTTCAAGAATAGCTACAAGCTCTCCTTATGTGGCAATCATTGCGACACGCTACCTTGCCTTTTCCTCGTCACCTTCCACAAGTACTGTCTGGGCTGCAGTAATAATAATAATAATAAAAATAAATTATGAATGCTTATTTATCGTAGATCAATATGGGTTCAATACTATTGTCCTACATCGGTGATTACTATCCTACATCCTGTTATTGCATTCCCTCAGTTCTATAACAAAGATATACTCAATCAAATTTACAGCTTAATAAATATTAATTCCTTCTGTGTGAGTTATCTTTTCATTTCTCATCAATCGCCTTTACTTACTATTCTATCTTTTGGGGTGGAGGCGATAGCTGTCTTTACAGAGATGTGCAAATTATTAGATTCGATGTCCGTTTTCCAAAATTGCCTTTTTACTTTTCACGATTTAATGCACTAAGTATGTTTACAAGGCGATGAAATTACTTCAAATGTTTAACCAAGACTCCTAAATATATTTTCATTTAAGAAACTCAAATTAAAATGATTTTTTAGAATTTCCACTAACAGAGGAGCCTTGCAAATGCAAAATGCCACATGTTTCGTTTTTATTACTTCACTCTACTTGACGTGTGCATTTAGAGCGGAGAGATTTGGGGTCTTTTAACTGATGAACGCTATTGAACTATTCAAAGATTCATGAAATATGCATTGAAATCACCTGACTTGAATTCTAAAGTCAATGAAAAATTGAAAATGGACCCAGCTCAGATATCCCTCGGAATCCAATAATCTGAAAGTTTCCAGACGCAATTCCTTATGGGAAAAGGTGTAATTCCACGGGAGAGGAAACACTACTAAGTAGGACAACAAAAGAAGTTGGTCAATGAAATGATTTTGAATAAAAGTTATTACGACTAATTAAAATTATGTATTTAATTCTATTAATTCGCACTCCTCTATGTGTTAACCAAGAGTAACATCTCTAAATTCAAATATAAGAGACCCGTCTTTTATTTTAAATTTATACCATTGTTCATAAGTAGACAAAACACCAAATTGTACCGCTGTAGCCTTAAATTGTGTGGATATGTCTATCTACTTATTATAAAACAACGTTCCCAATTCTTGGATGTATCGGGTAATCTGGAGAGCAACTTGATGGATTTTAATGCGGTTTTCACCATTCTGTAAAGGATTTCTCGATGAAGGATTAGGTAGAAAAACATTTATTTATGACGAAAAGAAGCCGAACATTTACGATTTCAGTGAATTGAGTTGAAGAAAAACCTAACGTCCATGTGTCTTTTAAAACAATCGATATTCTCTGAGAATTGTTCAGCATGAAAAGTTCTGCAAGAGAGTCCGCGACAGCTCCCACATCGACCACTGTAAGTGGTTTTACGATTTCATTTCTTCAAGCAATCTCCATTCAGTGGAAATTTAAATTACTAGCTTCAGAGTGAGTTTACGAGCTTGCCAGCGACCTACCGCCCTACCTTCAGCCAGCATTAAACTGTCGAGTCATGTCGAGTTAATACTTCAGAGATGATGATGATAATTGTTGATTTAAGGGGCCTAACATTTAGGTTATCGGCCCCTAATGGTCTGGGTGATAGCGAAAATGACAATGAAGAGGAAACCAGAACGAAAATTAAGTGAGAAGGAAAATACTTACAAAAAGGAACTCAGATTGAAACTACTCACAAAATGGAGAGTGGTAATACAAAAGGGAATTTAGAACGAAAATACTCACAAAAGGAATAGATTGAAAGAGACGCACACAATATAGGTTAGGTTCAAAATACGTACAAAATGCAATGTAGAGTCGAAATACTTTACTTAGAAAATGCAAGTGAAATTCAAAATACTTACAGATGCAATGCAAATGAGGTGGAAAATACGTACAAAATGCAATTGAGGTACAAAATACTTACAAAATGCAATTGAAATTGAAAATACACAATGCAATTTAGATTGGAAAACCCGTATTTCTGATTCCAAAAAATCACGAAGTGCAATTGCATTCAAAATACTTACAAAATGCAATTGAATTTGAAAATGCTTAGAAAAGGCATGGTTGATTCAAACTACTGAATTGGATGGACAATACTTACAGAATGCCATTTAGATTGAAAATACTTACAAAATGTAATTTAGATTCAAATACCCACAAAATGCAATTGAGAATCAAAATACCTGTAAAATGACCACCATACAAAATGCAATTTAGATTCAAAATACGTGCAAAAAGCGGTTTATGTTGAAAATACTAAATGCAATTGAAATTCAAAATACTCACAAAAGTCCCATCCCCTATATTGAAAGACTTACTAAAGGCAATTTAGATTGTCGATCCTTACAAACTACAATCGAGCAATCTGCAACGTAGACTGAAAACACCTACAAAATGGAGTTTGGATGCAAAAGAAATCGCTAAATGGAATTTAGATAGACGGGAGCCAATTAACTAAAAACAGTGCGGAATCTTAAAGAGAAAAGGAAATATAATGAAAAGAAAACCCCTCGAAGAAGGAGGGATCAGGAAAGATGAGACAAGGGCCAATTAAGGCAGGAAAGTGAAAAACTGCCTAGGCCTCAGATACCCTAATACCGTCGGGGTCGGAATAGAACAAGAGTTGACCAAGGGATGTCGACAGTAAAGAAGACGGAGAGGGGCCTGACATAAGTAAGTGGAAGCAATGCCGGACTCAGCTGGGGTCCCTTGGTTGCCAACCCACGTACTTCAGAAAAGAGTATAGCTTATGTGTTTGGAGTTAGCTGTTCACCTCGGCTTTTCAGAATTACGTCTGGAAGCTGACGTCCGTGCGCCTTTTAAGACGCTGGGTAAACAGTGGCACACACACAGAGAGGACATTTGATCTCATAAGTCTAATTCATCATTTACCCAAAAGCGATGGTAGCGTAAATGTCTGTTCAGGTCACTAGCATGAACACATGCAAATGTCATATGGACAGAAGTGCTGTAGGATTGTTGAAGTGAATGCTGCGGAACAGCACGGGTCTTCTAGTCTCATATATTAAAATAGTTTTCGAAAAATTTCAGCCTTTACTAAAACTGAAATATCTCGGGAAGTATTTGCGCTATGACGGCGTTTGTTTTCTTAAAATGTAATGCCCGTCAGGCACCGTCGATCGATACCCACCTTACTTGATTATATCATTCGAGTATTAAAATAATTGCGAATATTACTTCCTTCAAGGTCTCACGAAAATGGAATATCGAATGACTTGACGGACATATTGTCGCTAGGCGACAACGACTAACACCGTATCATGATATTCAACGCCGCCCCAATAATAAATCTAACTTGATATTAACAGAGAGTTCCCTAATTACGTCATGATATCGTTAACTTCTACCTGATCCACTCGGGCGCTTATGTCGCATATATCCATATATGATATCGTTAACTTCTACCTGTTCCACTCGGGCGCTAATGCCGCATGTATCCATACAAAAAGTAGAAGGGGATTCTGTGCACATAATTTTATTAAAAATTTTCAAAGAATGGATTACTTTGAGACTGAAATGCTCATGCAAAATCAGCAGATATTTTGCTAATGACACTGTCATGTCAACATCTGTTTGAATGACAACAACTACTGTATACGAAAGACAACTAATTTCACTTCACGAATATGCCGCTACAGTCGAATGTTGGAACCGCCATTTTGTTTTGTGTATCCGATCATTCTGTTATAGTCTTTGGTCTCTCCAGCTACAAACTGTCTTCTTTTCGTTTCATCATTCGTCCTTAGAGGTTGTGTGCTCATTCAATACAATGAATCATATTATGATGAATGAGAGGCGACACTCATTACAAATATTATAAAGACTAGCAGGGAAGCCTCCGTGGCTTAGGCGGCAGCACGCCGGGCTCCCACCGCTGGATCCATGGTTCAAATCCCGGTCACTCCATGTGAGATCTGTGCTGGACAAAACGGAGGCAGACAGGTTTTTCTCCGGGTACTCCGGTTTTCCCTGTCAAAATTTCATTTCCAGCAACACTCTCAACTATCATTTCATTTCATCTGTCATTCATGTAATCATTGCCCCAGAGGAGTGCGTCAGGCCTCGGCAGCCGGCACAGTTCATATCCTCGCCGCTAGATGGGGGCTTCATTCATTCCATTCCTGACCCGGTCGGAGACTGGAAGCAGGCTGTGGATTTTCATTTCATAAAGACTAGCAGGTACCCGCGGCTCCACTCGCGATCAAGACAATGGGTCGATGCATTGTTTCTGATAATTGGTCTATTCTATTACAGCAATCGCGGCTACAGGTGGGTCCATTCTAATTCTGAAAATACCGTTACATACAGTATATTGATATGAGCAGCAAAGTGGGAATTTTATAGAGGTGTGAAAGTCTGCAGGGTACGATGTTACATTATGTGAACACAATTATGTTTTTGGTTTTGCCATCTTCTGCTGAGACATAACGATTTTGTTGTCCGGATACTCGTGAGCATGCCACATACCGTTGCCCATGGGAAAATATGTTTTTGTCTAAATGTACACCTACTGCTGTTAAGTGTGTGTCATTGCGCTTTGTTAATACAAATTGCGAATATTGTTTGAAGAGGGAACTGCACTCCTGCACACTGGAATGGCAAATCCATCGGAATATGGGGCATTAAAAGTATTTTTCCTTAAGCTATTCTGGGTGTAATTTTTCCACACTTATTGATGATTTGTACGTCAACATATCCCTATTAATAGACCTAGAGTAAAATATCTCTCAACTTGTCCGCTGATGTACATTATGCAGTCTCTTCCAGTGTTAGGCCTAAATCCCAGGGATTGAAATTCTCCAACAACCCTTTTGCCTCACGTGTCTCTCTAAGTAATTAAAATTCCTGATTGTTGTTGTTTGAGTCTTCATCTTTTTGACTGGTTTGATGCAGCCCTCCATACCTCCCTCTCCTGAGCTAATCGTATCATTTCTACATAGATACCACACCCTACATCCGAGGCAATCTGTTTAACCCTGGTCTACCCGTATAGTTCTTGTCCTCGACCCCCCCCCCCCCCCATCCATAACTAAGCTTTCTATTCCTGGGTGTCTTAATATGTGTCCTACCATCCTATCTATTCTCTTCATTAGCAGTCGCCAGAAACACTCTCCTCTTCCACTCGTCTTAATACCTTTTCATTTGTTACCCTTTCTACCCATCTGATCTTTGTCATTCTCCTGCAATACCACATTTCAAACGCTTCAATTCTCCTCTTTTCTGCTGCACCATTAGCCCACGTTTCACTTACTTATAGTGTCACGCTCCAGACAAAAGCTTTCAAAAATGACTTCCTAATACCTAAATGTATATTCGATATCAACAGATTTCTTTTCTGTAGAAATGCTTTCCTTGCCTGAGCCAACCCACTTTTTATATCCTCTTTGCTTCGTCCATCACTGGATATTTTGCATCCTAAGTAACAGAAGTCTCATACTTCCCGTAGCATTTCCCCTGCCAATTTGATGTCCATAGACATTTCTGAATTATTTCGGTTGCATCCCATTATTTTGTTTTAAATTTATTGATTTTCATCATGAATTGTTTCCTCAAGACGGAGTCCATACCATTCAAAAACTCGTTCAAATCCTCTGGCGTATCGGCCAAATGACGATGTCATCAGCAAATCTCAGATATGAAATTATTTCTCCTTGAATCTTCGCTCCCACTTAAAATTTTTCTCCAATTTCCTGATTATTGTGTTTTTAGAGATTTTTGAAATGCATTGCCATCGCACATGGTGTAGATGCATAGTCAAGGGTAAACATTCCATGTTACGACCATCAGCCACATAACCTGCACCGAAAGCTTCTGCAGATTTAACACAAGGCCTATTCTGAACATTAGTTCCTTGAACTCAGATTTGCCAACATTTTATTGTATCTTTCCATGTGGTATATCTCCGTACCTCAACATAAAGAAGAGTGCTTTAAAAATCATGTCTTGTGTACATTTTGGAAAAAGGTAGTGAGTGTGTTTTTTTTACCAGAGTGGATACTCGCTCGAAGAAATTCGTTTGAGTAAAATATACTGGTTCACAATTTTGTAAGTGCACATTGAGGAATGTGACGCCGGGATGCCTTAAGTGTTACGGAAACGGCAATAGCCGCCACAGAGCTTCGTTGCTACTGAAATAACGACCAGACTGATATTTGTACTTAACTGTACCGGATTTGTGAGCCCAGTGTTTATGAAATTGAACGTAGCTATAACGCTACCTTTATTTAGTAGCCACTACTGTAGTGTTTAAAAAATTAAAGGTGGTATTAGAAGGCGCTTCTCTAATTTTTTACCCCTGGTACTACAGCCCATGAAGGGCCTAGGCCTATCATGCGACCGCTTCCCAGCCATTTGGCCTGCAGATATTGTGGTGACGCGTGGTCAGTGCATCGTGTCCCCTCGGCCGTTAATCTTGTTCCTCGTGACCGGGGCGCTGCCTCACTATCAGACAGCTACCCAATTGTCCTCACGAAGCTGAGTGCACCCCGTTGAAGCCCTCACGGCAGTGTCTAAAATATCTGACGGAGCCGGGAATCGAACCCGGGGCATCCGGATGAGAGGCAGGTGCGCTACCCTGTTCTTATTATGTTTGTATATACCTTGAAAAAGACAATAAATGGATTGGCATTTCCTCCTACAGAGATAAATAGAAAATTGGATGTCATACCTTGATGTAGCCTACTGTTGCCATGGAAATGGACTTGCCATTAGTTCATCAGTTTATCTGAGTGATGATAGCTTTCTGCGAATATCTTTGAAACTGTTGGTTTTAGGGCCTTAAAATGTGGTTTTCGGTGCCGAGTATTGTTTCTCGCATCGAGGGGCATAAAATGAGCTGTGTCCGGTCTCTATACGACAATTTCGATATTTTGTCCCAGTTGAGTATTTTGGTGACTTTTCAGTTATGTTGCCCGTTCCACGGGAACTATGATTTATTTCAGGATGAAAGGCAGCCTATATGTTAACACAGGTTATAAGCTATCTCCCTTTCAAATTTCATCCAAATCCGTCCAGCGATTTTGGTGTCAAGAGGTAACAAACTAACACACAGACACACACACACACAGAGAGATTTTCACAATTATAATATATATAGGGATATAGGGATATAGGGATTAAAGGTGACGGTAATTGTCTGTTCAGGTCATTGGCATATTGTGAGTGCAACAATCAGAGTTTATTTACACAGGTTAGAAAGCGAATTATAAAACATGTTACAGACAAGTGGAATAATTATTCTTCCTTTATTGTTGGCAACAGCGATATGTACGAAATTGCTATCAATACGAGCGATGATTACAAAATGTATATGCCTATGAATGGTGTTCATGGAGGTCATGTTGAGTTAGTTGTCGCTGCTCAAGTTTGCAAAATGGATAGTTATTCGTGGATTACTACTGTCGTATGGAAGGTGACCGGTTAAAATACATACTTCATCAACAAACGAAGTTACGAGTTGATACATATGCCGGTTTAGCAGACGCCTTGCATGTACGAGCAGAAATGAAAATCTCAGAGTCGGTCGTATTGTAGATTTGCCATCTTCTTTTACAGGTAGCCCAAGGAAAATATTGAAAAATTATCAGGATACGATGGCGATAGTGAGGAAGTTTGGAAAGCCAGATTTATTCATTACGTTCACCTATAATGCGGGCTGGCCAGAAATACTTAACAGCATTCATCTCTGGGAAACGGCTAATAATAGGCCTGATATTGAAGTGAGAGTTCTCAATTGCAAAGTAAAGGAATTGCTACGATTGGTTAATGTTAAGGAAATTTTCGGTAAAAGCATATCTATATACAGTGGAATTTCAAAAACGAAGTCTCCCGCACATCCATTTACACTTAGCATTAACGGAAGATTGTAAGTTTTGAGAAATATCTGACATTGACCGTGTGGTGTCAGCCGAAATACCAGATCTCGAGGATGAAGCGCTATACGAGTTGGTAAGGCGTCATATGGTACATGGTCCTCGCGGATCTTTGAATCCTGCTTCAGTCTGTATGAAAGATGGCGTATGTAAGAAAGATTTCCCTAAACAGTTTCAGGAAGAGACCAAAGATAATGCCGATGGTTATCCTTCGTATAGGAGAAGAAATAATGGACGGATTATTATAAAAACAATTCGAGGCATTGACATTGAAGTCGATAGTCGATTCATTGTTCCCTACAATCCATTTCTTTTACTTTACGTGCAAGCTCATATTAATGTTGAAATATGCTCAAGTGTTCGGAGTGTTAAATACATCCACAAATTTCTTATATTATCTTATATATTAAAATCCACAAGTATGTGTATAAAGGTCATGACTGCTGCATTGTTAAAATATGTCCTGAAGGCGAAACGGTGAACTACGATGAAATTACTTCTTTCCTGAATGCTAGATATGTTGGTCCAACAGAAGCCGCATTCAGGATATTTTCATTTCACATGCATGAACAGTCACATTCTATCGTGTGATTACCAGTTCACTTGCCAAACTTGCAAAATATCTATTAGGTAGATTTCATTAGAAAGCTAACTATTGCCATGGGCCCCAGGTTTCGACTTCCGAAAAATTTCGACATATCTTCGCGTTTCACATCCCCAGACCCCAAAACCACCGTCAGTTCAAAAGTTTATATATAATTCATGTATGTATATATATATATATGTATATATATCAGTTTCTTGTGGACACGATAACTGCCGTAATTTTGCACCAATCACTTTGATTTTTAAAATAATATGTATCCCCTTAAAATCTCGGTCGAGTTCGTTAATGGGCAAAATCGGTCAAAGGGGGTGAAAATGGGAGGCTTTTTTCGAAAAAGTGAAATATCGCTATAACTCTCTTAATATCTGAAATATTGAATCCATTCAAAGTTCATACTATGTGTCGGACAAGACCATAACATTTTTGTTTGAAAAGTTTTTTGATAGTACCAACCATTGACCAAAAGGGTGGGAAAAAGTGGGTTTTTCGGGAAACATTAATCATATCTCTGTTAATAGGCAAAATATCAAAACCGTACAAAATGGACAATATTTCTCCAATAATTACCTAAAACTTTTGTCTGAAAGAATTTTTGATATGACCCACCATTACGCCACGGGGTGAACAAAATGATTTAAATTATAAGAAAATACCAAGTGCCAAGAGAGGTTGCCATGACAACTTTACTTTTAATTGATAAGGGATGAGCCATCAGGAGTTGTTATGACAACGCCACTGCACGAGATAACATTCAGTTTTCCATCTGTCTGTGGGAAGCGACTTCGGTATCGGAACTGGTAGCATGCTGAACTTCTATGCCCAGGGTCGCGGGTTCAAACCCGGCTGAAGTCGCCGGATTTACTAAGAGCGCTAAAAAATGAGTTTGCTTTCCTTCGGAGGGGAAGTTCCAACGTTCGTTGCGAGTTGATGGTTCCGGCGGCATCTAGTAGCCAAGTTCACAACTTGGTGTCGTTGATGGTAGTATTTTTAATTATGTAGCCTATTTTAGGTAGATTTCATCAGAAAGCTAACTATTGCAATTTAGGTAGATTTCATCAAAAAGCTAACCATTGCAATGGGTGCCATGTTTCGCCTTCCGGAAAATTTCGTCATATCTTCGCGTTTCACATCCCCCAGACCCCCAAACCACCGTTATATACAGTGTGGTCCACCAGTCCCTTATTTTTTTGGAGGAAGGCAACCCAACTAACGCGTATATCACAGTCATCCTAAAAACATTAGTACCTGCTCCTTTACGTCCATTGTACAACTTTACCGTTGAGTACATCCTCACGAATATAGTAAAAATCAACAGTGGCAGTGTTCTTTCAATGACCTTAAATATAATGCATGATTGAAACGATCAGAGCTCCGAATAACACCTTCTTACGTTTGGATAGGAAGTGTCTACGAATAGATGCAATACGTGCCAGCAACACACCATGGTTCTCGGTAGCTATGGTTGCTAAATCAAGAATTGCTAGAGTAGCTTCAACGAAGTCGCAATGTAGTAGGTTCGAACATTGAACTACTACTTTTTTTTGCTTAATGTCGTTTATTGTGACTTAGGCGGCAGCACGCCGGCCTCTCACCGCTGGGTCTGTGGTTAAAATCCCGGTCACTCCATGTGAGATCTGTGCTGGACAAAACGGAGGCAGACAGGTTTTTCTCCGGGTACTCCGGTTTTCCCTGTCAACATTTCATTCCAGCAACACTCTCCACTATCATTTCATTTCATCTGTCATTCATTTAATCATTGCCCCAGAGGAGTGCGTCAGGCCTCGGCAGCCGGCACAGTTCATATCCTCGCCGCTAGATGGGGGCTTCATTCATCCCATTCCTGACCCGGTCGGAGACTGGAAGCAGGCTGTGGATTTTCATTTTCATCTATCTGTTCCAACGAGTGATTTTTTTTATTTGGTCCTCAAAACGACCGTACTTATCCGATGGTACGCAGCCAGATTGGACGACGACATAATGATCTGTAGAACGAAAGCAAGTTATCCTGTATATTCAAGGTAGCAAGTGTTCGAAATTTTGACCACCTTTGTGTAAAGGAAAACTCCAACTCACTCAGACGACCCACATAACAAATAGATCTGTTATGTGGGTAGGCTCACGAATAAATACATCAGACCGAAACTATAATTTCTTTCAACGGCGTCTGTGCGAAAAGCGCTTGCTATACACTTACAGTAATAGTTAGTTGGTGAGGTTTTAAGGGGCGGAACTACGAGATCATCTGCCCCAAACATACAATAAATACAGATAATTATAACATTATTGATTTTACGTCCCTTTTAACTGCTCTGGCTTTTAGATACGCCGGGGTGCCGGAATTTTCCTCCGAAGTGGATCTTCAACGTGCCAGTAAATCTACTGACACGGCTACCTCGCATTTGCGCACCCTCAAATGCCAGCTGACTGCGCCAGGATACGAATCTGCAACCTTGGGCACAGCAAGTGAGAACGTTACCGCTGAGCCTGGCAGCAAGGCAGTAATTACAGAACGTGTCATATTATTATAAATATTGAACTATTAAAATTCAAACTATCACGAATAGAGTCACCTCCGTTGCGTAGTAGTCAGCGTGATTAGCTGCCACCCCGGACGTCCTGGGTTCGATTCCCGGCTCTGCCACGAAATTTGAAAAGTGGTATGAGGACTGGGACGGGGTCTACTCAGCCGCGAGTGGTCCAAATGAGTAGAGGGGGTTCGATTCCCAAATCAGCCATCCTCAAAGTGGTTTTCTGTGCTTTCCCACTTCGCTTTCGGGCAAATGCCGGGATGTTACCTACCGTACGGCCACGGCCGCCTCCTTTCCTCTTCCTTGCCTATCCCTCCCGATCTTCCCCTCCTTTCCCATCCCTCAAGAGGACCCGGTTCGCTTTGCAGGTGAGGCAGCCTGGGCGAGGTGCTGATCTCAGCTCCCCAGTTGTATCCCCCAGACGAGATGTTTAAAGGTCCAGGACACTGCCCGTAGAGGCGTTAATGATGGGATCCCTCGCTGAGTCAGTGGGAAAACCTAACCTGGAGGGTAAAATCGACTAAAAAAAATAATTATAACGAATGGTAGCCATCCATGGTTTTGAACAGTATTTAGGGAAAATAACCATTTAAATGAGACAAGAAAATAACTTTCCCTATCGTCTTCGTAGATAATGTGAACAAAACCAAGTTGAAATCTTCCTCTACGAGGTGGGGAGGGTATAATAAAATAGTTAAAAAGAATTTAAAAAATCTGCCGTTTGATAGTCTTGAACCCGGGATCTTCGAAAGAGCGAGCGGACGCAATAACACTTGCACACATTTCCAACACACTCTGGAGGTTTTTGTTGCGCTTCTTATTAACGCGTATGGTAAAATATTCAATTATTACAGTTAGATCTTAAATATTGATTGGAATGCATTCTTTCAGTACCTGGCATGTTTTCTAATTTACTTAAAGCAAGTTTCACGACCGCTTTGCGTTAATAAGGCGAAAGAACAGCAACTAATGCCCTCAAACGACAGCCCTTCGGTTTTATTTCATACAACTTAGCGTCCAATATGCTAGCGTGTGATACACTTCGGTCATACAAGCAGGTGTACTGACGAAGAGAACAGAATTATACAGGATTTTGTACCAGCGATCACACCAGCTTCCTTGCCAGCGAGTGTCGTGTGATACGGGCCTAAAGATATGCTAAGACTTTTTGTTAAAATTTAATAACAAAACAAGATGTTCGGTAAAGAACGTATAGCCTACATTCTCCTAAATACATGGGTATGGTTATAACCCTTTGTCCTTTTCAAGGAGTATAATTGAATGTTGGTTGTAGTAGCTTCTTGAAATACAACGTGCTTTACGGATATTATACATGAATATGACGTGCCCTTTGCTAATGCTACCTCTGTAAAAAAAATCATTCAATTCGGTTTCACCGTGTTTGAATTGATAGGGGGAATCGATTTGCACACAAACATGGCCGCTATCTGCATATTATTGGTCCGATGACATTGTAGTGTGGTCAACAGATTCTCTATACATAAAGGTATGTCGTTGCAAAATTTGGTAGGGATCAGATTATTAGGTTGGTCATAATTTGTTTCAAGCTCTTAACATTAGGATGGCCGCCATTACGTTTTCGTCAATATGGCGGCGATATAAAACATGACACTGGAGTGCCCTTTGCTAGTGCTACCTCTGTACCAAATTTCGTTCAATTCAGTTTCACCGTGTTTAATTGATAGGGGGAATCAATTTGCACACATACATGACCGCCATCTGCAAACTAACGGGCTGATGACCTTGTAGTTGTCAAACAATGCTCGCCATACAAGTATACGTTGTTGCAAAATTTGGTAGAGATAGGATGATTAAGTTAGTCGTAATTTGATTTAAGCTTTGAACATTTGGGTGGCCACCATTACGTTTCCGTCAAGATGGTGGCGATATAAAACATGACACTGAGGTGTTCTGCGCTAGTGCTACCTCTGTACCAAATTTCGTTCAATTCGGTTTCACCGTGTTTGAATTGATAGGGGGAATCGATTTGCATACATACTTGGCCGCCATATGCAAACTGTTGGGCTGATGATCTTGTAGTTCGGTCAAAATATGGTTCCCACATTAAGATATGTTGTTGCAAGATTTGGTAGAGATCAGATTATTAGGTTGGTCGTAATTTGATTCAAGCTCTTAAGTATATGATGGCCGCCATTACGTATTCGTCAAGATGGCGGCGATATAAAACATTACACTGAGGTGTCCTTTACTAGTGCTACCTCTGTACCAAATATCGTTCAATTCGGTATCACCGTGTTTGAATTGATAGGGGGAATCGATTTGCACACATACATGGCCGTCATCTGCAAACTATTGGTCTGATTACCTTGTAGTGTAGTCAAAAGACGCTCGCCATATAAATATATGTTGTTGCAAAATTTGGTAGAGATCGGATGATTAGGTTATTCGTAATTTGATTTAAGCTTTGAACATTTGGGTGGCCGCCATTACGTTTCCGTCAAGATGGCTGCGATTTAAAACATGACACCGAGGTGCCCTTTGCTAGTTCTACCTCTGTACCAAATTTCGTTCAATTCGGTTTCACCGTGTTCGAATTGATAGGGGGGGGGAGGGAGGGGCAGACATTCAGAGTACACACACTCACACACACACACACAGACAGACACACGATTTTTTGCTAATAATACAATGGGAATTTCTACGGAATACGTATACTTCGATGCAAGCACTGGCGATCAGAATATCCTTCGATATGTTGTTGTTTTGTTTCATTTGAGTGCCTAGAACATTTAGCAATGTTTACTTGGGTGTGTGTGTGTGTAGAATTTGTCTGATAACCTGAGTTATTGCGGGCTTGTAATGATGTGTGTATTTGCAATTAAGGATTGGGAAGGAGGCAGCCGAGGCCTTAAGATAGAATCCGTCCCGGAATTTGGAAACCACGGAAAACCATTTCCAGGGTGGCTGAGGTGGTAATCGAACCCATTTCTTCTCATATTTGCTCCACGAGGCTATGTGTACCCAATTTCAGCACTCAGACAAGTATTACATTTCTTGGCAGAGCTGGGAATCGAACCCGGACTTCCGGAGCAACACTTCGAGATGTTATGTTAATATTCATGCCAGTTTTTAAATTTTCTGCCATAACAGGTCACGTGGCATAACGTACCAATTCGATCGTGTTCTCTTTATAAATCATCAAAATTCAACGAACTCTTCACAAAAATTCATCGTAAGGCAATAAATGTGGCAATGTAGTTACATCCCGACTAAAATGGAATGTGGGCTTTCGTTCAAAAAAAGTATGCCTACTACTGGATTCGAGCAGCATTCTACCCGCTCGCGCCCAACAAGTACGGTCAGGAATTAAACCTCGCAGCCACCAAGACATGGTGAACACCGCTCGCTAAACGTGCTTTAGTTACTGTAGCCGTCCAACCTCAAACGTTTAAGTCCATCCCAAAGTCTTCAATCACGGTTTGTGGTGTTAATTTAAATTTCTACTATTACAGATCACGTGGCGTAAGCTATTAATTCGATGGTATTACGTGTATGTGTGTTATTTCAAGAAGCAGAAAGACATATGTTAGTAGAATGGGCCGTAGTATTTGGCGGGGAAAAGTTTAAGGTCGGTTTTTCTTTGCTAGACCCATGACCCAATTACATTGCTGTCACACAGTCAGAGCGCAGAGCAATATCGACCATCGGGAGAAATGCTATGTTAGTTGGGTTTCATAAAACTAAATAATAAGGGGCGGGTGGACCACACTGTATATGCATATAGATCACTTTCTTGTGGACACGATAACTGCCGTAAATTTGCACCAATCACTTTGAATGTTTTGCATAATATGTATCCCCTTAAAATATCGGTCGTGTTCGTTAATGGGCAAAATCAGTTGAAAGGGGGGGGGGTCTTTTTTTTTTTTGAAAATGTGAAATATCGCTATAACTCTCTTAATACGTGAAATATCGAATCCATTCAAAGTTCATAATATGTGTCGAATAAGTGCCAAAAATGTATGTTTGAAAAGTTTTTTATAGCACCAAACATTGACCAAAGGGGTGGAAAAAAGTGGGTTTTTCGGGAAACATTAATCATATCTCTCTTAATAGGCACAATATCAAAACCGTACAGAATGGAAAATATTCCCCTAATAATTACCTAAAACTTTGTCTGAAAGAATTTTTGATCTGACCTACCATTACGCCAAGGGATGAGAAAAATGATTTCGGAATTAAAGAAAATGCCAAGTGCCATCAGAGGTTACCATGACAACGCTTCTTAATTGATGAGGGATGAGCTATCAGAGGTTGCCAAGACAACGCCATTGACGAGATCACATTCATTTTTCCATCTGACTCTGTGGGAAGCGGCTAACTGGTAGCATGCTGAACTTATAAGCCCAAGGTCGCTGGTTCAAAGCCGGCCAAAGTCGTCGGATTTTCTAAGAGCGCTAAAAATCCCTCAGTCTGCTTTCCTTTGGAGGGCAAGTTCAAACGTTAATTGCAAGTTGCTGGTTGCGGTGGCATCTAGTAGCCAAGTTCACAGCTAGGTGTCGTTGACGTTAGTATATGGTACAAAATTAGGAACTACTACTTAAAATTGACCGTCTGCAGACCTTACCTGAATTACAGACTAATACAGTCATCACAATTAACACCGTTTATCAGATTCTACACACACCCAGTGTACACGGGGTTACATGACTACGTTGTCGCAGCCCCTAAACTGAGGAACCAACAAAAATCTCTGCGGGAGATAAAATTTTGCGTGAAGAAGTAACAGACTGTCAGATAGTTACACATCAGTTCCAAACCTTGCATGAGGACAGTGTGATCACAAGTATAAAAATGAAGCCCAAATGACAAGAAGGTTACCATCACCATAAGACAATAAAATGATAAAAATATGCATACAAAAACGAAAAAATGTTAATAAAAACTCCAAATGTAAAATACTTTCTTGCAATCAATGAGGTCTGATCCTCCTACGAAAACCTGCATATTTTGCCTATTATAGCCTATCCCCTAGTTTTCCCGGTGAAATCAACCTCCGCCTTCCGGCATGCCGAGAGGAATTTTTTAAAAATGATAACGCTCCTGATATTTTACTTCAAGCACAGTTGCGCAACACGGAATTACAAGCGTGGTTCAAGTTAAATCAAGATTCGCAAGCCAGAAGTCCGTATACATATCCTGAAACACCAGTAAATTACGTCTGGAATAAGAGCAACTGCTAGTGGCAAGAAAGATTTTTTTTTTTTAAACTATAGGCAGAATGTATAATGTTTCGCCTACAGACACAGAAAGGTGTTATTTACGCCTGTTACTGCTTCACGTCATAGGTGCTACCAGCTTCCAGGATCTAAGAACATACAAAGCAAATGTCTATTTTACTTTTAAAGAAACAGCTAAGGATCGAGGTTTGCTGATTGACGATTCTGAATGGCAGCGTTGTTTGGCAGAAGCGTCACAATTTCAGATGCCTTCTCAGTTACGACAACTGTTTTCTTACATATGTATCTTTCAGACCCCATCAAATGTAAGATAGCTATGGGATATTTTCAAGAATTCATTACCAGAAGATTATCTGCAGTTTCACGAACCTAACACTGCATATCAGTTCACTCTTATATATATTTCTAATACATTAAAGCTCCATGGTCTTCCCATTACTTCTCTAGAATTGCCAGCTATTATTGATAATTTCCCTCAGACAAATTTACCAATGAATTATCCAAAACTTAATGAGGATAAATTAAGTCGGATGATAAACCAAGCATATGGAAACCAAACGGCTATAATTACAGAAATTTTGGGGTTAGTACTGAACCCATGTGTATTTGGTTCAAGCGTCGAATCCATATTTTATATGCAAAAGAAGAGAGGAAATAATGTAGTCTTTGGAATGAATTGGAAAGATTTTAAGAAGTGGGCTGTTATAATATGATGCAAGAGCGGGTGACCACTAGTCACGCGGGCATGAGATCACGCTTGACGCATCGATAAGAAGCTGGCGCATAGTTATTAATAGAACTAGAAAAACTTTCTACGACGAGTGAGGGAGAAGGAGTTTCAGAAATAGACCTTACTCAGCTAAAAAACGGCAACCTTGCAATGACGCAAGAAGAGAAATAATTAAAATTAAGCCATTTGCAAGCATTTAATTAATGAAATGAACACATCACTGTTGATCATTCTGGAAAAGGGATTTTTGTGTGGGGAAAAAGTTTATAATATTTGCACAGGAAAGAACTGCATACGCGGCATTACGTCGTTAGTTATTCCCCGGACCCAGAGATGGGAAAGAAGGAAAAATAAACCTCACCACCCACATATCTGAGGAGCCAAATTATTTAATATCTTGGATTTGTGTGATCGATTTTCATGATCAAAGAAACCATGTTACGATTAAAACAAGAGCTTTTAAGAGACATATTTTTCAAAATTATACAATAATTACTTCAGAAGTTAGTGCTGGAGAAGAAGCGGATTTGATCTTTTTGCCGCAGATTTGGATATAAACCCTGGACGTGCCAGGAAGAGCATGCAGTCTTTACCAGACCGTGAGAGGTCGTGTTACGCTGTATCGCAGACGAGCACCCCGTATGGGAGTGGCCGTCCAGTATCATCATTAGTATCGCCGTGTGAAGACACATCAGAATCCTGTTATAGGAATAATATCACCAAGCTTCAGACTTTCTAAGTTCACCAGTACAGTCAAAGTTTAGGCGATAGGTACTCAAATATAATAGTTCAGTTAAAGAACCGACGCATCATAAGATTTCGAAGTACCCAAGGACACTGAAATATACAGTTCTATCTACGTTAAGTAACCAAATCAGGGTAGAACGAAATAGTAACACCTAGTGTTCCTGAACCGAGGGGGCTAGAGCGAAGTTCGATAAAATTTAGGAATCGAGGTTCCAGGCTTTGTCAAGGTGGACAAATGAACAGTCAGACATTGGGGAGTACTCCAATAAGCCACGAATCAAAGTAACAGAAAGTAAAAACAAGGAAATTACTAGGTCGCCGTTATACTAGTTCGAGCGATCGTAAAAGTAATATATCAGTGACAGACTTTTTTTAGACGAACAAGTTAGCGTCTAGCAAGATACGACATAGTGCAGTAAAATTTAAAGAAGCCGATAGTCAAACCCAGAATTAGAAGATCAGCCGTTTCAGTGAGGTTAGTTCGATCGAGACTTTCAATCATCTCATAAGAGTAGGAAGCCGACGTGCATATAGTTAAACCCTTGGAAATGGGAAAAAAATAAAGAAATCACGTGTGTTGAGGCGAATAATTAACGCCAGAGTGATAAAAATTTTATGTAATTTAAATATAGTGAAATTTTTGAGTGTAATATATTTTTAGTGAAATTGTACTGTGTTTAAGTGGAAACGAATACAAAATGGTATTCCTTATATTTAAAGTGATTAGGGTATATATTTTATGTGCTGTTAGGAAAGTGTTATCGAGTGTAAATATGACCATGAATATGGCTTAAGAAGAAATTGGTGGGTGAAAATGTTCCATCGTTAGAGAATTCGGTCTCTGACCGTACAATCATGTGAGTAACAATTTAATTATTATGTGTTTTGGGAATATTTGCTTATACTGTAATCCTCATGAGTGAAAGTAGGGATGTTTGATAACAGGTGAAATAAAGATTACGCGATCTGAACGATTAATTTGATGGAAATATAATAAATATGTGCAGTATTAATGAATCCCTTGTGGAAAATAGTCAGTGGAATAGCAGTTAAATGGTAAATGATATAACTATGGTAAAGCAAGCGTAATAATAATAATAATAATAATAATAATAATAATAATATAAATGAATATTGTGATGAATTTTATATTGAAAAGTGGTAGCTTCAAGAGCTCCTTTAGATGAATTAATGAATGTTGTGAATACATGTTCTTTATGGTAAAAATGATTATTGTTAATGGAGGCTGAATAATATATAATTTGAGACGTAGATCAAACTTTGATTTGAATTTATTTGGTTCTTTGAAAGGCAACTTGTCTAATTTATGTATGAGCGCCATGTCGCGCAGTTGAAGTAATTGGTCACGCTAGGAATGCGTTGAAATGCTCGGTAAAAGTAATTGTGAGGGGCAGTTAGTCGCGGTAATGAGCTGTTGTAAGTCCTCAAAGTTGTGATATTGATCACGAGGCATTGTTTGTTGTATGTTGAAAAGGGTGCAATTTATGTTGTATTATGAGCGCTGATTATGGGCTAGGCCTTCCTTAAATCGCAAATGTTATAAGTCCTCAAAGTTGGGATATTGCTCCCGAGGCATTTTAAAGGATCGAACTCAGAGTCGTCCGTGTTGAAGCCCCTTAATATTGGTTGTTTTATAGAATTTTCTTACCCGCTAATGTGGACACTTCATAATTATACTTTAGCGAAGCTAAAATAATAGGTCTGTAGAAACCTAATAGTTGTCTTGTGGTTATTTTGTATCGTAATCCTTGCCATTCAGAGAAATGCATTTGAAACAGCTGTGCATAATGCTGGATACGCAGTCCCATGTGAAGGCGAGACTGTAGGTTCTCCCTCCCTCCATGGTATAAATCAAGCCAAGTAGTTAAGACAGACCCTTACCCTCTTTTAGTGAGGTAGGTTAGGAACGGGCTGTCTGAGTCACAATACACGGAAGTGTTTAAGATTGTTTTAACGACCCGGTATTCGAATCGAGGTCCTTTTACATTCATTATTATCGCTTGCAGAGTTCAGATCGTTGCTTTCTTAAGATATAATTGTCTTTGAAGACAAGATGATAAATCCCCAACTTTATTATTTAATGATTCAGTGATTCACGAGTTCCTATTTGAAAACATCACGATTCCGGGAGTAATCTTAAGTTGACTTGCTCTGTAGTTTTCTATAGCTCGGGAATACGCAAGTTTTTCCAATCACGGTAGTGAGTTGGTAGCTTGAGAGAGAGTGATGGTAACAGATGAACATTATGAGAGCCCAAAATTAATTAATGATTAGCCATACTTTGATATTATGATTAAAGCTTGCCACGGTGGGTGAGTGGTTATAGTGTCGGACTACCTTCCCCAAGATTGCAGGTTCGCCCCTGGCCATGGTAAGTGATTTTTGAAGGCGCCAAAAATCACGATACTCAAGTCATACGATGTTGGCATGTTAAAGAACCCATTTGAATTCAGTAGGCCGTGTTCAATGGCAAAATTAATCTCGGGAATTTCCGCCAAAACAAAGTTCCTCCATTCTCTACTTGAAAGCGCTGTAGTGTCAAGGAGTTCAGATATCTAACCTCCATGACTTTCATAGCGTTCAAAGGAACGACGAAATTCGACATGCAAGCTACCCTCTGGGTGTCAATTAACAGGGATTGCATCAGGCACCCGGGGCCATACGATATTATTATTATTATTATTATTATTATTATTATTATTATTATTATTATGATTAAAACCAGATATACTCATGTAAATATTAATAGACGTGTATTGAATGGTTAACACAGTGTATGTAAATTTTACCGAGCCATTTGGAGCTCGTTAGTTTAAAGAATTTGAATTGACACCATAAGGGAGTAAAACTTAGTTGGAGTTTTGTTGAATTTTGGAAAACCAGTAATCATTATTTTGTAATTGTTTAATTTGAATTCCTTGTTCAATTTTGGACAAGTGTGAAGTGTAGTGTCAGTATTTTTATTTGTTTAATTTTTGCAGCGCCATATTTTGGATAATTAAATGTTTTGATAGTAGGATTTGATTTTGTTTATTTTTGGAAGTGTATCCTATGCTTAATCAAAAGTGTGCGAGTCACAGAGTGGGAGAACAAACAAACAACCCCGATACTCCCGATTGAGCATTGCTGGCAAACTGTGATTTGCATATTTCATTGTTGAAATGGGCACATGGGGGCATAGAAGTAATGTGCTTGGATTAATGCTGTTAGGAACACTTAAGACGGTCATATCACATAAAGGTAAAATAGTGATAGAATTAGCTACAAAATAATAAATTTAACTGACCGCATTGGGACACTGGAAACTCACACCGAGCAGCCCTAAAATAACCACCTAACATACATTTCTTGGTCTAGTCCCAACGTGGGGCCATGACTAGAAAAATATAACATACATTTTCTTGGCGCCCAGTACGTAGGGATGAGTTTTCCTAGGGAAAACCCGAGTTTTTCTTGAAAAATCAAAATTTTCATTTTTTGAAAAATATGGTTTTTCATTTTTCTTAATTTTAAGAAAATCACTACCATAAAGGTGTTGATATTGTAATGAGTATTATACCAGACGGGTACGTTTTAGTAAACACCCGTATTGAGGTTGAATTTTGGAAATTGGGACACAAGAGTTCAGAGTACCATCTCTCACGCATGAACCAATGATGGGACAGAGTAGCCCACTGTATTCTCTAAGATAGTAATATGTCATTTATTGAGGAGATGCAGAGGCTTTTGGACGCCATTAAGGCGGACAATAGTGAAAAGGTGGAGGCTATGAAAGATAGATTCGAAACTATAGACAATAAATTGGACCTCCAACAGGATGATAATAACAAGGATTTAGAATCTCTTAAAACTGACAGTGTTAAGATGGAGGAGACATTAGAATCTATCAAAGCCGACAGTATAAACATGAATAGTGAACTGAAGGCTGAGATTGACAATATGAAAACGGAAAATGGGGAAAACATTGAAAAACAGTTGATAGCTGTAAAAGAGGAACTAAAAGCCGACAGTAAAAAGAATAACGAGGCACTGAAGGCTGAAATTGAGGAAATAAACAAGATGTTCAGTAAAGAACATATAGCCTACTTTCTCCTAAATGCATGGGTATTGTTATAACTCTTTGTCCTTTTCAAGGAGTATGATTGAATGTTGGTTGTAGTAGCTTGTTGAAATACAACGTGCTATAGGGATATTAAACATGAATATGAGGTGCCCTTTGCTAGTGCTACCTCTGTACCAAATTTCGTTCAATTCGGTTTCGCCGTGTTTGAATTGATAGGGGGAATCGATTTGCACACATACTTGGCCACCATCTGCAAACTATTGGGCTGATGTTCTTGCAGTTTGGTCAGAATATGTTTCCCACATAAAGATATGGTGTTGCAAAATTTGGTAGAGACTAGATTATTAGGTTGGTCGTAATTACATTTTAGCTTTTAACATTTGGGTGGCCGCGATTACGTTTCCGTCAAGATAGCGGTGATATAAAACATGACACTGAGGTGCCTCTTGCTAGTGCTACCTCTGTACCAAATTTCGTTCATTCGGTTCCACCGTGTTCGAATTAATAGGGGGAATCAATTTTGACATAAAGATGGCCGCCATCCGCAAACTATTAGGCTAATGACCTATTAGATTGGTCAAAGGATGCTCCCTCCATAAAGGTATGTTGTTGCAAAGTTTGGTAGAGATCGAATGGTTATGTTAGTCGTAATTTGATTTAAGCTTTAAACATTTGTGTGGCCGCTATTACGTTTCTGTCAATATGGCGGCGATATTAATCATGACACTGAGATGCCCTTTGCTAGTGCTATCTCTGTACCAAATTTCGTTCCATTCTGTTTCACCGTGTTTGAATTAATAGGGGGAATCGATTCTGACACAAAGATGGCCGCCATCCGCAAACTATTAGGCGAATGACCTATTAGATTGGTCAAAGGATGCTCCCTCCATAAAGGTATGTAGTTGCAAAATTTGGTTGAGATCGGATGATTAGGTTAATCGTAATTTGATTTAAGCTTTGAACATTCGTGTGGCCGCCATTACGTTTCAGTCAAGACGGCGGCGATATAAAACATGACACTGAGGTGCCCTTTGCTAGTGCTACCTCTGTAGCAAATTTCGTTCCATTAGGTTCCTCCGTGTTCGAATTAATAGGGGGAATCAATTTTGACATAAAGATGGCCGCCATCCGCAAACTATTAGGCTAATAACCTATTAGATTGGTCAAAGGATGCTCCCTCCAAAAAGGTATGTTGTTGCAAAGTTTGGTAGAGATCGGATGATTATGTTAGTCGTAATTTAACTTAAGCTTTGAACATTTGTGTGGCCGCCATTACGTTTCTGTCAATATGGCGGCGATATAAAACATGACACTGAGATGCCCTTTGCTAGTGCTACCTCTGTACCAAATTTCGTTCCATTCGGTTTCACCGTGTTTGAATTAATAGGGGGAATTGATTTTCACACAAAGATGGCCGCCATTCGCAAACTATTAGGCTAATGACCTATTCATTTGGTCAAAGGATGCTTCCTCTATAAGGGTATGTTGTTGCATAATTTGGTAGAGATGGGATGATTAGGTTAATCGTAATTTGATTTAAGCTTTGAACATTTGTGTGGCCGCCATTACGTTTCCGTCAAGATGGCGGCGATATAAAACATGACACTGAGGTGCCTTTTGTTAGTACTACCTCTGTACCAAATTTCGTTCCATTCGGTTGCACCGTGTTCGAATTAATAGGGGGAATCGATTTTCACACAAAGATGGCCGCCATCCGTAAACTATTACGCTGATGACCTATTGGTTTGGTCAAAGGATGCTCCCCCCATAAAGGTATGTTGTTGCAAAATTTGGTAGAGATCGGATGATTAGGTTAGTCGTAATTTGATTTAAGCTTTGAACATTTGTGAGGCCGCCATTACGTTTCCGTCAAGATGGCGGCGATATAAAACATGACACTGAGGTGTCCTTTGCTAGTGCTACCTTTGTACCAAATTTCGTTCATTTCGCATTCACCGTGTTCGAATTGATAGGGGGGGACAGACATTCAGAGTACACACACTCACACACACACAGACACACACACACACAGACACACACACAGACTCACACACACACATACACACACACAGACAGACACACTTTTTTCGCCCTGTGTTGATCTCATAAGTCTACTTTCATTTTTTGCAAAAATCGAAAGTAGGCTAAAAATGGGTCAAATGAACTCCAAAAGAGTATAGAAGAAAACATAGATTCAAAATTTCGAACATTTGATACCGAATTTGGGGACAAGCTAAATGCATTTCAAAGTGAAAATAACATATTTAATGCAGGATTGCAAATCGAAATAAATACTATAGGAAAAATAGCATAGATTCCAAAAAGGAGTGTCTAGAAAATTTTGAAATTTTGAATACAAATTTGAGTTCTATGGAAACCAAATTAAGTAAAATGGAAGAAACTTGTAAAAAGAATGTAGATGAATGTAAAAAGGAACTTGTAACCCAAATCCAAGGGGTGCAGAAAGAGTTAAAAGATCAGATAGAATCTAACATGAATCTTTGTCAAACATCCCGGGATGAGATAAAAAGTAGTCTCAATGAGCTAGGAAACAGATTCGTAGGGGTCGAGGAAAAAGTAGGAGAACTCGAGAAGGAAGTTGGGATAATTAAAGATGACATTAAAGATATGAAAAGGCAAAATCAAGCCGATGCGAACAGCATGAAAAATCAATTTGATCATTTTACCAGGCAGGTAGATGAGAACTGGAGGATGAACGAGGAAGAAATAAATAAGAGATTAAATGCCTACGAGACGAATCTCGAGGGAGGAAGAGAGCAACGAGATGAAGAAAAGAAGGAGAATACTCAGAAGATAGACGAGATAAGTAAGGGTATTAATGGGGTTCAGAAAACCATAGAAACATTAAAGTTACAAGTAGGAAAAACCAATACTGAAGTAGACCGGGTTCAAGTGGACTTAACGGTATTGTATAACAATCAAGGGAAAACAGAGGAAAAGCTTAAGGAAATTAAGGGAGATATTGTCAAGGGACAAAAAGAAATGGAGAAAAAGATAAGCGAGATTAACCCTCCGTCGGGCGCAGCTGGCCTGACGGGCCCCGAAAATCTATTCTTGCTCCCCCATCTTCCCCGAGGGCACCTATGCACCTGCCCCTTTTAGTATTTTCCTATCTCTTGGTCCTTTCCGAATGCTCCCTGTTAGTTTTCCCACCTCCTCCGTAAAGCGCAGTAATTACCCTCCAGGCCTGTGAGGTGCATTGCGCCCGAACTCGTTCGACTTTGGAAGGTTCGTATTTCCTTATTATTCCATCGCATAATTGCTTCTCTTCCTCATTTTATGAATAAGAAATACATAGATTGTGGTTATTTCGTGGAATAAACGGGTCAAAGGATGTCGAATTATGAATGCTATGAATGTCACAAAGCAATCTGTCAGATACAGTATGACTTGCCAACCATGCTCTTTGCTGGGGCAATGTATCTTTACTGCTGAGCATTCCAACAGTGATTCCAAGTAAGACTGACTCTTTATGGTGTTTGAAGCCAGTTTTCAGTGTTGCCTTAGTAAGCAGAAGTTTGGTGCTTTTCAGTCGGTCAACACAATAGTGTTGACCGACTGAAAAGCACCATTTTTTGTTAAGACTGACTCTAATGTGCTGTAACTTATTTTGTAATAAGAACTTTATATTAAGTTTAGCTCGTAATTTTAATATTTGTTTGAATTTTTCACACGAAAACTGAACGCAATTTGGTGGTGGGTTGTAAATGCGAGCTATTATTTTAAAGTTTGATTGTGAGCAATAAATTGTAGTATGTTTTTAAAAACCTGATGTTGAATAAACTCCCTATATATATCCTAATGAATGCCACTCATCACTTAACAAATAATTGCGTTAATTGAGTGTTAATGACGTCTATAAAACAAGGGCCTGTCAGGCGCACTGAGCCCGAACTCGGGAGTCGCGGAGGTGCGCCCGACGGAGGGTTAAGGAAGACTTAGATACCAGAGGTGATGTCAAGCCCGAAATTATAGAAAAACAGGTCCTGATCATCAAGAAAGAGGTAGAGGAACAATTAGCTGAAATAAGGGGTAGTTTCAGGGAAGAGAAATTTCAAATCAAACAAGAAGTTGAAAGCAGTAAGAAGAAACAGGAAAGATTTGAGAATGAATTTGGCTCACGGTTGGAATGGACTGAACACAAGAACAGTCAAATGGAGTTTCAGCTCATGTCTCAAGAAGAGAGTGCCAGAAGAGAAAGAAAACTAGAATTTGAATGTCAGGATGAATTCCAGAAGACAGGATGGGTAGATCCCCATGAACGAGGCACTAATCAAGATAGGGACTTAGGAGGGGAGAGCCCTTATAAGAACCCAGGATATCCGATGGCGATGTCAACCCCTTATATGAATCAAACAAATGGACAAATAATTAATATTATCAAGTCAAATGAGGAGAGACCGGTTAAATTTACGGGTAATAATATGTCAATTACTCCTTAATACTGGCTGAAGGAGGTAGCAGAATACTTAAATGAAATGAAAGTTCCTCAGGATCGGAGACTGAGAGCAATTGAAAATCTGTTGGCAGGTGATTGTCTCACCTGGTTCAGGAGTTTTAGATATACATTTGACACGGTGGAAGGTTTTAGAGAAGCTTTTCTGAAATGATATTGGGCAGCAGATGTGCAGGAAAATCTGAGGCTAGATCTGTACTCTAGGAAGTATAGTACAAATGCCCCCACTAAATACTCAGAATTTTTCACCGCTCAGCTGTGTAAATTCCGGGAACTTGATATCGCCCCAGCTGAAAACGACCTGTGTGCCGCCATTGCAAGACAAATTCCATATGAGATACAAAGGTTGTTAATCTCATCCAAAGCCAGAAGTGCTGTGAAAGTGGAGAGCGTATAACGTCAGCTGGACATGACGACTTCACACGTTACTCCCAGGCATCAAAGACATACTGAGCAAGTACACATGGCCAGTAGTCAAAAGGATAGAGAGAAATCATCGACGAGAAATCAGTCAACTAGTACAGACACTCAAGGACTGGGTCGAGAATATGGACATCAAGAGCCTAGGGGAATACAGCCGTACCACAGAGGAGGATATCGAGGAAGAAATCCCAGAATTACGGGTTATAGGCAACAAGAAAACTGACCGTATAATAATAATCAAAGGCAGGACAAGAGAAAGAGATGGGAAAATTATCCCAGAAGGAATGTGAGGCCTGAGGACAGAAGCGATGAACATCGGGCTGAAATTGAAGAAAGATATCAGGAAAGTCTTCGTTATATGAATGAACGAACAGACGAACCTGAGACCCGAAGAGTCCGTTGGAGTGAGGCAATGAAGAACCAAAAATCACCCGACCGACTGGATGGAGCTCAAAGTTTGGAGTTACAAGCTCAGTTGAAGAATGAGGGAAAAGGAAGCCCTCAAGATAAAAAAAAAAACCAAAATTGAATCATCAAAAGTGGAAAGATACCAGGAGCTGGGAGGAGGTTGAGATTGTAAATTGGATAGCGAGACCAGATGAGCTAATTAAAGAGGAAGTGGAAGGAATCCCACCTATTAGAAGAGAATTACCTATCATAATGTTAAGGATAGAAGGATTACTGGTCAGAGCATTAATAGATACTGGATCAACTATAAGTTTGATAACGCAAAGCCTAATAAATGAATTAGAAACAAGAGGTCGTGTATTAAAAATTCCCACATCAAGCGTGAAGATTAAGGGAATTATTGCTGAAAAATCTTTGACATGCAAATTTCAGGTATACATTAATTTGATCATGGGTAACACTGAAATTTCACAATGCTTTTTGCTGGTAAATCAATTACCATACAATATTATATTGGGTATTGATTTTATCCGTGAGAACAAGGTCATAATAGACCTAGCAAAAATTGCATTAGGCTTCAAAGAGAGGATGTGGATGAGCAATACATTATTTTACATGCACAGGATGCAAAAATAGAAGAACAGGTATGGCATATGGAAGAAGTGACCGAGGAAGGTTGTCGGGACATAGAAAAGGTATTTGAAGTCCTAAACATAGAACTTGAAGATAGTATGGAAACCGAGTTCGAGACCAACCTGTCAGGAAAAATAGAGGAAGCTAAAGTTACCCTCGAAAACAAGGAAAATGTAAAGGAATTGCTATTAAATTACAGGGACGTATTTGATTCCAAGCCAGGAAAGATCCAAAATTTTAAATACGCATTTCAAGTAAATGATTGGGCACCGTTTAGACAAAAACCATACCCGGTTGCAGAAAAATATTACACACAAACAAAGAAAACACTGCAGGAAATGAGTGATGCAGGTGTAATAGAAAAGATGGCGACACCATATGTTAGTCCATTATTTTATTTATCTATCGTATGGCTTTTAGTCCCGGGAGTGTCCGAGGACATGTTCGGCTCGCCTGAGTTTTAGCTGCTTCCAGCGGACACCCTAAAGGGTGAGCTACGAGTTCCGTTCAATTTCAAGTAGTTCCAACTTTCGCCACCAGATATCAATGATACCTAGTGGTGAACGTTGGAACTTTGATAGAGCGTTCTGACGAAATCTAACCCAACAAATTTTGCTTTACACAAGTTTAGTCTGTGAAAGGATTTTTTACATGCCATAAATCTATGACATGGGACCGCCGGCTTTACTTCCCCTCCGAAGGAAGGCATACTGAAGGATTTTTAACGCTCTTAAAAAATCCGACGACTTCGGCCGGGTTTGAACCCGCTATCTTGGGCACAGCAGTTCAGCATGCTACCGACTACGCCACCGAAGCCGATTAGTAATTTTGAGTAAACCGGATGGCTCAGTAAGGGTGTGTTTGGATGCCAGGAATTTAAATGCTAAGAATATACCAGAAAATGATTCGGCACCACCCATAAAAGAAATACTGAGGAAATTTAAAGGCAAGAAGATTTTCACAAATATTGACATATCTTCATATCATCATCTCGAACTTGAAGAGAAACCAGTCTTTTAACTGGATTTCATTTCGCTCAACAAACGTATTGCTTCAAGAGATGTCCATTTGGCTTGAAGACAGCGGGATCAGTCAAAGACAAGTTACGTTTTTGGGGCATGTGATTGACAAAGATGGTGTCAAACAAAATCCATGCAAATTAGAATCAATAAGAAATTTTCCCAGGCCTTTGAAAGTGAAAAACGTTCGCCAGTTTTTGGGATTGATTGGATTTTTCTCAGGACATTGTCCATCCTACACCAAAACTGTTGCACCATTACAGGACCTTCTGAAGAAGGGTGGCAAGTGGAAATGGACGGAGGAAACGGAGAAAGCATTTATAGAGGCCAAGGAAATGCTCTTAAATTACGTGAAGCTAGGATATCCTGATTTTAATCAGAGATTTATAATACAGACGGATGCATCCCGGATCGGAATAGGGGCGATGCTGTATCAAGAAGACCCGGATAACCCTGAGAAGAAAAATTATCTCGCTTTCACGAGTCGAAGACTGAAACCACACGAGAAAAATTATACAATCAGAGTGATCGAGCTGTTAGCGATATTGCATGCGTTGCAATTTTGGCGAGAGATTGTATATGGGTTTCCAGTTACATTAAGAAGAGATAATAAAGCGTTAACGTTTTTGATGAAGACGGATTTGTGCAGTCAAAGGTTGATGCGTTGGGCTTTATATATACAGCAGTTCGATGTAAACATAGAGTATTGCCCAGGGAAAGAAAATGTAGTTCCAGATTATTTAAGTAGACAGCCCGAGTCCACAGAAGAGGAAGTAATGGCTATTGATTTAGAAGACAGATATCAGGGTGCTTTGGATGAATTAAGAAGCATTGGTCAACGGCAACGTGAAGATCCATGGATGAACATGCTCATATCTTTCTTAGAAGGGAGTTTGACAAGGGGAACTCCTGCGTATACTGAAGCTAATAAAATAGCTCAAGATTATACTTTCTTTAATGGATTATTATATAAGTTTGCGGACTCAGATCATACTCCATTGAGGATCGTTATACCTGCTATTTTTGCAGAGGAAAATGGTATGGTTAGCCCATAGATCATTTGGACACATGGGAGTCGACAAAAAAGTCTCGATGCTGAAAGAAGCATTTATATGGCCGAGACTGAGAGAAACTGTAAGGGATACGTTAAAGACATGTGACATATGTCAAAGGATTAAGCCAAATGCGTTTTTGATTAGACAAAAGCCAATACCACTGTTGCCCGAGAGACCAGGTTAAATTATTTCTATTGACAACTTCGGAACTTTGCCAAAGGCCAGTAGGGGAAACAGACATATAATGGTGGCTATGGATGTCTTCACAAAAATGGTTGTTCTTGCTCCAATACAGAAGACTAGTAACAAACAGGTTTTGAAACGACTCAAAGAAAAAGTGATACCTATTCTGGATAAACCAGAGAATTTGTTATCGGATCACGGTAGTTGTTTTACAAGTATAGAATTTAGACAGGAATTAATGAGACTTGGAATACGTCAGAACCTGTCAAGCATTCGCCATCCTGAGGCAAATCCTGTATAAAGAACACGCAGTCACTCCGGTATTGATGTAATCGCTGTTAGTGAAACATGGTTCAATAAGTCCATTACTGATTCATCTGTAACCTTGCCAGGATATAATATCTACCGCAATGACAGACAACGTAGAGAAGGGGGTGGAGTAGCAGTGTATGTTCGACAGCACATTAAGTGCCGGGTTATCTGCAAATCCCCAAATAATGAGAATTTCAGACCTGAGTACCTATTCGTAGAGATTTGCCTGAAAGATACTAAAGTATTATTTATTTGTGTTTATAGAGCACCCAAAGTCGGTTTTATGGAACTACTATTAAATGACATGCTTTCACACATTTTTAGTTATAAATATGTAATATTAGCAGGTGATTTGAATGCCCATTTTGGGTCGGCTACATTTGAGACGAAAAACATAGTAGAAACTCTAAATACTTGCAATCTGTCGTGGCTCCCGTATCAAGATACACATCACACTGCAACCTCCTCTTCTACTCTGGATCTAATAGCATCCAACTGCAATGAGCACGTGATTGAGTTTGGCCAAACTGCTGCTTCTGGCTTCTCAGCACATGATCTCTTATACGCAGTATATACCCTGTCAACTCCAAAATATAAGCCCAGTATTCGATCTTTTCGAGACTTCAGCAGGTTTAATTATGAAAGGTTTAAGGCCGATGCCATCTCAGTTCCATGGCACACTGTTTTCGAGCAGCAAACTATAGATGAGAAGGTAGAAACATTGAACACATTTTTAATTGATTTATATGATCGCCATGCCCCAGTGCGCTCAGCTAACGTGAGGCACGCACCAGCTGCCTGGATCAACACAGAAATAAAAGATCTAATAAGATCTCGAAATAGAGCCAGAAAGAAGTGCAACAGAACACAGAAACCCGAGGACATTGTAGAATACAAAAGCTTACGCAACAGAACCCAGCAAGTTATTCGTAATACAAAGATACGTTACACTTATTCGCTAATTAATTCAGCTAAAAACTCTTCGGCTTTGTGGAGAGCTACAAAAACTCTCGGTGTTGGAAAATCCAGACACAAAAGCAATAACCCAACAATGAGCGCTGATGAGCTTAATAAGCATTATTTAAACGTATCAACCGTTGTAGACAGCAATAGAGTTTTGTCAACTGTTGCTAACTACAGGGAAAAATTTACTGACCGACGGGAAGAATTTCATTTTGGCTATATATATCCTGAGGACATTCATTTAGCCATATTTAGGATAACTTCAAAAGCCATAGGACCAGATCGTATAACTATTACGCTATTGAAAAGGAATATGGACCTCCTCATGCCAGTTTTATTGCATATATTTAACTATAGCCTGCAAATGGGTATTTATCCGACACAATGGAAAAAAGCCAACATCAAAGCAATACCAAAATTCACGAACGCCTTAAACTGTAGTGACTTTAGACCAATAAGTATATTGTGTGCAATTGGGAAAGCGTTAGAACGGATTGTTTTTGATCAGTTTTATGAATATATAAATTCCAACAATATCCTAAACCCGAACCAATCTGGATATAAATCAAAACATAGTACTCTGACAGCCCTTATCAAAGTCACAGACGACATTCGTCTAGCAATGGACCGGAAGGAAATAACTATATTATCTCTATTCGATTTCAGCAAAGCTTTTGACAGAGTTCACCATGAGATCCTACTAGTTAAATTAAGAAATCTAGGCCTTTCAAAGTCAGTAACGAACTGGTTTAGGTCTTACCTAACAAGCAGATGTCAGAGAGTAGTCCTAGCAGATGACAATGTTTCAGAATGGTGTGAAGTAACAACAGGTGTGCCGCAGGGTTCGGTCCTTAGTCCACTCCTGTTCTCCGTGTATATAAATGACCTTCCATCTGTCCTTAAATTCTGTCAACATCATATGTACGCAGATGACCTTCAGCTATATCTACACGCGGATCTGAAATCCATTCATTTGAACGTAGCACTAATTAACAGTGACATTCAAAGCCTATCTCAGTACGCACTCGATCATAATCTAATACTTAACTTCGAAAAAACGCAACCGATCATCATCGGCTATACCAAATTACTCAGTTCCCTACCTGACCCAGTACCACCTTTACAGCTTGCATCCCAAACAGTTCCGTATCAGTCAGCAGTAAGAAATCTGGGAGTTTTTTTGACTCTCGATTATCGTGGCAGGATCACACAAACATGATTCTGAAAAGGGTTGCATCGTCATTATATCAAATTAGGCGAACTTGCTTCTATTTGCCTCAAAATGTACGAAAGATACTGATACAGAGTTTGATATTACCAATATTTGACTATGGATCTATAATTTACCATGATATGGGAGAGGTCCTCAATACAAAATTGCAAAGAATGCAAAATGCTTGCTTGCGGTTTGTTCTCAATGTACCAAGAGAGTCTCATATAACTCCATTTTACGTCCAGATTGGATGGCTTAAGTTAAAGGAACGAAGACAGTATGCCATGGCTCTGACTGTGATAAAAATTCTAAAATTCAAAATTCCGTCTTATATTTACTGCACACTAACTCCCATGCAATCAGTGCATAACCGTGCGAATAGACACACTGCACAGATGCTCCAGATACCTAATCACAGAACCGAAAAATGCAAAGGTTCATTCCGTATTTCAGCTAGTATTCTCTGGAATAAATATAAATTGCACCAGTATTCAGGACTTCCTATCAGAGCGATAAAACACTCCCTTCATTGTAATCTATCAGCTATACAATTATCATGTTCAAGGTGAACGGATGTATTAACAAGAACTTCTATTGTCAACTGTATGTATAGGTTAAGTTTTTTCTTTCTTCATTTATTCTATTGTATTTAACCGCCCTCTGAATGAAGAGAGCTGCATAAAGAGGCTTTGTATCCTCAGTGGCCTGTATAAGAGAAACAATAAATTCAAATTCAAATTCAAAAAATTCAAATTCAAAAGAGTTATGAGGTAAACGGCCAAGTATTGTAGGATATACTGTGCCGAGGAAAATTGGAAATGGATAGACATTTTCGACATCATCGAATTTTGCATAAATAATACGATACACGAATCTACGGGAGGGATACCAATAACATTACATCGGAATGAGCAACCAGAGAGACCTTGCAGTCTGGTCATTCCTAGGCCAACAGACGCTCAGCCTGGAAGAGATGTACGAATAAGGAGAGCCTTTGAGCATCTAAAAGCTCAAGCCGATAGAAGACAAAGGAGAAACAGGCACAAAAGGTATCATCGACCACCATTAGCAGGAGAAATTGTGTTAGTGAAAAGGCCAGCCATTTCGGATCCAGGGAACCGCGTGTACAAGAAATTCCAGAAAATGTACCACGGCCCGTATAGAATAATAAGGGATTTAAGAAATAATGCCTATAGAATTCGGCACTGTGAAACGAATCACGAAGTGACTATGAGTTCAGCTAATCTGAAAGTATATTACCCTCTCGAAGACTTCGATGAAGCAAATGAACAAGTCCTGGTTGTGGAACGAATTAGGAATGATGAATCCTTTTTTGTTACAAATAGGAGTGAGTTAGAACAAGAAAATAGAGATCAACCATTCAATTGTGAATGTGAATTAGAACAAACTTATTTTGAGCTAAAAGAGATAATTGAATTATTTGAAGAAGAGAATTTCAATTAAAGGAGAGAAAAAGAGGAAAAAAAGTAACGGGTCTGGATAGACCACACCCGTAACGAAAGATGAACTTCTGTAGACTTTTAGTCCAGAAAAATAAGAAAGGAAGAACGGGTAGGGACAGAGCGTGCTCGACCTGCACAATTACCGGATATGACTTTAAAATTGGAAAACCCGAATCATCGTGGAATTCTATGAGAAAATAAAATGAAGGTACTGCGGGATGTTATGATGGCTTCGACTCTGAAAGAATAAGATTTTCTATGAAAAACACTTAAATCAATTTCCTCAATTTTCGAAAATTTATTTATCTAAGGGGGGGGGGAAGATTTGAACCCATGTGTATTTAGTTCAAGCGTCGAATCCATATTTTATATGCAAAAGAAGAGAGGAAATAATGCAGTCATTAGAATGAATTGGAAAGATTTTAAGAAGTGGGCTGTTATAATGTGAAGCAAGGGCGGGTGACCACTAGTCACGCGGGCATGAGATCACGCTTCACGCATCGATAAGAAGCTGCGCATAGTTATTAATAGAACTAGAAAAATTTTCCACGACGAGTGAGGGAGAAGGAGTTTCGGAAATAGACCTTACTCAGCTATAAAACGGCAACCTTGCAATGACGCAAAAAGAGAAATAATTAAAATTAAGCCATTTGCAAGCATTTAATTAATGAAATGAACACATCACTGTTGATCATTCTGGAAAAGAGATTTTTGTGTGGGGAAAAAGTTTATAATATTTGCACAGGAAAGAACTGCATACGCGGCATTACGTCGTTAGTTATTCCCCGAGCCTAGAGATGGGAAAGAGGGAAAAATAAACCTCACCACCCACATATCTGAGGAGCCAAATTATTTAATATCTTGGATTTGTGTGATCGATTTTCATGATTAAAGAAACCATGTTACGTTTAAAACAAGAGCTTTTAAGAGACATATTTTTCAAAATTATACAATAATTACTTCAGAAGTTAGTGCTGGAGAAGAAGCGGATTTGATCTTTTTGCCGCAGATTTGGATATAAACCCTGGACGTGCCAGGAAGAGCATGCAGTCTTTACCAGACCGTGAGAGGTCGTGTTACGCTGTATCGCAGACGAGCACCCCGTATGGGAGTGGCCGTCCAGTATCATCATTAGTATCGCCGTGTGAAGACACATCAGAATCCTGTTATAGGAATAATATCACCAAGCTTCAGACTTTCTAAGTTCACCAGTACAGTCAAAGTTTAGGCGATAGGTACTCAAATATAATAGTTCAGTTAAAGAACCGACGCATCATAAGATTTCGAAGTACCCAAGGACACTGAAATATACAGTTCTATCTACGTTAAGTAACCAAATCAGGGTAGAACGAAATAGTAACACCTAGTGTTCTTGAACCGATGGGGCTAGAGCGAAGTACGATAAGATTTAGGAATCGAGGTTCCAAGCTTTGTCCAGGTGGACAAATGAACAGTCAGACATTGGGGAGTACTCCAATAAGCCACGCTTCAAAGTAACAGAAAGTAAAAACAAGGAAATCACTAGGTCGCCGTTATACTAGTTCAAGCGATCGTAAATGTAATATATCAGTGACAGACTTTTATTAGACGAACAAGTTAGCGTCTAGCAAGATACGACATCGTGCAGTAAAATTTAAAGAAGCCGATAGTCAAACCCAGAATTAGAAGATCAGCCGTTCCAGTGAGGTTAGTTCGATCGAGACTTTCAATCATCTCATCAGAGTAGGAAGCCGACGTGCATATAGTGCAACCCTTGGAAACGGGAAAAAATAAAGAAATCACGTGTGTTGAGGCGAATAATTAACGCCAGAGTGATAAAAATTTTATGTAATTTAAATATAGTGAAATTTTTGAGTGTAATATATTTTTAGTGAAATTGTACTGTGTTTAAGTGAAAACGAATACAAAATGGTATTCCATATATTCAAAGTGATTAGGGTATATATTTTATGTGCTCTTAGGAAAGTGTTATCGAGTGTAAATATAACCATCAATATAGCTTAAGAAGAAATTGGTGGGTGAAAATGTTCCATCGTTAGAGAATTCGGTCTCTGACCGTACAATCATGTGAGTAACAATTTAATTATTATGTGTTTTGGGAATATTTGCTTATACTGTAATCCTCATGAGTGAAAGTAGGGATGTTTGATAACAGGTGAAATAAAGATTGCGCGATCTGAACGATTAATTTGATGGAAATATAATACATATGTGAAGTATTAATGAATCCCTTGTGGAAAATAGTCAGTGGAATATCAGTTAAATGGTAAACGATATAACTATGGTAAAGCAAGCGTAATAATAATAATAATTATTATTATTATAAAAATGAATATTGTGATGAATTTTATATTGAAAAGTGGTAGCTTCAAGAGCTCGTTTAGATGAATTAATGAATGTTGTGAATACATGTTCTTTATGGTAAAAATGATTATTGTTAATGGAGGCTGAATAATATATATTTTGAGACGTAGATCAAACTTTGATTTGAATTTATTTGGTTCTTTGAAAGGCAACTAGTCTAATTTATGTATGAGCGCCATGTCGCGCAGTTGAAGTAATTGGTCACGCTAGGAATGCGTTGAAATGCTCGGTAAAAGTAATTGTGAGGGGCAGTTAGTCGCGGTAATGAGCTGTTGTAAGTCCTCAAAGTTGTGATATTGATCACGAGGCATTGTATGTTGTATGTTGAAAAGTGTGCAATTAATGTTGTATTATAAGCGCTGGTTATGGGCTAGGCCTTCCTTAAGTCGCATATATTATAAGTCCTCAAAGTTGGGATATTGCTCCCGAGGTATTTTAAAGGATCGAACTCAGAGTCGTACGTGTCCCCTTAATATTGGTTGTTTTATAGAATTTTCTTACCCGCTAATGAGGACACTTCATAATTATACTTTACCAAAGCTAAAAGAATTGGTCTGTAGAAACCTAATAGTTGTCTTGTGGTTATTTTGTATCGTGAACCGTGCCATTCAGAGAAATGCATTTGAAACAGCTGTGTATAAAGCTCGATAGCCAGTCCCTTGTGCAGGCGAGACTGTAGGTTCTCCCTCCCTCCATGCAATAAATCAAGCCAAGTAGTTAAGACAGACCCTTACCCTCTTTTAGTGAGGTAGGTTAGGAACAGTAGTGAGTTGGTAGCTTGAGAGAGAGTGATGGTAACAGATGAACATTATGAGAGCCCAAAATTAATTAATGATTAGCCATACTTTGATATTATGATTAAAACCAGATATACTCATGTAAATATTAATAGACGTGTTATTAATGGTTAACATAGTGTATGTAAACTTTACCGATCCATTTGGAGCTTGTTAGTTTAAAGAGTCACAATACACGGAAGTGTTTAAGATTGTTTTAACGATCCGGTATTCGAACCGAGGTCCTATTACATTCATTATTATCGCTTGCAGAGTTCAGATCGTTGCTTTCTTACGATATAATTGTCTTTGAAGACAAAATGATAAATCCCTAACTTTATTATTTAATGATTCAGTGATTCACGAGTTCCTATATGAAAACATTAAGATTCCGGGAGTAATCTTAAGTTGACTTGCTCAGTAGTTTTCTATAGCTCGGGAATACGCAAGTTTTTCCAATCACGGTAGTGAGTTGGTAGCTTGAGAGAGAGTGATGGTAACAGATGAACATTATGAGAGCCCAAAATTAATTAATGATTAGCCATACTTTGATATTATGATTAAAACCAGATATACTCATGTAAATATTAATAGACGTGTTATTAATGGTTAACATAGTGTATGTAAACTTTACCGATCCATTTGGAGCTTGTTAGTTTAAAGAATTTGAATTGACACCATATGGGAGTGAAACTTAGTTGGAGTTTTGTTAGTTTTTGGAAAACCAGTAATCATTATTTTGCAATTGTTTAATTTGAATTCCTTGTTCAATTTTGGACAAGTGTGAAGTGTAGTGTCAGTATTTTTATTTGTTTAATTTTTGCAGCGCCATATTTTGGATAATTGAATGTTTTGATAGCAGGATTTGATTTTGTTTATTTTTAGAAGTGTATCCTATGCTTAATCTAAAGTGTGTGAGTCACAGAGTGGGAGAACAAACTATGAACCCCGATACTCCCGATTGAGCATTGCTGGCAAACTGTGATTTGCATATTTCATTGTTGAAATGGGCACAGTACAAAACAGCAATGAAAGGATGAGTCATGCATATTTCATTGACGGTCCAGGGGGCACCGAGAAAACATTTCTTTACCAATGCTTGATTCACAGTTGCACAAATTTGGGGTTAAATGTAGTTTCTGTTGCATGGACTGGTATTGCAGCAATGTTACTACTGTACACAGCCAGTTCAAGTTACCTCTACATTTACATGAAAGTTCTGTATCAGGAATAAAAGTTAACAGCAAAGAAGCTTTTTATATTCGTTCAGCAAAACTTATCATCTGGGATGAAGCCCCTTTGGCTAATAAGCACGCGTTGATGTGTGTAAATCGGTTGCTCAAGGACATCATGAATAACGACGTGCCTTTCGGAGGAAAAATTATCATATTAGGTGGAGACTTTAGGCAGGTATTTCCTGGTGTGCCTCACGCATCTAAAGCAGCATCAGTCCATAGGTCAGTAAGGTTCTCTCCTTTGTGGCCATTATTCAAAATTTTTAAACTCAACATAAATATGCGAGCGGTTACAGATCAACGAGACTTTGCAAACTTCTTCATACAAATTGGTAACTGTGAATACCCTCACGTCGATGCAGAAAATTCAGAATTAGTCCCACGCTGAAAAATATTTCACGCTTTTCAAAAATTGCGATTTGAGCACCTAAAAATGAACATTGTAAAGAAATCCATGACAAAGTTTTAGACCTAATCCCAGGATCATCGAGAACTTACATCAGTGTGAATAATTTGATTACTGAAGATGAGAGTGAACTTCTACAATTCCCAACATAATTTTTAGACAGCATAGGCATAAGTGGATTGCCACCTCATATCCTTCGACTAAAAGAAGGCTCAATTGTGTTTTTGTTGAGAAATATTAATGTTACCCAAGGTCTGTTGAACGGTACCAGACTGTTGGTTTGGAAGATGCATGACAATTGCTTACACCTGGAAATTATTACTGGCGGAAATGTTGGAAACAATGTCCTACTCCCTCGCCTTGACCTTACGCCATCAGATACTTCTATGATATTTTCCTTCAAAAGGAGGCAGTTTCCAGTACGTTTGGCTTTTTGTATAACTATCAATAAAGCTCAAGGTCAAACACTAGATCAAGTAGGCATTTATTTACCTCAACCGGTGTTTAGCCACGGACAACTTTACTGTATGCCGCACTATCGCGAGCAAAATCCTTTCATGACGTCAAAGTTCAAATAGAACCAAAAGGCAAGCGGACAGCAAATGTCGAATGGAAGGAAGTACTATTAGAATTTTGAAACGACTGTTGCGGAGGAGCACAGACCTCAGCAAACGGGGCACAGTTTAAATAACAATTATACAAGGACGTCCGCATCCCTAATACGATAACTGTCCTGTGGTAATGGTAAAAAAATACTATTGTCCTACATCGGTGATTACTATCCTACATCCTGTTATTTCATTCCCTCAGTTCTATAACAAAGATATACTCAATCACATTTACAGCTTAATGAATATTAATTCCTTCTGTGCTAGTTATCTTTTCATTTCTCATCAATCGCCTTTACTTACTATTCTATCTGTTCGGGTGGAGGCGATAGCTGTCTTTACAGAGATGTGCAAATTATTAGATTCGATGTCAGTTTTCTAAAATTGCATTTTTACTTTTCACGGTTTAATGCACTAAGTATGTTTACAAGGCGATGAAATTACTTCAAATGTTTAACCAAGACTCCTAATTATATTTTCAGTTAAGAAACTCAAATTAAAATGATTTTTTAGAATTTCCACTAACAGAGGAGCCTTGCAAATGCAAAATTCCACACGTTTCGTTTTTATTACTTCACTCTACTTTACGTGGGCATTTAGAGCGGAGGGATTTGGGGTCTTTTAACTGATGAACGCTATTGAACTATTCAAAGATTCATGAAATATGCATTGAAATCACCTGACTTGAATTCTAAAGTCAATGAAAAATTGAAAATGGACCCAGCTCTGATATCCCTCGGAATAGAATAATCTGAAAGTTTCCAGACGCAATTCCTTATGGGAAAAGGTGTAATTGCACGGGAGAGGAAACACTACTAAGTAGGACAACATAAGAAGTTGGTCAATAAAATGATTTAGAATAAAAGTAATTTTGACGAATTAAAATTATTTAATTCTATTAATTTGCACACCTCTATATGTTAACCAAGAGTTACATCTCTAAATTCAAATATAAGAGACCCGTCTTTTATTTTAAATTTATACCATTGTTCATAAGTAGACAAAACACCAAATTGTACCGATATAGCCTTAAATTGTGTGGATATCTCTATCTACTTAGTATAAAACAAAGTTCACAATTCTAGGATGTAACGGGTAATCTCGAGAGCAACTTGATGTTTTTTGATCCGGTTTTCACCATTCTGTAAAGGATTTCTCGATGAAGGATTAAGTAGAAAAACATTTATTTATGACTAAAAGAAGCCGAGCATTTACGATGTCAGTGAATTGAGTCGAAGAAAAACCTAACGTTCACGTGTCTTAAAAAAATCGATATTCTCTGAGAATTGTTCAGCATGAAAAGTTCTGCAAGAAAGTCCGCGACAGCTCCCACATCGACCACTGTAATTCTTTTTACGTTTTCATTTCTTCCAGCAATCTCCATCCGGTGGAAATTTAAATTACTAGCTTCAGAGTGAATTAACGAGCTTGCAAGCGACCTATCACCCTAGCTTCAGCCAGCATCAAACTGTCGAGTCGTGTCGAGTTAATTCTTCAGAGAAGGGTATAGCTTATGTGTTTGGAGTTAGCTGTTCACCTCGGCCTGACGTCCGTGCGCCTTTTAGGCCTACGCAGGGTAAATAGTGGGACACACATACAGAGGACAGGCAGACGCCCACACATTTGATCTCACAAGTCTACTTCAACATTTACCCAAAAGTGACGGTACCGTAAATGTCTGTTCAGGTCACTAGCATGAAGACATGCAAATGTCATATGGACAGAACTGCTGTAGGATTGTTGAAGTGAATGCTACGGAGCAGCACGGGTCCTCTAGTATTTCTATTAAAATGCATCCGCGCGAGGCTAGCAGTCCAGTCTAGTTTTGGCACGCGCGCTATCGCGGAGAGGGAAGCGAGGACTCTTACTCAGCTTCTAGAACCGAGCGGACGTATTCAGTCACGCGTCCAGCAGAGCACATTTTCCACGATATAGAAGTACGGACGACAGACGAGGCTGTACCGCCTAGAGATCGATCACTCGCCGAGGAAGAGATACGAGGAGCCGGTGAAATGCAAATGCACTAGATATTGAAGAGAACAGCATTTATTCTGTACCACAATTATCCGGAGAAGACTTCGCTAAAATAGCATTATTCTACAGCGAAGCGATAAACCACAGTATCGCTTACTACAGCTATATTATTGCTACATTAAATATTCCACGTTACAACATCATAGTCAAGGTGACCGTAATGAACCTGAGTCAGGGAGGACAAACTTATTCAACGATTACTGAGAAGATTATTATGAGCAACTAAACTATTGAAAGGAGGTTAGTCTATACCATGGATTGGAGATTCAGAGTGACTTAGAAGACCGGAAATCGATAAATCTACAGATGCTTCTCAACATGCAGTATTCTGAGATGACTTCCAATACTACAAGCGAGATGTCCATTACCATCAGGAGGAGATGTCAACCCAGGACATTCAGATCTACATTGATGATGCCACTCTGCTACACGGAGAAAAGTAGAAGACGAACGCTAGCAGTCGATTGGACCAAGATATGTAGTTTCCAGGTCGCTGACCGTGAATCAAGACGACTTGCCCTTGGCTGTCACAGTCGAGCGGGACCGCAGGTGTGCGTATCACGATGCAGACGGGGGAGCGTTCAGCTGTCTCGCACGCGACCGGGAGAAACTGGTTTCCAAGGCAGACGACGTGCTCACGCAGTTCCAGCGGAACATCGACAACATCTTATGAAGGTATTCACGACACCAGAAGCCATCAAAAAGGTAGAAAAACTGAATTCTCTAAGATCTGTAGTTTTGCAGTAGTATTTGTTGTAATCGAGGGGTGACCAACTTCTTTGTAGATATTCTTATCTTTATCCTATGTTTATTGTAGCTAAATTTTAGAGATTCATTGTAATTCTTTGATACGTCTACGTGTGTCGTTTCAGACGTAATTTCATTCATTTTTGACTCTAGATATTTCGTTTCTTATATATTTTGAAGGAATCGTTTTAACATGCTCACTTTCGAACGAAACTCGTTTTATAAGGGAATGCTTCGATAACAACGTATTTCGAAGAGAATGCTTCGATAGTATCATATTTCATTGAAAATACTTTCCAATTGTATGAACATTTTGAACGTTAAGATTGTTATTGATAGTTATAAATGCGTAACAGGGACAGAATACATTTGTATAGTTATATTGCATTATTATAAGGGAGAACATTATTGTAAAATGCTGTAACATTGTTTAACATACATTATTATGTCAGAATATAACTGAAACATTTATTTATAACAATATGGAAGTAATAAAATTCCAATTGCGGAAAACAATTTATTTGACATTGATATAGTCATAGACTATTGATATTATGAAAGTACACTATAAAATAGGATCATGTTATTGACAATTGAGGTCAAATGATGCCTACAATTATTAACAATTTTATTGGAAGTTTTTAAGTAGTTTCGCATCGCTCATTACCTTATTGTATTTTTATTCATTGACACGACATATTCTAAGCTATATTTAACTTCAGTGTTCGATATACAAGCTTTACTTAGTATGACAAGTTACCAGAGATACCTGAGAATTCATTGTTTTGTGAAACATTGTTCATAGAACTGTTTTTTAAAACAGAGACACTGTAGGACTGTCAGATCGCGACTGATAGTGCGAATAGTATTTTTAATACCGTGTTAAACATGGAAAATTGTATATAATGTATATATTTCACTTATATTTAATTACTATTATTATTATTATCTTATATATTCACGTTTTACACACGTATGTGTGTAATTTAGGGTTTTATATTGTTAACTTAAGTTTTGATGCTTGAACAGCTGATGCTGATCAGACTGCTTCAGTGACAGAGTCACAGGGTAATTATTAAATGCGTAACCATTTTAATAATTTTTTAAATTATTACATTTCTGTAAGGACATTGTTTATGAACATTTATACTACAGATAGTAGGCTATCTGACGTGTGATATATTTTATTTTAACTTGCTTTTGAGAGTTTATTTTTCTGCACATTTTAGTAATAAATCCCAGGCACTATTTTTCTTTGTCTGTTTGTTTTTTATAAATCTGATCACCTTTTCATTTTACAATCGACATGCGATAATACTGCGAATTAGTTACAAGAATTCACGTAGTCTCAACTTTCACCGTTCACGCCCGAGATCCGAGATTCTCGTCCTACCATCATGTTATGGGTATTTTATTTCTAGTTAATGTGTAACAAATAAGTAGTGTTGTTGCATGGCCGGTATGTATCAAGAGTTTCCTAGTCATTATCCTAGTAGGGTAGTGTTGGTTTATCTGGCTGGGTATCGACCTCCCTACAATCCTTTTCCATCTCAGCGGATATAGACTATGACTATGCGGAATTCGGGTGCAGTACGTTCAATAAGATGACAAATATTACCTCAGCGTATTTAGTATCGAAGACTACATCGTCACATCAGTAGCATAACCTGCAATTTGACACTGAACATGATTGAAAAGGAAGGTTCTTTGATGTTGTGATGGTCCTAATTTTACTTCATAGGCCTGTTCAGTGGAGTAAGGGATAGGGTAAAATTTAATAATTTGTAATAAATGGCATTTAGGCCACATGTTAAATTATTTTTCTTTCATATTTAGGAGTTACGATGAAACGTAAAGAAATGCAAGTAGTAAAGGCAAGAATTTTAATTTAAAATGAATTAACTTAGGCCTACCTATGGAAAGAAATGCCCGATCCTTTTTAACCGTCTCCTTACATCCATACGTTGCACAGTGATACGCCATTCTGGCTTAGTACGGTAATGAATAGAATAGAATATCCCAATTCTATCATGACGAGTAGTATTTCAGTGCTTCAGTTCCTGGCAGTTCCCTTTAGTCAGCTGATCGAGATGTTGGTTTCGCCAATGTGACGTCATCAGCCAACCATTGGATTTATGATCTAAGGGTGAACTTATGTTCATAGCCCCTATGAACATTAAAAATTCGGTTTGATTGCTGTAATAGATTCGTAGATATTGAGAACCATCTAAATATTTCGGATGGTCGCCATGTTGGATTGTTACATGTATAGGCCATAGAGTCATGTACCATTAAAGGAAAATTATTGCTTAGTTTCATTTTTCAAACTTTCACTTCGATCGTATGATTACGACACAAGAAATAAAAACTTAATTTCAAAATTCGCACAGCCACCATCTTTAGGATATGTAAACAATTGAACTAAATTAGATACCAGTGTATTACAACGTGTATAAACATTTCCTGTACCAAGTTTCATTGCGTTTGGATCATTAAATCGCGAGAAAGGTCTATTTAACATTTTGAAATTCGCTTGGCCGCCATATTCGTTTTGTAGTTAACCGGTTTCTGAAAATCTTATAGATGAACTTTCAGTAGTGCCCTTTATCTCCGTACAAAATTTCAAGGTGATACCGCTAATAGTTTGAGAGATATAGAATGCCGGTGAAATATTTCTCCATACAAAATTACAAGGTGTTACCGCTAATAGTTTCAGAGATAAACAATGCCGGTGAAATATTTCGCACAGCCGCCATCTTGAGGTTATATAAACAATTGAACGAAGTTAGATGTCGGTGCATTACAATGAGTATAAACATATACTATACCAAGTTTTATTGCGTTTGGTTGGTTAAATCGCGAGAAACATCTATTTAAAAATTGCAACTTCGCTTGGCTGCCATGTTGGTTTTGTAGTTAACAGGTTTTCAAAAGTCACATAGGTGAACTTCTAGTAGTTCTCTTTATCACCGTAAAATATTCCAGGGTAATATCGGTAGTAGTTTCGGAGATATTGAATGCTGGTGAAATATTTCGCACAGCCGCCATGTTGGATTGGTGAGACATAACACAATTTGAAGAACATGGCCGGGGTCGACTGGAATAGTGCTATGAACTAACTGAGTCTCATTGAAATCTCTCCAGCCGTTTAGATGTTATTAGGGGGGACACACACCATCTCACACACACACAGACACACGGACAAAAGGGGATCTCATAAGCCTTTTTTTTTCATAAATAAAAATAGGCTTATGAAATCACCTTTTGTCCGTGAGTCTGTCTGTGTATGCGTGTGTGATGGTGTGTGTGTCCCCATAATAACTTATAAACGGCTGGAGCGATTTCAATGAAACTCGGTAAGTTCATAGCACTATTCCGGACGACCTCGACCATGCCTTTCAAATTTTGTGACGTCTCACCAATCCAACATGGCGGCTGTGCGAAATATTTCACCAGCATTCAATATCTCCGAAACCATTCAATTCAATTCTCTTCCTCTGCGTCTTCCATGCACTTCGCCTTGTACCATCATCTTCTTCACTACCAGTGCGTTTTGAGATGTGATCGAAATATCTCAATAAACATTATAGCCTATAATCTTCTTGATGAGCTTTTACATGCCCTTAGGTAATCTCTCCTCAGACCACATCGTGGCTGTCGCCATGGAGATCCCGGCTCTGGCAAGAAATTTCAATTCTGGTGTGAAGACTGGAACTGCCTACCCTCAGCCTCTTGAGGCAAAATTAAGATGAGGAGGGTTTGATTCCCACTTTAGCCAACCTGGAAGTGGTTTATCGTGGTTGTCCCACGTATATTCTAGGCAAATGCTGGGAAGGTTCCTAACGTAAGCCCATGGCCTCCTCTTTCTAAATCCTATCTGCAACTTACAAATACGCACACTAGTACAGCTATCACAATAACCCAGGTTTTCACACAAATTATACACACATAAATATACGGGGCTATATGACCACGGTTTCGATGCCCCTGAAATATGCAACAACATTTCTTTCGAAACAGTTTGCAATCTTTAGTGAAATGATATTCTGGGGATAAAAGTCCATAATAGATGATTTCAAAATGAGAGTTAAACTGGAATAGGTTGTCTGGTGTTTTCTGTGACAGGAGACTAAATGTCCAAGTTAAGGGGAACGCCAATAAATGTACGGTGAGACCTGCCATGCTATATGGAGCAGCAAATTGGCCAATGGTACATTTAAAAAAAAGCGACTGGATGTAGCCGTAATGAAAATGCTGAGATGGATGTGTGGTGTTATGAGGAAAGTCCACATCAAGAACATCTTTATATAGGGCGGCGTGATTCAAGTATCCAAGAAAGACGATTGCTCTGGTATGGTCATGTTAAGTGCAGGGATGAAAACTATGTAGGAAGAAGAATGCTTGACCTGAAGGGAGAGAGGCAGACCTAGAAGAAGATCGATAGACTGCGTGCGAGAGGACCTCTCAAGGAAGCAGTTAACAGAAAACACAATTTGGGACCGGGGTAAATGGAAAAAACTTGTCAAAAATGTCGACCACTCATGGGCGGGAAATGAAGATCAAGATGAAGATGAAGATGACCCCAACCTATTCCACAAATATAGTATTCTAGTCTTCGGAAAAATTTCGTTTGGCTTACACAAGAAGCTTTGCTGGTTCAATCAGTACTCAAGAGCATTCCAACTCTATGACAGCTGACCATTACTGTGCCCTTGTATAATTTCTGGTAGGCGAGTTGTCGTAAGGTAGGTTCAGTTGGTAAGTTGTTTTCAAAGTTGTTTTGGTTGATGGGTTCCTCAGCTTAGAGGCTGTGACAACGCGGTCATGTAGCCCCGTATACTTTGGGTGTGTGTAGAACCCGTCTGATAACCAGTGTTAATTGTGATGGCTGTATTAATGTGTGTTATCTGTGATTCAGGTAAGGACTTGTTGTTGTTTGTTGTTTGTTTGAGTCTTCAGTCTTTTGACTGGTTTGATGCAGCCCTCCATGCCTCCCTGTCCTGAGCTAATCGTTTCATCTCTACATAGCTACCACACCCTACATCCGAGGCAATCTGTTTAACATATTCTAACCTTGGTCTACCCCTACAGTTCTTGTCCTCGACCCTTCCTTCCATAACTAAGCTTGCTATTCCTGGGTGTCTTAGTATGTGTCCTACCAACCTATCTCTTCTCTTCATTAGCAGTCGCCAGAAACATCTCTCCTCTCCCACTCGTCTTAATACCTCTTTGTTTGTAACCCTATCTACCCATCTGATCTTCATCATTCTCCTGTAGCACCACATTTCAAATGCTTCAATTCTCCTCTTTTCTGCTGCACCAATAGTCCAAGTTTCACTTCCATAGAGCGCCACGCTCCAGACAAAGGCTTTCAAAAATGACTTCCTAATACCTAAATCTATATTCGATGTCAGCAGATTCCTTTTTTGTAGAAATGCTTTTCTTGCCTGAGCCAACCTACTTTTTATATCCTCTTTGCTTCGTCCATCACTGGTTATTCTGCTTCCTAAGTAACAGAAATCTCCTACTTCCTTCAGCTTTTCACCTGCCAATTTGATCTCCATAGAGGTTTCTGATTTATTTCGGCTGCATTCCAGTATTTTTGTTTTACATTTATTAATTTTCATCATGAATTCTTTCCGTAAGACGGAGTCCATACCATTCAAAAACTCATTCAAATCCTCAGGCTTGTTGGCCAAGATGACGATGTCATCAGCAAATCTCAGAGTTGAAATTATTTCTCCTTGAATCTTCACTCCCACTTTAAATTTTTCTCTAATTTCCTTCATTGCTTGTTCAATGTAAAGATTGAAAAGTATGGGTGATAAGTTGCAGCCTTGCCTTACACCTTTCTGAATACCAGCTTCTCTCTCATGTCCTTCAACTCGAATGACTGCTGTCTGGTTTCTGTATAGATTGTATATCACCCTCCTATCCCTGTACTTTATTCCAATCGATTTCAAAATGTCAAACAATTTAGTCCAATCAACGTTATCAAAAGCCTTTTCTAAGTCTACAAAAGCCATGAACGTTCTCTTATCTTTCCTTATTCTACCTTCCAAAATCAGCTTCCCTTGTTCCTACATTTCTCCTGAAACCAAACTGGTCTTCACCCAACTCCGTTTCTATCTGGCTCTCAATCCTCTTGTAAATTATTCTAGACAGGATCTTTGAAGCATGAGTAATCAAGCTGATTGTACGGTAATCTTCACATCTGTCAGCTCCCACTTTCTTTGGTATAGGGATGATTACATTCTTCTTGAAATCAGGGGGTACCTCACCTGTCTCATAAATCCTACACACCAAGTGAAATAACCTGATCAGACCTTCCTCTCCTATGCAGCGTAGCAACTCTATCGGTATATCATCTATGCCTGGTGCTTTGTTCCTGCTTAAGTCTTCCAAAGCTCTATCAAATTCTGATCTCAATATTAAATCTCCTTTCGCATCCTCATCAATTTCCTCCTCCCTTTCCATTACATGATTCTCAATCTCCTTTCCCTTATACAAACTCTCTATGTAAGCTTTCCATCTCTCAACCTTTTCTTCCCTATCTGTTAGAGGCTTTCCATTTGTGTCCTTAATATTACAGCACTTAGTCTTCTTTTACCCAAAAATATTCTTAATCCTTCGATAAGCTGTGTCTACTTTTCCTAATTTCAGACAATTTTCTATACCAGCACATTTCTCTTTCAACCATTCTTCTTTCGCTTCCTTGCACTTCTTGTTAACCTCATTTCTCAGACGTCTGTATTCTGCTTTCCCCTTTTCATCTCTTACATTCTTGTGCTTCCGCCTTTCATCCATCAATTCGAGTATATCCTGAGTGATCCACGGTTTTCTACCTATTCTCTGTTTCCTACCAATGTTTTTTTCTGCGGATTTTGTTATTTCATTCCTCAAAAGAGCCCATTCGTCTGCAATTGAAGTTTGTTTAGGGTTTTTCATTAGTCCTTCCTTTATACTCTTCTTGAATCTTTCGTTTACATCCTTCTCTTTCAGTCTGTCTATTGCCCACCTTTTTGGCTTTTGACTTTTCTTCAGTTTCTTCAACTTTAATCTGCATTTCATTACAACCAGATTGTGGTCAGAGTTTATGTCAGCACCAGGATATGTTTTACAATCCAAAATCTGGTTTCGAAACCTCTGATTGACCATAATGAAGTCGATTTGGTAACGCCCTGTATCTCCTGGTCTCATCCATGTGTATATTCTTCTATTGTGGTTATTGAATAAGGTGTTAGCTATGACCAACTCATGCTCAGTGCAGAATTCTACCAGCCTGCTTCCTCGATCATTCCTTTCACCTAATCCGAAATCTCCTACTATCTTCCCTTCTCTCCCTTTTCCTACCACAGCATTCCAATCTCCCATTACTATAACATTTTCATCACCCTTGATATACCTCAGAATTTCGTCTATTTCTTCGTAGACCTTTTCAACATCCTCATCATCAGCTTGACTGGTAGGCATATAGACTTGTACCACTATGGTGCAGGTAGGTTTAGTATTTATTTTTGCTACAATAATCCGTTCACTATATTGCTCATAATATTCCACCCGCTGTCCAAGTTTCCTACTCAATATGAGGCCAACCCCTGCTTGGCCATTGTTTGATTTAGTGCTAATGACCCTATAGTCTCCTGACCAAAAGTCCTGTTCTTCCTGCCAGCGCATTTCACTAATCCCAACCAAATCCAACCTCAACCTATCCATTTCCCTTTCTAAGTTTTCTAACCTTCCATTTCCTAGCAGATTTCTAACATTCCACGCTCCGATCCGTAGAATGTCAGAGTTCCTCTTTGTCACTTCTGTGATGTTAACCCCCTCTCGAGTAGTCCCCACCCGGAGATCCGAACGGGGGACTAGTTTACCTCCGGATTGAAATTTTACAAGGGAGGAGGCCATCATCACATGTATTTATGCATAGAGAGGTGCATATCCTCGGGAATAGCAAACGGCTGTAGTTTCCCCTTGCTTTCAGCCGTGCAGCAGGACGCAGTGTAGCCATTATTTGGCTTATATTATCAATATCTTAACCGTCTATAAGACTAGTAAAGAATTGATTTATTCTGAAAGGCTGCTACTCCCTTTCAGAATAAGTAAAGAGCAATTCTACTAACAAAAATACTAACCTTCTACTGTACTAACAATTAAATACCAAAATTCTACTAACGAAAAAATACTAAAGTTCCACCAACAACAAATACTACCACTAAAACAGTCTGTCACCAGACACACTCACATGCAATCACACATCACAGTCTACTGAAACAATGAACTATAACTAATAAACAATGCAACTGTTACCAGACACACTCACACACCACAGTTTAATAGAACAATGACGTATATCTAATAGACAAACTAACTACCTACTTACTGTACTGTTATTTGAATTGACAATATTTACAAAATGCAATTTAGATAGAAAATACTTACAGGAAGAGAGCAAAGATAATGCCAATGGTTATCCTTCGTATAGGAGAAGAAATAAAGGACGGATTATTATAAAAACAATTCGAGGCATTGCCATTGAAATCGATAGTCGATTCATTGCTCCCTACAATCCAAGAATAATAAACTCGAACCTTTGCTGTCTTATTTCACAAGAACTGACTGTATTACTGTATTCACGCCCGTAATTACGGGGGAACAAACAGGACAGCTGCCCAGGGCGGCAGGTTTTAGGGGCGGAAAAAAATCTGAAAAACTGTACGAAACCGCTTGGGCATTAAACGCCAAGTTATTAAAGTTTAACCCCCTCCACACACATACACACACACGCACACACACACACACACACACACACACACACACAAGAGAATTATTTATTGTCGCACATTTGCAATGTTGATTATTTAAGGACACACATAATGGGATTGTGTTAGTCATCTTGGGTGTTCTTGCTTTTGAATCTGACTTGAAAGTGAAATTGGACTAATGAAATCCTATTCTTGTTTGCAAATGACAAGGTGATTTTGACTTTTTTTTCTTCTTTTACGTATGGCTTTTAGTGCCGGGAGTGTCCGAGGACATGTTCGGCTCGCTAGAGTTTGTAGCTGCTTATATGCGGACACCCATGGAGTGAGCTACAAGTACCGTCACGTTTGGAGTGTTGTGTGGGTATGAAAGTGTGAGTGTAAGGACGAGGAACTGGAAGGTAGCGGCTGTGGCCTATATTTAGGGACCAACCCCGGCATTTGCCTGGAAGGAAGATGGGAAACCACAGAAGACCATCTTCAAGGTTGCCGTCGGGGAGAATCGAACCTCCTTGCCTCCCGGATGTGAGCGACTGCCTGCAGCCACGCCATAACGACCACGGCTAACTACCCGGTTACCAACTAAGCCACCGAAGCCGCTTGCTAATGAGTTTAAATGTCACTTTTTTTTATTTTTCAAAATAACATTTTGTTCTCTTTCTTCCTTTTCTTATCCATCAATATTATTTTTGACAGAGTTTGTAAGTACATCGACATAAGCATAAAGGAGGTTCCTGTTTTCAATATATTTACAGTATGTTCCATTATAATGTAATACTAATTGTTATAAGTTCAAAATATGTATAATATAGACCTGTTCATAGTTGTTTTGGTATGACTCCTGTGGCTGACATTATGATTGGGATGACAGTGATTGTTGTTTCCAAAGGCGTTAGATTTCTGTTGCCAGGTCCATTTATTGCTGCAGTTTTGTGGGTATTATTATTATTATTGTTCTTATTTCTTCTTTTTGCGTTTTGCCCATTATAGAGCACGCTTGAACTTGTTTTTCGGCTTGATGATATTCGCCTTCCTATCTTCCCAAAATCTCTTCATGAAGTCACTGTGCTGCTTCTTCCGTTCTTCTGTCCACTTGGTTCCAGTCCTGCCACTAGTTTTCACCCTAAACTTGTGCTTTGTTACTGCGGTCCTGAAGACTTTGCGGTTTCTCAGAATATTTTCTCCGATGTTCAACTCTTGCAGGTCCCCTCTTGATTCATCCAGCCAGGCTATCCTTGACTTCTGAGAATTTATTACATTGAATAACCATTTTGTAAGTCTATAATCGTCCATCCTGAAGAGGTGTCCATAAAATGTTAAACGTCTTCTTCGTACAGTGTTGCTGAAACTATCTGTGTGACGGTATTGATCTGAATTTCGTCTTTTAATCCAAATTCCGTTTTTTGTATGGGGCCGAATATTTTTCTAAGAATTTTACGTTCTTGCTTTTCTATATTTGCAATTTTAGAATGACCTCCTAAAGCTATGGTTTCTGAAGCATATAGAGCTTCCGGTAGTACAACTGTTTTGTAGTGTTTCAATTTTGCATTATGTGACATTACTCTTTTATTATAGTGATCCCATGTTAGTCTGAATGCTCTATGAAGTTTTGAGGCTCTTTCTGTGTTAGCCAAACTGTCCAATCCTGAAGGAAGAATTATTTATCCAAGGTATTTAAAAAATTCTACTTGGGATATTGCTCCATACGCTGTTTCTATTTTTTCTTTCTTGTTCTTTTGCTGAAAATTCTGCATGTACTTGGTTTTTTCAAATGATATTTGAAGGCCTGCTTGTGATGCTATTCTGTATAATGTCACAATAGCATGCTTAGTTTCTTCTTTGTTCCTAGTGATAATCACAAGGTCATCTGCGAAAGCCAAGCATTTCACATTGATTTTGTTTCCAGCAGTCCCTATGCTAACGCCTTTGATGTTCTTTTCCCACTCTCTGATGACTTTATCTAGAACCAGGTTAAATAGAAGGGGTGAAAGTCCGTCTCCTTGGCGAACACCTGTTCGTACTTCAAAAGAGTCAGAAATTTCTCCAAGAAACTTCACCTTCGATGTTGTATTGGTGAGAGTCTGACGAATCAGTTCTCTGGTCTTCCTGTCCACTTGAAGTTCTTCTAGCGTCTCAAACAGGGTCTGCCTGTCCACAGAATCATATGCTTTCTTTAGGTCCACAAAGGTGACAATTGTGTGATTGGATCTGCGGATCTTCAAAATCATCTTCAGATTCCATATCTGTTCAGCACATGAACGTCCTTTCCTAAAACCCGCTTGATATTCACCAATCAAATGGTCTGTTTGTTCCTCTAGTCTGTTCAGAAGAGCTTTACATAGGATTTTATAGGCCACAGATAATAGGGATAAACCTCTATAGTTGTTTGGATCAGTTTTGTTACCTCTCTTGTGCAATGGATGTATTAACGCGCACTTCCAGTCCTGTGGGATAACTTCTGTTTCCCAAATTGCTTTTAAAATTACGTGGATTCTTCTGGTGACCTCTTCCCCTCCGAGTTTCAACATTTCAGCGGTAATACCGTCTTCTCCTGGTGCTTTGTTATCTTTAAGAGATTGAATGATTTCTGCTGTTTCTTCCATTGTCGGTGGATGTGAATCTAGATTCGGTGCAGGCTTTTCAAAGTGCATTTTTTCTTTCGGTGGGTCACAATTGAGTAGGTCTTGGAAGTAATCTGTTAAGATCTTGCAGTTTTCCTTGGTGTTTGTTTCTAGTGAGCCATCTGGTCTACTGAAACATATGCTAGGTGGTTGATAACTAGACAGACTCTCACGGAAGGTCTTATAGAAATTTATGGTGTTGTTTTTTAGGAAATCCTGTTCTATCTCTATGAGTTTATTCCTGTTTATTATTATTGTTATTATTATTATTATTATTATTATTATAGCAGCTTTTGTTACAATCTTTCGTTTGTTTCGAAGATATATACTTTCGGAAACCCTTCTTAGCGTACATCTTATATAAGCCTAAATTGTGATTGGCATTACCCACGCCACGTCCATGGCCTGCTCTGTTATAGCTTGGTGCAGAAAATACGTAGATGAAAGTGCCCTGCACGCTATGTTTTCGTATCTTTCTTAACTAATATGTCTCAATACTACACTATTTCTTATCCCAAATACGGTGTAAGAGAAGAAAGAAATTCAGGCATTTTCTCCTCAACGACTTCCTTTGTTAGAGAATTACTTTATGATACACAAAGACCCCGTAACTATTTCTTTAGTATCGTCAATGCTGAGTTTTTCCTTAAGATATATCATCAGTTTTCTCTAAGAGCCGGCGTGTCTCTCTAATTTGTAAGATGTTAATATAACGACAAAGAGAAGGAAAAGCAATGAATACAAATAAAATGAATAAGAAAGGAACGAATAATGAATTTAGAAGAAAAGAAGGTATTGAAGAAACTTATTTTTCTTTTCTTTCTCCGTTGATTTGGTCCGGATGCAATTCAATATGGTCATTAGTGGACGACAGGATATGGAGCAAAGCTTTAAAAGAAGGAGGGGGTTGGGATATCAGTCACAGACGAAAAAGTGTCTCCTTTCTTTTTGTTCGCCACTCCTCTCTTTCTATCCTTAAGCGTATTCTCGTGCAGTCAATTCTACTTTCTTCTCAAACACGATCAGCTCAGCAAGAAACTGCAGATCTTCTCTTATAAAAGTAACGTTCATGGTAAAGATAGGTTATAATTTATCCTGACATTAGTAATATATAAATAATCGTTAACTCTCCGTTGGTCACGTGGATTAGGCCTACTATTGTAATTCAGTTACATTTGTTTTATATCTGCGAACATAATACACTGGACTTAGGTACATACGTTTCAGTACCTCTCCTTGAAGGTCTCTCTACTACAATCACCGTGAAATATTACATCACTTAAGTGTCAGTGGCACACCAAAGAGTTAACCTGGATTACAACTGTAGTCCACGCGGCTATAACATTGTATAGAATTGGAAAACTGAATATATTGTAAACACTTAATTGTAGAAACATACTCATCTTTCGCAAATAGTTCATGTTTTTACTCAACATGGGAAACATTACCAAATTTCTTTCAAAAGTTCAAATTAAATAAGTTTTTCATCCTGCGTCAAAGTATGTACCGGTATTTGGTATTTCATATATTTGCCTATGATTAGTATATTTATCTCAATTCGTCCTTATGTAAAACTGAAAAAAAAAATCTTAGAAAGATACACGGCGCTGTTCTCCGAGACGGCACTTGGATCAGGCGACCTACAAAGGAACTCTACGGAAACAGAGACACCATCACAGAAAATTTTACGAAAAGACGCCTACAGTTCTATGGACACCCGTGGAGGATGGATGAAAACAGACTCACTAAGAAAATTTTTAACATCATTAATAAAAGTAAATTAAAAACCCGTTGGATGAGAGAAACACAGGGGGATCTGAATCGATTCAAAATCTCTGAAGATGATATAAGAACAGAAAACAATTCAGATATAAAATCTGAAACAAGAAATTTGAACAAGTCTCAAGGAAAGAAACAACAGGAAAACAAGAAGTTCCGTGATTAACTTAAGAGCCTACTTTTCTTAAAATTTAAGATTCATGCCAATGATTAATCTAAATGGATCTATCTAGAATAATGACGAAATTAAGTTGGTAATATCGAAATTTCTAATTAGTTCGAAATACTGTATACCTGGCATAATGTAGCCTAATAGAGCACTACAGTTGGCAGCCCTGGTGACTGAATATATTCTTAGTTCCATCTCTTAAGGTACAGAATACAAAATTTGGTTGAAGTCCAATGAATAGCATGGACGTTACATACAGTTAAACATTGGATCTAACAGCGCGCGTAAAATCATGTTGGCAACAATGTCATGCATGTAATGGTCAGAAATAATCTGAAATAATATGATCTATTGTTGTGCCAATTTTGAAAGAAATCCATTAGTTAGTATAGAAGTTACATGCATTTCAACATTGGACCTATCAGCAGGCTTAGAATCATGTTGGCAGCACTGACGTATATTAGTTACTCCACATTCATCTAGAATTCCAGGTAGTATACGTGTGCAAAGTTTAGAGCTATTGGCTTGCATACTTTCTGATATATTGATATTAGGGTAATATAAATAGAGACAGCATTTATTAACAGTTGGCAGGCCTGGTTGCTCTTAAGAATAAGCATAGTCATATCTGTTATAGTACACATAGCACATACGAAATTTGGTTGAAATCCAAATGATAGTATGGAAGTTACATGTATTTAAATTTGGACCTCTCAGCAGGCTTAGAATCATGTTGGTAGCACTGACGTATATAAGTTACTCCAAATTAATATAGAATGTCAGGTACTATACGTATGCATAGTTTAAAGCTGTCGGGTTGCATACTTTCTGATATATTGATATTTGGATAAAAGAAATTAAGAGCATTTATTACCAGTTGGCAGCCCTGGTGGGTCTTAAGAATACGCTCAGTCATATCTGTTTATGTACACATACAACATACGAAATTTGGTTGAATTCCAATTGATAGTTTAGAAGTTATATGCATTTAGAAATTGGAGCTATCAGCAGGCTTATAATCATTTTGGCAACACTGCCATGTATGGCCTCCTGGAAATTAAACTGCAATATTATTATCTATACGTGTGCCAATTTTGAAATAGCTCCCATTCATACCTTCCAAGATATCCAACATGGAGCTCAAATTTCAATTGCGATTTTTTAGCAGTTGGTAGCACTGACATAATTTTCAAATATGGCCGTGAGATATTCAGGTATAGATCTTTACTCCTACCAAATTTTGTTTCGATTGTTCCAGCCGTTTAGGAGTTGATAGGGGGGGGGGACACACACACAGCCAGACAGACAGACAGACACACATTTGCCCGATCTCATAAGTCTACTTTTTCCTCATTTTTGCAAAATGTGAAAAGTAGGCTAAAAATGGACAAAGGGAACGAAGAAGATTCACAGTGAATTAATGAAGAGGTTTTGGGAAGAAAAGAGAAGTGGAAAAGGAAGTGCAGCTGTGATTGGCTCAAGTTCACACGCTCTCCAAAAGGAGAAAAATCGATAATAATAATAATAATAATAATAATAATAATAATAATAATAATCCTGATAGCTTGTCCAAATTAATCACACGTGGCATCACATATTTGCTTCCAACAGATCTTCAGAATACATGGGATCCTACAAAATATCGTCCCATCACATGTCTGCCCACTTTGTATAAGATCATTACATCATGCCTGGCTAACAGGATATATGCACACTGTGAAAGAAACAATATAATTTCCGTGCAACAGGTTGTAAAAAGGGTTCAAAAGGGTGCAAAGAACAACTAATAATTGACTCAGTTGTGTGTGGCCAGGCACACTAAAACCTCCGAAACCTTCATATGGCGTACATCGATTATAAGAAGGCCTTTGATTCCGTGCCCCATGACTGGCTAGTAGCAGTGCTGCGATTGTATAGGATCAATGAGGTAGTTGTCAGTTTCTTGGAAAGGGTTACGTCAGCATGGCAAACTAGATTGTGTCTCCGTACGCCACGCGGGGATATACGAAGAGATGAGATATCGATTCGGAGAGGCATCTTCCACGGAGACTCCCTTAGCCCCTTATGGTTTGCCCTGGCAATGAATCCTTTATCTACCCAGCTTAACTATACTCACTACGGCCTTTCTATCAATATTGGAAAGAGAGTTGGCATTCGGCTAAATCTTCTGCTATACATGGACGACCTTAAACTCTATGCCGAAACAGAGTCGCATCTGGAAAACTTGTTGAGAATAGTTAAAGCATTCTCGCGAGACATACAAATGGGATTTGGTTTGGACAAGTGTCGAACACTAAATGTGGTGAGAGGAAAAGTGCAGAAGCCCAGGTATGAGCTGGAAGATGGACAGCATATTAAGGCTATGTTGGCAGAAGACACCTACAAATACTTAGGAGTAAAACAAGCTAAGAATATGACCATGTGTCAATAAAGAAAGATCTGTTCCGTGAATTTGTCAAAAGATTAAAACAAATCATAAAAACGCACTTGAACAGCAAAAACCTAGTGAAAGCTGTTCACACGTATGCTGTACCTGTACTGGCATAATAAAATGGTGTAAAACGGACATCGAAAAATGAGAACGATGCTCACAAAAGGAAGGAAACACCACCCACGATCTTCAATAGAGCGATTGACTCTACCCAGAAGCCTAGGTGGACGTGGGTTCGTTGACATTGATAATCAGATGAAACGACAGATAGTCAGCCTCAGGGAGTACTTCTACGCAGAAGCGAGGTCATCTGTATTTCACAGAGCCATCAGTGAGGCGGACAGATCAACGCCACTGGTCTTGTGTCAGCAAGAGATTCAACACCTCCTACATACTGACCTTCAGAAGATGGAAGCATGGATAGCAAAACCTTTGCACGGAAGACATCCAAATGAGGCGAGTCAAGCAAATGTTGATATAACTGCGTCAAACTACTGGCTCACTTCAGGACAGATCTTTCCAGAAACTGAAGGTTTTATGCTAGCAATTCAAGACCAAGTCATCCCTATAAGGAACTACCTCAAGTTCATTGTAAAAGATCCCGCTGTACCAGATGATAAGTGCCGCTACGGATGTCAACAGTCAGAAATAATACAGCATATTGCATCTGCATGTAGTTGTTTCCTGGCAACGGAGCACAAACAAAGGCATGATGCAGTGGCTAAAATCTCGCATCAGGAGTTGTCTGATAAGTTTCAGCTTCTGAAAAGAAAGAAAGTTCCGCACCACCAATATCAGCCAGTGTGTGTTCTTGGAAACAATGAATGCAAGCTGTATTGGGACCGAACTATTTTGACTGATCAATAGGTATCACACAAAAGGCCGGATCTGGTGGTTGTAAACAAGAAAACCAAGCAAACTACATTGATTGATACTCCGATTCCTAACAACAAGTATCTCCAGTCAAAAGACATTGAAAAGATTAGCAAATACAGCGAGTTGGTCGACCCTATCAAAAGACAATGGCATGTAGAGCGATATGTGTACATAAACAGGTATGACTGAGAGTATTCTTAGGAGCCACCAGGGCTGCCAACTGTTAAAAATTGCTCTCTCTATTTTCTTCATCCAAGTACCAACATATCTGAAAGTATGCAAGCCGACAGCTTTGAACTATGCACACGTATAGTACGTGACATTTTAGATTAATTTGGAGTAACTTATATACTTCAGTTCTACCAACATGGTTCTATGTCTGCTGATAGGACCAATTTTTGAATACATGTAACTTCTATACTATCAGTTGGATTTCAACCAAATTTCGTATGTGCTATGTGTAACATAATAGATTTGACTATAAGTATTCTTAAGAGCAATCAGGGCTGCCAACTGTTAATAAATGCTGTCTATATTTTTTACCCTAATATCAATATATCAGAAAGTATGCAAGCCAACAGCTCTATACTTTGCACACGTATAGCACCTGACACTCTAGATTAATTTGTAGCAATTAATATGTCAGTGCTGCCAACATGATTCTATGCTTGCTGATATGTCCAATTTTAAAATACATATAACTTCTATACTAACAAATGGATTTCATCCAAAATTGGCACAACAAGATATCATAATATTTCCGATTATTTCTAACCAGCACAGGTATGAAATTTTTGTCAACATGCTTTTACGCGTGCTGATAGTTCCAATGTCTAACTGCATGTAACGTCCATTGGACTTCAACCAAATTTTGTATTCTGTACCTTAAGAGATGGAACTAAGAATATATTCAGTCACTAGGGCTGCCAACTGTACTGCTCTATTAGGCTACATTATACCAGGAATATTTCGAACTGATTAGACATTTCGATATTACCAACTTAATTTCGTCATTATTCTAGATGGGTTCATATGCTGTAGAATAATCATTGGCATGAAAAGTAGGCTCTTTAGTTCGTCACGGAACTTCTTGTTTTTATTCTGTTCGCAATATTGGTTGAGGTATGACATGTCATGCATGTTACTCAGTCAACTTTCCTGCGTCGCTGACGTAAGTTGCAACTCTCTCCCACTAGAGGGCTCCGAATTGGAGCGTGTAACATGGCGGGGTGTAACGGAACTATGTTGATGCGTGAGAAACAGCGTGCTGTAATCTTTCTTCTAGCCGCAGAAATCGTGCCTCCAACTGAAATCCATAGAAGGATGAAAGCTGTGTACGGTCGTTTCCAGGGTGACTATGTTGAGAAATAAATGTGTAGACGTGAAGAATAAAGATGTAGATGTTAATACAGTTTGATTCATTTAAAAAGCTTTAAGGATTTCCACGTACAAAATTCGTATTTTATTAATGATGGCTAAGAATATTAACGCCAGATTTCATGAGATCCCACAACGATAATAATAATAATAATGTGATGTTCTCTGATTCCCTAGATACTGCTGAAAAACAAATTAACCAACTTAGAAAATATAGTATATTGGCTTTCACGGCCAGTGAATTAAAACTCAGCATTTTTTCTAGGTTTGTGCTGTGTCTTGTGTGGGGTTTCGCCTAGGACACCATGCTGACTCATCATAGGGCTATTGGTGTCCCCGCCCGGACCCCCACAGGAGTAGCGAACTGCGCGCTACCTCCCATTTTATGAAGCGCTCTTTCGCCTCTTTACTGCGAGAACTAAAATCTCAAGCAGCCATAAACTCCCTATGGAAGCCTCCAAAAATATAGTAGGCTATATTGGTTTTCACGGCCAGTGAATTGAAACTCAGGAATTTTTCCAGGTTTGTGCCGTGTCTTGTGTGAGGTTTCTCCTAGGACATCAAGCTGGCTCATTAGCTGGCTCTTGGTGTCCCCGTCCGGACCCCCACAGGAGTAACGAACTGCACGCTACCTCCTTTTTATGAAGCGCTCCTGCGCCTCTTTACCACGAGAACTAAAAGCTAAAGCAGCCATAACCTCCCTATGAAGGTCTCCAAAAAAGATGATATATTGGCTTTCACGGCCAGTGAATTAAAACTCAGCAATTTTTCTAGGTTTGCACCATGTCTTGTGTGGGGTTTCGCCTAGGACACCTACTCCTGTGGGGTTCCAGGCGGGGACACCAAGAGCCCGCAAATGAGCCAGCTTGGTGTCCTAGGCGAAACCCCATCACGACAAGGCACAAACTTAGAAACATTGCTGAGTTTCAACCAACGTAGAACTCAAACAACAAAAGCTAGCCTCCACATCTCCTTTCAAAAGACAGAGTTTATAACTACTGTAATATTAAGCCAGCCCCTAGAGAGCTCATTGTGGAACAGGGCAAAATCAAGCAGGAAGAAGAGTTTAAATATTTAGGCGAGTGGATAGTACCAAACAATTCTGAGAAAGAAGCAATCATAGCTAGGATCAACAAGATAGAAGTGGAATACAATGTCTACAACAAAAGATCAGTGTCCATCAACGCCAAGCTTAAGCATTATTCTTCAGTCACTCGCTCAGATGCACTGTACGTATCATAATGCATAGAAAAGAATAGAAAAGGTCTGATTGAAAAGTTAGAAGCCAAAGAAAGAAAAATCCTGAGGAAGATCCTTGGGCCAATCAGAGAAAATGACGAGTACAGGAGACGGTATAAGAACGAACTCTACCTGCACATTGAGAGGATAACAGACACCATTCGGAAAATGAGGATTCAATTTTATGGTCACATAACACGCATGAACTCACAGAGACAGAGGAACAATATATTTTCCTACTTTGTTAACCAGAAAACCAAGGGACCCTGGTTCATCGAAGTTGAAAAAATCTTCGAGAAATAGGAACCACACTTGACGACATCCAGGAACGTCCAACTCTCCAGAGAAGATTTCGAGTATACAAGAGCTTCCAAGAAAAGCCAAAATAGAAAACCGTCAAGAAGTGGACTGATGAAGGAAAGGAGGCTCACAGAACGCGAATAAGAGCATATTGGGCTTAAAGCTCTAGGGTGCAAACTGTTGGTGTAACGTGGTCCACAGATCAAACGAACAAAGGAGAATAATAATGTATGTATAATCCTTATTGTTCCCGTTTCCAACGGCGTCGGGGCAGGGATGCGATGGAATTCTATGTGGATGATGCATTTTACGGCTGGAATGATAATAATAATAGACTTATAGAGATGATTTTAATAATATTTCACATTTGCATCAACACATATTAGTCCAAATCCCTCTCATCAGGCCAAGTACAGGCATTATTGCACAGTAGCGAAGCAGAGTGCCGTTATGCGGCAGAAACTTTATCAAGCATGAAAACTGTTGAAATTGAGAAAAAGGAAAGGAGATCTCCGGAAAATTCTCCCAAGAAACTAACTGGAGATGGATACAAATTTCAACTGAGGTCAAACCAAGAAATTATGACAAATTTGAAGGGATTTGTGTCAGCATGAGAAAGAGGAGGTTGATGTTCTATGAGCTGGACATATTAAACGATTGGGGACCAAGAGATTGACTAACAAAATTCTCAACCTTCAGGAGAATTGGAATGTGCAACCTCCATGGCTTCAGGAAGTACATCAGGACTTAAATAGGGAAAACATTGGACCAGCCAAAGTTTGAGACAGGACAGTATTCAGAACCAAAATTGCAGGTGTGAAGAAAGACACACGCTTTCAGCCGAAGAACGATTGAGAAGGAGCCAGAGGCTGAAAGATCTTTGGCAGGAAGCTAAACGACAAGGAAAAAAGACCTTAAAGAAGAAACCCTGAACGTTTGTTGTATATTTGTAGTTTATAGGTGGCTGTATGAAATAATAATAATAATAATAATAATAATAATAATAATAATAATAATAATAATAATAATAATGAAGGAGCACTGGAGGAAGAAGAAAGAACAACAAAGAACTGAACACTGACATTGGTTCGTGGTCCTCAGAAGACCCTAACGGAGGTAATAATCATCATCGTCCTCCTTTCATGTGTTAGTCCTAGAAGAACTGTTACGGACTACACAAATGATTTGAATTTTCACGCCATCTTTTCCTGGGGCGACCTAGAGATCTCTTCCCACCGGGGCAGTAGTTGACGACTGCTTTAGGGATCCTGCTTCTGTCCATCCAGTTGAGGTGTCCTTGCCCATTTCTTTGGTATTCATGGATGCATTCCAATATAGGTCTGCTGTTAAGACCATTCAGCACTTCTGTGTTCCGTTTGTGATCCCACTTATTGACTTCGTCGCATATATTTCATTTCGGCGGTAGTTATTCGTCTCTCATCGCATTTCCTCAGGGTCCACGCTTCGCTACCATAACAAAGTACTGGTCTTGCTAAGGTTTTGTAAATTCTCGTTCGGGAGTATTTCTGAACTAATGATGGTCTAAAAACTTTATTGATGATTCCTAAACATGTGTTGAATTTAAAGATTTTCTCGGGTATGTCCATTTCCTCAAGGAAAGACAGTTTGAAACTAAGGTTTTACTAATAATGATGATTATAATAATAACAATGATTTTTTTAAATATCGTATGGCCTCGGGTGCCGGGTGAAAGCTTTGTAATTTGACACCCAGAGGGTAGCTTGCATGTCGAATTTCGTTGTTCCTCGAATCTCTATGAAAGCAGTGAATACATGTACTGATTGGTTCAACAAATGGAAGTTATCTCCAAATCCGAAAAAGTGCTTCAATGTGTCTTTCTCACTACTGAAATCTGGAAATCAGGCGGACTATATAATATGTGGAAATAAATTGGATACGGTTTCTCAGGGAAGAGATTTAGGTATTATTCACGATGATAAACTGACATTCTCTCCCCACATTGACCATATCAAATCTCGCGCAATGCGCAGTCTCGGCATTCTATACAGATTCACAGAAATTAAAGACCTCACTGCACTTAAATTATACTTCACCACATATGTTCTCCCTATCCTAGATTTCTCTTCCCCAATTTGGTCTACTTCGGCTATAACCAATATTTCTAAATTGAACAGTGTCTTTAGTTTCTTCATATCAATAGTCAAAGCTCGCAATCCTTCGCTAAGGCAGTTTGCCAAATCCGACATTTTAAATCAGCTCAATTTACTCGACCTGAGAAGCCGTCTACAACTTACTGACCTGTGTTTCCTACATAAAATTATGAATGGCTACACAAAATGTAACATGCTCTTAAGCTACTTCCCACTCCACGTTCCCACCCGTTCAGCACGTCAGAACCATTTACACCACATACCTCGCCCACGTCTTGAAGTACAGAAGCGCTCTATTTTCCACCGTCTACCTACCCTTAGCAACACCCTTCCAAATATTGACATATTCTCTCCATATCGAACATTCAAACATAACATTAGAAGATCCCTTTCACCCTCAATTCCTAACCCCTCACCCTCCTAATCACTCACTACCCCAATCAATCCCTGCGTCCTTCCCGAGATTTATCCCTTGCTGCCATCACTGCCAATTGTTACCTGTTATTGTTGTCGTTGTTTTTGTTAATATTATTTGTAATTGTTAAAATATTAGTGTAAAATGACCTTTTCATGGTTGTATCTAATAATTATTAAATAAATAAATAAATAAATAAAAAAGTCAAGGAGGTTAGATATCTAAGCTCCTTGAACACTATAGCGCTTTCTAGTAGGGAAATGAGGAACTTTGTGTTGGCGGAAACTCCCGAGATTAATTTTGCCATTATGAACATGGCCTACTGAAATCAAATGGGTTCTTTGACATGCCAACATCGTATGACATGCGTGTCGTATTTTTGCAGCCTTTCAAAAAAAACTTTTCACGGCCAGGAGCGAACCTGCAATCTTGGGGTTTAGTAGACTGACACGCTATCCACTCACCCACTGTGGCAAGCTATAACAATAATAATAATAATAATAATAATAATAATAATAATAATAATAATAATAATAATAATAATAATGGCATATCAATGAACGATGTTTCCCTTTTTCAAAGAGTTTATGTTCTCCTATTTGCCTTCCTTTGAAATGCAATTGTACATTGACAGGGACAGATGACCTCGATGACTCGGCCCAGCTGGATAAAGTGGCATCCCGTAGATTTATTCTCAGAAGCAATACAGTATATAAAACATGCCGTACAACTCATTTGAATTCAAACCTGTGCAGAAATTAACGACTACTGTAACGCTAATGAGCCGTTTGATTTGCATCTCCAGGCCACGTTACACCAAAGGGACATCTACAATTATAATTTCTTTTACGACAAAATGTAACATTTTCTCTTTAATCTTATAATTATGCCTCAATTAAATCCGCTTGTAAAAACCAATCTCCTCCGGTTCTTTCCTCCGTAACAAAGCTTATTTCTGGTTTATACCGTTCCTTATTATAATTACTGATCAGAACTTGTAATCGGATAGGCAACGAATTACTGAAATAGTTCACTTTCGTCTCGGCTCATTATTTAAGATATTTCCTTGCAAAATTTAATCAAAATGTAGTATTATATTGGAGGACAATCACGATTCGCGTATTACATTAATTATCCAGTATATGCTGATAGAATACAGGGTGTATCAAAATGGCACGGCACAAAATGCAGGTCACATTCCTCACACGTAGACGAAGAAATTATGTTACATGAACATGGGTCCGGAAACGCTTTGTTTCCATGTTACACCTCATTGTCTCCAACTCATTAACCATGGGAAACACACAAGAACAGAACGTTAGAATCAAGGGGAACTTGCACTCTTGGTTACGTCTGGTTATGTTGCCATTATCGCAGGTGCACCGCCAGTGTTTTGTTTTACATGGCCCTCTTGACATGAAACTTAGCACATGTGCCTTTAGATGTGCGGCAAAACATGTAGGCCTACTTCATGCACGGTGGAGCACCTCCTCATTTTAGTGTTAATGTCCGTCGGCTTCTAAATAACAGATTTTGTGACAGATGGATAGGTAGAGGTGGACCAATTACCTGACCTCCACGCTCTCCGGACCTAAACCCACTGGACTTTTAATTGTGGGGTCATTTGAAAGCTCTTGTGTATCGAACCCTTGTACCAGATGTTCATAGTCTGCGTGCCCGTATTATGGACGGCTGCGAAACCTTACGCAACACTCCAGGGATACATCAGCGGATCCGAGATTCACTACGACGGCGGGTTGATGTATGCACCAATGCGCACGGAGGGCATATTGAACATCTCCTGTGACAAAGAGCTGCATGTGGTATGCAGGTAGCCTATGTTCTTGGTTGGTTGGTTCTTAAGTTTAGGGGCTGCGATAACGCGGTAATGTAGCCCCGTGTACTTTGGGTGTGTGTAGAATCTGTCTGATAACCGGTGTTAATTGTGATGACTGTATTAGTGTGTGTTATCTGTTTTATTAATTTAATTACTGCAACTTAGAATTTTTCAAATAGTTCCTACTTTTGCCGCCAAGCGCCACCGTCAACGACGACTAGGCTAAATTCACAACTGCTAAACGCCACCGCAGTCGGCTCTTGGCAACGAACTTAGAAACCTAATAGCGTTGTTTACAATACCCTATCCAATTTATCTTCACACAGGTGCAATTAGTGGAAGGATCTTTAACATGCCATAAATCTATGACATGGGACCGCCGGCTTTACTTCCCCTCCGAAGGAAGGCATACTGAGGGATTATTAACGCTCTTAAAAAATCCGACGGCTTCGGCCGGGTTTGAACCCGCTATCTTGGGCATAGAAGCTCAGCATGCTACCGACTACGCCACCGAAGCCGCTAGAGCCTATGTTCTGTTCTTGTTTGTTTTTCATGATTTATGCGTTGGAGACAATGGGGGTATAACGTGGAAACGAAGCGTTTCCGGACCCATGTTCATAGAACAAAATTTCTTCTTCTGCGTGTGAGAAATGCGTCCTGCATTTTGTGCCGTACCTTACTGTTACACCCAGTATATATGACTAGCGGACCCGTGCGAGAAATCTCGCATGTTCATAAGCCACACTTTCCCCAATAGGTTTATAATGAGAGACTTAAGGAGAAAGGTTGTTATGTTTTCATTTTAACCAAATGATTATAGAACGCTATTTACATTTCAGTTAGAATTCCAAGTTCTACGTTTCCTAACTTAAAAAGGCAATCACTGAAAATTGGATCATCATAACACTCACCGGTTATTCGATATTTAAGAAATTATACGGTTTGAGTACTCAAACCTTTTCGGTTACAGAACGTGCATCTAGTTATTTTTGTTTTTTGCGGTTGGTGGTATTAATTCTTTTTGTTTTCGGGTTGCCAGCCATGGCCACTTATTGATAGGCCACTGCAGAGAATTTTGTGTCTCGTGCCTTGAGATTCTTTGGTGGTGGTTGGCCAGTGGGTGGACCAGGTGACTTTGACTTATGGCAAGGTATTCTTAGGACATGGCTAGGATTCCATTGAGATTTTGTTGATTGAGTTGCTGCCATGCTGGAAGGAAGCCTGTTTGGATGTTGAAAAAGAAGTATTTATAGTTTAGATTGCATGAGAACATCTAGTAAGAAGACAGAAAGAAATGTTTAATAAAACGAAAGAATAAAAGAAAGGAGCAGATGAACATTAACCTTATTGAGGGGTATTTATTTTTTCCCTCATGAAACGTATTGCTGATTGTACAAGAGATCCAGGTAAATGGAAGCTTGCTATTATGAATACTGTCTATTTTTGTGAAGACAGTGTATTATGTCTTTGTTTGAGATTCATTTTTATCAAGTATATTGCCCCACTATCCTGAGGTGGCTAGCTCAGTATTATATATTAGAATGGTCGCTCGACAGTGGAGCGAATATTAGTATGAGAAAGAAAATAACCAACTATAAATATCAATAGCTTGGAGTATATTTATATTTCAATATCGCCCAGCTGTGGCGCATGTTGTTGTTGTTGGACTTAGACCACCGCGACAGCTTTTATTAAAGTTGCAATGGCGCCCAACGTGAAAGCATGAATAATTTAAATGAATCACACAAAGACAGGAGTAGGGATGGTGGAAAACAAGTTAAATTAGGAAGTTTCAATGATGGCCATGTTGGAGACGCTTCTGCTCCGATATGAGAGGAGGAATAAGATGGAGGAGAGGATTACAAGCCAGATGAACAGCCAGATGAATAGTATGGAAGTTCGGATGTGCAGCCGGATGGATGGTATGGAGGTGAGAATGTCTAAGAAGCTTGACAAGGTCAAAGAGCAGGTGGCTAGCATATGCAACGTAGAAGAGAAAGTTGAGATGGTAGAACCTGTGAGTGTGGTTGTGGAGGAGAAGAATGAGAAGAAGGAGCATGAGGAAGAAAAAGGAAAGTTGGAAGAACAGAGAGTGGAGATCATATGTATTGTAGAAGAGAAAGTTGGGATAGTCAAATCTGAGAGTGTCTGTAAAGGAGGGGAAAGACGAGGAGATCTGTCATGTACGTGATGCTAGGGGGCGTAAAGATGTAAATGAAGAAGTGGAAATGATAAGGCGAGGTTGTAGAGGTATATATCGGAGAGACCATAGCAAGCGAAGAGGAGAGAGAAGTTGCGGAGGTAGACGTAGAGGTCGCCGCCGACGTAACAGAAGAGGACGTAAAATGGAGGAGGAGAATAAAACTGAAGACAAGGAGTAAGATACAAGATAACGTGAAGAAGCGTTGGAGGAGAAGGACGAGGAGGATAGGCAGGAGTACAAGGTGGACAGAGAAAAGGATGAGATGTAAGACTATGAGAAGGAAAAAGAAGAGGAAGAGTTGTCAGGCAGATCGAGATAAGAGAGTGAAGGATCAGAAGAATAAAAAGGAGAAGAAGATAAAAGGGATAACGGGAAAGAGAAAAGATGAGAAGAAAAGAATTGCTGAGCAAGATAAGGCAGATGAAGAAAAAGAAGGGAAAGGGGAGGAAGGAGAGACTGAAGGCTGAAGGCAAGTGGCTGACGCCCAAGCAGAGGGCAGACCGTGCGCGTGCTCAGGCCCTGATGCAGGCTTGCATGACCCATGGCATGGAGCAGCCTGCGGCAGACGACCGCAAGCTTCCTCGACCCGGCACCAGGATACGGCCCAACCAGACCAAGCAGCAGCAAGCACCCGCCGACCAAGAACATAAGGTGGAGGAGGAGATTGTGGACCAGGTTCCCCTGCTGTCAGAGGGCAGCACGGAATACAAGATGGTGATGAAGACGAAGATGATTATGAAAACGGCACAGACAGGTCTGATGATGATTCTACCGTTCCTTCTGACTACGATATTGTTGTAGGATTTTTCCGATGGAGCAGGAATGTCTGATAGACTCGATGAGATAGCTTCGGCTACTCTATCAGAAGAAAATATTTATGCTGGTGATGGTGAACCTAGAATAATTGTTTCTGTGATGATAGCGCCAATGGTTTTTCTGACTATGATGTATAATTTGTTTCAGTTTGAATTTTTGTCTTAGTGTTAGCTTCATGTGTTTTAATTTATGTATTAGTTTCTATGGTGGAGAATGAATTTCTAGCTTCTTGAGCTTCTATGCCCTAGGTCACGGGTTCAAACCTGGCCAAAGTCGTCGGATTTTTAAGAGCGTTAATAATCTCTCAGTACCGCTTCCTTCAGAGGGGAAGTAAATCCGGTGGTCCCTTGTCATAGATTTATGGCATGAAAAAAAACTTCCACTAACTACACTTAAGTCAAGCCGAAATTTGTAGGTTAGATTATTTGATAACGCTATATTAGTTCCAACGTTCGCCTCCAGGTGCTGGCTGCGATGGTATCTAGTTACCAAGTCCGCAGCAACGTGTCGTGGTCGGTAGCATTTAGTAGGAAAAGTAGGAACTACTTGAAAAATTGATCGTCTGCAGTCCTTACCTGAATCACAGATAACACATACTAAAACAGCCATCACAATTAACACTGGTAATCAGACACATTCTACACACACCCAAAGTACACGGGGCTACGTGACCGCGTTGTTGCAGCCCCTTGACCAACACCACCTAAACTAAGGAACCAAACCACCAACCATATTTAATGTACAAACATGGAATGTTGTTCAATTGTTTTTAAAATTTCAAGATGGTGTCAGTTCTACATTTAAAACATCTAGGTTGTATTTGGTTAGAAACGCTCTATTCTAACGTTTGCCGCTAGGTGTCAGTGACAGTGGCATGTGGTAGTCAAAGTTGGAACTACTGTGCCCTTGTAGAGATTGAACTTGCTGGGAGCCTACGGGCGTTCAATTAAAATACTCCGCTATGGACAATGGCTGCAATGCATATATAACTATAAGGCCCGTGCTGCTCCGCAGCATAAGCCTAATTTCAACCATCCTACATCAATTCTTTCCTTATGAAAACCCTTGATTTTAGCCTACTATTCTCATATTGGAACCGTACGGACCTGCACATCTTCTTGGGTGGCCTGAGGAACCCTCTGAACGTTCGGAGATACAGGGATGAAGTACTGAGACCATCGCAGCGCGCTGTACTGGTGGATGCATTTCTGGCTGGGGAAGACATTCATTGCATGGACTGGCCAGCGAGGTCTGCGGATCTGAATCCTATAGAACATGCCTGAGATGCATTGGTGAGGCGAATTGCATCCCGTCAGCCTCCACCAAGGACCCTTCAAGACCTTCGCATTGCCCTTTCGGAGGAATGGGATTGACAGCCACAAGAGCTCTTGGACCATCCGATAGAGAGCATGCCACGTCGCTGCGAAGCTTGTGTGGCCGTTAGGGATAACCATACACCCTATTAACAGCATATTTTGTTGTGAAAGACATTGCCAAGTTTTGTTAGTTGTTGTCAAAGGTGTACCTTAGCTATCAGAACCTTTCTGACATTGTTGTTTTGGACAAGTTGTGTGACATATGGTGTGTGATTCAGCTTCCGTTTGTTCAGCAAACCGTCTGACATTCCCATCAGGCGGTACGGCCTCGTTTAGTGATTATGCTTAACGTTTGGACACTGGTGTAGTTATTCTCTTCCAGTATATTAATAATAATAGGTGATATTTTTCTTCCAGTGATATCAGTTGACAGTACGCTGCATTTAATGGCATAATGCCTCATAAGGTTATTGTAAAAATGTTTATGTTCGACCCTCACTAGTATGTGTCAGAAAACTGTATCATAATGATGGTCATTATAACACTGTTTTTCTTTACGATACAGTTTCTCCAGCCAATCAGAGCTCGTTCATTGACCAATTAGGTAACGATACCTTCGCGCATGCGCTCAAAATCCAACATGTCGGACATAAACACAACATCGAACTATAATAAATTACCGACATGGAATACGCACCGTACATATGTTCGCGTAAATAAACTGGCGAATATGAGACAAGAAATAGCACTGTACCTTAATATCACAAACTTTAATTTCTACACCGCGCATTGCCTTCAAACGACTCCGGTGACAATATTACTGAGGGACGGCAGATGTAAACATATGGCCTGCATAATATGGCATTGCAAGCACACAGAGCGCATGCGCCGGTCGTTCATAGATCTTGAAAGACAGAGATATTATACCCATCGCTCGCTCTCCGATCACAAAATTCAAGCGGCTGACTCTCAACAGATATTTATGAATATTTATGTTAAAACATATAATAAAGTTATAATTATCGTCGAACATAAACAGTCGTATGCAACTCGCCTATAATGGTAATTAAGACACTCGTATGGAAATTATAAAACTCGCATACGCTCGTTTTATAAAAATAATCGTGTCTTAATTATAGCCATTATAGGCTCGTTGCATAATGTACTATATTAAGTCGTCAGGATATTGATAACCACATAGGCCTACTTCAAATGAAGTAACAACATTGAAAATTGCACCTGATAATTCCTATCAGGTAGCAGTACACCATTAGCAACCTAGAGGGGAAAACATGCTTTACTGTACAGGTTGAGAAACGTACACTCACAACATACCGTATGCTATCTGCTGCTTGAGAGGTAACACTTGCTGGTATGACATTATTAATTTAAAGCAGTCACAATAACTCATTAGGCTATTGTAATGTAAATAGTTAAGTTGAAAACACATGGATTAAGATGTGTAACAAGCTCAAAGCGCTATTAGAAAAATGTACGAGTGTTCTTGTGTTGGTTAGTTATTGGAGTTTTAAGGGGCGGAACAGCTAGGTCATCTGCCCCTGTTATTGTGTCAGCTTCATAATGCATGTGAACTTAATAAGGGCAGAGACTTGATCCCTTTATAATTAGTATTGTTTTCTCCCTACTTCGTACTGCAGAAATGGTTTCTAAGCTGTCCATGTAATAACTAAGTTAACTGAAAGTAGTTTTGAGATACATCACATGACTTCTTAAAAACCGCACGTGATGGTTAACATGGGCTACTCTTCATGCTGCAATATTCAATATCATTTAAATATTATGATAATAATTAATATTTGTATTATCATCGTTATCACTGATACGAGTATGAGTATAATGCTCAGACAAGAAAACATGGTTTCAAGCCAGAACATCACAAAGCTAAATTAGGTTTTGGATGAAGATATGTGAATGATGAGTAGGTTATTTCAGGAAAGTTACATGCGTACTGTTGAATGGCTTGATTATAAGTATAAATATTGACCATTATGGCAATGGTAATTACTAATAACCGTGTTGACTGATAGTAATATCGTATTAAAACCGCCCAGTCAAACAGTAAAGAAACTTTTAATTACATTACTAATCGTACATGTTTCGGTATTTCATTGATACCTTCCTCAGGGTGATTGATATTAAATCTTAAAACTAGTTAACAAAGCCAAACAGAAACGGATATCCTTACAAAAATGATTTTAAATAAAAAATAGAAAAGCTTGCAAATAATTAAATGCCATGTATTAAAAAATGATAGTAAAATGATGCTATTAAAATAAGAGCTCTACCTTATAAACTGCCTACCGGTAGGTCAATACTCCAATAATTTTGATCGAAAACTGTAGTGACAGAAGATGTCGCTGTCAGAAAAATGAAGAAGCGCAAAGGATGTAGGTCAAATTGTCGCCTCAAACGGAACAAAAATTTTGTAATCCAGTCCTCCAACCTAAAACTTCAGTCGATTCCCAACTTAATGGCCCACTCTGTTGTTTTTGTTGCTTAATGGGTAACGAAATGTGCAGGCTATTTACCAAACACAGCAATCAAGCATGTTACACAGTGTCGAGAAACGACCATGTGCATATTTATATTTTGCGTCGCCGCCATGTTGGATTTGTGATCACCAGGTTATTGAAAGTCCTATAGGTGAACTTATGGTCATAACCCCCATGAACTTTAAAAAAAATATTGGATTGTTATATGTATGGGCCATAGAGTCATGTACCATTAAAAGAAAATTATTGCGTAGATTCATTATTCAAACTTTCATTCGATCGCATGATTACGACACAAGAAATAAAAACTTAATTTTAAAATTCGCACAGCCGCCATGTTGAGGTTATGTAAACAATTGAACTAAATTAGATACCAGTGCATTACAATGTGTATAAACATTTCCTGTGCCAAGTTTCAATGCGTTTGGGTCATTAAATCGCGAGAAAGGTCCATTTAAAATTATCAACTTAGCTTGACCGCCATATTCGTTTTGTAGTTAACTGGTTTTTAAAAATCTTATAGATTTCTTTGCACATTGTGCAAATCTTTTCTCTATTTTTAAAAGTCTTATAGATGAACTTCCCTTTATCTCCGACCAAAATTTCAGGGTAATTCCGGTAATAGTTTCAGAGATATAGAATGACGGTGAAACATTTCGCACAGCCGCCATCTTGATATTATGTAAACAATTGGACGAAGTTAGATGTCGGTGCATTACAATGTGTACAAACAGACACTGTACCAAGTTTTATTGCGTGTGGTTGGTTAGATCGCGAGGAACGTCTATTTAAAAGTCGCAACTTCGCTTGGCCGCCATGTTGCTTTGGTAGTTACCAGGTTTTCAAAGGTCACATACGTGAACTTCTAGTAGTTCCCTTTATCACCATACAAAATTCCAGGGTGATATCGGTAATAAATTCGGAGATATTGAATGCTAGTGAAATATTTCGCACAGCCGAGACGTAACAAAATTTGAAGGGCACGGTCGGGGTCGCCCGGAATAGTGCTGAGAACTTGCCGAGTTTCATCGAAATCGCTCCAGCCGTTTAGAATTTATTACGGGGACACACACATACACACACACACGCACACACAGACAGACACACGGACAAAATGTGATCTCATAAGCCTATTTTTTTTTCAAAAATGTAAATAGGCTAAAAATAGCCAGATATTTGCACGTTTTTGAGGTTTTACTCAATATCGTCTAAACTATACGTCTGAGAGAAAACATTGTAAATAACTGTTTACAATTATATTAAACTAGCAGAAGTACCCGTTCTTCGAACGGTGTTCGGTGTTAACACCAGACATTATCGATTGAGCTACTATTGCAATGGTTAGCGGTTTGTCATTCCTTCATAAGTTTATCAGAACGAAATTGGTTTTCTGGGAATATCACACACACTGTTTATTGAAGAGCCTTAAAATGTGGTTTTTGGAGACCCTTTATAGACTCGCAAATTTTGTGTCTCACATTGAGAAGCGCAACATATGCTTTGGTCGTCCTTCTAGGATAATTTTTATATTTCACCTATTTTAGCTTGTATTTTGAGAAGTTTTTCCCTATATCCACCCTCCTACTGTATGAAAAGTACGGTGAAGAGTTTTATAAATGATTGGTGTATTGACTCATGTTTACCATACCTAATTTTACGATGCACCAAGCATCCGAACACGAGTTATAGGCGTACATAAAGATACACAGAAGGACAGACAGACAATTCTATTGTCTACAACATATCACCCAGATATCCAAATATGGGTGTATCTACCACACAGTATCAAACAAAATCATCCTTATGATGAACCCGTATGTCGACAAAAAAAAAAGGGAAAGAAAAGATTAGTTAAAATGTGCTCTCAAACTAAATTCACCTAACGTGTATTTCCTGACGTGAAATAGAAATGAAAGCCTTGTAGACGAAACTCAATACACGTCACATAAAATCTGACCCTCTACGTTGTGTTAGGTCCCCATGCACAGGAAGGCCTCTTTCATAAATTATAAAGGCTTGTGGTGCATGCAAATTCAGGTTATTTAGCCTCAAATGGCACAAATTCCTAAAAGCCGCAAAAAAATGTTGCTTCAATTCAGGAATTTTTGAAATTAATGTTGCGCTTTGGAGATATAATAGACCTTCTGTACTATATATCGCACGTGAAAATTGCAAGAAATAATTCTAGGTTACCCCTTGGCCCCCTTAATTGCATTGATGAAACAGTCTACGTTGGATCCGTGATAACCTTATAGCCATTTGCAAACTTTCACAGAAATGTAATAAGTGGAGTGACATTTCTTCTTACAGAAATAGATGGAAAGTTGGATGCCACCCCTTGAGATAATGTTGTCATGGTTACCGATTTGCATTCCTTCATTAGTTTGTTAAATTAAATTAAATTAGTTTTCTGGGAATATTTCAGAAACTGTTGGTTTTAGAGTCTTATAATGTAGTTTTCGAGGACTCTTTAGGGCCCCCGAGTTTTGTTTCTGGCACCGAGGGGCTTTGTCTCGTCGATGTACGCCATAATATAATACTATTACTAGTATACTACTACTACTACTACTACTACTATTACTACTACTACTACTAATAATAATAATATAATAAAGGGATAGGAATATGATAGACTTGCCGTACCACACCCGCAGGTGTAAATCCCGTGAAAAAATTCTAGAGTACCCCTTTCCCCCCTTAAGCGCATTATACGTATTGATGAATTTTACAGCGTAATTTGGTTCCGTGATAACCTTCTAGCCGTTTGCAAACTTTCACACTAATGTAATTAATTGAATTGCATTGCGTCTTACAGCAATAGATGGACCTCTGAGAATCTGTTGCCATGGTTACCATCTTGCATTCGTTCATTAGTTTATTAAATGAAATTAGTTTTCTGGGAATATCTCAAAAACGGATGGTTTTAGGGCCTTAAAATGTGGTTTTCGGGGACCCTTTGGGGCCCCCGAGTTTTGTCTCTCACATTGAGGGGCTGAAAATGAGCTTTGTCTCGTCCTTCTACTCCTATTTCAGCATGTATTTTAAGGAGGTAGGCCCCCTTTTATGAGAGGTACGGAGAAGAGTTACATCAGTGTCGTGCCTCTGATGGATATCTGTACCAAATTTTACGTTGATACACCCAGCCGTTCTAGAGTTATAAGTGAACAAAGTTGTCAACAGACAAACAAACAGACAGACAGACCAAAAAATTATTTTCGCGCGCATCCGTCATAAAACAGACTAAAACGTGTAAATAACTCAAATTTCCGTAGGTATTCAGAAAAAAAACAGACAAACTTTCGTTTTTATACTTGAAGAGAGATACTGCACCGCTCGGTGTTGATCGTGTTTTATTGCACAAATTTAGGTTTTACTCGCTAACCGTTGGAGATACACGAAAAGTGATCAGGACCGTTTGGATAGAAAATTAAATTTTAAAGTTCGTTTATGCCATCAAAAGTTTGGTATTTCTTAGCGTTCTCTTTTTATTTGAAATGGAATTATGAAATTTTGAAACCAAAGGGTGTAGTGACGTCACAAATGTGGGTTTTACTCGCTAATCGTTGGAGATACACGAAAAGTGATAAGGTCCTTTCAGATAGGAAATTAAATTTTAAAGCTCGTTTGTGCCATCAAAGGTTTGCTATTTATTAGCGTTCTCTTTTTATTTGATAAGGAAATTAGAAATTTTGAAATCAAAGGGTGTAGTGACGTCACTAAAATGCTCGCCATTTTTTAATAGTACAATATATCGAAATCAAAAGTATCCTATATGTAAACCTGATAAATCAGCTACATCCATGCAAAATTTCATTTAAATCGGACCAGTGGTTCTTGCGTTATTGAGTAACACACAGACAGACAAACAGACAGAAAGACAGACACACACCATTTCATTTTTATATATTAGTATGATTGTCTACAATTTGAGTCCTAATCGAGCTCTGTACGTTTATTAGTTCCCGAGATACAGTTATTTAAAGATAGGATGTTTTTTCAAAAAAGTTAAAATTGTTGGTTTTGGTCTCCTAATTGGGCACATATTGTTGAAAATTCTCACCTTATGATGAATGTCATTGATAATGAACGTTAAGTTTATTTATTTACCTTTAATTTAAGCTTTGACGGGTACCTGTAGGCCCAGTGCTTCTCCCAAAAGTGACATGTAACTGAAAACCTTGAAAAATAGAAATAGGGTGAAATCAATTGAAACACGTTTTGAGTGTATCAGACATCACGCAGAGGGCCTGTACTGATTAAATCGGAGTTAATATTATGATAAGAGTATACGTAGCAATGGTTTCATAATTATGGGAATGTTTCCGTGTTAATTATTAATTATTTACTAAAATGATGTGTTCGATTCCAGTACTTAGAATATTACTTATAATGGCTTGTAGTTATTTGCGATCATTTGCTGTGTTGTTTTAGTTTGAATATTTTTGTGTAGTCATAGCATCGATATGCTTTAACTCTGCTAGTACTGGCTGGCATTAGTATGGATGAGGTAGAAATGACTGAGGAGGAAAGAACTGCAACTGAAATTGTGCTACTTGAAAGTGAGCGGTCTCTCATCATGTTTGTTAAGGAACACGAGACTTACCAACCCCTAAGAGCCAAATCCAAAACTGCATTGAATAAGCTGTGGGTCCGATATTTTCGCATGTGTACTCTCATAAAATATTCAAGCAGGCAGAGTGTGCTGGTGATTGGAACCTTCACCTGTATTCTGTAAATATTTCATCCTGCTGGTCACTATTTCTACGCAAAGAGTGATCACGTATATCTGCAAGATATGATGGCTCTAGACGATCGGATGGATCCTACTGAGTTTACGATGTTTACAGAATTTACTATCCGCCGATCTAAATAGTTTTGGGCTGGCCTATGGTCAGACTTAACAGTTGAGCAAAAATTGATGCGGTCTATGAAAAGCTATGGTGGATTGACACAGGGGCGTGGAATCTCCAGCAGAGTTCTAGTCCGATGGACCGTAGGAATGGTGCTAATGGTAAACGTATGCGAGGAATTGGAACGTTTCTGCCACATCTCCTATCCTACTGGTGAACATCAGGTTGTTATGAGGCCTTCTCGAATCAGTCGAGATAATGGTGATGCAGAAAAACAAAAAACAAAAAACAAAAACTGGTTTGTTCTCCACCCTCCATTTCCCATCACTGATAAATTGGTATCCATCAGTGGTGGAATAGTTGGTGGCCCTAACATAAATTGCCACTTGGCCCAACAACTGGGAACTAAAGGTGTTAAGAAAATAATTGGGAATACGTTTGATAAAGTAATCTTTAAACATAAGGACAAAGTAGCACATTGTCATCCTTCACCACCTCTGTTAAAGTGGGAAACAAGAGAGTAGTTGTCGATCCACTTACTATTTTCCAAAGGGCGTGCATAGCAAAAAGGTACGAGCCTTACAGTAGTCGCATATGATGTGTAACATCTGACATAGAAGAAACCTCACGTGAAATTGTTGATACACCGGTATTTTATAGTATTATTGGCACAAATATTAGTCTATTGTAAAAGTGTTTTACAGATATTGTAGTTTATAATACGGAACTCATTTTATTAGATGATTTGTAGCTTCCACCAGCACTAGCCTAAATAAAGAATACGATATGGATCAACTAGATTAATAGACGCGACACCGCTCATAACCTTAAATTCCTGATAAACAGGTCCTCTTGATTCACAGACCAACACGTAATTTCATATGGATTCTGTTAAAATTATTCATATTGATATGATAAATATCGTTTTAAATGATAATCTGGTAGCAAAAATATCTACCCAGCCCAGGTTTCGAACCCAAGATCTCTAGATTCGCAGTCATACGCAATAACCCCACGGCTATTTCGAATACGCAAATATTGTGCACAAGATGGTGAATTATTTCCACGTTCCAATCCCTCACGTTCCACGTTCCTCTCCAACAATTACGGAATTAAGTATAATTTATATTTTGCTTGTTTCGATAATGTTCCTGAGTGACATTGAGTTTAAAATGCCTTATGCCAATGCAATGCCGACTACTTACAATGTTTGATATTAAGGCATTTTACCATTTAAAAATACTGAAACGAAGATTTCGAACATATACCATGTCATTTGTTTAAATCACTTGACACCAGAGTTCGCATGAGCGTTTTCCGTTCAGTATGTCATATACATTCCACATGGCCGAGAGTGCGTCATGGTATCAATTTTCGACACCGCGCGCTGGTTGTTTCTCTTACCAGTGCCAGCTTGATCGATCGATTGAGTTGGCAGTGCGTTTTATACTTCCATTCGATCCACCACTGCCAGCTAGGACACACTTCCATTCGATCGATCGAGCGGGCAGTGCATACTTCCGTTGTCCACCACTGCCAGCTAGTACACTTCCGTTGATCGATCGAGCGGGCAGTGCATACTTCCGTTTGATCCACCACTGCCAGCTCGATCGTTCCGATCCACTTCCGTCCCCAATTTTCAAAATCACTCCCACAAAACTATCCAGCAACCGAGCGGAAAGATGTTACACATCTAAAATAGGACGTAGAATTCAAAGAACATTTTAAACATTAATTAGCCCCATTCCCAATATCTTTGTTTAATGAACGGGGGGTGCGAAAGGAGACCAAGTCCAGTCTCTTCTCTGCTTTCACTCCACGATCCAGCCACTCACGAGCGGACTCCAATACTTACGTTGTTTTGGATGGGGGCTATCTTTTACACAAGGTTGTCTGGCAGCGCAAGACGTCTGTGACAGCCATTGTTTCAGGTTACATCAGCTACATTAAAAACCACTTTGGTAGCAACGTCTCGGTAGTTTTTGACGGTTATCCTGAAGAGCTTACTAACAAAAACACAAAGAGTGCTGAACGACTCCGACGCTCTGCTACTCACTTCTGCAATGACATCATTTTTCAAGAATCCACCATCATCCAACTACCTCAGAAAAAAGTATTGGCCAATGAAAACAACAAGAGGTGCCTCATCCCACATCTTTGTGATTCGTTCGAGCAGCATGGCATACAAGTAAATTAGCCGAAGAAGATGCTGATCGTGACATCTTTGCCATGGCACTATCCAAAAGTCCTGCATTCGACCGTGTGATCGTAGTAGGAGAAGATGTTGACCTCCTCGTACTTTTCAATGGTTTAGGCTCAGGTGCAACTAACATCTACCCTCAGAAGAGTAGCAAAGGTGAAGCGGGCTGTGTCCATTACTCAAGCTTCTCTTTCACACATCGACCTGCTGAACACTCACCAGGTACAGTGGCTTTTTATGCATGCATTCAGTGAGTGTGACACAACTTGAGCTCTTTATGAGCATGGTAAAACCAAGTTAGCTAATGTATAAAAAATCCCCAACTTGTAGAACTGGCAGAACTGCTGCGAACTTATAGGCCGTGCTCTAAGGACGACAAAATGTCCTTAGAACACGGCCTATAAGCCCGCGATACAGAGATTCCTATAGCAAACTCAATCTTGCTCGCTTGCGCCCAACAGTGGATGCAGCACGCCACCATGCTTACAGAACTTACCACCAAGTTCAAAAGTGTTTGGGGGTCAACAAAATTCCTACAGATTGGGGATGGAAGCTTGATGATCAAGGGATTGCCCCTATCACTACAACTATGTGCTCCTACTGCGCATGATTTCCTGCAATTGCAGAAAAGGTTGCAGCGGCAGTTGCAGTTTACACAAAGCTGGGCTGAAATGCTCAGCCCTTTGTCGATTTTGTGGTGGCAAAATGTGTCGAAATATGCAATCGCTTCAGCTAGAGGATTCGGACGATGAGAGAGACATCCCCGACCCCACATTGCTAGAACTGCAAAACGAACCTGCGCCTGCTGTTCAGTTCAAATATTCCTCCCATAAACCTGCACCATCGTCAGAGGAAAATTTTTCGAGACCCAGGCCATCGCAAGTGAAATTACGATGAGACCTGTTGCTTCATAATTGTAAAATAATTTTAGATGTAAAGTTTTTCTATTGTATTAAAACAAAATACTACCTATGTGAACTCTCTTCTTTCCTTTTTATCAAATCAATTTTTCAAGGTTTTCAGTTACATGCCACATTTGAGAGAAACACTGGGCCTGCAGTTACCCGTTAATGCTCAAATTAAAGGTAAATAAATAAACTTCAAGTTCATTATCAATGACATTTCTCATTGGACGAATATTTTGGACAATATTTGTAAAATTAGTAGACCAAAACCAACAAATTTTACATTTTTGAAGAAAAAAAATCCAATCTTTAAATAACTGTATCTCGGGAACTACTAAACGTACAGCGCTCACTTACGACTCAAATTGTAGACAATTTAATGAAATTGTAAACAGGTATTCACAATGTTTTCTCTCAGACACATAGTTTAGATGGTATTGAGCAAAAACTGAAAAAAGTGCAAATATCTGGCTGTTTTTTTGGCTATTACACAGCTAGCACAGGACTTACAAAGTTGCAAATTTTGTTTTTTTACTATTGGCAGAGGTCCAATCCAAACAACATATAAAAATTATAATCACATGACCTTTCGCAAGGTCGGATGTATATTTTGACTGGACTATGTAGGGTGTTACAAACAGTTACCCAGTTTCGTCGGTGGAAGACCCGGAGGCAGGGATGAACCTCTCTGTAAGAAAGTAACGTAGTCGACCATTATAACCAATGAAGTTAACAGAAATCAATTTGTAGTAATATAACAATGTGGATATCTGCTGGGGATTGGCAGTTTAAATTAACTTTTATCATGATCGCTAAGACGCTCTAGTGCCGCGCTGGAAGGTTTTGTCGGAAGTTATAATGCCCAAAGAATAATGTTAAATATAAAACTGCATTTGCATGAGTTTTCGAGATCTAATCACCACGATGCTTCTTGCTAAACAGCCAATACGTGCTGCTATCTAGCGTTCATAGCTTATAACTTATTCATGGAGACACGTCTTGTTCATTTACGAAATCGCGCATTGAGCTGTCTGGTCAATCATTCAGTTGTGTTGCATACATCAATATTAGTAAGGTATTATCGACCCGTACCTGTGGTAAGGATACTGATATCATTCGAGGCAACTTTAAACATATTCCCACAAGAGCGCGGCGCAGCTGTGCGTGTGAAATCCCTCACCAAAACAGGAATGTGAAGCTGTAACAAGTTCCGAGATCGGAGGTTCGAATCCTGGTGCAGACATCAGCTATTCTGCGTGTGGATTACCCATCAAGCAAATCCCGGGATAGTTCCTTATTTCAAGTGCCGGGCCAACCACCCCATTCCTGTCCGTACAATAATAGAGCTACACCCACTACTACAGTATCTGGTCAGATAATTCTGATCATTCTTAGATTTCTCGTCTTTATCTGTTATTAGCTTTGTATCCTCAATATACGAGGCGGCTTCGATGGCGTAGTTGGTAGCATGCTGAGCTTCTATACCCAAGGCTGTGGGTTCAAACCCGGCCAAAGTCGTCGGATTTTTTAAGAGCGTTAAAAATCCCTCAGTATGTCTTCCTGCGGAGGGGAAGTAATGCCGGCGGCCCAATGTCATAGATTTATGGCGTGAAGAAGAACCTTCCACTAACTACACTTGTGTGAAGCCAAAATGTGTAGGTTAGGTTTGATAAAAGCTCTAAAGTTCCAAGGTTCGTCACCGGGCGCTGATTGAGGTGGTATCTAGTAGTAGCGAAGTTCACAGCTAGGTGTCGTATATGGTAGCGTTTGGTAGCGAAAGTAGGAGCTACTTGAAATTATCGTCTGCAGTCCTTACTTGAATTAAAATCAGATAACACACACTAATACAGTCATCACAATTAACACTGGTTATCAGACAGATTCTACACACACCCAACGTACAAGGGGCTACATGACCGCGTTGTCACAACCTCTAAACTAAGGAACGAACCAACCATCTATATACGAGATTTTAGTTGAAGTAAGATGATCAACTCTCTTCCAAGTTTGTTAGCATTTTTGTAGTACGCTTGGAGATACTCAGCTGGTTTTGGTGAGTGATTATAGAGGGGCCTAAGTGTTTCAGTGAGTATTTTGCTTTTGTATATTTTTGACTACAGTTGTATTGTAGATAAGTGTGAATTTGTGGTTGCTCCTTGTTAAAACCCCATTCATTTATACTGCTCTTAATTATTTGTGCATTCTACATAATCTTCATTATGATGGGGAAATTAAGAAATAATTCACCCTGGAGAGGAGCCTCTGTTTTCATCCACCGTTTGTTCGTTTTCAAAGAGAAATAAGCCAACAAATAGGCAAGTTCAGTATCAAATATGTACTGCCGGGGAAAAGTGGCACAAGTCGAAAAATTAAATTTTACGACAGAGTGAAAAATCTGTCCTTAAAAAAAAGAGTCAATTTTACCCACCAGGTTGGTGGATCTCACGAATTCAGCGAGGGAACTCACTAATACCGCCTTTCCAGGCAGTGTCCTAGAGCTGAGAACACTTGGTAAGATTGGATACAACTGGGGTGTGATCAGCACTTCGCCCTGGCGGCCCCACCTGCAAAGCGAACAGGGGCATCATGAGTGATGGGAAGGGAAAGGAAGATTGGGATGGATAGGCAAGGAAGAGGGAAGGAGGCGGCCGTGGCCTGACAGTAGGTACTGTCCACTTTTACCTGGATAGTAGGCTGTCAGATATCCGCCCCCTCAATCGGATTGCCAATTATCAATCGCACCGGCACAGTTACATCAATGAAAATGGCACTGACAGATACTATCGAGATAAGAGCACAGAAGTTCACAGGAAATCATTGTGGAACACACCAAAATAGACGGGGGTTCATACTTACCGTTACTTACCTCTTAATTATCTCGGGGTTTGAGTTGACAACAGGATCACTAAAGTCTGTTCACACAATAACCTCCACCATGACATTTAAAAATGAACCAAGACGAAGACGAGAACTTTGAACTGTACAAAAGCTTTATTTCTAATAAAGGGTATGATTTTGATAACACAACAAAATCAACGTGGCTATCAGTAGCCCAAGTCAATCTGACTACGTCCTCCAGTAGGACTTGCAAAAATTATCATACAACATGATGTAAAACATTTTAGCTCCCAAGAGCTTCAAATAACGTAATATTCATAACACTATTGGATCGGAGAAGGACGTCAGGGTGTGACATATATAGAGCATTTGGTTTCCTTTTAATAAACATGAGAATGGTATTTATAGTCGCAAGGCCAGAGTGTGTACGACCTCACTCTCTGAAAACCAGATGTTGGCACAGCTGCGGGCTACCTTCCAGCCTGATGCATACTGGTCAAATGCACTCCCTTCTCACATGCTATGTTACGTAAGAATACAGCTTGTTCTCTCAAGCTTTTAAATGTCTATAAGACAACTCACATTATATTTACGCAAATCTTTCAAGTACTTTGCTCACATCCTATTGGATCATTATGTTAATTTCTTAAACTTGTTAACTTCAATCCAAATGTTTAATTAGCTCTTAAATGTTTATAACAAAATCACATAAATTATTTATAACAATTAGAAATTGTTTATAATATTTGTCAAAGACAATAAAAATATTATAAGCACGCCTTTAACATCACTCTCGTTCCATATTATTTTCAAAAATATTTACAGCAATTATTTACAATATTAACATTTAAATTGTTTAAATTATTAATTTAATAAATACATTAACCACAGGTTCATTCGGTTGGTAATTTTCATGATCGTGTTTAATATAATCGACCAATGAAGGTTAGTTATACATATTAATGTCACAATCTGGTTTAATAAAGTTTTTAATAATGATTTGTGACGGCAACCTTCATTCAAAATCTTATCTCAAATTCTTTCAAAACTCGTGTTAATTATAACAGTAATTCACTTGATTAATTTTCAACGAACTATGACAATCTTACTCCAGCGGAAAATCCTTCGCTAACAAGTTAATGCATAAACTGCATTACAAATATGCCCAAAATCATCATATATTAATCTATATGGCATTAAAAACTTCCACATAACTTACAAAACTTCCACAAATAATTCTTTAACATTAATTCCTGTGGGAACTTCCTTCATATTCAAGGGCATTATATCTCAGCGACTTTCAACACGCGCTGCACTAGCGATTATACATTTATAGTTCCACTTAAAAATTTTTATAATCATTAATTGTTTCAAAACTGTTTTTCTATTTAACCTTCGTAGATTTCATTCATGAACCGAAATGAAGTCAAAACTTGCCAATCACAAACAAATTTAATAGTGAATACGCTTATATACGCCTGTCTGGTCTATCAAAATTTAAGATTAACATCTTTAAAAAAAATTGTAGTATGAAAATACTATCTTCAAATAAAGTGCGACTAAAATGCAAAGTAGTCGAATAGAATCCAATTAGACTGGGGAATGCAAACATCGTTCTATAATTCTCTAATTGAGAAAAACTCCTAACAAAAGTACTTGACTTTAATGCATTCAATAATTCCTTATTAAAGTTACTCTTTCACAAAAGTGTCTATAATGCAATGTTCATTCATAACTGACGATAAATGTCTGTGTTGCAATCAATTCAAATAACGACTAGTATTTCCAAGATCGTCGACAACGTAAGAGATTTTAACGCTCTAAAATCATTTAAATGTTCTTCCTTCTTGATGATGACAGAAAATTGGTCAAAGTAATTAAACTGGGGTAGAATTACTTTAATAAAATGACACGCTGTCTGAATTTAAATCTGCCATAAAAATCATTAACTTACAGTCAAATCGTGACTACAAAAAAAATATTAATTACTGAAAATTCTAAAAATCAGTCTCAACTGATTCAAAATCGTTTACTATGCCCATGACATAACAATGTCTTAATAAATCGTCGAAAAATGCAAAACTCATCAAGGTGTACTGAGAATAAGAATCTCAACAAGAAAATAGGGCAAAATACATGAGGATAAAAATATGGGAAAAATGGTTGCTCAAACATCATTAGTAAACTCAAATACAATAAACGTTCACGACTACCTTATCTGCCGATTGACGTTCCAGAGGAAAATTCCCCAAAGAAGACTGCTGATGGATCCATTTCACCACGTTAAAGTTGAGCTCCATCCTCGAAATAGGAAATAGCACCCTCGGAGAATCGAACTGCTTCCTTCTCCGGAAATCGCTCTGCTCCTTGAAGACGAATAGACATCCTTCCGGCAATAATCTTCTTTGTGAGTCGGGACACCCCTGACCTCTCTTGAAAAATTCCCTGAAGTTCCAGTAGACAATCGTCATGAAGTTTTGTAGAAATTTCCGAAGAAATTATTCATATTCAGAGTATGAAATTGTTTTTATGGCTGTTCGATGGTATTCAGCCTTTAATTACGAAACATGGGTGTAGATGGTATTCACCGCATGTTCGCTTGTGTGGAATAGCAATTAGCGAAGTTCCATGTCGCTATCTTACTCCGTTGAAATATGTCCCAATTGCAATAAGCCCTTTTAGCCTTCCATCTGCTCTTCGGTTGTAGTGTCAGAAGAACAAACTGCCGTATTCAATTGCTCCATTATACTGGTATCGTTGTGTAACCAAGCAATCTGAAGTCTTTCTATTCCACTCGCAGCGTCAGCCTTGCGTTGATTCTGGCTATACAAAAGTGCTTCTCTAGTGGCGAGATAATCACTTTTGTCAGTCGTATAAAACTGCTAATATCTTTTAAACTAATCGGTCGAAATTGTTCAGCTTTTCTCTATTACTTTATGAAGCACAGCACAATACAATTAGCTTATCGGTGACCGCTAACTGTTCGAAGCTAAACTTGTAGAAGCTTTCTAAGGTCCGTTTCAACTTCACCTAGTTTGACTTGGATCTCGTTAATATAGTGGCCTCGCCACGCGTTATAAAGACGATTCTTTTCACTGCTGTTCACTTCGACGTCTCACTATAATGAATGTATAAGAAAAGAACTTTCACAATAGACTTCGATGATCTGAGAATGAGATCTCAGAATAATCGGAGAACGAAAAGAGGCTCCTCTCTTCTGCGCAAGCCCTTTTATTAACTTCTCGAGGGGCGTTTCCATCCCTTCCAAAGCGTGATACTACGTCATCGCTAAAACTTCCAACTTCGTTAATACAAGACGGATTTTCAAAATTCAAAAACTGAAAATAAATTTCACCAAGATTCCAAATCAATGCCTTTACTGCAAATGGATTTCCACAATTCTGCATTCCAAAAGTAATAAAAATACCATAGTTTCAGCAATCTCCGTCTTCCTTTAAACTATCGTTCATTGGTTCATGCCTCTCCTCCAATAGCATAGTTTCTTCCTCAGCAGAATTCCTCGTTTCCTGCGACTGCGTCGTAAATCTTGGAACATTCTCGACTAAATGCTGACGTCACTGAGAATCTCAGCTCAAGTAGCCTGCTGGTATAACATTTACGTCATCCGTGCTTACGTCATGACTACCCACGTCATAACTATGACAGCCATAACTCTTCTTATAATTTCAAATATAGCCACCGTGGTCTCTATATAATTCAATTACGGGGGCAGTACCATCCCGGCATTTTCCCGAAGACGAATTGGGAAACCACGGAAAACCACTTCGAGGATGACTGAAGTGGGAATCGAACCCCCTCTACTCATTTGGACCACCCGAGGCTGAACAGACCCCGTTCCAGTCCTCATACCACTATTCAATTTTCGTGGCAGAGCCGGGAATCGAACCCAGGACCTCCAGGGCGGCAGCTAACCATGCTGACCGCTACGCTACGGAAATAATCTGTCCTAACGAATAAATTATTGACATTTTTAAGAACTTCAGTTTCTCCTTTGTAATTGCCAAATCACTTGTGCCTTTCTTCTCAAGTTGGATATGATACAAATGCCCACTAGGATTAACTAACTAACTAACTAACGAAGGAATATTGACTTAAGCACTTTTTCCCGGCTCTAATGTCTGTGGGACAGATGAAGGAAATAATACGAAATGGGAAAGATTTAGGATATCAGAGAGTAGAGAAATGCAGAACACAAAGAAACCATTACCACAAACGTGTACCGGTACATGATTAAAATAATCTGGCCAGGTACTTCAAAGTCATCACAGAAGCACAGGTTATCATACAAGTTCAAAACACACACATATCCATGGGCCTGATGTCTATGCTGTCCCATTAACATTAACATTAACGTCATATTCCTACTTCTATAATGCATAGCACGGAAGGTTGGTATGAGTGGTGTTCTAAGTACTGTGAGGACCACCTCGTGGTGTAGTGGCTAGCGTTGTTAGCTGTCGCCCCAGAGGTCCAAGTTCAATTCCAGGTTCTGCCAAGAAATGTGTATCTTGCCTGAGAGCTGTAACGGGGTACAAGAGGTAAAACTGAGAAGAGGAGGATTCGATTTCCACCTCAGTCATCCTGGAAGTGGCTTCCCACTTCTACCCCAGGCACATGCCTGGATGGTTGCTAACTTAAAGCCACGGCCACTACCTTCCCAATTATCACCTGAATTACAAATAAACACACTAATAAAGCCATCACAATAACACAGATTATTAGACAAAATAATGATAAATGAACGTCGATATAATATTTCCACCACAGAGGATGTAAATGTTCTGTATGTTAGGTAGTCAGCCCTGAGGCTGGTTGGATCCTTAAAAAAGTGCCACTATCGGTTATGTGGGCTGTAACCTACAAAAACCAAAAGGAGCACTATAATGAGACGTCACTAAGCAAGGTGAGGAGTGAAGTAGTTTACCATTGTCCTCCTCACTGAGTCGGTACAGCAGTACCAACCCTACAGGTAGAAGCTTTCACAGCATCCACCGATACTAGTTCTTTCCTGATGGTCATTACCCAGCACCACCCATACATACCTCAGTAGCTTCCATATAGCCACAGCCATGAATGAGGCTGAGATATCGGCGAAAAGCCACATTTTACTTTATCCTTTGCCAACAGACAAATGCAAAATTACTCCATCCACCAAGAGGTGATAAACAGGCGTAGAATGTATATTATATAATATAAAAACAAGAAGTTCCGTGACGAACTAAAGAGCCTACTTTCCTTAAAATTTAAGATTCATGCCAATGATTAATCTATATGGATCTATCTAGAATAATGACGAAATTAAGTTGGTAATATCGAAATTTCCTATTAGTTCCAAATACTGTATACCTGGCATAATGTAGCCTAATAGAGAACTACAGTTGGCAGCCCTGGTGACTGAATATATTCTTAGTTCCATCTCATAACATACAGAATACAAAATTTGGTTGAAGTCCAATGGATAGCATGGACGTTACATGCAGTTATACATTGGATTTAACAGCGCGTGTAAAATAATGTTGGCAACGATGACATACATGTATTGGTCATAAATAATCTCAAATAATATGATCTATTTTGTGTCAATTTTGAATGAAATCCATTAGTTAGTATAGAAGTTACATGCATTTTAAAATTGGACCAATCAGCAGGCTTAGAATCATGTTGGCAGCACTGGCGTAGGCCTATATTAGTTACTCCAAATTAATCTAGAATTCCAGGGACTATAAGTGTGCAATGTTTAGAGTTATTGGCTTGCATACTTTCTGATATATTGATATTAGTGTAACAAACATAGAGACAGCATTCACTAACAGTTGGCAGCCCTGGTTACTCTTAAGAATCGGCATAGTCATATCTGTTATGGTACACATAGCACACATGAAATTTGGTTGAAATCTAAATGATAGTATAGAAGTTACATGTATTTAAAGTTGGACCTCTCAGCAGGCTTAGAATCATGTTGGTAGCACTGACGTATATAAGTTACTCCAAATTAATATAGAATGTCAGGTACTATACGTGATCATAGTTTAAAGCTGTCGGCTTGCATACTTTCTGATATATGGGTATTTGGATATAAAAAATTGAGAGCATTTATTAACAGTTGGCAGCCCTGGAGGGTCTTAAGAATACGCTCAGTCATATCTGTTTATGGACACATAGCACATACGAAATTTGGTTGAATTCCAATTGATAGTGTAGAAGTTATATGTATTTAAAAATTGGACCTATCAGCAGGCTTAGATTCATTTTGGCAACACTGTCATGTATGGCCTCCTGGAAATTAAACTGGAATATTATTATCTATACGTGTGCCAATTTTGAAATAGCTCCCATTCATACCTTCCAAGATATCTAACATGTAGCTCTAAATTCAATTGCGATTTTTCAGCAGTTGGTAGCACTGACATCATTTTCAAATATGGCCGTGAGATATTCAGGTATAGATCTTTACTCCTACCAGACAGACAGACAGACAGACAGACAGACAGAAGGACAGACAGACAGACAGAGAGACAGACAGACACACATTTGCCCGATCTCATAAGTCGACTTTTTCCTCATTTTTGCAAAATGTGAAAAGTAGGCTAATAATAATAACCCCTGGCACTACAGCCCGTGAGGGGCCTAGGCCTCCCAAGCGACCGCTGCCCAGCCGTTTGGCCTGCAAATATTGGGGTGACGCGTCATCAGTGCATCGGGTCCCCTCGGCCATTTATCTTGATTTTCGTGATCGGGGCGCTGCCTGACTATCAGACAGATACTCAATTGTCCTCACGAGGCTGAGTGCACCCCGTTCCAGCCCTCACGTCAGTTTCTAAAATCCCCGACGGGGCCAGGAATCGAAACCGGGGCCACCGGGTGAGAGGCAGGCGCGCTACCCCAACACCACGGGGCCGGCAGGATGTAAATTAGAGAAACATAATATCTGACCACAGCGAAAATCGAACCGTTCAACTCGCAACCACTGGCCTTTTACGCCGGTGCTCTGATGTTGTTAATGGATGATTTTAGGGCTTAGTGACATCGTGGCCATGTAGCTCCGTGTACCTGGGTGTGTGTGAGAGAGGGAGAGTGGAATTTGTCTGGTAACCTGTGTAATTGTAGTAGCTGTATTAGTGTGTCTATTTGTAATTCAGACGAGGATTGGGAAGGAGGTGGCCGTGGTCTTACGTTAGGAACCATCCCAGCATTTGCCTGGAGTAGAAGTGGGAAACCACGGAAAACCACTTCCAAGATGGCTGAGTTGGGAATCAAACCAACCTCATCTCAGTTTTGTCTCACGAGGACAAGTGTACCCCGTTCCAGCCCTCAGACCAGAATTAATTATTTCTAGGTAGAGCCAGGAATAGGGATGTATAGAACTAGCACCAATAGAGCGCACTGCTGTTGTACTGGGTAAGCGCAAGGCGCTTTTCATTGTCTCCTGTGTTCTCATGCCGCTATTATCCACGAATTTAAATTGTTTAAATAGTTATTTTTGTGACTATGCCGAGCTATTTCAGTGTTCCTCTTTGCAAAATTCAGGGAAGCCGTTATCTTTTCACTAATTTCCACAAAATAAAGAAGTGAGGAAGAAATGGTTACATGCTATTAGAAGGAAAAAGATCGGTAAGAAAAATTAGACCAAAAATATTAAAGTGTGTTCCCATCATTTCCAACCCGATGACTTCACGAAAACTGTGTTGGATAAGTGTGATTTACAAAGGGAAATAATTCCTATTTTGTACCTATAAACTGATAAGACATTCCGATAACAACCACTGAATTTAAGCGTTTGTATTTGAAGTCGTTTCCAAGGGGTAGGCCTACGGGAACGATTCTTATTGAGAAATTGACAAAATGACATAAGAGCCAAACGTTGCGATGAATTTTCGTGGTATACAATACCAGTATCAACTTTCTTTGAGTATGTTTACCTTAAAAAATTACAGTTTCATGTAAGCTATCAACCTAAAAAAGGCATGAATCGAAATCTATGAGCAAGGGGAGCAAGTGAATATTTAAATCTCTAATTATGATTATTATAAATATTATTTAAATCTTATGGAGATAAATTTATCAACATAGGCCTACAATACTCAAGAAATTGTAATCTTTAGGAGAAAGCATGCTGACTCCTATTCATTATTTGAATAATAATGCGTGTTAGAATTTTGTTATTACCGCTGTATTATTTCTTCCTTCCTCCCGCTAGTTTTAGCGCCTCTGGTCCATAGCTCATTTTGCGGCTGTTTAACGCTTAAACGCTGAAAATCGTCCATAAGATATTAGGGGATATAGCCTACCTATAGAATTAATTAATATAGTCCTGGAGTAAAATTAGAGAAGATAAAATTTACTTTAGCTTAGAAAACTCGGTCACAATCTATACATTCCTTGCAGCTGACTGAGAGAAACATAAGACGATCCTTGCGCTTACCCGGTATTTACCCATTTAATTGCCGCTGAGCATGGCTGCGTCACCGTTTGTTGATTACTGTAGCAGGAGCCTCGCTGGGTAAAGAGAAGAACACAGTGATGACAGAGTGAAGTCTGCACATAAGTAAACCAGCATTGCGCGCGCCACCTGTCTTAGATGCGCAGATAAATGTCACAGGAACTCATGTCACCACGGACATCTACTGAAGCTGAGTCATATCCTACTCGCGCAACTTTACCTGTCAACAAAGCAGAGTGACGTGTGTCACAAGTAAACAGATAATAGTTCCCATCTCCACCGCCGGCAATCAAATCGTGAAAGGGTAATACTACACGAGCGCTATCTGGCTACATCCCTATTGAACCCTGACCTAACCGCTACGCCATAAGGGGGTTCCCCGGTGTATTCTTACTTTGATACACCTATGACGCTTCCCCGTACCAGAAGAAAATATTCAAATCAAATAGAAGTTCTCTGAGTCACATTACACTCGAAGAAGCATCAAGATTACCAATAATATAATTAGTTATCTTTCATAATTTCAACGATGTGTCGTTTTATGCTACTGTTAGCCTAGTTTTTTAGAATTATCATGTAAATTCCTCCATCAGGTTCAAAACAATTAATGCAATATTGATTAATGCAATTGGAAGAGGATTCTTCGATTTGAATCAGTCAATCAATCAATCACTGATTTGTGGAGCACGTGTTTGGCATTTTAATCCGCATTCAATTTGTGTAAGCTATTCCAATAAGGGATCATACAGCGGAATGTTGGAGCAAACATCCAAATACCGCGCTGCACGGTGCGGTCAGCTGGCTTGAATGTGAGGATGGTGATGCAATCCTTCCACACAACAAGCGAAAGGGATACTGGGGTTAGGCCTGGATGTGTGTGATCTATGGTGCACCGAGACATTTGATTACTTGAATCCTTACATTGTCCCATCACATGTTTTACTACTCCTGTATATAATTATCTTAAATGTGAACACTAGGGCCAGGATGTTGATGCCGAAAAAAGTTTAAAATATGCACTTACAATTATCAAAAATGACTGTAATAAAAGACCTAAAAATTCGAAAAATGCACTATAAAATGGAGAAAATGATCTTATAATAATAAACTCACCATTATTACAAACATTTGAAAACTGCACTTTAAAATGGAGAAAATGAACTGAGACAAAAATATACACCCCTTCCCCTTTCTACCCCGTCACAGCTGACCTTGATCAACAGAGCAGGTAACATTCTATTCCGCTAATAACTAGTTTGCGATGAAAACAAGAGCATCTGTATACCTATGGTATTGTTCTTTTGCATCCAAGATATATATATATATATATTTCTACGAATAGCAATACTGAAACATTTTATTTCAATATGTTAAATAATCTTGTATCAGCTACTAGCTTCTTCTTAACTCTGAGAGATGTAACTCACTCATATACAGCTGTGACAGGACTAAATTGAAGAAAAAAACACACTTAAAAGGCCGATTTCTCTAAAACAGCGGTTCCCAACCTGGGGTACGCGTACCCCTTGGTGGTACGCAACAAACCGGTTAGGGGTACGCCAAAAATAAACGGTGATGGCGGGCGCCATGTTCCCGTCGTACATTTCAGTCATAATAATGTACCAGCACGCAGTGTCGTCTTATTCACGCATGTCAAGGTGAATGCTCACCCTCGACAACCCACCCTACCCCAACCCCAGTCACTTTCCCCGCTGCACTGCTATTGTCTTGATTTGTCTATTATTGCCAAACTAATAGTTTGAATAAATTGGTTTAAATAAAATCAAAATTAAATAATCTTATGTATGGTACTTTAATTTTATTGTATATTTTCCTGAGCTAAATGATTTGCACAAGTAAATAAAAGTAAAATGAAAATCATATTTACCAATTATTGAAATAAAATGCATAAGTTACTAACAGCACACTAATAATAAATTAAAAACATTAGTTATACTGTATTTAAAAAAATAAGTTATAAATAGTTGTGTTATTTTTTATTATTAATATTTTAGGGGCAGATGATCTCGTAGTTCCGCCCCTTAAACAAAGATAACTAACTAACTAATGTTTTTATTAAGTACAAGTACATATTGACCGTAAAATATTAATCGTTTTAAAAGTTTACTTCTTAGGGGGTACTCTTTCAGTTAAATATGTATAAAGGGGTACGGGAGGGAAAAAAGTTTGGAAACCGCTGGTCTAAAATATGACCAAAAATCTACCAAACTTTAAAAAATGCTCTTAAAATGGAAAAGTATCAAATAATGCAAAATGATGCAAATAAAATATACATTTTTGAAGACGGGGTCACCCTTTCGGAGTTTCTATGTACTTAAGCATTGTTACAGACAGCTCAGTAAAAAGATGACATGTCATCAACATCCGGGCCCTAGTGAACACGTTCTCCGCTTGGTAGGCCTAAATGCTCTACACTCTACTCACAGTCAAGACTCCTTCAGCGTTGGAGCTAGCCATGGTTCATTAGCCTATTTTCATTTATGAAAAAATTGGCTTATGAGATCACCTTTTGTCTGTGTGTCTGTGTGTGCGTGTGTGATTTGTGTGTGTGTGCCCCCCTCCCCCACCCCCGCTCCACCCCCCACCCCTCAATACAATCTAAATGGCTGGAGCGATTTCAATTAAATTCGGTAAGTTCATAGCACTATTCCAGGTGACTCCGATCGTCCCCATCAAATTTTGTTATGTCTCACCAATCCAACATGGTGGCTGTGCGAAATATTCAATATCTCCAAAACTATTATCGATACCGCCCTGGAATTTTGTATGGTGATAAAGGAAACTACTAGAAGTTCAACTATGTGACATTTGAAAACCTGGTAACTACAAAACCAGCATGGCGGCCAAGTGAAAGTTGCGACATTTAAATAGACGTTTCTCGCGATTTAACCAACCAAACGCAATGAAACTTGGTACAGTATAAAAATGTTTATACATATTGTAATGCACCGACATCTAACTAGGTTCAATTGTTTACATAACCTCAAGATGGCGGCTGTGCGAAATATTTCACCGGCATTTTATATATCTGAAACTATTACTGGTATCACACTGAAATTTTGTACGGAGATAAAGGGCACTACTAGATGTTCTACTATGAGACTTTCAAAAACCGGTTAACTACAAAACGAACATTGTGGCCAAGAGAATTTGAAATTTTTAATAGACTTTTCTCGCGATTTAATGATCCAAACGCATTGAAACTTGGTACAGCAATTGTTTATACGAATTGTAATGCAACGGTATCTAATTTAGTTCAATTGTTTACATAACCTCAAGATGGCGGCTATGCGAATCTTAAAATCAAGTTTTTATTTCTTGTGTTGTAATCATGCGATCGAAGTGAAAGTTTGAATAATGAACCTACGCAATAATTTTCCTTTAATGGTACAGGACTCTATGGCCTATACATATAACAATCCAACATGGCGACCATCCGAAATATTTAGTGGGTTCTCAATATCTGTTGTTGTTTGAGTCTTCAGTCTATTGACTGGTTTGATGCAGCACTCCATGCCTCCCTGTCCTGAGCTAATCGTTTCATCTCTACATTACTACCACACCCTACATTTGAGGCAATCTGTTTAACATATTCTGACCTTGGTCTACCCCTACAGTTCTTGCCCTCGATCCTTCCTTCCATAACTAAGCTTGCTATTCCTGGGTGTCTTGGTATGTGTCTTACCAACCTATCTCTTCTCTTCATTAGCAGTCGCCAGAAACATCTCGCCTCTCCACTCGTCTTAATACCTCTTCGATTGTAACCATATCTACCCATCTGATCTTCATCATTCTCCTGTAACACCACATTTCAAATGCTTCAATTCCCCACTTTTCTGCTGCACCTATAGTCCAAGTTTCACTTCCATAGAGTGCCTCGCTCTAGACAAAGGCCTTCAAAAATGACTTCCCAATACCTAAATCTATATTCGATATCAACAGATTCCTTTTCTGTAGAAATGCTTTCCTTCCCTGAGCTAACCTACTTTTTATATCCTCTTTGCTTCGTCCATCACTGGTTATTTTGCTTCCTAAGTAACAGAAGTCTCCTTCTTCCTTTAGTTTTTCACCTGCCAATTTGATGTCCATAGAGGTTTCTGATTTATTTCGGCTGCATTCCGGTATTTTTAGTTTACCTTTATTAATTTTCATCATGGATTCTTTCCTCAAGACGGAGTCCTTACCGTTCAAAAACTCATTCAAATCCTCAGGCGTGTCGTCCAAGATAACTATGTCATCGGTAAATCTCAGAGTTGAAATTATTTCTCCTTGAATCTCTACTCCCACTTTAAACTTTTCTCCAATTTCCTTCATTGCTTGCTCAATGTGAAGATTGAAAAATATGGGTGATAAGTTGCAGCCTTGCCTTACACCTTTCTGAATACCAGCTTATCTCTCATGTAATTCAGCTCGAATGACTGCTGTCTGGTTTCTAAGTCTACAAATGCCATGAACGTTCTCTTATCTTTCCTTATTCTACCTTCCAAAATCAGCATGAGACTTAGTACAGCTTCCCTTGTTCCTACATTTCTCCTAAAACCTAACAGGTCTTCACCCAACTCCGTTTCTATCTGGCTTTCCATCCTCTTGTAAATTATTATAGACAGGATATTTGAAGCATGAGTAATTAAGCTGATTGTACGGTAATCTTCACATCTGTTAGCTCCCACTTTCCTCGGTATAGGGATGATAACATTCTTCTTGAAATCAGGGGGTACCTCACCTGTCTCATAAATCCTACACACCAAGTGATATAACCTGATCAGAACTTCATCTCCTATGCAGCGTAGCAACTCAATCGGTTTGTTCCTGCGTAAGTCTTCCAATGCTCTAACAAATTCTGATCTCAATATTAAATCTCCTTTTGCATCCTCATCAATTTCCTCCTCCCTTTCCATTACATGATTCTCAATCTCCTTTCCCTTACACAAACACTCTATGTAAGATTTAAGATTTCCATCTCTCAACCTTTTCTTCCCTATCTGTTAGAGGCTTTCCATTCGTGTCCTTAATATTACTGCACTTAGTCTTCTTTTCCCCAAAAGTATTCTTTAGTCTTCAATAAGCTGTGTCTACTTTTCCTAATTTCAGACAATTTTCTATGCCTGCACATTTCTCTTTCAACCATTCTTCTTTCGCTTCCTTGCAATTCTTATTAACCTCATTTCTCAGACGTCTGTATTCTGCTTTCCCCTTTTCATCTCTTACATTCTTGTGTTTCCGCCTTTCGACCATCAATTCTAGTAGCCTATCTGCTGAGTGATCCACGGTTTTCTACCTATTCTTTCTTTTCTACCAATGTTTTCTTCTGCGGATTTAGTTATTTCATTCTTCAAGAGTGCCCATTCATCTGCAATTGAAGTTTGTTTAGGGTTTTCCATTAGTCCTTCCTTTATACTCTCCTTGAATCTTTCGTTTACATCCTTCTCTTTAAGTCTGTCTATTGCCCACCTTTTTGGCTTTTGACTTTTCTTCAGTTTCTTCAACTTTAATCTGCATTTCATAACAACAAGATTGTGGTCAGAATTTATGTCAGCACCGGGATATATTTTACAATCCAAAATCTGGTTTCGAAACCTCTGCTTGACCATAATGAAGTCTATTTTGTAACGCCCTGTATCTCCTGGTCTCATCCATGTGTATATTCTTCTATTGTGGTTATTGAATAAGGTGTTAGCTATGACCAACTCATTCCATCAGCCTGCTTCCTCGATCATTCCTTTCACCTAATCCGAAATCTCCTACTATCTTCCCTTTTCTTCCTTTTCCTACCACAGTATTCCAATCTCCAGTTACTATAACATTTTCATCTCCCTTGATATACTGCACATCAGAATATCATCTATTTCTTCGTAGACCTTTTCAACATCTTCATCATCAGCTTGACTGGTAGACTTGTACCATTGTGGAGCACGTAGGTTTTGTACTGATTTTTGCTTCAATAATCCGTTTACTATATTGCTCATAATATTCCACCCCCTGTTCAAGTCTCCTACTCAATATGAGACCAACCCCTGCTTGCCCATTGTTTGATCTAGTGCTAATGACCCTATAGTCTCTTGATCTAAAGTCCTGTTCTTCCTGCAAACGCATTTCACTCATCCCAACCAATATGTACGAATCTATTACAGCAATCGAACTGACATTTTTTGTGTTGATAGTGGCAATTGACATAAGTAGGACATATGAAAATGGGATTTAGTTCATCACGAAAATACTACTCTTTTTTTCTAAAGTGTGCGATCGGTAACTTCTTTCACGTAGCTTCGGGCTGCTTTAAATGTGCATATCTGTGTCACTATGTGTCAGTTTCGTTAAAAGAAAATTCGTTACATGAGAAATTTCTTCAATTTATTCCTACCAATGATGCAGATAAAGCCATCAAGATAGGTAGATTTTCAGGTTCAATAGTAGCCTAATGGCAGTAAGAATATCGAGAGCAAAACCTTTTTTGCTCACATAATATCAATATTAGGAAGCAGTCACGTAATATGGACATTATGATACCGCTGCATTATTTCAGTTTTAATACTTAGTTACCGTTGTCCATATATCTTTTAAAAATATCGTCTTTTCAATTTTTAGCCTATTTTCATTTATGAAAAAAAAATAGCCTTATGACATCACATTTTGTCCGTGTGTGGTCTATGTGTGTGTCCAACGCCCCTCTCATAATACAATCTAAATGGCTGGAGATATTTCAATGAAACTCAGTAAGATCATATTACTATTTTACCGACCCCGACCGTGCCCTTCATATTTTATTACGTCTCACCAAACCAAAATGGCGGCTGTGTGAAATATTTCACTGGCATTCTATATCTTCGAAACTAGTACTGATATCACCATGAAATTATGTACGGTGATACAGAGCACTACTGAAAGTTCACATATGTGACTTTCAAAAACCAATTAACTACAAAACGAACATGGCGGCCGAGTCAAGTTCAAACATTGAAATAGACCTTTCTCGCGCTTTAACCACCCGAATGCAGTGAAACTTGGTACAAAAATTTTTTATACACATTGTAATGCGTTGACATATAATTTAGTTCAATTGTTTATATAACCTCAAGATGGCAGCTGTGCGAAATTTTAAAATTAAGTTTTTATTTCTTGTTCCCTAATCATGCGATTGAAGTTTAAATAATACACCTACAGAATAATCTCCATGTGATAGTACATAATTTTAAGGCCTACATACAGTATATAAAAATCAACATGGGTACCATCCGAAATATTAAGACGGTTCTCAATATCTTCGAATCTATTACAGCAATCAAACTGAAATTGTGTATGTTAACATAAGAAAATAGGCTATATAGTTCTTCACGTAACTAATTGTTTTTATTATGCTGTAAAATACAATTAAAATAGTTTTCATGCAAATAGAATATATAATTAATTATTTTTTACTACTTGGCCCGTGCGAGCTTTCGCAACGTGAATGTAGGTTTATGGGGTAGTAGGGATTTATGGGGCAGTGGGGAAGAATGTGGGAGAACGAAGTTTTAAATATTGAAGAAATGTATTTATTGTTGTTAAACGGCATACGTACATGAGAAGAACACAAAGAATTATGTCGAACAGTGTTTTCTACTTGTCACAGCGCTTCTTTGTGGACAATATTCGATGTTACAACGAATTCATCGGTTATTGTTTGCTCGGGAGTTTCTTTTACAGCAATTTTTACATTTGCAAAGGATTGAACCCTAGAGAAAGTTTTAGCGAGACCGCACCGGAGTCATCTGTTGAGAGTGAGAGTCCTCAGCTAGCGGTACGCCGCGCTCCCGCCTGGGTAGATTATTGGCTGAGGAATAACCTAACCACCAAGGGAAGTTGATAAAAAAAAAGGAGGTGGGTTTTGGACTGGGGAAAAAGGATAGAAAAATAGGAGGAGAGTCCCACAAAAGTTATACATTTAACTTTAAATGCACTCAGAGGCGGTTGCCACCGCAAATCCGCTCTCTGATACCTAAAGTGGGTAAGGACCTGGTCGAAGCTGACGGGAAACGCAGCTAAGACTTGGGCGGTTTGCCAGAGAAAGGCTTTAGCGTAATCCCTCTCAAGCATGCATATGCCTACTATGGGGAAGGGTGATGGTCTGACAAGACAAATAGTAACAGATATATTGCGTATTAACGAGGGCATGAAACTAGGAGGAGTTAGGAAAGCCAGGATCTTGCCTAACTTTAGTATTTCCGAAATGATAAATCCAAAAACAAATATTTAATTTATTTAACAAGGCAAAAAAGTCTAATAAATTTGACAAGTATATAGTTTCAATTTTTAGTAACAATTTGGGGTCGCAGACCTCCTAACATTTAAAGTTTGCTCCAGGCAATTAACAATTCTTTAGGTTTCAAACCTTATATATGTACTAAAATCTTTGTAAGATTTAAAAAAGACAAATGAAGTGATTAAAGTTTAACAATAAATAGAGTACAAGGTGTGTACTATAAGAAATTTCTGAGAAAACGTTCTAGAGAAAGTAACCACTTCGAAAATAACAATAAGAATAACATGAAGAATAATATAGAAGTTCCTATAACTTCTTATATTTATACAGAATTACTGTTGGTTATTATACAAATAAGGGCAGGTCACTTACTGTGAAACCTGAAGAGAAAGTCAAAAGGAAGGTTCTCGACCTCCTATGTTTAAGTAGGAATCACGAGCCAAATGGGGCAGTTTCCCTTTCGTGAGACCTAGAAATAACTCACTCATGAGTTGAAAGAATTGTTATCCCTGATTACAAGGTAGAAACAATATAAGCATGAACAGTGTATAAAACACGTAGTTATGCAGAAATTGATTAATGATAAACAAGAAAGATGGAAGGGCACTTCGTTAGAGTGACACCTTATTGAAAATGATCTAGAGTTACAATTTTATTAATAAGGTTTGTTAGTAGAAGGTTTAGGAAAGATCAATTGGGATTTAGGATCAATGTTCATGGCCTTGTTTAATGTAAACGGACGATCGCGACGCGGTAGAAAAATTTGAACAAGCACTAGTTATCACTATAGTTTGTTAAAGGAATGAAAAGTTCACTGTAGTAACACGAAAGTTTATGGGAAAGAAAGTTATTGCAATGATGAAAAATAACTGGTTGCACTAGGTAGGCGAGAGTCTATTGCTTGAGAAAGTTGTGAATTACAATTAAATGCGCCATAGAACATTCCAACAGTGGAAGAAAATTAGCTATTGAGCTTTAATTCAGAAGGAAGATTCTTCAATTTTCTATAGTATTCTCACAAGTGAGTGAAAAATACATGACGGCAAGACTTGTAGATAAAGTACAGGATCTGGAAGGTTCCAGAACGATCTTAACCCTACGTTGGTCGAGGGTCACAATTGGACGCCGTTGGTCGACGGGTGAGCGCAGCGCTCACCTGCATCTTTTACACTTATTATGCGTGATAGGTTATTTATTTGTATAATTTAAAACATTGAAACCACTTTTGTTTATATAATCTTTATTTTGCAAAGAAAAATGGTTCACAAGAGAGCTGTATTGCTTAAAAACACGTATGAAGACATAAAAATTACTACAATTTTAAGATCTAGGCCTAACGAATGTTCTTATCTAAAAATGTAAAATTGTTAGTACATTAGTTATTTCTAAGAGAAACTACTTGAAGAAAGAAGTATTTGTATAAAAAAAGTAATTGGCTAAGTTTCACAAACATATTACCTAAGGTCTGATCCATAATCTAGTCTGTGTCCGATCCAGATTCAACATTGTTTGTTCCGCATTGAGTGCAGAGTGTTATTGTGTGCACCCCACAAATTGCTGCTACACATGTTGCACATCTTGCTGTTGTCAGTCTGTTTTTCTTCTTAGGGCAGAAGCCACACTTTACCCGTTCATTGCTTCGTACTGGCTGTGGCTTGGGTCTTCCAGCATCCATCCCAAGGTATTTTCTTATTTGCAAGCGTAGATCATTTTGCAGGCCATTACCTGAAGCTCTCAGAGCCATATGTGTCTTGACGAGATCAAGTGCCAAAGCTTTGATCAGCTTTCTTCTTATAAACTGTTCTCCTGTGTTTCCATTTAGAATGATTTGAGCATTAATTGCCCCTATGTCAAGAAGAGAAAAGAAGATACGAAGAGGCCACCGAAATGAAACTCTTGCAACACTATACTCTCCTTTCATACTATCCACCAAATCGACTCCTCCCTTAGTGCTGTTGTAAAACGTCACAATTGCAGGTTTCTTCAAGTCTCCTGTGTTCTCATCAATATCATCGAAGTCATGCATACTCGAGATCATTATCACATTACGGTATTTTTTTGGAACATATGATACAAGCATTGATTGTTCACCGAATGCAAAGAGACTACTGTTGACAGGTCTGGGCCTTGTATTTACTGTTTCTGGAGGCAACTCTCTTTTGTTGTTCTTCAATGTAGCTACCACTGTCAGTTTGTTTTGAGAAACTAATTCATTGACGACAGGAATGGACGAAAACCAATTATCCATGGTTACGTTACGCCCAGAACCGTGAATTGGTACAGTTAACCTTTTCACAACTGCATGAGGTCTATTGTCGAGTGAAAATGGTCCTTCTGGCTGGGTACCACAGTATAATTCTAGATTACATGTATACATCTTCTTAGCATCGACCAAAGCAAACATCTTCAAACCATATTTCGCCGGTTTCTTGGGCATATATTGTCTGAACGAACACCTACCTCTGAACGATTCAAGCATTTCGTCCAACGTTACATACTCGCTGACACTGTAATTTTTCAAGCATCGGTCCACGAAACCATCAAACACGTTCCTTATGGGGGCTATCTTATCCATAGCTCTTCTTGTTTGTCTTGTGGCTTCATCATCAAAACGCAGCGCGCGTAACAATAAATAAAAGCGCCTGTAGGTCATTACCATTCGAAATACTTCAGGAGCAGTCAAATCAGTCGCCCACAAGTCCAATACGTTCAGGTGAGAAGATTTTAACACTCCTGCCAAGTAGAGTAGTCCAATAAGAGCCTTAATTTCTTCAACGTTCGTATCTATAACATCAGACTCTCGGCTGTAATTTTGCCTAATTTTCCTTAGACGAACATTTGTGTGTTTAGTTATCTCCTCAATAACTACATCGGGAAAGAAAAGACTCCATGCTTCTAATATTGGTGTTGCATTCCGAGCTTCACCTTTTACTCCTGGAAGATGCAAAACAATATTTCTAGCTAACCTGCGTCTACGTTGAGAGGGCGCATGCTTATTCCACAACGTAGCTTTGTCTTTGCCAATGTAGGTTGGCCCAGTAGAGAAAGTAACTCCTGCCTCTTCTTCTTCAACTGAATGTTCACTGGCAGAGTCGTGGTCACTATTATTTATAATATCATCTTCTTGATCAGAAGATAAATAATCATCTGCAACAGTGTCCTCTCCTTCACACTCTTCCTGCAGCCACTGCACCATTCGTTGCTCTTCACTCATAATATGGGATTCAGTAACAAACTACATTCAATTTAAAATATGCTTAAAGTCACAAATAAACGCCTAGAAAAAACTGACTTTTGTAAAAACAATTGTAACACAGGTGGTCGACGGGTGAGCGCCGCGCTCACTCGCGTGTAGTTCTGTGAAGTTCGGTGTCAAGGACACGACTGGAGATAACGTAGCGGCTTGGCCTGTCACCTCCCCGCACCCCACATTCCATACGACAGCTATTAATAGTTTCAGACCGGAACTGCCAACCTGCGCTGAATTAAAGCAAAATAAAATTAAAAGTGAGCGTCGCGCTCACCCGTCGACCAACGTAGGGTTAATAGAAGAATGGGGCCAAAGTTAATCCAGCGGAGGAACTAGCTTGGTATTTTATAGACAGCGGGTATTAGATAATATCCCACGTGGTGAGAAGATTTCTCATTTAAATAGCTTAAGAAAAGCTACTTTCTATTAAGGTTGGCTTAGACAGACAAAAGCCCAACATGGCAAATCCCGCGAAGGATGATTTTTGCCCCAAATAGTAATCTCACACTGTCTATAAAATGATCAATAAAAGCATGTAGATAATAAAACTGATGAAGATGAGGTTAAAATCTTAAGTCTGTACTTATCTTGGTTGCATGTCGAAGGTGAAGTTCCCTTTGACGGATACCTAATGTGCCAACATGGCGTAGAATGTAGAGAGTGCCTCTTGGTTTGAGGAGACTGGCTCTAGTTGAGCCTTGACTGACAGAGTCAACTGCCGACTTACAAGTGAGACCCACTCAGCGAATCGCGGAGGGTCCAAGGAAGGGAAAAGAGTGGGGGTAGGAGACAAAAGGAGAACATATAAGCATGACCAATATTGTAAACTTAAATTCTCTTGAGGAAATGGTCTTCAAAGAGTTGATAGCAGGCGATACTAGCACAGTCTGGTGGGTGAAAAAGTAGACGAAGTTCTCTTGATCACGGAGATAATAGCTAGCGGTGGCAACGAGATCTGATGGCCAGATGGAAAAGGAAATCCTCTTGCACCAGGAAGAATTGAGGACCTTCAGAGATTCGCTGCTAGATGACTCTAGGTGGGTCATGGAAGATATATATCTAGAACAGACTCACAATGACATAAGAGACATGACCACCAAAGAGAAACTAGGAGATCACTGTTGGTGTTTAAGAAAAAGGATGAAATGAACAAGCAAAGAGCATTAAAAAGAATACTCTATCTTACCGTGTATTCCAAGAATACACCATATTGGGAGGGGCAAACACCAATAGAGAACAAAATAAACAGTTAAACATTTATAGGTAATGGAGAAATTAAAGACAGTGGTCATGTGATATGACCATTAGTGGTCAAGATTCTGACCACCCTGACTCTCCCATCCCTTCCAGGATAACACTCGGTCACTCTACCAGAAATCCAGGCCAGGGGGGGAGAGACGTCCCTAACCAAGACCAAGTCGCCCACTTTAATGTCGGGACTGGAAAGAAACCACTTCTGTCTCCGTTGCAAGGAAGTTAAATATTCCAAGTTCCACCTCTTCCAAAAAGAATTACGGAGGGCTTCAAGTTTACGCCAAACGATAGGTAGATTAGAATCCCTGTAAGAATTGGGAAGAGGAGGAGGGGCAGAAAGAGAAGTGCCGATAAGGAAGTGACCAGGTGTAAGTGGAAGCAGGTCATCAGGGTCATTGGAAAGCGAAGTTAAAGAACGAGAATTAACAACACCTTCAATCACAAAATAGCTAGAAGCTGCGAGAAGTATAGCTCTAGTAAAGATTGCGATAAGATGCGAAAGAAGAATTAACAAGTTTAAATAAAGCGTATAGAAACAAGTACATCTATTAAGGATAAGAATATACCAAATAAACAAAGGAACTATGCGAGTAGAAAGCAAGAACGCCATAGGTAACAACAATCTAGTAGCCATAAACAATGACCTCAAGTTATAATAAGTATCAAAGGGGTTACTCAGAAAAATACTTAAGTCAGCGAGAAACGTGACATGACAAGCATAAATACAAAAGCACATCGAATGTAACGACGAGAAAAAACAAGTTTGTTCATCAATGAACAATAAAGGTGCATAATATGTAAGCAAGGTGCAATACATGAACGCGTAAAAAATATGCAACGATGTTTTGAAACAAGAATCGAAGCAGTTGTAGGATACGATCGTAAGCAAGTGGGAGACACAGGCATGAACGACCTTGACCCACATAGTACAGCGAGATAAGGAATATAAATAGCTGAAAGAGTCCTTAACCGGAACAAGTTTATTTTGGTAATGAGGTGAACGGCTTCCGAGATTACGGGAGCAACTCGCAAGACAATGGTTGGCAGTCAGCCAGAGTTGAGATAAGGGAAACTTGCTCTGACCTTTGGCAAGCATACAGGAAATAAACAGCAGCTTGGCGTTATCCGAGCTTGCATACAAACAAGATTGACAAACAAGCAGTTCGAAATAAACAAACAACACTAGTTGAATCAGCTGTGACTTAAAGCGGAGCAAGTGACACGACATGCAGTCATTCGTGGCTTGTACGTGAAAAACCAATTTAGAGACATATGACATAAAGTAGGAAATCAATTTCGCATAATTTTGAGGATTACGGAATCCGACAATTTTCAACAGAAAAAAGCTTAATTCTTCCGAAAAAGGAAGAGAAGCTGGGACATTGAGAAGGAGTTTATGCGTAAGAATAGTTATTCTAGATGCTAGAGAATTCAGATTTTCAAGCGGTTTCAAAAGCGGCTTCCAATTGTGAGGAAGGGGGAAGGAGCCGGCCGTGGCCATCCTTCTAAATAGCGAAAGAAGTGAAACATAGCTTACAGCGAAATGATGGTGACTGATAGCCATGGTTTTACACAAGGGGAAGATAGTTTTCGATAGAGAGTTTAAGCAATTATCTGCTATAAAAATGACATGAGAAAGTAAACTAAGTAACACAAGGCGAGGCGAACTTGAATTGCCATCTTGTGCGGGAAGAAGGCAAAATCATTTAAGCAACTTACAAAGGTGGCGTAGTTGTTTACAATAAGACATCGTTTCGGCAAGTGTTTTTCAAAAGTATCGAGATCGAAAACATAGGTGTTCTCTTTTTCAGAAAGGGGATTTATATCAGCAGTAACAAAATGACATTGCGATTTGGTTTGAAGACTGGGTTGTTGGATTTCACCAGTAATAGCCCAACCAAAATCGGTGTCTCTGGCGACCACGTTTGAGGATAACTTGCGAACCTGTTTACGGAGGCAATTCCAAAAAACATTGGCACTGAAAAGTACATCAATGGGACCTTGAGCATTAAACTGAGGATCAGCTAACCTTAAGTGCGAAGGAATCTTTAAACCGGAAGTATTGATAGAGCTGCTAGGAGTGTCCTTGCCAATACTGGTAAGAATGAGACAGTTTAAGTTAAGATTGGTGTTTCTTTGGCAAACGTCTCTGATTTTCAATTTTGAAGACTGCAAGGCTTGAGTTTTCAAATTGTCAATGCCGGATACATTGATGGGAGTAGGCGATGACGAAAGAGCTAGTTTTTTAATTAACGATCGCGAAACAAAGTTGTGAGTTGAAGTGGATTCGAGAAGACCGCGGGTTCGAAACCAATTTCCAAATTTATCTTGGATTTCGAATTGTACAGTGGACAAAAGGACTTGCGCACTGTGAGAAGTTTCGGCGTTAGAAATGCAGGAAGAAGAATTAGTTTGTTCGGAGCTGCTCTGCATGGAGTTTGAAGAAGCGGGTACTGGTGACCTCAATTTATCATGAACGTGCAATAAAGAATGGTGCGGTTTTTTACAATGGAAACAGAGGTTGGAAGACGTACAGTTTGAAGAAGAATGCTTAGGTGACAAGCAGTTGAAGCAATGTTTGCTATTGAAGACAAACTTCCTTCGGTCTTCGACAGACAATTCTTTAAAGGATTTGCACAAGTACAAAGTGTGCAACTTTTTGCAGAGCATGCATTTTAAAGATTTGTTGAGCGGCCTGATATGTTCTCTTGGATGGTTGAAAGAAGGAGAACGGGTTTGCTTGTTCTCGACATATGGGGGCTGATGACCATTTGAAGGGACAATTTTTTCTCAAAAATGTGACACTTATGACTCGTTTCGACATTTTCGCACTGAAATGAGAGTGCTGTAAGGACTTGGCACCGGCTGTTGAGAAACGAGATGAGGTGTTCGAACGAAAATTCCTCCTTGCGAGTGAGTTCGATCTCCCAAGCCATTAGTGTCGAAAAATCGAATCTGGATGTAGCTAGATGAATAAGAATGGTGTCCCACGTTTGGACTGGTTGCTTGAGTTGATAAAACGCTCTCACGTGCAATTGAATAGAGTCTAACAGGTCTCTTAAAGAGGTGACGTCATTAGGTTTGACGACTGGCAGGTTGAACAGACAGCGGATGTGGCGAGCAACACTCAAACGTAAATTACCATATCTCTCCTTAAGGAGATTTAAGGCGATGCGGTAGTTATCTGCGCTTAAAGGAAGTGACTGAACCAAGGCCAAGGCCTCGCCTTCCAAGGACGCACGCAGGAAATAGAACTTATGAATGTCGACAACGTCTGAGTTTTCATGAATAAGGGAGCAGTAGAGTTCATAAAAGGAATACCATTCACCTTCCTGGCCTGAGAAGTGAAGTAGGCTTATCTTTGGAAGTAACGGTTTCGGTTTGTTCTTGTGAACTGAAGCGGGTGCGAACTGGGCCGGATTGATGACCCTAGTGTCCGGTTCTGAGATACTGCGGATCAGTTGGTGGGCCTTGGCAATCCCTTCAAAGTACAAGGGTTCGACCTCGTCCCGATCCGATTGAAGTTCTGGGCAAGCGGATTAAATCTCGGTTTGAGTTTGATCGTAATAATCATAGGACCGTTCGTACAACTTAAGGCGTTGTGTCAAGATGTCTAAATCACACTCGGCGGGATTTATTTTGTTGATGAAATTTCTAAATCTGGTGAGTTGCCCTTTATAGGAAGAACGTCTGGCAATGGGAGTTTCATCCTTTTCAGTAGGAGCCATGACAAGGTAAATACATTAAAATGTAACTCACGAAACTGTGGAACCTTGGAAATGCTGTAAAGCTGGCAGCAGCAAATAAGTTGAAAGAAAGGGACACACCACGGGAGACAGGAGCGGCCTCTTTCCCCTTCACAAGCTTTGTATGATGTAGTTATAGCTGAAAGATTCAAAGCAGATATTAATAATTTGGAAAGTATTGCCAAATGATCTTTTAAAAAGAATAGGAAAAGAAAATGGACTCTCCCGGGTTTCGGCACCAATTTTTGGGTAGATTATTGGCTGAGGAATAACCTAATCACCAAGGGAAGATGATAAAAAAGGAGGTGGGTTTCGGACTGGAGAAAAAGGATAGAAAAATAGGAGGAGAGTTCCACAAAAGTTATAAATTTAACTTTAAATGCACTCAGAGGCGGTTGCCACCGCAAATCCGCTCTCTGATACCTAAAGTGGGTAAGGACCTGGTCGAAGCTGACGGGAAACGCAGCTAAGACTTGGGCGGTTTGCCAGAGAAAGGCTTTAGCGTAATCCCTCTCAAGCATGCATATGCCTACTATGGGGAAGGGTGATGGTCTGACAAGACAAATAGTAACAGATATATTGCGTATTAACGAGGGCATGAAACTAGGAGGAGTTAGGAAAGCCAGGATCTTGCCTAACTGTAGTATTTGCGAAATGATAAATCCAAAAACAAATATTTAATTTATTTAATAAGGCAAAAAAGTCTAATAAATTTGACAAGTATATAGTTTCAATTTTTAGTAACAATTTGGGGTCGCAGACCTTCTAACATTTAAAGTTTGCTCCAGGCAATTAACAATTCTTTAGGTTTCAAACCTTATATATGTACTAAAATCTTTGTAAGATTTAAAAAAAGACAAATAAAGTGATTAAAGTTTAACAATAAATAGAGTACAAGGTGTGTACTATAAGAAATTTCTGAGAAAACGTTCTAGAGAAAGTAACCACTTCGAAAATAACAATAAGAAAAACATGAAGAATAATATAGAAGTTCCTATAACTTCTTATATTTATACAGAATTACTGTTGGTTATTATACAAATAAGGGCAGGTCACTTACTGTGAAACCTGAAGAGAAAGTCAAAAGGAAGGTTCTCGACCTCCTATGTTTAAGTAGGAATCACGAGCCAAATGGGGCAGTTTCCCTTTCGTGAGACCTAGAAATAACTCACTCATGAGTTGAAAGAATTGTTATCCCTGATTATAAGGTAGAAACAATGTAAGCTTGAACCGTGTATAAAACACGTAGTTATGCAGAAATTGATTAATGATAAACAAGCAAGATGGAAGGGCACTTCGTTAGAGTGACACCTTATTGAAAATGTTCTAGAGTTACAATTTTATTAATATGGTTTGTTAGTAGAAGGTTTAGGAAAGATCAATTGGGATTTAGGATCAATGTTCATGGCCTTGTTTAATGTAAACGGACGATCGCGACGCGGTAGAAAAATTTGAACAAGCACTAGTTATCACTATAGTTTGTTAAAGGGATGAAAAGTTCACTGTAGTAACACGAAAGTTTATGGGAAAGAAAGTTATTGCAATGATGAAAAATAACTGGTTGCACTAGGTAGGCGAGAGTCTATTGCTTGAGAAAGTTGTGAATTACAATTAAATGCGCCATAGAACATTCCAACGGTGGAAGAAAATTAGCTATTGAGCTTTAATTCAGAAGGAAGATTCTTCAATTTTCAATAGTATTCTCACAAGTGAGTGAAAAATACATGACGGCAAGACTTGTAGATAAAGTACAGGATCTGGAAGGTTCCAGAACGATCTTAATAGAAGAATGGGGCCAAAGTTAATCCAGCGGAGGAACTAGCTTGGTATTTTATAGACAGCGGGTATTAGATAATATCCCACGTGGTGAGAAGATTTCTCATTTAAATAGCTTAAGAAAAGCTAATTTCTATTAAGGTTGGCTTAGACAGACAAAAGCCCAACATGGCAAATCCCGCGAAGGATGATTTTTGCCCCAAATAGTAATCTCACACTGTCTATAAAATGATCAATAAAAGCATGTAGATAATAAAACTGATGAAGATAAGGTTAAAACCTTAAGTCTGTACTTATCTTGGTTGCATGTCGAAGGTGAAGTTCCCTTTTACGGATACCTAATGTGCCAACATGGCGTAGAATGTAGAGAGTGCCTCTTGGTTTGAAGAGACTGGCTCTAGTTGAGCCTTAACTGACCGAGTCAACTGCCGACTTACAATTGAGACCCACTCAGCGAAGCGCGGAGGGTCCAAGGAAGGGAAAAGAGTGGGGGTAGGAGACAAAAGGAGAACATATAAGCATGACCAGTATTGTAAACTTAAATTCACTTGAGGAAATGCTCTTCAAAGAGTTGATAGCAGGCGATAATAGCACGGTCTGGTGGGTGAAAAAGTAGACGAAGTTCTCTTGATCACGGAGATAATAGCTGGCGATGGCAACGAGATCTGATGGCCAGATGGAAAAGGAAGTCCTCTTGCACCAGGAAGAATTGAGGAGCTTCAGAGATTCGCTGCTAGATGACTCTAGGTGGGTCATGGAAGATATATATCTAGAACAGACTCACAATGACATAAGAGACATGACCACCAAAGAGAAACTAGGAGATCACTGTTGGTGTTTAAGAAAAAGGATGAAATGAACAAGCAAAGAGCATTAAAAAGAATACTCTATCTTACCGTGTATTCCAAGAATACACCACCGCCAGATGGCTGCCGCCGCCGTGCTGACCTGTGCTCTAGCGACAGGATCGCCTAGCAGTACGCCGCGCTCCCGCCAGATGGCTGCCGCCACTACGCTGCCCTGCGCTCTAGCGGCAGGCTCGCTAGGTTACGGTGCTCCCATTGTAAACGTACATTTTAAGGTATTTATTTAATTGTGAGGCATTTAAATAGGAAGTGAGTGCGTTTTGGGCACACATGGGGTTATGGGGAACCTGTAGGTGCCCCATATGTGCAGGTTGGTGTTAACAGGACCTTATTTTCGGTACAAAACCGGAATGGGACCTTAGCAGAATAATATAGGGAGGACTAATGATACTAGAAATAGTTTAATAATAGACTATTCACAACTACCATTCTGTATGAATACCCCCCCCCCCCCCCCCCCGAAATAAATCCTGCGTACGCCACTGTGTGTGATGATTTGATTAGAGCAGTTTTGTTAACGCATGTTGGACCTCCTGCAATTTTATTTATTTTATTTATTTATCGTATGGCTTTTAGTGAGGGGAGTGTCCGAGGACCTGTTCGGCTCGTCAGAGGCTGTAGCTGCTTCAAGCGGACACCCATGGGGTGAGCTACAAGTACCGTTCAATTTCAAGTTGTTCAAACTTTCGCTACCAGATGTCACTGATAGCTTGTGGTGAACGTTGGAATTTTGATAGAGCGTTCAAACGAAATTTAATCTAGATATTTAGCTTCACACATGTTTAGTCAGAGGAAGGATCTTTTACATGCCATAAATCTATGATATGGGAACGCCGGCGCCGGCTTTACTTCCCCTCCGAAGGAAGGCATACTGAAGGATTTTAACGCTCTTAAAAAATCCAACGACTTCGGCCGGGTTTGAGCCCGCGATCTTGGTCACAGCAGTTCAGCATGCTACCAACTACGCCACCGAAGTCACTAAACCTCCTGCAATGATAAGCCACGCAAATCAGACAAAGTATAGCATAACACGTCCCACTTAATGTAATGTTTTCTTTCTCATTGCATTCTCACGAGGCTTTGTGTTTATTTTATAACAGAGCCATCGCCGCCAATAATTTAATCTCAAGCCGTGGCACTACGCTTGGCAACGCCGCCTATCTGGCCTAGCGCAAGCATATGGTAATTACCAGCACTGCGTTAACACACAGATTTTGACGCGAATTGTTTCCGAAAATACAACATAACGTCCGCTAGATCTACACATGAAAAAATGTACAACCTGCTTCCAATCTCAGGAATAAAATGAATGAAGCCGCCATCTAGCGGCGAGGATATGAACTGTGCCGGCTGCCGAAGCCTGTCGCACTCCTCTGGGGCAATGATTACATGAAAGACAGATGAAATGAAATGAGAGCGGAGAGTGTTGCTGGAGTGACAGGGAAAACCGGAGTACCCGGAGAAAAACCTGTCTGCCTCCGTTTTGTCTAGCACAGATCTCACATGGAGTGACCGGGATTTGAACCACGGACCCAGCGGTGAGAGGCTGGCGTGCTGCCGCCTAAGCCACGGAGGCTTCACGCTAGATCTGCACATAAATATCACAAATAAAGAATATTATCATGCTATGTACTGTCAATTCCCGATAAGTTAATGATACAGTAAAATGCTGTACTGTACCCCAAAGTCCCAATGTCTGAAGTTTTATTTTCTATCTTCTATGCTCACTGCAGTCATGGCCGTGCTCAGATAAAAATATTTAAAACTATTCTAACGAACTTAGAGACTGCCTAAGATAAAAAATCCTTCACTCTTTTTCCTGAGTAGTCACAATAGGCCTCCAAGCTTAATGTTGACAGTCTGACAATAATGCCCCACTGATCACTTAATTCATAAATAGGTAGCTTTCTAATGAAATCTACCTAAAAGCACTTGCCAACTGGGTACAGTTCATAATGTACTGGAATATAGAGGCCGCATGAAGTTATATACCAAAACTAAATTACTAGGTACTTTATTATTTATTTGTCGTATGGTCGCCTCCGTAGCGTAGCGGTCAGCATGGTTACCTGCCGCCCCGGAGGTTCTGGGTTCGATTCCCGGCTCTGCCACGAAATTTGAAAAGTGGTATGAGCACTGGAACGGGGTCTACTCAGCCTCGGGTGGTCCAAATGAGTAGAGAGGGTTCGATTCCCTCCTCAGCCATCCTCGAAGTGATTTTCCGTGGTTTCCCACTTCGTCTTCGGGCAAATGCCGGGATGGTACTGCCCCCGTAAATTGAATTATATTGAGACCACGGTGGCTGTATTGGCATATGTGAATAAAGTTATGGCTGTCATAGTTGTGACGTGTATATTCATGACGTAGGCACGGATGACGCAGACTTCATGCAAGTAGGCTGGATGAGCTGAGATTCTTGGTGACGTCATGATTTTGTTCGAGAAGGATCTGAGATTTACGACTCAGTCGCAGGGAAACAAGGAATTGTGCTAAGGAAGAAGTTACGCTATTGGAGGAGAGGCTCGAACCAATGAATGATAGTTTGGAGGGAGACGGAGATTACTGAAACTACCATATTTAATTACTTTTGGCATGCAGAATTGTGGAAAACTATTTTCAGTTATGGCATTGATTTGGAATTTTGAAGAAATTAATTATGAGTTTTTGAAATTTGAAAATCCGTCAAGTATAGCCAAAGTTAGAACTTCTAGCAATGACGGAGGAACAAGCTATGGTAGGGATGGATACGCCCCTTAAGAAGTTGATAAAAGGCCTTGCACAGCATAGAGGAGGCTCTCATGGCTCATTTTTCTGATTCTCATATTGTCAGACTTCGAGTTATTCAGTGAAGCAAGTCGTCATTAGCACGTGTGGTAGAGCCCACAGCATCGAACAAGCATTGAGCGTGCAGCAGTACAATTTTTCGGTTACTGAAACTAGGCGAAGTTGGAGCGCACACATAAACGAGTCTACAAGATTATCTATCAAGAGTTAGCTACTGCATTTATGCTAATTCAATTGTGTATTACAATATTGAGGCGTGTAAGAAAGTTGAACATTTTCACTATTATACTTTGGAAGATATTCGCATTTTAAGACTGCAGACAAAAGTGATTTTCTCGACACCTGAGAAGCACTTTTATAATACCACATTCTACGCTACGGCTGACACATATATTGCAACCGTGATACTGAAGATTACATTTGGTGATACAACGCCACATTCTACAATGGAACTATATAATCTGGCAGTACTTTCGACTATTATTATAACGGAAGTGGAGATGGAAGACTAAAACTTTAATGCAATTGGGACATATATCAATGGAGTGAAATAGCAGCATGGAACTTCGTTAATCGTCATTCTACAAAAGCGAGCATGTAGTGAACATCCAACTACACTCATGCATCGTAATCCATCGCTGAATTACATCAAATGGCAGTGGAAATATCTTCATACTCCACAATTATGAACATTTCTGCGGAAATAATTGCAATAAACTTCATGGCGAATTTCTACCAGAATTTCAGGGAATTATCAAGAGAGGCCAGGGTGGACCCGGCTCACAAAGAAGAGTTTTGCCAGAAGGATGTCTATCGTCTACACGGAGCAGTGCAATTTCCGGAGGAGGAAGCAGTTCTATTCTCCGAGGGCGCAGGTTCCAGGTTCGAGGTCGGAGCACATCTTTACGGTGGTGAAATGGAACCAACAGCAGTCTTCTTTGGAAATTTTCCTCTAGAACTTCAATCAACAGATAAGGTAGTCGTGAACGTTTCTTGTTTTATTTGAGCCATTTAGCGATATCTGAGCAACCATTTTTCCCATATTTTCTGTCCCATATATTATGCCCCATATTCTTGCTTGATATTTTTGTACTCAGAACACTTTGCTGACTTATGCCTTTTTCTACGATTTACTGAAACATTATTATATCTTTGGCATATTTATATAATTTTGGATCAGTTGAGACTGATAAAATATATTCTTTCAGTAATTTGCATATTTTTGTAGTCACGATTTAACTGTAATGTTAACGATTTTCTATGGCAAATTTGAATTCAGACAGCGTGTCATTTTATTAAAGTAATTCTATTCAGTAAATTACTTTGACCAATTTTCTGTCATCCTCAAGAAAGAAGAATGATTAAAAGATTTTAGAGCGTTAAAATCTTCTACTTTATCGACGATCTTGGAAATACTAGTCGTTTTATGAACATGATTGCAACATAGACATTTATCGTCAGTTCTGAAATACCATTGCATATAGACAATTTTATGAAATATGAACTTTGATTACGATTTATTGAGTACACTATAGTAATGAACATTTGATAGGAGTTTTTCTCAATTCTAGATTGGAACAATAATGTTTGCATTCCACAGTCTAATTGTATTCTATTCGATTATTTATGCAGTTTAGATGAACTTTGATTGAAGATATTATTTTTATACTGCGATACCTTTATGATATTAATCTCAATTTTGATAGACCAGGGAGGCGTGTCTAATCGTATTTGCTATTAAATTTATTTGTGATTGGCAAATTTTTACTTCATATCGATTCATGAATGAAACCCACGAAGGTTAAATATAATAACAGTTTTTGATACAATTGATGAATATAAGAATTTTTAAAGAGGAACTATGGATGTATAATCGTTAGTTCAGTGGACGTGTAAAAGTCGCTGATGAATAATTCCCTGTAATAAGTGAAGGAGATTCCCACAGTAATATTGATGATGTTGATGAATTTGTAAGTGGAGGTTTTTTGTATGTATTGTGGAAGATTTTGATGCCATATATAATGAGATATATGATGAATTATGGGCCAATTTTGGTGCCATTTTGTGCGTTTTGAGCGAGGTATTTTTTCCGCTGAGTGTATTGTTCAGGTCCTTTGAAAATTATTCATGTGAAGTTACTGTTAAAATTAACAAGAGTGTTTAAATAATTTGAGATAACGATTTTGAATGGAGGTTACCGTCACAAATAATAATAATTATTAAATCTTATTAAACCTGAATCTAAAATTTAAATATAACTAACCTTCATTGGTCGATTATATCACCACGATTTAAGTAATTATCAACCGGATAAACGTGTGGTTTAATGTATTTCTAATATAAATAATATAAATAATATAAATAATGTAAATAACTATGTAAATATCTTTAATAATAATTTAAAACGAACGGGATAAATAAAGGGGTGTATAAATTTTTCAATTGTCGTTTGACAATGTTATAAACAATTTAAAATGTCATAAATAATCAATGAACTTTTTGTTATAAACATTAAGCGTTTTCGTTATTATACTCTAAACAACGCTAGTTAAACAATTGGATTATACAATTAAACAAGATTTGGGATTATTAGAGTAATCCATTGATATTTGAACGAAGCATTTAAAAGATTTGCGTGATAATATTTGAGTTGAGATGTGGACATTTAAAGTGTTTTGAAAAGGAGCTAGGCTCTGAGGTAACTAGCATATGCTAACATTGGCTGGACAGTTGCGTTCATTTGACGATGCAAGCACGCGACATGGTGCAGGGTGTATCGCAGGTGGCCAGATAACTGTATGATAGAGGCCAAGGTCACCTGCATAGCAGCCTTGCGGTTATAAATAAAATGTGAAGTTCATGAACAAGGAAACAATTGCTATATGTCTCGTCCCAACTCCCTTATCCATTCCAGAGTGCATTATTATTATTACGTTCTTTTGAGCTAGAGAAAGCTGAAATTTTGTATGTGAAGTCTACAAGTTCTACAGGAGGACATGTTGCATTGACAATGGCTTCTGATTGCCACGTATATTTTGTTGTTAAATTTTGTTAAATTATTTTCTTTATGTGAAATAAATTATTGTGCAGTTTAAAGTTTCTTGTTTCCGTTTTGGTTCATTTTAAATATCATGGTGGAGGTTATTGTGAGGGCATACTATTAAGTGATCCAGTTGAAAACCCAGACCCGAGATTAAATTGAAAAGGTAAGTAATAGGTAAGTATGAACCCCCGTATATTTTGGTGTGTTCCACAATAATTTCTTGTTAACTACTGTACTCTAATCTCGGTAGTATCTGTCAGTGCCATTTTCATTGATGTAGCTGTGCCGGTGCGATTGATTATTGTCAATCCGATTGAGGGGGCGGATTTCTGACAGCCTACTATCCGGATTATCGGGGACAGTACCTACTGTAAGGCCACGGCCGCCTCCTTCCCTCTTCCTCGCCTATCCATCCCAATCTTTCATCCCTTCCTATACCTCATGAGGCCCCTGTTCGCTTTGCAGGTGAGGCCGCCTGGGCGAAGTGCTGATCACTCCTCCCCAGTAGTATCCATCCTGACCAGATGTTCCCGGATCCAGGACACTGCCCATAGAGGCGGTAGTGGTGAGTTCCCTCGCTGAGTCCGTGGGAACCACCAACCTAGAGGGTAAATCGACTAAATAAAAAAATAAACATTTATCGTATGGCTTTTAGTGCCGGGAGTGTCCGAGGACATGTTCGGCTCACCTGAGTCTGTAGCTGCTTCCAGCGGACACCCTAAAGGGTGAGCTACAAGTTCCGTTCAATGTCAAGTAGTTCCAACTTTCGCCACCAGATATCAATGATACCTAATGGTGAACGTTGGAACTTTTGATAGAGCGTTCTAACGAAATCTAACCTAACAATTTTGCTTTACAAAATTTTAGTCTGTGAAAGGATCTTTTACATGCCATAAATCTATGACATGGGACCGCCGGCTTTACTTCCCCTCCGAAGGAAGGCATACTGAAGGATTTTAACGCTCTTAAACAAGTAGTTCCGTGAAGAACTATACAGCCTATTTTCATATATCCTACTTATGTTAACTGCCACAATCAACATAACAAATTTCAGTTTAATTGCTGTAACAGATTCGTAGATATTGAGAACCGTCTAAATATTTCAGATGTTCGCCAGGTTGGATTTTTATTTTTGTACTATTACATTAAGATTATTGTGTACGTGTGGTATTCAAACTTCAATCCCATGATTAGACAACAAGAAGTAAAAACGAGATTTTAAAATTACGCACAGCAGCCATCTTGTGATAATGCAAACCATTGAAATAAATTAGATGCCAGTGGATCAACATTTGTATAAGCATTTAACGTGCAACGTTTCACGGCACTCGGACAGTTAATTCGCGAGAAACGTCCATTTAAATATTTATACTTCGCGTCGCCGCCATGTTGGATTTGTGCTCACCAGGTTCCTGAAAGTCCTATAGGTGAACATATGTTCATAGTCTCTATGAACATAAAAAAAATCAGTTTGGTTGCTGTAAAAGATTCATAGATATTGAGAACCGTCTAAATATTTCGGGAGCTCACCATTTAGGAGTGTTATGTGATGATGATAATTGTTGTTTTAAGGGGCCTAACATCTAGGGAGTGTTATGTGTATAGGCCATAGAGTTAAGTACCATTCAAGGACAATTATTGCCTAGGTTCATTATTCAAACTTTCACTTCGATCGCATGATTACGACACAAGAAATTAGAACTTAATTTTAAAATTTCGCACAGCCGCCATCTTGAGGTTATGTAAGCAATTGAATTAAATTAGATGGCAGTGCATTACAATCTGCAAAATCAATTACTGTACCACATTTCACTGCGCTCAGAGAGTTAAATCACGAGAAAAGTCTATTAAAATATTTTAAATTCGCTTGGTCGCCATGTTCGTTTCGTACTTTACAGGTTTATGAAATATACGTAGGTATACCTGTATCAGTACCCTTTATCACCGTACAAAATTGCAGGCTGATATCTGTAATAGTTTCGGAGATATAGAATGTCAGTGAAATATTTCGCACAGCCGCCATTTTGAGGTTATGTAAACAATTGAACTAAATTAGACTCCAGTGCATTACAATGTGTATAAACATTTGCTGTACCAAGTTTCTTTACATTTAGATAGTTAAATCGCGAGAAAAGTCTATTTAAATGTCTCAACTTCGCTTGGCCGCCATGTTGGTTTTGTAGTCACCAGGTTTTTGAAAGTCTCATAGGTGAATTTCTATATTTCCCTTTATCACCGTACACAATTTCAGGGCAATATCGGTAATAGTTTAGGAGATATTGAATGCTAGTGAAATATTTCGCACAGCCGCCATGTTGGATTGGAGAGACGTAACAAAATTTGAAGGGCACGGTCGAGGTCGCCGGGAATAGTGCTATGAACATTCCGAGTTTCATTGAAATCGCTCCAGCCGTTTCGATTTTATTAGGGGGGGACACACACACGAATCACACACACACACGCACACACACACGGACAAAGGGTGATCTCATAAGCCTATTTTTTCAAAATTGAAAATAGGCTAAAAATCCGACGACTTCGGCCGGGTTTGAACCCGCTATCTTTGGCACAGCCGTTCAGCATGCTACCGACTACGCCATCGAAGCCGCTGGCACTGAAAGACCACCTCGCTGTAAGTGATCAAAACGTAGTGATATATCCAGCTTTTTATAGTGCTACCATAGTTTGACTTACAGCCAGGCACACAACACTTCCTAGGCTTCAGAAATATTTTAATGAAACATTAGTGAAGAATTTGTTGGTTAAATTCATTACAAGACATTGGTTCCACATACAACTTAATACGGGAAATGCTCACTTCTACAACTTTCAGCAGGTCTGGTTTGCCACGAGGAATTTCATGGGAGTTCATATCGTTAATACGAACATCTTTCAGATGCTGTCTTATGAAATAAACGATATTTATGAACAAAAGTAAGCATGTGAGCTTAGCTTGTTTATACACCTCAGAGCATAGGTCCTGTGCTGCCAATTCTACTTACAGCACAGCTTGAGAATTTTAGACGGCGATGACAGAGCACGACTACAAAGAAAGATGTTTTTGAAATTCGCGGTACACGTTACGTGGGAAGACATCTGCAGTTGAAACCTCTCTGGCTGATAAGTTACCAAGCTGAGCTTCGGAGGGATAGGTACCGGGTTCAATACTCGGTTGGGCTGTGGGTATTTTAATATCCCGTAATTAATTCCCCTCGCGGCTTCGTTGGCCTAGTCGGTAGCATGCTGAGCGTAATGCCCAAGATCGTGGGTTCAAACCCGGCCAAAGTCGTCGGATTGTTAAGAGCATTAAAATCCTTCAGTGTGCCTTCCTTCGGCGGGGAAGTAAATCCGGCGGTCCCATGCCATAGCTTTATGGCATGTAAAAAGAACCTTCACTAATTAAACATGTGTGAAGCTAAATTTGCCGGTTACATTTCGTTGAAACGCTCTATCAAAGTTACAACGTTCCCCACTAGGTGTTAGTGGCATCTGGTTGCGAAAATAGGAACTACAGGGTCTTTCATATAAAATAAGAGCGCCAAGCGGCGGCTTTTTTAACCGCAGCTGCGGTCACCTTGGCCGAGCTTTTGGCGCCCTGCTTTAAGCGTGTGTACAATCCTATATGATGCAGCGGCCTTGCTAGCGTGTGTACAATGCTGAAATCTTACTTTAGTTAGTTATTGTTGATGAAACCGAAACCCCTACTTGTGCTAATTTTGTGAGTGATTTATTCAGAGACCGTTCAAGATTCTCGCCAATGTCATCTAGCTCATCCTCTGTTAAAACTGTTCGTGTGCGGGCATGTTTTTTTATTGAGCACCGAGCTAGTATTGTCAAACGTATTTGCAATTATGTGAATCTGTGCTAGTGAAGGTGGCACTTCATCAGGAAATTGTTGAACAAATGCATCACGTACCCGCCGTGCCGACTCGTACTTAAAATAAGTTATACATAAAAAATACGATGTTGCAATGATAACTGTCTCACCATGTTAGCACTTGAGATTTAGACTGGCGACTGAGCAACTGCACGCTTATTGCAAGGTCAAGTTTGGTAATGTCAACCTGTTATTTTTATACAGTCCATCGGAACTTGAAGAAAAAAACAGCCATCGTATGTACTATGCACACGCTTTCAATAATATAGGGGTTTCGGTTTCATCAACAATAACTAACTAACTAACTAACTAACTAAAATAAGATTTCAGCATTGTACACACGCTAGCAAGGCCGCTGCATCATATAGGATTGTACACACTCTTAAAGCAGGGGGCCTTGGCGCGCCAAAAGCTCGGCAACGGAGACCTCAGCAGCGGTTAACAAAGCACTTATTTTATATGAAAGACCCTGTACTTGAAATTTAACGGAATTTTTAGCTCACCCCATGGGTGTCCGTATTGAAACGGCTACAGCCTATGGCGAGCCGAACATGTCCTTGGACACTCCCGGCACTAAATGCCATACGATAAATAAATAAATTCCCCTGGCTCGGGGACTGGGTGTTTGTGACGTCTTTATAAATGAAATTAGGAAAATCACAGTAATCAGAGAAAGTAAAACGAAACAAGTAAAAAGAAATTAAAAGTTACAAATTAAAAAAAAAAACAGCTGACTTCTTTGGCCCGCATGCAAACCATGGGAATGGTTGAGTGAAGTTCCAGGGAAAAACGTCATAGGCATTCTTGCGCGTGACTTTTAAGATGTCACTCTGGTGGGTGGTAGTTCATATCTGATCCCACGTTACACTACTCGCGCGCTTTTCCACTTAGTATCGTTCGGTGAGAGCGGATCAGTGCAGTATTCATTTTTAGCCTACTCTTCACATTTTGCAAAAATGAGGAAAAAGTAGACTTATGAGATCGGCAAATGTGTGTCTGTCTGTCTGTCTGGCTGTCAGTCTGTCTGTCCTTCTGTCTGTCTGTCCTTCTGTCTGTCTGTCTGTCTGTCTGGCTGTGTGTGTGTCCCCCCCCCCCCTATCAACTCCTAAACGGCTGCAGCAATCGAAACAAAATTTGGTAGGAGTAAAGATCTATACCTGAATATCTCACGCCCATATTTGAAAGTGATGTCAGTGATACCAACTGCTGAAAAATCGCAATTGAAATTTGAGCTCCATGTTGGATATCTTGGAAGGTATGAATAGGAGCTATTTCAAAATCGACACACGTATAGATAGTAATATTGCAGTTTAATTTCCAGGAGGCCATACAACGCAGTGTTGCCAAAAAGAATATACGCCTTCTGATAGGTCCTAATTTTAAATGCATATAACTTCTACACTATCAATTAGATTTCAACCAAATTTCGTATGTGCTATGTGTACATAAACAGACATGACTGAACGTATTATTAAGATCCACCAGGGCTGCCAACTGTTAATAATTGCTCTCAATTTATTTTATCCAAATACCAATATATCAGAAAGTATGCCAGCCGACAGCTTTAAACTATGCACACGTATAGTACCTGACATTCTATATTAATTTGGAGAAACTTATATACGTCAGTGCTACCAACATGATTCTAAGCCTGCTGAGAGGTCCAACTTTAAATACATGTAACTTCTATACTATCATTTGGATTTCAACCAAATTTCGTGTGTTGTATGTGTACCATAACAGATATGCATATGCCGATTCTCAAGAGTAATCAGGGCTGCCAACTGTTAGTAAATACTGTCTCTATTTTTGTTACCCTAATATCAATATATCAGAAAGTATGCAAGCCAATAGCTCTAAACGTAGCACACGTATAGTACCTGACATTCTAGATTAATTTGGAGTAACTAATATACGTCAGTGCTGCCAACTTGATTCTAAGCCTGTTGATAGATCCAATTTTAAAATGCATGTAACTTCTATACTAACTAATGGATTTTATTCAAAATTGACACAACAATAGATCATATTATTTCAGATTATTTCTGACCAATACATGTATGTCATTGTTGCCAATGTGATTTTACGCGCGCTGTTAGATCCAAGGTTTAACTGCATGTAACGTCCATGCTATCCATTGGACTTCAACCAAATTTTGTATTCTGTACCTTAAAAGATGGAACTAAGAATATATTCAGTCACCAGGGCTGCCAACTGTAGTTCTCTATTAGGCTACAGTATGCCAGGTATACAGTATTTCGAACTAATTAGAAATTTCGATATTACCAACTTAATTTCGTCATTATTCTAGATAGATCCATATAGATTAATCATTGGCTTAGATCTTAAATTTTAAGAAAAGTAGGCTCTTTAGTTCGTTACCGAACTTCTTGTTTATTTATTATTATTCTTCTTCGTTCGTTACAGCCAACTAAGGACCACGTCATGTCAACTGTTTTTTCTGCATTTTAATGTTGGCCCAGTACTCCTTCATTCGCCATCGATGTTGCACCTTCTCTCCGTCGTCCACGCCTTCCCGGTTTTTAGCTTCGGCTTAAGTTGAAAACTCCGCTGTTTCTGAAGTTTTTCCCTAAGTGGGCCACGCTCCTGGATATCTTCACGTGTTATCCCAGTCTCCAACAGATCTTTCTCTACTTCATTGAACCAGGCCCCCTTTGTCTTTTTCTCACAGAGAAAAGCAAAAATTCTGTTGGATAGCCGTGTTGATTTCATTCGGGTTAGGCCTATATGTCCATAAAAAGAAATCCTCCGTTTCCTCATCACGCCAATTATTTTCTCTACGTGAGTGTACAACTCGTGGTTGTGGCGTCTTCGGAACTCGCCGTGTTCTTTGACTGGACCCAGGATTTTCCTCAATATCTTCCTTTCTTTGGTCTCCAGTTTTTCCCTTATGCCTTTTCTATTCATGGAGAGACATTACGCTGCATACAAAGCTTCTGGACGGATGACAGTGCAGTAGTGCTTCAGTTTTGCATTCAGGGATATAGATATTTTGTTGTACTCATTCTTAGTTAGATGGTAAGCCATTTCAATTTTATTCAAGCGTGACGCAAAAGCCTCGTTTTCGGACATTGTAGGGTCCATCCATTCCTCAAGATACTTAAATTTCACAACCCACTTGATTTTCCCATGATTCACTTCAATATGTTTTGGAGCCGTTTTGATGTTAGTAATAAATTCAGTTTTCTCGAAAGAGATCAGCTTTTGCTTGAAGCTAGTTGTTCTGTTTCCTGGCCGTATCCAACGAATCCGCAACAACCGCAAGGTCATCTGCAAAGGCTAGACAGTCAATTGATAGGTTCGTATTCTTGTGACCAAGTCTGATTTCATTTTGGACTCCTTCTTCACTCATTGTTTTGCGCCACTCACGGATAACTTTATTTATTTATTATTTTTTATTTATTTATTTATATAAGCGAAAATTCCCCTACAGGAGAGCGATTAAACTTGATAACATGATGTCATTTGGAGGTGTGTCTACTCCGCTCCTCCCAAAATCTCTTCATTCGCGCGGAATGGTCCCTATTCCTCTTGTCCGTCCACTTTTTCCCAGGTTGTCGTAATAATCTTGGTTCGAACTTAACATTCACGATTTTCGTCTGGCACTCAGTTCGGTCTTCGAAATGTTCTATATTGAATACTTATAAGTCTCTCTGTACCTCTTAAGCCATTCTGTGCCGCATTTGCTCTGTGTTATGATACCAAGTAGTTTCTTTGGCACTCAGGAGGTGGCCATACTGTGTATGTGAGTGTAAAATTTGGCTCTGCGTTTTCTAATTTCGTCTATTATCGTATTGGTCTTTTGATAGAGTTCTCTACTAAGTCTCTTGATCCAAATGCCGTTTCTGTTGATTGCTCCGTAGATCATCCGGAGAACTTTTCGTTCCTGTTTTTCCAGTTCTCTAATCTTGGAATGACCATCGATTACTATTGTTTCAGCGGCATATGTTGCTTCTGGGAGAATAACTGTTTTATAATTACGTAATTTAGCGTTCGTTGAAATGCATTTCTTGTTGTAATGGGCCCACGTTAGCCTGTAGGCCTTCTGAAGCTTAGTGGTTCTGTCTTTATTATTATTATTATTAGTAGTAGTAGTAGTAGTAGTAGTAGTAGTAATGAACATACACTCCATTCCACGAGTTGAAGAGATTTCATGAAAGTTTATCAATGTCTGGAGATAGTGTTTAAGAATGCATAATACTTCACAAACGATAAATCTAATATATAAAAGTGAAAGTCTGTATGTATGTATGTATATATGTATATATGTTGGTTCCGTATACAAATCTACACCGTTCCACCAATCTCAACCATATTTTGCATACACATAGTTTAGGACCCAGAAGGAACCGCTGGCTACATGAATTTTCGATAGTCTTTCTCATTCTTCTGATTTCGGCCCTTTTTCACTCAAAAACAGGCTAATCAAATCATAAAATATACTCATGAAGGAATGGCAAGGCAGATAGTTTCCATGGCAACATAGCTCAAGTCGAGACACGGCCGACTTGATGCCAATTGCGCTCAGCACTACCGGTATAGAAAATGCGGATCTTTACTTGAAATCCCGTTAGTTACTCAACTGCTCACACAGCACTGTCAACCGAGATTAGCATAACATAGACTTGACACTATCTTCTTTCTACTATATATTTGTCAAATACCACTCACTCACTCACTCACTCACTCATTCATTTATTCATCACGAAATCTCAGAAACGGATTGGAATGAAATCTGGTATGCAGATTCCTCAAGGGCCACAAATGCCCACTAAGAGAGAAATTTTGGCTATTCAGGTTCTAAAGGGGTGTTAAGGGGGTAAACCTGCATTTAATTGAACAACAATATCTCCCGATTGGTTTCATGGGGGGATGTGATACTCGGCATATAAACTCATCATTAAAAATAAGAAGACATGTGTCTGAGGGTTTTTTGATGTGGTGTATATTATGAGGTGAAAGGGGTGAAAAGTGGGGATTAAAAGATTCTTAACGGAGCGTGTGTCTCTTAAACGACATAGGCGAGGAGTTTGAAACACAGCGGAAAAAAAAAACATAAAAAAGAAGTAAATATGTGTTTGACAGTTTTTTCATAAATCCAATTTAAGGGGCCCATGGGGAGAGATGAAATTCTGGGGGGGGGGGGGGGGTGAACAGGAAAGAAAGTGTCCTAAATGATTGACTGACTGGCTCACTCATCAAACTCAGGGGGAAAAAACTGCTTTAAAGTAAGTAAATAGCTGTTCGACAGTGAAATTCTGAAAAAGGAAAATTGAAAGAAAATGTCCAGACTCACTCACTTACTCACTCACTCATCATCGCCTAGCCAAAATTATTGAAGTTAGAAACCTGACAGTTTGGGGATATGTTCATTGTATGTCAAAACCGTCTACTTAGGAAGGATTTTTGGATATTCAGGTTCTAAAGGGGTCTTAAGGGGGTTAAACCTGCATTTAATTGAATAACAATATCTCCCGATTGGTTTCATTGGGGGATGTAATACACGGCATATAAACTTATCATTAAAAAGTAACAAGACACGTGTCTGAGGGTTTTTCGATGTGTTTATGAGGTTAAAGGGGTGAAAAGAGGGGATTGAAAGATTCCTAACGGAGCGTGTATCTCTTAAACGACATAGGTGAGGAGTTTGAAACTCAGCGGAAAAAAACAGCATAAAAATAAGTAAATATGTGTTTGACCGCTTTTCCATAAATCCAATTTAAGGGGCCCATGGGGAGGGGTGAAATTCGGGGGGGGGGGGGCAGGAAAGAAAGTGTCCTAACTGATTGACTGACTGACTCACTCATCAAACTCAGGGGGGAAAAACTGCTTTAAAGTAAGCAGTTTGTTTTTCATTCACTCACTCATCATCGCCCAGCCAAAAATATTGAAGTTGGAAACATGACATTTCGGGGATATGTTCGTTGTATGTCAAAACCGTACACTAAGGGAGGTTTTTTGGATATTCGGGTTCTAAAGGGGTCTTAAGGGGGTTAAACCTGCATTTAATTGAATATCAATATCTCACGAGTGGTTTCATTTGTGGATATGATACTCGGCATATAAACTAATCATTAAAAATACGCAGACATGTGTCTAAGCGTTTTTCGATGTGGTGTATTATTATGAGGTGAAAGGGCTCAAAAGTGGGTGTTGAAGGATTCCTAATGGAGCGTGTAGGCCTATCTCTTAAACGACATAGGCGAGAAATTTGAAACTCAGCGGAAAAAATCAGCTTAAAAAGTAAGTAAATCGGGTTTCGACTGTTTTTTTTCATAAATTAATTTAAGGGGCCAATGGGGAGGGGTGAAATTCTGGGGAAAAAAGAGAGAAAGTGTCCTAACCGACTGACTCAGGGGAAAAAGACAGCTTAAGAAATAAGTTAATAGGTGTTCAAGCGTTTTTTAATCAATCCAATTTAAGGGGCCCATGGGAAGGGGTGAAATTCTGGTAAAATAAATGAAAGAAAATGTCCTGTCTGACTCACTCACTCATCACGCTCAGCGAAAACTATTAAAGTTGGAAACATGAAATTTTGGGAATATGTTCGCGTTTTAGAGACGTGTCAAGGGGGTAAACGTGCATTTCATTGAATAACGATATCTCATGAGTTGTTTGTTTGGGGATGTGATATTCGGTATATAAAATAATCATTAAAAATAACCAGACATATGTCTAAGGGTTTATCGATGTGGTGTATATTATGAGGTGAAAGGGGTGAAAATTGGGGGTTGAGGGATTCTTGACGGAGCGTGTATCTCTGAAACAACATAGGCGTGAAGTTTGAAATTCGGTGGGAAAAAACAGCTTAAAATACAAGTAAATAGGTTTTCGAACCTTTTTTTCATAAATCCAATTTAAGGGGCCCTTGGAGAGGGGTGAAATTCTGGGGGAAAAAAACAGGAAAGAAAGTGTCCTAACTGATTGACTCACTTTCTCACTCATCAAACTCAGGGGGAAAACAGCTTTAAATAAGTAAATAGGTGTTTGACCGTTTGTTTCATAAATCCAATTTAAGGGGTTCATTGGGACGGGTGAAATTATCAAAAATAAATGAAAGAAAATGTCCTGACAGACTCTCTCACTCATCATCGCCCAGCCAAAATTATTGACGTTAGAAACATGAAATTTTGGAGATATGTTCGTTGTATGTCGAAAACGTCCACTAAGGAAAGAGTTTTGGATATTCAGGTTCTAAAGAGGTGTTAAGGGGGTAAACGTGCTTTCCATTGAATAACAATATCTCACGAGTGGTTTCATTTGGGGATGTGATACTTGGCACATATACTAATCATTAAAAATAAGCTGACACATGTCTAATGGTTTTTCGATGTAGTGTATATTATGAGGTGAAAGGGATGAAAAGTGGGGGTTGAAAGATTTCTAACTGAGCGTGTATCTCTTAAACGACATAGGGAGGAGTCTGAAACTCGGAGGAAATCTATCAGCTTAAAAATAAATAAATAAATAAATAAAATAAATAGGTGTTCGACCGTGTTTTCATAAATGTAATTTAAGGGGCATATGGGGAGGGGTGAACTTCTGGACGAAAAACGTCCACTAAGGAAGGATTTTTGGATGTTTGCTCTCATCGACCATCCAAAACTATTAAAGTTAGAAGAATGATATTTTGGGGATATGTTTGATGTGTGTCGAAAACGTCTACTAAGGAGGGATTTTTGGGTATTCAGGTTCTAAAGGGGTGTTAACGGGATTAAACCTGCATTTCATTGAAAAACAATATGATACGACTATGACGCGAGCGAAGCGAGGCTAAAATTGAGATGGTGTGTGTCTGTGTATTACTCAATCTCGCAAGTACCACTGGTCCGATTTACGTGAATTTTACATGGAAGTAGCTGATTTACCTGGTTAACATATAGGTTACTTTTGATTTCAATACTTTGCACTATTTAAAATGGCGACCATTTTAGTGACGTCACTACACCCTTTGGTTTCAAACTTTCATATTTCCATTTCAAATAAAAAGAGAACGCTAAGAAATAGCAAACTTTTGATGGCATATGCGAGGTTTAAAATTACATTTTCTATCCGAAAGGTATCTGCAACTGGTAGCGAGTAAAACCTAAATTTGTGCTATAAAACACGGTCAACGCCGAGCGGTGTAGTTGGACAAGATGTTCCATCCTTAATCTCCCTTTGCGCAGCACCTCGCCTATCCCCTGTTTTAACTGTCACCTTCACATTTTAATTTATTTATGACGCGTAGCGAAGCACGGGTACTTCAGCTAGTAATAAATAAACACTATTTACACAATCTTTTTTCTTTGCCTCGCTTGTTTTGATTCCTAGAGTTTATTTTTGTTTTGATCCGTGTTGAAGTCGGAGACATCGCTTCCGTATTGGACTTGGAAATGCCACCTATAATTATACCTCGTCGAAACGGAAGTCACATACATTAATTGCAAAACAAACACACCGGAATGCCCAAGATCTCGGGTTCAAACCTGGCCGAAGTCGTTGGATTCTTTAAGAGTGTTAAAATCCCTCAGTATGCCTTCCTTAGGAGGGGAAATAAAGCCGATGGTCCCATGTCATAGATTTATGGCATGATAAAGAACCTTCCACTAATTACACCTGTGTGAAGCTAAATTATAGGTTATATTTGACTAACGCTCTTAGGTCCCAACGTTCGTCGCCAGGAGCCGACTGCGGTGGCATCTAGTAACAAAATTCAGAACTAGTTGGTCGTTGACCGTGGCGTTTGGTAGCAAAAGTTGGAACTACTTGAAAATCGAATGTTTGCAGTCCTTACTTGAATTTTAAAAAACACTAATACAGCCATCACAATGAACACCGGTTATCAGACAGATTCTACACACACCCAAAGAACACCGCAGTCACTAAACTGAGGAAGCAACAAACCAACCAAACACACCGGACTTTCACTAGAATCAACGAAAAAATAAAAACCTGTTTCCACTGCGTTTTGAAGCAGCTATTCGAACCGGTATATGTACATTGTTGTTGTTGATGATGCTGTCGATGTTTCATTTCAGGGGCTTGGACATCGTGGTGATTCAACCCTGTGTATTTCATGTCTGTGTGTGTGTGTGTGTGTGTGTGTGTGTACAGTATACACTGCTCAACTTTGGACTATCTCATGAATTGTATGCTGACGCTGCCATGGAGGAGCGGGACCTCTTACTCCAAGATAAACTTGATGGTCTCATTCAGAGCATGCATCCTCCGTGTGCGCGGAGGACTACTAAAGACTGATACTGATCATCATGAGATACAGATTTTCACTGTTTTTGTTTTCAAACGGGACACTTAGAAGCAAGTTCGCTTTGTTTTGTACCGTTTCATTGTTATATCTAACCACGATTGTTATTGTTTTCAGAAGGACTGATATTTAGTTTGTTAAGTTATTGTATTAACCTCAATGGGTTTACTATAAGAAGTCATTGTAGTAAAATCTATCATATTCCAAGCTTTCGTTGAGCAGTGTATATAAAATATTGTATGATAACCTGTGTTATTGTGATGGCTGTATTAGTGTGTGTGTATTTGTAATTCAGTTGAGGATTGGGAAGGAGACGGCCGTGGTGTTAAGTTATGAACCATACCGTTATTTGCCTAGAGTAAAAAAAGAAACCACTTCCAGGATGGCTGAGGTGAGAATTGAACCCACCTCTTCTCAGTTTTGCCTTACGAGGCTGAGTAAACACAGTACCAGGCCTCTGTGCATTTTTTTTCTTTTTGTCAGAGCCGGGAATCAAACCAAGAACTATGGGGCGACATTTAAGAATGCTAGCCGCTACGCCACGAGTTGATCTGTTTGGAAGCAAATGGTTCAAGTTATGGCTAATAACCTGGGAAAATATCCCTGAAAACATACAACCGTAAGGGTGATTTTTCCACCTGAAATATAGAAAAATGTCATATCTCAGATATGAATTGACATTAAAATATAGAACTAAGCGTATTTATTTATTTATTTATTTAATCGTATGGTGATCATAACAAGACATTCATAAGTCCAGGTTCAAGTTTTTCAACAACATTACACCACTTTCTGAAAGATGAAACTGGTCACTGGGGCTTCCGGAGTAGGCATGAAGAGGGCAGCGCAGGATGACATGGTCCATGGTCTGCTCCTCTTCACTGCATTCACACATTGGAGAATACATCCAGCCCCCACTTATGACGCGATAAATTACAGCGTCCATGCCCAGTTCTCAGTCTGTTGAGGCGACACCATAGTTTTCTTGGGAGGTCGAATCCATTCATTTTCCGATTCGGATTTTGCTCGCGAGCATTAGTACCAGATGTTGAATTAGACCACTCTTCCTGCCAGCTCCGGTTTAGGTTAAAATTGTCCCTCAAGAGTCGGCCGGTGAATACACTTGCTGGTCTCCTAGATAAAAGTCGTTGTGGCGATAGGTAACAAAATTCCTGGTGAACTGGTAATGAGGGAGATGACCGGATCTGCTTTGCTTCTCTCAGGAGAGCTTCCTTTCTCCTCAGGTGGGGTGGTGGGATATGACTAAGAACGGGTAACCAGTGGCGAGGTATAGACTTTACACTACCCGTTATGCAGCGCATGGTTTCATTCAGCTTAGTATCCACCTTATGCACTTGTGTTCTTTCCAGCCATACCGGGGCACAGTATTCCGCTGCAGAATTGACGTCCGAAACGGGGGAGGAGCTTACGGTCAGCTGTTTGCAATATGGCGGCGAGATAGTGACGTGAAGTAATTGGGTGTGCGTAAGTTATGGCTTCTAATTATTTATGATGGCAAAATACTACATATTTTCTTTCATTGATAGACATATCTTTATAATCAATTTAAATGCAGTGCCTAATTACTACCAGTTAAAAACATTACCCACATGTAGATAGTTAATTTACTGTCTGCTGTTACATAGGCCTATATGAAGCCTGTACTTGGGAGCCTAGCGGTATCGATGTTTTTATTAATTTCACAATATATATCTCACATAACTCAAAGGACGACTCCCTTATAATAAATTGAATCAAGCAACCCTGAATTTGCATGAATGTTTTGGGTTCAAAGAAGCGTTACTTGAGATGCTCAAATCATACTTCAATATTGCAAATATTGACCTACATACTTGCTTTTCAAAGGCAAGAATATTAATTTATTAATCTCTTGCCACAGGCAAGTTAAAATGGAGGCATCCTCTTTATCAATATATTTAATTAAATGTTTAAAATACAGATATTTAACAAAGCTGGAGTCTCCATTTGAACTTGTCATAAGCAAACGGAACAGATCAAAAACTACACTTTAAGCCAAACCGAATTCACTCCTTAGCTCGACATAAACCACAATACCAATTAAGACCTATACAAAACATACTCTCCTTACTGTTGTACAACTTTCAACCAACTATTCGCACTCAAAACTGAAAAACCCTGAAATGGGAACTAATTAAACTTAGAATAGCCTAGGCTGATCCGGTCTCCTGCTACATTACCGCATATGTATACTTAACATCAATATAACTTCAAAATTACGGCTAAGTGACCTATCTGCCTTAGTAGTATAGGTGTTACCGGCCTGCCTGGGATGATGGGTCACCAAACCGGTACTTAAAACTAAGATTTTACATTTTAATTAACTAAATTCAACAGTAGGGAGATCATAGCCAAAAACACAATTTAAGCCAAATCATACTTCAATGACCTACATACTTGCTGTTCAAAGGCAAGAATATAAATTATCTGGCAAATTAAGGCTAGGAACAGCATTTTTCTTAAGTTTTCTAACCATTCGGCTATTGTCAATCGGAAGAACCCCTAAAATAAGTTTACGAAGAGCGGATTACATTCTATGTACGGCACAGAAGTAATAGGCTACAAGTTTATCAGTATTTTTGATGTATCTAAATCCATGTGAATACAAATTAGAGACAATAACTATCAATAATCAACAGTACCGGTGGAAAGAAGTCGGCTTCACAAAAATGCACACTGCACACTGTCATGTAACATGTAACACGTTTTCCAATTGACAGCGCCGAAGCCCATATTTCTCTCTGAACTTTTTGTACAGGAAAGTAGTGAAGATATTTCGTAACCGTTTTATACGATTTGCAACCATATACAGAGCAGTACCTCCTCGAATTTGACAAATTTCTTTCTGTTTCCATCACGACGTCAATGCTTCACCATCTAAATAAACCACACCAGTCACAATGTTACAGCTTCAACATTCTACCGCGTGGCTGCGCCATCCAACTTTTCTGACGTCATCGACCCGTTAATCGTAAGCTGTCAGCCGAACCTCCCCATGAACTACCGCAAAGCCTATTGATATTGTTACTCATGAAAAAGTTCGTTTTCGTTGTTGTTGATAATTCACTTTAGGGACTTGAATTATCAGCCCCGTGTAATTTGGTGTGTGTTGAGTTTGTATGATAACCTGTTTTTTATGTGGACTGTAGTAGTGTGTGTAATTGTATTAGCGACTGGGATGAGGTAGGTGCCATGAGACTTAAAGTAAGGTAATAACGCGCATAGCCGGTGTTGGGGTAGCGTGCCTACTTCTCGACCGGAAGCTCCAGGTTCGATTCCCGGATCCGTCAGGGATTTTAGAAACAGACGTGAGGGCTGGAACGGGCTGCACTCAGCCTGTTGAGGACAATTGAGTAGCTGTCTGAGAGTGAGGCAGTACACCGGTCACGAAACCCAAGATTAACGGCCGAAGGGACCCGACGCGCTGACCTCGCGTCACCCCAATATCTGCAGGCCAAATGGCTGGGCAGCGATCGCTTGGTAGGCCTAGGCCCTTCATGGGCTGTAATGCGAGGGGTTATAAATAACCCGCATTTTGCAGGAGAGAGTGTGGAAAAACCCTGCCAAAAAACAGACTCAGAAAAGACTCTGCCTGCCCCTGTCCTCGCGGACGTGGTGCACGATTGAACGAGCACGGCTATGTCGCGAGAATTGGAAAAGTGCCTCAACCCTTATAATCGAAATGTTATATGTAGTTTCTTTGAGGGAGTTGTTTTACCACCCTTTATATCATTCCCTGGAGTAGCCACTTGAATTCTTTGTTTCGCTACCACAACTGTCAATATTGTAATTCTTCTCTGCCACTCATATCTTCGCTCGACGACTCACGTAATGTAAAACATATCCAGTGAGTTGACGTGTCGTCCCACAGGCACATACGAAATGGATGCTGGCTTTACTGAATCACATCCATCTTGCCAGGAGCGTGTCCAGCAAACAGCTCTTGGTCTAGCAGCCTTAAAACTACATCTAATATAGGTTTGAATGATATCGTGTTGAATAAAACATTTGATATATATATATAACACTTCGGTGTAGTGGAAAGTTGGTTGGTTCCTTAGTTTAGGGGCTGCGACAACGAAGTCGTGTAGCCCCGTGTACATTGGGTAAGTGTAGAATCTGTCTGATAACCGGTGTTAATTGTGATGGCTGTATTAGTGTGTGTTATCTGTTTTTAATTCAAGTAATAACAATAATAATATCGTATGGCCTTGGGTGCCGGATGTAAGCTTTGTTAATTGACGCCCAGAAGGCAGCTTGAATGTCGATTAATTCAAGTAAGGACTGCAGACGTTAAATTTTCAAGTAGTTTCTACTTTTATTACCAAACGCTACAGTCAACGACCAACTAGTTTTGAACTTGGTTACTAGATGCCACCGCAGTCTGCTCTTGGCGACGAACATTGGAAACTAAGAGCGTTAGTCAAATTTAAACTATAATTTAGCTTCACACAAGTGTAGTTAGTGGAAGGTTCTGTATCATGCCATAAATCTATGACATGGGACCACCGGCTTTACTTGCCCTCCGAAGGAAGGCATACTGAGGGATTTTCAACGCTCTTAAAAACTCCGACGACTTCGGCCGGGTTTGAGAGGGCAATCTAAGAGCGCCTGAACGTGTTGCCATGGTAACTACGTGTTTTGTCCATGCTGAACTGTCCAGGCCGATTTTTGTTATTCCTCCAGCACAAAATCAAATTCATATTAACCTCATGAACAAGAACAATTCTTATTGATGAGCTTAGAGATTATTCGTGAATCTCATTTGTCTGTGTTGATAACTCTTGGATGAAGCAATCAGTTGCGGGCCCGAATGTGGTTCCCCTCGCTCGTAAGTCATGGTCGGAGACTGAGTTAACGCGTTGGAAGAAACGAATAACGGCATTTATAGCGCAGAATGAAGTCAAACCAGTGGCGATCCGATAACACAGTCGATATAACCGCTGAAATAGCAGTTCTTTGATGCCTGATTCACTGCAACTACTTTTAGAGACGCGTTCTGCTTTCAGGATCAGGGCAACCCAACATAACTGTCAATTAGGATATATTCGTCAGATTCTTGGCACTCCTGAGTCATGAGCCCCTTGTACAGGGTCTTTCATATAAAATAAGAACGGCAAGCAGCAGTTTTGCTATTCACTGCTGCGGCGGCCTTGGCCGAGCTTGTGGCGCGCCATGGCCCCCTGCTGTACTATTGAAAGCGCGTGCAAGGTACATTTATATCATTTAAATGAGGGCTGTTTTAAGTTTCGATGCATAAAAAAAACAGATTGACATACCAAACCGATTTTACTACTAAATGTTTGCTTGTTTTTTTCGTATGTCTCAACATAATCGCCAAAATGATTGAAACATTTGTCATCTCGTTACACCAGCTTTCCAATGCCCTCGGCAAAATATTCTGCCGCCACTGAGGTGGGTACATCTGGACAGTTTCCTGGAGTGTTCCCCTTTTTGACGTGACGTTACCGCCCAACCATACCTACAATTCTCGAAAAAGGTGAAAATCATTCAGTGCTGGTTTGTACTAACCGGCAGATGGTCCAAAACTTCACACTTGAATTCCTAGTAAAAGTCTATCGTAACGTTGGTGCAGTGTGGTCGTGAATGATTTCCCCCTTTTTTTTTTAGAATTGAAGCTATGGTTGGGTGGCAACGCCTCGCCAAAAAAGATAAACTTCAGGAGACGGTCCAGATGTACCCACCTCAGTGGCGGCAGAATATTTTGCCGAGGGCATTGGAAAGCTGGTGTAACGATACGACAAATGTTTCATTCGTTCTCGCGATTATGTTGAGACATAAGAATAAAACAGCAAACATTTAGTAGTAAACTCAGTTTGGCATGTCAATCTGATATTTTAATACAGTCCATTGGAACTTGAAAAAAAAAACCTGCCCTCGTATTGTAACCGTGTGAATGAGCGTCAGTTGCTGGTTATGGAGATGTTGTTTTTTGTCACGGCTATATTTTGAATTTGAAGCGAGCGCCTGACTGAGTTGAGTTACACTGCCGTTGGTTGCAGGCTGGATGAGATGCGCGGACGACGATGCGCGTATGTATGTTATCACCTGACAGTCTGCAGGGTGGAGCAGACAGCTGTTAGGACAGAGACAGTCGTGTTTGTGCAGTTCATCCGTGCATAAGCGGGCGGCTTAATCAATCTCAAGTTACTAGTACCTGACCTGGAAGCCAAAATTAGCCTACAAACGAGGCATTGTTCAAATGTGCTCAGGATAGTTTTACTAGATGGGACTAGCTTTTGTAAATGCAAGGTTGTGTTGGGTATGGCCCGAGCTTACAGCATATTAAGGCATATTGGCTGGAAATAACTCCTTACTTGAGTTATGAGAATATAATACCTCATACCAGGGTAGATTTCTGGCTAGCAATTGACTTGGAATTAAGGCTAAACAGGTGTGTAAGCGTACTGCGATAACTACAGAAGGATTAAAATCAAGTAACCGGGAACATTACTCTGACTATTCGGAGTATTTCGGGACGTTAAAACACCGGGTGATTGTCGTAAAATCAGTGACAGTATTAGACACGTGCTTTTTCATAGCAGAAGCTATGGTGTTAAGACAATCCGATCAGGACGTCATGGTAGCGAGAGGCCGGTATGAACTTTTGCAATCTACCATGAATCGAGCCAGTATTATGGTGCGTTAAATATGAATGGGGCGTACGATGGATGCTGACGTTTGGATACTTGGGACTTGGACCAGTGGAACCATGAAGTCGAGCCGTACACATTTCCGTGTGCGGAGGATCGCGTGGAATTTTATGCTCCGACTAAGGGCATCCCGCAGGAACTTGGACCTTTTTCAAGAACATCTGAAATGGACGTGAGCCCCTTATTCTATTCTTAATATCTAGTACCGGTGAATATCAGACCTTAGACTATACCATTCAACCATGTAGGAATCGTTTTACACGCCATAGATCTTTATTTTCTGCATTATATTGGGACATAAGCATGAATCTTTTTGATGTTGTCCACTCTTCGAATTTTATTGTATTTCTTTTGAGATAGCATATCCACGGTGGGCATATCGTAGAATGAGTATATTTTCGGAAGGCATCCGGCTGTTCTAATTAGACAGGAGTTTTATCCTGATTTTTGTTGTACAGTTCCGTGCATATTTTTATGGCACATTGTTATTTTAGCGATCGTTTTGAGATAGTTTATTGGTAATTTGTTTATTTAAATGTAGTTCTTGATCATTTTGATGCAATTCGTCTTGGATGAGTTCTGATTGTCATTTATCGTAAAATGATTCGATTTTTCTGGTGGTTAAGGATTTTCTTTAAAATGCGGAATGATCATGTGTGAGAATTTACAAGGGGAATTAAGGAGGCATATTCATAACAATTTAATGGATCTTATGAAAAATAGAACATGGTAATTATCCATGAGAATTTCATATTAATAATAATAATAATAAATGAATGAGTTTGGATTATTTAGGTGATGTTTCCTTAAAACAAATATGAGAAATTAACATGAATTAATGCACATTGGATTGATAAGCAATCGTAACGTAGTTTTGTTATTAGAGCAAGGTGTATCAATTAGGAGGATTTTTGTTATGGTGACAAGCGGATAATTGAACAGGTTAATTAGAGACAGTTACTTATAACATTCATATGATAAATCTGATAGGGTGATGAGTTGAATTGGGAATGCGCGTAGGCATTTGTCCCATTAATAATTATGATAATCCATTAAATACAGTAAATATGACTGGATGGAAATTAATATGTGAAAATAATATGTAAAAGAATTATAGTTGTTGAATATAATGAAATGTTGGAATTTGGAGGAAGTTGCCTCATATTACTCAAAAGAAGGGCGGTGCCGCTGTTGCAGCCCCACGCCGCTATCTAGATATTGTCACCAGTGGAATTCTAGATTCTACTTTAATTATTATTTAAAGATTAGGATGGTTGAATGGATCAATTAAATTGATACAAATTTTTATCTTAACTGATACTGTGGTCATTCATGATTCTTGAAATATGCCTTCTATCCTTGCTGTAGTGTGCATCTGGGGAACAGCAGAGCTTTTCTTTTTCTTTATTCTACATCTTTGTAGAATGCTCACTGTTAACCCCGAGATGTTTTTGAGACTTTGTGCTCGACTGTTGTTCGGATGCGCACTTGTGTGGTCGTAGGACGTTCGTCAAACGGTCACAGTATGTAGGCCACTATGCGCGCGCTTTCAATAGTTCAGCAGGGGGCCATGGCGCGCCACAACCTCGGCCAAGGCCACCGTAGCAGCGAATAACAAAACTGCCGCTTGCCATTCTTATTTTATATGAAAGACCCTGTACTTGTCTGATAACTTGTGTATTTTTGGTGACTGTGATAGTGTGTGTCATCATCATCATCAGGTGTTCGCTCCAGCAAGCCAGGTGTGGTTGTCCAAAAGCGTCTTCCAATTTGTTTTATCCATCCACAGCTGTTCTTCGGATATAGTATACTAGTCTACACCTCTCTTCTCTACATCCTTTGAAACGTACTTCATCCATAAGTCTCGAGGTCGTACTCGGGGTCCTTTGCCAGGAACTCCCCTTTCAAAATAAGCCCTAGGAGTTCTTTCTGGAACCATGCTTTTCATATGGTCATACCTCCGTAGTCTGTTGAGTTCCATTAACCCCAAAAGGCTTCTCTCCAATCCAGGCTCTTCTCGGATATTCATCATCATCATCATCATCTTGAGCAGTTTCCAACCACTGGTCGGGTCTGCTTGGAACATAAGCCTCTCCATCATTTCCTGTCCATCCACCATCTCTCGTCATTTACTGTGTCCCAGCACACTCCTCTTTCCTCCACACTCTTCTTAACTCCTTTTGTCCATCTGTCCCTTGGTCTTCCCCTTGGCCTCCTTCCAGTCATTTCCATTCCAAACATCTTCTTCGGTATCCTCTCCTCTTGCATCCTCCTCACATGTCCATACCATTGTAGCCTAGATCGCTCTATTCTATTTTGCAATGGTTCCTCTCTTACCATCTCTCTGACCCTCTCATTCCTTACTCTGTCCATTCTTGTCACTCCTACCCTACTCCTCTGGAACTTCATCTCCACTGCTCGTATTTTATTCTTGTCCCTTTCCTTCATCACCCATGTTTCTGAACCATATGTCAAAATTGGCACAAAGTAGGTTTTGTAGATGATTCCTTTACATTTTTGTGGTACATCTTTATTCCATAACATACTCCTAACTCTCTTGAAAAATCCATCTGCGCACCTTCCCCTTTCATTTATTTCCATCCTATTGCCTCCCTTTTCTTCAATTATGCTTCCCAAGTACTTGAAGCATTCTACTTTCTGCAACTGCTGTCCTCCAAGTGATATGCCCATATCCAGTCTGTTCTTCTTCCTTGTTGTGATGACCACTTCACTCTTTTGTGCTGAGAAAAGAGCACAAAACATTCTTTATTTTATCCTCCTTTGTCTTTTGTAAGCAGGAACGGAGGAATTCATTTCAGCAGCTTGTAGACGGCTTTTTGCTGGTCCGTCAGTGTTACTGCTTCAAGTCCGCATGTTAGAGTTGGTAAAAAGCAGGTTTTGTATACGGCAATCTTAGAAGCTAGTAGGAATGTTGGATCCCAAAGTACTGAACGCACAGAGTGATATGGACTTAACGTCATTTTTAACACTGCGGCATTTGGGGACGACGGGGTGCCTGAATTTTTCCCTGAAGGGGATCTTTAACATGCCAGTAAATCTATTGACACGGCTACCGTACATTTAAGCACCCTCAAATGCCAACTGTCTGCGCCACGATTTGATCCCGCTATCTTGGTCTCAGCAGGTGAGAACTTTGCCGCTGAGCCACGCTGCCAGTCTAAAGAAGAATATGGTAAATAAAAGACAGGAGGAAAGGAAAATCCCTCAACCCTCGAAGAATGAAATGAAGGGAGTTGTAAAAATGGTGAGCCATGAAAGGCAGGTAATTACTTACTTACTGACTTACTTACTGGTCGGCGCTACAGTCCCTGAAGAACCTTGGCCTCCTTCAGAAGGCAGATTGGAAAGGGAAACTTGAGAGGGTCCGTCCCAAAGTCAATGGAAAAAGGGGAAGACGGGCCCAGTTCAGGAATTCCTCGGGGTCCACGGGACCCCGGCTGAATTCGGCATTGGTTATTCTTACTTGTGCCGGTCTCCTCACTATCATCTTCCTGTCAACCTTCCTTGGTCAACTCTCGTTCTCTTTCGACCCCGATGGTATGAGAGTATGCGAGGCCTTTGGAGTCTTTCACTTTCCCGCCTTAATTGACCCTTGTCTCATCTTTCCAGATCCCTCATTCTTCAAGGGGTCAGACCTCACTTTCTTCTATTCATGATATCTCCTGCTTTCTGCCCAAAGCCCCAAAGGAGGCAGACTGTGTGTAGCCCCACCACTCATGCTGCACCCTCAAGGGGTCATGGTCAGTGAGTTAGGGAGTTGGTGACCCCGAAGGATTTCTGAGCTGGGTTCAGTTCTCACCCTCTTCCACTGACTTTGGAGTGGACCCTTTCTTCTCCCCCCCCCCCCCTTTCTATGTGTATTTCATGGCTCTACTTCTTTCCATCCTTCGAGGGTTGAGGGAACTTTTTCCCTGTCATTATTTCCCTTATTCAGTTTCTTTTCCTTTTTCTTAGTCCGAAAGTTAGTTGTAAGTTAGCCTGTAGCTTTTCATTTCATTCTATTTTTCATTCTCACTCATAACTTTAGTGGCCGATAACCCGGTTGTTAGGCCCCTTAAAGCATTAATTATCATCATCATCATCACTATACGATTGGCAAGTCTTCCAGCGGTAACTGAAGGCATCGAAGGAGGACATCTGCGTTCAGTCTCGGAAGCCACTTTGCAGAAGCATCTGGGTGGCACCATAGTAACTCGCAACATTCAATGTCATCGAATGAATTGAAATGACGATGTACATTGTAGTATAAGGTGCGTTCAAAAAGTAACGAGCCGGAGGCATAATTACAGAAACCAGTACCTGTATGTTAAAAGTATTGGCCCTGGATGTTGAGGCACTTGTCCCACTGTGACACGAGGCGGTGAATGGCTGTCTCATAAAATTCCCTGGGCTGCGATGTGAACAAGTCCCGAACGTACAGCTGGAAGTCGGGGTCCGAGGTGAATCGTTGGCCCCGCAGATCCCTTTTCAGGGGACCAAACATGGCGCAATCACAGGGAGAGCGGTCTGGACTGCATGGAGGATGGCCGAGAACCTCCCATTTGAATTTCTGCAGGAGTGTGGTGACTGTGTTGTCCGTATGAGGTCGTGAACTGTCGTGGAGCAGAATGACCCCACGGGTGAGATTGCCTGGTCGGTTTTTTTCTTATCGCTTGGCGAATGGTGGTCAAGGTTTGCGAGTAACGCTGGGCATTCACTGTTGTCCCGTGCGGCATGAAGTGTATCAGAAGGGGGCTATCTTGGTCAAAGAAGAACGTCAGCATTACTGGCAGCGTTGGACGATTTTTGCATGCTGCTGCTCGCTTTGTATCGTCACGTGACGTGCACGCGTGCCCTCTAGCGACGGGCTGTGACCTTCCATGCTCTGGTCAGAACCACACCTCGTTACACACGCCACGATTAGCCGACGTCGTCACCGGTTTGCGCATTCCAGCCTCCGGCTCGTTACTTTTTGAACGCACCTTATGTATGAAATAAACACGGAATTTTCGGACAAAATGACCTTGACATGATAATTAAAAACATTAAGACAGTTTCAAAGTATTCGAACAACCATTCTAGTAATAACATTAACAGAAGACGTCCAATAGTGCAGGGAGTTTCACAGCCGGACCAAGTTAAAATTATCATACATATAATCCAGGATTGTAGGAACGATATTAATATGGATGGTGACTTCAAATCGAGTAAGACCTCCACAAGACCCATTTCAGTTTGAGAGTTCTTTGAATCAAGACAATAAAATGTTTATGCATATATTGAATTATATCTTTAGATTTTTGAATTCTGATTTGAATACAAGTAATATTTTCATAATTAATAATTCATGTAAGGACGTCCATTTCGGAACGTTTATTTATATTGTCATTAATGACAGTTTCATTAAAAGCAAGAAGTTCCGTGACGAACTAAAGGGCCTACTTTTCTTAAAATTTAAGATTCATGCTAATGATTAATCTATATGGATCTATCTAGAATAATGACGAAATTAAGTTGGTAATATCGAAATTTCTAATTATTTCGAAATACTGTAAACCTGGCATAATGTAGCCTAATAGAGAACCACAGTTGGCAGCCCTGGTGACTGAATATATTTTTAGTTCCATCTCTTAAGGTACAGAATACAAAATTTGATTGAAGTCCAATGGATAGCATGGACGTTACATACAGTTAAACATTGGATCTAACAGCGCGCGTAAAATCAAGTTGGCAACAATGACATACATGTATTGGTCAGAAATAATCTGAAATAATATGATCTATTGTTGTGCCAATTTTGGATGAAATCCATTAGTTAGTATAGAAGTTACATGCATTTTAAAATTGGACCTATCAGAAGGCTTAGAATCATGTTGGCAGCACTGACGTATATTAGTTACTCCAAATTAATCTAGAATGCCAGGTACTACTATACGTGTGCAAAGTTTAGAGCTATTGGTTTGCATACTTTCTGATATATTAAGGGGCGTGGTGGCTCAGCGGTCTAGCTGTATGCCTCTCACCAAGGCGGTCCGGGTTTGATTCCCGGTCAATGCATGTGAGATTTTCGAAGTGAAATGCCTTGTCCTGTGGTTCGGATTCCACGTAAAAAGGAGGTCCCGTGGCTCATAATCACAAGGTTCACGGTCACGTAAAACTACAATCTTCTTCTCTTCTCCTTCTTTTCTGATATATTGATATTAGGGTAACAAAAATAGAGACAGTATTTAATATCAGTTGGCAGCCCTGGTTTCTCTTAAGAATCGGCATAGTAATATCTGTTATGGTACACATAGTACACATGAAATTTGGTTGAAATCCAAATGATAGTATAGAAGTTACATGTATTTAAAGTTGGAGCTCTCAGCAGACTAGGAATCATGTTGGTAGCACTGACGTATATCAGTTAGTCCAAATTAATATAGAATGTCAGGTACAGTGGAACGTGGCTAATTCGAACTTCTATAATTCGAAATCTTCTTTAATTCGAATTTTTCTCTTGGTCCCTAGCTTTTTATATAGAATCAAGCCTAAAAAATCGTGGTTAATTCTAATTATATTCTGGATAATTCGAAGGTTTTACGCGCAAAAACTCCGAAAAACAAGATGGTTCCCGAAAAAACTGTTCCGAGTGCAACCCAAGCAACAAACCACATCAATGAACTTACGCGTTTTTTTTTTGAAAGTAGAAATGACGTAAGTGATTCTGTTTTCCGTTCCTTAAATTTGTTAGACTTTTTGTGGTGGCCGAGAGACTTAAATGTAGGAAACAGGTAAAAATTTCAAACTTTTTTGAAAAACAGTACATTCCTCTAAGACTTAACTAGATTGCTGGATTACTACTGTCGTTAAATAGGTGAATAGTACGTTTTATTTTATCATTTGAAACTTTTGAGGTTATTCACAATACAGTTATTATACAGTGCCGTTGTCTGTTAATCTGCTTTGTTGAACGTAAATCATTATGCAAACGTATTGCAGTACAATATCTTTTCTCAACCCTTTTCAAAGAACTTTCTTAATTCGAATTTTCGGATAATTCGAGTTTTCTAACTGGTCCCTTAAGGTTCGAATTATCCAAGTTCCACTGTACTATATGTGTGCATAGTTTAAAGCTGTCGGCTTGCATACTTTCTGATATATTGGTATTTTGATAAAAGAAATTGAGAGCATTTATTTACAGTTGGCAGCCCTGGTGGCACTTAAGAATACGCTCAGTCATATCTGTTTATGTACACATAGCACATACGAAATTTGGTTGATATCCAATTGATAGTGTAGAAGTTATATGCATTTAAAATTTGGACCTATCAGCAGGCTTATAATCATATTGGCAACACTGCCATGTACGGCCTCCTGGAAATTAAATTGCAATATTATTATCTATACGTGTGCCAATTTTGAAATAGCTACCATTCATACCTTTCAAGATATCCAACATGGAACTCAAATTTCAATTGCAATTTTTCAGCAGTTGGTAGCACTGACATTATTTTCAAATATGGCCGTGAGATATTCCTGTATAGATCTTTACTACTACCAAATTTTGTTTCGATTGCTACAGCCGTTTAGGAGTTGATAGGGGGGGGGGGGACACACACACAGCCAGACAGACAGAAGGTCAGGCAGAAGGACAGACAGACAGACACACATTTTCCCGATCTCATAAGTCTACTTTTTCCCCATTTTTGCAAAATGTGAAAAGTAGACTAAAACTAGGGGCTCACATCTAGTGGGGCGTGGGTTGGCGATCACGGGACCCCAGCTGAGTCTGGCATTGCTTCCACTTATTTGAGCCGGGCTCCTCTCTGTTGTCTTTCCTGTCGAACTTCCTTGGTCAACTCTTGTTATTTTCCGACCCCGACGGTATTGGGGTATCAGAGGCCTAGGGAGTCTTTCATTTTCTCACCTTAATTGGCCCTCGTCTCATCTTTCCTGATCCCTCATTCTTCGAGGGGGCAGACCTCTTGTTTTCTTTTCATTGTATCTCCTGCCTTCTGCGCAAGGCCCTCGAGGAGGCAGGGTGTGTGTAGCCCCACCACTGAGGGTGCACCCTGGATTGTGCTACACCCTCGGGGGCTCACGTCTGGTGAGTTCGGGAGTTGGCAATCCCGAGGGCTTCCTGAGCTGGGTCCGGTTTTGCTCCTTCTTCCAGTCCCTTTGGGGTGGTCCCTCTCCTCTTTACCTTTCCTGTCTGCCTTTCCTGACTCTCCTTTCTTCCAGGTCCCTTAATTCTCATTCTTCCAGGGTTGGGTGCATTTCCTTTCCTCCTGTCTTTTGTTTTCCTTTTTCTTATTTTTTCTTCCATTTCCTCTTATAGTTTGTAAGTTTGTAGTTAATTTTAAGTTTAGTTTCATTACATTTACATTATCACATAAACCATTAGGGGCCGATAACCCAGATTGTAGGCCCCTTTAAACGACAATTATCATCATCATTTTAAAAAATACATATGGAGTTGTTAGGCTAACGAAGAAAGCTGAAGAAGGACCGGAAACATGTTCCAATAAAGAAGAGAGCATATTGAGTATTAGCAGGTGTCAACAATTTAATAAGATCACAAAGTTAATACTTAGAAGCAAGCATTATCCAATATGGTTAATGATTTTGCTTAATATTGTCCTTCTGATCATAGAACCGTTGGAAAAAAATCTTCTTTGATGGAGCAGATCAGCCTATCTTGCGAATTGGGCACATGCTGTGTTTCCCTGATGTTGATGCTCACTTTGATTGCAGTGTCGTATGATGCAGTCACGTTTGATCTCTTTTTACGGTGTATAAAATAAACCGGATCATACTACGTATTGTCAGAGCGCCAGGAGAAGTCGCCTGGGTTTGAACTACAGATGTCTTCTCTCTGCTTACTATGTAGGGAAGGCTCTTTCCACTGCTAGTTATCAGGGGAAGGTTCTGACCATTGCTAGTTATCTAGGGACGGCTTTCCACACTGCTAGTTATCAGGGGAAGGTTCTGCCCATTGATAGTTATCTAGGGACGGCTTTCCACACTGCTAGTTATCAGGGGAAGATTCTGCCCATTGCTAGTTATCTAGGGAAGGCTCTCTCCATTGCTAGTTATCAGGGGAAGGTTATGGCCATTGCTAGTTATCTAGAGACGGCTTTCCACACTGTTAGTTATCAGGGGAAGATTCTGCCCATTTATATTTATCAGGGGAAGGTTCTGCCCATTGCTAGTTATCAGGGGAAGATTCTGCCCATTGAGAGTTATCTGGGAAATGTTCTGCCCATTTATATTTATCAGGGGAAGGTTCTGCCCCTTGATAGTTTTCAGGGGAAGGTTCTGCCCATTGCTAGTTATCAGGGGAAGGTTATGCCCATTGCTAGTTATCAGGGGAAGATTCTGCCAGTTGATTTATCAGGGGAAGATTCTGTCCATTGCTAGTTATCAGGATAAGGTTCTTCCCATTGCTAGTTATCAGAGGGAGATTCTGCCCATTGATAGTTATCTAGGGAAGGCTCTGCCCATTGTTAGTTATCAGGGGGAGATTCTGGCCATTGATAGTTTTCTAGGGAAGGTTCTGCCCATTGATAGTTATCTAGGGATGTTTCTCCGCTCTGTTAGTTATCAGGGGAAGGTTCTGTCCATTGCTGGTTATGTAGGGAAGGCTCTCCCCTGTATTATGATATAAAGTAGACTTACGGCGTACACTGTCTATGGGTTATGAAGCAAACAATTGCTGTGGCGTGTATAGTGGACATGTTGGAATAAGAGCCTGTAAAGTTTTACTACAGCCCTCACTAGGTCGAGTCATAAGGTTCTGAAAGGTATTTTATGTTCCTGGTATGATCATAGGATAGTAACAACCGATACACAGGGTTATACTTAGTTTTATTCATCCGACCTACAAACTTTGTCGTATCACCGAAAGAAAATTTGCTGACATTACGTATCAGGGACATTCATTTCACACCAAGAGACAATACGTACCACTTCACCTGTGAAGCTAATGATTTCAAATCTATACTAATATAATAAAGCTCAAGAGTTTGTGTGTTTGTTTATGTGTTTAAACGCGCTAATCTCTGGAACTACCAGTCGGATTCGAAAAATTATTTTTGTATATGAAAGCCTGATTCAAGAGGAATAGTTTAGGCTATGTAGCATTAGGCTACACCTGTCAGGTAACCTTAAAGATTGATTTTTGTTCAGTAAGTCGGAAGAACAAGTGCTCCAGAACGGCTTCAATAATACCGAGGTCCATTGTTGCCTTGTAATGCAGGCCGCATTACGTCGCCCCTACCAATGTTCTGGTGCAGAATTGCCACCTGCTTATAAATTGCAGTCACGGGAGTAATTAGTGCAAAAATATTTCTTAGGCCCTTTAAGACAGTTATCATCATGCCAATAGTATGCCTCTGTATAAGGGCGATGGTGTTGGTGCAGTATACTGAGGTTATCAGCTGCAATAAGCGTTGGTGCTTTCAAATTTACTTTCATTTATTCCGATCCTTATCCTTGAGCGCTCCAGTTCTGTAAAACAAATAAATCCACCGGGCGAAGCTGGGCTCTACTGCTAGTAGTTAATATAGGTCAAATCGTAACACTTGAGGGACTGCGAAACAATCGGTATGCATTCATCTTCTTCTTTCTTCGGCTTTTCCCAATTATATGGGGTCGCCGGAGACGACCTAGCTCAGTTTGGTTTTGGCCGGGGATTTAAGGCCGGATGCCCTCCCTGACGCCACGTGATTTTTCAGGTGTAAATTCCACCCTGCTGTCACCGTGAACCCTCCCACGGTGACCCAGCTGAAAGACGAGCATCTAAGCCACTGCGTCATTGTGCTGCCCTCAATCGGTATGCATTACTGGCGTATTAAAGTCTTGTTTGGTTGGTTAGTTCCTCAGTTTAGGGGCTGCGACAACGCGGTCATGAAGCCCCGTGTACTTTGCGTGTGTGTAGAATCTGTCTGATAACCGGTGTTCATTGTGATGGCTGTATTAGTGTGTGTTATCTGTTTTTAATTCAAGTAAGGACTGCCAACATTGAATTTTCACGTAGTTCCTACTTTTGCCGCCAAACAGCACCGTCAACGACTACTAGTTCAGACCTTGGTTACTAGGCGCCACCGCTGTCAGCTCCTGGCGACGAAGGTTGGAACCTAAGAGCATTATTCAAATGTTTAACCTATAATTTAGCTTCACACAGGTGTAATTAGTGGATGGTTCTTTAACATTTCATAAATCTGTGACATGGGATCGCCGGCTTTACTTTACTTCCCCTCCGAAGGAAGGCATACTGAGAGATTTTTAACGCTCTTAAAAAATCTGACGACTTCGGCCGGGTTTGAACCCGCGATATTGGGCATAGAAACTCAGCTTGCTACGAACTACGCCAACGAAGCTGCCTATTAAATTATTAAATATGCATTTACAGAGTATTTAGTCATTTTTGTGGGACAAGGATACTCCATGCTATAGACTGGAAAAAGATTGATTGTTTTAAAATATAGGGCTGGCGAAGGATGCTACGCACGCCATGGACAGTATTTCGCACCATTGTGTCCATTATTAAAGAGATCCACCTCAGATTTAGGTTATAATCAATATGTGAACAATGAAACAGCAAATTCTCTAGGTTTATGTCGTGTCTTGTGTGGGGTCATGCCTAGTTTTAATTCACTGGCCGCGAAAACCAATATACCATCTTTGTGGAAGCCTTTATAGGGAGGTGAAAGGCAGCAGCTTGAGAATTTAGCTCTCGCAGTAAAGAAACGGATGTTTTCTTCATAAGAAGGGAGGTAGTTCCCAGTTCGCAACTCCTGCGTGGGTCAGGGCACGGACACCAAGAACCCGCTGATGAGTCAGCTTGGTGATCCTAGGCGGAACCACACACAAGACACGGCATGAACCTTGGAAATGCCGAGTTTTAATTCACTGGTCATAAAAGCCAATATACCATCTGTATGTGAACAATGAGTTACAAAATATGTTGGACACATAATACGTCGTGGGAAGAACAGTTTCAAGAAATGGATTATCCTTGGAAATGTCCCAGGAAAGAGAGACCGTGGACGAGTTCCCATTCGATGGTCGAACATTAACAAGAATGGGACTCGGCTGGAACTTCTGAGTGCAGCACGCCTCACAGAGAGTCAAATCCCAATTCTAGGAGGGAAAAAAAATAATAACGTCGTTAATAGAGGTGGGATTCTATTAAAAGTTGGCAATATACCGTTTTCGAGGTTGCTGAATTCATTTATGGCATCGTCTAAAACGTATGATCTTCGGGGGGTAAATATATAGGGGTGAGGGGTAAGGGAAGGTGTAAAATCTGACCGAAAGCAACAAAAGAATCGTCCATTTTCGGTAGTAAAAATCACGATTGGATGTGTATATTATAGTTTATGACATTGGTAAACACACTATTTAAAACTGGGTAAAATATGATAACAATGAGACTTGCAGTCCAGTATTATTGTTACACATTATTTGAGGGAATAGACGAATTCACTGAAGGCCTATCCAGATTAAAAACGTATATTAAACATAGAACAACGAAATATGCACACAAAATAACATTTATTTTCTAAAAATAAAAAGATATTCGTCAAAATCATACAAACAATATTTCTTTATAACGAAATGTCATTTTCCAGTCCTGTTAATGCCGCAGGTTTAGTAAACACACTTCACACCCGAAAACAATATTATTTCTCTAGAAAAGCATGGAAATAAAGACAATATATATATATTGAGTATTAGGCCTATTTCTCCCATTGCAAATAAAACAAGAAGATCCGTGACGAACTAAAGAGCCTACTTTTCTTAAAATTTAAGATTCATGCCAATGAATAATCTATATGGATCTATCTAGAATAATGACGAAATTAAGTTGGTAATATAGACATTTCAAATTAGTTCGAAATACTGTATACCTGGCATAATGTAGACTAATGTAGAATTTGCTGGGCCCAAGGTTGCAGGTTCGTATCCTGGCGTAGTCAGCTGGCATTTGAGGGTGCGCAAATGAGAGGGAGCCGTGTCCGTAGATTTACTGGCACGTTAAAGATCCCCTCCGGGGCAAAATTCCGGCACCCTGGCGTCTCTAAAAGCCAGTGTAGTTAAAAGGGACGTAAAGCCAATAACATTATTATTATTATTAATAATGTAGATTAATATAGCACTACCGGGTGAGTTAGCCGTGGTGGTTACGGCATGACTGATGGCAGTCGCTCACATCCGGGAGGCGAGGAGGTTCGAATCCCCCCGCCGGCAACCTTGAAGATGGTCTTCTGTGGTTTCCCATCTTCCTTCCAGGCAAATGCCGGGGTTGGTCCCTAACTATAGGCCACAGCCGCTACCTTCCAACTCCTCGTCCTTACATTCCAACTTCCCTCCTTCCCTCACCAACGGTACTTGTAGCTCACCCATTGGGTGTCCGTCTCGAAGCAGCTACAAAACTGGCGAGCCGAACATGTCCTCGGACACTCCCGGCACTAAAAAGCCATACGCTAAAAAAAAAAAAAAAAAAATAAAAAAAAAAAAAAATATAGCACTTCAGTTGGCAGCCCTGGTGGCTGAATATATTCTTAGTTCCATCTCTTAAGGTACAGAATACAAAATTTGGTTGACGTCCAATGGATTGCATGGACGTTACATGCAGTTAGACATTGGATTTAACAGCGCGCGTAAAATCATGTTGGCAACAATGTCATGTATGTATTGGTCAGAAATAATCTGAAATAATACGATCTATTGTTGTGCCAATTTTGAATGAAATCCATTAGTTAGTATAAAAGTTACATGCATTATAAAATTGGACTCATCCCCAGGCTTAGAATAATGTTGGCAGCACTGACGTTTATTAGTTTCTCCAAATTAATCTAGAATGACAGGTAATATACGTGTGCAAAGTTTAGAGCTATTGGCTTGCATACTTTGTGATATATTGATATTAGGGTAACAAAAATAGAGACAGTATTTATTAACAGTTGACAGCCCTGATTGCTCGAAAAATATGCATAGTCATATCTGTTATGGTACACATAGCACATACGAAATTTGGTTGAAGTCCAAATGATAGTATAGAAGTTACATGTAGCCTATTTAAAGTTGGACCTCTCAGCAGGCTTATAATCATGTTGGTAGCACTGACGTACATACGTTACTCCAAATTAATATAGAATGTCAGGTACTATACGTGTGCATGGTTTAAAGCTGTCGGCTTGCATACTTTCTGATATATTGGTAATTGGATACAAGAAATTGAGAGCATTTATTAACAGTCGGCAGCCCTGATGGCTCTTAAGAATACGCTCAGTCATACCTGTTTATGGACACATAGCACGTACCAAATTTGGTTGAATTCCAATTGCTAGTATAGAATTTATATGCATTTAAAAATTGGACCTATCAGCAGGCTTATAATCATTTTGGCAACACTGCCATGTATGGCCTTCTGGAAATTAAACTGAAATATTATTGTCTATACGTGTGACAATTTTGAAATAGCTCCCATTCATACCTTCCAAGATATCCAACATAGTGCTCAAATTTCAATTGCGTTTTTTCAGCAGTTGGTAGCACTGACATCATTTTTAAGTACAGCATTGAAATATTCAGGTATAGATCTTTACTCCTACCAAATTTTGTTTCGATTGTTGCAGCCGTTTAGGAGTTGATATTAGGGGGGGGGGGGACACACACACAGCCAGACAGAAGGACAGACAGGCAGACAGACAGATAGACACACATTTGCCCGGATCGATCTCATAAGTCTACTTTTTCCTCATTTTTGCAAAATGTGAAAAGTTGTTGTTGTTGTTGTTGTTGTTGTTGTTTGAGTCTTCAGTCATTTGACTGGTTTGATGCAGCCCTCCATGGCTCCCTGTCTTGAGCTAATCGTTTCATCTCTACATAGCTACCACACCCTACATCCGAGGCAATCTGTTTAACATATTCTAACCTTGGTCTACCCCTAGAGTTCTTGTCCTCAACCCTTCCTTCCATAACTAAGCTTGCTATTCCTGGGTGTCTTAGTATGTGTCCTACTAACCTATCTCTTCTCTTCATTAGCAGTCGCCAGAAACATCTCTCCTCTCCCACTCGTCTTAATACCTCTTCGTTTGTCACCCTATCTACCCATCTGATCTTCATCATTCTCCTGTAACACCACATTTCAAATGCTTCAATTCTCCTCTTTTCTGCTGCACCAATAGTCCAAGTTTCACTTCCATAGAGCGCCACGCTCCAGACAAAGGCTTTCAAAAATGACTTCCTAATACCTAAATCTATATTCGATGTCAACAAATTCCATTTTTGTAGAAAGGCTTTCCTTGCATGAGCCAACCTACTTTTTATATCCTCTTTGCTTCGTCCATCACTGGTTATTTTGCTTCCTAAGTAACAGAATTCTCCTACTTCCTTCAGCTTTTCACCTGCCAATTTGATGTCCATAGAGGTTTCTGATTTATTTCGGCTGCAATCCAGTAGTTTTGTTTTACATTTATTAATTTTCATAATGTATTCATTCCGTAAGACGGACTCCATACCATTCAAAAAAATTCCTCTCGGCACGCCGGAAGGCGGAGGTAGATTTCACCGGGCAAACTAGGGGATAGGCTATAATAGGCAAAATATGCAGGTTTTCGTAGGAGGATCAGACCTCATTTATTGCGAGAAAATATTTTACAATTGGAGGTTAGTTAACATGTTTTCGTCTTTCTATGCATACTATTAACATTTTACTGTCTTATGGGGATGGTAACCTTCTTGTCATTTGGGGTTAATTAGCCTACTTTCGATTTTTGCAAAAAATGAAAGTAGACTTATGAGATCAACACAGGGCGAAAAAAGTGTGTCTGTCTGTGTGTGTGTATGTGTGTGTGTGAGTCTGTGTGTGTGTCTGTGTGTGTGTGTGTCTGTGTGTGTGTGAGTGTGTGTACTCTGAATGTCTGTCCCCCCCTATCAATTCGAACACGGTGAATGCGAATTGAACGAAATTTGGTACAAAGGTAGCACTAGCAAAGGACACCTCAGTGTCATGTTTTATATCGCCGCCATCTTGACGGAAACGTAATGGCGGCCACACAAATGTTCAAAGCTTAAATCAAATTACGATTAACCTAATCATCCGATCTCTACCAAATTTTGCAACAACATACCTTTATAGAGGAAGCATCCTTTGACCAAATAACTAGATCATAAGCCTAATAGTTTGCGGATGGCGGCCATCTTTGTGTGAAAATCAATTCCCCCTATTAATTCAAACACGGTGAAACCAAATGGAACGAAATTTGGTACAGAGGTAGCACTAGCAAAGGGCACCTCAGTGTCATGTTTTATATCGCCGCCATCTTGACAGAAACGTAATGGCGGCCACACGAATGTTCAAAGCTTAAATCAAATTACGATTAACCTAATCATCCGATCTCTACCAAATTTTGCAACTACATACCTTTATGGAGGGAGCATCCTTTGAGCAATCTAATAGGTTATTAGCCTAATAGTTTGCGGGTGGCGGCCATCTTTATGTCAAAATTGATTCCCCCTATTAATTCGAACACGGTGGAACCGAATGGAACGAAATTTGGTACAGAGGTAGCACTAGCAAAGGGCACCTAAGTGTCATGATTTATATCGCCACCATCTTGACTGAAACGTAATGGCGGCCACACGAATGTTCAAAGCTTAAATCAAATTACGATTAACCTAATCATCCGATCTCTACCAAATTTTGCAACTACATACCTTTATGGAGGGAGCAATCTTTGACCAATCTAATAGGTCATTCGCCTAATAGTTTGCGGATGGCGGCCATCTTTGTGTCAAAATCGATTCTCCCTATTAATTCAAACACGGTGAAACCGAATGGAACGAAATTTGGTACAGAGGTAGCACTAGCAAAGGGCACCTCATATTCATGTTTAATATCCCTATAACACGTTGTATTTCAACAAGCTACTACAACCAACATTCAATCATACTCCTTGAAAAGGACAAAGAGTTATAACAATACCCATGCATTTAGGAGAAAGTAGGCTATATGTTCTTTACTGAACATCTTGTTTTTATACTTGTGATCACACTGTCCTTATGCAAGGTTTGGAACTAATGTGTAACTATCTAACAGTCTGTTACTTCTTCACGCAAAATTTTATCTCCCGCAGAGATGTTGGTTGGTTCCTCAGTTTAGGGGGCTGCGACAAGGTGGTCATGTAACCCCGTGTACATTGGGTGTGTGTAGAATCTGTCTGATAAACGGTGTTATTTGTGATGACTGTATTAGTCTGTAATTCAGGTAAGGTCTGCAGACGGTCAATTTTAAGTAGTAGTACCTAATTCTATACCAAATACTAACGTCGACGACACCTAGCTGTGAAATTGGCTGCTAGATGCCACCGCAACCAGCAACTTGCAACGAACGTTGTAACTTCCCCTCCGAAGGAAAGCATGCTGACGGATTTTTAGCGCTCTTAGAAAATCCGGCGACTTTGTCCGGCTTTGAACCAGCACCTTGGGCATAGAAGTTCAGCATGCTACCAGTTAGCCGCTTCCCTCATAGTCAGATGGAACAAGAAGTTCCGTGACGAACTAAAGAGCCTACTTTTCTTAAAATTAAGATTCATGCCATAGATTAATCTACAGTATATGAACCTATCTAGAATAATGACGAAATTAAGTGGGTAATATCGAAATGTCTTAATTAGTCCGAAATAAGGTATACTAGGCATAATGTAGCCTAATAGAGCAATACAGTTGGCAGCTCTGGTGACTGAATATATTCTTACTTCCATCTCCTAAGGTACAGAATACAAAATGTGGTTGAAGTCCAAAGGACGTTACATGGATTTAGACATTGGATCTATTAGTACACGTAAAAGCATGTTGGCAACAATGTCATGCGAGTGCTGGTCAGAAATAATCTGAAATATTATATATTTTTGTGCCAATTTTGGATGAAATTCATTTGTTGGTATAGAAGTTACATGTATTTAAAAATTGGTCCTATCAGCAGGCTTAGAATCATGTTGGTAGAACTGACGTATATAAGTTACTCCAAATTAATGTAAAATGTCGGGTAATTTACGTGTGCATAGTTTAAAGCTGTCGGCTTGCATACTTTCTGGTATATTAGGATACAAAATAGAGAGCAATTATTAACAGTTGGCAGCCCTGGTGGCTCTTAAGAATACACTCAGTCATATATGTTTATGTACACATATTACATACAAAATTTGGTTGAAATCCAATTGATAGTGTATAAGTTATATGCATTTAAAAATTGGACTTATCAGAAGGCTTAAAATTATTTTGGCAACGCTGTCATGTATGGCCACCTGGAAATTAAACTGAAATAGTATTATCTACATGTGTGCCAATTTTAGAATAGCTCCCATGTATACCTTCCAAGATATCCAACATGGAGCTCAAATTTCTAGTGCGTTTTTTTTGCAGTTGGTAGCACTGGCATCTTTTTCAAATATGGGCCTGAGATATTCCGGTATACATCTTTACTCATAATACATTTGGTTTCGATTGCTGAAGCCGTTTAGGAGTTGATAGGGACACACACACACACACACACACACACACACACACAGCCAGACAGAAAGAAGGACAGACAGACAGACAGACAGACAGAAGGGCAGACACATTTACCCGGATATATCTTATAAGTCTACTTTTTCCTCATTTTTGAAAAGTGTGAAAAGTAGGCTAAAAATGAATGTGATCTCGTCAATGGCGTTGTCTTGGCAACCTCTGATAAATCATCCCTTATCAATTTTAAAGCGTTGTTATGGTACCTCTGATGGCACTTATCATTTTTAGCCTATTTTCAATTTTGAAAAAATAGGCTTATGAGATCACCTTTTGTCCGTGTGTGTGTGTGCGTGTGTGTGTGTGTGTGATTCGTGTGTGTGTCCCCCCCTAATAAAATCTAAACGGCAGGAGCGATTTCAATGAAACTCGGAAAGTTCATAGCACTATTCCCGGCGACCTCGACCGTGCCCTTCAAATTTTGTTACGACTCACCAATCCAACATGGCGGCTGTGCGAAATATTTCACCAGCATTCAATATCTCCGAAACTATTACCGATATTACCCTGACATTTTCTATGGTGATAGAGGGAACTACTATAAGTTTACTTATGTGACTTTTGAAAACCTGGTAACTACAAAACCAACATGGCGGCCAAGCGAATTTGCGACTTTTAAATAGACGTTTCTCGCGATTTGACCAACCAAACGCTATGAAACTTGGTACAGTATATGTTTATATACATTGTAATACACCGACATCTAACTTCGTTCAATTGTTTACATAATCACAAGATGGCGGATGTGCGAAATATTTCACCGGCATTCTATATCTCTGAAACAATTAGCGGTATCTCCCTAAAATTTTGTACGGAGATAAAGGCCACTACTGGAAGTCCATCTATAAGATTTTCAAAAACCGGTTAACTACAAAACGAACATGGCGCCCAAGCGAATTTGAACATTTTAAATAGACCTTTCTCGCGATTTAATGTTCCAAGCGCACTGAAACCTGGTACAGGAAATGTTTATACACTTTGTAATCCACTGGTATCTAATTTAGTTCAATTGTTTACATAACCTCAAGATGGCGGCAGTGCGAATTTTAAAATTAAGTTTTTATTTCTTGTGATGTAGTCATGCGATCGAAGTGAAAGTTTGAATAATGAACCTACGCAATAATTTTCCTTTAATGGTACATGACTCTATGGCCTATACATTTAACAATCCAACATGGCGACCATCCGAAATATTTAGACGATACTGAATATCTACGAATCTATTTTAGCAATCAAACTGCATTTTTTAATGTTCATAGTGTACCCATGCGTATAATCTCGATGGAAAATATGCTTCTGCCTCCAGCTAGCTTCAGGTCTCAGGCGTGTACCGTCTCCCCAATTGAGCAGTGCATATTTTGGATTTGAGGCTACAAGGTATCAACTCTACAATAATAAGGCACAACTCTATTCTAAAACTTTAATCCAGTAAATAAAATCATGGCTTTAACAAATAAAACAATCCCCATAACCATAAAACAAAAGCAAACAAAAATTACTTTCCACAATCCATCAATATGAGCATAACATAATCATAATAAATCATATCATACCACAAAGCTTTACCCTTATGTGAGCTTCACAAAGATATTCTAGTGCGCTGATGCACGTACAACTTCACAAACAACATTTACATTGACATACTACTGTCATCCAATGTGACTTCTTTAATTTCACAAATTAATTATTCCTTAAACCTCTTTAATTTTGACAAATATGTGTACCGTGTGTGTTTTGATCTTTCTCTTCCCACCAAATGCGTCATGCATTAGCCTATTCTGGTGTTGCACCGCAAACTACGTGCAACTCCATATTTATGTAAGCTACCCCTACTCCACTATTTATATAGTCCCACTGCATGCTGTTGTGATTTCATATTAAAGACGTTAAATTATAGCTGTGTCGGGTGGTACAATAAGACTACCTTGCGTGCGTAGCCTGTGGCATCTGGTAACCAACTTCATTAACTTGGCGTCAGTGACAGTGCAAATACATCGTCTAACCATTCGTCAGATAGCTAAAATAAGGAATCATCAGGATGATCCATAATTATCCATGTGTTCTTAAACCACATGGCTACGTTACTCAACATAACAATATTTCAATACATGTCATTACAGGGTCTAAATCTGTTCTTTTCAACTTGTATTTACGGTTCATCTGACCGTCTCTCCCAGACCCTCTACCCGAGCGGTCGGTATACAATAGAATGTGGAATGGGGTTCCAACAATTATCTCGCCCCTCGCTTCAAGTTTGAAGGCTTTCCTCACTAAGCAGTAAAGATTTACAAGACAAATGCTGTTGTCCGAACGACACACATATCACAAAGGATCTTAATTGAATAGTATGCAAACAGGTAGTGAATGAGCTTTATAATTATTCCTGCCCCGAGGATAAACTATTTACTGGCACCAACACAGGTCCATTCAACATGAAGGTACGGGGTTCGCAACACATTAGTCTCATAGGCAACCGTGGTCTTAAATAATATGCGGTCAGCCCCAAATGCTGCCGGTTTTTGAGGTTCGCTTCAATAAGCCGAATCACTCACAATAAGTTCTCGGGGAACCAATTAGAGTATTGAGGTGTCCTCGTTTGCCTCATACCTAATCAAGGGATTCCAACCCGGAACATTTATATCCTTCATCAGAGTTAGGGTCCAACACTACAACTCTGGCACAAAGTATTCCTCCGCTATGCCCCCGGCATAGGAGATTTCATACGTAGAATATACCACCTGCCTCCTTTAACTAATGTACGACCTCCGCCCTATAATATTAAGAGAAATCTATCAATTTACTCTATAAGCTTCTCATATAAGCTGCAAATTCAATTCACTAAAAGCTCTTTCATTCCTGGCCTAATTATTGAATATTAATACAATATTCTGATATAAAACTTATTTCCTTAATTACCGTAATGTAATCTTACTGTATCATCTTACTGCTTAGATCGATAAGTCTTGCAATTAGCGTAATTATTTCTCGCTTACAACATTTATTATTTCCTGATGCGTTCATTCATACTTTTAATATTCATTATTATTATTATCATTAATCTCACTGACATAAATGACCAAAATCATTCCTTATTATATTTTCACATAAATTACCAAGAATCCGACACAACTAAACGTCTTAAAAACTCGAACAATCGTGTTCGTTGCATTTACATAACTGATTGCCATTCTTAATTGATATTGGTAACGATTACTCCACTTAATGATGCAAATTAACATCTCAACTTTATGAAAATCAACACAATAATGATTAAACCTGGAGGATCTACCTCCTAATCTGATTTTTACTGGCATCTTTACTGAAATCACCAACATGCAGTGTCCTATGTTCATTAATTAAACATAATTTGCGGGGTACTCACATATCTCTACAGGCTCCTTATGGTGGCTCCAACCAATCATATTCTTCCAGTTGGCCTGCCATTTGCAGGTTTAACGTGACATATTTATCTTGAATACACACATTTTATGACACATATTTTCTGTTAACAACACGGCACGTTGCATTTCTGTAAGGAAGCTATCGCTCCCACACATGTGATACTTTATAACACTTATTCAATCACTACTTTAAAAGATATTTTACATATGCTTTACACATAACACACGACACTTTATACACTTTTCATTGTTGAAATTCCCTAGCAAAGATCAAAATTGCAGGTATCGATAGCATCTCCCGTGCTCCTATCAACTCCTGATTGAAAGTCTGGTTTACCTGCTCTCGGAATTCACCAACAGTTCTTATCCATACTCCTCCGGTAAGCTCCCTGCGTTGCATAAATAGGCTAACTTCCGTCCTGAGCGTGGTTATTTGGTATACTTATGACACTACCAACTGCTTCGTAACGTTTCTTTTAGTGCATTCCATCGTAATTACACATATACGATCAGTCAATATGTTACATTGCGCTTACACTGTGCATAACTTTACATAGATTATTATTTACAATAGTTCTGCAACTTATTTCACACGTTGCTTCCTAAATGAACACACATTGTTCATACTGTTTACAAAACTGTGTAGCGATTACTATTTTCCACTCTCGGTGACAAACTATGTCCAACTTTGTAAACTGCGTTAAGACTGGCTGCAATACTGGCGTGCGCCTGGCATGATGACTGCGTAAGACTGACTGCAAACTGAGCTTCAACTGAGCCCTCCGTCAAGGGTCGACTCCCTTATATTGGATTCCCACGAAAAGTAGGGCGAAATTTTCCCGCGTCATCTCGGCTCCTCTCACAGCGTGATTCTGGTCTCGAAACCATGATCATCGGCTTCCTTTGTCATCACAGATCCCAGAACTACCTGCGTGCAGAAGAATCGCTCGTCCAATTAATTAATATTAATTCCTTTCTCCATGGCTTGGGGACGCTATCTTATGGGGAATCCCAGGCAACCTTCTCAAAACTCGCCGCGAACAATGATAGTTCTACGGTCCTTCCGCACTTCCTTAATATGCGTCAATTTTGCAGATTAAAGGCTCTAAAATTAGCCTTTTGGCAAAAGATTCACCTGTGGACAACTCTCAAGTCAATCCGTTACTCCAATCACGAGTAATCAATGATTTTCCTGGCTATCTTTCCCCACCAAGCTCAATGCTATTCTCCGTCGGGGAAGAACTGGGTCATTATTCAGGCCCTCACCCTCTCCCAGACGACATAACGAGGTCAGAGAGATGGACGTGGCTCCACTGAACACCTCCCACAATTCTGGGCCAATTTGTAAAAATGTCAACTCTGCACTTGCAGTGTTCCAAGCCCCATATAGCCTACACCAAGTAGTCTAATAATGCAGTATTCTGCTCCTTTTCCCTTCATTATTTTAATAAATAATGTCATTGCAACTGAAATCACACCAGTGATTTAATATACACTTCTCTCGAGGTTTTTTTTACCATGAAACTCCCTCCACAGACTTCGGGTTCATTCCCTGGTGGAACCTTTACACTGAGATCACAGTCTCTGAGAACCACGTTCGATTCCAGTCAGCATAACCTCCTCGGGTTCAATAGGGACTATGAACTTAAGTTCACCTGTAGGACTTTAAATAACCTGGTGATCACAAACCCAACATGGCGGTGACGCGAATTATAAATATTCACATGGGCGTTTCTCGCAATTTAACCAGCCGCGTGCAGTGAAACTTGGTACAGTAAATCTTTATCCGAATGTTAATCCACTGGCATCTATTTTTTTCAATTGTTTCCATAACCTCAAGATGGCAGCTGTGAAAATTTTTTAAATCTCTTGTTTTTTCTTGTGTCCTAATTTTGCGATTGAAGTTTGAATACTACACGTTCACAATAATCTGCATGTAACAGTACATAACTCTAGGACCTACATATATAAAATCCAACATGGCGACCATCCGAAATATTTAGTCGGTTCTCAATATCTACGAATTTATTACAGCAATCAAACTGAAATTGTGTGTGTTGATAGTGGCAATTAACATAAGTAGGATATATGAAAATAGGCTGTATAGTTCTTCACGGAACTACTTGTTTAACATTCCGAAATCATTTTTCTCATCCCTTGGCGTAATGGTGGGTCATATCAAAAATTCTTTCAGACAAAAGTTTTAGGTAATTATTAGGGGAATAGTTTCCATTTTGTACGGTTTTGGTATTGTGCCTATTAAGAGAGATATGATTAATGTTTCCCGAAAAACCCACTTTTTTTCCACCCCTTTGGTCAATGGTTGGTGCTATCAAAAAATTTATTTGACATAAAATTTTGGCACTTATCCGACACATATTATGTACTTTGAATGGATTCGATATTTCACGTATTAAGAGAGTTATAGTGAAATTTCACTTTTTCGAAAAAAGCCCCCCATTTTCACCCCCTTCGACCGATTTTGCCCATTAACGAACTCGACCGAGATTTTATAGGGATACATATTATGTAAAAAATTCAAAGTGATTGGTGCAAAATTACGGCAGTTATCGTGTCCACAAGAAACTGATATATATATATATACATAAATTATATATAAACTTTTGAACTGACGGTGGTTTTGGGGTCTGGGGGATGTGAAACGCGAAGATATGTCGAAATTTTCCGGAAGTCGAAACATGGTACCCATTGCAATAGTTAGCTTTCTAATGAAATCTACCTAACTAATTCAAATCCTCAGGCGTTTTGGCCAAGATGACGATGTCATCGGCAAATCTCAGAGTTGAAATTATTTCTCCTTGAATCTTCACTCCCACTTTAAAGTGAAAAGTAGGCTAAAAATACATTATTAGGGACACAACTTGTTTTCGGATCGATGTCTTCTTGTTCACTGAAAACGATGAAATCCGTCCCATTTAACCAATCACCGGATTCTTTCCGGAATCGTTCTTCTCTTCTTCCTGCACTCCCCCATTTTGCTGTCAATATTATGGGATATAAACTTAATTTTATTCCTGGTTAGCTCCTACACATGAGTGTCAGTGAGAGTTGTAGGATCAAATTTATTCATAACATATGGAAATGTGACGTCTGTACGGCACTCTTTACGACATGACTGCCACGTGTTGAAAAATTCTTCTCGCAGGAAGGCCCACATAGTCACTGAAAATAAGAAAATAAACCATCATGCTCATTCGTGCGCAACTAAACCACTACAGATCCTGAATCTACATTAAATTTCCTATCGAATGACGTTTAAAGAAAAGTGGCACTATGAGGCACTCATAAAGTAAATAATTTATTTAGTGCAGAAAACTTGTATAACGCATACAAGTGCGAACACATACCTCTTTTCACTACTCCATGAGCCGCAGAAGACAACACCTCGTTGAACTCACTAGGATCACAACGTTCCGTGCACTCCGACACCTCCTTTCAAATGAGCTGATGACTGCCAAAAATACGTTTTTGCACCTATCCCCTCCCTCCTACGCACCAGACAGCGGAAAGGAAGGCCGATTGTCACCATCTGGTTTGTTCAATATCGAATGAGCCCGTTTTCGCTTTCATTTGCGGCAGTGAATTTTTTCCACCTAGATATGGGATTCGACACACTGTGCGACTGTCTGAAGACCGGGAGAAATGGTGAAGAATGAGTGAACGCCTCCACGGAGATCACGATTCTCGCGATTGAGTCCACCTGGTTGCGTAGTGGCTACCACTCTTGATCTTGCACATTCAGATTACCATCCTTTTCGATCCAAGGCCCGTTTCTTGAGTGGTATAATTTCGAAAACACTGAAGCTGTGGAAGTGTTTCTCACCGAATTTTTCGTATCAAAACCCTGAGACTGGTACCGTCACGGGATTTGAAACCTCGCTGATAGATGGCTCAGGATCATAGAATCTGATGGTCTCTACTTTGAAGAATAGTTAAATTTCTTGTCAGAAAAGTTTTCCAAATAAAATTTTCTTAAAAAATCGACTTTACTTATTATGAGACATCCCCTGTACTATCACCCATACATGTAGGCATAGGTTTAATAGCCTAAGTCAGGGCCATCCAAACAGCGCTCCCTGAGCGCGTTAGCGCTTTGGTCGCGCTCTAAGCCAGTGCGCCGCATTCTTTGGTGGAAGGTAGTTTCGTTAGGGGTGGGAGGAGCTTGGCTGGCTGAGCGCGTCTAGTCGCTTGTCTAGTCCAATGCGCATTGTTGACAGCGTGTAAATAAGTCAGTTTCGCAGTGGTCATGACTGAACATCATATTAAAAAAGGAGTGGCGAAGCAGCAGCCCTTAAAGCAGAATGGGAAATTTAATTTTTCTGTAGAGCTTTTAAAGGGCATGCCAAATGTTTAGTATGTCACCGAGATTTAATGTGTTTAAAGAAACAAAATTTGGAACGGCACCGCAGTGCCAACCATAGGGATGATTACGGTGATTTGACAGACGCCAGTCGCCAATCGAAGTTGAAAGAAAATTTCAAGCACCACTTTTCTGTAAGTATTATTGTTTTAATTTTAAAATGCTTGTTTATAATGTGCCCAACTGGTCACGGCACAATGGCATCGAACTCAGGTCCTATCTGAGAAGACCAGGCACATGACTCTAACTAGAATCGAACCATTGATCTCTGAGGAGGAACAGTTTTAGGGAACCCGAAGAGCAATGTGTTAAAATATGACATATAATAATGTAGCATGATTTCACGACCAGTATGTAAATATCATAGCAGTTTTAAGATGAAGAATTGTAAGCGAATGCAAGCAAATATACGTTTTCGAGGCATATACGAACGAGAGCAGGCCAGTTGACGTTTTGCTAATTGCAGTTGGAAAATGGGTGGAGACCGTAGACGCCAAGGGACCTACTTTCGTCTGGAGCGAAGAGACAGCTCAAAATTAATGACCCGGGTATTCACCGCTTGACAACGATGGAACCTAGGGTAAGGATGAATGCCCACGGAAATTAATTAATTACAGCCAAGTGGAGCATTAAAATTGAATGAATGGTACACCCAGATGAATATATTTTAGGAGAGATAATTTAGGAATGATTTTACACCTAAATTAAAGCCTATATCTCCAAATGAACGCGTTACTACCGAGCCTACGCTCGAGAGGAGTGATTTGGTGACCAGTCAATGGGGAATCAACTTGATGGCGTCCTGACGCGCTGGACTAAGGCAATTAATTGTAATTAATTGGCCGAAGCGATCGCCGGCACGCGAACGTTTATGAAACCTCCACACTTAAATAAACAAGGTGTATATGGCATTTCGGCTGAAAAGGTATTATTTCAAGCAAGGAGTCGCAGCCACATGTCCGGTGGACTATATTTTACGAGAAACCTTTATAAGGAGGGAGCAGTGCAGACCAAGTCAGTCGTCTTGAGTCGTCTACAGTAGCGAGTTGTCTTATTGTCTTCAGTCTGTTCTCAAGAATACACGTAACTAATACGCTGCCAGTAAGAGCGCGAAATGTTAAAGTATCAACGCTCAGCCGTCGAAGAACAATAGAAGCAAGTCTTACAGCTTCATAAGTAATCATGAAGTGCGTCGAAGTAATTTAATACAGATATGTATCTATTATCTGACGAAAATAAAAATTCGCCACAGCGAAAGAGGAACTTATAATGTTTTTGAACATTTCATATACCGGGAGGTATTGTCAGAATTGTATATGACATTATCATCAGGATCACTACAATGATGGTAGCTTGGGAAAAATCGCCACTTAATCGTGACAGTGAGCTGAACGATATTGCAGGTGACGAGGATCGAACGTCCGTAAACGCTGTTAAACTTTCACGGAGACCAGCGGTTGGCGTAATTGCATCGCATCTCTGAGATCAGGCGTAGGAAGAGTCCGAGTAAGGATCGACCTGTGAAATAGTGAATAAGTGTACTTAAATTGTGTAATAGTGATTTAAAAGTGTTCATGTGTATAGTGATTAATATGCATTGTGTAAATGTGAAAGAGGCCACTGATAAGAGTATGTATATCATGTGGGAAATGTGTGAAGTTAAGTGTTGTGAAATATATAACATGATGGCTTAAATCAAGCGTCATGGTAGGCCTGAAGCTGAAAGGCTGGTACCATCCAGCGAAAATAAAAAGTGAGTACCAATTTACAATGTTGTTATAACTAAATAGTTCACCATATAACGATGCATCACTTTGAGACTAAGATGTAACAGTCACTGATTGAACGAGTTTTCACCACTCGTCTTGAATAGAATATGGCTTGGAAGGTGATTTGTTTAGGGCCATTCAGGCCGAAAATAGGGATGGATGTAACGGTAACGTTAAATGAATAACAATAATAATAATAATCTGGGGTCGGCAACAATAAAGTAATAGGCATTTTTGGCCTAAATAATGTTCAAGATGTGTCATGTCTAATATAAAGATACTGTATTTTGGTAAACAGTAAGAAAGTAACGTGGAATATAACGAAATACGAGAGTTTTTCAGTGTCAGTAAACTGTTGAATGAATAATTGATATGGTCAATCCTTAGGATTATATTTGAGGACCATTAAGGTAAAGTAAGGCAGTAAATTTATACATTGTTATTAGGAGCTATTAAAAGCTTTGGCTTAAGTGTTATTACAGAGAGAACGCGGGTGCCTTAATAATTGAGTCATCTATGTGAAGTATTGTTTGAAGCCGCATATAGCGTGCAGAATTATCGTAGAATCCAGTGATTTACGTAAATAAATATTGCGGGGACCAATCTAATATAGCTTGCGCGTTAGGTGAGAAGTTGGCTAATCTACGAGTAGTATCGCCCTTGTGCATTCTCTATTATTCGCAGCGAATTGGACAGAGCCTGTCTGTATCCAACGCTTGCATGAATTATGGCCACGAGTGATGTCCGTTGAGACTCCGTGAGCATGTGTATAAATGATCTACCCTGAGAGGTAAGGATCATATTCGTCGTTCAGGAAACGCAGATTTCCTCATGTTAATTGTGACAGCTGCTGGTGAGAATCCTGTGTTCTCACTATGATGCGCGTCCAAAAGCCACTAGTATTCACCATAGAACGGCAAGGCTATCACAGGAATCCATCCCCAGCCATGAATGTTAATAAGGAGCCAGTTGAGCCCGATACACTCTAATGATAGGTGTTAAATAATTAAATGACTCAATTACTTAGGAACAACACATAGCGTATCCCTGCTGTAATGCAATTGTAAACAAACTTGACCTTGACAGCAGATTAGAGAAGTGGGTTGTCCCACTGAGTCGAGCGGCCATCTTGTGCAGCTTGCCGGAACTAATTTTATTGCCTGCTGGGGAAAGGGAACGTCGGTCCGCCAGTCCTTTAAATTATGGTCACAGTAGGACACTGAAGAATCTCGATATGTCAATATGCAATTAAGATATGAGTGTAATGATGATGCCAATTGAATTAAATGATGTGTTGCAACTCACATACATTGTTGAATCAAAGAAATCGGATAATATTTGGCCCAGTTATTCTCTGAAGAGGAACACTGAACCAAATAAGTTGTTAGGCATCTTTTTAGAATGCATTTTAGCCAGTTCACGCTAATTTATGCAGACGGGTATGTGATTTCTAAGAACATGACACATTTGTAACGATAATACTTCCGACAAGACCCAGAAAATCGTTGTATGGTGAAACTATAAATATTTCTATCTATGTTTATTTTGGAAGGGAAATGTACCACTTTTTAAAGCGTTTCATAGTGATGGAAAGAAGGAGGATGATTCACACGACACAACAAATATTTGTTAATTAAGGCATAAAATAATGAATTTATGCTAATCAAAGTAAATGCCATAAGAAACGGAGTAATGTTTTATTAATGTCAATTTGATGTGATATGTGACTTTTGTGTTATGATACTCCAGTTAAGTAAAATTGTGTCACATGATGAACACTATGGAAACCCATGGAAGTCTGAAAGTATCAATGATAGGATGCTAGAAATAGATTTGAGTGCAGTATTGCAATAATGAAGAAGAGACTCACAAAATAACCCTATATTAATTGTGGGAATTAAATATAATTTGTCCTTTATTTGTATTTGTTGTATAGCCATGATTTTATAGCAGTAAATGTTTTATTTTAGGAATATGTTGTGTATTTCATGTAGAGTAGTTACCTGGTAGACTCAAAACCTGAGCATGTTGTCGTATGGTGGGCAGGAACGTCCCATACCTCGAAAGCCGTGAGTTAGCTGGGATACGAACACATGTTCCACATGATGACAGTTGGGTACAATAAACAAACAAACAAATGACTTAATTAACTGAAGAACACTAAAATTGTTACTTGCCGAATTTTTGTCCGACAGGAGATAGAGGAGAGTGAGGTTGGTGGACCCAATTTACGAGCAAGCTACAAATGTTCGATGCGAATTGCCAAAATTGTGAAACCCTTCGCGGAAGGGAATTTAATCAAGGAGTGCCTAATTGACGCGGCGGCATGTGTTCTTCCTATGGAGCTAGTTGAGAAATTAGAAAAAATCTCACCCTGTAGGTGCATGTGAGGTATATTTTTATGGTAAAACAGCCATATCAATATGATGTCAACAATCCCACAAAAACCGTCGACCGCTCGACTGTACGTACGTATCTTGTCAGTGCGGTCGGAACATCGTCCGTCTGTCTCAGGTCTAATCGCTGCCACAGTGTACTGGTGGTAGGGGGAAGGAGCGCTAGTCTAATTGCCCAGTGCTCCCCGAGCGCGGCCGTGCTCTCAGATTGTAATGACTGGATGGCCCTGGCCTAAGTGTAGTCTAAATGATCTCATGATGATTGTTTCGGATCGCAACTGGTCATCTTAGTGTATTTATTATTATTATTATTATTATTATTATTATTATTATTATTATTATCTTATATATAAAAGTGAAAGTCTGTATGTATGTATGTATGTATGTATGTATGTGGGTGGGTGGGTTGGTTCCGTATACAAATTTACACCGTTTCACCAATCTCAACCAAATTTTGCATACACATAGTTTAGGACCCAGAAGGAACCGCTGGCTACATGAATTTTCGATAGACTTTCACATTATTCTGATTTCGGCACTTTTGCACTCAAGCACAGGCTAATCAAATCATAAAATATACTCATGAAGGAATGGCAAGGCAGATAGTTTCCATGGCAACATAGCTCAAGTCGAGACACGGCCGACTGGATGCCATTTGCGCTCTGCACTACCGGTATAGAAAATGAGGATCTTTACTTGAAATCCTGTTAGTTACTCAACTGCTCACAAAGCACTGTCAACCGAGTATAGCATAACAAAGACTTGACACTATCTACTAGATATTTGTCAAATACCACTCACACACTCACTCACACATTCATCACGAAATCTCAGAAACAACCCAACGGATTGGAATGAAATTTGGTATGCAGCTTCCTCAAGGACCCCAAACGCCCACTAAGAAAGGATTTTTGGGTATTCAGGTTCTAAAGGGGTGTTAAGGGGGTAGACCTGCATTTCATTGAATAGCAATATCTCCCGATTGGTTTCATTGGGGGATGTGATACTCGGCATATAAACTCATCATTAAAAATAAGAAGACACGGGTCTGAGTGTTTTTCGATGTGGTGTATATTATGAGGTGTAAGGGGAGAAAAGTGGGGGTTGAAAGATTCCTAACGGAACCTGTATCTCTTAAACGACATAGGCGAGGAGTTTGAAACTCAGCGGAAAAAATCAGCAAAAAATAAGTAAATAGGTGTTTGACCGTTTTTTTCATAAATCCAATTTAAGGGACCCATGGGGAGGGGTGAAATTCTGGGTAAAAAAAACAGGAAAGAAAGTGTCCTAACCGATTGACTCACTCGCTCTTCAAAATCAGGGGGAAAAACTGCTTAAAAAGAAGTATATGTGAGTTCGACAGTTTTTTGATAAATCAAATTTAAGGGGTTCATCGGGAGGGGTGAAATTCTGAAGAAAAAAAATCCTCTCGGCACGCCGGAAGGCGGAGGTAGATTTCACCGGGCAAACTAGGGGATTGGCTATAATAGGCAAAATATGCAGGTTTTCGTAGGAGGATCAGACCTCATTGATTGCAAGAAAGTATTTTACATTTGGAGGTTAAAAATCGACTTTTTTTCGTTTTTGTATGCATATTTTTATCATTTTATTGTCTTATGCGGATGGTAACCTTCTTGTCATTCGGGGTTCATTTTTATACTTCTGATCACACTGTCCTTATGCAAGGTTTGGAACTGATGTGTAACTATCAGACAGTCTGTTACTTCTTCTCGCAAAATTTTATCTCCCGCAGAGATTTTTGTTGGTTCCTCAGTTTAGGGGCTGCGACAACGTGGTCATGTAACCCCGGTTGTGTAGAATCTGATAAACGGTGTTAATTGTGATGACTGTTTTAGTCTGTAATTCAGGTAAGGTCTGCAGACGGTCAATTTTAAGTAGTAATTCCTAATTTTGTACCATATCCTAACGTGAACGACACCTAGCTGTGAACTTGGCTACTAGATGCCACCGCAACCAGCAACTTGCAACGAACGTTGGAACTTCTCCTCCAAAGGAAAGCATGCTGAGGGTTTTTTAACTCTCTTGGAAAATCCGACGACTTTGGCCGGCTTTGAACCAGCGACCTTGGGCATATAAGTTCAGCATGCTACCAGTTAGCCGCTTCCCACAGTCAGATGGAAAAATGAATGTGATCTCGTGCAATGGCGTTGTCTTGGCAACCTCTGATAGCTCATCCCTCATCAATTTAGAAGCGCTGTCACGGTAACCTCTGATGGCACTTGGCATGTTCTTTAATTCCGAAATCATTTTTCTCTTCCCTTGGCGTAATGGTAGGTCAGATCAAAAATTCTTTCAGACAAAGTTTTAGGTAATTATTAGGGGAATATTTTCCATTATGTACGGGTTTGATATTGCGCCTATTAAGAGAGATATGATTAATGTTTCCCGAAAAAAACACTTTTTTCCACCCCTTTGGTCAATGGTTGGTGCTATCAAAAAACCTATTTGACATAAATTTTTGGCACTTATCCGACAAATATTATGAACTTTGAATTGATTCGATATTTCACGTATTAAAAGAGTTATAGCGACATTTCACTTTTTCGAAAAAAAAAGCCCCCCCCATTTACCCCCCCCCCCCCCCCCCCCCGTTAACCGATTTTGCCCATTAACGAACTCGACCGATTTTTTAAGGGGTTACATATTATGTAAAACATTAAAGTGATTGGTGCAAAATTACGGCAGTTATCGTGTCCACAAGAAACTGATATACAGTGTGGTCCACCAGCCCCTTATTTTTTTTGGAGGAAGGCAACCCAACTAACGCGTATATGACAGTCATCCTAAAAACATTCGTACCTGCTCCTTTACGTCCATTGTACAACTTTACCGTTGAGTACATCCTCGCGAAAATAGTAGAAATCAATAGTGGCAGTGTTCTTTCAATGACCTCAAATATAATGCATGATTGAAACGATCAGAGCTCCGAATGACACCTTCTTACATTTGGACTTGAAGCGTCTATGAATAGACTCAATACGTGTCAGTATTAAACCATGGTTCTCGGTAGCTAAGGTGGCTAAATCAAGAAGTGCTGGAGTAGCGTCAACGATGTCGCATTGTAGTAGGTTCGAACCTTGGACTAGTGCATTTTTTTTCTTAATGTCGTTTATTGTGGATGTATTATGGACGCATATCTATCTGTTCCAACGAGTGATTTTTTTATTAGGTCCTGAAAATGACCGTACTTATCCGATGGTACGCAGCCAGATTGGACGACGACATAATGATCTGTAGAACGAAAGCAAGGTAGCCTATCCTGTATATTCAAGGTAGCAAGTGTTCGAAATTTTGACCACCTTTGTGTAAAGGAAAACTCCAACTCACTCAGACGACCCACATAACAAATAGATCTGTTATGTGGGTAGGCTCACGAATAAATACATCAGACCGAAACTATAATTTCTTTCAACGGCGTCTGTGCGAAAAGCGCTTGCTATACACTTACAGTAATAGTTATTTAGTGAGGTTTTAAGGGGCGGAACTACGAGGTCATCTGCCCCCAAACATTCAGTAAATACAGATAATTATAACATTATTGGTTTTACGTCCCTTTTAAGTGCTCTGGCATTTAGATACGCCGGGGTGCCGGATTTTGCTCCGAAGGGGATCTTCAACGTGAAGGTAAATCTACTGACACGGCTCCCTCGCTTTTGCGCACCCTCAAATGCCAGCTGACTGCGCCAGGATAGGAACCTGCAACTTTCGGCACAGCAAGCGAGAACGTTACCGCTGAGCCTCGTATCAAGGCAGTAATTACAGAACGTGTCATATTATGATTCTGGGATAAATATTGAACTATTAAAATTCTAATTATCACGAATAGAGTCGCCTCCGTTGCGTAGTAGTCAGCGTGATTAGCTGCCACCCAGGACGACCTGGGTTCGATTCCCGGCTCTGCCACGAAATTTGAAACGAGATATGAGGACTGGGACGGGATCTACTCAGCCTCGGGAGATCCAAATGAGTAGAGGTGGTTCGATTCCCACCTCAGCCATCCTCAAAGGGGTTTTCCGTGGTTTCCCACTTCGCCTTCGGGCAAATACCGGGATGTTATCTACCGTACGGCCACGGCCGCCTCCTTCCCTCTTCCTTGCCTATCCCTCCCGATCGTCCCCTCCCTTCCCATCCCTCAAGAGGACCCTGTTCGCTTTGCAGGTCAGGCCACCTGGGCGAGGTGCTGATTCCACCTCCCCAGTTGTATCCCGCAGACAAGATGTTTCAAGCTCCAGGACACTGCCCATAGAGGTGGCAATGATGGGATCCCTCGCTGAGTCCGTGGGAAAACCTAACCTGGTGGGTAAAATCGACTATAAAAATAATAATTATAACGAATAGTATCCATCCATGGTTTTGAACAGTATATAGGGAAAATAACCATTTAAATGAGACAAGAAAATAGCTTTCCCTATCGTCTTCGTAGATAATGTGAACAAAACCAAGTTGAAATCTTGCTGTACGAGGTAGGGAGGGTATAATAAAATAGTTAAAAAGAATTTAAAAATTCTGCCGTTGGATATTCTTGAACCCGGGATCTTCGAAAGAGCGAACGGGCGCAATAACACTTGCACACATTTCAAACACACTCTAGAGGTTTTTGTTGCGCTTCTTATTAACACGTATGGTAAAATATTCAATTATTACAGTTAGATCCTAAATATTGAATGGAATGCATTCATTCAGAACCTGCCATGTTTTCTAATTTACTTAAAACAAGTTTCGCGACCGCTTTGCGTTAATAAGGCGAAAGAACAGCAAATAATGCCCTCAAATGACTGCCCTTCGGTTTTATTTCATACAACTTAGCGTACAAAATGCCAACGTGTGATACACTTCGGTCATACAAGCAGGTGTACTGACGAAGAGAACAGAATCATACAGGATTTTATACCAGCGATCACAGCAGCTTCCTTGCCAGCGAGTGTCGTGTGATACGGGCCTAAAGATATGCTAAGACTTTTTTGTTAAAATTTTATAACAAAACAAGATGTTCGGTAAATAACGTATAGCCTACTTTCTCCTAAATGCATGGGTATTGTTATAACTCTTTGTCCTTTTCAAGGATTATAATTGATTGTTGGTTGTAGTAGCTTCTTACATACAACGTGCTATACGGATATTATACATGAATATGATGCGCCCTTTGCTAGTGCTATCTCTGTAAAAATTTCATTCAATTCATTTTCACCGTGTTTGAATTGATATGGGGAATCGATTTGCACACATACATGGCCGTTATCTGTAAACTATTGGGCTAATGACCTTGTGGTTCAGTCAAAAGATGCTTCCCACAAAAAGGTATGTTGTTGAAAAATTTGGTAGAGATCAAATTATTAGGTTGGTCGTAATTTGATTTAAGCTTTTAACATTTGGGTGGCCGCCATTCCGTTTCCGTCAAGATGGCGGCGATATAAAACATGACACTGAGGTGGCCTTTGCTAGTGCTATCTCTGTACCAAACATCGTTCCATTCGGTTTCACCGTGTTTTAAAAGAGGGGGGGAATCGATTTGCACACATACATGGCCGCTATCCGTACATTATTGGCCTGATGACCTTGTAGTGTGGTGAAAAGAATCTCTATACTTAAAGGTATTTTGTTGCAAAATTGGGTAGGGATCAGATTATTAGGTAGGTCGTAATTTGATTCAAGCTTTTAACATAAGGATGGCCGCCATTACGTTTTGATCAAGATGGTGGCGATATAAAACATGACACTGGAGTGCCCTTTGCTAGTGCTACCTCTGTACCAAATTTCGTTCAATTCGGTTTCACCGTGTTTGAATTGATAGGGGGAATCAATTTGCAAACATACATGGCCGCCATCTGCAAACTAATGGGTTGATGACCTTGTAGTTCAGATAAACGACGCTCGCCATACAAGTATATGTTGTTACAAAATTTGGTAGAGATCAAATGATTAAGTTAGTCGTAATTTGATTTAAGCTTGGAACATTTGGGTGGCCACCATTACGTTTCCGTCAAAATGGTGGCGATATAAAACATGACACTGACGTGTTCTACGCTAGTGCTACCTCTGTACCAAATTTCGTTCAATTCGGTTTCACCGTGTTAGAATAGATAGGGGGAATCGATTTGCACACATACATGGCCGCGATATGCAAACTGTTGGGCTGATGATCTTGTAGTTTGGTCAAAATATGCTTCCCAAGTAAAGGTATGTTGTCGCAAAATTTGGTAGAGATCAGATTATAGGTTGGTCGTAATTTATTTAAGCTTTTAACATTTGGGAGGCCGCCATTACGTTTTCATCAAGATGGCGGCGATATAAAACATGACTCTGAGGTGTCCTTTGCTAGTGCTACATCTGTACCAAATATCGTTCAATTCGGTTTCACCGTGTTTGAAATGATAGGGGGAATTGATTTGCACACATACATGGCTGCCATCTGCAAAATCTTGGGCTGATTACCTTCTAGTTTAGTCAAAAGACGCTTGCCATATAAATATATGTTTTTGCAAAATTTGGTAGAGATCGGATGATTAGGTTATTCGTAATTAGATTTAAGCTTTGAACATTTGGGTGGCCGCCATTACGTTTCCGTCAAGATGGCGGCAATATAAAGCATGACACTGAGGTGCCCTTTGCTAGTTCTACCTCTGTACCAAATATCGTTCAATTCGGTTTCACCGTGTTCGAATTGATACGGGGTGGAGGAGGGGGGGGGGGGGCGACATTCAGAGTACACACACTCCACACACAGACACGCAGTCACACACACAGACAGACACACAATTATTGGCCCTGTGTAGATCTCATAAGTCTACTTTCATTTTTTGCAAAAATCGAAAGTATGCTAATAATACCATGGTTCGATGCAAGCACTGGCGATCAGAATATCCTTCGATATGTTGTTGTTTTGTTTCATTTGAGGGGCTAGAATATCGCGGTTATTTAGCCCCGTTTACTTGGATGTGTGTGTAGAATTTGTCTGATAACCCGAGTTATTGCGGGCTTGTAATGATGTGTTTATTTGCAATTAAGGATTGGGAAGGAGGCGGCCGTGGCCTTAAGATAGAATCCGTCCCGGAATTTGGCCGGATTAGAAGTGGGAAACCACGGAAAACCATTTCCGGGGTGGCTGAGGTGGGAATCGAACCCACTTCTTCTCATATTTGCTTCACGAGGCTACGTGTACCCAATTTCAGCCCTCAGACAAGTATTACATTTCTTGGCAGAGCTGGGAATCGAACCCGGACCTCCGGAGCAACACTTCGATATGTTATGTTAATATTCATGCCAGTTTCTTAATTTTATGCCATTGCAGGTCACGTGGCATAACGTACCAATTAGATCGTATTCTCTTTATAAATCATCAAAATTCAACGTACTCTTCACAAAAATACGTCGTAAGGCAATAAATTTGGCAATGTAGTTACATCCCGACTAAAATCGAATTTGGGATTTCGTTCAAAAAAGTATGCCTGATACTGGATTCGAAGCAGCATTCTACCTGCTCGCGCCCAGCACATACGGTCAGGCTTTAACCCTCGCAGCCACGAACACATGGTAGATTCCGCACGCTAAACGTGCTTTAGTTACTGTAGCCGTCCCACCTCAAACGTTTAAGTCCATCTCAAAGTCTTCAATCACGGTTTATGGTGTTGATTTAACTTTCTACTAATACAGATCACGTGGCGTAAGCTATTAATTCGATCGTATTACGTGTATGTGTGTTATTTCAAGGAGCAGTAAGTCATATGTTAGTAGAATGGGCCATAGTATTTGGCGGGGAAAAGTTTAAGGTCGGTTTTTCTTTGCTAGACCCATGGCCCAATTACATTGCTGTCACACAGTCACAGCGCAGAGCAATATCGACCATCGGGAAAAATGCGATGTTAGTTGGGTTTCATAAAACTAAATAATAAGGGGCGGGTGGACCACACTGTATATGCATATATATACACACATATATATATAAACTTTTGAACTGACGGTGGTTTGGGGTCTGGGGGATGTGAAACGCGAAGATATGTCGAAATTTTTCGGAAGTCGAAACATGGCACCCATTGCAATAGTTAGCTTTCTGATGAAATCTACCTAAAATAGGCTACATAATTTAAAATACTACCATCAACGACACCTAGCTGTGAACTTGGCCACTAGATGCCACCGGAACCATCAACTCGCAACGAACGTTGGAACTTCCCCTCCGAAGGAAAGCATACTCAGGGTTTTTTGGCGCTCTTAGTAAATCCGACGACTTCAGCCGGGTTTGAACCCGCGACCTTGGGCATAGAAGTTCAGCATGCTACCAGTTCCGATACCGAAGTTGCTTCCCACAGACATATGAAAACAGAATGTGATCTCGTGCAGTGGCGTTGTCATAGCAACTGCTGATGGCTCAACCCGTATCAATTAAAAGTAAAGTTGTCATGGCAACCACTCTTGGCACTTGGAATTTTCTTATAATTTAAATCATTTTGCTCACTCCGTGGCGTAATGGTGGGTCATATCGAAAATTCTTTCAGACAAAAGTTTTAGGTAATTATTGGAGGAATATTGTCCATTTTGTACGGTTTTGATATTGTGCCTATTAAGAGAGATATGATTAATGTTTCCCGAAAAACCCACTTTTAGGTAGATTTCATTAGAAAGCTAACTATTGCAATGGGTACCATGTTTCGACTTCCGGAAAATTTCGACATATCTTCGCGTTTCACATCCCCCAGACCCCAAAACCACCGTCAGTTCAAAAGTTTATATATAATTTATGTATATATGTATATATATATATATATATCAGTTTCTTGTGGACACGATAACTGCCGTAATTGTGCACCAATCACTTTGAATTTTTTACATAACATGTATCCCTATAAAATCTCGGTCGAGTTCGTTAATGGACAAAATCGGTCGAAGGGGGTGAAAATGGGGGGCTTTTATCGAAAAAATGAAATTTCGCTATAACTCTCTTAATACGTGAAATATCGAATCCATTCAAAGTTCATAATATGTGTCGTATAAGTGCCAAAAATTTATGTCAAATACGTTTTTTGATAGCACCAACCATTGACCAAAGGGGTGGAAAAAAGTGGGTTTTTCGGGAAACATTAATCATATCTCTCTTAATAGGCACAATATCAAAACCGTACAAAATGGACAATATTCCTCCAATAATTACCTAAAACTTTTGTCTGAAAGAATTTTCGATATGACCCACCATTACGCCACGGAGTGAGCAAAATGATTTAAATTATAAGAAAATTCCAAGTGCCAAGAGTGGTTGCCATGACAACTTTACTTTCAATTGATACGGGTTGAGCCATCAGCAGTTGCTATGACAACGCCACTGCACGAGATAACATTCTGTTTTCATATGTCTGTGGGAAGCGACTTCGGTATCGGAACTGGTAGCATGCTGAACTTCTATGCCCAAGGTCGCGGGTTCAAACCCGTCTGAAGTCGTCGGATTTACTAAGAGCGCCAAAATACCCTGAGTATGCTTTCCTTCGGAGGGGAAGTTCCAACGTTCGTTGCGAGTTGATGGTTCCGGTGGCATCTAGTAGCCAAGTTCACAGCTAGGTGTCGTTGATGGTAGTATTTTAAATTATGTAGCCTATTTTAGGTAGATTTCATCAGAAAGCTAACTATTGCAATGGGTGCCATGTTTCGACTTCCGGAAAATTTCGACATATCTTCGTGTTTCACATCCCCCAAACCACCGTCAGTTCAAAAGTTTATATATATGTGTGTATATATATATGCATATATATCAGTTTGTTGTGGACACGATAACTGCCGTAATTTTGCACCAATCACTTTAATGTTTTACATAATATGTAACCCCTTAAAAAATCGGTCGAGTTCGTTAATGGGCAAAATCGGTTAAAGGGGGTGAAAATGGGGGGGGGGCTTTTTTTTTTTCGAAAAAGTGAAATGTCGCTATAACTCTCTTAATACGTGAAATATCAAATCAAGTCAAAGTTCATAATATTTGTCGGATAAGTGCCAAAAATGTATGTCAAATAGGTTTTTTGATAGCACCAACCATTGACCAAAGGGGTGGAAAAAAGTTTTTTTTTTTCGGGAAACATTAATCATATCTCTCTTAATAGGCACAATATCAAACCCGTACATAATGGAAAATATTCCCCTAATAATTACCTAAAACTTTGTCTGAAAGAATTTTTGATCTGACCTACCATTACGCCAAGGGATGAGAAAAATGATTTCGGAATTAAAGAACATGCCAAGTGCCATCAGAGGTTACCGTGACAACGCTTCTAAATTGATGAGGGATGAGCTATCAGAGGTTGCCAAGACAACGCCATTGCACGAGATCACATTCATTTTTCCATCTGACTGTGGGAAGTGGCTAACTGGTAGCATGCTGAACTTATATGCCCAAGGTCGCTGGTTCAAAGCCGGCCAAAGTCGTCGGATTTTCTAAGAGCGCTAAAAAACCCTCAGCATTCTTTCCTTTGGAGGAGAAGTTCCAACGTTCGTTGCAAGTTGCTCGTTGCGGTGGCATCTAGTAGCCAAGTTCACAGCTAGGTGTCGTTCACGTTAGGATATGGTACAAAATTAGGAACTACTACTTAAAATTGACCGTCTGCAGACCTTACCTGAATTACACACTAAAACAGTCATCAAAATTAACACCGTTTATCAGATTATACACAACCGGGGTTACATGACCACGTTGTCGCAGCCCCTAAACTGAGGAACCAACAAAAATCTCTGCGGGAGATAAAATTTTGCAAGAAGAAGTAACAGACTGTCTGATAGTTACACATCAGTTCCAAACCTTGCATAAGGACAGTGTTATCAGAAGTATAAAAATGAACCCCGAATGACAAGAAGGTTACCATCCCCATAGACAATAAAATGATAAAAATATGCATACAAAAACGAAAAAAAGTTGATTTTTAACCTCCAAATGTAAAATACTTTCTTGCAATCAATGAGGTCTGATCCTCCTACGAAAACCTGCATATTTTGCCTATTATAGCCAATCCCCTAGTTTGCCCGGTGAAATCTACCTCCGCCTTCCGGCGTGCCGAGAGGATTTTTTTTCCACCCCTTTGGTCAATGGTTGGTGCTATCAAAAAACTTATTTGACATAAATTTTTGGCACTTATCCGACACATATTATGAACTTTGAATGGATTCGATATTTCACGTATTAAGAGAGTTATAGCGAAATTTCACTTTTTCGAAAAAAGCCCCCCATTTTCACCCCCTTCGACCGATTTTGCCCATTAACGAACTCGACCGAGATTTTATAGGGATACATGTTATATAATAAATTCAAAGTGATTGGTTCAAAATTACGGCAGTTATCGTGTCCACAAGAAACTGATATATATATATATATATAGATACATATATACATAAATTATATATAAACTTTTGAACTGACGGTGGTTTTGGGGTCTGGGGGATGTGAAACGCGAAGATATGTCGAAATTTTCCGGAAGTCGAAACATGGTACCCATTGCAATAGTTAGCTTTCTAATGAAATCTACCTAAAAATGAAAGAAAATGTCCTGACTCACTCACCCATGATCGCCCAGCCAAAAATATTGAAGTTGGAAACATGTCATTTTCGGGATATGTTCGTTGTATGTCAAAACCATACACTAAGGGAGGATTTTTGAATATTCAGGCTCTAAAGGGGTCTTAAGGGGGTTAAACCTGCATTTCATTGAATAACAATATCTCACGAGTGGTTTCATGTGTGGATGTGATACTCGGCATATAAACTAATCATTAAAAATAAGCAGACATGTGTCTAAGGGTTTTTCGATGTGGAGTATTACTATGAGGTGAAAGGGGTGAAAATTGGGGGTTGAAGGATTCCTAACGAAGCGTGTAGGCCTATCTCCTAAACGACATAGGCGAGAAATTTGAAACTCAGCGAAAAAAAATCAGCTTAAAAAATAAGTAAATCGGTGTTCCACCGTTTTTTCATAAATTAATTTAAGGAGCCAATGGGGCGGGGTGAAATTCTGGGGGAGGGAAAGGAAAGAAAGTGTCCTAACTGACTGACTAACTCACTCACTCATCAAACTCAGGGGAAAAAGACAGCTTAAAAATAAGTTAATAGGTGTTCAAGCGTTTTTTCATCAATCCAATTTAAGGGGCCCATGGGGTTGGGTGAGATTCTGGTAAAAATAATTGAAAGAAAATGTCCTGTCTGACTCACTCACTCATCACGCCCAGCGAAAAATATTAAAGTTAGAAACATGCAATTTTGGGAATATGTTCGCTGTATGTCGAAAACGTCAACTAATGAATGATTTTTGTTATTCGTGTTTTAAAGAGGTGTTAAGGGGGTAAACGTGCATTTCATTGAATAACGATATCTCATGAGTTGTTTCTTTGGGGATGTTATATTCGGTATATAACTAATCATTAAAATAATCAGACAAATGTCTAAAGGTTTATCGATGTGGTGTATATTATGAGGTGAAAGGGGTGAAAATTGGGGGTTGAGGGATTCTTAACAGAGCGTGTACCTCTTAAACGACATGGGCGAGAAGTTTGAAATTCGTCGGGAAAAGACAGCTTAGAATATAATTAAATAGGTGTTCGACCGTTTTTTCATAAATCCAATTTAAGGGGCCCTTGGAGAGGGGTGAAATTCTGGGGGAATAAACAGGAAAGAAAGTGTCCTAACTCACTCACTCATCAAACTCAGGGGGGAAGAACAGCTCAAAAATAAGTAAATAGGTGTTCGACCGTTTTTTTTTTCATAAATCCAATTTAAGGTGTTCATGAGAGGGGTGAAATTCTGAAAAATAATTGAAAGAAAATGTCCTGACTTACTCACTCACTCATCATCCCCCAGCCAACATTATTGAAGTTAGAAACATGACATTAAGGGGCTATGTTCGTTGTCTGTCGAAAACGTCCACTAAGGAAGGAATTTTGGATATTCAGGTTCTAAAGGGGTGTTAAGGGGGTAGACTTGCATTTAATTGAATAACAATATCTACCGATTGGTTTCCTTTGGGATGGGATACAAGGCATATAAACTCATCATTAAGAATATGATCACACATGTCTGAGGGTTTTTCGGTGTGGTGTATGTTATGAGGTGTATGTGTGAAAAGTGAGTGTTGAAGGATTCTTAACGGAGCAAGTATCTCTTAAAAGACAGAGGCAAAAAGTAAGAATCTCAGGGAGAAAAATCAGATTGAAAAAGTAGTAAATAGGTGTTCGATCGTTTTTTCATAAATCCAATTTAAGGGCCTCATGGGGAGAGATGAAATTCTGGGGAAAGAAGTCCACTAAGGAAGGATTTTTGGATATTCACTCATCATCCCCCCGCAAACCTATTGCAGTTAGAAACTTGAAATTTTGGGGATATATTCGTTGTATGTCGAAAAAGTCCTCTAAGGATGGATTTTTGGATATTCATGTTCTGAAGGGGTGTTAAGGGGGTTAAACTTGCATTTCATTGAATAACAATATCTCACGAGTTGTTTCATTTGGGGATGTGATATTCGGCATATAAACTAAGCATTCAAAATAAGCAGACACATGTCAAAGGGTTTATCGATATGGTGTATATTATGAGGTGAAAGGGGAGAAAATTGGGGGTTGAAGGATTCTTAACGGAGCGTGTACTGTATCTCTTATTCAACATAGGCGATAAGTTTGAAATTCAGCGGAAAACGCAGCTTAAAAATAAGTAAATAGGTGTTCGACCATTTCTTCATAAATCCAATTTATGGGGCCCATGGGGAGGAGTGAAATTCGGGGGGAAAAACAGGAAAGAAAGTGTCCTAACTGATTGAATCACTTACTCACTCATCAAACTCAGGGGGGAAACAACTTTAAATAAGTAAATAGGTGTTCGACCGTTTTTTTTTCATAAATCCAATTTAAGGGGTTCATGGGGAGGGGTGAAATTCTCAAAAATAAATGAAAGAAAATATCCTGACTGACTCACTCACTCATCATCGCCCAGCCAAAATTATTGAAGTTAGAAACATGAAATTTTGGGGATAAGTTCTTTGTATGAGGAAAACGTCCACTAAGGAAAGAGTTTTGGATATTCAGGTTCTAAAGAGGTGTTAAGGGGGTAAACGTGCATTTCATTGAATAACAATATCTCACGAGTGATTTCATTTGGGGATGTGATACTTGGCATATATACTAATCATTAACAAGTAGTTCGGTGAAGAACTATACAGCCTATTTTCATATATCCTACTTATGTTAATTGCCACTATCCACATACACAATTTCAGTTTGATTGCTGTAATAGATTCGTAGATATTGAGAACCGACTAAATATTTCGGATGGTCGCTATGTTGGATTTTATATATGTAGGTCCTAGAGTTATGTACTGTTACATGCAGATTATTGTGAACGTGTAGTATTCAAACTTCAATCGCATAGTTAGGACACAAGAAAAAAAACAAGGAGAGTTTAAAATTTTTCACAGATGCCATCTTGAGGTTATGGAAACAATTGAAATAAATTAGATGCCAGTGGAGTAACATTCGTATAAGGATTTACTGTACCAAGTTTCACTGCACGCGGATGGTTAAATTGCGAGAAACGTCCATGTGAATATTTATAATTCGCGTCACCGCCATGTTGGATTTGTGATCACCAGGTTATTTAAAGTCCTATAGGTGAACTTAAGTTCATAGCCCCCATGAAAATTAAAAAATGCAGTTTGATTGCTAAAATAGATTCGTAGATATTCAGTATCGTCTAAATATTTCGGATGGTCGCCATGTTGGATTGTTAAATGTATAGGCCATAGAGTCATGTACCATTAAAGGAAAATTATTTCGTAGGTTCATTATTCAAACTTTCACTTCGATCGCATGACTACGTCACAATAAATAAAATCTTAATTTTAAAATTCGCACTGCCGCCATCTTGAGGTTATGTAAACAATTGAACTAAATTAGATACCAGTGGATTACAATGTGTATAAATATTTCCTGTGCCAGGTTTCAGTGCGCTTGGAACATTAAATCGCGAGAAAGGTCTATTTAAAATTTTCAAATTCGCTTGGCCGCCATGTTCGTTTTGTAGTTAACCGGTTTTTGAAAGTCTTATAGATAGACTTCCAGTAGTGCCTTTTATCTCTGTACAAAATTTCAGGGGTTTAGCGCTAACAGTTTCAGAGATATAGAATGCCGGTAAAATATTTCGCACATCCGCCATCTTGTGATTATGTAAACAATTGAACGAAGTTAGATGTCGGTGCATTACAATGTGTATAAAAATATACTGTACCAAGTTTCATTGCGTTTGGTTGGTCAAATCGCGAGAAACGTCTATTTAAAAGTCGCAAATTCGCTTGGCCGCCATGTTGGTTTTGTTGTTACCAGGTTTTCAAAAGTCACATAAGTGAACTTATAGTAGTTCCCTCTATCACCAAAGAAAATATCAGGGTAATATCGGTAATAGTTTCGGAGATATTGAATGCTGGTGAAATATTTCGCACAGCCGCCATGTTGGATTGGTGAGTCATAACAAAATTTGAAGGGCACGGTCGAGGTCGCCGGGAATAGTGCTATGAATTTTCCGAGTTTTATTGAAATCTCTCCAGCCGTTTAGAGTTTATTAGGGGGGGACGCACACACGAATCACACACACACACACGCACACACACACGGACAAAAGGTGATCTCATAAGCCTATTTTTTCAAAATTGAAAATAGGCTAAAAATAAGCTGACATATGTCTAATGGTTTTTCGATGTGGTGTATATTATGAGGTGAAAGTGATGAAAAGTGGGGGTTGAAAGGGTCCTAACGGAGCGTGTATCTCTTAAACGACATAGGCGAGGAGTTTGATTTTCACCGAGTTTCAATCAGCTTAAAAATAAATAAATGAATAAATAATTAAAATAAGTAGGTGTTCGACCGTTTTTTTTTTCATAAATCCAATGGGGAGGGGTGAAATTCTGGAAGGAAAACGTCCACTAAGGAAGGATTTTTGGATGTTCACTCTCTTCGAACAATCAAAACTATTAAAGTTAGAAGAAGGGGATATGTTTGTTGTGTGTCGAAAAAGTCTACTAAGGAGGGATTTTTGGATATTCTGGTTCTAAAGGGGTGTTAAGGGGGTTAAACCTGCATGTCATTGAATAACAATATGACACGACTATGACGCGATCGAAGCGAGGCTAAAAATGAGATGGTGTGTGTCTGTGTATTACTCAATCCCGCAAGAACCACTGGTCCGACTTACATGAATTTTACATGGAAGTAGTTGATTTACCTGGTTATCATATAGACTACTTTTGATTTCAATACTTTGCACTATTTAAAGATGGCGACCATTTTAGTGACGTCACTATACCCTTTGGTTTCAATTTTTCATATTTCCATTTCAAATAAAAAGTGAACGCTAAGAAATACCAAACTTTTGATGGCATATACGTGGTTTAAAATTACATTTTCTATCCGAAAGGTATCTCCAACGGTTAGCGAGTAAAACCTAAATTTGTGCTATAAAACACGGTCAACGCCGAACGGCGTAGTTGGACAAAATGTTCCATCCTTAATCTCCCTCTGTGCAGCACCTCGCCTATCCCCTGTTTTTACTGTCACTTTCACATTTTAATTTATTTATGACGCGTAGCGAAGCACGGGTACTTCAGCTAGTTATTTATATAATCGAATAGCACTATTGCAGAGCACGTAAAATCAATACTTCAAATCTTGCTACATGCCTTCTTTCTCTCTGCCCGCATCGCTTCATCCTCTCTGATCTCTGCTTTCGGAGCTGTCCAATGTTACGTGGCTGCTTTCGTTGTCTTTCTTATTCCTCCCTGTATTTATTAATGTCATGTAAATTTTTGTCAGGATTACCAAACCATCTACAATTGGGGTGCAATCGTGTTGACCGACTGAAACTCATTAAATTTCATTCAATATAGCCTACAGTATATTTCATGAATTTTATTGATAAGGTGTATTATTTTTACCAGGAATCTATTGCGGCTCCGGGGGTGTAGTCGATAGCATGCAGAACTGCTATGCCCAAGATCGCGGGCTCAACCCCGGCTGAACTCGTCGGATTTTTAAGAACCTTAAAATCCTTCAGTATACCTTCCTTCGGAGGGGAATAAAAGCCAGCGGGCCCATGTTACAGATTACAAAAGAACCTACCACTACATTTGGAAGTGTGTAGTCAAATATGTATGTTATATTTCACTGGTTAGAAACGCTCTATAAAGTTCCAACGTTTGCCGCTAGGTGACAGTGACATCTGGTAGTACAAAGTTAGAACTACTTGAAATTGAACTTGCTGGGAGCCTACGGGCGTTCAATTAAAATACACTGTTATGGCCATTGGCTGCAATTCATCTTCATCTTCTTCTTCTTCTTCTTCTTCTTCTTCTCCTTCTTCATTTCCCGTTTCCAGTTCCCTGGGTCGGGTTGCTAATCAAGGACCTCCACAGTTGTCTATCCCTCCACCATTCATTTCCTTCTTTCAATACTTCTTTTTCTTTTACTCCTCTTTTCTCTATGTTTTCCTTCACCGTATCTATCCACCTCTTTCTGGGCCTTCCTCGTGGTCTTCTTCCTGGTATTTTCTCCATAAATATTCTTTTTGGTACTCTATATTCTTCCATTCTCATCATATGTCCGTACCACTTCAGCTTGAAATGAAAATTCACAGCCTGCTTCTAGTCTCCGACCGGGTCAGGAATGGAATGAATGAAGCCCCCATCAAGTGGCGAGGATATGAACTGTGCCGGCTGCCGAAGCCTGTCGCACTCCTCTAGGGCAATGATTAAATGAATGACAGATGAAATGAAATGATAGTGGAGAGTGTTGTTGGAATGAAATTTTGACAGGGAAAACCGGAGTACCCGGAGAAAAACCTGTCTGCCTCCGTTTGGTCCAGCACAGATCTCACATGGAGTGACCGGGATTTGAACCACGGACCCAGAGGTGAGAGGCCGGCGTGCTACCGCCTGAGCCACGGAGGCTCTACCACTTCAGCTTACTGGTTTCTATTTTGTCTTGCAATTTTGGGAACCCAGTTCTCTCCCTGATGTCCACATTTCTTATTTTATCCCTCCGTGTCTTCCCAATTATTCCTCTAAGGAACTTCATCTCGGCTGCTTGGATTGGGCTTTCATCGCGTTTTGTTGTGGTCCAAGTCAAAATTGGTGTGTAATTCATTGAGAATAGAACTTTCTTGCATTTCTCTGGGACTTCCTGGTTCCATAATAAACCTCTCACACACTGGTAAAACCCATTAGCTTGTTGGATTCTCTTTCCAATTTCTTCATTAATATTGAAATTCATATTCTGTATAATATAGACTAAGTCAATACGGAAAGTATATAATATTTCCTATAAAGAAAATGTTATTGCATTTTTTATGTTCTTAGTTTCCACTTTTCAGTGCCCCTAATTACAGGAAGAAACTATTTCAACACATCCTCCCTATATTATTCTGCTAAGGTCCCATTCCGGTTTTGTACCGAAAATAAGGTCCTGTTAACACCGACCTACACTTATTGGGTACTACAGGTTACGCATAACCCCATGTGTGCCCGAAATGCACTCACTTCCTCTTTAACTGCCTCACAATTAAATAAATACCTTAAAAACATTTTCAATGGGAGCACCGTAACCTGGCGAGCCTGCCGCTAGAGCTCAGGGCAGCGCGGCGGCGGCAACTATCTGACGGGAGCGCGGCGTATTGCTAGCTGAGGAGTCTCTCAGCAGATGGCTCCAGTGTGGTCTCGCCAAGACTTTAGGATTCAATCCTTTGCAAATGTAAAACTTGCTGTAGAAGAAACTCCCGAGCAAACAATAACCGATGAATTCGTTGTAACATCGAATATTATCTACAAGGAGGTGCTGTGACAAGTACAAAACACTGTTCTACATAATTCTTTGTGTACTTCTCATGTACGTATGCCGTTTAACAACAATCTATCTATTTCTTCGGCATTTCCCAATTAATTGGGGGCGCCGGAGCCAACCAGGCTCATTTTGGTTTTGGCCGGGGATTTAAGGCCGGATGCCCTTCCTGACGCCACGTGATTTTTCAGGTGAAAATTCCACCCCGCTGTCATCGGGATTCGAACCCCGGCCGTCCGGGTGAAAGACGAGCAGCTAAGCCACTGCGCCATCACGCTCCCCGCCGTTTAGCAACAATAAATACATTTATTCAATATTTAAGACTTCGTTCTCCCACATTCTTCCCTAATACCCCATAAACCTACATTCACGTTACGAAAGCTCGCACGGGCCCACTACTTTTTTAGAATTACAGGATGACAGTGCCTACTGCTTCTGTCCAATTCGGATGTTGTAAGAATGGCTACTGTGTCAGACATGAAAGAATAATGAAGAACTTGGCAAAGTGTCTAAGCAAACAAAGGAGTAGCGTACGTATTAAAAAGAAGAAGGTATAAAGGCAAGGGAGTTCCCCGGGGCCATGACTCTCATTAGGAACGGAAAGAAGAACGCACATAAAAGAAAATCAACGGAGCGCTTCTTAACTCGTGATGATAATTTACTTAACAATAAATCGTCGGGCTGTAATGACCTTGCGATATAACTTAATAACTGATACCAACTTTGCGAGACCACTTAAAACTCGAATGCTCTCTTCGATTCTCGATATCTTCCCCCAGATTAAACACTCAGCGATCCAATGATTCCAGTCCATAGTACTTTCCAGGAATTGGAAGTAAAGATGGCAATGTTATAAAGTGGAGCAGAGGTAATAACTGTGCTCGTGTAATGGTGTGTAGGTCACTGGTTTATAAGGTTACCCTCCGAGGGTCTCATAACTACTGGGACTGCAAGGTACCCGAGCTGAGTCTGGCATTGTTTCCACTTACTTGTACCGGGCTTCTCTGTCATCCGTCCTGTCGACCTCCCTTGATCAAATCTTGTTCTCTACCAACCACGAGACCTGGAGTGTCTTTCACTTACCAGCCTTAATTGGTCCTTGTCTCATATTTTCTGATACCCTCATTATTCGAAGGGTTCAGACCTCTTCTTTTCTTTTTCTCGTATCTCCTGTCTTATGCTCAAGGCCTTCAGGAGGCAATGTCTTTACAGCTTTATCACTTATGGTGCACCCTGGATAGTGCTACACCCTCAAGGACTCATAGCTGGTGAGCTAGGGAACTGGCGAACTAGAGGGATTGCTGAGGTGGGTCCAGTTTATCTCCTTTTTCCTTTTTCCGTCTCTGGGGTGGACCCTCTCCTTTTTGCCCTTTCCTAACTGCCTTTCATGGCTTACTTCTTCATTCCAAGTCCCTCAATCCTCATTCTTCGACAGTTGGGGGGTATTTCTTTTCCTCCTGTCCTTCAGTTACCTTATTCCTTTCTTTTTAATTTGTTCTTCTAGTGTGTTAGTGATAAGTCCATAGTTAATGTTAATGTGTTACTTTATTCATAGTCTGCATCTTCTAAACTCTGAATGCCTAAAGAGAAAGTAGAAAGCAGAAAGTAGGTATTAAAACAGTGGGTGTCAGGTAATAGTGATTATTCAACTGACGACTAGGGACCGGACATTTATGCACTGAAAACGATTAAAATAGACGTAATTTGTCTCCAGAAAACATTGAAAAACTTGCAATTATCTATTGTGATGCTTCTTTCTGCAGTGAATGATCTCTACTTAGTATAGGATATAACAAAGTCCCCGATTGTTGGATGTCACGGGTAATCTCGAGAACCACTGGATGGATTTTGATGCGATTTTTACCATTCTGTTAAGGATATCTAGGGGAAGATTTCTGTAGAAAATAATTTATTTATTGTCAAAGGAAGCCAAGCAGTAACGATTTCAGTGAAAAAGACGAAAGAATACCTGGCATCCGTGCGCTTTTTAAACTTACGCTGGGCAAACCGTTAAACACATCTATATACTATGAGTGTAAGAATTGTTCAGTATGAATAGTTCTACAAAAAGGTCAGCGAGAGCATATCTCTATCTTCAATACATCGCCCACTATAAGTGTTGGACGGAAGAGGGATTTGTGTTTCATATGATGCAACTCGCCATTTTTAAATTACGTCTGACAAGAATTCGTTGCACATACATGCATCTCCATGATAACATAATTAATAGTCCGGTCAGTGATTCTATCCCATCATGACGAGACGTAAAACGGATATAGGTCGTAGTTCATTGACATCGAAAAGAAAACACTTAGCACGTAATGCATTCATAATTGTTCCCGGGCGAAGCCGGGGCGCGTTGCTAGTACATGTATAAAGTGAGTGAATAAGATTGGCTTAATGTTAAGTGCATCTTTTTCAATTTTAATGCATATTTTCTACATTTTCAGTGCATAAAGATCCGGTCCCTACTTATATGTCCATAGACAGAACCGGAAGCGATCGCCCTAATATTAACATTGTTGTTTGAGTCTTCAGTCTTTTGACTGGTTTGATGCAGCTTTCCACACCTCCCTGTCCTGAGCTAATCGTTTCATCTCAACATAGCTACCACACCCTATGTCCGAGACAATCTGATTAACATATTCTAGCCTTGGTCTACCCCTTCAGTTCTTGTCCTCGACCCTTCCTTCCATAACTAAGCTTGCTATTCCTGGGTGTCTAAGTATGTGTCCTACCAACCTATCTCTTCTCTTCATTAGTAGTCGCCAGAAACATCTCTCCTCTCCCACTCGTCTTATTATCTCTTCGTCTGTAACCCTATCTACCCATCTGATCTTCATCATTCTCCTGTAACATCACATTTCAAACGCTTCAATTCTCCTCTTTTCTACTGCACCAATAGTCCATGTTTCACTTCCTTAGAGTGCCACACTCCAGACAAAGGCCTTCAAAAATGACTTCCTAATACCTAAATCTATATTCGATATCAACAGATTCCTTATCTATAGAAATGCTTTCCTTGCCTGAACTAACCTACTTTTTATATCCTCTTTGCTTCGTCCATCACTGGTTATTTTGCATCCTAAGTAACAGAAGTCTCCTACTTCCTTTAATTTTTCACCTGCCAATTTGATATCCATAGAGGATTCTGATGTATTAACATACAGTGTCTGAACATACAATATTCGTGTGGAGAAGCAATACGCCCACGCACGCACATGTGCATGCGCGTTTTAGGTTACCCTCTTAAAAGATTCCTTCTCATTTCTCCTCGGGCAGAATACTGGGAAATAGAAGTTAACAAGCAGCGCTATGCGTGTTTTAAGTCTAGCCGCCTTGGGTGTGGCTCACTGAGTCTCCTTAGTGATTCACACAGAAAGATCAAACGTTGTTTGAAACCTCCAGAAGCCCACAACTAGTGGGACGTCGGATGGCGACCACGGGACCCCAACTGAGTGCGGCATTTCTTCCACTTACTTGTGTCAGGCTCCTCCGAGTCATCTTTCATGTCGACGTCCCTTGGTCAATTCTTTTTGTCTTTCGACACTGACGGTATTAGGGTGTCCGAGGCCTATGGTGTCTTCCCGCCTTTATTGGCCCTTGTCTCATCTTTACTGAAACCCTCAGGAGTCAGACCTCTTCTTTTCTTTTCACTGTACCTCCTAGCTTCTGCACAAGGCTCTTCTGCGTGTAGCCCCATATCGTATGGTGCACTCTCAGGAGCTGACGGCTGGTGAGTTCGGGACTTGGCGACCCCGTGAGATTCATGAGCTGGGTCCGATTTTTCCTCCTTCCAATGACTTTGGGGTGGACTCTCTCCACTTTCTCTTTCCTATCTGCCTTTCATGACTCTACGTCTTTTCAAATCCCCCATTCTTCGAGGGTTGAAGGTATTTCTTTTCTTCCTGTCTTTTATTTTTTCTTCAGGGTCTCACAACTTCTGGGGCGTGGATTCAGCTGAGTCTGGCATTGCTTCCACTTACTTGTGCCGGGCTCCTTTCAGTTATCTTTCCTGTCAGCCTCCCTCGGTCAACACTTGCTTTCTTCCGACTCCGACAGAATTAGGGTATCCGAGGTCAAGGGAGCCCTTCAGTTTCCCGCCGTAATTGGCCCTTGCCTTGTCTTTCCTGATACCCTCATTCATCCAGGGGTCAGCCTTCTTTTTCTTTTCATGATATAACCTGCCTTCTGCACAGGGTCCTCAAGGAGTGCTACACCCTCAAGGACTCACAGCTGGTGAGTTTGAGTGTTGGTGACCCAGAGGGATTCCCGAGCTGGGACTGACTTTGGGGTGGATCCTCTCCTCTTCCCCTTTTCAATCTGCCTTTCATGGTACACCTTCCTTCCAAGCCCCCTAATCCTCCTTCTTATGGCATTTATATTCCCCCTGTATTTTAGCCTATTTTCATTTTATGAAAAAATAGGCTTAAGAGATCACCTTTTGTCCGTGTGTGTGTGTGAGGTGTGTGTGGGGGGTGTGTGTGTGTGTGTGTGTGTCCCCTAATAACTTCTAAACGGCTGGAGCGATTTCAATGAAGCTCGGTAAGATCATAGCACTATTCTTGCCAACTCCGATCGTGCCCTTCAAATTTTATTGTGTCTCACCAATCCAACATGGCGTCTGTGCGAAATACTTCACCAGCATTCAGTATCTCCGAAACTATTATCGATATCGCCCTGAAATTGTGTACGGTGATAAAGGGCATTACTAGAAGTTCACCTATGAGCCTTTCAAAAAACCTGGTGACTACAAAACCAACATGGCGGCCAAGCGAAGTTGAGACTTTTAAATAGACTTTTCTCGCGATTTAACTATCCAAACGTAATAAAACTTGGTATAGCAAGTGTTTATACACATTGTAATGCACAGGAGTCTAATTTAGTTCAATTGTTTACATAACCTTAAAATGGCGGTTGTGCGAAATATTTCACTGACATTCTATAACTCCGAAACTATTACAGATATCACCCTGAAATTTTGTACGGTGATAAAGGATACTGATACACGTTTATCTATGTAACTTTCAAAAACCTGTAAAGTACAAAACGAACATGGTGGCCAAGCGGATTTGAAACATTTTAATAGACTTTTCTCGTGATTTAACTATTTGAGCACAGTGAAATTTGGTACAGTAAATGATTTTATATATTGTAATGCACTGGCATCTAATTTAGTTCAATTGTTTACATAACCTCAAGAAGGTGGCTGTGCGAAATTTTAAAATCTCGTTTCTACTTATTGTGTCGTAATCATGCAATAATTGTCCTTGAATGGGTCATAACTCTATGGCCTATACATATAACAATCCAAAATATTTAGACGGTTCTCATTATCGACGAATCTGTTACAGCAATCAAACTGAATTTTTTAATGTTCATAGAGGCTATGGACATATGTTCACCTATAGGACTTTCAGTAACCTGGTGAGCACAAATCCAACATCGCGGCGACGCGAAGTATAAATATTTAAATGGACGTTTCTCGCGAATTAACTATCCGAGTGCAGTGAAACGTTGCATGTTAAATGCATATACAAATGATAATCGACTTTCATCTAATTTAATTCAATTGTTTGCATAATTACAAGATGGCGGCTGTGCGAAATTTTGAAATCTCGTTTTTACTTCTTGTGTTCTAATCATTCGATTGAAGTTTGAATACCACACGTACACACTAATCTTAATGTAATAGTACTAAAATAAAAACCCAAACTGGCGACCATCTGAAATATTTAGACGGTTCTCAATATCTACAAATCTATCACATAAGTAGGACATATGAAAATAGGCTGTATAGTTCTTCACGGAACTACTCGATGTTTCTCTTCTTCCTTTTTTATTTATTCATTTCTGTTTCTAGTACGTAAGTTAGTTGTAAGTTTGTAGGTAGGTTTAGTTCTATTTTTAGCCTACTTTTGATTTTTGCAAAAAATGAATGTAGACTTATGAGATCACTACAGGGCGAAAAAAAAAAGTGTGTCTGTCTGTGTGTGTGTATGTGTGTGTGTGAGTGTGTGTGTGTGTGTGTGTGTGTGTGTGTGAGTGTGTGTACTCTGAATGTCTGTCCCCCCTATCAATTCGAACACGGTGAGCGCAAATTGAACGAAATTTGGTACAAAGGTAGCACTAGCAAAGGACATCTCAGTGTCATGTTTTATATCGCCGCCATCTTGACGGAAACGTATGGCGGCTACACAAATGTTCAAAGCTTAAATCAAATTACGACTAACCTAATCATCCGATCTCTACCAAATTTTGCAACAACATACCTTTATGGGGGCAGCATCCTTTGACCAAACTAATAGGTCATCAGCCTAATAGTTTGCGGATTGCGGCCATCTTTGTGAGAAAATGGATTGCCCCTATTAATTCGAACACGGTGAAACCGAATGGAACGAAATTTGGTACAGAGGTAGTACTAGCAAAGGGCACCCCAGTGTCATGTTTTATATCGCCGCCATCTTGACGGAAACGTAATGGCGGCCACACAAATGTTCAAAGCTTAAATCAAATTACGACTAACCTTATCATCCGATCTCTACCAAATTTTGCAACAACATACCCTTTTGGAGGGAGCATTCTTTGACCAATCTAATAGGTCATTAGCCTAATAGTTTGCGGATGGCGGCCATCTTTGTGTCAAAATCGATTACCCCTATTAATTCGAACACGGTGAAACCGAATGGAATGAAATTTGGTACAGCGGTAGCACTAGCAAAGGGCACCCCAGTGTCATGTTTTATATCGCCGCCATCTTGACGGAAACGTAATGGCGGCCACCCAAATGTTCAAAGCTTAAATCAAATTACGACTAACCTAATCATCCGATCTCTACCAAATTTTGGAACAACATACCTTTATGAAGGGAGCATCCTTTGACAAATCTAATAGGTCATTAGCCTAATAGTTTGCGGATGGCGGCCATCTTTGTGTCAAAATCGATTACCCCTATTAATTCGAACACGGTGAAACCGAATGGAATGAAATTTGGTACAGAGGTAGCACTAGCAAAGGGCACCTCAGTGTCATGTTTTATATCACCACCATCTTGACGGAAACGTAATGGCGGCCACACAAATGTTCAAAGCTTAAATCAAATTACGACTAACCTAATCATCCGATCTCTACCAAATTTTGCAACAACATACCTTTCTGGAGGAAGCATCCTTTGACAAATCTAATAGGTCATTAGCCTAATAGTTTGCGGATGGCGGCTATCTTTGTGTCAAAATCGATTACCCCTATTAATTCGAACACGGTGAAACCGAATGGAATGATATATGGTACACAGGTAGCACTAGCAAAGTGCACCTCAGTGTCATGTTTCATATCGCCGCCATCTTGAAGGAAAAGTAATGGCGGCCACACAAATATTCAACGCTTAAATCAAATTACGATTAACCTAATCATCCGATCTCTACCAAATTTTGCATCAACATACCATTATGAAGGGAGCATCCTTTGACCAAACTAATAGGTCATTAGCCTAATATTTTGCCGATGGCGGCCATCTTTGTATGAAAATCGATTCCCCCTATTAATTCGAACACGGTGAAACCGAATGGAACGAAATTTGGTACAGAGGTAGCACTAGAAAAGGCCACCTCAGTGTCATGTTTTATATCACCGCCATCTTGACGGAAACGTAATCGCGGCCACCCAAATGTTAAAGGCTAAAATGTAATTACGACCAACCTAATAATCTAGTCTCTACCAAATTTTGCAACAACAAATCTTTATGTGGGAAGCATATTCTGACCAAACTGCTAGATCATCAGCCCGATAGTTTGCAGATGGTGGCCAAGTATGTGTGCAAATCGATTCCCCTTATCAATTCAAACACGGTGAAACCGAATTGAACGAAATTTGGTACAGAGGTAGCACTAGCAAAAGGCACCTCAGTGTCATGTTTTATATCGCCGTCATCTTGACGGAAACGGAATGACGGCAACCCAAATGTTAAAAACTTAAATCAAATTTCGACCATCCTAATAATTTGATCTCTACCGGATTTTGCAACAACATGCCTTTTTGTGGAAAGCATCTTATGACTGACTACAAGGTCAACAGCCCAATAGTTTGCAAATAGCGGCCATGTATGTGTGCAAATCCATTCCCCAGATCAATTCAAACACGGTGAAACCGAATTGAATGTTTTTTTTTACAGAGGTAGCACTAGCAAAGGGCACCTCATATTCATGTTTAATACCTCTATAGCACGTTGTATTTCAACAAGCTACTACAACCAACATTCAATTATACTACTTGAAAAGGACAAAGAGTTATAACAATACCCATGCATTTAGGAGAAAGTAGGCTATATGTTCCTTATTGAACAACTTGTTTAATTTCATCATCTTTCATTTCCATCTGAACCATTAGGGGTCGATAACCTACACGTTAGGCGTCTTAAACAACAATAATCATCATTACGTCTTTCATGTGTTTTTTTCTTTATTCATCTCTTTTGTAATTATAAGTCAGTAGTTAGAAGTAGTTGTAGCAGCAGGTTTATTTCAATCTCCTCTTTTTTTTATTGCTTTTACCCATATGATTAGAGGCCGATAACCCAGATGTTAAATTCCTTAAAACAACAAATATCATCATCATATAGTAGTGTATTTGTAACAGTTCAAAATCCTCCACCTCCACACCCTCCACACAAGATGGCGGCGGGGCGATATCTCTCGAACGCATGGTCGGATTTTGACAAATGAGGTGTTGTTGAACTCGGGCTGATACCCCCCTTCCAATGGACAACATATTTCCACCCCAAAATAAAACCTACCCCTACTAGGGGGTGAAATTGTAATTCTTTTTTAGAGAATCTCTCTTTCCAAGTGCAACATGTGAGAGTTTGAATGCCAATAAGGAATGAAACGTTGTTCTACATAAAGTGCATGTGTTCGGTGGATAGCCACTATGAATTAACATGCTTGTTTTTTGTTTTTTACGCATGCCCACTCATGGCTTTTGTAAGAGGGCGGGCTATTTAAAGATGGCAGCTGTAGTGTAACCTAACCTAACCCAACCTAACGGATCCTTGTGGACGGGTATTTGCTGACAGGTCCCAGTGGACGAGTCCTTGTTGACGAGTCATTGTGGATGAGTCCGTGTGGACAAGTCCTTGTGGACGAGTCCTTGTTGACAGGTCCTTGTGGACGAGTCCTTGTTGACGAATCCCTGTGGACCGGTCCTTGTGGATGAGTCCCTTTGGACTGATCCCTTTGGACCGGTCCCTTTGGCCTGGTACCTACGTACTGACCCATGTATTTATTCAAATTATGCTAAAGGGCCTAACTACATTTATGTGTAAAGCAGTGTGTTGAACTGACGTTGTTCGCCAGCCCTCACTACAACAATCTGATAACGATATGAAAGGAATTGATTAACCAGACATGAGTTAACTACCAACGAAACACTTTGGCGACTCTGCTTGTTATTGACCAGTGAGTAGGGTTTTAGAAAAACTGTTTGCTATTTTGGGTTATATGCAAAAAATGCTTTGACCTACTGAGCGACTATGTTTGCTAAACAAGACATTATACCAGAGACGATTAGGATTCTTATGTAGCTCAGACAAGGAAAGCATTTCTACGGAATTTGTTGACGTTGAATATAGATTTAGGTGTTAGGAAGTAATTTTGAAGGTCTTTGTCTGGAGCGTGACACTCTAAGAAAGTAAAACTTAGACAATTGGTGTAGCAAAAAAGTGGTGAATTGAAGTATTTGAAATGTGGTGTTACTCGTACAAGAGATTAGAGGGGTAAATAGGGTTACAAACTAAGAGGTATTAAGACGAGTGGGGGAGAAGAGATGTTTCTGGCGACTGTTAATGAAGAAAAGAGATAGGTTGGTAGGACACATACTAAGACACCCAGGAATAGCAAACTTAGTTATGGAAGAAAGGTTCGAGGACAAGAACTGTAGGAGTAGACCAAGAATATGTTAAACAGATAGCCTTGAATGTAGGGTGTGGTAGCTATATAGAGATGAAACGATTAGCTCGGGACAGATAGGCGTTGAGATCTGCATCAAACCAGTCAAAAGACTAAAGACTCAAACAACAACATGTAAGTTCACCAAAATAATGTTGTGTAACGATAAATGTTAGTCAACGAACAGTAATGCATTACTAAAACCCATGACACGATACCTAAGAGCTCTTCTAAAATGATTTTAAAATGCCTTTAACCCTATATTAAACACCCAGTTCACAATACTCATAACTGCAATGTTATGGTAAAACAAAACAAAATCTATATTTCAAAACAAGCAAGTGGTTTAGTCAATGTATACTGGAAAAAGTTTTGTAAACACTCAAGTCCACAAGACTAATTAAATTTGTAACTGTCAGGTTGGCCGAGTGGTTAAGGTGTTTGACTTAAGATCAAATTTCCTGTATAAGGGAGCAAGGGTTCGAATCCCTTACCTGACATAACTATTGCCTTAAGATGGCTTGGCCACACTGTATTATTATGATACTCGGTACACAAACCATAAATATAGTGTATTGTTTAAGGCCACTCTCTTTCTGAACATAGTCAGAGACTGTTGATGGTTAACAATTGTATTAATAGTGGGACATGGGGATAGCAATTAAGAAAAACAGACAATACCCATACAATATTTTTATTAATTTCATTTTATAATAGTTACACACTGAATTCAACTCTCTATCCCTTTACCATTGTTCGATATAGATTTTTAAACACAACGCATGTTGTAGATCCTTTTATAACTTTCTCCAGGTACTCTTGTTCTTAAAAACTGGGGACCCCACAATGGTTTTATAGACATAACACCCTCATCCTCTTCTTTTTCATAATTATCATCATCATTATGAATATTATCATCAAAATTATTATAGTCATTGTCACCATCATTATCATCATTATCATTCTCAACATCACTAGAACTATCCAATTCCACTTCTTTGTTTTCCACAGGGACCTCTTTTAGGGTCTGCGTTGCTTTTGATAGTGTTAAGGGTTCTTTGAACGTTGACATCTGTCCTAACATGACTTTTTGAGGTGATGATAAATGCTTTTTAACAAACAATGCATTATCTTGAGCAGCAATATATTTCTCTTGGACTTGCTTTTTTACCATGGTTAGAGTATTTTGCGTATTTAAATGTGTATTAATTTGAGATTCACAATGATGTTCTTTAGAAGTAAGTACGTTGGAGACTTTTGTTTTAATCATTCTTCGACACTTTTTGGATCGTTGTTTTGAACATCGCCAAATAACAGTTCCATCTTTATTGGTTGTTTTTACAATATATGTATATCCTTTATAGAAGACACATGGCTTGCCATGACTGGTTGTTGAGACTTCCATATAAACTAATACATATGAATTAAATATTAGTAAAGTCACATGAACAATCTTTAGATTACAAGCGATTTACACACACACACACACACACATACACACTTTCCTAAATGTCAAAATTTATAATAATGATAATTATTGCAACCAATGGTCAAATATAATAATGATTAAAATTGCACACAATGAAGTCATGTACAGAATTCTGTTAATGTCACTGTCCTCTTGCTACAAACTTTTGCGTGATATCTTTCACATGACTTTCCACACAACTCACACCTACAGTTCTCGTCTGGGTAGTGGTATACCTTCTTGCAGCACAGCTTGAAATGAAAACCATGAACAGCGAAACGTGTCATGAAATGGCGAAGTTCATACATAGAATTCCTCCACTCTGAGGTCATCATGGCATCTGTTTGGTAGAAATCCATCCAGAGGTTGGCTTTCTTCTCTTGAAGTTCTTGCAGTATTAACTGATATTGCTTTGTAGAAGTCAAGATTTATGGATGTTGTTTTCCACCAACAGCTGCTTACTGCGTATGACAAGGCTGGAGACTGGTAGGTGTGACAGTCTTTCACGATGTGAACACTGTAACAGTCAGTAGTCAACTGACAATATTCTTATACCCTAGTCAAGGTTAACAGGTACTTACTGTGCATGACAAGGCCGTACACTCGTAGGTTAGACAGTATTTTTTTGTTTGTTGCTAAGGATCCCATATATACCCTAGACATGTTAGTTCTGAACACTTAGTGGTTAATTGTATAAATTGAATTTAAATACACAGCTTATACAAACACGTTTTGCAGATGGGAGGGGTGAGAGTCTGGCAAAGAAAAGGAAAATGTTTTAGTTTAATGAAACATCATGTCCTGGTAGGCGTGATTTATAGTAGGCGCAATTGATAATAGGCGTAATTGATAGTAGGTGTAATTGATAGTAGACGTGATTAATAGTAGACGCAATTGATAGTAGGCGTGATTGATTGTAGGTGTGATTGATAGTAGGCGCAATTGATAGTATGCGTGATTTGTAGTAAGTGCAATTCATAGTAGGTGCAATAGATAGTAGATGCAATTGATAGCTGGCGTGATTGATAGTAGGCGCGACTGATAGTAGGTGTAATTAGACATGGGCATGATTTATAGTAGCCGCAATTGATAGTAGGCGTGATTGATAGTAGGCGCGATTGATAGTAGGCGCACAATTGATAGTAGACGTGAGTGATATTAGGCGTGATTTATAGCAGGCGCTTTTGATAGTAGGTGTAATTGATAGTAGACGCTATTCATAGTAGGCGCAATTTATAGTGGATGCAATTGGTAGTAGACACAATTGATAGTAGGTGCAATTGATAGTAGGCGTGATTGATAGTAGGCGTGATTAATATGGGCGCGACTCAGATCACCTTTGATATCACAAAGTTACAGTGTAAATGTTTACACCAAGTACAAGGCAGAGAGTGGATATTTTAAGACTTAACCTCAGATCACCTAACATAACCTAACTTTACCTAACCTAACTTTGTCACGTGACATGTTCTACAAATTTAAACTTGCTTTAAGGCTGATTATGACGTCATAGATAGATGGGAGGGGTGGGAGGGTAACAAAAAAGGAAATGTTTTGGTTTAATGAAAAGTCATGACCTAGTAGGTGCGATTGGTAGTAGACGCAATTGATAGTAGGCAAGTTTAATAGTAGACGCAATTGATAGTAGGCGTGATTGATAGCAGGCGTGATTGATAGTAGGAACAATTTGACATGGGCACGATTTATAGTAGTCGCAAATGATAGTAGGCGCGATTGATAGTAGGCGTAAATAGACATGGGCGCGATTTATAGTAGCCGCAATTGATAGTAGGCGCGATTGATAGTAGCCGCGATTGATAGTAGGCGCACAATTGATAGTAGGCGTGATTGATAGTAGGCGTGATTTATAGTAGACGCATTTGATAGTAGGTGTAATTGATAGTAGACGAGATTCATAGTAGGCGCAATTTATAGTAGATGCAATTGGTAGTAGACACAATTGATAGTAGGTGCAATTGATAGTAGGCGTGATTGATATGGGCGCGACTCAGATCACCCTTGATATCACAAAGTTACAGTGTCAATGTTTACACAAAGTACAAGGCAGAGAGGGGGTATTTTAAGACATAACCTCACCTCACCTAGCATAACCTAACTTTGTCACGTGACATGTTCTACAAGTTTAGACTTGCTTTAAGACTGACTATGACTATGACGTCTCAGATTGATGGGAGGGGTGAGAGCCTGACAAAAAAAGGAAATGTTTAGGTTTAATGAAAAATAGTGTCCTAGTAGGTGCGATTGGTTGTAGGTGCAATTGATAGTAGGCGCGATTAATGCTAGGCGCAATCGATAGTAGGCGTAATTGATAGCAGACGTGATTGATAGTAAGTGCAATTTGACATGGACGCGATTTATAATAGACGTAATTGATAGTAGGCGCGATTGATAGTAGGCGCAATTGATAGTTGGCACGATTCATAGTAAGCGTGATTTATAGATAAGTGGGTGCAAAAGTGGGTGCGAAAGTCAGTGTAAAAGTGGGTGCAAAAGTGGGTGCAAAAGAGGGTGCAAAAGTGGGTGCGAAAGTGAGTGCAAAAGTGAGTGCAAAGGTGGGTGCAAAAGGGAGTGCAATAGGGAGTGCAAAAGTGGGTGTAAAAGTGAATGCAAAAGTGGGTGCAAAAGTGGGTGCAAAAGTGGATGTAAATGTGGGTGCAAAAGAGGGTGCAAAAGAGGGTGCAAAAGTGGGTGCAAAAGTGAGTGCAAAAGTGGGTGCAAAAGTGAGTACAAAGGTGGGTGCAAAAGTGGGTGCAAAAGTGGGTGCACAAGTGGGTGCACAAGTGGGTGCAAAAGTTGGTGCAAAAGTGGATGTTAATGGGGGTGCAAGAGTTTGTGCCGTTTGTAGTAGGCATGAATTTTACTTGAATGTGATTTGTGTAAATGTTATTTCTAAACCCAAGTAGAGAATAGTCAGTTGGCTTTTGATCCGTGCAAGCGTAAACATGTCACATACACTGGTGATGGATACTCAAGGCTTTAAGGTCAACGAAAATAAGTACAGTATATATTTAAAGAAGTGGCTATTATTGATTGCACAACACGCGGTTACCATATCTTTTTTTTCGGACTAGTGTTTTAACATTTGAAGAGTTTTTTTTAAGCAGCAACGATGTTTTATCTGTCACACTACATTGATGATCACTCACACTTAAGACCTCACTATTAGCCTACTTTCGATTTTTGCAAAAAATGAAAGTAGACTTATGAGATCAACACAGGGCGAAAAAAAGTGTGTCTGTCTGTGTGTGTGTATGTGTGTGTGTGAGTCTGTGTGTGTGTATGTGTGTGTGTGAGTCTGTGTGTGTGTGTGTGTGTGTGTGTGTGAGTGTGTGTACTCTGAATGTCTGTCCCCCCCTATCAATTCGAACACGGTGAATGCGAATTGAACGAAATTTGGTACAAAGGTAGCACTAGCAAAGGACACCTCAGTGTCATGTTTTATATCGCCGCCATCTTTACTAAAACTGAATGGCGGCCACTCAAACGTTCAAAACGTAAAATCAAATAACGACTAACCAAATCATCCAATCTCTACCAAATTTGGTAACAACATACCTTCGTATAGGATGCGTCTTGTGACCAAACTACAAGGTCGTCCGCCATACCATTTCAGGATGGCGGCCGTGCGAATTATGCAAACTTTATAATCCATATCATGGGACCCACCAGTTCCGATTATCGAGCCGAGAATCGTTTTAACTGTTTTACGAAATTAAAAGTTTATTTTGTAATACTATAGTGCAGACGTGATTTTAAAAAGCTCAGCTGATTCATTAATAAGACAAGATGGCAGCGGATATCTTGTGCCTGACTTATATTTCACTAATTTGAGTATTGCCTGCAATATAGCGTACTGAAACAAAATAAATAAACTTTGTATGAAATGCTTTATATATAAATAATATACTTCAGTGATGAAATCGTTTAGTATAAATCATTATTTGCTAACAAGTTCTATGTAAGTCATTTTATATAGAACGATAATCGTTGACACAATTAGCTCAGTGGTAAAGCGTTAGTCTGTCATTCATATGCCTATGGTTCAAACCCCATCAGAGTTAGTTTTTTGCTTGACATTTTACATATTTGTTGCTTTGTAATGACTCAGACGTTTTAAAATTAAGCGTTATATTGTGCATATTACGGTGCAAAACATATACTTAATTAAAACATAATTCGCCAGCAGATTTAATCGAGACATCTAGCTGACAAAAAGGTAACAGATTTTATTGAAAAGTTTCTTCTTCTGGCCGCTAGAATGCACTCGCTCTGTTAGGATTATATTGTTCGATATTTCACAACTAGATATCACGACTAGTTTTTATATTTATTGTTCCTTGAGTACTGAGACGTTATAAAATAAAGTTTTATATGGTGCTTTTTGCAATGGAAATTATATATTAAAAAAACGACATTCTCCACTGGAGTGACATCTTCCAGCCTTCAGTTGTACTATGCAGAAACTATAGATTCGAGCAGCGCTCTATACCGGCCAGTTAGTGAACCCAGTCTTAACGACTGCTAGGAGTAATAAGACAGTAACATTCGTTTATTCCTTGTGCACAGAGGCGTTGTTGATAATCTCAAAACTTGCAATATGGATGATTTGGAGATGGATTATTTTGTTATACCGTGTATTTAAGATTAGCCTATAAATTAACGGGTTGCGAAGTTACTTCACTTAGTTCTATATCATTCGTACACGACACAGAACAACAACGTGACGTCAGTTTCTGATCTGCTCTGATTGGCTATTACATTGCTGCAGTCGGGTAGTTGGCAGTCAAGGATAAAATTCTCGACTGCCAACTGCCAGCTACCAACTGCAACTTCATGTTGTGTATGGTGCCTATAGTATACACGGAGTCGATCGCGACTGCCGACCGAGGACTACCAACTACGGACTGCCGACTGCGCATTGTAGATGGGCCTTATTAGAGCAACGAAGTTTCAATTATTGTAAGTAGTCGGTGTTTGGAGTGTTTGCTGATGAAATTGCAAAATGCTGGGGTAAATTATAAACTATGGTTTGAACGCCACTGTTCAAATCCTGTGTGCCAATTTGCACTTCAAATAGGAAGAAATTAGGAGATGATAAGGACAGAGAGTTATAACTATACCCATACATTTCGGAGAAAGTAGGCTATATGTTCTTTCCCGAACATCTTGTTTTACTTTTAGCTCACCTCAACATTGTTTTGAACGATGTTTTGAACAACGTCAAATAACAGTTCCATTTTTATTGGTTCGTTTTACAATATACGTATAACCTTTATAGTATGCATATGGTTTACCATAACTATTCGTTGATACTTCTATATCAATTGTCAAGCATGAAATAATCTCCAATAAATTTCGCTCGATAATTGAAATAATAGTTTAAAGTGGGTGCAAAAGTAGGTGTAAAAGTGGGTGCAAAAGTGAGTGTAAAAGTGGGCGCAAAAGTGGGTGCAAAAGTGAGTGCAAAAGTGAATGTAAAAGTGGGTGCAAAAGTGTGTGCAGTTTATAGTAGGCACGATTTTTACTAGAATGTGATTTGAGTAAATGTAATTGCTAAATCCAAGTAGTGGGTAGTCAGTTGGTTTTGATCTATGCAAGCGTAAACATGTCTCATACACTGATGATGGATACTCAAGGCTTTATGGTCAACAAAAACAAGTATATAGTTAAAGAGGTGGCTATTGTTGATTGCACAACACTGAATCTATTTTTGAAATTTTGACAAAGGGCCTAAGTGCAGTTTTGTTAATATCTCGCGAACCAATAAGACTAGGGCATTGTATAAGGTATTGTTGGACTTTTTTCTGAAGACTGCTGGTAAACACCTATGTTCCCACGACCTTTTAAAGATGGCGGCTGACCCACGAGGGGTGATTAAAAAGTATTCCAAGCGGCGCTTGTCGATAGGCAAATCAATAATTAATGAGGGGTATGACAGACCTTGAGGCGATAACCCCTTTTGATTGACCCCTGTTGATTTTCCCCTTTGGACTGGTCCCTGTTGACTAGCCCCTTTGGACGGGTCCTATTTGAAGGGAGTCATTTTTTGACGGGCCCCTGCTGACGGGTCACTGTGGACGGATCCCTGTGGACGGATCCCTGTTGACAGGTCCTTTTGACTATTCCTTTTGCACCGGTCCCTTTGGACTGATCCGCCATCTCTAAAAAGGTCGTGGGAACATAGGTGTTTACCAGCGGTCTTCGGCAAAAAGTCCAACAATACCTCATATAATGCCCTAGTCTTATTGGTTCGATTGATATTAACAAAATTGCACTTAGGCCCTTTGTCAAAATTTCAAAAATAGATTCAGTGTTGTGCAATCAACAATAGCCACCTCTTTAACTATATACTTGTTTATGTTGACCATAAAGCCTTGAGTATCCATCATCAGTGTATGAGACATGTTTACGCTTGCATAGATCAAAACCAAATGACTACTCACTACTTGGGTTTAGAAATTACATTTACTCAAATCACATTCTAGTAAAAAACGTGAATACTATAAACTGCACCCACTCTTGCACCTACTTTTACATTAACCTTTGCACTCACTTTTGCACCCACTTTTGCACCCACTTTTACACTCACTTTTGCACCCAATTTTACACCCATTTCTGCACCCACATTAAACTATTATTTCTATTATCGAGCGAAATTTATTGGAGATTATTTCATGCTTGACAATTGATATGGAAGTATCAACGAATAGTTATGGTAAACCATATGCATACTATAAAGGTTATACGTATATTGTAAAACGAACCAATAAAAATGGAACTGTTATTTGACGTTGTTCAAAACATCGTTCAAAACAATGTCGAGGTGAGCTAAAAGTAAAAATAATGAGGTCTTAAGTGTGAGTGATCATCAATGTAGTGTGACAGATAAAACATAGTTGCTGCTTAAAAAAAACTCTTCAAATGTTAAAACACTAGTCCGAAAAAAAAGATATGGTAACCGCGTGTTGTGCAATCAATAATAGCCACTTCTCTAAATATATACTGTACTTGTTTTCGTTGACTTTAAAGCCTTAAGTATCCATCACCAGTGTATGTGACATGTTTACGCTTGCATGGATCAAAAACCAACTGACTATTCACTACTTGGGTTTAGAAATTACATTTACTCAAATCACATTCTAGTAAAATTCATGCCTACTATAAACGGCACCCACTTTTGCACCCACATTTACATCTACTTTTGCACCCACTTTTGCACCCACTTGAGCACCCACTTTTGCACTCACTTTTACACCCACTTTTGCACTCCCTTTTACACTGACATTAGCACCCACTTTTGCACCCACCATTGCACTCAATTTGCACCCACTTTTGCACTCACTTTTGCACCCACTTTTGCACCCTCTTTTGCACCCTCTTTTGCACCCACATTTACATCCACTTTTGCAACCACTTTTGCACCCACTTTTGCACTCACTTTTACACCCACTTTTGCACTCCCTTTTGCACTCCGTTTTGCACCCCCCTTTGCACTCACTTTTGCACCCACTTTTGCACCCACTTTAGCTACAAATCACGCTTACTATGAGTCGTGCCAACTATCAATTGCGCCTACTATCAATCGCGCCTACTATCAATTACGTCTATTATAAATCGCGTCCATGTCAAATTGCACTTACTATCAATCACGTCTGCTATCAATCACGCCTACTATCGATTGCGCCTAGCATTAATCGCGCCTACTATCAATTGCGCCTACTACCAATCGCTCCTACTAGGACACGACTTTTCATTAAACCAAAACATTTCCTTTTTTGTCAGCCTCTCACCCCTCCCATCAATCTGTGACGTCATAGTCATAGCCAGTCTTAAAGCAAGTCTAAACTTGTAGAACATGTCACGTGACAAAGTTAGGTTAGGTAAAGTTAGGTTATGCTAGGTGAGATGAGGTTAAGTCTTAAAATACCCCCTCTCTGCCTCGTACTTTGTGTAAACGTTGACACTGTAACTTTGTGATATCAAAGGTGATCTGAGTCGCGCCCATATCAATCACGCCTACTATCAATCACGCCTACTATCAATTGCACCTACTATCAATTGTGTCTACTACCAATTGCATCTACTATAAATTGGGCCTACTATGAATCGCGTCTACTATCAATTACACCTACTATCAAATGCGTCTACTATCAATCACGCCTACTATCAATTGTGCGCCTACTATCAATCGCGCCTACTATCAATTGCGGCTACTATAAATCGCGCCCGTGTCTATTTACGCCTACTATCAATCGCGCCTACTATCATTTGCGTCTACTATAAATCGCGCCCTTGTCAAATTGCTCCTACTATCAATCACGAATACTATCAATTGCGTCTACTATTTATCTTGCCTACTATCAATTGCGTCTACTACAAATCGCACCTAATAGGACATGACTTTTCATTAAACCAAAACATTTCTTTTTTTGTCAGCCTCCCACCCCTCCCATCTATCTATGACGTCATAATCGTTCTTAAAGCAAGTCTAAATTTGTAGAACATGTCACGTGACAAATTTAGGTTAGGTAAAGTTAGGTTATGTAAGGTGAGCTGAGGTTATGTCTTAAAATATCCACTCTCTGCCTTGTACTTGGTGTAAACATTGACACTGTAACTTTGTGATATCAAAGGTGATCTGAGTCGCGCCCATATCAATCACGCCTACTATCAATCACGCCTACTATCAATTGTGTCTACTACCAATTGCATCTACTGTAAATTTCGCCTCCTATGAATCGCGTCTATTATCAATTACACCTACTATCAAATGCGCCTACTATAAATCAGGCCTACTATCAATCACGTCTACTATCAATTGTGCGCCTACTATCAATCGCGCCTGCTATCGATCGCGCCTACTATCAATCACGCCTACTATCAATTGCGGCTACTATAAATCACGCCCATGTCTAATTACACCAACTATCAATCGCGCCTACTATCATTTGCGTCTACTATAAATCGCGCCCATGTCAAATTGCGCCTACTATCAATCTCGCCTACTATCAATTGCGTTTACTATTAATCGCGCCTACTATCAATTACATCTACTACCAATCGTGTCTATTAGGACATGACTTTTCATTAAACCAAAACATTTCCTTTTTGTCAGCCTCCCACTCCTCCCATCTATCTATGACGTCATAATTAGTCTTAAAGCAAGTCTAAACTTATAGAACATGTCACGTGACAATGTTAGGTTAGGTAAAGTTAGGTAATGTTAGGTGAGCTGAGGTTAAGTCTTAAAATATCCCCTCTCTGCCTTGTAATTGGTGTAAACATTGACACTGTAACTTTGTGATATCAAAGGTGATCCGAGTCGTGCCCATGTCAAATTGCGCCTACTATCAATCGCGCCTACTATCAATCACGCCTGCTATCAATTGCATCTACTATCAATTGCGCCTAATATGAATTGCACTTACTACAAATCACGCATACTATCAATTCCGCCTACTATCAATCACACCTACTATCAATCACGCCTACTATCAATTGCGTCTACTATTAATCACGTCTACTATCAATTACACCTACTATCAATTACATCTACTATCAATTGCGCCTACTATAAATCACGCCTACCTGGACATGATGTTTCATTAAACTAAAACATTTTCCTTTTCTTTGCCAGCCTCTCACCCCTCCCATCTGCAAAACGTGTTTGTATAAGCTGTGTATTTAAATTCAATTTACACAATTAACCACTAAGTGTTCAAAACTAACATGTCTAGGGTATATATGGGATCCTTAGCAACAAACAAAAAAAATACTGTCTAACCTACGAGTGTACGGCCTTGTCATGCACAGTAAGTACCTGTTAACCTTGACTAGGGTATAAGAATATTGTCAGTTGACTACTGACTGTTACAGTGTTCACATCGTGAAAGACTGTCTCTCCTACCAGTCTCCAGCCTTGTCTTACGCAGTAAGCAGCTGTTGGTGGAAAACAACATCCATAAATCTTGACATTTAGGAAAGTCTGTATGTGTGTGTGTGTGTGTAAATCGCTTGTAATCTAAAGATTGTTCATGTGACTTTACTAAAATTTAATTTATATGTATTAGTTGATATGGAAGTCTCAACAACCAGTCATGGCAAGCCATGTGTCTTCTATAAAGGATATACATATATTGTAAAAACAACCAATAAAGATGGAACTCTTATTTGGCGATGTTCAAAACAACGATACAAAAAGTGTCGAGGAATGATTAAAACAAAAGACTCCAACGTACTGCCCCCGTAAATTGAATTATATTGAGACCACGATGGCTGTATTGGCAAATATGAATAAAGTTATGGATGTCATAGTTGTGACGTGGATATTCATGACGTAGGCACGGATGACGCAGACTTCATGCAAGTAGGCTGCTTGAGCTGAGATTCTTGGTGACGTCATGATTTTGTTCGAGAAAGATCTGAGATTTACGACGCAGTCGCAGGAAAACATGGAATTGTGCTGAGGAAGAAGTTACGCTATTGGAGGAAAGGCTCGAACCAATGAATGATAGTTTGGAGGGAGACGGAGATTACTGAAACTAAGATATTTAATTACTTTTGGAATGCAGAATTGTGGAAATCCATCTTCAGTTATGGCATTGATTTGGAATTTTGAAGAAATTAATTTTGAGTTTTTGAAATTTGAAAATCCGTCAAGTATAGCCAAAGTTAGAACTTCTAGCAATGACGCAGGAACAAGCTATGGAAGGGATGGATACGCCCCTTAAGAAGTTGATAAAAGGTCTTGCACAGCAGTGAGAAGCTCTCATATCTCATTTTCTCGTGTCTTATAGTCGTTTTCGAGTGATTACAGTGAAGCAAGTCGTCTTTAGCGTGCGTGGTAAAGCCCACCGCATCGAACGAGCACGGAGCAGTGCAGCAGTACCATTTTACGGTTTTGAAACTAGGCGAAGTTGAAACGCACACATTAAAGAGTCTACAAGATAATATATCAAGAGTTGACTAATGCCTGTATGCTAATTCTATTGTGCAGTACAGTATTAAGGTGTATAGAAAAGTTGAACATTTTCACGATTATAATTTGGAAGATATTGGCATTTTAAGACGGCAGACAAAAGTGATTTTCTCGCCACCTGAGAAGCACTTTTATAACACCACATTCTACGCTACAGCTAACACGTGTATTGTAACCGTGATACTACATATTGCGTTTGGTGATACAACGCTACATTCTAATATGGAACAGTATAATCAGGCAGTACTTTCAACTATGATTACAACAGAAATGGAGATGGAAGGCTAAGGACTTTAATGCAATTGGGACATATATCGATGGAGTGAAATAGCAGCATGGAACTTCGTTAATCGCCATTCTACACAAGCGAGCATGTAGTGAACATCCAACTACACTCATGCATCGTGATCCAACGCTGAATTATATCAAATGGCAGTTGAAATATTTTCATACTCCACAACTATGGATATTTCTGCGGAAGTAATTGCAATAAACTTCATGGCGAATTTCTACCAGAACTTCAGGGAACTATCAAGAGAGGCCAGGGTCGACCCGGCTCACAAAGAAGAGTTTTGCCAGAACTTCAGGGAACTATCAAGAGAGGCCAGGGTGGACCCGTCTCACAAAGAAGAGTTTTGCCAGAAGGATGTCTATCGTCTACATGGAGCAGTGCAATTTCCGGAGGAGGAAGCAGTTCTATTCTCCGAGGGCGCTGGTTCCAGGTTCGAGGTCGGAGCACATCTTTACGCTGGTAAAATGGAACCATCAGCAGTCGTCTTTGGAAACTTTCCTCTGGAACTTCAATCTACAGATATGGTAGTCGTGAACGTTTCTTGTTTTATTTGAGCCATTTAGCGATATCTGAGCAACCATTTTTCCCATATTTTCTGTCCCACATATTTTGCCCCATATTCTTGCTTGATATTTCTGTACTCAGTACACTTTGATGATTTATGCCTTTTTCGACGATTTATTAAGACATTGTTGTGTCATTGGCTTAGTTAAATAATTTTGTATCAGTTGATACTGATAATTTGATTCTTTCAGTAATTTGCATAGTTTTGTAGTCACGATTTGACTGTAAAGTTAACGATTTCTATGGCAGATTTGAATTCAGACAGAGTGTCACTTTATTAAAGTAATTCTATCCAGTAAATTACTTTGACCAATTTTCTGTCATCATCAAGAAAGAAGAATAATTAAAAGATTTTAGAGCGTTAAAATCTATTACTGTATCGACGATCTTGGAAATACTAGTCGTTTTATGAACATGATTGCAACATAGACATTTATCGTCAGTTTTGAAATACCATTGCATTATAGACAATTTTATGAAATATGAACTTTGATTACGATTTATTGAATACACTATAGTAATGAACATTTGATAGGAGTTTTTCTCAATTCTAGATTGGAACAATAATGTTTGCATTCCACAGTCTAATTGTATTCTATTCGACTATTTTGCAGTTTGGATGAACTTTGATTGAAGATAGTATTTTTATACTACGTTACTTTGAAGATATTAATCTCAATTTTGATAGACCAGAGAGGCGTGTCTAATCGTATTTGCTATTAAATTTATCTGTGATTGGCAAATTTTTACTTCATATCGATTCATGAATGAAACCCACGAAGGTTAAATATAATAACAGTTATGAAACAATTAATGAATATAAGAATTTTTAAAGTGGAACTATGGATGTATAATCGTTAGTTCAGTGGACGTGTGAAAGTCGCTGATGAATAATGCCCTTGAATAAGTGAAGGAGGTTCCCACAGTAATAGTAATGATGTTGAAGAATTTGTAAGTGGAGGTTTTTGTATGTATTGTGGAAGATTTTTATGCCATATATAGTGAGATATATGATGAATTCTGGGCCTATTTTATGCAATTTTGTGTATTTGGAGCGAGGTATTTTTCCGCTGAGTTTATTGTCCAGGTCCTTTGAAAATTAATCATGTGAAGTCACTCTTATAATTAACAAGAGTGTTTAAATAATTTGAGATAACGATTTTGAATGGAGGTTACCGTCACAAATAATAATAATAATTATTAAACCTTATTAAACCTGAATATAACATTTAAATATAACTAACCTTCATTGGTCGATTATATTAACACGATTTAAGTAATTATCAACCGGATAAACGTGTGGTTTAATGTATTTCTAAAATAAATTATAAATGTTGTAAATAATTATGTAAAAATCTTTAATAATAATGTGGAACGAAAGGGATTAATAGAGGCGTGTATAAATTTTTCAATTGTCGTTTGACAATATTATAAACAATTTAAATTGTTATAAACAATTAATGAGATTTTGTTATTAATATTTAGCGTTTTGTTATACTCTAAACAACGCTAATTAAACATGTGGATTATATAATTAAACAAGTTTTGGGATTATTAGAGTAATCCAGTGATATTTGGATGGAGCATTTAAGAGATTTGCGTGATAATATTTGAGTTGAGTTGAGGACATTTAAAGTGTTTTGAGACGGAGCTAGGCTCTGATGTAACTAGCAGATACTAACGTTGGCTGGACAGGTGAGTCCATTTGACGAGGTTGGCATGCGACATGATGCAGGGTGGATCGCAGCTGGCCAGACAACTGGTTGATAGAGGCCAAGGTCGCCTACATAGTAGCCTTGCGGTTATAAATAAAAGTGTGATGTCTATTAAAAGGAAAACAATTGCTATATGTCTCGTCCCAACTCCCTTATCCATTCCAAGTGTATTATGATTATTACGTTCTTTTGAGCTGGAGAAAGATGAAAATTTGTATGTAACGTCTACAAGTCCTACAGGAGGACATGATTATATTGACAATGGCTTCTGATTGCCACGTTTATTTTGTTGTTCTATTTTTGTTAAATTATCCCTTTATGTGAAATAAATTATTGTACAGTTTAAAGTTTCTTGTCTTCGTCTTGGTTCATTTTAAATATCATGGTGGAGGTTATTGTGAGGGCATACTTTTAAGTGATCCAGTTGGCAATCCAGACCTGAGATTAATTTGAAGAGGTAAGTAAAGGTAAGTATGAACCCCCGTATATTTTGGTTTGTTCCACAATATTTTCTTGTTAACTGCTGTGCTCTAATCTCGGTAGTATCTGTCAGTGCCATTTTCATTGATGTAGCTGTGCCGGTGCGATTGATTATTGGCAATTCGATTGAGGGGGCGGATATCTGACAGCCTACTATCCGGATTATCGGGGACAGTAGGATTGGCGACCCTAAAACGTGGGGCACGATCGATCAGCAAAACATTGTATTACCAAGTTATTGCAGTAGAATTGGCACCGCAATTTTGTGGAGTGTTCGAATAACATTGGATTACCAAGTTATCGATGTCAATGGGATTGTGAAGACTCAAATAAAGAGGTTGATTCTTTGTTAGATGTCTTGGCCAATTGTAGAATTTGAGAGTGTGATTATATAGGGATTAAATGTTGTGTTGTATTAGGAAAATTACACTCAGAAAAGATCAGATCTTATACAACTTGAGAAAGGTTAAATAGGCTGGAAACTTAGAAAAATCGCCTATGATCTGGAATCTTATTTTATTTGACCGGCTTATAACATGTTTAGTCATATTAAAGATAAAATTAAATTATTTGGATTGTAAATGTAAATTATTTGTGTTAGGATATTTTAAAATGAACCAAAGAAATTTGAACATGTGCTTGAGTTTGTTTCAACATGAAGTGTCTACGAAAGTTAATTATAAGGTAATTATAAGTTAGATTTAAGACAGAAAATTGCTGAAACTTATATATGGTGAAAGATGTTGCTCAGATGTTGTTATTTTGCTCTGTTTGATGTATGTCCCTAAAGCAGTCTATTATTGAAATAATATTGAAATGGCAGATGAGAGTATCAGGAAGATGTTGGAGGAGATGTCCAACAATTTGTCTGCTAGTTTGAAAGCTAGCATGAATGAAAGCATGAAGGAGATGGAAGCTAGGAATACTAGTAGAATGGAGGAGAATATGAAAGTTCTTCAGACCAGTTCTACAAACTTAGAAAATAATATGTCGCGTTTACAGATCAATACCCAGGAAATCGAGAATGCTGTAACTGACATGCGCACAGACGTGTCCAATGTCCATAAAGATTTGTCCAATGTGCATAAAGATGTTTCAGATGTTAAGACTGATGTTCCTAAAGTACAGAAAGATCTTACTATGTTGAATCTTGATGTTGCTAATGTCCGGGGTGATATTTCATGTGCTAGAGCTGAAGTAATTGTTGTTAGGAAGGATGTTGCTACTGTACAAGATAAGTTCGAAGAAGTTCAGAGAGAGATTAAAAATGTTCGAACCGATGTGTCAAACGTTCAAGTAGACATTAATAATATTCATTCTGATGTAAATGAGATGCAAAGCGATATCACTAAGATACAAGTAGAAGTGAACACTGTTTTTGTAGACATTGCCAAAGTTCAAACTGATGTTAATAAAGTAAGAGAAGAAATTGAAACTTCGAAAACACTTTGTACTCGTAACATTAGTGCATTAACAACTAGGTTGGTTGACGAGTCTGTTAGGACAACAGCTTCTTTAGCAGGTTTAAAGTATGATGTAGAGGTCATGAGAACCCAAGTCTTAGATCATAATCGGTTACTTAAGGAAGACATTGAAGTAGATAATGCGGAAATGTTAATGGCAAATGTAACGGTGTGGAAAGATGAATGGAACAGGTCAAGTGGGGAACATGTCACTCAGATTCAGGAGCGAATTGAAAGAAAACTTGCCAGTACACAGGTAGATATCAATAATGAGGTAGTTCAAATTAGAAAAGATTTGAGTATAAGGATGGATTCGCTATCCGAAAAGCAGGTCGAGGATAGAACTCAAATTGGTCAGGACGTGCAAGCATTAAAAACCGCGTTAGAGGAACAAATTCATAAGGATGTCTCTGATGTCAATGAAACCACGAGCAAACTTCAGAATTTGAAACTAGGAGAAGCCAGCATGATGGAAACCTATAAAGAAGAGTTGATTAGGAAAGTCATCACGGAAATCACAGATGAGGATCCAGAAGGATTAACTTGCGAAGACAATAGGAATTACGTCAGAAGATGTAACCTCGCTACAGAAGAGAGAGATATTAGTCCTGAGGAACGTATATCCAGATTCCGAGAAGAAGAAGAGGATAGGAATATTGAACCTGAATGGAAATATCGAGATAGTGGGAAGAATTACATGGATTCATATCCGAGAAATGTGACAGTCATCCGAAACTTCGAGGACAAACCTCAAAAATTCAGTAATACTGATAGTCTAACACCGATAGAATATATCAGGAACCTGAAAGACTATTTCATTGAAGCTCACATTCCCAGAGAAAGAGAGATGAGGATAGTAGAAAGATTTCTAGCTGGAGGACCCCTTGAATGGTTCAGGGCATTTCGCTACACTTTCAGTAATTTTGACGAATTTGCAGAGGCACTGATAAAACGATTCTGGTCCATAGAAGCGCAGAATTCATTAAGAGCTGAAGTATACTCAAGGAAGTATTCAGGTACTCTTCCAACACGGTACGCTGATTTCTTCACGAGCCAGTTATCACGCTTGAGATTTTTGCAACCCCCATTGTCGACAGAGCAGTTGATAGATGCGATTTCTCGTATGCTGCCTGTGGAGGTGAGAAGACTTATCATATCGTCATGCATCAGGGATTTGACCAGTATGGACGAACTATTGACAAGGCTTGACTACACGAGTCCAATACCAAGTGTGGTTCAGAAAGGTCAGAGGCACGAATTCAAAGACATTAATACAGTCTACCTGGATCAAGTTCAGCAAACTGACAAGCCCAATGAAGAAAAAACTGAAAATGTAGGTCCTCATAGGAATAATTATTTTCGCAACAGATCACAAGGTTACCGTCCATATCAGCAAAGACGAGGCTGGAACAACAATGGAGGGAATTATAATAATGGAAGAGGTAGATACTACAATAACCAGGGTTACAATAGGAACTACAATAGAAATAACCAGAATCGAAATCAGAATTCTCAAAGTCAGGTTATGACACCCGACAAGTATCAAGAGAGAGAGAAAGAAAGTCAGCAATACTTGAAGGAATTAAGAGAAAAGGAAGCTGAAAACCAGAAGAAAAGACAGGATGTAGTGATCGATCCTGGTCCTTCTACAAGCCAGCAAAACTTTGAGATTGGTAACACAAAAAAACGCCGATTTCTCAACGACAGTGAGAAAATATGAATACATTGCCACACAAAACCTGATTACCATTAATGAAATTTACGAAGTAACTGATCAGGATTTATTAGAAGAGAGGGGAATCGTCAAAGAGGAAAGACCATGTGCCTTACCTATTATTTCTGTACTGATAGATGGCCAACAGTACAAAGCTCTCATGGATACCGGCGCAATTATTTCTATCATTTCTGATGAATGCTATCAAAGTTTGTTAAAAGGAGAAAACATGACAGTTTTACCTGTTTCTACCGTCAAAGTGAGAGGAATTTTCCAAGACAAGGCAGTGAAATGTAAGATCCAAGTGTTGTTGAACTTTGAAATTAATGGAAGGAGTTATGAACAGATCTTTATTGTGGTGAACAAGATCCATTTCGATATTGTGCTAGGAATCGATTTTATATCGAAAGTTGGAGCCATTATTGATATGAAGAATAGGATTATTAGCCTTAATGATGGGTACATGATCACAGAAGAGATCGAAGAACAGGACGTGAAAAACAGTCTGGAGATAGACCTTAGGGAAGAGATTTTAAATACCATTATCAATGAAGTGGAGAATCTAACAGGAATACCCAGTAGAAAAACTGAAGGATTTGAAGAAATTCAGGGGGAATTTGAGGATTTGATAAAGGAATTCCAAGATATTTTTGATGAAAAGCCTGGATTGATTAAAGACTATAAGTATAAGATAAGGCTGACCGATGAAACCCCTTACCAAAAGAGAATATACCCCATACCTGAGAAATACTATCAAGAAGTACGAGGGTTGATCAGAAAAATGGAGGTAGACGGGATTATTAAAAAACAGGCGTCGTCTTACATAAACCCTATCACTGTAGTCAAGAAAAGTAATGGTCAGATACGTCTTTGTCTCGATGCTCGGACCATCAACTTGAAGATTCTTCCAGAAAATGACCGACCACCTAAGATTAGAGATCTGCTTAGAAAGTTTAAAGGGAGAGCATGTTTCAGTGTTCTTGACTTGACTTCTTCGTTATACCAAGTTCAACTGGAAGAAGAAAGTATGCAGTACACTGGATTCTTATTTGACCAGACGTCATGGGTCTTCGTGAGAATGCCTTTTGGAATGGTCAACAGTGGACCAGCACTTATTCGAGCACTTGATAGCAAGCTCACTGACGAAGTAAAGGAAAATGTAATCTGCTACATTGACGATTTAATTGTATCTTCACCCAACGCCGCAGAACATTTAGTGCATTTGAGAAAGTTGTTTGAAAATTTAAGGGAGGCCAATATCAAGGTCAATTTTGGAAAATGTCAATTCTTGAAGAAGGAGATCAACTACTTGGGGCATACTATTGATAAGGATGGATATCATCCAAACATGCAGAAAGTAGATGCGATCAGAAGGTTCCCAAAGCCAACTAAGGTGAAGCAAGTCAGAGAATTTGTAGGCGCATGCCAATTCATCAGCAGCCACTGTCCGAGATACTCTGAAATTATGGCTCCTCTGTATGACTTACTCAAGAAGAATAACAGATGGAAATGGAGTACCGCAGCAGACGAGGCTTTTGAGAAAGCAAAGGAGATGCTCAGAAATAACGTTAAACTGGAGTACCCAGACTTTGAGAGGATGTTCTATATTGAGTCTGATGCATCAAGAATAGGCATTAGTGCAGTCTTATACCAAAAAGACGAGGCAGGCAACAAGCACTACATTGCGTTCACTAGTCGGAGATTGAAGAAGCACGAGGAAAACTACTTTACGACAGAACTTGAAGCGTTAGCTTTTGTAACAGCTTTGCAAGCGTGGAAGAAAATGCTGCTGGGACACAAGGTTATTATTATTACAGATCACAAAGCACTTCAGTTTATGCTGCAAACTGACATGTCTAGTGATAGATTGACACGTTGGGCTTTGTTCACCCAACAGTTTAACGCCACTATCGTCCATCAGCCTGGGAAAGACAACTTACTGGCTGATGCTTTATCACGTAACCCTATCAAAAATGTGCAGATACACCATGTAAAATTGGAGCAGCAAGATCAAGAGACCGTTAGGAGGTTAGCCCGAATCGGTGTGTCACAGAAGAGACACGCTCCAATCAGGAAAATGTACAGGTTCCTTAAGGGTTACATGGACAATACTGATGTTGACTATGCAGCTACACAGAGAGAATCACGACACTTTGTCTTGAGTGGAGACATCGTATGCAAGTATGCTGACTCGGCGCATACAAAGCTCCGAATAGTCGTGCCACCTAAACTTGTTGTCAATTTAGTGTGGGTAGCTCATCACGCAACTGGACATGCCGGTTTAGATAAAACTCTTGATACTCTTAAAGAGAGGTTTATTTGGACTAACATGCGTTCCAGCATTGCTAATGACATTCGTTCATGTGATAAATGTCAAAGAGCAAAGTATGCTTCCGCTCTATTAAAAGGAAAACCTAAGGCTATGATTCCCTCTAAACCAAATGAACTCATGGCGACGGACATATTTGGCCCCTGTCCGAAGAGATATCAGGGTAATCAGTTCCTGTTGGTTACCGTGGATGTCTTCTCGAAATTTGTAACAATGAGTCCCATGCAAAAATCTAACACGAGGAACGTTGTACGCAGACTGGAACATGCTGTATTTCCAAAAGCTGGTAAACCAGAATATCTACTATCAGATCATGGAGCTCAGTTTACATCCTTAGAATTTACTGCAGATATGGAAAGGCTTGGTATTAAGCACATATTTTCAAGCGTGCGCTATCCAGAATCGAATTCTTCAGAAAGATATATGGCTGAATTTTCGAAATTTTGTCGAATTTTCTGTCCGAATGATCATTCTGGTTGGGTGAGATTTGTACCCCTTATTGAGGAATGTCTAAATTCTACAGTGCAGGAGAGCACAGGAGAAGTGCCAATGAGACTTCATCTAGGAAGAAACCCAGAAAGGCCGTGGGACAATCTTTTCAACCACGTTCCTAGAGATCCCGACCTAGGAAGGCAGCAGAGAATTGACAAAGCGAAGGAACAACTCCAGAAAGCAGCACAAAAACGATTGAAAAGAGTAGCTGGAAAACGTTTTGGTGCTCCCTTAGAAATTGGAAATCTGGTATTACTACGCAGACTTGTCAAGGCTGATGTGAGTAAGAAAATCTATCCCAAGTTTGGAATTGTGTTCATGGGTCCGTTCAGAATTACGAATGCTTATGGAAACAACTGTTATGAACTCTACGATGATGAGAATAATGTCGTTTATGGCAAGTTCAATGCTGGAAACTTGAAGAAATATTATCCAAGAGTAAGCCAATAATAATTCAATTTCGTGTTCAAGTGAATTGAGATATTTATAACACAGAGTTTAAAAACAATTTGCAACTGTTTTTAAAACGTGGTGAAGGGAGAATGCCCCCGTAAATTGAATTATATTGAGACCACGAAGGCTGTATTGGCAAATATGAATAAAGTTATGGATGTCATAGTTGTGACGTGGATATTCATGACGTAGGCACGGATGACGCAGACTTCATGCAAGTAGGCTGCTTGAGCTGAGATTCTTGGTAACGTCATGATTTTGTTCGAGAAAGATCTGAGATTTACGACGCAGTCGCAGGAAAACATGGAATTGTGCTGAGGAAGAAGTTACGCTATTGGAGGAAAGGCTCGAACCAATGAATGATAGTTTGGAGGGAGACGGAGATTACTGAAACTACGATATTTAATTACTTTTGGAATGCAGAATTATGGAAATCCATTTTCAGTTATGGCATTGATTTGGAATTTTGAAGAAATTAATTTTGAGTTTTTGAAATTTGAAAATCCGTCAAGTATAGCCAAAGTTAGAACTTCTAGCAATGACGCAGGAACAAGCTATGGAAGGGATGGATACGCCCCTTAAGAAGTTGATAAAAGGTCTTGCACAGCAGTGAGAAGCTCTCATATCTCATTTTCTCGTGTCTTATAGTCGTTTTCGAGTGATTACAGTGAAGCAAGTCGTCTTTAGCGTGCGTGGTAAAGCCCACCGCATCGAACGAGCACGGAGCAGTGCAGCAGTACCATTTTACGGTTTTGAAAATAGGCGAAGTTGAAACGCACGCATTAAAGAGTCTACAAGATAATATATCAAGAGTTGACTAATGCCTGTATGCTAATTCTATTGTGCAGTACAGTATTAAGGTGTATAGAAAAGTTGAACATTTTCACGATTATAATTTGGAAGATATTGGCATTTTAAGACGGCAGACAAAAGTGATTTTCTCGCCACCTGAGAAGCACTTTTATAACACCACATTCTACGCTACGGCTAACACGTGTATTGTAACCGTGATACTACATATTGCGTTTGGTGATACAACGCTACATTCTAATATGGAACAGTATAATCAGGCAGTACTTTCAACTATGATTACAACAGAAATGGAGATGGAAGGCTAAGGACTTTAATGCAATTGGGACATATATCGATGGAGTGAAATAGCAGCATGGAACTTCGTTAATCGCCATTCTACACAAGCGAGCATGTAGTGAACATCCAACTACACTCATGCATCGTGATCCAACGCTGAATTATATCAAATGGCAGTGGAAATATTTTCATACTCCACAACTATGAATATTTCTGCGGAAGTAATTGCAATAAACTTCATGGCGAATTTCTACCAGAACTTCAGGGAACTATCAAGAGAGGCCAGGGTGGACCCGGCTCACAAAGAAGAGTTTTGCCAGAACTTCAGGGAACTTTCAAGAGAGGCCAGGGTGGACCCGGCTCACAAAGAAGAGTTTTGCAAGAAGGATGTCTATCGTCTACATGGAGCAGTGCAATTTCCGGAGGAGGAAGCAGTTCTATTCTCCGAGGGCGCTGGTTCCAGGTTCGAGGTCGGAGCACATCTATACGCTGGTAAAATGAAACCATCAGCAGTCTTCTTTGGAAACTTTCCTCTGGAACTTCAATCATAAGATAAGGTAGTCGTGAACGTTTCTTGTTTTATTTGAGCCATTTAGCGATATCTGAGCAACCATTTTCCCCATATTTTCTGTCCCACATATTTTGCCCCATATTCTTGCTTGATATTTCTGTACTCAGTACACTTTGATGATTTATGCCTTTTTCGACGATTTATTATGACATTGTTGTGTCATTGGCTTAGTTAAATAATTTTGGATCAGTTGAGACTGATAATTTGATTCTTTCAGTAATTTGCATAGTTTTGTAGTCACGATTTGACTGTAAAGTTAACGATTTCTATGGCAGATTTGAATTCAGACAGCGTGTCACTTTATTAAAGTAATTCTATCCAGTAAATTACTTTGACCATTTTTCTGTCATCATCAAGAAAGAATAATAATTAAAAGATTTTAGAGCGTTAAAATCTATTACTGTATCGACGATCTTGGAAATACTAGTCGTTTTATGAACATGATTGCAACATAGAAATTTATCGTCAGTTTTGAAATACCATTGCATTATAGACAATTTTATGAAATATGAACTTTGATTACGATTTATTGAATACACTATAGTAATGAACATTTGATAGGAGTTTTTCTCAATTCTAGATTGGAACAATAATGTTTGCATTCCACAGTCTAATTGTATTCTATTCGACTATTTTGCAGTTTAGATGAACTTTGATTGAAGATAGTATTTTTATACTACGTTACTTTGAAGATATTAATCTCAATTTTGATAGGCCAGAGAGGCGTGTCTAATCGTATTTGCTATTAAATTTATCTGTGATTGGCAAATTTTTACTTTATATCGATTCATGAATGAAACCCACGAAGGTTAAATATAATAACAGTTATGAAAAAATTAATGAATATAAGAATTTTTAAAGTGGAACTATGGATGTATAATCGTTAGTTCAGTGGACGTGTGAAAGTCGCTGATGAATAATGCCCTTGAATAAGTGAAGGAGGTTCCCACAATAATAGTAATGATGTTGAAGAATTTGTAAGTGGAGGTTTTTGTATGTATTGTGGAAGATTTTTATGCCATATATAGTGAGATATATGATGAATTCTGGGCCTATTTTATGCAATTTTGTGCATTTGGAGCGAGGTATTTTTCCGCTGAGTTTATTGTCCAGGTCCTTTGAAAATTAATCATGTGAATTCACTGTTATAATTAACAAGAGTTTTTAAATAATTTGAGATAACGATTTTAAATGGATGTTACCGTCACAAATAATAATAATAATAATTATTAAACCTTATTAAACCTGAATATAACATTTAAATATAACTAACCTTCATTGGTCGATTATATTAACACGATTTAAGTAATTATCAACCGGATAAACGTGTGGTTTAATGTATTTCTAAAATAAATTATAAATGTTGTAAATAATTATGTAAAAATCTTTAATAATAATGTGGAACGAAAGGGATTAATAGAGGCGTGTATAAATTTTTCAATTGTCGTTTGACAATATTATAAACAATTTAAATTGTTATAAACAATTAATGAGATTTTGTTATTAATATTTAGCGTTTTGTTATACTCTAAACAACGCTAATTAAACATGTGGATTATATAATTAAACAAGTTTTGGGATTATTAGAGTAATCCAGTGATATTTGGATGGAGCATTTAAGAGATTTGCGTGATAATATTTGAGTTGAGTTGAGGACATTTAAAGTGTTTTGAGACGGAGCTAGGCTCTGATGTAACTTGCAGATGCTAACATTGGCTGGACAGGTGAGTCCATTTGACGAGGTTGGCATGCGACATGATGCAGGGTGGATCGCAGCTGGCCAGACAACTGGCTGATAGAGGCCAAGGTCGCCTACATAGTAACCTTGCGGTTATAAATAAACGTGTGATGTCTATTAAAAGGAAAACAATTGCTATATGTCTCGTCCCAACTCCCTTATCCATTCCAAGTGTATTATGATTATTACGTTCTTTTGAGCTGGAGAAAGATGAAAATTTGTATGTAACGTCTACAAGTCCTACAGGAGGACATGATTATATTGACAATGGCTTCTGATTGCCACGTTTATTTTGTTGTTCTATTTTTGTTAAATTATCCCTTTATGTGAAATAAATTATTGTACAGTTTAAAGTTTCTTGTCTTCGTCTTGGTTCATTTTAAATATCATGGTGGAGGTTATTGTGAGGGCATACTTTTAAGTGATCCAGTTGGCAACCCAGACCCGAGATTAATTTGAAGAGGTAAGTAAAGGTAAGTATGAACCCCCGTATATTTTGGTGTGTTCCACAATATTTTCTTGTTAACTGCTGTGCTCTAATCTCGGTAGTATCTGTCAGTGCCATTTTCATTGATGTAGCTGTGCCGGTGCGATTGATTATTGGCAATCCGATTGAGGGGGCAGATATCTGACAGCCTACTATCCGGATTATCGGCGACAGTACTTACTTCAAAAGAACATCATTGTGAATCTCAAATTAATACACATTTAAATACGCAAAATACTCTAACCATGGTAAAAAAGCAAGTCCAAGAAAAATATAATGCTGCTCAAGATAGTGCGTTGTTTGTTAAAAGGCATTTATCATCACCTCAAAAAGTCATGTTAGGACAGATGTCAACGTTCAAAGAACCCTTAACACTATCAAAAGCAACGCAGACTCTAAAAGAGGTCCCTATGGAAAACAAACAAGAGGAATTCGATATTTCTAGTGTTGTTGAGAATGATAATGATGATAATGATGGTGACAATGACTATAATAATTTTGATGGTAATATTCATAATGATGATTGACACGGGAGGTCGGCCAGCGTGGATGGGCCTACTGACCTTTCTTTAGAGGCCCGCCTCGCATCAACTGAAAAATCACCACCAGATGACATGCCCCAACAGAAAAACACCAAAAGGGGTGGAAGGAAGGTGGAGAAGGGTAACGCACAGGCTCGACTACAGACACCCCCCAATAACTAACAGAACCGTCGCCGACAAAAAAATGCCACAACTGTTGCTTAAAAATTTAAAAGAAAATTTAATGTTAAAATTAAAAAAACACCTCCACCAGAAAACAGAACATGCATCAGGCAGCATAAATTACAAAATAAAATAAAATAAAACCTCAGCTAGAATTCTCACTGTTGAAAATAAAAAAAAATAAGACCGTTATCAATAAACAATTACCTGAGGTAAGAGAATGAAAAGCTACAAACCAAATACACACTAAATAAGCACCAGACATATTCCCAAACTGGACCATGAGAGCCTTGGAGAATCAGAAAAAAAAACTAGTGCAAATATTACCAAAAACAAGGTAACGAAAGAATAACGAAGGAGTACCAAGGAAACTCCAAAAAAGGAAAACCAAAGGAAAATTTAAAACAAATAAGTTAACCAACACCACCATGACCCAAGAACGTGCACTTCAAAAACACGCCAGAAAACAAAACCCACAATGCACTTCTGTCAACAAGTTACCATGGCGACCAAGAACAGTTGAAGGTACATCAGTACGTATTTAAGAGAAACGCGTAATTTACATTTTTAAATTAAATCTTCTCCAGTGAGAAAACAGCTAGATATAAACAAACTCAAGACATTACGAGATCAAATAGTTTTAAAGGCAACGGATCAGACTAAAATCCGACCGACTAATGAACAAATTTAGGCCTAGTGTTAATAGATTCGTCTGGCCAGTACCATAATATTATAAGAAGAAAATGCCTTAGCCAGATACCAAATAATAAAATAAGAAGAAAAACAATAGTGTTCCCCGGACAAATATAGTTTAACAAAAAATTTACATTTTCATAGGTGACATATCAAGGCCAAAGTCAAGCTTCAGAACAAAAAAAAACTTTCAGTACACAATGCAAAATATGGAGCTCCAATAATTTAAAATAAATAAAATGCAAAACATACCTTTAGGGGAGACACCACATTTTTTTTTCTTTAAACCATTTAGATATCCTTAAAGGATTTATATCACCAAAAATAAAATAATAATGAGATGACTGACAACTGCCGGTCGAAGAGAAGCACACCAATATCGCATTTCCATATTAAGGCCGAAGAAACTATTTACACGATTATCACAGATGATAGTTGCACACTAATACTTCATGTATCATCAAATACTGGGATATATTCCCAAGTTAGCGTGGATGAGGGCAAAGCCCTCGCCCCTTTTGCGAGATTCACAATATGCGTAGTTCTTCTCCCAGCAATCAGTCACAACTTATTATTCACAAGATGGATGACAAAAAGCGAAGAAGGCCACCCAGCATGCACCAGGTTTATTTATATTGGACCAATTAAATTTAGCCACATATTACGACAATGTGAAAACCAAATAATGTTCACACGACAGCACTGAAATCTTTTGGCGGCATGATGTATATATATATATAGTCTTTTGTTTCATGACGTAGAATAATAATAGCCTTCAAATAATTATCGATTGGGAAGATACCAGAAGGCACCTCAAACACACTCTAGCGGTTGAAGAAGCAACTCCGACTAGGGGAGCCGCAGTCCGATAGAATCTGCCATCTCGTGTTCAACATCGGAACCAAGCCACCAGGCGGTCGTTTCAAAGGTCGTGAAGTCACATCTAGGGAAGATACATATTTAAAAACGTTGGGACGGGCATTGCACATAACAGTCTCCCTCCCTTAAGCGTGAACACTGTTCACGAAAATGCCTAGGCATAGGCAGTACTCCACAACTAGTCGTTTCACCAAGCATGTTTCCAGAAGATAATGTTCACCAGTTAACTCCAATTGATGGATACTAACCGCATCGTTTTGGTTAGGAAGAGTGCAGGGTCAGATTATCAGTGATGGGATAATTGATCACCTCGCAAACCACTTAGTCAACAGCATCACTGTGTCCATAAGTCTTCAGAAACGCAGAACACCAGCACCTGCAGTGCTTTCATAGTCCGAGACACGTTAGGTAAATTTTCAATAAGTCCAATGTTGTTAGCTTTAGACGAAGTAGGTGGAAGCAATGTGCCAGATATCATGCGACGCGTGGGCAGCCATTTACAAAAGAGAAGTTAATCTTATTTCAAAAAAGGTTTACAGAAATGACTAATTCTTACTACATTTTATAAAAGAGAAACAAAGTTGAATTTAAATGAAGAAAATCCTGACCATGACCTAGATCCGTGCTTACAAAAGTTAATTAAATAACAAGATTACCTTTTAACAGACTATTAGTACCTTTCAATAATATGCGAGTTGAATGACTATACATTTAGCAGGAGCTACGGTAGAGGAATGACCACTCAAATTCCCAAGGAAACAGGTATACAAGAACACCATGAGTTAGGTCTCCCACCGAGTCCAACTTACATGCTAGCATCTTTTATGAAAACATCAAAATTAGTTTCAATTTTACAATTTACCATAAAATGGGAATTTACCCAACAGTTACAAGTTGTATCCCACTAGAGTTTTAAACTCAATTAAATTCAAAATTCCAGAAGGAACAGATGCCTGAAGGCTTCAATGAAGGTTAGGGATACTCTACATTATACAAAATCAGTTTACAAAATTTATGGTAGCATTTCCTCATTACAAACGTCTCCACCACGTTTAATGTGCGACAGATGCACTCTGGAAATTTTGTTGGCCTTAGGGTTTCGAATAAGAAGAGTAACAGGAGTCAAGAATGCCTCTACATAACATGGGCCTTTGAAACGAGGGGTCAACTTGCTAGAAACCAGATTACTGACGCCCTTGGGCTCGAAATTGCGAACGTACACAACATCCCCAATTTCCAAATCAGTTGGCTTGCGACAGGCATTGTGTCGCTTGGCAAGTTGGTCATGTGATACGTAATACTCTCTCTAGCCTTGTCGAATTTCTCCCTCATATCCTCGGGCGTGAAACTGTCTGGAAGGAGATCGTGCAGGTTCCACAGATTAGACAACGGAGAATTAGCCATAAACGAAAACATTAACGAAAAAGGGGTGGCTTGCGTGCTCTCATGCACGGCGGTGTTGAAAGCAAAATTGAGCCAATGCAAATTAGAATCCCACTTGGAATGGTCGTCGTGGTGGAAAGCAATCAGAGCAGAACGGAGATTACGATTGACTCGCTCAGCGAGAGACGGGTTAGGAAAATAGGGAGTGGTGGTTACATGCGAAATACCAAAATCAAATAAGAATTGAAGGAACTGATGAGATACAAAGCACTTGGCATTATCTGACACCAGGTACTGACATGGCCCAAAAGATGAAAAGATGGAATTATGACACTTTATGACGGAACTGGTCGTAGCCTGTCTGGTGGGGAAAATCCAACTAAACCGGGTGAAACCGTCAGTGCAAACAAGCGCAAATTGGTTTCCCCGACCAGAGCGAGGGAACGGGCCAACATGGTCGATAAAAAGCCTCTCCATGGGTCTAGATGCCGGTTCAGATGACAACAGACCAACCGTAGTAGAAACCGGAGGTTTGCTAATACTACATGAAGCACAATTTCTAATGAGCCTCCTGATGTCGCCATCCATACTTTGCCAAATGAAGAACTGTCTGATTTTAGCTCGGGTCTTGAATACTCATAGGTGGCCACCAATAGGAGATCCATGATAGTAACGAAAGATTTCCGGAATGAGGACCGACGGGAGCACAATTTTAGGAAGACGGTCATGACGAGACGAACAACACAATACACCATCATCCTTTAGAGAGTAGGGCTTGATCACTTCACCAGAATTGATTCGGTCAATTAGGCTAGATAAGGAGGGATCTTCTTTCTGGAATCTCCTCACATTTTCAAAAAGCACAGGGGAATTGCTGAGAACGACATTGACATAATTTACAGGTGATACAAGGTTTATGGGTTCACATCCTTGAATATCCTCTTCGGCAGTTTCCTCATACATGCGGCTTAATGAATCAGCTACCGCATTTTCGGACCCACGAATGTGGTGGACAGTGAACTGGAATGACAGAATCCTAGTTGCCCATCGGGCAATCCTACCAGTTTTACGGGGTTTCCCTAACACCCAGCTCAAGGCTTGGTTATCGGTCTCAAGGAGAAACTTAGTGTGCTCAAGGTACATACGGAATTTTTCCAGGGCGAACAACACTGCTAAACCCTCAAGTTCGTATATGGAATACTTCCTCTCTGCGTCCGTTAAGGTACGAGAAGCGTATGCAACGGGTTGCCTACCCAGATCAGACTCTTGCAGTAGGACAAAACCAACACCACTACCAGACGCATCAGTCTGCACAATGAACTGCTTCCCAAAATCCGGAATGGCTAATACAGGGGCGTTAGAGAGCGCAAGCTTAAGATCTTCAAAGGCTGCCTGCTGAGAGGGACCCCACTCAAACTTCACAGCCTTTTTGCGTAATTGATTTAGAGGAGCAGCACGGTCGGCAAAATTACTGATGAACTTACGGAAGAGGTTCACCATACCAATATAACGAGCAACACCCTTGGCGTTCTTGGGTGGTTTAAAATCTCTGATGGCCTGCGTACGAGACTGGTCCACGGAGATACCAGATGCGGAAACAATATGACCCAAGAAGGAAATTTTGGGCTTGGCAAAGGAAACCTTGGACAATTTGACAGTAAGGCCAGCATCACGCAACCGATCAAGTACAACTTTCAGATGATCAACGTGTTCCTCGAAGGACTCAGAATAGATCACCACATCGTCAAGGTAGTGGTACACAAATTTGAATTTAATTTCTGAAAACACCTTGTCCAGAAGTCTGCTCAACACAGCGGCTCCGGTGGATAGGCCAAACGGGACACGGGTATACTCAAACAGGTTCCAGTCAGTGGAAAAAGCAGTAACATGCCTGGATTCCGGAGAGAGGGGAATTTGGAAGTAAGAAGAATTTAAATCGAGGATCGTGAACACCTTCGCGTTGCGAAACCAACTAAAGCATGTATGAAGGTCCGGGAAAGGAATTGATTGTAAAACAACCTTTTGATTAAGGGCCCTATAGTCTACCATCGGCCGAAAACCACCGTTAGGTTTTGGCACAAGAATTACAGGGGATGAGTAGGCAGAGATAGAGGGTTGGATTACACCTTCTTCCAACATCTTATCGATAATCTTCCGAAGTTCAGCCATCTTGGGCGGGGCAAGGCGATACGGGCTGGAACGCACCGGCACAGAATCGGTTAGCTCAAACTTGTATTCCATCAAATGGGTTACTCCCAACTTGTCAGTAAATACATCACTATACTCCTGACATAACCTCTTAATGGCATCCTTTTGAAGACTCGTTAAATTATCTAGATCGAGATCCTCAATAGTCATAGGTTCACTAACAGAATTGACAGCAGGAGAAGATAAAACCGGGTTGAACGATAATTTACCTTGCGGATTAAACTTAAACCATAAGTTGCGAGCACCAAAATCAAGAAGCATACCAACGTGTGACATGAAATTAGCTCCAATGACCACAGAACAAGAAAGATTTCTGGCAACAAAAAATTTAAACTTCCAAGAAAAATTTAGAATATGGATTTTGACTGTCACACTACCCAAAATATTTAAGTTTGAACAATTTGCCGAAATAAAAGATTTATTGTTAGGCTCTAACTCAGGAAATTTGCAAACACTCTTCATAGATAACAAGAAGTTCCGTTAAGAACTAAACAGCCTACTTTTCATGCCAATGATTATTCTACAGAATATGAACCTATCTAGAAAAATGACGAAATTAAGTTGGTAATATCGAAATATCTAATAAGTTCAAAATATACCTGGTATAATGTAGCCTAATAGAGCACTACAGTTGGCAGCCCTGGAGACTGAATATATTCTTAGTTCCATCTCTTAAGGTACAGAATACAAAATTTGGTTGAAGTCCAATGGACGTTACTTGCAGTTAGACACTGGATCTATCAGCACGCGTAAAAGCATGTTGCCAACAATACCATGCGTGTGCTGGTCAGAAATAATCTGAAATATTATGATATCTTGTTGTGCCAATTTTGGATGAAATCCATTTGTTAGTATAGAAGTTACATGTATTTTAAAATTGGACATATCAGCAGGCATAGAATCATGTTGTCAGCACTGCCTTGTATTAATTACTCCAAATTAATCTAGAATGTCAGGTGCTATACGTGTGCAAAGTATAGAGCTGTTGGCTTGCATACTTTCTGATATATTGATATTAGGGTAAAAAATATAGACAGCATTTATTAACAGTTGGCAGCCCTGATTGCACTGAAGAATACTTATAGTCATATCTGATATGTTACACATAGCACATGCGAAATTTGGATGAAATCCTACTGATAGTATAGAAGTTACATGTATTTAAAAATTGGCCCTATCAGCAGACTTAGAATCATGTTGGTAGAACTGACGTATATAAGTTACTCCAAAATTAATCAAACATGTCAGGTACTATACGTGTGCATAGTTTGAAGCTGTCGGCTTGCACACATTCTGATATATTGGTATTTGGATAAAAAATAGAGAGAGCAATTATTAACAGTTGGCAGCCCTGGTGGCTCTTAAGAATACGCTCAGTCATATCTGTTTATGTACAGATATTACATACAATATTTGGTTGAAATCCAGTTGATAGTGTAGAAGTTATATGCATTTAAACATTGGACCTATCAGAAGGCTTAAAATTATTTTGGCAACACTGTCATGGTTGGCCTCCTGGAAATTAAACTGAAATAGTATTATCTATATGTGTGCCAATTTTGGAATAGCTCCTATGCATACCTTGCAGGATATCCAACATGGAGCTCAAATTTCTAGTGCGTTTTTTCAGCAGTTGGTAGCACTGACATCATTTTCAAATATGGACGTGAGCTATTCCGGTGCACATCTTTACTCATACTAAATTTGGTTTTGATTGCTGCAGCCGTTTAGGAGTTGATAGGGGGGGACACACACACAGCCAGACAGACAGACAGAAGGACAGACAGACAGACAGACAGACAGACACACATTTGCCCGATCTCATAAGACTACTTTTTCCTCATTTTTGCAAAATGTGAAAAGTAGGCTAAAAACCAGTCCTCGCTTATAAAGGATGCGACACTACCAGAATCAAGCAATGCAGAAACGGGCTCGTCATTAACACAAATTTCAATAAACGGGGATATTCCTTTAGCCACAGGAAAAAGAAAATCCACAGCCTGCTTCCAGTCTCCGACCGGGTCAGGAATGGAATGAATGAAGCCCCCATCTAGCGGCGAGGATATGGACTGTGCCGGCTGCCGAGGCCTGACGCACTCCTCTGGGGCAATGATTAAATGAATGACAGATGAAATGAAATGATAGTGGAGAGTGTTGCTGGAATGACATTTTGACAGGGAAAACCGGAGTACCCGGAGAAAAACCTGTCTGCCTCCGTTCTGTCCAGCACAGATCTCACATGGAGTGACCGGGATTTCAACCACGGACCCAGCGGTGAGAGGCCGGCGTGCTGCCGCCTAAGCCACGGAGGCTTGCTTTTTAGCCACAGGAGAAATTCCAAAATCATTACTCACTCTAAAACGATTACAATTAGATGACGAGGACACCCGCACCACAGGTTTCACATTATGTTTAGAATTAGGCTGACTTGCCACGACATTGCTCACCGACAGGTTAGGTAGGTCAGCGACATAAGCAGAATTAGCATCTGATGAATTAGTTTTCAAAGAGTTATCAAAATGTTCATTAGTAGGGCGACCAGAAACTTCACAGGGTTTTCCCAAATTCACATGCACAGAAATATCCTTAGAAGTAACACCCGAATTGGTCTCCACAACATCCCGTCATTGGCGATACACAACCTGGTTACTCGGACACACCTTCTTGACATATCCCACGCCACCGCACGTGTGGCACTTAATATTGGGTCTTGGATGAAACATAACCTTAGGAGGGGGACGAGACATCAAGGAAGGAGGAGGAACATTAGCTACACGAAGGGGATCTGCATGTTTCACAGCCATAGCCTCTATAACGATCTGTTTCAGCTCGACAAATGACGAAGGCCTGGTACACATAGTCATGTATGACATATATTGAGGCGAAAACCCATTTACAATAGATGACACCAACTGTCGTTCAGTTAAAGGGGATGCAATTACCTGGGCATACACCTTAATGTCACTGACATAGTCGCTAAGTGACTCGTCCAACATTTGGACACGATACAAGTACTTTTGCTCGAGAGTACTAAGGGCACTCGCAGGGACAAAAAACCACAACACTTCCCTAATAAACATGGCTAAGGACATGCGGAGGTGGATAGCTTCAATTAGCTTATCGCGCAGCATACCGGATGCAACAGGATATAACAGTTGGAAAATCTGATTTTCCGACATCCCAAAAATCGAGGCATGGTTACCCAATTCGACCACTTGCTTTAAAAATAGGACCACCTGGGTAACGTCATCTAGGTTGAAACTCTTCAACTTAGCTAAGAAACTAGAAATAGGATGAGGAATCGACCCATAATTAACGGTAGGCGAGTATGTAGCATTTGGAAAAGAGACATTGTTACCAGGGTAGCCCGCTCGCACACCCTCTACAGGAGACAAAACATTTACATTGCTAGAGAAAGAACTGGGATGCAATGGGTCGGCAGGACCCAGGAAATCATTAGGTGACCTAACATGAGAAGAATGACCGTATGCAGGGTTAAGTGGTCTGGGCGAGCCAGAACCTGACAATAGAGGGGCAGGCAAACCACTACTAGAAATCGATCCCAAAACCTCAGACCTAGTAAACAGAGGTGATTCACGTACAACCCCAGAAGAACTCTCCAAATTCACAAGGTTATCTCTTAAGTCAATTAAATCAAAAGCACTATTATTGTCGGCCATTTTGAAAAACACAGAATGCAGACAGACAATACAGAAGGAAACAAATTTTAGGAATTACGAGGACAGTTTACACTTTCACAACAATACCATAACTACCAATTACCAACACCATAGATTAGGTTGACACTCGAACCCAGCCACAATACAACACAAAATCATGCACAATGCTGCCCAGAACTGCATACGTCACCGCCTGCTTGGCTCGAGAACAGGAAGCTAAATTACAAAAATTGCCACAAAGCACAAGGCGAACAGCATCAGACAGGGCTCCACGATGCCTTCACTCATAGCATGTAGGCTATCAGAATACTAACAAATCCACATTTCCCATGCCAAGAACACATGCCAGTCACTTACCAAGCTTCAATATTCAGTGAGAATGTTGTATTACAAACAGGATAAAATACAGCAGCAAACACCTCGCTTGGAACCGGTCTCTTACATCTCACCACATGGATATTCAGAGGCAAACATGAAATTAAACAAACGACAAGGATTAGCTTTAAATAACATCAAGTGCACCGACATGACACATCCCATCAACAACTGCTCTATCAGCATCAGAAGGGTCCATAAAACGAGCCTGCGGGAAAGGAGGGAGGGGATAGTTGCAGAAGCGAACACGAGCTCGGTCTGCTACCAAAATGACACGGGAGGTCGGCCAGCGTGGATGGGACTACTTACCATTCTTTAGAAGTCCGCCTCGCTTCAACTGCAAAATCACCACCAGATGACATGCCCCAACAGAAAAACACCAAAAGGGGTGGAAGGAAGGTGGAGAAGGGGAACGCACAGGCTCGACTACAGACACCCCCCAATAACTAACAGAACCGTCGCCGACAAAAAAATGCCACAACAGTTGCTTAAAAATTTAAAAGAAAATTTAATGTTAAAATTAAAAAAAAAACACCTCCACTTGAAAACAGAACATGCTTCAGGCAGCATAAATTACAAAATAAAATAAAACCTCAGCTAGAATTCTCACTGTAGAAAATAAAAAACTAATTAAGACCGATATCAATAAACAATTACCTGAAGTAAGAGAATGAAAAGCTACAAACCAAATAAACACTAAATAAGCACCAGACATATTCCCAAACTGGACCATGAGGGCCTTGGAGAATCAGAAAAAAAACTAGTGCAAATATTACCAAAAACAAGGTAACGAAAGAATAACGAAGGAGTACCAAGAAAACTCCAAAAAAGGAAAACCAAAGGAAAATTTAAAACAAATAAGTTAACCAACACCACCATGACCCAAGAACGTGCACTTCAAAAACACGCCAGAAAACAAAACCCACAATGCACTTCTGTCAACAAGTTACCATGGCGACCAAGAACAGTTGAAGGTACATCAGTACGTATTTAAGAGAAAGGCGTAATTTACATTTTTAAATTAAATCTTCTCCAGTGAGAAAACAGCTAGATATAAACAAACTCAAGACATTACGAGATCAAATAGTTTTTAAAGGCAACGCATCAGCCTAAAAACCGACCGACTAATGAACAAATTTAGGCCTAGTGTTAATAGATTCGTCTGGCCAGTACCATAATATTATAAGAAGAAAATGCCTTAGCCAGATATCAAATAATAAAATAAGAAGAAAAACAATAGTGTTCCCCGGACAAATATAGTTCAACAAAAAATTTACATTTTCATAGGTGACATATCAAGGCCAAAGTCAAGCTTCAGAACAAAAAAAAACTTTCAGTACACAATGCAAAATATGGAGCTCCAATAATTTAAAATAAATAAAATGCAAAACATACCTTTAGGGGAGACACTAAATTTTTCTTTTCTTTAAACCATTTAGATATCATTAAAGGATTTATATCACCAAAAATAAAATAAATATGAGATGGCTGACAACTGCCGGTCGAAGAGAAGCACACCAATATCGCATTTCCATATTAAGGCCGAAGAAACTATTTACACGATTATCACAGATGATAGTTGCACACTAATACTTCATGTATCATCAAATACTGGGATATATTCCCAAGTTAGCGTGGACGAGGGCAAAGCCCTCGCCCCTTTTGCGAGATTCACAATATGCGTAGTTCTTCTCCCAGCAATCAGTCACAACTTATTATTCACAAGATGGATGACAAAAAGCGAAGAAGGCCACCCAGCATGCACCAGGTTTATTTAAATTGGGCCAATTAAATTTAGCCACATATTACGACAATGTGAAAACCAAATAATATTCACACGACACCACTAAAATGTTTTGGCGGCATGATGTATATATATAGTCTTTTGTTTCATGACGTAGAATAATAATAGCCTTCAATTAATTCTCGATTGGGAAGATACCAGAAGGCACCCCAAACACACTCTAGCGGTTGAAGAAGCAACTCTGACTAGGGGAGCCGCAGTCCGATAGAAGCTGCCATCTCGTGTTCAACATCGGAACCAAGCCACCAGGCGGTCGTTTCAAAAGTCGTGAAGTCACATCTAGGGAAGATACATATTTAAAAACGTTGGGACGGGCATTGCACGTAACAATGATGATAATTATGAAAAAGAAGAGGATGAGGGTTTTATGTCTATAAAACCATTGCGGGTTCCCCAGTTTTTAAGAACAAGAGTACCTGGAGAAAGTTATAAAAGGATCTACAAAAAGCGCTGTGTTTAAAAATCTATATCGAACAATAGTAAAGGGATAGAGATTTGAATTCAGTGTGTAACTATTATAAAATGAAATTAATAAATATATTGTATGGGTATTGTCTGTTTTTCTTAATTGCTATCCCCATGTCCCACTATTAATACAATTGTTAACCATCAACTGTCTCTGACTATGTTCAGAAAGAGAGTGGCCTTAAACAATACACTATATCTATGGTTTGTGTACCGAGTATCATAATAATACAGTGTGGCCAAGCCATGTTAAGGCAATAATTATGTCAGGTAAGGGATTCGAACCCTTGCTTCCTTATGCAGGAAATTTGATCTTAAGTCAAACACCTTAACCACTCGGCCAACCTGACAGTTACAAATTTAATTAGTCTTATGGACTTGAGTGTTTACAAAACTTTTTCCAGTATACATTGACTAAACCACTTGCTTGTTTTGAAATATAGATTTTGTTTTATTTTACCATAACATTGCAGTTATGAGTATTGTGAACTGGGTGTTTAATATAGGGTTAAAGGCATTTTAAAATCATTTTCGAAGAGCTCTTAGGTATCGTGTCATGGGTTTTTAGTAATGCATTACTGTTCGTTGACTAACATTTATCGTTACACAACATTATTTTGGTGAACTTACATGTTGTTGTTTGAGTCTTTAGTCTTTTGACTGGTTTGATGCAGATCTCATCGCCTATCTGTCCCGAGCTAATCGTTTCATCTCTATATAGCTACCACACCCTACATTCAAGGCTATCTGTTTAACATATTCTTGGTCTACTCCTACAGTTCTTGTCCTCGAACCTTTATTCCATAACTAAGTTTGCTATTCCTGGGTGTCTTAGTATCTGTCCTACCAACCTATCTCTTTTCTTCATTAACAGTCGCCAGAAACATCTCTTCTCCCCCACTCGTCTTAATACCTCTTTGTTTGTAACCCTATTTACCCATCTAATCTTCATCATTCTCTTGTACGAGTAACTCCACATTTCAAACACTTCAATTCACCTCTTTTTTGCTACCCCAATTGTCTAAGTTTTACTTTCATAGATTGTCACGCTCCAGACAAAGACCTTCAAAATGACTTCCTAATACCTAAATCTATATTCAACGTCAACAGATTCTGTATAAATGCTTTCCTTGTCTGAGCTACATAAGAATCCCAATCGTCTCTGGTATAATGTCTTTTTAGCAAACATAGTCGCTCAGTAGGTCAAAACATTTTTTGCATATAACCCAAAATAGCAAACAGTTTTTCTAAAACCCTACTCACTGGTCAATAACAAGCAGAGTCACCAAAGTGTTTCGTTGGTAGTTAACTCATGTCTGGTTAATCAATTCCTTTCATATCGTTATCAGATTGTTGTAGTGAGGGCTGGCGAACAACGTCAGTTCAACACACTGCTTTACACATAAATGTAGTTAGGCCCTTTAGCATAATTTGAATAAATACATGGGTCAGTCCGTAGGAACCAGGCCAAAGGGACCGGTCCAAAGGGATCAGTCCAAAGGGACTCATCCAGAAGGACTCGTCCACAAGGACCTGTCCACAAGGATTCGTCAACAAGGACTCGTCCACAAGGACTTGTCCACACGGACTCATCCACAATGACTCGTCGACAAGGACTCGTCCACAAGGACCTGTCAACAAGAACCCGTCCACAATGACCTGTCCACAAGGATCCGTTAGGTTGGGTTAGGTTAGGTTACACTACAGCTGCCATCTTTAAAAAGCCCGCCCTCTTACAAAAGCCATGAGTGGGCATGCGTAAACCAAAAAACAAGCATGTTAATTCATAGTGACTATCCACCAAACACATCCACTTTATGTAGAACAACGTTTCATTCCATATTGGCATTCAAACTCTCACATGTTGCACTTGGAAAGAGAGATTCTCTAAAAAAAATACAATTTCACCCCCTAGTAGGGGTAGGTTTTATTTTGGGGTGCAAATATGTTGTCCATTGGAAAGGGGGTATCAGCCCGAGTTCAACAACCCCTCATTTGTCAAAATCCGACCATGCGTTCGAGAGATATCGCGCCGCCGCCATCTTGTGTGGAGGGTATGGAGGTGGAGGGTTTTGAACTGTTACAAATACACTACTTCATATCATCTTTAATCTGCCCTGTCCACCGCTTTTGGTCCATTCATGTCCTCGCCTGATTAGGGTGTCCAAGGCCTAGGGGATATTTCATTTTCCTGAATTAATTGCCCCTCGATTACTCTTTTCTGGTATCCTTATTTTTTGAAAAGGGTCAGACCCTCCTTTGTTTTACATGAAATTTCTTGTCTACTGTAAGAATCCTTAAACGAGGCAGGGTGTATCCCCACCACGCAAGGTGCACCTTACATAGTGCTTCACCCTCCAGGGCTCACGGTTGGTGAGCTCGAGGGACTTCTTGGCTGGAGGTGTCCTGTAAATCGCGCACAGCACGGTCTCTACCGGGTGTATTTGTGGCTGATTTTATCAAAAATTCTAAAAATATTCTTCGTCCAAAAGCTCACAAAATAAAAAATGCCAGATCTGTGACAAAATGTGTTATGTAAGAAAAACATGAAAAATATAAGTCTTGATAAAAACAGCGTGGAATAGAAGAGATGTGGATGTGAAACTATATACTGTAAGTGGAAATTGCTAGGTTAGAATTTATAGTTTGGTATGTATTTGTGAAGTAATGGGGAAATAATGGAATAAAAACCTTGGAATTTAGTGTTGCGAGGTAATGTTTTGAATGGGCCATTCAAGTTATTGGGTACACTCCTACGAAAGTTTCTGATTTAATAAATCTATCTTAAAATGAAAATCCACAGCCTGCTTCCAGTCTCCGACCGGGTCAGGAATGGAATGAATGAAGCCCCCATCTAGCGGCGAGGATATGAATTGTGCCGGCTGCCGAGGCCTGACGCACTCCTCTGGGGCAATGATTAAATGAATGACAGATGAAATGAAATGATAGTGGAGAGTGTTGCTGGAATGAAATGTTGACAGGGAAAACCAGAGTACCCGGAGAAAAACCTGTCTGCCTCCGTTTTGTCCAGCACAGATCTCACATGGAGTGACTGGGATTTGAACCACGGACCCAGGGGTGAGAGGCCGGCGTGCTGCCGCCTAAGCCACGGAGGCTTAATAAATCTATCTTAAAATATCATGGTCATTTTTATGTATTTTTATACTAACGCTAACCATAGAATGGTGTTATCAGTCTCTGGGATTCTGTTTGTCTTATCTTCCTTGTTTAACCAAACCGATGACTTTCCATTTACATTTGTCAAAGACTGTACTCATGGAGCACAGAATTTATCGCTATTACAGTCTGAAACTCCCTAGAAATATCCGGAATAAATAAGAAGCATAAAAACTTTATTAATAGACGATAAAGGGGGAGCTCTAGCAAGGGTTCAAAATGATACCCTTGGGATTCCTAAGCAAGTGACATATATTGGACACTCTAAAACAGGGTAAAGGGTTGGGCATTCCGAAAAATCTAGTGGTTTATAGTTTTCCCATGACGAATAGAAGGAGAAAGTGAGAAGACTCCTGAAGTTCAAGCGCGCCCCGCCAGGCAGCGCTAGAGTGGACAAGCTCCACACAGCCGGGGTCAGCTGGTCTTAGGGATGGTGCTAAGGGAAACTAATTACTTTGTAACTAATACTCTTTTAAAAAGTAATTAGCGGTTACAATTAAAATAGCATGGCAGGGCACATCGGAAAATATAATTCACGGAAATAAGAACTACGGTCTTCATTACATGTTACGGAACACACAGATTCCTGGAATATACAGTCGGAGAAAGTCCAGATCTTTCTCGTAACATCTGCAGGATTAAGGATGTGAGGTTGTAGAGAGCTTGTCTTGCCACTGACTCCTAACGAATTCCTGGCCTTTTTATTTGATTGACTACCATCACAAGTAAAGCCAGCCACCCTCGCCCCAGCCTCTTCTAACTGCAAAATCACCTAGACTTAGAATTTTTGCTAGAATGTCCCCTGGAGTAGCATTTCCGCTTGCATAAACAGCAACTGGCTGCACCCAATATATCCACGAAAGGTACGAACATGAACACTAGAGCGTGATTTGCAAGTACGTTATTCTGGAGGTCAGGTGTGTGTTCACCTAAATCAACTAATCCATCTACTTTATCAGAAAAGCTATTTAACTCGATTTCTTCTCTTAGCTTCTCTTCTTCGAAAATTACAACACCGTAACGTGAATTATCATTCTTTTCTTCCTTAAAATAGTCTGAAATAGCATTTATACTATGCGCATTAACTCCATAAGGCCACTTTAGTCCTTTACAAAGTTTTCTCAAGTGACTTTCTGAAGGCAGAGGCAAGAGATTATGTCGCCGACAATGACGGAATCCTTTCGGTGATTTTATTCTCAACAATAAACACTCTAAAATGAATTCATTGCTGTACCTCATTCCATTGCGAGATTTTTCCTGGCATTTCTTGAGCATAGTGTCTATTATCATCTTTTCCTTCTTGCTAAGGTGTTCGTTATCAGGGGCGGATCCAGGAGAGGGCGAGGAGGGCGACCGCCCAGGGCTCCGCGGTCCTAGGGGCCCCGCGCCATGGATTTTTCTACATTTAATTAATTAAGTATACTTTTCAAACTAATTTATAATTCATATTCCTTTCCTCAGTGTAGCTATGACCTCTCGTGACCGTTTAGCAAGTTAAGATTTCAGTGAAATAATAGAAGACTTCAGCCGGGAAAAAAGTCGCAAAGTAATATTTTAATATTTCATTGTTTACATAATCTTATTCAAAGGGGCATAAAGGTTTCTTTCATATTATTAAAACAATGTACTGTAGTGTATTCAAAATATTGTAACTATTCTTTATATTATTATTATTATTATTATTACCAAACTATTTTCCATTTGATTCGATTATTTTTTTCTATTGTTGTGGGCCCCACCTTATCATATCGCCCAGGGCCTCGCAAGGCCTGGATCCGCCACTGTAATCGTTATCTTTGTAATTAAATGCCTGTGAATTTCGAACCTGCTTCTCCAGCAAATTAATTCTCGATTTTGCTGAGTTAAGGCAGGATCTAACGCGAATCAAATTATGGTTAGCATTCTTACGGCGCCTTTTGAACAATATTATAGTCTTTTCAGCATCAGTAAGTACACTAGAATGACCCAAATTCTTATCAACACTGGATTGACCTTTTAATGCCTCATTCGTTGCTCCACTCCCATCTTCAATCTTCTTACGGGACTTATTCTCACTATTCGGTAAATTAGGGGGAAAATGAGGCACTGCTCCAGGTCGTAACTTCCACCACACACGAGAGATTTCCACTTCTTCACCATTCACTATAAAATTACCTGATTTTAATATCAAATCATCAGAGAAATGAATTTGAAGAATTCTAATACTTCGCGTTAACTCCGTATCCTTTCGTGGAATAGCTCTGGCCCATTTTTCAAATTGATTTGTATTCTACGGTGGTGAAAAAGATCGTATATCGTCAACTACTCTACCATATCCTGACTTACAGCCAGGCAAAAACCAGTACGGCATCTTGAACTATTAAATTAACAAAGCCGCATAAGAAATATGTTTGAAGTTCACAACACAAAACGCTGATGTGCACAAGACACAATGAACTGAATTTAATACCTGAATGCAAAGAAAATTCAATTTAATTCACACAAATATCTCACACAGTAACTTCTCGCGCACTTTTCTAATACCCGGCTCGACCCAACAACAGGACACGTTGTTGGACATTATCGCTTGCAGTGCTTGTAGCGGCGGGACCACAAACTACCGTGCTATAATGGCGGAGTCCTCACACTAGGTCCTTCTATTCGTCATGGTTTTACTAGCAAACATGTGGATTATGTTAGTTAAGAATGGGAAGTAAGACATTGCGATGTTAGGAAATGTGCCACCCCGATATTGAACTTGCGATTAAGAAGGTCAGGCTCCTCTCAGTCATCTTTCCTGTCGACCTCCATTGGTCGACTCTTGTTGTAAAAGAATCTACCAATAAAATTGGTAGTGTGTTGCCAAATGTGTAGGTTATATTTGGTTAGAAATGCTCTATCACGTTCCAACGTTCACCACTAGGTGATAGTGTCATCTGGTAGCCAAAGTTGGAACTGCTTTAAATTGAACTTGCTGGGAGCCTACGGACGTTCATTTAAAATACCCTGCTATGGCCATTGGCTGCAATTCATAAATAATAATAATATTAATAATAATAATAAATAATAATAGTAAATTCAGGAGTCATAAAGCCTGGAGTAACACAGGAACAACTTAACAACTTTTCAGACTGTATAATGTTAACATGTGTGCTGCTATCTACTGTACCCATGCTGACGATGCCATAGAGGAGTGGGACCTTTTACCCAAGATAAACTTGATGGTAGTCGTCTGATTTTTTTAAGAACGTTAAAAATCCCTCAGTATGTTTTCCTTCGGAGGGAAAATAATGCTGGGCGGTCCCATATCATAGATTATGGCATGTTAAAGAACCTTCCACTAATTATACCAGTGTGAAGCTAAATTAAGTTATATATAGGTTAAACATTTGACTACCATTCTTAGGTTTCTACGTTCGTCGTCAAGAGCCGACTGCAGTGGCATATGGTAACTAAGTTCTGAAATAGTTGGTTGTTGACAGTGGCGTTTGGCGGCAAAAGTAGGAACTACTTAAAATTCAATGTCTGCAGTCCTTACTTGAATTAAAACAGATACACACACTAATACAGCCATCACAATTAACACTGGTTATCATACAGATTCTACACACACCTAAAGTACACGAGGCTACATGACCGCGTTATCGCAGTCCCTAAACTGAGGAACCAACCAAACTTGATGGTCTAATTCAGAGCATGCCTCCTCCGTGGGAGGGGAAGACTACTAAAGACTGATACTGATCATCACGAGACAAGGATTTTCATTGATTTTGTTTTCCAAAGGGACACTTAATAGCGAGTTCGCTTCGTTTTTGTACCGTTTCATTGTTATCTAAGCACGATTGTTATTGCTTTCAGAAGGACTGATGTTTACTTTGTTAATAAGTTATTTTATAAACCTCGATGGGTTTACTATAAGAAGTCATGTTAGTAAAATCTATGATATTCCAAACTCTTGTTGAGCAGTGTATTTGACTATGAGTATATGACCAGGGGCCTGTTCCACGAATGAACTTTGCAAGTTTTCACTATTCAATTTGCTGTTTTCAATTCTTGCAAAGTACAGTTTGTTCTTGGAATAAACATGATCGGATCATTCCTACGCAAAGACTTTTCACCTTGCAAAGATCATGGTGGAACAGAAAGACTTTGTACAGAGAGTCTAGTTTATCTGTCTCGGAGACCCTCGCTAGCCCGCTCGCCCGCGGCGTGAGCCTGTCTCCGGCCACGCACTTTGCCGTTATGCAGTGCCCGCCCGGCACTGAGTCATTGAGTATAGGAATTTGTACTTAAATTTGTACTTCAATGTGATCCTTGACCAATTTTTTGACGAACTGACTTACGGAGAGCGATTGTCGAATTACTTTCAACAACATTCCGCCACTGCTCACACTGCCGAAGCATCCATGACAGAATTGCGTCGTATTTTCGGTACGAGGATTGTAAGTCGGAACGTGTGGCCCCTGCGAATCCCAGACTTATCACCATGTGACTTTTATTTGTGGGGGACGCTTAAAAATAGAGTGTATGCGAGAAACCCTCACACTGTAAATGAGCTTAAAGACTATATTATAGCTGAAATACAGTCAATCGGTGCTGAGGAACTTCAGAGAGTAAATTCCAGTTTCATTAAAAGGTGCCAGCGATGTGTAGCAGTGCATGGTGAACATTTTCAGCACCAGCTGTGAACTAGGTAAGTACAAATTCCTATACTCAATGACTCAGTGCCGGGCGGGCGCCGCATAACGGCAAAGTGCGTGGCGGGAGACAGGCTCGCGCCGCGGGCGAGCGGGCTAGCGAGGGTCTCCGATACATACAAACTAGACTCTCTGTACAAAGTCTTTCTGTTCCACCATGATCTTTGCAAGGTGAAAAGTCTTTGCGTAGGAATGATCCGATCATGTTTATTCCAAGAACAAACTGTATAATACTCCATGATTTAATGCTTTATTTTTCGTGGTGAACTTGAGGACTTTAGTAACAGTTCTGCAAATTGTTGATTTTGATATGCATTGCTGCTATACCATACTGGGCACCATTTCCTTACCAATGTAAGCATATAGGAATTTGTTCCTTTTCGGAAAGAGATCGAATTCTTTTTGTTGTAGGTTTCAATAAATGGCCAATTATTTCAAGAATCGTCGGCTTGTATTGGGGTAATACGAAAAACTCATGAAATTCCGACGAAGTGAGGTTATGAAAATTCATCCTGTCTTTGTACGTCCTTTTGTTGGATTCTTCATCACTGTCCTCACTTGATGATATCAAAAGTTCTCGTCATAACATATTTATAACTCTAAACCAAATTCTGCGCCGAGAAACTAGTGTAGAGACTTGTTCATTAACAGCTGAAAAGGGAATCATCTCTTTGCAAAGATTTCTGAAAACTTTTCACTTCATTCCTTTGCACTTTGCATTTCTGCATCAATGGAGGAACATAACAGGCTTCAAAAGTGAAAAGATTCCTAACTTTTCACTTTTCACTCTTCACTTGCAAGACAAATCTGTAAAGTGAAGGTGGAACAAAATCTGAACTGAAAAGTGCAAAGTGCAAGGTGAAAAGTTGCCAAGTTCATTCGTGGAACAGGCCCCAGGAAGAATTCTGACATACCGGCAAATTTGAATCAGGTTATGCAAGTAAGATGCTGTGGAGCCACACCCCCTAGACCTGTGCGCTCAAGCCCCTTCAAAATAGTTTTTTAATTACTTAGCCTACAGGTGGAATATTAATAATAGTATAATTGCGCACGAAAGTGCATTTGGAATAAATACATCATAATATCACAAACACTGTCAGATGAGAAGTTAAATAAATATACCAGCGGTGCATGGTTTTCCGACAGCTTCCACCAAAAACCGCGCTCCGGATCCCACCAACCCACCCATATTACATGATCCTTGGTCTGTGCAATGTCTCACGTGATCGATATCATAATAATAAAGGAACTGCGCAAAAATGTGCATTACATTTTCGAGTACTCCAATGAGGACAGTGTTCTCTTAGAGCATTTACTAAAATGATATCGACCACACTGTTTAGCACATAATATGCACACACACTGTTGAGAAGGTCCATAAAAGCCACGCCGCACTCACAGCTTATAATGGAAGCCGTGCACAGCAAGTCTATTCAGAGCACTCCTCATTTCATTGTTCGGTTCAGTCCATTTTCTCTGAGACATAGCATCAGTCCCATAGAACTCTATGTCGATTTCCGCTCGCTTTCTTTGTCTCATCCTTAGGAATCCCTGTTCCTGTCCAGTAGAAGGCAATTGCAATCGAGATCTTAAGTCTTCAATAAGAAAAGTTTCCCTGGCAAGTTCATAAACAAGTTGGGAGTGTGTGTATTTTGATACTCCCAGGGCAGCCTTTAAGTATCGCGCTTTGACTTTTTCAATTGATTTGAGATCGCTCAAGCTTAATTTATCCCAGACTATGTCTAACCCATATGCGAGGACCGGAACAATCTTGGCATCAAAGAGTGCTAAGACGGATTTCAGTGAAAGTCGAGTTATGATTTTGATATCGAAAATAGATTTAGTGGCCGATGCCAACAGGTGGAATATTGACATGAAATAAATATTAATCTGAAGCTGACAAATAAGGGTTTCATTTACAATGGAAGAACGAGAAATGAATTCAAAAATGCCATTTCAAACGTCGGTGGGATCAATTTCATGCAGTAAACTTAGAATCGCCAATGTTAGAAGCATAACCAAAATACCGCTCCGTAAACTGAAATCACTTGGTTCAGAAGTCAGGAGATGGGATGGGGATGGGACCTATAAAAGACTGGCCAGCGAGATAAATGGACATTGCTTGGCTATTAATCCTACCCTCTTAGTAACAGTGGTAATGAAAATGAGGTGGTAAGTATTTAAAGCCTCCCCCCTGCTAAATGGAACTGCACCACATAGCTGGCTGGGGTTATTAAGTGACTCAAAATATGCGTAAAGCAAGTTTTAATATCCGTGGTCATGGCGTGGACGTTTAATAGCGTTACTTGCTAATTCCCTGGAGAGGGAGGGAGTGGAGATATTCCCTTTGTGCACCGATACCCTCCCCCTTGTCTCGTCCCTCTCTCTCAGAGGTTATGAAGCGAATCCGAATCGGTTATCAACTAGTACTACATTTGTTATTTTCACATGAATGCACTTACACATTGCAGCAGAGTTGTGAACCCTACCCGTTAAAAATAAGTTGGTTGGTTCCTCAGTTTAGGGGCTGCGACAACGCAGTCATGTAGTCCTATGTACTTTGGGTGTGTGTAGAATCCCTTTGATAACCGGTGTTAATTGTGATGGCTGTATTAGTGTGTGTATCTGTTTTTAATTCAAGTAAGGACTGCATAAATTAGATTTTCAAGGGGTTCCAACTTTTGCTACTAAACGTCACCGTCAACGACAAACTAGTTCTGAACTTTGTTACTAGAATCCACCGCAGTCGGCTCCTGGCGACGAAAGTGGGAAATTAAGAGCGTTGTCAAAGATAACCTATCATTAGTTTCACGCAGGTGTAATTAGTGGAAGGTTCTTTATCATGCCATAAATCTATGACATGGGACCGCCGGCTAGACTTCCCCTCCTAACGAGGGCATACTGAGGGATTTTTAACGCTCTTAAAAATCAGACGACTTCAACCGGGTTTGAACCCACGACCTTCGGCATAGAAGCTCAGCATGCTAACAACTACGCCACCGAAGCCGCTAAAATTAATCAATTCTAACCTACAAATTTTAGCTTTTCACAGTTGTAAGTGGAAGGTTCATTTACATGCCATAAATCTATGACATGGGCCAACCGGCTTTACTTTCCCTCCAAAGTATGGCATCCTGAGGGATTTTAACGCTCTTAAATATCCGACGACTTTGGCCGGGCTTGAACCCCCGATCTTGGGCATAGAAGCTCAGCATGCTACCTTAAAAATAACTATGTTACAATGTAACGCTATATTACTTTGCGTGAAAATTCACTGTGTTACCGTTACTATAATAATTGTTGATGTAAAGCATCGTTACTATCCCGTTATTTTGGTATAACATTGGAGAATGCTTGTTCGAGGCATCTTTCGCTATCAGAATCTATACCAGTCACACTTGATTCACTACCTGCTAGATATGCAGCTGGTGATGAAGTCAGTACTCCTAACCAGAACTGATACCTCAGAACTAATTTTAACAACGCTCAGAAAGAAGAGAGAAGCCATTTCAACAGAATTTTGCGGCACATGAGCCATGGTAGATAGAGAATGGACAAAGGAGAATTTCAAACTACGTCATGTGATAACCATAATAGTGATTAACAAGAAATGTACATCCGCCTAAATCAATACTATAAAGAAAAAATGAAATATTTAACTTGTTTTCAGTTTCAGTACCTGTTTCGAGGATTAATTACATTTTATCCCCTTCATCATCTATTGAAAAAAAAGCGTAGCACAGTAATAAGATACGTATTTAAACCTAATATGGTGCACCATAAAATTTAGGTTATACGAACAAAATAAAATGAAATGAAATAGATGTGACGGTGATCAGCTGCTCATGACAAATAGTAGTTCCTTGAAATGGTAGATATGTTACACCAATACTTCACCAATCCGTGTAGGTCTACAACTAATGAAGAGCATGTAAGCTTAAAGATCCAAATTTAGCCTTTTCAAAACAAAGCGGCTTTAAGAAACCCGGCGTGATGGAAAGTGATCTCTTGGTAAATAGAGGTTAGTTTAAAGCATATTGTATGAGGTTAGGACAATGTTACATTGAGAAAATGTTTACCAAGAAATCACTTTCCATCACGTCGGGTTTCTTAAAGCCGCTTTGTTTTGAAAAGGCTAAATTTGGATCTTTAAGCATACAGGCTCTTCATTAGTTGTAGACCTACACGGATTGGTGAAGTATTGGTGTTACATATCTACCATTTCAAGCTTCAATACGGAACTACTATTTGCCATGAGCAGCTGATCACCGTCACCATCTATTTCATTTCATTTTATTATGTTCTTATAACCTAAATTGTATGGTGCACCATATTAGGTTTAAATACGTATTGTGACAGACACGTGTGAGCGCACCTGGTGGCAGACTCGTGCGAGCGCGTGGCGCGCTGGCTGCAATTGTGAGTTGGGCCGGCAAGCTGGCAGTGGATGAATCGAGAAGGCGACGATACGACAGAGAAGAGATTTAGGATTCGGTGAAAAAGGCAGTGTTGAGATATGGAGTGTGGTAGTCTCAGAAAGACTAGAGCTCGACGTTCCCAGTTTAAATATTAATGAACACTACATTAATATTTAGTAGTGTAAGGTTTGCTAAATAAAGAAGTACGGTAGTGTATTTGTATATGCCTGACCGGTTATTTCAAGAACCGTAAACGTAACAACTGGTGTCAGACGTGTGGGGTCAGGCTATAGAGTAAATACATAGTGAAAGTCTTGAGGTACCGCATTTTAGAGTGTGAAATGACGACCAGGAAAGTTAAACTTTCAGCACTGAAGGTTTCGGAGTTACGTCAGGAACTGGAAGAAAGGGAAGTTGATTCTACGGGAATAAAATCTGTGCTGCAAGCGAGGTTAAGACAGGTACTGGTGGACACAGGTGAGGATCCAGAAACATTTCTTTTCGAGATTACTGGTGGGACTGAGGATTTATGTCAGGTATTAGAAAACATGGAAAAGAAAATAGCGGAAAACTCAGAGAATTTGGAAAGGAAGTTAATGGAAAATACTGCCAACCTCGAGAGGAAACTTCAAGAAGTAACGCTCACTACCGAAACCAAACTGAGGGAAGAATTTCAAGAATCCCTGCGGACGTTTGAGGACGAGCTTGCGAGCGGTGTGCTTCCAAATAAAGACAAGCAGGAAAACGAAATCATTACCGCTGGTGGACCATCGGAAGGTAAGGAGCGTATACCTGTTTCCGCGTTTGGTCGGACTGACCTGCCGACTTTCGATGGGAAGTCTGCGTGGGAAGAATACCTCACCTTGTTCGAGACCGCTGCCATGATTAATGGATGGTCGGATGCCACGAAGGCTTCATTGATGAGTTTGTCGCTGCGCGGGGAGGCCCTACGAGTCCTGCAGGCTGTTCCCTTGTCGGAAAGGCAGAACTACAACATTCTTGTACAGAAACTTGAAATGCGGTTCGGTCATCGTCACATGGAACAGCTGTATCGCTCCCAGTTGAGAAACCGTTGTCAGAGACCCAACGAGAACCTACAGGAGTTCGAAGCAGACATAGTACATCTCGTTAGGAGCGCCTATCCAACAGTGCCCAGCGATGTGTATGAGAGTCTTGCTACCGAGAAGTTTCTCGATGGGCTCCGCGAGATTGAGACGCAGCGGGCTGTGAAACTGGCGCGTCCGCAAACATTGAATGATGCCTTGACACTGGCTCTTGAGTTTGAGGCTGTCGAACAATCCGTGCGCGGCCAGGCTCGCATTCGAGCTCTGGAGAGAGACAAGGAGGTCCAGCCAGTGCCTTCCATAGAAGAAATCGTGGAGAAAGTACTTCAAGCCTTGCAGTCCAAGAAGAAACGGACGAGGTGCTGGGGCTGCGGGGAGATGGGGCATCTCAGAGATCGATGCCCTAAGTTTATGAACGGGAAGCACCAGCCACAGGAAAAACTAAACAGGGTTGATAGAAAGGGGCGACTGTCAACCAGTGGCAACACCAGAAATGCCCCCACTTCTATCGTCGCGTCTCTGGGTTGTCAAGCCAAATCTATTTTTATTAGTGGCCATGTGGACGGAGAGCCCAGAGACCTACTGCTGGATACAGGGGCCACAATGACAATAATCAGACCAGGCATCGTGAGACGAACAGTAACAACCACGAGATGGACACTGCGAACGGCTACGGGGGAACCAGCCAACGTTCACGGGGAGGTAGACGTCAACTTCGTCATCGGTGATACCCAGTTTCGCCATCGTGTCTTGGTCGCTGAAGTGGAGGAGGACGTCATTCTCGGGATGGATATCATGACTGAGTATAAATTTAGACTGGACCTGGAGAGTGGGATTTTGAGAGTCGGAAACGAGGAAGTAGTGCTGCAGGGGAGGAACGCCTCATCGGTACGGGTGATCGCAGCGGTAGATGTTGTACTACCTGGGCTTAGTGAAGTGATGGTAGAAGGAAAGCCGGATGGTGGAGTTCCTCATGGCTGTGTCGTCATGGTAGGGCCTAGGTTTGCTGACGATGAACCTGAACGTGGAATACTGGTAGCCAGAGCTTTGGTCCGTGCAGGGGCGAAAATTCCAGTGCGAGTAATGAACCTTAATGAACGCTCGATAATCGTTCGGAAAGGAACCAGTTTGGGAAGCTGTTCGTCTGTGTCCTCCGTCGTACGCCAAGTACAAACAGCTACTTCCTCATCCGATATATCTTCGGTGTGGCTCGACGGTCTTATCGAGGCAGCGTGTCAAGAGCTTAATCCTGGGCAGAGCCGAGAAGTGAGGGAACTTCTTCGACGTCATAAGGATGCCTTCCAGGACGGGACCAGTAACGGAAGAACGAACGTGGTTCAACATCGCATCGATACGGGTGACTCAAGACCAATTCGCCAGACTCCCAGAAGATTACCACTAGCCAAGCGAGAGGAAGCAGAGCAGATAATAAATGATATGGCTCGCGATGGGGTGATTGAACCTTCAAGCAGCCCATGGGCTTCGCCAGTGGTCCTGGTGAAGAAGAAAGATGGATCTACACGGTTTTGTGTAGACTACCGTCAACTGAACAATGTGACGAAAAAGGACAGTTACCCACTACCACGCATCGATGACACCCTAGACACCTTGGGTGGGAGCACGATCTTCTCCACGTTGGATCTCAAGAGTGGATACTGGCAGGTAGGATTGGACCCCAGGGACAAGGAGAAGACCGCTTTTACGATTGGTTCTGGGCTTTGGGACTTCACAGTTATGCCATTCGGACTCTGTAATGCCCCTGCGACCTTTGAACGACTGATGGATCGCGTTTTAAAAGGGCTGTCTTGGGAAACATGCTTGGTCTACCTGGATGACATCATCGTTCTGGGAAGAACTTTTGAAGATCACCTGAGAAATCTCGACCAGGTGTTCTTACGTCTTAAGCAAGCCAACCTTAAGCTTAACTCCAAGAAGTGCTTCCTGTTTCGGAAACAAGTTAACTACCTCGGCCATGTTGTTTCCGGAGAGGGAGTCACCGCGGATCCGGAAAAGATTAACACGGTGAAGGAATGGCCAGTACCGAAAGATAAGCAAGAAGTCAGGAGTTACCTCGGACTGTGCACCTATTACCGTCGATTCGTGCCAGGATATGCTAACATTGCTAAGCCTCTGACCAGACTTACCGAGGAAAGTCGGAGTTTTGTGTGGGACGCGACCTGTCAACAAGCCTTCGAACAACTGAAGGAGGTATTGACCAATGCTCCTATCCTGAGTTACCCACAACCGGAAGGACTATTCGTTTTGGACACCGATGCTAGCAATGTGGGAGTAGGTGGCGTGCTTTCCCAACTGCAAGGTAGGCAAGAAAAGGTGATAGCTTACTTCAGCAAGGTTCTTTCTAAACCGGAGAGGAACTACTGCGTAACTAGAAGGGAATTGCTCGCTGTAGTGAAGTCAGTGGAGCATTTCCACAAATATCTCTATGGGAGGAAGTTCCTTCTACGGACTGATCATGCAGCGCTTACGTGGCTACTGAGCTTCAAGAACCCGGAGGGACAGGTAGCCAGGTGGATTGAAAGGCTCGAGCAGTACGACTTCGACACTGAACACAGGGCTGGCCTTAAGCACCGAAATGCTGATGCTCTGTCAAGGAGACCATGCGCACAAGACTGCAAGCACTGCAATCGGATTGACGAAAAAGTTGCAGCAGTGAGAAGAAGCACTGTGATCGACGACCACTGGAAGGATGAGGAAATCCGTAAGGATCAAGAAAATGACCCGGACTTAAAACACCTACTGCGGTGGAAGACGTCTGAGCAACGACCGTCTTGGGAAGAGGTAGCACCCTACACGCGCACTGTGAAAGCCTACTGGGCTCAATGGAATTCCGTGATTTTGGAAAACGGGGTGCTAAAGAGGGTACTGGGGAGAGAGGACGGGGCTCAGGAGAGGCTACAGGGTATTGTTCCACGAAACAGAGTGCCCGAGGTACTACAGTTGCTGCATGATGGAACCTCTGGGGGGCACCTTGGAGTTCGAAAAACCATGGAGAAAGTTCGAGAGCGGTTTTATTGGGCTAATTACTCAGATGACGTACGTGAATGGTGTAGGAAGTGCGTGGTTTGTGCCACTGCGAACGGGCCACAGAAGAAGGGAAGAGCAGCGATGAGACAGTACAACGTTGGTGCCCCGTTTGAACGGATCGCCATCGATGTAGCGGGCCCTTTCCCTACGACTGAGAGTGGGAATAAATACATCTTGGTGGCAATAGATTACTTCAGCAAGTGGGTAGAGGCATATGCGTTGCCCAACCAAGAAGCTGTGGTGGTTGCCGAGACGCTAATAAAGGAGCTGGTGAGCCGATTTGGTGTACCCTTGGAACTGCATTCCGATCAGGGGCGAAATTTCGAGTCGTCGGTGTTCCAGGAGATGTGCCAGATTCTCGGAATCCGGAAAACGAGAACGACTGCCCTGCACCCACAGTCCGATGGAATGGTGGAGCGCATGAACAGGACAGTAGAGAAATACCTGTCAAAAATTGTCTCCGACCACCAGCGGGACTGGGACAAGTTTCTCCACTTGTTTCTACTAGCATATCGCTCTTCTATCCATGAGACCACAGGCCAAACACCAGCTAATGTGCTGTTTGGCCGAGAACTGCGGTTGCCGTGTGACCTGGCGTTCGGTTGCAAACCTGAGGATAATGTCGTTGGGGAGGACTACATCTCCGGCCTTCGTCGAAGGATGGATGACATTCACGACCGCGTTCGCACAAACATTCAGAATGCGAGCGACAGGATGAAGGAGCGATACGACGTAAGAGCCGAATCAGGCGGGTACCAAGCAGGAGATCTAGTCTGGCTTTTCGACCCTAAACGGCGGCGAGGGTTCTCTCCAAAGCTGCAACGCCCTCTGTCCGTGCACTATTTTGTACGCTTTTAACTCGAGAACGATTGGATGGATCGACGTAAAATTTGGTACAGATACCCATCAGAGGCATGACACTAAAATAAACAGTTTCTGAGATATTCCCAGAACACTAATTTCATTTAACAAACCAATGACGGAATACAGGCCCTCATCAGCCCTCACTACCATCATTCGTTCATACTTCATGAGTGGACTCGGTGTTAGACGAGTGAGTCACACGCACAGGGGAGCTGCGAGATACGAAAGATATCTCACCACCTTGTACTCTCACTTGACTCGTTGCGTATTGTGTAGACAGTAGACACTGACAGGCAGCAAAAGATGATGGCTGACAAAATACTTGTACGAAATATGAAGGATACACGGGAAGAACGATAAGATGAGTGAAAGACTCCACTCTTAGGCTAAGCACTGCTCGAATCCAAGCTGTGTGATTCTGAGAGAAATGTGGATCGCGGACGACGAGGAGAGATGTGGGGGGTTCCCATTCCATACGTAGTAACAGAACCAAATACATTGGTCGGTCATCCACTCACTCATTCGCAGCACCATAACCACACTGGTTTAGGCAACGGCCCTATGTTAGCAGTATTGGAATAGACATGAATTCCTGATAACACGGCGGCTATTGACAGGCCCTTCACTTCCCGCCTCCACATTTTAAGGCCCTACATTTAACAGTGTCTGTGACATTCCCAGGAAATTAATACGCTGTGGTAAACTGATGAAGGAATGACAAGCCCCTAACCATTGCAACAGTAGCTCAATTGACAACATCTGGTTATTAATGCCGAGGACCGTTCGAAGAATGGGTACTTCTGCTAGTTCATTCATGTATATAATTGAGAAGGCCATATGGCTGCAATAAAGGTATACCTATTATGTAATATATAAAAGTGAAAGTCTGTATGTATTGAACCCTTTATCCTCTGATGGATAAATGATTCGATGTTTTATTTCTTCAATTAATTAATATTTCCACCAGCGTCATGTTTTAGATCCCTTTAGTTGGGGGTAGTTAGATCTAAAACGGATGTGCTATTGTGCTGATTTGGAGAGTGATTCCTAGAGGGGGGCAGCTTCCCGTAGCTGGGTAAGCTGACCAGTGTATAGTGTTGTTTAGTGTTAGGATGCTAGGGGATGCTCCTATAAAGACGTAAGTGTAACTCGGGGGGTGAACCTCTGTGTACAGGTTAATGTACTAGCCTCTCAGCTGGTTGGAGAGAGTTATATAACCGACGTGCGTGCGTCAACTATGTGGGCAGCTCGCTGCTTAGGCAGTCGGGCCGCTGCGGGAAGTACAATGAGACTTGAGCTAGCAACTATTTGGCTACTGTTGTCACGATCACTCGTGACGGGAATCAGGAAGGGCGTTAGGACGTGAATAGGCGTGTAACTAGTAAGACAAGTGTAGTGTACTGACCAAGTATTTATTGGTCAGTGAATATGGAATTGTGAGTCCCTTTTAGGGGAATGTAATAAATGTTATAAGTTTAAGTGTACAAGTTTGTGGAGTAGGTTAAAAAATATAGGATCTCTGAACACTGCTGACTCACCTGATGATAACAGCTAGGGCCTCAGGCTGACAAACTGTATGACTGATAATCGAGAGAGAGTGTGTCCTCATTAAGGCCTTCCTCTTATAGGCTTTGATGTTGTACTGTCAGCATTCCATTGGCATAGCTGCCCCAGTTAGTTATAGTGTAGATGTTTATGGTGTGATGCAAGTGTTTGGCAAGCCTTCCAGGCTGGTTAGCTGCCCTTGCTGTGTGAAAGATGTTGTTCTGGACTTATGAGATTTGCCAGTTAGGGGTGGTTTTAATAGATGATGGAGGGTGGCTTCCAGGGGGTGCAGCCCCCTGGGGGCCTGTACAAGCCTCTTCCTCTGTTTAGTTCGCGTCCCCGCGAACGGGAACGGAACGTGGAGTTGGGGTGTCGTCGTAGTAGGTCGTAGTGGAATCTTCCTTGTGTCTGATCTTCGTTTCTTCTGTTCCGTGTAGAGGTGGTGATGTCGTGTTGATGTAGGGATGTCGTGTAGATGTGAGATCAGTTCGTGTTCAGAGGGGTGGGTTTTGGGATATACACACATCAAAAAAAGTTTTGCATCACCTCGGTTCCAAGAGTTCCGGAACCTTTAAATACAAAGGGAATAGAGATCAACACAAACAACATTTCAGCTCGTTTTATTGCTCATGAGACCCACACATTGCATGTTGTACCATCATACAGCTAGACTTTCAGCATTTGTGGTCCAGATTGCAGTACACACCACTACCTCTAATACCCAGTAGCACGTCCTCTTGCATTGATGCATGCCTGTATTCGTCGTGGCATACTATCCACAAGTTCATCAAGACACTGTTGGTCCAAATTGTCCCACTCCTCAACGACAATTCGGCGTAAATCTCTCAGAGTGGTTGGTGGGTCAAGACGTCCATAAACAGCCCTTTTCAACATATCCCAGGCATGTTCGATAGGGTTCATGTCTGGCGAACATGCTGGCCACTGTAGTCGAGCGATGTCGTTATCTTGAAGGAACGCATTCACAAGATGTGCACGATGAGGTCGAGAATTGTCGTCCATGAAGACAAATGCCTCTCCAATATTCTGCCGATATGGGTGCACTATGGGTCGGAGGATGTCATTCAGGTATCGTAAAGCCGTTTCGGAGCCTTCCATGACCACCAGTGGCGTACGTCGGCCCCACATAATGCCACCCCAAAACATCAGGGAACCACCACCTTGCTGCACTCGCTGGACAGTGTGTCTAAGACGTTCAGCCTGACCAGGGTGCCTCCAAACACGTCTCCGACGATTGTCTGGTTGAAGGCATATGCGACACTCATCGGTGAAGAGAACGTGATGCCAATTCTGTGGGGTCCATTCAGCATGTTGTTGGGCCCATCTGTACCGCGCTGCATGGTGTCGGGGTTGCAAAGCTGGACCTCGCCATGGACGTCGGGAGTGAAGTTGCGCATCATGCAGCCTATTGCGCACAGTTTGAGTTGAAACACGACGTCCTGTGGCTGAACGAAACGCATTATTCAACATGGTGGCATTGCTGTCAGGGTTCCTCCGAGCGGCAATCCGTAAGTAGCGGTCATCCACTACAGTAGTAGCCCTTGGGCGGCCTGAGCGAGGCCTGTCATCGACAGTTCCTGTATCTCTGTACCTCCTCCATGTCCGAACAACATCGCTTTGGTTCACTCTGAGACGCCTGGAAACTTCCCTTGTTGAGAGCACTTCTTGACACAAAGTAACAATGCGGACGCGATCGAACTGCGGTATTGACCTTCTAGGCATGGTAGAACTACAGACAACATGAGCAGCGTACCTTCGTCCTGGTGGAATGACTGGAAGTGACCGGCTGTCGTACCCCCTCCGTCTAATAGGCCCTGCTCATGCATGGTTGTTTACATCTTTGAGCAGATTTAGTGACATCTATGAACAGTCAAAGGGACTGTATCTTTGATACAATATACACAGTCAACGTCTATATGCCGGAGATCTGGGAACCGAGGTGATGCAAAACTTTTTTTGGTGTGTGTACATATACATTTGACATTTTAAAACAGTGCATGAGGAAAAAAAATTGGCATTTGCAATATATAAAAAGTTTCACAAAAAATACATGGTTTTAAACATTATGTAATATATTGTTGTGCAGGGAGGAAAAAAAACCCTGGGCTGGACGGGTGATTGTGCCGTCCGCCTCTGTCTTGGGGAAAAATTGCTCCCTGCAATGTGAAAGATGGAAGAAGTAGAAAAAATAGGTGTTCCAGGGTATAAGTTAAAGGAAATATTTAAAATATGTTTATTGTGTTGGGATAAAACGGAACACCTTTACAAATTGGGACGTTAGAAGAAAGAAAATGAAAGAAACAAATCATAATCATGGTGTACATGTGTTTGACAAGAATATGTGTGTTCACAATGTGTGGCATCATAATTTTGTGTGTAGTGCCTTTGAACAATATTGCCGTATTTTGTATTACATTATATTACATTATATACTTATATCTATCTATGTTAATTATTAATTATGCTATACCTAGACGGCCGTGTCTATTGTAATTTGCGTGCACGCTACCTTTTGTATTTAAGTGCCGTCCCACGGCTAATCCTGTCCGGCCGTTTCCCGGTGTAGCTTAGTGGTCGTGCCGCTGATATATACCCTTACTTTGTGAACCATTCTCTGTGGGCGAATGCCTTCACACTTGACAGTGAGAGTCGCCACCACAGATCGGTTGCGCCCTCATTGCCGTATTTTGCGTCGCATCTTTGACGCTTTATGTTCTTTGTTTATGTTGATCTGTCAGCAAGCCTGATACCCCACAGGTATCAACCCTGCTGTTCAGATTTCTGGAGTGTAGCTGTAAAAAAAAAAATAATGGAGGTGTATGTGTTGGGTTGTGTGTTAGGATGAATACGAATTGCAAATACAAATTAGTGCGTAAAGGTGGTACACAATAATATCATGGCACAAATAACATGCTGCTGCTGTATGGCAGTGAAATCATAGTCACCAGTGCCATATTCCTGGTGACGACGCCTGAAAAATGGAGAGGTTAAGAAAACATATGAATATTGCATATCGGCTACTGTGTCAGTGTGTTCACTGGCTGAAGCTCTTTTTCCCCTGAAAAAAATAGCATGATTAGTGGTAACCTGTGGCCACTATTAATGTCATGTTCTCTTTACACATGATTGTTTTACTTGATGTATGATCGGGCTTACCCTACACGGTGCCGTAATGTTTTTTCTTACTCTCAAAGTGTTTATATTAGTCTTAGTTAACCTAGTTAATCTAACTTAATGTATTATCGGGCTTACCCTGGCAATAAATTTGAGTCGCCAGGTGCCGAAATCGTTACCTTAATTTTATGGTAAGTAAAAAAAATGGTTGCTATTATTAAGCCGAATGGGTGGCCTTACTCTATTGCCGAAATAAGCTGTGCTATTATTTAGCAACAGCGGTTAGTAAATTTGCTTAATTCTAAGTTGCGTGTCAAATGCAACTGTCTTACAGCTAAAATTTTGACCAGAGCGATCGCCTGAGCCAATTTACTTCCTCAGGGCACCACCCGTACGTATTCTAGAAACACCGGTTGTCTCTAGAACCGCCGGATTCCGCCCCCTTAATACTAGTTGTCGACATTTATGCTAATGATTATTAACTAGTATTAATATAGTCGCAGGCGGCTTACGGTGCCACTAAGCAAACCGTCTCGCCCGCTGTATTTGCCTGCTCGTTGCCGTTGCCTTTGCATATGTTGTCGTTGTTGGGTCTGCCCACTTTGACCCCTGTGAGAGCTCGCCATGCTTCTCATTTAATGCCCTTGTCTGCCCGCTGCGTCACCATTTATGTGGGCATTGGACATCGTCCAATGGCATAGTATCATCTTCGCCCTTATTGGCAGTAATAGTATTCTCTTCGCCTTTGTTGGCAGTAATAATATTCTCTTCGCCTTTGTTGGCAGTAATAGTATTCTCTTCGCCTTTGATGGCAGTAATAATATTCTCTTCGCCCTGATTGGCAAAAATAATACTTCACTCCTGCGCATAGGAGTCTCGCTTCTCGCTCTAGAAGCCCTACTTACTTATATTTAACTAAAAGTCTAGTCCTAGTTTGGTCGTCCCTAGGGTCAACTCCTGAGTCCGGCGTGGAGCTGACTATTTCTCCCACCATCCTCAGAAAGTCTCCCCTGCAGGCCTTGGCTTCGACGACCGTGGCACATAGTGGGTGTAACATCTCTTCGTCCTAGGGGCAGGCTAGGCACACCTAGGATTCCGAAGTTTTCCCGTGCCGGGCCATGAATGCCTCAACCTTACGTGGTTCGTCTTTTTGGTCTAGTCGTTAAGTTAACTAGGGTAAGGCTCATCATCGCCTTACCCGCTCTGCTCCAGTGTGGTGCCTCTGGCCTTCTGCTTGTGTCGTTATCACCAATCAGCGTGTTTTCAGATTCCTTTTTATATAAAAAATATAAGTGTACTGTGTAAATAATTTATTGTGTATAACATGTAAAATTTTTCAAGTGGTTTGGGGTTGTAGAAACGTCTAAGTGCATAGACTACTTCAGGTCTACTGTTGCTACGTCGGATTTCCAGCTGTAATGCTCTGTTAACTTTCATAGAGGCGTTAGTAGGGTTTATGGCGTTAGGTTCCCTGTTATTAGGATCCGGGGGGCGTTATTTGTAGAGTAGGCTTAAAGCAAGGTAGGAAGGGGTTGCGCATCTTTGGGCTTCCTGTAAATGGTGGCCTAAAGCCGGTGATGCTACCAGGATGCTTCTACAATGAGTGGACGGGGGTAGGTATTTCCCGGGATTGCAAAAAAATTTAACAAAGTGTCATGCAGTTTTGATAATAATAACCCTTGGTATGTGGACGGGATATTCCATGCATGTGTCTGGATATGAGGCGTACCCGCACTCATGTAAGGATAGGTATCGGTCAGTGTAAAATAATATTATGTCCCTTTCATGCGGGATTATTTAATAAAAAAAAGAATGGTTAGTATATAAATTTGGCCTCATCTCTGACTTAGAGATGCGCATTACGCTTAATTGTCGTTTTTCCGACACACCCCTAATATTCAGGTGTTAGCATTGAGATCCAGGGCGTAGTAAGCCCTCTCTTTAAACGCATGAAGTCTATCAACCCCGATGTATATTTTTTCATGTAGTGTAGCTGTTTTTATCGTGTCTGTATGTCTGTGTTGGTTAATGTTGTAATTGGGAAGGTTATGGAAGGGGAGTAGTGTAGTAAGATGGTAGCCTGTGGGTGGTATATTGGTAATCCCGCTTGGATCGTCCACCTATGCTCCTGTCATCCTCCCTTGGTCCATGTCTGCTTTCTATCCGCTTCTTGGGATAGTAAAGTGTGGTGACGCTGTGACGTCACGGCCTAATCTGGTCTCCCATTTGTGGTGTTAATGTAGCAAATGATCGTGGTGTGCCTGGCCATGTTCTGATCGCCTGTGATGATTTTGTAGAAATAAAGTCGAAAAAAGAAGTTATTAGGGGGAGGTCTTGTTCCCTCAGAGACCCTGTCTGTATTCGCCCCTGATTAGTGAGCGCGTATGTATGGGACTATGTTCCGCTACCCGATGCGGGCGGGAGGCCTGTTATCGGCTAAGTCCTATCGTGTATCGCGTGTCCGAGTGTCAGATGGCGCGTGCAACTTGTCAACATCTTTGTAGATATGTCCCTGTGGCCCTAAGATAAGTCCGGCTTATTATGTCTGTACGTTGCTAAATGTCACAACTGTTGTAACAGTGCTGAAAAATGTATGGCATTATAATTGGTCTGTGTTTGTGATTTCATGGTCACTCCCGATATAACAATAGTGTCTGTCGGCAGCAGTGTTGCAATGCGGTGGACTCTGCAAGTCAGTATTTCGTCATGTTATGTTTTCATTTGTTTGTGTACATGAAGTCTCTGCCATTGCGTATGTCAGCTGTCGGAACGTGAATTTTTGCGAACGTCGGCATGTTGTTATTGCTTGAGATTCCGGGAGTGCCAGTGTGCTAATCTGTCCCGCTTTTGTTAATCGATGTTATGTGTACACTGCTTTCGCATGACTTTGTTTTGTGTAACCATGTGTAATCCATGTCTGGGAAGTCTATTGTGATCCCCTTGGAGGTTACCGATAAAAAACCCTCCTGTGTCTATAGGCATGTGTCTGACCCAGTTATTTACTTATCTGTGGCCAACTTCAGTGTAATTGGGCGTCTGGATTTTTGTTTCCCATGGCGTCCAATCTTTGCTGGGATTCGGACCCGTGATCATGTAATTCTCCGTGTTCTATGTCTGCGTTGTGTTTCTGGGATTTAGTTGTCCTCAGTGTGGTTTTTTGATTGTGTCTTTCGTGCCAAAAATACCATTGGTTAGTTAGTTTTTGGCACGAGTGTGTAGTGTGGTCGTGGGTTCGGATCCGGCTGGCTGTAAGGACTTGGTATGACGATATCTGTGCCGTATATACCATGGCACATGTATCGTGTATTTGAAATGCGCAGATGAACATACGCATTCCTGTGAAGAGTTTGTGTGTTTTTGAATTCTCCTCGTTGTGTAATTTGGGGAGTTAAAAGGTTTTGGATCTGACGTGAATGATGGCGTTTGTTCCAGTTCAACCTGGAGTGGTCTTAGTCTGTCTGTATGTGTGAAGGTCGCCCAGTAACGAGTGTCTTATCGCTGACGGCGATAGTATTGAATTACAATGGCGTGCGCACTCATTTGTTACTTGTTTGACAATGCTCCGTGTCCGGCACGTGTGTGTGTCCGGGCCTGAGTGCTATCTCTGTAGCTGCGAGTAGGGCTTTTCGTAATGTAAAAGAACCTTCCGCTAAGTACATTTGTGTTCCCAAGTTTTGTGTTAACTGTAAGCGTGGGTCGAGTATATCCCTATTAATGGTACTAAATGTCGTTATGCACGAGTGTCTCCGGGCCGCTAGTCGCGTGTTTGGTGACTAGGTGTCGGAGGTGATTTGATTGTTTTGTGCGTATGTATATGTGTTAGTGGAACTGTCCTTTCTTATTATATCCTCCCATGGGATAATTACCCGACTTTGCACTCCTGGTATTCAGGAGATTGCGGGTTCGAGACCGTCTTTAACCAGGATAATTATTTCTGGTGCCTTACAGGCTTGTGTCTTCTGGACAGTTCTGCCAAGTGTTAGGGTCGTATCCCGGTGCGGTCAGCGAGGTCCGAAGGCTATTTCTTGGCCTTCTTTCCACGTCTGCCAGTGGGATCACTTCCCTTCCTCTTGACAGTGTTTCCGCCTTTACGTGTGGGTGTGGGAGCTTTGCGTGTATGATATGCCTTCATACGGCGGGCGTGAATAGTGTCTTTAATGAGCTTGCGTCCATGGCGCACGTTAACGATATAGTTTAGGTCAGATACCTTCCTGCAGACTTTGAAGGGACCTGACCAACGTGGCAGGAGGAACTCAGACACATTTTTCTTACGGGCGGAATTGGAAACCATAACCAATTGCCCGGGTGTGTATTCCACGGTCATTCTATGCTGATCGTACCGTTCTTTTTGTTTTCTCTGCGCCGCGGCTATATTCTTTCTAGCGTCCATGCGAGCTATCTGCAAGTGCTCTAGCCGGGCGGCATTGTCCGTGTGAGTGTCCTGTGGGATGCATATGTTGTCAATGGGACTTCTGGGCGTGTATCCGTGCAATAGGAAGTGTGGAGAGTGTTTTTTAGCCGTGGATATGGAAGTGTTATAACTAAAAGTGATGGGCTGCAGATAATCATCCCAGTCTGTCCCTGCATCCCCTGTGAATTTAGCCAGCGCTATTCCGATTATTTTGTTCATACTCTCCGTAAGTCCGCTGGTTTGCGGGGGAAAACTCGTGGTAGTGTATGCCTTAATCCTGAGTATCTCCAAAAACTGTTGGAGCACTCTCGAGGTGAAGATAGTACCTCTGTCGGATAGTAAGGTTAGGAATAGGCCATATCGTGTAACTATGTCAAACAAGAATTCGGCTATGCTGTTCGGGTCTGCTTTGGGAACAGCCTTCGTAATCATGTATCGGGTGAGATACTCGGTGGCAACCAGTATATATTTATTGCCTTTCTGAGATGTCGTAATAGGGCCTTTAACATCTATTCCGACTCTATGAAATAGCTCTCCTACGGGAATTGGGTTGAGTAATCCATGAGGCTTGCCAGGCCTTGTTTTGAATCGCTGGCAAGTGTGACATGTCTTTACGAAGGTGTCTATGTCGGCCTTCATGTTTACCCAATAATACTTATCACGGACTCAAAGGTATGTTTTATGCGTACCTAAATGTGCCCCTGCCAGTGGGCTATTGTGGTGTCCGATCATGATATTCTCTTTCAATGACCCCGGAACCGCTATAGGTGCGTTATCGTGCATGGCTGTGGGCTTAAATTTCAGTACCCCGTCTTTGTCTAGGAAAAATCGCCTACACAGCCGTGCTGTCTTGGAGTCCACGTTATCCAAGTTTTCTAGTGCCATTAGAATCTGTTTCAAGTACGGATCACTTTCTTGCTCCTGTTTGATGTTAATCACCGTCAGGGCAAAAGTGGGCATGTCGTCCCATTCGTGGTCCTTATTGTCATCCGGGGGGTCGGCTACTGGCAGCCTAGACAACCCATCTGCGTCTAGGTGTGTAGCGCCTTTCTTGTGTTTGACCACGAAGTTATATTCATACAGGCGGAATATAAACCTGTTGAGCCGCGAATTTGGGTTTTTAAATTTGTCCCAAAAAAGCAAGCTCGCGTGGTCAGTCACTACCGTGAACTGGATACCATAGAGGTATACCCGAAAGTAGTTCACTCCCCACGAAAATGCCAGCATTTCCCGCTCTGTGGCAGAGTATCTAGTCTCAACGGCCGTTAGTTTCCTGCTAGCGAAAGCGACGGGCCGTATGCGCCCTTCTGCGTCTTCCTGCAATAGGGCCGCCCCCAGCCCGTACTGGCTGGCATCCACGTGTAGAAAGGTGGGCCTATCACTATGGAAGTGTTGCAATAATGGTGGTGAGGTCAATAGTTGCTTCAGTGTGTTGAAGGCATCTATGTGTTCCTGTTGAATGCTGAAGGGCGTCTTTTCACGTGTGAGTTCGGTTAAGCGGTGGGCGATGTGCGCAAACCTGTGGATATACTTGCGATAATACGAGGCCAGCCCAATAAAACTGCGCAATTGTTTCAAATTTGGGGGCATTGGGATGCCCGTTATTGCGTCAGTTTTCGCTGGGTCGGGAATTATGCCCTCTCTGTTTACAATGTGGCCCAATATGTTAATCTGCTGTCTGGCAAATTGCCATTTCGCAGGTTTAAGCCTTAACTTGGCCTCTCTGATCCTTGCGAAAGCCTCCTCCAAATGTACGATATGTTCGTCGAAGGTGTTGGAGAAGACCGTTATGTCGTCCACGTAGACTAATACGGAACGCCATTTTAGACCTGAAAATGTCTTATCCACTAGCTTTTGGAAGGTTTGGCTGGCGTTACGGAGGCCCATTGGTAACCTTGTGTAGGTATATAGCCCGTTCTCTGTAACGAACGCCAGCTTGTGCCTGTCTGGTTCATAGACGGGGATTGAATAGAATCCACTATAACAATCCATCGAACTGAACCAGCTAGCTCCTCCAAGGGCGTCCAAATAGGTGTCTGCCCTTGGTAGTGGATAACTATCATTTTCGACTAACTTATTGAGCCTACGGTAATCAGTACAAAATCTGTGGGATCCGTCCCGTTTTTTGGTCAGCAGAACTGGAGAGCTGTAACTTGAAATAACGGGGACAATGACCCCTGCCACGAGCATCTCCGTGATCTGAGCGTCGATGGCGTGTCTCTCCTTCTGGCTCACCCTGAAGGGAGGCTGGTGTACTGGCCGGTCACTGGTGAGTGTGACGTGGTGTTCGATGAGGTCTGTCACAGCGAGATCCTTCATCGAATGGGCAAAAATATCCCTGTTGGCCTCCAGGAGCTCCGTGAGCCTTTGATTTTGCTCCGGAGTCAGGTCCTGTCTGTGGTTCTGGTTGGCCGCCTTATCTGTGTGTGTGTCCGTATGTTGGCTGATAGTGTGCAGTGCAGAGGCCTGGTGCTCGTGATTTTCTCGCTCCGCTCGAATCCCATCTGTGTTCCTGGTGTATATCATGGGATGTGTGGTGAGCCTCTGGTCGTGCTTTAAAAGCATCTGACCGCTAGCGACATTTATGCTAGCCTCATACTTAGCGAGGAATTCCATGCCAATTATGGCTGACGCAGAAAGATGTTCTATAACGAACATGGGGTGTGTTGTGGCAAAATGGTCTAGCCTAAGATGTATGTTTGCCACCCCCGTGTTTTCTAGCGTCTGAGCATTGGCCGCTACCAGCCGGATGTCACCCGTGACATCGTGTATTTGGCCTTCGGTAACGTGTCTTCTATTTACACAACTTACCGCTGCCCCAGTGTCAATTAGGGCCTGCACTCTGTGCCCGTTTATGTTGGCGTGTATCGTGAGGGCCGATATCTGAAATCCATTGCCCTGCACCGATGTGTTATGTAGGGTGTATGTTGTTGTTTTTGCTACCGCCGTAACATCTGTACTGGGAAGGCATGGAGCTGGCCGCTTATCGTACCTGGCACGTTTCGCCTCTTGGCTTACTTCCTGTCCCGAGTACTTTGGCTCGGTCAGCAAAGTGCGCTCTCCAAGTACATTGCCAGCTCTCTTAATCGCTCGCGCTGTGGAAATAGAAGTCTGCTGGCGAACGTTTAATGCACTGACCGTTCCCAGCTTTTGTGTATGTGTGTTGTTGTTTTCTCTCTCCAGGGGAGGTGTGTCTGCGAATGTGACCCTGAGCTTGCCCTTGTTACCCCATTTTTTGTTCCAGGCGGTCGCGAGTTCGACTCCTGTTGCTGGCTTCCCAATGCCGAGTGAGCTCGCGTCCTGCGCCTGTGTGTGGTCACTTCCCACCCTGCGTTGTGGTGTAGGGGGTAGGGTTTTCTGTTTGGAGGGTGTGGGTTTTCTCTCAGTCTGTTTGTGCGTGATTGTGAGGGGTGTATAATGTCCCGCCTTAGGGTTCCCTGTAAAGAGTATATGCAGGTCCCTGTCAAATCCTGCAGTTGAAAATAGCGGGGGCGAGTGCACATTAGTGTATACGTGGATATTTGCTTTAAGCACCTTGCCGAGAGCGGTCACCTCTACGGCGCTAGCATATGTGCCGTCCCTATCCATGTATTTCTTGTAATCCGCCCCGGTCTGGAATGGGTTTTCCCGCTCGTCCGACACAAAGTCTCGGTACTCTTTCCAGTTGGCCAGGATATGTTGGACCGTTTTCTGTCTGTAGTCCCCTTGATAATCCTCGGTGTTCCGGACTAGGAAGCTCATGGCCCTAAACAGACAGTTGCCGTCTCCTTGTACGGGGTGTGTTTGGAAACGCCCCGGGTGCGGATCGTCAGCCTTAGCTTTGGCTGGGTGCTTCTTCCCCTTACTCTCATGAGTTTGCTTGGGGGAAGGGCCTCTCTGGTGTTGTGTTGGGGGAGGAACCTCAGCCGCTTCATTAGCTGGCCGAACCTCCTCGTCTAGGCGTTTTTTTGGAACGTAGGTGTGCGCCTCCCTGTACTGTGTGTGCGCCCACCCTCGGGGTGGCTGCGCCAGCTCCCCGCCTGCGGTGTGTGGCTAGGCGTGGGGAGTATTGCCCCCCTGTCTGTCCGGCGGGGTGCCTCATCCCTGAACTCCCTCGGGTGTTCGTCGGGGAGGGGGTAGTGTTCCGGGCCCTTTGTGTGTGTATCTGTATTGTCCCGTCCTCTTGTGGGTTTTCTTGCCTGTCGGCTATTGCCCGGTGGTCCGTTTTCCTGTCTCCGCCAGGGTGGGGTGTATGTCTGCTGCTGCGGGGGCGGGTTTTCCCGTCGATTCCCCTTTTCCCTGTACCGGGAGGCTGCATACCCCTGTCTGGTCGGGGGTGGGTTTCCTCGACGGTCCCCATTTTCCCTGTACTGTGGGGGTGCATAGCTTTGCCTGCGTGGGGACGGGTTCTCCCGATATTCCCCATTTCCCCTGTACTGCGGGGCTGCATAGCCTTGCCTGCTTAGGGGTGAGTTTTCCCGGTACTCCCTGTCTGCCCTGTATTGTGGGGCATCGTAGGACTGTCTACTTGGTGGTGGGCTGTTCCGTCGGGGGATGGTGTGCTCGTACTCCTCAGGGTAGTACTCCTGTGTGTACGGGGATGGTGGTCGCCGTGAGGGGTATGTCGGCTCTGTGTCCGTGTACGATACCGGTGAGTACCGAGGAGGGTAGTGTGGCCTATCCTGTGGGTGAGGTGTTGTTGGCCGCTGTGGAGGGTAGTAATTTTCCTCCCTCCCGTAGCGTCTCCGCTCTGTGTACCCCCTGTCCCTCTCAGGATAATAGCGCTCTTGTGTGTCTACGTGTTCATCCCTTAGCGGTCTCCCGCCTGCTTGGATGGCAGCTATGGTTAACTTCTCCATCCTGTCCACTAATTCGTCCATTTTATGATTAGTGTCGTCATTTTGTGTCTGGAAGTTTTGATCCACGGCTTTCTCCGTAGCTTTTTCCGTGATCTTTTTTCCCTCCTCTATGGTCTTTATGTTGTTCAACATGTGTTGGACCGTGGGGTTGTTCATAATACACAACTTGTCCACTATGGATGGTCTGAGGCCCTGCATTAACAGCTTGACTTTTTGCTTGTTCGTCATAGCTGCGTTATATTTGTCGCACATTATCAACTTTACGTTGATGTATGCTTGGGCGCTTTCCTTAGGTCCCTGTGACGTCTGTCTAATTTGGTCGTACAGGTCGTCATCATCTGGTATTAGCTGGAATTCACTTTTCAACAATAAAGTGATTTCCTCCCATGTGGCATCTTCTAGTGTGTCCTCATGGAGCTCATACCATGTCATAGCCGCCTTTGTGAGGTAAGCCGGAAGGAGCCGTTTTCTAACTTCCTCGCTCCAACCATTGATCCGAGCCGTTCTATTGAAGGCCTTGAGGTATTCCTCGGGATCCTGGCCTTCCCCCGTGAACTTTGTGGTGTGGATCATGGGATATTCAGTGTGTCTATTCATCTCGTTTTCAGCTGTCTCTTGTTGGCTGTGTAGTGATTGCGATCTGTCTATGTTGTTCGCACCGCTATCGTGTGCCGAGGTGTTTGGGTTACTCACAGGGGAATTAGCCTCGCTTCCCGTGTACGACACTTGTGTTATGTTACCAGGTGGCTCGTCACCTGATATGTCGGTACTGATTGATGGTGTGTTGTCGTACTGTGTGGATTTGACTACGTGTACAGTCGTGTCTAAATCCTGTTTCACAGTTTCCAGTATAGTGTGGATGTCTAGAACTGCCTCTGTCGTGTGATTATCTGACTTAACAGTGTCTGTCTCTAGTAACTGTGTAATGCGCTCGAGTAGATTATTAGTCTTCTGCTCTGTGATTTGCAGTTGCTGCAACAATAGGGGGTGGAGTGTTGGCAGGCAATCTACTTCACTAGCGCTGGATATTGGTGACTCTTGTCTGTGTTCACTGGCCTGGGATCGTGTAAAATGTATAAATTGTGCTGCCGTTGCAGGGTGTTGAGCGCGGATCTGTGATGTCCTGAATTCGAGGTCCCTAAGAAGTTGCACTGTGGTCTGGTCAGTTATTAAGTCACTGTTCTTAATTTTTAACTTTGGGAGGAGTGGAGATGTACTAGCCGACAAATGGTGCGCAAAGTCTCTTAGTGTGATTCTAAATGTGGACATTTAATTTCCACCGACTTTGCACTATGGGGCGGATGGGGGTGGGTGTAATAATACAAACTCCTATGTAATAGCAAAAAAAATGTGTGACGTAATATGAGATAAAAAATCCAGTCTCGCTTGGCTGTATGCGGTACGGGCCGCTTTGACCACGAGAACTCGTTGTATGAGCCCTTTGTCTACTGTGCGTGGTACCCGGCCTCCACCAATCTGTTTTAGATCCCTTTAGTTGGGGGTAGTTGGATCTAAAACGGGTGTGTTATTGTGCTGATTTGGAGAGTGATTCCTAGAGGGGGGCAGCTTCCCGTAGCTGGGTAATCTGACCAGTGTATAGTGTTGTTTAGTGTTAGGATGCTAGGGGATGCTCCTATAAAGACGTAAGTGTAACTCGGGGCATGAACCTCTGTGTACAGGTTAATGTACTAGCCTCTCAGCTGGTTGGAGAGAGTTATATAACCGACGTGCGTGCGTCAGCTATGTGGGCGGCTCGCTGCTTAGGCAGTCGGGCCGCTGCGGGAAGTACAATGAGCCTTGAGCTAGCAACTATTTGGCTACTGTTGTCACGGTCACTCGTGACGGGAATCAGGAAGGGCGTTAGGACGTGAATAGGCATGTAACTAGTAAGACAAGTGTAGTGTACTGACCAAGTATTTATTGGTCAGTGAATATGGAATTGTGAGTCCCTTTCAGGGGAATGTAATAAATGTTATAAGTTTAAGTGTACAAGTTTGTGGAGTAGGTTACAAAATATAGGATCACTGAACACTGCTGACTCACCTGATGATAACAGCTAGGGCCTCCGGCTGACACACTGTATGACTGATAATCGAGAGAGAGTGTGTCCTCATTAAGGCCTTCCTCTTATAGGCTTTGGTGTTGTACTGTCAGCATTCCATTGGCATAGCTGCCCCAGTTAGTTATAGTGTAGATGTTTATGGTGTGATGCAAGTGTTTGGCAAGCCTTCCAGGCTGGTTAGCTGCCCTTAATGTGTGAAAGATGTTGTTCTAGACTTATGAGATTTGCCAGTTAGGGGTGGTTTTAATAGATGATGGAGGGTGGCTTCCAGGGGGTGCAGCCCCCTGGGGGCCTGTACAGTCATGATATAGCCAGACGAGGATGAGGAAACTTGAAGCATTTGTTGGAGACAGCGGGGACATACCTGCAGCAGTTTTACAAAAGGCTAAATACTTTAGCATTGTGAAAAGAAAGACCCTCGCTATGTTTCAGAAGGACAGGTGGTGGCTACATCAAAATAGAAGGGACGCGTGGTGAGACACGCTTATGGTATGTGCATTGTACTATTCGCGCCTAGAAAAAATATAATGCAGTAACGTGATTGGCTGATGATACTACTGGACACTCCCACGAAGCCGAGGTCTGATAAAAACCGCCAAGTTATTGAAAAAGTGGAGCCAATGAGAGATGAATGCTTACGAACGCGCCAAGTCTAGCTTGGGCACGCGACAGCTAGCATTAACGCGGGAGATCGGCTAGACAACATCTCTACGATCGATTCTAGGATTAATGGGCATATTCTTGACCAGCGCAATTTTACGAGTTCAGTGATATTTGTTTCATTCCTGTACCACTATTATTTTGAGAAATTTTTATATAATTTCCCCCTCTATCCATACCTAGGGCCAGTTCATTTATAAGTGGCGTGAAGAGCCAAGCTTATTACTTTTGTACGTCTGAGGACGTAGAGGCTATTATACTTTTGTGCGTCGGAGGACGTAGGCTATTATATTTGGTGTGTCGTGGACCCAGGTTGATTACATTTTGGGTGTCGGAAGACTGTACTTTGCGTGTCATGAGGACACAGATTTTTATAAATGTGTTAAATTCTGTAATAGATAGTCATAGTACTATTTTGTAGGGACAGTATCATCGACAATTCGCCAACAGACTGTTCTGGGGAAATAAGTACCTGAAACGGCGAATTTAGTAGTCAGATATCGAGTGTATAATAATCTATAACTTTTTACATCAGCACGAGAGATGACATCGCCTATCATGGAAGAAGTTTGGAACTGTCAACACTCCATCCAGATGTGGGAGACGAGCTAAGCAGCATAGTAGGGAAATGGCTGCAGATGTTCGTTGACGGTGACTGGCAGAGGATGAGTACATGAATAATATTCTTATTATCTGATAAATTAACTTATGGTATATGGGACATATTTGTTTTGTAAATATCTTGCTTGTGTTGATTAACGTAGTGTATTTAGTTTTGGTCTGACACACCTTTTGCATGGAAACAACTCGCACAATTTTGTTTAGTTGTAAGTTCTTATTTGTTTGATTTAATTAACGTAGCTATGTGGACGACCGTGTTCGCATATGTTTACGTAGTGCGATTAAGGAGCGTCTCTCGGAGATATGTTGTGTTTCTGAAGTAGGACTGAATTAGTATAATCATGCAATAGATTGGAGGGTAAAATAATCTTGTAATGTTTATTATTGATCAGATTCAGTGAGTTTATTGCCATTGGAGCAATGTAATTTGTGGCGAGGAGCAGTCAGCTCTCTCGTAGGTTTTATTTTTTAAAATAGTTTGTGAGCATCTTGTTCAACCGACCTGTGTGAAAAATGGTATGTCATTCCCAGCAGTGTGTGTGTGTGTGTGTGTATTTTATTGGTCATTACAAGCGGGAATTTCAGCGTGGACTGATTTCTGTCAGCTTGGTGCCAAGTCCATATGGTTACCTTGCAAGGACATATGTGGCTATATCGATGAAGGTCTTACCATATGTTTATGTGGTTGAGATTTGTTGCTGTTGATTCTACGAGATAACGGTCAGTTGGTCAGGTTATTTTTACACACTGGAGCTGGACGGTGACGAGTTGTGGTAGGGGGAAGTTGTTTCACAAGGCGGGCTGAAAGGATTGCATCAAGGTCATTAATGGAGTGCTTGTTGGCTCTGTAAAGTTACTTGAAATACAGAATAAGAACTGATCAATGGTAAAAATTGTTTAAATAAATGGGAGTTGCCTACGAATCACTATAATCTCCGAAGCGTTATCTTAACGTGCATTTTTATTCATATAAAGTAATCTCAGCCGGTCAGGCTTTTGTTGTTGTTGGTTACATTCCATGTTTATGTTCTGTATTAGTGACCCGTGTAGTCGCGTGCGATGCTGTCTTTTCCTTGTTTGTGTATTGAGCAATTGGCCGGGTTGGCAGCTCATTAGTCAGATGCGTCATTGCATTGATGGAGGGTCTCGAGGGAGATTCCTGTAAATATTAGTTTTTAGATTGTGTGTCAGCATTAATTTTTAAGGGTTTTATGAATGTTGTGTCCCATATCCGTAAACGTTGATTTACGAGATGATTGTTCGTAAGCGTCGTGGCTGTTACCCGATGTAAACGAACAGTCATCCTAGTACTCATTCCTCGTAGTTAGTCATTACGCGTGCATAAAATCCAATGCAAGTTAGTGGAACTTGGATCCACATTTTTATAAGGGGGAGATCCGTCTGACTCCTCAACTTTTGATAAATATTTATGTCATGGGAAGATTCAGGGAGGAATTTATTAGTGTTGTTGTCTATATTCATTTTTATTTGCACTAATAGTCATTAAATTATGTTATTATTTTACGTCTTGTCACCTTCTTTCTTAATTATAGTTTTAATCCTATGACCCTTACCTCAGTAGAGCATGTTGTTTGGCGAACGTATACATCACACTATGAACTGAGCGCGACCCCTTGATTTTGATTCTTGTTTATAAACACTGCAATGCTAAAGGGTTCAGTATGTATTGTACCCGTTCGTCCTGGGGATGCGATGACCCATCTGCTATTACATCGCATTCCTGGAGTTCCAGGACAGAGCGGAGTTAAATGAACCTCTGGTCAAATAAGGAATGTGTCGGAAATTCAGCTGAGATATCGAAAAAAGCAGTGGGTAACACGCGACAAAGTATCTCTAGGGTCGTTACGGGCTTAAGTTTAATAAAAAAATGCAAATATAAATGGGCGCCATCAACTGAACTCCTAGCAAACCACATCCTTTCCGGTTAAGCCTTAATCAAGACAAGGAAAGAAAAAGGAAAATCACACCATCATCAGATCACAACTAAGATAAAAACTAATTTATTTCACTTTGATAGTCAGACAGACATTTTGATTATTCATCCTACCTGAGAGCATGGTCGAATGCCAACGTTAAATTGTCATTGTCCAAAAATCGAACCATCTCTTTTCTAATCAAAAATATTTCATCCACATAAAACGTGAAAAATCTCTAAAGTTCTCTTGGGTTCTCAGGATCACTGAAGCACTATGTCTTTCGTCACTGACATTTGTGATACCTGAGACCTAATTTCTCTTTAATTTAACATCATGAATGTGGATTTGGAAAAAATTATTAATCTGTCTAAACATACACATTATAATCACATATTTTAAACATCACGTAATTTATGGCTTGCATGGCATAATTCAAATGTTGAATACGTTAGAAAAATGCTCCTAAACATCGAATAATTAATTTACACTATTTACATTGTCATTAATAATTGCTTGTTAGTGAATTACAGAAAATCCACTGCTCATTGGTCATGATTATCATCATCATCAAAATTAAACATTTCTCACATTAATTCTCATCTCAAAATTCAACATATTCCTGTCAGAATCATTAACTCATCACCATTAAATCATTTAAATGAAAATTATTATCATCACTTCATTATACTTTCTAATTATTCACACACTCTTATTTTATCATTTACTTCACATTAAATCATCTTAAATCATCAATACAAATTGTTTAATTCCTCAACTCAAGTTGCAATTCCTCAAATTATATCTCAATTAAATTTATTTTAATCCATATAAATTCATTAATCATCAGCTTCTTTAATTAATTATCACCTTCTAATTCAGTTATTCATCATCTATCCAATCATCTATTAATTTATTTAAATCAGTTTATTTATCCAATCTTTAATTCATCCATTTATTTAATTCATTGATTTATTCCAAAATTTAATTTATCAATTTATTTAAATTTTATTCTTCTGGTTATTTAGATTTTTATTATTTCATCTAGTCATTCTGATTTTTATTTCATTAGGTCAGATCATTAATATGCTTAAATTTCAGATTATTATTTCATTAATTATTATTCTCAGAAAATCTTGTATTATCAACTTTATTTATTTGTTTAATTTCCTAAAAAATTGTTTAATATGGGTTATAGAACGTTGTCTTACAGTTTTATCACTTCCAAGTTATATCTCGTATTTAATTATCATGCCAAAAAATATTATTGCCTTCACGACATCACGTTGGATCTGACTATCCACAACGACATTATATATCCTCACATCTTCAAATATCACATATGAATACCACCATTATTCCACAAAACTCCATAAATATTCAGCATACAGCCTGAATCTCAAATATTACGCTAGACTGGGTTCGACAACCTCATGTCTGCCTCAAAATACATTAGCAACATTGCAACTATCACTTGGCAACATCCACAAAATGCCTATCACAAACTTCACTTAACCATGTTGCATGATCTACAAAAAATATATAACTGGCTTCAAATTATCAACGCACACAATCTCCAATAACTGTAATTACTCTGATCACATCTAGACAACTTCTTAAACAATTGGAAAAAATATTACCTTAGTAATTCAAGATATGCTTTCAAATAGCATAAATTCTCTTACAATTCTCATAATTCACATCACAGAAAAAACACCAATGTGCTATAATTTCTCATATCAAAATCTGCAATACTGATCTGCCTTAAAATAAATCTGTCCATTAATGATTCATCTTACAAGATTCAATTACTTTAAATCCTTCTCAAAGGTATCAAACACAATTATAAAAATCATCAAAAGCATCAGCTGTATCAGCTGTTAAACTGAAAGTACTCTCAAAAGAGTATAGCAACAAAATATTGGATTGGCAAACAAGAATTACAAATGTAACCTTGCTAACATTTATCTTTACTTTATTTAACAAAATTTCGACTGATATGTGACTAGTAGTTCCTTGTTTAATTCTCTTACAGTCTCATGTACACTCGGATGATAAAAATGAGTCCCTCAATGGCAAGTAAGATGAGTAACCACCGTACAATCGTATAAATACGAAAGACCTCGCCCCGTCGACTAACATGATAGTGCCCTGAGCGATGGGTACGATGAGTAACCACCATACAATCGTATAAATACGAAAGACCCCATCTCGAAGACTAAATGAGTGAATGTACCAGATAGGAATCAACAAGTCTCTAGTTGTCATATAAAAGCGATATTCATTCACTAAAGTGAATATCATCTTAGTATCTCCAAACAATCCAATGGAAAAAATCCCTACTGATGAATAATACACACTCGCTAGTATGCAATGAACTGACGAAGTAATTTTAGATAATCAATTGCAGATCACGAGTTCGAAATACTCGTTACACAAAAAAAACTATTCATGAAAACTATCCTTGCTGGAAAAATGTCTAAAAGACCAAACAACTGCTTAATAAAGCCAACCAATGGTGAGAATTTCGTATAATGATGCCTGCCATATCATATGGTCATGCCATATTCTAGCAAAATTCGAAGTATATAAAGTCAAAGCCATGTCTAAATAATCGTATCACTCCTATTAGAAAAATATACATGTGTGCCCAGTATTCATGAAATAATCGTATCAGGAAGTTATAACTCTTACAGTACCTTCTCATAATCAGCTGTTATTAAATTTCAAAGATCGTCGATTTTCCTTATGTAATGAATTTCTCGAAAGATCGACGTGAATATCATTCCACCCACGCAATGACGATTGCCTTCAAAATCCCAAGTGAATCAGCTGGTGGACCTCCTTCTCGTCAGGAATCGAATCCATCGCTCTGTGGTGCCATCGCGTCTCTGTCTGCGTTTACTCCGACATGATGAACTTCTGGTTATCCATAGCGGATATTGTCCAAATCCTCACGAAAAAGTTCATAGAAACAGCGGACCCCTTATTCCTCTTCTACGTTACGCCACTGTTCCATACAATGTTCGGTTTGAGTGTTGAAAGTTCAATCTCCAATAACTGCTAAGTCTCACTTTCAGAAAATAAAATTGTTTATGAGAGTGTCTAAGTTTATGAAACACCCTGTAGCTGTGTTCGTACTCGGTAATTTGTAACACTTCATAAGAAAGAATTGCATTAATGCACGTGCCAAAGTTTATAAGTGCATATGCCTGAAACATTTCATTTGCCTAAACTCGTTAATGTTACTTGGAATGCGTTATGAAATGCATAGTCGTAATGTCATTGAAAAACAGTGTTCATTCGAAGTTCACAGTTGCAGTATCTCGTAACTATCTGTCTGTACAATTCAAATTCTGAATAAACGTTCCAACTCAATGTTATAATGAAGTTCAGCTTCTGTCATAATGCTTGCGTATAATATTGGAAATAACCCGATCGTCCCTATTGCAATGCTCTAGAACAATCTCCACATAAAGCTGGCCTCGCCATGTCGCTCTGCTATGCTGTTCTGCGTTACAATGCAGCTTGAAATAAAGTTCTCCAACCACTATCGCAATGCTGTTCTAAAACCCCGGCCTTCTCATGCCTGCTTGACCCGTACAGCTGGTTCTGTAACCGGTCTTCACGCTGCCTACTGCGGATGTCCGCCCGGCTCACTGACCTACTTTTCGTTCACTGCTTGGAGAAGTTAAAACTGTCGCTTTCACTTTCCGTGACAAATGCTGCTCACCGCGCGACTTTAACCATACGCTCGGCGCATGTCCCACTCAGCTCGCTGTCTGAATTCAACTGCCGTGCTAACTGTACTTGACTCCTCTGCTTACAGAGCTCAACTGCGTGGTTCACTGAGCTCAACTGACTGTCTCTGCACTGCAATGACCTGTACCTCCCTGGCGCAGTCACGTGACGTTCTCCCCACCGCTGTGGTCTTGCGTCACAAATATAATCTCGAACCCCGATCATCTCGGCTATTAAGTTATAAAATAACTTAAGGGTTATCTGACTTCCTTCAAAAAATTACCATATATAATGCATGTTATATCTTCTCTTCTGAGATGTTTAAATACCATGTTCCATATAGATCTTAATAAAGCTTCATATTTCTATCCATAATTCCATCAGCTTGACTGCTGTCAGATCCTTCTTAATCCTAGACCTTATACGTCATCCTGACATTCCTCTTGACTCGATCTGAGCGCTATCTTGTCATAACTCTTCCCAAAATCTCAACTACGGCTTAATGTCTGCTGGTGTAGCCGATAGCCTCAACTAGGTATCGGGTACAGTATGTATGTATGTATGTATGTATGTGGGTTGGTTCCGTATACAAATCTACACCGTTCCAACAATCTCAACCATATTTTACATACACATAGTTTAGGACCCAGAAGGAACCACTGGCTACATGCATTTTCGATAGTCTTTCTCATTCTTTTGATTTCGGCCTTTTTGCACTCGAGCAAAGGCAAATAAAGTCAGAAAATATACTGATAAAATAATGGCAAGGCCGGCCATCCCCATGGCAACACTAACTCAAGACGGGGCCACCAATTTTCTATCTATCTCGGTGAGAGGCCATGCTACACCCACTGCCATCTAGGTCACATCCCTCCAAGCTTCTTTAAACTGCCTGTCCATTTAGCACAAGATAGGTTGCAGCATCAACCCACTGTGATCGCCGCGGCACTTTCACTGCCAGCTGGATCGCATCCCTCCAGGCTGCTTTAAACTGCCTGCCCATTCAACACTCAGACGCGTACTGGATATACTGTATATTAATTCACCACTAGGTGTGCAGCGCCAACCTTCCGCGCATTTTAAGGGGACGATACCTGAAACGAAGGGTTTTTAACTTTGGAGGCTTAATATCGAGATTGAAAAAACGTGAAAACATGGCACTATTTAGTTCTTTTGTTATTCAATCAGCATAAAGAATATGATATTTATCATTTAGACGTTCACGGCCCGTGACACTATCGATAATGCAGAATTTTGGGCTTATGCCGTGTTTTATTTAATCAAACTCGACGAGTTTCGAAAGAAACCATGTTTGTCTTTATCAGGAATAAATGCAAATACGACTAAATTGTTGCTAAGAGAAAGTAACAAAGAAACTAAACAAGATGTTCAGTAAAGAACATATAGCCTACTTTCTCCTAAATGTATGAGTATAGTTATAACTCGTTGTTATTATCAAAGAGTATAATAGAACTATTCTTTGTTGAAGACCTTAGAAACGATTTACCTCTACCAAACGCCACAACCTAGATAAAAACTGCTACCATCATTGAAGGAAGAAAGAAAGATAAGAAGTATCTAAAGAATGTTATGGATCTGGAGACATAATCGACCGGACTGGCGGCGTGGCTCAGCGGTAACGTTCTCGCTTGCTGGACCGTATGTTTCAGGTTCGTATCCTGGCGCAGTCAGCTGGCATTTGAGGGTGCACAAATGCGAGGGAGCCGTGTTAGTAGATTTACTGGCACGTTAAAGATCCCCTTCGGGACAACATTCTGGCACCCCGGCGTCTCTAAAAGCAACAGTAGTTAAAAGGGACGTAAAACCAATAACATTATTATTATTATTATTATTATTATTATTATTATTATTATTATTATTATTATTATTATTACATAATCGGCCTGACGCGGGCAACATCCAACTTTGAGTTGGGGCATGTCTTTACACGTCTGGCTGCGTATGACTTTCACAACCCTAATTGAATTAACAAATCTTTCCATGACCCTACAGAGACGTGTGTATACCAACTATGTGGATATTTTCGATTGCTATTTGGCTGAAATAGAAGTATTAATTAATATCCTGAACTAGCACCAACGGTAGAGTTCAGATACTATGTGAAATCGTTTTGTTCTTTACTTCAATTAACATTTTCAAATAACGCACAATAGGCTGTTACAAACCCTTTAAAATAGAAAGTAAAAATGTATCGTATTATCATCTTGTCATTCTTCAAATTCGATGCGCATAGAATGCAAATGGTATAGTAATCAATGGAGCCCCACGTAGACTAGTCGTGATATCTAGTGGTGAAATATCTAACAATATAATCCTAACAGAGCGAGTGCATTCTAGCGGCCAGAAGAAGAAACTTTTCAATAAAATCTGGTCGGCGTGCAGTTACCTTTTTGGCAGCTAGATATCTCGAGTAAATCTGCTGGCGAATTATGTTTTAATTAAATATATATTTTACACCATAATATGCACAATATAACGCTTAATTTTAAAACATCTGAGTCATTACAAAACAATAAACATATAAAATTTCAAGCAAAAAAACTAGCTCTGATCGGGTTTGAACCATAGGCATTTGAGCGATAGGCTAACGCTCTACCACTGAGCTAATTGTGTCAACGAATATCGTTCTATATAAAATGACTTACATAGAACTTGTTAGCAAATAGTGATTTATACTAAACGATTTCATCACTGGAGTATATTATTTATATGTAAAGCATTTCATACAAAGTTTATTTATTTTATATCAGTACGCTATATTGCATGCAATACTCAAATTAGTGAAATATAAGTCAGGCACAAGATATCCGCTGCCATCTTGTCTAATTACTAAATCAGCTCAGCTTTTTAAAATCACGTCTGCACTATAGTATTACAAAATAAACTTTTAATTTCGAACGTGCCTCTTCCTTTAGAACAGTTAAAACGATTCTCGGCTCGATAATCGGAACTGGTGGGTCCCATGATATGGATTATAAAGTTTGCATAATTCGCACGGCCGCCATCCTGAAATGGTATGGCGGACGACCTTGTAGTTTGGTCACAAGACGCATCCTATACGAAGGTATGTTGTTACCAAATTTGGTAGAGATCGGATGATTTGGTTAGTCGTTATTTGATTTTACGTTTTGAACGTTTGAGTGGCCGCCATTCAGTTTTAGTAAAGATGGCGGCGATATAAAACATGACACTGAGGTGTCCTTTGCTAGTGCTACCTTTGTACCAAATTTCGTTCAATTCGCATTCACCGTGTTCGAATTGATAGGGGGGGGACAGACATTCAGAGTACACACACTCACACACACACACACAGACACACAGACACACACACACACAGACTCACACACACACATACACACACACAGACAGACACACTTTTTTTCGCCCTGTGTTGATCTAATAAGTCTACTTTCATTTTTTGCAAAAATCGAAAGTAGGCTAAAAATGTACCTTAAGATGGACGCCATTATAGCCCCATGTTAGGGACAACGAAAAGCAGCAGTGGGTATCTACAGAGGTCCCTGTACTTGTGGCAAGGCTTATATCGGGCAGACTTCGAGAACGATATGTACTCGCATTAAGGAACATAATAGATGTATCAACCTCATTCAATCTGATAAATCAGCTGTTGCTGATCATGCCTTAACACCTGGCCATGATGTCATGTTCCAAGGAGTGGATGTTCTTGCCCGTATTCAGCAATATCGTCCCTGAATCATCAGGGAGGCTTATGAAATACGTAAACACCCAGATAATTTCAACCGCGACACCGGCTACATTCTCAGTGTGTCCTGGCTACCTATCATCAGAACCCTCAGAAAGTAATACACTGCTGCTTTTCGTTGTCCCTAACATGAGGCTAAAATGGCGTCCATCTTAGGGCACCTTTATTAGTTTCTTTGTTGCTTTCTCTTAGCAATAATTTAGTAGTATTTCCGTTTATTCCTGATGAAGAAAGACATGGTTTCTTTCGAAACGAGTCGAGTTTGATTAAATAAAACACGACATAAGCTCAAATTTCTACATTATGGACAATATGATATTTATTTATTATTTATCGTGTGGCTAGCAACTAGATGAATTACAATATAACAAATGTATATATAAATAAGTAAATCATATGTATAGTATATAAATCACAAGAACATAGGTTGCGTTCGCATTCACAAGCTTTTCGTTGTCCCTAACATGGGGCTATAATGGCGTCCATCTTAGGGCAACTTTTTTAGTTTCTTTGTTGCTTTCCCTTAGCAACAATTTAGTCGTGTTTCCGTTTTTTCCCGGCGAAGAAAGAGATGGTTTCTTTCGAAACGCGTCGAGTTTGATTAAATAAAACACGGCTTAAGCTCAAAATTGTACATTATGGATAATATGATATTTATTTATTATTTATCGTATGGCTAGAAACTAGATGAATTACAATATAATAAATGTATATATAAATAAGTAAATCATATGTAGGCTACAATATATAAATCACAAGAACATAGATTGCGTTGGCATTCACAACGAGATGTCCAGTTGTTCACGCCAGTCCAGAAAGGGAGATGCAGCAGAAATAACATCTTGAGGTGATCCAGCATACTTCCTCATCGGACATTATTGAATAACATGCTCTACGGTTTGAAGAGGAGCTCCGCAGTCACAGGCAGGAGAATCATGAAGTCCCCATTTATGTAGCATTGCGTTACATCTGGCGTGACCTGTTCTTAGGCGATTTAACTTTACCCACTGGTTTCTCTTCAGGTTAAATCCCGGAAGTCTTATAGTAGGATCTAGAATACCTTGATGTCTCACAGGAGCAGACTTCCAGTTTTGGCGCCATTGTTCCGTGCAATTAATGTCAGGTATGTTATGCCATATTGGGTTCCTTGATCTAAGACGACTGGAGGAAAGATCATTAAGCACTTCATGAATTGGTGATTTTGTTGATGTACCTTTCTCCACTCACGTACTGTTGCTTCCTGTCGTCTTAGGTCTGGAGGTGATATGATACTGATAGTGTTTAACCAGGGAGTTGGGGTGGATCTCAGTGTACCTGTTATGACCCTCATACTTTCATTCAGATGAACATCGATCATTTTAGTATGAGCACTACCGTGCCACACTAGGGCACAATACTCTGCTACAGGATAAACAATGGAGAGGGCAGTCGTGCGTAGTGAAGTTGCATCAGCACCCCATGATGTGCCAGCCAATTTCTTCATGATATTTTTCCGCGATTTGAGTTTTTGGCCTGTGTATTCCAAGTGTTTCTTGAAGGTTAAGGAACGGTCCAAGGTGATGCCAGATACTTAGGGCTGAAACTGTGCCAAACTCTTTGCTGGGAGAAGGTCACTTTCAGCTGTTGGTGGGCAATGCGGTTGCAAACATGATATGAATTTAGACACATACTTATGGGCAAATTTTCAATTTAAAGGAAAGAGAAACATACATGGTGGTGGAGGTGATTATTTTGAAGGGGCGAAATGTCTAGCTCATTTTCCCGTAATTATACGGTAGGGATGATTAAAAAACACAACTACTTCCAAATAATTTAAATTTAACTTACATACTAGACGATCATTTTCTAAGGAAAATATTAGGACCTGTTAATGATAATGGTACTTACAGAAGAAGACATAACAATGAATTATTTGAACATATAGAAGATTTGGTGAGTGCGATGAGAAAAAGGAGAATGTCTTTCTTTGGACATTTGGAGCGGATGGAGCATCATCGACTTTCATATCGAATCCACTCATCAATCTCTAAAAAAAATTCCTATTGTAAATGGTCGATGCAAGTTAAAAAGGACCTAACAGAAGCTCGAATCAATCAAACTCTGGTTTGGGATAGGAACCTGTTCAGAAAGGCGGTTAAATCAACCAGTAATCTACACCCTTTAACATCTGTGATGCCTCGCCCTCACTGCAAGTGGACGGAAGAAAGGAGAGCTGAACATTCGTCAAGAATGAAGATCTACTGGCAGACAAGAAAACAAGCTTTACAGTGATCATATGAGTGAAGAACATCGTGGTCCATTGATGGCCGAAACGACTCAAAAAAAAAAAACTAGACGATATGAAAAGAAAAGAATAAGGGAAATAAAAGACAGGGAAAAGAAATGCCTCCGGCCGCCAAAGAAAGGGATGCTGATTAATTTAGGGGCTTTGGAACATCGTGCTCATGTAGCCCCGTGTACTTGGCGGTGTGTTGAATTTGTCTGATAACCCGTCTTATTGTGATGGCTGTATTAGTGTGTATTTATAAGTCCAGTGAATTGTCCGTTGGTAACTCATGAAATGAGATTCCTCGGCATTCAAACTTGACCTGTTCTCATTTACAAAAGCACACACATCAATACGCCATCAAAAAATACAAAACACAACTTCATCATTAACATCAATACAAAACAAATGTCTGTAACAGTGACTTGAAAAAGCTGCGAACACGACGCCTATATTTGGAAACGATGTTGTACGCATAAACCAATACTGTAGTATTGTTTAATGGGCAGGCAGTTTAAAGCAACCAGTAGGGACGCGATCCAGCAGGCAGTGGCCACACCATTTATTATCCAAAGTACGATAATAACATTAGAAATCAGAACGCAATAAAAATCTGAAACCGTATCTCTTTTATTAACAGGGGTCGTAATAGTGAAATGAAATTAAAAAGAAATACACTGGCAAACCTTGCATTCGACATACTATTGCAGATTGTTCTTAAAGTAGCATTATTTTCTTTGTGATTAGATTTTGGATGATAAGGACCAAACAGTAGATACGGCGGTAGTAACACAATTTTTCACCAGAAGCGATGTGGCGGTGGTAACACAGAATGACACCAGGTACCGCAATGGACAGAGACAATCCAAAGATATTAGTGTTGACCAAAGAGGATATAAATAAAGTGTTGACTAAGGCTAGCGGTAGCCATGGGTTATTTACAAACGAGTGCTGTTCTTTGTACATATCTGATCTATTATTTCTTCAAGTAAAAAGGGTGTTCATCCCACATTTTGTTGATTTCCTATGTCTTAGCCATTTTAGTGCTTACTGGCGAATGATATTGTGTAATGGTGTAGTTATCACGAATTCCCTGAACTCCGCTATAGCATTTTAGTGATCATTACGGTATGGATTTAGAGAATATATTTCTTATCTTACGAAATATTTTAGGGGCTAAAGAAGCCCAATGTGTTCTCAATCAATGCATCGTATTTAACATTAAACTGGGATTATACGTTGTTGCATTTACTTTAAATAGGTGAGATAGGTTGGATGGCTCCTCTGTTTGTTTAGGGGCTGCGACAACGCAGTAATGCAGCCCCGTGTACTTTGGATGTGTGTAGAATCTGCCTGATAACCAGTGTTAATTGTGATGGCTGTATTATTGTGTGTTATATGTAATTCAGGTAAGGACTACAGATAGCCAGTTTTAAGTAGTTCCTACTTTTGCTACCAAATGCTACCGTCAACGACACCTAGCTGCAAACTTGGTTAAAAGGTACCACCGCTACCACGACCTGAAGGTGAAGGTTGGAACTTAATAGCGTTAATAAAATTTAAACTACAAATTTTACCTTCACACGAGTGTAGTTAATGGAAGGTTCTTTTACACCACATAAATCTATGACATGGGCCCACTGGCTTTACTTCCCCTCCGAAGGAAGGCATACCTAGGGATTTTTAACGCTCTTCAAAAATCCGATGACTTTGGCTGGGTTTGAACCCGCGACCGTAGGCATAGAAACTCAGGATGCTACCAAATACGCCACCAAAGCCGCCCAATATAAGATAATAGGCATGTAAATACAGCAACACTGTTCCCTAATATGCAGCTATAGTAGACTACACACTGTCTTATGTACATGAATAAGCCATTTCTCATTAATCACACCATTTGTGCGGGGTTAAAAATCGTATGTATATTTGACTCCAGAATGAAGACTTTATATTACAAACATTGAATAATTTAAATATTGTTTCCTTTCAAAAAAGTGGATGCAATAATTTAAAAATTAAAGAGCTCTATGTGAACACGTCTAAATTACACCCATTACAACAAAAATAAAGACTATCAGGAAAGTACTGTAATTGTCAGACTAGATCCTTGAGAAATGTGCATATACAGCCCTTTTTTTGTTTTTGGTGCATTCTCTACTACGTTAATGTACTCCACAGTACTTTTCGCCTAGATTTACAGTGGGCGGCTTCGGTGGCGTAGTCGGTAGCATGCTGAGCTTCTATGCCCAAGATCACGGGTTAAACCCGGCCGAAGCCGTCGGATTTTTAAGAGCGTTAAAATCCCTCAATATGCCTTCCTTCGGAGGGGAAGTAAAGCCGGCGGTCCCATGTCATAGATTTATGGCATGTTAAAGAACTTTCCACTAATTACACCTGTGTGAAACTAAATTGTATAGGTTAAGAATGTAAACAACGCTCTTAGGTTGCTACGTTCGTTGCCAAGAGCCGACTGCAGTGGCGTCTAGTAGCTAAGTTCTGAATTAGTCCTAGTAGCCGTTAACGGTGGCTTTTGGCGGCAAAAGTAGGAACTACTTGAAATTAAATGTCTGAAGTCCTCACTTGAATTGAAAACAGATAACACACACTAATACAGTCATCACAATTAACACCGGTTATCAGACATATTCAACACACACCCAAAGTACACGGGGCTACATGACCGCGTTGTCGCAGCCCCTAAACTAAGGAACCAACCAACCAACCAGATTTACAGTGAGTTAATATTGCACTTGATTAACTTCCGAGCAATGGAGAACTGTGTTTTAAACTCACTTAGGGGCAAAGTGAATATACTTTGCGAATATATATTGGCATGTATGTTTCTATAACAAGTAAATTCACCTCCCGGGCAACGCCGGGTAAAATAGCTAGTTTTGGTATAAAATACGGTATTTGCTTAACAATACTTTATCACCGCGGAGGCCCGGGTTCAATTCGGGCTGTGCCAAGAAATGTAATTCTGGTATGAGGACTGGACCGGGGTATACTCAGTCTCGTGATGCGAAACTGAGATATGGAGGGATGGATCAATTCCCACCTCAGCCATCCCAGTAGTGGTTCTTCGTTGTTTCCCATAACTATTCCAGGAAAACGACGGGATGGTTCCTAACTTAAATCCAGGCCACCTCCTTCCCAATCATAGCTCAATTACAAACACTCACACTGCTATAGACACTAAAATAACACAGCTCATCTGAAAGGAAAAAGTAATATATATGGACTATATATTTATACACCCAAGTACTCGGGGCTAAATGACCCTGATGTCGTCGAATTGAAGAACAACTACTCCGTGTTCACAGCCAGGACGAACCATACTCGTTAAATTGTGCACCATTATCGCGTGGCAGCTGAAGCAAGTCCGTATAACGTAGACAGTTTATTCTAGTTTCGTCCAGTTTAGTCTAGTTTACTCCAGTTTTGTCCAGTTTAGTCTAGTTTAATCTAGTTTTATCCAGTTTAGTCTACTATAATCTAGTTTTGTTGAGCTTAGACTAGTTTCCTCTCCAGTTTAGTCTAGTTTACTCTAGTTTTGTCCAGTTTAGTCTAGTTTTCTCTAGTTTTATCCAGTTTAGTCTAGTTTACGCTAGTTTTATCCAGTTTAGTCTAGTTTACTCTAGTTTTATCCAGTTCATTCTAGTTGTGTCTAGATTAATCTAGTTTACTCTAGTTTTACCAGTTTAGTCTAGTTTACTCTAGTTTTGTCCAGTTTAGTCTAGTTAAATCTAGTTTTATCCAGTTTAGTCTAGTTTATTCTAGTTGTGTCTAGTTTAGTCTAGTTTAATCTAGTTTTGTCCACATTAGCCTAGTTTAATCTATTTTTATCCATTTTAGTCTAGTTTATTCTAATTGTGTCTAGTTTAATCTAGTTTTGTCCATTTATTCCATTTTACTCTAGTTTTTTCCAACTTAGACTAGTTCAATCTAGTTTTGTCCAGTTTAGTCTAGTTTACTCTAGTTTTGTCCTGTTTAGTCTAGTTTACTCTAGTTTTGTCCAGTTTAGTCTAGTTTACTCGAGTTTTATCCAGTTGATTCTAGTTGTGTCTAGTTTAGTCTAGTTTACTCTAGTTTTGTCCAGTTTAGTCTAGTTTACTCTAGTTTTATCCAGTTTAGTCTAGTTTACTCTAGTTATGTCCAGTTTAGTCTAGTTTACTCTAGTCTTGTCCAGTTTAGACTAGTTTAATCTAGTTTTATCCAGTTTAGTCTAGTTTATTCGAGTTGTGTCTAGTTTAGCCTAGTTTAATCTAGTGTTATCCAGTTTAGTCTAGTTTATTCTAGTTGTGTCTAGTTTAATCTAGTTTTGTCCATTTAGTCCAGTAAACTCTAGTTTTGTCCAATTTAGTCTAGTTTACTCTATTTTTGTCCAGTTTAGACTAGTTTACAGTAGTTTTGTCCAATTTAGTCTAGTTTAATCTAGTTTTGTCCAGTTTAGTCTGGTTAACTCTAGTTTTGTCCAGTTTAGTGTAGTTTACTCTAGTTTTGTCCAGTTTATTCTAGTTTAATCTAGTTTTGTCCAGTTTTAACTAGGTTTGTCCAGTTTAGTCTAGTTTAATCTAGTTGTGTCCAGTTTAATCCAGTTTAATCTAGTTTTGTCCAGTTTCGTCTTATTTACTCTAGTTTTGTCCAGTTTAGTCTAGTTTATTCTAGTTTCATCCTGTTTAGTCTAGTGTAATATAGTGTGTTCAGTTTAGGCTAGCTTAGTCTATTTTTCTTCAGTTTGGTCTAGTTTTGTCCAGTGTGGTCTAGTTTAGTCTAGTTTCATCCTGTTTAGTTAACTATAAATTAGTGTGTCTAGTTTACACTTTAGCTTATTTTGTTTCGTCCACTTTAATCTAGTTTAGTCCACCCCATACCTGTCCCTAATACATCTACACACTTTACTAGAGTCATCACATAAATACAGGATATCAGATAAATTCTACGCACATCCAATTATACTCGGCTGATGGCTAAGGAGTCATAAGCCCCTACATTGAATTAACAACAACAACAACAACAACAATAATATCCAGGACTGCAAGAACATTAGGCCCACTCACATATTTGTAAACGAAAGTAACTACAGGGTTCATATGCATATTTGTTCTCAATGAGTGAATGCTATGCAAAATAAGCAAGCCAATATCCCTATGTCAAACCGTTTTCAATATTTATAGGAGATACAATCACCTTTGTCATCAAAGAGTGTTCGAAAGCAAACATGATGTCCTTGCGCTGGGTACACCCGGGCAATCACGTGCACTTTAAGGGAAATATTACCATGGCTGAAGACAAAGTGAACGCAACGACCCTCGTTTTAAAAGCCAAAGTGCTATTAATAGTCCGGGTTCCCCCTAGTGGGGGAAGGTGGCTACTATACGATAAAAGTTTAATGTTCCAGCCGACACCGACGGTTACCACTGAGTCCTCCAGGAAAATATCAGAACACACGAATATTACCGATGACAAAGTGTAAGTTCAATCTTGGAGTATAGAGTGTTGAAGAGAGAAAATTAATTGATATATACTCCTACCAGGTTTACTGAAAGAATTGCCTGAAGAATCTATTCACATGAATTATTATCATTGAAACAAAAATGTGTGGCTAACTATTTATTTAAACTGGTTATTGTGTGTCTAATTGATTAACATTTATTTGAATTGAATTTTTTAACATGAATATGTTTTTATTATTGAAGATACAGAACACAAATTGTGGATAATGTTGGTTGGTTGGTTCCTCAGTTTAGGGGCTGCGACAACGCGGTCATGTAGCCCCGTTTACTTTGGGTGTGTGTAGAATCTGTCTGATAACCGGTGTTAATTGTGATGACTGTATTCGTGTGTGTATCTGTTTTAATTCAAGTAAGGACTGCAGACATTGAATTTCTTTCAAGTAGTTCCTACTTTTGCCGCCAAGCCTCACCATCAACGACCAACTAGGTCAGAACTTAGTTACCAGATGCCACCGCAGTCGGCTCTTGACGACGAATGTAGGAACCTAAGAACGTTAGTCAAATGTTTAACCTATATATAATTTAGCTTCACACTGGTGTAATTAGTGGAAGGTTCTTTAACATGCCATAAAGTGGATAATGTTGATAATAACCTTGAATAATCACCTCTCACTTGTACAAAAGATCACCATGGATGACCCCCGATTTTCACAAGTGATCACGTGGTATCGGCAGCATTACATACCGTACCGTACAATTTACATAGACAGGAGTCATCTGGGTCATGTAAGTTCTCGGTGTTACACAGTTTATGGTGGTACCCATGTACCGCCATCGAGTTAAAAAAGTGTCGCAGGTCTTGGTTAGTGTCCGTCCATGTCCTGCTCATCATGGTCTCCGTTGAGTAAGACTCAAGCCAGATTTTCTCCCTCCTCTTCACTCTGCCCTGCATTAGTTTCTAAGCTGGAATTAGCGTCATTAATCTCGCGACATCATGGTTACCATGGCAACCAGTGTTTGTCATCTATGTATGCTAGTGCCATTTATGCCTTGCTGTAAGAATGTAAGCTCTTAATTTACGTGTCTTAATTACTTGTTGTTTGTTCATCTATGCTTCAGTAGCGTCATCTAAGTAAGGTACGTTGCGATAACAACGCCAGCTCCTAGTTAGGCTCTGTGTCTTAGTTACCTGTTGTTCATAAATGCATACTCTATGGTGCGTTCAAAAAGTAACGAGCCGGAGGCTGTAATGAGCAAACAGGTGACGACATCGGCTAATCGTGGCGTGTGTAACGAGGTGTGGTTCCGACCAGCACGTGGAAGGTCACAGCCCGTCGCTAGAGGTCACGCGACGATACAAAGCGAGCAGCAGCGTGCATCAATCGTCCAACCAAGACCAAGAAGGTAGGCCATTCGACATGCTTCCTGGTGTGGTTGAAGACTGTGGGGCACCCATTGGGCACACACTTCCCGCAAGTGCAGCCGTTCCTTCATGATAGAGTGCACACTTCCGACGCTCAATCCGACCACGGCGGCTATGGCGTTCACTGTCACTCGGCGGTCCTGCGTTATGAGTGCATCAACCAGCTGGACGTTGTCATCGGTAATGCAGGGGGGTGCCCCAGACCGGGCATCATCGGCTAACGACACCCGTCCTTCCCTGAAGTGCTTGTGCCACGCCTTGACCCTTGCAAGGGACATGCAGTGTTCGCCGTACACTTGTGACATTCGTCGATGAATGTCCATTCCCCCTACTCCTTTTGCTGTCACAAACCGAACAACACATCTTTGCCCTTCGTTTGACGCCTCCATGTCACTGTTTGCAATGCGACTGGCAAATTATGTGTTGTTTGTTCATCTACACATGAGTAGCGTCATGTATACGTTGCTGCAGAACCTAAACTCTTATTTGTTGTTTGTTCATCTTTGCATCAGTAGCGTTATCTATATGTTTCTGTATCAATGCAAGCTCTTAGTAACGTGTTGTTTGTTCATCTACGCATACTAGGTCAGTAGCGTCTTTTACACGTTGCTATAAGAATGCAAGCTCTTAGTTACCTGTCCTTTGTCCACCTATGCATAAAGTGTCAGTAGCATCATATAGACGTTGCTATAAGAACGCAAGCTCTTAGTTACGTGTTGTTTGTTCATCTATGCATGCTGTGTAAGTAGCGCCATCTATACGTTGCTATAAGAACACAAGCTCTTAGTTACGTATTGTTTGTTCATTTATGCATATTGTGTGAGCAGCGTCATCTAGACGTTGCTATATGGACACAAGCTTTCAATTGCGTGTCTTAGTTACTGTGGAGTCAATAATAATAATAATGAGAATAATATAGGAAAGGTGCCCTCTGACTGGACGAAATCTGTAAAAGCAGCAATATAGATGTATTTCTTTGATAAGAGCTCCAGACAAAGTACGCTCAGGCATTGCAGATGGGAGAGTTGGATCAATAGCCAAGAGTAATATGGATGTAAACCATTCTGGCTTTCATAATGAACGTACACAATAATCATCATCTAATAGTACATAACTCTATGGCCCCCATATATTAAAATCCAACATGGCGACCATCCGAAATATTTAGACGGTTCTCAATATCTATTAATCTACTACAGCAATCAAACTGAAATTGTGTAAGTGTATAGAGGCTATAAGCATAAGTTCACGTATGGGGCGTTCAATAACCTGGCGAGCACAAATCCAACATGGCGGCGACGGAAATTTAAATATTCTAATGGACGTTTCTTGCGTTTTAACTTGATATGTTATATGATTATACAAATTTTAATCGACTGGCATCTAATTCATTTAAATTATTTTCATAAGCACAAGATGGTGACTGAGCGAAATTTTAAAATTCCACTTTTATTTCTTTTGTCCTAATCATGCGATTGAAATTTGAATTTAACACCTACACAATAATCTTCAGTTAATAGTACATAAATCTAAGTTCTAAAATATAAAAATCCAACATGGTGACCGTCCAAATATCTAGACGGTTCTCTATTTCTACGAATCTATTACAACAATCAAACTGACAATTTTTATATTGATAGAGACAATTAATATCAGTAGGATATATGAAAACAGGCTATTTAGTTCTTCACGGAACTACTTGTTACACATAATGTGCACTCACAGTCTATACTTGTGTCATAGAAGTGTCTTGATTTACAGAGTAGGTGGTGAAAACCGTGAACTGCCAACCTCCTAATGACATGTCTTAGTTCGAAATTAGCTTTTGTCCACGAGCGGTCTATCATGGGCCCTGTGCCATAGAAGTCTGGTTGTACTTCTTCTCTCTTCTCCGTCAATGTTGACAGAAGTTTCTCTGATGCACCGGTGCTCGGTAGGGGTATGATTGTCCTGAGGTCATCTACGAGGAAAGATTCCTTTGCCAGGAGATATACAAGTCTAGATCGTGTCGTGTTTGATACTCTTATCGCCTTCTTTATGTAGTTCGCTTTCACCCTTTCCAAGGTGGATAGGTTCCTCGTTGTTAAATGTGTCCAGATTATTTCAATGCCATAGGTCATTATTGGAAGAATTTTTACCCATGTACACGGGGCCACATGTCAATGATGTCGCAAAGTCCCTAAAATAATCATCATCAACAACAACAGTATGAGTTTTTGGTTTAAAGTTGATTAAGGATGGGTCAGGTCTGTCATTACTGACTAAACAATTCTAGTCATCGGGCTGATGATGATCGCTTGACGATCGAAACTAGTAATCACAGTGAATTTACTAATCTCATGTAATTCTTATCATGTGTGGGGATTGACACCCATTACAAATTAGGTTCAATCGTGTTGACAGTCTGAAAAGCGTTTACATCTCGTTTGCTAAGGCAACACTGATGAATGGCTTCCAACATGATAAAGCTTCTTTTGTAATAATAATAATCCCTCCCTATATTATTCTGATAAGGTCCCATTCCAGTTTTGTACCGAAAATAAGGTCCCATTAACACCAACCTACACATATGGGGTACCTACAGGTTCAGCATAACCCAATACGTAAGCGAAACGCACTCACTTACTATTTAAATGCCTCACAATTAAATAAATACCTTAAAACTTGTATATTTACAATGAAATATGAAAGAATTCATCACGGTAACCATGGTAACAGAATGTCACAGGTCCATCTATTTCTGTAAGACGCAATGAAATTTCAATTATTACATTACTGTGAAAGTTTCCAGACGGTTATAAGGTTACCACGGAACCAAATTAAGCTGTAAAATTCATGAATACATACAGTATAATGCGCTTAAGGGGGTCAAGGTGCACTCCAGAATTTTTTCACGCAATTTTGACGTGTGAGTGTGGTACGAAATGTCTTTTTCACCTGACTATAAAGGGTCTCCAAAAAGGCCCTTAAATTAACAGTGTCTGATATATTCCCAGAAAACTAACTTCGCTCTGATATACCTATGAAGGAATGACGAATGAGTGTAGTACGAAAGGTCTTTTTCACCCGACTATAAAGGGTCTCCGAAAACCACATTTAAAGGCCCTTAAATTAACAGTGTCTGTGATATTCCCAGAAAACTAACTTCGCTCTGATATACCTATGAAGGAATGACAAACCCCTAACCACTGCACCAGTAGCTGAATTGATAAAGTCTGATTATTCATACCAAGGATAAATCAGTCATAGCATTCATGATTGAGATTTTGCTAAGTGTACTCATTACAACTAGAATATTCGCTGGCAAAGCCGCAACGGGTAATGCTAGTAATAATAATTGTTACGTGCAAATGCCCGTCCCAACGTTTTTAAAATCCATCCTCCCTGTATACTTGTGTTCCTTGCCAGTTTAAGCGCCCGCCTGATGGCTTGGTTCCGATTATGAACACGAGATGTCAGTATCTGTCGGACTTCGGCGCTTCTAGCCGAGCTTGTATCTTCCACCGATAGAGTTTGTTTGTGGTGCCTTCTGGTTTCATCCTATTCGAGTCATGTTTGAAGGATATTGTATTCTGCGTCATTGAACAAAAGACTGTATATACATAATACCGCCAAAATAATTACATTATGTGCACATTGTTACATGATGTGTCAAGCCTTGATTGGACAAAAACAATTAACATGAATGCAGTGCGGTATTTGATTTTGGGACTCTCCGCCATCTTGTGATCTTCATTGTCTGTCGTCAAGAAAACAACAAGCCAGCTGGTGTCAAAGGGTATCTCTCCGTGTGCTGGGGGCTTTGGCCCCTGGCTTTTACGAAATATGAATACATATTCAAGAAAAGGAAACGCCTGTGCTACATAAGAATTTAATTTCTTTCTTTCGCCTGGAAGATGAAAGTGATGTAGAATCGCAACTGGATGCGAACGAGTGCTTGTCATCTAAACGACGCATGTGCCGGGTTAGCCATTTTTGAGGCACATTTAGTGCCGTATAATATTTTAAAAATTGTGTGTTAATTATTTTATTATTATTATTGTGTCTCCACTTAGGAAGGATGTAAGGTACGTTGCATTATACATTATGTTTATTATTGTTATGGGGCTCCGATATCGTCTTATAGTAATGTTTTAATTCTGTACCTTATTTTGTTTTATAGGCCTAATTTTTCTGTTTTTCAACGTTACCTGAAATGAAAAAATTTTGTTTTTCTATACCTTCTGGAGACACGCTTCTAGTTTATTTTACGTTGTAAATATTTATTTATTTAGTTTTTGGCAGTCCTTGGAATTGCCCTATTATTAATTTATTTTACGATCCGTGCAGGCTAATATGTCTCATGTCAATAGCGTTAAGGCGTAATTCCTTCCTGCTTTTTATTACTCTCTGGTGATTTTAAAATTAAATTATGCTAATTGTTTGCCGTAATTCGATCGGACATGCGGTCATCTATTTGGTGGCCATGTTTGTTTTTTCTTTTTCCCAAGTGCATTCTGGTCTTGGGAGTGCCGTCTCTTGGCGTCGATCGGGAAACTCAAACGTGTTGTAGTGTTAGCTTAATTTGTTTTTTATTAACCTTGTTGGTTTAACCTTGTGTTTTTGGTGAATGTTCCTGTGTTTTTCTCCGTCACGAATATGGGGGATTTCTTAGTTGATCATATTTTATTTTCTTCTTCTTCTTCTTGTTTCGAATGGGCCTACTTTGGACCACGCTTGTTCAACTGTTGAGCTTTGATCTTTGCCCAGTGTTGTCGCATTTTCTGCCGGTGTAACTCCTTCCTTTCATCTGTCCAAGGGGTACCTTTCTTCCGGGGTTTTTCCTGAAATCCATGGACTTCCTTCAGGGCATCTCTCACAGATTGCCTGTCTTGAAGATCTGATATTCCCAGTTCATTAATGTCTTTCTCAGTTTCTGTCAGCCAAGTGGTACGAACCTTCTTGTTCTGCCAGAAAGTGAACAGCCTATTGGTCAGTCTTTTGGGAGGCAATCTTGCCACATGACCATAGAATGCTACTCTCCTTTTCCTAGCACAGTCAGAGAGCCTTTCTATATGTTCGTAGAGCTCGGAATTGTGCCGCCTACGGTATTCCTCATCTTCCTTTACCGGACCTAGGATCTTCCTGAGAATTCTCCTCTCTCTGACTTCCATTTTCTCCATCAGACCACTTCGGTTCAATGAGAGACACTCCATGGCATACAGGGCTTCTGGTCGTATGACTGAGGTGTAGTGCTTCAGTTTCAGGTTGCGTGACAGGCATTTCTTGTTGTAGATGTTCTTTGTCAGTCGCATATTTTATTTTATTAATTTAATTTTAAATTTTTCGTTTTGCGTCGTGGCCTGGATCTCTGCATGTCGGATCGGTATTGCGTTCCTTAGTAAATTATCAAGCCCTTTCTCATTTAATAATGCCTGTATCTTTTTTTAATCTTTTGGGCTTTAACATTTTAATTTTAATTTAATTCTTTTCTTTTTTGCTTTGCAAGCAAGCATGTTAAGCCGTCCCTTGCCTATTTTTGTAATTTAATGCTGGCTGATGCATGTTCTGTTTTCTGGTGGAGGTGTTCTTTTAAATTTTAACAATTAAATTTTTATTTTAAATTTTTAAGCAACTGTTGTGGCATTATTTCGTCGGCAGCAGTTCTATTAGTTATCGGAGGGTGTCTGTAGATGAGCCTGTGCCTTCCCCTTCTCCACCTTCCTTCCACCCCTTTCGGTGTTCTTCTGTTGGGACATGTCATCTGGAGGTGATTTTGCTGTGGAAGCGATGCGGATCTCTGAAGACAGGTAAGTAGCCCCATTCACCCCATTCATCCACCGTGTCAATAATAATAATAATAATAATAATAATAAGTCCAGAGGTCGCAACCATTCAAATTAACCTTCTGGAAAGAATTGCTAGCCAAACAGGACTGAGGATCTCAACAGAGAAGACCAAATTAATGATGAACTCCAAAGATGGACCACAATTTCTGGAAACGGAGATTGGGCGAAACAAAGGGTCAAAAAGTTCAAGTAGGCCTACCTTGGTGAAACCATACAAGCGAATGGACTAGAGAACGATGCAATAGAAGGTCGGATCTCAAACATGGAGGGAGCATAGACCTATGGCTTGACAAAAAACATGTACAATAAAAAGTGCCTATCCTGGAATGCCAAAATAAAACACTACAGCACCGTGGTGAAGGCAGAATGTCTCTATGCCAGCGAATGTCTGTCTATGAACTACAAGCTGGATAAACTAGAGGTCTTGGAAAGGAGAATCCTCAGAAAAATTATGGGTGCTGTTCAAACCGAAAGTGGATGGAAACTCCGAAGTAATGAAGAAGTTTACCAGAAAGTAGAAAGAATCTCTGAGACTATGAAGAAGAGGAGGTTGAAGTTTCTCGGACATCTATACAGAATGGACCAAAATAGACTCACCAAATGGATATTTGATTACTTCTGGAGAAAGAAGATCACAACAGCATAGATTAAGGAAACAAAGGTGGATATGGAAAGATTGAACATCTCAGAAGACCAACTGTTAGACAGAAATAGATTTAGGAACATACTGAATAATTTGAAAGGAATTCAAGCCGCAAGAAGACCTAAGAAGACCGGAAGAGCCTGGACGGACGAACAGCGTAAACAGGCCAGCGAACGCATGATGGAGTATTGGGTGCAGAGAAAATTTCGCATCAAGAAAAAGAAATGAAGTTGTAGCGTGATCCTAAGTGGTCCATTCGCATGTAAAATAATAATAATAATAATAATAATAATAATAATAATAATAATAATAATAATAATAATAATAATAATAATAATGTCCGAAAAAGAAGCCTTTACGTCACCCATCAATAAAATTGAAATGATCTCTCATCTATAAAAAGAATGTCTATAACAAAAGATGTATATCCTTGAATCCAAAATTCAAACATTATTGCACTGTCATCCGGCCAGAAGCTTTATATGCAGCGGAATGTCTCGCCATGAACAAGAAACGAATGATTTTGAAATATTGGAAACCAAGAAAAGGACGAGTTTGAGGAATTTCTTCGGTACAGTTAAAGAGAAAGGTGAATTTAGAAAACGGCATAACCAGGATGTAGCCTATATACACCTGTGGAGTAAATTATTGACGCGATATGGAACAGACTGATTACGTTTTATGGGCACGTGGCACGTGACTTGATTAACCTATCGCATTTTCACTTTTCTCCAAGGTAGCCTGGTTCAGTGAGATACAAAAATATCTGCACGAAATTAGGATATCATGTGAAAATATCCAGGGGCGTGACCAGCTGAAGAAAAAACTCTCCAAACATATAAATTTCCAACAGAAGTCAACGCTGAAAACTGGAAGGGTGTTGACAAAATAGAGCAAGGAACAACGCCGTCTACGAATGAAAGAATACTGGACAAATTTTTAAGTTAGAAGTAAAGAGTTGAAATGACGTGGTCCCTACTTGACCGAAACGAAACAAAAAGTATTATTATTATTATGTTTTGACATCATTATCACGGCAAATATCGGTTACATTTTATGTTATAGCCTGGTTCGGCCTTAGCAAAGAACTGCACTGAGGTACTGTACCCGTAAATCCGGAAAGGAGCCTGTTGGAATATCCATTGCCCCCGCTGGATCGCCTATTTCTAACAGCACCGGCCAATTACTACATTAGAAATCGCTACCAACATGGCCTTTAGGGATTTTCATACAGCAGTAACAAGAATATGGTGGATCAACAACAAACTACACGGGGCACACCTACCTTTACTTACGCTCTCGGGGACTGGGGACTCAGCTTCGCCTACAATACATCCACAATACTCTACTCCTTATATTTAAAATGAATCACACGTGAACAACGACAGATATCGAACTGAATAAATTTATTAACAATGGTAAACTAACCTAAATACACAAAATAACAATAAACTAATCAAATAACAAAAGAAAAGAAAACCACACACTCATACACACTTCCTTTCTACTACACATCTTACTACAATGCCGTGAAAAAATATAAGCATAAAAGTCTTGGTTTGTTTAGGCTTACACTACGTAAAAAGAAAACGTATAAGGAAGGCTCTTACATTCATGGCATTCCTGACAACAGGTTACATTCACTAGCACGCGTCTGGAAAACGCACGTGCACTAGCCTGGCTTTATCAATGAAACGCCAGCACCACTCTGCATTCAGAACTTTTTACATTTTATAGAAGGCTGTGAATCTTCACCTGCTCATATTATGTCACACCGCTCTCCAATCCTAACAGTGAGTCATTCTGGCTAGCCTACATTGAGACTGATTTGTGTGCGTTTAAAATACACGTAAAATTAACATTCAGATCTTACAAAAATGCTCATAACTTCTATGTTCCTTTAACAATCATTCTGAAAATTTTCATACAAACTTTCATTCGCACCCCGAAATTGTTCTAGACCAATCCGGTTCAAAAATTACTCTTAACAGTGGACAATCATTCATACAAAACATCTGCTCACAAAACACACGCTATTCCAAAACAATCGATTAATAAATCCTACTAAATGATTTAATTACTTAAATCATTTCCGAAAAATATTTACATGTAATTTGTTCATAATAATATACACTATTTAGTGTTGCATACACGTTACTTACGAGATTCTGGCTTCTCGGTTACAGTAAAATTCTCAATTAATTATATACATTGTTTTTCCACATAATCATTCTCTAACACTCCGTAGTTTTGATATACTGCTTACACATCGTCTTATATAGGTTTCATTACATTGTTGGTCTAATACAGTCGACTGACTAAAGTTAATTGTTCGTAATTACATAACTTCGGGTTTAATAAAAGATAATAATTGTATCATTGACATGAGTAGACAATCGTTCTCTAGTTGTATTTCCGCTAAAAACCATTCTGTTAACACAGCTAAAACGTTGCTTCACATGACCTGGACTACTTGTATACAACGACTCTTATCATGATCCATGCCTTCTTATCAAAGAACAACAATACTTTGACTTCCCTTAAAATGTGGAACTTCCTTCGCACGAGCGCTTCATAGCTCTACAAATCCTCATATAACAATATATATGGCATAAACAATTATCATCCACTATGTTAAACAATAACCGAAATTGGATTAATTGTTATTAGCATTTCTTCTGTAGGAACTTCTCTCAAATAAAGGCATGACCCTCAGTATCATTTCACAAGACTACTGATCTGCAATTATACATACTTAAGTTCTTCAAACGAAACTTCCAATCGTAATGAACGATATTAGACTGTCGTGATTGACCTCCTAAAGTTTACTCCACAAAAAGATAATTAACTGTTAACTCGTCTGTCGCAAATACATGTAATAAAAATAATACTCCTGTCTCATCTCACTTGTCAAGCTTTAAATTGTTTATCGTTGTAATATCAGGTCGACATAATGACGTGATGTTACACAAATAGTGTAAGATAACACACATGTTATTTCTAGTGTCAAATAGAATTCCATCTTGACCAGGATAAACTAGCTTTGAATTCCTAGCCAACGATTTGAATAATCTTCTATCGAAAAGGTATTTCCTCTAACATATTAAATGAACAAAGCTCTCAGCTTTACAAATAATAAAAAAGGTTTGTCAACGTCGTAAAGTTATTCCACTCTACACAAAGAATGTTTATAGGGATTAAGACTTCGGTCTTATAAAACGACTAGTATTTCCTAGATCGTCGACAGTTTATGTACAATAATGATATAACAATACCATTCGATGTTTCTTCTGTTCTTGAAGTTAGATGTTGTTATATTAAATTGCTCAAATTAAATTTAAAAATAATTTAATTTGAAGCTATGACACAATGTCAGAATACTTGGTTTAAATCAACTTATTAGAATTCGAGATTCGAAACAACTAGTCTTCTATGAGGCAATATGATTCCTCGAACAACATTTTTAATGTCAGTTCCACAACTGATCCGTAGAATAAAATTGAAAATAGATGAAAGACAATCATCTCCTAAATAATCTTGAAGCATAAAAATCTTAGCACACATCTGAAGTGTAAAATACATGAGAACACTGAAATACATGAAATGTGAAAATATGGAGTAAGATCGTTGGTTCAGGATGTCACTAATCAAGCTCTATACTATAAATAAGAGACACTGCTACCTTATTTGGACGAAAACTTGAAGATCTATGTAAGTATTCCCACAATACTTTAGATGTCTCCTCAGTTCAAGATACTGAGATGGATCTGCATTCCAACCTCGGATCTGTGACCTCAGAGATAGGAAAAACGTTCCCTCTCCGGAATTCACCAACATTCGCCTGGGCTCGAACGACATCCTTCTGGCAAATTCTTCTGTGGTTGCTGGGCTACCCCTAGCATGTTGACAAATCTCTTCTGTAGAATCTTCATTCTCCGTCGCAAATATGTATCAGCCTCATCATTGGAATATAATTTATAGAAATATTCATATAGATGGTGAATGAAATATTTCTATTGCTAATTGATGTTACATTCGTGTTCGTAGATTGACGAAAATGTACAAGATGGACCGTACACTACGTCTGTGTTCAAGAATACGTTGTCTAACGGAGTTCCATCATTGTATCTTAACTTCTGTTATCGAATATGTCTCTGGTGCGTGACTATTTAGTTCATCATATCAACAATGTTAATTATGTTGAATGAAACCACTTGAAGAATAATGATAGTCAATATGATAATGTTTATGTGCTGCGCCATTGTTAAAAGTTCTCCGCTACTGTTCACTTGAACTGCGTTCGCCAACTTCACGTTGCAATCTAAAATGATATTCAGCTTTATTTCCAACACATTTGAAAATCTGTCTTAACAGGCTTATATTGTCGAAACGGTAAACTTTAGAACGCTCGACTTTCAACAGAATATAGTATGCGACCTGTTCTTTATATATATATATTCACATATTTAAACTCAAATCTCAATTATATAAGAAATATACTAATTTCAATGTTCCTCACAACTTCACATAAAATGGAAGTGCGGTAATCTCCTACGATCTTCCTTGCTATCCTCGCGTCTCCACAAGTCGACAGTCGTCGCACTCGGACAAAGCTTTGGGATCTCCGTTAACCCAGTAAAAACACTTCCTCACTCTTCAAAGACTGCTGAAATAAGAACCTCGATCCTTGGATCTCCCCCTCAAAGTCGAAAGTTTGGCGGCCATATCAATCTCCCACCATAATTTTAGCGCGTAGATTACTAATGCTTATTACTGCGTAAATTATCCGATCTGCGTTTTTTAAAGTATCAGACATATTTTTTAATATTCTCTTCATTACCAAATAAGAAAATCTTCTTCTAAGGGCCTAAGTGCATAATTTCACCAAATTATGTAGTTGAAGTTGATCCCATCTTCAATAAGACCTCTTCTCATTGGCTCTGGGCCGGGATACAATAGCATAATTTATAACAATATTTATAATATTGAACCCTTATTCTTTATTGCATTAGAATAATTGTTCATATATTTATTTTATATACTGCATTATGGCCGTAGTCAGTTGCAGCAGAGTGCAAGCTAGATGCCGCAAGGAAGAGGGCAGTTGAGCGCGCCTGACAGTATTAAACTTTTTCCTGGAAGAGAGGTAAATGGCCGTGACCTCGAAGCTCTAGCCTTTGTTAGCTAGCTCGAAAAGTAAGGAAAGAAAGAGGAGGGTGCTGGCAACTGGGGGAAACGACCTACTGTACTCAAAGATTTAACGTTTGGATGGACGAATCACGTGCAACCACGCCAACCTCGGCATCATCGTGGCGTACCCTCTGAAAAGCCCGCGAATGCGGTATCTAATTAATCATCGATGCAATTTTATTCCGCGAGGCATCATTTTGACGTTCAGAAGAAATGCTGAAGTTTGACACTAGCCGCAAGTTTCTACGATGTTTGGTTCAAAATATAAAAAAATTATGTCCCCTCTACCACACTTTTGGCCAGATTGTATAAATAAGATGTCTGTGTTAGCGACCATGTTCATACCTTGATGTAGCGGTGCGCTACAACCACGTTCTTATTTTAAAGTAGCCGAGTACTACGAACAATTTTAAACACTTGCCTTCGATCTCGATTGAGAGATGTTTCAAGTTTGTGGACTCTGTTTGAGATCCGTGTGTAAATATAATTGTAAACATTTATGAAATGTTTGCGTGTGAAATTAGCAAAATGCTTATTCTAGGGACAGTATCGACGTCTTAATAATTGCGCAGGACAAAGAGTGATTGTGTAGCTCTATTGCAATTATAGCAGGAATAGGGGAGATAATTTAATTTGAACGTTGTTTTCACCACCGACATCAGCAGCAAGATGACGAACTTTGGGTCGACTGTTGGAGTGATGTTCCTGCAACCAACGAAGATGTGTGAGATGGCCGGTTAAGATCCATAGTGGGCCATGGCGGGGGATATCCGCTGATGGGACAAGTAATTTGCATGATTCAAATATTGAATTTATTCATTATAGATATTTTGGCATGGGAACTATTGTTGTAAATAATTTAATTTCGTGATTGTTTTGTATTCAGTGTGATTTTTTTAGTAACGTAGTGCACTGACACTCAAATGTGTAAATGCGTGGGGAAGCATGGCCATCGTTAATTATTGTATTGTATATTTTAATTGTGTACTCGTGTACGCACATATTTGGTTCGGCGTAAGCATGGATGCGGCGTCGGCAGATAAGTAGTGCTTTTGTAATTACAGTTAAAATAGCAGAGTGGGGGAAAACTTGTATTTGATTAGGACTTTGGTTGAACAAGTTTTTTTTTGAATCGTCATGTCGCAGTATTTTGATTGTTGTAAAGAACCGTCCGTTCTTTTATGTCATATTTTATAGTTGCCTTTGAGATTAAATTCTTGGCCAGAATACCAGATCAGGCACAGTGAGTGTGGAAAATATTCGTGTATTTTATTTCAGGTGTAATCAAGCCCAGCGTGTGATTCCTGTGTGTGTCTATTGTGCCTATGTGCTTACGTGTATCACGTGGTGTGATTATTCTGCGCGGGTGGATTGCTCTAGGCTAGCCCTCTGACTGCAGCAATGTTGTTTTTTACTACGGAGAGTGATGCCTGCGGGACCTCTGCCAGTAAAATATGGGTCTTACAATTCCAGGTGGAATTGATGAGATATTTGTTTACAACACACTCACAGTCGAGCTATGGTGACAGCTATGTATTCTTCGCGGATCTATGGAACCAGGCGATTTGCGCTGGCGCTGGGATATTGTGCACGCTGGGTTGATTATGATTGAAGAAAACAGTTCCACTTTGAGCGCTGATCTCTGGTATCGTCTGGACACCTGTGTGGGGGTAAGGAAGCGGTTAGGCCATGACCTACTTTAAGAGATGGCTTACTTATTTTGTTTTAAAGAGCGATATGACACTAAGGGGATCAGTTCGCTACGCCGAAGCGGTATTACCATGCTGACGTCCAGATGTATGTTTATTGTATAGAATTGTCTTGCTTTTAAGCATATGTTTATTTAATCATTTAATGGTGTAATTTTCTTGTGACACCCTGTTGTGTTGTTCAGAGTAAATGACATGCGGTCATTCTTTGTTGTTTTTTCGTGGTCACGTTACTCACTACTGTGTTTCATTGAAAAGTCCTTGTTGAGGGAGTAGTTGTGTGTCGTAGCACGCTGGTCTAGATTTCGGAGGAAATCTTCATTGTTGTAATTACTGAAGGTTAGCGAGTGTCGGGTGTGTGTATTGATATTATCTGTAGTGTTAAGTTCCCATCGCTAATTTATCCGAGTCGCGTATTTGTAGCCTGACGGCAGTCGCAGGATGGCAACAAATCTTGCACCCAGTACTCTCCCAGATTGCATGCTCGTCATATTACACGCACACAAGATTTTAGATGAGACAGGCCATATTTCAGGACCTGTAATTTTATTTTGACATCACTCTGAGATGAGTCTTTGCTTCACACTGTAAATTTGGGTGTAGATTTAAGAGGGTGTTCCCTCGTGGTGTTTGTTGTGTTTTGTTATATTTGTCCTTTTTTATTCTGAAATTAAATTTGTTTTTATTTAGTTTGGCTTCACTGTTGTTCTTTCTGTCATACATTTGGACTATGTTACCTTGCACCTTGTAGAAGCGTAAATTTAGCAACGATGTTATGAACCGTACACAACCCGAAGAAAAGAGTCTCATAAAAAGCTTCTCGCAAGGGTTCATAGATCTAAAATGTCTGCCCAACGTTGTGATTGTTGTTGCTTTTGCTTACCTCATAGTATTTTGTGGAAAAATAATACCAGGTTTGGCATAGTAATTAGTAGAATCAGTAAATTAGGTGAAGTCTTTCCACCATGTGCATAAGTAAAATCAATGAGTTCATTTAAGGTTAGAAATACGGAACACGGTAGATTTGACATGATATTGAGTTATGACGTGTTCCTGGCGCCCATTTAAAAAATAAAGTAGTGTTTATTTTGATTCAATGAACTCAGAAATATTTAAATGACAGGAAGGTGTTGCCTTGAAATTTTGATTAACACTGGTTTATTAAAAAGGTTTTATATGTAAATTCAGTCAGATTAGGAATTTATGATCAGAATACTGAAGGGAAATATTAAATTAAAAGTAAATTCAAATACTCATGATGCTTTGATTGAGGGGTGTGTTTTAACGTAAAATTAAATGAGTGAGTATGAATTATTATTAAATGTCAAAACATGTGTGTGAGTACGGTGGAGGTTCCTATGTGCATGGCCCTTTATTCTCCAAGTGATATATATTGTGTTGTGATGGCAACGATTGCTGAAATCAGTGAATTGTTGGAGAGGTCAGCAGCGAAGGTACAAGAGAGCAATAATGAACAATTAATGACATTTGAAAGTAGAATGCAGGAGCGTAGTAACGAACAATTGCTTACGTTAAAGAACGAGATTACGCAAAGTAGTAGCGAACAAATACAAACATTAGAAACAAGAATGCAGAGGGTAGTAACGAACAATTGCTTACGTTAAAGAACGAGATTACTCAGAGTAATAGCGAACAAATACAGACATTAGAAACTAAAATGCGGGAAAACAATAATGAACAATTATTGACACTTGAAGGTAGAATAAAAGAACGTAGTGAGGAACAGGCGATAGCACAGACTGAAAACTTAAGTAAAATCACACTTAAGATAAATCAGAATATGAAAGTACAATTGGATAAACTGGCAAATGAAATGGAGGGTAATAACACTAAACAATTGGGACAAATTAAAGCAATAGAAGCTAAATTTGGATCGAAAATGACGGAGTTGGACAAGATGGTCACCGCGAAGCTAGAACAAATAGAGCGAGCATGTATAACTAATACAACGGGAATAAAGATAACACAGGAGAAATTACAGGGAGAATTTAAGAATATTGAGTCCAAAACAGAGAACATACAAGAGCAAATAAAAGCAGTAGATGACAACGTACTGGGGTTAATTAAAGAACTCGATCGGTTGGAAATTAAATCTACGGAGAGATGGACACACTTAGAAGCTGATCAGCAGCAGATAAAGAAGCACATTGAAATAAATAGGATGCAATTGAACGAGCGTTTGGAAAAAATTGAGATAGGGCAAGATAAGAGTCAAGAACAAATGGAGCAGGTAGAAGAACGGATAGATAAAAATCTAGTGCAGCTCGAGGACAAGATAGATAAAAATGTAGTGCAGCTCGAAGACAAGATAGATAAGAATCAGGAGCAGATGGAGGAACGTTTCTTAGAAAATTGGAAGACGATGAAAGAGAAGATCCGAAAAGATTGGAAGCAGCGGGTAGAAGAAAATAAAGGAGATAGATTGTCTATTTTAAAGATATTAGGAGATAACAATTCTCGGATGCAAGTGCTGGAGGACTGTATAAAAACTAAATTTCAAGAGCACTCGGATCTAATTATCAAAAATTAGATACGATCACTAGAGAATGCAACGTTAATTACGGCAGAACGGACAGCAGAAAAACTTGTTAGTATGGGAAGCCCGGAGGCATTTAAATCTACTGGGAGCACGAGCCAAGAAAATAGCGTTAAAGCAGGGGTCGACACGGAAGCGTTTCGTAATTACAGAGGCGAGACATCCACTCCGCAACCTAACGTAATGACACCGCAAGTTATTCAGGTGATTCGAGGAAATGATTTCAAACCATCGAAATTCATAGACGGGCAAGGAATTACGCCTAAAGCTTTTCTCCGCGAATTAGACGATTATTATAATGATAATCAAATAAGCCCAATAAAACAGCTAAGAATGGTAGAGAAGTTTCTTCAGGGATCAAGTCTCGTCTGGCATCAAAGTTTCAAATACACCTTTGAAAACATGACGCAATTTAAAGAGGCGTTTTTGAGAAAATTTTGGAGTCCCGCATTGCAGCTAGGATTAAAAATGGACTTGTATGCTAGAAAGTATAGTACGCACCCAACGAAATTTTCAGAATTCTTCTCGCAACAGATGATTAGGATGAAAGATCTGGACGAGCCCCCATCGGAGGAAAATTTAGTATTGACAATAGGCAAGCAGTTACCTATGAATATCCAACAATTTTTGGTAACGGCAAACGTAAACACCGCGGTAGAAGCAGAAGAGATCCTTCGCCATTTGGATGAAACAAGCATGGTTTCAGCCCAAACTCGCCAAAGAAATATTGAATGCGTTAATGCAGCAGAAGTAATCCAGAGCAATAATAATAATAACAATCAGAATCCCAGTACGAGAACACAGGCAACGAATACGCAATTCACGCCTAGGAGACAAGATCAGTATGATAACAGAGGTCGGTATGAGAATAATAATAATATTAATAATAATAACAACTAAAATCGTTATGAGAATAATAATAATAACTATAATCGGCATGAGAATAATAATAACTACAACCAGTACCGGAATAACAATAATAGAAGACCGTACCAGCGAGGATACTCTAATTGGAGAGGGAATAGGCAGCAGGATAGGCCTTATCAGGGAAGTGGTGACACGCACCAATGGAAGAACAGACGGGATAACGTGCACGAGGATCCAAAGGAGTACAGGAACAACTGGGAGGAACGGGACCAAGAATCGCAGAAATATCTACAAGAGATACACGCTGAAGAGACAGAGAAAGACAAATGGGGGCGAGCGATGGAAAACAGACAAAATCCGGATAATCATGGTGACAAGTCAGGGAGGTCTACAAGTTGTTAGGACACATAGAGAGGGAGGCCGGAATGTGACAGGGGGTGACGGCTCAGCGAGGCCAAGGTAAACTTAGTCATCAGTGGAGAAGCAATTAGTGAGCTGAAAGATGCCAGATACTCGGACTGCGCTGGAAAATTTAAAGAGCTGGTGAGGTCCAGACTCAATTGGGAAAATGACTATGTTGATGATTAAAAATTCAAATCTTGACTTTTCGAATTTTTAAACTCAGCTGGAAGAAAATGAACCTTTATTCGTTATTGCATTAGAATAATTGTTCATATATTTATTTTATATACTGCAATATGGCCGTAGTCAGTTGAAGCAGAGTGCAAGCTAGATGTCGCAAGGAAGAGGGCAATTGAGCGCGCCTGACAGAATTAAACTTTTTCCTGGAAGAGAGGTAAATGGCCGTGACCTCGAAGCTCTAGCCTTTGTTAGCTAGCTCGAGCAGTAAGGAAAGAAAGAGGAGGGTGCTGGCAACTGGGGGAAACGACCTACTGTACTCAACGATTTTACGTTTGGATGGACGAATCACGTGCAATCACGCCAACGTCGGCATCATCGTGGCGTACCCTCTGAAAAGCCCGCGAATGCGGTATCTAATTAATCATCGATGCAATTTTATTCCGCGAGGCATCATTTTGACGTTCAGAAGAAATGCTGAAGTTTGACACTAGCCGCAAGTTTCTACGATGTTTGGTTCAAAATATAAAAAAAATTATGTCCCCTCTACCACACTTTTGGCCAGATTGTATAAATAAGATGTCTGTGTTAGCGACCATGTTCATACCTTGATGTAGCGGTGCGCTACAACCACGTTCTTATTTTAAAGTAGCCGAGTACTACGAACAATTTTAAACACTTGCCTTCGATCTCGATTGAGAGATGTTTCAAGTTTGTGGACTCTGTTTGAGATCCGTGTGTAAATATAATTGTAAAAATTTATGAAATGTTTGCGTGTGAAATTAGCAAAATGCTTATTCTAGGGACAGTATCGACGTCTTAATAATTGCGCAGGACAAAGAGTGATTGTGTAGCTCTATTGCAATTATAGCAGGAATAGGGGAGATAATTTAATTTGAACGTTGTTTTCACCACCGACATCAGCAGCAAGATGACGAACTTTGGGTCGACTGTTGGAGTGATGTTCCTGCAACCAACGAAGATGTGTGAGATGGCCGGTTAAGATCCATAGTGGGCCATGGCGGGGGATATCCGCTGTTGGGACAAGTAATTTGCATGATTCAAATATTGAATTTATTCATTATAGATATTTTGGCATGGGAACTATTGTTGTAAATAATTTAATTTCGTGATTGTTTTGTATTCAGTGTGATTTTTTTTAGTAACGTAGTGCACTGACACTCAAATGTGTAAATGCGTGGGGAAGCATGGCCATCGTTAATTATTGTATTGTATATTTTAATTGTGTACTCGTGTACGCACATATTTGGTTCGGCGTAAGCATGGATGCGGCGTCGGCAGATAAGTAGTGCTTTTGTAATTACAGTTAAAATAGCAGAGTGGGGGAAAACTTGTATTTGATTAGGACTTTGGTTGAACAAGTTTTTTTTTGAATCGTCATGTCGCAGTATTTTGATTGTTGTAAAGAACCGTCCGTTCTTTTATGTCATATTTTATAGTTGCCTTTGAGATTGAATTCTTGGCCAGAATACCAGATCAGGCACAGTGAGTGTGGAAAATATTCGTGTATTTTATTTCAGGTGTAATCAAGCCCAGCGTGTGATTCCTGTGTGTGTCTATTGTGCCTATGTGCTTACGTGTATCACGTGGTGTGATTATTCTGCGCGGGTGGATTGCTCTAGGCTAGCCCTCTGACTGCAGCAATGTTGTTTTTTACTACGGAGAGTGATGCCTGCGGGACCTCTGCCAGTAAAATATGGGTCTTACAATTCCAGGTGGAATTGATGAGATATTTGTTTACAACACACTCACAGTCGAGCTATGGTGACAGCTATGTATTCTTCGCGGATCTATGGAACCAGGCGATTTGCGCTGGCGCTGGGATATTGTGCACGCTGGGTTGATTATGATTGAAGAAAACAGTTCCACTTTGAGCGCTGATCTCTGGTATCGTCTGGACACCTGTGTGGGGGTAAGGAAGCGGTTAGGCCATGACCTACTTTAAGAGATGGCTTACTTATTTTGTTTTAAAGAGCGATATGACACTAAGGGGATCAGTTCGCTACGCCGAAGCGGTATTACCATGCTGACGTCCAGATGTATGTTTATTGTATAGAATTGTCTTGCTTTTAAGCATATGTTTATTTAATCATTTAATGGTGTAATTTTCTTGTGACACCCTGTTGTGTTGTTCAGAGTAAATGACATGCGGTCATTCTTTGTTGTTTTTTCGTGGTCACGTTACTCACTACTGTGTTTCATTGAAAAGTCCTTGTTGAGGGAGTAGTTGTGTGTCGTAGCACGCTGGTCTAGATTTCGGAGGAAATCTTCATTGTTGTAATTACTGAAGGTTAGCGAGTGTCGGGTGTGTGTATTGATATTATCTGTAGTGTTAAGTTCCCATCGCTAATTTATCCGAGTCGCGTATTTGTAGCCTGACGGCAGTCGCAGGATGGCAACAAATCTTGCACCCAGTACTCTCCCAGATTGCATGCTCGTCATATTACACGCACACAAGATTTTAGATGAGACAGGCCATATTTCAGGACCTGTAATTTTATTTTGACATCACTCTGAGATGAGTCTTTGCTTCACACTGTAAATTTGGGTGTAGATTTAAGAGGGTGTTCCCTCGTGGTGTTTGTTGTGTTTTGTTATATTTGTCCTTTTTTATTCTGAAATTAAATTTGTTTTTATTTAGTTTGGCTTCACTGTTGTTCTTTCTGTCATACATTTGGACTATGTTACCTTGCACCTTGTAGAAGCGTAAATTTAGCAACGATGTTATGAACCGTACACAACCCGAAGAAAAGAGTCTCATAAAAAGCTTCTCGCAAGGGTTCATAGATCTAAAATGTCTGCCCAACGTTGTGATTGTTGTTGCTTTTGCTTACCTCATAGTATTTTGTGGAAAAATAATACCAGGTTTGGCATAGTAATTAGTAGAATCAGTAAATTAGGTGAAGTCTTTCCACCATGTGCATAAGTAAAATCAATGAGTTCATTTAAGGTTAGAAATACGGAACACGGTAGATTTGACATGATATTGAGTTATGACGTGTTCCTGGCGCCCATTTAAAAAATAAAGTAGTGTTTATTTTGATTCAATGAACTCAGAAATATTTAAATGACAGGAAGGTGTTGCCTTGAAATTTTGATTAACACTGGTTTATTAAAAAGGTTTTATATGTAAATTCAGTCAGATTAGGAATTTATGATCAGAATACTGAAGGGAAATATTAAATTAAAAGTAAATTCAAATACTCATGATGCTTTGATTGAGGGGTGTGTTTTAACGTAAAATTAAATGAGTGAGTATGAATTATTATTAAATGTCAAAACATGTGTGTGAGTACGGTGGAGGTTCCTATGTGCATGGCCCTTTATTCTCCAAGTGATATATATTGTGTTGTGATGGCAACGATTGCTTAAATCAGTGAATTGTTGGAGAGGTCAGCAGCGAAGGTACAAGAGAGCAATAATGAACAATTAATGACATTTGAAAGTAGAATGCAGGAGCGTAGTAACGAACAATTGCTTACGTTAAAGAACGAGATTACGCAAAGTAGTAGCGAACAAATACAAACATTAGAAACAAGAATGCAGAGGGTAGTAACGAACAATTGCTTACGTTAAAGAACGAGATTACTCAGAGTAATAGCGAACAAATACAGACATTAGAAACTAAAATGCGGGAAAACAATAATGAACAATTATTGACACTTGAAGGTAGAATAAAAGAACGTAGTGAGGAACAGGCGATAGCACAGACTGAAAACTTAAGTAAAATCACACTTAAGATAAATCAGAATATGAAAGTACAATTGGATAAACTGGCAAATGAAATGGAGGGTAATAACACTAAACAATTGGGACAAAATAAAGCAATAGAAGCTAAATTTGGATCGAAAATGACGGAGTTGGACAAGATGGTCACCGCGAAGCTAGAACAAATAGAGCGAGCATGTATAACTAATACAACGGGAATAAAGATAACACAGGAGAAATTACAGGGAGAATTTAAGAATATTGAGTCCAAAACAGAGAACATACAAGAGCAAATAAAAGCAGTAGATGACAACGTACTGGGGTTAATTAAAGAACTCGATCGGTTGGAAATTAAATCTACGGAGAGATGGACACACTTAGAAGCTGATCAGCAGCAGATAAAGAAGCACATTGAAATAAATAGGATGCAATTGAACGAGCGTTTGGAAAAAATTGAGATAGGGCAAGATAAGAGTCAAGAACAAATGGAGCAGGTAGAAGAACGGATAGATAAAAATCTAGTGCAGCTCGAGGACAAGATAGATAAAAATGTAGTGCAGCTCGAAGACAAGATAGATAAGAATCAGGAGCAGATGGAGGAACGTTTCTTAGAAAATTGGAAGACGATGAAAGAGAAGATCCGAAAAGATTGGAAGCAGCGGGTAGAAGAAAATAAAGGAGATAGATTGTCTATTTTAAAGATATTAGGAGATAACAATTCTCGGATGCAAGTGCTGGAGGACTGTATAAAAACTAAATTTCAAGAGCACTCGGATCTAATTATCAAAAATTAGATACGATCACTAGAGAATGCAACGTTAATTACGGCAGAACGGACAGCAGAAAAACTTGTTAGTATGGGAAGCCCGGAGGCATTTAAATCTACTGGGAGCACGAGCCAAGAAAATAGCGTTAAAGCAGGGGTCGACACGGAAGCGTTTCGTAATTACAGAGGCGAGACATCCACTCCGCAACCTAACGTAATGACACCGCAAGTTATTCAGGTGATTCGAGGAAATGATTTCAAACCATCGAAATTCATAGACGGGCAAGGAATTACGCCTAAAGCTTTTCTCCGCGAATTAGACGATTATTATAATGATAATCAAATAAGCCCAATAAAACAGCTAAGAATGGTAGAGAAGTTTCTTCAGGGATCAAGTCTCGTCTGGCATCAAAGTTTCAAATACACCTTTGAAAACATGACGCAATTTAAAGAGGCGTTTTTGAGAAAATTTTGGAGTCCCGCATTGCAGCTAGGATTAAAAATGGACTTGTATGCTAGAAAGTACCATAGTACGCACCCAACGAAATTTTCAGAATTCTTCTCGCAACAGATGATTAGGATGAAAGATCTGGACGAGCCCCCATCGGAGGAAAATTTAGTATTGACAATAGGCAAGCAGTTACCTATGAATATCCAACAATTTTTGGTAACGGCAAACGTAAACACCGCGGTAGAAGCAGAAGAGATCCTTCGCCATTTGGATGAAACAAGCATGGTTTCAGCCCAAACTCGCCAAAGAAATATTGAATGCGTTAATGCAGCAGAAGTAATCCAGAGCAATAATAATAATAACAATCAGAATCCCAGTACGAGAACACAGGCAACGAATACGCAATTCACGCCTAGGAGACAAGATCAGTATGATAACAGAGGTCGGTATGAGAATAATAATAATATTAATAATAATAACAACTAAAATCGTTATGAGAATAATAATAATAACTATAATCGGCATGAGAATAATAATAACTACAACCAGTACCGGAATAACAATAATAGAAGACCGTACCAGCGAGGATACTCTAATTGGAGAGGGAATAGGCAGCAGGATAGGCCTTATCAGGGAAGTGGTGACACGCACCAATGGAAGAACAGACGGGATAACGTGCACGAGGATCCAAAGGAGTACAGGAACAACTGGGAGGAACGGGACCAAGAATCGCAGAAATATCTACAAGAGATACACGCTGAAGAGACAGAGAAAGACAAATGGGGGCGAGCGATGGAAAACAGACAAAATCCGGATAATCATGGTGACAAGTCAGGGAGGTCTACAAGTTGTTAGGACACATAGAGAGGGAGGCCGGAATGTGACAGGGGGTGACGGCTCAGCGAGGCCAAGGTAAACTTAGTCATCAGTGGAGAAGCAATTAGTGAGCTGAAAGATGCCAGATACTCGGACTGCGCTGGAAAATTTAAAGAGCTGGTGAGGTCCAGACTCAATTGGGAAAATGACTATGTTGATGATTAAAAATTCAAATCTTGACTTTTCGAATTTTTAAACTCAGCTGGAAGAAAATGAACCTTTATTCGTTATTGCATTAGAATAATTGTTCATATATTTATTTTATATACTGCAATATGGCCGTAGTCAGTTGAAGCAGAGTGCAAGCTAGATGTCGCAAGGAAGAGGGCAATTGAGCGCGCCTGACAGAATTAAACTTTTTCCTGGAAGAGAGGTAAATGGCCGTGACCTCGAAGCTCTAGCCTTTGTTAGCTAGCTCGAGCAGTAAGGAAAGAAAGAGGAGGGTGCTGGCAACTGGGGGAAACGACCTACTGTACTCAACGATTTTACGTTTGGATGGACGAATCACGTGCAATCACGCCAACCTCGGCATCATCGTGGCGTACCCTCTGAAAAGCCCGCGAATGCGGTATCTAATTAATCATCGATGCAATTTTATTCCGCGAGGCATCATTTTGACGTTCAGAAGAAATGCTGAAGTTTGACACTAGCCGCAAGTTTCTACGATGTTTGGTTCAAAATATAAAAAAAATTATGTCCCCTCTACCACACTTTTGGCCAGATTGTATAAATAAGATGTCTGTGTTAGCGACCATGTTCATACCTTGATGTAGCGGTGCGCTACAACCACGTTCTTATTTTAAAGTAGCCGAGTACTACGAACAATTTTAAACACTTGCCTTCGATCTCGATTGAGAGATGTTTCAAGTTTGTGGACTCTTTTTGAGAACCGTGTGTAAATATAATTGTAAAAATGTATGAAATGTTTGCGTGTGAAATTAGCAAAATGCTTATTCTAGGGACAGTATCGACGTCTTAATAATTGCGCAGGACAAAGAGTGATTGTGTAGCTCTATTGCAATTATAGCAGGAATAGGGGAGATAATTTAATTTGAACGTTGTTTTCACCACCGACATCAGCAGCAAGATGACGAACTTTGGGTCGACTGTTGGAGTGATGTTCCTGCAAGCAACGAAGATGTGTGAGATGGCCGGTTAAGATCCATAGTGGGCCATGGCGGGGGATATCCGCTGATGTGACGAGTAATTTGGATGAGTACAAATATTGAATTTATTCATTATAGATATTTTGGCATGGGAACTATTGTTGTAAATAATTTAATTTCGTGATTGTTTTGTATTCAGTGTGATTTTTTTTAGTAACGTAGTGCACCGACACTCAAATATGTAAATGCGTGGGGAAGCGTGGCCATCGTTAATTATTGTATTGTATATTTTAATTGTGTACTCGTGTACGCACATATTTGGTTTGGCGTAAGCATGGATGCGGCGTCGGCAGATAAGTAGTGCTTTTGTAATTACAGTTAAAAATAGCAGAGTGGGGGAAAACTTGTATTTGATTAGGACTTTGGTTGAACAAGTTTTTTTTTTGAATCGTCATGTCGCAGTATTTTGATTGTTGTAAAGAACCGTCCGTTCTTTTATGTCATATTTTATAGTTGCCTTTCAGATTAAATTCTTGGCCAGAATACCAGATCAGGCACAGTGAGTGTGGAAAATATTCGTGTATTTTATTTCAGATGTAATCAACCCTAGCGTGTGATTCTTGTGTGTGTCTATTGTGCCTATGTGTCTACGTGTATAACGTGGTGTGATTATTCTGCGCGGGAGGATTGCTCTAGCCTAGCCCTCTGACTGCTGCAATGTTGTTTTTTACTACGGAGAGTGATGCCTGCGTGACCTCTGCCAGTAAAATATGGGTCTTACAATTCCAGGTGGAATTGATGAGATATTTGTTTACGACACACTCACAGTTGAGCTATGGTGACAGCTATGTATTCTTCGTGGATCTCGGGAACCAGGCGATTAGCGCTGGCTCTGGGATATTGTGCACGCTGGGTTGATTATGATTGAAGATAACAGTTTCACTTTGAGCGCTGATCTCTGGTATCGTCTGGACACCTGTGTGGGGGTAAGGAAGCGGTTAGGCCATGACCTACTTTAAGAGATGGCTTCCTTGTTTTGTTTTAAAGAGCGATATGACACTAAGGGGATCAGTTCGCTACGCCGAAGCGGTATTACCATGCTGACGTCCAGATGTATGTTTCTTGTATAGAATTGTCTTGCTTTTAAGCATATGTTTATTTAATCATTTAATGGTGTAATTTTCTTGTGACACCCTGTTGTGTTGTTCAGAGTAAATGACATGCGGTCATTCTTTGTTGTTGTTTCGTGGTCACGCTACTCACTCCTGTGTTTCATTGAAAAGTCCTTGTTGAGGCAGTAGTTGTGTGTTGTAGCACGCTGGTCTAGATTTCGGCGGAAATCTTCATTGTTGTAATTACTGAAGGTTAGCGAGTGTCGGGTGTGTGTATTGATATTATCTGTAGTGTTAAGTTCCCATCGCTAATTTATCCGAGGTGCTGATTTGTAGCATGACGGCAGTCGCAGGATGTCAACAAATCTAGCACCCAGTATTCTCCCAGATTGCATGCTCGTCATATTACACGCACACATGATTTTAGATGAGACAGGCCATATTTCAGGACCTGTAATTTTATTTTGACATCACTCTGAGATGAGTCTTTGCTTCACACTGTAAATTTGGGTGTAGATTTAAGAGGGTGTTCCCTCGTGGTGTTTGTTGTGTTTTGTTATATTTGTCCTTTTTTATTCTGAAATTAAATTTGTTTTATTTAGTTTGGCTTCACTGTTGTTCTTTCTGTCATACATTTGGACTATGTTACCTTGCACCTTGTAGAAGCGTAAATTTAGCAACGATGTTATGAACCGTACACAACCCGAAGAAAAGAGTCTCATAAAAAGCTTCTCGCAAGGGTTCAATATTAATTTCCAACCTCACTGTTGCTATGCCAATTTTAGCCTTCTAGAAGCGACTATTGTGCAATATATCACGTGATCGGGCTCTCCCACGGCCTCGAGCTTGTAACACTACCCTCCTGTGTCACACTTCCAGAATTTATATTTGCTGGTTAAATTTTAACACGGGGACGGAAAATACTCTCATTTTGTCCCAGAATAATACAATTTTCGTGGACAGTACGTTTGTAGATTACACTGTTCAGAGACTTCACATTACTGTACATCCATTTTGTGTTCGCACTCTTCACGAGTCTCCTTCATTTATAGGATGAGTTAAATTTCCATCTGATTCTTCTTCGAGCCTTGCCGAGTGTTCGACCAGAGTATTTTCACCAAGGAACTTCCTGACAATATGGCAGGTGTTTAACAGAATTTTCTTCTGTAGTTCATTATATATCTGCAGGAGCAGATTCAATACTGATAGACTACTGTGGAGAGTTTTCGGTATAACACCAGTACATGATACAATTATTGGGATTGTAGTCACCGACTCAAGTTTCCACATCTGCTTTATCTCTATTGCCAGCTCTGTATACTTAGATATTTTAGTAGCAGCTGTTGTTTGAATGTTTTGTATGTTGGACATGCGATATCTATCAGTAATGTCTCTGTGTGTTCTTTATTGATGACAATGATATCTGGCAGGTTGTTACTGACTGCAACATCTGCCACAACTCCTCTGTCCCAGTAGAGCTTGTGTGTGGTATTTACGAGTACTGCGGATGGTGCGTAATTCCAATAGGGATGTATAGAACTAGCACCGATAGAGCGCACTGCTGTTGTACTGGGTAAGCGCAAGGCGCTCTTCATTTGTCTCCTGTGTTCTCATGCCGCTAATATCCACGAATTTAAGTTGTTTAAATGGCTAATTTCGTGACTATGCCGAGCTATTGCAGTGTTCCTCTTTGCGAAAATCAGGGAAATCCGATTTCGTGTCACCAATTTTCACAAAATAAAGAAATGAGGAAGAAATGGTTACATGCTATTAGAAGGAAACATTTCGGTGAAGAAAATCTGACCGAAAATATTAAAGTGTGTTCCCATCGTTTTCAACTCGATGACGTCACGAAAACTGTATTGGGCAAGTGTGATTTACAAAGGGAAATAATTCCTACCTATAAACTGAATAGACATATCGATAACAACCACTGAATTTATGCGTTTGTATTTGAAGGTGAGAGAGCATGATTAAAACCGGGCACTGTTCCATCGATTTTTCCGTGGACCACGAACACAACAAAAATAAGGAAGAGGCCATACACAAGAAAATTGCCAGTTTACCACGATAAGCCTACAATATCGGAATCTGCATAAATTATCTCCATTGAAGTACGGTACGGGAAGAAATCGTCAATATACAGGAAGAAGTGAATGTAACATTTGTGACTCCCATTTTCAAAGGCATCAATACTCGGACAAATACTTCAAGAATAAATGTCACAACATTAACTGTCAAAAACGTATTATGGTTGGTTTTTTTAAATCAGAATTAATCGTCAACTTACATCTTCCCGACGGAGAATGTGGTACCGGTAGTGACTGACTTCTACATTCTTGAGTCATAGGCCTAAGTTAGCCAGATGAATGGAAACAGTTCATGGCCATAAAACAGGGATTCTCAAACTTTTTAAATACTGTACCCCTAAGTCGTTTCCAAGGGGTACGGAAACGATTTGTATTAAGAAATTGACAAATTACAAAAGAACCAAACGTTGCGATGCATTTTGAGGTAAACAATACCGGTATCAACTTTCTTTGATTATGTTTACCTTAAAACAAGACCGTTTTATGTACGCTATCAACCAAAAAAAAAAAAAAAAACACGAATCGAAGTCTATAAGCAAGGGGAGCCAGTGAATATTTAAATCTCTATTTATAAAAGGAAGATTATAGTTTTACGTGACCGTTAATCTAGAGATCATAAGGCACAGAGGACTTCCTCTTTACGTGGAATCCGAACAGGACAAGGCATTTCACTTTGAAAATCTCACATGCATTGACCGGGAAATCTCTATTTATGATTTAAGTCTTATGGAGATTTAGGCTATTTATCAATATAGGCCTACAATACTCTAGCATGCTGACTCCTATTCATAATTTGAATAATAAAGCGTGTTAGAATTTTGTTATTACCGCTGTAGCCTACTAATTCTTCCCTCCACCCACTAGTTTTAGCGCCTCTAGTCCGTAGCTCATTTTACAGCTGTTTAACGCTTAAACGCTGAAAATCGTTCATAATATATTAGAGGCATATACCTATAGAATTAATTAATGTAGTCTTGGAGTAAAATTAGAGAAGATATAATTTACTTTAGCTTAGAAAACTCGGTCACAATCTATACATTCCTCGTAGCTGACTGGGGGAAACATAGGACGATCGCCTTGCGCTTACCCAGTACTACACGAGCGCTATCTGGCGCGAACTTTCTCAGGCTACATCCCTATAGGGGACGGAACTTTGAAGAAGTTTGTACTTCAAGGCTAGTTTCTGGTGGATAATGTTGACAATTTGATCATGTCGACCTTTGTAGTCAGTGTTATTATTAGTATTATTATTATTATTATTATTATTATTATTATTATTATTATTATTATTATTATTATTATTATTATTATTTACGCACATGTCCACCATGTCATTGGATACAATTAACCATTTCATCGGCGTTTGTTACAAAATCGAGTGGAGTTCTCTGTATTGCTAGTTTGAGGAACGAACGAATTATGGAGCAGATCTTTAAAATGACTGCTTTTTGTATACTGGTATGCAGATTATGGTGGAGCCCCAGTTTATCGAGGTTGCCACTCTGCGACTTCAGTATGATCCCTATGGAAGAGTTTATGATAGGAAATACAGTGAGAAATTCCTGTCGCCACATCTGTCGGATTGCCTTAGCCAGAGTAATGTACAGTATTTGGTCACTTTCTCAGCATATATGTGTCGGATATTATGCAAGTTAGGGACTGCTATGTCTATTGGAAGAGTTCTCTTCTGCACTTTATCAATACGAATAATGTTTGGCCTGTTTGCTGATAGAATGTAGGTCTATCTGTGATCACTGACCTGTCCCAGAGTAGCTTGTGTTATTATTGTTATTATTGTATGTCTATCCCTTATTATTCTCACCCGGAGGCCCCGGGTTTGATCCCCGGCTCCGTCAGGGATTTTAAAACTGACGTGAGGGTTGGAAAGGGGTGCACTCAGGCTCGTGAGGACAATTGAGTAGCTGTCTGACAGTGAGAGAGCGTCCCGATCACGAAAACCAAGATTAACGGCCGAGGGGACCCGGCGCGCTGATCACGCGTCACCCCAATATATGCAGGCCAAATGGCTGGGCATCGGTCGCTTGGTTGGCCTTAGCCCGTCATGGGCTGTATAGTGCCAGGCGTTGACTTTGTTGACTATCCCTTATTATTCCCGTTTCCAACGGGGTCGGGGATGATATGCGATGAAAGGCTATGTGGCAGTGGTTTTTACAGCCGGATGCCCTTCCTGACGCCAACCTCATGAGATGAGTTGTTGAGAGATGAAATGAATGAAATTGGGCAAGGATGTGGAATGAGGCGGCCGTGGCCGTCATAAGGTACCGTCCCAGCATTTGCGTGGAGTTGAAAATGGGAATCCATGGTAAACCATTTCAAGGATGGCCGACGGTGGGGCTCGAACCCACATCTACTGAGTTCGCAGGGAGCTTGTTCCCATGGCTTAGCACTGCGCTTTAGCGAGCGTAGCTACCGCTCTCAGTTAATTATTATTATCAACTTACTATCTGGCGCTATTAATATAGATGTGTCTGGCAACATTTCATTAACTCGCCACCTGGTCGTTGGGTGTTGGTAATCAGAACGCCATCCCATTACCGTGCTCAATCAGCTGATCACATGGGAAATGACGTGACACTCGCTCTATATCATTTTGATAGACGGCTGTCACAAACTGAAACACAAAGAGATGGATGTTTTTTAAAGAAGCAGGCGTGAAATATGATAGCTCCTGAGAAACTTTCTACTGAGAAGTGCTGTAACTCTAAAGAAGGCGTCATCCATTTTGTACATTTCACAGGCTGGGAAAATACCTTTCGTTGCTAAACTGACATCTGGCTTTAACCCCTTAGCATACAACTTTCTGGTCGAAATTTCTTCTTCTTATTATTATTATTATTAATTTGTATGGCATTGAGGTGTCATTGGACAAACTAAGCGTCGGAGATCATCTAACATTCGAGAAGGTCAAAGCTCGATATCTGAAAGCGGTGCTTGGTGTATCTAAATACACCCGGTCAAGGCTGGTACAAGCCAGACGTTTGGTTTAGACGGTTGCCCTTGACCTTGAAGCTTGCAGGTGAGCCTGTACACAGCCAATCTCTAGCCCTGTCGCTTCACATTTGTCACCACCGATCTGATGTAATGGAATTCCAGACTTGAGCACGTGACGACACCACCGTGCAGACAGTACAGTCGACGTTTAAGTATTGTGTGATGCGGAAGTACACGTTACATAGTTACGAACAGAACGCCATTATATTTGCTAATGACTGTACTTCAGTAGTAGTGTGAGATAGATTTGTCAATCATCTGACCGCATGGGGCAGGTGACAACAAACAGGTACTGTAGTAACTCTCCTCCAGGCTTCGTTTAAGAATGCTGTAATGACAGTACACCGCTTTGGCTAAGTTGCCAAGCACTATCAAATCTTTATCCACCACAGTCATGCGAGTGGAATTTCTGAAGAATCACTGTCCTTTAATCGTTGAAGTCACGGAAAGCAGCAATGATTTCATCGTTTTCATATAATACACGGATATATACGAGTACATAATGATTGGTATAGGCTATAAATATTTTCACATTATAAGAGACCTAACATCTGTTCCCAGTTAAACCTTTCCCTATACATGTTTTGGTATTCCAGTATCCTTGACATGCTAACTTTATGTCGGCTGTAGATATGTGCTTGCCTCATATTCCCAAGTTCGTGGATTAATTCCCAGCCACAATCGCTGGAGGTTTGAGATGCGAATATATTGAGAACACTAATGTCATTAGATTATATGGCATGTAAAACAGCACTTAAGTAGATATTTGACACTTGATTTTTGCGATAAATTCAAATATTGGCACATTTTTTAATCTTCGAGAGATCGATTTTTAAACACTATAGTGGCTACGTCGAAACGAAACAAGGTACATTTATATGGGGCAATTGAAACGTCGAGATACACACTTTCATCAAGAGGAATACCTAATAGTGAGACGTGCATCTCTCGGGTTGCTATAATCCAAAGGATTTCAAACCGTGGTCCTCCAAACTACAACCTGCAGTCAACGATTGATCTTTACAAATCCCCAAACTTCTCAGATATATCATCACGTAAATTATAATATGTATTTATTGTAGTCTACTTACTCGTTTAAACCAGAGGTTTCCAAACTAGATCCTGCGGACCAACAATGTTCCGCGAGCACCAACAGTCCGGCCCACCGTAGTTTATTTTGATTAGATAAGTAAATCAAACAAAATAATAATCTAATGATTTTTTATTTACTTAACGACCAAAAAAACTCAATAACTGACATACATAATGAAATTGGACGTTTTAATTGTGATTCAATGTGAGCCACCGAGTGTTAGGTTGCAGAAAGTCGGCCTCTGACCGCTGGGTCCGTGGTTCAAACCGGTCACTCCATGAGAGATTTGTGCTGGATAAAGTGGAGGCAGACAGGTTTTCTCCGTGTTTCCCTGTCACAATTTCATTCCAGCAACACTCTCCATTATCATTTCATTTCATCTGTCATTCATTTAATCATTGCCGCAGGGGAGTGCGACAGGCTTTGGCAGCCGGCAAAGTTCATATCCTCGCCGCTAGATGGGCGCTTCATTCAATCCATTCCATTCCCTGACCCAGTCGGTGGACTGTAATTCATTTGTAATTAATTATATCCGAATCATCCTAAAACTTACAGTAATTGACATAAAGGCACCATTAAATATATAAATAAATAAATAAGCAATTCACATAAGGAAATTGAACACTATAATTAATAGTAATGAGATTTAAGTTGCAGTAGCCGTGCACGGACAAATTGTTTACAGGTGTGGATCAAGTTTACTAGTGGAAACTATCAGCAGTAACTTCAAATAATGCTCATCAGTTATTATTTCTTGTATATTTTATTTTGGGGAATGTTTTCTAACACATATGAGTAGTTCCGAAAGCGGAAAAGAAGTCACGTTCAATCGAAGCGAGTCCACCCCGCGCCCTGCGCCTTCGATATATCACTCGCAGGCTAGACCAGAAATGAAACCTTGCCCGTAATAATTATGCAAAACTATGTTGGTAAGTTGAGACATAGTCGAGGAGTGAGTATGGTCCTTAGGCTAAACATTTTGGAAACCCCTGGTTTACATAATGTGACGACATGTCAACAACTTCAAATATAGTCACAAGGGAAAATTTGCGAATGTGAAACTTCTGATATCACTGAAATTTTGCACAAACGCTGATAAAATCGTAATTAAAACTGTTTTTATAGTATTTGTTGATTTAGGGGCTTCGCGACATCACGGCCAAGTGGCCCCGTGTACTTGGATGTGTGGAATTTGTGTGATAACCTGTGTTATTGTGATAGCTGTGTTATCCTGTGTACTTATAATACAGATGAGGATTGAGAAGTACTGTCATCAATTTGCCAACCGACAGTAGTGGCTACGCGGGCTAAAGCGCAGCTTTAGGTCAAGGGGCCAAGTTCTCTGCTAACTCGGTAGACGCGTGGGTTCGATCCCCACCGTTGGCTGTCATTGAAATGGTTTTCCGTGGTTTCCCCATTTTCAACACCAGGCAAATGCTGGGACGGTACCTTCTGACAGGCCACGGCCACTTCCTTCCACATCCTTGCCCAGTTTCATTTTTCTTCATCCATTCCATCTCTCATCCCGACGCGCCCACGGGCGTCGACTAGAAAGACCTGCACTCGGCCTCTCAGGAGGCTACACGACAAAAAAAAAACAATTTGCCGACACTATGGTAACCACAGCATCCAGTGTTCGTCATTTGTGTACGCTAGACCTGTACGTTGCTATAAGAACACATGCTTTTAGTTACGCGTTGTTTACTTTGTTACAAAGAATTTATTCCTTTCCTTTCGTATAATATGGAACGCTGAAAATTGAAAATATTGTCACGAACGGTAACGTGCAGAGAAGGAGGAGAATAAGTTTCATATTTTTTTCCTTGACCCGTTATTCTTCTCTACAACTACCGACTCAGAAAAGTATAAAGCGTTTCAAAGATTCAAAGAATCTCAGAAGTCAGACAGAGGAAAACACATCCTTGATTCTAAGCATTACCCCCCTCCCGTTCCCCATCCCCTTTCCATTTAAGAGCAATAATACAATGTTGGGCGTGTTTCAATTCACAAATTGCCCTTTACCACCGAAATACTTTCCCGACAGATTCAAATTTCTCATGAAATATTCAAATTTTCCCGCCAAAATCCATTTTCCCGTCATTTTAAATTCGCGGGCTGAAACAATGCGCACAAACCGTGTGTGGACAGTCGCGTACAAACCATTTTACGCCAAACTTAGGTAAACCATCCTCCCCCCCCCCCCCCCCCCCCCCCCCCACACACACACACACAAAAACAGGGCACGCCGGGAATTGAATACCGCCTGGTCTTGAGGTGCACACAGGCTGGTCCATTATCGCTTTGTGCGCATGGCATCACTGACGGTGGTCTTACTGAGCACACCACCAGTCCAATGGTCACTCCGTCACTCCCACAATGATCGTACGTTTTTTAAACAATCTCAGATCCCTTCTCAAACTGCAAATAGGCGTACTTAATATATGCCAACCGAATGTTAAATCGGCGTTTCTTCATGCAACGTAATAATACTCAATCGTAGATACTTCACAGTAGGAAAAAAACCAGTGACATTTAGGCCCTTAAGAGCCTAGGCCTACTAAGCAAGCACTGCCCACCCATGTTAACTTACGTATATATTGTAGGGGTGATGCGTGGTTAGCCGTTAATCTTGGATTTCTTGGCTGGGGTTTTGCCTCACTGTCACAGAAACTCAATTGTCCTCATGAGGTTGAATGCACTACGTTCCAACCCTCACGTCAGTTTCCAAAATCCCTGATGGAGCCGGGAGTCGAATCGAGGGCCTTTGAGTGCGAGGCAGGCACGCTAGTCCAACACCAGGGGGAACTTCACAGAATAAAGACAATAATTTCCAAACGGTACGTCCAATAAACTCCTAAGAAAAGGACGTTAAATCCAGAACGTACGTTTGTCAAACACCACATCAAGGATCATCCCGGTAAGACAGGACCTCGTAAATTAAATCTTGGGGTAAGTATTGAGACTCAGGTCTCTAAGGCCCCGGGCTCGATTTCCAGCTGTAGAAATATATTTAATTTTGTTCTGAGGGTCGGCACGGGGTGCATTCAGCCGCGTGAGACAAAACTGATGAGGCATGGGTTCGATTCCCACCATGGCAGAAGAGGTTTTCCGTGATATACTCCTTCTACTCCTACATACGCCCAAAAGTACATGCCCCTTAACTGACCCCAATATCTAAGGCCCTAAATCAAACAACAACCAATAAGTAAACTGAACATTGAAGAACTCGTTAGCTAACAAATGCGCTTGGAAATTAGAATCGATAATTGAAAATATATTTCGACAATTGATCCTTCTGCGGACGTTACCTCGAAAAGAGTTCGAGCTCTTTACGGTAGGCATAAACCAACTGTTAAAGGTCTCATCCTCAGTAATTTATTTAATGTGACGTGGACAATAGCTTGCAACCACCTGCTCGAGAACTTGAAGGATTTGAACTTTCCATCGTATTCAAACGACTTATAGTGACTTGATGTGACAACCATAACTTTGTGAAAAGAAAAGAGAGGAAAGCCAATTACGAGGCATGAACAGCATTGTAAAATATTTAAATCGAACTGTATTCCGAGTGCAGAACAATCGATTACAAGCCTTTCAACTGTCGCTCCATGACATGAACAAGGTTAATTTCCCTCCCCCATACTCACTTAGTATTCACTGCATGGTTTGCCTGTAAATGAAATGAAACTCTGAAAAAATCATAATTCTTTATAACCCTTTATGGAGTAAGCTAAAACGTGCAGTCCATGACAAAGAGTAATAAACTAATCCTGAACAGTCGGCCTGACTCGACGAAGCTACCTGGGGATGGCGTCAGTGTTGGATAAGTTGCTGCTTAAATAACTACGACCTCCCCGTGGTTTAGCGGCTAGTATTCTTGCCTGTCGCTCCGGTGGACTGGCTTCAACTCCAGACTCTGCCAAGATACACTGGGTAGTCAAAAGTTACAGGAAGGATAGTCCCATGAGCAAATGTGCCATGTATGACTCCTGAGATTTGCGGCTGGTTGCAGCGGAGTAGAGCAGTCTGTCACAGACACGAGTCTAGTGAAGATAGCAACATGTCGCAAGTTAACGTGGGATGCACATCGGCGCATGGCGCAAGGATCATAGCATTTCGGAGATTACACGCGAATTCGGGTTTCCAAAGTCGACTGTGTCGAGAGTGGATTTTCAATATCGCAGAGATAATGTTACCACTCGCATAAACCACCACACCGGATGACCACGGGTGTTTAACGAACGGATATCACGTCACTTCAGCAGAACCATACGGGATGATCGAAGGGTTACTGTCAGTCAGATCACCGCCCAGTGAATGTTGGGAGTCAGGAACCCATTTCTTGTCCAGTCGATGCCTCGCCGTATTGCTGCCGTGTTGAGGGCTCGTAGAGGAGCAACTCGTTATTAACATTATGTTCCGTGCCTTCAGGTCTGAGGGCTGGAAGTGCGATACACTCAGACTCGTGAGGCAGAGCTGAGAACAGGTGGATTCCATTGCCACCTCAGCCATCCTGGAAACGATTTTTCGTGGTTTCCCACTCCTTCCACAGGCGAATGCCGGGATGGTTCCTAACGTACGGCAACAGCCATCTCCTTCCCATTTCTCACCTGAATTACGAATACCCACAAACTAATACAGCCATCACAATAACACAAGTTACCGGCCAAATTTACACACACACAGCCGATTTCATTTCAGGAGCTTGGTCAACGTGGTCAATTATCCCCGCGTACATGGCATTATATTAAATCTGTCTGATAATCTGTGTTATTGAGGTATCTGAAGTAATTTGTGTATGTATAATTCAGGTGAGAATTGGGAAGGAGGTGGCCGTGGCCTTAACTTAGCAACAATCACGGCATTTGCCTGGAGTAGAAGTGTATAACCTCGGAAAACTCCATCCAGGTTGGCTGAGGTGGGAATCGAATCCACTATCTGTTCCAGCCCTGAGACTAAAGTTAAATTTCTTGAGAGAATCAGAAATTAATCGCTGGTCCCTTGTGATCGGAGTCTTAATACGTAACCTGTGAGCAGAGAAAGTGGCTCGAAGAATAGGGCACTGTGTGGTGGAACACTCTCTGTTTGAAAAGTTCGGTGAATTGGTCGATATTACGAACGGATTGGTGGCTTACCTGAAATAGCCGTTACTATCCTTCGAAGTAATCCCCGTGGATGGTTATGCACTTCTTAGAACGGCTGTACAAGCCCTGGCATAGCCTTCAGTTGGTTCGTCACATTACGTTGGATGTCCGAAATGTCCGAAAACCTCTGGCCCTTCAGGGCTTTTCGGCGACCCTGGACCCCCTTCGAGGTCGTACCTCAGGCAACAGGTTTCGTCACCCGTAACGATCGTTTGCCCGACCATTCCATTCCACGGAACATTCACCCTTCTCACTGCAACCCGTCGAACAGGAGTGCACGTTAAGTTGCATAAATTCACCCTTCTCACTGCCGCCCGTCTATCAGGTGTGCAAGACCGGTTGCATAAATTCACGTTTCTCTCTTGCTTTGAATTTAGAGTTTTGACGACCCAAACTGAAGGCCATTCCTAAAGAAGACTTTGCCAGGAGTTTCCAGGACTTGTTCAGTCGTTCTCAGAAGAGCATAACCATCCACGGGGATTACTACGAAGGACAGTAACGGCTGATTCAGGTAAGCCCACAATCCGTTCGTAATATAGCCCATTCACCGAACTTTTCAGCCAGGGGGTGTACATTTGATATCGTTAAGACAATCATGTTCTCAATAGGCGACACCAAAGCTCGTCAAGTATAGCGTGCCAGATTAGAATTTTCTTGGATATTATTCAGCTAAATTTGAGAGCACAGTTAAATTCCATAATGTGAAAATTTTTCAAGAAAACTACTCAATTAAAAGAACTACGATTATTATTTATAGAGATTTTACTAAAGCCTACACTAAAAGTAGTTATCTGAGCAGCCTGTAGACATTCCACCACAACTTCAGATAAGTATCAACAGCAGATCTTTCACACATTAGTAGTAGACAAACAATATTCTTATGTTGTAGTTATAGCTTTCATAGTAAAGCCATCATTACTTCCGACTTGACGTTTCTGTGTTACCCTAGAGTTATCTAGCGGTCAGAAAGAAAATCACTTCAACTAGACAATCACAGGCAGCCATTCAAATCGATATATCACAACAAATTGAGTTTCGTTCGCGATGTCGCGAGTTAGCGAACGAAACTCTATCCTAGCACTGAAACGTCAAGTCGAAATTAATTATGGCTTTACTATAATCATCACAACAGGGTACTATTTGTTAATTTCCGCACATTAGTTTACAATTCTACTGTAGTTTCAGGGCTTACTGCTTAAGTGTATCACAGCAATAGTAGCTACACCTTCATAGATTAATTTTGGGAAGGAAGACTCTCTGTAGATGGGATAACCAATTATAAGTTTCGCAACATTAAAGAGTTATTTTTTGGGTGCTAAATGCTTAAATATTTATCAATAATAACTACCACACTTCGACCTACTACATTTTATGACCGGTTTTCTTGCATTTGGTTTTTGGAGGGCAGGGACTGTCTGTGGGTAGTCACTGTTGGATTGATAGTGTTTTGTAGAGCTATTTGTCTTGAATATTTGGATCTGTTGATGCTCGCTTGGCGAGCGAAACATGTCATCTAATTTCTTCTTCTTCTTCTTCTTCTTCTTCTTTTTCTTCTTCTTCTTCTTCTTCTTCTTCACCTTCTTCTTCTTCATTAGTCTGTAACAATATACGAGACGTCTATTTTAAGTAAGTATCGTTGTGATATTACGCCGTTGCAGCACTCCGGTCGGCATTACGTGCAGGCGCGCTGTGCATCTGCATCTATTGGCAAGGCTGACACGCCATTACGGCAACAGTCGCCCATGTGTACGTATGTTGAGAAGCTTTTGAAATGGCATCGCCGATCGAGAGTCCCGCCGACTGATTAATCATCGTGGACAAGAGAGAAAAAACTCCCCTTTAAGATATGCTGCTATTTGGTCACCACTGTCAGGCAAATTGCGTATGTGCTCAGGAGAACCCCTCGTATATATCACTAGGGCTCGGATTTTTAGGTAAATAAATATTTTTTTATGTAAATACATATTTTAAGCATTTTTTCTCTAAATACATAAATTCCTGCTTTTCACTTATTACCACATAAAAAGACATAATATTTACATTTTTTTAAATCAGTATGCCAAATCATTCAGTTTATTGCATTTTTGTTCTGTGTTACTTCAACGGGGAAGAACCTTATGCTGTCTAATCTTCATGCTGAGCATATGTCAGCTTGCAACTGTATTATTCTTAACTTGTCGCCCCGTGCCACTCACTGTGGAAGCCGGGGATTTCCATATCCATAACCATATTGCATCACGAGATAGACTCCCCCCTCCACCTACCTGGAACCAGTTTCACTCACATTCAGTTCATTTCTGGCACTGTGAAGTGTAAAGCTGTTCTACGATATCTAAAGTAAAAACAATGTATCGTCTGTTGCAGAATTTGAAGATAATTTTGCTTCTGATGGGGGCGTTCTGTTCTGCCGACCTTGTGGGAAAGCAATCTTGGCTGAACAGCGATCTCAAGTTACACAACACATCAAGGGTAAAAAAAAAACATATTGTCTCAGTTTTGCGCCTTCAGAGCAAGTATTTCGCGATAATCGTCGGTCATTTGTGATGGACAACCTGAAGATGTATCTCGTTGTGTATTGTAATGCTTCAGCAGTTAGTGAGATATAGAATGAATTGTATTCATGAGTACTGCATATTGTTTATATTCACATTGAGAAGAGAATCCACAGCCTGCTTCCAGTCTCCGACCGGGTCAGGAATGGAATGAATGAAGTCCCCATCTAGCGGCGAGGATATGAACTGTGCCGGCTGCCGAGGCCTGACGCACTCCTCTGGGGCAATGATTAAATGAATGACGGATGAAATGAAATGATAGTGGAGAGTGTTGCTGGAATGAAATTTTGACAGGGAAAACCGGAGTACTCGGAGAAAAACCTGTCTGCCTCCGTTTTGTCCAGCACAGATCTCACATGGAGTGACCGGGATTTGAACCACGGACCCAGCGGTGAGAGGCCGGCGTGCTGCCGCCTAAGCCACGGAGGCTCTTGTTTATATTCACATTAATAAACTAAATTATAATTAAATATTTTTACTTTTTTGTCACATATTTCAGGTATTTTTAATACATAAAAGTAAATAATTTACCGATTTTTAGCATCTAAAAATCCGAGCCCTATATATCACAATCACATGTAATTTATTTCAGGTTGTTTTTCACATTTTCCAGTAAGAGGAATGATCTTGTGTTGACCGACTTAAAGCTATAATATTAATTGTTAGATTCCTCGTGTTCTTAAATTCAGTATTTTCCATTCCAGACAGGAGTGAACTATCTTCATAAATCCAATATCCTCAAGAACAAGGCGTGTGTTTGGTTTCTACAAAGGAATGGAGAACGTTCGACGTTATTATATGAACTTGTTTATTCCCTTTGTGCTCTCATAACGTCTGATATTCTCTGCATTCTTCCTTGTAATTTGAGTAAATAAAACCACATCTGTCTTCAGGGCTCTAATAAACCCCTCTTTCCTCTCATTTGTACTAAAATATTAACTCTGTTCATCAAAGTAACTTCCGTTGGAATCTTGTAATATCACGAGATGAAATAATATTTTTCAATCGAAAACCTTTACATAAATAAGTAAATAGTGTATATTAGATCTACCCTCAGCTCTCCATCTAATGCCGTACAAGGGAATCGTAATCCAGGCGCTATTGGATTGACCCTAAAAGGACGAAGAGAGAGCTTCTGAAGCCATTATAATAAATATGTCATAATTGCAGATTATACTGAAATAAATGAAGAGTCCACGGGATGAAGGGGGAATGTCACTCAAAATGTACAATCGAGATGTCAGCGCGATCTGATAGGCCTGTTTGCGACGGATTGAAAGCACAATTGTGTCTGGCTAAGAACGATGAGGTTCGTGAGAAAATGACGTTTCCGGTTGACACGTACATATACGATCATATAAGTAATGAAACTTTAAAACTAGTTTCCTGAATATTTTACACTATTTGATATTCCCCCTTATTCGCCTGGACCCTTCAAATTATGAATCTCCATTTCATGAATAATTTTAAGGAAAACGTCAGTATAAAATATTAAAATTAAATTATATTCACCCAAATATTAATTACAAACACAAATCAAACACAAACATATTTCTAGTCAGTGTCAGTGTCATTTACAGGCTCACATTGTAAACAGATTACAGGTTATTGATTTGATTTCCAGAGTTGTGCATCATTTCCACAGTTGTGCATCATTTATTTATTTATTTATTTAAGAAAAGCACACAATATGCATAATGGTACATAAATTATTCTTGTCCTAGTCCTATTATTGACATTGTCCTGTTTGGGCCGTTTTGTGCGTGATATCGCTCACAATGTTTATTGCACAATTTGCACACGCAAGATTCTTCCAGTTGATGAAATCTTAGGTTTTGACATAGCTTGTGATGAAAGCCGTGCGTTGCAAATCTTGTCAGTACTGTATGTGTCTAAGTTCATAATTTGGCTGCTTCCATTCTGATGTTGTCATGGCGTCGGTTGAGTAAAATTCGGGCCATATGGCAATAGTTTTCTCTTTTAACAGGTGTAGTGTCTTTTCATAAGCCTTAGTACTTGGTAGCCATAATTGTGCTCTTATGTCCTCAACGAAGAAGGTTTCTTTTGTTAACACATATGTTAGCCTCGATGGTGCTGACTTCCCTACTCCTAGAATCCGTTTTAGGTAACGGGCTTTGACCTTCTCAATTGTTGATGGATTTGTGATTGTTAGTTTGTCCCAGATGATGTTGATCCCACAGGTTGCTATTGGTGCTATAGCAGTCTTGACCAGTGTGGTTGTTGGATATGATACATGGCTTTTATTGCAGCAGTGGCTCTCTCTGTAACATGGAAGTTGAAGGATGATAATGTTAGTTAGTTATTGTTGTTTTAAGGGGCGGAACTACGAGGTCATCTGCCCCTAAAATGATGATAATGTTGCTTGTAAAGTTGTGCATTATTGGAACCTATATGGGAAAGGCTGACGTGAACATCCATATTTATAAGTAGACAAGGGAGGACTTCGCAAGCCCATAACGGTTTTGATTACCTTTCTAAGGTAAGAAAAATGTTTCAAAATAATTTAGTTTATTATGATAGTTAACGTATGACTCAAATAACAATATCATTTATTCTCAACAATATATCCCAAGCAATTTATTCGAACTGTGGGCCTCCGAGCCCCCCTCCCCTTGGGCCTTATAGGGTTAACTCGCCCGCAAATAGTGAGGAATACTTCTTCATTGATTTAGCTGGAATGTTCAAATATAAGTTCTCGTTTGCCTATTTTCATCTATACTTCTTCTTCCTTCTCTTCTTCTACGCGATCAGACCCAGCGGACCGCGCGCTGCTACAAGTTTCCTTCTCCATCGTCTCCTATCCATAGCTGCCATCCGCCAACTGTCCACATGTATCGCTGCCTGTTGCAGATCTTCATGGAGTCCATCACTCCACCGCTTCCTTGGTCTCCCTGGTGGTCTTCTTCCTGTGGGGATGAAATCCAGTAGCTTCCTTGGCCATCGGTGGTCTTCCATCCGAGCTACATATCCAGCCCACTGCAGTCTTCTGGTTTTGATGGTTCCAGCTATGTTGGCATCATGATCCAGGTCTTCTACTTCATGATTGTGTCTAATCCTTCATCTAAACACATAAAAAAGTATTGCATAACACATGTTTGCCATGATGCAGAGCGTTTGTGGGATTGTGGGTGAGGTTATTACAAAAGATACGACATTCTGACTAATCCTGCAGTCTTTATTCATGTGTGAAAAGAAAATTACAAACAGGCTGTTAAACAGGGACTGATATGTCTTGTAAACTTGCTATCCTGTGACGTTTCAATAAGGAACATGGCTACCACGGGCGTCCAGTAGGGCTCTTACTCGCCGTGGTATACCACAGATCAAGTTGTCCAGGTCCTCTTGAGGCAGGCGATCCCACTCATCGAAGGTGGCCTCCATGATCTCTTGGTGGGTTATGGGAGAGTGTGGACGATTAGCAATAGCACGCTTCAGCATATCCGAGACATGTTCGATGCAGTTCATGTCCGGCGACATTGCAGGCCATTCCATTCGTGCAAAGGCGGACTCCTGGAGGAAGTTTTGTTCCATCACTGGTGTATAATGTCCAAATATACCCTCGAGTTTAATTTGTGTTTAGAAAGAAAATAAAGGGATTCTGCCTTTCCAATACTGGTATTGAACCTACTCACAGGTACATGTTACGTTACACGTAACGTATGTTCTTATAAAGGTAATTTATCTTTGTTATTTTTTGTACAGGCTGAGGAAAAAGGAGTTTTACCTTCGAAACATGTACCTGTGATTAGGTTCAATACAAGTATTGGAAAGGCAGAATCCCTTTATATTCTTTCTAATTTATAGTTAGTCAATACGGACCTCAATTACTGACATTAATTTGTGTTTGTCTGTTATGGATAGCTGTGTAAATTACTGGAGCGAATTGCATGAACATTTAAATAGAAGTAGGTTGTTGTTGTTGTTGCATGTTTTAGGGCTTGAGACATCGTAGTCTTATAGCCACGTGCATTTTGGGTGGGGGCATGGAATCTGCGTGATAACCTGCGTTAATGTGGTGATGATGATTATGGTTGAGTATGTCTACCCCTTAATATTCCCTATTTCAACAGCATCTGAGATGAGATGCGCTGGAAGTCTATGTAGCGAGTGTTTATTACGGCCGGATGCCCTTCCTGACACCAACCTCATGGAAAAAGTTAATGAAAGATGAAATAGATGAAGACGAATGAAACTGGGCAAGGAGGTGGTAGGAAGAGGCCGTGGCATGTTAGAAGGTACCGTCCCAGCATTTGCCTGGAGTTGAAAAAGAGAAATCATGGAAAAGCATTTCAAGGACGGCTGACAGTTGAGTGTGACTTGAACTCACGTCTACAGCGTCCGCAGATAGCTTGGTCCCATGGTCCTAGCACTGCACGTTAGCGAGCGTAGATATCGCTGTCGGTGATGATGATGGTGATAATGATAATTGTTATTTAAAGGGGCCTAACATCTAGGTTATCGGCCCCTAAATGTTTGGGTGATAGTGAAAATTATAGATGACTAGCAGAAGTACACGTTCTTCGAACGGTGTTCGGTGTTAACACCAGACATAATAATAATAATAATAATAATAATAATAATAATAATGTTATTGGTGTTACGTCCCTTTTAAGTACTGTTGCTTTTAGAGACGCACCAGACATTATCAATTGAGCTACTGTTGCAATGGTTAGCGGCTTGTAATTCCTTCATAAGTTTATCAGAACGAAGTTAGTTTTCTCGGAATATCACACACACTGTTAATTTAAGGGCCTTATAATGTGGTTTTCGGAGACCCTTTATAGACTCGCGAATTGTTTGTCTCACATTGAGAAGTGCAACACATGCTTTGGTCGTCCTTCTAGGATAATTTTTATATTTCGCCTATTTTAGCATGTATTTTGAGAAGTTTTCCCTATATCCACCCTTCTACTGTATGAAAAGTACGGTGAAGAGTTTTATAAATGATTGGTGTATTGACTCATGTTTACCATACCTAATTTTACGATGCACCAAGCATCCGAACACGATTTATAGGCGAACATAAGGATACACAGAAAGACAGACCGACCGACAATTCTATTGTCTACAACATATTACCCAGAAATCCAAATATGGGTATATCTACCACACAGTATCAAAGAAAATCATCCCTACGATGAACCCGTATGTCGACAAAAAAGAAAAGATAAAAGATTAGTTGAAATGTGCTCTCAAACTAAATTCACCTAACGTGTACTTCTTGACATGAAATAGAATTGAAAGCCTTGTAGATGAAACGCAATACACGTCATATAAAAACTGACCCTCTACGTTGTGTTGGGTCCCCATACACAGGAAGACCTCTATCATAAATTATAAAAGCTTGTGGTGCATGAAAATTCAGGTTCTTTAGTCTCAAATGGCCCAAATTCCTAAAAGCCGCAAAAAATGCTGATTCAATTCAGGAATTTTTGAAAATAATGTTGTTGTTTGGAGATATAATAGACCTTCTGTACTATATGTCACACGTGAAAATTGCATGAAAAAATCCTAGATTACCCCTTGACCCCCTTAATTGCATTCATGAATTATTCATTCTACGTTGGTTCCGTGATAACCTTATATTTGCAAACTTTCACAGAAATGTAATAAATGTAATAAATTGCTTCTTACTGAAATAGATGGAAAGTTGGATGCCACCCCTTGAGATAATGTTGTCATGGTTACCGATTTGCATTCCTTCATTAGTTTGTTAAATTAAATTTAATTAGTTTTCTGGGAATATTTCAGAAACTGTTGGTTTTAGAGCCTTATAATGTAGTTTTCGAGGACCCTCGAGTTTTATTTCCGGCACCGAGGGGCTTTGTCTCGTCGTTGTACGCCATAATAACTAATAATAATAATATAATATAGGGATAGGAATATAATAGACCTGCCATACCACACCCGCAGGTGTAAATCGCGTCAAAAAATTCTAGACTACCCCTTGACCCCCTTAAGCGCATTTTACATATTGATGAAATTTACAGCTTAATTTGGTTCCATAATAACCATCTAGCCGTTTGCAAACTTTCACACTAATGTAATTAATGGAATTGCATTGCGTCTAGCGGCTTCGGTGGCGTAGTCGGTAGCATGCTGAGCTTCTATGCCCAAGATAGCGGGTTCAAACCCGGCCGAAGCCGTCGGATTTTTTAAGAGCGTTAAAAATCCCTCAGTATGCCTTCCTTCGGAGGGGAAGTAAAGCCGGCGGTCCCATGTCATATATTTATGGCATGTTAAAGATCCTTCCACTAATTGCACCTGTGTGAAGCTAAATTGGATAGGTTAAGAATGTAAACAACGCTCTTAGGTTTCTATGTTCGTTGCCAAGAGCCGACTGCGGCGGCATCTAGTAGCTCAGTCCTGAACTTGGCCTAGTAGTCGTTGACGGTGGCGCTTGGCGGCAAAAGTAGGAACTATTTGAAAAATTCTTAGTTGCAGTACTTAAATTAACAAACAGATAACACACACTAATACAGTCATCACAATTAACACCGGTTATCAGACAGATTCTACACACACCCAAAGTACACGGGGCTACATGACCGCGTTGTGGCAGCCCCTAAACTTAAGAACCAACCAACCAACCGCATTGCGTCTTACAGCAATAGATGGACCTCTGAGAATCTGTTGCCATGGTTATCGGCTTGCATTCGTTCATTAGTTTATTAAATTAAATTAGTTTTCTGGGAATATCTCAAAAACGGTTGGACGTAGGACCTTAAAATGTGTTTTTAGGGCCCCCGAGTTTTATCACTCACATTGAGGGGCTGAAAATGAGCTTTGTCTCGTCCTTCTACTCCTATTTCAGCATTATTTTAAGGGGGTATGCCCCCTTTTATGATAGGTACAGGGAAGAGATACATCAATGATTAGTGTCGTGCCTCTGATGGATATCTGTACCAAATTTTACGTTGATACACCCAGCCGTTGTCGATTTATAAGGGAACAAAGTTGTCCACAGACAATCAAACAAACAGACAGACAGACCAAATCATTATTTTCGCGCGCATCTATCATAAAACAGTCTGAAACGTGTAAATAACTCAAATTTCCGTAGAAATTCAGAAAAAAACAGACAAATTTTATTTTTTATATATGTAGAGATATACTGCACCGCTCGGTGTTGACAGTGTTTTATTGCACAAATGTAGGTTTTACTCGCTAACCGTTGGAGATACACGAAAAGTGATAAAGACCTTTTGGATAGAAAATTGAAAGTTAAAGCCCATGTATGCCATCAAAAGGTTGCTATTTCTTAGCGTTCTCTTTTTATTTGCAATGGAAATATCAAATTTTGAAACCAAAGGGTGTAGTGACGTCATAAATGTGGGTTTTACTCGCTAACCGTTGGAGATAAACGAAAAGTGAAGCTCGTATGTACCGTCAAAAGTCTGCTATTTCTTAGCGTTCTCTTTTTATTTGATAAGGAAATATGAAGTTTTGATTAAAGTGTGTAGTAATGTCACTAAAATGGTAGCCATTTTTTAATATAGCAAAATATCGAAATAAAATATATCCTATATGTAAACCTGGTAAATCAGCTACATCCATGCAAAATTTCATTTAAATCGGACCAGTGGTTCTTGCGTTATTGAGTAGCACACAGACAGACAGAAAGACAGACACACACCATCTCATTTTTAGCCTACTTTTCACATTTTCCAAAAATGAGGAAAAAGTAGACTTATGAGATCGGGCAAATGTGTGTCTGTCTGTCTGTCTGTCTGTCTGTCTGTCTGTCCTTCTGTCTGTCTGTCTGTCTGGCTGTGTGTGTGTCCCCCCCTATCAACTCCTAAACGGCTGCAGCAATCGAAACAAAATTTGGTAGGAGTAAAGATCTATACCTGAATATCTCACGGCCATATTTGAAAATGATGTCAGTGCTACCAACTGCTAACAAATCGCAATTGAAATTTGAGCTCCATGTTGGATATCCTGGAAAGTATGAATGGGAGCTATTTCAAAATTGGCACACGTACAGATCATAATATTTTAGTTTAATTTCCAGGAGGCCAAACATGGCAGTGTTGCCAAAATGATTATAAGCCTCCTGATAGGTCCAATTTTTAAATGCATATAACTTCTACACTATCAAGCGGAATTCAACCAAATTTCGTATGTTGTATGTGTACATAACCAGATATGACTGAGCGTATTCTTAAGACCTACCAGGGCTGCCAACTGTTAATAAATGCTCCTAATTTATTTTATCCAAATACCAATATATCAGAAAGTATGCAAGCCGACAGCTTTAAACTATGCACACGTATAGTACCTGACATTCTATATTAATTTGGAGTAACTTATATACGTCAGTGCTACCAACATGATTCTAAGCCTGCTGACAGGTCCAACTTTAAATACATGTAACTTCCATACTATCATTTGCATTTCAACCAAATTTCGTATGTGCTATGTGTACCATAACAGATATGACTATGCGTATTCTAAGAAGCAACCAGGGCTGCCAACTGTTAATATGTGCTGTCCCTATTTTTGTTACCCTAATATCAATATATCAGAAAGTATGCAAGCCAATAGCTCTAAACTTTGCACACGTATAGTACCTGGCATTCTAGACGAATTCGGAGTAACTAATATACGTCAGTGCTGCCAACATGATTCTAAGCCTGCTGATAGGTCCAATTTTAAAATGCATGTAACTTCTATACTAACTAATGGATTTCATTCAAAATTGGCACAACAATAGATCATATTATTTCAGATTATTTCTGACCAATACATGCATGACAATGTTGCCAACATGATTTTACGCGCGCTGTTAGATCCAATGTTTAACTGCATGTAACGTCCATGCTATCAAGTGGACTTCAACCAAATTTTGTATTTAGTACCGTAAGAGACGGAACTAAGAATATATTCAGTCATCAGGGCTGCCAACTGTAGTGCTCTATTAGGATACATTATGCCAGGTATACAGTATTTCGAACTAATTGGAAATTTCGATATTAGCAACTTAATTTCGTCATTATTCTAGATAGGTTCATATTCTGTAGAATAATCATTGGCATGAAAAGTAGGCTGTATAGTTCTGTATAGGGAGTAGCAGCCTTTCAGAATAAATCAATTCTTTACTAGTCTTATAGACGGTTAAGATATTGATAATATAAGCCAATAATGGCTACACTGCGTCCTGCTGCACGGCTGAAAGCAACGGGAAACTACAGCCGTATGCTATTCCCGAGGATATGCACCTCTCTATGCATAATTACATGTGACATTTGAAATGTGGTGTTACAGGAGAATGATGAAGATCAGATGGGTAGATAGGGTTACAAACAAAGAGGTATTAAGACGAGTGGGAGAGGAGAGATGTTTCTGGCGACTGCTAATGAAGAGAAGAGATAGGTTGGTAGGACACATACTAAGACACCCAGGAATAGCAAGCTTAGTTATGGAAGGAAGGGTCGAGGACAAAAACTGTAGGGGTAGACCAAGGTTAGAATATGTTAAACAGATTGCCTCCGATGTAGGGTGTCGGAGCTATGTAGAGATGAAACGATTAGCTCAGGACAGGGAGGCATGGAGAGCTGCATCAAACCAGTCAAAAGACTGAAGACTCAAACAACAACATAGTTCTTCACGGAACTTCTTGTTATATATTAGTATAGCAGAAGTACCCGTCCTTCGAACGGTGTTATATATTAACACCAGACATTATCAATTGAGCTACTGTTGCAATGGTTAGCGGTTTTTCATTCCTTCATAAGTTAATCAGAACGAAGTAAGTTTTCTGGGAATATCACACACTCTGTTAATTTAAGGGCCTTAAAATGTGGGTTTCGGAGACCCCTTATAGGCTCGCGTATTTTGTGTCTCACATTGAGAAGCGCAACATATGCTTTGATCGTCCTTCTAGGATAATTTTTATATTTCGCCTATTTTAGCATGTATTTTGAGAAGTTTTTCCCTATATCAACCCTTCTACTGTTTGAGAAGTACGGTGAGGAGTTTTATAAATGATTGGTGTATTGACTCATGTTTACCATACCTAATTTTACGATGCACCACGCCTCCGAACACGATTTATAGGCGTACATAAAGATACACAGAAAGACAGACAGACAATTCTATTTTCTACAACATATCACCCAGATATCCAAATATGGGTATTTCTACCACACAGTATCAAACAAAATCATCCTTACGATGAACCCAAATGTCAAAAAAAAAAAGTTAAAATTTGCTCTCAAACTAAATTCACCTAACGTGTACTTCTTGACGTGAAATAGAATTGAAAGCCTTGCATACGAAACGCAATACACCTCACATAAGAAACAAGTAGTTCCGTGAAGAACTATACAGCCTATTTTCATATATCCTGCTCATGTTAATTGCCTCTATCAACATACAAAATTTCAGTTTAATTGCTGTAACAGATCCGTAGATATTGAGAACCGTCTAAATATTTCAGATGACCGCCAGGTTGGATTTTTATTTTTAGCCTACTTTTCACATTTTGCAAAAATGAGGAAAAAGTAGACTTATGAGATCGGGCAAATGTGTGTCTGTCTGTCTGTCTGTCCTTCTGTCTGTCTGTCTGTCTGGCTGTGTGTGTGTGTCCCCCTATCAACTCCTAAACGGATGCAGCAATCGAAACAAAATTTGGTAGGAGTAAAGATCTATACCTGAATATCTCACGGCCATATTTGAAAATGATGTCAGTGCTACTAACTGCTAAAAAATCGCAATTGAAATTTGAGCTCCATGTTGGATATCATGGAAAGTATGAATGGGAGCTATTTCAAAATTGGCACACGTACAGATCATAATATTTCAGTTTAATTTCCAGGAGGCCAAACATGGCAGTGTTGCCAAAATGATTATAAGCCTACTGATAGGTCCAATTTTTAAATGCATATAACTTCTACACTATCAAGCGGAATTCAACCAAATTTCGTATGTTCTATGTGTACATAACCAGATATGACTGAGCGTATTCTTAAGACCTACCAGGGCTGCCAACTGTTAATAAATGCTCCTAAATTATTTTATCCAAATACCAATATATCAGAAAGTATGCAAGCCGACAGCTTTAAACTATGCACACGTATAGTACCTGACATTCTATATTAATTTGGAGTAACTTATATACGGCAGTGCTACCAACATGATTCTAAGCCTGCTGACAGGTCCAACTTTAAATACATGTAACTTCCATACTATCATTTGGATTTCAACCAAATTTCGTATGTGCTATGTGTACCATAACAGATATGACTATGCGTATTCTAAGGAGCAACCAGGGCTGCCAACTGTTAATATGTGCTGTCCCTATTTTTGTTACCCTAATATCAATATATCAGAAAGTATGCAAGCCAATAGCTCTAAACTTTGCACACGTATAGTACCTGGCATTCTAGACGAATTTGGAGTAACTAATATACGTCAGTGCTGCCAACATGATTCTAAGCCTGCTGGTAGGTCCAATTTTAAAATGCATGTAACTTCTATACTAACTAATGGATTTCATTCAAAATTGGCACAACAATAGATCATATTATTTCAGATTATTTCTGACCAATACATGCATGACATTGTTGCCAACATGATTTTACGCACGCTGTTAGATCCAATGTTTAGCTGTATGTAACGTCCTTGCTATCCAGTGGACTTCAACCAAATTTTGTATTTAGTACCGTAAGAGACGGAACTAAGAATATATTCAGTCATCAGGGATGCCAACTGTAGTGCTCTATTAGGATACATTATGCCAGGTATACAGTATTTCGAACTAATTGGAAATTTCGATATTAGCAACTTAATTTCGTCATTATTCTAGATAGGTTCATATTCTGTAGAATAATCATTGGCATGAAAAGTAGGCTGTATAGTTCTTAACGGAACTTCTTGTTGTACTATTGCATTAAGATTATTGTGTACGGGTGGTATTCAAACTTCAATCGCATGATCAGAACACAAGAAGTAAAAACGAGATTTTAAAATTACGCACAGCAGCCATCTTGTGATTATGCAAACGATTGAAATAAATTAGATGCCAGTGGATCAACATTTATATAAGCAATTAACGTGCAACGTTTCACGGCACTCGGATAGTTAATTCGCGAGAAACGTCCATTTAAATATTTATACTTCGCGTCGCCGCCATGTTGGATTTGTGCTCACCAGGTTACTGAAAGTCCAATAGTAGAACATATGTTCATAGTCTCTATGAACATTAACAAATCAGTTTGGTTGCTGTAAAAGATTCATAGATAGTGAGAACCGTCTAAATATTTCGGAAGCTCGCCATTTAGGATTATTATATGTGTAGGCCATAGAGTTATGTACCATTCAAGGACAATTATTGCCTAGGTTCATTATTCAAACGTTCACTTCGATCGCATGATTACGACACAAGAAATAAAAACTTAATTTTAAAATTTCGCACAGCCGCCATCTTGAGGTTATGTAAACAATTGAATTAAATTAGATGGCAGTTCATTACAATCTGCAAAATCATTTACTGTACCACATTTCACTGCGTCCAGAGAGTTAAATCACGAGAAAAGTATATTAAAATATTTCAAATTCGCTTGGTCGCCATGTTCGTTTTGTACTTTACAGGTTTATGAACTATACATAGGTAAACTTGTATCAGTACCTTTTATCACCGTACAAAATTGCGGGGTGATATCTGTAATAGTTTCGGAGATATGGAATGTCAGTGAAATATTTCGCACAGCCGCCATTTTGAGGTTATGTAAACAATTGAACTAAATTAGCCTCCAGAGCATTACAATATGTATAAACATTTGCTGTACCAAGTTTCATTACGTTTGGATAGTTAAATCGCGAGAAAAGTCTGTTTAAAAGTCTCAACTTCGCTTGACCGCCATGTTGGTTTTGTAGTCACCAGGTTTTTGAAAGTCTCATAAGTGAACTTCTAGTAGTGCCCTTTATCACCGTACACAATTTCAGGGCGATATCGGTAATAGTTTCGGAGATACTGAATGCTAGTGAAATACTTCGCACAGCTGCCATGTTGGATTGGTGAGAAGTAACAAAATGTGAAGGGCACGGTCGAGGTCGTCGGGAATAGTGCTATGAACTTATCGAGTTTCATTGAAATCGCTCCAGCCGTTTAGATTTTATTAGGGACACACACACACACACCACTCACATACACACCCACACACACACACACACACACACGGACAAAAGGTGATCTCATAAGCCTATTTTTTCAAAATTGAAAATAGGCTAATGACCCTCTACGTTGTGTTAGGTCCCCATACACAGGAAGACCTCTATTATAAATTATAAAAGCTTGTGGTGCATGCAAATTCAGGTTCTTTAGTCTCAAATGGCCCAAATTCCTAAAAGCCGCAAAAGATGCGGATTCAATTCAGGAATTTTTGAAAATAATGTTGCTGTTTGGAGATATAAAGGAAGATTGTAGTTTTACGTGACCATTAATCGCGAGATCATAAGCCACGGGACCTCCATTTTACGTGGAATCTGAACCACAGGGCATGGCATTTCACTTTGAAAATGTTTGGAGATATAGCCTAATAGACCTTCTGTACTATATGTCGCACGTGAAAATTCATGAAAAAAATCTAGGTTACCCCTTGACCCCCTTAATTGCATTGATGAATTATACAGTCTACGTTGGTTCCGTAATAACCGTATAGCCATTTGCAAACTTTCACAGAAATGTAATAAATGGAGTGACATTACTTCTTACAGAAATAGATGGAAAGTTGGATGCCACCCCTTGAGATAATGTTGTCATGGTTAGCGATTTCCATTCCTTCATTAGTTTGTTAAATTAAATTAAATTAGTTTTCTGCGAATATTTCAGATACTTTTGGTTTTAGGGCCTTATAATGTAGTTTTCGAGGACCCTTTAGGGCCCCCAAGTTTTGTTTCTGGCACCGAGGGGCTTTGTCCCCTCGTTGTACGCCATAATATAATAACAATAATATAATATAGGGATAGGAATATAATAGACCTGCCGTACCACACCCGGAGCTGTAAATCGCGTGAAAAAAATCTAGTGTACCCCTTGACCCCCTTGAGCGCATTATACGTATTGATGAATTTTACAGCTTAATTTGGTTCCGTGATAACCTACTAGCCGTTTGCAAACTTTCACACCAATGTAATTAATGGAATCGCATTGCGTCTTACAGCAATAGATGGACCTCTGAGAATCTGTTGCCATGGTTACCGGCTTGTATTCGTTCATTAGTTTATTAAATGAAATTAGTTTTCTGGGAATATCTCAAAAACGGTTGGTTTTAGGGCCTTAAAATGTGGATTTCGGGGGCCCTAGGGCCCCCGAGTTTTGTCTCTCACATCGAGGGGATGAAAATGATCTTTGTCTCGTCCTTCTACTCCTATTTCAGCATGCATTTTAAGGGGGTAGGCCCCCTTTTATGAGAGGTACGGAGAAGGGTTTCATCAATGATTAGTGTCGTGCCTCTGATGGATATCTGTACCAAATTTTACGTTGATACACCCAGCCGTTCTTGAGTTATAAGGGAACAAAATTGTCCACAGACAATCAAACAAACAGACAGACCAAAACATTATTTTCGCGCGCATCTATCATAAAACAGTCTGAAACGTGTAAATAACTCAAATTACCGTAGAAATTCAGAAAAAAAACAGACAAATTTTCTATTTATATATGTAGAGATATACTGCACCGCTCGGTGTTGACCGTGTTTTATTGCACAAATTTAGGTTTTACTCGCTAACCGTCGGAGATTCACGAAAAGTGATAAGAACCTTTTGGATAGAAAATTAAATGCTAAAGCTCGTGTATACCATCAAATGTTTTCTATTTCTTAGCGTTCTCTTTTTATTTGAAATGTAAATATGAAATTTTGAAACCAAAGGGTGTAGTGACGTCACAAAAGTAGATTTTACTCGCTAACCGTTGGAGATACACGAAACGTAATAAGGACCTTTCGGATAGGAAATTAAATTTCAAAGCTCTAAAGTCCCATCAAAAGTTTGCTATCTTCTACCGTTCTCTTTTTATTTGATATGGAAGTATGAAATTTTGAAACCAAAGGGTGTAGTGACGTCACTAAAATGGTCGCCATTTCGTAATAGTGCAAAATATCGAAATAAAAAGTATCCTATATGTAAACCTGGTATTTCAGCTACATCCATGCAAAATTTCATTTAAATCGGACCAGTGGTTCTTGCGTTATTAGGTAACACACAGACAGACAGACAGACAGACAGAAAGAAAGACAGACACACACCATCTCATTTTTAGCCTATTTTCAATTTTGAAAAAATAGGCTTATGAGATCACCTTTTGTCCGTGTGTGTGAGCGTGTGTGTGTGTGTGTGTGTGTGTGTGTGTGTGTGAGGTGTGTGTGTCCCCCCCCCCCTAATAAATTCTAAACGGCCGGAGCGATTTCAATGAAACTCGGTAAGTTCATAGCACTATTCCGGGTGACCCCGACCGTACCCTTCAAATTTTGTTACGTCTCACCAATCCAACATGGCGGCTGTGCGAAATATTACACCAGCATTCAATATCTCCGAAACTATTACCGATATCACCCTACAATATTTTTCGGTGATAAAGGGAACTACTAGAAGTTCACCTATGTGACTCTTGAAAAACTGGTAACTAAAAAAACAACATGGCGGCCAAGCGAAGTTGCTACGTTTTAATAGACGTTTCTCGCGATTTAACCAACCAAACGCAATAAAACTAGATACAGTATATGTTTATGCACATTGTAATGCACCGACATCTAACTTTGTTCAATTGTTTACATAACCACAAGATGGCGGATGTGCGAATTATTTCACTGGCATTCTATATCTCTGAAACTATTAGCGGTATCATCCTGAAATTTTGTACGGAGATAAAGGGCACTACTGGAAGTTCATCTATAAGTTTTTCAAAAACCGGTTATCTACAAAACGAACATGGCGGTCAAGCGAATTTGAAAATTTAAATAGACCTTTCTCGCGATTTAACGTTCCAAACGCAATGAAACTTGGTACTGGAAATGTTTATACACATTGTAATGCACTGGTATCTAATTTAGTTCAATTGTTTACATAACCTCAAGATGGCGGCTGTGCGAATTTTAAAATTATGATTTTATTTCTTGTGTCGTAATCATGCGATGGAAGTGAAAGTTTGAATAATGAACCTACGCAATAATTTTCCTTTAATGGTACATGACACTATGGGCTATACATTTAACAATCCAACATGGCAACCATCCGAAACCTTTAGACGGCTCTTAATATCTACAAATCTATTATAGCAATCAAACTGAATATTTTTATGTTCATAGGGGCTATGAACATAAGTTCGCCTATATGACTTTCAATAAACTGTTGATCACCAATCCAACAAGGCGGCGACGCGAAGTATAAATATTCACATGGATGTTTCTCGCAATTTAACCAACCGAGTGCAGTGAAACTTGGTACAGTAAATGCTTATACGAATGTTAATCCACTGGCATCTAATTTATTACAATCGTTTCCATAACCACAAGATGGCAGCGGTGCGAAATTTTAACATCTCGTTGTTACTTCTAGTGTCCTAATCATGCGATTGAAGTTTGAATGCTATACGGACACAATAATCTTCATGTAACAGTACATAACTCTAGGACCTACATATATAAAGTCCAACATGGCGACCATCCGAAATATCTAGTCGGTTCTCAATATCTACGAATCTATTACAGCAATCAAACTGAAATTTTGTATGTAGATAGTGGCAATTAACATTAGTAGGACATATGAAAATAGGCTATATAGTTCTTCACGGAACTACTTGTTATATATTAGTATGATAACAACAAAAAACTAGCACTAAAACTAACTGCAAAACATATAACTAACTTGTGTACAACAAGATGAGGGCAAAAGAAGATAAATGAATAAGGGAAATTAAAGACAGGGAGAAGATAATATGCCCTCAAACCTCGAATAATGAGGATTGAGAGACCTGGAAAGAAGTAATGACCTGAAAGGGAGATAGGAAATGGGAAAGGGCCCGTCCCAATGGCAATGGAAGAAAGGGGAGAGGGGGAATCCGGAACCAGCTCAGGAATCCCTCCGAGTCGCTAACTCACCTGTTGTGAGCCCTTGAGGGTGTGACACTATCCTGGCTGTACCATAATTGGTGGGGCTAGACGCACTCTGCCTCCTTTAGGGCATGAGCAGGAGGCAGGAGATATCGTGAAGATCAAAACAAAAGGTCTGACCCCTCGAAGAATGAGGGATAAGGAAAAAATAGACAAGGGCCAATTAAGGCAGGAAATTGAAAGACTCCGTAGGCCTCGGAAACCCTAATACTATGGGGTCGAGTAGAACAAGAGTTGACCACTGAAGCACCTTCCATTTTTTTTACATTAACTACGAATAGAACCCGGTCCTCCATGGTGAGAGGCTAGCAATTGCAGGAGAGGTTACTTTTCGGATTCCAGACTGGTGGTCAAATCGCTACAAACATTTCAAGGGTGTACACATTTTAAATCGCAGTATCCGTAAAAAGGAAAGAATAGAGAAATGTTTTAGGAAAAACCTTGGATTTCGCATTTGGTATAATTTTCGCGTTTTAATGCTTTTAAGAAAACACATTAAAGGTGGTTTACAAGTTGTGATTGAAAATTAAGATTACAAGCCTTTATAAGAATTTCGCTCTTTATCACTGTAGTGAAAAATCACCAACCCTAACAATGGGTAATTTTAGACGAGCTGTAGTCTTAATTCTTGATCCGAAATATTTTGGCTTATATTTTTAGTTACTGAAGTCGGTATTAATATCCCGTATACTGATGCAAAACTGGAATAATAAAGAAGGAAGCTTGTAGTTTTACATGGTCGCCAATCTCGCAACCATCAGCTGCAGAACCTTCTTTTTACTACGAACCACAAGATGCGTGATTTCACCTTCCAAAATTGTATTAACAAATTTTTATAATTATTATTGTAATGAGGAATATTTTCTTATGTGAGGTTATTCAGAACTACTGTAGTTCGGTGCAGTGCGTGCTAAGTTCTCATTAACCATTAATCATACGTTCATAGGTTTTTACAAGCCATGTGCTGTAGTAGCCAGCCCCCTTTCTCCACACCAAGGAGGTTAAAAAGCCTCTTATACTGTAGGCTAAACTTTTCTCTCTGCAAGGGTAATTATTAGCAATTGTGACTTCCCAGTCAATATACTCAATATACTCTGTAGCCTACAACAATTGAAGGGTGTAAAGGTAGTTGAATCATTATAGATATTTTATGCAAAAAAAATGGCGACTGCATATTGTACAGATTCCCCTAAGAAAAAAAAATCCACAGCCTGCTTCCAGTCTCCGACCGGGTCAGGAATGGAATGAATGAAGCCCCCATCTAGCGGCGAGGATATGAACTGTGCCGGCTGCCGAGGCCTGACGCACTCCTCTGGGGCAATGATTAAATGAATGACAAATGAAATGAAATGATAGTGGAGAGTGTTGCTGGAATAAAATTTTGACAGGGAAAACCCGAGTACCCGGAGAAAAACCTGTCTGCCTCCGTTTTGTCCAGCACATATCTCACATGGAGTGACCGGGATTTGAACCACGGACCCAGCGGTAAGAGGCCGGCGTACTGCCGCCTAAGCCACGGAGGCTCTCCTAAGAACTCGTTCAAATATGGTTATTGTACATTTAAACTGTTTTGTCTATGTGGTCCTAGGTGTGATGACAATGAACTAGCATTATTGAAATATTTCAAGGAGAAACAATTCTTTAACGATTTTTTAGCCTATTTTCAATTTTGAAAAAATAGGCTTATGAGATCACCTTTTGTCCGTGTGTGTGTGTGTGTGTGTGTGTGAGGTGTGTGTGTGTCCCCACTAATAACTTTTGAACGGCTGGAGCGATTTCAATGAAACTCGGTAAGATCATAGCCCCATTCTGGCCGACCTCGACCGTTCCCTTCAAAATTTATTGTCTCTCACCAATCCAACATGGTGGCTGTGCGAATTAATTCACCAGCACTCAGTATCTCCGAAACAATTACAGATATCACCCTGAAATTTTGTACGGTGATAAAGGACTTTACTAGACGTTCACCTAAGAAACCTTCAAAAACCTGGTATCTACAAAACCAACATGGCTGCCAAGCGAAGTTGAGACTTTTAAATAGACTTTTCTCGTGATTTAACCATCCAAACGTAATGAAACTTGGTACAGCAAATATTTATACACATTAGAATTCACTGGCATCTAATTTAGTTCAATTGTTTACATAACCTCAAAATGGCGGCTGTGCGAAATATTTCACTGGCATTCTATATCTCTGAAACTATTACAGATATCACCCTGAAATTTTGTACGTTGATAAAGGGCTCTGCTACAAGATTAGCTATGTAACATTCAAAAACCTGTAAAGTAGAAAACGAACATGGCGGCCAAGCGAAGTTGAAATATTTTAATAGACTTTTCTCGTGATTTAACCATCTGAGCGCAGTGAAATGTGGTAGGTTAATGATTATACATATTGTAATGCACTGGCATTGAATTTAGTTCAATTGTTTACATAACCTCAAGATGGCGTCTGTGCGAAATTTTTAAATTAAGTTATTATTTCTTGTGTCGTTATCATGCGATCGAAGTAAAAGTTTGAATAGTGAAGCTACGCAATAATGTTTCTTTAATGGTACATAACTCTACGGCCTATACATATAACAATCCAAAATAGCGAGCATCCGAAGTATGTTGACGGTACTCAATATCTACTAATCGTTTACAGCAGTCAAACTGATATTTTTTATGTTCATAGGGGCTATGAACATAAGTTCACCTATAGGACTTTCAGTAACCTGGTGAGCACAAATCCAACATGGCGGCGACGCAGAGTATAAATATTTTAATGGATGTTTCCCGCGATTTAACCATCCGAGTTCAGTGAAATTTTCCAAGTTAAATGCTTATACAAATGTTAATCCACTGGCATCTAATTTATTTCAATTGTTTTCATAACCACAAGATGGCAGCTGTGCGAAATTTAAAAATCACGTTTTTACTTCTTGTGTCCTAATCATGCGATTGAAGTTTGAATACTACTCGTACAAAATAATCTTCATTTAATAGTACATGAATAAAAATCCAACCTGGCGACCACCTAAAATATCTACGAATCTATCTCACAATCAAACTGATTTTTTTATGTTGATAGAGGCAATCAACATGAGTAGGATATATGAAAATAGGCTGTATAGTTCTTCACGGAACTACTTGTTAAATTAATGGACCAAAAATTACTAAATATTAGGCTAGCATAAATAATTTATTTTAAGGGTCTATAATGTTTAGGCGAAATGTTGTAACTTACAGTAGATTTTGTTGCTACCTACTACAGAAATGTGCTTAAAATATTTCACTAAATATCTTTGCAAGGTATTAGGGAAACTAGAATAGAACTGAACTTACCGTAAATGAGCAAGCAAATTTCTACACGGGGAGTTCAATAATTCCCCCGCTTCATGAACGGGTCCCTCATTGGACTTACTTGCGTTTAAACGGTCAAGGCTTGCTGCAGTTCAAACGTCTTGCATTTAGCGATTTATTATTATTGTGCGTGCATCTAAGCACCTCTCCAACAACTCACTCTTCACTAAAAAATTAAAATCTTATTTTATTGTAACCATAATTCATGCGATACTTACCACGCTCTCGTGTGTACTAAAAGGTTGTCATCGCTTACAGACTGTTGTAAATAATTAATGTAATGCACGTTGTGCGCACTTATCCTTAATAATTATTATTGACTTTTGTTATAATTTTGTGCACTTTGTGAATTCTTCATCTGAGGCAAGAACATTATACATATTAGTATTAACATGTGTTCAAACAAATTTAATTAGTTGTAAATTCTTATTTTCAATATTTTAAAATTCTTTATTTATATTTTTATCTTTAACTTTAATTTTTTTTTAATATTTTAAAATTTTTGATTTTTGAAATGTAATTGTATTTTTTTTAATTTTAAATCATAAAAATTTGTTTTTAATTTTTACTTTGATATATATATTTAAATTATGGAATTAATGTATCATATTGAACTTTTAAATCAAACCCTGACAATTTCATTAATACCTGGGCATATTTAATCCGTCAACCAATACCAATTCTGTGTCCCGAAGAGAAGGAGAAACCGTATGAGGTCCCGCCAACGATAATTTCATATAATACTAGGTTCTCTATCCCAGCAGGGTGCAGGTGGAGTGTAACAATAGACTAATTTGGTACGCCTGTGCGAAACCCAATAACAGACACGCCAAAACAACGTGAATATCTTGCAAGAAATACCGTATTTAGGCGTTGAAGCAGATGTTCCGAGAGATAATGAAGTAATAGTACATTAAGCAACGAGCCTATAGTGGCTATAATGGCGTGAAAGAATATATCACTAGGGCTGGCGCAGGGTCATTTTGACCCATAGTGTGTCACTCCCTTTACTGTATTGTCATAGTCGTACGGATTTTAATGAAGTAATGTTACGCCTGGTGTCTTCCTATGAACTATTCCCAATATAAAATGAGGTTTATTTATAATTTTTCGAATTTAACATGCAGTGAAATGAGAAAAATTTTCGTAACAGTATAAAATTGGCCTTGATAGTAGTGGTAAAGACTCATCTCAATTTTTAGCCTATTTTCAATTTTGAAAAAATAGGCTTATGAGATCACCTTTTGTCCGTGTGTGTGTGCGTGTGTGTGTGTGTGTGTGCGTGTGTGTGAGGTGTGTGTGTGTCCCCCCCTAATAAAATCTAAACGGCTGGAGCGATTTCAATGAAACTCGTTAATTTTGTAGCACTACTCCCAGCGACCTCGACCGTGCCCTTAAAATTTTGTTACGTCTCTCCAATCCAACATGGCGGCTGTGCGAAATATTTCACTAGCATTCAATATCTCCGAAACTATTACCGATATCGCCCTGAAATTGTGTACGGTGATAAAGGGCACTACTAGAAGGTCACCTATGAGACTTTCAAAAACCTGGTGACTACAAAACCAACATGGTGGCCAAGCGAAGTTGAGACTTTTAAACAGACTTTTCTCGCGATTTAACTATCCAAACGTAATGAAACTTGGTACAGCAAATGTTTATACACATTGTAATGCACTGGAGTCTAATTTAGTTCAATTTTTAACATAACCTCAAAATGGTGGCTGTGCGAAATATTTCACTGGTATTCTATATCTCCGAAACTATTACAGATATCACCCTGCAATTTTGTACAGTGATAAAGGGTACTGATACAAGTTTATCTATGTATATTTCATAAACCTGTAAAATACAAAACGAACATGGCGACCAAGCGAATTTGAAATATTTTAATAGACTTTTCTCGTGATTTAACTCTCTGAGCGCAGTGAAATGTGGTACGGTAAATGATTTTGCACATTGTAATGCACTGCCATCTAATTTAATTCAATTGTTTACATAACCTGAAGATGGCGGCTGTGCGAAATTTTAAAATTAAGTTTTTATTTCTTGTGTCGTAATCATGCGATCGAAGTGAAAGTTTGAATAATGAAGCTAGGCAATAATTGTCCTTGAATGGTACATAACTCTATAGCCTATACATATAACAATCCTAAATGGCGAGCTTCCGAAATATTTAGACGGTTCTCAATATCTATGAATCTTTTACATCAACCAAATTAATTTTTTTGTTCATAGAGACTATGAACATATGTACACCTGTAGGACTTCAGTAACCTGGTGAGCACAAATCCAACATGGCGGCGACGAGAAGTATAAATATTTAAATGGCCGTTTCTCGCGAATTAACTATCCGAGTGCCGTGAAACGTTGCACGTTAAATTCTTATACAAATGTTGATCCACTGGCATCTAATTTATATCAATTGTTTGCATAATCACAAGATGGCTGTTGTGCGTAATTTTAAAATCTCGTTTTTGCTTCTTGTGTTCTAATCATGCGATTGAAGTTTGAATACCACCCGTACACAATAATCTTAATGTAATAGTACAAAAATAAAAATCCAACATGGCGACCATCTGAAATATTTAGACGGTCCTCAATATCTACGAATCTGTTACAGCAATTAAACTAAAATTTTGTATGTTGATAGTGGCAATTAACATGAGCAGGATATATGAAAATAGGCTGTATAGTTCTTCACGGAAATATTTGTTTTTGAACAAATGAGCTAATGACCTATTTGTCTCTAGACCCAAAATATGGATCAACAAGAACGTGAGCTATGTGATTGTGCAGCACCAAAATAGTTTGATTTCTTTTCTTATTTTTTACAGATTGTCCCGACTAACGTAAGCCGAAAATTATCGCGCGAGGAATGGTGCCATGGGTAAATCTGACCCGGCCGTAAATAATATAGAAATACGTTGAGTGTTCAAAAAGCTATGGACATGTTATTTTGCATGGTGAAGTTCAATGCTAGGAAGGAAGGTACAGTAAGTGACAGGAAATAAGGGTTGACCAAAACAAAAATATAGAGCATTATTTAAGCCTCGGGTCAAAAATACCCATGCGCCAGTCCTCGTGGGTTAAAACACGAGTATTTTTTATAAAACGAACGAAGCGAGATTTACAAATTCCATACGAGTGTCTTAATTACCATTATAGGTGAGTTGCATACGACTGTTTATGTTCGACGATAATTATAATTCTATTATATGTTCTAACATAAATATTCATAAATATCTGTCGAGATTCTGTCAGTTGACTTAAGTGCATGCGCAGGGAATTGTATGGGGTCAACATTTTCTCTCTACCCAATACCAAATTCCAAAGTTTTGAAACAGTGTTTATCCTGAACTAGCACCCACAACGCACATGTAGGCCTACTATAGTGAATCAATTTGTTATTTTGGTGAAATAACACAAAATAGGCTGTAACTAACGCTTTAAAATTAAACTGTTTCATATTATCGACTAATTATTCTTCAAATTCAATGCATATAGAATGTCAACTAAAGACGAACCATTTGAGTCCCACATTTGAACAATCATAACATCTGGCGGAAATGATTCGCATAAGAAATCCCTTTACTGAACAGAGATCTGCGTTACTGATTTCCGTGGATATAATGTCATATGTTTACTGCCTCCATGACGTGGTTATACCAACATCAAAACTCACTAAAATTGACACCGAAATCGTACGAAAGCAATGCCCTGTATAGAAATTGGAGTTGGGGATATTAAGGTACAGAGCTATTTATTTTCCCATGTTCCCCAGTTTATTTATGCAAACATTTGGGATCGGATATCCTTTATATTGCCAAATTTCAAATCATGTAATTCATGTCCGACATGTAGGATTTTCAGTGCATGTGCGAAGCTAATTGGTCACATAACTGTATCATAATGAAAATCTTGAGCTCTGATTGGTGGAGAGACAGTGTAGCATAATGAAAACTAGTACTATAAAGACCCTCATTAGAGTACAGTTTTTTGACATTTAATATTTACATTTCGACATTGTCGAACATGAACACATATTAATGTAGAACCGTATTTCTCCATTTTCATTGAAGTCCCATAAAATGGACAGCTATGGTTCTTGCAAGACTTAATAAGAACCTCTCGATGGTATCTATTCTATTTTTCACATCATTGTTGGTTTTCTGTCCCATGAATTCCTTTCCTATTAACTTTTTAAGATAAATGGTAATGTGACCAATTATTACTCTGTACCATTCCTTTTCATCTCCTCTTTCGATTGTTGTCTCTTCTTCCTCCTGGAGAATTATTGCTCTATCCAATTTCATACCTCCATTAGACGGTCTCTTTCATGACCTCAACTGGCACACAACGTTCTACTTAAATTTTATCTCTTACTCGTTTGTTCTTATAGAGGCGCATTAGCCACTAAAACATGATTATAGCATCGGAACGCAACTCATAAAACATGGATTTTATTTTTGTATAGGATCTACAGTAAATATTGAATGTGACACGTTCTATTTGCTATCTGTAAACCAGGACTGGAGAGTAACCAGTTATCAGTAGCCGTTACTTTACAGTAACGACGTTACTAATTTAACTCATTAACTCGTCACTCATTTATTCTTTCGATTTAAAAAATGGAAGAAATCTTATGAGATCTTCATGGGCCAAATATCCGCGTGTCTATGTATCAATTCAAATCGAAACCCGAATTGAACAGTACTAGCAAAGGACATCTCGGTGTCATGTTTTATATCGCCATCATGTTAACCAAAACATAATGGCGGCCACCCTAATGTCCATAGCTTATATCAAATTACTACTAAACTAACCGTAGGATCTCTTACAAATTTTGGAAAGATATACCTTCGTGTGTGGAACGTCTGGCATCTATTACAAGCTCAACAGCCAAGTAATTTCAAGATGGCGGCCGTCTGAATTATGTTAGCTTTATAATCCGTATCTTATGATCCAACGAATTAATGTTCACAGTGTTTGGCATTCAGATTGTTTTATATGAGGACACTCTGCTGTCAAAGTGATAACAACGTGAAACTGTATGTTATGTACAGCCACCATTATTAATTTAATAGGCTGATTGCGTGGCTCAGCGGTAACATGTTCGCCTACTCTTCCCAAGGTTGCAAGATCAGATCCTGGCGCAGACAGTTGGCATTTCAGGGTACGCAAATGTGAGGGAGCCGTGTCAGTAGATTTACTGGCACGTTAAAGATCCCCTTGGAGCAACATTCTGGCACCCCGACGTCTCTAAAAGCCGCAATTGTTAAAAAGGACGTACAACAAATTACAGTATTATTATTTAAATTATAAATAATAAAAATAACTCCGCCTGCAGGATCTACTGGGTGGATTGAGTAGCTCAGTAGTTTCTGTTGCCGGTCCCAAGCCCGGAGAAAGGAGGAGGGTTGGCTTAAGCCGTAAAATAAGAGCCAGAACACATCTTGAGGCAACCTCTAGGACTCACAATCTTAGTTGTATAACGTTGGACTTTGTCCAACCCACATTTACTTTAATATCATGGATTTAGCTTCTATTGGTCATGATTACCCTGAAGACAATGCTAGGCGTAATTCGGATTCCAGGGTGCCTAGCAGTTTAGGGTTACATTATGGTGAATCGGAGCACCACAAGAACAGTTCAAGATTCAAGAAAATGAGAAAATATTTTTTTGGAACATACAATCTGAATTCCTTAATTCAGGTTGGAAAATTAAAACAACTAACAACAGAATTTCATAGACATCACATTACAATATTAGCCCTTCAAGAGACCAGGTTCTTGGATGAGGACACCTTTGAATCTGACAACTTCCGAATTTTCAAAGGAAAAGTTGGGAAGAGAGTGATGAAGAACATGCCACACATCTTGGAACAGCTTTTATGGTCAACAAGAAATTTTTGGACGCAGTTATCGCTTTTAGAAGTGTGAATGCCAGACTATCTTTTCTAACTATAAAATCTCTCAATAAGAGATACACGCTAATCAACGCCCATGCTCCTATAAATAAGGATAATAAAACGAATCCAGAGAAAGTTGATGAATTTTGGGACGAGTTAGAAGCCGAAATTCTCAAAATTCCTTCTAATCATGTAAAAATTTTACTTGGAGATTTCAATGCTCAGCTTGGATCTGAGAGAAAATTTTCTGATATAATAGGTAAATATCCCGCTCACAATAAAACCAACAGGAATGGTGAGAGATTGGTTAAACTCTGTGAACATCTAAACTTAAAGATTATGTCCACACATTTTAAAGCAAAACCAAGTAAAAAGAAAACATGGGTCTCCCCAAATGCGTTGCTGGGTGAGTTTCAACTAGATCATGTAGCTATCTCTCGAAATTGTTTCAAAGAAATTCAAAATGTCAAGGTCAGAAAATCCATTAATGTAACTTCAGATCATTACCTTTCTCAAATCAAGATGAATTTCATACCTTTTACACGCAAACAAAATACAACTAGAATTAAAATTCCGAAAATTATTAGAGAGGTTCTTACAAATGAAAAAAGGATAGAATTTCAAGGAAAACTTAAAATACCAACCAATTGGAATGATGTTACTAATAACCTTCTTGAACCAGCTCAGGAAATTGCACCGTTGAACTTTTATAGGAAACATGCTTGGTGGAATGAACAATGTGAAAGAGTGATCAAAGAAAGACATTGTGCTTGGCACAAGTGGAACGGGAACAAGACTCCAGAAAATTTAGAGGAAGTACAAAGATTAAGGAAAATGGCCCACCAGACTTTAAGAACGATTCGAAGAAAAGATATGAAGGACCAAATAATGGAAATGGACGACAATTTTAAGAAAAATGACACCCGATTGTTTTATAGAGCATTTAAGAATGAAATCACTGGATATTCAGCGCCGAGTTTAAATTTCAAAAGGGAAGATGGTACGCTAGCATTAAACAACAAGGAAAATTGTGATATCTTGGCTGCGTATTTTGAGAAGTTGTTAAATTGTCCAAAACCGACAGACAAGTTGAGTTTCAAATTTACAACACAAAATTTTGACTCTACGCCCCCAGATGTAAATGAAGTTCAATGTATTATCAACTCACTTAAAAACAATAAAGCCTCAGGCAAGGATGGAATAATTGCAGAAATGTGGAAGCTTGTAGATGATGAATTTTTAATAGCAACGACAAATCTATTCCAGAAAATTTGGATTGAGGAAGCAATTCCAGAAGACTGGTTAATCGCCTTAATTCATCCACTACATAAAAAAGGCTCAAAAATTGATGTCAATAGTTATAGGGGGATCTCATTGTTGTCTGTCACATATAAAATATTTGCCAAATTACTTTTAAACAGACTTGAACCACAGATCGAACCACAGCTTGGCGAGTTCCAAGGAGGTTTCAGAAGGAATAGATCGAGTGCAGAACAAATTCTTAGTTTAAAATTGATATTAAAATATTACAACAACAGGCCAAAGAATATCTTTATCTCATTCGTTGATTTTCAGAAAGCGTATGATTCAGTGGATAGGGATACTGTTTTTGACACATTGAAGGAATACCAAGTTGATCAAAAAACCATAAATTTAATAAAACTTACATTAACTAATACGATTTCCAGAGTCAAATTTTTAAATGAAGTTAGCGAGCCCTTCGAGGTAAAAACTGGGCTAAGACAAGGGGACAGTCTATCACCACTGCTTTTCAATTTGGTCTTGGATAAAGTCATGAGGACGTTTTGGGAGAAGAACGATTCAAGTGCTAAAATTGGTACAAAGAATAAGAACCTCAAAGTCAAAGGTTTAGCATTTGCTGACGACGTAGCGTTGTTTGCTGTATCAGAACAAGAAGCTATTAACCAAATTGATCAGTTAAAAGAAACGGCGGAGAAAGCGGGCTTACAGATTTCGTTGGTAAAAACAGAGATGATGACAAGTGATCAGAAATACACTAAGAAAATGATAAAAACAAATTATGGGAGCATCAGGGTCACTGACCGATTTAAATATCTTGGAGAAATAATTAGTAGCAATGGGACGGATAAATTGGCAATCGAGAACAAAAAAGGGAAATTGGAAAGATTAAATTTTTGTACAAAAAATATATACAATAAAAAGAACCTGTCTATCAATGCAAAATTACGACATTTTAATACTGTTGTTAGACCAGTCATCTTGTACGGCATGGAAACTACAAATATAACCGGAATGGAGAATTTGCTCAAGATAGAAAGAAGAATTTTAAGAAGGATTTATGGTCCTAGGAAAACAGAGGAAGGTTATAGACTGAGATCGAATGCAGAAATTTATAGTAAAATCGACAACCTTGAAGTGATGATCAGAAAACGGCGACTTCAGTTCTACGGACATATGGTCCGCATGGATCGCTCAAGGTTAAACAAACAAATTTTTGATAAAATCTGGAACTATAAAGGACAAGGAGGCTATGTAAAACAAATGAAAGAAGAACTTCAAAAATTCAAAATTACTGAAGAAGATTGTCTAAATCGAATAGAGTACAGAAAAAAAAATTGGTCTCAAAATTCTTGTCGGGGAGAAGAAAAATCTCAACAGAGGAGAATGGACTGCCGAAAGAAGAGCTGCACAGTCGACCAGGATGAAGGACTTCTGGAAGAGAAAGAAGGAAACTAGACCTATAAAGAAGTGATATTTGCGTGGTCCTTGTTGGCCTGTCCGCGGTGTATATATATAAAAATAAATAACTCTCAACACTTAAGAGATACTGTAACGAAAATTAGTGACAAGGTATGACAGTATATGTGGCTTTGTATGGCCAAGGCAAATTAACACTCTCTCCATACATTAAAGATCGCAGCTGTGCAAACTATTACAACATTAAAATGGATAACTCCGAATGTAATTGGGTAATTAAGACGAATCTTGCCAAATGGTGAGCATCTTATTAGAGCTCTCACATGCGTTAGTCAGAAGATTACCACATTCAATAAAGTACCCTGCGGTCTTCTTAAAATTTCAAAATAAATTAATAACTTTGGGTATGCTAGAGCTGTAACAACGACATTTGTTAATGAAATAGAACCTTTTAGGTCGCTTGGTATGCCTATTGGAAAATATCAGTGACTGCATGCACTCAAGAAGGCGGCTAGGTTTACTATCATGAAATAAAAAATAAATAGTATCTCAGGAGTAATATTTAAGATGCACAAGTAGCGTTAGTGATAAATTTTACAAACTGAATATAGTTCGCAGCGGCCATCCTTAAAATTCATAATTTAAAAATAAATGTTTTAGAACTAAAATACCGAAAATTATTGGTTAGGAGTATCGTATGCCCAAAACTAAATAACAGGAACTGTAAAAATTTTAGGATGGCGACCAAGTAATAGTGAATTATTCAGAATGTACTAGCTCAAATACAACGATCTTAGTAAGAAACAAATGTTGTATAAGGGACTTAGCTCAAATAAGTCATAAGAATAACACACTGAATACAACGCGAGGGAGCCATATTAAAAATATGGAATATGATAATGAATAAAGTATTTTCAAGGTAAAACAATGTAAATGAGCAGTAATATAGATCCTTGTGTCTTCTCATGACCAAGTCAAAAGAACAGTTACTCCGTGTGCTTGGGTGTGTTGAAAATCCTTCTGAAAACCTGTATTACAGTGATACCTCTAATAGTGTGCGTATTTGTAAATAAGGCTAGGATTTGGGAGGAGGTGACAGTGACCTTAAATCAGGAAGCATCCCAGCATTTGTCTGGAGTAGAATTTGGAAACTACGAAAAAACACTTCTAAGAGAACTGAAGTGAGCCATGAGCTTCACTGTACCCCGTTTAAACTGTCAGAGTACAATGAATTTTTTTGGGAATGGAATCCAGGACCTGTGGATCTGGTGCCTTAACACGAACGCCGAAACTACAATAAAGCGGTTGTTTGAAAATAAAAAATGTTTCCGTTGCTCTGTAAAACAAAACAGTGTGTATATTTAAGTGAATTTCTGTTTATTCTTTTTTTTTAATTTATTTCTTTTCGATTTAACCATATATGGACTGTGATTACACAACCTCCATCAATTTCTCAAGTTCTCACATTGTTTCCTCTTTCGCCAGTACTCCTTCGTCCTTTGACTTCACCATGCTCGATCTTCTGCCGAGAATACTGTATACTTTCTCGTATTCTCATTGGACAGGTCCTTCACTCCTACAAATTTCCTTTTGAACATTTGTCTACCATTTCTTCTATCATATTTATAGACATTTTTTCTAAATCCCGGTGCACTTCTTTCACCCATGGTACTATTTTTCTGGAAGGTGAGAATCCTGTAGTCGAAACTTTCTTGTCCCATCTCTTTAATATGTCCTTTTCTTCATTGTGGTAGTGTTATTTTCAAATACATCATGCAATTCTAGGTTTGATCAGTGAAATCAAAGTTTAGATTATACGCCAAAATATCTATTATATGTTGTACATGTTTCGACCCGACATTGAGGTCTTCTTCAGCTCAATTAAGAATTAAATCAATTAAGAATAAACATAAAATACTATAGATGTACTTAAGTCCAATGTTTGTTTGATGTGAAAAATGTTTATGAGATTAATTGAAAATGAATGAATGAAATAAAATAATAAATTTTGTTTTTCTTTCCTTACAATGCAATATTAATTGTAAAGAAATAAAATAAAATATAATATTGGGCTTCACATTAAATTTTCAAAATACAGTTAGAAAGATCAGACATTTTGTAATAGAAAGTGTAAATAAACAAGATGTTCAGTAAAGAACATATAGCCTACTTTCTCCAAAATGCATGGGTATTGATATAACTCTTTGTCCTTTTCAAGGAGTTTAATTGAATGTTGGTTGTAGTAGCTTGTTGAAATACAACGTGCTATAGGGATATTAAACATGAATATGAGGTGCCCTTTGCTAGTGCTAACTCTGTAAAAAAATTCATTCAATTCGGTTTCACCGTGTTTGAATTGATCTGGGGAATGGATTTGCACACATACATGGCCGCTATTTGCAAACTATTGGGCTGATGACCTTGTAGACAGTCATAAGATGCTTTCCACAAAAAGGCATGTTGTTGCAAAATCTGGTAGAGATCAAATTATTAGGATGGTCGTAATTTGATTTAAGCTTTAACATTTGGGTGGCCGTCATTCCGTTTCCGTCAAGATTGCGGCGATATAAAACATGACACTGAGGTGCCCTTTGCTAGTGCTACCTCTGTACCAAATTTCGTTCAATTCGGTTTCACCGTGTTTGAATTGATAGGGAATCGATTTGAAACTTGGCCACCATCTGCAAACTATTGGGCTTATGATCTTGCAGTTTGGTCAGAATATAAAGATATGTTGTTGCAAAATTTGGTAGGGACTAGATTAATAGGTTGGTCGTAGTTACATTTTAGCTTTTAATATTTGGGTGGCCGCGATTACGTTTCCGTCAAGATGGCGGTGATATAAAACATGACACTAAGGTGCCCTTTGCTAGTGCTACCTCTGTACCAAATTTCGTTCCATTCGGTTTCACCGTGTTCAAATTGATATGGGGAATCAATTTTGACACAAAGATGGCCGCCATCCGCAAACTATTAGGCTAATGACCTATTAGATTGGTCAAAGGATGATCCCTCCAGAAAGGTATGTTGTTGCAAAATTTGGTAGAGATCGGAAGATTATGTTAGTCGTAATTTGATTTAAGCTTTGAACATTTGTGTGGCCGCCATTACGTTTCTGTCAAGATGGCGGCGATATAAAACATGACACTGAGGTGCCCTTTCCTAGTGCTACCTCTGTACTAAATTTCGTTCCATTCGGTGTCACCGTGTTTGAATTAATAGGGGGAATCGATTTTGACACAATGATGGCCGCCATCCACAAACTATTAGGCTAATGACCTGTTAATTTGGTCAAAGGATGCTTCCTCCGTAAAGGTATGTTGTTGCAAAATTTGGTAGAGATCGGGTGATTAGGTTAGTCGTAATTTGATTTAAGCTTTGAACATTTGTGAGGCCGCCATTACGTTTCCGTCAAGATGGTGGCGATATAATACATGACACTGAGGTGCCCCTTTCCTAGTACTACCTCTGTTTCATATTTCGTTCCATTCGGTTTCACCGTGTTCGAATTAATAGGGGGAATCGATTTTCACACAAAGATGGCCGCCATCCACAAACTATTAGGCTGATGACCTATTAGTTTGGTCAAAGGATGCTCCCCCCATAAAGGTATGTTGTTGCAAAATTTGGTAGAGATCGGATGATTAGGTTAGTCGTAATTTGATTTAAGCTTTGAACATTTGTGTGGCCGCCATTACGTTTCCGTCAAGATGGCGGAGATATAAAACATGACACTGAGGTGTCCTTTGTTAGTGCCACCTTTGTACCAAATTTTGTTCAATTAGCGTTCACCGTGTTCGAATTGATAGGGGGGAAAGACATTCAGAGTACACACACTCACACACTCACACACACACAGACAGACACACTTTTTTTTCGCCCTGTGTTGATCTCATAAGTCTTCTTTAATTTTTTGCAAAAATATAGATAATTAAATAATTTAGAAAAACAAGTGTCGAACATCAACAAATATTTTAACTCAGTGCTTGAAATGAGTAAAACAAATTTTCTTCCGAAATATGGAGTGTGAATTTTGTATCAGGTGCCAACCAGTTAGTGCGTCGTTTGAATCGCATTCTATGGTCGGTGAAAGGTAAATTTATTGTTGTTCTTTACGTAAAGCTTACTTTGAAGAAAAATAGTCCTCAACCACGTTCTTCCTTTCATGACCCATACTTGTATTGAGAAGAAAGATTTTGTGATTATATTAATATTTTCCTCATTCTGTTCTATGGAAGCTGTGACTGAGAGTTTGAGGCGTCGCGTCGCCCACGCCTGCCTGTGGTGGGCGGTGACAGAATGTGCTAATTACAGCCGAGTGGAATCTTATCTCCATTCTACCAGGGCTTCCCAGTGATCACACGGAGCTGAATATGCTCTTGAGGGACTTCGATATTAGTTTCAACCGCGTTGTTACATGCAACTTAAACCGTGGCATCAAAGCCAAGCACACCATTATTAGGCCCCATATTAGTCTACTCAATATAATTCCTAGATCTTAGCACCTTACCTCTCGAATCCCCAGTTTAACAACCCTATAGGACCATTGAAATTGATACACTGAAGGCAAGACGAGCCAGTTTTCTCTTTTACTGTGATATGAATATGTTTTAGGGCCGAGGCTCTACAGAAGTGGTGATGTTGCTAGAATAATGAGCTATATTAGTTTTAAGAACTGAGATTATTTATTTATTTATTTATTTATTTATTTATTTATCGTATGGCTTTTAGTGCCGGGAGTGTCCGAGGACATTTTCATCGCGCCAGAGGCTGTAGCTGCTTCAAGCGGACACCCATAGGGTGAGCTACAAGTTCCGTTCAATTTCAAGTAGTTCCAACTTTCGCTACCAGATGTCACTGATACCTAGTGGTGAACGTTGGAACTTTCATAGAGCGTTCCAACTAAATCTAACCTAGAAATTTAGCTTCACACAAGTTTAGTGTGTGGAAGGATCTTTTACAGGCCATAAATCTATAACATGGGACCACCGGCTTTAGTCCCCCTCCGAAGAAAGGCATACTGAAGGATTTTAACGTTCTTAAAAAATACGACGACTTCGGTCGGGTTTGAACCCGCTATCTTGGGCACAGCACTTCAGCATGCTGCCAACTACCGCACCTAAGCCACAAGAACTGAGAAATTAATTATGTAGCAGTCAGGTAACAATTCATTTTAATACCTGGAGACTATTGTCAATCATTTTGTAAATGTATTCTTTTTTTTATTTTTTATCTGATACATTTAAACAACAAATATTGGAAATAAATCAGAACAATTAAATTTGGTAGAGGGGTGCTCTGCCACATAATCGCTCGCAATTATTGATGTCATTGTATTTATAATTAATTTTGAAATGTTGGATATAAGTACTTGGTTACTGAAATATCTTATAGATTTGTTTCTTTCCGGACAGTGACAAGTGTGAGAGTTTACAGATTAAAATAAAAAATATTTCAATGTTGAAAACACTTTTTATCAGACAAAGTAAGGGTTGGTTGGTTCCTCAGTTTAGGGGCTGCGACAACGCGGTCATGTAGTCCCGTGTACTTTGGGTGTGTGTAGAATCTGTCTGATAACCGGTGTTAATTGTGATGACTGTATTAGTGTGTGTTATCTGTTTTGTTTTTTTAAATTTAAGTATGACTGCAGACTTTTGGATTTTTCAAATAGTTCCTACTTTTGTCGCCAAACGCCACCGTCAACAACTACTAGTTCAGATCTTAGCTACCAGACGTCACCGCAGTTGGCTCTTGGCAACGAACGTAGGGACCTAAGAGCGTTGTTTACATTCTTAACCTAAACAAGTCAGCTTCACACAGGTGTAATTAGTGGAAGGTTCTTTAATATGCCATAAATCGATGACATGGGACCGCCGGATTTACTTCCCCTCCGAAGGAAGGCATACTGAGGGATTTTTACGCTCTTATAAATTCCGACGACTTCGGCCGTGTTTGAACACGCGATCTTGGGCATAGAAGCTCAGCATGTTACCCACTACGCCACCGAAGCCGCCCGTAGCCAAATTGACTTATTTGCATAATTCTTTCTTTAATGTGTTCCTTGGTTCAAAACTCTTCGGCTTTTTTATTTTCTTGAAAAGACGTCACACCGGAAGTAGTTGTAAGCTCTTGAGTAAAACTCTGCAATGACTCACACTATTGGAAAGTGGAGAAAACAACGAAAATTAATTACAAATTCACCAACAATAAGATTCAGTGATGAACCGGGTTCGAGTCCGCAATCGGGCAAAAATGTTATAGGATGTTTCCAACATTGAGTTGCTTGTCTGAAGGGCTAGAACTGTGAAATTTTAGATGGTTGGTTGGTTCCTTAGTTCAGGGGCTGCGACAACGCGGTCATGTAGCCCCGTATACTTTGGGTGTGTGTAGAATCTGTCTGATAACCGGTGTTAATTGTGATGGCTGTATTAGTGTGTGTTATCTGTTTTAAATCAAGTAAGGACTGCAGACATTCGATTTTAAATTAGTTCCAACTTTTGATACCAAACGCCACCGTCAACGACTAACTAGTTCTGTACTTTGTTACTAGATGCCAGCGCAGTCAGCTCCTGGCGATGAATGTTTGAACCTAAGAGCGTTAGTCAAATATATATTATAATTTAGCTTCACACAAGTGTAATTAGTGGAAGGTTCTTTATCATGCCTAAATCTATGACATGGGACCGCCGGCATTACTTCCCCTCCGAAGGAAGGCATACTGGGGGATTTGTAACGCTCATAAAAATGCGACGACCTCGGTCGAGTTTGAACCCGCGACCTTTGGCATAGAAGCTCAGCATGCTACCAACTACGCCACCGAAGCCGCTAAATTTGAGATAAGAAGAAGAAGATGTGATAAGTTTTCGCAAAACACTGGCGTATAAAGAATCTATATGGCTTCAAATAATTGCGTAAAATATTAAGTACAGTAGCTCAAATTTTAGACATGCCAGCTTCATCGGTGATATTCTTAATTAGGATTACAGATAGATAATGAATTCACAACATGTTATTTTAATTCTAATAATTTGTAATAATGTATGTTGAAATGAAGTGAAGCTCTTTTCGACACGCAATTATTAGATGTTCTTTTTCTTTCTTTATATATGGACGGGTTGTGTGGCTCAGCGATAATGTTCTCGTCTGCTGTTCCCAAGGATGAAGGATCGAATCCTAGCGCAGTCAGTTGCCATTTAAGGGTGCACAAATGCGATGGTGCCGTGTCAGTATATTTACTGGCACGTTAAAGATCCCGTTCGGGGCAAAATTCCGGCGTCTCTAAAAGCCACAGTAGTAAGGGAAGTAAAACCAAACTCATAATTAATATCTTTCTTTATAGTGTCCTAGTAGGCGCCTTACTTTGATGGATTCAAATCTGTCCATATTGACGTTTTTTCAACATTCTGGTTCACAAGATTCAAGGTTCATATTTTACATGACATTAACGTTTTGTAAGACTCTTTCATGTGTTTTAAATTTGTTTTAATAGTAATTTTTCAAGAATAAATTTTCTGTTTGTTGTCGTAAGGATATCCACAAATATATTTATGTATTTGAATTTAATTTGAAGACTTGAATCATTATGGATTAGATCAGTTTTATGTTCTTTTAGTTTAATTTTTCTGATAATTAGCTTGAAGTTGTTCATTCTTCAATTATATTTTGTTTCTACAAGTTAAGTATTGATAGGTGTTTATTAATAATATCATTGTAAGTCAATACAGAATACTTTTGTTTAACTAATATGGATAATATTTTCGCTCTCGATTGAGTTTGAGCTTCAACATCAAACAGTGTGTGTGTGAATAAAGGTAGTTTTAAGTGTACTGTACCCGAATTACCTACTGTACCTTTACCTGTTGTAATCCCCCGATGGTAGCTGGATCGCAGGACCTGAAAATTCCCGGCTAGAAAAACCCCCATAATCTACCAACAAGTGAAGGGGATAATAGGGTACAAGTTACTCCTAACAGAGGTGGCATTAAGAAAACCAAGACAAAAGAAAACTGCTCACATAACACGAGAATCAGTGAATAAGTCATCTCAGGAGTGTGGGAAACTCCAGAAATACCCAGCGATGGCCTTCTTAATGCGACTTTAGGGGCAGATGACCTCGTAGTTCCGCCCCTTAAAACAACAATAACTAACTAACATAATGCGACCTCCCATGACCTCTATAAATCATCACACCACATGATTATAATGAAATAGCAAATTTATTCAAGAAAAACTGACGTCAGACGAAGATGTCCAAGAATGGATTCAAAATGAAATATTATCCTCACAAATATAGCATCAGAAACAATGCGGCAAATCCAGCAAGCTGTCCCCATGGACTAGACTGCATAAATGCCCTATTCTCACAACATGACTTTAATATATACACAAGATGATCCAACAATGAAATAAAATCCCTAACGGATCATCAACACGGTCATTCCAATATTAGAGTTAATTACGCAAAGAAATATTACTCTTATGTACATATTTACAACATTATTAAACACCCTTAAGTGTATACGCATTAGAGGTTATCTCTGAGAAGATCCTCCCAGTCACAATGCAGATTTAGAGCTTCCAGAAGCACAATTGACTTGATTTTCTGTGTGAGACAGCTACAAGAAAAATGTAGAGAACAACAGAATCCACTCTTCTTAGTCTTTTATGACTTGGAAACGGCATTTGATTCGGTTCCAAGACCAGCCATGTGGGCGGTGCTGAAGCGGTTTGGCTGCCCTCAGCGTTTTGTAAATCTAATCAAGGCTCTCCATGATGGCATGACAGGTCAGGTTTGCCATCAGAATAAGATGTCCGATGAATTTCCTATTACCCATTGACTGAAACAATGCTGTGTACTGGCTCCAACGCTTTTCACACTGTACTTGGCTGCAATGCCTTATGATTCACCCACAAACATCCCAGGTGTGGAGGTCAAGTATCGTTTTGATGGAGGGCTTTTCAACCTAACTCGTCTCTGCTCCTTGAGGAAAACTCAGGTTACTAATGTTACTAAAATGTTGTATGCAGATGATGCTGCGTCGCCAGCTCTCACACCAGAAGAGCTGCAAGAGTCAGTTAATTGTTACAAAAGTGCATGTGATCGCTTTGGTCTTACCATAAATGTCAATAAGACTAAAGTCTTGGCACAACCTTCACCAGGCACACCTCTCCCTCAGTTCAATATCTCCATCTCAAATTTGCCATTAGAACAGGTAGACCACTTCTCATACCTGGGTAGTACCATTTCTGTGAGCTGTACCTGTGAGCAGGATGTGGATAAGAGAATTGGCGCAACCCATGCAGCATATGGACGATTAACGCACCGGGTCTTCATGAATAAAGATCTGTCCATGATTGCAAAGCTTATGGTGTTAAAAACAGTAGTCATTTCTACATTGTTGTATGGCTGTGAAACGTGGACCGTTTACCGACGCGATCTTAGGAAACTTGAGCGCTTCCACCTACAAAATCTTCGATCAATCCTGAGGATTAAATGGGAAGACCCCATTACCAATATTGCTGTTATTGAAAAGGCTCAAAGCAACAGAATAGAATCATCCATAATAGGTCACCAATTTAGATGGATTGGTCATGTCCATCGGATGGATGATGTGAGATTACCTCATCAAATGCTATATGGTGAGTTATGCTATGGCACCAGACCTCATGGTGGTCCTAAGAGGCGCTACAAGGACCAATTTAAGCAGACCCTGAAATTGACAGGTCTTGATTCACAAACCTGGGACATGCTGGCTGACCGCTCAACTTGGCGCCGTACCATCTCAGATACTGTAAACACGTTTGAAAGGGATCGACGCTGGAAAAGTCACAACATGGCGGACGTATGTATTGTGTGCTCTGAGAAATTTAAAGCGAATCAAAGGAAATTAAAGTGTAAGAAGTGTTGTAAATCGTGCCATATGAGTGGAGTATGTTTAAAAATGCAGAAACATGAGATCGAGCATCTGGAGACTCTCCCAAGGAAGGATCGGACATGGGTATGTGCATCGTGTGAATCGGCGTCAGTTGATCACAACCAACACACGTCTGTAGAATCATCATTTGACAGTTCTATTACATCCAAATTTGATATAATTCTTCGTAAACTTAACGATTTAGAAATGGTAAACACCGAATTGAAAACCTCAGTCCAATTCGTCAGTGATAAATTTGACGAGTTTTCTATCGAAATGGGCAGGATGCAAACGGAAATTAAAGCCGTTACTGCAGAGGTTCAGAGTGTTAAGGGATCTAGTGTAAAGCTCCGGGAAGATGTATCAAGCCTGAAAACTGATGTTGAGGAATTGAAACAGTACTCGAGAGCGAACAATCTGAAGATTACAGGTGTTCCTTTCACGCAAGATGAAAACCTTGTGAATATCATGGTGAAGATAGGCAATATTCTGGATGTGCCTATTCAGGAACAGAACATTGACACCATTCATAGGGTGTCATCCTACAATAAAAATTCTCCAAAGCCCATCGTTGTGCGTTTTGTTCAGAGAACCAGGAAGGATGCTCTTCTAGTAGCTGCTAGACGCCTCAAGAAATTGAGCACTTGTCTGCTAGGATTTCGTGGCCCTCGGGTTAATATCTACCTGAATGAACATTTGACCCCGTACAACGAGACCCTGTTTAAGAAAGCTCGCGAAGCAAGAAATATGGGACTAGAAAGGGTATTTGTCCGGCAATGCAGAATTCTGGCAAAAATTTCAGCCAATTCCTCAGAGGTGTTTACTATTAAGACGGAGCAGGACATTGACAAACTACTTGCGATCGTTAGATCACGATCATAGAATGATAATGTACAATCCATATTGCAGACTTATCAGTAAATTATGAGTGAATTACAATGGAGATGATATTTCGAGTGTGGTAAATTCATTTCTTCACTAAGTTCTATCCCATCTTTGAGGATAATGTACCTTAATGCTAGAAGCTTACGTAATGGGAAATTAGAGGTGATTGCTGATCGACTGGATGCTATTCAGAATGTAGATTTTGTTATCATTTTTGAGACGTGGCTGTCTGCAGACAATGGTGAATGTATCTTCTATAATATTTCAGGTTATGAGGCTTTTCATTCATTTAGACATTCTACCTCAAAAGATGGAGGTGGTGGAATTGCCATCTATGTAAAAAGTAACTGTTGGCAATGCAAACTGATATATAATATACAGAAAGATCATAATATCCTATTATTTCTAGGTCAGGGCTGAGCTACATCATTTTGGCTGTTTATAATCCTCGGGTGTCTAACTGGTATCATACAAGTGCAGACTTAGAAATGATTCTTGATAACATAAAACACAGGAATGTAATTGTTGCTGGTGACTTTAATATAAATACTCTCCGTCATGATGACTTGATTAATAATTATAAATGTTTCATGCATAGCTATGGTCTTATCTCCTGCAACACTGTATATCCCACCAGAATTAGTCATAATAGCCCACTGATTGATCATTTCCATTGCTGCATAAAAATAAGTAATTGGAGAGTAGATAATATTATTGATGATATCAGTGATCATAATACATTGCTTTTCTCTTTAGACTCCTCAAAAACAGCAACCAATAATCCAAATGTACCAAAAACTTACAAATACTCACATATTGATTATACATTTGCCCTAAACTATTATGAAAGCCATACTTTTGATTTAGTAGAGGATGATGTTAATGCATCATACACAGCCTTAACTACATTTATCCAAGATGGTCTAGTCTGTGCAAGTACAGTTAGAACTGCTCAGCGTAGGAATAATAACTATCCCCTGAATCCCTGCTGCACACCAGAACTTGTTGCATTGTGAAAGCAAAAATCACATAGTTACAACAAATTAAAAAAGTTCCCCGATAATACAATAATAAAAGAAGAGTACAGGGTTTACTGTAATAGAATAACAGCATTGGGAAGATCACTAAAAATACATATTATGATAATACATTTCAAAATAACATACACAATTCAAAACGTACTTGGCAAATTATCAATGAAGTTTTAAATAAACCCTCAAATACAACATCTGATATTAAAATTATAAATGTAAATAATAGGTACATAGAAGACAAAATTGAGATCTGCAATGTTCTGAACGAATACTTTGTGTCAGTTCCTGCCACATTATCTTCTAACATTATTCCATTACCGGAGCGAACAGCAACAATCATTGAAGGTTCTAATTCATTCTTCATAGAACCTTGCTCCCCACAAGAAGTATCTGATATCATTAACAATCTTAAGATAACCAACACCTCCTATGATGGCATAACTAGTAAACTACTTAAGACTTGCAACCGTGCTCTCTCAGGACCCATCTCAAAATTTGTCAACCGCTCACTAGTCAATGGTATCGTCCCAGATCCCCTTAAAATTGCTCGTGTTGTACCCATATATAAACAGAATGACAGGTCAGATCCTGGTAATTATAGGCCCATTTCAGTACCATCTGAATTATCAAAAATCTTAGAAATAATTATGAAAACAAGGCTTTTGAGGTATCTAGAGAAATGCCATTATTTTTCTGAATTTCAGTATGGATTTCGCGAGAAGGCTGGGTGAATTCTGCTATTGTTGATATCATAATCGAATTACAAAACAATATAGATAACGGGAATAAATCTGCTGGATTCTTTATTGATTAAAAAAAAAGGCCTTTGATACTGGGAGTCATCCACTGCTTGTATATAAACTGGAGAAGGCGGGTGTGAGAGGTGTGGCATTGTTGTGGTTTAAACATTACTTGGCAAACAGGCAACAATTTGTAAAATAAATAGGAACTAATAGAAGTAACTTACAAAGGGTAGCGTATGGTGTGCCCCAGGGATCTATTCTTGGGCCGATTCTATTCCTCATATACATAAATGACATAACCTTATGCCCTTTTAAGGGTAGATTATCTCTCTTAGCTGACGATACTTCGTTGTTTTACTTCTTTAAATCTGACAAGGAGATTATATCTGATATCCAGCATGACTGTTATGTCTTGGAGGAATGGCTAAGAATGAATCTGTTAACACCTAATTACTCAAAAACTGTCTGCATGATGTTCCATAAATGTGAATATGTTTTAAATGCAAAATCAAATATCTCTTTTGGTACTACCAGACTTAAGTGGGTGAAGGAGGTTAAATACCTTGGCTTGACAATAGACAATACTCTTTCTTGGGCATCACATATAACGAATCTAAAAAATAAAATCTCAGCTTTAGTTGGAATCTTTGCTAAAATAAAGTTTTATGTAACAACACAGACACTACGCGTAATATACTTCGCAATGATTCAGTCTCGGCTCTCATACCTATGTTTCAACTGGGGAAGAGCCTCACAAACTAATTTGAATAATCTGGAGGTTCTACAAAACAGGGCTCTAGGATCAATGTATGGGTTCCATCGTTTATACCCTCGCTGTAGAATGTACACTGAAACTAATATATTGCCGTTGAAACTGCTTGTATCTTTCAACTCTACTTTAATTATTTATAAAATATTGCATAGCCTCCGTGGCTTAGGCGGCAGCACGCCAGCCTCTCACCGCTGGGTCCGTGGTTCAAATCCCGGTCACTCCATGTGAGATCTGTACTGGACAAAACGGAGGCAGACAGGTTTTTCTCCGGGTACTCCGGTTTTCCCTGTCACAATTTCATTCCAGCAACACTCTCCACTATCATTTCATTTCATCTGTCATTCATTTAATCATTGCCCCAGAGGAGTGCGTCAGGCCTCGGCAGCCGGCACAGTTCATATCCTCGCCGCTAGATGGGGGCTTCATTCATTCATTCCATTCCTGACCTGGTCGGAGACTGGAAGCAGGCTGTGGATTTTCATTTTTTCATAGTCTCATGACCACAAACACTACATTCTCTTTCGTTAATGAAATTCACATGCACTGCACAAGACAAAAAATAAGTTACATGTAGTCAGCAATAGAACGACTAAATTTAGAGTCAATGCACTGCAGCACTCGCTCATCTCAGTGTTCAACCTGGTACCACTTGATCTAGCAAGAATCTCTCAAATTGGGCCATTTCGTGTAAAGTTGAAAAAGTACTATTTGCTGACTCTGAATGTATAATAATGTATGTATAATAATTTACTCTAAATGTATAATAACTTACTCTTGTGATACCACATTATTCCAAATAATCTTTATCTTTTATGTTTATCAACACTAATTGACACATAACTTCAAAGCATGCTCATTAGCTTATAGTCTCATTTCTCCAATTATATTGTACCGCTTTTTCCTTGGTCATGTACTGTGTCAAAAGCGTCGCTTTGAATACACTTCAATTGCTTATTTGAATACTGTACTCTACATGTATTATAATTTAGCATATGTATAGTTAGTCCGTCATCTATGTAATGAACTATGTACTGTTCCCCACGACAGAGCTCTGCTCTCGGGAATCTTTTTCTAGACAAATAAAATAGACAAATAAATTAATTAACAAATGAAGAGGCCAAGCGTCAAGCTAGGAAACTTCGAGCAGCCCAACCACGTCCTCCTCCAGCAATACTATGTGACTTGTGTGGACGCTTGTTTCATGCCAAGATTGGACTCGTTAGTCACCGTAAACACATCCACAAACTGGACTGAACGAATAGATTTATACTCGGATTCGAGTTAAAGCCGATGATGATGATACGCATTAGACTTCTTATTCATGCACCCTCCATGTGTGCTATCATCATATATTTTATAACTTTAGAATATCCTTGTTGTAATCCGGTTCATCAACCGAGCAATTAAGCTGAGAATTATTATTATTATTATTACTCTTTGTTACTCTTAAATAGACGTCATCACAGGAACAATTAACTAGGGATGAAAAGAGAAAATTAGGAGGCCTTATTATCAGTTCACCAAAACTGGAATCATAATCTCACCAACCAACAACAATTACGAAGGGCTTTGATAATTATGATCATTCATAAACATATTAGTACGGCCTAATCCAACTAAGATACTGTAACACTTTTATAGTCACACATGACATCGACGATTTCTTATACATGTGGATTATACCAACAACTTTACGAAGAATATTCCTTTGAATATATTTTATGCATTTTGCTCCCATTAGCACAACAAATTCACCTTTACTTCAATAAGTACTCAATTATATATTACCACTAGCAGGTACCCGCGGCTTCGCTCGCGTCATAGTCGGGTCATATTGTTATTCAATGAAATGCAGGTTTAACCCCGTTACACCCCTTTAGAACATGAATATCCAAAAATCCTTCCTTAGTGGACGTTTTTTCTTCCAGAATTTCACCCCTCCCCATGGGCCCCTTAAATTGGATTTATGAAAAATCGGTCGAACATCTATTTATTTATATATTTATTTATTTATTTATTTATTTTTAAGCTGTTTTTTTCGCTGAGTTTCAAACTTCTCACTATGTCGTTTAAGAACTACACGCTCCGTTAGGAAACTTTCAACCCCCACTTTCCATCCCATTCACCTTATAATATACACCACATCGAAAAACCATAAAACATGTGTCAGCTTATTTTTAATGATTAGTTTATATGCCAAATATCACATCCACAAATGAAACCACTCGTGAGATATTGTTATTCAATAAAATGCACGTTTACCCCCTTAACACCCCTTTAGAACCTGAATATCCAAAAATCTTTCCTTAGTGGTCGTTTTCGACATACAACGAACATATCCCTAAAATTTCATGTTTCTAACTTCAATAATTTTGGCTGGGCAATGATGAGTGTGTGAGTCAGTCAGGACTTTTTTTTCCATTTATTTTTGAGAATTTCACCCCTTCCCATGAACCCCATAAATTGAATTTATGAAAAGAAAACGTTCGAACACCTATTTACTTATTTTAAGCTGTTTTTCCCCCTGAGTTTGATGAGCGAGTAAGTGAGTAAATCAGGACACTTTCTTTCCTGTCTTTCTCCCAGAATTTCACCCCTCCCCATGGGCCCCTTAAATGGATATATGAAAAAACGGTCCAACACCTATTTATTATATTTAAGCTGTTCTTCCCTCCTGAGTTTGAGGAGTGGGTGTATTAATCAGTTAGAACACTTTCTTTCCTGTTATTTTCCCGGAATTTCACCCCTCTCCAAGGGCCCCTTAAATTGGGTTTATGAAAAAACAAGATGTTCAGTAAAGAACATATAGCCTACTTTCTCCTAAATGCATGGGTATTGTTATAACTCTTTGTCCTTTTCAAGGAGTATGATTGAATGTTGGTTGTAGTAGCTTATTGAAATACAACGTGCTATAGGGATATTAAACATGAATATGAGGTGCCCTTTGCTAGTGCTACCTCTGTACCAAATTTCGTTCAATTCGGTTTCACCGTGTTTGAATTGATAGGGGGAATCGATTTGCACACATACTTGGCCACCATCTGCAAACTATTGGGCTGATGTTCTTGCAGTTTGGTCTGAATATGTTTCCCACATAAGGATATGGTGTTGCAAAATTTGGTAGAGACTAGATTATTAGGTTGGTCGTAATTACATTTTAGCTTTTAACATTTGGGTGGCCGCGATTACGTTTCCGTCAAGATAGCGGTGATATAAAACATGACACTGAGGTGCCCTTTGCTAGTGCTACCTCTGTACCAAATTTCGTTCCATTCGGTTTCACCGTGTTCGAATTGATAAGGGGAATCGATTTTCACACAAAGATGGCCGCCATCCGCAAAATATTAGGCTGATGACCTATTAGTTTGGTCAAAGGATGCTCCCTCCATAAAGGTATGTTGTTGCTAAATTTGCTAGAGATCGGATGATTAGGCTAATCGTAATTTGATTTAAGCTTTGAACATTTGTGTGGCCGCCATTACGTTTCTGTCAATATGGCGGCGATATAAATCATGACACTGAGATGCCCTTTGCTAGTGCTATCTCTGTACCAAATTTCGTTCCATTCGGTTTCACTGTGTTTGAATTAATAGGGAGAATCGATTTTGACACAAAGATGGCCGCCATCCGCAAACTATTAGGCGAATGACCTATTAGATTGGTCAAATGATGCTCTCTCCATAAAGGTATGTAGTTGCAAAATTTGGTAGAGATCAGATGATTAGGTTAATCGTAATTTGATTTAAGCTTTGAACATTCGTGTGGCCGCCATTACGTTTCAGTCAAGATGGTGGCGATATAAAACATGACACTGAGGTGCCCTTTGCTAGTGCTACCTCTGTACCAAATTTCGTTCCATTCGGTTCCACCGTGTTCGAATTAATAGGGGGAATCAATTTTGACATAAAGATGGCCGCCACCCGCAAACTATTAGGCTAATAACCTATTAGATTGGTCAAAGGATGCTCCCTCCATAAAGGTATGTAGTTGCAAAATTTGGTAGAGATCGGATGATTAGGTTAATCGTAATTTGATTTAAGCTTTGAACATTCGTGTGGCCGCCATTACGTTTTAGTCAAGATGGTGGCGATATAAAACATGACACTGAGGTGCCCTTTGCTAGTGCTACCTCTGTACCAAATTTCGTTCCATTCGGTTCCACCGTGTTCGAATTAATAGGGGGAATCAATTTTGACATAAAGATGGCCGCCACCCGCAAACTATTAAGCTAATAACCTATTAGATTGGTCAAAGGATGCTCCCTCCATAAAGGTATGTAGTTGCAAAATTTGGTAGAGATCGGATGATTAGGTTAATCGTAATTTGATTTAAGCTTTGAACATTCGTGTGGCCGCCATTACGTTTCTGTCAAGATGGCGGCGATATAAAACATGACACTGAGGTGCCCTTTGCTAGTGCTACCTCTGTACCAAATTTCGTTCCATTTGGTTTCACCGTGTTTGAATTAATAGGGGGAATTGATTTTCACACAAAGATGGCCGCCATCCGCAAACTATTAGGCTAATGACCTAGTTATTTGGTCAAAGGATGCTTCCTCTATAAAGGTATGTTGTTGCAAAATTTGGTAGAGATCGGATGATTAGGTTAATCGTAATTTGATTTAAGCTTTGAACATTTGTGTGGCCGCCATTACGTTTCCGTCAAGATGGCGGCGATATAAAACATGACACTGAGGTGTCCTTTGCTAGTGCTACCTTTGTACCAAATTTCGTTCAAATCGCATTCACAGTGTTCGAATTGATAGGGGGGGACAGACATTCGGAGTACACACACTCACACACACACACACACAGACACACACACACAGACTCACACACACATACACACACACAGACAGACACACTTTTTTCGCCCTGTGTTGATCTCATAAGTCTACTTTCATTTTTTGCAAAAATCGAAAGTAGGCTAAAAACGGTTGAACACCTATTTACTTATATTTTAAGCTGTTTTCTTTCGCTGAATTTCAAACTTCTCGCCTATTTCGTTTAAGAGATACACGCTCCGTTAAGAATCCTTCAACCCCCAATTTTCACCCCTTTCACCCCATAATATACACCACATCGATAAACCCTTAGACATACGTCTGCTTATTTTTAATGATTAGATTATATGCCGAATATCATATCCACAAGGAACAACTCATGAGGTATCGTTATTCAATGAAATGCAGGTTTACCCCCCTTGACACCTCTTTAGAACTCGAATAAACAAAAATCCTTCCTTAGTTGACGTTTTCGACATACAGCGAACATATTCCCAGAATTTCATGTTTCCAACATTAATAGTTTTCGCTGGGCGTGATGAGTGAGTGAGTCAGTCAGGACATTTTCTTTCAATTATTTTACCCAGAATTTCACCCCTTCTCATGGGCCCCTTAACTTGGATTTACGAAAAAACGCTCGAACACCTATTAACTTATTTTTTAAGCTGTCTCTTTCCCCTGAGTTTGATGAGTGAGTTAGTCAGTCAGTTAGGACACTTTCTCTCCTTTTTTTTTTCAGAATCTCACACCAACCCATTGGCCCCTTAAATTGAATTTATAAAAAAAACGATCGAACACCGATTTACTTATTTTTAAAGCAGATTTTTTTCCGCTGAATTTTAAAATTCTCGCCTATGTCGTTTAAGAGATACACGCTCCGTTAGGAATCCTTCAATCCCCACTTTTCACTACTTTAACCTTATAATATACACCACATCGAAAAACCCTTAGACACATGTCTGCTTCTTTTTAATGATAAGTTTATATGCCGAGTATCACATCCACAAATGAAACCACTCTTGAGATATTGTTATTCAATAAGACCCCTTTAGAACCTGAATATCCGAAACTCCTCCCTTAGTGTACGGTTTTGACATATAACGAACATATCCCCAAAATGTTATGTTTCTAACTTCAATAATTTTGGCTGGTTGATGATGAGTGAGTGAGCCAGTATATTTTCTTTCAATATTTTTTTCCAGATTTTTACCCCTCTCCATGAACCCCTTAAATTTTATTTATGATAAAAAACTGTCGAACATTTATTTACTTATTTTTAAGCAGTTTTCCCCCCTTAGTTTGAGGAGTGAGTGAGTCAATCAGTTAGGACTCTTTCTTTCCTGTTCCCCCCCCTAGAAATTCGCCCCTCCCCATGGGCCCCTTTAATTGGATTTATGAAAAAAAAGGTCGAACACCTATTTACTTATTTTTTAAGCTGATATTTTCCGGTGAGTTTCAAACTTCTCGCCTATGTCGTTTAAGAGATAGACGCTCCGTTTGGAATCCTTCAACCCCCACTTTTCACCCCTGTCACCACATAATATACACCACATCGAAAAACCCTCAGACACGTGTTTTCTTATTTTTAATGATGAGTTTATATGCCGAGTATCACATCCCCCAATGAAACCAATCGGGAGATATTGTTATTCAATGAAATGCAGGTTTAACCCCCCTTAAGACCCCTTTAGAACCTGAATATCTGAAAATCCTCCCTTAGTGGACGGTTTTGACATACAATGAACATATCCCCAAAATGGCTGGGCAATGATGAGTGAGTGAGTTAGTCAGGACATTTTCTTTCAAATTTGTTTTTTTTTTTCTTCAGAATTTCACCCCTCCCCATGAACCCCTTAAATTGGATTTATGAAAAAAAAAACTATCGAACACCTATTTAATTATTTTAAGCAGTTTTTCTCCCTTGAGTTTGATGAGTGTGTCAGTCAGTCAATCAGTTAGGACATTCTCTTTCCTGTTTTTATCCCCCCAGAATTTCACCCCTCCCCATGGGCCCCTTAAATTGGATTTATGAAAAAACGCTCAAACACCTATTCACTAATTTTTTAAGCTGATTTTTTTCCGCTGAGTTTCAAATTCCTCGCCTATGTCGTTTAAGAGATGCACGGTCCGTTAGGAATCCTTCAACCCCCACTTTTCACCCCTTTCACCTCATAATATACACCACATCGAAAAACCCTCAGACACGTGTCTTCTTATTTTTAATGATGAGTTTATATGCCGAGTATCACATCCCTCAATGAAACCAATCCGGAGATATTGTTATTCAATGAAATGCAGGTGTACCCCCTTAACACCCCTTTAGAACATGAATATCAAAATATCCTTCCTTAGTGGGCGTTTTTGACTTATAACGAACATATCCCCAAAATTTCATGTTTCTAACTTTAATAGTTTTGGCTGGGCCATGATGAGTCAGTCAGTCAGTCAGTCAGTCAGTCAGTCAGGACACTTATTAGCCTACTTTCGATTTTTGCAAAAAATGAAAGCAGACTTATGAGATCAACACAGGGCGAAAAAAAAGTGTGTCTGTCTGTGTGTGTGTATGTGTGTGTGTGAGTCTGTGTGTGTGTGTGAGTGTGTGTACTCTGAATGTCTGTCCCCCCTATCAATTCGAACACGGTGAATGCGAATTGAACGAAATTTGGTACAAAGGTAGCACTAGCAAAGGACACCTCAGTGTCATGTTTTATATCGCCGCCATCTTTACTAAAACTGAATGGCGGCCACTCAAACGTTCAAAACGTAAAATCAAATAACGACTAACCAAATCATCCAATCTCTACCAAATTTGGTAACAACATACCTTCGTATAGGATGCGTCTTGTGACCAAACTACAAGGTCGTCCGCCATACCATTTCAGGATGGCGGCCGTGCGAATTATGCAAACTTTATAATCCATATCATGGGACCCACCAGTTCCGATTATCGAGCCGAGAATCGTTTTAACTGTTCTAAAGGAAGAGCCACGTACGAAATTAAAAGTTTATTTTGTAATACTATAGTGCAGACGTGATTTTAAAAAGCTCAGCTGATTCATTAATAAGACAAGATGGCAGCGGATATCTTGTGCCTGACTTATATTTCACTAATTTGAGTATTGAATGCAATATAGCGTACTGATAAAAAATAAATAAACTTTGTATGAAATGCTTTATATATAAATAATATACTCCAGTGATGAAATCGTTTAGTATAAATCATTATTTGCTAACAAGTTCTATGTAAGTCATTTTAAATAGAACGGTATTCGTTGACACAATTAGCTCAGTGGTAGAGCGATAGCCTGTCGCTCAGATTCCTATGGTTCAAACCCGATCAGAGCTAGTTTTTTTGCTTGAAATGTTATATGTTTATTGTTTTGTAATGACTCAGATGTTTTAAAATTAAGCGTTATATTGTGCAAATTATGGTGTAAAATATATATTTAATTAAAACATAATTCGCCAGCAGATTTACTCGAGACATCTAGCTGCCAAAAAGGTAACTTCCAGATTTTATTGAAAAGTTTCTTCTTCTGGCCGCTAGAATGCACTCGCTCTGTTAGGATTATATTGTTCGATATTTCACCACTAGATGTCCCGACTAGTCTACGTGGGGATCCATTGATTACTATACCATTATCATTCTATGCGCATCGAATTTGAAGAATGACAAGTTGATACTACGATACATTTTAACTTTTTATTTTAAAGGGTTTGTAACAGCCTATTTTGCGTTACTTGAAAATGTTATTAAGCGTTATATTGTCCACATTATGGTGTAAAATATATATTTAATTAAAACATAATTCGCCAGCAGATTTACTCGAGACATCTAGCTGCCAAAAAGGTAACTTCCAGATTTTATTGAAAAGTTTCTTATTCTGGCCGCTAGAATGCACTCGCTCTGTTAGGATTATATTATCGAAAATATCCACATAGTTTGTATACACACGTCTCTGTAGGGTCATGGAAAGATTTGTTAATTCAATTAGGGTTGTGAAAGCCATGCACAACCAGACGTGTAAAGACATGCCTCAACTCAAAGTTGGATGTTGCCCACGGCAGGTCGTAATAATAATAATAATAATGTTATTGGTTTTACATCCCTTTTAACTACTGCTGCTTTTAGAGACACCGGGGTGCCGGAATTTTGGCCCGAAGGGGATCTTTAACGTGCCAGTAAATGTACTGACACGGCTCCCTCGCATTTGTGCACCCTCAAATGCCAGCTGACTGCGCCAGGATACGAACCTGCAACCTAGGGCCCAGCAAGCGAGAACGTTACCGCTGAGCCACGCCGCCAGTCCGGTCGATTATGTCTCCAGATCCATAACATTCTTGATATACTTCTTATCTTTCTTTCTTTCTTCAATGATGGTAGCAGTTTTTATCTAGGTCGTGGCGTTTGGTAGAGGTAAATCGTTTCTAAGGTCTTCAACAAAGAATAGTTCTATTATACTCTTTGATAATAACAACGAGTTATAACTATACTCATACATTTAGGAGAAAGTAGGCTATATGTTCTTTACTGAACATCTTGTTTTTATATAAGAGATTAACATCCATTGATGTTTAATACTCATATGTCACCCTCGTGGTGATCATTAAATTCAATTACAGGTATCTAGTGAACACGAGGGGCTTATGCTGACTGATATCGAACGTGGATCTCAGAGATTGTGATCTCAGTATAAAGGTTCCACCAGGGAACGAACCCGAGATCTGCTGAGGGAGTTTCATGGTTAAAAAAAACCTAGAGAAAAGTGTATATTAAATCACTGGTGTGATTCCAGTTGATAATGACATTATTTATTAAAATAATGCAGGAAATTGAACGAAATACAGCATTATTAGACTACTTGAAGTAGGCTATACTGGACTTGGAGCACGGAAAGTGCAGAGTTTGACGTTTAACTAATTGGCCCAGAATTGTGGGAGGTGCAGCATGGAGCCACGTCCATCTTGCTGACCTCGTTATGTCGTCTGGAGGAGGTTGGGGGCCTGAATAATGACCCAGTTTTTCCCCGACTGAAAATGGATGGAAGAAGGGGGTGGGAAGATCCCAAGGAAAATCATTGATTACTCATGATTGGAGTAACACAATGATATGAGAGTGGCACACAGATGAATCTTTAGCCAGGAGGCTAATTTTAGAGCCTTTAATCTGCGAAATTGACGCATATTTAACGAAGTGCGGAAGAACAGGGACTATGGTTGTTCGCGGCTTGGTTCTAACGAGGTTGCCAGGGATTCCCAGGGAGATAGCGTCCCCACGCTATGGAGAAAGGAATTAATATTAATTAATTGGCCGAGCGATTCTTCAGCACGCAGACAGTTCTGGGATCAGTGAAGGAAAAGGAACCCGATGAGCATGGTTTCGAGACCAGAATCGTGCTGAGAGAGGAGTCGAGATTTCGCGGGAAAATTTAGCTCTACTTTTCGTGGGAATCCAATATAAGGGAGTCGACCCTTGGCAGAGTCTCAGTCTAACCTCAGTCTTACGCAGTTTTGAAGCCAGTCATCACGCCAGGCGCACGCCAGTGTTGCAGCCAGTCTTAACGCAGTTTACACAGTTGGACATAGTTTGTCACCGAGAGTCGCAAACAGTCGTCGCTACACAGTTTTTGTAAACAGTACGAACAATGTGTGTTCACTTAGGAAGCAACGTGTGAGGTAAGTTGCAGAACTGTTGTAAATAATAATCTATGTAAAGTTATGCACAGTGTTAAGCGCAATGTATAAATTATTGACTGATCGTACATGTCTAATTACGATGGAATGCGCTAAAAGAAACCTTACGAAGCAGTTGGTAATGTCTTTGAATACCAAATAATAACGCTCAGGACGGAAGTTAGCATATTTATGCGAATCAGGAAGCTTACCGTAGGAGTATGGATAAACTGTTGGTGAATTCCGAGGGCAAGCGAACCAGACTTTCAATCAGGAATTGGTAGGAGTACGGGAGATGCCTTCGACACCTGCAATTTTGGATATCTTTGCTAGGGAATTTCAACCAAGGAAAAGTGTACGGAGTGACGTGTGTTATGTAAATTATATGTGAAATGTCTTTTAAATTAATAGTTTAATAAGTGTTTTAAAGTGTCATGTGTGTTGGAAGCAATAGCTTCGTTATAGAAATGCAAAGTGTCGTGTGGTTAACGAAAAATATGTGTCAGAAAATGTGTGTATTCGAGATGAAAATGTCGCACTAATCTGCATATGGCAGGCGACCAGGAAGGATGTGAGTGGTTGGATCCACCGTGACGAAGCCTTAAGATATGTAAGTACCCCACAAATTATGTTCAAGTAGAGGTATAGGCCACTGCATGTAGTGTGAGTTCAGAATTATAAAGATGCCAGTAAGAATTAGAGTAGGAGATGACTCTCCAAGTTTACTCATTATTATGTTGATTTTAATAGATTTGAGATGTTATTTTGCATCAGTGAGTGGATTAATCGTTACCACTTGTAATTGAAAATGGCAAATCAGTTATGTAATTGTCACGAACATGGTTGTTCGATTTGTAAGATGAGTTGTGTCGGATTTTGGTAAATTTATGTCAGTGAGAATAATAATAATAATAATAATGAATATAAAGGTATGAATGAACGCATCAGGCAAAATTTTGTAAACAAGAGATATTTACGCTAAAGGGCAAGACTTATCGATCCAAGCAGTAAGATTATACAGTAAGATTACGTTACGGGATTAAGAAAAGAGTTTGATAGCAGAATATATTGTATTAATGGGAATATAATTATGCCAGGAAATGGAAGAGCTTTTAGTGAATTGAATTTGCAGCTTATGTGAAAAGCTTATAGAGTAATGGATAGATTCTCTTGGTAATTATAGGATGCAGATCATAGCATTAGGAGGGACCAGGGTATCTATTCTTCGTATGAAATCTCGTATGCCGTGGGCGTAATGAGAGATGTGCTATATGCCAGAGCGTATATAGTGATATTGACCCTAGCCCTGATGATGGATATTTGGAATGTTCCGGGTTCGAATCCCGTGATAGGTGGGAGGAAAACAATGGACACCTCTTGCACACTATCTGATTCCCCGAGAACTATTTGTTGAGTGATTCGGCTCGTTGAAGCGAATCCCAGACGGCAGCATGGGCTGGCCGCAATATTTGTCAAAGATACCGGTTACCTAATGGGCTAATGTGTTATGAATCTCGTGCCTTCAAGTTGAAATGGGCCTAGTTTGGAGCCAATTATTATATCCTCAGTGTAGGAGTAAATGTGAAAGCTCATCCAGAACCTATTTGCATAATATTCAGTTTAAATCCATTGAGATATGTGTGTCACTGGGACCACAGTATTTGTCTGTTAAAATCATTTACTGCTTAGCGAGAGAAAGCCTTCAGACAGTGAAGCGAGGGTGAGGTAATGTAGGACCTCACTCCACTTCTATTGTGCACCGGCCGCTCGGGACGAGGGTGCGGACGGTCAAGGGAACCGTGAAAACGAGTCTTAAAGGAACAGATTTTAGACCCTGTTAATGACATGAAATGAAACATTGTTATATTGAGTAATAAAGTCATGTGGTTTAAGAACACATTGATAATTATAGATTGTCCTGATGGTTCATAATTTTAGCTATCTAACGAATGGTTAAAACAAAAAAAAAGGAAGCTTGTAGTTTAACGTGACCGTTAATCTTGAGATCATGAGCCACGGGACCTCCTTTTTACGTGGAATCCGAACCACAGGACATGGCATTTTAACGAATGGTTAGACGATGCATTTGTACTGTCACTGACATCTGTTTCTGAAGTGGGTTACCAGATGCCACAGGCTACTCGCGCAAAGGTAGTTTAATAGTACCGTCCGACACAGCGTAAATTAATGGTTTTAACATGAAATCACACACGGCATGCAGTGGAACTATATAAATAGAGGAAGTGTAGGGGTAGCTTACATAATTATGGAGTTGTACGTAGACTGCTGTGCAACACCAGAATAGGCTAATGCATGTAAAGCCTTTGGTGGGAAGAGAAAGATCAAAACACACACACGATACACATTATTGTCAAATTAAGACAAGGTTCAAGGAATAATTAATTTTGTTGAATTAATGAAGTCACATTGGATGACAGAAGAATTAAAGTACAGTTTGTTTCTGAAGTTGTATGTGCATCAGCGCACTAGAGTACTTTTTAAAGTTCACATAAGGGTAAAGGTTTGTGTTATAATATGATTTTATTATGATAATATTATGTTCATATTTGTGGATTGTGGAAATCATTTTTGTTTGTTTTATTTTTGTGGTTGTGGGATTTGTTTTGTTTGTGTGAAGCCATGAATTTTTACAGAATTAAAATTTTAGAATAGAGTTGTGCCTTATCATTGTAGAGTTGATACCTTTTAGCCTCAAATCCAAAATATGCAACTGCTACAGTGGGAGAACGGTACACGCTCGAGCCCTGATGCTAGCTGGAGGCAGAAGCATATTTTCCATCGAGATTACTCACATGGGTACACTAGTTATGTCTAGGCCTTCGCTCATAAAATTATGTTATTTAAATTATACCACATCATAGCACTACATTCCTATCATATGTGGCTCATAGATAAATTCCACTGGATTACAAAAAGACTTGCCTCACAGAATTACACTCATTGTCACGTATATCATACAGGTATATCATCCACTCTTAAAATTAACCCTGGGATTGGTGTCTAAAAGAATGAATGTTCGTTCGAAAATTCTCATGTCAAAAGAAAATGCGTAGAATACTCATATGAATGAGCTGAATGATGGATATAAATCCTAACTCAAGTAAATATGACCTACATGCACGCAGTACACGTGGTTGGTAATGAAGTAGAAGTCAAAATTGATCAGTCTTAAAATAGGATCATTCCATTCAAATGAATTCAAAATGTCAGAACTGGTCCTACGCCATGAATCCAGGTAACGACTGAGGTTAGCGGCTGTTGATCCATTAGAAGCCAGAAGTATCATTGATCCTTCATCAGAGAAAGAATATCCTAACATATGAGAACGATCAAACTTCTCATCCTAAATATACACCAAATAATTAATTTCAAAACATCAAAGTGGGTTTTCAATCTTCAGAGAACACAACTATCGAACACAAACTATAGTGTGAATGTCAATTTCGAGTCTAAGTTCGTATAAACTATCAAAAGTATCTACAATGTTCAACAAGAAGTTCCGTGACGAACTAATGAGCCTACTTTTCTTAAAGCTTAAAATTCATGCCAATGATTAATCTATAAGGTGCGTTCAAAAAGTAACGAGCCGGAGGCTGTAATGCGCAAACCGGTGACGACATCGGATAATCGTGGCGTGTGTAACGAGATGTGGTTCCGACCAGAGCATGGAAGGTCACAGCCCGCTAGAGGGCACGATTATCATGGTTGTAAGCACAAAATTACGCACGCACTTGTCACTCCCGGTATTTAAAAGTTGCCTCAACCGAGATACTAATAGATCTGTCTTCCCTTCCTTGGCAGCAAATCACAGGAAAACTCTATTTCCCCCACTCCTGCGTGGGATATATCGATGTTATGTATGCTGACACAATATTAACACAGTTCATTTCTTTTACAGATTTAATTTCCACGGAAGTATGCATGCATTACATCCGTGCTATCTAAAGGTAATCTCATATGCATATTAGACAACATAAATAGGTCTCAATTTCAAGTAACAAGAATCCACACTTCTCAAGTGGTCGTTTCAATAGACATGTCAATCTTTATCGATCGCTATCTGCACCTTCAAAGCGGAACTTGCTTCGCGTGCGCTCGGGGAAGAGTCTTTGGGCATTCGGAGCTCCCCGGAAATGCTGCTAGGCACCGAGTCAGCTGCTAGCTACATAATAAAAACTGGATCACTGGCTTCCCGCTGTGTTGACACGCTGAAAATGTACCGCAATTTGGACCATAAAATACCGGTACAGTAACATGCATTATTTAAATTTATTAGATAGATGAATATACAACAAAATGATTGCAAATTTTACAACCACCGAAATTCGATGTGTATGGTTGTCTACCCCTTATTATTCTCGTTTTACAACGCAGTAGGGGATAAGATGCGATGAAAGTATTTGTGGCGGATGGTTTTCAATGCCGGATGCCCTTCCTGACGCCAACCTCATGAGAGAAATTAATGAGAGGTGAAATGAATGATGGTGAATGAAACTGGCAAGGATGTAGAAGGAAGCGGCCGTGGCCTGTCAGAAGGTACTATCCCTGCATTTTCCTGGAGTTGAAATTTAGAAAACCACGGAAAACCATTTCAAAGACGGCTGACGGTGGGGCTTAAACCCACGTCTATCGAGTCCCATGACCTAGCACTGCGCGTTAGCGGGCGTTGGTGGAAATTCGGTGTGTATTTAATAATAATAATAATAATAATAATAATAATAATAATAATAATAATAATAATAATAATAATGATAATAATAATAATAATAATAGTGACAACATGCAAACAAAATACGGAACGATCAAAAGAGTCCCACATTTCAAATATCTGCGAGAATTTATCGAACCAACAAAACCGTCTCCATAAAACCAGGAGAGCACTCGGACTTATCCAAAACCTCTATAACAAAAAAAAAATGCATGTCAAGACAAACCAAACTTCGACATTACAACACTGTCATCAAACCAGCAAGTCTCTACGCAAGCGAAACACTTACACTCAATAAGAAATATGAAATTGAAGACATCAAGAAAGAAGAAAGAAAAATCATTCGGAAATACTGGGAGCAAGACTCACTCCTGACGGGTACCGACTACAGTCAATCAAGACAACTGAAAAATACTCAAACATCGAAGTCGACTTCCGAAAAAGACGATTGAAATTATTCGGGCACATAAGTAGACAGCCGAATACACGACTAACCAAAAGAATACTAGATTACATATCATCACTCAAAAGTACAACACCATGGATGAAAGAAGTACAAAAAGACATGCGAACTGCTAACATAACCGACACATCAGACAGAGACTCCTTCCGTAACAAAGTGAACAACTGGGAATTCCATCCAGAGCAACCGAAACCTACACCTTACAGGCCTCCATGGTCTGACGAAAGAAAATTGGCATTCTCCAACAGAATGAAACAACCCTGGCAAAATAAGAAGAACGTGAAGAATTGAGTCAAATTGCTTAACGCTTTCCAATATTGGGAAAATACGCTGTAAATAAATAAATAAATAAATAATAATGATAATACTAATAGACTGCAGCAGATATAGAGAACTGAGTAGCAAGAGTGCAAGGGACAAGTGTTTCGGGTTGCCTCATATTCCTAATGAGCACATACATCAATGGCTAATGACTCGTTCCGATACAAACCTTTAGATAACACTGTTCTCTACGGACACATAAAATGTCGCACGGGCACAGTCGGCCAACAAAAAAGAAGAATCGCATACATACTCCATAGGGGATACGGAATGTCGTATCAAATTACTTTCCAATATTTGACATGACTATATTGCCGTTGGATAACATCTATATAGCTAGCGAGTGGCTTGGGCCACATAAAATATCACCTTCAGATAGACAAAAAAAATAAAGACTTATAGCTCTAAATGTGATAGCAGTACAAGTCAGAAGAGGTATAGTTCATCCAGGATACCATCTCTTCCCATCTCCCTTGAGGCACATGAAATACACAGGCCGCAACTCTATCCCTCCCGGGCACGAAACACCTGAGCATCAGAAAATTTACAACAGGTGTGTCAAGTCAACTTTTACAAAGGGCCTACTTGACTTAATAAATTGAAATCAAGGGCCACATGACAAAATAAAAGTAAAAAAAAAAATTAACGCAATGGTGTTTGAAGCTATTTTCAGTGTTGCCTTAGTAAACAAACGTTTGATGCTTTGCAGTCGGTGAACACGATTGTACCCAAATGAGATGGTTATTCCCTAATCCTGAAAAAACATGAGATTAATACATTTAATAATCTCATGTAATTCTTTCTCACTTGGGAACAATCTTGTTGACAGACTGAAAAGTATCAAACTTTTGTTCCTATTTAACATTGATTTGAAGCAATAAACATTAACCATATCGGATAATGTGCTACGTGTACGTACGAGGCGCATCGAAAAAGTAAGTTTCCCTGCTTTTTTATATAAAAGTCTCGCTGCGTCGCGCAGCGGTAACGATCTCACCTGCTGTTCCCCAGATTGCAGGATCAAATCTTAGCTCTGTTGATATTTGAGAGTGCTTATATACGAGAGAGCCGTGTAAGTACGCGGCACGTACTATATTGTTTTACACATCATTTTTAGCCTACTTTTGATTTTTGCAAAAAAAAAGGAAATTAGACTTATGAGATCAACACAGGACGAAAATTTGTGTCTGCCTGTGTGTGAGTCTGTGTGTGAGTGTGTGTGCTCTGAATGTCTGTCCCCTCCCTATCAATTCGAACACGGTGAAACCGAGTTGAAGCTTAAATCAAATTATGACTAACCTAATCATTCGATCTCTACCAAATTTTGCAACAACATTTATTTGTATGGCGGGTGTTATTTTTAAACTACCTAGGTAAAATACAAGGTAATTAGCTTAATAGTTTGCAGATGGCGCATTGAAAAAGTACGTTTCCCTACTTTTGTATAAAAATAAAATAAAAATAAAAAACAACAAGGATGCCATTTGAACTAAGATCACCCCACAACATAGTACAATGGACATATGCAAAACTTGATTGGCAACAGGTACATCAATTTGTCAGCTACGTTTCGACATTGGCACCAAACGACATTTGTCATTGCGTGCTATCAACTTCTGTCTGCCACCTGCGAATGAAACCAGTGTGTGATATTCGTCGTAAGCTCTTGGTCAGTGCGAAAATGCTGACCGGAGAACAGAAATACTTAGAGGTTCAAGGAAAGGTGGAACTCGCTGGGAGCAAGATGAGGACTGTGCGGTGCATGATCAAACAGCTCCCAGACAAACTTCTGCACAACAGTTGCTATGCACCTCAACAAATTTCTGTTCTCCAATCAGCATTTTCAGACTGACGAAAAGCTGAAGACTGGTTCCATTCTTTGGCGGAGACTACTACGACGCAGGACTATACAAGTTGATATCACGCTATGACAATGGCTCAATTCGTTTGGTGCCTGTGTCGAAATATACTGACACATTGCTGTACCTGTAGCCAAAAATATTTTGCATATAACTATGTTCTCTTAAAAAAATATAGGGAAACTTACTTTCTGGATGTGCCTCGTATTACAGCCAGGATTCGAATCCCGGTGACAGTGGGGTGGAATATTCACTTGAAAAATCACCTGGCGTCAGCAAGGGCATTCGGCCATAAATCCCCGGCCAAAACCAAAATGAACCTGGTTGGCTCCAGCGACCCAAATTAACTGGGAAAAGCCGAAGAAAATTTAAATTATTTATTTATTTGTTTGGTTGGTTGGTTTTTGTTTGTTTGTTTGTTTGTTTGATTATTTATTTATTTACTCTACTTCTTCTTCCTTCGTTACGGCCAACTAAGGACCACGTCATGTCAACTGTTTCTTCTTATTTATTTTTTGGTTTATCTGTTTTTAGCCTATTTTCATTTAATGAAAAAATAGGCTTATGAGATCACCTTTTGCCCGTGTGTCTGTGTGCCCCCCCCCCCCCCCCCCCCCCCTAGTAACGTCTTAACGGCTGGAGAGATTTCAATGAAACTCGATAAGATCAAAGCACCATTGTGGCAGACCCCGACCGTGCCCTTCGAATATTATTGTGTCTCACCAATCCAACATGGCGGCTGTGCGAAATATTTCACCAGCATTCAATATCTCCGAAACTATTACAGATATCACCCTGGAATTTTGTACGGTGACAAAGGGCACTATTAGAAGTTCACCTATGAGACTTTCAAAAACCTGATAACTAAAAAGCTAACATGGCGGCCAAGCAAAATTGAGACTTTTAAATGGACTTTTCTCGCGATTTAACCATCCAAACGTAATGAAACTTGGTACCGCAAATGTTTATACACATTGTAATGCACTGGCGTCTGATTTAGTTCAATTGTTTACATAACCTCAAAATGGCGGCTCTGCGAAATATTTCACTGGCATTCAATATCTCCGAAACTATTACAGATATCCCCGTAAAATTATATACGGTGATAAAGGGCACTGCTACAAGTTTATCCTTGTAACTTTCAAAAAAACCGTAAAGTACAAAACGAAGATGGCAGCCAAAGGAAATTGAAACATTTGAATAGACTTTTCTCGTGATTTAACCATCTGAGCGCAGTGAAATGCGGTACAGTAAATGATTATACATATTGCAATGCACTGGCATTTAATTTAGTTCAATTGTTTACATAACCTCAAGATGGCGGCTGTGCGAAATTTTAAAATTAAGTTTCTATTCCTTGTGTCGTAACCATGCGAACGAAATGAAAGTTTAAATAATGAAACTATGCAATAATTTTCCTTTAAAGGTACATAACTCTATGGCCTATACATATAACAATCCAAAATGGCGAGCATCCGAAATATTTTGACGGTTCTCAATATCTACGAATCTTTTACAGCAATCAAACTGAATATTTTTTTATGTTCATGGAGGCTATGAACATAAGTTCACCTATAGGACTTTCAGTAACCTGGTGACCATAAATCCAACATGGCGGCGACGCGAAGTATAAATATTTAAATGAACGTTTTTCGCAATTTAACCTTCCGAGTGCAGTGAAACTTTGCACGTTAAATGCTTATACAAATGTTAATCCACTGGCACCTAATTTATTTCAATTGTTTTCATAATCACAAGATGGCAGCTGTGCGTAATTTTAAAATCTCTTTTTTACTTCTTGTGTCCTAAACATGCGATTGAATTTTGAATACCACACGTACACAATAATCTACATGTAACAGTACATAAATAAAAATCCAACCTGGCGACCATCTGAAATATTTAGACGGTTCTCAATATCTACGAATCTATCAAAACAATCAAACTGAAATTTTGTATGTTGATAGAGGCAATTTGCATTCACGCAACTACCTGTTTTCTATCTATTTATCATTTTATCTATTTAATTATTTATTTATTTATCGGCCACCGTCTTTTGCTGTACTCTGTCAACGTTCGTTTAAGTTGTAAATGTGTTGGGGTGCCTAGATCGCTCTTCATCATCCACACTTTGTTTTCCTTCACTGAACATTGAGGACATCATTCGACGGGATAAGATTTCGTCTCCATAGACGCTCTGTAGGTGGCGATGACTGTCCTAAACAGTAATCTCACGAACCCTTTCATGGCCTAATTCCATTCTTGAGAACGTTTGTAGCTTATATATTTCTGCCATACAGGTTTGAACGTGAATGAAATTGGGCATGCCGATCTGCTGCTTATCTCTCTGTTTTAGCGCTCGGTGCATGCACCAGTACTCCTCATTTCTCACTCTGGCCGTCGAGAATTCACGGAAGATTGTCATTTGTCATGGTGTTGTGTTTTTGACTTTGTAATTCAGCTTCCCTATGAAATTTGGACACCTCTAGTATTTGCATAAAACGAGAGGAAGTTCGACTGGCATCTCTCAGGAGAGACACCCAGTATAAATAGCGGCCAATAACATACGAGTGTGAGGCTTATCGTGCAAAATTGTTCCAGTTTTACTAGTTAAGACAATCGATGCAGTTGAATATGAAACCAGATGCTAAATTGTGTGATAAGCAAACCAGCTAGAATATAATCCCCATTGTCCTCAGGAATAAGCCCAATAAAGTTTGCTTCGTGCTGCTACGATTCTCGTGAATATTCTAACCAATATCAATGTGTGTACATTAGATGCGGTAAATGGGCATGGTCTCAAGTTTATTACTCCAGTTCTAAATAAGGATCGAAACCTTGCTCTAATTGAAATTTCTTTCTCGGTAAACGTAAATCCTGAACCAGCCCTTTAGACGATTGCATTGTTGGAGTGCAAGTTCACGCGTGAAATGTGAAAATACAATTCCTGATCAAAGAGGACAAAATTGTTTATATTTTACAACTACTGTTTTTGATGTGTAACATCTTTCCACTCGGTATCTGGATATTTTTGAGGCACTCGGTAGCTGGACATTATTGTGGGAGTGATTTTGGAAAAGAGACGGAAGAGCATGGGACGGAAACAATGAGCGCGCGCGGTGGCGGAGATCGGTACAACTACGTACTGTAATCCATGTGACTATGTGCAATGTAAATCGCATACGGTTTACCTCAAGGTTTGGAGGCCCCATTAATGAATTCCTGCAATAAATCATCTTCAAGTTGTGGTTCTTTGGTGTGTAAATATTCAATATATCGTATTTGCTGAAAACAATTACGATTTATTAAATCTTCATACTTTTGCTGTATTCTTATTTAATGTAAGCACTCGATACCTCGAGTGCTATATCGCATCAACCAACTCTCCAAACAACGTAGGAATTCAGTATAATAACACCGACTACTAACAATAATTGAAACTTCGTTGGTCTAAACGTATCACTGGGAGAAACGCATTTAATATACCTACTTCACACCTAATTTTTAATCGCGCCTATAATTTGCAGTGCGCTATATCGGCAATAACAGGCCATTTTCAATAACACCGCTGTCATGGGTTCACTAACTGGCCGGTATAAAGCGCAGCTTGCATCAAGTAGGCAGTGGATTGCTCCCGCATACAGTTGCAGGTATATGTCACTACTGCAGATGCATTGGAGAATCCTTTCATGTTTGCTGGCACAAGGTAGCACTATGAGTTCATTCTTTAAACAAGATGTTCAGTAAAGAACATATAGCCTACTTTCTCCTAAATGCATGGGTATTGTTATAACTCTTTGTCCTTTTCAAGGAGTATAATTGAGTGTTGGTTGTAATAGCTTGTTGAAATACAACGTGCTCTATGGATATTAAACATGAATATGAGGTGCCCTTTGCTAGTGCTACCTCTGTAAAAAATTTCATTCAATTCGGTTTCACCGTGTTTGAATTGATATGGGGAATGGATTTGCACACATACATGGCCGCTACTTGCAAACTATTGGGCTGATGACCTTGTAGTCAGTCATAAGATGCTTTCCACAAAAGGCATGTTTTTGCAAAATCTGGTAGAGATCAAATTATTAGGATGGTCGTAATTTGATTTAAGCTTTTAACATTTGGGTGGCCGTCATTCCGTTTCCATCAAGATGGCAGTGATATAAATGACACTGAGGTGCCCTTTGTTAGTGATACCTCTGTACCAAATCGCCGCCATCTTTACCAAAACTGAATGGCGGCCACTCGAACGTTCAAAACGTAAAATCAAATAGCGACTAACCCAATCATCCGATCTCTACCAAATTTGGTAACAACATACCTTCATATAGGACGCGTCTTGTGACCAAACTACAAGGTCATCCGCCGTACCATTTCAGGATGGCGGCCGGGTGAATTATGCAAACTTTATAATCCATATCATGGGACCCACCAGTTCCGATTATCGAGCCGAGAATCGATTTAACTATTCTAAATGAAGATGCACGTTCGAAATTAAAAGTTTATTTTGTAATACTATAGTGCAGAAGTGATTTCTTGTGCCTGACGTATATTTCACTAATTTGAGTATTGCATGCAATATAGCGTACTGATACACAATAAATAAACTTTGTATGAAATGTTTATAAATAAATAATATACTCCACTGATGAAATCGTTTAGTCTAAATCATTATTTGCTAACAAGTTATATGTAAGTCATTTTATATAGAACGATGTTCGTTGGCACAAATGGCTCCGTGGTAAAGCGTTGGCCTATCACTCATATGCCTATGGTTCAAATCAAATCAGATTTTTTTTTGCTTGAAATTTTATATATTTATTGTTTTGTAATGATTCAGACGTTTTAAAATTAAGCGTTATATTGTGCCTATTACGTTTGAAAATATATAATTAAAACATAATTCACCAGCAGATTTGCTCGAGACATCTATCAGCCAAAAAGGTAACTGCACGCCGGCCTACTTATTAACTTCAAGATTTTATTGAAAAGTTTCTTCTTATGGCCACTAGAAGGCACTCGCCCTGTTAGGGTTATATTGTTCGATACTTCTCCACTAGATGTCTCGACTGGTCTGCGTGGGACTCCATTGGTTAGTACCGTATACCATTGGCATTCTATGCGCATCGAACTTGAAGAATGGCAAGATGATACTACGATAAATTTTTACTTTTTATTTTAAAGGGTTTGTAACAGCCTATTGTGCGTTATTTGAAAATGTTATTTGAAGTAAAGAACAAAACGATTTCACATAGCAACTGAATTCTAGCCGTTGGTGCTAGTTCAGGTTATTAATTAATACTTTTATTTCAGGCAAATAGCAATCGAAAATATCCACATAGTTTGTATACACACGTCTCTGTAGGGTCATGGAAAGATTTGTTAATTCAATTAGGGTTGTGAAAGCCATGCACAACCAGACGTGTAAAGACATGCCTCAACTCAAAGTTGGATGTTGCCCACGGCAGGTCGATTATGTAATAATAACAATAATAATAATGTTATTTGTTTTACGACCCTTTTAACTACTGCTGCTTTTAGATACGCCGGGGTGCCGGAATTTTGGCCCGAAGGGGATCTTTAACGTGCCAGTAAATCTACTGACACGGCTCCCTCGCATTTGTGCACCCTCAAATGCCAGCTGACTGCGCCAGGATACGAACCTGCAACCTAGGGCCCAGCAAGCGAGAACGTTACCGCTGAGCCACGCAGCCAGTCCGGTCGATTATGTCTCCAGATCCATAACATTCTTGAGATACTTCTTATCTATCTTTCTTCAATGATGGTAGTAGTATTTTTCTAGGTTGTGGCGTTTGGTAGAGGTAAATAGTTTCTAAGGTCTTCAACCAAGAAATGATTCTATTAAACTCTTTGATAATAACAACGAGTTATAACTATACTCATACATTTAGGAGAAAGTAGGCTATATGTTCTTTACTGAACATCTTGTTTTATATAAAAGTCTGGCTGCGTTGCGCTCGGTAACGATCTCACCTGCTGTTCCCAAGATTGCAGGATCAAATCCTGGCCCTGTTGATATTTGAGGGTGCTTAAATACGAGAGAGCCGTGTAAGTACGCGGGACTTACTGTAATGTTTTACACTTTATTTTTAGCCTACTTACGATTTTTGCAAAAGATGAAAGTAGACTTATGAGATCAACACAGGACGAAAAATTGTGTGTCTGTCTGTGTGTGTGTGTGAGTGTGTGTACTCTGAATGTCTATCCCCCCTATCAATTCAAACACGGTGAAACCGAATTAAACGAAATATAGTACAGAGGTAGCACTAGCGAAATGCACCTCAGTCATGTTTTATATCGCCGCCATCTTGACAGAAACGTAATGGCGGCCACCCGAATGTTCAAAGCTTAAATCTAATTATACCTAACCTAATCATCCGATCTCTACTAAATTTTGCAACAACACTTATTTGTATGGCGAGCGATTTTTGAAACTAAACTACAAGGTCATCAGCCCAATAGTTTGCACATGGCGGCCATGTATGTGTGCAAATCGATTCCCCCTATCAATTCAAACACGGTGAAACCGAATTGAACGAAATTTGGTCCAGAAGTAGCACTAGCAAAGGGCACCTCAGTGTCATGTTTTATGTCCCCGCAATCTTCACGAAAACGTAATCGTGGCCACCCAAATGATAAAAGCTTAAATCAAATTACGACCAACCTAATCATCTGATCTCTACCAATTTTTGCAACATTATATCTTTATGTATGAAGAATCTTTTGACCAAACTACAAGATCATCGGCACAATAATTTGCGGATAGCGGGCATGTATGTGTGCAAATAGATTCCCCTTATCAATTCAAACACGGTAAAACCTAATTAAACGAAATTTGGTATAGAGATAGCCCCAGGAAAGGGCACCTCAGTGTCATATTTTATATCGCTGTCATCTTGACGGAAACGGAATGGCGGCCAACCAAATTGTGAAAGCTTAAATCAAATTTACGACCAACCTAATTATTTGATCTCTACCAAATTTTGCAACAACATACCTTTTTGTGGGAAGCATATTTTTACTGAACTACAAGGTCATCAGTCCAATAGTTTGCAGATAGCGGCCATGAATGTGTGCAAATTGATTCACCATATCAATTCAAACATGGCGAAACCGATTTGAATAAAATTTGGTACAGAGGTAGCACTAGCAAAGGGCACCTCATATTCATGTTTAATATCCGAATAACACGTTGAATTTCAACAAGCTACTACAACCAACATTCAATTATACTCCTTCAAAAGTACGAAGAGTTATAACAATACCCATGCATTTAGGAGAAAGTAGGCTATATTTTCATTACTGAACATCTTGTTTTCTTCCCAAATGAAGTACATTACACACCAGTTGTTACGTCCACCTGCTTAACATAATTTCCTTGTAACTTTATGCACGTTTGCCATATATTTGTCAGTCTCGCCTCAAACCATTATTTTGGAGTGCTGCGTACCCATGTCTTGACAGCGACCACGCAGAGGTTTCGTCATGTTCCCTAACAGGTGTTAATCAGTTGGTGCCAAGTCGGGAGAGTATGGTGGATGTGGCAGCACCGCGAATCCCATTTGATCAATGGCAGCGGTGGTCTCTCGGCTAGTGTGGGGGTGAGCATTGTCATGTTTCAGAAGCACCTTTAGCCCATTTTCGTGGCAGCTTAGTTTGAATGGCACGACGTAAGCACTTAAGGGTTGCTACATTCGCTGCACTGATAATCGTAGCCCCCAATTCCAGCCAGTCAATGAGGATGATGCCCTTGGTGTCCCAGAACACTGTCGCTATTCGCTTACCAACTGATGGCACTGTTCGACATTTCTTTGGCGGTGGACCGCCCCTATGCTTCCATTGTTTCGTTTGTGGCTCATGGTAATGGGGCCATGTCGGCTGGATCATGTCTTCAATAATTCCTGATATTTTATGATTGAAATGTTGCCATCATTTGTATTCCTTTAATTTAAAGTCATCATTCTCATGTTCTTGCGTGTGTTTGTGTTAAATTTGACTGATAACGTGTGTGTTATATGGTGTCTGTGGTAGTATCTAGCTATCTGCTAGGAGACGACCGCAGTCTCAAGTTAGTAAACTAAGGCTGTATGTTAGAACGTCGACAAATCTACCCGATTCATCACTTCCCTGTGTTACCTATTGCTTTCGCATCATATTTATTATCATAATACACTCACAATTCCACTCGAATTCAACTCCATGCATTCTCCAATAATAAGCAAACCAAAGCGGAAAAAACTTATTCCAAAGAACTAACAATCTCAATGTGATTTACCAAACTCTCATGAGGCGCCATTTTCTGTCCACATTTCTTACACTGTACACATCATTCAAATATTCGATTAATTCGACGACTTCAATTATTCACCAATACGAAATTAGAATACATTAGGCTATTTAAAGGTTCGAAGAAATCAAATGTTCGAACAAAGCGGGTATCCGAATACTTCGGTTGTCCGAATCGTTCGAACAATTGACGTACTCGATTATTTCAAATGCTTAAACAAATCTAACTGTTTACATTTGTGAATACAGTAATTATTTGAGGATGATAATTACCCAACATTTACAGCAATTTGTGTAAAGAAGTATCTCCAGTGGACAAGATCTTCAAAGCAGGGGTGATTATAAATAAATACGAGTATAATCCAAAACAAGCATAACTTGTTATCTCTGTCTTTCTTCCTTTCTTTCTCTCCCCCCCCCCCCCGCCCCCCCCCCTCCCTGAGGGGCTCACATCTAGTGGGACGTGGGTTGGCGACGACGGGACCCCGGCAGCGTCCGGAATTGCTTCCACTTACTTGTGGGCTTCTCTCCGTCTCTTTTCCTGTCAACCTCCCGTGGTCAAGTCTTGTTCTTTTCCGACCCCGACGGTATTAGGGTATCCGAGGCCTAGGGAGTCTTTCACTATCCCGCCTTAATTGGCCCTTGTATCATCTTTGCCGATCCCTCCTTCTTCTTGGGATCAGCCTTCTTTTCCTTTTCATTATAGTTCCTTTCCTCTTTAAGATTCCCGCCTTGTCTCAAAATTACATTTTGTAAGTATTTTCAATCTACATTGCAGTTTGTGAGTATTTGGAATATGAACCGCCCTTTTTCAATCTAACATGCATTGTGTATTTTCAATTTCAATTGCATTTTGTACGTATTTTCATTTTCAATTGCATTTTGTGAATGTTTCGAATCTACATTGATTGCATTTTGTAAGTATTTTGAACCTAAACTACATTTTGTGCGTATCTTTCAATCTAAATTCCTTTTTTGAGTATTTTCCTATATTACCTTTTGTAAGAAATTCCACTCTAAGGTTTGGAAGTCTTTTCGATCTGAGTTCCATTTCGTACGTATTTCCAGTCCAGCTTAATGTTCGTTATGGTTTCCATTTCATTGGTATTCCCGCTTTCACCCAGACCATTAAGGGCCAATAACCTAGACTTTAGGCCCCTTAAAACAACAATTAGCCTATTATCATCATTTCTTTCTTTCATCTTTTTACCTTCCTTCTTTTCTTTCCCTATATACTTTCTTTTTTCCTTGTTTCTATGTTATTATAATTATTCGAGCATCGCTTATCGACTAAATAGTCGGGTTATTTCACTAATGCGAATATTTCGGAATTCGATTGGTCGAATAATTCTAATAGTCGAACTATTCGTATGTTCGGATCAAATATTCGTGTTCGAAATTATTCGAACAATTAGAATAATTCGATGCTCCCTATTAGGAACCATCTCGGCATTTGCCCGGTGTAGAAATGGAAAACCACTTCTAGGGTAACTTAGTTAGTGATCAATTCCACCTCTTCTCAGTTTCGCTATTTGAGGCTCAGTGAACCCCGTTCCAGTTCTCAGACTAGAATTAATTTTCTTGTTAGAGTCGGGGATTGAACCTGAAACTAAGCAGTGGTAGCCAAGAATGCTGGTCACTGAGCAATGCACCGATGGATGATGGCTATCTGTCGTTCAATAAATGTCATAAAGACGCAATATTTACGCTTTTGTGGCGATCCCATTTCAATCCACTCTGTGGTAAGCCTGCTTGGCTTTACGCCTAGCGTTAGCCCGAGAGAAGGCGGGTATTTTATGTGTCCCTAGAGGCCCTAGACTCACTGGCTGCTATAGATGTTATCCGACGGCCATATAGTGACGTGCTAGCGCCGATACCGACGTTCTCTCGGAGAAATAGCTGGCGATGCCGCCTATATAACGACAACCAATACGCGGTAATGGTGTCAGTTTACCATACAAAACTCCCACCATGTCTACTTACGCGAATTCAAGGAAATCGAAGACATTGTTCTAACAGTTTGCAATCTATATTCTCGACGAAAGCAGAGGGAAATTTGAACGAATTCTTTTCCATGATATTTTGTTTTCCTCTAATATTTAGATAAGAATGAAATGTCTTCAGTGCACAATAATACAAGAAATGAAATAGAACATTTTTCTTCAGAAAGAAAGTGCTTCTTGGTATTCAAAGAGAATTGAACAGCAGTCGAGATTTGCTGTTGGGAGTATTATTTTCACCTGATTGGATACAGCTGAAATGGAATCAATAGCTCTGTGTATAAATGGTTGTATAGGGTGAGCCTGAAATAACTGGAGCCGACCATGTGGTGGAGAGGTATGGTTCTCTCCTGTTCTGCCCAGGGTTTCGGGTCCCAGTACAGCACAGTCAGCTGGAATTTGCGTACTCAAACTTCCCGTGTCATTAGATTGTTATTAATATATGTAGAGGCTTGCGGCGTTGTGCTTATTCATCCTCGTGAGTTACGTTTGTCGGCTTAACAGTCCTCTTAAGTGTAACGTTTAGAGGTTGTTGTTACTGCTGTCAAGTCAGTACGTCTTGAAGTTCTTTTCTCCTGGATGAGTGGTATATGATTTCTATGAATGAAGAACTTAGTTGGTTTGGTAAAGTATTTATTACTTATCGATAATTATTATATACAAGACGTGACGCCAACAAGTCAATTTGTACAGCTTCGTTAATATCACACAGTTGCCACTTTAATTCTAGTAGGCTATTTAAGTTTTCCTAGTATTTAAGTTTGGTTGGTTAAGAATAACATATATGAGTATTCATGTAAGATGCATTGTGAGTGGTTAAGTGTAACAGTGGGCCTAGAGCCATAACTTTGCCACAATAAAGGCACCAATAAAAAAATACTAAAAATACTCAAGTTACAAAAAGTCGTTCAAAATTTTGATTTTTCTTCTAGCGTTTCCGAGTATCATTTAAGACTTTGAAATCAGTGCTACCAACAAAAAACCTAAAATGTGACTAAATTCAAAATGTCTTCGAAAGTGCATTTTAAAGTGCGTAAATGATCTAGACCTAACTTATATGGTTACCAAAGCAACAAGGCTTTCAAAATGGACCATTACAATAAATACTTCAAATTAATGTTGCCTTATAATAATAGTAATGATAATAATAATAAAAGTAAACCAGGGGAAAATCAAATGGACAGAAAATTTAAATATCGTGGTGAGTGGGTAGAAACCAACGTCTGTGAGAAAGAACCCTTCACTTCGCGCATGCATGAAATGGATATGGCATACCAACTCACCAAGGAGTTTAGAACAAAGAGTTAATATCCCTGAACGCAAAACTCAGGCATTATCGCACTGTCATACGACCAGTGGATCTGTATGCAGCGGAATGCCTCGCTATGAACAAGAAAGGCCTGGTAGAAAAATTGGAGATGAAAGAAAGAAAGAAAGAAAGAAAGAAAGAAAGAAAGATCTTGAAGAAAATTCTTGTCCCTATTAATGACAAAGGTGCACATAGACGAAGGCTTAACCATGAGCTGTATATTCATGTCCAAAATATCTCTGATGTTATGAGGAAAAGGAAGATTGCATTTTATGCCTACTTGCTAAGAATGAAACGCACACGATTCACGAACCGGATCATTACGTATTTTAAAGATAAGAAGACCAAGTCAGCCTGGTTAGAAGAAATAGAGAGTGACTGACTGGAGATAGAGATTACCTGTGAATATATTGAAGAACTCAACTCCCTCAGGAAGAAACCACCAGCGTTTTCAAGAAAAAATGAAGTTGAAAACGGGAAATATGTGGACGAAAGAAAGAAAAGAGCAACACTGGCAACATATGAAGGAGCACTGGGCAAAGATCAAAGTCCAGAGAAGACAGTTGAAATGATATGCTCCTTATTAGGCCGATACGATTAAACAATATTAATAATAATAATATAGAAAGCATAACGGAAACTATAAGAAAAAGGTGACAGATATCTCTTTAACATATTTACAGAATGGATGATTCCAGATTGACAAAAAGGATATTCAAGTACCTTTGGGAGAAAACGTCAACGACTACCTGGATTCAAGAGGTAAAGAAAGATTAAGAAAGACATAATATAAGAGATGATGGTGTTGTGGATTATGAAGCACCACGGCCTATCAACCAGTAGCATATGTCTAGTCAGGTAGCTTAATGCTTTGACATGACGGGTTATTCAACCAGAGCTCAAGTCTCGATTACAGCGTTCGAAAGCCACAGCACCTACACCCCACAGCCGACCGTTCCTCAATACATAATCACGCTGGCATCGTTAAGGAAGATAAAGCTAGCAGATCCGAGAGATGACCATGCCAATCGAGGTACTCATAGGTGCTGATTCCTACTGGCAGATAGTTACAACAAGAGAACCCGTTAGAGTGTCACCATCACTGGTCCTCCTACCTACTATCTTTGGGTATATCCTCAGTGGAAATAGGGCAGGCGTCACAGTCAACGAGATAATGGTCCATCACATTTCTTCTGCTGTAAATGAAATCTCTGATGACAGTCTACGTCAGTTTTGGGAGTTGGAAGCTATTGACATTAAGGAACATCAAGGGCGAACACTGTCACCCAAGGATCGCGCTATTCTCCAAAATTTCCATAACACCTACCGTAAGGAGGATGGGAGGAGAGTTGTCTCGTTGCCTAGGAAAGAGGGCGTTCTCTTTTCTTCCAACTTCACAAAAGCAGAAAGGCGATTCTCATCATAAAAAATAGACTACAAGGGAATGATGAGCTGAAGTACATTTACCATAAACACATGTTAGATTATATACGGAGAGATCAAGTAGAGGTTGCCCCTCACAATGACTACTCTGGAGATGTATATTACCTACCCCACCACATCGTAAAGAAATCCAACGCGAGTAACACAAAATACAGAGTCGTTTTCGACGCATGCTCTCACGAAATAGACTCTCCATCACTAAATTACGTGCTCGAAATGGGTCCTAACTTGTTACCAGAAATTCTAGGGACACTGTTAAGATTTAGAAAACACTCCAAGGCAATTGTCAGCGACGGCGAGCAAGCGTTCTTACAATTGACACTCAACGCAGATGATAGAGATTTTACGAGTTTTCTATGGTATTGTGTCGAGCAGAGAGAGGACGGGATTTATGACACATCAAACGAGTTGATATCCTATCGTTTTAAACGCCTACCCTTTGGATTGACGTCGAGTCCATTCCTTCTGTCGGCCACTATAAGGGAAACAGTCACACTGAATCAGGACGGATATGCAGCTGTATCAGAGTTAGTGGACCAATCTATGTTTATGGATGACTTAATTGCAAGTGTAGATGATGACACAAAAGTAATTGCTATATATCAGGAACTCACCGCACTTTTGCAACAAATTAAACTCTCACTTTCCAAGTGGGCGACCAACTCGGAACCGTTAAAAGCGTTATGGCGCAAGGAACATCTGGAGGAAAGAAGAGTGACGAGCGTTCTAGGAGTAGACTGGAATACAGTTGAAGGTTGTCTCTTCACTAACAAGGAGAAGATTTCTATCGATCTGATACATAAACCAGGAACCAAGAAGAACATTCTTCGAGCCACCGCCCAGTTCTACGATCCACTTGGACTTTTCGCACCAGTGGGAATTGTTGCCAAATTAATATTTCTGGATACCTGGCTAAGAGGATTGGCCTGGGACGAATTACTACCTCCAGATATAGCTAAGAATTGGCACTATTGGCTTACCAAACTTCACTTATTGTCTTCTGTACACATTCCCAGATGGATCGGGATAGGGAAAACAAGTCACGAATCACAAGTGCACGTATTCTGTGATGCCTCTGAGAGGGCATACGGAGCAGTTATTTATATGAAATCAACACGGGACTGTACCACCTCAGCTTGCATAGTTTGTAGCAAAAACAGACTAGCACCAGTGAAGAAAATCACGCTACCAAGATTAGAGCTGACACATGCACTTATAGGCACGCGCCTCCTGCGCTACTTTTGTGAGGAAACCGGTTTTGATCTCAATAGGGCTACCCTGTGGAGCGACTCTACAGTGACGTAGGGATGGATAAAAAACGACCCAAACAAGTGGAAGACTTTCGTTGCCAATCGTGTAACAGAGATAATTAGCCACTCAACTCCCAGCCAGTGGCGACACTGTCCCGGAGACCAAAACCCTGCAGATTAACTCACGCGAGGAATAGACGCAGACCAGCTACCATCTTTACACACGTGGTGGTGTGGTCCCCACTGGCTTACTCAGAGCGATACCTGGCCACCTGACATAACAACAGAACACCTAACACTACCAGAAATCAGAAAGATGCCTAATGTGTTTGTGATCACCGCCACTGAACCCATATTAGATGTATTAAGGTTCAGCTCATATTGGAAACTGATCCATGTTACTTGCTGGTTTTTACGGTTTGTCAGAGCGATCATGGAAAGAGTACGATACACCAAGTATCTGACAGAAAAGGAACTAAATGTTGCCCGACTTTACTGGATTCGTCAGGTTCAAGAAGTGTGTTTCGGTCTGGAACTCACAGCCTTGAAGAAAAACCTTCCACTTCACAGTATGTCCAAGATTGCAAGATTCAATCCATATATTCAAGACTACCTGATTCGACTTGGTGGTCGACTTCAAAATGCAGATCTGACGCAGACAGAAAAGCATCCATTGCTTTTGGATGGGTCCCACACTTTCACGCGATTTCTGATAAGGCATACCCACATCAGGCTCCATCACTTAGGTGTACGGATAGTACTGTCAGAGCTACGAACAGAATATTGGATTCTTCGAGCCCGGCAAACCATAAAGAAAGTTCTGCGCACTTGTCTGCCTTGTAAAATGGCGCACAACCCCTTTGGCCAAGTTACTGAAGCACCCTTGCCAGCCGACCGTGTGAAGCCCTTGCAACCCTTCGAAGTGACTTGGCATTGACTTTGTAGGGCCTTTATATATCAAGGTGGGGAGAGAATCGAAGAAATACTACATTGCTCTCTTCACGTGTGCATCTACATGGGCCTTGCACCTGGAAGTATGTTCAGATATGACTACTAAAACATTTCTCCTCGCATTACAAAGGTTTGTAGGAAGACGAGGGTTGCCACACATAATCTATACGGATAACGCCAAGACATTCCACGCTACTAACAAAGAATTGTCTTCACTATGGTAACACCTCACCGAATCGTCCGTCCATCAGTACCTAGCACAGCATTCCGTCAAATGGCGATTAATTGCTCCACGGGCGGATTGGTGGGGAGGATGGTGGGAGAGGATGGTTAGCACTACAAAATGATGCCTAAGGAAGGTGTTAGGCAAGGCATTGACAACCGAGGAAAAGCTAAATACCATCCTAGTGAATATTGAAGCCGCCATCAACTCACGACCCATCACTCAAAATGAAGACGGAGCAGAAGCTCTGACTCCCGCCCACTTCTTGACCGGACTGGGCAGATTATTGGCTGAGGAATAAACTAACCACCAAGGGAAGATGATAAATAAAAGGAGGTGGGTTTCGGACTGGAGAAAAAGGATAAAAAATAGGATGAGAGTCCCACAAAAGTTATAAATTTAACCTTTAATGCACTTAGAGGCGGTTGCCACTGAAAATCCGTTCTCTGATACCTAAAATGGGTAAGGGCTTGGTCTAAGCTGACGGGAAATACAGCTAGGACTTGGGCGGTTTGCAAGAGAGTGGTTTTAGTATATTCCCTCTCAAGCAGGCATAAGACTACTATGGGGAAGGGTGTTGGTCTGGCAAGACTGAGAGTGACAGATTTATTGTATGTCTGTTCAAAGAAATTCGTTTTTGCAAAGTAATTCGAAGGATGCCAATAATTTGAATCAGGTTTGGTATTTCCAGTTTTCAAAGTTATAGAGTTCCTGAAAAAGCGACCAAGTGCTTCCAAGAAGGATAATGATAAAAGATTATACCATGGGGAGTAATTTTGGTAAGTGGACCAATGGTTGTATTTGGAAATGGCTAAGCTTTTACTCAGCAAGGAGCCGGCTAAAAGTTTAGACAAAAAGAAGCATTTATCTTTTGTAAAACTAACCATAAGTTTTCGGAGAGGATCTCCACAAGCAGGTAGCTGGCGTAGCGAGCTTTACTTGCCTTACTGGCCAGTTAGGATTAGCTTTTAAAGCTAAGAGAAACTTTGACGAGATTACCACTAAGAGTTCATGCTCAAATGCAACGAGTGGTGAAAGCCCTATCAATAGATTTAATGGCATTGAGTAGAGAGAGCCAAGGAAGACAGGATCTTGCCTAACCGTTGTATTTGCGAAATGATAAATCCAAAAACAAATATTTAATTTATTTAACCAGGCAAAAAAGTTGATAACTTTAACAAATATATTTTCAATTTGGTTAACAATTTTGGGGTCACAGATCTCAGAAAGCATTAAGCGTTTGCGCCAGGCAATTAACAATTTATGAGGTATCGAACCTTATATATTTTCTAAAATCTTTGCAAGAAAAAAAAAACAAATGAAGTAATAAAAATTTAACAATAAATAGAGTACAATGTGTGTACTTTAAGAAACTCCTGAGAGAATATTCTAGAAAGAGTGACAACTTCGAAAATAACAATAAGAAAAACATGAAGAATAAGATAGAAGTTCCTACAACTTCTTATATTTAAGCTGAATTACTTTTGGTTATTATACAAATAAGGGCAGGTTACTTACTGTGAAACCTGAAGAGAAAATCAAAAGGAAGGTTCTCGACCTCCTGTGTTTAAGTAGGAATCACGAGCCAAATGGGGCAGTTTCCATTTCGTGAGACCTAGAAATAACTCACTCAAGAGTTGAAAGAATTGTTTTCCCTGATTATAAGGTAGAAACAATGTAAGTTTGAACCGTGTATAAAACACGTAGTTATACAGAAATTAATTAATGATAAACAAGCAAGATGGAAGGGCACTTCGTTAAAGTGACACCTTATTGGAAATTATTCAGATTTACAATTTTATTAATATGGTTTGTTAGTAGAAGGTTTAGGAAAGATCAATTGGGATTGAGGATAAATGTTCATGGCCTTATTTAATGTAAACGGACGATCGCGACGCGGTAGAAAAATTGGACAAGCACTAGTTTTCACTATAGTCTGTTAAATAGATGAAAAGTTCACTGTAGAAACACGAAAGTTTATGGGAAAGAAAGTTATTGCAATGATGAAAATAACTGGTTGCACTAGGTAGGCGAGAGTCTATTTCTTGAGAAGTTTGTGAATTACAATTAAATGCGCCATAGAACATTCCAGCGGTGGAAGAAAATTCGCTATTGCAGTAATTTATAATGAAGATTCCTCATTTTAAATAGTATTCCCACAAGTGAGTGAAAAATACATGACGGCAAGACTTGTAGATAGAGTACAGAATCTGGAAGGTTCCAGAACAGTCCTAATAGAAGAATGGGGCCAAAGTTAATCCAGCGGTGGAACTAGCTTGGTAATTTATAGACAGCGGGTATTAGATAATATCCCACGTGGTGAGAAGATTTCTCATTTAATTAGCTTAAGAAAAGCTACTTTCTATTAAGGTTGGCTTAGACAGACAAAAGCTCAACATGGCAAATCCCGCGAAGAATGATTTTTGCCCCAAATAAGTAATCTCACGCTGTCTATAAAATATCGTTAAAAGCATGTAGAGAATAAAACTGATGAAGATGAGGTTAAAACCTTAAAGCTGTACTTATCTTGGTTGCATGTCGAAGGTGAAGTTCCCTTTGACGGATACCTAAAGTGCCAACATGACGTAGAGAGTAGAGAGTGCCTCTTGGTTTGAGGAGACTGGATCTAGTTGAGCCTTAACTGACCGAGTCAAGTGCCGACTTACAAGTGAGACCTGCTCAGCGAAGCGCGGAGGGTCCAAGGAAGGGAAAGAGTGGGGGTAGGAGACAAAAGGAATACATATCAGAATAGACAACTTATCAAAAATAAATGTTCTTCTTGATGAATGGTCATCAAAGAGTTGATAGCAGGCGATACTAGCAAAGCATGGTGAGTGAAAAAGTAAACGAAGTTCTCTTGCTCATGGAGATAATAGCTGGCGATGGTAACGAGATCTGGTGGCCAGATGGAAAAGGAAGTCCTCTTGCACCAGGAAGAATTGAGGAGCTTCAGAGATTCGCTGCTAGATGACGCTAGGTGGGTCATGGAAGATATATATCTAGAACAGACTCACAAAAGATATAAGCGACATGACCTTCAAAGAGAAAATAGAAGATCACTGTTGGTGTTTGACAAAGAGGAAGGAATGCACATGCAAAGAGCATTAAAAATTATATTCTCTCATACCGTGTATTCCAAGAATACACCATACTGGGAGGGAAAAACACCTACAGAGAACAAATAAGCAGTTAAACATTTAAAGGTAACTAGTTGAAACCCGTCAATACATGACGGCCAATAAGAAAATATTTACTGAAGAATTTTATTATATGCGTTTTTTGTACAGTTATTTTTTGGCACTATTGAAACTTTAAGGGCCAAGCGAATCGGAAAATGTTGCCTCTTAAAAGAAAATGTTTGTTTTAACCGGTGGTGTTAAATCAAGTCGAAGGATTAGACCTCTCTGCCTAATTTCAACTGCACTTATTTCCAAATCCAAGCATTTTCATTCATATTTCATATAATTAATATGGAATCAAGTCGAAGGCTTAGATCACTCCGCCTAATTTTAACTGCACGTATTATTTCCAAATTCAAGCAATTTTCGTACATATTTCTTATAATTAATATGGTTGCATTTAGATGCCCTTACGAAACTTCAGATTTCTAAGGAGCATATCTATGGGTCAATCGTTTGGAGTATGTGGAAGCAAATCCCTTAATTCCAAGGAATTCAAGAATTCTGAGGAGTCTAATATATACAGCTGGCCGCAGGAACCGTCGCTTATAATTTTGGAATATACATTAACAAAGAAATGCGATGATGTGCAATTCCATACATTTTAAAACAATATGGACCGTATGCATGTGGCACAGTGACATTGGCACCAAATGAAACCAAGGACATAGCATTTGTTCTACTGCCGATTATTCTCTCTTAAATTCCTTGAGATATCATTTACAGTGAAAAATTGTTGCAGTCTGTCAAATATTTTATATTTAGTAAGATTAAGTTTGCCATTACAACACCAAAGGTCAAAGTAACAAAGCGTAGATTTCTCGCTACAGAAATACAGTGCAGAACAATGTTTACATTTGTTCGTCAAGGACCATACACTGTACGGCATAATATCTGGAATTGTTTCTGAAATGGCATTTTTATATTAGATTTTAAAAGTGGCTTCGTATTTTTCTACGATTTCCCACTTTTTTGTGGCTAATGTTCTTTTTCGTCAAATGGGTATATTTATTGCAGCATTTCTCTCCAAATTAACGTCATATTCTATAACACTATAGTGGCCTGCATCAACGCAGCCGCCAAATGTTAAATGGCAAATAATACTTCCATTGCCAAAATCAACAGCGTGGTTAGACTCATTGTTATGCACTCTAAACAAATAATCAATAAACAATAATATTCACGTATACAATGAAGTTCAGATACTTTCATTCTCAAGTTTGTTGCTGATGAGAATGCTATGATACTGATCGCCAATAATAAAATCCTTATAATTATTCATGCCAGCAACAATTTTTGCAATTTGCTTGCAAACGTGGCTCAGGATAACGTCCTGCATTTTGGAATAAACAGTACGAAACTGCTCTAAATAAGCAATTTCCATCACCTGATATAGGTACAATCCTTTGCATTTCCATGACAGTAAATTAAGCAAGGGAGCATACTTCGCCAACTACTGGAATGAGCATAGACTCACTTCGACAGCCACCGTAATGGAGGGAGTTGAAGAGTTAGACTATATGTTCAGTGCTTGTCAAAAATCGTATTAACACAGGGAAGCCCAATCTGAAGGCTACATTCTGAGCTATCGCCCCGGATTCCAGGTTCGATCCCTGGTTTGCCAAGAAATTTACTTCTGGTCTGAGGGCTGGAACGGGGCGCACTCTTGAGGCAAAACTCTGGAGAGCAAGGTTAGATTCCTATCTCAACAATCTGGGAAGTGGTTTTCCGTGGTTTGCCACGTCCACTGCAGGTAAATACCGGGATAGTTCGTAACTTAAAGCCTCGGTCGTCAATTCCCCATTCCCCACTTGAATTACAAATGCACACATCAGTAGTCTACAGCCATCACAATAACACAGGTTATCAGAGAAAATTTTACACACACACCAAAGTAGACGGGGATGAGTGACCACGATGTCTGAGTCCATCAAATGAATTATATTCATCAATTGTCTCTCATGGCGAAAGCGATTGTGGCCATCTTTTATTTAATAATTTAAAAGTATATGGCAATGTAAATCGTGGAGAATTCCTTACTGTACGGGAATAATAAAAGTTAAATATGTTAAGACAATGAATTACCAATAGCCAGAAAGAATAATTAGGAAATAAAAATACATGTCTGAGGTGACACTCCTTCGACTATGCAAAATTCATTCCTGGGTACGCAATGTTACCCCTGAGCCACCCAGTCAACAGACTTTTAAACCAATATTAAGTTACTTAAGCAACAAACGAACTCAAACGCCTGTTGAAGTTCTTCAATCCCCTCTTTTTAATTCTCAAAAACAAAGATCACACTACGATACGGTGAATCCTTTATCCGCCATTTCTCTAGAAATGTAATTCTGGTCTGAGGGCTGGAACGGGGCGCACTCTTGAGGCAAAACTAAGTAGGGCAAGGTTCGATTCCCATCTCAACAATCTGGGATGTGGTTTTCCGTGGTTTGCCACTTCCACTGCTGGTAAATACCGGGATAGTTCCTAACTTAAAGCCTCGGTCGCCAATTTCCCATTCCCCACTTTAATTACAAATGCACACATCAGTAGTCTACAGCCATCACAATAACACAGGTTATCAGAGAAAATTTTACACACACCCACACACACACACCAAAGTAGACGGGGCTGAGTGACCACGATGTCTGAGTCCAACAAATGAATTATGTTCGTCAATTGTCTCTCATGGCGAAAGCGATTGTGGCCATCTTTTATTTAATAATTTAAAAGTATATGGCAGTGTAAATCGTGGAGAATTCCTTACTTTATGGGAATAATAAAAGTAAAATATGTTAAGACAATGTATTACCAATAGCCAGAAAGAATAATTAGGAAATAAAAATATGAGTCGGAGGTGGGATTCGAACTGCTTCCATTGCGCGATGCATAAATCAAGAGGTTTGAACGCTGCCGTCTGAGCTACCGAATCACTGCTGAAGAAGTGCAATATTAAGTTACTTAAACAACATTCACTCTCAACAGTCCGTATAAGTTCTTCTACATTTCTCGTTTTTTATAATATTCTATTCCTGTTTATATCGTGGAAACTTCATAATCAATATTCCCCTCCTTTATTATAATTCTTATAAATAACTATTACATTAAAACGCGGTGGACATCCGCCATGTCTGTCATTAACCAAGGTGATTGATTCTGCGCATGCGCTTGAGCCAATAATTTTGCAGTTTTGTTTATAAATTTAAAAATATGTGGTAACATATTTGTTTATTTTAAAGACACTCTGCAAATCTACAGGCCTACAGCTTCCGACAGATTGCTCTACGAAGTGAATCGGTTCTACCGTTCCCTCAATCTCGCGGTAACAAAAATCAGCTTAGTGTTTTAAATATATAGATGGCAACAGAGAATTCGTTACTTTACAGGAATGATAAAAGTGAAATATGTTTCTACACTCTAATACCAATCGTAGGAAGGAAGAAAACAAAAAAAAAACATATCCGAGGTGGGAATCGAACCCTCTCGACCATGCAAAGGATGGCAACAGAGAATTCGTTACTTTACGGGAATGAAAAAGTGAAATATATCTCTACAATGTAATACCAATCTTAGGAAGGAAGAAAATGAAAATAAATAAACGTATCCGAGGTGGGAATCGAACCCTCTCGACCATGCAAAGGATGGCAACAGAGAATTCGTTACTTTACGGGAATGATAAAAGTGAAATATGTTTCTACAATGTAATACCAATCGTAGGAAGGAAGAAAACGAAAATAAAAAAACATAACCGAGGTGGGAATCGAACCCTCTCGATGGGAACAGAGAATTCGTTACTTGACGGGAATGATAAAAGTGAAATATGTTTCTACAATGCAACACCAATCGTAGGAAGGAAGAAAACGAAAATAAAAAAACATATCCGAAGTGGGATCGAACCCTCTCGATCATGCATAATACAAATTTCTGGCCAGTAACCTTATCCCCTCGGCAAACCAGACAACTATGTGACACTGCAGTATTAAGTTATCTAACCAGTATACACACTCAACCTGCACTTTATGTCCTTCAATTCGTGGTTTATTTAATATAATTCTATTTCAATGCATATTGTAAAAACATAACTAACATTATTGGAGACCCTTTTTAATTCTCATAAACAAAGATCTCAGTTAGACGCGACCGGAATCGCCATTTTCCTTGTTGAGAAAGGCCATTGTGCGCATGCGCGAGAGTGTCAAATATTACATATTTCTTTAATCATTTAAAAATATACCGTAACATATATTTTCCTTTTAAAGAAACTCTGCAAATCTGCATGCCAAGAGCTTTCTACAATGCAATACCAATCGTAGGAAGGAAGAAAATGAAAATAAAAAAACATATCCGAGGTGGGAATCGAACCCTCTCGATCATGCATAATACAAATTTCAGGCCAGTAACCTTATCCCCTTAGCCATCCAGACAACTATGTTTCACTCCAGTATTAAGCTATCTAACCAGTATACACACTCAACCTGCAGTTTATGTCTTTCAATTCGTGGTTTATTTAATATAATTCTATTTCAATGCACATTGTAATAACATAACTAACATTATTGGAGATCCTTTTTAATTCTCATGAACAAAGATCTCAGTTAGACGCGACCGGAATCGCCATTTTCCTTGTTGAGAAAGGCCATTGTGCGCATGCGCGGGAGTGACAAATATTACATATTTCTTTAATCATTTAAAAATATACCGTAACATATATTTTCCTCTTAAAGAAACTCTGCAAATCTGCATGCCAAGAGCTTTCGTTAGAATGTCTTACGAAGCCAATCGGTTAAGTCGTTTTCACAATCTCGTGTGTACAAAAAACAGCTTAGTGTTTTAAATATATAGATGGAGCGATCAAAGAAAGTGGTCTTGTGATCGGACCATTAGTGGTCAAGACTCTGACCACCCTGACTCTCCCATCTCTTCCAGGATAACACTCGGTCACTCTACCAGAAGTCCAGACTAGTGGGGGTGAAACATCCCTAACCAAGACCAAGTCCCCCACTTTAATGTCGGGACTGGAAAGAAACCACTTCTGTCTCCGTTGCAAGGAAGTTAAATATTCCAAGTTCCACCTCTTCCAAAAAGAATTACGGAGGGCTTCAAGTTTACGCCAAACGATAGGTAGATTAGAATCCCTGTAAGAATTGGGAAGAGGAGGAGGGGCAGAAAGAGAAGTGCCGATAAGGAAATGACCAGGTGTAAGTGGAAGCAGGTCACCAGGGTCATTGGAAAACGGAGTTAAAGGGCGAGCATTAACAACACCTTCAATCAGAACGGATAGTGAATTGAATTCCTCGTAAGTCAAAATGCGATTACCTAAGACCTTTCTTAAATGACGTTTAGTGAGCTTTACGCAAGATTCCCACCTACCACCGTGATGAGGAGCGTAGGGAGGTATAAAGCGCCATTTGAAACCCTTTGAGTAGGAAGAATTGAAATTTGTTCCATGCCAGGAGAGGAAGTGAGAGCTTTCTTCCACAGGGAAGCTGCGCCCTGAAAAGTGGAAGCGTTATCAGAGAACATCTCTGAAGGAACACCACGCCTAGCAGTGAAGCGAGAGACAGCTGATAAAAAGTAAGATGTAGAAGCATTCGTTACTAGTTCCAAGTGGATTGCGCCAGTAACCATGCAAACAAAGAGAGAAACATAAAGCTTACCAAACAATTTGCGTTTAGATTCAGGAGAATTTCGTTGATATTGGAACGGACCCATATAATCCACACCAGTTAAAGCAAATGGGCGTATAGGAGAAGAGCGAAAAGAGGGCAGATCGCTCATTAATTGAGTATTGATTTTAGGTTTCGCTTTGAAGCAAGGAATGCACTTGTGAATTACAGAAGAAACTTCATGAATTCCATTTATAATCCAGTACTTTTCCCTTAGGAGGCAAAGCAGAGTGCGTGTACTAACATGCAGATTGCGATAATGAAAGTCACGTATAATTAAGGAAGTTACGTGATGTTTGGAAGGCAAAATAACGGTATGCTTTTGTTCTCAGAGAGCAAAGATTGCGAGAGCCTTCCACCTACCCTGAGTAACCCATGGTCATCAAGGAACGGGGCCAAAGCACGAAGACGACTGGATTTGGGAAGATCCCTTTTAGAAGAAAGTAAATACAATTCAGAAGAAAAGGCTTCTTGCTGTGTCAGTTGTAAAACCTTAATGGTAGCGAGATTCAATTCATGATTGGTAAGGTGTGGTTTGGGGAGAAGAGGTTGGTCAACCACAAAATATTTCCATCTAAGGAGATAGGCGACAATTCGTATTAATTTATGAAAAGAAGAATAGCGGGACAACAAGGGATGAGAAGCGTTGGAAACAAGACACGAAGCAATGGATAGAGGTACTTTAGCGTCAGACAAGTTGGAGTTTGTAGCTGGAGGTTTAGAAGGCCATGAAGAAGAGTCTTCGAGTAACCACGAGGGCCCATGCCAGTACAACTGGGAAGCTGCCAATTGAGAAGGTAAACAACCACGAGAGATAATATCGGCTGGGTTATCAGCACTGGGCACATGCCTCCATTGACATCCAGAAGAAAGAGTTTGAATTTTTGGAAACCCTGTTTGCAACAAAAGTTTTCCAGTGAGAGGGGTTCTTGGCGATCCAAGAAAGGGTAATCATGGAATCGCTCCAGAGATAGATTTGCGAGAATTCGACTTTTAATACCTCCCGTAATTTCTTAACAAGTTCTGCAGCCATGAGTGCAGCACACAATTCAAGCCTAGGCAAAGTGATAGTTTTAAGAGGAGCGACCTTCGATTTGGCACAAACAAGGTTGGAAACTGGAGATCCATAGAATGAACCGTGATAAACTAAATATGCGCAGCCACCGTAAGCTTTTTCGGAACTGTCCGCGAACACATGAAGGAAAAAGGATGCATTAGAATGAGCGTTAATTAAATTCCTGGGAATTTCAATAAGGGAAAGATCCAGCAAATTGCTGCGAAACGAGAGCCAACGATTAAGAAAAGAAAGAGGGACAGTGTCATCCCATTCACATTTGAGCGACCACAGCTCTTGCATGAAGAGTTTGGCTATAACGATAACTGGGGCAAGGAATTGAAGCGGATCAAAAATTTTTGCAATTTCAGAGAGAATTTGTCTTTTTGTGTTGGGAAGCTCTTCTGCGAGCGAAACTTTATAGATGAGAGTGTCAGTGCTAGTGCACCAATGAACTCCTAGAGTTTTTATAGATTCGGAGTTTCCACAAATTACGACAGAAGAAGGATCTACGTCTTCGATGGGAAACTGGGCGAGAAACTCAGGGGAGTTGGAATTCCACTTATGAAGTGGGAAACCTCCATTCCTTAGCAATGCCTGAAGTTCTAAAGACACAAAAGAAGCTTCCTCCAAAGTGGGGAAGGACTGCAAATAATCGTCAACATAGAATGACGTAGTTAGTGCTTCAGAGGCTTTGGAATTAAATAAATTACCATCTTGTGAGGCTAGCAAGTGTAGGGATCGGATAGCAAGGAAAGCAGAGGGTTTTAAGCCAAAAGTAACCGTTTTTAAGCGAAATACCTTAATGGGCTTACTGATTTCATCACGCCACAAGATTCTTTGGAGATCTCGTTGTTCCGGTTGAATTAAAACTTGACGGTACATCTGTTTTATATCAGCTATGACGGCTATGGGAAATAGTCGAAAGTTTAAGAGTATAGCAGATAGATCTGACTGAATAGCAGGACCAGAGTAAAGAGTGTCGTTAAGGCTATTGCCATTAACGTCGGGTGATGAACCATTGAAAACAACTCGGATTTTATCTTTTACAAGAGGGTCTTTCCACACGGGATGATGATTTAAATAAACCATTTCAATTGGGGGGTGCAATTCATCATCAGATTTGTTGACAACTTCCATATGATCTAAGCTTTCATACTCATCCAAGAAATCAGTGTACTGCTGTTTAACAAGAGGTTCTTTCTTGAATTTGCTCTCGAGAGCAAAGAGAGCTTTTCGAGCTTTGGGCTGAGAGTTAATAAGTTTTTGAGGATTATGTAATCTTGGCATTTGAACAACGAACCGGCCATCAGAAGAACGAGTGGTGGTGTTCAAAAAAGTTGCTCACAGAATTCATTTTCTGAAGAGGTTACATTAGGAAGATCAACGCTTTCAAGCCTCCAAATCTGTTCCAGGTCAGTATTGGAGAAGTAACATTGCGATGCAGGTTGGGGAGAATAATGGGGAAGTTGACCTGTGACGATCCATCCAAAATTAGTGTCTCTGGCGACCACGTTTGAGGATAACTTGTGAACCTGTTTACGAAGGCAATTCCAGAAAACATTGACACTAAATAGTATGTCAATAGGATTTTGCATGTTGAACAAAGGATCGGCTAGCCTTAAATGCGAGGGAATGTTTAACCCTGAAATATCCACAGAGTGACTTGGAGTGTCTTCTCCAATGCTATTGAGAATTAGACAATTAAGTTTAAAAAAGTTGTTTCTATGACAAATATCTCTTATGGTTAGCTTCGAGAATTGTAAAGCTTGCGATTTTGAGCTGTTGATGCCCGACACGTTGATAGAAGTGGGGTTTACAGGTAGGCCTAGTTTTCTAATCAAGGAATTAGACACAAAATCATGAGTTGCCGCTGAATCTAGAAGACCGCGTGCACGGACCCTGTTGCCAAAGTTATCCTGAACTTCGATTTGGACAGTAGACAACAATACTTGAGCACTGCGAATGGACTTGGCATTTTTAATATACGATGAAGCATTAGAACTGTTAGCACTATCATTTTTCGGAGAAGTAGATGCTGTCGAAGACCTTGCCTGATCATGACGATGTAGCAAAGTGTGATGAGCCTTTTCGCAATGGTAGCAAAGTCTTGTGGACTTGCAATTAGAAGCAGAATGAGTAGGCGCTAGGCTATTGAAGCAATGTTTGTTCTGGGAAACTAATTTTCTTCTGTCGTCGACTGACATTTCTTTAAAGGATTTACAGAGGTATAGGGCATGGGGATCTTTACAAAGTATGCACTTTAAAGGTTCATTTAAACTCTTACGGGGTTCGCTTTGAGTGTTTAAAATCATAGAGCTAGCAACACGACGTTCACTAGACCTAGTTGAGTAACCAGTAGAGTTTGATTTAAATTTAGATGAGCTGGACACGGGTTTTTGGGTATTAGACGCTAAGCGTTCGCTTTTAGGTTTGATAGACATTAATTCAAATTTGGAACTCGGGGAAGAGGGTTCACTTTGATTAGCTAGAGCGGTTAAAAGTTGGCATCTAGCGTTTATGAAAGAGACTAAATGCTCGTAAGAGTAGTCGTCTTCTTTAGAAAGTTCAATTTCCCTAGCTTTGAGGGTAGCAGCATTAACTTTATAAACCACTAAATGTATTAGGAAAGTATCCCAATGTTCAGTAGGTTGATCTAATTGGGACAAAGCCTTAACGTGAAGTTGTGTAGTATCAACTAGAGTACGCAAACTAGTGACGTCATTGTGCTGTGACGCAGGTAGGTTGAATAGAGCCTTCATATGGCGTTGAATACGTAACCGTAAATTTCCATATCTTTCTTTTAATAAGTTAAAGGCAATGGGGTAATTTTCGGCACGTAGAGGAAGTGCTTCGACTAACTTCAAAGCTTGACCTCGGAGGATAGATCTCAAGTAATGAAACTTGTAAATGACTTGAATGTCTTCATTGTCATGAACAAGGGAGCAAAATAATTCATAGAAAGAATCCCAAGTAGATTCATTTCCAGAGAAATGGGGTATATCAATTTTAGGTAAAATTGGTTTGGGCTTGTGGGTACCATCACGGAAAGAAGTTTGTGGTTCGTGAAGGGAACCAAGAACAGAAGCGTCCTTTTTCTGCTCCTCTTCGAATTGGCGTATTAATTTGAAAGCAGAACCTATGCCTTCGTAATATTGGTTTTCTACTTCGACTCGATCTTCGGTTTGATTGAGCATACAAGTTTCTATTTCAGTTTGAATGTTACAATAATTTTCATAAGAACGTTCAAAATCCCTTACACGATGTTTCAACAAGTCTAATTGATCTTCTGAGGGATCTAACTCTTTTATGTACTTTCTGAATCGGGTAATTTGCCCTTTATAGGATGCTCGTTTAGAAGTAAGTTTTTCATCCTTATCCTTTTCAGTAGGAGCCATGTTAAAGAAAATAGATTGAAATGTAACTCACGAAACTGTGGAACCTTGGAAATGCTGTCAAGCTGGCAGCAGCAAATAAGTAGAAAGAACGGGACACACCAAAGGAGACAGGAGCGGCCCCTTTCCCCTTCACAGGCTTTGCACGATGTGGTTATAGCTGAAAGATTCAAAGCAGATATTAATAATTTGCAAGGTATTGTCAAATGACACTTTTAAAAAGAATAAGAATAGAAAATGGACTCTCCCGGGTTTCGGCACCAAATTTTGGGTAGATTATTGGCTGAGGAATAAACTAACCACCAAGGGAAGATGATAAATAAAAGGAGGTGGGTATCAGACTGGAGAAAAAGGATAAAAAAAATAGGATGAGAGTCCCACAAAAGTTATAAATTTAACCTTTAATGCACTTAGAGGCGGTTGCCACTGAAAATCCGTTCTCTGATACCTAAAATGGGTAAGGGCTTGGTCTAAGCTGACGGGAAATACAGCTAGGACTTGGGCGGTTTGCAAGAGAGTGGTTTTAGTATATTCCCTCTCAAGCAGGCATTAGACTACTATGGGGAAGGGTGTTGGTCTGGCAAGACTGAGAGTGACAGATTTATTGTATGTCTGTTCAAAGAAATTCGTTTTTGCAAAGTAATTCGGATGCCAATAATTTGAATCAGGTTTGGTATTTCCAGTTTTCAAAGTTATTGAGTTCCTGAAAAAGCGACCAAGTGCTTCCAAGAAGGATAATGATAAGAGATTATACCTTGGGGAGTAATTTTGGTAAGTGAACCAATGGTTGCATTTGGAAATGGCTAAGCTTTTACTCAACAAGGAGCCGGCTAAAAGTTTAGACAAAAAGAAGCACTTATCTTTTGGAAAACTAACCATAAGTTTTCGGAGAGGATCTCCACAAGCAGGTAGCTGGCGTAGCGAGCTTTACTTGCCTTACTGGCCTGTTAGGATTAGCTTTTAAAGCTAAGAGAAACTTTGACGAGATTACCACTAAGAGTTCTTGCTCAAATGCAACGAGTGGGGAAAGCCCTATCAATAGATTTAATGGCATTGAGTAGAGAGAGCCAAGGAAGACAGGATCTTGCCTAACCGTTGTATTTGCGAAATGATAAATCCAAAAACAAACATTTAATTTATTTAACAAGGCAAAAAAAGTTGATAACTTTAACAAATATATTTTCAATTTGGTTAACAATTTTGGGGTCACAGACCTCAGAAAGCATTAAGCGTTTGCGCCAGGCAATTAACAATTTATGAGGTTTCGAACCTTATATATAATTTCTAAAATCTTTGCAAGAAAAAAACCAAATGAAGTAATAAAAATGTAACAATAAATAGAGTACTATGTGTATACTTTAAGAAACTCCTGAGAGAATATTCTAGAAAGAGTGACAACTTCGAAAATAACAATAAGAAAAACATGAAGAATAAGATAGAAGTTCCTACAACTTCTTATATTTAAGCTGAATTACTTTTGGTTATTATACAAATAAGGGCAGGTCACTTACTGTGAAACCTGAAGAGAAAATCAAAAGGAAGGTTCTCGACCTCCTGTGTTTAAGTAGGAATCACGAGCCAAATGGGGCAGTTTCCATTTCGTGAGACCTAGAAATAACCCACTCAAGAGTTGAAAGAATTGTTTTCCCTGATTATAAGGTAGAAACAATGTAAGTTTGAACCGTGTATAAAACACGTAGTTATACAGAAATTAATTAATGATAAACAAGCAAGATGGAAGGGCACTTCGTTAAAGTGACACCTTATTGGAAATTATTCAGATTTACAATTTTATTAATATGGTTTGTTAGTAGAAGGTTTAGGAAAGATCAATTGGGATTGAGGATAAATGTTCATGGCCTTATTTAATGTAAACGGACGATCGCGACGCGGTAGAAAAGTTGGACAAGCACTAGTTTTCACTATAGTCTGTTAAATAGATGAAAAGGTCACTGTAGAAACACGAAAGTTTATGGGAAAGAAAGTCATTGCAATGATGAAAATAACTGGTTGCACTAGGTAGGCGAGAGTCTATTTCTTGAGAAGTTTGTGAATTACAATTAAATGCGCCATAGAACATTCCAGCGGTGGAAGAAAATTCGCTATTGCAGTAATTTATAATGAAGATTCCTCATTTTAAATAGTATTCCCACAAGTGAGTGAAAAATACATGACGGCAAGACTTGTAGATAGAGTACAGAATCTGGAAGGTTCCAGAACAGTCCTAATAGAAGAATGGGGCCAAAGTTAATCCAGCGGTGGAACTAGCTTGGTAATTTATAGACAGCGGGTATTAGATAATATCCCACGTGGTGAGAAGATTTCTCATTTAATTAGCTTAAGAAAAGCTACTTTCTATTAAGGTTGGCTTAGACAAAAGCTCAACATGGCAAATCCCGCGAAGAATGATTTTTGCCCCAAATAAGTAATCTCACGCTGTCTATAAAATATCGTTAAAAGCATGTAGAGAATAAAACTGATGAAGATGAGGTTAAAACCTTAAAGCTGTACTTATCTTGGTTGCATGTCGAAAGTGAAGTTCTCTTTGACGGATACCTAAAGTGCCAACATGGCGTAGAGAGTAGAGAGTGCCTCTTGGTTCGAGGAGACTGGCTCTAGTTGAGCCTTAACTGACCGAGTCAACTGCCGACTTACAAGTGAGACCTGCTCAGCGAAGCGCGGAGGTTCCAAGGAAGGGAAAGAGTGGGGGTAGGAGACAAAAAGAATACATATCAGAATAGACAACTTATCAAAAATAAATGTTCTTCTTGATGAATGGTCTTCAAAGAGTTGATAGCAGGCGATACTACCACAGCATGGTGAGTGAAAAAGTAAACGAAGTTCTCTTGCTCATGGAGATAATAGCTGGCGATGGTAACGAGATCTGGTGGCCAGATGGAAAAGGAAGTCCTCTTGCACCAGGAAGAATTGAGGAGCTTCAGAGATTCGCTGCTAGATGACGCTAGGTGGGTCATGGAAGATATATATCAAGAATAGACTCACAAAAGATATAAGCGGCATGACCATCAAAGAGAAAATAGAAGATCTCTGTTGGTGTTTGACAAAGAGGAAGGAATGCACATGCAAAGAGCATTAAAAAATTATATTCTCTCATACCGTGTATTCCAAGAATACACCACGGGCAAAGGCTGACTACCCTACCAACTGGACCAGAACCAACGTTAAGAACTAACCTGACAATGGAATTTACTGCACGACAAAAGATCACTGACGACTTCTGGAAGCGCTGGACAAAGGAATACCTCATGGAGCTGAGGAGCTTCCATGAAGTCCATCATCCTCGAGGCAACATTCCGCAACTGCGAGTTGGAGACGTAGCGCTTCTGCAAGAAGACAGCCAACCCCGACACATGTGGAGGAAGGTCCGCATAGCGGAGCTCCGAGCTGGGAGAGATGGAGTGACAAGAAGTGCAATACTCAAGGACTCAAAGGGGACTATAAAACTCGTCCAGTGCAGCTGGTCATCCCTCTGGAGATCGACCAGGGTGGGGAGGATGTTGTGGATTATGAAGCATATGTCTGGTCTGGTAGCTTAATATTAATCTATGCCAACCAGGGAGTGTAACAATAGAAAGACGGAAATAAAGAGGGTCGTGGAGAAAGACGTGTTGTCCATCACACAAAATTGATGCCGAAACACGGGAAACTTGAGAGTTTGCACGAACCAGGAACTCTATCTCAGTTTCGCATGCAAGTAGAGGCTTGGATATACACATTGAACCCTTAAATGTTTGCCTACATATTTTATTTTTTCAGCTCTAATACAGCCCAGTTGAGGAAAAAGTTGGTCTTATTTGGAGATAGCAGTCTGCCAGTCGAACAAAGTAATCCTGTCGATGTCGCCAGTTAGACGACGGCGAGTTAAATATAGCCGATTCCAAGAATAAGAGAAAGGCAGTTTGCGAGCGGAATGTCCGTTGCCCCAAGTTCAAACGTGAGGAGCTGAGTTTCCTTGTCTGGAAGATGATAGAGAGAGAGCGAAGGGTCCCACCTAAGGACAGAGTTAGTGACCAAGGTGAGAGAGTGGGAGAAGGTCAGCCCCCTGGTGACACAAATTATTTGAATGGACAACCAATTACAGCGAGACGCCACTTTTTGGCGCAGAAGAGTTTGCCCGCGAATTCGTGAAAAAGTGTGTTGCCACGATGTGAATTTTTGCACGCGAGTGTCAATTGAATGTGCTGATTTTATGAGTTTTTTGAGATGTGTCTAAAATCTGTGCGACTATTATTAATATATTATTGCGGAGCGGACTACCCCTTCCTACTGGTGTCTTGTTAAAACATATAAATACTAGGTCTGTGAATAGACGCAACACACCACTTCTTGTTGAGGTGAGGCTCTACACACCGATTTATCGAAGCTGAGACGTTATAGGGTGTTATTCTGTCCGTGGACGAGGCACTTTAAAATACTTTAACTTTTGCGAGTGCTATGGCAGCACATAGGAGTGTGATATGTAATTGTACTGTGTGTCATGCAGCATATGTGATAAGAGTTTATGTGTATTAGGTGGAGTATATCCCCAAAGTATAGTGAAAGTCTACGGCACTGCAATCGAACTCTCTGGGCAAATAGAGCAGCTCATTATGCAGTCTAGATAGTAGCCTGATAATAATAATAATAATAATAATAATAATAATAATAACTTTACTTCTACAGCAAGATGTTCGTCTCTAAGAAGAAAGAAATGGGCCATGTTATATCCTACGCTATGACGTCTAGTATCATGGGCTAGATACAATGATGGAGGATGACGACGGTGCTGTCACGGCACCGGGCAGATCTGGAAATGTTGAGTACTAATTAAATTTATTTAATTTTGGACGGATGGAATCATGATAAATATTGGGGAATTTATCTTGTATATAAATTTTGCTTTGCTGTGCGTAAATGTAAATTCGTTTCGCTGACATTATTTCTTTGCATCACGTGGCATTTTGTTGTAAATAGTAGATTATTCTTGTGTGTTTTTCTCTTGGCTTTAGCCTTTGTTTTATTAGAGTGTTTGCTTTCATGTTGCTCACGCACATGAACGCGAAGTACTATCGAGATTATTTACGGCTGAAATGTTGGATGGGGGCGATAAATGGATCTGTGTTTAATAATAATGTTAGACATTCGGAAGAATTTCCCGTCTTTTGATTTATGATTAATCAGGCAAATGCTAGTATTGTTTCTGCTTTGTGCAACATTGGTTGTCACAGAAGGCTGTCCGCCTGTCTGTAGTCATGTCATTTTTGGTATTTGGTTTTGGTTATATATTCTTGGTCTGGAGAACATATGGGGTCATTCTGGTCAAGCCTAGAGGATGATGCGTGTGCTTTGTGTGATATTTCTTCGATTAGTGAGCAGGTTTTGGACATAGTGATCCAGTTACCGCTGCTACTAATGTATTCAATCTGCGTAACCCGAGGGGCGCATGTGCTGATATTTGAATCTTTACACCCAAGGGGGTTTGTCAAGAATATGTTGGTTGTTGATGTATTATGTCTCACGTTTTCAAGAGCCAGGAGGCTTTGCTACGAATTCAGGCATGAGGCTTGAATATTGATCACACGCAAAAGCACGCTTGAGAGCTTGTAACGACCTTAGTACCCAGATCCTGGAATGTTGATAGCTATAGCGCGAGCGCTATGCGTTCTTGTTGTTCATGAGTTAATGTCTGGCCTGATAAATTATAAAATATTTCTTGAATTAAATGGGGAGTTATCCATACTGCTATCTAACTAGTTTCAGGCCGTATTAATCGAAGTGTTACTTGTAATTATTTTATTCGACTATTGAGGAATGTTCTCGTTGTTTTTGTTGTTGTTGACTTGGCTGGCTTGCTGCCAAGTCTGGTAAAATGTCAATTTAAAGGTCGCATACGGTGGACTAGATTTTTGTATGTCACGTGGTTGCGTTGTGTGGATTTTTATGACTTAACACCGCCTGAGCGGCTGTCGATAGTTGTAAATATACATGTCGTGTATTATTGTTGTTTATATAAGGGTTAGACTGTGTCAGCGTATTTAATTTTGTGTTAGCCAATTAGTGTTTGTGTTCCCATAATCGTCATGATCTCCAACTCGCAGTACGGGAATTCATGACTTAATCTTTTGATCGAACGGAAGTGAATTCTCGTCAAGTACTCATATATTTCACTGCCCGACAGCGCACAGATATCACATAAACATGTTCTTTGTAATTTTTATAATCGTATATTTTTATTTTATTCTAATTTTCATTGGAGGTGACGTGTTGGTTCACCTTGTGTTTTTCATCTGTCTAAGCTGCTTGAATTTGAGTTTAGATTCGTGTTGGGCTGATGTTTTGGTTAGTTATTTTTATTTTGATGGCTGACTTGGTCAGATGATACTTTGGGAGCAGACACGTGCGGAATTTTCCAAGTACTTGAGCGGGTTTGTTGGCACAGTGTCTGATGCTGGGAATCGCATATGGGCTAATGGGTCACTCGCATGTCACTTGTGGCAGGCCTATGACCCATAGCTTCATATAAGGGTGGATCTAATTTCTTTATTTGTCAGATATTTTATTCCGTATTAAATTGTTTATTTTTATTTTAACCTGTCATATATCTTATTTATAACTTTAAGTTCCCCTATGAATCCTGGAAATTATAAGAAGTACGTTCTCCTCATACTACTTTACATGAACCGATCACGGCCCCGAATCTCAGTCTTGTGTAGTGCTTCTTTTCCTAAGGGTACAATATATACGGTAATATTATTTCCTTTTTATGTAGTCGTAACCTGGTAACTACCACTATAAAAGGACCTCCATTTTGTCAGAGCGCACGGAATACGGAGTAATACAACATAAGCGATAATTCACTTCTTAGCAGTAGACGTCATGGAAGACAATACAACGGCTCAGCTCACGAAATTGAAACGCAGACGAGCGACTTACCGTTCTACCGCGACGCGTTTTATAAATAATATTAATTCCTTTAGTCAGTCCACGGAATTAGACGAAATTGAACATTTCCACGAGGGTCTTTAGAAAACCTTATCGTCCCTAAATGCTCTAGATGAAAGTATCCAAGACTCACTCGATGACGCAGAATACGAAAACGACACAGAAGCGTGAGAAGAATATCTGGACAACTCAAAACGGGCAACCAGAAAGGCCACGGGCCTCATGGAACAGATATGTGCTGGGAGGGAGACAAATTTAACCTCTCAGTCTCCTAGCAACTTCGTTCGACCCTCAACTACACAGGATATAAAGCTTCCTACTATCAAATTGCAGTCATTCTCGGGGAACATAGAAGAATGGCCAGCATTTTGGGAGCAGTTTGAGTCCTTCATTGACAAAAATTATTCAGTGTCCGTCATTAACAAACATGTGTTTCTCCGCGGATACTTGGAAGGCGAACCTAAACGTCTTGTAGATGGGGTATCCATAACAGCAGGTACCTATGAGCAGATTAAACAAATTCTGACAGCACGATATGGCGATAAGAATAGAATTATTCAATCTCATCTCGATTATATAGAAAATCTTGAAGTTGCAGTCTCAGAAGCCCCTGAGGTAGTAAATGCAACCTACATTGAATGTCACCACCGTATCGAAGCTTGGAAATCACTAGGAGAAGACGTCGACGCATATGGTCGAATCTTGGCACCCTAGTTACTGAGAGCCTTTCCGGAAGACATATGCCGCCGCTGGCTTATCCAAGCTACCAGACTAGACAGATGCTACTGGTTGATAGGCCATGGTGCTTCATAATCCACAACAGATGGTGATGATGATGATAATTGTTGTTTTAATGGACCTAACATCTAGGTTATCGGCCCCCTAATGGTTTGGGTGATCGTGAAGTTGATAACTTATATACTAGAAGAAGAAATGGAAAACAAAAGGAGAAACAGGCAAGTAAAGGACAGGAGGGAAAGAAATGCCCTCAACCCTCGAAGAATGCATATTGAGGGACTTGGAAGCAAGGAGAGCCATGAAAGGCAGATAGGAAAGTGAAAGAGGAGAAGGTCCGCCCCAGAGAAAATGGAAAAAAAAAAGGGAGAAAACCGGACCCGGCTCAGGAATCCCTAGGGGTCGCCAACTCCCTAACTCACCAGCCATGATCCCCTGAGGGTGTAGCAATATCCAGGGTGCACCATAAGTGGTGGGGCTACATACACCTTTCCTCATTGAGGGCCTTGAGCAGAGGGCAGGATATAAGAGGAAAAGAAAAAGAAGGCTGACCCCTCGCAGAAGGAGGGTATCAGAAAAGATGAGACAAGGGCCAATTAAGGCGGGAAAGGAAGAGACTTCCTAGGCCTCGGATACCCTAATACCGTCGGGGTCGGAAGAGAACAAGAGTTGACCAAGTGAGGTCGACAGGAAAGAAGACGGAGAGGAGCCCAGCACAAGTAAGTGGAAGCAATGACGGACTCAGTTGGGGCCCCGTGGTCTAATATAAGAGAAGAAGACACTGTGGAGAGAGATATTTTTCGAAAGAAGGTGTTAAGTGTGGAAAGATTCCAGTGAAGAGTGGAAAGGAAACCTGGGACGAAGTGGTCTGAGGACATAAAGAAGAAGCATAGTCTAAGAATGAAGAATATTGGGAAGAATGGAAGAGAAAACAACAAAGAATTAAGAATTGAAATTGGTGAGTGATCCATGTTTGCTATTTTCTTACATATCATCCCCATATCACTAGAGGGACATTCAAATATTCCAAATGAATATATTATTACTGTGTAGATTAGGGCTTTCACGACCCGGAATACTGTTAAAATTATTCATACTATTACCGTGTGAAAAATAAAAAATAAAATTTTTAAAAAAGATACGAGCCTTACAGTAGTCGCATATGATGTGTAATATCTGACATGTTATCCTACTATGAAATTGAGATGAAATGTATGTGAAGTCGTCTGACATGTTATCCTACTTGTATACTACACAGCTTGGACATTCTTAAAATGTTAATTTACGCTCCGTTTCCATACTGGTACTTTGATGAATGTATAGATTGAATAGATGCTACTGTCACACTTCTTTGAACAAACATCACATATTATATTGTAAATTAAGAGGAGGAATGAAACTGTAGCAGCAGGGTATCAAGAAGGCAGTGCGAGAGTAGAACTATCCAGTAGGCAGTGATAAAGAAGAGAATCTTGGAAATGTTACCGTTTTTATTATTCTCGACACTAACCAACACACAAATATCTTTTTTATTTACACTTTAATAATGCGTAACAATTCCAAGACTCTCTTTTTTATCACTGCCTACTTGATATTTCTACTCTCGCACTGCCTTCTTGATACTCTGTTGCTACAGTTTCATTCCTCCTCTTAATTTACAATATAATATGTGATGTTTGTTCAAACAAGTGTGACAGTAGCATATCTCCAATTCAATCTATACATTCATCATAGTACCAGTATGAAAACGGAGCGTAAATTAACATTTTTAAGAATGTCCAAGCTGTGTAGTATACGAGTAGGATAACATGTCAGATGACTTCACATACATTTCATCTCAATTTCATAGTAGGATAACATGTCAGATGTCACACATCATATGCGACTACTGTAAGGCTCGTATCATTTTTAGCCTAATTTCATTTATGAAAAAAAAAGGCTTATCAGATTACCTTTTGTCCGTGTGTCTGTCTGTGTCTGCGTGTGTGATTCGTGTGTGTGTCCCTAATAAAATCTAAATGGCTGGAGCGATTTTAATGAAACTCAGTAAGTTCATAGCACTATTCCAGACGACCCCGACCGTGCCCTTCAAATTTTGTTACGTCTCACAAATCCAACATGGCGGCTGTGCGAAATATTTCACCAGTATAAAATATCTCTGAAACTGTTACCGATAATACCCTGGAATTTTGTACGGCGATAAAGGGAACTAATAGAAGTTCACCCTCTGGGTGTCAATTAACAAAGCTTGCACCAGGCACCCGAGGCCATATGATATTATTTGCCTATGTGACTTTTGAAAACCTGGTAACTACAAAACCAACATGGCAGCCAAGCTAAGTTGCGACATTTAAATAGACGTTTGTCGTGATTTAACCAACCAAACGCAATGAAACTTGGTACAGTATATGTTTATACACACTGTAATGCATCGAACTTCGTTCAGTTGTTTACATAACCTCAAGATGGTGGTTGTGCGAAATATTTCACCGGCATTCTATATCTCTGAAACTATCACCGGTATCACCCTGGAATATTGCACGGAGATAAAAGGCACTACTATTAGTTCATCTATGTGACTTTCAAATACCGTTTAACTACAAAACGAACATGGCGGCCCAGTGAATTTGAAAGTTTTATATAGACTTTTCTCGCGATTTAATATTCCAAACGCAATGAGACTTGGTACAGGAAATATTTATTCACATTGTAGAGCATTGGTATCTAATATAGTTCAATTGTTTACATGACCTCAAGATGGCGAATTTTAAAAATTAAGTTTTTATTTCTTGTGTCGTAATCATGCGCCCGAAGAGAAAGTTTGAATAATGAACCTACGCAATAATTTTCCTTTAATGGTACATGACTCAATGGCCTATACATACAATCAAACATTTAGTCGGTTCTCAATATCTACGAATCTACTACAGAAATCAAACTGAAAAGTTGTATGTTGATAGTGGCAATTAACATAATTAGGATATATGAAAATAGGAACTAATTGTTTTTCTTTATTTTCACTCGTCAATGTCCCAAAAGTATGAATAATGTTAACAGTATTACTGGCCGTCAAAGCCTTAATCTACACAGTAATAATATATTCATTTAGAATATTTAAATGGTCCTCTACTGATATGGGGATGATATGTAAGAAAATAGCAAACATTGTTGACCTAATACACTACTTCAAATATTAGTACAGATGTTCTCATTCGTGACTTCACCCCTAAGGGCTCACATCTAGTGGGACGTGGGTTGGCGACCACGGGACCCCAGCTGAGTCCGGCATTGCTTCCACTTACTTGTACCGGGCTCCTCTTCATCTTCTTTCCTGTCCACCTCTCTTGGTCAACTCGTCTTCTCTTCTGACCCCAACGGTATTAGGGTATCCGAGGTCTACGGAGTCTTTCACTTTCCCGCCTTAATTGGCCCTTGCCTCATCTTTCCTGATACCCTCATTCTTCGAGGAGTCAGCCTTCTTTTTATTTTCATGATAATATCTCCTGCCTTTTGCACAAGGCCCTCAAGGAGGCAGGGTGTATGTAGTCCCACCACTTCCGGTGCACCCTGGATAGTGCTACACCCTCAAGTGCTCACGGCTGGTGAGTTCGTGAGTTGTCGACCCCGAGGGATTCCTGACCTGTGTCCGTTTTATCCCCTTTTTCCTCTGACATTGAGGCGGGACCTCTCCTCTTTCTCTCTTTCCTATCTGCCTTTCATGGCTCTCCTTCCTTCCAAGTCCCTCATTCCTCATTCTTCAAGGGTTGAGGGCATTTCATTTCTTCCTGTCTTTGATTTGCCTTATCCTATATTTGTTTACCATTTCTTCTTCTAGTATGTAAGTCAGTAATTAGTAATAGTCGTAGTTTTCATTCTCACCTCATCTTTCACTATCACGATAACCTAGATGTTAGATCCCTTAAAACAACAATTATCATCATCATCATCATCAACATCATCGTGACCGCAACATTGATAAACATATTTATTTTGAGACACGTATAATAATAACAACATATCCATGAATACCAGTGTAGCAGAGGAACTCTAGCTTGCGGATTCAGAACGAATTGTAATTACAGTTAAAGTAACTCACGATTTACAGACGTCGTTTTACGGGGAAGTACCTATAAATCTTACAATGCTGGATTTGCTGGAAGCCATTGCTGGCTGGCGTCGTGTTCTGCCGCACTGCTCTGATCACATTGCAATTCCTTGAGTAATCCTGAAAATCGACTAGATCTTTATACAGTATTGCAAGGTGATTACAGTTTCAGCAATTAGCCGTTTGGAACTCTGAGTTTGAATCTCGAACGAGCATTAATGCATTAGAGCTCAATACGATGTACTGTAGTACTTTATAGAGGATTTGATAAGATACTAAGGAACGTAACCATTGCCTAGAAATACTAGACATTATCTATCAATTGATTGTACTTTTTCCATATTTACGTATAATGGATAATTATGTCTTTAATGAATTCCGCAACGTAGCTGTGCTTTTTAAGTAGTGTACCACGATTCTAAAGGGATGGTTAGGGAGGGAGTGTAGATTTCAAATAATCATAAGGCCATTAAATATAAGGGTTAAAGAAAACCTGGTCTTATTTCTAATTACCTTTCCAAGGTGTTATAAAGACATGCGCCTGTGACAATGATGTAATGTTATCTTCCAATGACGTTATGATAATTTTCACGTCTTGGTCAGCAGTTTCAGCGTCTAGACCATGGCCCTCTTCACGTAATATCAAATAATATCAGACATCATCACAAGCAATGAACCTTTTTGCATATTGCTTCTGAAGCAAGACACATTAGAGTATATATGGGACCTTTATTCTGTGTTGCCGCAGATCGTCTTGGTAGAGGAAGCCGGTAATTACCTAATTCCCAGCAATGGGGAGATCGTTCTTTTGATATCAGACAGCTTCATACCACTCATTTTATTTGGGTTTAGTTGGCGTTTCTGTTATTAAAAGCATCAATAAGAGCAGCCTATACCGACAGTGGTAGCTATGCTCCCTAACACACAGCGCTAGGCTATGGGGCCAAGCTCTCTGCCGAATCAGTAGACGTGGGTTCAGGCCCCACCGTCGGTCGTCCTTGAAATGGTTTTCCGTGGTTTCGCATTTTCAACTCCCGGCAAATGCTGGGACGGTACCTTCTAATATAGGCCATGGCCGCTTCCTTCCACATTCTTGCCAAGTTTCATTCATCTTCATTCATGTCACCTCTCATTATCTCCTCTCATGAGGTTGGCGTCAGGAAGGGCATCCCGCTGTAAAAACCATCAGCCACGTAGAAGTCCATCACATTTTATCTATGACCTCGTTGGAAACGGGAATAATAAGGGGTAGCCATACATGCAATGAAAGCAGCATATACGCATTCTCAAGTAGATAATTTGAGAGTATCTTATTGTGTAGGTTCTCTAAACGCTTCCCCGAATAGGCTGCACTGATTTCAGTATATTCTGTAACGTTTTTTCTCCCTGAATTCAAATCTTAACCTGAACAACGCTAAGTATAAGTTACAGTGGAATTTGGATAATTCGAACCTCAAGGGACCAGTACAAAAAATCGAATTATCTTAAAATTGGAATTAAGAAAGTTCTTCGAAAAGGGGAGAGAAAATAATCGAATTTTCAAGTTATAATCCAAGAACCTTTATTAATAGACAATGGTAATGTATAATAACTGTATCGTGAATAACCTTAAAAGTTTCAAATTATAAAATTAAACCAAAATGTTATATTCACCTATTCCTTTTCCACTTCTTTAATCAGCGCTATTTTCTCCGCCAAAGTCAAAATTTTGTATGGAACCCGAGGCTTTGATGACGACATCTTAGCTCTGAACACACACTTGAAAACACAGTCAAAACCAAACTTCTTAACAACCACAACTCTAACCAAACCACACAGAATACTGCATTACACAGCACGCACTACTAGAAAGGTGTAAGGGATGTTATGAATTATGAGATGTGGAGCGTTGTAAAACAATGGAAGGGAAAGGGAGGGGTTGGGCATTGACCTCAGAAGGAGCGTCGCAGGCGTGTTGTTAGTCACGTAGGCAAAACCATCGAGTAGGGACCTCGTGCCAATGATACAACGTCGTTTTTCAGGAATTCCTGACCCAACTGTTTGGCTTCCGATCGGCTTTCCAATTATCCAAAATATAATTCCAATTAACCACGATTTTTTTAGCATTAATTGTATATAACATGCTAGGGACCAAGAGAAACATTCGAATTATAGAAGTTCGAATTAGCCACGTTCCACTGTATACCATTCAGAGTTGGAGTTTTTTTTTTAGCGTATGGCTTTTAGTGCCGGGAGTGTCCGAGGACATGTTCGGCTCGCCAGTTTTGTAGCAGCTTCGAGACGGACATCCAATGGGTGAGCTACAAGTACCGTTGGGGAAGGAAGGAGGGAAGTTGGAATGTAAGGACGAGAAGTTGGAAGGTAGCGGCTGTGGCCTATAGTTAGGGACCAACCCCGGCATTTGCCTGGAAGGAAGATGGGAAACCACAGAAGACCATCTTCAAGGTTGCCGGCGGGGGGAATCGAACCTCCTCGCCTCCCGGATGTGAGCGACTGCCATCAGTCATGCCGTAACCACCACGGCTAACTCACCCAGAGTTGGAGTTAAAAAGGAATAACTGATTCCCAATGCAATAAGTCTCATTAGTTTAAAAACGCGTTTCTTTTCTTATTAATGTTATTAGAATAAGGCTATAGTTATGGATCTGTTTTCATCTTGTGGTGTTAAAGTGATGACAGAGGATATGTGGCAAGGGCTGGCTGGTCGTTTGGACTCGAGCCCAGCATGTCCTTCTGGTTGACCGCAAAAACCTGTTGGCTATATCCCAGCTTACCAGGCGCTATTGAACTGACCAAGCGTTATGTAGACCGCCCCCTCTGTGATTAATTATAAACTAAAGGACACATCCACACAACCCAGAGCAAGAAATATCACTCCGTAAGCTGGAGAGCGGACCTTGACCACAACGAGCGATGTGGGGGTGACGTGATCATATTATCATAATTATGTGCTATATTAGATTATTAATACACTCCACATGGGGTGGATATGTCTTTACGTTACTCTCCCAAGTCCGTAGCAAGAAATTATATTCCGGGAGAAGATTGAAAATTATTAACTATTATTATCTGTAATTTCTCGGGTTGTTTTACCACGTCCAGAGTTTCGTCTCAGTCGAAATGTTACCATTATTCCAGTAGGCTTATGCGGAAACCAATGGCAAAGATCAAGCCTACTGAAACAGTGGCAAAACGTCGGCAATTTAGAAACCCTGGTCGAGGCAAATCAGCCCAAGGCATTACAGATATTAACATCAATTTCAGAGCCACAAAAAACTTCCAAAGACGATTCATCGAATTTCCTGAATAATCACCGATAATTTAAGTCATGGTGTTACTAAACAAACTTCTTAAATAACGAATAAATATTTATCAATTCATGTATTCACCCATTTGCTTATTCAGCCTATCATTTAATTATATATTCCTCATGCATATAAGAATGTATTCTCTTTTTTATTTACTTATTCATTTATTTACTGTACTTATACCCATTATTCCTATACTTATTTACTCATTTATTTATCTATTTTTCCTTTCCTTTCCTTTCCGTTCCTTTCCTTTCCTTTCCTTTCCGTTCCTTTTTCCTTTCCTTTCCTTTCCTTTTTCCTTACCTTTCCGTTTTCCTTTTATTTCCTTTCCTTTTCTTTCCTTTCATTTTTCCTTTCCTTTCCTTTCCTTTCCTTTTCCCTTTCCTTTCCTATCCTTTCCTTTTCCTTTCCTTTTTCCTTTCATTTCCTGTTCTTTCCTTTCCTTTTATTTCCTTTTTCCTTTCCTTTCATGTTCTTTCCTTTCCTTTTTCCTTTCCTGTTCTTTCCTTTCCTTTCCTTTTTCCTTTCCTTTTCTTTTCCTTCCTTTTTCCTTTTTCCTTTCCTTTTTCCTTTCCTTTCCTTTCCTTTTTCCTTTCATTTCCTGTTCTTTCCTTTCCTTTCCTTTTATTTCCTTTTTCTTTTCCTTTCCTATTCTTTCCTTTCCCTTTCCTTTCCTTTCCTTTCCTTTCCTTTTTCCTTTCCTTTCCTTTTCTTTTCCTTCCTTTTTCCTTTCCTTTTTCCTTTCCTTTCTCTTTTCCTTTCCTTATCCTTTCCTTTTTCCTTTCCTTTTCTTTTCCTTCCTTTTTCCTTTCCTTTCTCTTTTCCTATCTTTACCTTTCCGTTCCTTTTTCCTTTCCTTTTTCTTTTCTCTCCTTTCCTTTCCCTTCCCATTTCCTCTTCCTTTTTCTTAGTTATTGCAAGGTTCTATCATAGAGCAAAGCAGTGTATACAGTACGTCTAAAATATTACAAATTAGATTTTGAAAACAGAATGAATAAGAAAATATGTTGACTTTAAACAAGGAACGACACAAAATCAAACAAACACTAGCCATATGAACAACAAGATGTTCAGCAAAGAACATATAGCCTACTTTCTCCTAAATGTATGGGTATCTTTATGACTCTTTGTCCTCATCCCTAAAACAATCACCCCAACCACAATGTATTGTTTGTTTTCTTTTATATTGATAATAAGCCAGTAAGTGTCAAGATCAATATTATATACTTTATGATGATTGAATAACAAAACTACTAACTTATTGTAATGCATTCACGTCCGTTAATCTCTATATTAAGCCAGCCTGCAAAATTAAGAATCTTCCGCCCCAATCACAGTAGGTGGTGCTGCGACCTATCAGTGAATTAATCTTTATCTTGTACGCCTATGCACTGCCATCGTAATGTACTACGATGGCAGTGTTCTATGGGTGTTGAATGAGTAGGCAGTTTAAAGTAGCCAAGAGGGAGGCGATCCAGCTGGCAGTGTTTAAAGGTATTCGGAGCCCGATCGTGGCTAATAGTTGAACTACCAGTATTACAAAATTGCCATACTTCAGGAGGCCAGCTCAGGCATTTACACAGCGTTATGTTTGGAACAATATTACCCACATAACCCACAAGAGGACAGCACCGTACAGAGGCATTAAGAAGGCTGTGGTTAATGACAACGTGTATCTAGTTCTTCTATTCTCCTTTTTCTAATGTCTTCTGTTTATGTGCGATGCTGGGACTGTGATTTTATTAATATACGAGTGTATACTTTATCCTCTCCTTTGAGCTAAATGACATTTTATTCAGTATCTGTGGAAAAACCTCGTGCACATCATTTGTAAAAGAATTCAAGAAAAAAAAACCTAACTGTAGCAGTACTCGATCCCCAGTCAACTGCGTGTCAGACTAACATGCTAGCCGAGAGCTAACCGTATCCATGACATCAGGTGTTCTTAACTGACATATTAGATACAAACTGTTGGCAAATAACGACTTTAAATAAACGATTTCTTCACTGCAGTACATCTTCATTAAAGATCATTTCATACAAACTTTATATTATTGTATCAGTACGGTATATCACATACAACATACTAAAACTACTGAAATATAAGACAGGCACATGAGGACAGCTGCCATCTTGTCGTGTGACACAAACAGCTCAGCTCTTTTAAGCCACTCATACTGTATAATATTATAATATTAAATTATAATAAATAACGGATCACGACCTTCAGGATAGCATAAACCCCCCTAGGCTCGATAATCGGAATTGGTGGGTCTTAAGCTATTTATTAAAATGGTTGCATAATTCACACGGCCGCCATCCAGAAATGGCATGGCCGATGACCTTGAATTTTGGGTCAAAGACGCGTCCTATATAAAGGTATGTTGTCACCAAATTTGGTAGAGATTGGATGATTAGTTTAGCCGTAATTTGATTTTACGTTTTGAACATTTGAGTGGCCGCCATTCTGTATTGGTAAAGATGGCGGCGATATAAAGTATGACACTGAGGTGTCCTTTACTAGTGCTACCTCTGTACCAAATTTCGTTCAATTCGGTTACACCGTGTTCGAATTGATAGGGGGGGACAGACATTCAGAGTACACACACTCACACACACACAGACACACACACACACACACACACAGACTCACACACACACATACACACACACACACAGACTCACACACACACATACACACACACAGACAGACACACTTTTTTCGCCCTGTGTTGATCTCATAAGTCTACTTTCATTTTTTGCAAAAATCGAAAGTAGGCTAACAAATCGGGTATTTGGACATGGGATTAAACTCTGAACCCCCGGTCGGTGAGCTACTGACCATAATAATGAGGACAATATTGTTTAAAATTCACATTTCCATAACACACTGTAAAGATAATGCAGTAGTCTCCAACTTCCTGCTTCGCACGAGTAAAGTGCGGACAATACTTATTATGAGTACTTCTCAGATATTTATGAAGCAATATGTGCCAGAGTACCAGCCCACGGAACGTGTAATGGAAGGGAGGCTAGAACTCTGAAGAGCGCAATGCGGCCGTGGTAAGGGGTGTTAACAGGGGTGGTAATGAGTTCAAGAGAGAGGAGCTGCACGGTGAAATGTATTTTTCAGTCCCAAGGCCCAAGGAGCTCCTCCGTAATGGAGGCGGTGATTACGGCAATTGCTGCCACCAATCCAATCGACTACGCTGCCTCCCTCAATGGTGACAATCACTCAGGCGCGAGACGCCCTTGGTCGGGTCTAATCCAATTCCTGGGCTGGCCTCTACCCAGGTAGCACGTACTGTCACTGTGTTACGTCACTATATCGACTGTACTAGTCTTCGCAAAAACGTTTCTCAAATCGTCTGTCTTTATTATTATTATTATTATTATTTATTTATTTATTTATTCGTTAATTCCCCATAAGGAGAGCGTTACAACACAATCAATTTTCATGTTTCATTCTGGACCTTTCTTCTTTTTTCCCAAAAACCTCTCATATACACACTATGTTTCCTCTTTCTCTCTTCTGTCCACCTCTTTGCTGGTTGTCTCTCTTTGGGAGTTTGCTCAAACTTCTGTAGTCTAAGTTTTTCTCTGTATTTGCTCCTGTCTGCCATGTCTTCTGTAGAGATGTTTAGTTTCTTAAGGTCTTCCACAGTTTCCTTTACCCAATTAGTTTTTAGTGTGCTATTCGTAACTATATTAAAATTTTTCTTGGTCAGTCTGTCTTCGGTCATCCTATGTATATGTCCATAAAATTTTGCCCTTCTTTTCCTTATGTTGTTTGTAATCGTCTCTGTCTGTTTGTACAGTTCTATTGTCGGTCTCTTCATCCATATTCCCTCTTTCTGAACTGGCCCGTAGATCTTTCTCAGAATTTCTCTCTCTTGTTTTTCTAATTCCTTGATTTTTGTTCGCCCCTTGATTGCTGTCGTTTCTGAAGCGTATAAGGCCTCTGGTAAGACTACTGTACGGTAGTGTCGTAATTTGGCATTGATGGAAATACTTTTTTTTTATTGTAGTGGTTCCATGAAAGTCGGTATGCTTTCTGCAATTTAGCGATCCTGTCTTCATTGGATGGCAAGTTCAGTCCTGTTTTCTGTATAATCTCTCCTAGATATTTGAAACTTTCCACTTGTGTTATTTTTCCATACTTGGTTTCCAGTGGGTGCTTGTCTGTAGATTTTGTGTCCATGAACTGTGTTTTTTCGTATGAGATTTGTAACCCTGTTTTGGCAGAGATTTCATGTAGCGTCTCTAGAGCTTCTTTGGCTTCTTTTCTGTTATTTGTTATAATCGCTACATCATCGGCAAAGGCCAGACACTTAATGTTGACTGTCCTTTTCTGGTGTTTTGCCATTTTTATGCCTTTGACTCCTTTTTCCCATGTCTTGATTATTTTATCCAAAACTGAGTTGAATAGAATGGGTGATAAACCATCACCTTGTCGCACTCCTGTATTAATTTTGAAGGGTTCCGAGATCTCTCCCATGAATTTAGCTTTGGATATTGTATTTGTTAATGTTTCTTGGATTAGTTTTCTGGACTTATTGTCGACCTTCATTTCCTCTAATGTGTTAAAAAGTGTTTCTCTATCTATGGAGTCGTACGCATTTTTGTAGCCGACGAATGTGATTGTTGTGTTCCTGGTTTTTCTCGTTGCTAGTATTGTTCTCAGGCACCAAATCTGCTTACTGCACGATCTTCCCTTCCTGAACCCTCCTTGGTATTCTCCTATCTGTGGATCTATCTGAGGCTCTATCCGTTTTAACAGGGCTTGGGAGAAAATTTTGTATGCGACGGGTAATAGTGAAATCCCTCTATAATTATTAGGGTTCGTTTTGTCTCCCTTCTTGTGGAGGGGGTGTATTAGAGCTGACTTCCATTCTTCCGGTACCTTCCCTGTTTCCCAGATGTTTTCGATGATTTTGTGTATTTTTGGTGTAACATTTTCGTGGTCTAATTTCCAGATTTCCGAAATCAATCCGTCTTCTCCAGGTGCTCTATTGTTCTTTAGTGATTTTATTATTTCCACGATTTCTTCAAGTGTTGGAGGTTTGGAATCAATGTTAGGTTCTGGCTTTTCGAACTGTAATCTGTGTGTTGGTTTATCACAGTTAAGCAGTGAGTCAAAATATTGTGCCAGTATCGTACAGTTCTTTTTCGGGTTTGTCTCAAGTGTTCCGTCTTGTCTTTTGAAGCATAAGCTCGGTGGTCGATATCCTGTCATATTCTCTCTGAATGTTCTATAGAAGTTTCGTGTGTTATTTTTGGTAAAATCTTCTTCTATCTCCTTGAGTCTGTTGTTATCGTAGTTTCTTTTTTCTCTGCGGATTATTCTCGAGGAGTCTTTTTGTATCTTGCTGAATTCTTCCCATTTTTCGGGTGTTCTATGACTGTTAATTTTTTTTCAGGCTTATATTCTATCCTCTATGGCTCTGTCACATGTCACGTTCCACCATCTGTGCTTCCTTTTCCTCGGGGGCTACCCCATTTTTATCAGTTCTTTCATGTTTTCGGACATGTCCGTCCAGTTGTTACTCTCAATTTTCTTAAGTCCTTGTGTTATTTCTTTCTTGTTTAATTTTAAATACTCTGGGTCTGTTCTGAAAATTCTGGTTGTTCTCTTAGTTTGTCTGTTTGGTATAAACTTAGCCTTGATTTGTAGTAGATGATGATCAGATTCGAAAAAAACTTTTCTCGTTCGCATATTCATAACTTCTCTGGTGTTTTTTCTTTGTAGATATCGCAACGTGGTCTATCTGAAATTCTCCGAGGGCGCTGTTTGGAGATTTCCAAGTCCATAGTTTCTTGTAGGGTTTCTGGAATTGTGTTGACAGGATTTTGAGGTCAAAATTCCTGCAGAATTTTATCAAATTCTCTCCATTCTTGTTTGTCCTCTGGTGCGCTGTATGTTTTCCTGTTGTGTCTCTGAATTTTCTTTCGCGGCCTAATTGTGCATTAAAATCACCAAGCAATAATTTTACATGCTTAGTGGGGATTTTGTTGGTGATTTCTTCTAAGTCTTCCCAGAATTCTTCTATCATCTGTGGATTTTTAGCCTATTTTCAATTTTGAAAAAATAGGCTTTTGAGATCACCTTTTGTCCGTGTGTGTGTGCGTGTGTGTGTGTGTGTGTGATTCGTGTGTGTGTCCCCCCCTAATAAAATCGAAACGGCTGGAGCGATTTCAATGAAACTCGGGAAGTTCATAGCACTATACCCGGCGACCTCGACCGTGCCCTTCAAATTTTGTTACGTCTCTCCAATCCAACATGGCGGCTGTGCGAAATATTTCACCAGCATTCAATATCTCCGAAACTATTACCGATATCGCCCTGAAATTGTGTACGGTGATAAAGGGCACTACTAGAAGTTCACCTATGAGACTTTCAAAAACCTGGTGACTACAAAACCAACATGGCGGCCAAGCGAAGTTGAGACATTTAAATAGACTTTTCTCGCGATTTAACTATCTAAATGTAATGAAACTTGGTACAGCAAATGTTTATACACATTGTAATGCACTGTAGTCTAATTTAGTTCAATTGTTTACATAAGCTCAAAATGGCGGCTGTGCGAAATATTTCACTGACATTCTATATCTCCGAAACTATTACAGATATCACCCTGCAATTTTGTACGGTGATAAAGGGTACTGATACAGGTATACTTATGTATATTTCATAAACCTGTAAAGTATGAAACGAACATGGCGCCCAAGCGAATTTAAAATATTTTAATAGACTTTTCTCGTGATTTAACTCTCTGAGCGCAGTGAAATGTGGTACAGTAAATGATTTTGCAGATTGTAATGCACTGCCATCTAATTTAATTCAATTGCTTATATAACCTCAAGATGGCGGCTGTGCGAAATTTTAAAATTAAGTTTTAATTTCTTGTGTCGTAATCATGCGATCGAAGTGAAAGTTTGAATAATGAACCTAGGCAATAATTGTCCTTGAATGGTACATAACTCTAAGGCCTATACACATAACACTCCTAAATGGTGAGCTCCCGAAATATTTAGACGGTTCTCAATATCTATGAATCTTTTACAGCAACCAAACTGAATTTTTTTATGTTCATAGAGACTATGAACATATGTTCACCTATAGGACTTTCAGGAACCTGGTGAGCACAAATCCAACATGGCGGCGACGCGAATTATAAATATTTAAATGGACGTTTCTCGCGAATTAACTATCCGAGTGCCGTGAAACGTTGCACGTTAAATGCTTATACAAATGTTGATCCACTGGCATCTAATTTATTTCAATGGTTTGCATTATCACAAGATGGCTGCTGTGCGTAATTTTAAAATCTCGTTTTTACTTCTTGTTGTCTAATCATGCGATCGAAGTTTGAATATCACACGTACACAATAATCTTAATGTAATAGTACAAAAATAAAAATCCAACCTGGCGACCATCTGAAATATTTAGACGGTTCTCAATATCTACGAATCTGTTACAGCAATTAAAGTGAAATTTTGTATGTTGATTGTGGCAGTTAACATAAGTTGGATATATGAAAATAGGCTGTATAGTTCTTCACGGAACTAATTGTTGTTATTGTAGTTATTTGTGGGGCATGAGCATTGTTACCAGAACGTATCGTAAGTGTGGAAATTTTTTCAGATTTTGAGGTGAAATCTATTACAGATTTCAATATTGAGTTGTGGACTACAAAACCTGTTCCGAAGAGTTTGAGATTTTTTCCTGGAATAGTTATGGCTGGTTTCCCCTTGTATGTTCTGTAACTTCCCGAAACGAAGTGATTCTCATCTGAGAATCTCGTTTCCTGTATAGCCAGTATTCTGATATTGAATGTGTCCATGATGTTTGTTAGTTGTTTCACTTTACCTAGTTTCAGGAGTGTGTTTACGTTGAGTGTTCCCATGTAAAATATTCTCTTAGTTTTGAGGGTTTTTGAGAAGCAATTCTCCTCTTCATGACATACCTGATCGCCTGGAATCCGATGACTAGGTACAATACCCAGTTTTATTGACTGGGGCCCAGGGTAGTGTGTTCGTTCACGTCGTTCTGTCATGATTATTGATTTATGTTCAAGTTGTGGTGGTGAAACCCCAAGGGATCTCACAGAATTACGACTGGAGTTTTGAATTCCAGAAGATTGGATCACAGCCGAGCTCACAGAGCTAACAGACGCCGACCAGAGTACCGGTGGTTACCACACAGACGTGTCTGGATTTAAAATGTTCACCTAGTAACCCTAGGCAGGGGCCCTCACAGGGTGCTACCATCCGGAGCCAGATGGACCCAGGTATTTTAACGAGGTGTTACTCCTCCCCCTCCTCCTTCCTCAACACTTGCGTGATGAGGCCCCGGGCTTGGGACCGGCACTGGCGGAGTTTTATTATTATTATTATTATAATTAATATTTATTTTTATTTTATTACCTGCAGAAGGACCCGTTCTTCGAACGGTGTTCGGTGTTAACACCAGACATTATCAATTGATCTACTGTTGCAATGGTTAGCGGTTTGTCATTCCTTCAAAAGTTTATCAGAACGAAGTTAATTTTCTGGGAATATCACACACACTGTTAATTTAAGGGCCTTAAAATGTGGTTTTCGGACACCCTATATAGACTCCCGAATTTTGTGTCTCACATTGAGAAGCGCAACATATGCTCTGGTCGTCCTTCTAGGATAATTTTTATATTTCGCCTATTTTAGCATGTATTTTGAGAAGTTTTCCCTATATCCACCTTTCTAATGTATGAATAGTACGGTGAAGAATTTTATAAATGATTGGTGTATTGACTCTTATGGATGCCATACCTAATTTTACGATGCACCAAGCATCCGAACACGAGTTATAGGCGTACATAAAGATACACAGAAAGACTGACAGACAATTCTATTGTCCAAATATGGGTATATCTACCACACAGTATCAAACAAAAACATCCTTACGGTGAACCCATATGTCGACAAAAAAAAATAATTATGAGTTAAAAAGTGTTCTCAAACAAAATTCAACTAACGTGTACTTCATGACGTGAAATAGAATTGAAAGCTTTGTAGACAGAACGCAATACACGTCACATAAAAACTGACCCTCTACGTTGTGTTAGGTCCCCATTCACAGGAAGACCCCTTTCATAAATTATAAAGGCTTGTGGTGCATGGAAATTCAGGTTCTTTAGCCTCAATTGGGCCAAATTCCTAAAAGCCGCAAAATATGCTGATTCAATTCAGGAATTTTTGAAAATGATGTTGCTGTTTGGAGATATAATAGACCTTCTGTACTATATGTCGCACGTGAAAATTGCGTGAAAAAATTCTAGGTTACCCCTTGACCCCTTATTTGTATTGATGAATTATACAGTCTACGTTGGTTCCATGATAACCTTATAGCCATTTGCAAACTTTCACAGAAATGTAATAAATGGAGTGACATTGCTTCTTACAGAAATAGATGGAAAGTTGGATGCCACCCCTTGAGATAATGTTGTCATGGTTAGCGATTTGCATTCCGTCATTAGTTTGTTAAATTAAGTTTAAATTAGTTTTATGGGAATTCTTCAAAAACTGTTGGTTTTAGAGCCTTATAATGTAGTTTTCGAGGACCCTTTAGGGCCCCCGAGTTTTGTTTCTGGCACCAAGGGGCTTTGTCTCGTCGTTGTACTCCATAATATAATACCACTATAATAATATAATATAGGGATAGGAATATAATATACCTGCCATACCACACCCGCAGATGTAAATCTCGCGAAAAAATTCTAGATTACCCCTTGACCCCCTTAAACGCATTATACGTATTGATGAATTTTACAGCTTATTTTGGTTCCGTGATAACCTTCTAGCCGTTTACAAATTTTCACACTAATGTAATTAACGGAATTGCAATAGATGGACCTCTGAGAATCTGTTGCCATGGTTACCGTCTTGCATTCGTTCATTAGTTATTAAATGAAATTAGTTTTCTGGGAATATCTCAAAAACTGTTGGTTTTAGGGCCTTAAAATGTGGTTTTCGTGAACCCTTTAGGGCACCCGAGTTTTGTCTTTCACATTGAGAGGCTCAAAATGAGCTTTGTCACGTCCATCTACGCCTATTTTAGCATGTATTTTAAGGGAGTAGGCCCCCTTTTATGAGAGGTACGGAGAATAGTTACATCAATGATTAGTGTCGTGCCTCTGATGGATATCTGTACCAAATTTTACGTTGATCCACCCAGCCGTTCTCGAGTTATAAGGGAACAAACTTGTCCACAGACAAACAAACAGACAGCCAAAAAATATTTCGCGCGCATCCATCATAAAACAGTCTGAAACGAGTAAATAACTCAAATTTCCGTAGAAATTCAGAAAAAAAACCGGCAAACTTTCATTTTTATATTGTACCCAATCATATGGATAATGCTCGATCACGACCTGGCTTGCTGCTGCGGTTCGGGGCATGTTACGTCCAACCCACAACATGATCTTACATTAGATATGATAGCACTTTTCAGTATCTACAAGACTAAATTGAAAACCAAACATGTTACAAATTACATGAGTTTATTCATAAAAACTCCCAGGAACAAATACAAAAATCTATGAAACATCAATATTTTGGAAAATCCAAACTTCATCAAAAAAATCCATAACTCTTGTCAAAAATTCATATCATTCTATATTATCGTTTTTTCTTGCTTAGATAGTATTTACATTTGAATATCAATATACATTTCCCTTTTCACAACATTTTACTAAGGCATAGAGCATACCTATCATTTCATAACAATTGTATTCTAAGTCTTTACGGACATTTATCATATGATCAATATCCATTCTGGGCTTTTATTTTATTCGTATTTCACCTTTGAATTACTTTATTATCATTCACTTTTAACTGTATTAACTCTTCCGGTAAGCCTTAGGTTTCACACAACAAATCAACACTTTAAAATAACTACATGCCGTGACTTCGAACTCATGTCCTTCCACAATTTATTTCATGCATTAGGGTGGTATATTAATGATGTATCATGTGCTATCATTATTCCATTACTCAGTTATTTACAAACTCAATCATTCAGTTTACCCGTTTTACTTCACACATTTCTTCATGCAGGAATCGAATATTTGGTAACAAACTTATTCTTTGACTACTATGGTCAAATATTATCGAAATTTTACAAACTTAGTGTGGGGATGATTTTCAAAAACCCACCAATTCAATTATTTGCTTTATAATTTCATAGCACCTTTAATTAACAAACTTGCATATTCCATTACCATATCCTTTCAGCCCCTACAACTTCTGTATACAAAGCGTTGATTGTACTCGTCACCACTCGCTGTTGGAAAGGTCTGCGTGTTGGCTAGACTTCCCTCACCCTCTCGTTTAACTGTGATTTACGACCCTGTCTTCGTCTCATTCATTCCCCTTGCAACTCTCAAATGTTTATTTTTTCTTAAAAGGCGTATGAAAATCCAAGTTAGCACATTATTTCAACGACTTTATCCCTCACTTCACTCATTATTCATTTCACTTTCCTTATAACCAATGCCATAATTAGAGATCACGACGCATTCTTCTTCTTCTTCTGTTCCTCCGACCAGGTACGTCGCTGTGGTTTCTTCTCATCTTCCTCAAATCCCCTTGTGTGAACAATTTTCCGGATCATATTTCTATCTTGTAAATTTGGTGAACCCAATTCATTAAGGTCTTTCTCTACTTGTTTATACCATTTTGGTCTTGTGCGTTTGATTTGCAGAAATTTTTGGATTCGATAAGTGAGTCTGGTAGGATTCATTCTTTCCAAATGGATTAGAAACTGAATTCGTCGCAATCTCATTGTATCAGTTAATTTAGAAACTCTTTTATAAATTTCAGAGTTGGGTTTGGGGTCGTGTATGCCATTTAGAATTCTGGGCCCTAAGATTTTCCTCATGATTTTCCTCTAATTTTTCCTTTAAGGTCTTACGATGTAAACTGAGCGTTTCTGAAGCATATAGAGCTTCAGGTTTAATCACTGTACAGTAATGACGAATTTTGTTGTTCCAGGACAAGCTTTTTTTTTGTTTTAAACATTCTTTGTGTGTTGAAAAGCAATTTCCATTTTCTGAATTCGTGATGCTACAGATTTATTTTCATCGCCATTTTCAGTGATCCATTCACCTAAGTATTTAAATTCTTTCACTCTTGCAATCTTATTGATACCAATGACAATTTCAGGTGGACCATACTTAATATTTGTCATAAATGTAGTTTTTTCATAGGAGATTTTTAGTCCTATTTTGGCTGCTTGCTCCTCCAGTATAACAAGCTGTTTCTGTGCATCAGCGACGTTTTTGGCAATTAGTGCTAAATCATCAGCAAACGCTAGACAATCTAAGTCAATACCCTTAATCTTTGGGCCAAGGCGGTGAGATGGTGCACCTGCTTTCCTCCATTCTCTGACAACTTTCTCAAGAGCACAATTGAAAAGTAAAGGGGAGAGCCCATCCCCTTGACGGACACCTGTGTTTATTTCAAACTCATCACTACAACCACCCATAAATTTAACTTTAGCCTTCGTTTCAGTTAGTGTATCTTTAATAATATTTCTTGTTTTGTTATCACGACGCATTATATATATTTATTAGGAGAAAACAAGAGATCATCATCATTCCTTGCTTTTGTCCCTTTTATAGGAAGGCAATGAGGGATCCCAATCACTCCTCATCCCTATCCTATCATTTTATTCATTCCACACATTTCTATTTGGTCGGATATCACAACGATGCTGGCAAGGGATGGTTTATATGACACTAGGCTCAGAGACTTCCTTATGCCTCTCCAGTTTTTGCCATATCTCGTAGAAACCCTTACACCTTCCAGATTAATACACACATTTAGCGAAGCCTCACAGGTCTTACACCGCAATATATTACCTCGGGCGGAATCCATTTGATCCCCCGAGTGGGTCATACCCTCTTAAACAGCAATAATACCGACGATTTCCGACAATTGATACCTTCATTTTTGATCTCTCAAATTACGCATGTTATAGGATATATTCATTTGCTAGCATAATATTAATTTATTCATTTCTTATAGGCCTATTTCGGCAACACAACTTTTATAAAAACTTGGACTATCATCGCATCTTTGACAACTCAACTTACTCTCATTAGCATTTACATCAACATAGCCTATGGCTTATAACTTCCTATTACATTTTCACGGTGTTCGATTATCACTAACTACCTTGACTTATTTCATTTATCGGCTGAATACCGTTTTTATTTCATTATTTTTAAGGTATCCCAAAAATCCTTCAATTACTTCAATACTTCAATTACTTCAATTACTTCAATTACATCAATTATTTGATCATTGTTCTGAGGTTCCCCTCTGGTTATATTGTCTCTTTCTGCGTGGCGTAGCTTTCTATCGCTCACTAGCTATTTATTTGATCTTGAACCTAGGTTCTCTTGGATCTGAGTTTACCACTCCTTCAATGTCTTTCTACTTCCGCACTCTGTTTTAAAGTCTTTAGCGTGTTTTCACGTCTTGTAATCTGACGTATCTTAACGCGACTTCGTCTTGAACCAATGTAACTTCGTTAAGCTACACTCGAAACTTAGTGATTTACCTATCGCAACTTGTATTGTACTTTGCCTCTTCTGAGGTTCGAATTCTAATGTCTTTGAATACAGTTTCTTCAATTGAGGCTTCGATAATACCGCTAACTAGCGTAACTTTCACCGAGGCTTGATCTAACTGATCGTACTAAATAACTTTCTATTACATGCCTACACTAAGGCTTTTTCGCAAACTGACGAACTTTGTTTATAACGTGCCTCTACTGAGGTCACTCGCAGACTGATGAAACTTCATATGACGTGCCTTCCACCAAGGCCTCTCACAGACTGATGAACTTCATGATTTTGCTTGGGCTTAAAGCCTATTTATTCTTTTTGGGTGAGAAATTAGTCTCTCGCGAGCTCGGGAGTTCGATTCCTGAATCCTGGCTCTAATCTTCTCTATAATTTAATTCCAAGTGTAATTGGAAATACTATTACAATTGCCTGCTGGCGGAACGAGAATTGTTCACAGGTTTATTTTTAATTAATTAAAATAGTTAGTATCCACTCGACGGGGCCAGCCTAATTCTTCTTGCCGTCCGCGGGTAGCCTTCCGCTCACATTCCAATGACGTTTTCCTTAGCTTGCATTATCTGAAGTGTCTTATTTCAGGTCTACCAACCTTCCGATTTTTGCTATCCCTGATTCTCTTCTGACTTCAGATTTAATAACTTTGGGAGTTTATTTTGTTAAGTATAATGGTCGTACGTCCCCCCTCTGTATGCTTCAAAATCTCGCTGATTTGCCAATATCCGTGGCCTAGTTTCAAGTACCTCTTGAGAAAGTAGTTTCCCCCTTAACTGTCGCACTCGAAAAGTAATAATTTTCGTTGAGTTGCTTATTCATCGGAATATCGAGTGTTACTTATAGCCTCTTGACTCTGCATCCCTCTAGTTCTTTTATGGCTTCCTTAATGGCTCTTTTCACTTAAACTGTCCGGATAATGGGAGTTTATGTGTATAAAATGACCACCTGCGTCTCCAACAATGTGTCTGTGGCTGTTTTCCAGTGAGCTCATCTTCGTTACTTCTTGTGGTCTTTATAAAATTCTAAAATACCTTCATATGAACGGTCCGGGGTTCAATTTGTGCCATTACCCAAATGGTCACAATATAGAGAGAGATAGACTGCACCGCTCGGTGTTGACCGTGTTTTATTGCACAAATTTAGGTTTTACTCGTTAACCGTTGGACATACACGAAAAGTGATAAGGACCTTTCGGATAGAAAATTAAATATTAAGGCTCACATATACCATCTAAATTTTGCTATTTCTTAGCGTTCTTTTCTTATTTGAAATGGAAATATGAAGTTTTTAAACCAAACGGTGTAGTGACGTCACAAATGTGGGATTTACTCGCTAACCGTTGGCGATACACGAAAAGAAGTTTGCTATTTCCTAGCGTTCTCTTTTTATTTGAAATGGATATATGAAAATAGTCGCCATTTTTAAATAGTGCAAAATATCGAAATCAAATTTTCGGATAGTAAATTAAATTTTGAAGCTCGTATGTACCATCCAAAGTTTGCTATTTCTTAGCGTTCTCTTTTTATTTGAAATGGAAATATGAAAATAGTTGCCATTTTTAAATAGTGCAAAATATCGAAATCAAAAGTAGCCTATGTGTAAACCTGGTGAAGCTCACATATACCATGAAAAGTTTGCTATTTCTTAGCGTTCTCTATTTATTGGAAATGGAAATATGAAAATAGTCGCCATTTTTAAATAGTGCAAAATATCCAAATCAAAAGTGGCTTATAAACTTGGTAAAGCACACATACACAATCAAAATTTTGCTATTTCTTAGCGTTCTTTTTTATTTGAAATGGAAACATGAAATTTTGAAACCAAACGATGTAGTGACGTCACAAATGTGGGTTTTACTCGCTAACCGTTCTAGGTACACGAAAAGTGATCAGGTCCTTTCGGATAGAAAATTAAATTTTAAAGCTCGTATGTGCCATAAAACGTTTGCTATTTCTTAGCGTTCTCATTTTATTTGAAATGGAAATATGAAAATAATCGCCTTTTTTAAATAGTGCAAAATATCGAAATCAAATGTAGCCTATGTGTAAACCTGGTAAATCAGCTACATCCATGCAAAATTTCATTTCAATCGGACCATTTTTATTTGAAATGGAAATATGAAATTTTAAAACCAAACGGAGTAGTGACGTCACAAATGTGTGTTTTACTCGCTAACCGTTGGAGTTACACGAAAAGTGATATGGACCCTTCGGATAGAATATTAAATTTTAAATCTCGTATGTGCCATCAAACGTTTGCTATTTCTTAGCGTTCACTTTTTATTTGAAATGGAAATATGAAAATAGTCGCCATTTTTAATTAGAGCAAAATATCGAAATCAAAAGTAGCCTATATGTAAGCCTGGTAAATCAGCTACATCCATGCAAAATTTCATTTCAATCGGACCAGTGGTTCTTGCGTGATTGAGTAACAGACAGGACGACGGTCACCATCTCATTTTTAGCCTATTTTCAATTTTGAAAAAATAGGCTTATGAGATCACCTTTTGTCCGTGGGTGTGTGCGTGTGTGTGTGTGATTCGTGTGTGTGTCCCCCCCTAATTAAATCTAAACGGCTGGAGTGATTTCAATGAAACTCGGTAAGTTCATAGCACTATTCCGGGCGACCTCGACCGTGCCCTTCAAATTTTGTTACGACTCACCAATCCAACATGGCGGCTGTGCGAAATATTTCACCAGCATTCAATATCTCCGAAACGATTACCGATATTACCCTGACATCATGTATGGTGATAAAGGAAACTACTATAAGTTCACTTATGTGATCTTTGAAAACCTGGTAACTACAAAACCAACATGGCGGCCAAGCGAAGTTGCGACTTTTAAATAGACGTTTCTCGCGATTTATCCAACCAAACGCAATGAAACTTGGTACAGTATATGTTTATATACATTGTAATGCACCGACAACTAACTTCGTTCATTTGTTTACATAACCACAAGATGGCGGATGTGCGAAATATTTCACCGGCATTCTGTATCTCAGAAACTATTAGCGGTATCTCCCTGACGTTTTGTACGGAGATAAAGGGCACTACTGGAAGTCCATTTATACGACTTTAAAAAACCGGTTATATACAAAACAAACATCGCGGCCAAGCGAATTAGAAAATTTGAAATAGACCTTTCTCGCGATGTAATGCTCCAAACGCACTGAAATCTGGTACAGGAAATATTTATACACATTGTAATGCACTGGTATCTAATTTAGTTCAATTGTTTACATAACCTCAAGATGGCGGCTGTGCGAATTTTAAAATTAAATTTTTATTTCTTGTGATGTAGTCATGCGATCGAAGTGAAAGTTTGAATAATGAACCTACCCAATAATTTTCCTATAATGGTACATGACTCTATGGCCTATACATTTAACAATCCAACATGGCGACCATCCGAAATATTTGGACGGCTCTCAATATCTACGAATCTATTGTAGCAATCAAACTGAATTGTTTATTGTTCATAGGGGCAATGAACTCAAGTTCACTTATAGGACTTTAAATAACCTGGTGATCACAAATCCAACATGGCGGCGACGCGAAGTATAAATATTCACATGGACGTTTATCGCAATTTAACCATCCGCGTGCTGTGAAACTTGGTACAGTAAATCCTTATACGAATGGTAATCCACTAGCATCAAATTTATTTCAATTGTTTCCATAACCTAAAGATGGCAGCTGTGCGAAATTTTAAAATCTCCTTGTAACTTCTAGTGTCCTAATTATGTGATTGAAGTTTGAATACTACACGTACACAATAATCTGCAATTAACAGTACATAACTTTAGGACCTACATATATAACATCCAACATGGCGACCATCCGAATTATTTAGTCGGTTCTCAATATCTACGAATCTATACCAGCAATCAAACTGAAATTGTGTATGTTGATAGTTGCAATAAGTGGGCTATATGAAAATAGGCTGTATAGTTCTTCACGGAACTACTTGTTATATATTAGTATGATAATCGTTTCGGTCATCTATGGACCACGTTATTTGAACTGCCTTTTCCCTCGTTCTTTCACATTGGCCCAGTATTCCCGCATTCTTCTTCGGTGAGCTTCCTTTCGTTCTTCGGTCCACTTGTTGCCGGTTTTCAATATAGGTTTTGGCTGAAAACTCTGTATTACCCCAAGTTTCTTCTTCAAGGAGTCACGTTCCAAGATGTCCTCATGTAATATCCCCAGTTCTTGTAGGTCTTTTTCCACCTCTGTAAACCAGATCTCTTTGTTTCTTTTTTTCCCACAAAGTAGGCACAGATTCGATTGGACAATCTTCCTGAGTTCATTCGTGTTAAATAGCCTTAAAAGGAGAGTCTTCTTTTGTGAATGGTGTCCGTTATTTTCTCCCACATGTAGATAAAGTTCATCGTTGTGTCGTCTTCTATACTCTCCTCGTTCCTTGACCGGGCCCAAGATCTTTCTCAGAATCTTCCTCTCTTTGGCTTTGAGTTGTACTGCCAGGCCTTTCATTATTCATCGCCAGGCATTCTGTTGCATATAACACCTCCGGGCGAATAACGGTAACGTAGTGCCTCAGTTTGGCCTTGAAGGACATTGATCGTGTTTTGTAAATGTCTTTGGTTAAATGGTAAGCCATTTCCATTTTGTTAAAGCGTGACACGAAAGCTTCCTTTTCACGAATGTTGGGCTCAATCCATTCACCCAGGTATTTGAATGTCTCTACCTGTGTTATTTGTCCTCCATTCACCATAAGTTCTCTGGATTTTGACTTGATGATTATTATTATTATTATTATTATTATTATTAACACGGATAAGGTTTTAGGCTGAGATATACTGTATCTGTGATAAGCGTGGGCAAAAAGCCGTCATGGTGGTTACAATGGCAACAAGTGTTGATCATCTAGGTTTATACATTTTAGTTCAGAAAAGACATCTTAATTACTATGCAAGTTAGTACGCCTATAGGTCGCGAGATAGTAAGATTTCGTAAGTGTTGGACTAAAACTCCCTATTGTTAGAGCCCTACGTGGATGAACTAAATGTTATCCGCATCCACCCCACATCCGCACGACTGTTATCCGCACCCGCTCATCCGTACGTTTATTACCGAATCTACTGGCATTACAATAATATTTATGTTCGATGATGTCGAAATGTACATATTATATGTCAGAAAACTGTACTATAATGAGACTCATTATAGTACAAATTTTCATTATGATACAGTTTCTCCCACCAATCGGAGATCAAGAAACAGTTGTTTGTCCATTTAGGTAAGAATAGCATCGCACCTGCGCTGAGTTCCAAGGCCTTCTAATTTAAATTTCACTGCGTGGCCTAGTGTCGTAGTGGAGTAATCGAAGGGGCCATGGTCAAATACAAGGTATTCTCTGCGTTCCATGCGCTCTGTTCAGTGCATAAAAATGGCGAAATCTCGACAGATATTTATGAATATTTACGTTCGAACATAAAATAGTTATAATAATTATCGTCGAACATAAACAGTCGTATGCAACTCGCCTATAGTGTAATGGTAATTAAGACACTCGCATACGCTCGTTTTATAAACATACTCGTGTCTTAATTATTGCCATTATAGGCTCGTTGCATAATGTAGTTCGAGGATGTCTAAATGTAAATATTATATGACAGCAAACTGTATCATAAAGGGCGTCATTAAAGTACAATTTTTCATTATGATACAGTTTCTCAAATCAATCAGAGCTCAAGATTTTCATTCATTGACCAATTAGGTAAGGATAACTTTGCAAAAGCGCTCAAAATGCAACATGTCGGACATGAATTACATGATATAACAGCTTAGGCTTTCACGGCCGGCGTTCATAATTAGGTACAAGTTTTTCGGGCTTGTAGGCCGTGGTCCAGAGGATATTTCCTGACGATTCACCGGAAACTGCGTCCGGCATTATCAAGGGTTCCGCAGTGGACTGCAGACCAAGGAAAGGAGCGGAACCCTTGATAATGCCGGACGCAGTTTCCGGTGTAACGTCAGGAGATATCCTGTCTGGACCACGGCCTACAAGCCCGAAAAACGTGTACTTAATTATGAATTACATGATTTGAATGTTGACTATGTAAAGGATATCCCATCAACTATTGTAGTTACAATCCCAAACACAAAGACAAAATCAGCACGAACCTTTACGGTAACAAGAAAATACTAGGATAAATGTAAGAAATGTAGGAATCTACGTCCAGAAGTTTGCAACACACTATTGTACCTTAGCCTATACTGACATGGAAAGTGTGCACCGCCCGTAATGTTTGTATAAACAAACTGGGGAATATTGCAAAATAGATAGCACTGTACCTTAATATCCACGACTCCAATTTATACACAGGGCAATACATCGTACGAGTTCGCCGACAATTTTAATGAAAGCTGTTGTTGACAAACACACCAGAACGTCATGGAGGAATCATGCGTAGACATTAGATCCACGGAAGTCAATAACCCAGCTCTATTCAGTGAACGGATTTCTTATGCGAAACTCTTCCGCCAAATGTCATGTCTGTTTTATTCGGAACGCCATTGATTTACCTTCCGTTGACATTCTATACGCATCGAATTTGAAGAATAACTAGTTGATAATACGATACATTTTAATTTTAAAGCGTTTGTAACAGCCTATTGTGTGTTATTTGACGAAAATAACAATATGATTCCTCATAGTAACTGTGCGCTATGTGTTGGAGCTAGTTCAGGATAAACAATGTTCCAAAGCTTACGAATTTGTTATTTGATAGCAAATGCTGAGCCCACACAATTCACCCCCCACCCCCAAAAAAGAAGAAGAAGAACAAAGCTTAGGAAGGACTTTGATCCTTAGTGGGAATCCAGCGCATGCGCTCTTCACTTACGTCAGCTGACAGAATCGAATCTCGACAGATATTTATGAATTTCTATGTTAAAATATATAGTACAATTATTATTATCGTCCAACATAATCAGACGTGTGCAACTCGCCTATAATGGTAATTAAGACACATGGAAATTATAAAACGAGCTAAGCTCGTTTTATACACATACTCGTGTCTTAATTATTGCCAATATGGGCTCGTTGCATAATGTAAAATTTAGTTATATAAATCATAAAGCAACACTTTTAGACATTTGAGGAGAAAGTCATTCCCTTAAACTTTGTGTGTCAATTGCTATGTTTAAAATGACTGTCATACAGCCAGAATTGCAATCCTTTTAGTTCAGAGTGTTAATTTTGCTTAATGATATAATTTGAATGATATTAACTTAAATCATCATCTTACATTTGTCATGAGAAAAAGATAATGTAAGACTATATCATATCAACCGGATCATAGTAATGATATTCAACAATTTCGGATTATGATCTAAAACCTATCCACAAATTTACTCCAAACATTATCCGCAGTTTATCCGCTATCCGCACAGTCATGCAAACTATATCCGCATGGCGAAACATTCTGCGGATATTCGTGGGTTTATCCGCAGATATCTGCATCCGCGCAGGGCTTTACCTTTAGTTACTAAAAGTCAGTCAAAATTTCTAATTTTTTCTTCTTCTAGCGAATGCGAGTGTCATTTAAAATTTTGAAAATCAGTGATTCCAACATAAAATATTAGTATCAACAAAACATCCCTAAAAAACTACTAGATTCAAATTTCTTCGAAAGTATTATTTTAAGTGCTCGAGAGATCTATGCCTAAATGGTTACCAAGAAAACAAGGTTTGCAAAATGGGTTGTTAGTATGAATCTCATCAAGTGTTGCGTTATACTATTATATTTTATTTATTTTCATTTGCAAAAAGTAAATAGTCCCCTACAGATATGGAAGAGATATGTAGTAATTAACGAACATTGTTGGCCAAGCGGGTGATTCCGAGCTGCGCTAATGGTTCTCTCCACAGGGATCAATTAGGAAATTCAAACAAAGGAAGTTGCCTGTGGCGGGTTGCACTACCCCCTTCCCCGCACTCTAAACTTGACTTGAGGCCAGAGATACGTGTACGAGCCCGAGAGCGTGTGCATAACATGGACTATAGTAAGAATGGTAATTATGCAGTATGCTATATTACCTATTTAAGAAAAGAAAATTCCATCAGTGCAGATCAGTTGAGTTAATTTTTATGGTACGTTTCTGAGCTTTTGAGCCCAATAACCCTGAATCCTAAATTAAAACACCAACCACTGACATTACGGCGGATTGGGCCAACAGAAAATGGAGCAAGAGGACTTAGTTCTTACGACAGCTTTCCCGCATAAATCCGACACTTTAAAAGCATGCCACTTATAAAAATGATCTTCTCCCAGATCTCACGTCAGTGGGATGAGGAGGTTAAGAGTTGAGGAAAGGGAAGACAGGCAAGGAGATCCATGAGGAGATAATGTGGCACTTCACTTCTTTCTGACAAGAGACAAAATACCTTGGCACGCGCTCGCTAAGCTTCGTTAAAGTTGATTTTTAAAAAGTATTGTGTTTCTGTCAATCATGGTAAGTGAGGTAGTAGATGAGATGCGTATAACAGCAAGGGAAATCTTTAAATGGCAAACTGAGTACCCTTAAAATAATAATTATTAAGAATGACTGTTCTTGATCCACTATCGAAAGACATACGAGATTCAGAATGTTAGAAATTTTGGAGAAGTTTTACCTATTTAAATATTGGCAAGTAAGACAGCAAATCAAAATAATTTCAAGCCCTACAATGTAATAGGCAACTTTGGAAAATGTAGCCAAGTCACGAAAATTAAAAGTTAAATCACAAATGAATGAGAAATATGATTGTGAGCTGGCAACATGACTGGTTGGTGGAAAAATCAATAAATTGAATAGGTTATTGCAACATTTCACATAATCATACTGTACTTTGAAATTTTAGTTTGTTCTAACAGAATATTAGGATTTTACAAAAGGGACTAATATTTAAGTGGGGCCAGGCTGTCATTGCCATGGAACACGTCTTCGTTCTCTACGGCCATGAGTCCCCGACGAACAAAGCCGAGTTGGTTTCACACGATGCCGCAACTGTAATCCAGTGAGGTGGATGTCTGCTGGTTTCACACGATGCCCTCACCTGTAGTCAATAAGGTGGATGTCTGCTGGTTCCACACGATGCCGAAACTGTAGTTCAGTAAGGTGGATGTCTGCTGGTTTCACACGATGCCGTAACTGTAGTCCAGTAAGGTGGATGTCGACTGGTTTCACACGATGCCACAACTGTAGTCCAGTAAGGTAGTTGTCTGCTGGTTTCACACGATGCCGCAACTGTAGTCCATAAGGTGGATGTCCGCTTGTTTCACACGATGCCGCAACTGTAGTTCAGTAAGGTGGATGTCTGCTGGTTTCACAGGATGCCGCAACTGTAGTCCAGTAAGGTAGTTGTCTGCTGGTTTCACAGGATGCCGCAACTGTAGTCCAGTAAGGTGGATGTCCGCTTGTATCACACGATGCCGCAACTGTAGTTCAGTAAGGTGGATGTCTGCTGGTTTCACACGTTGCCGCGACTGTAGTCCATAAGGTGGATGTCTGCTTGTTTCACACGATGCCACAACTGTAGTTCAGTAAGGTGGATGTCCGCTTGTTTCACACGATGCCGCAACTGTAGTCCAGTAAGGTGGATGTCCGCTTGTTTCACACGATGCCGCAACTGTAGTTCAGTAAGGTGGATGTCTGCTTGTTTCACACGATGCCACAACTGTAGTCCAGTATGGTGGATGTCTGCTTGTTTCACACGATGCCGCAACTGTAGTCCAGTAAGGTGGATGTCCGCTTGTTTCACACGATGCCGCAACTGTAGTTCAGTAAGGTGGATGTCTGCTTGTTTCACACGATGCCACAACTGTAGTCCAGTAAGGTGGATGTCCGCTTGTTTCACACGATGCCGCAACTGTAGTTCAGTAAGGTGGATGTCTGCTTGTTTCACACGATGCCACAACTGTAGTCCAGTAAGGGGGATGTCTGCTGGTTTCACACGATGCCGCAACTGTAGTCCAGTATGGTGGATGTCTGCTTGTTTCACACGATGCCGCAACTGTAGTCCTTAAGGTAGATGTATGCTGGTTTCACATGATGCCGCAACTGTAGTCCAGTATGGTGGATGTCTGCTTGTTTCACACGATGCCGCAACTGTAGTCCTTAAGGTAGATGTATGCTGGTTTCATACGATGCCACAACTGTAGTCCAGTATGGTGGATGTCCGCTTGTTTCACACGATGCCGCAACTGTAGTCCTTAAGGTAGATGTATGCTGGTTTCACACGATGCCACAACTGTAGTCCAGTATGGTGGATGTCTGCTTGTTTCACACGATGCCGCAACTGTAGTCCTTAAGGTAGATGTATGCTGGTTTCACACGATGCCACAACTGTAGTCCAGTAAGGTGGATGTCCGCTTGTTTCACACGATGCCGCAACTGTAGTCCAGTATGGTGGATGTCTGCTTGTTTCACACGATGCCGCAACTGTAGTCCAGTAAGGTGGATGTCCGCTTGTTTCACACGATGCCGCAACTGTAATCCAGTAAGGTGGATGTCTGCTGGTTTCACGCGATGCCGCAACTGTAGTCCAGTAAGGTGGATGTCCGCTTGTTTCACACGATGCCGCAACTGTAGTCCAGTATGGTGGATGTCCGCTTGTTTCACACGATGCCGCAACTGTAGTCCAGTAAGGTGGATGTCCGCTTGTTTCACACGATGCCGCAACTGTAGTCCATAAGGTAGATGTCTGCTGGTTTCACACGATGCCGCAACTGTAATCCAGTAAGGTGGATGTCTGCTTGTTTCACACGATACCGCAACTGTAGTTCAGTAAGGTGGATGTCTGCTTGTTTCACACGATGCCGCAACTGTAGTCCAGTAAGGTGGATGTCCGCTTGTTTCACACGATGCCGCAACTGTAGTCCATAAGGTGGATGTCTGCTGGTTTCACACGATGCCGCAACTGTAATCCAGTAAGGTGGATGTCTGCTTGTTTCACACGATGCCGCAACTGTAGTTCAGTAAGGTGGATGTCTGCTTGTTTCACACGATGCCGCAACTGTAATCCAGTAAGGTGGATGTCTGCTGGTTTCACACGATGCCGCAACTGTAGTCCATAAGGTGGATGTCTGCTTGTTTCACACGATACCGCAACTGTAGTTCAGTAAGGTGGATGTCTGCTTGTTTCACACGATACCGCAACTGCAGTCCATAAGGTGGATGTCTGCTGGTTTCACACGATGCCGCAACTGTAGTCCATAAGGTGGATGTATGCTGGTTTCACACGATGCCACAACTGTAGTCCAGTATGGTGGATGTCCGCTTGTTTCACACGATGCCGCAACTGTAGTCCTTAAGGTAGATGTATGCTGGTTTCACACGATGCCACAACTGTAGTCCAGTATGGTGGATGTCTGCTTGTTTCACACGATGCCGCAACTGTAGTCCTTAAGGTAGATGTATGCTGGTTTCACACGATGCCACAACTGTAGTCCAGTAAGGTGGATGTCCGCTTGTTTCACACGATGCCGCAACTGTAGTCCAGTATGGTGGATGTCTGCTTGTTTCACACGATGCCGCAACTGTAGTCCAGTAAGGTGGATGTCCGCTTGTTTCACACGATGCCGCAACTGTAATCCAGTAAGGTGGATGTCTGCTGGTTTCACGCGATGCCGCAACTGTAGTCCAGTAAGGTGGATGTCCGCTTGTTTCACACGATGCCGCAACTGTAATCCAGTAAGGTGGATGTCTGCTGGTTTCACACGATGCCGCAACTGTAGTCCATAAGGTGGATGTCTGCTTGTTTCACACGATACCGCAACTGTAGTTCAGTAAGGTGGATGTCTGCTTGTTTCACACGATACCGCAACTGTAGTCCATAAGGTGGATGTCTGCTGGTTTCACACGATGCCGCAACTGTAGTCCATAAGGTGGATGTCTGCTGGTTTCACACGATGCCGCAATTGTAATCCAGTAAGATGGATGTCTGCTGGTTTCACACGATGCCGCAACTGTAGTCCAGTAAGGTGGATGTCCGCTTGTTTCACACGATGCCGCAACTGTAATCCAGTAAGGTGGATGTCTGCTGGTTTCACACGATGCCGCAACTGTAGTCCATAAGGTGGATGTCTGCTTGTTTCACACGATACCGCAACTGTAGTTCAGTAAGGTGGATGTCTGCTTGTTTCACACGATACCGCAACTGTAGTCCATAAGGTGGATGTCTGCTGGTTTCACACGATGCCGCAACTGTAGTCCATAAGGTGGATGTCTGCTTGTTTCACACGATACCGCAACTGTAGTTCAGTAAGGTGGATGTCTGCTTGTTTCACACGATGCCGCAACTGTAGTCCAGTAAGGTGGATGTCCGCTTGTTTCACACGATGCCGCAACTGTAGTCCATAAGGTGGATGTCTGCTGGTTTCACACGATGCCGCAACTGTAATCCAGTAAGGTGGATGTCTGCTTGTTTCACACGATGCCGCAACTGTAGTTCAGTAAGGTGGATGTCTGCTTGTTTCACACGATGCCGCAACTGTAATCCAGTAAGGTGGATGTCTGCTGGTTTCACACGATGCCGCAACTGTAGTCCATAAGGTGGATGTCTGCTTGTTTCACACGATACCGCAACTGTAGTTCAGTAAGGTGGATGTCTGCTTGTTTCACACGATACCGCAACTGTAGTCCATAAGGTGGATGTCTGCTGGTTTCACACGATGCCGCAACTGTAGTCCATAAGGTGGATGTCTGCTGGTTTCACACGATGCCGCAATTGTAATCCAGTAAGATGGATGTCTGCTGGTTTCACACGATGCCGCAACTGTAGTCCATAAGGTGGATGTCTGCTGGTTTCACACGATGCCGCAACTGTAATCCAGTAAGGTGGATGTCTGCTGGTTTCACACGATGCCGAAAATGTAGTCCATAAGGTAGATGTCTGCTGGTTTCACGCGATGCCGCAACTGTAGTCCAGTAAGGTGGATGACTGCTGTTTTCACACGATGCCGCAACTGTAGTCCAGTAAGGTGGATGACTGCTTGTTTCACACGATGCCGCAACTGTAGTCCAGTAAGGTGGATGACTGCTGGTTTCACACGATGCCGCAACTGTAGTCCATAAGGTGGATGTCTGCTGTTTTCACACGATGCCGCAACTGTAGTCCAGTAAGGTGGATGACTGCTGTTTTCACACGATGCCGCAACTGTAGTCCAGTAAGGTGGATGACTGCTTGTTTCACACGATGCCGCAACTGTAGTCCATAAGGTGGATGTCTGCTGTTTTCACACGATGCCGCAACTGTAGTCCATAAGGTAGATGTCTGCTGTTTTCACACGATGCCGCAACTGTAGTCCATAAGGTAGATGTCTGCTGGATTCACGCGATGCCGCAACTGTAGTCCAGTAAGGTGGATGACTGCTGTTTTCACACGATGCCGCAACTGTAGTTCAGTAAGGTGGATGACTGCTGGTTTCACACGATGCCGCAACTGTAGTCCATAAGGTGGATGTCTGCTGTTTTCACACGATGCCGCAACTGTAGTCCATAAGGTAGATGTCTGCTGGTTTCACGCGATGCCGCAACTGTAGTTCAGTAAGGTGGATATCTGCTGGTTTCACACGATACCGCAACTGTAGTCCAGTAAGGTGGATGTCTGCTGGTTTCACACGATACCGCAACTGTAGTCCATAAGGTAGTTGTCTGCTGGTTTCACACGATGTCGCAACTGTAGTCCATAAGGTGGATGTCTGCTTGTTTCACACGATGCCGCAACTGTAGTCCAGTAAGGTGGATGTCTGCTGATTTCACACGATGCCGCAACTGTAGTCCAGTAAGGTGGATGTCTGCTTGTTTCACACGATGCCGCAACTGTAGTCCAGTAAGGTAGTTGTCTGCTGGTTTCACACGATGTCGCAACTGTAGTCCAGTAAGGTGGATGTCTGCTGGTTTCACACGATGCCGCAACTGTAGTCCAGTAAGGTGAATGTCTGCTTGTTTCACACGATGCCGCAACTGTAGTCCGTAAGGTGGATGTCTGCTGGTTTCACACGATGCCGCAAATGTAGTCCAGTAAGGTGGATGTCTGCTTGTTTCACACGATGCCGCAACTGTAGTCCAGTAAGGTAGTTGTCTGCTGGTTTCACACGATGCCGCAACTGTAGTCCAGTAAGGTGGATGTCTGCTGGTTTCACACGATGCCGCAACTGTAGTCCAGTAAGGTGGTTGTCTGCTTGTTTCACACGATGCCGCAACTGTAGTCCGTAAGGTGGATGTCTGCTTGTTTCACACGATGCCGCAACTGTAGTCCATAAGGTGCATGTCTGCTTGTTTCACACGATGCCGGAACTGTAGTCCATAAGGTGGATGACTGCTGGTTTCACGCGATGCCGCAACTGTAGTCCGGTAAGGTGGATGTCTGCTGGTTTCACACGATGCCGCAACTGTAGTCCATAAGGTGGATGTCTGCTGATTTCACACGATGCCGCAACTGTAATCCAGTAAGGTGGATGTCTGCTGGTTTCCAGCGATGCCGCAACTGTAATCCAGTAAGGTGGATGTCTGCTGGTTTCCCACGATGCCGCAACTGTAATCCAGTAAGGTGGATGTCTGCTGATTTCACACGATGCCGCAACTGTAATCCAGTAAGGTGGATGACTGCTGGTTTCACGCGATGCCGCAACTGTAGTCCAGTAAGGGGGAAGTCTGCTGGTTTCACACGATGCCGCAACTGTAGTCCAGTAAGGTGGTTGTCTGCTTGTTTCACACGATGCCGCAACTGTAGTCCGTAAGGTGGATGTCTGCTTGTTTCACACGATGCCGCAACTGTAGTCCATAAGGTGCATGTCTGCTTTTTTCACACGATGCCGCAACTGTAGTCCATAAGGTGGATGACTGCTGGTATCACGTGATGCCGCAAATGTAGTCCGGTAAGGTGGATGTCTGCTGGTTTCACACGATGCCGCAACTGTAATCCAGTAAGGTGGATGTCTGCTTGTTTCACACGATGCCGCAACTGTAATCCAGTAAGGTGGATGACTGCTGGTTTCACACGATGCCGCAACTGTAGTCCAGTAAGGTGGATGTCTGCTGGTTTCACACGATGCCGCAACTGTAATCCAGTAAGGTGGATGTCTGCTTGTTTCACACGATGCCGCAACTGTAGTCCAGTAAGGTGGATGTCTGCTGGTTTCACAGGATGCCGCAACTGTAGTCCAGTAAGGTGGATGTCTGCTTGTTTCACACGATGCCGCAACTGTAATCCAGTAAGGTGGATGACTGCTGGTTTCACACGATGCCGCAACTGTAGTCCAGTAAGGTGGATGTCTGCTTGTTTCACACGATGCCGCAACTGTAATCCAGTAAGGTGGATGTCTGCTTGTTTCACGCGATGCCGCAACTGTAGTCCAGTAAGGTGGATGACTGCTGGTTTCACGCGATGCCGCAACTGTAGTCCATAAGGTGGATGTCTGCTGGTTTCACACGATGCCGCAACTGTAGTCCATATGGTGGATGTCTGCTGGTTTCACACGATGCCGCAACTGTAGTCCATAAGGTGGATGTCTGCTGGTTTCACACGATGCCGCAACAGTAGTCCATAAGGTGGATGTCTGCTGGTTTCACACGATGCCGCAACTGTAATCCAGTAAGGTGGATGTCTGCTTGTTTCACACGATGCCGCAACTGTAGTCCAGTAAGGTGGATGTCTGCTGGTTTCACACGATGCCGCAACTGTAATCCAGTAAGGTGGATGTCTGCTTGTTTCACACGATGCCGCAACTGTAGTCCAGTAAGGTGGATGACTGCTGGTTTCACGCGATGCCGCAACTGTAGTCCAGTAAGGTGGATGTCTGCTTGTTTCACACGATGCAACAACTGTAATCCAGTAAGGTGGATGTCTGCTGGTTTCACACGATGCCGCAACTGTAGTCCAGTATGGTGGATGTCTGCTGGTTTCACACGATGCCGCAACTGTAGTCCATAAGGTGGATGTCTGCTTGTTTCACACGATGCCGCAACTGTAGTCCAGTAAGGTGGATGTCTGCTGGTTTCACACGATGCCGCAACTGTAGTCCAGTAAGGTGGATGTCTGCTGGTTTCACACGATGCCGCAACTGTAATCCAGTAAGGTGGATGTCGGCTTGTTTCACACGATGCCGCAACTGTAGTCCAGTAAGGTGGATGACTGCTGGTTTCACGCGATGCCGCAACTGTAGTCCAGTAAGGTGGATGTCTGCTTGTTTCACACGATGCCGCAACTGTAATCCAGTAAGGTGGATGTCTGCTTGTTTCACACGATGCCGCAACTGTAATCCAGTAAGGTGGATGTCTGCTTGTTTCACACGATGCCGCAACTGTAGTCCAGTAAGGTGGATGTCTGCTGGTTTCACACGATGCCGCAACTGTAGTCCAGTAAGGTGGATGTCTGCTGGTTTCACACGATGCCGCAACTGTAGTCCAGTAAGGTGGATGTCTGCTGGTTTCACACGATGCCGCAACTGTAGTTCAGTAAGGTGGATGTCTGCTGGTTTCACACGATGCCGCAACTGTAGTCCAGTAAGGCGGATGTCTGTTTGATTCACACGATGCCGCAACTGTAGTCCAGTATGGTGGATATCTGCTGGTTTCACACGATGCCGCAACTGTAGTCCATAAGGTGGATGACTGCTGGTTTCACGCGATGCCGCAACTGTAGTCCAGTATGGTGGATATCTGCTGGTTTCACACGATGCCGCAACTGTAATCCAGTAAGGTGGATGTCTGCTTGTTTCACGAAATGCCGCAACTGTAATCCAGTAAGGTGGATGTCTGCTTGTTTCACACGATGCCGCAACTGTAGTCCAGTATGGTGGATATCTGCTGGTTTCACACGATGCCGCAACTGTAGTCCAGTAAGGTGGATGTCTGCTGGTTTCACACGATGCCGCAACTGTAGTCCAGTAAGGTGGATGTCTGCTGGTTTCACACGATGCCGCAACTGTAGTTCAGTAAGGTGGATGTCTGCTGGTTTCACACGATGCCGCAACTGTAGTCCAGTAAGGCGGATGTCTGTTTGTTTCACACGATGCCGCAACTGTAGTCCATAAGGTGCATGTCTGCTTGTTTCACACGATGCCGCAACTGTAGTCCAGTATGGTGGATATCTGCTGGTTTCACACGATGCCGCAACTGTAATCCAGTAAGGTGGATGTCTGCTTGTTTCACACGATGCCGCAACTGTAGTCCAGTAAGGCGGATGTATGTTTGTTTCACACGATGCCGCAACTGTAGTCCATAAGGTAGATGTCTACAGGTTTCACACGATGCCGCAACTGTAGTCCAGTAAGGGGGATGTCTGCTGGTTTCACACGATGCCGCAACTGTAGTCCAGTAAGGGGGATGTCTGCTGGTTTCACACGATGCCGCAACTGTAGTCCAGTAAGGGGGATGTCTGCTGGTTTCACACGATGCCGCAACTGTAGTCCAGTAAGGTGGATGTCTGCTGGTTTCACACGATGCCGCAACTGTAGTCCAGTAAGGTGGATGTCTGCTTGTTTCACACGATGCCGCAACTGTAGTACAGTAAGGTGGATGTCTGCTGGTTTCACACGATGCCGCAACTGTAGTCCAGTAAGGTGGATGTCTGCTGGTTTCACACGATGCCGCAACTGTAGTTCAGTAAGGTGGATGTCTGCTGGTTTCACACGATGCCGCAACTGTAGTCCAGTAAGGCGGATGTCTGTTTGTTTCACACGCTGCCGCAACTGTAGTCCAGTATGGTGGATATCTGCTGGTTTCACACGATGCCGCAACTGTAGTCCAGTAAGGCGGATGTCTGTTTGTTTCACACGATGCCGCAACTGTTGTCCATAAGGTAGATGTCTGCAGGTTTCACACGATGCCGCAACTGTAGTCCAGTAAGGGGGATGTCTGCTGGTTTCACACGATGCCGCAACAGTAATCCAGTAAGATGGATGTCTGCTGGTTTCACACGATGCCGCAACTGTAGTCCGTAAGGTGGATGTCTGCTTGTTTCACACGATGCCACAACTGTAGTCCAGTAAGGTGGATGACTGCTGGTTTCACACGATGCCGCAACTGTAGTTCAGTAAGGTGGATGTCTGCTGGTTTCACACGATGCCGCAACTGTAGTCCATAAGGTAGATGTCTGCTGGTTTCACACGATGCCGCAACTGTAGTCCAGTAAGGTGGATGTCTGCTTGTTTCACACGATGCCGCAACTGTAGTCCAGTATGGTGTATGTCTGCTGGTTTCACACGATGCCGCAACTGTAGTCCAGTAAGGAGGATGTCTGCTGGTTTCACACGATGCCGCAACTGTAGTCCAGTAAGGTGGATGTCTGCTGGTTTCACACGATGCCGCAACTGTAGTTCAGTAAGGTGGATGTCTGCTGGTTTCACACGATGCCGCAACTGTAGTCCAGTAAGGCGGATGTCTGTTTGTTTCACACGATGCCGCAACTGTAGTCCAGTATGGTGGATATCTGCTGGTTTCACACGATGCCGCAACTGTAGTCCAGTAAGGTGGATGTCTGCTTGTTTCACACGATGCCGCAACTGTGGTTCAGTAAGGTGGATGTCTGCAGGTTTCACACGATGCCGCAACTGTAGTCCGTAAGGTGCATGTCTGCTTGTTTCACACGATGCCGCAACTGTAGTCCATAAGGTGCATGTCTGCTTGTTTCACACGATGCCGCAACTGTAGTCCGTAAGGTGCATGTCTGCTGGTTTCACACGATGCCGCAACTGTAGTCCATAAGGTGGATGACTGCTGGTTTCACGCGATGCCGCAACTGTAGTCCATAAGGTGCATGTATGCTGGTTTCACACGATGCCGCAACTGTAGTCCATAAGGTGGATGACTGCTGGTTTCACGCGATGCCGCAACTGTAGTCCGGTAAGGTGGATGTCTGCTGGTTTCACACGATGCCGCATCTGTAGTCCATAAGGTGGATGTCTGCTGGTTTCACACGATGCCGCAACTGTAGTCCAGTATGGTGGATGTCTGCTGGTTTCACGCGATGCCGCAACTGTAGTCCATAAGGTGCATGTATGCTGGTTTCACACGATGCCGCAACTGTAGTCCATAAGGTGGATGACTGCTGGTTTCACGCGATGCCGCAACTGTAGTCCAGTAAGGTGGATGTCTGCTTGTTTCACACGATGCCGCAACTGTAGTCCAGTAAGGGGGATGTCTGCTGGTTTCACACGATGCCGCAACTGTAGTCCAGTAAGGTGGATGTCTGCTGGATTCACACGATGCCGCAACTGTAGTCCAGTATGGTGGATGTCTGCTGGTTTCACACGATGCCGCAACTGTAGTCCAGTAAGGTGGATGTCTGCTTGTTTCACACGATGCCGCAACTCTAGTCCAGTATGGTGGATGTCTGCTTGTTTCACACGATGCCGCACCTGTAATCCAGTAAGGTGGATGACTGCTGGTTTCACGCGATGCCGCAACTGTAGTGCAGTAATGGGGATGTCTGCTGGTTTCACACGATGCCGCAACTGTAGTCCAGTAAGGTGGATGTCTGCTTGTTTCACACGATGCCGCAACTGTAGTCCGTAAGGTGGATGTCTGCTTGTTTCACACGATGCCACAACTGAAGTCCAGTAAGGTGGATGACTGCTGGTTTCACACGATACCGCAACTGTAGTCCAGTAAGGTGGATGTCTGCTGGTTTCACACGATGCCGCAACTGTAGTCCATAAGGTAGATGTCTGCTGGTTTCACACGATGCCGCAACTGTAGTCCAGTAAGGTGGATGTCTGCTTGTTTCACACGATGCCGCAACTGTAGTCCAGTATGGTGGATGTCTGCTGGTTTCACACGATGCCGCAACTGTAGTCCAGTAAGGTGGATGTCTGCTGATTTCACACGATGCCGCAACTGTAGTCCAGTAAGGTGGATGTCTGCTGGTTTCACACGATGCCGCAACTGTAGTTCAGTAAGGTGGATGTCTGCTGGTTTCACACGATGCCGCAACTGTAGTCCAGTAAGGCGGATGTCTGTTTGTTTCACACGATGCCGCAACTGTAGTCCAGTATGGTGGATATCTGCTGGTTTCACACGATGCCGCAACTGTAGTCCAGTAAGGTGGATGTCTGCTTGTTTCACACGATGCCGCAACTGTAGTCCGTAAGGTGCATGTCTGCTTGTTTCACACGATGCCGCAACTGTAGTCCATAAGGTGCATGTCTGCTGGTTTCACACGATGCCGCAACTGTAGTCCATAAGGTGGATGACTGCTGGTTTCACGCGATGCCGCAACTGTAGTCCATAAGGTGGATGTCTGCTTGTTTCACACGATGCCGCAACTGTAGTCCATAAGGTGGATGTCTGCTGGTTTCACACGATGCCGCAACTGTAGTCCATAAGGTAGATGTCTGCTGGTTTCACACGATGCCGCAACTGTAGTCCAGTAAGGTAGTTGTCTGCTTGTTTCACACGATGCCGCAACAGTAGTCCATAAGGTGGATGTCTGCTTTTTTCACACGATGCCGCAACTGTAGTCCATAAGGTGGATGTCTGCTGGTTTCACACGATGCCGCAACTGTAGTCCATAAGTTAGATGTCTGCTGGTTTCACGCGATGCCGCAACTGTAGTCCAGTATGGTGGATATCTGCTGGTTTCACACGATGCCGCAACTGTAGTCCAGTAAGTTGGATGTCTGCTTGTTTCACACGATGCCGCAACTGTAGTCCAGTATGGTGGATATCTGCTGGTTTCACACGATGCCGCAACTGTAGTCCAGTAAGTTGGATGTCTGCTTGTTTCACACGATGCCGCAACTGTAGTCCATAAGGTGGATGTCTGCTGGTTTCACGCGATGCCGCAACTGTAGTCCATAAGGTGGATGTCGGCTGGTTTCACACGATGCCGAAACTGTAGTCCAGTAAGGTAGTTGTCTGCTGGTTTCACACGATGCCGCAACTGTAGTCCTTAAGGTTGATGTCTGCTTGTTTCACACGATGCCGCAATTGTAGTCCATAAGGTGCATGTCTGCTTGTTTCACACGATGCCGCAACTGTAGTCCATAAGGTGGATGTCTGCTGGTTTCACACGATGCCGCAACTGTAGTCCAGTAAGGTGGATGTCTGCTGGTTTCACACGATGCCGCAACTGTAGTCCATAAGGTAGTTGTCTGCTTGTTTCACACGATGCCGCAACTGTAGTCCAGTAAGGTGGATGTCTGCTTGTTTCACACGATGCCGCAACTGTAGTCCAGTAAGGTGGATGTCTGCTGGTTTCACACGATGCCGCAACTGTAGTCCATAAGGTGCATGTCTGCTTGTTTCACACGATGCCGCAACTGTAGTCCAATAAGGTGGATATCTGCTGGTTTCACACGATGCCGCAACTGTAGTCCAGTAAGGCGGATGTCTGCTTGTTTCACATGATGCCGCAACTGTAGTCCTTAAGGTAGATGTATGCTGGTTTCACATGATGCCGCAACTGTAGTCCAGTAAGGTAGTTGTCTGCTGGTTTCACACGATGCCGCAACTGTAGTCCTTAAGGTGGATGTCTGCTGGTTTCACACGATGCCGCAACTGTAGTCCAGTAAGGTGGATGTCTGCTGTTTTCACACGATGCCGCAACTGTAGTCCAGTAAGGGGGATGTCTGCTTGTTTCACACGATGCCGCAACTGTAGTCCAGTATGGTGGATGTCTGCTTGTTTCACGCGATGCCGCAACTGTAGTCCAGTAAGGTGGATGTCTGCTTGTTTCACACGATGCCGCAACTGTAGTCCAGTAAGGTGGATGTCTGCTTGTTTCCCACGATGCCGCAACTGTAGTCCAGTAAGTTGGATGTCTGCTTGTTTCACACGATGCCGCAACTGTAGTCCAGTAAAGTGGATGTCTGCTTGTTTCACGCGATGCCGCAACTGTAGTCCATAAGGTGGATGTCTGCTTGTTTCACACGATGCCGCAACTGTAGTCCAGTAAGGTGGATGTCTGCTGATTTCACACGATGCCGCAACTGTAGTCCAGTAAGTTGGATGTCTGCTTGTTTCACACGATGCCGCAACTGTAGTCCGTAAGGTGGATGTCTGCTTGTTTCACACGATGCCGCAACTGTAGTCCGTAAGGTGGATGTCTGCTTGTTTCACACGATGCCGCAACTGTAGTCCATAAGGGGGATGTCTGCTTGTTTCACACGATGCCGCAACTGTAGTCCAGTAAGGTGGATGTCTGCTTGTTTCACACGATGCCGCAACTGTAGTCCAGTAAGGTGGATGTCTGCTTGTTTCACGCGATGCCGCAACTGTAGTCCAGTAAGGTGGATGTCTGCTTGTTTCACGCGATGCCGCAACTGTAGTCCATAAGGTGGATGTCTGCTTGTTTCACACGATGCCGCAACTGTAGTCCATAAGGTGGATGTCTGCTGGTTTCACACGATGCCGCAAATGTAGTCCAGTAAGGGGGATGTCTGCTGGTTTCACATGATGCCGCAACTGTAGTCCAGTAAGGTGGATGTCTGCTGGTTTCACATGATGCCGCAACTGTAGTCCAGTAAGGTGGATGTCTGCTGGTTTCACATGATGCCGCAACTGTAGTCCAGTAAGGTGGATGTCTGCTTGTTTCACGCGATGCCGCAACTGTAGTCCAGTAAGGTGGATGTCTGCTGGTTTCACACGATGCCGCAACTGTAGTCCATAAGGTGGATGTCTGCTGGTTTCACACGATGCCGCAACTGTAGTCAATAAGGTAGATGTCTGCTGGTTTCACACGATGCCGCAACTGTAGTCCGTAAGGTGGATGTCTGCTTGTTTCACACGATGCCGCAACTGTAGTCCAGTAAGGTGGATGTCTGCTGGTTTCACACGATGGCGCAACTGTAGTCCATAAGGTAGATGTCTGCTGGTTTCACACGATGCCGCAACTGTAGTCCGTAAGGTGGATGTCTGCTTGTTTCACACGATGCCGCAACTGTAGTCCATAAGGTGGATGTCTGCTGGTTTCACACGATGCCGCAAATGTAGTCCAGTAAGGGGGATGTCTGCTGGTTTCACACGATGCCGCAACTGTAATCCAGTAAGGTGGATGTCTGCTTGTTTCACACGATGCCGCAACTGTAGTCCATAAGGTGGATGTCTGCTGGTTTCACGCGATGCCGCAACTGTAGTCCAGTATGGTGGATGTCTGCTTGTTTCACACGATGCCGCAACTGTAGTCCAGTAAGGTGGATGTCTGCTGGTTTCACGCGATGCCGCAACTGTAGTCCATAAGGTGGATGTCTGCTGGTTTCACACGATGCCGCAAATGTAGTCCAGTAAGGGGGATGTCTGCTTGTTTCACACGATGCCGCAACTGTAGTCCATAAGGTGGATGTCTGCTTGTTTCACACGATGCCGCAACTGTAGTCCATAAGGTGGATGTCTGCTTGTTTCACTCGATGCCGCAACTGTAGTCCTTAAGGTAGATGTATGCTGGTTTCACATGATGCCGCAACTGTAGTCCAGTAAGGTAGTTGTCTGCTGGTTTCACACGATGCCGCAACTGTAGTCCATAAGGTGGATGGCTGCTGGTTTCACACGATGCCGCAACTGTAGTCCAGTAAGGTGGTTGTTTCGTGCTGGAAATTAGCAGATGTAGTCTTCCGATACAAAAGCAGGAGGGCTTTAATTACCTTAGCCTTCATGGCTGCAATGCATATGTAAATGGAGCTCTGTGCCATAAAGCACAAACATAAAACTTCATTATAATTAGCAGTTCAAACTCAGCGGGAGCCAAGTCAAACATAGCACGACAAGTGAGTTGTAGCGAGTGCTAAACGCCCACGGCAAAAATGATGGCTAATATTTCATGAAGTCTAATAAAAATATAAACCCTTACTTTACTAGACCGTGCTGCACACCGTAATTGCCCGGAGCGTGTGGGCGTTCACTTCTCAAACCTTGTTGGAAATGGGGGAATATAGGCTACGCTGTTATTGTTGTTGATTCATTGAGGGCTTGGACATCGTGGTCATTCAGCCCTGTTTACTGGGGTGTGAGTAGAATTTGTCTTATAACCTGTGTTCTTGTGATGGCTGTATTAGTGTGTGCTTTTTGTAATTCCGGTGAGGATTAGGAAGGAGGTTATTTATTTAATCGTGTCAGAGAACATACGTCACAAAATAATAGAACACTTACATTTGCTACTATAAGAAAACCATGAAATCCCTATATACATTGCAAAATTGATTAAATATAATTATATTATACAACCCGAGCCTCCGTGTATTAGGCGGCAGCACGCCGGCCTCTAACCGCTGGGTCCGTGATTCAAATCCCGGTCACTCCATGTGAGATTTGTGCTGGACAAAGTGGAGGCAGACTAGTTTTTCTCCGGGTACTCCGGTTTCCTCTGTCACAATTTTATTCCAACAACACTCTCCACTATAATTTCATTTCATCTGCCATTCATTTAATCATTGACCTAGAGGAGTGCGACAGGCTTCGTCTGCCGGCACAGTTCATATCCTCGCCGCTAGATGGGGGCTTCATTCATTCCATTCCCTGACCCGGTCGGTCGACTGGAAGCAGGCTGAGGATTTTCATAATATTATACACGCACTCATACTCAAATCAATAATACTGAGACCCGAATCTTGCCAACTCGCAAGCTTCAGGTGTTTGTTCCGTCCAAAAGTGTCCGTGGAGAACATTTGATGGGACACCACCCACAAACGAGGAGGTGACTCATATTCTGCTCCTCACCACACTCACACAAAGTCGAGTCACAGGCAAGTCCCCACTTTTCAAATTCGTCTTTGACCTCCCCACTTCTGTGCGCAGCCTGTTGAGAGTCTTCCACGTTGACCAGGTTTTTTTCGTATCCAGCGGGCAGGTGTTCAGATGGTAGCGTCCATCCTGCAGAGTCGTTAGATCTGGAACGCCAAGAGAGCAATCTAAATACTGAAGGAGAGATTTTCAGATTTTCAGTGGCTTGAAGAAAACTTCTTCTTGTTTTGAGTCTTTGAGCTCCAGGTAAGTAACCATACAAAGGATGGGTCTGTTGGGTCAAGGCTTTAGATTTCTCTAATCTGGCTGCCAATTCACGGCGGATATCTTGAGGTGAGATACCCGTCAGATAGCAGATTTTATCAAGCGGCGTAGATCTGAGACAACCTGTAATAAGTCTGCAGGTCTCATTTAATGCAATGTCTACCTGCTTTGCGTGGCTAGATCTGTACCAGACAAGACATGCGTATTCTGCTGCTGAATAGCAAAGGGCTATGGCTGAAGTTCTTATGGTGAGAGGCTGTGTTCCCCAAGTTGTACCGAACAATTTACGTAAAATACTGTTTCTTGCTGATACCTTTCGTTTGGTGTTCAGGCAGTGCGTTCTGTAGGTGAGTTTAAGATCAAGAGTAGACTAACTCCTAGGTATTTTGGAGTAAAACAGTGCACTAATTCTGTGCCTTCCCAGGACACCTGCAGTTGCATTGCTGCCTCCCTGTTCTTGAGATGGAAGACGGGTTGTGTTTCAGCTGGTTAGCTCGGTAATAATCGCTGAAATATTCTAGAGCATTGGAAAATTTTTGTTCAACTTGTTTTAAACTTGCCTCTTGAACTGCGAGAGCGAGGTCGTCTGCGTAGACGAAACTCTTCGTTCCTTCTGGGAGAGGCTGATCATTGGTGTAAATGTTGAAGAGTATAGGAACCGTGGCCTTCAGTTAGGAATCATCATGGTATTTGTCTGGATTATAAGTGGAAAACCACGGAAAACCACTTCTAGGATGGATGACATGGGAATCGAACTCATCTCTTCTCAGTTTTACCTCACGAGGCTGAGAATACCTCGTTCCAGCCATGAGACACGATTAAATTTCTTGGCAGAGCCTGGAATCGAACCCGGACTTCCAGGGCGTCACCCAAGAATACTAGTAACTACACCGGGAGTTGGACAGAAGGGGCATGTGTTGCTACGGGCCATGGGGACAGGCTGCCTCCGTGTCCGAATCAAATTAGATTTTGCCAGTAAGTAGCAACAGTTATAGCATTAGCATTTGCTGCCAAAAGATCTTCCTTTGAACATATGTCCTCCATCAAGGGGCAGATCAGCAGGTGTTTTGGATCTTGTAACATGCTTCAGTCACAGAACTCATCATTGTTGACGAGCATGTTCCATTTCTTGAGATTGTTCTTGCAGCGCGAAATCCCCGTCCTCAGCCTGTTCAATGATTTACAAATTCCATATGGCAAGTTGTGACCAGGTGCCATTTTTTCTGATAGGGGAATAGTTGGGGCTGTGATCTCTGTCTTCCATATCTTCACACGGGCAACTTCTTGTGAGCCTTCGTGGGCTCTTACACCCCTCAAAAAGCTGTTTCTGGACTTAAGTCTCTGTCGGGCTGGTTGTTGGCCGAAAAGTGGATGCCTTGAATCGGTTTCTTGCCGTTTCTTCTCAGATGCTGCTGCTACCATTCTTCGGACATGAGGTGGAGAAATTCCTATAAGAGGGTAGATCTTCTGAAGTGGTGTTAGTCTAAGACACCCAGATACAATCCTGGAAGTCTCATTCAGAGCTATATCCACCTCTTTGGAATATGGAGAAGAAAGCCAAACTGGTGCTGCATATTCAGCAACTGAGAAGCTCAGTCCAAGGGCTGAAGTTCTGGGAGTGGTGGGGTGAGCACCCCATGTCCTTCCTATTAGGCATCTTAGTATGTTATTTCGTGCAGATACTTTACTTTTGGTGTTCAAGCAATGTTGCTTGAAAGACAGAGTTCGATCGAGGGTGACACCCAGATATTTTGGTGTAAAACAATAAAGGATTGTTTCACCTTGCCACTTAATGTTCAGTGTCCTCTTTGCTTCTTTATTTCGCAAGTGGAAAGCACAAACTTGCGTTTTGGCTGGATTTGGCTTCAAATTATTTCTGTGATAATATCGACCAAGTTCTTCCAAAGCACAGGACAAAGAATGTTCTACTTCTTCAAAGCTACGACCTTGCACGGCTATTGCAGTGTCATCTGCGTAGATAAATCGCCTTTTGCCTTCTGTTCTGGGCTGGTCATTGGTGTATACATTGTAAAGCAGTGGTGCTAAGACGCTACCTTGAGGTAGTCCATTCTTCTGGAGGCGCCAACGACTATTTTTTTCCCCCAAGGAGAGACAAATCTTCTGTTCTCAAGGAAAGTTCTTAGCAGTGAGGTCAGCCTGTAGACCTTTGTCAGTTCATAAATCTTACGAAGTAGTGTGTTATGATTAACAGTGTCATAAGCAGCAGTTAAATCTATGAAGGCTACACCAGTAATGCACTTTCCCTCAAATCCATTCTCTATGTGCTGAGTAAGGTTCAGAATTTGTCCACAGCATGACCTGCCTGGTCTAAAGCCTGCCTGTTCAGAAATCAGTTTGATATCGATAGAATCAGATATTCTATTAAGAATCATTGTCTCCAGCAACTTATAGGTGTGACACAGAAGTGAAACTTGCCGAAAGTTCTTTGGGATATCAGGAGTCTTCCCAGGTTTTAGGATCGCAACTATACGAGCTTTGCTCCATACCTTAGGAATGTTCAGCCTCGATGTACAGTTGTTCATCAATGAAAGTAACCATTGCAGTGTTGCTGGTCCAAATTGTTTTATTTGTTCCGCTCTGAGATCATCCAACCCAGCTGCCTTATTCTATTTCAGACCGTCGATTGCTTTCATAAGTTCTTCCATCTTAAACAGGTCCTTAAGGAAATCAGTCTCTTCTTCAATACACCGTTCAAGTTTCTCTGTATTTGACTTAGATTTTGAAGTCTTTCCATTTAAGATCAGTTGGTGTGCTATCTGATTAGCAGTTACTTGAGTAAAGTTAAAAGGCGGGCTAGTTGGATCTCCACTGAGATTCTTAAGAAGACGCCATGCTTGTCTACTATTCTGTTTCATATTGATATTAGAAACCAAGCTATTCCATCTGTCTCCGCGTGTCTGACCGAGAGAAATCATCAGTGCATGCCCAGCTTCCATTGTTTCCTCGGAGAAGGGGTCCATATCATACAAGTTGCGGTAGTTATCCAAAAGAGATATATTCTGATCAGAAAGACCTGGGATATGTTCTGTTCTGCGACCTTTTGGTATGTTCTTTCGCGAGACTTTTTTCACTACGGAAATAAAGGTGTCATAGTTTTCTGGTTGTGGTTCCACTTCCCCTATGGCTACATCAAGTTCACAACTGAAGTTAGGCCAGTTGGTTCGATTCTGCATAGTAATGGTCGATGCTGTGAACGGGCAATAACCTTACCAACAATTTTGGTGCACTGCTCAGCTAATTTGTTGATAATAAAAATTAGATCAGGATTATATCCTCTTCTCCATCGGCCACTGTTAAACGATGGTGGTTGTTTTGGGTCGTGAACCAGACTGAGTCCATTATTTTCAGACCACTTTTCTAGCTCTGCACCATTTTCATCTGTAGATGTATACCCCCATGTAGTTCCATGACAGTTGAAATCACCAATTATTAAGTTGACGTTACTATATTTGAAATTGATAGGTTCCTTAAACACAAAGCTCTCTTCGGGTGGCTTGTAAACAGATGTTACAGAGAACTGCGCTGTTTCGATAGTGAGGATTTAGATGTTGTTTTACTCAGACAAAGCAACAGACGTGATATTTAATCCGCTCCTACAGAATATTGCACTACCATAATTATCGTGTGGCCGTTCCAGAATAAGTCTCATACCTTTGATTTTCGGCCTTCGTCCCGATGGTCCTCTATGGGTTTCGTATACAGCAATGACATCGCAGTTACATTTACTGCACAGATCTGCTAGTAGATATTCTTTCTGGCTGGATAGTCCCTCGATGTTTATGGACATAACTACGAGTGCTGGCCTTGATAAAGGCCCACTGGTTTTAATTGATTCGGTTGTTGTTGTTGTTTTTTATTTATTCAGGTGCTTTCCACATCGTAGTCTCTTAGTCCGGCGTACTTTGTATGCGTATAGAATTTGTTGGATAACCTGGGTTATTGTCATGTCTGTAGTAGTCTGTTTACTGATTTATATTTTATTATTATTAATTATTATTATTAATAGGTCTATCATTAATATGAATAATATTGAGTAATAATTGAAGAGGTAGTAAGACGAGTGGGGGAGGAGACATGATTGTGGCGAGTGCTTAGGAACAGAAGAGCTAGGTTCGTAGGACACATACTACGACACCCAGAAATTGCAATATTCGTTATGGAAGGAAGGGTTGAGAAAAAGAACTGATGGGGGTAGAAAATGGTTCGAATTTGTTAAACATACTCTCTTGGATGTAGGGTGTGCTAATTAAATTAAACGGTTTGCTCCGGATAGGGTGGCATGGAGAGCTGCATCAAACCAGTCTAAGGCTGAGGACTCCAACTCACGAAACATACCAGAAGATCATCCGGGTGAAACCAAAATGAGGTGACTACATTGACTCCACGTGGTTGGCAAAACGATTGGAAACGAGGTAGCCATGGCTTTAAGTTAGCAACAACCTCAGCCGTTACCTGGAGTGAAAGTGGAAAACCACAGAAATCCACTGTTCAAAGGTGGGTTATTTAGTACGTACTTTACATAGCCTACTTCTAAGGACTTTCCAAAGACGACACCACTAAATACACTAAAATACTCGCAATTTTCAATTCTTTCTTAAGGTTATGCTGATTCCAATAAACATCTTGTAGTACTTTTTTATTGTCTTTTGGTGGATTACTTTTAGGGCTATTGGTCGAAATTTGATGTTTTCAGTCGGTAAACATGATTGTGCCCAATTATAATTTCCTTTTTTAAATTTTATTAATGCAGCCAAAGGGCATGCATTTTTTTCCAGGATGGGTCAGGGAAGGGATTTTGAAAGGAAATTGGCTGTGGACCTATTGAAAGGAACCATCCGAGCTTTTGCCTGGTGGTGAAAATGGGAAGCCCCTAAAACCATTTTCAGGATGGCCGAGGTGGGATTCGAACCCAAGTTCTCCCGATGCTAGCGAGGCACAAGGTAGCGCGTTAACACTCTCGGCCTCCATTTACGGTGATTGTACCCAATTGTGATGGGTTATTCCCTATTCCAATCCAATCCAAATTATATGAGATGAAGACTCAACAAGATAAGTAACCTGTACAATACAATCTTAACTGACCATTTAAAAACACTCATATATTCACACTAAGCAGTTAAATTTGGAGTTCAATCATTATTTTCAGTCTCTCAACAATACTTCACATAGACTCTAACTAACAATATTGACTACTGTCGACCAAAGTATTATGTGCACTCGAGTTTGAAGGTTGTTTGTGAAGTAACCAATAGACCAACATAAAATCCAATAACAGCATCATTTTCGTCGTTCTGTGATGGAGCCTATCACTTCCGAGCGAGGCCCGCCATGATGCGTGATGGGCTCCATTTCAGCAACGCTGTACAGCTTTTCCCGCAGCAGGTAGCTGGTGAACGATGTGTTATTTCCGCCTACAAATACAAACCGATATAAAATAAGTGAGTTAATTTACGTATTTCACAGTAATACAGCATAACGTTTTAATGTATAAGGATTACATCGCGACCATGAACTACATTTTCTAACCACCCCGAGCCGAGAAAAAGTTACCTTACAAAAATGATAACAACTTTTTTTCTTGGCCACTTAAAATTTTGAAATGAATAAACCAGATATACAACATTCCAATGTATATTGTGTTAAAATTTGGATTCGATCTGATGACGGGGTTTTGAGATAATAATTCTTAAATGTGACGCATGGTTGAAACACGCTTAAAAACGTGCACTTTTTGTGTTCCAACTGCGACAAAAAATATTAAAATATAAATTAAAAATTCCAAGCCAACATGAGCTAATGTAAAATAGAACGCCGAAAATTATGATGTTATTGGATTTTATGTAGGTCTATTGGTTACTTCACAAACAACCTTCAAACTCGAGTACACATAATACTTTGGTCGACAGTAGTTGCATTATTTCAACTAATACTGCAATTTAATACATTAAGTGTACCCATTGTAAATACTTTCACTGGTACTTTTAGACATACATTAATAGCCTAAGTGTAATGGATCTGATGATGATCGCTTGACGATAGAAAGTGGTCATCCAAGTGTATTTATAAATCTCATGTAATTCTTTTTCACGATTACGGAATAACCAAGCACAGTCGTGTTGACCGTCTCAAATCATCAAATTTCGGTAGCTAAGGAAACATTGAAAATGGCTTCAAACACCATAATGCCATTGGTATTTAATTGAATTGAATTTAATTTGAATTGAATTGAATTGAATCTGGCTGTTACTCTTAAAAACAACTCCAACATGCACGAAATTCCTGTGTACGCTGTTCGCTTGGCGAATGTTTTTTGTTGGCTATGTTTCCCTTACGGTGTGAAACACACGTTCAATTTTTCTGCCCCATTATTTTTAATTTCGTGAATTGCAGTCTGAACGCGGTGTTCTGATTTGTTTAATATTGGTGTTTCAATTTAATTGCTTTTCTGTAATATTCATGTCAACTCACCTTTTTTCTGTAGTGTCTTTCTAGACGTACCATACCGTCACATTTTCTCACGAGTACTGAGCTCTCTCCAGCGGTAACGCTCGCAATGTGCATGGGGCTGTGCTGTGATTGGCTGCTCTCTCGCCACACCTTCATGCTAGAAGGTTCGGCGCGCTGACGTCACTACCGCTATATAGCCTTAGGTCTCCCGGCCTACAGTGTCTACTCTCGTCCACTCTTCTCAACTGATCACACCTGCTCACGTCATACCTGCTGGGGTTACTGCCCTCTCGGGGTACCTCTTGCTGCCGGAGTCTCTTCTCCGCCGGCATAATCTCTCTGCTGGACCTGGCTGCCTGGCCGGGCAGTCTAAATTCATCAGCCTGCACTTCAACCAAAATCTTCAACACGGATCTACTCTGCAAATCTTGATTCTAAGGACATCACTTCACCAGCCGCGGGAGGTATTACCAAGAGCCTCTCTATGCTGGTCGCTTTTTTAAGGAGAATCTACCATCATCTACTCTAGTTCCGAACCCGGAACCCTGGAGTATGCCAGACTGACCTCGCACCAGCCCGAGCGGGCGCACTAAATTACCGCCAGCTACTGATGACCTCCGGCAGCCGGCCTACCTTCGGAAGATGGTTAAGGAGTTCTGATACTTCCTGTATCGTACATTAGAAGAGGTGGTAACCCTTTCACTTCTTACACTCTGCCCGGATTCTTTCCGTCAGAAGAGTATTTTATTTTAATCCACTCTGGGATGAATTTAAATTATTATGCTTCTTTTTCAGTAATTTTATATTTAATCCTTTAAAGTTAGTTACTGCTCTATTTACGTTTCCTGGAGAAACAAGTACTTTTTAATTGTTACTATTTTTTATTGTCAATTTTTAAAGTAATTTCCTTGAAGCTATTCATTCCTTGCGATATATTCGCTTTATATTAAATAAATATCATTTAAATCTAAATCTTAACATTTTGGTCTTTTCCCGCACTGTCCTTCATTATCACCTCTTGTGCCCGAAACCTCATTCTGTCTAAATCCCTTAGGATGTACCACATCCATTAGGTACACCCTTTTCCATGGTACCTCAACCCCGGATCGAACCCAGAACCTTCATTCTGAGACCACAAATTCAATTCAAAAAAAACTGGTGCAATCTAATATTTGTTTATACATTTCAGTATATCGTGGCTAGCGCGGGAGATCTGCGGGAAGGCGGAAACAATCCCAGCATATTATACAACTGGTTTCTTTCCGGAGAGCAAGTCTGTCTGGTGCCACAAGCAGCTTTGGTGAGTGAGTTGTTCCAACTTTTCCAGCCATGCCACCAATAATTGATGATAAACTGTTAAACTCTCGGGCGGCCTACAAAGGTCAACTCACCCGTTTTCAAAAATATTTAGCTACTCTACCGAAAGAGGAACAAAACCTTGACATTATATCTCAGCGTTTAAAAGCTTTTGAACAGGCGTACGAGAAATATGATCTCGTGCAACTTGAAATTGAAATCAAAAGTCCAGAACATCAATCAGATAGGGAAGAAGTAGCGAGTAATTACTTTGATACACATGCTCAGGCTGTGGCATTAGTTAGAACTTTGACCCTGGCGTTGAAGGTAGAGGAAACTCAAGGAAGAATTAGCGACCATGGGAATGGTATCAAACCATTGCTACCTAAAATTGAAATTCCGCACTTTTCAGGAAAGGAAGAGATGTGGCAATCATTCTTTGAACTGTTCAGTTCATTAGTACATAATAATGCCACACTTCCAGAAATTCAGAAATTTCATTACTTAAAATCCATTTTGCAGGGACCACCCCTTCAACTTATAAGAGAACTTCCCTTAACAGGAGAAAACTATAACATTGCTATAGAGCTTCTTAAAGGCCGTTATGGCAATGAAAAATTATGTTTACAAAGGCATATTCAAGCCTTATTTAGCCTGCCCACCTTGCGAGCTGAAAGCTTGTCAACACTGCGAGCCTTAAGTGACACGGTCCAACTACATGTCAGAGCATTGGCACGGTTGAATCAACCGGTCGAGCATTGGGATCTATTCTTAATTCACTTGGTTACTTCTAAATTTGATTCATCAACCTTAAAGGCATGGGAGAGGGAACTAACAAATGACACGCCATATACCTATGATTCGTTGCTTACGTTTATGAATAATAGATGTCAGGTTTTGTCAGCTGTAGCCTGTCATATGTCAGGAAGTGCAGATAACAAATCTAATGTTGTGAAACCAGTCGGTGCAAAAATAAACAAATCTGCTGTCTTTACTGTTCAGCATAATTCAACGGATTGTATTCTCTGTAAAGCACCTCACAGGTTATATTCCTGCGTTGCCTTTAAAGCCCTTTCTACCGACGAAAGACGCAAATTAATAGCTCAAAAAAGATATTGCTACAACTGTTTGTCAACTAGGCATATGGTGCCTGATTGCTTATCTAAAAATACTTGCTCCCATTGCAAGGCTCAACATCATACCTTGCTTCATAGGTTTGAAAAGCCACGTCAGGCTCCTTCCCCTGGATGTTCTAAAGATGCATCCCCAGGAGCTAATGCGCAATCTTATACTCAGAGCTCTAGCTCAATTCGTAGTTCCCAGGTGCTACTATCAACCGTGTTATTAAAAGTTCAAGATTCATCTGGTAGATGGCTTGAAGCACGTGCCCTATTGGATAATGCCGCCACCCATGACTTCATAAGTGAGCGTCTCATTAAGAAACTTGGTCTTCCCAAGCAACCTACATTAATTCAGGTTACCGGTATTAACAATAGCAATGTTAAATCTTTGCATTTTGTTCGTGTTCACATCAAAGATACTGTGAATTGTAACACAACATTGCAGTTGAATTGCCTTGCCATTGATACTATTGGCAGTAACACCCCTAGTAATTCTTTTGAAATTAGAAAGTGGAAATTTCCTCATAACATTCAGTTGGCGGATCCAACATTTAATACGAGCGCTCCGGTAGACATACTTCTCAGTGCCCAAGTATTTTGGCAATGTCTCCTTAGCTCTAAGGTTAAAATATCACCAGGAGTGTTTGTTCATCATACCAAGCTAGGTTGGTTAGTAACGGGTCAAGTCCCTCGTAAGTCATTTCAAAATTTCTCTCAATGTCATTTTGTCAATACAAGTCTCGATTACAACCTAGAAAGATTTTGGAAAATCGAAACTATAGATTCAGTTTCACCTTCCTCGGTTGAAAATGAAATGTGTGAAAAACTGTTTCGCGAAACGACCAAACGCAATTCAGATGGTAGATTTGTCGTAACAATGCCCCGAGTGGATAATCCACCTCTTTTATTTGAAACACACCCTAGGGCTCTTAGAGCACTCTATGCTGTGGAAAGCAAATTTAAACGTGACCCTGTTGTTAAAACTCAATACTCCACATTTATGGAGGAATATGAGGCACTTGATCACATGGAGGTTGTTACCAAGAAAGATGATGCTTCTTATACCCCATCTGAAGTCATTTACCTCAATCATCATCCAGTTTGGAAGAATGAGATTTTAAAGGAAAACATAAGAGTGGTCTTTAATGGCTCTGCATTGGATGCCAATGGTACTTCTCTGAATGACACATTATTATCAGGCCCTCCTATTCAATCTGACATTTCTTCTGTCTTGATGAATTTTCGCTTGTTCCCTATCGCAGTGATATCTGATATCAAGCAAATGTATAGGCAGATTTTGGTCGATCAACAACAGTGTGACCTTCAGAGAATTCTTTGGCGCGACGAGCCTACTAAACCTGTCAAGATTTTTCGGCTAAAAACATTAACCTATGGACTAAAGCCCTCTGCTTTTTTAGCCATACGTACGTTGAAATTACTTGCTGAACAGGATGGCCCGTTGTATTCTCCTAAGGCTTCTGAAGTGTTAAAATCATCATTTTACGTTGACGATTTTCTTCATTCATTCGAGTCAGTATCTGAAGCACTGCAGGTCTCTAAAGATCTGACAGCTTTGCTTTTGGGAGGCGGATTTTCCTTGTGCAAGTGGAACTCTAATTCGGAAGAATTTCTTTCTAAATTTCCATTAACTTCAGTCTATAACGACTCAGTAGAGCTTCTTCAAGAAAGTAATTCTATCAAAACTCTAGGCATCTATTGGAGTCCTCAAAAGGATTTTTTCTTTTTCAAAATTAATCTCAGTGACATCAAACCGCAAACTAAGCGGCAAATTTTGTCTGAGATTGCAAAGATATTTGATCCTCTCCAATTTTTGGCGCCAATTATTGTCACAGCAAAGCTTTTCATGCAGGACCTTTGGTCCTTGAAAACTGGTTGGGATGAACCAGTTCCTTCAGAGTTGCAAAAAAATTGGATTTCTTATAGAAATAGTTTGGAAGATCTCTCCAATGTTATTATCCCGCGAGTGATTATTCCCTTTCCCTCCTGTGGAGGATATGAACTTCACATCTTTGCCGATAGCTCATTGAAAGCTTATGGGTGTTGTGCGTATATTGTTTGCCGCAATTTTGACCAGTCATATTTCTTTTCCAATTTAATTTGCGCTAAGTCAAAGGTGGCCCCTCTTAAATCCTTATCCTTGCCACGACTGGAACTTTGTGCTGCTCTTCTGGCGGTTGAATTATCGGTCAAAATCCGCCAATCTTTGAAAATCCGATTTAGCAAAACTTACTTTTGGAGTGACTCAGCCATCACGTTGGCATGGATTGCCAAACCTCCCTCGCATTGGCAGGTGTTTGTAGCTAATAGAGTGTCCAAAATTCAACAATTGTCTAACTTTGAACAATGGCATCATGTATCTGGCAAGGAGAACCCTGCAGATGTCATTTCTCGGGGATGTTCCCCTCTTATGTTGGCTAACCTGACATTATACTGGCACGGTCCCCCTTGGCTTCTGCAAGAACCTTCCGCTTGGCCAAATTTTCCTCTTCCGGAGTTATCAGACTTGCCGGATGCTGGTAAGATTACTGGATCTTCTCTTCTCGTTTCTGACTCTCCCCTTCTCTTGCAGCGATATTCCTCTTTCCATAAATTGGTGAGGGTTATGGCTTATCTCCTTCGATGGAAATATTTTGTGGTAGAACAACCCCTTTTTCCTAAGCCATATTTAACCCTTTCTGAATTAGGTTTAGCCACTACAAAAATCTTATGGCTCACTCAACAAGAAATATTCTCTGAAGAATGCCAGGTGTTGTCCCAAGGTCAATCCCTTAAGAAATCGAGTAGGCTTTCCTCACTCGCCCCTTTTTTGGATACTGATGGTTTACTAAGAGTTGGAGGACGTTTATCTTTGGCTGATCTTTCCGAGGATAAAAAACACCCAATTATTCTTCCTTCAAAGCATCATGTCACTTCCCTAATCATTCGTCAGTATCATTACCAGCATCTTCATGCTGGAACTCGTACATTACTTTCTGTCATTCGTGAAAGGTATTGGCCCATAAACGGAGTCCATGAAGTTACCTCTGTTATCCGGAAGTGCATTCCATGTTTTAAATCCAACCCTAAAATTACCACTCAGCTCATGGGTGATCTTCCCAACTTTAGATCTGCGCCTGCTAGACCTTTTGCCTTTACGGGGGTGGATTATTCCGGGCCTTTTGTTTACAGAAAAAATTCTCCTGAGGCCAAAAAATGTATTTTTGGAAAACTCTATATTTCGCTGTTTGTATGTATGGTCACCGGAGTAGTTCACTTAGAACTAGTTACCAACGCCTCTACTGCTTATTTTTTGGCAGCTTTTGCCAGATTTTCTGCTCGCCGAGGGCTTCCTTCAGAAGTATTCTCCGACAATGCTAAAAATTTTATCGGAGCTTCTGAGCAAATTAAGAGAGCTCTTACTCAAAATTCAGCGCTGGAAAGGATTACTGATTATGCTCACCAGAGAAATTTCAAGTGGCACTTCATCCCCCCTTATGCACCCCATCAAGGTGGACGGTGGGAGTCTTGTGTGAAACTCACCAAGAAGCACCTTAGACGTGTTTGTGGCCACACCCCCCTTTCTCATGAAGAGTTTAATTCCTTAATTATTTTTATTGAGGGCATAATTAATTCTCGTCCTTTATCACCCTTATCTAATGACCCTTCAGATCTTCTACCATTAACGCCGGGCCATTTTCTTATCGGTGGTCCATTGACTGCCTCCCCACCTTTGTTATATTCTAATTCTCAATCTTCTTTAGCCATTTCTTGGCGCAAAATTGAAAGTTTGCGCAATAATTTTTGGCGCCGCTGGAGGTTGGAATACCTCGGTTTGCTTCAGCAGCGTGGTAAATGGCTTGTTTCCTGCTCTAACCTTCAGGTGGGGGACTTGGTGCTTTTGAAAGACCCTAGTCCTCCTCTTGTTTGGAATTTGGGTAGGGTTGTTGAGTGCTTTCCTGGCAGAGTTGGTAGGGTTCGCGTGGTAAAACTGCAGACTTCTGCTGGTCATTTTCTTAGGCCAATCACCATGATTGCTCCTTTGCCACGCCAGGCCTAACTTCTGCGCTTTCTTACTGCAATTTTTTCTCGCCCCTCCCAGCATGTTCGCTTGGCGAATGTTTTTTGTTGGCTATGTTTCCCTTACGGTGTGAAACACACGTTCAATTTTTCTGCCCCATTATTTTTAATTTCGTGAATTGCAGTCTGAACGCGGTGTTCTGATTTGTTTAATATTGGTGTTTCAATTTAATTGCTTTTCTGTAATATTCATGTCAACTCACCTTTTTTCTGTAGTGTCTTTCTAGACGTACCATACCGTCACATTTTCTCACGAGTACTGAGCTCTCTCCAGCGGTAACGCTCGCAATGTGCATGGGGCTGTGCTGTGATTGGCTGCTCTCTCGCCACACCTTCATGCTAGAAGGTTCGGCGCGCTGACGTCACTACCGCTATATAGCCTTAGGTCTCCCGGCCTACAGTGTCTACTCTCGTCCACTCTTCTCAACTGATCACACCTCCTCACGTCATACCTGCTGGGGTTACTGCCCTCTCGGGGTACCTCTTGCTGCCGGAGTCTCTTCTCCGCCGGCATAATCTCTCTGCTGGACCTGGCTGCCTGGCCGGGCAGTCTAAATTCATCAGCCTGCACTTCAACCAAAATCTTCAACACGGATCTACTCTGCAAATCTTGATTCTAAGGACATCACTTCACCAGCCGCGGGAGGTATTACCAAGAGCCTCTCTATGCTGGTCGCTTTTTTAAGGAGAATCTACCATCATCTACTCTAGTTCCGAACCCGGAACCCTGGAGTATGCCAGACTGACCTCGCACCAGCCCGAGCGGGCGCACTAAATTACCGCCAGCTACTGATGACCTCGGCAGCCGGCCTACCTTCGGAAGATGGTTAAGGAGTTCTGATACTTCCTGTATCGTACATTAGAAGAGGTGGTAACCCTTTCACTTCTTACACTCTGCCCGGATTCTTTCCGTCAGAAGAGTATTTTATTTTAATCCACTCTGGGATGAATTTAAATTATTATGCTTCTTTTTCAGTAATTTTATATTTAATCCTTTAAAGTTAGTTACTGCTCTATTTACGTTTCCTGGAGAAACAAGTACTTTTTAATTGTTACTATTTTTTATTGTCAATTTTTAAAGTAATTTCCTTGAAGCTATTCATTCCTTGCGATATATTCGCTTTATATTAAATAAATATCATTTAAATCTAAATCTTAACATTTTGGTCTTTTCCCGCACTGTCCTTCATTATCACCTCTTGTGCCCGAAACCTCATTCTGTCTAAATCCCTTAGGATGTACCACATCCATTAGGTACACCCTTTTCCATACGCTACATATGCAATTTACGGTATTATGACCCCGCTTATGAGCAACTTAATTGGTTACGTCTAAATCCATTCCTTATGACTTCTTCAACAAATACTCTCAACTTCTACTCCAGCTTACCTGCATTCTCAGTTGCACCGCCTCTCATACGAGCATAGTCTTGGAGCACGGTCAAGAGACGACACTCTCATGCTGATACCCATACACCGCACAATACGCTATACCAACTCCTACGTTGTTGCTACTGCACGACTGTGGAACAATCTGCCTCGTTCTGTCAGAGGAACAACCCCGTCCAGCTTCAAGCAGCGTTGCCAGCAGTACATACTCACTAAGGAAATGGAAGTTTAACTCAACACTTATTCTTATATTCGTATGCCGTATTACATATATTCAATATTTACAATTCTCACTTCCTTATTTACTCTCTATTTAGAGGCGGCTTCGGTGGCGTAGTTGGTAGAATGCAGAGTTTCTATGTCCAAGATCACGGGTTCAAACCCGACCGAAGCCGTCGGTTTTTTTAAGAGCGTCAAAAATCGCTCAGTATGCCTTCCTTCGGAAGGGAAGTAAAGCCGGCGGTCCCATGACATAGATTTATGGCATGTTAAAGAACCTTCCACTAATTACACCTGTGTGAACCTAAATTGTATAGGTTAAACAACGCTTTTAGGTTCCTACGTTCGTTGCCAAGAGCCGACTGCGGTGACGTCTAGTAGCTAAGTTATGAACTAGGCCAAGTAGTCGTTGACGGTGGCGTTTGGCGGCAAAAGTAGGAACTATTTGTAAAATTCAAAGTTGCAGTCCTTACTTGAATTAAAAAACAGATAACACACACTAATACAGCCATCACAATTAACACCGGTTATCAGACAGATTCTACACACACCCAAAGTACTCGGGGCTACATGACCGTGGTGTCGCAGCCCCTAAACTGAGGAACCAACCAAACAACCATCTCTATTTAGACATGTAAATAATCTTATTCATCCATTCAAAATGCACTGCATAATTAATCTTGCTCATAAGTCAGTAATCATCATCATCAATCTACATTTTATCAGTATTTCCTTTCCGTACTCTAATTTTAAACTTACTTCTAAGTATCTTACTTATTCACCCTGGCAATAAATTAACAATACTACAATTTCCTGCCTATACCAAGCTAATCTGTTTTATATGTATTTGATATTGTATCAACATTGTATTATTGTTAGATTTAAGTGGTATTTGTAATGTTCATTAAGTAATCAATTGCATAATCTGGTTAGATGGAAGTGAAGTCCCAGTGGCCCTAATCTTGCCAGACAAAATATATCTATCAATACGGACCCCATTTTAATATAATTTATTTTGCATCAATATACATTTCAATTGGTTTCAACACAGCCAAAACTATTATTGACCGGAATTACTTCCTTCGGACACTACACAGCTGTTAATCACCTAATATCGAGTATGCAGATAGATGTAGCGGATCGCCTTCCAGTTTCCCAGAGGTACGATATGGAGATTCCCATTTACATAACACTGATTGAACATGAAATGTGACCGTATTGCTGCAGTGTCAAGGGACAATTTAACGTGATAGAGCGAACACCTACCGCGTTGTTCAACAAATTGCTCCATGAACAATATTGTTAAAAAAGGACCGTATTTACGGGGAGAGAAAATGGGCAACTACCCAGGGGGGAAGGTTTTAGGAGTGACAAAATATCTAGAAAATTGTACAAAACAGTACAAAATCACTTGGGCATTAAACGTCAAGTCTCTACAATTCAAATCGCCCCACACGAGGAAATATTTACTGTCGCACTTTGACAATGCTGACTACACTGTGTAACACAATTTTTGTCCTTGGAAAGTAAATGCTATTGTCAAATTGATTATGTCTGAAATGGTTGGAAAAAACATAATTATTCATGCAAAACTTTGATTTTGTGAGCAGGACATTGATATTTGTGACATTAACGTAGTTTCATTTACTTTTCCAGTTCTTTTAATCATAACTAGCAAAGACACAATGAAGATGATGTTGAATGCAATTAAATTGCATGGAACGTAGTAAAATACATACCAACATATATTTAGAAATGTGTTGCTTTTACGCATGATCAAAGCAAAGTTTATCGAACATAACGGCAATTTTCCATACTTTTGGGCCAAAAACAATCCGGAAATAACACTTTCAACTCAAGGACAAACATAAAATTAAAATTTGTTACGTAGTGTTATTTCAGGACATCACAAAAGGGAAATTGTCTTACAAAGTGATCGCTCCTTCTCGTTATCACCGATTTCGTCCAAATTCATGCTACATGCAGGGTTTGGCCAGAAATGAAAGTATCAGAGTGTGATCTCCAGATGGGCAAGCATTTAGGAAAAAAAGCATATTTGGCGTGTTTTTGTATGTGTTTTTGCTTTTCCATAGCAATTTTAAAATAACAATGTAATTCTAAAAATCCGGCGTTTATAGCGTGTGCAAAATGTCTAGAAAATTATTGCTTTCCCTGTTTAGACGATGAATATGACACTAGCACGTGTAAAACATCAACTGTAAAATCATAAATGTACGTAATGTTATACCTGGTGAATCAGCTACCCCTAATAATATTATTTTATACAACCAAACTAACGCGTGTTGTCAGGAAGATCGATATTCCTCTGCTTGCATTCCGTATGGTAGTAATGCACGGCAAGCATATCCCGCAAACGATACTGAACACTATTATTTTCCCCTCCTATTAGTCTGCAGTCACATCGAGGGAAAATTAATAGAGTTCTGTATCGTTTGCAGGATATGCTTGCCGTGGATTAGTACCATACGGGATGCAAGCAGAGAAATATCGACCTTTCTTATTCCAATGCTAGTTGGGCTGCATCAAACAATATTATTAGGGGCAGATAATTCACCTCGTATACGACACTCGTGTACGCTTCAATTTCACTCCCTGCCTGGAAATTTATTTCCCATTCAAAATTTCCCTTTGGTTTTCTTTTCATGACTTAAATGCAAATATTAAACCTTCGCGCTCGAATTTCATCAGCTGGTCACGCTCCCAATTTTTCTTTCTTTTCCTGAAATGATCTTAAGATACCTTTTGTGTCCCATCCAATATCTCTTTCTATGTTTCGTTCATTAAATATATCTGTCGTTGAAGGAGACGATGGTTGGAAACCTGAAGTAAATATATGTGGGATCTTTATAATATCAGCAGGAGGAAGCTTGCAGGTTACCCAGTCAGAGCTGTCATTGTCTGATGAACCCGAAGGTGCATGTGTTCCCCGACAATCTCTACTTCGTTAGTATAAGACAAAAATCCCCGATTCTTGGATGTCACGGGTAATCTAGAGAACCACTGGAAGGATTTTGATGCGGTTTTCACCATTCTGTAAAGAATATATCGAGGAAAGATTCTGTAAAAACTAATTTATGTATGATGAAAGGAAGCCAAGTAGTAACGATTTCAGTGAAAAGTCAAAAACAAACTTGGCATCCGTGCGCTTCTTAAGCTTACGCTGGGCAAACCGTTAAAAATATCAATATACTATGAGCGTAAGAATTGGTCAGCATGGAAAGTTCTACAAAAAAAGTCCGCGAGAGCATATATCTATCTTCAATACATCGCCCACTATACGTGTTTTTATACTGGATGGAACGGGCACGTCCCCGCGCGCTCTGATGAGCGTGACTGCATCCCGCGCGCTTGACCTTGCTTTGCCCTTGGTTTGCACTTGCCGTTCGCGAGTAATTTGAAACAAGGTAAAGTATTATAAAGCAAGATAAGTATTATGCAGATAATTTTCTAACATGTTAAGAGTCTTTGGCTTCGAGCGAAGCGACCTTTCTTATTCCAATGCTAGTTGGGCGGCATAAAACAATATTATTAGGGGCCTTTCTAGCATTTTTCAGCATTTGTAGCATTTAAAATCATACAAAGTCTAGTCTTTCAGACTGTCACTTTTTTGGCTATAAACACAACGCTCTATAATATGTTCTGCGGATTGCCAGCCGAAAGTATCCTGTGAATTATGTTCCGAAGACCATGAATTCTCTAAATTCTATGTATATATTGTCTCTGAGATTGGCTATCTGCGGTTATAACTCGCCAATCTTGGAGTAAACAGGATGTCGGAACTCTTCCTATATGAGTGCAACAGGAAATCGTGATGTCGGAACATTTCCGTCATATGAGCATAAAACAAGGTTAATAGATTTAATATTTGTAGAATTATTTCGGATTATTTGCAGAGTAAGCAACGAAAAATTAAAAATAAAAACAAAACAATATGTTTCCACATTGTGACTCAACCGAACGACCCCCGGATTACCGTTCTATGCTCTTTCCGCTGTGTCAACCATTGCCTGGAAACTACACCAACGTACGTGGCTCATGCATCGCCCGATCCACGCCAAAAATACTATTGTTTTTCAAAACGCTTGTTCATCTGGAGCTCTCACTTCTGTCACTTTCATTTCTGGTCAAACCCTGCATATAACATATATTTGGACACAATCGCTGGTGACGAGTTGGCGTGGTCCCCTTCTTAGACATCTTGATGTCCTTGCTGTTGAATCTGACTTGAAACTGAAATTGAATCGGCCGGAGCTCAAAAGTATTAAGTCAGTTTTCACTACTTTCCAGGAGACAGATAAAACGTCATTGACAGAACATAACTTAACAAACACACTATATTAGATATCTAAATTGTGAAACAGCTATTCAGGTTATATTTGTGTTAGAGGGATGTCAATTTTAATTTAATAAACATATTTTTCAAATCAATTTTTGAAATGTGACTTAATGGCTTTCAGCTCCGTAGTCAGTTTAGTGCGGCCATCCAGAATGAATATTACATATATTGTTTTATTTTAAAATTGATTTTTAACATAACAACCACCTAAACCCTGTGCAAATGTAATTTAGAATAGCACTGTAACATTGTGGTGTTTGAAGCCATATTTTCAGTGTTGCCTTAGTAAACAAGAGTTTAGTGCTTTTCAGTCGGTCAACACGAATGTACCCAAAAGAGATGGGTTATACCCTAATCCTGAAATAAATTACATGAGATTGATAAAACACTAGGATGACCAGTTTCGATCGTCAAGCGATCATCATCAGATCCATTACCCTTAGGCTACAAAATCCATGTTTGAAATACAGGTAAAAATATTTACAATATGTACAATTATTTAGTTGCAGTATTGGTATTGCAACTGTCAGTGTATGCTAAATGCAGTATATATGTTAGGTGAAATGCTAAATGGTGATAGCTATCCGGAGGTTGTACTTTAGAGAGATTATATGGTTGTAAACTATGGTTAAACTATAAAATTTTAGGCTAACTACTTATCTGATTGTCTTCCGTACTACAGCTACTCGCAGTTTTCGTGCTCACTGGAACTCACTGTGCGGTCGACTGCGGTGGTTATCTTAACGACTGGTTTTTCCTGCCTTGGCTGTGTCGCTAAATTGTGTTTTGTTCCCGACAGGGTGTGTTTTTTTTAGCGACACAGCCAAGCTAGATAAAGCTAGATAAAGCTAGATAAAAAGGGGGGAAATTAGGGGGTTTTAATAGGTAAATGTTATCTGGATCAGGTGTACGATGTACTTTTCTTCTGCAATAAACGAAGGCCCATATTCGCGGCAGTATTAAAGGTGCCGGGACGTCCTCATAAGGCCGTCAACGCTTAGTTCGAATAGGTTATGCTCCACGCGTGGCGAGGGCTAATCCACGGTCTTTAATAGTTGTAGACCCATCTCATTCAATAACATACATCTTATCTAGGTTGGCAACACCTCACATAAACACATCGCTATCACTCCCCACAGCACGTAGGGGCAAGGGGGGGGGGGAGAAGGCAGGAAAAACCAGTCGTTATGATAACCACCGCAGTCGACCGCACAGTGAGTTCCAGTGAGCACGAAAACTGCGAGTAGCTGTAGTACGGAAGACAATCAGATAAGTAGTTAGCCTAAAATTTTATAGTTTAACCATAGTTTACAACCATATAATCTCTCTAAAGTACAACCTCCGGATAGCTATCACCATTTAGCATTTCACCTAACATATATACTGCATTTAGCATACACTGACAGTTGCAGTACCAATACTACAGCTAAATAATTGTACATATTGTAAATATTTTCACCTGTATTTCAAACATGGATTTTGTAGCCTAAGTGTAATGGATCTGATGATGATCGCTTGACGATCGAAACTGGTCATCCTAGTGTTTTATTAATCTCATGTAATTTATTTCAGGATTAGGGTATAACCCATCTCTTTTGGGTACATTCGTGTTGACCGACTGAAAAGCACTAAACTCTTGAGCACTGTAACAGGTGTGGCCAACATTACAGTAAGTACTGAATACGGCGCGGAAAGGCAGCAAGTCGATGACTTAATGCTTTTCTCATCTGATCGCACTAAATGTAGCAGTGGTTTCTGGCTTAAACACAAGGTTGAATTAATTCTTTCTTATTCCGTTAGAAGGCCCTTGGGTCAATACTTCAGAACACTAAATGTTTAAAAATGGTCATTTTTAGCCTATTTTCAATTTTGAAAAAATAGGCTTATGAGATCACCTTTTGTCCGTGTGTGTGTGCGTGTGTGTGTGTGTGTGTGTGTGTGATTCGTGTGTGTGTCCCCCCCTAATAAAATCTAAACGGCTGGAGCGATTTCAATGAAACTCGGAAAGTTCATAGCACTATTCCCGGCGACCTCGACCGTGCCCTTCAAATTTTGTTACGACTCACCAATCCAACATGGCGGCTGTGCGAAATATTTCACCAGCATTCAATATCTCCGAAACTATTACCGATATTACCCTGACATTTTCTATGGTGATAGAGGGGACTACTATAAGTTCACTTATGTGACTTTTGAAAACATGGTAACTACAAAACCAACATGGCGGCCAAGCGAATTTGCAACTTTTAAATAGACGTTTCTCGCGATTTGACCAACCAAACACAATGAAACTTGGTACAGTATATGTTTATATACATTGTAATGCACCGACATCTAACTTCGTTCAATTGTTTACATAATCACAAGATGGCGGATGTGCGAAATATTTCACCGGCATTCTATATCTCTGAAACCATTAGCAATATCACCCTAAAATTTTGTACGGAGATAAAGGGCACTACTGGAAGTCCATCTATAAGATTTTCAAAAACCGGTTAACTACAAAACGAACATGGCGGCTAAGCGAATTTGAACATTTTAAATAGACCTTTCTCGCGATTTAATGTTCCAAGCGCACTGAAACCTGGTACAGGAAATATTTATACACATTGTAATCCACTGGTATCTAATTTAGTTCAATTGTTTACATAACCTCAAGATGGCGGCAGTGCGAATTTTAAAATTAAGTTTTTATTTCTTGTGGTGTAGTCATGCGATCGAAGTGAAAGTTTGAATAATGAACCTACGCAATAATTTTCCTTTAATGGTACATGACTCTATGGCCTATACATTTAACAATCCAACATGGCGACCATCCGAAATATTTAGACGATACTGAATATCTACGAATCTATTTAACAATCAAACTGCATTTTTTAATGTTCATAGGGGCTATGAACTTAAGTTCACCTATAGGACTTTAAATAACCTGGTGATCACAAATCCAACATGGCGGTGACGCGAATTATAAATATTCACATGGACGTTTCTCGCAATTTAACCATCCGCGTGCAGTGAAACTTGGTACAGTAAATCTTTATCCGAATGTTAATCCACTGGCATCTAATTTATTTCAATTGTTTCCATAACCTCAAGATGGCAGCTGTGAAAATTTTTAAATCTCCTTGTTTTTTCTTGTGTCCTAATAATGCGATTGAAGTCTGAATGCTACACGTTCACAATAATCTGCATGTAACACTACATAACTCTAGGACCTACATATATAAAATCCAACATGGCGACCATCCGAAATATTTAGTCGGTTCTCAATATCTACGAATCTATTATAGCAATAAAACTGAAATTGTGTATGCTGATAGAGGCAATTAACATAAGTAGGATATATGAAAATAGGCTGTATAGTTCTTCACCGAACTACTTGTTGACAATGTTTTTCTTCTCCGGCCGATTCAATTGGATTATCGAAGAAATCGTAAACTTCTTTGAAAATGACGAGGCAAGGATGAAGCCCCTTATTATTTAAATACTTGTTGTTTTGGCCATTGTTTGTGTAAAATATCTGCTAATGTGAATTCTTTGTATTAAGTTTATGTTTTCCTATTTCTATATTAAATATAGATATTTCAAGTCGTGATGAGCTATGTATCTCTATTTTACCAAGGTGCGTCAGGAGACCTAAACACGGGCCGGAACATATCCAATTGGATTTGTATATCAAACGCCACCTCTAACGAATGGAAATTTTAGGACACGATTTAAAACACAAAGAGTAAGGAAGACTCAAACGGTCACGGAACACCACACATTACGAGGACAATTACAATGATTGATGCATTTAGTTGAAATTAGTTCATCCTGCGGGCTCGAACCGCAATATCTTACATTTCAGGCGGGTAGATTTCTTGCGATAATACGTTTCAAGTAAACTGCAGAGTTCTGGATGTATTTATTGCATCCACGTTCATTTTTCAATATTTTGTCTTTCATAAAAGATTTCTTCAATTATTGACTTGTTGTTGTTGTTTCACTAAAGGGGCTTGGACATCGTGGTCAGTTAGCTCAGTGTACTTTGGTGTGTATGTGTCATTTTGTCTGATTACCTGTGTTATTGTGATGGTTGTATTAGTGTGTGTATTTATAATTGAGAAGAGGATTGGGAAGGAGACTCCCGTGGAACCATCCCAGCATTCGCCTTGAGTAAAAGTAAGGAAGCCACGGAAAACCACTTCCAGGATGGCTGAGGTGGGAATCGAACCCACTTCTTCTCAGTTTATCTTCACGAAGCTGAGTGTACCACGTTCCAACCGTCACACCAGAATTAATTTTCGTGATAGAGTCGGGAATCAAGGAAAAAGGAAGGAAGCTTGTAGTTTAACGTGACCGTTAATCTCGCAATCATGAGCCACGGGACCTCCTTTTTATGTGGAATCCGAACCACAGGACATGGCATTTAACATCGAAAATCTCACATGCATTGACCGGGAATCGAACCCGGTCCACCTTGGTGAGAGGCCAACAGCTTGACCGCTGCAACACCACGCCCCCAGTCGGGAATCAAACCCGGAACTCCGGGGTGGCATTTTGAAACATTGAAACATGGCTTTAGGACATAGTTGTCCTTGGAGCTGCCATGTCTGTTGAGTAAAATTTAAAAATGTGACGCAGTCAGGATACGAACCCAAATCTCCTGCTGCCCGGGCAGGTGCGTTTAACTATTTACACCATCTCCTAGTGTAGTGGCTAGCATTCTTGGAGTTCCGAGCTCGATTCCTGGCTCTGGCATGAAATTTAATTCTAGTTTGTGGGCTGGAACGCGGTACACTCGACCTCGTGGGGCAAAACTGAGATGAGGTGGGTTCGATTCCCACCTCAGCCATGTTGGAAGTGGTTTTCTGTGGTTTCCCACTTTTACTCCAGGTAAATGCCGAGATGGTTCTTAACTTTAGTCCACGGCCAACTTCTTCCCAATTCTCACTTGAATTACAATAGAGACACTCTATTACAGTCATCACAAAAAAACTGGTATTCAGACAAATTCAACACACAACAAGGTACAAGGGGATAAGCGACCACGAGATTCAATCCTCTCAAATGAAACTACATTTTACACCAATACGCCTACGCATAAGTCTTGGATGGAGAGACGCTTTTGCGGTGGCTCTATGTGTGTTATTTAGCCAATCAAAAATAATTCACAGTTCTCGTTCTTCAGGCTGGAAGCTTAATGTTGAAAATATGACTTCGGAATTAAGATTTTAGGATAGCAAAAAAAAGAAAAGAATTAAAAAACTTTATATCAATTTAGTGAACTACATACAACAAAGGATGTGGTCTAACGCTTGGTGTCAATAACCTGTCAGTCAAAACGGAAGATGTTATTTCGATTTTTATTTGACCATACATGGATCAACATTAGCGCTCGTGGTGATAGATTTAGTGAACTACATACAACAAGGGATGCGGTCTAACGCTTGGTGTCAATAACCTGTCAGTCTAAACGGAAGTTGTTATTTCGATTTTGATTTGGCCATTCATGGGTCAACATTAGCGCTCGTGGTGATAGATTTAGTGAACTACATACAACAAAAGATGCGGTCTAACGCTTGGTGTCAATAACCTGTCAGACAAAACGGAAGTTGTTATTTCGATTTTGATTTGACCATGCATGGATCAACATTAGCGCTCGTGGTGATAGATTTAGTGAACTACATACAACAAGGGATGCGGTCTAACGCTTGGTGTCAATAACCTGTCAGTCAAAACGGAAGTTGTTATTTCGATTTTGATTTGACCATGCATGGGTCAACATTAGCGCTCGTGGTGATAGATTTAGTGAACAACTTACGACAAAGGATGTGGCCTAACGCTTGGCGTCAATAACCTGTCAGTCAAAACGGAAGTTGTTATTTCGATTTTGATTTGACCATGCATGGGTCAACATTAGCGCTCGTGGTGATAGATTTAGTGAACAACTTACGACAAAGGATGTGGCCTAACGCTTGGCGTCAATAACCTGTCAGTCAAAACGGAAGTTGTTATTTCGATTTTGATTTGACCATGCATGGGTCAACATTAGCGCTCGTGGTGATAGATTTAGTGAACTACATACAACAAAAGATGCGGTCTAACGCTTGGTGTCAATAACCTGTCAGTCAAAGCGGAAGTTAATATTTCGATTTTGATTTGACCATGCATGGATCAACATTAGCGCTCGTGGTGATAGATTTAGTGAACTACATACAACAAAGGATGTGGTCTTACGCTTGGTGTCAATAACCTGTCAGTCAAAACGGAAGTTGTTATTTCGATTTTGATTTGACCATGCTTGGGTCAACATTAGCGCTCGTGGTGATAGATTTAGTGAACTACATACAACAAAAGATGCGGTCTAACGCTTGGTGTCAATAACCTGTCAGTCAAAACGGAAGTTGTTATTTCGATTTTGATTTGACCATGCTTGGGTCAACATTAGCGCTCGTGGTGATAGATTTAGTGAACTACATACAACAAAGGATGTGGTCTAACGCTTGGTGTCAATAACCTGTCAGTCAAAACGGAAGTTGTTATTTCGATTTTGATTTGGCCATTCATGGGTCAACATTAGCGCTCGTGGTGATAGATTTAGTGAACTACATACAACAAGGGATGCGGTCTAACGCTTGGTGTCAATAACCTGTCAGTCAAAACGGAAGTTGTTATTTCGATTTTGATTTGACCATGCTTGGGTCAACATTAGCGCTCGTGGTGATAGATTTAGTGAACTACATACAACAAAGGATGTGGCCTAACGCTTGGCGTCAATAACCTGTCAGTCAAAACGGAAGTTGTTATTTCGATTTTGATTTGGCCATTCATGGGTCAACATCAGCGCTCGTGGTGATAGATTTAGTGAACTACATACAACAAAGGATGCGGTCTAACGCTTGGTGTCAATAACCTGTCAGTCAAAACGGACGTTGTTATTTCGATTTTGATTTGACCATGCTTGGGTCAACATTAGCGCTCGTGGTGATAGATTTAGTGAACTACATACAACAAAAGATGCGGTCTAACGCTTGGTGTCAATAACCTGTCAGTCAAAACGGAAGTTGTTATTTCGATTTTGATTTGGCCATTCATGGGTCAACAATAGCGCTCGTGGTGATAGATTTAGTGAACTACATACAACAAAGGATGCGGTCTAACGCTTGGTGTCAATAACCTGTCAGTCAAAACGGAAGTTGTTATTTCGATTTTGATTTGACCATGCTTGGGTCAACATTAGCGCTCGTGGTGATAGATTTAGTGAACTACATACAACAAAAGATGCGGTCTAACGCTTGGTGTCAATAACCTGTCAGTCAAAACGGAAGTTGTTATTTCGATTTTGATTTGACCATGCTTGGGTCAACATTAGCGCTCGTGGTGATAGATTTAGTGAACTACATACAACAAAAGATGCGGTCTAACGCTTGGTGTCAATAACCTGTCAGTCAAAACGGAAGTTGTTATTTCGATTTTGATTTGACCATGTATGGGTCAACATTAGCGCTCGTGGTGATAGATTTAGTGAACTACATACAACAAAGGATGTGGTCTAACGCTTGGTGTCAATAACCTGTCAGTCAAAACGGAAGTTGTTATTTCGATTTTGATTTGGCCATTCATGGGTCAACATTAGCGCTCGTGGTGATAGATTTAGTGAACTACACACGACAAAGGATGTGGTCTAACGCTTGGTGTCAATAACCTGTCAGTCAAAACGGAAGTTGTTATTTCGATTTTGATTTGGCCATTCATGGGTCAACATTAGCGCTCGTGGTGATAGATTTAGTGAACTACATACAACAAAAGATGCGGTCTAACGCTTGGTGTCAATAACCTGTCAGTCAAAACGGAAGTTGTTATTTCGATTTTGATTTGACCATGCATGGGTCAACATTAGCGCTCGTGGTGATAGATTTAGTGAACTACATACAACAAAGGATGCGGTCTAACGCTTGGTGTCAATAACCTGTCAGTCAAAACGGAAGTTGTTATTTCGATTTTGATTTGACCATGCTTGGGTCAACATTAGCGCTCGTGGTGATAGATTTAGTGAACTACATACAACAAAGGATGTGGTCTAACGCTTGGTGTCAATAACCTGTCAGTCAAAACGGAAGTTGTTATTTCGATTTTGATTTGGCCATTCATGGGTCAACATTAGCGCTCGTGGTGATAGATTTAGTGAACTACATACAACAAGGGATGCAGTCTAACGCTTGGTGTCAATAACCTGTCAGTCAAAACGGAAGTTGTTATTTCGATTTTGATTTGACCATGCTTGGGTCAACATTAGCGCTCGTGGTGATAGATTTAGTGAACTACATACAACAAAGGATGTGGCCTAACGCTTGGCGTCAATAACCTGTCAGTCAAAACGGAAGTTGTTATTTCGATTTTGATTTGGCCATTCATGGGTCAACATCAGCGCTCGTGGTGATAGATTTAGTGAACTACATACAACAAAGGATGCGGTCTAACGCTTGGTGTCAATAACCTGTCAGTCAAAACGGACGTTGTTATTTCGATTTTGATTTGACCATGCTTGGGTCAACATTAGCGCTCGTGGTGATAGATTTAGTGAACTACATACAACAAAAGATGCGGTCTAACGCTTGGTGTCAATATCCTGTCAGTCAAAACGGAAGTTGTTATTTCGATTTTGATTTGACCATGCTTGGGTCAACATTAGCGCTCGTGGTGATAGATTTAGTGAACTACATACAACAAAAGATGCGGTCTAACGCTTGGTGTCAATAACCTGTCAGTCAAAACGGAAGTTGTTATTTCGATTTTGATTTGGCCATTCATGGGTCAACATTAGCGCTCGTGGTGATAGATTTAGTGAACTACATACAACAAAGGATGCGGTCTAACGCTTGGTGTCAATAACCTGTCAGTCAAAACGGAAGTTGTTATTTCGATTTTGATTTGACCATGCTTGGGTCAACATTAGCGCTCGTGGTGATAGATTTAGTGAACTACATACAACAAAAGATGCGGTCTAACGCTTGGTGTCAATAACCTGTCAGTCAAAACGGAAGTTGTTATTTCGATTTTGATTTGACCATGCTTGGGTCAACATTAGCGCTCGTGGTGATAGATTTAGTGAACTACATACAACAAAAGATGCGGTCTAACGCTTGGTGTCAATAACCTGTCAGTCAAAACGGAAGTTGTTATTTCGATTTTGATTTGACCATGTATGGGTCAACATTAGCGCTCGTGGTGATAGATTGAGTGAACTACATACAACAAGGGATGTGGTCTAACGCTTGGTGTCAATAACCTGTCAGGCAAAACGGAAGTTGTTATTTCGATTTTGATTTGGCCATTCATGGGTCAACATTAGCGCTCGTGGTGATAGATTTAGTGAACTACACACGACAAAGGATGTGGTCTAACGCTTGGTGTCAATAACCTGTCAGTCAAAACGGAAGTTGTTATTTCGATTTTGATTTGGCCATTCATGGGTCAACATTAGCGCTCGTGGTGATAGATTTAGTGAACTACATACAACAAAAGATGCGGTCTAACGCTTGGTGTCAATAACCTGTCAGTCAAAACGGAAGTTGTTATTTCGATTTTGATTTGACCATGCATGGGTCAACATTAGCGCTCGTGGTGATAGATTTAGTGAACTACATACAACAAGGGATGCGGTCTAACGCTTGGTGTCAATAACCTGTCAGTCAAAACGGAAGTTGTTATTTCGATTTTGATTTGACCATGCATGGGTCAACATTAGCGCTCGTGGTGATAGATTTAGTGAACTACATACAACAAAGGATGCGGTCTAACGCTTGGTGTCAATAACCTGTCAGTCAAAAGGGAAGTTGTTATTTCGATTTTGATTTGACCATGCTTGGGTTAACATTAGCGCTCGTGGTGATAGGTTTAGTGAACTACATACAACAAAGGATGCGGTCTAACGCTTGGTGTCAATAACCTGTCAGTCAAAAGGGAAGTTGTTATTTCGATTTTGATTTGACCATGCTTGGGTTAACATTAGCGCTCGTGGTGATAGATTTAGTGAACTGCATACAACAAAGGATGCGGTCTAACGCTTGGTGTCAATAACCTGTCAGTCAAAACGGAAGTTGTTATTTCGATTTTGATTTGACCATGCATGGGTCAACATTAGCGCTCGTGGTGATAGATTTAGTGAACTACATATAATAAAGGATGTGGTCTAACGCTTGGCGTCCTTGTATTGTTTGAACGAAACCATACGTGTATCGTCTGTCTTCGTCTTCTGTTGGCGAAGTTTACGTTTCTTTGAAGTAATTTCATTTGTGGTTGTTGATCGTTCAACGAATACAATGTCTTCTCTTGTTGCCGACTCGTTCCAGGTTCATCTCAGAACCTTACTACTTTCTGCTGTTTATTTTTATTATTCCACTTTTGAATACTTTGTGTATGAACCAAACGCCTCTTACGTGTTGGCGGCATGGTGACACACACTAATCCGACAAGTCATGGAAACCAAACGTTAGACCACATCCTTTGTCATGTGTATTGTCAATCTAAATTTTCCAGTGAACTTTGACTCAACGACTTGTACTTTTTTTGAATGATATTTTTTCCCCCCGTAATTTTTGTTTGTTCTTATAATTATTATTTTTATTTATTTTTGTTGTATTAATTTTAGGTCATTTCAAATTTAGGTGTCCACCTCTAAATTTTAAATTCAATTCCCAATTTGTATTCTTTAATCTGTGTTAAGAGGGGCAGATGACCTCGTAGTTCCGCCCCTTAAAACAACAATAACTGACTAACTAACATATGTACTGTAGTTAACTAAATCTATCATTACGAGCGCTAGTGTTGACCCATGAATGGTCAAATCAAAATCGAGATATCTACTTATGTTTTGAGAAATTCCATAATCTGTTTTCCACAAATTGACGGTAGAGAATTAAAGAATAGACTAACACAATTAAATTTTAATTTCATTTAAATTTGTAGAACAAATTCCATTTTAGAAACAAGTGTTTTTAGCATATATCTGCAAAATATCATTTAAGCCGAATATAATTTTCAAAAATGTACTTTATAGCTGTCCAAAATACGCATTTTGACTCTTTTCTGAGTCTTCAAGCTTTTCAACTTTTGGCACAATTGTCAAAACAGTTCAACTTTACTTTTTTGCTAAACTGGACCCCAATAGTCTGAGTTTTATTAGTCTCATTGATGTTCAACGATGTCGAAATGTAAATATTTTATGTCAGAAATCTGTATCATAATGATGGTTATTATAACACTATTTTTCATTATGGAACAGTTTCTCCCACCAATCAGAGTTAAAAAACTGTTGTGTGACCAATTAGGTAAGGATAGCATCGCATCTGCACTGACTTCCTCGGCCTCCTATTTTAAATTTCACTGCGTGGCTAGTGTCATAGTGAGGTATTCCAGGAGGCCATGGTCAAATACAAGGTATTCTCTGCGTCCCATGCGCTCTGTTCAGTACATAAAACTGGTGAAATCTCGACAGATATTTATGAATATTTATGTTCGAACATAATAGTACATTATGCAACGAGCCTATAATTGCAATAATTAAGACACGAGTATGTTTACAAAACGAGTTATTATTGTTGTTTTAAGGGGCGAAACTATGAGGTTTTATAATTTATAATTTCCATACGAGTGTCTTAATTACCATTATAGGCGAGTTGCATACGACTGTTTATGTTCGACGATAATTTTAACGATTTTATGTTGGAACATAAATATTCATAAATATCTGTCGAAATTTCGCCAGTTGTATGTACTGAACAGAGCGCATGAGACGCAGAGAATGTATTGTATTTGACCATGGCCTCCTCGATTACCCTACTATGACACTAGGCAAGGCAGTGAAATTTAAATTAGAAGGCCGTGGAACTCAGCGCATCTAATTATCTAATTGGTCAAACAACTGTTTCTTGAGCTCTGATTAGTGGGAGAAACTGTTTCATAATGAAAAATAGTGTTATAACGAGCCTCATTATAGTACAGTTTTCTGACATATAATAGTCAGGGTCGAACATAAAATAGTTAAAATTATCGTCGAACATGAATAGTCGTATGCAACTCGCCTATAATGGTCATTAAGGCACTCCTTATGGAAATTATACAACTCGCTTCACTCGTTTTATAATCATACTCGTGTCTTAATTATTGCCATTATAGGCTCGTTGCTTAATGTACTATTAAAAAACTGTTTTCAACATTAATACCTCTTCATAAATAACGTATCCGCCGCAACAGTGCCTGCCAGGTTAGCAGGAGATTCGGGTTTGAATCTCGACTGTGATAACAGTTTGAAATCTTACTCATCAGACATTGTAATACCATTTGTTTGATTGCGGAGCAGTAAAAACCATTACAAAGCATTGATTGTACAGATCACACTGCTTATCTATCCACTACATTAAATGTATTGTGAATAACAGGCTTAATACTGACAAGAGCTATTCATTCATTCATTCATTCATTCATTCATTTAAAAGCAGGTGTAACTAAGGGAATTTACAATGCATTGCCGTCACAGGGGAACAAAAGGAGATAAAACCGAATGTGAACAAAATAGTCATCAACATTGACAATTAGACAACTAGTGAATGTGACCTGGGATTTGCGTCTCTTTTTTTAGTCTAATTACTGGTGGAGTCCCTGTGGGAGAATCAACTTCAAACACTTCCATTAGAGATTGTGTCGACTTGTGTGCACTAATTATTCAGACGCGTTTTAAAAGCGCTCCTGGTGCTAAGCGCTGACACTAATTGCAGGTTGTGGTCCTTGTGCTCTTCCACCAGAGCCATCTATTATTCAATCGAGCACTCGGCTAATACCCCACCAGAACCACCATGTATAAAACAGATGGTCTATGCCAATATCTACACGCCATACCACGTGTCCCTCACTCACCCTTTTCTCTGGTGCAAGAACGAGACGGTTTGGGATTTAATTTAATTTTATTTCATTCATTTTATTCCAGATCCTGTTTTTTTTTCGTTTTTTTTAAATTTTCTGTTGTCTTATTTCTTATTTCCTTATTTCTTTATTTCTTTATTTTCTTATAATATTATTTTCTAAATTTCTAATTTCCCGGTTTCATGATTTCCTCAAATATTTCTTTATAACTTTATTTGCTGATTTCCTTATTTCCGTAATTATGTATTTATTTCCTCATTTCTTTATTTCTTTTCATCCTTATTTCTTGATTTCCTTATTTCCTTATTTTCTTAATTCCTTTATTTCCTGATTTCCTTAATTATTTCTTGATTTTATTCTAAATCCTGATTTCCTTATATCCTTATTTCCTGATTTACTTAATTATTTATTGATTTCCTTATTTCCTTGACTCTTTATATCCTTAGTTTCTTTTTTCGTTATTCGAGATTTGTGTTTCATGATTATTTTTCACGTTTATTAGCCTACTTTCGATTTTTGCAAAAAATGAAAGTAGACTTATGAGATCAACACAGGGCGAAAAAAGTGTGTCTGTCTGTGTGTGTGTATGTGTGTGTGTGAGTCTGTGTGTGTGTGTATGTGTGTGTGAGTCTGTGTGTGTGTGTGTGTCTGTGTGTGTGTGAGTGTGTGTACTCTGAATGTCTGTCCCCCGCTATCAATTCGAACACGGTGAATGCGAATTGAACGAAATTTGGTACAAAGGTAGCACTAGCAAAGGACACCTCAGTGTCATGTTTTATATCGCCGCCATCTTTACTAAAACTGAATGGCGGCCACTCAAACGTTCAAAACGTAAAATCAAATAACGACTAACCAAATCATCCGATCTCTATCAAATTTGGTAACAACATACTCTCGTATAGGATGCGTCTTGTGACCAAACTACAAGGTCGTCCGCCATACCATTTCAGGATGGCGGCCGTGCGAATTATGCAAACTTTATAATCCATATCATGGGACCCACCAGTTCCGATTATCGAGCCGAGAATCGTTTTAACTGTTCTAAGGGAAGAGGCACGTTCGAAATTAAAAGTTTATTTTGTAATACTATAGTGCAGACGTGATTTTAAAAAGCTGAGCCGATTCAGTAATAAGACAAGATGGCAGCGGATATCTTGTGCCTGACTTATATTTCACTAATTTGAGTATTGCATGCAATATAGCGTACTGATACAAAATAAAAAAACGTTGTATGAAATGCTTTATATATAAATAATATACTCCAGTGATGAAATCGTTTAGTATAAATCATTATTTGCTAACAAGTTCTATGTAAGTCATTTTATATATAACGATATTCGTTGACACAATTAGCTCAGTGGTAGAGCGTTAGCCTATCGCTCAAATGCCTATGGTTCAAACCCGATCAGAGCTAGGTTTTTTTCTTGAAATGTTATATGTTTATTGTTTTGTAATGACTCAGATGTTTTAAAATTAAGCGTTATATTGTGCATATTATGGTGTAATAAAATCTATATTTAATTAAAACATAATTCGCCAGCAGATTTACTCGAGACATCTAGCTGCCAAAAAGGTAACTGCACGCTGACCTACTTATTAACTTCCAGATTTTATTGAAAAGTTTCTTCTTCTGGCCGCTAGAATGCACTCGCTCTGTTAGGATTATATTGTTCGATATTTCACCACTAGATGTCACCACTAGTCTACGTGGGGCTCCACTGATTACTATACCATTGGCATTCTATGCGCATCGAATTTGAAGAATGACAAGATGATACTACGATACATTTTTACTTTTTATTTTAAAGGGTTTGTAACAGCCTATTGTGCGTTATTTGAAAATGTTAATTGAAGTTAAGAACAAAACGATTTCACATAGTATCTGAACTCTACCGTTGGTGCTCGTTCAGGATATAAATTAATACTTTTATTTCAGCCAAATAGCAATCGAAAATATCCACATAGTTGGTATACACACGTCTCTGTAGGGTCATGGAAAGATTTGTTAATTCAATTAGGGTTGTGAAAGTCATACGCAGCCAGACGTGTAAAGACATGCCTCAACTCAAAGTTGGATGTTGCCCGCGTCAGGCCGATTATATAATAATAATAATAATAATAATAATGAATAAAAATAATGTTATTGGTTTTACGTCCCTTTTAACTACTGTTGCTTTTAGAGACGCCGGTGTGCCAGAATTTCGTCCCGAAGGGGATCTTTAACGTGCCAGTAAATCTACTAACACGGCTCCCTCGCATTTGTGCACCCACAAATGCCAGCTGACTGCGCCAGGATACGAACCTGAAACATACGGCCCAGCAAGCGAGAACGTTACCGCTGAGCCACGCCGCCAGTCCGGTCGATTATGTCTCCAGATCCATAACATTCTTTAGATACTTCTTATCTTTCTTTCTTTCTTTCTTTCTTTCTTTCTTTCTTTCTTCAATGATGGTAGCAGTTTTTATCTAGGTTGTGGCGTTTGGTAGAGGTAAATCGTTTCTAAGGTCTTCAACAAAGAATAGTTCTATTATACTCTTTGATAATAACAACGAGTTATAACTATACTCATACATTTAGGAGAAAGTAGGCTATATGTTCTTTACTGAACATCTTGTTTCTCTTGATTTCGTTTTTCCTTTTTCTCTCTGGAAATTGCGAAAACCGTACAGTACCGAGCAAACATTTAAGACCACTGTTAAAATCAACCAACAACACCGATATGTAACATAAATGTTTGCTAAAAAAAAGCCGTGTGATTTTTTCTTTCTGAGCATGTACATACCCTGGTACATCCACACTAATTATATAAAAATCTAGTGGCGTCTGTTAGTTACTCTTTCACGCAAAAAATACTCACCGACTTAAGCTGAAGGTTTGCATGAACACAATCTATATACCCGCAAAATACATAGGACTATTTTTGAGCATCGGACTGAAACTCTGAAGGTCCCAGATCCGAGTCTTGATCATGTCAGACATTTTAAGTAACATCCTGATGGCGTGCACTTCATGTACATAATACGACCTAATAACCAAAATACCGCATTTGGTATCCAAAGGGTCCTATAAAACAAATGTCAACACGTACATTATTCACATGTACAGTATGCACTGGTCTGTTTATTATCTTCAGGTAGATTCTTATATTTCTTGCAGGTAACTGATATGAGGGTAGCACGAATGATCGCTTGGACAAATAGATGGGAGCAATGGCAAGAAGGTACTCGAAATATATACTAATATAATAAAGCTGAAGAGTTTGTTCGATTGTTTATGTGTTTAAACGCGCTAATCTCTGGAACTACCAGTCGGATTCCAAAAATTCCTTTTGTATATGATAGCCAGATTCAAGAGGAATAGTTAAGGCTGTGTAGCATTAGGCTACGCCTCTCAGGTAACCTTAAAGCTTGATTTTTGTTCAGTAAGTTTGAAGAACAAGCGCTCCCGAACAACTTCATTAATACCTAAGTCTATTGTGCCTGGCAATGCGGGTCCTTACCAGGTGTTCTGGTACAGAATTGCGAGCTGCTTATAAATTGCAGTCACGGGGAGTAATTAGTGCAAAAGGATTTCTTAGGCCCCTTAGACAGTTATCATCATGCCAATAGTATGCCTCCGTATAAGGGCGATGGTGTTGGTGCAGTATACTGAGGTTATCAGCTGCAGTAAGCTTTGGTGCTTTCCGATCCTTATCCTTCAGCGCTCCAGTTCTATAGTATTATACTTTATCATCCATAAAACAAATAAATCCACCGGGCGAAGCCGGGCACTACTGCTAGTGAAGAGATAAGGGTGAAGGACTGTGCTAGATGAAACTATTTGCATGCACCGACTCGGATGGTGGGGTCATGTGATGAGATTGGGGAGGAGATATTAACTACGAGGTTAATGAGCTCGGCTGTAGAGGGTAACAGAAGCACATGTAGACCTACTTTAGGAGATGGTTAGATTGAGTATTGAAGGTCTTCAAAGTGAGAGGTGTAACATCAGAACAGGTCATAGTGCTAACTGCTAATAAAGCATCATGGAGGCAACTTGTTCACTTTACGAAAATTAACTGATCTCTAAATCGATACATGCAAATACTCTGATTTTCTTGCAATTACATGATGGTTGGATTATGACGATGCTGGTTGGCTGAAGACTTTGTAATATGAATAAAAGCTTGCCACCTCAGGATAGTGGGGCTATAATACTAGCTTAAAATGAATTCACAAAGACCAGGACACCAACTACACAAAATTCACTATCTTATATATAAAAGAGAAAGTCTGTATGTATGTAGGTATGTGGGTGGGTGGGTGGGTGGGTCTGTTCCGTATACAAATCTACACCGTTCCACCAATCACAACCAAATTTTGCACACACATAGTTTAGGACCCAGAAGGAACCGCTGGCTACATGAATTTTCGATAGTATTTCTCATTCTTTTGATTTCGGCCCTTTTGGACTCAACCACAGGCTAATCAAATCATGAAATATACTCATGAAGGAATGGCAAGGCAGATAGTTTCCATTGCTACATGGCTCAAGTCGAGACACGGCCGACTGGATATCAGTTGTGCTCTGCACTACCGGTATAGAAAATGAAGATCGTTACTTGAAATCCCGTTAGTTACTCAACTGCTCACACAGCACTGTCAACCGAGTTTAGCATAACAAAGACTTTACACTATCTATCTACTACATATTTGTCTAATACCACTCACTCACCCGCTCATTCATTCATTCATCACGAAATCTCAGAAACCACCGAACGGTTTGGAATGAAATTTGGTATGCAGCTTCCTCAAGGGCCGCAAATGCCCGCTAAGAGAGGATTTTTAGATATTCAGGTTCTAATGGGGTGTTAATGGGGTAGACCTGCATTTCATCGAATAGCAATATCTGCCGATAGGTTTCATTGGCGGATGTGATACTCGGCATATAAACTCATCTTTAAAAATAAGAAGACACGTGTCTGAGGGTTTTTCGGTGTAGTGTATATTATGAGGTGAAAGGGGTGAAAAGTGGGGATTGAAAGAATCCTAACGGAGCGTGTATCTCTTAAACGACATAGGCGAGGAGTTTGAAACTCAGCGAAAGAAATCAACATAAAAAAGAAGTAAATATGTGTTTGACCGTTTTTTCATAATCCAATTTAAGGGGCCCATGGGGAGGGGTGAAATTCTGGGGGGGGGGACAGGAAAGAAAGTGTTCTAACTGATTGACTGACTCACTCATCAAACTCAAGGGGGAAAAACTGCTTTAAAGTAAGTAAATAGCTGTTCGACAGTTTTTTTCATAAATCAAATTTAAGGGGTTCATGGGGAAGGGTGAAATTCTGAAAAAAGGTAATTGAAAGAAAATGTCCTGACTCACTCACTCAAATCATCATCGCCCAGCCAAAATTATTGAAGTTAGAAACATCACAGTTTGGGGATATGTTCATTGTATGTCAAAACCGTCTACTAAGGGGGGATTTTCGGATATTCAGGTTCTAAAGGGGGTTTAAGGGGGTTAAACCTGCATTTCATTGAATAACAAGAAGTTCCGTGAAGAACTATACAGCCTACTTTTCATGCCAATGATTATTCTACAGTATATGAACCTATCTAGAATAATGACGAAATTAAGTTGGTAATATCGAAATATCTAATTAGTTCAAAATATACCTGGTATGATGTAGCCTAATAGAGCACTACAGTTGGCAGCCCTGGTGACTGAATATATTCTTTGTTCCATCTCTTTAGGTACAGAATACAAAATTTGGTTGAAGTCCAATGGACGTTACATGCAGTTAGACACTGGATCTATCAGCACGCGTAAAAGCATGTTGCCAACAATACCATACGTGTGCTGGTCAGAAATAATCTGAAATATTATGATATCTTGTTGTGCCAATTATGGATGAAATCCATTTGTTAGTATAGAAGTTACATGTATTTTAAAATTGGATATATCAGCAGGCATAGCATCATGTTGGCAGCACTGCCTTGTATTAATTACTCCAAATTAATCTAGAATGTCTGGTACTATACGTGTGCAAAGTATAGAGCTGTTGGCTTGCATACTTTCTGATATATTGATATTAGGGTTAAAAAATATAGACAGCATTTATTAACAGTTGGCAGCCCTGATTGCTCTTAACAATACTTAGTCATATCTGTTATGGTACACATAGCACATACGAAATTTGGTTGAAATCCAACTGATAGTATAGAAGTTACATGTATTTAAAAATTGGTACTATCAGCAGGCTTATAATCATGTTGGTAGGACTGACGTATATAAGTTACTCCAAATTAATCTATAATGTCAGAATATACGTGTGTATAGTTTGAAGCTGTTGGCTTGCATACTTTCAGATATATTGGTATTTGGATAAAAAAAAATAGAGAGAGCAATTATTGACAGTTGGCAGCCCTGGTTGCTCGTAAGAATACGCCTAATCATATCCGTTTATGTACAGATATTACATACAAAATTTGGTTGAAATCCAATTGACAGCCTAAAAGTTATATGCATTTAAACATTGGACCTATCAGGAGGCTTAAAATTATTTTGGTAACACTGTCATGGTTGGCCTCCTGGAAATTAAACTGAAATAGTATTATCTACATGTGTGCCAATTTTGGAATAGCTCCCATGTATACCTTGCAAGATATCCAACATGGAGCTCAAATTTCTAGTGCATTTTTTCAGCAGTTGGTAGCACTGACATCATTTTCAAATATGGACGTGAGCTATTCCGGTGCACATCTTTACTCATACTAAATTTGGTTTTGATTGCTGCAGCCGTTTAGGAGTTGATAGGGGGGGACACACACACAGCCAGACAGACAGACAGAAGGACAGACAGACAGACAGACAGACAGACAGACACACATTTGCCCGATCTCATAAGACTACTTTTTCCTCATTTTTGCAAAATGTGAAAAGTAGGCTAAAAATATCTCCCGATTGGTTTCATTGGGGGATGTGATACCCGGCATATAAACTCATCATTAAAAAGTAAGAAGACACGAGCCTGAGGGTTTTTCGATGTGGTGTATACTATGAGGTGAAAGGGGTGAAAGGCGGGGATTGAAAGATTCCTAACGGAGCGTTTATCTCTTAAACGACATAGGCGAGGAGTTTGAAACTAAGCGGAAAAAAATCAGCATAAAATAAGTAAACATGTATTTCACAGTTTTTTCATAAATCCAATTAAAGGGGCCCATAGGGAGGGGTGAAATTCTTGGGGGGAGGGAGAAACAGGAAAGAAAGTGTCCTAACTGATTGACTGACTGACTCACTCAACAAACTCAGGGGGGAAAACTGCTTTAAAATAAGTAAATAGCTTTTCGACAGTTTTTTGATCAATCAAATTGAAGGGGATCATCGGGAGGGGTGAAATTCAGAAGAAAAAAAATTGAAAGAAAATGCCCTGACTCATACACTCAGTCATCATTGCCCAGCGAAAAATATTGAATTTGGAAACATGGCATTTCGGGGATATGTTCGTTGTATGTCAAAACCGTACACTAAGGCAGGATTTTTGGATATTCAAGTTCTTAAGGGGTCTTAAGGGGGTTAAACCTGCATTTCATTGAATAACAATATCTCACGAGTGGTTTCATTTGTGGATGTGATACTCGGCATATAAACTAATCATTAAAAATAAGCAGACATATGTCTAAGGGTTTTTCGATGTGGTGTATTATTATGAGGTGAAAGGGGTGAAAAGTGGGGGTTGAAGGATTCCTAACGGAGCGTGTAGGCCTATTTCTTAAACGACATAGGCGAGAAATTTGAAAGCGAAAAATAAATCAGCTTAAAATGTAAGTAAATCGGTGTTCGACCGTTGTTTATAAATTAATTTAAGGGGCCAATGACATGGGGTGAAATTTTTGGGGAAAAAATGAGTGAAAGTGTCCTAACTGACTGACTAACTAACTCACTCATCAAACTCAGGGGAAAAAAGACAGCTTAAAAATAAGTTAATAATTGTTCAAGCGTTTTTTCATCAATCCAATTCAAGGGGCCCATGGGGGGTGAAATTCTGGTAAAAATAATAGAAAGAAAATGTCCTGTCTGACTCACTCACTCATCACGCCCAGCGAAAACTATTAAAGTTGGAAACATGACATTTTGGGAATATATTCGCTGTATGTCGAAAACGTCAACTAAGGAATGATTTTTCTTTATTCGGGTTTTAAAGAGGTGTTAAAGGGGTAAACGTGCATTTGATTGAATAACGATAGCTCATGAGTTGTTTCTTTGCGGATGTGATATTCGGTATATAAACTTATCATAAAAAATAAACAGACATATATCTAAGGGTTTATCCATGTGGTGAATATTATGAGGTGAAAGGGGTGAAAATTGGGGGTTGAGGGATTCTTAACGGAGCGTGTATCTCTGAAACGACATAGGCGAGAAGTTTGAAATTCGGCGGGAAAAAACAGCTTAAAATACAAGTAAATAGGTGTTCGGCCGTTTTTTCATATATCCAATTTAAGGGGCCATTGGAGAGGGTTGAAATTCTGGGGGGGGGAAACAGGAAAGAAAGTGTCTTAACTGATTGACTCACTTACTCACTCATCGAACTCAGGGGGAAACAGCTTTAAATAAGTAAATAGGTGTTCGACCGTTTGTTTCATAAATCCAATTTAAGGGGTTCATGGGGTGGGGTGAAATTATCAAAAATAAATGAAAGAAAATGTCCTGATTGACTCACTCACTCATCATCGCCCAGCCAAAATGATTGAAGTTAGAAACATGAAATTTTGGGGATATGTTCGTTGTATGTCGAAAACGTCTACTAAAGAAAGAGTTTTGGATATTCAGGTTCTAAAGAGGTGTTAAGGGGGTAAACGTGCATTTAATTGAATAACAATATCTCACGAGTGGTTTCATTTGGGGATGTGATACTTGGCACGTATACTAATCATTAAAAATAAGCTGACAAATGTCCAATGGTTTTTCGATGTAGTGTATATAATGAGGTGAAAGGGATGAAAAGTGGGGATTGAAAGATTCCTAACGGAGCGTGTATCTCTTATACGACATAGGCGAGGAGTTTGAATCTCGGAGGAAATCAATCAGCTTAAAAATAAATAAATAAAATAAATAGGTGTTCGACCGTTTTTTCATAAATGCAATTTAAGGGGCCTATGGGGAGGGGTGAAATTCTGGAAGAAAAACGTCCACTAAGGAAGGATTTTTGGATGTTCACTCTCATCGACCAACCAAAACTATTAAAGTTAAAAGAATGATATTTTGGGGATATGTTTGTTGTGTGTCGAAAACGTGTACTAAGGAGGGATTTTTGGGTATTCAGGTTCTAAAGGGGTGTTAACGAGGTTAAACCTGCATTTCATTGAATAACAATATGACACGACTATGATGCGGGCGGAGCGAGTCTAAAAATGAGATGGTGTGTGTCTGTTTATTACTCAATCACGCAAGTACCACTGGTCCGATTTACATGAATTTTACATGGAAGTAGCTGATTTACCTGGTTAACATATAGGTTACTTTCGATTTCAATACTTTGCACTATTTAAAGATGGCGACCATTTTAGTGACGTCACTACACCCTTTGGTTTCAAACTTTCATATTTCCATTTCAAATAAAAATAAAACGCTAAGAAATAGCAAACTTTTGAAGGCATATACGAAGTTTAAAATTACATTTTCTATCCGAAAGGTATCTCCAACGGTTAGCGAGTAAAACATAAATTTGTGCTATAAAACACGGTCAACGCCGAGCGGTGTAGTTGGACAAAATGTTCCATCCTTAATCTCCCTCTGCGCAGCACCTCGCCTATCCCCTGTTTTAACTGTCACCTTCACATTTTAATTTATTAATGACGCGTAGCGAAGCACGGGTACTTCAGCTAGTTTATTGATAAAAGCAAGCTTCCAATACCTGGACCTCTGGCAAATCAAACTAACAAATCCTTGTTTGTCAAAATATTAGCCAGATCATTATTTCTTCAAAAGCCAACCTCCATACCATCAAATCAACACTACGAATCATTCATTCCCCTTGTCTCCCATTCAGCATGGCAATAATAAATAACATTCCCATGGCAACCTTGCCCTAAGATCAAGGAAGCTTTGCCAATCAGCCAAGGCCACCTGGCTATATTGCAAAGCCACCTACCAGCAACAGCCACACCACCACCGAGAATCTCTATGGCCCAGAACACATAAGAAACTCTGTGGTGGTCTACCAATTGTGGCCACGGCTGGCAACCAGATAAAAATAAAAATAATTACAAACAGAAAGAAACTAGAAGGAGTCTCTGTAACTACAAATGTTAGGTTACAACTTAGTGACTTGTCCCACGTTGAAAATTCTGTTTTAGAGTCACTGCGCAGACTCTTAGGAGAAATAATTTCACACTTCACATATACTTAACAGGTTTCAATATTTCAAATTAATATCACTGGATAACATGCAATGAGTGCTGCACACTATTTGCGGATAAATCCACTGATGACGCAGTAGTAGACTAAACATTTAAGTTGCGCAGACACGGGTACCCATAAACTTATCGATCATGTGCAACTTATGGAGGTTTGGGCCTCAAACAGGTGCGTGTAATAGATGGGTACATGTTTCGATTCCGTAGAAATCGTAGTGGTGAAATTCGACGGTGTTCATGGTGTTAGAAGAGGTGCGAAGCATTTCTGAAGATTGATGTAAAAATAGGTATGACTCGTCAAGAGATCACTTCTCGCAACCATGTACTTGATAATACCCACTATTTGCCAAGGAAGAAGGTAAGCAACTCTTTGAAACGTCTGATTACGAATAGGAATATCAGCAAAATAAAATTATCCAATATTGACAGGGCAAACTAAGTAGACTACAATGCATTAAAACCATGACGTATACATTTTTGCCTTAAATTGTAATTCAAAGTGACATTTATTTTTAACCACACCTCTCGAAACGCAGTAAATTTGGTTGCCAGTCCTCAGTCTAAGTAGGAAGGGAAATATGTGTGACGCAACTCGCATATATCGGGATACGCTACTCGTATATCTGATAAATAACGAGGATAAGCAACGTGGATATATTCCCGCATTTTGTACGCAACTAGGAAACACTGGCAATAGCTTAAGTACGCCTTGACTCAGGTCGTCAAAGTGTTGACCATTGATGAATTCACAGATAACTCGAGCCAAGGCAATCTTGCGTACTCATAGTAAACATAGGTTGCGAATGGAGCTTACATCATCACCTCCTAGCAGATAGCTTGACCCGCCAACTAACTAAATAAATAATCAAAAGAAGTCTCCAGAATCAACTGGGCTAGCGTATTGGCTTTTGAAAATTTCGAGAATATAAACAGAAGAAAACAATCTTACCGACAGTAGTGGTTACGCTGGCTAACGTGCAGCATTAGGTCATGGGGCCAAGCTCTCTGCTGACTCGGTAGACTCGTGGGTTCGAGCCCCACCGTCGGCCGTCCTTGAAATGGTTGTCTAACTTCTAACAGGACACGGATATTTCCGGAAATTCCTGCATAGAGTAGGTGGAGCGAGTGGTGCAACATGCAACACATACAAACGGAAGAAAACAATCTCAGATATTCCAAACAAGGAGGCTGGCTGCGTGGCTTAAAGGTAACGTTCTCGCTTCCTGTTCCCAAGGTTGGTGGATCGAATCCTGGCGCAGTCAACTGGCATTTGAAGGGGCGCAAATGCGAGGGACCCGTCAATAGATTTACTGGCACGTTAAGGATCCCCTTCGGGGCAAAATTCCAGCACCCCGGCGCGGCGTCTCTAAAAGCCGCAGTAGATAAATGGGACGTAAAACAATTATTATTATTATTATTATTATTATTATTATTATTATTATTATTATTATTATTATTGGTTAATGGACCAAGCGACTGATACCACGCCTGGATGCCCAGGTCGAAAGAGTCTATGGTGAATTAAATTATTACCTCACACAATTTCTAACAGGACACGGATATTTCCGTAAATTCCTGCATAGAGTAGGCGGAGCGAGTGGTGCAACATGCATATATTGTGACGACATCGATGATGTACTTCACACCTTCTTCGTGTGCGGCCATTGGATGATAAATAGAGAATATGTGGAAACTGAATTGGGAGAACTGACTCCAGATAATATTATTTATGTGATGTTACGGAACCAGCAATCATGGGATCAGGTAGCAGTGTATGTGGAGGATGTCCTTCACCATAAAACCGGGATCTGGAAGCGTACGAACGTCCTTAAGAAGAAATGAAGAAAGCAGAATACTAAAAGGCTAAGTAAGCACATCACCCTGAAGTAATGCGAGAGCGGTTCCGGGATGATGAACGCATCGTGGGAAAAGGGGTGTGGTTTTAGTGGGTAAGAATCCCACACTACTGTGGACTGCGGACCCTTCACAAGTGTCTTTTGAAGAGTGTGTGTGTTTGTGTGTTTAAACGCGCTAATTTCTGGAACTACCAGTCGGATTCCAAAATATTATTTTTGTATATGATAGCCAGATTCAAGAGGAATAGTTTAGGCTATGTTAAATTTCGGACAGACCACTCCATTCCCTGCATTTAGGCCCTTTGGCACAAATCTACACCGTTTCACCGATCTGAACCAAAATTTGTATGCTTACACTTTGGAACCCTGCGAGTAACACTGTCTGCATGAAATTTATGACAGACCACTCCATTCCCTGCATTTAGGTCCTTAGGCAAAAATCTACACTGTTTCACCGATCTGAACCCCATTTAGTACACTTAACCTTTGGAACCCTGCGGGTGACACTGTCCACTTTAGATTTCGGACAGACCACTCCATTCCCTGCATTTGGGCCCTTTATCACAAATCTACACCGTTCCTCCTAATTGCACCAAATTTTACATACACTTTGAAACCCAGCTGGTAACACTGTCCACTTGATATTTTGGAAAACGCTCTCCATTTCCTACCTTTAGAATAACAAACAATCTGAACTTGAAAACCACGTATTAAGGCCCTAGAACCAATCATGTCCGTAGTAGTGGAACTGTAGGCCTAAGAGAATTTTAATAAGTCTATTGTTGACTGGCAATTCGGGCTGTATCATGTCGCCCCTATCAGTGTTCGGGTGCAGAATTATGAAAATAGTTAAATCTTGTGCTGCTTATAAATTGCAGTCACGGGGAGTAATTAGTGCAAAAAGATTTCTTAGACCCCTTAAAACAGTTATCATCATGAACATAATTATTATGCCTCTGTTGGCGCAGTACATTGAGGTTACCAGGTGCAATTAGCGTTGCTGCTTTCAAATTTACCTTAATTTATTCCGAATCTTATCCTTGAGCGCTATGTGGCTATAAATTATACTATTGCTACCTCAGTAGCTCGGGACAGCCGAAGTTTACCAATGTGTTCTGATTATTTTTCTACGGCGCTATGCGACAAAAGACGACACTATTGGTCTCTACATTTCTAACAGCCAATGAGATATAGGCCCTAGGCAGTGTCTTTTATTTCACTTACTCCTCTTTCTAATCACTTTTAGACAATTGTTTGTAAATCACACGTGTCAGTGCTGTAGTTAGTAAATAGCTGTTTCCCAATTCATTATCATTACGGGAAAATGCCCTAAATGTTACGTCCATTATACTGTACTGTGCCCAACTCTAGGAATGGCGTATTCCAAGATTCAGACACCTAGATATCAAGGGAAAGGCTACAGCCGCTTTTGAAAGTTGAGATATTTGAATATCGCGCTCCATTACTTCTAGAATGGAATGGAAACTTTGTGCAGCCAAGAGCATGTTAAGTGACGTAGCGAGTATTAGCAGAGGTCGAGACTATTTGTTGATTAAATAGTTAGCCATGGAGTAGAGACTTGAGACTTGGATCAGATTACTGGCACGGCCAAATGAAAGAGAATGCACTTAGTCTCAAGTGAATCGGACCAGAGACACCGGAGATATGAGGATTTCCAGATTTCAGCGTGATCCAGCGTGGACCCGACCGTTTTGAATAAAAGCCGACCGGCCCAAGCATCTTCAGCTCACTTCGAACCAAGCTCTTGCATGACAAGGTGCTGCTGCTACGTTGAGCCAAGGCACATGGTTGCCGGATCTACGCAGAAGATATCTTTAAATTGCGATAGTCACAAAAGTGTTACGATACATGTGGAACATAGTAAGTTTCCGGTAGAGGGAATCACTAAGGTGATTGTTAATTTCCTACGGACACTGGTGAAATACTTTATTTCTATATGGACACATGCTAGACTTTGTCTAGAAAGTACTTTGTCACAGTCCAGTAATAATAATTCAATACTTGGATATTTTAATCCAATTAGTCAGTTTCATAAATTGTAACTTAATAACCACTCCGATCTTTCAGTATATTGAAGGCCAGTCTATCACGGTGGTGTTCATTAGCCGACAAAGGGAAACTATAAGTTGCTTCGCGCATGATAGATGGTGATAAACCATGCCCAGGGAACGATCTTCAGAACAGCCGTTGATTGATTTAGACTGTCAGTGTTTTCTTGTACTGAAAAGATTACCGTGAGTTATGTTACAACTGAAGTATTTGAGAATAGATCATTTGGATCTGACCCCATTTAAGCGAACTGTTATGGATTTAGTTGAAGCCAATATTAAAATGGATCAGCAGTTACTTAAAACTTCAAGAAATATTTCCACTATGTCGTGCTAGACAGATTGTGGGTATATAATGGCGGCCGATACAAGGATTAGACGTGCGTGTCCAATAGGGCATGTATCTGGATAAATCTGGTACAGACCAGGTTCACTACGCTTCAAGACCAACGAGAAATGTAAGCCACATTTGACTTTTATATTATGCCTAGCTAATTGGAACAAACTCATTTTCTGCAGATGACCAACACATTTGTTTTTCTTCGTATTTAAATCTTGCAATGATTTACGCAAGACATATTAGAGTTATTCTGAGTATTTTTAGCACTCAGAACAGTTTAATATCGATGACCGAGCATAACGAGCATTTATTTGAATGTTTCATATTTTTTGATAATCACGGTAATCAGCCGAGGTAACTGTAAAAGTTAATAATTATTTTTGTTGAGAAATGGATATTTTATCCATAATCGAAGAATCGAACATGTGGATTCTCACATAATGAAATAATAATTAAACACATTTACAACAATATAACTAATAATAATAATAATAATCCACTAATAATAATAATAATGATTTTCATAACTTTTCTAAATAATTCTTGGATCTTATATTTTCTAATAATCACATTCATTGAGAGAGAGCTTATGAAGTAGTTTAATCATTTCTAGTTTGGAACAGGTGATTTTCCGAAGGATAGTGGTTAGCGCAAGCCCGCATTCAACCAACATTACAGTTCTGGTTGAACAGTTAATATTTGCAATGAGCAAAGTATATTTTTCAGATAACACGGAGAGGCATGAAACGGGAAGCAAATGATATTTGTATCAATTAGGATATTTTTGTATTTATATAAAATCATGACGTAGATACACATTCGAAAGTGAAATAGAGAGTATCATAAGTGTGGTAACTTCACGAGTTGAACTGAATGGTAAAATAAAATAAACTTGTAAGTTTATAAATCTTCCAGTGTTGATAATAAGCAGAGGCTTGATTTATTGTATAAATTTTGGGAAGAAAATTTATGAGTGTGGAGTAGTTGAAATGCCATTCCCAGGTGCGCAGGAATGAGGAGGTTTTTATTTGAGCATCAATCAAATAGCAGGTTCGATGACTCAGTGTTAAAGAAGGAGTATTGGACCTACACATTGCGTCGTATGAATGACCCAAAGGTTATTTCTTAAAAACCATCAGTTCTTATTTCAGTCTTGTTTACGGATTCCATTAAGACTTTGATTTTGCTAGAACCCGGATTTGTCATGATAGTATTTTATTCTTCTTCAGAGGAAGACCTTTGCCGTTGTTGTTGAGATATTGTGTTCTTATAAAAATAATAGAATGGGCCACTGCCAATTAAAAATAATTCTATAACCACGAATAATTTGAAGGATGTTTTCAATCCTAGTGTCATGAACTAAATGAATTTATTATGAAGCTACAATTCTTATTTCCGCATTCTGTTCAAGAATTGCAAGTTGTGAAAGTTACTAAAATGGCCACAAATATAAAGATTTTTCTTAATAATGATTCCAAGTGGAAAATCGAATAGTTGAATGGTCCAACAATTTATTGATCAAGTTGATGATTCAGAAATCATATATTTTGTTAGGAACTTGAAGTTCATAATCGAGTCACTTCTCGAAACGTTTAATGTCAGAAGAACAATTAATTTTGTTGTGCTTCGCACAGTTCTTCGATACTATGCTCAAGGGTCAGATACTTTTCAGATGTTGTTATTAATATGTGTACATAATTTGTGTTGATTCAGAGATAATAATATTTTTTAACAATATTTTTTGAAACTGGAAAAATAAGTGAAAGTTAAAAATTCTATGAACAATTATTCTACGAGTGTTAATATTATGTAAAAATTCAACCAGTGAACTACAGTATTTCCAGTAAAGACAATTAAATTTGAACTGGATTTAATCATAAATAATGGATATAATTTTGGAACACAGTCTACAGGACTGATAATCAGACTTGTGTCTCCAAAGATAATTGTCCAATGTGTTGGAAAATTTCTGTACATTGTGTAAATAGTAATGTGGGTCGCCACACATGAATGATGCTGCTTTGAGCATTTTATTTTGCAGTCAATTTTAAATTGAGAATAAAATGAGATAATGTTACATGATGTGTTATGCCCAGTTGAGTCTCCTTCTATCCTTATTGTTGCATTGAGCCAAAAATCAGTAAAGCATTTTTTTCATTTGATGTCGTTTTTGCGATTAGCTTTAACCCATCTGGCGCCCCGGGATATTTTGACTCTCGTGCTGACTGATTCTTGGTAAAATGCATATGAGGTCGTGCGGACTCCGGTCTAAACGGGCACAGTACTGCTTATCACCCCCACTACAACCACCTCCACCACCACCACCACCACCTCCACCACAAAAGGTTATATTTAAAAAATATGTATTTTCTGGTAGTTTAAGTATCATGTGCCAGTTCTGTAGTAGTATTCATTATCATCCATAAAACAAATAAATCCACCGGGCGAAGCCGGGCACTACTGCTTGTATATAATACTAGCTGAAGTACCCGTGCTTCGCTACGCGTCATAAATAAATTGAAATGTGACGGTGACAGTTAACACAGGGGATAGGCGAGGTGCTGCGCAGAGGGAGACTAAGGATGGAATATTTTGTCCAACTTCACCGCTCGGCGTTGACCGTGTTTTTATAGCACAAATTTATGTTTATTCGCTAACCGTTGTAGATACCTTTCGGATAGAAAATGTAATTTTAAACCTCGTATATGCCATCAAAAGTTTGCTATTTCTTAGCGTTTTATTTTTATTTGAAATGGAAATATGAAAGTTTGAAACCAAAGGGTGTAGTAACGTCACTAAAATGGTCGCCATCTTTAAATAGTGCAAAGTATTGAAATCAAAAGTAACCTATATATTAACCAGGTAAATCACCTACTTCCATGTAAAATTCATGTAAATCGGACCAGTGGTACTTGCGTGATTGAGTAATACACAGACACACACCATCTCATTTTTAGCCTCGCTTCACCCGCGTCGTAATCGTGTCATATTGTTATTCAATGAAATGCAGGTTTAACCCCGTTAACACCCCCTTTAGAACCTGAATACCCAAAAATCCCTCCTTAGTACACGTTTTCGACACACAACAAACATATCCCCAAAATATCATTCTTTTAACTTTAATAGTTTTGGTTGGTCGATGAGAGTGAACATCCAAAAATCCTTCATTAGTGGACGTTTTTCTTCCAGAATTTCACCCCTCCCCATAGGCCCCTTAAATTGCATTTATGAAAAAACGGTCGAACACCTATTTATTTTATTTATTTATTTATTTTTAAGCTGATTGATTTCCTCCGAGATTCAAACTCCTCGCCTATGTCGTTTAAGAGATTCACGCTCCGTTAGGAATCTTTCAATCCCCACTTTTCATCCCTTTCACCTCATTATATACACTACATCGAAAAACCATTACACATTTGTCAGCTTATTTTTAATGATTAGTCTATGTGCCAAGTATCACATCCCCAAATGAAACCACTAGTGAGATATTGTTATACAATGAAATGCACGTTTACCCCCTTAACACCTCTTTAGAACCTGAATATCCAAAACTCTTTCCTTAGTAGACGTTTTCAACATACAACGAACATATCCCCAAAATTTCATGTTTCTAACTTCAATAACTTTGGCTGGGCGATGATGAGGGAGTGAGTCAGTCAGGAGATTTTCTTTCATTTATTTTTGATAATTTCACCCCTCCCCATGAACCCCTTAAATTGGATTTATGAAACAAACGGTCGAACACCTATTTACTTATTTAAAGCTGTTTCCCCCTGAGTTTGATGAGTGAGTAAGTGAGTCAATCAGGTAGGACACTTTCTTTCCTGTCCCCCCCAGAATTTCACCCCTCCCCATGGGCCCCTTAAATTGGATTTATGAAGAAAACGGTCAAACGCATATTTAATTCTTTTTTATGTTGTTTTTTTTTCGCTGAGTTTCAAACTCCTCGCCTATGTCGTTTAAGAGATACACGCTCCGTTAGGATTCTTTCATTCCCCACTTTTCACCCCTTTCACCTCATAATATACACCACATCGAAAAACCCTAAGACATGTGTCTTCTTATTTTTAAAGATGAGTTTATATGCCGAGTATCACATCCGCCAATGAAACCAATCGGCAGATATTGCTATTCAATGAAATGCAGGTCTACCCCCTTAACACCTCTTTTGAACCTGAATATCCAAAAATCCTCTCTTAGCGGGCATTTGCGGCCCTTGAGGAAGCTGCATACCAAATTTCATTCCAATACGTTCGGTGGTTTCTGAGATTTCGTGATGAATGAATGAATGAGTGAGTGAGTGAGTGGTATTAAACAAATATGTAGTAGATAGATAGTGTCAAGTCTTGGTTATGCTAAACTCGGTTGACAGTGCTGTGTGAGCAGTTGAGTAACTAACGGGATTTCAAGTAAAGATCCTCATTTTCTATACCGGTAGTGCAGAGCACTGGCATCCAGTCGGCCGTGTCTCGACTTGAGCTATGTTGCCATGGAAACTATCTGCCTTGCCAATACTTCATGAGTATATTTATGATTTGATTAGCCTGTGGTTGAGTTCAAAAGGGCCGAAATCTAAAAAATGAGAAAGACTATTGGAAATTCATGTTGCCAGCGGTTCCTTCTGGGTCCTAAACTATGTGTGTGCAAAATTTGGTTGAGATTGGTGGAACAGTGTAGATTTGTATACGGAACAGACCCACCCACCCGCCCACATACATACATACATACATACATACAGACTTTCACTTTTATATATAAGATATATTCCAAACAAGGAAATATCATAGAGAAGTACACGGGGCTACATGAGCACGATGTTCCAAAGCACCTAAATTAATCAACATCCCTTCCTTCGGCATTTCTTTTCCCTGTCTTTTATTTCCCTTATTCTTTTCTTTTCATATCGTCTAGTATGTAAGTTAAATTTAAATTATTTGGAAGTAGTTGTATTTTTTAATCATCCCTACCGTATAATTACCGGAAAATGAGCTAGACATTTCGCTCCTTGAAAACAATCACCTCCACCACCATGTATGTTCCGCTTTCCTTTAAATTGAAAATTGGCCCGTAAGTATGTGTCTAAATTAATATCATGTTTGCAACCGCATTGCCCACTAACAGCTTAAAGTGACCTTCTGCCAGCAAAGAGTTAAGCACAATTTCAGCCCTAGTATCTCGCATCACCTTGGACCGTTCCTTAACCTTCAAGAAACACTTGGAATACACAGGCCAAAAACTCAAATCGCGGAACAATATTGTTACGTGCCACCCCCCTAGTGGCACTTTTGTTAACTGGATTACGGTGGGTTGAAGCACAACACAGATTGTTTCTTTAAAGAAATAATTAACTTTATTGCGGCCAGAAAATTACACTAATCATCAGCAAATACAAGCAATTGGAACATTACTCCAGTTTCATCAAGTCTCTTCCATGAGCGCTCTTGGCCCTTTCATTTGTCAACAGACCACAGAAGTTAATCCGTTCTAATGAGTACGGTGGCCTTGACAGAAACTACCTGCTCCTCTCCCTTATTGTACACCGACTACAGTTACTTACGATCACTTGCTGCAGGCTGTTCACAAGCTGGGAGAAACAATGTCACTGGATTTCGTAACTCGCACGGCACTTCTTCACCACACTTCTGTCGCTCAGGAAAAACACGCACTAGCTCAGAAACACACACCCACAGAAAGCTCAGTCCCCTCAATTTGAGGCCGCTTATATAGCAGGCTGGTGACTCAATGAATTCTAGAATCGTCCAGTACACACGGCTTCTAGAGATTTCCTTCACTGGCTGGGTCACGAACTTTCTGGACCGTCCCTTTCACTTCGCAGCCCGTTGCGTAACGCGCATGTAATATACTGAGGCGGAGCACACACAGCCTGGAGGCAGCTGTGACTCAACGCGGCGAAGCGACAAAACAAACTCACAGCCGTAAAACAACCCTCTTCCTAAAAGGCTGATCGTCCCGATCAATCATTGGTCCGTCTGTGTCCCTCCGTAGGCTGCCAGGCGATCTCGATGCACGATCTTCATCTTCGCCCTCGGGCTCCGCTGGATCCTGTAGACGACATCGTTGATCCGTTTCACGACTCGGTACGGGCCCTCCCAGGACTTCTGCAGTTTGGGTGACAGGCCTTTCTTCCGTAATGGGTTGAAGAGCCAGACCAGGTCGTCCTCGTGGAATCCGCCGCCATCCGTCTGTTGGTCGTATCGGGTCTTCATTCAGTCGGTCTCGATCCGCAGTTTCCTCCTCGCGAACGCGTGCACGTCCTCCAGTTGGTCGACCAGTTCTTGACAAAACTGGCTTACCGGGACCGGATCATTCCCAGGTCGGCCGAAGGCAAGATCGACAGGTAGACGGAGCTCCCTCCCAAACATGGCCCGGGCTGGTGTGCACCCGGTGGCTTCATGCACGGCGGCGCGGTAGGCCAGGAGAAATAGTGGAAGGTGTTTGTCCCAATCTCTCTGGTGCTCGCTGACGACTATTCGGAGATGGTTCTCGATGGTGCGATTGAATCGCTCTACCATCCCGTCGGACTGAGGGTGTAGCGGCGTTGTCCTTGTCTTCCGGATTCCCAGCAGCTGGCATAGGTTCTGGAACACCTGTGACTCGAAGTTCCTCCCTTGGTCGGAGTACAGCTCCAGGGGTACTCCGTACCGGCTGACGAATTCCTTCACCAGGGTCTCTGCGCGGCTTCTTGGTTAGGCAGCGCATTTGCCTCCGGCCATTTGGTAAAGTAGTCGCTGACGACCAATATGTAGCGGTTCCCTGCCTCGCTTAACGGGAATGGCCCAGCAACATCGATGGCCACTCTCTCCATGGGGCCGCCCACGTTGTAGGTCTTCAGTGGACCCCGTCGTCTTCGTCCTGGGCCCTTGCTGGCTGCGCAATCGTGGCACCTCGCGCAGTGGTTCTCTACGTCAGTTCGGCATCCGATCCAGTAGAACCGCTCTCTCAGCTTCTCCTGGGTCTTCTTTATCCCTAGGTATCCTCCAGATGATCCTCCATGGACTTCCTTCAGGACTTCCTCCGTCATAGCCTTTGGAACGATGACTTGTTCCTGAGATGTCTTCCCGTCGGTGCTCTCCCAGGTAGACATATGAGGCCATCCCTCACAACCAGCGAGTCCCACTGCGCCCAGTAGGACTTAAACTTTGGGCTGCAGTCACTCACAATGTTCCACCCGGGTCTGGGGACACAGGCCCTCTTCCATTCGGCTATCAGTCCCAGGTCATCATCTTCTGCTTGTGCTCACGTGAAAGAATCGTGGCTCCAGCTCCCTTGAAGTTCCACGGTAGTCCTTCGGCACTGTATCCCGGTGTTCTCCTCCCTTCGGGCACAGAAGTTGCAGTCTTCGGGGCACGGTCTTCGTGACAGGGCGTCGGCGTTAGAATGCAGTTGGCCTTTCCTGTGCTGAATCTCAAAGTTGTACTGTTGAAGCCTCTCTAACCACTGATTGAAGGTCAGGAGCCACCGCAGGGATGCATGGTCGGTCCTGATGAGAAATTCTTGCCCGTACAGGTAGTTGTTGAAGTGTTCGATGGTCTTCACGATGGCGAGCAGTTCCTTCCTGGTGACGCAGTAGTTCCTCTCTGGCTTTGACAAGGCTTTGCTGAAGTAGGCCACTACTCTCTCCTCGCCGTCCACTACTTGCGACAGGATTCCCCCTATGCCAAAGTCGCTGGCATCGGCATCGACGATGAACCTTGTTCCAGGTCTGGGGTAGGCAAGAATAGGCGCGGTGCACAGAGCCTGCTTGAGTTGTTCGAAGGCACTGTGGCATTCTTCTGTCCACGTGAAGAGTTTGTCCTTCTCAGTCAGTCGATGTAAAGGTTTGGCGATGCCGGCGAATCCTTTCACGAAGCGGCTGTAATAAGTGCTGAGTCCCAGGAAGCTTCGTAGTTGGGACTTGTCCTTCGGAACTGGCCACTCCCTCACAGCTGCGGTCTTCTCTGGGTCGGTGCGCACCCCCTCCTCGGAGACGATATGCCCAAGGTACTGGACCTGTTTCTGGAAGAGCTGACACTTCTTGGGGCTCAACTTCAGCTGGGCAGCCCGTAGCTTCATCAAGATCTCATTCAGGTTGCTGTAGTGCTCCTCGAAGCTTCTCCGCAGAACGATGACGTCGTCTAGGTAGACCAGGCAGGTCTTCCAGTGTAGTCCCCTCAGAATGGACTCCATTAGCCTTTCGAAGGTCGCAGGGGCGTTGCACAGATTGAATGGCATGACGGTGAACTGCCAGAGCCCGCTGCCCACAGAGAACGCCGTTTTCTCGCGGTCCTTAGGGTGGACCTCCACCTGCCAGTAGCCACTCTTCAAATCCAAGGTGGAGAACCATCTTGATCCTGATATGGTGTCCAGCGTGTCGTCGATCCGGGGTAGAGGGTAGCTGTCCTTCTTCGTGACGTCATTCACCCGCCTGTAGTCCACGCAGTACCAGGTGGAACCGTCCTTCTTTTTCACAAGCACGACCGGAGAACTCCAAGGACTATGTGATGGCTCGATCACCCCTTGCTCCTTCATCTCTTCTACCATCCGGTCGACTTCGGCTTGCTTGGTGAGCGGGACACGTCGCAATGGGGCCCTAATCGGTGCGCTGTCCCCATCGTCGATTCTGTGCTGGACCAAGCTTGTCCTACCGAAGTATTTGCTCCCCACGGAGAAGACATCCTGGAATTCGCGTAGCAGGTCCTGAAGTCGGCGTGATTGCTCCTCGTCTAAATGGTCCTGGGATCCTTGGTACAGCTTCTGTAGTTATTCTGGCAGGGCGCGTCTTCTTCGGTTGTCCGTCTGCAGGTGTCCGTCCGTCGTTTCTGTGATGCGGGCAATCCAGGTAACGGGCTCGCAGACTCCTAGGTTGGTGTCCCGGTGAACCGTAATATCGTAGTCGTTCAGGTTGGACAGGCGGACGTACGGCCGAGGCGTCGTGTTGATGAGGGTCTTGGCAACTAGCAATCCTTTTGTCTGGATGTCCTTATATTTTGGCTCGATGACAGCCGCCACTCCCTCAGCAGTTCCGTCGACGATTACGGCAGCGCTGACCTCTGTCCTGGCGGGAACGATGACGTCTTATCTCAGCCTTATCCGTCGTGCGGTGATGGACTCATGCGCAGGTTGAAAAGCAAGTTCCTCACCTCCGAAGTGCAGAGTGTTGGTACTCAGATCCAAGATGATGTTGTTCTGGTCCAGGAAGTCCAGTCCAATGATCACTTCATTTGATACGTCAGCCACAAGCACTGGATGCTTTATCGCCCGTCGACCAATGATGAACTCCAGTGATGCTTCGCCATGTACCGGTGCGGTCTCTCCGTTCGCGGTTATTAGGTGGAGGTTCCTTTGTGTGGGTCGCGCTCTCCACTTCGGGATCACGGTGGGACTGACGATGGTCCTCGATGCTCCCGTGTCGATTAGCATGGGCCAGCTCTCTCCGTTGACGACTCCGTCGACCATCAGGCTGCTATTGTCCCTCCGTAACTTCGTCACACGAACTTGGACTGCCGGGGCTTGACGACTGTCACAAGCCAACCTTTGCCCCCCAAGGCTGACTGATACTTGCTTTCTGGGCCTCGCGGTTTCCCTACGACTGACTGTCCCGACGGAAACCCTTGGCGGCGGCGATCACCGCAGTCCTTGCTCAGGTGGCCTCTATTACGGCAGGTCCAGCAGGTCGGTAGTCCTCTTCCGGGCCGCCTCTCCGGATGTCCTTCGGCTACGTTTTTGTTGGTGGTACTGCGACTCTTGAAGAACCGGCCTAGCGCCTCCATCAGTTCATCGGCCAGGGGCTTGGTCTTGTCGGCTTTGGCTGGTTCGTCGACGTCCACTGGACGCACCCGCGCGCGCATTCTAGATGCCTGTTTTGCCGTCTCGAACTCAAGTGTGTGGATCAGCGCATCTGCCAGGGTCTTATTGCGCGCGAGTCGCAGCGCCTGTTGAGTGTCCGAGTCCCGTAGCCCGTCGGTGAAGGTCTGCGTCGCAATCTGTTCCAGAAAGTCGGCCGGCGCTGTTGGATAGGCGAGCCTTACGAGGCGTGCGATGTCCATCTCGAACTCCTGCAGGGTTTCCGCGTTCTTCTGTACCCGGGTCCGGAGCTGCATCTGGTAGGCCTGCTGAAGATGGCTATCTCCATATCGGGACTCCATATGGGCGATCAGTGAAGCGTAGTCCTGGGATCCAGTCGGGATGGCCTGAAGGACGTTAAGGGCGTCACCTCTCAATGCTACAATGAGAGCTGTAGCCTTTTCTGTGTTGTTCCAGTTATTTATGGAACAGGCCGCCTCGAACTGACGTAAGTAGGTGCTCCACGGGACCTTTCCGTCGAAGTTTGGGGGCGTCACTCTGCTATGTCCCGTTCCTGATATTCCCGGTGTAACGGTGGGCGGGCGTTGGCGCAGCTCGGCAACTTCCTCTTGTAGAGCGTTGAATTTCTCTTCCTCCCCCGTCAGTTGGCGTTGGCGCAGCTCGGCAACTTCCTTTTGAAAGGCGTTGAATTTCTCCTCCACCCCCATCAGCGGGCGTTGGCGCAGCTCGGCAACTTCCACTTGTAAGGCGTCGAACTTCTTTTCCACTGCCGTGACTTCCTCACGCAGACCCAGTTCTAATTTCTTCAGGTCCTGTGTCAACTTATTCTGACCGTCTTCCATCTTCTTCTGGCCGTCCTCTATCCTCTTCAGGTCCTCCGCTAGCTTATTTTGACCGTCTTCTAGTTTGGCAGTTAGGTCCTCGGCTAACTTCTTCTGGCCGTCTTCCATCTTGGCTTCCATGCTACTTAACTTTTCTAGCAATGCTGCGAATTGCTCTTCCATCTTAGATGTTTGTCTTGTAAGGGGCATGCACTCACGGGAAAATTTAAAAAAAATGACCTGCTCGGGTTTTGAAACCAGGACCGTCAGGTGTTGTGCTTTTTCTTGAGTTCGTAATCCCACTTCTGACACCAGTTGTTACGTGCCACCCCCCTAGTGGCACTTTTGTTAACTGGATTACGGTGGGTTGAAGCACAACACAGATTGTTTCTTTAAAGAAATAATTAACTTTATTGCGGCCAGAAAATTACACTACTCATCAGCAAATACAAGCAATTGGAACCTTACTCCAGTTTCCTCAAGTCTCTTCCTTGAGCGCTCTTGGCCCTTTCACTTGTCAACAGACCACAGAATTTAATCCGTCCTAATGAGTACGGTGGCCTTGACAGAAACTACCTGCTCCTCTCCCTTATTGTACACCGACTACAGTTACTTACGATCACTTGCTGCAGGCTGTTCACAAGCTGGGAGAAACAATGTCACTGGATTTCGTAACTCGCACGGCATTTCGTCACCACACTTCTGTCGCTCAGGAAAAACACGCACTAGCTCAGAAACACACACCCACAGAAAGCTCAGTCCCCTCAATTTGAGGCCGCTTATATAGCAGGCTGGTGACTCAATGAATTCTAGAATCGTCCAGGACATACGGCTTCTAGAGATTTCCTTCACTGGCTGGGTCACGAACTTTCTGGACCGTCCCTTTCACTTCGCAGCCCGTTGCGTAACGCGCACGTAATATACTGAGGCAGAGCACACACAGCCTGGAGGCAGCTGTGACTCAACGCGGCGAGGCGACAAAACAAACTCACAGCCGTAACAATATCATGAAGAAATTGGCTGGCACATCATGGGGTGCTGATGCAACTTCACTACGCACGACTGCCCTCTCCATGGTTTATCCTGTAGCAGAGTATTGTGCCCCAGAGTGGCACGGTAGTGCTCATAATAAAAAGATCGATGTTCATCTGAATGAAAGTATGAGGGTCATAACAGGTACACTGAGATCCACCCCAAACTCCCTGGTTAAACACTATCAGTATCATATCACCTCCAGACCTAAGACGACAGGAAGCAACAGTACGTGAGTGGAGAAAGGTACATCAACAAAATCACCAATTCATGAAGTGCTTAATGATCTTTCCTATAGTCGTCTTACATCAAGGAACCCAATATGGCATAACATACCTGATATTAATTGCACGGAACAATGGCGCCAAAACTGGAAGTCCGCTCCTGTGAGACATCAAGGTATTCTAGATCCTACTATAAGACTTCCGGGATTTAATCTGAAGAGAAACCAGTGGGTAAAGTTAAATCACCTAAGAAGAGGTCACGCCAGATGTAATGCCATGCTACATAAATTGGGACTTCATAATTCTCCTGCCTGTGACTGCGGAGCTCCTCTTCAAACCGTAGAGCATATTATTATTCAATAATGTCCGATGAGGAAGTATGCTGGATCACCACAAGATGTTATTTCTGCTGCATCTCCCTTTCTAGACTGGCGTCAACAACTGGACATCTCGTTGTGAATGCGAACGCAACCTATGTTCTTGTGATTTATATATTGTACATATGATTTACTTATTTATATATACATTTATTATATTGTAATTCATCTAGTTGCTAGCCATACGTTAAATAATAAATATCATATCATCCATAATGTACAATTTTGAGCTTAAGCCGTGTTTTATTTAATCAAACTCGACGCGTTTCAAAAGAAACCATGTCTTTCTTCGTCGGGAATAAACGGAAATACGACTAAATTGTTTCTAAGGGAAAGCAACAAAGAAACTAAAAAAGGTGCCCTAAGATGGACGCCATTATAGCCCCATGTTAGGGACAACGAAAAGCAGCAGTATATTACTTTCTGAGGGTTCTGATAATAGGTAGCTAGGACACACTGAGAATGTAGCCGGTGTCGCGGTTGAAATTATCTGGGTGTTTACGTATTTCAACCGCCTCCCTGATGATTCTGGGACGATATTGCTTTATACGGGCAAGAACATACACTCCATGGACCATGGCATCATGGCCAGGTGTTAAAGCATGATCAGCAACAGCTGATTTATCAGGTTGAATGAGCCTGATACATCTATTATGTTCCTTAATGCGAGTACATATCGTTCTCGAAGTCTGCCCGATATAAACCTTGCCACAAGTACAGGGACCTCTGTAGATACCCACTGCTGCTTTTCGTTGTCCCTAACATGGGGCTATAATGGCGTCCATCTTTAAGCACCTATTTAAGTTTCTTTTTTGCATTCTCTTAGCAACAATTTAGTCGTATTTCCATTTATTCCTGATGAAGACAAACATGGTTTCTTTCAAAACTCGTCGAGTTTGATTAAATAAAACATGGCATAAGCCCAAAATTCTACATTATCGATAGTGTCACGGGCCGTGAACGTCTAAATGATAAATATCATATTCTTTATGCTGATTGAATAACAAAAGAACTAACTTAGTGCCATGTTTTCACGTTTTTTCAATCTCGATATTAAGCCTCAAAACTTAAAAACCCTTCGTTTTGTATTTTTTTAAATTTCCTTTATACTGAAAATTTGCTTGTAAGTATGTGTCTGAATTAATAGCATATACTTTATGCTGATTGAATAACAAAAGAACTAACTTAGTGCCATGTTTTCGCGTTTTTTCGATCTCGATATTAAGCCTCCAAAGTTAAAAACCCTTCGTTTCAGGTATCGTCCCCTTAAAAAGCCGCGGAAGGTTGGCGCTGCAACCTAGTGGTGAACTAATATACAGTACAGTATATCCAGTACGCGTCTGAGTGTGGAATGGGCAGGCAATTTAAAGCAGCCAGGAGGGATGCGATCCAGCTGGCAGTGAAAATGCCGCGGCGATCACAGTGGCTTGATGCTGCAACCTAACTTGTACTAAATGGACAGGCAGTTTAAAGCAGCTTGGAGGGATGCGATCTAGCTGGCAGTGGGTGTAGCATGCTTCTCACCGAAATAGATAGAAACTTGGTGGCCCCGTCTTGAGCTAGTGTTGCCATGGAGATGGCCAGCCTTGCCATTATTTTATCAGTATACTAGCTGAAGTACCCGTGCTTCGCTACGCGTCACAAATAAATTAAAATGTGAAGGTGGCAGTTAAAACAGGGGATAGGTGTGGTGCTGCCCAGAGGGAGATTAAGGATGGAACATTTTGTCCAACTACACCGCTCGGCGTTGACCGTGTTTTATAGCACAAATTTAGGTTTTACTCGCTAACCGTTGGAGATACCTTTCGGATTGAAAATGTAATTTTAAACCTCATATATGCCATAAAATGATTGCTATTTCTTTGCGTTCTCTTTTTATTTGAAATGGAAATATGAAAGTTTGAAACCAAAGGGTGTAGTGACGTCACTAAAATGGTCGCCATCTTTAAATAGTGCAAAGTATTCAAATCAAAAGTAATCTATATGTTAACCAGGTAAATCAGCTACTTCCATGAAAAATTCATGTAAATCGGACCAGAGGTACTTGCGTGATTGAGTAATACACAGACACACACTATCTCATTTTTAGCCTCGCTTCGCTCGCGTCATAGTCGTGTCGTATTGTTATTCAATGATATGTAGGTTTAACCCCGTTAACACCCCTTTAGAACCTGAATATCGAAAAATCCCTCCTTTGTAGACGTTTTCGACACACAACAAACATATCCCCAAAATATAATTCTTCTAACTTTAATAGTTTAGGTTGGTCGATGAGAGTGAACATCCAAAAATCCTTCCTTAGTGGACGTTTTTCTTCCAGAATTTCACCCCTCCCCATAGGCCTCTTAATTGCATTTATGAAAAAACGGTCGAACATCTATTTTTTATGTATTTATTATTTTTAAGCTGATTGATTTCCCCAGAGATTCAAACTCCTCGCCTATGTCGTTTAAGAGATACACGCTCCGTTAGGAATCTTTCAAACCCCACTTTTCATCCCTTTCACCTCATAATATACACTACATCGAAAAACCATTAGACATGTGTCAGCTTATTTTTAATGATTAGTATATATGCCAAGTATCACATTCCCAAATGAAACCACTCGTGAGATATTGTTATTCAATGAAATGCACGTTTACACCCTTAACTCCACTTTAGAACCTGAATATCCAAAACTCTTTCCTTAATGGACGTTTTCGACATACAACGAACATATCCCCAAAATTTCATGTTTCTAACTTCAATAATTTTGGCTGGGCGACGATGAGTGAGTGAGTGAGTCAGTCAGGACATTTTCTTTCATTTATTTTTGATAATTTCACCCCTCTCCATGAACCCCTTAAATTGGATTTATGAAACAACCGGTCGAACACCTATTTACTTATTTAAAGCTGTTTCCCCCTGAGTTTGATGAGTGAGTAAGGGAGCCAATCAGTTAGGACACTTTCTTTCCTGTTCTTTTCCCCCCAGAATTTCACCCCTCTCCAAGGGCCCCTTAAATTTGATTTATGAAAAAAACGGTCGAACACCCATTTACTTGTATTTTAAGCTGTTTTTTCCCGCCGAATTTCAATCTTCTCGCCTGTGTCGTTTCAGAGATACACGCTCCGTTATGAATCCCTCAACCCCCAATTTTCATCCCTTTCACCTCATAATACACCATATCGATAAACAATTAGATATATGTCTGATTATTTTTAACGATTAGTTTATACACCGAATATCACATCCCCAAAGAAACAACTCATGAGATATCGTTATTCAATGAAATGCACGCTTACCCCCTTAACATCTCTTTAAAACCCGAATAAACAAAAAACATTCCTTAGTTGACGTTTTCGACATACAGAGAACATATTCCCAAAATTTCATTTTTCCAACTTTTATAGTTCTCGCTGGGCGTGATGAGTGAGTGAGTCAGACAGGACATTTTCTTTCAATTATTTTTATCAGAATTTCACCCCTCCCCATGGGCCCCTTAAACTTAATTTATGAAAAAACGGTCGAACACCGATTTACTTATTTATTTAGCTGATTTTTTTCGCTGAGTTTCAAATTTCTCGCCTTTGTCGTTTAAGAGATAGGCCTACACGCTACGTTAGGAATCCTTCAACCCCCACTATTCACCCCTTTCACCTCAAAATAATACAACACATCGAAAAACCCTTAGACACATGTCTGCTTATTTTTATTTTTAATGATTAGTTTATATGCCGAGTATCACATCCACAAATGAAACCACTCGTGAGATATTGTTATTCAATGAAATGCAGGTTTATCCCCCTTAAGACCCCTTTAGAGCCTGAATATCCAAAAATCCTCCCTTAGTGTACGGTTTTGACATACAACGAACATATCCCCAAAATGCCATGTTTCCAACTTCAATATTTTTGGCTGGGCGATGATGAGTGAGTGAATGAGTCAGGACATTTTCTTTCTTTTGTTTTTCTTCAGAATTTCACCCCTCCCGATGAACCCCTTCAATTTTTTCCCGCTGAGTTTGAAACTCCTCGCCTATGTCGTTTAAGAGATACACGCTCCGTTAGGAATCTTTCAATCTCTACTTTTCACCCCTTTCACCTCATAATATACACCACATCGAAAAACCCTCAGAAACGTTTCTTCTTATTTTTAATGATGAGTTTATGTGCCGAGTATCACATCCCCCAATGAAACCAATAGGAAGATATTGCTATTCAATGAAATGCAGGTCTACCCCCTTAGCACCCCTTTAGAACCTGAATATACAAAAAATCCTCTCTTAGTGGGCATTTGCGGCCCTTGAGGAAGCAGCATACCAAATTTCATTTCAATCCGTTCGGTGGTTTCTGAGATTTTGTGATGAATGAATGAGTGAGTGAGTGGTATTTGACAAATATATAGTAGAAGATAGTGTCAAGTCTTTGTTATGCTAAACTCGGTTGACAGTGCTGTGTGCGTAGTTGAGTAACTAACGGGATTTCAAGTATAGATCCTCATTTTCTATACCGGTAGTGCAGAGCGCAACTGGCATCCAGACGGCCGTGTCTCGACTTGAGCTATGTTGCCATGGAAACTATCTGCCTTGCCATTCCTTCATGAGTATATGTTATGATTTGATTAGCCTGTGCTTGAGTGCAAAAGGATCGAAATCAGAAGAATGAGAAAGACTATCAAAAATTCATGTAGCCAGCGGTTCCTTCTGGATCCTAAACTATGTGTGTGCAAAATTTGGTTGAGATTGGTGGAGCGGTGTAGATTTGTATACGGAACAGGCCCACCCACCCACATACATACATACATACTTCACTTTTATATATAAGATATATTCTAAACAAGGAAATATCATAGAGAATGAATGCATGGGCATGACCTTCAGAAATAAGGATTCTCAACTCTCCCCGACGTGCAATCCGAACAGTTGTACAAAACAGACAGTTTGTTTTCAAAGACAATTAAGAGTCCAGCATATCAAAACAATATTCAGTACATTTCAAATGCACATCACATGGATTAAAGAGGATAATATTACAACAGGCTACATGAAGTAGGCTAATAATCAATTTAATTAATTTTACTAAAATGCAGAGACATTAACCATTAAGAAGATGGTATTAAATATTATCCGTGTTGACTGATATTAATCTCAAATTATAAAAGCTGCCTCGTCAAACACTAGAAAGTACGGTAGTTTAATAATTACATTAACACGTACATATTTCGTTATATTGCTACGTGCTACCCCGGTGGCAAGTTCGTTAATTGGATCAAAGTAGGTAAAGCACAACACGAATGGTCCTTTAAATAAAATTAGCTTTATTTCAGGCCAGAAAGTTACTCCACACAATAAGCAAATAGGAACAATTAGCTGTCTGACAGAAGCTTCCTCCTTTATGGAGCACACTCACCCTTTTACTCGCTCATGCATTTAATCCCCTCACTAATGTGGCCGGTGTCCTCGGCTAGAAGTAACAACAACTCTTCCTCAAGTTCACAAGCCACAGTCTGTCACTCACTGTTCTTGAATATACACTGTTTCGCAATTCTCACGTCACTGTAACACTTCTATCGCACTGGTAAGAACACACTCCTCAAAACTCAATCCCCCTCGCTGGCCAGGTCGCTTATATATCGGGGCTGATGACTCACAGATGTTTCTAGAGTAGACCAGGGTTCACATCTTCTCGTTAATTCCAACACTAGTTGGGTCACGAACATTCTGGCCCATCCTTTTTGTTCTCGCTGCGCAAGCGGCCGGCCGACACAGAGCCCGGGGGTTGCCTCGGGCGGCTGTGAGTCACGCGCAAGGGAATGAAGCAACCCCGCAGCCGCAACAATATAAATGACAGCTTCGTCAGCGTGAAAAAAATTTGAATCTATCTTAACAAAAGAAAATGGATATCCCTACAAAAATTCATTAATTTAAATGAAAGGTCACAAAAAAGAATTAATAAATAATATTATAGGATGTGTGAAATACTTGGACATTGATTTTCCAACCGTATGTGAAACGATAACATTGCACCACATCCACCTGAGATATCAGTCACTCCAATACATTTTGTACATTGGAAAGTTTGCTTCAGGACATAGAACTGCTAAAAACATCTGTCGTTTGTACATAAGTATTAATCAGAAGGTTGAACAACGTAACACATCCAACTGAGATACCAGTCATTTCAATAAATTTCACGCATCCTATAATTATCTATTAATTCTTTTTGTCATCCTTAATTAATTTAAATTAATGACTTTTTGTAAGGATATCCTTTTTGTTTTTTGTTAAAATAATTTCTAAGATATTTTCATGCTGACGAAGTTACCATTGATATAACGAAACATGTACGTGTTAATGTAATTATTAAACTACTTTGTAGTGTTTGACAAGGCGGCTTTTATAATTTGAGATTAACAAAAGTTTGGTGCTTTTCAGTCGGTCAACACGAATGTACCCAAAATAGTTGGGTAATACCCTCATCCTGAAAATAATTACATGAAATTCGTGTTGACCGACTGAAAAGCACCAAACTTTTGTTTACAAAGACAACACTGAAAAATGGCTTCAAACCCCATAATAAAATTTGAGACTAATTTTACTAATTAAATGCAAGAATAGCTCATTATACAGTAAGATGTACTGTTACAGCGAAGAGTTTAATTTCGTTTCAACGTCTCGATAAGTTTTAGAACCCTTACTCTAGTTTATTAGATACTCCGTTGTGAAGTCTGTATCATGTTTATGATATTCCATTAGCAGACTTGCCGACGCATAGTATTTCCCAGGACGGCATGCCGGGTCGTGCCAGCATTTCAGTGATCAAGCTCTCTGGTTAGATTACTAGAAGTGTTCTCTTCAAGAAATGGGAAAACTTTTGATAGCACGCGACTGAAGAAGCTCTAACTACACGATTCCTGAATATCAATTTCCCTGTGCTCACGAGAATACTCTCGTACTGGCTGCCCGTTAAGTTGCACGACCGTTCGTCTGTGACGTGACTGTTCCACATGCGGCTTCTTGCTCACTTTAATGTTTCCTATGTAGCAGACAGCGGATGATAAACCTGATTTGTGTTTTGGCAATGGCTCATTAGGAAAGACCACTTGGATCGTTCATGTAAACTATGTTATTGCTGTAGCTTCATAAAGAGCCTTGGAACATCGTGGTCATCATCCCAGTGTGCTTGAGTATTGTTGTGACGGTCCTTTAATGAGTAAATGGTACACTTGCAGTCGACTCTCCATAATTTGGCACTCGTTAATTTCAGTATCTCGATAGTTTTAAGTTCCTTCCCTGTCTCTAAAAAAATACTCGGTAAATTGAAATACATTACGAGCCTTACAGTAGTCGCATATGATGTGTAACATGTGTCATGTTATCCATTGTTAACAGTGAACTCTGTTGGTCATTGAAATAACTACTTGTAAAACTCCAGTGCCGGTTTTCAGCAAATATGATATAATGAACATTTTCACACCAAAGAACGACAACTTAAAGATGATTTATTGTAGGAATATCTTTAATGGGGCCTCCAAACATTGAAGTGAACCGTATGCGATATAGATTCCACGTAGCTACATGGCTGACAGTACCTCGAGTGCTTACATTAAATAAGAATACAGCAAAAGTATGAAGATTTAATAAATCTTAATTGTTTTCAGCAAATATGATATAATGAATATTTTCACACCAAGAACGACAACTTGAAGATGATTTATTGTAGAAATATCTTAAATGGGGCCTCCAAACCTTGAACTAAACCGTATGCGATATATATTCCACATAGCCACATGGCCGACTATGTGTCTGCGGGAGAGCAAATCTCTTGTTAACAGTGAACTCTGTTGGTCATTGCAATAACTACTTGTAAAACTGCAGAAGAAAATCGAGTGGTGGCAGTCAAAATGCGAAGAAATCGAATTTCTGCAAAAACAAGGAAGAACAGATTTAGCCTACCAAAAAATCAGGGAAACAACTAAGAAACAAAAAAGGGTTCCGCACTTGACAGTTCCGTGATACACATGGGAATCCTATATCAGACCTGAATTACAAGAAGGAACACTGGAGGATGTATGTTGAAGATCTATACGGAGAACCAATTCCATTCGTTTTTCCAACACTTGGCGAGGAAGACAGGTCAATTGCAGAAGATAGAATTATTAGATCAGAGTTCGATGAAGCTCTAAAATCAATATCCATGGGTAAAATGCCAGGTATTGACAATGTTCCTGCTGAACTAATAATAGTGGGGATAGTACACTTGAATGGATATTCAAATTGGTAGTAAGAACCTTCGAAGAAGGTAAATGACCTCAGGAGTTTTATACGAGTGTCATCATTCCAATTCCAAAGAAGACTGTACCAGTTGAATGTAGTGACTATCGGACCATTAGTCTCATCCCTCATGCATCAAAGATACTTCTGCAGATTTTGAGGAAAAGGATGGAAATATACATCGAACTGTATCTAGACAACTCTCAATTTGGTTTTCGAAAGAATATATCTACAAGTGATGCTATCGCGTCCTTGCGATGTCTTGGAGAAAAGATCGTAAGTGTAAACAGAAACCTTTACGTGTGCTTTGTGGACTTTGAAAAAGCATTGGATAAAGTCAGCTGGCACAAGCTGTTTCCTCTTCTGAATCAAATAGGATGTCCCCGTCGATTAATCAGATTAATATTTGATCTGTATATAAATCAAGCTGCTGTTATTCGGCTTGGAAATGACGTATCATAACCCGCTAAGATCCGCAAAGGTGTGCGACAAGGTTGTTTGCTGTCCCCTGGGCTGTTCAGTGCCTTCGCTGAAGCTATAACAAAGTGGTCTCTTAAAGGTTCTAATATGGGAGTGAAAGCTGGTGGAAGACTTATCCAGAAAATTAAATTTGCTGATGATCTGGCATTACTTGCAGTAAATCCGCATACATTAACAAACATGTTGCAATGTTTAAATGATACAGCTACAGAATACGTAATGAAAATCAATTTTAAGAAGACCAAGATTCTGGTGATAAGTAAGCATCAACACCAACTAAATATAACCATAAATAAACAACCAGTACAACAGGTCAGTCGATTTAAATACCTTGGTCAGATCTTCACAGAAGACCTACGATGTAAAGTTGAAATCTTGAGCCGTATAGCCATGGCTAAGCAGCCATTCCTTGAAAAGCATTCTCTAATTTGTCACCGCTCGTTGTCCCTCAGCCTTAGAAAACAACTGGTTAAGACCTACATATGGCCAGTTGCAATGTACTGCAGTGAGACCTGGTCAATGAATAGAGGTGGCATTAAATGACTAGAAGCGTTTGAGATGTGGTGTTGGCACCGAGTGGAAAAGATCAGCTGGTTAGAGAAAATGACCAACATAACTTATTTATTTTCTTACTTATTTATTTTCTTACTTAATTGTTTGTTTATTTCTTTGTTCGTATACTTATTTGTTTGTTTAATTATTTGTTTGTTTACTTACTTATTTGTTTGTTTACTTATTTGTTTGTTTACTTATTTGTTCGATTAATTATTTGTTCGTTAACGTATTTGTTTGCTTACTCATTTGTTCGTTTGCATATTTGTTTTCTTATTTGTTTGTTTACTTATTTGTTCGTTTACTCATTTGTTTACTTATTTGTTTCCTTACTTATTTGTTCGTTTACTTATTTGTTTGTTTACTTATTTGTTAGTGTACTTATTTGTTTGTTTACTTATTTGTTCGTTTACTTATTTGTTTGTTTACTTATTTGTTTGTTTACTAATTTGCTTGTTTACTTACTTATTTGTTTGTTTACTTATTTGTTTGTTTGTTTACTTATTTGTTTGTTTATTTATTTGTTCGATTACTTATTTGTTCGTTAACGTGTTTGTTTGCTTACTTATTTGTTCGTTTACTTATTTGTTTTCTTATTTGTTTGTTTACTTATTTGTTCGTTTACTTATTTGTTTACTTATTTGTTTGTTTATTATTTGTTCGTTTACTTATTTGTTTTATTATTTTTTTGTTTACTTATTTGTTCGTTTACTTATTTGTTTGTTTACTTATTTGTTTGTTAACTTATTTATTTGTTTACTTATTTGTTCGTTTACTTATTTGTTTACTTATTTGTTTGCTTACTTATTTGCTTATATTGTATTTGTTTATTTACTTATTTGTTTGTTTACTTATTTGTTTGTTAACTTATTTGTTTGTTTACTTATTTGTTCGTTTACTTATTTGTTTGTTAACTTATTTGTTTGTTTACTTATTTGTTCGTTTATTTATTTGTTTACTTATTTGTTTGCTTACTTATTTGCTTATATTGTATTTGTTTATTTACTTATTTGTTTGTTTACTTATTTGTTTGTTAACTTATTTGTTTGTTTACTTATTTGTTCGTTTACTTATTTGTTTACTTATGTGTTTGCTTACTTATTTGCTTATATTGTATTTTTATTTACTTATTTGTTTGTTTAATTATTTATTTTATACTTATTTATTTATTTGTTTCTTGTTTATTTAAACATTTTTTATAGAAGTGCTATATATTAGAGATACCAGAAGACGTGACTAAGAATGGAACGGTTTGAAAATGTTTGCTATTTTCTCAGTGATATAACATATATATTTTGCAGTATCATTAATTACCTCAACGTGTGACAGGACACAGAGCGTACTGTATTTGCGTGATCATTAATTATTATGTAACTTAGTGAAGTAACATCGCAGGTTTTAAACGGCAAGTATGTGAACGTAAAGATATATGCAGTAAAATAAAGCAGGAGAGACATTGATAACGCCATAATTTACTGGTTTCCATTACAGGTTGTAACGAAGGCTTCTAAATACGTTTTGTTGCCATTCTTCCGGTCTGCGTGCCATGCAGGTCGGCCGTTATCTACCCCCGATAAGAACCACTCCCACCCCTTCTCACATCAAAGAGAGCCGACTTTCCGCCCGCACGCCCTACCTCCCCTGAGGCCTTTAGCCCGTTAACAATAGAACAACCCTTTCTGCCGTATACTAGATGCTTGTAAATATCTTTTAGAGTTACAGATGGGATTTAAAAAAAATACACGTGAATCTCAACTAAACCAATAAACATCCGTCAAGAAACCCTACCATGAAGAAACTTCCTCCGCCTTCCAAACTCACCTTACCTAACTTGGGGACGAAATAAAAGGAAACTAGGAAGAGAAACAAACAAGGAAGGTAGAATGTAAAAGAAAAGAACCTCAATTTCTGTTCTACCCTTCTCTCTTACCTTAACAAAAGCAAAGAGATTATTATGTTAGGGAAATTTTGAAAGATCTTCGTAAGGTTTTAAAAGTTTCTTTACGTCATATTCGGTCTAAACTTTGTCGTATATTTTCCGTGTGCACTGCAGCGTCTTTAAGCCATAATGGAACTCTACTCATTCTTCCTGGCGTTCGTTTCTTTTCTTTCTATTAAGGAGTCTATTAAACCACAGCACAGCGGAGTAATGTAGTTGGTCATAAACTTAAAGGAAATTGGAAGATTAAATATAAGTCCAGAATGTAGGTGGATGGAAGTCATTACGCAGAGTATCATTGCTCACAAAGAAATATGGACTTTAAACTAGTGGCATTTAAAAAAAGAAATATATCCATTGTTAGAGTGATAAATATTCTTATAAATATTGATCTCTTTCCATGTTCTGGCAGCAAGTCGATTACATAGGGATTACATGCGAGTGAGGTACCTTTGCCACATAAAACCACGATATTGGCTCATATATTACCATCAAATGGCTGGTCTCAGCGTAAATGGAGAAAATCTGTGCATGCACTTAACCGAAATTATTTATGAGGGTATTGCCGTGCTTTTTACAAGTTATTGTCTAAAGAGGTTTGTCATGCGTAGAAATTGCTATATTGGACACTCTTATTGAAGCGCTGGCCACTGCGTGTTTTGTTCGCAGTAAAATGGTTTTCCTTTTAAGCCTTTTTCAGTGTTACCTATTAACACGGGCTGATGACTACAACAGCAACAAAAACAACAAAGCAATTAACAATATTGATAGCTTTTCACACGATCCACACGTACTTGTGCCCAATTATGTAAGGCAGGAAATATAGGACTCGCCTGAAAAAAACACGGATAGTCAGTCTGAAAGACTAGACTTTATATCATTTTAAATACCGACAGCAGTGGCTACGCTGGCTAAAGCGCTGCGTTAGGCCATGGGGCCAAGCTCTCTGCTGACTCGGTAGAAGCGTGGGTTCGATCCCCACCGTCGGCTGTCCTTGAAATGGTTTTCCGTGGTTTCCCATTTTCAACACCAGGCAAATGCTGGGACATTACCTTCTGACCGGCCACGGCCGCTTCCTTCCACATCCTTGCCCAGTTTCATTCATCTTCATCCATTTCATCTCTCATCCCGACGCGCAGGTCGCCCACGGGCGTCGAATAGAAAGACCTGCACTCGGCCTCTCAGGAGGCCACACGACAAAAAAAAATCATTTTAAATGCCACAAATGCTACAAATGCTGCGTAAACTCAAAGTCCGTTAGCAAAAAAAAAGTAAGTGTAAAACAAGGTCAAAGGAGGTAGCTGGTGGATGACATCACGATATTTCGTCCCGTCACCGTAACGTAACGCCAGACCCCAGCAAAGTCGACATAATCATTTAAAATAATAAAAAGAAAGTAAGACCTTTCGCTACACTAACAAGAAACATCAAATCATGGAAATTTATTATTATTCTTTTCATCTTTCGTTATGCCCATTCGTAGAGAAGCGTTGGAACTTGTTAGTTGGCTTGATGACTTTTGTCTTCCTCTTCTCCCAAAATCTTATCATGAACTCACTGTGTTGCTCTTGAGTTATTCTGTCCATTTTGTACCTGTTCTGCTGCAACCTAAATAATGTACTTATTAACAGAGGTTCCCTACTAATCACAGAGAGACCCCCCAGTCCTAAATCATATCCTTCTTAATTAATTTATTTATTTATTTACTTACTTATTTATCGTATGGCTTTTAGTGCCGGGGGTGTCCGAGGACATGTTCGGCTCGCCAGATGCTGTAGCTGCTACAAGTGGACACCCATAGGGTGAGCTACAAGCTCCGTTCAATATCGAGTAGTTTCTAACTTTCGCTACCAGATGTCACTGAGTCCTAGTGGTGAACGTTGGAACTTTCATAGAGCGTTCCAGCGAAATCTAACCTAGAAATTTAGCTTCACACAAGTTTATTCAGTGGAAGGATCTTTTACATGCCATAAATCTATGACATTGGACCGCCGGCTTTACGTCCCCTCAATAATTGCACGTGATTTATAATATTTATCCCGCATCGTAGGCGTGCGCGTTATAACAGTCACCACGACCTCAATGGGGAGTGCAGCATTCTTGAGATGAGAGGTTCGAATCTTGAGTGTCTGTTTTTCCACAATCCCTCCAGAAAAAAGCCGGGATAGTAGACTACCTTTCCGTAATTTAATTCCCTGGGCACCTACTTCATCGCTGTCTCTGCTATGTCTTCAGAAATGCAGGAGTTCTGGATATTTGCCTAAACATATCAGTCAACTTACTAACACTAGTCTCTTGCATTTAAGCACCATCAAATGCCAACAGACTCCGCAGGGATTCATCTCCATAACGTTGAGAATAGTAGCCTAGGGGAATGCCTCATAGACTACGTCATTACGGAACGCTGTGCTGCCATTAGAGTTATAATTCTTAGGTTTATTTATAAGTACTCGTAGTTTGCTGCAATAAGGAGATATCCAGTCGTTCCATGACTGCAGTGCTGGGTACCGCCTGGCGGATGAAAGCTAACTTTCATTACTTGTGTCAGTTTCATCAGTACTTGGGAGTAATAAAATGTAGAATTACTGGTTATACGGAACGCCCTGTGTACTGTAGCTTCTAATGATCGCTCATATTTGTCATTCAATTATATATGAATTGCAGCCGAAAAGCCATAGCTGGGTGTTTTCGATTGAAAGCCCGAGGGTCCCCAACAAGTTCGGTTTTAAGTAGTTCCAACTTTGGCTACCAGATACTAGGCTACTGTTACTAATACCTAGCGGCGAACGTTGGAACTTGATGGAGCGTTTCTAAATAGCCAAATGAAACCTACATATTTTGCTACACACTACAATGGCAGTGGTAGGTTCTTTTACGTGCCATAAATCTATGACATGGGCCCGCCAACTTTACTTCCCCACCAAAGGAAGACATACTGAAGGATTTTAACGCTCTTAAAAATCCGTCATTCTATTATGTTGTTTCCACACTTTGTGTTCCGAGCAGTCTGCTATCTTTAGTGAAATAATATATAGATCAGGCCTTCTCAATAAAAAAAATTCCCTACGGCAACGGAGATTAATTTTACGTTTTTAAGGTATCAGAGGGGGGGGGGGGGGCAGAAGTAAGAAACAGATAGTAGAATTTAGGTCAACAATTAACCGAAGTCCCAATAGCAAAGTAAAATTGTGTTATGTTCCAAGAACCTGTTTTTTAATAATAAAACATATCGCCTGGGAACGAGCAAAACAAAGATGTTTCTCTTTCTTAAGCTGGCGAATTTCTGTTTCCACGTCCCTTTGAGTGCAGCACGACATGGTTGTTTGTACTAGTAGCTTTTGCTCCTCAACAATATAAAATAGCACAGCAACTTCAAAACCCTCCGCGGGGACTACAATACTCCGATCCTTGACAGTGACCTAGAGAGTATCAATGAACTAACGATCAATGCGGAAGTGCAGCGAGAATCTAATCGTTCACGATCTATCATTCAGAATACAGCACATTTTTAAATGTATTTATTTACGATTAGCCACATACAGGTACGAATTTGTTTGTCTCTACACTGCCGTTAAGGCAAATAGTTTGTGGTTTACTCAGGAATTATAGAACGTATTGAGTTTTCAGAAAAGCGGAAAATTTGAAAACAAGAAGTGATATAGGTAGAAAAAATAATATTTAGAATAATTTTCTTTGAATTACTCAAACTTAATTTTTCTTGCTTTTCATGGCGGGCCAACAGAAATCTATAAGTGGATAGGATCTGGCAAACCCGCCTATTGAGCAGGACTGATATAGATGATTTATTTTATTTCTCGTGTCGGAAACATATAAATGTACAGTTGCTATACAGGTACATAAAAGGGTAAAACTGTCTAATTATATAACACGTGCCCAGTACTGAGCAAAACATCCAAGGCGCTCGGAGTGGCTCACAGGAGATCCCTCTCTCACAAGATGAAGGGCACAGAGGGCAATGAAGCATGTGTCTTGTGGTTTGTTCTTGTCCACATTCACAAGACGTGTCACATGTACTGAGGCCCCATATCTTCAGATTGTCTCTGTATCTTCCAACTCCTGATCGTAACCTGTTTAGGGATTTCCACACCAACCAGCTTTCGTTGTGTCCGGGTGGTAGTTCTTCAGCTACTGGCATCCAACCGCAGGGGTGAGAGGTCGACTTCTTCCATATATCCAGCCTTGCCTTCTCCGGTGAGACGGTAAGCAATTGAGATGTCCTCAGGAATCTCTTTCGGGACCTCAGCCGTTGCTGAGGAGGATTATATCCATACAGTGGGAAGGCGCTGTTTTCCTCTCCCTGTTGGCAGCCACCTCGCTGCGTACACAAGGTGGTGCTATTCGAGCCAGGTGGTAGAGCTTATCTGTTGGGGTAGATAAAGATAGGCTAAAATGTGTGCGAGTTTCAAAAAATTATATTGAAGACTGTCAAACTTGCTCCGATGAGTAGGAATAGTGTCTCAAAATAAGGATAGAGTACGGTTGGGTGAATAGTAGAAACCCTTCCACAGTCCATCTAAGACTTGGAGATGAGGGGATAAATGTTGTAGTCAAATGCCAGTATTTAGGTGGTGTTCTTTCCTCGGACAATACCATACATCAAGAGATTACCTACAGATTACAGAAAGCTTCCAATTTCTATAAGGCAGTGCGTCAGGTAGAGCCTCCGTGGCTTAGGCGGCAGCACGCTGGCCTCTCACCGCTGGGTCCGTGGTTCAAATCCCGGTCACTCCGTGTGAGATTTGTTCTGGACAAAGCGGAGGCAGACAGGTTTTCCTCCGGGTACTCCGGTTTTGCCTGTCAGAAATTTCATTCCAGCAACACTATACACTGTCATTTCATTTCATCCGTCCTACATTTAATCATTTTCCCATGGGAGCGTGACAGGCTTCGGTAGCCGGCACAGTTCACATTCTCACCGCTGGATGGGGGGCTTCATTCATTCCATTCACTGACCCGGTTGGTCGACTGGAAGCAGGCTGTAGGTTTTCAGTGCGTCAGCTACTTGGTGACGAAGTAATTCCACAAGCTTCCAAGATTAGTTCGTTCAAGATATACCTAATACCTAGACCTACACTAACGTATGGAACGGAAGCAGCTCCCTTACTCTACCAACAGACAGTCGTCTCCAGGCAATAGAAATGAAGTTCCTCCGTTCTTGCCTTCAAAAATGGATAAAATAAGGAATGAGAAATTGGAAAGGAACCTGCTGGAGACACTCGAACTCTAGAGATTAAGATGGCATGGTCACATGAAGAGGATGGGTATCCCCATAGGATACCTCGAGTGTACTTTGCCAGAGGGTCCCTGGGAAGAGACCAAGAGGAAGACCTCGCGATGTCTGGGAGAAGAAAATTTATAAGGACCTTGAAGCTAGAGATAACAACTGTCATCAAACACAGGAATAACAGTTATTGATGGACAGGACAAATTGGAGCCGCATCCGGCTTGCTGGAGTGAAGAAACGATGATTATGACAGCACCTAAAAGCATTAACCCCCAATTTCAGCAACGTACTGTGACCGATCCAGTCAGGGTTAATTACCGGCCCCGGATGAGTGGGGATACGACGAGACCGGAGGGTTAGTATGACGTCATGGCATGACGCAGCGAGGTAACCGCTAGAGTGGGGGAATGCTCCAGAAGCTTCCGACCCCTCCGACCCTTTTTCTCGAGAGGAGGTCAACTCGGTTCTGGAAAGTTCAGTGATACGGTGTGGCCCGGACGAGGAAGTTTCTTATGCGACACGGCTAGGACGAGTGAGTGATATAGTGGTCAGAGATGTAAGCCGCGTGAGTTAAATTCCGCATCGGACACTGGATAGTTTTTTTTATGTGCATGCTTAATACTCGTCGCCGCATGTTGGAAGAAATCATTCGTGAAGCGCGGTGGAGTTGTGTTTGGATGAAATGTCGCCATCGCGATATCCATATATCGGCACGCCGGCACGTGAAGGAAGGACCACAACTGATTGACGGAGGTATGTGGAGATTATGCCAGCGCCGCGATTGGGTTATGCAGAGTGCGTAAGATCACAACATTCTTTGCCGTTCTTTGTATTATGAAGTTTTACGCCCGTGATTCGGGTCAGCTAACGGACAAAAACGCTGAAGGGAGGTACTGTGGTAATAATCTGATAAAGTTGTGTGCGCCTAAACATTTGAACATCTGAACATTTGAGCGAAGGCCGGAGAGAAACCTGAATTATAAAGCCGACCGGTTCGTCCTTTAAAGGTGAACAGCCAAGCTAACATTCAAGAGACACGGTGTGTGCATGAGGAAAGGGATATATCTGCTTTAAGCTTGCGTTGATGGTTGCAGGTTGCGCAGGCGAGGCGAACAGTCTAAACATAGAGTGTGGGACGTGAGCAGGTCAAGTTGAATGAACTAAGAAGCGGATACTGTAGCGTGTAGATATGAAAGTGTTACGGCGTAGTGGAATGCAATGTGGTCACACAGCAATGTAAACAATATGAACGCAGACTCGGACATGTTGGGAATCTACACGGACCTCAATACCCAAAGTATGTTGCAGTAAACCCATTAGGGGTAGCCAGGGGATGAACGGTCACGAGGAAATGGATGCGTGGACATGGAACGGGATGATAAAAGACGCCGACGCCGACGCCAACGCCGTGGGTGGAGAGGTGCAGTCGGGGGTGGTCATGGTCGTCGCCTGGAGATTGACAGATGTTGGGGACGCATGCTTACACTGGATCGCCGAGAGACGCGGGTGGAACGACGCTGTACGCATGACCAGGAAACATCGACGTCTCTTATTCCCAAGGACCAGGATTCATCACGACGCCGGATCCGAAGTAAGATATCTTTTTCTCACTCCCGTTCATCGTAAAGAAGAGAATCTCCATTTTGTATAGCCATGCCATAAGATGACTTGGGGTCGTGTAACTTAATCCCATTCACATAGTTTAACGCTATTAACAATCAATGATTCTAGGTTAAATAAAAGCATCATTCTCGTTTTCCTGAGGTTGTGTAGAGTTTTTTTTTTACTTCGAGTCGTTTTGACTTTTACCAACAGCATCAATGTCAATGTTATGCTTTGAAATATAATTATATATTAATAATATTATTAATAATAATAATATAATCTTAGTTAAAGGTTGATAAATATTGCTATAATCAATACCGAAATATAGTTTGAGATAATCACGCATGGCCATGAAAAAGAAATATCGCTCGAGATAATGGGCATGAAAATCATGGAACAAGTTTTATTCCAAAGGGTCTCTTATGAAATTCAGAAATGTGATGTGAAATAAGTCGTTGTCTGGTATAATATGGTTCCTTGGGCAAAGTTACATGTTATCGTACGACTTCATTGTCCAGATAAGTTTGAATTACTGTGTTAAGTGTGGGCTCGAGGTATGCTATTATGCGCAATTTTTTGTAATGAGATTAATATGGTATTCCGTCATATGTGACGAGGTAGATTAATGTGGTGATATTCAGTTATGTGTAACAAGGTTATTCAGGGGGCTATGTTTGACCCTGAAAGTTTGTAATTGTACGGGGAGGTTCCTCACTCTAGATGGATGGATGTGCTGCATTTCTTCATAGGGTTGAGTGAGGAACAGTGCTATGATGTACTTTAGGGTACGCTCTGCAGTAAGGTTACTCAGATCCTCACACATAGTGGTTGACTGAATGGCCTTACTTATGCAAGTGGGTATATTAATGAGGATCAAGGTAATTGGGACGGTCATGCCTGTAGACCAGATTGAATAATAAGAATGTGCTGTGTAAATATTTGAACACTAGATGTAAATGTAAATGATTTATATTTCGGTTGGTTATTGAATTCCACATTAGGTGACGTCCAGTTGATGTTGGGAAAATGTATGATGTGATTTTGTTCGATGCTCTTTAGATGGTAAATTTCATTCGATACAGGAGGCGCGTCCATCGATGTATAAAACTAGATTGTCATGTTATGATACGTTTTTTTCTCTGAGCTCATGCCACAGGTAAACTTTGGAATAAGTGGCCAGTATTTTTTTTATTATTATTATTATTATGCGTGTGCACTAATGGAATAATGGTTGTGTTAGTTTTGGCTGGGCCGTCTCCTGGTCGAATTTCTAAGTAGGCAGGTAACGTGTTTGTTTACTCTTTGGCCAATAAAGGGGGCAGTGTGATTTTACGAGGGCTTTTTTTTCTTTTTGTTAATTCAAGTTAGGGCGTTTGCTTTTGAATCCTGGTTCAGTTCATTTGCCATCCAAACCCGTAAACGACCCGAGACCCTTTGTCTCTGGCTCGCTGGAGCATTTCTTTTATTCTTTGTCTGTTTGAACCAAGATTCACGCCCTAGTTTTTTTTACCCACTCCCTTGGCCGTTTCTTCCGATGGGGCCGGGATGTTGGTCGGGTGATCGCCTGTCCCATTGGAGAAACGGGCACAGTACCCTCTTATTACCACCGATAATGCCCTTGCTACAGCTATTAAAACTACTCTCCGCCTCCTATGTATTGTTTAAATAAGTAACCCTTCATTTCTTAATTGTGGAAGTAGTCTACTCACCTTCAATAAACTCTCAATTTAACACCGCCTTGAGCGTAAACAGAAACTAAGTGACATGAGAAAGGAAACAGAGGGAAAGATATCACAATGGCGTGGAAATTATTTATGTATTTATTTATTTATCGTATGATGTTAACACAACACAATCACCTACATAAATACAGATTCATATAACACGGCAATAATACTAACAAATTATATAAATTATAAAGCAGATAAAAAAAAATTATAAATCAACGTCCAACTCGTTGATCCATTTGACAGCCTCAGTTGTAGCAGATTGCAGGTCCTCCAGACTTCCTGGAAAAACTCGGAGAGGACATTCCAGTACTAAGTGCTCCATTGTCTGTGGAATGTCAGCGCAATCGCAATTCGGTGAGTCTTTCCAACCCCATTTGTGGAGAACAGAAGCACATCTTCCCAAGCCACATCTAATACGATTGAGTCTAGTCCAGGTATGTCTGGGCAGATTGAAGCCAGCAAGTTTTATGTGAGGATCCTCAACGTTCACGATCCCTGGTGGTGTAGATGTTGTCCACTCAACCCGCCAATTTTCATTAGGTTTAAAATTTCTGCTTGTTAAATCCAAGGCAGTTTTCCATGCAGGTTTACGGGATTTCAATCTAGATGGGCCATGATGTTTCATGTCTTCATGTATTGGGAGGGCCTTGTTATTTTGCACTCTCGACCAAAGATGAACCAGCAGAAATATGAATCAGTAACGAGCCTGGGGGCACGAAGAGCACTCCACTGCCTTCAATATGATGAACACATTTATGTGAAACAACACGGAGGTGCTGTTTGCTTAATTTCCAATGGCAGGGAATCTTGTTTACTTTATTTAAAGAACCAATTGAGAACAAAATAAGAATACCACCTTAATAGTCACCCTCATCAAGTTATTACCCCAGGGGATCACATCTAGTGGGACGTGGGTTGGCGACCACGGGACCCCAGATGAGTCCAGCATTGCTTCAACTTACTTGTGCAGGGCTTCTCTCCGTCTTCTTTCCTGTCGACCTCACTTGGTCAACTCTTGTTCTCTTCCGACCCCGACGGTATTAGGGTATCTGAGGCCTAGGGATTCTCTTCCTTTTCCGCCTTAATTGGTCCTTGTCTCATGTTTTCTGATACCCTCCTTGTGCGAGGGGTCAGCCTTCTTTTTCTTTTCCTGTTATCTCCTGCCTTCTGCTCAAGGCCCTCAAGGAGGCCGGGTGTATATAGCCCCACCACTTCTGGTGCACCCTAGATATTGCTACACCCTCAGGGGCTCATAACTGGTGAGTTCGGGAGTTGGCGACCCCGAGGGATTCCTGAGCTGGGTCCGGTTTTCCCCTTTTTCCCGTACCTTTAGGGAGGACCCTCTCCTCTTTCCCTTTCTTATCTGCCTTTCATGGCTCTCCTTCCTTCCAAGTCCCTCAATCCTCATTCTTCGAGGGTTGAGGGTGTTTCTTTTCCTCCTGTCCTTTATTTGCCTTATTCTCCTTTTGTTTTCCATTTCTTCTTCTAGTATGTAGGTTAGTAGTTAGTTTTAGTATTTAAGTTTGCATTTCATTTTCATCTTAACGATCACCCAAACCATCAGGGGCCGATAACCTAGATGTTAAGCCCCTTAAAACAACAATTATCATCATCATCATCATCATCAAGGCCCTCAAGGAGACCGGGTGTATGTAGCCCCACCACTTCTGTTCTTTTACATGCCATAAATCTATAACATGGGCCCAACGGCTTTACTTCCCCTCCAAAGGAAGGCATACTGAGGGATTTTAACGCCCCTAAAAATGTTATTGAACACCAATTTCTAAAGAATTGCGTCAAGCAGGCTATTTAAATCAGTTGAAAAGAACTTCAAAAGAAACCTTGTTACGCAGTTCACAATTAACACTTTGTAGAACTGTTTCTATAGAACGAATGAATGAAAACGTCAGCGTTAACATTCGTCTAAGAAGACACAAGTAATGACTGTAATTTTCAATAGTTACATCATTTTTACCGAATACGTGGAAAAGAACCTTGCCATGGTGTAGTAGAGATTTGGTGTGAATGTTTCAAAAATATATTCTTTGATGTCTAAAGGAGCGTTAGAGAAACGGTTAGAATAAGAGTTAAAAGAAACTCTTCATTTGAAGGAATCTTCTCATTAATATCGACTTGTCTCTTTCATTCCTTTAAACGCGTGCTGTTGATAATAAACCCTCTCTCACGTCTTTTACGTGCTCCCATGTGAAGAATATAATGAGCACTCCTTTGAAGCTGTCAAGCGTTTTATCAACTTATACTGTGAGAGATACGTAACACCTCTCGCACTTGCAGTACATGGCAGACAAGTTCTGTTTCCAAGTTTAAAGATGCAACTTATCTTCTATTGAATTAATCTTGTGCTACTTAGGGTATTTTGTCTGACATTTTCAACTTCTTCGATATGATGGAGAGAGTCTTCCAGATAAATTGAATTCAAAGAATTAGAATTGTACGAGGGCCGCTCACTTTATTTTCCAACGGAGCTGTATTACAAAAAAAACCTGTCATAATTAATATTGTAACTTTTAGTTGGTCAAAAACAAAATAATTCCAATTACTGGAATATGTGAAAAATATCCTGAAATTACATGTGATTATGATATATATAATATAGTTTGCGGAGGAGGAATAGGAAGAATAATAATAAGAAGAGTCAGTCCAAAAATCGTGTATTTTTCAATTTTTTCAATAAAATATTTCCAAAATGAGCTATATTTCCAAAATTAGGAATTTTACAAAAACTTTTTTTTTGGACATGAATGAATGGTCTTTACGCCCTCTACCTACTAACCAAGATTCAAGTCCCTAGGACAAAAATGAAACAAAGTTCAAGTTTGAAAGTAGGCTATAAGGAGATGAGGAAGAAGAAGAAGAGGAATAAGAGGAAGAGGAAGAAGAAGAGAAAGAAGAAGAGGAAGTGTACGAGGAAGTGGAAGAGGGAGAAGAAGAGGAAAAAGAAGAGGAAGAAGAGGAAGAGGAAAAGGAACAGGAACAGGAAGAAGAAGAGGAAGAAGAAGAAGTAGATGATGAAAAAGAAGAGGAAGAATAGTAAGTGGAAAAATAAGGTTTTTCTCGTCAAGCGAGCATCATCAGGTCCAAATCTGCAAAACAAATAGCTCTACAAAACACTATTAAACATTCAGTGATAGCCCCTGACAGTCTCTGACCTACTAAACCAAAATGCAAAAAAATCACAGAAAACTTAGTAAGTCTGGTAACTATAACTGATAAATTAATATGCTGTTAAATCATTAAGCACCCGAAAGAAAAACTATTTATTTTAATTTTGTAACGCATAGCAATGACTATCCCATCAACCAAACACCTTCATAGATTAGTTTTGGGGCAGCTGGTAACATAATATGATTCCCCAGGTTAGGATGGGCGGAAACAGGTGAGAAATGTTTAACAAAATATCCGTGGGTTAGCAGAAGAAAGTTGTTTAATTACATTATTTAAACATGCCCACCACAGTTTTTGTGCGCCACAGAGGGCCTCTTGGTGAACAGGAAAGGCACCGTGGGGTCCGTGGGATCTGGAGAAGGTCGAAAGACTTATCCTCTGGACAATTCATGGGCCGAGATTGCTACCAGATGGAAACGATTGAAACGAAACTCCAGAATGTATCGACGGTTGGAAACGGCTAAAACCAGCCTGCAAGATAGTTCTACGGGCACCTTCTACGAATGGACAACAGACTTACCGCAAGGAAGCTTGTGGTTCAATACAGTACAAAAGGACTTTGCTGGGATTCCTGACCTTTAGAATATAAGGTATGAATAATATTACCCCAAAATCACGGCCAACCTAAAAAAAATAATGTAATGCTGAAATTTGACATAGATGTTCCCTAGTACCCTATAAACAAATCCTGAAAAGTCCCCATCTCTGCGGTGTCCGCGTCATAGTTTTTGGAGGGTTCAAAAGGGCCTGAGTGCCAAAAATAGCATTTTTGCTTCCTGCGTTAAAAATATTGATCCAAATTTAGTTCTCGCGAGCTTTAGCAATTAATAAAAATGTACCAGTAGGATAACGGACTTATCAGGCCTAATTATTGCTATTGACGAAGGAAAAAAAACGACTAATTAAACATTTTTTGCACTATTTTACACGAGAATTTGGTAAATTTGTGATTAGCAGGTCATTATTTTTTAAACAACTGCTGATATTGACTAAAGACCCAGAATAAAAGTTATAAAGCATACTTTTAGCTTTACATTGGCATATTACCCATGTCTATGCGAGAAACGGTTACCGAGTTACGGTCTCAAAGCATAACCGCTGTTGACAAGGCACCCGATCGCGTTTCTAGGTGACAGCACTCGACCTGTCGGAGCAGGCCAACAATACTCCAAACAATTAGTTCAGCTTCTAAACAGTCGTGGATTTTCAGTAAATTTGGCAGAAGTCCACAGGTACGAAGTTTCAGCGCTTCGTGAAGAACGTCCAATCCCGAATACTGGAGCGTTCACGCAGTTTTGCTTTGACAACGCTGACTTTAACATAAGGACATTGGACGAGCGAAACACATTTCACTGCATGGGAGGCATCAAGTGCACAGGTCCAGCGCCTGACAGTGAAATATCTCCACTGAAACGTACACGAGAAGTTCCTAATGCTGGTGTGATTGCGGCGATGGGAAAGTTCAACATTTCGTGGTATCGGAAGCCCTCTTCCCGTGGTCCAAAGGACGTGAAGATTAAGGAGTTTACTGTGGAAGCCCCAAACTCTGTGGCTATTGCGTCGATGATGGACTCTTTGTTGTTATCTGGACGGTGGTCAGGTATTAATTTACCCGCCTCGTGGAACGGCTTTATGAAGACGTCACTGTCTGCTCATGCTCAACCAGCTCCCCAGACGACATCAGTTGATACCCTGCCGTTCATTAACTTGGAACCGAGCAATCCATCAACTATACATTCCGCGTTGAAGTTTGCCGCAAGAGAGTGCGTGGAACTTTAAGAAAGCACTTGTTTCGGGACCTTTGACCTGCCCCTATACGTGAAAACTGCAGAGATAGTCGCATCGGACACTTCAGAGGAACTCAAAAACGTGGCTGTTCGTCTAGGCGGATTTCACATTCTAATCTCGTTTCTTGAGGCAATCGGCTACGCGATGAATGGAAGCGGTTTGGAGGAGCTCTGGGCGGAAATATACGCTAAATCGTCAGTGACTCACATGATGTCTGGACACGCATATTCTAGGTAGGCTTGCAATTAGCTCGCTCTTAAAAATGATTACGTTATGCCTTCAATTTCAAATGTATCAATAACGTGAAAATGTGCATGTTCTAGGGCCCTCAGAGCGCATTTTCTGACAAAAAAGGCTGTCGGGACAATGTTACTCAACATGAACGACGGGCTGAAGAATGGCAAGGACGAAATACAGGCGCTTTTTTACCGCATTCCAAGAAGGCACCGCCAACGACTTGCTATCATATCCTTGCCTTTAACGTCTCAAAGAGTCGCTTCATGACACATCTCGCACAGGAAAGCTGTGGGTAGAGTACATCAAACAGCAAGCCTGGAAAATATTGAAGGATTCCGCATCTTTACGCAAGGAAATGAAGGTATTCGTCTCTACGGCTCCAGATGAAAAGGTCATACTATCAGCTGGAGAGAAGTTCGCCATTTGTTTCTATGATAATGCCAAATCGGAGTTCAAAAGCCTCGACGAACTTCGGGTAGTGAAATACAGCCAAAAGATTGCCAAACAACCGGTCACAGCGTCATTTCAGCTGGCTTCACTTCCGCAGACTTCGGCGGCATGCAAACAAAATTCACTTGCGGGTATATTTGCAAGTTCAGGAATGGTTAGGATTTTCTTTGGCCCCGACCCAATGGGAAGGAAATTCCAACACTCAGCTTTAGTACCAGTGACAACTCATCTTCCAGCTGCTCCAGATCATCTCCTCAATTTGGTGTCCTGCAACTGCAAGAGCTCTTGTGGCAGTCGGTGTGAGTGCTGCTGATAGCGACTAAAAACCCGAAGTAAAAGTTGTAAAGCACACTTGTAGCTTTAAAACGATACATTGCCCATGCTCCTTAATGTGTGGGCACTGCAGTGGAAAAGCACGTGGCAACGTCACATTTGATGGCTCAGATGATGAGGAGGACGATTGAGTCCGATGTAAGCTTTGTTTTGCAAGTGTTCTTTGTCTGAAGAAAGCATTTTAAGCTTTGTTTTGTTATTATTTGCATTATGCATATTATGAATGTACGTTTAACTGCTAACTGCATTAAACTCGTTTTGTTCTATGGAAACTGTTTCTGCTATTTTACCTGGATTCAAAGGAATACCATCCTAAAAGCTCTTGAGCAAAGATACAAAATGGTGTCGGCAAAGGTGAATAGAGGAGCCCACCAGAGAAATTGGGCGTTCGTTCGGAAAAGCGACTGCCATACTTCCACTTTTTTATTTGTAACTGTATCTCTGCTGCTGTTTGTCGGATGAACATGGGCAATGGATCGTTTTAAAGCTACAAGTGTGATTTACAACTTTTACTTCTGGTCTTTAGTTGCTATCAGCAGCTGTTTACACGATAAGTCCCGGCTAATGACAAATTAGCTAAATTTTCGTGAGAAAAGTTGAGCTAAAAATGTTTTATTACTCATCTGTTTAAATGTATGTCAATAATTACGACCAATAAGAGCGTTATATATGACGCAGTCCTTCTCTTATTACTATCAAAGCTCATTAGAACTGATTTTGGATCTATATTTTGAACGCAGGAAGCAAAAATGCTGTTTTAGGCACTTAGGCACCATTTAAGCCCTTTTGAACTCTCCAAAAACTATGACGCGGACGCCGCAGAGATGGGGACTTTTCAGGATTTGTTACTGGGGTACTAGGGAACATCTATACCAAATTTCAGCTTTACATTATTTTTTTTATGTTAAAACTTAATATGCCTGGGCTATATACACTAGTGGCCATAATTCTGGAAACTTTGTAGGAAATATATAAATGTTCATTTAAGCACACGAATAACTTTAGCCCAGTCACCATTAGTCTAATATTTATGATTTTTATCCCGGTTCACGCAATTTTCACGTTGCCTTTTTTAGTTGTTGTTGAGAAATGGCTTTTATCTGAATAATGTTGCTGCTTGGCCATTTTCGAAAAATTTCCTTCTCATACTTATTGCAGAAACGTGAACTACCTGGATGAAGCTTAACATAGAAGGACAAATTTAAATTCTGCACTGCTGATATTCCCGTCAGGAGTCAACAATGTACTAAATATATTCAAAAGCACTAACATATCAAAAAATTCAGCAATGATATGCATGTCAGTGGACCAAAACGCATTTCCTCTTTTCCTATTGTAATTATTGTAAATATCAAGGACCAAGGGCCAAATTAACTTTATATCGATCACATTTAGCTTTACAGTTACTAATGAAGTTTTAAATTTTGTTCACCTGGTAAGAAACACAGAGTAAATGCTAATCGTATCCAGAATTATGGCCACCAGTATAGATCTAATAAAACAAGTTATTAAATAAAATGTCCAAGGTAATTCCAATTTTTATGATAAGGTAAACTCTTGGCCCCCCACCACCCAATATGCCTAAATGTCAGAAACCTCTCTCTCATAGGAGAGAAAGGAAAAATTAGCAGCCGGGCTCAAGCGATATTGGAAACGAAAGAGAGCATCGAAGATGGGCTAGTCATAAGTGCTCCTTAGTGGGTTTAAGGGGAGGTTGTAAGCTGTTTTGGGTCAAAAAGTGGAATTTTAGATTTTATGTTATTTTGATAGCCCGAAGTCCAATTTATAATGTACAGTACATATGCTTATTTGCTGAAAATGTTAACTAAACGCCATTTATAGGTCACTAGCTGAAGTACCCGTGCTTCGCTACGCGTCATAAATAAATTAAAATGTGAAAGTGACAGTTAAAACAGGGGATAGGCGAGGCGCTGCGCAGAGGGATATTAAGGAAGGAACATTTTGTCCAACTACACCGTTCGGCGTTGACCGTGTTTTATAGCACAAATTTAGGTTTTACTCGCTAACCGTTGGAGATACCTTTCGGATAGAAAATGTAATTTTAAACCTCGTATATGCCATCAAAAATTTGCTATTTCTTAGCGTTCACTTTTTATTTGAAATGGAAATATGAAAGTTTGAAACCAAAGGGCGTAGTGACGTCACTAAAATGGTCGCCATAGTGCAAAGTATGGAAATCAAAAGTAGCCTATATGTTAACCAGTTAAATCAGCTACTTTCATGTAAAATTCATGTAAGTCGGACCAGTGGTTCTTGCGTGATTGAGTAATACACAGACACACACTCTCATTTTTAGCCTCGCTTCGCTCGCGTCATAGTCGTGTCATATTGTTATTCAATGACATGCAGGTTTAACCCCGTTAACACCCCTTTAGAACCTGAATATCCAAAAATCCCTCCTTAGTAGACATTTTCGACACACAACAAACATATCCCCTTCTTCTAACTTCAATAGTTTTGATTGGTCGATGAGAGTGAACATCCAAAAATCCTTCCTTAGTGGACGTTTTTATTCCAGAATTTCACCCCTCCCCATATGCCTCTTAAATTGGATTTATGAAAAAAAAAGGTCGAACATCTACTTATTTTAATTATTTATTCATTTATTAATTTTTAAGGTGATTTGAACTCGGAGAAAATCAAACTCCTCGTCTATGTCGTTTAAGAGATACACGCTCCGTTCGGAATCTTTCAACCCCCACTTTTCAACCCTTTCACCTCATAATATACACCACATCGAAAAACCATTAGACACATGTCTTCTTATTTTTAATGATGAGTCAGCTTATTTTAAATGATTAGTATATATGCCAAGTATCACATCCCCAAATGAAACCACTCATGAGATATTGTTATTCAATGAAATGCACGTTTACCCCCTTAACACCTCATTAGAACCTGAATATCCAAAACTCTTTCCTTAGTGGACGTTTTCGACATACCACGAACTTATCCCCAAAATTTCATGTTTCTAACTTCAATAATTTTTGCTGGGCGATGATGAGTGGGTGAGTCAGTCAGGACAGTTTCTTTCATTAATAATTGAGAATTTCACCCCTCCCCAAGAACCCCTTAAATTGGATTTATGAAAAAAAAACGGTCGAACACCTATTTACTTATTTAAAGCTGTTTTCCCCCTGAGTTTGATAAGTGAGTAAGTAAGTCAATCAGTTAGGACACCTTATTTCCTGTCCCCCCCCCCCGAATTTCACTCCTCCCCATGGGCCCCTTAAATTGGATTTATGAAGAAATGGTCGAACACCTATTTACTTATTTTTAAGCTGCTTTTTCCGCTGAATTTCAAACTTATCGCCTATGTTGAATAAGAGATACAGTACACGCTCCGTTAAGAATCCTTCAACCCCCAATTTTCTCCCCTTTCACCTCATAATATACACCATATCGATAAACCCTTAGACATATGTCTGCTTATTTTAAATGATTAGTTTGTATGCCGAATATCACATCCCCAAATGAAACAACTCGTGAGATATTGTTATTCAATGAAATGCAAGTTTAACCCCCTTAACACCCCTTCAGAACATGAATATCCAAAAATCCATCCTTAGTGGACTTTTTCGACAAACAACGAACATATCCCCAAAATTTCAAGTTTCTAACTGCAATAGGTTTGCTGGGGGGGATGATGAGTGAATATCCAAAAATCCTTCCTTAGTGGACTTCTTTCCCCAGAATTTCATCCCTCTCCATGAGCCCCTTAAATTGGATTATGAAAAATCGATCGAACACCTATCTACTACTTTTTCAATCTGATTTTTCTCCCTGAGATTCTTACTTTTTGCCTCTGTCTTTTAAGAGATACTTGCTCCGTTAAGAATCCTTCAACACTCACTTTTCACACATACACCTCATAATATACACCACATCGAAAAACCCTCAGACATGTGTCTTCTTATTCTTAATGATGAGTTTATATGCCTAGTATCCCATCCCAAAGGAAATCATTCGGGAGATATTGTTATTCAATTAAATGCAAGTCTACCCCCTTAACACCCCTTTAGAACCTAAATATCCAAAATTCCTTCCTTAGTGGACGTTTTCAACATACAACGAACATAGCCCCTTAATGTCATGTTTCTAACTTCAATAATTGTCGCTGGGGGATGATGAGTGAGTAAGTCAGGACATTTTCTTTCAATTATTTTTCAGAATTTCACCCCTCTCATGAACCCCTTAAATTGGATTTATGAAAAAAAACGGTCGAACACCTATTTACTTATTTTAGAGCTCTTCTTCCCCCCTGAGTTTGATGAGTGAGTGAGTTAGGACACTTTCTTTCCTGTTTTCCCCCCAGAATTTCACCTCTCTCCAAGGGCCCCTTAAATTGGATTTATGAAAAAACGGTCGAACACCTATTTACTTATATTTTAAGCTGTTTTTTCCCGCCGAATTTCAAACTTCTCGCCTATGTCGTTTAAGAGATACACGCTCCGTTAAGAATCCCTCAACCCCCAATTTTCACCCCTTTCACCTCGTAATATACACCTCATCGATAAACCCTTAGACATATGTCTGATTCTTTTAATGATTAGCTTATATACCGAATATCACATCCCCAAAGAAACAACTCATGAGATATCGTTATTCAATGAAATGCACGTTACCCCCTTAACACCTCTTTAAAACCCGAATAACAAAAATCATTCATTAGTTGACGTTTTCGATATACAGCGAACATATTCCCAAAATTTCATGTTTCTAACTTTAATAGTTTTCGCTGGGCGTGACGAGTGAGTGAGTCAGACAGGACATTTTCTTTCAATTATTTTTACCAGAATATCACCCCTCCCCATGGGCCCCTTAAATTGGATTGATGAAAAAACGCTCGAACACCTATTAACTTATTTTTTAAGCTGTCTTTTTCCCCTGAGTTTGATAATTGAGTGAGTTAGTCAGTCAGTTAGGACACTTTCTCTCCTTTTTCCCCCCATAATTTCACCCCACCCCATTGGCTCCTTAAATTAATTTATGAAAAAAATGTGGAACACCGACTTACTTATTTTTTAAGCTGATTTTTTTTCGCCGAGTTTCAAATTTCTCGCCTATGTCGTTTAGGAGATAGGCCTACACGCTTCGTTAGGAATCCTTCAACCCCCAATTTTCACCCCTTTTACCTCATAATAATACACCACATCGAAAAACCCTTAGACACATGTCTGCTTATTTTTAATGATTAGTTTATATGCCGAGTATCACATCCACAAATGAAACCACTCGTGAGATATTGTTATTCAATAAAATGCAGGTTTAACCCCCTTAAGACCCCTTTAGAGCCTGAATATTCAAAAATCCTCCCTTAGTGTATGGTTTTGACATACAACGAACATATCCCGAAAATGACATGTTTCCAACTTCAATATTTTTGGCTGGGCGATGATGAGTGGGTGAGTGAGTCAGGACATTTTCTTTCAATTTTTTTCTTCAGATTTTCACCCCTCCCGATGAACCCCTAAATTTGGGTTATCAAAAAAACTGTCGAACACATATAAGTTATACTTATTTTTAAGCAGTTTTTCCCCCTGAGTTTGAAGAGCGAGTGACTCAATCGGTTGTTTTTTTTTTTACACAGAATTTCACCCCTCGCCATAGGCCCCTTAAATTGGATTTATGAAAAAAAAACGGTCAAACACCTATTTACTTATTTTTTATGCTGATTTTTTCCCGCTGAGTTTCAAACTCCTCGCCTTTGTCCTTTATGAGATACAGGCTCCGTTAGGAATCTTTCAACCCCCACTTTTCACCCCTTTCACCTCATAATATACACCACATCGAAAAACCCTCAGACACATGTCTTCTTATTTTTAATGATGAGTTTATATGCCGAGTATCACATCCCCCAGTGAAACCAATCGGGAGATATTGCTATTCGATGAAATGCAGGTCTACCCCCTTAACACCCCTTTAGAACCTGAATATCCAAAAATCCTTTCTTAGTGGGCGTTTGCAGCCCTTGAGTAAGCTGCATACCAAATTGCATTCCAATCCGTTGGGTGGGTTCTGAGATTTCATGATGAATGTGTGAGTGAGTGAGTGAGTGAGTGAGTGGTATTTGACAAATATCTAGTAGATAGTGTCAAGTCTTTGTTATGCTATACTCGGTTGACAGTGCTGTGTGAGCAGTTGAGTAACTAACGGGATTTCAAGTAAAGATCCTCATTTTCGATACCGGTAGTGCAGAGCGCAACTGGCATCCAGACGGCCGTGTCTCGACTTGAGCTATGTTGCCATGGAAACTATCTGCCTTGCCATTCCTTCATGAGTATATTTTATGATTTGATTAGCCTGTTTTTGAGTGAAAAAGGGCCGAAATCAGAAGAATGAGAAAGACTATCGAAAATTCATGTAGCCAGCGGTTCCTTCTGGGTCCTAAACTATGTGTATGCAAAATATGGTTGAGATTGGTGGAACGGTGTAGATTTGTATACGGAACCAACATATATACATACATACATACATACATACAGACTTTCACTTTTATATATTAGATTTAAAGCCACCCCCCCCCCCCCCCCCTCCTTGAAGATCTGTTCCTGAGAATTGGCATATTTTCTCCTCCTCATTCTTCTTCTCCTGCTCGTCCTTCTCCTTCTTCTGCTCCTCCTCCTCCTTCTTCTCTTTCTCCTTCTCCTCCTTCTTCTCTTTCTCCTGCTCCTGCTCCTCCTCCTTCTCCTTCTCCTGCTCCTTCTTCTCTTTCTCCTCCTACTTCTCTTTCTCCTGCTCCTCCTCCTTCTCCTTCTTCTATTTCTCCATCTCTTCCTTCTTCTTTTTCTCCTCCTTCTCCTCCTTCTTCTACTTCTCCTCCTCCTTCTTCTCTTTCTCCTTCCTTTCCTCCTTCTCCTTCTTCTCCTGCTCCTTCTTCTCCTCCTCCTGCTCCTTCTTCTCTTTATCCTTCTCCTCCTTATCCTCTCCTCCTAAACCTCCTCCTCCTGCTCCTTTTTCCCTTTCTCCTTCTACTCCTCCTTCGTCTCCATCTCCTTCTTCTCTTTCTCCTTCTCCTCATTCTTCTTCTGCTCCTTCTTCTCTTTCTTCTTCTCCTCCTCCTTCTTCTCTTTCTCCTGCTGCTCCTTCTCCTCCTCCTTCTTCTCCTGCTCCTTCCTCTCTTTCTCCTTCTCCTTCTTCTCCTGATCATTTTCCTCTTCCTCCTGCTCCTTCTTCTCTTTCCCCTTCTCCTGCTCCTCCCTCTCCTCCTTCTCCTCCTCCTTCTTATCCTCTTTCTCCATCTTTTCTCTCTCTAAATATGCTAGGAAGTTAAAAAGAAACCAGAAGAGGGACAGAGAAGATGAAGACAACCCAGGTGATCCTGAATATGGGCCTGGTGCACATTAAGATAACACATCTTGAAGAGCATTTTTCTTCACTTTTGATTTTTTCGAGGCAAATGTTCCTTTTTCTCAGGAAGTATTAACAATAGCGCTCTGAATTTTTGTTCAGTAATTCAATATGATCAACTAAAGGATTGTATGTTTTCCTGCGATTTTATCATTAATAGGAAAAATAATATTTTATGTTTTCGTAGAGAAAAAAGTTGAAAAATTTAACCTCTTAAAAAACAATTATTTACAAACATACACATTTCCAAAAACAACCCTTTAAAGATAAAATATAGATCTAAATATCTGTAAGGTTTTGTTTCAATAGGTTAAATACTTAATGAGAAAAAGGAACATGAAAATGACAAATTTAACATGGCGGAGATAGGGTTTACAACCTCCTCTTAAATCAACAATAAGTAAACACGACGAGCAGACTAATCGTACGTCATATTATTGCCTGCGCGCCAGAAGCGGCGGAGCGGGGTTTGGGCTGTACGCATGCACAGTATGACTATTCCTGACCTAAATATATTGACCGTCAGTTACTGCTACGTCACACATTGTGCCTGTTGTTTATCCAGCATTAAGTGAGTAGTCTGTGACTGGAGGTCCCTTTCCACTATTCCCATTTGCAGAGTACAGACTACAAATTAAAAAAAAAAAAAGAAAGAAGACGTGAATGAGTGAAGCTGGCAGTGACCGACTTGATATTTTTTGAATGGACAGTATGCAGTACGCGGGAAGGCGTCTGAAGTTCGAACCCAGCTAACTTCACCTGTCGCTAATGCATTGTTGTGGAGCATAACAAAACGAAGTTATGACGTCCGGAATGGAACCACCTACGGAGAGGTGTTTTCCGAAAAATCCATCTTGCGGCAATCACTTGGTTGGAAGCCGTTTTACAGTATGTAATAAGTCTGGCAACAATGTTTCTCAAGAGTTGCATATCAAAACACGGAATACAGTTGGACGGGTTCCCTCCCACTTCGCGATACCGGCCTGTGTGACCTTCATCAGGATACCACCTGCCTACATGTCTATTACGTGTTATCTTGTTTACATTTACTATCCAAGTATAATAATTAATCTCATATCATTTACTTCCGGGTTAGGGAACAATACCGACCACCTCGTGATGCAGCGCCTTGCGTTGGCTGACACCCCGGAAGTCCGGGTTCGATTCCCGGCTCTGCCAATAAATTTTAGTTACTGTGTGCGGGCTGGAACGGGGTATACGGAACCTCTTGAGACAAAACGGGGAAGAGGAGGGTCTCATTTCCACTTCTGACATTGTTGAGGTGGTTTTGTGCAGTTTCCCACTTCTTCTCTACGCAAATGCTGGGATGATTCCTAACTATAGGCCACGACCCCGAATTTAAAAATACACACACCATCACAGCCTCCACAATAGCACAGGTTATCACACACATTATACCCACAATCCCTAAAATACACGGGGCTATATAACCGCGATGCCGCAGGCCCTAGTGCAAGCAACATCAACAACAACAGGGAACAACACCCACTACAACTTGGGTAATCAATTTGACCAACTGAAAATCATTAAAATATATTTTCTCAGATTTTTGAAGTTTAGACACAAAACCTCTTTGTCACGTCTCATCTTATGTTAATTGTGTTTACGCACAATACAAGTGTTGTTGCTGAATGTGACGTACTTTCCCTCTTGTTTTCTCGTGAACTATACAGTACACTTTTAAGATACGTATTTCAGGTCTACCCGGTGTAGGGTTGTGACCCAGCTCGATATCAGTACTGCCGTAAAACACGCTGTGGGAGGTCGCTTTACTAAAGTCTCTTCTGATTTCTCGAGTGCACTATAAACTGGTCTGTTTGTTCTCCGCACCGAGTGATTTCTCCTGTGAACTGTAAACTCCGTCTCGGGCACATCCTACATCTCCAGCACTCGCTCGGCGCATTCAAGAGAGAGAAAGTTGAATTTTAGCACCTGACCACTTCTTTTGAAAGCTAGACTTAATGTTCAGCATTTTCCATGAAATCTTCGCCAGCATATAGTAACTTGACATCAGTTTTCTCTCACTTGATACAATGAAATGGTCATGGATAAGTTGTCTCATACAGAATACTGACAAGGGAAGTATCTGTTCGAAACCCATCATACAACTTTGTGGACGCAATTGTTGTACGATAACAGGACAACGTGCCGAAAATCTGCCTCCAGATTCAACTGCAAGGCTACGAAATCGTACCGGACATCCTGGTACGCAGGCATGACGATTGGCGGAACTGGACATCTCTACGGCACTCGGAGAATGCTGATGCTTCCCACCGGTCTTGAGTGCCTTGGCCGTCAGGGCTGTCCCTTCCAACATGTACGGTACACGCTACTTCCCATTGATTTACATGAGAGTTTCACCACATGATTTCAGAGCTTTGCAGTTCAAACTGGTGGCTAATTTTCCGCACGTTGTCCTCTTATAGTACAACGGTTGCGTCCACAAAGTTTCAAGATAGGTTTCCACCTGTCTTACCTGATACTTCCCTTGTGAGTAAGATTGACCAGCTTTTTTAAAATCATTTTAAATGATCTTGTCGACTTTGTCATTACGCGTTACGTTACGGTGACGGGACGAAATGTACCTAGATGCACTGAGGTGTGTGACGTCATAGTACCGCTTGGTGCATGTGTTTCCCGACAATCTCTACTTCGTTAGTATGAGACAAAAATCCCCGATTCTTGGATGTCACGGGTAATCTCGAGAACGACTGGATGGATTTTGATGCGGTTTTCACCATCCTGTAAAGGATATCTCGAGGAAAGATTCTGAACAAAATAATTTATGTATTATGAAAGGAAGCCAAGCAGTAACGATTTCTGTGAAAGAGTCGAAAACAAACTTGGCGTCCGTGCGCTTCTTAAGCTTACGCTGGGCAAACCGTTAAAAATATCAATATACTATGAGCGTAAGAATGAAATGTTCTACAAAAAATCCTTGAGAGCATATCTTCAATACATCGCCCACTATAAATGTTTTTAGACTGGATGGAAGGGGCAAGTCATCCACTCATCGCCCTCCGCGCGCTTGACCTTGCTTTGCCCTTGGTTTGCACTTGCCGTTCACGAGTAATTTGAAACATGGTAAAGTATTATAAAGCAAGATAAGTATTATGCAGATAACATTCTAACATGTCAAGAGTGTTTGGCTTCCTGCGAAGCGAGAAGCCTCCAGCCTTTCTAGCACTTTTCAGCATTTGTAGCATTTAATATGATACAAAGTCCAGTCTTTCAGACTGACTGTCACTTTTTATAAAGGTAAATTGTGTTTCCCCAATCAGATATCTTGACATGTTTAGAAAGTAAACATCCCCTTCCATAATCAAATAGGCCTACTCTAATTACAATCAATTGAGCCTATCATCTATGATCTACAATCTATACTGAAACCAGATGGCAGTTATTCGAGCCGAAAGACATGAGAGACAAGCTAGTACTCAGAAAGGTGCAGTGATTTTTTTTCTAAAAATAATTTAAGGGGTACTCTCAGTTGTCCAGTAGTCGACAAAACAACACGATCTTGCAATTTTCGGCAATTTTCAAAGTCTGGTCATTGTTTGAGTTCGAATTATTAACTTTTAGCTTTTTCGATGCCTGGGTAGATGTTAAATAGTTGCTTATTTTCTTCATCCTCCAAAACTAACCTCACGCACAAAATAACAACCTACCCCACCTCCAAACACTAGCCTACGTGCTTATAAGAACGGAGTGCCGAGTTGCCGACCAAAAGAAACTGATTCGATAGATCGATTTAAATCGACGATTACTCGTACTTTCAAATCGGACGTTCTATTTGCCGGACTAGATACAAATGTACCAATATTTGTTTTTAAACAGTTTTCAAATGTTTAAGGGGTTCCCCTGAAATAATAATAATAATAATAATATCGTATGGCCTTGGGTGCCGGGTGCAAGCTTTGCTAATTGACACCCAGAGGGCAGCTTGCGTATCGAATTTCATGCTCCTTGGAGCGCTATGAATGTCAAGGAGCTTAGATAAAAATCTAAGCTCCTTGACATTCATAGCGCTTTCTAGTAGAGAAATTAGGAACTTTGTGTTGGCGGAAAATCCCAAGATTAATTTAGCCATTATGAACACGGCCTACTGAATTCAAATGGGTTCATTAACATGCCAACAACGTATGACATGCGTGTCGTATTTTTTGTCGCCTTTCAAAAATCACTTACCATGGCCAGGAGCGAACCTGCAATCTTGGGGTTGGTAGTCCGACACCATAACCACTCACCCACCGTAGCAATAAAAGCACTGGAAAGGTGTAAGGCAAGGCTGCAACGTATCACAGGTACTTGTCAATCCATACATTGAACAAGCAATGAAGGACATAAGAGAAAAATTTAAAGTAGGAGTAACGATTCAAGGAGAAATAATTTCAACTTTGAGATTTACTGGTGACATTGTCATCTTAATCAATTCATCAGAGAATCAACAATTAATGTAAAACAAAATTACTGGAATGCAGCTGAAAACATTCAGAAACAAATATTGAAGTTACTTTGGCAGGTGAAAAGATAAAGAGAGTAGGAGACTTCTGTTACTTAGTTAGTAAAATGACCAGTGTTGGACTAAGCAAAGAATACATAAAAAGTAGGTTGGCTCAGGCAAGGAGAGTATTTCTTAAGAAAAGGAATCTGTTGATATCGAATATAGATTTCGGTATTAGAAAGAAATTTTTGAAAGCTTTTGTCTGGGGCGTGGCATTCTATGGAAGTGAAACTTGAACTGTTGGTGCAGCAGAAAAGAGAAGATTTTCTGTACATTTTCAACAAGAGAAAAAAAAAAGACCGTGCATTGTCATATAACACGCGTTTATACATGAAAATGCTTTGAATTTTGATTTCGGTATTAAATGTGGAGTGAAATTGAATCAGAATGAAATTCAATATGGAATGACAACACATCTTCAACTTGAACTGAAAATAAGTGTTAGACTCGGAATGAACTTGAAATGTGACGTAGAAGTAAATTTGCAACTATAAATGAAATTGAATGAACTAAATGTCATAGGGTCAAGAATGCAGAAGCAAATACCTTCCAGTTCCCTAACAAATTAATTTATACCTCTTTAATTTGTCACAAAATGTGTCCATAATCAAAAGCAACATTCATGTCTCTGACCACGGCGGGTAGCTGCAGCAAGTCCGGAAATCTGAGGTTCGATTCCCGACATTTAAATTGGTTATTTTGAGTGTGGTCTTCCCCGAGTTTTACCACACTCCCACGGTGGGTGAGTGGTTATCGTGTCGGTCTACCAGCCCCAAGCTTGCAGGCTCACTCCTGGCCATGGTAAGTGATTTTTGCAAGGCGTCAAAAATCACGACATGCATGTCATACGTTGTTGGCATGTTAAAGAACCCATTTAATTCAGTAGGCCGTGTTCATAATGGCAAAATTAATCTTGGGATTTTCCTCCAACACAAATGTTCCTCCTTTCTCTACTAGAAAGTGCTATAGTGTCAAGGCACTTTAGATATCTAACCTTCTTTACTTTCATAGCGCTCCAAGGAACAACGAAATTCGACATGCAAGCTGCCCTATGGGCGTCAAATAACAAAGCTTGCACCTGGCATCCGAGGCCATACGATATTAATATCACCACACTCCCTAAAGGCAAATGCCGGGTGAGAACTTTATTTCAAATCATGGGGCACCTACCCCATTCTCAACCCTAATAACTACAGTTACACACTCTATCACAGTCACCACAAATACATAAGTTATCAGACAAGTTCAAGTACAAGTACGAGTACATGAGGCTCATGACTCAGGAGTCCCAAGACCCTGACAAATCTATCCTCATTGACAGTTGTGTTGGGTTGCCCTGATCCTGAAAGCAGAACACGTCTCTAAAAGTAGATGCAGTGAATCAGTCATCAAGGAACTGCTATTTCAGCGGTTATATCGACTGTGTTATCGGATCGCCACTGGTTTGACTTCATTCTGCGCTATAAATGCCGCTATTCGTTTCTTCCAACACGTTAACTCTGTCTCCGACCATGACTTACGAGCGAGTGGAACCACATTCGAGCCCGCGACTGATAGCTTGATTCAAGAGCCGTCAATACAGACAAATGAGATTCACGAATAATCTCTAAGCTCACAATAAGAATTGTTCTTGTTCATGAGTGGAATCTCATAACTAGGGTTTAAGACCTAAAGAAGTTCAAAATATGCAAGCAAATATGCCATAAAAACTAGCTAAATATGACCTAAAAATTATAAAATATGACCTAAAACATGACATTTCATTGTTTGCTAATTGCTTCTCTGCTAAATATATCTACTGGAGTGACATTCTATTGAAAGGTGGAAGCACATTATCGTCATGTTCCGTGACCTCATGCGTACAGTGTCGCAATCTAATTAGTCCAGAAAGATGTGCTAAAAGATGTATGTAGACGAGCGCCTTCTTGGAATCAGGTCTTCTAAACCGGCTACCTGCCTGTTCCGGGAAAAGAAAGAAATCCTGTGTTTGAAACTCGACGTACCTTGTTAACGACGCCTCAATTTAAACAAAAATGCTGAAATTATAACCAAATATGACCTTATATCACTAAAATATGACCTTATATCACTAAAATATGACCTTATATCACTAAAATATGACCAAATATGACTAAATCAATAAAATAGCCGCAATATGCATTTATAGGCAACATGAAATTGCTTTAAACGAGGTCATGGACCCGCCATTGAAACTTAATTTTCAGATTTCGGGTAAAATGAGCTCAGGAAAAAAATATGACTTTTCCTTAACATCCGAACCTTACTCATAACTTAGGTTAATATGAATTTGATGTTGTGCTGGAAGTATAACAAAAATCAGCCTGGACAGTCCAGCGTGGAAAGAACACGTAGTTTCCATGGCAACACGTTCAAGCGCTCTTAGATTGCCCTCTCAAACCCGGCCGAAGTCGTCGGAGTTTTAAAGAGCGTTAAAGATCCCTCAGTATGCCTTCCTTCGGAGGGGAAGTAAAGCCGGTGGTCCCATGTCATAGATTGATGGCATGTAAAAGAAACTTCCACAAATTACACTTGTGTGAAGCTAAATTATAGGTTAGATTTAACTAACGCTCTTTAGTTCCAAAGTTCGTCGCAGGAGCTGACTGCGGTGGCATCTAGTAACCAAGTTGATAACTCGTTGTCGTTGACGGTTGCGTTTGTTAGCTAAAGTATGAACTACTTGAAAATTGAATGTCTGCAGTCCTTACTTGAATTTTAAAAAATCCTCTCGGTACACCGGAAAGCGGAGGTAGATTTCACCGGGCAAACTAGGGGATAGGCTATAATAGGCAAAATATGCAGGTTTTCGTAGAAGGATCATTTATTGTGAGAAAGTATTTTACAATTGGAGCTTAATTACTTATTTCTTTCGTCTTTCTATGCATATTTTTAACATTTTTTTGTTTTGTTTTATAGGGACGGTAACCTTCTTGTCATCTGGGGTCCATTTTTTTATTATACTTGTGATCACACTGTCCTTACGCAAGGTTTCGAACTGATGTGTAAACTATCTAACAATCTGTTATTTCTTCACGCAAAATTGTATCTCCCTCAGAGATGTTGGTTGGTTCCTCAGTTTGGGGTCTGCGACAACGCAGTCATGTAACCCCGTGTACTTTGTGTGTGTGTAGAATCAGTCTGATAATCGGTGTTAATTGTGATGGCTGTAATAGTCTGTAATTCAGGTAAGGACTGAAGACGGTCAATTTCAAGTAGTCGTTCCTAATTTTGGTACCAAATACTACCGTCAACGACACTTAGCTGTGAACTTGACAACTAGATGCCACGGCAACCTCCAACTTGCAACGAACGTTGGACTTCCCCTCCGAAGGAAAGCATACTAAGGGATTTTTAGTGCTCTTAGAAAATCCGACAACTTGGGCCGGCTTTGTACTCGCGACCTTTGGCATAGAAGTTCAGCATGCTACCAGTTACGTCACCGAATCCGCTTCCCAGAGAGTCAGATGGAAAACTGAATGTGATCTCGTGCAATGGCGTTGTCATGGCAACCTCTGATAGCTTATCCCTCATCAATTTAGAAGCGTTGTCATGGTAACTTCTGATGGACTTGGCATTTCCTTCTAATTCCGAAATCATTTTTCTCATCCCTTGGCGTAATGGTGGGTCATATAAAAATTCTTTCAGGCAAAAGTTTTAGGTAATTTTTCTCGGAATATTGTCCATTTTGTACGGTTTAAATATTGTTCCTATTAAGAGAGATATGATTAATGTTTCCCGAAAACCCCACTTTTTCCCACCCCTTTGGTCAACGGTTGGTGCTATCTAAAAACTTTTCAAACATAAATTTTTGGGCCTTATCCGACACATAGTATGAACATAGAATGGATTCGATATTTTACATATTAACAGAGTTATAGCGATATTTCACATTTTCGAAAAAAAAAAGCCCCCCATTTTCACCCACTTCGACCGATTTTGCCCAGTAACGAACTCGACCGAGACTTTAAAGGGATACATATTATGTAAAAAAAAAGTCCTCTCGGCACGCTGGAAGTCGGAGGTAGATTTCACCGGACAAACTTGGGGCTAGGCGAAAATAGGCAAAATATGCAGGTTTTCGTAGAAGGATCAGACCTCATTTATTGCGAGAAAGTATTTTATAATTGGAGCTTAATTAACTTTGTTTTTCGTCATTTTATGCATATTTTAACCATTTTATTGTCTTATGGGGACGGTAACCTTCTTGTCATTTGGGGTCCATTTTTATACTTGTGGTCACATTGTCCTTATGCAAGGTTTCGACACTGATGTGTAACTATGTAACGGTATGTTACTTCTTCACGCAAAATTATATCTCCCGCAGAGATTTTGGTTGGTTCCTCAGTTTAGGGGCTGCGACAACGCGGTCATGTAACCCCGTGTACTTTGGGTGAGTGTAGAATCTTTCTGATAAACGGTGTGAATTGTGATGGCTCTATTAGTCTGTAATTCAGGTAAGGACTGCAGACGGTCAATTTCAAGCAGTAGTTCCTAATGTTGCTACCAAATACTACCGTCAACGACACCTAGCTGTGAACTTGGCTACTAGATGCAACCGCAACCAGCAACTCGCAACGAACGTTGAAACTTCCCCTCCAAAGGAAAGCATAGTGAGGGATTTTTAGCGCTCTTAGAAAATCCGACGACTTCGGCTGGCTTTGAACACGCGACCTTGGGCATTGAAGTTCAGCATGCTACCAGTTCCGTCACCGAAGCCGCTTCACACTTAGATGGAAATCTGAATCTGATCTCGTGCAAGTGCGTTGTCATGGCAACGTCCGATGGCTCATCCCTTATCAATTTAGTAGTGTTGCCATGGCAACCTCTGATAGCTCTTGGCATTTTCTTATAATTCCGAAATCATTTTTCTCATCCCTTGGCGTAATGGTGGGTCATATCAAAAATTCTTTCAGACAAAAGGTTTAGGTAATTATTAGGGGAATATTGTCCATTTTGTACGGTTTTGATATTGTGCCTATTAAGAGAGATATGATTAATGTTTCCCGAAAAACCCACTTTTTCCCAACCCTTTGGTCAATGGTTGGTGCTATAAAAAACTCTTCAAACATAAATGTTTGTGCTTTATCCGACACATAGTATGAACTGTGAACGGATTCGATATTTCATATATTAAGAGAGTTATAGCTATATTTCACGTTTTCGAAAATAGCCCTCCATTTTCACCCCCTTCGACCGATTTAGCCCAGTAACGAACTTGACCGAGATTTTATAGGTATACATATTCGGTAAAAAATTCAAAGTGATTGGTGCAAAATTACGGCAGTTATCGTGTCCTCAAGAAACTGATATGCATATACAGTGTGGTCCACCCGCCCCTTATTATTTAGTTTTATGAAACCCAACTAACATCGCATTTCTCCCGATGGTCGATATTGCTCTGCGCTCTGACTGTGTGACAGCAATGTAATTGGGTCATGAGTCTAGCAAAGAAAAACCGACCTTAAACTTTTCCCCGCCAAATAATATGGCCCATTCTACTAACATATGACTTACTGCTCCTTGAAATAACACACATACACGTAATACGATCCAATTAATAGCTTACGCCACGTGATCTGTAATAGTAGAAAGTTAAATCAACACCATAAACCGTGATTGAAGACTTTGAGATGGACTTAAACGTTTGAGGTGGGACGGCTACAGAACTACAGCACGTTTAGCGTGCGGTATCTTCCATGAGTTGATGGCTGAGAGGGAGAGTTGGTCACTAGTCGTGGCCGAGTGAGGTGCGTGTGAGCGCGCTGTGTGACCGCATTGGAAGAGTGTACATTTTCTAATACCGGTGCTTCCGATAGTTCCACGGGTGAACTGACCTTCCGTGTGTCATTCGGACAATACTTTTTCAAGTAGTGTTCCAGATAGGACAACAAAACCAGGAAACCCAGAAAACCCCCCTGAAAATCATGTCCGGATACCAGAGGAAAAATACCGTACGCTGCCAATGGGACAAGCAGAGTTCTCGCGCCACACCAGGAGAAATTCACCGCTGGATTAGCGATACTCTCCGGTTGACTGTCGACCAAGTAGAAGCCATCCAGTTAAATGCACAAGAAAAAACCATGTACATCAAGGTAATCAGCATATCTACTTATCAGAAATTGTTAAATAATTTTGCAGATCCTATTAAATTTCAGTATGACTCAGGCGAAATGACTAATGTTAAGCTCTCCCCAGCGGATTCCAATTTTACCACAGTGCGTATATTTAATGTCCCACTTGAAGTTCCACCTGAAATTTTCAAATCCGTCCTGTCGAAATATGGCACTGTGAGTGAAGTCAGGAAAGAACAATGGTCCTCTGCTTATCAGTTCCCGGTGTATAATGGAATACGCGCAGTCACTATGGAAATAAAACAAGATATCCCCTCCACTGAGACTTTTGGTGGCCATTCTGGCTACCTATCTTATAATGGACAGAAACAGACCTGTTTAACTTGCAATGCTAACACACATCTACGTATCAACTGCCCACAGAAAATGATTCCCCTCGGTATAACTCCTACACAACAACGACGTGTTCAATACTCGGAAGTCGTGACACAGCAAACGTCACATGAACACATGTTTATTGATCAGTCAGCTGGGACAACACCAGCAGTGGCCTCTGATTCACACGACGCAGAACTGGTACCTTACACTGACCAGCTCAGCGAGTCACAGAGTGCCCCTGTGCTATCGGCAACATGTATCGCAGCCTTAGAACCAATTATGCCGCCACTACAGGCTGCCACAGAAATTTTGTCTTCACTGCCCCCACCTTCTCTGGTACCTACCGACTCACCAAAGCAGGTTGATCGGGGATCCGAGAACGTATCTAAAAAGATAAAAACAAATGCCTCGATTGCCGTACCAGCCCAGAAGAATCAAACTGGCTCTACAAACGTTCCCGCAGCTGTGAAAAAGAGACAAAATCTTCATTCTACGTCATCTAGGGACCCACGAACGCTCTCAAACGCTGACAGCCGGCCTATGAATGGCAATCATAAGGAACTATCTCAACCTAATTTGACATAGTGCACCAGGATAATTCTCACCTGTGTCTTCTTTCGAGTCCACCTTCCAGTATGTCTAGCACAGCTTTTATACTTCTCTTAATGGCGCAATTTCTCACTGTGGCCACTGTGAATATCAATGTAATAGAATGCCCTCTGAAATTTCAACTGTTGGAGAGATTCCTTCGAGATGCAGACATTGATATTGCCTTCATTCAAGAAGTTGCCATACCGTGTTTACCCATATCTGCCTTCTACAAACAATACATCAATACCGGTAATACGAATAGAGGGACCGGATTCCTCATAAGACATGATATCCCACTCGAAGGTGTGCTATGTCATCCATCAGGACGCATAATATCTGGACACATAAACAATACCACCCTGATAAATGTATATGCCCCATCCGGGTCCAATAAACGTGTGGAACGGAAAATGTTCTTTGAACAGAGTATACTGCCTCATCTGCACGACGTTAAGGAAAAACTTATTCTTGCAGGGGATTTCAATTGTATTCAACGCCCAGAGGATTCCACTAGTCCATACAAAGGTGTCAACCCGGCTCTCAGGACCCTTCTTACCTCCCTACACCTCATTGATGCTGTGGATAGCTTAAGGGTGCCCCTGCCCCATTACACCTGTATAAGTCACAACTCCTCATCACGAATTGACCGCATCTACCTTTCACAGGAACTTATCCAGCCTAGACGATATGAAGTGATACCTGCCAGTTTCACTAACCATCATGCTGTCGTATGTACAATCTCTTACCCCCATCCCATATTTCACATAGGAAGAGGTTATTGGAAACTGAATTGCTCGCTGTTACTGGAGGAGGAATGCCAAGATATTTTCAGACAACACTGGACTCGATGGGTCCAACAAAAATGCAAATTTCGCGACTGCGCAGACTGGTGGGATATTTGGGTTAAACCAGGGATCCGCCGCGTCTTTAAGAACATATCCTACCAACGAGGTCGGGAAAGACGGGATACAGTTCTTCGTCAGCTCCAGCAAAGATCTGATGCTGGGGAGCGTATATATGACCAGATTCGGGAAGTTAAAACCAAGCTCCTGTCTCTACAGCAACGAACGCTCGCTCATATAAACGTGGCTTTAAAAGATCGTACAGTGCTCCCAGACGAAAGTGCAAGTGTATACCATATCGCCAAAGGACAACGCGAGCGGCAACGTAAATATATCCACCGCCTCCGCACCAGTACTGGAAGTGTTGTCACCTCCCCTGACGCTATACGTAGTGAAATATCACTATTTTATCAACGGTTCTACGCTCCGGCTCCAATTGATCCACAGCAGGTGACCCTATTGCTTTCATCTTGCAATACCCATCTGTCTCCGGACAACAAAACTCGGCTCAGCGCGGATATTACGGATGAAGAGATACACTCTGTGGTTAAGCACCTCCCAAACAACCGCTCACCTGGCATTGATGGACTGCCATATGAAATGTATAAACACTTCTGGCCTCTCATTGGCAAAGAATTTTGTCATGTCCTGCGTACCATTCTCCAACGTCGTGCTCTTTGTCGATCACATCACGAGGGTACCATAGTCCTCATACCAAAAACATCCTCTCCCATGGCAGTTGGTGACTTCCGACCAGTTACTCTGCTCTGCAGTGATTATAAAGTCCTTACCAAAGTACTTGCATGCCGATTGAAGACTGTTCTACATGATATCATTGGTGATGAACAATGTTGCAGTATTCCTGGAAGAACTCTGTTAACAAACTAAGGGATACTAAGGGACCTACACCTAAAAGCCGAAATGCTCCCCACTGAGCCAATGAGTTTTCTCACCTTGGATCTTGATAAAGCTTTCGATCGCATCAGTCATGAATACTTGTACATGGTCATGCAGCACTTTGAATTTCCTGCAATCCTTATTGACTACATTCGTATGATAAATTGTAATGCTACGTCTCGAGTGCTCGTCAACGGTTTTCTTTCCCCTCTGATTCCAATACAACGATCAGTTAGGCAAGGATGTCTCTTCTCCATGCTACTTTTTGTCATTGGCCTTGAACCCTTCATTCGGACTATCCAGGTGAAGCTACAGGGTTACAAACTGTCCACACATGTTTTTGGCATGTGCGCCTATGCTGATGACGTATCCATATTGATCCGCAATAATGAAGACATCTCCCACATCGATAGCGTCCTTCAGCTCTACCATATCGCCTCTGGAGCACAATCGAACCCCCAGAAAACTGCTTTGCTTCCGCTCAATAATAACTCAGTGATTACCCAACAGCCCTAGTTCCGATTAGTAAATGAGGTGAAAATTCTTGGCATTACCTGGAAGCAATCGATTCTGGACACGGTGCAAGCAAACTGGATTAAGGTCATTGCCAAAGTTAGGGGAGTGCTGATCCAATTTGGTCAAAGAAACCTCAATATAGTGCAACGGGTCATAGTCCTCAACGTATTTGCGCTCTCTAAAATATGGTATGTCGCACAACTTTTCCCACTTCCCAAAATGTTTGAGAGCCAATTGGCAAAATATATAGGTTGGTTTCTATGGCAAGGATTTTTGTTCCGAGTACAACGGGAACAGTTGTATCTCCCATCCCGGCAAGGCGGGCTAGGGCTAACCGCTCATGGCATGAAATGCCGTGCACTCCTCTGCAAGAACGATATCACCATTCTTTCCCAACATGACACTTTTACGATAGCGCTATACAAAGATATTCGGAACACAGCCCGTGGTTGTGAGAGAGCTTTGCCGAAGATATTTAGGGACCATCAACAGCACCTTCTGGAAACTGTTCGCCAAATGCCTTCAGGGACTGTTCCAACGACGAAAAGTATTTATAACATGTTGCGGCAAGTGGTACACTCCAAACCGCGAATCGAGGCCACCACCCTCTACGTCCATTGGCCCACTGTTTGGAAAAATTTTGGGGCTATGACCATTTCTTCTGCTGTACACTCCCGGGTTTTTATCTTCCTCAACGATCTCATCCCAACCGCTCTACGGCGATATACCATCCGTCTTGAAGCTTACCCATGGTGTACTATATGTGGTCAAACTGATACGGCGATACACCGCTTCACATCATGCACGCGAGTTGCCTCCACGTGGCTGTGGTGTAAGGGAAACGTATGTCAACTATTAAATGTGCCCACGGATGACCTTGATGACAGGAAGTTGATTCGCTTGTCGGTGACCGCCTTCCCCCAAATTAAACAGACTGCCATTGTGTGGATAATGGGCCAATATGTACACTTCGTGATGGACAATGATCAACATTTCTCATTCCTGGATCTCAGGTATCACCTGCAGAAAGAGCGTTGGAAGCTTAGTGAAAGTGGACAATTGTACGATAAATATGGACACTATCTGGACTTTCTTGTGATGTAATAGTATGGTATTTATCATATCTGAAAATTCTGTAATTCGGTAAAAAAAAAAGAGGGTTAAAGCTTGGCCGTACGTAATGGGCGAGAGCGGGTAGAATGCTGCTTCGAATCCTGTAGTAGGCATACTTTTTTGAACGAAAGCCCACATTCCATTTTAGTCGGGATGTAACTACATTGCCACATTTATTGCCTTACGACGAATTTTTGTGAAGAGTACCTTGCATTTCGCTGATTTATAAAGAGAATACGATCGAATTGGTACGTTATGCCACGTGACCTCTAATGGCAGAAAATTAAAAAGCTGGCATGAATATTACCATAACATATCGAAGTGTCGCTCCGGAGGTCCGGGTTCGATTCCCAGCTCTGCCAAGAAATGTAATACTTGTCTGAGGGCTGAAATTGGGTACACGTAGCCTCATGAAGCAAATATGAGAAGAAGTGGGTTCGATTCCCACCTCAGCCACCCTGGAAATGGTTTTCCGTGATTTCCCACTTCTACTCCGGCCAAATTCCGGGACGGATTCTATCTTAAGGCCACGCCCGCCTCCTTCCAAATCCTTAATTGCAAATACACACCTAATTACAAGCCCGAAATAACTCAGGTTATCAGACAAATTCTACACACACGCCCAAGAAAACGGGCCTAAATGACCGCGATGTTCTAGCCCCTCAAATGAAACAAAACAACAACACATCGAAGGATATTCTGATCGCCAGTGCTTGCATCAAAGTATATGTATTCCTTAGAAATTCCCATGGAATTATTAGCATACTTTCGATTTTTGCAAGAAATGAAAGTAGACTTATGAGATCTACACAGGGCCAAAAATTGTGTGTTTGTCTGTGTGTGTGGGTGACTGTGTGTCTGTGTGTGTGTGTGTGAGTGTATGTATCTGAATGTCTGCCCCCCCCCCCTTTATCAATACAAACACGGTGAAACCAAATTGAACGAAATTCGGTACAGAGGTAGAACTAGAAAAGGGCACCACAGTGTCATGTTTCATATCGCCGCCATCTTGACGGAAACGTAATGGCGGCCACCCAAATGTTCAAAGCTTAAATCAAATTACGAATAATCTAATCATCCGATCTCTGCCAAATTTTGCAATAACATATATTTATATGGCGAGCGTCTTTTGACTAAACTACAAGGTAATCAGCCGAATAGTTTGCAGATGGCGGCCATGTATGTGTGCAAATCGATTCCCCCTATCAATTCAAACACGGTGAAACCGAATTGAACGATATTTGGTACAGAGGTAGCACTAGCAAAGGACACCTCAGTGTCATGTTTTATATCGCCATCATCCTGACGGAAACGTAAAGGTGGCCACCCAAATGTTCAAAGTTTAAATCAAATTACGACTAACCTCTTCATCCGATATCTACCAAATTTTGCAACAACATATACTTGAATGGCGAGCGTCGTTTGACTGAACTGCAAGGTCATCAGCCAATTAGTTTGCAGATGGCGGCCATGTATGTGTGCAAATCGATTTCCCCTATCTTTTCAAACACGGTGAAACAGAATGGAACGAAGTTTGGTACAGAGGTAGCACTAGCAAAGGCCACCTCAGTGTCATGTTTGATATCGCCACCATCTTGACGGAAACGGTAAGGCGGCCACCCAAATGTTAAAAGGTTAAATCAAATTTCGACCAACGTAATCACTTGATCTCTACCAAATTTTTAAACAACATATCTTTTTGTGGGAAGCATCTTTTGACTGAACTACAAGATCATCAGCCCAATAGTTTGCAGATAGCGGCCATGTATGTGTGCAGATCGATTCCCCATATCAATTCAAACACGGTGATACCGAATTGAATGCTTTTTTTTACAGAGGTAGCACTAGCAAAGGGCACATCATATTCATGTATAATATCCGTATAGCACGTTGTATTTCAAGAAGCTACTACAACCGACATTCAATTGTACTCCTTGAAAAGGACAAAGGGTTATAACAATGCCCATGCATTTAGGAGAAAGTAGGCTATATGTTCTTTACCGAACATCTTGTTTTGTTATTAAATTTTAAAAAAAGTCTTAGCATATCATAAGGCCCGTATCACACGACACTCGCTGGCAAGGAAGCAGCTGTGTTCGCTGGTACAAAAATCCTGTATGGTTCTGTTCTCTTCGTCAGTACAACTGCTTGTATGACCGAAGTGTATCACTCGCTAGCATGTTGTACGCTAAGTTGTATGAAATAAAACCGAAGGGCTGGCGTTTGAGGGCATTATTTGCAGTTCATTCGCCTTATTAACGCAAAGCGGTCGCGAAACTTGCTTTAAGTAAATTAGAAAACATGCCAGGTACTGAATGAATGCATTCCAATCAATATTTAAGATCTAACTGTAACAATTGAATATTTTACCCGCTCGCTCATTCGAAGATCCCGGGTTCAAGACTATCCAACGGCAGTTTTTATTTAAATTATTTTATTATACCCTCCCTACCTCGTACAGCAAGTTTTCAACTTGGTTTTGTTCACATTATCTACGAAGACGATAGGGAAAGTTATTTTCTTGTGTCATTTAAATGGTTATTTTCCCTAAATACTGTTCAAAACCATGGATGGATACTATTCGTTATAAAAAAAATTCGTCGATTTTACTCTCCAGGCTAGGTTTTCCCACGGACTCAGCGAGGGATCCCATCATTCCCGCCTCTACGGGCAGTGTCCTGTAGCTTGAAACATCTCGTTCGGGGGCTACAACTGGGGAGGTGGAATCAGCACCTCGCCCAGGCGGCCTCACCTGCAAAGCGAACAGGGTCCTCTTGAGGGATGGGAAGGGAGGGGAAGATCGGTAGGGATAGGCAAGGAAGAGGGAAGGAGGCGGCCTTGGCCGTACGGTAGGTAACATCCCGGCATTTGCCCGAAGGCGAAGTGGGAAACCACGGAAAACCACTTTGAGGATGGCTGAGGTGGGAATCGAACCCCCTCTACTCATTTGGACCACCGAGGCTGAGTAGACCCCGTCCCAGTCCTCATACCACTTTTCAAATTTCGTGTCAGAGCCGGGAATCGAACCCAGGACGTCCGTGGTGGCAGCTAATCACGCTGACCACTACGCATCGGAGGCGACGTGATAATTAGAATTTTAATAGTTCAATATTTATCCCAGAATAATAATATGACACGTTCTGTAATTTCTGCCTTACTGCGAGGCTCAGCGGTAACGTTCTCGCTTGCTGTGCCCAAGATCGCAGGTTCGTATCCTGGCGCAGTCAGCTGGCATTTGAGGGTGCGCAAATGCTAGGGAGCCGTGCCAGTAGATTTACTGGCACGTTGATGGTCCCCTACGGAGCAAAATTCCGACACCCCGGAGTATCTAAAAGCCAGAGCAGTTAAAAAGGACGTAAAACCAATAATGTTATAATTATCTGTATTTACTGTATGTTTGGGGCAGATGACCTCGTAGTTCCGCCCCTTAAAACCTCACTAGCTAACTATTACTGTATGTGTATAGCAAGCGCTTTTCGCACAGACGCTGTTGAAAGAAATTATAGTTTCGGTCTGATGTTACTATTCGTAGATTTGTTATGTGGGTCGTCTGAGTGTGTCTGAATTTTCCTTTAAATCAAGGTGTCAAAATTTCAAACACTTGCTACCTTGAACATACAGGATACCTTGCTTTCGTTCTACAGATCATTATGTCGTCGTCCAATCTGGCTGCGTAACATCGGATAAGTACGGTCCTTTTGAGGACCAAATAAAAAATCACTCGTTGGAACAGATAGATATGCGTCCATAATACATCCACAATAAACTACATTAAGCAAGACAAAAAAGTACTAGTTCAAGGTTCGAACCTACTACAAGGCGACTTCGCTGACGCTACTATAGTAATTCTTGATTTAGCCACCATAGCTACCGGGAACCACGGCGTATTGCTGGCACGTATTGAATCTATTCGTAGACACTTCCTGCCCAAACGTAAGAAGGTGTTATTCGGAGCCCTGATTGTTTCAATCATGCATTATATTTGAGGTCATTGAAAGAACACTGCCACAATTGATTTCCACTATAATCGCGAGGATGTACTCAACGGTAAAGTTGTACAATGGACGTAAAGGAGCAGGTACGAATGTTTTTAGGATGACTGTGATATACGCGTTAGTTGGGTTGCCTTCCTCCAAAAATAATAAGGGGCTGGTGGACCACACTGTATACTGTATATACATAAATTATATATAAACTTTTGAACTGACGGTGGTTTTGGGTTCTGGGGGATGTGAAACGCGAAGATATGTCGAAATTTTCCGGAAGTCGAAACATGGTACCCATTGCAATAGTTAGCTTTCTAATGAAATCTACCTAATTCAAAGTGACTGGTGAAAAATTACGGCAGTTATCGTGTCCACAAGAACCTTATATATATACATATATACATATATACATAAATTATATATAAACATTTGAACTGACGGTGGTTTTCGGGTCTGGACGATGTGTAACGCGAAGATATGACGAAATTTTCTGGAAATCGAAGCATGGTACCCATTGCAATAGTTGGCTTTCTATTGAAATCTAACTAACAGATAACACACACTAATGCAGCCATCACAACACCGTTGTCAGACAGATTCTACACACATCCAAAGTACATGGGGGCTACATGGCCACGTTGTCGAAGCCCCTAAACTGAGGAACCAACCAGATTCCCCTCGTTGAAACTTGTTCAGCGACAAAATTCCGACACCTACCATGGCAGCAAATACAAGTGCTGAGAACCACGTCCAACCACATTTTCTAGTCTTGTTTTTCTATGATTGCTTCCTGACGTTTCGGCTGTCATTGCAGTAGACTTAATCATAGGTACGTGTTCGTGTCTCTACTCAATCTGACCGTTGGTTGTCACTCGGACGTGCTTGCTTGATCGCCATGGACGTCACGCTGCTTCATGATTGGTCCAAGCCCCAGCCAGTCACGTGGTTCGAGAACTTTCCACGCGTTGCTAAGCCTGAATCCATCTTCGAGATTGAAATTATTGGGATGCTTCACAATAGCCCATTTAAGTATCCTGTTTTGATATCAAGGAACTTTGGCAACACATTCAACCTTACTGAATTATATGGCGTGTCTCGTGACGTCAGCATGGTCAGCTGTTGTAGATGTGCAGTTTATCTGTTTAGTGTCTCGACTGTGCTCTGATATCCAGATCGAAACGCTTCTTTTTGTTTGCCATATGTATTCTTGTACTCAGGAACAAGGCACTCCTGCGTCCTGTATATACAGGGTGTAACAAAAATGAACGGCAAAAAATGGTGGACACATTCCTCACACGTAGACGAAGAAATTATGTTATATGAACATGGGTCCGGAAACGCTTTGTTTCCATGTTATACCTCGTTGTCTCCAACTCATTAAGCATGGGAAACATGCACGCTTGGTTACGTCTGGTTATGTTGCCATTATCGCAGGTGAACCGCCAGGGTTTTGTTTTACATGGCCCTGTTGACATGCAACTTAGCACATGTACATTTAGATGTTCGACAAAACATGTAGGTGGAGCACCTCCTCATTTTAGTGTTAATGTGCGTCGGCTCCTAAAATAACAGATTTGGTGACAGATGGATAGGTAGAGGTGGACCAATTGCCTGGCCTCCACGTACTCCGGACCTAAAATCACTGGACTTTTATTTGTGAGGGCATTGGAGCTCTTGTGTATCGAACCCCACTACAAGATGTTCCGAGTCTCCGTGCTCGTATTATGGAAGGCTGCGAAACCACACGCAGTACTCCAGGGATACAGCAGCGTATCCGAGATTCACTACGACGGCGGGTTGATGCGTGTATCAATGCGCACGGAAGACATATTGAACATCTTGTGAGCAAGAGTTGCATGTGATATGCTGGTACGTTCTGTTCTTGTGTGTTTCCCATGATTAATGAGTTGGAAACAATGAGGTATAACATGGAAACAAAGTGTTTCCGGAACCATGTTCATATAACATAATTTCTTCGTCTACGTGTGAGGAATGTGTCCTGCATTTTGTGCCGTACAGTTTTGTTACACCCTGTATAATGCATGTCATTTATTTCAGTCACTCTGCGCAAAACATAATTGGGCACGCTCATGTTGACCGACTGAAAAGCTTCTAAAAATAAATTTGAAACGTTTGCAAGTAAACCTCAGTTTATGATTACCATTGATTGAGTATTATGGTTTAACATAGAGCACAACAGGAGATATACCATGATATCGTGTTTACAGCGGGCTAGAAATCCGATTGGATTCTCGCATCGCATGGCGGCTGCTCATGACTGCGTGCTAGAATTAATTAATATAGCCTTGCTTTGTTGTGTGTAGATATGGGATGTCCCATTATCTCAATACTCAGATCTCATGCGTGACAGAATCTCAAGGCAATTACATTGGAGCAATCGGAGAAGTATTCCAGAACTTCATTGGCGTATTACATGATAATATAGGTACGTAAGTTCATAATCTTTAAACTGAGGCCTGAGTGCTAACAGTATGTCAAGAGTGTCAGACTGATTTAGAGGATTTTGCAGGTTCACACTCCCAGGGCTATATAATTCACAATAACAAACAAATGGCTTCAAATTTTCCCTAAACGATAACTAGAGAACTCACTTACTTCTGAACTACAGTTTAACATTATTATGCACTTGATCATTTAAAATAAAAATATTTTTGGAACATTTTCAAAACACAAAAAAATATAAAAACTGAAAAGAACAAAATATAATTAGAAATTCAACTCTCAGATAAGTAATGTTCACTTCTGTGTAATCTCCCATTCCAGATGAATAGACAGATAAACTATCACTTTATTATGTACAATAATTTAGGAGTTATATTCACCAAAGCTAAACACAACACACAGAAAACATATTTACAAAAAGATAGGCTTCGGAATGTACCCCTACCCTACCAGGCGAAGGTTTGTATTTTTCATCTTGTCCTACCTGAACTTCACGAAAATTGTGAATCTAATGGATATTGTCGTCGTCATCGCTACTACTGCCATTCTGTCTACTGTCTACTGTCACTATCACTGTTTACCTTAGACCTAAAACACGCGGTCGGATGTTTACATCAATCCCGCCGCTATCACTTTCACTTTCCTCTTTCTCATCTATTGGAGGATAAAATTCCTCATCCGAGTAAGCATCATCCTCTTCTTCACTCAAATGATTTACTTACATAGCCAGATCATCGCTGTCAACAAACTTATTTCTCCCGCTCGACGCCATTTTGCTAAATGTGTCGTAGATGTCACACGGCGCGGATGAACACAGATTTCAACAAGAAGTTCCGTGACGAACTAAAGAGCCTACTTTTCTTAAAATTTAAGATTCATGCCAATGGTAATCTATATGGATCTATCTAGAATAATGACGAAATTAAGTTGGTAATATCGACATTTCTAATAAGTTCAAAATACTGTATACCTGGCATAATGTAGCCTAATAGAGAACTACAGTTGGCAGCCCTGGTGACTGAATGCAGAATACAAAATTTGGTTGAAGTCCAACGGATAGCATGGACGTTACATGCAGTTAAACATTGGATCTAACAGCGCGTAAAATCATGTTGGCAACAATGACATACATGTATTGGTCAGAAATAATCTGAAATAATATGATCTATTGTTGTGTCAATTTTGAATGAAATCTTTTAGTTACATGCATTTTAAAATTGGACCTATCAGCAGGCTTAGAATCATGTTGGTAGCACTGACGTATAGAAGTTACTGCGAATTAATATAGAATGGCAGGTATTATACGTGTGCATGGTTTAAAGCTGTTGGCTTGCATACTTTCTGATATATGGGTATTTGGATAAAAACAATTGAGAGCATTTATTAACAGTTGGCAGCCATGGTGGCTCTTAAGAATACGCTCAGTCATATCTGTTTATGTACACATAGCACATACGAAATTTGGATGAATTCCAATTGATAGTGTAGAAGTTATATGCAATTAAAATTTGGACCTATCAGCAGGCTTATAATCATTTTGGCCACACTGCTATGTATGGCCTCCTGGAAATTAAACGGCAATATTATTATCTATATGTGTGCCAATTTTGAAATAGCTCCCATTCATACCTTCCAAGATAACCAACATGGAGCTCAAATTTCAATTGCGATTTTTCATCAGTTGGTAGCACTGACATCATTTTCAAATATGGCCGTGAGATATCCAGGTATAGATCTTTACTCCTACCAAATTTTGTTTCGATTGCTGCAGTCGTTTAGGAGTTGATAGGGGGGGGGGGACACACACAGCCTGACAGACAGACAGACAGAAGGACAGACAGACAGACACACATTTTCCCGATCTCATAAGTCTACTTTTTCCTCATTTTTGCAAAATGTGAAAAGTAGGCTAAAAATTCACTGAATCGGAAATAGGATACTTACCTAGCGACGTAGTTAAAAACTACTATTCTTTCTCTGTGGAATCAACGTGTATGGTGCCGCCTCCTGGTAAATCCTACGATACTAAATACGTATAAAAGGGCGGTCTGTTCAAACGACGATGTATCGTTGCTGGCACTTTAGGCGTAAATACGGAACGACGATATATCGTTGTCTGGCCCTCTAAGGATATGTCATTATTATTTTATTGTTATTGCCGACAACGGTAGCTACGCTCGCTAATGCGCAGCGCTAGGCCATGGGGCCAAGCTCTCTGCGGACTCGGTAGACGTGGGTTATAGCCCCAACGTCAGCCGTCCTTGAAATAGTTTTCCGTGGCTTCCCCAATTTCAACTCCAGGCAAATGCCGAGACGGTACCTTCTGACAGCCAATGGCTGCTTCCTTCTACATCCTTGCCCGTTCACCATTATTAATTTCAACTCTCATTAACTCCACCCATGAGGTTGGCGTCAAGAAGGGCATCTGATCATAAAATCCATCCGCCACAAACACTCATCGCATTTCTTCCACAACCCCGTTGGAAAACGGGAATAAATGGAGGGTGTACATACGTTATGATTATTGTTATCATATAATCTTTATTATTCTTATGAATGATGAAATATTTGATGTAATTCATATTAATGGCCCATGTTGAGAACCTTGTTGCCTTGGTAACCATATATGCTTACAAGGGAAGTATCAGGTAAGACAGGTGAAACCTATCTTGAAACTTTGTAGACGCAATCTTTGTTCTATAAGAGGGCAACGTGCGAAAAATCAGCCGCCAGATTGAACTGCAAGGCTCCGAAATCATGTGGCGAATCTCTCATATACTCTAAATCAATGGGAGGTAGCGAGTACAGTACATGTTGGAACGCACAGCCCTGACCGCCCAAGCACTCAAGACTGGTGGGAAGGAGCTGCACGCTCCAGTCAGCATATACGCACCGCCTCGCTACTACTACGAGTGCCGCAGGGATGTCCAGCTCCACCAGCCGTCATGCCTGCGTACCAGGATGTCAGGTGTGATTTCGGAGCCTTGCAGTTCAATCTGGCGGCTGATTTTCCGCACGCTGTCCTCTTATAGTAAAAGGATTGTGTCCACAAAGTTTCAAGAAAGGTTTCGATCTGTCTCACCTGATACTCCCCATCTTAGATCCCTCACACAATTAAAGTAACACTGTCTATGACATTTGAATTTAATATTTTTTTAGAAATTGTTTGTTGAGACTTAATTTTTATGTTAGTAGCCATGATTTTTTTTAAATTTTGAATGACACTCGAAGACGCTAAATAAAACGAAATTTTCACGACTTTTAGTAACTTTAAGAGACTTTTAGTCCTACACTACGAGTTCGCATACCAACTCGCAACCTGTAGGCGTAGGCCTACTGTAATAGCTTTCAATAATGATAGTAAGTTAGATGTTTTTATAGCAACATATAAATGTGTCAACTGATGTGGGCCTACGCATGCCTAGACGACGAACACATGGTAACCACGGATATCCGTGTCTGTGTTTTGTCCACTCTAAGCACTAAGAGGCCCCCAGCCGTGAAACGTATATCTACATAGTACAAAATAATGTCCCCGATTCTTGGATGTAACGGGTAATCTCGAGAACCACTCGATGGATTTTGATGCGGTTTTCACCATTCTGTAAAGGGTTTCTTGATGAAGGTTTCTGTCGAAAAACATTCATTTATGACCAAAAGAAGCCGATCAGTAATGATTTTAGTGAATCGAGTCGAAGAAAAGCCTGCCGTCCATGCGCATTTTAATTTTACGCTTGATAAACCGTTACAAATATCTATATCGGTCCTAATATGAGTGTAAGAATTGTTCAGCATGAAAAGTTCTACAAATAAAAGTCCCCGACAGCATGTCTCTAATTTAATATCTTTATTCAGTGGAAATTTTAATCACTAGCTTTGAGCGAGTTTACGAGCTAGCGAAAGAGCGTATCACCCCAGCTTCAGCCACCATCAAACCGTCGAGTACAGACTTCAGAGATGAGTACGTATACGTGTTTGGAGTTTCGCTGTCCCACAAAAATTTACATGTAAAATATTCAAACAATAAATTTTTAAGTAAGAATAACACTTTTATAAATTATATATAAAATATACAGTAGTTAAAAAACAATACATTTTCATTGTATAAATAATATATTGTTGTTTATAAATATTTAAAAATTAAATAATTTCCTTAACCCCAAATAAAAATAATAATTTAAAGACAATGGTAAAAATCTGTCCACCTTGGTTTTTCTGAATTGCATCTGGGACTTGCCACACGTGCGCGTTTTAGGCTTATGCAGAGTAAACGCTTAAAGATACCGGGAGAAGTCGGGGTGGGTTGCAAGTCCATCATAAAAAGCCTTAACCACCCAGGTTTATTGAAACATACAAAATCTATTTAAAAATAAACTACAAGAACTTAGCAATAAGAAGCGATTTTTGCTAAAACCTCATCTGTGAATACTTCTTTGATATAACAAAGTAGTAGAGGTTGTTGGTTTTGTTTTGCTCAGGAATGAGAACGGGCGGCTTCGGTGACGTACTTGGAAGCATGCTTAGATTCTATGCCCTAGGTCGCGGGTTCAAACCCGGCCGATGTCGTCGATTTTTTTAAGAGTGTTAAAAGTCCCTCAGTATGCATTCTTTCGGAGGGGAAGTAAAGTTGGCGTTCCCAAGTCATAGATTTATGGCATGTAAAAGAACCTTCCACTAATTACACTTGTGTGAAGCTATATTATATGTTTAATTGACTAATGATCTTAGGTTCCAACGTTCGTCGCCAGGAACCGACTGCGGTGGTATGTAGTAACCAAGTTCATAACTAGTTGGTCGTTGACGGTGGTGTTTGGTAGCAAAAGTAGGAACTATTCAAAATCAAATGTCTGCAGTCCCTACCTGAATTAAAAGACAGATAACACACACTAATACAGCCATCACAATTAACACCGGTTATAAGACAGATTCTACACACACCCAAAGTACACGGGGCTACATGACCGTGTTGTCGCAGCCCCTAAACTGAGGAACCAACCAATCAACCAGGAATGAGAACACCTATGCTAATCTTTGAAATGATATATTCCATATTAGGTCAATAATGTACCTGTTTTACTGCATGTCACTTCTTTATCAGTAGGGGGCCATTTATATTATTATTATTATTATTATTATTATTATTCGTTCATTTATAGTTCGTAGCATGCTGAGCTTCTATGCCCAAGATCGCGGGTTCAAACCCGGCCGAAGTCGTCGGATTTTTTAAGAGCGTTGAAAATCCCTCAGTATCCTTCCTTCGGAGGGGAAGTAAAGCCGGCGGTCCCATGTCATACATTTAAGGCATGTTAAAGAACCTTCCACTAATTACACCTGTGTGAAGCAAAATTGTAGGTTAAGTTAAACATTTGACAAACGCTCTTAGGTTCCGACGTTCGTCGCCAGGAGCCGACTGCGATGGCATCTGGTAACCAGTTCTGAACTAGTAGTCGTTGACGGTTGCGTTTGGCGGCAAACGTAGGAACTACTTGGAAAAATTCAATGTCTGCAGTCCTTACTTGAATTGAAAACAGATAAGACACACTAATGCAGTCATCACTATTAACACCGGTTATCAAACAGATTCTACACACACCCAGAGTACACGGGGCTACATGACCGCGTTGTCGCAGCCCCTAAACTAAAAACCAACCAACCATTCTTTCATTTAGAGGTTCCGCGATATCGTGGTCTTCTTACCCTGTATAATATTGTATATCCTACAAGGTTGCGTGTGGAATCTAGTGTGTGTATTAGTAATTTGTGCTAGGAAACAGGTATGAGGCAGCCATGCTTGTAATGTAATCATTCAGGCATTCGCCTGGTGTAGAAATGTGGAAACAACGGAAAACCACATAAGGATGGCTGAGAGAAGAATCAAACCCACAATATCTTCTCAATTTTGCCTCACGGGGTGGAGTGAGCCCCATTCCAGGACTCAAACCAGAATTAAATGTTTTGACTGAGGCGGGATTTGAATCCGAGCCTCCACACTGACAGCCTTCAATGCTTGTTCCTTGAGTGTAATCGCAACAGTAGTCAGTGTAACTGAAAAAAGTGAGGCAGCACTTTCAGAGCATTAACGTCTCCAACCATTAAAGCATAATTTGTCCCCAGCCACCCTCTCTCTCACTCTCTCTCTCTGTCTGTCTGTCTCCCTCTATCAGCAATCAGTTGCCACTCTGACACATACAATATTCCACACCCAGACCCCGTTATATCTCTACAATGCCTTTAAGCCAATGCATTCTGATCATAATAGAGAAAATAGGTACACAAAATTAACCCTCCTGATTCCTATCCATCGACCCGTGAAGTTCAATAAATCATTTGTTCGTACCACTTCACGCTTCTTCAACACCTTCGATTTATATAAGTTTGTCAACACTGCAAGCACTGCAGAACTCAAAAGTCGTCTTTCATTCTGCTTCTTGGAGCAGTATACCACCCACATCTGATTACTTCATTATTAGGCCAGGCGACAGGTCGAAAAAAAAGCCTCAATAAGGAAATAATTAGTGGAAAGCTGGAAATTGCTTTAATCGCTTTATTTGGACCCATATATTAGTCTCCCATTATTTCCCCCTCGAGCGAATTTGGCGTTGGCTCTTCTGGCCCTAAGAAGGTACTATTTTTCGTTTTTTTTGTGTGTGCAAATATCTCCCAAACTATCAACCACCTGGAATGCTGACAAATATTTATAACATGTAGAAACTTTGATATGGCATATCATTTCCATAGCATTTCCACAAGAATCAAAAAGGGCTCCACTTTGAATGGCCGTAGCATCGTAACGGTTCACATTTGAGAGAAAAGATATAAAACAGTTTTGTAGGAAATATACTCTAGATAATTTTTTATAATAGGCGTTTTGTTGATAAAGTTGATGGTTTGGGAGATATTTGCCACAAAAAAATGGTACCTTCTTAGGGCCAGAAGAGCCAACGCCAACTTCGCTCGAGCGAGAAAACTTGGGAGAGTAATATCTGGGTCCAAATAAAGCGATTAGAGCAATTTACAGCTTTCCACTAATTATTTCCTTATTGAACTACCTGTCGCCTGGCCTACGGTATATGTTAAAAGGTTATGTTTATGTTCAACTACTAACCCGCTCCGGTTTCGCTCGGTACCTTTAACGGTTTACCCAGCGAAAGCTTAAAAGGAGCTCGGACGGCAGGACCCAGACGGGCGTCTCTAAAAGCCATAGTAGTTAAAAGGGACGTAAAACCAATAACATTATCAGGTCCCAGACGCAATTCAGAAAAGCTGAGTTGAACAGCGAAACTCCAAGCATTTATACTCTTCTCTGAAGTCTTAACTCAACACGTCTCGACAGTTTGATGCTGGACGAAGCTGGAGTGACAGGCGCACTCGCTCCGAAGCTAGTAATTTAAATTTCCTCTGCATGGAGATTGTTGGAAGAAGTGGAAACGTATAAACACTTATAGTGGGCGATGTACGAAGGTGGATCAAAAAGTTAGTTGCACTAACGCACTGCAGCAGCGCGCTGTGTGTCGCAAACGTGGGCACAGCGGAGAAAGGGACAGACGCTGCCCACACGTCTGTTAGGCAAGTCGCTGTGGTGTCTCGTCTTGCATGGCGTGAATTGCGTCCAAATGGAATGGCGCGTCGACTGGAGGTTTACTCCAAATATGAGTTGCGAGCGACAATCCGATTCCTATGGGCCAAAAGGAAGAATTGCACGATTAAAGAGGAGCGCAGGCGGAAATTGAGCGCCGGTGTGATTTTGTTGCACGATAACGCAACACCTCACAAGGCCCGTCAAACGAGCGAACTGCTGCAGCGTTTCAAGTGGGAGGTCTGGCAAATACGCCCCACAGTCCCGACCTAGCGCCATGTGACTTTCATCTGTTCGGTAAGCTCAAAACGGAGATCGGTGGTCGACGTTTCCAGACCAATGAGGAGGTTAAGGTCGCTGTCTTCGTGTGGTTGCAGAACGCTGGAGGAACTTTCTATGCATCCGGCATCGACAAGTTGGTTTTGCGTTCGCAGAAATGTTTGGAGTCTCTTGGAAACTATGTGGAAAAGTGACGTTACATTGTATGTCGTTATAGGCGTGTTGCAGTTGTATAGGTGGTGTAATAAATGGCCATAATTGGGAAGAGCAACTTATTTTTTGATCTGCCCCCGTATTAAAGATAGAGATAAGCTGTCTTTTGTGTAGAAATTTCATGCTGAACAATTCTTTCACACATAGTAATAGATATTTTTAACGGTTTACCAGCGTAAGCTTCAAAGGCGCACGGACGGCAGTTCTTATTTCGACTCTATTCACTGACATCGTTACTGCTCGGCTTTCGTTCGTCATGAATGAATGTTTCTCTACAGAAATCCTCTACAGAATGGTGAAAACCGCATCAAAATTCATCCAGGGCTTATCGAGATTACCCTTTACATCGAAGAATCGGGGACTTAATTTTATACTCTGTAGAGATTATAACATGAGGACAATAGCTAACCATAAGAATATGTTAATGTAGGCTATTTCTTTTATACGGTGTTTGTTTTTCACTCTGTTTGCACTCTTTTGTATATAATTTTATTTGTCTATTATTATATTATTCCCGTCCTGCTGTTACTACCATTCTTAGACCATTATTATTTACAGTAGCTTGCAACAGTGGGTGAGTGGTTAGCGTGTCGGTCTACTAACCCCAAAATTTGCAGGTTCGCTCCTGGCCGTGGTAAGTGATTTTTGAAACGCGGCAAAAGTTCCTCTTGTTTAAATGTCAAAAAACCCATTCGAATTCAGTAGGCAGTCTTCATAATGGCAAAATTAATCTCGGGAGTTTCCGCCAACACAAAGTTCCTCATTTCTCTAATAGAAAGCGCTATAGTGTTCAAGGAGCTTAGATATCTAACCTCCTTGACTTTCATAGTGCTTCAAGGAACAACGAAATTCGCCATGCAAGCTACCCTCTGGGTGTCAAATAACAAAGCTTGCACCCGGCACCCGAGACAATACGATATCATTATTAATATTATTATTATTATTATTATTAAAATTATTATTATTATTATTATTATTATTATTATTATTATTATTATTTACAGTATGTTGTGAATGTTGTATGCAACGTACCTCTATCTTCTTCTTATCTAATATATAAAAGTGAAAGTCTGTATGTATGTATGTATGTATGTATGTATGTATGTATGTATATATGTTGGTTCCGTATACAAATCTACACCGTTCCACCAATCTCAACCATATTTTGCATACACATAGTTTAGGACCCAGAAGGAACCGCTGGCTACATGAATTTTCGATAGTCTTTCTCATTCTTCTGATTTCGGCCCTTTTTCACTCAAAAACAGGCTAATCAAATCATAAAATATACTCATGAAGGAATGGCAAGGCAGATAGTTTCCATGGCAACATAGCTCAAGTCGAGACACGGCCGTCTGGATGCCAATTGCGCTCTGCACTACCGGTATAGAAAATGAGGATCTTTACTTGAAATCCCGTTAGTTACTCAACTGCTCACACAGCACTGTCAACCGAGTATAGCATAACAAAGACTTGACACTATCTACTAGATATTTGTCAAATACCACTCACTCACTCACTCACTCACACATTCATCACGAAATCTCAGAACCCACCCAACGGATTGGAATGAAATTTGGTATGCAGCTTACTCAAGGGCTGCAAACGCCCACTAAGAAAGGATTTTTGGATATTCAGGTTCTAAAGGGGTGTTAAGGGTGTAGACCTGCATTTCATCGAATAGCAATATCTCCCGATTGGTTTCACTGGGGGATGTGATACTCGGCATATAAACTCATCATTAAAAATAAGAAGACATGTGTCTGAGGGTTTTTCGATGTGGTGTATATTATAAGGTGAAAGGGGTGAAAAGTGGGGGTTGAAAGATTCCTAACGGAGCCTGCATCTCATAAACGACATAGGCGAGGAGTTTGAAACTCAGCGGGAAAAAATCAGCATAAAAAATAAGTAAATAGGTGTTTGACCGTTTTTTTTTTCATAAATCCAATTTAAGGGGCCTATGGCGAGGGGTGAAATTCTGTGTAAAAAAAAAAACAGGAAAGAAAGTGTCCTAACCGATTGACTCACTCGCTCTTCAAACTCAGGGGGAAAAAACTGCTTAAAAATAAGTATAACTTATATGAGTTCGACAGTTTTTTTGATAAACCAAATTAAGGGGTTCATCGGGAGGGGTGAAATTCTGAAGAAAAAAATTGAAAGAAAATGTCCTGACTCACTCACCCACTCATCATCGCCCAGCCAAAAATATTGAAGTTGGAAACATGTCATTTTCGGGATATGTTCGTTGTATGTCAAAACCATACACTAAGGGAGGATTTTTGAATATTCAGGCTCTAAAGGGGTCTTAAGGGGGTTAAACCTGCATTTTATTGAATAACAATATCTCACGAGTGGTTTCATTTGTGGATGTGATACTCGGCATATAAACTAATCATTAAAAATAAGCAGACATGTGTCAAAGGGTTTTTCGATGTGGTGTATTATTATGAGGTGAAAGGGGTGAAAATTGGGGGTTGAAGGATTCCTAACGAAGCGTGTAGGCCTATCTCCTAAACGACATAGGCGAGAAATTTGAAACTCGGCGAAAATAAATCAGCTTAAAAAATAAGTAAGTCGGTGTTCCACCGTTTTTTTTCATAAATTAATTTAAGGAGCCAATGGGGTGGGGTGAAATTCTGGGGGGAAAAAGGAGAGAAAGTGTCCTAACTGACTGACTAACTCACTCAATCATCAAACTCAGGGGAAATAGACAGCTTAAAAAATAAGTTAATAGGTGTTCAAGCGTTTTTTCATCAATCCAATTTAAGGGGCCCATGGGGAGGGGTGATATTCTGGTAAAAATAATTGAAAGAAAATGTCCTGTCTGACTCACTCACTCGTCACGCCCAGCCAAAACTATTAAAGTTAGAAACATGAAATTTTGGGAATATGTTCGCTGTATATCGAAAACGTCAACTAATGAATGATTTTTGTTATTCGGGTTTTAAAGAGGTGTTAAGGGGGTAAACGTGCATTTCATTGAATAACGATATCTCATGAGTTGTTTCTTTGGGGATGTGATATTCGGTATATAAGCTAATCATTAAAAGAATCAGACATATGTCTAAGGGTTTATCGATGAGGTGTATATTACGAGGTGAAAGGGGTGAAAATTGGGGGTTGAGGGATTCTTAACGGAGCGTGTATCTCTTAAACGACATAGGCGAGAAGTTTGAAATTCGGCGGGAAAAAACAGCTTAAAATATAAGTAAATAGGTGTTCGACCGTTTTTTCATAAATCCAATTTAAGGGGCCCTTGGAGAGAGGTGAAATTCTGGGGGGAAAACAGGAAAGAAAGTGTCCTAACTCACTCACTCATCAAACTCAGGGGGGAAAAACAGCTCAAAAATAAGTAAATAGGTGTTCGACCGTTTTTTCATAAATCCAATTTAAGGGGTTCATGAGAGGGGTGAAATTCTGAAAAATAATTGAAAGAAAATGTCCTGACTTACTCACTCATCATCCCCCAGCCAAAATTATTGAAGTTAGAAACATGACATTAAGGGGCTATGTTCGTTGTATGTTGAAAACGTCCACTAAGGAAGGAATTTTGGATATTCAGGTTCTAAAGGGGTGTTAAGGGGGTAGACTTGCATTTAATTGAATAACAATATCTCCCGAATGATTTCCTTTGGGATGGGATACTAGGCATATAAACTCATCATTAAGAATAAGAAGACACATGTCTGAGGGTTTTTCGATGTGGTGTACTGTATATTATGAGGTGTATGTGTGAAAAGTGAGTGTTGAAGGATTCTTAACGGAGCAAGTATCTCTTAAAAGACAGAGGCAAAAAGTAAGAATCTCAGGGAGAAAAATCAGATTGAAAAAGTAGTAGATAGGTGTTCGATCGTTTTTTCATAATCCAATTTAAGGGGCTCATGGAGAGGGATGAAATTCTGGGGAAAGAAGTCCACAAAGGAAGGATTTTTGGATATTCACTCATCATCCCCCAGCAAACCTATTGCAGTTAGAAACTTGAAATTTTGGGGATATGTTCGTTGTTTGTCGAAAAAGTCCACTAAGGATGGATTTTTGGATATTCATGTTCTGAAGGGGTGTTAAGGGGGTTAAACTTGCATTTCACTGAATAACAATATCTCACGAGTTGTTTCATTTGGGGATGTGATATTCGGCATACAAACTAATCATTTAAAATAAGCAGACATATGTCTAAGGGTTTATCGATATGGTGTATATTATGAGGTGAAAGGGGAGAAAATTGGGGGTTGAAGGATTCTTAACGGAGCGTGTACTGTATCTATTATTCAACATAGGCGATAAGTTTGAAATTCAGCAGAAAAAAGCAGCTTAAAAATAAGTAAATAGGTGTTCGACCATTTCTTCATAAATCCAATTTAAGGGGCCCATGGGGAGGAGTGAAATTCGGGGGGGGGGAACAGGAAAGAAGGTGTCCTAACCGATTGACTTACTTACTCACTTATCAAACTCAGGGGGAAAACAGCTTTAAATAAGTAAATAGGTGTTCGACCGATTTTTTTTCATAAATCCAATTTAAGGGGTTCTTGGGGAGGGGTGAAATTCTCAAATATTAATGAAAGAAAATGTCCTGACTGACTCACTCACTCATCATCGCCCAGCAAAAATTATTGAAGTTAGAAACATGAAATTTTGGGGATAAGTTCGTGGTATGTCGAAAACGTCCACTAAGGTAAGAGTTTTGGATATTCAGGTTCTAATGAGGTGTTAAGGGGGTAAACGTGCATTTCATTGAATAACAATATCTCATGAGTGGTTTCATTTGGGGATGTGATACTTGGCATATATACTAATCATTTAAAATAAGCTGACACATGTCTAATGGTTTTTCAATGTGGTGTATATTATGAGGTGAAAGGGATGAAAAGTGGGGGTTGAAAGATTCCGAACGGAGCGTGTATCTCTTAAACGACATAGACGAGGAGTTTGATTTTCTCCGAGTTCCAATCACCTTAAAAATTAATAAATGAATAAATAAATAAAATAAGTAGATGTTCGACCGTTTTTTTTTTCATAAATCCAATTTAAGGGGCATATGGGGAGGGGTGAAATTCTGGAATAAAAACGTCCACTAAGGAAGGATTTTTGGATGTTCACTCTCATCGACCAATCAAAACTATTGAAGTTAGAAGAAGGGGATATGTTTGTTGTGTGTCGAAAATGTCTACTAAGGAGGGATTTTTGGATATTCAGGTTCTAAAGGGGTGTTAACGGGGTTAAACCTGCATGTCATTGAATAACAATATGACACGACTATGACGCGAGCGAAGCGAGGCTAAAAATGAGATGGTGTGTGTCTGTGTATTACTCAATCACGCAAGAACCACTGGTCCGACTTACATGAATTTTACATGAAAGTAGCTGATTTAACTGGTTAACATATAGGCTACTTTTGATTTCAATACTTTGCACTATGGTGACCATTTTAGTGACGTCACTACACCCTTTGGTTTCAAACTTTCATATTTCCATTTCAAATAAAAAGTGAACGCTAAGAAATAGCAAACTTTTGATGGCATATACGAGGTTTAAAATTACATTTTCTATCCGAAAGGTATTTCCAACGGTTAGCGACTAAAACCTAAATTTGTGCTATAAAACACGGTCAACGCCGAACGGTGTAGTTGGACAAAATGTTCCATCCTTAATCTCCCTCTGCGCAGCACCTCGCCTATCCCCTGTTTTAACAGTCACTTTCACATTTTAATTTATTTATGACGCGTAGCGAAGCACGGGTACTTCAGCTAGTCTTATATATAAAAGTGAAAGTCTGTATGTATGTGGGTAGGTGGGTCTGTTCCGTATTCAAATCTACACCGTTCCACCAATCTCAACCAAATTTTGCATACACATAGTTTAGGACCCAGAAGGAACCGCTGGCTACATGAATTTTCGATAGTATTTCTCATTCTTTTGATTTCGGCCCTTTTGGACACAACCTCAGGCTAATCAAATCATAAAATATACTCATGAAGGAATGGCAAGGCAGATAGTTTCCATGGCAACATAGCTCAAGTCGAGACACGGCCGACTGGATGTCAGTTGTACTCTGCACTACCGGTATAGAAAATGAGGATCTTTATTTGAAATCCCGTTAGTTACTCAACTGCTCACACAGCACTGTCAACCGAGTTTAGCATAACAAAGACTTGACACTATCTATCTACTACATATTTGTCTAATACCACTCACTCACCCGCTCATTCATTCATTCATCACGAAATCTCAGAAACCACCGAACGGTTTAGAATGAAATTTGGTATGCAGCTTCCTCAAGGGCCGCAAATGCCCGCTAAGAGAGGATTTTTGGATATTAAAGTTCTAAAGGGGTGTTAAGGGGGTAGACCTGCATTTCATTGAATAGCAATATCTGCCGATTGGTTTCATTGGCGGATGTGATACTCGGCATATAAACTCATCTTTAAAAATAAGAAGACCCGTGTCTGAGGGTTTTTCGGTGTGGTGTATATTATGAGGTGAAAGGGGTGAAAAGTGGGGATTGAAAGAATCCTAACGGAGCGAGTATCTCTTAAACGACATAGGCGAGGAGTTTGAAACTCAGCGAAAGAAATCAACATAAAAAAGAAGTAAATATGTGTTTGACCGTTTTTTCATAATCCAATTTAAGGGACCCATGGGGAGGGGTGAAATTCGGGGGGGGGGGGGGACAGGAAAGGAAGTGTCCTAACTGATTGACTGACTCACTCATCAAACTCAAGGGGGAAAAACTGCTTTAAAGTAAGTAAATAGCTGTTCGACAGTTTTTTTTTCATAAATCAAATTTATGGGGTTCATGGGGAAGGGTGAAATTCTGAAAAAAGGTAATTGAAAGAAAATGTCCTGACTCACTCACTCAAATCATCATCGCCCAGCCAAAATTATTGAAGTTAGAAACATGACAGTTTGGGGATATGTTCATTGTATGTCAAAACCGTCTACTAAGGGGGGATTTTCGGATATTCAGGTTCTAAAGGGGGTTTAAGGGGGTTAAACCTGCATTTCATTGAATAAAAATATCTCCCGATTGGTTTCATTGGGGGATGTGATACCCGGCATATAAACTCATCATTAAAAAGTAAGAAGACACGTGCCTGAGGGTTTTTCGATGTGGTGTATATTATGAGGTGAAAGGGGTGAAAAGCGGGGATTGAAAGATTCCTAACGGAGCGTGTATCTCTTAAACGACATAGGCGAGGAGTTTGAAACTAAGCGGAAAAAAATCAGCATAAAAATAAGTAAACATGTATTTCACAGTTTTTTCATAAATCCAATTAAAGGGGCCCATGGGGAGGGGTGAAATTCTTGGGGGGAGGGAGAAACAGGAAAGAAAGTGTCCTAACTGATTGGCTGACTGACTCACTCATCAAACTCAGGGGGGAAAACTGCTTTAAAGTAAGTAAATAGCTTTTCGACAGTTTTTTTGATCAATCAAATTGAAGGGGTTCATCGGGAGGGGTGAAATTCAGAAGAAGAAAAAATTGAAAGAAAATTCCCTGACTCATACACTCAGTCATCATTGCCCAGCCAAAAATATTGAATTTGGAAACATGGCATTTCGGGGATATGTTCGCTGTATGTCAAAACCGTACACTAAGGCAGGATTTTTGGATATTCAAGTTCTAAAGGGGTCTTAAGGGGGTTAAACCTGCATTTCATTGAATAACAATATCTCACGAGTGGTTTCATTTGTGGATGTGATACTCGGCATATAAACTAATCATTAAAAATAAGCAGACATGTGTCTAAGGGATTTTCGATGTGGTGTATTATTATGAGGTGAAAGGGGTGAAAAGTGGGGGTTGAAGGATTCCTAACGGAGCCTGTAGGCCTATCTCTTAAATGACATAGGCGAGAAATTTGAAAGCGAAAAAGAAATCAGCTTAAAAAGTAAGTAAATCGGTGTTCGACCGTTGTTTATAAATTAATTTAAGGGGCCAATGGGATGAGGTGTAATTTTTGGGGGGAAAAATGAGTGAAAGTGTCCTAACTGACTGACTAACTCACTCACTCATCAAACTCAGGGGAAAAAAGACAGCTTAAAAACAAGATGTTCAGCAAAGAACATATAGCCTACTTTCTCCTAAATGTATGGGTATCTTTATGACTCTTTGTCCCCATCCCTAAAACAATCACCCCAACCACAATGTATTGTTTGTTTTCTTTTATATTGATAATAAGCCAGTAAGTGTCAAGATCAATATTATATACTTTATGATGATTGAATAACAAAACTACTAACTTATTGTAATGCATTCACGTCCGTTAATCTCTATATTAAGCCAGCCTGCAAAATTAAGAATCTTCCGCCCCAATCATCTTCCGCCCCAATCACAGTAGGTGGTGCTGCGACCTATCAATGAATTAATCTTTATCTTGTACGCCTATGCACTGCCATCCTAATGTACTACGATGGCAGTGTTCTATGGGTGTTGAATGAGTAGGCAGTTTAAAGTAGCCAAGAGGGAGGCGATCCAGCTGGCAGTGTTTAAAGGTATTCGGAGCGCGATCGTGGCTAATAGTTGAACTACCAGTATTACAAAATTGCCATACTTCAGGAGGCCAGCTCAGGCATTTACACAGCGTTATGTTTGGATCAATATTACCCACATAACCCACAAGAGGACAGCACCGTACAGAGGCATTAAGAAGGCTGTGGTTAATGACAACGTGTATCTAGTTCTTCTATTCTCCTTTTTCTAATGTCTTCTGTTCATGTGCGATGCTGGGACTGTGATTTTATTAATATACGAGTGTATACTTTATCCTCTCCTTTGAGCTAAATGACATTTTATTCAGTATCTGTGGGAAAAGCTCGTGCACATCATTTGTAAAAGAATTCAAGAAAAAATAACCTAACTGTAGCAGTATTCGATCCCCAGTCAACTGCGTGTCAGACTAACATGCTAGCCCAGAGCTAACCGTATCCATGACGTCAGGTGTTCTTAACTGACATATTAGATACAAACTGTTGGCAAATAATGACTTTAAATAAACGATTTCTTCACTGCAGTACATCTTCATTAAAGATCATTTCATACAAAGTTTATATTATTGTATCAGTACGGTCTATCACATACAACATACTAAAACTACTGAAATATAAGACAGGCACATGAGGACAGCTGCCATCTTGTCGTGTGACACAAACGGCTCAGCTCTTTTAAGCCACTCATACTGTATAATATTATAATATTAAATTATAATAAATAACGGATCACGACCTTCAGGATAGCTTAAACCCCCCTAGGCACGATAATCGGAATTGGTGGGTCTTAAGCTATTTATTAAAATGGTTGCATAATTCACACGGCCGCCATCCTGAAATGGCATGGCCGATGACCTTGAATTTTGGGTGAAAGACGCGTCCTATATAAAGGTATGTTGTCACCAAATTTGGTAGAGATCGGATGATTAGTTTAGCCGTAATTTGATTTTACGTTTTGAACATTTGAGTGGCCGCCATTCTGTTTTGGTAAAGATGGCGGCGATATAAAGTATGACACTGAGGTGTCCTTTACTAGTGCTACCTCTGTACCAAATTTCGTTCAATTCGGATTCACCGTGTTCGAATTGATAGGGGGGGACAGACATTCAGAGTACACACACTCACACACACACAGACACACACACACACACACACACACAGACTCACACACACACATACACACACACACAGACTCACACACACACACATACTCACACGCAGACAGACACACTTTTTTCGCCCTGTGTTGATCTCATAAGTCTACTTTCATTTTTTGCAAAAATCGAAAGTAGGCTAATAAGTTAATAAGTGTTCAAGCGTTTTTTCATCAATCCAATTCAAGGGGCCCTTGGGGAGGGGTGAAATTCTGGTAAAAATAATTGAAAGAAAATGTCCTATCTGACTCACTCATCACGCCCAGCGAAAACTATTAAAGTTGGAAACATGACATTTTGGGAATATATTCGCTGTATGTCGAAAACGTCAACTAAGGAATGATTTTTGTTTATTCGGGTTTTAAAGAGGTGTTAAAGGGGTAAACGTGCATTTGATTGAATAACGATATCTCATGAGTTGTTTCTTTGCGGATGTGATATTCGGTATATAAACTTATCATTAAAAATAAACAGACATATATCTAAGGGTTTATCTATGTGGTGAATATTATGAGGTGAAAGGGGTGAAAATTGGGGGTTGATGGATTCTTAACGGAGCGTGTATCTCTGAAACGACATAGGCGAGAAGTTTGAAATTTGGCGGAAAAAAACAGCTTAAAAAACATGTAAATAGGTGTTCGGCCGTTTTTTCATAAATCCAATTTAAGGGGCCATTGGAGAGGGTTGAAATTCTGGGGGGGGGGGGGGAAACAGGAAAGAAAGTGTCCTAACTGATTCACTCACTTACTCACTCATCAAACTCAAGGGGAAACAGCTTTAAATAAGTAAATAGGTGTTCGACCGTTTGTTTCATAAATCCAATTTAAGGGGTTCATGGGGTGGGGTGAAATTATCAAAAATAAATTAAAGAAAATCTCCTGATTGACTCACTCACTCATCATCGCCCAGCCAAAATTATTGAAGTTAGAAACATGAAATTTTGGGGATATGTTCGTTGTATGTCGAAAACGTCTACTAAGGAAAGGGTTTTGATATTCAGGTTCTAAAGAGGTGTTAAGGGGGTAAACGTGCATTTCATTGAATAACAATATCTCACGAGGGGTTTCATTTGGGGATGTGATACTTGGCACATATACTAATCATTAAAAATAAGCTGACAAATGTCCAATGGTTTTTCGATGTAGTGTATATAATGTGGTGAAAGGGATGAAAAGTGGGGATTGAAAGATTCCTAACGGAGCGTGTATCTCTTAAACGACATAGGCGAGGAGTTTGAATCTCGGAGGAAATCAATCAGCTTAAAAATAAATAAATAAAATAAATAGGTGTTCGACCGTTTTTTTTCATAAATGCAATTTAAGGGGCCTATGGGGAGGGGTGACATTCTGGAAGAAATACGTCCACTAAGGAAGGATTTTTGGATGTTCACTCTCATCGACCAACCAAAACTATTAAAGTTAAAAGAATGATATTTTGGGGATATGTTTGTTGTGTGTCGAAAACGTGTACCAAGGAGGGATTTTTGGGTATTCAGGTTGTAAAGGGGTGTTAACGGGGTTAGACCTGCATTTCATTGAATAACAATATGACACGACTATGACGCGGGCGAAGCGAGTCTAAAAATGAGATGGTGTGTGTGTGTGTGTATTACTCAATCACGCAAGTACCACTGGTCCGATTTACATGAATTTTACATGGAAGTAGCTGATTTACCTGGTTAACATATAGGTTACTTTTGATTTCAATACTTTGCACTATTTAAAGATGGCGACCATTTTAGTGACGTCACTACACCCTTTGGTTTCAAACTTTCATATTTCCATTTCAAATAAAAATAAAAATAAAACGCTAAGAAATAGCAAACTTTTGAAGGCATATACGAAGTTTAAAATTACATTTTCTATCCGAAAGGTATCTCCAACGGTTAGCGAGTAAAACATAAATTTGTGCTATAAAACACGGTCAACGCCGAGCGGTGTAGTTGGACAAAATATTCCATCCTTAATCTCCCTTTGCACAGCACCTCGCCTATCCCCTGTTTTAACTGTCACCTTCACATTTTAATTTATTTATGACGCGTAGCGAAGCACGGGTACTTCAGCTAGTATATATATATAAATGAAAGTTTGTCTGTTTTTCCTGAATTTCCACGTAAATTTGAGTTATTAACGCGTTTCAGACTGGTTAATGACGGTTGCGCGCATAAACAAAATTTTTGTCCGTCTGTCTGTCTGTCTGTCTGTGTGTGTGTCTGTGTACAATTTTGTACCCGCATCTCTCGAGAACGGCTGAGTGGATTAACGTAAAATTTGGTACAGATGTCCATTAGAGGCACGAAAGTAATCATTGATGTAACTCTTCTCCGTACCTCTCATAAGAGAGGGCCTACCACCTTAAAATGCATGCTGAAATGGGCGTAGAAAGACAAGACAAAGCTCACTATCAGCGTCTCAATGTGAGAAACAAAACTCAAGGGCCCTACGGGCCCCGCAAAACACATTTTAAGGTCCTAGAACCAACAGTTTTTGAGTTATTCCCAGAAGACTAATGTCATTTAATAATCTAATGAAAGAATGCAAGCCGGTTACCATGGCAACACAATCTCAGGAGTCCATCTATTACTGTGAAAGTTCACAAACGGCTATAAGGTTATCACGGAACCAACTTAAGCTGTAAAAGTCATCAATACGTATATAATGCTTTTAAGGGGGTCAAGGGGTTCTCTTGAAATTTTTCACGCGATTTTCTCGTGCGGGTGTGATGCTGAAGGTCTATTATACCCATATCCCTATTATTTATTAATTATTCGTTAATTCCCCATAAGGAGAGCGTTACAACACAATCAATTTTCATGTTTCATTCTGGACCTTTCTTCTTTTTTCCCAAAAACCTCTCATATACATACTATGTTTCCTCTTTCTCTCTTCTGTCCACCTCTTTGCTGGTTGTCTCTCTTTGGGAGTTTGCTCAAACTTCTGTAGTCTAAGTTTTTCTCTGTATTTGCTCCTGTCTGCGATGTCTTCTGTAGAGATGTTTAGTTTCTTAAGGTCTTCCACGGTTTCCTTTACCCAATTGGATTTTAGTGTGCTATTCGTAACTATGTTAAAAATTTTCTTGGTCAGTCTGTCTTCGGTCATCCTATGTATATGTCCATAAAATTTTGCCCTTCTTTTCCTTATGTTGTTTGTAATCGTCTCTGTCTGTTTGTACAGTTCTATTGTCGGTCTCTTCATCCATATTCCCTCTTTCTGAACTGGCCCGTTGATCTTTCTTAGAATTTTTCTCTCTTGTTTTTCTAATTCCTTGATTTTTGTTCGCCCCTTGATTGCTGTCGTTTCTGAAGCGTATAAGGCCTCTGGTAAGACTACTGTACGGTAGTGTCGTAATTTGGCATTGATGGAAATACTTTTTTTTATTGTAGTGGTTCCATGTAAGTCGGTATGCTTTCTGCAATTTAGCGATCCTGTCTTCATTGGATGCCAAGTTCAGTCCTGTTTTCTGTAAAATCTCTCCTAGATATTTGAAACTTTCCACTTGTGTTATTTTTCCATACTTGGTTTCCAGTGGGTGCTTGTCTGTAGATTTTGTGTCCATGAACTGTGTTTTTTCCATATCCCTATATTATTAAATTATTATTATGATTATTATTGTATTATGGCGTACAAGGAAGAGACAAAACTCATTTTCAGCCGCTCGGTGGCTCGGAGGCTACTACGTTTCAAGGCTCTAAAACCACGTTTCTGAGATATTCCCAGAAAACTAATTTCATTTAATAAACTAATAAATAGATGACGAGTACAGAAGAACACCAAATCAGGAGCTATATAGATATACTTAGAAAATCACAGATGTGGCCAGGAAGAGACGTCTGGCTTTCTATGGACATGTCTCAAGGATGAACCCAAAAAGACTAACCAACCGGTTTCTCAACTACTGGGAGAATATAAAAAGCGTGACACCATGGCTAACAGAAGTTAGACCACCCTGTAAAAAAACGGCATCATATGGACAAAAGATAGAAAGCAGAAACACAGCCAGAGAATGTGAGAATATTGGGCAAACATCAAGTCCCTCGCCAAGCTGAAAACTTGAACATCGTGGTCCTTACCTGGCCCATCCGAAAGGAGTAGAATAAGAAGAAACTAATGAAGAACTAATGAATGGGCCATTGGAGGCTAAGAATCCTGAATTTTCGTGCACCGCAAGCCTTTATAATTTATTAAAGGAGTCTTCCTGGCGATGGGGACTTTCCACAACGGTGTGGGTCAGTTTTTATCACACTAATATATAAAAATGAGATGGTATGTGTCTGTCTTTCTGTCTGTCTGTCTGTCTGTCTGTCTGTCTGTCTGTTACTCAATAACTCAAGAACCACTGGTCCGATTTAAATGAAATTTTGCATGGATGTAGCTGATTTACCAGGTTTACATATAGGATACTTTTGATTTCGAAATTTTGCACTATTAAAAATGGCGACTATTTTAAAGACGTCATTAGAACCTTTGGTTTCAAAATTTCATATTTCCATATCAAATAAAAAGAGAACGGTAGAAAATAGCAAACTTTCGATGGCACATACGAGCTTTGAAATTTAATTTCCTATCAGAAAGGTCCATATCACTTTTCGTGTATCTCCAACAGTTAGCGAGTAAAACCGACATTTGTGACGTCACTACAGCCTTTGGTTTCAAAATTTCATATTTCCTTTTCAAATAAAAAGAGAATGCTAAGAAATAGCAAACTTTTGATGGTATACATGAGCTTTAACATTTAATTTTCTATCCGAAAGGTCCTTATCACTTTTCGTATATCTCCAACGGTTAGCGAGTAAAACCAGAATCTGTGCAATAAAACACGGTCAACACCGAGCGGTGCAGTATATCTCTCTAGATATAAAAATGAAAATGTTTGTGTTTATCTCTGAATTTCTACGGAAATTTGAAATGTTTACACGTTTCAGACTGTTTTGTGATGGATGCGCGCGAAAATATTTTTTGTTTGTCTGTCTGTTTGTTTGTTTGTCTGTGGACAAATTTGTTCCCTTATAACTCGAGAACGGCTGGGTGTATCAACGTAAAATTTGGTACAGATATCCATCAGAGGCACGACACCAATCATTGATGTAACTCTTCTCCGTACCTCTCATAAAAAGGGGCCTACCCCCTTAAAAATACATGCTGAAATAGGCGTAGAAGGACGAGACAAAACTCATTTTCATCCCCTCAATGTGAGAGACAAAATTCGGGTCCCCGAAAACCACATTTTAAGGACCGAAGACCAACCGTTTTTTAGATATTCCCAGAAAACTAATTTAATTTAATAAACTAATGAACGAATGCAAGCCAGTAACCATGCCAACGGATTCTCAGAGGTCCCATCTATTGCTGTAAGACGCAATGCAATTCCATTAATTACATTAGTGTGAAAGTTTGCAAACGGCTAGAAGGTTATCACGGAACCAAAGCCGTAAAATTCATCAATACGTTTAACGCGCTTAAGGGGATCAAGGGGTACTCTAGAATTTTTTCACGCTATTTACACCTGCGGGTGTGGTACGGCAGGTCTATTATATTCATATCCCCATATTATTCATTCATTCATTCATTTCGTATAGGCCATCTATGGACCGCGTCATTCCAACCGTCTCCTACTGGCTTTGATGTTTGCCCTGTACGCCCGCATTCGTTCTCGGTGGAATTCCTTCCGTTCCTGGGTCCAAATCTTTCCCGTTTTCAGCTTCGGTTTTTCTTGGAAACCTTTACAAGCTTGAAGTTTCCCTTTGAGTGGGACGCACTCCTGATTGTCTGTTGGTGTAATCCCCACTTCTTTCAGATCTTTATCCAGTTCAATGAACCAGGCCCATTTTGTTTTCCTCTCCTGAAAGTAAGTTATGTTGCGGTTGGTCAGTCTCGCTGGGCTCATTCGTTTCACATGCCCAAAAAATGGTAACCTTCTCTTCCGGATGACGTTGCTTATCTTCTCCACATGAGTATATAGGTCATGGTTATGCCGTTTTCTGTATTCCCCATTGTCTTTGATGGAACCCAATATCTTTCTCAAAATTTTTCTTTCTTTGGCCTCCAGTTTCCCGACCAAGCCTTTTTTGTTCATCGTGAGGCATTCAGAAGCATGCAAGACTTCCGGACGGATGACACTGCAGTAATGTTTTAGTTTTGCGTTGACGGATATTGACCTTTTCATATAGATGTCCTTAGTTAAATTGTAGGCCATTTCCATTTTGCAAGCGCGATCCGAATGATTCTTTCTCTGATAATATCCCTTCCCTGACCCGTCCTGAAAAGAAAAGTACATGGCCATTGGCTGAATAAAAAATAATAAAAAATAGGTGTTATAATTTCTCCCTATATTATATTATTATTAGTATTATATTATGGCGTACAACGAGGAGACAAAGCCCCTCGGTGCCAGCAACAAAACTCGGGGGCCCTAAAGGGTCCTCGAAAACTACATTATAAGGCTCTAAATCCAACAGTTTGTGAAATATTCCCAGAAAACTAATTTAATTTAACAAACTAATGAAGGAATGCAAATCGGTAACCATGAGAACATTATCTCATGGGGTGGCATAAAACTTTCCATCTATTTCTGTAAGAAGCAATGACACTCCATTTATTACATTTCTGTGAAAGTTTGCAAATGGATATAAGGTTATCACGGAACTAGCGTAGACCGTATAATTCATCAATGCAATTAAGTGGGTGAAGGGGTAACCTAGAATTTTTTCATGCAATTTTCACGTTCGACATATAGTACAGAAGGTCTATTATATCTCCAAACAGCAACATTATTTTCAAAAAATCCTGAATTGAACTAGCAATTTTTGCGGCTTTTAGGAATTTGGGCAATTTGAGTCTAGAGAACCTGAATTTTCATGCACCACAAGCCTTTATAATTTATGAAAGGGGTCTTCCTGTGTATGGGCTGCTAGCACAACGTAGAGGGTCAGTTTTTATGTGACGTGTATTGCGTTTCGTCTACAAGACTTTCAATTGTATTTCACGTCAGGAAGTACACGTTAGGTGAATTTAGTCTGAGAGCACATTTTAACTATTTTTTTTTGTCGACATACGGGTTCATCATAAGGATGATTTTATTTGATACTGTGTGGTAGATATACCCATATTTGGATATCTGGGTAATATGTTGTAGACAATAGAATTGTCTGTCTGTCTTTCTGTGTATCTTTATGTACGCCTATACCTCGTGTTTTTTTTTTTTTTTGTGTTAACAAAAAAAACAGCTACAAACACTGTTCACTAAATACAATTCCCACCTCAAGGTAATGTTCTAAGTTCATAGTAGTCTTTGAGAAAAAAACAAAATATAAAACACACAAAACACAACAACAAAACACCAAGCATCATAAGACTGTAGCACAATGATGACCACACGTATGTTGTTAGAATTTATATAAAAAGTTTCCAAAAGCACTGTTGAGACACTTCCGCTGTACGAGTTTCCATCGTTCTTTCCGGAGGTGATCCAGAAAACCAGGCAGGGTAGTCGCCAGGGGTGTCCGGTAACCAGTAAGGTTGTAGTGGATTGCTGCAGATGCAAGCCATAAGATGGCATTCCTTTTCGGCTCCCCAAGTACATCCCGTAATTCGAAGTTCAAGATCTCCTCGTCCCTGTTGCGTGTTAGCCCGGTTATGCTGTGGATAGCATCCATCGTCCATCGCCACACGCCGTTCGCACTCCCACATGTAGTGATGCGGTGGATGAGGGTGTCAGTCCTGTTGCACACAGGACAGGCATCATCAGCTACTTGTTCGTGCCGCTTCATTTTTTCACCAGTGGGGATGATTTCATTAATGCAAGCATATACAGACAGTCGCCATTCTAAGGGAAGCCATTTGTTGCGCACATTGTCCCAGATATGCTTCCAGTCTTTGTTAGGGTATTTTAAATGCACCAGGGGTGTGAAATTACGGAGTTGCAATAAAAAAGCATAAATGTGTTTAGCTTCATTAAAGGAACCATCGGAGATGTGGGCAGTGGGAAGTTTTAGCAAAAGGGCCAGGGCTTTCCTGAACAAAGCCCGGAACGGATGGGGTTGTCGTAAAGGAATAGTTTCAATGACTTTCAGAGCAGCACAAACGAACGGATCACCTGTAGACTGTCTCGCCTTGATAATATGTTTCAAGAAGAGTGAAGAGCATTTCAGTTCAACTGCAAAAAGTCGCAGCCCACCACACTGTTCTGGTAACTGCAGTTGTTCCCGTCGAATTCTATAGCGATAGCCTTTCCAAAGATAGAATCCAATCGCCATTTCAATGCGCTGGCTGATTATATGTGGAGGGGGAAGTACTTGCGCCATATACCACAGTTTCGACAGAGCAAACATATTAATGTGCCAGGTTTTTTGCAGAATATTGAGCCGTCTTGAAAGTTCCTCTTTCAGTTGGAACCTCAGAACATTTAATCGGGCAGCCCAGTTGGTCTGTATGGTCTCCGCAATATCTCGACTGAAAGTTATACCCAATATTTTGCATGCGGTGACAGTAGGAATACCGGTAGTATTGGAGTAGTGCTTATTGTCACCTGGGCCTAAGAGCAATAAGGATGACTTTCTATAGTTTACTTGTGCTCCACTGGCCTGACAAAATGACTCAAGGGTCTGTTGGACGAGTATCGCGTCGCCTTCATTTGTGAGTAGTATCGTGACGTCATCGGCATAGGCTCGCAGTGTGAAACGCTCTCCGTTGATCGTGAGGCCAGTGAGTACGTTGTTCATCATCCTGACCATGGGTTCCAACGCCAAGACGAATAGAGCCATTGATAGGGGGCATCCTTGTCTGACAGACTTCTTGACTGGAATGTTCGATGACAGAAACCCGTTGACCATTACACGAGAAGAAGCCGTTTGGTAAAGTCGTTGGAAAGTTGCTATGATGGTGTTGGGAAAATGAAAGCGTTCTAATACCTTCCATAAATACTTGTGGGCTATTCTGTCAAAGGCCTTATTAAGGTCAATGCTTGCAAGTGCAGCTGCGGGGTTATCAGCGACAGAGTAGTGTATGATAATATCACGAATGGCTAGAAGGTTGTGCACGATATTTCTTCCTGGAATGGTACAAGTTTGCCCAGTGCCAATTAAAGCAGGAAGAATGCGTCTGATTATATTTGCTAACACCTTGGCCAGAAGTTTATAATCGGTATTTAAGATTGTAATGGGTCTGTAGTCAGTGATATAGACACATTTCGATTGTTTCGGAATCAGAAGAATAACCCCGTCTGTGAAGGTATTCGGAATGTCGCCGGTCAATGCGTGATTAAGCACACTTGTCAGGTCATCTCCGACCATGGTCCAAAAGTGTCGGTACCACTCGTACGGGATGCCATCAACGCCGGGTGTCTTATTAGCTGCAGTCTGGTCTAGAGCATGTTTCACCTCTTCCTTGGTGATAGACGTCTCAAGAAAATGGATGTCATCGCCCTCGAGGTGTCTGTCAACAGATCGCAAGATGTTATTTACTTGCAAATCACTAACGCTGTCTTCTCCCAACATGTCACGAAAGTAGCGCTCACTTTCGGCGAGTATGTGTTCGTGAGTTCTGATGACCATACCTTGTTCATTAATCCATTCATGCACAACTTGTCGGTTTGCTGATCTGCGCATTTTGGCTAAATGAAAGAGCGACATTCGTTCATCTGCTAAGATGGAGGTTCCTTTAATGTGAGGGAGCAAGTCCTGGAGACTCTGCTCTTTAATCCCTATAATAGTCTTCTTGATGGAACTGAGGTGTGTTGAAACATTTTCTCCTAGCCGTTCCTTCCGATGCAGGTCATGCATGACTGTGGTATAAAAGTCTAGTTTCCTGTTTAGGTCGTGGTACCGTTCATAGGTGAAAGTTTTGGCTGTAGATCTAATGGTAGGTTTTAACTTCTTTATCCACCAGTCTAGAATATTATGGTATCGATCTTTTGTTGTAGTACATTGTTGATAAACGGTGGCAAAGCGTCGGTCATTGTCGTGGGTTTGAAAAGCATTCTTGTTCATTTTCCATGAACCCCGACCAATGAAGCATCTATCTGTCCGTTGCGCTTTAAGAGTAAATATGACACTGTGGTGGTCACTGCAGGCTACGGGAACGACTTTACAGCTATCAAGAAGATGTGCTTGAGGCTGGGAGATATAAGCGCGATCTATTCTAGATCTGGAATCCCCACGACAGAAGGTAAATTCCACGTACGAACCATGCAATCGTTGCCAGGCATCCACCAGCTGCATACTATGGGTAAGTGTCTGCAGCCCTGGACAGAAGTTGAATGTGCCTGTTTGATCACGAGGATGCAGTGTGCAATTGAAATCACCAGCTAATATCACCGGACCTGACGTCGCTACATGTGTCAAGATGTCATGGCTGAACAGTGCGTTCCGGTCATGCTTATAGTTCGTCCCGGACTGGCCGTATACATTGATCAGTCTGATGTTATTATAAGAAGCTGACAAAATTCTACCTGAGGGGTCCATGATGACATCGGTAATTTCGAAACCCTTTCTATACACGATGGCGGTGCCCCAGACGTTATCCCCCACATTCACAACATGGTCATAATTGTACAAGCAGCCAAAATTGTTTTCATTGACCTCCTGCAGAAACAATATATCAATATCATACTCTTTCAAGAACCTACACAGCAGGGCCGGAGTGGTGACATTCTTCACGCCATTGACATTGAGAGTAGCAAACGTCGTGAGAATACTGGCCATGCTCTGGAAAACGAGCACGAAATGTAGAAACAAAGGAGAGAAATACATGTTCTATATGCGATAGTGGCCTGTAAAACTGATGTTATTGATGAAAAACAAAGAAACAGCAGCAATTATTGTAGGTCAACGTTTAGAATTGCCCAGGGATTTGTCAGTACTCTTCAGTCTCGGAGGTAATCGTGGGTCTCGATGACTAAGCGTGGCTGGTTTCACATGAGTGATTTCCTTGTGCGTTGTAGCAGCTGATGGGGGTAAGAACGTAGTCTTCCCAGTGTCCGGAGCTGTCACGTGGGGGTGAGCAGTACTAGCTGTTCCACTCCCAGCAACCTCAATTTCCATATCGTCATCTGTGGCAAGGCTGTTTGCAGTATCAGTTAGATTGGGCAGTGGGGCCGTCGGGGGCAGATCCGGAACGTGTGGTGAGGGGTTATCCTGCAGCAGATCAGAGCTTGTAGGCGCAATTACATCAGCTGTTGTGTACGTGCCGGAAATCCCGTCATGGGTTCCTGGTGATGGTGGGACTGTTAAATCGGTACCTTCACTGTCCGGTTTCCGACGTTTGTGTGTGCTTTCATCAAGTGTAGGGAAGTCCGAGTGATCAACAGCGTGCTTTGGTGCTGGAGCTGATGGCGAGACAAAGTGTTCCGTGGCCCATGCTGGGGTTGGGTGGCTCGAGATTGATGAGTCGCCACTAACCGGCAGGGCGGTATTTTCTGGTTCAATAGTATCAGGTCCTACCGTACGCTGGTCGAAAGCGCGTGCTCGTCGCAGGGGACACTGGGGTCGTAAATGGTTTGTCGAATTACATGCAAGGCAAGTTCGCATTTGACCATCATAAACAATCTGTGCACGATAGCCTTCAATGGAAATGAAGGAGGGGATGGCTTCCTTCAAGTCCATGCGCACTGCGCGTATGCCATTCTGCACCCGAAATGGGTATTGCGCAGACCATTCTTCATTTCGATGCTCATTCACTTTACCATATTTGCTAAGAACACTTATTATTGAACCGATGGGAACCTCCGGGGGAACATTGAGAATACGAACTGTTTTGATGACATTGTCGGCAGCAGTAATTTGCACAGTCCCTATTCGACCATCTGACAAAGTAATTTTCTGTTGGCCCGCATGTAGACTTAACAACCTCTCAAACAGTACTTGGGAAATTACCTTTAAATATACGGCGTTGTCCAAATTGTCGAGTTGAATCATCTCGATCTGGTCAGCAGTGATTTTCAAACAAGTGGAGATCCAATTGTGCACCTCCCATGCACTGGGCCTGTTGTCGCGTTCAAAAACACATTTTAATGTGAGCTTGCGCACAAATTTTGTAACCATGGTGATTGTCGTTTACTAGTACAAGACGAGAGTTATGCGAATATGAACCGCTCACAGCACACGGTATTCAGTAGTTCGAGAGCAAATATACGCACAGAAATAGCCAAGCACAGTACCGGTACCGCACGTGATTCAGACGCGACCTCGCTCGACGAAGGCTGTCGAGCAACTTGACATGTTCGGATGCTTGGTGCATCTTAAAATTAGGTATGGTAACCATGAGAGTCAATACACCAATCATTTATAAAACTCTTCACCGTACTTTTCATACAGTAGATGGGTGGATATAGAGAAAAACTTCTCAATATATGCTAATATATGCGAAATATAAAAATTATCCTACAAGGACGACCAAAGCATATGTTGCGCTTCTCAATGTGAGACAGATAATTCGGGAATCTATAAAGGGTCTCCGAAAACTACATTTTAAGGGCCTTAAATTAACAGTGTGTGTGATATTCCCAATAAACTAACTTCGTTCTGATAAACTTGATGGAATGACAAACCGCTAACCATTGCACAGTAGCTCAATTGATAATGTCTGGTGTTAACTACGAACACCGTTCGAAGAACGGGTACTTCTGCTAGTTTGACATATATTGCGTTTCGTCAATAAGGTAACCATGACAACAGTATCTCAAGAGGTGACATCCAACTTTCCATCTATTTCTGTAAGAAGCAATGACACTGAATTTATTAAATTTCTGCGAAAGTTTGCAAATGGCTAAAAGGTTATCATGGAAAGAAACATAGGCTGCAAAATTCATCAATACGCTTAAGGGGGTCAAGGGGTACCCTAGAATGTTTAAACGTGACTTACACGTGCGATATGTTGTACAGAAGGTATATTATATCTCCAAACAATAACATAATTTTCAAAAATTCCTGATTTGAAATAGTGTTTTTTACAGCTTTTCGGAATTTGGGCCATTGGAGGCTAAGAATCCTGAATTTTCGTGCACCGCAAGCCTTTATAATTTATTAAAGGGGTCTTCCTGGCGATGGGGACTTTCCACAACGGTGTGGGTCAGTTTTTATTTGACATATATTGCGTTTCGTCAATAAGGATTTCAATATTATTTTCACGTCAGTAATTACTCTTTAGGTGAATTTAGTTTGAGAGCACATTTTAGTTAATCATATTTTTGTCGACACACGGGTTCATCCTAATGATGATTTTGTTTGGCACTGTGTGGTTGATATATCCTTTTGTTTACGCATGCCTATAACTCGTGTTCGGGTGCTTGGAGCATCGTAAACTTAGGTATTGTAACCATGAGTCAATTCACCAATCATTTATAAAACTCTTCACCGTACTTCTCATAGAATGGTGGGTATAGGGGTTTTCAAAATGCATGCTAAAATAGGCGAAAAATAAAAATTATCCTAGAAAGACGACCAAAGCATATGTCGCGCTTCCCAATGTGTGACACAAAACTAGGGAGTCTATAAAGGGTCTCCGAAAACCACATTTTAATGCCCTGAAATTAACAGTGTCTGTGATATACCCAGAAAACGAACTTCGTCCTGATAAACTTATGAAGCAATGACAAGCCCCTAACCATTGCAACAGTAGCTCAATCGATAACATCTGGTTATTAATACCGATGACTGTTCGAAGAGCGGGTACTTCTGCTAGTTTTATAATGCTATTCAAATTTAACTGGATGCATATGATATGATACAATACATCTTATGATTTTAATTTTATCGAAACGTATTATGATTACAAGCGCTAATCTTATTGTATGTAGGGATTTACTGTAAAGAAGCTCTTAAGTGTAATCGTGGAAATAAAATAAATCAAATCAAAAATCAAATCTCTTATATCCACTGACTCACGGAATTCAATGAATCCTGTATTTTAAACGCTTCACCCCTCACGCCTCTCCAACACCTTCAATGTATATAAACTGGTTATAACCGCAATCACTGCATTTCTCAAATGCTCTCTTTCATTCTGCTTCTTAGAGAAGTACAACTTCCACATCTGATCACTGTATCATGTTAAACGATTCGTAATCTGGCATTAGACTCAATTCAAACATTATGCCTGCAGCTTGGAACTTGGAATATGAATATTATACTGCATTGCTTGTATCTGTTGATTTTGTTGTTTAGTCGGAAACTGGTCTTCGTGAACGTTTCTGTAGTAATTATTATTATTATTTATACAGTATAATAAGTGCTTTATTTTATATTTTTTTTGCATTAAAATATACGAAAATGCATTCTTTCTGATATGTTAGTTCTTACGGAATGTACATCATTAGACTTTGCTAACTCCGCAGTACGGCTAATTCGGCAGAACTTGTAATATTGGGCACTTTTTCTTCAGAGATGCCCCAGCGCCAGAGGCGAGTTCATCTCACCAGTTGTGTTGAGTCAGCTATTTTCCCTTGGCTATGAATTTCGGAACGAGAAATTCTACCGCCTGGTGGTAAAATCATGGAAACCTGTTGTTATTTCTTGGTGAAATATTTTTAAAATCCCACGTATTTCGGTGATGCGATAGTGATGTAAGTGAGAATATTATTAGACTTATAATTTTGTGGATTTAGACAAGGTACCGCGAATGTAACTCTAGTACCAATAGTATCAACCAAAAAAACCTACAGTGTTAATAGATTTAAATTTTTTGAATGTTTTATTTTAAGAACTTAATTTATGTCACAAATAATTGAATTTCCATGTTTTTTGGAAATCCTCTCCCATAATTTCTCATATTTAGAATCAATCTCTTAATATTGCAGATTGACGTACCTGAGTCTCCCCTATATATTATTACGTTCAACCATGCCAAAATATAAATATTATATGCCAGAAAACTGCATCTTAAGGAGGCTCATTATTGTTCAAGTTTCATTATGATACAGGTTCTCCACCAATCAGAGCTCAAGATTTTCATTACGATACAGCTGTTTGACCAATTAGGTAAGGATAGCATCGCACCTGCGCTGACTTCTACTGCGAGGCTAAAGTCATAGCGGGGTATTCGAGGAGGCCGTGGTCGAATACATGACAATGTCTGCGTTCCATGCCCTCTGATTAGTAAACCAAACTGGCGGAATCTCAACAGATATTTATGAACTTATGTTCAAACATAAAATAATGTTATAAATATTGTCAAACATAAACAGTCATTTGCAACTCGCCTATAATGGTAATTAAGACACTCGTATGGAAATTATAAATATACTCGTGTGTGAATTATTTAAATTATAGGATTGTTGCATAATGCACTATTTTTGCTCAAATTTTGTCCGCCATATTGGATTTGTCGTTTTCAACTTGCCAATTTAGAGTTGAGATTCGTAATCCGTGGGGATAAAAACTATTAACACCGATTAGTGTTATCTTTAGGATTTGATCCACCATTTTGAATCTTTCAATTTCAATATAAAATTTGTTACCTGTGAGGTCCAATAGGCCACCATGTTTTGTCTATATTGACAAATATTTGGACTTTTGTCCACGTTTTCGGTAATCCATCTCACTGTGCGCTAGTATCAACAATCCTAAGTATGTTTCTCCCTGGAATATTTCAAGTCCTGGAGCACTTCTCCCATTTCGGACCCTAATAGTCACAGCTGCACCCACTACTACCACCACAGAACCACAGGTTATCACACAAATTGAATACAGACTCAATTACACGCAGCTGATGACCAATATGTCCCAAGACCCCTAAAATGAATTAACAATAGCAGATGCAGTTGTTGAGGTTGTTGTTTCATTTGCGGGGCTTGGACATCATGGTCGTTTAGCGCCCTTTACTAGGATAAATGTGGAATTTTTTCTGATGACCTGTGTTGTTGTGATGACTGTATTAGTGTGTGTATTTGTAATTCAAGAGAAGATTGGGAAGGAAACGGCCGTGGCCTTAAGGTAGGAACTATCCCGGCATTTGCTTGGAATATACGTGCTAAACCACGGAAAACCACTTCCAGGTGGGAATAGAGCTCGGCCCTTCTCAGGTTTGCCTCACGAGGCTGAGTGCACTCCGTTCCAGCCCTCAGACCAAAATTGATTCTTGGCAGAGCCGACAGTCGTACCAGACCCTCTGGGCTGACGGCCAAGAACGCTAGCTGCTACGCCAAGTAGTGGTTAACAGCAGATGGCTGACTGAACTCTATTGGCTGGTTCCGCAGTTTAGGGGCTGCGACAACATGGTCATGTAGCCCCGTGTACTTTGGGTGTGTGTAGAATCAGTCTGATAACCGGTGTTAATGGTGATGGCTGTATTAGTGTGTGTTATCTGTAATTCAGGTAAGGACTGACGACGATCAATTTCAAGTAGTTCCTACTTTTGCTACCAAATGCTACCGTCAACGATATCTAGCTGTGAACTTTGCTACTAGACACCACCGAAACTGGCACCTGGTGGAGAACGTTGGAACTTAGAGAGCGTTGTAGATAATGGAAGGTATTTTTACGCCATAAATCAACTTCCCCTTCGAAGGAAGGCAAACTGAGGGATCTTAAACGCTCTTAAAAATCCGATGACTTCGCCCGGGTTTGAACCCACGATCTTGGGCATAGAAGCTCAGCATGCTACCGACTACGCCACCGGAGCCGCCGATCGTACCCAGACCTCCGGGCTGACAGCCAAGATCTCTAGCCACTGCGCCAAGATGTGGACAACGGCACAACATTATTAGAAACACCTTTCTCAAAACCCGAATGCATTACTGTATTAAACTTCCGACAGTGAATATATTTTCATTCCAATGTACAGCACGGTATAATTAAACAAGGTCATTGACAATAAATAATATAAAAATACTATACGAGCCTTACAGTAGTCGCATATGTTGTGTAACATCTGACATAGAAGGAACTTCACGTGAAATTGTTGAGACACCGGTATTTTATAGTATTATTGGCACAAATATTGATCTATTGTAAAAGGGAGTGTTTTACAGATATTGTAGTTTATAATACGGAACTCATTTTATTAGATGATTTGTAGCTTCCAGCAGCACTAGACTAAATAAAGAATACGATATGGATCAACTAGATTAATAGACGCGACACCGCTCATAACCTTAAATTCCTTATAAATAGGCCAACTTGCGAGTAAGTGCAATGTGCACAGCAGTAGATCATGAAAGGCTTGCCCAGTTCCCGGACGTCTTGATTCACAGACCAACACGTAATTTCATATCGATTCTGTTGAAATTAGTCATATTGATATGATTAGCAGCAGAGTATCAAGAAGGCAGTGCGAGAACAATCAAGAAGGCAGTGCGAGAGTAGAACTATCAAGTAGGCAGTGAAGAAAAAAAGAGAGTCTTGGAATTGTTATGTATTATTCAAATCAACCCCTGGCACTATACAGCCCATGACGGGCTAAGGCCGATCAAATGACCGCTGCCCAGCCATTTGGCCTGCAGATATTGGGGTGACGTGTGATCAGCGCGTCGGGTCCCCTCGGCCGTTAATCTTGGTATTCGTGATCGGGGCGCTGTCTCACTGTCAGACAGCTACTCAATTGTCCTCACGAGGCTGAGTGCACCCCGTTCCAAGCTTCACGTCAGTTTTAAAATCCCTGATGGAGCCGGGGATCGAACCCGGGGCCTCCGGGTGAGAGGCAGGCTCGCTACCCCAACACCACGGGGCCGGCGTTATGCATTATTAGTGTGTAAATAAAAACGAGTTTTGTGTGTTGATGAATGTCCAGGAGGGATACGATCCAGCTGGCAGCGCGTCTTACACACTTCCGTCCCAGTTTTCAAAATCACTCCCGCAAAAATATCCAGCAACCGAGTGGAAAGTTGTTACACATCAATACCGTTCTGCAAAGAGGCACTAATATTGACTTAAGGAAATCCATCAGATGGTTGTCCAGAAGGGAAATGATAAAGGGCTGCCTTGAGCTGTCTGGGAGGTCCCTGTATTACGCACCTCTCTGTTATAGCTCACCACAAACACGACCGCGGTCAACTGAAATAGAAAATCAGAGGACAAAGCTCTGTCCAAATATTGACAGAGGTACAAGCAGCAAGCGGCCTGTCCGTCATTCAGGATTTCCCTCGCAGAGTGGGATCAAAGTCCAGTGTATTGACACGGGAGTCCATTTTGTAATAGCACCCCACTCGCTCTTTGAGCTCAATCATTGCTTTGTATGTACCCTTTCAGATGAACTCGATGTAGCCATGATTGCTTTTGGGGATTTAAAAGAATGACAGTCTATTTTGAAACTGTCACTTTATGCAGTGTTGGACTGCTGATTGTTACTGAACATACACTTCGGTAAGTTGGGCTGCATAACCAGCCGGGCGAAAGGTAAAGGAGCTGCTAGGCTTATTTGCTCGAGTGCGATGTTCTAGAACTCCGCACTGCGACTGCTGCTATTTGAATTATAAACACGGTAATGGTTATTTGAGTTGTAGCCTATATAAAAATAAGTTCACATTTTATAACAGAACAAACAATAGAGCCCCTTGCATGGAAAGATACATCAACTCTACGATGAAACTTCATTGTTTCATTTCAGGAATTGGAAAACATGATCATTTAGCACCGATTGAAACTTGGGTGAAAATTTTATGATAGGTTACAATATATTATTATACGCAAGTGGTTGTAGGTTTTCCTCATTTGGAGGCAGATATTTGATCTTCTTTCAACCTTAGTTAGTTAGTTAGATAGTCATTGAGGTTTTAAGGGACGGAACAGCGAGGTCATCTGCCCCTCTTAACACAGATTAAAGTATACAAATTTAGAATGCAATAACATAATTAGAATTGGGCACCTAAATATGAAAAGTCCGAAAATTATTAAAACAAAAAATTAAATAAAACTAATAATTTATTACAATAATAAAAAATATATACGGAAAATGAATAATTCAATTTTCAAAAAAAGCACAAGTAGTTTGAGTAAACTTACACTGGGAAATTTAGATTCCTGTCCTTAACCCTTTCCAAACTTTTCAAATTTTAGTGCCACATGCCTTTTAAAATAAATGGCGTATCTTTATGTTGGAACTACCTACGTGGCTCAGCGCAGCGGTAACGTTCTCACTTGCTGTTCCCAAGGTGGCGAGAACGAATCCTGTCGTAGCCATCTGGCATTTGAGGGTGCGCAAATGCGAAGCAGCTGTGTCAGTAAATTTACTGGAACGTTAAAGACCCCCTTCAAGAGAAAATTCCGGAGCCCCGGCGTCTCTAAGAGACGCAGTTGTTGAAAGGGACGTAAAATCAATAGCATTATTATCTTTATGCCAGTCATATTTTGGTTTTCATGGCCAAGAAATAAAAATCCAGCAACCATCTTGGGTGTTACCGTGTCATTCGCGGGGTTTTTCCCTGGTGCCCCTAGTCAGGCTCATCAGTGGGCTCTTGATAAACCCTGCCCGGATCACCGCTAGGGTAGTGGACCATGCACTACATCCCATATGTGAAATGCGGGAATTGAGAGTTCTAAAAATTTGTTGTCGTTGTAGTTATTTCATTTGAGTGGTTTGGGACGTATTGGTATTCAGCCCCATGTGCGTGGGTATGTGTCAAACTTGTCTGATAACCTGTGTTTCTGTAATGACTGTTGTAGTGTATGTAGCTGTATTATAGACAGGGATGGGGGCTTGAACTGAGGTACTATCCAGCCAGTGGCGTAACCACAGGGGGATCAATCGCCCCCAGAGACAAATAATAAAAATAAGTAATTCGATGGAATGTTTATTTTTGAATAAAACTAACGTTCGAATTGCTGACAAACAACTGGATTATGTAAGTATATATTTACTAATTCTAGAACTTTTCTCTTTACTTGTTTAGAACGTTTAGTGTTTCCCAAACGTAACACTTGTTTAAGTAAAACTGTTCATTGTCGGGTTTTTGCACATTGTTATGTTCAAAAAAGTAAAGTATCAAATGCATTCAAGATTAAACACGAAAATGTGTAGGTTTGCTTTCGTTGATTATGTCTCATTTTGCCCAAGCTCACCGCTCCCCCCTCCCCTCCCCGAAGCATAAATCAAAAAGTAAACATTAAAAACAAAAGCCAAAGCATAACAAACAAAAAATACGAGACCGTTACCAAAAACACAAATCAAAACCCCAATGCAAAAGCAAAAAACCAATAACATAAAATCAAGAGCGAAAACAACCATAAAATCAAAACAAGAAACACAACAAAACACAGTCACAAAACTTAAAACAAAGAGGGAAAATTAGCGAAAGAAAACAATTGAAATGAAACAAATGATAGTTATGCCCTGAACAGGGTATAGACCTAGTAAAACGCTCTTAGTTCAGATTTGACTCCGCTCATCCCCCTCCACAAGCAAATCCTAGTTTCACCACTGGAGGGAGTGTGAAGAACCTGTCGAAAACCCTCACTCAGGATATTCGTTGTCAGATCTTGCTGCAGCCGCCCAGTGTGCTATTTAAGGCTATTTGTCATGGTATGGAACTAAACAACTTAAGGTATTCATGTAGAGTTTCAAAAAAGTTTCCATAATTTTAAACCAAATATTTTTAAATTATTTTAGTGGCTATCTAGAATGTAAGGAAAGGAAGTTATGCAATCAGAATGCTAAATTTACTATTTAAGGAGTGTCCAAACATGATTTTGTAAACAAAAGTGGGCATTGTTTGAGATCACCTAGCAACTACCACAATGACTTTATTTCAATCTATATATTTAAAACACTAAGCTGTTTTTTGTACACACGAGATTGTGAAAACGACTTAACCGATTGGCTTCGTAATGCATTCTAACGAAAGCTCTTGGCATGCAGATTTGCAGAGTTTCTTTAAAAGGAAAATATATGTTACGGTATATTTTTAAATGATTAAAGAAATATGTAATATTTGACACTCCCGCGCATGCGCACAATGGCCTTTCTCAACAAGGAAAATGGCGATTCCGGTCGCGTCTAACTGAGATCTTTGTTTATGAGAATTAAAAAGGGTCTCCAATAATGTTAATTATGTTTTTACAATATGCATTGAATTAGAATTATATTAAATAAACCACGATTTGAAGGACTTAAACTGCAGGTTGAGTGTGTATACTGGTTAGATAGCTTAATACTGAAGTATCCCATAGTTGTCTGGATGGCCAAGGGGATAAGGTTACTGCCTAGAAATACGTATTATGCATGATCGAGGGGGTTCGATCCCCACCTCGGATATGTTTTTTTAATTTCGTTTTCTGCCTTCCTACGATTGGTATTGCATTGTAGAAACATATTTCACTTTTATCATTCCCGTCAAGTAACGAATTCTCTGTTGCCATCCTTTGCATGGTCGAGAGGGTTCGATTCCCAACTCGGTTATGTTTTTTTATTTTCCTTTTCTTCCTTCCTACGATTGGTATTACATTGTAGAAACATATTTCACTTTTATCATTCCCGTAAAGTAACCAATTCTCTGTTGCCATCCTTTGCATGGTCGAGAGGGTTCGATTCCCACCTCGGATACGTTCTTTTATTTTCATTTTCTTCCTTCCTACGATTGGTATTACATTGTAGAGACTTTCACTTTTTTTATTCCCGTAAAGTAACGAATTCTCTGTTGCCATCCTTTGCATGGTCGAGAGGGTTCGATTCCCACCTCGGATACGTTCTTTTATTTTCATTTTCTTCCTTCCTACGATTGGTATTACATTGTAGAGACATATTTCACTTTTTTCATTCCCGTAAAGTAACGAATTCTCTGTTGCCATCCTTTGCATGGTCGAGAGGGTTCGATTCCCACCTCGGTTTTTTTTTTTTGTTTTCTTCCTTCCTACGATTGGTATTACATTGTAGAAATATATTTCACTTTTATCATTCCTGTAAAGTAACGAATTCTCTGTTGCCATCTATATATTTAAAACACTAAGCTGTTTTTTGTACACACGAGATTGTGAAAACGACTTAACCGATTGGCTTCGTAATGCATTCTAACGAAAGCTCTTGGCATGCAGATTTGTAGAGTTTCTTTAAAAGGAAAATATATGTTACGGTATATTTTTAAATGATTAAAGAAATATGTAATATTTGACACTCCCGCGCATGCGCACAATGGCCTTTCTCAACAAGGAAAATGGCGATTCCGGTCGCGTCTAACTGAGATCTTTGTTTATGAGAATTAAAAAGGGTCTCCAATAATGTTAATTATGTTTTTACAATATGCATTGAATTAGAATTATATTAAATAAACCACGATTTGAAGGACTTAAACTGCAGGTTGAGTGTGTATACTGGTTAGATAGCTTAATACTGAAGTATCCCATAGTTGTCTGGATGGCCAAGGGGATAAGGTTACTGCCTAGAAATACGTATTATGCATGATCGAGGGGGTTCGATCCCCACCTCGGATATGTTTTTTTAATTTCGTTTTCTGCCTTCCTACGATTGGTATTGCATTGTAGAAACATATTTCACTTTTATCATTCCCGTCAAGTAACGAATTCTCTGTTGCCATCCTTTGCATGGTCGAGAGGGTTCGATTCCCAACTCGGTTATGTTTTTTTATTTTCCTTTTCTTCCTTCCTACGATTGGTATTACATTGTAGAAACATATTTCACTTTTATCATTCCCGTAAAGTAACCAATTCTCTGTTGCCATCCTTTGCATGGTCGAGAGGGTTCGATTCCCACCTCGGATACGTTCTTTTATTTTCATTTTCTTCCTTCCTACGATTGGTATTACATTGTAGAGACTTTCACTTTTTTTATTCCCGTAAAGTAACGAATTCTCTGTTGCCATCCTTTGCATGGTCGAGAGGGTTCGATTCCCACCTCGGATACGTTCTTTTATTTTCATTTTCTTCCTTCCTACGATTGGTATTACATTGTAGAGACATATTTCACTTTTTTCATTCCCGTAAAGTAACGAATTCTCTGTTGCCATCCTTTGCATGGTCGAGAGGGTTCGATTCCCACCTCGGATATGTTTTTTTTTGTTTTCTTCCTTCCTACGATTGGTATTACATTGTAGAAATATATTTCACTTTTATCATTCCTGTAAAGTAACGAATTCTCTGTTGCCATATATATTTAAAACACTAAGGTATTTTTTGTACACACGAGATTTTGAAAACGACTTAACCGATTGGCTTCGTATGGCATGCTAACGAAAGCTCTTGGCATGCAGATTTACAGTGTGTCTTTAAAAGGAAAATATATGTTACGGTATATTTTTATATGTTTAAAGAAAATATTTTTATATGTTTAAAGAAAAATGTAATATATGTGGCTATTGCGCGTTGCCACAATGGCGTTTCTTCATGAGAGAAATGGCGGATAAACGATCCACCGTATCGTAGTGTGATCTTTGTTTATGAGAATTGAAAAGGGAAATATCGCTTATGTTGTATCCCGATATATACTGGAATAGAATCATGAAATAAGGGAAATATTGATGAACTATAACTGGCAGTTGAGTGCGTTTGTTGTTTACGTCACTTAATATTGCACTCTAATTTCGTTGTCTGGGTGGCTCAGCGGCTAACATTGTGGACAACGAAATTGATTATGCATCGTCGGAGGAGTTTGATTCCCACCTCAGACATGTAATTTTATTTCCCAATTATTCTATCTTGCAATTGGTATTACATTGTCTAAATATATGTTACGTTTATTATTCCCGTAAGGTAAGGAATTCTCCATGATTTACGTTGCCAGATACTTTTAAATTATTAAATAAAAATCGGCACAATCGCTTCGCCTTGAGAGAAAATTGTCGAACATAATTCATTTGATGGACTCAGGCATCGTGGTTACTCAGCGCCGTCTACTTTGGTGTGTGAGTGTAAACCTTTCTCTGATAACCTGTGTTAATGTGATGGCTGTATTGATGTGTGCATTTGTAATTAGTATGGGGAATGGAGAGTTAACGACTGAGGCTTTAAGTTAGGAACTATCCCGGTATTTGCCTGGAGTGGAAGTGGGGAAACCACGGAAAACCACATCCAAGATTGTTGAGATGGGAATCAAATTTTGCTCTTCTTAGGTTTGCCTCAAGAGTGCGCCACGTTCCAGCCCTCAGACCAGAATTAAATTTCTTGGCAGAGCAGGGATCGAACCTGGAATCTGGGGCGATAGCTCAGAATGTAGCCTTAAGACTGGGCTTCCCTGTGTTAATACGATCTTTGAAAAACACTGAACATATAATTCTAAAACTCCCTCCATTACGGTGGCTGGCGAAGTGAGTCCATGCTCATTCCAGTAGTGGCGAAGTGATTCTATGCTCCCTTGCACAATTTACTGTCATGGAAATGCAAAGTATTGTACCTTCAACAGGTGATGGAAATTGATTATTTAGAGCAGTTTCATTCTGTTTATTTCAAAATGAAGTTCGTCATCCTGAGTTGCGTTTGCAAGCAAATTGCAAAAATTGCAAGGATTTTATTATTGGCGATCAGTCTCATCGCATTCTCATCAGCAACCAACTTGAGAATGGAAGTCTCTGAACTTAGTTGTATAAGTGAATATTATTGTTTATTGATTATTATTTTAGAGTACATAACAATGAGTCTAACCACGCAGTTGATTTTGGCAATGGAAGTAAGTTATTATTTGCTATTTAATATTTGGCTGCTGCGTTGATGCAGGCCACTATAGTATTATTTAATATGACGTTAATTTGGGGAGAAATGCTGCTATAAATAAACCCATTTTACGAAATAGAACATTAGCCGCAAACAAGTGGGATATCGGAGAAAAATACGAAGCCACTTTTAAAATCCAATATAAATATGGCGTTTCAGAAACAATTCCAGATACTATGCCGTTACAGTTTAGGGTCCTTGACGAACAAATGTAAACATTTTTCTGCACTGTATTTCTCTTGAGAGAAATCTACACTTGGTTACTTTGACCTTTGCTGTTGTAATGGTAAAATTAATCTGACTAAATATAAAGTATTTGACATGCTGCAACAATTATTTTTCACTGGAGATGATATCTCAAGGAATTTCAGAGAGACTAATCGGCAGTACAAATCTATGTCCTTCGTTTCATTTGGTGCCAATGTTACTGTGCCACACCCATACGGTCCACATTGTTTTAAGATGTATGGAGGTGCACATCATCGCATTTCTTCGTTATATTCCAAAATTATATGTGACGGTTTGCGGCCAGTTTTATTAGACTCCTCAGAGTTCTTGAATTCCTTGGAACTAAATGACTTGCCTCCACATATTCCAAACGCTTGAACCGTTATGCTGCTTAGAAATCTGAACGTTTCCCAAGGGCTCCTAAATGCAACTATATTGCTTGGATTTGGAAATAATAAGTGCAGTTAAAATTAGGCAGAGAGGTCTAATCCTTCTACTTGATTTAACAGCATCCGATAAAACACTATCATTTTGTTTTAAGAGGCAATATTTCCAATTTATTTGGCATACTCTGTCACAATCAATGAAGCTCAAGGGAAAACTCTGGAACGTATAGGTCTCAATTTGCCTCATCAATTTTTCAGCCATGGCCAGCAGTATTTTGCAATGTTGAGAGTGCAATCTTTTGACGCCCTTATAGTTTCAATAGAGCCAAAAAATAATCGTACAAAGAATATACAGTAGGCCTACATAAAAAAATTCTTCAGTAAATATTTTTCTATTGACCGTCATTTTTGACGGGTTTCAACTAGTATATATTTATTTCTCATAACTATTATTAACATTAGTGATGGTGATGTCAGTAGTAAGCGTTTGCTACACTCCAAATATTGCATCATCATGACCAGAAATTGCGTAATCCTGATGACGTCATGGGATGACGTCATGGGTCCTTAGAGCGAGCACGTGGTCCAGGAGCGAGCATGTGCGGTGCACGTGTTAGCGTGGGAAGGGGGTGACCTCTTGGCTTGTTTATGTGAAGCTGATAAAAAGTTAATGGGTGTTGACGTCATGGGGGTTGTTTATTTGGATGCTAACTGTCATCTGACACCCGTGTCAGTGCCAGCGATCCGCACATGTGGTGTGCTGCTGTTATGTTTTTGTTTATGCCCGCGATGGGTGGGCTGAGCGGGGAGGCGGTTCCCATCCACACATGTGGTGTGCTGCTGTTATTGTTTTTCTTTTTTTTTTGCTTTGGATGCTAACCATCATTTGACACCCGTGCAAGTTTGACCATGTGCAGCAGTGTGATTGATCTCGTCTGCTGTGTTCGCGTGAGACAGAGTTGACCTTTAACGTCATTGGCTAAGAATGTAATCTTTGACTTCTTTAAGCAATAGTGGAAAAAAAGAAATGATTGCGTTAGAAGCTAGTTTGCAGCATATGGTTTCTGGAGTGTGGGTGGGGGTGAAGGATATATAAATGGATGAGTGCATGGAAGAGTTTAACTTTTACTTTTGCGCGAAGAGTGTGTGTGTGTGTGAAAGAAATAAAGAAAGTCAACGACGAGGAACAAATTGTGTGATGGAAGCTCTAACGAAGTTCAATAACTTATCATCTTGTACTGAGTATTCTAATAAGAAACTAGCTGAACTAGTCATTGATTTACCATATGTGGTCCAAATTATTCGCCCCGTACAGACGAGGTTTGGAAGAAAAATAGTTGTGGATATTAACATTGAAGATGAAGTAACAAGTGTATTTCTACCAGCAGTATTTTCAAAATTAAGCACATCAGAGATCGATGAACTAAACTCAATGGGAGGCACACTGATGCTGGTGTATTTAGGGGTGAAGAACCGCTCACATCAAGTCATTTTGAAACAGTACTCGAAGGCAAACTGATGACGGTGTATTTTGGGTTGAAGAACCGCTCACATCGACATGTTTTGGTGAGTATTGGATTATATATATTATGTATTGATTGATATAACGATTGATATATTTAGTTGCTAATTATTTCTTAATTTGTTTAATTTTTCAGATTATCTAAAAAACTAATAAAACAACCAGCATAATGAAGTGGAAAACTGTTAATTTCCTGAGTGGAACTGATCATCGATCGCACCCGCTAATAGAGTATCATCGTGTATGCTTTCAACAACCGGAAGAAGAGGAAGAAGATGATAACGAGGTGAGTCGTAATGAGAAAGAAGCTTGTTTTAACAAATGGACATCTTCGAGTGGAATTTCAACATTTTCAGTCTACGTTACCAATGTTAGCAAATCAGAGGATAGTCAGCGAGAGGTGACAGAAACAGTTCTAAGATATCTATTGAAAGAATTATGTGAAGATGAACATTTTATTTGTTTCTTCGGATACAATACATTTGATGAAGTTTTCAAAATCGAATTTTCCATGACGTGTTACGATGTAACAAAATTGAATGTGTATAGAAACAATTTGCTTGGTAAACTTCAGGATGAATTTCCTTTTGAGGCTGTTCATTGTTCATTGGAGATTACAGGCAGTAATTTATCACAATGGCTTGAATATACTTTAAAAGATTATAGGTTTATGGTAAACCGATGTTACAGCAACTGCTGGTGGTGTATTAACAATAGTGCAAATTGGACGTATGCTTAGACATCAGTGATGGTACACCAAGTGTTGGTGGTGTATTAACTTTAGTGCAAATTGGACATTTGCTTAGACAACAGCAACAATGACCTCGCCTCCTAGCAAACGTAGAAAGGTCGATATTGTAATACATAATAATAACAGTGAAAATATAAGAAACCAATTGGACAATGCATTTGAAAGTGTTTCTAATTTTCGAAGTGAACTAAACGGTGCTATTTCAGTATCATACCAAATCGGGGAAAACACTCAAACCGAGTTGATTGAGAACAGTGATGAGTTGATTGAATGTTGGAGAGTTATTAGTGAGCATATATTGCAACAAGCTGTGAATTTCAAAGAAATTACAATTCAAATAAAGGATGAATCTTTCTTGAGCTGTGAGTTAATTGAAACGGCATTCAATTCTAGAGTGTACACACTTGCAGTATCAAATGTTAAGAATGAGTTTTTGGATCCTCGCGAATTTTTAGCGAATGCTAATATTTGGTTTACAAAGTATGTTAAGAAAGCGTTAACTGTACAAGCTTTAAAGGTGAATTCAGTTTTGTGTGCACAATACGTGCTTCGCGACATATCAGAAACAAAATATTTTGCTATCAAAAATGAGGTAGTTTTCGAGTATACTGATTTAAATGAATTTTATAATAAGAATATCATTGAAGGTACATTGACAAAAATGAGCGAATTTGAAGCAAATGGTTCCGGGTGGGCTTTAGAAAAAATTCATAGTTTGAGAATTAATATAAATAAATATGTTGGATTTCGAGTAGGAATGTCCAATACTAGTCGATTGCCTGATGTAATAGTCAATAAGAATGCAGTGCTAAATTTGTATGATACAAAGGAAGCTTGTTTTGCGTGGAGTGTGGTTGCTGGTTTGTATCCAAAAACTCGAAACGTGAATCATCTTTCTTCCTATCCTAATTACAGAGATGTTTTAAATTTAGATGGTATTCCAATTCCGATGGAAATGAAATATTTAAACAAGTTTGAAAACCAAAACAATATTTCTGTAAATGTGTTTGGAGCACAATATGATGAAAACAATTGGGTATGTATGGGAACAAACGAAGTAAAAGGAAAAAAAACTTTTACTATTGTACCTTTGTATGTATCAGATAAAGTATATGAAAGGAGTGTAGACTTATTGATGTTGCAGATTGGAAACAGTGAAAGTTATCACTTTTGTTTAATTAGAAATCTTGCTCGCCTTGTGCGTTCAAGCCTCACTAGCACTCACAGAAGGATTTATATATGTAGACGTTGTTTGTCATATTATTTTCTTGAGGATGAGTTAAATGTTCACTTTGCAGACTGTAAACAGTTTCCTGTTGCAAAAAGCATAATGCCGACTGATGAACAAAGATTTGTTAATTTTACAGAATTCCGAGTTAAAGATACAGTTCCATTTATAATATATGCAGACACTGAATGCCTCTTGTCTCCAATTTCCTCATGTTTTCCAAATAGTGACAATCATAACTCTACTTTAACACATAAACATATTCCTTACAGCATTTCTTTATACCTTCATTGTAATTTCGATAGTGAATTGTGCAGTTTCAAGCTCTTTAGGGGAAATAATTGCATTGAATTGTTTGTAAAGGAACTTTATAGTATTGTGGATAAACTTCAAACATATTACTTATCGGTTAAGCCAATGTTAAAGATGACCGAAAATGAAGAAAGATTATTTTTGTCAAGTAAAATGTGTCACATTTGCGAGAAACCGATTGCAGTTAATGAACTCAAAGTACGCGATCATTGTCACTTAACTGGAAAATATAGAGGAAGCGCACACAATAGTTGTAATTTAAATTACAAAGTAACAAAGGTTTTGCCTATAGCATTTCATAATCTAACAGCCTATGATGGACATTTTATAATTAAAGAAATTTGCGAGAAACGTGATGGAGAGGTGTTACATAATCCTGGTCATATAAAATTGTTAGCGATGAATATGGAACGTTACAAAGGGTTTACAAAGTATGTACGGGCTAAGAATGGATTCATTCAGTTAAGATTTTTCGATACATATAATTTCTTGTCCTGTTCACTAGATCAATGTTCATCTTCGTTAAGCGAAGATTCAAAGCAAATAACACGACGTTATTTTAATGATGATGCACAGTTTCGACTTACTGCGAGAAAAGGTGTGTTTCCCTATGAATACGTCACGAGTATGGATGTTCTTAACGAAACTAAATTACCTGAAATATCCAAGTTTTATAGCAGTCTTAATGATCAAACAATATCGAATGAAGAGTATGAGTTTGCTCAATCGGTGTGGGAAACGTTTTCCTGTCAAACATTAGGAGAATACGCAGATTTGTATTTAAAAGTTGACACACTTCTTTTGGCGGATGTCTTTGAAAATTTTAGATCGAATGGCATGGAAACTTATGGCATTGATGCAGCTCATTTTTACACTGCTCCATCTATGTCTTGGTGTGCTATGAAAAAGATAACCAACGTTCAACTTGAATTGCTTCAAGATATTGATATGTTACACTTTTTTGAACGATCTATTCGAGGAGGAAATGTTCAGTGTATAACACGACATGCGATTGCTAATAATAAGTATATGAAAACTTATGATGAGAAAAAGCAAGAGTCCTACATAATGTACTTTGACGTTAATAATTTGTATGGATATGCGATGATGGAATATCTTCCAACGGGTGGCTTTAAATGGATTGCAAATGTTGAAGGCTTTGATGTTTTAACTATTGATGATACTTCAGAAATTGGATATATTTTGGAAGTAGATTTGACTTATCCTCAAGAGTTACATGACAAACATTCAGATTACCCTCTATGTCCCGAAAAGTTGACAAAGCTAATGGCTACCCTAGATAATAAAGAACGTTATGTTTTGCATTATAGATTGTTAAAGCAATGTATTCAACTAGGAATGAAATTAGATCGTATTCACAGAATAATTGAATTCAATCAGAGCCAATGGCTAAAACCATATATTGATGTGAACACAGAGAAACGAAAACAAGCCAAAAATGATTTTGAAAAGAATTTTTATAAATTGATGAATAATGCAATTTTTGGTCGTTCACTGATGAATGTGAGGAAGTTAAGGGACATCAAATGGGTCACCAAATGGCATGGAGCTCGTGGTGCTAGGTCTTTAATAGCTAAGGCTAATTTTAAACATAGAATTATATTCGATGAACAATGTATGGTCATCGAGATGAGTAGACTAAAGATTTTTCACAATCAACCAGTATATGTTGGTGCATCTATATTAGATTTGTCTAAATGTAAAATGAATGACTTTCATTACAATGTTATTTTAGCAAATCCTGAATCAAATGTGAGGTTGTTATACACAGACACCGATAGTTTTATGTATATATTCTATTATGATATTTATGAGTTCATGAAACAACATTCAAATTTGTTTGATACTGGAAACTATGAAACAAACAATCCTTTTGGCATTGTGAGACAAAATAAAGGTGAAATTGGTTTAATGAAAGATGAAAATGCTGGAAGGATTGTTGAAGAATTTGTGGGGTTACGACCCAAAATGTATGCAATAAAATTGTGTGATGAAATGAATAGCTTGTGTAAGGCTAAAGGCATTAAGAAGAGTGTGAGTAAAAGTATGAATATTGATGAGTATCGAAAGTGTCTTTATAACAGAGAAAAAGTCAACAAAGTTCAAGTTTGTATAATTTCAAAATCTCATTCTGTATTTACTGTTCGGCAAAATAAGTTGGCAATTTCATCAAACGAAGATAAAAGACACATAACTGAAAACGGAATTGATACTTTACCGTTTGGTCATTTTTCTCTGAAAAAATGATTAGAAACAAATTGAGATTAAAGCAGTTCATCTCACTTACTTTATTTCTTTCACACACACACACTTTTATGCCGGTAATATTACTAATTTTTTGTGTGTTCCTTTGCTTATGAAAAAAGAATAAATAATAACCCAAATTTTGTGTGTATTATTTAAAAAAAAAACACCTCCCCCCCCCCACCATTTCCCATTTTCCAGATATATATATGTATAATTACTTTATATTTCATATCATTTAGTAATGGTGCGTTGTAAGAGGAGCAACTCTACCACTCAATATAAACGAACAGGAAGTGGATCATTAATCAGTCGTGTACTTAATAAAACTATTGATAATTTACCCGTGGAATTACACATCCCGGGATATGAATATTGTGGACCAGGAACAAAATTAGAAAAGCGATTGAGCCGTGGTGATCCAGGAATAAATATATTAGATAAAGCGTGCAAAGAGCACGACATTGCTTACGCAAAGCATAAAGATTCAAACAAAAGAAGAGAGGCTGATGAAATTTTAGCTTCAAAAGCTTGGTCTCGTGTAAAATCCCGTGACGCATCATTTGGAGAGAGAGCGGCTGCACTAACAGTGGGTGGCATCATGAAAGCTAAGTCTAAGATTGGAGGAGGTAAGCGAAACTTAAATAATAAAAAAAAAACAAGAAAAGATTAAAAAAAAGAAGAACATCGAAAAAGCAAGGTGGTATTTTACCCCTACTTCCGATATTTGCAGCCTTGTCGGGCTTGGGGGGTCTAGCAGGCGGAGCAGCAGGGGTGGCGTCTGCTATAAACAAGGCGAAAGCTGCTCAAGAAGAACTAAAAGAAATGAAAAGACACAATCGAATGATAGAAGCAATGCGAGGAAAAGGAGGTCAAGGCATTTATTTAAATCCTCCTGCATACAAAAGATAATTAACCAAATACCAAATAAAGCATTAAGTAATTTCGATTTAGCTAAATACGCACATCAATTAAAGATTCCAAATTTTAGAGGAGTCTTTATGCGAGATACGTTACCAAGATATCCTCGAAAAAATGAAAACTGTATTGTTAACCTTGAACCGATGGATAAATCCGGTTCACATTGGGTAGCTTTCAGTAAACATGGTAAATATGTGCATTATTTTGATAGTATTGGTAATTTAAGACCACCATTTGAAATTTTAACATATCTTAAAAATTGCTATCTACAATATAATTTTCATTCATATCAATCGATTACTTCTTCGATTTGTGGACATTTATGTTTAGTCTTCTTGTATTGTATAAATAAGGGAAACACAGACCGTCTTTAAACATTTCAAAGATGGCTTTCGAAAGACGGATAACTCTTGAAGGTAAAGGCTCGAAGATTGATGTTACATTGGAGAACCCGATTCATCTTGTAGGAGCAGAGTTTTTTGAAATAGGACTTGCAGGATTGTATACATCTAATTCTATTCGAAATGTTACCAACAGAAATAATAAATTTCGCATTCATTTTACTAATTTTTTATCAATTGATTTAGTGGTACCACCGGGTATTTATGAATTTGAAGATCTAGCCTCAGCTTTTGATGATTTACTTAGTTATCACTCATTGTCGAAACTTATACCAGAACATTTAGAAAAAACAAAATTGTATGTGGAAGAGGATATAGATGGAAAAAGAGACAACCGTCTCGTTTTGTCTTCCCCGTTTAATATTGATTTCACTGTAGCCAACAGTGTAGCAGGGCCTTTAGGTATTGAAAAGAAAGTTTACCCTAAAGAGAATAAAAGAGAAATTGAAATTCATCGAAAAATAGAATCGATAATGAAGTTTGCAATTAACGAGAATAATAACATTTTGGCTATAAAGTTGAACGAAGCGGATAGAGCGATTTTAATAATACCCAATGCTAGCTATACGTTAAAACAATTAAGTGAAAAGATTGATGATTTATTAGTTGAACATTTATTAGGCGACAAAGACAAATTCCCATCATTTTATATTAATTATGATAAAGTCTTTTATCATTGTAAACTACATTCGAAAGTGTTTGCTATAGATTTTGGTGTTGCAGATTCTATTGCAGATTTGTTAGGCTTTTCTCATAGAAAGTTCAAGGCAAACACAACTCATCATTCTGAATATATGATTAAAATTAACACTGTTAATAGTATTCGAGTATGTTGCAACCTTGTGCTTGGTACGAGTTCTTATTTGAACCATAAACCAACACACTCTTTATATAATTTTAAAGCTCATGTTCCTGCTGGTTACCCGATTGTTGTACAACCAACAACGATTAATTTTTTGCCCATGAACACCAAGCTTATTCAACATGTATCTGTGCAACTTGAAGATCATCTTCAACAGCTCATTGATTTGCAAGATGAAGATTTAACTGTAGAATTAATTATTCGTCCAGCACGATATCTTGCTATATAAAGTAATGAAATACTGTTATGTTTTCATTCTACTTGAGTAAGCATACTAGAAAACAATCACAAATATGGTTATACTATATAATACTCAAAGTTTGAAAAAAAAGAAGTCGACTCTGATTCGAAAAAATAATATAAATCAATCAGCTAAAATTTGTAAAAAAAACAAACAACGACATCGCACCTTGAAATCTAAGAAACAGTTATCGAGTAACAACAAACAATTCTTACAGTCTTTAGGCTATCGCGTACTTTAATTTCAATATAAATATATATGCAATTGTTAATCTTATTTAGTTTCTATCTATAGTTGAAGCTGTTAACATGTTTAACATAACAGATAAAAGAGAGGTTGACAACAGAGTTGTGCGACGAGAAGAAAGAGTTTATCAACCTTATTCAGCTAATAAATTCGAAAATAATGATGAAATTCGAATACCGATTCAAAATGAAGAAAACATAGTTTTATTATCAGAAGGTGTTCTTCACTTAGAAGGTCAAATTATTACTTCTAACATAAATCCAGCTGCTTCTACTACAGCGCATCCTGACCAAAATTTTGGGGCTAATCTTTTTAGCGAAATTCGCATCACGTTAAATGGTAAAGAAATTGATCGTACACGCCATCTAGGTATAACAAGTTCTATAAAAACCTTTGCATCATATTCAAAAAACGAATATACAGCTTTACAAAATGCCGGTTATTTTCCCTCTTTAACAACGCCAGCAAGTGAAGCAAATATTGTTGATAGTAACACAAAACGTTTTCATATAATACTTCCTTTAAGCAACCTGTTAGGAATAGCAGAGGATTACAGAAAGCCGATTTTAAACTGCAAGCATGAGGTAATACTTCTCCGATCGTCAAGTGACGCACGTGCGTTGCAATCGACAACCGAAAACGATCTTTCTAAGGTCAAGTTATTTAAAGTTTATCTAAAAATTCCCGTTTTATTATTATCAGACGAAGAACAAATTAAAAGATTAAAACTAATGCAGAAAAATATTCCCATTCAGGTTGGTTATCGATCGTGGGATGTTCACGTCTTGCCTTCTCTTCCTAGAACAACTAAATATAGTTGGACTGTAATGACAACTTCTGAAACTCAAAAACCGCGTCAATTTTTATTAGGTTTTCAAACTAGAAGAAATTTACTAAACACATGCTCTTCCTATTTCGACCATTGTAACATTAAATCTATAAGAGTTTTTTTAAATTCAATTTTTTATCCCTATGAAATGCCAACTTCTGAAATTGCCATAAATGACTACAGCGAGTTGTATGACATGTTTGTTAAATTTCGTAATGTATATTATCAGATCGATGATGTTCGTTCAGAGACTCTGGTTTCACGAGATGAATTTAAGTCTCTTTGTCCTATTATTGTAATTAATTGTCTCGAACAAGTGGAAGCAGTGAAGACATCTTCAGTCGATGTGCGAATTGAAATCGAGACAAGTGAGAATATACCTGAAGATACAACTCTTTATTGTGTTCTTATTCATGATCGTCAAATATCTTACAGACCATTAACGAATGAAGTAATTATCTAAACCAATATTTGCTAAGTTATAAGCAAGCAAGTAAACAAGTATTCTCACTTTAGTTGCAATCATGGAATTGACAACAACAAACTCTCCTTCTACTGATGCTGGCACGTGGAATAAGAAGCAACCAATAGTTGCAGACATTCGCAAGCTACCAAACGGCAGTTTGGAACTTGCTTACTGTATGTTAAATAACGGCAATATACCTTCATTCAGCCCCGTGATCACATGGGTTGCAGCATATTGTGAAAAAACTCTTTCTTCTTTTTTTGAGTCTATTAAGAATAAATATGATTATTTAGTTGTATATAATTTGCCACAGGAATTTTCTTTGTTTGCACTAAAAGCACTTTCCCCAGACTCATTATTCGATCTTAATACGATTGATGGAATGTCAGACCTAATGTTGAGGCATAGCCAACGTTTACCTACAGATTGTCCAAAACATTTACCATCTCTAGCAATGGGAAGCAATAGTTGTGCTAAATTCAACGTCAATGCTGTTCAACATTGGTTAAATTCTTCTGATGGCATCATGAAAATCGTGTGTTTGATAATAAACAAGTTTCGAAACAGTGGACTTCGAGGTTTTAATAAGTTTGATTGGAACTACTTTCCTATAAACGTGCTGACTATATATGAACCACAACGAATTCGTCTAGAGTGGGAACATCTACCAGATCATCTAAAGAGGAAATTTCAACTGTTTCATCTTCGCTGCAAATGTGACAACTGTAATCGCTATCTATAAAAGGTGAATAATTTAGATCTACTACTGTAGTTGACAGCTATACATATTTTGTTTTTAGTTTGCTTTTTAACACAGTGTATCTTTTTTTTGTCTACAGAAAATAATCATCTGGACAACTAAAAAGAAGAAGATCATCTCAACACAGCCACACTCATCTGGACAACTAAAAAAAGAATGAGATTACTTCAAGAGAAATAAAATTGTATTAATTGTAATTCTAAATGAATAAAGAAGAAAAAAAAAAATGTCTTTTGTACCATTTCATATGAAAGTTCTTATTAATGATCAATTACCTCCTCACTCTACATGTAAATAATAATAATAATAATAATAATAATAATAATAATAATAATAATAATAATAATAATAATATTGTCAGGTGAGGGATTCGAACCCTCGCTTTCAATTTCTGAAAATTAGATCTTAAGTCTAACGCCTTAGACCGCTCGGCCAACCCAACACGTGCATATTAGCCAACGTGTTTTGTTGATTCATGTCAGTTCGCATTTAGCTTTGTGTGGTGAACATCTTTTCTTTGTGAAGTAAACCAGCATCATGAAGTATTTTAATTGTGTAAAGTATTCCAAAAAACAGTTAATGCAAATGATATTGAGTCAAAAAGAAATGAATTTAAAATCTGAAAGAGATCGGCTAAAAACATTTAAGACCTGGTCTTCAGACAGTTTTACGAACACTGCATGGTTAGCAGCTGCAGGATTTTTCTATTTTGGATATAAGGATATGGTTAGGTGTGCTTTCTGTAATCTGCAACTTAGTTATTGGGAAGAAGATGATGATCCGTTTGAAGAACATAAGAAATGGGCTTTTTCTTGCCCCTACGTAAACAATATTTCTCCTAGCATAGAATTGAAATGCGAATATGAAAGACTTAAAACTTTTCAAAATTGGCCTCTTCCCTGTCCAAACGAATTTTGTTTAGCACCAGCAGGGTTTTATTATACTGGACATGGTGATAAGGTGAAATGTATATTCTGTAAGATTGAAATTGAAAATTGGAGGGAAAACGATAATCCTTTAAATGATCATGAAAAATGGGCGCCATATTGTCCATATATAAGAGGGTTTTACGTCGGCAACGTTGATTTAAATCCTGAAAATCCTACTATTATTCCACATAATACAAGTTATGATACGTGTGGAAGCAATATATGTTGATGTGATGTGATTTTTTGTGCAGTGTGCATTCTCAGACGTAAACGTAGACATGTTGAAGTTTGTTAAGCAGTCAAACACTCTACCAGTAATTTCATTTACTAATGCTGAAAACCAGAGTAAAAGTGAAAAAAGAAAGCATGGTGTTTTACTACCGAACACAATTCGATGTATCATTTGCGGTCCATCGAACTGCGGTAAAACAAACGTAATGCTAAATTTATTATGCCACAAAAATGGAGTTCGTTTTGAAAACGTTTATATTTATTCTAAATCACTTGCTCAAAGTAAATATGTTGAATTAAAAAAGTTTTTGGACTCCATAAAAGAAATAAAAAGTGATTTTTTTTCCGATAATGATGAAGTAATGCCTCCAGAAATGGCTAGAAAAAACTCTATATTTGTTTTTGATGATGTAGCCAGCAATAAACAACAACACATGAAAGATTATTTCAGTAGAGGTCGTCATCACGACGTTGACGTATTTTATCTTTGTCAAACATATTCTTGTATACCTAAACATCTAATTAGAGATAACGCTAATTTTTTAATTCTTTTTAAACAAGACGGAACAAACTTGCGTCACGTATATAACGATCATGTAAATACAGATATGAGCTATGAACAGTTCTTTGATATTTGTTCGTATTGTTGGCAAAACTCTAAGTTTGGTTTTTTGGTTATCGATAAAGATAGCGATTTACAAAATGGTCGATATCGCAATGGATTTGATGTTTATTTTCAGTTATAAATATGACTTCAAAAAGAGGTAAATGGCCATTCGTGTTATAGCTTTTGCGTGGTTAACAACTTAACTATGACATCGTTTAACAAAACCAATAATGTGTCTATCGGACGACCGACTTCACGACATGATATTGCAACTAAATCATATGTTGATGATAAGCTAGTGCAATATGAAAATCAACTAACAACAACAACAAGCGACGGACATCTAAGTATTAACGGCAAACGGTTAAAAAATGTTGGAATGCCAATACATGTTGAAGATGCATGCAACAAAGGTTATGTAGTGAAGTTATTAAATGAGCTAAATAAAATCGAGTCTAAAGAAGACATACAACGAAACTTTAACGAGCTTAAAGGTTTAATTTTTTCAATTTGTAAAATAGAGAAAAAAGAACTTGACTTTCAAAACAAACGTCTCGCGGGCTTAGCTTTACCATCATCTGCAAATGATGCAGTAAACCTTATTGCAATGCAGCAACATACATCGAATATAAAAAAATATCTTGAGACCCGAATAACAGAAGTGTTACATCGAGTAGAATTCATTCATGGTTTAGTGCGAGAATTTTCAGAAGATCACTTTCCGTATGATCAAGATACTCTCGACTTGGGTAACAAAAGAATAAGAAATGTTAAAGATCCAATTCAAAATCAAGATGCGGTAACGTATTCTTTTCTTAAAACTCATGTAACAAATGAACTCGATGAAATTAAAAAATCTCTTTTGAATATAAACAGAGATGATGAAACTGTAGATATGTTAAATAGAAGAATAACAAACATATCTCAACCAATCGATTCGTTAGATGCAATAAACAAATATTACTTAGAAAACTTTGCTGCCTCTCGAAAAGATCTAGAAGACTTAATCGCTAAATTTAATAAACAAAACGTTTTAAACGTAGACGATGGTGGAACTTTAAATATGATGAGTAGACGAATTACTCACGTAAACAACCCCATATACGATAACGATGTTGCAAATAAGACGTTTGTTGAGCAATATGCCGCTTCCCAACATGAATTTGATCAATTGAAACAAACTGTAAACAATCTACAAAATCAAAAACAAACAAATGTTGAGTTCCCTGTTAACGACCAAGACGTGACAAATAAACGGTTTGTAGAACACTATGCTGCGTCACGAACTGAAGTTAATCAACTAAAAGAAATTTTAAGCAATTTACAAACTCGTATTGAGGGTGTTGCTAACAATCTCAATATTGTTAAAAAAGAAGATCTTGAAAGTTATGCTGCTGAATCCAAAGAAGAATATAACAAGTTAAAAACTGAACTGGAAAAAATTGAGCAAATGGTTAACAAAGAACCACTCGAAAGTTTTACTGCATCCAAAGAAGAATATGGTATATTAAAAGATGAAGTAAAGAAAAAGAACTTATCGAAATTTATTCTGAAATTCTCCAACACACCATCAATCCATTCACCAGTATACACGCTTCATAATCATAACATACAGTACCAACTTCCCTACAAAGGTGTATTAAAACCAATTTTTGTTTCACCAAGATCTCCAATTGTGTATGCAATTTTAAATATACGTCAAGAGATTGAACTGGATGGCAGTGATATTGTCGTTGAAGAGCAAGATGAAATTCAGTTTCGACTTAGAGACCCGAAAAAACATAAAACTGATGATCTTCCTCTTCAAATCGATTTTGAATATACTATAAATAAGTAAAACAACCACAATTTCCGTTTAGTCATGGAGAAGAGCTCAAAGATTAAAGCTGAAAGTCGAGTAAAGGATAAACTTTCTCGCTTAAAAAAAGATGTTAAAGACAAGTATCTTTCACTTCAAGATGATGTTAGACGAAAAGAATTAGATATAGAGACTAACTTTAAACCAGTAACAAGTTCATTAAATCAACTTGTAGCTATTGCTAATACGTCGACTCAAAATAAAGAAAATCGAAAAAGAAAAGGAAAATATGACGATTCTGAATCCACTGCTACTTCAGACGAAGAAGATGGAGATAGCATCAAAATAATTTCACTACTTAACCGCTACTTTGATCCGTTCATTAAACAAAACGTGGATAGAACATTTGGTATAACGATAAGAAATGATAAACAATACTTGGGACGCGAACGAGTTTTCTTCGATAAAAAGTGGATAAAAGTTGGCGGTGAAAAAATTCCTATTACAGAAGGTCTACTTGAATTGATTCAAAGGAAAGTACCAGACCCCACTCTAATAGATAGGAGTGATTTAAGTTCATATTTGAAATTATTAAATGTTTCAAACGTGCACAAAAGAAATTATACAAGCAATGCAGCTCCAAGAGGAACGCAATCTTATAAGTATAGACATATAATTGAACCCCTTCTCACTGAAGACATAGATAGAATTATAAAAACAGCAGATGAAAATGAAGAAGCAAATACTACAATGCATACTGGATATGGTCAAAAAAAACACATCGCGCCACAAGCCATTTGGAAATTTGAAGGCGGAAACAATATTGAATTCGTTCACTGGAATGAACCAAACAAATTGGTATCAAGACTTAAAACATTAATTGCATCGAAAGCTGCAGGTCACACAGGACTAGACAGCGAAATCTTTGCAATAGAAGAAGAACTAAGAAATGCTGGATATATTGAATAAAAATTCCAACGTTTGTAAAACAATGCACAGTATGTTATAAAACATTGTTTGGAAAATAACTATGAACGAAATCAGACGAGAAATTGCAAAAGAACTTCACGCACCGCTTAGAAAAAAGTTTAAAAGACGACGTGTTATTAGCAAAGGAATCGATGACCTCCATGAAGCTGACCTTGTGGACATGTCCAAACTTGCAAAATGGAATAATGGATTTAAATATTTATTAACCATTATTGACGTTTACTCGAAATATGCATGGGCAATTCCTCTTAAAACCAAAAAAGGAAGTGAGATTGTGAAAAGCTTAAAATTTGTTTATTCTCAAAGTAAAAGATTGCCCAATTATTTTCACACCGATCGAGGAACGGAATTTTATAACAGTGAATTCAAAACATGGTCTCAGAAACAAAATCTAAAGCATTATTCCACTGGCAGCTCCATTAAAGCGAGTGTGATAGAAAGATTTAATCGAACTCTTAAGGAATCGATGTGGAAAGAATTCACAACACGAGGTTCTTACCGATGGGTACATATTTTGCCTGAGTTACTAGTAAAGTATAATCACAAAATACATCGCAGCATTGGCATGAAACCTAATGATGTGAAAAGAAACAATCCACCCCGCTTGCCAACACAATATAATGAAACTTTAAGAAAACCAAAATATAAAATCGGCGACATTGTAAGAATATCAAAAATCAAGAAACACTTCAGTAAAGGGTACGAAGGTAATTGGACAACAGAATTATTTACAATTTATAAAGTTCAAAATACTAATCCACGAACATATCTTTTAAAAGATAATAAAAATATCCCAATATTTGGTGCGTTCTACGAAGCAGAGTTACAACGAACAAAACATCCTAATATTTACTTAGTCGACAAAGTACTACGTAGAAAAGGAACCCGAGCCTTCGTATCTTGGCTTGGATTCGATTCAACTCACAACTCTTGGATCCCCAACAAAAATATCTTATAATTAGAACAGTGTAAGTTTTTTTATTTTTATTTTTTATTCCTCACAAAAGATATTATTATTATTATTATTATTATTATTATTATTATTATTATTATTATTATTATTATTATTATTATTATTATTATTATTATTATTATTATTATTATTAATGTGTCTCTATATATATATTTTTCAGCTCACTAAAACCAACACACGCAAGAAAGAAAAGAATGATTGTACTTACCCCGTGCACAAGACCAGCATATTCCACTCTGCAAACAACACAGCATCTTCAATTCTCTCTGCCGCTTGTTGGAAAAAGAACTACTTACCACTTTAAGAACGAAGATCATATCATTTTTCACTAATTCATATTATATAATTAATGTAAACCACAAATGATCAAATAAATATATTTTTAAAAAAGATTTACACCACACAAATTATTATTATTATTATTATTATTATTTTTTTTTTTTAATTTTTTTTTTTAAACACCCACTGTCCAACGTCCATTTAATTAATCATTTGGACTTCTTCTTCTTCTTCTTCTTCTTCTTCTTCTCCACCTTCTTCGGCATCCATACGATCTTCACCCCCCACACTCTCTTCCTCCAGCGGTGGAAAATCGAGCAGCTCGATACTGTCGGAGTCGATTGATTCCAGCCGCTGAATGATCACCCCCAATATGTGGGGGGTTACGCCATCCGCCGTCAACTCTCTACAATGCTGGCGGTCTCGAATTATTTCCAATAACTCGCAATTATACATGTCCTGCTGAAGATTGCTAAGCCCGTTGAACCAAACGTCCTCTTCCACTTTGAACGCGCTCACTGCGAAGTTTAGCCCCAGCCTCTCTGATTGTTCTCTCAGAGATTTTATCTCATAGAGCTGCTGGAGCTTAACTAAAAGATTTCCATACATGGTCATGTTGATTGTTAACTGAGTTGCTTTGAAACTAAGTGTTACTTCATAGCTATGTGCTCTTATATATTGCGAATATCAAACTGCAAAAAGCTATTTTAAACATTTTCACATGGAGCTCTGGGAACCGACATCCAATCTCGTTCTCGCATTAAAAATTACAGACTTGACTAATGACATCTGGGAATCTAAAAACAAACAGATCGAAATTCATTTCACACACTCAAAGTTATACATGTCATATAAAACACTTTAACCAGATTGAGATCATGAAGCAAGCCAGAACACAAAAAATGTTAACATCATTTAAATTAAACAGACATAACATAGCGAGAAGGAGTAACACAACTCCACTCCCACGCTGTGGTAATATATGTCGTACTTAAACAGAGTGTCGCATTACAACATCTGATTACTTATTTAGCTTGCGCGAGCAAAAACTTTAACGACAACCATGCACTACATGCGCTGGCTACTCTCATGGCTTGCCGCACGGCGCGAGCAAAAACGGAACAGCTGCACACCACATGTCTGGTAGCGATCCGGCTATGTCGAGTGCCTCACCGTACACTCTCATTCAAAAGTTATGACACACAAGACTCTCTACACTTCCTTGGGAAATTACCAAAATATAATTCAATAATCAATCAATACTTAATAACCATGATACACAGGCTGCCCCGGGAATTAAATAACAAAACACAGAATCGAACCAAGAAACTCCCCTGTAGGAGTGGAAGAGGAGTCTGAATTTCGAGTTACCATCCTAATAAACAACCCCCATGCCGTCAACACCCATTAACTTTTTATCACAATCACATAAACAAGCCAAAAGGTCAACCCCTTCCCACGCTAACACGTGCAGTGCACATGCCCCGCTGCTGGACCACGTGGTCGCTCTAAGGACCCATGACGTCATCAGGATTACGCAATTTCTGGTCATGATGATGCAATATTTGGAGTGTAGCAAACGCTTACTACTGATGTCCCTTACTAAATATATTAGTTTATCGCTGTTATACCAAGAAATATAACATTTTCTTAAAGAAATGCAAAATTACCTAAATGTTTTCTTTATTCATATCCCGTTTCTTGTATGTATGTATGTCTACCCCTTATTATTCCCGTTTTCCAACGGGGTCGGGGATTAGATGGGATGGAAGTCTTTGTGGCGATGTTTTTACTGCTGGATGCCCTTCCTGACGCCAACCTCATGAGAGGAGTTAATGAGAAATGAAATGAATGATGGTGAATGAAACTGGGCAAGGATGTGGAAGGAAGCGGCCGTGGCCTGTCAGAAGGTACCGTCCCAGCATTTGCCTGGTGTTGAAAATGGGAAACCACGGAAAACCATTTCAAGGACAGCCGACGGTGGGGCTCGAACCCACGCGTCTACCGAGTCAACAGAGAGCTTGGCCCCATGACCTAATGCTGCGCTTTAGCCAGCGTAGCCACTACTGTCAGTATCCCGTTCCTTAATGAGGCATATTATCTCTCAACTTTAGTTGAGAACATTCTTAATTTAATGATATTTAATTTGAGATCTTGTTGAGATTAATAAGTGAATTAGAACTCGACTTATTTATGTCTGAACCTGCAAAAATTACAATCCTAAAATTAGTTGAGTAAATTAAGTTTAAAGTTTTGCAATATGATTATACACGCGTGCCCTGGTAATTTCCTTTAAATGAATTTTCTGAGCATATTTATGCATGAAACATGTAAATACCAAACATTTTCTTAAAAGAATTAGAAGAAATAAGATTTCATCTAGAAACAAAAAAGCATACATTCAATCCAAATACGCCATTTCAAACGTAGATGAATGAATAACTTAACTATGGAGCTTTTCAGTCCGAAATAATAAATAGTTGATTTATTGCAGCCATTGAACGTACAGTTGTAAAATAATTGCAGCATAGAACACAAAATAAGAGTAACGACAATAATAAGACACAGGTTTTCAAGTGCTGTCTGTCGGTAAACTTTGGTTCTACTGTATACAGTTGAAATAGGAGTCGCTCATTTCAACAAAATTGTGTGAGAGATTAGTCCAAGATAATAGTAGAATAGGAATCAATAGCTTATAATACGAAGACTTTTCATGAGATACATTCCCCTTATGGAATACTTAAATTCAAGAACTCTGTTTATTAAATAATTTACAAAACGTTCTGTACATTATAAGTGGTTATCTGAGCAGCGTATAGACATTCCACAACTTAAGATAAGTATCAATATCAGATCTTTGAATACATTAGCAGTAGATAGACAATATTCTTATGTTGTAGTTATAGCTTTTAATCGTCACAACAGAGTACTTTTGGTTCATTTCCAATTCTACTGTAGTTTTAGGGATTACTGCAAAAGTCCATCACAGCAATAGTAGCTACACCTTCATAGACTAATTTGGGGAGGAAAACTATTAGCCTACTTTCAACTTTTGCAAAAATTCTAAGTAGACTTATGAGATCTACACGGGCCAAAAGTTGTCAGTCTGTCTGTCTGTGTGTGTTGTATATCTGTCGTCGCCCCCCCCCCCCCCCCCGCCTTTGTACTCAGGTAGCACTAGCAAAGGACACCTGAGTGTCATGTTTTATATCGCCACCATCTTGACGGAAACGTAATGGTGGCCACCCAAATGTTCAAAGCTTAAATCAAATTACAGCTAACCTAATAATACGATCTCTCCCAGATTTTACAAAAATGTACCTCGATGTGGCAAGTGACTTTTTTCCCTAAACTACAAGGTCATCAGCCAAATAGTTTCAAGATGGCAGACGTATGAATCATGCAAGTATTATAGCCTAACGGTTACAATTCAACAAGGCTCAGCCTCGTCAAATCCGTTTATCATACAGAGGGTGGTTTAAACTCTCCTCAAGGAGGTGACCCGTAGGATATTAACATCTTGTAATAGAATTATTATACCCTAGTAGTGACTAACAGTTCAGGCAGACCTGTCGTATCGTGCTGGGCCGTGCCGTGCCGTTGGGTCAAAATGGAGGCTATTGTTTGATCGCTAGTCCATATTTTAGGTAAGGATTCAATCAATCAATATTATAGCACGCTGTTATTCAACAACTACAACCAACATTCAATTATACTCCTTGAAAAGGACAATGAGTTATGACTATACCCATGCATTTAGGAGAAAGTAGGCTATATGTTCTTTACTGAACATCTTGTTTTTGTTGATGGTATAGACATTTCTAGATTTTGCAACATTAAAGTAAGTACGGTGCCGTAGTTCCTTTTAGGTGCTTAATGTCTTAAGATAATATGTATCAGTAATAATGACCACACATACCATACTAAGTTTCCTGAAAGGTTTTCTTGTATTTTGTTTCTTGGAGGCAGAGACTGTCTGTGGTTGTCGCTGTAGGTTTGGTAGTGTTTTGTAGAATTATTTGTCTTGCATATTAGTTTTGTTCTTCGTTAATAGTTCGTAACAATGCATATATAAATCTTAATCACATGTAATTTATTTCAGGTCATTTGTGACCTATTCCAAAAATTGGAAGGATATTTGTGCTGACCGCTTGAAAGGTACTATTTACAAAGCACAATGTGCACTTAAAACGTGTTTACGCGAATATACAGGTCTTTGGCGTAATTGGTGAGTGTAATTGTCCTTTTAGAGGAGTTATTCTAGTGGTACTGCGTACAATTCAATCCACACAGTTGGCATTTGCAGTTGTCTTCCGGTGAATGGTGGCCGTCAGTCGTGCAGATCTTCCAGTGAAAGCCGTGGGCGGCGAATCTTGTATATACAGTACAAGTCTGAGCTCGAAGTTTGGACCTATCCATGCGTCTGTCTGTAGTGCTTCCTTGGAGTGGATGTCCGCTGGAATCAGCCGTGTCTTTTCTCTTCTCTCTTCGAGGACGAAGATGGAGGGAGGTGTGTCCTGTAGGTTGAAGGTGGATTTGATGTCATCCAGGAAGAATGATTCATTGGCTATTACGTACGCTAGTCTGTTTTCGGTGAATTTGGAGATCTGGACGATGCGTTATAGGTATCTGGCTTTTAGACTTTCCAGTTTCCTCATGTTGGATATGCTAGGGCGGGCATCAATTCCACCCGGGAATTCCAGTCAGGTAGCCAGGGTTACCTCAATTCCACCCAGTCCTCCAAGGGACCCAGAAATGAGTTCCTCAACTCCGCCCAGGCTTTTCCCCAATGACGTAAACAAATGTCATAACCCTCCTGCTCGCATACCAAGGGCCGTGTCAAACACCTTATGCAGCGCATGAGTAGAAAACAAGTTGTTCCGTGAAGAACTATACAGCCTATTTTCATATATCCTGCTCATGTTAATTACCTCTATCAACATATAAAATTTCAGTTTAATTTCTGTAACAGATTCGTAGATATTGAGAACCGTCTAAATATTTCAGATGGTCGCCAGGTTAGATTTTTATTTTTGTATTATTACATTAAGATTATTGTGTATTCAAATTTCAATCGCATGATTAGAACACAAGAAGTAAAAACGACATTTTAAAATTACGCACAACGGCCATCTTGTGATTATGCAAAAAATTGAAATAAATTAGATGTCAGTGGATCAACATTTGTATAAGCATTTAACGTGCAACGTTTCACGGCACTCGGATAGTTAATTCGCGAGAAACGTCCATTTAAATATTTATACTTCGCGTCGCCGCCATGTTGGATTTGTGCTCACCAGGTTACTGAAAGTCCTTTAGGTGAACATATGTTCATAGTCTCTATGAACATAAAAAATTTCAGTTTGGCTGCTGTAAAAGATTCATAGATATTGAGAACCGTCTAAATATTTCGGAAGCTCGCCATTTAGGATTGTTATATGTATAGGCCAAAGAGTTATGTACCATTCAAGGACAATTATTGCCTAGGTTCATTATTCAAACTTTCACTTCGATCGCATGATTACGACACAAGAAAAAAAAACTTAATTTTAAAATTTCGCACAGCCGCCATCTTGAGGTTATGTAAACAATTGAATTAAATTAGATGGCAGTGCATTAAAATCTGCAAAATCATTTACTGAACCACATTTCACTGCGCTCAGAGAGTTAAATCACGAGAAAAGTCTATTAAATTATTTCAAATTCGCTTGGTCGCCATGTTCGTTTTGTACTTTACAGGTTTATGAAATATACATAGGTAAACTTGTATCAGTACCCTTTATCACCGTACAAAATTGCAGGTTGATATCTGTAATAGTTTCGGAGATATAGAATGTCAGTGAAATATTTCGCACAGCCGCCATTTTGAGGTTATGTAAACAATTGAACTAAATTAGACTCCAGTGCATTACAATGTGTATAAACAATTGCTGTACAAAGTTTCATTACGTTTGGATAGTTAAATAGCGAGAAAAGTCTATTAAAATTCTCAAATTCGCTTGGCCGCCATGTTGGTTTTGTAGTCACCAGGTTTTTGAAAGTCTCATAAGTGAACTCCTAGTAGTTCCCTTTATCACCGTACACAATTTCAGGGCGATATCGCTAATAGTTTCGGAGATATTGAATGCTAGTGAAATATTTCGCACAGTCGCCATGTTGGATTGGTGAGACGTAACAAAATATGAAGGGCACGGTCGAGGTCGCCGGGAATAGCGCTATGAACTTACCGAGTTTCATTGAAATCGCTCCAGCCGTTTAGATTTTATTAGGGACACACACACACACACCTCTCTCTCTCACACACACACACACACACGCACACACACACGGACAAAAGGTGATCTCATAAGCCTATTTTTTCAAAATTGAAAATAGGCTAAAAATAGAAAACTTGGCAGACTTATGTAAAAGAATATTAGGATTAATTTTAAATCACCACCACCAAGTCCGCTCAATCGTTAAATCAGATATAAACATAATACAAAGAGCTAGACATTAATCACTGTTGTTAAATAAAAATATGGACAGGAAATGTAATAAAATAAGAAAAATCAGCATCTTAAAATCACATAAATCTTTACTTCATTTCAAACTATACAAAAAACATTAGATGAAACTCTTTTCATTCCCTGACTATTGTGTGAGAAACACACTTCACAAGATATACTGTAATCTACTCATTGTTTGGTTGGCGTACTGCATGAGCTTGTTTTCAATGAATTCTTTTCTCACACGACTATTCTTGTCTTTGCTCGACACCCGTCCGCTGCTGTTAAGTAGAATGTACGTGTCTGTCTG